>OY294042.1:16269227-21299227 GCA_958510855.1 Rhagonycha lutea
CGAAAAATGGCTCGAAAATGTTGAAGTGGCTGTTTAACCACCAAGACCCCGGAATTTTCTTGTACCTTTAATACATAATATTACTAAACATATAAGCTTCCTATCCTGAAAATATAAAAGTAGCAAAATGCTCCTAGAAAAAGTTACGCATATTTGTCTTGAATAATTCCTCGAAAAATGGCTCGAAAATGTTGAAGTGGCTGGTCAACCACCAAGACCCCGGAATTTTCTTGTACCTTTAATACATAATATTACTAAACATATAAGCTTCCTATCCTGAAAATATAAAAGTAGCAAAATGCTCCTAGAAAAAGTTACGCATATTTGTCTTGAATAATTCCTCGAAAAATGGCTCGAAAATGTTGAAGTGGCTGGTTAACCACCAACACCCCGGAATTTTCTTGTACCTTTAATTCATAATATTACTAATCATATAAGCTTCCAATCCTGAAAATATAAAAGTAGCAAAATGCTCCTAGAAAAAGTTACGCATATTTGTCTTGAATAATTCCTCGAAAATGTTGAAGTGGCTGGTTAACCACCAAGACCTCGGAATTTTCTTGTACCTTTAATACATAATATTACTAATCATACAAGCTTCCAATCCTGAAAATATAAAAGTAGCAAAATGCTCCTAGAAAAAGTTACGCATATTTGTCTTGAATAATTCCTCGAAAATGTTGAAGTGGCTGGTTAACCACCAAGACCCCGGAATTTTCTTGTACCTTTAATACATAATATTACTAATCATATAAGCTTCCAATCCTGAAAATATAAAAGTAGCAAAATGCTCCTAGAAAAAGTTACGCATATTTGTCTTGAATAATTCCTCGAAAATGTTGAAGTGGCTGGTTAACCACCAAGACCCCGGAATTTTCTTGTACCTTTAATACATAATATTACTAATCATATAAGCTTCCAATCCTGAAAATATAAAAGTAGCAAAATGCTCCTAGAAAAAGTTACGCATATTTGTCTTGAATAATTCCTCGAAAATATTGAAGTGGCTGGTTAACCACCAAGACCCCGGAATTTTCTTGTACCTTTAATACATAATATTACTAAACATATAAGCTTCCTATCCTGAAAATATAAAAGTAGCAAAATGCTCCTAGAAAAAGTTACGCATATTTGTCTTGAATAATTCCTCGAAAAATGGCTCGAAAATGTTGAAGTGGCTGGTTAACCACCAAGACCCCGGAATTTTCTTGTACCTTTAATACATAATATTACTAATCATATAAGCTTCCAATCCTGAAAATATAAAAGTAGCAAAATGCTCCTAGAAAAAGTTACGCATATTTGTCTTGAATAATTCCTCGAAAATGTTGAAGTGGCTGGTTAACCACCAAGACCCCGGAAGTTTCTTGTACCTTTAATACATAATATTACTAATCATATAAGCTTCCAATCCTGAAAATATAAAAGTAGCAAAATGCTCCTAGAAAAAGTTACGCATATTTGTCTTGCATAATTCCTCGAAAATGTTGAAGTGGCTGGTTAACCACCAAGACCCCGGAATTTTCTTGTACCTTTAATACATAATATTACTAATCATATAAGCTTCCAATCCTGAAAATGTAAAAGTAGCAAAATGCTCCTAGAAAAAGTTACGCATATTTGTCTTGCATAATTCCTCGAAAATGTTGAAGTGGCTGGTTAACCACCAAGACCCCGGAATTTTCTTGTACCTTTAATACATAATATTACTAATCATATAAGCTTCCAATCCTGAAAATATAAAAGTAGCAAAATGCTCCTAGAAAAAGTTACGCATATTTGTCTTGAATAATTCCTCGAAAAATGGCTCGAAAATGTTGAAGTGGCTGTTTAACCACCAAGACCCCGGAATTTTCTTGTACCTTTAATACATAATATTACTAAACATATAAGCTTCCTATCCTGAAAATATAAAAGTAGCAAAATGCTCCTAGAAAAAGTTACGCATATTTGTCTTGCATAATTCCTCGAAAATGTTGAAGTGGCTGGTTAACCACCAAGACCCCGGAATTTTCTTGTACCTTTAATACATAATATTACTAATCATATAAGCTTCCAATCCTGAAAATATAAAAGTAGCAAAATGCTCCTAGAAAAAGTTACGCATATTTGTCTTGAATAATTCCTCGAAAAATGGCTCGAAAATGTTGAAGTGGCTGGTTTGTAACGGTCCAATAATCGTTGTAAGAAAGCTTGGCACGGGGTTAATTTTTTTATAATATAAATCGGGGTTGTTTATGGAACAAGTGAAAAAAAAAGATAGAAATTAAAATTTGGAGTGACAAAAGTGGAATTAAAAATTGTACGAGTTTGGCTGAAAAAGTGGTATAGTGGGATAACCAGCCTATAGCTAGGGATTAATCAGCGAAACTCGAAGATATCATTATCAATCTCACTCGAGGATAAAATTACAATTTTTTAAATATTTTTTAACTCAAGGATTCATTTTTTTAATTGTCGACCCTCCTAACAGCTTGAGGTGAGCATAGATTTTATCTTAGTGTTTACTACCGCGTTTTTATTTGTAGGGTTTTAGTAACAAGTTTTTTTTTATAACAAGTCCGTACCAAGTCCGGGTACCGAGTCCTGGTGGGAAGCAGCCAGTGAGTTGGGACTTTACCTGCACCCCAGACCAAGAAAGCTAAGTGTTTGGACTGTTCTTCTTGTTTTCTTTTTGTTATTGTTTAGAAAAAAAAATAAAATTCATTGGGCAGAATTTTTGGGGAAAAAGGGGCGAAATTATTTTTTTTTTTATGTTAAAAAGTGTGAACCGAGTATAGCTATACGAGGGGAATTTTATTGTTATTGTCTTGTTCGTGATATTGCCATTTTTCAAGTTTTGTTTGTCTAAATTCTAAAATTAATAAATATATACAACAATTAAACTCTTGTATATCTGGAGCTGCCGAGGTTCGACCGCAACTCTCTACCATCTCGTAATCGGGGTAGAGAGATCGGTGCTGAGGAGTAGCCAAGATTACGTGGCGCCCACGGCAAATTTTACTCTACTCCTCTCACAAACATCTGGAAGAAACTCGGTGGCGAAAATTTCGAGTCTCTCTGCTGGAGCTAGCCAGATAGAGGCGGTGCCATCTCCCTGGGACGAGTCGTCGAGGTAATTTGACCGGCGACGAAGTTATACCGTGGCAAATTGGCGCCCAACGTTAATTAAGTTATTTATTGTCATCCATCCTTGTCCAGAGAACAAGAGTTTCATTGTATTTGTATTTTTGTTGACGCCAAACACTTTCTTACTATTTTTACCGCTGCATATTATCGGTCTTTTTGTTATTTTTAATTTGCGTTCGTTTAGTTTTTTATCGGCTTCTTCGTGCGTTTACGTTTTTTAAGAAAGGGGGGAATTCCTTTTCAGTTTTGTTTGGATATTAACCATTTTGAAGTATTAACTTTGTTTACTAGTTAAATTTTAATTTTTCATAATGGATGTCAATCGTTTGTTGAGTGACGAGCTCTCTTACGAGCTCATGTGGAGGGGTGTTCAGATAGGTCATACGGTTGCGGAAAAACGACGACTATTAAGAGAAGCCATAAATAAAAATTTACCTATTGCGAGAAATTCTGGGGATTCAAGATTAGAATTAGAAACTTTGTCCGCGAAATTAGTCGAATTAGGTGGTTATATAGAAGACTTCGATAAGTCGAATCGAATCAATGAACATGCCCGAATAATAGCACGTCTTCTTCACGTTCAGCGTAGATTGGATAGGATAGATTTGACTACTGAAGAAGACGAGGCAAAACACGAAAACCTTTCGATAATTGCGGTTGGATTATTAAAATCGTTAAGTGAGGTTTATTTTGTGACAGGAATTGTTTTTAATACTAGTGCACTTTCAGTATCTAGTTCTATTCTTGACCTACCTAATCCACCTGAAGAACAATTGTGTGGCCCCTTAATAGATTTTTCAGTACCATCTACGTCTTTAACGCCTCCCCCACGACTTGCTAATGCGACCAACGAATTTGATACTTCCTTTAATCTCACTTATCATCATAATGCTGATAATCTTGCTGTATTGCCTACTGTGCCTGTCAGTAGCTCCATTCATCGAGATCAGGAAATTTTACATGAAATGATCAACCGGAACGTAGTGGATCTTATGAAACGATTGAACTTGAATAATATGGATTCAGCCTACGATAAAAGACCTCGAACTCGACGAGTTTCTTTTCACGAAAATCTAAGTAGTTCGTCACCTATTATTGCGAGTATGCCTGGTATTGGGGATGATTTTATCGAACCAATACCTAGTATTTTGGAACCTAGCGAAGATACATTATTTGATACATCGAAACGTTTGAGTGCCAGTACATCACTTGGCGGTAGCGAGTTTCGACCGGTAGTTGGTCCTCAGGTCAGTAAATGGAATGTGTCTTTTGATGGTAATGGGAGTGTAACAAGTTTTCTCGAGACGATCGAAGAGCTTCGTGAATCTCGAGGGGTTACTAAATCACAGCTTTTCCAATCTGCTGTCGAACTTTTTAAAGGTGATGCTCGAGTTTGGTTTCGACCAAGAAAACATATTTTTAAAGATTGGGACGACCTAGTCAATCAACTTAGAGCATCATTTTTACCGCCGGGTTACGAGAGTAGATTGGAGGCTGAGATTCGAAAGCGAACCCAAGGTGCAGAGGAAAAATTAATTTTGTATGTCTCCGTCATGGAAAATCTGTATAACAAGCTATCGAACAAACCTTCCGAAAACATGCGAGTGGATACTATTCGGGGTAATTTGCTCCCGCACCTACAAAGGGGTCTTGCATGTCTTCAGATTTCTACAATAGAGGAGCTTTTGCTGAATGGGCGTATGGTGGAGGAAACGGAATATAGGGCAAAACTTTATTGTTCTCCATCTTTTAATAATAATTTGTTAGTGGAACCTGAGTCGGCTTATCGCGGATCGGCTAGTGGTGGAAAAAATCCTCCGCTTAATGCCATGACTAATTTACCTACCACCACGAACCATTCAGAAACAGCCAATCTTTGTTGGAACTGTGGGCAGGCAGGCCACAGGAGAATTGCTTGTCGCCAACCTAAGAAACTCGTATGCTTTCGTTGCGGAACGGCTGGATTCACCATGAGTAGTTGTCCGACGTGTTCGGAAAACTACCGAGCGAGTCATTAAATAGTCGCGTACTGACTCCAGATCCTTTGAAGCCGACAAAACTTACACCAATTCCATCCATTCGGCATAAAATCTTGTTGGATTACATTTTGTCTCATGCCGAAGGCGACCAAAGACCCCATTTGGAAGTGACTGTTTTGGGTAGACCCATGATGGGACTTTTAGATTCAGGTAGCTCAGTTACTGTGGTAGGAGATTGTGGCCTGAGTGCTTTTTTAAGTTTAGGTTTTAAGTTAGATAGATTTAAGAATGTTTCTTGTGTGTTAGCTAATGGTCAAAATTGTCCTACCCTGGGAATGCTGAAAATCCCAATGTGCTTAATGGGTAAAGTAAAAGTTATCGATGTTTTTGTTCTGAAGAAACTCTCAAGTGGGTTAATATTTGGGATGGACTTTTGGCGTGCGATGGATGTGATCCCAGATTTGAGTCGAGATGTTTGGCATTTTGGAGACTCCGGTAGTAATTTTAACATTTCTTCCATTCAAGATGTTAGTACTCTTTCTTCGGAACAATTATCGCGTTTAGATTCACTGTTAGAGAAGAAATTTTCAGAGATGGGTGGGGGTCTCGGTTACACGACAGTCGCGGAACATGAGATAACTATCAAGCCTAACGCGAAACCAATTAAGAGGCGATATTATCCGGTACCACCTTTTAAACAAAAGATACTTGACGAAGAAATTAAAAAGATGCTTGACATGGATGTCATAGAGCCTTCAAAAAGTGCTTGGTCGTCGCCCGTTCTCTTGGTACCCAAATCTGGCAATAATGAATATAGGTTTTGTGTAGACTATCGTAATTTGAATGCTGTGACAGAAAAAGATGCGTATCCACTCCCATATATTTCGTCCATTTTAGATAGGTTGCGAGGAGCCAAATATATCACGAGTATGGATATAAAAAGCGCTTATTGGCAAATATCGGTTAAACCTTCCTCTCGCGAATATACTGCGTTTACGGTGCCTGGTAGAGGCTTATATCAGTTTAAAAGAATGCCATTTGGTCTCACAAATGCACCTGCCAGTTGGCAGCGATTAATTGACACTGTGCTAGGCGTTGACCTCGAACCTTATGTACTCGTGTATCTGGACGATATTATTATTATCTCTCCTGATCTTACAACTCATTTGGAAATTTTGGTTAAAGTATTTGATAGGCTCACTACGGCAGGTTTAACTCTAAGTAGAGAAAAATGTCAATTTTGTCGTCCTTCCTTAAAATATTTGGGCTATGTTGTAGATTCGGAAGGGCTAAGAACCGATGTAGGAAAAGTAGAGGCCATTTTAAACGTTACGTCTCCGAAGAATTCTACCGAAGTCAGAAGGTTTTTAGGTATGGCTGGTTGGTATCGAAGATTTGTGCCGAATTTTTCGTCAATTATTGTACCTTTGACTAGGTTGATTCAAAAGAACGTACATTTTCAATGGAATGACTCTTGCGAGGATGCTTTTAATGAAATTAAAAATTGTCTGGTCACCGCACCTATTTTAACGTGTCCCGATTTTAACGAACCGTTTTGCCTTCAGTGTGATGCTTCGGCCTACGGAATTGGGGCGGTTTTAACTCAATGTTTGGAAGGGGAAGAAAAGGTTCTGTGTTTCTTATCCAGATCTTTAACGAAGCAAGAACGTAAATATTCTACTACAGAGCGCGAGTGCTTAAGCGTTATTTGGGCTGTTGAAAAACTTCGGCATTATCTGGAGGGTAATGTTTTTACTGTAATTACCGACCACGCTTCGTTACTTTGGTTGGATAATCTAAAAGATCCGACGGGACGTTTGGGTAGATGGGCTCTACGTTTGCAACCGTTTGACTACAAGATAGTGCACAGAAAAGGCAAGGAAAATATTGTACCCGATTTTTTATCACGATCAGTGCCAAATCTCTCACAAATTGCAACCATCTCTAGTATACAAACTACGTTACATGATACCACCGATAAATGGTATATAAAACTTCGCGAGAAGATAGAAGAATTCCCGAACAAATTTTCTCAGTGGAGATTAGAAAATAATTTGATATATAAGTATGTAAAAATCGGTATTCCGGAGCTCACGTCTGACGTTGAAAATTGGAAAATTGTAGTACCCAAAGATAAGCGTAAAGTTCTCATACAAGAACACCATGACGATGTCAGAGCTGGACATGTGGGAATAAATAAAGTTTTCTGGAAGTTACGCAATAATTATACATGGCCTAAGATGAGAAGCGATATAGCCAAATACGTTAAAGCTTGTGATATCTGTGCAAAATACAAACCAGAACAGAAGAAACCCGCAGGACTCATGGGGAATAGATCCTATCCAACCCAACCGTGGCAAACGATTAGCTTAGATTTTATGGGTCCTCTGCCACGCTCAACTCATGGCAATAAATACCTTTTAGTCATCAGTGATTCCTTTAGTAAATTTGTTCTACTTTTTCCGTTACGCGCAGCTACAGCAAAATTACTTTGTCGGCATGTTGAAGATGGCGTTTTTCTAAGTTATGGAGTTCCACAGTTTATTATCTGTGACAATGGGGTACAGATGAAAAGCAAGGAATTCGCGAATTTATGTAAAAAGTACGATGTTAGGATTTCCTTTACCCCATTATATTATCCTAGGGCTGACCCTTGCGAACGAGTAAATCGAGTCGTCAAAACTATGATTTCCTCTTATCTTGACGATAGTCAAAGGAAGTGGGATGAGAATTTAAATGCCCTTGGGTGCGCAATCAGAACATCTCGGAGTGAAGTTACTGGGTTTTCGCCATTCTATATAAATTTTGGTCGTGAATATGTGGAATGCGGTAGCGACTATGATAGAAAATTAAACGGTGCGTCAAACGAAAACGAAATAGATCTTATTAGTGAGGTGAAGCGAAGAAATTTGGGTTTTCAGAAGATGTTTGAAACAGTTAGCGCCGACTTACTAAAAGCTCAAGAGCGCAATAGAATAATTTATAATTTACGTCGAAGACCAGTGGAATATAACATTGGGGACAAGGTTTGGCGGAGAAACAAAGTTCAGTCCGACGCTATTAACTATATTAACGCAAAGTTATGTGCCAAATTCGTTGGTCCATTTACAATTGGGAAAAAAATTGGTTACGGTACTTATCAATTGGTTAATGATCAAGGGGTAGCTCAAGGAAATTGGCATGTACAAGATCTAAAACTTTATTTAGAGCCAGCTCCCGATTAGACATTCCTGATTTTTCCCTTACGCTCTTGTTGACGACCATCCTTTTCTCTCAATGGCAATTAATTCTTTTCTTTTATATTACATGGCAAATCGGCAAATTTCCCATTTTAACTTCGTTCTTCGTTTAAAGGAAATTTACCTCTTTCCAAGGTGAGGGGGAGTGTAACGGTCCAATAATCGTTGTAAGAAAGCTTGGCACGGGGTTAATTTTTTTATAATATAAATCGGGGTTGTTTATGGAACAAGTGAAAAAAAAAGATAGAAATTAAAATTTGGAGTGACAAAAGTGGAATTAAAAATTGTACGAGTTTGGCTGAAAAAGTGGTATAGTGGGATAACCAGCCTATAGCTAGGGATTAATCAGCGAAACTCGAAGATATCATTATCAATCTCACTCGAGGATAAAATTACAATTTTTTAAATATTTTTTAACTCAAGGATTCATTTTTTTAATTGTCGACCCTCCTAACAGCTTGAGGTGAGCATAGATTTTATCTTAGTGTTTACTACCGCGTTTTTATTTGTAGGGTTTTAGTAACAAGTTTTTTTTTATAACAAGTCCGTACCAAGTCCGGGTACCGAGTCCTGGTGGGAAGCAGCCAGTGAGTTGGGACTTTACCTGCACCCCAGACCAAGAAAGCTAAGTGTTTGGACTGTTCTTCTTGTTTTCTTTTTGTTATTGTTTAGAAAAAAAAATAAAATTCATTGGGCAGAATTTTTGGGGAAAAAGGGGCGAAATTATTTTTTTTTTTATGTTAAAAAGTGTGAACCGAGTATAGCTATACGAGGGGAATTTTATTGTTATTGTCTTGTTCGTGATATTGCCATTTTTCAAGTTTTGTTTGTCTAAATTCTAAAATTAATAAATATATACAACAATTAAACTCTTGTATATCTGGAGCTGCCGAGGTTCGACCGCAACTCTCTACCATCTCGTAATCGGGGTAGAGAGATCGGTGCTGAGGAGTAGCCAAGATTACGTGGCGCCCACGGCAAATTTTACTCTACTCCTCTCACAAACATCTGGAAGAAACTCGGTGGCGAAAATTTCGAGTCTCTCTGCTGGAGCTAGCCAGATAGAGGCGGTGCCATCTCCCTGGGACGAGTCGTCGAGGTAATTTGACCGGCGACGAAGTTATACCGTGGCAGGTTAACCACCAAGACCCCGGAATTTTCTTGTACCTTTAATACATAATATTACTAATCATATAAGCTTCCAATCCTGAAAATATAAAAGTAGCAAAATGCTCCTAGAAAAAGTTACGCATATTTGTCTTGAATAATTCCTCGAAAAATTGTTCGAAAATGTTGAAGTGGCTGGTTAACCACCAAGGCCCCGGAATTTTCTTGTACCTTTAATACATAGTATTACTAAATATATAAGCTTCCTATCCTGAAAATATAAAAGTAGCAAAATGCTCCTAGAAAAAGTTACGCATATTTGTCTTGAATAATTCCTCGAAAATATTGAAGTGGCTGGTTAACCACCAAGACCCCGGAATTTTCTTGTACCTTTAATACATAATATTACTAATCATATAAGCTTCCAATCCTGAAAATATAAAAGTAGCAAAATGCTCCTAGAAAAAGTTTCGCATATTTGTCTTGAATAATTCCTCGAAAATGTTGAAGTGGCTGGTTAACCACCAAGACCCCGGAATTTTCTTGTACCTTTAATACATAATATTACTAATCATATAAGCTTCCAATCCTGAAAATATAAAAGTAGCAAAATGCTCCTAGAAAAAGTTACGCATATTTGTCTTGAATAATTCCTCGAAAATGTTGAAGTGGCTGGTTAACCACCAAGACCCCGGAATTTTTTTGTACCTTTAATACATAATATTACTAAACATATAAGCTTCCTATCCTGAAAATATAAAAGTAGCAAAATGCTCCTAGAAAAAGTTACGCATATTTGTCTTGAATAATTCCTCGAAAAATGGCTCGAAAATGTTGAAGTGGCTGGTTAACCACCAAGACCCCGGAATTTTCTTGTACCTTTAATACATAATATTACTAATCATATAAGCTTCCAATCCTGAAAATATAAAAGTAGCAAAATGCTCCTAGAAAAAGTTACGCATATTTGTCTTGAATAATTCCTCGAAAAATTGTTCGAAAATGTTGAAGTGGCTGGTTAACCACCAAGGCCCCGGAATTTTCTTGTACCTTTAATACATAGTATTACTAAATATATAAGCTTCCTATCCTGAAAATATAAAAGTAGCAAAATGCTCCTAGAAAAAGTTACGCATATTTGTCTTGAATAATTCCTCGAAAATATTGAAGTGGCTGGTTAACCACCAAGACCCCGGAATTTTCTTGTACCTTTAATACATAATATTACTAATCATATAAGCTTCCAATCCTGAAAATATAAAAGTAGCAAAATGCTCCTAGAAAAAGTTTCGCATATTTGTCTTGAATAATTCCTCGAAAATGTTGAAGTGGCTGGTTAACCACCAAGACCCCGGAATTTTCTTGTACCTTTAATACATAATATTACTAATCATATAAGCTTCCAATCCTGAAAATATAAAAGTAGCAAAATGCTCCTAGAAAAAGTTACGCATATTTGTCTTGAATAATTCCTCGAAAATGTTGAAGTGGCTGGTTAACCACCAAGACCCCGGAAGTTTCTTGTACCTTTAATACATAAAATTACTAATCATATAAGCTTCCAATCCTGAAAATATAAAAGTAGCAAAATGCTCCTAGAAAAAGTTACGCATATTTGTCTTGCATAATTCCTCGAAAATGTTGAAGTGGCTGGTTAACCACCAAGACCCCGGAATTTTCTTGTACCTTTAATACATAATATTACTAATCATATAAGCTTCCAATCCTGAAAATATAAAAGTAGCAAAATGCTCCTAGAAAAAGTTACGCATATTTGTCTTGAATAATTCCTCGAAAAATGGCTCGAAAATGTTGAAGTGGCTGGTTAACCACCAAGACCCCGGAATTTTCTTGTACCTTTAATACATAATATTACTAATCATATAAGCTTCCAATCCTGAAAATATAAAAGTAGCAAAATGCTCCTAGAAAAAGTTACGCATATTTGTCTTGAATAATTCCTCGAAAAATTGTTCGAAAATGTTGAAGTGGCTGGTTAACCACCAAGGCCCCGGAATTTTCTTGTACCTTTAATACATAGTATTACTAAATATATAAGCTTCCTATCCTGAAAATATAAAAGTAGCAAAATGCTCCTAGAAAAAGTTACGCATATTTGTCTTGAATAATTCCTCGAAAATATTGAAGTGGCTGGTTAACCACCAAGACCCCGGAATTTTCTTGTACCTTTAATACATAATATTACTAATCATATAAGCTTCCAATCCTGAAAATATAAAAGTAGCAAAATGCTCCTAGAAAAAGTTTCGCATATTTGTCTTGAATAATTCCTCGAAAATGTTGAAGTGGCTGGTTAACCACCAAGACTCCGGAATTTTCTTGTACCTTTAATACATAATATTACTAATCATATAAGCTTCCAATCCTGAAAATATAAAAGTAGCAAAATGCTCCTAGAAAAAGTTACGCATATTTGTCTTGAATAATTCCTCGAAAATATTGAAGTGGCTGGTTAACCACCAAGACCGAGCAATTTGCTTTTACCTTTAATACATAATATTACTAATCATATAAGCTTCCAATCATGAAAATATAAAAGTAGCAAAATGCTCCTAGAAAAAGTTACGCATATTTGTCTTGAAAAATTCCTCGAAAATGTTGAAGTGGCTGGTTAACCACCAAGACCCCGGAATTTTTTTGTACCTTTAATACATAATATTACTAATCATATAAGCTTCCAATCTTGAAAATATAAAAGTAGCAAAATGCTCCTAGAAAAAGTTACGCATATTTGTCTTGAATAATTCCTCGAAAATGTTGAAGTGGCTGGTTAACCACCAAGACCCAGGAATTTTCTTGTACCTTTAATACATAATATTACTAATCATATAAGCTTCCAATCCTGAAAATATAAAAGTAGCAAAATGCTCCTAGAAAAAGTTACGCATATTTGTCTTGAATAATTCCTCGAAAAATGGCTCGAAAATGTTGAAGTGGCTGGTTAACCACCAAGACCCCGGAATTTTCTTGTACCTTTAATACATAATATTACTAATCATTTAAGCTTCCAATCCTGAAAATATAAAAGTAGCAAAATGCTCCTAGAAAAAGTTACGCATATTTGTCTTGAATAATTCCTCGAAAATGTTGAAGTGGCTGGTTAACCACCAAGACCCTGGAATTTTCTTGTACCTTTAATACATAATATTACTAATCATATAAGCTTCCAATCCTGAAAATATAAAAGTAGCAAAATGCTCCTAGAAAAAGTTACGCATATTTGTCTTGAATAATTCCTCGAAAATGTTGAAGTAGCTGGTTAACCACCAAGACCCCGGAATTTTCTTGTACCTTTAATACATAATATTACTAATAATATAAGCTTCCAATCCTGAAAATGTAAAAGTAGCAAAATGCTCCTAGAAAAAGTTACGCATATTTGTCTTGCATAATTCCTCGAAAATGTTGAAGTGGCTGGTTAACCACCAAGACCCCGGAATTTTCTTGTACCTTTAATACATAATATTACTAATCATATAAGCTTCCAATCCTGAAAATGTAAAAGTAGCAAAATGCTCCTAGAAAAAGTTACGCATATTTGTCTTGCATAATTCCTCGAAAATGTTGAAGTGGCTGGTTAACCACCAACACCCCGGAATTTTCTTGTACCTTTAATACATAATATTACTAATCATATAAGCTTCCAATCCTGAAAATATAAAAGTAGCAAAATGCTCCTAGAAAAAGTTACGCATATTTGTCTTGAATAATTCCTCGAAAAATGGCTCGAAAATGTTGAAGTGGCTGTTTAACCACCAAGACCCCGGAATTTTGTTGTACCTTTAATACATAATATTACTAAACATATAAGCTTCCTATCCTGAAAATATAAAAGTAGCAAAATGCTCCTAGAAAAAGTTACGCATATTTGTCTTGAATAATTCCTCGAAAAATGGCTCGAAAATGTTGAAGTGGCTGGTCAACCACCAAGACCCCGGAATTTTCTTGTACCTTTAATACATAATATTACTAAACATATAAGCTTCCTATCCTGAAAATATAAAAGTAGCAAAATGCTCCTAGAAAAAGTTACGCATATTTGTCTTGAATAATTCCTCGAAAAATGGCTCGAAAATGTTGAAGTGGCTGGTTAACCACCAACACCCCGGAATTTTCTTGTACCTTTAATTCATAATATTACTAATCATATAAGCTTCCAATCCTGAAAATATAAAAGTAGCAAAATGCTCCTAGAAAAAGTTACGCATATTTGTCTTGAATAATTCCTCGAAAATGTTGAAGTGGCTGGTTAACCACCAAGACCTCGGAATTTTCTTGTACCTTTAATACATAATATTACTAATCATACAAGCTTCCAATCCTGAAAATATAAAAGTAGCAAAATGCTCCTAGAAAAAGTTACGCATATTTGTCTTGAATAATTCCTCGAAAATGTTGAAGTGGCTGGTTAACCACCAAGACCCCGTAATTTTCTTGTACCTTTAATACATAATATTACTAATCATATAAGCTTCCAATCCTGAAAATGTAAAAGTAGCAAAATGCTCCTAGAAAAGGTTACGCATATTTGTCTTGAATAATTCCTCGAAAATGTTGAAGTGGCTGGTTAACCACCAAGACCCCGCAATTTTCTTGTACCTTAAATACATAATATTACTAATCATATAAGCTTCCAATCCTGAAAATATAAAAGTAGCAAAATGCTCCTAGAAAAAGTTACGCATATTTGTCTTGAATAATTCCTCGAAAATGTTGAAGTGGCTGGTTAACCACCAAGACCCCGGAATTTTCTTGTACCTTTAATACATAATATTACTAATCATATAAGCTTCCAATCCTGAAAATATAAAAGTAGCAAAATGCTCCTAGAAAAAGTTACGCATATTTGTCTTGAATAATTCCTCGAAAATATTGAAGTGGCTGGTTAACCACCAAGACCCCGGAATTTTCTTGTACCTTTAATACATAATATTACTAATCATATAAGCTTCCAATCCTGAAAATATAAAAGTAGCAAAATGCTCCTAGAAAAAGTTACGCATATTTGTCTTGAATAATTCCTCGAAAATGTTGAAGTGGCTGGTTAACCACCAAGACCCCGGAATTTTCATGTACCTTTAATACATAATATTACTAATCATATAAGCTTCCAATCCTGAAAATATAAAAGTAGCAAAATGCTCCTAGAAAAAGTTACGCATATTTGTCTTGAATAATTCCTCGAAAAATGGCTCGAAAATGTTGAAGTGGCTGGTTAACCACCAAGACCCCGGAATTTTCTTGTACCTTTAATACATAATAGTACTATTCATATAAGCTTCCAATCCTGAAAATATAAAAGTAGCAAAATGCTCCTAGAAAAAGTTACGCATATTTGTCTTGAATAATTCCTCGAAAATGTTGAAGTGGCTGGTTAACCACCAAGGCCCCGGAATTTTCTTGTACCTTTAATACATAATATTACTAAACATATAAGCTTCCTATCCTGAAAATATAAAAGTAGCAAAATGCTCCTAGAAAAAGTTACGCATATTTGTCTTGAATACTTCCTCGAAAATATTGAAGTGGCTGGTTAACCACCAAGACCCCGCAATTTTCTTGTACCTTAAATACATAATATTACTAATCATATAAGCTTCCAATCCTGAAAATATAAAAGTAGCAAAATGCTCCTAGAAAAAGTTACGCATATTTGTCTTGAATAATTCCTCGAAAATGTTGAAGTGGCTGGTTAACCACCAAGACCCCGGAATTTTCTTGTACCTTTAATACATAATATTACTAATCATATAAGCTTCCAATCCTGAAAATATAAAAGTAGCAAAATGCTCCTAGAAAAAGTTACGCATATTTGTCTTGAATAATTTCTCGAAAATGTTGAAGTGGCTGGTTAACCACCAAGACCCCGGAATTTTCATGTACCTTTAATACATAATATTACTAATCATAAAAGCTTCCAATCCTGAAAATATAAAAGTAGCAAAATGCTCCTAGAAAAAGTTACGCATATTTGTCTTGAATAATTCCTCGAAAAATGGCTCGAAAATGTTGAAGTGGCTGGTTAAGCACCAAGACCCCGGAATTTTCTTGTACCTTTAATACATAATAGTACTATTCATATAAGCTTCCAATCCTAAAAATATAAAAGTAGCAAAATGCTCCTAGAAAAAGGTACGCATATTTGTCTTGAATAATTCCTCGAAAATGTTGAAGTGGCTGGTTAACCACCAAGCCCCGGAATTTTCTTGTACCTTTAATACATAATATTACTAATCATATAAGCTTCCAATCCTGAAAATATAAAAGTAGCAAAATGCTCCTAGAAAAAGTTACGCATATTTGTCTTGAATAATTCCTCGAAAAATGGCTCGAAAATGTTGAAGTGGCTGGTTAACCACCAAGACCCCGGAATTTTCTTGTACCTTTAATATATAATATTACTAAACATATAAGCTTCCTATCCTGAAAATATAAAAGTAGCAAAATGCTCCTAGAAAAAGTTACGCATATTTGTTTGAATAATTCCTCGAAAATGTTGAAGTGGCTGGTTAACCACCAAGACCCCGGAATGTTCTTGTACCTTTAATACATAATATTACTAAACATATAAGCTTCCTATCCTGAAAATATAAAAGTAGCAAAATGCTCCTAGAAAAAGTTACGCATATTTGTCTTGAATACTTCCTCGAAAATCTTGAAGTGGCTGGTTAACCACCAAGACCCCGCAATTTTCTTGTACCTTAAATACATAATATTACTAATCATATAAGCTTCCAATCCTGAAAATATAAAAGTAGCAAAATGCTCCTAGAAAAAGTTACGCATATTTGTCTTGAATAATTCCTCGAAAATGTTGAAGTGGCTGGTTAACCACCAAGACCCCGGAATTTTCTTGTACCTTTAATACATAATATTACTAATCATATAAGCTTCCAATCCTGAAAATATAAAAGTAGCAAAATGCTCCTAGAAAAAGTTACGCATATTTGTCTTGAATAATTCCTCGAAAATATTGAAGTGGCTGGTTAACCACCAAGACCCCGGAATTTTCTTGTACCTTTAATACATAATATTACTAATCATATAAGCTTCCAATCCTGAAAATATAAAAGTAGCAAAATGCTCCTAGAAAAAGTTACGCATATTTGTCTTGAATAATTCCTCGAAAATGTTGAAGTGGCTGGTTAACCACCAAGACCCCGGAATTTTCATGTACCTTTAATACATAATATTACTAATCATATAAGCTTCCAATCCTGAAAATATAAAAGTAGCAAAATGCTCCTAGAAAAAGTTACGCATATTTGTCTTGAATAATTCCTCGAAAAATGGCTCGAAAATGTTGAAGTGGCTGGTTAACCACCAAGACCCCGGAATTTTCTTGTACCTTTAATACATAATAGTACTATTCATATAAGCTTCCAATCCTGAAAATATAAAAGTAGCAAAATGCTCCTAGAAAAAGTTACGCATATTTGTCTTGAATAATTCCTCGAAAATGTTGAAGTGGCTGGTTAACCACCAAGGCCCCGGAATTTTCTTGTACCTTTAATACATAATATTACTAAACATATAAGCTTCCTATCCTGAAAATATAAAAGTAGCAAAATGCTCCTAGAAAAAGTTACGCATATTTGTCTTGAATACTTCCTCGAAAATATTGAAGTGGCTGGTTAACCACCAAGACCCCGCAATTTTCTTGTACCTTAAATACATAATATTACTAATCATATAAGCTTCCAATCCTGAAAATATAAAAGTAGCAAAATGCTCCTAGAAAAAGTTACGCATATTTGTCTTGAATAATTCCTCGAAAATGTTGAAGTGGCTGGTTAACCACCAAGACCCCGGAATTTTCTTGTACCTTTAATACATAATATTACTAATCATATAAGCTTCCAATCCTGAAAATATAAAAGTAGCAAAATGCTCCTAGAAAAAGTTACGCATATTTGTCTTGAATAATTTCTCGAAAATGTTGAAGTGGCTGGTTAACCACCAAGACCCCGGAATTTTCATGTACCTTTAATACATAATATTACTAATCATAAAAGCTTCCAATCCTGAAAATATAAAAGTAGCAAAATGCTCCTAGAAAAAGTTACGCATATTTGTCTTGAATAATTCCTCGAAAAATGGCTCGAAAATGTTGAAGTGGCTGGTTAACCACCAAGACCCCGGAATTTTCTTGTACCTTTAATACATAATAGTACTATTCATATAAGCTTCCAATCCTAAAAATATAAAAGTAGCAAAATGCTCCTAGAAAAAGTTACGCATATTTGTCTTGAATAATTCCTCGAAAATGTTGAAGTGGCTGGTTAACCACCAAGCCCCGGAATTTTCTTGTACCTTTAATACATAATATTACTAATCATATAAGCTTCCAATCCTGAAAATATAAAAGTAGCAAAATGCTCCTAGAAAAAGTTACGCATATTTGTCTTGAATAATTCCTCGAAAAATGGCTCGAAAATGTTGAAGTGGCTGGTTAACCACCAAGACCCCGGAATTTTCTTGTACCTTTAATATATAATATTACTAAACATATAAGCTTCCTATCCTGAAAATATAAAAGTAGCAAAATGCTCCTAGAAAAAGTTACGCATATTTGTTTGAATAATTCCTCGAAAATGTTGAAGTGGCTGGTTAACCACCAAGACCCCGGAATGTTCTTGTACCTTTAATACATAATATTACTAAACATATAAGCTTCCTATCCTGAAAATATAAAAGTAGCAAAATGATCCTAGAAAAAGTTACGCATATTTGTCTTGAATAATTCCTCTAAGAATGGCTCGAAAATGTTGAAGTGGCTGGTTAACCACCAAGACCCCGCAATTTTCTTGTACCTTAAATACATAATATTACTAATCATATAAGCTTCCAATCCTGAAAATATAAAAGTAGCAAAATGCTCCTAGAAAAAGTTAAGCATATTTGTCTTGAATAATTCCTCGAAAAATTGCTCGAAAATGTTGAAGTGGCTGGTTAACCACCAAGACCCCGGAATGTTCTTGTACCTTTAATACATAATATTACAAAACATATAAGCTTCCTATCCTGAAAATATAAAAGTAGCAAAATGATCCTAGAAAAAGTTACGCATATTTGTCTTGAATAATTCCTCTAAAAATGGCTCGAAAATGTTGAAGTGGCTGGTTAACCACCAAGACCCCGCAATTTTCTTGTACCTTAAATACATAATATTACTAATCATATAAGCTTCCAATCCTGAAAATATAAAAGTAGCAAAATGCTCCTAGAAAAAGTTACGCATATTTGTCTTGAATAATTCCTCGAAAATGTTGAAGTGGCTGGTTAACCACCAAGACCCCGGAATTTTCATGTACCTTTAATACATAATATTACTAATCATATAAGCTTCCAATCCTGAAAATATAAAAGTAGCAAAATGCTTCTAGAAAAAGTTACGCATATTTGTCTTGAATAATTCCTCGAAAAATGGCTCGAAAATGTTGAAGTGGCTGGTTAACCACCAAGCCCCGGAATTTTCTTGTACCTTTAATACATAATATTACTAATCATATAAGCTTCCAATCCTGAAAATATAAAAGTAGCAAAATGCTCCTAGAAAAAGTTACGCATATTTGTCTTGAATAATTCCTCGAAAAATGGCTCGAAAATGTTGAAGTGGCTGGTTAACCATCAAGACCCCGGAATTTTCTTTTACCTTTAATAGATAATATTACTAAACATATAAGCTTCCTATCCTGAAAATATAAAAGTAGCAAAATGCTCCTAGAAAAAGTTACGCATATTTGTCTTGAATAATTCCTCGAAAAATGGCTCGAAAATGTTGAAGTGGCTGGTTAACCATCAAGACCCCGGAATTTTCTTTTACCTTTAATAGATAATATTACTAAACATATAAGCTTCCTATCCTGAAAATATAAAAGTAGCAAAATGCTCCTAGAAAAAATTACGCATATTTGTCTTGAATAATTCCTCGAAAATGTTGAAGTGGCTGGTTAACCACCAACACCCCGGAATTTTCTTGCACCTTTAATAGATAATATTACTAAACATATAAGCTTCCTATCCTGAAAATATAAAAGTAGCAAAATGCTCCTAGAAAAAGTTACGCATATTTGTCTTGAATAATTCCTCGAAAATGTTGAAGTGGCTGGTTAACCACCAAGACCCCGGAATTTTCTTGTACCTTTAATACATAATATTACTAATCATATAAGCTTCCAATCCTCAAAATATAAAAGTAGCAAAATGCTCCTAGAAAAAGTTACGCATATTTGTCTTGAATAATTCCTCGAAAATGTTGAAGTGGCTGGTTAACCACCAAGACCCCGGAATTTTCTTGTACCTTTAATACATAATATTACTAATCATATAAGCTTCCAATCCTGAAAATATAAAAGTAGCAAAATGCTCCTAGAAAAAGTTACGTATATTTGTCTTGAATAATTCCTCGAAAAATTGCTCGAAAATGTTGAAGTGGCTGGTTAACCACCAAGGCCCCGGAATTTTCTTGTACCTTTAATACATAATATTGCTAAACATATAAGCTTCCTATCCTGAAAATATAAAAGTAGCAAAATGCTCCTAGAAAAAGTTACGCATATTTGTCTTGAATACTTCCTCGAAAATATTGAAGTGGCTGGTTAACCACCAAGACCCCGCAATTTTCTTGTACCTTAAATACATAATATGACTAATCATATAAGCTTCCAATCCTGAAAATATAAAAGTAGCAAAATGCTCCTAGAAAAAGTTACGCATATTTGTCTTGAATAATTCCTCGAAAAATGGCTCGAAAATGTTGAAGTGGCTGGTTAACCACCAAGACCCCGGAATTTTCTTGTACCTTTAATACATAATAGTACTATTCATATAAGCTTCCAATCCTGAAAATATAAAAGTAGCAAAATGCTCCTAGAAAAAGTTACGCATATTTGTCTTGAATAATTCCTCGAAAATGTTGAAGTGGCTGGTTAACCACCAACCCAGTAAACACACGTACGTGGAATAAACGTTAGAAATGAACGATAACCATACGTTAATATACGTTATGGAGTAACGTATTATTTGCGTAGAAATGTCGCGAGCTTTAAAGTATTTTTCAACTTAGCAACCAACGTTGTTTTAACGTTGATTTTAACCTTTATTGAACCATCTCAGGCAAAATGTAACGTTATTTTAACGTATATCCAGTAAACACACGTACGTGGAATAAACGTTAGAAATAAACGATAACAACACGTTATAATAACGGTTATGGAGTAACGTATTATTTGCGTAGAAATGTCGCGAGCTTTAAAGTATTTTTTAACTTAAACAACCAACATTGTTTATAACGTTGATTGTAACCTTTATTGAACCATCTCAGGCAAAATGTAACGTTATTTTAACGTATATCCAGTAAACACACGTACGTGGAATAAATGTTAGAAATAAACGATAACCACACGTTAATAACGGTTATGGATTAATTGATTGGTTAATTGATTTAATATTATTTGTTTAAAGTAAAAGAATTAAAAAGAAATTCAATTATAATTATTTATTTAGATAGATATTAATTACATCTTTAGTACTAAACCTATTGTGCAAATACATATTATTATTAATCATAATTTACATAATATCCATTTATTTGTTTCCATGGGTATTTTCTATTTCTAAATCAATCCATTTCAATTGCATCCATGTTTCTGAAAAATAACTATATTGATAAACATTAATAACACAATCTACTTACCTTTTATTTTTTTCCAACACGGAAAAAATCTCTCCTAGTGGGGATCGAACCTGGGAACATTTTTAGTCCATTGCAAGAGTCTAGCGTTCTAACCAGCTGGGCTACACAGGGTATATAAATTAATGCAGTTGTTTGTGATTATCAATTTTGATGATCACAATTATTATTATAACTAATTTATAAATAAATTCACTCGAGAAAATAATTCGTAGTTTACAGTATCAATTTCTGAAATGCTTAAAATAAAAATTAATATTTAAAAAATATAAAGGGTATCCGAATAAATTTTATAAATGTGGCCTGTTAAAACTTGTAACTTAAAAGTTAATTTAAAAAATGAAATGTAAGGTTTATTAAAAAAAACTTTGCGTTTAAAATATAAAACATAAATCAAGTGCATATTTTTTAAGTCGTTTAAAATAAAATAAATGATAAATTGTAAATCATATTCAATACATCATAATATTATGTAATTCACTTTTTGAAATGATTTTAAAATAGATAATAAAATTGAAAAATGGCGTTAAAATTACGTTAGAAAAATACGTTTAAATACTGCGTATCTTCAACGTATGGATAAACGTGGTTTTATGTACGGTTTTCTCGACGTTTTATCCATAGCTAAATAATACGTGGTTTTTGACGGAAATATCACCAAGGCGTTATCTTTTCATACTAATTCAACGTTAAAATTACGATAGAAAAATACGTTTAAATACTGGGTATCTTCAACGTATGGATAGACGTGGTTTTATGTACGGTTTTATCGACGTTTTATCCATAGCTAAATAATACGTGGTTTTTGACGGAAATATCACCAAGGCGTTGTCTTTTCATACTAATTCAACGTTAAAATTGCGATAGAAAAATACGTTTAAATACTGGGTATCTTCAACGTATGGATAAATGTGGTGTTATGTACGGTTTTCTCGACGTTTTATCCATAGCTAAATAATACGTGTTTTTTGGCGGAAATATCACCAAGGCGTTGTCTTTTCATACTAATTCAACGTTAAAATTACGATAGAAAAGTACGTTTAAATACTGGGTATATTTAACGTATGGATAGACGTGGTTTTTTGTACGGTTTTCTCGACATTTTATCCATAGCTAAATAATACGTGGTTTTTGACGGAAATATCACCAAGGCGTTGTCTTTTCATACTAATTCAACGTTAAAATTGCGATAGAAAAATACGTTTAAATACTGGGTATCTTCAACGTATGGATAAACGTGGTTTTATGTACGGTTTTCTCGACGTTTTATCCATAGCTAAATAATACGTGTTTTTTTGACGGAAATATCACCAATGCGTTGTCTTTTCATACTAATTCAACGTTAAAATTACGATAGAAAAATACGTTTAAATACTGGGTATATGTAACGTATGGATAGACGTGGATTTATGTACGGTTTTCTCGACGTTTTATCCATAGCTAAATAATACGTTGTTTTTGACGGAAATATCACCAAGGCGTTGTCTTTTCATACTAATTCAACGTTAAAATTACGATAGAAAAATACGTTTAAATACTGGGTATCTTCAACGTATGGATAGACGTGGTTTTATGTACGGTTTTCTCGAAGTTTTATCCATAGCTAAATAATACGTAGTTTTTTACGGAAATATCACCAAGGCGTTGTCTTTTGATACTAATTCAACGTTAAAATTACGATAGAAAAATACGTTTAAATACTGGGTATATTTAACGTATGGATAGACGTGGTTTTATGTACGGTTTTCTCGACGTTTTATCCATAGCTAAATAATACGTGGTTTTTGACGGAAATATCACCAAGGCGTTGTCTTTTCATACTAATTCAACGTTAAAATTACGATAGAAAAATACGTTTAAATACTGGGTATCTTCAACGTATGGATAGACGTGGTTTTATGTACGGTTTTCTCGAAGTTTTATCCATAGCTAAATAATACGTGGTTTTTTACGGAAATATCACCGAGTCGTTGTCTTTTCATACTAATTTAACGTTACAATTACGATATAAATAACGTTATATGGCAACGTTGACAATGAGATCTATTACTAACGTTGCATATACGTTTGAAAAACACGTTACAATAACCATAGAAAGTAACGTATAATTAACGTCAAAATCGTACCAATGGTTGAGTTATTAGTATTTATCTACGTCGTTATAACGTTGGAAATTAACCGTTTGCTATCAACGGACTACCAACGTTGATATATTCAACCAAAAAGTAACGTATAACGTACTTTCAACCAAAGTTACGTTGTTTCAACCGTAATTCAACGTGTATGTGTTTACTGGGAAGGCCCCGGAATTTTCTTGTACCTTTAATACATAATATTACTAAACATATAAGCTTCCTATCCTGAAAATATAAAAGTAGCAAAATGCTCCTAGAAAAAGTTACGCATATTTGTCTTGAATAATTCCTCGAAAATGTTGAAGTGGCTGGTTAACCACCAAGACCCCGGAATTTTCTTGTACCTTTAATACATAATATTACTAAACATATAAGCTTCCTATCCTGAAAATATAAAAGTAGCAAAATGCTCCTAGAAAAAGTCACGCATATTTGTCTTGAATAATTCCTCGAAAAATGGCTCGAAAATGTTGAAGTGGCTGGTTAACCACCAAGACCCCGGAATTTTCTTGCACCTTTAATACATAATATTACTAATCATATAAGCTTCCAATCCTGAAAATATAAAAGTAGCAAAATGCTCCTAGAAAAAGTTACGCATATTTGTCTTGAATAATTCCTCGAAAATATTGAAGTGGCTGGTTAACCACCAAGACCCCGGAATTTGCTTGTACCTTTAATACATAATATTACTAATCATATAAGCTTCCAATGCTGAAAATATAAAAGTAGCAAAATGCTCCTAGAAAAAGTTACGCATATTTGTCTTGAATAATTTCTCGAAAATGTTGAAGTGGCTGGTTAACCACCAAGGCCCCGGAATTTTCTTGTACCTTTAATACATAATATTACTAAACATATAAGCTTCCAATCCTGAAAATATAAAAGTATCAAAATGCTCCTAGAAAAAGTTACGCATATTTGTCTTGAATAATCCCTCGAAAATGTTGAAGTGGCTGGTTAACCACCAAGACCCCGGAATTTTCTTGTACCTTTAATACATAATATTACTAATCATATAAGCTTCCAATCCTGAAAATATAAAAGTAGCAAAATGCTCCTAGAAAAAGTTACGCATATTTGTCTTGAATAATTCCTCGAAAATATTGAAGTGGCTGGTTAACCACCAAGACCCCGGAATTTTCTTGTACCTTTAATACATAATATTACTAATCATATAAGCTTCCAATCCTGAAAATATAAAAGTAGCAAAATGCTCCTAGAAAAAGTTACGCATATTTGTCTTGAATAATTCCTCGAAAATGTTGAAGTGGCTGGTTAACCACCAAGACCCCGGAATTTTCTTGTACCTTTAATACATAATATTATTAATCATATAAGCTTCCAATCCTGAAAATATAAAAGTAGCAAAATGCT
Source organism: Rhagonycha lutea (assembly GCA_958510855.1). Classification (NCBI taxonomy): domain Eukaryota; kingdom Metazoa; phylum Arthropoda; class Insecta; order Coleoptera; family Cantharidae; genus Rhagonycha; species Rhagonycha lutea. The sequence continues at coordinate 16,293,910 of OY294042.1, forward strand.
CCTAGAAAAAGCTACGCATATTTGTCTTGAATAATTCCTCGAAAATGTTGAAGTGGCTGGTTAACCACCAAGACCCCGGAATTTTCTTGTACCTTTAATACATAATATTACTAATCATATAAGCTTCCAATCCTGAAAATATAAAAGTAGCAAAATGCTCCTAGAAAAAGTTACGCATATTTGTCTTGAATAATTCCTCGAAAATGTTGAAGTGGCTGGTTAACCACCAAGACCCCGGAATTTTCATGTACCTTTAATTCATAATATTACTAATCATATAAGCTTCCAATCCTGAAAATATAAAAGTAGCAAAATGCTCCTAGAAAAAGTTACGCATATTTGTCTTGAATAATTCCTCGAAAAATGGCTCGAAAATGTTGAAGTGGCTGGTTAACCACCAAGACCCCGGAATGTTCTTGTACCTTTAATACATAATATTACTAAACATATAAGCTTCCTATCCTGAAAATATAAAAGTAGCAAAATGATCCTAGAAAAAGTTACGCATATTTGTCTTGAATAATTCCTCTAAAAATGGCTCGAAAATGTTGAAGTGGCTGGTTAACCACCAAGACCCCGCAATTTTCTTGTACCTTAAATACATAATATTACTAATCATATAAGCTTCCAATCCTGAAAATATAAAAGTAGCAAAATGCTCCTAGAAAAAGTTACGCATATTTGTCTTGAATAATTCCTCGAAAAATGGCTCGAAAATGTTGAAGTGGCTGGTTAACCACCAAGGCCCCGGAATTTTCTTGTACCTTTAATACATAATATTAATAAACATATAAGCTTCCTATCCTGAAAATATAAAAGTAGCAAAATGCTCCTAGAAAAAGTTATGCATATTTGTCTTGAATAATTCCTCGAAAATGTTGAAGTGGCTGGTTGACCACCAACACCCCGGAATTTTCTTGTACCTTTAATACATAATATTACTAAACATATAAGCTTCCTATCCTGAAAATATAAAAGTAGCAAAATGCTCCTAGAAAAAGTTACGCATATTAGTCTTGAATAATTCCTCGAAAAATGGCTCGAAAATGTTGAAGTGGCTGGTTAACCACCAAGGCCCCGGAATTTTATTGTACCTTTAATACATAATATTACTAAGCATATAAGCTTCCTATCCTGAAAATATAAAAGTAGCAAAATGCTCCTAGAAAAAGTTACGCATATTTGTCTTGAATAATTTCTCGAAAATGTTGAAGTGGCTGGTTAACCACCAAGACCCCGGAATTTTCTTGTACCTTTAATACATAATATTACTAATCATATAAGCTTTAAATCCTGAAAATATAAAAGTAGCAAAATGCTCCTAGAAAAAGTTACGCATATTTGTCTTGAATAATTCCTCGAAAATATTGAAGTGGCTGGTTAACCACCAAGACCCCGGAATTTGCTTGTACCTTTAATACATAATATTACTAATCATATAAGCTTCCAATCCTGAAAATATAAAAGTAGCAAAATGCTCCTAGAAAAAGTTAAGCATTTTTGTCTTGAATAATTTCTCGAAAATGTTGAAGTGGCTGGTTAACCACCAAGACCCCGGAATTTTCTTGTACCTTTAATACATAATATTACTAATCATATAAGCTTCCAATCCTGAAAATATAAAAGTAGCAAAATGCTCCTAGAAAAAGTTACGCATATTTGTCTTGAATAATTCCTCGAAAATGTTGAAGTGGCTGGTTAACCACCAAGACCCCGGAATTTTCTTGTACCTTTAATACCTAATATTACTAATCATATAAGCTTCCAATCCTGAAAATATAAAAGTAGCAAAATGCTCCTAGAAAAAGTTACGCATATTTGTCTTGAATAATTCCTGGAAAATGTTGAAATGGCTGGTTAACCACCAAGACCCCGGAATTTTCTTGTACCTTTAATACATAATATTACTAAACATATAAGCTTCCTATCCTGAAAATATAAAAGTAGAAAAATGCTCCTAGAAAAAGTTACGCATATTTGTCTTGAATAATTCCTCGAAAATGTTGAAGTGGCTGGTTAGCCACCAAGATCCCGGAATTTTCTTGCACCTTTAATACATAATATTACTAATCATATAAGCTTCCAATAATGAAAATATAAAAGTAGAAAAATGCTCCTAGAAAAAGTTACGCATATTTGTCTTGAATAATTCCTCGAAAATATTGAAGTGGCTGGTTAACCACCAAGACCCCGGAATTTTCTTGAACCTTTAATACATAATATTACTAATCATATAAGCTTCCAATCCTGAAAATATAAAAGTAGCAAAATGCTCCTAGAAAAAGTTACGCATATTTGTCTTGAATAATTCCTCGAAAAATGGCTCGAAAATGTTGAAGTGGCTGGTTAACCACCAAGACCCCGGAATTTTCTTGTACCTTTAATACATAATATTACTAAACATATAAGCTTCCTATCCTGAAAATATAAAAGTAGCAAAATGCTTCTAGAAAAAGTTACGCATATTTGTCTTGAATAATTCCTCGAAAATATTGAAGAGGCTGGTTAACCACCAAGACCCCGGAATTTGCTTGTACCTTTAATACATAATATTACTAATCATATAAGCTTCCAATCCTGAAAATATAAAAGTAGGAAAATGCTCCTAGAAAAAGTTACGCATATTTGTCTTGAATAATTCCTCGAAAAATTGCTCGAAAATGTTGAAGTGGCTGGTTAACCACCAAGGCCCCGGAATTTTCTTGTACCTTTAAAACATAACATTACTAAACATATAAGCTTCCTATCCTGAAAATATAAAAGTAGCAAAATGCTCCTAGAAAAAGTTACGCATATTTGTCTTGAATAATTCCTCGAAAATGTTGAAGTGGCTGGTTAACCACCAAGACCCCGGAATTTTCTTGTACCTTTAATACATAATATTACTAAACATATAAGCTTCCTATCCTGAAAATATAAAAGTAGCAAAATGCTCCTGGAAAAAGTTACGCATATTTGTCTTGAATAATTCCTCGAAAAATGCCTCGAAAATGTTGAAGTGGCTGGTTAACCACCAAGACCCCGGAATATTCTTGTACCTTTAATACATAATATTACTAATCATATAAGCTTCCAATCCTGAAAATATAAAAGTAGCAAAATGCTCCTAGAAAAAGTTACGCATATTTGTCTTGAATAATTCCTCGAAAATATTGAAGTGGCTGGTTAACCACCAAGACCCCGGAATTTGCTTGTACCTTTAATACATAATATTACTAATCATATAAGCTTCCAATCCTGAAAATATAAAAGTAGCAAAATGCTCCTAGAAAAAGTTACGCATATTTGTCTTGAATAATTCCTCGAAAAATTGCTCGAAAATGTTGAAGTGGCTGGTTAACCACCAAGGCCCCGGAATTTTCTTGTACCTTTAATACATAATATTACTAATCATATAAGCTTTAAATCCTGAAAATATAAAAGTAGCAAAATGCTCCTAGAAAAAGTTACGCATATTTGTCTTGAATAATTCCTCGAAAATATTGAAGTGGCTGGTTAACCACCAAGACCCCGGAATTTGCTTGTACCTTTAATACATAATATTACTAATCATATAAGCTTCCAATCCTGAAAATATAAAAGTAGCAAAATGCTCCTAGAAAAAGTTACGCATATTTGTCTTGAATAATTTCTCGAAAATGTTGAAGTGGCTGGTTAACCACCAAGACCCCGGAATTTTCTTGTACCTTTAATACATAATATTACTAATCATATAAGCTTCCAATCCTGAAAATATAAAAGTAGCAAAATGCTCCTAGAAAAAGTTGCGCATATTTGTCTTGAATAATTCCTCGAAAATATTGAAGTGGCTGGTTAACCACCAAGACCCCGGAATTTGCTTGTACCTTTAATACATAATATTACTAAACATATAAGCTTCCTATCCTGAAAATATAAAAGTAGCAAAATGCTGCTAGAAAAAGTTACGCATATTTGTCTTGAATAATTCCTCGAAAATGTTGAAGTGGCTGGTTAACCACCAAGACCCCGGAATTTTCTTGTACCTTTAATACATAATATTACTAATCATATAAGCTTCCAATCCTGAAAATATAAAAGTAGCAAAATGCTCCTAGAAAAAGTTACGCATATTTGTCTTGAATAATTCCTCGAAAATATTGAAGTGGCTGGTTAACCACCAAGACCCCGGAATTTGCTTGTACCTTTAATACATAATATTACTAATCATATAAGCTTCCAATCCTGAAACTATAAAAGTAGCAAAATGCTCCTAGAAAAAGTTACGCATATTTGTCTTGAATAATTCCTCGAAAATATTGAAGTGGCTGGTTAACCACCAAGACCCCGGAATTTGCTTGTACCTTTAATACATAATATTACAAATCATATAAGCTTCCAATCCTGAAAATATAAAAGTAGCAAAATGCTCCTAGAAAAAGTTACGCATATTTGTCTTGAATAATTCCTCGAAAATATTGAAGTGGCTGGTTAACCACCAAGACCCCGGAATTTGCTTGTACCTTTAATACATAATATTACTAATCATATAAGCTTCCAATCCTGAAAATATAAAAGTAGCAAAATGCTCCTAGAAAAAGTTACGCATATTTGTCTTGAATAATTTCTCGAAAATGTTGAAGTGGCTGGTTAACCACCAAGACCCCGGAATTTTCTTGTACCTTTAATACATAATATTACTAATCATATAAGCTTCCAATCCTGAAAATATAAAAGTAGCAAAATGCTCCTAGAAAAAGTTGCGCATATTTGTCTTGAATAATTCCTCGAAAATATTGAAGTGGCTGGTTAACCACCAAGACCCCGGAATTTGCTTGTACCTTTAATACATAATATTACTAAACATATAAGCTTCCTATCCTGAAAATATAAAAGTAGCAAAATGCTGCTAGAAAAAGTTACGCATATTTGTCTTGAATAATTCCTCGAAAATGTTGAAGTGGCTGGTTAACCACCAAGACCCCGGAATTTTCTTGTACCTTTAATACATAATATTACTAATCATATAAGCTTCCAATCCTGAAAATATAAAAGTAGCAAAATGCTCCTAGAAAAAGTTACGCATATTTGTCTTGAATAATTCCTCGAAAATATTGAAGTGGCTGGTTAACCACCAAGACCCCCGAATTTGCTTGTACCTTTAATACATAATATTACTAATCATATAAGCTTCCAATCCTGAAAATATAAAAGTAGCAAAATGCTCCTAGAAAAAGTTACGCATATTTGTCTTGAATAATTCCTCGAAAATATTGAAGTGGCTGGTTAACCACCAAGACCCCGGAATTTGCTTGTACCTTTAATACATAATATTACTAATCATATAAGCTTCCAATCCTGAAAATATAAAAGTAGCAAAATGCTCCTAGAAAAAGTTACGCATATTTGTCTTGAATAATTCATCGAAAATATTGAAGTGGCTGGTTAACCACCAAGACCCCGGAATTTGCTTGTACCTTTAATACATAATATTACTAATCATATAAGCTTCCAATCCTGAAAATATAAAAGTAGCAAAATGCTCCTAGAAAAAGTTACGCATATTTGTCGTGAATAATTCCTCGAAAATGTTGAAGTGGCTGGTTGACCACCAAGACCCCGGAATTTTCTTGTACCTTTAATACATAATATTACTAAACATATAAGCTTCCTATCCTGAAAATATAAAAGTAGCAAAATGCTCCTAGAAAAAGTTACGCATATTAGTCTTGAATAATTCCTCGAAAAATGGCTCGAAAATGTTGAAGTGGCTGGTTAACCACCAAGGCCCCGGAATTTTATTGTACCTTTAATACATAATATTACTAAGCATATAAGCTTCCTATCCTGAAAATATAAAAGTAGCAAAATGCTCCTAGAAAAAGTTACGCATATTTGTCTTGAATAATTTCTCGAAAATGTGGAAGTGGCTGGTTAACCACCAAGACCCCGGAATTTTCTTGTACCTTTAATACATAATATTACTAATCATATAAGCTTTAAATCCTGAAAATATAAAAGTAGCAAAATGCTCCTAGAAAAAGTTACGCATATTTGTCTTGAATAATTCCTCGAAAATATTGAAGTGGCTGGTTAACCACCAAGACCCCGGAATTTGCTTGTACCTTTAATACATAATATTACTAATCATATAAGCTTCCAATCCTGAAAATATAAAAGTAGCAAAATGCTCCTAGAAAAAGTTACGCATATTTGTCTTGAATAATTTCTCGAAAATGTTGAAGTGGCTGGTTAACCACCAAGACCCCGGAATTTTCTTGTACCTTTAATACATAATATTACTAATCATATAAGCTTCCAATCCTGAAAATATAAAAGTAGCAAAATGCTCCTAGAAAAAGTTGCGCATATTTGTCTTGAATAATTCCTCGAAAATATTGAAGTGGCTGGTTAACCACCAAGACCCCGGAATTTGCTTGTACCTTTAATACATAATATTACTAATCATATAAGCTTCCAATCCTGAAAATATAAAAGTAGCAAAATGCTCCTAGAAAAAGTTACGCATATTTGTCTTGAATAATTCCTCGAAAAATTGCTCGAAAATGTTGAAGTGGCTGGTTAACCACCAAGGCCCCGGAATTTTCTTGTACCTTTAATACATAATATTACTAAACATATAAGCTTCCTATCCTGAAAATATAAAAGTAGCAAAATGCTCCTAGAAAAAGTTACGCATATTTGTCTTGAATAATTCCTCGAAAATGTTGAAGTGGCTGGTTAACCACCAAGACCCCGGAATTTTCTTGTACCTTTAATACATAATATTACTAAACATATAAGCTTCCTATCCTGAAAATATAAAAGTAGCAAAATGCTCCTAGAAAAAGTTACGCATATTTGTCTTGAATAATTCCTCGAAAAATGGCTCGAAAATGTTGAAGTGGCTGGTTAACCACCAAGACCCCGGAATTTTCTTGTACCTTTAATTCATAATATTACTAATCATATAAGCTTCCAATCCTGAAAATATAAAAGTAGCAAAATGCTCCTAGAAAAAGTTACGCATATTTGTCTTGAATAATTCCTCGAAAATATTGAAGTGGCTAGTTAACCACCAAGACCCCGGAATTTGCTTGTACCTTTAATACATAATATTACTAATCATATAAGCTTCCAATCCTGAAAATATAAAAGTAGCAAAATGCTCCTAGAAAAAGTTACGCATATTTGTCTTGAATAATTTCTCGAAAATGTTGAAGTGGCTGGTTAACCACCAAGGCCCCGGAATTTTCTTGTACCTTAAATACATAATATTACTAAACATATAAGCTTCCTATCCTGAAAATATAAAAGTAGCAAAATGCTCCTAGAAAAAGTTACGCATATTTGTCTTGAATAATTTCTCGAAAATGTTGAAGTGGCTGGTTAACCACCAAGACCCCGGAATTTTCTTGTACCTTTAATACATAATATTACTAATCATATAAGCTTCCAATCCTGAAAATATAAAAGTAGCAAAATGCTCCTAGAAAAAGTTACGCATATTTGTCTTGAATAATTCCTCGAAAATATTGAAGTGGCTGGTTAACCACCAAGACCCCGGAATTTGCTTGTACCTTTAATACATAATATTACTAATCATATAAGCTTCCAATCCTGAAAATATAAAAGTAGCAAAATGCTCCTAGAAAAAGTTACGCATATTTGTCTTGAATAATTCCTCGAAAATGTTGAAGTGGCTGGTTAACCACCAAGACCCCGGAATTTTCTTGTACCTTTAATACATAATATTACTAAACATATAAGCTTCCTATCCTGAAAATATAAAAGTAGCAAAATGCTCCTAGAAAAAGTTACGCATATTTGTCTTGAATAATTCCTCGAAAAATGGCTCGAAAATGTTGAAGTGGCTGGTTAACCACCAAGGCCCCGGAATTTTCTTGTACCTTTAAACATAATATTACTAAACATATAAGCTTCCTATCCTGAAAATATAAAAGTAGCAAAATGCTCCTAGAAAAAGTTACGCATATTTGTCTTGAATAATTCCTCGAAAATGTTGAAGTGGCTGGTTAACCACCAAGACCCCGGAATTTTCTTGTACCTTTAATACATAATATTACTAAACATATAAGCTTCCTATCCTGAAAATATAAAAGTAGCAAAATGCTCCTAGAAAAAGTTACGCATATTTGTCTTGAATAATTCCTCGAAAAATGGCTCGAAAATGTTGAAGTGGCTGGTTAACCACCAAGGCCCCGGAATTTTCTTGTACCTTTAATACATAATATTACTAAACATATAAGCTTCCTATCCTGAAAATATAAAAGTAGCAAAATGCTCCTAGAAAAAGTTACGCATATTTGTCTTGAATAATTCCTCGAAAAATGGCTCGAAAATGTTGAAGTGGCTGGTTAACCACCAAGACCCCGGAATTTTCTTGTACCTTTAATACATAATATTACTAATCATATAAGCTTCCAATCCTGAAAATATAAAAGTAGCAAAATGCTCCTAGAAAAAGTTACGCATATTTGTCTTGAATAATTCCTCGAAAATATTGAAGTGGCTAGTTAACCACCAAGACCCCGGAATTTGCTTGTACCTTTAATACATAATATTACTAATCATATAAGCTTCCAATCCTGAAAATATAAAAGTAGCAAAATGCTCCTAGAAAAAGTTACGCATATTTGTCTTGAATAATTTCTCGAAAATGTTGAAGTGGCTGGTTAACCACCAAGGCCCCGGAATTTTCTTGTACCTTAAATACATAATATTACTAAACATATAAGCTTCCTATCCTGAAAATATAAAAGTAGCAAAATGCTCCTAGAAAAAGTTACGCATATTTGTCTTGAATAATTTCTCGAAAATGTTGAAGTGGCTGGTTAACCACCAAGACCCCGGAATTTTCTTGTACCTTTAATACATAAAATTACTAATCATATAAGCTTCCAATCCTGAAAATATAAAAGTAGCAAAATGCTCCTAGAAAAAGTTACGCATATTTGTCTTGAATAATTCCTCGAAAATATTGAAGTGGCTGGTTAACCACCAAGACCCCGGAATTTGCTTGTACCTTTAATACATAATATTACTAATCATATAAGCTTCCAATCCTGAAAATATAAAAGTAGCAAAATGCTCCTAGAAAAAGTTACGCATATTTGTCTTGAATAATTCCTCGAAAATATTGAAGTGGCTGGTCAACCACCAAGACCCCGGAATTTGCTTGTACCTTTAATACATAATATTACTAATCATATAAGCTTCCAATCCTGAAAATATAAAAGTAGCAAAATGCTCCTAGAAAAAGTTACGCATATTTGTCGTGAATAATTCCTCGAAAATGTTGAAGTGGCTGGTTGACCACCAAGACCCCGGAATTTTCTTGTACCTTTAATACATAATATTACTAAACATATAAGCTTCCTATCCTGAAAATATAAAAGTAGCAAAATGCTCCTAGAAAAAGTTACGCATATTAGTCTTGAATAATTCCTCGAAAAATGGCTCGAAAATGTTGAAGTGGCTGGTTAACCACCAAGGCCCCGGAATTTTATTGTACCTTTAATACATAATATTACTAAGCATATAAGCTTCCTATCCTGAAAATATAAAAGTAGCAAAATGCTCCTAGAAAAAGTTACGCATATTTGTCTTGAATAATTTCTCGAAAATGTGGAAGTGGCTGGTTAACCACCAAGACCCCGGAATTTTCTTGTACCTTTAATACATAATATTACTAATCATATAAGCTTTAAATCCTGAAAATATAAAAGTAGCAAAATGCTCCTAGAAAAAGTTACGCATATTTGTCTTGAATAATTCCTCGAAAATATTGAAGTGGCTGGTTAACCACCAAGACCCCGGAATTTGCTTGTACCTTTAATACATAATATTACTAATCATATAAGCTTCCAATCCTGAAAATATAAAAGTAGCAAAATGCTCCTAGAAAAAGTTACGCATATTTGTCTTGAATAATTTCTCGAAAATGTTGAAGTGGCTGGTTAACCACCAAGACCCCGGAATTTTCTTGTACCTTTAATACATAATATTACTAATCATATAAGCTTCCAATCCTGAAAATATAAAAGTAGCAAAATGCTCCTAGAAAAAGTTACGCATATTTGTCTTGAATAATTCCTCGAAAAATTGCTCGAAAATGTTGAAGTGGCTGGTTAACCACCAAGGCCCCGGAATTTTCTTGTACCTTTAATACATAATATTACTAAACATATAAGCTTCCTATCCTGAAAATATAAAAGTAGCAAAATGCTCCTAGAAAAAGTTACGCATATTTGTCTTGAATAATTCCTCGAAAATGTTGAAGTGGCTGGTTAACCACCAAGACCCCGGAATTTTCTTGTACCTTTAATACATAATATTACTAAACATATAAGCTTCCTATCCTGAAAATATAAAAGTAGCAAAATGCTCCTAGAAAAAGTTACGCATATTTGTCTTGAATAATTCCTCGAAAAATGGCTCGAAAATGTTGAAGTGGCTGGTTAACCACCAAGGCCCCGGAATTTTCTTGTACCTTTAAACATAATATTACTAAACATATAAGCTTCCTATCCTGAAAATATAAAAGTAGCAAAATGCTCCTAGAAGAAGTTACGCATATTTGTCTTGAATAATTTCTCGAAAATGTTGAAGTGGCTGGTTAACCACCAAGGCCCCGGAATTTTCTTGTACCTTAAATACATAATATTACTAAACATATAAGCTTCCTATCCTGAAAATATAAAAGTAGCAAAATGCTCCTAGAAAAAGTTACGCATATTTGTCTTGAATAATTCCTCGAAAAATGGCTCGAAAATGTTGAAGTGGCTGGTTAACCACCAAGGCCCCGGAATTTTCTTGTACCTTTAATACATAATATTACTAAACATATAAGCTTCCTATCCTGAAAATATAAAAGTAGCAAAATGCTCCTAGAAAAAGTTACGCATATTTGTCTTGAATAATTTCTCGAAAATGTTGAAGTGGCTGGTTAACCACCAAGGCCCCGGAATTTTCTTGTACCTTAAATACATAATATTACTAAACATATAAGCTTCCTATCCTGAAAATATAAAAGTAGCAAAATGCTCCTAGAAAAAGTTACGCATATTTGTCTTGAATAATTTCTCGAAAATGTTGAAGTGGCTGGTTAACCACCAAGACCCCGGAATTTTCTTGTACCTTTATTACATAATATTACTAATCATATAAGCTTCCAATCCTGAAAATATAAAAGTAGCAAAATGCTCCTAGAAAAAGTTACGCATATTTGTCTTGAATAATTCCTCGAAAATATTGAAGTGGCTGGTTAACCACCAAGACCCCGGAATTTGCTTGTACCTTTAATACATAATATTACTAATCATATAAGCTTCCAATCCTGAAAATATAAAAGTAGCAAAATGCTCCTAGAAAAAGTTACGCATATTTGTCTTGAATAATTCCTCGAAAATATTGAAGTGGCTGGTTAACCACCAAGACCCCGGAATTTGCTTGTACCTTTAATACATAATATTACTAATCATATAAGCTTCCAATCCTGAAAATATAAAAGTAGCAAAATGCTCCTAGAAAAAGTTACGCATATTTGTCTTGAATAATTCCTCGAAAATGTTGAAGTGGCTGGTTAACCACCAAGACCCCGGAATTTTCTTGTACCTTTAATACATAATATTACTAAACATATAAGCTTCCTATCCTGAAAATATAAAAGTAGCAAAATGCTCCTAGAAAAAGTTACGCATATTTGTCTTGAATAATTCCTCGAAAAATGGCTCGAAAATGTTGAAGTGGCTGGTTAACCACCAAGGCCCCGGAATTTTCTTGTACCTTTAATACATAATATTACTAAACATATAAGCTTCCTATCCTGAAAATATAAAAGTAGCAAAATGCTCCTAGAAAAAGTTACGCATATTTGTCTTGAATAATTCCTCGAAAAATGGCTCGAAAATGTTGAAGTGGCTGGTTAACCACCAAGACCCCTGAATTTTCTTGTACCTTTAATACATAATATTACTAATCATATAAGCTTCCAATCCTGAAAATATAAAAGTAGCAAAATGCTCCTAGAAAAAGTTACGCATATTTGTCTTGAATAATTCCTCGAAAATATTGAAGTGGCTAGTTAACCACCAAGACCCCGGAATTTGCTTGTACCTTTAATACATAATATTACTAATCATATAAGCTTCCAATCCTGAAAATATAAAAGTAGCAAAATGCTCCTAGAAAAAGTTACGCATATTTGTCTTGAATAATTTCTCGAAAATGTTGAAGTGGCTGGTTAACCACCAAGGCCCCGGAATTTTCTTGTACCTTAAATACATAATATTACTAAACATATAAGCTTCCTATCCTGAAAATATAAAAGTAGCAAAATGCTCCTAGAAAAAGTTACGCATATTTGTCTTGAATAATTTCTCGAAAATGTTGAAGTGGCTGGTTAACCACCAAGACCCCGGAATTTTCTTGTACCTTTAATACATAAAATTACTAATCATATAAGCTTCCAATCCTGAAAATATAAAAGTAGCAAAATGCTCCTAGAAAAAGTTACGCATATTTGTCTTGAATAATTCCTCGAAAATATTGAAGTGGCTGGTTAACCACCAAGACCCCGGAATTTGCTTGTACCTTTAATACATAATATTACTAATCATATAAGCTTCCAATCCTGAAAATATAAAAGTAGCAAAATGCTCCTAGAAAAAGTTACGCATATTTGTCTTGAATAATTCCTCGAAAATATTGAAGTGGCTGGTTAACCACCAAGACCCCGGAATTTGCTTGTACCTTTAATACATAATATTACTAATCATATAAGCTTCCAATCCTGAAAATATAAAAGTAGCAAAATGCTCCTAGAAAAAGTTACGCATATTTGTCTTGAATAATTCCTCGAAAATATTGAAGTGGCTGGTCAACCACCAAGACCCCGGAATTTGCTTGTACCTTTAATACATAATATTACTAATCATATAAGCTTCCAATCCTGAAAATATAAAAGTAGCAAAATGCTCCTAGAAAAAGTTACGCATATTTGTCGTGAATAATTCCTCGAAAATGTTGAAGTGGCTGGTTGACCACCAAGACCCCGGAATTTTCTTGTACCTTTAATACATAATATTACTAAACATATAAGCTTCCTATCCTGAAAATATAAAAGTAGCAAAATGCTCCTAGAAAAAGTTACGCATATTAGTCTTGAATAATTCCTCGAAAAATGGCTCGAAAATGTTGAAGTGGCTGGTTAACCACCAAGGCCCCGGAATTTTATTGTACCTTTAATACATAATATTACTAAGCATATAAGCTTCCTATCCTGAAAATATAAAAGTAGCAAAATGCTCCTAGAAAAAGTTACGCATATTTGTCTTGAATAATTTCTCGAAAATGTGGAAGTGGCTGGTTAACCACCAAGACCCCGGAATTTTCTTGTACCTTTAATACATAATATTACTAATCATATAAGCTTTAAATCCTGAAAATATAAAAGTAGCAAAATGCTCCTAGAAAAAGATACGCATATTTGTCTTGAATAATTCCTCGAAAATATTGAAGTGGCTGGTTAACCACCAAGACCCCGGAATTTGCTTGTACCTTTAATACATAATATTACTAATCATATAAGCTTCCAATCCTGAAAATATAAAAGTAGCAAAATGCTCCTAGAAAAAGTTACGCATATTTGTCTTGAATAATTTCTCGAAAATGTTGAAGTGGCTGGTTAACCACCAAGACCCCGGAATTTTCTTGTACCTTTAATACATAATATTACTAATCATATAAGCTTCCAATCCTGAAAATATAAAAGTAGCAAAATGCTCCTAGAAAAAGTTACGCATATTTGTCTTGAATAATTCCTCGAAAAATTGCTCGAAAATGTTGAAGTGGCTGGTTAACCACCAAGGCCCCGGAATTTTCTTGTACCTTTAATACATAATATTACTAAACATATAAGCTTCCTATCCTGAAAATATAAAAGTAGCAAAATGCTCCTAGAAAAAGTTACGCATATTTGTCTTGAATAATTCCTCGAAAATGTTGAAGTGGCTGGTTAACCACCAAGACCCCGGAATTTTCTTGTACCTTTAATACATAATATTACTAAACATATAAGCTTCCTATCCTGAAAATATAAAAGTAGCAAAATGCTCCTAGAAAAAGTTACGCATATTTGTCTTGAATAATTCCTCGAAAAATGGCTCGAAAATGTTGAAGTGGCTGGTTAACCACCAAGGCCCCGGAATTTTCTTGTACCTTTAAACATAATATTACTAAACATATAAGCTTCCTATCCTGAAAATATAAAAGTAGCAAAATGCTCCTAGAAAAAGTTACGCATATTTGTCTTGAATAATTTCTCGAAAATGTTGAAGTGGCTGGTTAACCACCAAGGCCCCGGAATTTTCTTGTACCTTAAATACATAATATTACTAAACATATAAGCTTCCTATCCTGAAAATATAAAAGTAGCAAAATGCTCCTAGAAAAAGTTACGCGTATTTGTCTTGAATAATTCCTCGAAAAATGGCTCGAAAATGTTGAAGTGGCTGGTTAACCACCAAGGCCCCGGAATTTTCTTGTACCTTTAATACATAATATTACTAAACATATAAGCTTCCTATCCTGAAAATATAAAAGTAGCAAAATGCTCCTAGAAAAAGTTACGCATATTTGTCTTGAATAATTTCTCGAAAATGTTGAAGTGGCTGGTTAACCACCAAGGCCCCGGAATTTTCTTGTACCTTAAATACATAATATTACTAAACATATAAGCTTCCTATCCTGAAAATATAAAAGTAGCAAAATGCTCCTAGAAAAAGTTACGCATATTTGTCTTGAATAATTTCTCGAAAATGTTGAAGTGGCTGGTTAACCACCAAGACCCCGGAATTTTCTTGTACCTTTATTACATAATATTACTAATCATATAAGCTTCCAATCCTGAAAATATAAAAGTAGCAAAATGCTCCTAGAAAAAGTTACGCATATTTGTCTTGAATAATTCCTCGAAAATATTGAAGTGGCTGGTTAACCACCAAGACCCCGGAATTTGCTTGTACCTTTAATACATAATATTACTAATCATATAAGCTTCCAATCCTGAAAATATAAAAGTAGCAAAATGCTCCTAGAAAAAGTTACGCATATTTGTCTTGAATAATTCCTCGAAAATATTGAAGTGGCTGGTTAACCACCAAGACCCCGGAATTTGCTTGTACCTTTAATACATAATATTACTAATCATATAAGCTTCCAATCCTGAAAATATAAAAGTAGCAAAATGCTCCTAGAAAAAGTTACGCATATTTGTCTTGAATAATTCCTCGAAAATGTTGAAGTGGCTGGTTAACCACCAAGACCCCGGAATTTTCTTGTACCTTTAATACATAATATTACTAAACATATAAGCTTCCTATCCTGAAAATATAAAAGTAGCAAAATGCTCCTAGAAAAAGTTACGCATATTTGTCTTGAATAATTCCTCGAAAAATGGCTCGAAAATGTTGAAGTGGCTGGTTAACCACCAAGGCCCCGGAATTTTCTTGTACCTTTAATACATAATATTACTAAACATATAAGCTTCCTATCCTGAAAATATAAAAGTAGCAAAATGCTCCTAGAAAAAGTTACGCATATTTGTCTTGAATAATTCCTCGAAAAATGGCTCGAAAATGTTGAAGTGGCTGGTTAACCACCAAGACCCCTGAATTTTCTTGTACCTTTAATACATAATATTACTAATCATATAAGCTTCCAATCCTGAAAATATAAAAGTAGCAAAATGATCCTAGAAAAAGTTACGCATATTTGTCTTGAATAATTCCTCGAAAATATTGAAGTGGCTAGTTAACCACCAAGACCCCGGAATTTGCTTGTACCTTTAATACATAATATTACTAATCATATAAGCTTCCAATCCTGAAAATATAAAAGTAGCAAAATGCTCCTAGAAAAAGTTACGCATATTTGTCTTGAATAATTTCTCGAAAATGTTGAAGTGGCTGGTTAACCACCAAGGCCCCGGAATTTTCTTGTACCTTAAATACATAATATTACTAAACATATAAGCTTCCTATCCTGAAAATATAAAAGTAGCAAAATGCTCCTAGAAAAAGTTACGCATATTTGTCTTGAATAATTTCTCGAAAATGTTGAAGTGGCTGGTTAACCACCAAGACCCCGGAATTTTCTTGTACCTTTAATACATAAAATTACTAATCATATAAGCTTCCAATCCTGAAAATATAAAAGTAGCAAAATGCTCCTAGAAAAAGTTACGCATATTTGTCTTGAATAATTCCTCGAAAATATTGAAGTGGCTGGTTAACCACCAAGACCCCGGAATTTGCTTGTACCTTTAATACATAATATTACTAATCATATAAGCTTCCAATCCTGAAAATATAAAAGTAGCAAAATGCTCCTAGAAAAAGTTACGCATATTTGCCTTGAATAATTCCTCGAAAATATTGAAGTGGCTGGTTAACCACCAAGACCCCGGAATTTGCTTGTACCTTTAATACATAATATTACTAATCATATAAGCTTCCAATCCTGAAAATATAAAAGTAGCAAAATGCTCCTAGAAAAAGTTACGCATATTTGTCGTGAATAATTCCTCGAAAATGTTGAAGTGGCTGGTTGACCACCAAGACCCCGGAATTTTCTTGTACCTTTAATACATAATATTACTAAACATATAAGCTTCCTATCCTGAAAATATAAAAGTAGCAAAATGCTCCTAGAAAAAGTTACGCATATTAGTCTTGAATAATTCCTCGAAAAATGGCTCGAAAATGTTGAAGTGGCTGGTTAACCACCAAGGCCCCGGAATTTTATTGTACCTTTAATACATAATATTACTAAGCATATAAGCTTCCTATCCTGAAAATATAAAAGTAGCAAAATGCTCCTAGAAAAAGTTACGCATATTTGTCTTGAATAATTTCTCGAAAATGTGGAAGTGGCTGGTTAACCACCAAGACCCCGGAATTTTCTTGTACCTTTAATACATAATATTACTAATCATATAAGCTTTAAATCCTGAAAATATAAAAGTAGCAAAATGCTCCTAGAAAAAGTTACGCATATTTGTCTTGAATAATTCCTCGAAAATATTGAAGTGGCTGGTTAACCACCAAGACCCCGGAATTTGCTTGTACCTTTAATACATAATATTACTAATCATATAAGCTTCCAATCCTGAAAATATAAAAGTAGCAAAATGCTCCTAGAAAAAGTTACGCATATTTGTCTTGAATAATTTCTCGAAAATGTTGAAGTGGCTGGTTAACCACCAAGACCCCGGAATTTTCTTGTACCTTTAATACATAATATTACTAATCATATAAGCTTCCAATCCTGAAAATATAAAAGTAGCAAAATGCTCCTAGAAAAAGTTACGCATATTTGTCTTGAATAATTCCTCGAAAAATTGCTCGAAAATGTTGAAGTGGCTGGTTAACCACCAAGGCCCCGGAATTTTCTTGTACCTTTAATACATAATATTACTAAACATATAAGCTTCCTATCCTGAAAATATAAAAGTAGCAAAATGCTCCTAGAAAAAGTTACGCATATTTGTCTTGAATAATTCCTCGAAAATGTTGAAGTGGCTGGTTAACCACCAAGACCCCGGAATTTTCTTGTACCTTTAATACATAATATTACTAAACATATAAGCTTCCTATCCTGAAAATATAAAAGTAGCAAAATGCTCCTAGAAAAAGTTACGCATATTTGTCTTGAATAATTCCTCGAAAAATGGCTCGAAAATGTTGAAGTGGCTGGTTAACCACCAAGGCCCCGGAATTTTCTTGTACCTTTAAACATAATATTACTAAACATATAAGCTTCCTATCCTGAAAATATAAAAGTAGCAAAATGCTCCTAGAAAAAGTTACGCATATTTGTCTTGAATAATTTCTCGAAAATGTTGAAGTGGCTGGTTAACCACCAAGGCCCCGGAATTTTCTTGTACCTTAAATACATAATATTACTAAACATATAAGCTTCCTATCCTGAACATATAAAAGTAGCAAAATGCTCCTAGAAAAAGTTACGCATATTTGTCTTGAATAATTCCTCGAAAAATGGCTCGAAAATGTTGAAGTGGCTGGTTAACCACCAAGGCCCCGGAATTTTCTTGTACCTTTAATACATAATATTACTAAACATATAAGCTTCCTATCCTGAAAATATAAAAGTAGCAAAATGCTCCTAGAAAAAGTTACGCATATTTGTCTTGAATAATTTCTCGAAAATGTTGAAGTGGCTGGTTAACCACCAAGGCCCCGGAATTTTCTTGTACCTTAAATACATAATATTACTAAACATATAAGCTTCCTATCCTGAAAATATAAAAGTAGCAAAATGCTCCTAGAAAAAGTTACGCATATTTGTCTTGAATAATTTCTCGAAAATGTTGAAGTGGCTGGTTAACCACCAAGACCCCGGAATTTTCTTGTACCTTTATTACATAATATTACTAATCATATAAGCTTCCAATCCTGAAAATATAAAAGTAGCAAAATGCTCCTAGAAAAAGTTACGCATATTTGTCTTGAATAATTCCTCGAAAATATTGAAGTGGCTGGTTAACCACCAAGACCCCGGAATTTGCTTGTACCTTTAATACATAATATTACTAATCATATAAGCTTCCAATCCTGAAAATATAAAAGTAGCAAAATGCTCCTAGAAAAAGTTACGCATATTTGTCTTGAATAATTCCTCGAAAATATTGAAGTGGCTGGTTAACCACCAAGACCCCGGAATTTGCTTGTACCTTTAATACATAATATTACTAATCATATAAGCTTCCAATCCTGAAAATATAAAAGTAGCAAAATGCTCCTAGAAAAAGTTACGCATATTTGTCTTGAATAATTCCTCGAAAATATTGAAGTGGCTGGTCAACCACCAAGACCCCGGAATTTGCTTGTACCTTTAATACATAATATTACTAATCATATAAGCTTCCAATCCTGAAAATATAAAAGTAGCAAAATGCTCCTAGAAAAAGTTACGCATATTTGTCGTGAATAATTCCTCGAAAATGTTGAAGTGGCTGGTTGACCACCAAGACCCCGGAATTTTCTTGTACCTTTAATACATAATATTACTAAACATATAAGCTTCCTATCCTGAAAATATAAAAGTAGCAAAATGCTCCTAGAAAAAGTTACGCATATTAGTCTTGAATAATTCCTCGAAAAATGGCTCGAAAATGTTGAAGTGGCTGGTTAACCACCAAGGCCCCGGAATTTTATTGTACCTTTAATACATAATATTACTAAGCATATAAGCTTCCTATCCTGAAAATATAAAAGTAGCAAAATGCTCCTAGAAAAAGTTACGCATATTTGTCTTGAATAATTTCTCGAAAATGTGGAAGTGGCTGGTTAACCACCAAGACCCCGGAATTTTCTTGTACCTTTAATACATAATATTACTAATCATATAAGCTTCCAATCCTGAAAATATAAAAGTAGCAAAATGCTCCTAGAAAAAGTTACGCATATTTGTCTTGAATAATTTCTCGAAAATGTTGAAGTGGCTGGTTAACCACCAAGACCCCGGAATTTTCTTGTACCTTTAATACATAATATTACTAATCATATAAGATTCCAATCCTGAAAATATAAAAGTAGCAAAATGCTCCTAGAAAAAGTTGCGCATATTTGTCTTGAATAATTCCTCGAAAATATTGAAGTGGCTGTTTAACCACCAAGACCCCGGAATTTGCTTGTACCTTTAATACATAATATTACTAATCATATAAGCTTCCAATCCTGAAAATATAAAAGTAGCAAAATGCTCCTAGAAAAAGTTACGCATATTTGTCTTGAATAATTCCTCGAAAAATTGCTCGAAAATGTTGAAGTGGCTGGTTAACCACCAAGGCCCCGGAATTTTCTTGTACCTTTAATACATAATATTACTAAACATATAAGCTTCCTATCCTGAAAATATAAAAGTAGCAAAATGCTCCTAGAAAAAGTTACGCATATTTGTCTTGAATAATTCCTCGAAAATGTTGAAGTGGCTGGTTAACCACCAAGACCCCGGAATTTTCTTGTACCTTTAATACATAATATTACTAAACATATAAGCTTCCTATCCTGAAAATATAAAAGTAGCAAAATGCTCCTAGAAAAAGTTACGCATATTTGTCTTGAATAATTCCTCGAAAAATGGCTCGAAAATGTTGAAGTGGCTGGTTAACCACCAAGACCCCGGAATTTTCTTGTACCTTTAATTCATAATATTACTAATCATATAAGCTTCCAATCCTGAAAATATAAAAGTAGCAAAATGCTCCTAGAAAAAGTTACGCATATTTGTCTTGAATAATTCCTCGAAAATATTGAAGTGGCTAGTTAACCACCAAGACCCCGGAATTTGCTTGTACCTTTAATACATAATATTACTAATCATATAAGCTTCCAATCCTGAAAATATAAAAGTAGGAAAATGCTCCTAGAAAAAGTTACGCATATTTGTCTTGAATAATTTCTTGAAAATGTTGAAGTGGCTGGTTAACCACCAAAGCCCCGGAATTTTCTTGTACCTTAAATACATAATATTACTAAACATATAAGCTTCCTATCCTGAAAATATAAAAGTAGCAAAATGCTCCTAGAAAAAGTTACGCATATTTGTCTTGAATAATTTCTCGAAAATGTTGAAGTGGCTGGTTAACCACCAAGACCCCGGAATTTTCTTGTACCTTTAATACATAATATTACTAATCATATAAGCTTCCAATCCTGAAAATATAAAAGTAGCAAAATGCTCCTAGAAAAAGTTACGCATATTTGTCTTGAATAATTCCTCGAAAATATTGAAGTGGCTGGTTAACCACCAAGACCCCGGAATTTGCTTGTACCTTTAATACATAATATTACTAATCATATAAGCTTCCAATCCTGAAAATATAAAAGTAGCAAAATGCTCCTAGAAAAAGTTACGCATATTTGTCTTGAATAATTCCTCGAAAATATTGAAGTGGCTGGTTAACCACCAAGACCCCGGAATTTGCTTGTACCTTTAATACATAATATTACTAATCATATAAGCTTCCAATCCTGAAAATATAAAAGTAGCAAAATGCTCCTAGAAAAAGTTACGCATAATAGTCTTGAATAATTCCTCGAAAAATGGCTCGAAAATGTTGAAGTGGCTGGTTAACCACCAAGGCCCCGGAATTTTATTGTACCTTTAATACATAATATTACTAAGCATATAAGCTTCCTATCCTGAAAATATAAAAGTAGCAAAATGCTCCTAGAAAAAGTTACGCATATTTGTCTTGAATAATTTCTCGAAAATGTGGAAGTGGCTGGTTAACCACCAAGACCCCGGAATTTTCTTGTACCTTTAATACATAATATTACTAATCATATAAGCTTTAAATCCTGAAAATATAAAAGTAGCAAAATGCTCCTAGAAAAAGTTACGCATATTTGTCTTGAATAATTCCTCGAAAATATTGAAGTGGCTGGTTAACCACCAAGACCCCGGAATTTGCTTGTACCTTTAATACATAATATTACTAATCATATAAGCTTCCAATCCTGAAAATATAAAAGTAGCAAAATGCTCCTAGAAAAAGTTACGCATATTTGTCTTGAATAATTTCTCGAAAATGTTGAAGTGGCTGGTTAACCACCAAGACCCCGGAATTTTCTTGTACCTTTAATACATAATATTACTAATCATATAAGCTTCCAATCCTGAAAATATAAAAGTAGCAAAATGCTCCTAGAAAAAGTTGCGCATATTTGTCTTGAATAATTCCTCGAAAATATTGAAGTGGCTGGTTAACCACCAAGACCCCGGAATTTGCTTGTACCTTTAATACATAATATTACTAATCATATAAGCTTCCAATCCTGAAAATATAAAAGTAGCAAAATGCTCCTAGAAAAAGTTACGCATATTTGTCTTGAATAATTCCTCGAAAATATTGAAGTGGCTGGTCAACCACCAAGACCCCGGAATTTGCTTGTACCTTTAATACATAATATTACTAATCATATAAGCTTCCAATCCTGAAAATATAAAAGTAGCAAAATGCTCCTAGAAAAAGTTACGCATATTTGTCGTGAATAATTCCTCGAAAATGTTGAAGTGGCTGGTTGACCACCAAGACCCCGGAATTTTCTTGTACCTTTAATACATAATATTACTAAACATATAAGCTTCCTATCCTGAAAATATAAAAGTAGCAAAATGCTCCTAGAAAAAGTTACGCATATTAGTCTTGAATAATTCCTCGAAAAATGGCTCGAAAATGTTGAAGTGGCTGGTTAACCACCAAGGCCCCGGAATTTTATTGTACCTTTAATACATAATATTACTAAGCATATAAGCTTCCTATCCTGAAAATATAAAAGTAGCAAAATGCTCCTAGAAAAAGTTACGCATATTTGTCTTGAATAATTTCTCGAAAATGTGGAAGTGGCTGGTTAACCACCAAGACCCCGGAATTTTCTTGTACCTTTAATACATAATATTACTAATCATATAAGCTTCCAATCCTGAAAATATAAAAGTAGCAAAATGCTCCTAGAAAAAGTTACGCATATTTGTCTTGAATAATTTCTCGAAAATGTTGAAGTGGCTGGTTAACCACCAAGACCCCGGAATTTTCTTGTACCTTTAATACATAATATTACTAATCATATAAGATTCCAATCCTGAAAATATAAAAGTAGCAAAATGCTCCTAGAAAAAGTTGCGCATATTTGTCTTGAATAATTCCTCGAAAATATTGAAGTGGCTGTTTAACCACCAAGACCCCGGAATTTGCTTGTACCTTTAATACATAATATTACTAATCATATAAGCTTCCAATCCTGAAAATATAAAAGTAGCAAAATGCTCCTAGAAAAAGTTACGCATATTTGTCTTGAATAATTCCTCGAAAAATTGCTCGAAAATGTTGAAGTGGCTGGTTAACCACCAAGGCCCCGGAATTTTCTTGTACCTTTAATACATAATATTACTAAACATATAAGCTTCCTATCCTGAAAATATAAAAGTAGCAAAATGCTCCTAGAAAAAGTTACGCATATTTGTCTTGAATAATTCCTCGAAAATGTTGAAGTGGCTGGTTAACCACCAAGACCCCGGAATTTTCTTGTACCTTTAATACATAATATTACTAAACATATAAGCTTCCTATCCTGAAAATATAAAAGTAGCAAAATGCTCCTAGAAAAAGTTACGCATATTTGTCTTGAATAATTCCTCGAAAAATGGCTCGAAAATGTTGAAGTGGCTGGTTAACCACCAAGACCCCGGAATTTTCTTGTACCTTTAATTCATAATATTACTAATCATATAAGCTTCCAATCCTGAAAATATAAAAGTAGCAAAATGCTCCTAGAAAAAGTTACGCATATTTGTCTTGAATAATTCCTCGAAAATATTGAAGTGGCTAGTTAACCACCAAGACCCCGGAATTTGCTTGTACCTTTAATACATAATATTACTAATCATATAAGCTTCCAATCCTGAAAATATAAAAGTAGGAAAATGCTCCTAGAAAAAGTTACGCATATTTGTCTTGAATAATTTCTTGAAAATGTTGAAGTGGCTGGTTAACCACCAAAGCCCCGGAATTTTCTTGTACCTTAAATACATAATATTACTAAACATATAAGCTTCCTATCCTGAAAATATAAAAGTAGCAAAATGCTCCTAGAAAAAGTTACGCATATTTGTCTTGAATAATTTCTCGAAAATGTTGAAGTGGCTGGTTAACCACCAAGACCCCGGAATTTTCTTGTACCTTTAATACATAATATTACTAATCATATAAGCTTCCAATCCTGAAAATATAAAAGTAGCAAAATGCTCCTAGAAAAAGTTACGCATATTTGTCTTGAATAATTCCTCGAAAATATTGAAGTGGCTGGTTAACCACCAAGACCCCGGAATTTGCTTGTACCTTTAATACATAATATTACTAATCATATAAGCTTCCAATCCTGAAAATATAAAAGTAGCAAAATGCTCCTAGAAAAAGTTACGCATATTTGTCTTGAATAATTCCTCGAAAATATTGAAGTGGCTGGTTAACCACCAAGACCCCGGAATTTGCTTGTACCTTTAATACATAATATTACTAATCATATAAGCTTCCAATCCTGAAAATATAAAAGTAGCAAAATGCTCCTAGAAAAAGTTACGCATAATAGTCTTGAATAATTCCTCGAAAAATGGCTCGAAAATGTTGAAGTGGCTGGTTAACCACCAAGGCCCCGGAATTTTATTGTACCTTTAATACATAATATTACTAAGCATATAAGCTTCCTATCCTGAAAATATAAAAGTAGCAAAATGCTCCTAGAAAAAGTTACGCATATTTGTCTTGAATAATTTCTCGAAAATGTGGAAGTGGCTGGTTAACCACCAAGACCCCGGAATTTTCTTGTACCTTTAATACATAATATTACTAATCATATAAGCTTTAAATCCTGAAAATATAAAAGTAGCAAAATGCTCCTAGAAAAAGTTACGCATATTTGTCTTGAATAATTCCTCGAAAATATTGAAGTGGCTGGTTAACCACCAAGACCCCGGAATTTGCTTGTACCTTTAATACATAATATTACTAATCATATAAGCTTCCAATCCTGAAAATATAAAAGTAGCAAAATGCTCCTAGAAAAAGTTACGCATATTTGTCTTGAATAATTTCTCGAAAATGTTGAAGTGGCTGGTTAACCACCAAGACCCCGGAATTTTCTTGTACCTTTAATACATAATATTACTAATCATATAAGCTTCCAATCCTGAAAATATAAAAGTAGCAAAATGCTCCTAGAAAAAGTTGCGCATATTTGTCTTGAATAATTCCTCGAAAATATTGAAGTGGCTGGTTAACCACCAAGACCCCGGAATTTGCTTGTACCTTTAATACATAATATTACTAATCATATAAGCTTCCAATCCTGAAAATATAAAAGTAGCAAAATGCTCCTAGAAAAAGTTACGCATATTTGTCTTGAATAATTCCTCGAAAATGTTGAAGTGGCTGGTTAACCACCAAGACCCCGGAATTTGCTTGTACCTTTAATACATAATATTACTAATCATATAAGCTTCCAATCCTGAAAATATAAAAGTAGCAAAATGCTCCTAGAAAAAGTTACGCATATTTGTCTTGAATAATTTCTCGAAAATGTTGAAGTGGCTGGTTAACCACCAAGACCCCGGAATTTGCTTGTACCTTTAATACATAATATTACTAATCATATAAGCTTCCAATCCTGAAAATATAAAAGTAGCAAAATGCTCCTAGAAAAAGTTACGCATATTTGTCTTGAATAATTTCTCGAAAATGTTGAAGTGGCTGGTTAACCACCAAGACCCCGGAATTTGCTTGTACCTTTAATACATAATATTACTAATCATATAAGCTTCCAATCCTGAAAATATAAAAGTAGCAAAATGGTCCTAGAAAAAGTTACGCATATTTGTCTTGAATAATTTCTCGAAAATGTTGAAGTGGCTGGTTAACCACCAAGACCCCGGAATTTGCTTGTACCTTTAATACATAATATTACTAATCATATAAGCTTCCAATCCTGAAAATATAAAAGTAGCAAAATGCTCCTAGAAAAAGTTACGCATATTTGTCTTGAATAATTTCTCGAAAATGTTGAAGTGGCTGGTTAACCACCAAGACCCCGGAATTTGCTTGTACCTTTAATACATAATATTACTAATCATATAAGCTTCCAATCCTGAAAATATAAAAGTAGCAAAATGCTCCTAGAAAAAGTTACGCATATTTGTCTTGAATAATTCCTCGAAAATATTGAAGTGGCTAGTTAACCACCAAGACCCCGGAATTTGCTTGTACCTTTAATACATAATATTACTAATCATATAAGCTTCCAATCCTGAAAATATAAAAGTAGCAAAATGCTCCTAGAAAAAGTTACGCATATTTGTCTTGAATAATTTCTCGAAAATGTTGAAGTGGCTGGTTAACCACCAAGACCCCGGAATTTTCTTGTACCTTTAATACATAATATTACTAATCATATAAGCTTCCAATCCTGAAAATATAAAAGTAGCAAAATGCTCCTAGAAAAAGTTACGCATATTTGTCTTGAATAATTCCTCGAAAATATTGAAGTGGCTGGTTAACCACCAAGACCCCGGAATTTGCTTGTACCTTTAATACATAATATTACTAATCATATAAGCTTCCAATCCTGAAAATATAAAAGTAGCAAAATGCTCCTAGAAAAAGTTACGCATATTTGTCTTGAATAATTCCTCGAAAATATTGAAGTGGCTGGTTAACCACCAAGACCCCGGAATTTGCTTGTACCTTTAATACATAATATTACTAATCATATAAGCTTCCAATCCTGAAAATATAAAAGTAGCAAAATGCTCCTAGAAAAAGTTACGCATATTTGTCTTGAATAATTCCTCGAAAAATTGCTCGAAAATGTTGAAGTGGCTGGTTAACCACCAAGGCCCCGGAATTTTCTTGTACCTTTAATACATAATATTACTAAACATATAAGCTTCCTATCCTGAAAATATAAAAGTAGCAAAATGCTCCTAGAAAAAGTTACGCATATTTGTCTTGAATAATTCCTCGAAAATGTTGAAGTGGCTGGTTAACCACCAAGACCCCGGAATTTTCTTGTACCTTTAATACATAATATTACTAAACATATAAGCTTCCTATCCTGAAAATATAAAAGTAGCAAAATGCTCCTAGAAAAAGTTACGCATATTTGTCTTGAATAATTCCTCGAAAAATGGCTCGAAAATGTTGAAGTGGCTGGTTAACCACCAAGACCCCGGAATTTTCTTGTACCTTTAATTCATAATATTACTAATCATATAAGCTTCCAATCCTGAAAATATAAAAGTAGCAAAATGCTCCTAGAAAAAGTTACGCATATTTGTCTTGAATAATTCCTCGAAAATATTGAAGTGGCTAGTTAACCACCAAGACCCCGGAATTTGCTTGTACCTTTAATACATAATATTACTAATCATATAAGCTTCCAATCCTGAAAATATAAAAGTAGCAAAATGCTCCTAGAAAAAGTTACGCATATTTGTCTTGAATAATTTCTCGAAAATGTTGAAGTGGCTGGTAAACCACCAAAGCCCCGGAATTTTCTTGTACCTTAAATACATAATATTACTAAACATATAAGCTTCCTATCCTGAAAATATAAAAGTAGCAAAATGCTCCTAGAAAAAGTTACGCATATTTGTCTTGAATAATTTCTCGAAAATGTTGAAGTGGCTGGTTAACCACCAAGACCCCGGAATTTTCTTGTACCTTTAATACATAATATTACTAATCATATAAGCTTCCAATCCTGAAAATATAAAAGTAGCAAAATGCTCCTAGAAAAAGTTACGCATATTTGTCTTGAATAATTCCTCGAAAATATTGAAGTGGCTGGTTAACCACCAAGACCCCGGAATTTGCTTGTACCTTTAATACATAATATTACTAATCATATAAGCTTCCAATCCTGAAAATATAAAAGTAGCAAAATGCTCCTAGAAAAAGTTACGCATATTTGTCTTGAATAATTCCTCGAAAATATTGAAGTGGCTGGTTAACCACCAAGACCCCGGAATTTGCTTGTACCTTTAATACATAATATTACTAATCATATAAGCTTCCAATCCTGAAAATATAAAAGTAGCAAAATGCTCCTAGAAAAAGTTACGCATAATAGTCTTGAATAATTCCTCGAAAAATGGCTCGAAAATGTTGAAGTGGCTGGTTAACCACCAAGGCCCCGGAATTTTATTGTACCTTTAATACATAATATTACTAAGCATATAAGCTTCCTATCCTGAAAATATAAAAGTAGCAAAATGCTCCTAGAAAAAGTTACGCATATTTGTCTTGAATAATTTCTCGAAAATGTGGAAGTGGCTGGTTAACCACCAAGACCCCGGAATTTTCTTGTACCTTTAATACATAATATTACTAATCATATAAGCTTTAAATCCTGAAAATATAAAAGTAGCAAAATGCTCCTAGAAAAAGTTACGCATATTTGTCTTGAATAATTCCTCGAAAATATTGAAGTGGCTGGTTAACCACCAAGACCCCGGAATTTGCTTGTACCTTTAATACATAATATTACTAATCATATAAGCTTCCAATCCTGAAAATATAAAAGTAGCAAAATGCTCCTAGAAAAAGTTACGCATATTTGTCTTGAATAATTTCTCGAAAATGTTGAAGTGGCTGGTTAACCACCAAGACCCCGGAATTTTCTTGTACCTTTAATACATAATATTACTAATCATATAAGCTTCCAATCCTGAAAATATAAAAGTAGCAAAATGCTCCTAGAAAAAGTTGCGCATATTTGTCTTGAATAATTCCTCGAAAATATTGAAGTGGCTGGTTAACCACCAAGACCCCGGAATTTGCTTGTACCTTTAATACATAATATTACTAATCATATAAGCTTCCAATCCTGAAAATATAAAAGTAGCAAAATGCTCCTAGAAAAAGTTACGCATATTTGTCTTGAATAATTCCTCGAAAATGTTGAAGTGGCTGGTTAACCACCAAGACCCCGGAATTTGCTTGTACCTTTAATACATAATATTACTAATCATATAAGCTTCCAATCCTGAAAATATAAAAGTAGCAAAATGCTCCTAGAAAAAGTTACGCATATTTGTCTTGAATAATTTCTCGAAAATGTTGAAGTGGCTGGTTAACCACCAAGACCCCGGAATTTGCTTGTACCTTTAATACATAATATTACTAATCATATAAGCTTCCAATCCTGAAAATATAAAAGTAGCAAAATGCTCCTAGAAAAAGTTACGCATATTTGTCTTGAATAATTTCTCGAAAATGTTGAAGTGGCTGGTTAACCACCAAGACCCCGGAATTTGCTTGTACCTTTAATACATAATATTACTAATCATATAAGCTTCCAATCCTGAAAATATAAAAGTAGCAAAATGGTCCTAGAAAAAGTTACGCATATTTGTCTTGAATAATTTCTCGAAAATGTTGAAGTGGCTGGTTAACCACCAAGACCCCGGAATTTGCTTGTACCTTTAATACATAATATTACTAATCATATAAGCTTCCAATCCTGAAAATATAAAAGTAGCAAAATGCTCCTAGAAAAAGTTACGCATATTTGTCTTGAATAATTTCTCGAAAATGTTGAAGTGGCTGGTTAACCACCAAGACCCCGGAATTTGCTTGTACCTTTAATACATAATATTACTAATCATATAAGCTTCCAATCCTGAAAATATAAAAGTAGCAAAATGCTCCTAGAAAAAGTTACGCATATTTGTCTTGAATAATTCCTCGAAAATATTGAAGTGGCTAGTTAACCACCAAGACCCCGGAATTTGCTTGTACCTTTAATACATAATATTACTAATCATATAAGCTTCCAATCCTGAAAATATAAAAGTAGCAAAATGCTCCTAGAAAAAGTTACGCATATTTGTCTTGAATAATTTCTCGAAAATGTTGAAGTGGCTGGTTAACCACCAAGACCCCGGAATTTTCTTGTACCTTTAATACATAATATTACTAATCATATAAGCTTCCAATCCTGAAAATATAAAAGTAGCAAAATGCTCCTAGAAAAAGTTACGCATATTTGTCTTGAATAATTCCTCGAAAATATTGAAGTGGCTGGTTAACCACCAAGACCCCGGAATTTGCTTGTACCTTTAATACATAATATTACTAATCATATAAGCTTCCAATCCTGAAAATATAAAAGTAGCAAAATGCTCCTAGAAAAAGTTACGCATATTTGTCTTGAATAATTCCTCGAAAATATTGAAGTGGCTGGTTAACCACCAAGACCCCGGAATTTGCTTGTACCTTTAATACATAATATTACTAATCATATAAGCTTCCAATCCTGAAAATATAAAAGTAGCAAAATGCTCCTAGAAAAAGTTACGCATATTTGTCTTGAATAATTCCTCGAAAAATTGCTCGAAAATGTTGAAGTGGCTGGTTAACCACCAAGGCCCCGGAATTTTCTTGTACCTTTAATACATAATATTACTAAACATATAAGCTTCCTATCCTGAAAATATAAAAGTAGCAAAATGCTCCTAGAAAAAGTTACGCATATTTGTCTTGAATAATTCCTCGAAAATGTTGAAGTGGCTGGTTAACCACCAAGACCCCGGAATTTTCTTGTACCTTTAATACATAATATTACTAAACATATAAGCTTCCTATCCTGAAAATATAAAAGTAGCAAAATGCTCCTAGAAAAAGTTACGCATATTTGTCTTGAATAATTCCTCGAAAAATGGCTCGAAAATGTTGAAGTGGCTGGTTAACCACCAAGACCCCGGAATTTTCTTGTACCTTTAATTCATAATATTACTAATCATATAAGCTTCCAATCCTGAAAATATAAAAGTAGCAAAATGCTCCTAGAAAAAGTTACGCATATTTGTCTTGAATAATTCCTCGAAAATATTGAAGTGGCTAGTTAACCACCAAGACCCCGGAATTTGCTTGTACCTTTAATACATAATATTACTAATCATATAAGCTTCCAATCCTGAAAATATAAAAGTAGCAAAATGCTCCTAGAAAAAGTTACGCATATTTGTCTTGAATAATTTCTCGAAAATGTTGAAGTGGCTGGTAAACCACCAAAGCCCCGGAATTTTCTTGTACCTTAAATACATAATATTACTAAACATATAAGCTTCCTATCCTGAAAATATAAAAGTAGCAAAATGCTCCTAGAAAAAGTTACGCATATTTGTCTTGAATAATTTCTCGAAAATGTTGAAGTGGCTGGTTAACCACCAAGACCCCGGAATTTTCTTGTACCTTTAATACATAATATTACTAATCATATAAGCTTCCAATCCTGAAAATATAAAAGTAGCAAAATGCTCCTAGAAAAAGTTACGCATATTTGTCTTGAATAATTCCTCGAAAATATTGAAGTGGCTGGTTAACCACCAAGACCCCGGAATTTGCTTGTACCTTTAATACATAATATTACTAATCATATAAGCTTCCAATCCTGAAAATATAAAAGTAGCAAAATGCTCCTAGAAAAAGTTACGCATATTTGTCTTGAATAATTCCTCGAAAAATTGCTCGAAAATGTTGAAGTGGCTGGTTAACCACCAAGGCCCCGAAATTTTCTTGTACCTTTAATACATAATATTACTAAACATATAAGCTTCCTATCCTGAAAATATAAAAGTAGCAAAATGCTCCTAGAAAAAGTTACGCATATTTGTCTTGAATAATTCCTCGAAAATGTTGAAGTGGCTGGTTAACCACCAAGACCCCGGAATTTTCTTGTACCTTTAATACATAATATTACTAAACATATAAGCTTCCTATCCTGAAAATATAAAAGTAGCAAAATGCTCCTAGAAAAAGTTACGCATATTTGTCTTGAATAATTCCTCGAAAAATGGCTCGAAAATGTTGAAGTGGCTGGTTAACCACCAAGGCCCCGGAATTTTCTTGTACCTTTAAACATAATATTACTAAACATATAAGCTTCCTATCCTGAAAATATAAAAGTAGCAAAATGCTCCTAGAAAAAGTTACGCATATTTGTCTTGAATAATTCCTCGAAAAATGGCTCGAAAATGTTGAAGTGGCTGGTTAACCACCAAGGCCCCGGAATTTTCTTGTACCTTTAATACATAATATTACTAAACATATAAGCTTCCTATCCTGAAAATATAAAAGTAGCAAAATGCTCCTAGAAAAAGTTACGCATATTTGTCTTGAATAATTCCTCGAAAATGTTGAAGTGGCTGGTTGACCACGAAGACCCCGGAATTTTCTTGTACCTTTAATACATAATATTACTAATCATATAAGCTTCCAATCCTGAAAATATAAAAGTAGCAAAATGCTCCTAGAAAAAGTTACGCATATTTGTCTTGAATAATTTCTCGAAAATGTTGAAGTGGCTGGTTAACCACCAAGACCCCGGAATTTGCTTGTACCTTTAATACATAATATTACTAATCATATAAGCTTCCAATCCTGAAAATATAAAAGTAGCAAAATGGTCCTAGAAAAAGTTACGCATATTTGTCTTGAATAATTTCTCGAAAATGTTGAAGTGGCTGGTTAACCACCAAGACCCCGGAATTTGCTTGTACCTTTAATACATAATATTACTAATCATATAAGCTTCCAATCCTGAAAATATAAAAGTAGCAAAATGCTCCTAGAAAAAGTTACGCATATTTGTCTTGAATAATTTCTCGAAAATGTTGAAGTGGCTGGTTAACCACCAAGACCCCGGAATTTGCTTGTACCTTTAATACATAATATTACTAATCATATAAGCTTCCAATCCTGAAAATATAAAAGTAGCAAAATGCTCCTAGAAAAAGTTACGCATATTTGTCTTGAATAATTCCTCGAAAATATTGAAGTGGCTAGTTAACCACCAAGACCCCGGAATTTGCTTGTACCTTTAATACATAATATTACTAATCATATAAGCTTCCAATCCTGAAAATATAAAAGTAGCAAAATGCTCCTAGAAAAAGTTACGCATATTTGTCTTGAATAATTTCTCGAAAATGTTGAAGTGGCTGGTTAACCACCAAGACCCCGGAATTTTCTTGTACCTTTAATACATAATATTACTAATCATATAAGCTTCCAATCCTGAAAATATAAAAGTAGCAAAATGCTCCTAGAAAAAGTTACGCATATTTGTCTTGAATAATTCCTCGAAAATATTGAAGTGGCTGGTTAACCACCAAGACCCCGGAATTTGCTTGTACCTTTAATACATAATATTACTAATCATATAAGCTTCCAATCCTGAAAATATAAAAGTAGCAAAATGCTCCTAGAAAAAGTTACGCATATTTGTCTTGAATAATTCCTCGAAAATATTCAAGTGGCTGGTTAACCACCAAGACCCCGGAATTTGCTTGTACCTTTAATACATAATATTACTAATCATATAAGCTTCCAATCCTGAAAATATAAAAGTAGCAAAATGCTCCTAGAAAAAGTTACGCATATTTGTCTTGAATAATTCCTCGAAAAATTGCTCGAAAATGTTGAAGTGGCTGGTTAACCACCAAGGCCCCGGAATTTTCTTGTACCTTTAATACATAATATTACTAAACATATAAGCTTCCTATCCTGAAAATATAAAAGTAGCAAAATGCTCCTAGAAAAAGTTACGCATATTTGTCTTGAATAATTTCTCGAAAATGTTGAAGTGGCTGGTAAACCACCAAAGCCCCGGAATTTTCTTGTACCTTAAATACATAATATTACTAAACATATAAGCTTCCTATCCTGAAAATATAAAAGTAGCAAAATGCTCCTAGAAAAAGTTACGCATATTTGTCTTGAATAATTTCTCGAAAATGTTGAAGTGGCTGGTTAACCACCAAGACCCCGGAATTTTCTTGTACCTTTAATACATAATATTACTAATCATATAAGCTTCCAATCCTGAAAATATAAAAGTAGCAAAATGCTCCTAGAAAAAGTTACGCATATTTGTCTTGAATAATTCCTCGAAAATATTGAAGTGGCTGGTTAACCACCAAGACCCCGGAATTTGCTTGTACCTTTAATACATAATATTACTAATCATATAAGCTTCCAATCCTGAAAATATAAAAGTAGCAAAATGCTCCTAGAAAAAGTTACGCATATTTGTCTTGAATAATTCCTCGAAAAATTGCTCGAAAATGTTGAAGTGGCTGGTTAACCACCAAGGCCCCGAAATTTTCTTGTACCTTTAATACATAATATTACTAAACATATAAGCTTCCTATCCTGAAAATATAAAAGTAGCAAAATGCTCCTAGAAAAAGTTACGCATATTTGTCTTGAATAATTCCTCGAAAATGTTGAAGTGGCTGGTTAACCACCAAGACCCCGGAATTTTCTTGTACCTTTAATACATAATATTACTAAACATATAAGCTTCCTATCCTGAAAATATAAAAGTAGCAAAATGCTCCTAGAAAAAGTTACGCATATTTGTCTTGAATAATTCCTCGAAAAATGGCTCGAAAATGTTGAAGTGGCTGGTTAACCACCAAGGCCCCGGAATTTTCTTGTACCTTTAAACATAATATTACTAAACATATAAGCTTCCTATCCTGAAAATATAAAAGTAGCAAAATGCTCCTAGAAAAAGTTACGCATATTTGTCTTGAATAATTCCTCGAAAAATGGCTCGAAAATGTTGAAGTGGCTGGTTAACCACCAAGGCCCCGGAATTTTCTTGTACCTTTAATACATAATATTACTAAACATATAAGCTTCCTATCCTGAAAATATAAAAGTAGCAAAATGCTCCTAGAAAAAGTTACGCATATTTGTCTTGAATAATTCCTCGAAAATGTTGAAGTGGCTGGTTGACCACGAAGACCCCGGAATTTTCTTGTACCTTTAATACATAATATTACTAATCATATAAGCTTCCAATCCTGAAAATATAAAAGTAGCAAAATGCTCCTAGAAAAAGTTACGCATATTTGTCTTGAATAATTTCTCGAAAATGTTGAAGTGGCTGGTTAACCACCAAGACCCCGGAATTTGCTTGTACCTTTAATACATAATATTACTAATCATATAAGCTTCCAATCCTGAAAATATAAAAGTAGCAAAATGGTCCTAGAAAAAGTTACGCATATTTGTCTTGAATAATTTCTCGAAAATGTTGAAGTGGCTGGTTAACCACCAAGACCCCGGAATTTGCTTGTACCTTTAATACATAATATTACTAATCATATAAGCTTCCAATCCTGAAAATATAAAAGTAGCAAAATGCTCCTAGAAAAAGTTACGCATATTTGTCTTGAATAATTTCTCGAAAATGTTGAAGTGGCTGGTTAACCACCAAGACCCCGGAATTTGCTTGTACCTTTAATACATAATATTACTAATCATATAAGCTTCCAATCCTGAAAATATAAAAGTAGCAAAATGCTCCTAGAAAAAGTTACGCATATTTGTCTTGAATAATTCCTCGAAAATATTGAAGTGGCTAGTTAACCACCAAGACCCCGGAATTTGCTTGTACCTTTAATACATAATATTACTAATCATATAAGCTTCCAATCCTGAAAATATAAAAGTAGCAAAATGCTCCTAGAAAAAGTTACGCATATTTGTCTTGAATAATTTCTCGAAAATGTTGAAGTGGCTGGTTAACCACCAAGACCCCGGAATTTTCTTGTACCTTTAATACATAATATTACTAATCATATAAGCTTCCAATCCTGAAAATATAAAAGTAGCAAAATGCTCCTAGAAAAAGTTACGCATATTTGTCTTGAATAATTCCTCGAAAATATTGAAGTGGCTGGTTAACCACCAAGACCCCGGAATTTGCTTGTACCTTTAATACATAATATTACTAATCATATAAGCTTCCAATCCTGAAAATATAAAAGTAGCAAAATGCTCCTAGAAAAAGTTACGCATATTTGTCTTGAATAATTCCTCGAAAATATTGAAGTGGCTGGTTAACCACCAAGACCCCGGAATTTGCTTGTACCTTTAATACATAATATTACTAATCATATAAGCTTCCAATCCTGAAAATATAAAAGTAGCAAAATGCTCCTAGAAAAAGTTACGCATATTTGTCTTGAATAATTCCTCGAAAAATTGCTCGAAAATGTTGAAGTGGCTGGTTAACCACCAAGGCCCCGGAATTTTCTTGTACCTTTAATACATAATATTACTAAACATATAAGCTTCCTATCCTGAAAATATAAAAGTAGCAAAATGCTCCTAGAAAAAGTTACGCATATTTGTCTTGAATAATTCCTCGAAAATGTTGAAGTGGCTGGTTAACCACCAAGACCCCGGAATTTTCTTGTACCTTTAATACATAATATTACTAAACATATAAGCTTCCTATCCTGAAAATATAAAAGTAGCAAAATGCTCCTAGAAAAAGTTACGCATATTTGTCTTGAATAATTCCTCGAAAAATGGCTCGAAAATGTTGAAGTGGCTGGTTAACCACCAAGACCCCGGAATTTTCTTGTACCTTTAATTCATAATATTACTAATCATATAAGCTTCCAATCCTGAAAATATAAAAGTAGCAAAATGCTCCTAGAAAAAGTTACGCATATTTGTCTTGAATAATTCCTCGAAAATATTGAAGTGGCTAGTTAACCACCAAGACCCCGGAATTTGCTTGTACCTTTAATACATAATATTACTAATCATATAAGCTTCCAATCCTGAAAATATAAAAGTAGCAAAATGCTCCTAGAAAAAGTTACGCATATTTGTCTTGAATAATTTCTCGAAAATGTTGAAGTGGCTGGTAAACCACCAAAGCCCCGGAATTTTCTTGTACCTTAAATACATAATATTACTAAACATATAAGCTTCCTATCCTGAAAATATAAAAGTAGCAAAATGCTCCTAGAAAAAGTTACGCATATTTGTCTTGAATAATTTCTCGAAAATGTTGAAGTGGCTGGTTAACCACCAAGACCCCGGAATTTTCTTGTACCTTTAATACATAATATTACTAATCATATAAGCTTCCAATCCTGAAAATATAAAAGTAGCAAAATGCTCCTAGAAAAAGTTACGCATATTTGTCTTGAATAATTCCTCGAAAATATTGAAGTGGCTGGTTAACCACCAAGACCCCGGAATTTGCTTGTACCTTTAATACATAATATTACTAATCATATAAGCTTCCAATCCTGAAAATATAAAAGTAGCAAAATGCTCCTAGAAAAAGTTACGCATATTTGTCTTGAATAATTCCTCGAAAAATTGCTCGAAAATGTTGAAGTGGCTGGTTAACCACCAAGGCCCCGAAATTTTCTTGTACCTTTAATACATAATATTACTAAACATATAAGCTTCCTATCCTGAAAATATAAAAGTAGCAAAATGCTCCTAGAAAAAGTTACGCATATTTGTCTTGAATAATTCCTCGAAAATGTTGAAGTGGCTGGTTAACCACCAAGACCCCGGAATTTTCTTGTACCTTTAATACATAATATTACTAAACATATAAGCTTCCTATCCTGAAAATATAAAAGTAGCAAAATGCTCCTAGAAAAAGTTACGCATATTTGTCTTGAATAATTCCTCGAAAAATGGCTCGAAAATGTTGAAGTGGCTGGTTAACCACCAAGGCCCCGGAATTTTCTTGTACCTTTAAACATAATATTACTAAACATATAAGCTTCCTATCCTGAAAATATAAAAGTAGCAAAATGCTCCTAGAAAAAGTTACGCATATTTGTCTTGAATAATTCCTCGAAAAATGGCTCGAAAATGTTTAAGTGGCTGGTTAACCACCAAGGCCCCGGAATTTTCTTGTACCTTTAATACATAATATTACTAAACATATAAGCTTCCTATCCTGAAAATATAAAAGTAGCAAAATGCTCCTAGAAAAAGTTACGCATATTTGTCTTGAATAATTCCTCGAAAATGTTGAAGTGGCTGGTTGACCACGAAGACCCCGGAATTTTCTTGTACCTTTAATACATAATATTACTAAACATATAAGCTTCCTATCCTGAAAATATAAAAGTAGCAAAATGCTCCTAGAAAAAGTTACGCATATTAGTCTTGAATAATTCCTCGAAAAATTGCTCGAAAATGTTGAAGTGGCTGGTTAACCACCAAGGCCCCGGAATTTTCTTGTACCTTTAATACATAATATTACTAAACATATAAGCTTCCTATCCTGAAAATATAAAAGTAGCAAAATGCTCCTAGAAAAAGTTACGCATATTTGTCTTGAATACTTCCTCGAAAATATTGAAGTGGCTGGTTAACCACCAAGACCCCGCAATTTTCTTGTACCTTAAATACATAATATTACTAATCATATAAGCTTCCAATCCTGAAAATATAAAAGTAGCAAAATGCTCCTAGAAAAAGTTACGCATATTTGTCTTGAATAATTCCTCGATAATGTTGAAGTGGCTGGTTAACCACCAAGACCCCGGAATTTTGATGTACCTTTAATACATAATATTACTAATCATATAAGCTTCCAATCCTGAAAATATAAAAGTAGCAAAATGCTCCTAGAAAAAGTTACGCATATTTGCCTTGAATAATTCCTCGAAAAATGGCTCGAAAATGTTGAAGTGGCTGGTTAACCACCAAGACCCCGGAATTTTCTTGTACGTTTAATACATAATAGTATTATTCATATAAGCTTCCAATCCTGAAAATATAAAAGTAGCAAAATGCTCCTAGAAAAAGTTACGCATATTTGTCTTGAATAATTCCTCGAAAATGTTGAAGTGGCTGGTTAACCACCAAGACCCCGGAATTTTCTTGTACCTTTAATACATAATATTACTAATCATATAAGCTTCCAATCCTGAAAATATAAAAGTAGCAAAATGCTCCTAGAAAAAGTTACGCATATTTGTCTTGAATAATTCCTCGAAAATATTGAAGTGGCTGGTTAACCACCAAGACCCCGGAATTTTCTTGTACCTTTAATACATAATATTACTAATCATATAAGCTTCCAATCCTGAAAATATAAAAGTAGCAAAATGCTCCTAGAAAAAGTTACGCATATTTGTCTTGAATAATTCCTCGAAAATGTTGAAGTGGCTGGTTAACCACCAAGACCCCGGAATTTTCTTGTACCTTTAATACATAATATTATTAATCATATAAGCTTCCAATCCTGAAAATATAAAAGTAGCAAAATGCTCCTAGAAAAAGCTACGCATATTTGTCTTGAATAATTCCTCGAAAATGTTGAAGTGGCTGGTTAACCACCAAGACCCCGGAATTTTCTTGTACCTTTAATACATAATATTACTAAACATATAAGCTTCCTATCCTGAAAATATAAAAGTAGCAAAATGCTCCTAGAAAAAGTTACGCATATTAGTCTTGAATAATTCCTCGAAAAATGGCTCGAAAATGTTGAAGTGGCTGGTTAACCACCAAGGCCCCGGAATTTTATTGTACCTTTAATACATAATATTACTAAGCATATAAGCTTCCTATCCTGAAAATATAAAAGTAGCAAAATGCTCCTAGAAAAAGTTACGCATATTTGTCTTGAATAATTTCTCGAAAATGTTGAAGTGGCTGGTTAACCACCAAGACCCCGGAATTTTCTTGTACCTTTAATACATAATATTACTAATCATATAAGCTTTAAATCCTGAAAATATAAAAGTAGCAAAATGCTCCTAGAAAAAGTTACGCATATTTGTCTTGAATAATTCCTCGAAAATATTGAAGTTACTGGTTAACCACCAAGACCCCGGAATTTGCTTGTACCTTTAATACATAATATTACTAATCATATAAGCTTCCAATCCTGAAAATATAAAAGTAGCAAAATGCTCCTAGAAAAAGTTACGCATATTTGTCTTGAATAATTTCTCGAAAATGTTGAAGTGGCTGGTTAACCACCAAGACCCCGGAATTTTCTTGTACCTTTAATACATAATATTACTAATCATATAAGCTTCCAATCCTGAAAATATAAAAGTAGCAAAATGCTCCTAGAAAAAGTTACGCATATTTGTCTTGAATAATTCCTCGAAAATGTTGAAGTGGCTGGTTAACCACCAAGACCCCGGAATTTTCTTGTACCTTTAATACCTAATATTACTAATCATATAAGCTTCCAATCCTGAAAATATAAAAGTAGCAAAATGCTCCTAGAAAAAGTTACGCATATTTGTCTTGAATAATTCCTCGAAAATGTTGAAGTGGCTGGTTAACCACCAAAACCCCGGAATTTTCTTGTACCTTTAATACATAATATTACTAAACATATAAGCTTCCTATCCTGAAAATATAAAAGTAGCAAAATGCTCCTGGAAAAAGTTACGCATATTTGTCTTGAATAATTCCTCGAAAAATGGCTCGAAAATGTTGAAGTGGCTGGTTAACCACCAAGACCCCGGAATTTTCTTGTACCTTTAATACATAATATTATTAATCATATAAGCTTCCAATCCTGAAAATATAAAAGTAGCAAAATGCTCCTAGAAAAAGTTACGCATATTTGTCTTGAATAATTCCTCGAAAATATTGAAGTGGCTGGTTAACCACCAAGACCCCGGAATTTGCTTGTACCTTTAATACATAATATTACTAATCATATAAGCTTCCAATCCTGAAAATATAAAAGTAGCAAAATGCTCCTAGAAAAAGTTAAGCATATTTGTCTTGAATAATTCCTCGAAAAATTGCTCGAAAATGTTGAAGTGGCTGGTTAACCACCAAGGCCCCGGAATTTTCTTGTACCTTTAATACATAATATTACTAAACATATAAGCTTCCTATCCTGAAAATATAAAAGTAGCAAAATGCTCCTAGAAAAAGTTACGCATATTTGTCTTGAATAATTCCTCGAAAATGTTGAAGTGGCTGGTTAACCACCAAGACCCCGGAATTTTCTTGTACCTTTAATACATAATATTACTAAACATATAAGCTTCCAATCCTGAAAATATAAAAGTAGCAAAATGCTCCTAGAAAAAGTTACGCATATTTGTCTTGAATAATTCCTCGAAAAATGGCTCGAAAATGTTGAAGTGGCTGGTTAACCACCAAGGCCCCGGAATTTTCTTGTACCTTTAATACATAATATTACTAAACATATAAGCTTCCTATCCTGAAAATATAAAAGTAGCAAAATGCTCCTAGAAAAAGTTACGCATATTTGTCTTGAATAATTCCTCGAAAAATGGCTCGAAAATGTTGAAGTGGCTGGTTAACCACCAAGGCCCCGGAATTTTCTTGTACCTTTAATACATAATATTACTAAGCATATAAGCTTCCTATCCTGAAAATATAAAAGTAGCAAAATGCTCCTAGAAAAAGTTACGCATATTTGTCTTGAATAATTTCTCGAAAATGTTGAAGTGGCTGGTTAACCACCAAGACCCCGGAATTTTCTTGTACCTTTAATACATAATATTACTAATCATATAAGCTTTAAATCCTGAAAATATAAAAGTAGCAAAATGCTCCTAGAAAAAGTTACGCATATTTGTCTTGAATAATTCCTCGAAAATATTGAAGTTACTGGTTAACCACCAAGACCCCGGAATTTGCTTGTACCTTTAATACATAATATTACTAATCATATAAGCTTCCAATCCTGAAAATATAAAAGTAGCAAAATGCTCCTAGAAAAAGTTACGCATATTTGTCTTGAATAATTTCTCGAAAATGTTGAAGTGGCTGGTTAACCACCAAGACCCCGGAATTTTCTTGTACCTTTAATACATAATATTACTAATCATATAAGCTTCCAATCCTGAAAATATAAAAGTAGCAAAATGCTCCTAGAAAAAGTTACGCATATTTGTCTTGAATAATTCCTCGAAAATGTTGAAGTGGCTGGTTAACCACCAAGACCCCGGAATTTTCTTGTACCTTTAATACCTAATATTACTAATCATATAAGCTTCCAATCCTGAAAATATAAAAGTAGCAAAATGCTCCTAGAAAAAGTTACGCATATTTGTCTTGAATAATTCCTGGAAAATGTTGAAATGGCTGGTTAACCACCAAGACCCCGGAATTTTCTTGTACCTTTAATACATAATATTACTAAACATATAAGCTTCCTATCCTGAAAATATAAAAGTAGAAAAATGCTCCTAGAAAAAGTTACGCATATTTGTCTTGAATAATTCCTCGAAAATGTTGAAGTGGCTGGTTAGCCACCAAGATCCCGGAATTTTCTTGCACCTTTAATACATAATATTACTAATCATATAAGCTTCCAATCCTGAAAATATATAAGTAGAAAAATGCTCCTAGAAAAAGTTACGCATATTTGTCTTGAATAATTCCTCGAAAATATTGAAGTGGCTGGTTAACCACCAAGACCCCGGAATTTTCTTGAACCTTTAATGCATAATATTACTAATCATATAAGCTTCCAATCCTGAAAATATAAAAGTAGCAAAATGCTCCTAGAAAAAGTTACGCATATTTGTCTTGAATAATTCCTCGAAAAATGGCTCGAAAATGTTGAAGTGGCTGGTTAACCACCAAGACCCCGGAATTTTCTTGTACCTTTAATACATAATATTACTAATCATATAAGCTTCCAATCCTGAAAATATAAAAGTAGCAAAATGCTCCTAGAAAAAGTTACGCATATTTGTCTTGAATAATTCCTCGAAAAATGGCTCGAAAATGTTGAAGTGGCTGGTTAACCACCAAGACCCCGGAATTTTCTTGTACCTTTAATACATAATATTACTAAACATATAAGCTTCCTATCCTGAAAATATAAAAGTAGCAAAATGCTTCTAGAAAAAGTTACGCTTATTTGTCTTGAATAATTCTTCGAAAATATTGAAGAGGCTGGTTAACCACCAAGACCCCGGAATTTGCTTGTACCTTTAATACATAATATTACTAATCATATAAGCTTCCAATCCTGAAAATATAAAAGTAGCAAACTGCTCCTAGAAAAAGTTACGCATATTTGTCTTGAATAATTCCTCGAAAAATTGCTCGAAAATGTTGAAGTGGCTGGTTAACCACCAAGGCCCCGGAATTTTCTTGTACCTTTAATACATAATATTACTAAACATATAAGCTTCCTATCCTGAAAATATAAAAGTAGCAAAATGCTCCTAGAAAAAGTTACGCATATTTGTCTTGAATAATTCCTCGAAAATGTTGAAGTGGCTGGTTAACCACCAAGACCCCGGAATTTTCTTGTACCTTTAATACATAATATTACTAAACATATAAGCTTCCTATCATGAAAATATAAAAGTAGCAAAATGCTCCTAGAAAAAGTTACGCATATTTGTCTTGAATAATTCCTCGAAAAATGGCTCGAAAATGTTGAAGTGGCTGGTTAACCACCAAGACCCCGGAATTTTCTTGTACCTTTAATACATAATATTACTAAACATATAAGCTTCCTATCCTGAAAATATAAAAGTAGCAAAATGCTCCTAGAAAAAGTTACGCATATTTGTCTTGAATACTTCCTC
The DNA here is from genome assembly GCA_958510855.1 of Rhagonycha lutea. Lineage (NCBI taxonomy): Eukaryota > Metazoa > Arthropoda > Insecta > Coleoptera > Cantharidae > Rhagonycha > Rhagonycha lutea. The sequence goes on from OY294042.1 coordinate 16,336,870, forward strand.
GAAAATATTGAAGTGGCTGGTTAACCACCAAGACCCCGCAATTTTCTTGTACCTTAAATACATAATATTACTAATCATATAAGCTTCCAATCCTGAAAATATAAAAGTAGCAAAATGCTCCTAGAAAAAGTTACGCATATTTGTCTTGAATAATTCCTCGATAATGTTGAAGTGGCTGGTTAACCACCAAGACCCCGGAATTTTGATGTACCTTTAATACATAATATTACTAATCATATAAGCTTCCAATCCTGAAAATATAAAAGTAGCAAAATGCTCCTAGAAAAAGTTACGCATATTTGCCTTGAATAATTCCTCGAAAAATGGCTCGAAAATGTTGAAGTGGCTGGTTAACCACCAAGACCCCGGAATTTTCTTGTACCTTTAATACATAATATTACTAATCATATAAGCTTCCAATCCTGAAAATATAAAAGTAGCAAAATGCTCCTAGAAAAAGTTACGCATATTTGTCTTGAATAATTCCTCGAAAATATTGAAGTGGCTGGTTAACCACCAAGACCCCGGAATTTTCTTGTACCTTTAATACATAATATTACTAATCATATAAGCTTCCAATCCTGAAAATATAAAAGTAGCAAAATGCTCCTAGAAAAAGTTACGCATATTTGTCTTGAATAATTCCTCGAAAATGTTGAAGTGGCTGGTTAACCACCAAGACCCCGGAATTTTCTTGTACCTTTAATACATAATATTATTAATCATATAAGCTTCCAATCCTGAAAATATAAAAGTAGCAAAATGCTCCTAGAAAAAGCTACGCATATTTGTCTTGAATAATTCCTCGAAAATGTTGAAGTGGCTGGTTAACCACCAAGACCCCGGAATTTTCTTGTACCTTTAATACATGATATTACTAAACATATAAGCTTCCTATCCTGAAAATATAAAAGTAGCAAAATGCTCCTAGAAAAAGTTACGCATATTAGTCTTGAATAATTCCTCGAAAAATGGCTCGAAAATGTTGAAGTGGCTGGTTAACCACCAAGGCCCCGGAATTTTATTGTACCTTTAATACATAATATTACTAAGCATATAAGCTTCCTATCCTGAAAATATAAAAGTAGCAAAATGCTCCTAGAAAAAGTTACGCATATTTGTCTTGAATAATTTCTCGAAAATGTTGAAGTGGCTGGTTAACCACCAAGACCCCGGAATTTTCTTGTACCTTTAATACATAATATTACTAATCATATAAGCTTTAAATCCTGAAAATATAAAAGTAGCAAAATGCTCCTAGAAAAAGTTACGCATATTTGTCTTGAATAATTCCTCGAAAATATTGAAGTTACTGGTTAACCACCAAGACCCCGGAATTTGCTTGTACCTTTAATACATAATATTACTAATCATATAAGCTTCCAATCCTGAAAATATAAAAGTAGCAAAATGCTCCTAGAAAAAGTTACGCATATTTGTCTTGAATAATTTCTCGAAAATGTTGAAGTGGCTGGTTAACCACCAAGACCCCGGAATTTTCTTGTACCTTTAATACATAATATTACTAATCATATAAGCTTCCAATCCTGAAAATATAAAAGTAGCAAAATGCTCCTAGAAAAAGTTACGCATATTTGTCTTGAATAATTCCTCGAAAAATTGCTCGAAAATGTTGAAGTGGCTGGTTAACCACCAAGGCCCCGGAATTTTCTTGTACCTTTAATACATAATATTACTAAACATATAAGCTTCCTATCCTGAAAATATAAAAGTAGCAAAATGCTCCTAGAAAAAGTTACGCATATTTGTCTTGAATAATTCCTCGAAAATGTTGAAGTGGCTGGTTAACCACCAAGACCCCGGAATTTTCTTGTACCTTTAATACATAATATTACTAAACATATAAGCTTCCTATCCTGAAAATATAAAAGTAGCAAAATGCTCCTAGAAAAAGTTACGCATATTTGTCTTGAATAATTCCTCGAAAAATGGCTCGAAAATGTTGAAGTGGCTGGTTAACCACCAAGACCCCGGAATTTTCTTGTACCTTTAATACATAATATTACTAATCATATAAGCTTCCAATCCTGAAAATATAAAAGTAGCAAAATGCTCCTAGAAAAAGTTACGCATATTTGTCTTGAATAATTCCTCGAAAATATTGAAGTGGCTAGTTAACCACCAAGACCCCGGAATTTGCTTGTACCTTTAATACATAATATTACTAATCATATAAGCTTCCAATACTGAAAATATAAAAGTAGCAAAATGCTCCTAGAAAAAGTTACGCATATTTGTCTTGAATAATTTCTCGAAAATGTTGAAGTGGCTGGTTAACCACCAAGGCCCCGGAATTTTCTTGTACCTTTAATACATAATATTACTAAACATATAAGCTTCCTATCCTGAAAATATAAAAGTAGCAAAATGCTCCTAGAAAAAGTTACGCATATTTGTCTTGAATAATTTCTCGAAAATGTTGAAGTGGCTGGTTAACCACCAAGACCCCGGAATTTTCTTGTACCTTTAATACATAATATTACTAATCATATAAGCTTCCAATCCTGAAAATATAAAAGTAGCAAAATGCTCCTAGAAAAAGTTACGCATATTTGTCTTGAATAATTCCTCGAAAATATTTAAGTGGCTGGTTAACCACCAAGACCCCGGAATTTGCTTGTACCTTTAATACATAATATTACTAATCATATAAGCTTCCAATCCTGAAAATATAAAAGTAGCAACATGCTCCTTACAAAAGTTACGCATATTTGTCTTGAATAATTCCTCGAAAATATTGAAGTGGCTGGTTAACCACCAAGACCCCGGAATTTGCTTGTACCTTTAATACATAATATTACTAATCATATAAGCTTCCAATCCTGAAAATATAAAAGTAGCAAAATGCTCCTAGAAAAAGTTACGCATATTTGTCTTGAATAATTCCTCGAAAAATTGCTCGAAAATGTTGAAGTGGCTGGTTAACCACCAAGGCCCCGGAATTTTCTTGTACCTTTAAACATAATATTACTAAACATATAAGCTTCCTATCCTGAAAATATAAAAGGAGCAAAATGCTCCTAGAAAAAGTTACGCATATTTGTCTTGAATAATTCCTCGAAAATGTTGAAGTGGCTGGTTAACCACCAAGACCCCGGACTTTTCTTGTACCTTTAATACATAATATTACTAAACATATAAGCTTCCTATCCTGAAAATATAAAAGTAGCAAAATGCTCCTAGAAAAAGTTACGCATATTTGTCTTGAATAATTCCTCGAAAAATGGCTCGAAAATGTTGAAGTGGCTGGTTAACCACCAAGGCCCCGGAATTTTCTTGTACCTTTAATACATAATATTACTAAACATATAAGCTTCCTATCCTGAAAATATAAAAGTAGCAAAATGCTCCTAGAAAAAGTTACGCATATTTGTCTTGAATAATTCCTCGAAAATGTTGAAGTGGCTGGTTGACCACCAAGACCCCGGAATTTTCTTGTACCTTTAATACATAATATTACTAAACATATAAGCTTCCTATCCTGAAAATATAAAAGTAGCAAAATGCTCCTAGAAAAAGTTACGCATATTAGTCTTGAATAATTCCTCGAAAAATGGCTCGAAAATGTTGAAGTGGCTGGTTAACCACCAAGGCCCCGGAATTTTCTTGTACCTTTAATACATAATATTACTAAACATATAAGCTTCCTATCCTGAAAATATAAAAGTAGCAAAATGCTCCTAGAAAAAGTTACGCATATTTGTCTTGAATAATTTCTCGAAAATGTTGAAGTGGCTGGTTAACCACCAAGACCCCGGAATTTTCTTGTACCTTTAATACATAATATTACTAATCATATAAGCTTTAAATCCTGAAAATATAAAAGTAGCAAAATGCTCCTAGAAAAAGTTACGCATATTTGTCTTGCATAATTTCTCGAAAATGTTGAAGTGGCTGGTTAACCACCAAGACCCCGGAATTTTCTTGTACCTTTAATACATAATATTACTAATCATATATGCTTCCAATCCTGAAAATATAAAAGTAGCAAAATGCTCCTAGAAAAAGTTACGCATATTTGTCTTGAATAATTCCTCGAAAATATTGAAGTGGCTGGTTAACCACCAAGACCCCGGAATTTGCTTGTACCTTTAATACATAATATTACTAATCATATAAGCTTCCAATCCTGAAAATATAAAAGTAGCAAAATGCTCCTTGAAAAAGTTACGCATATTTGTCTTGAATAATTCCTCGAAAATGTTGAAGTGGCTGGTTAACCACCAAGACCCCGGAATTTTTTGTACCTTTAATACATAATATTACTAAACATATAAGCTTCCAATCCTGAGAATATAAAAGTAGCAAAATGCTCCTAGAAAAAGTTACGCATATTTGTCTTGAATAATTTCTCGAAAATGTTGAAGTGGCTGGTTAACCACTAAGACCCCGGAATTTTCTTGTACCTTTAATACATAATATTACTAATCATATAAGCTTCCAATCCTGAAAATATAAAAGTAGCAAAATGCTCCTAGAAAAAGTTACGCATATTTGTCTTGAATAATTCCTCGAAAATATTGAAGTGGCTGGTTAACCACCAAGACCCCGGAATTTGCTTGTACCTTTAATACATAATATTACTAATCATATAAGCTTCCAATCCTGAAAATATAAAAGTAGCAAAATGCTCCTAGAAAAAGTTACGCATATTTGTCTTGAATAATTCCTCGAAAAATTGCTCGAAAATGTTGAAGTGGCTGGTTAACCACCAAGGCCCCGGAATTTTCTTGTACCTTTAATACATAATATTACTAAACATATAAGCTTCCTATCCTGAAAATATAAAAGTAGCAAAATGCTCCTAGAAAAAGTTACGCATATTTGTCTTGAATAATTCCTCGAAAATGTTGAAGTGGCTGGTTAACCACCAAGACCCCGGAATTTTCTTGTACCTTTAATACATAATATTACTAAACATATAAGCTTCCTATCCTGAAAATATAAAAGTAGCAAAATGCTCCTAGAAAAAGTTACGCATATTTGCCTTGAATAATTCCTCGAAAAATGGCTCGAAAATGTTGAAGTGGCTGGTTAACCACCAAGACCCCGGAATTTTCTTGTACCTTTAATACATAATATTACTAATCATATAAGCTTCCAATCCTGAAAATATAAAAGTAGTAAATGCTCCTAGAAAAAGTTACGCATATTTGTCTTGAATAATTCCTCGAAAATATTGAAGTGGCTAGTTAACCACCAAGACCCCGGAATTTGCTTGTACCTTTAATACATAATATTACTAATCATATAAGCTTCCAATACTGAAAATATAAAAGTAGCAAAATGCTCCTAGAAAAAGTTACGCATATTTGTCTTGAATAATTTCTCGAAAATGTTGAAGTGGCTGGTTAACCACCAAGGCCCCGGAATTTTCTTGTACCTTTAATACATAATATTACTAAACATATAAGCTTCCTATCCTGAAAATATAAAAGTAGCAAAATGCTCCTAGAAAAAGTTACGCATATTTGTCTTGAATAATTTCTCGAAAATGTTGAAGTGGCTGGTTAACCACCAAGACCCCGGAATTTTCTTGTACCTTTAATACATAATATTACTAATCATATAAGCTTCCAATCCTGAAAATATAAAAGTAGCAAAATGCTCCTAGAAAAAGTTACGCATATTTGTCTTGAATAATTCCTCGAAAATATTGAAGTGGCTGGTTAACCACCAAGACCCCGGAATTTGCTTGTACCTTTAATACATAATATTACTAATCATATAAGCTTCCAATCCTGAAAATATAAAAGTAGCAAAATTCTCCTAGAAAAAGTTACGCATATTTGTCTTGAATAATTCCTCGAAAATATTGAAGTGGCTGGTTAACCACCAAGACCCCGGAATTTGCTTGTACCTTTAATACATAATATTACTAATCATATAAGCTTCCAATCCTGAAAATATAAAAGTAGCAAAATGCTCCTAGAAAAAGTTACGCATATTTGTCTTGAATAATTCCTCGAAAAATTGCTCGAAAATGTTGAAGTGGCTGGTTAACCACCAAGGCCCCGGAATTTTCTTGTACCTTTAATACATAATATTACTAAACATATAAGCTTCCTATCCTGAAAATATAAAAGTAGCAAAATGCTCCTAGAAAAAGTTACGCATATTTGTCTTGAATAATTCCTCGAAAATGTTGAAGTGGCTGGTTAACCACCAAGACCCCGGAATTTTCTTGTACCTTTAATACATAATATTACTAAACATATAAGCTTCCTATCCTGAAAATATAAAAGTAGCAAAATGCTCCTAGAAAAAGTTACGCATATTTGTCTTGAATAATTCCTCGAAAAATGGCTCGAAAATGTTGAAGTGGCTGGTTAACCACCAAGACCCCGGAATTTTCTTGTACCTTTAATACATAATATTACTAATCATATAAGCTTCCAATCCTGAAAATATAAAAGTAGCAAAATGCTCCTAGAAAAAGTTACGCATATTTGTCTTGAATAATTCCTCGAAAATATTGAAGTGGCTAGTTAACCACCAAGACCCCGGAATTTGCTTGTACCTTTAATACATAATATTACTAATCATATAAGCTTCCAATACTGAAAATATAAAAGTAGCAAAATGCTCCTAGAAAAAGTTACGCATATTTGTCTTGAATAATTTCTCGAAAATGTTTAAGTGGCTGGTTAACCACCAAGGCCCCGGAATTTTCTTGTACCTTTAATACATAATATTACTAAACATATAAGCTTCCTATCCTGAAAATATAAAAGTAGCAAAATGCTCCTAGAAAAAGTTACGCATATTTGTCTTGAATAATTTCTCGAAAATGTTGAAGTGGCTGGTTAACCACCAAGACCCCGGAATTTTCTTGTACCTTTAATACATAATATTACTAATCATATAAGCTTCCAATCCTGAAAATATAAAAGTAGCAAAATGCTCCTAGAAAAAGTTACGCATATTTGTCTTGAATAATTCCTCGAAAATATTGAAGTGGCTGGTTAACCACCAAGACCCCGGAATTTGCTTGTACCTTTAATACATAATATTACTAATCATATAAGCTTCCAATCCTGAAAATATAAAAGTAGCAAAATGCTCCTAGAAAAAGTTACGCATATTTGTCTTGAATAATTCCTCGAAAATATTGAAGTGGCTGGTTAACCACCAAGACCCCGGAATTTGCTTGTACCTTTAATACATAATATTACTAATCATATAAGCTTCCAATCCTGAAAATATAAAAGTAGCAAAATGCTCCTAGAAAAAGTTACGCATATTTGTCTTGAATAATTCCTCGAAAAATTGCTCGAAAATGTTGAAGTGGCTGGTTAACCACCAAGGCCCCGGAATTTTCTTGTACCTTTAATACATAATATTACTAAACATATAAGCTTCCTATCCTGAAAATATAAAAGTAGCAAAATGCTCCTAGAAAAAGTTACGCATATTTGTCTTGAATAATTCCTCGAAAATGTTGAAGTGGCTGGTTAACCACCAAGACCCCGGAATTTTCTTGTACCTTTAATACATAATATTACTAAACATATAAGCTTCCTATCCTGAAAATCTAAAAGTAGCAAAATGCTCCTAGAAAAAGTTACGCATATTTGTCTTGAATAATTCCTCGAAAAATGGCTCGAAAATGTTGAAGTGGCTGGTTAACCACCAAGGCCCCGGAATTTTCTTGTACCTTTAAACATAATATTACTAAACATATAAGCTTCCTATCCTGAAAATATAAAAGTAGCAAAATGCTCCTAGAAAAAGTTACGCATATTTGTCTTGAATAATTCCTCGAAAATGTTGAAGTGGCTGGTTAACCACCAAGACCCCGGAATTTTCTTGTACCTTTAATACATAATATTACTAAACATATAAGCTTCCTATCCTGAAAATATAAAAGTAGCAAAATGCTCCTAGAAAAAGTTACGCATATTTGTCTTGAATAATTTCTCGAAAATGTTGAAGTGGCTGGTTAACCACCAAGACCCCGCAATTTTCTTGTACCTTTAATACATAATATTACTAATCATATAAGCTTCCAATCCTGAAAATATAAAAGTAGCAAAATGCTCCTAGAAAAAGTTACGCATATTTGTCTTGAATAATTCCTCGAAAATATTGAAGTGGCTGGTTAACCACCAAGACCCCGGAATTTGCTTGTACCTTTAATACATAATATTACTAATCATATAAGCTTCCAATCCTGAAAATATAAAAGTAGCAAAATGCTCCTAGAAAAAGTTACGCATATTTGTCTTGAATAATTCCCCGAAAATGTTGAAGTGGCTGGTTAACCACCAAGACCCCGGAATTTTCTTGTACCTTTAATACATAATATTACTAAACATATAAGCTTCCAATCCTGAAAATATAAAAGTAGCAAAATGCTCCTAGAAAAAGTTACGCATATTTGTCTTGAATAATTTCTCGAAAATGTTGAAGTGGCTGGTTAACCACCAAGACTCCGGAATTTTCTTGTACCTTTAATACATAATATTACTAATCATATAAGCTTCCAATCCTGAAAATATAAAAGTAGCAAAATGCTCCTAGAAAAAGTTACGCATATTTGTCTTGAATAATTCCCCGAAAATATTGAAGTGGCTGGTTAACCACCAAGACCCCGGAATTTGCTTGTACCTTTAATACATAATATTACTAATCATATAAGCTTCCAATCCTGAAAATATAAAAGTAGCAAAATGCTCCTAGAAAAAGTTACGCATATTTGTCTTGAATAATTCCTCGAAAAATTGCTCGAAAATGTTGAAGTGGCTGGTTAACCACCAAGGCCCCGGAATTTTCTTGTACCTTTAATACATAATATTACTAAACATATAAGCTTCCTATCCTGAAAATATAAAAGTAGCAAAATGCTCCTAGAAAAAGTTACGCATATTTGTCTTGAATAATTCCTCGAAAATGTTGAAGTGGCTGGTTAACCACCAAGACCCCGGAATTTTCTTGTACCTTTAATACATAATATTACTAAACATATAAGCTTCCTATCCTGAAAATATAAAAGTAGCAAAATGCTCCTAGAAAAAGTTACGCATATTTGTCTTGAATAATTCCTCGAAAAATGGCTCGAAAATGTTGAAGTGGCTGGTTAACCACCAAGACCCCGGAATTTTCTTGTACCTTTAATACATAATATTACTAATCATATAAGCTTCCAATCCTGAAAATATAAAAGTAGCAAAATGCTCCTAGAAAAAGTTACGCATATTTGTCTTGAATAATTCCTCGAAAATATTGAAGTGGCTGGTTAACCTCCAAGACCCCGGAATTTTCTTGTACCTTTAATACATAATATTACTAATCATATAAGCTTCCAATCCTGAAAATATAAAAGTAGCAAAATGCTCCTAGAAAAAGTTACGCATATTTGTCTTGAATAATTCCTCGAAAATATTGAAGTGGCTGGTTAACCACCAAGACCCCGGAATTTGCTTGTACCTTTAATACATAATATTACTAATCATATAAGCTTCCAATCCTGAAAATATAAAAGTAGCAAAATGCTCCTAGAAAAAGTTACGCATATTTGTCTTGAATAATTCCTCGAAAATATTGAAGTGGCTGGTTAACCACCAAGACCCCGGAATTTGCTTGTACCATTAATACATAATATTACTAATCATATAAGCTTCCAATCCTGAAAATATAAAAGTAGCAAAATGCTCCTAGAAAAAGTTACGCATATTTGTCTTGAATAATTCCTCGAAATATTGCTCGAAAATGTTGAAGTGGCTGGTTAACCACCAAGGCCCCGGAATTTTCTTGTACCTTTAATACATAATATTACTAAACATATAGGCTTCCTATCCTGAAAATATAAAAGTAGCAAAATGCTCCTAGAAAAAGTTACGCATATTTGTCTTGAATAATTCCTCGAAAATGTTGAAGTGGCTGGTTAACCACCAAGACCCCGGAATTTTCTTGTACCTTTAATACATAATATTACTAATCATATAAGCTTCCAATCCTGAAAATATAAAAGTAGCAAAATGCTCCTAGAAGAAGTTACGCATATTTGTCTTGAATAATTCCTCGAAAATATTGAAGTGGCTGGTTAACCACCAAGACCCCGGAATTTGCTTGTACCTTTAATACATAATATTACTAATCATATAAGCTTCCAATCCTGAAAATATAAAAGTAGCAAAATGCTCCTAGAAAAAGTTACGCATATTTGTCTTGAATAATTCCTCGAAAATATTGAAGTGGCTGGTTAACCACCAAGACCCCGGAATTTGCTTGTACCATTAATACATAATATTACTAATCATATAAGCTTCCAATCCTGAAAATATAAAAGTAGCAAAATGCTCCTAGAAAAAGTTACGCATATTTGTCTTGAATAATTCCTCGAAATATTGCTCGAAAATGTTGAAGTGGCTGGTTAACCACCAAGGCCCCGGAATTTTCTTGTACCTTTAATACATAATATTACTAAACATATAGGCTTCCTATCCTGAAAATATAAAAGTAGCAAAATGCTCCTAGAAAAAGTTACGCATATTTGTCTTGAATAATTCCTCGAAAATGTTGAAGTGGCTGGTTAACCACCAAGACCCCGGAATTTTCTTGTACCTTTAATACATAATATTACTAAACATATAAGCTTCCTATCCTGAAAATATAAAAGTAGCAAAATGCTCCTAGAAAAAGTTACGCATATTTGTCTTGAATAATTCCTCGAAAAATTGCTCGAAAATGTTGAAGTGGCTGGTTAACCACCAAGACCCCGGAATTTTCTTGTACCTTTAATACATAATATTACTAATCATATAAGCTTCCAATCCTGAAAATATAAAAGTAGCAAAATGCTCCTAGAAAAAGTTACGCATATTTGTCTTGAATAATTCCTCGAAAAATGGCTCGAAAATGTTGAAGTGGCTGGTTAACCACCAAGACCCCGGAATTTTCTTGTACCTTTAATACATAATATTACTAATCATATAAGCTTCCAATCCTGAAAATATAAAAGTAGCAAAATGCTCCTAGAAAAAGTTACGCATATTTGTCTTGAATAATTCCTCGAAAATATTGAAGTGGCTGGTTAACCACCAAGACCCCGGAATTTTCTTGTACCTTTAATACATAATATTACTAATCATATAAGCTTCTAATCCTGAAAATATAAAAGTAGCAAAATGCTCCTAGAAAAAGTTACGCATATTTGTCTTGAATAATTCCTCGAAAAATTGCTCGAAAATGTTGAAGTGGCTGGTTAACCACCAAGGCCCCGGAATTTTCTTGTACCTTTAATACATAATATTACTAAACATATAAGCTTCCTATCCTGAAAATATAAAAGTGGCAAAATGCTCCTAGAAAAAGTTACGCATATTTGTCTTGAATAATTCCTCGAAAATGTTGAAGTGGCTGGTTAACCACCAAGACCCCGGAATTTTCTTGTACCTTTAATACATAATATTACTAAACATATATGCTTCCTATCCTGAAAATATAAAAGTAGCAAAATGCTCCTAGAAAAAGTTACGCATATTTGTCTTGAATAATTCCTCGAAAAATGGCTCGAAAATGTTGAAGTGGCTGGTTAACCACCAAGACCCCGGAATTTTCTTGTACCTTTAATACATAATATTACTAATCATATAAGCTTCCAATCCTGAAAATATAAAAGTAGCCAAATGCTCCTAGAAAAAGTTACGCATATTTGTCTTGAATAATTTCTCGAAAATGTTGAAGTGGCTGGTTAACCACCAAGACCCCGGAATTTTCTTGTACTTTTAATACATAATATTACCAATCATATAAGCTTGCAATCCTGAAAATATAAAAGTAGCAAAATGCTCCTAGAAAAAGTTACGCATATTTGTTTTGAATAATTCCTCGAAAATATTGAAGTGGCTGGTTAACCACCAAGACCCCGGAATTTGCTTGTACCTTTAATACATAATATTACTAATCATATAAGCTTCCAATCCTGAAAATATAAAAGTAGCAAAATGCTCCTAGAAAAAGTTACGCATATTTGTCTTGAATAATTCCTCGAAAATATTGAATTGGCTGGTTAACCACCAAGACCCCGGAATTTTCTTGTAACTTTAATACATAATATTACTAATCATATAAGCTTCCAATCCTGAAAATATAAAAGTAGCAAAATGCTCCTAGAAAAAGTTACGCATATTTGTCTTGAATAATTCCTCGAAAATGTTGAAGTGGCTGGTTAACCACCAAGACCCCGGAATTTTCATGTACCTTTAATACATAATATTACTAATCATATAAGCTTCCAATCCTGAAAATATAAAAGTAGCAAAATGCTCCTAGAAAAAGTTACGCATATTTGTCTTGAATAATTCCTCGAAAAATGGCTCGAAAATGTTGAAGTGGCTGGTTAACCACCAAGACCCCGGAATTTTCTTGTACCTTTAATACATAATATTACTAATCATATAAGCTTCCAATCGTGAAAATATAAAAGTAGCAAAATGCTCCTAGAAAAAGTTACGCATATTTGTCTTGAATAATTCCTCGAAAAATGGCTCGAAAATGTTGAAGTGGCTGGTTAACCACCAAGACCCCGGAATTTTCTTGTACCTTTAATACATAATATTACTAAACATATAAGCTTCCTATCCTGAAAATATAAAAGTAGCAAAATGCTTCTAGAAAAAGTTACGCATATTTGTCTTGAATAATTCCTCGAAAATATTGAAGAGGCTGGTTAACCACCAAGACCCCGGAATTTTCTTATACCTTTAATACATAATATTACTAATCATATAAGCTTCCAATCCTGAAAATATAAAAGTAGCAAAATGCTCCTAGAAAAAGTTACGCATATTTGTCTTGAATTTTTCCTCGAAAATGTTGAAGTGGCTGGTTAACCACCAAGACCCCGGAATTTTCTTGTACCTTTAATACATAATATTCCTAATCCTATAAGCTTCCAATCCTGAAAATATAAAAGTAGCAAAATGCTCCTAGAAAAAGTTACGCATATTTGTCTTGAATAATTCCTCGAAAATATTGAAGTGGCTGGTTAACCTCCAAGACCCCGGAATTTTCTTGTACCTTTAATACATAATATTACTAATCATATAAGCTTCCAATCCTGAAAATATAAAAGTAGCAAAATGCTCCTAGAAAAAGTTACGCATATTTGTCTTGAATAATTCCTCGAAAAATTGCTCGAAAATGTTGAAGTGGCTGGTTAACCACCAAGGCCCCGGAATTTTCTTGTACCTTTAATACATAATATTACTAAACATATAAGCTTCCTATCCTGAAAATATAAAAGTAGCAAAATGCTCCTAGAAAAAGTTACGCATATTTGTCTTGAATAATTCCTCGAAAATGTTGAAGTGGCTGGTTAACCACCAAGACCCCGGAATTTTCTTGTACCTTTAATACATAATATTACTAAACATATAAGCTTCCTATCCTGAAAATCTAAAAGTAGCAAAATGCTCCTAGAAAAAGTTACGCATATTTGTCTTGAATAATTCCTCGAAAAATGGCTCGAAAATGTTGAAGTGGCTGGTTAACCACCAAGGCCCCGGAATTTTCTTGTACCTTTAAACATAATATTACTAAACATATAAGCTTCCTATCCTGAAAATATAAAAGTAGCAAAATGCTCCTAGAAAAAGTTACGCATATTTGTCTTGAATAATTCCTCGAAAATGTTGAAGTGGCTGGTTAACCACCAAGACCCCGGAATTTTCTTGTACCTTTAATACATAATATTACTAAACATATAAGCTTCCTATCCTGAAAATATAAAAGTAGCAAAATGCTCCTAGAAAAAGTTACGCATATTTGTCTTGAATAATTTCTCGAAAATGTTGAAGTGGCTGGTTAACCACCAAGACCCCGCAATTTTCTTGTACCTTTAATACATAATATTACTAATCATATAAGCTTCCAATCCTGAAAATATAAAAGTAGCAAAATGCTCCTAGAAAAAGTTACGCAAATTTGTCTTGAATAATTCCTCGAAAATATTGAAGTGGCTGGTTAACCACCAAGACCCCGGAATTTGCTTGTACCTTTAATACATAATATTACTAATCATATAAGCTTCCAATCCTGAAAATATAAAAGTAGCAAAATGCTCCTAGAAAAAGTTACGCATATTTGTCTTGAATAATTCCCCGAAAATGTTGAAGTGGCTGGTTAACCACCAAGACCCCGGAATTTTCTTGTACCTTTAATACATAATATTACTAAACATATAAGCTTCCAATCCTGAAAATATAAAAGTAGCAAAATGCTCCTAGAAAAAGTTACGCATATTTGTCTTGAATAATTTCTCGAAAATGTTGAAGTGGCTGGTTAACCACCAAGACTCCGGAATTTTCTTGTACCTTTAATACATAATATTACTAATCATATAAGCTTCCAATCCTGAAAATATAAAAGTAGCAAAATGCTCCTAGAAAAAGTTACGCATATTTGTCTTGAATAATTCCCCGAAAATATTGAAGTGGCTGGTTAACCACCAAGACCCCGGAATTTGCTTGTACCTTTAATACATAATATTACTAATCATATAAGCTTCCAATCCTGAAAATATAAAAGTAGCAAAATGCTCCTAGAAAAAGTTACGCATATTTGTCTTGAATAATTCCTCGAAAAATTGCTCGAAAATGTTGAAGTGGCTGGTTAACCACCAAGGCCCCGGAATTTTCTTGTACCTTTAATACATAATATTACTAAACATATAAGCTTCCTATCCTGAAAATATAAAAGTAGCAAAATGCTCCTAGAAAAAGTTACGCATATTTGTCTTGAATAATTCCTCGAAAATGTTGAAGTGGCTGGTTAACCACCAAGACCCCGGAATTTTCTTGTACCTTTAATACATAATATTACTAAACATATAAGCTTCCTATCCTGAAAATATAAAAGTAGCAAAATGCTCCTAGAAAAAGTTACGCATATTTGTCTTGAATAATTCCTCGAAAAATGGCTCGAAAATGTTGAAGTGGCTGGTTAACCACCAAGACCCCGGAATTTTCTTGTACCTTTAATACATAATATTACTAATCATATAAGCTTCCAATCCTGAAAATATAAAAGTAGCAAAATGCTCCTAGAAAAAGTTACGCATATTTGTCTTGAATAATTCCTCGAAAATATTGAAGTGGCTGGTTAACCTCCAAGACCCCGGAATTTTCTTGTACCTTTAATACATAATATTACTAATCATATAAGCTTCCAATCCTGAAAATATAAAAGTAGCAAAATGCTCCTAGAAAAAGTTACGCATATTTGTCTTGAATAATTCCTCGAAAATATTGAAGTGGCTGGTTAACCACCAAGACCCCGGAATTTGCTTGTACCTTTAATACATAATATTACTAATCATATAAGCTTCCAATCCTGAAAATATAAAAGTAGCAAAATGCTCCTAGAAAAAGTTACGCATATTTGTCTTGAATTTTTCCTCGAAAATGTTGAAGTGGCTGGTTAACCACCAAGACCCCGGAATTTTCTTGTACCTTTAATACATAATATTACTAATCATATAAGCTTCCAATCCTGAAAATATAAAAGTAGCAAAATGCTCCTAGAAAAAGTTACGCATATTTGTCTTGAATAATTCCTCGAAAATATTGAAGTGGCTGGTTAACCTCCAAGACCCCGGAATTTTCTTGTACCTTTAATACATAATATTACTAATCATATAAGCTTCCAATCCTGAAAATATAAAAGTAGCAAAATGCTCCTAGAAAAAGTTACGCATATTTGTCTTGAATAATTCCTCGAAAATATTGAAGTGGCTGGTTAACCACCAAGACCCCGGAATTTGCTTGTACCTTTAATACATAATATTACTAATCATATAAGCTTCCAATCCTGAAAATATAAAAGTAGCAAAATGCTCCTAGAAAAAGTTACGCATATTTGTCTTGAATAATTCCTCGAAAATATTGAAGTGGCTGGTTAACCACCAAGACCCCGGAATTTGCTTGTACCATTAATACATAATATTACTAATCATATAAGCTTCCAATCCTGAAAATATAAAAGTAGCAAAATGCTCCTAGAAAAAGTTACGCATATTTGTCTTGAATAATTCCTCGAAATATTGCTCGAAAATGTTGAAGTGGCTGGTTAACCACCAAGGCCCCGGAATTTTCTTGTACCTTTAATACATAATATTACTAAACATATAGGCTTCCTATCCTGAAAATATAAAAGTAGCAAAATGCTCCTAGAAAAAGTTACGCATATTTGTCTTGAATAATTCCTCGAAAATGTTGAAGTGGCTGGTTAACCACCAAGACCCCGGAATTTTCTTGTACCTTTAATACATAATATTACTAATCATATAAGCTTCCAATCCTGAAAATATAAAAGTAGCAAAATGCTCCTAGAAAAAGTTACGCATATTTGTCTTGAATAATTCCTCGAAATATTGCTCGAAAATGTTGAAGTGGCTGGTTAACCACCAAGGCCCCGGAATTTTCTTGTACCTTTAATACATAATATTACTAAACATATAGGCTTCCTATCCTGAAAATATAAAAGTAGCAAAATGCTCCTAGAAAAAGTTACGCATATTTGTCTTGAATAATTCCTCGAAAATGTTGAAGTGGCTGGTTAACCACCAAGACCCCGGAATTTTCTTGTACCTTTAATACATAATATTACTAAACATATAAGCTTCCTATCCTGAAAATATAAAAGTAGCAAAATGCTCCTAGAAAAAGTTACGCATATTTGTCTTGAATAATTCCTCGAAAAATTGCTCGAAAATGTTGAAGTGGCTGGTTAACCACCAAGACCCCGGAATTTTCTTGTACCTTTAATACATAATATTACTAATCATATAAGCTTCCAATCCTGAAAATATAAAAGTAGCAAAATGCTCCTAGAAAAAGTTACGCATATTTGTCTTGAATAATTCCTCGAAAAATGGCTCGAAAATGTTGAAGTGGCTGGTTAACCACCAAGACCCCGGAATTTTCTTGTACCTTTAATACATAATATTACTAATCATATAAGCTTCCAATCCTGAAAATATAAAAGTAGCAAAATGCTCCTAGAAAAAGTTACGCATATTTGTCTTGAATAATTCCTCGAAAATATTGAAGTGGCTGGTTAACCACCAAGACCCCGGAATTTTCTTGTACCTTTAATACATAATATTACTAATCATATAAGCTTCTAATCCTGAAAATATAAAAGTAGCAAAATGCTCCTAGAAAAAGTTACGCATATTTGTCTTGAATAATTCCTCGAAAAATTGCTCGAAAATGTTGAAGTGGCTGGTTAACCACCAAGGCCCCGGAATTTTCTTGTACCTTTAATACATAATATTACTAAACATATAAGCTTCCTATCCTGAAAATATAAAAGTGGCAAAATGCTCCTAGAAAAAGTTACGCATATTTGTCTTGAATAATTCCTCGAAAATGTTGAAGTGGCTGGTTAACCACCAAGACCCCGGAATTTTCTTGTACCTTTAATACATAATATTACTAAACATATATGCTTCCTATCCTGAAAATATAAAAGTAGCAAAATGCTCCTAGAAAAAGTTACGCATATTTGTCTTGAATAATTCCTCGAAAAATGGCTCGAAAATGTTGAAGTGGCTGGTTAACCACCAAGACCCCGGAATTTTCTTGTACCTTTAATACATAATATTACTAATCATATAAGCTTCCAATCCTGAAAATATAAAAGTAGCCAAATGCTCCTAGAAAAAGTTACGCATATTTGTCTTGAATAATTTCTCGAAAATGTTGAAGTGGCTGGTTAACCACCAAGACCCCGGAATTTTCTTGTACTTTTAATACATAATATTACCAATCATATAAGCTTGCAATCCTGAAAATATAAAAGTAGCAAAATGCTCCTAGAAAAAGTTACGCATATTTGTCTTGAATAATTCCTCGAAAATATTGAAGTGGCTGGTTAACCACCAAGACCCCGGAATTTGCTTGTACCTTTAATACATAATATTACTAATCATATAAGCTTCCAATCCTGAAAATATAAAAGTAGCAAAATGCTCCTAGAAAAAGTTACGCATATTTGTCTTGAATAATTCCTCGAAAATATTGAATTGGCTGGTTAACCACCAAGACCCCGGAATTTTCTTGTAACTTTAATACATAATATTACTAATCATATAAGCTTCCAATCCTGAAAATATAAAAGTAGCAAAATGCTCCTAGAAAAAGTTACGCATATTTGTCTTGAATAATTCCTCGAAAATGTTGAAGTGGCTGGTTAACCACCAAGACCCCGGAATTTTCATGTACCTTTAATACATAATATTACTAATCATATAAGCTTCCAATCCTGAAAATATAAAAGTAGCAAAATGCTCCTAGAAAAAGTTACGCATATTTGTCTTGAATAATTCCTCGAAAAATGGCTCGAAAATGTTGAAGTGGCTGGTTAACCACCAAGACCCCGGAATTTTCTTGTACCTTTAATACATAATATTACTAATCATATAAGCTTCCAATCGTGAAAATATAAAAGTAGCAAAATGCTCCTAGAAAAAGTTACGCATATTTGTCTTGAATAATTCCTCGAAAAATGGCTCGAAAATGTTGAAGTGGCTGGTTAACCACCAAGACCCCGGAATTTTCTTGTACCTTTAATACATAATATTACTAAACATATAAGCTTCCTATCCTGAAAATATAAAAGTAGCAAAATGCTTCTAGAAAAAGTTACGCATATTTGTCTTGAATAATTCCTCGAAAATATTGAAGAGGCTGGTTAACCACCAAGACCCCGGAATTTTCTTATACCTTTAATACATAATATTACTAATCATATAAGCTTCCAATCCTGAAAATATAAAAGTAGCAAAATGCTCCTAGAAAAAGTTACGCATATTTGTCTTGAATTTTTCCTCGAAAATGTTGAAGTGGCTGGTTAACCACCAAGACCCCGGAATTTTCTTGTACCTTTAATACATAATATTACTAATCATATAAGCTTCCAATCCTGAAAATATAAAAGTAGCAAAATGCTCCTAGAAAAAGTTACGCATATTTGTCTTGAATAATTCCTCGAAAATATTGAAGTGGCTGGTTAACCTCCAAGACCCCGGAATTTTCTTGTACCTTTAATACATAATATTACTAATCATATAAGCTTCCAATCCTGAAAATATAAAAGTAGCAAAATGCTCCTAGAAAAAGTTACGCATATTTGTCTTGAATAATTCCTCGAAAATATTGAAGTGGCTGGTTAACCACCAAGACCCCGGAATTTGCTTGTACCTTTAATACATAATATTACTAATCATATAAGCTTCCAATCCTGAAAATATAAAAGTAGCAAAATGCTCCTAGAAAAAGTTACGCATATTTGTCTTGAATAATTTCTCGAAAATGTTGAAGTGGCTGGTTAACCACCAAGGCCCCGGAATTTTCTTGTACCTTTAATACATAATATTACTAAACATATAAGCTTCCTATCCTGAAAATATAAAAGTAGCAAAATGCTCATAGAAAAAGTTACGCATATTTGTCTTGAATAATTCCTCGAAAATGTTGAAGTGGCTGGTTAACCACCAAGACCCCGGAATTTTCTTGTACCTTTAATACATAATATTACTAAACATATAAGCTTCCTATCCTGAAAATATAAAAGTAGCAAAATGCACCTAGAAAAAGTTACGCATATTTGTCTTGAATAATTCCTCGAAAATGTTGAAGTGGCTGGTTAACCACCAAGACCCCGGAATTTTCTTGTACCTTTAATACATAATATTACTAAACATATAAGCTTCCTATCCTGAAAATATAAAAGTAGCAAAATGCTCCTAGAAAAAGTTACGCATATTTGTCTTGAATAATTTCTCGAAAATGTTGAAGTGGCTGGTTAACCACCAAGACCCCGGAATTTTCTTGTACCTTTAATACATAATATTACCAATCATATAAGCTTGCAATCCTGAAAATATAAAAGTAGCAAAATGCTCCTAGAAAAAGTTACGCATATTTGTCTTGAATAATTCCTCGAAAATATTGAAGTGGCTGGTTAACCACCAAGACCCCGGAATTTGCTTGTACCTTTAATACATAATATTACTAATCATATAAGCTTCCAATCCTGAAAATATAAAAGTAGCAAAATGCTCCTAGAAAAAGTTACGCATATTTGTCTTGAATAATTCCTCGAAAATATTGAAGTGGCTGGTTATCCACCAAGACCCCGGAATTTGCTTGTACCTTTAATACATAATATTACTAATCATATAAGCTTCCAATCCTGAAAATATAAAAGTACCAAAATGCTCCTAGAAAAAGTTACGCATATTTGTCTTGAATAATTCCTCGAAAATATTGAAGTGGCTGGTTAACCACCAAGACCCCGGAATTTGCTTGTACCTTTAATACATAATATTACTAATCATATAAGCTTCCAATCCTGAAAATATAAAAGTAGCAAAATGCTCCTAGAAAAAGTTACGCATATTTGTCTTGAATAATTCCTCGAAAATATTGAAGTGGCTGGTTATCCACCAAGACCCCGGAATTTGCTTGTACCTTTAATACATAATATTACTAATCATATAAGCTTCCAATCCTGAAAATATAAAAGTAGCAAAATGCTCCTAGAAAAAGTTACGCATATTTGTCTTGAATAATTTCTCGAAAATGTTGAAGTGGCTGGTTAACCACCAAGACCCCGGAATTTTCTTGTACCTTTAATACATAATATTACTAATCATATAAGCTTCCAATCCTGAAAATATAAAAGTAGCAAAATGCTCCTAGAAAAAGTTACGCATATTTGTCTTGAATAATTCCTCGAAAAATTGCTCGAAAATGTTGAAGTGGCTGGTTAACCACCAAGGCCCCGGAATTTTCTTGTACCTTTAATACATAATATTACTAAACATATAAGCTTCCTATCCTGAAAATATAAAAGTAGCAAAATGCTCCTAGAAAAAGTTACGCATATTTGTCTTGAATAATTCCTCGAAAATGTTGAAGTGGCTGGTTAACCACCAAGACCCCGGAATGTTCTTGTACCTTTAATACATAATATTACTAAACATATAAGCTTCCTATCCTGAAAATATAAAAGTAGCAAAATGCTCCTAGAAAAAGTTACGCATATTTGTCTTGAATAATTCCTCGAAAAATGGCTCGAAAATGTTGAAGTGGCTGGTTAACCACCAAGACCCCGGAATTTTCTTGTACCTTTAATACATAATATTACTAATCATATAAGCTTCCAATCCTGAAAATATAAAAGTAGCAAAATGCTCCTAGAAAAAGTTACGCATATTTGTCTTGAATAATACCTCGAAAATGTTGAAGTGGCTGGTTAACCACCAAGACCCCGGAATTTTCTTGTACCTTTAATACATAATATTACTAATCATATAAGCTTCCAATCCTGAAAATATAAAAGTAGCAAAATGCTCCTAGAAAAAGTTACGCATATTTGTCTTGAATAATTCCTCGAAAAATGGCTCGAAAATGTTGAAGTGGCTGGCTAACCACCAAGACCCCGGAATTTTCTTGTACCTTTAATACATAATATTACTAATCATATAAGCTTCCAATCCTGAAAATATAAAAGTAGCAAAATGCTCCTAGAAAAAGTTACGCATATTTGTCTTGAATAATTCCTCGAAAATATTGAAGTGGCTGGTTAACCACCAAGACCCCGGAATTTGCTTGTACCTTTAATGCATAATATTACTAATCATATAAGCTTCCAATCCTGAAAATATAAAAGTAGCAAAATGCTCCTAGAAAAAGTTACGCATATTTGTCTTGAATAATTCCTCGAAAAATTGCTCGAAAATGTTGAAGTGGCTGGTTAACCACCAAGGCCCCGGAATTTTCTTGTACCTTTAATACATAATATTACTAAACATATAAGCTTCCTATCCTGAAAATATAAAAGTAGCAAAATGCTCCTAGAAAAAGTTACGCATATTTGTCTTGAATAATTCCTCGAAAATGTTGAAGTGGCTGGTTAACCACCAAGACCCCGGAATTTTCTTGTACCTTTAATACATAATATTACTAAACATAAAAGCTTCCTATCCTGAAAATATAAAAGTAGCAAAATGCTCCTAGAAAAAGTTACGCATATTTGTCTTGAATAATACCTCGAAAATGTTGAAGTGGCTGGTTAACCACCAAGACCCCGGAATTTTCTTGTACCTTTAATACATAATATTACTAATCATATTAGCTTCCAATCCTGAAAATATAAAAGTAGCAAAATGCTCCTAGAAAAAGTTACGCATATTTGTCTTGAATAATTCCTCGAAAAATGGCTCGAAAATGTTGAAGTGGCTGGTTAACCACCAAGACCCCGGAATTTTCTTGTACCTTTAATACATAATATTACTAATCATATAAGCTTCCAATCCTGAAAATATAAAAGTAGCAAAATGCTCCTAGAAAAAGTTACGCATATTTGTCTTGAATAATTCCTCGAAAATATTGAAGTGGCTGGTTAACCACCAAGACCCCGGAATTTGCTTGTACCTTTAATACATAATATTACTAATCATATAAGCTTCCAATCCTGAAAATATAAAAGTAGCAAAATGCTCCTAGAAAAAGTTACGCATATTTGCTTGAATAATTCCTCGAAAAATTGCTCGAAAATGTTGAAGTGGCTGGTTAACCACCAAGGCCCCGGAATTTTCTTGTACCTTTAATACATAATATTACTAAACATATAAGCTTCCTATCCTGAAAATATAAAAGTATCAAAATGCTCCTAGAAAAAGTTACGCATATTTGTCTTGAATAATTCCTCGAAAATGTTGAAGTGGCTGGTTAACCACCAAGACCCCGGAATTTTCTTGTACCTTTAATACATAATATTACTAAACATATAAGCTTCCTATCCTGAAAATATAAAAGTAGCAAAATGCTCCTAGAAAAAGTTACGCATATTTGTCTTGAATAATTCCTCGAAAAATGGCTCGAAAATGTTGAAGTGGCTGGTTAACCACCAATACCCCGGAATTTTCTTGTACCTTTAATACATAATATTACTAATCATATAAGCTTCCAATCCTGAAAATATAAAAGTAGCAAAATGCTCCTAGAAAAAGTTACGCATATTTGTCTTGAATAATACCTTGAAAATGTTGAAGTGGCTGGTTAACCACCAAGACCCCGGAATTTTCTTGTACCTTTAATACATAATATTACTAATCATATAAGCTTCGAATCCTGAAAATATAAAAGTAGCAAAATGCTCCTAGAAAAAGTTACGCATATTTGTCTTGAATAATTCCTCGAAAAATGGCTCGAAAATGTTGAAGTGGCTGGTTAACCACCAAGACCCCGGAATTTTCTTGTACCTTTAATACATAATATTACTAATCATATAAGCTTCCAATCCTGAAAATATAAAAGTAGCAAAATGCTCCTAGAAAAAGTTACGCATATTTGTCTTGAATAATTCCTCGAAAAATTGCTCGAAAATGTTGAAGTGGCTGGTTAACCACCAAGGCCCCGGAATTTTCTTGTACCTTTAATACATAATATTACTAAACATATAAGCTTCCTATCCTGAAAATATAAAAGTAGCAAAATGCTCCTAGAAAAAGTTACGCATATTTGTCTTGAATAATTCCTCGAAAATGTTGAAGTGGCTGGTTAACCACCAAGACCCCGGAATGTTCTTGTACCTTTAATACATAATATTACTAAACATATAAGCTTCCTATCCTGAAAATATAAAAGTAGCAAAATGCTCCTAGAAAAAGTTACGCATATTTGTCTTGAATAATTCCTCGAAAAATGGCTCGAAAATGTTGAAGTGGCTGGTTAACCACCAAGACCCCGGAATTTTCTTGTACCTTTAATACATAATATTACTAATCATATAAGCTTCCAATCCTGAAAATATAAAAGTAGCAAAATGCTCCTAGAAAAAGTTACGCATATTTGTCTTGAATAATACCTCGAAAATGTTGAAGTGGCTGGTTAACCACCAAGACCCCGGAATTTTCTTGTACCTTTAATACATAATATTACTAATCATATAAGCTTCCAATCCTGAAAATATAAAAGTAGCAAAATGCTCCTAGAAAAAGTTACGCATATTTGTCTTGAATAATTCCTCGAAAAATGGCTCGAAAATGTTGAAGTGGCTGGCTAACCACCAAGACCCCGGAATTTTCTTGTACCTTTAATACATAATATTACTAATCATATAAGCTTCCAATCCTGAAAATATAAAAGTAGCAAAATGCTCCTAGAAAAAGTTACGCATATTTGTCTTGAATAATTCCTCGAAAATATTGAAGTGGCTGGTTAACCACCAAGACCCCGGAATTTGCTTGTACCTTTAATGCATAATATTACTAATCATATAAGCTTCCAATCCTGAAAATATAAAAGTAGCAAAATGCTCCTAGAAAAAGTTACGCATATTTGTCTTGAATAATTCCTCGAAAAATTGCTCGAAAATGTTGAAGTGGCTGGTTAACCACCAAGGCCCCGGAATTTTCTTGTACCTTTAATACATAATATTACTAAACATATAAGCTTCCTATCCTGAAAATATAAAAGTAGCAAAATGCTCCTAGAAAAAGTTACGCATATTTGTCTTGAATAATTCCTCGAAAATGTTGAAGTGGCTGGTTAACCACCAAGACCCCGGAATTTTCTTGTACCTTTAATACATAATATTACTAAACATAAAAGCTTCCTATCCTGAAAATATAAAAGTAGCAAAATGCTCCTAGAAAAAGTTACGCATATTTGTCTTGAATAATTCCTCGAACAATGGCTCGAAAATGTTGAATTGGCTGGTTAACCACCAAGACCCCGGAATTTTCTTGTACCTTTAATACATAATATTACTAATCATATAAGCTTCCAATCCTGAAAATATAAAAGTAGCAAAATGCTCCTAGAAAAAGTTACGCATATTTGTCTTGAATAATACCTCGAAAATGTTGAAGTGGCTGGTTAACCACCAAGACCCCGGAATTTTCTTGTACCTTTAATACATAATATTACTAATCATATTAGCTTCCAATCCTGAAAATATAAAAGTAGCAAAATGCTCCTAGAAAAAGTTACGCATATTTGTCTTGAATAATTCCTCGAAAAATGGCTCGAAAATGTTGAAGTGGCTGGTTAACCACCAAGACCCCGGAATTTTCTTGTACCTTTAATACATAATATTACTAATCATATAAGCTTCCAATCCTGAAAATATAAAAGTAGCAAAATGCTCCTAGAAAAAGTTACGCATATTTGTCTTGAATAATTCCTCGAAAATATTGAAGTGGCTGGTTAACCACCAAGACCCCGGAATTTGCTTGTACCTTTAATACATAATATTACTAATCATATAAGCTTCCAATCCTGAAAATATAAAAGTAGCAAAATGCTCCTAGAAAAAGTTACGCATATTTGCTTGAATAATTCCTCGAAAAATTGCTCGAAAATGTTGAAGTGGCTGGTTAACCACCAAGGCCCCGGAATTTTCTTGTACCTTTAATACATAATATTACTAAACATATAAGCTTCCTATCCTGAAAATATAAAAGTAGCAAAATGCTCCTAGAAAAAGTTACGCATATTTGTCTTGAATAATTCCTCGAAAATGTTGAAGTGGCTGGTTAACCACCAAGACCCCGGAATTTTCTTGTACCTTTAATACATAATATTACTAAACATATAAGCTTCCTATCCTGAAAATATAAAAGTAGCAAAATGCTCCTAGAAAAAGTTACGCATATTTGTCTTGAATAATTCCTCGAAAAATGGCTCGAAAATGTTGAAGTGGCTGGTTAACCACCAATACCCCGGAATTTTCTTGTACCTTTAATACATAATATTACTAA
The DNA here is from genome assembly GCA_958510855.1 of Rhagonycha lutea. NCBI lineage: Eukaryota > Metazoa > Arthropoda > Insecta > Coleoptera > Cantharidae > Rhagonycha > Rhagonycha lutea. Next base: position 16,362,671 of record OY294042.1, read on the forward strand.
TCATATAAGCTTCCAATCCTGAAAATATAAAAGTAGCAAAATGCTCCTAGAAAAAGTTACGCATATTTGTCTTGAATAATACCTTGAAAATGTTGAAGTGGCTGGTTAACCACCAAGACCCCGGAATTTTCTTGTACCTTTAATACATAATATTACTAATCATATAAGCTTCGAATCCTGAAAATATAAAAGTAGCAAAATGCTCCTAGAAAAAGTTACGCATATTTGTCTTGAATAATTCCTCGAAAAATGGCTCGAAAATGTTGAAGTGGCTGGTTAACCACCAAGACCCCGGAATTTTCTTGTACCTTTAATACATAATATTACTAATCATATAAGCTTCCAATCCTGAAAATATAAAAGTAGCAAAATGCTCCTAGAAAAAGTTACGCATATTTGTCTTGAATAATACCTCGAAAATGTTGAAGTGGCTGGTTAACCACCAAGACCCCGGAATTTTCTTGTACCTTTAATACATAATATTACTAATCATATAAGCTTCGAATCCTGAAAATATAAAAGTAGCAAAATGCTCCTAGAAAAAGTTACGCATATTTGTCTTGAATAATTCCTCGAAAAATGGCTCGAAAATGTTGAAGTGGCTGGTTAACCACCAAGACCCCGGAATTTTCTTGTACCTTTAATACATAATATTACTAATCATATAAGCTTCCAATCCTGAAAATATAAAAGTAGCAAAATGCTCCTAGAAAAAGTTACGCATATTTGTCTTGAATAATTCCTCGAAAATATTGAAGTGGCTGGTTAACCACCAAGACCCCGGAATTTGCTTGTACCTTTAATACATAATATTACTAATCATATAAGCTTCCAATCCTGAAAATATAAAAGTAGCAAAATGCTCCTAGAAAAAGTTACGCATATTTGTCTTGAATAATTCCTCGAAAAATTGCTCGAAAATGTTGAAGTGGCTGGTTAACCACCAAGGCCCCGGAATTTTCTTGTACCTTTAATACATAATATTACTAAACATATAAGCTTCCTATCCTGAAAATATAAAAGTAGCAAAATGCTCCTAGAAAAAGTTACGCATATTTGTCTTGAATAATTCCTCGAAAATGTTGAAGTGGCTGGTTAACCACCAAGACCCCGGAATTTTCTTGTACCTTTAATACATAATATTACTAAACATATAAGCTTCCTATCCTGAAAATATAAAAGTAGCAAAATGCTCCTAGAAAAAGTTACGCATATTTGTCTTGAATAATTCCTCGAAAAATGGCTCGAAAATGTTGAAGTGGCTGGTTAACCACCAAGACCCCGGAATTTTCTTGTACCTTTAATACATAATATTACTAATCATATAAGCTTCCAATCCTGAAAATATAAAAGTAGCAAAATGCTCCTAGAAAAAGTTACGCATATTTGTCTTGAATAATACCTCGAAAATGTTGAAGTGGCTGGTTAACCACCAAGACCCCGGAATCTTCTTGTACCTTTAATACATAATATTACTAATCATATAAGCTTCCAATCCTGAAAATATAAAAGTAGCAAAATGCTCCTAGAAAAAGTTACGCATATTTGTCTTGAATAATTCCTCGAAAAATGGCTCGAAAATGTTGAAGTGGCTGGTTAACCACCAAGACCCCGGAATTTTCTTGTACCTTTAATACATAATATTACTAATCATATAAGCTTCCAATCCTGAAAATATAAAAGTAGCAAAATGCTCCTAGAAAAAGTTACGCATATTTGTCTTGAATAATTCCTCGAAAATATTGAAGTGGCTGGTTAACCACCAAGACCCCGGAATTTGCTTGTACCTTTAATACATAATAGTACTAATCATATAAGCTTCCAATCCTGAAAATATAAAAGTAGCAAAATGCTCCTAGAAAAAGTTACGCTTATTTGTCTTGAATAATTCCTCGAAAAATTGCTCGAAAATGTTGAAGTGGGTGGTTATCCACCAAGGCCCCGGAATTTTCTTGTACCTTTAATACATAATATTACTAAACATATAAGCTTCCTATCCTGAAAATATAAAAGTAGCAAAATGCTCCTAGAAAAAGTTACGCATATTTGTCTTGAATAATTCCTCGAAAATGTTGAAGTGGCTGGTTAACCACCAAGACCCCGGAATTTTCTTGTACCTTTAATACATAATATTACTAAACATATAAGCTTCCTATCCTGAAAATATAAAAGTAGCAAAATGCTCCTAGAAAAAGTCACGCATATTTGTCTTGAATAATTCCTCGAAAAATGGCTCGAAAATGTTGAAGTGGCTGGTTAACCACCAAGACCCCGGAATTTTCTTGCACCTTTAATACATAATATTACTAATCATATAAGCTTCCAATCCTGAAAATATAAAAGTAGCAAAATGCTCCTAGAAAAAGTTACGCATATTTGTCTTGAATAATTCCTCGAAAATATTGAAGTGGCTGGTTAACCACCAAGACCCCGGAATTTGCTTGTACCTTTAATACATAATATTACTAATCATATAAGCTTCCAATGCTGAAAATATAAAAGTAGCAAAATGCTCCTAGAAAAAGTTACGCATATTTGTCGTGAATAATTTCTCGAAAATGTTGAAGTGGCTGGTTAACCACCAAAGCCCCGGAATTTTCTTGTACCTTTAATACATAATATTACTAAACATATAAGCTTCCTATCCTGAAAATATAAAAGTAGCAAAATGCTCCTAGAAAAAGTTACGCATATTTGTCTTGAATAATTCCTCGAAAATGTTGAAGTGGCTGGTTAACCACCAAGACCCCGGAATTTTCTTGTACCTTTAATACATAATATTACTAAAAATATAAGCTTCCTATCCTGAAAATATAAAAGTAGCAAAATGCTCCCAGAAAAAGTTACGCATATTTGTCTTGAATAATTTCTCGAAAATGTTGGAGTGGCTGGTTAACCACCAAGACCCCGGAATTTTCTTGTACCTTTAATACATAATATTACCAATCATATAAGCTTCCAATCCTGAAAATATAAAAGTAGCAAAATGCTCCTAGAAAAAGTTACGCATATTTGTCTTGAATAATTCCTCGAAAATATGAAGTGGCTGGTTAACCACAAAGACCCCGGAATTTGCTTGTACCTTTAATACATAATATTACTAATCATATAAGCTTCCAATCCTGAAAATATAAAAGTAGCAAAATGCTCCTAGAAAAAGTTACGCATATTTGTCTTGAATAATTCCTCGAAAATATTGAAGTGGCTGGTTATCCACCAAGACCCCGGAATTTGCTTGTACCTTTAATACATAATATTACTAATCATATAAGCTTCCAATCCTGAAAATATAAAAGTAGCAAAATGCTCCTAGAAAAAGTTACGCATATTTGTCTTGAATAATTCCTCGAAAATATTGAAGTGGCTGGTTAACCACCAATACCCCGGAATTTGCTTGTACCTTTAATACATAATATTACTAATCATATAAGCTTCCAATCCTGAAAATATAAAAGTAGCAAAATGCTCCTAGAAAAAGTTACGCATATTTGTCTTGAATAATTTCTCGAAAATGTTGAAGTGGCTGGTTAACCACCAAGACCCCGGAATTTTCTTGTACCTTTAATACATAATATTACTAATCATATAAGCTTCCAATCCTGAAAATATAAAAGTAGCAAAATGCTCCTAGAAAAAGTTACGCATATTTGTCTTGAATAATTCCTCGAAAATATTGAAGTGGCTGGTTAACCACCAAGACCCCGGAATTTGCTTGTACCTTTAATACATAATATTACTAATCATATAAGCTTCCAATCCTGAAAATATAAAAGTAGCAAAATGCTCCTAGAAAAAGTTACGCATATTTGTCTTGAATAATTCCTCGAAAATATTGAAGTGGCTGGTTAACCACCAAGACCCCGGAATTTTCTTGTACCTTTAATACATAATATTACTAATCATATAAGCTTCCAATCCTGAAAATATAAAAGTAGCAAAATGCTCCTAGAAAAAGTTACGCATATTTGTCTTGAATAATACCTCGAAAATGTTGAAGTGGCTGGTTAACCACCAAGACCCCGGAATTTTCTTGTACCTTTAATACATAATATTACTAATCATATAAGCTTCCAATCCTGAAAATATAAAAGTAGCAAAATGCTCCTAGAAAAAGTTACGCATATTTGTCTTGAATAATTCCTCGAAAATATTGAAGTGGCTGGTTAACCACCAAGACCCCGGAATTTGCTTGTACCTTTAATACATAATATTACTAATCATATAAGCTTCCAATCCTGAAAATATAAAAGTAGCAAAATGCTCCTAGAAAAAGTTACGCATATTTGTCTTGAATAATTTCTCGAAAATGTTGAATGGCTGGTTAACCACCAAGGCCCCGGAATTTTCTTGTACCTTTAATACATAATATTACTAAACATATAAGCTTCCTATCCTGAAAATATAAAATTAGCAAAATGCTCCTAGAAAAAGTTACGCATATTTGTCTTGAATAATTCCTCGAAAATGTTGAAGTGGCTGGTTAACCACCAAGACCCCGGAATTTTCTTGTACCTTTAATACATAATATTACTAAACATATAAGCTTCCTATCCTGAAAATATAAAAGTAGCAAAATGCTCCTAGAAAAAGTTACGCATATTTGTCTTGAATAATTTCTCGAAAATGTTGAAGTGGCTGGTTAACCACCAAGACCCCGGAATTTTCTTGTACCTTTAATACATAATATTACCAATCATATAAGCTTGCAATCCTGAAAATATAAAAGTAGCAAAATGCTCCTAGAAAAAGTTACGCATATTTGTCTTGAATAATTCCTCGAAAATATTGAAGTGGCTGGTTAACCACCAAGACCCCGGAATTTGCTTGTACCTTTAATACATAATATTACTAATCATATAAGCTTCCAATCCTGAAAATATAAAAGTAGCAAAATGCTCCTAGAAAAAGTTACGCATATTTGTCTTGAATAATTCCTCGAAAATATTGAAGTGGCTGGTTATCCACCAAGACCCCGGAATTTGCTTGTACCTTTAATACATAATATTACTAATCATATAAGCTTCCAATCCTGAAAATATAAAAGTAGCAAAATGCTCCTAGAAAAAGTTACGCATATTTGTCTTGAATAATTCCTCGAAAATATTGAAGTGGCTGGTTAACCACCAAGACCCCGGAATTTGCTTGTACCTTTAATACATAATATTACTAATCATATAAGCTTCCAATCCTGAAAATATAAAAGTAGCAAAATGCTCCTAGAAAAAGTTACGCATATTTGTCTTGAATAATTTCTCGAAAATGTTGAACTGGCTGGTTAACCACCAAGACCCCGGAATTTTCTTGTACCTTTAATACATAATATTACTAATCATATAAGCTTCCAATCCTGAAAATATAAAAGTAGCAAAATGCTCCTAGAAAAAGTTACGCATATTTGTCTTGAATAATTCCTCGAAAATATTGAAGTGGCTGGTTAACCACCAAGACCCCGGAATTTGCTTGTACCTTTAATACATAATAGTACTAATCATATAAGCTTCCAATCCTGAAAATATAAAAGTAGCAAAATGCTCCTAGAAAAAGTTACGCTTATTTGTCTTGAATAATTCCTCGAAAAATTGCTCGAAAATGTTGAAGTGGGTGGTTATCCACCAAGGCCCCGGAATTTTCTTGTACCTTTAATACATAATATTACTAAACATATAAGCTTCCTATCCTGAAAATATAAAAGTAGCAAAATGCTCCTAGAAAAAGTTACGCATATTTGTCTTGAATAATTCCTCGAAAATGTTGAAGTGGCTGGTTAACCACCAAGACCCCGGAATTTTCTTGTACCTTTAATACATAATATTACTAAACATATAAGCTTCCTATCCTGAAAATATAAAAGTAGCAAAATGCTCCTAGAAAAAGTCACGCATATTTGTCTTGAATAATTCCTCGAAAAATGGCTCGAAAATGTTGAAGTGGCTGGTTAACCACCAAGACCCCGGAATTTTCTTGCACCTTTAATACATAATATTACTAATCATATAAGCTTCCAATCCTGAAAATATAAAAGTAGCAAAATGCTCCTAGAAAAAGTTACGCATATTTGTCTTGAATAATTCCTCGAAAATATTGAAGTGGCTGGTTAACCACCAAGACCCCGGAATTTGCTTGTACCTTTAATACATAATATTACTAATCATATAAGCTTCCAATGCTGAAAATATAAAAGTAGCAAAATGCTCCTAGAAAAAGTTACGCATATTTGTCTTGAATAATTTCTCGAAAATGTTGAAGTGGCTGGTTAACCACCAAAGCCCCGGAATTTTCTTGTACCTTTAATACATAATATTACTAAACATATAAGCTTCCTATCCTGAAAATATAAAAGTAGCAAAATGCTCCTAGAAAAAGTTACGCATATTTGTCTTGAATAATTCCTCGAAAATGTTGAAGTGGCTGGTTAACCACCAAGACCCCGGAATTATCTTGTACCTTTAATACATAATATTACTAAAAATATAAGCTTCCTATCCTGAAAATATAAAAGTAGCAAAATGCTCCCAGAAAAAGTTACGCATATTTGTCTTGAATAATTTCTCGAAAATGTTGGAGTGGCTGGTTAACCACCAAGACCCCGGAATTTTCTTGTACCTTTAATACATAATATTACCAATCATATAAGCTTCCAATCCTGAAAATATAAAAGTAGCAAAATGCTCCTAGAAAAAGTTACGCATATTTGTCTTGAATAATTCCTCGAAAATATGAAGTGGCTGGTTAACCACAAAGACCCCGGAATTTGCTTGTACCTTTAATACATAATATTACTAATCATATAAGCTTCCAATCCTGAAAATATAAAAGTAGCAAAATGCTCCTAGAAAAAGTTACGCATATTTGTCTTGAATAATTCCTCGAAAATATTGAAGTGGCTGGTTATCCACCAAGACCCCGGAATTTGCTTGTACCTTTAATACATAATATTACTAATCATATAAGCTTCCAATCCTGAAAATATAAAAGTAGCAAAATGCTCCTAGAAAAAGTTACGCATATTTGTCTTGAATAATTCCTCGAAAATATTGAAGTGGCTGGTTAACCACCAAGACCCCGGAATTTGCTTGTACCTTTAATACATAATATTACTAATCATATAAGCTTCCAATCCTGAAAATATAAAAGTAGCAAAATGCTCCTAGAAAAAGTTACGCATATTTGTCTTGAATAATTTCTCGAAAATGTTGAAGTGGCTGGTTAACCACCAAGACCCCGGAATTTTCTTGTACCTTTAATACATAATATTACTAATCATATAAGCTTCCAATCCTGAAAATATAAAAGTAGCAAAATGCTCCTAGAAAAAGTTACGCATATTTGTCTTGAATAATTCCTCGAAAATATTGAAGTGGCTGGTTAACCACCAAGACCCCGGAATTTGCTTGTACCTTTAATACATAATATTACTAATCATATAAGCTTCCAATCCTGAAAATATAAAAGTAGCAAAATGCTCCTAGAAAAAGTTACGCATATTTGTCTTGAATAATTCCTCGAAAATATTGAAGTGGCTGGTTAACCACCAAGACCCCGGAATTTTCTTGTACCTTTAATACATAATATTACTAATCATATAAGCTTCCAATCCTGAAAATATAAAAGTAGCAAAATGCTCCTAGAAAAAGTTACGCATATTTGTCTTGAATAATACCTCGAAAATGTTGAAGTGGCTGGTTAACCACCAAGACCCCGGAATTTTCTTGTACCTTTAATACATAATATTACTAATCATATAAGCTTCCAATCCTGAAAATATAAAAGTAGCAAAATGCTCCTAGAAAAAGTTACGCATATTTGTCTTGAATAATTCCTCGAAAATATTGAAGTGGCTGGTTAACCACCAAGACCCCGGAATTTGCTTGTACCTTTAATACATAATATTACTAATCATATAAGCTTCCAATCCTGAAAATATAAAAGTAGCAAAATGCTCCTAGAAAAAGTTACGCATATTTGTCTTGAATAATTTCTCGAAAATGTTGAATGGCTGGTTAACCACCAAGGCCCCGGAATTTTCTTGTACCTTTAATACATAATATTACTAAACATATAAGCTTCCTATCCTGAAAATATAAAATTAGCAAAATGCTCCTAGAAAAAGTTACGCATATTTGTCTTGAATAATTCCTCGAAAATGTTGAAGTGGCTGGTTAACCACCAAGACCCCGGAATTTTCTTGTACCTTTAATACATAATATTACTAAACATATAAGCTTCCTATCCTGAAAATATAAAAGTAGCAAAATGCTCCTAGAAAAAGTTACGCATATTTGTCTTGAATAATTCCTCGAAAATATTGAAGTGGCTGGTTAACCACCAAGACCCCGGAATTTGCTTGTACCTTTAATACATAATATTACTAATCATATAAGCTTCCAATCCTGAAAATATAAAAGTAGCAAAATGCTCCTAGAAAAAGTTACGCATATTTGTCTTGAATAATTCCTCGAAAATATTGAAGTGGCTGGTTATCCACCAAGACCCCGGAATTTGCTTGTACCTTTAATACATAATATTACTAATCATATAAGCTTCCAATCCTGAAAATATAAAAGTAGCAAAATGCTCCTAGAAAAAGTTACGCATATTTGTCTTGAATAATTCCTCGAAAATATTGAAGTGGCTGGTTAACCACCAAGACCCCGGAATTTGCTTGTACCTTTAATACATAATATTACTAATCATATAAGCTTCCAATCCTGAAAATATAAAAGTAGCAAAATGCTCCTAGAAAAAGTTACGCATATTTGTCTTGAATAATTTCTCGAAAATGTTGAACTGGCTGGTTAACCACCAAGACCCCGGAATTTTCTTGTACCTTTAATACATAATATTACTAATCATATAAGCTTCCAATCCTGAAAATATAAAAGTAGCAAAATGCTCCTAGAAAAAGTTACGCATATTTGTCTTGAATAATTCCTCGAAAATATTGAAGTGGCTGGTTAACCACCAAGACCCCGGAATTTGCTTGTACCATTAATACATAATATTACTAAAAATATAAGCTTCCTATCCTGAAAATATAAAAGTAGCAAAATGCTCCCAGAAAAAGTTACGCATATTTGTCTTGAATAATTTCTCGAAAATGTTGGAGTGGCTGGTTAACCACCAAGACCCCGGAATTTTCTTGTACCTTTAATACATAATATTACCAATCATATAAGCTTCCAATCCTGAAAATATAAAAGTAGCAAAATGCTCCTAGAAAAAGTTACGCATATTTGTCTTGAATAATTCCTCGAAAATATGAAGTGGCTGGTTAACCACAAAGACCCCGGAATTTGCTTGTACCTTTAATACATAATATTACTAATCATATAAGCTTCCAATCCTGAAAATATAAAAGTAGCAAAATGCTCCTAGAAAAAGTTACGCATATTTGTCTTGAATAATTCCTCGAAAATATTGAAGTGGCTGGTTATCCACCAAGACCCCGGAATTTGCTTGTACCTTTAATACATAATATTACTAATCATATAAGCTTCCAATCCTGAAAATATAAAAGTAGCAAAATGCTCCTAGAAAAAGTTACGCATATTTGTCTTGAATAATTCCTCGAAAATATTGAAGTGGCTGGTTAACCACCAAGACCCCGGAATTTGCTTGTACCTTTAATACATAATATTACTAATCATATAAGCTTCCAATCCTGAAAATATAAAAGTAGCAAAATGCTCCTAGAAAAAGTTACGCATATTTGTCTTGAATAATTTCTCGAAAATGTTGAAGTGGCTGGTTAACCACCAAGACCCCGGAATTTTCTTGTACCTTTAATACATAATATTACTAATCATATAAGCTTCCAATCCTGAAAATATAAAAGTAGCAAAATGCTCCTAGAAAAAGTTACGCATATTTGTCTTGAATAATTCCTCGAAAATATTGAAGTGGCTGGTTAACCACCAAGACCCCGGAATTTGCTTGTACCTTTAATACATAATATTACTAATCATATAAGCTTCCAATCCTGAAAATATAAAAGTAGCAAAATGCTCCTAGAAAAAGTTACGCATATTTGTCTTGAATAATTCCTCGAAAATATTGAAGTGGCTGGTTAACCACCAAGACCCCGGAATTTTCTTGTACCTTTAATACATAATATTACTAATCATATAAGCTTCCAATCCTGAAAATATAAAAGTAGCAAAATGCTCCTAGAAAAAGTTACGCATATTTGTCTTGAATAATACCTCGAAAATGTTGAAGTGGCTGGTTAACCACCAAGACCCCGGAATTTTCTTGTACCTTTAATACATAATATTACTAATCATATAAGCTTCCAATCCTGAAAATATAAAAGTAGCAAAATGCTCCTAGAAAAAGTTACGCATATTTGTCTTGAATAATTCCTCGAAAATATTGAAGTGGCTGGTTAACCACCAAGACCCCGGAATTTGCTTGTACCTTTAATACATAATATTACTAATCATATAAGCTTCCAATCCTGAAAATATAAAAGTAGCAAAATGCTCCTAGAAAAAGTTACGCATATTTGTCTTGAATAATTTCTCGAAAATGTTGAATGGCTGGTTAACCACCAAGGCCCCGGAATTTTCTTGTACCTTTAATACATAATATTACTAAACATATAAGCTTCCTATCCTGAAAATATAAAATTAGCAAAATGCTCCTAGAAAAAGTTACGCATATTTGTCTTGAATAATTCCTCGAAAATGTTGAAGTGGCTGGTTAACCACCAAGACCCCGGAATTTTCTTGTACCTTTAATACATAATATTACTAAACATATAAGCTTCCTATCCTGAAAATATAAAAGTAGCAAAATGCTCCTAGAAAAAGTTACGCATATTTGTCTTGAATAATTTCTCGAAAATGTTGAAGTGGCTGGTTAACCACCAAGACCCCGGAATTTTCTTGTACCTTTAATACATAATATTACCAATCATATAAGCTTGCAATCCTGAAAATATAAAAGTAGCAAAATGCTCCTAGAAAAAGTTACGCATATTTGTCTTGAATAATTCCTCGAAAATATTGAAGTGGCTGGTTAACCACCAAGACCCCGGAATTTGCTTGTACCTTTAATACATAATATTACTAATCATATAAGCTTCCAATCCTGAAAATATAAAAGTAGCAAAATGCTCCTAGAAAAAGTTACGCATATTTGTCTTGAATAATTCCTCGAAAATATTGAAGTGGCTGGTTATCCACCAAGACCCCGGAATTTGCTTGTACCTTTAATACATAATATTACTAATCATATAAGCTTCCAATCCTGAAAATATAAAAGTAGCAAAATGCTCCTAGAAAAAGTTACGCATATTTGTCTTGAATAATTCCTCGAAAATATTGAAGTGGCTGGTTAACCACCAAGACCCCGGAATTTGCTTGTACCTTTAATACATAATATTACTAATCATATAAGCTTCCAATCCTGAAAATATAAAAGTAGCAAAATGCTCCTAGAAAAAGTTACGCATATTTGTCTTGAATAATTTCTCGAAAATGTTGAACTGGCTGGTTAACCACCAAGACCCCGGAATTTTCTTGTACCTTTAATACATAATATTACTAATCATATAAGCTTCCAATCCTGAAAATATAAAAGTAGCAAAATGCTCCTAGAAAAAGTTACGCATATTTGTCTTGAATAATTCCTCGAAAATATTGAAGTGGCTGGTTAACCACCAAGACCCCGGAATTTGCTTGTACCATTAATACATAATATTACTAATCATATAAGCTTCCAATCCTGAAAATATAAAAGTAGCAAAATGCTCCTAGAAAAAGTTACGCATATTTGTCTTGAATAATTCCTCGAAAAATTGCTCGAAAATGTTGAAGTGGCTGGTTAACCACCAAGGCCCCGGAATTTTCTTGTACCTTTAATACATAATATTACTAAACATATAAGCTTCCTATCCTGAAAATATAAAAGTAGCAAAATGCTCCTAGAAAAAGTTACGCATATTTGTCTTGAATAATTCCTCGAAAATGTTGAAGTGGCTGGTTAACCACGAAGACCCCGGAATTTTCTTGTACCTTTAATACATAATATTACTAAACATATAAGCTTCCAATCCTGAAAATATAAAAGTAGCAAAATGCTCCTAGAAAAAGTTACGCATATTTGTCTTGAATAATTCCTCGAAAAATTGCTCGAAAATGTTGAAGTGGCTGGTTAACCACCAAGACCCCGGAATTTGCTTGTACCATTAATACATAATATTACTAATCATATAAGCTTCCAATCCTGAAAATATAAAAGTAGCAAAATGCTCCTAGAAAAAGTTACGCATATTTGTCTTGAATAATTCCTCGAAAAATTGCTCGAAAATGTTGAAGTGGCTGGTTAACCACCAAGGCCCCGGAATTTTCTTGTACCTTTAATACATAATATTACTAAACATATAAGCTTCCTATCCTGAAAATATAAAAGTAGCAAAATGCTCCTAGAAAAAGTTACGCATATTTGTCTTGAATAATTTCTCGAAAATGTTGGAGTGGCTGGTTAACCACCAAGACCCCGGAATTTTCTTGTACCTTTAATACATAATATTACCAATCATATAAGCTTCCAATCCTGAAAATATAAAAGTAGCAAAATGCTCCTAGAAAAAGTTACGCATATTTGTCTTGAATAATTCCTCGAAAATATGAAGTGGCTGGTTAACCACAAAGACCCCGGAATTTGCTTGTACCTTTAATACATAATATTACTAATCATATAAGCTTCCAATCCTGAAAATATAAAAGTAGCAAAATGCTCCTAGAAAAAGTTACGCATATTTGTCTTGAATAATTCCTCGAAAATATTGAAGTGGCTGGTTATCCACCAAGACCCCGGAATTTGCTTGTACCTTTAATACATAATATTACTAAACATATAAGCTTCCTATCCTGAAAATATAAAAGTAGCAAAATGCTCCTAGAAAAAGTTACGCATATTTGTCTTGAATAATTCCTCGAAAAATGGCTCGAAAATGTTGAAGTGGCTGGTTAACCACCAAGACCCCGGAATTTTCTTGTACCTTTAATACATAATATTACTAATCATATAAGCTTCCAATCCTGAAAATATAAAAGTAGCAAAATGCTCCTAGAAAAAGTTACGCATATTTGTCTTGAATAATACCTCGAAAATGTTGAAGTGGCTGGTTAACCACCAAGACCCCGGCATCTTCTTGTACCTTTAATACATAATATTACAAATCATATAAGCTTCCAATCCTGAAAATATAAAAGTAGCAAAATGCTCCTAGAAAAAGTTACGCATATTTGTCTTGAATAATTCCTCGAAAAATGGCTCGAAAATGTTGAAGTGGCTGGTTAACCACCAAGACCCCGGAATTTTCTTGTACCTTTAATACATAATATTACTAATCATATAAGCTTCCAATCCTGAAAATATAAAAGTAGCAAAATGCTCCTAGAAAAAGTTACGCATATTTGTCTTGAATAATTCCTCGAAAATATTGAAGTGGCTGGTTAACCACCAAGACCCCGGAATTTGCTTGTACCTTTAATACATAATAGTACTAATCATATAAGCTTCCAATCCTGAAAATATAAAAGTAGCAAAATGCTCCTAGAAAAAGTTACGCTTATTTGTCTTGAATAATTCCTCGAAAAATTGCTCGAAAATGTTGAAGTGGGTGGTTATCCACCAAGGCCCCGGAATTTTCTTGTACCTTTAATACATAATATTACTAAACATATAAGCTTCCTATCCTGAAAATATAAAAGTAGCAAAATGCTCCTAGAAAAAGTTACGCATATTTGTCTTGAATAATTCCTCGAAAATGTTGAAGTGGCTGGTTAACCACCAAGACCCCGGAATTTTCTTGTACCTTTAATACATAATATTACTAAACATATAAGCTTCCTATCCTGAAAATATAAAAGTAGCAAAATGCTCCTAGAAAAAGTCACGCATATTTGTCTTGAATAATTCCTCGAAAAATGGCTCGAAAATGTTGAAGTGGCTGGTTAACCACCAAGACCCCGGAATTTTCTTGCACCTTTAATACATAATATTACTAATCATATAAGCTTCCAATCCTGAAAATATAAAAGTAGCAAAATGCTCCTAGAAAAAGTTACGCATATTTGTCTTGAATAATTCCTCGAAAATATTGAAGTGGCTGGTTAACCACCAAGACCCCGGAATTTGCTTGTACCTTTAATACATAATATTACTAATCATATAAGCTTCCAATGCTGAAAATATAAAAGTAGCAAAATGCTCCTAGAAAAAGTTACGCATATTTGTCTTGAATAATTTCTCGAAAATGTTGAAGTGGCTGGTTAACCACCAAGGCCCCGGAATTTTCTTGTACCTTTAATACATAATATTACTAAACATATAAGCTTCCTATCCTGAAAATATAAAAGTAGCAAAATGCTCCTAGAAAAAGTTACGCATATTTGTCTTGAATAATTCCTCGAAAATGTTGAAGTGGCTGGTTAACCACCAAGACCCCGGAATTTTCTTGTACCTTTAATACATAATATTACTAAACATATAAGCTTCCTATCCTGAAAATATAAAAGTAGCAAAATGCTCCCAGAAAAAGTTACGCATATTTGTCTTGAATAATTTCTCGAAAATGTTGGAGTGGCTGGTTAACCACCAAGACCCCGGAATTTTCTTGTACCTTTAATACATAATATTACCAATCATATAAGCTTCCAATCCTGAAAATATAAAAGTAGCAAAATGCTCCTAGAAAAAGTTACGCATATTTGTCTTGAATAATTCCTCGAAAATATGAAGTGGCTGGTTAACCACAAAGACCCCGGAATTTGCTTGTACCTTTAATACATAATATTACTAATCATATAAGCTTCCAATCCTGAAAATATAAAAGTAGCAAAATGCTCCTAGAAAAAGTTACGCATATTTGTCTTGAATAATTCCTCGAAAATATTGAAGTGGCTGGTTATCCACCAAGACCCCGGAATTTGCTTGTACCTTTAATACATAATATTACTAATCATATAAGCTTCCAATCCTGAAAATATAAAAGTAGCAAAATGCTCCTAGAAAAAGTTACGCATATTTGTCTTGAATAATTCCTCGAAAATATTGAAGTGGCTGGTTAACCACCAAGACCCCGGAATTTGCTTGTACCTTTAATACATAATATTACTAATCATATAAGCTTCCAATCCTGAAAATATAAAAGTAGCAAAATGCTCCTAGAAAAAGTTACGCATATTTGTCTTGAATAATTTCTCGAAAATGTTGAAGTGGCTGGTTAACCACCAAGACCCCGGAATTTTCTTGTACCTTTAATACATAATATTACTAATCATATAAGCTTCCAATCCTGAAAATATAAGAGTAGCAAAATGCTCCTAGAAAAAGTTACGCATATTTGTCTTGAATAATTCCTCGAAAATATTGAAGTGGCTGGTTAACCACCAAGACCCCGGAATTTGCTTGTACCTTTAATACATAATATTACTAATCATATAAGCTTCCAATCCTGAAAATATAAAAGTAGCAAAATGCTCCTAGAAAAAGTTACGCATATTTGTCTTGAATAATTCCTCGAAAATATTGAAGTGGCTGGTTAACCACCAAGACCCCGGAATTTTCTTGTACCTTTAATACATAATATTACTAATCATATAAGCTTCCAATCCTGAAAATATAAAAGTAGCAAAATGCTCCTAGAAAAAGTTACGCATATTTGTCTTGAATAATACCTCGAAAATGTTGAAGTGGCTGGTTAACCACCAAGACCCCGGAATTTTCTTGTACCTTTAATACATAATATTACTAATCATATAAGCTTCCAATCCTGAAAATATAAAAGTAGCAAAATGCTCCTAGAAAAAGTTACGCATATTTGTCTTGAATAATTCCTCGAAAATATTGAAGTGGCTGGTTAACCACCAAGACCCCGGAATTTGCTTGTACCTTTAATACATAATATTACTAATCATATAAGCTTCCAATCCTGAAAATATAAAAGTAGCAAAATGCTCCTAGAAAAAGTTACGCATATTTGTCTTGAATAATTTCTCGAAAATGTTGAATGGCTGGTTAACCACCAAGGCCCCGGAATTTTCTTGTACCTTTAATACATAATATTACTAAACATATAAGCTTCCTATCCTGAAAATATAAAATTAGCAAAATGCTCCTAGAAAAAGTTACGCATATTTGTCTTGAATAATTCCTCGAAAATGTTGAAGTGGCTGGTTAACCACCAAGACCCCGGAATTTTCTTGTACCTTTAATACATAATATTACTAAACATATAAGCTTCCTATCCTGAAAATATAAAAGTAGCAAAATGCTCCTAGAAAAAGTTACGCATATTTGTCTTGAATAATTTCTCGAAAATGTTGAAGTGGCTGGTTAACCACCAAGACCCCGGAATTTTCTTGTACCTTTAATACATAATATTACCAATCATATAAGCTTGCAATCCTGAAAATATAAAAGTAGCAAAATGCTCCTAGAAAAAGTTACGCATATTTGTCTTGAATAATTCCTCGAAAATATTGAAGTGGCTGGTTAACCACCAAGACCCCGGAATTTGCTTGTACCTTTAATACATAATATTACTAATCATATAAGCTTCCAATCCTGAAAATATAAAAGTAGCAAAATGCTCCTAGAAAAAGTTACGCATATTTGTCTTGAATAATTCCTCGAAAATATTGAAGTGGCTGGTTATCCACCAAGACCCCGGAATTTGCTTGTACCTTTAATACATAATATTACTAATCATATAAGCTTCCAATCCTGAAAATATAAAAGTAGCAAAATGCTCCTAGAAAAAGTTACGCATATTTGTCTTGAATAATTCCTCGAAAATATTGAAGTGGCTGGTTAACCACCAAGACCCCGGAATTTGCTTGTACCTTTAATACATAATATTACTAATCATATAAGCTTCCAATCCTGAAAATATAAAAGTAGCAAAATGCTCCTAGAAAAAGTTACGCATATTTGTCTTGAATAATTTCTCGAAAATGTTGAACTGGCTGGTTAACCACCAAGACCCCGGAATTTTCTTGTACCTTTAATACATAATATTACTAATCATATAAGCTTCCAATCCTGAAAATATAAAAGTAGCAAAATGCTCCTAGAAAAAGTTACGCATATTTGTCTTGAATAATTCCTCGAAAATATTGAAGTGGCTGGTTAACCACCAAGACCCCGGAATTTGCTTGTACCATTAATACGTAATATTACTAATCATATAAGCTTCCAATCCTGAAAATATAAAAGTAGCAAAATGCTCCTAGAAAAAGTTACGCATATTTGTCTTGAATAATTCCTCGAAAAATTGCTCGAAAATGTTGAAGTGGCTGGTTAACCACCAAGGCCCCGGAATTTTCTTGTACCTTTAATACATAATATTACTAAACATATAAGCTTCCTATCCTGAAAATATAAAAGTAGCAAAATGCTCCTAGAAAAAGTTACGCATATTTGTCTTGAATAATTCCTCGAAAATGTTGAAGTGGCTGGTTAACCACCAAGACCCCGGAATTTTCTTGTACCTTTAATACATAATATTACTAAACATATAAGCTTCCAATCCTGAAAATATAAAAGTAGCAAAATGCTCCTAGAAAAAGTTACGCATATTTGTCTTGAATAATTCCTCGAAAAATTGCTCGAAAATGTTGAAGTGGCTGGTTAACCACCAAGGCCCCGGAATTTGCTTGTACCATTAATACATAATATTACTAATCATATAAGCTTCCAATCCTGAAAATATAAAAGTAGCAAAATGCTCCTAGAAAAAGTTACGCATATTTGTCTTGAATAATTCCTCGAAAAATTGCTCGAAAATGTTGAAGTGGCTGGTTAACCACCAAGACCCCGGAATTTGCTTGTACCATTAATACATAATATTACTAATCATATAAGCTTCCAATCCTGAAAATATAAAAGTAGCAAAATGCTCCTAGAAAAAGTTACGCATATTTGTCTTGAATAATTCCTCGAAAAATTGCTCGAAAATGTTGAAGTGGCTGGTTAACCACCAAGGCCCCGGAATTTTCTTGTACCTTTAATACATAATATTACTAAACATATAAGCTTCCTATCCTGAAAATATAAAAGTAGCAAAATGCTCCTAGAAAAAGTTACGCATATTTGTCTTGAATAATTTCTCGAAAATGTTGGAGTGGCTGGTTAACCACCAAGACCCCGGAATTTTCTTGTACCTTTAATACATAATATTACCAATCATATAAGCTTCCAATCCTGAAAATATAAAAGTAGCAAAATGCTCCTAGAAAAAGTTACGCATATTTGTCTTGAATAATTCCTCGAAAATATGAAGTGGCTGGTTAACCACAAAGACCCCGGAATTTGCTTGTACCTTTAATACATAATATTACTAATCATATAAGCTTCCAATCCTGAAAATATAAAAGTAGCAAAATGCTCCTAGAAAAAGTTACGCATATTTGTCTTGAATAATTCCTCGAAAATATTGAAGTGGCTGGTTATCCACCAAGACCCCGGAATTTGCTTGTACCTTTAATACATAATATTACTAATCATATAAGCTTCCAATCCTGAAAATATAAAAGTAGCAAAATGCTCCTAGAAAAAGTTACGCATATTTGTCTTGAATAATTCCTCGAAAATATTGAAGTGGCTGGTTAACCACCAAGACCCCGGAATTTGCTTGTACCTTTAATACATAATATTACTAATCATATAAGCTTCCAATCCTGAAAATATAAAAGTAGCAAAATGCTCCTAGAAAAAGTTACGCATATTTGTCTTGAATAATTTCTCGAAAATGTTGAAGTGGCTGGTTAACCACCAAGACCCCGGAATTTTCTTGTACCTTTAATACATAATATTACTAATCATATAAGCTTCCAATCCTGAAAATATAAAAGTAGCAAAATGCTCCTAGAAAAAGTTACGCATATTTGTCTTGAATAATTCCTCGAAAATATTGAAGTGGCTGGTTAACCACCAAGACCCCGGAATTTGCTTGTACCTTTAATACATAATATTACTAATCATATAAGCTTCCAATCCTGAAAATATAAAAGTAGCAAAATGCTCCTAGAAAAAGTTACGCATATTTGTCTTGAATAATTCCTCGAAAATATGAAGTGGCTGGTTAACCACAAAGACCCCGGAATTTGCTTGTACCTTTAATACATAATATTACTAATCATATAAGCTTCCAATCCTGAAAATATAAAAGTAGCAAAATGCTCCTAGAAAAAGTTACGCATATTTGTCTTGAATAATTCCTCGAAAATATTGAAGTGGCTGGTTATCCACCAAGACCCCGGAATTTGCTTGTACCTTTAATACATAATATTACTAATCATATAAGCTTCCAATCCTGAAAATATAAAAGTAGCAAAATGCTCCTAGAAAAAGTTACGCATATTTGTCTTGAATAATTCCTCGAAAATATTGAAGTGGCTGGTTAACCACCAAGACCCCGGAATTTGCTTGTACCTTTAATACATAATATTACTAATCATATAAGCTTCCAATCCTGAAAATATAAAAGTAGCAAAATGCTCCTAGAAAAAGTTACGCATATTTGTCTTGAATAATTTCTCGAAAATGTTGAAGTGGCTGGTTAACCACCAAGACCCCGGAATTTTCTTGTACCTTTAATACATAATATTACTAATCATATAAGCTTCCAATCCTGAAAATATAAAAGTAGCAAAATGCTCCTAGAAAAAGTTACGCATATTTGTCTTGAATAATTCCTCGAAAATATTGAAGTGGCTGGTTAACCACCAAGACCCCGGAATTTGCTTGTACCTTTAATACATAATATTACTAATCATATAAGCTTCCAATCCTGAAAATATAAAAGTAGCAAAATGCTCCTAGAAAAAGTTACGCATATTTGTCTTGAATAATTCCTCGAAAATATTGAAGTGGCTGGTTAACCACCAAGACCCCGGAATTTTCTTGTACCTTTAATACATAATATTACTAATCATATAAGCTTCCAATCCTGAAAATATAAAAGTAGCAAAATGCTCCTAGAAAAAGTTACGCATATTTGTCTTGAATAATACCTCGAAAATGTTGAAGTGGCTGGTTAACCACCAAGACCCCGGAATTTTCTTGTACCTTTAATACATAATATTACTAATCATATAAGCTTCCAATCCTGAAAATATAAAAGTAGCAAAATGCTCCTAGAAAAAGTTACGCATATTTGTCTTGAATAATTCCTCGAAAATATTGAAGTGGCTGGTTAACCACCAAGACCCCGGAATTTGCTTGTACCTTTAATACATAATATTACTAATCATATAAGCTTCCAATCCTGAAAATATAAAAGTAGTAAAATGCTCCTAGAAAAATTTACGCATATTTGTCTTGAATAATTTCTCGAAAATGTTGAATGGCTGGTTAACCACCAAGGCCCCGGAATTTTCTTGTACCTTTAATACATAATATTACTAAACATATAAGCTTCCTATCCTGAAAATATAAAATTAGCAAAATGCTCCTAGAAAAAGTTACGCATATTTGTCTTGAATAATTCCTCGAAAATGTTGAAGTGGCTGGTTAACCACCAAGACCCCGGAATTTTCTTGTACCTTTAATACATAATATTACTAAACATATAAGCTTCCTATCCTGAAAATATAAAAGTAGCAAAATGCTCCTAGAAAAAGTTACGCATATTTGTCTTGAATAATTTCTCGAAAATGTTGAAGTGGCTGGTTAACCACCAAGACCCCGGAATTTGCTTGTACCTTTAATACATAATATTACTAATCATATAAGCTTCCAATCCTGAAAATATAAAAGTAGCAAAATGCTCCTAGAAAAAGTTACGCATATTTGTCTTGAATAATTCCTCGAAAATATTGAAGTGGCTGGTTAACCACCAAGACCCCGGAATTTGCTTGTACCTTTAATACATAATATTACTAATCATATAAGCTTCCAATCCTGAAAATATAAAAGTAGCAAAATGCTCCTAGAAAAAGTTACGCATATTTGTCTTGAATAATTCCTCGAAAATATTGAAGTGGCTGGTTATCCACCAAGACCCCGGAATTTGCTTGTACCTTTAATACATAATATTACTAATCATATAAGCTTCCAATCCTGAAAATATAAAAGTAGCAAAATGCTCCTAGAAAAAGTTACGCATATTTGTCTTGAATAATTCCTCGAAAATATTGAAGTGGCTGGTTAACCACCAAGACCCCGGAATTTGCTTGTACCTTTAATACATAATATTACTAATCATATAAGCTTCCAATCCTGAAAATATAAAAGTAGCAAAATGCTCCTAGAAAAAGTTACGCATATTTGTCTTGAATAATTTCTCGAAAATGTTGAACTGGCTGGTTAACCACCAAGACCCCGGAATTTTCTTGTACCTTTAATACATAATATTACTAATCATATAAGCTTCCAATCCTGAAAATATAAAAGTAGCAAAATCCTCCTAGAAAAAGTTACGCATATTTGTCTTGAATAATTCCTCGAAAATATTGAAGTGGCTGGTTAACCACCAAGACCCCGGAATTTGCTTGTACCATTAATACATAATATTACTAATCATATAAGCTTCCAATCCTGAAAATATAAAAGTAGCAAAATGCTCCTAGAAAAAGTTACGCATATTTGTCTTGAATAATTCCTCGAAAAATTGCTCGAAAATGTTGAAGTGGCTGGTTAACCACCAAGGCCCCGGAATTTGCTTGTACCTTTAATACATAATATTACTAATCATATAAGCTTCCAATCCTGAAAATATAAAAGTAGCAAAATGCTCCTAGAAAAAGTTACGCATATTTGTCTTGAATAATTTCTCGAAAATGTTGAATGGCTGGTTAACCACCAAGGCCCCGGAATTTTCTTGTACCTTTAATACATAATATTACTAAACATATAAGCTTCCTATCCTGAAAATATAAAATTAGCAAAATGCTCCTAGAAAAAGTTACGCATATTTGTCTTGAATAATTCCTCGAAAATGTTGAAGTGGCTGGTTAACCACCAAGACCCCGGAATTTTCTTGTACCTTTAATACATAATATTACTAAACATATAAGCTTCCTATCCTGAAAATATAAAAGTAGCAAAATGCTCCTAGAAAAAGTTACGCATATTTGTCTTGAATAATTTCTCGAAAATGTTGAAGTGGCTGGTTAACCACCAAGACCCCGGAATTTTCTTGTACCTTTAATACATAATATTACCAATCATATAAGCTTGCAATCCTGAAAATATAAAAGTAGCAAAATGCTCCTAGAAAAAGTTACGCATATTTGTCTTGAATAATTCCTCGAAAATATTGAAGTGGCTGGTTAACCACCAAGACCCCGGAATTTGCTTGTACCTTTAATACATAATATTACTAATCATATAAGCTTCCAATCCTGAAAATATAAAAGTAGCAAAATGCTCCTAGAAAAAGTTACGCATATTTGTCTTGAATAATTCCTCGAAAATATTGAAGTGGCTGGTTATCCACCAAGACCCCGGAATTTGCTTGTACCTTTAATACATAATATTACTAATCATATAAGCTTCCAATCCTGAAAATATAAAAGTAGCAAAATGCTCCTAGAAAAAGTTACGCATATTTGTCTTGAATAATTCCTCGAAAATATTGAAGTGGCTGGTTAACCACCAAGACCCCGGAATTTGCTTGTACCTTTAATACATAATATTACTAATCATATAAGCTTCCAATCCTGAAAATATAAAAGTAGCAAAATGCTCCTAGAAAAAGTTACGCATATTTGTCTTGAATAATTTCTCGAAAATGTTGAACTGGCTGGTTAACCACCAAGACCCCGGAATTTTCTTGTACCTTTAATACATAATATTACTAATCATATAAGCTTCCAATCCTGAAAATATAAAAGTAGCAAAATGCTCCTAGAAAAAGTTACGCATATTTGTCTTGAATAATTCCTCGAAAATATTGAAGTGGCTGGTTAACCACCAAGACCCCGGAATTTGCTTGTACCATTAATACATAATATTACTAATCATATAAGCTTCCAATCCTGAAAATATAAAAGTAGCAAAATGCTCCTAGAAAAAGTTACGCATATTTGTCTTGAATAATTCCTCGAAAAATTGCTCGAAAATGTTGAAGTGGCTGGTTAACCACCAAGGCCCCGGAATTTTCTTGTACCTTTAATACATAATATTACTAAACATATAAGCTTCCTATCCTGAAAATATAAAAGTAGCAAAATGCTCCTAGAAAAAGTTACGCATATTTGTCTTGAATAATTCCTCGAAAATGTTGAAGTGGCTGGTTAACCACGAAGACCCCGGAATTTTCTTGTACCTTTAATACATAATATTACTAAACATATAAGCTTCCAATCCTGAAAATATAAAAGTAGCAAAATGCTCCTAGAAAAAGTTACGCATATTTGTCTTGAATAATTCCTCGAAAAATTGCTCGAAAATGTTGAAGTGGCTGGTTAACCACCAAGACCCCGGAATTTGCTTGTACCATTAATACATAATATTACTAATCATATAAGCTTCCAATCCTGAAAATATAAAAGTAGCAAAATGCTCCTAGAAAAAGTTACGCATATTTGTCTTGAATAATTCCTCGAAAAATTGCTCGAAAATGTTGAAGTGGCTGGTTAACCACCAAGGCCCCGGAATTTTCTTGTACCTTTAATACATAATATTACTAAACATATAAGCTTCCTATCCTGAAAATATAAAAGTAGCAAAATGCTCCTAGAAAAAGTTACGCATATTTGTCTTGAATAATTTCTCGAAAATGTTGGAGTGGCTGGTTAACCACCAAGACCCCGGAATTTTCTTGTACCTTTAATACATAATATTACCAATCATATAAGCTTCCAATCCTGAAAATATAAAAGTAGCAAAATGCTCCTAGAAAAAGTTACGCATATTTGTCTTGAATAATTCCTCGAAAATATGAAGTGGCTGGTTAACCACAAAGACCCCGGAATTTGCTTGTACCTTTAATACATAATATTACTAATCATATAAGCTTCCAATCCTGAAAATATAAAAGTAGCAAAATGCTCCTAGAAAAAGTTACGCATATTTGTCTTGAATAATTCCTCGAAAATATTGAAGTGGCTGGTTATCCACCAAGACCCCGGAATTTGCTTGTACCTTTAACACATAATATTACTAAACATATAAGCTTCCTATCCTGAAAATATAAAAGTAGCAAAATGCTCCTAGAAAAAGTTACGCATATTTGTCTTGAATAATTCCTCGAAAAATGGCTCGAAAATGTTGAAGTGGCTGGTTAACCACCAAGACCCCGGAATTTTCTTGTACCTTTAATACATAATATTACTAATCATATAAGCTTCCAATCCTGAAAATATAAAAGTAGCAAAATGCTCCTAGAAAAAGTTACGCATATTTGTCTTGAATAATACCTCGAAAATGTTGAAGTGGCTGGTTAACCACCAAGACCCCGGAATCTTCTTGTACCTTTAATACATAATATTACAAATCATATAAGCTTCCAATCCTGAAAATATAAAAGTAGCAAAATGCTCCTAGAAAAAGTTACGCATATTTGTCTTGAATAATTCCTCGAAAAATGGCTCGAAAATGTTGAAGTGGCTGGTTAACCACCAAGACCCCGGAATTTTCTTGTACCTTTAATACATAATATTACTAATCATATAAGCTTCCAATCCTGAAAATATAAAAGTAGCAAAATGCTCCTAGAAAAAGTTACGCATATTTGTCTTGAATAATTCCTCGAAAATATTGAAGTGGCTGGTTAACCACCAAGACCCCGGAATTTGCTTGTACCTTTAATACATAATAGTACTAATCATATAAGCTTCCAATCCTGAAAATATAAAAGTAGCAAAATGCTCCTAGAAAAAGTTACGCTTATTTGTCTTGAATAATTCCTCGAAAAATTGCTCGAAAATGTTGAAGTGGGTGGTTATCCACCAAGGCCCCGGAATTTTCTTGTACCTTTAATACATAATATTACTAAACATATAAGCTTCCTATCCTGAAAATATAAAAGTAGCAAAATGCTCCTAGAAAAAGTTACGCATATTTGTCTTGAATAATTCCTCGAAAATGTTGAAGTGGCTGGTTAACCACCAAGACCCCGGAATTTTCTTGTACCTTTAATACATAATATTACTAAACATATAAGCTTCCTATCCTGAAAATATAAAAGTAGCAAAATGCTCCTAGAAAAAGTCACGCATATTTGTCTTGAATAATTCCTCGAAAAATGGCTCGAAAATGTTGAAGTGGCTGGTTAACCACCAAGACCCCGGAATTTTCTTGCACCTTTAATACATAATATTACTAATCATATAAGCTTCCAATCCTGAAAATATAAAAGTAGCAAAATGCTCCTAGAAAAAGTTACGCATATTTGTCTTGAATAATTCCTCGAAAATATTGAAGTGGCTGGTTAACCACCAAGACCCCGGAATTTGCTTGTACCTTTAATACATAATATTACTAATCATATAAGCTTCCAATGCTGAAAATATAAAAGTAGCAAAATGCTCCTAGAAAAAGTTACGCATATTTGTCTTGAATAATTTCTCGAAAATGTTGAAGTGGCTGGTTAACCACCAAGGCCCCGGAATTTTCTTGTACCTTTAATACATAATATTACTAAACATATAAGCTTCCTATCCTGAAAATATAAAAGTAGCAAAATGCTCCTAGAAAAAGTTACGCATATTTGTCTTGAATAATTCCTCGAAAATGTTGAAGTGGCTGGTTAACCACCAAGACCCCGGAATTTTCTTGTACCTTTAATACATAATATTACTAAACATATAAGCTTCCTATCCTGAAAATATAAAAGTAGCAAAATGCTCCCAGAAAAAGTTACGCATATTTGTCTTGAATAATTTCTCGAAAATGTTGGAGTGGCTGGTTAACCACCAAGACCCCGGAATTTTCTTGTACCTTTAATACATAATATTACCAATCATATAAGCTTCCAATCCTGAAAATATAAAAGTAGCAAAATGCTCCTAGAAAAAGTTACGCATATTTGTCTTGAATAATTCCTCGAAAATATGAAGTGGCTGGTTAACCACAAAGACCCCGGAATTTGCTTGTACCTTTAATACATAATATTACTAATCATATAAGCTTCCAATCCTGAAAATATAAAAGTAGCAAAATGCTCCTAGAAAAAGTTACGCATATTTGTCTTGAATAATTCCTCGAAAATATTGAAGTGGCTGGTTATCCACCAAGACCCCGGAATTTGCTTGTACCTTTAATACATAATATTACTAATCATATAAGCTTCCAATCCTGAAAATATAAAAGTAGCAAAATGCTCCTAGAAAAAGTTACGCATATTTGTCTTGAATAATTCCTCGAAAATATTGAAGTGGCTGGTTAACCACCAAGACCCCGGAATTTGCTTGTACCTTTAATACATAATATTACTAATCATATAAGCTTCCAATCCTGAAAATATAAAAGTAGCAAAATGCTCCTAGAAAAAGTTACGCATATTTGTCTTGAATAATTTCTCGAAAATGTTGAAGTGGCTGGTTAACCACCAAGACCCCGGAATTTTCTTGTACCTTTAATACATAATATTACTAATCATATAAGCTTCCAATCCTGAAAATATAAGAGTAGCAAAATGCTCCTAGAAAAAGTTACGCATATTTGTCTTGAATAATTCCTCGAAAATATTGAAGTGGCTGGTTAACCACCAAGACCCCGGAATTTGCTTGTACCTTTAATACATAATATTACTAATCATATAAGCTTCCAATCCTGAAAATATAAAAGTAGCAAAATGCTCCTAGAAAAAGTTACGCATATTTGTCTTGAATAATTCCTCGAAAATATTGAAGTGGCTGGTTAACCACCAAGACCCCGGAATTTTCTTGTACCTTTAATACATAATATTACTAATCATATAAGCTTCCAATCCTGAAAATATAAAAGTAGCAAAATGCTCCTAGAAAAAGTTACGCATATTTGTCTTGAATAATACCTCGAAAATGTTGAAGTGGCTGGTTAACCACCAAGACCCCGGAATTTTCTTGTACCTTTAATACATAATATTACTAATCATATAAGCTTCCAATCCTGAAAATATAAAAGTAGCAAAATGCTCCTAGAAAAAGTTACGCATATTTGTCTTGAATAATTCCTCGAAAATATTGAAGTGGCTGGTTAACCACCAAGACCCCGGAATTTGCTTGTACCTTTAATACATAATATTACTAATCATATAAGCTTCCAATCCTGAAAATATAAAAGTAGCAAAATGCTCCTAGAAAAAGTTACGCATATTTGTCTTGAATAATTTCTCGAAAATGTTGAATGGCTGGTTAACCACCAAGGCCCCGGAATTTTCTTGTACCTTTAATACATAATATTACTAAACATATAAGCTTCCTATCCTGAAAATATAAAATTAGCAAAATGCTCCTAGAAAAAGTTACGCATATTTGTCTTGAATAATTCCTCGAAAATGTTGAAGTGGCTGGTTAACCACCAAGACCCCGGAATTTTCTTGTACCTTTAATACATAATATTACTAAACATATAAGCTTCCTATCCTGAAAATATAAAAGTAGCAAAATGCTCCTAGAAAAAGTTACGCATATTTGTCTTGAATAATTTCTCGAAAATGTTGAAGTGGCTGGTTAACCACCAAGACCCCGGAATTTTCTTGTACCTTTAATACATAATATTACCAATCATATAAGCTTGCAATCCTGAAAATATAAAAGTAGCAAAATGCTCCTAGAAAAAGTTACGCATATTTGTCTTGAATAATTCCTCGAAAATATTGAAGTGGCTGGTTAACCACCAAGACCCCGGAATTTGCTTGTACCTTTAATACATAATATTACTAATCATATAAGCTTCCAATCCTGAAAATATAAAAGTAGCAAAATGCTCCTAGAAAAAGTTACGCATATTTGTCTTGAATAATTCCTCGAAAATATTGAAGTGGCTGGTTATCCACCAAGACCCCGGAATTTGCTTGTACCTTTAATACATAATATTACTAATCATATAAGCTTCCAATCCTGAAAATATAAAAGTAGCAAAATGCTCCTAGAAAAAGTTACGCATATTTGTCTTGAATAATTCCTCGAAAATATTGAAGTGGCTGGTTAACCACCAAGACCCCGGAATTTGCTTGTACCTTTAATACATAATATTACTAATCATATAAGCTTCCAATCCTGAAAATATAAAAGTAGCAAAATGCTCCTAGAAAAAGTTACGCATATTTGTCTTGAATAATTTCTCGAAAATGTTGAACTGGCTGGTTAACCACCAAGACCCCGGAATTTTCTTGTACCTTTAATACATAATATTACTAATCATATAAGCTTCCAATCCTGAAAATATAAAAGTAGCAAAATGCTCCTAGAAAAAGTTACGCATATTTGTCTTGAATAATTCCTCGAAAATATTGAAGTGGCTGGTTAACCACCAAGACCCCGGAATTTGCTTGTACCATTAATACGTAATATTACTAATCATATAAGCTTCCAATCCTGAAAATATAAAAGTAGCAAAATGCTCCTAGAAAAAGTTACGCATATTTGTCTTGAATAATTCCTCGAAAAATTGCTCGAAAATGTTGAAGTGGCTGGTTAACCACCAAGGCCCCGGAATTTTCTTGTACCTTTAATACATAATATTACTAAACATATAAGCTTCCTATCCTGAAAATATAAAAGTAGCAAAATGCTCCTAGAAAAAGTTACGCATATTTGTCTTGAATAATTCCTCGAAAATGTTGAAGTGGCTGGTTAACCACCAAGACCCCGGAATTTTCTTGTACCTTTAATACATAATATTACTAAACATATAAGCTTCCAATCCTGAAAATATAAAAGTAGCAAAATGCTCCTAGAAAAAGTTACGCATATTTGTCTTGAATAATTCCTCGAAAAATTGCTCGAAAATGTTGAAGTGGCTGGTTAACCACCAAGGCCCCGGAATTTGCTTGTACCATTAATACATAATATTACTAATCATATAAGCTTCCAATCCTGAAAATATAAAAGTAGCAAAATGCTCCTAGAAAAAGTTACGCATATTTGTCTTGAATAATTCCTCGAAAAATTGCTCGAAAATGTTGAAGTGGCTGGTTAACCACCAAGACCCCGGAATTTGCTTGTACCATTAATACATAATATTACTAATCATATAAGCTTCCAATCCTGAAAATATAAAAGTAGCAAAATGCTCCTAGAAAAAGTTACGCATATTTGTCTTGAATAATTCCTCGAAAAATTGCTCGAAAATGTTGAAGTGGCTGGTTAACCACCAAGGCCCCGGAATTTTCTTGTACCTTTAATACATAATATTACTAAACATATAAGCTTCCTATCCTGAAAATATAAAAGTAGCAAAATGCTCCTAGAAAAAGTTACGCATATTTGTCTTGAATAATTTCTCGAAAATGTTGGAGTGGCTGGTTAACCACCAAGACCCCGGAATTTTCTTGTACCTTTAATACATAATATTACCAATCATATAAGCTTCCAATCCTGAAAATATAAAAGTAGCAAAATGCTCCTAGAAAAAGTTACGCATATTTGTCTTGAATAATTCCTCGAAAATATGAAGTGGCTGGTTAACCACAAAGACCCCGGAATTTGCTTGTACCTTTAATACATAATATTACTAATCATATAAGCTTCCAATCCTGAAAATATAAAAGTAGCAAAATGCTCCTAGAAAAAGTTACGCATATTTGTCTTGAATAATTCCTCGAAAATATTGAAGTGGCTGGTTATCCACCAAGACCCCGGAATTTGCTTGTACCTTTAATACATAATATTACTAATCATATAAGCTTCCAATCCTGAAAATATAAAAGTAGCAAAATGCTCCTAGAAAAAGTTACGCATATTTGTCTTGAATAATTCCTCGAAAATATTGAAGTGGCTGGTTAACCACCAAGACCCCGGAATTTGCTTGTACCTTTAATACATAATATTACTAATCATATAAGCTTCCAATCCTGAAAATATAAAAGTAGCAAAATGCTCCTAGAAAAAGTTACGCATATTTGTCTTGAATAATTTCTCGAAAATGTTGAAGTGGCTGGTTAACCACCAAGACCCCGGAATTTTCTTGTACCTTTAATACATAATATTACTAATCATATAAGCTTCCAATCCTGAAAATATAAAAGTAGCAAAATGCTCCTAGAAAAAGTTACGCATATTTGTCTTGAATAATTCCTCGAAAATATTGAAGTGGCTGGTTAACCACCAAGACCCCGGAATTTGCTTGTACCTTTAATACATAATATTACTAATCATATAAGCTTCCAATCCTGAAAATATAAAAGTAGCAAAATGCTCCTAGAAAAAGTTACGCATATTTGTCTTGAATAATTCCTCGAAAATATGAAGTGGCTGGTTAACCACAAAGACCCCGGAATTTGCTTGTACCTTTAATACATAATATTACTAATCATATAAGCTTCCAATCCTGAAAATATAAAAGTAGCAAAATGCTCCTAGAAAAAGTTACGCATATTTGTCTTGAATAATTCCTCGAAAATATTGAAGTGGCTGGTTATCCACCAAGACCCCGGAATTTGCTTGTACCTTTAATACATAATATTACTAATCATATAAGCTTCCAATCCTGAAAATATAAAAGTAGCAAAATGCTCCTAGAAAAAGTTACGCATATTTGTCTTGAATAATTCCTCGAAAATATTGAAGTGGCTGGTTAACCACCAAGACCCCGGAATTTGCTTGTACCTTTAATACATAATATTACTAATCATATAAGCTTCCAATCCTGAAAATATAAAAGTAGCAAAATGCTCCTAGAAAAAGTTACGCATATTTGTCTTGAATAATTTCTCGAAAATGTTGAAGTGGCTGGTTAACCACCAAGACCCCGGAATTTTCTTGTACCTTTAATACATAATATTACTAATCATATAAGCTTCCAATCCTGAAAATATAAAAGTAGCAAAATGCTCCTAGAAAAAGTTACGCATATTTGTCTTGAATAATTCCTCGAAAATATTGAAGTGGCTGGTTAACCACCAAGACCCCGGAATTTGCTTGTACCTTTAATACATAATATTACTAATCATATAAGCTTCCAATCCTGAAAATATAAAAGTAGCAAAATGCTCCTAGAAAAAGTTACGCATATTTGTCTTGAATAATTCCTCGAAAATATTGAAGTGGCTGGTTAACCACCAAGACCCCGGAATTTTCTTGTACCTTTAATACATAATATTACTAATCATATAAGCTTCCAATCCTGAAAATATAAAAGTAGCAAAATGCTCCTAGAAAAAGTTACGCATATTTGTCTTGAATAATTCCTCGAAAAAAGGCTCGAAAATGTTGAAGTGGCTGGTTAACCACCAAGACCCCGGAATTTTCTTGTACCTTTAATACATAATATTACTAATCATATAAGCTTCCAATCCTGAAAATATAAAAGTAGCAAAATGCTCCTAGAAAAAGTTACGCATATTTGTCTTGAATAATTCCTCGAAAAATGGCTCGAAAATGTTGAAGTGGCTGGTTAACCACCAAGACCCCGGAATTTTCTTGTACCTTTAATACATAATATTACTAATCATATAAGCTTCCAATCCTGAAAATATAAAAGTAGCAAAATGCTCCTAGAAAAAGTTACGCATATTTGTCTTGAATAATTCCTCGAAAAATTGCTCGAAAATGTTGAAGTGGCTGGTTAACCACCAAGGCCCCGGAATTTTCTTGTACCTTTAATACATAATATTACTAATCATATAAGCTTCCAATCCTGAAAATATAAAAGTAGCAAAATGCTCCTAGAAAAAGTTACGCATATTTGTCTTGAATAATTCCTCGAAAAATGGCTCGAAAATGTTGAAGTGGCTGGTTAACCACCAAGACCCCGGAATTTTCTTGTACCTTTAATACATAATATTACTAATCATATAAGCTTCCAATCCTGAAAATATAAAAGTAGCAAAATGCTCCTAGAAAAAGTTACGCATATTTGTCTTGAATAATTCCTCGAAAAATTGCTCGAAAATGTTGAAGTGGCTGGTTAACCACCAAGGCCCCGGAATTTTCTTGTACCTTTAATACATAATATTACTAATCATATAAGCTTCCAATCCTGAAAATATAAAAGTAGCAAAATGCTCCTAGAAAAAGTTACGCATATTTGTCTTGAATAATTCCTCGAAAATATTGAAGTGGCTGGTTAACCACCAAGACCCCGGAATTTGCTTGTACCATTAATACATAATATTACTAATCATATAAGCTTCCAATCCTGAAAATATAAAAGTAGCAAAATGCTCCTAGAAAAAGTTACGCATATTTGTCTTGAATAATTCCTCGAAAAATTGCTCGAAAATGTTGAAGTGGCTGGTTAACCACCAAGGCCCCGGAATTTTCCTGTACCTTTAATACATAATATTACTAAACATATAAGCTTCCTATCCTGAAAATATAAAAGTAGCAAAATGCTCCTAGAAAAAGTTACGCATATTTGTCTTGAATAATTCCTCGAAAATGTTGAAGTGGCTGGTTAACCACCAAGACCCCGGAATTTTCTTGTACCTTTAATACATAATATTACTAAACATATAAGCTTCCTATCCTGAAAATATAAAAGTAGCAAAATGCTCCTAGAAAAAGTTACGCATATTTGTCTTGAATAATTCCTCGAAAAATGGCTCGAAAATGTTGAAGTGGCTGGTTAACCACCAAGACCCCGGAATTTTCTTGTACCTTTAATACATAATATTACTAATCATATAAGCTTCCAATCCTGAAAATATAAAAGTAGCAAAATGCTCCTAGAAAAAGTTACGCATATTTGTCTTGAATAATTCCTCGAAAATATTGAAGTGGCTGGTTAACCACCAAGACCCCGGAATTTGCTTGTACCTTTAATACATAATATTACTAATCATATAAGCTTCCAATCCTGAAAATATAAAAGTAGCAAAATGCTCCTAGAAAAAGTTACGCATATTTGTCTTGAATAATTCCTCGAAAAAATGCTCGAAAATGTTGAAGTGGCTGGTTAACCACCAAGGCCCCGGAATTTTCTTGTACCTTTAATACATACTATTACTAAACATATAAGCTTCCTATCCTGAAAATATAAAAGTAGCAAAATGCTCCTAGAAAAAGTTACGCATATTTGTCTTGAATAATTCCTCGAAAATGTTGAAGTGGCTGGTTAACCACCAAGACCCCGGAATTTTCTTGTACCTTTAATACATAATATTACTAAACATATAAGCTTCCTATCCTGAAATTATAAAAGTAGCAAAATGCTCCTAGAAACAGTTACGCATATTTGTCTTGAATAATTTCTCGAAAATGTTGAAGTGGCTGGTTAACCACCAAGACCCCGGAATTTTCTTGTACCTTTAATACATAATATTACCAATCATATAAGCTTCCAATCCTGAAAATATAAAAGTAGCAAAATGCTCCTAGAAAAAGTTACGCATATTTGTCTTGAATAATTCCTCGAAAATATGAAGTGTCTGGTTAACCACCAAGACCCCGGAATTTGCTTGTACCTTTAATACATAATATTACTAATCATATAAGCTTCCAATCCTGAAAATATAAAAGTAGCAAAATGCTCCTAGAAAAAGTTACGCATATTTGTCTTGAATAATTCCTCGAAAATATTGAAGTGGCTGGTTAACCACCAAGACCCCGGAATTTGCTTGTACCTTTAATACATAATATTACTAATCATATAAGCTTCCAATCCTGAAAATATAAAAGTAGCAAAATGCTCCTAGAAAAAGTTACGCATATTTGTCTTGAATAATTCCTCGAAAATATTGAAGTGGCTGGTTAACCACCAAGACCCCGGAATTTGCTTGTACCTTTAATACATAATATTACTAATCATATAAGCTTCCAATCCTGAAAATATAAAAGTAGCAAAATGCTCCTAGAAAAAGTTACGCATATTTGTCTTGAATAATTCCTCGAAAATATTGAAGTGGCTGGTTAACCACCAAGACCCCGGAATTTGCTTGTACCTTTGATACATAATATTACTAATTATATAAGCTTCCAATCCTGAAAATATAAAAGTAGCAAAATGCTCCTAGAAAAAGTTACGCATATTTGTCTTGAATAATTCCTCGAAAATATTGAAGTGGCTGGTTAACCACCAAGACCCCGGAATTTTCTTGTACCTTTAATACATAATATTACTAATCATATAAGCTTCCAATCCTGAAAATATAAAAGTAGCAAAATGCTCCTAGAAAAAGTTTCGCATATTTGTCTTGAATAATTCCTCGAAAATGTTGAAGTGGCTGGTTAACCACCAAGACCCCGGAATTTTCTTGTACCTTTAATACATAATATTACTAATCATATAAGCTTCCAATCCTGAAAATATAAAAGTAGCAAAATGCTCCTAGAAAAAGTTACGCATATTTGTCTTGAATAATTCCTCGAAAAATTGCTCGAAAATGTTGAAGTGGCTGGTTAACCACCAAGGCCCCGGAATTTTCTTGTACCTTTAATACATAATATTACTAATCATATAAGCTTCCAATCCTGAAAATATAAAAGTAGCAAAATGCTCCTAGAAAAAGTTACGCATATTTGTCTTGAATAATTCCTCGAAAAATGGCTCGAAAATGTTGAAGTGGCTGGTTAACCACCAAGACCCCGGAATTTTCTTGTACCTTTAATACATAATATTACTAATCATATAAGCTTCCAATCCTGAAAATATAAAAGTAGCAAAATGCTCCTAGAAAAAGTTACGCATATTTGTCTTGAATAATTCCTCGAAAAATTGCTCGAAAATGTTGAAGTGGCTGGTTAACCACCAAGACCCCGGAATTTTCTTGTACCTTTAATACATAATATTACTAATCATATAAGCTTCCAATCCTGAAAATATAAAAGTAGCATAATGCTCCTAGAAAAAGTTACGCATATTTGTCTTGAATAATTTCTCGAAAATGTTGAAGTGGCTGGTTAACCACCAAGGCCCCGGAATTTTCTTGTACCTTTAATACATAATATAACTAAACATATAAGCTTCCTATCCTGAAAATATAAAAGTAGCAAAATGCTCCTAGAAGAAGTTACGCATATTTGTCTTGAATAATTCCTCGAAAATGTTGAAGTGGCTGGTTAACCACCAAGCCCCGGAATTTTCTTGTACCTTTAATACATAATATTACTAAACATATAAGCTTCCTATCCTGAAAATATAAAAGTAGCAAAATGCTCCTAGAAAAAGTTACTCATATTTGTCTTGAATAATTTCTCGAAAATGTTGAAGTGGCTGGTTAACCACCAAGACCCCGGAATTTTCTTGTACCTTTAATACATAATATTACCAATCATATAAGCTTGCAATCCTGAAAATATAAAAGTAGCAAAATGCTCCTAGAAAAAGTTACGCATATTTGTCTTGAATAATTCCTCGAAAATATTGAAGTGGCTGGTTAACCACCAAGACCCCGGAATTTGCTTGTACCTTTAATACATAATATTACTAATCATATAAGCTTCCAATCCTGAAAATATAAAAGTAGCAAAATGCTCCTAGAAAAAGTTACGCATATTTGTCTTGAATAATTCCTCGAAAATATTGAAGTGGCTGGTTAACCACCAAGACCCCGGAATTTGCTTGTACCTTTAATACATAATATTACTAATCATATAAGCTTCCAATCCTGAAAATATAAAAGTAGCAAAATGCTCCTAGAAAAAGTTACGCATATTTGTCTTGAATAATTCCTCGAAAATATTGAAGTGGCTGGTTAACCACCAAGACCCCGGAATTTGCTTGTACCTTTAATACATAATATTACTAATCATATAAGCTTCCAATCCTGAAAATATAAAAGTAGCAAAATGCTCCTAGAAAAAGTTACGCATATTTGTCTTGAATAATTCCTCGAAAATATTGAAGTGGCTGGTTAACCACCAAGACCCCGGAATTTGCTTGTACCTTTAATACATAATATTACTAATCATATAAGCTTCCAATCCTGAAAATATAAAAGTAGCAAAATGGTCCTAGAAAAAGTTACGCATATTTGTCTTGAATAATTCCTCGAAAAATTGCTCGAAAATGTTGAAGTGGCTGGTTAACCACCAAGACCCCGGAATTTTCTTGTACCTTTAATACATAATATTACTAATCATATAAGCTTCCAATCCTGAAAATATAAAAGTAGCAAAATGCTCCTAGAAAAAGTTACGCATATTTGTCTTGAATAATTCCTCGAAAATATTGAAGTGGCTGGTTAACCACCAAGACCCCGGAATTTGCTTGTACCTTTAATACATAATATTACTAATCATATAAGCTTCCAATCCTGAAAATATAAAAGTAACAAAATGCTCCTAGAAAAAGTTACGCATATTTGTCTTGAATAATTTCTCGAAAATGTTGAAGTGGCTGGTTAACCACCAAGGCCCCGGAATTTTCTTGTACATACATAATATTACTAAACATATAAGCTTCCTATCCTGAAAATATAAAAGTAGCAAAATACTCCTAGAAAAAGTTACGCATATTTGTCTTGAATAATTCCTCGAAAATGTTGAAGTGGCTGGTTAACCACCAAGACCCCGGAATTTTCTTGTACCTTTAATACATAATATTACTAAACATATTAGCTTCCTATCCTGAAAATATAAAAGTAGCAAAATGCTCCTAGAAAAAGTTACGCATATTTGTCTTGAATAATTTCTCGAAAATGTTGAAGTGGCTGGTTAACCACCAAGACCCCGGAATTTTCTTGTACCTTTAATACATAATATTACCAATCATATAAGCTTGCAATCCTGAAAATATAAAAGTAGCAAAATGCTCCTAGAAAAAGTTACGCATATTTGTCTTGAATAATTCCTCGAAAATATTGAAGTGGCTGGTTAACCACCAAGACCCCGGAATTTGCTTGTACCTTTAATACATAATATTACTAATCATATAAGCTTCCAATCCTGAAAATATAAAAGTAGCAAAATGCTCCTAGAAAAAGTTACGCATATTTGTCTTGAATAATTCCTCGAAAATATTGAAGTGGCTGGTTATCCACCAAGACCCCGGAATTTGCTTGTACCTTTAATACATAATATTACTAATCATATAAGCTTCCAATCCTGAAAATATAAAAGTAGCAAAATGCTCCTAGAAAAAGTTACGCATATTTGTCTTGAATAATTCCTCGAAAATATTGAAGTGGCTGGTTAACCACCAAGACCCCGGAATTTGCTTGTACCTTTAATACATAATATTACTAATCATATAAGCTTCCAATCCTGAAAATATAAAAGTAGCAAAATGCTCCTAGAAAAAGTTACGCATATTTGTCTTGAATAATTTCTCGAAAAGGTTGAAGTGGCTGGTTAACCACCAAGACCCCGGAATTTTCTTGTACCTTTAATACATAATATTACTAATCATATAAGCTTCCAATCCTGAAAATATAAAAGTAGCAAAATGCTCCTAGAAAAAGTTACGCATATTTGTCTTGAATAATTTCTCGAAAATGTTGAAGTGGCTGGTTAACCACCAAGGCCCCGGAATTTTCTTGTACCTTTAATACATAATATAACTAAACATATAAGCTTCCTATCCTGAAAATATAAAAGTAGCAAAATGCTCCTAGAAGAAGTTACGCATATTTGTCTTGAATAATTCCTCGAAAATGTTGAAGTGGCTGGTTAACCACCAAGCCCCGGAATTTTCTTGTACCTTTAATACATAATATTACTAAACATATAAGCTTCCTATCCTGAAAATATAAAAGTAGCAAAATGCTCCTAGAAAAAGTTACTCATATTTGTCTTGAATAATTTCTCGAAAATGTTGAAGTGGCTGGTTAACCACCAAGACCCCGGAATTTTCTTGTACCTTTAATACATAATATTACCAATCATATAAGCTTGCAATCCTGAAAATATAAAAGTAGCAAAATGCTCCTAGAAAAAGTTACGCATATTTGTCTTGAATAATTCCTCGAAAATATTGAAGTGGCTGGTTAACCACCAAGACCCCGGAATTTGCTTGTACCTTTAATACATAATATTACTAATCATATAAGCTTCCAATCCTGAAAATATAAAAGTAGCAAAATGCTCCTAGAAAAAGTTACGCATATTTGTCTTGAATAATTCCTCGAAAATATTGAAGTGGCTGGTTATCCACCAAGACCCCGGAATTTGCTTGTACCTTTAATACATAATATTACTAATCATATAAGCTTCCAATCCTGAAAATATAAAAGTAGCAAAATGCTCCTAGAAAAAGTTACGCATATTTGTCTTGAATAATTCCTCGAAAATATTGAAGTGGCTGGTTAACCATCAAGACCCCGGAATTTGCTTGTACCTTTAATACATAATATTACTAATCATATAAGCTTCCAATCCTGAAAATATAAAAGTAGCAAAATGCTCCTAGAAAAAGTTACGCATATTTGTCTTGAATAATTCCTCGAAAATATTGAAGTGGCTGGTTAACCACCAAGACCCCGGAATTTGCTTGTACCTTTAATACATAATATTACTAATCATATAAGCTTCCAATCCTGAAAATATAAAAGTAGCAAAATGGTCCTAGAAAAAGTTACGCATATTTGTCTTGAATAATTCCTCGAAAAATTGCTCGAAAATGTTGAAGTGGCTGGTTAACCACCAAGACCCCGGAATTTTCTTGTACCTTTAATACATAATATTACTAATCATATAAGCTTCCAATCCTGAAAATATAAAAGTAGCAAAATGCTCCTAGAAAAAGTTACGCATATTTGTCTTGAATAATTCCTCGAAAATATTGAAGTGGCTGGTTAACCACCAAGACCCCGGAATTTGCTTGTACCTTTAATACATAATATTACTAATCATATAAGCTTCCAATCCTGAAAATATAAAAGTAACAAAATGCTCCTAGAAAAAGTTACGCATATTTGTCTTGAATAATTTCTCGAAAATGTTGAAGTGGCTGGTTAACCACCAAGGCCCCGGAATTTTCTTGTACATACATAATATTACTAAACATATAAGCTTCCTATCCTGAAAATATAAAAGTAGCAAAATACTCCTAGAAAAAGTTACGCATATTTGTCTTGAATAATTCCTCGAAAATGTTGAAGTGGCTGGTTAACCACCAAGACCCCGGAATTTTCTTGTACCTTTAATACATAATATTACTAAACATATTAGCTTCCTATCCTGAAAATATAAAAGTAGCAAAATGCTCCTAGAAAAAGTTACGCATATTTGTCTTGAATAATTTCTCGAAAATGTTGAAGTGGCTGGTTAACCACCAAGACCCCGGAATTTTCTTGTACCTTTAATACATAATATTACCAATCATATAAGCTTGCAATCCTGAAAATATAAAAGTAGCAAAATGCTCCTAGAAAAAGTTACGCATATTTGTCTTGAATAATTCCTCGAAAATATTGAAGTGGCTGGTTAACCACCAAGACCCCGGAATTTGCTTGTACCTTTAATACATAATATTACTAATCATATAAGCTTCCAATCCTGAAAATATAAAAGTAGCAAAATGCTCCTAGAAAAAGTTACGCATATTTGTCTTGAATAATTCCTCGAAAATATTGAAGTGGCTGGTTATCCACCAAGACCCCGGAATTTGCTTGTACCTTTAATACATAATATTACTAATCATATAAGCTTCCAATCCTGAAAATATAAAAGTAGCAAAATGCTCCTAGAAAAAGTTACGCATATTTGTCTTGAATAATTCCTCGAAAATATTGAAGTGGCTGGTTAACCACCAAGACCCCGGAATTTGCTTGTACCTTTAATACATAATATTACTAATCATATAAGCTTCCAATCCTGAAAATATAAAAGTAGCAAAATGCTCCTAGAAAAAGTTACGCATATTTGTCTTGAATAATTTCTCGAAAAGGTTGAAGTGGCTGGTTAACCACCAAGACCCCGGAATTTTCTTGTACCTTTAATACATAATATTACTAATCATATAAGCTTCCAATCCTGAAAATATAAAAGTAGCAAAATGCTCCTAGAAAAAGTTACGCATATTTGTCTTGAATAATTCCTCGAAAATATTGAAGTGGCTGGTTAACCACCAAGACCCCGGAATTTGCTTGTACCATTAATACATAATATTACTAATCATATAAGCTTCCAATCCTGAAAATATAAAAGTAGCAAAATGCTCCTAGAAAAAGTTACGCATATTTGTCTTGAATAATTCCTCGAAAAATTGCTCGAAAATGTTGAAGTGGCTGGTTAACCACCAAGGCCCCGGAATTTTGTTGTACCTTTAATACATATTATTACTAAACATATAAGCTTCCTATCCTGAAAATATAAAAGTAGCAAAATGCTCCTAGAAAAAGTTACGCATATTTGTCTTGAATAATTCCTCGAAAATGTTGAAGTGGCTGGTTAACCACCAAGACCCCGGAATTTTCTTGTACCTTTAATACATAATATTACTAAACATATAAGCTTCCTATCCTGAAAATATAAAAGTAGCAAAATGCTCCTAGAAAAAGTTACGCATATTTGTCTTGAATAATTCCTCGAAAAATGGCTCGAAAATGTTGAAGTGGCTGGTTAACCACCAAGACCCCGGAATTTTCTTGTACCTTTAATATATAATATTACTAATCATATAAGCTTCCAATCCTGAAAATATAAAAGTAGCAAAATGCTCCTAGAAAAAGTTACGCATATTTGTCTTGAATAATTCCTCGAAAAATTGCTCGAAAATGTTGAAGTGGCTGGTTAACCACCAAGGCCCCGGAATTTTCTTGTACCTTTAATACATAATATTACTAAACATATAAGCTTCCTATCCTGAAAATATAAAAGTAGCAAAATGCTCCTAGAAAAAGTTACGCATATTTGTCTTGAATAATTCCTCGAAAATGTTGAAGTGGCTGGTTAACCACCAAGACCCCGGAATTTTCTTGTACCTTTAATACATAATATTACTAAACATATAAGCTTCCTATCCTGAAAATATAAAAGTAGCAAAATGCTCCTAGAAAAAGTTACGCATATTTGTCTTGAATAATTCCTCGAAAATATTGAAGTGGCTGGTTAACCACCAAGACCCCGGAATTTGCTTGTACCATTAATACATAATATTACTAATCATATAAGCTTCCAATCCTGAAAATATAAAAGTAGCAAAATGCTCCTAGAAAAAGTTACGCATATTTGTCTTGAATAATTCCTCGAAAAATTGCTCGAAAATGTTGAAGTGGCTGGTTAACCACCAAGGCCCCGGAATTTTGTTGTACCTTTAATACATATTATTACTAAACATATAAGCTTCCTATCCTGAAAATATAAAAGTAGCAAAATGCTCCTAGAAAAAGTTACGCATATTTGTCTTGAATAATTCCTCGAAAATGTTGAAGTGGCTGGTTAACCACCAAGACCCCGGAATTTTCTTGTACCTTTAATACATAATATTACTAAACATATAAGCTTCCTATCCTGAAAATATAAAAGTAGCAAAATGCTCCTAGAAAAAGTTACGCATATTTGTCTTGAATAATTCCTCGAAAAATGGCTCGAAAATGTTGAAGTGGCTGGTTAACCACCAAGACCCCGGAATTTTCTTGTACCTTTAATACATAATATTACTAATCATATAAGCTTCCAATCCTGAAAATATAAAAGTAGCAAAATGCTCCTAGAAAAAGTTACGCATATTTGTCTTGAATAATTCCTCGAAAAATTGCTCGAAAATGTTGAAGTGGCTGGTTAACCACCAAGGCCCCGGAATTTTCTTGTACCTTTAATACATAATATTACTAAACATATAAGCTTCC
This sequence comes from Rhagonycha lutea, assembly GCA_958510855.1. NCBI lineage: Eukaryota > Metazoa > Arthropoda > Insecta > Coleoptera > Cantharidae > Rhagonycha > Rhagonycha lutea. The sequence goes on from OY294042.1 coordinate 16,404,447, forward strand.
TATCCTGAAAATATAAAAGTAGCAAAATGCTCCTAGAAAAAGTTACGCATATTTGTCTTGAATAATTCCTCGAAAATGTTGAAGTGGCTGGTTAACCACCAAGACCCCGGAATTTTCTTGTACCTTTAATACATAATATTACTAAACATATAAGCTTCCTATCCTGAAAATATAAAAGTAGCAAAATGCTCCTAGAAACAGTTACGCATATTTGTCTTGAATAATTTCTCGAAAATGTTGAAGTGGCTGGTTAACCACCAAGACCCCGGAATTTTCTTGTACCTTTAATACATAATATTACCAATCATATAAGCTTCCAATCCTGAAAATATAAAAGTAGCAAAATGCTCCTAGAAAAAGTTACGCATATTTGTCTTGAATAATTCCTCGAAAATATGAAGTGTCTGGTTAACCACCAAGACCCCGGAATTTGCTTGTACCTTTAATACATAATATTACTAATCATATAAGCTTCCAATCCTGAAAATATAAAAGTAGCAAAATGCTCCTAGAAAAAGTTACGCATATTTGTCTTGAATAATTCCTCGAAAATATTGAAGTGGCTGGTTATCCACCAAGACCCCGGAATTTGCTTGTACCTTTAATACATAATATTACTAATCATATAAGCTTCCAATCCTGAAAATATAAAAGTAGCAAAATGCTCTTAGAAAAAGTTACGCATATTTGTCTTGAATAATTCCTCGAAAATATTGAAGTGGCTGGTTAACCACCAAGACCCCGGAATTTGCTTGTACCTTTAATACATAATATTACTAATCATATAAGCTTCCAATCCTGAAAATATAAAAGTAGCAAAATGCTCCTAGAAAAAGTTACGCATATTTGTCTTGAATAATTCCTCGAAAATATTGAAGTGGCTGGTTAACCACCAAGACCCCGGAATTTTCTTGTACCTTTAATACATAATATTACTAATCATATAAGCTTCCAATCCTGAAAATATAAAAGTAGCAAAATGCTCCTAGAAAAAGTTACGCATATTTGTCTTGAATAATTCCTCGAAAAATGGCTCGAAAATGTTGAAGTGGCTGGTTAACCACCAAGACCCCGGAATTTTCTTGTACCTTTAATACATAATATTACTAATCATATAAGCTTCCAATCCTGAAAATATAAAAGTAGCAAAATGCTCCTAGAAAAAGTTACGCATATTTGTCTTGAATAATTCCTCGAAAATATTGAAGTGGCTGGTTAACCACCAAGACCCCGGAATTTTCTTGTACCTTTAATACATAATATTACTAATCATATAAGCTTCCAATCCTGAAAATATAAAAGTAGCAAAATGCTCCTAGAAAAAGTTACGCATATTTGTCTTGATTAATACCTCGAAAATGTTGAACTGGCTGGTTAACCACCAAGACCCCGGAATTTTCTTGTACCTTTAATACATAATATTACTAATCAGATAAGCTTCCAATCCTGAAAATATAAAAGTAGCAAAATGCTCCTAGAAAAAGTTACGCATATTTGTCTTGAATAATTCCTCGAAAATATTGAAGTGGCTGGTTAACCACCAAGACCCCGGAATTTGCTTGTACCTTTAATACATAATATTACTAATCATATAAGCTTCCAATCCTGAAAATATAAAAGTAGCAAAATGCTCCTAGAAAAAGTTACGCATATTTGTCTTGAATAATTCCTCGAAAATATTGAAGTGGCTGGTTAACCACCAAGACCCCGGAATTTTCTTGTACCTTTAATACATAATATTACTAATCATATAAGCTTCCAATCCTGAAAATATAAAAGTAGCAAAATGCTCCTAGAAAAAGTTACGCATATTTGTCTTGAATAATTCCTCGAAAAATGGCTCGAAAATGTTGAAGTGGCTGGTTAACCACCAAGACCCCGGAATTTTCTTGTACCTTTAATACATAATATTACTAATCATATAAGCTTCCAATCCTGAAAATATAAAAGTAGCAAAATGCTCCTAGAAAAAGTTACGCATATTTGTCTTGAATAATTCCTCGAAAATATTGAAGTGGCTGGTTAACCACCAAGACCCCGGAATTTTCTTGTACCTTTAATACATAATATTACTAATCATATAAGCTTCCAATCCTGAAAATATAAAAGTAGCAAAATGCTCCTAGAAAAAGTTACGCATATTTGTCTTGATTAATACCTCGAAAATGTTGAAGTGGCTGGTTAACCACCAAGACCCCGGAATTTTCTTGTACCTTTAATACATAATATTACTAATCAGATAAGCTTCCAATCCTGAAAATATAAAAGTAGCAAAATGCTCCTAGAAAAAGTTACGCATATTTGTCTTGAATAATTCCTCGAAAAATGGCTCGAAAATGTTGAAGTGGCTGGTTAACCACCAAGACCCCGGAATTTTCTTGTACCTTTAATACATAATATTACTAATCATATAAGCTTCCAATCCTGAAAATATAAAAGTAGCAAAATGCTCCTAGAAAAAGTTACGCATATTTGTCTTGAATAATTCCTCGAAAAATGGCTCGAAAATGTTGAAGTGGCTGGTTAACCACCAAGACCCCGGAATTTTCTTGTACCTTTAATACATAATATTACTAATCATATAAGCTTCCAATCCTGAAAATATAAAAGTAGCAAAAAGCTCCTAGAAAAAGTTACGCATATTTGTCTTGAATAATTCCTCGAAAAATTGCTCGAAAATGTTGAAGTGGCTGGTTAACCACCAAGGCCCCGGAATTTTCTTGTACCTTTAATACATAATATTACTAATCATATAAGCTTCCAATCCTGAAAATATAAAAGTAGCTAAATGCTCCTAGAAAAAGTTACGCATATTTGTCTTGAATAATTCCTCGAAAAATGGCTCGAAAATGTTGAAGTGGCTGGTTAACCACCAAGACCCCGGAATTTTCTTGTACCTTTAATACATAATATTACTAATCATATAAGCTTCCAATCCTGAAAATATAAAAGTAGCAAAATGCTCCTAGAAAAAGTTACGCATATTTGTCTTGAATAATTCCTCGAAAAATTGCTCGAAAATGTTGAAGTGGCTGGTTAACCACCAAGGCCCCGGAATTTTCTTGTACCTTTAATACATAATATTACTAATCATATAAGCTTCCAATCCTGAAAATATAAAAGTAGCAAAATGCTCCTAGAAAAAGTTACGCATATTTGTCTTGAATAATTCCTCGAAAAATGGCTCGAAAATGTTGAAGTGGCTGGTTAACCACCAAGACCCCGGAATTTTCTTGTACCTTTAATACATAATATTACTAATCATATAAGCTTCCAATCCTGAAAATATAAAAGTAGCAAAATGCTCCTAGAAAAAGTTACGCATATTTGTCTTGAATAATTCCTCGAAAAATTGCTCGAAAATGTTGAAGTGGCTGGTTAACCACCAAGGCCCCGGAATTTTCTTGTACCTTTAATACATAATATTACTAATCATATAAGCTTCCAATCCTGAAAATATAAAAGTAGCAAAATGCTCCTAGAAAAAGTTACGCATATTTGTCTTGAATAATTCCTCGAAAAATGGCTCGAAAATGTTGAAGTGGCTGGTTAACCACCAAGACCCCGGAATTTTCTTGTACCTTTAATACATAATATTACTAATCATATAAGCTTCCAATCCTGAAAATATAAAAGTAGCAAAATGCTCCTAGAAAAAGTTACGCATATTTGTCTTGAATAATTCCTCGAAAATATTGAAGTGGCTGGTTAACCACCAAGACCCCGGAATTTGCTTGTACCTTTAATACATAATATTACTAATCATATAAGCTTCCAATCCTGAAAATATAAAAGTAGCAAAATGCTCCTAGAAAAAGTTACGCATATTTGTCTTGAATAATTTCTCGAAAATGTTGAAGTGGCTGGTTAACCACCAAGGCCCCGGAATTTTCTTGTACATACATAATATTACTAAACATATAAGCTTCCTATCCTGAAAATATAAAAGTAGCAAAATGCTCCTAGAAAAAGTTACGCATATTTGTCTTGAATAATTCCTCGAAAATGTTGAAGTGGCTGGTTAACCACCAAGACCCCGGAATTTTCTTGTACCTTTAATACATAATATTACTAAACATATTAGCTTCCTATCCTGAAAATATAAAAGTAGCAAAATGCTCCTAGAAAAAGTTACGCATATTTGTCTTGAATAATTTCTCGAAAATGTTGAAGTGGCTGGTTAACCACCAAGACCCCGGAATTTTCTTGTACCTTTAATACATAATATTACCAATCATATAAGCTTGCAATCCTGAAAATATAAAAGTAGCAAAATGCTCCTAGAAAAAGTTACGCATATTTGTCTTGAATAATTCCTCGAAAATATTGAAGTGGCTGGTTAACCACCAAGACCCCGGAATTTGCTTGTACCTTTAATACATAATATTACTAATCATATAAGCTTCCAATCCTGAAAATATAAAAGTAGCAAAATGCTCCTAGAAAAAGTTACGCATATTTGTCTTGAATTTTTCCTCGAAAATGTTGAAGTGGCTGGTTAACCACAAAGACCCCGGAATTTTCTTGTACCTTTAATACATAATATTACTAATCATATAAGCTTCCAATCCTGAAAATATAAAAGTAGCAAAATGCTCCTAGAAAAATTTACGCATATTTGTCTTGAATAATTCCTCGAAAATATTGAAGTGGCTGGTTAACCACCAAGACCCCGGAATTTTCTTGTACCTTTAATACATAATATTACTAATCATATAAGCTTCCAATCCTGAAAATATAAAAGTAGCAAAATGCTCCTAGAAGAAGTTACGCATATTTGTCTTGAATAATTCCTGGAAAATGTTGAAATGGCTGGTTAACCACCAAGACCCCGGATATTTCTTGTACCTTTAATACATAATATTACTAATAATATAAGCTTCCAATCCTGAAAATATAAAAGTAGCAAAATGCTCCTAGAAAAAGTTATGCATATTTGTCTTGAATAATTCCTCGAAAAATGGCTCGAAAATGTTGAAGTGGCTGGTCAACCACCAAGACCCTGGAATTTTCTTGTACCTTTAATACATAATATTACTAAACATATAAGCTTCCTATAAAAAGTTACGCATATTTGTCTTGAATAATTCCTCGAATAATGGCTCGAAAATGTTGAAGTGGCTGGTTAACCACCAAGACCCCGGAATTTTCTTGTACCTTTAATACATAATATTACTAATCATATAAGCTTCCAATCCTGAAAATATAAAAGTAGCAAAATGCTCCTAGAAAAAGTTACGCATATTTGTCTTGAATAATTCCTCGAAAATATTGAAGTGGCTGGTTAACCACCAAGACCCCGGAATTTTCTTGTACCTTTAATACATAATATTACTAATCATATAAGCTTCCAATCCTGAAAATATAAAAGTAGCAAAATGCTCCTAGAAAAAGTTACGCATATTTGTCTTGATTAATACCTCGAAAATGTTGAAGTGGCTGGTTAACCACCAAGACCCCGGAATTTTCTTGTACCTTTAATACATAATATTACTAATCAGATAAGCTTCCAATCCTGAAAATATAAAAGTAGCAAAATGCTCCTAGAAAAAGTTACGCATATTTGTCTTGAATAATTCCTCGAAAAATGGCTCGAAAATGTTGAAGTGGCTGGTTAACCACCAAGACCCCGGAATTTAGTTGTACCTTTAATACATAATATTACTAATCATATAAGCTTCCAATCCTGAAAATATAAAAGTAGCAAAATGCTCCTAGAAAAAGTTACGCATATTTGTCTTGAATAATTCCTCGAAAAATGGCTCGAAAATGTTGAAGTGGCTGGTTAACCACCAAGACCCCGGAATTTTCTTGTACCTTTAATACATAATATTACTAATCATATAAGCTTCCAATCCTGAAAATATAAAAGTAGCAAAATGCTCCTAGAAAAAGTTACGCATATTTGTCTTGAATAATTCCTCGAAAAATTGCTCGAAAATGTTGAAGTGGCTGGTTAACCACCAAGGCCCCGGAATTTTCTTGTACCTTTAATACATAATATTACTAATCATATAAGCTTCCAATCCTGAAAATATAAAAGTAGCTAAATGCTCCTAGAAAAAGTTACGCATATTTGTCTTGAATAATTCCTCGAAAAATGGCTCGAAAATGTTGAAGTGGCTGGTTAACCACCAAGACCCCGGAATTTTCTTGTACCTTTAATACATAATATTACTAATCATATAAGCTTCCAATCCTGAAAATATAAAAGTAGCAAAATGCTCCTAGAAAAAGTTACGCATATTTGTCTTGAATAATTCCTCGAAAAATTGCTCGAAAATGTTGAAGTGGCTGGTTAACCACCAAGGCCCCGGAATTTTCTTGTACCTTTAATACATAATATTACTAATCATATAAGCTTCCAATCCTGAAAATATAAAAGTAGCAAAATGCTCCTAGAAAAAGTTACGCATATTTGTCTTGAATAATTCCTCGAAAAATGGCTCGAAAATGTTGAAGTGGCTGGTTAACCACCAAGACCCCGGAATTTTCTTGTACCTTTAATACATAATATTACTAATCATATAAGCTTCCAATCCTGAAAATATAAAAGTAGCTAAATGCTCCTAGAAAAAGTTACGCATATTTGTCTTGAATAATTCCTCGAAAAATGGCTCGAAAATGTTGAAGTGGCTGGTTAACCACCAAGACCCCGGAATTTTCTTGTACCTTTAATACATAATATTACTAATCATATAAGCTTCCAATCCTGAAAATATAAAAGTAGCAAAATGCTCCTAGAAAAAGTTACGCATATTTGTCTTGAATAATTCCTCGAAAAATTGCTCGAAAATGTTGAAGTGGCTGGTTAACCACCAAGGCCCCGGAATTTTCTTGTACCTTTAATACATAATATTACTAATCATATAAGCTTCCAATCCTGAAAATATAAAAGTAGCAAAATGCTCCTAGAAAAAGTTACGCATATTTGTCTTGAATAATTCCTCGAAAAATGGCTCGAAAATGTTGAAGTGGCTGGTTAACCACCAAGACCCCGGAATTTTCTTGTACCTTTAATACATAATATTACTAATCATTTAAGCTTCCAATCCTGAAAATATAAAAGTAGCAAAATGCTCCTAGAAAAAGTTACGCATATTTGTCTTGAATAATTCCTCGAAAAATTGCTCGAAAATGTTGAAGTGGCTGGTTAACCACCAAGACCCCGGAATTTTCTTGTACCTTTAATACATAATATTACTAATCATATAAGCTTCCAATCCTGAAAATATAAAAGTAGCAAAATGCTCCTAGAAAAAGTTACGCATATTTGTCTTGAATAATTTCTCGAAAATGTTGAAGTGGCTGGTTAACCACCAAGGCCCCGGAATTTTCTTGTACCTTTAATACATAATATTACTAAACATATAAGCTTCCTATCCTGAAAATATAAAAGTAGCAAAATGCTCCTAGAAGAAGTTACGCATATTTGTCTTGAATAATTCCTCGAAAATGTTGAAGTGGCTGGTTAACCACCAAGACCCCGGAATTTTCTTGTACCTTTAATACATAATATTACCAATCATATAAGCTTGCAATCCTGAAAATATAAAAGTAGCAAAATGCTCCTAGAAAAAGTTACGCATATTTGTCTTGAATAATTCCTCGAAAATATTGAAGTGGCTGGTTAACCACCAAGACCCCGGAATTTGCTTGTACCTTTAATACATAATATTACTAATCATATAAGCTTCCAATCCTGAAAATATAAAAGTAGCAAAATGCTCCTAGAAAAAGTTACGCATATTTGTCTTGAATAATTCCTCGAAAATATTGAAGTGGCTGGTTATCCACCAAGACCCCGGAATTTGCTTGTACCTTTAATACATAATATTACTAATCATATAAGCTTCCAATCCTGAAAATATAAAAGTAGCAAAATGCTCCTAGAAAAAGTTACGCATATTTGTCTTGAATAATTCCTCGAAAATATTGAAGTGGCTGGTTAACCACCAAGACCCCGGAATTTGCTTGTACCTTTAATACATAATATTACTAATCATATAAGCTTCCAATCCTGAAAATATAAAAGTAGCAAAATGCTCCTAGAAAAAGTTACGCATATTTGTCTTGAATAATTCCTCGAAAATATTGAAGTGGCTGGTTAACCACCAAGACCCCGGAATTTGCTTGTACCTTTAATACATAATATTACTAATCATATAAGCTTCCAATCCTGAAAATATAAAAGTAGCAAAATGCTCCTAGAAAAAGTTACGCATATTTGTCTTGAATAATTCCTCGAAAAATTGCTCGAAAATGTTGAAGTGGCTGGTTAACCACCAAGACCCCGGAATTTTCTTGTACCTTTAATACATAATATTACTAATCATATAAGCTTCCAATCCTGAAAATATAAAAGTAGCAAAATGCTCCTAGAAAAAGTTACGCATATTTGTCTTGAATAATTCCTCGAAAATATTGAAGTGGCTGGTTAACCACCAAGACCCCGGAATTTGCTTGTACCTTTAATACATAATATTACTAATCATATAAGCTTCCAATCCTGAAAATATAAAAGTAGCAAAATGCTCCTAGAAAAAGTTACGCATATTTGTCTTGAATAATTTCTCGAAAATGTTGAAGTGGCTGGTTAACCACCAAGGCCCCGGAATTTTCTTGTACATACATAATATTACTAAACATATAAGCTTCCTATCCTGAAAATATAAAAGTAGCAAAATGCTCCTAGAAAAAGTTACGCATATTTGTCTTGAATAATTCCTCGAAAATGTTGAAGTGGCTGGTTAACCACCAAGACCCCGGAATTTTCTTGTACCTTTAATACATAATATTACTAATCATATAAGCTTCCAATCCTGAAAATATAAAAGTAGCAAAATGCTCCTAGAAGAAGTTACGCATATTTGTCTTGAATAATTCCTGGAAAATGTTGAAATGGCTGGTTAACCACCAAGACCCCGGATATTTCTTGTACCTTTAATACATAATATTACTAATAATATAAGCTTCCAATCCTGAAAATATAAAAGTAGCAAAATGCTCCTAGAAAAAGTTATGCATATTTGTCTTGAATAATTCCTCGAAAAATGGCTCGAAAATGTTGAAGTGGCTGGTCAACCACCAAGACCCTGGAATTTTCTTGTACCTTTAATACATAATATTACTAAACATATAAGCTTCCTATAAAAAGTTACGCATATTTGTCTTGAATAATTCCTCGAAAAATGGCTCGAAAATGTTGAAGTGGCTGGTTAACCACCAAGACCCCGGAATTTTCTTGTACCTTTAATACATAATATTACTAATCATATAAGCTTCCAATCCTGAAAATATAAAAGTAGCAAAATGCTCCTAGAAAAAGTTACGCATATTTGTCTTGAATAATTCTTCGAAAAATGGCTCGAAAATGTTGAAGTGGCTGGTTAACCACCAAGGCCCCGGAATTTTCTTGTACCTTTAATACATAGTATTACTAAATATATAAGCTTCCTATCCTGAAAATATAAAAGTAGCAAAATGCTCCTAGAAAAAGTTACGCATATTTGTCTTGAATAATTCCTCGAAAATATTGAAGTGGCTGGTTAACCACCAAGACCCCGGAATTTTCTTGTACCTTTAATACATAATATTACTAATCATATAAGCTTCCAATCCTGAAAATCTAAAAGTAGCAAAATGCTCCTAGAAAAAGTTACGCATATTTGTCTTGAATAATTCCTCGAAAATGTTGAAGTGGCTGGTTAACCACCAAGACCCCGGAATTTTCTTGTACCTTTAATACATAATATTACTAATCATATAAGCTTCCAATCCTGAAAATATAAAAGTAGCAAAATGCTCCTAGAAAAAGTTACGCATATTTGTCTTGAATAATTCCTCGAAAATGTTGAAGTGGCTGGTTAACCACCAAGACCCCGGAATTTTCTTGTACCTTTAATACATAATATTACTAATCATATAAGCTTCCAATCCTGAAAATATAAAAGTAGCAAAATGCTCCTAGAAAAAGTTACGCATATTTGTCTTGCATAATTCCTCGAAAATGTTGAAGTGGCTGGTTAACCACCAAGACCCCGGAATTTTCTTGTACCTTTAATACATAATATTACTAATCATATAAGCTTCCAATCCTGAAAATATAAAAGTAGCAAAATGCTCCTAGAAAAAGTTACGCATATTTGTCTTGAATAATTCCTCGAAAATATTGAAGTGGCTGGTTAACCACCAAGACCCCGGAATTTGCTTGTACCTTTAATACATAATATTACTAATCATATAAGCTTCCAATGCTGAAAATATAAAAGTAGCAAAATGCTCCTAGAAAAAGTTACGCATATTTGTCTTGAATAATTTCTCGAAAATGTTGAAGTGGCTGGTTAACCACCAAGGCCCCGGAATTTTCTTGTACCTTTAATACATAATATTACTAAACATATAAGCTTCCTATCCTGAAAATATAAAAGTAGCAAAATGCTCCTAGAAAAAGTTACGCATATTTGTCTTGAATAATTCCTCGAAAATGTTGAAGTGGCTGGTTAACCACCAAGACCCCGGAATTTTCTTGTACCTTTAATACATAATATTACTAAACATATAAGCTTCCTATCCTGAAAATATAAAAGTAGCAAAATGCTCCTAGAAAAAGTTACGCATATTTGTCTTGAATAATTTCTCGAAAATGTTGAAGTGGCTGGTTAACCACCAAGACCCCGGAATTTTCTTGTACCTTTAATACATAATATTACCAATCATATAAGCTTCCAATCCTGAAAATATAAAAGTAGCAAAATGCTCCTAGAAAAAGTTACGCATATTTGTCTTGAATAATTCCTCGAAAATATGAAGTGGCTGGTTAACCACCAAGATCCCGGAATTTGCTTGTACCTTTAATACATAATATTACTAATCATATAAGCTTCCAATCCTGAAAATATAAAAGTAGCAAAATGCTCCTAGAAAAAGTTACGCATATTTGTCTTGAATAATTCCTCGAAAATATTGAAGTGGCTGGTTAACCACCAAGACCCCGGAATTTGCTTGTACCTTTAATACATAATATTACTAATCATATAAGCTTCCAATGCTGAAAATATAAAAGTAGCAAAATGCTCCTAGAAAAAGTTACGCATATTTGTCTTGAATAATTTCTCGAAAATGTTGAAGTGGCTGGTTAACCACCAAGGCCCCGGAATTTTCTTGTACCTTTAATACATAATATTACTAAACATATAAGCTTCCTATCCTGATAATATAAAAGTAGCAAAATGCTCCTAGAAAAAGTTACGCATATTTGTCTTGAATAATTCCTCGAAAATGTTGAAGTGGCTGGTTAACCACCAAGACCCCGGAATTTTCTTGTACCTTTAATACATAATATTACTAAACATATAAGCTTCCTATCCTGAAAATATAAAAGTAGCAAAATGCTCCTAGAAAAAGTTACGCATATTTGTCTTGAATAATTTCTCGAAAATGTTGAAGTGGCTGGTTAACCACCAAGACCCCGGAATTTTCTTGTACCTTTAATACATAATATTACCAATCATATAAGCTTCCAATCCTGAAAATATAAAAGTAGCAAAATGCTCCTAGAAAAAGTTACGCATATTTGTCTTGAATAATTCCTCGAAAATATGAAGTGGCTGGTTAACCACCAAGACCCCGGAATTTGCTTGTACCTTTAATACATAATATTACTAATCATATAAGCTTCCAATCCTGAAAATATAAAAGTAGCAAAATGCTCCTAGAAAAAGTTACGCATATTTGTCTTGAATAATTCCTCGAAAATATTGAAGTGGCTGGTTATCCACCAAGACCCCGGAATTTGCTTGTACCTTTAATACATAATATTACTAATCATATAAGCTTCCAATCCTGAAAATATAAAAGTAGCAAAATGCTCCTAGAAAAAGTTACGCATATTTGTCTTGAATAATTCCTCGAAAATATTGAAGTGGCTGGTTAACCACCAAGACCCCGGAATTTGCTTGTACCTTTAATACATAATATTACTAATCATATAAGCTTCCAATCCTGAAAATATAAAAGTAGCAAAATGCTCCTAGAAAAAGTTACGCATATTTGTCTTGAATAATTCCTCGAAAATATTGAAGTGGCTGGTTAACCACCAAGACCCCGGAATTTGCTTGTACCTTTAATACATAATATTACTAATCATATAAGCTTCCAATCCTGAAAATATAAAAGTAGCAAAATGCTCCTAGAAAAAGTTACGCATATTATTGTCTTGAATAATTCCTCGAAAATATTGAAGTGGCTGGTTAACCACCAAGACCCCGGAATTTTCTTGTACCTTTAATACATAATATTACTAATCATATAAGCTTCCAATCCTGAAAATATAAAAGTAGCAAAATGCTCCTAGAAAAAGTTACGCATATTTGTCTTGAATAATTCCTCGAAAATGTTGAAGTGGCTGGTTAACCACCAAGACCCCGGAATTTTCTTGTACCTTTAATACATAATATTACTAATCATATAAGCTTCCAATCCTGAAAATATAAAAGTAGCAAAATGCTCCTAGAAAAAGTTACGCATATTTGTCTTGCATAATTCCTCGAAAATGTTGAAGTGGCTGGTTAACCACCAAGACCCCGGAATTTTCTTGTACCTTTAATACATAATATTACTAAACATATAAGCTTCCTATCCTGAAAATATAAAAGTAGCAATATGCTCCTAGAAAAAGTTACGCATATTTGTCTTGCATAATTCCTCGAAAATGTTGAAGTGGCTGGTTAACCACCAAGACCCCGGAATTTTTTGTACCTTTAATACATAATATAACCAATCATATAAGCTTCCAATCCTGAAAATATAAAAGTAGCAAAATGCTCCTAGAAAAAGTTACGCATATTTGTCTTGAATAATTCCTCGAAAAATTGTTCGAAAATGTTGAAGTGGCTGGTTAACCACCAAAGCCCCGGAAATTTCTTGTACCTTTAATACATAATATTACTAAACATATAAGCTTCCTATCCTGAAAATATAAAAGTAGCAAAATGCTCCTAATAAAAGTTACGCATATTTGTCTTGAATAATTCCTCGAAAATATTGAAGTGTCTGGTTAACCACCAAGACCCCAGAATTTTCTTGTACCTTTAATACATAATATTACTAATCATATAAGCTTCCAATCCTGAAAATATAAAAGTAGCAAAATGCTCCTAGAAAAAGTTACGCATATTTGTCTTGAATAATTCCTCGAAAATGTTGAAGTGGCTGGTTAACCACCAAGACCCCGGAATTTTCATGTACCTTTAATACATAATATTACTAATCATATAAGCTTCCAATCCTGAAAATATAAAAGTAGCAAAATGCTCCTAGAAAAAGTTACGCATATTTGTCTTGAATAATTCCTCGAAAAATGGCTCGAAAATGTTGAAGTGGCTGGTTAACCACCAAGACCCCGGAATTTTCTTGTACCTTTAATACATAATATTACTAATCATATAAGCTTCCAATCCTGAAAATATAAAAGTAGCAAAATGCTCCTAGAAAAAGTTACGCATATTTGTCTTGAATAATTCCTCGAAAATGTTGAAGTGGCTGGTTAACCACCAAGACCCCGGAATTTTCATGTACCTTTAATGCATAATATTACTAATCATATAAGCTTCAAATCCTGAAAATATAAAAGTAGCAAAATGCTCCTAGAAAAAGTTACGCATATTTGTCTTGAATAATTCCTCGAAAAATGGCTCGAAAATGTTGAAGTGGCTGGTTAACCACCAAGACCCCGGAATTTTCTTGTACCTTTAATACATAATATTACTAATCATATAAGCTTCCAATCCTGAAAATAGAAAAGTAGAAAAATGCTCCTAGAAAAAGTTACGCATATTTGTCTTGAATAATTCCTGGAAATTGTTGAAGTGGCTGGTTAACCACCAAGACCCCGGAATTTTCATGAACCTTTAATACATAATATTACTAAACATATAAGCTTCCTATCCTGAAAATATAAAAGTAGCAAAATGCTCCTAGAAAAAGTTACGCATATTTGTCTTGAATAATTCCTCGAAAAATGGCTCGAAAATGTTGAAGTGGCTGGTTAACCACCAAGACCCCGGAATTTTCTTGTACCTTTAATACATAATACTACTAATCATATAAGCTTCCAATCCTGAAAATATAAAAGTAGCAAAATGCTCCTAGAAAAAGTTACGCATATTTGTCTTGAATAATTCCTCGAAAATATTGAAGAGGCTGGTTAACCACCAAGACCCCGGAATTTTCTTGTACCTTTAATACATAATATTACTAATCATATAAGCTTCCAATCCTGAAAATATAAAAGTAGCAAAATGCTCCTAGAAAAAGTTACGCATATTTGTCTTGAATAATTCCTCGAAAATATTGAAGAGGCTGGTTAACCACCAAGACCCCGGAATTTTCTTGTACCTTTAATACATAATATTACCAATCATATAAGCTTCCAATCCTGAAAATATAAAAGTAGCAAAATGCTCCTAGAAAAAGTTACGCATATTTGTCTTGCATAATTCCTCGAAAATGTTGAAGTGGCTGGTTAACCACCAAGACCCCGGAATTTTCTTGTACCTTTAATACATAATATTACTAAACATATAAGCTTCCTATCCTGAAAATATAAAAGTAGCAATATGCTCCTAGAAAAAGTTACGCATATTTGTCTTGAATAATTCCTCGAAAATATTGAAGAGGCTGGTTAACCACCAAGACCCCGGAATTTTCTTGTACCTTTAATACATAATATTACTAATCATATAAGCTTCCAATCCTGAAAATATAAAAGTAGCAAAATGCTCCTAGAAAAAGTTACGCATATTTGTCTTGAATTTTTCCTCGAAAATGTTGAAGTGGCTGGTTAACCACCAAGACCCCGGAATTTTTTGTACCTTTAATACATAATATAACCAATCATATAAGCTTCCAATCCTGAAAATATAAAAGTAGCAAAATGCTCCTAGAAAAAGTTACGCATATTTGTCTTGAATAATTCCTCGAAAAATTGTTCGAAAATGTTGAAGTGGCTGGTTAACCACCAAAGCCCCGGAATTTTCTTGTACCTTTAATACATAATATTACTAAACATATAAGCTTCCTATCCTGAAAATATAAAAGTAGCAAAATGCTCCTAATAAAAGTTACGCATATTTGTCTTGAATAATTCCTCGAAAATATTGAAGTGGCTGGTTAACCACCAAGACCCCGGAATTTTCTTGTACCTTTAATACATAATATTACTAATCATATAAGCTTCCAATCCTGAAAATATAAAAGTAGCAAAATGCTCCTAGAAAAAGTTACGCATATTTGTCTTGAATAATTCCTCGAAAAATGGCTCGAAAATGTTGAAGTGGCTGGTTAACCACCAAGACCCCGGAATTTTCTTGTACCTTTAATACATAATATTACTAATCATATAAGCTTCCAATCCTGAAAATATAAAAGTAGCAAAATGCTCCTAGAAAAAGTTACGCATATTTGTCTTGAATAATTCCTCGAAAATGTTGAAGTGGCTGGTTAACCACCAAGACCCCGGAATTTTCATGTACCTTTAATGCATAATATTACTAATCATATAAGCTTCAAATCCTGAAAATATAAAAGTAGCAAAATGCTCCTAGAAAAAGTTACGCATATTTGTCTTGAATAATTCCTCGAAAAATGGCTCGAAAATGTTGAAGTGGCTGGTTAACCACCAAGACCCCGGAATTTTCTTGTACCTTTAATACATAATATTACTAATCATATAAGCTTCCAATCCTGAAAATAGAAAAGTAGAAAAATGCTCCTAGAAAAAGTTACGCATATTTGTCTTGAATAATTCCTGGAAATTGTTGAAGTGGCTGGTTAACCACCAAGACCCCGGAATTTTCTTGAACCTTTAATACATAATATTACTAAACATATAAGCTTCCTATCCTGAAAATATAAAAGTAGCAAAATGCTCCTAGAAAAAGTTACGCATATTTGTCTTGAATAATTCCTCGAAAAATGGCTCGAAAATGTTGAAGTGGCTGGTTAACCACCAAGACCCCGGAATTTTCTTGTACCTTTAATACATAATATTACTAATCATATAAGCTTCCAATCCTGAAAATATAAAAGTAGCAAAATGCTCCTAGAAAAAGTTACGCATATTTGTCTTGAATAATTCCTCGAAAATATTGAAGAGGCTGGTTAACCACCAAGACCCCGGAATTTTCTTGTACCTTTAATACATAATATTACTAATCATATAAGCTTCCAATCCTGAAAATATAAAAGTAGCAAAATGCTCCTAGAAAAAGTTACGCATATTTGTCTTGAATAATTCCTCGAAAATATTGAAGAGGCTGGTTAACCACCAAGACCCCGGAATTTTCTTGTACCTTTAATACATAATATTACTAATCATATAAGCTTCCAATCCTGAAAATATAAAAGTAGCAAAATGCTCCTAGAAAAAGTTACGCATATTTGTCTTGAATAATTCCTCGAAAATATTGAAGAGGCTGGTTAACCACCAAGACCCCGGAATTTTCTTGTACCTTTAATACATAATATTACTAATCATATAAGCTTCCAATCCTGAAAATATAAAAGTAGCAAAATGCTCCTAGAAAAAGTTACGCATATTTGTCTTGAATAATTCCTCGAAAATATTGAAGAGGCTGGTTAACCACCAAGACCCCGGAATTTTCTTGTACCTTTAATACATGATATTACTAATCATATAAGCTTCCAATCCTTAAAATATAAAAGTAGCAAAATGCTCCTAGAAAAAGTTACGCATATTTGTCTTGAATAATTCCTCGAAAAATGGCTTGAAAATGTTGAAGTGGCTGGTTAACCACCAAGACCCCGGAATTTTCTTGTACCTTTAATACATAATATTACTAATCATATAAGCTTCCAATCCTGAAAATAGAAAAGTAGAAAAATGCTCCTAGAAAAAGTTACGCATATTTGTCTTGAATAATTCCTGGAAATTGTTGAAGTGGCTGGTTAACCACCAAGACCCCGGAATTTTCTTGAACCTTTAATACATAATATTACTAAACATATAAGCTTCCTATCCTGAAAATATAAAAGTAGCAAAATGCTCCTAGAAAAAGTTACGCATATTTGTCTTGAATAATTCCTCGAAAAATGGCTCGAAAATGTTGAAGTGGCTGGTTAACCACCAAGACCCCGGAATTTTCTTGTACCTTTAATACATAATATTACTAATCATATAAGCTTCCAATCCTGAAAATATAAAAGTAGCAAAATGCTCCTAGAAAAAGTTACGCATATTTGTCTTGAATAATTCCTCGAAAATATTGAAGAGGCTGGTTAACCACCAAGACCCCGGAATTTTCTTGTACCTTTAATACATAATATTACTAATCATATAAGCTTCCAATCCTGAAAATATAAAAGTAGCAAAATGCTCCTAGAAAAAGTTACGCATATTTGTCTTGAATTTTTCCTCGAAAATGTTGAAGTGGCTGGTTAACCACAAAGACCCCGGAATTTTCTTGTACCTTTAATACATAATATTACTAATCATATAAGCTTCCAATCCTGAAAATATAAAAGTAGCAAAATGCTCCTAGAAAAATTTACGCATATTTGTCTTGAATAATTCCTCGAAAATATTGAAGTGGCTGGTTAACCACCAAGACCCCGGAATTTTCTTGTACCTTTAATACATAATATTACTAATCATATAAGCTTCCAATCCTGAAAATATAAAAGTAGCAAAATGCTCCTAGAAGAAGTTACGCATATTTGTCTTGAATAATTCCTGGAAAATGTTGAAATGGCTGGTTAACCACCAAGACCCCGGATATTTCTTGTACCTTTAATACATAATATTACTAATAATATAAGCTTCCAATCCTGAAAATATAAAAGTAGCAAAATGCTCCTAGAAAAAGTTATGCATATTTGTCTTGAATAATTCCTCGAAAAATGGCTCGAAAATGTTGAAGTGGCTGGTTAACCACCAAGACCCCGGAATTTTCTTGAACCTTTAATACATAATATTACTAAACATATAAGCTTCCTATCCTGAAAATATAAAAGTAGCAAAATGCTCCTAGAAAAAGTTACGAATATTTGTCTTGAATAATTCCTCGAAAAATGGCTCGAAAATGTTGAAGTGGCTGGTTAACCACCAAGACCCCGGAATTTTCTTGAACCTTTAATACCTAATATTACTAATCATATAAGCTTCCAATCCTGAAAATATAAAAGTAGCAAAATGCTCCTAGAAAAAGTTACGCATATTTGTCTTGAATAATTCCTGGAAAATGTTGAAATGGCTGGTTAACCACCAAGACCCCGGAATTTTCTTGTACCTTTAATACATAATATTACTAAACATATAAGCTTCCTATCCTGAAAATATAAAAGTAGAAAAATGCTCCTAGAAAAAGTTACGCATATTTGTCTTGAATAATTCCTCGAAAATGTTGAAGTGGCTGGTTAGCCACCAAGATCCCGGAATTTTCTTGTACCTTTAATACATAATATTACTAATCATATAAGCTTCCAATCCTGAAAATATAAAAGTAGCAAAATGCTCCTAGAAAAAGTTACGCATATTTGTCTTGAATAATTCCTCGAAAATATTGAAGAGGCTGGTTAACCACCAAGACCCCGGAATTTTCTTGTACCTTTAATACACAATATTACTAATCATATAAGCTTCCAATCCTGAAAATATAAAAGTAGCAAAATGCTCCTAGAAAAAGTTACGCATATTATTATCTTGAATAATTCCTCGAAAATATTGAAGTGGCTGGTTAACCACCAAGACCCCGGAATTTTCTTGTACCTTTAATACATAATATTACTAATCATATAAGCTTCCAATCCTGAAAATATAAAAGTAGCAAAATGCTCCTAGAAAAAGTTACGCATATTTGTCTTGAATAATTCCTCGAAAATATTGAAGAGTCTGGTTAACCACCAAGACCCCGGAATTTTCTTGTACCTTTAATACATAATATTACTAATCATATAAGCTTCCAATCCTGAAAATATAAAAGTAGCAAAATGCTCCTAGAAAAAGTTACGCATATTTGTCTTGAATAATTCCTCGACAATATTGAAGAGGCTGGTTAACCACCAAGACCCCGGAATTTTCTTGTACCTTTAATACATAATATTACTAATCATATAAGCTTCCAATCCTGAAAATATAAAAGTAGCAAAATGCTCCTAGAAAAAGTTACGCATATTTGTCTTGAATAATTCCTCGAAAATATTGAAGAGGCTGGTTAACCACCAAGACCCCGGAATTTTCTTGTACCTTTAATACATAATATTACTAATCATATAAGCTTCCAATCCTGAAAATATAAAAGTAGCAAAATGCTCCTAGAAAAAGTTACGCATATTTGTCTTGAATAATTCCTCGAAAAATGGCTCGAAAATGTTGAAGTGGCTGGTTAACCACCAAGACCCCGGAATTTTCTTGTACCTTTAATACATAATATTACTAATCATATAAGCTTCCAATCCTGAAAATATGAAAGTAGCAAAATGCTCCTAGAAAAAGTTACGCATATTTGTCTTGAATAATTCCTCGAAAATATTGAAGAGGCTGGTTAACCACCAAGACCCCGGAATTTTCTTGTACCTTTAATACATAATATTACTAATCATATAAGCTTCCAATCCTGAAAATATAAAAGTAGCAAAATGCTCCTAGAAAAAGTTACGCATATTTGTCTTGAATTTTTCCTCGAAAATGTTGAAGTGGCTGGTTAACCACAAAGACCCCGGAATTTTCTTGTACCTTTAATACATAATATTACTAATCATATAAGCTTCCAATCCTGAAAATATAAAAGTAGCAAAATGCTCCTAGAAAAATTTACGCATATTTGTCTTGAATAATTCCTCGAAAATATTGAAGTGGCTGGTTAACCACCAAGACCCCGGAATTTTCTTGTACCTTTAATACATAATATTACTAATCATATAAGCTTCCAATCCTGAAAATATAAAAGTAGCAAAATGCTCCTAGAAGAAGTTACGCATATTTGTCTTGAATAATTCCTGGAAAATGTTGAAATGGCTGGTTAACCACCAAGACCCCGGATATTTCTTGTACCTTTAATACATAATATTACTAATAATATAAGCTTCCAATCCTGAAAATATAAAAGTAGCAAAATGCTCCTAGAAAAAGTTATGCATATTTGTCTTGAATAATTCCTCGAAAAATGGCTCGAAAATGTTGAAGTGGCTGGTCAACCACCAAGACCCTGGAATTTTCTTGTACCTTTAATACATAATATTACTAAACATATAAGCTTCCTATCCTGAAAATATAAAAGTAGCAAAATGCTTCTAGAAAAAGTTACGCATATTTGTCTTGAATAATTCCTCGAAAAATGGCTCGAAAATGTTGAAGTGGCTGGTTAACCACCAAGACCCCGGAATTTTCTTGTACCTTTAATACATAATATTACTAATCATATAAGCTTCCAATCCTGAAAATATAAAAGTAGCAAAATGCTCCTAGAAAAAGTTACGCATATTTGTCTTGAATAATTCCTCGAAAAATTGTTCGAAAATGTTGAAGTGGCTGGTTAACCACCAAGGCCCCGGAATTTTCTTGTACCTTTAATACATAGTATTACTAAATATATAAGCTTCCTATCCTGAAAATATAAAAGTAGCAAAATGCTCCTAGAAAAAGTTACGCATATTTGTCTTGAATAATTCCTCGAAAATATTGAAGTGGCTGGTTAACCACCAAGACCCCGGAATTTTCTTGTACCTTTAATACATAATATTACTAATCATATAAGCTTCCAATCCTGAAAATATAAAAGTAGCAAAATGCTCCTAGAAAAAGTTACGCATATTTGTCTTGAATAATTCCCCGAAAATGTTGAAGTGGCTGGTTAACCACCAAGACCCCGGAATTTTCTTGTACCTTTAATACATAATATTACTAATCATATAAGCTTCCAATCCTGAAAATATAAAAGTAGCAAAATGCTCCTAGAAAAAGTTACGCATATTTGTCTTGAATAATTCCTGGAAAATGTTGAAATGGCTGGTTAACCACCAAGACCCCGGAATTTTCTTGTACCTTTAATACATAATATTACTAAACATATAAGCTTCCTATCCTGAAAATATAAAAGTAGAAAAATGCTCCTAGAAAAAGTTACGCATATTTGTCTTGAATAATTCCTCGAAAATGTTGAAGTGGCTGGTTAGCCACCAAGATCCCGGAATTTTCTTGTACCTTTAATACATAATATTACTAATCATATAAGCTTCCAATCCTGAAAATATAAAAGTAGCAAAATGCTCCTAGAAAAAGTTACGCATATTTGTCTTGAATAATTCCTCGAAAAATGGCTCGAAAATGTTGAAGTGGCTGGTTAACCACCAAGACCCCGGAATTTTCTTGTACCTTTAATACATAATATTACTAAACATATAAGCTTCCTATCCTGAAAATATAAAAGTAGCAAAATGCTCCTAGAAAAAGTTACGCATATTTGTCTTGAATAATTCCTCGAAAATATTGAAGAGGCTGGTTTACCACCAAGACCCCGGAATTTTCTTGTACCTTTAATACACAATATTACTAATCATATAAGCTTCCAATCCTGAAAATATAAAAGTAGCAAAATGCTCCTAGAAAAAGTTACGCATATTATTGTCTTGAATAATTCCTCGAAAATATTGAAGTGGCTGGTTAACCACCAAGACCCCGGAATTTTCTTGTACCTTTAATACATAATATTACTAATCATATAAGCTTCCAATCCTGAAAATATAAAAGTAGCAAAATGCTCCTAGAAAAAGTTACGCATATTTGTCTTGAATAATTCCTCGAAAATATTGAAGAGGCTGGTTAACCACCAAGACCCCGGAATTTTCTTGTACCTTTAATACATAATATTACTAATCATATAAGCTTCCAATCCTGAAAATATAAAAGTAGCAAAATGCTCCTAGAAAAAGTTACGCATATTTGTCTTGAATAATTCCTCGAAAAATGGCTCGAAAATGTTGAAGTGGCTGGTTAACCACCAAGACCCCGGAATTTTCTTGTACCTTTAATACATAATATTACTAAACATATAAGCTTCCTATCCTGAAAATATAAAAGTAGCAAAATGCTCCTAGAAAAAGTTACGCATATTTGTCTTGAATAATTCCTCGAAAATATTGAAGAGGCTGGTTTACCACCAAGACCCCGGAATTTTCTTGTACCTTTAATACACAATATTACTAATCATATAAGCTTCCAATCCTGAAAATATAAAAGTAGCAAAATGCTCCTAGAAAAAGTTACGCATATTATTGTCTTGAATAATTCCTCGAAAATATTGAAGTGGCTGGTTAACCACCAAGACCCCGGAATTTTCTTGTACCTTTAATACATAATATTACTAAACATATAAGCTTCCTATCCTGAAAATATAAAAGTAGAAAAATGCTCCTAGAAAAAGTTACGCATATTTGTCTTGAATAATTCCTCGAAAATGTTGAAGTGGCTGGTTAGCCACCAAGATCCCGGAATTTTCTTGTACCTTTAATACATAATATTACTAATCATATAAGCTTCCAATCCTGAAAATATAAAAGTAGCAAAATGCTCCTAGAAAAAGTTACGCATATTTGTCTTGAATAATTCCTCGAAAAATGGCTCGAAAATGTTGAAGTGGCTGGTTAACCACCAAGACCCCGGAATTTTCTTGTACCTTTAATACATAATATTACTAAACATATAAGCTTCCTATGCTGAAAATATAAAAGTAGCAAAATGCTCCTAGAAAAAGTTACGCATATTTGTCTTGAATAATTCCTCGAAAATATTGAAGAGGCTGGTTTACCACCAAGACCCCGGAATTTTCTTGTACCTTTAATACACAATATTACTAATCATATAAGCTTCCAATCCTGAAAATATAAAAGTAGCAAAATGCTCCTAGAAAAAGTTACGCATATTATTGTCTTGAATAATTCCTCGAAAATATTGAAGTGGCTGGTTAACCACCAAGACCCCGGAATTTTCTTGTACCTTTAATACATAATATTACTAATCATATAAGCTTCCAATCCTGAAAATATAAAAGTAGCAAAATGCTCCTAGAAAAAGTTACGCATATTTGTCTTGAATAATTCCTCGAAAATATTGAAGAGGCTGGTTAACCACCAAGACCCCGGAATTTTCTTGTACCTTTAATACATAATATTACTAATCATATAAGCTTCCAATCCTGAAAATATAAAAGTAGCAAAATGCTCCTAGAAAAAGTTACGCATATTTGTCTTGAATAATTCCTCGAAAATATTGAAGAGGCTGGTTAACCACCAAGACCCCGGAATTTTCTTGTACCTTTAATACATAATATTACTAATCATATAAGCTTCCTATCCTGAAAATATAAAAGTAGCAAAATGCTCCTAGAAAAAGTTACGCATATTTGTCTTGAATAATTCCTCGAAAATATTGAAGAGGCTGGTTAACCACCAAGACCCCGGAATTTTCTTGTACCTTTAATACATAATATTACTAATCATATAAGCTTCCAATCCTGAAAATATAAAAGTAGCAAAATGCTCCTAGAAAAAGTTACGCATATTTGTCTTGAATAATTCCTCGAAAAATGGCTCGAAAATGTTGAAGTGGCTGGTTAACCACCAAGACCCCGGAATTTTCTTGTACCTTTAATACATAATATTACTAATCATATAAGCTTCCAATCCTGAAAATAGAAAAGTAGAAAAATGCTCCTAGAAAAAGTTACGCATATTTGTCTTGAATAATTCCTGGAAATTGTTGAAGTGGCTGGTTAACCACCAAGACCCCGGAATTTTCTTGAACCGTTAATACATAATATTACTAAACATATAAGCTTCCTATCCTGAAAATATAAAAGTAGCAAAATGCTCCTAGAAAAAGTTACGCATATTTGTCTTGATAATTCCTCGAAAAATGGCTCGAAAATGTTGAAGTGGCTGGTTAACCACCAAGACCCCGGAATTTTCTTGTACCTT
The DNA here is from genome assembly GCA_958510855.1 of Rhagonycha lutea. Lineage (NCBI taxonomy): Eukaryota > Metazoa > Arthropoda > Insecta > Coleoptera > Cantharidae > Rhagonycha > Rhagonycha lutea. The sequence goes on from OY294042.1 coordinate 16,428,438, forward strand.
TAATACATAATATTACTAATCATATAAGCTTCCAATCCTGAAAATATGAAAGTAGCAAAATGCTCCTAGAAAAAGTTACGCATATTTGTCTTGAATAATTCCTCGAAAATATTGAAGAGGCTGGTTAACCACCAAGACCCCGGAATTTTCTTGTACCTTTAATACATAATATTACTAATCATATAAGCTTCCAATCCTGAAAATATAAAAGTAGCAAAATGCTCCTAGAAAAAGTTACGCATATTTGTCTTGAATTTTTCCTCGAAAATGTTGAAGTGGCTGGTTAACCACAAAGACCCCGGAATTTTCTTGTACCTTTAATACATAATATTACTAATCATATAAGCTTCCAATCCTGAAAATATAAAAGTAGCAAAATGCTCCTAGAAAAATTTACGCATATTTGTCTTGAATAATTCCTCGAAAATATTGAAGTGGCTGGTTAACCACCAAGACCCCGGAATTTTCTTGTACCTTTAATACATAATATTACTAATCATATAAGCTTCCAATCCTGAAAATATAAAAGTAGCAAAATGCTCCTAGAAGAAGTTACGCATATTTGTCTTGAATAATTCCAGGAAAATGTTGAAATGGCTGGTTAACCACCAAGACCCCGGATATTTCTTGTACCTTTAATACATAATATTACTAATAATATAAGCTTCCAATCCTGAAAATATAAAAGTAGCAAAATGCTCCTAGAAAAAGTTATGCATATTTGTCTTGAATAATTCCTCGAAAAATGGCTCGAAAATGTTGAAGTGGCTGGTCAACCACCAAGACCCTGGAATTTTCTTGTACCTTTAATACATAATATTACTAAACATATAAGCTTCCTATCCTGAAAATATAAAAGTAGCAAAATGCTTCTAGAAAAAGTTACGCATATTTGTCTTGAATAATTCCTCGAAAAATGGCTCGAAAATGTTGAAGTGGCTGGTTAACCACCAAGACCCCGGAATTTTCTTGTACCTTTAATACATAATATTACTAATCATATAAGCTTCCAATCCTGAAAATATAAAAGTAGCAAAATGCTCCTAGAAAAAGTTACGCATATTTGTCTTGAATAATTCCTCGAAAATGTTGAAGTGGCTGGTTAACCACCAAGACCCCGGAATTTTCTTGTACCTTTAATACATAATATTACTAATCATATAAGCTTCCAATCCTGAAAATATAAAAGTAGCAAAATGCTCCTAGAAAAAGTTACGCATATTTGTCTTGAATAATTCCTCGAAAATATTGAAGAGGCTGGTTAACCACCAAGACCCCGGAATTTTCTTGTACCTTTAATACATAATATTACTAATCATATAAGCTTCCAATCCTGAAAATATAAAAGTAGCAAAATGCTCCTAGAAAAAGTTACGCTTATTATTGTCTTGAATAATTCCTCGAAAATATTGAAGTGGCTGGTTAACCACCAAGACCCCGGAATTTTCTTGTACCTTTAATACATAATATTACTAATCATATAAGCTTCCAATCCTGAAAATATAAAAGTAGCAAAATGCTCCTAGAAAAAGTTACGCATATTTGTCTTGAATAATTCCTCGAAAATATTGAAGAGTCTGGTTAACCACCAAGACCCCGGAATTTTCTTGTACCTTTAATACATAATATTACTAATCATATAAGCTTCCAATCCTGAAAATATAAAAGTAGCAAAATGCTCCTAGAAAAAGTTACGCATATTATTGTCTTGAATAATTCCTCGAAAATATTGAAGTGGCTGGTTAACCACCAAGACCCCGGAATTTTCTTGTACCTTTAATACATAATATTACCAATCATATAAGCTTCCAATCCTGAAAATATAAAAGTAGCAAAATGCTCCTAGAAAAAGTTACGCATATTTGTCTTGAATAATTCCTCGAAAATGTTGAAGTGGCTGGTTAACCACCAAGACCCCGGAATTTTCTTGTACCTTTAATACATAATATTACTAATCATATAAGCTTCCAATCCTGAAATATAAAAGTAGCAAAATGCTCCTAGAAAAAGTTACGCATATTTGTCTTGCATAATTCCTCGAAAATGTTGAAGTGGCTGGTTAACCACCAAGACCCCGGAATTTTCTTGTACCTTTAATACATAATATTACTAAACATATAAGCTTCCTATCCTGAAAATATAAAAGTAGCAATATGCTCCTAGAAAAAGTTACGCATATTTGTCTTGAATAATTCCTCGAAAATATTGAAGTGGCTGGTTAACCACCAAGACCCCGAAATTTTTTGTACCTTTAATACATAATATAACCAATCATATAAGCTTCCAATCCTGAAAATATAAAAGTAGCAAAATGCTCCTAGAAAAAGTTACGCATATTTGTCTTGAATAATTCCTCGAAAAATTGTTCGAAAATGTTGAAGTGGCTGGTTAACCACCAAAGCCCCGGAATTTTCTTGTACCTTTAATACATAATATTACTAAGCATATAAGCTTCCTATCCTGAAAATATAAAAGTAGCAAAATGCTCCTAATAAAAGTTACGCATATTTGTCTTGAATAATTCCTCGAAAATGTTGAAGTGGCTGGTTAACCACCAAGACCCCGGAATTTTCATGTACCTTTAATACATAATATTACTAATCATATAAGCTTCCAATCCTGAAAATATAAAAGTAGCAAAATGCTCCTAGAAAAAGTTACGCATATTTGTCTTGAATAATTCCTCGAAAAATGGCTCGAAAATGTTGAAGTGGCTGGTTAACCACCAAGACCCCGGAATTTTCTTGTACCTTTAATACATAATATTACTAATCATATAAGCTTCCAATCCTGAAAATATAAAAGTAGCAAAATGCTCCTAGAAAAAGTTACGCATATTTGTCTTGAATAATTCCTCGAAAAATGGCTCGAAAATGTTAAAGTGGCTGGTTAACCACCAAGACCCCGGAATTTTCTTGTACCTTTAATACATAATATAACCAATTATATAAGCTTCCAATCCTGAAAATATAAAAGTAGCAAAATGCTCCTAGAAAAAGTTACGCATATTTGTCTTGAATAATTCCTCGAAAAATTGTTCGAAAATGTTGAAGTGGCTGGTTAACCACCAAAGCCCCGGAATTTTCTTGTACCTTTAATATATAATATTACTAAACATATAAGCTTCCTATCCTGAAAATATAAAAGTAGCAAAATGCTCCTAGAAAAAGTTACGCATATTTGTCTTGAATAATTCCTCGAAAATATTGAAGTGGCTGGTTAACCACCAAGACCCCGGAATTTTCTTGTACCTTTAATACATAATATTACTAATCATATAAGCTTCCAATCCTGAAAATATAAAAGTAGCAAAATGCTCCTAGAAAAAGTTACGCATATTTGTCTTGAATAATTCCTCGAAAAATGGCTCGAAAATGTTGAAGTGGCTGGTTAACCACCAAGACCCCGGAATTTTCTTGTACCTTTAATACATAATATTACTAATCATATAAGCTTCCAATCCTGAAAATATAAAAGTAGCAAAATGCTCCTAGAAAAAGTTACGCATATTTGTCTTGAATAATTCCTCGAAAAATGGCTCGAAAATGTTAAAGTGGCTGGTTAACCACCAAGACCCCGGAATTTTCTTGTACCTTTAATACATAATATAACCAATCATATAAGCTTCCAATCCTGAAAATATAAAAGTAGCAAAATGCTCCTAGAAAAAGTTACGCATATTTGTCTTGAATAATTCCTCGAAAATATTGAAGAGGCTGGTTAACCACCAAGACCCCGGAATTTTCTTGTACCTTTAATACATAATATTACTAATCATATAAGCTTCCAATCCTGAAAATAGAAAAGTAGAAAAATGCTCCTAGAAAAAGTTACGCATATTTGTCTTGAATAATTCCTGGAAATTGTTGAAGTGCCTGGTTAACCACCAAGACCCCGGAATTTTCTTGAACCTTTAATACATAATATTACTAAACATATAAGCTTCGTATCCTGAAAATATAAAAGTAGCAAAATGCTCCTAGAAAAAGTTACGCATATTTGTCTTGAATAATTCCTCGAAAAATGGCTCGAAAATGTTGAAGTGGCTGGTTAACCACCAAGACCCCGGAATTTTCTTGTACCTTTAATACATAATATTACTAATCATATAAGCTTCCAATCCTGAAAATATGAAAGTAGCAAAATGCTCCTAGAAAAAGTTACGCATATTTGTCTTGAATAATTCCTCGAAAATATTGAAGAGGCTGGTTAACCACCAAGACCCCGGAATTTTCTTGTACCTTTAATACATAATATTACTAATCATATAAGCTTCCAATCCTGAAAATATAAAAGTAGCAAAATGCTCCTAGAAAAAGTTACGCATATTTGTCTTGAATTTTTCCTCGAAAATGTTGAAGTGGCTGGTTAACCACAAAGACCCCGGAATTTTCTTGTACCTTTAATACATAATATTACTAATCATATAAGCTTCCAATCCTGAAAATATAAAAGTAGCAAAATGCTCCTAGAAAAATTTACGCATATTTGTCTTGAATAATTCCTCGAAAATATTGAAGTGGCTGGTTAACCACCAAGACCCCGGAATTTTCTTGTACCTTTAATACATAATATTACTAATCATATAAGCTTCCAATCCTGAAAATATAAAAGTAGCAAAATGCTCCTAGAAGAAGTTACGAATATTTGTCTTGAATAATTCCTGGAAAATGTTGAAATGGCTGGTTAACCACCAAGACCCCGGATATTTCTTGTACCTTTAATACATAATATTACTAATAATATAAGCTTCCAATCCTGAAAATATAAAAGTAGCAAAATGCTCCTAGAAAAAGTTATGCATATTTGTCTTGAATAATTCCTCGAAAAATGGCTCGAAAATGTTGAAGTGGCTGGTCAACCACCAAGACCCTGGAATTTTCTTGTACCTTTAATACATAATATTACTAAACATATAAGCTTCCTATCCTGAAAATATAAAAGTAGCAAAATGCTCCTAGAAAAAGTTACGCATATTTGTCTTGAATAATTCCTCGAAAAATGGCTCGAAAATGTTGAAGTGGCTGGTTAACCACCAAGACCCCGGAATTTTCTTGTACCTTTAATACATAATATTACTAATCATATAAGCTTCCAATCCTGAAAATATAAAAGTAGCAAAATGCTCCTAGAAAAAGTTACGCATATTTGTCTTGAATAATTCCTCGAAAAATTGTTCGAAAATGTTGAAGTGGCTGGTTAACCACCAAGGCCCCGGAATTTTCTTGTACCTTTAATACATAGTATTACTAAATATATAAGCTTCCTATCCTCAAAATATAAAAGTAGCAAAATGCTCCTAGAAAAAGTTACGCATATTTGTCTTGAATAATTCCTCGAAAATATTGAAGTGGCTGGTTAACCACCAAGACCCCGGAATTTTCTTGTACCTTTAATACATAATATTACTAATCATATAAGCTTCCAATCCTGAAAATATAAAAGTAGCAAAATGCTCCTAGAAAAAGTTACGCATATTTGTCTTGAATAATTCCTCGAAAAATGGCTCGAAAATGTTAAAGTGGCTGGTTAACCACCAAGACCCCGGAATTTTCTTGTACCTTTAATACATAATATAACCAATCATATAAGCTTCCAATCCTGAAAATATAAAAGTAGCAAAATGCTCCTAGAAAAAGTTACGCATATTTGTCTTGAATAATTCCTCGAAAAATTGTTCGAAAATGTTGAAGTGGCTGGTTAACCACCAAAGCCCCGGAATTTTCTTGTACCTTTAATACATAATATTACTAAACATATAAGCTTCCTATCCTGAAAATATAAAAGTAGCAAAATGCTCCTAGAAAAAGTTACGCATATTTGTCTTGAATAATTCCTCGAAAATATTGAAGTGGCTGGTTAACCACCAAGACCCCGGAATTTTCTTGTACCTTTAATACATAATATTACTAATCATATAAGCTTCCAATCCTGAAAATATAAAAGTAGCAAAATGCTCCTAGAAAAAGTTACGCATATTTGTCTTGAATAATTCCTCGAAAATGTTGAAGTGGCTGGTTAACCACCAAGACCCCGGAATTTTCATGTACCTTTAATACATAATATTACTAATCATATAAGCTTCCAATCCTGAAAATATAAAAGTAGCAAAATGCTCCTAGAAAAAGTTACGCATATTTGTCTTGAATAATTCCTCGAAAAATGGCTCGAAAATGTTGAAGTGGCTGGTTAACCACCAAGACCCCGGAATTTTCTTGTACCTTTAATACATAATATTACTAATCATATAAGCTTCCAATCCTGAAAATAGAAAAGTAGAAAAATGCTCCTAGAAAAAGTTACGCATATTTGTCTTGAATAATTCCTGGAAATTGTTGAAGTGACTGGTTAACCACCAAGACCCCGGAATTTTCTTGAACCTTTAATACATAATATTACTAAACATATAAGCTTCCTATCCTGAAAATATAAAAGTAGCAAAATGCTCCTAGAAAAAGTTACGCATATTTGTCTTGAATAATTCCTCGAAAAATGGCTCGAAAATGTTGAAGTGGCTGGTTAAACACCAAGACCCCGGAATTTTCTTGTACCTTTAATACATAATATTACTAATCATATAAGCTTCCAATCCTGAAAATATAAAAGTAGCAAAATGCTCCTAGAAAAAGTTACGCATATTTGTCTTGAATAATTCCTCGAAAATATTGAAGAGGCTGGTTAACCACCAAGACCCCGGAATTTTCTTGTACCTTTAATACATAATATTACTAATCATATAAGCTTCCAATCCTGAAAATATAAAAGTAGCAAAATGCTCCTAGAAAAAGTTACGCATATTTGTCTTGAATAATTCCTCGAAAATATTGAAGAGGCTGGTTAACCACCAAGACCCCGGAATTTTCTTGTACCTTTAATACATAATATTACTAATCATATAAGCTTCCAATCCTGAAAATATAAAAGTAGCAAAATGCTCCTAGAAAAAGTTACGCATATTTGTCTTGAATAATTCCTCGAAAATATTGAAGAGGCTGGTTAACCACCAAGACCCCGGAATTTTCTTGTACCTTTAATACATAATATTACTAATCATATAAGCTTCCAATCCTGAAAATAGAAAAGTAGAAAAATGCTCCTAGAAAAAGTTACGCATATTTGTCTTGAATAATTCCTGGAAATTGTTGAAGTGCCTGGTTAACCACCAAGACCCCGGAATTTTCTTGAACCTTTAATACATAATATTACTAAACATATAAGCTTCGTATCCTGAAAATATAAAAGTAGCAAAATGCTCCTAGAAAAAGTTACGCATATTTGTCTTGAATAATTCCTCGAAAAATGGCTCGAAAATGTTGAAGTGGCTGGTTAACCACCAAGACCCCGGAATTTTCTTGTACCTTTAATACATAATATTACTAATCATATAAGCTTCCAATCCTGAAAATATGAAAGTAGCAAAATGCTCCTAGAAAAAGTTACGCATATTTGTCTTGAATAATTCCTCGAAAATATTGAAGAGGCTGGTTAACCACCAAGACCCCGGAATTTTCTTGTACCTTTAATACATAATATTACTAATCATATAAGCTTCCAATCCTGAAAATATAAAAGTAGCAAAATGCTCCTAGAAAAAGTTACGCATATTTGTCTTGAATTTTTCCTCGAAAATGTTGAAGTGGCTGGTTAACCACAAAGACCCCGGAATTTTCTTGTACCTTTAATACATAATATTACTAATCATATAAGCTTCCAATCCTGAAAATATAAAAGTAGCAAAATGCTCCTAGAAAAATTTACGCATATTTGTCTTGAATAATTCCTCGAAAATATTGAAGTGGCTGGTTAACCACCAAGACCCCGGAATTTTCTTGTACCTTTAATACATAATATTACTAATCATATAAGCTTCCAATCCTGAAAATATAAAAGTAGCAAAATGCTCCTAGAAGAAGTTACGAATATTTGTCTTGAATAATTCCTGGAAAATGTTGAAATGGCTGGTTAACCACCAAGACCCCGGATATTTCTTGTACCTTTAATACATAATATTACTAATAATATAAGCTTCCAATCCTGAAAATATAAAAGTAGCAAAATGCTCCTAGAAAAAGTTATGCATATTTGTCTTGAATAATTCCTCGAAAAATGGCTCGAAAATGTTGAAGTGGCTGGTCAACCACCAAGACCCTGGAATTTTCTTGTACCTTTAATACATAATATTACTAAACATATAAGCTTCCTATCCTGAAAATATAAAAGTAGCAAAATGCTCCTAGAAAAAGTTACGCATATTTGTCTTGAATAATTCCTCGAAAAATGGCTCGAAAATGTTGAAGTGGCTGGTTAACCACCAAGACCCCGGAATTTTCTTGTACCTTTAATACATAATATTACTAATCATATAAGCTTCCAATCCTGAAAATATAAAAGTAGCAAAATGCTCCTAGAAAAAGTTACGCATATTTGTCTTGAATAATTCCTCGAAAAATTGTTCGAAAATGTTGAAGTGGCTGGTTAACCACCAAGGCCCCGGAATTTTCTTGTACCTTTAATACATAGTATTACTAAATATATAAGCTTCCTATCCTCAAAATATAAAAGTAGCAAAATGCTCCTAGAAAAAGTTACGCATATTTGTCTTGAATAATTCCTCGAAAATATTGAAGTGGCTGGTTAACCACCAAGACCCCGGAATTTTCTTGTACCTTTAATACATAATATTACTAATCATATAAGCTTCCAATCCTGAAAATATAAAAGTAGCAAAATGCTCCTAGAAAAAGTTACGCATATTTGTCTTGAATAATTCCTCGAAAATGTTGAAGTGGCTGGTTAACCACCAAGACCCCGGAATTTTCTTGTACCTTTAATACATAATATTACTAATCATATAAGCTTCCAATCCTGAAAATATAAAAGTAGCAAAATGCTCCTAGAAAAAGTTACGCATATTTGTCTTGAATAATTCCTCGAAAATGTTGAAGTGGCTGGTTAACCACCAAGACCCCGGAATTTTCTTGTACCTTTAATACATAATATTACTAATCATATAAGCTTCCAATCCTGAAAATATAAAAGTAGCAAATGCTCCTAGAAAAAGTTACGCATATTTGTCTTGAATAATTCCTCGAAAATGTTGAAGTGGCTGGTTAACCACCAAGACCCCGGAATTTTCTTGTACCTTTAATACATAATATTACTAATCATATAAGCTTCCAATCCTGAAAATATAAAAGTAGCAAAATGCTCCTAGAAAAAGTTACGCATATTTGTCTTGCATAATTCCTCGAAAATGTTGAAGTGGCTGGTTAACCACCAAGACCCCGGAATTTTCTTGTACCTTTAATACATAATATTACTAAACATATAAGCTTCCTATCCTGAAAATATAAAAGTAGCAATATGCTCCTAGAAAAAGTTACGCATATTTGTCTTGAATAATTCCTCGAAAATATTGAAGAGGCTGGTTAACCACCAAGACCCCGGAATTTTCTTGTACCTTTAATACATAATAACTAAGCATATAAGCTTCCAATCCTGAAAATATAAAAGTAGCAAAATGCTCCTAGAAAAAGTTACGCATATTTGTCTTGAATTTTTCCTCGAAAATGTTGAAGTGGCTGGTTAACCACCAAGACCCCGGAATTTTTTGTACCTTTAATACATAATATAACCAATCATATAAGCTTCCAATCCTGAAAATATAAAAGTAGCAAAATGCTCCTAGAAAAAGTTACGCATATTTGTCTTGAATAATTCCTCGAAAAATTGTTCGAAAATGTTGAAGTGGCTGGTTAACCACCAAAGCCCCGGAATTTTCTTGTACCTTTAATACATAATATTACTAAACATATAAGCTTCCTATCCTGAAAATATAAAAGTAGCAAAATGCTCCTAATAAAAGTTACGCATATTTGTCTTGAATAATTCCTCGAAAATATTGAAGTGGCTGGTTAACCACCAAGACCCCGGAATTTTCTTGTACCTTTAATACATAATATTACTAATCATATAAGCTTCCAATCCTGAAAATATAAAAGTAGCAAAATGCTCCTAGAAAAAGTTACGCATATTTGTCTTGAATAATTCCTCGAAAATGTTGAAGTGGCTGGTTAACCACCAAGACCCCGGAATTTTCATGTACCTTTAATACATAATATTACTAATCATATAAGCTTCCAATCCTGAAAATATAAAAGTAGCAAAATGCTCCTAGAAAAAGTTACGCATATTTGCCTTGAATAATTCCTCGAAAAATGGCTCGAAAATGTTGAAGTGGCTGGTTAACCACCAAGACCCCGGAATTTTCTTGTACCTTTAATACATAATATTACTAATCATATAAGCTTCCAATCCTGAAAATAGAAAAGTAGAAAAATGCTCCTAGAAAAAGTTACGCATATTTGTCTTGAATAATTCCTGGAAATTGTTGAAGTGGCTGGTTAACCACCAAGACCCCGGAATTTTCTTGAACCTTTAATACATAATATTACTAAACATATAAGCTTCCTATCCTGAAAATATAAAAGTAGCAAAATGCTCCTAGAAAAAGTTACGCATATTTGTCTTGAATAATTCCTCGAAAAATGGCTCGAAAATGTTGAAGTGGCTGGTTAACCACCAAGACCCCGGAATTTTCTTGTACCTTTAATACATAATATTACTAATCATATAAGCTTCCAATCCTGAAAATATAAAAGTAGCAAAATGCTCCTAGAAAAAGTTACGCATATTTGTCTTGAATAATTCCTCGAAAATATTGAAGAGGCTGGTTAACCACCAAGACCCCGGAATTTTCTTGTACCTTTAATACATAATATTACTAATCATATAAGCTTCCAATCCTGAAAATATAAAAGTAGCAAAATGCTCCTAGAAAAAGTTACGCATATTTGTCTTGAATTTTTCCTCGAAAATGTTGAAGTGGCTGGTTAACCACAAAGACCCCGGAATTTTCTTGTACCTTTAATACATAATATTACTAATCATATAAGCTTCCAATCCTGAAAATATAAAAGTAGCAAAATGCTCCTAGAAAGATTTACGCATATTTGTCTTGAATAATTCCTCGAAAATATTGAAGTGGCTGGTTAACCACCAAGACCCCGGAATTTTCTTGTACCTTTAATACATAATATTACTAATCATATAAGCTTCCAATCCTGAAAATATAAAAGTAGCAAAATGCTCCTAGAAAAAGTTACGCATATTTGTCTTGAATAATTCCTGGAAAATGTTGAAATGGCTGGTTAACCACCAAGACCCCGGATATTTCTTGTACCTTTAATACATAATATTACTAATAATATTAGCTTCCAATCCTGAAAATATAAAAGTAGCAAAATGCTCCTAGAAAAAGTTATGCATATTTGTCTTGAATAATTCCTCGAAAAATGGCTCGAAAATGTTGAAGTGGCTGGTCAACCACCAAGACCCTGGAATTTTCTTGTACCTTTAATACATAATATTACTAATCATATAAGCTTCCAATCCTGAAAATATAAAAGTAGCAAAATGCTCCTAGAAAAAGTTACGCATATTTGTCTTGAATAATTCCTCGAAAATGTTGAAGTGGCTGGTTAACCACCAAGACCCCGGAATTTTCTTGTACCTTTAATACATAATATTACTAATCATATAAGCTTCCAATCCTGAAAATATAAAAGTAGCAAATGCTCCTAGAAAAAGTTACGCATATTTGTCTTGAATAATTCCTCGAAAATGTTGAAGTGGCTGGTTAACCACCAAGACCCCGGAATTTTCTTGTACCTTTAATACATAATATTACTAATCATATAAGCTTCCAATCCTGAAAATATAAAAGTAGCAAAATGCTCCTAGAAAAAGTTACGCATATTTGTCTTGCATAATTCCTCGAAAATGTTGAAGTGGCTGGTTAACCACCAAGACCCCGGAATTTTCTTGTACCTTTAATACATAATATTACTAAACATATAAGCTTCCTATCCTGAAAATATAAAAGTAGCAATATGCTCCTAGAAAAAGTTACGCATATTTGTCTTGAATAATTCCTCGAAAATATTGAAGAGGCTGGTTAACCACCAAGACCCCGGAATTTTCTTGTACCTTTAATACATAATAACTAAGCATATAAGCTTCCAATCCTGAAAATATAAAAGTAGCAAAATGCTCCTAGAAAAAGTTACGCATATTTGTCTTGAATTTTTCCTCGAAAATGTTGAAGTGGCTGGTTAACCACCAAGACCCCGGAATTTTTTGTACCTTTAATACATAATATAACCAATCATATAAGCTTCCAATCCTGAAAATATAAAAGTAGCAAAATGCTCCTAGAAAAAGTTACGCATATTTGTCTTGAATAATTCCTCGAAAAATTGTTCGAAAATGTTGAAGTGGCTGGTTAACCACCAAAGCCCCGGAATTTTCTTGTACCTTTAATACATAATATTACTAAACATATAAGCTTCCTATCCTGAAAATATAAAAGTAGCAAAATGCTCCTAATAAAAGTTACGCATATTTGTCTTGAATAATTCCTCGAAAATATTGAAGTGGCTGGTTAACCACCAAGACCCCGGAATTTTCTTGTACCTTTAATACATAATATTACTAATCATATAAGCTTCCAATCCTGAAAATATAAAAGTAGCAAAATGCTCCTAGAAAAAGTTACGCATATTTGTCTTGAATAATTCCTCGAAAATGTTGAAGTGGCTGGTTAACCACCAAGACCCCGGAATTTTCATGTACCTTTAATACATAATATTACTAATCATATAAGCTTCCAATCCTGAAAATATAAAAGTAGCAAAATGCTCCTAGAAAAAGTTACGCATATTTGCCTTGAATAATTCCTCGAAAAATGGCTCGAAAATGTTGAAGTGGCTGGTTAACCACCAAGACCCCGGAATTTTCTTGTACCTTTAATACATAATATTACTAATCATATAAGCTTCCAATCCTGAAAATAGAAAAGTAGAAAAATGCTCCTAGAAAAAGTTACGCATATTTGTCTTGAATAATTCCTGGAAATTGTTGAAGTGGCTGGTTAACCACCAAGACCCCGGAATTTTCTTGAACCTTTAATACATAATATTACTAAACATATAAGCTTCCTATCCTGAAAATATAAAAGTAGCAAAATGCTCCTAGAAAAAGTTACGCATATTTGTCTTGAATAATTCCTCGAAAAATGGCTCGAAAATGTTGAAGTGGCTGGTTAACCACCAAGACCCCGGAATTTTCTTGTACCTTTAATACATAATATTACTAATCATATAAGCTTCCAATCCTGAAAATATAAAAGTAGCAAAATGCTCCTAGAAAAAGTTACGCATATTTGTCTTGAATAATTCCTCGAAAATATTGAAGAGGCTGGTTAACCACCAAGACCCCGGAATTTTCTTGTACCTTTAATACATAATATTACTAATCATATAAGCTTCCAATCCTGAAAATATAAAAGTAGCAAAATGCTCCTAGAAAAAGTTACGCATATTTGTCTTGAATTTTTCCTCGAAAATGTTGAAGTGGCTGGTTAACCACAAAGACCCCGGAATTTTCTTGTACCTTTAATACATAATATTACTAATCATATAAGCTTCCAATCCTGAAAATATAAAAGTAGCAAAATGCTCCTAGAAAAATTTACGCATATTTGTCTTGAATAATTCCTCGAAAATATTGAAGTGGCTGGTTAACCACCAAGACCCCGGAATTTTCTTGTACCTTTAATACATAATATTACTAATCATATAAGCTTCCAATCCTGAAAATATAAAAGTAGCAAAATGCTCCTAGAAAAAGTTACGCATATTTGTCTTGAATAATTCCTGGAAAATGTTGAAATGGCTGGTTAACCACCAAGACCCCGGATATTTGTTGTACCTTTAATACATAATATTACTAATAATATAAGCTTCCAATCCTGAAAATATAAAAGTAGCAAAATGCTCCTAGAAAAAGTTATGCATATTTGTCTTGAATAATTCCTCGAAAAATGGCTCGAAAATGTTGAAGTGGCTGGTCAACCACCAAGACCCTGGAATTTTCTTGTACCTTTAATACATAATATTACTAAACATATAAGCTTCCTATCCTGAAAATATAAAAGTAGCAAAATGCTCCTAGAAAAAGTTACGCATATTTGTCTTGAATAATTCCTCGAAAAATGGCTCGAAAATGTTGAAGTGGCTGGTTAACCACCAAGACCCCGGAATTTTCTTGTACCTTTAATACATAATATTACTAATCATATAAGCTTCCAATCCTGAAAATATAAAAGTAGCAAAATGCTCCTAGAAAAAGTTACGCATATTTGTCTTGAATAATTCCTCGAAAAATTGTTCGAAAATGTTGAAGTGGCTGGTTAACCACCAAGGCCCCGGAATTTTCTTGTACCTTTAATACATAGTATTACTAAATATATAAGCTTCCTATCCTGAAAATATAAAAGTAGCAAAATGCTCCTAGAAAAAGTTACGCATATTTGTCTTGAATAATTCCTCGAAAATATTGAAGTGGCTGGTTAACAACCAAGACCCCGGAATTTTCTTGTACCTTTAATACATAATATTACTAATCATATAAGCTTCCAATCCTGAAAATATAAAAGTAGCAAAATGCTCCTAGAAAAAGTTTCGCATATTTGTCTTGAATAATTCCTCGAAAATGTTGAAGTGGCTGGTTAACCACCAAGACCCCGGAATTTTCTTGTACCTTTAATACATAATATTACTAATCATATAAGCTTCCAATCCTGAAAATATAAAAGTAGCAAAATGCTCCTAGAAAAAGTTACGCATATTTGTCTTGAATAATTCCTCGAAAATGTTGAAGTGGCTGGTTAACCACCAAGCCCCGGAATTTTCTTGTACCTTTAATACATAATATTACTAATCATATAAGCTTCCAATCCTGAAAATATAAAAGTAGCAAAATGCTCCTAGAAAAAGTTACGCATATTTGCCTTGAATAATTCCTCGAAAAAAGGCTCGAAAATGTTGAAGTGGCTGGTTAACCACCAAGACCCCGGAATTTTCTTGTACCTTTAATACATAATATTACTAATCATATAAGCTTCCAATCCTGAAAATAGAAAAGTAGAAAAATGCTCCTAGAAAAAGTTACGCATATTTGTCTTGAATAATTCCTGGAAATTGTTGAAGTGGCTGGTTAACCACCAAGACCCCGGAATTTTCTTGAACCTTTAATACATAATATTACTAAACATATAAGCTTCCTATCCTGAAAATATAAAAGTAGCAAAATGCTCCTAGAAAAAGTTACGCATATTTGTCTTGAATAATTCCTCGAAAAATGGCTCGAAAATGTTGAAGTGGCTGGTTAACCACCAAGACCCCGGAATTTTCTTGTACCTTTAATACATAATATTACTAATCATATAAGCTTCCAATCCTGAAAATATAAAAGTAGCAAAATGCTCCTAGAAAAAGTTACGCATATTTGTCTTGAATAATTCCTCGAAAATATTGAAGAGGCTGGTTAACCACCAAGACCCCGGAATTTTCTTGTACCTTTAATACATAATATTACTAATCATATAAGCTTCCAATCCTGAAAATATAAAAGTAGCAAAATGCTCCTAGAAAAAGTTACGCATATTTGTCTTGAATTTTTCCTCGAAAATGTTGAAGTGGCTGGTTAACCACAAAGACCCCGGAATTTTCTTGTACCTTTAATACATAATATTACTAATCATATAAGCTTCCAATCCTGAAAATATAAAAGTAGCAAAATGCTCCTAGAAAAATTTACGCATATTTGTCTTGAATAATTCCTCGAAAATATTGAAGTGGCTGGTTAACCACCAAGACCCCGGAATTTTCTTGTACCTTTAATACATAATATTACTAATCATATAAGCTTCCTATCCTGAAAATATAAAAGTAGCAAAATGCTCCTAGAAAAAGTTACGCATATTTGTCTTGAATAATTCCTCGAAAAATGGCTCGAAAATGTTGAAGTGGCTGGTTAACCACCAAGACCCCGGAATTTTCTTGTACCTTTAATACATAATATTACTAATCATATAAGCTTCCAATCCTGAAAATATAAAAGTAGCAAAATGCTCCTAGAAAAAGTTACGCATATTTGTCTTGAATAATTCCTCGAAAAATTGTTCGAAAATGTTGAAGTGGCTGGTTAACCACCAAGGCCCCGGAATTTTCTTGTACCTTTAATACATAGTATTACTAAATATATAAGCTTCCTATCCTGAAAATATAAAAGTAGCAAAATGCTCCTAGAAAAAGTTACGCATATTTGTCTTGAATAATTCCTCGAAAATATTGAAGTGGCTGGTTAACAACCAAGACCCCGGAATTTTCTTGTACCTTTAATACATAATATTACTAATCATATAAGCTTCCAATCCTGAAAATATAAAAGTAGCAAAATGCTCCTAGAAAAAGTTTCGCATATTTGTCTTGAATAATTCCTCGAAAATGTTGAAGTGGCTGGTTAACCACCAAGACCCCGGAATTTTCTTGTACCTTTAATACATAATATTACTAATCATATAAGCTTCCAATCCTGAAAATATAAAAGTAGCAAAATGCTCCTAGAAAAAGTTACGCATATTTGTCTTGAATAATTCCTCGAAAATGTTGAA
The DNA here is from genome assembly GCA_958510855.1 of Rhagonycha lutea. NCBI lineage: Eukaryota > Metazoa > Arthropoda > Insecta > Coleoptera > Cantharidae > Rhagonycha > Rhagonycha lutea. The sequence continues at coordinate 16,445,014 of OY294042.1, forward strand.
GTGGCTGGTTAACCACCAAGACCCCGGAATTTTCTTGTACCTTTAATACATAATATTACTAATCATATAAGCTTCCAATCCTGAAAATATAAAAGTAGCAAAATGCTCCTAGAAAAAGTTACGCATATTTGTCTTGAATAATTCCTCGAAAATGTTGAAGTGGCTGGTTAACCACCAAGACCCCGGAATTTTCTTGTACCTTTAATACATAATATTACTAATCATATAAGCTTCCAATCCAGAAAATATAAAAGTAGCAAAATGCTCCTAGAAAAAGTTACGCATATTTGTCTTGAATAATTCCTCGAAAATATTGAAGAGGCTGGTTAACCACCAAGACCCCGGAATTTTCTTGTACCTTTAATACATAATATTACTAATCATATAAGCTTCCAATCCTGAAAATATAAAAGTAGCAAAATGCTCCTAGAAAAATTTACGCATATTTGTCTTGAATAATTCCTCGAAAATATTGAAGTGGCTGGTTAACCACCAAGACCCCGGAATTTTCTTGTACCTTTAATAGATAATATTACTAATCATATAAGCTTCCAATCCTGAAAATATAAAAGTAGCAAAATGCTCCTAGAAAAAGTTACGCATATTTGTCTTGAATTTTTCCTCGAAAATGTTGAAGTGGCTGGTTAACCACAAAGACCCCGGAATTTTCTTGTACCTTTAATACATAATATTACTAATCATATAAGCTTCCAATCCTGAAAATATAAAAGTAGCAAAATGCTCCTAGAAAAATTTACGCATATTTGTCTTGAATAATTCCTCGAAAATATTGAAGTGGCTGGTTAACCACCAAGACCCCGGAATTTTCTTGTACCTTTAATACATAATATTACTAATCATATAAGCTTCCAATCCTGAAAATATAAAAGTAGCAAAATGCTCCTAGAAGAAGTTACGCATATTTGTCTTGAATAATTCCTGGAAAATGTTGAAATGGCTGGTTAACCACCAAGACCCCGGATATTTCTTGTACCTTTAATACATAATATTACTAATAATATAAGCTTCCAATCCTGAAAATATAAAAGTAGCAAAATGCTCCTAGAAAAAGTTATGCATATTTGTCTTGAATAATTCCTCGAAAAATGGCTCGAAAATGTTGAAGTGGCTGGTCAACCACCAAGACCCTGGAATTTTCTTGTACCTTTAATACATAATATTACTAAACATATAAGCTTCCTATAAAAAGTTACGCATATTTGTCTTGAATAATTCCTCGAAAAATGGCTCGAAAATGTTGAAGTGGCTGGTTAACCACCAAGACCCCGGAATTTTCTTGTACCTTTAATACATAATATTACTAATCATATAAGCTTCCAATCCTGAAAATATAAAAGTAGCAAAATGCTCCTAGAAAAAGTTACGCATATTTGTCTTGAATAATTCCTCGAAAAATGGCTCGAAAATGTTGAAGTGGCTGGTTAACCACCAAGACCCCGGAATTTTCTTGTACCTTTAATACATAATATTACTAATCATATAAGCTTCCAATCCTGAAAATATAAAAGTAGCAAAATGCTCCTAGAAAAAGTTACGCATATTTGTCTTGAATAATTCCTCGAAAAATTGTTCGAAAATGTTGAAGTGGCTGGTTAACCACCAAGGCCCCGGAATTTTCTTGTACCTTTAATACATAGTATTACTAAATATATAAGCTTCCTATCCTGAAAATATAAAAGTAGCAAAATGCTCCTAGAAAAAGTGACGCATATTTGTCTTGAATAATTCCTGGAAATTGTTGAAGTGGCTGGTTAACCACCAAGACCCCGGAATTTTCTTGAACCTTTAATACATAATATTACTAAACATATAAGCTTCCTATCCTGAAAATATAAAAGTAGCAAAATGCTCCTAGAAAAAGTTACGCATATTTGTCTTGAATAATTCCTCGAAAAATGGCTCGAAAATGTTGAAGTGGCTGGTTAACCACCAAGACCCCGGAATTTTCTTGTACCTTTAATACATAATATTACTAATCATATAAGCTTCCAATCCTGAAAATATGAAAGTAGCAAAATGCTCCTAGAAAAAGTTACGCATATTTGTCTTGAATAATTCCTCGAAAATATTGAAGAGGCTGGTTAACCACCAAGACCCCGGAATTTTCTTGTACCTTTAATACATAATATTACTAATCATATAAGCTTCCAATCCTGAAAATATAAAAGTAGCAAAATGCTCCTAGAAAAAGTTACGCATATTTGTCTTGAATTTTTCCTCGAAAATGTTGAAGTGGCTGGTTAACCACAAAGACCCCGGAATTTTCTTGTACCTTTAATACATAATATTACTAATCATATAAGCTTCCAATCCTGAAAATATAAAAGTAGCAAAATGCTCCTAGAAAAATTTACGCATATTTGTCTTGAATAATTCCTCGAAAATATTGAAGTGGCTGGTTAACCACCAAGACCCCGGAATTTTCTTGTATATTTAATACATAATATTACTAATCATATAAGCTTCCAATCCTGAAAATATAAAAGTAGCAAAATGCTCCTAGAAAAAGTTACGCATATTTGTCTTGAATTTTTCCTCGAAAATGTTGAAGTGGCTGGTTAACCACAAAGACCCCGGAATTTTCTTGTACCTTTAATACATAATATTACTAATCATATAAGCTTCCAATCCTGAAAATATAAAAGTAGCAAAATGCTCCTAGAAAAATTTACGCATATTTGTCTTGAATAATTCCTCGAAAATATTGAAGTGGCTGGTTAACCACCAAGACCCCGGAATTTTCTTGTACCTTTAATACATAATATTACTAATCATATAAGCTTCCAATCCTGAAAATATAAAAGTAGCAAAATGCTCCTAGAAGAAGTTACGCATATTTGTCTTGAATAATTCCTGGAAAATGTTGAAATGGCTGGTTAACCACCAAGACCCCGGAATTTTTTGTACCTTTAATACATAATATAACCAATCATATAAGCTTCCAATCCTGAAAATATAAAAGTAGCAAAATGCTCCTAGAAAAAGTTACGCATATTTGTCTTGAATAATTCCTCGAAAAATTGTTCGAAAATGTTGAAGTGGCTGGTTAACCACCAAAGCCCCGGAATTTTCTTGTACCTTTAATACATAATATTACTAAACATATAAGCTTCCTATCCTGAAAATATAAAAGTAGCAAAATGCTCCTAATAAAAGTTACGCATATTTGTCTTGAATAATTCCTCGAAAATATTGAAGTGGCTGGTTAACCACCAAGACCCCGGAATTTTCTTGTACCTTTAATACATAATATTACTAATCATATAAGCTTCCAATCCTGAAAATATAAAAGTAGCAAAATGCTCCTAGAAAAAGTTACGCATATTTGTCTTGAATAATTCCTCGAAAATGTTGAAGTGGCTGGTTAACCACCAAGACCCCGGAATTTTCATGTACCTTTAATACATAATATTACTAATCATATAAGCTTCCAATCCTGAAAATATAAAAGTAGCAAAATGCTCCTAGAAAAAGTTACGCATATTTGCCTTGAATAATTCCTCGAAAAATGGCTCGAAAATGTTGAAGTGGCTGGTTAACCACCAAGACCCCGGAATTTTCTTGTACCTTTAATACATAATATTACTAATCATATAAGCTTCCAATCCTGAAAATAGAAAAGTAGAAAAATGCTCCTAGAAAAAGTTACGCATATTTGTCTTGAATAATTCCTGGAAATTGTTGAAGTGGCTGGTTAACCACCAAGACCCCGGAATTTTCTTGAACCTTTAATACATAATATTACTAAACATATAAGCTTCCTATCCTGAAAATATAAAAGTAGCAAAATGCTCCTAGAAAAAGTTACGCATATTTGTCTTGAATAATTCCTCGAAAAATGGCTCGAAAATGTTGAAGTGGCTGGTTAACCACCAAGACCCCGGAATTTTCTTGTACATTTAATACATAATATTACTAATCATATAAGCTTCCAATCCTGAAAATATAAAAGTAGCAAAATGCTCCTAGAAAAAGTTACGCATATTTGTCTTGAATAATTCCTCGAAAATATTGAAGAGGCTGGTTAACCACCAAGACCCCGGAATTTTCTTGTACCTTTAATACATAATATTACTAATCATATAAGCTTCCAATCCTGAAAATATAAAAGTAGCAAAATGCTCCTAGAAAAAGTTACGCATATTTGTCTTGAATTTTTCCTCGAAAATGTTGAAGTGGCTGGTTAACCACAAAGACCCCGGAATTTTCTTGTACCTTTAATACATAATATTACTAATCATATAAGCTTCCAATCCTGAAAATATAAAAGTAGCAAAATGCTCCTAGAAAAATTTACGCATATTTGTCTTGAATAATTCCTCGAAAATATTGAAGTGGCTGGTTAACCACCAAGACCCCGGAATTTTCTTGTACCTTTAATACATAATATTACTAATCATATAAGCTTCCAATCCTGAAAATATAAAAGTAGCAAAATGCTCCTAGAAAAAGTTACGCATATTTGTCTTGAATAATTCCTGGAAAATGTTGAAATGGCTGGTTAACCACCAAGACCCCGGATATTTCTTGTACCTTTAATACATAATATTACTAATAATATAAGCTTCCAATCCTGAAAATATAAAAGTAGCAAAATGCTCCTAGAAAAAGTTATGCATATTTGTCTTGAATAATTCCTCGAAAAATGGCTCGAAAATGTTGAAGTGGCTGGTCAACCACCAAGACCCTGGAATTTTCTTGTACCTTTAATACATAATATTACTAAACATATAAGCTTCCTATCCTGAAAATATAAAAGTAGCAAAATGCTCCTAGAAAAAGTTACGCATATTTGTCTTGAATAATTCCTCGAAAAATGGCTCGAAAATGTTGAAGTGGCTGGTTAACCACCAAGACCCCGGAATTTTCTTGTACCTTTAATACATAATATTACTAATCATATAAGCTTCCAATCCTGAAAATATAAAAGTAGCAAAATGCTCCTAGAAAAAGTTACGCATATTTGTCTTGAATAATTCCTCGAAAAATTGTTCGAAAATGTTGAAGTGGCTGGTTAACCACCAAGGCCCCGGAATTTTCTTGTACCTTTAATACATAGTATTACTAAATATATAAGCTTCCTATCCTGAAAATATAAAAGTAGCAAAATGCTCCTAGAAAAAGTTACGCATATTTGTCTTGAATAATTCCTCGAAAATATTGAAGTGGCTGGTTAACAACCAAGACCCCGGAATTTTCTTGTACCTTTAATACATAATATTACTAATCATATAAGCTTCCAATCCTGAAAATATAAAAGTAGCAAAATGCTCCTAGAAAAAGTTTCGCATATTTGTCTTGAATAATTCCTCGAAAATGTTGAAGTGGCTGGTTAACCACCAAGACCCCGGAATTTTCTTGTACCTTTAATACATAATATTACTAATCATATAAGCTTCCAATCCTGAAAATATAAAAGTAGCAAAATGCTCCTAGAAAAAGTTACGCATATTTGTCTTGAATAATTCCTCGAAAATGTTGAAGTGGCTGGTTAACCACCAAGCCCCGGAATTTTCTTGTACCTTTAATACATAATATTACTAATCATATAAGCTTCCAATCCTGAAAATATAAAAGTAGCAAAATGCTCCTAGAAAAAGTTACGCATATTTGCCTTGAATAATTCCTCGAAAAATGGCTCGAAAATGTTGAAGTGGCTGGTTAACCACCAAGACCCCGGAATTTTCTTGTACCTTTAATACATAATATTACTAATCATATAAGCTTCCAATCCTGAAAATAGAAAAGTAGAAAAATGCTCCTAGAAAAAGTTACGCATATTTGTCTTGAATAATTCCTGGAAATTGTTGAAGTGGCTGGTTAACCACCAAGACCCCGGAATTTTCTTGAACCTTTAATACATAATATTACTAAACATATAAGCTTCCTATCCTGAAAATATAAAAGTAGCAAAATGCTCCTAGAAAAAGTTACGCATATTTGTCTTGAATAATTCCTCGAAAAATGGCTCGAAAATGTTGAAGTGGCTGGTTAACCACCAAGACCCGGAATTTTCTTGTACCTTTAATACATAATATTACTAATCATATAAGCTTCCAATCCTGAAAATATAAAAGTAGCAAAATGCTCCTAGAAAAAGTTACGCATATTTGTCTTGAATAATTCCTCGAAAATATTGAAGAGGCTGGTTAACCACCAAGACCCCGGAATTTTCTTGTACCTTTAATACATAATATTACTAATCATATAAGCTTCCAATCCTGAAAATATAAAAGTAGCAAAATGCTCCTAGAAAAAGTTACGCATATTTGTCTTGAATTTTTCCTCGAAAATGTTGAAGTGGCTGGTTAACCACAAAGACCCCGGAATTTTCTTGTACCTTTAATACATAATATTACTAATCATATAAGCTTCCAATCCTGAAAATATAAAAGTAGCAAAATGCTCCTAGAAAAATTTACGCATATTTGTCTTGAATAATTCCTCGAAAATATTGAAGTGGCTGGTTAACCACCAAGACCCCGGAATTTTCTTGTACCTTTAATACATAATATTACTAATCATATAAGCTTCCTATCCTGAAAATATAAAAGTAGCAAAATGCTCCTAGAAAAAGTTACGCATATTTGTCTTGAATAATTCCTCGAAAAATGGCTCGAAAATGTTGAAGTGGCTGGTTAACCACCAAGACCCCGGAATTTTCTTGTACCTTTAATACATAATATTACTAATCATATAAGCTTCCAATCCTGAAAATATAAAAGTAGCAAAATGCTCCTAGAAAAAGTTACGCATATTTGTCTTGAATAATTCCTCGAAAAATTGTTCGAAAATGTTGAAGTGGCTGGTTAACCACCAAGGCCCCGGAATTTTCTTGTACCTTTAATACATAGTATTACTAAATATATAAGCTTCCTATCCTGAAAATATAAAAGTAGCAAAATGCTCCTAGAAAAAGTTACGCATATTTGTCTTGAATAATTCCTCGAAAATATTGAAGTGGCTGGTTAACAACCAAGACCCCGGAATTTTCTTGTACCTTTAATAAATAATATTACTAATCATATAAGCTTCCAATCCTGAAAATATAAAAGTAGCAAAATGCTCCTAGAAAAAGTTTCGCATATTTGTCTTGAATAATTCCTCGAAAATGTTGAAGTGGCTGGTTAACCACCAAGACCCCGGAATTTTCTTGTACCTTTAATACATAATATTACTAATCATATAAGCTTCCAATCCTGAAAATATAAAAGTAGCAAAATGCTCCTAGAAAAAGTTACGCATATTTGTCTTGAATAATTCCTCGAAAATGTTGAAGTGGCTGGTTAACCACCAAGACCCCGGAATTTTCTTGTACCTTTAATACATAATATTACTAATCATATAAGCTTCCAATCCTGAAAATATAAAAGTAGCAAAATGCTCCTAGAAAAAGTTACGCATATTTGTCTTGAATAATTCCTCGAAAATGTTGAAGTGGCTGGTTAACCACCAAGACCCCGGAATTTTCTTGTACCTTTAATACATAATATTACTAATCATATAAGCTTCCAATCCTGAAAATATAAAAGTAGCAAAATGCTCCTAGAAAAAGTTACGCATATTTGTCTTGAATAATTCCTCGAAAATATTGAAGAGGCTGGTTAACCACCAAGACCCCGGAATTTTCTTGTACCTTTAATACATAATATTACTAATCATATAAGCTTCCAATCCTGAAAATATAAAAGTAGCAAAATGCTCCTAGAAAAATTTACGCATATTTGTCTTGAATAATTCCTCGAAAATATTGAAGTGGCTGGTTAACCACCAAGACCCCGGAATTTTCTTGTACCTTTAATACATAATATTACTAATCATATAAGCTTCCAATCCTGAAAATATAAAAGTAGCAAAATGCTCCTAGAAAAAGTTACGCATATTTGTCTTGAATTTTTCCTCGAAAATGTTGAAGTGGCTGGTTAACCACAAAGACCCCGGAATTTTCTTGTACCTTTAATACATAATATTACTAATCATATAAGCTTCCAATCCTGAAAATATAAAAGTAGCAAAATGCTCCTAGAAAAATTTACGCATATTTGTCTTGAATAATTCCTCGAAAATATTGAAGTGGCTGGTTAACCACCAAGACCCCGGAATTTTCTTGTACCTTTAATACATAATATTACTAATCATATAAGCTTCCAATCCTGAAAATATAAAAGTAGCAAAATGCTCCTAGAAGAAGTTACGCATATTTGTCTTGAATAATTCCTGGAAAATGTTGAAATGGCTGGTTAACCACCAAGACCCCGGATATTTCTTGTACCTTTAATACATAATATTACTAATAATATAAGCTTCCAATCCTGAAAATATAAAAGTAGCAAAATGCTCCTAGAAAAAGTTATGCATATTTGTCTTGAATAATTCCTCGAAAAATGGCTCGAAAATGTTGAAGTGGCTGGTCAACCACCAAGACCCTGGAATTTTCTTGTACCTTTAATACATAATATTACTAAACATATAAGCTTCCTATAAAAAGTTACGCATATTTGTCTTGAATAATTCCTCGAAAAATGGCTCGAAAATGTTGAAGTGGCTGGTTAACCACCAAGACCCCGGAATTTTCTTGTACCTTTAATACATAATATTACTAATCATATAAGCTTCCAATCCTGAAAATATAAAAGTAGCAAAATGCTCCTAGAAAAAGTTACGCATATTTGTCTTGAATAATTCCTCGAAAAATGGCTCGAAAATGTTGAAGTGGCTGGTTAACCACCAAGACCCCGGAATTTTCTTGTACCTTTAATACATAATATTACTAATCATATAAGCTTCCAATCCTGAAAATATAAAAGTAGCAAAATGCTCCTAGAAAAAGTTACGCATATTTGTCTTGAATAATTCCTCGAAAAATTGTTCGAAAATGTTGAAGTGGCTGGTTAACCACCAAGGCCCCGGAATTTTCTTGTACCTTTAATACATAGTATTACTAAATATATAAGCTTCCTATCCTGAAAATATAAAAGTAGCAAAATGCTCCTAGAAAAAGTGACGCATATTTGTCTTGAATAATTCCTGGAAATTGTTGAAGTGGCTGGTTAACCACCAAGACCCCGGAATTTTCTTGAACCTTTAATACATAATATTACTAAACATATAAGCTTCCTATCCTGAAAATATAAAAGTAGCAAAATGCTCCTAGAAAAAGTTACGCATATTTGTCTTGAATAATTCCTCGAAAAATGGCTCGAAAATGTTGAAGTGGCTGGTTAACCACCAAGACCCCGGAATTTTCTTGTACCTTTAATACATAATATTACTAATCATATAAGCTTCCAATCCTGAAAATATGAAAGTAGCAAAATGCTCCTAGAAAAAGTTACGCATATTTGTCTTGAATAATTCCTCGAAAATATTGAAGAGGCTGGTTAACCACCAAGACCCCGGAATTTTCTTGTACCTTTAATACATAATATTACTAATCATATAAGCTTCCAATCCTGAAAATATAAAAGTAGCAAAATGCTCCTAGAAAAAGTTACGCATATTTGTCTTGAATTTTTCCTCGAAAATGTTGAAGTGGCTGGTTAACCACAAAGACCCCGGAATTTTCTTGTACCTTTAATACATAATATTACTAATCATATAAGCTTCCAATCCTGAAAATATAAAAGTAGCAAAATGCTCCTAGAAAAATTTACGCATATTTGTCTTGAATAATTCCTCGAAAATATTGAAGTGGCTGGTTAACCACCAAGACCCCGGAATTTTCTTGTATATTTAATACATAATATTACTAATCATATAAGCTTCCAATCCTGAAAATATAAAAGTAGCAAAATGCTCCTAGAAAAAGTTACGCATATTTGTCTTGAATTTTTCCTCGAAAATGTTGAAGTGGCTGGTTAACCACAAAGACCCCGGAATTTTCTTGTACCATTAATACATAATATTACTAATCATATAAGCTTCCAATCCTGAAAATATAAAAGTAGCAAAATGCTCCTAGAAAAATTTACGCATATTTGTCTTGAATAATTCCTCGAAAATATTGAAGTGGCTGGTTAACCACCAAGACCCCGGAATTTTCTTGTACCTTTAATACATAATATTACTAATCATATAAGCTTCCAATCCTGAAAATATAAAAGTAGCAAAATGCTCCTAGAAGAAGTTACGCATATTTGTCTTGAATAATTCCTGGAAAATGTTGAAATGGCTGGTTAACCACCAAGACCCCGGATATTTCTTGTACCTTTAATACATAATATTACTAATAATATAAGCTTCCAATCCTGAAAATATAAAAGTAGCAAAATGCTCCTAGAAAAAGTTATGCATATTTGTCTTGAATAATTCCTCGAAAAATGGCTCGAAAATGTTGAAGTGGCTGGTCAACCACCAAGACCCTGGAATTTTCTTGTACCTTTAATACATAATATTACTAAACATATAAGCTTCCTATAAAAAGTTACGCATATTTGTCTTGAATAATTCCTCGAAAAATGGCTCGAAAATGTTGAAGTGGCTGGTTAACCACCAAGACCCCGGAATTTTCTTGTACCTTTAATACATAATATTACTAATCATATAAGCTTCCAATCCTGAAAATATAAAAGTAGCAAAATGCTCCTAGAAAAAGTTACGCATATTTGTCTTGAATAATTCTTCGAAAAATGGCTCGAAAATGTTGAAGTGGCTGGTTAACCACCAAGGCCCCGGAATTTTCTTGTACCTTTAATACATAGTATTACTAAATATATAAGCTTCCTATCCTGAAAATATAAAAGTAGCAAAATGCTCCTAGAAAAAGTTACGCATATTTGTCTTGAATAATTCCTCGAAAATATTGAAGTGGCTGGTTAACCACCAAGACCCCGGAATTTTCTTGTACCTTTAATACATAATATTACTAATCATATAAGCTTCCAATCCTGAAAATCTAAAAGTAGCAAAATGCTCCTAGAAAAAGTTACGCATATTTGTCTTGAATAATTCCTCGAAAATGTTGAAGTGGCTGGTTAACCACCAAGACCCCGGAATTTTCTTGTACCTTTAATACATAATATTACTAATCATATAAGCTTCCAATCCTGAAAATATAAAAGTAGCAAAATGCTCCTAGAAAAAGTTACGCATATTTGTCTTGAATAATTCCTCGAAAATGTTGAAGTGGCTGGTTAACCACCAAGACCCGGAATTTTCTTGTACCTTTAATACATAATATTACTAATCATATAAGCTTCCAATCCTGAAAATATAAAAGTAGCAAAATGCTCCTAGAAAAATTTACGCATATTTGTCTTGAATAATTCCTCGAAAATATTGAAGTGGCTGGTTAACCACCAAGACCCCGGAATTTTCTTGTACCTTTAATACATAATATTACTAATCATATAAGCTTCCAATCCTGAAAATATAAAAGTAGCAAAATGCTCCTAGAAGAAGTTACGCATATTTGTCTTGAATAATTCCTGGAAAATGTTGAAATGGCTGGTTAACCACCAAGACCCCGGATATTTCTTGTACCTTTAATACATAATATTACTAATAATATAAGCTTCCAATCCTGAAAATATAAAAGTAGCAAAATGCTCCTAGAAAAAGTTATGCATATTTGTCTTGAATAATTCCTCGAAAAATGGCTCGAAAATGTTGAAGTGGCTGGTCAACCACCAAGACCCTGGAATTTTCTTGTACCTTTAATACATAATATTACTAAACATATAAGCTTCCTATAAAAAGTTACGCATATTTGTCTTGAATAATTCCTCGAAAAATGGCTCGAAAATGTTGAAGTGGCTGGTTAACCACCAAGACCCCGGAATTTTCTTGTACCTTTAATACATAATATTACTAATCATATAAGCTTCCAATCCTGAAAATATAAAAGTAGCAAAATGCTCCTAGAAAAAGTTACGCATATTTGTCTTGAATAATTCTTCGAAAAATGGCTCGAAAATGTTGAAGTGGCTGGTTAACCACCAAGGCCCCGGAATTTTCTTGTACCTTTAATACATAGTATTACTAAATATATAAGCTTCCTATCCTGAAAATATAAAAGTAGCAAAATGCTCCTAGAAAAAGTTACGCATATTTGTCTTGAATAATTCCTCGAAAATATTGAAGTGGCTGGTTAACCACCAAGACCCCGGAATTTTCTTGTACCTTTAATACATAATATTACTAATCATATAAGCTTCCAATCCTGAAAATCTAAAAGTAGCAAAATGCTCCTAGAAAAAGTTACGCATATTTGTCTTGAATAATTCCTCGAAAATGTTGAAGTGGCTGGTTAACCACCAAGACCCCGGAATTTTCTTGTACCTTTAATACATAATATTACTAATCATATAAGCTTCCAATCCTGAAAATATAAAAGTAGCAAAATGCTCCTAGAAAAAGTTACGCATATTTGTCTTGAATAATTCCTCGAAAATGTTGAAGTGGCTGGTTAACCACCAAGACCCCGGAATTTTCTTGTACCTTTAATACATAATATTACTAATCATATAAGCTTCCAATCCTGAAAATATAAAAGTAGCAAAATGCTCCTAGAAAAAGTTACGCATATTTGTCTTGCATAATTCCTCGAAAATGTTGAAGTGGCTGGTTAACCACCAAGACCCCGGAATTTTCTTGTACCTTTAATACATAATATTACTAATCATATAAGCTTCCAATCCTGAAAATAGAAAAGTAGAAAAATGCTCCTAGAAAAAGTGACGCATATTTGTCTTGAATAATTCCTGGAAATTGTTGAAGTGGCTGGTTAACCACCAAGACCCCGGAATTTTCTTGAACCTTTAATACATAATATTACTAAACATATAAGCTTCCTATCCTGAAAATATAAAAGTAGCAAAATGCTCCTAGAAAAAGTTACGCATATTTGTCTTGAATAATTCCTCGAAAAATGGCTCGAAAATGTTGAAGTGGCTGGTTAACCACCAAGACCCCGGAATTTTCTTGTACCTTTAATACATAATATTACTAATCATATAAGCTTCCAATCCTGAAAATATGAAAGTAGCAAAATGCTCCTAGAAAAAGTTACGCATATTTGTCTTGAATAATTCCTCGAAAATATTGAAGAGGCTGGTTAACCACCAAGACCCCGGAATTTTCTTGTACCTTTAATACATAATATTACTAATCATATAAGCTTCCAATCCTGAAAATATAAAAGTAGCAAAATGCTCCTAGAAAAAGTTACGCATATTTGTCTTGAATTTTTCCTCGAAAATGTTGAAGTGGCTGGTTAACCACAAAGACCCCGGAATTTTCTTGTACCTTTAATACATAATATTACTAATCATATAAGCTTCCAATCCTGAAAATATAAAAGTAGCAAAATGCTCCTAGAAAAATTTACGCATATTTGTCTTGAATAATTCCTCGAAAATATTGAAGTGGCTGGTTAACCACCAAGACCCCGGAATTTTCTTGTACCTTTAATACATAATATTACTAATCATATAAGCTTCCAATCCTGAAAATATAAAAGTAGCAAAATGCTCCTAGAAAAAGTTACGCATATTTGTCTTGAATTTTTCCTCGAAAATGTTGAAGTGGCTGGTTAACCACAAAGACCCCGGAATTTTCTTGTACCTTTAATACATAATATTACTAATCATATAAGCTTCCAATCCTGAAAATATAAAAGTAGCAAAATGCTCCTAGAAGAAGTTACGCATATTTGTCTTGAATAATTCCTGGAAAATGTTGAAATGGCTGGTTAACCACCAAGACCCCGGATATTTCTTGTACCTTTAATACATAATATTACTAATAATATAAGCTTCCAATCCTGAAAATATAAAAGTAGCAAAATGCTCCTAGAAAAAGTTATGCATATTTGTCTTGAATAATTCCTCGAAAAATGGCTCGAAAATGTTGAAGTGGCTGGTCAACCACCAAGACCCTGGAATTTTCTTGTACCTTTAATACATAATATTACTAAACATATAAGCTTCCTATAAAAAGTTACGCATATTTGTCTTGAATAATTCCTCGAAAAATGGCTCGAAAATGTTGAAGTGGCTGGTTAACCACCAAGACCCCGGAATTTTCTTGTACCTTTAATACATAATATTACTAATCATATAAGCTTCCAATCCTGAAAATATAAAAGTAGCAAAATGCTCCTAGAAAAAGTTACGCATATTTGTCTTGAATAATTCTTCGAAAAATGGCTCGAAAATGTTGAAGTGGCTGGTTAACCACCAAGGCCCCGGAATTTTCTTGTACCTTTAATACATAGTATTACTAAATATATAAGCTTCCTATCCTGAAAATATAAAAGTAGCAAAATGCTCCTAGAAAAAGTTACGCATATTTGTCTTGAATAATTCCTCGAAAATATTGAAGTGGCTGGTTAACCACCAAGACCCCGGAATTTTCTTGTACCTTTAATACATAATATTACTAATCATATAAGCTTCCAATCCTGAAAATCTAAAAGTAGCAAAATGCTCCTAGAAAAAGTTACGCATATTTGTCTTGAATAATTCCTCGAAAATGTTGAAGTGGCTGGTTAACCACCAAGACCCCGGAATTTTCTTGTACCTTTAATACATAATATTACTAATCATATAAGCTTCCAATCCTGAAAATATAAAAGTAGCAAAATGCTCCTAGAAAAAGTTACGCATATTTGTCTTGAATAATTCCTCGAAAATGTTGAAGTGGCTGGTTAACCACCAAGACCCCGGAATTTTCTTGTACCTTTAATACATAATATTACTAATCATATAAGCTTCCAATCCTGAAAATATAAAAGTAGCAAAATGCTCCTAGAAAAAGTTACGCATATTTGTCTTGCATAATTCCTCGAAAATGTTGAAGTGGCTGGTTAACCACCAAGACCCCGGAATTTTCTTGTACCTTTAATACATAATATTACTAATCATATAAGCTTCCAATCCTGAAAATATAAAAGTAGCAAAATGCTCCTAGAAAAAGTTACGCATATTTGTCTTGAATAATTCCTCGAAAAATGACTCGAAAATGTTGAAGTGGCTGGTTAACCACCAAGACCCTGGAATTTTCTTGTACCTTTAATACATAACATTACTAATCATATAAGCTTCCAATCCTGAAAATATAAAAGTAGCAAAATGCTCCTAGAAAAAGTTACGCATATTTGTCTTGAATAATACCTCGAAAATGTTGAAGTGGCTGGTTAACCACCAAGCCCCGGAATTTTCTTGTACCTTTAATACATAATATTACTAATCATATAAGCTTCCAATCCTGAAAATATAAAAGTAGCAAAATGCTCCTAGAAAAAGTTACGCATATTTGCCTTGAATAATTCCTCGAAAAATGGCTCGAAAATGTTGAAGTGGCTGGTTAACCACCAAGACCCCGGAATTTTCTTGTACCTTTAATACATAATATTACTAATCATATAAGCTTCCAATCCTGAAAATAGAAAAGTAGAAAAATGCTCCTAGAAAAAGTTACGCATATTTGTCTTGAATAATTCCTGGAAATTGTTGAAGTGGCTGGTTAACCACCAAGACCCCGGAATTTTCTTGAACCTTTAATACATAATATTACTAAACATATAAGCTTCCTATCCTGAAAATATAAAAGTAGCAAAATGCTCCTAGAAAAAGTTACGCATATTTGTCTTGAATAATTCCTCGAAAAATGGCTCGAAAATGTTGAAGTGGCTGGTTAACCACCAAGACCCCGGAATTTTCTTGTACCTTTAATACATAATATTACTAATCATATAAGCTTCCAATCCTGAAAATATAAAAGTAGCAAAATGCTCCTAGAAAAAGTTACGCATATTTGTCTTGAATAATTCCTCGAAAATATTGAAGAGGCTGGTTAACCACCAAGACCCCGGAATTTTCTTGTACCTTTAATACATAATATTACTAATCATATAAGCTTCCAATCCTGAAAATATAAAAGTAGCAAAATGCTCCTAGAAAAAGTTACGCATATTTGTCTTGCATTTGTCCTCGAAAATGTTGAAGTGGCTGGTTAACCACAAAGACCCCGGAATTTTCTTGTACCTTTAATACATAATATTACTAATCATATAAGCTTCCAATCCTGAAAATATAAAAGTAGCAAAATGCTCCTAGAAAAAGTTACGCATATTTGTCTTGCATTTGTCCTCGAAAATGTTGAAGTGGCTGGTTAACCACAAAGACCCCGGAATTTTCTTGTACCTTTAATACATAATATTACTAATCATATAAGCTTCCAATCCTGAAAATATAAAAGTAGCAAAATGCTCCTAGAAAAAGTTACGCATATTTGTCTTGAATAATTCCTCGAAAAATTGTTCGAAAATGTTGAAGTGGCTGGTTAACCACCAAGGCCCCGGAATTTTCTTGTACCTTTAATACATAGTATTACTAAATATATAAGCTTCCTATCCTGAAAATATAAAAGTAGCAAAATGCTCCTAGAAAAAGTTACGCATATTTGTCTTGAATAATTCCTCGAAAATATTGAAGTGGCTGGTTAACAACCAAGACCCCGGAATTTTCTTGTACCTTTAATACATAATATTACTAATCATATAAGCTTCCAATCCTGAATATATAAAAGTAGCAAAATGCTCCTAGAAAAAGTTTCGCATATTTGTCTTGAATAATTCCTCGAAAATGTTGAAGTGGCTGGTTAACCACCAAGACCCCGGAATTTTCTTGTACCTTTAATACATAATATTACTAATCATATAAGCTTCCAATCCTGAAAATATAAAAGTAGCAAAATGCTCCTAGAAAAAGTTACGCATATTTGTCTTGAATAATTCCTCGAAAATGTTGAAGTGGCTGGTTAACCACCAAGACCCCGGAATTTTCTTGTACCTTTAATACATAATATTACTAATCATATAAGCTTCCAATCCTGAAAATATAAAAGTAGCAAAATGCTCCTAGAAAAAGTTACGCATATTTGTCTTGAATAATTCCTGGAAAATGTTGAAATGGCTGGTTAACCACCAAGACCCCGGATATTTCTTGTACCTTTAATACATAATATTACTAATAATATAAGCTTCCAATCCTGAAAATATAAAAGTAGCAAAATGCTCCTAGAAAAAGTTATGCATATTTGTCTTGAATAATTCCTCGAAAAATGGCTCGAAAATGTTGAAGTGGCTGGTCAACCACCAAGACCCTGGAATTTTCGTGTACCTTTAATACATAATATTGCTAAACATATAAGCTTCCTATCCTGAAAATATAAAAGTAGCAAAATGCTCCTAGAAAAAGTTACGCATATTTGTCTTGAATAATTCCTCGAAAAATGGCTCGAAAATGTTGAAGTGGCTGGTTAACCACCAAGACCCCGGAATTTTCTTGTACCTTTAATACATAATATTACTAATAATATAAGCTTCCAATCCTGAAAATATAAAAGTAGCAAAATGCTCCTAGAAAAAGTTACGCATATTTGTCTTGAATAATTCCTCGAAAAATTGTTCGAAAATGTTGAAGTGGCTGGTTAACCACCAAGGCCCCGGAATTTTCTTGTACCTTTAATACATAGTATTACTAAATATATAAGCTTCCTATCCTGAAAATATAAAAGTAGCAAAATGCTCCTAGAAAAAGTTACGCATATTTGTCTTGAATAATTCCTCGAAAATATTGAAGTGGCTGGTTAACAACCAAGACCCCGGAATTTTCTTGTACCTTTAATACATAATATTACTAATCATATAAGCTTCCAATCCTGAATATAAAAAAGTAGCAAAATGCTCCTAGAAAAAGTTTCGCATATTTGTCTTGAATAATTCCTCGAAAATGTTGAAGTGGCTGGTTAACCACCAAGACCCCGGAATTTTCTTGTACCTTTAATACATAATATTACTAATCATATAAGCTTCCAATCCTGAAAATATAAAAGTAGCAAAATGCTCCTAGAAAAAGTTACGCATATTTGTCTTGAATAATTCCTCGAAAATGTTGAAGTGGCTGGTTAACCACCAAGACCCCGGAATTTTCTTGTACCTTTAATACATAATATTACTAATCATATAAGCTTCCAATCCTGAAAATATAAAAGTAGCAAAATGCTCCTAGAAAAAGTTACGCATATTTGTCTTGAATAATTCCTCGAAAATGTTGAAGTGGCTGGTTAACCACCAAGACCCCGGAATTTTCTTGTACCTTTAATACATAATATTACTAATCATATAAGCTTCCAATCCTGAAAATATAAAAGTAGCAAAATGCTCCTAGAAAAAGTTACGCATATTTGTCTTGAATAATTCCTCGAAAATATTGAAGAGGCTGGTTAACCACCAAGACCCCGGAATTTTCTTGTACCTTTAATACATAATATTACTAATCATAGAAGCTTCCAATCCTGAAAATATAAAAGTAGCAAAATGCTCCTAGAAAAAGTTACGCATATTTGTCTTGAATAATTTTTCGAAAATATTGAAGAGGCTGGTTAACCACCAAGACCCCGGAATTTTCTTGTACCTTTAATACATGATATTACTAATCATATAAGCTTCCAATCCTGAAAATATAAAAGTAGCAAAATGCTCCTAGAAAAAGTTACGCATATTTGTCTTGAATAATTCCTCGAAAATATTGAAGAGGCTGGTTAACCACCAAGACCCCGGAATTTTCTTCTACCTTTAATACATAATATTACTAATCATATAAGCTTCCAATCCTGAAAATATAAAAGTAGCAAAATGCTCCTAGAAAAAGTTACGCATATTTGTCTTGAATAATTCCTCGAAAAATGGCTCGAAAATGTTGAAGTGGCTGGTTAACCACCAAGACCCCGGAATTTTCTTGTACCTTTAATACATAATATTACTAATCATATAAGCTTCCAATCCTGAAAATATGAAAGTAGCAAAATGCTCCTAGAAAAAGTTACGCATATTTGTCTTGAATAATTCCTCGAAAATATTGAAGAGGCTGGTTAACCACCAAGACCCCGGAATTTTCTTGTACCTTTAATACATAATATTACTAATCATATAAGCTTCCAATCCTGAAAATATAAAAGTAGCAAAATGCTCCTAGAAAAAGTTACGCATATTTGTCTTGAATTTTTCCTCGAAAATGTTGAAGTGGCTGGTTAACCACAAAGACCCCGGAATTTTCTTGTACCTTTAATACATAATATTACTAATCATATAAGCTTCCAATCCTGAAAATATAAAAGTAGCAAAATGCTCCTAGAAAAATTTACGCATATTTGTCTTGAATAATTCCTCGAAAATATTGAAGTGGCTGGTTAACCACCAAGACCCCGGAATTTTCTTGTACCTTTAATACATAATATTACTAATCATATAAGCTTCCAATCCTGAAAATATAAAAGTAGCAAAATGCTCCTAGAAGAAGTTACGCATATTTGTCTTGAATAATTCCTGGAAAATGTTGAAATGGCTGGTTAACCACCAAGACCCCGGATATTTCTTGTACCTTTAATACATAATATTACTAATAATATAAGCTTCCAATCCTGAAAATATAAAAGTAGCAAAATGCTCCTAGAAAAAGTTATGCATATTTGTCTTGAATAATTCCTCGAAAAATGGCTCGAAAATGTTGAAGTGGCTGGTCAACCACCAAGACCCTGGAATTTTCTTGTACCTTTAATACATAATATTACTAAACATATAAGCTTCCTATAAAAAGTTACGCATATTTGTCTTGAATAATTCCTCGAAAAATGGCTCGAAAATGTTGAAGTGGCTGGTTAACCACCAAGACCCCGGAATTTTCTTGTACCTTTAATACATAATATTACTAATCATATAAGCTTCCAATCCTGAAAATATAAAAGTAGCAAAATGCTCCTAGAAAAAGTTACGCATATTTGTCTTGAATAATTCTTCGAAAAATGGCTCGAAAATGTTGAAGTGGCTGGTTAACCACCAAGGCCCCGGAATTTTCTTGTACCTTTAATACATAGTATTACTAAATATATAAGCTTCCTATCCTGAAAATATAAAAGTAGCAAAATGCTCCTAGAAAAAGTTACGCATATTTGTCTTGAATAATTCCTCGAAAATATTGAAGTGGCTGGTTAACCACCAAGACCCCGGAATTTTCTTGTACCTTTAATACATAATATTACTAATCATATAAGCTTCCAATCCTGAAAATCTAAAAGTAGCAAAATGCTCCTAGAAAAAGTTACGCATATTTGTCTTGAATAATTCCTCGAAAATGTTGAAGTGGCTGGTTAACCACCAAGACCCCGGAATTTTCTTGTACCTTTAATACATAATATTACTAATCATATAAGCTTCCAATCCTGAAAATATAAAAGTAGCAAAATGCTCCTAGAAAAAGTTACGCATATTTGTCTTGAATAATTCCTGGAAATTGTTGAAGTGGCTGGTTAACCACCAAGACCCCGGAATTTTCTTGAACCTTTAATACATAATATTACTAAACATATAAGCTTCCTATCCTGAAAATATAAAAGTAGCAAAATGCTCCTAGAAAAAGTTACGCATATTTGTCTTGAATAATTCCTCGAAAAATGGCTCGAAAATGTTGAAGTGGCTGGTTAACCACCAAGACCCCGGAATTTTCTTGTACCTTTAATACATAATATTACTAATCATATAAGCTTCCAATCCTGAAAATATAAAAGTAGCAAAATGCTCCTAGAAAAAGTTACGCATATTTGTCTTGAATAATTCCTCGAAAATATTGAAGAGGCTGGTTAACCACCAAGACCCCGGAATTTTCTTGTACCTTTAATACATAATATTACTAATCATATAAGCTTCCAATCCTGAAAATATAAAAGTAGCAAAATGCTCCTAGAAAAAGTTACGCATATTTGTCTTGCATTTGTCCTCGAAAATGTTGAAGTGGCTGGTTAACCACAAAGACCCCGGAATTTTCTTGTACCTTTAATACATAATATTACTAATCATATAAGCTTCCAATCCTGAAAATATAAAAGTAGCAAAATGCTCCTAGAAAAATTTACGCATATTTGTCTTGAATAATTCCTCGAAAATATTGAAGTGGCTGGTTAACCACCAAGACCCCGGAATTTTCTTGTACCTTTAATACATAATATTACTAATCATATAAGCTTCCAATCCTGAAAATATAAAAGTAGCAAAATGCTCCTAGAAAAAGTTACGCATATTTGTCTTGAATAATTCCTGGAAAATGTTGAAATGGCTGGTTAACCACCAAGACCCCGGATATTTCTTGTACCTTTAATACATAATATTACTAATAATATAAGCTTCCAATCCTGAAAATATAAAAGTAGCAAAATGCTCCTAGAAAAAGTTATGCATATTTGTCTTGAATAATTCCTCGAAAAATGGCTCGAAAATGTTGAAGTGGCTGGTCAACCACCAAGACCCTGGAATTTTCGTGTACCTTTAATACATAATATTACTAAACATATAAGCTTCCTATCCTGAAAATATAAAAGTAGCAAAATGCTCCTAGAAAAAGTTACGCATATTTGTCTTGAATAATTCCTCGAAAAATGGCTCGAAAATGTTGAAGTGGCTGGTTAACCACCAAGACCCCGGAATTTTCTTGTACCTTTAATACATAATATTACTAATCATATAAGCTTCCAATCCTGAAAATATAAAAGTAGCAAAATGCTCCTAGAAAAAGTTACGCATATTTGTCTTGAATAATTCCTCGAAAAATTGTTCGAAAATGTTGAAGTGGCTGGTTAACCACCAAGGCCCCGGAATTTTCTTGTACCTTTAATACATAGTATTACTAAATATATAAGCTTCCTATCCTGAAAATATAAAAGTAGCAAAATGCTCCTAGAAAAAGTTACGCATATTTGTCTTGAATAATTCCTCGAAAATATTGAAGTGGCTGGTTAACAACCAAGACCCCGGAATTTTCTTGTACCTTTAATACATAATATTACTAATCATATAAGCTTCCAATCCTGAATATATAAAAGTAGCAAAATGCTCCTAGAAAAAGTTTCGCATATTTGTCTTGAATAATTCCTCGAAAATGTTGAAGTGGCTGGTTAACCACCAAGACCCCGGAATTTTCTTGTACCTTTAATACATAATATTACTAATCATATAAGCTTCCAATCCTGAAAATATAAAAGTAGCAAAATGCTCCTAGAAAAAGTTACGCATATTTGTCTTGAATAATTCCTCGAAAATGTTGAAGTGGCTGGTTAACCACCAAGACCCCGGAATTTTCTTGTACCTTTAATACATAATATTACTAATCATATAAGCTTCCAATCCTGAAAATATAAAAGTAGCAAAATGCTCCTAGAAAAAGTTACGCATATTTGTCTTGAATAATTCCTGGAAAATGTTGAAATGGCTGGTTAACCACCAAGACCCCGGATATTTCTTGTACCTTTAATACATAATATTACTAATAATATAAGCTTCCAATCCTGAAAATATAAAAGTAGCAAAATGCTCCTAGAAAAAGTTATGCATATTTGTCTTGAATAATTCCTCGAAAAATGGCTCGAAAATGTTGAAGTGGCTGGTCAACCACCAAGACCCTGGAATTTTCGTGTACCTTTAATACATAATATTACTAAACATATAAGCTTCCTATCCTGAAAATATAAAAGTAGCAAAATGCTCCTAGAAAAAGTTACGCATATTTGTCTTGAATAATTCCTCGAAAAATGGCTCGAAAATGTTGAAGTGGCTGGTTAACCACCAAGACCCCGGAATTTTCTTGTACCTTTAATACATAATATTACTAATAATATAAGCTTCCAATCCTGAAAATATAAAAGTAGCAAAATGCTCCTAGAAAAAGTTACGCATATTTGTCTTGAATAATTCCTCGAAAAATTGTTCGAAAATGTTGAAGTGGCTGGTTAACCACCAAGGCCCCGGAATTTTCTTGTACCTTTAATACATAGTATTACTAATCATATAAGCTTCCAATCCTGAAAATATAAAAGTAGCAAAATGCTCCTAGAAAAAGTTACGCATATTTGTCTTGAATAATTCCTCGAAAAATTGTTCGAAAATGTTGAAGTGGCTGGTTAACCACCAAGACCCCGGAATTTTCTTGTACCTTTAATACATAATATTACTAATCATATAAGCTTCCAATCCTGAAAATATAAAAGTAGCAAAATGCTCCTAGAAAAAGTTACGCATATTTGTCTTGAATAATTCCTCGAAAATGTTGAAGTGGCTGGTTAACCACCAAGACCCCGGAATTTTCTTGTACCTTTAATACATAATATTACTAATCATATAAGCTTCCAATCCTGAAAATATAAAAGTAGCAAAATGCTCCTAGAAAAAGTTACGCATATTTGTCTTGAATAATTCCTCGAAAATGTTGAAGTGGCTGGTTAACCACCAAGACCCCGGAATTTTCTTGTACCTTTAATACATAATATTACTAATCATATAAGCTTCCAATCCTGAAAATATAAAAGTAGCAAAATGCTCCTAGAAAAAGTTACGCATATTTGTCTTGAATAATTCCTCGAAAATATTGAAGAGGCTGGTTAACCACCAAGACCCCGGAATTTTCTTGTACCTTTAATACATAATATTACTAATCATAGAAGCTTCCAATCCTGAAAATATAAAAGTAGCAAAATGCTCCTAGAAAAAGTTACGCATATTTGTCTTGAATAATTCCTCGAAAATATTGAAGAGGCTGGTTAACCACCAAGACCCCGGAATTTTCTTGTACCTTTAATACATGATATTACTAATCATATAAGCTTCCAATCCTGAAAATATAAAAGTAGCAAAATGCTCCTAGAAAAAGTTACGCATATTTGTCTTGAATAATTCCTCGAAAATATTGAAGAGGCTGGTTAACCACCAAGACCCCGGAATTTTCTTCTACCTTTAATACATAATATTACTAATCATATAAGCTTCCAATCCTGAAAATATAAAAGTAGCAAAATGCTCCTAGAAAAAGTTACGCATATTTGTCTTGAATAATTCCTCGAAAAATGGCTCGAAAATGTTGAAGTGGCTGGTTAACCACCAAGACCCCGGAATTTTCTTGTACCTTTAATACATAATATTACTAATCATATAAGCTTCCAATCCTGAAAATATGAAAGTAGCAAAATGCTCCTAGAAAAAGTTACGCATATTTGTCTTGAATAATTCCTCGAAAATATTGAAGAGGCTGGTTAACCACCAAGACCCCGGAATTTTCTTGTACCTTTAATACATAATATTACTAATCATATAAGCTTCCAATCCTGAAAATATAAAAGTAGCAAAATGCTCCTAGAAAAAGTTACGCATATTTGTCTTGAATTTTTCCTCGAAAATGTTGAAGTGGCTGGTTAACCACAAAGACCCCGGAATTTTCTTGTACCTTTAATACATAATATTACTAATCATATAAGCTTCCAATCCTGAAAATATAAAAGTAGCAAAATGCTCCTAGAAAAATTTACGCATATTTGTCTTGAATAATTCCTCGAAAATATTGAAGTGGCTGGTTAACCACCAAGACCCCGGAATTTTCTTGTACCTTTAATACATAATATTACTAATCATATAAGCTTCCAATCCTGAAAATATAAAAGTAGCAAAATGCTCCTAGAAGAAGTTACGCATATTTGTCTTGAATAATTCCTGGAAAATGTTGAAATGGCTGGTTAACCACCAAGACCCCGGATATTTCTTGTACCTTTAATACATAATATTACTAATAATATAAGCTTCCAATCCTGAAAATATAAAAGTAGCAAAATGCTCCTAGAAAAAGTTATGCATATTTGTCTTGAATAATTCCTCGAAAAATGGCTCGAAAATGTTGAAGTGGCTGGTCAACCACCAAGACCCTGGAATTTTCTTGTACCTTTAATACATAATATTACTAAACATATAAGCTTCCTATAAAAAGTTACGCATATTTGTCTTGAATAATTCCTCGAAAAATGGCTCGAAAATGTTGAAGTGGCTGGTTAACCACCAAGACCCCGGAATTTTCTTGTACCTTTAATACATAATATTACTAATCATATAAGCTTCCAATCCTGAAAATATAAAAGTAGCAAAATGCTCCTAGAAAAAGTTACGCATATTTGTCTTGAATAATTCTTCGAAAAATGGCTCGAAAATGTTGAAGTGGCTGGTTAACCACCAAGGCCCCGGAATTTTCTTGTACCTTTAATACATAGTATTACTAAATATATAAGCTTCCTATCCTGAAAATATAAAAGTAGCAAAATGCTCCTAGAAAAAGTTACGCATATTTGTCTTGAATAATTCCTCGAAAATATTGAAGTGGCTGGTTAACCACCAAGACCCCGGAATTTTCTTGTACCTTTAATACATAATATTACTAATCATATAAGCTTCCAATCCTGAAAATCTAAAAGTAGCAAAATGCTCCTAGAAAAAGTTACGCATATTTGTCTTGAATAATTCCTCGAAAATGTTGAAGTGGCTGGTTAACCACCAAGACCCCGGAATTTTCTTGTACCTTTAATACATAATATTACTAATCATATAAGCTTCCAATCCTGAAAATATAAAAGTAGCAAAATGCTCCTAGAAAAAGTTACGCATATTTGTCTTGAATAATTCCTCGAAAATGTTGAAGTGGCTGGTTAACCACCAAGACCCCGGAATTTTCTTGTACCTTTAATACATAATATTACTAATCATATAAGCTTCCAATCCTGAAAATATAAAAGTAGCAAAATGCTCCTAGAAAAAGTTACGCATATTTGTCTTGCATAATTCCTCGAAAATGTTGAAGTGGCTGGTTAACCACCAAGACCCCGGAATTTTCTTGTACCTTTAATACATAATATTACTAATCATATAAGCTTCCAATCCTGAAAATAGAAAAGTAGAAAAATGCTCCTAGAAAAAGTTACGCATATTTGTCTTGAATAATTCCTCGAAAAATGACTCGAAAATGTTGAAGTGGCTGGTTAACCACCAAGACCCTGGAATTTTCTTGTACCTTTAATACATAATATTACTAATCATATAAGCTTCCAATCCTGAAAATATAAAAGTAGCAAAATGCTCCTAGAAAAAGTTACGCATATTTGTCTTGAATAATACCTCGAAAATGTTGAAGTGGCTGGTTAACCACCAAGCCCCGGAATTTTCTTGTACCTTTAATACATAATATTACTAATCATATAAGCTTCCAATCCTGAAAATATAAAAGTAGCAAAATGCTCCTAGAAAAAGTTACGCATATTTGCCTTGAATAATTCCTCGAAAAATGGCTCGAAAATGTTGAAGTGGCTGGTTAACCACCAAGACCCCGGAATTTTCTTGTACCTTTAATACATAATATTACTAATCATATAAGCTTCCAATCCTGAAAATAGAAAAGTAGAAAAATGCTCCTAGAAAAAGTTACGCATATTTGTCTTGAATAATTCCTGGAAATTGTTGAAGTGGCTGGTTAACCACCAAGACCCCGGAATTTTCTTGAACCTTTAATACATAATATTACTAAACATATAAGCTTCCTATCCTGAAAATATAAAAGTAGCAAAATGCTCCTAGAAAAAGTTACGCATATTTGTCTTGAATAATTCCTCGAAAAATGGCTCGAAAATGTTGAAGTGGCTGGTTAACCACCAAGACCCCGGAATTTTCTTGTACCTTTAATACATAATATTACTAATCATATAAGCTTCCAATCCTGAAAATATAAAAGTAGCAAAATGCTCCTAGAAAAAGTTACGCATATTTGTCTTGAATTTTTCCTCGAAAATGTTGAAGTGGCTGGTTAACCACAAAGACCCCGGAATTTTCTTGTACCTTTAATACATAATATTACTAATCATATAAGCTTCCAATCCTGAAAATATAAAGGTAGCAAAATGCTCCTAGAAAAATTTACGCATATTTGTCATGAATAATTCCTCGAAAATATTGAAGTGGCTGGTTAACCACCAAGACCCCGGAATTTTCTTGTACCTTTAATACATAATATTACTAATCATATAAGCTTCCAATCCTGAAAATATAAAAGTAGCAAAATGCTCCTAGAAAAAGTTACGCATATTTGTCTTGAATAATTCCTGGAAAATGTTGAAATGGCTGGTTAACCACCAAGACCCCGGATATTTCTTGTACCTTTAATACATAATATTACTAATAATATAAGCTTCCAATCCTGAAAATATAAAAGTAGCAAAATGCTCCTAGAAAAAGTTATGCATATTTGTCTTGAATAATTCCTCGAAAAATGGCTCGAAAATGTTGAAGTGGCTGGTCAACCACCAAGACCCTGGAATTTTCGTGTACCTTTAATACATAATATTACTAAACATATAAGCTTCCTATCCTGAAAATATAAAAGTAGCAAAATGCTCCTAGAAAAAGTTACGCATATTTGTCTTGAATAATTCCTCGAAAAATGGCTCGAAAATGTTGAAGTGGCTGGTTAACCACCAAGACCCCGGAATTTTCTTGTACCTTTAATACATAATATTACTAATCATATAAGCTTCCAATCCTGAAAATATAAAAGTAGCAAAATGCTCCTAGAAAAAGTTACGCATATTTGTCTTGAATAATTCCTCGAAAAATTGTTCGAAAATGTTGAAGTGGCTGGTTAACCACCAAGGCCCCGGAATTTTCTTGTACCTTTAATACATAGTATTACTAAATATATAAGCTTCCTATCCTGAAAATATAAAAGTAGCAAAATGCTCCTAGAAAAAGTTACGCATATTTGTCTTGAATAATTCCTCGAAAATATTGAAGTGGCTGGTTAACAACCAAGACCCCGGAATTTTCTTGTACCTTTAATACATAATATTACTAATCATATAAGCTTCCAATCCTGAAAATATAAAAGTAGCAAAATGCTCCTAGAAAAAGTTTCGCATATTTGTCTTGAATAATTCCTCGAAAATGTTGAAGTGGCTGGTTAACCACCAAGACCCCGGAATTTTCTTGTACCTTTAATACATAATATTACTAATCATATAAGCTACCAATCCTGAAAATATAAAAGTAGCAAAATGCTCCTAGAAAAAGTTACGCATATTTGTCTTGAATAATTCCTCGAAAATGTTGAAGTGGCTGGTTAACCACCAAGACCCCGGAATTTTCTTGTACCTTTAATACATAATATTACTAATCATATAAGCTTCCAATCCTGAAAATATAAAAGTAGCAAAATGCTCCTAGAAAAAGTTACGCATATTTGTCTTGAATAATTCCTCGAAAATGTTGAAGTGGCTGGTTAACCACCAAGACCCCGGAATTTTCTTGTACCTTTAATACATAATATTACTAATCATATAAGCTTCCAATCCTGAAAATATAAAAGTAGCAAAATGCTCCTAGAAAAAGTTACGCATATTTGTCTTGAATAATTCCTCGAAAAATGGCTCGAAAATGTTGAAGTGGCTGGTTAACCACCAAGACCCCGGAATTTTCTTGTACCTTTAATACATAATATTACTAATCATATAAGCTTCCAATCCTGAAAATATAAAAGTAGCAAAATGCTCCTAGAAAAAGTTACGCATATTTGTCTTGAATAATACCTCGAAAATGTTGAAGTGGCTGGTTAACCACCAAGACCCCGGAATTTTCTTGTACCCTTAATACATAATATTACTAATCATATAAGCTTCCAATCCTGAAAATATAAAAGTAGCAAAATGCTCCTAGAAAAAGTTACGCATATTTGCCTTGAATAATTCCTCGAAAAATGGCTCGAAAATGTTGAAGTGGCTGGTTAACCACCAAGACCCCGGAATTTTCTTGTACCTTTAATACATAATATTACTAATCATATAAGCTTCCAATCCTGAAAATAGAAAAGTAGAAAAATGCTCCTAGAAAATGTTACGCATATTTGTCTTGAATAATTCCTGGAAATTGTTGAAGTGGCTGGTTAACCACCAAGACCCCGGAATTTTCTTGAACCTTTAATACCTAATATTACTAAACATATAAGCTTCCTATCCTGAAAATATAAAAGTAGCAAAATGCTCCTAGAAAAAGTTACGCATATTTGTCTTGCATAATTCCTCGAAAAATGGCTCGAAAATGTTGAAGTGGCTGGTTAACCACCAAGACCCCGGAATTTTCTTGTACCTTTAATACATAATATTACTAATCATATAAGCTTCCAATCCTGAAAATATAAAAGTAGCAAAATGCTCCTAGAAAAAGTTACGCATATTTGTCTTGAATAATTCCTCGAAAATATTGAAGAGGCTGGTTAACCACCAAGACCCCGGAATTTTCTTGTACCTTTAATACATAATATTACTAATCATATAAGCTTCCAATCCTGAAAATATAAAAGTAGCAAAATGCTCCTAGAAAAAGTTACGCATATTTGTCTTGAATTTTTCCTCGAAAATGTTGAAGTGGCTGGTTAACCACAAAGACCCCGGAATTTTCTTGTACCTTTAATACATAATATTACTAATCATATAAGCTTCCAATCCTGAAAATATAAAAGTAGCAAAATGCTCCTAGAAAAAGTTACGCATATTTGTCTTGAATAATTCCTCGAAAAATGGCTCGAAAATGTTGAAGTGGCTGGTTAACCACCAAGACCCCGGAATTTTCTTGTACCTTTAATACATAATATTACTAATCATATAAGCTTCCAATCCTGAAAATATAAAAGTAGCAAAATGCTCCTAGAAAAAGTTTCGCATATTTGTCTTGAATAATTCCTCGAAAATGTTGAAGTGGCTGGTTAACCACCAAGACCCCGGAATTTTCTTGTACCTTTAATACATAATATTACTAATCATATAAGCTTCCAATCCTGAAAATATAAAAGTAGCAAAATGCTCCTAGAAAAAGTTACGCATATTTGTCTTGAATAATTCCTCGAAAATGTTGAAGTGGCTGGTTAACCACCAAGACCCCGGAATTTTCTTGTACCTTTAATACATAATATTACTAATCATATAAGCTTCCAATCCTGAAAATATAAAAGTAGCAAAATGCTCCTAGAAAAAGTTACGCATATTTGTCTTGAATAATTCCTCGAAAATGTTGAAGTGGCTGGTTAACCACCAAGACCCCGGAATTTTCTTGTACCTTTAATACATAATATTACTAATCATATAAGCTTCCAATCCTGAAAATATAAAAGTAGCAAAATGCTCCTAGAAAAAGTTACGCATATTTGTCTTGAATAATTCCTCGAAAATGTTGAAGTGGCTGGTTAACCACCAAGACCCCGGAAGTTTCTTGTACCTTTAATACATAATATTACTAATCATATAAGCTTCCAATCCTGAAAATATAAAAGTAGCAAAATGCTCTTAGAAAAAGTTACGCATATTTGTTTTGAATAATTCCTCGAAAAATGACACGAAAATGTTGAAATGGCTGGTTAACCACCAAGACCCCGGAATTTTCTTGTACCTTTAATACATAATATTACTAATCATATAAGCTTCCAATCCTGAAAATATAAAAGTAGCAAAATGCTCCTAGAAAAAGTTACGCATATTTGTCTTGAATAATTCCTCGAAAATGTTGAAGTGGCTGGTTAACCACCAAGACCCCGGAAGTTTCTTGTACCTTTAATACATAATATTACTAATCATATAAGCTTCCAATCCTGAAAATATAAAAGTAGCAAAATGCTCCTAGAAAAAGTTACGCATATTTGTCTTGCATAATTCCTCGAAAATGTTGAAGTGGCTGGTTAACCACCAAGACCCCGGAATTTTCTTGTACCTTTAATACATAATATTACTAATCATATAAGCTTCCAATCCTGAAAATATAAAGGTAGCAAAATGCTCCTAGAAAAAGTTACGCATATTTGTCTTGAATAATTCCTCGAAAAATGGCTCGAAAATGTTGAAGTGGCTGGTTAACCACCAAGACCCCGGAATTTTCTTGTACCTTTAATACATAATATTACTAATCATATAAGCTTCCAATCCTGAAAATATAAAAGTAGCAAAATGCTCCTAGAAAAAGTTACGCATATTTGTCTTGAATAATTCCTGGAAATTGTTGAAGTGGCTGGTTAACCACCAAGACCCCGGAATTTTCTTGAACCTTTAATACATAATATTACTAAACATATAAGCTTCCTATCCTGAAAATATAAAAGTAGCAAAATGCTCCTAGAAAAAGTTACGCATATTTGTCTTGAATAATTCCTCGAAAAATGGCTCGAAAATGTTGAAGTGGCTGGTTAACCACCAAGACCCCGGAATTTTCTTGTACCTTTAATACATAATATTACTAATCATATAAGCTTCCAATCCTGAAAATATAAAAGTAGCGAAATGCTCCTAGAAAAAGTTACGCATATTTGTCTTGAATAATTCCTCGAAAATATTGAAGAGGCTGGTTAACCACCAAGACCCCGGAATTTTCTTGTACCTTTAATACATAATATTACTAATCATATAAGCTTCCAATCCTGAAAATATAAAAGTAGCAAAATGCTCCTAGAAAAAGTTATGCATATTTGTCTTGAATAATTCCTCGAAAAATGGCTCGAAAATGTTGAAGTGGCTGGTCAACCACCAAGACAACGGAATTTTCTTGTACCTTTAATACATAATATTACTAAACATATAAGCTTCCTATCCTGAAAATATAAAAGTAGCAAAATGCTCCTAGAAAAAGTTACGCATATTTGTCTTGAATAATTCTTCGAAAAATGGCTCGAAAATGTTGAAGTGGCTGGTTAACCACCAAGACCCCGGAATTTTCTTGTACCTTTAATACATAATATTACTAATCATATAAGCTTCCAATCCTGAAAATATAAAAGTAGCAAAATGCTCCTAGAAAAAGTTACGCATATTTGTCTTGAATAATTCCTCGAAAAATTGTTCGAAAATGTTGAAGTGGCTGGTTAACCACCAAGGCCCCGGAATTTTCTTGTACCTTTAATACATAGTATTACTAAATATATAAGCTTCCTATCCTGAAAATATAAAAGTAGGAAAATGCTCCTAGAAAAAGTTACGCATATTTGTCTTGAATAATTCCTCGAAAATGTTGAAGTGGCTGGTTAACCACCAAGACCCCAGAATTTTCTTGTACCTTTAATACATAATATTACTAATCATATAAGCTTCCAATCCTGAAAATATAAAAGTAGCAAAATGCTCCTAGAAAAAGTTACGCATATTTGTCTTGAATAATTCCTCGAAAAATGGCTCGAAAATGTTGAAGTGGCTGGTTAACCACCAAGACCCTGGAATTTTCTTGTACCTTTAATACATAATATTACTAATCATATAAGCTTCCAATCCTGAAAATATAAAAGTAGCAAAATGCTCCTAGAAAAAGTTACGCATATTTGTCTTGAATAATTCCTCGAAAATGTTGAAGTGGCTGGTTAACCACCAAGACCCTGGAATTTTCTTGTACCTTTAATACATAATATTACTAATCATAGAAGCTTCCAATCCTGAAAATATAAAAGTAGCAAAATGCTCCTAGAAAAAGTTACGCATATTTGTCTTGAATAATTCCTCGAAAATATTGAAGAGGCTGGTTAACCACCAAGACCCCGGAATTTTCTTGTACCTTTAATACATGATATTACTAATCATATAAGCTTCCAATCCTGAAAATATAAAAGTAGCAAAATGCTCCTAGAAAAAGTTACGCATATTTGTCTTGAATAATTCCTCGAAAATATTGAAGAGGCTGGTTAACCACCAAGACCCCGGAATTTTCTTGTACCTTTAATACATAATATTACTAATCATATAAGCTTCCAATCCTGAAAATATAAAAGTAGCAAAATGCTCCTAGAAAAAGTTACGCATATTTGTCTTGAATAATTCCTCGAAAAATGGCTCGAAAATGTTGAAGTGGCTGGTTAACCACCAAGACCCCGGAATTTTCTTGTACCTTTAATACATAATATTACTAATCATATAAGCTTCCAATCCTGAAAATAGAAAAGTAGAAAAATGCTCCTAGAAAAAGTTACGCATATTTGTCTTGAATAATTCCTGGAAATTGTTGAAGTGGCTGGTTAACCACCAAGACCCCGGAATTTTCTTGAACCTTTAATACATAATATTACTAAACATATAAGCTTCCTATCCTGAAAATATAAAAGTAGCAAAATGCTCCTAGAAAAAGTTACGCATATTTGTCTTGAATAATTCCTCGAAAAATGGCTCGAAAATGTTGAAGTGGCTGGTTAACCACCAAGACCCCGGAATTTTCTTGTACCTTTAATACATAATATTACTAATCATATAAGCTTCCAATCCTGAAAATATGAAAGTAGCAAAATGCTCCTAGAAAAAGTTACGCATATTTGTCTTGAATAATTCCTCGAAAATATTGAAGAGGCTGGTTAACCACCAAGACCCCGGAATTTTCTTGTACCTTTAATACATAATATTACTAATCATATAAGCTTCCAATCCTGAAAATATAAAAGTAGCAAAATGCTCCTAGAAAAAGTTACGCATATTTGTCTTGAATTTTTCCTCGAAAATGTTGAAGTGGCTGGTTAACCACAAAGACCCCGGAATTTTCTTGTACCTTTAATACATAATATTACTAATCATATAAGCTTCCAATCCTGAAAATATAAAAGTAGCAAAATGCTCCTAGAAAAATTTACGCATATTTGTCTTGAATAATTCCTCGAAAATATTGAAGTGGCTGGTTAACCACCAAGACCCCGGAATTTTCTTGTACCTTTAATACATAATATTACTAATCATATAAGCTTCCAATCCTGAAAATATAAAAGTAGCAAAATGCTCCTAGAAGAAGTTACGCATATTTGTCTTGAATAATTCCTGGAAAATGTTGAAATGGCTGGTTAACCACCAAGACCCCGGATATTTCTTGTACCTTTAATACATAATATTACTAATAATATAAGCTTCCAATCCTGAAAATATAAAAGTAGCAAAATGCTCCTAGAAAAAGTTATGCATATTTGTCTTGAATAATTCCTCGAAAAATGGCTCGAAAATGTTGAAGTGGCTGGTCAACCACCAAGACCCTGGAATTTTCTTGTACCTTTAATACATAATATTACTAAACATATAAGCTTCCTATAAAAAGTTACGCATATTTGTCTTGAATAATTCCTCGAAAAATGGCTCGAAAATGTTGAAGTGGCTGGTTAACCACCAAGACCCCGGAATTTTCTTGTACCTTTAATACATAATATTACTAATCATATAAGCTTCCAATCCTGAAAATATAAAAGTAGCAAAATGCTCCTAGAAAAAGTTACGCATATTTGTCTTGAATAATTCTTCGAAAAATGGCTCGAAAATGTTGAAGTGGCTGGTTAACCACCAAGGCCACGGAATTTTCTT
The DNA here is from genome assembly GCA_958510855.1 of Rhagonycha lutea. Lineage (NCBI taxonomy): Eukaryota > Metazoa > Arthropoda > Insecta > Coleoptera > Cantharidae > Rhagonycha > Rhagonycha lutea. Next base: position 16,479,229 of record OY294042.1, read on the forward strand.
GTACCTTTAATACATAGTATTACTAAATATATAAGCTTCCTATCCTGAAAATATAAAAGTAGCAAAATGCTCCTAGAAAAAGTTACGCATATTTGTCTTGAATAATTCCTCGAAAATATTGAAGTGGCTGGTTAACCACCAAGACCCCGGAATTTTCTTGTACCTTTAATACATAATATTACTAATCATATAAGCTTCCAATCCTGAAAATCTAAAAGTAGCAAAATGCTCCTAGAAAAAGTTACGCATATTTGTCTTGAATAATTCCTCGAAAATGTTGAAGTGGCTGGTTAACCACCAAGACCCCGGAATTTTCTTGTACCTTTAATACATAATATTACTAATCATATAAGCTTCCAATCCTGAAAATATAAAAGTAGCAAAATGCTCCTAGAAAAAGTTACGCATATTTGTCTTGCATAATTCCTCGAAAATGTTGAAGTGGCTGGTTAACCACCAAGACCCCGGAATTTTCTTTTACCTTTAATACATAATATTACTAATCATATAAGCTTCCAATCCTGAAAATAGAAAAGTAGAAAAATGCTCCTAGAAAAAGTTACGCATATTTGTCTTGAATAATTCCTCGAAAAATGACTCGAAAATGTTGAAGTGGCTGGTTAACCACCAAGACCCTGGAATTTTCTTGTACCTTTAATACATAATATTACTAATCATATAAGCTTCCAATCCTGAAAATATAAAAGTAGCAAAATGCTCCTAGAAAAAGTTACGCATATTTGTCTTGAATAATTCCTCGAAAATATTGAAGAGGCTGGTTAACCACCAAGACCCCGGAATTTTCTTGTACCTTTAATACATGATATTACTAATCATATAAGCTTCCAATCCTGAAAATATAAAAGTAGCAAAATGCTCCTAGAAAAAGTTACGCATATTTGTCTTGAATAATTCCTCGAAAATATTGAAGAGGCTGGTTAACCACCAAGACCCCGGAATTTTCTTGTACCTTTAATACATAATATTACTAATCATATAAGCTTCCAATCCTGAAAATATAAAAGTAGCAAAATGCTCCTAGAAAAAGTTACGCATATTTGTCTTGAATAATTCCTCGAAAAATGGCTCGAAAATGTTGAAGTGGCTGGTTAACCACCAAGACCCCGGAATTTTCTTGTACCTTTAATACATAATATTACTAATCATATAAGCTTCCAATCCTGAAAATATAAAAGTAGCAAAATGCTCCTAGAAAAAGTTACGCATATTTGTCTTGCATAATTCCTCGAAAATGTTGAAGTGGCTGGTTAACCACCAAGACCCCGGAATTTTCTTGTACCTTTAATACATAATATTACTAATCATATAAGCTTCCAATCCTGAAAATAGAAAAGTAGAAAAATGCTCCTAGAAAAAGTTACGCATATTTGTCTTGAATAATTCCTCGAAAAATGACTCGAAAATGTTGAAGTGGCTGGTTAACCACCAAGACCCTGGAATTTTCTTGTACCTTTAATACATAATATTACTAATCATATAAGCTTCCAATCCTGAAAATATAAAAGTAGCAAAATGCTCCTAGAAAAAGTTACGCATATTTGTCTTGAATAATACCTCGAAAATGTTGAAGTGGCTGGTTAACCACCAAGCCCCGGAATTTTCTTGTACCTTTAATACATAATATTACTAATCATATAAGCTTCCAATCCTGAAAATATAAAAGTAGCAAAATGCTCCTAGAAAAAGTTACGCATATTTGTCTTGCATTTGTCCTCGAAAATGTTGAAGTGGCTGGTTAACCACAAAGACCCCGGAATTTTCTTGTACCTTTAATACATAATATTACTAATCATATAAGCTTCCAATCCTGAAAATATAAAAGTAGCAAAATGCTCCTAGAAAAATTTACGCATATTTGTCTTGAATAATTCCTCGAAAATATTGAAGTGGCTGGTTAACCACCAAGACCCCGGAATTTTCTTGTACCTTTAATACATAATATTACTAATCATATAAGCTTCCAATCCTGAAAATATAAAAGTAGCAAAATGCTCCTAGAAAAAGTTACGCATATTTGTCTTGAATAATTCCTGGAAAATGTTGAAATGGCTGGTTAACCACCAAGACCCCGGATATTTCTTGTACCTTTAATACATAATATTACTAATAATATAAGCTTCCAATCCTGAAAATATAAAAGTAGCAAAATGCTCCTAGAAAAAGTTATGCATATTTGTCTTGAATAATTCCTCGAAAAATGGCTCGAAAATGTTGAAGTGGCTGGTCAACCACCAAGACCCTGGAATTTTCGTGTACCTTTAATACATAATATTACTAAACATATAAGCTTCCTATCCTGAAAATATAAAAGTAGCAAAATGCTCCTAGAAAAAGTTACGCATATTTGTCTTGAATAATTCCTCGAAAAATGGCTCGAAAATGTTGAAGTGGCTGGTTAACCACCAAGACCCCGGAATTTTCTTGTACCTTTAATACATAATATTACTAATCATATAAGCTTCCAATCCTGAAAATATAAAAGTAGCAAAATGCTCCTAGAAAAAGTTACGCATATTTGTCTTGAATAATTCCTCGAAAAATTGTTCGAAAATGTTGAAGTGGCTGGTTAACCACCAAGGCCCCGGAATTTTCTTGTACCTTTAATACATAGTATTACTAAATATATAAGCTTCCTATCCTGAAAATATAAAAGTAGCAAAATGCTCCTAGAAAAAGTTACGCATATTTGTCTTGAATAATTCCTCGAAAATATTGAAGTGGCTGGTTAACAACCAAGACCCCGGAATTTTCTTGTACCTTTAATACATAATATTACTAATCATATAAGCTTCCAATCCTGAATATATAAAAGTAGCAAAATGCTCCTAGAAAAAGTTTCGCATATTTGTCTTGAATAATTCCTCGAAAATGTTGAAGTGGCTGGTTAACCACCAAGACCCCGGAATTTTCTTGTACCTTTAATACATAATATTACTAATCATATAAGCTTCCAATCCTGAAAATATAAAAGTAGCAAAATGCTCCTAGAAAAAGTTACGCATATTTGTCTTGAATAATTCCTCGAAAATGTTGAAGTGGCTGGTTAACCACCAAGACCCCGGAATTTTCTTGTACCTTTAATACATAATATTACTAATCATATAAGCTTCCAATCCTGAAAATATAAAAGTAGCAAAATGCTCCTAGAAAAAGTTACGCATATTTGTCTTGAATAATTCCTGGAAAATGTTGAAATGGCTGGTTAACCACCAAGACCCCGGATATTTCTTGTACCTTTAATACATAATATTACTAATAATATAAGCTTCCAATCCTGAAAATATAAAAGTAGCAAAATGCTCCTAGAAAAAGTTATGCATATTTGTCTTGAATAATTCCTCGAAAAATGGCTCGAAAATGTTGAAGTGGCTGGTCAACCACCAAGACCCTGGAATTTTCGTGTACCTTTAATACATAATATTACTAAACATATAAGCTTCCTATCCTGAAAATATAAAAGTAGCAAAATGCTCCTAGAAAAAGTTACGCATATTTGTCTTGAATAATTCCTCGAAAAATGGCTCGAAAATGTTGAAGTGGCTGGTTAACCACCAAGACCCCGGAATTTTCTTGTACCTTTAATACATAATATTACTAATAATATAAGCTTCCAATCCTGAAAATATAAAAGTAGCAAAATGCTCCTAGAAAAAGTTACGCATATTTGTCTTGAATAATTCCTCGAAAAATTGTTCGAAAATGTTGAAGTGGCTGGTTAACCACCAAGGCCCCGGAATTTTCTTGTACCTTTAATACATAGTATTACTAAATATATAAGCTTCCTATCCTGAAAATATAAAAGTAGCAAAATGCTCCTAGAAAAAGTTACGCATATTTGTCTTGAATAATTCCTCGAAAATATTGAAGTGGCTGGTTAACAACCAAGACCCCGGAATTTTCTTGTACCTTTAATACATAATATTACTAATCATATAAGCTTCCAATCCTGAATATATAAAAGTAGCAAAATGCTCCTAGAAAAAGTTTCGCATATTTGTCTTGAATAATTCCTCGAAAATGTTGAAGTGGCTGGTTAACCACCAAGACCCCGGAATTTTCTTGTACCTTTAATACATAATATTACTAATCATATAAGCTTCCAATCCTGAAAATATAAAAGTAGCAAAATGCTCCTAGAAAAAGTTACGCATATTTGTCTTGAATAATTCCTCGAAAATGTTGAAGTGGCTGGTTAACCACCAAGACCCCGGAATTTTCTTGTACCTTTAATACATAATATTACTAATCATATAAGCTTCCAATCCTGAAAATATAAAAGTAGCAAAATGCTCCTAGAAAAAGTTACGCATATTTGTCTTGAATAATTCCTCGAAAATGTTGAAGTGGCTGGTTAACCACCAAGACCCCGGAATTTTCTTGTACCTTTAATACATAATATTACTAATCATATAAGCTTCCAATCCTGAAAATATAAAAGTAGCAAAATGCTCCTAGAAAAAGTTACGCATATTTGTCTTGAATAATTCCTCGAAAATATTGAAGAGGCTGGTTAACCACCAAGACCCCGGAATTTTCTTGTACCTTTAATACATAATATTACTAATCATAGAAGCTTCCAATCCTGAAAATATAAAAGTAGCAAAATGCTCCTAGAAAAAGTTACGCATATTTGTCTTGAATAATTCCTCGAAAATATTGAAGAGGCTGGTTAACCACCAAGACCCCGGAATTTTCTTGTACCTTTAATACATGATATTACTAATCATATAAGCTTCCAATCCTGAAAATATAAAAGTAGCAAAATGCTCCTAGAAAAAGTTACGCATATTTGTCTTGAATAATTCCTCGAAAATATTGAAGAGGCTGGTTAACCACCAAGACCCCGGAATTTTCTTCTACCTTTAATACATAATATTACTAATCATATAAGCTTCCAATCCTGAAAATATAAAAGTAGCAAAATGCTCCTAGAAAAAGTTACGCATATTTGTCTTGAATAATTCCTCGAAAAATGGCTCGAAAATGTTGAAGTGGCTGGTTAACCACCAAGACCCCGGAATTTTCTTGTACCTTTAATACATAATATTACTAATCATATAAGCTTCCAATCCTGAAAATATGAAAGTAGCAAAATGCTCCTAGAAAAAGTTACGCATATTTGTCTTGAATAATTCCTCGAAAATATTGAAGAGGCTGGTTAACCACCAAGACCCCGGAATTTTCTTGTACCTTTAATACATAATATTACTAATCATATAAGCTTCCAATCCTGAAAATATAAAAGTAGCAAAATGCTCCTAGAAAAAGTTACGCATATTTGTCTTGAATTTTTCCTCGAAAATGTTGAAGTGGCTGGTTAACCACAAAGACCCCGGAATTTTCTTGTACCTTTAATACATAACATTACTAATCATATAAGCTTCCAATCCTGAAAATATAAAAGTAGCAAAATGCTCCTAGAAAAATTTACGCATATTTGTCTTGAATAATTCCTCGAAAATATTGAAGTGGCTGGTTAACCACCAAGACCCCGGAATTTTCTTGTACCTTTAATACATAATATTACTAATCATATAAGCTTCCAATCCTGAAAATATAAAAGTAGCAAAATGCTCCTAGAAGAAGTTACGCATATTTGTCTTGAATAATTCCTGGAAAATGTTGAAATGGCTGGTTAACCACCAAGACCCCGGATATTTCTTGTACCTTTAATACATAATATTACTAATAATATAAGCTTCCAATCCTGAAAATATAAAAGTAGCAAAATGCTCCTAGAAAAAGTTATGCATATTTGTCTTGAATAATTCCTCGAAAAATGGCTCGAAAATGTTGAAGTGGCTGGTCAACCACCAAGACCCTGGAATTTTCTTGTACCTTTAATACATAATATTACTAAACATATAAGCTTCCTATAAAAAGTTAGGCATATTTGTCTTGAATAATTCCTCGAAAAATGGCTCGAAAATGTTGAAGTGGCTGGTTAACCACCAAGACCCCGGAATTTTCTTGTACCTTTAATACATAATATTACTAATCATATAAGCTTCCAATCCTGAAAATATAAAAGTAGCAAAATGCTCCTAGAAAAAGTTACGCATATTTGTCTTGAATAATTCTTCGAAAAATGGCTCGAAAATGTTGAAGTGGCTGGTTAACCACCAAGGCCCCGGAATTTTCTTGTACCTTTAATACATAGTATTACTAAATATATAAGCTTCCTATCCTGAAAATATAAAAGTAGCAAAATGCTCCTAGAAAAAGTTACGCATATTTGTCTTGAATAATTCCTCGAAAATATTGAAGTGGCTGGTTAACCACCAAGACCCCGGAATTTTCTTGTACCTTTAATACATAATATTACTAATCATATAAGCTTCCAATCCTGAAAATCTAAAAGTAGCAAAATGCTCCTAGAAAAAGTTACGCATATTTGTCTTGAATAATTCCTCGAAAATGTTGAAGTGGCTGGTTAACCACCAAGACCCCGGAATTTTCTTGTACCTTTAATACATAATATTACTAATCATATAAGCTTCCAATCCTGAAAATATAAAAGTAGCAAAATGCTCCTAGAAAAAGTTACGCATATTTGTCTTGAATAATTCCTCGAAAATGTTGAAGTGGCTGGTTAACCACCAAGACCCCGGAATTTTCTTGTACCTTTAATACATAATATTACTAATCATATAAGCTTCCAATCCTGAAAATATAAAAGTAGCAAAATGCTCCTAGAAAAAGTTACGCATATTTGTCTTGCATAATTCCTCGAAAATGTTGAAGTGGCTGGTTAACCACCAAGACCCCGGAATTTTCTTGTACCTTTAATACATAATATTACTAATCATATAAGCTTCCAATCCTGAAAATAGAAAAGTAGAAAAATGCTCCTAGAAAAAGTTACGCATATTTGTCTTGAATAATTCCTCGAAAAATGACTCGAAAATGTTGAAGTGGCTGGTTAACCACCAAGACCCTGGAATTTTCTTGTACCTTTAATACATAATATTACTAATCATATAAGCTTCCAATCCTGAAAATAGAAAAGTAGAAAAATGCTCCTAGAAAAAGTTACGCATATTTGTCTTGAATAATTCCTCGAAAATATTGAAGAGGCTGGTTAACCACCAAGACCCCGGAATTTTCTTGTACCTTTAATACATAATATTACTAATCATAGAAGCTTCCAATCCTGAAAATATAAAAGTAGCAAAATGCTCCTAGAAAAAGTTACGCATATTTGTCTTGAATAATTCCTCGAAAATATTGAAGAGGCTGGTTAACCACCAAGACCCCGGAATTTTCTTGTACCTTTAATACATGATATTACTAATCATATAAGCTTCCAATCCTGAAAATATAAAAGTAGCAAAATGCTCCTAGAAAAAGTTACGCATATTTGTCTTGAATAATTCCTCGAAAATATTGAAGAGGCTGGTTAACCACCAAGACCCCGGAATTTTCTTCTACCTTTAATACATAATATTACTAATCATATAAGCTTCCAATCCTGAAAATATAAAAGTAGCAAAATGCTCCTAGAAAAAGTTACGCATATTTGTCTTGAATAATTCCTCGAAAAATGGCTCGAAAATGTTGAAGTGGCTGGTTAACCACCAAGACCCCGGAATTTTCTTGTACCTTTAATACATAATATTACTAATCATATAAGCTTCCAATCCTGAAAATATGAAAGTAGCAAAATGCTCCTAGAAAAAGTTACGCATATTTGTCTTGAATAATTCCTCGAAAATATTGAAGAGGCTGGTTAACCACCAAGACCCCGGAATTTTCTTGTACCTTTAATACATAATATTACTAATCATATAAGCTTCCAATCCTGAAAATATAAAAGTAGCAAAATGCTCCTAGAAAAAGTTACGCATATTTGTCTTGAATTTTTCCTCGAAAATGTTGAAGTGGCTGGTTAACCACAAAGACCCCGGAATTTTCTTGTACCTTTAATACATAACATTACTAATCATATAAGCTTCCAATCCTGAAAATATAAAAGTAGCAAAATGCTCCTAGAAAAATTTACGCATATTTGTCTTGAATAATTCCTCGAAAATATTGAAGTGGCTGGTTAACCACCAAGACCCCGGAATTTTCTTGTACCTTTAATACATAATATTACTAATCATATAAGCTTCCAATCCTGAAAATATAAAAGTAGCAAAATGCTCCTAGAAGAAGTTACGCATATTTGTCTTGAATAATTCCTGGAAAATGTTGAAATGGCTGGTTAACCACCAAGACCCCGGATATTTCTTGTACCTTTAATACATAATATTACTAATAATATAAGCTTCCAATCCTGAAAATATAAAAGTAGCAAAATGCTCCTAGAAAAAGTTATGCATATTTGTCTTGAATAATTCCTCGAAAAATGGCTCGAAAATGTTGAAGTGGCTGGTCAACCACCAAGACCCTGGAATTTTCTTGTACCTTTAATACATAATATTACTAAACATATAAGCTTCCTATAAAAAGTTACGCATATTTGTCTTGAATAATTCCTCGAAAAATGGCTCGAAAATGTTGAAGTGGCTGGTTAACCACCAAGACCCCGGAATTTTCTTGTACCTTTAATACATAATATTACTAATCATATAAGCTTCCAATCCTGAAAATATAAAAGTAGCAAAATGCTCCTAGAAAAAGTTACGCATATTTGTCTTGAATAATTCTTCGAAAAATGGCTCGAAAATGTTGAAGTGGCTGGTTAACCACCAAGGCCCCGGAATTTTCTTGTACCTTTAATACATAGTATTACTAAATATATAAGCTTCCTATCCTGAAAATATAAAAGTAGCAAAATGCTCCTAGAAAAAGTTACGCATATTTGTCTTGAATAATTCCTCGAAAATATTGAAGTGGCTGGTTAACCACCAAGACCCCGGAATTTTCTTGTACCTTTAATACATAATATTACTAATCATATAAGCTTCCAATCCTGAAAATCTAAAAGTAGCAAAATGCTCCTAGAAAAAGTTACGCATATTTGTCTTGAATAATTCCTCGAAAATGTTGAAGTGGCTGGTTAACCACCAAGACCCCGGAATTTTCTTGTACCTTTAATACATAATATTACTAATCATATAAGCTTCCAATCCTGAAAATATAAAAGTAGCAAAATGCTCCTAGAAAAAGTTACGCATATTTGTCTTGAATAATTCCTCGAAAATGTTGAAGTGGCTGGTTAACCACCAAGACCCCGGAATTTTCTTGTACCTTTAATACATAATATTACTAATCATATAAGCTTCCAATCCTGAAAATATAAAAGTAGCAAAATGCTCCTAGAAAAAGTTACGCATATTTGTCTTGCATAATTCCTCGAAAATGTTGAAGTGGCTGGTTAACCACCAAGACCCCGGAATTTTCTTGTACCTTTAATACATAATATTACTAATCATATAAGCTTCCAATCCTGAAAATAGAAAAGTAGAAAAATGCTCCTAGAAAAAGTTACGCATATTTGTCTTGAATAATTCCTCGAAAAATGACTCGAAAATGTTGAAGTGGCTGGTTAACCACCAAGACCCTGGAATTTTCTTGTACCTTTAATACATAATATTACTAATCATATAAGCTTCCAATCCTGAAAATATAAAAGTAGCAAAATGCTCCTAGAAAAAGTTACGCATATTTGCCTTGAATAATTCCTCGAAAAATGGCTCGAAAATGTTGAAGTGGCTGGTTAACCACCAAGACCCCGGAATTTTCTTGTACCTTTAATACATAATATTACTAATCATATAAGCTTCCAATCCTGAAAATAGAAAAGTAGAAAAATGCTCCTAGAAAAAGTTACGCATATTTGTCTTGAATAATTCCTGGAAATTGTTGAAGTGGCTGGTTAACCACCAAGACCCCGGAATTTTCTTGAACCTTTAATACATAATATTACTAAACATATAAGCTTCCTATCCTGAAAATATAAAAGTAGCAAAATGCTCCTAGAAAAAGTTACGCATATTTGTCTTGAATAATTCCTCGAAAAATGGCTCGAAAATGTTGAAGTGGCTGGTTAACCACCAAGACCCCGGAATTTTCTTGTACCTTTAATACATAATATTACTAATCATATAAGCTTCCAATCCTGAAAATATAAAAGTAGCAAAATGCTCCTAGAAAAAGTTACGCATATTTGTCTTGAATTTTTCCTCGAAAATGTTGAAGTGGCTGGTTAACCACAAAGACCCCGGAATTTTCTTGTACCTTTAATACATAATATTACTAATCATATAAGCTTCCAATCCTGAAAATATAAAGGTAGCAAAATGCTCCTAGAAAAATTTACGCATATTTGTCATGAATAATTCCTCGAAAATATTGAAGTGGCTGGTTAACCACCAAGACCCCGGAATTTTCTTGTACCTTTAATACATAATATTACTAATCATATAAGCTTCCAATCCTGAAAATATAAAAGTAGCAAAATGCTCCTAGAAAAAGTTACGCATATTTGTCTTGAATAATTCCTGGAAAATGTTGAAATGGCTGGTTAACCACCAAGACCCCGGATATTTCTTGTACCTTTAATACATAATATTACTAATAATATAAGCTTCCAATCCTGAAAATATAAAAGTAGCAAAATGCTCCTAGAAAAAGTTATGCATATTTGTCTTGAATAATTCCTCGAAAAATGGCTCGAAAATGTTGAAGTGGCTGGTCAACCACCAAGACCCTGGAATTTTCGTGTACCTTTAATACATAATATTACTAAACATATAAGCTTCCTATCCTGAAAATATAAAAGTAGCAAAATGCTCCTAGAAAAAGTTACGCATATTTGTCTTGAATAATTCCTCGAAAAATGGCTCGAAAATGTTGAAGTGGCTGGTTAACCACCAAGACCCCGGAATTTTCTTGTACCTTTAATACATAATATTACTAATCATATAAGCTTCCAATCCTGAAAATATAAAAGTAGCAAAATGCTCCTAGAAAAAGTTACGCATATTTGTCTTGAATAATTCCTCGAAAAATTGTTCGAAAATGTTGAAGTGGCTGGTTAACCACCAAGGCCCCGGAATTTTCTTGTACCTTTAATACATAGTATTACTAAATATATAAGCTTCCTATCCTGAAAATATAAAAGTAGCAAAATGCTCCTAGAAAAAGTTACGCATATTTGTCTTGAATAATTCCTCGAAAATATTGAAGTGGCTGGTTAACAACCAAGACCCCGGAATTTTCTTGTACCTTTAATACATAATATTACTAATCATATAAGCTTCCAATCCTGAAAATATAAAAGTAGCAAAATGCTCCTAGAAAAAGTTTCGCATATTTGTCTTGAATAATTCCTCGAAAATGTTGAAGTGGCTGGTTAACCACCAAGACCCCGGAATTTTCTTGTACCTTTAATACATAATATTACTAATCATATAAGCTTCCAATCCTGAAAATATAAAAGTAGCAAAATGCTCCTAGAAAAAGTTACGCATATTTGTCTTGAATAATTCCTCGAAAATGTTGAAGTGGCTGGTTAACCACCAAGACCCCGGAATTTTCTTGTACCTTTAATACATAATATTACTAATCATATAAGCTTCCAATCCTGAAAATATAAAAGTAGCAAAATGCTCCTAGAAAAAGTTACGCATATTTGTCTTGAATAATTCCTCGAAAATGTTGAAGTGGCTGGTTAACCACCAAGACCCCGGAATTTTCTTGTACCTTTAATACATAATATTACTAATCATATAAGCTTCCAATCCTGAAAATATAAAAGTAGCAAAATGCTCCTAGAAAAAGTTACGCATATTTGTCTTGAATTTTTCCTCGAAAATGTTGAAGTGGCTGGTTAACCACAAAGACCCCGGAATTTTCTTGTACCTTTAATACATAATATTACTAATCATATAAGCTTCCAATCCTGAAAATATAAAAGTAGCAAAATGCTCCTAGAAAAAGTTACGCATATTTGTCTTGAATAATTCCTCGAAAAATGGCTCGAAAATGTTGAAGTGGCTGGTTAACCACCAAGACCCCGGAATTTTCTTGTACCTTTAATACATAATATTACTAATCATATAAGCTTCCAATCCTGAAAATATAAAAGTAGCAAAATGCTCCTAGAAAAAGTTTCGCATATTTGTCTTGAATAATTCCTCGAAAATGTTGAAGTGGCTGGTTAACCACCAAGACCCCGGAATTTTCTTGTACCTTTAATACATAATATTACTAATCATATAAGCTTCCAATCCTGAAAATATAAAAGTAGCAAAATGCTCCTAGAAAAAGTTACGCATATTTGTCGTGAATAATTCCTCGAAAATGTTGAAGTGGCTGGTTAACCACCAAGACCCCGGAATTTTCTTGTACCTTTAATACATAATATTACTAATCATATAAGCTTCCAATCCTGAAAATATAAAAGTAGCAAAATGCTCCTAGAAAAAGTTACGCATATTTGTCTTGAATAATTCCTCGAAAATGTTGAAGTGGCTGGTTAACCACCAAGACCCCGGAAGTTTCTTGTACCTTTAATACATAATATTACTAATCATATAAGCTTCCAATCCTGAAAATATAAAAGTAGCAAAATGCTCTTAGAAAAAGTTACGCATATTTGTTTTGAATAATTCCTCGAAAAATGACACGAAAATGTTGAAATGGCTGGTTAACCACCAAGACCCCGGAATTTTCTTGTACCTTTAATACATAATATTACTAATCATATAAGCTTCCAATCCTGAAAATATAAAAGTAGCAAAATGCTCCTAGAAAAAGTTACGCATATTTGTCTTGAATAATTCCTCGAAAATGTTGAAGTGGCTGGTTAACCACCAAGACCCCGGAAGTTTCTTGTACCTTTAATACATAATATTACTAATCATATAAGCTTCCAATCCTGAAAATATAAAAGTAGCAAAATGCTCCTAGAAAAAGTTACGCATATTTGTCTTGCATAATTCCTCGAAAATGTTGAAGTGGCTGGTTAACCACCAAGACCCCGGAATTTTCTTGTACCTTTAATACATAATATTACTAATCATATAAGCTTCCAATCCTGAAAATATAAAAGTAGCAAAATGCTCCTAGAAAAAGTTACGCATATTTGTCTTGAATAATTCCTCGAAAAATTGTTCGAAAATGTTGAAGTGGCTGGTTAACCACCAAGGCCCCGGAATTTTCTTGTACCTTTAATACATAGTATTACTAAATATATAAGCTTCCTATCCTGAAAATATAAAAGTAGCAAAATGCTCCTAGAAAAAGTTACGCATATTTGTCTTGAATAATTCCTCGAAAATATTGAAGTGGCTGGTTAACAACCAAGACCCCGGAATTTTCTTGTACCTTTAATACATAATATTACTAATCATATAAGCTTCCAATCCTGAAAATATAAAAGTAGCAAAATGCTCCTAGAAAAAGTTTCGCATATTTGTCTTGAATAATTCCTCGAAAATGTTGAAGTGGCTGGTTAACCACCAAGACCCCGGAATTTTCTTGTACCTTTAATACATAATATTACTAATCATATAAGCTTCCAATCCTGAAAATATAAAAGTAGCAAAATGCTCCTAGAAAAAGTTACGCATATTTGTCTTGAATAATTCCTCGAAAATGTTGAAGTGGCTGGTTAACCACCAAGACCCCGGAATTTTCTTGTACCTTTAATACATAATATTACTAATCATATAAGCTTCCAATCCTGAAAATATAAAAGTAGCAAAATGCTCCTAGAAAAAGTTACGCATATTTGTCTTGAATAATTCCTCGAAAATGTTGAAGTGGCTGGTTAACCACCAAGACCCCGGAATTTTCTTGTACCTTTAATACATAATATTACTAATCATATAAGCTTCCAATCCTGAAAATATAAAAGTAGCAAAATGCTCCTAGAAAAAGTTACGCATATTTGTCTTGAATTTTTCCTCGAAAATGTTGAAGTGGCTGGTTAACCACAAAGACCCCGGAATTTTCTTGTACCTTTAATACATAATATTACTAATCATATAAGCTTCCAATCCTGAAAATATAAAAGTAGCAAAATGCTCCTAGAAAAAGTTACGCATATTTGTCTTGAATAATTCCTCGAAAAATGGCTCGAAAATGTTGAAGTGGCTGGTTAACCACCAAGACCCCGGAATTTTCTTGTACCTTTAATACATAATATTACTAATCATATAAGCTTCCAATCCTGAAAATATAAAAGTAGCAAAATGCTCCTAGAAAAAGTTTCGCATATTTGTCTTGAATAATTCCTCGAAAATGTTGAAGTGGCTGGTTAACCACCAAGACCCCGGAATTTTCTTGTACCTTTAATACATAATATTACTAATCATATAAGCTTCCAATCCTGAAAATATAAAAGTAGCAAAATGCTCCTAGAAAAAGTTACGCATATTTGTCGTGAATAATTCCTCGAAAATGTTGAAGTGGCTGGTTAACCACCAAGACCCCGGAATTTTCTTGTACCTTTAATACATAATATTACTAATCATATAAGCTTCCAATCCTGAAAATATAAAAGTAGCAAAATGCTCCTAGAAAAAGTTACGCATATTTGTCTTGAATAATTCCTCGAAAATGTTGAAGTGGCTGGTTAACCACCAAGACCCCGGAAGTTTCTTGTACCTTTAATACATAATATTACTAATCATATAAGCTTCCAATCCTGAAAATATAAAAGTAGCAAAATGCTCTTAGAAAAAGTTACGCATATTTGTTTTGAATAATTCCTCGAAAAATGACACGAAAATGTTGAAATGGCTGGTTAACCACCAAGACCCCGGAATTTTCTTGTACCTTTAATACATAATATTACTAATCATATAAGCTTCCAATCCTGAAAATATAAAAGTAGCAAAATGCTCCTAGAAAAAGTTACGCATATTTGTCTTGAATAATTCCTCGAAAATGTTGAAGTGGCTGGTTAACCACCAAGACCCCGGAAGTTTCTTGTACCTTTAATACATAATATTACTAATCATATAAGCTTCCAATCCTGAAAATATAAAAGTAGCAAAATGCTCCTAGAAAAAGTTACGCATATTTGTCTTGCATAATTCCTCGAAAATGTTGAAGTGGCTGGTTAACCACCAAGACCCCGGAATTTTCTTGTACCTTTAATACATAATATTACTAATCATATAAGCTTCCAATCCTGAAAATATAAAGGTAGCAAAATGCTCCTAGAAAAAGTTACGCATATTTGTCTTGAATAATTCCTCGAAAAATGGCTCGAAAATGTTGAAGTGGCTGGTTAACCACCAAGACCCCGGAATTTTCTTGTACCTTTAATACATAATATTACTAATCATATAAGCTTCCAATCCTGAAAATATAAAAGTAGCAAAATGCTCCTAGAAAAAGTTACGCATATTTGTCTTGAATAATTCCTGGAAATTGTTGAAGTGGCTGGTTAACCACCAAGACCCCGGAATTTTCTTGAACCTTTAATACATAATATTACTAAACATATAAGCTTCCTATCCTGAAAATATAAAAGTAGCAAAATGCTCCTAGAAAAAGTTACGCATATTTGTCTTGAATAATTCCTCGAAAAATGGCTCAAAAATGTTGAAGTGGCTGGTTAACCACCAAGACCCCGGAATTTTCTTGTACCTTTAATACATAATATTACTAATCATATAAGCTTCCAATCCTGAAAATATAAAAGTAGCGAAATGCTCCTAGAAAAAGTTACGCATATTTGTCTTGAATAATTCCTCGAAAATATTGAAGAGGCTGGTTAACCACCAAGACCCCGGAATTTTCTTGTACCTTTAATACATAATATTACTAATCATATAAGCTTCCAATCCTGAAAATATAAAAGTAGCAAAATGCTCCTAGAAAAAGTTATGCATATTTGTCTTGAATAATTCCTCGAAAAATGGCTCGAAAATGTTGAAGTGGCTGGTCAACCACCAAGACAACGGAATTTTCTTGTACCTTTAATACATAATATTACTAAACATATAAGCTTCCTATCCTGAAAATATAAAAGTAGCAAAATGCTCCTAGAAAAAGTTACGCATATTTGTCTTGAATAATTCTTCGAAAAATGGCTCGAAAATGTTGAAGTGGCTGGTTAACCACCAAGACCCCGGAATTTTCTTGTACCTTTAATACATAATATTACTAATCATATAAGCTTCCAATCCTGAAAATATAAAAGTAGCAAAATGCTCCTAGAAAAAGTTACGCATATTTGTCTTGAATAATTCCTCGAAAAATTGTTCGAAAATGTTGAAGTGGCTGGTTAACCACCAAGGCCCCGGAATTTTCTTGTACCTTTAATACATAGTATTACTAAATATATAAGCTTCCTATCCTGAAAATATAAAAGTAGGAAAATGCTCCTAGAAAAAGTTACGCATATTTGTCTTGAATAATTCCTCGAAAATGTTGAAGTGGCTGGTTAACCACCAAGACCCCAGAATTTTCTTGTACCTTTAATACATAATATTACTAATCATATAAGCTTCCAATCCTGAAAATATAAAAGTAGCAAAATGCTCCTAGAAAAAGTTACGCATATTTGTCTTGAATAATTCCTCGAAAAATGGCTCGAAAATGTTGAAGTGGCTGGTTAACCACCAAGACCCTGGAATTTTCTTGTACCTTTAATACATAATATTACTAATCATATAAGCTTCCAATCCTGAAAATATAAAAGTAGCAAAATGCTCCTAGAAAAAGTTACGCATATTTGTCTTGAATAATTCCTCGAAAATGTTGAAGTGGCTGGTTAACCACCAAGACCCTGGAATTTTCTTGTACCTTTAATACATAATATTACTAATCATAGAAGCTTCCAATCCTGAAAATATAAAAGTAGCAAAATGCTCCTAGAAAAAGTTACGCATATTTGTCTTGAATAATTCCTCGAAAATATTGAAGAGGCTGGTTAACCACCAAGACCCCGGAATTTTCTTGTACCTTTAATACATGATATTACTAATCATATAAGCTTCCAATCCTGAAAATATAAAAGTAGCAAAATGCTCCTAGAAAAAGTTACGCATATTTGTCTTGAATAATTCCTCGAAAATATTGAAGAGGCTGGTTAACCACCAAGACCCCGGAATTTTCTTGTACCTTTAATACATAATATTACTAATCATATAAGCTTCCAATCCTGAAAATATAAAAGTAGCAAAATGCTCCTAGAAAAAGTTACGCATATTTGTCTTGAATAATTCCTCGAAAAATGGCTCGAAAATGTTGAAGTGGCTGGTTAACCACCAAGACCCCGGAATTTTCTTGTACCTTTAATACATAATATTACTAATCATATAAGCTTCCAATCCTGAAAATAGAAAAGTAGAAAAATGCTCCTAGAAAAAGTTACGCATATTTGTCTTGAATAATTCCTGGAAATTGTTGAAGTGGCTGGTTAACCACCAAGACCCCGGAATTTTCTTGAACCTTTAATACATAATATTACTAAACATATAAGCTTCCTATCCTGAAAATATAAAAGTAGCAAAATGCTCCTAGAAAAAGTTACGCATATTTGTCTTGAATAATTCCTCGAAAAATGGCTCGAAAATGTTGAAGTGGCTGGTTAACCACCAAGACCCCGGAATTTTCTTGTACCTTTAATACATAATATTACTAATCATATAAGCTTCCAATCCTGAAAATATGAAAGTAGCAAAATGCTCCTAGAAAAAGTTACGCATATTTGTCTTGAATAATTCCTCGAAAATATTGAAGAGGCTGGTTAACCACCAAGACCCCGGAATTTTCTTGTACCTTTAATACATAATATTACTAATCATATAAGCTTCCAATCCTGAAAATATAAAAGTAGCAAAATGCTCCTAGAAAAAGTTACGCATATTTGTCTTGAATTTTTCCTCGAAAATGTTGAAGTGGCTGGTTAACCACAAAGACCCCGGAATTTTCTTGTACCTTTAATACATAATATTACTAATCATATAAGCTTCCAATCCTGAAAATATAAAAGTAGCAAAATGCTCCTAGAAAAATTTACGCATATTTGTCTTGAATAATTCCTCGAAAATATTGAAGTGGCTGGTTAACCACCAAGACCCCGGAATTTTCTTGTACCTTTAATACATAATATTACTAATCATATAAGCTTCCAATCCTGAAAATATAAAAGTAGCAAAATGCTCCTAGAAGAAGTTACGCATATTTGTCTTGAATAATTCCTGGAAAATGTTGAAATGGCTGGTTAACCACCAAGACCCCGGATATTTCTTGTACCTTTAATACATAATATTACTAATAATATAAGCTTCCAATCCTGAAAATATAAAAGTAGCAAAATGCTCCTAGAAAAAGTTATGCATATTTGTCTTGAATAATTCCTCGAAAAATGGCTCGAAAATGTTGAAGTGGCTGGTCAACCACCAAGACCCTGGAATTTTCTTGTACCTTTAATACATAATATTACTAAACATATAAGCTTCCTATAAAAAGTTACGCATATTTGTCTTGAATAATTCCTCGAAAAATGGCTCGAAAATGTTGAAGTGGCTGGTTAACCACCAAGACCCCGGAATTTTCTTGTACCTTTAATACATAATATTACTAATCATATAAGCTTCCAATCCTGAAAATATAAAAGTAGCAAAATGCTCCTAGAAAAAGTTACGCATATTTGTCTTGAATAATTCTTCGAAAAATGGCTCGAAAATGTTGAAGTGGCTGGTTAACCACCAAGGCCACGGAATTTTCTTGTACCTTTAATACATAGTATTACTAAATATATAAGCTTCCTATCCTGAAAATATAAAAGTAGCAAAATGCTCCTAGAAAAAGTTACGCATATTTGTCTTGAATAATTCCTCGAAAATATTGAAGTGGCTGGTTAACCACCAAGACCCCGGAATTTTCTTGTACCTTTAATACATAATATTACTAATCATATAAGCTTCCAATCCTGAAAATCTAAAAGTAGCAAAATGCTCCTAGAAAAAGTTACGCATATTTGTCTTGAATAATTCCTCGAAAATGTTGAAGTGGCTGGTTAACCACCAAGACCCCGGAATTTTCTTGTACCTTTAATACATAATATTACTAATCATATAAGCTTCCAATCCTGAAAATATAAAAGTAGCAAAATGCTCCTAGAAAAAGTTACGCATATTTGTCTTGAATAATTCCTCGAAAATGTTGAAGTGGCTGGTTAACCACCAAGACCCCGGAATTTTCTTGTACCTTTAATACATAATATTACTAATCATATAAGCTTCCAATCCTGAAAATATAAAAGTAGCAAAATGCTCCTAGAAAAAGTTACGCATATTTGTCTTGCATAATTCCTCGAAAATGTTGAAGTGGCTGGTTAACCACCAAGACCCCGGAATTTTCTTTTACCTTTAATACATAATATTACTAATCATATAAGCTTCCAATCCTGAAAATAGAAAAGTAGAAAAATGCTCCTAGAAAAAGTTACGCATATTTGTCTTGAATAATTCCTCGAAAAATGACTCGAAAATGTTGAAGTGGCTGGTTAACCACCAAGACCCTGGAATTTTCTTGTACCTTTAATACATAATATTACTAATCATATAAGCTTCCAATCCTGAAAATATAAAAGTAGCAAAATGCTCCTAGAAAAAGTTACGCATATTTGTCTTGAATAATTCCTCGAAAATATTGAAGAGGCTGGTTAACCACCAAGACCCCGGAATTTTCTTGTACCTTTAATACATGATATTACTAATCATATAAGCTTCCAATCCTGAAAATATAAAAGTAGCAAAATGCTCCTAGAAAAAGTTACGCATATTTGTCTTGAATAATTCCTCGAAAATATTGAAGAGGCTGGTTAACCACCAAGACCCCGGAATTTTCTTGTACCTTTAATACATAATATTACTAATCATATAAGCTTCCAATCCTGAAAATATAAAAGTAGCAAAATGCTCCTAGAAAAAGTTACGCATATTTGTCTTGAATAATTCCTCGAAAAATGGCTCGAAAATGTTGAAGTGGCTGGTTAACCACCAAGACCCCGGAATTTTCTTGTACCTTTAATACATAATATTACTAATCATATAAGCTTCCAATCCTGAAAATATAAAAGTAGCAAAATGCTCCTAGAAAAATTTACGCATATTTGTCTTGAATAATTCCTCGAAAATATTGAAGTGGCTGGTTAACCACCAAGACCCCGGAATTTTCTTGTACCTTTAATACATAATATTACTAATCATATAAGCTTCCAATCCTGAAAATATAAAAGTAGCAAAATGCTCCTAGAAAAAGTTACGCATATTTGTCTTGCATAATTCCTCGAAAATGTTGAAGTGGCTGGTTAACCACCAAGACCCCGGAATTTTCTTGTACCTTTAATACATAATATTACTAATCATATAAGCTTCCAATCCTGAAAATAGAAAAGTAGAAAAATGCTCCTAGAAAAAGTTACGCATATTTGTCTTGAATAATTCCTCGAAAAATGACTCGAAAATGTTGAAGTGGCTGGTTAACCACCAAGACCCTGGAATTTTCTTGTACCTTTAATACATAATATTACTAATCATATAAGCTTCCAATCCTGAAAATATAAAAGTAGCAAAATGCTCCTAGAAAAAGTTACGCATATTTGTCTTGAATAATACCTCGAAAATGTTGAAGTGGCTGGTTAACCACCAAGCCCCGGAATTTTCTTGTACCTTTAATACATAATATTACTAATCATATAAGCTTCCAATCCTGAAAATATAAAAGTAGCAAAATGCTCCTAGAAAAAGTTACGCATATTTGCCTTGAATAATTCCTCGAAAAATGGCTCGAAAATGTTGAAGTGGCTGGTTAACCACCAAGACCCCGGAATTTTCTTGTACCTTTAATACATAATATTACTAATCATATAAGCTTCCAATCCTGAAAATAGAAAAGTAGAAAAATGCTCCTAGAAAAAGTTACGCATATTTGTCTTGAATAATTCCTGGAAATTGTTGAAGTGGCTGGTTAACCACCAAGACCCCGGAATTTTCTTGAACCTTTAATACATAATATTACTAAACATATAAGCTTCCTATCCTGAAAATATAAAAGTAGCAAAATGCTCCTAGAAAAAGTTACGCATATTTGTCTTGAATAATTCCTCGAAAAATGGCTCGAAAATGTTGAAGTGGCTGGTTAACCACCAAGACCCCGGAATTTTCTTGTACCTTTAATACATAATATTACTAATCATATAAGCTTCCAATCCTGAAAATATAAAAGTAGCAAAATGCTCCTAGAAAAAGTTACGCATATTTGTCTTGAATAATTCCTCGAAAATATTGAAGAGGCTGGTTAACCACCAAGACCCCGGAATTTTCTTGTACCTTTAATACATAATATTACTAATCATATAAGCTTCCAATCCTGAAAATATAAAAGTAGCAAAATGCTCCTAGAAAAAGTTACGCATATTTGTCTTGAATTTTTCCTCGAAAATGTTGAAGTGGCTGGTTAACCACAAAGACCCCGGAATTTTCTTGTACCTTTAATACATAATATTACTAATCATATAAGCTTCCAATCCTGAAAATATAAAGGTAGCAAAATGCTCCTAGAAAAATTTACGCATATTTGTCTTGAATAATTCCTCGAAAATATTGAAGTGGCTGGTTAACCACCAAGACCCCGGAATTTTCTTGTACCTTTAATACATAATATTACTAATCATATAAGCTTCCAATCCTGAAAATATAAAAGTAGCAAAATGCTCCTAGAAAAAGTTACGCATATTTGTCTTGAATAATTCCTGGAAAATGTTGAAATGGCTGGTTAACCACCAAGACCCCGGATATTTCTTGTACTTTTAATACATAATATTACTAATAATATAAGCTTCCAATCCTGAAAATATAAAAGTAGCAAAATGCTCCTAGAAAAAGTTATGCATATTTGTCTTGAATAATTCCTCGAAAAATGGCTCGAAAATGTTGAAGTGGCTGGTCAACCACCAAGACCCTGGAATTTTCGTGTACCTTTAATACATAATATTACTAATCATATAAGCTTCCAATCCTGAAAATATAAAAGTAGCAAAATGCTCCTAGAAAAAGTTACGCATATTTGTCTTGAATAATTCCTCGAAAAATTGTTCGAAAATGTTGAAGTGGCTGGTTAACCACCAAGGCCCCGGAATTTTCTTGTACCTTTAATACATAGTATTACTAAATATATAAGCTTCCTATCCTGAAAATATAAAAGTAGCAAAATGCTCCTAGAAAAAGTTACGCATATTTGTCTTGAATAATTCCTCGAAAATATTGAAGTGGCTGGTTAACAACCAAGACCCCGGAATTTTCTTGTACCTTTAATACATAATATTACTAATCATATAAGCTTCCAATCCTGAAAATATAAAAGTAGCAAAATGCTCCTAGAAAAAGTTTCGCATATTTGTCTTGAATAATTCCTCGAAAATGTTGAAGTGGCTGGTTAACCACCAAGACCCCGGAATTTTCTTGTACCTTTAATACATAATATTACTAATCATATAAGCTTCCAATCCTGAAAATATAAAAGTAGCAAAATGCTCCTAGAAAAAGTTACGCATATTTGTCTTGAATAATTCCTCGAAAATGTTGAAGTGGCTGGTTAACCACCAAGACCCCGGAATTTTCTTGTACCTTTAATACATAATATTACTAATCATATAAGCTTCCAATCCTGAAAATATAAAAGTAGCAAAATGCTCCTAGAAAAAGTTACGCATATTTGTCTTGAATAATTCCTCGAAAATGTTGAAGTGGCTGGTTAACCACCAAGACCCCGGAATTTTCTTGTACCTTTAATACATAATATTACTAATCATATAAGCTTCCAATCCTGAAAATATAAAAGTAGCAAAATGCTCCTAGAAAAAGTTACGCATATTTGTCTTGAATAATTCCTCGAAAATGTTGAAGTGGCTGGTTAACCACCAAGACCCCGGAAGTTTCTTGTACCTTTAATACATAATATTACTAATCATATAAGCTTCCAATCCTGAAAATATAAAAGTAGCAAAATGCTCTTAGAAAAAGTTACGCATATTTGTTTTGAATAATTCCTCGAAAAATGACACGAAAATGTTGAAATGGCTGGTTAACCACCAAGACCCCGGAATTTTCTTGTACCTTTAATACATAATATTACTAATCATATAAGCTTCCAATCCTGAAAATATAAAAGTAGCAAAATGCTCCTAGAAAAAGTTACGCATATTTGTCTTGAATAATTCCTCGAAAATGTTGAAGTGGCTGGTTAACCACCAAGACCCCGGAATTTTTTTGTACCTTTAATACATAATATTACTAATCATATAAGCTTCCAATCTTGAAAATATAAAAGTAGCAAAATGCTCCTAGAAAAAGTTACGCATATTTGTCTTGAATAATTCCTCGAAAATGTTGAAGTGGCTGGTTAACCACCAAGACCCCGGAATTTTCTTGTACCTTTAATACATAATATTACTAATCATATAAGCTTCCAATCCTGAAAATATAAAAGTAGCAAAATGCTCCTAGAAAAAGTTACGCATATTTGTCTTGAATAATTCCTCGAAAATGTTGAAGTGGCTGGTTAACCACCAAGACCCCGGAATTTTCTTGTACCTTTAATACATAATATTACTAATCATATAAGCTTCCAATCCTGAAAATATAAAAGTAGCAAAATGCTCCTAGAAAAAGTTACGCATATTTGTCTTGAATAATTCCTCGAAAATGTTGAAGTGGCTGGTTAACCACCAAGACCCCGGAATTTTCTTGTACCTTTAATACATAATATTACTAATCATATAAGCTTCCAATCCTGAAAATATAAAAGTAGCAAAATGCTCCTAGAAAAAGTTACGCATATTTGTCTTGAATAATTCCTCGAAAATGTTGAAGTGGCTGGTTAACCACCAAGACCCCGGAAGTTTCTTGTACCTTTAATACATAATATTACTAATCATATAAGCTTCCAATCCTGAAAATATAAAAGTAGCAAAATGCTCTTAGAAAAAGTTACGCATATTTGTTTTGAATAATTCCTCGAAAAATGACACGAAAATGTTGAAATGGCTGGTTAACCACCAAGACCCCGGAATTTTCTTGTACCTTTAATACATAATATTACTAATCATATAAGCTTCCAATCCTGAAAATATAAAAGTAGCAAAATGCTCCTAGAAAAAGTTACGCATATTTGTCTTGAATAATTCCTCGAAAATGTTGAAGTGGCTGGTTAACCACCAAGACCCCGGAAGTTTCTTGTACCTTTAATACATAATATTACTAATCATATAAGCTTCCAATCCTGAAAATATAAAAGTAGCAAAATGCTCCTAGAAAAAGTTACGCATATTTGTCTTGCATAATTCCTCGAAAATGTTGAAGTGGCTGGTTAACCACCAAGACCCCGGAATTTTCTTGTACCTTTAATACATAATATTACTAATCATATAAGCTTCCAATCCTGAAAATATAAAGGTAGCAAAATGCTCCTAGAAAAAGTTACGCATATTTGTCTTGAATAATTCCTCGAAAAATGGCTCGAAAATGTTGAAGTGGCTGGTTAACCACCAAGACCCCGGAATTTTCTTGTACCTTTAATACATAATATTACTAATCATATAAGCTTCCAATCCTGAAAATATAAAAGTAGCAAAATGCTCCTAGAAAAAGTTACGCATATTTGTCTTGAATAATTCCTGGAAATTGTTGAAGTGGCTGGTTAACCACCAAGACCCCGGAATTTTCTTGAACCTTTAATACATAATATTACTAAACATATAAGCTTCCTATCCTGAAAATATAAAAGTAGCAAATTGCTCCTAGAAAAAGTTACGCATATTTGTCTTGAATAATTCCTCGAAAAATGGCTCGAAAATGTTGAAGTGGCTGGTTAACCACCAAGATCCCGGAATTTTCTTGTACCTTTAATACATAATATTACTAATCATATAAGCTTCCAATCCTGAAAATATAAAAGTAGCGAAATGCTCCTAGAAAAAGTTACGCATATTTGTCTTGAATAATTCCTCGAAAATATTGAAGAGGCTGGTTAACCACCAAGACCCCGGAATTTTCTTGTACCTTTAATACATAATATTACTAATCATATAAGCTTCCAATCCTGAAAATATAAAAGTAGCAAAATGCTCCTAGAAAAAGTTATGCATATTTGTCTTGAATAATTCCTCGAAAAATGGCTCGAAAATGTTGAAGTGGCTGGTCAACCACCAAGACCCCGGAATTTTCTTGTACCTTTAATACATAATATTACTAAACATATAAGCTTCCTATCCTGAAAATATAAAAGTAGCAAAATGCTCCTAGAAAAAGTTACGCATATTTGTCTTGAATAATTCTTCGAAAAATGGCTCGAAAATGTTGAAGTGGCTGGTTAACCACCAAGACCCCGGAATTTTCTTGTACCTTTAATACATAATATTACTAATCATATAAGCTTCCAATCCTGAAAATATAAAAGTAGCAAAATGCTGTTAGAAAAAGTTACGCATATTTGTCTTGAATAATTCCTCGAAAAATTGTTCGAAAATGTTGAAGTGGCTGGTTAACCACCAAGGCCCCGGAATTTTCTTGTACCTTTAATACATAGTATTACTAAATATATAAGCTTCCTATCCTGAAAATATAAAAGTAGGAAAATGCTCCTAGAAAAAGTTACGCATATTTGTCTTGAATAATTCCTCGAAAATGTTGAAGTGGCTGGTTAACCACCAAGACCCCAGAATTTTCTTGTACCTTTAATACATAATATTACTAATCATATAAGCTTCCAATCCTGAAAATATAAAAGTAGCAAAATGCTCCTAGAAAAAGTTACGCATATTTGTCTTGAATAATTCCTCGAAAAATGGCTCGAAAATGTTGAAGTGGCTGGTTAACCACCAAGACCTCGGAATTTTCTTGTACCTTTAATACATAATATTACTAATCATACAAGCTTCCAATCCTGAAAATATAAAAGTAGCAAAATGCTCCTAGAAAAAGTTACGCATATTTGTCTTGAATAATTCCTCGAAAATGTTGAAGTGGCTGGTTAACCACCAAGACCCCGGAATTTTCTTGTACCTTTAATACATAATATTACTAATCATATAAGCTTCCAATCCTGAAAATATAAAAGTAGCAAAATGCTCCTAGAAA
The DNA here is from genome assembly GCA_958510855.1 of Rhagonycha lutea. NCBI lineage: Eukaryota > Metazoa > Arthropoda > Insecta > Coleoptera > Cantharidae > Rhagonycha > Rhagonycha lutea. The sequence continues at coordinate 16,505,307 of OY294042.1, forward strand.
AAGTTACGCATATTTGTCTTGAATAATACCTCGAAAATGTTGAAGTGGCTGGTTAACCACCAAGACCCCGGAATTTTCTTGTACCTTTAATACATAATATTACTAATCATATAAGCTTCCAATCCTGAAAATATAAAAGTAGCAAAATGCTCCTAGAAAAAGTTACGCATATTTGTCTTGAATAATTCCTCGAAAAATGGCTCGAAAATGTTGAAGTGGCTGGTTAACCACCAAGACCCCGGAATTTTCTTGTACCTTTAATACATTATATTACTAATCATATAAGCTTCCAATCCTGAAAATAGAAATGTAGAAAAATGCTCCTAGAAAAAGTTACGCATATTTGTCTTGAATAAATCCTGGAAATTGTTGAAGTGGCTGGTTAACCACCAAGACCCCGGAATTTTCTTGAACCTTTAATACCTAATATTACTAAACATATAAGCTTCCTATCCTGAAAATATAAAAGTAGCAAAATGCTCCTAGAAAAAGTTACGCATATTTGTCTTGAATAATTCCTCGAAAAATGGCTCGAAAATGTTGAAGTGGCTGGTTAACCACCAAGACCCCGGAATTTTCTTGTACCTTTAATACATAATATTACTAATCATATAAGCTTCCAATCCTGAAAATATAAAAGTAGCAAAATGCTCCTAGAAAAAGTTACGCATATTTGTCTTGAATAATTCCTCGAAAATATTGAAGAGGCTGGTTAACCACCAAGACCCCGGAATTTTCTTGTACCTTTAATACATAATATTACTAATCATATAAGCTTCCAATCCTGAAAATATAAAAGTAGCAAAATGCTCCTAGAAAAAGTTACGCATATTTGTCTTGAATTTTTCCTCGAAAATGTTGAAGTGGCTGGTTAACCACAAAGACCCCGGAATTTTCTTGTACCTTTAATACATAATATTACTAATCATATAAGCTTCCAATCCTGAAAATATAAAAGTAGCAAAATGCTCCTAGAAAAATTTACGCATATTTGTCTTGAATAATTCCTCGAAAATATTGAAGTGGCTGGTTAACCACCAAGACCCCGGAATTTTCTTGTACCTTTAATACATAATATTACTAATCATATAAGCTTCCAATCCTGAAAATATAAAAGTAGCAAAATGCTCCTAGAAAAAGTTACGCATATTTGTCTTGAAGAATTCCTGGAAAATGTTGAAATGGCTGGTTAACCACCAAGACCCCGGATATTTCTTGTACCTTTAATACATAATATTACTAATAATATAAGCTTCCAATCCTGAAAATATAAAAGTAGCAAAATGCTCCTAGAAAAAGTTATGCATATTTGTCTTGAATAATTCCTCGAAAAATGGCTCGAAAATGTTGAAGTGGCTGGTCAACCACCAAGACCCCGGAATTTTCTTGTACCTTTAATACATAATATTACTAATCATATAAGCTTCCAATCCTGAAAATATAAAAGTAGCAAAATGCTCCTAGAAAAAGTTACGCATATTTGTCTTGAATAATTCTTCGAAAAATGGCTCGAAAATGTTGAAGTGGCTGGTTAACCACCAAGACCCCGGAAGTTTCTTGTACCTTTAATACATAATATTACTAATCATATAAGCTTCCAATCCTGAAAATATAAAAGTAGCAAAATGCTCCTAGAAAAAGTTACGCATATTTGTCTTGCATAATTCCTCGAAAATGTTGAAGTGGCTGGTTAACCACCAAGACCCCGGAATTTTCTTGTACCTTTAATACATAATATTACTAATCATATAAGCTTCCAATCCTGAAAATATAAAGGTAGCAAAATGCTCCTAGAAAAAGTTACGCATATTTGTCTTGAATAATTCCTCGAAAAATGGCTCGAAAATGTTGAAGTGGCTGGTTAACCACCAAGACCCCGGAATTTTCTTGTACCTTTAATACATAATATTACTAATCATATAAGCTTCCAATCCTGAAAATATAAAAGTAGCAAAATGCTCCTAGAAAAAGTTACGCATATTTGTCTTGAATAATTCCTGGAAATTGTTGAAGTGGCTGGTTAACCACCAAGACCCCGGAATTTTCTTGAACCTTTAATACATAATATTACTAAACATATAAGCTTCCTATCCTGAAAATATAAAAGTAGCAAAATGCTCCTAGAAAAAGTTACGCATATTTGTCTTGAATAATTCCTCGAAAAATGGCTCGAAAATGTTGAAGTGGCTGGTTAACCACCAAGATCCCGGAATTTTCTTGTACCTTTAATACATAATATTACTAATCATATAAGCTTCCAATCCTGAAAATATAAAAGTAGCGAAATGCTCCTAGAAAAAGTTACGCATATTTGTCTTGAATAATTCCTCGAAAATATTGAAGAGGCTGGTTAACCACCAAGACCCCGGAATTTTCTTGTACCTTTAATACATAATATTACTAATCATATAAGCTTCCAATCCTGAAAATATAAAAGTAGCAAAATGCTCCTAGAAAAAGTTATGCATATTTGTCTTGAATAATTCCTCGAAAAATGGCTCGAAAATGTTGAAGTGGCTGGTCAACCACCAAGACCCCGGAATTTTCTTGTACCTTTAATACATAATATTACTAAACATATAAGCTTCCTATCCTGAAAATATAAAAGTAGCAAAATGCTCCTAGAAAAAGTTACGCATATTTGTCTTGAATAATTCTTCGAAAAATGGCTCGAAAATGTTGAAGTGGCTGGTTAACCACCAAGACCCCGGAATTTTCTTGTACCTTTAATACATAATATTACTAATCATATAAGCTTCCAATCCTGAAAATATAAAAGTAGCAAAATGCTGTTAGAAAAAGTTACGCATATTTGTCTTGAATAATTCCTCGAAAAATTGTTCGAAAATGTTGAAGTGGCTGGTTAACCACCAAGGCCCCGGAATTTTCTTGTACCTTTAATACATAGTATTACTAAATATATAAGCTTCCTATCCTGAAAATATAAAAGTAGGAAAATGCTCCTAGAAAAAGTTACGCATATTTGTCTTGAATAATTCCTCGAAAATGTTGAAGTGGCTGGTTAACCACCAAGACCCCAGAATTTTCTTGTACCTTTAATACATAATATTACTAATCATATAAGCTTCCAATCCTGAAAATATAAAAGTAGCAAAATGCTCCTAGAAAAAGTTACGCATATTTGTCTTGAATAATTCCTCGAAAAATGGCTCGAAAATGTTGAAGTGGCTGGTTAACCACCAAGACCTCGGAATTTTCTTGTACCTTTAATACATAATATTACTAATCATACAAGCTTCCAATCCTGAAAATATAAAAGTAGCAAAATGCTCCTAGAAAAAGTTACGCATATTTGTCTTGAATAATTCCTCGAAAATGTTGAAGTGGCTGGTTAACCACCAAGACCCCGGAATTTTCTTGTACCTTTAATACATAATATTACTAATCATATAAGCTTCCAATCCTGAAAATATAAAAGTAGCAAAATGCTCCTAGAAAAAGTTACGCATATTTGTCTTGAATAATACCTCGAAAATGTTGAAGTGGCTGGTTAACCACCAAGACCCCGGAATTTTCTTGTACCTTTAATACATAATATTACTAATCATATAAGCTTCCAATCCTGAAAATATAAAAGTAGCAAAATGCTCCTAGAAAAAGTTACGCATATTTGTCTTGAATAATTCCTCGAAAAATGGCTCGAAAATGTTGAAGTGGCTGGTTAACCACCAAGACCCCGGAATTTTCTTGTACCTTTAATACATTATATTACTAATCATATAAGCTTCCAATCCTGAAAATAGAAATGTAGAAAAATGCTCCTAGAAAAAGTTACGCATATTTGTCTTGAATAAATCCTGGAAATTGTTGAAGTGGCTGGTTAACCACCAAGACCCCGGAATTTTCTTGAACCTTTAATACCTAATATTACTAAACATATAAGCTTCCTATCCTGAAAATATAAAAGTAGCAAAATGCTCCTAGAAAAAGTTACGCATATTTGTCTTGAATAATTCCTCGAAAAATGGCTCGAAAATGTTGAAGTGGCTGGTTAACCACCAAGACCCCGGAATTTTCTTGTACCTTTAATACATAATATTACTAATCATATAAGCTTCCAATCCTGAAAATATAAAAGTAGCAAAATGCTCCTAGAAAAAGTTACGCATATTTGTCTTGAATAATTCCTCGAAAATATTGAAGAGGCTGGTTAACCACCAAGACCCCGGAATTTTCTTGTACCTTTAATACATAATATTACTAATCATATAAGCTTCCAATCCTGAAAATATAAAAGTAGCAAAATGCTCCTAGAAAAAGTTACGCATATTTGTCTTGAATTTTTCCTCGAAAATGTTGAAGTGGCTGGTTAACCACAAAGACCCCGGAATTTTCTTGTACCTTTAATACATAATATTACTAATCATATAAGCTTCCAATCCTGAAAATATAAAAGTAGCAAAATGCTCCTAGAAAAATTTACGCATATTTGTCTTGAATAATTCCTCGAAAATATTGAAGTGGCTGGTTAACCACCAAGACCCCGGAATTTTCTTGTACCTTTAATACATAATATTACTAATCATATAAGCTTCCAATCCTGAAAATATAAAAGTAGCAAAATGCTCCTAGAAAAAGTTACGCATATTTGTCTTGAAGAATTCCTGGAAAATGTTGAAATGGCTGGTTAACCACCAAGACCCCGGATATTTCTTGTACCTTTAATACATAATATTACTAATAATATAAGCTTCCAATCCTGAAAATATAAAAGTAGCAAAATGCTCCTAGAAAAAGTTATGCATATTTGTCTTGAATAATTCCTCGAAAAATGGCTCGAAAATGTTGAAGTGGCTGGTCAACCACCAAGACCCCGGAATTTTCTTGTACCTTTAATACATAATATTACTAATCATATAAGCTTCCAATCCTGAAAATATAAAAGTAGCAAAATGCTCCTAGAAAAAGTTACGCATATTTGTCTTGAATAATTCTTCGAAAAATGGCTCGAAAATGTTGAAGTGGCTGGTTAACCACCAAGACCCCGGAATTTTCTTGTACCTTTAATACATAATATTACTAATCATATAAGCTTCCAATCCTGAAAATATAAAAGTAGCAAAATGCTCCTAGAAAAAGTTACGCATATTTGTCTTGAATAATTCCTCGAAAAATTGTTCGAAAATGTTGAAGTGGCTGGTTAACCACCAAGGCCCCAGAATTTTCGTGTACCTTTAATACATAGTATTACTAAATATATAAGCTTCCTATCCTGAAAATATAAAAGTAGGAAAATGCTCCTAGAAAAAGTTACGCATATTTGTCTTGAATAATTCCTCGAAAATATTGAAGTGGCTGGTTAACCACCAAGACCCCGGAATTTTCTTGTACCTTTAATACATAATATTACTAATCATATAAGCTTCCAATCCTGAAAATATAAAAGTAGCAAAATGCTCCTAGAAAAAGTTTCGCATATTTGTCTTGAATAATTCCTCGAAAATGTTGAAGTGGCTGGTTAACCACCAAGACCCCGGAATTTTCTTGTACCTTTAATACATAATATTACTAATCATATAAGCTTCCAATCCTGAAAATATAAAAGTAGCAAAATGCTCCTAGAAAAAGTTACGCATATTTGTCTTGAATAATTCCTCGAAAATGTTGAAGTGGCTGGTTAACCACCAAGACCTCGGAATTTTCATGTACCTTTAATACATAATATTACTAATCATACAAGCTTCCAATCCTGAAAATATAAAAGTAGCAAAATGCTCCTAGAAAAAGTTACGCATATTTGTCTTGAATAATTCCTCGAAAATGTTGAAGTGGCTGGTTAACCACCAAGACCCCGGAATTTTCTTGTACCTTTAATACATAATATTACTAATCATATAAGCTTCCAATCCTGAAAATGTAAAAGTAGCAAAATGCTCCTAGAAAAAGTTACGCATATTTGTCTTGAATAATTCCTCGAAAAATGGCTCGAAAATGTTGAAGTGGCTGGTCAACCACCAAGACCCCGGAATTTTCTTGTACCTTTAATACATAATATTACTAAACATATAAGCTTCCTATCCTGAAAATATAAAAGTAGCAAAATGCTCCTAGAAAAAGTTACGCATATTTGTCTTGAATAATTCCTCGAAAAATGGCTCGAAAATGTTGAAGTGGCTGGTTAACCACCAAGACCCCGGAATTTTCTTGTACCTTTAATACATAATATTACTAATCATATAAGCTTCCAATCCTGAAAATATAAAAGTAGCAAAATGCTCCTAGAAAAAGTTACGCATATTTGTCTTGAATAATTCCTCGAAAAATTGTTCGAAAATGTTGAAGTGGCTGGTTAACCACCAAGGCCCCAGAATTTTCTTGTACCTTTAATACATAGTATTACTAAATATATAAGCTTCCTATCCTGAAAATATAAAAGTAGCAAAATGCTCCTAGAAAAAGTTACGCATATTTGTCTTGAATAATTCCTCGAAAATATTGAAGTGGCTGGTTAACCACCAAGACCCCGGAATTTTCTTGTACCTTTAATACATAATATTACTAAACATATAAGCTTCCTATCCTGAAAATATAAAAGTAGCAAAATGCTCCTAGAAAAAGTTACGCATATTTGTCTTGAATAATTCCTCGAAAAATGGCTCGAAAATGTTGAAGTGGCTGGTTAACCACCAAGACCCCGGAATTTTTTTGTACCTTTAATACATAATATTACTAATCATATAAGTTTCCAATCCTGAAAATATAAAAGTAGCAAAATGCTCCTAGAAAAAGTTACGCATATTTGTCTTGCATAATTCCTCGAAAATGTTGAAGTGGCTGGTTAACCACCAAGACCCCGGAATTTTCTTGTACCTTTAATACATAATATTACTAATCATATAAGCTTCCAATCCTGAAAATATAAAAGTAGCAAAATGCTCCTAGAAAAAGTTACGCATATTTTGTAATATTTTGTCTTGAATAATTCCTCGAAAAATGGCTCGAAAATGTTGAAGTGGCTGTTTAACCACCAAGACCCCGGAATTTTCTTGTACCTTTAATACATAATATTACTAAACATATAAGCTTCCTATCCTGAAAATATAAAAGTAGCAAAATGCTCCTAGAAAAAGTTACGCATATTTGTCTTGAATAATTCCTCGAAAAATGGCTCGAAAATGTTGAAGTGGCTGGTTAACCACCAAGACCCCGGAATTTTCTTGTACCTTTAATACATAATATTACTAATCATATAAGCTTCCAATCCTGAAAATATAAAAGTAGCAAAATGCTCCTAGAAATAGTTACGCATATTTGTCTTGAATAATTCCTCGAAAATGTTGAAGTGGCTGGTTAACCACCAAGACCCCGGAATTTTCTTGTACCTTTAATACATAATATTACTAATCATATAAGCTTCCAATCCTGAAAATGTAAAAGTAGCAAAATGCTCCTAGAAAAAGTTACGCATATTTGTCTTGCATAATTCCTCGAAAATGTTGAAGTGGCTGGTTAACCACCAAGACCCCGGAATTTTCTTGTACCTTTAATACATAATATTACTAATCATATAAGCTTCCAATCCTGAAAATATAAAAGTAGCAAAATGCTCCTAGAAAAAGTTACGCATATTTTGTAATATTTTGTCTTGAATAATTAATCGAAAAATGGCTCGAAAATGTTGAAGTGGCTGTTTAACCACCAAGACCCCGGAATTTTCTTGTACCTTTAATACATAATATTACTAAACATATAAGCTTCCTATCCTGAAAATATAAAAGTAGCAAAATGCTCCTAGAAAAAGTTACGCATATTTGTCTTAAATAATTCCTCGAAAAATGGCTCGAAAATGTTGAAGTGGCTGGTCAACCACCAAGACCCCGGAATTTTCTTGTACCTTTAATACATATATTACTAAACATATAAGCTTCCTATCCTGAAAATATAAAAGTAGCAAAATGCTCCTAGAAAAAGTTACGCATATTTGTCTTGAATAATTCCTCGAAAAATGGCTCGAAAATGTTGAAGTGGCTGGTTAACCACCAAGACCCCGGAATTTTCTTGTACCTTTAATACATAATATTACTAATCATATAAGCTTCCAATTATGAAAATATAAAAGTAGCAAAATGCTCCTAGAAAAAGTTACGCATATTTGTCTTGAATAATTCCTCGAAAATATTGAAGTGGCTGGTTAACCACCAAGACCCCGGAATTTTCTTGTACCTTTAATACATAATATTACTAAACATATAAGCTTCCTATCCTGAAAATATAAAAGTAGCAAAATGCTCCTAGAAAAAGTTACGCATATTTGTCTTGAATAATTCCTCGAAAAATGGCTCGAAAATGTTGAAGTGGCTGGTTAACCACCAAGACCCCGGAATTTTCTTGTACCTTTAATACATAATATTACTAATCATATAAGCTTCCAATCCTGAAAATATAAAAGTAGCAAAATGCTCCTAGAAAAAGTTACGCATATTTGTCTTGAATAATTCCTCGAAAATGTTGAAGTGGCTGGTTAACCACCAAGACCCCGGAATTTTCTTGTACCTTTAATACATAATATTACTAATCATATAAGCTTCCAATCCTGAAAATATAAAAGTAGCAAAATGCTCCTAGAAAAAGTTACGCATATTTGTCTTGAATAATTCTTCGAAAATGTTGAAGTGGCTGGTTAACCACCAAGACCCCGGAAGTTTCTTGTACCTTTAATACATAATATTACTAATCATATAAGCTTCCAATCCTGAAAATATAAAAGTAGCAAAATGCTCCTAGAAAAAGTTACGCATATTTGTCTTGCATAATTCCTCGAAAATGTTGAAGTGGCTGGTTAACCACCAAGACCCCGGAATTTTGTTGTACCTTTAATACATAATATTACTAATCATATAAGCTTCCAATCCTGAAAATGTAAAAGTAGCAAAATGCTCCTAGAAAAAGTTACGCATATTTGTCTTGCATAATTCCTCGAAAATGTTGAAGTGGCTGGTTAACCACCAAGACCCCGGAATTTTCTTGTACCTTTAATACATAATATTACTAATCATATAAGCTTCCAATCCTGAAAATATAAAAGTAGCAAAATGCTCCTAGAAAAAGTTACGCATATTTGTCTTGAATAATTCCTCGAAAAATGGCTCGAAAATGTTGAAGTGGCTGTTTAACCACCAAGACCCCGGAATTTTCTTGTACCTTTAATACATAATATTACTAAACATATAAGCTTCCTATCCTGAAAATATAAAAGTAGCAAAATGCTCCTAGAAAAAATTACGCATATTTGTCTTGAATAATTCCTCGAAAAATGGCTCGAAAATGTTGAAGTGGCTGGTCAACCACCAAGACCCCGGAATTTTCTTGTACCTTTAATACATAATATTACTAAACATATAAGCTTCCTATCCTGAAAATATAAAAGTAGCAAAATGCTCCTAGAAAAAGTTACGCATATTTGTCTTGAATAATTCCTCGAAAAATGGCTCGAAAATGTTGAAGTGGCTGGTTAACCACCAAGACCCCGGAATTTTCTTGTACCTTTAATACATAATATTACTAATCATATAAGCTTCCAATCCTGAAAATATAAAAGTAGCAAAATGCTCCTAGAAAAAGTTACGCATATTTGTCTTGAATATTTCCTCGAAAATGTTGAAGTGGCTGGTTAACCACCAAGACCCCGGAAGTTTCTTGTACCTTTAATACATAATATTACTAATCATATAAGCTTCCAATCCTGAAAATATAAAAGTAGCAAAATGCTCCTAGAAAAAGTTACGCATATTTGTCTTGCATAATTCCTCGAAAATGTTGAAGTGGCTGGTTAACCACCAAGACCCCGGAATTTTCTTGTACCTTTAATACATAATATTACTAATCATATAAGCTTAAAATCCTGAAAATATAAAAGTAGCAAAATGCTCCTAGAAAAAGTTACGCATATTTGTCTTGAATAATTCCTCGAAAAATGGCTCGAAAATGTTGAAGTGGCTGGTTAACCACCAAGACCCCGGAATTTTCTTGTACCTTTAATACATAATATTACTAATCATATAAGCTTCCAATCCTGAAAATATAAAAGTAGCAAAATGCTCCTAGAAAAAGTTACGCATATTTGTCTTGAATAATTCCTCGAAAATGTTGAAGTGGCTGGTTAACCACCAAGACCCCGGAATTTTCTTGTACCTTTAATACATAATATTACTAATCATATAAGCTTCCAATCCTGAAAATATAAAAGTAGCAAAATGCTCCTAGAAAAAGTTACGCATATTTGTCTTGAATAATTCCTCGAAAAATGGCTCGAAAATGTTGAAGTGGCTGGTTAACCACCAAGACCCCGGAATTTTCTTGTACCTTTAATACATAATATTACTAATCATATAAGCTTCCAATCCTGAAAATATAAAAGTAGCAAAATGCTCCTAGAAAAAGTTACGCATATTTGTCTTGAATATTTCCTCGAAAATGTTGAAGTGGCTGGTTAACCACCAAGACCCCGGAAGTTTCTTGTACCTTTAATACATAATATTACTAATCATATAAGCTTCCAATCCTGAAAATATAAAAGTAGCAAAATGCTCCTAGAAAAAGTTACGCATATTTGTCTTGCATAATTCCTCGAAAATGTTGAAGTGGCTGGTTAACCACCAAGACCCCGGAATTTTCTTGTACCTTTAATACATAATATTACTAATCATATAAGCTTAAAATCCTGAAAATATAAAAGTAGCAAAATGCTCCTAGAAAAAGTTACGCATATTTGTCTTGAATAATTCCTCGAAAAATGGCTCGAAAATGTTGAAGTGGCTGGTTAACCACCAAGACCCCGGAATTTTCTTGTACCTTTAATACATAATATTACTAATCATATAAGCTTCCAATCCTGAAAATATAAAAGTAGCAAAATGCTCCTAGAAAAAGTTACGCATATTTGTCTTGAATAATTCCTCGAAAAATTGTTCGAAAATGTTGAAGTGGCTGGTTAACCACCAAGGCCCCGGAATTTTCTTGTACCTTTAATACATAGTATTACTAAATATATAAGCTTCCTATCCTGAAAATATAAAAGTAGCAAAATGCTCCTAGAAAAAGTTACGCATATTTGTCTTGAATAATTCCTCGAAAATATTGAAGTGGCTGGTTAACCACCAAGACCCCGGAATTTTCTTGTACCTTTAATACATCATATTACTAATCATATAAGCTTCCAATCCTGAAAATATAAAAGTAGCAAAATGCTCCTAGAAAAAGTTTCGCATATTTGTCTTGAATAATTCCTCGAAAATGTTGAAGTGGCTGGTTAACCACCAAGACCCCGGAATTTTCTTGTACCTTTAATACATAATATTACTAATCATATAAGCTTCCAATCCTGAAAATATAAAAGTAGCAAAATGCTCCTAGAAAAAGTTACGCATATTTGTCTTGAATAATTCCTCGAAAATATTGAAGTGGCTGGTTAACCACCAAGACCGAGCAATTTGCTTTTACCTTTAATACATAATATTACTAATCATATAAGCTTCCAATCATGAAAATATAAAAGTAGCAAAATGCTCCTAGAAAAAGTTACGCATATTTGTCTTGAAAAATTCCTCGAAAATGTTGAAGTGGCTGGTTAACCACCAAGACCCCGGAATTTTTTTGTACCTTTAATACATAATATTACTAATCATATAAGCTTCCAATCTTGAAAATATAAAAGTAGCAAAATGCTCCTAGAAAAAGTTACGCATATTTGTCTTGAATAATTCCTCGAAAATGTTGAAGTGGCTGGTTAACCACCAAGACCCCGGAATTTTCTTGTACCTTTAATACATAATATTACTAATCATATAAGCTTCCAATCCTGAAAATATAAAAGTAGCAAAATGCTCCTAGAAAAAGTTACGCATATTTGTCTTGAATAATTCCTCGAAAATGTTGAAGTGGCTGGTTAACCACCAAGACCCCGGAATTTTTTTGTACCTTTAATACATAATATTACTAATCATATAAGCTTCCAATCCTGAAAATATAAAAGTAGCAAAATGCTCCTAGAAAAAGTTACGCATATTTGTCTTGAATAATTCCTCGAAAAATGGCTCGAAAATGTTGAAGTGGCTGGTTAACCACCAAGACCCCGGAATTTTCTTGTACCTTTAATACATAATATTACTAATCATATAAGCTTCCAATCCTGAAAATATAAAAGTAGCAAAATGCTCCTAGAAAAAGTTACGCATATTTGTTTTGAATAATTCCTCGAAAATGTTGAAGTGGCTGGTTAACCACCAAGACCCCGGAATTTTCTTGTACCTTTAATACATAATATTACTAATCATATAAGCTTCCAATCCTGAAAATGTAAAAGTAGCAAAATGCTCCTAGAAAAAGTTACGCATATTTGTCTTGAATAATTCCTCGAAAATGTTGAAGTGGCTGGTTAACCACCAAGACCCTGGAATTTTCTTGTACCTTTAATACATAATATTACTAAACATATAAGCTTCCTATCCTGAAAATATAAAAGTAGCAAAATGTGAAACAAAAACTGCCCTCTGGATTGCAACCCCTAATGAGAGGGTTGGTACACCAAAAGCCAGAGTCTGCAACAATCCGAAGAGAAACTCTCCAGTTTGTTTTGCCACGATGGAAATTTAGACCAGCTCTTTATTTGGGCGGTGGCTGGATCGGGGTTCTGTAAATAATAGGTAGCTAAGGGTGAAAAAACAATAAAACACCTATGATGGTAAATGTGCTTTAATTCAATGATAACAGAATCTGAGATGCTCTTACAGTTCCAAACAATTGCAATGTATAAATTACTGTGGTAAAACTGCACAGTAGCAAATGAAATAATGAGCGGTTCATTCACAAAGAGCTCCGTCGTAAATATAAACAAGTACCAAACAAGATAACAACACTAAGGTTGTACAATTTGAAAACAAAGCACACACACGTTGATGCTTTCGATATGGAAAAATAAAAATGCTTACCTCGATATCTCGCTAAGCTTACAATATCAAAGATGACAGGTACTTCCAATCGAGACCAACGGGTGCTATTCAGGTGAAGCTGGATCTTGTTGAACTATCTAAACAGTAGCACTTGATAGAACTACGCGCACAGATATACACGGCTTGGATTAGGTGATGGTGTATTGAGAGCAGGTGAAATGCTGATCGAACGAAACTTCGTTACAGTTGGAGAATCCAGGATGGCAATCGATCGGTTTGATGTTGTAAGGAGACCAAAACAAACATCACAACTCGATATCTTGTCAAAAGGATAAACAAGAACTGGCTTGCGCAAAACCTTGCGTGCGGGGAGAAATCGTGCAATATGCTGATAATGGTGAATTTTGTAAAATCCACAGGTGGTATACTTCCACAGTAGAAAAAACTGTAACGCTACAGCGAATGGCTTAAAGTAATGCTCAATAGAAACAGGAGCTGGCCAATTTAAAATAATGGATAAAGCACCAGTAATTCGGCACTAAAAGGCACTTTAAAACTCCGCACACGAAGGTCGAACGTACACATTCAATATCTCAAACCCAACTGATACGGCTCAACCGCGTCCGACAGCAAGCCACATTGCGTTCAAAAAATTCCAAGGTCAATGCTAAATGCATTTAAAAATGCATACAAGGCAATGGGCCGTACTCAGGGATATTGTGAAACGATATGAAAAGGAGAACAATATAACAAAGCAAAAATTTGTTACAAATGCTCCTAGAAAAAGTTACGCATATTTGTCTTGAATAATTCCTCGAAAAATGGCTCGAAAATGTTGAAGTGGCTGGTTAACCACCAAGACCCCGGAATTTTCTTGTACCTTTAATACATAATATTACTAATCATATAAGCTTCCAATCCTGAAAATATAAAAGTAGCAAACTGCTCCTAGAAAAAGTTACGCATATTTGTCTTGAATAATTCCTCGAAAATGTTGAAGTGGCTGGTTAACCACGAAGACCCCGGAATTTTCTTGTACCTTTAATACATAATATTACTAATCATATAAGCTTCCAATCCTGAAAATATAAAAGTAGCAAAATGCTCCTAGAAAAAGTTACGCATATTTGTCTTGAATAATTCCTCGAAAAATGGCTCGAAAATGTTGAAGTGGCTGGTTAACCACCAAGACCCCGGAATTTTCTTGTACCTTTAATACATAATATTACTAATCATATAAGCTTCCAATCCTGAAAATATAAAAGTAGCAAAATGCTCCTAGAAAAAGTTACGCATATTTGTCTTGAATAATTCCTCGAAAATGTTGAAGTGGCTGGTTAACCACCAAGACCCCGGAAGTTTCTTGTACCTTTAATACATAATATTACTAATCATATAAGCTTCCAATCCTGAAAATATAAAAGTAGCAAAATGCTCCTAGAAAAAGTTACGCATATTTGTCTTGAATAATTCCTCGAAAATGTTGAAGTAGCTGGTTAACCACCAAGACCCCGGAATTTTCTTGTACCTTTAATACATAATATTACTAATAATATAAGCTTCCAATCCTGAAAATGTAAAAGTAGCAAAATGCTCCTAGAAAATTTACGCATATTTGTCTTGCATAATTCCTCGAAAATGTTGAAGTGGCTGGTTAACCACCAAGACCCAGGAATTTTCTTGTACCTTTAATACATAATATTACTAATCATATAAGCTTCCAATCCTGAAAATATAAAAGTAGCAAAATGCTCCTAGAAAAAGTTACGCATATTTGTCTTGAATAATTCCTCGAAAAATGGCTCGAAAATGTTGAAGTGGCTGGTTAACCACCAAGACCCCGGAATTTTCTTGTACCTTTAATACATAATATTACTAATCATATAAGCTTCCAATCATGAAAATATAAAAGTAGCAAAATGCTCCTAGAAAAAGTTACGCATATTTGTCTTGAAAAATTCCTCGAAAATGTTGAAGTGGCTGGTTAACCACCAAGACCCCGGAATTTTTTTGTACCTTTAATACATAATATTACTAATCATATAAGCTTCCAATCTTGAAAATATAAAAGTAGCAAAATGCTCCTAGAAAAAGTTACGCATATTTGTCTTGAATAATTCCTCGAAAATGTTGAAGTGGCTGGTTAACCACCAAGACCCAGGAATTTTCTTGTACCTTTAATACATAATATTACTAATCATATAAGCTTCCAATCCTGAAAATATAAAAGTAGCAAAATGCTCCTAGAAAAAGTTACGCATATTTGTCTTGAATAATTCCTCGAAAAATGGCTCGAAAATGTTGAAGTGGCTGGTTAACCACCAAGACCCCGGAATTTTCTTGTACCTTTAATACATAATATTACTAATCATATAAGCTTCCAATCCTGAAAATATAAAAGTAGCAAAATGCTCCTAGAAAAAGTTACGCATATTTGTCTTGAATAATTCCTCGAAAATGTTGAAGTGGCTGGTTAACCACCAAGACCCCGGAATTTTTTTGTACCTTTAATACATAATATTACTAATCATATAAGCTTCCAATCCTGAAAATATAAAAGTAGCAAAATGCTCCTAGAAAAAGTTACGCATATTTGTCTTGAATAATTCCTCGAAAATGTTGAAGTGGCTGGTTAACCACCAAGACCCCGGAATTTTTTTGTACCTTTAATACATAATATTACTAAACATATAAGCTTCCTATCCTGAAAATATAAAAGTAGCAAAATGCTCCTAGAAAAAGTTACGCATATTTGTCTTGAATAATTCCTCGAAAAATGGCTCGAAAATGTTGAAGTGGCTGGTTAACCACCAAGACCCCGGAATTTTCTTGTACCTTTAATACATAATATTACTAATCATATAAGCTTCCAATCCTGAAAATATAAAAGTAGCAAAATGCTCCTAGAAAAAGTTACGCATATTTGTCTTGAATAATTCCTCGAAAATGTTGAAGTGGCTGGTTAACCACCAAGACCCCGGAATTTTCTTGTACCTTTAATACATAATATTACTAATCATATAAGCTTCCAATCCTGAAAATATAAAAGTAGCAAAATGCTCCTAGAAAAAGTTACGCATATTTGTCTTGAATAATTCCTCGAAAATGTTGAAGTGGCTGGTTAACCACCAAGACCCCGGAATTTTTTTGTACCTTTAATACATAATATTACTAAACATATAAGCTTCCTATCCTGAAAATATAAAAGTAGCAAAATGCTCCTAGAAAAAGTTACGCATATTTGTCTTGAATAATTCCTCGAAAAATGGCTCGAAAATGTTGAAGTGGCTGGTTAACCACCAAGACCCCGGAATTTTCTTGTACCTTTAATACATAATATTACTAATCATATAAGCTTCCAATCCTGAAAATATAAAAGTAGCAAAATGCTCCTAGAAAAAGTTACGCATATTTGTCTTGAATAATTCCTCGAAAATGTTGAAGTGGCTGGTTAACCACCAAGACCCCGGAATTTTCTTGTACCTTTAATACATAATATTACTAATCATATAAGCTTCCAATCCTGAAAATATAAAAGTAGCAAAATGCTCCTAGAAAAAGTTACGCATATTTGTCTTGAATAATTCCTCGAAAATGTTGAAGTGGCTGGTTAACCACCAAGACCCCGGAAGTTTCTTGTACCTTTAATACATAATATTACTAATCATATAAGCTTCCAATCCTGAAAATATAAAAGTAGCAAAATGCTCCTAGAAAAAGTTACGCATATTTGTCTTGCATAATTCCTCGAAAATGTTGAAGTGGCTGGTTAACCACCAAGACCCCGGAATTTTCTTGTACCTTTAATACATAATATTACTAATCATATAAGCTTCCAATCCTGAAAATATAAAAGTAGCAAAATGCTCCTAGAAAAAGTTACCCATATTTGTCTTGAATAATTCCTCGAAAAATGGCTCGAAAATGTTGAAGTGGCTGGTTAACCACCAAGACCCCGGAATTTTCTTGTACCTTTAATACATAATATTACTAATCATATAAGCTTCCAATCCTGAAAATATAAAAGTAGCAAAATGCTCCTAGAAAAAGTTACGCATATTTGTCTTGAATAATTCCTCGAAAAATTGTTCGAAAATGTTGAAGTGGCTGGTTAACCACCAAGGCCCCGGAATTTTCTTGTACCTTTAATACATAGTATTACTAAATATATAAGCTTCCTATCCTGAAAATATAAAAGTAGCAAAATGCTCCTAGAAAAAGTTACGCATATTTGTCTTGAATAATTCCTCGAAAATATTGAAGTGGCTGGTTAACCACCAAGACCCCGGAATTTTCTTGTACCTTTAATACATAATATTACTAATCATATAAGCTTCCAATCCTGAAAATATAAAAGTAGCAAAATGCTCCTAGAAAAAGTTACGCATATTTGTCTTGAATAATTCCTCGAAAATATTGAAGTGGCTGGTTAACCACCAAGACCGAGCAATTTGCTTTTACCTTTAATACATAATATTACTAATCATATAAGCTTCCAATCATGAAAATATAAAAGTAGCAAAATGCTCCTAGAAAAAGTTACGCATATTTGTCTTGAAAAATTCCTCGAAAATGTTGAAGTGGCTGGTTAACCACCAAGACCCCGGAATTTTTTTGTACCTTTAATACATAATATTACTAATCATATAAGCTTCCAATCTTGAAAATATAAAAGTAGCAAAATGCTCCTAGAAAAAGTTACGCATATTTGTCTTGAATAATTCCTCGAAAATGTTGAAGTGGCTGGTTAACCACCAAGACCCAGGAATTTTCTTGTACCTTTAATACATAATATTACTAATCATATAAGCTTCCAATCCTGAAAATATAAAAGTAGCAAAATGCTCCTAGAAAAAGTTACGCATATTTGTCTTGAATAATTCCTCGAAAAATGGCTCGAAAATGTTGAAGTGGCTGGTTAACCACCAAGACCCCGGAATTTTCTTGTACCTTTAATACATAATATTACTAATCATATAAGCTTCCAATCCTGAAAATATAAAAGTAGCAAAATGCTCCTAGAAAAAGTTACGCATATTTGTCTTGAATAATTCCTCGAAAATGTTGAAGTGGCTGGTTAACCACCAAGACCCCGGAATTTTTTTGTACCTTTAATACATAATATTACTAATCATATAAGCTTCCAATCCTGAAAATATAAAAGTAGCAAAATGCTCCTAGAAAAAGTTACGCATATTTGTCTTGCATAATTCCTCGAAAATGTTGAAGTGGCTGGTTAACCACCAAGACCCCGGAATTTTCTTGTACCTTTAATACATAATATTACTAATCATATAAGCTTCCAATCCTGAAAATATAAAAGTAGCAAAATGCTCCTAGAAAAAGTTACGCATATTTGTCTTGAATAATTCCTCGAAAAATGGCTCGAAAATGTTGAAGTGGCTGTTTAACCACCAAGACCCCGGAATTTTCTTGTACCTTTAATACATAATATTACTAAACATATAAGCTTCCTATCCTGAAAATATAAAAGTAGCAAAATGCTCCTAGAAAAAGTTACGCATATTTGTCTTGAATAATTCCTCGAAAAATGGCTCGAAAATGTTGAAGTGGCTGGTCAACCACCAAGACCCCGGAATTTTCTTGTACCTTTAATACATAATATTACTAAACATATAAGCTTCCTATCCTGAAAATATAAAAGTAGCAAAATGCTCCTAGAAAAAGTTACGCATATTTGTCTTGAATAATTCCTCGAAAAATGGCTCGAAAATGTTGAAGTGGCTGGTTAACCACCAAGACCCCGGAATTTTCTTGTACCTTTAATACATAATATTACTAATCATATAAGCTTCCAATCCTGAAAATATAAAAGTAGCAAAATGCTCCTAGAAAAAGTTACGCATATTTGTCTTGAATAATTCCTCGAAAATGTTGAAGTGGCTGGTTAACCACCAAGACCCCGGAATTTTTTTGTACCTTTAATACATAATATTACTAAACATATAAGCTTCCTATCCTGAAAATATAAAAGTAGCAAAATGCTCCTAGAAAAAGTTACGCATATTTGTCTTGAATAATTCCTCGAAAAATGGCTCGAAAATGTTGAAGTGGCTGGTTAACCACCAAGACCCCGGAATTTTCTTGTACCTTTAATACATAATATTACTAATCATATAAGCTTCCAATCCTGAAAATATAAAAGTAGCAAAATGCTCCTAGAAAAAGTTACGCATATTTGTCTTGAATAATTCCTCGAAAATGTTGAAGTGGATGGTTAACCACCAAGACCCCGGAATTTTCTTGTACCTTTAATACATAATATTACTAATCATATAAGCTTCCAATCCTGAAAATATAAAAGTAGCAAAATGCTCCTAGAAAAAGTTACGCATATTTGTCTTGAATAATTCCTCGAAAATGTTGAAGTGGCTGGTTAACCACCAAGGCCCCGGAATTTTCTTGTACCTTTAATACATAATATTACTAATCATATAAGCTTCCAATCCTGAAAATATAAAAGTAGCAAAATGCTCCTAGAAAAAGTTACGCATATTTGTCTTGAATAATTCCTCGAAAATGTTGAAGTGGATGGTTAACCACCAAGACCCCGGAATTTTCTTGTACCTTTAATACATAATATTACTAATCATATAAGCTTCCAATCCTGAAAATATAAAAGTAGCAAAATGCTCCTAGAAAAAGTTACGCATATTTGTCTTGAATAATTCCTCGAAAAATGGCTCGAAAATGTTGAAGTGGCTGGTTAACCACCAAGACCCCGGAATTTTCTTGTACCTTTAATACATAATATTACTAATCATATAAGCTTCCAATCCTGAAAATATAAAAGTAGCAAAATGCTCCTAGAAAAAGTTACGCATATTTGTCTTGAATAATTCCTCGAAAATGTTGAAGTGGCTGGTTAACCACCAAGACCCCGGAATTTTCTTGTACCTTTAATACATAATATTACTAATCATATAAGCTTCCAATCCTGAAAATATAAAAGTAGCAAAATGCTCCTAGAAAAAGTTACGCATATTTGTCTTGAATAATTCCTCGAAAATGTTGAAGTGGCTGGTTAACCACCAAGACCCCGGAAGTTTCTTGTACCTTTAATACATAATATTACTAATCATATAAGCTTCCAATCCTGAAAATATAAAAGTAGCAAAATGCTCCTAGAAAAAGTTACGCATATTTGTCTTGCATAATTCCTCGAAAATGTTGAAGTGGCTGGTTAACCACCAAGACCCCGGAATTTTCTTGTACCTTTAATACATAATATTACTAATCATATAAGCTTCCAATCCTGAAAATATAAAAGTAGCAAAATGCTCCTAGAAAAAGTTACGCATATTTGTCTTGAATAATTCCTCGAAAAATGGCTCGAAAATGTTGAAGTGGCTGGTTAACCACCAAGACAACGGAATTTTCTTGTACCTTTAATACATAATATTACTAATCATATAAGCTTCCAATCCTGAAAATATAAAAGTAGCAAAATGCTCCTAGAAAAAGTTACGCATATTTGTCTTGAATAATTCCTCGAAAAATTGTTCGAAAATGTTGAAGTGGCTGGTTAACCACCAAGGCCCCGGAATTTTCTTGTACCTTTAATACATAGTATTACTAAATATATAAGCTTCCTATCCTGAAAATATAAAAGTAGCAAAATGCTCCTAGAAAAAGTTACGCATATTTGTCTTGAATAATTCCTCGAAAATATTGAAGTGGCTGGTTAACCACCAAGACCCCGGAATTTTCTTGTACCTTTAATACATAATATTACTAATCATATAAGCTTCCAATCCTGAAAATATAAAAGTAGCAAAATGCTCCTAGAAAAAGTTTCGCATATTTGTCTTGAATAATTCCTCGAAAATGTTGAAGTGGCTGGTTAACCACCAAGACCCCGGAATTTTCTTGTACCTTTAATACATAATATTACTAATCATATAAGCTTCCAATCCTGAAAATATAAAAGTAGCAAAATGCTCCTAGAAAAAGTTACGCATATTTGTCTTGAATAATTCCTCGAAAATATTGAAGTGGCTGGTTAACCACCAAGACCGAGCAATTTGCTTTTACCTTTAATACATAATATTACTAATCATATAAGCTTCCAATCATGAAAATATAAAAGTAGCAAAATGCTCCTAGAAAAAGTTACGCATATTTGTCTTGAAAAATTCCTCGAAAATGTTGAAGTGGCTGGTTAACCACCAAGACCCCGGAATTTTTTTGTACCTTTAATACATAATATTACTAATCATATAAGCTTCCAATCTTGAAAATATAAAAGTAGCAAAATGCTCCTAGAAAAAGTTACGCATATTTGTCTTGAATAATTCCTCGAAAATGTTGAAGTGGCTGGTTAACCACCAAGACCCAGGAATTTTCTTGTACCTTTAATACATAATATTACTAATCATATAAGCTTCCAATCCTGAAAATATAAAAGTAGCAAAATGCTCCTAGAAAAAGTTACGCATATTTGTCTTGAATAATTCCTCGAAAAATGGCTCGAAAATGTTGAAGTGGCTGGTTAACCACCAAGACCCCGGAATTTTCTTGTACCTTTAATACATAATATTACTAATCATATAAGCTTCCAATCCTGAAAATATAAAAGTAGCAAAATGCTCCTAGAAAAAGTTACGCATATTTGTCTTGAATAATTCCACGAAAATGTTGAAGTGGCTGGTTAACCACCAAGACCCCGGAAGTTTCTTGTACCTTTAATACATAATATTACTAATCATATAAGCTTCCAATCCTGAAAATATAAAAGTAGCAAAATGCTCCTAGAAAAAGTTACGCATATTTGTCTTGCATAATTCCTCGAAAATGTTGAAGTGGCTGGTTAACCACCAAGACCCCGGAATTTTCTTGTACCTTTAATACATAATATTACTAATCATATAAGCTTCCAATCCTGAAAATATAAAAGTAGCAAAATGCTCCTAGAAAAAGTTACGCATATTTGTCTTGAATAATTCCTCGAAAAATGGCTCGAAAATGTTGAAGTGGCTGGTTAACCACCAAGACCCCGGAATTTTCTTGTACCTTTAATACATAATATTACTAATCATATAAGCTTCCAATCCTGAAAATATAAAAGTAGCAAAATGCTCCTAGAAAAAGTTACGCATATTTGTCTTGAATAATTCCTCGAAAAATTGTTCGAAAATGTTGAAGTGGCTGGTTAACCACCAAGGCCCCGGAATTTTCTTGTACCTTTAATACATAGTATTACTAAATATATAAGCTTCCTATCCTGAAAATATAAAAGTAGCAAAATGCTCCTAGAAAAAGTTACGCATATTTGTCTTGAATAATTCCTCGAAAATATTGAAGTGGCTGGTTAACCACCAAGACCCCGGAATTTTCTTGTACCTTTAATACATAATATTACTAATCATATAAGCTTCCAATCCTGAAAATATAAAAGTAGCAAAATGCTCCTAGAAAAAGTTTCGCATATTTGTCTTGAATAATTCCTCGAAAATGTTGAAGTGGCTGGTTAACCACCAAGACCCCGGAATTTTCTTGTACCTTTAATACATAATATTACTAATCATATAAGCTTCCAATCCTGAAAATATAAAAGTAGCAAAATGCTCCTAGAAAAAGTTACGCATATTTGTCTTGAATAATTCCTCGAAAATATTGAAGTGGCTGGTTAACCACCAAGACCGAGCAATTTGCTTTTACCTTTAATACATAATATTACTAATCATATAAGCTTCCAATCATGAAAATATAAAAGTAGCAAAATGCTCCTAGAAAAAGTTACGCATATTTGTCTTGAAAAATTCCTCGAAAATGTTGAAGTGGCTGGTTAACCACCAAGACCCCGGAATTTTTTTGTACCTTTAATACATAATATTACTAATCATATAAGCTTCCAATCTTGAAAATATAAAAGTAGCAAAATGCTCCTAGAAAAAGTTACGCATATTTGTCTTGAATAATTCCTCGAAAATGTTGAAGTGGCTGGTTAACCACCAAGACCCAGGAATTTTCTTGTACCTTTAATACATAATATTACTAATCATATAAGCTTCCAATCCTGAAAATATAAAAGTAGCAAAATGCTCCTAGAAAAAGTTACGCATATTTGTCTTGAATAATTCCTCGAAAAATGGCTCGAAAATGTTGAAGTGGCTGGTTAACCACCAAGACCCCGGAATTTTCTTGTACCTTTAATACATAATATTACTAATCATATAAGCTTCCAATCCTGAAAATATAAAAGTAGCAAAATGCTCCTAGAAAAAGTTACGCATATTTGTCTTGAATAATTCCTCGAAAATGTTGAAGTGGCTGGTTAACCACCAAGACCCCGGAATTTTTTTGTACCTTTAATACATAATATTACTAATCATATAAGCTTCCAATCCTGAAAATATAAAAGTAGCAAAATGCTCCTAGAAAAAGTTACGCATATTTGTCTTGAATAATTCCTCGAAAAATGGCTCGAAAATGTTGAAGTGGCTGGTTAACCACCAAGACCCCGGAATTTTCTTGTACCTTTAATACATAATATTACTAATCATATAAGCTTCCAATCCTGAAAATATAAAAGTAGCAAAATGCTCCTAGAAAAAGTTACGCATATTTGTCTTGAATAATTCCTCGAAAATGTTGAAGTGGCTGGTTAACCACCAAGACCCCGGAATTTTTTTGTACCTTTAATACATAATATTACTCAACATATAAGCTTCCTATCCTGAAAATATAAAAGTAGCAAAATGCTCCTAGAAAAAGTTACGCATATTTGTCTTGAATAATTCCTCGAAAAATGGCTCGAAAATGTTGAAGTGGCTGGTTAACCACCAAGACCCCGGAATTTTCTTGTACCTTTAATACATAATATTACTAATCATATAAGCTTCCAATCCTGAAAATATAAAAGTAGCAAAATGCTCCTAGAAAAAGTTACGCATATTTGTCTTGAATAATTCCTCGAAAATGTTGAAGTGGATGGTTAACCACCAAGACCCCGGAATTTTCTTGTACCTTTAATACATAATATTACTAATCATATAAGCTTCCAATCCTGAAAATATAAAAGTAGCAAAATGCTCCTAGAAAAAGTTACGCATATTTGTCTTGAATAATTCCTCGAAAATGTTGAAGTGGCTGGTTAACCACCAAGACCCCGGAATTTTTTTGTACCTTTAATACATAATATTACTAATCATATAAGCTTCCAATCCTGAAAATATAAAAGTAGCAAAATGCTCCTAGAAAAAGTTACGCATATTTGTCTTGAATAATTCCTCGAAAAATGGCTCGAAAATGTTGAAGTGGCTGGTTAACCACCAAGACCCCGGAATTTTCTTGTACCTTTAATACATAATATTACTAATCATATAAGCTTCCAATCCTGAAAATATAAAAGTAGCAAAATGCTCCTAGAAAAAGTTACGCATATTTGTCTTGAATAATTCCTCGAAAATGTTGAAGTGGCTGGTTAACCACCAAGACCCCGGAATTTTTTTGTACCTTTAATACATAATATTACTAAACATATAAGCTTCCTATCCTGAAAATATAAAAGTAGCAAAATGCTCCTAGAAAAAGTTACGCATATTTGTCTTGAATAATTCCTCGAAAAATGGCTCGAAAATGTTGAAGTGGCTGGTTAACCACCAAGACCCCGGAATTTTCTTGTACCTTTAATACATAATATTACTAATCATATAAGCTTCCAATCCTGAAAATATAAAAGTAGCAAAATGCTCCTAGAAAAAGTTACGCATATTTGTCTTGAATAATTCCTCGAAAATGTTGAAGTGGCTGGTTAACCACCAAGACCCCGGAATTTTCTTGTACCTTTAATACATAATATTACTAATCATATAAGCTTCCAATCCTGAAAATATAAAAGTAGCAAAATGCTCCTAGAAAAAGTTACGCATATTTGTCTTGAA
Source organism: Rhagonycha lutea (assembly GCA_958510855.1). Classification (NCBI taxonomy): domain Eukaryota; kingdom Metazoa; phylum Arthropoda; class Insecta; order Coleoptera; family Cantharidae; genus Rhagonycha; species Rhagonycha lutea. The sequence goes on from OY294042.1 coordinate 16,530,121, forward strand.
TAATTCCTCGAAAATGTTGAAGTGGCTGGTTAACCACCAAGACCCCGGAAGTTTCTTGTACCTTTAATACATAATATTACTAATCATATAAGCTTCCAATCCTGAAAATATAAAAGTAGCAAAATGCTCCTAGAAAAAGTTACGCATATTTGTCTTGCATAATTCCTCGAAAATGTTGAAGTGGCTGGTTAACCACCAAGACCCCGGAATTTTCTTGTACCTTTAATACATAATATTACTAATCATATAAGCTTCCAATCCTGAAAATATAAAAGTAGCAAAATGCTCCTAGAAAAAGTTACGCATATTTGTCTTGAATAATTCCTCGAAAAATGGCTCGAAAATGTTGAAGTGGCTGGTTAACCACCAAGACCCCGGAATTTTCTTGTACCTTTAATACATAATATTACTAATCATATAAGCTTCCAATCCTGAAAATATAAAAGTAGCAAAATGCTCCTAGAAAAAGTTACGCATATTTGTCTTGAATAATTCCTCGAAAAATTGTTCGAAAATGTTGAAGTGGCTGGTTAACCACCAAGGCCCCGGAATTTTCTTGTACCTTTAATACATAGTATTACTAAATATATAAGCTTCCTATCCTGAAAATATAAAAGTAGCAAAATGCTCCTAGAAAAAGTTACGCATATTTGTCTTGAATAATTCCTCGAAAATATTGAAGTGGCTGGTTAACCACCAAGACCCCGGAATTTTCTTGTACCTTTAATACATAATATTACTAATCATATAAGCTTCCAATCCTGAAAATATAAAAGTAGCAAAATGCTCCTAGAAAAAGTTTCGCATATTTGTCTTGAATAATTCCTCGAAAATGTTGAAGTGGCTGGTTAACCACCAAGACCCCGGAATTTTCTTGTACCTTTAATACATAATATTACTAATCATATAAGCTTCCAATCCTGAAAATATAAAAGTAGCAAAATGCTCCTAGAAAAAGTTACGCATATTTGTCTTGAATAATTCCTCGAAAATATTGAAGTGGCTGGTTAACCACCAAGACCGAGCAATTTGCTTTTACCTTTAATACATAATATTACTAATCATATAAGCTTCCAATCATGAAAATATAAAAGTAGCAAAATGCTCCTAGAAAAAGTTACGCATATTTGTCTTGAAAAATTCCTCGAAAATGTTGAAGTGGCTGGTTAACCACCAAGACCCCGGAATTTTTTTGTACCTTTAATACATAATATTACTAATCATATAAGCTTCCAATCTTGAAAATATAAAAGTAGCAAAATGCTCCTAGAAAAAGTTACGCATATTTGTCTTGAATAATTCCTCGAAAATGTTGAAGTGGCTGGTTAACCACCAAGACCCAGGAATTTTCTTGTACCTTTAATACATAATATTACTAATCATATAAGCTTCCAATCCTGAAAATATAAAAGTAGCAAAATGCTCCTAGAAAAAGTTACGCATATTTGTCTTGAATAATTCCTCGAAAAATGGCTCGAAAATGTTGAAGTGGCTGGTTAACCACCAAGACCCCGGAATTTTCTTGTACCTTTAATACATAATATTACTAATCATATAAGCTTCCAATCCTGAAAATATAAAAGTAGCAAAATGCTCCTAGAAAAAGTTACGCATATTTGTCTTGAATAATTCCTCGAAAATGTTGAAGTGGCTGGTTAACCACCAAGACCCCGGAATTTTTTTGAACCTTTAATACATAATATTACTAATCATATAAGCTTCCAATCCTGAAAATATAAAAGTAGCAAAATGCTCCTAGAAAAAGTTACGCATATTTGTCTTGAATAATTCCTCGAAAAATGGCTCGAAAATGTTGAAGTGGCTGGTTAACCACCAAGACCCCGGAATTTTCTTGTACCTTTAATACATAATATTACTAATCATATAAGCTTCCAATCCTGAAAATATAAAAGTAGCAAAATGCTCCTAGAAAAAGTTACGCATATTTGTCTTGAATAATTCCTCGAAAATGTTGAAGTGGCTGGTTAACCACCAAGACCCCGGAATTTTCTTGTACCTTTAATACATAATATTACTAATCATATAAGCTTCCAATCCTGAAAATGTAAAAGTAGCAAAATGCTCCTAGAAAAAGTTACGCATATTTGTCTTGAATAATTCCTCGAAAATGTTGAAGTGGCTGGTTAACCACCAAGACCCTGGAATTTTCTTGTACCTTTAATACATAATATTACTAATCATATAAGCTTCCAATCCTGAAAATATAAAAGTAGCAAAATGCTCCTAGAAAAAGTTACGCATATTTGTCTTGAATAATTCCTCGAAAATGTTGAAGTAGCTGGTTAACCACCAAGACCCCGGAATTTTCTTGTACCTTTAATACATAATATTACTAATAATATAAGCTTCCAATCCTGAAAATGTAAAAGTAGCAAAATGCTCCTAGAAAAAGTTACGCATATTTGTCTTGCATAATTCCTCGAAAATGTTGAAGTGGCTGGTTAACCACCAAGACCCCGGAATTTTCTTGTACCTTTAATACATAATATTACTAATCATATAAGCTTCCAATCCTGAAAATATAAAAGTAGCAAAATGCTCCTAGAAATAGTTACGCATATTTGTCTTGAATAATTCCTCGAAAATGTTGAAGTGGCTGGTTAACCACCAAGACCCCGGAATTTTCTTGTACCTTTAATACATAATATTACTAATCATATAAGCTTCCAATCCTGAAAATGTAAAAGTAGCAAAATGCTCCTAGAAAAAGTTACGCATATTTGTCTTGCATAATTCCTCGAAAATGTTGAAGTGGCTGGTTAACCACCAACACCCCGGAATTTTCTTGTACCTTTAATACATAATATTACTAATCATATAAGCTTCCAATCCTGAAAATATAAAAGTAGCAAAATGCTCCTAGAAAAAGTTACGCATATTTGTCTTGAATAATTCCTCGAAAAATGGCTCGAAAATGTTGAAGTGGCTGTTTAACCACCAAGACCCCGGAATTTTCTTGTACCTTTAATACATAATATTACTAAACATATAAGCTTCCTATCCTGAAAATATAAAAGTAGCAAAATGCTCCTAGAAAAAGTTACGCATATTTGTCTTGAATAATTCCTCGAAAAATGGCTCGAAAATGTTGAAGTGGCTGGTCAACCACCAAGACCCCGGAATTTTCTTGTACCTTTAATACATAATATTACTAAACATATAAGCTTCCTATCCTGAAAATATAAAAGTAGCAAAATGCTCCTAGAAAAAGTTACGCATATTTGTCTTGAATAATTCCTCGAAAAATGGCTCGAAAATGTTGAAGTGGCTGGTTAACCACCAACACCCCGGAATTTTCTTGTACCTTTAATTCATAATATTACTAATCATATAAGCTTCCAATCCTGAAAATATAAAAGTAGCAAAATGCTCCTAGAAAAAGTTACGCATATTTGTCTTGAATAATTCCTCGAAAATGTTGAAGTGGCTGGTTAACCACCAAGACCTCGGAATTTTCTTGTACCTTTAATACATAATATTACTAATCATACAAGCTTCCAATCCTGAAAATATAAAAGTAGCAAAATGCTCCTAGAAAAAGTTACGCATATTTGTCTTGAATAATTCCTCGAAAATGTTGAAGTGGCTGGTTAACCACCAAGACCCCGTAATTTTCTTGTACCTTTAATACATAATATTACTAATCATATAAGCTTCCAATCCTGAAAATGTAAAAGTAGCAAAATGCTCCTAGAAAAAGTTACGCATATTTGTCTTGAATAATTCCTCGAAAATGTTGAAGTGGCTGGTTAACCACCAAGACCCCGGAATTTTCTTGTACCTTTAATACATAATATTACTAATCATATAAGCTTCCAATCCTGAAAATATAAAAGTAGCAAAATGCTCCTAGAAAAAGTTACGCATATTTGTCTTGAATAATTCCTCGAAAATGTTGAAGTGGCTGGTTAACCACCAAGACCCCGGAATTTTCTTGTACCTTTAATACATAATATTACTAATCATATAAGCTTCCAATCCTGAAAATATAAAAGTAGCAAAATGCTCCTAGAAAAAGTTACGCATATTTGTCTTGAATAATTCCTCGAAAATATTGAAGTGGCTGGTTAACCACCAAGACCCCGGAATTTTCTTGTACCTTTAATACATAATATTACTAAACATATAAGCTTCCTATCCTGAAAATATAAAAGTAGCAAAATGCTCCTAGAAAAAGTTACGCATATTTGTCTTGAATAATTCCTCGAAAAATGGCTCGAAAATGTTGAAGTGGCTGGTTAACCACCAAGACCCCGGAATTTTCTTGTACCTTTAATACATAATATTACTAATCATATAAGCTTCCAATCCTGAAAATATAAAAGTAGCAAAATGCTCCTAGAAAAAGTTACGCATATTTGTCTTGAATAATTCCTCGAAAATGTTGAAGTGGCTGGTTAACCACCAAGACCCCGGAATTTTCTTGTACCTTTAATACATAATATTACTAATCATATAAGCTTCCAATCCTGAAAATATAAAAGTAGCAAAATGCTCCTAGAAAAAGTTACGCATATTTGTCTTGAATAATTCCTCGAAAATGTTGAAGTGGCTGGTTAACCACCAAGACCCCGGAAGTTTCTTGTACCTTTAATACATAATATTACTAATCATATAAGCTTCCAATCCTGAAAATATAAAAGTAGCAAAATGCTCCTAGAAAAAGTTACGCATATTTGTCTTGCATAATTCCTCGAAAATGTTGAAGTGGCTGGTTAACCACCAAGACCCCGGAATTTTCTTGTACCTTTAATACATAATATTACTAATCATATAAGCTTCCAATCCTGAAAATGTAAAAGTAGCAAAATGCTCCTAGAAAAAGTTACGCATATTTGTCTTGCATAATTCCTCGAAAATGTTGAAGTGGCTGGTTAACCACCAAGACCCCGGAATTTTCTTGTACCTTTAATACATAATATTACTAATCATATAAGCTTCCAATCCTGAAAATAGAAAAGTAGCAAAATGCTCCTAGAAAAAGTTACGCATATTTGTCTTGAATAATTCCTCGAAAAATGGCTCGAAAATGTTGAAGTGGCTGTTTAACCACCAAGACCCCGGAATTTTCTTGTACCTTTAATACATAATATTACTAAACATATAAGCTTCCTATCCTGAAAATATAAAAGTAGCAAAATGCTCCTAGAAAAAGTTACGCATATTTGTCTTGCATAATTCCTCGAAAATGTTGAAGTGGCTGGTTAACCACCAAGACCCCGGAATTTTCTTGTACCTTTAATACATAATATTACTAATCATATAAGCTTCCAATCCTGAAAATATAAAAGTAGCAAAATGCTCCTAGAAAAAGTTACGCATATTTGTCTTGAATAATTCCTCGAAAAATGGCTCGAAAATGTTGAAGTGGCTGGTTAACCACCAAGACCCCGGAATTTTCTTGTACCTTTAATACATAATATTACTAATCATATAAGCTTCCAATCCTGAAAATATAAAAGTAGCAAAATGCTCCTAGAAAAAGTTACGCATATTTGTCTTGAATAATTCCTCGAAAATGTTGAAGTGGCTGGTTAACAACCAAGACCCCGGAAGTTTCTTGTACCTTTAATACATAAAATTACTAATCATATAAGCTTCCAATCCTGAAAATATAAAAGTAGCAAAATGCTCCTAGAAAAAGTTACGCATATTTGTCTTGCATAATTCCTCGAAAATGTTGAAGTGGCTGGTTAACCACCAAGACCCCGGAATTTTCTTGTACCTTTAATACATAATATTACTAATCATATAAGCTTCCAATCCTGAAAATATAAAAGTAGCAAAATGCTCCTAGAAAAAGTTACGCATATTTGTCTTGAATAATTCCTCGAAAAATGGCTCGAAAATGTTGAAGTGGCTGGTTAACCACCAAGACCCCGGAATTTTCTTGTACCTTTAATACATAATATTACTAATCATATAAGCTTCCAATCCTGAAAATATAAAAGTAGCAAAATGCTCCTAGAAAAAGTTACGCATATTTGTCTTGAATAATTCCTCGAAAAATTGTTCGAAAATGTTGAAGTGGCTGGTTAACCACCAAGGCCCCGGAATTTTCTTGTACCTTTAATACATAGTATTACTAAATATATAAGCTTCCTATCCTGAAAATATAAAAGTAGCAAAATGCTCCTAGAAAAAGTTACGCATATTTGTCTTGAATAATTCCTCGAAAATATTGAAGTGGCTGGTTAACCACCAAGACCCCGGAATTTTCTTGTACCTTTAATACATAATATTACTAATCATATAAGCTTCCAATCCTGAAAATATAAAAGTAGCAAAATGCTCCTAGAAAAAGTTTCGCATATTTGTCTTGAATAATTCCTCGAAAATGTTGAAGTGGCTGGTTAACCACCAAGACCCCGGAATTTTCTTGTACCTTTAATACATAATATTACTAATCATATAAGCTTCCAATCCTGAAAATATAAAAGTAGCAAAATGCTCCTAGAAAAAGTTACGCATATTTGTCTTGAATAATTCCTCGAAAATATTGAAGTGGCTGGTTAACCACCAAGACCGAGCAATTTGCTTTTACCTTTAATACATAATATTACTAATCATATAAGCTTCCAATCATGAAAATATAAAAGTAGCAAAATGCTCCTAGAAAAAGTTACGCATATTTGTCTTGAAAAATTCCTCGAAAATGTTGAAGTGGCTGGTTAACCACCAAGACCCCGGAATTTTTTTGTACCTTTAATACATAATATTACTAATCATATAAGCTTCCAATCTTGAAAATATAAAAGTAGCAAAATGCTCCTAGAAAAAGTTACGCATATTTGTCTTGAATAATTCCTCGAAAATGTTGAAGTGGCTGGTTAACCACCAAGACCCAGGAATTTTCTTGTACCTTTAATACATAATATTACTAATCATATAAGCTTCCAATCCTGAAAATATAAAAGTAGCAAAATGCTCCTAGAAAAAGTTACGCATATTTGTCTTGAATAATTCCTCGAAAAATGGCTCGAAAATGTTGAAGTGGCTGGTTAACCACCAAGACCCCGGAATTTTCTTGTACCTTTAATACATAATATTACTAATCATATAAGCTTCCAATCCTGAAAATATAAAAGTAGCAAAATGCTCCTAGAAAAAGTTACGCATATTTGTCTTGAATAATTCCTCGAAAATGTTGAAGTGGCTGGTTAACCACCAAGACCCCGGAATTTTTTTGTACCTTTAATACATAATATTACTAATCATATAAGCTTCCAATCCTGAAAATATAAAAGTAGCAAAATGCTCCTAGAAAAAGTTACGCATATTTGTCTTGAATAATTCCTCGAAAATGTTGAAGTAGCTGGTTAACCACCAAGACCCCGGAATTTTCTTGTACCTTTAATACATAATATTACTAATAATATAAGCTTCCAATCCTGAAAATGTAAAAGTAGCAAAATGCTCCTAGAAAAAGTTACGCATATTTGTCTTGCATAATTCCTCGAAAATGTTGAAGTGGCTGGTTAACCACCAAGACCCTGGAATTTTCTTGTACCTTTAATACATAATATTACTAATCATATAAGCTTCCAATCCTGAAAATATAAAAGTAGCAAAATGCTCCTAGAAATAGTTACGCATATTTGTCTTGAATAATTCCTCGAAAATGTTGAAGTGGCTGGTTAACCACCAAGACCCCGGAATTTTCTTGTACCTTTAATACATAATATTACTAATCATATAAGCTTCCAATCCTGAAAATGTAAAAGTAGCAAAATGCTCCTAGAAAAAGTTACGCATATTTGTCTTGCATAATTCCTCGAAAATGTTGAAGTGGCTGGTTAACCACCAACACCCCGGAATTTTCTTGTACCTTTAATACATAATATTACTAATCATATAAGCTTCCAATCCTGAAAATATAAAAGTAGCAAAATGCTCCTAGAAAAAGTTACGCATATTTGTCTTGAATAATTCCTCGAAAAATGGCTCGAAAATGTTGAAGTGGCTGTTTAACCACCAAGACCCCGGAATTTTCTTGTACCTTTAATACATAATATTACTAAACATATAAGCTTCCTATCCTGAAAATATAAAAGTAGCAAAATGCTCCTAGAAAAAGTTACGCATATTTGTCTTGAATAATTCCTCGAAAAATGGCTCGAAAATGTTGAAGTGGCTGGTTAACCACCAAGACCCCGTAATTTTCTTGTACCTTTAATACATAATATTACTAATCATATAAGCTTCCAATCCTGAAAATGTAAAAGTAGCAAAATGCTCCTAGAAAAGGTTACGCATATTTGTCTTGAATAATTCCTCGAAAATGTTGAAGTGGCTGGTTAACCACCAAGACCCCGGAATTTTCTTGTACCTTTAATACATAATATTACTAATCATATAAGCTTCCAATCCTGAAAATATAAAAGTAGCAAAATGCTCCTAGAAATAGTTACGCATATTTGTCTTGAATAATTCCTCGAAAATGTTGAAGTGGCTGGTTAACCACCAAGACCCCGGAATTTTCTTGTACCTTTAATACATAATATTACTAATCATATAAGCTTCCAATCCTGAAAATGTAAAAGTAGCAAAATGCTCCTAGAAAAAGTTACGCATATTTGTCTTGCATAATTCCTCGAAAATGTTGAAGTGGCTGGTTAACCACCAAGACCCCGGAATTTTCTTGTACTTTTAATACATAATATTACTAATCATATAAGCTTCCAATCCTGAAAATATAAAAGTAGCAAAATGCTCCTAGAAAAAGTTACGCATATTTGTCTTGAATAATTCCTCGAAAAATGGCTCGAAAATGTTGAAGTGGCTGGTTAACCACCAAGACCCCGGAATTTTCTTGTACCTTTAATACATAATATTACTAATCATATAAGCTTCCAATCCTGAAAATATAAAAGTAGCAAAATGCTCCTAGAAAAAGTTACGCATATTTGTCTTGAATAATTCCTCGAAAATATTGAAGTGGCTGGTTAACCACCAAGACCCCGGAATTTTCTTGTACCTTTAATACATAATATTACTAAACATATAAGCTTCCTATCCTGAAAATATAAAAGTAGCAAAATGCTCCTAGAAAAAGTTACGCATATTTGTCTTGAATAATTCCTCGAAAAATGGCTCGAAAATGTTGAAGTGGCTGGTTAACCACCAAGACCCCGGAATTTTCTTGTACCTTTAATACATAATATTACTAATCATATAAGCTTCCAATCCTGAAAATATAAAAGTAGCAAAATGCTCCTAGAAAAAGTTACGCATATTTGTCTTGAATAATTCCTCGAAAATGTTGAAGTGGCTGGTTAACCACCAAGACCCCGGAATTTTCTTGTACCTTTAATACATAATATTACTAATCATATAAGCTTCCAATCCTGAAAATATAAAAGTAGCAAATTGCTCCTAGAAAAAGTTACGCATATTTGTCTTGAATAATTCCTCGAAAATGTTGAAGTGGCTGGTTAACCACCAAGACCCCGGAAGTTTCTTGTACCTTTAATACATAATATTACTAATCATATAAGCTTCCAATCCTGAAAATATAAAAGTAGCAAAATGCTCCTAGAAAAAGTTACGCATATTTGTCTTGCATAATTCCTCGAAAATGTTGAAGTGGCTGGTTAACCACCAAGACCCCGGAATTTTCTTGTACCTTTAATACATAATATTACTAATCATATAAGCTTCCAATCCTGAAAATATAAAAGTAGCAAAATGCTCCTAGAAAAAGTTACGCATATTTGTCTTGAATAATTCCTCGAAAAATGGCTCGAAAATGTTGAAGTGGCTGGTTAACCACCAAGACCCCGGAATTTTCTTGTACCTTTAATACATAATATTACTAATCATATAAGCTTCCAATCCTGAAAATATAAAAGTAGCAAAATGCTCCTAGAAAAAGTTACGCATATTTGTCTTGAATAATTCCTCGAAAAATGGCTCGAAAATGTTGAAGTGGCTGGTTAACCACCAAGACCCCGGAATTTTCTTGTACCTTTAATACATAATATTACTAATCATATAAGCTTCCAATCCTGAAAATATAAAAGTAGCAAAATGCTCCTAGAAAAAGTTACGCATATTTGTCTTGAATAATTCCTCGAAAATGTTGAAGTGGCTGGTTAACCACCAAGACCCCGGAATTTTTTTGTACCTTTAATACATAATATTACTAATCATATAAGCTTCCAATCCTGAAAATATAAAAGTAGCAAAATGCTCCTAGAAAAAGTTACGCATATTTGTCTTGAATAATTCCTCGAAAATGTTGAAGTAGCTGGTTAACCACCAAGACCCCGGAATTTTCTTGTACCTTTAATACATAATATTACTAATAATATAAGCTTCCAATCCTGAAAATGTAAAAGTAGCAAAATGCTCCTAGAAAAAGTTACGCATATTTGTCTTGCATAATTCCTCGAAAATGTTGAAGTGGCTGGTTAACCACCAAGACCCTGGAATTTTCTTGTACCTTTAATACATAATATTACTAATCATATAAGCTTCCAATCCTGAAAATATAAAAGTAGCAAAATGCTCCTAGAAATAGTTACGCATATTTGTCTTGAATAATTCCTCGAAAATGTTGAAGTGGCTGGTTAACCACCAAGACCCCGGAATTTTCTTGTACCTTTAATACATAATATTACTAATCATATAAGCTTCCAATCCTGAAAATGTAAAAGTAGCAAAATGCTCCTAGAAAAAGTTACGCATATTTGTCTTGCATAATTCCTCGAAAATGTTGAAGTGGCTGGTTAACCACCAACACCCCGGAATTTTCTTGTACCTTTAATACATAATATTACTAATCATATAAGCTTCCAATCCTGAAAATATAAAAGTAGCAAAATGCTCCTAGAAAAAGTTACGCATATTTGTCTTGAATAATTCCTCGAAAAATGGCTCGAAAATGTTGAAGTGGCTGTTTAACCACCAAGACCCCGGAATTTTCTTGTACCTTTAATACATAATATTACTAAACATATAAGCTTCCTATCCTGAAAATATAAAAGTAGCAAAATGCTCCTAGAAAAAGTTACGCATATTTGTCTTGAATAATTCCTCGAAAAATGGCTCGAAAATGTTGAAGTGGCTGGTTAACCACCAAGACCCCGTAATTTTCTTGTACCTTTAATACATAATATTACTAATCATATAAGCTTCCAATCCTGAAAATGTAAAAGTAGCAAAATGCTCCTAGAAAAGGTTACGCATATTTGTCTTGAATAATTCCTCGAAAATGTTGAAGTGGCTGGTTAACCACCAAGACCCCGGAATTTTCTTGTACCTTTAATACATAATATTACTAATCATATAAGCTTCCAATCCTGAAAATATAAAAGTAGCAAAATGCTCCTAGAAATAGTTACGCATATTTGTCTTGAATAATTCCTCGAAAATGTTGAAGTGGCTGGTTAACCACCAAGACCCCGGAATTTTCTTGTACCTTTAATACATAATATTACTAATCATATAAGCTTCCAATCCTGAAAATGTAAAAGTAGCAAAATGCTCCTAGAAAAAGTTACGCATATTTGTCTTGCATAATTCCTCGAAAATGTTGAAGTGGCTGGTTAACCACCAAGACCCCGGAATTTTCTTGTACTTTTAATACATAATATTACTAATCATATAAGCTTCCAATCCTGAAAATATAAAAGTAGCAAAATGCTCCTAGAAAAAGTTACGCATATTTGTCTTGAATAATTCCTCGAAAAATGGCTCGAAAATGTTGAAGTGGCTGGTTAACCACCAAGACCCCGGAATTTTCTTGTACCTTTAATACATAATATTACTAATCATATAAGCTTCCAATCCTGAAAATATAAAAGTAGCAAAATGCTCCTAGAAAAAGTTACGCATATTTGTCTTGAATAATTCCTCGAAAATATTGAAGTGGCTGGTTAACCACCAAGACCCCGGAATTTTCTTGTACCTTTAATACATAATATTACTAAACATATAAGCTTCCTATCCTGAAAATATAAAAGTAGCAAAATGCTCCTAGAAAAAGTTACGCATATTTGTCTTGAATAATTCCTCGAAAAATGGCTCGAAAATGTTGAAGTGGCTGGTTAACCACCAAGACCCCGGAATTTTCTTGTACCTTTAATACATAATATTACTAATCATATAAGCTTCCAATCCTGAAAATATAAAAGTAGCAAAATGCTCCTAGAAAAAGTTACGCATATTTGTCTTGAATAATTCCTCGAAAATGTTGAAGTGGCTGGTTAACCACCAAGACCCCGGAATTTTCTTGTACCTTTAATACATAATATTACTAATCATATAAGCTTCCAATCCTGAAAATATAAAAGTAGCAAAATGCTCCTAGAAAAAGTTACGCATATTTGTCTTGAATAATTCCTCGAAAATGTTGAAGTGGCTGGTTAACCACCAAGACCCCGGAAGTTTCTTGTACCTTTAATACATAATATTACTAATCATATAAGCTTCCAATCCTGAAAATATAAAAGTAGCAAAATGCTCCTAGAAAAAGTTACGCATATTTGTCTTGCATAATTCCTCGAAAATGTTGAAGTGGCTGGTTAACCACCAAGACCCCGGAATTTTCTTGTACCTTTAATACATAATATTACTAATCATATAAGCTTCCAATCCTGAAAATGTAAAAGTAGCAAAATGCTCCTAGAAAAAGTTACGCATATTTGTCTTGCATAATTCCTCGAAAATGTTGAAGTGGCTGGTTAACCACCAAGACCCCGGAATTTTCTTGTACCTTTAATACATAATATTACTAATCATATAAGCTTCCAATCCTGAAAATATAAAAGTAGCAAAATGCTCCTAGAAAAAGTTACGCATATTTGTCTTGAATAATTCCTCGAAAAATGGCTCGAAAATGTTGAAGTGGCTGTTTAACCACCAAGACCCCGGAATTTTCTTGTACCTTTAATACATAATATTACTAAACATATAAGCTTCCTATCCTGAAAATATAAAAGTAGCAAAATGCTCCTAGAAAAAGTTACGCATATTTGTCTTGAATAATTCCTCGAAAAATGGCTCGAAAATGTTGAAGTGGCTGGTCAACCACCAAGACCCCGGAATTTTCTTGTACCTTTAATACATAATATTACTAAACATATAAGCTTCCTATCCTGAAAATATAAAAGTAGCAAAATGCTCCTAGAAAAAGTTACGCATATTTGTCTTGAATAATTCCTCGAAAAATGGCTCGAAAATGTTGAAGTGGCTGGTTAACCACCAAGACCCCGGAATTTTCTTGTACCTTTAATACATAATATTACTAATCATATAAGCTTCCAATCCTGAAAATATAAAAGTAGCAAAATGCTCCTAGAAAAAGTTACGCATATTTGTCTTGAATAATTCCTCGAAAATGTTGAAGTGGCTGGTTAACCACCAAGACCCCGGAATTTTTTTGTACCTTTAATACATAATATTACTAAACATATAAGCTTCCTATCCTGAAAATATAAAAGTAGCAAAATGCTCCTAGAAAAAGTTACGCATATTTGTCTTGAATAATTCCTCGAAAAATGGCTCGAAAATGTTGAAGTGGCTGGTTAACCACCAAGACCCCGGAATTTTCTTGTACCTTTAATACATAATATTACTAATCATATAAGCTTCCAATCCTGAAAATATAAAAGTAGCAAAATGCTCCTAGAAAAAGTTACGCATATTTGTCTTGAATAATTCCTCGAAAATGTTGAAGTGGCTGGTTAACCACCAAGACCCCGGAATTTTCTTGTACCTTTAATACATAATATTACTAATCATATAAGCTTCCAATCCTGAAAATATAAAAGTAGCAAAATGCTCCTAGAAAAAGTTACGCATATTTGTCTTGAATAATTCCTCGAAAATGTTGAAGTGGCTGGTTAACCACCAAGACCCCGGAAGTTTCTTGTACCTTTAATACATAATATTACTAATCATATAAGCTTCCAATCCTGAAAATATAAAAGTAGCAAAATGCTCCTAGAAAAAGTTACGCATATTTGTCTTGCATAATTCCTCGAAAATGTTGAAGTGGCTGGTTAACCACCAAGACCCCGGAATTTTCTTGTACCTTTAATACATAATATTACTAATCATATAAGCTTCCAATCCTGAAAATATAAAAGTAGCAAAATGCTCCTAGAAAAAGTTACGCATATTTGTCTTGAATAATTCCTCGAAAAATGGCTCGAAAATGTTGAAGTGGCTGGTTAACCACCAAGACCCCGGAATTTTCTTGTACCTTTAATACATAATATTACTAATCATATAAGCTTCCAATCCTGAAAATATAAAAGTAGCAAAATGCTCCTAGAAAAAGTTACGCATATTTGTCTTGAATAATTCCTCGAAAAATTGTTCGAAAATGTTGAAGTGGCTGGTTAACCACCAAGGCCCCGGAATTTTCTTGTACCTTTAATACATAGTATTACTAAATATATAAGCTTCCTATCCTGAAAATATAAAAGTAGCAAAATGCTCCTAGAAAAAGTTACGCATATTTGTCTTGAATAATTCCTCGAAAATATTGAAGTGGCTGGTTAACCACCAAGACCCCGGAATTTTCTTGTACCTTTAATACATAATATTACTAATCATATAAGCTTCCAATCCTGAAAATATAAAAGTAGCAAAATGCTCCTAGAAAAAGTTTCGCATATTTGTCTTGAATAATTCCTCGAAAATGTTGAAGTGGCTGGTTAACCACCAAGACCCCGGAATTTTCTTGTACCTTTAATACATAATATTACTAATCATATAAGCTTCCAATCCTGAAAATATAAAAGTAGCAAAATGCTCCTAGAAAAAGTTACGCATATTTGTCTTGAATAATTCCTCGAAAATATTGAAGTGGCTGGTTAACCACCAAGACCGAGCAATTTGCTTTTACCTTTAATACATAATATTACTAATCATATAAGCTTCCAATCATGAAAATATAAAAGTAGCAAAATGCTCCTAGAAAAAGTTACGCATATTTGTCTTGAAAAATTCCTCGAAAATGTTGAAGTGGCTGGTTAACCACCAAGACCCCGGAATTTTTTTGTACCTTTAATACATAATATTACTAATCATATAAGCTTCCAATCTTGAAAATATAAAAGTAGCAAAATGCTCCTAGAAAAAGTTACGCATATTTGTCTTGAATAATTCCTCGAAAATGTTGAAGTGGCTGGTTAACCACCAAGACCCAGGAATTTTCTTGTACCTTTAATACATAATATTACTAATCATATAAGCTTCCAATCCTGAAAATATAAAAGTAGCAAAATGCTCCTAGAAAAAGTTACGCATATTTGTCTTGAATAATTCCTCGAAAAATGGCTCGAAAATGTTGAAGTGGCTGGTTAACCACCAAGACCCCGGAATTTTCTTGTACCTTTAATACATAATATTACTAATCATATAAGCTTCCAATCCTGAAAATATAAAAGTAGCAAAATGCTCCTAGAAAAAGTTACGCATATTTGTCTTGAATAATTCCTCGAAAAATGGCTCGAAAATGTTGAAGTGGCTGGTTAACCACCAAGACCCCGGAATTTTCTTGTACCTTTAATACATAATATTACTAATCATATAAGCTTCCAATCCTGAAAATATAAAAGTAGCAAAATGCTCCTAGAAAAAGTTACGCATATTTGTCTTGAATAATTCCTCGAAAAATGGCTCGAAAATGTTGAAGTGGCTGGTTAACCACCAAGACCCCGGAATTTTCTTGTACCTTTAATACATAATATTACTAATCATATAAGCTTCCAATCCTGAAAATATAAAAGTAGCAAAATGCTCCTAGAAAAAGTTACGCATATTTGTCTTGAATAATTCCTCGAAAAATGGCTCGAAAATGTTGAAGTGGCTGGTTAACCACCAAGACCCCGGAATTTTCTTGTACCTTTAATACATAATATTACTAATCATATAAGCTTCCAATCCTGAAAATATAAAAGTAGCAAAATGCTCCTAGAAAAAGTTACGCATATTTGTCTTGAATAATTCCTCGAAAAATGGCTCGAAAATGTTGAAGTGGCTGGTTAACCACCAAGACCCCGGAATTTTCTTGTACCTTTAATACATAATATTACTAATCATATAAGCTTCCAATCCTGAAAATATAAAAGTAGCAAAATGCTCCTAGAAAAAGTTACGCATATTTGTCTTGAATAATTCCTCGAAAAATGGCTCGAAAATGTTGAAGTGGCTGGTTAACCACCAAGACCCCGGAATTTTCTTGTACCTTTAATACATAATATTACTAATCATATAAGCTTCCAATCCTGAAAATATAAAAGTAGCAAAATGCTCCTAGAAAAAGTTACGCATATTTGTCTTGAATAATTCCTCGAAAAATGGCTCGAAAATGTTGAAGTGGCTGGTTAACCACCAAGACCCCGGAATTTTCTTGTACCTTTAATACATAATATTACTAATCATATAAGCTTCCAATCCTGAAAATATAAAAGTAGCAAAATGCTCCTAGAAAAAGTTACGCATATTTGTCTTGAATAATTCCTCGAAAAATGGCTCGAAAATGTTGAAGTGGCTGGTTAACCACCAAGACCCCGGAATTTTCTTGTACCTTTAATACATAATATTACTAATCATATAAGCTTCCAATCCTGAAAATATAAAAGTAGCAAAATGCTCCTAGAAAAAGTTACGCATATTTGTCTTGAATAATTCCTCGAAAATGTTGAAGTGGCTGGTTAACCACCAAGACCCCGGAAGTTTCTTGTACCTTTAATACATAATATTACTAATCATATAAGCTTCCAATCCTGAAAATATAAAAGTAGCAAAATGCTCCTAGAAAAAGTTACGCATATTTGTCTTGCATAATTCCTCGAAAATGTTGTAGTGGCTGTTTAACCACCAAGACCCCGGAATTTTCTTGTACCTTTAATACATAATATTACTAATCATATAAGCTTCCAATCCTGAAAATGTAAAAGTAGCAAAATGCTCCTAGAAAAAGTTACGCATATTTGTCTTGCATAATTCCTCGAAAATGTTGAAGTGGCTGGTTAACCACCAAGACCCCGGAATTTTCTTGTACCTTTAATACATAATATTACTAATCATATAAGCTTCCAATCCTGAAAATATAAAAGTAGCAAAATGCTCCTAGAAAAAGTTACGCATATTTGTCTTGAATAATTCCTCGAAAAATGGCTCGAAAATGTTGAAGTGGCTGTTTAACCACCAAGACCCCGGAATTTTCTTGTACCTTTAATACATAATATTACTAAACATATAAGCTTCCTATCCTGAAAATATAAAAGTAGCAAAATGCTCCTAGAAAAAGTTACGCATATTTGTCTTGAATAATTCCTCGAAAAATGGCTCGAAAATGTTGAAGTGGCTGGTCAACCACCAAGACCCCGGAATTTTCTTGTACCTTTAATACATAATATTACTAAACATATAAGCTTCCTATCCTGAAAATATAAAAGTAGCAAAATGCTCCTAGAAAAAGTTACGCATATTTGTCTTGAATAATTCCTCGAAAAATGGCTCGAAAATGTTGAAGTGGCTGGTTAACCACCAAGACCCCGGAATTTTCTTGTACCTTTAATACATAATATTACTAATCATATAAGCTTCCAATCCTGAAAATATAAAAGTAGCAAAATGCTCCTAGAAAAAGTTACGCATATTTGTCTTGAATAATTCCTCGAAAATGTTGAAGTGGCTGGTTAACCACCAAGACCCCGGAATTTTTTTGTACCTTTAATACATAATATTACTAAACATATAAGCTTCCTATCCTGAAAATATAAAAGTAGCAAAATGCTCCTAGAAAAAGTTACGCATATTTGTCTTGAATAATTCCTCGAAAAATGGCTCGAAAATGTTGAAGTGGCTGGTTAACCACCAAGACCCCGGAATTTTCTTGTACCTTTAATACATAATATTACTAATCATATAAGCTTCCAATCCTGAAAATATAAAAGTAGCAAAATGCTCCTAGAAAAAGTTACGCATATTTGTCTTGAATAATTCCTCGAAAATGTTGAAGTGGCTGGTTAACCACCAAGACCCCGGAATTTTCTTGTACCTTTAATACATAATATTACTAATCATATAAGCTTCCAATCCTGAAAATATAAAAGTAGCAAAATGCTCCTAGAAAAAGTTACGCATATTTGTCTTGAATAATTCCTCGAAAATGTTGAAGTGGCTGGTTAACCACCAAGACCCCGGAAGTTTCTTGTACCTTTAATACATAATATTACTAATCATATAAGCTTCCAATCCTGAAAATATAAAAGTAGCAAAATGCTCCTAGAAAAAGTTACGCATATTTGTCTTGCATAATTCCTCGAAAATGTTGAAGTGGCTGGTTAACCACCAAGACCCCGGAATTTTCTTGTACCTTTAATACATAATATTACTAATCATATAAGCTTCCAATCCTGAAAATATAAAAGTAGCAAAATGCTCCTAGAAAAAGTTACGCATATTTGTCTTGAATAATTCCTCGAAAAATTGTTCGAAAATGTTGAAGTGGCTGGTTAACCACCAAGGCCCCGGAATTTTCTTGTACCTTTAATACATAGTATTACTAAATATATAAGCTTCCTATCCTGAAAATATAAAAGTAGCAAAATGCTCCTAGAAAAAGTTACGCATATTTGTCTTGAATAATTCCTCGAAAATATTGAAGTGGCTGGTTAACCACCAAGACCCCGGAATTTTCTTGTACCTTTAATACATAATATTACTAATCATATAAGCTTCCAATCCTGAAAATATAAAAGTAGCAAAATGCTCCTAGAAAAAGTTTCGCATATTTGTCTTGAATAATTCCTCGAAAATGTTGAAGTGGCTGGTTAACCACCAAGACCCCGGAATTTTCTTGTACCTTTAATACATAATATTACTAATCATATAAGCTTCCAATCCTGAAAATATAAAAGTAGCAAAATGCTCCTAGAAAAAGTTACGCATATTTGTCTTGAATAATTCCTCGAAAATATTGAAGTGGCTGGTTAACCACCAAGACCGAGCAATTTGCTTTTACCTTTAATACATAATATTACTAATCATATAAGCTTCCAATCATGAAAATATAAAAGTAGCAAAATGCTCCTAGAAAAAGTTACGCATATTTGTCTTGAAAAATTCCTCGAAAATGTTGAAGTGGCTGGTTAACCACCAAGACCCCGGAATTTTTTTGTACCTTTAATACATAATATTACTAATCATATAAGCTTCCAATCTTGAAAATATAAAAGTAGCAAAATGCTCCTAGAAAAAGTTACGCATATTTGTCTTGAATAATTCCTCGAAAATGTTGAAGTGGCTGGTTAACCACCAAGACCCAGGAATTTTCTTGTACCTTTAATACATAATATTACTAATCATATAAGCTTCCAATCCTGAAAATATAAAAGTAGCAAAATGCTCCTAGAAAAAGTTACGCATATTTGTCTTGAATAATTCCTCGAAAAATGGCTCGAAAATGTTGAAGTGGCTGGTTAACCACCAAGACCCCGGAATTTTCTTGTACCTTTAATACATAATATTACTAATCATATAAGCTTCCAATCCTGAAAATATAAAAGTAGCAAAATGCTCCTAGAAAAAGTTACGCATATTTGTCTTGAATAATTCCTCGAAAAATGGCTCGAAAATGTTGAAGTGGCTGGTTAACCACCAAGACCCCGGAATTTTCTTGTACCTTTAATACATAATATTACTAATCATATAAGCTTCCAATCCTGAAAATATAAAAGTAGCAAAATGCTCCTAGAAAAAGTTACGCATATTTGTCTTGAATAATTCCTCGAAAAATGGCTCGAAAATGTTGAAGTGGCTGGTTAACCACCAAGACCCCGGAATTTTCTTGTACCTTTAATACATAATATTACTAATCATATAAGCTTCCAATCCTGAAAATATAAAAGTAGCAAAATGCTCCTAGAAAAAGTTACGCATATTTGTCTTGAATAATTCCTCGAAAAATGGCTCGAAAATGTTGAAGTGGCTGGTTAACCACCAAGACCCCGGAATTTTCTTGTACCTTTAATACATAATATTACTAATCATATAAGCTTCCAATCCTGAAAATATAAAAGTAGCAAAATGCTCCTAGAAAAAGTTACGCATATTTGTCTTGAATAATTCCTCGAAAAATGGCTCGAAAATGTTGAAGTGGCTGGTTAACCACCAAGACCCCGGAATTTTCTTGTACCTTTAATACATAATATTACTAATCATATAAGCTTCCAATCCTGAAAATATAAAAGTAGCAAAATGCTCCTAGAAAAAGTTACGCATATTTGTCTTGAATAATTCCTCGAAAAATGGCTCGAAAATGTTGAAGTGGCTGGTTAACCACCAAGACCCCGGAATTTTCTTGTACCTTTAATACATAATATTACTAATCATATAAGCTTCCAATCCTGAAAATATAAAAGTAGCAAAATGCTCCTAGAAAAAGTTACGCATATTTGTCTTGAATAATTCCTCGAAAAATGGCTCGAAAATGTTGAAGTGGCTGGTTAACCACCAAGACCCCGGAATTTTCTTGTACCTTTAATACATAATATTACTAATCATATAAGCTTCCAATCCTGAAAATATAAAAGTAGCAAAATGCTCCTAGAAAAAGTTACGCATATTTGTCTTGAATAATTCCTCGAAAAATGGCTCGAAAATGTTGAAGTGGCTGGTTAACCACCAAGACCCCGGAATTTTCTTGTACCTTTAATACATAATATTACTAATCATATAAGCTTCCAATCCTGAAAATATAAAAGTAGCAAAATGCTCCTAGAAAAAGTTACGCATATTTGTCTTGAATAATTCCTCGAAAATGTTGAAGTGGCTGGTTAACCACCAAGACCCCGGAAGTTTCTTGTACCTTTAATACATAATATTACTAATCATATAAGCTTCCAATCCTGAAAATATAAAAGTAGCAAAATGCTCCTAGAAAAAGTTACGCATATTTGTCTTGCATAATTCCTCGAAAATGTTGTAGTGGCTGTTTAACCACCAAGACCCCGGAATTTTCTTGTACCTTTAATACATAATATTACTAATCATATAAGCTTCCAATCCTGAAAATGTAAAAGTAGCAAAATGCTCCTAGAAAAAGTTACGCATATTTGTCTTGCATAATTCCTCGAAAATGTTGAAGTGGCTGGTTAACCACCAAGACCCCGGAATTTTCTTGTACCTTTAATACATAATATTACTAATCATATAAGCTTCCAATCCTGAAAATATAAAAGTAGCAAAATGCTCCTAGAAAAAGTTACGCATATTTGTCTTGAATAATTCCTCGAAAAATGGCTCGAAAATGTTGAAGTGGCTGTTTAACCACCAAGACCCCGGAATTTTCTTGTACCTTTAATACATAATATTACTAAACATATAAGCTTCCTATCCTGAAAATATAAAAGTAGCAAAATGCTCCTAGAAAAAGTTACGCATATTTGTCTTGAATAATTCCTCGAAAAATGGCTCGAAAATGTTGAAGTGGCTGGTCAACCACCAAGACCCCGGAATTTTCTTGTACCTTTAATACATAATATTACTAAACATATAAGCTTCCTATCCTGAAAATATAAAAGTAGCAAAATGCTCCTAGAAAAAGTTACGCATATTTGTCTTGAATAATTCCTCGAAAAATGGCTCGAAAATGTTGAAGTGGCTGGTTAACCACCAAGACCCCGGAATTTTCTTGTACCTTTAATACATAATATTACTAATCATATAAGCTTCCAATCCTGAAAATATAAAAGTAGCAAAATGCTCCTAGAAAAAGTTACGCATATTTGTCTTGAATAATTCCTCGAAAATGTTGAAGTGGCTGGTTAACCACCAAGACCCCGGAATTTTTTTGTACCTTTAATACATAATATTACTAAACATATAAGCTTCCTATCCTGAAAATATAAAAGTAGCAAAATGCTCCTAGAAAAAGTTACGCATATTTGTCTTGAATAATTCCTCGAAAAATGGCTCGAAAATGTTGAAGTGGCTGGTTAACCACCAAGACCCCGGAATTTTCTTGTACCTTTAATACATAATATTACTAATCATATAAGCTTCCAATCCTGAAAATATAAAAGTAGCAAAATGCTCCTAGAAAAAGTTACGCATATTTGTCTTGAATAATTCCTCGAAAATGTTGAAGTGGCTGGTTAACCACCAAGACCCCGGAATTTTCTTGTACCTTTAATACATAATATTACTAATCATATAAGCTTCCAATCCTGAAAATATAAAAGTAGCAAAATGCTCCTAGAAAAAGTTACGCATATTTGTCTTGAATAATTCCTCGAAAATGTTGAAGTGGCTGGTTAACCACCAAGACCCCGGAAGTTTCTTGTACCTTTAATACATAATATTACTAATCATATAAGCTTCCAATCCTGAAAATATAAAAGTAGCAAAATGCTCCTAGAAAAAGTTACGCATATTTGTCTTGCATAATTCCTCGAAAATGTTGAAGTGGCTGGTTAACCACCAAGACCCCGGAATTTTCTTGTACCTTTAATACATAATATTACTAATCATATAAGCTTCCAATCCTGAAAATATAAAAGTAGCAAAATGCTCCTAGAAAAAGTTACGCATATTTGTCTTGAATAATTCCTCGAAAAATGGCTCGAAAATGTTGAAGTGGCTGGTTAACCACCAAGACCCCGGAATTTTCTTGTACCTTTAATACATAATATTACTAATCATATAAGCTTCCAATCCTGAAAATATAAAAGTAGCAAAATGCTCCTAGAAAAAGTTACGCATATTTGTCTTGAATAATTCCTCGAAAAATTGTTCGAAAATGTTGAAGTGGCTGGTTAACCACCAAGGCCCCGGAATTTTCTTGTACCTTTAATACATAGTATTACTAAATATATAAGCTTCCTATCCTGAAAATATAAAAGTAGCAAAATGCTCCTAGAAAAAGTTACGCATATTTGTCTTGAATAATTCCTCGAAAATATTGAAGTGGCTGGTTAACCACCAAGACCCCGGAATTTTCTTGTACCTTTAATACATAATATTACTAATCATATAAGCTTCCAATCCTGAAAATATAAAAGTAGCAAAATGCTCCTAGAAAAAGTTTCGCATATTTGTCTTGAATAATTCCTCGAAAATGTTGAAGTGGCTGGTTAACCACCAAGACCCCGGAATTTTCTTGTACCTTTAATACATAATATTACTAATCATATAAGCTTCCAATCCTGAAAATATAAAAGTAGCAAAATGCTCCTAGAAAAAGTTACGCATATTTGTCTTGAATAATTCCTCGAAAATATTGAAGTGGCTGGTTAACCACCAAGACCGAGCAATTTGCTTTTACCTTTAATACATAATATTACTAATCATATAAGCTTCCAATCATGAAAATATAAAAGTAGCAAAATGCTCCTAGAAAAAGTTACGCATATTTGTCTTGAAAAATTCCTCGAAAATGTTGAAGTGGCTGGTTAACCACCAAGACCCCGGAATTTTTTTGTACCTTTAATACATAATATTACTAATCATATAAGCTTCCAATCTTGAAAATATAAAAGTAGCAAAATGCTCCTAGAAAAAGTTACGCATATTTGTCTTGAATAATTCCTCGAAAATGTTGAAGTGGCTGGTTAACCACCAAGACCCAGGAATTTTCTTGTACCTTTAATACATAATATTACTAATCATATAAGCTTCCAATCCTGAAAATATAAAAGTAGCAAAATGCTCCTAGAAAAAGTTACGCATATTTGTCTTGAATAATTCCTCGAAAAATGGCTCGAAAATGTTGAAGTGGCTGGTTAACCACCAAGACCCCGGAATTTTCTTGTACCTTTAATACATAATATTACTAATCATATAAGCTTCCAATCCTGAAAATATAAAAGTAGCAAAATGCTCCTAGAAAAAGTTACGCATATTTGTCTTGAATAATTCCTCGAAAATGTTGAAGTGGCTGGTTAACCACCAAGACCCCGGAATTTTTTTGTACCTTTAATACATAATATTACTAATCATATAAGCTTCCAATCCTGAAAATATAAAAGTAGCAAAATGCTCCTAGAAAAAGTTACGCATATTTGTCTTGAATAATTCCTCGAAAAATGGCTCGAAAATGTTGAAGTGGCTGGTTAACCACCAAGACCCCGGAATTTTCTTGTACCTTTAATACATAATATTACTAATCATATAAGCTTCCAATCCTGAAAATATAAAAGTAGCAAAATGCTCCTAGAAAAAGTTACGCATATTTGTCTTGAATAATTCCTCGAAAATGTTGAAGTGGCTGGTTAACCACCAAGACCCCGGAATTTTCTTGTACCTTTAATACATAATATTACTAATCATATAAGCTTCCAATCCTGAAAATGTAAAAGTAGCA
The DNA here is from genome assembly GCA_958510855.1 of Rhagonycha lutea. NCBI lineage: Eukaryota > Metazoa > Arthropoda > Insecta > Coleoptera > Cantharidae > Rhagonycha > Rhagonycha lutea. Next base: position 16,554,470 of record OY294042.1, read on the forward strand.
AAATGCTCCTAGAAAAAGTTACGCATATTTGTCTTGAATAATTCCTCGAAAATGTTGAAGTGGCTGGTTAACCACCAAGACCCTGGAATTTTCTTGTACCTTTAATACATAATATTACTAATCATATAAGCTTCCAATCCTGAAAATATAAAAGTAGCAAAATGCTCCTAGAAAAAGTTACGCATATTTGTCTTGAATAATTCCTCGAAAATGTTGAAGTAGCTGGTTAACCACCAAGACCCCGGAATTTTCTTGTACCTTTAATACATAATATTACTAATAATATAAGCTTCCAATCCTGAAAATGTAAAAGTAGCAAAATGCTCCTAGAAAAAGTTACGCATATTTGTCTTGCATAATTCCTCGAAAATGTTGAAGTGGCTGGTTAACCACCAAGACCCCGGAATTTTCTTGTACCTTTAATACATAATATTACTAATCATATAAGCTTCCAATCCTGAAAATATAAAAGTAGCAAAATGCTCCTAGAAATAGTTACGCATATTTGTCTTGAATAATTCCTCGAAAATGTTGAAGTGGCTGGTTAACCACCAAGACCCCGGAATTTTCTTGTACCTTTAATACATAATATTACTAATCATATAAGCTTCCAATCCTGAAAATGTAAAAGTAGCAAAATGCTCCTAGAAAAAGTTACGCATATTTGTCTTGCATAATTCCTCGAAAATGTTGAAGTGGCTGGTTAACCACCAACACCCCGGAATTTTCTTGTACCTTTAATACATAATATTACTAATCATATAAGCTTCCAATCCTGAAAATATAAAAGTAGCAAAATGCTCCTAGAAAAAGTTACGCATATTTGTCTTGAATAATTCCTCGAAAAATGGCTCGAAAATGTTGAAGTGGCTGTTTAACCACCAAGACCCCGGAATTTTCTTGTACCTTTAATACATAATATTACTAAACATATAAGCTTCCTATCCTGAAAATATAAAAGTAGCAAAATGCTCCTAGAAAAAGTTACGCATATTTGTCTTGAATAATTCCTCGAAAAATGGCTCGAAAATGTTGAAGTGGCTGGTCAACCACCAAGACCCCGGAATTTTCTTGTACCTTTAATACATAATATTACTAAACATATAAGCTTCCTATCCTGAAAATATAAAAGTAGCAAAATGCTCCTAGAAAAAGTTACGCATATTTGTCTTGAATAATTCCTCGAAAAATGGCTCGAAAATGTTGAAGTGGCTGGTTAACCACCAACACCCCGGAATTTTCTTGTACCTTTAATTCATAATATTACTAATCATATAAGCTTCCAATCCTGAAAATATAAAAGTAGCAAAATGCTCCTAGAAAAAGTTACGCATATTTGTCTTGAATAATTCCTCGAAAATGTTGAAGTGGCTGGTTAACCACCAAGACCTCGGAATTTTCTTGTACCTTTAATACATAATATTACTAATCATACAAGCTTCCAATCCTGAAAATATAAAAGTAGCAAAATGCTCCTAGAAAAAGTTACGCATATTTGTCTTGAATAATTCCTCGAAAATGTTGAAGTGGCTGGTTAACCACCAAGACCCCGGAATTTTCTTGTACCTTTAATACATAATATTACTAATCATATAAGCTTCCAATCCTGAAAATGTAAAAGTAGCAAAATGCTCCTAGAAAAAGTTACGCATATTTGTCTTGAATAATTCCTCGAAAATGTTGAAGTGGCTGGTTAACCACCAAGACCCCGGAATTTTCTTGTACCTTTAATACATAATATTACTAATCATATAAGCTTCCAATCCTGAAAATATAAAAGTAGCAAAATGCTCCTAGAAAAAGTTACGCATATTTGTCTTGAATAATTCCTCGAAAATGTTGAAGTGGCTGGTTAACCACCAAGACCCCGGAATTTTCTTGTACCTTTAATACATAATATTACTAATCATATAAGCTTCCAATCCTGAAAATATAAAAGTAGCAAAATGCTCCTAGAAATAGTTACGCATATTTGTCTTGAATAATTCCTCGAAAATGTTGAAGTGGCTGGTTAACCACCAAGACCCCGGAATTTTCTTGTACCTTTAATACATAATATTACTAATCATATAAGCTTCCAATCCTGAAAATGTAAAAGTAGCAAAATGCTCCTAGAAAAAGTTACGCATATTTGTCTTGCATAATTCCTCGAAAATGTTGAAGTGGCTGGTTAACCACCAAGACCCCGGAATTTTCTTGTACCTTTAATACATAATATTACTAATCATATAAGCTTCCAATCCTGAAAATATAAAAGTAGCAAAATGCTCCTAGAAAAAGTTACGCATATTTGTCTTGAATAATTCCTCGAAAATGTTGAAGTGGCTGGTTAACCACCAAGACCCCGGAATTTTCTTGTACCTTTAATACATAATATTACTAATCATATAAGCTTCCAATCCTGAAAATATAAAAGTAGCAAAATGCTCCTAGAAAAAGTTACGCATATTTGTCTTGAATAATTCCTCGAAAATGTTGAAGTGGCTGGTTAACCACCAAGACCCCGGAATTTTCTTGTACCTTTAATACATAATATTACTAATCATATAAGCTTCCAATCCTGAAAATATAAAAGTAGCAAAATGCTCCTAGAAATAGTTACGCATATTTGTCTTGAATAATTCCTCGAAAATGTTGAAGTGGCTGGTTAACCACCAAGACCCCGGAATTTTCTTGTACCTTTAATACATAATATTACTAATCATGTAAGCTTCCAATCCTGAAAATGTAAAAGTAGCAAAATGCTCCTAGAAAAAGTTACGCATATTTGTCTTGCATAATTCCTCGAAAATGTTGAAGTGGCTGGTTAACCACCAAGACCCCGGAATTTTCTTGTACCTTTAATACATAATATTACTAATCATATAAGCTTCCAATCCTGAAAATATAAAAGTAGCAAAATGCTCCTAGAAAAAGTTACGCATATTTGTCTTGAATAATTCCTCGAAAAATGGCTCGAAAATGTTGAAGTGGCTGTTTAACCACCAAGACCCCGGAATTTTCTTGTACCTTTAATGCATAATATTACTAAACATATAAGCTTCCTATCCTGAAAATATAAAAGTAGCAAAATGCTCCTAGAAAAAGTTACGCATATTTGTCTTGAATAATTCCTCGAAAAATGGCTCGAAAATGTTGAAGTGGCTGGTCAACCACCAAGACCCCGGAATTTTCTTGTACCTTTAATACATAATATTACTAAACATATAAGCTTCCTATCCTGAAAATATAAAAGTAGCAAAATGCTCCTAGAAAAAGTTACGCATATTTGTCTTGAATAATTCCTCGAAAAATGGCTCGAAAATGTTGAAGTGGCTGGTCAACCACCAAGACCCCGGAATTTTCTTGTACCTTTAATACATAATATTACTAATCATATAAGCTTCCAATCCTGAAAATATAAAAGTAGCAAAATGCCCCTAGAAAAAGTTACGCATATTTGTCTTGAATAATTCCTCGAAAATATTGAAGTGGCTGGTTAACCACCAAGACCCCGGAATTTTCTTGTACCTTTAATACATAATATTACTAAACATATAAGCTTCCTATCCTGAAAATATAAAAGTAGCAAAATGCTCCTAGAAAAAGTTACGCATATTTGTCTTGAATAATTCCTCGAAAAATGGCTCGAAAATGTTGAAGTGGCTGGTTAACCACCAAGACCCCGGAATTTTCTTGTACCTTTAATACATAATATTACTAATCATATAAGCTTCCAATCCTGAAAATATAAAAGTAGCAAAATGCTCCTAGAAAAAGTTACGCATATTTGTCTTGAATAATTCCTCGAAAAATGGCTCGAAAATGTTGAAGTGGCTGGTTAACCACCAAGACCCCGGAATTTTCTTGTACCTTTAATACATAATATTACTAATCATATAAGCTTCCAATCCTGAAAATATAAAAGTAGCAAAATGCTCCTAGAAAAAGTTACGCATATTTGTCTTGAATAATTCCTCGAAAATATTGAAGTGGCTGGTTAACCACCAAGACCCCGGAATTTTCTTGTACCTTTAATACATAATATTACTAATCCTATAAGCTTCCAATCCTGAAAATATAAAAGTAGCAAAATGCTCCTAGAAAAAGTTACGCATATTTGTCTTGAATAATTCCTCGAAAAATGGCTCGAAAATGTTGAAGTGGCTGGTTAACCACCAACACCCCGGAATTTTCTTGTACCTTTAATACATAATATTACTAATCATATAAGCTTCCAATCCTGAAAATATAAAAGTAGCAAAATGCTCCTAGAAAAAGTTACGCATATTTGTCTTGAATAATTCCTCGAAAATGTTGAAGTGGCTGGTTAACCACCAAGACCCCGGAATTTTCTTGTACCTTTAATACATAATATTACTAATCATATAAGCTTCCAATCCTGAAAATGTAAAAGTAGCAAAATGCTCCTAGAAAAAGTTACGCATATTTGTCTTGAATAATTCCTCGAAAATGTTGAAGTGGCTGGTTAACCACCAAGACCCCGGAATTTTCTTGTACCTTTAATACATAATATTACTAATCATATAAGCTTCCAATCCTGAAAATATAAAAGTAGCAAAATGCTCCTAGAAAAAGTTACGCATATTTGTCTTGAATAATTCCTCGAAAATGTTGAAGTGGCTGGTTAACCACCAAGACCCCGGAATTTTCTTGTACCTTTAATACATAATATTACTAATCATATAAGCTTCCAATCCTGAAAATATAAAAGTAGCAAAATGCTCCTAGAAATAGTTACGCATATTTGTCTTGAATAATTCCTCGAAAATGTTGAAGTGGCTGGTTAACCACCAAGACCCCGGAATTTTCTTGTACCTTTAATACATAATATTACTAATCATATAAGCTTCCAATCCTGAAAATGTAAAAGTAGCAAAATGCTCCTAGAAAAAGTTACGCATATTTGTCTTGCATAATTCCTCGAAAATGTTGAAGTGGCTGGTTAACCACCAAGACCCCGGAATTTTCTTGTACCTTTAATACATAATATTACTAATCATATAAGCTTCCAATCCTGAAAATATAAAAGTAGCAAAATGCTCCTAGAAAAAGTTACGCATATTTGTCTTGAATAATTCCTCGAAAATGTTGAAGTGGCTGGTTAACCACCAAGACCCCGGAATTTTCTTGTACCTTTAATACATAATATTACTAATCATATAAGCTTCCAATCCTGAAAATATAAAAGTAGCAAAATGCTCCTAGAAAAAGTTACGCATATTTGTCTTGAATAATTCCTCGAAAATGTTGAAGTGGCTGGTTAACCACCAAGACCCCGGAATTTTCTTGTACCTTTAATACATAATATTACTAATCATATAAGCTTCCAATCCTGAAAATATAAAAGTAGCAAAATGCTCCTAGAAATAGTTACGCATATTTGTCTTGAATAATTCCTCGAAAATGTTGAAGTGGCTGGTTAACCACCAAGACCCCGGAATTTTCTTGTACCTTTAATACATAATATTACTAATCATGTAAGCTTCCAATCCTGAAAATGTAAAAGTAGCAAAATGCTCCTAGAAAAAGTTACGCATATTTGTCTTGCATAATTCCTCGAAAATGTTGAAGTGGCTGGTTAACCACCAAGACCCCGGAATTTTCTTGTACCTTTAATACATAATATTACTAATCATATAAGCTTCCAATCCTGAAAATATAAAAGTAGCAAAATGCTCCTAGAAAAAGTTACGCATATTTGTCTTGAATAATTCCTCGAAAAATGGCTCGAAAATGTTGAAGTGGCTGTTTAACCACCAAGACCCCGGAATTTTCTTGTACCTTTAATGCATAATATTACTAAACATATAAGCTTCCTATCCTGAAAATATAAAAGTAGCAAAATGCTCCTAGAAAAAGTTACGCATATTTGTCTTGAATAATTCCTCGAAAAATGGCTCGAAAATGTTGAAGTGGCTGGTCAACCACCAAGACCCCGGAATTTTCTTGTACCTTTAATACATAATATTACTAAACATATAAGCTTCCTATCCTGAAAATATAAAAGTAGCAAAATGCTCCTAGAAAAAGTTACGCATATTTGTCTTGAATAATTCCTCGAAAAATGGCTCGAAAATGTTGAAGTGGCTGGTCAACCACCAAGACCCCGGAATTTTCTTGTACCTTTAATACATAATATTACTAATCATATAAGCTTCCAATCCTGAAAATATAAAAGTAGCAAAATGCCCCTAGAAAAAGTTACGCATATTTGTCTTGAATAATTCCTCGAAAATATTGAAGTGGCTGGTTAACCACCAAGACCCCGGAATTTTCTTGTACCTTTAATACATAATATTACTAAACATATAAGCTTCCTATCCTGAAAATATAAAAGTAGCAAAATGCTCCTAGAAAAAGTTACGCATATTTGTCTTGAATAATTCCTCGAAAAATGGCTCGAAAATGTTGAAGTGGCTGGTTAACCACCAAGACCCCGGAATTTTCTTGTACCTTTAATACATAATATTACTAATCATATAAGCTTCCAATCCTGAAAATATAAAAGTAGCAAAATGCTCCTAGAAAAAGTTACGCATATTTGTCTTGAATAATTCCTCGAAAAATGGCTCGAAAATGTTGAAGTGGCTGGTTAACCACCAAGACCCCGGAATTTTCTTGTACCTTTAATACATAATATTACTAATCATATAAGCTTCCAATCCTGAAAATATAAAAGTAGCAAAATGCTCCTAGAAAAAGTTACGCATATTTGTCTTGAATAATTCCTCGAAAATATTGAAGTGGCTGGTTAACCACCAAGACCCCGGAATTTTCTTGTACCTTTAATACATAATATTACTAATCCTATAAGCTTCCAATCCTGAAAATATAAAAGTAGCAAAATGCTCCTAGAAAAAGTTACGCATATTTGTCTTGAATAATTCCTCGAAAAATGGCTCGAAAATGTTGAAGTGGCTGGTTAACCACCAACACCCCGGAATTTTCTTGTACCTTTAATACATAATATTACTAATCATATAAGCTTCCAATCCTGAAAATATAAAAGTAGCAAAATGCTCCTAGAAAAAGTTACGCATATTTGTCTTGAATAATTCCTCGAAAATGTTGAAGTGGCTGGTTAACCACCAAGACCCCGGAATTTTCTTGTACCTTTAATACATAATATTACTAATCATATAAGCTTCCAATCCTGAAAATATAAAAGTAGCAAAATGCTCCTAGAAAAAGTTACGCATATTTGTCTTGAATAATTCCTCGAAAAATGGCTCGAAAATGTTGAAGTGGCTGGTTAACCACCAAGACCCCGGAATTTTCTTGTACCTTTAATACATAATATTACTAATCATATAAGCTTCCAATCCTGAAAATATAAAAGTAGCAAAATGCTCCTAGAAAAAGTTACGCATATTTGTCTTGCATAATTCCTCGAAAATGTTGAAGTGGCTGGTTAACCACCAAGACCCCGGAATTTTCTTGTACCTTTAATACATAATATTACTAATCATATAAGCTTCCAATCCTGAAAATATAAAAGTAGCAAAATGCTCCTAGAAAAAGTTACGCATATTTGTCTTGAATAATTCATCGAAAATGTTGAAGTGGCTGGTTAACCACCAAGACCCCGGAATTTTCTTGTACCTTTAATACATAATATTACTAATCATATAAGCTTCCAATCCTGAAAATATAAAAGTAGCAAAATGCTCCTAGAAAAAGTTACGCATATTTGTCTTGAATAATTCCTCGAAAATGTTGAAGTGGCTGGTTAACCACCAAGACCTCGGAATTTTCTTGTACCTTTAATACATAATATTACTAATCATACAAGCTTCCAATCCTGAAAATATAAAAGTAGCAAAATGCTCCTAGAAAAAGTTACGCATATTTGTCTTGAATAATTCCTCGAAAATGTTGAAGTGGCTGGTTAACCACCAAGACCCCGGAATTTTCTTGTACCTTTAATACATAATATTACTAATCATATAAGCTTCCAATCCTGAAAATGTAAAAGTAGCAAAATGCTCCTAGAAAAAGTTACGCATATTTGTCTTGAATAATTCCTCGAAAATGTTGAAGTGGCTGGTTAACCACCAAGACCCCGGAATTTTCTTGTACCTTTAATACATAATATTACTAATCATATAAGCTTCCAATCCTGAAAATATAAAAGTAGCAAAATGCTCCTAGAAAAAGTTACGCATATTAGTCTTGAATAATTCCTCGAAAATGTTGAAGTGGCTGGTTAACCACCAAGACCCCGGAATTTTCTTGTACCTTTAATACATAATATTACTAATAATATAAGCTTCCAATCCTGAAAATGTAAAAGTAGCAAAATGCTCCTAGAAAAAGTTACGCATATTTGTCTTGCATAATTCCTCGAAAATGTTGAAGTGGCTGGTTAACCACCAAGACCCCGGAATTTTCTTGTACCTTTAATACATAATATTACTAATCATATAAGCTTCCAATCCTGAAAATATAAAAGTAGCAAAATGCTCCTAGAAATAGTTACGCATATTTGTCTTGAATAATTCCTCGAAAATGTTGAAGTGGCTGGTTAACCACCAAGACCCCGGAATTTTCTTGAACCTTTAATACATAATATTACTAATCATATAAGCTTCCAATCCTGAAAATGTAAAAGTAGCAAAATGCTCCTAGAAAAAGTTACGCATATTTGTCTTGCATAATTCCTCGAAAATGTTGAAGTGGCTGGTTAACCACCAAGACCCCGGAATTTTCTTGTACCTTTAATACATAATATTACTAATCATATAAGCTTCCAATCCTGAATATAAAAGTAGCAAAATGCTCCTAGAAAAAGTTACGCATATTTGTCTTGAATAATTCCTCGAAAAATGGCTCGAAAATGTTGAAGTGGCTGTTTAACCACCAAGACCCCGGAATTTTCTTGTACCTTTAATACATAATATTACTAAACATATAAGCTTCCTATCCTGAAAATATAAAAGTAGCAAAATGCTCCTAGAAAAAGTTACGCATATTTGTCTTGAATAATTCCTCGAAAAATGGCTCGAAAATGTTGAAGTGGCTGGTCAACCACCAAGACCCCGGAATTTTCTTGTACCTTTAATACATAATATTACTAAACATATAAGCTTCCTATCCTGAAAATATAAAAGTAGCAAAATGCTCCTAGAAAAAGTTACGCATATTTGTCTTGAATAATTCCTCGAAAATATTGAAGTGGCTGGTTAACCACGAAGACCCCGGAATTTTCTTGTACCTTTAATACATAATATTACTAATCATATAAGCTTCCAATCCTGAAAATATAAAAGTAGCAAAATGCTCCTAGAAAAAGTTTCGCATATTTGTCTTGAATAATTCCTCGAAAATGTTGAAGTGGCTGGTTAACCACCAAGACCCCGGAATTTTCTTGTACCTTTAATACATAATATTACTAATAATATAAGCTTCCAATCATGAAAATATAAAAGTAGCAAAATGCTCCTAGAAAAAGTTACGCATATTTGTCTTGAATAATTCCTCGAAAATGTTGAAGTGGCTGGTTAACCACCAAGACCCCGGAATTTTTTGTACCTTTAATACATAATATTACTAATCATATAAGCTTCCAATCTTGAAAATATAAAAGTAGCAAAATGCTCCTAGAAAAAGTTACGCATATTTGTCTTGAATAATTCCTCGAAAATGTTGAAGTGGCTGGTTAACCACCAAGACCCAGGAATTTTCTTGTACCTTTAATTCATAATATTACTAAACATATAAGCTTCCAATCCTGAAAATATAAAAGTAGCAAAATGCTCCTAGAAAAAGTTACGCATATTTGTCTTGAATAATTCCTCGAAAATGTTGAAGTGGCTGGTTAACCACCAAGACCCCGGAATTTTCTTGTACCTTTAATACATAATATTACTAATCATATAAGCTTCCAATCCTGAAAATATAAAAGTAGCAAAATGCTCCTAGAAAAAGTTACGCATATTTGTCTTGAATAATTCATCGAAAATGTTGAAGTGGCTGGTTAACCACCAAGACCCCGGAATTTTCTTGTACCTTTAATTCATAATATTACTAATCATATAAGCTTCCAATCCTGAAAATATAAAAGTAGCAAAATGCTCCTAGAAAAAGTTACGCATATTTGTCTTGAATAATTCCTCGAAAATGTTGAAGTGGCTGGTTAACCACCAAGACCCCGGAATTTTCTTGTACCTTTAATACATAATATTACTAATAATATAAGCTTCCAATCCTGAAAATGTAAAAGTAGCAAAATGCTCCTAGAAAAAGTTACGCATATTTGTCTTGCATAATTCCTTGAAAATGTTGAAGTGGCTGGTTAACCACCAAGACCCCGGAATTTTCTTGTACCTTTAATACATAATATTACTAATCATATAAGCTTCCAATCCTGAAAATATAAAAGTAGCAAAATGCTCCTAGAAATAGTTACGCATATTTGTCTTGAATAATTCCTCGAAAATGTTGAAGTGGCTGGTTAACCACCAAGACCCCGGAATTTTCTTGAACCTTTAATACATAATATTACTAATCATATAAGCTTCCAATCCTGAAAATCTAAAAGTAGCAAAATGCTCCTAGAAAAAGTTACGCATATTTGTCTTGCATAATTCCTCGAAAATGTTGAAGTGGCTGGTTAACCACCAAGACCCCGGAATTTTCTTGTACCTTTAATACATAATATTACTAATCATATAAGCTTCCAATCCTGAAAATATAAAAGTAGCAAAATGCTCCTAGAAAAAGTTACGCATATTTGTCTTGAATAATTCCTCGAAAAATGGCTCGAAAATGTTGAAGTGGCTGTTTAACCACCAAGACCCCGGAATTTTCTTGTACCTTTAATACATAATATTACTAAACATATAAGCTTCCTATCCTGAAAATATAAAAGTAGCAAAATGCTCCTAGAAAAAGTTACGCATATTTGTCTTGAATAATTCCTCGAAAAATGGCTCGAAAATGTTGAAGTGGCTGGTCAACCACCAAGACCCCGGAATTTTCTTGTACCTTTAATACATAATATTACTAAACATATAAGCTTCCTATCCTGAAAATATAAAAGTAGCAAAATGCTCCTAGAAAAAGTTACGCATATTTGTCTTGAATAATTCCTCGAAAAATGGCTCGAAAATGTTGAAGTGGCTGGTTAACCACCAAGACCCCGGAATTTTCTTGTACCTTTAATACATAATATTACTAATCATATAAGCTTCCAATCCTGAAAATATAAAAGTAGCAAAATGCTCCTAGAAAAAGTTACGCATATTTGTCTTGAATAATTCCTCGAAAAATTGTTCGAAAATGTTGAAGTGGCTGGTTAACCACCAAGGCCCCGGAATTTTCTTGTACCTTTAATACATAGTATTACTAAATATATAAGCTTCCTATCCTGAAAATATAAAAGTAGCAAAATGCTCCTAGAAAAAGTTACGCATATTTGTCTTGAATAATTCCTCGAAAATATTGAAGTGGCTGGTTAACCACCAAGACCCCGGAATTTTCTTGTACCTTTAATACATAATATTACTAATCATATAAGCTTCCAATCCTGAAAATATAAAAGTAGCAAAATGCTCCTAGAAAAAGTTTCGCATATTTGTCTTGAATAATTCCTCGAAAATGTTGAAGTGGCTGGTTAACCACCAAGACCCCGGAATTTTCTTGTACCTTTAATACATAATATTACTAATCATATAAGCTTCCAATCCTGCAAATATAAAAGTAGCAAAATGCTCCTAGAAAAAGTTACGCATATTTGTCTTGAATAATTCCTCGAAAATATGAAAGTGGCTGGTTAACCACCAAGACCCCGGAATTTGCTTGTACCTTTAATACATAATATTACTAATAATATAAGCTTCCAATCATGAAAATATAAAAGTAGCAAAATGCTCCTAGAAAAAGTTACGCATATTTGTCTTGAATAATTCCTCGAAAATGTTGAAGTGGCTGGTTAACCACCAAGACCCCGGAATTTTTTGTACCTTTAATACATAATATTACTAATCATATAAGCTTCCAATCTTGAAAATATAAAAGTAGCAAAATGCTCCTAGAAAAAGTTACGCATATTTGTCTTGAATAATTCCTCGAAAATGTTGAAGTGGCTGGTTAACCACCAAGACCCAGGAATTTTCTTGCACCTTTAATTCATAATATTACTAAACATATAAGCTTCCAATCCTGAAAATATAAAAGTAGCAAAATGCTCCTAGAAAAAGTTACGCATATTTGTCTAGAATAATTCCTCGAAAAATGGCACGAAAATGTTGAAGTGGCTGGTTAACCACCAAGACCCCGGAATTTTCTTGTACCTTTAATACATAATATTACTAATCATATAAGCTTCCAATCCTGAAAATATAAAAGTAGCAAAATGCTACTAGAAAAAGTTACGCATATTTGTCTTGAATAATTCCTCGAAAATGTTGAAGTGGCTGGTTAACCACCAAGACCCCGGAATTTTCTTGTACCTTTAATACATAATATTACTAATCATATAAGCTTCCAATCCTGAAAATATAAAAGTAGCAAAATGCTCCTAGAAAAAGTTACGCATATTTGTCTTGAATAATTCCTCGAAAAATGGCTCGAAAATGTTGAAGTGGCTGGTTAACCACCAAGACCCCGGAATTTTCTTGTACCTTTAATACATAATATTACTAATCATATAAGCTTCCAATCCTGAAAATATAAAAGTAGCAAAATGCTCCTAGAAAAAGTTACGCATATTTGTCTTGAATAATTCCTCGAAAATGTTGAAGTGGCTGGTTAACCACCAAGACCCCTGAATTTTCTTGTACGTTTAATACTTAATATTACTAATCATATAAGCTTCGAATCCTGAAAATATAAAAGTAGCAAAATGCTCCTAGAAAAAGTTACGCATATTTGTCTTGCATAATTCCTCGAAAATGTTGAAGTGGCTGGTTATCCACCAAGACCCCGGAATTTTCTTGTACCTTTAATTCATAATATTACTAATCATATAAGCTTCCAATCCTGAAAATATAAAAGTAGCAAAATGCTCCTAGAAAAAGTTACGCATATTTGTCTTGAATAATTCCTCGAAAATGTTGAAGTGGCTGGTTAACCACCAAGACCCCGGAATTTTCTTGTACCTTTAATACATAATATTACTAATCATATAAGCTTCCAATCCTGAAAATGTAAAAGTAGCAAAATGCTCCTAGAAAAAGTTACGCATATTTGTCTTGAATAATTCCTCGAAAATGTTGAAGTGGCTGGTTAACCACCAAGACCCCGGAATTTTCTTGTACCTTTAATACATAATATTACTAATAATATAAGCTTCCAATCCTGAAAATGTAAAAGTAGCAAAATGCTCCTAGAAAAAGTTACGCATATTTGTCTTGCATAATTCCTCGAAAATGTTGAAGTGGCTGGTTAACCACCAAGACCCCGGAATTTTCTTGAACCTTTAATACATAATATTACTAATCATATAAGCTTCCAATCCTGAAAATGTAAAAGTAGCAAAATGCTCCTAGAAAAAGTTACGCATATTTGTCTTGCATAATTCCTCGAAAATGTTGAAGTGGCTGGTTAACCACCAAGACCCCGGAATTTTCTTGAACCTTTAATACATAATATTACTAATCATATAAGCTTCCAATCCTGAAAATCTAAAAGTAGCAAAATGCTCCTAGAAAAAGTTACGCATATTTGTCTTGCATAATTCCTCGAAAATGTTGAAGTGGCTGGTTAACCACCAAGACCCCGGAATTTTCTTGTACCTTTAATACATAATATTACTAATCATATAAGCTTCCAATCCTGAAAATATAAAAGTAGCAAAATGCTCCTAGAAAAAGTTACGCATATTTGTCTTGAATAATTCCTCGAAAAATGGCTCGAAAATGTTGAAGTGGCTGGTTAACCACCAAGACCCCGGAATTTTCTTGTACCTTTAATACATAATATTACTAATCATATAAGCTTCCAATCCTCAAAATATAAAAGTAGCAAAATGCTCCTAGAAAAAGTTACGCATATTTGTCTTGAATAATTCCTCGAAAAATTGTTCGAAAATGTTGAAGTGGCTGGTTAACCACCAAGGCCCCGGAATTTTCTTGTACCTTTAATACATAGTATTACTAAATATATAAGCTTCCTATCCTGAAAATATAAAAGTAGCAAAATGCTCCTAGAAAAAGTTACGCATATTTGTCTTGAATAATTCCTCGAAAATATTGAAGTGGCTGGTTAACCACCAAGACCCCGGAATTTTCTTGTACCTTTAATACATAATATTACTAATCATATAAGCTTCCAATCCTGAAAATATAAAAGTAGCAAAATGCTCCTAGAAAAAGTTTCGCATATTTGTCTTGAATAATTCCTCGAAAATGTTGAAGTGGCTGGTTAACCACCAAGACCCCGGAATTTTCTTGTACCTTTAATACATAATATTACTAATCATATAAGCTTCCAATCCTGAAAATATAAAAGTAGCAAAATGCTCCTAGAAAAAGTTACGCATATTTGTCTTGAATAATTCCTCGAAAATGTTGAAGTGGCTGGTTAACCACCAAGACCCCGGAATTTTTTGTACCTTTAATACATAATATTACTAATCATATAAGCTTCCAATCTTGAAAATATAAAAGTAGCAAAATGCTCCTAGAAAAAGTTACGCATATTTGTCTTGAATAATTCCTCGAAAATGTTGAAGTGGCTGGTTAACCACCAAGACCCAGGAATTTTCTTGTACCTTTAATTCATAATATTACTAAACATATAAGCTTCCAATCCTGAAAATATAAAAGTAGCAAAATGCTCCTAGAAAAAGTTACGCATATTTGTCTTGAATAATTCCTCGAAAAATGGCTCGAAAATGTTGAAGTGGCTGGTTAACCACCAAGACCCCGGAATTTTCTTGTACCTTTAATACATAATATTACTAATCATATAAGCTTCCAATCCTGAAAATATAAAAGTAGCAAAATGCTCCTAGAAATAGTTACGCATATTTGTCTTGAATAATTCCTCGAAAATGTTGAAGTGGCTGGTTAAACACCAAGACCCCGGAATTTTCTTGAACCTTTAATACATAATATTACTAATCATATAAGCTTCCAATCCTAAAAATGTAAAAGTAGCAAAATGCTCCTAGAAAAAGTTACGCATATTTGTCTTGCATAATTCCTCGAAAATGTTGAAGTGGCTGGTTAACCACCAAGACCCCGGAATTTTCTTGTACCTTTAATACATAATATTACTAATCATATAAGCTTCCAATCCTGAAAATATAAAAGTAGCAAAATGCTCCTAGAAAAAGTTACGCATATTTGTCTTGAATAATTCCTCGAAAAATGGCTCGAAAATGTTGAAGTGGCTGTTTAACCACCAAGACCCCGGAATTTTCTTGTACCTTTAATACATAATATTACTAAACATATAAGCTTCCTATCCTGAAAATATAAAAGTAGCAAAATGCTCCTAGAAAAAGTTACGCATATTTGTCTTGAATAATTCCTCGAAAAATGGCTCGAAAATGTTGAAGTGGCTGGTCAACCACCAAGACCCCAGAATTTTCTTGTACCTTTAATACATAATATTACTAAACATATAAGCTTCCTATCCTGAAAATATAAAAGTAGCAAAATGCTCCTAGAAAAAGTTACGCATATTTGTCTTGAATAATTCCTCGAAAAATGGCTCGAAAATGTTGAAGTGGCTGGTTAACCACCAAGACCCCGGAATTTTCTTGTACCTTTAATACATAATATTACTAATCATATAAGCTTCCAATCCTCAAAATATAAAAGTAGCAAAATGCTCCTAGAAAAAGTTACGCATATTTGTCTTGAATAATTCCTCGAAAAATTGTTCGAAAATGTTGAAGTGGCTGGTTAACCACCAAGGCCCCGGAATTTTCTTGTACCTTTAATACATAGTATTACTAAATATATAAGCTTCCTATCCTGAAAATATAAAAGTAGCAAAATGCTCCTAGAAAAAGTTACGCATATTTGTCTTGAATAATTCCTCGAAAATATTGAAGTGGCTGGTTAACCACCAAGACCCCGGAATTTTCTTGTACCTTTAATACATAATATTACTAATCATATAAGCTTCCAATCCTGAAAATATAAAAGTAGCAAAATGCTCCTAGAAAAAGTTTCGCATATTTGTCTTGAATAATTCCTCGAAAATGTTGAAGTGGCTGGTTAACCACCAAGACCCCGGAATTTTCTTGTACCTTTAATACATAATATTACTAATCATATAAGCTTCCAATCCTGAAAATATAAAAGTAGCAAAATGCTCCTAGAAAAAGTTACGCATATTTGTCTTGAATAATTCCTCGAAAATGTTGAAGTGGCTGGTTAACCACCAAGACCCCGGAATTTTTTGTACCTTTAATACATAATATTACTAATCATATAAGCTTCCAATCTTGAAAATATAAAAGTAGCAAAATGCTCCTAGAAAAAGTTACGCATATTTGTCTTGAATAATTCCTCGAAAATGTTGAAGTGGCTGGTTAACCACCAAGACCCAGGAATTTTCTTGTACCTTTAATTCATAATATTACTAAACATATAAGCTTCCAATCCTGAAAATATAAAAGTAGCAAAATGCTCCTAGAAAAAGTTACGCATATTTGTCTTGAATAATTCCTCGAAAAATGGCTCGAAAATGTTGAAGTGGCTGGTTAACCACCAAGACCCCGGAATTTTCTTGTACCTTTAATACATAATATTACTAATCATATAAGCTTCCAATCCTGAAAATATAAAAGTAGCAAAATGCTACTAGAAAAAGTTACGCATATTTGTCTTGAATAATTCCTCGAAAATGTTGAAGTGGCTGGTTAACCACCAAGACCCCGGAATTTTCTTGTACCTTTAATACATAATATTACTAATCATATAAGCTTCCAATCCTGAATATATAAAAGTAGCAAAATGCTCCTAGAAAAAGTTACGCATATTTGTCTTGAATAATTCCTCGAAAATGTTGAAGTGGCTGGTTAACCACCAAGACCCCGGAATTTTCTTGTACCTTTAATACATAATATTACTAATCATATAAGCTTCCAATCCTGAAAATGTAAAAGTAGCAAAATGCTCCTAGAAAAAGTTACGCATATTTGTCTTGAATAATTCCTCGAAAATGTTGAAGTGGCTGGTTAACCACCAAGACCCCGGAATTTTCTTGTACCTTTAATACATAATATTACTAATCATATAAGCTTCCAATCCTTAAAATATAAAAGTAGCAAAATGCTCCTAGAAAAAGTTACGCATATTTGTCTTGAATAATTCCTCGAAAATGTTGAAGTGGCTGGTTAACCACCAAGACCCCGGAATTTTCTTGTACCTTTAATACATAATATTACTAATCATACAAGCTTCCAATCCTGAAAATATAAAAGTAGCAAAATGCTCCTAGAAAAAGTTACGCATATTTGTCTTGAATAATTCCTCGAAAATGTTGAAGTGGCTGGTTAACCACCAAGACCCCGGAATTTTCTTGTACCTTTAATACATAATATTACTAATCATATAAGCTTCCAATCCTGAAAATGTAAAAGTAGCAAAATGCTCCTAGAAAAAGTTACGCATATTTGTCTTGAATAATTCCTCGAAAATGTTGAAGTGGCTGGTTAACCACCAAGACCCCGGAATTTTCTTGTACCTTTAATACATAATATTACTAATAATATAAGCTTCCAATCCTGAAAATGTAAAAGTAGCAAAATGCTCCTAGAAAAAGTTACGCATATTTGTCTTGCATAATTCCTCGAAAATGTTGAAGTGGCTGGTTAACCACCAAGACCCCGGAATTTTCTTGAACCTTTAATACATAATATTACTAATCATATAAGCTTCCAATCCTGAAAATGTAAAAGTAGCAAAATGCTCCTAGAAAAAGTTACGCATATTTGTCTTGCATAATTCCTCGAAAATGTTGAAGTGGCTGGTTAACCACCAAGACCCCGGAATTTTCTTGAACCTTTAATACATAATATTACTAATCATATAAGCTTCCAATCCTGAAAATCTAAAAGTAGCAAAATGCTCCTAGAAAAAGTTACGCATATTTGTCTTGCATAATTCCTCGAAAATGTTGAAGTGGCTGGTTAACCACCAAGACCCCGGAATTTTCTTGTACCTTTAATACATAATATTACTAATCATATAAGCTTCCAATCCTGAAAATATAAAAGTAGCAAAATGCTCCTAGAAAAAGTTACGCATATTTGTCTTGAATAATTCCTCGAAAAATGGCTCGAAAATGTTGAAGTGGCTGGTTAACCACCAAGACCCCGGAATTTTCTTGTACCTTTAATACATAATATTACTAATCATATAAGCTTCCAATCCTCAAAATATAAAAGTAGCAAAATGCTCCTAGAAAAAGTTACGCATATTTGTCTTGAATAATTCCTCGAAAAATTGTTCGAAAATGTTGAAGTGGCTGGTTAACCACCAAGGCCCCGGAATTTTCTTGTACCTTTAATACATAGTATTACTAAATATATAAGCTTCCTATCCTGAAAATATAAAAGTAGCAAAATGCTCCTAGAAAAAGTTACGCATATTTGTCTTGAATAATTCCTCGAAAATATTGAAGTGGCTGGTTAACCACCAAGACCCCGGAATTTTCTTGTACCTTTAATACATAATATTACTAATCATATAAGCTTCCAATCCTGAAAATATAAAAGTAGCAAAATGCTCCTAGAAAAAGTTTCGCATATTTGTCTTGAATAATTCCTCGAAAATGTTGAAGTGGCTGGTTAACCACCAAGACCCCGGAATTTTCTTGTACCTTTAATACATAATATTACTAATCATATAAGCTTCCAATCCTGAAAATATAAAAGTAGCAAAATGCTCCTAGAAAAAGTTACGCATATTTGTCTTGAATAATTCCTCGAAAATGTTGAAGTGGCTGGTTAACCACCAAGACCCCGGAATTTTTTGTACCTTTAATACATAATATTACTAATCATATAAGCTTCCAATCTTGAAAATATAAAAGTAGCAAAATGCTCCTAGAAAAAGTTACGCATATTTGTCTTGAATAATTCCTCGAAAATGTTGAAGTGGCTGGTTAACCACCAAGACCCAGGAATTTTCTTGTACCTTTAATTCATAATATTACTAAACATATAAGCTTCCAATCCTGAAAATATAAAAGTAGCAAAATGCTCCTAGAAAAAGTTACGCATATTTGTCTTGAATAATTCCTCGAAAAATGGCTCGAAAATGTTGAAGTGGCTGGTTAACCACCAAGACCCCGGAATTTTCTTGTACCTTTAATACATAATATTACTAATCATATAAGCTTCCAATCCTGAAAATATAAAAGTAGCAAAATGCTCCTAGAAATAGTTACGCATATTTGTCTTGAATAATTCCTCGAAAATGTTGAAGTGGCTGGTTAAACACCAAGACCCCGGAATTTTCTTGAACCTTTAATACATAATATTACTAATCATATAAGCTTCCAATCCTAAAAATGTAAAAGTAGCAAAATGCTCCTAGAAAAAGTTACGCATATTTGTCTTGCATAATTCCTCGAAAATGTTGAAGTGGCTGGTTAACCACCAAGACCCCGGAATTTTCTTGTACCTTTAATACATAATATTACTAATCATATAAGCTTCCAATCCTGAAAATATAAAAGTAGCAAAATGCTCCTAGAAAAAGTTACGCATATTTGTCTTGAATAATTCCTCGAAAAATGGCTCGAAAATGTTGAAGTGGCTGTTTAACCACCAAGACCCCGGAATTTTCTTGTACCTTTAATACATAATATTACTAAACATATAAGCTTCCTATCCTGAAAATATAAAAGTAGCAAAATGCTCCTAGAAAAAGTTACGCATATTTGTCTTGAATAATTCCTCGAAAAATGGCTCGAAAATGTTGAAGTGGCTGGTCAACCACCAAGACCCCAGAATTTTCTTGTACCTTTAATACATAATATTACTAAACATATAAGCTTCCTATCCTGAAAATATAAAAGTAGCAAAATGCTCCTAGAAGAAGTTACGCATATTTGTCTTGAATAATTCCTCGAAAAATGGCTCGAAAATGTTGAAGTGGCTGGTTAACCACCAAGACCCCGGAATTTTCTTGTACCTTTAATACATAATATTACTAATCATATAAGCTTCCAATCCTCAAAATATAAAAGTAGCAAAATGCTCCTAGAAAAAGTTACGCATATTTGTCTTGAATAATTCCTCGAAAAATTGTTCGAAAATGTTGAAGTGGCTGGTTAACCACCAAGGCCCCGGAATTTTCTTGTACCTTTAATACATAGTATTACTAAATATATAAGCTTCCTATCCTGAAAATATAAAAGTAGCAAAATGCTCCTAGAAAAAGTTACGCATATTTGTCTTGAATAATTCCTCGAAAATATTGAAGTGGCTGGTTAACCACCAAGACCCCGGAATTTTCTTGTACCTTTAATACATAATATTACTAATCATATAAGCTTCCAATCCTGAAAATATAAAAGTAGCAAAATGCTCCTAGAAAAAGTTTCGCATATTTGTCTTGAATAATTCCTCGAAAATGTTGAAGTGGCTGGTTAACCACCAAGACCCCGGAATTTTCTTGTACCTTTAATACATAATATTACTAATCATATAAGCTTCCAATCCTGAAAATATAAAAGTAGCAAAATGCTCCTAGAAAAAGTTACGCATATTTGTCTTGAATAATTCCTCGAAAATGTTGAAGTGGCTGGTTAACCACCAAGACCCCGGAATTTTTTGTACCTTTAATACATAATATTACTAATCATATAAGCTTCCAATCTTGAAAATATAAAAGTAGCAAAATGCTCCTAGAAAAAGTTACGCATATTTGTCTTGAATAATTCCTCGAAAATGTTGAAGTGGCTGGTTAACCACCAAGACCCAGGAATTTTCTTGTACCTTTAATTCATAATATTACTAAACATATAAGCTTCCAATCCTGAAAATATAAAAGTAGCAAAATGCTCCTAGAAAAAGTTACGCATATTTGTCTTGAATAATTCCTCGAAAAATGGCTCGAAAATGTTGAAGTGGCTGGTTAACCACCAAGACCCCGGAATTTTCTTGTACCTTTAATACATAATATTACTAATCATATAAGCTTCCAATCCTGAAAATATAAAAGTAGCAAAATGCTACTAGAAAAAGTTACGCATATTTGTCTTGAATAATTCCTCGAAAATGTTGAAGTGGCTGGTTAACCACCAAGACCCCGGAATTTTCTTGTACCTTTAATACATAATATTACTAATCATATAAGCTTCCAATCCTGAATATATAAAAGTAGCAAAATGCTCCTAGAAAAAGTTACGCATATTTGTCTTGAATAATTCCTCGAAAATGTTGAAGTGGCTGGTTAACCACCAAGACCCCGGAATTTTCTTGTACCTTTAATACATAATATTACTAATCATATAAGCTTCCAATCCTGAAAATGTAAAAGTAGCAAAATGCTCCTAGAAAAAGTTACGCATATTTGTCTTGAATAATTCCTCGAAAATGTTGAAGTGGCTGGTTAACCACCAAGACCCCGGAATTTTCTTGTACCTTTAATACATAATATTACTAATCATATAAGCTTCCAATCCTTAAAATATAAAAGTAGCAAAATGCTCCTAGAAAAAGTTACGCATATTTGTCTTGAATAATTCCTCGAAAATGTTGAAGTGGCTGGTTAACCACCAAGACCCCGGAATTTTCTTGTACCTTTAATACATAATATTACTAATCATACAAGCTTCCAATCCTGAAAATATAAAAGTAGCAAAATGCTCCTAGAAAAAGTTACGCATATTTGTCTTGAATAATTCCTCGAAAATGTTGAAGTGGCTGGTTAACCACCAAGACCCCGGAATTTTCTTGTACCTTTAATACATAATATTACTAATCATATAAGCTTCCAATCCTGAAAATGTAAAAGTAGCAAAATGCTCCTAGAAAAAGTTACGCATATTTGTCTTGAATAATTCCTCGAAAATGTTGAAGTGGCTGGTTAACCACCAAGACCCCGGAATTTTCTTGTACCTTTAATACATAATATTACTAATAATATAAGCTTCCAATCCTGAAAATGTAAAAGTAGCAAAATGCTCCTAGAAAAAGTTACGCATATTTGTCTTGCATAATTCCTCGAAAATGTTGAAGTGGCTGGTTAACCACCAAGACCCCGGAATTTTCTTGTACCTTTAATACATAATATTACTAATCATATAAGCTTCCAATCCTGAAAATATAAAAGTAGCAAAATGCTCCTAGAAATAGTTACGCATATTTGTCTTGAATAATTCCTCGAAAATGTTGAAGTGGCTGGTTAACCATCAAGACCCCGGAATTTTCTTGTACCTTTAATACATAATATTACTAATCATATAAGCTTCCAATCCTGAAAATATAAAAGTAGCAAAATGCTCCTAGAAAAAGTTACGCATATTTGTCTTGAATAATTCCTCGAAAATATGAAAGTGGCTGGTTAACCACCAAGACCCCGGAATTTGCTTGTACCTTTAATACATAATATTACTAATAATATAAGCTTCCAATCATGAAAATATAAAAGTAGCAAAATGCTCCTAGAAAAAGTTACGCATATTTGTCTTGAATAATTCCTCGAAAATGTTGAAGTGGCTGGTTAACCACCAAGACCCCGGAATTTTTTTGTACCTTTAATACATAATATTACTAATCATATAAGCTTCCAATCCTGAAAATGTAAAAGTAGCAAAATGCTCCTAGAAAAAGTTACGCATATTTGTCTTGCATAATTCCTCGAAAATGTTGAAGTGGCTGGTTAACCACCAAGACCCCGGAATTTTCTTGTACCTTTAATACATAATATTACTAATAATATAAGCTTCCAATCCTGAAAATGTAAAAGTAGCAAAATGCTCCTAGAAAAAGTTACGCATATTTGTCTTGAATAATTCCTCGAAAAATGGCTCGAAAATGTTGAAGTGGCTGGTCAACCACCAAGACCCCGGAATTTTCTTGTACCTTTAATACATAATATTACTAATCATATAAGCTTCCAATCCTGAAAATATAAAAGTAGCAAAATGCTCCTAGAAAAAGTTACGCATATTTGTCTTGAATAATTCCTCGAAAATGTTGAAGTGGCTGGTTAACCACCAAGACCCCGGAATTTTCTTGTACCTTTAATACATAATATTACTAATCATATAAGCTTCCAATCCTGAAAATGTAAAAGTAGCAAAATGCTCCTAGAAAAAGTTACGCATATTTGTCTTGAATAATTCCTCGAAAATGTTGAAGTGGCTGGTTAACCACCAAGACCCCGGAATTTTCTTGTACCTTTAATACATAATATTACTAATAATATAAGCTTCCAATCCTGAAAATGTAAAAGTAGCAAAATGCTCCTAGAAAAAGTTACGCATATTTGTCTTGAATAATTCCTCGAAAATGTTGAAGTGGCTGGTTAACCACCAAGACCCCGGAATTTTCTTGTACCTTTAATACATAATATTACTAATAATATAAGCTTCCAATCCTGAAAATGTAAAAGTAGCAAAATGCTCCTAGAAAAAGTTACGCATATTTGTCTTGCATAATTCCTCGAAAATGTTGAAGTGGCTGGTTAACCACCAAGACCCCGGAATTTTCTTGTACCTTTAATAAATAATATTACTAATCATATAAGCTTCCAATCCTGAAAATATAAAAGTAGCAAAATGCTCCTAGAAATAGTTACGCATATTTGTCTTGAATAATTCCTCGAAAATGTTGAAGTGGCTGGTTAACCACCAAGACCCCGGAATTTTCTTGAACCTTTAATACATAATATTACTAATCATATAAGCTTCCAATCCTGAAAATGTAAAAGTAGCAAAATGCTCCTAGAAAAAGTTACGCATATTTGTCTTGCATAATTCCTCGAAAATGTTGAAGTGGCTGGTTAACCACCAAGACCCCGGAATTTTCTTGTACCTTTAATACATAATATTACTAATCATATAAGCTTCCAATCCTGAAAATATAAAAGTAGCAAAATGCTCCTAGAAAAAGTTACGCATATTTGTCTTGAATAATTCCTCGAAAAATGGCTCGAAAATGTTGAAGTGGCTGTTTAACCACCAAGACCCCGGAATTTTCTTGTACCTTTAATACATAATATTACTAAACATATAAGCTTCCTATCCTGAAAATATAAAAGTAGCAAAATGCTCCTAGAAAAAGTTACGCATATTTGTCTTGAATAATTCCTCGAAAAATGGCTCGAAAATGTTGAAGTGGCTGGTCAACCACCAAGACCCCGGAATTTTCTTGTACCTTTAATACATAATATTACTAAACATATAAGCTTCCTATCCTGAAAATATAAAAGTAGCAAAATGCTCCTAGAAAAAGTTACGCATATTTGTCTTGAATAATTCCTCGAAAAATGGCTCGAAAATGTTGAAGTGGCTGGTTAACCACCAAGACCCCGGAATTTTCTTGTACCTTTAATACATAATATTACTAATCATATAAGCTTCCAATCCTGAAAATATAAAAGTAGCAAAATGCTCCTAGAAAAAGTTACGCATATTTGTCTTGCATAATTCCTCGAAAATGTTGAAGTGGCTGGTTAACCACCAAGACCCCGGAATTTTCTTGTACCTTTAATACATAATATTACTAATCATATAAGCTTCCAATCCTGAAAATATAAAAGTAGCAAAATGCTCCTAGAAAAAGTTACGCATATTTGTCTTGAATAATTCATCGAAAATGTTGAAGTGGCTGGTTAACCACCAAGACCCCGGAATTTTCTTGTACCTTTAATTCATAATATTACTAATCATATAAGCTTCCAATCCTGAAAATATAAAAGTAGCAAAATGCTCCTAGAAAAAGTTACGCATATTTGTCTTGAATAATTCCTCGAAAATGTTGAAGTGGCTGGTTAACCACCAAGACCTCGGAATTTTCTTCTACCTTTAATACATAATATTACTAATCATACAAGCTTCCAATCCTGAAAATATAAAAGTAGCAAAATGCTCCTAGAAAAAGTTACGCATATTTGTCTTGAATAATTCCTCGAAAATGTTGAAGTGGCTGGTTAACCACCAAGACCCCGGAATTTTCTTGTACCTTTAATACATAATATTACTAATCATATAAGCTTCCAATCCTGAAAATATAAAAGTAGCAAAATGCTCCTAGAAAAAGTTACGCATATTTGTCTTGAATAATTCCTCGAAAATGTTGAAGTGGCTGGTTAACCACCAAGACCCCGGAATTTTCTTGTACCTTTAATACATAATATTACTAATAATATAAGCTTCCAATCCTGAAAATGTAAAAGTAGCAAAATGCTCCTAGAAAAAGTTACGCATATTTGTCTTGCATAATTCCTCGAAAATGTTGAAGTGGCTGGTTAACCACCAAGACCCCGGAATTTTCTTGTACCTTTAATACATAATATTACTAATAATATAAGCTTCCAATCCTGAAAATGTAAAAGTAGCAAAATGCTCCTAGAAAAAGTTACGCATATTTGTCTTGCATAATTCCTCGAAAATGTTGAAGTGGCTGGTTAACCACCAAGACCCCGGAATTTTCTTGTACCTTTAATACATAATATTACTAATAATATAAGCTTCCAATCCTGAAAATGTAAAAGTAGCAAAATGCTCCTAGAAAAAGTTACGCATATTTGTCTTGAATAATTCCTCGAAAATGTTGAAGTGGCTGGTTAACCACCAAGACCCCGGAATTTTCTTGTACCTTTAATACATAATATTACTAATAATATAAGCTTCCAATCCTGAAAATGTAAAAGTAGCAAAATGCTCCTAGAAAAAGTTACGCATATTTGTCTTGCATAATTCCTCGAAAATGTTGAAGTGGCTGGTTAACCACCAAGACCCCGGAAGTTTCTTGTACCTTTAATACATAATATTACTAATCATATAAGCTTCCAATCCTGAAAATATAAAAGTAGCAAAATGCTCCTAGAAAAAGCTACGCATATTTGTCTTGAATAATTCCTCGAAAAATGGCTCGAAAATGTTGAAGTGGCTGTTTAACCACCAAGACCCCGGAATTTTCTTGTACCTTTAATACATAATATTACTAAACATATAAGCTTCCTATCCTGAATATATAAAAGTAGCAAAATGCTCCTAGAAAAAGTTACGCATATTTGTCTTGCATAATTCCTCGAAAATGTTGAAGTGGCTGGTTAACCACCAAGACCCCGGAATTTTCTTGTACCTTTAATTCATAATATTACTAATCATATAAGCTTCCAATCCTGAAAATATAAAAGTAGCAAAATGCTCCTAGAAAAAGTTACGCATATTTGTCTTGAATAATTCCTCGAAAATGTTGAAGTGGCTGGTTAACCACCAAGACCTCGGAATTTTCTTGTACCTTTAATACATAATATTACTAATCATACAAGCTTCCAATCCTGAAAATATAAAAGTAGCAAAATGCTCCTAGAAAAAGTTACGCATATTTGTCTTGAATAATTCCTCGAAAATGTTGAACTGGCTGGTTAACCACCAAGACCCCGGAATTTTCTTGTACCTTTAATACATAATATTACTAATCATATAAGCTTCCAATCCTGAAAATGTAAAAGTAGCAAAATGCTCCTAGAAAAAGTTACGCATATTTGTCTTGAATAATTCCTCGAAAATGTTGAAGTGGCTGGTTAACCACCAAGACCCCGGAATTTTCTTGTACCTTTAATACATAATATTACTAATCATATAAGCTTCCAATCCTGAAAATATAAAAGTAGCAAAATGCTCCTAGAAAACGTTACGCATATTTGTCTTGAATAATTCCTCGAAAATGTTGAAGTGGCTGGTTAACCACCAAGACCCCGGAATTTTCTTGTACCTTTAATGCATAATATTACTAATAATATAAGCTTCCAATCCTGAAAATGTAAAAGTAGCAAAATGCTCCTAGAAAAAGTTACGCATATTTGTCTTGCATAATTCCTCGAAAATGTTGAAGTGGCTGGTTAACCACCAAGACCCCGGAATTTTCTTGTACCTTTAATACATAATATTACTAATAATATAAGCTTCCAATCCTGAAAATGTAAAAGTAGCAAAATGCTCCTAGAAAAAGTTACGCATATTTGTCTTGAATAATTCCTCGAATATGTTGAAGTGGCTGGTTAACCACCAAGACCCCGGAATTTTCTTGTACCTTTAATACATAATATTACTAATAATATAAGCTTCCAATGCTGAAAATGTAAAAGTAGCAAAATGCTCCTAGAAAAAGTTACGCATATTTGTCTTGCATAATTCCTCGAAAATGTTGAAGTGGCTGGTTAACCACCAAGACCCCGGAATTTTCTTGTACCTTTAATACATAATATTACTAATCATATAAGCTTCCAATCCTGAAAATATAAAAGTAGCAAAATGCTCCTAGAAAAAGTTACGCATATTTGTCTAGAATAATTCCTCGAAAAATGGCTCGAAAATGTTGAAGTGGCTGGTCAACCACCAAGACCCCGGAATTTTCTTGTACCTTTAATACATAATATTACTAAACATATAAGCTTCCTATCCTGAAAATATAAAAGTAGCAAAATGCTCCTAGAAAAAGTTACGCATATTTGTCTTGAATAATTCCTCGAAAAATGGCTCGAAAATGTTGAAGTGGCTGGTTAACCACCAAGACCCCAGAATTTTCTTGTACCTTTAATACATAATATTACTAATCATATAAGCTTCCAATCCTGAAAATATAAAAGTAGCAAAATGCTCCTAGAAAAAGTTACGCATATTTGTCTTGAATAATTCCTCGAAAAATTGTTCGAAAATGTTGAAGTGGCTGGTTAACCACCAAGGCCCCGGAATTTTCTTGTACCTTTAATACATAGTATTACTAAATATATAAGCTTCCTATCCTGAAAATATAAAAGTAGCAAAATGCTCCTAGAAAAAGTTACGCATATTTGTCTTGAATAATTCCTCGAAAATATTGAAGTCGCTGGTTAACCACCAAGACCCCGGAATTTTCTTGTACCTTTAATACATAATATTACTAATCATATAAGCTTCCAATCCTGAAAATATAAAAGTAGCAAAATGCTCCTAGAAAAAGTTTCGCATATTTGTCTTGAATAATTCCTTGAAAATGTTGAAGTGGCTGGTTAACCACCAAGACCCCGGAATTTTCTTGTACCTTTAATACATAATATTACTAATCATATAAGCTTCCAATCCTGAAAATATAAAAGTAGCAAAATGCTCCTAGAAAAAGTTACGCATATTTGTCTTGAATAATTCCTCGAAAATGTTGAAGTGGCTTGTTAACCACCAAGACCCCGGAATTTTCTTGTACCTTTAATACATAATATTACTAATCATATAAGCTTCCAATCCTGAAAATATAAAAGTAGCAAAATGCTCCTAGAAAAAGTTACGCATATTTGTCTTGAATAATTCCTCGAAAATATGAAAGTGGCTGGTTAACCACCAAGACCCCGGAATTTGCTTGTACCTTTAATACATAATATTACTAATAATATAAGCTTCCAATCATGAAAATATAAAAGTAGCAAAATGCTCCTAGAAAAAGTTACGCATATTTGTCTTGAATAATTCCTCGAAAATGTTGAAGTGGCTGGTTAACCACCAAGACCCCGGAATTTTTTTGTACCTTTAATACATAATATTACTAATCATATAAGCTTCCAATCTTGAAAATATAAAAGTAGCAAAATGCTCCTAGAAAAAGTTACGCATATTTGTCTTGAATAATTCCTCGAAAATGTTGAAGTGGCTGGTTAACCACCAAGACCCAGGAATTTTCTTGTACCTTTAATACATAATATTACTAATCATATAAGCTTCCAATCCTGAAAATATAAAAGTAGCAAAATACTCCTAGAAAAAGTTACGCATATTTGTCTTGAATAATTCCTCGAAAAATGGCTCGAAAATGTTGAAGTGGCTGTTTACCAACCAAGACCCCGGAATTTTCATGTACCTTTAATACATAATATTACTAAACATATAAGCTTCCTATCCTGAAAATATAAAAGTAGCAAAATGCTCCTAGAAAAAGTTACGCATATTTGTCTTGAATAATTCCTCGAAAAATGGCTCGAAAATGTTGAAGTGGCTGGTCAACCACCAAGACCCCGGAATTTTCTTGTACCTTTAATACATAATATTACTAATCATATAAGCTTCCAATCCTGAAAATATAAAAGTAGCAAAATGCTCCTAGAAAAAGTTACGCATATTTGTCTTGCATAATTCCTCGAAAATGTTGAAGTGGCTGGTTAACCACCAAGACCCCGGAATTTTCTTGTACCTTTAATACATAATATTACTAATCATATAAGCTTCCAATCCTGAAAATATAAAAGTAGCAAAATGCTCCTAGAAAAAGTTACGCATATTTGTCTTGAATAATTCATCGAAAATGTTGAAGTGGCTGGTTAACCACCAAGACCCCGGAATTTTCTTGTACCTTTAATTCATAATATTACTAATCATATAAGCTTCCAATCCTGAAAATATAAAAGTAGCAAAATGCTCCTAGAAAAAGTTACGCATATTTGTCTTGAATAATTCCTCGAAAATGTTGAAGTGGCTGGTTAACCACCAAGACCTCGGAATTTTCTTGTACCTTTAATACATAATATTACTAATCATACAAGCTTCCAATCCTGAAAATATAAAAGTAGCAAAATGCTCCTAGAAAAGTTACGCATATTTGTCTTGAATAATTCCTCGAAAATGTTGAAGTGGCTGGTTAACCACCAAGACCCCGGAATTTTCTTGTACCTTTAATACATAATATTACTAATCATATAAGCTTCCAATCCTGAAAATATAAAAGTAGCAAAATGCTCCTAGAAAAAGTTACGCATATTTGTCTTGAATAATTCCTCGAAAATGTTGAAGTGGCTGGTTAACCACCAAGACCCCGGAATTTTCTTGTACCTTTAATACATAATATTACTAATAATATAAGCTTCCAATCCTGAAAATGTAAAAGTAGCAAAATGCTCCTAGAAAAAGTTACGCATATTTGTCTTGCATAATTCCTCGAAAATGTTGAAGTGGCTGGTTAACCACCAAGACCCCGGAATTTTCTTGTACCTTTAATACATAATATTACTAATAATATAAGCTTCCAATCCTGAAAATGTAAAAGTAGCAAAATGCTCCTAGAAAAAGTTACGCATATTTGTCTTGCATAATTCCTCGAAAATGTTGAAGTGGCTGGTTAACCACCAAGACCCCGGAATTTTCTTGTACCTTTAATACATAATATTACTAATAATATAAGCTTCCAATCCTGAAAATGTAAAAGTAGCAAAATGCTCCTAGAAAAAGTTACGCATATTTGTCTTGAATAATTCCTCGAAAATGTTGAAGTGGCTGGTTAACCACCAAGACCCCGGAATTTTCTTGTACCTTTAATACATAATATTACTAATAATATAAGCTTCCAATCCTGAAAATGTAAAAGTAGCAAAATGCTCCTAGAAAAAGTTACGCATATTTGTCTTGCATAATTCCTCGAAAATGTTGAAGTGGCTGGTTAACCACCAAGACCCCGGAATTTTCTTGTACCTTTAATACATAATATTACTAATCATATAAGCTTCCAATCCTGAAAATATAAAAGTAGCAAAATGCTCCTAGAAAAAGCTACGCATATTTGTCTTGAATAATTCCTCGAAAAATGGCTCGAAAATGTTGAAGTGGCTGTTTAACCACCAAGACCCCGGAATTTTCTTGTACCTTTAATACATAATATTACTAAACATATAAGCTTCCTATCCTGAATATATAAAAGTAGCAAAATGCTCCTAGAAAAAGTTACGCATATTTGTCTTGAATAATTCCTCGAAAAATGGCTCGAAAATGTTGAAGTGGCTGGTCAACCACCAAGACCCCGGAATTTTCTTGTACCTTTAATACATAATATTACTAATCATATAAGCTTCCAATCCTGAAAATATAAAAGTAGCAAAATGCTCCTAGAAAAAGTTACGCATATTTGTCTTGCATAATTCCTCGAAAATGTTGAAGTGGCTGGTTAACCACCAAGACCCCGGAATTTTCTTGTACCTTTAATTCATAATATTACTAATCATATAAGCTTCCAATCCTGAAAATATAAAAGTAGCAAAATGCTTCTAGAAAAAGTTACGCATATTTGTCTTGAATAATTCCTCGAAAATGTTGAAGTTGCTGGTTAACCACCAAGACCTCGGAATTTTCTTGTACCTTTAATACATAATATTACTAATCATACAAGCTTCCAATCCTGAAAATATAAAAGTAGCAAAATGCTCCTAGAAAAAGTTACGCATATTTGTCTTGAATAATTCCTCGAAAATGTTGAAGTGGCTGGTTAACCACCAAGACCCCGGAATTTTCTTGTACCTTTAATACATAATATTACTAATCATATAAGCTTCCAATCCTGAAAATGTAAAAGTAGCAAAATGCTCCTAGAAAAAGTTACGCATATTTGTCTTGAATAATTCCTCGAATATGTTGAAGTGGCTGGTTAACCACCAAGACCCCGGAATTTTCTTGTACCTTTAATACATAATATTACTAATAATATAAGCTTCCAATGCTGAAAATGTAAAAGTAGCAAAATGCTCCTAGAAAAAGTTACGCATATTTGTCTTGCATAATTCCTCGAAAATGTTGAAGTGGCTGGTTAACCACCAAGACCCCGGAATTTTCTTGCACCTTTAATACATAATATTACTAATCATATAAGCTTCCAATCCTGAAAATATAAAAGTAGCAAAATGCTCCTAGAAAAAGTTACGCATATTTGTCTTGAATAATTCCTCGAAAAATGGCTCGAAAATGTTGAAGTGGCTGGTCAACCACCAAGACCCCGGAATTTTCTTGTACCTTTAATACATAATATTACTAAACATATAAGCTTCCTATCCTGAAAATATAAAAGTAGCAAAATGCTCCTAGAAAAAGTTACGCATATTTGTCTTGAATAATTCCTCGAAAAATGGCTCGAAAATGTTGAAGTGGCTGGTCAACCACCAAGACCCCGGAATTTTCTTGTACCTTTAATACATAATATTACTAAACATATAAGCTTCCTATCCTGAATATATAAAAGTAGCAAAATGCTCCTAGAAAAAGTTACGCATATTTGTCTTGAATAATTCCTCGAAAAATGGCTCGAAAATGTTGAAGTGGCTGGTCAACCACCAAGACCCCGGAATTTTCTTGTACCTTTAATACATAATATTACTAATCATATAAGCTTCCAATCCTGAAAATATAAAAGTAGCAAAATGCTCCTAGAAAAAGTTACGCATATTTGTCTTGCATAATTCCTCGAAAATGTTGAAGTGGCTGGTTAACCACCAAGACCCCGGAATTTTCTTGTACCTTTAATTCATAATATTACTAATCATATAAGCTTCCAATCCTGAAAATATAAAAGTAGCAAAATGCTTCTAGAAAAAGTTACGCATATTTGTCTTGAATAATTCCTCGAAAATGTTGAAGTTGCTGGTTAACCACCAAGACCTCGGAATTTTCTTGTACCTTTAATACATAATATTACTAATCATACAAGCTTCCAATCCTGAAAATATAAAAGTAGCAAAATGCTCCTAGAAAAAGTTACGCATATTTGTCTTGAATAATTCCTCGAAAATGTTGAAGTGGCTGGTTAACCACCAAGACCCCGGAATTTTCTTGTACCTTTAATACATAATATTACTAATCATATAAGCTTCCAATCCTGAAAATGTAAAAGTAGCAAAATGCTCCTAGAAAAAGTTACGCATATTTGTCTTGAATAATTCCTCGAAAATGTTGAAGTGGCTGGTTAACCACCAAGACCCCGGAATTTTCTTGTACCTTTAATACATAATATTACTAATCATATAAGCTTCCAATCCTGAAAATATAAAAGTAGCAAAATGCTCCTAGAAAACGTTACGCATATTTGTCTTGAATAATTCCTCGAAAATGTTGAAGTGGCTGGTTAACCACCAAGACCCCGGAATTTTCTTGTACCTTTAATACATAATATTACTAATAATATAAGCTTCCAATCCTGAAAATGTAAAAGTAGCAAAATGCTCCTAGAAAAAGTTACGCATATTTGTCTTGCATAATTCCTCGAAAATGTTGAAGTGGCTGGTTAACCACCAAGACCCCGGAATTTTCTTGTACCTTTAATACATAATATTACTAATAATATAAGCTTCCAATCCTGAAAATGTAAAAGTAGCAAAATGCTCCTAGAAAAAGTTACGCATATTTGTCTTGAATAATTCCTCGAATATGTTGAAGTGGCTGGTTAACCACCAAGACCCCGGAATTTTCTTGTACCTTTAATACATAATATTACTAATAATATAAGCTTCCAATGCTGAAAATGTAAAAGTAGCAAAATGCTCCTAGAAAAAGTTACGCATATTTGTCTTGCATAATTCCTCGAAAATGTTGAAGTGGCTGGTTAACCACCAAGACCCCGGAATTTTCTTGCACCTTTAATACATAATATTACTAATCATATAAGCTTCCAATCCTGAAAATATAAAAGTAGCAAAATGCTCCTAGAAAAAGTTACGCATATTTGTCTTGAATAATTCCTCGAAAAATGGCTCGAAAATGTAAAAGTGGCTGGTCAACCACCAAGACCCCGGAATTTTCTTGTACCTTTAATACATAATATTACTAAACATATAAGCTTCCTATCCTGAAAATATAAAAGTAGCAAAATGCTCCTAGAAAAAGTTACGCATATTTGTCTTGAATAATTCCTCGAAAAATGGCTCGAAAATGTTGAAGTGGCTGGTTAACCACCAAGACCCCAGAATTTTCTTGTACCTTTAATACATAATATTACTAATCATATAAGCTTCCAATCCTGAAAATATAAAAGTAGCAAAATGCTCCTAGAAAAAGTTACGCATATTTGTCTTGAATAATTCCTCGAAAAATTGTTCGAAAATGTTGAAGTGGCTGGTTAACCACCAAGGCCCCGGAATTTTCTTGTACCTTTAGTACATAGTATTACTAAATATATAAGCTTCCTATCCTGAAAATATAAAAGTAGCAAAATGCTCCTAGAAAAAGTTACGCATATTTGTCTTGAATAATTCCTCGAAAATATTGAAGTCGCTGGTTAACCACCAAGACCCCGGAATTTTCTTGTACCTTTAATACATAATATTACTAATCATATAAGCTTCCAATCCTGAAAATATAAAAGTAGCAAAATGCTCCTAGAAAAAGTTTCGCATATTTGTCTTGAATAATTCCTTGAAAATGTTGAAGTGGCTGGTTAACCACCAAGACCCCGGAATTTTCTTGTACCTTTAATACATAATATTACTAATCATATAAGCTTCCAATCCTGAAAATATAAAAGTAGCAAAATGCTCCTAGAAAAAGTTACGCATATTTGTCTTGAATAATTCCTCGAAAATGTTGAAGTGGCTGGTTAACCACCAAGACCCCGGAATTTTCTTGTACCTTTAATACATAATATTACTAATCATATAAGCTTCCAATCCTGAAAATATAAAAGTAGCAAAATGCTCCTAGAAAAAGTTACGCATATTTGTCTTGAATAATTCCTCGAAACCCATGTAGCACACAATGTTGGCGCAATATTGGCCCAATATTGCGCCAATATAGAATCTTGGCGCAATATTGCAAGATTCAGCCAATATTGGTCCAATATTGTTTTCCGACATTGGGGCAATATAGATAATCAATATTGCACCAATATTGGCTTTAGCTTGGCGCAATATTGCACCAATATTGGCAACCAATATTGTCTGCCAATATTTAGCCAATATTGGTCCAATATTGTTTTCCGATATTGGGTCAATATAGGAAATCAATATAGCACCAATATTGGCTGCAGCTTGGCGCTATATTGCACCAATATTGGAAACCAATATTGTCTGCCAATATTTAGCCAATATTGGTCCAATATTGTTTTCCGATATTGGGTCAATATAGGAAATCAATATAGCACCAATATTGGCTGCAGCTTGGCGCTATATTGCACCAATATTGGAAACCAATATTGTCTGCCAATATTTAGCCAATATTGGTCCAATATTGTTTTCCGATATTGGGTCAATATAGGAAATCAATATAGCACCAATATTGGCTGCAGCTTGGCGCTATATTGCACCAATATTGGAAACCAATATTGTCTGCCAATATTTAGCCAATATTGGTTCAATATTGTTTACCGATATTGGATCAATATAGGAAATCAATATAGCACCAATATTGGCTGCAGCTTGGCGCTATATTGCACCAATATTGGAAACCAATATTGTCTGCCAATATTTAGCCAATATTGGTCCAATATTGTTTTCCGATATTGGGTCAATATAGGAAATCAATATAGCACCAATATTGGCTGCAGCTTGGCGCTATATTGCACCAATATTGGAAACCAATATTGTCTGCCAATATTTAGCCAATATTGGTCCAATAGTGTTTTCCGATATAGGGGCAATATAAGAAATCAAATATTTGGTCTGTTATATTACTCCGAACTACTCCCAATAAGTTCATGTAAAAAATTGCGAGAATTGATTGGTGTAATAATGGGGTTGGTGATTTCAAGTTACTTAAAATACAGTGTATTTAACCCCATAATCGAAACAAATTTTAATCTCATCAAATAGAAGATTATCGTACGGAACTTGTTCGGAGGACTCAAAAAATTTAAATACCCGTAACTTTGTTAACGAAAATAAGACTTGCGCAAACCTGCACAAACGAAACACAAACGTCATAGACTTCACCCCTATTCTGTAACTTTTTCGTTATCGTTAAGGTTATCGTTAAGATTGGCTTCGCTATGAACTTTCAACCGAATTTCGCTATGACTGGTATTCTCTAACTTCATTCGGTACGGCGATCGCTCGCATCACGTTTTTAACGAAAAAACCCAGGTTTCTTGTACGAATAATTACGAAGTTGTTTTCGTATCATGCATTCATCTTCGGTTTTTGAAATTTAAATTTAATTATTTTATTTATTAAGTGTATGGCGGCATAATTATAAATCTACAAGGCTTTAACAAATTTTATTTTTTCTTGCGAATTCTTCATTTCGTGATTTATAAATTTTAGGATTAGATAGAATTTAAGAAAATGAACATTATTATAAAAATAATGGTTAACACCCCTATTTTGTAACTTTTTTTAAGAGACACTTGACACTACTTGTCTATGCCATAATAAGAATGAATAGGAACTAATAAATTTTTCAATTTTATTATGTTATTGTACTATTTATTCCTAGGAACTGGTGCTTCTCCCTGTAGATACCTGTTTTTAGGGTCTACTAAAGTATCGGTTTATGCTCATTTTTAGTTTGGATTTTGAAGCCCTATAAGAATTTTTACATAATTATTCTTTGCGTAATTTTATGTAGATAGTTTCTTAGAATGTAGTTATCTGATTCAAATTTCGTTTTTTGTAATAGCCTTTCACTCAGAATTTTTTGAAAATACAGAAAAACGCTATTCTTTTCAAGCTGTAGTTTATCGCTAACATAATTCGCATCCATTTTGTACTTTTTAGTAAAATATTAAACAAAAACCAACAGAAATACTACTAATTTGAACAAAATACGCAAGTGTCACAGCCACAATGTATTCGTTATGCTCTTAACGCGACACTTGGAGCATTCGTCCATTATGTCGATCTTACCGAATGCGGTACCGAATATGCTTACGAATTTTAAGTTACGGAATACGAACTTAACAACTTAAAGAATTTTGCGGTTCAACGATAACGAAAAAGTTACAGAATAGGGGTGGTAGACTATTTTAAATTCGAAATTTAAAAAAAGCATGTCTCCATCCCCCCCCCAGCGAAATTTTGAAATTTCTCAAAAACTATTTGGGTATAGGTTATTTTATTCATAGTGGTTGGCGCGTGACTTTGGCTTGCGCGGCAAATGTGGAGGGACAGTGGCGGATTTCCGAACAGGCGCAAGAGGCGCGCGCCTCGGGCCTCATAAATCCAGGGGGGCTCAAATTTCAGCTCTCACAATAAAATAAAATAATTTTATTTTTATGATAAAAATAATTAATATTATCACAGCGTACTTCATAATTTCATAGATGTTGCTCTTATATAACTTGATGATTAATCTGATGAACAGGTTGCCAAATCGGGCCAGAACAATGGTGGGGTGTTTTGTGATGCCAGAAAGGGTAGCAACCGTTTCTTGATGCATTCATTTAAATAAATTTCTGTATTTATAGACCCCATTGTTACAAATTCTACCGATTTTAATCTGCAGGTAGGTACAAATTGCTTGCCAAATAAGCTACTTTTTGGGAAATTTTGAAATTTTTTTTGTTTTGTACCTTTCTTCTACCTGGCCTAGACCTACTGTTATTTGTGATGTACTCATATCAGAATTATCACGAAGAAGCGCCATTTAGAGTGAAGTTTTAAAAGATTTTGGATTATTTTTTGATTTTAAAATGCCTGACGTCCAATTTAATGATTGTGTGGAAAACTTATGTACAAAATATCAAAATGATATTGATATTAAAAACTTTAAAGATGAACTTGTTCATTTTATTGCCTACGTAAGAGAAGAAAATGTCACCAATTCTGTGGAGATGTATAAATTGTTAATTGCAGGTTTGCAATCGACATTTCCTAATGTAGAGACAATTTTAAAAATATTTTTGACAATTCCAATTTGTAATGCAAATGGAGAACGTTCTTTTTCAGTTCTTAAAAGAGTTAAAAATTATTTAAGAAATTCCTTATCTTAACTTCATTTAAGTCATTTGTCTATGATGTTTATAGAAAATGATATAGTTATGTTAATTGATTATGAAAGTCTAATTGATAAATTTGCTAAAGCTAAAGCGAGAAAAGTTCCGATTTAGTTTGTTGTTAGTATTGCGAAAAAAGATTTGTTATTTTTATTATTATACCTACTTATATTTAATGTTTAATAAACAGTGATAATGATACCCATTTGATAATTTCATTATTTTTTTTTGTTAAAGATCCCAATTTTGAAACAAACCGTATACAGGTGGTCCAAAAAGTGTGACATAGGTGTGAAAATATTTAGAGGGGGCCTCAAAATTGAATTGCGCCTCGGGCCTCTGAAGTGCTAAATCCGCCACTGTGGAGGGAGCACCCTTGACACCCAAATTCCACCAATTAACACAAACAGCACCGAAATGACGAATATTCGTTTATGCACATTAGCCACTCCCAACCACTATAAATAAAATTACCTCTAGAAACTAAAATAATTTTTGTACAAACAGGTACAAACCACGATACGTACAAACGATACACAGACGATTTAGACTATTTTGGATTCAAAATTCTAAATGGGGGGGGGGCGACATGCACCGCCGCTGTATATAGGGTGTAATAAACCCAAATAGTTTTTGAAATAGTTAAAGAACATCGACGACATTGATGCGCATGATTGATTTATTTTCCGACGGTCATGATTAGAGACAGGATAGTTAGGTAAAATAAAACACCCTATTTATTATAATCCCTAATATAAATAAATATGTTTATTCCATAATATAAATTTGTTTTACTAAATATGTTTATTCTATAATATATTTAATTCAAAATTTTATGGTACCAACCCGTCGCTGTACGTATTTTTAGAAGTGCATGTCGCTGCCCCCCGCAAATCGAATTTTGGAGTGCAATTGGTGTCAATCGTTAGAGCCTAAATGAGATTCCATTTGTTTCGTTTAAGTCTCAACCATCGCGAAGATATTCGCGAAAAATGGGGGGGGGGGGGGGCTGTAGACACGTTGGCCCCCCACAAGTCGAATTTTGGGATGAAAATGGTGTCAAACGTTAGAGCTTCGTTAGAGTCTAAATGAGCTTCCATTTTTTTCGTTTGAGCCTCAACCGTCCCGGAGTTATTCGCGAAACAGTTGGGGGGGGGGGCAGGCTGTAGACTGTTTTTCTATTTTTGCAATTTTTGTGAATTTTTAGGTAAAATGGTATCAAACGTTAGGGCTTTGTCAGAGCCTAAATGAGCTTCCACTTCCAACATCTTAATTTCAGTTTCTAAAAAGTTACGGGCATTTCAAATTTTCGATTCCTCCGAGCAAGTTGTGTCCGATAATTTATTTGTTGTTCTTTCTTCTATGTTGAATTTTTATAAATAAATTAATTAATTTTTTTTTTCATTTACTACATTAAATTTTTATTGATAAATAATAAAATGCTGCATTTATTTTTGGTCATTTGTAATCTTTCAAGGGATTTTCAAGTTTGTTAATCCCCATTGTGCAACTTCTAATACTTCATAAGGAAGGTACTCGGCCCGCATCGGTGGAATTGTCCACTGTTCAAACGTAACCATTTTAGCGTCGAGGATTTAAAATTGACCATCGCCATCGGTGGAAATGTCTCTAGTCTTAATAATATAATTTTTAATCGGTTTCGATAACGGGTTAATAATTTCATCATGTTAAGGTGGCCGATTTCTATGGGGATTATCAACTTAACTAAAATTACTACAGTTACGAAAATTTTACAGGTTGTTGCTCAAGGCTTCACGTATAACATATTGAAATATGAGACAATAAATTATTATGTGTATTAGTTTTCGCATGCGCAATACACGTCATCGCTTTATATATTTAATTATTATCAATTTAATAATTGTCTTCTACGCCTCATATTTCAATATATTACACAAGAAGCTTTGAGCAATAATTTGTAAAATTTTCGTAATTGTAGCAATCGTGTAGCGCTACAACCCTAATGGGTCTTGGCTGACCATTATAATATTAACTTTTTAATATCAAATGGCATTCACAGCATTTAATTTTTTACCTACGACGCACATAAGGACAAATGAATGAATTACGACGACAAAAATAGATTTAGATATTTACTTCAAACTAATTCAAAATACCGTCAAATCGTTATCCATAAATCAGTCCATAACGCCACATAAAAATTATTTTTATTGTCGACCCATAAAAATCTGAGCGGGCGTGTAAAATTGAGTTTCTTTCGCACGATGTTACCAGTTATTTGTTATTGGTTTGTTGTTAGAGTAACATTAAGACGGTTTTGTTTTGTGAATTTGAAAATATAAGTTTTACTAAATGGATTTTGAAGCTTCAGGTATGTACTTCACTATACAGTAATTATTATACAATAATATTGTATAATATATAATATAAAGCGTTGTATGAAAAACTATATTTGTTTTTTATAAAATATTGAAACGTTATCTTTAATTTGAGTTACAAAAAAAGTTCCAAAAAGTTCACCAATTTTTCTTTTTATGTTCGAAAAATAATCTTAAAAATAATGTAAAAACTTAAAATTTAGGTCCCCTTGTTTCCCCGTTTGTTAAAGAGAGCATTTTATTTTCAGGCAGTTGCAGTCGTAAGAATCCCGATATTAAGATTAAGAGAAATGAACTATTTATAGTGTTAAAAAATGAACAGTTTTACAAGTCCTAGTCATTAAAGTGTAATAAAAAATTATTGCAGTATATATTGAACAAGTTAGGTGTTAGTGAATTTTCAGAACATTGGTCAAAGCAACTAAAAGTTCTTGTTAAAGTGTTCGTCGCGAAGCTTTTTAAGAAATGGCGTGATTGTAATTACATGCATGATCGTTTTATAAAAAAACATATGAAATGGCTTGATGAAGATTTGAATATCCCCGAAATACATCCATCAGCCCCAAAACATTCTGAGCAAAAGGGGCGAGGCAGGCCAACAAAATTATTTCAAGAGAGTTCTGAACGCAGTAAGCAACGACATGTAAATTCAATTGTATCGGATTTCAGTTCAGAACAGCTGTGCTTGGCTGCAGAATCAAGTTTGGTTAAATCGGGGAGAAGAAATACGGCTAAAGTTGTGAAATTAGCCATCCAATCTACGCCCACCAAGTTAAAAAAAATGAAAGTGGTGCACGATCCATCATCTTCTACTACTATAAGGCCGTACAATCCTGAAGAAGCTTTAGGTCTTATAGTGGATCTTGGGTTGACAAAAGAAGATTATGTAACAATGCGACTTGGTGCAAAAGAAAGAGGGGCTAACATTTATCCCTCATATCATGTGATAAAAGCGGCAAAAGACGAGTGTTATCCTGCAAATATTAAGGTAACTGAAAACGAGGCTGTAGTTCCAGTGCAGGATCTTCTTATGCAGTAGCGGATCCAGGGGGGGGGGCACGGGGGCACGTGCCCCCCCCAGACGGTATATTTTTATGTATATTTTTATATTTTTGTGTGATAGGATAACAGTTATTGTTGACTTTTTTGCCCGTCCGCCCCTTTGTGCCCCCCCCCAGAAAAAAATCCTGGATCCGCCCTTGTTCTTATGCATACTGTACAACGTCTGGCACAAGTACAGATTGATGTAATACTACAGAATATTTCAGAGGCCTGTGATACTATCGAAGTTTATTACAAATGGGGCCTAGATGGTAGCGGTGGACACAGTATATATAAACAGAATTTCGCTAATAATTCGCAATATGCGGATTCCAACATAATATTATGTACGATTGTGCCACTACAAATGCGTGAAGCAAATAATTATAACAAAATCTTTTGGAAGAACATGACACCTTCATCAACAAGGTATTCCCGTCCAATTGGATTCGTGATAAAAAAAGAAAATGTCCAAAATGTGAAAGAAATGTATGACAAAGTACAAACCCAAATATTGCAATTGGAGCCCACAATAATCGTCCTAGGCAGTAAAGAAATAAAATTTAAACATATTCCTATATGTACGATGCTGGATGGAAAGGCTGTCAATATTTTGACAGATACTTCAAGTTCACAGGCATGCAATGTTTGTAAGGCTACTCCTAAAAATTTAAACAATTTAGAGGAACAAAAGAACAGAGTATGTATTGAAGATACCTACAAATTTGGCATACCTATACTACATGCATATCTAAGATCCTATGAATATTTACTGCATATAGCATATAAATTGGAATTGCGGCAGTGGCAAGCAAGAGGTGAAAGTTCGAAAGAAAAAGTTAAGGAAAGAAAAAGTAAAATTGCTAATGAATTTTATAAAGTAATGGGCCTTGTTGTTGATCAACCAAAACAAGGTGGAGGCAATAGCAATGATGGTAACACGGCACGAAAATTTTTTAAAAATCCTGCGATTGTTTCCCAAATAACTGGAATCAATGAAGAATTGATCCAAAAATTTTCAAATATACTTTCCATCATTTCTTGTGGGCATTACGTGAAGGAAGATATATTTAAAAACTATTGCTTTGAAACAGCCCAAATGGCTATCTCACTTTATGGTTGGTACAAAATGAGTGCCAGTGTTCACAAACTATTGATTCATGGAGCTGATATTATGAAATCTTTACCTTTGCCAGTAGGCAGTTTGTCAGAAGATGTACTTGAGAAAGGCCATAAAGACTATAAAACATTAAGACAATATCACTCCAGAAAAACTTCAAGATTCAACACGAATATGGACATCTTTAACTGGATGCTAGTATCCTCGGACCCAATTGTGACCAATAAGCGAAAGAAACCTAAACACGTTAAAACAAAATTTAATGAAATTGTATTAAGTATGTTAAGATTGCCTGCTTTCTGTGCTGGGGATAATGAAGATAATTATGATCAGGAGTCTGATGATACGGAAGATCAGGATATGGATGTAGAGTAATGTCTAATGTAACTGTCTAATGACAAACTACCTACTGGCAAAGGTAAATTAACAGTTTGTGAACACTGGCACTCATTTTTATATGTACATTAAAATTGTAGATGTTTTATGTTCTCACTGATTTAAATTACAGAAATTATATAGGAAAAAATTTTGTTGTTGTTTTTATTTTTATAATACTAGGCCATCTTGACCCAACTAACCTCTATTAGGCATTTTTGTCAAAGACAATTGAGTAGTATATCCATTTCTGATCATAATGTCAACAAAAATCATATTTTATATTTTTGTCGTCCTAATTCATTCATTTGTCCTTATGTGCGACGGGGAGCCAGCCCGACGAAGAACCCCCAACCTGGAGGACCAGAGAGACGGTTAGAATAAAGTTCTTACTTCATTCGGCTTCGAACGGGGTATTTAGCATTCAGCATTCATAGTCAACTCGCATGACCACTATGTTCCGACCGTCTCTCTTTGTAGCAATAGTATTATTTAATTGCAATCGTTGTTAAATAAATTTTAAAAATAAAAATAAAGTAGATAATCCCCATAGAAATCGACCACCTTAATGAACAATTTTACTTTCATTCTTTCCAACCAATGAAAGACGTCATCAAATACTTTAGTATTTGACGTCATCTATGTAAATCTAAATAGTTTTTACCATGTTTTACCAACATAATTTGAAAAAACCGACCTGCGCCAGAGGCATTTTAAAACAAGTGCAAATTTTACGGAAAATTTTCAAAATAAATTTTCTTATAATTTAATTTTGGTAAATTTATATAATAATATAATTAAATATAAATTAATTGTAAAAACAATAAACATGTCGAAATCTAGATCTACGAAAAGTATGTCCATACGTTTTTTCTAAAACAAAAAAAATAGTAAAATTTAGATTAAAAAAATATTATGTAATATTTGAATTTTTCAAAACGATATAAAAACATCTTATTAAATCACCGACAAACTCCGAAAATAAGTATGTTCCCCTATAGGTTAGTGGTTAGAGTAGACGGCTCTAGTACAATTCGAAAGATCTATCGTAGGTTCGAATCCCGGTGGGATCTAAGGTAAGAAAAAAAATCTTCAAATTTAATTTTCAGATTCACAGAAATGATTGGCGCTGCGACATATCCATGGACACTAGTAGAAAAATTGAT
Organism: Rhagonycha lutea; assembly: GCA_958510855.1. Classification (NCBI taxonomy): domain Eukaryota; kingdom Metazoa; phylum Arthropoda; class Insecta; order Coleoptera; family Cantharidae; genus Rhagonycha; species Rhagonycha lutea. Next base: position 16,598,324 of record OY294042.1, read on the forward strand.
TTAAAAAGATTTTCTGCAGGTACACTAACTTCATTTAGGAGCCTTTAATATAAATATAATATGGTAGATTAAATAAAAATGAACCAATAATAATAATACTAAAATAAAAAATAATTAATTTTTTTGCAAATAAATATTGGCAACCAATATTGCACCAATATTGGAAACCAATATTGTACCAATATTGGAAAATGTTCACATCTCGATATTGGCGCAATATTGGAAATAAATATTGCACCAATATTGGAAACCAATATTGCACCAATATTGGAAAATGTTCACATCTCGATATTGGCGCAATATTGGAAATAAATATTGCGCCAATATTGAAAGCCAATATTGTACCAATATTGGAAAATGTTCACATCTCGATATTGGCGCAATATTGGAAATAAATATTGCGCCAATATTGGAAGCCAATATTGTACCAATATTGGAAAATGTTCACATCTCGATATTGGCGCAATATTGGAAATAAATATTGCACCAATATTGGAAACCAATATTGCACCAATATTGGAAAATGTTCACATCTCAATATTGGCGCAATATTGGAAATAAATATTGCACCAATATTGGAAATCAATATTGCACCAATATTGGAAATCAATATTGCACCAATATTGGAAAATGTTCACAACTCAATATTGGCGCAATATTGGAAATAAATATTGCGCCAATATTGGAAGCCAATATTGTACCAATATTGGAAAATGTTCACATCTCGATATTGGCCCAATATATATTTTCAATATTGGACCAATATTGAGCCAACATTGTGTGCTACATGGGAAAATGGCTCGAAAATGTTGAAGTGGCTGGTTAACCACCAAGACCCCGGAATTTTCTTGTACCTTTAATACATAATATTACTAATCATATAAGCTTCCAATCCTGAAAATATAAAAGTAGCAAAATGCTACTAGAAAAAGTTACGCATATTTGTCTTGAATAATTCCTCGAAAATGTTGAAGTGGCTGGTTAACCACCAAGACCCAGGAATTTTCTTGTACCTTTAATTCATAATATTACTAAACATATAAGCTTCCAAACCTGAAATTATAAAAGTAGCAAAATGCTCCTAGAAAAAGTTACGCATATTTGTCTTGAATAATTCCTCGAAAAATTGTTCGAAAATGTTGAAGTGGCTGGTTAACCACCAAGGCCCCGGAATTTTCTTGTACCTTTAATACATAGTATTACTAAATATATAAGCTTCCTATCCTGAAAATATAAAAGTAGCAAAATGCTCCTAGAAAAAGTTACGCATATTTGTCTTGAATAATTCCTCGAAAATATTGAAGTGGCTGGTTAACCACCAAGACCCCGGAATTTTCTTGTACCTTTAATACATAATATTACTAATCATATAAGCTTCCAATCCTGAAAATATAAAAGTAGCAAAATGCTCCTAGAAAAAGTTTCGCATATTTGTCTTGAATAATTCCTCGAAAATGTTGAAGTGGCTGGTTAACCACCAAGACCCCGGAATTTTTTGTACCTTTAATACATAATATTACTAATCATATAAGCTTCCAATCTTGAAAATATAAAAGTAGCAAAATGCTCCTAGAAAAAGTTACGCATATTTGTCTTGAATAATTCCTCGAAAATGTTGAAGTGGCTGGTTAACCACCAAGACCCCGGAATTTTCTTGTACCTTTAATACATAATATTACTAATCATATAAGCTTCCAATCCTGAAAATATAAAAGTAGCAAAATGCTCCTAGAAAAAGTTTCGCATATTTGTCTTGAATAATTCCTCGAAAATGTTGAAGTGGCTGGTTAACCACCAAGACCCCGGAATTTTTTGTACCTTTAATACATAATATTACTAATCATATAAGCTTCCAATCTTGAAAATATAAAAGTAGCAAAATGCTCCTAGAAAAAGTTACGCATATTTGTCTTGAATAATTCCTCGAAAATGTTGAAGTGGCTGGTTAACCACCAAGACCCAGGAATTTTCTTGTACCTTTAATTCATAATATTACTAAACATATAAACTTCCAATCCTGAAAATATAAAAGTAGCAAAATGCTCCTAGAAAAAGTTACGCATATTTGTCTTGAATAATTCCTCGAAAAATGGCTCGAAAATGTTGAAGTGGCTGGTTAACCACCAAGACCCCGGAATTTTCTTGTACCTTTAATACATAATATTACTAATCATATAAGCTTCCAATCCTGAAAATATAAAAGTAGCAAAATGCTACTAGAAAAAGTTACGCATATTTGTCTTGAATAATTCCTCGAAAATGTTGAAGTGGCTGGTTAACCACCAAGACCCCGGAATTTTCTTGTACCTTTAATACATAATATTACTAATCATATAAGCTTCCAATCCTGAAAATATAAAAGTAGCAAAATGCTCCTAGAAAAAGTTACGCATATTTGTCTTGAATAATTCCTCGAAAAATGGCTCGAAAATGTTGAAGTGGCTGGTTAACCACCAAGACCCCGGAATTTTCTTGTACCTTTAATACATAATATTACTAATCATATAAGCTTCCAATCCTGAAAATATAAAAGTAGCAAAATGCTCCTAGAAAAAGTTACGCATATTTGTCTTGAATAATTCCTCGAAAATGTTGAAGTGGCTGGTTAACCACCAAGACCCCGGAATTTTCTTGTACCTTTAATACATAATATTACTAATCATATAAGCTTCCAATCCTGAAAATATAAAAGTAGCAAAATGCTCCTAGAAAAAGTTACGCATATTTGTCTTGAATAATTCCTCGAAAAATGGCTCGAAAATGTTGAAGTGGCTGGTTAACCACCAAGACCCCGGAATTTTCTTGTACCTTTAATACATAATATTACTAATCATATAAGCTTCCAATCCTGAAAATATAAAAGTAGCAAAATGCTACTAGAAAAAGTTACGCATATTTGTCTTGAATAATTCCTCGAAAATGTTGAAGTGGCTGGTTAACCACCAAGACCCAGGAATGTTCTTGTACCTTTAATTCATAATATTACTAAACATATAAGCTTCCAATCCTGAAAATATAAAAGTAGCAAAATGCTCCTAGAAAAAGTTACGCATATTTGTCTTGAATAATTCCTCGAAAAATTGTTCGAAAATGTTGAAGTGGCTGGTTAACCACCAAGGCCCCGGAATTTTCTTGTACCTTTAATTCATAATATTACTAAACATATAAACTTCCAATCCTGAAAATATAAAAGTAGCAAAATGCTCCTAGAAAAAGTTACGCATATTTGTCTTGAATAATTCCTCGAAAATGTTGAAGTGGCTGGTTAACCACCAAGACCCCGGAATTTTCTTGTACCTTTAATACATAATATTACTAATCATATAAGCTTCCAATCCTGAAAATATAAAAGTAGCAAAATGCTCCTAGAAAAAGTTACGCATATTTGTCTTGAATAATTCCTCGAAAATGTTGAAGTGGCTGGTTAACCACCAAGACCCCGGAATTTTCTTGTACCTTTAATACATAATATTACTAATCATATAAGCTTCCAATCCTGAAAATATAAAAGTAGCAAAATGCTCCTAGAAAAAGTTACGCATATTTGTCTTGAATAATTCCTCGAAAAATGGCTCGAAAATGTTGAAGTGGCTGGTTAACCACCAAGACCCCGGAATTTTCTTGTACCTTTAATACATAATATTACTAATCATATAAGCTTCCAATCCTGAAAATATAAAAGTAGCAAAATGCTACTAGAAAAAGTTACGCATATTTGTCTTGAATAATTCCTCGAAAATGTTGAAGTGGCTGGTTAACCACCAAGACCCAGGAATGTTCTTGTACCTTTAATTCATAATATTACTAAACATATAAGCTTCCAATCCTGAAAATATAAAAGTAGCAAAATGCTCCTAGAAAAAGTTACGCATATTTGTCTTGAATAATTCCTCGAAAAATTGTTCGAAAATGTTGAAGTGGCTGGTTAACCACCAAGGCCCCGGAATTTTCTTGTACCTTTAATTCATAATATTACTAAACATATAAACTTCCAATCCTGAAAATATAAAAGTAGCAAAATGCTCCTAGAAAAAGTTACGCATATTTGTCTTGAATAATTCCTCGAAAATGTTGAAGTGGCTGGTTAACCACCAAGACCCCGGAATTTTCTTGTACCTTTAATACATAATATTACTAATCATATAAGCTTCCAATCCTGAAAATATAAAAGTAGCAAAATGCTCCTAGAAAAAGTTACGCATATTTGTCTTGAATAATTCCTCGAAAAATGGCTCGAAAATGTTGAAGTGGCTGGTTAACCACCAAGACCCCGGAATTTTCTTGTACCTTTAATACATAATATTACTAATCATATAAGCTTCCAATCCTGAAAATATAAAAGTAGCAAAATGCTCCTAGAAAAAGTTACGCATATTTGTCTTGAATAATTCCTCGAAAAATGGCTCGAAAATGTTGAAGTGGCTGGTTAACCACCAAGACCCCGGAATTTTCTTGTACCTTTAATACATAATATTACTAATCATATAAGCTTCCAATCCTGAAAATATAAAAGTAGCAAAATGCTCCTAGAAAAAGTTACGCATATTTGTCTTGAATAATTCCTCGAAAATGTTGAAGTGGCTGGTTAACCACCAAGACCCCGGAATTTTCTTGTACCTTTAATACATAATATTACTAATCATATAAGCTTCCAATCCTGAAAATATAAAAGTAGCAAAATGCTCCTAGAAAAAGTTACGCATATTTGTCTTGAATAATTCCTCGAAAAATGGCTCGAAAATGTTGAAGTGGCTGGTTAACCACCAAGACCCCGGAATTTTCTTGTACCTTTAATACATAATATTACTAATCATATAAGCTTCCAATCCTGAAAATATAAAAGTAGCAAAATGCTACTAGAAAAAGTTACGCATATTTGTCTTGAATAATTCCTCGAAAATGTTGAAGTGGCTGGTTAACCACCAAGACCCAGGAATGTTCTTGTACCTTTAATTCATAATATTACTAAACATATAAGCTTCCAATCCTGAAAATATAAAAGTAGCAAAATGCTCCTAGAAAAAGTTACGCATATTTGTCTTGAATAATTCCTCGAAAAATTGTTCGAAAATGTTGAAGTGGCTGGTTAACCACCAAGGCCCCGGAATTTTCTTGTACCTTTAATACATAGTATTACTAAATATATAAGCTTCCTATCCTGAAAATATAAAAGTAGCAAAATGCTCCTAGAAAAAGTTACGCATATTTGTCTTGAATAATTCCTCGAAAATATTGAAGTGGCTGGTTAACCACCAAGACCCCGGAATTTTCTTGTACCTTTAATACATAATATTACTAATCATATAAGCTTCCAATCCTGAAAATATAAAAGTAGCAAAATGCTCCTAGAAAAAGTTACGCATATTTGTCTTGAATAATTCCTCGAAAAATTGTTCGAAAATGTTGAAGTGGCTGGTTAACCACCAAGGCCCCGGAATTTTCTTGTACCTTTAATACATAGTATTACTAAATATATAAGCTTCCTATCCTGAAAATATAAAAGTAGCAAAATGCTCCTAGAAAAAGTTACGCATATTTGTCTTGAATAATTCCTCGAAAATATTGAAGTGGCTGGTTAACCACCAAGACCCCGGAATTTTCTTGTACCTTTAATACATAATATTAATAATCATATAAGCTTCCAATCCTGAAAATATAAAAGTAGCAAAATGCTCCTAGAAAAAGTTTCGCATATTTGTCTTGAATAATTCCTCGAAAATGTTGAAGTGGCTGGTTAACCACCAAGACCCCGGAATTTTCTTGTACCTTTAATACATAATATTACTAATCATATAAGCTTCCAATCCTGAAAATATAAAAGTAGCAAAATGCTCCTAGAAAAAGTTACGCATATTTGTCTTGAATAATTCCTCGAAAATATGAAAGTGGCTGGTTAACCACCAAGACCCCGGAATTTGCTTGTACCTTTAATACATAATATTACTAATAATATAAGCTTCCAATCATGAAAATATAAAAGTAGCAAAATGCTCCTAGAAAAAGTTACGCATATTTGTCTTGAATAATTCCTCGAAAATGTTGAAGTGGCTGGTTAACCACCAAGACCCCGGAATTTTTTTGTACCTTTAATACATAATATTACTAATCATATAAGCTTCCAATCTTGAAAATATAAAAGTAGCAAAATGCTCCTAGAAAAAGTTACGCATATTTGTCTTGAATAATTCCTCGAAAATGTTGAAGTGGCTGGTTAACCACCAAGACCCAGGAATTTTCTTGTACCTTTAATTCATAATATTACTAATCATATAAGCTTCCAATCCTGAAAATATAAAAGTAGCAAAATGCTCCTAGAAAAAGTTACGCATATTTGTCTTGAATAATTCCTCGAAAAATGGCTCGAAAATGTTGAAGTGGCTGGTTAACCACCAAGACCCCGGAATTTTCTTGTACCTTTAATACATAATATTACTAATCATATAAGCTTCCAATCCTGAAAATATAAAAGTAGCAAAATGCTACTAGAAAAAGTTACGCATATTTGTCTTGAATAATTCCTCGAAAATGTTGAAGTGGCTGGTTAACCACCAAGACCCCGGAATTTTTTTGTACCTTTAATACATAATATTACTAATCATATAAGCTTCCAATCCTGAAAATATAAAAGTAGCAAAATGCTCCTAGAAAAAGTTACGCATATTTGTCTGGAATAATTCCTCGAAAAATGGCTCGAAAATGTTGAAGTGGCTGGTTAACCACCAAGACCCCGGAATTTTCTTGTACCTTTAATACATAATATTACTAATCATATAAGCTTCCAATCCTGAAAATGTAAAAGTAGCAAAATGCTCCTAGAAAAAGTTACGCATATTTGTCTTGAATAATTCCTCGAAAATGTTGAAGTGGCTGGTTAACCACCAAGACCCCGGAATTTTCTTGTACCTATAATACATAATATTACTAATCATATAAGCTTCCAATCCTGAAAATATAAAAGTAGCAAAATGCTCCTAGAAAAAGTTACGCATATTTGTCTTGAATAATTCCTCGAAAATGTTGAAGTGGCTGGTTAACCACCAAGACCCCGGAATTTTCTTGTACCTTTAATACATAATATTACTAATAATATAAGCTTCCAATCCTGAAAATGTAAAAGTAGCAAAATGCTCCTAGAAAAAGTTACGCATATTTGTCTTGCATAATTCCTCGAAAATGTTGAAGTGGCTGGTTAACCACCAAGACCCCGGAATTTTCTTGTACCTTTAATACATAATATTACTAATCATATAAGCTTCCAATCCTGAAAATATAAAAGTAGCAAAATGCTCCTAGAAAAAGTTACGCATATTTGTCTTGAATAATTCCTCGAAAAATGGCTCGAAAATGTTGAAGTGGCTGGTTAACCACCAAGACCCCGGAATTTTCTTGTACCGTTAATACATAATATTACTAATCATATAAGCTTCCAATCCTGAAAATATAAAAGTAGCAAAATGCTACTAGAAAAAGTTACGCATATTTGTCTTGAATAATTCCTCGAAAATGTTGAAGTGGCTGGTTAACCACCAAGACCCAGGAATGTTCTTGTACCTTTAATTCATAATATTACTAAACATATAAGCTTCCAATCCTGAAAATATAAAAGTAGCAAAATGCTCCTAGAAAAAGTTACGCATATTTGTCTTGAATAATTCCTCGAAAAATTGTTCGAAAATGTTGAAGTGGCTGGTTAACCACCAAGGCCCCGGAATTTTCTTGTACCTTTAATACATAGTATTACTAAATATATAAGCTTCCTATCCTGAAAATATAAAAGTAGCAAAATGCTCCTAGAAAAAGTTACGCATATTTGTCTTGAATAATTCCTCGAAAATATTGAAGTGGCTGGTTAACCACCAAGACCCCGGAATTTTCTTGTACCTTTAATACATAATATTACTAATCATATAAGCTTCCAATCCTGAAAATATAAAAGTAGCAAAATGCTCCTAGAAAAAGTTTCGCATATTTGTCTTGAATAATTCCTCGAAAATGTTGAAGTGGCTGGTTAACCACCAAGACCCCGGAATTTTCTTGTACCTTTAATACATAATATTACTAATCATATAAGCTTCCAATCCTGAAAATATAAAAGTAGCAAAATGCTCCTAGAAAAAGTTTCGCATATTTGTCTTGAATAATTCCTCGAAAATGTTGAAGTGGCTGGTTAACCACCAAGACCCCGGAATTTTTTGTACCTTTAATACATAATATTACTAATCATATAAGCTTCCAATCTTGAAAATATAAAAGTAGCAAAATGCTCCTAGAAAAAGTTACGCATATTTGTCTTGAATAATTCCTCGAAAATGTTGAAGTGGCTGGTTAACCACCAAGACCCCGGAATTTTCTTGTACCTTTAATACATAATATTACTAATCATATAAGCTTCCAATCCTGAAAATATAAAAGTAGCAAAATGCTCCTAGAAAAAGTTTCGCATATTTGTCTTGAATAATTCCTCGAAAATGTTGAAGTGGCTGGTTAACCACCAAGACCCCGGAATTTTTTGTACCTTTAATACATAATATTACTAATCATATAAGCTTCCAATCTTGAAAATGTAAAAGTAGAAAAATGCTCCTAGAAAAAGTTACGCATATTTGTCTTGAATAATTCCTCGAAAATGTTGAAGTGGCTGGTTAACCACCAAGACCCAGGAATTTTCTTGTACCTTTAATTCATAATATTACTAAACATATAAACTTCCAATCCTGAAAATATAAAAGTAGCAAAATGCTCCTGGAAAAAGTTACGCATATTTGTCTTGAATAATTCCTCGAAAAATGGCTCGAAAATGTTGAAGTGGCTGGTTAACCACCAAGACCCCGTAATTTTCTTGTACCTTTAATACATAATATTACTAATCATATAAGCTTCCAATCCTGAAAATATAAAAGTAGCAAAATGCTACTAGAAAAAGTTACGCATATTTGTCTTGAATAATTCCTCGAAAATGTTGAAGTGGCTGGTTAACCACCAAGACCCCGGAATTTTCTTGTACCTTTAATACATAATATTACTAATCATATAAGCTTCCAATCCTGAAAATATAAAAGTAGCAAAATGCTCCTAGAAAAAGTTACGCATATTTGTCTTGCATAATTCCTCGAAAATGTTGAAGTGGCTGGTTAACCACCAAGACCCCGGAATTTTCTTGTACCTTTAATACATAATATTACTAATAATATAAGCTTCCAATCATGAAAATATAAAAGTAGCAAAATGCTCCTAGAAAAAGTTACGCATATTTGTCTTGAATAATTCCTCGAAAATGTTGAAGTGGCTGGTTAACCACCAAGACCCCGGAATTTTTTTGTACCTTTAATACATAATATTACTAATCATATAAGCTTCCAATCTTGAAAATATAAAAGTAGCAAAATGCTCCTAGAAAAAGTTACGCATATTTGTCTTGAATAATTCCTCGAAAAATGGCTCGAAAATGTTGAAGTGGCTGGTTAACCACCAAGACCCCGGAATTTTCTTGTACCTTTAATACATAATATTACTAATCATATAAGCTTCCAATCCTGAAAATATAAAAGTAGCAAAATGCTACTAGAAAAAGTTACGCATATTTGTCTTGAATAATTCCTCGAAAATGTTGAAGTGGCTGGTTAACCACCAAGACCCAGGAATGTTCTTGTACCTTTAATTCATAATATTACTAAACATATAAGCTTCCAATCCTGAAAATATAAAAGTAGCAAAATGCTCCTAGAAAAAGTTACGCATATTTGTCTTGCATAATTCCTCGAAAATGTTGAAGTGGCTGGTTAACCACCAAGACCCCGGAATTTTTTTGTACCTTTAATACATAATATTACTAATCATATAAGCTTCCAATCCTGAAAATATAAAAGTAGCAAAATGCTCCTAGAAAAAGTTACGCATATTTGTCTGGAATAATTCCTCGAAAAATGGCTCGAAAATGTTGAAGTGGCTGGTTAACCACCAAGACCCCGGAATTTTCTTGTACCTTTAATACATAATATTACTAATCATATAAGCTTCCAATCCTGAAAATGTAAAAGTAGCAAAATGCTCCTAGAAAAAGTTACGCATATTTGTCTTGAATAATTCCTCGAAAATGTTGAAGTGGCTGGTTAACCACCAAGACCCCGGAATTTTCTTGTACCTATAATACATAATATTACTAATCATATAAGCTTCCAATCCTGAAAATATAAAAGTAGCAAAATGCTCCTAGAAGAAGTTACGCATATTTGTCTTGAATAATTCCTCGAAAATGTTGAAGTGGCTGGTTAACCACCAAGACCCCGGAATTTTCTTGTACCTTTAATACATAATATTACTAATAATATAAGCTTCCAATCCTGAAAATGTAAAAGTAGCAAAATGCTCCTAGAAAAAGTTACGCATATTTGTCTTGCATAATTCCTCGAAAATGTTGAAGTGGCTGGTTAACCACCAAGACCCCGGAATTTTCTTGTACCTTTAATACATAATATTACTAATCATATAAGCTTCCAATCCTGAAAATATAAAAGTAGCAAAATGCTCCTAGAAAAAGTTACGCATATTTGTCTTGAATAATTCCTCGAAAAATGGCTCGAAAATGTTGAAGTGGCTGGTTAACCACCAAGACCCCGGAATTTTCTTGTACCTTTAATACATAATATTACTAATCATATAAGCTTCCAATCCTGAAAATGTAAAAGTAGCAAAATGCTCCTAGAAAAAGTTACGCATATTTGTCTTGAATAATTCCTCGAAAATGTTGAAGTGGCTGGTTAACCACCAAGACCCCGGAATTTTCTTGTACCTATAATACATAATATTACTAATCATATAAGCTTCCAATCCTGAAAATATAAAAGTAGCAAAATGCTCCTAGAAAAAGTTACGCATATTTGTCTTGAATAATTCCTCGAAAATGTTGAAGTGGCTGGTTAACCACCAAGACCCCGGAATTTTCTTGTACCTATAATACATAATATTACTAATCATATAAGCTTCCAATCCTGAAAATATAAAAGTAGCAAAATGCTCCTAGAAAAAGTTACGCATATTTGTCTTGAATAATTCCTCGAAAATGTTGAAGTGGCTGGTTAACCACCAAGACCCCGGAATTTTCTTGTACCTTTAATACATAATATTACTAATAATATAAGCTTCCAATCCTGAAAATGTAAAAGTAGCAAAATGCTCCTAGAAAAAGTTACGCATATTTGTCTTGCATAATTCCTCGAAAATGTTGAAGTGGCTGGTTAACCACCAAGACCCCGGAATTTTCTTGTACCTTTAATACATAATATTACTAATCATATAAGCTTCCAATCCTGAAAATATAAAAGTAGCAAAATGCTCCTAGAAAAAGTTACGCATATTTGTCTTGAATAATTCCTCGAAAAATGGCTCGAAAATGTTGAAGTGGCTGGTTAACCACCAAGACCCCGGAATTTTCTTGTACCTTTAATACATAATATTACTAATCATATAAGCTTCCAATCCTGAAAATATAAAAGTAGCAAAATGCTACTAGAAAAAGTTACGCATATTTGTCTTGAATAATTCCTCGAAAATGTTGAAGTGGCTGGTTAACCACCAAGACCCAGGAATGTTCTTGTACCTTTAATTCATAATATTACTAAACATATAAGCTTCCAATCCTGAAAATATAAAAGTAGCAAAATGCTCCTAGAAAACGTTACGCATATTTGTCTTGAATAATTCCTCGAAAAATTGTTCGAAAATGTTGAAGTGGCTGGTTAACCACCAAGGCCCCGGAATTTTCTTGTACCTTTAATACATAGTATTACTAAATATATAAGCTTCCTATCCTGAAAATATAAAAGTAGCAAAATGCTCCTAGAAAAAGTTACGCATATTTGTCTTGAATAATTCCTCGAAAATATTGAAGTGGCTGGTTAACCACCAAGACCCCGGAATTTTCTTGTACCTTTAATACATAATATTACTAATCATATAAGCTTCCAATCCTGAAAATATAAAAGTAGCAAAATGCTCCTAGAAAAAGTTTCGCATATTTGTCTTGAATAATTCCTCGAAAATGTTGAAGTGGCTGGTTAACCACCAAGACCCCGGAATTTTCTTGTACCTTTAATACATAATATTACTAATCATATAAGCTTCCAATCCTGAAAATATAAAAGTAGCAAAATGCTCCTAGAAAAAGTTTCGCATATTTGTCTTGAATAATTCCTCGAAAATGTTGAAGTGGCTGGTTAACCACCAAGACCCCGGAATTTTTTGTACCTTTAATACATAATATTACTAATCATATAAGCTTCCAATCTTGAAAATATAAAAGTAGCAAAATGCTCCTAGAAAAAGTTACGCATATTTGTCTTGAATAATTCCTCGAAAATGTTGAAGTGGCTGGTTAACCACCAAGACCCCGGAATTTTCTTGTACCTTTAATACATAATATTACTAATCATATAAGCTTCCAATCCTGAAAATATAAAAGTAGCAAAATGCTCCTAGAAAAAGTTTCGCATATTTGTCTTGAATAATTCCTCGAAAATGTTGAAGTGGCTGGTTAACCACCAAGACCCCGGAATTTTTTGTACCTTTAATACATAATATTACTAATCATATAAGCTTCCAATCTTGAAAATGTAAAAGTAGCAAAATGCTCCTAGAAAAAGTTACGCATATTTGTCTTGAATAATTCCTCGAAAATGTTGAAGTGGCTGGTTAACCACCAAGACCCAGGAATTTTCTTGTACCTTTAATTCATAATATTACTAAACATATAAACTTCCAATCCTGAAAATATAAAAGTAGCAAAATGCTCCTAGAAAAAGTTACGCATATTTGTCTTGAATAATTCCTCGAAAAATGGCTCGAAAATGTTGAAGTGGCTGGTTAACCACCAAGACCCCGGAATTTTCTTGTACCTTTAATACATAATATTACTAATCATATAAGCTTCCAATCCTGAAAATATAAAAGTAGCAAAATGCTACTAGAAAAAGTTACGCATATTTGTCTTGAATAATTCCTCGAAAATGTTGAAGTGGCTGGTTAACCACCAAGACCCCGGAATTTTCTTGTACCTTTAATACATAATATTACTAATCATATAAGCTTCCAATCCTGAAAATATAAAAGTAGCAAAATGCTCCTAGAAAAAGTTACGCATATTTGTCTTGAATAATTCCTCGAAAAATGGCTCGAAAATGTTGAAGTGGCTGGTTAACCACCAAGACCCCGGAATTTTCTTGTACCTTTAATACATAATATTACTAATCATATAAGCTTCCAATCCTGAAAATATAAAAGTAGCAAAATGCTCCTAGAAAAAGTTACGCATATTTGTCTTGAATAATTCCTCGAAAATGTTGAAGTGGCTGGTTAACCACCAAGACCCCGGAATTTTCTTGTACCTTTAATACTTAATATTACTAATCATATAAGCTTCCAATCCTGAAAATATAAAAGTAGCAAAATGCTCCTAGAAAAAGTTACGCATATTTGTCTTGCATAATTCCTCGAAAATGTTGAAGTGGCTGGTTAACCACCAAGACCCCGGAATTTTCTTGTACCTTTAATTCATAATATTACTAATCATATAAGCTTCCAATCCTGAAAATATAAAAGTAGCAAAATGCTCCTAGAAAAAGTTACGCATATTTGTCTTGAATAATTCCTCGAAAATGTTGAAGTGGCTGGTTAACCACCAAGACCACGGAATTTTCTTGTACCTTTAATACATAATATTACTAATCATATAAGCTTCAAATCCTGAAAATGTAAAAGTAGCAAAATGCTCCTAGAAAAAGTTACGCATATTTGTCTTGAATAATTCCTCGAAAATGTTGAAGTGGCTGGTTAACCACCAAGACCCCGGAATTTTCTTGTACCTTTAATACATAATATTACTAATCATATAAGCTTCCAATCCTTAAAATATAAAAGTAGCAAAATGCTCCTAGAAAAAGTTACGCATATTTGTCTTGAATAATTCCTCGAAAATGTTGAAGTGGCTGGTTAACCACCAAGACCCCGGAATTTTCTTGTACCTTTAATACATAATATTACTAATCATACAAGCTTCCAATCCTGAAAATATAAAAGTAGCAAAATGCTCCTAGAAAAAGTTACGCATATTTGTCTTGAATAATTCCTCGAAAATATTGAAGTGGCTGGTTAACCACCAAGACCCCGGAATTTTCTTGTACCTTTAATACATAATATTACTAATCATATAAGCTTCCAATCCTGAAAATGTAAAAGTAGCAAAATGCTCCTAGAAAAAGTTACGCATATTTGTCTTGAATAATTCCTCGAAAATGTTGAAGTGGCTGGTTAACCACCAAGACCCCGGAATTTTCTTGTACCTATAATACATAATATTACTAATCATATAAGCTTCCAATCCTGAAAATATAAAAGTAGCAAAATGCTCCTAGAAAAAGTTACGCATATTTGTCTTGAATAATTCCTCGAAAATGTTGAAGTGGCTGGTTAACCACCAAGACCCCGGAATTTTCTTGTACCTTTAATACATAATATTACTAATAATATAAGCTTCCAATCCTGAAAATGTAAAAGTAGCAAAATGCTCCTAGAAAAAGTTACGCATATTTGTCTTGAATAATTCCTCGAAAAATGGCTCGAAAATGTTGAAGTGGCTGGTTAACCACCAAGACCCCGGAATTTTCTTGTACCTTTAATACATAATATTACTAATCATATAAGCTTCCAATCCTGAAAATATAAAAGTAGCAAAATGCTCCTAGAAATAGTTACGCATATTTGTCTTGAATAATTCCTCGAAAATGTTGAAGTGGCTGGTTAACCACCAAGACCCCGGAATTTTCTTGTACCTTTAATACATAATATTACTAATCATATAAGCTTCCAATCCTGAAAATGTAAAAGTAGCAAAATGCTCCTAGAAAAAGTTACGCATATTTGTCTTGCATAATTCCTCGAAAATGTTGAAGTGGCTGGTTAACCACCAAGACCCCGGAATTTTCTTGTACCTTTAATACATAATATTACTAATCATATAAGCTTCCAATCCTGAAAATATAAAAGTAGCAAAATGCTCCTAGAAAAAGTTACGCATATTTGTCTTGAATAATTCCTCGAAAAATGGCTCGAAAATGTTGAAGTGGCTGGTCAACCACCAAGACCCCGGAATTTTCTTGTACCTTTAATACATAATATTACTAAACATATAAGCTTCCTATCCTGAAAATATAAAAGTAGCAAAATGCTCCTAGAAAAAGTTACGCATATTTGTCTTGAATAATTCCTCGAAAAATGGCTCGAAAATGTTGAAGTGGCTGGGTAACCACCAAGACCCCGGAATTTTCTTGTACCTTTAATACATAATATTACTAATCATATAAGCTTCCAATCCTGAAAATATAAAAGTAGCAAAATGCTCCTAGAAAAAGTTACGCATATTTGTCTTGAATAATTCCTCGAAAAATTGTTCGAAAATGTTGAAGTGGCTGGTTAACCACCAAGGCCCCGGTATTTTCTTGTACCTTTAATACATAGTATTACTAAATATATAAGCTTCCTATCCTGAAAATATAAAAGTAGCAAAATGCTCCTAGAAAAAGTTACGCATATTTGTCTTGAATAATTCCTCGAAAATATTGAAGTGGCTGGTTAACCACCAAGACCCCGGAATTTTCTTGTACCTTTAATACATAATATTAATAATCATATAAGCTTCCAATCCTGAAAATATAAAAGTAGCAAAATGCTCCTAGAAAAAGTTTCGCATATTTGTCTTGAATAATTCCTCGAAAATGTTGAAGTGGCTGGTTAACCACCAAGACCCCGGAATTTTCTTGTACCTTTAATACATAATATTACTAATCATATAAGCTTCCAATCCTGAAAATATAAAAGTAGCAAAATGCTCCTAGAAAAAGTTACGCATATTTGTCTTGAATAATTCCTCGAAAATATGAAAGTGGCTGGTTAACCACCAAGACCCCGGAATTTGCTTGTACCTTTAATACATAATATTACTAATAATATAAGCTTCCAATCATGAAAATATAAAAGTAGCAAAATGCTCCTAGAAAAAGTTACGCATATTTGTCTTGAATAATTCCTCGAAAATGTTGAAGTGGCTGGTTAACCACCAAGACCCCGGAATTTTTTTTGTACCTTTAATACATAATATTACTAATCATATAAGCTTCCAATCTTGAAAATATAAAAGTAGCAAAATGCTCCTAGAAAAAGTTACGCATATTTGTCTTGAATAATTCCTCGAAAATGTTGAAGTGGCTGGTTAACCACCAAGACCCAGGAATTTTCTTGTACCTTTAATTCATAATATTACTAATCATATAAGCTTCCAATCCTGAAAATATAAAAGTAGCAAAATGCTCCTAGAAAAAGTTACGCATATTTGTCTTGAATAATTCCTCGAAAAATGGCTCGAAAATGTTGAAGTGGCTGGTTAACCACCAAGACCCCGGAATTTTCTTGTACCTTTAATACATAATATTACTAATCATATAAGCTTCCAATCCTGAAAATATAAAAGTAGCAAAATGCTACTAGAAAAAGTTACGCATATTTGTCTTGAATAATTCCTCGAAAATGTTGAAGTGGCTGGTTAACCACCAAGACCCCGGAATTTTTTTGTACCTTTAATACATAATATTACTAATCATATAAGCTTCCAATCCTGAAAATATAAAAGTAGCAAAATGCTCCTAGAAAAAGTTACGCATATTTGTCTGGAATAATTCCTCGAAAAATGGCTCGAAAATGTTGAAGTGGCTGGTTAACCACCAAGACCCCGGAATTTTCTTGTACCTTTAATACATAATATTACTAATCATATAAGCTTTAAATCCTTAAAATGTAAAAGTAGCAAAATGCTCCTAGAAAAAGTTACGCATATTTGTCTTGAATAATTCCTCGAAAATGTTGAAGTGGCTGGTTAACCACCAAGACCCCGGAATTTTCTTGTACCTATAATACATAATATTACTAATCATATAAGCTTCTAATCCTGAAAATATAAAAGTAGCAAAATGCTCCTAGAAAAAGTTACGCATATTTGTCTTGCATAATTCCTCGAAAATGTTGAAGTGGCTGGTTAACCACCAAGACCCCGGAATTTTCTTGTACCTTTAATTCATAATATTACTAATCATATAAGCTTCCAATCCTGAAAATATAAAAGTAGCAAAATGCTCCTAGAAAAAGTTACGCATATTTGTCATGAATAATTCCTCGAAAATGTTGAAGTGGCTGGTTAACCACCAAGACCCCGGAATTTTCTTGTACCTTTAATACATAATATTACTAATCATATAAGCTTCCAATCCTGAAAATATAAAAGTAGCAAAATGCTCCTAGAAAAAGTTACGCATATTTGTCTTGAATAATTCCTCGAAAATGTTGAAGTGGCTGGTTAACCACCAAGACCCCGGAATTTTCTTGTACCTTTAATACATAATATTACTAATCATATAAGCTTCCAATCCTGAAAATGTAAAAGTAGCAAAATGCTCCTAGAAAAAGTTACGCATATTTGTCTTGCATAATTCCTCGAAAATGTTGAAGTGGCTGGTTAACCACCAAGACCCCGGAATTTTCTTGTACCTTTAATACATAATATTACTAATCATATAAGCTTCCAATCCTGAAAATATAAAAGTAGCAAAATGCTCCTAGAAAAAGTTACGCATATTTGTCTTGAATAATTCCTCGAAAAATGGCTCGAAAATGTTGAAGTGGCTGTTTAACCACCAAGACCCCGGAATTTTCTTGTACCTTTAATACATAATATTACTAAACATATAAGCTTCCTATCCTGAAAATATAAAAGTAGCAAAATGCTCCTAGAAAAAGTTACGCATATTTGTCTTGAATAATTCCTCGAAAAATGGCTCGAAAATGTTGAAGTGGCTGTTTAACCACCAAGACCCCGGAATTTTCTTGTACCTTTAATACATAATATTACTAAACATATAAGCTTCCTATCCTGAAAATATAAAAGTAGCAAAATGCTCCTAGAAAAAGTTACGCATATTTGTCTTGAATAATTCCTCGAAAAATGGCTCGAAAATGTTGAAGTGGCTGGTTAACCACCAAGACCCCGGAATTTTCTTGTACCTTTAATTCATAATATTACTAATCATATAAGCTTCCAATCCTGAAAATATAAAAGTAGCAAAATGCTCCTAGAAAAAGTTACGCATATTTGTCTTGAATAATTCCTCGAAAATGTTGAAGTGGCTGGTTAACCACCAAGACCCCGGAATTTTCTTGTACCTTTAATACATAATATTACTAATCATATAAGCTTCCAATCCTGAAAATGTAAAAGTAGCAAAATGCTCCTAGAAAAAGTTACGCATATTTGTCTTGAATAATTCCTCGAAAATGTTGAAGTGGCTGGTTAACCACCAAGACCCCGGAATTTTCTTGTACCTTTAATACATAATATTACTAATCATATAAGCTTCCAATCCTGAAAATGTAAAAGTAGCAAAATGCTCCTAGAAAAAGTTACGCATATTTGTCTTGCATAATTCCTCGAAAATGTTGAAGTGGCTGGTTAACCACCAAGACCCCGGAATTTTCTTGTACCTTTAATACATAATATTACTAATCATATAAGCTTCCAATCCTGAAAATATAAAAGTAGCAAAATGCTCCTAGAAAAAGTTACGCATATTTGTCTTGAATAATTCCTCGAAAAATGGCTCGAAAATGTTGAAGTGGCTGTTTAACCACCAAGACCCCGGAATTTTCTTGTACCTTTAATACATAATATTACTAAACATATAAGCTTCCTATCCTGAAAATATAAAAGTAGCAAAATGCTCCTAGAAAAAGTTACGCATATTTGTCTTGAATAATTCCTCGAAAAATGGCTCGAAAATGTTGAAGTGGCTGGTCAACCACCAAGACCCCGGAATTTTCTTGTACCTTTAATACATAATATTACTAAACATATAAGCTTCCTATCCTGAAAATATAAAAGTAGCAAAATGCTCCTAGAAAAAGTTACGCATATTTGTCTTGAATAATTCCTCGAAAAATGGCTCGAAAATGTTGAAGTGGCTGGGTAACCACCAAGACCCCGGAATTTTCTTGTACCTTTAATACATAATATTACTAATCATATAAGCTTCCAATCCTGAAAATATAAAAGTAGCAAAATGCTCCTAGAAAAAGTTACGCATATTTGTCTTGAATAATTCCTCGAAAAATTGTTCGAAAATGTTGAAGTGGCTGGTTAACCACCAAGGCCCCGGAATTTTCTTGTACCTTTAATACATAGTATTACTAAATATATAAGCTTCCTATCCTGAAAATATAAAAGTAGCAAAATGCTCCTAGAAAAAGTTACGCATATTTGTCTTGAATAATTCCTCGAAAATATTGAAGTGGCTGGTTAACCACCAAGACCCCGGAATTTTCTTGTACCTTTAATACATAATATTAATAATCATATAAGCTTCCAATCCTGAAAATATAAAAGTAGCAAAATGCTCCTAGAAAAAGTTTCGCATATTTGTCTTGAATAATTCCTCGAAAATGTTGAAGTGGCTGGTTAACCACCAAGACCCCGGAATTTTCTTGTACCTTTAATACATAATATTACTAATCATATAAGCTTCCAATCCTGAAAATATAAAAGTAGCAAAATGCTCCTAGAAAAAGTTACGCATATTTGTCTTGAATAATTCCTCGAAAATATGAAAGTGGCTGGTTAGCCACCAAGACCCCGGAATTTGCTTGTACCTTTAATACATAATATTACTAATAATATAAGCTTCCAATCATGAAAATATAAAAGTAGCAAAATGCTCCTAGAAAAAGTTACGCATATTTGTCTTGAATAATTCCTCGAAAATGTTGAAGTGGCTGGTTAACCACCAAGACCCCGGAATTTTTTTGTACCTTTAATACATAATATTACTAATCATATAAGCTTCCAATCTTGAAAATATAAAAGTAGCAAAATGCTCCTAGAAAAAGTTACGCATATTTGTCTTGAATAATTCCTCGAAAATGTTGAAGTGGCTGGTTAACCACCAAGACCCAGGAATTTTCTTGTACCTTTAATTCATAATATTACTAATCATATAAGCTTCCAATCCTGAAAATATAAAAGTAGCAAAATGCTCCTAGAAAAAGTTACGCATATTTGTCTTGAATAATTCCTCGAAAAATGGCTCGAAAATGTTGAAGTGGCTGGTTAACCACCAAGACCCCGGAATTTTCTTGTACCTTTAATACATAATATTACTAATCATATAAGCTTCCAATCCTGAAAATATAAAAGTAGCAAAATGCTACTAGAAAAAGTTACGCATATTTGTCTTGAATAATTCCTCGAAAATGTTGAAGTGGCTGGTTAACCACCAAGACCCCGGAATTTTTTTGTACCTTTAATACATAATATTACTAATCATATAAGCTTCCAATCCTGAAAATATAAAAGTAGCAAAATGCTCCTAGAAAAAGTTACGCATATTTGTCTGGAATAATTATTCGAAAAATGGCTCGAAAATGTTGAAGTGGCTGGTTAACCACCAAGACCCCGGAATTTTCTTGTACCTTTAATACATAATATTACTAATCATATAAGCTTCCAATCCTGAAAATGTAAAAGTAGCAAAATGCTCCTAGAAAAAGTTACGCATATTAGTCTTGAATAATTCCTCGAAAATGTTGAAGTGGCTGGTTAACCACCAAGACCCCGGAATTTTCTTGTACCTATAATACATAATATTACTAATCATATAAGCTTCCAATCCTGAAAATATAAAAGTAGCAAAATGCTCCTAGAAAAAGTTACGCATATTTGTCTTGAATAATTCCTCGAAAATGTTGAAGTGGCTGGTTAACCACCAAGACCCCGGAATTTTCTTGTACCTTTAATACATAATATTACTAATAATATAAGCTTCCAATCCTGAAAATGTAAAAGTAGCAAAATGCTCCTAGAAAAAGTTACGCATATTTGTCTTGCATAATTCCTCGAAAATGTTGAAGTGGCTGGTTAACCACCAAGACCCCGGAATTTTCTTGTACCTTTAATACATAATATTACTAATCATATAAGCTTCCAATCCTGAAAATATAAAAGTAGCAAAATGCTCCTAGAAATAGTTACGCATATTTGTCTTGAATAATTCCTCGAAAATGTTGAAGTGGCTGGTTAACCACCAAGACCCCGGAATTTTCTTGTACCTTTAATACATAATATTACTAATCATATAAGCTTCCAATCCTGAAAATGTAAAAGTAGCAAAATGCTCCTAGAAAAAGTTACGCATATTTGTCTTGCATAATTCCTCGAAAATGTTGAAGTGGCTGGTTAACCACCAAGACCCCGGAATTTTCTTGTACCTTTAATACATAATATTACTAATCATATAAGCTTCCAATCCTGAAAATATAAAAGTAGCAAAATGCTCCTAGAAAAAGTTACGCATATTTGTCTTGAATAATTCCTCGAAAAATGGCTCGAAAATGTTGAAGTGGCTGTTTAACCACCAAGACCCCGGAATTTTCTTGTACCTTTAATACATAATATTACTAAACATATAAGCTTCCTATCCTGAAAATATAAAAGTAGCAAAATGCTCCTAGAAAAAGTTACGCATATTTGTCTTGAATAATTCCTCGAAAAATGGCTCGAAAATGTTGAAGTGGCTGGTCAACCACCAAGACCCCGGAATTTTCTTGTACCTTTAATACATAATATTACTAAACATATAAGCTTCCTATCCTGAAAATATAAAAGTAGCAAAATGCTCCTAGAAAAAGTTACGCATATTTGTCTTGAATAATTCCTCGAAAAATGGCTCGAAAATGTTGAAGTGGCTGGTTAACCACCAAGACCCCGGAATTTTCTTGTACCTTTAATACATAATATTACTAATCATATAAGCTTCCAATCCTGAAAATATAAAAGTAGCAAAATGCTCCTAGAAAAAGTTACGCATATTTGTCTTGAATAATTCCTCGAAAAATTGTTCGAAAATGTTGAAGTGGCTGGTTAACCACCAAGGCCCCGGAATTTTCTTGTACCTTTAATACATAGTATTACTAAATATATAAGCTTCCTATCCTGAAAATATAAAAGTAGCAAAATGCTCCTAGAAAAAGTTACGCATATTTGTCTTGAATAATTCCTCGAAAATATGAAAGTGGCTGGTTAACCACCAAGACCCCGGAATTTGCTTGTACCTTTAATACATAATATTACTAATAATATAAGCTTCCAATCATGAAAATATAAAAGTAGCAAAATGCTCCTAGAAAAAGTTACGCATATTTGTCTTGAATAATTCCTCGAAAATGTTGAAGTGGCTGGTTAACCACCAAGACCCCGGAATTTTTTTGTACCTTTAATACATAATATTACTAATCATATAAGCTTCCAATCCTGAAAATATAAAAGTAGCAAAATGCTCCTAGAAAAAGTTACGCATATTTGTCTGGAATAATTCCTCGAAAAATGGCTCGAAAATGTTGAAGTGGCTGGTTAACCACCAAGACCCCGGAATTTTCTTGTACCTTTAATACATAATATTACTAATCATATAAGCTTCCAATCCTTAAAATATAAAAGTAGCAAAATGCTCCTAGAAAAAGTTACGCATATTTGTCTTGAATAATTCCTCGAAAATGTTGAAGTGGCTGGTTAACCACCAAGACCCCGGAATTTTCTTGTACCTTTAATACATAATATTACTAATCATACAAGCTTCCAATCCTGAAAATATAAAAGTAGCAAAATGCTCCTAGAAAAAGTTACGCATATTTGTCTTGAATAATTCCTCGAAAATGTTGAAGTGGCTGGTTAACCACCAAGACCCCGGAATTTTCTTGTACCTTTAATACATAATATTACTAATCATATAAGCTTCCAATCCTGAAAATGTAAAAGTAGCAAAATGCTCCTAGAAAAAGTTACGCATATTTGTCTTGAATAATTCCTCGAAAATGTTGAAGTGGCTGGTTAACCACCAAGACCCCGGAATTTTCTTGTACCTTTAATACATAATATTACTAATCATATAAGCTTCCAATCCTGAAAATATAAAAGTAGCAAAATGCTCCTAGAAAAAGTTACGCATATTTGTCTTGAATAATTCCTCGAAAAATGGCTCGAAAATGTTGAAGTGGCTGTTTAACCACCAAGACCCCGGAATTTTCTTGTACCTTTAATACATAATATTACTAAACATATAAGCTTCCTATCCTGAAAATATAAAAGTAGCAAAATGCTCCTAGAAAAAGTTACGCATATTTGTCTTGAATAATTCCTCGAAAAATGGCTCGAAAATGTTGAAGTGGCTGGTCAACCACCAAGACCCCGGAATTTTCTTGTACCTTTAATACATAATATTACTAAACATATAAGCTTCCTATCCTGAAAATATAAAAGTAGCAAAATGCTCCTAGAAAAAGTTACGCATATTTGTCTTGAATAATTCCTCGAAAAATGGCTCGAAAATGTTGAAGTGGCTGGTTAACCACCAAGACCCCGGAATTTTCTTGTACCTTTAATACATAATATTACTAATCATATAAGCTTCCAATCCTGAAAATATAAAAGTAGCAAAATGCTCCTAGAAAAAGTTACGCATATTTGTCTTGAATAATTCCTCGAAAAATTGTTCGAAAATGTTGAAGTGGCTGGTTAACCACCAAGGCCCCGGAATTTTCTTGTACCTTTAATACATAGCATTACTAAATATATAAGCTTCCTATCCTGAAAATATAAAAGTAGCAAAATGCTCCTAGAAAAAGTTACGCATATTTGTCTTGAATAATTCCTCGAAAATATTGAAGTGGCTGGTTAACCACCAAGACCCCGGAATTTTCTTGTACCTTTAATACATAATATTAATAATCATATAAGCTTCCAATCCTGAAAATATAAAAGTAGCAAAATGCTCCTAGAAAAAGTTTCGCATATTTGTCTTGAATAATTCCTCGAAAATGTTGAAGTGGCTGGTTAACCACCAAGACCCCGGAATTTTCTTGTACCTTTAATACATAATATTACTAATCATATAAGCTTCCAATCCTGAAAATATAAAAGTAGCAAAATGCTCCTAGAAAAAGTTACGCATATTTGTCTTGAATAATTCCTCGAAAATATGAAAGTGGCTGGTTAACCACCAAGACCCCGGAATTTGCTTGTACCTTTAATACATAATATTACTAATAATATAAGCTTCCAATCATGAAAATATAAAAGTAGCAAAATGCTCCTAGAAAAAGTTACGCATATTTGTCTTGAATAATTCCTCGAAAATGTTGAAGTGGCTGGTTAACCACCAAGACCCCGGAATTTTTTTGTACCTTTAATACATAATATTACTAATCATATAAGCTTCCAATCTTGAAAATATAAAAGTAGCAAAATGCTCCTAGAAAAAGTTACGCATATTTGTCTTGAATAATTCCTCGAAAATGTTGAAGTGGCTGGTTAACCACCAAGACCCAGGAATTTTCTTGTACCTTTAATTCATAATATTACTAATCATATAAGCTTCCAATCCTGAAAATATAAAAGTAGCAAAATGCTCCTAGAAAAAGTTACGCATATTTGTCTTGAATAATTCCTCGAAAAATGGCTCGAAAATGTTGAAGTGGCTGGTTAACCACCAAGACCCCGGAATTTTCTTGTACCTTTAATACATAATATTACTAATCATATAAGCTTCCAATCCTGAAAATATAAAAGTAGCAAAATGCTACTAGAAAAACTTACGCATATTTGTCTTGAATAATTCCTCGAAAATGTTGAAGTGGCTGGTTAACCACCAAGACCCCGGAATTTTTTTGTACCTTTAATACATAATATTACTAATCATATAAGCTTCCAATCCTGAAAATATAAAAGTAGCAAAATGCTCCTAGAAAAAGTTACGCATATTTGTCTGGAATAATTCCTCGAAAAATGGCTCGAAAATGTTGAAGTGGCTGGTTAACCACCAAGACCCCGGAATTTTCTTGTACCTTTAATACATAATATTACTAATCATATAAGCTTCCAATCCTGAAAATGTAAAAGTAGCAAAATGCTCCTAGAAAAAGTTACGCATATTTGTCTTGAATAATTCCTCGAAAATGTTGAAGTGGCTGGTTAACCACCAAGACCCCGGAATTTTCTTGTACCTATAATACATAATATTACTAATCATATAAGCTTCCAATCCTGAAAATATAAAAGTAGCAAAATGCTCCTAGAAAAAGTTACGCATATTTGTCTTGAATAATTCCTCGAAAATGTTGAAGTGGCTGGTTAACCACCAAGACCCCGGAATTTTCTTGTACCTTTAATACATAATATTACTAATAATATAAGCTTCCAATCCTGAAAATGTAAAAGTAGCAAAATGCTCCTAGAAAAAGTTACGCATATTTGTCTTGCATAATTCCTCGAAAATGTTGAAGTGGCTGGTTAACCACCAAGACCCCGGAATTTTCTTGTACCTATAATACATAATATTACTAATCATATAAGCTTCCAATCCTTAAAATATAAAAGTAGCAAAATGCTCCTAGAAAAAGTTACGCATATTTGTCTTGAATAATTCCTCGAAAATGTTGAAGTGGCTGGTTAACCACCAAGACCCCGGAATTTTCTTGTACCTTTAATACATAATATTACTAATAATATAAGCTTCCAATCCTGAAAATGTAAAAGTAGCAAAATGCTCCTAGAAAAAGTTACGCATATTTGTCTTGCATAATTCCTCGAAAATGTTGAAGTGGCTGGTTAACCACCAAGACCCCGGAATTTTCTTGTACCTTTAATACATAATATTACTAATAATATAAGCTTCCAATCCTGAAAATGTAAAAGTAGCAAAATGCTCCTAGAAAAAGTTACGCATATTTGTCTTGCATAATTCCTCGAAAATGTTGAAGTGGCTGGTTAACCACCAAGACCCCGGAATTTTCTTGTACCTTTAATACATAATATTACTAATAATATAAGCTTCCAATCCTGAAAATGTAAAAGTAGCAAAATGCTCCTAGAAAAAGTTACGCATATTTGTCTTGAATAATTCCTCGAAAATGTTGAAGTGGCTGGTTAACCACCAAGACCCCGGAATTTTCTTGTACCTTTAATACATAATATTACTAATAATATAAGCTTCCAATCCTGAAAATGTAAAAGTAGCAAAATGCTCCTAGAAAAAGTTACGCATATTTGTCTTGCATAATTCCTCGAAAATGTTGAAGTGGCTGGTTAACCACCAAGACCCCGGAATTTTCTTGTACCTTTAATACATAATATTACTAATCATATAAGCTTCCAATCCTGAAAATATAAAAGTAGCAAAATGCTCCTAGAAAAAGCTACGCATATTTGTCTTGAATAATTCCTCGAAAAATGGCTCGAAAATGTTGAAGTGGCTGTTTAACCACCAAGACCCCGGAATTTTCTTGTACCTTTAATACATAATATTACTAAACATATAAGCTTCCTATCCTGAATATATAAAAGTAGCAAAATGCTCCTAGAAAAAGTTACGCATATTTGTCTTGAATAATTCCTCGAAAAATGGCTCGAAAATGTTGAAGTGGCTGGTCAACCACCAAGACCCCGGAATTTTCTTGTACCTTTAATACATAATATTACTAATCATATAAGCTTCCAATCCTGAAAATATAAAAGTAGCAAAATGCTCCTAGAAAAAGTTACGCATATTTGTCTTGCATAATTCCTCGAAAATGTTGAAGTGGCTGGTTAACCACCAAGACCCCGGAATTTTCTTGTACCTTTAATTCATAATATTACTAATCATATAAGCTTCCAATCCTGAAAATATAAAAGTAGCAAAATGCTCCTAGAAAAAGTTACGCATATTTGTCTTGAATAATTCCTCGAAAATGTTGAAGTGGCTGGTTAACCACCAAGACCCCGGAATTTTCTTGTACCTTTAATACATAATATTACTAATCATACAAGCTTCCAATCCTGAAAATATGAAAGTAGCAAAATGCTCCTAGAAAAAGTTACGCATATTTGTCTTGAATAATTCCTCGAAAATGTTGAAGTGGCTGGTTAACCACCAAGACCCCGGAATTTTCTTGTACCTTTAATACATAATATTACTAATCATATAAGCTTCCAATCCTGAAAATGTAAAAGTAGCAAAATGCTCCTAGAAAAAGTTACGCATATTTGTCTTGAATAATTCCTCGAAAATGTTGAAGTGGCTGGTTAACCACCAAGACCCCGGAATTTTCTTGTACCTTTAATACATAATATTACTAATCATATAAGCTTCCAATCCTGAAAATATAAAAGTAGCAAAATGCTCCTAGAAAAAGTTACGCATATTTGTCTTGAATAATTCCTCGAAAATGTTGAAGTGGCTGGTTAACCACCAAGACCCCGGAATTTTCTTGTACCTTTAATACATAATATTACTAATAATATAAGCTTCCAATCCTGAAAATGTAAAAGTAGCAAAATGCTCCTAGAAAAAGTTACGCATATTTGTCTTGCATAATTCCTCGAAAATGTTGAAGTGGCTGGTTAACCACCAAGACCCCGGAATTTTCTTGTACCTTTAATACATAATATTACTAATAATATAAGCTTCCAATCCTGAAAATGTAAAAGTAGCAAAATGCTCCTAGAAAAAGTTACGCATATTTGTCTTGAATAATTCCTCGAATATGTTGAAGTGGCTGGTTAACCACCAAGACCCCGGAATTTTCTTGTACCTTTAATACATAATATTACTAATAATATAAGCTTCCAATCCTGAAAATGTAAAAGTAGCAAAATGCTCCTAGAAAAAGTTACGCATATTTGTCTTGCATAATTCCTCGAAAATGTTGAAGTGGCTGGTTAACCACCAAGACCCCGGAATTTTCTTGTACCTTTAATACATAATATTACTAATCATATAAGCTTCCAATCCTGAAAATATAAAAGTAGCAAAATGCTCCTAGAAAAAGTTACGCATATTTGTCTTGAATAATTCCTCGAAAATATTGAAGTGGCTGGTTAACCACCAAGACCCCGCAATTTTCTTGTACCTTTAATACATAATATTACTAATCATATAAGCTTCCAATCCTGAAAATATAATAGTAGCAAAATGCTCCTAGAAAAAGTTACGCATATTTGTCTTGAATAATTCCTCGAAAATATTGAAGTGGCTGGTTAACCACCAAGACCCCGGAATTTTCTTGTACCTTTAATACATAATATTACTAATCATATAAGCTTCCAATCCTGAAAATATAATAGTAGCAAAATGCTCCTAGAAAAAGTTACGCATATTTGTCTTGAATAATTCCTCGAAAATGTTGAAGTGGCTGGTTAACCACCAAGACCCCGGAATTTTCTTGTACCTTTAATACATAATATTACTAATCATATAAGCTTCCAATCCTGAAAATATAAAAGTAGCAAAATGCTCCTAGAAAAAGTTACGCATATTTGTCTTGAATAATTCCTCGAAAATATTGAAGTGGCTGGTTAACCACCAAGACCCCGCAATTTTCTTGTACCTTTAATACATAATATTACTAATCATATAAGCTTCCAATCCTGAAAATATAATAGTAGCAAAATGCTCCTAGAAAAAGTTACGCATATTTGTCTTGAATAATTCCTCGAAAATATTGAAGTGGCTGGTTAACCACCAAGACCCCGGAATTTTCTTGTACCTTTAATACATAATATTACTAATCATATAAGCTTCCAATCCTGAAAATATAATAGTAGCAAAATGCTCCTAGAAAAAGTTACGCATATTTGTCTTGAATAATTCCTCGAAAATGTTGAAGTGGCTGGTTAACCACCAAGACCCCGGAATTTTCTTGTACCTTTAATACATAATATTACTAATCATATAAGCTTCCAATCCTGAAAATATAAAAGTAGCAAAATGCTCCTAGAAAAAGTTACGCATATTTGTCTTGAATAATTCCTCGAAAATATTGAAGTGGCTGGTTAACCACCAAGACCCCGCAATTTTCTTGTACCTTTAATACATAATATTACTAATCATATAAGCTTCCAATCCTGATAATATAAAAGTAGCAAAATGCTCCTAGAAAAAGTTACGCATATTTATCTTGAATAATTCCTCGAAAATATTGAAGTGGCTGGTTAACCACCAAGACCCCGGAATTTTCTTGTACCTTTAATACATAATATTACTAATCATATAAGCTTCCAATCCTGCAAATATAAAAGTAGCAAAATGCTCCTAGAAAAAGTTACGCATATTTGTCTTGAATTTTTCCTCGAAAATGTTGAAGTGGCTGGTTAACCACCAAGACCCCGGAATTTTCTTGTACCTTTAATACATAATATTACTAATCATATAAGCTTCCAATCCTGAAAATATAAAAGTAGCAAAATGCTCCTAGAAAAAGCTACGCATATTTGTCTTGAATAATTCCTCGAAAAATGGCTCGAAAATGTTGAAGTGGCTGTTTAACCACCAAGACCCCGGAATTTTCTTGTACCTTTAATACATAATATTACTAAACATATAAGCTTCCTATCCTGAATATATAAAAGTAGCAAAATGCTCCTAGAAAAAGTTACGCATATTTGTCTTGAATAATTCCTCGAAAAATGGCTCGAAAATGTTGAAGTGGCTGGTCAACCACCAAGACCCCGGAATTTTCTTGTACCTTTAATACATAATATTACTAATCATATAAGCTTCCAATCCTGAAAATATAAAAGTAGCAAAATGCTCCTAGAAAAAGTTACGCATATTTGTCTTGCATAATTCCTCGAAAATGTTGAAGTGGCTGGTTAACCACCAAGACCCCGGAATTTTCTTGTACCTTTAATTCATAATATTACTAATCATATAAGCTTCCAATCCTGAAAATATAAAAGTAGCAAAATGCTCCTAGAAAAAGTTACGCATATTTGTCTTGAATAATTCCTCGAAAATGTTGAAGTGGCTGGTTAACCACCAAGACCTCGGAATTTTCTTGTACCTTTAATACATAATATTACTAATCATACAAGCTTCCAATCCTGAAAATATGAAAGTAGCAAAATGCTCCTAGAAAAAGTTACGCATATTTGTCTTGAATAATTCCTCGAAAATGTTGAAGTGGCTGGTTAACCACCAAGACCCCGGAATTTTCTTGTACCTTTAATACATAATATTACTAATCATATAAGCTTCCAATCCTGAAAATGTAAAAGTAGCAAAATGCTCCTAGAAAAAGTTACGCATATTTGTCTTGAATAATTCCTCGAAAATGTTGAAGTGGCTGGTTAACCACCAAGACCCCGGAATTTTCTTGTACCTTTAATACATAATATTACTAATCATATAAGCTTCCAATCCTGAAAATATAAAAGTAGCAAAATGCTCCTAGAAAAAGTTACGCATATTTGTCTTGAATAATTCCTCGAAAATGTTGAAGTGGCTGGTTAACCACCAAGACCCCGGAATTTTCTTGTACCTTTAATACATAATATTACTAATAATATAAGCTTCCAATCCTGAAAATGTAAAAGTAGCAAAATGCTCCTAGAAAAAGTTACGCATATTTGTCTTGCATAATTCCTCGAAAATGTTGAAGTGGCTGGTTAACCACCAAGACCCCGGAATTTTCTTGTACCTTTAATACATAATATTACTAATAATATAAGCTTCCAATCCTGAAAATGTAAAAGTAGCAAAATGCTCCTAGAAAAAGTTACGCATATTTGTCTTGAATAATTCCTCGAATATGTTGAAGTGGCTGGTTAACCACCAAGACCCCGGAATTTTCTTGTACCTTTAATACATAATATTACTAATAATATAAGCTTCCAATCCTGAAAATGTAAAAGTAGCAAAATGCTCCTAGAAAAAGTTACGCATATTTGTCTTGCATAATTCCTCGAAAATGTTGAAGTGGCTGGTTAACCACCAAGACCCCGGAATTTTCTTGTACCTTTAATACATAATATTACTAATCATATAAGCTTCCAATCCTGAAAATATAAAAGTAGCAAAATGCTCCTAGAAAAAGTTACGCATATTTGTCTTGAATAATTCCTCGAAAATATTGAAGTGGCTGGTTAACCACCAAGACCCCGCAATTTTCTTGTACCTTTAATACATAATATTACTAATCATATAAGCTTCCAATCCTGAAAATATAATAGTAGCAAAATGCTCCTAGAAAAAGTTACGCATATTTGTCTTGAATAATTCCTCGAAAATATTGAAGTGGCTGGTTAACCACCAAGACCCCGGAATTTTCTTGTACCTTTAATACATAATATTACTAATCATATAAGCTTCCAATCCTGAAAATATAATAGTAGCAAAATGCTCCTAGAAAAAGTTACGCATATTTGTCTTGAATAATTCCTCGAAAATGTTGAAGTGGCTGGTTAACCACCAAGACCCCGGAATTTTCTTGTACCTTTAATACATAATATTACTAATCATATAAGCTTCCAATCCTGAAAATATAAAAGTAGCAAAATGCTCCTAGAAAAAGTTACGCATATTTGTCTTGAATAATTCCTCGAAAATATTGAAGTGGCTGGTTAACCACCAAGACCCCGCAATTTTCTTGTACCTTTAATACATAATATTACTAATCATATAAGCTTCCAATCCTGAAAATATAATAGTAGCAAAATGCTCCTAGAAAAAGTTACGCATATTTGTCTTGAATAATTCCTCGAAAATATTGAAGTGGCTGGTTAACCACCAAGACCCCGGAATTTTCTTGTACCTTTAATACATAATATTACTAATCATATAAGCTTCCAATCCTGAAAATATAATAGTAGCAAAATGCTCCTAGAAAAAGTTACGCATATTTGTCTTGAATAATTCCTCGAAAATGTTGAAGTGGCTGGTTAACCACCAAGACCCCGGAATTTTCTTGTACCTTTAATACATAATATTACTAATCATATAAGCTTCCAATCCTGAAAATATAAAAGTAGCAAAATGCTCCTAGAAAAAGTTACGCATATTTGTCTTGAATAATTCCTCGAAAATATTGAAGTGGCTGGTTAACCACCAAGACCCCGCAATTTTCTTGTACCTTTAATACATAATATTACTAATCATATAAGCTTCCAATCCTGATAATATAAAAGTAGCAAAATGCTCCTAGAAAAAGTTACGCATATTTATCTTGAATAATTCCTCGAAAATATTGAAGTGGCTGGTTAACCACCAAGACCCCGGAATTTTCTTGTACCTTTAATACATAATATTACTAATCATATAAGCTTCCAATCCTGCAAATATAAAAGTAGCAAAATGCTCCTAGAAAAAGTTACGCATATTTGTCTTGAATTTTTCCTCGAAAATGTTGAAGTGGCTGGTTAACCACCAAGACCCCGGAATTTTCTTGTACCTTTAATACATAATATTACTAATCATATAAGCTTCCAATCCTGAAAATATAAAAGTAGCAAAATGCTCCTAGAAAAAGTTACGCATATTTGTCTTGAATAATTCCTCGAAAATATTGAAGTGGCTGGTTAACCACCAAGACCCCGGAATTTTCTTGTACCTTTAATACATAATATTACTAATCATATAAGCTTCCAATCCTGAAAATATAAAAGTAGCAAAATGCTCCTAGAAAAAGTTACGCATATTTGTCTTGAATAATTCCTGGAAAATGTTGAAATGGCTGGTTAACCACCAAGACCCCGGAATTTTCTTGTACCTTTAATACATAATATTACTAATCATATAAGCTTCCAATCCTGAAAATATAAAAGTAGCAAAATGCTCCTAGAAAAAGTTACGCATATTTGTCTTGAATAATTCCTCGAAAATATTGAAGTGGCTGGTTAACCACCAAGACCCCGGAATTTTCTTGTACCTTTAATACATAATATTACTAATCATATAAGCTTCCAATCCTGATAATATAAAAGTAGCAAAATGCTCCTAGAAAAAGTTACGCATATTTATCTTGAATAATTCCTCGAAAATATTGAAGTGGCTGGTTAACCACCAAGACCCCGGAATTTTCTTGTACCTTTAATACATAATATTACTAATCATATAAGCTTCCAATCCTGAAAATATAAAAGTAGCAAAATGCTCCTAGAAAAAGTTACGCATATTTGTCTTGCATAATTCCTCGAAAATGTTGAAGTGGCTGGTTAACCACCAAGACCCCGGAATTTTCTTGTACCTTTAATACATAATATTACTAATCATATAAGCTTCCAATCCTGAAAATATAAAAGTAGCAAAATGCTCCTAGAAAAAGTTACGCATATTTGTCTTGAATAATTCTTCGAAAAATGGCTCGAAAATGTTGAAGTGGCTGGTTAACCACCAAGACCCCGGAATTTTCTTGTAACTTTAATACATAATATTACTAAACATATAAGCTTCCTATCCTGAAAATATAAAAGTAGCAAAATGCTCCTAGAAAAAGTTACGCATTTTTGTCTTGCATAATTCCTCGAAAATGTTGAAGTGGCTGGTTAACCACCAAGACCCCGGAATTTTCTTGTACCTTTAATACATAATATTACTAATCATATAAGCTTCCAATCCTGAAAATATAAAAGTAGCAAAATGCTCCTAGAAAAAGTTACGCATATTTGTCTTGCATAATTCCTCGAAAATGTTGAAGTGGCTGGTTAACCACCAAGACCCCGGAATTTTCTTGTACCTTTAATACATAATATTACTAATCATATAAGCTTCCAATCCTGAAAATATAAAAGTAGCAAAATGCTCCTAGAAAAAGTTACGCATATTTGTCTTGAATAATTCCTGGAAAATGTTGAAATGGCTGGTTAACCACCAAGACCCCGGAATTTTCTTGTACCTTTAATACATAATATTACTAATCATATAAGCTTCCAATCCTGAAAATATAAAAGTAGCAAAATGCTCCTAGAAAAAGTTACGCATATTTGTCTTGAATAATTCCTCGAAAATATTGAAGTGGCTGGTTAACCACCAAGACCCCGGAATTTTCTTGTACCTTTAATACATAATATTACTAATCATATAAGCTTCCAATCCTGATAATATAAAAGTAGCAAAATGCTCCTAGAAAAAGTTACGCATATTTATCTTGAATAATTCCTCGAAAATATTGAAGTGGCTGGTTAACCACCAAGACCCCGGAATTTTCTTGTACCTTTAATACATAATATTACTAATCATATAAGCTTCCAATCCTGAAAATATAAAAGTAGCAAAATGCTCCTAGAAAAAGTTACGCATATTTGTCTTGCATAATTCCTCGAAAATGTTGAAGTGGCTGGTTAACCACCAAGACCCCGGAATTTTCTTGTACCTTTAATACATAATATTACTAATCATATAAGCTTCCAATCCTGAAAATATAAAAGTAGCAAAATGCTCCTAGAAAAAGTTACGCATATTTGTCTTGAATAATTCTTCGAAAAATGGCTCGAAAATGTTGAAGTGGCTGGTTAACCACCAAGACCCCGGAATTTTCTTGTAACTTTAATACATAATATTACTAAACATATAAGCTTCCTATCCTGAAAATATAAAAGTAGCAAAATGCTCCTAGAAAAAGTTACGCATTTTTGTCTTGCATAATTCCTCGAAAATGTTGAAGTGGCTGGTTAACCACCAAGACCCCGGAATTTTCTTGTACCTTTAATACATAATATTACTAATCATATAAGCTTCCAATCCTGAAAATATAAAAGTAGCAAAATGCTCCTAGAAAAAGTTACGCATATTTGTCTTGCATAATTCCTCGAAAATGTTGAAGTGGCTGGTTAACCACCAATACCCCGGAATTTTCTTGTACCTTTAATACATAATATTACTAGTCATATAAGCTTCCAATCCTGAAAATATAAAAGTAGCAAAATGCTCCTAGAAAAAGTTACGCATATTTGTCTTGAATAATTCCTCGAAAAATGGCTCGAAAATGTTGAAGTGGCTGGTTAACCACCAAGACCCCGGAATTTTCTTGTACCTTTATTACATAATATTACTAAACATATAAGCTTCCTATCCTGAAAATATAAAAGTAGCAAAATGCTCCTAGAAAATGTTACGCATATTTGTCTTGAATAATTCCTCGAAAAATGGCTCGAAAATGTTGAAGTGGCTGTTTAACCACCAAGACCCCGGAATTTTCTTGTACCTTTAATACATAATATTACTAATCATATAAGCTTCCAATCCTGAAAATATAAAAGTAGCAAAATGCTCCTAGAAAAAGTTACGCATATTTGTCTTGAAGAATTCCTCGAAAAATGGCTCGAAAATGTTGAAGTGGCTGGTTAACCACCAAGACCCCGGAATTTTCTTGTACCTTTAATACATAATATTACTAATCATATAAGCTTCCAATCCTGAAAATATAAAAGTAGCAAAATGCTCCTAGAAAAAGTTACGCATATTTGTCTTGAATAATTCCTCGAAAAATTGCTCGAAAATGTTGAAGTGGCTGGTTAACCACCAAGACCCCGGAATTTTCTTGTACCTTTAATACATAATATTACTAATCATATAAGCTTCCAATCCTGAAAATATAAAAGTAGCAAAATGCTCCTTGAAAAAGTTACGCATATTTGTCTTGAATAATTCCTGGAAAAATGGCTCGAAAATGTTGAAGTGGCTGGTTAACCACCAAGACCCCGGAATTTTCTTGTACCTTTAATACAAAATAGTACTATTCATATAAGCTTCCAATCCTGAAAATATAAAAGTAGCAAAATGCTCCTAGAAAAAGTTACGCATATTTGTCTTGAATAATTCCTCGAAAATATTGAAGTGGCTGGTTAACCACCAAGACCCCGGAATT
The DNA here is from genome assembly GCA_958510855.1 of Rhagonycha lutea. Classification (NCBI taxonomy): domain Eukaryota; kingdom Metazoa; phylum Arthropoda; class Insecta; order Coleoptera; family Cantharidae; genus Rhagonycha; species Rhagonycha lutea. The sequence goes on from OY294042.1 coordinate 16,634,081, forward strand.
TTCTTGTACCTTTAATACATAATATTACTAATCATATAAGCTTCCAATCCTGAAAATATAAAAGTAGCAAAATGCTCCTAGAAAAAGTTACGCATATTTGTCTTGAATAATTCCTCGAAAATGTTGAAGTGGCTGGTTAACCACCAAGACCCCGGAATTTTCTTGTACCTTTAATACATAATATTACTAATCATATAAGCTTCCAATCCTGATAATATAAAAGTAGCAAAATGCTCCTAGAAAAAGTTACGCATATTTATCTTGAATAATTCCTCGAAAATATTGAAGTGGCTGGTTAACCACCAAGACCCCGGAATTTTCTTGTACCTTTAATACATAATATTACTAATCATATAAGCTTCCAATCCTGAAAATATAAAAGTAGCAAAATGCTCCTAGAAAAAGTTACGCATATTTGTCTTGAATAATTCCTCGAAAATATTGAAGTGGCTGGTTAACCACCAAGACCCCGGAATTTTCTTGTACCTTTAATACATAATATTACTAATCATATAAGCTTCCAATCCTGCAAATATAAAAGTAGCAAAATGCTCCTAGAAAAAGTTACGCATATTTGTCTTGAATTTTTCCTCGAAAATGTTGAAGTGGCTGGTTAACCACCAAGACCCCGGAATTTTCTTGTACCTTTAATACATAATATTACTAATCATATAAGCTTCCAATCCTGAAAATATAAAAGTAGCAAAATGCTCCTAGAAAAAGTTACGCATATTTGTCTTGAATAATTCCTCGAAAAATGGCTCGAAAATGTTGAAGTGGCTGGTTAACCACCAAGACCCCGGAATTTTCTTGTACCTTTAATACATAATAGTACTATTCATATAAGCTTCCAATCCTGAAAAAATAAAAGTAGCAAAATGCTCCTAGAAAAAGTTAGGCATATTTGTCTTGAATAATTCCTCGAAAATGTTGAAGTGGCTGTTTAACCACCAAGACCCCGGAATTTTCATGTACCTTTAATACGTAATATTACTAAACATATAAGCTTCCTATCCTGTAAATATAAAAGTAGTAAAATGCTCCTAGAAAAAGTTACGCATATTTGTTTTGAATAATTCCTCGAAAAATGACACGAAAATGTTGAAATGGCTGGTTAACCACCAAGACCCCGGAATTTTCTTGTACCTTTAATACATAATATTACTAATCATATAAGCTTCCAATCCTGAAAATATAAAAGTAGCAAAATGCTCCTAGAAAAAGTTACGCATATTTGTCTTGAATAATTCCTCGAAAATGTTGAAGTGGCTGGTTAACCACCAAGACCCCGGAATTTTCTTGTACCTTTAATACATAATATTGCTAATCATATAAGCTTCCAATCCTGAAAATATAAAAGTAGCAAAATGCTCCTAGAAAAAGTTACGCATATTTGTCTTGAATAATTCCTCGAAAATGTTGAAGTGGCTGGTAAACCACCAAGACCCAGGAATTTTCTTGTACCTTTAATACATAATATTACTAATCATATAAGATTCCAATCCTGAAAATATAAAAGTAGCAAAATGCTCATAGAAAAAGTTACGCATATTTGTCTTGAATAATTCCTCGAAAATGTTGAAGTGGCTGGTTAACCACCAAGACCCCGGAATTTTCATGTACCTTTAATACATAATATTACTAATCATATAAGCTTCCAATCCTGAAAATATAAAAGTAGCAAAATGCTCATAGAAAAAGTTACGCATATTTGTCTTGAATAATTCCTCGAAAATGTTGAAGTGGCTGGTTAACCACCAAGACCCCGGAATTTTCATGTACCTTTAATACATAATATTACTAATCATATAAGCTTCCAATCCTGAAAATATAAAAGTAGCAAAATGCTCCTAGAAAAAGTTACGCATATTTGTCTTGAATAATTCCTCGAAAATGTTGAAGTGGCTGGTTAACCACCAAGACCCCGGAATTTTCTTGTACCTTTAATACAAAATAGTACTATTCATATAAGCTTCCAATCCTGAAAATATAAAAGTAGCAAAATGCTCCTAGAAAAAGTTACGCATATTTGTCTTGAATAATTCCTCGAAAATATTGAAGTGGCTGGTTAACCACCAAGACCCCGGAATTTTCTTGTACCTTTAATACATAATATTACTAATCATATAAGCTTCCAATCCTGAAAATATAAAAGTAGCAAAATGCTCATAGAAAAAGTTACGCATATTTGTCTTGAATAATTCCTCGAAAATGTTGAAGTGGCTGGTTAACCACCAAGACCCCGGAATTTTCATGTACCTTTAATACATAATATTACTAATCATATAAGCTTCCAATCCTGAAAATATAAAAGTAGCAAAATGCTCCTAGAAAAAGTTACGCATATTTGTCTTGAATAATTCCTCGAAAAATGGCTCGAAAATGTTGAAGTGGCTGGTTAACCACCAAGACCCCGGAATTTTCTTGTACCTTTAATACAAAATAGTACTATTCATATAAGCTTCCAATCCTGAAAATATAAAAGTAGCAAAATGCTCCTAGAAAAAGTTACGCATATTTGTCTTGAATAATTCCTCGAAAATATTGAAGTGGCTGGTTAACCACCAAGACCCCGGAATTTTCTTGTACCTTTAATACATAATATTACTAATCATATAAGATTCCAATCCTGAAAATATAAAAGTAGCAAAATGCTCCTAGAAAAAGTTACGCATATTTGTCTTGAATAATTCCTCGAAAATGTTGAAGTGGCTGGTTAACCACCAAGACCCCGGAATTTTCTTGTACCTTTAATACATAATATTACTAATCATATAAGCTTCCAATCCTGAAAATATAAAAGTAGCAAAATGCTCCTAGAAAAAGTTACGCATATTAGTCTTGAATAATTCCTCGAAAATATTGAAGTGGCTGGTTAACCACCAAGACCCCGGAATTTTCTTGTACCTTTAATACATAATATTACTAATCATATAAGCTTCCAATCCTGAAAATATAAAAGTAGCAAAATGCTCCTAGAAAAAGTTACGCATATTTGTCTTGCATAATTCCTCGAAAATGTTGAAGTGGCTGGTTAACCACCAAGACCCCGCAATTTTCTTGTACCTTTAATACATAATATTACTAATCATATAAGCTTCCAATCCTGAAAATATAAAAGTAGCAAAATGCTCCTAGAAAAAGTTACGCATATTTGTCTTGAATAATTCTTCGAAAAATGGCTCGAAAATGTTGAAGTGGCTGGTTAACCACCAAGACCCCGGAATTTTCTTGTAACTTTAATACATAATATTACTAAACATATAAGCTTCCTATCCTGAAAATATAAAAGTAGCAAAATGCTCCTAGAAAAAGTTACGCATATTTGTCTTGCATAATTCCTCGAAAATGTTGAAGTGGCTGGTTAACCACCAAGACCCCGGAATTTTCTTGTACCTTTAATACATAATATTACTAATCATATAAGCTTCCAATCCTGAAAATATAAAAGTAGCAAAATGCTCCTAGAAAAAGTTACGCATATTTGTCTTGCATAATTCCTCGAAAATGTTGAAGTGGCTGGTTAACCACCAAGACCCCGGAAATTTTCTTGTACCTTTAATACATAATATTACTAATCATATAAGCTTCCAATCCTGAAAATATAAAAGTAGCAAAATGCTCCTAGAAAAAGTTACGCATATTTGTCTTGAATAATTCCTCGAAAAATGGCTCGAAAATGTTGAAGTGGCTGGTTAACCACCAAGACCCCGGAATTTTCTTGTACCTTTAATATATAATATTACTAAACATATAAGCTTCCTATCCTGAAAATATAAAAGTAGCAAAATGCTCCTAGAAAAAGTTACGCATATTTGTTTGAATAATTCCTCGGAAATGTTGAAGTGGCTGGTTAACCACCAAGACCCCGGAATGTTCTTGTACCTTTAATACATAATATTACTAAACATATAACCTTCCTATCCTGAAAATATAAAAGTAGCAAAATGATCCTAGAAAAAGTTACGCATATTTGTCTTGAATAATTCCTCTAAAAATGGCTCGAAAATGTTGAAGTGGCTGGTTAACCACCAAGACCCTGGAATTTTCTTGTACCTTTAATACATAATATTACTAATCATATAAGCTTCCAATCTTGAAAATATAAAAGTAGCAAAATGCTCCTAGAAAAAGTTACGCATATTTGTCTTGAATAATTCCTCGAAAATGTTGAAGTGGCTGGTTAACCACCAAGACCCCGGAATTTTCTTGTACCTTTAATACATAATATTACTAATCATATAAGCTTCCAATCCTGAAAATATAAAAGTAGCAAAATGCTCCTAGAAAAAGTTACGCATATTTGTCTTGAATAATTCCTCGAAAATGTTGAAGTGGCTGGTTAACCATCAAGACCCCGGAATTTTCTTGTACCTTTAATACATAATATTACTAATCATATAAGCTTCCAATCCTGAAAATATAAAAGTAGCAAAATGCTCCTAGAAAAACTTACGCATATTTGTCTTGAATAATACCTCGAAAAATTGCTCGAAAATGTTGAAGTGGCTGTTTAACCACCAAGACCCCGGAATTTTCTTGTACCTTTAATACATAATAGTACTATTCATATAAGCTTCCAATCCTGAAAATATAAAAGTAGCAAAATGCTCCTAGAAAAAGTTACGCATATTTGTCTTGAATAATTCCTCGAAAATGTTGAAGTGGCTGGTTAACCACCAAGACCCCGGAATTTTCTTGTACCTTTAATACATAATATTACTAATCATATAAGCTTCCAATCCTGAAAATATAAAAGTAGCAAAATGCTCCTAGAAAAAGTTACGCATATTTGTCTTGAATAATTCCTCGAAAAATTGCTCGAAAATGTTGAAGTGGCTGGTTAACCACCAAGACCCCGGAATTTTCTTGTACCTTTAATACATAATATTACTAATCATATAAGCTTCCAATCCTGAAAATATAAAAGTAGCAAAATGCTCCTAGAAAGAGTTACGCATATTTGTCTTGAATAATTCCTCGAAAAATTGCTCGAAAATGTTGAAGTGGCTGGTTAACCACCAAGACCCCGGAATATTCTTGTACCTTTAATACATAATATTACTAATCATATAAGCTTCCAATCCTGAAAATATAAAAGTAGCAAAATGCTCCTAGAAAAAGTTACGCATATTTGTCTTGAATAATTCCTCGAAAATGTTGAAGTGGCTGGTTAACCACCAAGACCCCGGAATTTTCTTGTACCTTTAATACATAATATTACTAATCTTATAAGCTTCCAATCCTGAAAATATAAAAGCAGCAAAATGCTCCTAGAAAAAGTTACGCATATTTGTCTTGAATAATTCCTCGAAAATATTGAAGTGGCTGGTTAACCACCAAGACCCCGCAATTTTCTTGTACCTTAAATACATAATATTACTAATCATATAAGCTTCCAATCCTGAAAATATAAAAGTAGCAAAATGCTCCTAGAAAAAGTTACGCATATTTGTCTTGAATAATTCCTCGAAAATGTTGAAGTGGCTGGTTAACCACCAAGACCCCGGAATTTTCTTGTACCTTTAATACATAATATTACTAATCATATAAGCTTCCAATCCTGAAAATATAAAAGTAGCAAAATACTCCTAGAAAAAGTTACGCATATTTGTCTTGAATAATTCCTCGAAAATGTTGAAGTGGCTGGTTAACCACCAAGCCCCGGAATTTTCTTGTACCTTTCATACATAATATTACTAATCATATAAGCTTCCAATCCTGAAAATATAAAAGTAGCAAAATGCTCCTAGAAAAAGTTACGCATATTTGTCTTGAATAATTCCTCGAAAAATGGCTCGAAAATGTTGAAGTGGCTGGTTAACCACCAAGACCCCGGAATTTTCTTGTACCTTTAATATATAATATTACTAAACATATAAGCTTCCTATCCTGAAAATATAAAAGTAGCAAAATGCTCCTAGAAAAAGTTACGCATATTTGTTTGAATAATTCCTCGGAAATGTTGAAGTGGCTGGTTAACCACCAAGACCCCGGAATGTTCTTGTACCTTTAATACATAATATTACTAAACATATAAGCTTCCTATCCTGAAAATATAAAAGTAGCAAAATGATCCTAGAAAAAGTTACGCATATTTGTCTTGAATAATTCCTCTAAAAATGGCTCGAAAATGTTGAAGTGGCTGGTTAACCACCAAGACCCTGGAATTTTCTTGTACCTTTAATACATAATATTACTAATCATATAAGCTTCCAATCCTGAAAATATAAAAGTAGCAAAATGCTCCTAGAAAAAGTTACGCATATTTGTCTTGAATAATTCCTCGAAAAATTGCTCGAAAATGTTGAAGTGGCTGGTTAACCACCAAGACCCCGGAATTTTCTTGTACCTTTAATACATAATATTACTAATCATATAAGCTTCCAATCCTGAAAATATAAAAGTAGCAAAATGCTCCTAGAAAAAGTTACGCATATTTGTCTTGAATAATTCCTCGAAAAATTGCTCGAAAATGTTGAAGTGGCTGTTTAACCACCAAGACCCCGGAATTTTCTTGTACCTTTAATACATAATATTACTAATCATATAAGCTTCCAATCTTGAAAATATAAAAGTAGCAAAATGCTCCTAGAAAAAGTTACGCATATTTGTCTTGAATAATTCCTCGAAAATGTTGAAGTGGCTGGTTAACCACCAAGACCCCGGAATTTTCTTGTACCTTTAATACATAATATTACTAATCATATAAGCTTCCAATCCTGTAAATATAAAAGTAGCAAAATGCTCCTAGAAAAAGTTACGCATATTTGTCTTGAATAATTCCTCGAAAATGTTGAAGTGGCTGGTGAACCACCAAGACCCCGGAATTTTCTTGTACCTTTAATACATAATATTACTAATCATATAAGCTTCCAATCCTGAAAATATAAAAGTAGCAAAATGCTCCTAGAAAAAGTTACGCATATTTGTCTTGAATAATTCCTCGAAAATGTTGAAGTGGCTGGTTAACCACCAAGACCCCGGAATTTTCATGTACCTTTAATACATAATATTACTAATCATATAAGCTTCCAATCCTGAAAATATAAAAGTAGCAAAATGCTCCTAGAAAAAGTTACGCATATTTGTCTTGAATAATTCCTCGAAAAATGGCTCGAAAATGTTGAAGTGGCTGGTTAACCACCAAGACCCCGGAATTTTCTTGTACCTTCAATACATAATAGTACTATTCATATAAGCTTCCAATCCTGAAAATATAAAAGTAGCAAAATGCTCCTAGAAAAAGTTACGCATATTTGTCTTGAATAATTCCTCGAAAATGTTGAAGTGGCTGGTTAACCACCAAGCCCCGGAATTTTCTTGTACCTTTAATACATAATATTACTAATCATATAAGCTTCCAATCCTGAAAATATAAAAGTAGCAAAATGCTCCTAGAAAAAGTTACGCATATTTGTCTTGAATAATTCCTCGAAAAATGGCTCGAAAATGTTGAAGTGGCTGGTTAACCATCAAGACCCCGGAATTTTCTTGTACCTTTAATAGATAATATTACTAAACATATAAGCTTCCTATCCTGAAAATATAAAAGTAGCAAAATGCTCCTAGAAAAAGTTACGCATATTTGTCTTGAATAATTCCTCTAAAAATGGCTCGAAAATGTTGAAGTGGCTGGTTAACCATCAAGACCCCGGAATTTTCTTTTACCTTTAATAGATAATATTACTAAACATATAAGCTTCCTAACCTGAAAATATAAAAGTAGCAAAATGCTCCTAGAAAAAGTTACGCATATTTGTCTTGAATAATTCCTCGAAAATGTTGAAGTGGCTGGTTAACCACCAAGACCCCGGAATTTTCTTGTACCTTTAATACATAATATTACTAATCATATAAGCTTCCAATCCTCAAAATATAAAAGTAGCAAAATGCTCCTAGAAAAAGTTACGCATATTTGTCTTGAATAATTCCTCGAAAATGTTGAAGTGGCTGGTTAACCACCAAGACCCCGGAATTTTCTTGTACCTTTAATACATAATATTACTAATCATATAAGCTTCCAATCCTGAAAATATAAAAGTAGCAAAATGCTCCTAGAAAAAGTTACGCATATTTGTCTTGAATAATTCCTCGAAAAATTGCTCGAAAATGTTGAAGTGGCTGTTTAACCACCAAGACCCCGGAATTTTCTTGTACCTTTAATACATAATAGTACTATTCATATAAGCTTCCAATCCTGAAAATATAAAAGTAGCAAAATGCTCCTAGAAAAAGTTACGCATATTTGTCTTGAATAATTCCTCTAAAAATGGCTCGAAAATGTTGAAGTGGCTGGTTAACCACCAAGACCCCGGAATTTTCTTGTACCTTTAATACATAATATTACTAAACATATAAGCTTCCTATCCTGAAAATATAAAAGTAGCAAAATGATCCTAGAAAAAGTTACGCATATTTGTCTTGAATAATTCCTCTAAAAATGGCTCGAAAATGTTGAAGTGGCTGGTTAACCACCAAGACCCCGGAATTTTCTTGTACCTTTAATACATAATATTACTAAACATATAAGCTTCCTATCCTGAAAATATAAAAGTAGCAAAATGATCCTAGAAAAAGTTACGCATATTTGTCTTGAATAATTCCTCTAAAAATGGCTCGAAAATGTAGAAGTGGCTGGTTAACCACCAAGACCCCGGAATTTTCTTGTACCTTTAATACATAATATTACTAATCATATAAGCTTCCAATCCTGAAAATATAAAAGTAGCAAAATGCTCCTAGAAAAAATTACGCATATTTGTCTTGAATAATTCCTCGAAAATGTTGAAGTGGCTGGTTAACCACCAACACCCCGGAATGTTCTTGCACCTTTAATACATAATATTACTAATCATATAAGCTTCCAATCCTGAAAATATAAAAGGAGCAAAATGCTCCTATAAAAAGTTACGCATATTTGTCTTGAATAATTCCTCGAAAATGTTGAAGTGGCTGGTTAACCACCAAGACCCCGGAATTTTCTTGTACCTTTAATACATAATATTACTAATCATATAAGCTTCCAATCCTGAAAATATAAAAGTAGCAAAATGCTCCTAGAAAAAGTTACGCATATTTGTCTTGAATAATTCCTCGAAAATGTTGAAGTGGCTGGTTAACCACCAAGACCCCGGAATTTTCGTGTACCTTTAATACATAATATTACTAATCATATAAGCTTCCAATCCTGAAAATATAAAAGTAGCAAAATGCTCCTAGAAAAAGTTACGCATATTTGTCTTGAATAATTCCTCGAAAATGTTGAAGTGGCTGGTTAATCAAAGACCCCGGAATTTTCATGTACCTTTAATACATAATATTACTAATCATATAAGCTTCCAATCCTGAAAATATAAAAGTAGCAAAATGCTCCTAGAAAAAGTTACGCATATTTGTCTTGAATAATTCCTCGAAAAATGGCTCGAAAATGTTGAAGAGGCTGGTTATCCACCAAGACCCCGGAATTTTCTTGTACCTTTAATATATAATATTACTAAACATATAAGCTTCCTATCCTGAAAATATAAAAGTAGCAAAATGCTCCTAGAAAAAGTTACGCATATTTGTTTGAATAATTCCTCGAAAATGTTGAAGTGGCTGGTTAACCACCAAGACCCCGGAATTTTTTTGTACCTTTAATACATAATATTACTAATCATATAAGTTTCCAATCCTGAAAATATAAAAGAAGCAAAATGCTCCTAGAAAAAGTTAAGCATATTTGTCTTGAATATGCTTAACTTTTTTCGAAAAATTCGAAAAATTGCTCGAAAATGTTGAAGTGGCTGGTTAACCACCAAGACCCCGGAATGTTCTTGTACCTTTAATACATAATATTACTAAACATATAAGCTTCCTATCCTGAAAATATAAAAGTAGCAAAATTATCCTAGAAAAAGTTACGCATATTTGTCTTGAATAATTCCTCTAAAAAATGCCTCGAAAATGTTGAAGTGGCTGGTTAACCACCAAGACCCCGGAATTTTCTTGTACCTTTAATACATAATATTACTAAACATATAAGCTTCCTATCCTGAAAATATAAAAGTAGCAAAATGATCCTAGAAAAAGTTACGCATATTTGTCTTCAATAATTCCTCTAAAAATGGCTCGAAAATGTTGAAGTGGCTGGTTAACCACCAAGACCCGGGAATTTTCTTGTACCTTTAATACATAATATTACTAATCATATAAGCTTCCAATCCTGAAAATATAAAAGTAGCAAAATGCTCCTAGAAAAAATTACGCATATTTGTCTTGAATAATTCGTCGAAAATGTTGAAGTGGCTGGTTAACCACCAACACCCCGGAATTTTCTTGTACCTTTAATACATAATATTACTAATCATATAAGCTTCCAATCCTGAAAATATAAAAGTAGCAAAATGCTCCTAGAAAAAGTTACGCATATTTGTCTTGAATAATTCCTCGAAAATGTTGAAGTGGCTGGTTAACCACCAAGACCCCGGAATTTTCTTGTACCTTTAATACATAATATTACTAATCATATAAGTTCCTAATCCTGAAAATATAAAAGAAGCAAAATGCTCCTAGAAAAAGTTACGCATATTTGTCTTGAATAATTCCTCGAAAAATGGCTCGAAAATGTTGAAGAGGCTGGTTATCCACCAAGACCCCGGAATTTTCTTGTACCTTTAATATATAATATTACTAAACATATAAGCTTCCTATCCTGAAAATATAAAAGTAGCAAAATGCTCCTAAAAAAAGTTACGCATATTTGTTTGAATAATTCCTCGAAAATGTTGAAGTGGCTGGTTAACCACCAAGACCCCGGAATTTTCTTGTACCTTTAATACATAATATTACTAATTATATAAGTTTCCAATCCTGAAAATATAAAAGAAGCAAAATGCTCCTAGAAAAAGTTACGCATATTTGTCTTGAATAATTCCTCGAAAAATTGCTTGAAAATGTTGAAGTGGCTGGTTAACCACCAAGACCCCGGAATGTTCTTGTACCTTTAATACATAATATTACTAAACATATAAGCTTCCTATCCTGAAAATATAAAAGTAGCAAAATGATCCTAGAAAAAGTTACGCATATTTGTCTTGAATAATTCCTCTAAAAATGGCTCGAAAATGTTGAAGTGGCTGGTTAATCACCAAGACCCCGGAATTTTCTTGTACCTTTAATACATAATATTACTAAACATATAAGCTTCCTATCCTGAAAATATAAAAGTAGCAAAATGCTCCTAGAAAAAGTTACGCATATTTGTCTTGAATAATTCCTCGAAAATGTTGAAGTGGCTGGTTAACCACCAAGACCCCGGAATTTTCTTGTACCTTTAATACATAATATTACTAAATATATAAGCTTCCTATCCTGAAAATATAAAAGTAGCAAAATGCTCCTAGAAAAAGTTACGCATATTTGTCTTGAATAATTCCTCGAAAAATGGTTCGAAAATGTTGAAGTGGCTGGTTAACCACCAAGACCCCGGAATTTTCTTGTACCTTTAATACATAATATTACTAATCATATAAGAAGATTTAGAAACTGGCCACTTTGGACCCAACACATGGTTGCTTGGTGACAATGGGTATGCCTGCAAGACATACATGATGACACCCTTGCTCCGTCCAGTCACAGCCTCTGAACAGGCATATAATCGCAGCCAAATAGCGACAAGAAATCCCATTGAGAGATGTTTCGGAGTTTTAAAGCGACGTTTCTCTTGTCTGCACACAGGATTACGGAACAAACCCACCACGGCAGTCATAATCATTGTTGCATGTGCGGTACTTCACAATATAGCAATATCACTGAAAGATGAAGATGACTTCGATGATGTGCATGATATAGAAGAAGCAGAAATTAACATTCCACTCCATCAAAACGGGGAAAGCAATACAAGTGCACGTACTGCATTGATCCGCACTAATTTTTAAGAAGTACCTACGAACCTAAGTATCTTCATTACATGAATTATTGAACTTTATGAACTTATTGGCCAAACCCGGTCCCAGGAAACCAGCTTGACGACCCAAGAAGATATCATCAAACAAAACAAAAATTTTATAGTGTTTTTGTGTTTTTTGGGAGAATCCTCCTGTCGAAGGAGGTCACTCTCGCCTTTTTTTATTTTTTTTTATTTTTGTGTTTTTTTTTTTACATTAACGACAACAAAGAAGTTTTATACATAAAAAATTTTCTAATATATTGTTTTATAAGTAGGTACCCCAAGTATATATGATTGTATAATGAATTCATTTATATATTGTCCTATACTAACGCTATTTTTCCTAATGAAACAAAATCAGAAAAAAAATAACCATCAGCCCTTAGTATAGACGATCCCTACACCTCGGCTTAGCTCAAGAGACTCGAAGATTTGAAAAGTATTTTTTTTTTTATGCTCACAGGCAATGGATCTTTCCACCAATTGATAAGTTGTATCTCGTTCAATAAAAACCAAATTTAGATTTTAACAATAGAACATTTAATATCAAACGGATTCTGATACAATTTAAATGAAAATGGTCAACAATTCTATTAAATTTTGTTGAGAATATAGGATACAATCCAAAATCGAAACAGGTCGTTTTGAAATCACACCACCGATATTTACTTTAAAAATTGTCTCTGCAATGGTGTAAATCCAAAAGAGGAAAAAATTAAACAAAATGATATAAAACCCATAATGCGCAAAATTTTAATTATCAGTTCAAAATTAAAATTAACTTTTCGAAATTCACTTTTGCATTATCATGCAATACGCGCCCGGCCGATAAGAAACCAAAATTGTTCGTTTAATTTTTAAAACAAATTCTGACCTTGCTACTGTGGTGATCGAAAGATACAGCTTTTCCCATATAGGTACCATTCCTTGTTAAATTCATAAACATCTTCACTTCTTCCATAATAAAATTTCATGTTTATTGCTACTTGATATGCAATTTCCATCACGTGCATGCACATTTCACCATATTTCAATAAATTGTGCAATCTCTCGAATATTACAACTTTTCCAAATCTTCACAATTTTATAATTTGGCACCTTCTAACTCGAAATAACACTTTAAATTTTCCCTAATTGGGACTCTTGGATAATTATCGCACAAATTACTCATAAAAAAATCACTAATTGGTACTCAATTCCAAAAACGACCTCCCTCTCATACATACGGCGAGGAAGTCCCTATCTTCATGTAGCCAACCTTTCTTCACCAAATTTTCTAATTTCCTCCATGTTTCCGGTTTTTCACCTTTTCAAAACACCGCGCGAGCGCGTAACAAATCAGAATCATCGTTCACTAAATAAATCGTCGTTAACATGGGCCAAACCTATTACAATTTTATTGTTTATTATTCCCTTCTCCTGCCTGGACCATTCGATTTATCTCAACACATTCAGGCACAATGCACTTCTCTAACAAAATTGCTAACCCGCTCCTTTTGAGTGTACAATGAATTTAAGTATCCAAATATTGAATCCGTTCGACAAAAGGAATGCAACTTTCACTGAATAAAATCCGACAACTTATCAATTGATTTTTTGTTTTTATCCACCAAATTTACACAATATCGCCAATCAATTCACCCTTACAAACGGAAGACGACAATATATCTATTAGGACAGCTTTTTTTTGCATTGCAAGGTAAGTAAACACCTCACAACACATCTAGCTACAGTTTAACTGCTTATCCGTTCCCATTTGTTAAGTCTCTTGCGAGACTTGGTCATGGTTCCATGAGCTTTTTTGTTTTCTTTACAGGTGATGAGGAGCTGGCCCATCAACCCGACCCCCAACTGGAGGACCAGAGAGTAATTTTTTATTTTTTATTTTACATTTATTAATTATATTATTATTATTATTATTATTATTCGTTTATTTCTCATTTCTCTCAGTATTTTACTGGTTATATTACATTAAATGATGCGGACATACACCAAGCATTTTAATTGTATTTTAATAAAATATTTAAAAATGTTTTTCTTTTTATTCCGTATCTTGATATCCTAAAAATCGTCTCGTTATGTGGCACGTGTCTAAAATTACCGATTTTTGAATTTTTATTAATAGTTTTTCGATATGTAATTGTTTTAGATTGATTAAAGGGGATTTTGGTGTCAATCCGGTTGCCGAAAGTATTATGGGGATTATAAATGTCCGTTTGGCTTTCCACATTTTCGTCATTTCATCGGATAATTCCATATATTTACTCATTTTTTTCTAGGTTGTTACTTATTAGTGGTACGGCAACATCTATGATCCAGATATGTTGTTCTTCTTTGTTGTAGATGACAATATATGGCCTATTTGCTAAAATTGTAACGTCAGTTCTGATTTCTCTATCCCAGTAAATTTTAAATTTTTGGTTTTCCAGTACATTTGGTGGTTCGTATTTATAATATGGGGTGTAAATTTCTAATAATTTATAATTTAATGCTATTTGTTGGTGGATAATTTTAGCAACATTGTTATGTCGTTGTAAGTAGTCAGTGTGGGCCAATGTGGTACATCCGCTTATATGTTCAATTGTTTCGTTATGAGTACCACATCGTCTACATTTGTCATTTTCTAAACTGTCTTTTAAAATATATTTTTTATAATTTCTTGTAGCAATCACACGATCTTGAATCGCCATCATGAAACCCACCGTTTCTCCATATAGGTCATCTACTTTTAACCAAAGATTTGATGTTTCTTTATCTATATTATCTTGATTTAATGAGTTTGGAAAAGTTCCATGCAGGGTCTTCTGTTTCCATATTAATAGATTTTCTTCGTTTTTATGTGAGGTGTTGTCTTGAATTTCGGGAGAGTTTAATTTTAGCGGAGTTGCCATTTTGTCTGCATTGCATATGCATTTAAACATAGTAATGTCGCTTGCTTTTTTAAAAAAATATTTTCTTAAATCGGTAATTTGGTTGTTATGTAATTGCATAATGTTTGTAATTCCTAGGCCACCAAGGTCGGTCGGTAACGTTATCCGTTATTATTATTATTATTATTATAAAATCGTAATTTTGCATTTAAAACTCTTAATTGCTACTGTCGACATACTATAGCTAGTTCGGATTCCTTCAATTTGTTGATAAGAACCCTACGCTTCAGCTGTTTGTTTGACAGTTTGCTCCTACTATTTTCTGCTTGTGTGGTGCGAACCCTTCTTCGTGGACAATGTCGAGTGACTTGAGAAGGCACAGGAATTTCAGCCTCCTGTGCAGGCTGCTGCTGTGCAAGAATATCCTGTTCCTCGCTTCGAGTACCTTCAATCACCCGTTGCGAGGTTGTCTGAACAGACACAGGAAATTCAGCATCGAATGCAAGCATTTCCTGTTCCTCACTTCGGAAATCTCCAATTACCCGTTGCGAGGGTGTCTGAACAGACACAGGAAATTCAGACTCCTCTTCAGACTCATCGTTATCATACACTTGTTGTGAACCAAACAGTCAAAAAAGTGTGAAAGTGTCAAAAAAGTAAAAAAAAAAGAAAGGAATTTTCATAACAAATCTGGATTAAAGTAACTGTCAAAACAATTAGTAATAGGCTGTCGTACCGGTGGCACAGACGCCAGAATCCGTGCCCCACGCTCCTTCAATTGGGGGGTGTAACTGCCTCCGCCTGTTTTTTTCTGTTCTCTCTGTTTAAAGTAACTGTCAAAACAATTAGTAACAGGCTGTCGTACCGGTGGCACAGACGCCAGAATCCGTGCCCCACGCTCGGTCAATTGGGGGGTGTAACTGCCTCCGCCTGTTTTTTTCTGTTCTCTCTGTTAAAAAGAATAAAATTTTATTTTGATGTTAAGTCAAATGCATATCTGTATTATACTTACTTTGTCCTCTGCCAGCTTTTGTTTGGCTTCCAAATATGTCGCTTTCTAAAATAAATCATTTCATTAACTATTAACTTACTTATAAAATTTAAAACAATACGTACATGTTCATCGGCAACATCTTTCCTAGCCACCCTCTTGATGTTACTGTACATCTTTAGCTGCTCCCCGCTTCTAGCTCCGGTCGAAACAGATGAATTGTACTCCTTTGATATTGCCACCCATGCGTTTTTTTTGTCGATAGTAGTAACACCGTCCGTACACTTGTTTTCGATCACATGACGGTGACTAAAAATAAAATGATTAATTAATAATTTGTATTTCGATAATACGTATTGTATTTAGTTAGCGGTACTAAATGTAAATAAATCAGTTATATATACCTTTTTGCCAGACGTAACACTTCTTCCCTCTCTTGGTCACTATAATTTTTGTTCCGTTTTCTTGATTTTTTGTCGATTTTCTTTGGTTTTTGGTCGTTTTTATTTAGTTCTTGTTACATTTTGTTATAATAAAAAATTTAATATGAAATGCACTAAACCTCACTTAATGATAAATTTGGACTACTGTAAGTACTATGAACCCGCATCAAGCTAGCGCCGCCACTTTCCAAAAACCCAAAAAAAATAGATGGAGAATTTGTGGCTAATTTGTGGCTAATTAGTTGCCGCAATCGCGAATTTGTTGCTCTTACCGTTCGAGAGTTACAGCCATTTGAGTGGTGGCGGCGCTAACTTTATATCAAGCCAGCGTCGCCACCACCCAAAAACTTACTAAAAATAAAAAATAAGTATATCAGAATTTGTGGCTAATTTGTGGCTAATTAGTTGCCCCAATCGCGAATTTGTTGCTCTTACCGTTCGAGAGTTACAGCCATTTGAGTGGTGGCGGCGCTAGATTTATATCAAGCCAGCGTCGCCACCACTCAAAAACTTACCAAAAATAAAAAATAAGGATATCGGAATTTGTGGCTAATTTGTTGCTAATTAGTTGCCGCAATCGCGAATTTGTTGCTCTTACCGTTCGAGAGTTACAGCCATTTGACTGGTGGCGGCGCTAGATTTATATCAAGCCAGCGTCGCCACCACTCAAAAACTTACTAAAAATAAAAAATAAGGATATCGGAATTTGTGGCTAATTTGTTGCTAATTAGTTGCCGCAATCGCGAATTTGTTGCTCTTACCCTTCGAGAGTTACAGCCATTTGAGTGGTGGCGGCGCTAACTTTATATCAAGCCAGCGTCGCCACCACTCAAAAAGTTACTTAAAATAAAAAATAAGGATATCGGAATTTGTGGCTAATTTGTTGCTAATTAGTTGCCGCAATCGCGAATTTGTTGCTCTTACCCTTCGAGAGTTACATCCATTTGAGTGGTGGCGGCGCTAGATTTATATCAAGCCAGCGTCGCCACCACTCAAAAAGTTCCTTAAAATAAAAAATAAGGATATCGGAATTTGTGGCTAATTTGTTGCTAATTAGTTGCCGCAATCGCGAATTTGTTGCTCTTACGCTTCGAGAGTTACAGCCATTTGAGTTGTGGCGGCGCTAGTTTGATTTCATGCCAGAGCTGATACTCAAAACAAAATTTTAATAAACTCATAACAATAGAACATGATGTAAAACAAGGTAGGTATTATGAAGAATATAATATAATGGATGGATTAATTTTAGTTTTTATGTCAATTTTTTCTGAATTGGATTTACAATCATCCAACTTTATCCAAGAATTGTCATTTCTATAAGATATGGCATAATAATGACCTATGAATGTTTTCTTTTGGTTTTCGGTTAAATTTGATGGAGCTTGGAAGTGTACCACCGCTCTTAGGTTATAACTTATTCATAAATGAATATTGTATTTTTATGTTTTACAAATTATTTCATATTTCATATAAAATTGAAGATGTTACGCCAAGTACTTCTCAAGCACAGTCAAATTTGGTCATTTTGTCCCTAGCAGAAGCGCAGGATGACAAAATTCTCATGTCACTCCTGTGGCATGGTTACTTATATAAAATATATAATTCCAGGCTGTAATGGGTGCATAGAATAAGTTTTTTTTTACTTATTTGATGGTTATTCATTAGTTTAATAAATATTCTTCCTCATCATATGGTTTTTAACTAAAAAAAATTATTACTAAAAATTTTTTATTTTGTTCGTCTGTGAGACGAATGTGTAATATATAGTGTAACTAGATAATAATGATTAGTAATCTAGGGTTAACATAAGGGATTTATGAAAATTGTACAGATATATACCAATCTCCAGGTTGCATTCAAAAATTCAATCGTACCTTCGTTACGAGCTCTGGGTTGAAATCGAATTACCGCCGCCGCCACCCAAATGGCTGTAACTCTCGAAGGGTAAGAACAACAAATTCGCGAAGCCACAAATTCCGATATCCTTATTTTTTATTTTTAGTAAGTTTTTGAGTGGTGGCGACGCTGGCTTGATATAAATCTAGAACCGCCACCACTCAAATGGCTGTAACTCTCGAAGCGTAAGAGCAACAAATTCGCAATTGCGGCAACTAATTAGCCACAAATTCCGATATCCTTATTTTTTATTTTTAGTAATCTTTTGAGTGGTGGCGACGCTAGCTTGATATAAATCTAGCGCCGCCACCATTCAAATGGCTGTAACTCTCGAAGGGTGAAAGCAACAAATTCGCGATTGCGGCAACTAATTAGCAACAAATTAGCCACAAATTCCGATATCCTTATTTTTTATTTTTAGTAAGTTTTTGAGTGGTGGCGACGCTGGCTTGATATAAATCTAGCGCCGCCACCACTCAAATGGCTGTAACTCTCGAAGGGTAAGAGCAACAAATTCGCGATTGCGGCAACTAATTAGCAACAAATTAGCCACAAATTCCGATATCCTTATTTTTTATTTTTAGTAAGTTTTTGAGTGGTGGCGACGCTGGCTTGATATAAATCTAGCGCCGCCACCAGTCAAATGGCTGTAACTCTCGAACGGTAAGAGCAACAAATTCGCGATTGCGGCAACTAATTAGCAACAAATTAGCCACAAATTCCGATATCCTTATTTTTTATTTTTAGTAAGTTTTTGAGTGGTGGCGACGCTGGCTTGATATAAATCTAGCGCCGCCACCACTCAAATGGCTGTAACTCTCGAACGGTAAGAGCAACAAATTCGCGATTGGGGCAACTAATTAGCCACAAATTAGCCACAAATTCTGATATACTTATTTTTTATTTTTAGTAAGTTTTTGGGTGGTGGCGACGCTGGCTTGATATAAAGTTAGCGCCGCCACCACTCAAATGGCTGTAACTCTCGAACGGTAAGAGCAACAAATTCGCGATTGCGGCAACTAATTAGCCACAAATTAGCCACAAAATCTCCATATATTTTTTGGGGGTTTTTCGAAAGTGGCGGCGCTAGCTTGATGCGGGTTATACTTTTATCGATTCAATTAAGATTGTTAAAATTGTTTTGTTTCAGATGTGCAATCTACTACTTGGACTGCAAAAACCAGTATGTCCATGAGGACTCCAATCTCAAAACAACTGAAACTTCCAATTTCTAAAAGTTCCACTTTCCGTGGAACCGCAAAATTATCCCACAAACTGACCGATTGGGTGCAGGGTAAAAGCGAAGCAAAAGAAGTTGATGAAAAATTAAAAATGGAAAAGCACAAAAAGGTTCTGCTTTATATTAAAGAAGAGCATGATGCAAAAATGCTCCATATGCGGGAACAGCATTCCCAGGATATGAAAATCAAGGATGAACAGCATTCCCAGGATATGAAAATCAAGGATGAACAGCATTCAGTGCAAATGGAAATTTTAAAACAACAGTTGTTTAATTTAAAAAAATAAATTTTATTTACAACAAGTGAGCAAAGTGATTATTTATTAAATTTAGTCTATTAATTTTATTGGCGTTGTCTCGAGTATGCTGTGGTATTTCATCAATGAGAAGGTTGTTTGTAGCCATTTCTTGTTGTATTAAGTTTTCTGTGTAGTCGTCTAGCTGTGGAACTGGTTCTCTATTTTGACAAGCAATGTTGTGTAAAACAGCTGTCGCAACAACAATTGCTTCAACTCTTTCAATATTTAATCTTATCCCCAACGATAAAATGGGAAAGCGACGCTTCCATACACCAAAGCATCTTTCAATAGGATTTCGTGTTCTAATCTGCGATTCGTTAAAAAGATTTTCAGCTGGCGTTGATGGATTTGCTAATGGAGTAATCATATAAGGTTTAACAGCATATCCACTGTCCCCCACTAGTAAATTTGTTCCAAGTTCCTTCCTTTCAAATTTACCTCTCAATAGACAATTATTGAATATCGTTGAATCATGACTAGAACCAGGCCAACGACAAATAATACTTGTTATCATAAGTGATGCATCACAAATGCCTTGAACATTCATTGAAAAATACCCCTTCCTATTTCGATAAATCTCAGCGTTGTCTCCTCCCGGGGATTGTATTTTGATGTGGGTGCAATCTATTGCACCTATACATCGTGGAAATCTTGCAATACTGTAGAAACCTATATTTACCTTTCTAATTTCCTCGGCTGTCGTGGGAAATTTTATGTAAATCTTTTCCAATTTTGCAAGCTCCCGTGACACCTTCCTTATCGCCCTGCTTGCAGTGGATTTATGCACTCCTATAAAATCACCAGCAACAATTAGCATTGACCCCGTAGCATAAAAACGCAATGTTAACAGCAACATTTCGCTGGCAGATAATGCATAATTTCTGTAACAGAACAGTTATTTTAAAGTTATTTCTATAAATTAAAGTTAAAAAATTATACCTCGTTGTCTGTGGACCAATATTAAGTTGGTTTAAGATAACTCTCACTGTAGGTTTCGTCAATCGAAATCGATCAAAAAATTCATCATCTGACCATTTTTCAAAATGATTTGGTCGATGACGAAAAAGTCGAGGTTTTCTTCGTTTATTTTCAGTTTCTACAACTATTTCCAGTAGTTCAAGAAAGTCTTCGTCGTCGGTCAAATCACGATAATCCATGGTAATAATTTGTTAACTTCTCATTAAAGTTAGTACAATTTTTAAAAAATAATGTTTTCTTTCAAGACAAATGTTATGTCCGAATGAGGTTGGCCGTAATGTTTCGGAACAACAGAACTATATGTAATGTAAAATGTAATGTTTTATTTATGAATGTATAAATTTGTAATCATGTAATTTACCAACCGTAATATAATATATCTATTTTACACAGGGTAGCCGTAAGGCACATACATAACAACAAAGACAACAAAATACTACTTTGAGGTTAACCCTGGGTTAACCTGCCGATTTCTCGGATCAGAAAATCAGTGAGTTAACCCAGGATCAACGCCTGACCCTTGCTTATACAACAGACATTTGCGTTGATCCCTGGTTTAACTCTGATCCGAGGATGATCCTCTTTTATACAACTGGCCCTAAATGATCAATTATTTACAATAACTTGCCAGGTTAGTGTAGTACAATTTTTTTACAAGAGTCGAAGTTAGCAAATAAAATTTAAAAAAATTTTGAGTCTCGCAAAAACATTTTTTTTTTCAAAAAGTATGGCAATATTAGTTCTGTTTTAATCTGTGATCAATAGCAGGGCTATTCAGCGTTACTTAACCAAAATTAGATTCTTATAATATGAAATTTCGTACCTGTGGCACACAATAAGTGATTTAATGTGTCGATTTTTACAAAATTCATAAAAGTGCCAATATCTCGAAAACTAACGATATTTTAATAAGGGTATATTTCGATATTCTGGTCAGTCATGAGCTGGCCTATCATCCCTATAAGGGATGACGTTGAGGTCTGAGACACCCTGTATAAAAAAGAAAAGAAATGCTCTTGTAATTAATTATCCAATAAGATTATATTACATAATATGTCTTTCATTTTAAGCATTTAAAAATATTCTTGTGCAGGCGCAGACTAGATCGTGGGCGCAGGTATCTTGGTGCCCCGCCGTCTGCTGTCGCAATGACATGAAATAAACGTTGCATTTGGTATGTAATAGATTCACAACGAACGTGTTACAATTTAGCTTCTTTAATACGCAGCAAAAACAAAGATAGATGCTACGATGCTTGTTATATCGTCCCCTTAGTACTATAACTAGGTAACTTGAATTTTGGCTGTTTTGAGTTAGCTACATGTAACCACCTAATGTTAACCGCTTCATTTAGTGCTACAACTAAAAAAGTTATATTATGTTTCTAAATATTAAATATCCACTTGCAAAAGGTAGATAAGTCCCAGATCCCTTCAATGTTATTATGCTATAAGTGTATAATTTGAGATACTATCTAGTTGTAGAAATGCTGAATGTTACTTGAGTTCTGCCCACTCTCGTAGAACACTTGAGATATCTATTTGTGCAATAATTTAACAGTAAAGTTTTATAGTGATAAAACAAATATAATATTTAATATTTGCGTTGAACTATAGAAGTGAAAATGCATTCCCGAGGAAAGAAAATATTAGAATTAGTGCGTGTGCAATCAGAAAATAATATAGGTACGTGAAATTATATTTAATGATTTCAATTAAAAATGTTTTAAGATGTTAGGTAAAATTTGAAAATTATACTATTTTAACATGATTGTATAAAATTTGAAAATAAGTCAATTATAACCAAAATACAACAACGACAGACATGTTTCGATCTTGTTAGATCTCATCAGTGACGTACAGTTGTGAATTTGGTTATAATTTGACTTTAAGGTTTTACCTATACAGGGTGTCCCCGCACTCACTTTACATAACTTAGGTGGTGATAGAGGACACTTTTCTAAGAACAATATTTAACAAAAAATTTTTTCTAAATTCAAACCCTCGAGAGTTAGGCCTCTTAAAGCATTTTTTTTTAATTTCCACCTTCACGTGGCCATAGCCCCGAAAATATTGATTTTTCAGTAAAAATGGTTTAGTGCTTTCTTAAATACCGTGAAATAATCTACAAACTAGATTCAAACCTTTTAGTGTCTAAAATCAACGGCTTTCGAGTTATGAATTAAAGTAAGTTAAAAAATGTCGAAAAATTTGAGCTTTCTTTTTTTTTTTGGTTTTTTTCAAAACCCTGTATCTTTTAAACGAAACATTTTACAAAAAATCTGACGCCCCATTCCGGATAGAAAATTTAACGGACTACAACTTTTGTCTAGTAAAAATTTTTGAAAAACCAATCCATTTCACAGAAAATCAGAAAGTAACAAACAAGGCAGCTACAAAACATAAAATTAAATTCACAAAATTTTTATTTTTTTTGAAAAATTATTTTATTAATTAATTTTAAATTATTACATTAATAAAGTAATTGTTGAAAATGACCACCCTCATTATCAATATACAGTCGTGATTGTTTTAAAAGATGTTTGTCGAAAAAAATCGAAAAAAATCGATTTTTCGACACTTTTAATCGCAGAAATTCGAATTTTTGACATATTATTTTCTAATTTTCTGTGAAATGCATTGGTTTCTCAAAAATTTTTACTAGACAAAAGTTGTAGTCCGTTAAATTTCCTATCCGGAATGGGGCGTCAGATTTTTTGTAAAATCTTTCGTTTAAAAGATACAGGGTTTTTAAAAAAAACCAAAAAAAAGAAAAGCTCAAATATTTCGACATTTTTTAGCTTACTTTAATTCATAACTCGAAATCCGTTGAATTTAGACAATAAAAGGTATAAACCTAGTTTGTAGATTATTTCACGCTCTTTTAAAAAGTACGAAACCATTTTTACTGAAAAATCATTATTTTCGGAGCTATCGCCACGTTAAGGTGGAAATAAAAAAAAATGCTTTAAAGAGGCCTAACTCTCGAGGGTTTGAATTTAGAAAAAAATTTTTGTTAAATATTGTTCTTAGAAAAGTGTCCTCTATCACCACCTAAGTTATGTAAAGTGAGTGCGGGGACACCCTGTATAGCAGTTTGTCGATAAAATTAATTGGAATTATCCGATAATCCAAAAAATGACATCAACAATTCGCGCAATGGTAATAAGTATAAAACGACCCGTTTATATAATAAAATAAACACACGGATGTGATGTGGAAGCACTTTTCCGAGAGGTCGTGAAGTAATCGTCCAATTAATTTTATCGACAAAATGCTATATAGGTAAAACCTTAAAGTCAAATTATAACCAAATTCACAACTGTACGTCACTGATGAGATCTAACAAGATCGAAACATGTCTGTCGTTGTTGTATTTTGGTTATAATTGACTTATTTTCGAATTTTTACAATTCTTGGCAACTAGTTAAGGTGCGCCATTTGACCTCGCGAAGGGTCTTGATTGAAGGTTTATCCTCAACACATTTAGTACTGTCGTAATGACTTACTTCACGACCTCTCGGAAAAGTGCTTCCACATCACATCCGTGTGTTTATTTTATGATTGTATAACAAATTTCAAACAAATTCGATACATGTTTTTAATTACATAGTTAAAAATGGGGATTTGGCGATTGAATCTATGGAGTGTGAGGCAGGTCCTAGTTCATCGTATCCACCTTATGATGATATTTTGGACTCAGATTTTGAACCTTATTCCCCTAACCATTCAGAATATAATCCAAGTTCTTCCAGTGAATCTTCTAATAATGACATTGCTCTTATAAATTCAAGTGTTCCTAGTAACACCGAAATTGGGTTGCATAATATGGAAGAAGTGTCGGTAAAAACGGAAAAACCCAGAAAAAGAAGCAAACATCCCGAAGAATAGAAAAGAAATGCAGCAAAGAGAAGAAGGCAGCAAGGCAACAGCTATATAATCTTCTCAAGGTAAAACAATACCTGCTGTGTTTATGAGAGATTCATGCCCAGCCAGTTGTAGACGGAAATGCAATGAACGTATTTCTTATGACGAAAGACTAATGAATTCTCAAAGATATTATGAATTACAGTCTTACGAAAGAAAACGTGATTTTATTCATAGCCACACTGAGAAAAAAAAATAAAAAGTGGCACACTCAAGAGAAATCACAACGTCAAAATACGATTGGTTTTTTTTAGCACGAGACCATGAAAGAATTCAAGTGTGTAAGACTATGTTTATTAATACATTGGGAATTCGAAAAGGTGTTGTAGACATTGCTATGCAAAAAGAACTATGGAGAATACAAGTGTTGAAGACAAGAGAGGTAAGCACATAAAGAAGACCACACCACCTGAGATATTGGAAAGTGTCAAACAACATATTGAAAAGTTTCCGGTAATGTCTTCACATTACTGCCGTGAAAAAACTCAACGAAAATATTTAGCCTCCGATATTAACATTACCATTATGTATTCATTATACAAAGAAGAACGTACAGAACTAAATCTACCAGTAGCAACTGCTGCTATTTACAGAAAAATGTTCTGTGAGGAATACAACCTTGGGTTTCACCGCCCAAGAAAAGATCAGTGCAGGATTTGTATGGCTTATAATACTCCTACAAATGATAAAAGTGCTATATCTGAAACTGGATATCAAGCCCATATATCTTCAAAGGATAGAGCTAGAGAGGAGAAAAGGTCAAGTAAACAATTGGCAGAAAACTCAAAAGGAAAAATAATAAGTTGCAATTTTGACCTACAACAGGTACTTCTTGTACCCAATGATCCCAAAAACAATGCCTTATTTTATAAACAGCGTTTAAAGACTTTTAATTTTACAGTGTATGATGTAGTTTCAAAGCAGGGAGATTGTTTTATGTGGACAGAAGTAGAGGGAAAGCGTGGTAGCAATGAAATAGCCAGTTGCCTTTTAGTTACTTTAAGTCATTGCCAAATTCTGTGGAACATATTTCATGTTTTAGTGACCGATGTGGCGGACAAAACCTGAATAAATTTGTAGCAGGCATGTGCTTAACTGCTGTACAGGAAATTCCACACTTGGAAAATATAGATCTTATGTTTCTAGTGTCGGGACACAGCGAAATGGAGTGTGATTCCATGCATTCCGCAATTTCTACAGAATTGAAAAGAGTTGGCAAAGCGAATTGGCCTCTAGACTGGAAAACTATTGCTAGATCCGCAAAAAGGAAAGGTGATAAGCCATACCTAGTTCACGACATAACCCATAAACAAATACTTGATTGGAAGGCTCATGTACAACAGAACATGATTTTTAGAAAGGAAGATGAAAACCGTAATCCAGTAGGCTGGCAAAAATTTTGTTGGATCAATTTTTCAAAATCAAGACCATTAATCATGAGATTCAAGGAAAAATTTGTTGAAGACTTTAGAATTTTAAATTGCAATAGGAAAACAAGACGTCGTTCATCTATAGTAAGTACTTTGAAGCCCTTATATCAGGATCAACTGCCGATTAAGAAAGAAAAATATAATGACCTTTTGTCATTGTTTCAAATGAATCCTCCTGCACTTCCTAGCGAATATAAGCCATACTTCGAAAACCTTCCTTTTCAAGGAAACAAACGTGAAACCAATCAAGAGCCATCAGAAAGTGAGTTTAGCGATAGTGATGATTGAAAATTTTTCTGCAATATTTCTATTGTTTATAATAATAATTATTATGTATTTTTTTTAAATTTATTTTGTATTATGTATTACTATTTTTATCAGTTGTTTATGAATAAAACTTATTTTGATACATACAAAAGTAAGCGGGCAAAACCGGCGTTTACTCTGCGCAGAACAAGCCATCGGCTTACTGGTAATAAGCTCGCTGAAATCAGCTTGCTGGCTACCCGCTTTTACTCTGCACTTACCTTTAGTCAAGTACTATCAACACCTGCAATTCATAATCCTATAAATGAATTATACTCAAACCAACTCAAGAAAACAGCAGATAATTCAAATGAAGAACTGCTAACTATCGATGAACTCTTTAGTATATTTGTTAATGCAGTAGATCAGCTAGATAAATGCACAACAAAGCTTGACCAAATGCAGATTATAATGTCACTCCTTAAATATGCAGTACGATAATAAGAAACTCAAGATTATGCATTGGAATGCTCAAAGCATTACGAACTTATCAACTATCAGACAACTCTTACTACTTCTAGAACAAGAAAATATTGATGTCATCATGCTGAATGAAACTTTTCTTAAACAGCATCACAAACTCTACATAAACAATTACTCAATTTACCGAAATGATCGAGACGGCACCCGAGGAGGAGGTGTGGCGATAGGTATCCACAAGTCCATCAAACATTCGATGATGCCTATGTACAATACCAAAAATATTGAGCACATCTCTATCTCAGTTAATATAAATGGACGTGATATTATACTTACCTCAGCCTACAACCCAAAGTACCTCAATACCTTCGAGTCAGATGTTAAAAAACTAACACCCAGTAACAAAGAATTCCTGATATTTGGAGACTTTAATGCTCGAAATACTGCATGGAACTGTACACGAAGCAATACAGCTGGTAGAATACTACATAATTTACAACTGAGATCACATTTTTACGTATACCACCCAGACTCCCCAACACATTATCCACACTCTGGTGCCACTCCATCTACCATTGATATTCTGTTGTCAAATTCCACATTATATATTTCACCTTTACCGAATCACGCTGATCAATTAATGTCAGATCAATCCCCAATATCTTGCATAATTGATGCTGACACAATTGAAAAAACATGCCAAGAAACACCGGACTATAGACATGCAGATTGGAAAGCTTTTCGGGCATACATTAATAGAGAGATTAACTCTACGCATATCCTTAAAATAACAGATTATACCCCAGAGGAAATTGAAAGATCCATTAGCAAGCTTTCAAAAACCATATTAGATGCTAAATTATAAACAGTTCCATTTACAAAGAAGAAAAATAACTTTTTAGAAATTTCGCAAACAACTCTATCTTGTATACGTAACAGAAACGCAATTAAAAGGAAATGGCAACGATGTTTAGATCCAACGCAAAAAGCTATATTCAAAATCATTATTAATTTAAACAATCAACTTATAAAAGAAAATGTTATCATCGACCGCAATAATAACTGGTCAAAAATGCTCAGCAAACTAGAAAGTGGTGACAAAAATTTCTGGAAAATTGCAAAAGGAATTAGAGGAAAATATAGTCGAATTATCGGTAAACTACAAGAAAATGGAAATGTTTTTTTTACTAACACCGAGAAAGCAAATGCCATTGCCAACACCTTTGAAAAGTCTCACTCCTTAACATCTAACTTTAAACACTCAATCGATAAGAAAGTAGCAGCATTTTTTAATCGATTAAACCAAGACAACGAAAGTAACGACGATCATGCAACGTTTACGACGGTCGCTGAACTGGAAAGCATTATAAAGAAGCTGAAACCAGCAAAAGCCCCTGGATTAGATGGTATAGATAACATATTACTGAAAGCGCTTCCTAGGAAAACATTAGAACTCATCTGCAGCATATTTAACGGATGTATCAGAATAGGTTACTTTCCAACTTTATTCAAAACAGCCAAAATTCTACCTATACCAAAACCTGGCAAAGATCATAAATTACCCACAAGTTATAGGCCGAGCAGTCTTCTTAGTTGCCTTGGTAAACTACTCGAACGAATAAATCTACGAGAGACTTTCTAAATTTGTATTTGATAAAAACATCATTCCTGAAGAACAGTTTGGATTTAGACCGCAACATTCGACCATACATACATCAGATAAAACGATTGGTTAAGAGAATCAAACATAATAAATTTTTTCGCAGATCCACTGGTTTGATATTGTTGGATATTGAGAAGGCTTTTGACTCGGTTTGGCACCAAGGATTAATATACAAAATGAGCACTTGCAGCATTCCAAAATATTTTCTCAAAATCATAAAATCATTTGTGAGTGATCGAAAATTTATCGTAGCAATAAATGATTCGCATTCAGATATCAAGGATATTATTGCAGGTTTACCTCAAGGTTCCGTGTTATCGCCCTCTACTCGATATTCATCGCTGATTTCAAGAAACCCAAGAACTGCGACATAATGTTTTTTGCGGATGATACTGGTCTTAGTACGGATGGTAAATTGACTAAAAGTATAATTAAAAAACTTCAAAGCGGTTTTAAATGCTGCAAAAAATACCTCCACAAATGGAAAATTAAACTAAACGATGAAAAAACTCAAGCTATTATCTTTCCGTTTAATAAATCACCAAAACGTCAACCACAAACAAACTTCAATACTGACAACTCAGAGGTACCTTTTACCAACACAGTAAAATATTTGGGAGTCACATTAGACAAAAAACTTACATTTGGACCACATATTGACCAAACTAGAAATAAAGCGCTTAAGTGTGGCAGAAGCCTCTATCCAATTATGGCAGAAAAATCCAAACTATCCCAAAAAAACAAAAATATTATCTATAAAACCATCATACACCCCATTATTACATATTATTATGTCCAAAGAAGGACCATATGGAAATTGTTTATGTTTCCGGGGGATTCGAGTGTCCAGCTTCGAAGAAGGCGTTACCTCTTCGAAGGGTAGTAGTAGCAAAATGTGTAACAGATTATAAGCAGTCTTCCTTTACATGTTAATGTGCGAACACTAAGATATTTAAAAATAAAGCAATTATTTAAAAGTTATTATTTTAATTATTATTATTGGATTATTATATCTATATGCATGCCCCGTATGGTCAAAAACAGTTAACATACACATCAAGAAGCTACAAGTGATCCAAAACAAGAATCTCAAAATAATCTACAATTTACCATGGCTCTACTCCACCAAACAACTTCATATAGATACCGGATATGAACTAATTGCAAACTACATCCAAAAACTAGTAGAAAGATTTCAACTTCGATGCATCGACTCCGAGTTTACTCTAATTCAAGATCTGGTAAATCACCCAGAAGTGTAATTAATGTAAATAATATAAATAGTGTAAATATTGTATAGCCCCTTCTGTGAAGGATTAATTCAGATAAAGGTTTTTTTTATCATTTTTCCTTTAGAATAACTTCAATGCAAAACCTGCTTTCTTTTCAATTAATAGCTAATCATCTGTTGAAAAATCTTAGATTGTATCTTAGAAAGAAGACAATATTTATGTAATGATTTTGATGATAATAATAAATAAATAAATAAACTCACTTAATTTTAAATTAATTTTATTATATTCATTACACAAGAGACGAAAAGGTTGAAGGTAAATATCATGGGTATCTCAGAAATGAGATGGCCAGGGGCCGGATGTATCTGCATTAAAAACTGGACAGTTTACTACTCTGGAACAGACAATAGAACACACCAAAATGGAGTGGGAATGATTGTTCATAACAATATTGCAAAACACGTAACCAATTTTGTACCTGTGTCAGAAATGATATTGCTACTGCAGATCAACGCAGACCCTGTCGCAGTTAACTATATCCAAGTTTATGCTCCTATAACCACAGCACCTGACGAGGAGGTAAATAAATTTTACCTTGAAATAAATAACATCTTAAAAACAATCCCAAAGCACCTGCTGAGGATAGTAATGGGAGACTTGAATGCAAAGGTTGGAAAAAGACAAACGGGAGAATACATCGGCCCCCACGGACTGAGAGAAAGAAGCATCTTCGCAGCAGAGCAACAATTAACTATAATGAATACATTCTTCAAACTACCACCAAGAAGACTATATACGTGGAGATCGCCCAAAAATTCCCCTGACGGCCTGGTGCGAAATCAAATATAGATTACATCAGTAATCAAAGTAATCATTAAAAAGATTAGACAAGTAAAAGAAGATGAAATGAAAGAGAAGTGTGCAGAAATAGAGATGTTCCAAAACAAGTTTGACAGTTTTAATGTGCACTGAAAAATGAGAGAACTTACTGGCTTAACGAAAATGGACATAATATGATAACAAATAAGAAGGACTTGCGAAACACCTGGAAGATTATAGAATAGATAGACCCATAATAGAAGACGAGTCAGGTTCACACATCTTAACACCACAAGAAGTAGAAACAGCCATAGAGCAAATGAAGGATGGTAAGACGAGTTAAAGATTCTTGTCTCATTACTTCTCGAATAGATTTTTCGATATGAGGAACCTCATCGACAGACAAAAATTGTTGTTTACATACATCGAATTGATTTCTTGTGCTTAATTTAGGTTCTTCTTGTGGGGAAATCGGTAATTATAGGAGATATCGAAAAATGGATGGCGCATCCTCAATCTGTTTTTTTGAGAAAAACTCAATGGCGAAAACCAGAATTCGCTATCTTTTTTTGTTTTCGGTTACATGTACCGGTAAATCTGTATATTGTCCAGTTACGTACTTTTGCCGTAACATGGATACCGTATACCGAAACAAATCTTCAAATACAAGTCTCGAGGAAAAGAAATGTGGGACGACCAAAGAAGAGATGAGCGGACCAAATTAATAGAGTGGCGTAACAGACTACAAGTCTATCACGCGTTGATGATGATATGGAAAAATAAGTATCGAAGAATTGAATGACAAGATTAGTAATGACTAATGAAATAAATACGTGGATATGTGAACAGTGCGATCAAGGCGGAAAAATATCCTTTAATAACAAAGGAAATGCTAATACAATTGCAAATAACGAAATGAATCTTAAAGTTTTGATTAATAATGATATTGTGAATGTATTTGAGGAATTTTTGCTGGTACAAATGAAGATATTAAAAAACAAAATGGATGAACTGGCTTCTGAAAATCTGGTAATGAGGAATTAGATAGCGGGCTCGAAAGAGATCATAAGAAATATGGAGGTCACAGGTCAACCCTAATGCGTGTTTGCAAGAACTACACAATTCAAGTGTAACCTACTAATAGTACGTCACTGTATATTTTATATCTAAATGGTATAAATTTACGCCTGTGCACCATGCAACCACTTCTACGCATAATTTATTTATTTTATAAATTTTACGCCGTCACTGCCCATTGTAGGGTCTTTTGGTTAAGAACCGAAATTTTTATATTAGGCAGGTTTGCCATTAGATCATATATACTTAGGTTAGATAGAACATAGACCCATTTGTTGTGATGCAAAGAAAATGCGACAAAGTTTGTTTTCCTTTTATAGTGTATCGCAGGTTACATACCCTCCAGTGCAACATGACATTTCAATCCTTTTCAACCAGCTTAGCAAACAAGTAATTTAACAAAAAAACATGGCCGTATGGTTTGCGTGAATACGTCGTCCCGGGATACCCGTTTTCGCCCCCGTCTACCGATCGGATAACATAACATTCAAAAATTTAATTAAATATGTACCTATCTATCTATAATTATAATATTATACATTTATGTAGACCTTTACAATAGCATAATTTATTATATTATCCGTTGATATGATTATCCATTAGCAAAAGTTTGGAAGTTCCCAAGACGACCTATTCACACAAACTCTGTAATAGGAATGTCACAAAATATTGAAGTGGCGGTAATTTATTATTAAACTGGTAAATATTAACTTAATAAAATTTATTATGAAAGTAAAAGTTTTCTAAATGAACACCTTATCGTATTCCCAGTCTTCCTGATGGAAGCAACGGATACAAATGTCGTTGTCGTCGTCGTCGTTAAGCATCGAAGCCAATTTTATTCATAATAGGCCTGTGGTAACTAAAATAGGTGACATATGGCATACAGGATACATCAATATTCCGGGTAAATGTCAGATCAAGGCAAGTATTGCCAAGAGTGCTTGGAGAGTTCTGTACGCAGTCCATATTGAACTCTCGTTTCATGATCTCTAAGAAGTTCTTGTTCTGCACCACATCCACGTTAAAGTCACCGCATAGCACCATTGGTGTTTCGGTGTCGGGGCACATGGTTCTAATATGCTTCTTTACTGATTCCGAGTACTGTTTGAGCATCATCGACATAAAGATCTGTAGAGACGACTGCGACACACCCGGATGAATATATATAGAACCAAGTAAGAACTTGAACTGGTTCTTGAACTGCACGCTTACCATGCACATATCTCCAGCATCTTCCCAGTCGTTGCGCATTCTGTCGTCGCCTCTAGTTATGACGCTACAATCTGTCAAACTGCGGATATTTCTGTAGATACAGACTCCGCCGGCTTTGCGTTTTGTAGGCTGCACGATTATGGATTTGTCTGCCACCGATAGGAGCTTGTTGTTATTGTGAACCTTGCATTCAAAACCTTCAATGTTCACCGGTGGCAGAGACTCGTCCATCCACGTTTCGCTGCAGATTAAATAATCGCATCCACTAATCACGGTGTCAGAAGTTATGTCCCGAGAGTGTACCACCAAACACTGGGTATTGAGACTGCATGCGATTATATCAACCTTACCATAATTATCGCCATGGGACGTTGTTTTAGTTCCTATGAACCGTTCAACCCGTTCAGTAAGAGTTTGCAAACTATGATTGGCCATTCTTGCGTACTCGTCACGTATGTCTTTGATAGTAGGTGTTGCGCTACCATAGCCATGATAGAACTTGAAATCGTCTGTCGAGTTGGTTATATAGAGTCCTTGCAGAGATGTTACTCGACTCATCGCCACATATACCAATTGAGTCTGTTGCGAACGATCATACTGAAAGACAACTTCGTCGAACGTCCCGTCCCGCCTTGCGATTTGTGTATGGTCAACGCGCAAGCGGGGACTAGCGGAAACTGCCTTCGTTTGCATTTGATTCCAACATCAAGAGATATGTTGGCCATGCAAGTATTAATATGCGTCCAGTCTCGACTAATTACAGTTGACTTGCACATCACATGAGGTCTGGCTTTTACGCGTCTCTTTCGACCGATCACGGTGTTGGGGAACTCTATCCACAGTCTTATATTGCCAACCGCAGAAGCATCATCGCCGTTGTTAGTTGCAGAACCGATGTTCTCCTCCTGATCACGATCGGTGTTTCCGTTCACAAGCTCGATATATTTTAGAAAACACTGCTCTTTTCCAATGCTCTCATCTTCTTAATTCTTTCTCTTACATTTTCTAACCTCGCATTTCTTTTTTCTTCTGTTCCCAATGCTCTCATTGTTTTCATTCTTTCTCGTTCACATTCTAACATTGCATTTCTTTGTTGTTTAGTTTCTGTTGCGTTAACCTCCGCATTCTTCTCTTGCCTTTTTCTCTTTGTGCCACTTTCTATGCCTAAAGACATACTGTTTGATCGTTTTCTTTTGTTTGGGTTTGTTCTATCTCTTGCCATAATTGAAGGAACTTCGCAATTTGTAATATTAACAGGAAAACTTAAAAGTAAATTCTGATTAAAAATATCTTTTAAATGGTTCCGCATCACAGGAATATTGAATATATTGTCGTGAAACACTGCTCAATCAAACCCCCAAGTAATACTACCGGGAATAAAATCTCGCCCAATGTGTACACTCGAACAAATGAGCCCCAGCTAGCTTTACGTCGGTTTGCGAAATTAAGGCCACAGTATCTGCAAGTTGTAGGTATCGGCGAGATATGATCAATTAAAAAGTGCAAAGAGTCAAGCGGTAATTTATTTGAATTTATTTGATGCGAAACTGGAGCAAATTGAGACAGAATTGACACAATTGTCAAAGAGAAAGTAAATTTGTGTACTTGTGTGCACAGTGTAAACTGGATGGTATTATTTAAATGCAAACAATATTCTATACCTCCACTTAACACAGTGTAAATGTAAAATGTGTAATAAAATAGCATAAAATCAAAAATGTTCACAAATATAAAATTTTGTACCTTTTTCATAAAATTCTTGATTAACACAAATCTTTGAATCACCCTGTACCTCGTAGTCGAAATTATTGTGGTAGAATGGTAGGCAAACAGCACGGCAATGTGGCTTCCGGCTGGAACGCACATGTAGTATTCAGCTCCCGTATTTTGCTCAAATCTTCTTTATTCGCAAGAAAACAGTGAAAGTGGTATGTGTTATCTTCTCAAGTGGTATTCAAATCTCGAAAATCGATTTAAATGGAATTGCACGGCTTCTGTGTCGTACAACAAAAATGTGAACATGTGTTGAGAAACTTAACCTCCAAATTTTAATCGTGGTTAAAATCATCCAATTTCTTAAGCATCAAAATCGGTAAATCGGATAAATCTTGATTTATCTAACGCAGCATTCATGAAATAATCAATTTTCAGGATATTTTAGACGCGATGGCATCCAAAACGTGAATTTTATAACCAAATCGAAAAACGTGTTCGATTCACAAAATAGTGTAAAAACCTCAGTTTTACACAGTAAAATATTCAACAAACTCACTTGTTCTATTAATCGCCAATATAATAGCTTTTGTGGCAACAAAAGCTTGCAGGAAGGTTTTCTTTGTAAAATCGCGAAGATGTTCGCAATTTACAAACGTCTCTCTTCACTCTCGGCACAAGACAAAAACAGCTCGCCGCAATTCTTGCTCAAAAGTCGCTATTACCATCCAAATAACAATAAATTATAGCAACAATAAAATGTGAGTATGCACGATCATTTTGCCGCCTTAATTCAAAAAATCACTCTCCACTTTTCAGAACAGATCACAAAATTCGCACCAAGTTACAAATACAAAAAATCAAGTTTGTTTGTTTTATGTGTCATGGGTTACAAAATATCTCTTTTGTGTCGTCAACTTGCATCCAGCTTTGATGTCTTCAATTCGACACAATTAATTTTAAGCAAATTCAATTGGCTAAAATTCACCGAATTTTTGCACACTTCAATATGTTGCGATGGATTCATGCCGTTAGCTATAGCAACAGCGAAAGCTATCGCAAACACACCGCAATCAACGCCATTGGTTTGTTGTTGAGCATCTTCGTATATAATGGGAAGTTTATTTGGAAATAACCGATCAAGAAACCGTAGCTGATCAGAAGTAAGATTATTAACCTTATAATTATTGGCGCTGTCATAGATATGTATTACAGAACCATCGTAATAATATGTGCATATCCAGTGAGTGATATTGTCAGTTGCTCTCGCAGGCAGAATTTGATTATGCCGTGTACTCACTGAAACTATATCATTGTACATATGCCATATCAATAAAGCTTCTTGTGGTCTGAACTCTGTATTAACCACCAGGATTTCGTTAAACTTTGAGATGTGATCAGTTGAAAGATTGTCATTAGAGGTTAGTTCTTGAATTGCTATCGATTGCAAAGGTAGGATGTTAGACATTTTTGT
Organism: Rhagonycha lutea; assembly: GCA_958510855.1. Taxonomy (NCBI): domain Eukaryota; kingdom Metazoa; phylum Arthropoda; class Insecta; order Coleoptera; family Cantharidae; genus Rhagonycha; species Rhagonycha lutea. The sequence continues at coordinate 16,670,008 of OY294042.1, forward strand.
AATCTCCTCTGTTATTGAGGTTCACTTTAAAATTGTTTTCAAGTCTATAATACTATATATTTATCTCGACCTTTATAGGCATATTTCATCACATTATCCGTTGAAACGTTGATACGATCATTATCCATTAATCCACTATCTGCAATTAATTATATTTTGGGTATTAAGTTATGTGGTCGGTGTGTTGACAACGAACAAATCTCCACTTATCTTTTGTTAACGATGTATTTAACAAAATAACGGGCGATTGTAACTTCCACTGCTGGGTCAAATCTTCATTAATCCGACCTGTAAGTTCCACCAGTCGGTTTTAGGTCACTTTTATTCCACATGTAAGTTCCACTGATGGCGAATTAGGTCGAGGCGGTCAAGAATATTATTAAGCTTTTAAGTATTTCTAATTCTTTAAGCTTTTATTGTGTTTCTGGCAGTTGATTTTCATTCAAGATATGCAAAATTCTTGTGATTCATGAATTATGACACAATTTTAACTCGGCTCTTGACAAGTTATTTCTCTAAGATTTTCGATGGCTGCCTATTCCAGGATCGTATCTACCTTAGGTTAGGACGGTTAGTTAATAATAGGTCGTTGGTGCAGTTCGCTCCAAATAAATGTGCCTCTACGTCACGAAATTCTGATTAAGAAATAATATTAGTGAATGTAATTTAGGATGTCGTTCAGCTTTATTTAAAAGAGTGCAAAAATATTTACATGTCTTGCAGACCGAAAGCAATAAAATTCGTACGTTACCAATATCTACTCTATATATATAAAAAGATAAGAAAAATATGCAACGTTTTTATGCAACGTTTTTGTGCAACGTTTTTATGCAACGCTGAGAACAGCTATTAGACGACACCAAATCAACATTATAGTCACATCAACGGACAAATCAAAGCAAAGCAAAGCAAACATCTAGCAAAAGTCAACATCAATTTGGCCAAGCAGCATTATATTATTGAAAGTACCGAATAGCTGGAAATCTACAAATATAATTCAGGGACACGGACAACTCGGCACCGGCATAACTCGGCACCGGGGAAACTCAGTTCCGGGCTAACTTGGCACCAGTTGAAAAACTTAAAAAAAATATATGAGGATCATTATTAAAAGGTAGATCCCGGTCGAGGCTAGGTTAGTGTTAGGAAACGACTTGTTTTTTAAAAGAGAAAGTCATTAAAAGGTAGATTAATTACTAATAAAGAATATTTGAATGTGTGACATAATATGGTCCGGTACCAAAAAAAAATGCGAGATTCACCCCATTCCCAGTAGCACAATTTGCCGAGTTAGAAGGCCCTAAGGGGATGTTTTTAAGGAGTTTAGTGCTGCAAAAATGGCTCTGGAGCGGACTCGGCACCAGTTGAAAAACTTAAAAAAAATTAAAATATAAAAAATTTATTATATTAAAGAAATTATATATCTTTTTATAATTCACTTTCCGGAACAAACGCTACCGAAGTTATCATACGTGACTTTGCGACGGAAATGGTCTTAAAAATCCGAGGTGACCTTCTCTTTTAAAAAAACGCTAACACTAACCTAGCCTCGACCGGGATCTACCTTTTAATAATGATCCTCATACATTTTTTAAAAGTTTTTAACTGGTGCCAAGTTATCCCGGAGCTGAGTTTCCCCGGTGCCGAGTTGTCCGGTGCCGAGTCGCCGGCGCCGGTGCCGAGTTTTCCCGGTGCCGAGTTGTCCGGTGCCGAGTTGTCCTATGCCGAGTTGTCCTGTACCGTATAATTCAGGACATTTACAGCAATTCAATTGCTTCTAATGCCGATCTCTCCTACAGAATTATATTAGCCTGCCACAATGATGATGTTCGGGCGAGATTCATACCTACTTAAGTCAAGATATAGCTAAACATCGAGGGGTCGATCAAACAGAAGAGGACATTCGGTTGGAATATGAAGTCGAATAATTAAATTCATTGAATTTCCCTGGTTTTCCGGTACACAAATCAAAACTTAAAATAGGATCTGTTGTTATGCTAGCAGAGCTTTAACAAAGTTGGTATATACATCGATAGGCCTTTGTTTAGTCATGGACAGTTATATGTAACAGTATAAGATGTCGAGCGAAGGATGGAATACAAATTCATAGTGAAAGCAACATAAAAAATGTTGTATGGAAATAAGTTTTATAACTTGAAGTTATTAAGGCCGCAAAGCGGCCTTGGGGGGTTGGGCCGCGTCAGCGGCCAGGGGGGCGAAGCCCCCCTAGTTACATTATAAAAACTTAAATTACAAATTAAAAAAAAACTCTAAAAAGTAAAATAATAAAATCGATCTAACCGTCGCGTCGAGGGGTTACAGAATTACACAGAATGATTTGATATTGTTAATATTTGCTTAACGGCCCCCGACACGACGATGCGACGGACGGTTAGATCGATTTTATTATTTTATTTTTTAGAGTTTTTTTTGTGCTGGAGTTTTTTTTAAATTTGTAATTTAAGTTTTACTTAATTAGCCAATATATTCAATTATTGATGGGTACAGTTTATTGTTTATCATCAATTATCAGTTAATCTACGTAGATAGGGGGGGGGGTGATAAAACTCTTTGTACAGGGTTTACAGGGGGTACAGGGGGTAGGGGTTATAGAAAATTGTGTAAAGGGTTTGGTGCCAAATGGTAACCAACCAATAGAAAACAGATGTTAGTATCCAAGATGCGTTTTCTATTGGCTAATTACCATTTGGCACCAAATCCTGTACACAATTTTCTATAACCCGATGTGGTTATGGGTAATTATTTTTTACATTTTTTAGTGGTGGGGGTAAATTTTTTAATCGGTTTAACGCCTCAACGTCTTAAGGTTTCAACGGATAATGTGATGAAATATGCATATAAAGGTCGAGAGATAAATATATTTGACAAGAATTTTAAGGTGAAGTAAACTATAGAAACAGAATGGATTCCTACCAATTCGCAAAGGAAGTTAAAGCTGAGGTGGAATTGATTGTCGCGATGACAAGAACCGACAATTGGCAACGAAATTGCTATTTAAGAGCGTTGAGACTTGCATCTCTTAAAAATGCATTGAAGATCTATCGCGAAGATCCGGAGCGGCAGTGTGAATTGAGACATGCGGAGGCATTTAAACGTAGACGTGCAAGTAATAAGCGTAAGGCGGAAGAGAAATTGGCCGCAAAAGAGGCAAAAAGAATTAAAGAAGAACATGCAGAAGTGACAATATGCCTAGAAAGCTTAAAAGAAGATATTTGTAATGATGAAACACCAAAACAGGCAAAAACATTATAAGATAATCTATTGTAAATTACGGTTCAACGGATAATTAATTATTGTCTATATCTATATAGGTTTATCGAGATTTACATAAATGCATAAATATATTTGACAAGAATTTTAAGGTGAACCCCAAGAATGGATTCCTACCAATTTGCAAAGGTAGATAAAGCTGCTGCCGATTTTATTTCATACATACGAACATACACACAATTTTCGTTAGTATATATTTTTATTAAATTTTTCAACATGCGGGGTAAACTTTTCGTACAAACACACATTGTTCGTTACATATTTTTATTAAATTCTTCAACATGCGGGGTATACTTTTCGTACAAACACACATTGTTCGTTACATATTTTTATTAAATTTTTCAACATGCGGGGTATACTTTTCGTACAAACACACATTGTTCGTTACATAGTTTTATTAAATTTTTCAACATGCGGGGTATATTTTTCGTACAAACACACATTTTTCGTTACATAGTTTTATTAAATTTTTCAACATGCGGGGTATACTTTTCGTGCAAACACACATTTTTCGTTACATAGTTTTATTAAATTTTTCAACATGCGAGGTATACTTTTCGTACAAACACACATTTTTCGTTACATAGTTTTATTAAATTTTTCAACATGCGGGGTATACTTTTCGTACAAACACACATTTTTCGTTACATAGTTTTATTAAATTTTTCAACATGCGGGGTATACTTTTCGTACAAACACACATTGTTCGTTACATAGTTTTATTAAATTTTTCAACATGCGGGTTATACTTTTCGTACAAACACACATTGTTCGTTACATAGTTTTATTAAATTTTTCAACATGCGGGGTATACTTTTCGTACAAACACACATTTTTTCGTTACATAGTTTTATTAAATTTTTCAACATGCGAGGTATACTCTTCGTACAAACACACATTGTTCGTTACATAGTTTTATTAAATTTTTCAACATGCGGGTTATGCTTTTCGTACAAACACACATTGTTCGTTACATAGTTTTATTAAATTTTTCAACATGCGGGGTATACTTTTCGTACAAACACACATTGTTCGTTACATAGTTTTATTAAATTTTTCAACATGCGGGGTATATTTTTCGTACAAACACACATTTTTCGTTACATAGTTTTATTAAATTTTTCAACATGCGGGGTATACTTTTCGTACAAACACACATTTTTCGTTACATAGTTTTATTAAATTTTTCAACATGCGGGGTATACTTTTCGTACAAACACACATTGTTCGTTACATAGTTTTATTAAATTTTTCAACATGCGGGTTATACTTTTCGTACAAACACACATTGTTCGTTACATAGTTTTATTAAATTTTTCAACATGCGGGGTATACTTTTCGTACAAACACACATTTTTCGTTACATAGTTTTATTAAATTTTTCAACATGCGGGGTATACTTTTCGTACAAACACACATTTTTTCGTTACATAGTTTTATTAAATTTTTTAACATGCTACCGATTTTATAGACGTATTCACGTCAAAATTAAAGATTTTATTAATATTTAAATAAAAATTAATAAATTACAAACTTTATAGATATTTATTAAGGTGACCGATATCTTTAGGGATTATCTACTTAACTAAAATTTATGTAACAACGATTACAATTAAATAATTCTATTGCTACAGATACGAAAATTTTATAGGTTGTTCCATTAAAGAGTAGTCCTATTATTATTTATTATTTATCTGTGATGGCAGTCATGTTTGTGACTTTGTTTTGAGTAAAAATTTACAATTTACAATAGAAATATCATCAACGTGTATATTTAGTTGCAGCCGTTGTAGGGGCTAACCAAAAGGAAAACAAACCCCACCACAATATTTTGTGCATCACAACAAACCGTCTCAGGTATACGGCATGTCCTATCCACGGACCTCTTAAATAAAGATGGACAGATAATCGAAGTAAGAAAAGTGTGTCCACCTAGGAGGCCGCCATTTGTGGTGCAACTGTTATTGGTTGGAATATAGCCAATAGCAAGTTAGGATTTTTGAGGGAAATTCAAATTTAAATACGGAAATTTATTTGGTTAGAATACATAGCCAATAGCAATTTAGGATTTTTGAGAGCAATTTAAATTTTAAAACGATAATCCACAACAGTATTATTATTTATTAATATAGACAAATATAGGTTACTGTAATACATTTTTAAACAACTAATATCAAATAAAATACCAGTTAAATAATAACTAATACATATTTTATTAGGTTAGATTTTATATTAGGAGACAGTAAGAGCCACTTAAGAGCATAAAATTCAAGCAAGTTGACTATGAATGCTGGATCGACTTTGGGTGAAGTAAGAACTTTATTCTGGCTGTCTTTCTGGTCCTCCAGGTTGGCGGTTTTACGTCGGGCTAGCTCTTCGTTGTAGGTAAAAAATGTAAAATGCTAACAAACTAAATGCCAATTCGACGAGGTTGTTATTTGGGAATCGGATAACGTTGTAATGCGTTTGAAAAAGTTTAATCATCAGCTAATACTTTCATTTTCCTTAATTCTTTTATGGCTCGCTGAAGTTTCTACATTTAAATCTAGTTTTCGTTTGCATTGTGATCTGCTAAAATAAACGAATAGTATAAAAATGAATCGATCAAACAAGACAATGGTGTTATCTACTACCTTAGAGCATTAGACGATTCCTCTTCATCTATCAAATCGCTTATACTTGGTATGTTTAATTAATTAAACATAAAAACTACGAGATATTTTCAGCCACCTCGGCAGTGATAATTATTGAACATGTAGGTTGTAAACCCAACGTAGGTACCACATTTGGTTTGGGGCACAAAACAGGAAGGCATTATGAAAACGTTAAGATACACAATTATAATATAAAATACACAAAATAATATCCGAATAATGTAACGCAAAGAATGAGGTTATCTTATTTTGTCATTTTATAAAATACCCTAATTTTAGTACCAATATAAACCAGTAACTATTTAAAATTCCCTAGAACTGCACCACAAATGGCGGCGCCCATGTATGCCTCACTTTTTTGCATTACGGCTATATACCTTTAGCTGTCCATCTTTGTTTAAGAGGTCCGTGGTCCTATCTAGTAATAGATGATCGAAGGGTTTGCCTCTAGCTCGATCTCGCTTTTTCCTCTGGCTCTCACTCGATCTATCTATGGCATCCGAGAATCACATAAAATTTGAGAGTGCTTCTAAATTGCAATTAATGAATACCGTTCTTAGTGACTGGTGGTTACGTGGAGTGTTTTCAGGCCCATTCTAGCCCACAGGTATCTGTGGTGGATATTTTTTGAGGCGTGGAGCACATCTGCTGGCCACACCATTTCTTATGTTTGTAACTTTGGACTGCCCCATTCGATACGTAGTAGTTTTGCTACATTCAGGAATTCCTACTGGAATGTATTTGAGCCTCTTGGAACAACTTCACTCGCTTTGGTTCCTTTTTGAGACTCCCATCAACCGTTCCGTTGCATTGGTCAATTCATCGTGGAAGCAAAAGTCCGAACGAATCATCCCCAGTCGAAAACCCTGGTTATTTATACGCTGTGGACAGAAGTTCGCAGTACTATTCGACTACTTTCTGTGTGGTATCCTCGAAGCTTGTTTCTTATTTTTTATAATACTGTACTTAGCCATTGAATCTCTGATACGTATGCTTTATGCTTGTATTTTAGAATCGCTTGGCCTTAGCTTGTACTTGTGTAATTGCCTACATGTGTTTCTCTTGATTTTTAGCACCACATCACCGATCCTATACATTGGCCTGTCGAGCATTCGGAAGGAAACGCGGTATAACGGAGTCGCCTATCCGTTTGGACACTTTATAAGGAAAACGCAGACTGGTGAGTCAAGAAATCACTGCATTCAAATTATATTAGTGCTTGTAGTAGTGCCTGGTAATTTTTGCTTTTGATTTTTGAGTAAAATTGCTCTTTATTCAGAATTCAGTGTGCTAAACAGTACAGTTATCACATCTGTTACATTTATCAAGACAGGGTCGTCGAACCTTGCATTGCTGAGAATACCAACTTCAATAGACGATTGTTTGGAGCTTCGAGCTCATTTATCTTTGTACATATTAATTGGCTGTGTGTTGAATAAACCTTATTTTGTTAATTCTGATTTAGTACTATTATTTCAAGCAATTGACTGGCGCCCCACCCAAATTCATTTTTCAGGGACTGTAGCTGTTAGACGAGAGCGGACAGTAGCGATCGGTAGCATTGTAACATCAAGATCGAACCTGCGAATTGCTAAGAGCAAACCCAACTCTCAGGGCTACGGAAGAAACATCCAAGAGCTAGCTACTCTCAGTTATCTGAGAGGTCAAGCGGCAATTATGGCCATAAAGACAAGGTTGTGGTTACACAAGTGCGTTGCAAGCCTTAAACGATAAAGCATTACCTAACCTAAGGAGAGCCAGGAGAAACGTTAACAAATACAGAGAAGAAATACCGGAAAACTAATAAAGAAATTGAAATTGTTGAGATTTAAATATACCATTATAAATATTACAGGCTTGGTAAATCATGGCCAAGAAGTTAAAACCTTTCTCACGATATACGATTTGGACATTATGCTCATTTCTCAAAACTGATCAGGGCGGATCATAGTATGGGACTAGAGATAAATGAGAAGAAGTCGAAATACATGTCATGGGACGATAAACAATATACAGAAAACTGATATCTACATGCAAAGTTGGACAATTAAACTCATATTGGGGTGTAAGAAGTACCAAGATTCTCTTACCTGGGTACCGTGCTAACAAGAAAACCAAAGAGCAGAACTGAGATATATACCAGAATGTCAGAATGGAGAGAAAATGTGTTGCGGGACTTACGACTTCTGAATGTGACGGATTGGCAAGAGAAAACCAGACATGGAAGTGTATGGCTTCTAATGTTGTATTTATATAATATAATAACCAACACTACATGTCTAGTATATGACAACACTATAATATGACTTTCAAATTTTAGGATACTGTCGCATATAATACCCAAGTTCTTCGGTTTGTCGCTAACATTAATTATACAGTTATCAAGCTTGACATCGATATCTCTAATAGAGTCAACCAAAGCGCAGCAGTAGGCACTTCCCATACGTAAATAAACAGTTTTACTGGGATTAAGAAAAAGACCATTTTTGCTTGACTATTTTTTATATTTTTGTTCATACGATGAATAACGTCATTTACCGAGAGGAGAACACCCGAGATATACAATTGCATATCGTCCACATACGTATGTATGTACGTATGTACAAAGACAGCCACCTTCGCAGATGATACTGCAATACTGGCATCCCATTCAGACCCTTTAACAGCATCAAAAAATCTCCAATCTCACATAGACAAAATTCAGCTATGGCTACGGAAATAGCGCATGAAGGTTAACGAAATTAAATCTATCCACATTACCTTCACCCTAAATAGGACAACTTGCCCAACAGTATCAATGAATGGCCAGCAACTCCCCGAGTCTGAAGATGTCAAATATCTTGGTATCCACTTAGACAGACGACTAACATGGAAAAAACACATTTTGACTAAACGGAAACAGCTTGGAATCAAATTTAGTCAAATGTATTGGCTAATAGGCAGAAAATCCCAACTTAGCTTAGAAAATAAGCTACTGCTGTACAAAACAATACTCAAGCCAATATGGACCTATGGAATTCAGCTGTGGGGCTCAGCAGCCAACTCTAACATCGAGATAATACAACGATTCCAAAACAAAGTAATGAGAGCGATTGTTGACGCACCCAGATATGTAACTAATGAAGTGATACAACGCGACATATTAATGCCCACCGTTGGTGAGGTAATCACAGGGTACAGTGCTAAATACAGTGAAAGACTTGTCCACCATCCTAATATATACGCAAACAAACTGCTCAAAAATACAAGTGAAGTGCGGCGATTAAAGAGATACCAACCTATCGACCTGATAAACAGATTTGAGTGAATAGACAAACTTCTAAGTGATTAAAATAGATATTGTTTGTTGGAACAATTTTCTTCTTGCTGTATAATTATCAAACCAAATGCCTAATGCCTCCGGGCAAATTGCTGTACTCATGGAGTTAATAAAAAAAAAAAAAAAACGTATGTGAATTGCAACCACCAGATAAATATCTTGGAAGATCAGCAGTAAAACTCAAGAAACGAAGAGGACCCAAGAGGCTTCCCTGGGGAACTCCCATAGTTATGAGTAGTTCATTCGATAACAAATCTTTCAGATTGACTGAATCTATCAAAAGGTTTATGACTGAATCATCAAATCTGTAATAAACTAGGTTAGCAATAAGTAATTCCAAATTAATCATTTCGAATGCTTGACTGAAATGGACAAGAGCTACTAATGTTATCAATAAATTATCCATGTTCCTATAGATATCGTTAAAGATCGATAGCCGGGTTGCCTACAAAGAAGAATATTATTGAGCTCGAGGTGAATCAACTATTGCCTTCATACGAATGACTTGAATACCTTGGCAAGGACTGGTAAAATACTTATTGGTCTGAGATCCTTAAAATTAGTGACATTTTAATTTTTGGGAAAAGGAATTATGATTGATTTCTTCCATAAACCAGGCATTACCGAATTCGCAAGACAGTAGTTAATCAGATGGATTAAAGCGTGGAGACAAAAAGGCGAAACAAGCTTTAACATTTTGGCACTACAGCCAACAATTCCAACAGCATTAGACTTTTGCCTAAAAATTTCATTCGACACCTCTTCAGCTGTAACAGTGTGGAGCCGTAGTTTCTCTTGTGATCAAAGGATACCGATTAAACTCTAGAATTGCAGCACTTCAGGATCAATTGCTGAAGATGAAGCTACTTTGATTATGATTACTAATCATGATTACTAATCATAATCCCTCGCATATCCAGACCTCAAAAACTTTTTGTATACCTTATTTCTAACTTTGATCATAAGCTGCACATTATCGGTAGCCAACCAGGGTTTTCTTTTATTCATTTTGATTCTGCACAAAGGAACATGCCTATCAAAGAGATATCTTCATGTGTCCATGCAGTTCGGGTTTTGCTTGGGTTTATAAGTAGATCGACTTGTTTGGGGGTGAAAACTGTAGACAGACTATCAACACCCGCGGATTTTCGAATACAATTTTTCATATCCAACTGCAACGTCTTGTTTTGCAACGTCTTGTTTTGTTAGGAAAACCGAAATGATGTATCTCCATAGTTAATAATTATTATAATGATGTGATTGTATCCAGGATTCAAGAATTAACCAACTATAATACATAACCCTACTTTTGACCACAATTACCTACAAAGATGTTACAAACTTTGTCTACTCACAACTGCAGGAATTTCGGAATATCCCCATTCAAATGAAGGCAGGAATTTGGACATCGTCCTCAAAATGATGGATATGCTGGATATGTGATTGTTTCCAGGATTCAAGAATTATAACCAACTATAATACATAATCCTACTTTTGACCACAATTACCTACAAAGATGTGACAAACTTTGTCTACTCACAACTGCAGGAATTTCGGAATATCCCCATTCCAATGAAGGCAGGAATTTGGACATCGTCTGTCGCATTCCAAATGCATATTTTGAATATGCTCTTTTATTTTATTACGACGCACTCTGTACGTCGCTGTATATGGGCTTATCCATTTTTAACGCCCATGATTAGTTATGAATATTGAAGGCTTTTCGATCGATTATCGATCAATGGTGGGTGACAGTTTTTGGTGCGCTAATTAAATTAGTGAATTTTCTACCCAATACGCCAATTTTAGCGTTTTTACCAGTCTGTTAGACTTCATCCCATATTCACCATCGTCAGGGTGATAATTTACGAGCGACCCGGTAGTAGCTGTGAATACGGAAGGCTACATTTGTTTTTTGGTGATAAGCGAGATTCAAAACCGCTCCAAACCTACGCACTTTGCCATCTAGCGGAAATCAACTGAACCTAGAGTGTAAACATCCCAGTCAAGTTGGAATAATAATTGAAACAGCTGATCGTCAATTCGGTGGTGTCAACCTCCTCTGGACAAGAACTACGCCTGTGTGTACGGTTTGCGTATCAATTCAATTATTTATACTCCACCTCAAAGCGTTGCAATCTTTCACTGTCATCGAAATCATTTGTTGCTTGCTGAAACCCATTTACATAGCCGGCGTTGTGCTATACTCAATAAGGACCGTCTACATAACTATTATTGTTGCAATTAGTTATTGTTAGTCACCTTTATTACTAATCAGCCCATCAGTGGGTGATATTGGATTCATTTTTGCCTGATCGATATTTGCTTTAATACAGACACGCTTAAGGTGGCAAACTAATATAATAATTATTTTCTAGGTGTGTTTACTTTATTTTTAGCTTTTGCATTCATAGTCGACACTGGCGAAGAACCTTCTGGAAGAGATCTCCCAAGGAAGTTATTCAGCCAAAAGATAGTGTTTTGTTCTAATATACCCATTAATTACCAGGGCAAGCAAACTTAAGGTAGGCCACTTGGATTTTATTATTAGTATTCAGTTTGTGAACCAATTTCTGTAGCGTGAGTGATTCACTTCATTCATACCAAAATTAGGTATTGATTTATTGGTCAGGTGGAGTGATCTTTTGTCGCCACCACTGTTGGTGTTGTTATTTTTTTATCATTCGAGTCAGCCTGTTGCTGGGGCAACCGACCAGCCATCTGGCGGTTTTTTCTTTGGCAGCCCTCAGCTGCAAACATTACTGTTTGGGACTATGAGTCCAACATACTTGTATTGTTTGTGATAGCAGTGCACATTCCATCTGTGTGTACTTGGTTGATCTGATCAACCATCCTTTTTTGTGTTGCATTAAAGATTGTTTACCCATTCTTTTGTGTTTCGCTGGCGCCCAATTCTTTTATCCTGATTAGCAGTGACTATAAGCTTGTTTCGCAGTGTGAGGTAAGTTCCAGAAGTACCCACGAACCGCGCAAGCGCGACCCAGCTCTGGTACTGGACGGAGGTGCAATCCTTCAGCTAGCCACCCGTCAACATCAACGGGGCATCGAGGCATTGGCGGCGTTTGTTTGTGCAAACGACGTTACACGTCCTCAAAATGATGGATATGTGATTGTTTCCAGGATTCAAGAATTAACCAACTCTAATACATAACCCTACTTTTGACCACAATTACCTACAAAGATGTTACAAACTTTGTCTACTCACAACTGCAGGAATTTCGGAATATCCCCATTCCAATGAAGGCAAGAATTTGGACATCGTCCTCAATATGATGGATATGCTGGATATGTGATTGTTTCCAGGATTCAAGAATTATAACCAACTATAATACATAACCCTACTTTTGACCACAATTACCTACAAAGATGTTACAAACTTTGTCTACTCACAACTGCAGGAATTTCGGAATATCCCCATTCCAATGAAGGCAGGAATTTGGACATCGTCCTCAAAATGATGGATATGCAGGATATGTGATTGTTTCCAGGATTCAAGAATTATAACCAACTATAATACATAACCCTACTTTTGACCACAATTACCTACAAAGATGTTACAAACTGTGTCTACTCACAACTGCAGGAATTTCGGAATATCCCCATTCCAATGAAGGCAGGAATTTGGACATCGTCCTCAAAATGATGGATATGCTGGAGGGTTTTGGTAATTATATTCGGAAACTGCCTCTTCCTGCTCCATCAACAATGCGATACTGGATTTCAGAACTTATGTTTGACCAGGGAATTTCAAGTCCAGTATTGCAAGCAATGAGCATAAAAAAGGACACATTAAATGGTGTTCAACGCGAAACAATGCGAATACGACCATTTCTTTGACACACTGGGCAAACAGTTCATTGCAGGAGGCGACTACAATGCCAAACACACTTCTTGGGGCTCCAGATTAACAACCACCAGAGGAAGGGAACTTTTCAAAACAATAAAAACCAAAACTCCAAAGACCATATCCACGAGCGACCCAACTCACTGGCCATACGACGACACAAGAGCCCCTGATGTAATCGACTTCTTTATCGCAAAAGGCATTGATATAAAGAAGATCAAAATACAAACTAGCTTAGATCTTTCTTCTGATCACTCCCCGGTAATTCTCTCCATTCATTCTCAAATAGTAAGGAAAGAAAAACAACCAACCCTCAGCAGCAGTAAAACTGATTGGAACACCTTTAGAGATGAATTGAACGATCTCATTTCTTTGAAAATACCATTGAAATCAGAAGATGAACTAGAAACTGCAGTTAATGAATTAACAACTAACATTCAGCAAGCTGCATGGAGATCTACACCTAATATCAATGATAAGGAAATCAAAGAAGTTACGCCATACATAATCCAAAACACTTATCAAAAACTTTTCTACCTAATCCATCACTATCTGCATTGGAGGAAGAAAATAAAATTCATGAATACCTGAAAGCACCTTTCCAGATGGACCTCCCGATTGCAAATTTTAAGATTGAGGAAATCAAGAAAATTATTAAAAATACAATCAGCCCTAAAAAAGCTCCTGGCTTCGATCTGATCACCGGGAAAGTATTACACGAACTGTCAGAGAAAGGATATAGGGCCATAACACACATATTCAATGCAATAATATCCCTAAACCATTTTCCAAACCAGTGGAAAGTGGCACAGATAGTAATGATCCAGAAACCCGGAAAAAACAGTGACGACGTAAAGTCATATAGGCCAATTAGTTTGTTGCCGACTTTATCCAAGGTATTTGAGAAAGCTTTAATTGGAAGACTGAAACCCATATTGGAAAATAGAAAAATCATACCAAACCACCAATTTGGCTTCCGTCAACACCATGGTACGATAGAACAAGTACATCGAATAGTTAAGAAAATAAACAGTGACTTCAACAACAAACGTCCAACTGCAACGTCTTGTTTTGTTAGGAAAACCGAAATGATGTATCTCCATAGTTCGTAATTATTATAATGATGTGATTGTTTCCAAGATTCAAGAATTAACCAACTATAATACATAACCCTACTTTTGACCACAATTACCTACACAGATGTTACAAACTTTGTCTACTAACAACTGCAGGAATTTCGGAATATCCCTATTCCAATGAAGGCAGGAATTTGGACATCGTCCTCCAAATGACGGATATGCTGGAGGGTTTTGGTAATTTTATTCGGAAACTGCCTCTTCCTGCTCCATCACCAATGCGATACTGGATTTCCTAACTAATGTTTGACCAGGAAATGCAACGTCTTGTTTTGCAACGTCTTGTTTTGTTAGGAAAATCGAAATGATGTATCTCCATAGTTCATAATTATTATAATGATGTGATTGTTTCCAGGATTCAAGAATTAACCAACTATAATACATAACCCTACTTTTGACCACAATTACCTACAAAGATGTTACAAACTTTGTCTCCTCACAACTGCAGGAATTTCGGAATATCCCCATTCCAATGAAGGCAGGAATTTGGACATCATCCTCAAAATGATGGATATGCTGGAGGGTTTTGGTAATTTTATTCCAAAACTGCCTCTTCCTGCTCCATCAACAATGCGATACTGGATTTCCGAACTCATGTTTTACCAGGGAATTTTAAGTCCAGTATTGCAAGCAATGAGCATAAAAAAGGACACATTAAATTAATGATGTTCAACGCTTGACGGTTATTGGTTTTGATGATATCCATTTATCAGCCCAGCTAGATATCGATAAAAAAAAGGAGCAAGTTGTAAGTATATCGAAAAATGCATTATTAATTTTTTAACAATTTTTTTATTAAGGTTGGTCCCCACAAAACCTGTGACGGTTATGGGACGAGGTTTTGTTCACCGTTGGAAACAATCAGTATAATAATTATAAGTATGACGATGTAATGACTAAAGAGTCATTTTTTAATATTGTCACCACGTTATAACCACTGGATACCCAGTTGTTGCAACTGTTTGTGATTTGGGACCAAACAACCAAGCTTTTCTAAAATCGATGGGTAGTGGAATTGGTGCAGATCAGACTTGTTAAGCATCCGTCAAATGAAAATTTAAAAATATTTATTTTTGCCGACTTCCCGCACGTGATAAAACTACTAAGGAATCACTTTCTGGACACCGGGTTTTTCTTCAGAGACGCCATTATATCTACCAAGAGTTTGTGGGCGTTGGTGCAGCAATCTGAAGAAAACGACCTAACTATAACTCTAGGACTGGTGGAGAAAATGTTAACGGTGAAAGGAAGTGAAAGAGAGAAAGTTAGGTGGTAAAGTTACTTTCGAATAGGGTAACCAAAGCCTTGCGATTTTTGGGCGAAAAGGGCTATCTAAAAGACGATCCATTTAGGAAAGAAACTGCGGAAATCATTCAATTGTGCAACGACTGGTTTGATGTCCGCAATTCCCATTCCAAATTTGGACGTCATGATTTGGCTCATAGGTATTATGGAGTAAATCTGGATAAACAAAACGATATCATTAATCGCATGACAGTATTTATGAAGGAAATGCGTGCCATTGCCAAACCCATTTCCTCAGAAGAGTCTGCCCTTCGATCTAAAAAGTCTGCCCTTCCACCTAAAAAGTCTGACCTTTCATCTAAAAGGTCTGCCCTTCTACCATTTCAATTAAAATTATTTTAAGCAATCAATCTTTGCAAGGTCTCCTGCAGTATCTACAGGAACAATATTATAATGCATCCAATCCAATTAGTTATATATTAACTAGGCAGGTGAATCAGGATATGAACGAGCAATCCTATGCTACATTTAGGGCCATCGGAGCAGGACACGACAAAATGTCAGCATTGGAATTCAAATATCGGATGCGCAATTATGTCATGGGGCGCAATGCTGCACCTATACTTTCTGCCAATACAATGGAACATGCTGCAGATGAGGATGATGAGATCTTGGTAGAGTTTGGTAACTCTGATGAATCACAAGAATGCGATCGTCTTCAAACAACATATGAAATCGAGGATGGATTGCCCAATACAATTGAACATGCTGCAGATATTGAAGACGATGAGATCTTGGTAGAGTTTGGTTACATTGATGAATCACAAGAATGGGATCGTCTTCTAGCAACATATGAAATCGAGGATGGATTGCCCTCCACATCAGGAACCTCTTTAGTATGGGTGCATCAGAGGTAGAATGAAATTTTGCCTTAGTGACTAGGTGGAGCCAAATTGTTGTACAGCACATTAACTCCGCCTAGCCACTAAGAAAAAATTTGAGTCTATTTTTGCAATAGATACTAATTCTCTGCAATTTGGTATAAAGCGGTTAAGTCAGAAATTAATATTGCTGAAATTAAATCTATTTTTATTAATGCTCTTTCGACTGGTATAAAGGATTAAAGTCAAATATTTTTTAATAGTATGATAATCGAATGGTCTAAAGTTATTACGTCAAAAATAATTATATCACATTTGGTATAAAGAGGATTCTTCAGCTATAAAAATGTTTTCCTAATTTTTAACTTAACCTCTTTAATAATACTAAACTGCAGAGAATTATTTGTTTGTTAGCTTTGTATAAAAATGCTTTTGCGATTGTTAAATGCTTGCTATTAGTTATTGTATGTTCCAGTGTGCCACATTGGTATTCTATTGTTTTGTTAATAAAGTGTGTTACAGGAAGTCCGCACGTTTTTTCTGAATCGATTACACCATAATAACAAAGTTATAGAGCTACGTTTAGATCTGACAATTATTGCATAAACTTTATGTCGGACAGAAATTCTGTCTCTCTTACTCCCAATCTTACTGTCTTTTGCTATCCGACATAAAATTCATGCAATAAGTGTCAGATCTAAACGTTCCTTAAGCAAATGGGAGAGAAAATTAGAAACGCCTTCTATTGACCGGAGAAAAAAGCATACATATAAATTTGTATAACGTTTTCCATTTTTACAGCTCTTTGAAATAATCAAGAAATTGTCATTACATTTTTTTTTTTCGTAAGTAATCGTTCTAAGATGCTCTTTATTTTCTCTCTTCCTGCTCTGTATTTTTTTGCACTGACCTAACTTAAGTGAATGTTTTAGGAATATCAACTAGAAGACTATGCTCAAACCGTAGAGGAAGAAGAACTCCTCGCAAAATTTGAGTTGCAAGATGTTTTGCAACAAGAAGCCCTAAAATATTTATGCGGTTTCATTGCCTTTAAATATAATAAAAAGTTTCCTTATTTGAAAAATGATGCACCTGAACATGAAATGTCTGATTGGGTTGCTTATTTGTCCAGGGGCAATCTTTCGCGACCCTCAGAAAAACTTCTTCATGCAGGCTAATGCATGCAGTCAGAATTTTGGAAACTACACGGCGACCAACTTAATAAACAACCGCAAGTATTTACGAGACTTGCCCAAAATACATCAAAACACGTTGATGAGATCCCAATGGAAGTTTTAATATGCATGTCTCTATGCTTAACATATTTTAGAGTTCGCCGATTTAACAATAAACTCAAAGAAGAAGCTTATATTAGACATACAAATAAAAAATTGGCAACAGTTAGTCAAAAAAAGGTTATACAATTAATATAATTAATCTAGGTGGATTAATCCTCTTTTGCTACTCGTTTTTTACTATAACTTTTCACCACAGCGTGTGGATGTCCACCGGAAGGCCGGGCTAAGAAATTCTGCAACTTGAACCCAGAATTTCCGCTCCGTAACTCAACCAGCGATCACATCACTCCACACCGTGGTCTGAATTAACCCATATAAAGCTGAAACTATTTGTTTTTTAAAACTTAAATTTTTTGTTTTGATCCGAAACACATTTCACAAAAAATAGTTATCTAACAATACCTAGAGATAATATCTATTATCTATAGTACACAGCGCTAGGACGGTGCGGCATATGGGGGCACTGCAATCATAATTAGGTCATCAATTAAATACAATGAACAAAAACAATTTAAACAAGAATATCTTTAAGCAACCGGTGTCAGTGTAGAAGCCAACATTAAGCTAATCACACTTACAGCTATTTACTGTCCACCAAAATGCGCCATCAAACAAGACCAATTTACACAATTTTTCAAGACATTCGGAAATAGATTTTATGCAAGAGGAGACAATAATGCTAATCACCCATGGTGCGGCTCCAGATCACATAATCCCACACCAAAGGGTAGATAAGCTATACCTAGGTTTGAAGGACAATCTCCAAACCATAAAATAATTTTACCATCAGATGTAAATCATTGATTTAAAATGATTGATTTACATCTGATTTACAGATCAGG
Organism: Rhagonycha lutea; assembly: GCA_958510855.1. Classification (NCBI taxonomy): domain Eukaryota; kingdom Metazoa; phylum Arthropoda; class Insecta; order Coleoptera; family Cantharidae; genus Rhagonycha; species Rhagonycha lutea. The sequence continues at coordinate 16,688,539 of OY294042.1, forward strand.
TATTATTGGATGTATTAGATTAGCGAAGGCTGTTAAACGTCGCTATAAAGAATTTGAGTAACTTTTCTTTGCTTGGGCATTTACTTCTAATCAAACATTACATTTTATTGACCATTCGTTTGAATATCTATCTTGAACCAAAACCTCACCAAGTTAAAAACCACGCATTGTGCAACTGTGTATAAATTTTAAGTCAATACTTATATAATTTAAGAAAGCAAACGTCAGAAGAATGAAAGCGAATAACCGGAAAGAAATTTTTCACAACCAAAACCATAAAGTAATTTCGTTATCAATTATTCGCTGTATTAGAATTGCGAAGGCTGTAAAACTTCGCTATAAAGAATTTGAGTAACTTTGTTTGCAGTTTTCACAGATAAAACCATAAAGTAATATTGTAGTCATTTATTGAATGTATTAGATTTGTATTAGAATGTAACTTTTCTTTGCTTGGGTATTTATTTCTAATCAAACATTACATTTTATTGACCATTAGTTTGAATATCTAATTTGAACCAAAACCACACCAATTTAATAACCCCGCATTGTGCAACTGTGTATAAATTTTCTGTAAATATTATATAATTTAAGAAAGAAAACGCCTGAAGAAACAAAGCGAATAACCGGACAGACATTTTTCACAATCAAAACCATAAAGTAATATTGCAGTCAATAATTGGATGTATTCGATTAGCCAAGGCTGTTAAAGGTCGCTATAAAGAATTTTAGTAACTTTTGTTTGCTGTTTTCGCAATCAAAACCATAAAGTAATATTGCAGTCAATTATTGAATGTATTCGATTAGCCAAGGCTGTTAAAGGTCGCTATAAAGAATTTGAGTAACATTAGTTTGCTTTCTTCGCAATAAAAACCACAAAGTAATTTTGCCATATAATATTCGATGTATATTAGATTAGCGAAGGCTGTTAAAGGTCGCTATAAAGAATTTGAATCGAAAGATTTCAAGCAAAGGCACTCAGAAATATGGTCAACGCACCGTGGCTCGTTAGAAACGAGATCATACGAAAAGATCTGACTATATCTATTGTGAAAAAGATATTGTCTCAAGAGATGATGTCTCATGGAGAAAGATCTCACCAAGTTAAAAATCCCGCATTGGACAACTGCGGTACAAATTTTATATAAATTTTGATACAATTCAGTCAGGTAGTAGACCTAAATTTTCTACTTCTGACAAGAGGAGGCGGCCTCGTCCAAGCCTTACAACCGGTTTAAGTTATGGGCAACTCGAAACCATTAGAAATATCCTGAAATATCGTATACATATACCATATTGTCGCATCCCCCAAGTTTACCAAGTTTAATAAATATAATAATGCATAAAAAAGATGAGTAATAACAATTACGACATTCACAAGAGAACGGTTCCCAGGTTGACAATATTAGTCATGCAAACTAAAAGAATCAATGTTGAAATATTGCAAGAATATTACATTTCTAAAATAACATAACATAATTAGTAAGATTCTTAGTAAGCATAACAATATTAACATGGACATATCCGATTTCATAAAATAACTAATCAGATTCTTGGTAAGCCTACCAATAATCTGATTAGCTAAACTAAATAAAGATGACTAAGAGAAATTTTCCGAGAATGCAATTATCGAGGAATGTAAAGAATTGGGTCATTCAAAGGAATAACTGGTGGAGTTAGCAATATAAATAGGAGAGGTAATTTATGTAGATTTAGTCGGAAGTTGAGTCTGTAGTTGATGAGTGAATCGGGAGTGTAATCGATCGCGGTTATGGGTTTCAAGTGAACGCCAAGTGTCTTCAAGAATCTACGAAAACACGGTCCAGCTCGTCCTCCAAGACGATTCTAAGATGGTTCCATTTTGGTTCAGCATTTCATCTCTAGTAGGGTATGATTAGATTATACTTTTTAAACAAGCACTATGTTTAACCTCAGTGCCTGATTTTTGTAAATATGTTAAATAATAATTAAATGTACATAGTGGTATAAACCGTTTTATTATGAGTCTTGACAATTCCCCCCAACTGGAGAGTAATCAAGGTACAAAAGTATTTGGGACCCAAAGTTTAGAAACTAATTATAAATTAGGGGTTAAAAGAACCCCAACCAACTAATAGGGTAACAAATACGACAATATTATCGAAAACTGTTGGCCAAAGATAGTAGGTAAATAATAATTTACATTATGGAATATCGTATGGCAAGATTTATTTTTTTATATCAGGTATTCTGAAAATCGTTAGAGAAGCTAATATCGGTTTTGAAGGAGGTACCTCATCAGTCATCACTGCGTAAAGTTCTCCTTAAAAGCAGGATTTAAGTAAGCATGATTAATCAAACAGATTAAGTAAGCATGTTATCCGCCACATATTTTAGATGGCAAAAAACGAGCGACTAACAGAAGATGTTGATGGAAACGCAGGATATTCGTTGGAAACGGACAACATATCTAAGAGCCATTTCTATGATTTCGAGCTGATGCTAGACCAATTGTAAGTATATATTGATGAAACATATCTATATATCACACACACACACTCGACCGAAAGAATGAAAAATGTTGAATGGAATGTTAGAGAACCAACATAATATGATACAATGTTGGATTTGAAAACCTCAGTTTCTAGAAGCAGGGGACCAAATGGAGTGGTGAAGCGTCTCCTATCTATAGCCTCAGCCTCTACCACTCAATTCCTACTCGCACCTCCAAGTTGGTGGTCCCTGGTAACCTGTGGTAGACCCTCCGAGATCGGGTATCCAACCCCGGTGGAGGAGTGAAGTCTACAGGGCTAACGCGAGTGGTAAACGCTACACACTTCGAGACGAACAACAGTCTCCCTCTAAAGTCACGGTTTGAAAGAAAGAGGGGGAAAGCGCCGGCGTATTTATTAAACGTCATAAAAGACTACCTAAGTGATAGAACGCTTTTAATAAAGGCTGAACTGTTGGAAGAGGAAACCTCAGTGAACAGCTGGGTCCACAAGGGTCGGTGCTAGGACCGACCCTGTGGAATATAATATACGACGGTGTCTTGAAAATAGATATGCCTGAAGGTGCAACACTGGTGGGATTTACCGACGACCTCTCCCTCGTCGTCGAAATTAGGGAAATGGGTCGACTATTGAAGGTTGTAAAAGAAATGCACGTTGAACTTCGCGGTTTGTTCGATGCATTAAAGCAATAACTCTTTGCATCGCTGTTATCAGCAACAAAAATAATCAGCGATTATGATGCAAATACTAAAGGATTTAAGGCTCCATCCTTGGCATTACATAATATGGGAACCAATTTAAAAATAATATGTGACGTTGCAATTAAAATAGTAATAGAAAAGAAAACTATTCCAAATATCATATGGAATGATTGAGACCAAAAGAAAACTGAGATAAAGGATTTAAAAAAATTGATCGAGGGACATTGGTGCAACGAAATATCGAGTTTAGCATTAAAAACTTTGAAAGAAAACCAATGGCAGAAACCTGTGGCGCTTCTAACTAGCAGATGAAGCATACGACAAATTAATTAATAATGTTGATATTAAAAAGAACTATAAAATTTTAACTGAAAGTGTATCAGCACTAAACAATTATGTTTAACCGCAAACGCGGGCGATGTACGATATTTGAAAATCGAAACATATAACATTGACCATACTAGGACGGTAGGAACCAAGAGGCCTTTATGGATTCCTTAACTGAAGTTGTAAAACTTATTAGCAAAACTTTTAAAAGAGTTGTGACAAGCGGTAAAGGTTTTAGACCTGTTCCAATATTATTTTCTAAAAGAATCCAAAAATTCATTACTACGCTATTAAATATCAGAAAATATGAAAATATTCTACCAAAAATAAATCCGTACATGTTCGCAAATCCTGGTTCTGAAAATAAATGGATGTTTGGAGCTAATATTATCCGAAAAATTGCAAAAAATTGCGGTTCTAAAAATGCATCACTTTTAACGTCAACAAGATTTCGTAAACACATTGCAACTACTCTTCAGTTAATGTGTATGGAGGACAACGAAATGGAACAAATAGCGACCTTCATGGGACATACAAAAAAACCATGCAGAATTACACTTGTAACTAAAATTTTTAATTGAAATTTTTTAGACTATCAGAAGATATTTCTCAGACGACAAAGGTATTGATGTTATTCGAAAAGGGAAAGGGAATTTAAAGGAAATGAGGTGGGCTTCGCATTAACCGCTGAGTATGGCATTTTGGGCTTCGTAAGGATGCTTAATATGTATAGACTATTTCGATACAAACCTTATATTTTATTGACACTTAATTTGAATATCTCTTTTGTACCAAGATCCCATCAAGTTGGAAAGCCCGCATTGTGCAACTGCCGTGCAAATTTTATATAAATTAAAAAGGAAACCTCAGCATAAACCAAGCCAGTAATCGGAGAAAAGTTGTTTGCATCGAAAGCACCATGGCAACATGCCGGCAACTATTGCATGTATCAGATTGGCGAATGCTGGTAAACGTCTTTATGAAGAGTTTGAGTAACCTTTATTGCCTTCAGTATTTATATATATTTCGATACACACGTTATTTTTTATTGACACTTAGTTTGAGTATCTGTTTTGTACCAAGAACTCTGAAATTAATAAGCCCGCATTGTGCAGCTGCCGTACAAATTTTATAAAAATGTTAGATAAATTAAAAAGGTAACCTCAGCAAAAACCAAGCCAATAATCGGAGAGAAGTTGCGTTCATCGAAAGCACCATGGCAACTTGCCGCCAACTATTGAATGTATCAGATTGGCGAAGGCTGGTAAACGTCCTTATGAACACATTACAAATTTAATAAAAATTTTATATAAATTAAAAAGGAAACCTCAGCAGAAACCAAGCCAGTAATCGAAGAGAAGTTGCGTTCATCGAAAGCACCAAGGCAACCTTCCGGCAACTATTGAATGTATCAGATTGGCGAAGGCTGGTAAACGTCTTTATGAAGAGTTTGAGTAACCTTTATTGCCTTCAGTATTTATATATATTTCGATACACACGTTATTTTTTATTGACACTTAGTTTGAGTATCTGTTTTGTACCAAGAACTCTGAAATTAATAAGCCCGCATTGTGCAGCTGCCGTAAAAATTTTATAGAAATGTTATATAAATTAAAAAGGTAACCTCAGAAAAACCAAGCCAATAATCGAAGAGAATTTGCGTTCATCGAAAGCACTATGGCAACCTGCCGGCAACTATTGAATGTATCAGATTGGCGAAGGCTGGTAAACGTCCTTATGAACAAATTACAAATTTTATATAAATTAAAAAGGAAACCTCAGCAGAAACCAACCCAGTAATCGGAGAGAAGTTGCGTTCATCGAAAGCACCATGGCAACCTGCCGGCAACTATTGCATGTATCAGATTGGCAAAGGCTGGTAAACATCCTTATGAACAAATTACAAATTTTATATAAATTAAAAAGGAAATCTCAGCAGAAACCAAGCCAGTAATCGAAGAGAAGTTGCGTTCATCGAAAGCACCAAGGCAACCTTCCGGCAACTATTGAATGTATCAGATTGGCGAAGGCTGGTAAACGTCTTTATGAAGAGTTTGAGTAACCTTTATTGCCTTCAGTATTTATATATATTTCGATACACACGTTATTTTTTATTGACACTTACTTTGAGTATCTGTTTTGTACCAAGAACTCTGAAATTAATAAGCCCGCATTGTGCAGCTGCCGTACAAATTTTATAGAAATGTTAGATAAATTAAAAAGGTAACCTCAGCAAAAACCAAGCCAATAATCGGAGAGAAGTTGCGTTCATCGAAAGCACCATTGCAACTTGCCGGCAACTATTGAATGTATCAGATTGGCGAAGGCTGGTAAACGTCCTTATGAACACATTACAAATTTTATAGAAATTTTATATAAATTAAAAAAGAAACCTCAGCAGAAACCAAGCCAGTAATCGGAGAGAAGTTGCGTTCATCGAAAGCACCATGGCAACCTGCCGGCAACTATTGAATGTGTCAGATTGGCGAAGGCTGGTAAACGTCCTTATGAACACATTACAAATTTTATAGAAATTTTATATAAATTAAAAAGGAAACCTCAGCAGAAACTAAGCTAGTAATCGGAGAGAAGTTGCGTTCATCGAAAGCACCAAGGCAACCTTCCGGCAACCATTGAATGTATCAGATTGGCGAATGCTGGTAAACGTCTTTATGAAGAGTTTGAGTAACCTTTATTGCCTTCAGTATTTATATATATTTCGATACAAACGTTATTTCTTATGACACTTACAAGGGCACCTTATCAACTCCCCCTCACCGATTTGCACAATTTTTAAAACACCTTTAGGCCATATTTAGTTATACATAAATTTAAAATCTTAGCTTCCACAATTTAGGCAACTCGGAGAAATCAATTTTGAAAATCCAATAAATTACCATACTAATTATTCGAATACATCTCCCTTTAAGTACATGTTGTGTTTAGTGATCACGTGTTCGCTCAGAGCGGGAAATTTTTCAAATTAACATGCAAAATACAGAGCGTAAACGTAAAGAATAATTCAAAAACGAGAGATATCTTAGCTATGAGATTCATATAGCACCAACAATGCACCAATAAGGAATATAACTGGTAAGTTTCAATGCAGTAGATAAACCCAAATTTAAATTATTTCGATTTCAATCTTTGAACTGTTTAACCTTACTTTTTGTTACAGATACAGATTCTCCTAAAATCCACTCTGAAAAGAACATTGCAAGTTTTTTTAATTTCTCAACGATTTAGAAATTAGATAATTAACTTCTCATATCAGAATTCACTGCAAAATTTGGACATATTAGCTCTGTTTGGTACACATAAAAGTGTAGTGCAGGCAGGATAGCCTAAGGCAGTCCAGGGCAGCCGGAACTGCACGAGAACTCGCTAGTGCACATGACTGTAACAAACGACTTTAGTGCAGGCGGTGCAGGATTGAAACGTCACTCATAAAAGTTGAAGTTTTTTTTTATAAAAAAATCAAAATATATTAGTGTGCGAAAGGGTAGTCTCTAAAAAATCAGAACAAATCGAGCACAGTTATTTCTGAGAATACTTAGTTCAACAATAACATCATAAATGAGGACAAATTTATGAGTTCATTTCAAGAAGGCAGTTTGAATTTTTATGGCCTACGACAAGTTAGTATCATAAATATCTTTCGTCACCCTTAATTATTAGATATTTTTTTATCAAGTTTCCTAATCCTAAAATTGTCTAAAATTGAATATAATAAAATTATATTCAACCTATAAGAAGTTTTTTGGTACATACGTTTGAATTATTAAGTGATTAAAAATGATAAAAATGCAATTTTTATGCAAATTTGCATAAAAAATTATTTTAAGGACGTTGTACCCAATTACAGCGAAAAGGAATTCAAAACAAATTTTAGAATTTCAAAAAATTTATTTTTATTATTATTATAATTTATTTTTATTATAATAATTTATAATAAAATTTTTTTAATTGAGAACAAATCAAGTAAATATGTTCTTTTCAATCGCAAGTTTTATTACCCACCCACAAATTCTACTGCTTGTCAGCTACCTGCACTCGCTACTCTAGCTATTTAGGTAGAGTAAAATGTGCAGTTCCGAACTATTTGGAACTACAACAATTTTCGTAACAAACGGTTGTCCACTACCTGCACCGCTTACACTAATTCATGCCAAACGCGATTTAGGAAAAAGTGCAGTTCAGGTTGCACTAGGACTGTGATACCAAACAGAGCTATTATTTAGTATCTGAAAATTAAAATTCACACGGGTGAAAAACCTTTAGTAAGTTTAAATTTGAAAATATAAAATCAATAAGAATCCTTTATAAATAATGTAGACACTTCTTTTTCAGGTAATTAGGGCATTTTAAAATTTGTGAAACCCGTTAATAAAGGTGGTAGAAGATGTAAAAGCGATTCATCGGAGTCATCGGTAGGATATTGAACAGAAGGAAATGAATTTTATTTTGTAATTAAATATTGTAAATTTTAACTTAAACAAATTCTTTAAACAAATAGAAGTATGTATATTATTTTCAGCATACATATTGTTAGGAAATTGATTACATTTATTCTTATTTCACAAGGCTTTTCACCCGTGTGAATTTTAATTTTCTGATATTTTATATGTCCAAATTTTGCAGTGAATTCTGATATGAGAAGTTAATTATCTAATTTCTAAATCGTTGAGAAATTAAAAAAACTTGTAATGTTCTTTTCAGAGAAGATTTTAGGAGAATCTGTATCTGTAACAAAAAGTGAGGTTAAACAGTTCAAAGATTGAAATCGAAATAATTTAAATTTGGGTTTATCTACTGCATTGAAACTTACCAGTTATATTCCTTATTGGTGCTATATGAATCTCATAGCTAAGATATCTCTCGTTTTTGAATTATTCTTTACGTTTACGCTCTGTATTTTGCATGTTAATTTGAAAAATTTCCCGCTCTGAGCGAACACGTGATCACTAAACACAACATGTACTTAAAGGGAGATGTATTCGAATAATTAGTATGGTAATTTATTGGATTTTCAAAATTGATTTTCTCCGAGTTGCCTAAATTGTGGAAGCTAAGATTTTAAATTTATGTATAACTAAATATAATAATAATAATAATATGGTTTATTAAATTAAGTTATACATGCAATACATAATAAAACATAATAAAAAAGGTACAACGGTTCAACAGAGCTGGTTTTCAACAAGTACCCAGGGTATTGGAGCGGAATCAACTGTTCAAAAGACATTCCACTACCTTCGCTTTGAAAGCGGCTTTTGTTTTGCATTTTAAGAACAAGTCCAAATGCTTGTTAAAGATGACGTATGCCATGTATTGGAACGACCCTTCAAATTTAGTTGTTCTGTGGAGTGGGACAGAAAAATTCCAGTTACTTCTTAAGTCCCGGTTGTGGCAAGCTCCTCTTCGGTTAAGATCAATGAGTGGTGTACCTTCTTTGACACCGACAAGAGCGACCCCTTGGGGAAGCTCATTGTCTTTGGTGTTGGTGAAGGGGATGCCGAGGCACTCAGAACAAGGAAGGAAAGGTTGAGTTACAGATTCTCAAGCTTCCGGGTTAGGGTACAGCGCATTGAGAGCGCAGTACCGACACAAACGGTGGAGCAGGTGACCGCAGAGCTTGACCTCATGGGGATCCATGGGGATTCTCAGGCGGCGGATACCGCTCCACCACAAAATCCCACCATCGAGGAAGCCTAATGGCTGCCTTGGGAGAGTGGAATTTTATTCAGGCAAACCTGCAGCATGGCCGGGCGGCTACGGCGACTCTTTGCCGCCGCCTTGCTGGCTGCAGGGATACAATAGCTCTGATACAAGAGCCACGAATAGTAAAGGGCAGAGTTACAGGCCTCTCATCCTTGGGAGGAAATGTCATAACAGGAAGCCCTTTAACAAAACTCAGAACATGTATATACATATCTGGTAATATTCAGGCCAATCCCTTACCGCAGTTTAGTGAAGGCGATCTAACGGTTGCCCGGCTAAGCTGTGACCTTGGGGATGGTCTTAGCGACGTTATTGTAGCATCAGCGTATCTTCCAGGAGACTCTCAGGATCCGCCACCGTCTCCAAAGCTGGTGGAACTGGTCAGGCACTGCGAGATTCACAAAAAACACCTCATCATTGGCTGTGACTCAAACTCTCATCATACCTCGTGGGGGAGTGGAGACTGCAACAAGAGAGGTAAGTCCCTTTTTGATTACCTTATTGGTACTAACTTAGTAATTCTTAATCGGGGTGACACACCAACCTGGTATGTGTCACCCGAATGCCATTCCGTGATTGATATCACCTTGGCGTCGACAAGTGTTACAACAAAAATCTTTGACTGGCATGTGTCAAAAGAGCTGACTATGTCGGATCATAGATGGATTTGCTTTAAAATTAAAGCCGTGAAAGTCGAGCCTAGGCAGGTAAGGAATCCGAGGAAGCTGGATAGGAATGTCTTCTTGGATGTACTATCTAGCGCTTTGGAGGCCGACATGCCAAAGGCAATCACAATAAAAGATCGACTAGAAAACACTGATGAGATTGAAATATGCACTAACGTATTACAAAACTCACTCATTAAGGCATTTGAGACTTCTTGTCCGCTGACAGCGGTTGATTCTGGCAGACGAGCAACACCTTGGTGGTGCAAGGAGCTGGATCGGATGAGGAAAGCGGTCACGAGGCTCTGTAACAAGGCGAAGAAATCCAAAAGTGGTTCTGACTGGGAGGAGTTTAAAAACCTTCGGCTGGAATACAAGAGGATGATTCGCCAAAAACAGCGTGAGTCTTGGAGGGACTTCTGCAGCGACATTGCGTCCACTACGGAGGCGGCTAAGCTGAAGAAGATAATTTCCAAAGACCCAAGCCAACAGCTTGGCACGATCCGTCGAGATGACGGCTCCTTTACGGAGAGCCTCAAGGAGACTGCCGAGGTACTGTTACAAACACACTTTCCTGGTAGCACAACTGTCTCGGATCATCAGTGGACTGAGCTTAGCGCGCGGACACCGACTGAGGCGGACTGGGAAAGTGTAAATTTAACTGTGAACCCTAACAAGACGGAATGGGCAATTAGATCCTTCAGTCCCTTTAAATCACCGGGGCTGGATGGAGTGTATCCGGCCCTACTCCAATGGGGCCTGGTATTCCTACTCAGTCCCATAGTGAAGGTGTACAAGGCGTGCATTGCGCATGGCTACACACCAAGGGAATGGCGCAAGGTTAAGGTAATCTTCATACCCAAGCCAGGGCGGAGTGACTACTCTCTGGCTAAATCATATAGGCCAATTAGTCTTACATCCTTCTTTTTGAAGGCACTGGAAAGACTGTGCGATAGAGAAATTCGGGATGCAGTGTTGGTGCATAGCCCACTACACCTGAATCAACATGCATACACTACGGGGAGATCTACTGAGTCTGCACTACACAAGGTGGTGGAGCGTATCGAGAGATCGTTACAATCTCAGGAATGTACCCTGGGAGCGTTTATTGATATTGAGGGAGCGTTTGACAATGCTACCTCTGAAAGCATCTGCAACTCCCTACATGAACACAATGTGCCTAACACCATCATTAGATGGATCAGATCTATGCTGAACTGTAGGGCTGTTGAGATAAGTGTGGGAGATGCGAAAATTAGAGGGGCGGTTAATAAGGGCTGTCCGCAGGGAGGCGTTCTCTCGCCTTTGCTGTGGAATTTTGTGGTGCATAGCCTCCTAAAGCTACTCAATGATAACGGTTTCTACACTGTAGGATACGCAGATGATATAACCATACTGCTTAGGGGGAAATTTGAAGATGTCCTGTGTGAATTAATGCAGGGCGCTTTAAGAATCCTTGAGGCATGGTGTTCAGAGCAGTCTCTTTCGGTTAATCCAACCAAGACTGAGCTTGTACTATTCACCAAAAAAATAAAGCTGAGGAACATGAGAATGCCTCGCTTAAAGGGAACCCCTCTTAAATTGGCTTCAGAGGTCAAGTATCTGGGAATTACACTCGACTCGAAGCTAAATTGGGGCAAACACATTAGCACTAAAGCGACGAAAGCAAGCATGGCCTACTGGCAGTGTCGCAGGGCATTGGGAAGATCATGGGGTTTTTCCCCAAAGATTGCCCTCTGGCTGTACACTGCCGTAATAAGGCCTATGCTCTGCTATGGCGCACTCGTCTGGTGGCCCAGAACCAGACTGACTACGGTGGTGTCCTCTCTTGAACGGCTGCAAAGATCAGTCTGCGTAGCAGTGACGGGAGTGATGCGAACAACACCCACCGCTGCACTGGAGGTTCTCATCTGCCTTCCTCCCTTAGATCTCTTTGTGGAGGAGCAGGCGCTGAGAGCCGCTCTAAGAATGCGGGCATGGGGTCTTTGGACCCATAGGTGGGGAGCCAAGGGGCATACACGGATTCTGGAGGACTACTGTAAAAGGGTGCCTCTTCTGAGTCTTGATGCTGACAGGATCCCCCCCAAATATGTGTTTAGGAGAAATTTTACAATTCTGTTAGACACAAAAGGATCTAACCGTGCTGACATATGTCTGTACACGGACGGCTCCAAAAACAAGACTGGCTCGGGTGTGGGGATATTCTCCTCGGAACTGCAGCTAGATATGAAGATATCGTTGGGGAGGTACGCCTCTGTTTTCCAGACGGAACTCATTGGAGTGCTCCGCTGCGCAGAATTAGTCCAGGAAAGTAATATCCGGGGCAAAACAATTCAAATAATCACTGATAGTAGGGCGACCCTTGCGGCACTAAATCGCTGCAAGATCATCTCTGGTCTTGTGCTACAATGCATTGAGACACTAAACGTGATATCAATTCATAATGTCGTAACTCTCAGCTGGGTTAAAGGGCACGAAGGGAATGAGGGCAACGAGAGGGCTGATGAGCTGGCGAGGCTGGGTTCGGGAAATGCACCATGCGGTCCGGAACCTTTTCTCACACTGGCTGTTAAAACCCTTGATGCTATCATAAAAGGGGAAACCCGCAGACTGCATGCGGAAAGATGGGTGAATGTCGCTGGATGCCGTCAGGCTAAGGCGGCAATTAACGCACCGTCTGACAAACATGCAAGATACTATCTGAAGTTGTCTAGGGACAGCCTACGAATTATCGTGGGATGTCTTACGGGGCACTGTAAGCTAAACAAGCATTTACACACAATGGGACTTGTTGACAGCCCATTGTGTCGGGGATGTGAAGAAGAAGATGAAACAGTGGAACATGTGCTTTGCGACTGCCCAGTGTTAGCATCGAAAAGAGGATCCATGTTGGGTAGCTTCTGGCCTAGCATGGCCAGAATTAGTAGCACACCGCCTTCAAAAATACTCGAGTTCGTCTTGAGTTTGGGATGGCTTGAGGAATAGGAGGATGGGGGCTGCTGACACCGGAGGTAGCATAATGGGCCCGGTTTTGTGGCCTGAGTGCATGTAAACCTTGGTTTGCCCTCCACACTCAATCCAGAATCCAGAATCCAGAAGCTCCTCTTCTTGTAGTGAGGATATTCAGATAGTTAGGCAGAGTGGTCTTTTGGATTGAGAACAGTTGCATGGCAAACTGCAATTCAGCCCGTGCTTCCATCTTTAATATTCCCAGTCTCTTGTAGAAGGCCTAACGCCTAACGAAGGCCTTTAACGCCTAAAGGTGTGTTAAAAATCGTGCAAATCGGTGAGAGGGAGTTGATAAGGTCCCCTTGTTAGTGTAAAATTAATTAATAAAATAATTTTTCAAAAAAATAAAAAATTTAGTGAATTTAATTTTTTGTTTTGTAGCTGCCTAGTTTATTATATTCTGATTTTCTGTGAAAAGGATTGGTTTCTCAAAAATTTTTACTAGACAAAAGTTGTAGTTGACAAAAGTTGTAGTTGTATTCCTATCCGGAATGGGGCGTCAGATTTTTTGTAAAATGTTTCGTTTAAAGGATACAGGGTTTTGAAAAAAAAAAAAAAAAAAAAGATAGCTCAAATTTTTCGACATTTTTTAACTTACTTTAATTCATAACTCGAAAGCCGTTGATTTTAGACAATAAAAGGTTAGAATCTAGTTTGTAGATTATTTCACACTCTTTAAGAAAGCACTAAACCATTTTTACCGAAAAATCAATATTTTTGGGGCTATGGCCACGTGAAGGTGGAAATTTAAAAAAATGCTTTAAAGAGGCCTAACTCTCGAGGGTTTGAATTTAGAAAAAAATTTTTGTGAAATATTGTTCTTAGAAAAGTGTCCTCTATCACCACCTAAGTTATGTAAAGTGAGTGCGGGGACACCTTGTATATAGATTTAAAAACGAGGATAGAATTGATGATTTGAAACCAACTGGCCGTCCAAAATTGTTCAATACCCGACAAGAAACTAATATCATTAGAAAAATTTAAAAAAATCCACGTTATAGTGCTCCAAGAGTTGCAGCTGAAGTGTAAGTAGAAACAGGAAAGGATGTACACCCTCAAGCCATACGTAGAATTTTTCAAAAATACTGATACCATGCGTCTTTAAACCGCCATAGCTCGTAACAGTTCAAATTATATCGGTTGCATTTTTGAGTAGCTGACAAAAGTTAGTCAATCTTTCGGATCCAGTAGTTTTTTAACTTTTAAAGTGGTAAATTATTGGTTTTATAAGTTCTAAAACAGGGCTTGTCTACAAGCGTAAATCACGCGCCTACTGGAGGGTTAATAGGATAAAACTTTTAAAATTTGCTTCCAAGTATGGACGTAAGGAATCTATGTGGTGGAATGACGTTATTTTTGTCGATGAAAGCAAATTTAACTTGATAAATTCGGATGGACGAGTAATGGTGTGGCGACAACCGAATAGAGTTAAGAAAAGAAAATTAGTGTGGTAATGTTTTAGTTTGGGGTGCCATTTCGGCTGTAGGAGTGGGAAGTTTGGTATTTATAGATGGTATAATGGACCGGTACAAATATTTAGACATTTTACAATAAAATTTATTAAAAGATGCTGAAAAATTAGGTATAAAAAAAACTTTTTAGTTCTACCAAGACAACGACCCTAAACATAATCTCGTTTCACTAAAAAATATCTACTATATAAGTGCCCCAAAGTGTTTCACCCCCTCCCCAATCGCCAGACTTAAATCTAATCGAAAATTTCAATAAAAGAATTAAAACTGACAACAAGAATGGAGTTTAATAACGCCTAATTATTTATCGAAAATTTTCAGTAACATGCCAAAACGGCTAGATGCGGTTAGAAAACAAGGGCTATGCGACAAAATATTAAAAAACCTTTTTGTTAATTGGGCGAAACTTTTTGTAACTATATTATAATTGGTAAGTGGATGACTTTTCTCGATTATTTTAATGTTATAAACAATATTTATCTAATTTTTCGTGTTTTACATAAGTATTATAGTTGGTTCTTTAATATAATTTTTAAAAAATCTATTTTTTTTCTACAAGGGGACACTACAGTGAGGTACCCACCAATCGGGATCCCAATTTTTTTGGTGATTCTATGAGTTAAAAAAATTATCACTTTCTCGGCGTTTAGTCCAATGGCTCTTAGTTTTTGAGTTATGAATTTTTAAAATGGGCTGGTTTTACCATAGGTTTAGCATATATTGGAGTTGTAACCCATCGGTCCTGAGAATTTTTTGTTGTAAATCATGTAATTTCTTATCGGAATTCTTATCGGAATTTTTACCATTCCAAATTCTTAACCGTTATTATCACCACGGTTTCTTGTAATAATAGCTAATAGTAATAGAAACCCAATATGATATTTTCAAAAATTCATAACTCAGAAACTAAGGGCCATTGGACTAAACGCCAAGAAAGTGATAATTTGTTTAGCTCCTATAATCACCAAAAACAAGGGTGAACCGCAGGTGGAAGTTTTGTACGTTTGGTGTAGAAGTCCAAGAAGTTATAGGAAGTTCTATAGAAGTCCTAAGAATTCCTCAGAAGTCCATAGAAGTTGGTAGAAGTCCTTGGGAGTCCGTGGAAGTTTGGACAAGTCCATTATTATTAAAGGGGAGTTTATTTCAATTATACTCATACCCATGCTCATAGTTAAGAACAAACCATCAAGTGATTGGGTGTCTTTAGACGCGGAAAATAAACCTCTTTAAATTGATACTCTTTTCATTCTAATCCGTTATAATAGGAAGCAGGAATTAAAGAAAAATTAATTTCCTATGTTCACCCCGACGCGGCGGCCGGTCACCCGGTATATTTCTTCTTTTTTTTTAGATCTAAATATAGTATTAGTTTATGCTGTTTTTATTTAGCCCAAAAAATTAAAAGTATTATTTAGTTTATAAACTTGTTTTTGTTTTTGTAAAAGTATTTTTTACTTATAAATAATATACCTTAAAATATTAAAATATATTTTTGCAATCTATGCTATTCGTTTGTTTTATATTACTTCCTATCTAAACGATGACTATTATAGGTGAAT
This sequence comes from Rhagonycha lutea, assembly GCA_958510855.1. Classification (NCBI taxonomy): domain Eukaryota; kingdom Metazoa; phylum Arthropoda; class Insecta; order Coleoptera; family Cantharidae; genus Rhagonycha; species Rhagonycha lutea. The sequence continues at coordinate 16,704,482 of OY294042.1, forward strand.
CCTGGATCATACATTCCTGGATTACCTTTTCTTCATATTAGTACTGCCAACCAAAAAAAATTAAGCCCAAAAAATATTATCAAATTTCAAATGTAGAAATACTTACACAACTCTAGGATCTCTAAATTAAATAAATATCACTATATTAATTAAGATTAAAAGGTCTTAGTTTTCAACACTGCTTATTTAATTTGACGAAATTTGGCTCAAAACCCAAGGAAGTCCACGGAATTCCATGGAATTTCTTGGAAGTTCGTAGAATTTCATGGAATTTATTGGAAGTTCGTAGAATTCCATGGAAAACTGTAGAAGTTCTGCAGAACTTCCACAAAAATGGAAGTTTTGTACGTTTTTTGGCCAGCGGCTTACCCTTGACCAAAAACATTGGAATCTCCATTGGTGGGTACCTCACTGTAATGTCCCCTTGTGAGTAAAACAATAATAAATGATCCATTTATGTTATTTTATGGGGTGGGTGAAACTTTATGTTACTCACTTATTTTGATACAAACGTTATGTGTTATTGACACTTAATAGTTTGAATGTTATCTTGATTTAGAAGATTTAAGCCAATTAAGCTTAATTTCAAGGGTTAATATTTTATATAAAACAAGCGTCTAGTATTTTATATAAAATTGCTTTTATAATGTCGACAATTTTCCATGTATACCTTGTTTGCATTTTAGTTTTAATAGCTACATCAATATGTCTAGAGGTGCTAGCACAAATAATATAAAAAAAAAATTCATACCCTTCGCAAAAAATATGAACAGTAAAATAAAAAGAAACAAACACACTTATCTTATCAATAAATGGATTTTTGCATGTTGAATTCTTAAACATTTGAAAATAGATTTACATACCTATATTAAATTTTGTTGTCGGGATCTGCTTGTAACAAAAGGAGCTTTGTGTCCGGAATTTACTTGCTGATAAGCAGCACCTACGCGGGAGACTTGATTAGTCTGCAGACACAGGCACTTTTCGCGGGAAACTATTGCGTTTTTAGAATACATCATACCTTATCGACGCTCCCAACGAAAACTATAGTAACTCAAAAAATTTATTTTTTGAGTTACTATAGTAAAAAAATCTATTATATCGGTAAGAATTTGCCTAGAAAAATATCGTAACTTTGTAGCAACTCGAGACGACCAATAGTAGACACTGATCCTTAGAAATTATGCAATTCTGCAATTTATAGTGACTATTTTAAATATTGAATTGCGTTTTTATCAAAACTGTAATTACTGAGTTACTATAGTCTTCGTTGGGGGCGTCGTTATGATAATATTAAGATTTGTACCTATTTACTTTTTTAAAATTTTTGAAATTGAAATTTGAAAATTTAATGTAGAATGGGAAAATTTTGAGAGTCTAACACAATTTTGTATCACTTTTGCTGCAAATTTTCCTCAATGTTATTGGAAAAATGCAAAAATTATAAAATTAGTTGAAATTCGCGAAAATTTTTATTGATTGTTTAGTTATGGAGTTTTTAAAGTCACTTAGCACTTTTCATTTTTTATGTTTCGAATCACTTTAGATTTTAGAATTAAAAATTTTCCTGCCAAGAAGCTGTTTTTATTTATAATTTTGTATAATTTAGGTTAATTTTTGGATGCCGTTTTGCCTATCTTTATTCACTACACAGTCACTTTTCTCACAACATTTATTATGATATCAATTCCGTTTTTAGTTTTACAATTTTCAGGTTCACTTAACTTTAATAGGATCTAGGCGTATTCACTATTTACTGCGATCTAGTAAAGAAGGCCTGCGCCGGCTCCTGCTAAACTGCCCCTCGTTTTTCGACAAGCGTTTTCGCACACCCCAAGAGCAGAGGCGAATCTAGTCGGAAATGCACGAAACGTTGTTATGCTTTTGACAACCTAATATTTCTATGGTTTTGACAATTTGACATGCAGCTTTTGAGTTTTTGACAAGTCGACAAGTGTGCTTTTGTGTGATTATTCGTTTTTGTATTTAAGTGTTGTAAACAAGTGTATAATCTTATTGAATTTTATTATTATAATAATAATGTATATTAATTAATGGTAAGTAAAAATCACGCTACTTTTAATTACTTCTAATAATAATTAATCTATATATTTGTATTAGATGGAAAGTACAATGGTACCTACAAAGACGTGCCCTGTTTGCAAAAAGGAATTTTCAACGAGACATTTGCAAAGCAATGTACATAACAAAACACCTTTGTCGAAAACTTTCAAGTGCCCCCTGCGATTTTATTGCTGAGAGCAAAGTTGTTATCTTACAGCATTATGGTAATTCGCATTAATTCAATTTGGAACCTACAAATTTAACTTTTACCAACACGGAAGCATTTTATGAATGGAAAGAAAAATTAGAGAGTAGTACCAATGCCCAATTTGTGAACTCAAAAGGGAGTAAAATAAGCAAAACTGGAACATTAATTCATTATGTTTGTCATAGAGATGGTAATTTTGTTTCTAGAAGCAAGAATTTAAAGCATCTTAAAATACAAGGCTTAAATAAAATAAATGCTCATTGTCCAGCTAGAATTGATTGTCGTATAACCGAGAAATGTGTTGAAGTGGATTATGTTGATAGTCACATTGGACATGAGATGGATTTAGGTCGCTTGTACATAACAGAGGCAGAGAAAAAGGAAATTGCTAGAAAGTTGGTAGCAAAAATACCTTTCCAAGAAATTTTAAACGATATTCGGGATTCAATTACCAACAGTGAACTAAAACGGATTCACTTGTTAACAAGAATGGATTTGTGGAACATTGTTCATTCGTATCATTTAAATCATGAAGCTATTTTACACAAAAATGATTACCTTAGTGTAGATGCTTGGGTGTCACATATGATGTCAAGTTCAAATACGGTGAGGTTCTATAAACCACAAGGTATAGAATCCGAAAAATTTCCCCACCTGAAAAGTGAAGACTTCTTTCTGATCATAATAAATGATGCCCAACTGGAAATTTTACAGAAATATGGGGATAATTGCATCTGTATCGATGGGACTCATGGCTTAAATGCATATGATTTTCAGTTATTCACTGTAATGGTACTCGACGATATGGGACAAGGATTTCCTTGTTAACTCCAGAGATCAGAAGATTGAAGCGCTACAAAACAGTCGATCTAGCGATGCGTTTTAAATGAATAGATATTTATGTTGATGTAATTTTCTAATTAACAACTCGCAGTTTGATTTTATTTATTTAGAAAGAATAATAGTACATGAAATGTGATAATAATAATCCTTCATTTAACATTTCATGAAGAACGTTAACTTACATTACTTATCAATGCAATAGAATGCAACTGATGCATGCATGAAGGTTAAGGAATTACAACTCCCCTCTCCGTGCTAACATGCGCATTTAATTGCTAATTGTTTTTCTTACATTTTTATTCAAATATCTCAACACTCTCCCTAAAACAATGAGCAATCACATTTTTTTTTCTTTTCTTTTACAAAAATTTTAAAACCTTAAAAAACATTACATAAGAAGAACTTTTAAGTAAACATAAAAATATTTAGAAAACTTATTTTTCTATTAAACCTGCTTTAGATCTCAAAAACTCAAACCTTGGTTTGGCTAAGGCCTTTGTTAAGAAATCAGCTAATTGCATTTCGCTTGAAACATAATTTACATTTATCTCACCTTCTTGAAATAAATCACGTATAAAATTATATCGTATATCAATATGTTTAGTACGTTGATGAAACTCACGATTCTTAATTAATCTTATAGCACTTTGGTTATCAATATTTAACACATTATCACTGCTTTTATTGAAACCTGCACTTATTTCATTTAAAAGTCGCATAACCCATATCAATTCCTTTGTTGCTGTTGCGGCGCTAATAAATTCGCTTTCGGTTGTACTTAATGAAATTGACACCTGTCTTTGGCTCTTCCAAATTATCGCTGCTCCAGAATGCTTACACAAGATTCCGCTTGTCGACTTCCTTGTTATTTCGTCACCTGCATAATCTGCATCGCTGTAAGTTTCAAGTTTCCCACTCGAGTATAAAATTCCAACTTCATTTGTACCCTTGAGGTATCGTATTATTCGTTTAATCAGTTGACAGTGTGCTTGCGTTGGTTTTTCCAAAGACCTTGAAGCCACATTAACTGCAAATGCTATATCGGGACGTGTTATCGTCTGTAGATATAACAAATTTCCGACCGCTTCACGATAAGGAAATTTTTCTTCTATTGGTGAACCATTTGCACTCCATCCTGTTTCAATTGGTGTTGAAACTGGTTTTGCATTGTCCATTCCAAATCTTGTTATAATTTCACTTATGTATTTTCTTTGATTTATAAAAATTGAACCATCGTCACGTTGATCAATTTCAAATCCTAGAAAATTTGTCACTTTCGTGTTTATTGTCACTTCAAATTTTTCTTTTAACTTGTTTAAAAACACAGTTACACTTTCTTTATTTGTAGTTGCAATAAGTCCGTCGTCAACATACAGTAAAATTAACAATTTTTCACCATTTTTGTCCATGATGTACAAACATTCATCTGCACTGCTCTCCCTTAAACCAAAATCTTTTAAAAATTCTGTAAATTTTCTGTTCCAATTTTTGGGGGCCTGCCGTAAGCCATAAATACTTTTGATGAGTCTGCACACACGCAAGGTTCCGTCTTCGTACCCACTTGGTTGTTGCATGTAAATTTCTTCGTTTAAGGTACCGTACAAAAACGCAGATTTTACATCAAATTGACACAAACTTAACTTTTCGTTTGCTGCCACGCTTAAAACGACACGAATTGTATCGAAACGAACTACCGGGCTAAATGTTTCTTCAAAATCTATACCTGGACGTTGCGAATAACCTTTAGCTACCAAACGAGCTTTGAACCGATTCACGCTTCCATCAGCATTATTTTTGACACGAAACACCCAACGATTTTCGATTACTTTCTTGTCAGCTGGTTTATCAACTAACACCCACGTTTTATTTTTGGATAAAGCGTCAATTTCTTCTTGCATAGCATTTATCCATTTGTCAGCATTTGATGATTTTATTGCTTCCTCATAATTTGCTGGTTCAAACTGAGCAACCATTGCCATTTTTTCACCATAAAAATTCGGACGTCGCAATTTTTGTCTATCTCGCAATTCTCTTGAATTTGTTTTGTTTTCTTCTTCAACTAAAACTTCTTTTTCTTCATCAATTACGCTTTGCATTTCGTTAATCGTCGCGGACAACTTTTCTTCTTTGAACACAACATCTCGACTTAAAACGACTTTCCGTTCTTCCGGTTTCCACACACGATAACCACCGTTTTCGAGATAACCGACGAAATATCCTTTAAAAGCCTTTTTGTCCAATTTTTTTCGTTGTTCTTTTGGTATATGCACAAAACACTCCGTACCAAAAATCTTTGCATCCTTAACTAGCCCCTTTTTGTTAAACCACAGCTCGAAAGGAGTTTTGCCTGCTTCTTTTGTTGGTCCAGTCCTGTTGATAACATAAACCGCAGTATTTATCGCTTCAGCCCATAAATATTTTGGTAAATTATCCTTGGAATACAACATTGCTCTTGCAGCTTCCACTATAATTCTGTTTTCTCTCTCAGCGGTACCGTTATTTTCAGGTGTGTAGGGCACAGTTATTGTATGCTTTATTCCTCTGCTTTTTAATAAAGCTGAAACGTCTTTATTGTCGTACTCTTTTCCGCCGTCAGTACGTAGTTCCTTAATTTCAGTACCAAACCGTGTTTTTACTTCCGCACAAAACATTTCTAGTTTTTCTTTTACTTCCGACTTTTCACTCATAAAGTAAACTGCACGAAAAGCGCTGAAATCGTCTTTGAACACTACGTAGTACCGTTTTTGACCTAACGACTTGACACTCATCGGGCCACACACATCCGAGTGTATGAGTTCTCTTGGTTCAGTAGCACGATTTGTTCTTTCACCAAAACTTTGTCGATGATGCTTGCCGTAAGCACATCCATCACAAAATTCATTTTCTTCGGAAACTTCAATGTCTAAATCTTTTAAAACTGATTTAACATGTCTTTTACTTTGATGTGCCAATCGCTCATGCCACAACTGTAGAGTGTCCACCGCATTTACGACATAAGCAACACTTTTTGGTTTAATTACTTTAACCAGTAGACCGTATAAATTGTCAGCTTGTACGCCGATAGCTACAATTTTTCCGTCCCGTTGAAGTTCACATTTTCTTCCTTTGTCACTTATTCGAAAATCAACACCCTTTTCCGCGGCTTTCTTTACGGAAAACAAGTTTCTCGTGATTTGTGGTATGTACAACACATCGTAAAACTTTCCTGGTGACCATTTGCCGTTTGCAAATATTTCTACTTCAATGTCGCCTTTGCCTACAACATCAAGTTTACTCCCGTTACCGATTTCTAATTTTAGCGGTTTTTCAAAAGTTTTCAAATTTTGAAACCAATCGCGGCGATTAGAAACATGATCTGACGCGCCCGTATCGATCAGCCATTTATCACTTTTCTGGTACATTTCAAGGAACCCAATAAATGCTTCACTCGAATTTCGCGCACTTGTACTCTTGTTTGCTTGAGTTTCATCTTTCGAACCGGCATCATTTTTCTTTGTGCAATTCTTTTGCAGATGGTATTTCGATCCACATGCATTGCAGCCAGGACAATCCCTTCTAAAATGATCCTTCTTGCCACAAGTAAAACATCCAGTTTTCTTTGACTTTTGTGGTACCTTTTTCTTAGAGAATAATGCCACCGTTGCATTATCTTCTACTCTTTTTTGTACTCTATTTTCTTCTAATAATAGACGCGTTGTCAAATTGTCCAAATTTCGTTTTGCTTGGTCAGTTGAATCCCACGCACTGTGGAAGTGATTGTATTCAACAGGTAAAGTCGATAAAATTCTAGCCATCAACATAGATTCAGGAATTTCACCACCCAACCTTCGCATCTTGTGAGCCATTTGTTCTAACTTCGCTATATGTTCAGCAATACCGCTCGAAGGGTCCCATTTAAAATCAAAAAACGATTTTTGTACGAACGACAAACATTCTTCTGATTGAAAATCATACACACTTTGCAGTTTTTGCCACATCTGTTTAGCAGTTTCACAATTCATTATTAATTGTAAAGGTTTTGACTCAACACTCGTTACAATTAACTTCTTTGCGGCTCTTTCGTGTTTTAACCAGATTTTTAATAACGATTCATTACTAGCTTCCGGTTTCACTTCAGTGCCATCGCAAACTCCGTAATTATTATCACTTTCCAACACTGTACGCATTACAAATTGCCACTGAGGCCAATTGTTTGCGTCCCGTAACTTCTCAATTCGAGATTTATCGATTTCCATTTTAAATCAATTCGCGTTAAAAACGACACTCACGAAACACTATCCGTATTTTAATTTGTCCAAATTTAACCGTTCTCAAATCAAAGTTCTACTGTTTTTATTCACGTCTAAATCAATCAAAAACTCACAGTTTAAGCGTTACTGGTGCACATAACCTGTTGATGTAATTTTCTAATTAACAACTCGCAGTTTGATTTTATTTATTTAGAAAGAATAATAGTACATGAAATGTGATAATAATAATCCTTCATTTAACATTTCATGAAGAACGTTAACTTACATTACTTATCAATGCAATAGAATGCAACTGATGCATGCATGAAGGTTAAGGAATTACAACTCCCCTCTCCGTGCTAACATGCGCATTTAATTGCTAATTGTTTTTCTTACATTTTTATTCAAATATCTCAACAATTTATTTACTGTTTTATGTCAATTGTATATTTTTCACCATTAGAACAATTTTGAGTTGTTTAAATTGAAGGCATTCAGTGGAATGCTTTCTTATGTCATCTAATTAGTCATATGATTTACTTATGTTCGTATTAATAGTCGCGGATTAATCCGAGATTCAGGATTGAACCTCGGTTAGACCGTTACCGGGTAACGAGATAGAGAGAGATAGAGAGAGGGTTAATTCTGAATCTCTGATCAATCCGCGACTATTAATACGAACATTAATGTTTAAATTTATTAAATAATTTAAAAAAAAAACTTCAGCTTTCACGCAAGTAACATGAGGTGTTAATTTTGTAAATAAGTTGGCTATGGCAATAAAATTGTAAATATTTTATAATATTTTACCATTATTTGTGTTGTATTTTATATTTTTTATTGTATGTATTATGTTGTTATTAGGTTTGTTCGTTTGTATGAACTAACTTGAACTGGCTTATCTTTCGAGACAAAATACTCCCACCACAAAAGTTAGATAGTGTTCTAACTTGCACTGCCTACTCCTCCTATGGAGGTCGAGCAAGAAATTAATGTTTGGTCATGAACTGAGCAGCCAAACGAACACAGTACATTGCACTAACTTGAACCGAGCAAGTTAGTTCATACAAACGAACAAACCTATAGTGTCAGTATTCTAAGGCTACGTACAGAGTGGACGCTTTACCAGCTTTGTTTCTCCTCGATTGCATTAATTAATATAAAATAATTAATAATATAACAAGTAATTAATTAATGTAAACGATGACAAACAGAGCTGGTATTAGGCTGTACGTAGCCTAAGGTCATTTGTTACGACGTCTGCAATAAACAAATTGTAGCTCACATAATTGAATCGTTTGTTGCAAAAAGGAAAGTACCTACTACTACAAATTCAATTTGTCGATATACTCGATTTAAAGTGTCTGCTGTGTGTAAAATTAATCACTAAATTGTATATTTTTTTTCACAATCCTTCAGAAATATGTTTGCTTTATATGAAATGGCAAAAAAAAATACAATTTTGACAACAATAATTTTACACACAACAGACACTTTAAATCGAGTATCTCGACAAATTGAATTTGTAGTAATACTTACCTTTTTGCAACAAACGATTCAATTATAGTGCAGTTTGTTTATATTAAAGATCCTCAAATCAACTTGCTAAATTGTATGTAATAGTAATAGCTTTTAGTTTTAGTTAATTAGTAATAATTAAGTAATAGTTTTATTTTTTTTATTATCCATCTTATGTTGAAATAAAGTGCAATATTATAAATTTAAAATAATGTTAAAATTAGTAATGATTCCTAACAATGTTTATTTTGTTAATATGATGTTTGTCCTTGTATTTTTTTATTTAATAAATTTATAAATATTCACGTAAATGGATTCTTTCACTTTACTAGTTTTACCTGTACAAAGATTGCAAAAAGCTCAACACGACTGTATATTTAATTAATATTTAACTAATTTTTTAAAAATTTTGCTTTGATACTCTTCTAGCAATATTATCTACTACCTAATTGTTTTAGGTTAAGTTTTATTATTTTAATAAAATAATCTAATGTTTTAACTCAGTTTTGAAAATTTTGCATTACCACAGTTCTCGAAATATTATCTACCGATTTGAAGTCTTAACGCAAGATACAATTTAAAATTACCGCGCTTGTGACAGTTGACAGCTGTGTTCGGCTTTGGCTCTTGGGGTGTGCGAAAACGCTTGTCGTTTTTCGCGACGTTCGGTTTTGTAACCAGCGGCCACCATTTTTAATTTTTTCCCTCTCGCTAATTTAAATTTAAATCACTATTAAAAGTTATATTTTAAGCTTTCGATCTTGCATTTAGACCTTCTTTAGAAAATTACAAATAATAAATGAATGAATTCGTTATTTATTAAAAATAAAACATATTTAATTTCACGAATTAATAATAAACCAATATTAAATTTAAATCAGTCTAAACTGCACTTTATCATAATTTTACTTACTGGTTAAACAATTCTTGCACAATAGGCACTAATGTAAAGTAGCAAAGCACAAAAATCAAACAACAAAAATCAAAACACAAATCAATTACCTTGCAGGTTGCCTAACTTGTCAAATTTTTAAATGTTGGGATCCAGGAGCCGAATTTACTAAAAGAACATTTAATTTTTATTTGCATATTTTTCAGGGTTCCCAAGCTACCAGTCTTTTTTCAGAAATCGACGATCCATGAATCCACATGAATAAAGAGCTGTTCTATTAACATTGTGGCCAAACAAACTGGAGACTAGTTGGGTTAACCCTCTCATTAGGGGTTGCGATTCAGAGGGTAGCTTTGTTAAAATTCTCCACAAATTCGAAAATTTTGTTTACGCTGGATTAGAATGCCAAATCTTGGTGGTTCTTCTTGAGGTTTCAACAGATTGGAGAAGCCGATTATTGATTGTGGGCGGAGAATTAGTAAGGAAAATTTGCGACAAATATGCGGTATTGGTGGTAAGACATTAACATCGCAATATATTAAGTTTTTAATATTTAGTGTATCGCTCATTGGTAGAGGAGAAGGTCCGAATATGGGCCCTGCATTTAAAGTGGGCCCCGTCAAAATTTCAGAAGGACATCAAGTGAGATCTATGTAAACTAGCTGAAAATACACTTACTAGATAGTCAACTATTTTACCAATAGTCTGCTATAGAAATTTTATTCTGTTGTCAACAAATGGTGGTGAATGTGTTTATGAAAATTTGTATATATTGAAATGTTTTTTTTCACCCCGGCTGGCTCAATCGATTATCTCTTCAACGCCGGCTTTATCGCGCGACCTTGCTATACGTTAACTTTTCAAATTTTAATTAATAATCAATTTTCTCTTCCAAATCCTTGTTCTGAAAGAAATAACACACTTTCTATTTTAACTTGTCTTTTATTCTCAAAATTAATAAACTTTTATAACTAAAATCAATCACAAATCAAAATGTCGACCGTCCACGACTTGGACGGCGTACGCAAGTCTTCTTCTTATCTTCTGCGCTCCGGAACCTGCGCTCCACAGCGACATCCAACCGCCGCAAAATTTAAATTTAAATTTCCCCAACAATTTATCCCAATTTACAATTTTGGTTGTTCCTTATCCAAAATTAACACGACAATATATTTAAAGGTAAGTTGCGTAAGAATATTTTGTATGTTATGTTATTTGTATGTTAGCTGACTAGGTTTCAAATATTCGCAACAGTGTGTTGTATAAAGATTAAGGTTTGTCATATTCACGTAGATATTGAGTCACTTAATCTCAAAAAATAATATAACATTTTGTTTGAATGAGACGCTTTGCTGGTAATATGAACCCTTTGCTGGTCCGAATATGGGCCCTAGCCTATATGTGCAATATGTGGGCACATGAGCAATGCTCGGGTGGGTAGAGAAAGACAATTATGTGATTTTTGCAAATAATTTATCGTTTCTATTTAAAATATATTATATAAGTTCATTTTTTAAAAATAAAGTTTATTTTGTTACTTCTTAGCTTTTTGTGTCATTTCTGATAGGGGCCCATATTTCACACAGTCTGCCTTCCTATGTGAAATTGACATAATTTTATATTTCCTCTCAAATCGCAATAATTTTTGCCTGTTTGAAACTTTGTTGCTTCTACAATTCTAGAACAGTCTTTAGGCTAGGTGCATGCCAATTTTTAGATTTATTTTCCAAAAAATATAAAAATGGTTAATAAAAAACAAAATGGGGGCCCATATTCGGACCTTCTCCTCTATCAGAAACTTCAAAAATTCTATTAGGCATTGATTCGACTAAATCTTGTATCTACATTACATAAATTTCCGCAATGCTATTAAAATTACCACTTTTATCTCGTTTATGGTTGAGTACTGCTTGTTATTTTCATAAATTTTCCGAACTATATTCCATTTATTTAACAGACGGAGTGGATGTAAACAAACCTCTGATACTCCCCACCGCGTGATCTGCATAATGCACCACCAAACGCATGGGCCATACACCTACCATTTGTCAATGTGCTGTCACATGACATTAAAATCACGTGAAGGTTGCGTGCATTTGTTTACATCCACTCCGTCTGTTAAATAAATGGACTATAGTAGTCCCCAAAGATTCTCAATAGGGCTCAAATCAGGTGAACATGCTTGCCACACATTTCTGTGTGCTCCTGCTGACATGCACACTTGCATTATCTTGATGAATAACAAAGTTTTGCTCGGGATGGCCTGTTACTAATGGAATCAGATCATGGAATCAGATGTTGGGAAAACACCTCCTGATATTCCTCGCTGTTGATCCGAGTGGATGGAAATGCCAAATTAAGTGTTCCAAATGCACTAAAAACTTCCTATACCATAAGTGAACCCCCACCAAAGTGCCTTTTGAAAAATATCTTTCCTCCTTTCTCAAATCTCTCAAATATCCATTGAAAGCATCTGGACCATCTAAATTAAACTATTTTTCATCAGAATAAAATAACCTAAGAAAATAATAGCATCTTGTAGATTTAATGATTTTATCAATAAATTTTCTAATTTTGGCACTCTTGTTTATTTTTTTTAAAACAAATTTAAAGCGATTTTCTTTGTGAATTGCTTTTAATTTCGGTGCCGTTTTCATTTTTGAACGTTTTATATACAGAAGAGATTTTATTGCCCCCCATAGAGTGGATTTGAAACATATAAAATAAGTTCCTTTCATTGCAGCTCTAATAAGTTGAATTTGAGACTATTTTCGAAATTTCGAGTGGAAATTACCTGTGGACATGTTTTTGCCATAATCACAAGGACTAGTTACATAATTTTGGATGACACTTAAAGATTTATCAAATCTTCAAGCGATTTCCCTCATGCTTAATCTGTTAGACCTGAGAACATCTACACCACCATTTTCATTTTCGGTTAATGGTTTACCATGTGCCAGGAGGTCTTAAAATAATGTTTCATTAAAAAATATTTAAAAAAAATTAATGGAACACTATTTTTTTTTGGATTTTTCATTTTGTCTTTATATTTTTGAAACGATTTAAAAACACAATTCATAATTATTTAAATGACGTTTATTAATTGTTAAACTACGTTTGTGAGTGCATTTATTTATATCAATAGACATCTTATCTTGCCATCACAACAATAGTTGATTCCGAGGATTTGTACTATAAAAAATTCATTTTTCTTGATTGACTTCAACATTTTGAAACGGAGTGGAAAAGTGTGAAATTTTATATTTTTTTCTTTAAATATTTACAAAAATTAACTATTTGAAGATTGTTTTTTACTTTTTTTAATGGATGTGGCTATTTATACATACAGTATGTTATACGCAATTGGCTATTTATACATACAGTATCTATATGCAATTGGCTATTTATACCTACAGTATGTATATGCAATTGGCTATTTATACATACAGTATCATGTACAGTATGTATAAGCAATTGGCTATTTATACATACAGTATGTATACGCAATTGGCTATTCATACATACTGACTGTATACGCTATTAAAATTGAAATTTGCCTATAACTACTCTATATTTTTATTAAAAAAAAAGTATAGTTTTATTTGTTAAAGTTCATTTACAATGTTGTTCAATAAAGTAATCAATTTAAACTACCAATAAAGTAAAATAAATATATTATTTTTGATTTTGTATTTTACTTTTTCTTATCCGATAGGTAAAAATTTAATGCGGCACTGACGATAATTAAAAATATTAAAAATATGTAGAGGAATTAAAAGTAATAGAAAATAATGTAAGAAACAGAATATTTCTTTTTGAACATGAGAGCAGTGGGGTTAGTACAATTGAGCGATCAGACGAAACTGAAGAACAGATTCGGTTCAATTCAATCAAATGAAAACGTGTAATTCAAAACTAAAATTAAATCCAAAACACATCCAAAGAGAAAGACTAAGCCCACTTTCTATAAAAAAAAAGTAAAATACAAAATAAAAAATAATATATTTATTTTACTGTATTGGTAGTTTAAATTGATTACTTTATTGAACAATATTGTAAATGAACTTTAATAAATAAAACTGTAATTATTTATATAGTGTAGTTATTGTCAGTGCCATATTGAATTTTTCCCTATCCGATAATATTTTGTTGGGACAATAAAAATCATCAGCAAAAGTTTCATCTTCAATAAGATCATCTATGTCTCATTTACATCATCTATATCCATACTTATTAGTGCATTTTCAATTGAAAAAATAATGTCCAAATTATTATTATGTTCTTATCATAAGAATATGACGACATTGTGCACTAAAATAATTCCAAAATAAACCGATGTAGGTATTATAAAATTTTGATATTTTGCTATCAAGATTTTCCTCAATGCTTTTATTTTTAATTCTGATTTTGTACTCTAAAGTTTTAAATACTTTTAATTGTCTCTGAAATAATTTTATTCCCGTCTCTGTGAGGGCTTCAGAACATCCTTCCAGTATCTTTTTTATCTCGATATCACTATCCATAATTTTAAAAACTTTTTTTTAATTTTTGCTAATTTGTTATTTATTCTTGAATAAATACCAAACTATATTCTTCTTCTTCTTCTTCTTCTTTCTAGAAATAATTCTCTAGAGAATTCTTTTCTAGTAGGCCAAGGCCTGTTATTTCCTAATACATGCGTCATTTCCTTGGCAGTGTTAGAAACTTTGAACATATAAATATTTTACATCCATCAGGTAGCTTGCTAGATTTGCCTTCAGATGTGCCTGTATCTTGGTATATTATGTTAATGGTAGCAATTCACTAACCCAGGGGACCACCGGCTTAACGTGCCTTCCGAAGCATGGAGACTAGTCATAAGAAAGTTTGACTCTCCTCAGGTTTGAACCCGGTGCCCCATATTCGCATCCAAATGCGTTAGCTGCAAGGCAATGACCGCCTCATAAGGTAAATAAATTGTTGTCAAACTATGATATTTAGTTTGCATGTATTGTTTAAGGGTCCAAAATGATCGTTCAATTCTGTTCGTTGTAGTGTCTCCCATTAATGATAAATGTTTTCTAAAATAATTGGCAAGATCTTTGTGTTTTTTGTATTTGTATTTGGCGCCATTGTAGAAAGCGCTACTCCCTGTAAGAGTTACCGCCATCGTCGCCAACTTTTGTAAGTCCTGTTTTTTTAAGGCCAAGTTGCATCCTGACCACCAAGCAGATCACTTCAAGTTCTCTTGTAATTCTGTTCTTGTGATTTCAAAGTGTTTTTTAATTGAAACGAAGAACCTTAACATTTTTCTTCCCGAAATAACATTCGAGAGGCGTCTTCATACAACACGGCATACAACCGACTGCTGGAAGACCACACAAGACACAGCTCCCGCCAGCGATTATACATACAATAACAAGGGGTAAGCCGCTGGCCAAAAAACGTACAAAACTTCCATTTTTGTGGAAGTTCTGCAGAACTTCTACGGATTTCCATGGAATTCTACGAACTTCCATGGAATTCTACGAACTTTCAAGAAATTCCATGGAATTCCGTGGACTTCCTTGGGTTTTGAGCCAAATTTCGTCAAATAAAATAAGCAGTGTTGAAAACTAAGACCTTTTAATCTTAATTAATATAGTGATATTTATTTAATTTAGAGGCCCTAGAGTTGTGTAAGTATTTCTACATTTGAAATTTGATAATATTTTTTGGGCTTAATTTTTCTTTTGGTTGGTAGCACTAATTTGAATAAAAGGTAATCCAGGAATGTATGATTCAGGATTCACCTATAATAGTCTTCGTTTAGATAGGAAGTAAAATAAAACAAACGAATAGCATAGATTGCAAAATTATATTTTAATATTTTAAGAGGGGCCTAACAGAGATAGAATGAAACTATATCGCACTCTCTCGCACTCATGGCGCAAGATGGGCGAACCAACCCTTATTGGTGGCGAAGATTTTTCCTAAACCATAAAAACATTTTCAGATTTTCTTTTGGTTTTTGGAATCTACATAGTTACCATTTGGCGGTAAAGAAAATTGAAGCTATTTCGTTGAATACTTTAAAATATAGTATAGCGAATAAAAATCACCCTAATTATTGGTCATTTCTATATCGCTATATATTGACGTGATTTTTATCCCTTAAATGGATTTTCACTTCAGAAGGCCCCCAAAACTAGTGTATTATCGGAGTAGAGTTTTTCTCTTGCTCAGAGTCAGTGGATTCAGTAGACGAAATAAGAGGGCAATTTGTTGTAGACATAATTTATTAAGTGATAAAAGAAATCAATAGTAAAAATTTGCATCAAATCGATTTGGACAATAATTTTGTCTAAAACCAATGTGTTATTTCATGTGTAATAATTAAAACATCCAAATTACATTTAAATCCTCGATTTTAGGAACTAAATTTGGATATTTGATTATTGGTGTATTCATGTAAACAAATTATAATTATCAAATTTAATAAAGTCCTTTAATTAATCTAAAATCAACACAAATCATTGATTCACAATTTAGATTAATTAAAAATAAAACAAATCTTGTACCTTGTTACTTTTTACTTGATCTGGTGTGTTCCCATAAAACAGTTGGTAAACATCAGGTTGCCTATTCTGTCGGGAGCCATTAACGTCTTTACAGCTACCGGTGAATGCGTTCCAAATTTGGTGATTAAAAGTGCTGCTTCAATCCTTTAATTTTCGTTAACCAACTTTTTAAAAACTGTTGGTTGAATAATCTTCGTGTTTAATTACACTTCGGTAAGTAATCAACTAATTTTTCAATCTTAACCTGCTCACCACGTGTGAACACAACCTCCAAATCGTACCGATTGTACAAATATCTGTAATCCGCTTTTATTTCAGATATTCAATTCACGAATATCCAATTACGCACGCAATACACAACTTTCATCAAATATTCGAATTCCGTAAATTTATTTACTTCCGTTTAATTAAGTAAATTAATGCTTTGGTCTTTTTATACCAAAGAACCGCAATTGAGTTCCTTAATTGGGATTTTATCGAGAAATTTACACACTTTCTCAATCGACGTCTCCCCAAGAACTCCACGTGCACTCAGCTTGAGTTTCACCAAGGAACTCTTCTCCGCTTGGAGGCCACTTAGGAACCTCTCTACTTGAGCTTCACCCGGGAACTGCTTTATTCTCCTTCTCTTACATTTTGTGTGTTTTCAAAATTCAAAACTTTTTATTTTCATGGTGGGGATCTTGTTGCTGGTAACTAAAATGGTCTTTCTAGCAGGTAACACAACGTTGTTAATTGCTCGCGCACCAAACTGATATTAACACTTTATTTGCAGGAATCTGTTGTTGTTTTTAAAATTAAAAACACTTACAGGATGTTACAAAATTTCTGTATCTCACAAATAAATTCAAGACTGTGTTCTATGTGTAATAACTCGTTACATGTGATGGTTTTTTGTTTTTGATGCAAATTCCACTTTCTTGTCAGTCACATCAACTGACTACTGAATTAAAAATTAAATAAAATCAAATTACTCTCCTATTTGCCTGCTGTCACTCTTAATTGGTCAAAATACCACAACAATATTTTAAGGTATTCAACGAAATAGCTTCAATTTTCTTTACCGCCAAATGGTAACTATGTAGATTCCGAAAACCAAAAGAAAATCTGAAACTTTTTTATGGTTTACAAAAAATCTTCGCCACCAACAAGTGTTGGTTCGCCCATCTTGCGCCATGAGCGCGAGAGAGTGAGATATAGTTTCATGCTATCTCTATTAGATCCCTCTTAAATATTATATATTTATATACCGGGTGACCGGCCGCCGATGTGAACATAGGAAAATAACATAGGAAATAGATTTTTTTTTTAAATTCCTGCTTCCCATTATAACGGATTAGAATGAAAAGAGCATCAATTTAAAGAGGTTTATTTTTCGCGTCTAAAGACACCCAATCACTTGATGGTTTGTTCTTTGATCATTGTTAAAAACTCAAAATAAAATGACAAAGTAGCACTTTTAAATAGATATTAGATGCCTTGTTTAATTCATTGCAATTATGGTATGATTGCAACTATGCAACTATGAGCATGCGGATATGAGTATAATTGAAACAAACTCCCCTTTAATAATAATGGGCTTGTCCAAATTTCCACGGACTTCCAAGGACTTCTACGAACTTCTATGGACTTCTAAGGAATTCTTAAAACTTCTATAGAACTTCCTATAACTTCTTGGACTTCTACACCAAACGTACAAAACTTCCACCTGCGGTTCACCCCCAGGGGTAAGCCGCTGGCCAAAAAACGTACAAAACTTCCATTTTTGTGGAAGTTCTGCAGAACTTCTACGTATTTCCATGGATTTCTACGAACTTCCAAGAAATTCCATGGAATTCTACTAACTTCCAAGAACTTCCATGGAATTCCGTGGACTACCTTGGGTTTTGAGCCAAATTTCGTCAAATAAAATAAGCAGTGTTGAAAACTAAGACCTTTTAATCTTAATTAATATAGTGATATTTATTTAATTTAGAGGCCCTAGAGTTGTGCAAGTATTTCTACATTTGAAATTTGATAATATTTTTTGGGCTTAATTTTTTTTTGGTTGGCAGCACTAATTTGAAGAAAAGGTAATCCAAGACTGTATGATGCAGGATTCACCTATAATTGTCTTCGTTTAGATAGGAAGTAAAATAAAACAAACGAATAGCATAGATTGCAAAAATATAATATTTTAATATTTTAAGGTATATCTACTATTATTTATAAGTAAAAAATACTTTTACAAAAACAAAAACAAGTTTATAAACTAAATAATACTTTTAATTCTTTGGGCTAAATAAAAACATTTATTATTAAACATTTACAGCCGTATTCATAAACAACTTATAACAGTCTTGTAAGCCTGCTTTAGTTAAAGAGATTTTAACCTAACTTTTTACTTTTTTTTGCTTGCATTTCGAATTTTTTTAGGTTAAAATACCAACTTATTACAGTAAACGCGCTAAACTCCCTATAAATTTTATAGGGACTTACTATTTAGTAAACTGTTTTATCCCAGTAAACACATACACGTTGAATTACGGTTGAAACAACGTAACTTAGGTTGAAAGTACGTTATACGTTACTTTTTGGTTGAATATATCAACGTTGGTAGTCCGTTGATAGCAAACGGTTAATTTCCAACGTTATAACGACGTAGATAAATACTAATAACTCAACCATTGGTACGATTTTGACGTTAATTATACGTTACTTTCTATGGTTATTGTAACGTGTTTTTCAAACGTATATGCAACGTTACAAATAGATCTCATTGTCAACGTTGCCATATAACGTTATTTATATCGTAATTGTAACGTTAAATTAGTATGAAAAGACAACGACTCGGTGATATTTCCGTAAAAAACTACGTATTATTTAGCTATGGATACAACTTCGAGAAAACCGTACATAAAACCACGTCTATCCATACGTTAAAGATACCCAGTATTTAAACGTATTTTTCTATCGTAATTTTAACGTTGAATTAGTATGAAAAGACAACGCCTTGGTGATATTTCCGTCAAAAAACACGTATTATTTAGCTATGGATAAAACGTCGAGAAAACCGTACATAAAACCACGTTTATCCATACGTTGAAGATACCCAGTATTTAAACGTATTTTTCTATCGCAATTTTAACGTTGAATTAGTATGAAAAGACAACGCCTTGGTGATATTTCCGTCAAAAACCACGTATTATTTAGCTATGGATAAAACGTCGAGAAAACCGTACATAAAACCACGTCTATCCATACGTTGAAGATACCCAGTATTTAAACGTATTTTTCTATCGCAATTTTAACGTTGAATTAGTATGAAAAGACAACGCCTTGGTGATATTTCCGTCAAAAACCACGTATTATTTAGCTATGGATAAAACGTCGAGAAAACCGTACATAAAACCACGTCTATCCATACGTTGAAGATACCCAGTATTTAAACGTATTTTTCTATCGTAATTTTAACGTTGAATTAGTATGAAAAGACAACGCCTTGGTGATATTTCCGTCAAAAACAACGTATTATTTAGCTATGGATAAAACGTCTAGAAAACCGTACATAAAACCACGTCTATCCATACGTTGAAGATACCCAGTATTTAAACGTATTTTTCTATCGTAATTTTAACGTTGAATTAGTATGAAAAGACAACGCCTTGGTGATATTTCCGTCAAAAACCACGTATTATTTAGCTATGGATAAAACGTCTAGAAAACCGTACATAAAACCACGTCTATCCATACGTTGAAGATACCCAGTATTTAAACGTATTTTTCTATCGTAATTTTAACGTTGAATTAGTATGAAAAGACAACGCCTTGGTGATATTTCCGTCAAAAACCACGTATTATTTAGCTATGGATAAAACGTCTAGAAAACCGTACATAAAACCACGTCTATCCATACGTTGAAGATACCCAGTATTTAAACGTATTTTTCTATCGTAATTTTAACGTTGAATTAGTATGAAAAGACAACGCCTTGGTGATATTTCCGTCAAAAACCACGTATTATTTAGCTATGGATAAAACGTCTAGAAAACCGTACATAAAACCACGTTTATCCATACGTTGAAGATAGTTATAATAATAATTGTGATCATCAAAATTGAAAATCACAAACAACTGCAATAATTTATATACCCTGTGTAGCCCAGCTGGTTAGAACGCTAGACTCTTGCAATGGACTAAAAATGTTCCCAGGTTCGATCCCCACTAGGAGAGATTTTTTCCGTGTTGGAAAAAAATAAAAAGTAAGTAGATTGTGTTATTTAATGTTTATCAATAGTTATTTTTCAGAAACATGGATGCAAGTGAAATGGATTGAAATAGAAAATATCCATGGAAACAAATAAATGGATATTATGTAAATTATGATTAATATAATATGTATTTAGTATGTATCTGCACAATAGGTTTAGTATTAAGGAAAAATCAAGGTCTACTAAAGATGTAATTAATATCTATTTTTACTTTAAACAAATAATATTAAATCAATTAACCAATCAATTAATCGATAACCGTTATTAACGTGTGGTTATCGTTTATTTCTAACATTTATTCCACGTACGTGTGTTTACTGGATATACGTTAAAATAACGTTACATTTTGCCTGAGATGGTTCAATAAAGGTTACAATCAACGTTATAAACAACGTTGGTTGTTTAAATTAAAAAATACTTTAAAGCTCGCGACATTTCTACGCAAATAATACGTTACTCCATAACCGTTATTATAACGTGTGGTTATCGTTTATTTCTAACGTTTATTCCACGTACGTGTGTTTACTGGATATACGTTAAAATAACGTTACATTTTGCCTGAGATGGTTCAATAAAGGTTAAAATCAACGTTAAAACAACGTTGGTTGCTAAGTTGAAAAATACTTTAAAGCTCGCGACATTTCTACGCAAATAATACGTTACTCCATAACGTATATTAACGTATGGTTATCATTCATTTCTAACGTTTATTCCACGTACGTGTGTTTACTGGGATAGGGAGTTTAGCGCGTTTACTGTGATAATTGGTATTTTAACCTAAAAAAATTCGAAATGACAGCAAAAAAAAAAGTAAAAAGTTAGGTTAAAACGGGTTAAAAGCTCTTTAACTAAAACAGGCTTACAAGACTGTTATAAGTTGTTTATGAATACGGCTGTTATAAACTATAGATCTAAAAAAAAAAAAGAAATATACCGGGTGACCGGCCGCCGATGTGATAACATAAAATAACATAGGAAATAGATTTTTTTTAAATTCCTGCTTTTATAACAGATTCGAATGAAAAGAGTATCAATTTATAGAGGTTTATTTTCCGCGTCTAAAGACACCCAATCATTTGATAGTTTGTTCTTTGATCATTGTTAAAAATTCAAAATAAAATGACAAAGTAGCACTTTTAAATAGATATTATATGCCTTTTGTTTAATTCATTGCAATTGTTTTTGTTTGAAAACTAATTTTAAACGTAAGTTTTGAGAGTTCAACCATCCAAAGCAGGTCTGATTTTTGGAAAATCGCTTATTTTAATTCTACTTTTTTAACATTCCCAGCAAACACTACACCGTCGGCCGTAAGGCGGCACTATGCCGGCAGTGCTGGCAGCAAAGCGGCCACGGGCTACAGTTACCGGGCCGCTGCAGGACCAGAGTCATGGAAACGCTGTCTGAATACGTGCATTGGCCCGCCGGTAGGCCCTCAACAGGTTTCCAGCATCATCTCAATACAGGCATAATTTTTACGTCTAATTATTATTGTGTTGATCAGATCACTATGTGTTTTTTGTATTTTCAAAAATTACGGGCTCCGGGAAGCACCAATTATAATAAAAAATATGATATTGTCTTTTTATTTTTGGATTTTGGTAAGATTTGTCATCTATTACTTTTATGTTGGTTATACAGCTCAGGTTGGCTGCGCTTCAACGAACTGTCTTATGTCGTTTAACGCGCTACGTATGTGTCTAAGGTATGTGTAAGAATAAGCGAAGATTTCACCATCACCCACCCAGGAATGGATTCCGAAAATCGAAAATACGTAAGTAGAATCCTATTATTACATGAATCGTCTATTTATTGCGTGTGTATGAATAGTAAATATTATGTATTATATGCGCTTCTGCAAGTCATGCAACTTGATCATAAAGTTACATCAGTTCTACGATTTCTATTGTTTCAATAAAAGTATACTTATATACACTTTAATTTCAGGAGTCGTCAGACAGAATCGTCTCTGTAAGGACTAGGGATGCCGTACAAACCCAAGTCGAAGATGTAATTAAAACGTGGCTGCGAGATGCCCCTGACAGAGGTGGGCGGAATAAAAGAAGAAAGCGAGGTTATTTCCGTTTTTTCTTTTCGAAGGAATTTTAATTTCTGTTTGTAATTTTTGTTTTTTGTAATTAAAAATATAATACAGAAATATATATATATTTTATTGTGTCTAGAACCCCAGAAAAGTACCAAAATTAATGAACGGCAGATTGCCGGGCGGGTGCATGTTACAGGCAGACAGCCAGCGTTGGCCCGGCTGACGGCCGCATTCTCCTATAGGTACCGGCCCAGTGCAGATAACAGACACTGGCCCAGCACGGTCACTTCAGGCGTTTCGACGCTTTGCCGTTGCCGGCCCATCAGTAAATTGTTTGCTGGGTTATTAAAGAACAAAACATGAAGTGTTGGGTGTCTTTAGACGCGGAAAATAAAACTCTTTCAATTAATATCTTTTTCATTCTTATCCGTTCTGATGGGAAGCAGGAATTAAAGAAAAATTAATTTTTCTAATAGTGTTTGAAAAAGTCTTACTTTGTGATATCCAAAAGAGTGTGGAAAAGTAACACTGTGTGGGAAAGAGAAAAGAGAAGGGAAACTAGTGCGGAAAAGAGAAAGTTCGACAATGTCGATCGCAACATGGAATAACAACTCTATAAAGTTGAGCTTTGCACCAAATTTAAAAAAACCTGCGATCACTAACCTATTTTCTTTTGTAACTGATCACACTGATCATGATCATTAATATAAAGCGTATTTTCGCGAGGATCCCGGTTAGTACCGCTCGGTTACTTTTGGTCAACTTTGGTTAGTCCCCCACCACAATTTCTAATTTAACATAACCTCAAATCCTCGTCTTTAGAACGTTTAGAACCACTTCCAACTTTAAAATTTAAATTGTGGCGCATATTTGTACTAGCAAAGCAACCGCAAAAAGTAACCACTGATTTTGAGCGGTCGTCTTTGGTTAACTTTGGTTGGGTAACTTTTTAACCAAAATCTACCTCTCCTCTAACCGTTCCTCGCGAAAATGACATAAAATCTAACCGGTTACTTTTGGTTAACCAAAATGCCTCGCGAAAATACGCCTATAGTGTACCAAAGTACGGTTGGTAGTCAATAATACCACGGCTACCAACCGTCAAATTTAAATATTATACCTATATATTTTCATAAAGTATATAAAATTATTTTAAATTAGGTATAAAAAGTATGTTGTTGGTTCTTTTTCAAAAACTATTAGAGAAAATATTGTTCGATACGCGTGGAAAAGTATCTTTTTCCGCACTAGTATCGAAAATATCTATTATCCTATGTTAATTTCCTATTATATATTTATATACCGGGTGACTGGCCGCCTATGTGAACATAAGAAAATAACATAGGAAATAGATTTTTTTTAAATTCCTGCTTCCCATTATAACGGATTAGAATGAAAAGAGGATCATAAAATTTTGCAGAGTTTTTTACTTACCTTAATTAAATATTAATATCAACGATAGATCTATAATTGAAACAAACTCCCCTGTAATAATAAATAGACTTGTCCAAACTTCTACGGACTTCCAAGGACTTCTACGAACTTCTATGGACTTCTAAGGAATTCTTAGGACTTCTATAGAACTTCCTATAACTTCTTGGACTTCTACACCAAACGTACAAAACTTCCACATGCGGTTCACCCTTGTACAATAATGTACCCACATTTCTTTACAGCTATCCCAATTTTTAAGGAATTGTTCCTCAAGTGATACATATTTATCTTTTATTCCTATAGAAACTTGTACAGATTTACAAATTCGTTGCTAACTTGTATACATACTATAATTATGTATAAATAGCCAGTTGGATATACATACTGTATGTTTATATAGCTAATTACGTATACATACTGTATGTATAAATAGTCAATTCCGTATACATACTGTATTGTGGTGATATTTCATTGTTTAAGAGATCCAGATGGATTGGTAGAGAGATAATTTGAAAATTCTTGAGTTAAGTTCAGTAGTCAGTTGATATGGCTGACAAGAAAGTGAAATTTGCATCAATTACAAAAAACCACCACATGTAACGAATTATTACACATAAAAAACAATTTTGAATTTATTTGTGAAATACAAAATTTTTGTAACATCCTGTAAGTGATTTTTGATTTTTAAAACAACAACAGTTTCCTGTAAAATAAAAGTGTGAATAAAATTTAGTGCACAAGCAATTAACAGCACCATGTTACCTGGAGATAGGTGCGATTTTAGTAAACAGAAATGTCGATTCCCACCATAAAAATATCCAATTTCGAAAAACTGGGAAAGGGACAGAAAGTCAGCGAGCAAGAACGGCAGTCTCTTGGTGAAACTCAAAGAGGGAACACGTGAGTTCCTTGGTGAAACTCAAGCTGAGTACACGTAGAGTTCTTGGGGAGACGTTGATCGAGACAACACGTAAATTTCTCGATAAAATCCCAATTAAGGAACTCAATTGCGGTTCTTTGGTTCAAAAAAATCAAAGCATTAATTTACTTAATTAAGCGGAAGTAAATAAATAGTGAAGTCGTAAAGTTACGGAATTCCGGTATTTTATAAAAGTTGTGAATTTTGAACGTAATGAGATTGAGTTCAAAATTGGAAAATTGGCAGGAGTTTTGAATACTGGCTGCTGTGTGGAACGTTTGGTGGATTTGAACAAATTGGAACAGCTGGCGACTGGTGGCAGGAATTTGGTCACATGGATCCGGCAACACATTAATTTCAGTGAAACTTTACCAGTTTGTAACAAGGTACAAAATTTGTTTAATTTTTAATGAATCTGATTGTGAATCAACGATTTGTGTTGACATTAGATTGATTAAAGGACTTTATTAAAATTGATTATTATAAATTGTTTACATAATACACAAATAATGAAATATCCAAATCTAGCTCCTAAAATTGAGGATTTAAATGTAATTTGGATGATTTAATTATTACACAAAAAATAACACATTGGTTTGAGACAAAATTGTTGTCCAAAATAATTTGATGCAAATTTCAACTATTGATTTCCTTTTATCATTAAATAAATTATGTTTACAATGAATTGCCCTCTTATTTCGTCTACTGAATCCACTGGCTTTGAACAAGAGAAAAACTCTACTCCGGCGTAACGTTAGTTTTTGGGGCCTTTTTGGGGTGAGCATTCATTTAAGGGTGAACATCATCTCAGTATATATAAATAGCCAATTACGTATACATACTGTATAACGTATACATACGTATACATACTGTATGTATTGAGAGGCGGTCGGAGCTTAGCGGTCACGCGAGTTGACTATGAACGCTAAATACCCGGTTCGAATCCGAGTAAAGTAAGAACTTTATTCTGGTCGTCTCTCCCTCGGCAGGCAATGGCAAACCACCGGGGTGTAATCTGCCATGAGAAACCTTGTCTTAGGGTAAAAAAAAGGACTTAGTACGAAACATATAAAGTACATAAATCGTCCCCAAATTAAAAGGTTCACCAAACCCTCTTTAGGGTAAAAGGACCGAGAAAGAAAAAGACTGTATGTATAAATAGCCAATTGCATATACATACTGTATGTATAAATAGCCACATCCTTTTTTAATTTGGATAATAAGTGACCATGAAAATTAAGATTATAATGAAAAATATTTTTTGTTAACCTATTGGGATCTAATATTAAGATCCCAGCGCCAGTGCGGATAAAATCTGAACTACTCCTGGAGACATCGTTCGTGTTTATGTTAAGGTTTATATGGAGGTTATGCGTTTTAAATTTTGTTTTTAAACATATAAAACAATCGTTTTAAAGAATTTAAAATGTTGTGTGTCGTAGTTTTGTTTATTGGTAACAAATTAATTTGATGTTTGGTTATTGATAACGAATTTTGTACGATTTATGATTATGTAAACATACTAATGGAATGTAAGTAAACATTGTATTTGAGTTCAATGTATTATGGATTTTAGAGATGAAACACATATTTCTGTTGTAGATTATTTTAAGGAAGTATATGGCAATGAAAACTCGAACAAAAATTCAAGAAGTTTAATACAAGGCATGTAATTATGTTTGGTGTTGTAAACCTGCTGCAGGTGAAAAACACTTTACTGGGGGTGTACAAGGTATAATTTTTGCACTATTATGGTAAATTTTTACTATCTTACTGTATTAATGATTTTTAGAACTTCGATTAACAAATTTGAAGTAATATCGCAGGCAGACATTCAGTGTTCGTGGTCATTTTTTGGGTCAAATTTTCAAATAAATATACAGATTATGGTTTATAATAAGATCCACATCCTAGAAAACTCTTTAAAACAAGTACTGGATATAAATGAAGTTGTCGAAACAGGACTAGTAGTATCTCCGACTGACCGACTTAGTATATCAGCTAACGGAGAAACATAATTTCTATGGCCAAATACAATTGCAGATGACATTACTTAGTTTTTCATTGTTATTTTGTAGTTTATTGATAGTTTAGCTAAAGTATGAGAATTTGCTCACAAATTAGTCTTTAACGTAAAAGAAGAATATTTTAAAATGTTACGATAACTACACAATAAAAGGATTTTTCATTTATTTGTTTTTATTATTTATAAATTATTATCATCTACATTCTTGAAACAATCTGGGCTCACATCTTGTATGGGTTCTAAGTTATAAAAGCATTCCTTTCTTGATTTTTAGCATCATTTTGAAGTTGACGATTGATGAACCAGCACCTGGTCTTAAACTACATGGAAGCTGAAGTGATTGACAATAATTATATTGTGGGAATTGCCAATGGTTTTAAAAAGTTTTTATGACCAATTGTAAAACATAAATAAAATAAGAAATAAGCATTTTTGATGTCAATAATTAGAATGTGCTTACCTTTATTGAATAGGTTCTTTATCAAAATGTGACAAACTCTCATAAAAGGGCTAATCATTTTCGTAACTTTTAAAGAATCTGGATTCTTTGTCCTCCAAGTATTGCATTAAGATTCGTAACAATAAGTAACAAAATTAAAAGAAAGGTAACCCAACCTATAACTTGCTGGTATCTAACTTTTCTTATTTTCACTTTTTAAAAACTTCTTTGGCAAATAAATTTCACTAAATATACGCGACTATAACTGTACTATATACTAGTAATTTAAATATTATCATTACTATACGTAAAAACACAAATAATCTAAAAAAACGGTAACACAACCTATAACGTGCATGTAATTTTTGTTTGTTTATGTCTCCAGGAGTAGTTCTAAAATTCTCCGCAAGACGGCGCACACTGGGCTGAAAAATGATGTAAAAATTTATTTTCCAATTAATGTTTATATAGTAAATTTTTTTAGTTGGTAATATTAAAAAAATCGCACATTACAATCGCAAAATTCGTTATGTTCTGGTGGATTGTTTTGCGTTTAAATGCTTATGAATATTAAATATGATTATATTAAACAGATGATACTCATAGCAATGCGTTTATTTTAAAATTTATAGGTAAAATAACGATTTTAGGGTTTATCTTAACTTGAACTTTTCGAGCGTTCTATAAAATTGAGAACTTTAAAATTTAGACCTGCGTTACTGTTACCTAAACATCTATATCGTGTATCAATTTCTCGCTGGAATGTTTGCCTATAAGGAAGATATTGTCATTTCAAGTTTTAATCTCTTAATTTTATGTACCAATTCCGCTCATTTTCATCATAAAAATATGAAAAAAATGAAAATATAAATGTATATCAAATATATTTGTAACACGTAAAAGGAATTAGATTAGTAAATTATTAAAATATATCAATTAATTTACTATCACGTATTAAAAACTAACCAATTATAGTTAGAAAATACTATAATAATTTATTATTGTTGCATTGATTATACATAGCGTAAAAGAGTTACCTATCAGCGAAAATTTAAAATTAGTTTTGTTACCAGAACCCACCTAAACAAATTTATATTTGATTTAAACTAATTTAAATTAATTTTTATTAATATATGAAAATAAATTATTAGTAGCTACATAATTATTAATTTGTATCGCTTTCAGTAGCGTCTGTTAATTCAATTTCTGGAGTTAATTCCAGTAATTCCAAAGTTTCGGGTAAAAGATTTTTTGTTTGTCTTTTCTGAAATGGCCGAATACTTGATATAAAAGGATCTGAAGATATTAGCATATTATGTAAAATATCTTCGTTGGATGCTTCCCTGCAAAACTTTCTAGATCGGGTTTCTCTATATTTTCGAAAATCCTTATTTCTTGCTTCGGAAGCTTCTTCTGATAACTGGCCAATCGGAAGAAGAGCGTGTTTAATAATGCCTTCACCATGAAAAAGTATTTTGTGAAGTGAAACTGGCATATAATACCACTCATATAGTGAAACATACAAATTCGCTGTTTCTTTTGCAAATATTTTGAATTTTGTCAGATTAATTTTTTCACCGGACGCTATTGCATGTAATATTGTACGAATTCTTTTTATAAGATCAACATCTATACTAGTTATTTCTGCATTTTCAAAAAATTTTCTAGCAGTGTTTCCATCATTTGTCGTGCCATGTCCTTGTTTTACTATATCGACGAGTAAGCCAAGTCGAGTTTTAAAAAGATTTTGAACTTTTCTTTTTTTGCTTTCTTTCATTTCTTTTTGTTCTGCAGTTTTAGCCGACCATTTCTTAAATTCGAGATTATAAGAAATGTGTAGTAAACACTCGAAGCTTCTAATCCAAGCATGCAAAGGAGAAATTCCAAATTTATAATTATCTTCGTTAGGAATTTTATCTTCTAATTTTTGGAAATTGTTCATCTCGCTTGGTTTTGCTTTACAAATATAACATACCATTGAGGAAGTAGTTTCTGTTAGTGTTTGACATACTTTGCCGTCTACCATAGTGAAACATACTATATGCCTGATTGTAATATTTTCTTTGTATTTTGTCAATATTAACGTATCAATTTGTCTTTGCAAAAATTTCATTTCGTTCTTTATAACTTCTGTACTTTCCTTAATAAATTCAAATTTAATTGGGCGACAAAAGAAAGTTGAAGATGGTCGAGAATTAGTCCAAATGATATCAGATTCATCTTTATGATAAAGTTTTAGGGGAACTAAAGCTGTCATAAAAATACTTGAATCATGAGCAGTTTCATCTGAAAATTTTTGTTTGTATGTATTTTGACCGGAAGCTCCATCAAAGCCGCATTTACTTATTAATGTGAATTCGCCACTTTCATTTGTTTGCACATATTTTAAAATTCGGCTAACAGTGTGATCTAAAAGTTCTTGCAAATTAATTTGTGCAACAGTTTCAGTCACGGTTATGGATTCTCTCCTAGGATAACAATCATTTTTTGCTTGTTGAATTTTATAATATGAGGGAAATAATTGAAGTTCTTCTTTTGAAACCGAGTCTCTAAGTATTATATATTGGGACTTGGACAAATTCAAAGATGTGTATATAGACAACGCCTTTTCTTTCGAGTACACGACAGGTTTAAATTTATCATCAAGAATTTTTCTTATTTTTATAACAAATTCAGGATTTTCTTGTAAATGTTCTAAAATCCTTGCAACATCGTTAAGTCCATTGTTGTACATACTCCTGATTGTAGAACACATGAGCTCCTGCGTATCCTTATATTGAATAAATTCGGTCTTTTCTACCATATCTTTAATTTTCAGTCTTATACAATGAGGCCAATTAAACTCAGAATGCAACCATGAATTATTGTTCTCCAAAAAAATTTTTTCAGTACGGTTGGACTGTTTCCACTTCCTACGCAGCTTCAAACAAAGCATTCTAATACTATTTTTTAAAGTATTCAGTTCTGATTCACAAAAATTGATATCAAGTCTGGAAGTAACCATTTCAAAAAGTTTCTTGTAATCATCAAGATGTGTGTCAGGGGAGCTTTTAAGTAATAAATAAAGATCATAATTTGTTCTTAAATTATAATTCATCTTGATTTGATTTGCTTTTTTTCTAATTCTCTATTCTATTTCCTTTTTTATTTATATTTTCTCGATTTTCAAAACCTTTATAGGCATATTATCTCATCGTATATACGGATCAATGGATTCTGAAGCATGAAAGCTTTCATATTTTAGCGAAAATGAGCGGATTTGGTACATAAAATTAAGAGATTAAAACTTGAAATGACAATATCTTCCTTATAGGCAAACATTCCAGCGAGAAATTGATACACGATATAGATGTTTAGGTAACAGTAACGCAGGTCTAAATTTTAAAGTTCTCAATTTTATAGAACGCTCGAAAAGTTCAAGTTAAGATAAACCCTAAAATCGTTATTTTACCTATAAATTTTAAAATAAACGCATTGCTATGAGTATCATCTGTTTAATATAATCATATTTAATATTCATAAGCATTTAAACGCAAAACAATCCACCAGAACATAACGAATTTTGCGAATGTAATGTGCGATTTTTTTAATATTACCAACTAAAAAAATTTACTATATAAACATTAATTGGAAAATAAATTTTTACATCATTTTTCAGCCCAGTGTGCGGCGTAGTCCTTAGCTGGAGATCCCAATCATAGGCGCCGACTTTAGAAAAATTTGTCGGGTGCTTGGGTAAACTGGAAAAAGAATGCGAGCGAAGCGAGCAGCGCCAAAGGCGCGCGCCGCAGGCGAAAATTTTTCGGGGAAATGGGCGTGGTCACCTTTTTTTTGAGTATTTTTATTTCTATTTTAAATTTTAATTGTTGATAAGCAATTAATTTCACTAACTTGATTTCCGCTAAAAAAATTACAAACTGGATATTTTAAAAATATTAATTAAAAAAAAATTTTATTAAAAAATTAAAAATAGGAAACCGCATTCCTTAGGGTTTCATACATATAATTTAAAAATTTCATGACACCTCGAACACACTGTAATATCCTAGCCTTAACATTCTTGTAAAAAAAAGAAAACTTATACATTTTTAGATAAAGCAAATGTATTCAATCTTGTGCTCACCTGACCTATAAATTCATCACATACTTCATCTATATTAATATTATTAAAACTGTCTGAGTCCCTATGCACATGCACATTCAAAATCATCACATCATTCAATCTTTTTTAATATTTCTAATATTCTAATATTTCTACAGAATACAGAATTGACAAAATTCAATAAGCTCAAGACTTCCAAATAAAGTATGAGTATAGTGGTCATAGAAGGGTGCAAAGTTCCGTCGGGTGCTCCGCACCCGACAAATCTTTCCGTCGGGTGCTCGGGCCCCGGAGCACCCATGGAGTCGGCGCCTATTTCCCAATACTGTATATTTTATTTTAATTTTTGCAGAAATTTGAGTTACAACCAGGAAGTGTTTTGATGAGGTGTCAAAAATAATTCTATTGACCATTATATGTTGAATCGCCCTATATGTTTTATGCTTTTATTTCAAAACTTGCAGCGCCATCTTTTGTGCGTTGAGTTAAGAAGTACGTTTTTGTAATATATGCGAAATGCGCTGCGGGTGGTACAGATGTTGTAAAATTAAACTATTTTACTAATTATTTGTTAAAACTATTTGTTTTAATTCAAATCTGTATGCTGGAGAATGTTTTGTAACGGATGGGACCTAATTCGTAAGTTTACTTTGATTTTAATTATAATTAAAAGAATTATTCAACCACATTATGTCAAATTTTTGGTATTTTTTTAATAAACATAACCATGAAAATATTTTATTCGTTTAATAATTAATTATCGTAATAACTTTTAATTTTTAATATTTTGTAAAAACTTCCAAGTTACTGTAATAATTATTATTACTCAAATATATATGACTATCCGATTAGTATTTTTTTTGTCGAAACTTTTTTTTTAAGATTTTATCATGTGGTTATATTTTGTAGGTACCCAATATCTACCCATCACTTTGTGGCCTGTGTAATAATTTGGAAAACTAGTAGAAGAAAACTTACAACTTCAAATTCCACTAAAATCAGCTAATGACATTAGAAGCAGCAATTGAACAAAACACTGCAGCAAGCAGGATGGAGTTCGACTCCAGAACCAAAAATAGAAGACGGAAGAAATTACTGTTCTGCAAACATTAAACAAAAAATAAAAGATAAACGACAAATTAGAAAACAATGGCAAATCACAAGAAGCCATCATGACAAAACAAGACTTAACAAAGCAGCCAAGGAATTAAAACAATTTCGAAAACTAGTAGAAGAAAACTTACAACTTCAAATTCCACTATAATCAGCTAATGACATTAGAAGCAGCAATTGAACAAAACACTGCAGCAAGCAGGATGGAGTTCGACTCCAGAACCAAAAATAGAAGACGGAAGAAATTACTGTTCTGCAAACATTAAACAAAAAATAAAAGATAAACGACAAATTAGAAAACAATGGCAAATCACAAGAAGCCATCATGACAAAACAAGACTTAACAAAGCAGCCAAGGAATTAAAACAATTTCGAAAACTAGTAGAAGAAAACTTACAACTTCAAATTCCACTATAATCAGCTAATGACATAGAAGCAGCAATTGAACAAAACACTGCAGCAAGCAGGATGGAGTTCGACTCCAGAACCAAAAATAGAAGACGGAAGAAATTACTGTTCTGCAAACATTAAACAAAAAATAAAAGATAAACAACAAATTAGAAAACAATGGCAAATCACAAGAAGCCATCATGACAAAACAAGACTTAACAAAGCAGCCAAGGAATTAAAACAATTTCGAAAACTAGTAGAAGAAAACTTACAACTTCAAATTCCACTATAATCAGCTAATGACATAGAAGCAGCAATTGAACAAAACACTGCAGCAAGCAGGATGGAGTTTGACTTCAGAACCAAAAATAGAAGACGGAACAAATTACTGTTCTGCAAACATTAAACAAAAAATAAAAGATAAACGACAAATAAGAAAACAATGGCAAATCACAAGAAGCCATCATGACAAAACAAGACTTAACAAAGCAGTCAAGGAATTAAAACAATTATTAAAAGAAGATGGAAACCAATGTATCCAAAACTACTTGGAAAACCTCAATGCTTCACAGGTCACTGATTACTCTTTATGGAGAGCAACAAAAACTCTAAATTGACCGCAACTCAAAATACCTCCATTGAAGAGAGAAGATGGAAACTGGGTTTGTTGGGATGTTGTAAAATTAAACTATTTTGCTGGAGAATGTTTTGTAACGGATGTGACCTAATTCGTAAGTTTATTTTGGTTTTAATTATAATTAAAAGAATTATTCAACCACATTAAGTCAAATTTTTGGTATTTTTTTTTATAAACATTTAATATTTTGCAATAACTTCAAATTAATGTAATAATTATTACTAAAATATATATTACTGTCCGATTAGTATTTTTTTTGTCAATACTTTTTTTTAAGGATCTTATCATGTAGGTTATTTTGTATTTTGTTATTTATTTTTGTTGTTTTGTAGGTACCCAATATCATCTACTTATCACTTGGTGGCCAGTGTAACAAGGATCCTAGGACGTGTTTTCTTAATTTGGTTTGATATGGACTGCATAATTTTGTTTCGATCATCAATGTAAGGTTAGTTCATTACCTACTATTTTCTTGTTTGTAATTTACACATTTTGTGATTGAACAAGAGCGCCTATGTGTGTTCTCAGGTTATGAAGAACATTTGACCTGCATTTATTAAGATTTATTATTTGTACAGTACAGTTTGCTAATCTGGACAGATACAATTTTCTCTTTGTTACGATTTTAAACAATAAGTACACTATAAAAACGAAAACGAATTTTTTATGAAATCTAACTACATAATTTTATAAATATATAACAGGACATGTGACCAGATTAGTGATTTCAATGGCACAAAACTGACCCGATTGCAACAGTATGCTAATTACTTGAGTGTCCCGAGTTAGCTCACGTCTGAATTACCAATGCTGTATTGTAAATAAGTTTTATTTTAAATAATAATAAACTATGAATTTTAAACATAAGTAAAACATAACTAACTAATTAAAAAACAAATAATGTTTATAAAAATACATATCGTCGTCGTTACTGCAATAGGTCATAAAATATTGACATGTGACTAATTGTTTCCGTTAATTTCTAGACCTACTTACTTATGTACTAGGTTCCAGTGGTCGAAGTGAAAAATAATTACTGGAGGTATGGGTATTACATTTAATAATAATAAGAATTTATTGAAACTGAATAGGTTTCATTTTTATTTGACAGAAAAAAAACCCAAGTAGGTATAATTAATAATTTTTACTACACTACTTAAATGTGTTTCCAAATCGCTTCATATTCCGAATTATGTTTTATTTGTTGCCTTTTTGGACATCTGGTGTAATCTGCATCCCGTCTTTCTGATGTAATCCACGATGAGACATATTACTTTGGTTTAAATAACTGCAGTGGAGGACCAACTCATTTTATAAACAATAATGAAGACACGGATGTAACTCTCAGATGGTTTCTCAAATCGGTGTGTATAATATTCATGTTGACACAACAAGAGTTTTAATTGCAGTAATTAAGGGCTGTAAGGCCAAAGTATTGTGCTGCTGTCTTCTAAATATTCACGATAACCTCCAATTTTCTTGATCTAATTTAAAACGCTCACTCAGATTCCTAACTTCACTTTCTCCATACCGAAGTTTTAAACCTTTTAGCAGGAATTGGTTCAAATTCAACATCACTATTTTTGTCGCTCTCACTAGGGTCACTACTTTTATTTTCTATATTACGCGATTGCAATTTAACATTAGAACTGTCGAGACATCGGCTAAGACCACTCCCACTAATATCAGTATTACTATTGTTTGTAGAAGAGGCTTTACTAGTTAATGTTTTATTGCTATTGTTTAACCACGACAATAAACTCATTTTTAGCTTTATATTTGAATAACTAATCAGAATCACGGAGTAAATACTGTTGGAGCGACTACGTGTCATCCGTGTCGGATACCCAATTAAACAAAAACTAAAAGCATTAACTGCTGATCGTCGTCGACTGATAACGTCGTGGACTTACAACGAAAACTCACTAACAAGGGGTCACTACAGTGAGTATGTCGCCAATCAAGATCCCAATTTTTTTGGTGATTCTAGTAGCTAAAAAAATTATCACTTTTTCGAATTTTAGTCGATTGCCTCTTAGTTCTTGAGTTATGAATTTTTGAAAGGGCAGATTTTACCATAAGCTTAGCATTATGGACGTTGTAACGCGTAGGTACTGGGTTCTAATCCCAGTCCCGGCAAATTTTTTTTCTTTAAATTATGTAATTTATATTCGGAATTAAAAAATTAATGACGTACGAATTACCATTACAAATTATTAACCGCTAGATCACCACGGTTTTTTGTAATAATAGCTAATAATAATAGCAGTTAACCCACCATAGTATTTTTAAAAATTCATAACTCAAGAACTAAGGGCCAATCGACTAAAATTCGAAAAAGTGATAATTATTTTAGCAACTAGAATCACCAAAAAAATTGGGATCTCGATTGGCGACATACTCACTGTAGTGACCCCTTGTAAGTCAAAAAATTGCAAACTGAGAAAACAAAGGATTTAAAAATGTCATTAATTTCAACTACTGTATCTTTTTCATTATTTTTATTTATTAAAATTTTTGATATAGGTTTAAAGGAATTAATAATATAATTTTTTTTTAATCAGTCCAAAATATAAAAAATATGACTTAATGAGTTTTGCCAAATTAAAAAAAGTTACCTCCTCAGAGCTCAGACTAAGTGAGTAAGTAATAATGAATTTATATCTAAAAAAGGTACATTTTTAAATAAACAGCAATATTATTGAACAGAATCTGTTTATTAATATAAAATAAAATGATTATTTTATTGATCATTTTATTATTATTATAATAAATTATAGTATGAAACTAAAAGCTATATTACTATAAATTATATTATTCCACAACATCACTCTCGTCAATACCAGGTTCAGGTACTAAGGATGCAGAAGAATTTGCTGGTAAACCCTGGTACCAACCATGAAATTCTTCTGGAATTGTATGCTTGTCGCAAATCTTTAAAAGATCTTTTTTTTTTATTTAGAGATGGGAATTGAATCATTATATAACTTGGTTAATTTATATTTTTCAAGATTTAGTACTGATCTAGTATTACCCTTAACGTTTATCTTCTGATATTCGTCAAAGTAATTGTAGGAATACTGAATGATCCACGGGTGTTCCTTTTCAAATTTAAATCTTTTAATTTTTAACCAGTTAACTTTTTGCTTTTGACTATCGAGGGTTCTATTTTTCATAAATTTTTTTGAAAGCTCTGGCAAATTAAGAAAATCATGGAATTTTAGTTCACATACATGGTAAACATCTTTTATTTTGTTTCTATTTCTTTTGGATCTAGCTTTCGTAAAAATATTTAGCCAGTCATGAACCGTGTATACAGGAGTCATCTTTTTTTCTTTCTCTATCGCGCTGTGCATCGAGTCGACCTCCATGTATGAGTGACCGCTCTTCAAAAATTTTTGTTCAATAACTTTTATATTTGGATTAGTTTGAACTATGTACAATAGTAATGCAGCTATATTCTGATTTCGATTTTGACCCCCACAGGTGTCCGAGAAAACACTTACTTTTTTAACATTTGGAGCCAAGGTCTCAAACCACTTCTTCAAGCAAGTTCCGATTTCTGAACTCCCTCTTTTTATGTTCGTAAAATCACCAAGTTATGTTAGAGGTTAGACTGGTTACCTTATTACAACGAAACTTACTTTTCGTTGTGAGTTTTTGCAAAACGAAATTTTCTTTAAAAGACTTAGTGAGATATTACATCATGAAATTATTCAATAATTATGTTAGATTAGATTAACAACTCTTATATTTTGTTTACTATTTACAAACAATTTGCTCTAGCACTAATAAATTTACAATTTACAAACAAATACAAATTACAAATCATAATGCTGGAGCGTGTTTCTTGGAGGTGGGTCGGTTCGCTGCTCTTGCGGTGGCATATCAGCGACGTCTGATGGTTTTGTATTATTGAAGTCTGCCCCGTTGAAGGTTTTTCCTAGAAAAAAGAATGCAAAAACCAGGCGAATGGGAATAATTATGTTAGCTTTCGACTTACAAGGGGTCACTACAGTGAGTATGTCGCCAATCGAGATCCCAATTTTTTTGGTGATTCTAGTAGCTAAAAAAATTATCACTTTTTCGAATTTTAGTCGATTGGCCCTTAGTTCTTGAGTTATGAATTTTTAAAAATACTATGGTGGGTTAACTGCTATTATTATTAGCTATTATTACAAAAAACCGTGGTGGTCTAGCGGTTAATAATTTGTAATGGTAATTCGTAGGTCATTAATTTTTTAATTCCGATAATAAATTACATAATTTAAAGAAAAAAAATTTGCCGGGACTGGGATTAGAACCCAGTACCTACGCGTTACAACGTCCATAATGCTAAGCTTATGGTAAAATCTGCCTTTTCAAAAATTCATAACTCAATAACTAAGAGGCAATCGACTAAAATTCGAAAAAGTGATAATTTTTTTAGCTACTAGAATCACCAAAAAAATTGGGATCTCGATTGGCGACATACTCACTGTAGTGACCCCTTGTTAGTGAGTTTACCATCCCTTGGCAATGCATTAGAATTATCGAGTTTTATCAAAACCTCAATTTCATAAAATGTTGACTTAGTGAGTTTTCGCTGTAAGCCCACGAGGTGATCTAAAAAAAATGTTTTTATGAAGCAATACGGGATGTCAAGTAGGCAAATTTTTTCTGAAGTCGCATTAAGCGATTAAGCCACATTTAATGATCATGCATCATGCCTTATACAAGTATGTTGACACTTTTAACTAATTGAAAACTAAAAACAGCATAATAATTGCAGCCTGCAGTCTCGTGGGATGAGCTCATTTAATTCTTGGAGGTGATTAAATTTTGATGTCTTAATAGGACAAGGCCCACTATAAAAAGAGGTCTAGCTTTATGAGTCGCAGTCACAAGTAACCGCTTCTGACGATGAGGTACATAGGTCATTCCATAAATCAGAAAAGTTTAGTTTGTAACGAATAACGCCTTCTGGTGTATACTGGAAGGCACAGATGTCCATTACAACTGGATCTCCGGTTTTCTTTCCAGGCTTTATACTGGAGTAATATTTAGTATTAAATTTGTAGAAATCTGAAAAAGACAAGGATACAGCTTCGTAAAGAGAAGGATTTAGCCTTTCTCCTGCTTTCATATAATTGTGAACCGGGTCGACCCCTCGTAGCTCTAAATCTCCTTATAATGCTTTATGTGTTGCCTATATGCTCTTTGTTTACAATTTTACATAGGCCTTGTTCAATCAGATTAATATTTTGTTAATTTTTACTAAGTATATCCTTTACTCATTAATAATTTATCTCAATCTTAATCAATATTCACAATTCTCTATATTTATCACTTTGAAAACGGAGCCACACAATATGGTTATCGTGTTGTTCCGGCGTACTTAATTACCTGTATAAAATTTATTGTTTACTAGGCGGTTCTGCGGCCTTCGGCCACCTCCACCTTCTATGAGTGTCAGATATGGTTGTTCGATCTTCGGCCTCACAGGGTGAAAGAATAATGGGAATCTTGTTAATACGTTCCATTTTTTCTTTTTTCCTAAAAAGACACCATGTTTCGGTCATTTACAACATTTTCATAAATCCCTTTTAGATATGATTTCCGTAAAATCCGTTCTTAGTGCTCACCTACATCATATAAGGAACTCGTGTGCAAAATTTCATGCTTCTAAACCCAGTTTAGGCTGTGCGTTGTCTGTCAGTTGTGGTTTTTATTAAGTGGGAAAATAATAATATCGTTAATCCAGTCATGCGCGTCACCACTAATGAGGTAGTGCGTGATAAAATCCTTTTGGATAGGATTTCCGTAAAATCCTTTCTTAATGTTCATCTACATCATAAAGGAACTCGTGTGCAAAATTTCATACTTCTAAACCCACCGGTTTAGGCTGTGCGTTGTCTGTCAGTTGTGGTTTTTATTAAGTGGGATAACAGTGCTTAAGATGAGTTGTAACAAAATCTGTTCTCTGAAAAAGAAACCTTAATGTAATTTAACAAACAGAAGTGCAAAATTTTGACTTACTGCCTTACTCCAAAACTTCATATGACCACTACTAGCCGTCGCACAACACCGCAATATATTGTCTAGCATCAACAGGTTGCGTTACGTGACTTCCATTTACGCTGTTAAATTTGTCATTGACCTGCTGCACGAATTCATCCGTTAACTTTAACAGCTTGTTAAAAGTTTTATGGAATTAGGGGTTAATTTCATAGATCTATGCAGAAATATTCTTCTTGCCATTATGCAACGCAGTCATCCCTTTCTGTGGTAATTCATTGCTTGATATGGGTGAAGATATGGTTGTTAATGTCAGTGTTAAATGGCACTTTCTCCAAGAGGCCTAAAATCGTCCATTTTGAAGGAAAAGCCACTAATTTTCTTAAAAACTTGTAACCGCTTGGGTTACGCTTGAACAGAGCAAGAGCGACAGCTTTCTCTTCAACGGCCCACCTTCGTCCTTGTGGTTCCCTTTTGTCTTAACGCCATTGGGCTATTAGGAAATCCCTTCTATTAGGAAATCCCTTGACTATCGGTCAGGTTGCTTAAAGCCTTTATGTCACTTTTCCTGCCCTGACAAAGTTTCTTTAACCGACGAATTTGGGCCTCCTTGGACATTACCAGAGACATCAACCTCATCTTTCTCGGTGTGTTTTAAATCCGTTTAATTCTGCGAAAAACAGATTCCTTCAGAGAAACCGATGTCGAGGGCTCATGTTCGAGTGATTCACGTTCAACTATTGAAAAATCATAAAATAAATAATTTGATTTATTGCGTCCATATTTTAGTAAACTTATTGTTTATTGATGATTTAGTGGACAATTAATTAAACTCGATATTTATCATCGAGAACTCTTTTCTTTCTTTAGAAAATCTTTTACGGGTACCGATCCTTATGTAATAAAAGAAAGTTGGTTCATGTAATTGATTTGTAAATTGTGTTCTACCATATCTGTTAAAATTTTGATTTATACCTTGAAATGGTCTAGGTTAATTTTGAAAGGT
Source organism: Rhagonycha lutea (assembly GCA_958510855.1). Lineage (NCBI taxonomy): Eukaryota > Metazoa > Arthropoda > Insecta > Coleoptera > Cantharidae > Rhagonycha > Rhagonycha lutea. The sequence goes on from OY294042.1 coordinate 16,745,135, forward strand.
TCTATTGAAGTTAAAAATGTAACAAACAAAAGTGCAAAATTTTGACTTACTGCCTTACTCCAAAACTCCATAATATGACCACTACTAGCCGTCGCACAACACCGCAATACATTGTCTCGCATCAACAGGTTGCGTTACGCGACTTCCATTCACGCTGTCAAATTTGTCATTGACCTGCTGAACGAATTCATCCGTTAACTTTAACGGCTTGTTAAAAGTTTTATGGAATTAGGGGTTAATTTCATATATCTATGCAGAAAGCATAGAAAATAAATACAATTTTTAAATTAGATGATCAGATCAGTCTTTTGAAGAATAGTATAATTACAAATCCTTTTTACATATTTTTGTGTATTTTAGTTGTACACATTACAAAGCTTCAATTTTGCGCCATGAATTGATTTTAAAATTGGCCAATCTTCCAGAAATTCGTAATTACTATTGTAAGTTTTACTTTGTCTAAATTTATAGGAAGATTGCCAATTTTGTAACACTGCTTCGTATGGCTCAAAATTAAATTTGAGCCAATTTTGGCAGCTTACCGCAATTGTTTCATCAAATTCCTGATGACTATCCAGACTATCAGATTCACAATTTGACGCAGTAAAATCCTGGATCTAAATAATGCCGTTTGTGTCGATATCGGCTATTAATATATCTATAGTAAAGAGCCCCACTTTGTCGTTTTGACTTGAAGCTTTTATTATAATAATACTCCTGCAAAACATATTACCTCAGACAATTATTTTTATATAAATAAAAATTTGAAGTAAACTTACCGTATGTTCTTTCGGAAAAGATTTAACGATTTCGTTGGCTAATAATTCAAATTCTCTCTTGGTTAAATTAATATTATTGAATCTAATGTAATCGATGATGATCCGTGTCAATTTTAGTCTGTCGTCGCTGTTGAGCAAGGGTTTTTTTAATAATAGGTTTCCATTACGATCTCCTTGTAAAATGCTTTTTATATTCTATAAACAAGTTTATTATAAAAAAAAAAATAGTTCAATGTTTAAAATACTTATTTATACGGTATACTCCAGGGTTGAAAAAAAATCATGATTTTAATAAAAAAAAATAAAAAATCAATGATTTTATTAAAAAAATCAAGATTTTTTTTATTTATTTGATTTTTTTGATTTCTATTCGAGATTTGTCAAAATAAAAAGAAAAAACATGAAATAGTTATTATGACATTAATATAATAAGTCCATTTTTTCAATGTTGTATAATAATAATATTCTAAAAAATCTACATGAAAATATTAATTTTTACAAATCATAAGATTATAAGAAAGACAGTCAAGATTCGACTCGACTTTCAAGACTCGACTTCTATTAAAAAATTGTTTAAATTCAAAATTTGAAACATAATTTTTTAAATTAGCTTGAGGTTGCAAACTTATAATCAAGTTTTAATATAAAATTAAGATTTTAAAGTTTGATTTTGGGTCTTTTTCTTTTAAAAGAAATAAGATTTGATTTTAATCATGATTTTAATTAAAAAAATCAAGCGATTTAAATCATAAATGAACTCAACCCTGGTATACTTCCTAGTGATTTTAAGTTTTTAATGCTAAAAACTTAATTTTATAGAGAATTTACATTATTGAATTATTTATAGGGCGACCGTTTAAAAACGATACAAATAAAACTGATTCAAATTTATAAATATAAAAAAAAAATAATTTACGTGTTTAATGAATTAGCCAAAAAATAAAGATAAGTTCCTTAAAATAAACTTGTTTCGTTTGCAAACTGCCACCATTTACACTTAGCTTATTAGTTATAAGAAAACACTTACAAATTTTTCATTTAAAGTTTTACTTTCTGTAGAAGGGCAAACGCATTCTAAACATTTTCTGATATTTGATGAAACTGTTGAAAGGGAATTATCGTCACCTTCTCCAAACTTAAAAAAAATTAACATATAAAGTTGTACCCAAACACAAACTTGGAGATGTATAAAAAAAATTCTAATGAATTTTCATAACGTTTAAAACCCTTTGAACGCGTTAAACGAAAAATAAAATCGGACTGAAAAATGCAAATTTTCATAATATAAAATAAAGTGTTCTATAAAAGTCCTTCTATTTTTTTTTCATACTTTAAAATACTAAAAAAATGTTGCCAAGTTTTATTTTAATATAATTATTATAATGATCAGGGCTCGGAAGTTATAGCACTAAAAAAGTGTACTTTTAGCGCTTTAATATGCACTTAAAAACACCAAAATTAGCGCTATAAATAGCACTAAAAAAATAAAAAATATGCAAAATAAAATTGTTAACCAACAAAATTTCAAAAAATTTTAATAAAAATTTTGTTTATTTCTAACCCTACAGAGCACACGTGAAAAAATCCCACCAGTGAATACGTGAGGCTTGTCAGGCCCATACTTTAACAGGCCTTCTTTTCATAGTTTGAGAATTTTTCAAAAATTTTTTATATAGAAATCGATAATTGACATTTTTTATAAACATAAAATATTTATTAATATTTGTGATAAAGTAACTACAAATTAATACAAATGGCATTATTACGTAACATGCGCATGTAAGTGCACAAAAATGAAACAGCGTATGCCTGTCGAGCCTCACGTATGTTCTGTAGGGTTAAATGAATTTTAGATTTTTCTCAATTTAATAAATTTTATAGAATACATTGTATTATAGAATACATTGTATTATATAAAATAATATGATGGTAAGGATTTTATGAACTACTACACGTAGGTACTTGGTCCGGCTTTGGAACATTTCCGATTCTACCGATTCGAATCCGATTATACGATACGTCTGATATAATTTTAAAAATAAGCAAATTCTTGGAATATGTACATACCTATTATTTGAAAATCATAATACGTGTTAAAATACTATTACATGTTTGTTTTCGTTGGCCTATTCGTATGCGGTCAAAAAAATTTTTTTCATTAACATTCTGATTATTTTTTCAATTAATATGTAAAAATATGCCTGTAAATAGCACGTAAAACGCAAAAATAGCAAAATAGCATTAAAAACCTTAAATATGCAAAAATTAGCATTATAAAATTTCGTATACGGCATCAGGGAAGTGTGAAACAAATTTGTGTCTTACTTCGAATATTCTAGGACTCTCCAGAAAAAATATGCATTTGCTAGAACTTCCGAGCCCTGATAATGATGAATGGATAGATAACGTTTTTTACAAACCGTGAACTAAAGTCAATTTACGCGCCCAAAGGGTTAACCTCGTTAACTAATATAAATCTAGATTTATGACCCATTCGAATTTTAAGAAAATACACTAAAAAATTAGAGTAGGAAGCTACTTACTTCAGTGGCTCTCCAACGTTGAAGTTGCTTTCTGAGCAACACTCTTAAACCAAAATTTGATGGTGGAATTAATTCCTTTAAGTCGTTAGCTTTCCTAAATAAAAACCTTCTATCTTATTTATATACCCTAAATAAAAATCTTATGCATTTACCTTTTAAGAAATCGTAAGCTTCTTCAACTTGTAAGCTTTTTAATTCATTATACAACGGTATTTCCTTACTAGAATTACCAATTTCTTGAAAATCACTTACGCCCGGTTCTATTTCGGCTAAAAATGTTGGTTTTTGATAAATATCCATTGCAAAATTAAATAACTTTCACTTAACATACACAACACACACGTTAAAAATTAAAATGGAATGTAATAATGTAATCAACAGGCAGCGATAACCGTTAAAGATAGTAGTGCGCATGATGTTATAAGGTCTTTAATACGTAGAATTTCTGTTCTATAAATACAAACTGCAATTTTGCAAATTCCATTACAAGCTAGTACCTCAAAATGAATATTTATACTTTCAAAACAACATTATAAGTTTTCATTTTGACTTGAAAGCTTTATCAAAAGTTTATACTTTCGAAGTGATGTTACCCAATTCATTTTAAAAATATTCAATTTTAAATAGAAAAATTTACTTTCAATTTAACAATATTTAAATTGAAAGTAGAGTTTCTCACAATTCTTTCAAATTAAATGTAATGCTTTTATTATAACAGTAAAACTTTTATTTTCACGTTGAAAGCATAATTATTCATTCTGAAAGTAGATTTTTTTTCTGTGTATAAATTCTATATTTACATTTGGCACGACCGTCATAGTTATATCAATATCCTCAAAATCCTGACACACCCTCTCTTCATTATGAATTTGTCCTACTGTCACTTCAAGACCTTGCCTCCATAACGTTTCTATGTTCTCCAAAAGTTTCATCTTGTATTCAAAGGAACTGTTACACGATAAACTTGCTAAATTAGCCAAAGAATTTGTTAAAAAAAGAGCCTTGTTTCTTTTCTGATTTACTGTCAGGGTATTGGCATTTTTGGCTTGGCTAACAGAAACCGATGGTTCCAAAGTAACATCATTTCCACAGACAGTAACTCTTTGGTGTTTCAAAAAAAACTTTTGTGACCATCTCTCATGGCATAAATCTTTGTCAAATAATTCTGCACTTTCTGTTTGTCTCACGGCAAAAACATGCTTACAGGGCAGGCACATTGATGTAAAGTTTATGCAAGTACATTTCACAGTGGAAACATCATATTTTATTTCTTTCGATGCTACCTCATAGATGCGTAAAATATCGTCTTTTAGTATGAGATGAACATTTTTTGAAGCTAAAATTTGCGAATGAACATATTGGCTCGCATATGATGTCAGATATTTTTCGTATTTATATTCACAACTATTCTCTTCAAATGTTGTAATAGCCCTTGTAAGAATTTAAAAGAGTTTAAAAAAATGAAAAAACTTCTCAAAAATTCCGACAACCCACTATTTTTTTCTACCACTTGTTTTATTTTGCCATTAATCGATTCCAACCGATTGTTTGTTCTGTTTAACAAATTACCATGACACATACTGTAAACTGTCCGTTCATGCCTTAAAGGGTGCCAATTTTTGTTGTAATATGTCATCACCGCTTGTGTAACAGTTCCTTCCAATATTTCATAGTTCCTGGTATACTTTTCTTCACTCCTGCTGTAGGCAAGATTTTCTAAAATTTCTAGAGCTCTAATCCTCTCTTCATTTGTAATATTTAATTTCTCTTTAGATATTTCTCATTTCATGGTTTTTAATGTATGGAATAAACAAATGTACACTGGGACCCTTGGAAATATGTCTCTTATAACGTTTCGTTGTAATAAATCTTTATTCCCCATTATACATTTGATTTGACCGTTACATATTTTATTATCTTCTTTAAATGTGTTCAAAAACCAGGTAAAAGTTTCTCTGTCTTCATTCACAATTAAAGCTACTGCAACAATTTCGCTTTGCCCATTGGAATCTTCAACAATAATTATAAACACAGTAAAACCTAAATTTAATAGTTTGTAAGTTCCATGTATCGAGACAAATTCAGGCCAGGCATTTATTGCTTTTCTCATTGATTCGGTGGAAAAATATAAAGCCTTGAAATTTTTATCAGAATCATGTAAAACATGGACGTTGCATTCTACAAAAGCATCAGACACATTATATGACAGCCTAAATTTAATAAAACAGTTGCTTACTATAAATATCTTGGAGTTGTTTCATGAAATGATTTAAGTCGTTACCGGTATTTTTGTTGTTGTATGCAATATTTGATAAATCTTTCAAAGTACTTATTTTTCCCGTTGAGGACATTATTTTTTGTTGTATGATTTTTTTATTGCCACGCACCTCTAATAAATTTTCTACAACATCTTTTTCTTCAGAATTTAATTTTCGGTTTATACACTGTAAAAAATTTTGAGGTAAAATTACACCTAAAATTGGTGGCCACTAGGTTGCCACCATTCTAAGGTGTAAATTTACTTACCAATGTAATTTTCAACAAAGATGTACAATAATTACTACCTGTTGTGTAAAACTTAACATTGTTGTGAAATTACTAGATAAAAGTACATTTTGTTGTAGAAAATTAACCGGCGATTTTAAATCACAAAATAATTTTACTTGGTACTTTTACATTACCTGAGGAAAATTAACCAGTGATTTTAAATCATAAAGTAATTTTACTTGGAACTTTTACACTACCTACCTTAGGAAAATTAACCTTTAATTTTCAATCACTTTATTTTTATTAATAATAAAACTTAAATACAACAAACTACTAAAAATAAATCAATATAATTTTGAGCTTTCAATGACGTTTGTCGTTTTCATCAGAAAATTTGAAATTTTGAAAGCTCAAAAATATATTGATTGATTTTTATTAGTTTAATTAGCTTGTTGTATTAAAGTTTTATTATTATTAATTTTCACAAGTTAAGAATTTATATTATTTTACAAGCGTCTAGAGATCCTACGGATCTCTGACGTTTGTAATATTATAATTTTGTCTCAAAAAACTTTGTATTTTGTAACTTTGTAAAAAACAAATATTTTAAATAATTTTTATTTAAAAATAAAATCAATATTTTAAAGGCATTTAACTAAAAATTATAAGAACAAAACTAACAAATAGCACTAATAATAATAAAAGTAATACAAATAACACTAAATGAACAAAACTAACAAATAACACTAATAAGAACAAAAGTAATACATAAATAACACTACAAATACCAATAAAGATGAATAATAATATAAAAAAAAGTTATTTTCATAAGTTTCTTATGATTCAAAATTAAGGTTCCTTAGCAATCTCTTAATTTATTAATTAGTCCAATAATTTTAAATTTTGAAGATTGTCTTCCACTTTTAGACCCACGGTCCGGATCACCGGCGGATCCAGGATTTTTTTCTGAGGGGGGGGGGGCACAAGGGGCGGACGGGCAAAAAAAACAATAACTGTTATCATATCACACAAAAATATAAAAATATACCGTCTAGGAACGGGGGGCTCGTGCCCCCCCTGGATCCGCCTATAGTCCGGATGAATTTTTAGAAAATATCGTTGCACCATTTCCATGGTGCAAGAAGATTGTTTTGGGTATTCCAAATTTAAGTTGTAATATAGTCCAAAGAATGTTGCAATATTGCTTCCACCATGTGGGTAGCGGTATGTATTATATGTTTCTCTACTACCACATGAAATCTCTTTCCTTCAGTAGATCCTGAATATTTAAAATTAAAAAAATAATAATACAAGTAATTATTATTAATTATATTACCTTCTTCATTGCACAATGTAACAATACGTGGCGCAGGAATAGTAAAATCATTAATTTCAGCTTCATTCTAAAAAAATAGTATACAAATTAGCATAATAAATAAATTATATTACGTACCTACTTACATTTATTTGACAAAATATCGTCTGTGTAGTTCTAATACCTCGTATACCCAAAAAGCAAGTTTTGAGATAAATGAAAAAAACCGTTTAATTACGTTTCTACATGCATAATAGGGGCGATGGTAAACTCAGCCGCTTAACAGAAAGGCTACTAATCCTAATAGGTAATGTGGCATACGAGTTAAATCACAACAATGGGGCAGCATGGGATACGAAATTCATTTCCCTACGAAACCACTTTGGCATACGAGGTATTAGAAAACCGTTTTAATTCTTAAACTAAATTTTTTTTGGGTTACGTGTAATGCTGAAATGGTGCAATGTGGCTTACAGCATACAAAAACTTCATAAACTGATTTTCACATTTTTGAGGCTTACGAGGTATTAGAACTACACAGACGATATGGTATTTAAAGATTCTTTAAAATATGAAGATAATATTAGTAAAATGGTTATTATCTTATCATCATCTTCTAATGTAGATGATTTAATTTGCTTTTGAAGCCATATTGAATTATTTTATCAGCTTTGTGCCACCATTAAACGGTGCCAAATGGCCTGACAGCAAGAGAAGCCCCTTTTCGCGTTCGTAGATGAACTGTACGTAACGGCTAGCTCGTAGTGTTCAATCAGTGTCGGAGATTGAAGGTTACTCTCGGTGTAATCGAGTATCGTGGATTCTTGAGTAAATGGTTTTTCTCCACTAGAAATATCTCGGAGGACGCCAGCAATAATCAAAAGACTATAGTGTTTTATATAGCTTATAATTACTACAAAATATAAATAATATAAATAATAAATATGAATGAACATACGTCGAAAGAAAAATTGAGCCACACATAAAAGAGATTAAATAATATTACAAAATTCTTGCTTACTACTACTGTTATAAAATATGACGATAATTTACAGATATTTATACAATAAGATTTGATATTTTTGTTTTTGTTAACATGTTTAAAATTTGTTCTTGAAGGCATCGACAAGATACAAAGCAGTTAATAGGCTTTTAGTATAGAAATTATACAAGCAATTATTTGTTAGATACGAAATGCAAGAGTACCTAAATTGACGGTGCATCCTGCAGATAGTTATAGTTTAAACAACGAACGTAAAGCATAGATAAGCATAGATTTTTTATAGTAAGCAATTCTGGATTTACTTACGGCTCTGTTGTAAACTAAAAAAATTGATGTGTTTGTCAATCGGATCCCAGTAAGTGCACCCCTGGCAATCGTTCGGCATATATATGGTTGAAAGCTACACTGAAAAAAAGTAGTCGATGCAAAAAAAAAAATTGTTAATGGAACAATACTAAATTGTCGCTATAGGCACAACAAAATTATATGTTTAATTGAACAATATGGGTTTGATTACTGTGTATGATTGACACAACAATACCGTTTCTGTCAGATTAACACTTAAATATAGTTGTATTAACTGTATCTTATATAGCGTTATAAACTATAATGATATAGTTATAATAACCATGGATAGTAACTATTTAAGCTTTTTAATTTAACAATGGATTATTGTCTCGTTAATAAAAATTGTTTTAAGATTAACACTTGAATATTGTTGTATTAACTATATCTTGTGGTTGTTTGTACCATGGAAAGGAACTATTTAGAGGTTTTAAAATAACAAAGTATTATTGTAATAAAAACGGCATTTTTAGTTTTTCTGTTTATTTAAAAATTACAATAAAAGTTAAACTTCCATTTATTGTAAATATCTAGCCACGGTTCTGTATTATGTTGTAACCATATTTTGGTCTCTTCTTCTTAATAATGGTATCGCTTCAGCGATTTCTACAAAAAAAGCTGTTTAAATAATATGTATTTGATTAATGTTAACTTTATGTATACCTTTGCTTTCAGACTCTTGTCCTATTTTTTTCGTCTTAAGTGTCTTCGTCGGTTGTGGTACTTGTCAAACAATTTTCCGCGAGCGCACCTCTTATATTTGCCTGTAGTATCACACGTGTAAGGGGTGTAATACGTGCCAATATTTTCTTTGAGAAATAATTGTTTTATTGAACGTGCTAATTGGTTAAATCTCTCTGTGGGAATTCTAAAATGAACAAAACATAAATAGAATTATATCATAAACTGTATCTACCTATAAATTAATTGTTTACCGCCTTTTTGATGAATCTATTGCGTTTGTTAATTCGTTGTTCTTCTTTACCTTCCAAGAAAGACTTGAGGTTCTAAAAAATATATAATATAGGTAATAATATTAACTGCGTTACAGAATTTTATTACTATGTGAACCAAAACTCAACAAAAGCAAAACTCACAAAATTGTAGGTAGAAATTGGTTCGATTTTGGTAGAATTTGGTTCATTATAAAAAGTCGTTTGGTCTGGTACTGGAACAATATCTGCAAAATACTTTCAACTTCCTTGACTTCCATTTTTTTAGAACTATAATTTCACTAATAATGTAAAAACTATACATACATAAAACATAAATTAAGTAATAAATAATCAAGTTACTTACATTTAAACAAATAATTTAGCACTGGAAGGTAATCAACGACGTACAACACAAGAACAATCTGAACAACATTAAAAAACTGTACTAATATAGGCGCCAAACCGGTGATATGAGTAACACCTTACTGCACATGACAACGTTAAAAATGCAAACTTGCGGATTTTTAATCTTATTAAGGTCCTAGATCAATAGGAATAAATAATAAAATTCAACAGATGTCACTAGTTGTTTTATGATATTTCATTGGTACATTTTATTGAGATTTATTGATATTTACTTCTGATTGGTTAAAATTTTAAATTTCATGTATATTGCTTCATTTCTTGTGTCAAGTTCAACTCAAAAACGAATAATCGTAGAAAGCTGAAATTTTCAGAATATACTTAAAATATGATTTTACTTAACGTAAGCTATTTTATATTTATAACTAAAGTGCATTTTATTGAAAACGGCTAGAAAATTTTTTTTATATTCATTTTTTTTAAATAAAAAATAGCTTATGTTAAGTAAAATCATATATTACGTATATTCTGAAAATTTCATCTTTCTACGATTATTCGTTTTTGAATTGAACTTGACACAAGCTCAGACCCTATTGATCTGCCCCCTTAATAGAATAAAACCACCTCATAAGTTATTAACAATATTAATTTGGTTTCGGTAACATAAATGAAGTTGTATTATTGGCAAAGATTACGAAAATATTATGATTTTGCTTGACAATATTAGTTATGGGTATTTTAACAAAATGAAAATGGTTACATTATAACAACATTGTTTGTAAAATTAACAATATTTTACATTGACTTTTAACAAATTAAATATGATTATAGTAACAACCATGAAATTATGGTACTAGTGAAATTTACAATAAATTATGCTAAATTGACTATATTTTTTGAACAAGAACGATATTGTTATCGGTACCCATTCATTTTTTTCAGTGTACAATCAAAATTACACACAACATATAAAAAAACTATAGTTAAACGAAAGTTGGGATAACTAGGATACTACAGCGTTGGCAACAAACTTGTATCTTTATAAAAGCGGTCGACTCTTCGAACAAATATTGGATAGTTATCGTAGGCACACTCGATTTGATAAAATTTCCTTCCAAAGGGCTTAGATTGATTACGGTTATTATAGCTGTCGGTCTCATCGACTTGTCGTCGCAAAAAAATGACTCTCGACTAGAATAAACTCGATTTTCACCTCAAAGGTCGGCATTCCAAAATGGCGATAGCCGGCGTCTGTTAGACGATTTTGTAATATTTAAAAAATCATGGACTTAAAAAATTGTCACATGAAAAATAACATTCCCACATATATAGGAGATTATAATAGCGCACGTTTTGAAACACAGTTTCAACTGGTAACACAGATTTGTTTAATAATTATGAATTTTTATTCATCACATCAAAATTTGTGTGTAGTATTTTACGTGGTTTGGTTTCAACCTTGTACATCAGCTTTGCGCAGCTGTAAGAAAAATATGCGAACCTTTTCATTGGCTCTGCGGTTTGACTAAACCAGTAACCCTCAAACAAAATAATCTTAAAAATACCTTATCACTGTAAAATAAAAATTTTTCAAAATGTAAACAAAATAAAGAAAAACAAGACTGGCAAAGCCATGTAACAATGGATTGTTACACGCCCCCCTCTGCAAATCAATAGCTACCTACAGCTATTGTCCGTATAGCTGAGTGAAAATAGAGATAGAAATCGGATCGAAGTAGTTTGCAATGTCTTCGACATTTGAAAAATAGCTTACCCTGGGATCGTAGCTGAATAGTCATTACGGGTATAGAGTGGTTTCAAGACTTTATATCCCCTCCCCTACGTCATGAAAATATAAAACTCACATAAAGAAAATAAAAACATATAGAAGTAATAGAATGATTTGGTCATCAAACACAGTTCTCGATTCGGGACACTATTCCGGTTTGTCTTGGGTAGCCGTAGTGACTAATCAAAAACACCTTAATTGTAATAGTGGGGTTTGTCGACAAGAAAACAACAGTACGGAACGTACCGTTTCAAAGACGACAGAGGTTGTTCTCATCAAAGGGGACCTAAGGATTATCCAGTCCTTACAAAGAGGTACATAGCGGATAACTAAAATATTAGCTAAAATTGCCTTGAGAAAAACTCCTAGCGAGGCCATGACGGTTCGACTGGACTTGCGGAAGACATAAAATTTCCGAAGCCATATTCATCGGACTTGGTCACAAGAGGAAAAATGGTTGCTATCTTGCTCTTAAGCAAAAACGTATAGCACCTGGGGAAAACGTTGGCGGAAGCTGGAACTTCTGATCTATTATAGATCAAACAAATGTTCGCCGGGGCGAATCGAAATTTTGAATCTGACTTGGGGATCTTGCAAATTCTCAAAGTTGTAATTTTTAACGACCTAACAAACCATACCTAAAAATAGAATCGAACACAAACACATGAATACATAATAAAATTAGACTGGATTTGCTTTCAAATCCTTAACATGGTAAATACCCAGATCTTTGCCGCTCTCGTCTTTAAGACGGTATGTAAGAGTACCTGTCACTTCCACAACTTTACACTTTGTAAATTTGGGAGCGAACTTTTTGGAAAACCTGTCTGGTGTGCTGGATAACACGAAATTTCGTTTCCAAGCAGTGTCATCACGCTTAAACGACAGAGATTTTTTTCGGAGATCATAATGAGCTTTATTATAATAAAGCTCATCCAAGCTTTCCACCACTCGATGATGTAACTCGCTGAGGTTATTAACATCGTTCAGTAACCATTCACGGTCGCCTACGGAAAATTCCCTCGGCTCATCCGAGTCCAACTTTCCATAGTACTCTCCGCTATTAGGTACTGACCTACCAACTGACGCAAACCAATTATCCAGCTGTAATATTACGGTTTGTTCCGTAAATAGGTTTCGAAAGACGAATAACATATTGAGTAGGTTTGCTCAATTTTTTTTCTTCGAAAGTCCAATACCATCAGTATCTTTCCCACCATATATTATGTATATAAGCAATATTTACTTTCATGGAATATTTAATCTTCGGCGCCAAGTGTTCCCTGGAAGTTGAGGCAGTGGTTGAAGTCTCCTTACTCTCTTCTTCATACTGAAGAAAATGATGAAGGTTTGATAGGAGGACCCTCCTCTTCCTCGCAATTGCCTCCAACCTGGCGTACCGACAACCCATTTATAATTTGAGTTTTTAAACTACCCACAAACAGTATTACTTTGGGGTTATCGACACTGCCACAGCCACTGAGAATACACCCAAACAAATTCTCCAAGGGGTCTTGGTTCAGAGCCCTTGGCTTCAAATACTGGAAACCTTTACTTTGCAGTAACTCCCAAATGGCCCTGATCGCAGTTAGAGATGTAATCCATCCTTGCTGTAACGCGGGCATTGATTTCAAAAGCCCAGCTTTCGTTCGCCTTTGGAATTACCAGTTCCGCACTTGACTTACTGCCTTACTCCAAAGCTCCATAATATGACCACTACTAGCCGTCGCACAACACCGCAATATATTGTCTCGCATCACCAGGTTGCGTTACGCGACTTCCATTCACGCTGTCAAATTTGTCATTGACCTGCTGAACGAAAGTCGCAGTTGCCACATTCCGTTGTCGTAAATCATCTGCAAACCAAAAAATTAGTAATTTAAAATGATAAGCAGCAACAGTATGAATTATTATCTGCGAAGCAATATTTACTTTCATGGAATATTTCATCTTCGGAGCCAAGTGTTCCTAGCGAATCTTGTGCAAGGACCGAAAAATTAGTGGGGAAGAGCTACCTATCTTTCTGATAAGCTTTTCTTATATCCTCGAACCGAGCCTCAATTCGAGTTTCATTTCCACGGGCACGACACATCGTATTCCCGGAACAAGGAGGCTGTTTGTTTTTAAAGGTGCGGCGGATCAAAAATTGCAAAAATCTTCTTGCCATTATGATGGAAAACTGGCTTATTCATGGTAACACCGTTGGACAAAGCTTTGACAGAAATTAAATTTGTGTGAAAATATATTTTTCGTATGAAAATTTTGTAAAATAAAAAAAAAACCGAAGTGACTAAAAAATCCTGTCACTTTTCTCTTATTGTAAATGTGCCTCGATGTCAACCTCGTCAAGAAGAAGAGCAACGCAGGCATCCCCTTCGGTGGTAATTCTCTGTTTGATGTGTTTGAAGATATGGTTGTTAATGTCAGTGTTAAATAGCACTTTCTCCAAGATACCTAGAATCGTCCATTTTGAAGGAAAAGCCACTAATTTCTTTAAAAACTTGTAGCTGCTTGGGTTATGCTTAAACAGAGCAAGACCGACAGCTTTCTCTTCAATGGTCCACCTTCGTCCTTGTGGTTCCCTTTTGTCTTAACGCCATTGGGATATTAGGAAATCCCTTGTATTGCGGGGCATTCCATCAAAGAGATTTCGAACAACCTGACTATCGGTCAGGTTGCTTAAAGCCTTTATGTCTTTTCCTGCCCTGACAAAGTTTCTTTAACCGACGAATTTGGGCCTCCTTGGACATTACCAGAGACATCAACCTCATCTTTCTCGGTGTTTTTTAAATCCGTTTAATTCTGCGAAAAACAGAATCCTTCAGAAAAACCGATGTCGAGGGCTCAGGTTCGAGTGATTTCACGTTCAACTATTGAAAAAACATAAAATAAATAATTTCATTTATTGCGTCCATATTTTAGTAAACTTATTGTTTATTGATGATTTAGTGGACAATTAATTATTTCATGCCGTAGCCGCGCACTGATATTGAAACAGTGTCACTCTTTTCTTATTGTAAATGTGCCTTGATGTTAATCTCGTTAAGAAGAATTCACTGCTTGATGTGGGTGAAGATGTGGTTCTTAATGCCAGTGTTAAATGGCACTTTCTCCAAGAGGCCTATTTTTCGCTTTTCATTCTAGACTCTTGGTTTTTAATCCTTTTCCATTGAGTTTTGTCCGCTAACTTTCTCCTTTTTCGACCTTCATTCATATCTCCAAAATTAACTTCATTATTACTGATTAAGGTGTTTACACTGCTAATTTCTTTTTGGTCGGCTTCATTGTCAAGATCATCACTTTCATTATCACTTTCACTATTAGGAGCATAATCTATATCAGGATCAAAATTATGCTCACTTGAATGATTGTCTGGATTATTTTCTTGAATATCCCCTACATAATCTCGATAAGGAATATTTAGGCTAGTACTTGGAATATCCCATTCAGACATTTCTATTCCTTGATTCTCTATTTCTACATCGTTTGATATCATTACTGGCATATTGGCAATTTCGACATCGAGTCCTTTAATACTTTGGTTAATAATGGCTTGTGAAATATTATTATTCATAGGCAGTAAATCACCAGGCTCTACATTTTGAATGTCTTCACAAGTTGAAGCTGCCAATTTGACCTTTTCAAGAGTCATATTTAAAATCTTTCGAGCTCGTGAAGTCATTTTTCTACAAAATAAAATGAATATGTTCAAATTTGATTGATATTTTAATCATCATTAAACTATTACGTTAAAGTATAAAGAAATATATTACAGTACCTTGTAAGTTTATTTATCGTTTCCTAGTTATGGCCAGAACACTTTAATAAGCACAAATAATACTGAAAAACAAACACGTGGTTGTGTAACCCATACACCAGAATGCAGAGAACTGAAAGACAGAGGTACTGTTGCTTTCAGTGGAAGGGATTATAGATAGCAGGTATTGTTTATTTCGAATAACGTAAACATTACATTTTTTTGTACTTAGCAGACACTCTAAATATGTGCGCAATGAAGTTATGATGCTAACTGCACAAAAATCCTTATTTGGCCAAAATGTCAGTTAGCAGGTATTGTCAGCTCGCCGACGAAACGCTTTACTGAAATCAGTATAAGCGGCATCAACCTGTAAATGTTTCTCAAAAGCGTCAAAACAAAAAGAGATAAAAGATAATAAGTTAGATGAAGTAGAACGACCAGTGGAGAATCCATGTTGTTGCAGACAATCCGAATTTTAAATAATTATTTTTATAAGTGGGCACATATTAAACTAAAAACAAATTGTGTAAAAAATAAGAAATGTACATTTCTTATATTTATTTATTTATTATTATTTATTATTAATTTTATTAGGCAATATTAAAATACATAAAATACATTTTAGTACATATTACCTAAAAGGGTGAAGGGTCAGCAAAGCTGTTTTTCACCTAAACCCTCAATATAGTTTGACCATCAACCTCGCTTTGAACGACTCAACATTCCGAGACACCGAGTATATGTCAGCATATTTGTTAAATATATGTGACGCTAAGTATTGGAATGAACCTTCGAATTTGGAACCATAGTGTTGTGGAACCGACAAAAGCAAATTGGAGCGAAGATCTCGGTTATGTACTTCCGACCTTCTGATGAGGAGATCCTTAAGATATCCTGGTTGACCAAACTTTAATATTTTGAAAATCAGCACTGCGAATCGGAATTTGAAGCGAGTATCAAGTTTCATTATTCCTTGGGCAGAATAATGAGGGGTAACATGGTCCCTATACCCGACGTCATAAGCAAAGCGGAGACAAGCATTTTGCAGTACTTGGAGCATATTTCTTATTTCGTCCGTCAGATTTCCATAGTATACCGTGATACAGTAATCGACATGGCATAGTACCAGGCTCTCGACAATTCTCCATTTTACCACGGACGACAGGAAGTTCTTGTATCTATAAATTGTCTTAAGCTTGAAATAACATGTCCTGACGATCTTCTTGACATGAGCAGAAAAAGACAAATATCTATCCCATATCACTCCAAGGTTTTTTACTTCGGTGCACCACTTCACTACGCACCCGTTAACATGTACGTCGGTATGTTTAGCTTCCTCAGCTGTCTGGCAGTGATGAGGACTGCCCATACACATTGTAAAAGTTTTGGACGGGTTTAGCAGTAGCCCATTTTTTATACACCAACGTTGTATCAAAGACAAGACAAAGTTCATTTCGTTGATAATACGATTTATGTCGAATGGTGAGCCAGATATGTAAATCTGTATATCATCGGCATACATATGGAAGAAGCAGAAATCAGGTAAAATTTTCGGAAGATCCGCAGTGAAGATTATAAATAATAATGGCCCAAGGAGGCTACCTTGAGGAACTCCACGTCTGTTTTTCCTTTCATCGGATACCTTACCATTCAGCTTGACCTTCTGGGTACGGTTTGTAAGGTAAAAATATAGCAGATTTAAAGCCATTTCGCTAAGGCCGTAATATTTGAGCTTAGCAATAAGTAGGTCAGGGTCAATGACATCAAAGGCTTTGCTGAAGTCCAAAAACGTGATTAGCGTTATTTTAGAGGCATCCATATTAGCAAGGACATCTCCGGCCACTTTCAATAAGGCAGTTGTGGTGCTAAATCTTGAACGAAAGCCTGATTGAGCGTTAGGTACCACGTGATTCAGTTCAATATGATCGAGAAGTTGTTTTCGAATAAAATATTCCAGTACTTTGGATAGAGCTGGAAGAATGTTTATTGGCCGCAGCTCGCCAAAGCTGCAGGCAGTACTAGATTTTGGAATTGGCAAAATAATCGATTTTTTCCATAAGTCAGGCACCGTCGAGTTTACCAGACAAGAATTTATGAGATCAGTTAAACTGGGCAAGCAATACGGCAGAATAAGCTTCAACATTCTGGAGTTGATTCCATCGATACCTGTGGCATTAGACTTCAGCCTACAAATGGCGTTAGCTACCTCTTCCCAACTCACAGGGCAGAAAATCAAGGTCCCAGTCCGTAACGGATGGTTGCTACGCGAAAAATCATCCAATGTGGCATCGTCAATAGCTGTGTTAGGGACAGCATTTATAAAAAATTCGTTCAAATCATTCGCATCATCTTCTTCTAGGGTTATTACTTTCTTGGGTTTAGAGTGTATATTAGTACGGTCAAAAAATTTCCATAGTTTCTGTGGATTGTGAAGGTTACTTTCCACTTCGTATTGAAAGTAGGCTTGTTTTTCCTTCTTAATACTTTGTGTCACCAGGTTACGGAGTTCTTTAAAATAGTTGAAATCCATATTTAATTTAGACTTGGAATACTTTTTGTATGCTTCCTCACGTAACTTTATCATACTTTTAATCGTTTCGCTTAGCCATCCAGGTCTCGGAGTATCAATTTTAATTGTATGCAGCGGAGAGTGAAGGTCAAACAGTAGGGTAATCTTTGAGTTAATAAATTCGAGTTTCTCATTTATGTCCACTATAGCTTCAGATAGAGACCAATCTACGTTATTAGCATCTCTAGCAAAATCTTCCACATTAATTTTGCTAAAATTTCTAAACGTAATTGATTTAGCTTGATGTTTATCTACTGGAAACGTTAAGTTACAATATACAAGTTTGTGATCTGATATTCCATTTACATCAAGTGTCCCGACATTGTAGAAAGAGATGTTCTCACTTAAGCAAATGTGGTCGATTAACGTAGAGGTCAGGTCAGTTATTCGAGTAGGTTCGTTCACTATTTGTGTTACATTTAAAGATGACAGTATGGACTTCAACATCTGGGTGGGCCTACAATCCGATAGCCAGTCAGCATTAAGATCACCTAACATTATTATGCCAGCATATTCCACATGCAATTTAGTTAGCACTTCTTCCAATTGTTGAAATGATGAAACAGGGGCATTTGGAGGACGGTATAAAGTGCCCAGTGCATAAAATTTGCCTTTTAGTAACACACGTAGCCATAGTTGTTCAATAACACCATCATTATCAATGTCAATGATTTTACATTTTAAGCTGTGACGAACATAACAGCAAACACCACCACCACGGTTTACTCGATCCTTTCTATATAGGGAATATCCTGGGATTGAAATCAGAGTAGATGGAAAATCGGGAGATAACCAACTTTCTGAAACAGAGATTACATGGAAATTTTTTACATTGACTAAAGAGAGAAAATCGTCAAAACTGTTAATTAGCGATCTGATGTTCAAATGCCCCACCACCATGTGAGTTGACTTAGTTAGATCGCTATTTCTGTTTGTTAATGATTGCTGTTTGCGTTGGTCGTAGCCTGAAAACTTGAAGTGCTACGAAGTGGTACAGGATTTGCTCTTTCGAAAAACGTTTTCACCGCCATTCCAGCTGGCCAAAAGGAGTGATCAAGTAGTTGATTTGAGTACCTTGAATCGACAGATATTTTAAACGAGCTATAGTGTTCGGGATATTTAGACATCAGTTTTACAACCGTAACTTTAGGTTGGATCTCATCTGAAGTTATATTTAATGAACTATCAATATAATTACTAACCTCGGATTCGCTAGCTAACGGGTTTACCCGTGTTAGATGAATATTTGCAGAATGAATTCTTCGGGCTATAGCAGTGAAACTTGAGGTGAAACCATCAGACATTGGAGTGCTTAGTGGTTGACTGGAACCTATTATTAGAGCCCGTTTTTGTTTTTGTTTAACAGCAGTTTTAAAATTGAGTTTTGCCCCTGCCAGATCTCGTTTATTTGCATTAGTAACCGTTTGCACTACGGGATCGTCCTTTGGGACGTTAACCTCATCTCTTGATATTGTGTTATTTTCAACCGAAGGTGCTTCAAGGTATTTTGATACATTAACCTCACTTGTTGTGTCAAATTCAACTGAGGATGCGTTCATACCTTGTATTGTGCCAAGTGAATTTGATTCCGTTATTTGAGATTGTCGCGATAGTACCTTCACCTTTTCAAGCAACAAATTGTTGTTTAGAGATTTTTCCTGGATAAGCTCGTTCATAATTCTAATTTGTTGATTCAAACTATTTACCAATTCTTTCTGTACTTCGGTGGGTCCACACGAAATCCAATTTACTAGGATGTTATTGTCTCGATATTTGTCCGTTAGTTTTCTCGTAATTAAAAGGTCGATTAACTCGTCCTTCTTCATCTTCTGCAATTCAACCGCTAGTTTTGCATTTTCTAAAGCCATTTTTATGTTAGTCAATCAATAAATACGATATTCAACTTAGCACGATATAACCAACTTATAAACACCAACCAACTTATGTATAAACACCAACCAACTTATGTATAAACACCAACCAACTTATCCTCACCAACCAACTTATGAACACCAACCAACTTATGAACACCAACCAACTTATCAACACCAACCAACTTATGAACACCAACCAACTTATGAACACCAACCAACTTATGAACACCAACCAACTTATGAACACCAACCAACTTATCAACACCAACCAACTTATCAACACCAACCAACTTATCAACACCAACCAACTTATCAACACCAACCAACTTATCGAGCCTCCATTTGAGTTTCTTCCCCACCAAATTCCATGGGCAGCGACACATCGTATTCCTGGAACAAGGAGGTTATTTGTTTTAAAAGGCGCGGCGGATGAAAAATTGCAAAAATCCTCTTGCCATTATGATGAAAAAATGGCTTGTTCATGGTAACACCACAGTTGGACAAAGCTTTGACAGAAATGAAATTTGTGTGAAAATATATCTTTAATGTTTGGTAAAAAGAACTTAAGTAAAAAAACATAAGTTTACATCAAAAGCTGATGAAGTTCAAAATATTTTTTCATCGCAATTATAATTTATTTTTTATAAATATCTGGAGGTATAATTGAGTATATTTTATGTGTATTTGGTGTCATATTTTCAATATGAAATTTTCACTCCTCGTCGGTTTTTCTGATGACTAAGTTGTTAGTATCACAAAAATTGTTTGTTTTGTCGGTACTAACAACTTAAGTCAACTTATGTTTTTAATAACAATCATAGCTTTTCGGTTTAATAATATTTATGATTTTAGTTATGTTAAAACAATATTTAGTTTTAAAGAACACGAACAAACAACTGCAAAAACTATCTTTAGTGATAATAAAATCTAATGTTACAAAAACAAAATAATAGGTACGTACAAAAAAAATTATAATAGGAATTATTCAGCATCAGATGTGTCTTCCAAATGTAGATCATTTACCGGTACATCTAGCGTTTCCAAATTTTCATAAAAATTATTAAATACCGGCGGAATTAAGGGCAAAAAGTCAATTAAGTCTTTTTTTCAGTCGATATTGGCACTGGAGCAAAGTTTTTTTTTTTAATTCAATTTTTATGCGATTTTTTTTTACGTAAGAAGCTAACTCTTTTGAAGTTAGTGTCTGTTTCAAGCGTATTTTTATAATACACAATCCAGGTGTCTGATTTTCGGTATTGAAACGAGGTAACTTCTTTACTTCAAAGTGTTTGATAACAGATTCGCAAAATCAAAAAAGTTGTCTTGGCTCATTTCAACTACTTGGAACTGGTTTTTCTTACCAGTTCCTCTGACCAGTTGAAGCCAATCGTGTGGATGGTAAATCGCACCATTTAGCTTCCTTTTCTCAATCATAGAATGATCCACATCACATTCCATGTGAGTGTGTCTGGCTTCTAAAAATTTGATGGTTTTGGAGTTGCTCATAAACTTTAAAAACATTGCTAACACATGACTGTTTTTATTCTGCCCTTGACAGATGATGTCAGAATAAAATGTAACTTCTTTTACATTATCGGGTAGCTTTAACAATCGGTGATATAGACAGGATGCAACCTTGTTGGTTAGCATATCAGTTTCCTCTTGGGTGTTGACTTCATCAACGTCTTGGTCTTTGCTCTGAATCATCATCATCATCACGTGATAGACTTATAGTCCGTTACGCCACTCAATTGATTTGGTCCGCCCATCTCTTCTTCGGTCGTCCCACGTTTCTCTTTCCCCGGGGCTTGTACCTGAAGATCTGTTTTGGTATACGGGTATCATCAACTGAATCAAATGAATAAAATTAAACTTAAATAAACTAAAGTTTCGATAGCTTAACGCATAAATTTAAGGAGCTTTTTCCCTTCCTTGCTTTTATGTGGGCTATAAGAAATCTTAAATTCTCAAATTCGTAAATTTATCTGACCCAGCTTCGCTTCTTTTACTTTCCTTCACTCAATTGTGTTCATGCGTGAACTGCGATCGAATGTTTGTGACTTTCTTCTTTACCGCATCAATAGACAAAATTGGACTTTCCTTTCTTAACTCTTCGCACATCTGGAAAATAGCATCCTTCCGAGCATGCTTGTTTGCATAAAACTTGTGTGTAACATCAAACAAGCATGGATACGTTTATACCTTATATGCCATATAAAAATAATCACATAGAAAAATCGTTCCAGTGTAAAGTTAAAAGGCGGAGCTAATGTGCAGTAACGAAAACTCATACAGACGTGTTTCTGTTGGTGGAATTGGGTGTCACGCGGTCTCTACTGCAACGGATTTTGGCTATGCTATTTTTTCTTTCCTTAATTTTACCATACTTGCAGTCATCGTAGTTCTTTATTTCTAGTATATCGACTATCAATAATTTCTGGAAGCAAATGATCAAAATAGAATTTTTTAAATTTTGGTTTCATATTATTGTTCCAGAAATCGTGATCTCTTTCAATTTTTAATATGATGAAATCATTTGGAATCTAAACAAAAAATTAGCAGTATTTTCTATCAATAACCTCTAATGGACCCTGAACTTGAAATAGTCATCGGAAGTTACTTTTAACTTAACATTATCGTTATCTATCATGCACCATGCAACTTTTTTATTCAGTTAAAAATGTTGATACACTTTTATACAACATATTTATAACTGATTTACCCCGATGTGTACTATCCCTTAATTTACACACTCGTGCAAAACTAGAAGCGGTAAATCTTTTTAGTCGTTTATTTTTCCATAATATGTGATTGGTAGATTGGCCTCTTGTACATTTATCTATATCAATAATTTCTTGTTTTGTTTTAGTTAATTCCGTCAAAAATAATTTCGATTTTATCTCATATTCGTGAGGAGTTAAATCAGGTATATCTGTGTCAGTTTCTGCTCTGCCATAATTTTGATCTGGTCCATGATGCCGTTGTTGTTTTGACCTTTTTGTTTTACTATCTAAATTTACAGCTTTTTTACGTTTTTGTTCGAGGTTTCTATTAATTTTTTACTGCATATAATACACTGAGAAAACACTATCGTCAGTAATACCAAAAATATTGTGTAGATTACAATATGTTGTTGTAGAATAGGCGCTGGTAATAACAAAGTTTATATATTACAACAACAATTTGGTAATGTTAAGATGAATAGCAATACTATACAAATTGTATATAAGTACACTTCCTCGATGAGTTACACATACAATATTGTTGTTGTAACGTTAATAATTAAAATATTGTATTGTGTAACTTATGGAATCTGTAGAAAAACAAAATATTTATACAATCATAGATTCAACTCTTCTTTTAATTTGGGATTATAATTTTTATTTATTTATCATTAATTAAATTTTTCTATTAATATCCTTGAGATGTGTGGCGCCAACATCGTTTTTGAATCTGAAAAAATCCCATACCATACCAGGGTTTGAACTCGTGGAGGATTTGGTGACTGTGCGCGAACCTGTCTGCTTAACCATCGGACCTACGAAGGATACTACACTTAAAAGCTTACTTTTTGTTTCTTTGCAAAGGCACTTTGTTATGTTTGGGGCAGATTTGATTAATAAAATGTTATACAAAATAATATGCACTTTTAAAAAATTTAAATAATATTAGGTAGATACATAATATTTTTCTTCTACATTTTACTACTTTTTTTGTTCAAGGAAGTACATACATTTTAAAATACAAAGTCAATAAAATATAACCCTGATCGGTCTAAAAATCGGTCTAAAAAATACACCTTTTTAAGTTTTTTATGACATGGGATAATTCAAATTCAATACAATTATGAGTTATATTGAAATATTTATTGGCCCTAACTAAAGTTTGAAGTCGTTTTAGATAAAAGAAGTGAAATTTTGTTCTTCGCAGATGGCATTCACGTTATGATGCGGGCAGCGAGCATGCTATATAAATATAATACTGTGCGTTGTTGTAAAAAGGCACAACAGCATTTTATTGTATATAATTAAATTTAGTGAGATGTATTTTTGGTGACAATGTCCTGTAAGGAATATCATACTTAACGAGATATGAATATAATATTGCTGTTTATCAATTTGTTGGTGTATTTATAAAGATGAACGTTGCTATGTAATACATTATGACTGATACCATTTTCATATAGTATTGGAAAATACTTGATGTTATAATGCATAAGTAAATTTTAAGTATATTTACATTAAAACATTGTATACTATATGAAAATCTCACAACAACTACGTTATGTATAAATAAGACCTAAAAATTCTCTCAGTGTAATGATAAAAGTAGACTTTATTTCCCATGGGGACACCACACATACAAAATTCATACAAAATTATCATAATATTATAAATCAGGAATAGTTACATAATAATAATATTAACAATAGCAACAAGTGAAATGAGATTAACCCCATAGAAAAAGGGCGGAGGAATATTTCTTCAAATACATAGCCGAATAATTGCTTGAATTATTTTCCTCTGAAATTCGGCAATAAAATGTTGAACATAGATAAAGTACATTTCACTAAATCTTTGTATGTACCGTATGATGGGGCAACATTGGCCCTTTAAGGACAACATTGGCCCACCTGACAAAAAATGTTTGTTTGTAGTATAGAGATCGTAAATGCAACGATAATTTTTTAAGTTTTGCGTCAGCAGATAGGAGAAGACCGTAAAAATGCGGGGAACCACAAATTGGAACAGTACTTGCTGTCTGCTTTCTTGTGTAGGTCGTGAAATAGTCAATCGAGTTATTCATCGGTAATCGGCATGTGGCAACTTCTTCCTCAAACGCAATTTTTAAAATTAGGAACAACACAGTAAGCATTAATATCTTATTTTAAGTTAGTAATTAAGTGATTTATCAAGATTTTTCAATTTAATTATTATCCGGTGGTCTGTGACGAGTGAATAACCAAGATAAGGCAACATTGGCCCAGATATTGGGGCAACATTGGCCCAAGTTACAATCAATTTAAATTCTGATAAAGAAAGTGAGACATATTCTGATTTGGAAGAAGTGATAGAAGTGGTCCAAGAAAACACGAAATTGAGGATAACTCCCAATGAATTAATCATTGGCGGCTTTGTTGTGGTTTTGTTTAACGAAAATAAATACCCTGGCAAAGTTATTGGTATTTCAGAACAAGGGCCAACAGTTGACTGTCTAGAGAAGATCCTGAAATTTTGAAGGTGGCCCAAAAAAAAGATGCTATCAGTTACAGCTGGGATGATGTTATTGACAAAATACCAGAACCAGAACCCATAATGGTTTCCAAGGGAAATCAATATAAAGTCCCGGAGCTCGATAATTATGTTTGAGCTTCAGTTATTTTTTGGGAAAGAAATAGAAAAATTATATAGGAAGAAGAGTTTACGTTTAAATTAAAAATATTTGTTTTGTACTATTGTTTTAAAAAACTAGGTACCTATTTAGCATATTAGTTTTAAATAAATATTATTATTTCTAAAGTTTCCTTTAAAATGCAGTTTGCTTGACCTTTTTCTCTATGTTTTTCTTACTAATCACATAAAACTATTTTTTTTAATTAACTACAGGGTCTAGTTGTTTATAAAATCAACTTTTAGCTTTTATTTTAGACTATCTTTAACACAAGCCCCGAAAAACATGTTTGGGCTAAAGTTACCCCATGTCAAGGTAACTTTGGCCCACTTCAAAAACAATTTTTTTTTCGCAATTGTGACATGAAAAAAATTAATTGAACTTTAAAACATATAGATATACCCCTACCAATAAATTAAAAAATATTAAATGCTTTGTACAGTTGGTGCTATATAATTTATTACTAAATATTTCAAATAATTTGTATAAAATTGGGCCAATGTTACCCCATTCGACGGTAGCTTTATTATCCTGCTTATTCAAAAATACTTATTTGCCAAAATAAGAGTTTCCTCACGAAATTTCTTAATATCGCTGACTAAAGGAACGAGAAGTGGTTTATGCCATCGTTTTTCTTGCATATATTTGTTTACAAGAAATGACACTTCAATATTCCATCTAGATTCAACTAGTATTTTAAAATTTTCGATATCGTGTAACCATGCTTTAGATTCCGCAGTTAATTCGCATTTAAAATCATCACTTTCTTGTAATACTAAATGTTTTAATTCGTTACACACAAATTTTAGTGATGTACTAAATGCATGGCTAAACTGGGTGTCTTAAATTTTTTTGAGAGGATCAATATCCCTCACAGCAGACAATATTATCTCAAAATATTTTGGTCGAATTATCTCCTTGAAACTAATGTTTGCATTATTGCTAAGTTTTCGGTAACTAATCAGTAAACGAGACAGTTCTCGCATACGGTTGCTGCATACATATACCATACGTTCTCGTCTATGTATTTTAAAATAGGAATTACCGAAATGAGCTATTAGTAAATCTTTTTTAGCTACAAAGGCAATTTCATCGCCTTTCATCAAATCAAACACCTAAAATACATTCCTATTACACCAAAAATTGTCTCCAGGTCGTGATACGTGGACCCAAACTACGGTACCATATCAACGCTTCTCCCGAAAAAAATTCGGCTGCTTTGGAGAATAATTCACCCTCGCTAACCCCTCTACATAAGGAAAGCTCGCGAGATCTCTTTATGAAGTCAAACACCTGCTGGAAATCCCCAGACCCAATAAATGCGAGGTCACATGTTCTGGTGGTAATAGCTGTAAGTGTAACTCGAGGAGGAAGGACTGAAGATTTTCTTGGTGGTGTACCAAAATCTTCGTTCTCAGAATCGCTTGATAACAAATCCTCATTTTGCAAATCAAGTTTCTCAACCCGGACCTGTAAAGCGTTAGCAATAACCAATAAATTCTCACGATCGGTTTGAGGTGCTCCTTGCAAGATATCAAGACGATTCGAATAATGCGCAAGGCAATTACTAACAATAATTAATAATTGTGAATCAAAACTTCCCTCAAGGTTTTTGTTGAGAAAGTTCTCTCCCCCATACGTATAATAATGCAAAAGAATGATCTTGAGTATAAGGGGATGAAATAAAACAAGCATGTTCAACGTCGACCGGTTTCGGATTATATTTAATCCATCTTCAGGACTAAAATAAGGGTAAAAACGGTAATGAGCCAAAATGGTCAACAAAAGCAATAATATAATGTACCCTACAGATCTAGAAAAAAATGTGTTTTACATTTATGATTAAAGGTGTATAATAAAGGGTAAAACCCTCAAGGGTTGTTATTTGAGTAGTTAAGTCACTCGACGCACTCGCACAGTTCTGCAAATCGCCAGGTATATCTGCAGGTTTATACACAAACGTAAGATACAGCTTCGAGTTAAATTGCTCTTTTAACATAACCCATCTCACCTTGATAATACTAAAGTCGTACTGATTTAATCGTACGCTCCAACGGGCAATTCTCTCAAGAGGAGACTTGACAGAACTCAACCATTTCAACGCCTGATTGTCTATGATGACAGTAAAACGGGTTCCTTCTATGTAAGGACGAAACTTTTCCACTCCGAAAAGGATGGCGCAGCATTCCTTTTCCATTGCATGATAATTTAGCTCGGTTCGTGTAAGGGTACGGCTTGCATAAGCGATTACTTTGTCGTTATCACCTTTACCTTGAACTAAGATGGCCCCGAGTCCGGAGTCACTAGCGTCAGTTTGAATAATAAACGGGAGAGTGAAATCTGGGCTAGAAAGTATAGACGAAGATGTAAGTAAAGTTTTGAGATCTACAAAGGCTCGGTGGGCGTCTTCGGACCAAGAGATTTTCTGTCCTTTGGCTTTACCTTTCAGAAGGTGCAAGATAGGTGCAGCCACGGAAGAGAAATTGGGAATGAACCTCCTGTACCAACCTGCCATTCCGAGAAACCTTTTTATCTCGGTTGAGGTTTTTGGAATAGGATAATCGTTTATAGCTTCTACCTTACTCGGATCGGTTCTAAGACCTTTTTCGTCTACTACAAAACCTAAATATTTCAATGAATTCACATTTTTTTAAATTGATGGTAAGACCTGCTCTTTTCAATCGTTCGTAAACCTGATTTAAAGTTTTTAAATGTTCTTCAAAATTACTTGAAGCAACGGCTATGTCGTCTAAATAAACGAACACTTTTTCAAATTCCGGACCGAAAATGGAATCCATTAATCGCTGCAACATTTGAGCGCTATTATTCAAACCAAAATATAGAACATTAAATTCAAATAAACCTCGCCTCGGGATAGTAAATAATAATAATTTTAATAATACATTTAACAATAAGATGTTAATAATTTTAACCTTCTTAGACGCCATTCTTACTGCATCGGTAAAGTCCTAATTTTGTAAATGAGGGGCTCGGGATAACAAGGCTACGCCACAAAAAGGTTCCAAGATAATTGCATTTAAAGTTTTCTTTATTGCTTTAAATGTGCGATTTCTAAAAAAATTATAATTCTTCGTTTTTATATATTCCTAAATTATTCAGGAAATCGTGTAGAAGAATATACTTACCCAAAATATAATTGTTTAATAAAAAAAAGTTATAACAAATTTATTTAAAAAAAAAGTGGTTTAAACCCTTTTATTACAAAAATAGAAAATTAAGCTCGAGATTTACACCGTTTTTCTCGAAAATTAATACATAAAAATAATAATCTTAATAATTTTCTTCATCTGAAACATCCAATTCTTCAACGTTATCCTCGAAATCGTCTGTAGGACCTGCACCTTCCTCAGTAAATCCTTTCAAATTTGTGAAGAAGTTATGATGTACCGAAGGTATATATGGTAGTAAGGCTGCTAGATTAGCAACCTTCTTTTTATTGAGCTCTATTGGAGAGGTGTACTTATTTTCCAAGTGATCTATAGGATTGTAAGTATTGGTGCGGCTTCGTTTTCCTACATTCACAGCTTTAAATTCTTTGTTGAAAACATGTTTTACAAACATTGTGTTGGGATGGTCTTGATGGAGACCATCTTGATGGAGTTAGAAGAAACATCTAACCTTTGCAAATTGAAGAAGTTCTTTATTGTCACAAGCATTTCTCTTTGCTATGTCTCCTGTAACTTGTTTAAATGAATATATATCTTCTTGTTGCACCACATGGACTTCAAACGGATTCGTTCTCTTCGATTTTCTTACAGCCTCAAACCAGTCTTTGGGTGTAAAAACTGGATGCATTTTTTTATATTTCTCAATAAGAGCGAAATCTCTGTCCGATGGAAGGTGGGTATGGCCAGCTACTAAAAATCGATGTTCAATTTTTTTATATATATTTTGCCTAACCAAGTGGAGCTATAGGGACATAACAGCCCAATTCTTGACGAAACGCTCACGGCAAAAGTCCTAGACCCACAATTAAAACGGATGGCCAAATCGTCATGCG
Organism: Rhagonycha lutea; assembly: GCA_958510855.1. Lineage (NCBI taxonomy): Eukaryota > Metazoa > Arthropoda > Insecta > Coleoptera > Cantharidae > Rhagonycha > Rhagonycha lutea. The sequence goes on from OY294042.1 coordinate 16,774,309, forward strand.
GAAAGTTAAGCCTTTAGTTTCATCAAGGTCATCAGGTACTGATCTATTGGTGGAATTTTATTAGCGTTCCAGTTTGCAAAATATGTAATTTTGAAATTATTAATCGTATTAACTAGAAGTAGAAAAATATCTGCTGTTGGCAAAACCAATGTACATTAACACTGGTGTCCTTGTCTTTTATGTGTTCAAAACTAAATGACACTTTCAAATGTATCAACTGTTTCGTTAGTACATCCACATCTTGCTTAAGGAAGTAATTTTCTGCTTCCAATGCAACTACGACAACATTTTGTGTTACGTTTGATGTTCCAGGCATATTATGTTCCTCTTGAACATCAGGTTCTTGCACGTTCTCGCATTCCACATTTAAATCCCTCACTACAGTGTCTGGCTTTTTTTTTATTAGTACGTAGATCACCGGCTATGATGACTTGTTCGCCGGTGTAGCCGGGATTTTTGACCCCCATATATTTTACCCCCCTGGGGTAAAATTTCATTAGGGATATTTAACCCCGGTAAAGATGTAACTTTACCAGGTTTATAAGAATAAATATTTGAATTTTTTACTTTAATATTTTAATTTTATATTATAAATTTTTATTATATAATATTTTATTATATTAATATTATAAATTTTTTATTAAACTATTCCTTTTAGCTATCAAATTTCTTCAAAGCTCCACGGAGGATGTTTTAATATCTCAGAGTAAAATGTTTTCGAATTTGATACATAAACAGTAATAAAAATTCTTATTTAATTACTAGAGGCGGTTCTGCGGCCTTCGGCCGCCTTCACCTCCTATGAGTATCGGATGTGGCCTAAACCCACCGGTTTAGGTTGTGCGTTGTCTGTCAGTTGTCGTTTTTATTAAGTGCAATAACTTGATAATTTTAAGACGGAGTTTCTAACAGTAACGTCATCTATTTGGGAGAAAGTAACCGACCTTCACCGGTAAGCGTTACTGGTTGTTTTTTTAACTAAATCTATGTAACAACTAAAGCCCTTTTTGGATAAAATCGCTTAGTGGAGCAAAATTCCATGCTTCCAGAATCCCACCTGCTTAGGTTGTGTGTTATAAACCTCGTGGGACGCCGACAGTAGAAATCTCGTTAATCAATTCCTGCGCATCATCACTAATTAAATAGTAATATCCTTAATCCTTTCATACGCGTCACCACTAATTAGGTAGTGCGTGATAAAATCCTTTTGGATAGGATTTCCGTAAAATCCTTAGTGTTCACCTACATCATTAAGGAACTCATGTGCAAAATTTCATGCTTCTAAACCCACCGGTTTAGGCTGTGCGTTGTCTGTCAGTTGTGGTTTTTATTAAGTGGGATAACAGTTCTTAATTACTCCAAAACTCCATATGACCACTACTAGCCGTCGCACAACACCGCAATATATTGTCTCGCATCAACAGGTTGCGTTACGCGACTTCCATTCACGCTGTCAAATTTGTCATTGACCTGCTGAACGAATTCGTCCGTTAACTTTAACGGCTTGTTAAAAGTTTTATGGAATTATGGGTTAATTTCATATATCTATGCAGAAAGCATAGAAAATAAATGTGTGTTGCTGTGCGTTGTCTGTCAGTTGTGGTTTTTATTAAGTGGGATAACAGTTCTTAATTACTCCAAAACTCCATATGACCACTACTAGCCGTCGCACAACACCGCAATATATTGTCTCGCATCAACAGGTTGCGTTACGCGACTTCCATTCACGCTGTTAAATTTGTCATTGACCTGCTGAACGAATTCATCCGTTAACTTTAACAGCTTGTTAAAAGTTTTATGGAATTAGGGGTTAATTTCATAGATCTATGCAGAAATATTCTTCTTGCCATTATGCAACGCAGGCATCCCTTTCTGTTGTAATTCACTGCTTGATATGGGTGAAGATATGCTTGTTAATGTCAGTGTTAAATGGCACTTTCTCCAAGAGGCCTAAAATCGTCCATTTTGAAGGAAAAGCCACTAATTTCCTTAAAAACTTGTAGCCGCTTGGGTTACGCTTGAACAGAGCAAGAGCGACAGCTTTCTCTTCAATGGCCCACCTTCGTCCTTGTGGTTTCCTTTTGTCTTAACGCCTTGGGCTATTAGGAAATCACTTGTATTGCGGGGCATTCCATCAAAGAGATTTCGAACAACCTGACTATCGGTCAGGTTGCTTAAAGCCTTTATGTCACTTTTCCTGCCCTGACAAAGTTTCTTTAACCGACGAATTTGGGCCTCCTTGGACATTACCAGAGACATCAACCTCATCTTTCTCGGTGTGTTTTAAATCCGTTTAATTCTGCGAAAAACAGATTCCTTCAGAGAAACCGATGTCGAGGGCTCATGTTCGAGTGATTCACGTTCAACTATTGAAAAATCATAAAATAAATAATTTGATTTATTGCGTCCATATTTTAGTAAACTTATTGTTTATTGATGATTTAGTGGACAATTAATTAAACTCGATATTTATCATCGAGAACTCTTTTCTTTCTTTAGAAAATCTTTTACGGGTACCGATCCTTATGTAATAAAAGAAAGTTGGTTCATGTAATTGATTTGTAAATTGTGTTCTACCATATCTGTTAAAATTTTGATTTATACCTTGAAATGGTCTAGGTTAATTTTGAAAGGTTCTATTAAAGTAAAAAATTTAACAAACAAAAGTGCAAAATTTTGACTTACTGCCTTACTCCAAAACTCCATATGACCACCACTAGCCATCGCACAACACCGCAAATGTCTCGCATCAACAGGTTGCGTTCCGCGACTTCCATTCACGCTTTCAAATTTGTCATTGACCTGCTGAACGAATTCATCCGTTAACTTTAACGGCTTGTTAAAAGTTTTATGGAATTAGGGGTTAATTTCATAGATGTATGCAGAAAGCATAGGAACAAGGACCCCGGAACAAGGAGGCTGTTTGTTTTTAAAGGTGCGGCTGATCAAAAATTGCAAAAATCTTCTTGCCATTATGATGGAAAAATGGCTTATTCATGGTAACACCACAGTTGAACAAAGCTTTGACACACAAGTGTGCAACTTAATGCTAAATTTTTGTTCGCTATTGACGAAACAAACGAGTAGAACTTGCGAAGATGGGGTGCAAGCGGCAACCTCTGAACGCGGGAAATTTGAGTAGAATATAAATTTAATTTAAAAAATATAAAATGTAGTAGATTGATTTAAAATCGATAGATTCGTTTTTTTCTTTCTTGATAGCCAAACTATGAATATCAAGAAAGTCAAAAACAAAATCTAATCGATTTTAGATCAATCTACTACTCATGTACTTGAAAAATCTTCGGTTTTGATAAAAATAAACAATAATAACTCTTTTGTGATTTTTATTCAATCTTTGAAATTATGCATTTACAAAATAAAATAACAAAATATAAGGACATTAATGTACAACGAAAGAACCCTTTAACAAGTGGGGTTACAGAATACCATATCCAACGAAGTTCGTTTGAAACTTCATAACAAATCCAAACAACTATCTTATACAATAACGAAAAGGTTACAGAATAGAGGTGCAATTTTATCTAAGAATAACAGAAAAGTTCACTTACCGACTTATTCGACAAACAACCACCAACAAAAGAAAACAATTTACTACAATTCAAAAGTTCATAAAAACGTAACATAACAAAACAATTACTTTGGTATTTTGTGGAAACCAGGTGGAAACAACCCAAGGTAATTCTAATTTCCAGTGTTCCCAATATGATAATGTTTTCATATAATAGAAGAAGTACAAAACATAGTAAGTACTCGATTTGAACAGATGGAAAGTAATGCATCTTTTCTACTTCATTTTCTTCACTTCTACAAACTAAACAAATGATTTACCTCATTTGCTTTAAACGATGGACCCAGGATAAGTTAACCTTTAAAATATTAAAAGTTTCAATGGTCCACCTTCGTCCTTGTGGTTCCCTTTTGTCTTAACGCCATTGGGCTATTAGGATATCCCTTGTATTGCGGGGCATTCCATCAAAGAGATTTCGAACAACCTGACTATCGGTCAGGTTGCTTAAAGCCTTTATATCACTTTTCCTGCCCTGACAAGGTTTCTTTAACCGACGAATTTGGGCCTCTTTGGGCATCATCAGAGACATCAACCTCATCTTTCTCGGTGTTTTTTAAATCCGTTTAATTCTGCGAAAAACAGAATCCTTCAGAGAAACCGATGTCGAGGGCTCAGGTTCGAGTGATTCACGTTCAACTATTGAAAAACATAAAATAAATAATTTCATTTATTGCGTCCATATTTTAATAAACTTATTGTTTATTGAGGATTTAGTGGACAATTAATTAAACTCTATTTGTCATCGAGAACTCTTTTCTTTCTTTAGAAAATCGTTTACGGGTGACGATCCTTATCTAATAAAAGAAATTCATGTAATTTCATGTAATTGATTTGTAAATTGTGTTCTACCATATCTGTTAAAATTTTGATTTATACCTTGAAATGGTCTAGGTTAATTTTGAAAGGTTCTATTAAAGTTGGATTTTGAAATAAAGGTCTTTAGTTAATTGTAGAACCTGTGTCAAGCTAGCACCCCCACTTTCTCCAAATTAAAAAAAAAATAGAGTCCTGGGAGGCCGATTATAATCTTTGGAATTAAAAATTTCAAAAGCCACAATATCTCCAGTCTTTGATATTGTGACATTTTGAAAGCCTGAACAGTTTGGTTGTGCGCATGGGCTGTGCCTTCTTTGCAATATTTCGTTTTCTATATGTAAATTGATTCCATGTCAAAACGTCGAAACATTATAAAATATGTCTGGTGGTACAATTAAAGTATATGATTGGCTAATAGTCGTCAAGATTACGCTCAGCATACGACTCTACTATAGATTTGATCCTGGCCGCATGGTCGCGATACGTTTTTCGTCCTGGGGTTGGTTGTTGACTGCTGATGTATTGTTCTAGTTTGAACTCGTTCATACCCTGTTCTTTCTTCAAAACACCAATAAACTTTCAAATTGAAGGGTGGTTGGAGCTCAAGAGAGAACTGAAAGCTCGGTTCCATCCTTCCACAGAATTGTTTGTTTTGTAAAAATGATTGAAGACGGTATCGGAACAATTCCAAAGCGCAATTGGAAATCTTCCAACAAAACTCAAAGCAGCTAACTTTCCAATATTAACTGAGAACTGATGAATGGTCTCACGGTTCTCGCACTGGACTCTAATCATATAGTTTCTTTGAATAACCCTCCATATGCATTGACTGATGTAGAAAAAACAGCCCCTCTTATTAATGCCTTCAAATGCTTGTCGGAAAGTATTGATCTGAGCGACTTCGAAATCTGTCATGACGCTCTCAGGAGTTAGCTTAGTCACGAGGTTTTTGAGAGCATCAAAAAGTCTTGAATGCTCCATCTGCGTACCAGTGGTTACAATCTTTCATTAACTCTAATTTTTTTTTGGTACTAAAGAAAAGGATAGTTCATCGGAGGGCCTACTGTCAAACAGGAGAAACGGTTCGTTTCGTTTCGTTTCTCTGTACTGGCAAACGATAGTCAACTCCATAAGATTTCTAGGGTTGGCGAGTGGAGCTGTGGTAGCTCTTCTTGAGCGTTGAATAGTTCTCGTCATAAGAGAAACTGAAGGAAGTGCCGCAGCCACAGCTAAGGGCAAAACATCGACAGACGTTGAGATAATCTGAGCCGGAGCAGCAGTCACATAAACTAACAATACATAACACTAAATATTTTATCATGTTTCGGCGTTTTCGCTTCGACGTTTTTGTTTTCGACGTTTTACGTGCTACCATGTAGATTATAGTCTTCATGTAAAAAATAGCCTTTTCGCTAATTGGTTTAACCTGAAATTTAATAATTCGTGACATACATTTGGGACTATCACAAGTCAACGTCTCTTCGAAGCTGGGAAGCTTCTTAAACAAAAGTTTAAATAAGTGGTCGATGGTTGTTGTACAGTTTATCAGCCTCGCATTATCGTTACTTCTTACATCAGGGAAATTTTGCTTTAAAATTTTGATACTGTGGAAATCTGTTAAACCTGTTAATGCTAACCTTTTCTGTTAAGACTGAATTCGGTATAGTGGGTTCCAGGTTTACGGAAAATGGACTGTCTTGAGCACGGGAAGTCGATGGACGAGGTTCGAGATCGATGCCTTGATGATCACTGATCACATCAAAGTTGTCTTCTATGACAACAGGCATATACTGCTTAGCCGCCTCAAAGTCATCTGCTGGAAACTTTTCCGGTGTAAATGGCCATATTCCGGTTGTCTTGAAACCAGATATAGCCTTTTCCATTGTTGCAATTTTAATATACGCATTATTGAATATTTCGGCCAAATTTTTGAATGTTATTTTTTCATTTTTTCCAGTTTTTGTAAGCTCGCCTCAGTCCATGAAGCAATATTTGCCTTCCTTGTGTATTTATGTGGCATCTAAAGAGAAAGTTTTTCATTTGTATTTTTAAATCTTAGAAGGTGCAAAAAAAATGATACGCATATGGGGTAACCGAGCGCAGCATGCGCATCATTCCCCGCTCTGACGCCATTCAACGTTAAATTTTGACACAAAATCTAGTAAACAAAATGCTATAAACTCTAACCCATCCAACTCTAACTCTAACCAATCCATAAATAACATACTTAGGGTAGAGCGGGGCTAGTTGAGCAATTTTGCACTTGATTGAAATTTTGCGTTTTTTGTTTATCAAAATTTTTTTAATTTTTTTGAAACGATTTACGAAGAAAGGAACTTAACTGAATTCTAAAATATTTGAATTTTATCATGATAATCAATTTTTAACATTTATGATTCACCTGTATACTTAAAACATTGCTCAAAAGTAACATTGCTAAAATGTTTTAATTTTCAGGTTATATTAAAGTTATGAGTAATTTTATAAAAATAAAAAAGCATAATGAGATAACTAGAACGCACCTGAAGATTCTTCTTCGCTGGGAATATATTCTGAACCCCCATCATCACTTAAAAGTTGCTCTAAATCCATACTAAAATGCACGTTAAATACAAAACAATTATTTCTCACAAGTAACTTTCAAAAATACAACCTACTTCACTTTTCTCCTGAATAATGTTCAATAGTTTTCACTAATCAAGTGTCAAGTATCGACATCTATGTCAATTTGGATCAACTAAACACTAACTTATTTCACTATTACACCATTATCTTCTAATAAGATTTTATAAAATCTGCACTCTTCGAAGCTTGGCCAGTCTTCTCCGAAATGTTTTCTTAGTAATTTTTCATCGCCATATTATTATATGTTCTAGTCTAGAGCAACACCTCTACGATCACGTCTTCCGATCTCGCTATTATTGTGGCCATCATAAATGAAATGATCCTCAATCCTTCTTTAAATGTACGCTGCTGACTCAAGTACATTCAGCTCTTCAGCATGTTCGTCGAAAATTATATTAAACAAAATTATATTTTCACCGGGAGCGATGCACAAGTATTTCTCTTCGCTCCACATCAAAGTTTGCTGCTGTGCCAGAAGCAACTCCTTGTCACTTTTATCATATTTTGATCGAGTTGTCTTCGCAAACTATTGTATCTGAGTGCATCGTAGATAATAGTATAACAGCTTTTTTTTGCAACTTGTCACTTTCTTATAAAATCCATGTAGAGTGGAAAATTCTTCTATAATTGTCAAGTTCCATCACAATAAATGCTTCGCTAAAGGTAGAGCAGTGAAAAAATTATCCATCAAAATATTTCTTCCGGATCCTTTACATGGTGCGACTAAATCTTTTACCACTCCTTTCAATCCAATCTTTTTCCGTTCCGATAAATAGCTTCGATTCTTTTCAAAAATGTTTCCCAATTAAATTTAATTAATTAACCCTTATGTTAATTCTTAATCGACAAACGTTTTGGAGTTTTCACTTTGGAGTTGATTTGGATAGGATCTTCTTTTAGAAAGACATCCAAATGCTTCGCTACTTCCACCTTGGCGTCCAAGAACTTGACGATTGAATATCCAAAGAAAATACCTTCTCTGCCTCTGGGGTCGAACTTTCCTCTTCCAGGTTCTCTGTACATACAAATAACTTTATTTTTAACGATTACACTTATTCCTTCATTTGTCGAAAAATCAGGAATGTTTTCACACCATATCAACATGTGCAAGTGTGGACTCCCTCTATTCTGAAACTATCCTATACCAAAAATCTACAATACTACCACCCAAGCAGTCATTATTCTGTTTTAACCCGTAACCGCTACTAGTTCAGCTGAATAATATAATAATTTGGGTCCTGAGGACCCAGTAGTAGTTACGGGTTAAATATCTCATAAGAGCATTAACTACTGTGAATTGTCTGGCAACAACAACTGGAACCACTGGATTTGCACCAATTTTAACCGTTCAGGAAATGTTATGCGATATAATATCATTTACATTGTGGCCATTCGCAATGAGGAAAGCTTTTATCATATCTGGCCATTTCACGAATAAGTTACAAACCAGGACTGCTGGTCTCTATTTTATCGTGATTGATCTCTATTTTAGAAAATTATTTCACATTGAAAGAAAATAAAAATACTTTGTAGTTCTTACCCCGTTCTACCGAAAACTTGTATAGCTTGAGCTTTTGTTGAGATTTCTTATGTTTTTATATCACAATTAATTAAAATTAATCTGAAAAAATCTGTATAGGTTGCGAGTTTTGTTGGGTTGTGCGTTTTGTTAATTAATTATGGGGTATATATATTTGCACTTTAATAAAATCTTCCTAACTTTGTACTAACAAACTATAAAATGATATAATCGCACTTTGGATTGGGCACATTTAAACTTTAAACTTACCCACTATAAAATGATACAATCGCACTTTGGATTGGGATCATTTAAACTTTAAACTTACCCACTATAAAATGATACAATCGCACTTTAGTTAGAGAAGTACTAATTTATTCGTATATTGCGTATATCTTTTCATTTACAAAATTCAGTTTTACATAAGCAATAAATATGTATGAAAAATAGTAGAATAATAAGTCAAGGAAAAATTATTGAACTATTAGTGCCTTTTTTGCTTTGGTTGGCCGTCCTCTTTTGCTTTTCGTGCCAAGAGGTACAGTTTTTGCTTCCATGGGCACCTTTGCCTGTTTTAAAATTACTAACATACCCAAAGAATGCTTGCAAATCATTTTCGGAATAGCAGGTTACTTTTATAATTTTCTGAGCTTTATGAAAACCGTCAAAAGATTGCCATTTCAATTGAGTATCTTTCCAGCTTTGTATGTCCTCTTGGGTCAAGACGTCTGAAAAACTTTTGAACGGTATTAACTTGGAAAACGGTGAAATTTTAAATTTCAACCGCCTTCAAAGTATTACTCATTGGGTATACCAACGTTTCAAAGTGCGATGTATCGTTTTTATGTGCAAACGGTATATAGAGAGCGCGTTAAAATACTTCAAAGTGGAATTTCTTTTATTTTTCGTGTATTACCTTTCATAAAAGTTTTAATAATTTTTTTAATGTTCATTAATTTCTTTTAAAGCTATTTTGATTTATTTTAAGCGTGTTAAAATATTTCAAAGTGGAATATATATTTTTTCGTGTATTATATTGTAACACCCTGTACATACAAATATTATAATTAGTTGCAAAAATAAAATAATGATAATATGTAAAATAAAATTACAAAGAAAAGCAAAAAGAGAGGACACGAGGCAGAAAGGAAAAAGTGGGCAGAGGAACCGGGTACGCGCTTCGGGAAAGTGAAAGTGTGTCGTGTGTCCAGAAAAATCTAAAAACTGCAAAGCAAAAGGTCAGATAACTTAATATCATGTTTTAAATTGTTAAAATAACTTACACCCAAGTTTTTAATTATTAAAATGTTTATTTGTTATTAATTTAATAAATAGGTTTAACTAATATTTGAATTTTATTTAATGGACTGCTATGGTAGACAAGGATAACGTTTCCGAAGGGAAGAAAAATAAATTATAAAAAGTCAATTAAAGAGGGGTAAGGAAGGCATAAGATCCTTCCAGAATTCCTCACAGAGAACCCAAAGGGTTACAATATTTTATAAAAGTTTTAATATTTTGTTTTAATGTTTTTTCACTTCTTTTTAAAGCTATTTTGATCTATTTTAAAGTGCGAATAATTACCACCCATTAATTTTTGTAGTTAATTAATTTTAACTGATTTTAACAATATTGGTTGTCACTACAATACCAACTACTAATTACGATTTTACACAGGGAAGTTATCAAACAATTCAAAACTGCGAACACATTTTTTTTCTATTTTGTCGTGATTGATCTCCATTTTAGGATATTATTGCCCAATGAATATTGCGTTCTGAAATGTGAACATTATGAAACTTAAATTTAATTAAAGTTTTTATTCAAATTTTCAGGCGATAGAAAATATTGGTTGTCACTACAATACCAACTACTAATTACGATTTTACACAGGGAAGTTATCAAACAATTCAAAACTGCGAACAAATTTTTTCTCTATTTTGTCGTGATTGATCTCCATTTTAGGATATTATTGCCCAATGAATATTGCGTTCTGAAATGTGAAAATTATTAAACTTCTTGTTGAACCAGGTTTATTCGTCCAGATGATATGTTTGAGGGTTCGTTGTCACTCATGTTGGCAATTTGAAGCAAAATTGTATCCTCATCCAAATCTGACAATGCGGAACTGCTTCTTGGTGTGGAAGTAGTAGAGATTTCATTTTTCACAGCAACTACTTCTGTTGTGGATGTAGATTGTAGATGCAGAAGACATTGATGTTTCGGCAGGTCTCTCCGTAACTGTGCTTGGTGCAAATGCTACATCGGGAATGACATCAGGATTGAACGGATAAATTCCTGTTGCCGAAAATTTAGATTTAATATTAGATTGTGACATAGCCTTATCCCAATAGGATGTCATGATTTTTCCAAAGACAATTTTAGAAATTGCCTTATCGCTATTCATGTTCCAGTATTTTTAAACTTCAGCATTCCAATAATGCTCGAACACCCGGAACACAGCTTTATCGAGAGGCTGTAGCTCGTGTGTAGTATTGCTGGGCAGACAATACAACACAATCTGACATCTTTCTGCTTCGTTGACAATGGAATAATCTAAATGGCTAGCCGCACAACGACAACGAACTTGAAGGCGAATATTGTGATCCAATAGGATTCATATCATATACCAGAAAACCGTGTATCTCCATTTACTAAATTTTTTCAGGAGGCAATAAAAACTTTATTTTCTGAAGTAATGTAATAATTGGGTTGAAAATTTCAATAATGTTATAATATAAATAAATGCAAGTTGCTCATATACTTTTTTTATGATATTTTAATGTTTAACTCATTTTTATTGGAGATACACCTATTTCCTTTTTTAAAGTGACATTTTCCTTTGAGATACACACTTTTCGATATGATATTAAATGGTAGAAAAAAATCAATTTTAATTTGAAATGAAGCATTTATTCTAACAAAATATTTATTGTCAACAATGTTACACTAGAACTACTGATAAGGAACGTTATCATAAAAAGCATGATAATCAAGTTTTCTTTAATGCTTGAAGATGTTAAAATTTTTATTTTTTATTTTTCTTCTGCAGATTTATTTTTTATGATCTGATTTTTATTTTAGATTAATTTTAATGTAGGAAAAATTTTGCAACGAAAGATTTGGCTATAAATTGTTTCTAGCAATTTCCAGGTTATCGGTTTTCCAAAATATGTTTTGTAATTTATCATTATTATTGTAGGACCAAATAGAAAAGCTAGTTATAAAATTCAAAATCTTCTATAAGGTCATCTTTAACTGAGAAGGTTAAAGGCCTTTCGGCCCCCTATCCCCGTTAATTTAAATTATATTACTGTAAAATTTTTAGCATCTTTATTCAACATTTGCTCCAAAATTTGTTCTACTTTGGAGTGTACTCCAACGTCATAAAATCAGTATGCCCCTCCGAAAGTCAATTCACTTTTGGGAATAAATTTTCCCTTAATAAATTTGGGATAAATATTTTTACATTAATTTATACAGTACATGAATCACACATCGCTTGGGTTCCCATAAGTGTGAAAGTTTAAATTTTCTTTCATTATCATTCTATTCTGAAAATTTCTCTTCATATTTGCCAGTAAAGTTGGTGATGCGGTTATCGGAGATCTTTTATTGCAATAGACTTTGTCCACTCTTATTTTCTCAATCGAACCCATTTCGCTAACGTTCGACAATACGTTCGTGCTACCAACCATTGGTATAATCGAGCTTGAATTTGATTCGAATGAACAATCGAATTGAAATGCCGCGCCGACTCGATTGCATTATTGTTGAATGTAACAGTTGAAAAAGTTTCAGTTTTGGTATATTCCACTACATCGAAATTTTGGTTTGTTGTAGATTGAAACCCGTTCGTGGTCTCTTCTGCATTGAGTAAATAATGAAGGTTTGCTTTTATTAAATTTGTTTCCATGGTCGTTCTTTCTCTTCGAGTTGATGTTATCAAGTCAATTACCATGATAAAATATTGACCTCCAAATACTAGTAAAATAACTAATTGATATACCATATATCCTATGTTTCCATTATTTTTCATATCAGAACCAGGTGTATAGTTTTCATAACCAACTGTCGTTAAGATTCCAAACACAAACGTAACAGATATGTCGTAATCCCATTTTTCGTTTAACCTGATTAAGGTAAATGGTAAAATAGCGAAAGCAATACTGCTGGAATAAGGTACATCATAATGTAACGTATCATGCGGACCTTTCCAAATGCTTTTTTAGAAAGTCCCACACAGCTATGCTATCTTCTTCAATGAAATAAATCAAATAATTTCCACTTCGAAAAAGATCACGACTGTTACCACTATCGTCTCTTTATCGGAAAAACAGTTGGTTTCAACTATAAATATTATATTATTTGACAGTACTATAACAATACAGTTTTTAACAACCACGTATGTACCTCTTCATTCAAATTGTAAATATAAATATTCACACCATCATCGTCCAACTGTGAAAAAGCAAATACGTCACCAAAGTTCCACCAATCGAAACCATGAGTAATTGGTAATTGTTTGTTTCCCAGTTCATTGTTTCTTGCTTCATTCTGATTTTCTTTTCTTGCTAAGGGTCCAGTATTACTTTAAAGGGCATCTACGCCTAACGTTGGCATTTTATTTTACACTTTGATAACTAAACGCAATGCGTTTATATTCCGTTAATATAACGGAATGCGTTATATTCCTTACATGTTTGGATTAATATCGAACCAAATCCGTACATACTCGCTCTTTTAGTAAGTCGGGCAAAAGTCGCGTAATCAATGAGTAATTGTTTATAAACTTTCGAATATAACTCGTTAATCACCGTACCGTTTTCGATTATGTGTCCTAAAAATTCCACCTTCGATTGCAGAAATTGGCACTTTTTCCAATTTATCGATGGCCCGAAGTCACCGGCTACTCTCAGCACTTCCTTTAAGTTTTTCAGACCACGCTCATAATCATTCGATGGTATAATTAAATCGTCGAAATATAATAACACTATACCGTCGCATATTAATTGTCTAAAAATGTTATTCATGTATCTTTAGCCAGGACTATTTGATAACCCAAAAGGCACTCTAAGAAATTCGAATTGTCCATAGAGGACTACAAATGCTGTAAACTTTTGACTACCGTCGTCTACCCTAACATGAAAAAATCCATTCTTCAGATCGATTGTACTGAAGATGCGTGCTTCCTGAAGACGATCTAATTGATCTTCGATTAATGGTAATGGATACATCTCTTTTACAATTTTCTTATTTAATTCGCGAAAATCTATGCATAAGCGCGGACAACCATCCGGTTTCTTCGTGAGGGCAATTGGACTCACATAATCCGATAATGAAGGTTTAACGATCCCCTCACTTAACCATGTATTGATTTGCTCATTAACGATATCCTTCTCAGCTTGAGTCAACCTTCTAGGGTATTAGTAAACGGGTCTGTCGTCGCTAAGAAATAATTCTTCATTTGAACGTGGATTCTCCACATTTCGCGTTGAAATCGCCCCCAACGACCACTCTGCATTCCCTTTCTGTAATGCTTCGGATTAAGCTGCCCAGGCGTTCTTCGTATTCTCGCAGTGTTATATTGGGCGAGAAGTAAACGCTGTAGTAAGCGACGTCCGCTATCCTCGCCCACGCGAATCCTTTTCCCATGCCGCTATCCGACATCGCGGCACTTCTAGTGGCGATGACAGCTGCTTTGCTGTCCTCGCTCTCGAACCAGTCCGAGTCTGGCCCATTGTAGTCGGACACTAGCGCGACATCAATTCTCCTTTGCAGGAGTGTTTGCCGCATCGTTCTTTGAGCGTCTCCACTGATGTGCAGGTTTATCTGCAGTACCTTGATTGACTGGTTTTGACAATGTTGATGGGCAGTTTGTACTTGTGGTCCTATGTCCTTCGATCTTGCACACGACGCAAAAGGGCCGTTTTCTCTTGCACGTCTTGGCATAGTGACCTTCTCCGCATTTGAGACATTTTTTGGTTCTGTCCTCGTTAGCGCAGTTTCTTTCGAGGTGGCCCGGAAGCCAGCACCTCCAGCACCTTTCGTTTTCCGGTTCTTCTGATACTCTGCAGGAGTTGACAATCCCCACTGTGATCCTTCTTACTTTTTTTTAGCTGGTCGGCCGCATTGTCTTTAGCCTCAATTCTTGCGATCTGCGTACCGTGATGGTATGGACGCAGATCCAGGACCATAACGCTGTCTGCATATATCAGCCTGTCTAGATCGGCCTTGACTTCTGCTGCCGTTCCCAAGTAACACCAATGTCCGTTTTGTGCCAGTTTAGTATTGATTTATGACGAATATGTACATATTTTTTCATAACTGAAAAATATGTACTAAAATGGTACCTTAGTGGCACATAATTTTTAGTTCATATTTGCACCGTACTATTTATGTACAGTTTTAATGCATATATTTTCATACCGTTTTTTTGAAGCAAATTACTGTATCGAATCAGCAATGAAATTTTATTAACTAAATAATATTTGATTATATGGTATCGTTTCGGTGCTGTAAAAACATTACAATTTTGTTACTATAATTTCATTGTCCAATATGTACAGGTATTTTATTAGTTGGAGGGTACGATATTTACTTCACCGATTTGATGCATATTAGTAGATACAATTTCAGCATATTATAATTTATAAATTTATTTTAATTATAAAAATTATTTATGATGTTTAAATTTATATAAATCTTATTAAAACATTAAATATATTTGTAATTTTTTTTTATTAGATACTAATAATTACTAATTATGATATTTGAAGTAATAATAGTTAAAAGAATTGTACGTTTTTCTTATAAATGGAACAAATTTCGGTAACACGATGTGGACGCTTTACCGATTATGATCTAAAATGCATTGAAATTTTATTAACTAAAAAATATTTGCATATCTTGTACGGATTAGGCACCACGTTTTTATACTAACCGCGGTTTTATTGAATTATTTAAAAATATATTTATTCATTGATGAATAATACTAATTTTAACTTAAATAATTTGATAATTATGATATTGAAGTAATAATAATTAAAAGATTGTACGTTTTTCTTATAAATGGAACAAATTTCGGTAACACGATGTGGACGCTTTACCGATTATGATCTAAAATGCATTGAAATTTTATTAACTAAAAAATATTTGCATATCTTGTACGGATTAGGCACCACGTTTTTATACTAACCGCGGTTTTATTGAATTATTTAAAAATATATTAATTCATTGATGAATAATACTAATTTTAACTTAAATAATTTGATAATTATGATATTGAAGTAATAATAATTAAAAGATTGTACGTTTTTCTTATAAATGGAACAAATTTCGGTAACACGATGTGGACGCTTTACCGATTATGATCTAAAATGCATTGAAATTTTATTAAGAGGGCTGTATACCTAACTTTTAACGAATATCCATATAGCTCTTTTATTAATGTATGGAATTTAATGCGGTTTGAAGTAAACGATTAGAAAAAAAATCTAGTTTCAAAGTCATTAAGAAGTTAAAAAAAAATTTTTTCATTTTTTATTATAATAATTAATCACTCCAGTGACCTGCAAGTGACTTTCCATGAATATACAAAGTATTTAAATTAAAACTATTTTTAAAATATCTATATATATAAGACAAAACCCGTATATATTTGCTTTTTAAGAAAGTGCATTTAAATCGTAAAATTTGGTTTACACCCATAACATTGCCGGTTTAACGAATTATTTAATTCAATTATGAGTGTAAACCAAACTTTATGATTAGGTATAAAGTCCTCTTAACTAAAAAATATTTGCATATCTTGTACGGATTAGGCACCTCGTTTTTATACTGTTTTATTGAATTATATAAAAATATATTAATTCATTGATGAATAATACTAATGAGTCATTCCATATGAAATCAACAAATCGGCAAAGCCAGCATATCTTAGATTTTGCTGAAACTTTGTGGAAATATTCGTTAGGGTTCTAAGGACCAAAATCCACAAGGATTTAATTTTCGCACGCGTCACTTCCGGTCCACACAAAATAAAGCAATTGAAATTGCATGAAAAGTCTTATTTTTTTGCTTTGCGGTTTTAACTGTAAAATTTTTTCTATTAGAGATGTCTACTCGATCAAGGTTGCATTTTGAAGTAGAAACATAGTAGTTTCTAAAAAAAATAAAAATTTACATAATTTATATATACCTGAAAAATAACATGGTATTGAAAATACATGTATTTTATTGATTTTTTGTGATTTTCAATGGGCTCCAGTGTCTGCGCTGTTGAATATAAAAGTTTAATCATTCTCAGATCTTAAAGTGCTTATATCGTAAGAGAACAAAAATTTAAAATCGAATCGTTCAATCATCCCGTTTTGAAAAAATCTTTGTTTGAAATTTTGAAATTTTGAGAATTTGCAAATTTCAGGCTACAATTTGGACGTGTTTAGGAATAGACAAAAATTTTAAATTTACAGGATACTTAGTTCTTACCTTTAACTTCAAAAACCTTCAAAGTCCAGGTTGGTTATTTGCCCTCTCGCGGATATATAGGCGTTTAAAGAGAAAGCTTTGCTTGAAATTTGAAAAATTTGCATATTTCAAGCTACAATTTGGACATGTTTGGTAAGAGACAAAAATTTGAAATTTGCAGCATACTTAGTTCTTACCTTTAGCTTCAAAAACTTTCAAAGTCCAGGTTGGTTATTTGCCCTCTCGCGGATATATAGGCGTTTAAAGAGAAAGCTTTGCTTGAAATTTTAAAAATTTGCATATTTCAAGCTACAATTTGAACATGTTTGGTAAGAGACAAAAATTTGAAATTTGCAGGATACTTAGTTCTTACCTTTAACTTCAAAAACCTTCAAGGTTCTGGTTGGTTATTTGTCTTCTCGCGGATGTACAGGCGTTTAAAGAGAAAGCTTTGCTTGAAATTTTAAAAATTTGCATATTTCAGTCTACAATTTGGACGTGTTTGATAAGAGACAAAAATTTGAAATTTTCAGGATATTTAGTTTTTACCTTTAACTTCAAAAACCATCAAGGTCCTTTTTGGGTATTGGTCCTCTCGCAGATGTACAGACATTTAAAAAGATGCTTTGCTTGAAATTTAAAATATTTGTTTGTTTTTAGGTTACAATTTGGACGTGTCTGGTAAGAGATAAAAATTTGAAATTTACAGGATACCTAGTTCTTACCTTTTACTTCAAAAACCTTCAAGGTCCTGGTTGGTTACATGTCCTCTCGCGGATCTACAGGCGTTTAAAGAGAAAGCTTTTCTTGAAATTTTAAAAATTTGCATATTTCAGGCTACAATTTGGACGTGTTTGGTAAGAGACAAAAATTTGAAATTTGCAGGATATTCAGTTCTTACCTTTAGCTTCAAAAACTTCAAGGTTCTTTTTGGGATTTCCAAAATAAAGAAAAATCATTTCAAATTTATAGTTAATTTATTTTTTTAAATTTATCACATGGTTTTACAATATTTACAGTTTCAAAATGATCAGAAGCTGAAAAATTTCGTACTCTTAATTGTTTATGAGACAGCGGAGTAAAACTGTGGTAGGTTCTAGTATTTTTAAATACGTATGTTTTATTTTTAATTGTATCAACATCACTAAATCTTTTGGACAAAAAAGATTCTGTTGCATCAACATCAGAATTTGATACAAAAAGAATTCTATGCCAGAAATTTTATTACAACAGAAATCAAACATTTCTCTATGCGTTAGTATGTGTTCTCCTGCGGTTCGTTGGAGGCTAGCTTTCCTTACAGTGCTCTTAATTTTTATCTCTTACCAGACACGTCCAAATTGTAACCTAAAAACAAGCAAATATTTAAAATTTCAAGCAAAGCTTCTTTTTAAACGTCTGTACATCTGCGAGAGGACCAATACCCAAAAAGGACCTTGATGGTTTTTGAAGGTAAAGGTATGAACTAAATATCCTGCAAATTTCAAATTTTTGTCTCTTATCAAACACGTCCAAATTGTAGCCTGAAATATGCAAATTTTTAAAATTTCAAGCAAAGCTTTCTCTTTAAACGCCTGTACATCCGCGAGAAGACAAATAACCAACCAGAACCTTGAAGGTTTTTGAAGTTAAAGGTAAGAACTAAGTATCCTGCAAATTTCAAATTTTTGTCTCTTACCAAACATGTCCAAATTGTAGCTTGAAATATGCAAATTTTTAAAATTTCAAGCAAAGCTTTCTCTTTAAACGCCTATATATCCGCGAGAGGGCAAATAACCAACCTGGACTTTGAAAGTTTTTGAAGCTAAAGGTAAGAACTAAGTATGCTGCAAATTTCAAATTTTTGTCTCTTACCAAACATGTCCAAATTGTAGCTTGAAATATGCAAATTTTTCAAATTTCAAGCAAAGCTTTCTCTTTAAACGGCTATATATCCGCGAGAGGGCAAATAACCAACCTGGACTTTGAAGGTTTTTGAAGTTAAAGGTAAGAACTAAGTATCCTGTAAATTTCAAATTTTTGTCTATTCCTAAACACGTCCAAATTGTAGCCTGAAATATGCAAATTCTCAAAATTTCAAAATTTCAAGCAAAGATTTTTTCAAAACGGGATGATTGAACGAGTCGATTTTAAATTTTTGTTCTCTTACGATATAAGCACTTTAAGATCTGAGAATGATTAAACTTTTATATTCAACAGCGCAGACACTGGAGCCCATTGAAAATCACAAAAAATCAATAAAATACATGTATTTTCAATACCATGTTATTTTTCAGGTATATATAAATTATGTAAATTTTTATTTTTTTTAGAAACTACCATGTTTCTACTTCAATATGCCACCTTGATCGAGTAGACATCTCTAATAGAAAAAATTTTACAGCTAATACCGCAAAGTAAAAAAATAAGACTTTTCATGCAATTTCAATTGCTTTATTTTGTGTCGACCGGAAGTGGCGCATGCGAAAATTAAATCCTTACGGATTCTGGTCGTTAGAATCCTAAAGAACATTTCCACAAAGTTTAAGCAAAATCTGAAACAGTGCAGCAACAATTTTTTCTTTTTTTCGGTGTTTTCACATGGAATGACTCTAATATAATATTTATGACACACGTGTTTTTCCATTTTCTGCATTTCGTAACAATTTTTTTTAAATTCATATTACTAATAATTTTCATATGTTTAAACTAAAAATATTTTATTTATTTTAATTTAATAATGATATTTTAAACTACGAAATTAAAAAATTTAAAATTGTCAAAACATTGCATTATATAAAATGTATAGCAGTAACCTCTAGGTAGGTCTGAAGGTTAACTCGACGCCTACGACGCTGACACAATCAAGGTAACCTAGGTTCTAACCCCACCTCGGCTGGATTTTTCTAGTAAGTACATAAGTATAATTTAACGATATTTTTCAGATACACTGGGCGCATGGCAAACAAATGGATTAAATTAAAACTGATAATTTATTAATAATAATTATTATGTTAAATAAATTGGCTGTAAAAAGTATATCGCATCTAAATAAAAAATTACAGAAATCAAATTTTTTTTTATTCTTAAAATTTTTTAAAAGTAATAATAAAATATCAATACATAATCTGTACATAAACGATGTTACCAACTTTTTAGTCACTACGACACCTGTAACAATATTAAAATTTTCCCCGGTAGCTCGCCGTAGGTCGTAGGTTAAAATTTAATTAGGTGTCGTAGCGAAACGTTAACTAAATTTCTAATCATACTAATAAAAATAAAAAAAAATATGTGTTGAGCGCCACTATCATAAATATAATTAAAGTCCACGCCGGATTGTCATAAAAATAGATGATAGACTACTTATTAAACCCGCGACGCGTCTTTATAAAAGGAAAATAATCAAACCTTATTAAACGTTACAAATTTGTATTCCTCCTTACAAATGAGACCTGTAGAAACATAAACAAAACACACAAAATAAAACTCATAATTAATAATTAAAACATATAATAATTAAAAAAAAATAGCATAAATAAATACAGTGAAATTAATAATAAAACTAGATTGCAATAAACAATGAAATAAAAATAATAAATTTTGTAAATAACTGTTTTGGGCCCAATTAAATTAAAATTAAATTAAATTAAAATTAAATTAAATGAACAAAAAAATTACTAATTAATTTTATAATGAAGATAAACAAATGTAGATAAATGAGATGAAACAAAGGAATTATTAATAAAATTATTCACTGTACGCCACTGACTGTTGAAATTCACTGTAGGTACTCGTATTTCTTAAAATTAAAAACAAAATTCACTTACTTCTAAAATATTCTTCATGGTCTCTTGGAAAATCCAAATTTGTAAACGTTGTATATAAGGATGTTGCAAAATTTTGACAAACAGAAGATGGTAGTTTGCGAAATAAACTATATGTGAACCCATCCAAATGGTGATTATTCCCTCGAAGGTATTTTTGACAAATTGTGCCAATAGATTTATTCAAATCTCAAATTTTATATTTTGCACTTAATTAAATCCCGTTTTACGGTAATAAAAGAAAGATTTAATTTATCTTTCATCGATATAAACTTTTAAAATGCAACAAAAATGTTCGAATGTAAATCGTTAATTTTTCACCGAAAGTTCAAAACTTTGTTTATTCGCTTATAAAAAATAATTAATTTGTTTGCCGAATTTATTCACAAAAATACTTTAATTAAATGTTTACTTTTATTTAATTATTGTTAACTCCAAACACTTAGTTTTCTTGAAGAATTAACTTTTAAAATCCGCAATGCGCGACTGAGTTAATTTTGATTTTGAAGATTCAAAAATCGTGATTAAACTAACTGAAATTTGACTGTAACCCTTTTTTATATTGGAAACAAAAATACATATATCCCTTTAAAGTGATCTATATGTTAGGGGTTTTTGGTCTCATAATCTGAATTTTTCTACTTTAATTGCTAACACGCGCCAAACTAAAAATCCCAGTAAAGAGCTTCAAGATTTTTACGACTTTCTCACCATAAAATTAATTTTTCTATGTTAAAAATGTCGTAAAATTTTCAAAAATTAATCGATTATTTAACGATAATGTAATTCACGTGGTAACAAAATTCAACTTATTTTCAAAAATATACGTCATAGATGTAAAAATTTGGCTCGTGTTTGAAATAAAAACTTAATGAAGCAAATTAAAGAACAAAGAAATTTAACCTTTACTGAACAAAGAAATGAAATTACTATGGGAATATATTTTTCGTATACAAATTTTGTAAAAATTTGAAAAATTTAAAAAAAACTGATTTGACTGAAAAGATTCTAACAACGATGCACCAACACAGTAACAGAAAAATCAATGCCGAAACGTTACGAAAATGTATGTAACCTATATGTACATAAGCGATGCATAAATTTTAGTAATGACAAAATGGGCAAAAAGTCACAATATCGTCACGAAAAAATATGTACAGAATATGTACATAAAATCAATGCCGTTACGTTACGAAATCGTTACGAAAATTTATGTAACCTATATGAACATAAACGATGCATTCATTTTAGTTATGACAAAATGGGCATAAAAAACACAATATCTTCACGAAAAAATATGTACCGAATATGTACATTTTTGACGGTTTTGTGTTACTTGGGTTATATCTTCTTCGATATCTCTTATGGTGAAGACTTTCTCGTTTCCCGGCAGCGCTTTGATGTTGCCTTGAATACTCTCAGTAAGATTTCCTTTCAGTTCCTGGGCCTTTTGGTCCTCCTCCAGTTCAATAAGGATATGTCCGGCTTGGGTCCTCCTTAAACTTTTGACCAAAGGCGCATTTGAGCAAGATTTTAACGCTGTCTTTATGGAGGCCATCGTGCCTTTGGGCTCTTCTTCTGAGGTCTCAACCAGGATCGCATCGCTTTTCTCTTTACTTAAATTTTCGTTTCGGTGCTTCGATGGTCGTGTTTGGTGTTTTTCTTGTTCCTCTTCTTTCTTCTTGTTTCTTTTCTTTCTATTCACTATCTGGAATGGCGTCCCGTCGCTCTCTATTCCTTTCGTAGTATCGTTCGGTACCTTGTATAATTCTTCGAGTTTGCCTCTCAGCTCTCTTTCGTTGATCTCAAAGTCACTTTGGCTGTTGTGCTCGCTTTCCTTACGCAGTAGGTCGTTGTTGATGTTAATATGCTTCGCCATTTTTCTTGCGGCTGTTTCGGGAGGGTTCCATGGGGAGCTTGTCGCGAGCGGGTTCCCTCTTGCTGTAAACCTTTTTTTTTTGCACCTGTCTTTTGTCGTGTTCTGGATGCTCTGCCAGCCCCGTGACACTGGTTGACTGATTGATCATTATCCTATTGCGGATCTCTTCCACTTTAGTAAAATGTTTTTGGATTCCGTTAACCTTATCGCCCAGTTCCCTCATCTGTTCTATTAGTTCTTGTAATTTATTCATTTGTTCTGGCGAGAACGATGTTTCGAATTGTCTTTCATGCATGTTGTCCCAAGAAGTCTTCAGTGATCCCATCGCTGTGTCCATGTCTCTAACTATTTTCAGTGTGTTTGTAACGCTGGCCTCAACACCCTTCAATGTTTCACTTTGTGCTATTGCTTGTGTTAGGTTTGGTCTCCTTTGAAAGTGCCTAGCTTCCTGTTTGACTTTCGTGGTCTCTTGCGTGCATCTTGTGACTGTTTCAGTCAGTTCATTAAGCCTAGCTTCCTGCCTATTTACGGCCTCAACAAGTTTCATCATTAGGGGTGTTTCATTGCCGCCCTCCTGATCTTTGCTAACATCTTCGGTCTTCGTTGGCAGCTCGTTAAGAAGGCTTCTCAGCTCTTGTGGGATACTCCTGCATTTATCCTGCCTAATGAATTTTGATATTTGCTCGACATGACTAATGAGCGTATCTATTCTTCTTCCAGTCGTTTTCGAGTACGTCCCGACCTGGTCGCCTACCGGAAGCGTAGAGCAGTCGCTTGCTGACGGTCGGGGGAGGCCCTCTCCATCGCCCCCCGATCCGACCGATACTGGAGTACCGAGTTTCCCCTGCATCGTAATGTTTATATTTTCCTTATTGTCCATTTTCATGTTTTCTTGTCCGAGATTTTTGGGCAGGACCTCTTACCCTGTTTACCTCTCGCGTCAGCCCTGTGGACTTCCCTCTTCCACCGGGGTTGGATACCCGATCTCGGAGAGTCCTCCACAGGTTACCAGGGACCACCAACTTGGAGGTGCGAGTAGGAATTGAGTGGGAGGGCTATAAGAGACGCTTCACTCTCCATTTGGTCCCAGCTAATCCGTTGCTAGCTGATGTATTGCTTCTTTGGATTTCTCATGTGCGACATATTTATTTCGTCTATATCCTGCACAAGCTGATTAAAGCATTGTTCATTGTTCCCGAAATTTGAAAATTAAAAAAATAAATTTCCACAAAAAAACTTGATGGAGTTGAAAGCACACCGTAAGGGCTTTCAGGAAGGTTAGATTGTTAAGAACATTAATTGGTAGAATCGCTATGGTGTATATTGAAGTGTTATTTTCCACCCTCAAATATTTAATTATAGAATTTTCCAGTTCTTCTTGGTAAAATTTTAATTCGTGCGAAGAAATCACCTTCTTACCCGGGTGCTCAATCGGTTCCTTTATCGTTTTCAAACTGACGGACGCTCTTATCGGTCGACCTTCAATGCTAAATACTTTTGTTAGCAAATTTCTCGCTTTTCTCGTGTATTTCTCTGATGCTGGCTAGAACATTCCTTACGATTTTAAAATTTTTCATCTTTCTTTTCTTCCTTTTGCGTTTTTTAAATTCTTCCAAAATTCTTCCTATTTGGACGAACCACACCAGTTTTCTGTACGGCATCCCCTCTTCTTTCCATCTTCCTCGTCTTTATCCTCTTTCTTCCACCTCCTTGAACTGGGTTGTGGCGTTACTTAAACTCTGCGCTCACAAAATCCAAGTTATCAAAACCTTTCGACCTTACCTGCACTCCTGGGTCTCTAAAGCGGCGCTACGGCTCAGCTCAGTATAGAACACTTTGTGGGGGGGGGGTGCAAGCCGAGGAGATCCTCGACCCTATCAAAAAAATCCTACACAAAGAGAATTTAAAGGCGCCCCGTGCTTATTGCCACTTATCAGTTGTAGGTGAGGCCTGAAAGCACGAAAGTCAAGAAATAAAACTCCAGGGCACAGGTAGATGGTTTTAATAAAATGAAATGAAGGTATGGTCAAACCAATCACAATTATACACCACCGTATCTTTGTAGGCGCAGCTGATAATAATTAAATACCGCGTCAGATCTGATTCGGCGTACAAAAATCATACAATCGGAACTTTCGCTCCGATTTTATCAAACAAGGGTGGTAGGTAAGTAACCTCAGCTCGGATTTTTAAAATTTCCACTGTCAAGAATCATTAAAAACGGTACAAAAAGCTATTATAAAACAAAATATTTGCGAACCATTGTAAATAGGGCTCTAAAAAGTCAAATTTTCAAAATTTGTATTGTCCGATGCAGTCTTACGAGTTAGAAACGGTTTAGAACATTCCATTGGCTGCCGAAACCCCGCCTCTAACATATCCCACCAAAAGCTTATATAAGGTGTGTACTTCATAAAATGCTCTCAGTACATACTGGCGATCACAACAATGTGTCGTGTGTTGAGCGTTAAACAACAGTTCTTTTTAGGGCCAAAAATACTTAGAAAGGGTTACGGTTTTAACGACGTTGAATCTCGCTTTTTTTTGAAACTCTGGCGGGGGTGGTTGTGTTGCCGAAATGGGCCTTTCGCGCGCTACGCTGCGCTCCGCACGCTACAGACCCATTTTTCGGCAACACTAAACTCATTAAAAACATCCCTCTAGGGTGATCCAACTCGGCACATTGTGCTATTAGCAAGGGGTAAATCTCGCTTTTGTTATGCATCTGGCGGGTGTGTTTGTGTTGCCGAAATGGGCCTTTCGCGCGCTACGCTGTGCTCCGCACGCTACAGACCCATTTTTCGGCAACACTAAACTCATTAAAAACATCCCCCGAGGGTGATCCAACTCGGCAAATTGTGCTATTAGCAAGGGGTGAATCTCGCTTTTTTTTTGCTGCAAATTTAAGCCAAAAATACGTTGAAAATGTGAATTTACCTCGACATAATGATGAATTTCCCCGTGTTTTTTAGTCAAAAATACCCCTAAAAAGTGAAATTATGTCGATGTTAACTGCGCGACGGACTAGGTACTACTGGGTGCGTAAGCGAGCTCCGGTTTTTCCAAGTGTTAGAGTAACTCACACCACACGGACTGACAACAGAATGACTGTGAAGTTTGAAAATCGAGCTAAAATTGGCAACTTTAAAATCGATTATTGGCCAAACTAATCGATATACGACTTTCATCCTCACCTTAATCGCTTCGTCTATATTTTTTCTATCTAAATCCGTCGAGTTTTTTTTAATAAATTTAATATTCTCGAGCTGAGCCTACTTACCTGCTACCCAAACAAGATGGTATATTTAGGAAGATAGCAAATCTTCTATCTTCTACGCCGAAAAATCGCCCGCGTATTTAAGTGCACTATTATGTAGTACCGAAACTCTCGAAGCACTTCGCTTCGTACACACAGGAATAAATGTGAAAAGTCGCTGCGCCTCTATAATGCCCCTGCTCCACTGAATACAGCCAACTGCAACTTAATGAACGATTGCTCCTTGCAGAAGTTAACAAGAGGGAGTATAGTTGTTGATGGATCTCGTATCCAGGGTCGCACTCGGACGAAGTACAGGTGTTCGTACTTGTAGATCGAATTTTTATCAATGGTAAGACAAAATTCGTGTGGTCGATAGGAGAATAATTTGATAAAAGATTGCAGTACACTAACTTGAACTAAAATAGCAGCCTCGAATTTACTGGATTGAACCCACACCAGGTGGAAAAATACGTGGAACGTTGTAACGCAAATTGCTCTAATTTGGGCCACTTGCCCCGCTGATCTACGAATGGAAAGGTAGACAGGCCAGCTAAGGGATTACACCCCCGTCCAGTGCCAGAGCATGGGTCGCGTGGACGCGGTTCGTAGGTTCTTCCGTTGGCTCAGGCGATCAATTGGCAACTAACTAAGAAAACAAAACCTTTCGGGCGCCAGTCCTCTAAATAAAATACGGAAGTAAATAAGAGTTGATTTTATTTAAAGAACAAAGTATAGATAAAGATGGGGTTGACAATATCTGATTCCAAAACTCCAATAGGAGACACAAAACATATAACATAGCAAGTAAAATCCAGGATACCCTGAAGGGATACCCTGGGACAATAAAAAAAAAAATAAAATACAGATGAGTTGCCATATGAAGACAACTCACAAAAATAATTCGCGCATCCAGGAGATTGCCCAACGCAGACATAAAAACGTTGGTAAAATTGACTGCAAATAACACATTCGCAAGAGATATCATCAAGTAAAATTAAATACAGCAATTGCTTTCTAACTTACCCTTCCACCTCAATCTGTCCGATTCAACATCTCAATTCTTTTGGAACCTCTGGAATATTAATGGTTCATCGTTTAAACTGAGTTTTAGGTGTAAAGCTAAAAATAACAAAAACTGCACAATTAAACAAGAATCAATTCACCTGCGAACGGTATATCATCTCAATAACGATGTAAATAATTAAAACAAGAAAATCTCCTAAATGCGTTTCCACAAAAAAAACTAATTAATGGTTTTCCAGCCATCCTACGTCGTTGGTGCTGTCCTAACCACTAGAGATGGAATAGTGGTATAGGCTAACGCTACCGCTGCGACAAAAATCCCTCGATATTGGAATGGAGCTCGCACGTCTTCCCAAAAAGTATGGATAAATCGTCAAAGGAGACGGCCAAAGTGACAATCTTATCACACCACTTCTTAATCAAAGACGCAAAACTACGGTGAAGCTGGGGATAAATGAATGTTGATCAGTCCTGCCCTCTCCATTGATCTCATACGGGAATGGTGAACCCAAAAACGAAATCCCAACATCGTCAAAAATGGCTGCCACAGATGGTTCGACACAGGAATCAAGGTTATCACAGGTGGAAACAAGATAACCAAACTGCTGGCCCATATCCATACAAATAACCATATGGTTTATGGATAAAAACAGCCAGATGGACAATCGGGTTACTGATCACCATGTGCACCCGCTCAGAAAACCATAATTAAAATTGGAAACCAAAAATTGACGTCACAGAAAATTAACGTGGTAGTACGAAGAAGCTAAAATTTATCAAAGTCAAACTTCTGCTCGTAATAGAAAATAATGCAATCTTACCCACAAATGTAGCACAGAAGGTAAAATAAAAAAGATCACTTCAATAAGCTAACAATTTGTGGCTTTTAAAAACATAAAATTGCACACAACGAAAAATGAAACTTCTATCTTTCATGCAGATAAGCGAAGAATGAACGTTAAAGAAATTTTCGAAATTTAATACGATTGCGCGTGTTTGAAACACACACAGGGTGATGCATAGATTTCAGCCAAAATATAAATAATAGCATTTGAAATGCTACAACGTCACGTTGAACTTTTGCCGGCCCCTCGTAAACAATGACCGATACGATTATGTAATCCGAAAACCGGAGTTAAATTGGTTACGTTAATTTAAATAATAAATCGATATCGATTGTAAAATTCGCACTTTTCTATATTAAATCGTCGTTAATAGCAAATATGCAAAATCGCTTGCTTATTCTAATCAGCGCTTATCAACCAACTTGACAAAATTCACGAAGCCCCATATCCTTTTTGTTTGGTTCCAAATCAAAATTACCAAAATGTTATAAACAATAAGCGTAAACAAAGGTATATAGGGTGCTTCAAAATCTTGTAACCAATTGGCAAATTTAGCATATAGCTGTTAGCGCTAAATTTTCATGTTACAGGGTGCCTTTTCCCCTTCAAAAACCAACCTCGGAGAAATGATTTTTGCTTTCATCTTGTAATTTTTCTGTCTTTTTAACCAATAGAATTTTCTCTTAACCCGAAGTTTTCTCCATTTTATTTTTCTCAATGCCCTTCTCGTAAAAACAAGGACCTTTTTTCTAATGTCGCCCATACGACACCTTCTCTTATTTCTTTCATCCTCTTCTTTATTTTCATTTTTCTCAATCTCTTCCAATGGTTTCACTTTTTCTGCTAAAGTTTCTCCTTTTATTAAACTTATTTCTTCCTTTTTATCTTCTAGTTCCTCCTCATTTTCATTTTTCCATAATTGGCACTGCTCCTTGTTCTACTCAATTCTTCAAAATATTCTACCCATTCTTTTTTGTCTTGAGCCATTTGCTCTATCAGCTGTTGAAGCCTCCAATCAATTTGATCGATTTGATCCCAGCCTGTAGCCATGGTCAAACTTTTCTTACTAAAAATCTCAGGGTGACAGCCGGTTCTGCGGTGAACATTTACTAACATAAAAATTATCCAAATTGAATCCAAAAAAATGTTCACCAATAATAATAATTATTGGTGAATTGGTGAAAATTATTATGTCCCAGGTTCGGGTAGCCAATATGTCATATAATAACACAGCCCCGATTTTTCTTCAAAAACTTTTCAAAAATTAACTACGTCGAGCAGCTGAATTATTCTGACATACGCCACGACTTGCTCGTCGGTTCCAAATTTCTTTATCACTTTCCGCGTGACCTTCTAATATTAAACCAAATTTTAATTTTGTTATAAACTGCAGAAAATGAAAACCTTCCTTCAAATTAATGATATCTAAAAATAAAAGGCCACTTTCAATCAAATCAATCTTATTTATTTTCAAAATTAACTCTAAAATTTACACTTTAGATCATCAAACAAAATTATTAACCTGCCCGTACGGCGGTAAAAGTGCGAGTCCCTTTATCTCCAATTATCACAATTACCAATTATAATATTTTTACAAACATTTTCCCCATGCAATTTTATTGTCAATTGGGGCTCAAAAAAAATATGACAATATATTAACTATGGTGTTAAATAGATGAGGTCGAGTCCGAACGCTTTTGGAAATTTAGAAAGAGCCATTGAAATATATTTGAGGGAATCCAAAAATTTAGCATTATTTACGACCATAGAAATAATTTTAGTTCCTCGCATTGTCAGATCAGGCATTAAATCGGTTTGCTTTATTACGTTGCAAGAAATAAATGTCACTATTCACAGTAATAACTGCAACAAAATGCCGCCATTAATGAGGTGATAGTGTTATAATGCCCCCGATGGTATAACAAGTTCAGTGCAAGCCTTTGACCTGTGCCTTCAAACAAAATATCTCTCCCTTTACTGCCATACTTATAGACACATATTTTGTACTTGCTAGCAAAGTAGCTTTGAAGTTGCTTTAACTTTGGTATTCTGGCACTTTCTTCTGGTATTTTTAATGAAACATCTATTCATTTTTTTCATTCATTCACTTTATTTTAAGTCATTCGGTACAAAGGTTAGTTTATTTACTCTTGTGTTTTTCGCTGAATTTTTAAATAGTGCATTATGAAGTTGAACGTGTCTTATCCAGCTACAGGCTTCCAAAAACTAATCGAAATTGTGGATGAACTCAAACTTCGTATGTTTTACGAAAAATGAATGGGAGCTGAAATCAATGCTAGCCCTTTGGGCGAATCTTGGAAAGGCTCTCTCTCTAGTCGCATCCTCAATGACTGAGGAATCGTGATCCAAAAAGCTCACTCGCAGTTGTTCACTATGGTCTTCCATTCTTGCCGGTCTTTTGCATCTCTTGTTGTTGTCTGTATAGGGGTCGCTTTGTTATTTGTTTTATTTGATCAATCCATCTGTTAGGCGATCTACCTCTCGATATCTTGCCGTCTACCTTTCCCTGAACCACCTTCTCCAGGTTTGTCCCATCTCTGCATATCACGTGACCAAAATATTGAAGGATACGTTGTCGGAAACTAAAAATTTCTAAATAATTTTTCATTTCTTTTCTTCTTGCATAAATAGAATGGGCTGTGAAAGCTGTGATTCTTCCTCTTATGAATCACCACCCACTATTACTAGACTGGTTGATCGTAATTACAAAATCATTTTTGATTATATTGCTCGAGACAACAAAATTATCTACATACCAACACCTACAAATATCGTCCAAACTATTAATTAGGGTTTTATTTACACAATGTTGGTTTTGTGTAAATATAAATTTGTCCAATGCATCATTGTATTGCTTAATTTTACATTGCTGAACGACATTGTTTAAAAGGTATTTTGTCTGACCAACATAAATGACATCACAACTGATAGGTATCGATAAATAACTTTATTTTACAAATTATTACAAAACGTATCGTATTTACAATTATAACTTATTTACATAAACACCAGAATGAATCTGATTATTACTTTGTGCCTCTTTTTGGGGTATGCTTTATTTACATTTGTCCAGTTGGTACTTGTGAGTTAGTGCCAACTATTTGAATTCAAACATTACACTCTTCACCTCTTAGGGCCAGTTCTACAAAGCAAGTATAAATTAGGAATAAGCTATACTGAGAATAAGTCACACAGATGTCGTTATACGCAAGCGTAGAACGTAATTTAGAGAGAGAAAATAGAGACTTATTCTCAGTATAGCTTATTCTTAGTTTATACTTGCTTTGTAGAACTGGCCCTTAGTCTTTTAGTCCGTCGCATCTCGATAACGAGCTGGTCTAATGATATTTCTTCGAGGGCGAATTACCATGTCTGCTTGCGTAGCTTCTTCATACGGTCTTGAGAGTACTTCCTCCTCTTCGGTACTTGTCTTATTAGTCTCACTTCATTAGTCCCCTCCTAGCTCACTTGTAGAGTGCTTCTTTCTTCCGTTTGTCCTTGTTCGTCTTTACTTTCGCCTATTTCTGTTTCCGGTACCGTTTTTACTTCTGTTATTTCTCCTGAATGTGTTGCATCTTCTTCCAGATCTGGCACTGTCTTGAATATTTGATCTAAATGCCTTTTCCACCATATACCATAGCCAGGTACTTTGCATAGATACGTTATACGTTCTTACTCCACATACTTTTGCGATTCTTCTCCGGATCCAAAATGTCTTATTTCGGTTCCTGTAATCTTTTACATAAACGTCATCTCCTTCCTTGAATAACTGATTTCTTCCCCCTCTCATAATTTTCTGATTTTGAAAATTTTCTTTCTTTTGTGGTCTAAGCGCATCAAATCTAGTTCTTATTACTCTACTGAACATTCGATAGGCCGGAGTTGCTTTTATCGTACAATGTTCCGTAGAACGATAGATTAATAAATATCTTGCCAGTATACGACTTTCCGATATGTCTGAATTCTTTGGGTCTTCTAACGCCTTTTGTAATGCCGATTTGATTGATTTAACCGCATTTTCTGCGGCACCGTTTGAAGCTGCGTGATACGGGGGACTCAGGCTATGAATAATTCCATTTGTTCCACAAAAACTTTTAAATTCGCCTGATGCAAATTGTGGGCCATTATCTGATACTATTTGTTTTGGAATTCCAAATCGTGCAAAAATTTATCGTAAAGCATCTGTCGTTGCATCCGCATTAGTTGAGTTCATGCGCACTACTTCTGGCCACTTACTATACGCATCTGCCAACACTAAATACATTTTTCCTTGTACTGGACCAAAAAAATCTATGTGATTCCTTTCGAAAATTGCTTTTGCTTCTTGGAATCGTAGAACTTCCGACTTTGGGGGATTTGGTCTAAACCGATTGCATATTTCGCAACTTCTTGCCATATTTTCTATCTCTGTATCCATCTTTGGCCACCAAAAATATGATCTAGCTCGACTTTTCATTTTCACCACCCCGCTATGTGCCAAGTGTAATTCTTTTAATAGTTGTTTCTTCCTAAACTGTAACGGTATAACCACTTTATGTCCCCACATAATTATTCCCTCTTCCAGCGTCAGCTCTTTCTGTCTGCTTAGGTATGGGTCAAAACTTGAATCTTGTTTTATCATATAATCCTTCCAACCGTTCTGTATTTCTGCATACACCTTTGCCAATACAACATCGTCCCTCACCGATTCTTTAATATCTTTTGCTGAAATTGGTGCTTCGAAATCACTTTGAATAAAGTTGATATGATTAAATTCTGCACTTACTTTGGAGGATTCATTTAGAAGTAATCTTGACAAGCAGTCTGCATTTGAATTATCTTTTTCTTGAACATATTTAATCTCAAAATCAAAATTATTTAAGAAAATCGCCCATCTGTGCAATCTTCCCGCCGCCATTGTCGGCAATCCCTTTTTGCTTCCAAACAGATAGATTAAAGGTTTATGATCCGTTGTCAAAATAAATCTTTTACCCACCAAGTACTGGAAAAACTTCCTGACAGAATAAAATATTATTAACGCTTCTTTATCTAACATCGAATAGTTTTTCTCACTAATATTCAGAGTACGTGAAACATAGCAAATGGGTCGATCTGTACCATCTTCGTAAACGTGCGATAAAACTCCTGCTACTCCATATGCACTTGCATCGCAACTAACTTTAACAGGAAGTTCTGGATTGTAATGCACCAGCACATTGTCCAAAGTCATCACTTCTTTTGCTCTGTCAAAAGCTGCCTGGCATTTTCCATTCCACTGGAGTTGTTACCTGTCGTTGCTATTCTTTAAAAGTTCGTAAAGGGGCTGCAGCATTTGGGTTATATTCTCAATAAATCGGGAATAGTAATTTATCATGCCTAAAAATGATTTTAATTGAGTTAACGTTTTTGGTATCTCACAATTTACAATTGCACTTATTTTTGAAGGATCTTTCCGTAAACCTGCACTGCTTATTTTATGGCCCAGATATGTTATCTCTTCTTCAAAGAAAGCGCACTTCTCTTTTTTTAACTTAAAACCTGCGTCTGATAATCTTTTAAAAACCTCCTCTAAATTCTTGACATGTTCTTCCTGGTTTCTTCCCGTCACCACAATATCATCTATAAATACTGCGGTCTTTTCGCATCCCCTTAGTGTCTTTTCAATTATACGTTGGAAAATAGAGCAAGCAGGTTTGGTTCCGAAAGGTACTCTTTCCATTTTGTACAAACCCTTATGTGTGCTCCATGCTAATAGCAGTTTAGAATTTTCTTCCAACTCCAATTGGTTATAAGCGTGACTCAAATCCAGCTTCGAAAAACTTTTTCCACCTTCGAGCAATGCGAACAATTCCTAAATATTTGGTAAAGGAAATTTATCGTCTGATATTACTGGGTTTACTGTAACTTTATAATTAGCACATAATCGAATCGAACCGTCTGCTTTTAAAACTGGAACCAACGGGGTACCCCGTTCTGAACTATTTATCGGTGTAATTACTCCTTCTCTTTCTAAACGTTCTAACTCTTCGCTGACTCTGCTCTTGTAGGTAAATGGCAATGGTCTCAGTTTTAGATATGTAGGTATTGCCTCTTTTACTATCGTTAGCTTAATTTATTTTCATTATATCCCTACCCAATAGCGGAGCAGCGTCATTTCCTTTTATTATTAATAATTTCACTTGTTTTTGAATCCTTCCCAAAGCTAATGTGACCAGTATTTGTCCTGCAGTTGCAAATGAAGTACTATTATAATATTTCAAAATTGTATCACATTTTTGCAGAGGTATGTGCCTAAAATATTTAATGTAGGTTGGCCAACACATTGCTGAAATTGCCGCCCCCGAATCAATCTCCATTTTAATGGGTATTTGTCTATAAAAACATCCGCATAAAATTCATTATTTATTTTTATAATTTCATTAACCTTATTTACACAAAGATCATTTTTTCTAACCTCTTCCTCCTTCGCCACTTCCAAATAATTTGATTGTCTTTGTTTACATATCCTTGAAATATGTCCTTTTTTCCCACAACCATAACACTTCGCTTGTTTCAACCTGCACTCGTCCCACCTGTGACCGGCTTCACTACAACACGAACACCTCAAAAAACGGTTTGCTTGAGCGTATTCCTCTCTTATCGCATTACTTGGTTGATTCTGCCTCCCTCCGTTATTTAACTTGTAACAAAGCTCCTCTTTAACTTGTAGGCCCGCTTGTTTTGCCTCCCGTGACTTCTTCAAACCTTGTTCTCTTTTTATCGTGTATATCTCCTCCAATTTGGTTGTTGTCGGGTTAACCTCACTCACTCGATCATACACCGCACTATCCCTCAAACCCATCACAAATTTGTCCTTCTCAAATTCACCCAAACAGCCGCCGAACTTACAATTTACTGACAGTTTTTTTACACGAGCATACCACTCCACTACATTCTCTTCTGCCTCTTGCTTTGCTTTATGGAACTTTGACCGTTCATTATAAATCGACTCTTTGATGCAGTAATGTGCCTCGAGCTGTTCCCATAGTTCCACTAACGTTTTTGTCTCCAGTGACACTGGATTACACAAGTTGCTTAACGTTTCGTAAACATCCGAATCGAGTGCCGTTAACAAAATAGCAATTTTCTTCTGGTATTCCACGTCATTTGCAATAAAATATTGCGATAGCTTTGCCTTGAATATTGCTAAATTATCTTCTTGCTTAAATTCTGGCAATTTACCCAATAAAGAAGTATAATGCACGACCGGTGGTGTCATTATATTATTATTAGTCAGAAATGGAGCACCAACAAAAACAACGACCACGTGTTACAATTTCCAAACGTACTTATGATCACTTCTTCCAATTTCTCTCGTCGCCAATTGATATGTATCGATAAATAACTTTATTTTACAAATAATTACAAAACGTATTTACAATAATTATAACTTATTTACATAAGCACCAGAACGAATCTGATTATTACTTTGTGCCCCTTTTTGGGGTATGCTTTATTTACATTTGTCCAGTTGGTACTTGTGAGTTAGTGCCAACTATTTGAACTTCTATTTGAATTCAAACATTACAACAACTACTTTGAACTAAACTCAAAGTTAAGTCAATGAAACTTATTTGTTACATTTAAGCGTTTCCAATATCCTGCTATCTTTCATATCTATAACATATTGTTACTGGATGAGATTCTGTTCTTATCTAAAATAATATTGTTCAGATGTCCCAGATTTAAGTCTTTTGTAGTAGTAGTAGGTAGTAGTTACTATCCAATATGTATATGATATGTATTGCAATGTTATGTCTCTTAACAATACTATCCGCATACTTACCGATTTTAAAACAACCCTTTTTTGAGTTCCACTATTATCTTCTGCCATCACAACCAGAATAGCGTCTCCACGCTCGGCAACAACCTCGAGAAGGATCACCAAGACTTGGGTCTCTGATCCAATGCAAACAAATTTTACAATTTTGTGGATAATGTGATGATGAATGAAGATGAATCACCTTCTTCCTGATTACTTGCAGATCTGCTATAATTTTGTCGTCTTCTATTATCAAAATTACGGCCTCTGTATCCACCTCTCTGAAATTTCTATCGGCCGGCCTTCTCGGCCCGCTTGAGAGTCCTCGACTTCTGCGGTTGCATTTTCAACCATTTTAGATGAATCACATTCTTCCTGATTACTTACAAATCTGCTATAATTTTGTCGTCTTCTATTATCAAAATTACGGCCTCTGTATCCACCTCTCTGAAATTTCTATCGGCCTTTTCGGCCCGCTTGAGAGTCCTCGACTTCTGCGGTTGCATTTTCAACCATTTTAGATGAATCACATTCTTCCTGATTACTTACAAATCTGCTATAATTGTGTCGTCTTCTGTTATCAAAATTGCGGCCTCTGTATCCACCACCATTATAATATGAAATAAAAATTCTCGTCCGATGATAAGTGTAAGAAAGGAATATTGGGTTTTCGGACCAAAATAAAACTACAAGGCTACTTTGTCGACGTTTTGAAGGTATATTAAGCCTTCATCTTCAGGACTGTGAAGAAAAAACAATATAAGGAATGTCGGTAAATATTAGCAAAAACACAAATTCTCACCTGCGTAACCAGATGTAAAATGTCAAACCGTTTGAAAAATAAAGACCCACTATAACAGCTGAGGAAGCATTCACAGTTTACAAAAAGGTCAATAATTAATATGTAAAAATTATGCAAAAAACAAACTACTCTGTACATCTAAACAGCCTCAAAAAACACAAACAACAATCCAAATTAACTATAAACAAGTATAACATAAATGGCGTACTGTCAAATAACTAATCGTTGAACAGATAACAAAAGATAACAGCAACTAACAAGTAAATCAAATATTCAAAACGGCGATGCTTCCCGCACAAAAATTCAGCGTCATCCAAACATGACGCAAAAAACACATGAAAATACATCAAAATTAAATCACCAGAGGCGATCAAACAATATGAGCCAAAAAGGGAAACAAATACAAAACACCGAAAGCAACCGCTAAGCCATCCAACAAACAAGCCAATGGTAAGAACTGTGGTTAGGTTTTTTCTTTAAAATGTCTTAAAATAGTACAATTTGGTAAAAATCAGTTTGTTTATTCAGGTTCCCGTCTATGGTAGAGATGTATGCAGCTTCCAAAAACACTCTTTTCTTATAGTTCAACTCCATATCCAGGACCTCCACATCTTTTGTGTCAAACCTGTGTGAGGTATCCACATTGTGTTCGGAAATGCCGGTCTTTTTAGAGTTACATTTGACATCGTAAATGTGTTGCTTTATTCTATTTCTCAATATTTGCTTTGTTTGTCCAATGTACCTATGGTTATGGCCACATTCACACTTGATGCTATAAACTACATTCGCCCTGTCCAACACTGGAATCTTATCCTTCGTTTTGGAAAACAGGGTTCTGCCCAACTTAAAATCATTGTAGAAGGCCAATTTTAGGGAGCCGTTGGTAATCAAATCCTTGAAGGCATGTTGTAATTTATTCTTTATCCATGGGTGGTAGGTGATTTTATGGTATCTCACATCTTCAGAGGCTTCCATCTGCGGTACCGGACTGGCAATCGAGGGTATCCTCTTATGAAAAAGGGCACAGTCATTCAAACGTGAAGGATAATCATTTTCCAAGAGTTGCTTCTTTAAATCGTGGAGTCTTGTCCCAACAAAACTATCAGGTACGCAAGTCTAAATCCTGTGCTTCAAAGTGGATATCACGCTCATTTTGTGATTCATAGGGTGTGAGCTGTTAAAGTTCAACAATCTATTCGTAGACGATGGTTTCCTGTATACAGGGTGTCCCAAACCTGAACGTTATCCCTTGGAGGGATGATAGGCCAGCTCATGACTGACCAGAATATCGAAATATACCCATATTAAAATATCGTTAGTTTTCGAGATATTGGCACTTTTATGAATTTTGTAAAAATCGACACATTCAATCAGGTATTTTGTGCCACAGGTACGAAATTTCATATTATAAGAATATAATTTTGGTTAAGTAACCCTGAGTAGCCCTGCTATTGATCACAGATTAAAACAGAACTAATATTGCCATACTTTTTGAAAAAAAATGTTTTTGCGAGCCTCAAATTTTTTTTTTATTTTACTTGCCAACTTCGACTCTTCATACTGTAAAAAAATTATACTACACTAACCTGGCAAGTTATTTTAAAAAATTGCTCATTTAGTGTAGTTTTCAAAATGGTATAACATTTGCTAATAATATTTTTAGATTAAAGTGACAGGTATTTACTTAAAACTAAACAAAACACTAACAAAACGATACACTAATAAAACAAAACATCAATAAAAATCAAAGAATGTGATTTTGTGTTTGCTGTGCATCGATTCGCTTTCTTATTGTTCTTCTAGTCGTACTGTTTGTGCTTTGTTTTTTGAACTTATGTACGGCTTAGTGATTTGGACTTATTGTATTGGAGATAATAACGAACATAAATGTAATGCATTTTGCGTATTCCTGGACATTTTACTGATATGGCATAATGAGTAGTAGGTATTGATTGAATTTCAAAGATGTAACACTAACACAGAGTCTACAAGAACACCAGATCAGTTCGTTATTGTATCTTCAATACAATAAGTCCAAATTACTAGGGAATATAAGTTCAAAAACAAAGCAAAAACCGTTAGTACGACTAGAAGAACAATAAGAAAGCGAAGAGTCGAAGTTGGCAAATAAAATAAAAAAAAATTTGAGGCTCGCAAAAACATTTTTTTTTTTCAAAAAGTATGGCAATATTAGTTCTGTTTTAATCTGTGATCAATAGCAGGGCTATTCAGGGTTACTTAACCAAAATTATATTCTTATAATATGAAATTTCGTACATATGGCACACAATAACTGATTGAATGTGTCGATTTTTACAAAATTCATAAAAGTACCAATATCTCGAAAACTAACGATATTTTAATATGGGTATATACAAGAAAATGACACCTAACAATGTGACTTGGTGAAACACCTTCTTTACTTCTCAATAAATCATTGTACATCTCCCATTTGCTATTGTGACGTCTTCCATATGTTACAAAGTGTCCCATAGAATTTGGAATTGGCTGTGCAGTTCCCTGAAATGCCACAATATCACTGAGGATATATTTATACCCATCTATTGACAATTCTGGAGGAATTTCTTCCAAACCACCTATTGGCAAAAATTCTTCATTGAAAACATCATTATAATAATTAGACTCGAAAATAGCAATTTTAAAAGAGCTAGTCCGATAACCTGTAGGTAAATAATTTATGACAAAACACATCAATGCCATCAATTTTACCTTTAATATAATTTGCAACATTCTCCGGCTTAGTATTCGCCTCAAGTTTGGAAACAAACAACCATTTTCCCTCTCATGAACCCCTTTAAGAATTAAGTCGTCACATGAGGCACTGCCAACAATATGACTAACCCTATCCTTAACTGTAGCAATAGCTGGTTTATTGGAAACTTCATTCGAGTTCGATTTATTCTTTATGATTCCGTCAAGAGTATTATTCGTGATACCACCATCTATAGAAATAACAATCGGTGCAATGGGAACCTTAACAACGGTGGTTAGAAAGCCGCTGCGGTCAATCAAATCGATGGGAGCCTCTCTAGAACAACCTGGATTATTTAAAGTATCAACCGCACTTACCTGATCAGCAATCTTCACTCTGCTTCTTGTGAATTTTGAAGGAGGTTGAATTGACACATTATTACTAGAGGGCAACCTAAAGTTTGCCAGCTCCTCATTTTGTTTAATGATGATTCTGTTTTGATCATCAATAACGACTTTTAAAGCATTAACTTGCTTACCTAGCTCAGCCATTTCATCTTTGAATGGTTTTAAACATTCAGAGAGAGCCTTGTTACTTGTTGTCGTCAACTTTAGGTGCCATCTTTAAATCAGGTACAGCGCACACTTAACGAAATTTAAGGCTCGATGAACACAAGCGGCAACAATAGTTTACAATTATTATAGTAAACACGTGGTATAACCGTTAAATCGATGTATTATTAACAATCAATCAATGGAATTAATTATTAATGATTCAGCAACACGTGGTACAAATCTTCGAAAATAACGATCAAACTTAAAACGATAAAAAATAGACTTAGCACTAACCTCAAACCTCAAACACGTAAAATGCAAAAATGAATAAACAAAAACAAAGAAAAAACACGATAAAAACAGATTTAATACTTAATCTCACTTCGACTACTAACTTAACTTCTCGGTAATTGCTTGTTTCCCAATTGCGTTGCAAACTATAATTATACCAGTAGACTCCCTGCCAATAATTGAACTTCGTCAAGAAGTTGTTACAAACTTCGCTCCTCTTCGATTCTTCCACTTCGAGGTGACCGTCACGCTTACTCTAAAAATGGGTGAGTCTCCCTTTAGTTTCTTGGGGTTCTTCATATGGTTCCCACGAGAAGCTAGGGAAATAAATGCCACTTGCAGAAGAGCCACGCATACTGCAAGAAGACTATTTGAGAACGAGATGTCGCCTGGTGTCCGGAGTTCGCATATTAGTGACTGTGAATACCTTCCCAGCCATACAGTCTTCGGCATATGCTGCTCCACCTTGACTTTAGGAATTTTTTATAGAGGTTTTTCTCCTCGTAAGCTAGGCGGTTAGGCCCATCCCCCCGTGATGTTCCCTCTGCAGCATACCAGCACCACACCTATTACTCCGGTTGTTATTGCACAAGGATCATCTTACGGTATTAGCAGACGAATGGCGTGTTTTCATCTGTAGCTAGGGTACCTCGGGTGCGCCATGCCCGTACTTAGGCTATTATTAATATAGGCTAATATTACATAAAATAATATTAAAATTATTATTGTAGCTCAAAATTAAAAAAACCTTTAAGAAACATTTCAAACCTACTACAAACTAATAAAACATAAATAAAAAAGAGAAACTAAACTATTATAAAAAGGTAGTCAAGTCGTTTCCACAGTATCTGTGAGTCATTGACTCAGTTATTGTGTATTAGTCATCCGTTCAAATAATTTGGACAACACTTATGAAACGGCGAGTAAAGTTCTACACTACTTTTTTCTGGGAAACATCGGACTACACAAAAGTTAAACTCGTTAGTTTTGTATATATACACAAAGTTTTGATTCCACGATAGCGAGAGGTACGACATTGAACAATTTTATTTAAAGTAATTCTTAATTTTGTGTATTTTAACAAATACTACAATTATAGCTGTTAAATTTCGAATGGTTTTGTAGAAGGCCATAATAAAAAAAAATTTTTAATATAAATGTTAATTTAGTGCAACGACCCGACGAGCGATATGAATCGCACAACTTAAAATAAATTACAAATTAAATAAATTAAAATTTATATTATGTACATACCCCACCCTAGTGCTTATCATTTGCTCTTTTCCTTCGTTTATTTGTTTTAATTTTGCTATATATATAGAACAGGGGGTGCTATTTGCCGGATGACTTTCCGCATTTGGCACCCTTTGACGGAGTTTCGGGTGAAATTTGGCACTCTTTGGTTAAGTGCCCTAGCCCTCACTTTGGCGCATGTTGACAGTTTTTAGTAGCATGACATCATTGTTGGCACCTGTGGCATTGAATTAATTGTTTGTTGTTTATGTGCCTTTCCCAAAACACGCGTACACTGCAGATGTATTTCAACATATTATTTAACCATTTTTCTGTAATGAAGTCATCAGTTACAACCATGTACATATAGGTCTGCTTGTTAAAAGCTTTTATTTTTTTTAACATTAAGAAAGTCCTTTTGATTTTAAGGCTTTTCTTTTCTTTTCCAGTTCAGTATGTAATTCTTCAATACTGGGTTTCTCCAGGGTTTTGAGGAGAAATGACATTAAACTTATTGGGCGAAAAGATTTAGCCTGGGCGTACGATTCACTCCCCGGCTTGGGTATGAATTATGAATACCACTTGAACCTTTCGCCAGCTGATTGGCACACATATTCAAGGGCTATGCTGGCCCTATATATTTTGTTTGATTTGGTTCCATCAGTTGACATATAATCCTCTTCGTGGTCATATACTTGTGCTAAAATTGCAAATTTATTAAAATTGGGATGATGACCCTCAGTTGATGAGGGTTTCAAGGTTAGCGCAGCCGATATGGCTACATTATGTTTGGGCTTTTTAACTATAGTTTTTAGATTCGGTCGTATGTAAAATTAATTCACAACTACTCGTTTCTATACTTAATATCGCCAATTTCCTCAGAACGAGAATTACTACGTGCACTCACATCATGCTCGTAGTTTGCGCGTTTGTTATAATACAAGTTAATTACAATGTATTATAAAATGTAATTTTAATCGCGTAGAGGGTAGAAGGCAGAGATAAAGAATGAGATATGTAACTAATATAGCAAATTTGTTCGCTTCTATCTATCTCTCTCTAACGCATATTTGCGCACTCGTACTTTATTCTTCAACTTCGATCGTGTTTTAGCATAGATGAGCACTTGGAGCAATTTACATTTTCCATTATAGCAACTATGACCCCTTACCAATTTGTCAATAATTATTAACCCACTCTGTTCAAATATTGCTTTATCCGAGGTCTTTCCACCGTATGCCTTGCTTACGAAGTTTATTGTACCGCCGGGAGTAACGCCAGTCATAAATTTTATTATATGGCCGCCTTTGTAATGGGAGTACGTCCTGATACGACAGCACAAACATTTAGGTTTTTGGACAGATAATTCGATACATTC
Organism: Rhagonycha lutea; assembly: GCA_958510855.1. Taxonomy (NCBI): domain Eukaryota; kingdom Metazoa; phylum Arthropoda; class Insecta; order Coleoptera; family Cantharidae; genus Rhagonycha; species Rhagonycha lutea. The sequence goes on from OY294042.1 coordinate 16,816,914, forward strand.
CAGGACTACCCTTACACTAGGAAAATCTTTAAAGCCTATTGGTAAGTTCGACTGACATTCCTCTAAATCTGGAAGAGAAATGAAATTTTTTAACATAGTAGGTGTATGTCTAGCGATTGCAGATAACTCTGATTGCAGGAAATTCTTCTGTCAAATTGTAGATCAGGAACGACAGTATTTCAAAAGATGGTATTCCAGTTAGAGATTTTAATTTAGATTCACTTTCAATCGTAGAACTAAATGGCACAACCATGTCCCCGCTTTTCACCTGTATTGCTTTATCTTCCCTTTGGTGAACTACAACATGTTTAAGTTTCAAAATACTCAAAACAGCTTGTCTTTCATTTCATTCAGTGATTTGCACAATTTTTAACATACCTTTTAGGCAATAATCTGTTATACTTCAGGTTAAAATTTCAGGACCCGGATTTGAATAAATTTTGAATAAATCGATTTTAAAAATTGAATAAATTGGTATTATAAATTAGGTCTAATGAGAATTAAAATACAAGTAAAATACGAAGGCTTCCGATTAATTTGACAGTTTGACGTAACATAACCCAACATAACCTCACGGCATTTCGTAACAACGACATATTAAAAATTAATTAATTTAAAGAAATTTTAAACAGATACAAACAATCAATTAAACTACGATGAGCAAAAAAACCAAATTGCATAAATATCAGGTTAGTCTTGCTATATACCTCAATAATTCATTTTTAACTTCTCTAATTTTTCCGGGTCTCAACAATGTCCTCACATTCCACGTTGCTACTCTAATGCTTCCCATACTTTGTCTTTTCTTTTCCGATCCGTGTTCTTGTTTATCCACTTGTTCCATCTCTGTAGTTTGTGTTCTATGCCTCGTCCGTATACATTCCTCAGTCATCCTTTTTGGAGCATCCGCCTGAGGTTCGAATACTCCACCCTCCCCTCTCTTCAGTTTTTTGCAAAGTTGTTTCGATCGTTATGCGGTTTCAGAGTGTTTTCCTTCTTATCCCATACGTACACTATATTATTCTTAATCATTTTCTGGTAAGCGACTCTAACTCTCTCTCCGTTACCCATTTCACTCTTTGCCATGGACCATATCTTGTTTTGTATCTCTTTTTCATTCTTAGTCAAGTCGCTTTCAATAAATGTGTTAGTACCCTTCAGTTTATTCTTGTTTTCCATTATTATTTTCTTCTGAGCCTGATTCTTTAGTTTTGCTACGATTACTTGTTTTTCTGTGTTTCTTCCAACCTTGAAGGCATCCACAACTTCGACACTCACTTGCATTTTTCTGTTCAGGAATTCCTCTACTTTTACAGGTGTTATTTCTCCTTCGGTTGGCAAATTCTTTATGATAATATTTTCCTTTCTTTTTTCTTTTTCCAGTCTTTCCAATTGTTCTTCCAAACGAGCAATTTTTTCATCTTGTTCATTCGCTTTAGCTGTGTAATTCTCCATCATCTGTTCCATTTCCTGTATCTTTGCATTCCAATTTGCTTCCATTGTATTCAATTTCTCTTTTACCTCCATATTCACTTTGTTTCCATCAATTACCATTCTTGTTAGACCTTCCATCATTACTTTTATTTCATCCATGTTTTCACTCTTGCTTACTTCCTTTGCTAATTGATTTGGAGATTGCAGTGTCTTTTTGCTTCTTCTGAAACACTCCTCTTCTTCCTTGGCTGTGTTAATGTCTTCTCTATCTCTTTTGAGGAATGCCCTTACTGATGGTGTACTATTTGATCTTTCTCTATTATGTTTGCTGTTATTCATTAGTGTATGTTACTTGCACTTATGCAACCCAAGTTGTTTCTTAACCAAAAAATGAATTCAGCGAACTAACCTCACTTATTCATTGTTTTATCTTTACTATTTCTTCTTGCCTACGTTCAGCGACAATGCAAGGACCCAGGTCGTCCCTTCGGAAACCCCTGCACTACTATCTCAGCTTATTGCAATACGTCCACAACCCTAGCCTTCAAATGTCTTTCCGTAACTTTCCTCTTATTTATCTATTGCTGCAATTTCCGCTCACCCAACACTTGCACTGCTTCTCCCTTATGTCGTCTATTGTTCCTTGTGTTGTACCAAATCAAATTTATCCAATTCTCTCACAAATACAAATTCCTAAAATTTTAAATAACACCGTGTGGAAGTGACTACCATCCGTTGTCTAGATCATCTATCATCTAGATTCCATCTAGTTTGTGGCGTAATTAATGTTGGTTGTTCTGGTACTTGTACTACCGCATCATTTTCGACATTGTTCTCCAGATCTGTAATTGGTTCGTTTACTGATTCCACCATTGTTGAATAGATGCCTCGTTTACCAATTATTTTACCTTGTGTCGATCCCTTTCCGTGTGGGTTGTTTACCCAAACTAGTTGGTCAATTTCGAAATTAGTAGGCTTTGCTGTTTTATGATGGTGTAACTTCTGCTTGGCGGTTTCGCGTTCTTGATTATGATGTATATCGGGCTTAATTTGATCAAACAAACTTCTCATTGGACGACCATCAATTAACTCGCTGAGGGATTTTCCGGTTGAACGTTGTATAGTGTCTCTGTAACCACAACCTTGTCTTTATGGCCAAGATTGCCACTTGACCTCTCAAATAACTGAGAGTGGCTAGCCCTTGGATGTTTCTTCCGTGGCCCTGAGAGCTGGGTTTGCTCTTAGCAATTCGCAGGTTCGATCTTGATGTTACAATGCTACCGATCGCTACTGTCCGCTCTCGTCTAACAGCTACAGTCCCTGAAAAATGAATTTGAGTGGGGCGCCAGTTAATTGCTTGAAATAATAATAATACCAAATCAGAATTAACAAAATAAGGTTTATTCAACACACAGCCAATTAATATGTACAAAGATAAGTGAGCTCGAAGCTCCAAACAATCGTTTATTGAATTTGGTATTCTCAGTAATGCAAGGTTCGACGACCCTGTCTTGATAAATGTAACAGATGTGATAACTGTACTGTTTAGCACACTGAATTCTGAATAAAGAGCAATTTTACTCAAAAAGCAAAAGCAAAAACTACCAGGCACTACTACTAGCACTAATATAATTTGAATATAGTGATTTCTTGACTCATCAGTCTGCGTTTTCCTTATAAAGTGTCCAAACGGATAGGCGACTACGGTATACCGCGTTTCCTTCCGAATGCTCGACAGGCCAATGTATAGGATTCCGGTGATGTGGTGCTAAAAATCAAGAGAAACACATGTAGACAATTACAAGTGTACAAGCTAAGGCCAACCGATTTTAAACTACAAGCATAGAGGATTTAGCACTTCAGAGGCCCGAGGCGCAATTCAATTTTGAGGCCCCCTCTAAATATTTTCACACCTATGTCACACTTTTTGGACCACCTGTATACGGTTTGTTTCAAAATTGGGATCTTTAACAAAAAAATAATGAAATCTATCAAATGGGTATCATTATCACTGTTTATTAAACATTAAATATAAGTAGGTATAATAATAAAAATAACAAATCTTTTTTCGCAATACTAACAACAAACTAAATCGGAACTTTTCTCGCTTTAGCTTTAGCAAATTTATCAATTAGACTTTCATAATCAATTAACATAACTGTATCATTTTCTATAAACATCATAGACAAATGACTTAAATGAAGTTAAGATAAGGAATTTCTTAAATAATTTTTAACTATTTTAAGAACTGAAAAAGAACGTTCTCCACTTGCATTACAAATTGGAATTGTCAAAAATATTTTTAAAATTGTCTCTGCATTAGGAAATGTCGATTGCAAACCTGCAATTAACAATTTATACATCTCCACAGGATTGGTGACATTTTCTTCTCTTACTTAGGCAATAAAATGAACAAGTTCGTCTTTAAAGTTTTTAATATATCAATATCATTTTGATATTTTGTACATAAGTTTTCCACACAATCATTAAATTGGACGTCAGGCATTTTAAAATCAAAAAATAATCCAAAATCTTTTAAAACTTCACTCTAAATGGCGCTTCTTCGTGATAATTCTGATATGAGTACATCACAAATAACAGTAGGTCAAGGCCAGGTAGAAGAAAAGTACAAAACAAAAAAAATTTCAAAATTTCCCAAGAAGTAGCTTATTTGGCAAGCAATTTGGAGCTTAGCAAAGCAAAAAATAAAATCGGTAGAATTTGTAACAATGGGGTCTATAAATACAGAAATTTATTTAAATGAATGCATCAAGAAACGGTTGCTACCCTTTCTGGCATCACAAAACACCCCACCATTGTTCTGGCCTGATTTGGCAACCTGTTCATCAGATTAATCATCAAGTTATATAAGAGCAACATCTATGAAATTATGAAGTACGCTGTGATAATATTAATTATTTTTATCATAAAAATCAAATTATTTTATTTTATTGTGAGAGCTGAAATTTGAGGCCCCCTGGATTTATGAGGCCCGAGGCGCGCGCCTCATGCGCCTGTTCGGAAATCCGCCACTGAGCATAGATCATACTTATCAGAGATTCAATGGCTAAGTATAGTATTATACAAAATAAGAAACAAGCGTCGAGGATACCACACAGAAAGTAGTCGAATAGTACTGCGAACGTCTGTCCACAGCGTATAAATAACCAGGGTTTTAGACTGGGGATGATTCGCTCGGACTTTCGCTTCCACGATGAATTGACCAATGCAACGGAACGGTTGATGGGAGTCTCAAAAAGGAACCAAAGCGAGTGGAGATTTTCCAAGAGGCTCAAATACATTCCAGTTGGAATTCCTGAATGTAGCAAAAACCTACGTATCGAATGTGGCAGTCCAAAGTTACAAGCATAAGAAATGGTGCGGCCAGCAGATGTGCTCCACGTCTCAAAAAAATATCCACCACAGATACCTGTGGGCTAGAATGGGCCGGAAAACACTCCACGTAACCACCAGTCACTAACAACGGTATTCGTCTTTGTTAAAACGATTAATTTGCAATCATTAATTGCCATTTATAAGCACTACGTGATTGATTTGTGAGTGAGTGATTTTACGTGATTCTAGGACGCTATAGATAATTCGAGCCAGAGGAAAAAGCGAGATCGAGCTAGGGGCAAACCTGCCTAATATCAAAATTTTGGTTTTTAACCAAAATACCCTACAATGGAGCAGCAGTGACGGCGTAAAATTCATAAAATAAATAAATTATGCGTAGAAGTGGTTGCATAGTGCACAGGCGTAAATTTATACCATTTAGAAACATTACCTCCGAAAAAACCATAACAGTGCTAAGAGATGTTTTTGCGCGGTTGGGTCTACCAAAATTGATCGTGTCAGACAACGGTCCACAATAAATTAACGTCAAATGAGTTTGAACAATTTTGTAGTTCAAATTATCACACATAAAGGTTACACCTTATCACCCAAATCAAACGGCCTCGCTCAACGAGCAGTCAAAACATTCAAAGAAAGAATTAACGGTAGCAATAAATCAAAAGATTTTAATATTAGATTAAACAATTTCTTGCTGGGTTATAGAGATGTAACCACGGATGGATGTAACCTACTAATAATACGTCACTGTATATTTTATATATCATTGGTATAACGTATAACCTCTAATCGGGTAAATGCGTCTATTATGGCAATAAACATCTTATTCTCGAATGATTCTGCGAAATCTATATGTATTCATGGTTCTGGTGGGGCGTATTATGTATACCATGGGTATAATGGTACCTTGTTTACGTTTTGTTTCGATTCTTGACACGAGTAACATTGTTGTGCGAATTTTATAATGTCAGTGTTGATATTTGGCCAATAAATATGTAATCTTGCCATTGGTTGCATGGCGTTTATTCCTGGGTGTCGATCATGTAGCATCTTTAATGCTTGTTGTAATGTTTCAGGTATACAAATTCTTCCTTTCCATAGTATGTTTTCTTCTACTGTTAATGGTAACGTTTTTCATATAATGGTATAATTTCCGTTATCAGTTGTGTTCTTTCTGGTCAGTAGCTGTGTATGTATTTTCATTTCAAACTTTAATTCAGAAAGCATCAATTGCAGTTCAGATTAGTCAATATTTCCTGCCTCACTACTGCCCATATAGAGTTGTACAAGGTCGAATGCAGAGCAGCATCGCAGTTCTAGTCAGAAAAGTTAAAGTTGAATTTCGAAGGGTCTCTCATAGTTAAGCAGAATGGCGGCCATATTATTAATAAAATAATTTTTCAATTATAAAATAATTGTTGTGAATTTAATTTTTTATTTTGTGGCTGCCTTGTTTATTATTTTCTGATTTTCTGTGAAATGGATTGGTTTCTCAAAAACTTTTACTAGACAAAAGTTGTAGTCCGTTAAATTTTCTATACGAAATGGGGCGTCAGATTTTTTGTAAAATGTTTCCTTTAAAAGATACAGGGTTTTGAAAAACAGCAAAAATCTCGAATTTTTCAACATTTTTTAACTTACTTTAATTCATAACTCGATAGCAATTGATTTTAGACAATAAAAGATTTAAATCTAGTTTGTAGATTATTTCACGCTCTTTAAAACAACACTAAACCATTTTTACTGAAACATCAATATTTTCGGGGCTATGGCCATGTGAAGGTGGAAATTTTAAATAGGCCTAACTTACGAGGGCTTGAATTTAAAAAGCAATTTTTGTTAAATATTGTTCTTTGAAAAGTGTCCTCTATCACCACCTAAGTTATGTAAAGTGAGTCCGGGGACACCCTGCATAAATAAAAAATTAATTTTTTATCTATTTACAAATTTATTGTTAAGAAATTTAGTTAGAAAAGTTTTCTTTTCATTTAGGATTTATTTTCATATTCACTTTTTCTAATAAAAATAAAATTTCGGCCAAATGAATGTCGGCCAACTGACAGTGATTTTGGAATCCATTTCGTAGTTTAAAATGTACGTCTTACTTCCATGAATTATGTTTAGTGCTCAAAAGAAGATTAAAAAAAACTCAAACTCAAAATTTAACAAATGTTTATTGTATTGAAAACAACGATGTTAGTAGCTAACAATTAAACTACTAACTTTATATTGCATTGCTAATGTATTTATTATGATAAAAATGCTTACTAGTTACATTGAAATACTATAAATACATATTATTTATAACACAGGTTAAAGTCACATACGTTTTATGGGAAAAAGTTATCAACGTGCGGCTGTTGACGTTATACCGTTATTGTGAGAACATATCACGTGTAACGTAAGCTGTTTGTAAAATTGCTTATGAAGCAAAACTTCTATCAAATTGCACTAAATTATATAGAGGATAATTTTATAACTTGCAACAATTTCAAAGCTTTGCAAAGTAGTTTGAACTTTTTTTTAAGTTAAAGATAAGAACTAAGTTTCCTGTAAATTTCAAATTTTTGTCTCTTATCAAACATGTCCAAATGGTAGCCTGAAATATGCAAATTCTTCAAAATTTGAAGCAAAGTTTCTCTTTCAACGCCTGTACATCCGCGAAAGGGCGAAAACCCAAAAAGAACCTTGAAGGTTTTTTAAGTTAAAGGTGAGAACTAAGTATCTTGAAAAATGTTCTTAAAAGTGTTTCGGCACAAACTACAACAGTAGAATTTGGGATTGTTTTTGGAAAATTGTGGGACAGTGTCACTAATAAATCGTTAAATTATACAAATTTTTATATAATAGTTAATCATACTATAATATTAATTATTTAAAAATGTTTCGGCACTAATTATTTTGGAGGAGAGAGTTACACGTTAGGGTTAGGGAGGGTCTCTCAACTTCTCGCTTATCGTTAAATTTTAAATTTTATATACTAGTTACAAGTTTTAAAATAAAAATTATATGTTAACATTTAATAAATTTTGTTCTCTCTGTATCTCTCAAATGAAGAAATCATTTTAATTAATTATTAAGTTACCTGTAATAATCTTTTAAAAGTTTTGAAATTGTTTCAAGTTAGAAAATTATCCTCTATTCTATATAATTTAGTGCAATTTGATACAAGTTTTGCTTCACAAGTAATTTTACAAACAACTTACGTGGCACAGAAGTAAGACGTAGTACATTTTAAACTACGAAATGGATTCCAGGCCGTTGATAAAAGATTCACTTCAAATTTTATCTTTTGTATCTTTAAATCCACTTTCTACTAATTTAATGAATCGCTTTTTTGGAATATGTGCTGTAGTGATTGTGATGGTTACATTTGCTGATAATTGTTTATATTTAACTTTCAACTATCAAGGTATTATTGATTCTACAATGGAAATATTCTTTACTATTGGATTTAGTCAGGTTTGTTACTATAATTTTTAAAACCTAAAGGAAATCTCAAATAATGAATTTATAAATTTTAGCATGTTTTAAAAGCGTTGTTCCTCATGACGTGCAGAGAGAAACTTAAGTTGCTGATAAACAAAATTAGTATGTTTTGGAAACCAAAACTTGACGAATTTGAGCAACAACAAAAAGAAAATAATAAGATATTTCTCTACGTAAAGTATTCTATACAGTTCTACACAGTATTTTTTCTTCTATTTGCCTCGCTTTTTTTGATAAAACCATTATTCTTTACTGCAGTTGGTGAACTTTGGAAGACTTGCTTTTCCAAGTTTTTCAGTTATAAGATCTGCTATATGATTGAAATTATTCCTTCCCTGACTTGCTGTTTTATGTTATTGGGTTTCGATACCTTATACATATCATTAATCACCAACATTATTTGCGAATTCAAATTACTGGAAAATCGTTTTCCAAATTTAAAGATTAATCCGTCTGTACGCGGTACTGACGAGGAAGCGATGACCGAATTGAAAACCTTAATTGAACATCACATTTTAATTTTAGAGTAAGAATTCATTTTGTGTTAAATGGCCAATATTTCTTAAATCACTTGAGTTTGTTTACAGATGTGTTAAGATGATGAAGCATGTATATAAAACTCCAATGTTGTGCTTATTTTTGGTACATATATTTGTTATCTCCTTTTCATTGATTGTCATAACTTCAAGGTAAGAAATACTTAAATGTCTCTTTTTTATTTTGGTTTTATTAGTTGGCCTTTAATACTACTTGAACTTTATTTTAGCACCTCCAATAATGCGACGAAGATGGTATTTGGAACAATGGTAATATTTTACTATATACAATTATTCTATTATTGCATCTGCGGATCTATGTTAGCCGATGAGGTAAGCAGTGAGTAATTTTACGGAAAACGATGGATATTATTATAATTTATTATTCAGAGTGAAAAAATATCAATCCAAGCTTATAAATCAAAGTGGTGGATTAAAACTCAACCAGAATTGAGAAAAACTTTGATGATGGTTATTCTACGTGCGAATAAACCAGAAATGTTAACTGCTGGTGGATTATTTGATATTAATTTAGAAACTTATAAAATGGTAATTATAGTGTGAATAAATAAAAGTAACTCAATCAATAGCTAATTCAAAAATAAATTTTTCATGTCATGTAATTAAACCTAGGGTACGAAGATAATATATCCACAAAGCAATAGCGCAGCAAAGTAAGCCATTCTTATAAAATCCTAGTTCTGTCTATTTGTAACGCAATAAGTACAAAAGTTTTTAAATATTCGACGGTTACTACAATAAAAAAAGTTGTTAACGAAATTTGATTCGGAATGAAATTTGTGGATCGATGGGGGCAGTTGGCAGTTGTTTGTTGCCGGGGGTTAGGACGTGGTCGCGTGTTGTTGTGCTACTCCGTGACGCTGTCCAACTGACTGAGACATAATCCTCATTCTCAAATTGCAATTAGGGTTCAAGTCGGTGCCATCAGAGCTACCGAAAGAAGCTGTAAATATGCAGCTTAATGTAAGATAAATAATTGATTTAATTTTATTAGGGCCTTAGTATTCAAATTGGACCATTGTACAGCTCCACCAAGCTTAGAAAGGACGCGGCAAATATGCCAACTAATTTGATAAAAATTTGAATGAACCAATGAACGTTGAATTATTTCTTAAGTACATCCTGTTGTAAAAGTTACAAATCATTGCGTGTGTTTGTTTACATTTGTCGTGGTTTTTTGTATTTAATATTTACTAAATTTATTCCAAAAGTGCTTTATTTAATATTTGCGGTAACATTTTTTACATATTTCGTGACTGCAATTTGACAAAATAATTTATGGATTTTAAATATTCGCGCCGAGAAACTTCTTCATTTGAGTGTACATTTTTAATTTTAGCAGCGCCTGACACGCCCCTAAAGTCGGTTCTAACGTTGGTGGAGCTGTATGAGTAACCATTGGAAACAGGAAATTTATGGGCTCGAAAAATTAGCCCTATACTTACAGTTCTTGATATTAGCTATTTCGCTAAAATGGATAACAGCAACTTTTTTTAATTTAAGCTAATAGAGTAATTGGAATTTTGACATCGAAGGAGTCCGCCTTTAAATTTCGAATCTTTCAGACGAAACAGACGAATGCCACTAAATAGATTGTATATTAGTGAAAATCATTTCTACAATTTGAATTCGCTCAAAATTAATCCAACAAAATTAACGACTTCTGCAGAAAAGCCACACATCAGTCATACAAGTGTGATCAACTTTTAAGGTCCCTTGAAATATTTTGCCTTGGTTTATACATGGAAAATCTGGTGATGTAAAACGTAGCAACGCTTTGGAGCTCTATTTTGCTTGCTATTTTGCTGCGCTGTTCCACTATGTTTACGCTCTAGCTACCACTTTCCAATATGTAGATATTAGATACTACATGTTAGATATAAAACTGAGGAATGTCATCACGAAAGAATGAGCTATGTTGCAATACTCTTCTAAGCATTAGGCCACATTTACAATGAAGTAGGGTCTTCATTTGCTTCAGTAGAAAGCTAGCAAGAGCCAATCAAAATAAACAATTTTTTAACCATAGAGAAGGGTAGAAGAAAATACTTTAATCTAATTGGCGCTTGACAGCTTTCTACCGAAGCAAAGCAAGACCCTATATTATGTCAGTACGAATGGCGCTTTAGAAAAGCATATTTACTTTTGTTTAGTAATTTATTTTGTTATAGTGTAAGCAGATATTTACTAATACATGTTTTTTTAGATTCTCAGTAATAGTTACTCATTCTTCACCTTTATGCAAGTTATGTATGACAAGTCCGAATAAGTATTTAAGTAACGTTGTTGTTAACAAGTAGAATACCTAATTAAACATTTGCGCAATATTAAAAATACACAGATAGTTGGTCAAGATGAAACTTAAAAAGGGGTCTAGTCCTATGGAACTCTTAAAAGTAATCTTCATTATTAATATTTTTTGCACTTTTAGAAGTAATATAATTACTCCTTAATATCAAGAATGCAATTCTGCCTTTTCAAGCTAGAAAATGGCTTATTTAGACAAAATCAAATACATGAGGGCAAACGTGAGGAAAATAGTAAGCCTAACTTAACAGCGGTTGAGGAGAAAATGCTCATATAGCAAAACTTGCACCATGAAGATACCCACAATCTACTTGTTTACATTATTAACTTTTGGAAAAACAATAATAGTAGTAGTAGTTTTAATTAGAAATTTAAAAAATCTATTCTGACACTTTCTCGTCACGATAAGGTAGCTTAAGTTGAATAGCCAGCACTTGAAATTTTATTTCTTTTTATTGTCAAATATGCACTTTTAAAAATTTAATTTTCTGAGAAAACAGACAGCATATAAAATAAAATAAAGTTTTCATAGATATTACATTTTTAAAAATTTTTTCTTCATTTGAAGAATTTCATATTATGTAATAATGAACTGCTTATTGTTGATAAAATTAATTTGTAACAACTAAAATTGTGTAACTAAATAAATCTTTTATTTAATGCAAACATAGCATATGAATCGCCTCCTTAATTTTTCTCTTCTTATCTATTCTCTCCCGGTCTAAAATGTCGATGTTGTCATAGTTGATGGTATGATTTTGATCAACCATTCATAATATCTATTCTATTCATATCTATTCACAGAAATCGTCAATAAATAACAAAAGAGATGTCGAATACTTTGACGGAGGTTACAAACGTATCCTGGATATGTTGAACCCAGCTTAAACTTTTTTCGACCCCTTTTTGATAAAATACTGACCTGGATTTCTCCTATTTTTAACTAATGGTGGGTTTTCACGCTCATGCAATTTGCGCAAATTGGTTTGTGCAACCAAACTGGGTTGCACAAGCCCAATTTGCGCAAATTGCATGAGCGTGAAAGGGCCCCACCATAAAGTGCTTATACTCAGGTCAAGTTGGGTGAAGGCAGGCGGCTCTTTTGTACGCAAGTAACGGAGTCACCGTCCTTTGTTACCAGTCCGGAGAAAGTGTGAGATTCCAGTAATTAAATAGAAGATTACCCACCCGGTATTACCTGGGAAAAATTCATTTGAGGCCGAGCGGCAAGCGTCAGTCGAACGTTAGCGCTGTTTTATGGACATGGTACCGTTAAAGCGATTCAAAGGTGTAATAAAGTTTTAGTTAAAACCATAATAACTACGTCGCTTGCTTGGGAAATTATTAGCTTTGTATATTTCTTGAAGTGAAATTTCATTGGCTTTCTTACTATTGGGGGTGAAAATTAATTCTTAATATTGTCGTTAGCATATTGGTCAATCATTTTTAAAAATCAACTGCCGAAATGGATTGAAGTAGAGAAAAAAAAGAACTTACAAAAAATAGCTAATAGGTTTTGAACCTGCTCTGGTCGTTTCGTTGTTCTCAAACCTCAGTTCCTAACCAGCTCGACCAACTCGGTTATTGCATATTTTGTTATTTTGTAAGATATATAAAGTCGCACTTTTTATCTTGTAATATACTGAACTTTGTACACTCCTTTTTCGACAATGGCTGAATTATGCGATTTACTACTTTCACAAAATAAAGTTGGGGTACTGATGTTTAAATACGATTAATATAAAAAAAATCTGTCTCCCGAATGTCTCGCCTTCCCCTTGTTAGTGATCGATGCTATCAAAAGTAACTACCAGAAATACATAATTTATCATTAAATAAATCACTTAACGAAAATAGGTGAAAACAACTTACTATCAGTAGCCAAGAACAGTGCACTTACCTTAAATTATTATTTCAACAACCAATTAAAAACAAATAGATCGCAACTCAATTGAAATTAGATCGCGGGCTCACATCAGACGAGACACCAGTGAAGAAAAACGAATTATGAATACCTACATGCTTATTTTCACGTTGGGGCGCAAATCCCACATGGGCATATATCCCACATTTACCTATGCTTTGCACAAAAAAGTATATTTTATCGCAGTTTATCATATTAATAAGTAAGATTTCTTTAATTTCTCTTTGTCTTATTAAGTTAATTTATTAAAAAATACTATAAATATGCATCTAAAATAAGCAGTGTTCATTTTATTCATGTTTGATGTGTATTCAATTATAACTTTTCCCACCCGTCACAAGCTAAAGAGACGAATCTTATAAAATTTAGAAAAGTTAATTATTTAATTTATATAGAAAATAGAGAGCTTTAATATTCCAGTTTTATAAGTTATAACCTTATAACTAGAGCACGGATTCTAGGCAATTTGCCTTTTTGTCCTTTATTTAGGCAATTCAAAATTATAAATACAGAAATGCTGTTCAAACGATTTTGAAAATTTTGAACCCTACTTTAATTTGCCTAAATGCCTATTTTCGATGTTACTGACCTAAAACAGATTTTTAATGCCTAAAAAGCCTAAACCAATCATTTTTCCCGTTTATGTTACTAAAAGTTAAAAAAAAATTGTTTTTCTGTTTTTTAAAATTTGTATCTCTCAGTCAGTGGCGGATTTAGCACTTGAGAGGCCCCAAGCGCAATTCAATTTTGAGGCCATCTTCTAAATATTTTCACTACCCCTTCACCCTACAGTGTTTTTTATACGTTTTTTAATATGGTATGCATTATACCAGCGTTGATACCAATGATCTAAAAAAGTTGAATTTTGAAGCCCCCTTGATTTATGATGCCCCAGGCGTTCGCCTGTTCGGAAATCCGCCACTGCTCAAAGTAATCTGAGTTGTTATGAGTTCTTGTATTTATTTATCTCGTAGAAGTCTGGCCGTTGGGTCAGCGCTACTTTAGCCACGGATCTCAGATATTCTGAAATTTTATGGCTTAAAATTAGATAAGTACCCTCTAAATACAAAACCGTAAATGGCAGAGGTGTTTCTGGTCGAATAAGAGGGAGAGGGAGGTAAAAAAAGTGAATTTTCCAAAATCTCACGAGTTTTTTAAAAAAATCGTAAAATTTGTTAATTAAAAATAATAGTAACCCCCAAATCAGTAGCGCCATTTGCAAATAGAGGAGAAAATTAATAACACCATCTGTTTAGGAGGGAAAAAAGCTTCCATAAAAATGTGTATAGTATTTTCCATCCTTATAGTTCTTATATCCTTATTAAAATTTTTTTAACGAATTTTTTTACAATTATGTTAGTAAGTTTCTGTAATAAAAAATATATTTATATTGCCTAAAAACCCCTAAATTCTTAATTATTGTGCCTATTTCAATGATTTTTGTAGGCTAAAATTGTGCCTTTTTTAACATTTTTTACGTCCTAAAATCCGTGCTCTACTTATAACATATGAAAAATTCACTGAACAAACTAAAATAGTTTGCCTTGATTTTAGAAGTGAAGTCATCAACTTGGGCAAAACCGAGCAGTGGTATTGGGAAGGAATCCATCAATTGTCAGAAATATGGGAAAAAGTAATATCTAATGATGGCCAATATTTTGATTATTGAGTTCATTCACTTTGTACTTCAAATAAAGCAAAAATAACTAAACACAAAAAAACCCGCATTATTAATTTGTACACCTATTATTAGATTATTTAAGTAAATGTGGAAAATGACCACCCTCATTTTCAATACACAGTCGTGATCGTTTTAAAAGATGTTTTATAGTATTATTTATAAAATTTCCTCTTTTGTTAAGAGCTACTATAGCAGGGGTGGTCAACAAGGTCGTGGTGTCTACCGGTCGATCACGAGGACAATTTTGAACGATCGGTGAGTGTGAAGAAGTGTCAAAAAATCGAATTTCTGCGATTAAAAGTGTCGAAAAATCAACTTTTTTCGATTTCTTCTCGACAAACATCTTTTAAAACAATCACGACTGTGTATTGAAAATGAGGGTGGTCATTTTCAACATTTACTTAAATAATGTAATAGTTTAAAATTATAATTAATAAAATAAGTTTTCAAAAAAATAAAAAATTTAGTGAATTTAGTTTTTTTTTGTTTATTGTTTTCTGATTTTCAGTGAAATGGATTGGTTTCTCAAAAATTTTTACTAGACAAAAGTTGTAGTCCGTTAAATTTCCTATAAGATACAGGGTTTTGAAAGAAACCGAAAAAAAAGAAAGCTCAAATTTTTCGACATTTTTTAACTTACTTTAATTCTCGAAAGCCGTTGATTTTAGACAATAAAGGGTTTAAATCTAGTTTGTAGATTATTTCACGCTCTTTAAAAAAGCACTAAACCATTTTTACTGTAAAATCAATATTTTCGGGGCTATGGCTATGGCCACGGGAAAGTGGAAATTTAAAAAAATGGTTTAAAAAGGTCTAACTCTCGAGGATTTGAATTTAGAAAAAAAATTTTGTTAAATATTGTTCTTAGAAAAATGTCCTCTATCACCACCTAAGTTATGTAAATTGAGTGCGGCGACACCCTGTATATCATACAATCAAACAAATATATTTGACAAACATTGAGTAAGTCTAAGTACAGAGTGCACGTTGGTCGCCGAAACCTGTTTACCTGCTTCGATTTTACATTAAAATACCAACTTCATTTGTCCTCGATTACATTAATTAATATAATATAATTAATCATTTTAATGAAAATATCCAAGCCAGTAAGCAGGTTTCGGCGACCAGCGTGTACTCTGTACGTAGCCTAAGGGTTTTGAACCTGAATCAAAGTTAAAATTCCATGATAAGCGTTATTGTCAACCCATCTTATTTATCCATCATTAATTTCATTTCCTTAATAAAAATCGACCCAAGGTTATTTATATTTGGATCATTCCACCTATATTAAAGTCAAACTCAAAGTCTCATCCGCGCGGATTATTTTCAAATTTTGTGGAATTGTTCTCTGTATAAATATAATGACTCACAGAAAATTTTGGCTCTGAATATTAAGTAGTTTCGTCGTAATGATTTCTTGAATTTTGACAATTTTTCTTTTTAATTTTGACAAATTTGTTTTTTGAACTTTTTCGTTAATTTTTTTGAAGTAGAAACATTTTTCATAAAAATACAAACGGCACAGTTTCTTTTGTAAAAATTACTCAGCTTTTCAATGAAGATGTTCATTTTTCTTTATAAGCAACAAAAGACCCTTAAAACTTCAATTAAATTGAAAAAAGCGATTTTGTTGACAGTGCGGCAAGTTTTTTCTTCAAATTTGATATTTTTTCCTGAAAGCTGAGCATTTTTTAAACAAAATATGTCATTTTCACGATGTGCATATTTTTTGTTTAAATATAAATAAATTAAATATAATTTATATTACTCTATATTTTTTAATCGATTAACGTTTCGAGGTTTGTGTTTCATCTTTATCAGAACCTGAATATACTTATTTATATTAGTGAACTACATTACATTACATTTCAATTAAAGAAAACCTACCAATTAACAATATGTCATAAGCTACACATTCAAATATTTATAATTAGTAATAATTAAAACAATTAAAAATTAGGCAGAAGCATTCTATAAAATATCCAAAACAACAACTGGAAAACAGAAAAAAGAAAAGAGTTTTCGATGATGAGTTTAATAATTAATTGTCCACTAAATTCTCAATAAAACAATAAGTTTATTAAAATATCGACGCACTAAATGAAATTATTTATTTTATGTTTTTTCAATAGTTGAACGTGAATCACTTGAACCAGCGCCCTCGATATCGGTTTTTCTGAAGGCTTCTGTTTTTCGCAGAATTAAACGGAATCAAAAACACCGAGAAAGATGAGGTTGATGTCTCGAAGTGATGTCCAAAGAGGCCCAAATTCGTCGGTTAAAGAAGCTTTGTCAGGGCAAGCGACCTAACCGATAGCCAGGTTGTTCAAAATCTCTTTGATGGAATGCCCCGCACTACAAGGGATTTCCTAATAACCCAATTGCGTTGCGACAAAAGGGAACCACAAGGACGATTGAAGTACCATTGAAGAAAAAGCTGTCGCTCTTGCCCTGTTCAAGTTTAGCCCAAATGGCTACAAATTTTTAAGGAAATTGGTAACTTTTTCTTCAAAATGGACGATTTTAGGCCTCTTGGAGAAAGTGCCATTTAACATTGGCATTAACAACCATATCTTCATCCACATCAAGCAGTGCATTACAACAGAAAGGGATGCCTGCGTTGCTCTTCTTCTTGACGAGATTTACATCAAGGTACATTTACATTACGAGAAGAAGAGTGACAGGTTTTTGGGATATGAGGTAGCAAACTTAGAAGTGGTGGCAACCATTCGTGACATGGGCAACGCGAATGTGAAACCTTTGTCCAACTGTGGTGTTACCATAAACAAGCCAATTTTCGACATAATGGCAAGAAGATTTTGCAATATTTGATCCGTCTCATCTTTTAAAACAAACAGCCTCCTTGTTCCGGGAATACGATGTGTCGCTGCCCGTGGAAATTGGTGGGGAAGAAACTCGAATAGAGGCTCGGTTCGAAGATATAAGAGAAGCTTACCAGAAAGATAGCTCTTCCCCACTAATTTTTTGGTGCTTGCACAAGATTGGCCCGGAACACTTGACGCCGAAGATAAAATATTCTATGAAGGTAAATATTGCTTCCCAGGTAATGATCCATACCGTTGCTGCTTAATCTCCAGTAAAAGTAAGTTTAAATACTTTATTTTTTTAAATTATTAATTTTTTGCTTTGCAGATGATTGATACAAGGGTGTGGCATTAATTTTTCCTTCAAAATGGACGATTTTAGGCCTCTTGGAGAAAGTGCCATTTAACACTGACATTAACAACCATATCTTCACCCATATCAAGCAGTGATTTACCACAGAAAGGGATGCCTGCGTTGCATAATGGCAAGAAGAATATTTCTGCATAGATCTATGAAATTAACCCCTAATTCCATAAAACTTTTAACAAGCTGTTAAATTTAACGGATGAATTCGTTCAGCAGGTCAATGACAAATTTAACAGCGCGAATGGAAGTCGCGTAACGCAACCTGTTGATGCGAGACAATATATTGCGGTGTTGTGCGACGGCTAGTAGTGGTCATATGCAGTTTTGGAGTAATTAAGAACTGTTATCCCACTTAATAAAAACCACAACTGACAGACAACGCACAGCAACACACATTTATTTTCTATGCTTTCTGATGCATAGATATATGAAATTAACCCCTAATTCCATAAAACTTTTAACAAGCCGTTAAAGTTAACGGACGAATTCGTTCAGCAGGTCAATGACAAATTTGACAGCGTGAATGGAAGTCGCGTAACGCAATCTGGTGATGCAGGAAATATATTGCAGTGTTGTGCGTCGGTTAGTAGTGGTCGTATGGAGTTTTGGAGTAAGGCAGTAAAGTCAAGTGCGGAACTGACAATTCCAAAAGTGGACGAAAGCTGGGCTTGTGAAATCAATGCCCCCCTCACAGCAAGGATGGTTTACATCTCTAATTGGGATCAGGGGCATTTGGGAGTTACTGCAAAGTAAAGGTTTCCAGTATTTGAAACCTAGACCCATTAGAGAATTTGTTTGGGTGTATTCGCGGTGGCTGTGGCAATACAATAATACAGTTTGTGGGATGTTTAAAAACTTAAATTATAAGTGGGATGTCGGTACGCCAGGTTGGAGGCAATTGTCCTCCTATGAAACCTTCATAATTTTCTTCACTAAGAAGAGGAGAGTGAGGGGACTTCAGAAACTGTCTCAACTTCCAGGGAATTTGAAAATTTGCCACAGCCATCCGGATTATCAAATATTGGAGACCAAGTTGTTGATTCGGTAATAATTATTATAAAAACTCTTTGTTTTCAAATATGTACTTACACCATCAACAGTGTTAACAGTAGTATAGTTATTGGAGAGTTCCTGTTTTGAAAAGTCTTATTAGTTTCGGTCATTTTATTTCATTTTTCAAGTAAACATTCTTTGATGCTTGATAAAAAGTCACAAATTTCTATTTGTGCGATATTGTAATTATAAATTCTATATTTTTCCCTCTTTTTCTAGTGGTGTTCAATATTTTTTTTAAACGGCTAAAACAAACCGCTTAAATAACTGACTTAAATTTTCCTTGAGTGTGACTTGACCAAACTACAAAGAATTTTATTTTGCAAGCTATATGGATACTTTATACTTATGTACATAGTATAATAAGTACATTTCTTCTTGACAATAAAAAAAAGTTAACACGAAAAATATAAATACAATTATTGGAAGGTTTTGAATGTCATATTTTAATTTCACCACCACTTTATTATTTTTTGTTATAAAATTTAAAACATTTTGCTCATTACGCAAAGAAAACAATTATTGTAAAATACTTTGCCTTGTCCAAAAGACATTGCTGTCCATTACTGTCTATTTTTTTATAATTATGTTTGTTATTTCATTTTGTAAGTGTATTAATTTCAAAGATTGAATAAAAATCAGAAAAAAGTTGTTATTCATTTATCAAAATTGGAATTTTTGTTTTTGTTAAAAATTGTTTTTTTAGATTTTTCAACTACATGTAGTAGATTGATCTAATATCGATTATATTTTGTTTTTGACTCTCTTGATATTCATATTTTGATTATCAAGAAAGGAAAAAACGAGTCTATCGATTTTAGATCAATCCACTACATTTAAATTTTTGAAATGAAATAAATATTCTACTTAAATTTCCCGCGTTTAGTGGTTGCTGCTGCCATCTCAATTGGCGACAGAGACAAAAATTAAGGATGGGATAATCTTGGGCTGCTGGGGGATGTTGTAAATAAAACACAAACGAGATACGTCGACCGGTTTCGGCTATAATTTAGCCATCCTCAGGACTAAAAAGGTACAGAAAATGAGGTAACAAACTTTGCCGGCATATAAAGAAAATAATCTACAAATTACCTCGTAACCCTGATGTTAAAGTGTTTGTACAACAGTCAAAAAAGTAACAAATGGATAACATAGAGCTTAAAACCCACAACAGGGGGGGGGCACGAGATAAAGAACAAACTTTTCTGAGACAGAGCAAAAAATCAAGTTTATACAAAAAATTCTGCAGTGAACACGCAAAAAACACACCGCGAAAAAACACACTAACGGGCCACCAGTCGATCCAGCAATCACTGGACTCCGTTGTCGATCTTGCTGTAGTATACTTGCAGAAGAGCTTTGTAAGATTTATCGATCTGATAATGATGTTGAAAGATTCGACGCTAATATATGACGCCTCCAAAAATGATCTTTTCTGGAAACATCGCTCCTCCACAAGTACCTCGACATCCTTAGGATTAAATATTATATGGTTGTTCATATGTAAGTGCTCCGACATTCCGGTATTATCTGAGCCGGCCTTAGCATCGTTAATAATATGTTACCTCAGCCTATTGCTCAGGAGCTGTTTGGTCTGTCCAATGTATGTGCAGCCACATTCACATCTGACTATACACAACTTCACTCCTGCTCCCCACATGTACAGGGTCCTTCATTTTGGAGTACACTAAATTACCAAGGTTAAAGCGGTTGTGGAACAACAATCAAATTTGTTTTTCCCGTGTGTACTCCAAAAATAGCCCTTTAATTTTAGAGGCTAACCAAGGGTGGAACGGAACCTTGTGGAAACGTGACATCCCACCAGCGACACAGGATTAACCGAAAGTCCTTTCCTATCCGGAGTAAAAAGTGAGAGGAACACCAACCTTTGGGGGTAGCCATTCTTAGCAAGCTGGTTCCCCAGTTCGTGGAGTCTTGAACCGCGCAGATCCAGACTCACATAAGAGAGAATTCGCAATTTAAGAGATCTTATCACTCCCATCTTCTGGCTGAATGGGTGTGCAGAGTTATAGTTTAAGTCTCTCACTTGAACTAGGTTTTCTGTAAAGGTCGGTGTATAACGAACCATCAGCTCTCCTGTATACCAGCAAATCCAGGAAGGGGATAACAGCTCGTAAGTAAATCGCAGGAGATCGTCGTATTCGTTTAGGATGTCCAGGCACTCATCCAACCTTTCCGAAGGGATGGCTGTCAAAATGTCATCCACATAAAGCATGAGAAACGGCAGCTCGAAGTTAACAGCACCAATGAAATTCATAAGCAAATCATTCATTACGAAGTTGGCGAAAATGGGACTGCAAGGGTCACCCATTGCAGAGCCAACCAATTGGGAGTAGAAACATCCATCATATTGGAAGTAAATCAAAATCAATGCTACCATCTCCATAAATTTCCCCCTAGGGATCGAGGTCAATGGCGATATGAGGTCCCAATTGTTATTCAAAGATGACACTACGGCATTCTTCAAGATGTTAGTAAAGAGCGAGTTGATGTCGAAAGATAACAACACATAGTTATGTGGTATCTTTGCTCCGATAATACTGTCCATAGCGCATATTGAGTTTTTTACGTTGAGGGGGAACTGAGGGACAACATTGTTAAGAATAGACACCAAAAACTGGGCCAATGGAATAGAAGGGGACTGAAGACAACTGAGACAACTGGTCTCAAAAGAACATGAGGCTTATGAGCCTTAGGTAGACCATAAGCTTTGTGACACCATCTATGTGGCCACCATCATAAAGAGACTTCGCATTGACTTCGCCATTTTGTTAAATTTACCCTGGGTAGAGAGGGTATGGACTTTTTTAGTTTTTTATATGTTATAGGATCTTCAAATAGAATATTCATCTTTTCCATATATTCTAGTCTCTTCATTACAACTGTGGAGTTGCCTTTGTCCGTCTTCAACACACACAAATCCGGGTTCTCCTTGAGAAACTTTTTGGTGGTAAACACTTGTCGCCTAATACTATACTATATTAAATTTACATATAGGTAAGATTGGCACTATTGCATTTCAATATTTTTCAAAGTTTCTAACCATCTAACCAGTCTTCATCTGACATAATATATTGGAAGGATTAACATATTACGTTAATAAAAAAAAATTGTGAATATTGCTTCATGATCGGAAAGGCCAGAAGAAGTGGTGTCCAAATGTGGAAAATTAGATAGAACTCGGCCGATAGTACTAGTTCCATTTTTTAAATAAGTAGATTTAATAGGCTCTCCATAAAGAGCCAAAGTTTGTCTCTTATATTTGGAGATAATTTTATAATTATTATTAATGAAAAATTATTTATATGGAACCCCTGTTGAGTAACAGTAACTACTTGGGGAAAATCAAAATCCTGTAAAAATAGAAGCAAAACGTCAATGTTACTTCTTTGGGGATTGGACATCCAAGAATTAAATTATTACATAAAAATTCATATACCCAAGCTCTCTTTTTATTCTAATCTATTCACGCGCACCACTAATTAGTTTAGTTATTGCTCACTATAAGCAGCTTTATAAAGTAATGATTTATAATCAAATTAAATTTAATTAATTGATATCAAACAAATCAGGTAAAAAGTTTAATAACTGTAATTATATTGTAATTATCAAGTATTTTTTATTATACTAAACATTAATTCTTACATAATATAAACGCAAGTAACAAAAATATAGTATGGTGGTGCATGATTACAGTAAATCCTATTTACGCTACTGCATGATTAATTATTTAACATGTAGAATCGACATAATCACAATAACGACGACCTAATATAATGAGCGCCCAACCAGAACCAATGCCACAGGCGGCACACATGGCCAAGTCTTGAGGAACAATATTTCTTAAAGTTTTCCAGAGATTAATAGAAGCCAATGTAAAAGAGAAAGCTCCAAATGCACTAAAATGGAAGCATATCAAACGAATTCAATTATTAATGTGACAGACCTCTAACCTAAAGAAAATACGCTTCCTTATCGATGCTGTTTGTAAATGCTCTCTACCATACAAATACAATCCCGTGCCCAACAAAGTTTCGAGAAATAAGGTGCTGAGGATGATGTCGTGATGAATTCCACTGCAAACAAGTTATTGTTAATACTAAACGCTAGACTTCAACGTATATATTTACCTTAACATCAAAGTTGGACACATAACTTTTACTGAAAGTGCGGAGTAAGACAATGCGCCTTGTATGGGCATGCAATACATAACATTTCGCTCTGTAAGCGACTTCCAAGGTCCCTTAGAATGCGAAATTGCTTTAGGTTCAGGTGATGAAGTCATATCGAGTAATTACTTAGTTTAATTAATCTAAAATACACTTACAAATTTACTGCTGATAAAATAATTACCCAACAAAATGGTTGACAAATAACAGAGCCGGCAACCTAAATCGCGAAAGTTACTGATGAATTCTGATACTTTCCAGTAGCGGTGCGAGGTGTAGATTTTGAATTAGAATTTATGTAGGGAATTTTAGTTACTTCCCAGGAAAATATTTACAATTGGCCTAGCATTGGCCCGACGGTGCTCGACGGTTGGCCTATCATTGGCAGTACCACTGGCAATGGTAGACAGTCAATGCTTGAAACGTTGAAAATGTTTTGTTAAATGGGCGGCGACATACTGTGTACAGTTCAAAGTTATTAGTAGCAAAGGTGAATTTCTAATTATGATTCACAAGTATAATGGTAGTGGTGAGGATTGGTGACGACCAAAGTTGGTTTGTAAGATACAATAATATGAGGTAAAACTGCGAATAATACTAGCAGTTAAAAATAATAAAAGCATGTTATTAAGGTATATGGAACAGGCATGAGATCTAATGAGATCGAAACATGTTCTGCTGTTATTGGAATCCTTGGCTAAAACTTATTTCAATTAATGTTTAAAGCTATTCTCTCGTCAGTCCATTACCCTTATGCAGGGTGTGGTGAGCCTTTTAACTTTAACAAAGGCTGTTCATGGCAGATTACACCCCAGTGGTTAGCCATTGCCTGTCGAGGGGAGACAATAAAATACAACGTTACTTACCAATTTTCCAAAAAAAATCTCCGAATCCCATTGATCTTGACTATGATAACTTCATGATAATAAAATGTAAAAGTTTGCAAGTAGCCTTGTTATTTAGGGTATCAAAAGTAGAATCGTAAACGAGATCGAAACATGTAAACTTGTAAGGTGTTTGGTTTTGTTAATTTTTGTTTGTTAATCTTTCAATGGACGGTGAGCCTTGCGACGGCACTGACTGGTTGCTTTAGTTATAATATTTATTCGCTTCAAAAATAATCTATCAACTCGACATAAATTTTACAATCATTTTCGCCTGGCGATATCTGCACACACTCTGATAATAAAGTAACATAAAATTTTCTATGCGCTCACTTATCAGCAAAACCAACAAAGTAAATTAAATTAAAATTATAAAATTTCAAGAATCTTTTAACCATAGCATCATAGTACCCTAGAAAATTTTAAATGAATAATTATTATTATTACTTTAGCATAAAATCTTTCCAAATATTCTCCATTAAAGTACATTACAACTGCTATCATCCTTCAATAACATCGTTTACATCATTTTCGTTTCGAAGACTTCTTTAATTCCTTAAATAATTTTCATATATTAGATTCAGAATTATTAGAATATTCAGATATTAATTTATAATGGTGGCTTATTCATAACATTAACACGTAGACCGCCATGCATAAAAATAGCTTATTGTTTTTAATGTTACTGTGAGTTAAATTTAATGCACGTGGCGGCTAACGTAAAAAAATGTTCTCGTAATCTCTAGGGTGTTGATAGGAGTTCTTTTTTTTTCACTTGGTTTGTCTACATCCAAATATCCGAAGTTGGATTTTCAGAATTATGGTTAATTTGATGGCTTTCAGTACAAACAACATCGTGGCTACTTAAACTGCAGAGATTCTCTCCGGATTGAGACAGAATCTGCACCTTTGTCTGGGGCAGTGGCGTAACTTCAAATTTTAGACCCGAATGCAAGAGCTTTGACGGGCCCATAGATTGAGAGGTTAAAAACAAAATTTGGTCCCAAAATAATACAGTGTAAGGGGACCATTCCTCGCTCTGCCCCCCTGTTATTTACGCCACTGTCCATACCTCCCCAGACTTGCACAGATTGCACACTCATTTCTTCACATTTTAGGGTGTTTAGTGGACTTATCCACCCTAGAAAATTGAAAAACACTTCAAAATGAGATAAAATTCAGTATTATCAATTTACTAAAAAATCAATTAAAACATTGTTAAACCAAAACAAATTTATTTCTCTGAAATGGGCGTGAAACCGGGGGGTCTGGGGGGTATGGAATACCCCCCAGGTATACGTAAGCAACAACCCGACTTTTTAAAATTGATAACCAAGCAAGTTTGATTCTTGAATTATTGTCTTCTTGTTAAAGACTAGTGAAGGAATATTTTATACCCCTAAGCCGGATTGGAGTGGCTTGGGGAATGACAGGATGGGGGTGAAGCTGAAAACCGGAGGTAGTACAATGAGCTCGATTTAGAGGCTTAAGTGCGTGTGGGTTTATCTTACCCTTTACAATAAATTCAGACTCCCAAACCCACTTGACCCTACAATGGTTCCATGTGTCAAGTTTGAAGAAAATCATCGGTAACCATGGCAACTATGTTTGCTTTTAATAATTAGGTACGATAATTGATCAAAGCCAACTAACTATTTATTTTTTTGTTTTGAAAATACGCAGACCAGAAGGTCCTGGAGAAAATTTGTTGGGAATACCCCCAGCACAAGGAAAAGTCCCCTCATTTATAAAAATCGTTTCCTAACACTAACCTAAGCTCGACCGGTTGATTCCCGTTGCCGAGTTTTCATTTCCGGCTTGCACAGGCACTTTTTACCCTTGTTTAAGAATTTTTTACTTTACATGACCTCGGGCCCCTAATAAGATTTTAAGGGCCGTGTGCATTCACACACCGCGCACACTAGTAGTTACGCCACTGGTCTGGGGCAACCCTCTAACTACACTAGGGGTTGCGTCACAGAGCGCAGTTTAATTTTGCTCAAAAGAGCTAACCAACTCTGAAAATATGATTTTATTCAATTAAAAGTTTCAAATATGTATATTTTAATATTAGCATGTAGTCTCTTCAAAAATAATCCATCAATACTCCACAAATTTTACAATTTTCAATCAATCAGGAAAATCAAACTGCAAATGGCATTGTAAGGTTTGCAAAAAAACTGATAAAGTTATTATTATTATAAGTCAATTAAAAAAATGTTTTGAATGAAAAAAAAAAAATAATCACTCCTAGAGAGACGCCCAGAATAAAGTTCTTACTTCACTCTGAGTCGAACCGAGTATTTAGCGTTCATAGTCAACTCGCTTGCGTCTATGCTCCGAGCGTCTCTAATTAATTTCATTAACAAATTAAAACAAATATTTTAATTTTTCCACACTTTTTAATAGACACAGGACTACACTTTGTTTACACAACATATCGGGTAGGTACAAAATGCCGCTAATTAGTAATACACTCGAAGTATAGTTATTGGACAGCTGTGCAAATTTTTTTTATAAAATTAATATCTCGCCTACTTCTTGTTATTTCTTCACCAAATTTATTTTTACGTAAGTTCGATCTTGCATGTTAACGTTGCGTATTTAAATTTTTGATTCTGAGAATCCGATTTAAAAAAAAATGAAATGCTAGTAAAAATATGCAAATATGTACATATTCATAGTTACTGGACAGCTTTTGTAGTTATTGGCAGGTTATGTCTCAATAGTAGGACAGGGTTAAAGATGACCAGAAACATTTCCTCTCAAAGGGGACCTTTGAGCAAACAATTAGATTTTCATTTGGAAAAGTTCGCCATGGCAGTTTGCATTACCTGGTCCAATTCTGCACTCATTTTTAATTTAATTGATCGACTCGTGGGATACTTCTTCGAAGTGGATGATTTGATAAAAAGCAATGAATGTTGTACTGTGTCGACTCAAATTAAGCATAATTCTCTTCCACGCTATAAAAAATTGTTTCTGGACCGCTTTATCATAAAAAATAATAGTATCAATAATTATTTTCTAACCTGAATAATATCTACCAACGAGCAGCGACGATTAATGATATGCACCATAGATATTAAAAATAGGAGAAATGGTGCGGTAGAATCATAGATCTATAAAAAATAATAGATATTTGAGTAAAATGCTCACGAAATCGCGTTTTAGTAATTTTTAAATCTAAAAATTTAAATTTGACACATTTAAATAAAAAAGTTAAAATTTTAGACACTTGTTAAATTAAATAAAATTTTGCATAACCGGTTACATTAGTTTACATATGTTTAACTTTTATAATTTAAATTAGCTTAAATTAGCTTATTTTAATAGTGTTGCATAATCTCACCATTAGTAGTTTAATTAATCTGATATTTTATAAATCCAACGTTTGCAGTGAATTCTGATATGAGAAGTTCCTTTCATCTAATTTTTGGTTCTTTGAAATCTTTCAGAAAATAAAAAAAACTTGCAATGTTCCTTTTGGCAGTTGTCGCAATCTTGAATACCCACGAAAACATTATGGTAACTATTAAACTGTGTAAATGTACATATGAAACGTACAGAAAATGCTATGAATTAATTCTCAGTAATTGTAACATGTCTAATAAGTAACATATTAACTAGTTATTTGCGTGATTTTACGAGAATTATTATAATAATTATGTAACAAAAAGTGAGGTTAAATAGTTGAACAAACCTTTTTAAATTAGATAATAACTTGGACGCAATTCGCCTTAGACCTAATTTATAATACGAATTTATTGGATTTTTAAAATCGATTTAATCAAAATTTATTCAAATCCGGGTCCTGAAATTTTAACCTGAAGTATAAAAATTATTTCCTAAAAGGTATGTTAAAAATTGTGTAAATCGGGGAAAAGTCGTCGGCAAGGTCCCCTTGTCAATGAAAATATATTTATTCAACCTTTAGTTACTGACGTGGGAGTCTCCGAGGCAAAGTTTCCATTTGAAATGAATGTTGGAAAAGTTCACGTCACTAATTAAAGGTTAAAAATCTTATTTTTAAGGTCTAGTACCAACATTAGATTCCAAATTAAAAAGAAAAACCACGAAACTGGATGCAAAAATATTGATTCAATCGGTAGATAAGTTACAAATGGAGTTTGTAAATCATTCTATTAAGCGCGTCGCCTAGTGAATCGTCCGTCGTGCTGCGTCGCATAGTACAAGTGAGCGAGCACCTTTAGCATCAAAATATTCTAATAATTCCGTGTTTTGTGCATGAACTATTCGAGGGTCTAGAGTCAGAAGGGTGTAACTACAAAAATAGCTGTTTTCAGTTTCATTATGGTTTCGTAATTTAGTAATTTCGTATTTTAGTGTCAGAATAAATAAACGTTTGAATAAATAAGTAGAGATTTGTAGTTGTAGATGTAGATGGATCTACAAATACGACATATTGGTTAATGACAACTTAATGTATCAGCTCTTAGAACATTCCGATATTAAATATGACAATTTGTAGTTACACCCTTCTGACTCTAGACCCTCGTATTATGAAAACATAATAGGGGTATTCACACTCCCTCTTATATTTCGTGATATACTTACCCTCTCTTATTTATAAACAACTTTACTAGAGTTTATTTGGCTTAGCCAATCAGAACATCAGAACAACTTAAGGCGAAGCATCACCACGTGACTTTTTAAAATTTTAAATTCTTTCCCCTTGCCTCTTCGTTTATGACATCTTCTCAATGATAGACAGCGCCACCTCACGTAATAATTATGTTCTTTGATTGCAGAACTCTTGATAATTTTTAGTTGCTACAAACAGTAGCAAAGCGAGATAGAGAAAAAAAAAAAGATAAGAATAGTTTGTTGTTCTTCTTGCTCTTGTTGCACCGGTTTCTTCTTTTCTTTGACAATTTGAGGTTTGAAGTCAATTTATTACATGTAATTTGTAACGCCGAACGACCATTCGAGTGACCATAAACCAATTATAAAGGACATTCGGTAGCGCAATATTTTTTTCGGTATCCTATATTAATATATAGGACAGTTTCATTTTTTAGGTAAAAAGAATTCCTTTCAAGTTCATAATACGTAATAAAGGCACTTATTACTCAAAAACTGTCTTGCGCAAAATTGGACCAAGCTGGTCGTAAAATGCTTTTGTTAAAATAGGAACGGTTGTCCCGTTTAAAAATGTCAAGAAATTTTTAAAAATTTGCATACTCAAATCTGTAACTTTCATTTTCTTTTTTTTTGATGCAGAATCTTTTTAGCTAAGCAGACTTTCATAATTTTGAAGTCATTAAATTTTGTTTGTAACAACATTTTTACAGCAGGATTATGAATCGAAGAAGAATTTGTGGTAACAAACTGAACGACAATCGAGTTTTGTGACTTGAAGACAATTTTACGTTTTGTGGTTTTAATAACCAAAGCACTGACCGTTTCCTTTGGTTTGTAAAAGGAAATACACAACAAACAAATTATCTTTTACCGATGTTTTTTTACAATTTTCTTCTGAAATGAGCTCTAATCAGTCTTTTTGTTTCTTGAAAAAATGAAATTCTCTACACAATTTTTTGCTTTTACCAAGTGGTAACAAAAACTCCCAGTAGCAAAGCGAGATAGAGAAAAAAAAATATAAGAATAGTTTGTTGTTCTTGCTCTTATCGCGCACGGTTTTCTTTGACAATTTGAGGTTTGTTGCTTTGTTGGCTTAATTTAGGAAAATTCAATTTATTACATGTAATTTGTAACGATAACATGGTATCATTTTCATTTATAATAACGATATTGCAAGTGTTAAATTCACAGATACACTATATTTTTTAGTATAAAATAAAGATCATTATTCTATATTATACAAAAATTGCAAAAGTTAATTATTTTTGTTTTTTTTGTGGAGTGGAATAATAAAGAGTATATTATATCATATCAAAAATAATTTATTTATAACAAGTACTTGTATCAAGAAAACAGTTTTATAAGTTAAATGTAATTCATTCCACATTAAAAAGAAATATCATCGGTAGGTCAAATTTCAAATTTTTAAATTATAAATAACAAAATAGTAAACAATAAATTAATTATTGATTTTAGTAACTTTTATAGTAATTTATGGGACTAGTGAGTAAAGATAATTTTTATCCACAAACGGAAGATAGCACACGAGGCAACGCAGAGTCTTCCGTAAGTGGATAAAAATATCTTTACTCAAGAGTGGCACACAACATTTTATCCAAAACCTGCAAGTAAAATGAAAATTTTCAAAATCAAAAATTTTAATTTTACTCATTATTCACAGTGAGGGAAAACTTCACTTTCGCTCACTAATGAATAAAATTCCACTTTGGTTGCTTGAAAATTGTATCCAATACCTGAAAGTAAAGTGAGAGAAAGTGAAGTTTTCGCTCACTAGTGAATAAAATGAGTAAAATCGCAGTATTTTATTAAAACTCAACCAAAAGTCTAGAATGTCAAATTGATTACTGTCACAAGCAAGCAATATAATAAATTATGTAATTTAAAATTTTTGATTTTGAAAATTTTCATTTTACTTGCAGGTTTTGGATAAAATGTTGTATGCCACTCTTGAGTAAAGATATTTTTATCCACTTACGGAAGATAAGACACGGGGCAACGCCAAGTGTGCTATCTTCCGTTTGTGGATAAAAATTATCTTTACTCACTAGTCCCATAAATTACTATTATCTAATGATATTTGTTTTATATGGAATGAACATATCCCGCTTTGTTTAGTACCCGACCCACGTCCATTGGGGTTGGTTACCCAATCTTCATATTAAAGGGTTGCTCGGGCTCCAGTTGCTAGCCATGGAGGCACAAGTCGGAATTGAGTAGGTTAAGCTATGGGGCGCTAACAAGCGCCACTGTATTACGCACCCTACTCCCTTAGCAAAAAAACAGAAGTACTTTTTCTTCATTGCTTATTTTTGATTTCTTTATTAACTAATTTTGGCAGCATATGATCAATGTAAAATGTTTTTAACTGATTCAACATTTTTTCTTCCCAAAAATGGCGATCTCGCGCAATCTACAAAAAACAAAGACGTTAAAATACTATAGTATCACCTTTTGTAATATTACCTTTTCAACTAATATCCCCTTTTGGTTATATATGACAAAATAGCAGAATTCTTTATTTGTTATATGCAACTGTCCCTGCACTTGATAATAATAATTGTGATTATTTTTTAAAACCATATTATAATTTTCGATAATATGTCGAGTTGCTCTTTGAGATCTTGGTTGCAATTTGAGGTTTGTTGGGATTTCAAAGCCATCATGTTTAATTTTTTTTCTGTTTTTGTATATATCTTTTCTGAGAAAACTTACAAATGCCAATGTTAGGACCCCTAATTGTCCTTAATTTACGAAAAGTCAATTTATTACATGTAATTTGTAACGATTTGCCCCTATTTACTATTTAGCATGTGTACGCCATGTCGTATCGTAAGTTTCGAGAATTCAATTATTATACCATACTTTTAACACGGCTGGAATAATTATGTTATTGTATGTATTTCGGACATGGTAAATTTATGAAACTTACGTAATAACCCGTTAAGTTACAGGGCTGAAGAACCCATGTAGTGCCTTTGTCAGTCTTACGC
The DNA here is from genome assembly GCA_958510855.1 of Rhagonycha lutea. Classification (NCBI taxonomy): domain Eukaryota; kingdom Metazoa; phylum Arthropoda; class Insecta; order Coleoptera; family Cantharidae; genus Rhagonycha; species Rhagonycha lutea. Next base: position 16,848,595 of record OY294042.1, read on the forward strand.
CTGCATATTACTGCCTTTGCTTTGTAGTGATGTGCGTAAATTTTGAACATTTAAATGAATCAGATTTGGGTCATCCCAAATTCCGAACAACTCGGAACTGTACATTTTACTCCACCTAAATAGCTAGAGCTTAGTAGCTTACTTGATTATTTTTGTTCTTAATAAAAAAATGTTATTATATTAAATTATTATAATAAAAATAAATTATAATAAATAATAAAAATAAATTTTTTGAAATTCTAAAATTTTTTTGAATTTTTTTAATTGAATTGAATTTTTATGCAAATTCTTGCATTTTTATCACTTAATAATTCAAACGTATGTACCAAAAAAACTTCTTATAGGTTGAACAATTTTACATTTATTGACACTTACCGTAGGCCATAAAAATCTAAAGTGCCTTCTTGAAATGAACTCATTTTGTCCTCGTTTATGTTATTGTTGAACTATTCTCAGAAATAATATTGTGCTCGACTTTCTATGATTTTTTACATTCTACCCTTTGGCACAATTATTGTTTATTTTGTATATTATGTAAGTTAAAGTTTAGCATTGGGTTTGTCGCTAAAGAGTGAACAGCAAATTAAAGGATTAAAAATATAAGTCTTCTTTCTTTCTTTATTTCTATTTTAACTATGGAAAATTGGGAAGTTGTTATGGGTGAAAATGATAATGGTTACTAAAAAAAACTTTTATGAGCGACTTTTCAATTCTGCACCGCCTGCATTAAAGTCGTTTGTTCTCAAATATAGCTCTGTTTGGTACACAAAAAGTGTAGTGCAGGCAGGGCAGCCCAGGGCAGCCAGAATTGCACGAGAACTCGCTAGTGCACATGACTATAACAAACGACTTTAGTGCATGCAGGCGATGCAGGATTGAAACGTCACTCATAAAAGTTGAAATTTTTTTTTTTTTATAAGAACTTTAAATAACCATTAGATTTAAACAAGTGTTCATTGCTAAACCCACGCCACGTGCTAAACCCGAAACCTTTTGTAAAATGTGAAGTTTTTGGTACCTACATACGTTTGAATTATTAAGTGATTAAAAATGATAAAAATGCAATTTTTATGCAATTTGCACAAAAAATTATTTTAAGGACGTTGGTTGTACCCAATTACGGCGAAAATGAATTCAAAACAAATTTTAGAATTTCAAAAAATTTATTTTTATTATTATAATTGATTTTTATAATAATAAATTATAAAAAATTTTTTATTAAGAACAAATCAAGTAAATATGTCGTTTTCAATCGCAAGTTTTATTACCCACCCACAAATTCTACTGCTTGTCAGCTACCTGCACTCGCTACTCTTGCTATTTAGGTGGAGTAAAATGTGCAGTTCCGAGCTGTTCGGAACTACAACAATTTTCGTAACAAACGGTTGTCCACTACCTGCACCGCTTACACCAATTCATGCCAAACGCGATTTAGAAAAAAGTGCAGTTCAGGTTGCACTAGGACTGTGATACCAAACAGAGCTAAATGTAAAAGTGAAAAGCTATGAATGAATTGGTAATCCTATACCTGCTCTGGCTTCGGTCCGACCGAAGCGACGTGGTCAAAAAATTATTCGCAACGGTAAACTTATGTTGTGTTGAAAACATCATACAGATGCATAGTTCTTAACAATGCCGCTCAAATCTGCGAGGCAGCATAATTCAATGACAAATAAATTTAAAAAATGTTAACATGTTTTTGCATACCATGTTGTTAATATAAATTAGATTTAATTAAAAAATTTATGGGTGACTTATAAAGTCATGATGTTTGGGGCCACGAAGCAATAAACAGCTAATTCGAAAAATAAATATTAAAAAAATTTAAAAAACAAAAAATCAAACGTAGCTCAATAGCGTTTATAGTTTTATACTTTCTTACAAAATTTGAACGCAAAAAAATGAAAATTGTAGAAATGAGACCGAAAAAACCAAAATGTGATGTTTGACAGTATAGATCTTCGCCGTATGTTTAAGTACCCTTCGCCCTAGTTTTTTTAGTTGCGTATTTCGAATCATTTGTGACTTCGTAAAATAAGGGTAGTGGGATAAAACAGGTACCCTAAAAAGTATCAAATTACATCAAGAAAACCAAATACACCAGCTTATATACTTAATAATAAATTTACAAAGGAGTGTGAATACCCTTAATAATAATTAATGTAATACAACATAAACTCCTATAATTTGATTAGTTTATTTTATACGGCCCTGAGTGAGAATTTCACAATTTCGTTTATTGCTAACAGGAATATAGCAACCAAGGGAGGTAACAAACTTACAATAGTTGTTGTTTTGCTTAATCCTGCTGCGATAATTTCAAAATTTCTGGTTTTCACTATTAGGAACACAGCATTACGAGAACTTTAGAAACTCGAATGCAGCACCTGATTTTATAATATTGTCAAGAATTTTCATACGTTTTATTCATACTATGCAGGGGCGCCGCGCTCTATGTTCACAGTGTGCAAACACACGGGCGGCCAAAATTAGAGGCGGCCAAAATCCCAAAAATAGGGGTTTAGAAAAGGTCATTTACTTTACGGCAGGGAATAAGTAGTAGAAATTGAAGAAATTGTATTAAAAAACTGAAAAAAATCGGCTACAAGGGCGGCCAAATTAAACTTTGCACACGGGCGGAAGTACCCCTAGCGGCGGCCCTGATACTATGTAACAAGATGTCACACTTATAGATATCTATGGGAAATTAATAATAATTGTATATAGGTAATAATAATTTTTTTATGAATTATATTAATTATTATTATCTTTATTGCCTTGAAAATGGGCTAGCAATAAAGGGTCCAAGAGGTCGGTAACTAATTAAAATTTGTTCTAAACAAAGTTCAATTTATCTTTAAAAATTCTGTACTTGGGATTAGGAGCACATAGGGAAAAGGATACAAAAGAGTGAATTTTGATTGCTTTGCTAGTAAAATTTTCGTGTTTTATTTAAGGGTCACAGAAATCGAAGCAAGTTGCGATGCACTACACCCAAACATCTAGTATTTGCTTGATTTCCAATTTCAAGATGCTATATCCTATCATCAGGATATCAAAAGATGAAAGAGAATTATATGTAACGCACAATATTTGTATAATGTGTTCTTCCCGTATTTTCTGACTGCGTCCCTTAGTCCCGAGAAGTTTTATATGGGACTATAAACTATTACTGTCCCGTACTTTTCTCGTGCTTAAAACTGATTTTTGAATTAATTATTTGGTAATTTTTTTAGGTAATTTTCAAAGTAAATAAACGGTAACAAACTTTAAATAGCAAAAATGCTATAATATTGTCCCGTTCATTTTTCAAAAATCTCGTCACCATACGTTATAATAATTGTGTTTTATATTAAGTATTATCAGATTCGTTCGAACGTCTAAAATATTGACGGGGCCAATCAAGGGGTAAGCCGCTGGCCAAAAATCGTACAAAACTTCCATTTTTGTGGAAGTTCTGCAGAACTTCTACGGATTTCCATGGAATTCTACGAACTTCCATGGAATTCTACGAACTTTCAAGAAATTCCATGGAATTCCGTGGACTTCCTTGGGTTTTGAGCCAAATTTCGTCAAATAAAATAAGCAGTGTTGAAAACTAAGACCTTTTAATCTTAATTAATATAGTGATATTTATTTAATTTAGAGGCCCTAGAGTTGTGTAAGTATTTCTACATTTGAAATTTGATAATATTTTTTGGGCTTAATTTTTCTTTTGGTTGGTAGCACTAATTTGAATAAAAGGTAATCCAGGAATGTATGATTCAGGATTCACCTATAATAGTCTTCGTTTAGATAGGAAGTAAAATAAAACAAACGAATAGCATAGATTGCAAAATTATATTTTAATATTTTAAGAGGGGCCTAACAGAGATATAATGAAACTATATCGCACTCTCTCGCACTCATGGCGCAAGATGGGCGAACCAACCCTTATTGGTGGCGAAGATTTTTCCTAAACCATAAAAACATTTTCAGATTTTCTTTTGGTTTTTGGAATCTACATAGTTACCATTTGGCGGTAAAGAAAATTGAAGCTATTTCGTTGAATACTTTAAAATATAGTATAGCGAATAAAAATCACCCTAATTATTGGTCATTTCTATATCGCTATATATTTTAAGGTATTCAACGAAATAGCTTCAATTTTCTTTACCGCCAAATGGTAACTATGTAGATTCCGAAAACCAAAAGAAAATCTGAAATTTTTTTATGGTTTACAAAAAATCTTCGCCACCAACAAGTGTTGGTTCGCCCATCTTGCGCCATGAGCGCGAGAGAGTGAGATATAGTTTCATGCTATCTCTATTAGATCCCTCTTAAATATTATATATTTATATACCGGGTGACCGGCCGCCGATATGAACATAGGAAAATAACATAGGAAATAGATTTTTTTTTAAATTCCTGCTTCCCATTATAACGGATTAGAATGAAAAGAGCATCAATTTAAAGAGGTTTATTTTTCGCGTCTAAAGACACCCAATCACTTGATGGTTTGTTCTTTGATGAAAAACTCAAAATAAAATGACAAAGTAGCACTTTTAAATAGATATTAGATGCCTTGTTTAATTCATTGCAATTATGGTATGATTGCAACTATGCAACTATGAGCATGCGGATATGAGTATAATTGAAACAAACTCCCCTTTAATAATAATGGGCTTGTCCAAACTTCCACGGACTTCCAAGGACTTCTACGAACTTCTATGGACTTCTAAGGAATTCTTAAGACTTCTATAGAACTTCCTATAACTTCTTGAACTTCTACACCAAACGTACAAAACTTCCACCTGCGGTTCACCCTTGGGGCCAATAATTAAATGTAAACAAATATAATTTTCAATTGAAAATCTGTGTTTTACCTTGTAAAAACCGTCACAAAGCGTGATTAAGTGCGTGACCAGGGTTAACCGAATCTAACGCCCACATAAAAATTCCATTTTTGGTGTTTGTATGAAAACTTCCATTTAATTATAATCAAAAGATATTACTTTCTCAGGGACGGTCGGAGTATAGCGGTCACGCGAGTTGACTATAAATGCTAAATACCCGGTTCGAATCCTGAACTAACAAGCAAAATGATTAATTATAAAAGCAGTTGTTGCGAAACCAGATGTTTAGAAGTGTTTCTATTCGCAGATTTGGAATATTCTTTTTCTGTCCAAATTGATTCGGAACCTCTCGGCATCTGAAAAGAAAAATTAGGTATTGAATACTGTATGGAAGAAAAGCATTAATTACCTTGTATTCTTTATCTTCTCTTCTCTTCTTCAGCCTACCTTAGTCCACTCCTGGACCATATGCCTCTCCAGTAATGGAGGTTTTGGCCATAACTCACCACGCTGGCCAGACGGGTTGGTGAGCAATTCTTCATTTAAAAGACTCAAAATCCCCATTTTATTATTTTTGAATAAATCTATGCAAAGGTTGGTTATCGTAAATGTCGATCATCGTCCATAGAATCTCTTCCTTTATACAGGGTGTCCCCGCACTCACTTTACATAACTTAGGTGGTGATACAGGACATTTTTCTAAGAACAATATTTAACAAAAATTTTTTTCTAAATTCAAACCCTCGAGAGTTAGGCCTCTTTAAAGCATTTTTTTAAATTTCCACCTTCACGTGGCCATAGCCCCGAAACTATTGATTTTTCAGTGAAAATGGTTTAATGCTTTTTTAAAGAGCGTGAAATAATCTACAAACTAGATTCAAACCTTTTATTGTCTAAAATCAACGGCTTTCGAGTTATGAATTAAGTAAGATAAAAAATGTCGAAAAATTTGACCTTTCCTTTTTTTTGATTTTTTTAAAACTCTGTATCTTTTAAAGGAAACATTTTACAAAAAATCTGACTCCCCATTCCGGATATGAAATATAACGGACTATAACTTTCGTCAAGTAAAAATTTTTGAAAAACCAATCCATTTCACAGAAAATCAGAAAATAATAAACAAGGCTGCCACAAAACAAAAAATTAAATTCACTACAATTTTTTTTTTGAAAAATTATTTTATTAATTAGTTATAACCTATTACATTATTTAAGTAAATGTTGAAAATGACCACCCTCATATAGTTTAAAATTAATTAATTAATTGTAGCTGCCTTATTGTTCATTATTTTCTGATTTTCTGTGAAATGGATTGGTTTCTCAAAAATTTTTACTAGACAGAAGTTGTAGTCCGTTAAATTTTCTATCCGGAATGGGGCGTCAGATTTTTTGTAAAATGTTTCGTTTGAAAGATACACAGGGTTTTGAAAAAAAACCAAAAAAAAAAGAAAGCTCAAATTTTTCGACATTTTTTAACTTACTTAATTCATAACTCGAAAGCCGTTGATTTTAGACAATAAAAGGTTTAAATCTAGTTTGTAGGTTATTTCACGCGTTTTAAAAAAGCACTAAGCCATTTTTACTAAAAATTCAATATTTTCGGGGCTATGGCCACGTGAAGGTGGAAATTAAAAAAATGCTTTAAAGAGGCCTCATTCTCGAGGGTTTGAATTTAGGAAAAATGTTTTGTTAAATATTTTTTTAGAAAAGTGTCCTCTATCACCACCTAAGTTATGTAAAGTGAGTGCGGGGCCAAAGCAACTTTGTAACTTTGGCCAAAGCATCTCGAACTCTAGAAGCAGATTCAACAGACATTGGCTTCAAAATTGTATCCCTCATAGATACAATTTTTTTGTAGTAAAATAAAAAAATTTACTTGTCGTCTATATTTACCAATTTGGACAATTCTTCCAAATTATTATCTGGGTCCTAACAATGGAAAAATAATTTATAACATTGTAAATTTATAATTTAAAAATGTAATTTAAGTCAATGTCACAGCCCTCAATTTCTTTTTTATCAGTAGACCCGACAAATAGACACAGTAGTGGAGTGATGTGATCGCTGGTTGAGTTACAGAGCGGAAATTCTGAGTTCAAATCGCGGACTTCACAGAATTTGTTAGCTCGGCCTTCCAGTGGACATCCACATGCTGTGGTGAAAAGTTGTAGTAAAAAGAGTAGGAAAAGAGGAGTAATGCACCTCGTGAAATGGATTGTGAGGACTTCTAAGAAGTGGTAATATTCCGACAGGAATGGAAAAGCCCTTGATGATGATGAATATTTCAACGGGGTCTTTCATTTGTGACAATCGAGCGTTGTTGGTGGGTCTAAAGTAACTTGCTTTATCTAGTTTTCTGAAGCTTCCTTCATCACAAAACATAGCTGCTCTGCCTCCGGCCTCGCACTTTTGATTCATTGCTTAGCATAACTCGGCCTACTGCTTTTGCACTTTTTTTTATTGTGTAGCATAGCTCGGCCTTCGGTCTCACACTTCACAAGATACATCGTACCTGAGCAGCAAGAGTGTCATAAGTCAAAAAAAAAAAAAGGATAAATTTTGGGGCTTTACTGGATCTAGTTATTAAATTAAGTATTTTGTCATATTTGCAAAAGTGGCATAAGTTTAGCTTTCTCAGAAAACCGTAGATGCCACCATTATGTCAGTCTGCATCTATAAATTTCGTTTTGCTGATTTTCATCAAGAGTGTCATAAGAGGTTTATGACACTCTTGCTTCTCAAATTAAATTAATATTTTGCTTAGAATTTTAAGGCAACAGTGCCTTAAGTGTAATTTGATAGTTGATGGGCAAGAAAATTCAATAAAAAAATAGAATTGGATAACCAAGTAAGTTTATATTTTCAACCTCAAAACAAAACATACGCTTAGAAGAATCACAAAATATAGAGAGTTACCCAGGAATTTTAGAAACTGCTCTACTAAAGTGACGTTATTTTATAAGACAATGAAAGTAGAGGTAATTTTATTCATAGTGGTTGGGAGTGGCTAATGTTTAGAAACTAATGTTCGTAATTTCGGTTCTATGTTTATGTCAATTGGTGGAATTGGTTGTCATACGTTCTCCCTCCACATTTGCCGCGCAAGCCCAAATGACGTGCAAACTACTATGAATAAAACGACCTATACTGCTAATGAGAAGAAAGTAGATCAAACATGGGCTCTAAGCAATGAATATGGGGTTGGACGGTAACTCGGAACACGATTTTAAAAATTTCTGACAACGAAAAATATTTGTTTCCCACGAAAAGCATTGACCAAATGTTGAACTCTAGACCTATTGTCAACATAGGTCAAAATTTTTGGAATTTACAATGGAAAAATGGTTTTTATTAAAGAAATAAGTCTACGTTTTTGCCCATATAAAAGACAAAAGCTTTTTCAATAACATAAGATTTGGCTGTCCATATTTATTTGTAGGGTGGGTAAAATTCACCATTGATTTTGATTTACTTTATTCCATATCATTACAATTTGACATGCATAGATATCAATAATTAGTGTTTTTATTTGAATATTTTATTTTACTTTCATGTATCTATACAAAAATAAATTAATGATTTGAATTACTTAAATTCGTTATTCACAATCTACACCGCGCAACTCTACTGGAGGGAATCAGAATCCACCAGTAACTTTCACGATTTAGGTTGCCTAATCTGTCGTTGTCAACCATTTTGTTGGGTAATTATTTTATCAGCAGTAAATTTGTAAGTGTATTTTAGATTAATTAAAATTAAACTAAGTAATTCCTCGAGATGACTTCATCAACTAAAGAGAATGCAATTTTGCCCAAGGAGGGACCTTTCAAGCCGTTTACAGGGAAAAACATTACCTATTACTATATGCCCATGCAAGGTGCATTATGTTACACCGCACTTTCAGTAAATACTATGTGCCCATCTCTAATGTTAAGGTAAATCTACGGTGAAGAAAAAAGCGTTTGGTATTAACAATAATTTGTTCGCAGAGGATTTCATCAAGATGCCATCCTCCACGCCTTAGTTTTCGAAACTATGTTGGGCACTGGATTATATTTCTATGGTAGGCAACATTTACTAGCAGTATCGACAGCACAGCGTCTTTTCTTTAGGTGAGAGGTTTGTCACATTAAGAACTGAAAACGTTTAATAAGTTTCAATTTTAGTGCATTTGGAGCTTTTGCGTTTACTATGAGTTCTCTTCAACTTTGGCATACTTTAAGAAGTATTATTCCTGGAAACTTGGCCTTGTGTGCCGCATGTGGTGTTGGTTCTGGTTTGGCCCTAATGATATTAGGTCGTTATTATATTAATCATGTCGATTCTGAATATGAATATTAGTCGTAGCGATGCACATACCATACTAATTTTTTGTTATCCTCATTAACTAATATGATGAAAATATGTTAAACATAATAAAAATTACTTGATAATTACTTATTAGTATTGCTCATTTGATTTCAGTTTGCAATTTATTAATTTTTTTACCTGATTTAGATAGAAACTTAGCATCTGCTAATACCCTTTTCTCCATAAGTGGAGCAAGGGAGAGTCGCTGAAGTAAATAGCTATATTCGACTTCGCGCTGGAAGACTTTTAACTTAAAAGTATAAAAATCTCCTCTATACCCTCTTGAGTCTATCTATATCACACTGGTGATCAGGGATGTGCCCAACCAAATATTTCAGAGGGGAGCAATCCCCAATTAGCCAACTTAACCAACTTTTGAATGATTATGCCAATTTCTGAAATATTGGTGCCCCCCAACTTGGGCACGTCCCTGTTGGTGATAAGGTAACCAAACACAAGATGCGTAATACCGCATCATCAAGACTAGCCGATACCTTCAAATCTACTATTGAATCCTTCATCATGATTCAAGTAATAGATCAAGCAACCAGAATTACCGACCATTCAGCTACATTAATTGATGTGATTTGCTTGAACGACAATTTACCTTTCTCCGGTAGCAATACTATGGACATGTCGGACATCACTGACCATAAACTCATTTACTGCTATCTCGACTTGTCTCCCAAGAAACCGCAAGGCAACCATATATGGTGCAGGAATTTTCGTAACATTAACCAGGACGTCTTTTGGGAAGACGCCAGTAAAATAAATTGACTTCGTAGCGTTGACGAAGCTAACATCAACAACAAACTCCAATGCATCTCATCTGATATTTTATCGCTTTTTGACACTCATGCTCCTATGCACAAGCTCAAGATTGGAATCACCAAGCCAGGCTGGCTTACGGAAACTGTACAATCTATGATCAAACTTAGAGAACAAGCATTCAAAAAGTATACCAAAACTAAGAAAATTAATCATTTTACATACTACAAAGTACTTCGTAATCTAGTATCCCAGGCCATTAAAAATGAAAAAAAGCCTATTTCAAATACGAAGTTGAAGCATGTAACAAGAACCCCAAGAAATTGTGGAATTTTTTTGATCGTAGTAATGTCCATCGCAAACCCAGGAATAAAGCGAATTTGGATGATGTGGATCTGAATGCATTAAATAAGTTTTTTGTGAATGTGGCTGGCTCCTGACACGAATGTGGACCAAATGACCATCAACTCTTTTACTACAAACAAACATCCGCTTATCACCAACGAACTGGCCTTCCACTGTGTTTCTATGAACGAAGTTGCTAAAATCGATTTGGTGACAGGTGGCCCTAAGCCACTTGGCCCTGCGACAACTCGCCTCGGACAACTGGCCTTGGCGAAAACTGGCACTGGCGACAAGTGACCCTGGTGACAAGTGGCCTTGGCGAAAACTAGCCCTGGCGACAAGTGGTCCTGGTGACAACTGGCCCTGATGACAACTGGCCTTGGCCAGTAGTATACTGTTTTACCAGCGGAGAAATATTAAACTAAACTTACTAAACTTACCTACTAAATGGCTACTTTAATTAATTAATTAATTAATCTTTACTAATTAATTTACTATTAATTTAATCTTTAAGAGACGGTCGGAGCATGGTGGTCGAATAAGTTGACTATGAACGCTAAATGCCCGGTTCGAATCCGGGTATTCTGGCCGTCTCTCTGGTCCTCCAGTTGGGGGTTCTACGTCGGGCTTGCTCCTCGTCTAGGTAAAAAATGTAAAATGCTAAACAAACCAAATTCCAATTCGCAAGGTTGGTAGTTAGGTATCGGATAACGTCGCAAGACGTTTCAAAACCGACTATATATAATAATTAATCTTTATCTTCTTTAGCTTTTTTCTTTGTTTTACACATATGTACAGTTATTTTGTTTATATAGTAAGACAATAATTAATTTCATTACGTTAAATACCAACCCAAGAATAATCTCATAAACAGGGTCATCATTACTCATAAGTAGAGCAGGGAATTATACAAACTAAGCAATAGACAACGTTTATTAGCGCTAATAAACATTTTAATTTGGAAATTTACATTTTCTATTGGTTAGTTTGTTAGGGTTACCTTAAGACCGGTCTGTTGTTGCATATAATTCTGTGCTCTACTCATCAATATCATCATTCATCAATACAACCATTTGCTAACTTTTTCACATATTGTGTGGTTGGTAACAGTAATAATTTCGAATTTTTTGTTTTATCATCCACCCTGTATCTCGCTTTTTTTCAACTCTGTCGGAGGTGGATGTGTTGCCAAAATTGACTCTTCCGCGCCGCGCTTCGCTCCGCTTTGCAGCGCTCCAGAGCCATTTTGGCAACACTAAACTCGTTAAAAACATCCCCCTAGGGTCTTCCAACTCGGCAAATTGTGCTACTGGGAAAGGGGTAAATCTCGCTTTTTTTTAACTCTGTCGGAGGTGGATGTGTTGCCAAAATTGACTCTTCCGCGCCGCGCTACGCTCCGCTCCGCTTTGCAGCGCTCCAGAACCATTTTGGCAACACTATACTCATTAAAAATATCCCCCTAGGGTCTTCCAACTCGGCAAATTGTGCTACTGGGAAAGGGGTAAATCTCGCTTTTTTCTTCAACTCTGTCGGAGGTGGATGTGTTGCCAAAATTGACTCTTCCGCTCCGCTTTGCAGCGCTCCAGATCCATTTTGGCAACACTAAACTCATTAAAAACATCCCCCTAGGGTCTTCCAACTCGGCAAATTGTGCTACTGGGAAAAGGGTAAATCTCGCTTTTTTTTTAACTCTGTCGGAGGTAGCGAAATAATATATTTCTGTGAACATTTTTAGGCCAGTTGTCACCAGGTCCAGTTGTCACCAGGGCCAGTTGTCACCAGGGCCAGTTGTCCCAGGGCCACTTGTCGCCAGGGCTAGTTTTCGCCAAGGCCAGTTGTCACCAGGGCCAGTTGTCACCAGGGCCACTTGTCGCCAAGGCCAGTTGTCCGAGGCGAGTTGTCGCAGGGCCAAGTGGCTTAGGGCCAGCTGTCGGTATACCCACTGCCACGGCTCTGTTAAAAATAACCAACGATATATGCAATAATATTGATTGCTCGATGGTAACTGTTCTCTCTTTACTAGACTTTAGTAAGGCATTCGACGTTATTAACCATAAACTACTAATCGCTAAGCTATCCTATTATGGGTGTAGCGCCCCAGCTCTGAACCTCCTCACCAATTACTTGTCGGAGAGAACTCAACGTGTGAAATGGAACAACCACTACTCTGAGGAACTTAAGTGTAACAAAGGTGTACCGCAAGGAAGCCTGCTCGGTCCGTTGCTGTTTTCAATTTTCACAGCTGATCTCTCAGCGGTTCTTTCTCAGGACTGTAATTTCCACATGTATGCTGACGATACTCAAATATATGTATCTGACTATCCAAATCGCATTAATAGTATTATCGAAACCCTCAACCTCAATCTGGAGTCTATTCTTAAATGGTCGATACGGAACGGACTAGTTCTGAACCCCATTAAAACTCAATGCATCTGCTTTGGTAGTCCTAACAGACTAAAAGTAGCAATGGACACTAAATGTACCGAAGTTAAACTCAATGGGAGCGATGTGAACTTCTTCTCGAAAGTGAAGAATCTGGACATGATATGGGATAGTCATCTCTCATTCTCCGATCATTTAAGTAAAATCTTGATTATATGCTTTTTTAAACTGAAATCTCTTTATCGGTTTAAGAACTTGTTGCCGTCGGACGTTAAGTGGAACCTTGCAGTTACGCTAGTTCTGTGCCATATATAGATTACTGTAGCACGGTCTACTATGGTCTCCTCACGGAACAACTGAAGAATAGGTTACAAGTAATCCAAAATGCATGCCTGCGATTTGCCTTCGACATTGACTACAGGGAGCACGTTACACCCTTCTACAAGAGACTGGGAATATTAAAGATGGAAGCACGGGCTGAATTGAAGTTTGCCATGCAACTGTTCTCAGTCCACAAGACCACTCTGCCTAACTATCTGAATATCCTCACTACAAGAAGAGGAGCTTGCCACAACCGGGATTTAAGAAATAACTGGAATTTGTCTGTGCCACTCCACACAACAACTAAATTTGAAGGGTCGTTCCAATACATGGCGTACGTCATCTTTAACAAGCATTTGGACTTGTTCTTAAAATGCAAAACAAAAGCCGCTTTCAAAGCGAAGGTAGTGGAATGTCTTTTGAACGGATGATTCCGCTCCAATGCCCTGGGTACTTGTTGAAAACCAGCTCTGCTGAACCTTTGTACCTTTTTTATTATGTTTTATTATGTATTGCATGTATAACTTAATTTAATAAACCATATTATTATTAATCCAGATGGAACCTGACAAATGAACTATACAAAATCTTTAATATGGCAAGGTGGTGAAAATCGTCTGTGTTCCTTTTTGTGAAACTGAGGGCCTTAAGTGCACTACCGCAGATGATCGCAATATGAGCACTGAAGTTCGTCTTAGAATCAAAGGTGTCCTCGTTATCATAAATATTATCTATTGTCTGCAAAGATTTGATATTAATTGCCTTCCTGACATATGCAGCGCCAGAGTGACAACTGAAACAGATGTGCTTGCACTTTGCTGTGTTAAGAGCTAGCTTGTTTCAGACTGTACCAGAGCAATAGAAGCATTATCGCAAATCTTATTAGCAATAACCTTCATACCATCAGCACAGAGTAAGACTACAATGAAAAGAACACTGAATTTATGTCGTTTATGAAAATGATAACCAGCAGGGGTCCAATGTGGGAACCCTGAGGAACACCTGAGGCATAGTGTTAGTGATTGATGCACTGTGGAGGCAAAGAAACTGCTGCAAGCATCGCCTTCTTAACCTACAAACATCCTCAACCGTTCGAATAGACTGTTATCATTTGGAGAAGGTTTCATGCAAGCACAAGAAGTTTTCTTCGCAGCTATAAGAACCACAAAACTTCTATTTTTACTTGTTATAGGGGCGGTTTATTATTATTGCCAGTGCACAACTCACCATTAAGAAATTCGGGCGTTAGCCAAGTTTTCACTAAAGAAATTGATCAAGTCAGATCATCCAGTTTATTGAGCAACCCCGAACGTTCTGGTAATAAATCGGCTGGGATATTGTTCAGCCCTAACCGTTTTCTGTATTCACAGAATTAAAAAGCGGCAAGAACCGCGTCCAGAACCAAGACAAGAATAAGAGCAAACAACGGGCTGTTACCTGAAAAAATGTGAGCAAACATGGCGGGCGGACGTGGTTTGGCGTGCTGTGTTTGCAAAAGGAATATAAGAAAGTGCGACGAGAAAATTCAGTGTGCGAAATGTGATAATGATTGTCACTTGTCGTGCATGACGGATGATGCAGAGGTACTGAATAGGAATCCGAAGGGGGACCTAAGGAAATGGGTGTGTGAGCAATGCAACATAACCTCAAAGATGGATAAGCGAAATGCGACAGCCGTGAGTTCAAAGGTTGAATATTCAAACATTAGCGGGAATGGTTGCAATATTTGTGATAAGTGCGAGAAAATAAAGAAGGAGGAAACTGCTCTTCAAGTTGAAAACAAATACCTAAAGGAGCTTCTAGAAGAAGTAAGAGATACAAACAGGATATTGCAGCAGAATAATGAACTGCTTATGAAATTAACAAAAGATGCAAAACATGAAGTAACCGAAATAACCAACAAACAGTGTGCGAATACAAACCAACAGAAGACACCACCTAAATTGATTAATGTAACAGAACCAATAAAGAAAACTACAATGGGAACACAAACTGTAAATAATGAAAATGCAGGTGTTGTTCAAAATGTGATAAGGAAATCCTATAGGGAAGTACTAAAAAAGAGGTATGAAAATGATTCAAGAAATGACTTCCCAATTGAAAATAATGCGAAGAATATCAATCAACAACAAAACGATGAAAAAGGAAGATTCACAAACAATAGAAAAATACAAGAAAAAAATATAGGCACTGGAAATAAAATTAGAAGTGAAAGCACACAGGGCTTCACAGGAACAAAGCGAAAAGTTTGGTTGTATTTACACAGAGTGGAAAGAACGGCCACATCAGAAATGATTAAAGAATATTTAATCAAAGAACAAGGATTAGATAAAAATGGGGTTGAAGTAAAAGAAATACCAACAGAGTCAACAAGAAAGAAATGCTTTGTGGTAACAGTCCCAATGGAGAAGAAGGAAGAAGTATATAAACCCGAATTTTGGCCTGAAGGAGTGGGAGTAAAGAGGTTTAACTTTGAAAAGCATCGGGAGTTCCTAAACAAGCCTGGTGGACATTTTTTATAAATGCAAAAGACAATAGAACTCAAATAGAGAAAAAAAAAAACAAGTTTCAGAGTATTTTTGACATTATTTCTTTTTGATGTACATACATATTTGAATGTATTTCTCTCAGAAATAAATCTTAGTTATTATTATTATTATTATTACCTTAGGCACTACTAGAAACATCATTCCAAGAGCATGGAGGTCTCTGGTGACTTGAAAAAATTGGAGGATACGTAAAACATGTATAATTTGGGACAGAATCTCCGAAATAATCCATAAAAATTCTTGAAAAGTCCCGATGTTTTTGTCCAGTTACAAAACAGCATTTTTGTCGTAAAATTCGCTGTTTCTCGTCTACAAGATCAAATATCCGTTTCAATTGCTCTGATTTTAGGTTCAGTCCCAAACTATGTATCTTAGGAAAAGAAAGACCACGTACAGTTCAAGTACAGTAAAAGTTCGTTATTTTCGTCCAAAATTCTATTTTTACTTTTTAATTCAACAATAATTTCTTTCAAGTAGGTCACTTCCATTTTCATTGGTTTGGAGTCAACTGTCGTCCCTAGCTTCACTTCATGTGGACATGCTGAGGTTCTCAGCGAGGTGGCCAAAGCCAAAGATACATCGCGGGTGAATAACTTTATCACACTTCACAAAAGCATTGGATAGGGGATAGGTGAAAATCGTTCGCTCCATATTCAACGCATCCCGTCAGTTGTGGCTTCAAAAAGTCTTGACGACGCATTTAAAAGACTTCATCACCAACAAAGGTAATTCTAAGAACTTGCTTAGAATTTGAAATGGTCTGTGGTTCTGGATATTTCATGTCGTTGTTAATGGGTTTTCATAAAATTTGGTGTTATTTATACTTACCCATCAGATACTTTGCCTTTTTTGCCCATTATACAATACACAAACCCACGGTTGGCATTAGTTATTGCCAAAAGAACCACAATGTAAATTTTCTTGTAGTTGTAATAATAGAATCCATTTTCTTCACATGGTATAATTCTGATAGGCTTATCGTCAATAGTCTTTTCATGTTTCTCCATGCCAACTCCTTTCGATCGCAGGCATTTTCCCAAAAGAAAAGGAAGAAAGATTACAATAAGTATTGAGGTTATGACGTTGGTTGGCAAAAAAATTTTTTCTAGGAAGATGTTTTCTTTGATACATTAGCAAACACATCGCCTACCAATTTCGCTACATAATTTTTAACAAAACATAATTTATTGTTATACCGGGTGACCGGCCGCCGATGTGAACATAGGAAATTAACATGGGAAATTGATTTTTCTTTAATTCCTGCATTCCATCATAACGGATAAGAATGAAAAGGGTATAAATTTAAAGAAATTTTTATTCCGCTTCTAAAGATATCGAGCCCTTGATATTTTTTCTAAAATTTACTATTAAAATGTAAAATACTTGGTTTTGCTCGAAAACCAATAATTTCCAACAAGTTAAGAATAACTTGTATTTGCGTTCATTGTTAACCTTTATTGTAATATGTCAAAGTAAGTTGTTGGAAATTATTGGTTTTTAAACAAAATAAATTGCAATAAAATTCAAACAAGGCAAACAAAAACTTTTTAAATGCGCTATTTTGCATTTTGTTAGTGAGTTTTTAACAGAAATTAAAGAACAAAATATCAAGTGTTAGGTATCATTACAAGCATAATAAAAATCTCTTCAGATTAATACCATTTTAATTCTAATCCGTTATGATTGGCAGCAGGAATTGAAGAAAAATCAATTTCCCATGTTAATTTCCTATGTTCACATCGGCGGCCGGTCACCCTGTATATGAGGTCAAGTTAGAATCCCTTTAAAAATTACTTGCAAAAAAAAATTGCTAATAATTTTATCTAATAATTTTATTTATTAATAAAATAAAAAAAAAAATAAAATGCTATACGTATAAGGTAAAAACATAAAGTCAAATATAACCAAATTTACAGCTGTAGGTCACTGATGAGATCTAATGAGATCGAAACATGTCTGTCGTTGTTGTATTTTGGTTATATTTGACTTATTTTCGAATTTTTTGACTTGCAAAACTTTTGAATAACATTCTTAAAAGTATACATTTCATTCCTTAGAGAATTTCAGTTCAGATGCATGTCCGTTTTTTTATCCCCCCCATCCTGCCAAACGGGATATCTCCTTCCTGTTGTAATTATAGTCTTTGTAGGATTAAATTTAATTCGAATATAGTTTCTTTATTCCTTTATTTTTCTGGTAACTCCTAAAATTAAATTTTCTCATTATTTTCGAGCATTCCTCATCTCATTTGTCTTATTTCCTTTCTGGAAATTTTTTCGAATAATGTCGCCTGCATGACACTTTTTTGTTCTTCACTTGCAACTTCTTCCAATATCTCCTGGATGGGGATATTATCTACGACTGATTCCAGGACTTCTTTCATAAATGTCGCCTATATGACACATTTCTTTAACTATGTTCAGTTTAAACGATTTCTTCCTTTGATTCC
Source organism: Rhagonycha lutea (assembly GCA_958510855.1). Classification (NCBI taxonomy): domain Eukaryota; kingdom Metazoa; phylum Arthropoda; class Insecta; order Coleoptera; family Cantharidae; genus Rhagonycha; species Rhagonycha lutea. The sequence goes on from OY294042.1 coordinate 16,866,593, forward strand.
AGGTTATTGTTTTGCAGTTAACGCAATCAACTGCGAATGCGAAAGGTACCGGCTTAAAATCCTGGGAAGGGTCAAACTTTCTTATAACTATAGTCTGTGCTTCGGAAGGCACGTTAAGCGGGTGATGGTCCTTGATCAAAAAACCAGGATACATGTACATCTGAAGGCTAGTCTAGCAAGCTACCTAATCGATGTAAAATATTTATATGCTCATAGTATTTACTAATACTGCCAAGGAAACGACGCAGATGTACTAGAAGAAAATTGTATGGAGAATATTACTTCTAGAAAAAGAAGATTCTAAGTCTTTATTACTAATGTCGCCTCTTTGACATTTCTCCTCCACGGTGATAACATCTTTCTTTACTGGTTCTAAATTATCAAACTTTTTATCTCTCATTTCACAGTAATTCTTCAACACTGTTAAATGTCAAATAATTTCATGAAAGCGCACATTCATTCAGATAAACTCATTCAGGACTGAACTAAGGACTCTCCTCCTGTTTTTCATCACTTCACCTCTCCCTTCATTTCGGTATTTATTAGTGATAGCACACAAAATTTAAAAAATATCTCAGGGTTAATGCAAGTTCCAACGGTGAATATTTCCTTTAATTACCAAATTTTCAAAAATTCACCTTAACAAAATATTCACCAGATGCCCCAAGTTGATTTGCATCAGATGACATAGAAAAATCCCACCGATGAATTTTAAATTAAAATAAAATTACCCAAATTGGCAGGAATTTTCACTATCACAAAAGTTACGACTTAGCCCAATCGAAACTTTACCTATCGCATGCTGCTCTTATATTGCGACCTTGCAAAATTTACAAAATTTATTTCGCAATGAATCTAAGCAATTTAATTTGCTACGAATTTTCCAAACTCCTTTTTTCAAAAGAAACTTAACAAGAAACACTTTCGTTACTAAATTCATTTTCTTCAAATCAAAACAATTAATATTTTTTTAATTTTTGCCATCCTAATAACAGGCCACCCTAACCTTATTAGTAATTAAATATTATAACGCATATTGAACAAAGCTTTATTTTATTCGAGAAATACTACATACTTACAAAAAATTAATTAAGAGAAAGATACACAAATTTACCAATAGGTTGTACTCAATTGAAAAATTTAGTACTACTTAATATTATAAACGGCATACCTGCAGCATTAATTTTGAGTTTTACTACTAACTTTATTGTATTATAAGTTACCTATAATCAGATAAATTTCAAGTCGTATTGATTATATTATAATATTATATCAAATTGACAATTCCAATGTTGGTTTTGGAAACCCCTGATTTATTTCAAAAAATTTGAAACAGATAGCGTTGTTATATTGGAATGCTGAATAAATTTCTTCACTGTTGGAATTCTTTAATTTTATTAGTGCTAAAGAGATTTACTGAGCATTCAAATTTAGTTACGCCATCTGTAGACAGTCCCTTGAACAAGATCAGCTGTTTCCAAAACCAACAATGGAATTGCCAATCTGATACATTCATCGTAATGAGAAATTTAATTGTTCCCATTGATTTTCTGGACAAGCTCGTTCATATCTTGTACGGTATTTAAAAAATCGGCAACCAATCGATTTCGAACATTGTTGCAGGTGTTTTCTCCGTGAGCTGTGGATGAAGAGGGAAGCAATTCTTTAATTGACAGTACTGGCATAACATCACGCCGACGTAAAATCGACCTAAGATTTAAGGACGTCACACTATCAAAAAAATTGGACCACGATTTGCGCAGTTCTCTTTCCTCCTTGGCTAACTTTTGTCGCTTCCAAATCGCTGCTTTCTTGATTACGCGAGACGTTTTGTTGACTCGACGAAATGCACCAACGAAAGGCCCTCTCATCTTTATAGTAATAATGGATTTCTTCACATTCTTCTTTAGAGGTACCGGTTCTTTCACAACAATTCCTAAAACGTCGTCACAGTAAATTTTCATTTTTCCAATGAATGATTTTTCTCCATTTTCAAAATTGATGTTTAGTTTTCGAGCATTGGCGAATTTAAAACAATCCTCAAAGTACAAATAATAAGAATCGTCGATCCTTCTAAGGACACCTTCAAAACCAGTGAAATCATTCAAAGTAACACACATTTTATGATCCACATGATTTTTAAAATATTTATTAATGACAATCTCCTGCAATCAAATTTTTCAAATAAATAAAAGTTACTTTAGTTAATAGCGAAAACATACCTTTCTTAATTTGGACATATTGCTCACAAATTTTGAATTATAATATAGTTTCTTGTTCGTACCTTCGTTGACTAATGAAATGTTTGACCAAACTGTTACCAGATGTTTAAAAAAAGTTAATTTAATGTGTTATTATGCGTCACACCTGAAACATTATATTGTAAACTTTTCCGATTAAATACCAAAACAATTCTGTTATTGAACTATTGTTCTTTAATCACTACAAAATTCTTTGCAAAACAATTTTACTTATCACTAATTTGTCAGCAAATGCATTGTCGACGAAACTTCGACATAATGTGGGTCAAATAGTTTCTGTACATGAATGATTTAAAATTTAATGTGGACCAATAAAATTTTAGTTATGTATTTTACTAAGGATCATAGTTGGTTTTGATATTGTCGCATTCTGGGGTACTGGGACCTTATATTTCAGGCATCGACTAAGGGGTTGTAGGGAGCCCGTCATTTTGAAGTGAACGTTTTGACGTCGTCGTTTCGATGCCTTCGTTTTGACGCCGCACGTTTTGACGCCACACGGACAAAAAGTACGCACAGTTAACATAGAGCAAATTTCACTGTTGGGGTCTTTTTGTGTTAAATTTTCCGAAAAAAGAGAGACATCTATCTCTATCCCCTTCCCATTTGTAGGGAACATAATTATCGAGTTGGACGGCCCTAGGGGATATTTTTAACTCGTAAAGTGTTGTCAAAACGGTCTGGGGCGGAGCGGAACTAAGGGGACGCACGAAAGAGTCAGTTTTGACAAGGGAACCACTTCCCATCTCGTATCCAGCATCGTTAAATCAAAATTAAAACCCTTTCCAAGTATTTTTGTCATCCATGTTCTTCGTCTAGTTAGAACCCAAGAAAAACAATAAGGAAGTATATGAAATAACAAAACCGCAGAGTTTTAAAGTTAAACTGGAGCCGGTGCGCCAAAATAGACAGATCCCACAATGTGCTAGATGCCAGCGTATGGGACACAATAAAAACTACTGCATGTGTCAACAGATGCGTTAAATGCGGTGGACTCCATGATAAAAAAACATGCAAAGTCACTGAACGTAAGGATCTAACATGTGCACTATGTGGCGTGAATCACCCTGCTAGTTATAAGGGCTGCAGGGTTTATAAGGAACTCAAGCAAAAGCAACACCCACCTCTACGACAAAAGACACTACAACAAGTAACCTACGAAATCTAATGTCGACAATAGAGTTCCTTATGCCTCAATAACACAAGAAAAAGATGTAAATATAAAAAATCCCGAAATTACCCCTACAAAAGCAACACAAAATAAAACAGAAAGTAGAATTTCTAAACTAGAGAACCTAATGGAGCAGTTGGCCATACGTATGGACACGATGATGAATGTCGTGTCAAAATTGCTCTATAAATTAAAGTCATGGAAGAACACCTAAAAATAGCTATGTGGAACGCCGATGGTCTTGTTAATCATGGATCAGAAGTAATAACCTTTCTGGGAGAACATGGCATCCATATCATGCTTATCTCAGAAGCTCATTATGCAAATCGCAGCTATTTAAGGATTCATAATTACACCATCTATGTTACAAAACACCCAACCAATACAGGAAGGGGTGGAAACGCCATTATTATCAAAAATAAAGTAAAACACCATGAAGGACTCATACTCTGCCTGTGGAATGGCACAGAGGAAGGGGTTACAGGGGTTTCTTAAGAAAATTAACGAAATACACGGAAACATTAAGTTTACACTGGAAAACCCAAACAATAAATGCATTAATTTCCTCGAATTTAGATTAAAATAGGTGCATGTCGCCAGCCCCCCCCCAAATCGAATTTTGGGATGAAATTTGTGTCAAACGTTTGAGCATCGTTTGAGCATCAATGAGCTTCCAATATTTTCGTTTGAGCCTCAACCGTCGCGGAATTATTCGCGAAAACTTTGGGGGGGGGGGGGGCTGGAGACATGCTGCCCCCCCCCCAAGTGGAATTTCGGGGTGAAAATGGTGTCAAACGTTTGAGCATCGTTTGAGCATCAATGAGCTTCCAAACTTTTCGTTTGAGCCTCAACCGTCGCGGAGTTATTCGCGAAATTCTTGGGGGGGGCTGGAGACATGCTGGCCCCCCCCAAGTGGAATTTTGGGGTGAAATTGGTGTCAAACGTTTGAGCATCAATGAGCTTCCAAATTTTTCGTTTGAACCTCAACCGTCGCGGAGTTATTGGCGAAACACTTGGGGGGGGGCTGGAGACATGTTTTTCCATTTTCGTTCCTATTTAGAATTTTTCTGTGAAATTGATGTCTATCGATAGAGATTCGTTTGAGCTTGAATGAGCTTCCATTCCCATCATTTTATTTTCATTTTCTGAAAAGTTACGAGTATTTCAAATTTCGAGTACTCCGAGCAAGTTCCGTTCAAGAACCCTCAATTTTAAATCTATTTTATAAGATTAAAATTTTCGATCCGATTAAGAAAACTAATCCTGCTTAATCTGTTAAGTGATCACTAGATTGATGGAATAATATTGAAGTTGAAATTTTCGAAAAGAATCTGTTTAATAGAATATCTTTGGTGTTTATCAATAAAACTTGGTGCAAAATGTTGGCTTTTAGAGTTGGGAAAAGTCTATGTAACGCAGAAAAACTCATTAAATGTTTAAGCAATGTAATAATTGTTTAAAATAATTTCAGAATTTAAAAAGAAACAGAAACATGTCGCTGACGCCTTCTAAATCGAATTTTTCAGAAAAATTTGTAGAAAATCATTTTAACATCATTGAATTTTCAATATTTTTATTTGAGCGTCAACCGTCGCAGGTTAATGTGCGAAAGAATTGGGGGGGGGGGGCCATTGACACGATATATTTTATCTCCTCCAAGCATCTATGCCTCCAAGTGAATTTTTTTGTTAAAATTTATGTCAAATATTTAAGTATAGTTTGAGCATCAATGAGCTTCCAAATTCTCTTTTTGAGCCTCATCCGTCTCGGAGTTATTCGCGAAGCTCTTGGGGGGGGGGGGGTGCTGTAAACATGTTTTTCTATTTTCGTTCATATTTCAAAGTTTTTTTGTGAAATCAATGTCTATCGATAGAGATTTGTTTGAGCTTAAGTGAGCTTCCATTCTCATCATTTTAATTTCATTTTCTGCAAAATGAAGAGTATTTAAAATTTCGAGTCCTCCGAGCTAGTTTCGTACGTTAATCCTTAATTTTAATTTTTTTCTCTTTAAATTAAAATTTTGAACCGATTAAAAAGCTAATCCTACTTAAATTTGTAAATAATTACCTTCATTATTTTCATGGAAGAAATCTGTAAAAATTAATTGTACCACAAAAATGTAATTTATAAAGAACAGGTACTACCTATAACAAAATAATAAAATGAAATTAAAATTTTTTAATGTCCTAGAACAAAACTGGGGATCAAAACCAAATTTTGTCGTTTGAGCCGCAACCGTTACGGAGTTATTGGCAAAATAGGTTTGGGAGGGGGGAGCATGCAGAAGTCGAATCTTTATGTGAAATTGGTGTAAAAAGTATGGGCATCGAAAAATGTATAAACTCATTGGGGCGCAAACGATTCTCAAACGTTTGGCTACAAATTCACACAAACTTTCCACTTGGGGGGGGGGCAGCATGTCTACAGTCCCTCCAAGTATTTCGCCAATAATACCTTGACGATTAGGGATCAAACGAAAAATTTGGAAGTTCTTGTGGCTCAAACTATATTCAAATGTTAGACACCAATTTCACCCAAAAATTCTATTTGGGTGGGATTAAGTTACACAGGTCTATAGCCCCCCCCCCCTTCCCAAAAGTTTTCGCATATAAACCTACGACGCGACGGTTGAAGCTTAAACAAAATTATTGGAATCTCATTGATGCTCAAACATTTGACACACATTTTTCTGAACAATTTGATTTAGGGGGCGTCAGCCCCGTTTATGTACGTGTATAAACATACACTTTCAGAATATTGAAAGTTGCGCTTGATTTCGGGCTTCGAAAAATTTTTTAGAGAAAAATACCGTTTTAACCTATTTAGTCTGTGCCCTTTTTAAAATTCTGAAATTATTTTAAACAATTATTACATTGCTTAAACATTTAATGAGTTTTTCTGCGTTACATAGACTTTTCCCAACTCTAAAAGCCAACATTTTGCACCAAGTTTTATTGATAAACACCAAAGATATTCTATTAAACAGATTCTTTTCGAAAATTTCAACTTCAATATTATTCCATCAATCTAGTGATCACTTAACAGATTAAGCAGGATTAGTTTTCTTAATCGGATCGAAAATTTTAATCTTATAAAATAGATTTAAAATTGAGGGTTTTTGAACGGAACTTGCTCGGAGTACTCGAAATTTGAAATACTCGTAACTTTTCAGAAAATGAAAATAAAATGATGGGAATGGAAGCTCATTCAAGCTCAAACGAATCTCTATCGATAGACATCAATTTAACAGAAAAATTCTAAATAGGAACGAAAATGGAAAAACATGTCTCCAGCCCCCCCCCCCCAAGTGTTTCGCGAATAACTCCGCGACGGTTGAGGCTAAAACGAAAAATTTGGAAACTCATTAATGCTCAAACGATGCTCAAACGTTTGACACCAATTTCACCCCAAAATTCCACTTGGGGGGGGGCGGCATGTCTCCAGCCCCCCCCCCCCAAGAATTTCGCGAATAACTCCGCGACGGTTGAGGCTCAAACGAAAAGTTTGGAAGCTCATTGATGCTCAAACGATGCTCAAACGTTTGACACCATTTTCACCACGAAATTCCACTTGGGGGGGGACAGCATGTCTCCAACCCCCCCCAAAAGTTTTCGCGAATAATTCCGCGACGGTTGAGGCTCAAACGAAAATATTGGAAGCTCATTGATGCTCAAATGATGCTCAAACGTTTGACACAAATTTCATCCCAAAATTCGATATGTGGGGGGCTGGCGACATGCACCTGATTAAAATGGAACGATAATAATGACATCGAATGGGATATTTATAGAAAACCTACTCAATGTGATACACTTATACCTAGAGAATCGGCACACACATATACCCAAAAAACTGCAGCGTTCAGATATTATCTGACCAGAGTGTATAGAACACCAATGAGTCAACTAAATAAAGAAAAAGAATTGAGAATCATTAAACAGCTGGCAGCAGCAAACGGCTTTCCAACGACTATGATAAATAAAATGATAAGAAGGAAAGAACAAGAAAAGAAACACCCATATTTTTATAACAAAGATGAAGGTAAAGAAGGGCAGGTATACAGAATGGTGAAATACCAAAATGAATCCAACGAAAAACTGAACGATGTACTTCGAGAATGTAACATTACAATAACCTCAAAATCGCGAGCAAAGCTCATCAACATCTTGGCAAATAACAAACCTAAAATCGATAAATATAAAAAGAGCGGCGTATATCAATTGTTCTGTGGTGACTGCGGCGCAACTTATATTGGACAAACAGGGCGAACCTTGGAGATAAGGGAGAGAGAACACCAGAAGACCGATAGGAACTCAGCTGTAATGAAACATCTAAACTACTACGAGCATAAGATTAATGGGACGGCTACTAGAATGCTGCACAATGAAGAGCATATGTTTAAACGCAAACTCCTGGAAACACTCGAAATCGAAAGATACAAGAAGAAAAACAACGCAGGTAGCTTATTAAACGAACAAATTGAGAAGATGAGTACGCCACTGTACCAACTTGCAAATTTGAGCATAGATGGCGGCAGATAGAGAACGTTTTGACATAAGAATAATTTTCGTCGACTCCATATGGAAAGAAAGAAGAAATTAACATAAAACATTGTTTTTTGATGGTTTTATGGTCGTTGGGGGATGTTTGGTGTTATAGAATGTTTTAATATGTGTAGCAAACAATGACATGTAAGATGTATATTTTTGATTTTAATTTGTATAAAATGTGGGTTTATTGATCTTTTGACTTTGAGAATTTAAAAAAGTTTTTAATTTTGTAATTTTAACTTTGTAATTTTGTTTGTAGTTGGTGGTATGATTAAGACTTGTAACATAGTCGAAACGCGTCACCAAGAATAAATAAAGTAAAAAATACAGGAGAGGTGCATCGTTATTTCAGTACCATGAAGGACCTAAAGTATCAAACAGCGCATATCCAGGCATCAACGGTGGTGGTCGAAGATATGCGAGGGCAAATCACCATATTGGCAATCTATAGCCCTCCAAGACATGCTGTGAAAGAAGAACAATACGGGGACTACTTTAACTCCTTGGGAAGTATAGATTTCTGGCCGGCGGGGACCACAACGCCAAACATTCTAGATGGGGGTCACGCTTAATAACAACTAAAGGTAGAGATGGATAAACTCAACTTAGGAGTCCTGTCTATAGGAAAACCCATGTACTGGCCAAGCGACACAAACAAAATCCCTGGCGTCCTAGATTTCTGCGTGACAAAAGGTATTTCATCGCACCTTCTCACAGCGGAACAAAGCTTTGATCGATCATTAGATCACTCACCTATTTTAGTCAGCAATTGAAAAAAAATCAAATCAAAACCACTATCTCTCAGTAATAAGTGGATAGACTGGGAACTGTTTAGGTCGTTGATTGACAAAAAAATTGATTCTAATGTTCCACTCAAAACCTCAAAAGACATTAACTCACCCGTAAAAAGTCTCATAGTAACAATATAACAAGCAGCTTTGAGCGCGACCCCTGAGCCGAATAACAAAATACCAAAGCAAAACCACCCAGAAACAATAAATTAAGGAAGCAATCCGGGAGGAGAGAAGATTAAGGAAGACTTGGATGATCACTAGGGCACCTCAAGACAAAGAGAGGCTTAATAATTCATCAATAAGACGCATTAAAAATCTCCTAAATTAACAATGAAAGAAACCTAGTAATTCAAGAATACCTTGAAGTATTAACACCAACCGAAGCCACCGATTATTCGCTTTGGAAGGCAACGGCAAAAATTAAAAAACACCGAAAAAACATACCCCCCCATTAGAAAACCTGATAGATCATGGGCAAGAACAGATAAAGAAAAGGCTGAGGTGTTCGCTCCACCACCTTGAAAAAGTATTTATACCATTCCCATCTGAGAGTCTACACAGGAAGATGAAGATGAAATAGCCACGTTTTTACAAGCACCTCTCCAAATTCATTACCTATCAAAGCCACAAAACTAATTTAAATCAAAAAGCTAATTTTATCAGGCTACGACCTTATAACTGACATGGTTATTAAACAACTACCAGATGGAGCACTCATCAACGTGCTACTCATTTTTAACTCTATCTTAAGGACTGGCCATTAACCATCACAATGGAAAGTGGGCCAAATAATACTAATTCCAAAAGCAGGAAAACCAACAGAAGAGGTAATCAGTGGTGTGATGTACTTTTAAAATAATAACATAACGTAAATACGTTATGTTATTCTATAGTGTTTTTCGCGAAACGGTCTCACGTATCATTTTAACAAGCCGCTATTATTATAACGTGAACGTTATAATAAAGGTTTTCCTAACCGTTATTGTGCGAAATATAACGGGTGAAATTTAGGTGCATTTATATTTCGCACTATAACGGTTAGGAAAACCTTTATTATAACTTTCACGTTATAATAATAGCGGCTTGTTAAAATGATACGTGAGACCGTTTCGCGAAAAACACTATAGAATAACATAACGTATTTACGTTATGTTATTATTTTAAAAGTACATCACACCACTGATTATCGTATAAGCCAATAAGTCTCCTTCCAATATTGTCGACGCTCTTTGAAAGACTGCTCTTGAAGAGATTAAAGCCAAAACTTGATCAGCTCAAAATAATCCCGCATCATCAGTTTGGATTCCGCGACCGGCACTCTACCTTAGAACAGGTGCATAGAATTGTCGAGATAAGAAACACCACCTTTGAGCGTAAGAGATATTCTTCTGCCGCTTTTTTTGGATATTTCCCAGGTGTTTGACAAGGTGTGGCACGGGGGTGTGCTATTTAAAATAAAGGTAAAACTGCCTGCACTTTACTACTTACGCTAAAATCATATATAACCGATAGATACTTCATGGTGAAATAACAAGAAGAAGTGACCCAACTACGCAAAATACAGTCGGGAGTACCGCAAGGCAGTGTCATGGGAGTATTATACCACCTGTATACTTCAAACATCCCTATATACTACAGCAAACACTATAACAGCCACCTTTGCTGAGATATAGCAATCTTCGCAACAAGTGAAGTGCCTGCGTATGCATCTGAGAAGCTTCAGAATGCACTTGACAAGGTTATAAAATGGCTTCCAAAATGGAGAATTCGGATAAATGAAGGCAAATCCCAACAGGTGATGTTTACTCTACGGAATGAGACAAGAAACCCAAATGGTCATCAACAATGGCGGCGCTCACTTGACCGAATCATCTTCAAAAAGTAATTTAAAAATACTTAAAGGTCCAAATAAACATTGAAAAAGAAATAATGTCTTTGATTTTATAGATGATAATATAGTAAAACAACATCGAATGAGTGTTTTTGGGCAACCTTGTATATCCAAATTTTAAGTCTATAGGTATATTGGAAAAACGACTAATGAGATATAGTTCCTTTACTGAAGTACTATTGAGGCTCAGTTGTTTCTTCTCTACTTTATCATGAAGAATTTATTTACAAGCCACACTACCAAAAATTTGGTGTCTAATATCCATCACTCCCATTTTAAGAAGTCTGACAGATCATAATTACAGTTAGCGACAAAATTCAATAGATGCCAAGTTGATGGAAATCATTACTGCCGAGAACATGACCCAGTTTCCTATTAGTCCAGTAATTCTACGAAAAAATACGAAAATTATACTACCCAGAAGCAAAAAATGGGATCGTGTAGAAGAAAAAATTCTAAGAAAGATAGCGCTTTTTGCATCGTCCTAGCTGGTGTAGAACATAACCTAAAAAATTATCCAAAGTCGAAAAACAAGTTTCTTGCGATTTAAGAATAAACGAAGCATCCTACAAAAAAGAAAGTTAAATTAGAAAGTTGTAGATAATGGAAAAACCTATCGAATGCGATTAGAAAAATAAAAGTTTGTTATTTAGTTTTGGAGAAAATCGAAAAATAACAGTCAAAAATTACTTTTTTTGTTTTTGCTGTGATTTTTACAATTTTGCATTAAATTATTCCTTGTTCGAGGAAAATGTTGTCTCTGTTGAGTAGAAGAAGAGCATTTTTGGAAAATTTCAAAAAATGAAAAATGCGCGATTTATAGCGGAATTACGAAAAAATAACCTCTTCGTAAATCGGCCATTGCTCACGATGGAGATGGTCTAGAGAACCCAACCTGGACTTAAATTCTTCGTAAGAGATAGTACTAACATATACTTTAAGAAAGTCATATTTTAAGTCACTCTCTAACCTCAAAAAATGGGCATGAATATCGTAATATCGCAATACAAGTGCACTTCCGTGCCATATCTGCATCTGTAAGTATACCCGCATTGCGATATTACGATATTCATGACCATTTTTTGAGGTTAGAGAGTTACGGAAAATATTACTTTCATAACTATATCATATTACTATCTCTTACGAAGAATGTAAGCCCAGGTTAGGTTCTTTAGGCCATCTCTATCGTGAGCAATGGCCGATTTACGAAAAGGTAATTTTTTCGTAATTCCGCTATAAATCGTGCATTAAACATTTTTTGAAATTTTTCAAAAAAGCTCTTCTTCTACTAGACAGAGGCAAGTGACAGTTTCCTTGAACAAAGAATAATTTAATTTGCAAATTGTAAAAAACACAGCAAAAACAAAAAAAGCAATTTTTGAGTGTTATTTTTCGATTTTCTCCGAAAATAAATAACGAATTTCCATTTTTCTGGTCGCATTCGATAGAGTTTTTCATTATCTACAACTTTCCAATTTAAATTTCTTTTGTAAGATGCTTCGTTTATTCTTAAATGGCAAAAAACCGGTTTTTCAACTTTGGTTAATTTTTTAGGTTATGTTCTACACCAGCTAGGGCGATGCAAAAAGCGCTATCTTTCTTAGAATTTTTTCTTCTAGACGACCCCATTTTTTGCTTCCGGGTAGTATCAGTTTCGAGTTTATCATTATGTCGTTCGTAGAATGACTGGACTATATTAATAACAATGTAATCCTCGCATTTTAACGACTGGAGATCTTGGCTTGATTAGAACATATTATTGGATACAGTTTATTTGAATTTATCAAAAGCTTTTTATAGGTATGCTAAAAAGTTTCGGGCCTAATTAGACAATAAAACAGACAAATAGACAATAACATTAAAGTCGATTATCTCTAAAATTACTTATCTGATCGCATAATCATAGCAGAGTATAGTATGTCATTGAAAAATGACACTTTTAGCTAAAAAACAAAAGTAGAATCATTCGATTCGGCTCATGCAGTTGTGAAAAATTGCTGATTAAAGATGGAAGTAAATAAAGAAAAAATTCGCTACATTTTACAATTTTTCTTCGATCAAAGAGAGAGCGCTGCGCAGGCTTGTGAAAAAATTTGAGCTGTTTATGGTAAAAATGCTCTATCGAAAACAGGAGCAAAACAATGGTTCGCGCGTTTTCGTTCTGGAAATTTCGATGTCAAAGATGCACCACGCTCTGATCGGCCAGTCATTGAAAAAGTTGAGGAAATGCTAGAAATTGTGGAACAAAACCGTCATGTAAGCACTGTAGAGATCGCCAAGAGTATAAACATCAATCGCCAAACAGTTGCAAACCATTTGAAAAAAGCTGAATTAAAAAAGAAGTTCGATATTTGGGTGCCGCATGATTTGACGCATAAGAATTTGTTCGACCGAGTTTCCATCTGCGAATCGTTGCTGAAACGTAATGAAATCGAACCATTTTTGAAGCGGATGGTTACTGGAGATGAAAAATGGATTACATACGACAACGTTGTGCGCAAAAGATCGTGGTCTAAGCGAGGTGAAGCTCCCCAGACGGTGGCAAAGCCCGGACTCACCATTCGAAAGGTGATGCTGTCTGTTTGGTGGGATTGGAAAGGTATCCTCTATTATGAGCTGTTAAGCCTGTAGTATACTCTTTGACCAACGCACACTGGGGTGTTAGACCCCAAAACTTGGCATAAAATACATAAATCAAATGCTACATGCATTATCGCAATTATGATTTTTAAAAAATACACTGTCTTCGGCACCACTGTGTAAATTTTTAGGAACATTACTCGTTCCAATATCGGTCAAAAGACGCTAAGAAGTTGCTGATGAGTAGTTAATCCATTTTTTTCAAAACTTAAATTTACTACAAATCGTTATAAATTGTAACTTTTTCGTATGGAAACAACAAGTTCAGATATGTTACATAATGTCTGTAATAATTAATCTTTAAATAAATGTAGCACAAGCGTATCTCCAAGTATCCCTAAGTAAAACGTGAATTTACAACACTATGGGCAAAAGTTGGCAGCCAAAAACAAAAGAATTTAAGCCTCAAGCATCAGTATCGTCCACAGAAACAAACAAATTAACTAAGCCTAACTAAGCTCATATTCAAATCTTCGTTTTTCTGATAATAATTTCCAAAAGTTAATCATACGATTGTGCTACATTTATTTAAAGATTTATTATTACAGACATTATGTAACATATCTGAACTTGTTGTTTCCATACGAAAAAGTTACAATTTATAACGATTTGTAGTAAAATTAAGTTTTGAAAAAAAATGGATTAACTACTCATCAGCAACTTCTTAGCGTCTTTTGACCGATATTAGAACGAGTAATGTTCCTAAAAATTTACACAGTGGTGCCGAAGACAGTGTATTTCTTAAAAATCATAATTGCGATCATGCATGTAGCATTTGATTTTTGTATTTTATGCCAAGTTTTGGGGTCTAACACCCCACTGTGCAACGGTCAAATATTTGGCTTATTTTGCAAAAAAAGATACAGTAAGGGGGTTAGGGGGTTATTATGTAACTCTTAAGGAATCCTTTAGAGCCGTAAAATTTACTTATAACTATACTACTATAACTTATACTACACTTATAATTGAATTAAATACATCCGATAATCTGGCAATATTATGGGTGGAACCCAAACTTTGCGGCTCTAAATGATTCCTTAAGAGTTACAGAATAACCCCCTAACCCCCTTCCTGTAAAATAAGCCAAATATTTGACCGTTGGTCAAAGAGTGTACTACAGGCTTAACCAACTGGTCAAACGATTGATTCTGCACGCTACTGCCAACAATTAACCAGATTAGAGCAAGCAATTCAAAAAAAGCGGCCAGAATTGATCAATAGGAATGGTGTTGTGTTCCATCATGACAACGCCAGACCACACGTATCTTTGGTGACCCGAGAAAAACTGGAAGAGCTTGGCTGGAAAGTTTTGATGCATCCACCGTATAGCCCGGATCTTGCACCATCAGACTATCATTTGTTTCGGTCTCTCCAGAATACCCTCAATGGTGTAACATTGGCTTCAAAAGAAGCCTGTGAAATTCACTTGGCTAAGTTTTTCACCGATAAACCAAAGAAGTTTTACAGTGATGGAATAATGGTTTTGCCCGAAAAGTGGCAAAAGGTTACCGAACAAAATGGAGCATATTTAGTTTAAATAAAGAATTTCAATACATAAAAATTTGGTGTTTGAAAAACTATCTAATTTGGCCCGAAACTTTTTAGTATACCTATAATATAAGATAATTAGTTTAATAATTTTTAGGGCTCTTAACCATACTTTTTCTCAAAAATTACACCTCTGCTTACTCTCAATATGGATGGTCAGCTCCATGGGCTTCGTCAGAGTTTCATAAACAAGGTCATGGAAGCCTTATCTGCCTAATGGACTGTTTTACCTCTGAACCGGTTTTTAATGCGGACATCTCTTCATCTGATTAGTTCTCTTCTTGAGAATCGTCTTAAGTCTGTAGATGCTTATGTTTTTTAAGCGCTATCTAAATTATTTTTACTTTTAATTTATTCTGTAATCCTATCAAATCAAAAGGAAACTAAATATTAATTTCAAAAACAAATTTGAAAGATTGTGAATCATTTGTAATATTATGTATACTTATATTCACAATGATTTATCGAAATGGCTACAGTAAATAGCATACCGAAATTGTTATCCTGATAATATTATTATAGTTATAGATAAATTAGTGGAATTAAGTTACTTGATAAGTTGAACTATACCTCATAAAATAGAAAAATGTTATCATCCATGTATGTGCAAAGTCCTTGGTCATAATGGTCTCGAAGCAATTTTCTTTATAACTTTCCTTGTAATTTTAAAATTATGCTACGTCATAGGGCTTCTCAAACGGGAAACCGGGATCCCGGCAGGTAAAAGTACTTCCCGTAATCTCGGGATTTAAGACCGGAACTCGGGAATCCTAGAATTATTCATACTTAATATTTAAATTAAAATCCAATTGAATTTGAATTTTTGTTTGATAATTTTTGGTTAGTATATTATTTTAATTGGCAGTACCAAGTAGGTAGCAACAACCCCAACTTCTTTGTATTATTAAATCATATAAGGATAACCCCTAATTTCATAAAACTTTTAACAAGCTGTTAAAGTTAATAGATGAATTCTATTGGTCTATTAGTACCAACGGACGTTTTCTGTTGGTTAGTTAAATTTTAACGCGTTTTTAAAGTTTTATGAAACCGGGCATAAGTAAGTATTTATATAGCCGATTTGATTGAATTTTCATGAATACCAGTGATAATATTTTAACTTTCATGTTATCAGGTCCGGAAGATTCGAATGTTCCGTAAAACACCACTTAGAAATTGAAATATTGCAAAAGTAGTATTATGATGTTAAGAATATCATAAACGAGATGAATATCTTTAAAGTAACTGGAAAGCGCACGTAAAACCTTGACAAATTATTCGACGCATTAATGACTATTCCTCCAACATTAATTGAATTGGAAAGAGCTTTTTCGGCAACATGCTTAATTTATTACAAAGATTCGGTCATAGAGTAAATTTCATCCTTAGTGACTTAAATGCGAATATTCTGCAATCACTACGGAAAAAACAAACTATGCCTCCTTGGATAACTTAAGCTTCCTAAAGAATTTTTTCAAAATTCTTAACATCTGGAGAGCGAAATATGGATGCATAAATTTACTATAATAAAAAGTACATACTACGAACATAAGAATATACACAAGGGGACATGGATGAGCCCAGACGGTCGAAATGTTACCCAGATTGACTATATTTTGGTAGAAAAAGGAGACGAATACTACATAAACGACATAAGATCATACCGGAGGGCGATGTGTGGACTCGGACTATTTCATGGTAAGAATGAAAATGAAACAGACAAACCTATTAGCAGTCGAAAAGAAGAAGAAAGATATGAAAATGAAGGGTAGAAAAATACAGCTAGAAACAATACAAGAACGGATAAAATTTGGAGAAAAGATGGAAAATACACTGATGGTCAAGGGTGAACATCTTGGTTTAGAAGCAATATTGACAGAGATTCAAGAGAATATAAACAAGGTAAAAACGAAAGTAGGCTAAGAGGGAGGAAAACGTAGAAAAGAATGGTATGGTGAACAGTGCGAGAAGGAAATAAAGAAACGTGGAACAACAAGAGAGATTATGCAAGAACAAATTCCGAAAACGACAGGAAAACATACGAAGAAAAGAGAAAAGAAAAGAGAAATGCAAAAACTGATGGAAATAGAAGAAAAGTACAGAAGTAGAGAAATTGGAAACTTTTACCAAGGGGTGAAAACAATAAAGAACGAATACCAACCAAAAACAATCTTCTGTATTGTTCTGATATAAGGGTGGAAATTTGATTGGAACAAAGGAAGAAATAACTGAAAACTGGGCAACATATTTTCAGGAACTCCTAAGTCCACAGCAAATGAATAGTAAAGATCGAAATAATGTTAAACAAATAAACAGAGAAGAGGAAAATATTAGTAATGAGGAGCCAAAAAATATATGTATTGAAGGAGATACAAGCGACAAGCTATGAATATGGACTGAGCAATTTGCTTTGGAGTTGGACTATTTTAACGTTTTATTATTTTCCCCAAATTATTAATTTATTTTCATCATTTTTATTTATACTAATGAAAATTATAATACAGCGTGACCCACAAGAACTCGGACAAACGTTTTAAAAAAAAAACTTATTTAAACGCAACAATCCAAAAATTTAATAAAAATGGATAACAACATCCTTATGTACATCATAAATTATAAAATTTCAAAGTGGCTTCCTTCTGCGTGGATACAGAGCTTTAAACGTCGAATGAAATTTTCGGCCGTTTTTCGTACCTCTTCTAGGGAAATTTTGTCCCATTCCTGACGCAAAGATTGTTTTAGTGATTCCAAACTTTTGTGGGGTTTTGCACAGGCCCTGGCCTCTAAAATTGACCATATGGCGTAATCCATGGGATTGAGATCTGGTGAGTATGGAGGCCATTCAGCGGAACTGATAAAATCTGGAAAATTGATTCGGCACCACTCTTGTGTAGTTTTCGCCTTATGGGCAGGTGTAGAGTCTTGTTGAAAGGTCCAATGTAGGTCACCAAAGTGCTGTTGGGCCCACGGAAGAACTACAGCCTCTAAAATATCCCGGTGGTAGATTTCCTTGTTAATTTTTACTCCTTCTTCCACAAAAACTAAAGGTGTTTTACCGGTAGCACAAATACCGCCCCAAACCATGACAGACTTGGGGAATTGGCGATGAGCAAGGATGGCCAAAGGTCCAGGTGCTTTTTCTGACCAATACCTATCATTTTGACGATTGTGAAATTGTTCAATAGTAAAAATTTTTTCATCAGTAAAAACGAAATTTTCCCATTGTTGAGCAGCGGTACGATGTAAAAGAGCACGGCATCGTTGAAGTCGTACTCGCTTGTTTTCATCAGTTAGCATTTGGGCTTTTCGAAGTTTATAAGGATTCTTCTTAAGTTCATTTTTAGCTATTCGTCGAGCTGACTCCCGCGCGATTCCAGTTTCACGACTACTTTTCGCATCGACAGTCTCGGATTTCTTTGAATCCGAAGTTTGATGATATTGCGATTCCGGCGAGTGTTGGCAAAACATTTTTTTCCTCTTCCGGGTCGGTCTTCCATATTACCAAGTTCTTTGAATCGTTTGATGGCGTCGGAAACGGTTTGTCGAGGAATTTTAAGAATTCGAACTATTTCACATTGACGATTTCAAGCTTCAAATAACGATAAAATTGCGGCGCGACTTTTTGACATCTTGTCACACAAACTTATTGTTTGATTTATTTGCTCTTTTGTTTTTCTGATCTCCATAGTTCTTAGAATCGGATTACTACTTACAATTCAGTGATTTTCGCGAAAAGAGGAAAACATGTTTGTCCGGGGTCTTGTGGGTCACGCTGTTTAATATGTATTTTACCCTTTACTTTTTTAGCCAAAGTTTTATTACATTAAAATGAGGTTTTCAACAACAATATGGTCTTTAAAACATCAAAAAAGCAAATATGAGCTGACAGCCAGCTTAAAATTTTAACCACTTTAGATACAGTGTCGTATACATAATATAATATAAATTAATATATTCAAACTGGCTGAAGAAACATAGCTGATATAATTAATGTGTATTTCGCATCCTTGTTTAACGTTCACCACCCCCAATGAGGAGATGAGTTAACTGAACGGGATAAGCACCGAACTCTAGTCTTGGGAGACCTAGGCTCGATCCCCAACCTGGCCACAAAATTTATCCGACTTCGTGGTTCGGATTCCACGTAAAACTATAGGTCCCACAGGATTAACCCCCGTGCTGCGAAAAACCGGTCAGGTAGCACTGGAATACCAACCAAACCAGCAGTACCTTAACTAGAACTTTTGGCGCCTATGGTCAAGTACGAAAAAAAAATTAATGTGTATTGACGAGGTTAATTATTGCAGTGGCTTGAGACACAATTATTAACGTCACTCAAGCCACTGCAATGGGCGGTATTATAGAATGATGAGCATAGTAAAGCATAATATAGCTTAGTTGAGGCGCAAATGCGACATAAAGAAGTGTTTAGATATTTTAATTAAAAAAATTTAACTAGAGCTCCAAGATAATGAGTTCTGCGAGTAAGGTACAAAGTAACGACGTACATATTAAACCATTGCAAAAGTTTACAATAATAAAAAATTGAATTTAAATTACATTTTTTTAAGTTTACAATTTGTGTTTTTTTTTAAGGTGGGTGAAATATTTATAGCCGCTGGGGATGCCTTTAATAAACTGGGCGATTTAACGATGCACTTGCATCAGCATCCTGAATCACAAACAGGGTAAGACACTCGACAATTAAAGTTCATGTTGAATCAACTGGGTTGGGAGCTAATAATTTGGCCAAACCAAATTGAGATTCAGCACTAATTTTGAAAATTAACAGTTAAATTGAAACCGTTTTGTTAGAAAATGGTCCGATGCAGAAATTGAGATGCTGAGAAGTTTAGTGAAGAATTTTGCTGACGGTTTAAATCGAATCAGCGAGCGCATAAGGTTGCGTTCAGCGTAAGTTAATTTCGTAATTTCTTCACGCCGCCAATAATTTTTATATCATTTATAGGTTACAACTTAAGGCAACACTAAAAAAGAAATCGCTTGAGGATGTAGGCTTACCGGTGAGACCAATTACGACGGTGTTACAGCCATCTCAACCAAGCACAAGTGTACAAACTCAACAAAACCTTGTGAAACGAGAAATTACTCTTAATACGTTAAATGCGTTCGAATCGGAAGTGGATGAGGATGGTTCAATTGGAATTAGTTGGTTGAAATTCTGAATCTGTAAACAAAATGTTTCTGCTTAGTCTATTGAAATTACGTTACATCAGTAATGCTTTTTAATAAAACTTTTTTAATTTCTTTTGTTGATTTTGTTTAACACTTTAAAAATCTAATTCCCGAATCTATAGACCTAGCACTAGCTAGCTTCCGATATCAAAGCTAGTATCATTATAGTTTTTTTAGAAGTAAGGAAATTAGACTGGGATTAATGACGCACATGAATGGATTAACGAATTCTTATTATCCTTGCATAATTTATAATGCAAACATATCAATATCATATAGGTAAATTTATAAATTCAACCGCTATAATTGGTGAATTAAGGCAGTATTAATAGTAACCAGGAAAATCATAAGAATCTCGCAAAGTTAAAAGAATTAATTAAAAGTAAAATCTATTAACATCTATTAGCACCATCATAATCAATAAATAATAAATTATGACCAAGGACTTTGACACTCAGTTATTGATAACATTCCAATTTTATGAAGTTTTATATATTCTAACTTATCAAGTAACTTAATTCCTGCCAGGACAACAATTTCGATATGTACCTAATTAATATTAGTCATTTCGATAAAGCTTTGTAAATTATTTTATAAATAATAAAATTATGTACATAATTAATTCTGAAATTTTTCTTGAAAAGAAATTTAATAACAACATAATATGTGATATGTTTATTCACATGACTTTTATAAATTATTAGAATTCTGTATTGGTGAAAAGATTTGTATAAAAGATTAATATTTTAGGGCACGCCATCTGTTGAACCATGTTTTTGCATCAAAATTTGCAGCGTGCTCTTTATGATCATCATCAAATCATGGGTTAAGATCGTTGCTCATTTAGGTCACCTATGTTCATTCAAATTCAATGAGTTCAATAAGTACAACAGTACTTTCCATCCAGGAATGTCTTTCTACACCATGGAAGCCATTATGGGTTAAGGTTTTAGCCCATCCTAGTTCCCATCCGGATACATCCTTCAAGGATTTAAGTAGTACAATAAGTACGAGAGTCACTCCTTCAGCACTAACATCCTGCACCATGAAAACCATGGATTAATAAAGTCTTGAGTCCATCCTAGTTCCCATCTGGATATAACCTTTCAAAAGATCTTCGTCCACTTGAGTTCTAGGTAGTAAAGTAAGTACGGGGGTCTTCCCAGTTCCTATCTCGGTCAAATCTTCTATACTAGAGGTTCTCAAAGTGGCCGATATCTCCCATTTTGTTGGCGATTTCTAGTTTGGGGGGCGATCAGGTGTGACTGAATGGCGGTGAAAATGGAACCATTGTTATAAAAAAGCATATTTATGACCTATTTTCTGGTAATGGAGGCGTTCTCAAATGTATGCTCAGGAAAGTGGGCGGTAGTCCAAAAGAGTTTGAGAATGTATGTTCTACACATCTACACAATGAGTAACTCATAGATTAAAATCATCAACCTTTCTAATTTCTAGGGTAAGTTATCTTTTCTGCCTTTTGCGACCATTGTCATCAAGAAAGCACAGAAGGTTTGCACCTCTTTAGGTCTCCCTGATAGCTGTCTATACGGTCTCACCAAGGCAGCTGCTATCTCTTGCTCATCTTGATAGAACTAGAAATATCTAATTGACATCATAGAGGAGATCGGTTTCCTTAGTGCTGACCCTCTGCGCTATGAACAAGTTCATGTGTTAACATGCCGCTTAGGTCACCGTCTTTGTTATGTTATTTGGATAACAAACAGTAAAAATCATTAAGACAACTTCACTTCTTCTTCACTTCAAATTAAAACCTTCCACGTCATGATTTAAACAAGGGTTAAGGGTTAAGGCCATAGCCCCAGTGGGTTGTGGATTACAAGAGTGTGTTTCGCCAGGGTATAGCTTTCCGCGCCTGATCATGGTAACCGTTTTGGTAATCCTATTAGAGCATTTTTGACAGGTTAGGCTAGCAAAATAGACGACGATATTAATATTAATGATACCAGAGTTCCCCAATTCTTGTTCTTATACGTACCGTAATGGTTCAAATTTTTCAATCGAATTTTTCGCTTTTGAAATTGGATTTGTGTTACAATCCTAGATCGCTTAAAATTAAATTTAGCACTACCTATGTGTACATAATCCTCTTTCAATATACTCGAAAAGAAGTTCCTGGATGATCCTGTTACAATTTAAAAATAAACATATTCGTAATTTATATTGGTTTTTATTAATAATATTATGAACAAAACAATAATGGTAGCAGTTCTGAAGCAGTCAATCGACCCTTGAGTACAATATTAATAATATTAACAGTTTTCTAGTATTGCTAATTTCGAGATAGCTCCGAAAATCTTTCCAAAATGCCGTGATTTAACCACAGAGTATGTAATTGTTTATATTTTTCTGAAGATAAATAGAGGGGATTAGATCTCTTAAGGCCTACATCGAATTCGTTATAATCATCTAAATAAGGTGCTGGAACGCAACATCCCAGTGCTGTGGTCGACTTTGGCCGAAACATAACCTCACAACTATCAATTTTTAAATATAAATCTCCTGCACATTTATTAAAGTGCTGATTTCTGGACGCCAAATTTACTTCACCTAAACTTCCATCGGAAATCATTATAGTGCATATCATTTCACCACAAACTAAACAAAGACATGGAAATTCTACTTTGTCGTAATAGTTTGGGCGCCTGAAAGATTCAGCCCATTTCATTAGTTCAAAGTATTCGTGGGGTAATTCTACAAGCTGATTAATGTGATTTGGATCAATCCCTTCGAAACTTTGACCGCCATTTTGCAAATAATCGGCCAAATCTGGATGCTTGAACCAATTCTCAACGAACGGATAAACGTGTGTCATATCAAACAATACTTCTCGCGTTTGTGGAAATCCTAAATATGAGCACAAATTGGAAAATGTATCACCTCCTGGTTGCGTTAGTTGCAGGGACGGAGGAGCATCATTCAGGTAACTGAAGAAAAGGACACAACGTCGTAGAAACGGTAAACAAGCTTTTTGGACGTAATTCCAAACAAAGTTTTCACTGAACTGATTTAAATCCACACCTAGCAAATGCAAGAAACGTTTAAACGTGGTTTGATCTTTGTCTTTATTGTCGTTAATCATTTTGTTAAGATTTCCAGAAATTAGAACTTTTACAATTTGAGCTACGAATATCAAACGATAGGTTTCGAATCTCTCGGTAGTATCAAATAAATTTATTTCTGCAAATGTGATCGTGACTAATAAGCTAAATATGTCGGAATTTAAATGCGTGTCCAATTCGATGGTTTCTCCTTTTAATATTGAAGTTATTTCCTGGTTAAACCAAACTATATTCTCAGGATAGACGATTCTGGCAAATTGAGCAATTTTAACAAAAGTTTCTAAGCATTCGTGGTGCCGACTGGACAAATGACCCAAAATTGGTTTATTGGAGTCTCTTGATATAGTTTCCACTACGTGTATGGTATATGAGAGAGAATTCCAAACCGGAAACGGAGTTTTGGAAGTCCACATTTGGAATTTGTCGGTAAAGTTGAGGATTGATTGTGTTAGATCAGGACTTAACTGACCTTGACTTTCATCAAAAGGCGGTAAGAGAGGCAGAAGCACATTGCTGAGAGTATTGCACAATGGACACAAAAATTCCCTTTCCTCTGCATTGAATCCGGATGAGGGTATGTTTCTTGCCCAACTATTGTCAAGGTAAACTTGCACGCAGTTAACATGCATTATATGACCGCAGGAACTTGTGTAAAATGCAGGACCCAGGTTTGTTGATAGGAAAGGAGAATTTAAAAATAAATTTATGTTTTCTTTAGGAGCTCCCAAAACGATCGAGTACTGAACATATCCAGCCATAACCAATACGTTATTTGTTAGTTCCAACCTTTGCGACTCGTGGCATAATAAACAAGTTTTTTCAATAGCTTCATATTGTTTTGGATTTGCTTCGTGGTTATCGTCAGATTCCTCTTCACTGTAAGTAAAATTGTTTATCATAAACTGTTTTCGTTCTTGCATAATTTTATTTATAGTTTTCGTACGGCTTACAGCAGCCAATTGAGATCTTAGCTTTTTGTGTTCTTCAGCCGGTACAGATACTTCACTTATTGCACTGGTCATCTTAAAAGCTACCTCTTTGTATTTTGCTATGGTCCATTTTAATAAGTCTATCGGTAGATCATTTCGAGTGCTCATTAAAAGATTTTCTAAACATTTTAGTATATTGAATTTTGCTGCTTTTTCCGTAAAAAACAGCGTGGAATAATTGTGAGACTTTTCTTCCTGTAATGCGTAACCAATTAAGTATAAAATGTTTAGTAATTGATCTTTAGAGTAACTTTTACATTTCAAATCCATAAATCGCACAAGAATTATTTGCATCAGGTGGATCATAACATCGCATTGAAAAATATTAATCATTGGAACGAAAAATTCTTTTAATTTCGGCAATTTGGAAGGTGGAAAACAATCGGGTTCTCCAGCAGTCTTTTTTCGTTGACTTTGAAATTGATTGGCGTCAGATAGTTCTGACTGCTTGTAGTGATAGTATAATGCGTTGTATCTATCAAAATACTCTTTCTTTAGTTCGTAGGTACCTTCACCACTAACAGAAACAGGTTGCTTCAAAGTAGCAAGTTCTTCAAGAGCATTGTTCAAAATGGTTTCCGAGGTAGATTCAACAAAATCCTTGAGTTCCGAATGAGACGCTGGTTTGATACAAAGGCACTGGATAATCTGTTGCTTCACACAATCTTCAATGGTAACATAGCTAACCTCTGGGGCGTAACGTTCGATTAACACCACAATCAAGAATTGCAAGAATTGTTCAGAAATAAGGACTACTTGGTTTACTTCGTCACCTTCATCGTTTTCAAACTTTTCCTCAAAAATTGGACTAGCCCAATTGATTAAACCGTATTTGTTCAACAGCTGGATTAAAAAGGCATTGGATTCTGTTATAGATGCATAAATCTGCAGAAATTGAATATCACAATCAAATATTTCGGCACGACTCGTAATTCGATAAAATTCGATGCGGTTTTCTAGAGATTTATCATTCCGCTTCCACATTCCTGCAGTATATTGAGCCACCATGACGTGAATTTTTAAGACAGAATCGAATGTTGACGTTAACGTGAATTTCAATGGACCCAGTACGGTCTCATCGAAATTTCCTAGATTAACAACTAGACTTACCAAAAATCTAGTTAATGGAAGATGTATTGAAACCGGATCAGTTTCGGCATTGTACGGAAAACATTTTACGCTGTAACTTAGAAAATCGACCATTTTCTTCAATTTGTCAGATTCCAAACAAATTCTTTTATTTACCAATTTCAGAGTTTTTTTGTAGGCATTATTCAATATTTCGGTATCGGCCTTACACCACTGCAAAAATAAGGAGGCAGTAAGAGCTAATAATTTCGATATAATTCTGTTCATACTCTACATGTACTATGTCAGTTTTCTGTACCATGGAATCGATACCTTGAAATTCATCCAATGCTTGAAGAAAACATGACATACCGTTCAGAAAACCTACACGCAGTTCTTTTGTCCAAGTTATTGGCAATGTGGTCAATAAAACTCGAACAATAGCCAGATGATGTTCTGATCGTTTAACCGCCACCATGTCATATGTCCAGTTTTCCTTGGGGTTTTTCCATCCTTTAGTGTTCTTCTTACTTTCTCTCAGAAAGGCTATCAAAACAATTCTTAAAGCATTTTTGTTGGCAATCAAATGATGTGCTAAAGTTGGAATTGTCAACACTTGACACATAACCAAAACGTTAAATTCTTTATTCATCCCTTCTTCTCTTGCAATCACATTCAGGAATTCAACGTATTTATCTACAATAATTTCTGCTAAACTTCTCTTAGAGTCATAATCTTTCATCACACTAAATATTAATAAATTTTTTAATTTATCTTCAACTCCAATTGGATCATTAAAAGAAATGATTAGACATTTTTCCGCTAAACTTTGACTTGAGGTTGTAAGTGGCGTTAACATCAATTTTGCGAATATTTTTCTTATTTCTTTACTATGTTTTAAAAAAGGCTCTAGGCAACTTAACATTCTTACAACAAATTCTTGATATATTACTTCGTAAATATGTACACTGACTGCTTCAAATTTCGATTCAAGTTCTAGTTTGGATTGCAAAATTTTACAATGTATTTTTGGTAATTTAATAGTGAACTTTAATTTTCGAAGTGAAACTTTTACATTAGATATCTCTTGCTTAGTAAGTTTTAAGGTTCCTTCCATTAATTCTCGAAGTACATTTAAAGTAATAGACGAAGTAGCATGCAGAGTTATGCAAAAGTCATCATCATTCTCGGCAACATATCTTTTGAGGTTGGGATAACCATTTAGAAAGTTATCGACAAATTGAATTATGGCTCCTGTGATTATACGAGTACGACTTTCTACATCTTTGGGTAAGGAATTCTTGATCTTATCACTCTGTTCCGGATGGTTTTTACAGTACCACGGTTTTTCCCATGTTCCAGTTTCTCCACAACAACAATAACCAATATTAGCAAATCGAAACAACTCATATTTATGTCTTCTATGCTCAGAATTTTCAAAACAGTTCAGGCATAAAGTCCGAAAAACTCCACTTTGTTCACATTCTTTACAAATGAAATAATAGCCGTAATAGGAATTTAAACAATCTTGGCTACAAGATGTATATTCTTGACATTTATTCATTACATTGCTATATTCAGTTGGGTGTCCATAAAATAAAAATTTTTCTATTATGGCAGTAAAAAACTTTTCCAAATTGCAATTTTCCAACATTGTATCAACTGGGATGCAAATATTTCCCAAACTTTTTTCAATTTTTGGTATCCAGGTTAACCATTCTTCTTGAATGCTTTCAGCACGTAAACAACCTTGTTTCCATTTTTTTATCCATCTGTTAACCACTTTATCTACTATAACTAAATCTTCCATTTCTCTGAAACTGACAGATTTCATAATATTTGTGAACTTATTGATTTAAAAACTAATATTTTACTTACTTATTTTACTATTAGATTGGCTGAGTTGTAGGGTCTTACGTGCGTTGACTATATTGAGACACCATTAGTGATAAGTGATAACGTCCCAGTGCCTGGAATTACCAACCTAACCAAATCATAATATGATTTTTCAAAAAATTTTAAATTTCCTTTTAGGTTTCTGGTTGAAACTGTTACCAATTTTTAAACCCCTGCCATTGGTAAGCCTGCCAAACTAAAACTTGCAAACCATTGTTTTTTTGTTCTGACGTCTATAATATAAACAAGTTTTGACATTTGGAGCCAGTAAAATGACAAATTCCATCAAAAATAAGGATTCAAATCCAGTACGAGAAATGCTCATTTCTCTGCACAAAAAGATGTATCGCAACCTGATATTGTAAAGATATTCTCGCATATGAAAATCAACAAAATGTTCGTAAGTAGAACTATTTACGCTACAAGAAAACTGGTGATGTTATTTCTGCAAAAAAAAACGGCAAAAAACGCTCTAAGAGAACTCCAGAGGTAATTAAGGTTGGAGACGGTCATTGCCTTGCAGCTAACGCAGTTGGATGCGAACGCGGGGTACCGGGTTCAAACCCGGGGAGAGTCAAACTTTCTTATGACCAAGTCTCCGTGCTTCGGAGGGCACGTTAAGCCGGCCGGCGGTCCCTCTGAGTTGACCAATTGCCACCGTTAACAAAAAACAGGGCTACAGGCACATCTGAATGCTAGCCTAGCAAGCTGCTACCGGATGTAAAACAACTATAGTCCAAAATCGATCTGCGGACTACTCACCAACCCGTCTGGCCAGCGTGGTGAGTTATGGCCAGATCCTCAATAATATGGAAAGGCTTATGTCCAGCAGTGGGGGGAAAAAGGCTGATGAAGAAGAAGAAGAATTAAAGTTGTGAGAGAAAGAATCCCAAGAAATGCCATTTACTCTGGTCGCCAGATGGCTAAGGAGCTCGATATGCCCCACAACACCATGCAATCATTGCTAAAAGAAGATTTAGGGTTCAGAGCCTACGGAAAACAAAAAGGTGCTGAACTTACTCTCAAAAATAAGGACGAAAGAGTGAACAAATGCCGAATGCTACTCAAGCGGCACGGTTGTCCTGATATCATTTTTTCAGATGAGAAAATGTTCACTTTAGCACGTCCCCTGAATAAACAAAATGACAGGGTGTATGGAACGACTTTATCGGCTATTCCCAGAAATATGAGAAGCATTTCTCGCTATCAGAATTCCTCTGCAGTAATGGTTTTTGGCGCCTTCTCCAAAAAGGGAAATTTTTGCTGAAATTCATCGACAGAGGGATCAAAATCAATAAGGAATAACAATAATTGAGTCAGAGGCTAAGGAAATGTATGGCGATGAAGATCATGTCATAGGGGTTGCAATTGATTTTAGATTGGTAGAAAGTTGGACTAAGTAGGTTGTCGGGCAGATTAATATAGGTGGATCAGCATCCTGGCTTTTTATATATTGTCGTATATATATATTTATATATGTCGTATACTGTTTGAGTTAACGAAGAGTAGCAAATACGATGAACTTGGTTGTCCGAGTATTTTGCCAATAGGGACATTGGGTTTTATGAGAGAGGAATAATTATGAAATTACCATCACAATGGCAACAAATTATCAAACAAAATGACGCATATTTGGCTCAAATCAAATGATTGTAACCGTGTTAAATAAAGCATTAAAATAAACGCCAAAATAATGGATAAATTTTTCCCCAACCAAATATATTCATTCAGAGCTTGAACATGTTCTTTTCGTTTCCTTTTATTTTCTACTGAATTCACGGTAACTGGTTCAATATGCACCTACTTACAGTGAAAAGTTTACTTTCAAGATAATTTCCAATAGTTGTCGGATACTACTACTTGCAAATGATGTAGTGCTTTTCTTGTAATTGTTTTAGTGTATAGCCACTTTCTTCTTCAAGCCATGTAACTATCGTATTTATATGTTTATGCGTAAGAATTTTCAGCTTTCAACTTCCCTTTGGCAACATTTTCTCATGCCCGGATCGCACGGAATGAAACGTAGTCTCTCTGTTTGCGCACGATCTATCCGTTCACGATCTTGATCGGTATGTTTCTCTTGACGTTTTCTTTCAACAGTATTTATTCCAAATAAAAAAATTAAAAAATTATATTAGAAATTCCTACAGGATAACTATGCTAAATAATGTAAAGTATTCGCATTTCTTGACAAGTTCAACATTAGGTTTCAATTGAGAAGCGAGGCCTTGCAAAACTTCAGAGGTCAACTCAACACATTTCAACGATTTTCGTGATTTCATAATTCTAATGATTATCGCTTCTATGATTAACTCTCTCTTGGTTGATATTCCCATCTACACGTTTCTCTTTCTTCGCTTCGGTTTCTAGAGGAAAGTTTATGCTGAATCGATGCTTCTTATTGTTGTACTTTTAATTTACAGAAATCATGGAGTTGGGAGCAAAATTTTCTGAATCCTTACAAATCAAAAGTTTGGATTTTAGCAGAATTGGAATAATTCACGTTTATCTTAGTTTGTTCCTGTTATTTGGCCCAACGTCCAGGAAGTGGAAGTATTAGACAATAGAAGAACATATATTTGACTGGTACTGACTTCAATGGGTACTGTAACAGTTTTTGTAGTTAGTCGTCATAATTTCGCCTTTTGAAAGGTTATACATCCACGCCAATCGCTTTGCTTTATGTTGGGAAAATTGATCGACACATTTTGAAAGTTCTAACGGCACATGATAAATAGGTGAGGTTTCAAAGACCATGCAGCACACTGGAGCACCTTAACGCTAAATTTAACCTTCAAATGTTCCCTGTTATGGTGGATTTATGCTCACAGCCTAAGACCCAACCCCCTAGAGTCAAAACTTAACTAAGAAGATTAACAAATAGTTTTATGTATAACCATTTATACTGGTCAGTTTAGACCCATCATCAGACACCCTACACTTCAGGGGTGTTCATCTTTTCGCTTAAGAAATGTTTTCAATGCGCACAATCATCGAAGTGAAAGAGCCGAAAACTTTTATCTTTATCCAACGTGTTTACATCCTGACGTGTAAAAGAAGCATTTCTTTGCATAAATTATTGCATTTTTAGGGACCTCTTTCAGGTACATCTGCAGGCAATAAATCACCAGGGGTTATTCGGTTTTTCTTAAGTGATACCTTAAAGATCGACAAATTTCATCTTTTCAGTTAATACCTAAGAAATGTTTTCAATGCGCAAAATCGTCGCAGTGAAAGTTCCGAAAACTTCTATCTTTATTCAACATTTTGACAAAAATTGGACAATTTCTGTTATTTGTCACGAAATTATTTAAAAAATTTTCCACCAAATTTCCACGTGTTTTAAAATGCCTCTGGCTCAGGTCTGCTTTTTTATATAGGTTTATTATTATGCGTTTTTGATATAGAATCGTAAATTAATACTTATAATCAAAATGTTAACCCGTTATCGAAACCAATTAAAAATTATATCATGCACTCTTTCTGTGTGTGAAATTGTGTGTGTTTGTGTGTGAAATTGTAAGCGCGTACCATAATAGTCTTATGTTTTACCTAATTAATATTTTTTGAATTATTTAAAAATATTTATTATTAACGGCACAATTTTGACTTGTATATTTATCATTTTATATCAAGTACAAATTAAGTACCTATACTGTATTAATTTTAGAATAAAATCTTTAAAAAAATTTCAAGGAATAGGGTGTGAGTAGGCGTAGGCTAGGTTATTTATAATGACCCATCAGGGGTTCTACCTGGGTTATACCCTTGTTCTACCGCCCTTAAGTTAACTTAAGTGATAATTTTTGAGCATACATCGGACCATAAAATCGACTTCTTAAAACGTAGGCTGTTTTGTCTTAAGTCTAGGGATTGGGTCTTGGGTTGTGAGCATAAATCCACCATTAGTTCGAGTAAATTCTTTGCTTGGAGTTTCGGATAATTTCAGATCTTTAATCATTTTCTCAGGTTTTTCTGTAGATTGCGGATCCGTGATCGTTTTAATTCTAATGATCATATTACTTTCCAAGTTTTCATCATTGGATATCTCAATTAATCGTTTTTCAGTATATTATGTATAATAGTTTAAAAATACATCTTTGTCGTCAATCAAAGAGAATATGAACATAGCTTCATTTAAAGCAGCATTCAAGTCTTTGTTTTCGGATATTCGTGCAATTGCATTTATATAGTTCAATTTCTTTACTATCATTGCGCTATTATAGACGAAAGGAGGTCGATTATTTGGAATTTTCGGACCCTTATTTAGTGGTTCTTTACTAACCACTTTTTTACCACTGCATTTATTTCTCATCAACTGATCGCAATATTTGGTCACTAACTCAGATGATTTACGTGGGTTGGTGCGAGGGTTGCAAAATTCTTGTTTACGAATTTGCTGGTCGTTTTTTCTAAAGCAACGTTAAAGTGATTGTTGTTGGAAAATAGACCACCAAAATTGTTTCCGTATACATTTTAGGATTCGATTTAACAACTTCTCCTCGTCCTCACGCGTAGATCAAACAAAACAACAAATAAAAAGAAAAACAAAACCCGAAAGCAAAATAAATCAAATCAAAGACAAATACAAAAACATATACAGAAACGAAGACAAAACCAAAGCCATAACAAACCAAAGACAATACAAAGCAAAATCCAAAATCAAAGTGAAAGCAAAGCAGAGTAGAGCAGAGGAAGGAAAACCCAAACACAAGATATAACATAATATCTAACAACATATATAAGACCGGCATGTTCCACCTCCACCAGCGTGTCGATTTCTTAGGACAAACAAACAAAACAAACAAAAATCAAAACAAAAACCCAAAACCAAAATAAACCAAACCAAAGCAAAACAAAGCTAAGACAAAAGCAAAGATGAAAACAAAACTAAACCAAAGACAATACGAAGAAAAACCCAAAATGAAAGTAAAAGCAAAGCAGAGCAGAGGGAATCAAAATCAAACGCAAAACAAAGCTAAAACACAAACAAATCCAAAATTAAACAATATAAACCTAAAACAAAAGCAAAGCATAACATAATATCCAAAATAATAAACAGCCAGCACGCTGTACCAGCTCCAGCGTGTCATAGTATTAGGGAACTCAACGAACTTTGGGTTGTAGTCATTGGTCGTATCAACTTAAAATCACCTCCACTGGGAACGAAATGCACATCAATCGGGTTTCCTACTTTGGCGAGTTCTCCTCCATGGATGGGCCTTAGAGCTATATAGTAGATCAAATCAGAATGCTGGCTGATCCGTCTGTTTTAATCTGCCGATAACCTAATTGATTCCACTTTTTACCAAAGGAAAACCTTCCCTAAGGATCGAGTTGCACGGTACCTGAATTTATTCTTAATTTAAGATTTACTACATATTATTTCTTTTATGAGTACTGTATGTTGAATTTATATCCTTTCATGTTCCAATACTACATAACATAGAAATTATTAATATTGTTAATTAAAAATCAAGAGAATATAAGGTAATTTTACAAAATTTAATTAAAGTATTCATTAGAAAGTTTTGATTTCAATTTTAATATTATACCGAATAAAATACGTTCTATGTTATCAACATCTGATGTCCTTGTAAATATGGTTATGTTCAAGAAAACGAACTCTAGTACAGATTACAATACATACGATTCGCCCAAACGTGTTAAATTCTCTATTTTCAAAATAGTTTATTTTAATTTAAAAAGTATTGTCAAATATGGAAGTTCCTCCAGTTTTAGATTCTGTAAGTAAAAAATTAAAAATTATTTTATCGTTCATTCCTAAATAATTTTAGGAAAATAAGCAAAATGTTGTCGAAAATCCTCCAGTTTTAGTTTCTGTAAGTATAAAATTAAAAATTATTTTATCGTTCATTCCTAAATAATTTTAGGAAAATAAGCAAGATGTCGAAAATCCTCCAGTTTTAGATTCTGTAAGTATAAAATTAAAAATTACTTTATCGTTCATTCCTAAATAATTTTAGGAAAATGAGCAAGATGTTGTTGAAAATCATTTAATAAAATTGACCAAGCGGTTGATTAATGATATTAATATCCAATTTGCTTACATATTCGAGGATAAGGATGTCCAGAATGACAGCAAAACTCTTCTCATAATTCACATCGAATTGCATGCCGAAATAAATAGCATAATTTTTAAAATTAAAGGCGCGTTGGTGAGAGTTTTAATTTTCTATAATTTTGGAAAATCATTTTAAGGGTTTTAGGAGAGAATTTCCGAGCGAGACGTAATTGGAAAAACTTTGAAATTAATACTTAAAGATATTGAAAGCATCCAATATTTGACCATAAATCCTGTCGTAACTTTCAACACGAAGAAGTTATGGGACCTTATATGCGAAATAATGGGTATTATTCGTAGAAATTTCATCCTTATAGTGGACCTAACCGAGATGAAAGAGTTGTTAAAAGGAGACATCAGTAAGTTGGACTTGATACATTTTGCGTAAACTAACATTTATTTTATAGCAATACGAAGAGAATATATAGCCATTCTGAACGATATTTTGCTGATACTGGAAAAAACAAGACTTCACTGTCCAAATGTAAACATAGACAAAGAACGGATTACGATTAACCTGGCAAAAACTCAAAGTATACAACAAATCAAGTTTTCGAAAGAGTATCAAACGACGTTTTTCTTTGAAAGCGTTCGTGTCGCTAATGAATCTATGCAAAATATTATTCATGAATTTCACAGATCGGTAGGATGTTTTAAGGTTTACGTACTAATTACTATTTTTGCATTTTTTTTATAGCTTTATAGTTATAACAACAGTACGAAAAAGCTTTTACTGGATTTAGCAGATAAACTGCATGAAAAATTGGTTGATTTTGAAGTACATCTAGCAAAAGTTATAAAGTCAGCTGATAATGAAATACTATATAAAAGCATTGCAAGAGAACTCAGTAAATTATTTGAAATTTGGAATATTACAATGCAATGGATTATTGATGGTTGTAAGGATAGTAATTTGAAATACGAGGCTGATGCGTTAGGGAAGGAAGAAGTAGTAACCCCCCAAAGCGGGACTGTGCAAAGTTCAAAAGATAGTAATTTAAAATACAAGGCCGATACGGTACAGAAGGAAGAAATAGAAGAAGTAGTAATCCCCGAAATCGAGACTGTGGATGGTTCTAAGGATAGTACTTTAAAATTCGAGGCCGATACGGTAGAGAAGAAAGAAATAGAAGAAGTAATTCCCGAAAGCGAAACTGTGGACGGTTCTAAGGATAGTACTTTAAAATGCGAGGCCGATACGGTAGAGAAGGAAGAAATAGAAGAAGTAGTAATTCCCGAAAGCGAAACTGTGAACGGTTCTAAGGATAGTACTTTAAAATGCGACGCCGATACGGTAGAGAAGGAAAAAATAGAAGAAGTAGTAACCTCCGAAAGAAAGAATGAGATCTTGGCAACAATGTTACACCAAAATATGATAATAGCAGAAGAATTTGTTAAAAGTCTAAAAGCTAAAATTCATGAAGCTAAAAAAAGTATAACGTTAATTTTCCAAAAAAATCCTTTACTAAAATATTTTTGTTCTAGTTTCTCAGGAAAATGAGAGCAAGGAAGAGACAAAAAGCAAATGCGAGAGTGGCGATGTTGGTAACCTATTCGATGACTATGGTAAACTTTATTGTTTTTGTGGATAACCTCTTAGAAAATAATATTATTTTGCAGGATCATTTTCCCCTCAGGAACTACAGAGGTGTTTTACAAGTAATTACATTCTTTTATCTCGCCGGTTCATTAGAGAAATAAATGTTCTCTTTGGAAATTAATGTATCCTTTGGTATCGTTAATGAAATTTGTTTAAGAAAAATGTGCTATAATTAAAAATAATTGTGTTTGTGAAATTTGTAAAGGAGAATTTATTATAAAATGATGTGTTATTTTAAAGTAGTTGGAAATTTGATAAATATATTATATACAGTTTAGGGTAAAATTTTCTAAATAAAATATATTCAATATGAAACATTAATTTTTAAAATTACTTAATTTGAAAATGTGTATCTCCAATATTTCTTCCCATTTCTATCGCAGTATGGCACCGCGATGCGTCCTGCTAATTCAACAGCAGACGACTAAAGGCATTCTTCCAGCTTCTTTGAACAGGACGTAAATCAACTGCATTTGTTTATATTTACAGGTTGATAATTTGAATAATTTGTGATATAATATTGAGCCATTTCGTTCAGAACACTACAAATTTTGGTTTGTTTCCTCAATAAATTTTGTTTACAAAGTTTTTATATATTATAAGCAGCTCTATAGGCCTAGTAGGCCCTGCTTGGCTTGGTTGACCACTTTGATCCACTCCTTTCTACTCTTCGCTCTCTCTTTCCAATCACAGACTTCCAGTACTTTGAGGTCTTCTTGCACTTCGTTCTTCCATCTGTTCATCGGTTTTCCTCTCCTCTTTACACCATCTATCTCGGACGCCCATATCTGGAATATCACCCTGTCTTCGCTTCTTCTTAAAATATGTCCGAGCCACCTTATTCTCTGCACGTTAATAGCACCTACTATGTTAGGTTCATTGTACTGCTCATATGTCTTCGTTTGTTCTTCGCAGCTACTGTCCATCCACCCTCTTCCCGCCAAATATCCCCCTCAACACCCTCCTCTCCCATACTGCTAAATCACTTTGCGTTTGTTTCCTCATCGACCACACATCTCATCCATACAACACTGTTGGTCTTATAATCTACTTG
Source organism: Rhagonycha lutea (assembly GCA_958510855.1). Classification (NCBI taxonomy): domain Eukaryota; kingdom Metazoa; phylum Arthropoda; class Insecta; order Coleoptera; family Cantharidae; genus Rhagonycha; species Rhagonycha lutea. The sequence continues at coordinate 16,902,419 of OY294042.1, forward strand.
CAAATCCGGAGCTTTATTGATTTGGCAAAAATTCCGCTACCGAGGACTGATCGCAGTGCGAATGCACTCTTCGTCACCTCCTGGTTTTCTTGAGACGCTTTTTCGTTTCCGGCCTTTACACTCACGAATCTTCCTGGATTAAAAGGTGTGTCGTCCCAAGACATGTATTTGGTTTTCTTCTCATTCACTTTAAATCCCATTTTCGCTGCCTCCGCTATCAATCTCTTAACTATATCTTCCAGCTCGTTCCTTGTTCTTGCCATAATAGTTATGTCGTCTGCAAACACCATGCATTGATGCTTTCTTTGGTATAATATTCCTTTTCTATTTATATTCGCCTTCCTGACTATGACTTTCAACGCCACACTGAACAAAATCGATGATAAGGGATCTCCTTGCCTCAGTCCCGTTCGTACTTCGAAGCGTCTAGATGTCTTACTACCTATTTTAACTTTATTATGGGTCTCTTCCAGTGTCATTTGGACCAACCTCACCAATTTTCCCGGCATCTCCATTTCATACATTGCGTCATATAGCTTACTTCGTATAATACTATCATATGCCTGTCTAAAGTCCACGAACAGGAGGTAGGTCTTTAACTTGATTTCGTGGCTTCTTGTTTGTATTTCTTTAAGCGTGAAGATTTGATCTGTTACCACACTGAACCAAAAGCGAGCATAAATAGAAAGAACACGATTGTAGTGATAAAGAATTAGTTCTTAAACATAGTGCCAATGTATGATTTCTTCATCTTAACGAAATAGTGTTCCTTGTTTGACGGTCACATTCGTTAAGCAATGCACAAGTATTTGTATTAACGAAAATAAGTTCTTTAAATTTCAAAGATGGTATTCGTTGTCGCAAGGAATAGCATCGGTGGTGGGAAGAATTGGCGTTCCTTGTCCAAGAATGTTATTCGTTGTCGCATCGATTTAGTATTTTTGAAAGAACGTTTAGCATGCGGTGATTGATAACTACATTTCATTGATTCAAAATTCCTTGGTTTTTGTTTAATGCATTTATTTCATAGTAAAAAAAATTAAAATGAAAATTAAATTTTACAATTATTTATTGTCATTTAGATTAGATATTAATTACATAATTACGAAGACCTTGATTTTCCTTATTGACAAGGCTGACCATGTGCAGAAATGAATATATTCGAATATATTCGCCCGTTCGAATTTAATAATCCTAGTATCCATTTGTTTGCCATGTTGTATCTGAAAAATAACTGAAGAAAGTTTTCATTATAATATTAATATAATATGTACATTTATAATATTATTTAAATACCTAATCCATTTCTTTGGCATCCATGTCTGAAAAATAACACTGAATAATATTAAATTATAACACTTACTGTTTTTTGCCAACGTACACGTACGAGTATCGAACCTCTGACCATACTTGCGTTCCATTGCACGAGTATCCCGCCTTAGCTACCAAGCCTACGGAGGTTGTACTGTTAAATAATGTTGGTTCTTGTTGGTGATGTTCAAAATTTTAAAACTCAATTATTATAACTAATTTATAAATAAATATATGCACTCGGAAAATAACTCATAGTTTAAAATTTAAAATTTAAATTAATTAATATTTAAAAAAATATAATTCGTAATCCCAGTTGTATTTGTATTATTTTTGTTAGAAATAATCATTTACTATTAAGTTAATTTATTAATTAATTTATTATTATTTATTAATTAATTTAATGTCTGATTAAATTGTAGTCGTGCAACTTCGGATTTTTTAAACGGTGAACAAATTTCTTTATAGTACCAGGCCTAAGAAATATTTAGACTTCAATAACGGAATATAATTTAAGCATAATCCTTTTGATTCCATTAAATTAATTATATTTTCATCATTTAAGCCCGTATGGCACGATGTTAAATTTTGCATAAAATATTTTTCTCATATTTTTCTAAACTATTGGACAAATTTTAAAAATGTGGCGCTTTACAAAATACAGTTAAAGTCGAACGTGACTTATACAATAGTAAATATTTTGGGTGAATCAAATAAAAATTAAATTTAAAAGGTTTAGAAAGCTAATAAAAAAAACGTTTATTATTATAGTCTGATTTTTTAAGAAACCGATAGAAATTTGTGTACTCCACGTGGACATCTAAATGTTAAATTCAAATTCAAAATTAAATTCAAAGCAATTTCATTTGTTTCTTAAAAAAATTTCTTTCAAAAATTTCTATCGGTTTCTTAAAAAAAAATCAGACAAAAAAGAATCAGATCTGATTCATGAAAAAGAATATCTGCTAAATGTGAACAGTTTTGTTCACGTTCATAATACGTAGAACCAAAGTGTAGATCTTTACCTAATAACACTGGTACCTTACCACAACGAACAAATTTCTTTCAATTTGTAATAATTATTTAATGTTTGAAATCCTTTATACAAAGAATACATTTCGTCAGATATATGAAAAATTCTTTATATGAAAGAATATATTAGCTTAGCCCATGAACTAATATTTCCTTGTATTTAAGAACGTCAATTCGTTGTATGAACGTATCTAGGAATACAGTACTTAAGAACTTACGTAGGATTTCTTTATATCAAAGAAAAAAGTTCGTTGTCTCAGAGAAATTTCATTAAAGATCACTGATCGTTAATATAAAGTACTACATTTTTTTCAGTGCAATCATTCTTTTCTGAATCCACATTAATATTCTCCTAGTATTTCTTCTGCATACTTTCTCAATTTATTTTTTATGCATGTTGCCAGTACCTTGTACATCACATTCAACAATGCTACTCCTCTACAGTTCTCGCAGTCTGTTTTGTCTCCCTTCTTGAATATCGGGCATATCACAGCCATTCTCCACTCTTTTGGCATCTCCTCCCTTATCCATATTTTCCTTATCAACTTGGCTATCATTTTATGCAATTTTTCACCTCCCCATACTTGAGCAGCTCCGCCTGTATATTATCTTCACCCGCACTTCGATTGTTTTTCAAGTTCTTGATTACTTCTATTATCTTCTTTTCCTCTGGTACTTCATCTTCGTTACTTTCAATATTTTGTCTATTCAGACTGGTCTCAGGCTTTTCTTCTTGTCTATTTAGCAATTCCTGGAAATACTCTGCCCATCTCTCCAATGTGTCTTCCTCTGATCCCACCAAATTTCCTTCTTTATCCTTACAAAACGATGCTCGTGCTTGATATCCTTTTCTTATACCCGCATCAAGCTAGCGCCGCCACTTTCGAAAAACCCAAAAAAAATATATGGAGAATTTGTGGCTAATTTGTGGCTAATTAGTTGCCGCAATCGCGAATTTGTTGCTCTTACCGTTCGAGAGTTACAGCCATTTGAATGGTGGCGGAGCTAGATTTATATCAAGCCAGCGTCGCCACCACTCAAAAACTTACTAAAAATAAAAAATAAGAATATCGGAATTTGTGGTTAATTTGTTGCTAATTAGTTGCCGCAATCGCGAATTTGTTGCTCTTACCCTTCGAGAGTTACAGCCATTTGAGTGGTGGCGGCGCTAGATTTATATCAAGCCAGCGTCGCCACCACTCAAAAAGTTACTTAAAATAAAAAATAAGGATATCGGAATTTGTGGCTAATTTGTTGCTAATTAGTTGCCGCAATCGCGAATTTGTTGCTCTTACGCTTCGAGAGTTACAGCCATTTGAGTGGTAGCGGTTCTAAATTTATATCAAGCCAGCGTCGCCACCACTCAAAAACTTACTAAAAACAAAAAGTAATTATATCGGAATTTGTGGCTTCGCGAATTTGTTGTTCTTACCCTTCGAGAGTTACAGCCATTTGGGTGGCGGCGGCGGTAGTTCGATTTCAACCCAGAGCTCGTAACGAAGGTACGATTGAATTTTTGAATGCAACCTGGAGATTGGTATATATCGGTACAATTTTCATAAATCCCTTATGTTAACCCTAGATCACTAATCATTATTATCTATATAGTTACACTATCATTGCACATTCGTCTCACAGACGAACAAAATAAAAAATTTTTAGTAGTAATTTTTTTTAGTTGAAAACCATATCATGAGAAAGAATATTTATTAAACTAATGAATAACCATCAAATAAGTAAAAAAAAACTTATTCTATGCACCCATTACAGCCTGGAATTATATGTTTTATACAAATAACCATGCCACAGGAGTGACATGAGAATTTTGTCATCCTGCGCTTCTGCTAGGGACAAAATGGCCAAATTTGACTGTGCTTGAGAAGTACTTGGCGTAAGATCTTCAATTTTATATGAAATAATTTATAAAACATAAAAATACAATATTCATTTATGAATAAGTTATAACCTAAGAGCGGTGGTACACTTCCAAGCTCCATCAAATTTAACCGAAAACCAAAAGAAAACATTCATAGGTCATTATTATGCCATATCTTATAGAAATGACAATTCTTGGATAAAGTTGGATGATTGTAAATCCAATTCAGAAAAAATTGACATAAAAACTAAAATTAATCTATCCATTATATTATATTCTTCATAATACCTACCATTGTTTTACATCATGTTCTATTGTTATTAATTATTATTATAATATCGTATAATATCAATAATAATAATAATAAACAATTTATTTAATAAAATTTAATTTGAGTTTATTAAAATTTTGTTTTGAGTATCAGCTCTGGCATGAAATCAAACTAGCGCCGCCACAACTCAAATGGCTGTAACTCTCGAAGGGTAAGAGCAACAAATTCGCGTTTGCGGTAACTAATTAGCAACAAATTAGCCACAAATTCCGATATCCTTATTTTTTATTTTTAGTAAGTTTTTGAGTGGTGGCGACGCTGGCTTGATATAAATCTAGCGCCGCCACCACTCAAATGGCTGTAACTCTCGAACGGTAAAAGCAACAAATTCGCGATTGCGGCAACTAATTAGCCACAAATTAGCCACAAATTCCGATATCCTTATTTTTTATTTTTAGTAAGTTTTTGAGTGGTGGCGACGCTGGCTTGATATAAATCTAGCGCCGCCACCACTCAAATGGCTGTAACTCTCGAACGGTAAGAGCAACAAATTCGCGATTGCGGCAACTAATTAGCCACAAATTAGCCACAAATTCTGATATACTTATTTTTTATTTTTAGTAAGTTTTGGGTGGTGGCGACGCTGGCTTGATATAAAGTTAGCGCCGCCACCACTCAAATGGCTGTAACTCTCGAACGGTAAGAGCAACAAATTCGCGATTGCGGCAACTAATTAGCCACAAATTAGCCACAAATTCTCCATATATTTTTTTTGGGTTTTTCGAAAGTGGCGGCGCTAGCTTGATGCGGGTTTTTCTTATTCTTTTGGTACTTTGGTAAAAGTTTCTCACTTCTTTGTTGTTATAGTTCTCTTCTTGTTTTTCTAGTTCCTTGACTTTATAGCTTCTCTTACTTTCTCTAATTACTCTTTTACACTGTCTCCTCTGTTATTTTCTACTGTTCCGTTATTCAAAATTTTTTCTCTTGCTTTTTCTCTCTGTTTTATTTCCTCTTTGAATTTTATATCAAACCATTCATTCCAACTTTTACTTTGGGGCACTGTTAATATTCTTGTTGCCAACTCCATATTATTCTTCATTGTTGATAACATTTCTTCTATGTTTTGCTGTTCTGTTTCTTGTTCCATTAGCCTTTCCATCTCTTCTCGATATTCTTCTTGCATTAGTCTGCTCATCTGTATTTTTCTACCCCCTTTTTTCTTTCCTTTCTCTTTGACCATTTCGCTTGGCAAGGTCTGTTTCAACTTTATTCCCAACAGAAAATGGTCCGTATCTACATCGCTCCTAGATATGTTCTCACATCATTGATACAGTTTTCATTTTTAGTTTCTACCATTACATGGTCAATATGGTTGATCGTGTTGGCGTCTGGGCTCATCCATGTACACTTATGTATTTCTTTGTGTTGGTAGTGTGTACTTTTTATTTTCAGGTTCTTCGCCGTTGCGAACTCGATTGCAAGTTTTCCGTTTTCATTTGTTTCTCTATGTAAAGTGAATCTACCTATTGTTGGTTGGTACATTGTTTCCCGGTCCACCTTAGCGTTTCAATCTCCCATTACCAGCTTTATATCAAAAAGCTGGTATTTAAGATTTATTACAAAGTTTTTACAATGTAAAAATACCTAAAACAGTAACAGATGTGTCAGTATTAAACAGGTTCCACACTGATAGATATCATAGATTGGTAAGAGCCACAGTCGGAATTAACATAACAACGGAAAGGAAAACGATAAACTCTAAAACTAATAATCGCTTAATAACAGATAAAATATTGATCATAACATTGTCGCCCAAGAATATTTAAAAGAAGCGTGGAAAGACCCCAGAAAAGATGGTTAGACGACGTAAAGCGAATAGCGGGACGGGAGTGGTTTCAGAAGACAGCGGATAGAAATGAGAGAGGCCTACATTCAGGAGTGGATGAATATATGCTAAAAAGAAGAAAAAGCAGCTTGCTCAGTAAGATAATGACACTGCCTCTTCTGGCTAGCTCCAGCAGAGAGGCCCCTAATTGGCAACCGAGTTTCTTCCAGATGTAGATTTGTTACTGAAGTAGATTCAAATTTGCCTTCTTTTAAGAACAAATCAAATCAGAACACAGCAATCAAGTTCTACAAAACGATATCCATCCTAACTTCCTAACGATCACTTATGGAAGTGAAACATGGACGAAAACAAAAGAGAATGAATGTACCTTATTTTCGGAAATCCTTTCATGTTCAGTTGATATAATAGTATATTTCTTGTTTTAAATACGAGTTCCCAGTTTTTTTAATACTACAGACCATAAAACTTTACAGCAAAAATTTCAAAATAATTTTTTTATTATTTTAAAAAAAGAATATATGTAATTTAAAAAATTTTGATTAAAATATTCCTTTGAAAGTTTTGATTTCAACTTTAATATTATACCGAATAAAATACATTCTGTGTTATCAACATCTGATGTCCTTGTAAATATGGTTATGTTCAAGAACATGAACTCGAGTACAAATTCTACATACTTCGCCCAAACGTGTTTAATTCTCTGTTTTCAAAAAAATCTGATTTTAATTTAAAAAGTATTGTTAAATATGGAAGTTCATCCAGATTTAGATTATGTAAGTATACAATTAAAAATTATTTCATCGTTCATTCCTAAATAATTTTAGGAAAGTGAGCAAGATGGTGTCGAAATTCCTCCAGTTTTAGTTTCTGTAAGTATAAAATTAAAAATTATTTTGTTGTTCATTCCTAAATAATTGTAGGAAAGTGAGAAATATGATGTCGAAAATGCTCCAGGTTTAGATTCTGTAAGTATAAAATTAAAAATTATTTTGTTGTTCATTCCTAAATAATTGTAGGAAAGTGAGAAATATGATGTCGAAAATGCTCCAGGTTTAGATTCTGTAAGTATAAAATTAAAAATTATTTTGTTGTTCATTCCTAAATAATTGTAGGAAAGTGAGAAAGATGATGTCGAAAATGCTCCAGGTTTAGATTCTGTAAGTATAAAATTAAAAATTATTTTATCGTTCATTCCTAAATAATTTTAGAAACGTAAGCAAGATGATGTCGAAAATTATTTAATAAAATTGAACAACCGGTTGATTAAAGATATTAATATCCAATTTGCTTACATATCCGAGCATAAGGATGTCCAGAATGACAGCAAAACTCTTCTCATAAGTTACCTCGAATTGCATGCCGAACTAAATAGCATAATTTTTAAAATTAAAGGCGCATTGGTGAGAGTTGTAATTTTCTATAATTTTGGAAAAACATTTGAAAAGTTTTTAGGAGAGATTTTCCGAGCAAAGCGTAATTGGGAATACTTTGAAAAAAATACTTAGTGATTTAGAAAGCATCGGCTATTTGGTCATAGATCCTTCCTTAATTATCAACATGGGGACGTTAAGGAACCTTATCAACAAAACAATCGGTATTATTCATAGAAATTTCATCCTTATAGTGGACCTCACTGAGATGGAAGAGTTAATAGGAGACAACAGTAAGTTGCACTTGATACATTTTGCGTAAACTAACATTTGTTTTGTAGTAACGCGAAGAGAATATATAGCCCTTCTGAAGGATATATTAGTGATGCTGGAGAGAACAAGACTTCACTGTCCAAATGTTAACATATACGATGAACATATGACGATTAACCTGGTAAGAACTGAAAGTATACAACAAATCAAATTTTCGAAAGGGTATCAAAAGACGTTTTTCTTTGAATCCGTTTGTGTAGCTATTCAATCTATGAAAGATATTATTCATCATATTTACAGATCGGTAGGATTTTTTAAGGTTTACGTACAAATTACTACTTTTATGTTTCTTACAGCTTTACGGTTATAACCAGAGTACGCGAGCGTTCTTAAAATGTTTAGCACTTAAACTGCATAAAGAATTGTTTAATTTTGAAGAATATCTATCAAATTTTGTAAAGTCAGAAGATATTGAAACATATAATAGTATCGCAGGAGAACTTCGTCAATTTTTCGAAATTTGGAATAATACAATACAATGGATTGTGCCCAGTTCTAAGGATAGTAATTTAAAATACGAGGTCGATACGGTATGCAAGAAAGGAGTAGTAACCCTCGAAAGCCAGACTGCGGCAAGGCGCTTGGCAAAAATGATAGACGATAATATGAAAATAACAGAAGCCCTTGTTTTAGCTAAAAGTCATAATGCGGAAGAAAGTACTATAATGTTAATTTTCTAAAAAGATCCTTTACGAAAATATTTTTGTTTTAGTTTCCCAGGAAAGGGACCCCTTGGAAAAATTAAAAAGGAAATGCAAAATTGGAGATGTTCATTCTCAATTCGAAAACTATGGTAAAATTTATTGCTTTTGTGGATGATCTCTATGAAAATAATTTTATTTTGCAGAATCATTTTCCTATTACGAACTACAGAGGCGTCTTACAAGTGATTATATTATTTTGTCTCGTCGGTTGATTAGAGAAATAAATTGTCTCTTTAGCATTGTTAATAAACTTTGTTTAAGAACACTGCGCTACAATAAAAAAAATTGTGATTGTGAAATATGTAAAAGAGAATTGTAAAATAATGTGTTGTTTTAAAGTAGTTGGAAATTATATTATACAGTTTGGGGCAAAATTATTTTCTAATTAAAATACAGTTAATATGAAACATTAATTTTTAAAATTACGTTTTTCCCATTTTTATTTATCCTCCAACTTTTATTTATTATTTTATTGATCATATCTTCAATCAGTATAATCATCTTAGTGTTTCTCTTGTTTTCCATACTTTCACAATAAATTCCTGTATCTTGATTTTTCAATTGTTCTATCACGAAAATCTTCAAATATTACCATTTAAATTGCAGAAAAACTTATCCAGAACATTCTTTCTTACAAACTTGTGGATCGCACAATACTCCAAAAGCATTATCCAAAAGCAAGACGACCAAAAGCATTCGTCCAGCCCCTTTGAACTGGACATAAAATCAACTTTACCTCTTTATATCCAGGTTGGTATATAATTTGAATAATTTGTGGTATAGTCCAGTACGTGGAGGTTTTTTGAATACAAAAGGTGGGGTAGTAGCGATTTTTTAGTATGTTGTTAGGCTTGGGGCCCTAATGAAAAATCCAAGTTTTTGACCTCGAAGCGCATGCGCTCGAGCCGCCATCTTGAATTTTAGGTACAAAAATTTGCTTTTTGGATAATAACTCAAAAACGGTGGCTTTCACGACAAAAGATGTTCTATATAAAGTTAAAGAGAATAAAATTTCCTACATTTTTTGTAGAAAAAATTTTTTGTGGCACACATATGTTAGGAGTTACAGCTTCGTGAATTTGCACTATTTGAAAAGAAAATGCGGAAACTTCATTTTGTTTGAGTTTTATTTTATTATTCTTACTAGCTGGAAAGCCCGTCCGATCCAAGGAGTGATCATATTAAGTTGGTACGACCAACAACCAATCAGAATGCGTTGCGTGTCCTAAAAAAATGACACGCTGGAAGCGAAGGAGCGTGCTGGTCTTTTATATGTTTGACTAGCTGGAAAGCCCGTCCACGGACGGGTGGCTAGTCAGTGGAGCTGTTCTTTAGCGGTTTTTAACGGTCTTAATTTAAAAAAAATGTCATTTCCTAACGCTAACCTGAGCTCGATTCCTAATACTGACAATTTTAATTGTTTGTGTTCAAACGTCCTCACTTTAAAGAATAAAGATAATTTAATATTATTTATTGAAAATGTAAAAGTCAAATATTAAATTTTCTGTATATGATTATCGCATTAACGGATAAAGTTTTATTATATAATAAAGAAGATTAATACAGCTGGAAGGCTCATCCATGGAAACTCAATCCAAGGAGTGATCATATTAAGTTGGTACGACCAACGACCAATCAGAATGCGTTGTGTGTCCTAAAAATTGACACGCTGCTTTTTTGAAAAATTTTGAAAAACAAAACCTGATTGGTGTGCCACTCGATCCCAGGGGGAGATGATTAAGTTGGTACTACCAACAACCAATCAGAATGCCTTGTGTGTCCTAAAAAATTGACACGCTGCTTTTTTGAAAAATTTTGAAAAACAAAACCTGATTGGTGTGCTACTCGATCCCAGGGGGAGATGATTAAGTTGGTACTACCAACAACCAATCAGAATGCCTTGTGTGTCCTAAAAAATTGACACGCTGCTTTTTTGAAAAATTTTGAAAAACAAAACCTGATTGGTGTGCTACTCGATCCCAGGGGGAGGTGATTTTAACTTTTAAGTTGGTACTACCAACGACCAATCAGAATGCGTTGTGTGTCCTAAAAAATTAACACGCTGGAGGCGGAGGCGGAGGAGCGTGCTGGTCTTTTATATGTTTGATTATATATCATTATATTTTTACATAATTATAAAAAAAACTAAAAGACACTTGAATATTATCATTAAACAGTATTATACTTTTTGTAAACAAAGTTAAATTCGAAAAGTATATCGCATTTTTTTTTTAAATTTAGAAATAGTAAATTATGATTTTAGAGCGTTACAAAAATTAATTTCTACAACATTTTGGTACGTTTCGATGGTCTGGGTTGGTTATTGTCGGTGTCCTGGTCGTAGTTTTGGTCCGTAGCCTGAAAAATGTCGTCATCCTCGTCCTCGCTTTCAATGCGGATTTCCGGCATATTTCCGCAAGATTCTCCGTTGCAGAAGCCACATACAACCGAACATTTAAGTCCAGCCTTTCGGCAGCTGCATGCCCCACAACACCCCTTTTTGCAGTTACAAGATACTGATTTTAATAAGGAATCGGGAGCTGGTTTTTTCGCCATTGTTATAGGAGTGAGCCCGTAAGCGCCATGCTTCTAACCCCAGTCTTCAGGATTTTTCTCTATGCCTCTCCATTTCTATACTTGGTGGTACGTCCTAAAGGCGTGGAATTGCGCCGCGTCTTTTGTAGGTGGCAAAGAGGCAAGATTTAATTTGCTTTTCAGCGTAGATGTGGCGAAGTGTTGCAAACGAATCTCTTCCAAACTCTCTTTATCCATGTTGCCACCATATAAAGCTACAAGAAAGCGTACTCCGGCCTCGGCAATCTCCTCTGGCGTGGCATCTTGTTGGTTGAAAATTTCAATTATTTCATGAACCGCTCTTTTCTTTTCTATCAGCGTAGAAAATTTAGTTTTTCCCTGATTGAATAGGGATGACGTAGTGTCACAACCACTGAAGGCATGCAAGAACAGAATGTGCTTGGTTGCTTCTTCGTATTTGAGGCTACTTGCTGAATATATCCTCTCAGCAGTTTTTCCTCTTCCACGTTTACGGAAGTAGATAGAATTTTCGGCTGGTGCTAAGGCTGTCAGAAGTACTAAAAGGTCAACGTCTTCCCCGACCACAAAAACAGCATCAAATATTGATTCACTGCATAATGAAAGTGTTGACAATTAGCACATCGGCAGCATTTTCAGCTTGTTTAACTGTAAATGCAGCCAGCTCAAATTTGTTCTTCAGCATCGATATGAGACGAACTTTATTTTTTTCATTAGCTAAAAATCGTTCCTGCGAAACTTGCACCGCCATTGTTTCATCAAAAAGGACATCGGCAGACACGTGCTTTTTTGATCGACGAAGTCTTTTTGCGGTCTTTGTACTTGTATTGCCACTATCAGTTGGATATCCATCAAAAACAACAATTGCGTGGGAGCCAAAATGATCTTGCACATATCGAACATATTTGTCACAAATCGCTCCAAACAAATTATTTCGGTGCCACACAACTTTGTGTAGGAGATATCCCCCATCCACCACATTGATCTGGTTACCTCCGAATTGAAATTCATCGGAAAGCGGTGTGAATACGGAATATAAAGATGACTTGGTTCCTTTGCGTATTCCTGCTTCCCAAAAAAGCGACAAAGGAAAGGGGGACAGCTCGTATTAAAGGTAATCCTTTATCTCGTCTTCGGATTTCTTAGCAATGCACATCCTTTGAAACAGCATTGTGGGTTGAGGCAAATAGTTTCTTTGCCGACTTTCCATTTCCATTTTCTTCACCATTTCCCTGGACAAATTACAGTTTATCGTTTCATCTCCAACAATTCCAGTGCTTATGCAAACAAGGGAATTCATTTCGGGAAAGAGAGGATGCTGAGAAAATCAATGCAACAATTTGTTTAGGTCTTGATCGTCTCGTGAGATACGTGAAGCCCTTGCATCGACATGTTGCTCGGATGTATCAAGATGAATGTCGCAATAATTCTCAAAAGCTTCGCAAATATTGTGCAAAGATATCATTCCCAAAGTCCAATGAGCCAGTACACTATCGCTGATTCCTCGTCCACGAGTTAGGCCACAGAGCGTTTAACTTTGTTTACGAAAAGTATAATACTGTTAAATGATAATATTCAAGTGCCTTTAGTTTTTTTATAATTATGTAAAAATATAATGATGAATGATGATATACAGGGTGTCCCCGCACTCACTTTACATAACTTAGGTGGTGATAGAGGACATTTTTCTAAGAACAATATTTAACAAAAAATTTTTTCTAAATTCAAACCCTCGAGAGTTAGGCCTCTTTAAAGCATTTTTTTTAATTTCCACCTTCAAGTGGCCATAACGCCGAAAATATTGATTGTTCAGTAAAAATGGTTTAGTGATTTTTTAAACAGCGTGAAATAATCTACAAACTAGATTCTAACATTTTATTGTCTAAACTCAACGGCTTTCGAATTATGAATTAAATTAAGTTAAAAAATGTCGAAAAATTTGAGCTTTCCTTTTTTTTGGTTTTTTTCATTAACCTGTATCTTTTAAACGAAACATTTTACAAAAAATCTGATGCCCCATTCCGGATAGGAAATTTAACGGACTACAACTTTTGTCTAGTAAAAATTTTTGAGAAACCAATCCATTTCGCAGAAAATCAGAAAATAATAAACAAGGTAGCTACAAAACAAAAAATTAAATTAAAAAGTTTTATTTTTTTTGAAAAATTATTTTATTAATTAATTTTAAACTATTACATTTATTTAAGTAAATGTTGAAAATTACCACCCTCATTTTCAATACACAGTCGTGATCGTTTTAAAAAATGTTTGTCGAAAAAAATCGAAAAAAGTCGATTTTTCGACACTTTTAATCGCAGAAATTCGATTTTTTGACACTTTTTCACACTCAGCGATCGACCAAAATTGGCCTCGTAATCGACCGGTCGACCCTTCGACCTTGTTGACCACCCCTGGTATAGTGGCTCTTAACAAAAAAGGAAGTGTTATAAATAGAGTCCGGATAAAAAAGCATAAAAAATGGGAAAAGAAGTGCTTAAAAAAGCACCAAATAATACTAAAAAAAGCATCAACTTTGTCAAAAAAAGCACAAATTTTATTTAAAAAAAGCATAAACAAAAGTATTAATTTAATTTTTGGAAACAATTAACAATTAAAAATTTTTCCAAATTTTCTGTAGTAAAATTCATCCTTCTATCACTTAATAGATTTTTGTAGGCAGAAAAACTTCTTTCGACATCTACTCTAGTAATTAGGTGCAAATTTGAATTTTGCTACAAGTGAGAATTCCATTTCAAAATCTTCAATAGTTTCTCCAGCTATTGTTTTAGCTATATTATTTAAGATTTTTAATCCTTCATTTTTCTCTAACACATATCATTCAATTTCTTTTTTATGTTGTATCCAACATGTCCTATGATGCTAGCGGTAGCGTTTTTAACTTTTTCTACTAAATCTAAGGATTCAGTCAAAGGCATTTGCTGCTTTTCCAAAGATTTTATAACATCAGCAACAAAGTTGCAGTGGCATTAATAAAGGCTTTTGCTTTAAGTTCTGGATTAAATAATTAAAAATGAATTTGCACGTTCTGTATGTATATGTAACTTAAATCACGGCTTTTTTGCAGCTACTGAAATGAATTTACTTATACATTTAACTAATATTATGGTTTTATGCGTGGGTCAGTGTGGATGCAATAGGAGTCTAATAAACGCCTAGACGAAATGCATACCAGGAAGTAATAATAAAACTTGCAAGTGTTGCAAAAAATTTTAAAAGATCAAATTTTGATATATTTTGTAAAATAAGAATTAATCAGTAGTATCAAAAAGCACGAAAAGACAAAAAAAAAGCACGAAAAGCACAAAAAGGCCAAAAAAAGCACGAAAAGCAAAAAATGGCCAAAAAAAGCATATAAAACTTGATACCAAATGACTTCTTTTCAGTTAAAACACAAAATTTTTCTAAAAATTTTCAGCTGCTTCGAATTTTCAGAAAAAGCATAATAGCTACAAATCCGGACTCTAGTTATAAATAATACTATAAAACATCTTTTAAAACGATCACGATTGTGTATTGAAAATGAGGGTGGTCATTTTCAACATTTACTTAAATAATCTAATAGTTTAAAATTAATTAATAAAATAATTTTTCAAAAAAAATAAAAATTTTGCGAATTTAATTTTTTGTTTTGTATCTACCTTGTTTATTATTTTCTTATTTTCTGTAAAATGGGTTGGTTTCTCAAAAATTTTTACTAAACAAAAGTTGTAGTCCGTTAAATTTCCTATTCGTAATGGGGCGTCAGATTTTTTGTAAAATATTTCGTTTAAAAGTTACAAGGTTTTGAAAAAAACCAAAAAAAGAAAAAGCTCAAATTTTTCGACATTTTTTAATTTACTTTAATTCATAACTCGAGAGCCGTTGATTTTAGACAATAAAAGGTTTAAATCTAGTTTGTAGATTATTTCACGCTCTTTAAAAAAGCTCTTGCCACTTTTACTGAAAAATCAATATTTTCGGGGCTATGGCCACGTGAAGGTGGAAATTAAAAAAGTGCTTTAAAGAGGACTAACTCTCGAGGGTTTGAATTTAGAAAAAAATTTTTGTTAAATATTGTTCTTAGAAAAGTGTCCTCTATCACTACCTAAGTTATGTAAAGTGAGTGCGGAGACACCCTGTATAATAAGAATAATAAAATAAAACTCAAACAAAATGAAGTTTCCGCATTTTTTTTTCAAATAGTGCAAATTCAGGGAGCTGTAACTCCTATCATATGTATGCTACAAAAAAATCTCTTCTACAAAAAATGTAGGAAATTTTGTCCTCTATAACTTTGTATAGAACATCTTTTGTCGTGAAAGCCACCGTTTTTGAGTTATTATCAAAAAACCAAATTCTTGTACATAAAATTCAAGATGGCGGCTCTAGCGCATGCGCCTCGAGGTCAAAAACTTGGATTTTTCATTAGGGCCCCAAGCCTAACAACATACTAAAAAATCGCTACTACCCCACCTTTTGCATTCAAACACCTCTTTTTGATCTCCACGTACTGGACTTGTATAAGATTGAGCCATTTCGTTCAGAACACTACAAATTTTGGTTGGTTTCTTCAATAAATTTTGTTTACAAAATATTTACACATAATAATTGATTAAATTTGCCCTTTTAGGTTTAAAATATCACCCTACGGATTTTAATATTACGCCTATAAAAATTTCACAAGAATAATCACACCAATGTGACTTTCTCTCAGTGTGGATTCGAATTTTCAACCCTTATTGTGCACAGCTCACTTATATTTTGACCATAAAGTTTCGATTTTCCTCTTCTTCTTCAAGTACCATGTCCTTTCAGAACGTTGGTCACCATCATAGCTATTTTCACCTTGTCAACCGCAAGTCTAAACAGTGCGCTGGAGTTCACCTCATACCAGACCCAGAGATTCTTCAACCAGGATGTCTTCCTTCGACCTGGAGCTCGTCTACCCGCTATCTTTCCCTGCATTATGATTTCCAGCAGCCGATACTTTCTGCCTCTCACATGTCCAAACTATTCCAATTTCCGTTTCTTAATTGTGACCACAATCTCGGTGTCCTTCTGCAAACGCTAGAGTATCTCAGAATTTCGAACTCTCTCTGTCCATAACCTTTAGCATCGACCTGTAGGACCACATCTCAAAAGCTTCAAGACGTTTCATATCTCTTCTGTCAATGGTACAGGCCTCCACACCGTACAGAAGGACAGAGAACACGTAGCACCTCAGAAGACGAACTCTTAAAGGCAACCCCAACTCTCTACAGCATAGCACTCTACTCATCCTCCCAAAAACTGCGCGAGTCTGCTCAATCCTTGATCTTATTTCAGTTTGGCTGTCAGCACCACTTGTTAGGATACTGCCAAGATATTTTATCTTATAGTTACGATTAACTTCAAAAAGAAAATTGAATATTCTTCCTGCTGCTACCAATTCATATAAAGTGTTGAATATTGCATCATGTCAGTGTAGTAATCGTCAGATGTCAAGTACATTGTAGTTGTTACCACTTCCATCATGTGAGTGACATAATGGAAACTTACTATTTTAGAGAGCGGTGTCAGCACAATTACGCTATGGGGATCAATATATCAAAATTTGAACCCCCTCTTCACCCACTCCTTTAGGGGTTGAATTAAAAAAAATCCTTTCTTGGTGCTCGCCTACATTATAACAGGAACCTCTGTGCAAAAGTCTCTAGACCCATTAGTTTGGGCTGTGCGTTGATATATCAGTCAGAGTCAGTCAGTTTATTCTAGATTACACTGTATCTGAAAAAAGCCAATTAAAATTTTGGAATACTAGAACTGTCAAAAATGTTTTTTATAAACTGATAATATAAAATGTGCAAATAAAGTAAAAATTCAAAGTTTTAAGTTTATAACAATTCTAGCGTTTTGTAGGTCTTTTTATCCTTTTATAAAACTCAACTTAATTATTATGTGAAATATTTTTAAGTTTTTGTCAATGTTTTGTGCCAGTGATAAAATTTCCTTGAGTAGACGTTGCGCATGCTTTATAATAATAAATTATTATATTATATCAGCGGTCGCCAACCTATGAGACTTCGCAGACAACTAAACTAATAATTTTGAATTCCGTGTACCACTAACATAAAACTTGTTAAAAAAACACAAACATCTATAAAATAATGATCATAAAAGTTCTCATTTTGTTAATATGAAATGATAATTTGTATTTACATGCAATTAAATTTCTTTACGGATCACCGGATGGCGACCACTGTTTTGTATAAAACATAATATTATTTGTCGTGATTGTGCTCTTATCTATCTACCTATGTAGTTGCATTATTTCTTGCGATGAACACACAATCGTTAGTGAAATTAGTGAAGAGTGAACGTTATTGTTCTGTAAGTTACAGACAGAAAATTCAAATTTGTCTAATTTAATATAGACCGTGTAAAATATAATAATTTATTAATATCAAGTACCTCTTATTTTTGTAGGTATAATTTAACATGTTAATAATAAAGCTGTTCTTCGATCGAAATCGAAAGTCCACGGAAAAAACCAGATATTGAGAATCTACAAATAGCGAACAAGCAGTAATGCAGCCAATGGTGAGTCATTACATTCTTTCTAACTTTTTATTTAGATAGGTATAAAGTAATCAATTTAAGGTATATTATGAAGTTGCAGTGACGTAGCAAAATTAAATTAATTATTTTCAATATGAGAATACAAGCTGATGATAAATTATTGAAAGTAAAATCTGGCGGGGGGGGGGAGGTAATCCGCATTTTATAAATTTATTGATTAGAATATTCGTTATGGATTATAATGGGTTCTCATTATAAAATGCTGTTGCGGATAGTCCAGGGGGGGGGAGTTAAAATAAGGCACAGATAGGGACGAGACGCTTATTTGGGACCCAGCTGGTAGAGAGGTTCTGATATCCAAGTTTTCTTATCCGAACATTTCCTAGCATGCGCCTGGTACATTCTATAATAATGTACCAAAAGCAGTGTAGCTATATGCCGAATATAGAAGACGTAATAGTTTTATTTACATTTTCAGAAGATTAAAAGGAAGCGGATACTGTATCAAAATAGCCCTTAGTATTTGAGTTCCAAAGTCGAGCGTATAAGAGCGAAACTTTGCAGAGATAACACCTGGATGGATGGAAATAGCGGAGAGGATATAAACAGAGAAACATATCTGGTAAGATTACCAACTCTATTATTAATTTTGGAAATGCCTAAACCATTTACTCGGGGGTTATGAATTAAAAATTCGGAGAATATTTATTACAATTGTTAGTACTTGGTGGTGAGCTTGTTTTTTCCTTAGTGACTGCGACACAGTAACGAATATTCGTCATTTCGGGTTTATGTTGGTGTCTAGTGGTGTCAATTGGTGGAATTGGGTGTCACACGTTCTCCCTCCACATCAACGCAGTCACTAAGGATAAAATTCACTCTACAAGTAATAACCACTTCTTAAATTTATTTTTATTAATTAATTTTGGTTTTTTGGGAATTTGGACAATTCAATAATTAAACTTGTGACGCATAAATTTAAATGTTTGGGTATAATAATTATAGTTCTTTGTGATTCACTTGTGGAATGTTAATTGTTTTATTTATAACATCACACTATCAATGCAAAGTGTCATATTATTTTCCTGTTATCACTTTTAAATGCAAAATTAATTTTTTATTTTACTTATTGTATTGATAAAGCGTTCAATTCGCGTTTTACATTAACAAAACGCCACCACACGGAACAATTTCGAAGTTCATTTAGAAAGTATTTTGCTTTGTTTACACAATGAATTTGTTTACATAAATCCATTTAAAACGTATGGTTTGCAGCGCCACCAACGGTAATGTAAAACGCGAATAAATATTCACGAAATGTCGACTTTAAAAAAATAGTGGAGTTTAATTGAATTGTCCAAATTCCCCCCCCCCAAATTAATTACTTTAAATAAAGGACGATAACAATTAGATAATACTTATTTTTGTTATTTGCTGATGTCATTGAGGTATTTCTAATTCTTTAAACAAAGGTGAAATAATTGTGATAATTTGTTTTTGTGCAACAATAAATAAATTGCGTAGTATAAGCCTAGCGAGTGCTGTACTAAGCGATTAAAGTATTTTTTTTGGTATCAATGGAATGGTTTTAAGTTTTCAAATCATTCCATTGATACCGATTAAAAGACTTTAATTATAATCTCAACTGGATCAAGATTGAAAAACACGACTGTATAAGCAATTGTAATATGGTTTGTAGTATATTAATTATAGTGTGTAAGTTACGAAGGAACTGTAGTGTCAAGGAAAATACAATTTTAGTTCATTTAGAAAAAATTAATTTTGGCAGCTGTCAGTTTTGTGTTTTGAATGTTAGGTTAGTGCTGGGTTTTCCTTGTATGATGCCTAATTTAAATTAAAAGATTAAATTACAAATATCCTGTCTTTTGCAACACGCATGCGCCGTTATTCTAGCTCTATACGGATCTTATCCAATGTGTGCACCACTGAGATACATGAATGGATTAACGAGATTCTCGCTACCGACTTCTTGCTCACTAACAACGATTTGATTTAAAACAATAACTTAAGCTTTGCTAGGTTTGGATAAGTAAGATTTTAGGTTATTTGTTAGTTTATTTCTTTTTTTAGAATAAATTTGTAGCCAACATGCAATCTACGTATACGGATACGTAAGTTTAGAATATTGTTCAACTTGGCTCATTTTTAAAACAAATTTGTGGTCAGGGAATGATCGGTCAGTGGCGGGAATCTCGTTAATCCATTTAACTTAAATTAAATTACAATTTACAGTAGTAATGAATAGCGTTTTCCTTAATATCAATGGAATGGTTTCCAGTTTTCAATCATTTCATTGACATTAGCGAAAAGACTTTGATTTACGGATCTCCAGTAGATCAAGATTGCAACGTATAATACGTAACATAGGTAATATTATTTAGTATAGTAACTTGTGCGAAACATTTGTATGTATATCATTTGTGGTACAGTATAGGTACAATCCAAATAAATTGTTACTGCGTCATCTTAACCTAACTAATTACAAAAGCTTATTTGGTTGCATAACCAAATGGCAATGTTTAACACCACAGACCCATCAAGTGCCAATTTATTTTGGATTGTACTATATTAAATTTTTGCATAAATCCAAACGGTTTAAAACTGAAAACCTTAAATGGAATTTTAACTGGCCCCAATAGTTCCATCCCCACCCAAAATTGATGAACACACATTTAAAGAAAAGAGGCATGATTGTCATTCTGTATTATATTAGTTGGAATGCCAATAGAAGAAATCTCAGTTAGTCATTTGTTCTTCCGAGACAAGCGACCGATTCTGGTCAAAAATTTCCAATTTTCAAACTTTAACATTTTGAATATTTAAAGCTAATAAAAATTTTTCAATGACTATTTTGCAGTTTATGTGATACGGAAGTGTAACACCCCGGAAATTAAGGGTTAATTTCGGGTTGTTTGTTTATTTTTCTAGTTATGATTTTAATGATTTAAAAATTAAAATGCAATTTTAGATGGAAAAGAAAATAATTTGTGTACGCCTATGGAAATATAGTAATTCAAATTGTGCTGACATTTTATAAAATTTTTCGATTCTTATATGTTTGGAATCAGCGTAAAATTACGGTCACATTAAAAATATCGACGGAATCGAGTCGAAATTACTTTGAGTAAAAATTCAAATTTAACTTTGCAACAAAGTATAATTACTACATTGTAATGTAGAAAATATACCTACGTATTGCAGGTGTGCGACGGGCGGAGATACGAAGAGAATTTGATGACCATTTCCGTTTAGATAAGGATTACGCTTCCCGTCTCAGTGACAAGATTTTAGGTCATTTCTTAATTTTGGTCCTACAAAGAAATGAATTGTATATTTGTAACGTTTAAGAGATAACGATTCCAAATATCTAAAAATAAGTTGGAAAAGTCAAGAAATGTAGAAATTGGAAATAAATTTTCAATTACCAGTAGACGCGTGTGGGAATTGCTAAGTCGGCTATTTCTACGCGCAGAAAAAAAATGTATCTTCCTCTAATTGCGGAAGAACGTCTTTTACTCACATGGATTTTAATATAAAAAATAAAAAGATTCACTTTGGAAGAGAAGTGGGTCAGAGGTGATAAATATGGGTAACTGTACTGATAAGGCAGAGTCCTCCTTCACCTGTTGCTAAGAAACTTGCTGGCCATTTTGGAAGCAAATTTCGAAAAACAAAGCTGAAGTCGAAGACTCCAAGTGCGATTTGGGTTTTGAGTTTTGATAATTGAGTTTTTTACAGTACAAAAGCTCAATTAGTAATTTTGTTTGCAACTATTTATCAAACCATTGTTTGTATAAATAAGTTAGTGGTAATCAATTAAATTAAATAATTTAATTAATTTTCTCGACTTAAATAAATAAGTTAAGTTTTTGTGGTTTTGCTGAAACAACTAAAGGTAAAATTTATTGTTTACTGATAAATGATTTTATTTTGTGTGCGCGATTGTCAAATCATAATTTGAGAATGCAAAATTTTTGTATTCTAACGAGTTGTTAAGGAAATGTATTTGGGTTCCTTATATTATAATAATTGATTGGAGTGAGATTCGCTCATCAGGTTATTGATACTTAATGTTAAAGGATAATCGCGAGACGATTGTTTCCTCGTTTGTTGATAGTTTTGGCTGCATATAAGTTTAGCCAATATTATTTAATCGTTAAAGTAAGGTTTGATAAGTTAATCTGTTTTATGTTTAATTTTGGAAATCTGAATAATTGATATTCAGAGACGGAAACATTTTGTAGTTGGTTGAATGTTTCGTCAATTATTACTTTCAAAAGTTATTTTGTTGATTATACTGTGGCAAAAGTGTTGTCATATTATAATTTCGAGTTAATTATTTTGTAAATTTTTGTAAATAATTCAGTTTAATTTAATAAATTGTTATATTTGGGAAATATTAATTCTTTTATTTTGAATTTAAAAGAACCCCATAAAATAAAGGTGGAAGTTTTTCAAAAGTTAACGATTCCTACGTTTTCCCAAAATCACTGCACAGGGCACCTTTCACCCTACATTAGCCAGCGATATTTACGTCATTTCGTGAAGATTGGGAAACCAAACCAGAGCTACCAAAAAGTATCGAAGAGGTCCAGGACAACTAACAAAGAGAATTTTGTCGGGTGGCAGCGTAAAAACTAAAAATAGACTGTCCTTTGTTACCGTGGAACCTTCGTCGATATTCCCAAAAATTCAGGAGTATCTCAAAACTCGAGAAATTTTTGGGAAACCAAATAAATTAAGAGAACATTCTGGGGTGACTTTTTATTTAGGCCAAGTAAAAAGGTTTTTGTGTTTCTAAAATTATTATCAAAATTTTAAGAGAAAATTTTATAATTAATTTTAATAACGCACCCCCGGTTGTTACAGAAGCAGACGAATTCTTATCAATTATTTTACCACCAGGATTACTGCAAAATGTGAAATCAGCAAATAATTGCGGCTACAATTTAAAGGATATAAAATTATGGAACCATATCGTCAAATCCGTACCCCAGAAATATCGTGGAGGAGCTCGCCGATGAATTGTAACCTTTTAATAGATTTTAAAATTTTCTTTAAGTTTGTATTCTTTCAGGTATAATTGTAACTTGTTTGAAAAAAGTTGAAAAACTCGCACGACATGCGAGTGTACGGGAGGCAGTGTTGCATTTTTTATGGTGTTCTGATATACCAACCCATTCTTACTTTTTTGGCAAAAAGTGGATTGAAATTTGCAAGCATTTCTTAATTATTAGTATCAAGTAATTTTCACAATCGTCAAACAAAATATCTAAATAGTATACAATGATACATTTTTTTTTATTGATTTCCTATATTGCACCATATTGGCGCAATATTGATTTCCTATATTGCCCCAATATTGGAAAACAATATTGAAACAATATTGGCTGAATCTTGCAATATTACGCCAATATTGTGTGCTCGATGGGGCACTCCCAACCACTATGAATAAAATTACCTCTACAACAACAAAAAGATAAATTATTGTTTATTGTTAAATTTCTTATTGAAACTTGTAGTATTTACTTTTAATTTGGAATAAAATAAAGCGGTATTATAGTTAACAATGTGATTTCCTTTTTATTTTGATGATTGATTTATGATACATTTATTTTAAAATTATTTCATATAAATGCAGAGGTGGTCGCCTGTACATTTCTTTAAAACATTAATCCTGGTATCTGAATTGTTGGTTACCTTTCCAGATAAATCAGTACTTATTTCAGCAATGGTATATTTAGTATACCTGTGGATTATATTACTGTAGATTATGGTGGTGACATATGCCGCAGAAACATAGTGCATGTCGGAGATGGAGTAAGAACGGTTAAGAATCTTCGAACGTAAAATATTGAGAACGATATTAGGACCCGTGAGAGAAGCCTGTGAATTATTAGGTCTTAAGGCCCCTTCAGACGATCAATATATTGTTATGATTTTGGCTTAAAGCCGTTGTACTACCCCTATTTGAACCTATCGAGTCCCACGTTGGGTTAGTCAAAAGTTGATATGATTTTTACTCTCAAAAATTCTACTTCAAAGGCCGCTGTACTAGATTCACGCCGGTAGCAGAGTTTTTCTCTTCCTCAAGGGTCAGTGGATTCAAACAGATAAAACAATAAGGCAGCAATTCGAAGTCAACATTATTTATTAAATAAAAATATTCAATTGCGGAAATCTGCAGGAAGTAAGTGTGCCTCGAACCAAATGTGTAAATAATGTAACAATTGAGAATCCAAGCGACATTTAATTCCTCAAAAACAGAAGCTGAACTTGGATACTCAATTATTCGGGTAAAATTATGTGTAACGTTTAAATCAATTATACAAAAATTCTCTAATAAATTCATTTAAGACACAATTTGTCATTTAGTTTTGAATTTATTAAAATAAAAAATAATTTTCTACCTTACAATTTTCAAATTTGTAAATTTCCCGCTCGATTGACTACGCCACTGGAGTTCGCATTGTGGTTCGCATCTGTTGTAACTGCCACCGATGTTCTGCTACTAATAATCGCGTAGAAGTGCCGATCCAGTTTGTTTTCTTTGTCACGGCATAAATTTGCTTACGACATAAAATAACCAGTCGAGTGGTTCTTCTCTCTTAAAGCAAGTGGCTCGCTAGCTGATTCAGTGGAGAGGGCGTGGATCAAACGTCTACTGGCACTGCAATAAGAGAGGGAGGGATGGTCGTATTTGATAACTAGTATCATGGGGTTAAGTAGGGCGCCACCAGCTAAAACGTTCCGTATCGACTCACCTTTGATTTTACCAGCTGGGAATATGTCGAAGGTCACGAGTCGCACGAAAGGGAATCTTAATACTAAAGAACACAAATAACTAGGTGCAAGGAACAGAATTATATAATAAAGGGCAACAAAACAACAAGATGACCAAAATATTGCCACTCGGTTGAAGTTAGACTCTACAGTCTCGCTTTGAACGACTGGTGTGTGGCCAAAGCTCTTCAACGAGTGGTCGACTGCAATTACCACCGATTTAAAATATGTTGACGTTAATACTAAAGTTTGAATAGCAATAGTGACGGGTGTACTCGGTAGGATCTGGATCCGGACTAGTCGATGCCAAATGCGACCGAGGTAGAAGAAATTGCAGCCGAAGAAAACTACTAACTACTTGAACAATGAACAATAAATTACAATATTTATATAAACACAATGATTAACAGTATTAGAAAGTTTGGGTGTTTTAACTTATTCGGTGATGTTAATCTCTCGAGTATTAAACCAATAACGATAACGATAATAACACGAGGCTGAACGGATGGTAACAATAAATAAAATAATGGTAAAGAACGCCACCACTGGCGGGGGAAAAAGGACTAAAACCTCTTCCCACGACGTTTTCTTGGATATTCAAAAATATGGCTTCCGCCTTTAAATCAATTATGGGTATTTGAGCTTTACTTCCCAAATCACTAAACCCAAATTAATCAGTTCTGAAATCCCAACGTGAAACCAATATTATTTTACAAATTAAACTCCCAACCCGCGTATTACTTATTTACTTGACAACCCCAAAAATTAAAAACAAAAACAAAAACTCCTAAAAAAACTTAATCTGCCTACCCCGATTTTAAAAATAAAAATGCTCAAAATATCAGGACTCGTTTTTATCGGCCAACAAGAATTTCCCTAAAATTCTACTAGAGGGCTCGTAAAAATTTGGAAAGGATTAAAGAAAATACTTGTGATTTCACTGAACATCACATCTTATCCAAATCAATTCTTTAATTGCTAATTAAACAATCGTTTTCTGAGAGAACACCCAGGTAAGCGATTTTTTGATCGTCGATCATCAAATGTGTACGTAACCTCAAATGTCGAAAGCACACGTGTAAATTTTATTAACCAACTTTTTGCAGATATTTGATCTACAAATACCTCGCTTCATTCGCGATACACAATTCTCACTAATTACACGCCGTACGTAATTAATTACTACGTAATTACAAGACTCTGGCTAAATTTGTTCACTTGTGTGAACTCGCAAATTTTATTCTTTGAGTTTTTGGATCAAGAGGCCTCGCACGAGTTCCCAGTTTGAGATCCACGAGATTCCCCCGCATTCAAATTTGGTTTTTTGAAGTGGGAATTTTTATTCTTATGGGCAAAATTGACTCTTCCTTGCAGGTAACATAAAGCCTTCACTCCCACACGCATCGAAATATTATTAACACTTTGTTTTTTAGGAATCTTGCGTTACCAATTCATTACAAAATTATACACAGGGCGCGGCACAAATTTTGTACTTTACAAATAAATTTAAATGTGTTCGTTTTATGTGTGGATTCGTTACAAATTGATGGTTTTTGTAAAACTGATGCAAATATCGCTTTTTATACCAGTTGAATTAACTGGCTACTGACTTTAATGTAAATGAAGTCAAATTACCACCTTATCAGTCTGCTTGGACCCCTAAATTAAGAAATATCACAACAATATATAGTCAATAAATTATTGTCAATACTGTCAATAAATTATTGTCAATACTGTCAATAAATATTTACACAGTGCATTTAATTCAGACGATAAATATTGATTGACCCCTCACACGTTCAATAATATTGACAATATAAAATTATTGACAATATATTCACAATAATATTGATCGGCTGAAGGGGCCTTTAGTATACCTGTGGATTATTAGGTCTTAGTATACCTGTGAATTATTAGGTCTTAGTATACCTGTGAATTATTAGGTCTTAGTATACCTGTGTATTATTAAGTCTTAGTATACCTGTGGATTATTAGGTCTTAGTATACCTGTGGATTATTAGGTCTTAGTATACCTGTGGATTATTAGGTCTTAGTATACCTGTGAATTATTAGGTCTTAGTATACCTGTGGATTATTAGGTCTTAGTATACCTGTGAATTATTAGGTCTTAGTATACCTGTGAATTATTAGGTCTTAGTATACCTGTGAATTATTAGGTCTTAGTATACCTGTGAATTATTAGGTCTTAGTATACCTGTGAATTATTAGGTCTTAGTATACCTGTGAATTATTAGGTCTTAGTATACCTGTGAATTATTAGGTCTTACTATACCTGTGAATTATTAGGTCTTAGTATACCTGTGAATTATTAGGTCTTAGTATACCTGTGAATTATTAGGTCTTAGTATACCTGTGAATTATTAGGTCTTAGAATACCTGTGAATTATTAGGTCTTAGTATACCTGTGAATTATTAGGTCTTAGAATACCTGTGAATTATTAGGTCTTAGTATACCTGTGAATTATTAGGTCTTAGTATACCTGTGAATTATTAGGTCTTAGTATACCTGTGGATTATTAGGTCTTAGTATACCTATGAATTATTAGGTCTTAGTATACCTGTGGATTATTAGGTCTTAGTATACCTGTGAATTATTAGGTCTTAGTATACCTGTGAATTATTAGGTCTTAGTATACCTGTGAATTATTAGGTCTTAGTATACCTGTGGATTATTAGGTCTTAGTATACCTATGAATTATTAGGTCTTAGTATACCTGTGGATTATTAGGTCTTAGTATACCTATGAATTATTAGGTCTTAGTATACCTGTGGATTATTAGGTCTTAGTATACCTGTGAATTATTAGGTCTTAGTATACCTGTGAATTATTAGGTCTTAGTATACCTGTGAATTATTAGGTCTTAGTATACCTGTGAATTATTAGGTCTTAGTATACCTGTGAATTATTAGGTCTTAGTATACCTGTGAATTATTAGGTCTTAGTATACCTGTGAATTATTAGGTCTTAGTATACCTGTGAATTATTAGGTCTTACTATACCTGTGAATTATTAGGTCTTAGTATACCTGTGAATTATTAGGTCTTAGTATACCTGTGAATTATTAGGTCTTAGTATACCTGTGAATTATTAGGTCTTAGAATACCTGTGAATTATTAGGTCTTAGTATACCTGTGAATTATTAGGTCTTAGAATACCTGTGAATTATTAGGTCTTAGTATACCTGTGAATTATTAGGTCTTAGTATACCTGTGAATTATTAGGTCTTAGTATACCTGTGGATTATTAGGTCTTAGTATACCTATGAATTATTAGGTCTTAGTATACCTGTGGATTATTAGGTCTTAGTATACCTGTGAATTATTAGGTCTTAGTATACCTGTGAATTATTAGGTCTTAGTATACCTGTGAATTATTAGGTCTTAGTATACCTGTGGATTATTAGGTCTTAGTATACCTATGAATTATTAGGTCTTAGTATACCTGTGGATTATTAGGTCTTAGTATACCTATGAATTATTAGGTCTTAGTATACCTGTGGATTATTAGGTCTTAGTATACCTGTGAATTATTAGGTCTTAGTATACCTGTGAATTATTAGGTCTTAGTATACCTGTGAATTATTAGGTCTTAGTATACCTGTGAATTATTAGGTCTTAGAATACCTGTGAATTATTAGGTCTTAGTATACCTGTGAATTATTAGGTCTTAGAATACCTGTGAATTATTAGGTCTTAGTATACCTGTGAATTATTAGGTCTTAGTATACCTGTGAATTATTAGGTCTTAGTATACCTGTGGATTATTAGGTCTTAGTATACCTATGAATTATTAGGTCTTAGTATACCTGTGGATTATTAGGTCTTAGTATACCTGTGAATTATTAGGTCTTAGTATACCTGTGAATTATTAGGTCTTAGTATACCTGTGAATTATTAGGTCTTAGTATACCTGTGGATTATTAGGTCTTAGTATACCTATGAATTATTAGGTCTTAGTATACCTGTGGATTATTAGGTCTTAGTATACCTATGAATTATTAGGTCTTAGTATACCTGTGGATTATTAGGTCTTAGTATACCTGTGAATTATTAGGTCTTAGTATACCTGTGAATTATTAGGTCTTAGTATACCTGTGAATTATTAGGTCTTAGTATACCTGTGAATTATTAGGTCTTAGTATACCTGTGAATTATTAGGTCTTAGTATACCTGTGAATTATTAGGTCTTAGTATACCTGTGAATTATTAGGTCTTAGTATACCTGTGAATTATTAGGTCTTAGTATACTTGTGAATTATTAGGTCTTAGTATACCTGTGAATTATTAGGTCTTAGTATACCTGTGAATTATTAGGTCTTAGTATACCTGTGAATTATTAGGTCTTAGTATACCTGTGAATTATTAGGTCTTAGTATACCTGTGAATTATTAGGTCTTAGAATACCTGTGAATTATTAGGTCTTAGTATACCTGTGAATTATTAGGTCTTAGAATACCTGTGAATTATTAGGTCTTAGTATACCTGTGAATTATTAGGTCTTAGTATACCTGTGAATTATTAGGTCTTAATACCTGTGGATTATTAGGTCTTAGTATACCTATGAATTATTAGGTCTTAGTATACCTGTGGATTATTAGGTCTTAGTATACCTGTGAATTATTAGGTCTTAGTATACCTGTGAATTATTAGGTCTTAGTATACCTGTGAATTATTAGGTCTTAGTATACCTGTGAATTATTAGGTCTTAGTATACCTGTGGATTATTAGGTCTTAGTATACCTATGAATTATTAGGTCTTAGTATACCTGTGGATTATTAGGTCTTAGTATACCTATGAATTATTAGGTCTTAGTATACCTGTGGATTATTAGGTCTTAGTATACCTGTGAATTATTAGGTCTTAGTATACCTGTGAATTATTAGGTCTTAGTATACCTGTGAATTATTAGGTCTTAGTATACCTGTGAATGATTAGGTCTTAGTATACCTGTGAATTATTAGGTCTTAGTATACCTGTGAATTATTAGGTCTTAGTATACCTGTGAATTATTAGGTCTTAGTATACCTGTGAATTATTAGGTCTTAGTATACCTGTGAATTATTAGGTCTTAGTATACCTGTGAATTATTAGGTCTTAGTATACCTGTGAATTATTAGGTCTTAGTATACCTGTGAATTATTAGGTCTTAGAATACCTTTGGATTATTAGGTCTTAGTATACCTGTGGATTATTAGGTCTTAGTATACCTGTGGATTATTAGGTCTTAGTATACCTGTGAATTATTAGGTCTTAGTATACCTGTGGAATTATTAGGTCTTAGTATACCTGTGAATTATTAGTCTTAGTATACCTGTGGATTATTAGGTCTTAGTATACCTGTGGATTATTAGGTCTTAGTATACCTGTGGATTATTAGGTCTTAGTATACCTGTGAATTATTAGGTCTTAGTATACCTGTGAATTATTAGGTCTTAGTATACCTGTGAATTATTAGGTCTTAGTATACCTGTGGATTATTAGGTCTTAGTATACCTGTGAATTATTAGGTCTTAGTATACCTGCGAATTATTAGGTCTTAGTATACCTGTGAATTATTAGGTCTTAGTATACCTGTGAATTATTAGGTCTTAGTATACCTGTGGATTATTAGGTCTTAGTATACCTGTGGATTATTAGGTCTTAGTATACCTGTGAATTATTAGGTCTTAGTATACCTGTGAATTATTAGGTCTTAGTATACCTGTGAATTATTAGGTCTTAGTATACCTTTGGATTATTAGGTCTTAGTATACCTGTGATTATTAGGTCTTAGTATACCTGTGGATTATTAGGTCTTAGTATACCTGTGCATTATTAGGTCTTAGTATACCTGTGGATTATTAGGTCTTAGTATACCTGTGAATTATTAGGTCTTAGTATACCTGCGAATTATTAGGTCTTAGTATACCTGTGAATTATTAGGTCTTAGTATACCTGTGAATTATTAGGTCTTAGTATACCTGTGAATTATTAGGTCTTAGTATACCTGTGAATTATTAGGTCTTAGTATACCTGTGGATTATTAGGTCTTAGTATACCTGTGAATTATTAGGTCTTAGTATACCTGTGAATTATTAGGTCTTAGTATACCTGTCAATTATTAGGTCTTAGTATACCTGTGAATTATTAGGTCTTAGTATACCTGTGAATTATTAGGTCTTAGTATACCTGTGAATTATTAGGTCTTAGTATACCTGTGAATTATTAGGTCTTAGTATACCTGTGAATTATTAGGTCTTAGTATACCTGTGAATTATTAGGTCTTAGTATACCTGTGAATTATTAGGTCTTAGTATACCTGTGAATTATTAGGTCTTAGTATACCTGTGAATTATTAGGTCTTAGTATACCTGTGAATTATTAGGTCTTAGTATACCTGTGAATTATTAGGTCTTAGTATACCTGTGAATTATTAGGTCTTAGTATACCTGTGAATTATTAGGTCTTAGTATACCTGTGGATTATTAGGTCTTAGTATACCTGTGGATTATTAGGTCTTAGTATACTTGTGAATTATTAGGTCTTAGTATACCTGTGAATTATTAGGTCTTAGGATACCTTTGATTATTAGGTCTTAGTATACCTGTGGATTATTAGGTCTTAGTATACCTGTGGATTATTAGGTCTTAGTATACCTGTGAATTATTAGGTCTTAGTATACCTGTGGATTATTAGGTCTTAGTATACCTGTGAATTATTAAGTCTTAGTATACCTGTGGATTATTAGGTCTTAGTATACCTGTGGATTATTAGGTCTTAGTATACCTGTGAATTATTAGGTCTTAGTATACCTGTGAATTATTAGGTCTTAGTATACCTGTGAATTATTAGGTCTTAGTATACCTGTGAATTATTAGGTCTTAGTATACCTGTGGATTATTAGGTCTTAGTATACCTGTGGATTATTAGGTCTTAGTATACCTGTGAATTATTAGGTCTTAGTATACCTGTGAATTATTAGGTCTTAGTATACCTGTGAATTATTAGGTCTTAGTATACCTGTGGATTATTAGGTCTTAGTATACCTGTGAATTATTAGGTCTTAGTATACCTGTGAATTATTAGGTCTTAGTATACCTGTGAATTATTAGGTCTTAGTATACCTGTGAATTATTAGGTCTTAGTATACCTGTGGATTATTAGGTCTTAGTATACCTGTGGATTATTAGGTCTTAGTATACCTGTGAATTATTAGGTCTTAGTATACCTTTGAATTATTAGGTCTTAGTATACCTGTGGATTATTAGGTCTTAGTATACCTGTGGATTATTAGGTCTTAGTATACCTGTGGATTATTAGGTCTTAGTATACCTGTGAATTATTAGGTCTTAGTATACCTGTGAATTATTAGGTCTTAGTATACCTGTGAATTATTAGGTCTTAGTATACCTGTGGATTATTAGGTCTTAGTATACCTGTGAATTATTAGGTCTTAGTATACCTGCGAATTATTAGGTCTTAGTATACCTGTGAATTTTATTAGGTCTTAGTATACCTGTGAATTATTAGGTCTTAGTATACCTGTGGATTATTAGGTCTTAGTATACCTGTGGATTATTAGGTCTTAGTATACCTGTGGATTATTAGGTCTTAGTATACCTGTGGATTATTAGGTCTTAGTATACCTGTGCATTATTAGGTCTTAGTATACCTGTGGATTATTAGGTCTTAGTATACCTGTGAATTATTAGGTCTTAGTATACCTGCGAATTATTAGGTCTTAGTATACCTGTGAATTATTAGGTCTTAGTATACCTGTGAATTATTAGGTCTTAGTATACCTGTGGATTATTAGGTCTTAGTATACCTGTGGATTATTAGGTCTTAGTATACCTGTGGATTATTAGGTCTTAGTATACCTGTGGATTATTAGGTCTTAGTATACCTGTGCATTATTAGGTCTTAGTATACCTGTGGATTATTAGGTCTTAGTATACCTGTGAATTATTAGGTCTTAGTATACCTGCGAATTATTAGGTCTTAGTATACCTGTGAATTATTAGGTCTTAGTATACCTGTGAATTATTAGGTCTTAGTATACCTGTGGATTATTAGGTCTTAGTATACCTGTGGATTATTAGGTCTTAGTGTACCTGCGAATTATTAGGTCTTAGTATACCTGTGATTATTAGGTCTTAGTATACCTGTGAATTATTAGGTCTTAGTATACCTGTGAATTATTAGGTCTTAGTATACCTGTGGATTATTAGGTCTTAGTATACCTGTGGATTATTAGGTCTTAGTATACCTGTGAATTATTAGGTCTTAGTATACCTGTGAATTATTAGGTCTTAGTATACCTGTGGATTATTAGGTCTTAGTATACCTGTGGATTATTAGGTCTTAGTATACCTGTGAATTATTAGGTCTTAGTATACCTGTTGATTATTAGGTCTTAGTATACCTGTGAATTATTAGGTCTTAGTATACCTGTGAATTATTAGGTCTTAGTATACCTTTGGATTATTAGGTCTTAGTATACCTGTGAATTATTAGGTCTTAGTATACCTGTGGATTATTAGGTCTTAGTATACCTGTGAATTATTAGGTCTTAGTATACCTGTGAATTATTAGGTCTTAGTATACCTGTGAATTATTAGGTCTTAGTATACCTGTGAATTATTAGGTCTTAGTATACCTGTGAATTATTAGGTCTTAGTATACCTGTGAATTATTAGGTCTTAGTATACCTGTGAATTATTAGGTCTTAGGATACCTTTGGATTATTAGGTCTTAGTATACCTGTGGATTATTAGGTCTTAGGATACCTTTGGATTATTAGGTCTTAGTATACCTGTGGATTATTAGGTCTTAGTATACCTGTGGATTATTAGGTCTTAGTATACCTGTGAATTATTAAGTCTTAGTATACCTGTGGATTATTAGGTCTTAGTATACCTGTGAATTATTAAGTCTTAGTATACCTGTGGATTATTAGGTCTTAGTATACCTGTGGATTATTAGGTCTTAGTATACCTGTGAATTATTAGGTCTTAGTATACCTGTGAATTATTAGGTCTTAGTATACCTGTGAATTATTAGGTCTTAGTATACCTGTGAATTATTAGGTCTTAGTATACCTGTGGATTATTAGGTCTTAGTATACCTGTGGATTATTAGGTCTTAGTATACCTGTGAATTATTAGGTCTTAGTATACCTGTGAATTATTAGGTCTTAGTATACCTGTGAATTATTAGGTCTTAGTATACCTGTGGATTATTAGGTCTTAGTATACCTGTGAATTATTAGGTCTTAGTATACCTGTGAATCATTAGGTCTTAGTATACCTGTGAATTATTAGGTCTTAGTATACCTGTGAATTATTAGGTCTTAGTATACCTGTGGATTATTAGGTCTTAGTATACCTGTGGATTATTAGGTCTTAGTATACCTGTGAATTATTAGGTCTTAGTATACCTTTGAATTATTAGGTCTTAGTATACCTGTGGATTATTAGGTCTTAGTATACCTGTGGATTATTAGGTCTTAGTATACCTGTGGATTATTAGGTCTTAGTATACCTGTGAATTATTAGGTCTTAGTATACCTGTGAATTATTAGGTCTTAGTATACCTGTGAATTATTAGGTCTTAGTATACCTGTGGATTATTAGGTCTTAGTATACCTGTGAATTATTAGGTCTTAGTATACCTGCGAATTATTAGGTCTTAGTATACCTGTGAATAATTAGGTCTTAGTATACCTGTGAATTATTAGGTCTTAGTATACCTGTGGATTATTAGGTCTTAGTATACCTGTGGATTATTAGGTCTTAGTATACCTGCGAATTATTAGGTCTTAGTATACCTGTGGATTATTAGGTCTTAGTATACCTGTGGATTATTAGGTCTTAGTATACCTGTGAATTATTAGGTCTTAGTATACCTGTGAATTATTAGGTCTTAGTATACCTGTGAATTATTAGGTCTTAGTATACCTGTGAATTATTAGGTCTTAGTATACCTGTGGATTATTAGGTCTTAGTATACCTGTGGATTATTAGGTCTTAGTATACCTGTGAATTATTAGGTCTTAGTATACCTGTGAATTATTAGGTCTTAGTATACCTGTGAATTATTAGGTCTTAGTATACCTTTGGATTATTAGGTCTTAGTATACCTGTGGATTATTAGGTCTTAGTATACCTGTGAATTATTAGGTCTTAGTATACCTGCGAATTATTAGGTCTTAGTATACCTGTGAATTATTAGGTCTTAGTATACCTGTGAATTATTAGGTCTTAGTATACCTGTGGATTATTAGGTCTTAGTATACCTGTGGATTATTAGGTCTTAGTATACCTGCGAATTATTAGGTCTTAGTATACCTGTGGATTATTAGGTCTTAGTATACCTGTGAATTATTAGGTCTTAGTATACCTGTGAATTATTAGGTCTTAGTATACCTGTGGATTATTAGGTCTTAGTATACCTGTGGATTATTAGGTCTTAGTATACCTGTGAATTATTAGGTCTTAGTATACCTGTGGATTATTAGGTCTTAGTATACCTGTGAATTATTAGGTCTTAGTATACCTGTGAAATATTAGGTCTTAGTATACCTTTGGATTATTAGGTCTTAGTATACCTGTGAATTATTAGGTCTTAGTATACCTGTGGATTATTAGGTCTTAGTATACCTGTGAATTATTAGGTCTTAGTATACCTGTGAATTATTAGGTCTTAGTATACCTTTGGATTATTAGGTCTTAGTATACCTGTGGATTATTAGGTCTTAGTATACCTGTGGATTATTAGGTCTTAGTATACCTGTGAATTATTGGGCAGTGGTAAACTCAGCCGCTTAAGGGTATTTTAATCCTCTCGGATTAAGCTTTGGCTTAATCTGCATAGGTAAACTCAGCCTGGAAGTCTTAATCCGCTTAAGGTATTTTAATCCTCTCGGATTAAGCTTAGGCTTAATAAACTCAGCCTGGTAGTCTTAAGCGGCTAACATAGGGTCAAAAGTTTGGGGGGCTAAAAAAATGTTTTCAAACATTTAAAATAACGAAAAATTGGGATATTTTGGCGGGCTAACTTTAATTTTGGGGGGGCCTAGCCCCCCCCAGCCCCCCCTAATTGCGCCTATGGCGGCTAAGATTAATCAATACTACCAATTTTATAATAAAATCTTAAAAACGTAGTGTTTTTAAAAATGTTTAAAAATATTGAAGAATTTAACAAGATACGCAACCTAACGAGCAAAAACGTGTCGAAAAAAATGGGTCGAGATGTGGACGTTAGCGTTGATTGGTAGAATAGAATAATTATAAATATTCATTCAATCAACGCTGAAGGATAATCAATGTTAACGTCACCTACATCTCCACCCATTTTTTTTCGACACGTTTTTATTCGTAAGGCTGCGTATCTTTTAAGTTCTTCAATCAACAATTTAACAAAGTAATATTATGATATGCTGTAATTTGAAAGTTATTGGTTATATTCAGTTTTGAGTCATCTTTTATAAAAAACAAAAATGAAAAAATTGATAAAAAATATATAGTTAGGTACATATTACAGTTATCAACTGATGGTTCGCATTTTGGGCTGACATGCGGGAGCGAGTTTGCTCCGAGCAACATACGTGAGCAAATTTGCAACCGACATAATATATATGTGCGTAATATATGAAATCGAAAGAATTTATATATTGCGCACATTTTGCCCACAAGATTTTTTTAGCTCCGAGCAACATGCACGAGCGCTTTGCTCCGAGCAATAAAAGTAATATATGATATGCTGTAATTTGAAGGTGATTGGCTGGGGACCCGATTGGCTATATTCAGTTTTAAGTCATCTTTTATAAAAAACAGCTTTCTACGATTATTCGTTTTTGAATTGAACTTGACACAAGCTCAGCGCCTATTGCTTTGCCCCCTTAACAAAGTAATATGATATGCTGTCATTTGAAGGTTATATTGGCTATATTCAGTTAACAAAAAAATTAAAAAATATTGAAATATTAAAACTACACTACATTACACTGAATACACCCCATTTCGCCGTCCCTAATAATTTGAACGCTAACCTAAGGTCCACCGT
This sequence comes from Rhagonycha lutea, assembly GCA_958510855.1. Lineage (NCBI taxonomy): Eukaryota > Metazoa > Arthropoda > Insecta > Coleoptera > Cantharidae > Rhagonycha > Rhagonycha lutea. The sequence goes on from OY294042.1 coordinate 16,939,147, forward strand.
GGATTGTTAATGGTGCCTTCATTAAAAATAAATCGATTTCTACCACTAACCTAAACTCGCACTGTTCGAGCTCTCTTTTAACGGTCCCCTCATGAAAAAAAATCGTTTTCTAACACTAACCTCGACCGGTGTAATTCTCTTTTCAAGGTCCTTTCATAAAAAAAAATCGTTTCCTAACACTAACCAAAGCTCGACCGGTGAATCTCTTTTTTCACGGCCCCCCTATTAAAAAAAAATCGATTCCTACCACTAACCTAAGCTCGACCGTTGGAACTCTCTGTTCACGGTCCTCTTATTAAAAAAAATCGTTTCCTAGCACTAACCTAAGCTCGACCAGTGGAACTCTCTTTTCACGGCCGTTTCATTAAAAAAAATCGTTTTCTAACACTAACCTAAGCTCGACCGGTGAATCTAGTTTTTAATGGTCCCCTCATTAAAAAAAATCGTTTCCTTACACTAACATAAGCTCAACCGATGGATCTAGCTTTTCACGGTTCCCTCATTAAAATAAATCATTAGCTAACACTTACCTAAGTTCGGCCAGTGGATCTCTCTTTTCAATGTAATATGCGCTTTTCAATAGCATTATATTTTCCTCGTTGGCTAACTATCTCTTTGACAATTTCCATTGTATGTGATGAACTGTATTTCGGTTTAAACAAACCTTCTAACTAACTTTTAACTTTACTAACTTGTTAGTCCATACACTACACTACATTATACTAGTACCGTTGCTAGTACTGCGTAAAAGTACCAACCATATGATATTTGGGCCACCCTGTATGGCAATTATTAATTAACTAACCGTCCTAACCTAAGGTAGGTACGGTCCTGGAATAGGCAGCCATCTGATATTTGGGGCCACCCTGTATGGCAAGGCTTAGGTATTTACCGGCTGAGTTTACCTGTGAAGATTAAGGCAGAAAATTTCTAGCAGGCTGAGTTTACCTAGTAGGATTAGTAGCCTTTCTGTTAAGCGGCTGAGTTTACCATCGCCCGAATTATTAGGTCTTAGTATACCTGTGAATTATTAGGTCTTAGTATACCTGTGAATTATGAGGTCTTAGTATACCTGTGAATTATTAGGTCTTAGTATACCTGTGAATTATTAGGTCTTAGTATACCTGTGAATTATTAGGTCTTAGTATACCTGTGAATTATTAGGTCTTAGTATACCTGTGAATTATTAGGTCTTAGTATACCTGTGGATTATTAGGTCTTAGTATACCTGTGAATTATTAGGTCTTAGTATTCCTGTGAATTATTAGGTCTTAGTATACCTTTGGATTATTAGGTCTTAGTATACCTGTGAATTATTAGGTCTTAGTATACCTGTGGATTATTAGGTCTTAGTATACCTGTGAATTATTAGGTCTTAGTATACCTGCGAATTATTAGGTCTTAGTATACCTGTGAATTATTAGGTCTTAGTATACCTGTGAATTATTAGGTCTTAGTATACCTGTGGATTATTAGGTCTTAGTATACCTGTGGATTATTAGGTCTTAGTATACCTGTGAATTATTAGGTCTTAGTATACCTGTGAATTATTAGGTCTTAGTATACCTGTGGATTATTAGGTCTTAGTATATCTACCTGTGAAATATGTGGAATATGTACACTTTTACCGGTTAATGTGTACATTTTCCAGGTACGTACTTTTTCCGTAACATATACAGGGTGTCCCCGCACTCACTTTACATAACTTAGGTGGTGATAGAGGACACTTTTCTAAGAACAATATTTAACAAAATTTTTTTTCTAAATTCAAACCCTCGAGAGTGTGCCTCTTTAAAGCATTTTTTTTAATTTCCACCTTCACGTGGCCATAGCCCCGAAAATATTGATTATTGAGTAAAAATGGTTTACTGCTTTTTTAAAGAGTGTGAAATAATCTACAAACTAGATTTAAACCTTTTATTATCTAAAATCCTGGGGTTAGTGTAGTGTAGGGAATTGCTACCATTAACATAAAAACTAGGATACATGGCACATCTGACGGCAAGTCTAGCAAGCTACCTGATGGATGTAAAATATTTATATGCTCACAGAACCAACACTGCTGCCAATCAAACGACGCAGATGTTGGTAATAACAAGCCTTAAGGCTTAAACTAAGAAGAAGAAGAAGAAGAAGATTGTCTAAAATCAACGGCTTTCGAGTTATGAATTAAAGTAAATTAAAAAATGTCGAAAAATTTGAGCTTTCCGTTTTTTTGTTTTTTTTCAAAACCCTGTATCTTTTAAACGAAACATTTTACAAAAAATCTGAGGCCCCATTCCGGATAGGAAAATTAACGGACTACAACTTTTGTTCAGTACAAATTTTTGAAAAACCAATCCATTTCACAGAAAATCAGAAAATAACAAACAAGGCAGCTTCAAAACATAGAATTAAATTCACAAAATTTTTATTTTTTTAAAAAATTATTTTATTAATTAATTTATTGTAAATTATTACATTAGTAAAGTAATTATTGAAAATGACCACCTTCATTTTCAATACACAGTCGTGATTGTTTTAAAAGATGTTTGTCGAAAAAAATCGAAAAAATTCGATTTTTCGACACTTCACACTCACCGATTGACCAAAATTGGCCTCGTGATCGACCGGTCAATCCCTCGAACTTGTTGACCACCCCTGCTATAATGGCTCTTAACAAAAAAGGAAATTTTATAAATAATACTATAAAGCATATTTTAAAACGAGCAAGACTATGAGGCGCCGTTTCGGACTTAATTACATTACAAATATATGTGTTTTTTTAGCATTATATAATTTAATTTCTAGCAAATATATCGAAATTAACACAAATATATTTCAATATTTGGTATATATACAGAAAATTATTTATATAACACGTTTGACAAAGAAATATATATTTGACAGAAAATAAATATATATTTGTGACAATTACCATATTTATATAAAGTAGGGTTTCATAATATGCCGCTAGGTGGCTTAAAAGTCTGGCAACTTCCTTCAACTGTCGTTCGTAGTTTTAAAATTTGTGAAATTAAAGTGGCTATCTTTTTAATTTTAAAATGTCTGGAATATCGATGGAAGCTTTTTTGCTGAATTAGAAGAGCAAATTACATTTTTGAGAAATATTGGATTGAATTGGGAGCGAATATCTAAAACTTTAGGTATTTCTACAAGAACACTTTATAGACATCGTCGAGAATTAAACCATTACACAGCAACTGCAATACACAGTTTCGCGCTAAATTCTGTTGCGATGTTGCCAGACTTCTAAGCCACGTAGCGGCAAATTAAGAAACCCTACTTTATATAAATATGGTAATTGTCACAAATATATATTTATTTTCCGTCAAATATATATTTCTTTGTCAAACGTGTTATATAAATAATTATTCTGTATATATACCAAATATTGAAATATATTTGTGTTAATTTCGATATATTTGCTAGAAATTAAATTATATATGCTAAAAAAACACATATATTTGTAATGTAATTAAGTCCGAAACGGCGCCTCATAAGAATTAAACCATTACACAGCAACTGCAATACACAGTTTCGCGCTAAATTCTGTTGCGATGTTGCCAGACTTCTAAGCCACGTAGCGGCAAATTAAGAAACCCTACTTTATATAAATATGGTAATTGTCACAAATATATATTTATTTTCCGTCAAATATATATTTCTTTGTCAAACGTGTTATATAAATAATTATTCTGTATATATACCAAATATTGAAATATATTTGTGTTAATTTCGATATATTTGCTAGAAATTAAATTATATATGCTAAAAAAACACATATATTTGTAATGTAATTAAGTCCGAAACGGCGCCTCATACAAGACTGTGTATTGAAAATGAGGGTGGTTCTTTTTGCATTGCAAGGTAATAAATAAACACCTCACAACACATCAAGCTACAGCTATAGTAACTGTTAATCCGTTCCCATTTCCCAAGTCTCTTGCGAGGCTTTATCATGGTTTAAAGCTTTTTAGTTTTCTTTACAGGTGATGAGGAGCTGGCCCATCGCCCCGACCCCCAACCTGGAGGACCAGAGAGACGGCCAGAATAATGTTCTTACTTCACCCGGATTCGAACCGGACATTTAGCGTTCATAGTCAACTTGCGTGACCACTATGCTCCGACCGTCTCTTTAATCTAATAGTTTAAAATTAATTAATAAAATAATTTTTCAAAATAAATAAAAATTTTGTGAATTTAATTTTTTGTTTTGTGACTGCCTTGTTTATTATTTTCTGATTTTCTGTGAAATGGATTGGTTTCTAAAAAATTTTTACTAAACAAAAGTTGTAGTCCGTTAAATTTCCTATCCGGAATGGGGCGTCAGATTTTTTGTAAAATATTTCGTTTAAAAGATACAGGGTTATGAAAAAAACCAAAAAAAAGAAAAGCTCAAATTTTTCGACAATGTTTAGCTTACTTTAATTCATAACTCGAAAGCCGTTAGTTTTAGACAATAAAAGGCGTAAACCTAGTTTATAGATTATTTCACTTTCTTTAAAAAAGCACTAAACCATTTTTACTGAAAAATCATTATTTTCGGAGCTATGGCCACGTGAAGGTGGAAATTAAAAAAAATGCTTTAAAGAGGCCTAACTCTCGAGGGTTTGAATTTAGAAAAAATTTTTTATTAAATATTGTTCTTAGAAAAGTGTCCTCTATCACCACCTAAGTTATGTAAAGTGAGTGCGGGGACACCCTGTATAATATACAGGGTGAATGAGGGCACCCGTATCAATAATTTTTTTTTCAAAAACGGCTAGTCGTAGAGAGTCGGGTCAAAAATATTTATTATAAAAGCCATAATAAAGAATCGAATGGTGATATTATTATTTCTCGGAAAGGTCGGCATCCCGAGTAGTTTGCTCCAGAAACTCCAGAACTCCAGAATATTAAATGGCACCATAGGTCGAAAATGGTATCGTTAAAAAGATCTTTAAGAAATAAGCAAGCAAAAATTGCAGGAAAAATTGTAGGAAAAATTATTTTATTACTCCCTCCCCTTTTCAGTAATATTCGATTGCATATGGGTGAATGAAACTACCATTACTTAAAAGGGGTGGGAGTAATTAAATAATTTTTCCCACAAAACTTGTTTATTTCTTAAAGATATTTTCAACAATATCACTTTCGACCTATAAAATTTAAAATTCTGGAGTTCTGGAGTTTCTGGAACAAACTACTCGGCACGCCGACCTTTCCAAAAAATAATAATATCATCATTCGATTCTTTATTATGGCTTTTATAATAAATATTTTTAACCCGACTCTCTACGACTAGCCGTTTTTGAAGAAAATGACTGATACGGGTACTCTCATTCGCCCTATATAATATAGACAAATTACGTTACTAAAGAGATAATCCAAATAAGTTTTCATTTGATCCAAATCTGTTTTTATTTGCACCAAGTTTGTTTCCATTTACACCAAATCTGTTTCCAGTTGTTCCAGCTTATACTGCAAAAGGTATAGTCATAAGAAAGTTTGACTCTCCCCAGGTTTGATCCCGGTGCCCCGTCCCTATTTATTATAATATTAATATCATATTTTTCTTTAGCTTTGTTCGCTGAGAATATCCTAGATTGTTTTTAATAAAAACCAGGCCCGGACTGGTTATTTCGGCGATCGCCGATGGCCCCGGACCTCAAAAATAGTAGTTTACGCTTGTAGCAATTTGCACAATTCAAATCGCTTTATTAATTCTTCTTCGTAGTGGACTGTATAATGCTAGTTCTTTGCGGATTATCATTTACCATTTATTATTAATTGTTGAAGTGAATTATTAACTTGTACTGCATAAACAACATGAAGCAACGCTCGAATAAAAACTAAACTCAACTGTATTGAAGAATATTTAATTTTTGTAACAATAAAAAACATGGATACAAATGTATCGAGGAAATTACATACTTTGACAAGCTACGTAAATGCACTGTACTGAACTAAGCGCGCGACCTCATTACATGATCAGCAGGCGCATGACATGATTAAGGCGGCAATAAAAAATCTTTGAATTGAAACTTAGTGCGGCAACAACGCTGGTAAAAGTGAAATTTTTCCAAGTGTTCAAAATAGCGGAAAATGTGCTTTTTAAAAATCTTCTCTCTTGGTAAGAGGACCCCTCCTCAATATCTAGCCGAGGGCCCCTAAATGAGCCAGTCCAGGCCTGATAAAGACCTATATACCTAACCAAATTATATTTATTATATTATTTATGATATTTATTATGAAAGTCTTGTTGCAGGAACCTCGTAAATTAAAAAAATTCAGGGATGTTGATAAAAGAATTTTAAAAATTGTGCAAGATTTTCAAAATAGAAATATTATTGATTATTTACAAAGACTTGCGCATAACTTTGAAATGCGTAATTAAAATCATAATTTTGTAAAGTTTTTGTTTTTAAATTTTAATTTTGTCAAGTTTTTATTTTTAAATAATAAATTTATCAAACATATAAAAGACCAGCACGCCGCCTCCAGCGTGTCATTTTTTTAGGACACACAACGCATTCTGATTGGTTGTTGGTAGTACCAACTAAAAGTTAAAATCACCTTCCCCTGGGATCGAGTAGCACATCAATCGAGTTTTCAACCTTGGCGAACTGCCCATCCGTGGATGGGCTTTCGAGCTAGTTATTACATAATTTAATATTTAATAATACTTAAATGTATCATTTGCATTACCGACTGAGAGAGCTAACAAAAATTATTAACCGGAATAATCTGCAATCTCCTTCCTTCCTTCAAGAAAATGGTTTTTTGACTCCCCTGTAAAGTTCCATTTTTCGAGATAAACCAAAATTTCTTTATAGCGTCGATAAATAATATACGACTGTTTGCTACGATTATTGGACTAGATACAATTAAGTAAATATAAATATAATAAATTTAATATTAAAATTATCAAGACAAATATTAATAAGAGGTTTGCAAGTTGCCACCCCTTAGCTTTTTAGCTCATAGCTCGTCACAAAATCAACGTATTGTTGATATATAACATTCGTTGGAAAGAGGAACTCAAAAGGCACAATCCTGACGTAGAAATTATTTGAATTTTCAAAAAATAAAAATTTTACAGGAGTTTTTGAAAAGTACCTAAAATCGAGCTCTGCAAATTTAGGTATGCATGTTGCCACCCCCAGCAAAATTGCTGAAAATGTAGAAAAACGGAAAGAAAAACAACTGATTTATAAAATTTATGGGTTTTTATTGACACTCAGTGGTCGTAAACATAAAAATAAAATAGTGCTTGGTATAAATAATCAAAATTTGATTTTTCATGTCAATTTGCATGATTCCATAATTATCTTGCAAATTTAATTATTTTGAAAATTTAATGTTGTAAAATGATATGAAATCATTCGAAATCATTATCGGAATCACAATTAGGGCAAGTGCAAACACTAAACCGCATATCAGCATATTTTGAGAGAACGGAAATGTAAAAAAAATCACCGAAAATATCAGTAAAATGCAATAAAAGCACTTCACTTATGACTCAATAACAATTGTTATCATCAAAAAATCATGAAAGCTGGCATACAAGTTGAAATAAGCGAAAAAGAAAGGGTTGGCAACTTACAAGTCTTAAAGCCTGGCAACTTACATTCTGAAACTATTTTACAATAATTCGTACAAAAAATTGCCAATTCATGATATTTTTGAAATTCTTTTGGAATTAATTAAATTGAATATAATACAACACAGTAAAAATATTTACCTTGAATTTTATATAAAAATGTTCAATTTATAATCCCAAAACAAAAACACAATTTTAATTATTCACTTTTAAATTTACGCTCTTTCACACTTTTTTCAGTAAACACTGTAATATTGGATATTTTCGGACCAAAAGTAGTTTAAAATTGACCTTTGTTGACGATTTCAGTCGAAATTTTTTTTATGGCCCGCTTAGATACCGAAATTCAGAGACCCTAGCAACTTACATGCACTAGCAACTTACATACCTCTACCTATAGAATATTTCAGCTTACTTAGTGAAAACTAAATTATTCAATAAAATGTCGTCGAAAATTACAAAACTACACAATATTAATTAGTTAATTACTTTAATAATAAAATATTACATGTTGACATAACTGGTTCATATAGAACAATAAATTAAGTTTAATTAATATCAACGAGCGGTAAATTAAAACTAAACGATTAATAATGACTTGACGAAAGAATTTATTTATCAAGAAAATCACTCAAATGAATAAACAAGTATGAACACCGAGAAAAAGGTTTGTTATCCATAAACAAATAGATTTATTTGAGCTAATTTCTTTAATATAAAATTCGCTATTATATTATTTATCGGGATAAGTTTGTTACAAAATTTTTAGTAAAGTTGTCTCAACACTTCAAATTTTGGGTATGTATTGATAATTACATTCTCTAGGTCCAACGTATTCCGTATTGAAAAAAAAATTAAAAATAAACATATTCAAATTGTTTTTGTAATGGTCTGACTCAATTTTAAAAAAAAGAGTATACGTTGGCTCTAGCTAAAGTGTTTTTATGTACTTCTGTAAATTTTGGTTCCATTCTGACAATTAATAGCTGAGAATTATTGTCTTAAAGATTTTCCGCACATGTCTCTTCCCCTTAATAATATTTTGTTGGCAATTCTACCAAGCAAATGATTTGTTGACTATAAAGAAATCTTATATTCACCCCGAGGGGTAAATCACTACAAAAATCTGTTGTACACCAAGGCAAAATCCAGATTATAATCTATAAAATCTTCACTAAAAATCGCATAGATTTTACAATCCAGTAGAAATCTTACCAATCCTTGTTTCAATTTATATAATTTCTACAATCTTTATAAAAGCAGTAAAATCCCGCACAATCTTTATAATCTTAATAAAAATCTGTCAAATCTCAGAAAAATTTTTAAAATCTTCGAAGCAATCCCAAAAATCTTAGCATTGTTATCAGGCAAAATCCAGATTCATCATCATACAGTCCTTATGCTTCTTAACAGAAGCGTCGTGATCCTTAAATATTGGTGGGGTGGTTATTACGCTTCCCCATAGTCCACAGATCAACTTTTGGACCCTTTAGATCATTAACATTTAAGGATGCTCTTGGCATATTACTCTCGGTAGGTTGCCATTGCTTTCCGAGGGGAGAACGGTCAGAATAAAGTTCTTACTTTACTCGGATTCGAACCGGGTATATAGCGTTTACAGTCAACTCGCGTGACCACTATGCTCCGACCGTCTCCAAATCCAGATTATAATCTATAAAATCTTGTTAAATCTTTTGACAATCTGAAAAATCTTTTAAAATCTCTGTGCAATCTTTAGGGACTGCAATCTATTGTACGGTTTAAACCTTAGTGAATTACCCCTCGATTTACCCGCACAATTTCCTTTAGGTAATATTGTCTGAAGAATGATCTTTATAGACTGACCCAAATAGGGACTGATATTAAGTTTCCGCAAAGAAATATTGATCACCACCCGAAAATAAAAGGTAATTGGGATCTAATATTAAGATCCCAGCGCCAGTGCGGTTAAAATCTGAACTACTCCTGGAGACATCGTTCGTGTTTATGTTAAGGTTTATATGGAGGTTATGCGTTTTAAACTTTGCTTTTAAACATATAAAACAATCATTTTAAACATTTTAAAATGTTGTGTGTCGTAGTTTTGTTTATTGGTAACAAATTAATTTGAGTTTTGGTTATTGATAACGAATTTTGTACGATTTATGATTATGTAAACATGCTAATGAAATGTAAGTAAACATTGTATTTTTGTTCAATGTATTATGGATTGTAGAGATGAAACACATATTTCTGTTGTAGATTATTTTAAAGAAGTGTATGGCAACGAAAACTCGAACAAAAATTCAAGAAGTTTAATACAAGGCATGTAATTATGTTTGGTGTTTTAAATGCTTTATTCGTGTAAACCTGTTGCAGGTGAAAAACACTTTACTGAGGGTGTACAAGGTATAATTTTTGCACTATTGTAATTTTTTACTATCTTACTGTATTAATGATTTTTAGAACTTCGATTAACAAATTTGAAGTAATATCGCAGACAGACATTCAGTGTTCGTGGTCATTTTTTTGGTCAAATTTTCAAATAAATATACAGATTATGGTTTATAATAAGATCCACATCCTAGAAAACTCTTTAAAACAAGTACTGGATATAAATGAAGTTGTCGAAACAGGACTATTAGTATCTCCGACTGACTGACGTAGTATATCAGCTAACGGAGAAACATAATTTCTATGGCCAAATACAATGCAGATGACATTACTTAGTTTTTCATTGTTATTTTGTAGTTTATTGATAGTTTAGCTAAAGTATGAGAATTTGCTCACAAATTAGTCTTTAACGTAAAAGAAGAATATTTTAAAATGTTACGATCACTACACAATAAAAGGCTTTTTATTTATTTGTTTTTATTATTTATAAATTATTATCATCTACATTCTTGAAACAATCTGGGCTCACATCTTGTGTGGGTTCTGAGTTATAAAAGCATTCCTTTCTTGATTTTTAGCATCATTTTGAAGTTGACGATTGATGGGCCAGCACCTGGTCTTAAACTACATGGAAGCTGAAGTGATTGACAATAATTATATTGTGGGAATTGCCAATGGTTTTAAAAAGTTTTTATGACCAATTGTAAAACCTAAATAAAATAAAAAATAAGCATTTTTGATGTCAATAATTAGAATGTGCTTACCTTTATTGAATAGGTTCTTTATCAAAATGTGACAAACTCTCATAAAAGGGCTAATCATTTTCGTAACTTTTAAAAAATCTGGATTCTTTGTCCTCCAAGTATTGCATTAAGATTCGTAACAAAATTAAAAGAAAGGTAATCCAACCTATAACTTGCTGGTATGTAACTTTTCTTATTTTCACTTTTTAAAAACTTCTTTGGCAAATAAATTACACTAAATATACGCGACTACAACTGTACTATATACTATTAATTTAAATATTATCATTAGTAGAGTGGGGCGAAACCGCCAGTTTTTTGGTTGTCGAGCTGTAGAGCACGTATTTTTGAAGCTATCGTCAAGTGCCAGCCCATTTTGGAAAGCTTGATTCTTTGGCTACAAAATCGCCATGGAACACTTTCGTGTAACTTGTGTCCGTGCTGAGCTACAGTCGTTCTACCAAAACCTCTCAGTTGGCTTTTTCGCCCCAGGGGGTGGGGCGAAAAAGCCAGTCACTTTATGGGACAGAAAATACCACAAAAGTTGTGCTAATCGCAGTTTATTGATTCAAATAGTTTTTATTTATGTCCAATAGTGAATTAAGAGTATGAAAAACATTATATGAGTTGGCCAATGTCGAAAATATGCGGCCCAAAAATCATGAAATGAAAAAAATTAAAAATAAGAAAAAATTATTGTTCTTTAGCTTCTTCGTCGTATTCGTCGTCTACATCCATGTCTTCTTCGTACGGATCAATTAGGCAGTGGGCACACTTGTAAATTATGACTTTTCCGCAGCATTTACGGTGCTTGGCTTTATCGCCCCACCACCACTTTTTTAAGAAAATCACAATACACGAATCAAATGCGAAAAATATCGAGAAACCAACTAAATATTCGTGTTCAGCACCCTTTCTTACATCAGAAAACACTCACCGGATTTTTTTTTGTGTAGTTTGAATGCACTTTATTCAACAAAGAAAGCAGAGAAAATATTTTCCTTGAACACGTTTTTTCACGACTGACGCTCTACAAACTACGCCATGACAGCTCCGACAGTAAACTGACTGCCATCGCTGCGGACTATCATGGCAACTCTACATTACTGTAGACGCGCGATTTGAAATATTTTTCTTGAAATGACATTCAATTGGCTTTTTCGCCCCACTCTACCTACTATACGTAAAAACACAAATAATCTAAAAAAACGGTAACACAACCTATAACTTGCATGTAATTTTTGTTTGTTTATGTCTCCAGGAGTAGTTCTAAAATTCGCCGCAAGACGGCGTAGTCCTTAGCTGGAGATCCCAATAAAAATTAAATAAAAGAATTTAACACATTTTTATTTCGTCTTAGTTGCACAATTGCATATATGCTGTTATAAAAACTTCACATTGAGATATTATTAAACAACTTTCCAGCTCGCCTCATTGACGATTGATTTTCCGATTATAATTCAAGTTGCTTTTTGGCATTCAAAATTCTGAAATTAAATTCAATATAAATAATTTTATCTCCAGTTTGGTTTTTCGCTTACCTCTTTAGCAATTGCAGATAAATTTTTAGATTCGTGTTTACCGGTAGTTTGTACAATAGAATAAAATAAAGTATCTGGTTTTTGTAACAAATTATAAGGATGATCAAATTCTATGACATTTCCAGAATCTATTACTAAAACTCTATCAGAATCCATTATTGTGTGCAGCCTATGCGCAATGGTAACAACCGTACAATTATAGAAATTTTTTCTGATAGATTTCTGTATTAAAGAATCCGTATGAGGATCAACATTGGCAGTTGCTTCATCCATAACTAATATCTTATTATTTCTGATTATGGCTCTCGCCAAACATAGTAATTGCCGTTGTCCAACACTGAAATTTGCTCCACTTTCGCTAACGTTATGATTAAGCTTTTGGGGTACTTCGGCAAGAAGATCTTTTAATTCAACTTGGTCCAAAGCATTCCAGATTACTTCATCGCTGTATTCTTCAAATGGATCTAAATTTTTTCTTATAGTTCCCGAAAATAACATTGGCTCTTGAGGTATGATGGATATTTTAGGGCGAACCTCTTCCAATGGTAGTTTTGTAATATCGATGTCATCAATAATAATGGAACCATCAATATCGTACAATTGAAATAATGCAGCTATAATGGAAGTTTTTCCAGCTCCCGTACGTCCCACTATACCAATTTTTTCGCAAGAATTTATTGCAAAATTTAATTTCTTAAGTACCGTTGTATTGTTTGTAGTATATTTCATTGAGACGTTCCGAAAAACAATTCTTCCATATTCTGGCCAAATTTTGGGAACATTTGCAAATATCTTTCTCCTAGGCTCTTTGTCAGCTTTAGTATATTCTAAAACACGTTCAACAGAAGTCATATTGTTTTCCATTTCTGTCCATTGTAGCATTCCGAATTGAAGCATTCCCATTAAACCTAAATATTGTGTCAAAATAAGACCAACATCGGCACCATAATATTCTGTGGATTATTTTAATTTTAATCGCTTTACAAAATACTGATATTTTGAGTTACCATTATTTAATGCCAGTAAACTAATGATCACCAATGAGATGAATGTAATACTGATTAGGTCTAACCAAAAACAAAATGCACTGTTTGCTGAAATGTATAAATGCCAAGCAGAACTGTGAACATCTTGGTTATTATCAAATTCTTTTATTAATGTTTCTTCAGTGCCAAATGCTCTTATTGTTGATAAACCATTAATTGAGGCAGTTATATAATTAAAAATTGGACTGCGAGCTAAAATAAAAATATTTTGCGGTTATTTTATAAAATATAATAATGAGATATGTAGGTCTTAAATGATATGGAGGTGATTCCAAGTCTCTCCCAAACTTTGAGAAATGAGGGGTTAGGATTCATAATATATAATATCTAACATCTGTTAGATATTATCTAACAGGTGTCGCTAGTGAAACTTTTATTTTTGATTGAAATTTGTTATATTTTACTAAAACTTTGGGGTAGAGTGCCTTTATTTCATTTGAACTAATACTTACTAATTCCTTCAATACGTTTCACACTTCGACTGGTTTGTAAACAAATTTTCCTTATCAAATAAAAAAGAACTATTACAATAATGGAAGGTGTTAATAACCATGGATTCACGATAGAGGTTATAATTAAAACCCCAAGCAATGTTAATGCATTCTGGAAAAAATATATAAAATTAATAATTCAAATTTTTGAATATATTCATAATTACTCCCACTACATCTATTAAAATAAACGGCAAATACTCGTCAATTATTCCTATATCCTTAGAAAATCTATTTAGAATTCGTCCAGTTGGATTAGCATTAAAGAAAACCATAGTTCCACACATAATCCTTTCAAATATAGAATCATGTAATCTAACAGATGCTCTCATAAAAAATATAAAATATAATATTAAGTGCCCTAAAGCAAAAATTATAGTTGCAGCAATAATGGCAGAGTAAATGTATATTATTTGATTTCTATCAACTTCCCCAACAGCAGTTGATACATTTTGACGTTTCTCGTTTGAAATTTGTTCCAAATCCATCCTACAATCAATAAATAAATTAAACCAAGTTAAATCAAAACACAAAAATGTTACCAATAAGTCACAAAATAATCTCCACCGATTCCTACACACTGATTCAGAATAAATGCAAGAAATAAACAAAATAAAACAAAATAATTTCCACCCGATCTTAAATAGGCTGCATAAGTATCAAGTTTAATATGACCATCTTTCGAGGCTTCCTCGAATTTATCTTGGGTTTCTTCTTTATCAACTTTGTTAGCAGTAGCTTCGGAATTTTGTCTAGATCTGACTTTACTTTGTAGAACGCCATCATTTTCTTCTTCACCATTCATTTCCTTTAAAAGAACTGCAAAGTTGGAACTACTAGTTTGTAATGAATCATAAGTTCCATTTCCAACTATCTTTCCGTTATCCAAAATTACAATTTTATCTGCACTACTAATGAACTGCAGTTGGTGGGTTACAAGTATACATATACTATTTGACAGAAACTTTTTTATGCATTCATCGTACAATTGCTTCCCCACTTTAATATCAACAGCTGATAATGGATCATCTAATAAATATATATCTGCTTTCTTATAAACACATCGGGCTAAATTTATTCTAGCTTTTTGACCTCCACTTAAAGATTTTCCCTTATCACCGACCATTGTTTGATCGCCGAAAGGTAATAAATCTAAATCGGTTTCTAAAGCACAAACTTTTAGAACAGCTCTATATCGATCTTCGTCATATTGCTCCCCGAATAAAATATTTTGCCTAACACTTGCAGAAAATAACCAAGGTTCTTGAGCTGCATATGAAATTTTTCCGGTAACCTTTAAAAAACCTCCATGTAACTCCAATTCCTTTAAAATTACATTTAATAAACTACTTTTCCCACTCCCCACTGATCCAATTATAACAACTAATTGATTATTGTCGATTATCAAATTAATATTAGATAATGTAGAATCGTCGTTCTCACTTTGCCATTTTGCACAGGCATTGTTTAAACATATTTGTGCTGGAAGGAGTGGTGGTTTGTCTAAATGTTTGTTGCTTAAAAAGAATTTGTTCGTGATCATGTCATCTTGTGGTTTTTGAAATTCTTCATATTTCATAAACTTCTGAAGTCTACATATACTGACATTAATTTCTGCTAATGAAGCTATACTAATAGCAAAAAGGAATGTAATTATTGGTCTAATTACATTATAAATAGCCGTAATAATGTACACAATATCGGGGGTTAGATTATTTCCATATGAAATAAATACTATAATACTGATGAAAATTGCAGTTCTTGAAACAAATACTTCTAAAGATGTCATTATAGCTTCTAAAAAGAAACGATATCGAATTGTTGTAATTTCAAATCTAAAATATGAATATTTTGAATTAGTTTAGAAAATTGTTTTAAAATCAAACCTCCTAATGTAAGAAATAAGTTTTGCAAACGGTTTTTCCCAAGTGTACATTTTAATTACCTGTATTCCATTAAGTATTTCATTCATAAAGCGCACTCTTTCATCTGTTCGTAATGCAGTTTTTAATCGTAATACTGAAGTTTGTTTCCCCAAATATACTAAAATTAAATTGTTTTATTTTCGTCCACTAAAAACCAAGATTTTTACATTAATTCAAATTTCGAACAATATGAATAAATAAATAAAAAATTATTTTTAATTTATTTAAATGATAATTAAGGCTTCCGGTATAATACAATATGTTGTACTCTACCAATCGACTTTTCTATCAATAGAATAATGTAGGGGAATTTTTTTAAAGCACGTTAGGCAAATGCAATCTCTGAATGCACCGGCTAGCAAGACTCTTACGTGTCTATTTTATACAACTATTTATTCAAGTGAGACACAATACTACATGTGAATTATCGCGTGATGTTAACCTCTAAAATTTTTACTTTGCTTCTCGACCTATCTAGCGTCATTTAATGATTTACACATTGAAAACGATGATTATTCCAACAAATAACAATTCATGATCATCCAGCAGTCAAAATTTGTGATGACTTTTACACTTTTCTACACCAAAATGTTCCATGCAGTTATCACTTTGACAATCGAAAAGTGACAATTTTACAACAATTCTAGTCTCGGTTTATCCAAAACTACTGATCCAGCAAGAAATCTCAACGATGATCTTCTAGAATTAGACTTTAGTCCTAGAAAATCCCAAAATTCGCACAATAATTCTCCAGGGAAGAAAACTACGTCATCTTCCAACATGAATACCGGAAGAATCCCCTTATTATCGTTACGCTCGTCGGGAAACGAAAACGTTCTATCATTCTTTTGCCCGGGTAAAATTAAAAATTAGCATAACGGTGCATTTTCACTAAATTATTGATTATAGGTAGATCATTTCGCAAAAAAAATTGACCTAACAATTTTGCAAAATTCAATTAATTCAAGTGTCAATCGTGCATTTATTCTTCTGGAGGATGAATTTCCTCCATATTACACCAAGTAACCTGTTGGGGCTTCTCAACATTGGAAACACAATTTTAATTAACAGTGCAGCATAGTACATAATTAAAATTGTCTTTTTGTTTGTTTACCACATATCATTAATGAACTTAATTTCAGCTCCCTCGTTTTTATTAAAGTTTAATAAAGTAAAAACATTAAAGTTTAATGTATTCGCTACTGTTTAGCATAATATCAACAATATGAAAGTTTTCTCTTCCTGACTATATATTGTAATATTGTAAACAAAAACAAACTTAAGTTCCGGCCGCTATTTTGCCAGTGAGTATAAAGAAAAACTTTCTCAGGTTGTGGATTCAACTCAAATTAAAGAATATGGTGTGTGAGATAAATTTAATGCAAGTTGTCAAATGCGTTGAGTATAATTCAATAATATCGACTACAATTTCGTCTCCAAGCCCTTCGTGTATTAATGTGCGATTTCTTCTAATCACAATTACATTTATTTTAAAATTAGTCGCTGAATTGTCATTAGAAGTTTTCATAAGTGTAACAATTGTGTAGCAAAATAAATGCGATACAAAAATAATGTTTTTCAAATACAATTTCTCACTAACCCTTATGTACCACTGGTTTGGTATTGCTGATAAAGTTGTGTTGTTACTTGTACTGCCACATGGAAGTAGCTTACTGGAATGGTTCACCAAACGTGTTGATCGCATGTTGAACACCAAATTTGTCCAAAACTTCGTCTTTGTGATCGTTAATATCCTCCACGAATTGTTTGTTGCATATCTACTGCGAGTTTACGACGCAAATATCGAAAATAGTCTTTTTATGGTGAGTTGACCTCCAAAATCGATATTTTCTTACTATCTTCCTGAATTCATCTAATAAAGGTTTATCCATCACCGATCGTCACTGGATTAAGTAGCATTAATCAGTTTACCAAGTGGATGGCCACCGATTTTTCCAAAAACAGCAGATTATGTAATCGGATCGCTCGTACAAAAATGGTTAACTTTTATCAAAATTTCGCAACTTCGATATTAAAACCGAAATCAATTTGCTCCCTTTATAGGAACTTTATTTTCTATGGAAAGGGGGTTTAGGTGTCATAAAATTATTTTCCATTTTTTTGCCGATTCGGATAGAGTATGAGACGCTCTTTAAGATGGTGAAAACCAGAAAGTCATAATTTGTGGAATTACCAGGCAACGCAGATAAACGGGAACACCTAATGCGAAGTGATGCAACGAGTTGTTACCTTTAACTGTTGTTTTCTCGATAACTCATTTGATCATTTTCCACTTTTTTGCCGATTTTGATAGAGTATGAGACGCTCTTTCAGATGATGAAAACCAGAAGGTCATAATTTGTGGAATTATCAGACAACGCAGATAAACGGGAACAACTAACGCGAAACTGATGCAACATTGTTTCCTTTAACGTTATTTTTTCGGGAATTTTGACATCTTGACTTCGACCCTGGAAGAGTCATACATTGATACATTCTGCAACTTTGTTACATACAATTCATATCTACAGGATATATCAGATTATATAGAAAACTAGAACGGAAATTTGGTTCTAAGAAATAAGATAAACTCAGGTGTACTATGTTAAGAACAAAGGTAGAAGGAAGTTGGAATCATATACAGAGTGTCCCCGCACTCACTTTACATAACTTAGGTGGTGATTCGCGTTTTACATTAACAAAACGCCACCACACGGAATAATTTCGAAGTTCATTTAGAACGTCTTTTGCTTTGTTTACATAATGAACTTGTTTACATTTACATTAACGCCACCATACGGAATAATTTATAAAATCCATTTAAAACGTATGGTTTGCAGCGCCACCAACGGTAATGTAAAACGCGATTAGAGGACACTTTTCTAAGAACAATAATTAACAAAATTTTTTTTCTAAATTCAAATCCTCGAGAGTTAGGCCTCTTTAAAGCATTTATTTTAATTTCTACCTTCACGTGGCCATAGCCCCGAAAATATTGATTTTTCAGTAAAAATGGTTTAGTGATTTTTTAAAGAGCGTGAAATAATCTACAAACTAGATTCAAACTTTTATTGTCTAAAATCAACTGTTTTCGAGTTATGAATTAAAGTAAGTTAAAAAATGTCGGAAAATTTGAGCTTTCTTTTTTTTTGGTTTTTTTCAAAACCCTGTATCTTTTAAACGAAACATTTTACAAAAAAATTTCCGGATGGGAAATTTAACGGACTATAGCTTTTGTCTAGTAAAAATTTTTGAGAAACCAATCCATTTCACAGAAAATCAGAAAATAACAAACAAGGCATCAGTTACAAAACTTAAAATTAAATTCACATAATTTTTATTTTTTTTGAAAAATTATTTTATTAATTAATTTTAAATTATTACAAAAAAATGCAAAAGTTTAAATTTTTACAGGTGATTTAAATTTATGATGTTTATAAACATCACGATGCAGTGAAGGGTTAATAAAGTAGGTAATTGTTGAAAATGACCACCCTCATTTTCAATACATAGTCGTGATTGTTTTAAAAGATGTTTGTCGAAAAAATTCGAAAAAAGTCGATTTTTCGACACTTTTTTTTTTCGACCTTGTTGACCACCCCTGCTATAATGGCTCTTAACAAAAAAGGAAAATTTATAAAAAATAATACTATAAAGCATATTTTAAAACGAGCACGAATGTGTATTGAAAATGAGGGTGGTCATTTTCAACATTTACTTAAATAATCTAATAGTTAAAAATTAATTAATAAAATAATTTTTCAAAAAAAATAAAAATTTTCTGAATTTAATTTTTTGTTTTGTAGCTGCCTTGTTTATTATTTTCTGATTTTCTGTGAAATGGATTGGTTTCTCAACAATTTTTACTAGACAAAAGCTGTAGTCCGTAAAATTTCCTATCCGGAATTGGACGTCAGATTGTTTGTAAATTGTTTCGTTTAAAAGATACAGGGTTTTGAAAAAAACAAAACAAAAAAGAAAAGCTCAAATTTTTCGACATTTTTTTAGCTTACTTTAATTCATAACTCGAAAGCTGCTGATTTTAGACAATAAAAGGTGTAAACCTAGTTTGTAGATTATTTCATGCTCTTTAAAAAAGCACTAAACCATTTTTACTGAAAAATCATTATTTTCGGAGCTATGGCCACGTCAAAGTGGAAATTAAAAAAAATGCTTTAAAGAGGCCTAACTCTCGAGGATTTTAATTTAGAAAAAATATTTAAAAAAAATGTATAAGCTCTTCATATTCGCCAAGGAAAGCAGGTTGAAGACTCAACTACGTCGTATCTATGTATGAACTGCATAGCAATGTTATATGCAGGGTGTATTAATATAATTGTATTAATATAAATATGTAAATAGTGTAATAATTTAACAGTTAAAATAAATCGACAACAAATATTTTTAAATAAAAAGTGTCCCATTTTTCTGTTTCAGTCTTTAATAATATGTGTATAATGTAGAAACTTATTATTATTATTTTCATTAGTTACAGGCCCGTAGCCAGGATTTCATTGGGGGGGGGGCACTTGTAAAAAGCCTTTTGTAAAATGTAAAATTTTCGGTGGTTCCCCTTCCGGGAATTTTTATTACTACAAACAAATTTTTTTAATATTTTATTTTTCTTAATAATTAATTAAAAGATTTTTTTGTAAAATTAACTCATTATTTATTTATTTTTAATATTTATATGTTAAAAAAAAAAGTTATTATAACAAAATTAAAATGAAATTATTTCAAAATTAAAAAACTCAGATCACTAGATTATAAATAGTCTATAGTCGACTCCCTTAAGTCAGCAGAACTCAAATTGTCAGTTTAACAGATGACAAATGGAAGTGATAATTTGACTTAAAGGAAGTCTGTATTGCACTATTATTTTAAGTAGGTACTACAGCAGAAATCCTTTTTTTATTTAAATTTTAAAATAGGTATTTACCTTTTAATTTTATTTCCTCTGTTCTTTTCCAAGCAAGGAGTTTCTCTCGGAACTCCATTCGCAAACCAAACGCTTTTATTATTTCAGCAATATCATCTCTCCTTCCTGTTTGCAAAATAGAACGCAATATTTACAAAACGCACCTTTTTTTATGTCAGAATATGCCAACCATTTCCAACGTTCTAACCATGATAAATTGAATTTTCGTTGCTTCACTCTAAACTTCTTAACTTCAAATTTATATTCAGAATTTGGATTCCAAACATTTTTAAGCAAATCGAGTAATTCAACAGATTTCCTACAGTGTCTTTTGCAATATACGCACCAACATCATATTTATTAGTTCTTACATGATCTGGTTCTGGCTGTGCTGCCTCCTCCTGACTACGGGTCTGCTCTGCACACTGTGTATTAGGCTTGATAATATTTCCACTGAAACTAGGGCCACTGTTAATCACTTCTTCCACTTCATTTTCACTGATGTGCTCACTTGCAAGAGGAACTGCATTATTCGTATTATGCCCAAGACTATAACGGTGGGAATAAAATTAGTCTTGGGGATAAATTTATCTAGGAGATTAATTTATATTCGTGCAACTTCGGATTTACATTTATTTTTGACACATGAGGTGAATTAAATGCCATATTTTTAATTTTAAACACATTTTCGTATTTGTTATTAATTATAATATCAATTTTTGCTGTAAGATAACGTACATTTTACTATTATCAATATTTATAGTAATCATATTATTATTAGTTAATACTTTATATGACAAATTAAAATATATAAAAAATAAAATATATTTATTAATGACTCCGTTGGCCTTGTGCTTAGCAAGTCGGCTTTCATTTTGTCATTGCGAGTTCGATCCTCACCAGAATCATATTTTTTTATTTAAATTTTTATTTAAGTATTATATTATTATAATAAGGGCTGACCTAAATGTATCTACTAGACTAATAATTAGTTTTTTAATTTATGAATCTCCTAGTTAAATTTGTAGTTTGTGAATGGTGCTTTACCTACGTACAAATTTACCTAGGAGATTCATAAATTAGAAAAACTAATTATTAGTCTAGTAGATACATTTAAGTCGGCCCTTATTATAATAATATAATACTTAAATAAAAATTTAAATAAAAAAATATGATTGTGGTGAGGATCGAACTCGCAATGACAAAATGAAAGCCGACTTGCTAAGCACAAGGCCAACGGAGTCATTAATAAATATATTTTATTTTTTATATATTTTAATTTGTCATATAAAGTATTAACTAATAATAATATGATTACTATAAATATTGATAATAGTAAAATGTACGTTATCTTACAGCAAAAATTGATATTATAATTAATAACAAATACGAAAATGTGTTTAAAATTAAAAATATGGCATTTAATTCACCTCATGTGTCAAAAATAAATGTAAATCCGAAGTTGCACGAATATAAATTAATCTCCTAGATAAATTTATCCCCAAGACTAATTTTATTCCCACCGTTATAGTCTTGGGCATTAATGTCGTCATCTAATTTTATCCTTTTAGGGGTTTTAGTAAAAAAAGATAACAAAGTACCATCTCTCTTTTTTCCACTCATTTTACACACACCTTGTTAAAAAATATTTTCCTTTTTTTAGAATTTTCACTACAATAATCACTGCATGTTTTTGATTTGATTTTATATAACAATTTTTTCTATAGCTACTCGGTAACGAAAAATATTACATTCAATAACAATGTTGTGAATCAAATATCTTGATGTCTACCAGTCACTTCTTATCACTTGTACGTGATTAAATATAAAATATAAGTACCCATGTTTAAATGAAAGAAATGGATATCTGCATAATAATAAGAAAGTTGCCTAATTGTCGACAAAATACAAGGTGGTGATGACATTGTAATATTTTTATTTCATGATGTTAGTAATTCTTTTCATTGTACAAAATAACTATGTTTTTTTCATGAATTTTGCAACATTGCACATACACAAAGTATATACGTTTTATAAGAAATAAATGTCTATTTAATTAAAATATACCTACCTATTTTATATTCGAAATTCAAATTTTTTACTTTAAAATTTTCTTTTCAACATTTCGGGGGGGGGGGGGGGCACGTGCCCCCAAGTGCCCATTCCTGGCTACGGGCCTGATTACTTATATAGGGTAGGTACTTACTTTGTAGTGGAACGAATAGAAAAAGAAAACCCATTCCTGCAAAAGCGGAAACACCAATTTCTCTATAAAGTAAGTATGTAGCAACGCCTGCCTGGAGTGGAGCTATCCAGGAAAAATGGCACAAAGTAAATCCTTCATCAAATTTACTAACATCATTTGATAACAAATTCACGATTTGCCCAACCGTAGTATTAGCCAAAGCAGTATGAGATAATCTTAGGGATTTTCTATAAATTAGAGAGCAACAAGAAACTCTCATTTTCATGCTTATATGCATTAGTAACATTTGCACTGGGTGATTAACTACTCCATCTATTATAACGGTAACTATAATAATTCCAGCATGCATGTAAGCCTCATTTTTTGTCACTGTTGAGTTGGCACTTGAAAAATGTTCAACTAGCTTACCTATTGAATACGGCGGCACAAGTCTAAAATAAATAAGTTGCAATTATTGGTAAGTATTAATTGAAATTAACTCACAAGATCATCATTTCGGTAAATAGCTTCAAAACTCCTGCAATTATTAATTCAAAAGCAACTAATTTAAATAATGCTCTATGTAAAGCTGTTTCTTTATATTGTTTATATTCGTTTCTCCATATTGTTTCTAATTTAAATCCAAGTAAGCTGGATTTATCTTCCTTCAGTGTTTCATATAAATCTTCCGTTTTTATTCCTGTTTTATAGTTTCGTATAAATATAGGTAGCATGTGCCTGTACATAAAAGAAATTTTTACTTCAATATTATAAAGAATACCGAGGGCTGAGAAAAGGAATACTGTCCATCGAATTGGTAATGGATGTAATTGGACTATATTTATCTAAATTCAAAGGTTTAATGAATTTTTAAATAATTATTCCCATATTTATGGGAAAGTTTAAGGGGTAACACCACCTCCAAGGCGTTAAAATCATATCTAAAGCTGCTTCCACAGTGACGACAAGTTTAACGGCGCCGGCTTACCAGCTCGTATCTCTCCAATGTTAATTAATGTAACCTAGGACAAACTAAGGTGGCAATCGGACAGATATTTCAATGCAACGATTAAAGCGGGTAAACCGGATCAGAAACCAGCGTTCATTATGTACGCATATAACCCAAATTGCTCTAATCTACGATGTTAGGGTAGACAAGCCAGCTAAGGGATTACACCCCCGTCCAAAAACAGTTCATTCGCACATCAACTTCAACATACACATTCGCAAGAGATCACCAAGTAAAAATATCTACAGTACAGATTCAGCATGTCAATTCTTTTGGAACTTTTGTTTAAGAACATGAAGAACAAATTGAGATCAAATATAAAAAATTAGAATTTCAAATAAAGAGGGGCTAACTTCACGGACATAAAGGTAGGGGGTTTTGGTAAATATTCACGAGTGAAGCTGTTAGGTGCGTGATTTTTAAATTACAAGGTTTTGTAAATTTATGGATCTTAAAAATAAAATGAATTGGATAAAATTTCCTTAGTAGTTTTTTTTTTTAAGTCGACGGAACAGAAAAATAGTTTGTTTTTGTCTGTTTAAATTGTTAGTTAACTGAATATCAAGAGGAATTTATATAATTCTAATAGTTTATTTTGCAAGATAACTTGGTGTTAAAAATTGCAAGGCCACGAGATAACGGCCGTGTGAACGAAAAATTAGAAGCGGCTTGATGTCGATAAAAAAGACATAACCAGACTGAGCTCGCAGATTAAGAAATTCGGAAATCTATTAGATTAGTAAAATTTATCTGCATAATTTTATTAAAAATTGGGTGCTCATAAGTTTAGAAAATTTTTCACTATTCTAAAAAAAAATTTTCAATGAGTTTCATTAAGAATAATAATAATTCATGTCAAACCAATTAAAACAACATTACAATTAATTATAATTATCTTCATAATAATAATTTATTTAGACAATGTTATGGACATCTTTATTCGAATAACATCACGGCTTTACATTAAATTATAACAATATGCTGCCGTCCTTAGAGATTCCCTAACTGACTTAAGGGCTAACTTCTTCTTCTTCTTCGGGTGCCTATCCGATTTCGGATATTAGCGATCCTCCTGGCTAAGCCAAGAAGACTTTACTAGGGAAATGTTAATGGGGTGGTTTCCCGTTGCCTTCCCCATAGTCCACAGATCGATTTTGGACTTTTTAGATCACAGCACATATCCGACGCAATCAGGATTAGAACCGCGGTTTCCCGCTCTGTAGTCTATTCATGTTTGATTTAAGCCAGACTGCTGGTCTAAGGGCTAACACCACTGTAAATTTTTCTGAAAAAATAATTTTTTTTATTGGCTTAATAGATGCTTTGAACCTTCTAGAATATGAAGTAAATAGTTTGTTACCCGAAAGAAAGCTTTTCCTGTAAATTTCGAGTCATTCTCAAACGTGTCTAATACACTAACACACATTAACAAATTTAGTAAATTTAAACATTATTGATTAACAAATGATTGCTCATTTTTAGTTGAAAATTGAACTTTTTAATTTAAATACTCGCCAATCACACAAGAATCAATATTTTTAAAATCCTCTACGTGTTTCACTGGGTATAACTATGTAGATTAAGTGAATTTTTTTTCATTCTTCCAAATTGAAATTTACACTAGCTACACTGCGTGCCGCATAGCGCCTCAAATTCAATATGCCTCGCAAGATTGGCTCCGGTGTCGCCATTGTTTAATATTATTTGTCGACGGTAATTTTTTTTAACACTTAAATATATTATGCTTAATAGCTTACTCAAATATTATTATTATTCTATTACCTTGTCTTCCATCCAAAAAAAATTGTTAAAAAACGCTTTTTTTAAGGCTGTTACAGTGGTGTTCCCTCTTAGGAATGCATTTATTTTGCCCATAGGAGAAAAAATATTTAGTTGATTTTTATGGTATCCTAAGCAGTTACGATAGACTTACAATAGCATTGATAGAAATTATTTTAAGTATTTATGTATGTCATGTTTCATGTATGTATGTAAGGTCATAATATAAATACATAATAATAATAGTCGGGTTGTTGGTAAAAGTGACCAACTGATATAGAAATCCTATACATTTGGTCATTTTTACCAACAACTCGACGATATAATGAATGTATTATCTATTATCAAACACCTAAAATATTGTTACTTTTTACTTTACCATACAACAAATATGAGTATACGTAGTATACCATATAGTATGGGAAAGTTATAAAATCGCAAAAACAAAAAAGTTGAGATATTGACGGATTTAGAGTCCTTGGGGTCCAACGAGTTGAAAGAGACCAAACATCAACAAATGTCTGTGTGTCACTTAATTTTGTGTGCGCTCTAGCGCCTAAACCAATAAGAATTTCATAACCAAATTTTTTATTTTGCATAAATAAATTTTTCTAAAAATCTCAAATCTAAATAAAACTTACACGAAAAATAATGCAGAAAGTGGATTAGCAGTTTCTCTTGGATTCCGTTTTCTGACAATTTTTATTTCACTTTCCATTTTATTTTTTTTTACTAATATAACAATTTAAGTTATTAAATATAATTCAACCACGAACTTTTTAAAACTGACCTTCATTATCACATAAATTTCACTTTTATTGTCACTATTTGTATCTTTCACTAAACCAAACTAATCGGAAGATAAAATAATTATGATAGTTTATACAATCCTACATAATAATTCTAATCATGTGGCCGAAGACAGAAAAAATCATAATCATAATAATTACGAGTTTACATACAGTGGACCAGAAAAATAATGTATAATGTTAAACAGACAACAAATTCAAACAAACTGGCATATTAAATCCAATTTTTTAGATTAAGAAGAAATGTTAAAGTCGTAAAAATTTAAAAGCTGAGTGGTCAAACCGCAGACTTCAAAATAATAAAATTTGTTAAAAAATACAATACACTTCAAAAAAAATCTTAACTTGCTCAAGACACTCCGTTTCAAATTGCCAGAAGCAAGTTTTGTTTGGCAATCAATAAAATAAATTTTTAAAAGCTACTTTATTAATACATAAGCTATAGGATCGAGCGTTAGATCACAACTAATTGAAATACATAAAAATTCTAAGCGGTTACATAATTATAATTTTTTACTTATTGTAGGTATTTGTTGTACCATTACCACATAGTAAAGTAACAATAATTATTTGTTGATGCCAAATTTAATTCAGTACTATTATAATATAATATTTACAATGTATTAATTAATGTACAATATCGATAATTAGTACTATTTGATTTGAATAAATTTGTTATCTAAAAGCTATGGTGATAACAATTGATTGTAAATATGCCTACTAAAACAACTTAAAATTAAAATAACGATATGTATGTGACACCACAACCACTCCCCTTCCAGTGATATGTTTTTAACACCTTAAGTGCCGTACTTTCAGTGGCCACGTGTATCCGCCGCTGATACATATTTACTTTTTACTTGTGGCCCATGGTACCCAGTTTTTTTTTACATGGTGGCACTTAACGTATTAAGTGGTTTAACCTTTTTTGAAGCATACTCTTATGTGTCCATGTAGGGGAAAGGTATGTAAGTTGACCATGCATGTAAGTTGACCACCCTGCCTTATAGAGAAAACTATGAGTTGCAACACCGCCATTTTATATACCATCATCGTGCTTATTAACACAACATTCAATATTTATGTGGTTTTAAAGTGAATAGACGCGTTGCTCTGGCTGCTACAAACTTTGTGTAAAGAAATTTTTATTTTTTTTTAAATTCAATTTTTTCGTGTGCCGATAAACTAAACAATTTTCGGTGATATCGCAAGGTAAATATATGTGCTGAACTCTTATTTCATTGAATTTTACTAATCCAAATTAAATTTCAAACATATAGTGTATATACAACAATTTTTTTGCGAGTATTTCAAAATTGTGTCCAGAATGTAAGTCGACCACATTTGTGGGATGTAAGTTGACCACCCCATTTTTTGTATTGCTTCCATTGTTAAACAATTTGTTATTACATTTTTATGTTTGAAATTTACATCGAATCAACTTCAAAGTATTTTTGCGGTGTTTTAGTGAAATGTTGAGGTATTTTGTTGGATTTTGAATTTTACATCTGTCCGAACTGCGATTTAGATGATTATATTGAGTAATTCATTTTCGATGTTTTTTTCTTTTCTTTTTATTTACCTGTACATATTAAAATCAATAAATGACAATTAATTTTATATATCAGTTGGTTTCAGTTAAGTTTTTTTAACTTTCAGCTACTTTTTAGGGGGTGGTCAACTTACATGCCAAAAATTAAAATCGCCAATTTTTGGACCTTCAGGAGAATGGTCATAGCTTTTTTGTTTTTCAAGAAATATAAGAAGTATCTTCAGCAAAGTTTTGCTTAATGAAGTCCTCTTTCTAATGGCGTTACAACATTAAAAAAATATTTATTTGGAGATGAGTTATGACCTAAAATATAAAAGGTGGTCAACTTACATACCTTTCCCTTATATGCTGGTTTATTTTCCAAATATATTGTAATGTTTCAAATGAATAAGAGGTTGGAAATTGAAGTAAAAGAGGGGGGGGGGAAGTGAACCCCGATATTGGTGAGAATAAATCTTGTTTAAGGCTGCCGTCTTACCTATGTTAATTATATGGGACAAATCGCTCATTTGTATGTACTAGAAGTCGAACAATTTTAACTTTTAGGGAATTATTTTGCAATCATTTTAAAGATAAAACTTGGCTCTTGGACGTGATCTAATTTTTATTACAATCGGATGATTAGAAATATTGAAAATTTTGCTGCAAAGTTACTCAATTTTTAAGATAGCAAAAATAGCCATATTATAATTTTTATACTCGTTACCGTTAATAATAGAAGTACTTGAACTAGATCACATCCAGGACAATTATTTAATCTTACTTGTGAAAAAAAATGGTTGAATTATATCCATTTTTACAAAAGTTCTAGTACATACAAAGTGATGGTACAATTTTTCTTGTTTTGATAAAATAATTTGAAATGGCAAGTAGGGTTCTATCACTTTCTTATGATTATCTTGCCCCTTTTGCATAAAATAGTTCAACTATATGTACACTACGGCGCTAATTTGCAAATGGTTGCTGTGGTTTCGTACTTTGCTTGATAGTATTGTAAATGCGTGATTCAGCGAAACGTAAGGTGCGATAAAAATAATAGTATGCACATTTTTGTCTTTGATATCTCATAGATACATTTTTATACTGTGCAAATATAACATTTAAATTCAATCTACAAATTTAACATTTTTAGTTTTATTTCAAAATTTTCTTTACTAATTTTTTTTTATTTCTAGATAAATTCTATTGTAAGTTGTAAATAAATTTGTTGCAGTTGACGTTGTTAAAACTTTTAAATTTTAAAATTCTTTAAAATTTAGGTTTACAAGAAGCATTGAAAGGCACTAAATGTAGTAAATTTAATGTTGCTGAGCCCGTAATTTTTTGATTTTCATGATAAGATATCAAAGTGTAAAATTAGATTTTTTACCAACAAAAGTCTTCAGGGCAGGTATGCTTTGTGTAGAGTGAATTTTTTCCTTAGTGGTTGGGAGTGGCTAATGTGCAGAAACGAATATTTGTTATTTCGGTTCTATGTTTGTATCAATTGGTGGAATTGAGTGCCAAGGGGAATTTTCTACATTTGGCGCGCAAGCCCCAGTCACGTGCTAAACCACTAAGGAAAAATTCACTCTACACTGATTAAATAGGATTAAATAGGGGAGACTGGAGAGACTTGAGACAAAAATTGGATATAGGGGAAAACCGGGATGATTCGTACAGAGGGAGCATTCGTACAGCAGTCATATCTAGAATATTCTAGATGATGACGCATTTGTATTTGTGTGTGTGTAATGCCTTCTTAAGGGCATAGTTTAACACCTAAGTGCGGTGGCAATGTAACAGTCAGCTTCGTTGTAACAAGTCGATACGTGTTTTTGCATCACATAAGTAATTTTTAGATTCATCTTTGAAATCATTCATTCGCAATAAGTTTTGCTAAAATTGTTAAAGTAATGTATGATAGTTTTTGAATAAGTACCTTAGATTAATATATAAACATAAATTTTGGGATAACCTTAGCAGTTTTTTTTATTTTGAATTTATTTGTTGATTGTTTCGGTTGGGGTACCTTCGTACAGTTCGAGTGGGGTGGATTCGTACTGCTTAAAGTGGACAGGAATGCACCTAAAAAGATGAAGAAAGGAAAACTTCCAGGAAAATCAAGGATATATATACACATACTCCCGAAAAAATAGACTGATAGAAAAAGAAAGAGCAAAAGAAATGAAGAAACAAGAGCAAGTGAGAAAACAAAAAACTAAAGAGTTTAAACGCGCGTTAACTTTTCTATTAGACACAAATAAAGAAACCAAACCAAAGAAACAGAAGAAAACTGTAGATACTGATAGTGAAGATGAGACTGGCATAAGTTTAAGAAAAAGTTCTTACTATGTTCCACTATGTACGAATGTACCCCACTCTATGTACGAATCTACCCCGCGTGTGGGGTGCCTTCGTACGATTTCCATTTTTTGGGAAATTCATCATAGCTTTTCCATGTTACTTTATATCAATACTGAACTACGCTATTATTAAAGCCAGATGTATAGGTAATTCAGCAGCATTAAAATTATTTTGAAATAGCTATTAGTTTTTCTTTTACATGACTTAGTGTTAAAAGTGTACGAATCATCCCGGTTTTCCCCTACATAATTTTTTAGCTCATTGATTGAATTACTGTTTTATTAATTTTATTTTGAAATACAGTACAGTCTCGATATAGTGAACTAATTGAGGAACGCCTTTGTTACTCCACCGAGGTTGTTCACTATTTAGAGTGCAGAAAAAATACACAACAATGATACTTACAGTGCGTTTATTACATTAATAACCTAATATTTCAAATAAAATAAGGAAACACAAATTCTTAAAAAGATACAGTATCCGACAAAAAGAAAGCGACGCATTCATAATTGTTAATTTTAGCAATGTTATTAACACTAAAATGTAGGGGAAAGGGATGTAACTTGACCACCCTGCCTTATAGAAAAAACTTTGAAGTGTAACACCGCTATTTCAAATGTCATCGTGCTTATTAACACAACCCTCACTTTTTATATGTGAGTTTTAACCTGTGGGTTTTAAAGTGAATAGACGCGTTGCTGTAGCTTCTACAAACTTTGTATAAAAAGATTTTTCTTTTTATAAAAACTCAAATTTTTCGTGTGCTGATAAACTAAACAATTTTCGTTGATATCGGAAGGTAAATAATATATGTGTTGAACTCTTATTTCATTGAATTTTACTAATCCAAAGTGAATTTCAAACATATCGTGTATACAACAATTTTTTTGCGAGTGTTTCAAAATAGTGTCCAAAATGTTAGTTGACCACCCCTATTATTTCCATTGCGAAACAATTTGTTATTACATTTTTATGATTGAACTTTACATCAAATCAACTTCAAACAACTTTAACTAGTCTTCTTTGAATTGTTCTTTCTAATACTGCAGACACTCCTAATTCTGCCAAAATTTGATTTGCTGATAAAAAAGGATTAGCCGATGATAATCTTTTTACTCTTCTATCAAATTGAGGGGTAGTTTTTGTTGGCCTTCCTGTGGATTTTAAGTTTACTACAACTCCCCGATGTTTGTAGTTTATTTATAGTTTTTGACACAAAAGGTTAAATGTGGCATATAGCCTTGTTATCCCAAGCCTTTAAATTGAATAGGGGAAAGTTGCCACAAATGGACCGATTTTTGCTTTTTATTTTTTTCTGACTGAAAAAAAAGACAAAAAGAAAAAACTGCTGATCGAACAGATCTAATGAAATGAAATTACTTTTGCTTGTTTTTAGTTGATTACGCATATTATGACACGTACTTTCAAGGTGCTTACTGATAATCTTGATAAGATATAGTAACTTTCTTACCAAATTATAAATTATTTATGTATAGTATAAATACATAATTTTTAAATATTTGTAGTATTTGATAAAATGTGGTTCTCATTTTTTATTAATTAATAATTAATTCGATAAAGTTAATCGTAACACTTTTTGGGTAGAGCATGGTAAATTAAAATAAAAAATTTGTTGATATTGAATATCAACAAATTTTTGATTTTAATTCATAATAATTAAGACAATCAATCCTCTAAAATTGACTTTTAGATAGAGGTTGAATTCTAAATAATTTTTGATATAATAAAGTTAGATAGTTTTTGCATTATGTGCAATTTGTTCATAAACGCTGATACTCATAAAAAATAATTATCTTGTGTGTCTCAACGTCGTGTTGCATTTAATTATCAAACGCTGTAAAATAGCATAGTAGCTGAGGATTAATAGTTTTACTTCTACTCACTACGTACCGCTACTTTATAAATGAATTATTAAAAAGATATTCGCCCACGCCAAATCCGG
Source organism: Rhagonycha lutea (assembly GCA_958510855.1). Classification (NCBI taxonomy): domain Eukaryota; kingdom Metazoa; phylum Arthropoda; class Insecta; order Coleoptera; family Cantharidae; genus Rhagonycha; species Rhagonycha lutea. Next base: position 16,971,412 of record OY294042.1, read on the forward strand.
CCACCTTAAATCAAAAACCAATTTGTTAATACACTTTACACAACTACAATATTTGTTTGTTTCTATTAATTAACTTGTAAGGGTGTTGTGATAAAATTTTGATAAGCCTGCAAAAGTTACCTCCTAATCTATATTGATTTTAAAAAATCTTGGAGAATTTTGGTTACACTTGTTAATCCGACGGTTTTTACGCTGAATGATCCTAAAAAGCTTTCGTTCGAATTGCGCCCGGGCTGAGATAACCCCCGCGTAGGATTTCAACGCGAACCATCCGGTTCAGTGATGCACCCATGGACACCCCTAGTGATTTACTTACTCATCACAAATTTAAGCTGTCGCTATAGGAGTCCACCAGGATCTTGGCCTTCCGCATACCACAGCAAGTCTCCAAATGTGAGTTAAGACCTAAGATTTCCCTTGGGTGTCCTTGTTATATTTCCCTCTGTCCCGACCTACTGCGCCGCATTCCTTGAGTTTACAAGTTTCACTTTTAATTCAGGCAATTGTGTCTGAAGTGATACGAGTTCTCAATTCTCTTGGGTTAAGTCATTCATTCGCCATGCTCTTCAAGTTTGCCAGGATTCATTTTTAACTCCAACCTACTAGGGGTGAGGTGAGACGAGGTATGAGGAAAGACATAGGGTCTTTCCAGTTTCAGCTAAGAGTGCCAGGACATCCCTCTTCTAGGTTCAGTGATTTTCAAAGGTTAATGACCTTTGAGGGTTGGTTCCCAAAAGGGCAGACCTACTACACCATAATGACCGGATTTCCAGGTACCACTTTTAACTTGGTTGTTAGGACTAAGGTGGTTCGAGGTCTCAGCCATATGGGTTAAGGCCTGTTGCCCTTTAGTTCACCTTGAAAGAGTGCCTCTGCAAGGTTTGGGCCTAAGCCCATGGCCCTTGTTTTGGCACTATTACAGCATTTTTGGATAACTTTGGCCAGCAAAATAGATGATGTAATACTAGTACTAACAGTCCCGGGAAGCATCTCTTTGATGGGTCCGGTTAATGACCGCTTATCCGTGCTCCTGTCTGTATAATAAATTATGCAGTCGGTCTTTGCTTTAAGCTATTATTAACAGAAATTTATCCCGACTTCAGTTGGCCATCGAGTTCTGGATCCACTGCGTCTCGAAAGAATCGTGTGTCAAGATCTTGATCTCTATGCCGTGGGCGTCCTCTGAGTTCATTACTCCGCATAACGTCAGTGACGAAATTTGTAGTAAGAGCCAAGTGGATCCTCATTCAACTTTTGGTAGGTGGCTGGATCTTCCATCAGCAGACTGATGACTGGCCCAGCCGAGTCATTGGTTCATGCTCCAAAGAGCTGGACCTTGCTCAAAGCTACCCTTCGAGCCCCTGTCTAGCGGTCGCGCACAGGTAGCTGTTTGCTCTTGCCCACCTGATGACCTAATCGCCAGTGCAATTGGTGGAAAACCGGGACATATTGTCCATAGATAACCCTTCCGGGGCCGCCACGTGGAGGCTTGCATTTGACATTGCCGTATAGGCCCAAAATTTTCATGGTGAAGAATCCGCGTTTTTTACGGTCTTCTCAAATTAAAAATCAAATTAAAATGCTTAGGTTTAACTTTTTTTGATTTTGAAGTTAAACCTAAGCAGTTTAATTTGATTTTTAATTTAAGAAGACCGTAGAAAGCACGGATTCTTCATCATGAACATTTTGGGCATAGAAATTGGGTTTTCATCAAGAAATATTTTTTTAAAAGCGGATTTTAACATTTCAGTATACTTTAACAGCACAAAACTCAACAACCGGAATCTTTAAACTCGCTTACTTGAAAATAACTTCCCCGAATTCCACAGAACTCAAACACCAAAATTTTTTAAGCCTACCTATGTGCAAAAGAACTTTGCTGAAATCCACGGAATGATGCCTTTAATTCCGATCATTTAAAAAATACTTTCCTGAAATCCGCGGAATTTTACAAGGATCTTTAAGCTCGTTCACTTGAAAAAACTTTCCTAAAGCCCACGGAACTCAACAACTGTCTTCGCGGTCGAATGTCTTCGCGTCCAAATGTCTCCACGTCCATGATTTTTTTAATGAAGAACAAAGTAAGTACTCATAAGTTCAGTATTGCCATACTTCAAAAAATTGTGAGGTCGGGTCGTCTTAGATTTTTGAACAGAAATGGGTTTTATCGGCTGCGTGATTCATATCGCTCTCGGGTGTTGCATGAAATCACGTTTATTAAACAAAATTTTTTTTGTTTTATCTTTCTACAATACCACTAGAAATTTAACAGTTATAATTGAAATATATGTTAAAATATACAAAATTAAGTATTACTTAAAATAAAATTGTTCAATGTCGTACCTCTCGCTATCGTCGAATTTAAACTTTTTGTTTATATACAAATATAACGAGTATAACTTTTGTGTAGTCCGATGTTTCCCAGAAAAAAGTAGAGTAGAACTTTACTCGCCGTTTCATAAGTGTTGTCCAAATTATTTGAATGATGACCATTACACAATACCCGAGTTTAACGACTCACAGATTCTGTGGAAACGACTTTGACTACCTTTTTATTATAGTTTAAGCAAGTTTAAGTTTCTCTTTTTATTTGTTTTATTAGCCTGTAAGGATTTTCCCGATATTTTTAGCAATAAAAACAAAATTTTATTGTAATACACTAAACATTATCAAGTAGTAGATGTTTCGAGTTACCTTTTAGTAATGAGAAAATCTTGACAACTGGAGGAAGTATGGCGGTTACTCCAAAATACCTGCTTTTTATGCGGTGATCGTGATAACTCTGAAACAGCTCATCTGAATTATAAAATCTGAAAAGATCTCTTTAGTATATTCTTGGACAGAGCTCGTGAACGAAGGAATTTTCATTTCAACTAAAGTTTCTATATTTTTGGGACAAAAAACTGAATATTTGCATCCCCGAAAATCAAACTTTTGGGAAAAGCAACGCAATTTTTTTCGTAAATCAAAATTTATCTTTCGTTCATTTTACATTTTACAAGTTTTACATTTTTAACGTCCCGTTATCATTTGACCTTTTAAATTTTCGCAATCCAAAAATTTGCGACCTGGCCACTCTGCTGGTCTACCGCCAAATAACCGCTATCAATTCCGTTTACCCCACCTCGGCTATTTCGAACCAAAATTTACAAAGTTTTATAAAAAGTAAAAATTACAATAAATTTTGCAAGCCACAGCTTACCGATGAACATTTAGTAGGAAAGTGGGAATTTGCGAGGAAGTAAGTATTATGGAGTATAATGGAAAAATTTACTTTTTAGCAACAAAATGAAGTTTAACTTAGATGGTCCTGATGGATGGCAGTACCACTGACACGATCTACGCAAAGAAACGAATATATCTCTTAGTCGGAATTTTACAGGAGGCACGTTGATGACATGACAGGACAAATATTATAGAAATGTTGGAAGTGTTTTCGGAAGTTTTTTCGGAAGTTTTCGGAAAATGTAGATGCTTTTTTTGGAGAAAACTAATAAAATAAACACACGGATGTGATGTGGAAGCACTTTTCCGAGAAGTCGTGAAGTATGTCATTACGACAGTACTAAATGTGTTGAGGCTAAACCTTCAATCGAGACCCTTCGCGAGGTCAAAGTGGCGCAACTTAACTAGTTGCTAAGAATTGTAACTACATTTTCTAGCAAGGCAATGCTGTGATTCATAACTCCAGGGCCACTAGGTCATGGTTTACTGAAAAAAATATTGAAGTGGCTAGCATGCAGTCCCGATCTAAAACTCATAGAGAACCTATGGAGTATTATTTTCAGGCAGGTTTACCAATTTCAAGGAAAACAAATTCAATCATCTGAAGATTTAAAAACAGAGTTCGGGAAGTATGACAACATTTATAAAGGAAACTTTAGAAAATTTGGTATTATCGATACCAGATTGTTTATTTGATGTTATGAGAAAGAAAGATATGGTCATAACCAATCATTAAGGCGGGGGTACACCTTGCGGGCAAAAATAAGAAGTCCAACTTTGTGAATTTTTTCTGAGAAAATTAATGTATTTAGATCAATATGGGATTCGGCGCATTGTTATACAAGTCTTGAAAAACATTTAGCAATTTTTTCAAGTCAAAATATTACAAAATGGCCGCGTGGCAGCTGAACTCCTAAAAGCACCTGGAAGATATTCCAATGGTGTCGTTAGACCTACTACATCGGAAATAAAAAAAATTAGTTTAACATATGTTTTTCTAGTCCGTCTCGATCCAGATTTTTACATTTTTACCTCAAACATTTTTTATGGCCGTTTAAGTGACGATGTTGATGTTGTGGTGGAAAATTTTTTTTTCTATCTAAATACATTCATTTTCTCAGAAAAAATTCACAAAGTTGGACTTCTTATTTTTGCCCGCAAGGTGTACTCCCACCTTAAATTATGTAAAATTATGAATGGTATACAAAAATCACGAGAAGAGCTAATTTTATTTAGGGTAGAGTGGGGGACATTCGGTCATGGGGCACCCCCGGACATTCAAAATTTACCAACTTCCCACAGAAGTATGTAATGCTTATTTATATAATTCTAAAGAATTAAATGCTTCAATATTTAGAAAGTTATTAACATAAATTAAAAAATATTCTTTAAATGAAGTATTGCACTAATCATGTCTAAGATTACATACTTTTCCATGAACTAATAGTTTAAGTGTTGCATGTGAAAGATACAAATTATAATTTCGGCAACGAAATTTTAATTTTTAAATAAAAAAAAAGATAAAACTTTTACTTGTTTAATCAAAGAAAGTAGATACAGAACTGACTTATTATAATTATGTGCATGAGTTCATGCTAATGTCACCGTATACTATCTGTACATTCACCTTATATCTAATATCGATGATCATTGCACTTCCGGTGATGTACCTACGGACGGGTTAATATAACTTACATATTTGTGCACTATATAACCTAGCTTACATTGGGGCGAATATTGAAAAATAGATAATATGTTATTTCGAGTACGTTTTGAAGAGGTGGGGCAGATCCGGAAAATAAACGTAGGGCACTTTCGGACTAGTAAAGTTTCCCACAAAAAAAAGTTTACCAGTATTTGGGTCAAGTGATAGAAATTGTCGAACACGGGGACATTGTAGTCAAATTTTTGAGGAACTAAACGAACCATTTCAATTTCCCTTCAGTTGACAATCTCTTAACGATTTCATAGAAAGACATAGTGGCCAAATTGCCTAAACCGACTTCTGTTCCAGGGACTTCACGTTCTTCTAGTTTTAAAATGTTCAATGTTAATTTTGACTCCTTGAACATGAAATAAAATGTGTTAACGTTTGATTTTAATGTTATTATTTGTGTGTCCAAACCTATCCCATGCTTGTCCAAAAGTGCCCCGCCATGGGGCACTTTTTTTTTAAACTTATATTACATAAAAACTGTCAACTTTTCAAAAATTTTAACCATGTAATGAGCTGCTAAACATGTGAAAGACTCTGCTAAGGTATGTTTAAAATCTTCAAATCTTTAAATGTTGTCATAGGATGAAGTTAGCCAAAAGTGTCCGACCGTGCCCCACTCTACCCTACACACTATATCAATGGTGTAAGATCATTCTTAGACAATAAATTACGAATCATTTTGGAATTATTTAAATTGGAATTAGACCGGATAAGTAAAATTGTTGGACCGCACGTGCGCATACAATTGGGCTGGTCAATAATTGTATTGGTGTCTAATTCGGAAGTTAATCAAGATTTGGGAAAGTAACAGAAAATAAAAGGTACCCAACGATATTTTATTATAATTTCCTGCTTGTATTTCTAAACCGCAGGTTAATTTAAACTTAAATGTAACCGTTGTAGAGGTACACATGACCAGGCTTTACGGCTATGGATTGTATTTTTTCACTTATTTAAATACCATAACTAAGGTGTTGATTTTTTTATTTAATTTATCTACATATAAAATTTATCCTTATCGATTAAAGAATGAGACGGTCATTGCCTTGCAGCCAACGCAGTTGGATGCGAATGCGGCCACCGTGTTCAAACCTGGGAAGAGTCAAACCTTATGACTAGTCTCCGTGCTTCGGAAGGCACGTTAAGCCGATGGGCCCCTGGATTAGTGAATTGCCACCATTAACATAAAAACCAGGATACATGGCACATCTTAAGGCAAGTTTAGCAAGCTACCTAATGGATGTAAAATTTGCATAATGCTCATAGAACTAACACTGCCAAGGAAACAAGCCTTAAGGCTTACGTTGAAGAAGAAGATTAAAGTTTATTTTATTTATAATATTTAGAAACAGAAATTTTATTGTGAGCAATTCACATCCATAGTGCTATGTTTCTTTCAGGAGAAATAATAATTAATTTAAATAATATTTCTGAACAAAGTTGTGGCATATAGGTGTTTACTATACCAGCGCTGTACTATACTATTTTCTAACGAGAAAATTTCCCTTTTTTTAAATTTTGTATATAGCAATTAATATAGGACAATATAATATGTATAGGTACTACTATAATATCGACGGTGGAAAGGCAAAAAGTCTTAAGCGACATTAGCGTTAATGCTAACATTATAATTGTAGTAATGACGTTCAGACACGAAATTGAGCCTTAGAGTGAATGTCGCTTAAGACTTTTTGCCTTTCCACCGTCGATATATTTATTAAATTAAAATAAGGCATTCTTTTTTATATAATCAATTATATAGAAATGTATATAATTAAATCTTTACTAATATTTATTTAGTTTTTATATATAAGTACCCAAAATGTACAGATTGGTAATATATTGGTAGTATTATATTAATAAAATAGCATGATACATAATGCTATATTATTAAGTTACTAAAATGTAACTTTTATTATTTATTATCAAATTGTAGTAAATAAAATCTATACAACATGAAAGTATTATAATATACCATAACAAAATTTTGTTTCATGTATAGATTTTATTCATTCCATTTGATACAACATAATACTGTGTATTATAATACTGTATATTAAATTTCTCAATACAATAGGTGCAATACAGTATGCAAATTAGTTAAGCTGTAGTATTATTAATAATAATAATAACTTTATTTGGTATAAATAACCATTATAAAATAAAACATTATTATACAACACAATTTACATGTCATTAAATAAAATTGACGCCAACATATTTTTTAATTTTTCTCTTAAAACTAGAAAATTTCACATCCTCCTTAATATCTATAGGCAAACTATTAAACAATTTCAAGCCATTATATAATAGCGTGTTCTGCGCTCTATTATTTCTAAATAAATGCAATCTAAAATCATGCATGTTACGAACAGGGTAACCATGCACATCATTTACATAGTCAATGCCACTACTCAGATAGCCGGGCAGAATCCTAGATCTCACCTTGAATACAAAAATCAAAACATTTGCAACAATACGCTGGTATACACTATGCCACTGCAGAGTCTCCAGCAGCACAAATTTTGAAACAAATCTATTAACCCTAAGTACAATTCTCATACCCCTATTCTGAAGCTTCTGTAATCTATCAACCATGCCACGATTACCCAAAAACAAGACTGTTGAAGCATACTCAAAATGTGGTCTTATCATCGAATTATAAATCTTAATAGCGCATATCGTAGAAACATTTCGACGCATCCTCGAAAAGAAATGCAATTTTTTTGCAATTTTCCCACAAATGAAATCAAAATGCCCCTTAAAATTAAGTTTATCATCAATAATCACACCCAAATATTTAAATTGATCCACAACTTCAATTACCTCACCATCAATCAAAACATCAGCATTCCTGCCAACTCTATCATTTAATATCATACATTTTGTCTTCTTAACATTGAGTTTCAGACTATTCATATGCAACCACTCACTCAGAATCGCCAACTCCTGATTAACAATGACAATGCAATCATTAACATTATCACCAACAACATACATGTGGGCATCATCAACATATATTACAAATTTTGCCTTGGTGATACACCTATTCATATCATTCACATACAACAAGAACAACAATACCCCAAGAATCGTACCCTGAGGAACTCCCAAATTTACATCCACTGCTTCTGATACAACCCCATTTATCACAGTTCTCTGTTTCCTTTTTTCTAAATAAGATATAAACCACTTCAATTCATTATTTTTTATACCGTACCTCTGAAGCTTCAATTCCAGAATTTCTCTATCAACCGTCTCAAAAGCTCTACTGAGGTCAAGGAAAACAGCCACAATCACCCTATTGTCATGAACAGCCTTCTTCCATTCACCCACAACAAAGGTAACCAACGATTCACAACCATGACCCTTTCTGAAACCTGACTGGTATTCAAAAATTATATCATTATTTTCCAAGTATTCCATCAGTTGATTATTAACAATCTTCTCCAATACCTTTGTCTGAATCGAAATCATGTTAACTGGACGAAAATCTTCACACTTGGTCGAATTTCTCACCTTTGCCACAGGAATTATCATTGATTCCTTCCAGGTATCAGGAAAAACTCCAGATTCAAGTGACACATTAACAATGGATAGTAGGTTCTCGCCTACTAGGTCAAAAATATCTCTAAACATACCAGCATTAACAAAATTTACATCTCTCTTATTATTCATTAACTTCAGTACAAGCTCCAAATCTTCTATTTTCACCGGTTTAAACTCAAAAGCGCAGCTCACATCATCAATACAATTAACATATTGCCTCACTGGAATGCTCTTATTAATTTCCATGACGCTATCAACAAAAAATGTATTAAACCTGTTCGCAATTATCAAATTGTCAGTGCACTTTTCATTATCAAAAATAATCTCTGTAATCTCACTTTTATTTTCTTTTAAGACCAAAGATTTCAGATTTTTCCACATTAATTTTTGATTCTCAGAATTGTCAATTTTTTCACTGATATAATCAGCTTTTGCCTTATTAATTTTATTTTTGTATTCATTTCTAATGTTCCTGTAATTTAACCACTCAATTGCACTTCCCGTTATTGCTGCTTTCCGATACTGGTTAACTTTACTCATCTTTAAATCACTCAAATCTCCTGAAAACCACGGGCAGCTCATGCTGGAAACCGTCTTATTTGTAACAAACTCACTAATAATCAATTTCAGTGCATTATCAAAATTGCTAGCCTTAATATTACATTCAGTAAAGTAAGTAGTTAAAATATCACTCTTAATAACATTTTTTCTAAATTTATCTCTATCGTATTTTAAAACTCTCATACTTTTTTCTTTGTTTGCATTAACCCTTCCATGCATAATCGAAATTTCGATAGTCTCGTGATCACTTATCTTTAAATCACTCTTAACTTCTGCAATAAAGTTATAACTGTCATTAACTATCACATAATCAATTAATGTTCTAGATTCACCTGCATTTCTAGTATACTGATTTACAATTTGCCTAAAACCACCGTCTCTAACAATATCATTTAACTTATTTCTCACATTTGAGTCCTTAAACCAGTCAACATTAAAATCACCCATTACTACAACCTTATTGTTAAGTTCACTCAATTCTTCTAAGTAACTTTCAAAGTACATATAAAAATCAGATTCCACATTTATCTATACGTGACTGACGGAGGATCCTACGCCCGGTACGTACTACAGGCCTCCTGACTCCCGGGCTTTATAGTAATGCTACGGTCAAAACTTTTAAGTATATAGGCAACTTATCATGATGGTATATAAGGCAAACGAAGAGGGGTAAAATTTTGTATGATACATTACAAAAACTATGTAACAGATTCTATGAATCCCTTCACATACAACAACCTTATCAAGCCCAATTGTATATAGTGTATATATTTTACGGGTTTGCGAATCCCACCAGTGATGCCACTTTTCTTAATGGCATTACCAGTATTAAGTTACATAATGACTCACATCCTCACATCGCGTCTGATTATCATTTACTATATTACGAGTTTTAAAGTTGCTGTTGTATAAATACGACTTTTCATAAGTTGTAAAAACGATTGGCGCGAATTTAAACTTTTAGTAAAATAATCGGTGATTATTCTGATAACATTTTTTGTAGTTTTTATTAATTACCTAAAGTATAAAATGTCATAGGAACATCTGCTTGCTTAAATATAAATTTCATGGTACCTGTTAATCAGTGGCGGTACTGCTAAAATTTTAACATACGCTTCTTTCGTTATTAAAAGACTTGGTCGGTGCAGGGGCAAACTGTTTGTAGAACTGTTTGTAAATATTAATTTAAATATAGAGTTTGTTGATTGATTGAAACAAAAACTTTATTATACAAATTTATTTGGAGATTCCAAATTCCTATTTGTACATGGCTTTATAAAATAAATCAATTTCTTTTAATGAGTTTGCAAATTCAAACCCTCGAGAGTTAGGCCTATTTAAAGTATTTTTTTAATTTCCATCTTCACATGACCATAGCTCCGAAAATATTGATTTTTCAGTAAAAATGATTTAATGTTTTTTTAAAGAGCGTAAAATAATCTACAAACTAGATTCCAAACCTTTTATTGCCTTTGTTGGAATATTAGTTTCGATATCCAATAGATGTCGTGACTATTCCGAGTGGCTGGCCATCCTTTTGCCTCCGGTGAAGATAAGGACCTAATATTTCTATGCCTTGTATGTCAACACCCGTTGGCATTAAGGTTAGTGTTATTAAGATGTTATGTTGTTTTTGTTTATTACTTGTTATTAAATTGTTTGCTACTTATTATTCTTTTATTTACTGCTAACCTCTTCCAATAGGTTATGGGCCCAGTAACGTTAAGAGAATAAAGTAGTGTTTATTTGTTTACCAATTTACCGATTGATTTGAAATTTGTGCAAATTATTGCGTTCCGAATTTTGTAAATTAAAAATTATGGAGGCGCAATTGAAAGATTTGCAAAAACAGATCGAACAGTTGCAATCGAAGTTGAAGAACCAATCAGCTCCGACAACTGTGGTAACGATGGGAGGACTGCCTGAAGCCAAGCACTTGAATGGTGAAAATTACAGTGAATGGAAGCACACCATGAAGAACTTCTTAATAGATGCTGGTATGTGGAAACATGTGCAGCCTGCACCTGATACAAAATTGGATCTCGATTTCGATCAACGAGTACTTGCCAAAATTAATCTGTCAATTAAGCCAGGAGCAGCGGCTGAAATAAAAAATGTAAAAACAGCAAAAGAAGCTTGGGACAAATTAAATAAAATTTACGAAAAATCGGGTACGTTATATTTGATTAGTCTGTATGCCCAGTTATTTAGAATAAGATTAGAAAATTGTGACGATATGCAAGATTATATCAATAAAATGTTGCATATCACTGATCAATTAGAAACAATTGGTGAACCATTCAAGGACCATGTGATAGGTGGTTTGATGCTGGCTGGGTTGGCAGAAGAATATCAACCATTATTGTTGGGTATTCAAGGTTCAAAACAATCCACAACAGTAGAATTTGTCAAAAACTTGCTGCTACAACCAAATGTCCAAAAAATTCATAGAAATACAGAATCGGGCGTGTTTTACAGCAAGAAGAAAAATCAAGAACAAGGATCAAGAGAATCAAACATTAGATGTTATAAATGCAAAGAACTTGGTCATAAATATAATTCGTGTCCAGAAAAGAAGAAGACTAATTCGAAGCATGAATCAGAAACAACTCAATTTGTGGGAATGTGCAGTGACAAGTGTAATGATGATAGTGAATGGATTTTGGACTCTGGTGCTTCAGTACATTTATCTCCGAATATTGACAATTTTCATAACTACAAGAATTTCGATCGATGTAGCATCGAAGCTGCAAACGGTGCAACGATGAACAGTGCAGGTAAAGGAAAAGTTGCGATTAATCTTTTAGGTGATAAAACGTTAGTGCTCCAAGAAGTTATTCATGTGCCTGGTGTTAAAAAGAACTTGATTTCGGTTGGACAAATGGTGAAACGCGGGAATACATTAGTGTTTGACGAAAGTCATGGTTGCAGAATAACCAATCTAAATATAAACATTGCTAACAAAAATGTGCTCGGTAGTGCAAAATTGGAAAATGGTGTATACAAACTAAATAAGCAGACTAATCGTTCAGTTAATCTTGTGGAAGTGGGCGGCAATCATTCATTGTGGCATCGAAGATTGGGACACATAAATCGTGTCGCTATGAACTCGTTAAATAGTGGCTTAGTTAAAGGTGTTACATTTAAAGATAAAAACAATAAACCATGTGAAGTTTGTGTGAAAGGTAAATTATCACGAGCACCGTTCAATAAATGTAGTACTTCTCGGGCAACAAAGAAACTTGAACTTATTCATTCGGATGTATGTGGTCCGATGAACGTAAAATCGGTTGGTGGTGCTAAATATTTCCTAACGTTTACGGATGACTTTTCAAGAAAATCAACAGTTTATTGTCTTAAAAACAAAAGTGAAGTGACAGAAAAGTTTTTAGAATACAAATCTTTTGTGGAAAATCAATGCGAAGAAAAGATTAAGTGCTTACGAACTGATAATGGAACAGAATATGTTAATAAGGATCTTTTGTCCCATTTAAAAGGATTTGGTATTCAACATCAAACAAGTGTTCCTTATACGCCACAGCAAAACGGGGTTGCGGAAAGACTTAATAGAACGTTGGTAGAAAGGGCAAGATGCATGCTAACGGAATCAAAATTAGGAAGTGAATTTTGGGCTGAAGCGATACTCACGGCAACATACTTGAAGAATCGGTGTCCGACTAAAAGTTTAATTGAAATGACACCTGAAGAAGCGTGGAATGGTAAGAAACCAAACTTATCAAATTTAAAAATATTTGGTTGTAAAGCTTTAATACACATACCAAAAGCGTTCAGAAAAAAATTTGATGAGAAAGCTGAAGAATATATATTTGTTGGATACAGCGATACGGTTAAAGGTTATAGATTTGTCCACCCTATTACAAAGAAGCTAAAAATATCAAGAGATGTAGTTTTTTTTGAAGACAAATTAATGGGTAATGGAGAATCGATAGAAAAGTTATTTCCGCAAGAAAATAATGTAGAAATAATACACTCCAAACAAGGCGATATCGCTAACGATAACATCAATAATATTGGCATTGCTAACGGTAATGAAGGTGATGTCGAATTTGAAATCATTGATGAAACAAATGACGACGCAATCAATCTCGAAGAAACTGATATTGAAGAGCAAGTGGCGATCGATTTACCAAGACGTTCACAACGTGTAGCTAAGCCCAACACAAATATTTTTAATCCAGAATTCGTGGTCTATCAAGCAAGTTTAAGTGACCCAGTAACACTTAAAGAAGCCCTGGAAAGTGAATGCAGTGATAACTGGAGAAGAGCAATCGATGAAGAAATGGAAGCACACAAAAATAACAAAACTTGGATTTTATGTAATGTTCCAAAAGAAAGAAAAGCTATTAAAAGTAAATGGGTGTTTAAAACAAAATTTACAGCTGAAGGAACTATAGATCGATACAAGGCTAGGTTAGTTGCCAAGGGATTTTCTCAAAAGGAGGGTATTGATTACGACGAAACGTACGCTCCTGTAGTACGACATAGCTCGATCAGATTGCTGATAGCTTTAGCAGCTAAGAACGATTGGAACATCGATCAAATGGATGTAGTGACTGCTTTTCTACACCCAAAATTAGAAGAAGAAATTTATATGGAATTGCCGGATAAAAGAACCTGTCTGTTAAAAAAATCTATTAATGGACTAAAGCAAGCAAGTCGAGTTTGGTACAAGGAACTTGACCAAACCATTAAGAAATTGAATTTTAAACAATCCGAATTTGACCCATGCATATACGTAAAGAAAGAAAAAAGCAAAATTCTAATCTTGGCAATATATGTGGATGACATTTTGATTTTTTCTGAAGATGACGGTATGAAGAATGAACTAAAACGTCAGTTAGAGAAGTCATTCAACATGAAGGATCTAGGTGAAGCACACTATTGCTTGGGAATCAGAATTAGTCGTGATCGAAAAAATGGAATAATAACATTGGACCAGGAAAGGTACATAAATGAAATTTTAAAACGATTTAAAATGGACGAATGCAATGGGGTAACAACACCCTTTGACGTAAATCAAGTTTTATCGATGAACATTCAAGAAAATGAAGAAATAATCAATGTCCCGTATCAAGAAGCAATTGGGAGTTTGATGTATGCGGCACAAGGTACGAGGCCCGATATTGCATACGCCGTTGGAAAACTTAGCCGTTACAACAAAACCCCTACTAATGTGCATTGGATGGCGGTAAAAAGGATTTTTAGGTACCTTAAAAGTACTAAGAATCTGAAACTTACATTTAAAAAAGATGTTAAAAGCTTGCGTGGGTATTGTGATTCCGATTGGGCAGCTGATTTAGACGACAGAAAATCTACTGCTGGCTACGTATTTTTAATGAGTGGAGGAAGTGTAAGTTGGGCATCAAAAAAACAACCTACAGTAGCCCTATCAACTACCGAAGCGGAATACATGGCTTTAAGTTTTACGTCACAAGAAGCAATATTTCTTCGAGGCCTAATGCAAGAATTGCGGGAAGGCGTTGAAGCAATCAACATATTTTGTGACAACAAAGGGGCAGTCGACCTCAGCAAAAACGCAGGTTATCGATGTAGAACAAAACACATTGACATCAGGCATCATTTTGTTCGGGAAAGACAGGAACTGGAGGAAATAGAAGTCAAACATATTGGAACAGAGGAGATGGTGGCCGATTCGTTAACAAAAGCATTGGCAAGAGAAAAGCACCAATATTGTTCAAACAAGATGGGTCTGTCGTTGTAGTCATATCGTAACTAGTGGAGGTGTTGGAATATTAGTTTCGATATCCAATAGATGTCGTGACTATTCCGAGTGGCTGGCCATCCTTTTGCCTCCGGTGAAGATAAGGACCTAATATTTCTATGCCTTGTATGTCAACACCCGTTGGCATTAAGGTTAGTGTTATTAAGATGTTATGTTGTTTTTGTTTATTACTTGTTATTAAATTGTTTGCTACTTATTATTCTTTTATTTACTGCTAACCTCTTCCAATAGCCTTGTATCTTTTAAACGAAACATTTTACAAAAAATCTGACACCCCATTACGGATAGGAAATTTAACGGACTACAACTTTGTCTAGTAAATATTTTTGAGAAACCAATCCATTTCAAAGAAAATCAGAAAATAATAAACAAGGCAGCTACAAAACAAAAAATTAAATTTACAAAATTTTAAAATTTCTTTTTTTGTTGAGAGTCACTATAGCAGGGGTGGTCACCAAGGTCGACCGATCGATCACGAGGCCAATTTTGCTCGATCGCTGAGTGTAAAAAAGTGTCAAAACATCGAATTTCTGCGATTAAGCTGCGACTTTTATCGACGTTTATCGACGTTTTTTCGACAAACATCTTTTAAAACGATCACGACTGATGAGTATAGAAAATGAGGGTGGTAAATTTCAACATTTACTTAAATAATGTAATAGTTTAAAATTAATTAATAAAATAATTTTTCAATAAAAATTCAAATTTTGGGAATTTAATTTCTTGTTTTGTAGCTGCCTTGTATATTATTTTCTGATTTTCTGTGAAATGGATTGGTTTCTCAAAAAGTTTTACTAGACAAAAGTTGTAATCCGTTAAATTTCCTATCAGGAATGGGGCGTAAGATTTTTTGTACAATGTTTCGTTTAAAAGATACAAGTTTTTGATAAAAAAAAAAAAACAAAAAGGTCGAATTTTTCAACAGTTTTTAGAGTGGTCACAAAGGAAGATGGAAGGTGGAGCTAATGCGTATAAACCAAATGTCGTCGAGGCGAGTCCATGTTTTGAAAGTAGGGATGTCCTCATAACCATAATCTTACTTTTATTCACATTTCTATTGCAGGTTAAAATGTAAGTAAGTATTTATGTATGTAATTGAAATTGAACATACTTTTTACTACGCCACTGACAAACTCCTCCTACATATCTAGTGCGTCAGATTTTGTCTATGCCTTCTCATCTTCTTTTGTGACCACTCTAACTTACTTTAATTCATAACTCGAAAGCTGTTGATTTTAGAAATTAAATAAAGCAATATTTAAGAGAGGCTTGTAAACCTTTCTTAACCATAACCTAGCTTTTTTTTGCTTGGTTTTCATAGCAAAAAAAGCTAGGTTATGGTTAAGAAGGGTTTGTAAACCTCTCTTAAATATTGATTCATTTTTATGAATACCGCTGTAGAGGTTTAAATCTAGTTTGTAGATTATTTCACGATCTTTAAAAAAGTACTAAACAATTTTTACTGAAAAATCAATATTTTCGGGGCTATTGCCATGTGAAGATGAAAATTTAGAAAAAATGCTTTAAAGAGACCTAACTCTCGAGGGTTTGAAAAGTGTTTTAGAAAAGTGTCCTCTTTCATCACCCAGGGACGTGCCCAAGATGGGAGATTGGGGGGGAACTTCCCCCCACAATATTTTAGAAAGTTGGAAAAAAGTTGGCAAAATCACTCAAAATTTGGTTATAAATCACTCAAAATTTGGTCAAGTTGGCAAAAGCCGCTAAACCGACAATACGAAAAATAGCTAAATACAAGAAGTTGGCAATTTTGAATTAATTAAGTTGGCAAATTCCCTCCTCAAGAAAGTTAGCTGGGCACGTCCTTGTCATCACTTAAGTTAAGTAAAGTGTATCCGCGGACACCCTGTATAGATCCCTGACTTCAGAAAACGCCAAATAACGAAGTCTGAAGTGGTCAAATCGGGCGATCTTTCTGAGCACTGAAAATCTCCAAAAGGAGACATTAGGCGACCTAAAAACGAGTTTTTATTGCAGCTAATTGATGAATTGGGACTGGGGACACGTGGCTCGAACAGGACGGTGCAACCGCACACATAACTTGTGCGACAATGGACATTTTGAAGGATGCGTTTTCGGGTCGCCTAAATGTCTCGTTTTAGCGATTTGCAGGGACCGGCAAGATCGCCCGATTTGACCACTCCAGACTTCTTTCTTTGCGATTTCTTGAAGTCACAGGTCGAAAATAAACGAGTATTTCTTCCGTATCGACAAATAAAAATTATTTTTAAATAATTATTATTAACAATTTAGTCAAATTTGGCGACTACCTTTGCCGTATTATTAACGTTCCAGAATGAATATCCAGGCTAGATATGCCTATCCCGGTAACATTACCCCGTACCGCGCGGTTTGCGAATTTTACCAATGGGTCTAGTCTAGAACATGGACACGATTTTTACACAAAAATTTGATTTGGGTTGAGCAGCGACATGTGTAAATTGGGGATGTGTAATTACAAGCGTAATTTAGTATGTATTGGCAGTTTTTTTAGGTTCATAAATTTTGTATTAACATATCGAACAAATTTTGTGCGGGTAGTCACACCATTGTTACAAAATGAAGAGCACACGAAGGGGGGGGGGTTGTACATTACATTATTTTACATTCATAGTTAGTAAATTTTTGAAAATCCTCTTCGTCGCCTTTGTATAGAAATTAAAACGAGTGACGTGTTTTGTAAAGATATAAAATTTCAATGACAAATCAGAAAAAGATACTTAAGAAATAGAGATTATTGTGTTGGAAATTCCTGGAAAGTGATAATAATAAGCGGCTTTTTGATCACATTATCCGGTGGTTTTTGTATGTAAACTAATTAAAGCGGCCGGTTCCCAATCAAAATGATCACAATAATAACCGACTGATAACATTATCCGTGATCACATTAAGCGGATTCTACTGTAATTATAATTTATTTTTTACCAAAATATAACTTCACCATCTATCAGATCGTACTAATAATTAATTTTTAGTAAAATTGGACCATGGTCGTTGTTCCTATGCATCTACTCCTTAAATAGTTGCTGTTAATAACTAATTAGCAAAAGAAATTTTTCAAGTCCAGTTTATTAAATCAAAGTGGTGGCAGTTTTTAACCAACTAATGTATTTTTAAAACATTTGATGATTTAAATTAAATTTGAAAATACCCACATCGTATTAAAGTGGTTTCCCCGTTCGCGTGCTGCTCGGAGTTCTCGAAAGTTTCTAGAACCCACATCAGTTTATTTTATTAGCGTTCTTTCAAATGAAATGAGGAAATTATAGATTTTTCTTATTTAATAAGATATTCAAATCAGCAATTATAATTTGGGTTTCGTGTTTGCATGAAAAAATTAAAATTGTAAAATTTGCTGTTATGTGTCACATGGCAAAGCAAAGATACCCACCAGTTTATTTCAAAAGTATAACGTTTGCTAATTATTTATCAGCTTAGCATGCTAGTTATACTGACCTACCGCATCTCCGTTTTTTCATGGTCATTTTAAAACTTCATTAGATTTTAATATTTCTATTATATTCAAGCATAATTTTCTTTAGACATTCCAAAAATGGTAATTAAAAGCTTTTTTTTTATGTTGACATCACATTTGTGACAATCAAAATAAGTGGTCGTCTTAGATGCTCAAATAAGGAAAAGAGTTTGATATTAGCCCATTTTCGCAAACATGTTCGAAAAAAAACGGTTCCTAAAAAACACGAGTACTTCTAAATAACTTCTTGCTAACTACAGCGATATTTTTGTCAATAAGGATTGGGTACGTATAGAAAAAATAAGTACAATACATTCAGGGATAACTAAATTAATTTAATATTAAAGCTAACCCAAGGAATCATGGCTGGGCGGAGTCAATATCTTACGCAGTAAGATTTAACGTTAAACGTTAGCTTTAAAATTCTTTTAAGTAGGTATTTATTAACAAAATTTATTTTAATAATTTTAAGAAACAAACTTTTTCTAACTTTTTTTAAATAAATTGTTTCGTTTAAATAGCCTCTGCGTTATTCACTGCTTGAAGTTAAAAGTAGAGTAATCTTTGGGCGTATTACATATTATAATGCTCGTAGAAGTTATTATTAGAATTACATGAATGTCCTTGCAAGATATCACTGTGTGCGTTGTTGTCAAGTTTAGGGCTTCAGGAGGACCGTAGTACAAGTTGGGCGTGATAATATCGGTTCTACATATATAGGATATACAGCTTGTATATACAGGCATACCGACGCGCCCTCTACCCAAAGTTTCTACGAACTAACCGTGTATGTTTTGAGATGTGTACCGGAATTACGAAGCCCTAGCAAAAAACGAGATATAAGGACCTCTCTTAATATCTAGCGTTACTAACTCGATATACACGGAGATTTTTATCATGCCCGAAACCGGGCTTCGTATTGAGGTAGCGGGCTTCGCATTAACCGCTGAATATGGCATTTTGGGCTTCGTAAGGATGGTTAACATATATATATATCTTGGCGATCTGTATAACGTCGCTAAATACATTACATTACCTCCATTACTTAGCTTAATCACCAACCACCACAAATCCATATCAATCGACCTGCTAGTAATTAACTCACATTTCCACGACTTTTTATAGTAAATCATTACTCCTCCCGTATGACGAGATGAGGAATCGTTTCTCACTACATCATAGTTGTCAATCAGAATCAAACCATCTTCATCCATATCTGTCAAATGAGTCTCACTTAAACACACAAATTCCGGATCACACTCCTTAATCATCAGTTCCATCTCACAAAAGTTGTTGATGACACCTTGAATGTTTAGATATATACATCTTACAATCTCTGATTGCTAATACATTGTCTTATGCTTCTCTATATTTACTTTCCTCTTATATGTTGGACAATCCACACTCCAGGTTTTATGGCCAACATCAAGTTGTAATTTTAACTCCTTGTTTGCTCTAGAACAATTTACACATTTAGTTTCAACCACCGAACAGTTCTTTGCTATATGCTTCTCATCTCCACAATTGTAGCACAATGAACCAACCGTACAATTCCGAGCCATGTGGTTAAAGCCACCGCACTTTAAGCACCTCAATACTCGAACACTCTCGTATACACTACATCTATCCCACATTATATTAATTTTTCCACTTGTTAATACCCGTTCGAAGGCTTTACCATCCATTTCCAAAATAGCATTAAAAATCTTATCGTTCTTGTAAGACCTGTATACTTTAACACAATTCAATTCATCAAAGCATAAATCATTTTGAGCTTTAACTGCCTTCACGATCTCCTCTTTGCCCATCTCCTCACTCATTCCAACTACTAGAATTTTTGGTTTTCTAACATTTGACACCCTTACATCATATTCAGATCCCAACCTGCTCACAATTTCTTTTCCAATCCTATCTGCTGATTGCCTACTGCACCATCGTTTTTTAACTGTGCAATATTATTCACTCTTGCAGATATAGAAGAAGGGTTTATGTTCTTTTTTATATCCTCCATTGTTTTCTCTACTTTCTGCGATTTCTCCTTAGGCTTGACGATTACCGGCAATCTTAGTTGCTCTGCATATGTCGCTATCTTCCCAATACTTTCAACACTCGTTTTCTTATCTACCACTTGCAAATTAAATTCATTTTTGAATTCCTTCATTACAGCTTCCACTTTTTTAATAATACTATTTGATTTTTCCTCTATTAATCCTTTCATATCCACTTCATATTGCCTTATCTCTGCCAAAATATTCTCCTGATTAGACCTTAACACCTCAAAAGTATTGATGCATGAATCACAAATAAACTTGATGTTTTTAAACTGATTGAATATATCGCACTCCCTTTCTGGAATTCCAACACACTTCTTGCCATGGAATGCCTTTCTGCAGAAGCCCGCACACATCAAAACACATGTTTCTCTTCTTAAACCACCACCACACTTTCCACAATCTAACTCCATTAGAGTCAGATTCTCTTATCGCTTTTTTTATATTTAGCGACCAAAATCATCCAAAAAAAACAACCAATATCAAGCGCACGCAATAAACACGTCCTAACAATATTAGGTTAACCTCCGCATTTTGTAATTTTTTCTAGTAACTAAATTAATAAATAGTATTTTATGTATATTATAAATAATATTTAGTGCATATATTAAGAACTTTAATAATTATATTAATAGTTCATATACCTATAATATGTAGTAGGTATGTATTACATAAATATTCTGATATGTGGTACAATAGCATGGGTATAATAGCATGCTGCTTTATTTAATATACCTTGACGTAACATCTAAATATTTATACTATTTATATCATTTTAATTATTGTAATAAATTAGGTATATAATTGGTATATACAGCTAAACATTATAATATAATATTATTTAATATACAGTATATAATACACAGTATAATATGTATCATGCTATTTTATTAATATAATATTTTATATTAATAATATACCACATATAAGAATAATATGTAATATACGTACTACATAGGTATATCAAATATTAATATATTAAAGTTTTTAATATAATGTGTTACCGTGAAAGTGGATTATTAGGAAAGGTACATTAAAAATATTTTTGTGTGAAAACGAGAATAAATATTTATTGTCAATCTACTTTTCCTGACCCGCTTTAGGAAAAGTATACATTCACTAAATTATTTTCAAATTATTTATTCATCTTCAGTAATTACAAATAAATGCATAATATCGTCACCCTAATTATCAAACCTTGTAACTCCAAATTCATTACTTTTGCAGAAAACACAAAAACATTTTAAATAAAAAATTCAAACAAATCAATTTTCGTATCAATGGAGATACGAGGTTCTATTTTTTCTATTTAATTCTATTTTATTCTATTTAATTTAGGTTCTATTAATACTTAAATATTAAACAAATACATAAAAGTCAATTTTATATACAAGCGTGTCTGCTACATCAGTTTTCTATTCTTTCCCTTATATAAAAACAAAATTATGTGCAGTTACAAGGTTTTCTCCATCTATAGAGTATTTTTTTCTCTAACAGATGGCATCAAAATCTCATTTTTGATCAAAAATGGAGTTACGAGGTTTGATAATTAGGGTGACGATATGGTATCCTGAGATTCAGTAAACTTTTCAACAGATAATTATCATTGTTAGTTAACATTTTAATACATATTGAATAATAATATTGAAGGAAAAAAGATTAGCAAAAAACCTTCATTTGATTTCTTAACAAATACAACTCCTATTTACATATTTACACTATTTACATTAATAATTTGCCAACTCTCTTATTAGTTCGAATTCCGAATCCATACAGCGAAGATGGAATCTTTCCACCATCTTTTTGATGTATTCTTCAATTGTCTGATAACCCATGTTCAGATGGAGTTGATGGGTGGAGAATCGCCATGGTAGTCCATTGATTAATTTTAGCTGTTTGTTTTGGAGCACTTGCAGTTTCTACATGTGTGTATGTACTGCTCTTTCCCATACAGGGCATCCATATGTCATAATAGGGCGAATGATTGTTTTATAGATTATATTCTTGTTGTTGTAGGACAACTTTGAGTTAGCAGCTAATAGTGGATATAGACTTCTGCTACATTTGTGCGCCTTGTTTCTTGCCTTTTCAATATGTTGTCCAAATGTTAATTTTTTATCTAATGTAACACCTAAATATGTTACTGTATTTGCAAAACATACTTCTGTGTTTCCTGTATTCAGATTTGTACATGGTTGACGTTTTGGTGATTTATTGAATAGGAAAATTATGGCTTGAGTTTTCTCGTCGTTTAACTTGATTTTCCATTTGTGTAGGTACTTTTTACATGTTTTATAACCATTTTGCAGTTTTTTAATTATGGTTTTTGTTAATTTACCTTCAGTAATTAGTCCTGTGTCATCTGCATAAAACATTGTATCGCAATTTTTGGGTTTTTTGAAATCTGAAATAAATATGGAGTAAAGCAATGGTGATAACACTGAGCCTTGGGGTAGACCAGTTATGATGTCTTTAATATCGGAATGAGTTAATTTAATTTAAAATTAATTAATAAAATAATTTTTCAAAAAAAATAAAAATTTTGTGAATTTAATTTTATGTTTTGTAGCTGCATTGTTTGTTATTTTCTGATTTTCTGTGAAATGGATTGGTTTTTCAAAAATTTTTACTAGACGAAAGTTGTAGTCGGTTAAATTTCCTATCCGGAATGGGGCGTCAGATTTTCAGTAAAATATTTCGTTTAAAAGATACAGGGTTTTGAAAAAAACCAAAATAAAAGAAAGCTCAAATTTTTCGACATTTTTTAACTTACTTTAATTCATAACTCGAAAGCCGTTGATTTTAGACAATAAAAGGTTTAAACCTAGTTTGTAGATTATTTCACCCTTTTTAAAAAAGCACTAAACCATTTTTACTGAAAAATTATTATTTTCGGAGCTATGGCCACGTCAAGGTGGAAATTAAAAAAAATGCTTTAAAGAGGCCTAACTCTCGAGGGTTTGAATTTAGAAAAAATATTTTGTTAAATATTGTTCTTAGAAAAGTGTCCTCTATTACCACCTAAATTATGTAAAGTGAGTGCGGGGACACCCTATATAGTATTCTTTTGTAATGCTTGTTTTTGCTAAGTCCTTTTTATTGTACCTTTATTAAATTTTTTCTTCTATTTAATTTATAATTGCATTCTAGATAATATATTATATAAAATGAAATGTAGGAAATAATCCGACCCTTAAAATAATCTCCCCCTGAAAAACTAATTTCAAGGTCCAAAAATAACTTAGGGAAAATTCCGCACTTTTTACGGTCTTCTTATTATTAAATAAATTAAATTATTTGGGTATAACATCCAAAATCTGGCTTGACTATTCGTTTCTTACCATTTAAAGCTCAGTCGAAATTATCTTCATGTATGTCGCCCACTATTAGGCGACCTTGCAAAATTTCCTTTACTAATCAAAATTTTAACGTATATTTTTCAAATATTCAATTACTACTATTAAATCGTTTTCGTTATTCCGGACGTAAAAGTAACCTTTTCGTCAACAATTTCAGGTACGATAAGTACCTGTTTTCATATATGGCAGAATAACGAAAAGCGCTTTACATTACGCAGCCGTAAAACTTATTTTTCACCTCGGGGGCGTTTGGATGCCTCGGCTCCGTTAACGCTACTCCTCGGCATGCACCCACCAGCGCCCCTCGAACGGAAAATCTCGTTTTACGTCCTTGTGATGAAAAGTACTATTTCTTTCTAAAATTATAAGCCAGAATAATACAAACTTTTAAGTTTTCACTTTCATTTATCAATCAATTTCAAAATAAAAACTATTTTGTCCAATTTTCGGACATCAAACTCAAAACGACCTCGCAATCCCGTAGGTAAACTGCGAGAGAGCTTACCTTCCATCTCTTCACAAATCAACGAACCCGTGTCGTCTACTCATAAAACTTTTCAATGTTCAAGAAATTTTATAAATTTACAAAACTCAAATATATATCTCTAAAACTTTTCGCTTAGTAACAAAAACTTCTTCATATCCAAAAAATGCGACAATATATTATTGTATTATTTTGGGATGAAAAAGATTTGCAGTTTTTGCAATTTATGTATGTAAAAAATTTAAATATAAAAGTTTGATTTTGGGAAATAATAAAAAGCAAAGGTTTAATGGTTATTATCGCATAAAAGTCCATGCAAACCCTTTCTGTGTGGGCTATGGTCCCATGCTGCTGAAACCAGACGTCTTTCGGTTCCATCCCTTCCAACTGCGGCAAGAAAAAAACCTGGATCATGGTCAGCTAACGTGCAGAAGTGACTGTAACCGCTCTATCATTTTCTTCAAGAAAGTAAGATCCGATGATCCCAATTCTTTAAATTGCACACCATACTGTCAACCTATGTCTTAGAGAACGTCATAGAGACGGTCGTTAGCATAGCGATTAAGCGCATAGACTGCTAATACAGAGAACCCGGTTCGACTCCGGGCGAAGAAAGAATCATATTATGGCCGTCTCCCCTCAACAGGCAATGGCAAACCACCGGGGTGTAATCTGCCATGAGAAGCCTTTGTCTTAGGATAAAAAGACCTAGTACGAAACATATAAAATATAGGGTGTTTTTTTAACTGCATGAGAACTTTCAATAGGGATAACAATTGAATCAAGATTGCTATGGAAACAGTTTTTTGACATTTGTGTTTAGCAAGGTTTGGCATTTGATAATGCATAGATTGAGCATTGAACAACGCTACCAAATTATAGAAATATATTTTAAAAATCAAAGCTCTGTTCGCCAAACATATAGAGCCCTTCGCCCATTTTATGTTAGACATTTTCGACTTTCTGAGCTAGCTATTCGTGCAGTGGTAGACAAATTTCGTACCACTTCTTCGTTGCGTGATATAAAAACACCAGCAAGACGAAATTATGTGCGTACCGAAGAAGCTATCAGTTCTGTGAGTGAAAGTGTGCAACAGGACCCAAACATTTCAATTCGCCATCGTGCTCAACAACTTGGCGGGCTTTGTCCGTCCACTACATGGAAAATTTTACGGAAAGATCTTCATTTACTACCTTATAAAATCCAGTTGGTTCAAGAACTGAAGCCTGATGATCATCGATTGCGTCGTGAGTTCGCAGATTGGGCTCACAACCAATTGGAAGTGGATCCATTTTTTTACCGTAAAATTTTGTTCAGTGACGAGGCACATTTCTGGTTAAATGGGTATGTGAATAAAACAAAATTGCCGTATATGGAGTGAGACCAATCCGGGACATTATCTTGAGACTCCATTGCATCCATTAAAATTGACTGTTTGGTGTGGAATACACGCCAACGGCATCATTGGTCCATATGTCTTTCGAAATGAGGAAGGAGCTACCGTTGCGGTGAATGGTGTGAGATATCGACACATGCTCAATACATTTTTGTTTCCAAAACTTCAAGAGCTAAACATTGACAACTTATGGTTCCAACAGGATGGTGCTACGTGCCACACAGCCAACGAAACCATCAATTTATTGAAAGGACAATTTGGTGACAACATTATTTCAAAACGTGGTCCTATCAATTGGCCTCCAAGATCGTATGATTTGACACCTCCGGATTATTTTCTGTGGGGGTATGTTAAATCCATGGTTTATGCTAACAAACCAACAACTCTAGAAGCATTGGAGGCTAATATTCAGCAAGCCATTTATGAAATAAAGCCAGAAATATTGGAAAAAGTGGTCAAAAATTGGACTGAACGGATGCGCTTCGTAACCATTAGTCGTGGTGGTCACATGCCGGAAGTCATGTTCAAATCATAAATGCCTTTAACTGTACTTTCATAAAAAAATTATAACCAAAACATTCCGTCAGGTTTTTAATAGCTCTATTCGCGGTAACACTCCTGGACACGTTTTATCCTACTGCGTCTGCGGTTTAATACTTTTTATCATCGAATTTGAGCTTTAATGACAATTTTATTATAAATCCGCAGACGCAGTAGGATAAAACTTATCCCGGATTGTTACCGCGAATAGAGCTAATGTTTTATTTCATTTTGAAGTTCTCATGCAGCTAAAAAAACACCCTATACATAAATCGTCCCCAAATTAAAAAAGTTCACCAAACCCTCTTTAGGGTAAAGAGACCGAGAAAGAAAGAACTGTCAACCTGTCGGAGTGCAAAGGTCTCTGGTGGAGCTCCCTGGGATTCGTATCACTGCAATTCCGCATATTCTGTTTATTGGCACATCCACTAAGGTGAAAATGTGCCTCGTCAGTGAAATGGTCTTGAAATGGTCGAGGGCATCTGTCTGTTTTCAAACTGAACGTCTGCCTGGGAGGATGTTGAAGTGCAGCTTGAACCATCTCGATGTTTTCTGCGGTAGTGACGGTAAACTGAGGCCCCCTTTCTTACCGTGGACACATTTTCGGTATCCTGGAATGCATGAACCCAGGTAATAATTCGATCGCGAATTTGTCCGCTGGGTGATTTAATAAAGTGTAATTTCAATTTTAATTTAAAATCATTTTAAGCAATTGACACTTTTTTTCTGCTCTAAAATTTTACGATTAGGAGTTAGCGGTTGAACACTGTTAGCCGACGATATTATGATGAATTAATTAATCAAAAATATTTTAATATTTTTTGTATTGTACGAAAGACATTGTAGATAAATATCATGAACAAAATCACTCATATGACGTGCTGATTCGTACTATTAAATAGGTTGCGCCACTGTGCACTGTGAAGAGGTGCCAACCTTAGAGCTCCCTTAGTAAATTCAGTCTTTAAGAACATTTCAACTAGTGAACACGCCTAGCTCCTATTTTAAATAAGTGAACCTTAAAATTGTAAAAATAAAAAACGGAATTGATAAATCCTAAATTTTATGTGACAAGTGAATGTGTAGTGAATTAAGATAGGTAAAACGGTATCCAAAAAATAACCCAAATTAGACAAAATTAAGTAAAAAAGCTTCTTGGCGGGAAAATTCTTAATTCTAAAATCTAAAGTGATTCGAAACATAAAAAATTAAAAGTGCTAAGTGACTTTAAAAACTCCATAACTAAACAATCAATAAAAATTTTGGTGAATTTCAACTAATTTTATAATTTTAGCATTTTGCCTATAAGATTGAGGACATTTCGTGGCAAAAGTGATACAAAATTGTGTTAATTAGGCTCCAAAAATTTTCCCATTCTACATTAAATTTTCAAACTTGGCATTTGCAGTGTTCAAATAAGCGCTCTCAAGATAGCAATTCAAAAATTTTAGAAAAGTTAATTCAAATCTCAATATTATCACTTGTTGATGTATTCTAAAATGGAAGTTCTTTCCCGCGAAAAGTGCAAGCTAATATGTCTGGAGGCTAATCAAGTCGCCCGCGTAGGTGCTGTATCAACATATTATATAAATTCCTGGCACAAAGCTTTTTTTGTTATCAGCAGTTCCGACAGCAAAATTTAATCAAGGTGTTTAAGAAGTCAACATGCAGAAATTCCATCTATTGATAAGATAAGTGTTTGTTTCTTTTATTTTTTACTATTTATACATTTTATTGAATTGCGCAGAAATTTTTGCGAAGCGTTAACATTTTTTTGTTATATAAATAAACCAGGTATATGTGGGAAATTGTCTTGTCACAAATTGAATTGTGGAAAATTCAAATAGAATGGAAATGACAACCTTTGAGAATCTGATTGGTTCATTCGATTGTTATTGCATAATTTATTGTATTTTTCCTTAGTGGTTGGGAGTGGCTCATGTGCAGAAACGAATACTAATAGTCATTTCGGATCTATGTATGTTTGTGTCAATTGGTGGAATTGGGTTTCATGGGTTCTCCTTCCACATTTGCCGCGCAAGCCCAAATCACGTGCCAACCACTAAGAAAAAAAATACCTCTAGTCGACCACGTTTTCAAATTAAAAAGATGTATATTATAACTTATATTATATCTTATCACTTATAACGTAACAACCTAAATATGCGTCATTAACGCCACCACTGGCGCACTTAGGAGGTCGAGAAAATGCAGCTATTTGTTATTTTTTTTTCTGGAAAAGTGTATATAATTATTGCACACCAATTATTTTTATTTAAAAGACCTTTATTTTAGAAATACAATGTAATTTTTTTGTACAAAAATATTAAAAAATAACCCATTTACAGCCGATGTTCGGCAACCCTGTTTTTTATAAAGCATTTTGCGGTGAGCAAGATATTTCAAAAACTAGTGCACAAATCTATTTCAAATTTGCTATACTTGTTTTAGATTTTCGTTAAAAAAAAAAGCGATACTTTTCGTCCATAAAATAAAAAATACGGATTTAAATAAAAAATCCTCAACGTTAGGGACTAGATTTTGATGTCTAAAACAAGTATACCAAATTTGAAATAGATTTGTGCACTAGTTTTTGAAATATCTTGCTCACCGCAAAATGCTTTTTAAAAACAGGGTTGTCGAACATCGGCTGTAAATGGGTTATTTTTATTTAATATTTTTGTACAAAAAAATTACATTGTATTTCTAAAATAAAGGTCTTTTAAATAAAAATAATTGTTGTGCAATAATTATATATACTTTCCCAAAAAAAAATACAAATAGCTGCATTTTCTCTACCTCATAAGTGCGCCAGTCCCCTTAAATGGCTGTAATTCGCGAACGGTAAGAGCGATTAATTTGCGATTCCGGAAACTAATTAGCTAAAAATTCTCCATATATGTTTTTTAGATTTTGCGAAAGTGTCGGCGCTAGCTTGAAACGGGTGAATTTTTTTTTGATTATTTTTGAAATATAGGTTCTTCTTCATCAGTTTTACACAAATTACAGACACCTTTGTGTAATTGTCTACCCTCTACCATATCAATCTTTACGGCATTCTATAGGAACTCTACTAAAGTATACTGGTTAAATTCCGAAAATATCCCAATTTTTAACGTAAATGAACAGTAATTCTGAAAAGACTTCAATGCGATTTGTATGAACCGAATATTATAGTGAGTGTACCATACTCAATGAAATACTACCATTTGAAAGTTTCATTTCTGATTTTGATTGGGTAAAAAATCGCTTCTCTTTCTACTTCTTTCAAGTGAACATTATTTTTCTTCTTTACTGTCGAAAAATGTACTTTTTTTAACAAATTTATCAGATTTACATTTCCAAAGAAAACCCGCCATACCAGCACACTCATTCTTATTTTTTGAAATGTTATTTACTTTTATAAAAAAGGAAATTATTAAAATTTGAATATAGTTGCCCAATTATGTAGGAAAAGCGAGTGGCGTTTTTACAAGTAAATACTAAGGTAATTAATTTATTTAATTGCCAAACCTTGTGAACAAAAATTTGATTATAAATGGCGCAATATATAAATTAACACACTTTAAAAATGTAAATAATAATAGCTGCAAAACCCTAATACATGCAAAAGAAGCACATAAAAGATTTAATGACGTAAAAATTACGTCAAGGTACCGAGATGTAGAGGCAGTTCCAATAACATCGATACTTGTAGACGCAACTTCCTGTGCAATTGCTCGTTGAAGTGTTCTAGATTTTTTAGGTGCACTTTGATAATAAGAAAGTAAGGCGGGGAATACAGAGGGCACAGCATCTGATTTTAAACGTTTGTTGTAACTATCACATCTCTCTATAATATCACTTGGTAGAAAATGCTCACTACAGATTTTTGAACCTGATGGAGTATAAGTTTTTCGTTTTATTGCATGTATCTATCGCTTTAAAAGTGCTGAGTTATCAGTGGAAATCTGCAAAAAATATATAAAGTACACCTAAAAATTAAAAACGAGTTGAGTTGACTTATACCTAGTTTACACGAGCTTAGTAGCTAATGCTTAGTACTAATGCTTAGTACTAATACCTTGCGTGTAAACATGCTGAAGTAGTGCTTAGTATTAGTGCAACCGCCAGTGCAAGTGAATAGAAGTCGGTTCTATTTACTAACGACAAGTTGACCACCTCCACTAAAATTTAACCTAGAACTTGTCGCTTGCTGACGTCATATATCTTGCTACTAACAAGATCGTGGCTACTGGCTACTCACTAATACCTTTTTACTAATACCAACGTGTAAACGGTTACTTGTTACTTGTCACTATACCGATTAGTACTAAGCATTAGTACTAAGCATTAGTTACTAAGCTCGTGTAAACTAGGCATTATACCTAGTTTACACGAGCTTAGTAGCTAATGCTTAGTACTAATGCTTAGTACTAATACCTTGCGTGTAAACATGCTGAAGTAGTGCTTAGTATTAGTGCAACCGCCAGTGCAAGTGAATAGAAGTCGGTTCTATTTACTAACGACAAGTTGACCACCTCCACTAAAATTTAACCTAGCACTTGTCGCTTGCTGACGTCATATATCTTGCTACTAACAAGATCGTGGCTACTGGCTACTCACTAACACCTTTTTACTAATACCAACGTGTAAACGGTTACTTGTTACTTGTCACTATACCGATTAGTACTAAGCATTAGTACTAAGCATTAGTTACTAAGCTCGTGTAAACTAGGCATTATACCTAGTTTACACGAGCTTAGTAGCTAATGCTTAGTACTAATGCTTAGTACTAATACCTTGCGTGTAAACATGCTGAAGTAGTGCTTAGTATTAGTGCAACCGCCAGTGCAAGTGAATAGAAGTCGGTTCTATTTACTAACGACAAGTTGACCACCTCCACCAAAATTTAACGTAGCACTTGTCGCTTGCTGACGTCATATATCTTGCTACTAACAAGATCGTGGCTACTAATACCTTTTTACTAATACCAACGTGTAAACGATTACTTCTTACTTGTCACTATACCGATTAGTACTAAACATTAGTACTAAGCATTAGTTACTAAGCTCGTGTAAACTAGGCATTATACTAAGTTTACACGAGCTTAGTAGCTAATGCTTAGTACTAATGCTTAGTACTAATACCTTGCGTGTAAACATGCTGAAGTAGTGCTTAGTATTAGTGCAACCGCCAGTGCAAGTGAATAGAAGTCGGTTCTATTTACTAACGACAAGTTGACCACCTCCACTAAAATTTAACCTAGCACTTGTCGCTTGCTGACGTCATATATCTTGCTACTAACAAGATCGTGGCTACTGGCTACTCACTAATACCTTTTTACTAATACCAACGTGTAAACGGTTACTTCTTACTTGTCACTATACCGATTAGTACTAAGCATTAGTACTAAGCATTAGTTACTAAGCTCGTGTAAACTAGGCATTATACCTAGTTTACACGAGCTTAGTAGCTAATGCTTAGTACTAATGCTTAGTACTAATACCTTGCGTGTAAACATGCTGAAGTAGTGCTTAGTATTAGTGCAACCGCCAGTGCAAGTGAATAGAAGTCGGTTCTATTTACTAACGACAAGTTGACCACCTCCACTAAAATTTAACCTAGAACTTGTCGCTTGCTGACGTCATATATCTTGCTACTAACAAGATCGTGGCTACTGGCTACTCACTAATACCTTTTTACTAATACCAACGTGTAAACGGTTACTTGTTACTTGTCACTATACCGATTAGTACTAAGCATTAGTACTAAGCATTAGTTACTAAGCTCGTGTAAACTAGGCATAATGCCTAACTTGTCGTTAGTAAATAGAACCGACTTCTATTCACTTGCACTGGCGGTTGCACTAATACTAAGCACTACTTCAGCATGTTTACACGCAAGGTATTAGTACTAAGCATTAGTACTAAGCATTAGCTACTAAGCTCGTGTAAACTAGGTATTACCGATAAAATGACAATCCATCACCAGGTTTACTTCTAACAGTGCAAACGTATGCAGCGTAGGTATGTGACATATTATTATTGATATTATCTATAAAATTAAATAATATTTAATTGCTTTTCATCAAACTTCTATACACTTTATTATAATAAAAAGAATACCACACCAACTTCAATTAAAATACAAATTTTGGTATCAACACAAAAGTGTTTATAACACTATAGGGGTTTTTGGTTCTCAATATTTATATTAAAATTTTCAGCCTTAA
The DNA here is from genome assembly GCA_958510855.1 of Rhagonycha lutea. Taxonomy (NCBI): domain Eukaryota; kingdom Metazoa; phylum Arthropoda; class Insecta; order Coleoptera; family Cantharidae; genus Rhagonycha; species Rhagonycha lutea. The sequence continues at coordinate 17,003,766 of OY294042.1, forward strand.
TTTTATGACTTTAGTTAATCTATAATACCTGTTTAACCACACTATTAATTAAAAATCCATCAAGAACGTCTTTATTTTAAGAAATGGAATGCAAGACAATAATACCATAAACCTGAACTTGCCTCAACTGCAAAACGCGACCGACCACCTGAGCAGGCATCAATTTTAAATCGCAAGTTGTGTATCTAGGTTTTAATTTGACATGTTTGTAACAACCAGATATTCAAACTAATGGTCAATAAACTAAATGTTTGATTAGAAATAAATACTCAAGCCAAAATAGTTACTCAAATTCTTTATAGCGACCTTTAACAGCCTTCGCTAATCGAATGCATTTAATTATTGACGTCAATATTATTTTATTGTCTTGATTGTCAAAAATTTCTCTCCGGTTATTCGCTTTGTTTCTTCAAGCGTTTTCTTTCTTAAATTATAATATTGACATACAATTTATACACTGTTGCACAATGCGGGGTTATTAAATTGATGAGGCTATGGTTCAAATTAGATATTCAAACTGATGGTTAATAAAATGTAATGTTTGATAAGAAATAAATATTCAAACAAAGAAAAGTTACTCAAATTCTTTATAGCGACCTTTAACAGCCTTTGCTAATATAATACATTTAATTATTGACGTCAATATTACTTTATTGTCTTGATTGTCAAAAATTTTTCTCCGGTTATTCGCTTTGTTTCTTCAAGCGTTTTCTTCCTCTGATTATATAATAATTGACATAGAATTTATACACTGTTGCACAATGTGGGGTTTTTAACTTCGTGAGGTTTTGGTCCAAAACAGATATAAAAATTATAATAAAAACAATCGTTGTGTAAAATTATTATTTGTTTTGTGTTTAGAGCTTCAACAACAAGTTAGTACTTCACCGTAGTACCTAGGTGAATTTTAACTTGGTTACTATATAAGATTTTTATGTTAAAATTATCTTTTGATATTTCATTGAGAATTTTGTACAGTGGACCTATGTTTTCATCTCCACTCCACAAATATTGGTGGTGTTTCTCAGTTTTTAGGGATACATTGATGCTTATCTTTCCGTTTATAGATATAACTTGTTCTTGTTGTAATGAGTCAAAACGATTTGAGGTACTCACCGGCTGGCTCAGCCAATAATCTTTCAGAGAAGTTTGACGTTTAATTTTAATAAACACCTCTGGACTGTTTCTTAGGGGCTTTTAGTTATGATATGATGGATATGTAACACTTTCCTAAATCCGTGGAGGTGGTACCCGATTTAATATTTCCGAATAATGCTTTTGCTGGTACCAAGAATCTGGATTGGAGTTTAACTTAACTTCAAGAAGATCACCATCATTTGGTGGACTAATTATCGTTCCTGCACATTAGCTGCGGTTTTTTTCTTTCAGTAACGTAACTCTAGATCTAATCCTTCTCCGTGTCAATCGGACTGTTGCAATGCTGCGCTCTTGTATAAAGAGAATCAGGTATTAAGTTTCTTCATTAAATATTGATTGATTTTCTCAATTGTTTTTTGTCTTCATGATTTCTCTTATAATAGTATTATTGGTAATCGTTTAAAGGCATCTGGAAATTTCCTGTTCCACATATCTTATGTTGATAATTTCTTTGGAATGTCTGATTGGTGAACCAGCTTGCGATTGTGAAGAAGCTTTGTCAACCGCAACTCTTGCGTGTGCTTTTGAGTTTTATCCCGGTTTTATCGTAAAATTTTATTGCACCCCCGACAGGAAAACAACTTTTTCTGGTATGATTTCATGTCGGTCTGGGTAAGTGCCTGGTGGCAAAGTACCCTATTTTACAGAGCGGACACTTATACCAGTGCGTTTTTTACTCAAACATTTTATATACTTGCTGATACTATTTCTGCTTGCATAGGTCGATAAGCACTTGCAACATTTATATGTTTTTTTTGTGGGGGGGCGTGGCTTTCTGTATATACTCCTATGAAATCTGTATTTCAGAGGGTTGGAAATAAAATTCATTTTTATGATTTCTCGTTGTTTTCGCTTTATCATCAGACATCGCTTTTGTCATCAGACATCGATTTTGGACCTGAGCAACCAGAAGCTGTTTATAAGGTAAATTTGGGCTCAAAATGATGGATATGCTGGAAGGTTGTGGTAATTTTATTCAGAATGAAACCAACTTCAATACAGAATTTTTTTTTTAAGCATCTTTATTGTTACAAAATACACAAATTTCAAATTTTTACAAAAAAGCCATTAATTTAAATTGAATCGGTTTTCTTTAACAATTTTATTCAAATTAACCTTTTATAATGGATTCATGGAACTACCAAATATAATATAATAATGTTAGTTTTTAAAATGAAGACTTGAACCTAAATTTTATAATGTCACTGATTTGACTTACAAACTCGAAATCCATTTTCCACATGTACATTTCTTATTTTTTTACACAATTTGTCGTCGTCGTCGCCTGCTTCACGGTGTAGGCCACAGGCCTGTTCCGATTTCTAATCAGCCCACCTCTTCCTTGGACGTCCAACATCTCTTCTCCCACTTGGATCATATTTCACACACAATTTGTTTTTAGTTTAATATGTGCCCACTTATAAAAATAATAATTATTTAAAATTCGGATTGTCTTCAACAACATGGATTCTTTACTGGTCATTCTACTTCATCTAACTTATTATCTTTGTTACGCGTCGATTCCGCACAACGCCCTTTCCCCTTTTTCGCGCAACAAAATTACGACTCTTTTTAGGAAGGCTTTCCGGCTCACTCAATGGTTTACTCGGCCGTGGTTCTTTTACTAAAATTTTGAGGAAAAGTCTTAAGGCGAAGTGCCACTATACTATTTACAATATTTACAAATTTTGCTCGACTAAATCCGATGGACTGGATTTAATTAAAGGCGCCACTTCACTGTAAATCAAAAATAGCGTACGATTACTTTGAAAATCAATTAATGAGCCACAGTGAAGGAAAACTCATTAACTGACTTTTACGCCAAAATAACAAATTAAATTACATAATGCATCTTCATGATCAATTCATTCCACACCTAAATGACTGATTATCCAACTGACTCAAAATAACTTAAAATGAATACTGAATAAATTCTACGTAAATATATGGAATTTTACTTCAATTACTTTATGATTTTACGTTGATGCGATATTGGAAAATTCTTTCTCTCTTACAAGTTTTTATCGAGCACCTCTGAAAAACAAAATATAACAAAGACACAATAAAAAAGCAATAAATCAATTATAACGATATAATAAATCACAATCTGCAATTTACATATATAAGGTTATTAAAATTTTATCGATAACAATAACCAATTCTGTTTCTCTGTAATACAAAAGTTTTTTATTAGACACTATTTACATTATTTACATTAACTATTGCAAAATTACCTGTAATACAAAAGAAACAACAATTAAGTTTACTATTATCTCTACATAAACTACAACAATTAAAATTCATTCACTAATACACTTCTTAACACAATATTCTAAAATCTGGCATAATCTTATTCGTTCCTCCATATTGCGAGCGCAATATGGAGCGCGGCAAATTTAAATTAAGAAAGCACTTTCTTTACACATATACATATTATATAAAACTTAATTATCCCCTAAATGTTGTATTTAAATTAATAACCTATTTGGATCCAAAATGAATGACTTTACTCTTAAATTGACAAAAATCTTAAATTAAATTATGAACTAAACAAAATTAAGTAAGTTAATAAATTTTCGTACAGGTATCAGTAGTCTATTTTCTTGAAACTAATGAGATTTCTTATTAATCAACAATACAATAACCTGCATCAAATTCATTAACTTTGTATGATAAACAATAAACAAAATTTGCACAATCAATAATGATAATTAAAATATGCACTGTACTGATAATTCCTTTTCCACAGGAAAAGTCATAACTCGTTGAACATATAACAATAGTTTTTACTGACCTTTTGGATTACAAACAATCTTCTCAAAATTGAACACAACATGATAATACAGATGTCTCGATGCAAAGAAAGAATCTTCTATACCTTCCTTTTCCAATACAAATTTCCAAAACCAATTATTGATACTTTAAAACATAATTTCCATATAATTACTTCAACTGAACTGAACTAAAGTGATAATGAAAGTTCCAAGTATAACAAACATTCCATCTTTAGATGTAATTTTGTTCGATAATCTTCACACAATGACTACGTCGACCGGGTTTTAATAACACGACCTTGTTAACATAATCTTTTATTTTAGTGCAATTTTACAATGACACTAAATACTAAAAACGAACGTGAATATTTGTATAATTTCTTTTCTCAAAACTTGATTAACATCGAAATCACTTTAGGTCTATAAAATTACGACTAGTATTTTGTTAAACCGATATAAACATCGACGATTACTTTTAATTTTCGCGACTTAAAAGTATCGGAACCCAACATGATTTAACATCAAACTAACGCACTCTATACTTAACAAATGTACGCATTTTAAGTACGTACAGTGGCTCCAGAAATTATAAATACACCTTATAAAGTGCAAATAATAATACGAAAAAACCTATTAATTATAGTTCAATATTTCTGAATTTAAAAATATTATACTAAATGATAACTAACAGTTGATATGATAAAAAAAAACTATCGAAAAATGAAATTTATTAACTTAAAATTACAGAAAAACAATTTATTTACAAAAATTACATTCAAACAATTATTAATACACTTCCATAAATGAAGTTAAAATTATTAATTTGAAAACTATTAATACTTTGTGGGATATCCTTCGGCTTCGATTACTTCCTGCAAGTGTCTTGGCATTGATTCAACTAAATTTTGGGTAGCAATTTTTGATATTTTCTCCTATTCTTGCAATAATACAGTTTTTAATGTGGATTTACTTGAAATATGATGCTGTCGGATTTGCCTTTCCAATTCTTGCCTCAAATTTTCGATTGGATTAAGGCCCGGTGATTGGGTTGGCGTGTGGAGTTGTTTTGGAACGTGATACAAAAGCCATTCCTTCACAAAGATACGATGTATGTTTGGGATCGTTGCCTGATGCAACAAATATCCGTCTTTCAACCCTAATTTTTCAACACTGGGTTGTAAGTTTGATTGCAAGATATTCATATAATCAAACTTAGACATGATAGTCTCGATAAATTGCAATTTCCCTACCCCATCTGCAGACATACAGCCACATACAGCCCCAACCATAACATTTCCGCTGCCATGCTTTAAGGTTCCACGTAAATTATCTTTCCTTATTTCTGTATTAGGTTTCCTTTACACTATTTGCTTCCCATCCGAAATAAATATATATTAAATTTGCTTTCGTCACTGAAAATTACTTTTTTTGCAAAAATTCAAGTCAATTTAATATATTTTTTAGCAAATTGTAGTCTTTAATACGATTAACTTAATTTATAATGGGTTTCTTACGAGCAACTCGGCCGTTATACCCTTCTTTACGTAAGACTTTTCGTACATTTTCAGTGGATAAAGTTTTACCAATACCTGTTGAAACCTCGGCCGTTAATTTAGGTACACTTGTTTTTGGATTAACTCTTATTTGTCTAATAATATATTGGTGGTCCGTTGGTGTGAGAATCCATTTTCTCCCTTATCCGGTTTTATTTTGAAGATTGCCTTCGTTTTTAAATTTATTAATGACATATTGCACTGCACCAAATGATCTGTCAACAATTTTAACAGTTTCCCGAAAAGATTTTCCTTCACATCCTAATTTTAAAATTAATTGTCGTTCACTAATTGTTGTTTCACTTTTTTTGTTACCCATTTTTACAAAATATTAATCAGGATGATGATTCAACTGAATGACTTCTTATAAATGTGTTCTATTAATAAAGAGCTACCTGTTGCATTAGAAAATTTTTAAAATGCAGCGTATGCTGTTTCGTTCTATTCATTCAAAGTGTAGTGTATTTATAATTGTTTGAGTCCATTTTTGTTAAATGTTTTGTTTTTCGAATTGTACACTTACGCATAAAGATTTTTATGTTCTTTTTTTTTTATAGAATCAATCCTAAATTATAATTTTATACAATAAAGAAAGAAAAATTATAATTGAATAAAAATTACTAAGACATTTAATCAAATTATTGAAATAAGGTGTATTCATAATTTCTGGAGCCACTGTACATAAGTGACAAACGTAACAGCGGAAAACTAATACGAAGTAACGCTATCACAAGAGTGACTAAAAATCGCTCCCGAAAAGGTTTTATTGAAATGATCTGATGGTAGGGATCTTTCTTCTACTCTACTCCGTTTTGCATCATTTTCTTAGGAAAACACTAAAATCTCAGTGATATAACTCCCGAAGATAATTCTTCTTATCTATTATTAGCAAATGATATGAAGATCTTTAAAGCTATTGAATCTTACACGATGATTGTGCTTTGTTTCAAAAAGATCTCGATAATGTTCACAACTGGTGCATATCAAATAATCTTCATCTGAATTTTGATAAATGTTTCATTATTTCATTTGCAAAAAAGAACTCTTCGTTCTTCCCTTATGCTCTAAATATTAAAACTCTTCGGCGTGTCACCGAAATGAACGACCTTGGTGTTCGATTAGAATCCGGTTTAACGTTCAGAAGCCACATCTCTCACATATGTGGCTCTTCTCTTCGTACACTGGGTTTTATCCGTCGACATTCCACTCACTTCTCGGCATCAACTGTTAAATTATTGTACTTTGCCCTAGTTTGTTCTCAATATCAAGTCTAAATCAATCAAGTTTAACGTGTGCAACACAAGTTCTTCAAATATCTACATTTTAAATTTGGTCGTGCCAAAGAAGACTTCGCCGACGAAATTTATTTTAAATTTTGTAATGCTAAATCTTTGGCAACTAGACGGAAGGTGTTCGATCTTTGTTTTCTTCACGGGTTATTCAGCTGCAAAATCAACTGCAATGCCTTGCGTAAATTGTTGCTTGGTCGAGTAGCAATGTTACTGAACGCTATTGTATTGCAGCAGTTTGTCGTATCGCAAGTGAGTGGTAATGTGTAGTTCGTAGTACTTCCGGTAAAAGAAATTGCTGCTGCAAATGTGACAAAAATAAGTGGTTCTGAATTTCTTCTAATGCATTGACTATTGGAACGAAAATAATTATTATATATCCAACAGAAAATGGAAGTTTTATATGCGATAACAAGTGAGCGGAAATATCCCGTCTCTCATCAAACATTATTTTGCATATGGAACAATAGAAATACTTATTAACATTGTGCTTCTGCATGTGCCTGATGTATATTTTTAGAAGGTGTATGTTAATGTTGCATATTAAGCACAAGACTTAAGTTCCCTGTTCGCCTGACATGAAATTAATATTGCTTGATGCTTAAAGTATCGTTGGCCTTATAGAATTAACAACGATCCTTATTTAAACTAAATGTTAGTATCTCGCTGGAATTACTACCAAATTCGCTTTCAAAATGTAGAAGTTCGTCAAGCAGTATCCTTTGTGTCGATGAGATCTGGGGTGTACTCATTTTAGGAGTAGTCAAAATCTTCATATTCAAGTTTCACCTCGGTTTCACCACAACATGGTAGTCATACAAATAATTGTTATCTACAATAATAACAAAACCATTAGCCGATCATCGTCTGGTCAGCTGTAACTTAAATCTCAATAGTAAATGATCCCAACTTAAATCCCTAACTTTCTGCAATTTCCAATATTTCAATTATGAGCAATTTTCCATAGATTCTAATAACATTAACTGGTCCCTTGGCATGAATCTCGATGATGTCGGGAAAAAGATAAAATTGATCAAAATAAAAATAACCATAAACAGTTATGGAAATTTTTTGATCAATCCAACACATTCAAAAGCCAATTACTCGATTAACCTAGATAATAACGATCCCAGCTTACTGAATAATTATTTTACCAAAGTAGCTTCTTCTTCAGCAATTGATACTGAAATGCTGCATTTATATGACCTCAATCGGTATCCTTTGATCACAGGTAAACTACAACTCCATAATGTTGTGGATGAAGAGGTGTCGAGTGGAATTTTTAAGCAAAAGTCTAATGCTGTTTGAATTGTTGGCTGTAGTGCCAAAATGTTAAAACTTGTTTCGCCCTTTTGTCTCAACGCTTGAATCCATCTGATTAACTACTGTCTTGCGAATTCGGTAATGCCTGGTTTATGGAAGAAATCAATCCATAATTCCTTTTTCCAAAAATAAAAATGCCACTAATTTGAAGGATCGCAGACCAATAAATATTTTACCAGTTCTTGCCAAGGTTTTCTAGTCATTCGTATGTACGAATGCAACGACTCTACTTAAGATCTTGAACGATATCTCTAGGAACATGCATAATTTTTTGATAAAGTTAGTGGCTTCCATTTTAGTAAAGCATTTGAAATGATTAATTTTGAATTACTTATTACTAGACTAGTTTATTACGGATTTGACGATTCAGTCATAGACCTTTTGATAGATTATTTGACTGATAAAACCCAAAGAGTCAATCTCAAAGGTTTGTTATCGAATGAACTACTCATAACTATGGGAGTTCCCCAGGGAAGCCTCTTGGATACTCTTGGATACTCTTCGTTTCTTGATTTTTACTGATGATCTTCCGAGATGTTTATCTGGTAGTTGCAATTCACATACCATACCTTTGTCTGTGGACGATATGCAATTGTATATCTCGGGTGTTCCCCTCTCGGTAAATGACGTTATTCGTCGTATGAACAAAAATATAGAACTTGTTAAACAATGGCCAATCAAAAGTGGTCCTCTTCATCAAATCAAAGGCTTTTCCATTCCTGTCAGAATATTGCCACTTCTTTTGAAGTCTTCACAATCCATTTCACGAAGTGGATTACCCCTCTTTTGATACTCTTTTTACTACAACTTTTTACCGCAACATGTGGATGTCCACTGGAAGGCAGAGCTAAGAAATTCTTGGAAGTCCACGATTTGAACCCAGAATTTCTGACCTGTAACTCAACCAGTGATCACATCACTCCACTGCTGTGTATATTAATCTTCTTCTTAATCCCAGTAAAAGTATTTGTTTACGTATGGCAAGTACCTACTGCTGCGCTTTGGCTAACTATAGAGATAAGCCGAAGAACATTTGAAAGTCATATAAACAAGACATGTAGTGGTGATTATTATGTATAAATACAGCATTAGAGGCTATATAGGCCCATAGCTGAATTGACTATCTTCCTCCATACACTTCTGTATGGAAGTCCATCCTGTTGCTTCTAGTGTTCCACCATAGATCCTTTCCAGTATTTTTATTTCTCACACCTCAAGCATTAAAATTGGTCTTTTATGGTCGTACTATGGTCTTATATGCACGTATTTTAACAGCTCTAGATAAGAACTTCCATGTGATAATTGTGTTCAATGCCGATAAACTTTTATTTCCTGTTACAATTCTGGTACATATCTCGGTGGTACTATCTGGTTTTCTCGTCAGCACGGTTCCCAGGTAAGAGAATCTTGGTACTTCTTCCGCCTTAATATGAGTTTGATTGTCCAACTTTACATGTAGATAGCTGTTTTCTGTATATTGTTTATCTTCCCATTCCATATATTTCGACTTCTTCTCATTTATCTCTAGTCCCATACTATGAGCCGCTCTGATCAGTTTTGAAAAATGAGCATAATGTCCAAATCGTATTTCGTGAGAAAGGTTTTAACTTCTTGACCATGATTGACCAAGCCGTTGGCGTTCCATACAGATATTTTAAGTTTTGGTACTGCCATCACAATATTGTATTATTATTAGAGATGAGACTAACTTTTAGATCGTATATAAATTCAAAAAAAGGCAACTGAAAAGGTACTGCAAAAGCTATCTAGGTAAGTATGTGTTGTAGTTTTTCAAGGACAAAGTTAATCTGTATCCCAAGAAATTAAATGACGATATTGTAAATATTCTTATTAACATTTTTAAATTTGTTTGGGATCTTTTTAAGGTGTGGAAAATTTTGTCATCGTATTGGTATATGCTGTCATGATATTTTCATATAATGAGTAGCCAGTAGAGAACATCAAACAAAGACACTGAAATGTAAAAGTTATCAATAGGAGATAAGGGTTGAAAGAATAAATTTATTTAAAATTAATGCAATTTCAATATTCAACTTATTTCCAATGTAGAGAAACAATATGAACAGGTTGCTTGAGATTACGGAGACGATTTGTCTTCCAAGATCAAAGATTGCAGGAGGGACACTTCCTGGGATGTTTTAATTATGTAGCGTTGTTAAAGTAGGTCATTTTGTTTTTAATATTTTAAATTGCCTACAATTAAGAGATTAATAACAGTGTCGCCTGAAGTGAAGTGAAATTACCCACTTATAAAAGTTGGTAGAACGCGTGGATTTTGCGTGGAAGAAAGGAACGGATAAGGGGTTTTCCTGTCGTCATTGAGTGAAAAGTCGTGTTTTCTTATACGGAACAATTGTGTGTGAATTTTGAGGAACTAAAGTGGGATTCTGGGAAGTAGTAGTTGAGTTTTCAGTCTGGAACGCCTCCTAGAAGATTTCAAGCCAGAGTATTCTTGGAAACGTCGAAAATTTCGATATTGGATGTATTGACCACATGCGAGGTGAAAATTGGAAACATTCTTGAATATTTCGCATCATCAAGATCCATCAAGTGTTGTTTGGGGAACGAACATCCGTTTTATGAAGGGATTGGGCAGATGACCCTAGATGAAGTAGCAAAATTGTATCAAGATGAACATTTTTGAGGTTAGAATCGTGCAAACAAAGATAGTGAACAAATAATATACCTGTGATTTTACGTTTCGATAAACACAGCAGTCAGCATACAAATAACAAACCACATGTACGCGTCATTCGCAGGAGCGTTAAAATCAACTGTGGAAACCCCGCCCGCGCCCCTTATTATAGCATAGCATCACTTTGTTTACAAAGTTTCGTGGAGGTGAAGTCTCCGGCACCTCTTTCAACAGCACAGAACATCGTAGGGATGGTAAGTATAAAATACCTTAGATATGAGGGGTATAGTATCAAACCCGGCTATATCCCTCATATACAATACCTAAATGACCTCTTGTCATCTTCCCCTTCCATCTCACGTCCCAAAGACACCCTTATTTGAATGTTTTGGTCATTAAGAATAAAAATAGCTAACACTCATTTCATTACTTCTACTTATCACAAAGTTGAACTGAAGATTAAGGCGAGATTTTAGTCGACCACGTTTTAAAATTGAAAGGATGTTAGGGGAAGTGCACTATTCTCATTCCACTGTAGGCTGTGTGGGCGAGTTTTACACTATTTATCTAGAAAGGTAATGAGATATCTAAACATATGATATAACTTATATTATTTCTTATCAGTTATCACTATAAAAACGTATAAGTTGAATAACGTGATTATTATTCAATATTATTACAATAATAATGTGTACACTAAAACTTGTTTGATCACAAAATTATTATAATATGAAAAACGTTAAAAAAAAAATTATTCCGTAATTATTTTCTCTAATAAATTATAAAAAATATTGTTCACATTTAAAATTTTGATTTACTTTTTATACCTTATATTATTAGATATGCCATATAAAAATAATCACATAGAAAAATCGTTCGTCTGTTTTTTTTTAAGAAACGAGTAAAAAATTTCTATTCCACGTGGATAACTTGAATATTAACCAATGAAATTGCTTGAAATTTAATTTTAACCTTGAATAGGGTTCAACCTTGCTTGAAATTTAATTTCAACCAATTTCATTGGTTAACATTCACGTTATCCACGTGGAATAGAAATTTTTTACTCGTTTCTTAAAAAACAGACTATAGTGTAAAGTTACGTTACAGAAATAAAAAAAGGCGGAGTTAATGTGCAATAAGAGGCGGTCGGAGCATAGCGTTCACGCGAGTTGACTATGAACGCTAATCACCCGGTTCGAATCCGAGTGAAGTAAGAACTTTATTCTGACCGTCTCTCCCCTCGGAAGGCAATGGCAAACCACCGGGGTATAATCTGCCATGAAAGCCTTTAACAAGCATTGTTAAAGGTTATGACGCTTCTGTCAAGAAGCAATACGACGGAGAAGAATGTGCATCAGTAACGAGAACTCGTACAGCGTGTTTATGTTAGTATCAGTTGGTGATACTAACATAACGTAACAGTGTCACGCCGTCTCTACTGCGCCGGATTTCGGCTACGCCTTTTTTTCTTTCCTTAATTTTACAGGCAGTCATCGTAATTCTTTATTTCTACATGCCCACTATCAATAATTACTGGAAGCAAATAATCAAAATAGGATTTTTTAAATTTTGGTTTCATATTATTAGAGCACAGATTCTAGGCAATTTGCCCTTTTGTCCTTTATTTAGGCAATTCAAAATTTTAAATACAGAAATTCTTTTCGAACGATTTTGGAAATTATGAACCCTACTTTACTTTGCCTAAATGCCTATTTTCGATGTTACTGACCTAAAATAGAGTTTTAATGCCTAAAAAGCCTAAACGACTAATAAATTTATCCTGTATAATATGTTACTAAAAGTAAAAAAAATTACATTTTATGTTTTTAAATGTTGTATCTCGCGATCAGTGGCAGATTTAGTACTTGAGAAGCCCCAAGCACAATTCAATTTTGAGGCTCCCCTATAAATATTTTCACTGTCCCTACACCCTACAGTGTGCATTCTATGCGCACGTTTTTTACTATAATAATTTATGTACTATATTGGTATAGTCCAAAAAAGCTAAATTTTGAGGCCCTCTTGATTTATGAGGCCCCAGGCAGGCGCCTGTTTGGAAATCCGCCACCACTCACAGTAAACTGAGTTGTTATGACTTATGAGTTCTTGTATTTATTTTGGCGAAGTCAGCACAGACTGAACTGACTGCGACCTCTTCGGCTCTTCGTACGCGTATTAATAAAACTGTGGAAGTCATTGTAGCCTAAGAGTAGGCGACGGATTTCAGGGGTCTTAAAAATGTTATGGCTTAAAGTTAGATAGGTACCCTCAAATACAAAACTGTAAATGGCAGAGGTTTTCCCGGTCGGATAACGGGGGGGAGGTGAATTTCCCAAAAATTCAGAATTTCTGCAGATTTCCCCAAACGGTTACATAGTGTTTGTAGATATATGAAAAAATTGGCAAATCAAAATTCGGTCGGGAACATGGTTAAATAAATTTTTTTATATCGTAAAACCGAAAAACATATACTTACAAGCAAAGATATAATATGAGATCTAACGATAGAAAATACAGTCAAAACTCTCTAAATCAAATTCTCATAATGTATTAAAATTTGTTCGAATTAGGGGGAGTTCGAATTAGAGAGTAAGAATTGGATTGTAAGTTAGTTGGACGTGCCAAATAAATAATTCGATTTAGAGAATATTTTGAATTAAAGAGAGGTCGATTTAGAGAGTTTTGACCGTACTATACAAACTATATAATTAATTATGCTTTTTTCTCCAGTAAATAGATGGCATTACTACTTTTCTCCTCCATTTACAGATGGCGTTACCGATTTGGGGGTTACTATTTTTAAATATCGTGAATTTAGTTAAACATAATATCATAATTTTTTAGAAATACTGAAATTGTATTAAACACTTTTAGATTTAAAAAAATAACTATTAGCAATTCAATCCTCAAACTTCAAATTTGAAATTGGAGTAGTAAACTAAATATTTTTCCAAGTTTAAAATAAAGTAGGTTCGTTTTTCCGCTATCAGTGCAATAACTAGGGTAAAAAGAGCCTGTGGTGAACGGTTTAATTTGCCCCCCCCCCACTCTTCGAACCAAAGACTTTCTTAAATGTTAAATATTTATTTACACAATTAAAAACATTGTTGAACCAAAATAAATTTCTTATATTTTATTCAGCAACAGACAAAAATAATAAAGCACAAATATTCTAATGTACGAAATGTAAAAAATACCTTCTTAACCCCTCTCGACGTGGGGATATTGAAAATTAAATATTAGTTTTTGTTACATGAAACTAAATAATGGTGAATTTATAACCTTTTTGTCTACTCTGCGAAAAATCAAGTTTTCTCCTTGCTCAACAAAAAATTACTCTTTTGTAACCCCCTGACCAAGATTTAATTACATTTTCTTCTTTTGAGAATCACTGGCTTACCTGCTTTTATTTTAATTCCGCAATATTAATTTATTACCTACATTTTTTAACTTCTAGTTTTTTTTACATAATATTTAGCTTGACAGTAATTCTATTGTTTTTAAAAAAGTTTTTGAAAGAAAAAATAGTTTAGGAAAATATAATTTATTTTGCGCTTCAATCTATGCGCCCATGGCGTACCTCCTTTCCATGCTCCTGATTACGGCACTGTTAGTACTGATTCATAAGCCGAAAAACATCATTGTACATCACAAGAAGTTATGAGACAAAATTTAAAAGAGTTAATAAAAATACAAGAACTCGTAATGTTATAACATCTCCATTTTTTCTAATTTTAGTAATATTTAGAGTGTAAATTAATCGTTTAGGCTTGTTAGGCATCGAAAATAGGCATTTAGGCAAATTAAACTAGGTTTCAAAATTTTAGAATGCGTGCTCTAGTAATGAGAGAGCCGCGTATTACCCATTTTTCCGCTAATAATAATATTACAATCACAGCAACAAAGATTATAAGCAGTATGTAATAAATAAGTTAAAATTGTGAAACTATCCGCGACTATAATGTACCCCTTCCACAACTCGACCGTCTGAAGCTATAAGAAAGAGGTGGTGTATTCCCCTCATTTGTCTAAGTTTATAATGCAAATAATTTTCAAAACAACACATTTTGAAACTTAAATTACTCAATTATTAAGTTATCAATAACAATGAAATTTTTTTCTCGGGCAGTTAAAGGTTGTCTTTGGGTATAAACAGAAAAAAATTATTCGATTTTTATTTATGCTGGTGCAATAACATATTAAAAATGTCTTATATTAACGAACTTTGTGAATTTTTTAAACTCCTTTCTAAACAAAAAAATACCAAAATTTTGCTGCTAAGTCCTGCCATAACATCTTTTTAATGCCTGGTAAAAAAATAGATCAATTAGTTAACAAATAACTCTACAATTTAATATACCAATTGCATCGATTTCAAAGCATTTTCAACTGCTAAAATCCCACCTTAATCAAGTAAATTTCTATTTTAGAAACACGAGACCTGGAAACGTCGTTCTTCAGTGAATTCCGACAAGTCAGATGAGGAAGAGGTGAAAAGAAGGACTCAGATTCAGAAGCGAAGAAGGACGATAAGAAAAAAGGTTCAGTTTATTTATTTATTTTGTTATACGGATAAACCGTTTTACATAAATTAAAAATTACAAATTGACTTCAATAAAAAAACAACTACTTACTAACAAACATCCAAGAACCACATAACGTTCGCCTTGAAAGCGCGGAAGGAGGGATGTAACAGATCAAACACCATGCAATCTGTTGATGATGTTGATCATTAGAGACCGGATTATATGCAACATAAAAAGGCTCGAAATATGCATGCAAATTTGCATGAAAAATGTCAATATATGCAATACCAAATAATAATAAACATAGTAATAAATTATTAGATATTTTATTTCTAAATCAATAATCACTAGAAATAATTTTATCAGTATTTTTATTATCTATTTATTTATTATTCTTTTTTGCTACTGTTGTAAACAGAAACGATCAGGTACTGTTCCAAATGTTCGGTAGTAAGGTTGTGTCTTCGATCGCTTAAATTATTTTTATAAACAGAAAAAGACCGTTCTACGTCAACTGAAGTAACTGGGCAGTATTTGGGTGCTATTTTGGCACTTATTACTTCTGGCAAAAGCTCGCCCGTTCCATTTATAAAACTATTAATTTGACACAAAACGGTTCAAAGCCTGGGTTACTGTTTAAAATGTTTTCAAACATCACCCTCGCATTTTTCTGATGTAACTGTTTCTGTTCCGCATAAAGCTGACGCGAAGTTAATTTGTTGGAATTTCCACAAAGGCGACCATACATATCCTAGTTGCGAGGTGGCTCCCTTTTCGCAGAAGAGCTCGCTCTGGTAGATTTTTAAAATACTGTAAATATAGCACGAAAATATGCAATATCACTACTTTTTAGTTAAAATATTATGCTAAAATATGCAATAACCGGTGAAAAGGGGTTAAATATTCAAATGCATATGCAACATGCAAATGCATATAATCCGGTCTCTACTGATCATTCTGGGAATGGGACTATTCAGTCCATAGTTAGTCCTTTCGAAGACTCTTGATGAAGAGTCGTCGAAAAAGGAAAATGCAAAGGAAGTGGAACCTATAGCTGCCTTTGATCATGGTTTGGATGCGGAGGAGAAAATTTATTGGAGCTTCCGACACAACCGGCGAACTAATGTTTCTAATAAAATGGAAAGGAATTGATGACGCCAATTTAGTACCAGCAAAGAAAGCCAATGTTGTGCCACAAATTAGCTACAAATTCCCATATACAGTAGAGTCGCGATAACGTGAACAAAATAAAACCACGCTTATTCACTTTCGCGTATTGTTGAAGGTATTTTAAAATGGTTAATATTGGTAATTATACTTTTCCTCGATACCATGGGTGTACTAGACAATACTAACTTGCATGTATTTTGTCTGGCGCCTCTTGTAAAAAAAACATGTTCACGTTAGTGGATTGTTCACGAAATCGAGTGTTCACGGTATCGCGACTGTACTTATTTTTTTGGTTTTTAATAAATTTTTGAGTGGTGGCGACGCTGGCTTAATATCAACCTAGCGCCGCCACCACTAAATGCCTGTAATTCGCTAACGCGAAGTTTTTGAGAGGTTGTGGATTCCTGAGGGCATCCTTCATCTTGCCATTCCGTAGATGGGGGCGTGCTATATTTTCATTGATATACTGGGAAACATCTAGTATCATGGGAAACACCTGTATGAGATTCTCAAGCACCATTGCTTTGCGAAAACGAATGGAACCTCGTTAATCAAATCATGCGCGTCATTGACGCCACCACTTAAATGGCTGTAACTCTCGAACGGTAAGAGCAACAAATTCGCGATTGCGGCAACTAATTAACCACACATTATTCCCATATACTTATTTTTGGTTTTTAGTAAATTTTTGAGTAGTGGCGACGCTGGCTTGATATCAACCTAGCTCCGCCACCACTTAAATGGCTGTAATTCGCGAACGGTAAGAACAACAAATTAGCCACAAATTCTCCACATATTTTTTTTAGGATTTGCGAAAGTGGCGGCGCTACCTTGATGCGGGTCCTAATATATCATATGCAGGGCGTTGCCATGCACTTAGCAGGTTGTATTAATACAGTAGAATCCGGTTATAGCGACGGTCAAGGGACCGGCGATATTACGTCGTACTAACCGGACGACGCACAAAACGGTTTGAAATTTTCACGGGCGAAGCCGGAAATCTAGTTAAATAATATGCGTGTAAAATGAAAAAAAAAATTTAAACTTTATTTATAATTAAATCTAGTAGGTAAAGTTACAAGCTAATAAACAATTTAAAATATAAAACATTTTCGTTTCGCGAAACTCATTTTGAAACAAAGTTGTATAACACAGTGAAAGGTAGCAAAATTCTAAGTGATTTACTCGGGAATAATAACATAAAGTGCATAGAAGGCATTTTACTTGTGTAAGGCTTTTGTGTGGGCGGCGATATAATGCGAAGTATGCATTTGCTCTTGAAATTATGAATTGTTTTGAGACGAGAGTCGTTTTAATCGGACGATTTTTAATAAATACGTCGCTTAAAGCGGTTGGTCGCTTTAACGGGAGTCGTACTAAACGGATATACTTTCGCAGGATGTTATATGAAAACCAAACTTGAGGTTCCGCTTACGTCGTTAAAAGCGGTCGGTCATTATAAACGAAATCGTACTATTCGGATTCTACTGTATGTAAAAGTGACGTGCGACTAACAGAAGTCGGGTCTCAAAACGCTCCGACCAATAAGAGCGAACTAGCGCGGCACGCATTCGTTTTAAATTTGACGTTTAAAAATCGTCACCTGAGAATTGATTTGTTCCATGTCCATAGGATTTCCATAGGATTTCCTATGGACATGGAACAAACCAATTCTCAGGTGACGAAATGTAGAAAGTTAAAATTCACGATGAAAACAAATCAACACCGAATTTACTATAGCCCTATTCGCGGTAACATTCCCGGTTATATATATATTATTACATAACCGGAAATGTTATTGTTATGTTACTATACTTTATTTGTGTATATTTAAATTTATATATTACATCAAACATCATTACGTAGAGACAGGATAGTTAGGCATAACCACAAACCAGATCGGACTTAGGAGAAATCCTAACATAACCCAGCAATAGAGAAAGTTTATTGACGTTAATAAACGTTTTAATTGGTATTAACTTTCCCTATTGGTTAGTTATGTTAGGGCTTCTCCTAGTAAATCCGATCTATTTTTTTCTAACTAACCTGTCGCTTATTATTATGCTAATGAATCACTGCCGAAGATGGCAAGACACTTTTTACTTCCGACCTTCTCTCTCTTAATTTTGAAAACGGATCCATAAGCAATGTTCGAATTCTCTGCTAGCACACCGTTGCTGCGTATGCTGGATATTCTGGCCCTCAGTTCGGGTGAATAATGATTTGTTACAGCTTCTTCATAATTTTCTATCCACTGCCTAAGATGGTGTATTTGTGAAATAGATGTGTTTTGCCAGACATCTTGGTGACGGTGTGGTTGTTGTCATCATCGCTCGCAGTCTTTGATGCAATTTTTGTCTACAATTAAAACACAATGTACATTTTTTACAAACATTTCACACATCATCACCTTTTTCTTTGCAATTTTTCGATCTTTCCTCTTAAGCGGCCTCTTGTGAACGTCTAATCTGGAAGAATCCCTCCTGTGTCGGAAACTGTGTTTTTGTAATTGCTCAGTTTTTCTTCGTGCAATTGTTATTTGGTATTTGGCACAGTTATTTGGATCAAGATTTAAAGTATTTCATTAAAGCTAACAAAGCTAACCAAAACTTCAGTTGTACATACCAATTTGTTCCCCATCTGATGAATCACTGTCACTCAAAGCTTCCTTTGATTTTAGTTCTTGAATTCCCGTTTTTTTACGTATAATTTTCGCATCCCTTTCTTGATTTTCTCTCATCCACTGTTGTTGCAAAGCACGAGCTTTTATGCTATCTACCGTCTTCGAAGAATCACACTCTTCACACAAGTAATCTTGAGGACCTTTCTTATTAAGTTTTATGACGCACCGTACGTGTTGCGAAACTTTCCACTTATCACATTCAATCATACAACCGTCATCGTGTAAGAATCCGCCGCAATCAAATGCTCCTTAAAAAAACTGCCACGCAAAAAGTACATTTTCTTACCATATGCATCGAGTTACATAATCACCGTAGTGATCATTATAATTGTATCCTTCCTGCGTTACCGCTTCTGCTTCCGGAGCCGTGTCAGTTTCTTCTCCCTCCGTTTCCATTTTACTTTTCGATCCACAACCAATATCTGAAGTCGTATCGTCTTCTTATAAAAAAGAAGAACCCATGTTACTTTGCAATATTCAACTATTGGAAATACTGGACAAAGTGGATGGAGTATTAATTAATGTGCCCAAGGGTATTCTACTTCCTAAAAAATAATTAAAAAGTGTCGGTTAAAACTTATACGAACCTGTTTTATCTTAATCAGATATCAATTGACCGAATGAATGAATGAAATGAGCTAAAACCAAAATTGCAGACATGCATCTGATAGATTTACTCAAGTTTTATCTGCCAGGCGCGGGGCCTATAGCATTTGCTACTGTTGGAAAAAACGTTATTGTATTTGTGATTTTCAAAATGTCATATTTTAGTTAATATAAATAATTTAACATTAAAATTTAGCTTATAATGTAGATCAATCATTCAAGCTCAAACGCCACAATTAACTTAGGTTGAGTCGCCACCTTAACTGTGTGGTATTAGTATTGGGTTTCATTTCTCGAATTTTTGTTATCAAACATATAGAAGACCAGCACGCTCCGAGTCCTCCAGCGGTACATTTTTTTTAGGATACGCAACGCACTCTGATTGGTCGTTGGAAAATCACCCCCCCCCCTTGGGATCGAGTAGCATACCAATCGAGTTTTCAACCTTGGTGAACTGGCCGTCCGTGGATGGGCCTTCCAGCTTGTATTATAATAATACAGTTTCGTGTAAGTATTAACCGACATATTTTAATTATTTTTTAGGAAGTCGAGTACCTTTGGGCACATTCATTAACACTCCATCGACTTTATCCAGTAATTCCAAAATAGTTCAATATTGCAAAGTATTAACATGGGTTCCTCTTTTTTACAAGACGACGATACGGCTTCAGATATTAGTTGTGGATCGGAAAGTAAAATGGAAACGGAGGGAGAAGAAACTGCCACGGCTCCGGAAGCAGAAGCGGTAACGCAGGAAGGATACAATTATAATGATCACTACAGTGATTATGTGACTCAATGCATAATGGTAAGGAAATGTACTTTTTATGTGGCAGTTTTTTTAAGGCGCATTTGATTGCGACGGATTCTTACACGATGACAGTTGTATGATTGAATGTGATAAATGCAAAGTTTGGCAACACGTACGGTGCGTCATAAAACTTAATAAGAAGAGTCATCAGGATTACTTGTGTGAAGAGTGCGATTCTTCGAAGACGGTAGATAGCATAAAAGCTCGTGCTTTGCAACAACAGTGGATGAGAGAAAATCAAGAAAGGGATGCTAAAATTATACGTAAAGAAACGGGAATTCAAGATCTTAAATCAAAGGAAGCTTTGAGTGACAGTGATTCATCAGATGGAGGACAAATTGATATGTACACCTGAAGTTTTGGTTAGCTTTGTTTAGTTTTAATGAAGTACTTTAAATCTTGATCCAAATAACTGTGCTAAATACCAAACAACAATTGGATGAAAAAAAACTGTGCAATTACAAAAACACAGTTTCCGGCACAGGAGGGATTCTTCCAGGTTGGACGTTCACAAGAGGCCGCTTAAGAGGAAAGATCGAAAAATTGCAAAGAAAAAGATGATGATGTGTGAAATTTTTGTGAAAAATGTACTTGTGTTTTATTGTAGACAAAAATTGCATCAAAAACTGCGAGCGATGATAACAACAACCACACCGTCACCAAGATGTCTGGCAAAACACATCTATTTCACAAATACGTCAGCTTCGGCAGTGGATAGAAAATTATGAAGAAGCGGTAACAAATCATTATTCACCCGAACTGAGGGCCCGAATATCCAGCATACGCTGCAACGGTGTGCTAGCAGAGAATTTGAACATTGCTTATGAATCCGTTTTCAAAATTAAGAGATAGAAGGTCGGATGTAAAAAGTGTCTTTCCATCTTCCTCAGTGATTCATCGAACGATGATGAAATTCAGGAACGATCGAAAATTGCAAAGAAAAAGGTGATGATGTGTGAAATATTTGTAAACATGTACTTGTGTTTTAATTATTTTAGACAAAAATTGCATCCAAAATTGCGAGCGATGATGACAACAACCACCACCGTCACCAAGATGTCTGGCAAAACACATCGGTTTCACAAATACGCCATCTTCGGCAGTGATTCATCAGATGGGTAACAAATTTGTATGTACAACTGAAGTTTTGGTTAGCTTTGTTAGCTTTAATGAAATACTTTAAATCTTGATCCAAATAACTGTGCCAAATGCCAAATAACAATTGGACGAAGAAAAGCTGAGCAATTACAAAAACACAGTTTCCAACACAGGAGGGATTCTTCCAGGCTGCACGTTCACAAGAGGCCGCTTAAGAGGAAAGATTGAAAAATTGCAAAGAAAAAGGTGATGTGTGAAATTATTGTAAAAAATGTACTTGTGTTTTAATTGTAGACAAAAATTGCATCAAAAACTGCGAGCGATGATGATAACAACCACACCGTCACCAAGATGTCTGGCAAAACACATCGGTTTCACAAATACGCCATCTTCGGCAGTGATTCATCAGATGGGGAACAAATTGGTATGTACACCTGAAGTTTTGGTTAGCTTTGTTAGCTTTAATGAAATACTTTAATTCTTGATCCAAATAACTGTGCCAAATACCAAATAACAATTGCACGAAGAAAAGCTGAGCAATTATAAAAACACAGTTTCCGACACAGGAGGGATTCTTCCAGGTTAGACGTTCACAAGAGGCCGCTTAAGAGAAAAGATCGAAAAATTGCAAAGAAAAAGGTGATGATGTGTGAAATGTTTGTAAAAAATGTACTTACTTGTGTTTTAATTGTAGACAAAAATTGCATCAAAGACTGCGAGCGATGATGACAACAACCACACCGTCACCAAGATGTCTGGCAAAACACATCTATTTCACAAATACACCATCTTCGTCAGTGGATAGAAAATTATGAAGAAGCTGTAACAAATCATTATTCACCCGAACTGAGGGCACGAATATCCAGCATACGCAGCAACGGTGTGCTAGCAGAGAATTCGAACATTGCTTATGGATCCGTTTTCAAAATTAAGAGACAGAAGGTCGGAAGTAAAGTGTCTTGCTTACGGTTTTCCACGATGGAAGGTCGCAATTAAATTTTGTACTGAAAAGATTGTAAATTATTTTGAGTTCTTCTGAAAGAAATAAAAGAAAATTAGCGAGAAAGAAGTGAGTTTTATTTTTCACACTAAAACTGAGAAATATTTTTGGAAGATTGTTAAGGTTTACATAGAACAATCAATTTCAATAATTTTATACGATTCCAAGTCGTTTCTGTATGGGACAACACATTTAATTTTATGTCGATTATTAAACATAATATGACCAGCACACTCCTCCACCAGCGTGTCGATTTTTTAGGACACACGTATAGAACAAACAAAACAATAAACAAAATGAAACGAAAAAGCAAACCAAAGGAAAGGTAAGGAAAGTAAAGCAAAAACAAAAACCAAGAGAAAAACAAAGCCAAAGACCAAAATCAAAAACAAGACAGAAACCAAGATCAAGACAAAGCCTAAACACATAACAAAAGATAATATCCAAAATAATAAACGGCCAGCACGCTGTACATGCTCCAGCGTGTCATATTTTTAGGGCACTTAACACGCATTACTTGGTTGTTGTCGTTACTCGTACCAAATTATAATCACCTCCCCTGGGAAGGAGATGCACACCGATCGGGTTTCCAACTTTGGCAAGCTATATAGTGTGGTGAAACAAAATGGGAAAAGGACTAATAAATAATTTTGTAGAGTCACGAAAGACGATTGTCTCGCGACAGTAATAACCTGGCTGTGACTGTGGTGCGGTGATGTACCTCTTAGAAAATTTGACTTCACAGTGAGGTTATGCGAAGTTATGTTATGTTTCCAAGCATGCGCATTTGGTGCTGTTTTGTACTTAAGGAATACCAAATTTAATTTTGACAGATGTAAAATTTCGTTAAAGTACATATCTTATTATTTAAATTTTTTCCTTGTACAATAATAGATCATAAACAGTAATACTACTATTTGTTTATTAGTTTCAGTGTGAAATTTGTGATTACAAATGTGCACATAATAATAATTTAAAAAAAAATCATTTTAAAACTCATACAGGCGAAAAACCGTTGAAGTATATAATTTGCACATATTTAAAAATAAATGTGCACATAAGAGAATTTAAAAACTCGTACATTATAATACTTATATATATATATACAACAGTTTTACTTATTTTACCTTAATATTAATAGTAATTAGAGTAGAGAAAAAGAAACGTACGGTCCTGTACGTGGTGTAAAGGAATTGATCTGGTAAATTGGCGAATAGTGGAGAATCGGAGAAATCTGTTTGGATTGAATGAGATATTTGGAGATTTGAGAGGCAACGGTGATTGGAAACTTGTTGGTGGAGCGCTGGTTTGGGAGAGGAAGTCAGTGGAGAGAAAATACGTAATCGAAAAATTTTTGAGGTTAAATTAGGAGTATCCTTTAAATTAAAGATATTGTAGTGCGACTGCCTCCTAGGAGTAGATTCGGGTGATCGTACTGACGCAAAGTGGTAAAACATTGTTGAAAGAACAGTAGAAGCGAATAATATGGAAATTTGGTAATATCTGAGATATATGCGTGTTGGGTTGCCTATAGTTAACAGCAATTGAAAAGTTGAAATATTTTAAAGTATTTGAATTGCAGAGTGGGTGGCCTATGTAAAATCCACTGAAACTTAGCAGTATATAAATGTACAACAGCAACACGAACAAGCAAAAGGAGAGCAAAACAAAATTTAGAGAACGAACAAATAGCGATAACCAAATAACATCATACCTATATCGTAAAAGACAAGCGAATAGTGGAGAAGAACAAGAACCAAACGAATTCTACCAACTGAGAAAGAAAACAGCACGTGAGTCACTTGAACAGAGAGATAAGCCTGAGAAGGAAAAAAGAGAAGATCTTGCAATGGAGGAAGTACTGGCAGCTATAAAAGAAATGCGAGGAGAGATGAGAGAAGGGTTTAAGGAGAACAGAGAAGAGATAAGAAAGATGAAAGAGGAAATAAAAGGAGTGCAAGAAGAAGTGAAAACAAAAGAGAGAGCTTGGAATATTGAAAAACAACAACTTACTCAAAGAATTGAATTACTAGAAAATTCAATAGAGAACCAGGAGAAAGTCAGAAAAAGGAACAATATAGTAATAAAGGGGCTTAAGATGATAAACGAGTTGAATCTAAGAGAAAAGGTGCACAATTTCCTGAAAAATGATCTTGGAGTGGACACAAACCTTTTGGAAGTATTTGAAATAGGAAGAAGCCAGGAAAGGAAGGTAATAGTGGCAAAGATACAAGACTGGGAGGGGAAGATGCAGATTATGAAGAATAAAAGCAAGTTAAAGGGGCGAAAAATCTATATTGACAACGACATGACAATGAAAGAGCTACAGATACAGAAAAAGATACGAGAAATAGCAGGCAAAGAGATGGAAAATGGGAATAAGACCAGAGTGGGATACCAAAAGCTCACAGTAAACAACAAAACCTATAGATGGAATTCGAAAGAGGAAACCTTGAAATGCGTGCAGGATGATGGAGAACAATTCTCAAAAAACTAGCAGAAACAGAGCAGGACTGTCAAATCACGACGACTATTGCAAATGAAAAGGAACTTGAAAATGGTAATGAAAGTGTGAACGATGAGAGTAAGGTGGAGGAAAGAAAGAAAAATGGTACCCTAAATGTAAATGTATATGTAAATAAAGATGTAAATGTAAATAAAGATGTAAATGTAAATAAAGAGAGTCATGAAAAGAAAAAAGATTTCCAAAATATCGAATGGAGGAGGATGCCGTTGAAAAGAGAGAGGAGGAAACAAAAAACAGAAAGAATGGCGACATGGAATATAAGAACAATGCTCCGACCTGGAAAAATGAATGAAATAGCTAATGATCTCAGGAAGTACAAAATAGAGGTGGCGGCAATTCAAGAGGTGAGATGGAAAGAGAGCGGAGAGATACGGATGAAAGATTGCGTAATGTTGTACTCGGGAGAGAGGAACCAAGGTAGAAATGGTGTAGCCTTTGTAATAAAAAAAAATAGAATGAATGATATACTAGATTTTGAACCAATAAGCGGAAGGCTAGCGTATATAAGAATTAGGGGTGACAAAGCAAATATGTCGATCATAAATGTGTATGCACCAACGGAGGAAGCTGAGGAAGAAGAGAAGACAAATACTTATGAAGCTATAGAGAGGTTATATGAAAGAATTCCAAGAAGAGACGACATAATTATAATGGGAGACTTCAATGCACAAGTCGAGAGGGAAGACTACATCAAGGACGTAGCTGGTAAAAACACTATACATGAGAGAACGAACGAGAATGGAGAAATGATGTGTAATTTGGCAGCCATGAATAACATGAGAATAATAACGACAGACTTCAAACATAGAGTCAAACACAAGGAAACATGGATGTTGCCTGGAAATGAAAAAGGAACTCAAATAGACCATATTCTGGTATCCAAGAAGAGAACATTCAAAGTATGTGATGCGAGATCGTACAGGGGTACAAGCGTGGATACGGACCACAACATGGTAATAATGAAGATTAAGAAGAACAGGATTGAAAAAAGTATAACAAAAACAGAGAAACCGAGAAGAAACATAGAAATCGAGAAACTTAAAAATGAAACAGTCCAACATAAATATGCCCAACAATTACAAAAGGAGATATCCAACAAAGAACAGAGTGAAGATATGAATGAAGAATGGGCTCACATAAGGGAAAGTATAATGAAGGCTGCCGAGAAATCAATAGGAAGAAAGGAAAGTCACAAAAGAAAGGAATGGTTCGATGAGGAATGTGAGAGAATGATAGAGGTGAAGCGTGCGGCGAGAGTTAAATGGATGGAAACACAAGATGAAACAGATAAAGAAATATACAAGTGTGAAAGAGGGAAAGTGGTGAAGTTGTGCAAACAAAAGAAGCAACAATGGTTGGAAGGCATCATGAAAGAGATTGAGGAACAACATAGAAACCCAAGAGAATTCTACAGAAGAATAAAATACCAAAAGTGGAAACCAAAGTACGAGCTAAGAGGATTAAAAGATAAAAATGGAGAAATTAGATACGGAAAAGACGAAATAAGAAGTAGATGGAGAGAACATTTTAACGAGTTATTGAATGAAGGAGTAGAAGGGGAGCCAACAATAGAAAAAGAAAAAGAGACAACAATCGTAGATGAAAACATAGAAATAGTCAGTGAACCAACATACGAAGAATTTCTTAGAGCTGTAAAAGAGATGAAAAATAATAAGACCCCAGGAACTGATGGAATAGATAATGAATTAATAAAGAAAGGAACAGAACCAGTATTGAGAAGGATGTATGGTCTAATAATCGATGTATGGAGAAGAGAGGAAATACCGACACAATGGAGCGAAGCGGGCTTGATACCAATACATAAGAAAGGAGACCATAGAGAATGCCAAAACTACAGAGGTATCTCGTTGCTCAACAACACATACAAGATACTAACCAAACTAATACATGCCAGACTACAGGAGTATGTAGAGAAATCGTTAGAAGACTATCAGCAGGGATTCAGGCCCGGGAGATCAACAACTGATGCCTTGTTCCTCGTAACACAAATAATCGAAAAAACCTACGAATATGACACAGAAATAGAAATGTTATTCATTGATTTTAAACAAGCGTTTGATCGTGTGAATAGACATCAACTTAGAAGAGAAATGGAAGACTCGAACATACCTGGAAAACTGGTTCGGTTGGTTTGGATGACGCTAAACAATACGACAGCAGTAGTAGTCACTAGGGAAGGCAAATCAGATGAGTTTTCTATAAACTTAGGAGTGAGACAAGGAGATAAACTATCGGCACCTTTATTCAACGTAATCTTGGAAGGAATAATGAGACGAGTTAAGTGTTACGGAACGATTATCAATCGTGAGGTACAGATATTGGCATATGCCGATGACATAATAATATTGTCAAGATCACACAAGGCCCTGATCGAAGCTTTTAAAAGAATTGAACGAGAGTCAAATATAGCGGGATTAAGGGTGAATGAGAGCAAGACGAAATTTATGAGGTGCAACAGACACAGTGATGGAGAGTTGAAAGAGTTGCAAATCCTAAATTACACCTTTGAGGAAGTCGGAAAGTTTAGATATCTGGGAATGCAGATTAATAGCACAATCATAGGGGAGGAAATTGTGAAAGATAGGGTCATGGCGGGAAATAGGGCATTATACAGTAATCAAAGCCTTCTAAAGAACAAAAACCTAAAGAAAAGTACGAAGATTAGAATCTACAAGACGTTGATCAGGCCTGTAGTGACGTATGGATTGGAGGTGCTCAGTCTGACAAAAGCGGAGGAACAGAGGCTTGGAGTTTTCGAAAGAAAGGTGATGAGGAGAATTCTTGGACTCGTAAAAATAAATGAGGAACAGTATCGAATGAGAAGCAACAGGGAGATAGACGAAGAGCTGGGGGAGGCTACTATAGTGAGATATGTGAAGGCGATGAGATTGGGGGTCACGTTATGAGAGCGCCGGAGGGTAGAGCCATAGCGGATGTGATGAGGTGGAAGCCTGATGGCGGCAGGCCGAGGGGAAGACCGAGGAGGAGATGGAGAGATGACGCCGTTGATGATCTGAGGACTATGGGGGTGCAGGACTGGCGAGTTAGGGTGCTAGATAGAAGGCTATGGAAAAGAATAGTGGAGGATACAAAGACCGATAGAAGAGTCTGAGTGAGAGGTGAAGCAACGACAAATGGGAGAAAAGTAATGAGAAGATTACAAAATGGTAGTGAAGTGAGGACTAATCCACCTCAGAGAAATGGATTTGAAAACATCAAAAGATGTGGCGATATTCCGTAAGGAATGGAGAGCCAAAAGAAGAAGAAGATTAATAGTAATTAAACATTGAATAATTTCATTTTAAGGTTATATATTGAATTTAAGATAATTATTAATATTGAATGTGTTTTTAACACATTTTAATTAATGATCATTATTTTTTTAAATAATTTATTCAATAACTTAAATAGTAGTAGAAGTAGAGTAAATAACATGACTAGAATATTGTTAACGTAAAGTAATGTAATTTCATGTAGTAAGTTCTTTGCAGAAATTTGACATCTGTCAAAATTCAATTTGGTGTTCCTATTTCTAAGTACAAACAAATGCGCATGCTTTCAAATAAAATTCCTTTCCAAAGGATCATCCCATCCACAGATGGCGCCACAGTCACAGTAGCCAGGTTATTACTGTCGCGAGACATTTGTCACGAATGGGATTAAAGTTAAAAACCCGAGTAAGGTCGAGCACGAGTTCTAAACACTGGTCATTATGTTCACTATCAACACCACCATTATTGACACTATTTCATTAACAACCATGTGAATCCTAAATTTTGTGCTTATAGAAGAATGAGTAGTGAGGTTGATTTTCTGCGCAAGAAAATTGAATATTTGGGGTTCCTGGGTATCAAGTTTGATTTCGAGACGTTTTCGAAGTGTTTTATAGCTCAGCATCCAGAAGGAGACAAAGTTTGATTTCGGTGAAATTGCCGAAAAACATTTTGTCCGTAAGCATGACAAAATTTCACAATCCGCAATTTTTCAATGAATTGGTGTTCATCTATTGCCTGATCTATTTGGTAACTCGATTAATTTGGAATAATCAAACAACGGGCGAGTCGATTTTAGTACCGTATTTGTGGAAATTGGCGCAATTTGAAGTGGACGAATTCAGAGGTTAATTCACCCTTTTATGGTGATTCAAGTGAATCAGCTGGAGATCCACCCATAATTTGTTATCAGTAATCCCTGGATGGTGGAGACAGACGCATGAGCCAACATCCAACAATTTTGGGGCACATTGGTGGAAGTGAAAGGTGCTAGGGACGAAGTATTACCTGCGGTCCCAAAACGGCGCCATAATTACTAAATGAAACTTTATGTGCAGATTTTTTTCTTAATTAATTTTTGTCACACAATATTTCACATTTACGAGGGTCGCTCAATGCAACAAAAGTTGTAGTCCGTTAAATTTCCTATCCGGAATGGGGCGTCAGATTTTTTGTAAACTGTTTCGTTTAAAAGATACAGGGTCTTGAAAAAAACCAGAAAAAAAGAAAACTCAAATTTTTCGACATTTTTTAACTTACTTTAATTCATAACTCGAAAGCCGTTGATTTTAGACAAGAAAAGGTTTGAATCTAGTTTGTAGATTATTTCACTCTCTTTAAAAAAGCACTAAACCATTTTTACTGAAAAATCAATACTTTCGAGGCTATGGCCACGTGAAGGTGGAAATTAAAAAAAATGCTTTAAAGGGGCCTAACTTTCGAGGGTTTGAAATTCGAAAAAAATTTTTATTAAAAATTGTTCTTAGAAAAGTGTCCTCTATCGCCACCTAAGTTATGTAAAGTGAGTGCGGGGACACCCTGTATATAAAGTTGTAATAAAACCCATTTGGACCTACGGCATTCAGCTTTGGGGAACAGCAGCTACTTCAAACATCGAAATCTTGCAAAGATTTCAGAATAAAGTGCTGCGAATTATTGTGGGTGCCCCGTGGTATGTGCCCAACGATGTCATTCGACAAGATTTGCAAGTGTCATCCGTGAATGAGGAAATTAAAATTTTCTTTCATAAATATGAACAAAAAATTGAAGTGCATCCCAACGAGCTGGCAAACAAACTGCTGGACCAAACTCAAGAGATCAGAAGACTGAAACGTTACAAAACAGTCGATCTAGTGACGCGTTTTAAATGAATAGATGTTTGTTTGCTATTTTATGTCAGTTGTATATTTTTCACCATTAGAACAATTTATTTTGAGTTGTTTAAATTGAAAGCATTCAGTGGAATGCTTTCTTATGTCAACTACTTTTTTTTTATTTAACTAGATATTACAATCTGTCCTTGGACATTGAGTAATTGAGTGACACAGAAATATAACAATTATGTGGTTATCCAGTGATAACCACCTATAGTACCTCTATTAATTTTGTCTCTATTACAAATATCACAATTCGAGTCTATTCAACCAGTCACCAATGTTTTGTCTTTTTAACCTTTTGTTAACATTTTCAGTATTAAGTTCTTTAACTAATTTGTTGGGGTGTTCACTTAGCCTGATGTGGTATTTTTTGCTGTGGTTTTTGATCTCTTCTTTGACTGTGGACATTTGCAAGTCTCGACGGATTACTTCGTTTGGTACAAACCATGGAGCTTCCACAATCATGCGTAGTACTTTGGATTGAAATCTTTCCAGTATTTCTATATTACTGTTAGAGGCTGAGCCCCACAGCTGGATTCCGTATGTCCAAACCGGTTTTAGAATGACTTTGTAGATTAAGAGCTTGTTCTCTGTTGTCAATTTTGAATCTCTGCCCATAATCCAATACAGGTTTCTTAGTTTTATTCCGAGCTGTTTTCTTTTAGTAAATATGTGCTTACGCCAAGTTAATCGCCTGTCAATGTGTATACCCAATAAGTATTTGGCCTCTTCCGATTGTGGTATCTGATGATTGTTTAGGTGAACTGGAGGGCATGTCTCTGTTCTTAGCGTAAATGTAACATGCACAGACTTGTTTTCATTGACTTTTATTCTCCACTTCTTTAACCATGGTTCTATTTTGCTTAAGATTTCTTGAATTATCTGTGAAGCTATACTAGGCACTCTATGTATAGCTAGTATGGCAGTGTCGTCTGCAAATGTGGCGGTGGTTGTATTAGGACTAGTTGGCAGGTCTGCCGTATAGATCAAATAGAGGATCGGCCCCGGCACGCTACCCTGCGGAATTCCCGATTTTATTTGATTAAGGGCCGATTCTACAAAGCAGGTATAAAGTACGAATAAGCTATACTGAGAATAAATCACACAGATTGCGTTCTACAATTGTCGTATAACGTTCTTGTTGGTATAAATTGTGGTTATACCTGGTTTAACTTATCCCTCTGAAAATGGTCGAATACCTGCTCGGATAAGTTATTCTTGTTTTCTATTGGTCAAATCTAATATAAACTATCATTTATTTTAAGGTTGGATTTTAGAGTTTGGCAGTTGAATACAATTTTATTTATTTCAAATGTGAAATTCAATTTATTGTTGTATTTCAAGTGCTTCTATTAAGTTATTTTATTAAATCATTACTTTGATTATTTATAATTAATTAATTGAGGTTTGTGAGTGAATTTAAAATTTTTGTAAAAATTCTTGTTATTGCTTATTGTTATTTATTAAGGTTTTTTGTCATTTTTATTGTTTTTGGATATTTCATTCTCGACCCATGCTTTTAAAAGTTTCATTCTAATAAGTTACATTTTTATGTAATTTATAAAGTAATTTGTAAAATTTTATAAAATAAAAATTATTACAAAAAATTTTAACTCTTTTTAATATTGAAAACATCTAATAGCAATAACCATTGCTAAAAATAATTTAAAAAAAAGAGAATTTGTTTAATTTTCTGTTTAAACATCTTTTACAACAAAAACTATAACCAATAAATCAAATGAACGCTTCACAACGATGTCAAATAGTTATCCTATGGTCAAATATGCTGCGCAAATGACCTATAATTGGTGCGGAGGAACTAATTCCAGGTATAGTTATACCGACCGTGTACGAGCATTGTAGAACGGAAAAGCTTTTATACCTGGAATAAGGAATAAGTTATACTTCGAATAAGTTATACGGCGAATAACTAATCGGGACTTTATACCTGCTTTGTAGAATCGGCCCTAAGAGCGGTTAGTTCTTCTTGAAATTTAACTAGGAAGTGTCGGTCTTTTAGGTACGATTTTAGTATAATAAATAGGTTATCCGATAGATTTTTTTTTATCTTGTACAGGAGGCCCTCATGCCATACCTTATCGAAAGCCTGGCTTATATCTAGAAAGACTGCAGAGCAGTAGCTCTTGTCTTCGAAGGCTCGGTTAATTTTTGCAGCTAATCTATGAACTTGTTCAATCGTCGCATGTTCTCGTCTAAACCCGAACTGGTGGTCTGGAATGAGTCTGCGTTTCTTTAGTATTGGCATAATATTTTTTAGAAGCATTCGCTCAAATAGCTTAGACAAAATTGGGAGAAGACTAATAGGCCTATATGACTTTACATCTTCTGGTGGTTTACCTGGCTTTAGTATCATTATTATTTGGGCCACTTTCCATTGGTTCGGAAAGTGCCCTGTCCTTAGTATAGAATTAAAGAGTTGAGTTATGAACATTATACCTTTCTGTGGTAGTTCTTTCAGTATTTTCCCGGTTATAAGGTCATATCCAGGTGTCTTTTTGGTATTTATTTGTTTGTTAATCATAGATTTTATTTCTGATATTTTGAATTTCTTTAATGGTAGTTCCAGTTGGCCAGGAGCATCTAAGAATTTATATACTTCTTCATCCTCTGTTTCCATACTTGATTCGAAAGGTTGGAAAACTTGTGTTAAATGTCTTGAAAAAAGTTCGGCCTTTTGCTTATCGCTTTTTGCCCAACTTCCATTTTCCATTTTCAATGGAGGCATTGTTAGTTGAATTTAAGATAATTATTAATATTGAATGTGTTTTTAACACATTTTAATTAATGATCATTATTTTTTTAAATAATTTATTCAATAACTTAAATAGTAGTAGAAGTAGAGTAAATAACATGACTAGAATATTGTTAACACACAGAGAATATTCCGTAGCTTCAGTTGGAGTCAAGCTTTTTAAGTAATTTTGGACGCATTCGTTTTTATCATTCTGTAGGAGCTGTTTTAATTCTTTGACTGCTTTGTTTAGATTTGATTTGTCGTGAGGATGCCTTGTTGTTTGCCAACGCTTTCTTAGTTCACGTTTTTCTTTGATTTTTTGTTTAATGTTTGTAGGGCACTCCTCAATGGGGTCTTCTGATTTTGTTTCTGGTGTAGAATTCCATGCTGCCTGTTGTATTGTTTTATTTAGGTGTTCTACTGCCTCTTCTATGTCAATTTCAGTTTTCAAAGGAATCTGCAACTGTAGGTTTTCTTCTACCAGTAGCTTGAAATTTGTCCAGTTGGTTTTTTTGGAAGACAGTCTTGGTGGTTTGGTTTTGCTGAGAACTTTTGTGCCTACAGTTACTAACACTGGAGAATGATCAGACGATAGTTCAAAGTTTGATTCTGCTGTCAAACAATTACCAAGCAATCCTTTAGTCACACAAAAATCTATGCAATCGGGAGTTTTTCTTCGGTCGGTAGGCCAGTAAGTAGGTTGTCCAGTTGATAAACATTGTAAATTGTTTTTCTGCATTGCTTTCAGTAACTCTCGTCCCTTGGGAGAAGCCAGTCGTGATCCCCATTGTGGATGTTTCGCGTTATAGTCTCCTCCGGCAATAAATCGATTTCCAAGACTGTTATAGAAGTGTTCGAACTGGTTTGCTTTGATTGCGTGTTTGGGAGGACAGTAGACTGCAGCTATCGTTAGTGGACCAGTCCAGTCTTCCACAGCCACACTGGTCGCCTGTATGTGCTCTTCCCGATATTCATCTAATAGGTGATGTTTTATGGAGTTTCTAATAATGACAGCAGATCCACCATGAGCCGTTCCATCCGGGTGTTGGGTGGTGTATACTGAAAATTTGGATTTACTAGTCATATGATTTACTGAATGTTTGTTGATAACAGATTGTAAAATTTAATAATAAAAAAAAAAGTTGAGCAAACATATTTTATACTTGCCAAAAGAAAACAGCTTGGCCTCAAGGCTAATTGTACCACCTTAAAATAAAGTCAAATGGCTGGATGGCCAGAGATGCCGCTTTTCACGTTCGTAGTTCTACTGTACGGAACGGCTAGCTCATAGGGTTTAGTCAGCGTCGGAGATAATAGGCTACTCTTGATGTTATCGAGTATCGTAGGTTCACTTGTAGATGGTTCTTCTCCAATAGGAATAACTCTCACAAGATTTAGGTACACATAATTTACACAAAATTCTGATATGTTTATTTTTTGCGTAGCATAACTGGTTGCAAAGTTATTCAGGTGGGGGTGCTAGTTTGACCCCAATAGGACGTGTGAATCCCACCCTTAAGAGCTCTCTGCAAATAAACATGATTCAACAGATGATGTCGCGACCGTAAAATTTACAATTTTTTAATGTATTTTTATTTAATTAAATGCTCATGCAGTAAAGCATTACGAAATATTGTCTTTGTACCCTTTACACTATTTCAATATCAGTGCGCGACTACGGCGTGTAATACTTAAATACTTGGGTGATACAACTTACTGTGAGTCAGCACCGCGCCGCCATGCGCCAAGTAGTTATAGTTCTAAAACTATGAAAGCACAAAATTTTCTTTTGGTACACACAATTTACACATAATTTACACAAAATTCTGGTATGTTTGTTTTTGGCGTAGCATAACTGGTTGCAAAGTTATGAAGGTGGGGGTGCTAGCTTGACGTCAAGCCAGCACCCCCACCATTAAAATGGTCATAACTTTAAAACAATGAAAGCACAAAATTTTTTTTTGCACACAAAATTTACACATAATTTACACAAAATTCCTAACTATTTTTTTTTTAATTTGGAAAAAGTGGGGGTGCTAGCTTGACACAGGTGAAAAACCTAAGTGCAACGGACGCTACTGATTATTCTCTATGGAAAGCTACAAGAAAGCTGAAGTGGACTAGAAACAACAAACAGAAGGCTGAGGTCTTCGCAGAACATTTGGAAAACACTTTCCAACCTAATCCATCATCGAACACAACAGAGGAAGAAGATACAATTCACGACTATCTGGAAGCTCCTTTCCAAATGGACCTACCGATCTCAAAATTCAAAATTAAAGTTATTAAAAAAACTATTAAAAACAAGGTCAACCCAAAAAAAGACGCCTGGATTCGATCTTATCACCGGGAAAGTCCTACAAGAACTGTCCGAAAAGGGTTTAAAGCAATAACCCAAATATTCAATGCTGTTATTAGCACTAACCATTTTCCAAGTCAATGGAAGGTTGCACAGATAGTCATGATCCCGAAGCCTAGAAAGAATCCAAATGACGTCAAATCATATAGACCTATCAGCCTGCTTCCTTTGATGTCGAAGGTATTTGAGAAGGTGTTTATAGACAAACTGAGACCAATAGTAGAAGCCCGCGGCATTATACCTAACCATCAACTCGGTTTCCGTCAAAAACATGGTACCATCGAACAAGTCCATCGTATAGTCAAAATAATAAACAGAGACCTAAACAACAAACAATACTGCTTGGCAGCGTTTTTCGACCTAAGCCAAGCATTCAATAAGGTCTGGCACGTAGGACTATTGTACAAAATAAAACTTAACCTTCCTTATCACTATTACCAGATCCTTAAATCCTATCTTAGTAATAGACATTTTCTAGTTAAACAAGAAAACGACTACACCGACCTTCACCCAATCAATGCTGGAGTTCCTCAAGGAAGCGTCCTCGGTCCTCTCCTGTACCTCATATTTACAAACTACATACCATCAGCAGGATTTGTTACAGTCGCCACTTTTGCTGACGACACAGCGATCCCTGCCTCGCATGCAGATGCAACTACAGCATCTAGACGTCTGCAAGATTATCTAAACAGGGTCCAAGAGTGGATAAAAAAGTGGCGAATAAAGGCGAACGAGACTAAGTCTGCACATGTGACCTTCACTATGAAGCGAGACACCTGCCCACCTGTAAAGCTCAACAATTGTCAACTACCACAAACTGAGAATACCAAATACCTCGGTATGCATCTGGACAGACGCTTGATATGGAGAAAACACATAATCACGAAGAGACTACAACTTGGACACAAACTGAGAGACATGTACTGGCTTATCGGGCGAAATTCTCAGTTGTCCATCGAAAATTAACTACTACTGTACAAAGCCATACTGAAGCCAATCTGGACGTATGGGATTCAGCTCTGGGGCTCAGCTGCCAACTCAAATATACAAATAATACAGAGATTCCAAAATAAGGTTCTTCGCACCGTATTACGTGCCCAATACGGTCATACTACGAAATGTTGCTAATACCCTCCGTCATGGAAGAAATTAGAGGATACAGCGACAAATATCGGGAGAGACTTTTAAACCATCCAAATGTTTGTGCTACCCAACTATTAGTTAACAGTGAGAGTGATGTGCGCAGATTAAAAAGACAGTCCTAGATTTTTGGTTTGAAGATAAAAATTGAGAAGTTTAAAAAAGTCGACATATTGTACAAGCGTGAGTCGGTTACATCAATTTGCAATTTTTGGACAAATTATCGATCATCCGATTGCTAATTTGGTGGATGTTTGTTAATCCAGCGATCCGAGTGCTGGTTCATTCTAAAATCCGAAGATTTAGAGAGATTGTAAGAAAATTTTGAAATTAAGTGAAACCTACCTCGAGGCACAAAAAGTTGGTATAATTTGCGTTGTAAATTCGTTTGGAATACACAGCAATTGATCCGTGGACGATTCTGATAAAGAAAGCTTCTTGACAGAAGCATCGTGACCTTTTTAACAAAGGCTTTCATGGTAGATTACATCTCGGTGGTTAGCCATAGGTGCATGTCGCCAGCCCCCCCAAATCGAATTTTGGGATGAAATTTGTGTCAAACGTTTGAGCATCGTTTGAGCATCAATGAGCTTCCAATATTTTCGTTTGAGCCTCAACCGTCGCGGAATTATTCGCGAAAACTTTTGGGGGGGGCTGGAGACATGCTGGCCCCCCCCAAGTGGAATTTCGGGGTGAAAATGGTGTCAAACGTTTGAGCATCAATGAGCTTCCAAACTTTTCGTTTGAGCCTCAACCGTCGCGGAGTTATTCGCGAAATTCTTGGGAGGGGGGGGCTGGAGACATGCTGGCCCCCCCCAAGTGGAATTTTAGGGTGAAATTGGTGTCAAACGTTTGAGCATCGTTTGAGCATCAATGAGCTTCCAAATTTTTCGTTTGAGCCTCAACCGTCGCGGAGTTATTCGCGAAACACTTGGGGGGGGGGGCTGGAGACATGTTTTACCATTTTCGTTCCTATTTAGAATTTTTCTGTGAAATTGATGTCTATCGATAGAGATTCGTTTGAGCTTGAATGAGCTTCCATTCCCATCATTTTATTTTCATTTTCTGAAAAGTTACGAGTATTTCAAATTTCGAGTACTCCGAGCAAGTTCCGTTCAATAACCCTCAATTTTAAATCTATTTTATAAGATTAAAATTTTCGATCCGATTAAGAAAACTAATCCTGCTTAATCTGTTAAGTGATCACTAGATTGATGGAATAATATTGAAGTTGAAATTTTCGAAAAGAATCTGTTTAATAGAATATCTTTGGTGTTTATCAATAAAACTTGGTGCAAAATGTTGGCTTTTAGAGTTGGGAAAAGTCTATGTAACGCAGAAAAACTCATTAAATGTTTAAGCAATGTAATAATTGTTTAAAATAATTTAAGAATTTTAAAAAGGGCATAGACTAAATAGGTTAAAACGGTATTTTTCTCTAAAAAATTTTCTAATCCCGAAATCAAGCGCAACTTTCAATATTCTGAAAGTGTATGTTTATACACGTACATAGACGGGGCTGACGCCCCCTAAATCGAATTGTTCAGAAAAATTTGTGTCAAATGTTTGAGCATCAATGAGATTCCAATAATTTTGTTTAAGCTTCAACCGTCGCGTCGTAGGTTTATATGCGAAAACTTTTGGGAAGGGGGGGGGGGCTATAGACATGTTTAACTTAATCCCACCCAAATAGAATTTTTGGGTGAAATTGGTGTCTAACATTTGAATATAGTTTGAGCCACAAGAACTTCCAAATTTTTCGTTTGATCCCCAATCGTCAAGGTATTATTGGCGAAATACTTGGAGGGACTGTAGACATGCTCCCCCCCCCCCAAGTGGAAAGTTTGTGTGAATTTGTAGCCAAACGTTTGAGAATCGTTTGCGCCCCAATGAGTTTATACATTTTTCGATTCCCATACTTTTTACACCAATTTCACATAAAGATTCGACTTGTGCATGCTCCCCCCTCCCAAACCTATTTTGCCAATAACTCCGTAACGGTTGCGGCTCAAACGACAAAATTTGGTTTTGATCCACAGTTTTGTTCTAGGACATTAAAAAATTTTAATTTAATTTTATTATTTTGTTATAGGTAGTACCTGTTCTTTATAAATTACATTTTTGTGGTACAATTAATTTTTACAGATTTATTCCATGAAAATAATGAAGGTAATTATTTACAAATTTAAGTAGGATTAGCTTTTTAATCGGTTCAAAATTTTAATTTAAAGAGAAAAAAATTAAAATTAAAGATTAACGTACGAAACTAGCTCGGAGGACTCAAAATTTTAAATACTCTTCATTTTGCAGAAAATGAAATTAAAATGATGAGAATGGAAGCTCATTTAAGCTCAAACAAATCTCTATCGATAGACATTGATTTCACAAAAAAACTTTGAAATATGAACGAAAATAGAAAAAACATGTTTACAGCACCCCCCCCCCAAGAGCTTCGCGAATAACTCCGAGACGGATGAGGCTCAAAAAGACAATTTGGAAGCTCATTGATGCTCAAACTATACTTAAATATTTGACATAAATTTTAACAAAAAAGTTCACTTGGAGGCATAGATGCTTGGAGGAGATAAAATAAAACGTGTCAATAGCCCCCCCCCCAATTCTTTCGCACATTAACCTGCGACGGTTGACGCTCAAATAAAAATATTGAAAATTCAATGATGCTAAAATGATTTTCTACAAATTTTTCTGAAAAATTCGATTTAGGAGGCGTCAGCGACATGTTTCTTTTTCTTTTTCTTTTTAAATTCTTAAATTATTTTAAACAATTATTACATTGCTTAAACATTTAATGAGTTTTTCTGCGTTACATAGACTTTTCCCAACTCTAAAAGCCAACATTTTGCACCAAGTTTTATTGATAAACACCAAAGATATTCTATTAAACAGATTCTTTTCGAAAATTTCAACTTCAATATTATTCCATCAATCTAGTGATCACTTAACAGATTAAGCAGGATTAGTTTTCTTAATCGGATCGAAAATTTTAATCTTATAAAATAGATTTAAAATTGAGGGTTATTGAACGGAACTTGCTCGGAGTACTCGAAATTTGAAATACTCGTAACTTTTCAGAAAATGAAAATAAAATGATGGGAATGGAAGCTCATTCAAGCTCAAACGAATCTCTATCGATAGACATCAATTTCACAGAAAAATTCTAAATAGGAACGAAAATGGAAAAACATGTCTCCAGCCGCCCCCCAAGTGTTTCGCGAATAACTCCGCGACGGTTGAGGCTCAAACGAAAAATTTGGAAGCTCATTGATGCTCAAACGTTTGACACCAATTTCACCCCAAAATTCCACTTGGGGGGGGCCAGCATGTCTCCAGCCCCCCCAAGAATTTCGCGAATAACTCCGTGACGGTTGAGGCTCAAACGAAAAGTTTGGAAACTCATTGATGCTCAAACGATGCTCAAACGTTTGACACAAATTTCATCCCAAAATTCGATTTGGGGGGGCTGGCGACATGCACCTGTTAGCCATTGCCTTCCGAGGACGAGAGACGGCCAGAATAAAGTTCTTACTTTACTCGGATTCGAACCGGGTATTTAACGTTCATAGTCAACTCGCGTGACCGCTAAGCTCCGACCGCCTCCTGACGATTACAATAACACAAATAAGAAAATTTGGTTGAATTTGTTTAAAATCCGACAGTAAGGAAGCACGAGATAACTGAGCGTCTGGTCCGTACCTGTTGTAAATATATGACGTCAGCACACAGCGAATGCTGAGCAATTACTTCAGTGGTTTCAAAACAGTAAACACAAAAGGGTTCGTCTTAATTTGTATTTGAACATTTTTTTATTATAAAATTTGAATTTTGCCACACTTTATTACACACGAAGGTTTCGAACCGCAATTTAGATATCAAATTGTTAGTAAATGTAATTGTAGTCCGAAACAGTCTTACACTATTACACGAATGGCCAAGAAACGAAGATTGTCGCAAGAATCAGGATTGAATACTCAACGTATTTTAAAATTTTATTAAACCAGATTTATTCACCCGAGTCTTTAATTTCGAGTTGGAAACCAATCTTCCCTGAGGGAGTACTTTTGTTCTCCACCATCATAAGCGACCCGGACCTTTTAACATGGAACATGTTTTAGCGCTCGTTATCTGCCAAAAACCCGACACCAAAAACCGACACCAAAAACCGATACCAAATTAACATGTCATAACAACGGATGAATCAAAGCAAAGTAAAGCAAAGCAAAGACAAAAGCAAAGACAAAAGCAATGACAAAAGAAATGACAAAAGCAAAGACAAAACCAAAGACAAAAGCAAAGACAAAAGCAAAGACAAAAGCAATGACAAAAGCAAATACAAAACCAAAGACAAAAGCAAAGACAAAACCAAAGACAAAAGCAATGACAAAAGCAAAGACAAAAGCAAGGACAAAAGCAAAGACAAACCAAAGACAAAAGCAAAGACAAAACCAAAGACAAAAGCAAAGACAAAAGCAAAGACAAAAGCAAAAACAAAAGCAAAGACAAAAGCAAAGACAAAAGCAAAGACAACATCAAAAACAAATACAAAGCCAAAACAAAACCAAAACTAAACAATGCACGCTGTACCTGCTCCAACGTGTCATATTGTCACATTTAAAACCCTCTTGTAGTGTAAGGTTCATCCTTGAAGCCTAATTTATTAATTAGACATCTTATGTGGCTTGGGTTTTAACGGTTCGGTACCATAATTACTCTTCGAAGGGGGATTTAGTACAACTCATAATAAAACGTGTCTTCCACAATATACATTTACAGCCGTATTCATAAACAACTTATAACAGTCTTGTAAGCCTGTTTTAGTTAAAGAGCTTTTAACCTAACTTTTTA
Organism: Rhagonycha lutea; assembly: GCA_958510855.1. Lineage (NCBI taxonomy): Eukaryota > Metazoa > Arthropoda > Insecta > Coleoptera > Cantharidae > Rhagonycha > Rhagonycha lutea. The sequence goes on from OY294042.1 coordinate 17,045,227, forward strand.
CTTTTTTTTGTTGCATTTCGAATTTTTTTAGGTTAAAAGACCAACTTATTACAGTAAACGCGCTAAACTCCCTATAAATTTTATAGGGACTTACTATTTAGTAAACTGTTTTATAGGGAGTTTAGCGCGTTTACTGTGATAAGTTGGTATTTTCTGTTCCTCTATTTATATTGAAAATTCCACTAGTTATTCCTTTGTTTATCAATTCTTTACATTCCAATGCAATTACATTTCTTAGAAGAATCTTGCATTTTCATGTTTGTTTACTTTAGATAATTAGATTCTTGTTATGATTACCAGGAATCTAATTATTAATTATGTGTAACTTGATATTAGCAAGTAATTTAATATTATTGGGAAAATATTGTCGTGATGTACGGCTCAATTACACCCCCAATTATAGTCGGCGATGAAACCTCGCTTAATGTAGATCACTCGAACAAATTAATCCCAGCTAGCCTTAAGTCAAGTTCACAAATTTGAGGCCACAATATCTGCAGGTCGTAGATTCAACGATATTAAGTCAATCAAAGATCTCAATAAATCAGAGGGTAGTTTATTCAGACTAAACAAAATCAAAGATGGAGCAATTTTGATACTTTCTGACACAAATGTCAAGCAATATGCAATATGGTGTGTAAAATGTACAAACGATAAATAAAAAGTATCATTTACTTTCAAAAACTCAGCTATACTTTTATTTAGCGTTATGTTTATGTAAGTTGTGTAACAAGAATAAAAATAATTTTGTACAATAGTGTTTTGATAAGAAAAGTTCAAATTCCTTACTTGACACGATAATTTGATGTGGAACACAATTTGTGTAGCACTCCGTACATTGGCAATGTTCGAATTCGGCAATATGCAACCCATTCGTCAATATGGCTTCCAGCTTCTATACACTCAGTAGTACAGCTCCTGTAGTTTTCCAGATTTTGTGCTTCTGTCCAAAAATAAGTGATATGTGACGTATAAAAATTTTCCTGTGGTGCATTTAAATCTCGAGGATTGATTTAAAAAATTTCTCCAACTTTTAAAACAAAACGGTAGTAAAAACGTGCAACTTTTTCGTTAACCTCAAAATCGAAATGTGGTAATTTTAAATCGGCGAAGTTATCGGTCATCTATTATAATAAGTGATGTAAAACTCGTTCATACAGCGTATTATTCATTAATTTTAACTTCCTCACTTTATTTCAGGTTTAACAAACCCAAAATGTGCAAATTTAATCTTGCCTTCGAGAATTTCTCGCGACCAACAAAAACGTGTGAAAACTTCGTTTTCACAAAAATAAAACGTTCCAAAATACTCAAGTTTTATTTATCTCGTCGATATAATTGCTTTTGTGACTCAAAAGCTCACTAAAATTGTCTTTTTGGGAATAATTGCGATAAAATGGTCGCAAGTATCAACGTGTCCCCAAGACGGCTCGTGCAAGACAATCCTCGTCGGAAACGACCTTATCAAACTTCCCATACCACCATAAATATCCAAAATCCAACACAAAAATCGTAGGTGGTCACTTCCTGGCGCTGTTTATTCAAATCACAGAAATTTTCAAATTTCAGGTAAACAATCGATGTACCTGTATAAACACATCACAAATTCGTACGAAGCACATCACATTTTCAAGGAAATCAAATCTGTTTTAGTTTTCTGTGTTAAAAGTTACAATTTATTGCTTGTTATGCAAAATTGCCTCCATATTAGATGTCTTACAAAATGACAAACTTTTAACTTTAAAGAAAATCTCTAACTGGCATCTTTGACTGACTTTATCACACTTCAATATAGTCTTTTTATTAGCGTGACTAATATTGTCATCTTGGAATCTGTTGTCTTATGATTTCGCAATTGTTATGAATCAACATTTCTTTTAATTATTAAGTTTACTGAACTTTGGGGTTGTGACAATATTTTTAGGACACTCAACTCGCTTTGATTGGTTGTTGTCGTTGATCGTACCAACTTAAAATCATCTCCCCTGGGAACGACACCAATCGGGTTTCCAACTTTGGCGAGCACCCGTCCGTGGATGGGCCCTTTCAGCGAACAATCAGCGACGAATGCAGTGAATTTCTGCAACGAGCGGGTTCACGGGATTTGTCTTTGCTCACATTTAACGTTCAAAGTTTAAAAGCGCATAAGGACGATTTAATAACTAGAGATGAGATTTTTAGGTTTTTACCTTTTTTTTATTTTAGCTCCTATTTAGATGTTATTATAGAGACCGGATAAATAAGCACGTAATTTTGAAAAAAAAAGTGCTTAAAAAAGCACCAAATATTACTAAAAAAAGCACCAACTTGATAAAAAAAAGCACCAACTTGATCAAAAAAAGCATAAACTTTTATTTAAAAAAAGCATACACAATAGCACTTTTTTGTTTTTCAAATTATTCAAAAGCATTTTGCAAGTTTTCAAAATAAATTAGTTAATTTATTGCTGAAAAAGAGCTTATAAATATTGTTCCAAATGTTGCATTGTCAAATTGTGTCTCCCAGGCCCGTAGCCAGGGGGCACTTGGGCCCCAGAAATGTTGAAAAGACAAAAAAAAAGAAATGGGAAGGGGAAGGGGAACAACCGGAAATTTTACATTTTAAAATAGTAGTTTACATCACAAGGCCGTAAAAAGAGATTTTACAACCGAGTTGCAGGTTTTCGTAGACTAGGCGAAGCCGAGGCACCCGAACTCACCCGAGGGCGTAAAATCACTTTACGGCCGAGTTGGTGTAAACCGCTTTTTGTTGTGTCTCGGGACTAAGTCATTTTTATTGGTTACCTCGTCTTTTTTCTCCCTAGGACGTAAAAAGGCACTTTTCGTACCTCAAATGAGGCCGTAAAGCGCTCACTTTACGGCCGGAATAACAAAAATGGCTTTTTACAAGTGCCCCCCCCCCCCGAAATGAAATGCTGGCTACGGTCCTGGTGTCTCCTATCATTTAAAATATGTTTAAAAAAATAGTATATTTTACAGGACGTATGTGGACTGCACCGATGGAAAGAAATTAATCCTTTTTTTGGGGGTTTTGACCGAGGGTCATATCTAGATTGCACCAATGGTCAGATGTGGATTGCACCGATCCCCACATGTGGATTGCACCGATATAAATACTTAATCCCTGTAAGTCAAAGACTTACCAGCAGTAATCTTCCCGGACTGAAAAATGAAACAAGGACGTATACAAGGAGTCGAGTCGCCCCAAACACTACTGAAAAACTTAAAAAAGCACTAATAGATGCCCAAAATATTTAATTTTAATTTATTATTTATTGAAAGAAATTCGAATTTTTATAAATTGGATCCTGGTAATTGTTCGATCAAATGATATAATTTGGCTTGTTTACTAACTGCAATGGCATTTAGCTCAGGATCTAGGGGGGCCTAACCAGGGCACTTGTCCGGGGAGGCAATTCAAGGGAGCACCAAATTATAAATTATATTTCGTGAGATTTTTGATATCTTTAAACTCAAATAATGTAAAGTTTTTGCCCCGGTTTGGAAAAATCATAGATCTCGGGATGACGGCATTAACTGTGCCAATACTGCTTATTCTTAGGTATATTTTAATTTGCATCATTTTTAATATCTCCAAGAAGGTGTAAATCGGTGGATAGAGTTAAAAAAAAACAACTAAATACGTTATAAAACGATTCACAGGCATTCGTATTTCGGCATATACTTGATGTGCGTGCTGCTCGGAGCTTTGATGGTAAAAGTGAATCTGCATCAATATAGGTTCGAAATATATAATCGGAATAGGTGTTCAGTCTTGCATCGTCTGGCATTATCGATATTAACAACATCAACTTCGTTTGAATGTTGTAAATATTGCAAACCAAACGAGAAGAGCAACCATTGACCAATTTCGGAAAGATGGTCTTAATATTCTGCGACCAAACCTACTTATTGAATTTTTCTATACTACGTTTGGCTTAAATGAAATCGGAATCCAATAAGTTCAATATTTTCCCAAACATGTTAATGCTTACATGAATAGCAAGTTCAAAATCAACGGTTGCTGTTATTGGTTTAAAAAGTAAATCATTTTGAGAACATAACTAACGATTGTAGATATTTGTTTTGTATAATAAAAAATAGGTAGGGTTCCTTGGGTTTTGCTTAAGAGCAATGTCCAGTGGTACCCCCCTGTACAGTGTGAATATTTGTGTTTTATATCATTTATTTCCAGGACGTTACAAAAATTTAAATAATTGCTAGCATTGCAGAATCTTTCAACATTTTTTTATGTAAAAACGCTAAAATAAATTGATTTTCTCATTTGAACATCGCGTAATTCGAAAACTACGGTTAGAAGGGGGGGAGATTCCAATGTTTTAATTTTCGAATAACATGGTTTTCCAATAAATAAATCAACTCCCTTTAACATGTTTATATAAAAAAGAGTTGAAAGATTTTGTAATGCTAGCAATTATTTAAATTTTTGTAACCTCCTGGAAATAAATAGGGGGGTACCACTGGAAATTGCTCTTAATAAAATATATTGAAAGATGGGTGGTTGAAGGGTGCATAACGTAATATTTGGAGATAGGTGTAGGTTTTTGTGCAGTTGGGGAGGGTTGAATAATGCTTAAAATTGGGTGAAATAATTTATGAACGACCCCTAATCCAAAAGCGTAGTCTTCTAAAAAAATTTTTGCAAATGTGTAATTCAAGCCAATCAAAATTTATTTAAAAAATTATGGACTAATAGAATGGTAGCAAATCGTAAAATTTTAACTAACTAACCTAAGCTCTACCGGTGAATCTCTCTTTCAACTTTCTTTCATTAAAAAGAGATCGTTTCCTAACAATAACCTAAGCTCGACCAGTGGATCCCTCTTTTAGCGGTCCCCTAAACCTAAATCATGGATGAAATGAGGGTTTCCCATAAATTATTGCGATAAGTTTTACATTATCAAGCAATGAAAACCAGCAAATGTAAATACAATCTGTATTATTTACATAAATACCTCTGTAGTAAATTAAATACCTCAATCCTTTAATGGAATTAAAAAAGATTACTTACTGACCATCGGTGCAGTCCACATACTTACCCTAACCGAACCCGGTGCAATCCACATGTCAGATTATGTAACCCTTTGACCATCGGTGCAATCCGCAATTGCCCATTTTACATTTAGCAGTTTAACGGGAATTTAATTGACATAATATCATGAAATTATTAAAATAAGTCCTAAAAAAGCACTAAAATAAGAAATAAGCATAAAAAAAAGCAAATAAGCAAAATTTCAAGAAAAAAGCAAAAAAAGCATAAAAAAGTATATGTCAAATTACTTATTTTTATGTAATTCGTGTAGACTTCAAATTTCAAAGAGCTGCTTATAAAATTGAACAAAATGAAAAATGCTTAAAATCCGGTCTCTAGTTATTAGTACCAAAATTCGTTTCATGGAAAACTACATCATATAAGCCCTATTTGTTTTTGCCTTTTTTTTTTACCTTTTTTTGCCTTTTTTAATTTTTACGACCTTTTTTGGACTTTTTGGACAATTTTCTTAAATTACTAGTGAATTTATTGAAAAAATGTTATTCTTGACTATAATTTTACTAAAAATATTTATAAAATATATTTTATTATATTTAATTTTTCTCTATTAATTTTTTATTTGAAAAAAAATTAATTTTTATTAAAAAAAATTAATTATTTAATAAATTATGGCCATTAAAATTTTAATATCTAATTGGTGGGTGAAGAAACTATGAAATACCAACCTAAAATAGCTTTTTTAGTGCATTTTTAGGTACCTTTTTTTGACTTTATACGACCTAAAAATCTCATCTCTATTAATAACTGATACTCTCCTGGCTTTATCGGAGACGTGGATTAATAACGATGAAAACATCACCTTATCTGGTTACCTAATACAAAAGAGACAAAGTTCGAGCAGGCGGTGCTACGATTTATGAAAAAGAAAATTGTATGATGTTTTCAACGCCTCGTATATTGATGATATTTGACAAAACGAACAATATAGCGATTGACCCTAGCTCCGAAATTTCTTACGGTTGTGTGAGACATCTGTGCTGTGGAAAGTGCGATAAACGGACAACGTGCATTGATGGTTGTTGTCAGTAAAAAATGTCAGTACTTATGTTTTTGCAACAAACCATTCAATTATTGTTATTGCAATAAAGTTGAGGTAGTCGAGAAGGTAGGAGAGACGGTCATTGCCTTGCAGCTAACGCAGTTGGATGCGAACGCGGGGTACCGGGTTCAAATCCGAGGAGAGTCAAACTTTCTTATTACCAAGTCTCCGTGCTTCGGAGGGCATGTTAAGCCGGCGGTCCCCCTGAATTGACAAATTGCCACCGTTAACAAAAAACAGGGCTACAGGTTACAGGCACATCTGAATGCTATCCTAGCAAGCTGCTACCGGATGTAAAACAACTATAGTCCAAAATCGATCTGCGGACTACTCACCAACCCGTCTGGCCAGCGGGGTGAGTTATGGCCAAACCAAAGTCCATAATATGAAGAGGCTAATGTCCAGCAGTGGACGGAAAAGGCTGATACAGAGAGAGAGTCAACAGGAGTGACTGTGACATCTTCAATGGATTTTGTGCTATCTTATGAATCAGTTGCGCTTCAGAACTTTATTAATAAAATTATTATCATTATAAAATAATAATTTTATTAATTATTACCAGTAATTACCAACTTAAAAAAACAGATGTCAAATAAATCATTGTATTCGGTATCATGAACAGCAGAGGTAGTTCGGTATCGAAAAACATGTTCCATGTTTAATACATTAGTCAGGTCAGAGACTAAAATAGAAGGAAACCGGGGGTCCAGGGGGCAGAGCCCCCTGGCGAGGCGCACAGCGTCGAGTTTTTTCATAATAAAATCGAATTAAAAAAATATTCGTAACAAATTCGAATAGATCAAGAAGGAGAAGGAAGAACCGTAAAGCTGAAAATATACAAGAAAATTCTGATGAAGAGCCTATGAATAATAATATGTAATTAAGAAAACTAACAGAAGAAAGTTACCAGAAATACCTATACCGGGAAGACAATATTAAAGATTTGATCATCGATAATGATAAACCTTCTGAAACAAATTATAAGATTTATGAAAAGCCTGAAACCCACCACCTGAAAACATTCTTCCTTTAGGCTGTGAATCAGATGTAAAGGAAATTAAAAATATTATGAAAATTAATGGAAATAATGACACTGAAGGTACTCAATACCTGCACCCCAGAGAGAGAAAACCGATTCACTGAAAGAAATTGAGAACCTTTGGATGAATATGACCATGTCGCAGCTAATATTTTATGATCATGTTTATAAATAAAAGCAAGGATTCCAAACAACTGTTACGTTGGACCTTTCGATCCCCGTAATTCTCCGATAGCTCAATCGGAAACAATGAGATCTCAGGGTTTGAATAGTAAAAAAATTAAAATTATGAATTTTAGCAGTTTTTGAAATTTGATTTATGTTTTTATGTTTGTAATAAATAGATCCCCACAATTGAGAATTAAATCTGAAATAAAAATTTTAAGCCAAAGAAAAATGCACAAATAAAAAATAACATAAGATTATAATAAACCATAATATACAAATATATACAAATACACCAGTATTCTAGTGCATTTAAGGCTGGAATTCGCCAAGCAGGAGTTCGTTTTGGCTCGTGTGGTGGCGCATAGGATTGTGAATTTATAATTAAATAGATAGGCAACACAATAAACATGCATTTTTTAGTTCAACTTTTCATTAAAGTATGTCGCCGCTCAAATAAAGAAATCTATTTTTATACAGAATTTATGTTGTTTTTACTTTTTACGAATAATATATCTATTTCACAAAAGTCTCTCCCTCTCTTTTTGTATCAGATTTTTCAGGACATTGAAATAAATTTCTAAGAAGCGATAAAATTACTAAACGTACATAAGTGATAATGTAGGTATTCGTGAAATGTACACACACAAGCAATTAATAAAGACGCCTTTGAATTTACAATTCAAACAAGACTCCAATAATTTTTTGGCTTTTAATTTTAATTCTTCTTTTATATTTTTATTTATTCATGTTTATTGATAACATACAATAAATAATTATTGCTATTTATATTATTGTATATTAATTATTGATTTGAAAATATACAATCAACGAAGTTTTTCGTGATTCATTTTTTGATGTGAAGCATTATGAATATAATTTAAAATAAAATGATACGGCAAAGTAATTGCTTACACAGGCCCGTAGCCATGGGGTGGCAAGGTCGGGCAACGGCCGACCTTTTACGGATGTTTGCCCGACCTTTTAAAATAAAAATATGTAACTATAGATTAACAGAAAATTTTCCCATTCTACATTGGTCCTTTTTGTACAAGAATTTTTTTATTTATATGCTTTCAAATACAATTCGCAGAATTGAATATTCATCACAGTACCCCTGCGTTCGGGGAGAAGCTACTTTCGCTCCCAAAAATTTCTTTTTTTCCTTCTTTCAAGCTTCCAGTCGTTTCCAAACGCTTTGGCTCCCCATCAAAATGTTTGTAGTGACTGAAAAAGGCGGAGCCAAAGCGTTTGGAAGCGTCTCGAAGCTTGAAAGAAGGAAGAAAAGAAATGTTTGGTAGCGAAAGTAGCTTCTCCTCGAACGCAGGGTACATGTAATAAATTTTTTTCAAAGGGGGAGAGGGGTCCTCAAATAAAGGCATTTTCCCCCTGTGACATTGCATTTTTGGCCCACCGACCGAGCACCGACCATAAATTTTGATAGCCCATTTGCCCCTGGCGTGTGGCTGTGCGATAATACCATTATAATACGATAATATAACTTTTCTTAAATCGCGTTGACCTTGAAATTTAAAATATTTTCGCCTGCGGCGCTTTAAAAAATTCCCACGAACCCATCTCGCATCCGCAACACTAAAATTTGCCCGGCCATACAAACCGTTTGCCCTACCTTTATTTTCGATCTGGCTACGGGCCTGGCTTATTATTATTATTGCTGAACGGGTGTGTTTCTTTCGAACCACTTGCACTGAAGCTCCTGGCTTATTGTACCCCGAATTACGTTTAGTGCCCAAGAAGAACTCAAAAAAAACTCAAACTCGAGTTTTTTCAAACGTTTATTGTATTGAAAATACAACGATTTTAGCTGCTTGACAATACAATGTGAACTCAGTGTGAACTACATGTGAACTGCATGTGAACTGCTTTAACTTTTACGTTACATAAAGTTTTATTTCTAACAAATGCTTACTAACTAGTTTACAATAATTTGAAATTAGATCAGTTTGTTTGTGCAGTCCCAGGCTCATAACCTTTATGGGAAAGCCATCCTCGTAAGATTGTTGCATTTCCGTTATGGTGGGAACATAACACCCGCGTTCCGTGTTTTACTCCAATAGTTCTGTATCCTCTATAAAATTGAGGATTCGACCTATGGGAACCTGATTTATCTCACCGAGAGTCGGATATAGACAATCAAGATGTTTAGGGGCTAGAATTATGCATACACATAGTATGTGGTGCGGAGTTTCCTCCTCCATCCCGCATAATCTACATGTAGGATCTTCCACAACACCTATTGCGTTAAGGTGTTTGTTAAGACAGCAGTGTCCGGTAAACAGTCCTACTATCTCTCTCAGCCGCACTCTGCTCAGCTGGCCTGCTCAACGGGCCTGGCTTACACTGTTACACTAATTAAAATAAAACAATTTATTTATTTACGACAAATGGAGGAAGAAAGGGACATTTCTTGGACGTTAGCTTATCTAGGAACGTGGATTTCTCATTAGAATTCAATATCTATAGAAAGCCGACAACGACGGACATTGTTATCAGTTATCACTTGTTCAATGTTCATCTAATCAATCGAGAAAAATAAAGACGTCTGTTTCCATTCATTCATAGACTCTTTAGCCCTCTCCCGAGGTCACGGTATATCTGACAGATACATGCAAAATGTTTTCTTAACCTTCATCCGCTCGCGTACGCGGCAAATTGGCCGCATTTTTAAATTTTCTCTCCCATTTTCTTCCAGAGCGTCATGGGAGGGGTGGGAAGGGCTTGTATTCTCTAATTACTATCTCCTCCAATAGACCATGCTCGTGTTCTGATAAGAAAGCTCCATCAGCCGGTTCAGTACAGCCACAAACTACCCTAGGTGTCTTAATGCGACCAATTTGCGGTATAGCGCAATCGATAACGTAACTTTTTATCAATACTCGAATGTTGGTTTTACTGAGAAAATATTAGTAAATATAAAATAATAAATTAGAGACATATTTTGAGAAATAAAATATTATTACAAATTGAGTGTAGTAAACGATTACAGTACATTTTGAATTTTTAAGTTAAGTTTCCTGTAATTTTTTTAAATTTTAAATATAACTTTGATTTTAAATTTTAATATAGATTTTTTTGTCCAAACATGTACTTGTAATGTTATGTCAGAGTTCATAAGTCCTAAACAATTTAAATCATGCACTTTGAATGAAGAAAAACTCATGAAAACGATAAAAATCATATGCGGCCATCAAATTGCCGCATACGCGATCGGAAGTGTAACTTTTATAGGCGCGAGCGGATGAAGGTTAAATATTTTCGAAATTATTTAGCGCATAGCACAAGGCTTTGACTAGCTGTGCATACATATCTTCGAAATGATAAGCCGTATCGTTTACGATATAGTTTTGATTACAATCTGTTTAACTTTTACTTATGTGGCTTTGATACTTGAAAAAAAAGTGGTTAATCCCTTCGAAACAATTTTCGTAAATAAATTGTTTTATTTTATTTTAGTGTAAGCAATTACTTTGCAGACTCATTTTATTTTAAATTATGAAAATATACACTTACCTACTGCCAAGGTAGCAAAAATTACAAAAGCTTATTTAGCGTAACCCTAATTAAATAAAATATTAGAAAAAAAATACGGTTTATCAAAATGATTACATTCGAATGTATAGCATTCCTCGACCGAAATAAATTCCTAGACATCCGTCGAGAAATCCCCGCAACTGTTGGTTTTAGTTCTCTAATATGCTTAGTAGGAAAGAGACAAACACAAGATCGTAAGTGCGAACTGTCGTAGGTTGATGACTACTTGTATTACACATAAGAACAATCTTATCAACTTGCATTTAACCTTCAAGCGCACGCGCCAAGTAAAATGTGCTGGTAAAACAGATAACTCTTAGGCAAAATTTTTTAAAATTAGTTTCGCCTGCATATTACTAGCTGAACTAAATATTTGAATTTGATCTTGGTGGGAGTATCCAGTACATTATTATTATAATTACATTTTTAGTACGTTTTAGGTAAAATAAACTTTCAAAAATTTACATATGAATTCATTTTCGCTTATATATTATTTCAAGTAAAGAAATTTAATTAATTGATAAATTATTTACGATATTAAAATTATTATTATTGTTATAAATAAAATTATTATGTTTAAAAATAGGAGGTGCTCTTCGTATTGGTATTATAAATATTACCTCAAAATTTCAAAGTGATCCATTTATTCGTTTTCGAGATGACTACGTATTAGTGTCCGATTTAAGTCTGGCAAATTTTTATTTCCATTTTCAATTTTAATTGTTTATAAGTAATTAATTCCACCAACTTGATTTTCTCAAAAAAATTTACAAACGGGCTATTTTGAAAAAATTAATTAAAAAAAATTTAATTAAAAAAAAAGAAATAGGAGCGGATGTATCTTAAGGTATCATACACCTAATCTAAAAATTTGATCGCAATCCATCAAATCGTTTTCAAGTTAACTACGTATTACCACGAGTACACTGTAATATCCTAGCCTTAAAAAAAAACAAAAGATTTAACTAAATCTAAGAATAAACAAAAATAAGAAAAATTAAAAGATAATAATTAATAATTAGGTAGGTATAGATGTAAAATTTAAGTTGCAATTCAATGAAATAATTAAATGGATTAAAATTAAAATTAATTACAAAAATATTAATTACAAAAATTAATAAAGTTTATTATCAATATTCTGACGTAAATTGAAAAAGTCTATAAAAATTTCACTATTTTTTATCACTTTTTAACCAAATTCAAATCACAAAAAAATAACATAGTAGGTACATAGTTTTACACTTACTGCTTAAGTTGATTCTCTTCTCCTGGATCAATTCATTACAACATATTTTCATAAAAATTGCAGGTAAAAACTGAAGAATATTGTTTGATGAAAATTTGAAAGAATAATTAAACTATTGTTTAATTTGTTGAAATGTTGTAGAAATAATTAAATATTGTTGATTTTGTTTTGCTTTCAAACACTTTCCATAATTAAAAATGAAATAATTTAATTGATTAATATAAAATCAATTTTTAATTAATGTTCAATATTTTTATTTAACTGTTAAGTATAGGTATATATTATTTAAGATAAAGGTAAGATAAAAACAAAAATATTAAGAGATGTGACTTCTTCGGTAATTTTGAAGGAACTGATCAACCCCCAGTCCTACCTCATATTCCTAAAATTGACAAACAAAGAGCAATTAAAGAAATACAACGTAGTCCAGCTGGTCAGAAAATATAGAAACCCATATCATTTACTAATCCCCATGAAAAATATTTTAAAATCAGGGATTTGCATTTTATGGCTATCATATGTAAAACGGTTCGACAAACAAAAAGGATCTATACCTAGTTGTTAAATAAATATAATTAAAGAAACCTAGAAATATTTTTATTTTTAATATTTTTTTTTATGTGAGATTTTTAATCGTAACACAACTGAGAGGAACATTATTCTTAAATCAAAAATGACGGGCTCCAAAAATAATTTGAAAAAAAAAACGTTTAAACACATCATGATGGAAACGAATAAAAATGGAAATATAAAAACTCTGAAACCTTCTACCTTGACAGAAAACCCTAGAAACTACATAAATGAAAAATGTAAAGAAATAATTGAAGAAAAAGTTTATGAAAAAATTAGGCCAATTCCTATTCCTAGGAAAAGCTTCAGACTTGGAAATTTATCGAAATTAGTGAACCATAACAATACTGGCAAATCTCAGAAGAAAAACTTTGAAACCAATAAAAATAAAATTGGAAACCGCCACTGGATTATCTTGAAGCAGCAAAGAAGCTTGAGAAAAGTATCCTTCTTGAACCCTCAAAAAGATACAAGATTCTGGTATATCCTGAAGAAAGTATTGATTTTGAAACAACCCAAGATACATTAAAAAAATTGGTTTTTATACCAATGAAGTCTTTTAGAACCAACTTTTTTCCTAAACAAATTATAAAAATTAGAAACAATGGGTTTCCACCCCTTTACCAATAAATAAAATTGTGTTAAGCCACAATCGCTGGCCATTTTGTGGATCTTGTTTAATTGCAGATTTTCAATTTTATGTGTAATTTGGTATTATATGATAATTGTTGGATGCATACTAAAATTTAACAACATAAAAAAATTTAATAACAAGTTAATTTTGGTAAAAATATATTTAAATAAACCGAAATTAAAAACTTACCTGGAATATGTTTGAAATTCAAATTTGAATGCAACGGATATGGTTGATATACTATAATTTTCGTGGTGCAACAAGAAAAGATAGAGGGCCATATGGCGCGATTAGCGAACCCATTCATGACAGCAAGTTCACGCTGTTAAAATTGAGAAAAGGTTAATTATTTATACAATTATTGTGATTAAAGTAATTATACAGTGAATTAGGTGATTGGATGATATAATTGAATTGAAAATGTATCGATTAAGAAAAATTTGGAGAATATAAAACCTAAATGAAGAATTTACATTCCATACCTTGAAAATTTGTTGTGCAAAGCAGATGTTTTATTTTGTAAAAACTTGGTTGATGGTTTTGAATGATATATCAAGAAAACGCAGCAAAACTTTGAAAAGATCTGCACATCCACAATAATTAGTAATACGAGGTTAGTTAAACATTTATTTAAAATTAATAGCTTAACATGCAGTTAGGATTTTCAAAAAATTAGATTTTTGTTTTGCATTTTCTTATAAAGTACGATACATCAAGAATATTTTGTAAAAATTTCAAGTCGTCAGATAAATAGTTTTAAATATATCCTTTAGTTTTTAAAACTTTAAGTAAGTAATTCATTCGTTAATTCAAACTTTAAAAGGATTTTTCTCATTTTAAAAACCACTCGATGAATTTATATGAAATTTATTATACTGCATATTCTAGACATTAAAAACTTGGGCCTGATCGAAGGATTTTGTTTTAATTAACGAGCGATCCTTTTATCGAAATTCATTAAAAGAATTTCCAAGGTCTGCCATTTTGCGAAATTTGAACTTTTTTAAAACAGGGTTCTACTATCGAGTTGATAACTTGATCCAGAACAAATTTTTTTTTGAAATTTTCGTGAAAGTTACTTAAAATAAGTATAAATACTTGGTATTATTTATTAAATAAAAAAACTATACAACAGTTCAAAAAAATTCTTGAAAACATCTATTTTTCACGCCTCTGACTGCACGTACCCCCTTAAAAAATTCAAGTAAAGGTAATTTTATTCATAATGGTTGGGAGTGGCTAATGTACAGAAACGAATATTCGTGTCCTAATTCTTCAGTTTCAAATGTTGCATCTATTGAATCTGATTAATGAAATGTTGGATCTGCTAGTAACTTGTTTTGTTCCATGTTTTTAGTAATTCCATATTCAAAAATGTTAATTTTAGGGTGACTCTTTGTTAATTTTGGTGGTATGATGAAATTGATGCTTAGTGAAAATTCGCTAGGAAATCTTGGTCTTGATTCGAAATACTCCAAGGTTCGTTTTTTTATCGACTAAATAAATTGTGGGAGTGTGAATATTTGCATTTTTACAGAGCACAATGGCTCGACTTTCAGCTTTGATACGTTCTTTTGATAAATACTTTTCCAGCTCAGGATGTCGATAATTTTTGCGAAATCTTTCTTTTACCAACGTTGGTTTTCCCAAATAAGTACCTACCTCTATACAGTCTAGCTTCGGCACCTTGTTGAAGTAATTCAAAACCATCCATAATTTACTGAATATTTGTAAATTTCAAAAAGTAGCTACTTAACCTAACTTTTTATTCAAGGATGCGTTCTGTGTTCGTTGATCTATCACCGGTATGCTACATAGCGCAGCGTTGCCAACTCTTAAATTTACGAAATCGTAAAAGTCCGACGTTTCGGGTGTATTTATTCACCCATTACCAAGGCTAAATAACATACAAATTTATTATCTATTAAAGAATAATTAAGCTAGAGGCATAAAATTCTCGCTAGCCACTAGAATGTAATTTTCCCCGCTAAAGCAACTCCAATAGTTTTTTTTTTCGGTCAGAATTTTCATCCTGAACCACAGACTCTTGGGTTAAATCTATGAGTAGATTTAGGCTTTGAGAAGCCTCTGTTGTTGACTATGTTGAGAGCGAGTCTCCCTTTGTTTTTCTTATGTTCTCCATGTTTTATCCTACGAGAAGCTAGGGAAGAACGGTCACTTGCGATTGATGCGATCAAAATTAAGGATGCTTAATGCCATGATAACCAAAATCATTAAAATCTAGAAAAAAACACAAATACGATTATAATCTTGCAGATGTCGCACATTTAAAAGACGGATGCAGAATTATTATAAGTCTAAAATTAATAAAGCAAAAATTCTTTTGCTTTGGTAGCTAACTTGAAACTTACTTCTGTTTCAAAAAAACACTTAAAATTAAGGGCTTACAAACTAAATCAAAAGAGCACAGTGCTTGTAATGATTTTGAGTTTGATATGTCTAAAGTATTGCGAAAAATGAAAACTACTAAATAAATGAGAAAGGAGAAATCGTGAAAGATAGAGTCCACTAAATGCAAGATACTTAATAGATCTTTCTTTTTCTCTTTACTTATAGGGACTGATGCCGAATATTGCGGTGTAACAATCAGTTCTACTGTAGTTTTTCGTTGTCGAAGAAAACATATACTTTTAAAATCCAAATCGTCCAAAGAAGTCTTGAATTGCATGATTCAAATCTGATCTTTGGATCTGTTCTTCAGTTGCAGCTTGCTTTTATAAAACGCTTTGAAATCTAAAAAGTTAAGCTGTTCCACCATTTGCGTAACTTCAAATTTGCCTTTTTTACGTATCAATTGCAACCAATCGCGAGGGTGATGAATTCTAATATTCGTTCTTTTCTTCTTACTTTTAATCATTGCGTGTGCCGTATCATATTCCATATGAGAAAGCCCACTGACCATATACTTATGGGCGATTATGTTTGAATTTTTATTTACTTGCAATGCCGAAAAATACCTTACTGCCATATGAGAATTTCTGGTCTGTCAGAATTCGTCGTTAATTTTTTGCTCGAAATCTTCCAATACCTACTAAATTTTCTAACAGGACATCGTACGATCCACCAAAGTTGTTCAAAGTCGTGTTGGAACTTTCGGATGATTGAGATTTCATTAGTTTTTATTATTTGGTCCTTCTTCTTCTTAAAAAAGTTCTTACAATTACAAATTAACTTGTAATAAAAATAACTAAAATTTTTTACGCACATTTCAAGTTAAAGAAAATATTAATCCGAATTTTAGTTTTAAATTTTATCTAACGTTTCAACAAGACTAGTTTCCATTACTTTTCTGGAAGTTTGACCTTATTTAACAAGTTATCATAAATCATAATTTAACCTTCTTTAATTGTAACTTTTAAGATTTTTCTTTAATTTTGCTTCATTCTTATTCAGACTTTTATTTTCATTATTGGAGCTGGAATCAACTGCTTGATCGGATTAGTTTCCTTATCATTTTTAACCAAAATACGCCGTCGGGAATTTTCAGGAGAAGTTTTTCGCCTTTGTTAGGGTTCAAAATTAGTATGATAAAAGTTCTTAACTTTTGAATTTTGATTCCCAATAATTTAAATTTTAAATAGTCCTCTAAAGACGTTCAAGTGATCCGTTTTTTTTTGGACTAGTGATTTTATTATATAAATACATATATTATATATATTCAACTTAATCATGTATACATTACAAGTAATATAATACATTAGCTATACAACATTTAGCTGTTTTCCCAGTCATAATCTCCATACCTCTCGGTCGTATATCATCTCTTCCTGCAGTTCTCTATTCTGCATTGCTTTTCGCATTCCTTCATTCCACGACTTTTGGGGACGTCCTCTTTTATTTTTTCCTGGTGGTTTCCATAGAAATACTTTCTTTGGCCATCTTTTGTCCTCCATGCGTAACAGATGTCCAAACCATTTAAGGCCTTTTATTTCTATCCTATGGATTACATCCTCTTGTTGTGTCATTATGTTTCTCATTCTTTTATATTTTATTCTTTGTGTTCTCGATATCCGGGCACTTCGTCGTAAGTAATCCCTCTCCACCGCTCTAAATCTACGCTTATCGTGTTCCTTCATTGCCCATACTTCGCTTTCGTATATTTGAACAGACTCGACCATAGTTCTACCAATTCTTTTTTTATTCATCTTGGAGATATTCTTTTCCCACCAAATGGAGTTTAGGGATCCCAGTACTTTTCGTGCTTTCACTAACCTTTCGTCAATATCCTTTTTGCCTATATCGTTTCCATCCACCATGATTTTATTGATTTTATTGTGATTATCAATCACTATGCTATAATTAACACAGTATACATACGTCGATTCTTCGCCTAGATAGGTAAATTATTGCGCTTTCATGTTGAAAGTGTAAAAATATTATAAGCCCGGTTCTCTGTCTAACGGCTTTAATCATAATTATTTGTTTACAGGACGGACATTAATTTACAAGACATATTATTATTACCACCTCTCATTCTAGCGTCGATGATATGTTTTCTATTTTCGCTATTCCATATTTGCAAGTGAAGATCATACTAAATGGCGATAAGAAGTTTCCATGCTTTATTGTCATTTCATAATGGAAATTAATTTCATGTTCGACCAATCCGGTTTAAGATTGAATAATTTATGGAGGACCATCTCATCCAAATAATTGATTTATATAAAACAGTATCTCGGGATAATAGAATTTTAGACAGTGGGTAATATTGTCTGTTGTGTGCCTCCATTATCCATTATTCCATCCATTATATTATTTTATGGCACAACTGATAGGTTAACTCTAATTCCAATAATTGTATTATTATGCGGAAAATAATAAAAGCTTTATGTAAATTTCATTTATTTCAAAAATTCGCAAAGGCACGAATTTTTATTAAAATTAGCAAACATTATGACAAAATTAAGTAAATAGCTTAATGCCATGATAAGATCCAAAATCATTAAAATCTAGAAAGAAACACAAATACGATTATAATATTGCAGGCGTAGTACATTGTACATTTAAAAAAACGAATGCATAATTATTATAAGTCTAAAACTAATAAAGCAAAAATTCTTTTGCTTTGGCATCTGACTCGAAACTTACTTCTGTTTAAAAAAAACGGTTAAATTTAACGGCTTTCGAAATAAATCAAAAGAGCACAATGGATTATAATGATTTTGAGTTTGATATATCTAAAGAGTATTCCGAGAAATGAAAACTACTAAATAAATGAGAAAGGGGGGATGCTGTTTAATCACAAAAAAAATACAAACACAATTGTCTGCCTAATTTTGCATTAGTAGTTTTGATTCTAATTAAAATTAAGTACGATAATGGCAATGAATTATAAGACGCTAATATTATTTTAAGTAACTTTCAAGTTTGTGTCCATATCTTGCCAACTAATAATTAAATATCAAATAATAATAATTATTGTAGTAATAAATAAAAAATACAAATTTGTCGTTTCATTATAAAATAAAGATTGGATTATAATAACTTATTATATGATTTATAATAATAATTATATAAAATCAGTCAACAGGTTTTCCTTACACCATCTCCTTTCCTACATAGTGAAACTACTTTATCATTTCTCACTTATTAGACCATTTAATATAAGATTTCTCACATTTTCCTGAAGAACCCGATTATCAAGTTTAAACGCTCTGTTTTAAAAAAATATCTATAATTTCCTGTTTTAGATAAATTATCTTTTAATTGTTTCAGTATAATCTGACGACCAGGAATTTTAATTAAATTTGGAAATTCTTCATCCCCAAAATGAAAATATAACGGAATTACATTCTTAAGATGCAGGTTTACTTCTTGAAACTTTAATTAAAGTCGACTGCCCACTTCTTGTAGAATAAGGCAAGTGTAGTTATTCGTAAACTTTTGTTTGCGCAAACATTTGTTTAACATGTTACGCATGTTATCTTCTGGATTGAAATATTGAGATATGGCAACGGTGGCATAGGGTAAAGGCACCTAAGAGTACGCAGTTCATAAGAGTACGAATTGCATTTTACAAATTATAGAACAACATATTGCCATATATGAATGCATGAAATAAATCCTTAAACATATCCATGTAACAAGGATAAATGCATTTTGAAGTATAGAGCATATAGTCGTTGCAGCAAGCTAATCTTGTTTTTGTGTATTGTTGATGTATGTTTGGACTAGTGTAACTTAAGGAATAATTTTGTTATTTGTCGTACTAGAAAGCGTCTCAGTGCTTCATAGTGTAATATAAAGTATTAGGTAAGTAATAAAACTGATTATTTTAAGTGGTTATGTTGTATTAAGTAATTATAACTTATTTTTCTTAATTCAACCCAAGCCTACAAGAATACGCACTAAAAAGTTTACAAGAGTACGCGCGTACTCTTGTAAATTATATTTAGCTTCCACAGGATTACCTGTAAATCCTGAATATGCGGAACATATTATAGTGACTTCAATTTTAAAGGACAGTAATGCTCCAGAAACAGATAATCTGAATAGTTCTAAAATACATTTGGATGTCGAAAACTGCATGAAACTTGGACCTTCCACGACCGAAGACAAAGAAAACAATCATGAAAACATTGCAGTTTCTTTTCAATCGAAGCAAGATAAAGCTCATGTAAAACCAGAAGATCTACAACTATACCAAAATGTAGTCAAACGGAGCAAACCAGAAAACGCCGAAGTCAGAACTCAGAGTTATTAACAAGCACACCGTTAAAGGATGAACCGGAAGTAAAGCAATTCGAATTGATAAACAAGGTTAAAAAAAAATTTGTTCAGAGAAATTGGCAAAGCCTGCAGCTAAAAACACCAAGCAAAGAAAAACAGTTAAAGCATCTACCTCAAAAATAAATACAAACGTCAAAGAAAGAAACGACAAGCATAAGCCATCAAAGCCCGAAGGATGTAAAGGAAATCAAATTGAAACAGAAGAAATTATATTATGTCCATCTTGTGATGCGTTGTTGATAGATCCGCCATCGGAGGACTGGATACAGTGTTCTAAGTGTAATAAGTGGTGGCATGAGAAATGTACTTCCTATGAAGCAGGACATTTTACATGCGAACTGTTGTTGCGATTTCGCTCTTTTTAAAACTCAGACCAGCTAGCTCTGCATGAAATCTTATCTTAAGGCCGGAGTTAGCATTTAAGTGAGAATACTTACCCTGCTTTTCTTTTATATTAAAGGTTGAAAAGACAGAAATTAAATCAATCAGAATTAGATAAAAAAATTATAATATATAGAAATAACTTAATTGAACGATACATTTTTAATATTACAAAAGCCAAAATGGATCACAAATCTTGACTCGTAATTTAAAAGTCGGAGTAACATCTATCATAATTAATACACAAAAACTTATTCTAAAAAACATAAATACACAAATAAACTGTGATTACGGTAAATGTGACAAAATTATTAAAAGATCATATTTAATCAAAAACTAAAGGAATTAAACCAGTAATCAAAGTTTACCAAATAGAAATTCGATAAATTATAATTGTGATAGGTACGTACCCAAAAGTTTATTATAAATACGAATTCACTCATTGTGCGCATTTTGTTGTCAAAGTTGGTTGATTTCCCAATCCATTTACTTTCTTTAATTATTGATGGTACGTGGTCCAAAATCCATGAAATTCCAATTCGGCGATACATTTATCCATATTTTTAAGGACACTGTATTTTATAATTCACTGTTTAAAGAGTTCACCAAATTTATTTCGTAACTTCTTAAAATTAGATACATTTTTAATAATTGTAGAATTCACAAACGAAATATTCGAATAGATTTTTGATAAATAACTATCTTAGTTTATACGATAATTGAGTTGACACTCATTATTATTTTAAGGCAGATTAAAAGTGTTAGCGATAAGTTAACTAATTCATTTCGTAACATAATGACTTCTTTACTGAACCAAAGCCAGAAGACAAGTGTGTTCACGTTTTAGAAATGTACCCTTCCTTTCGGTTTATCTTTTGAATAACTGTTTCTAATTGGTTATTCAGAGTGACCTGTTAGTCGTGTACCAATAAGATTAAGTTTTACCAGGATGCAAGTAACAATGAAAGTCTAAGAAAAATATGATACCAGTCTGTAGGCTCTAGCATTTAGATTTAAAGTTGCAAAATTGACTAATTTAAACATAAAGAATTTTATGGTTATTTTTATACAATAACAAATTCCCAGACGTTCTTTATTTAAACATATTTAGTAATTTACCAACGAATCGAATAAGTAATATTTAAGTTTTATTTATTTTATAAAATTGAATAAGTAAAATTATATTATTTTTAAAGGCGTAATTTTTTTAAAAGCGTGTTAATCGTAACAATTCCCTTTAAAGTTATAAAAAAACAAAAAAAAATGCGTAATAGTCGTAGTAAAATAATAGTGAAGTTAGAAACATACAGAAAATGTTTCGTAAAACCAAAATTAATTATTTATTTAGTCACAATATAAGTAGGAAAAGGATTGCAAAGGAAACAAAAGGAATTGGAATAGGAAAGGATAGTTTCTTGAGATATTCACGGAGGGACTAGCTCGAAAATGATAACAAGATCTTATTGTTCTTCTGAACCAAAGGATTGATTCAGGAAATATATGTTAGGCGCCACTTGATTTGGAATATTCTGACCCTAAAATCAAGAAATGAAGCCAGAAAGTATTGGTGCAATCATATTTACAGCACGTAAAAGAAAGTTTATAAAAAAACTTGAAAAGTGTAATCATATCTACAACACTGCACAGGGTAAAAATCAGGTCATCATATTTACAGGCTTAAAGATCAATTATTCATAAAAATTATTAGAGTTCTTAACATGGACTAATTAACAATGTACGAGAAGGTAGATAGTTCCTGCACGGGATTCAGAACCGCTATGATCCTACAGGTGCATGCGCTTTAGAACATGAAATATTCCATAAGAATTTACAAAAGGTCATCATATTTACAAACCATTCTAATTAATCCTCAAGATCTTAATCTTTGTAATTTAAATGAAATAAAAAACTAATTAACTTCATATTATGTTCAGACAAATATTTAGAAAATATCATGAAAACTAACGGGATCAAAATCTAGTTTTGCCCTACCTAATTAATCAAAAATAATTTACTAAAGGGATTTCCCTAAGAATACAAAGTGTATTATTCACAGTCACCAACTTATTAAAATAAAAAGGTGCCTCAAAATTCAGAGTTCGGA
Organism: Rhagonycha lutea; assembly: GCA_958510855.1. Taxonomy (NCBI): domain Eukaryota; kingdom Metazoa; phylum Arthropoda; class Insecta; order Coleoptera; family Cantharidae; genus Rhagonycha; species Rhagonycha lutea. The sequence goes on from OY294042.1 coordinate 17,067,780, forward strand.
CCTGTAGATTTAATAAACAAAACAATTACAGAGTGACATTCGGTATCCGCGTCAACCGAGCGCTCTAATCCCAATAAAGTCTTGAAATCAACCCAAGTTCTCCTTCCAACATCCGAGGTTTAAAATCATATTTACATTAAATTAGTGAATAATCCAAAATCAAACTATGTTAACTTCGTCTTGTATCTAGAAAATATTTAATAAAATCAAGAGAAGACTAACGGGACCAAAAGCTGGGTTTTGCCCTACCTAACCTAAAATTAAAAATTAATAAAGGGATTTTCTAGAAAAGTTTCGAAGTGTATTACTTCAGATAATAAATTATCAAAAATAATCCGTTGCATCAAAATTAGGAAGTTCGGTCCTGTAAAGGAAATTCAACCAAATAAAATTACAGAGTAATATCAAGAGTCCGAGTCGTCTTGCCATTATTTGTCCCAATAAATTATAAGGAAGCATCCTATTCAAATTTTCCCAACCTAACCTGATGTGAAGAATCAAATTTACAATATTCAATTTCCGGTATTGAATATTTCAGAAGATATGGAAACTTACTTCATATCCGCCACTCCTGAATGGGGATTATGAAAATATTATTATGGGCCAGACGCCTAAATTGTTATTGGCCAGACGCCTTAAATTTAATGCGATGCATTTAAAATATTTAATATTTATAGAGCTCTTTTTCGTAGAATATGGCAGGTTTAGTTCTAGTCGCAATGGTCTTTCAATAACACAAAATTAGATACTAGCTAATTTTAAGCTGAAGTTAAGCTAATTTTAAGCTAAGGTTAAGCTAATTTTAAGCTAAGGGAATTTTAAATTTTTTATAGTTAAAATAATTATTAATTTAGATAACTTCGTAAATTACGACATTTAATAAATTCAACAATACACAAGAAAAGAAAAAGGACATAATGTTCAATCTTACAACACGGGACGTTATAGTTAATTCAAAAAAAATTTTTTTTTTTTTTTTAACATATTCACGCGTGACGTTAAAGTTAAATAATATAAACTTAATTTATTTAAGACAAAAGTAAAAGTAATAATATACTCGACATTAATTATTAATTAGACAAAACAAATTCAAAACTCTAAAAATGAAGACAACAAAATACAAAATCAGATAGGCTTTCAAGTGACAACTACGTTAAATAGATTGATTATTTATTAATTAGACAAACAAATTTAAAATGCTAAAATTTATGATATCAAAATACCAAAATTTTATAAGTTTTCAAGGAATAACTACGTTAAATTGATTAATTATTAAGAATAAAAATTTTAAAAAATGATAAAATTAAAATATTAAAAGTGAAATGAGCCTATCAACAAAACAACATTACATTTACCGACTATAGGTGATCAATCCATAATCAATGGTAAAGTAAATCAAGGAGCGATTAAACATTATTGGGGTTGCGACCAAAGACTACCATATTATTATGTGGAATAAAATATTCTTATTTTATTCGGAATGATTCGAAAAGAAAATATTAAGATAAGAGACGGCAAGATAAGATTTTTGCTCGAGACTTATCGGTATAAGATATTGTTAGATTGCTAGCGATATTTAATCGATACGCGATGCTAATCATTTGAAGTTAATCATCGATAATTCTGTTATCTTTTAGATAAAATATATTATTATCGTTAGTTGTTATATTTTAACGATTAACTATAATATATAACTATTGTTATAATTATTAAACTATTGTTGACCTACATTTAAAAAATTGTTGATTTAGGAACTTAACTTACTATACCAACTAAATCTTAAAGTAATCGGCAAAATGGTATAGGCAAAGATAATGATTGTTTAAAAACCCGTCGTCAATAAGTTCTCTCAAGTAACTTTGTAATTCCTTAACAGCCAAACACATGTCTTGGAAGCACTAAGGGATTTTAAACTGGAATACGCATTACCAGACGTAATTCTGATTCCTTATTTATTTAACAGCAACTGAATAATTGCCAAAATAATTTTATTTGGGCCTTAACCAAGATGTTAATAAAAGATGTTTAATAAATTCCTAACTCTTCTTATTGAGCTGAGGAAAGCCGATAACAATGATGTTAAAAAGATTAAGAGATCTAAATTAAATAATCATACTCTACAAATTTAAGACAATTCAGAGCCATACATATGTGGGTGTTTAGAATACTTAATTCTGTTAGAGATTTTTTTTTCTATTAGATACAAGTGTAGTATTATTAAGGTGTATTAATTCCTAAATCTTAATGAAATTCATATTGTTCTTTATTGAAATGAGGGAAGCTGATAATAATGTTGTTATAAAATTTTTAGAAACCTAAAATAAATAATAATACTCGACATTCAAAGAAAGTTCAGGGCCATACGTAAGTGGTTGTTTAGAATCACTTAAAATGTTCGATATTCTCTTTATAAAGGCATAAGTTATTATCAAAAGGTTTATTACTTCCTACATCTTAACGAATTTACTATATTAAAATAATATAATTAATAAGTCAACATAGCTCTATAATATTATTAAATGAGCACATAAAAATAAAATATGCTTGATAACAGATCGATTAAAGTTACATAATTCGTAATACTTGACCTCAGACAGGACAATTATTGTATACGTATTTTATGTAATCCGATAATTGTTCATTTTTAAATTTATTATTTAAAATGACTTAAAGATATTCATATTTACATGGACCAGTTCCATAAAAATTCTCAAATATTGATGTTTGTTGATAAATCGTAAAGACAATAAAATGTTTTCGATAAATCTTAACTTCGAGAATTATAATTGATATGAAATTTAATTAACTTCTTTTTGTAGTTCAGATCCTACCTGTCAAAGAGTCAATTACATATGGCCAACCGCCAATATTAATTTCAACTTAAAAGTTGTATCTACTTAATTACTGGAAAAACGATTCCAATAATTTTGTAGGGTTACCTATTTTTTCCTTCTGCTACTCATCCTTATTAACCATAGGACATGATAACAAAATTAAGATAGTAGTACTAATCTACCTAGATAAAGTCATCATTCTAATAAAAATGATTATAAAAAGGGAAGTTACTAATTTAATTTGAAGTTAAAATGATTAAATGTTGTTAAAGAAATTCAAATTGTTTTAATTCATATAAGTTATAAAACGTCGAAAAGAAATTTAAATGAATTAAGGTAAAACATTATTATAATTAATTAATGATTAATTAAAAACAAAGTAAAGTGACTTACGCAAAATAATATAATTGAGATTTGATAAACAAGAAATTACTTATAAAAATTCAAAAATGAAATTGAAGATAATACAATAATTTTAACGTTACTAAAATTAAATAATGAATGTATTTGATTCAAAGAAAATATTGATTGATAAAAAGAAATAATAAATTGAACTGAAGTGATTTAACAATGAAGGGTTAAAAATAAAAATGAAGATAAAACAAAAATTTAACGTTATTACAATTTACATAATGAATTTATTTAATTCAAGAAAAGTATTAATTTACAAAAAGGATAATAAATTGAACTGAAATAATTTAACACTAAAGGGTTTAGTTACTATTTCAAACGCTATTAAAGTTAATTTGAACTTAATAATTCTGCAAACAAAATTTAACAATACTATAACGGCATTAGTTCGATATTCATTAAATAATCGTATAAAAGATAATCGAAGTTTTATTTCATAACTGGACTTCTAATAATTTTTCAAATTTTTACCGAGCTCTGGTAGAACAGAAATACAATTAAAATAAATCCATCAACGCAATAAGGTACGTATTATTTTATTATAGAAATCAGTTAAGTAATTCAAAACATAACACTAAGTTATAAATAAAATTTTTTTTTTTTTATAATTAAATTCAAAAATGATAATAAAGATACTAATTTATGTATGCAAAAATAAAATTAAAATGTTCTAATTATATTACTAAAGAATGTGAAACGACAACAAAGTTCACCTTGAACTTGAAAAGTTAAGGTCCTACACCAATGATAAATTAATCAGTAAAAATGATCAAACGAAAAAATTAAAATTTAATTCAATGCTAGTTTCCAAAATGACTAAATAATTGATAGTTAATTTACTTTATTTTAGAAAAGAAAATATAATTTTTAAATAAAATTCCATTTTAAAAGCTAGAATGATATTATTTATTGCAGAATAAGTTGTAATGTATAACTTTCAGATCTAAAAATAAATGAAACGAACACCTCTGGTGTTATTCACGGACTTGATGAGGTAGCCTGTAAGGAATAAGTTGGTCATTGTTCTTTAGTTATCGACGTCTCGATAATTAATGACGTAATCACATATTCTTAAAAACTATAAAACTTAATATTACGGAAAGCTTTAAAACAACTTAAAAATAATTTACGTTAAATACTTAATAATATTTCTTGATCTAAAATGAATTAACGAAAATCTTATCTAAGATTTATTATTTACAGGGAATAATTATAAATGACTTAATTTAATAATTTAAGCAAAATTCTTACGCGATAAAATCCTAAAATTAGCTAACGAGGTTATTTTTTACACTAAAAGAAATTACTTACTAAAGAGTATGGTTACACAAAATAAAAATCTATTAATGATAATAATTAGATAGCCTAATTTAATTTATATACAGAGAAGAAATTTAATTAACTCAATTATACCTAAAACAAAAAATAAAAATCTATAAGTAATAATTTATAGTCAAGGTAACTTTACTTTATTTACAGGGAGTTTCTAAAATACTTGACCGTACTTAAAATAAAAATGTCAATCTATAATTGATAATTATTAGACAACCTAAGTTAATTTTATACACAAGGAAAAATTTAATCTAAAAGATTACATGCAAAAACAAAAAATCTATACTTTATTATTTATTAGGGAAATACTAAATTACTTGATAATACGTAAAAATCTACAATAAAAATCTAAGGAGTAATTACTAGACAAAATCTCTACATGAAATTCCTATACAAGGGAGGATTTAAATTACTATACTACAATAAAAACAAAAATAAAAATCTATAAAAGGACGTTAATCTATAAACTTTTATGTAAGAGAATTAATTCAAATATACGTAATTTGGAAAATCAAAATTTAAAGAGATGTTCAAAAATTAGATTTTCAGAAAGTAAAAGAATTTAGTTTTTTAATTAACGAAACTAACTTTATCCAAAATTAAAAGAATTGGGTTTTACTTACTTAAAAATTAATTACGTTATGACCGCAAATAAAAATACGAAAAGCTAAAAGGATTTAAAATGGATATCTAATATAAATTAACGACCCACTCATAGTTAAATAATTAGTACATTGTACGTTTACATGTACATTTAATGTAAAAACATCTACGAATTTATAAGTGAAGCAATGGTTTTCTTAACATTCGAAATTATTTTCAAAAATAATTTTTAATCTAAATAATTAGAATTCCAAAAATTCGCAAAAACAAAAAATTACGTTAACTTTACATGTTTACGAAATTTAAAAACACAATCTTCAAAACTAAGTTTCTGATATTTAAAATATATTTGATAAAGCTATTTAAAATAATTTTTAAAATAGGGACTAAGAAATTTACTTTTCTTAAAAATATTCGAATACGTTATGAGTTAATTATTAAAAAGAATTACACTATTAAGTTATGAACTCGAGGGTTCGATACCTATGATATCATCGTCTCTTAGAAACAAGGGTCACCAAACAAGTTGCTTCTCGCAAGTATAAAACAGGGTTACTAAACAAGTTAAAAATATAAGTTAATTATTAATTTTAATGAAAGAGATTTTTAGTTTTTATAATTTTCACTAACAGAATTGATTTATTATTTTAAGTTAATTACTTGATCAAGGTAATTATTAATGATTTTCAAAGAAGCAAAATTTATCTAATTTAAAATTTATAATTGATAAGACATAAAGAAACATATGTTTAAGAATAAAAAATGTAATTCGTTACTACACGGGGTTATTAAAAAGTTCTATACAAAATTAATTTATATTTTCCTAAAAAAATTTAATTTAGTAGTTATTATTTATCAGTTAAAACTTCTGAGTTCGTCTCATTCCTAAACAAAAGGATAATATGACCTCATACCTAAACAAATTTGCTCGAAAGCGCCGACTCCCTCAAAACCCATTCGTTTACGATCCAGTTTTACAAGAAAAAATAAAATAGCTATTATGTTACACGTTAATTTGACTTAAATATTTTTTTTACACAAGAAATCAAAATTTGTTTAATAAAATTTCCGACAATTAATTAGATAGTAATTTATATTACATTACTTGATTACACAGAAAATAATTTTTTTTTTTTTTACTTTAATTTGTTAAGGGACGATCAAAATTAAACTTTAATATACTTTAAAAGATTTGATAATTTCTCAATTTAATTTTAGGAAGCTTAGCTACGTTATTATAATAATAAATAATATTCAAAATAATATTTTATGACAAAAGAAAATAGATGACTTAAAATTTCCAAGGATACTCACATAGTAAACGTCAATAATAATTTTAAAGGATTAGATAATTTCAAATTGATTTTTGGAAGATTTAAGTTTTTCTTAAATATTACAAATTAATCATTAAAAACAAAAAAATAGTTTAACTCAAATTTTGAAGAAAAGTTCGTAATAATGTTAGTCATAATAAACATTTGTCTACGACAATGTTTTCATAAAAAGCGCTAATTAAAATAATTTATACAAAAAGCTTTTTTTTATCAATATTTACAACGGTATTAATAGATTCGAAATTACTGAGGAAGCATTTCGATATTTTTCTCAAGAAACAGGAGTAGTCATAATCAGGATTTTAATCAGTCATAATTGGGATTATTTGGTCTTTTCAATCTCACCCAACATCTCATTACTTTATCAAAATCAGTAATCAATATTCTCTTCATAATTAATTTTGATTTAAAATCAAAAATTATATTGACATTATTTTTGTACATCAAAAATAATATTTTTTCCGATCTTACTTTCCAATCAGATAACATTAAAACAAATTGTTACTTCATTTGTTTAATCAACGTTAAACATTTAGCTAGCAAAAAGTTTGAATATTTAAGGAATTTTTAAAATAGTTATACAAAAATGAAGTCGTTATACTCATATAAAATATTTTTATCAAAATACACCAAATTAAGGTATAGAGACATAAAAGTAAAAGTTATGCTGTTATTTAAAAATCAAAAATCGTATTTGACCAGAAATCCTACCGTTGATTCCCTAAAATGAATCTAATTTCCATTTATGTGTAGGTATTTATTCATTATAATTTTCCTCTATTTTTATTTCTTTAGCCAAAAAACCTTTTGTATCGTTATTGCTTATTTTATTTGATATGCAACTAATTTTTGATTTCGAAATTTCGATAATTTCATACGTTAAATTGTTTTTTAATATTTTATTAAATTCTGTTAAAGATTTTTTAATATCGCTAACATTTTCTTCCCATTTTTTACTAAAGAATTTTGTAGTTAAGAGTTTGTTATTTACCAATACGATTCGTAATTTAACCTCCATCTCTGATTGATTTAATTTTTACAGAAAGCTATTCTTAATTAAATGCCCCACGTTGGGCGCCATTGTTGCGATTTCGCTCTTTTTAAAACTCAGACCAGCTAGCTCTGCATGAAATCTTATCTTAAGGCCGGAGTTAGCATTTAAGTGAGAATACTTACCCTGCTTTTCTTTTATATTAAAGGTTGAAAAGACAGAAATTAAATCAATCAGAATTAGATAAAAAAATTATAATATATAGAAATAACTTAATTGAACGATACATTTTTAATATTACAAAAGCCAAAATGGATCACAAATCTTGACTCGTAATTTAAAAGTCGGAGTAACATCTATCATAATTAATACACAAAAACTTATTCTAAAAAACATAAATACACAAATAAACTGTGATTACGGTAAATGTGACAAAATTATTAAAAGATCATATTTAATCAAAAACTAAAGGAATTAAACCAGTAATCAAAGTTTACCAAATAGAAATTCGATAAATTATAATTGTGATAGGTACGTACCCAAAAGTTTATTATAAATACGAATTCACTCATTGTGCGCATTTTGTTGTCAAAGTTGGTTGATTTCCCAATCCATTTACTTTCTTTAATTATTGATGGTACGTGGTCCAAAATCCATGAAATTCCAATTCGGCGATACATTTATCCATATTTTTAAGGACACTGTATTTTATAATTCACTGTTTAAAGAGTTCACCAAATTTATTTCGTAACTTCTTAAAATTAGATACATTTTTAATAATTGTAGAATTCACAAACGAAATATTCGAATAGATTTTTGATAAATAACTATCTTAGTTTATACGATAATTGAGTTGACACTCATTATTATTTTAAGGCAGATTAAAAGTGTTAGCGATAAGTTAACTAATTCATTTCGTAACATAATGACTTCTTTACTGAACCAAAGCCAGAAGACAAGTGTGTTCACGTTTTAGAAATGTACCCTTCCTTTCGGTTTATCTTTTGAATAACTGTTTCTAATTGGTTATTCAGAGTGACCTGTTAGTCGTGTACCAATAAGATTAAGTTTTACCAGGATGCAAGTAACAATGAAAGTCTAAGAAAAATATGATACCAGTCTGTAGGCTCTAGCATTTAGATTTAAAGTTGCAAAATTGACTAATTTAAACATAAAGAATTTTATGGTTATTTTTATACAATAACAAATTCCCAGACGTTCTTTATTTAAACATATTTAGTAATTTACCAACGAATCGAATAAGTAATATTTAAGTTTTATTTATTTTATAAAATTGAATAAGTAAAATTATATTATTTTTAAAGGCGTAATTTTTTTAAAAGCGTGTTAATCGTAACACTGTGTTAATCTAATATCGCGTACTCTTATAATTACCACTGCGTACTCTTATAACCACGTCTTACAAGAGTACGCAATTGTATAAATTTTCAAAAATATTTTTGTTTTAATTGTAATAACACTAAATTGCCTTAAGTATTAATAAATTGTTGCAAAATTAATGCAGGGTTTCATTGGTTTCAAAGATTTTGTTGTTTTCATTTTAATAGATGAAATTCACAAGAAAGTACACTAAGTGCGTACTCTTGTACGTCATTACCCTATTTGTTCTTCTCTTCTCGTTTCACTTCTTTGGAAATCACTAGATCACGTGCGTCTCCCTTTTTCTCGATCACATTCGAAGACGATGATTTTCGAACCACCTTTTTATCCAAGTCATACTTAACGGCGTTAACGCCGATATCGTCACAAGAAAAAAGCGGAGGCTGTCCTTCGCCAGGTCTATAATGAATATTATGCAATTACGTTTGTTTATCTATATCTCTTTCTAAGTCTTCTTCATATATTGCAAAATTATAGGCGACAATAAACGATTTTCCTTGATAGTATCGCTCCTCCAGCTTTATTCTAAACTGGAAGCGGACTTCATTGCGTTTCACTGCATCATTGATGTTTTTGGACGCAAAAATCTGATCGTTAGCCAGATGAATTGAGTAGTGGGTAGACAGCAAGTAAGTAATTATAATTTAATCAATTTAATAAAAACTTTTTTTTACACCCCTTTGTAGATCTTTACTTCACCCATGCGTTAGAGTATTTTAGATGGATAACGATCAATTCCGATATAAGGCTCCTCGGAAGAACCTTTAGATTAATTTATTCAAATTACGGATTTTCTGCTGGAGTAGCTGCTATTCAAGACTTGGCTGGTTTTCGTGATTTTCCCCATTTTGTCCAATGTTTTAATTCAACATATTATAACACAATTAATAGAGCATTGGGAACGCCAACATTCACAGCAGACAATTAAAGTCGAAAAATATTCTACAACAAAATATATTATAGGTACAAATTTTTTGATAATTTTGATTTTTTCTTTGTAATTGATTTGTTCAAAGTAGAATTATCCTTTTGGTCACTTTTCTTACGTTTTTTTTTGAACAACCATTTGGGTTTGCTTCGCATACCCTTATTTTTTTCTATCGCAGTACTTGCAATATCGACGGCTTTTTCACTCTTAGGTTTATCTTCATAGTTGAATTGCCCTGAGGTAGAAATCAGAGGATATTTCCCACTAAAACCTTTTGGAGCTATAGGCTTTGCCAATATAATTGACTTAATTGTTTCCTTTTCAGTTGGACAGCTTTTGTCAAGGAATTTGATGTTTGCTTGTTGGATAATTTGTCACCATAAGAGTACATTTGATCGTCAACAAAAATATCCATTTCGTCAGCAGCTTTTGGTAGCCAACAACTTTCTGAATTGTTTTTACGAAGACGTAACTCCAATATATGTAATTCTCTTGCTTTGACGATTTCTTTCACAGATTTCAAAATATTGTCTTGTTTTGCAAAGCTTTACATAATTCTGAAGTTCCGATGGCTCTACAAGCAAAACAATTAGCCCTTGGTTGAATGCTCTAGCAATACGACCAGAACGATGTATGTACCTTTCACTTGTACGTGGAGTTTGGTAATGTAGCACATGTTCAAAGAAGGTATGTCGAGTTCTCTTGCTGCAACGTCCGTGGCCACTAACACTGCTTTGTTGTTATCTCTAAACCGATCCAAATTTTTTAGCCGTACTCCATAGCTGAACACCATATGACCAAATCGGTCTCAAGGTAGTTTTATATAATAACACCTTATTTTCAAGGGTTAATTGTGTTTTTAGTCCAATCAGCCAATACATCTTTCTGTATGTTATACCCAGTTGCTTTCTCTTCATCCAAATATGTTTTTCCATGTTAGCCTACGATCAAGGTGCATACCAAGGTATCTTGCTGCATCTGCTTGGGGCAGTGTTTGTTCGTTCAATTTTACCGGCAGACAAGTGCCTCTCTTCATCGTATACGTAGCCTGGGTAGATTTTGTCTCATTGGCTCGAATCCTCCATGTTTTCAACCAGTCTTGAATTTTTAGAAGGTGATCTTGTAGGTATCTTGAAGCTATAACTGGGTCGCAGTGTGAGGCCATAATTGCTGTATCGTCAGCATACGTTCCAACAATTGTCTTCTTGGTGGTCGGTAAGTCCGATGTATATAAAAAATACAGAATCGGTCCCATCACGCTACTCCGCGGGACACCCGACTGGATTAATTGGAATTCAGAGAGTTCATCCTGCAGTTTCACTTGGAATATCTATCAGAGAGGTACGATTTCAGGATTGCGTAGTACGAGTGGGACAATTTCGATTTTATTTTGTATAACAATCCAGGACGCCACACTATCGAACGCTTGTGATATGCCCAAGAAGGCAACAGTACAGTATCTTTTCTCTTCTAAATCTTGATTAATTATATTTACCACTCTGTGTACCTGTTCGATGGTAGCATATTGCTTTCTGAAGCCAAATTAGTGTTCTGGTATCACTTTCTCTTTTGTTAGGTGAGGATGCAGTCGCTTTAACAAAATCATGGTGACAAATTACCATTGCCTAATTGAATTAGATCCCTGAGTCTTCCGGGCGTTGCAACTACAATTTCGGGACCTTGACGCAATATTCGTTCCTCTTTTGCAACTGCCATACTACCCATCACAACTGCTATTTGAATGCCAGAATATTTCGCAATAGCAGTAAAATGACCTTTGATTTGAATAGCCAATTCTCGTGTAAGTGTTATTATTAAAGCATGCATGGCTTTCTAACAACGTTTTCATCCAAATTTAATTTATCTATAACATTCACACATCCAATTCCTTCAGAACCATCATCTGTTTCCGATTCTTTCTCTGAATCATTACCAGAATACTGTTCTTCATCTGATGAAGATTTTTAGATATTTTGTTCACTTTCTGCTTCATCACCTACAGGAGGTTTTACAAATTTTCCAACTGTGTGATCTGAATCACCATCAGATTGCGTTTCTAAATCATCTTCAATCTCATTTTAGCTTTCCATTGCACTGTGATCCTCTTCAATATTATTATCAGAAGAAAATCCTTCATCCGATTGTACAATATTTTTCTCATTCTCTTTCAAATTCAATATCCCTGATAAGATAGGAATACCAAATAGTAAAGTTTTACCACTTCCAGTCTCAGCTGCACCCAAAATATCTCTACTACCCATAATAGCAGCTGGTAATGTAAGTCTTTGAATTTATGTTGGTTGTATAAATCCTTTTTCCTTGATTGCTTTCAGCAAAACTGAAGGTATATCATAACCAGTCCATGCTGAAAAGTTCTCATTACTCCCTTCTTCATTATCAACATCGACAATTTCCTTTCTTACTTCAGTAATTGCTTTTTTCTTCTTTTGTGAAGTTCGCTTTTTAGTTTTAGTAATTCTTAGCAAAGAGGCACTATAACCTCTTCAACAAATTGTTCAATAGGGATCTCTTCCTCTTGTGTTTCTTGATTAACAACAAAATTATTGGTTTCTTTTTCTTCTTTATATCTAACGTATCCACGTACTAGAAACAGTTTTCACTGCGTTTTCTGGAAGTTGGACCTCATTTAACAAGTTTTCGACTTCATTCATAACTCGTCTTCGCGGCTTCTTAGGCGTCGTTATTCTTTTTTTTTTAAATTTCTTGATTTTCTTTAACTGGAGTAATTGCATTCGTTCCAAATCCACTCAATGATAAGTTTTTATCATCAAAATTCGTTTTAGACGTCGATGGCTGCGAATCCAAATCTGGTAATACAATATTTTAAAAATCAACGTCACTAAGTTTTTGCTTTCTTTATTGTTGTTTGTAAATTTTAAAATATGGCTATTGACATTTAAACAGATTTCTTCGAACGACATAGCTTTAATTAGATTACATTTTTTCTTTAGGCAGTCGTAACCGGGGAACAAATCGATCTCGGATCCTTTGCAAAATTCAGCACCTTCTTTAAACGAACCGTATATTTCGTTTTGTATAATTTTCTTCATATCTTCCGAGCACTCGTCGTTAGTTTCTTGCTCGAAGTCTTCCAATACGGAATTTTCCAACAGAAAATCGTACGACCCGCCAAAATTGTTCAAAGTCGTGTTGAAACCTTCACATGATAGAGATTTCATTAGAGATTTTATTTGTTTCTTCTTATTCTACTTCTTTTTATCAGACGTATCAACGACACTAGAAACAGTTTCTATTACTTTTTCTGGAAGATCGACGTCATTTAACAAGTTCTGGACTTCATCCTCCATAGCTTCAGCTTCGTTCACATCACAAAGAGGCAACCTTAATTCATCTACTTTAGTTTCTTCTACACTTTCAACGATTTTAATTTCAACTTTTTCTAGTAAACCATTTTTGACGGACGCTTCTTCAATTGCAACAATTTCAACCACGCATTCACTCGACTCGACAGGCTCAACTTTGTTTTCTTTTGGCAAATCATCGCTTTCATCGTATCAATTTATAATTATACGTATAACAAACTTGCATCAAAGCTTTTTCGTACTGATCATCTTCATTTTCATGCTTTTCATTTTTATTTTCAAAACCTACCATTTCTATCTTCCATTATTTTATTCTTTCGTTTGTTTCTATTAGAAACAGATATCCATTGGTTGGAAACTTTTGCTAGTTTTGTTCGTACTTGTTCTCGCTTGCCGTCGTTGTGTTTGACAAATCTCTCGGACATTCTTTTCAATGGAAATTTGAAGTTGATCGGAGTTGGTTCGTAATTCTATTTTAACTCCATTTTCTTGTTTCTTTTCTATATATGATACGATTCTTCTTTCCTTGTATTTGCTTTACACGCTTTTGTACAATTAAGCTGTTCGTTGTTTTCTTGACTAGCAGGTAAACTCAGAACGCGTTCGTTTTCTAAATTTGAAATGCCGTTGTTTGTCTCATTTAACTTTTCCTTTTGATGACGATAACCTTGAGGTGATTTCCTGTACCGTCTTGGATAAGAATTCTCTTTTTCAATGTATGGTTTACCGTCCTCCGTATTGTGGTATTTGCATCGAATATGATTTCTTTGGATTTGCATCGACTATTTTTACTGTATGGTTGCTTCTTTGTGTCGCTTATTTGTTGTTGTTGAGCGGCTGCTTCCAATTTTGAAACGATTTTTACTATATCAATCGCGTTTTTTACTATTTGGCAAATTTTTTTGTTCAGATTTTGTTTTAACTTCGTCCGCTTCTTTAGATTCATCGACGTTTTGATTATTTTTAGCCTCTACGTCGTTTTCTTCCAGTTTTGCTGATAGAGCATTATATATATTTTTGGTGCGTTATCAATTGAAATGACGTAATTGGCCATTATCTTTGGATTTTGTTGTGGAAAACAGTTTACACGAACGCTTGCTGGAAGAAGAGAAGGCGATTGGAAGTAAGTTATCGGATTAATAAATGGAAAATGGAGTGCGGAGGAAGATTTCCTAACTGAATGGAAGGATCGAATGGTATCGCCTCGTTGTAATGCACTTTTCTTGGAATGAAAAGGCATTTATTTACGTACAACCGTTGACTTCGTGTTAAGGCACAACACAATTTTCTGTTTCGTTTAAAAAAATTGATACATTTATTATTAGATTATTACATTCACTTTAAATTAAGATAAATTTATACTGTTTGACTTTTTAACTGAATTTTACATTAGCCTTAAACATTTTCGTCGATGTATGTTATATGCAGATGTAAATCCTCTTTACAATATTGTTTATAAAGATCTCCAATTATTGCCGAAGTAGATGGAATGCAATTATCTATAAAAAGTAATAAACCTTCTTCTGGTGTGAGCTTAACATACTTTCTAATTTTAAAAATTAATATACTTATTGTAGTATTGCTTGCAACTAAGAATTCATTTTTAGGAAGATCTAAAATTCGAACTTGAGAAGACTTCCATAATATGTATACAGGTATATAATTTTCATGGTTTTTAATGCCTTTATTCTTTATTCGTTTTATTTCTTCAAAGTCTTTTCCGTGCATTGGAACCCCTTCCATATTAAGTGATAAATTTTTGCAAAATAATTGTTTTAAATTAAAAGGTGAACTCTGCATTTTCTTTAATTTTTATTTCATTTCTTTAATGATACTACAAAACTATTGGAAAAACTTGAATCACCACATACACCTTCTTTTTAGACAGATCGAAGATGATGTAAATAAATATCACGTTTAAAAAAATTAGGATATGTAGTAGTGCTACACATACACATGTTCTCCACTTCAGCTTGAATTTCATCAAATATTGTTGCGGGTAATTCCAAAACAGGCGAAGATATCAACCATTTAACTTCCTTACATATTCTTTTTCGTAATTCTTCCATAATGTCAAAAGGACGTTCTCTCTCGATGTGCTCAATTTACATCTGTTCAATGATTCTTAGCCCATCTTTTTGTAAGATAATTCATTTGCATAATAATTTTTCCATGGTGTGGGAGAAGACAATCTATACTGGGCAATTTCCATTTGTGGAAAATAACTGGAAGAATAATGGGCACTTTCTTCACCAGGTACCGGTGGTCAAGGTGAGTTTTCATCAAAGTCTTCATATGTATATTTCACCTCTTCATTTACTCGTTTTTTATGCTGCATTTCTATTTCCAACCTTTTCTATTTCTTCCTCTTTCTAAAAGCATTTCTATAGAGAATTCTCTTCTATTTAGTAGGCTTCAAGGCCTGTTATTTCCCAACATCTGCGTCGTTTCCTTGACAGTGTTAGAAACATTGATCATATGAATATTTTAAATCCATTATGTAGCCTGCTTGACTTGCCTTCATATGTGCCTGCATCCTGGATTTTTATGTTAATGGTGGCAATTCACTCACCCAGGGGACCACCGGCTTAACGTGCCTTCCGAAGCACGGAGACTAGTCATAAGAAAATTTGACTCTCACCAGGTTTCAACCCGGTACCCCGCATTCGCACATAACTGGGTTAGCTGCAACGTAATTACCATCTCTTTCAACAACTTGAATATCTACAATTGTGCCATAAAAAGCCAAAAACTATTTTTGTACCGCAAACACACGTAATAAGTAAATAACACTTGCATTTAAATATAAATAATGAAATTTGGCATTATTTAACAATGCCGGCTTAATATTACCAAAAAATAAACAAATTATTTATATCTAACAGTGTATACGAGCTAAATAAAAAGGTAACAGCAGTTAGTCAGCAGTGCTGACTTTGCAAGGATATCTCGACAATCCTCATTAAAAACAAGGGCATTACGCTTGTGGAAAATATATATGCCTTCTCAATTGCGTTGATTTTTTTTAATCAGTTTATTACACTTAATTCAGTTTATTGTAGTAATTTCATATCCTAAGCCGATGGTTCGGTCATCAAATTTATGAGCACCCCTCGTAATATCCATATCAACGACTTTTTTTATTTCAAAAATTCTAATCGCCTTTTGTTCAACAACTCTTGTTATAAATACGCTATTATGTGCTTACTGCTTTGTCTTCTTCTTCTTCTGCACGTTTTAGGTTTTTTTGACCCGTTACGTCACCCTTGATCAGTCTATCTTTTCTTAGGTCTGCCAATGCAACGCCTTCCTACTGGACGGTATGAGAATATTTGCTTTGGTAGTAGTAGTGGTAGTTTTTCGTGCAGTTCTCTTTCCAATTCTGTAATCTTATTGTTTATTCCGCGTACATTCCAACTACTTACATTCACATTCTCCGCAATTCCCAATCTTTTATTCCCTAATCGTTTGCGTAGTTGTCATCTTTTGATCTATCCTAATATCCGAGACTGATTGTGGGTGATTGAAAGTTATATTTCTTCCCTGTACAGGTGACTGGCCCGTAGCAGGTAGGCCAGTGATGGAGCTGCCATCTTCGAGCTTCCAGCCGAGCTCTCAATCTATTATTATCCAGATTGATGAACATTTGATTAAACGTAGCATTTCCTCTGCGTTTGATGTACGGTTATTCCGCCGATACTCGGTCTTTAGAGCTTCGTTGGTATAAGCAGGGTTCACCAAGAGCAGATGAGGTTAACGTTTGAGTAGGAGAGGCTATGTTTTACGCTTCATTACCCCTTAAAAACAGCCGTTTACTGCTTTGTCAGAGTTGAAATATATAGTGATTTGCTACATCCCAATTGCAATTATTGTGACTTTCACATTATGACATTATGAAATGTCAGTGAGAATAAAATAATGTCAACAAAAATATCGCCGTCGGGAATTATTTTTCTCTAATTTCGATATCCTCGTTTACAAGAAGTTTTTCGCCTTTGTTAAGGTTCAAAATTAATATGATAAAATTCCTTAATTTTTTAATTTTGGTTCCCAATAATTTGGGTGTCTAAAACTAGACACCCGTCTAGTTGTTCGCGGTGTGGTTCGTTTATCAACGCAATGTCGATCCGTTTATCCAGAACCGTCTGCGCCAGTAAGTCCTGGGCAGTTCGTTTCCGCTGCAGATTGGCCTGCAGTATAATATTGACTCTCGAGTGCTCGCTTATTGTCTCCGACACTATCTCGTTTGGTGGTCAACTCGGTCCGCTTGGTGTTTCCCGAGTGACAATTCGTTACCGTTCTATACCCCCCCCCAAAACCATCGCACTTGGTGGGGTTTTTACAGTCTCTCGCCCGATGCCCCGATTCCCGACACTTGTAACATTTCTCGTCGTCTCTGGGGATGACAGATCCCCCTGCATCGTGATCGTAGGCCCGGCATCTAAACCACCTCCTTCTTTCTTCAATGACCCTGCACGTCGACAGACCTATTCTGAGCTTGTTGTTGCACAACACCTTTGTAGCACAATTATTGTCCAGCCTGATTGAGGCCGCTCGATAGAATATGTGCGCATCGTGGAGAACCGGGGAGGTTATATGAGACGTCCTTCTCTACGCCAGCCATATTGATTGCCTCTTTTAGTAGTTCATAGTTTCTCCCATAGTCATCCCTAGTGTTCTGGGTGACTATCATTACTGCTGGGGGCTTTCCACGTGTCGTTGGCTTTGCCGCGTTGGTACTAACTTTCCCACACATTCAGCCTGTGTGTAAGACGCTTTGATGTGACCGATTTGTCAACGGATTTCGGTGTAGTAACCTAACCTGACTAGTGATTTTATTCCAATCCAAATTATCTGGAATTAATTTCAGTCTACACTATATTACTTGGCTTTGAATGGTTTTCATTAAGATCTCGTTCTATAAAAACACTATTAGTTAATATGGATGTCACTTCACCAATAACACCGTTGTTATTGATATGTCCATTCACTAAAACATGTCTACCTTTATTTACAATGTTATTTTTACACTTTTTTATGGACAGTCCTCCATTCCATCCAAAGCACCTTAATTTTCTGTCCTTTTATCTACTAATTTAACTTCAGATTTGCTCAAATCTATTTTCACTTCCACACAAGGCTCTTCATTAGGATTTCAATTTTAGGTTCAGGGGTTACTTTTAAACCCGGTTCACACTATCTGATTTCTCATCTGACTTGTCATATGACTTCTCATATGAGAAATATTTTTAGGTTCAGACTATATGATTTTTGATATTATAGAAGTTATGGCTTTTATGATTGGCTATTATGATGGTATGACTTTAGCCATGACTTTTCTTATGACTAAGTCATATGAGAAATCATATAGTGTGAACTGGCTTTTACACTCACGATAGCCATAGCAATTTCTTCACTTTTACACCAATTGTTTCTACCGTTAATCCTCTCTCAGTTTAATCCCAGAGGAGAAAATTTAACGATTTTGGTGGGAGGTGGACTGCTACTACTACCAAGACTGCTGGTGGTTATCGTCACACCAATCTTATCTGATTCCTTCAACAAAACCTCCGCCCAGGCCCGGACTGCTCATTTGGGGGCCCTCGGCTAGACACTGAGGAGGGGTCCTTCCCAAGAAAGGAGATTTTTGAAAAACACATTTTCCCCTATTTTGAACACTTGAAAAAAGTTCATTTTTACCCCAAGTATAAACTACTATTTATGTGGCCACTTTGGGGCCTTCTTGGTATCGCTACTATTTTTGGCTTCCACATTACTACTGATAATCGTAGGCAGGTGACCTCTCCCACAACTTTCTCGTTGGCTACAGACCGTTCAGTTTCGATTACTAACCTTGAGATGACTTCGGATTTACTCAAACCCTTGTTTTTTAATTTCCTTCCAATTAACTAAATTGTGACAAGAAAATTAAGTGATAAGAACCAAAATCATTAAAATCTAGAATGCAACACAAACGCGATTATAATATTACGTCGTACATTTAAAAATACGGATTTTGAGCTTGATATGTCTAAAGCATTACGAAAAATGAAATGTACTAAATAAATAAGAAAGGGGGGACGATATTTTAATCACAAAAAAATTGTGCAGAAACACAAAATTGTCTGCATCATTTTGCATTAGTAATTTCAAGTATAATAAAAATTAAGCAAGATAATGGCAATTAATTAGAAGACGCTAACATACTTTAAGTAATTTTCCCCCATCCCCCAAAATCCTTACCTTTTAAGTAACTTGATTGTCCACTTCTTGTAGTATCAAGCAAGTACTTATTCGTAAAGTTTTATATGCCACCTGCGTTTAGAGAACTACCACCTGCACGGACTAGCAAACCCGAGCGAAACATCCGAAATTATACGTTGAATGTGTTCATCATCATCGTCTTCAAGTATAGATCGTAATTTGTCCTTGTCATCAATCGAATCGAAACGTTTAGTTATTTTCTCATAAGTTTGTTTTCTATATGTAAGTATTCGTTTGGATTTCATCGTTTTTTGTATTTGCAGATAAACTTCAGAAACTCTTTAGAGGTATATTTGTTTCAATATTACTGATGAGTTTATTGTGAATTTCTTGAAGCTTTGAGCAATCTTCTTCAGGTTGATTTAAATCTTCCACTTGGTCTAAGCTTCGGATAGTTACACCACCCTCAAAATTTATTTCTATTTTCTTCTTCTACTATTGTTAGGGCTCGGCCCTGTTCAAATAAAAAAAATCACTGTATTGTCTTCTTGGGATTCAGACGTCCAGCTATCCTTCCATCGTTTTGGGAGTCTTCCAGGGGGTCTCTTCGTGTTTGGTCTTTGCTTCATCACTATCTTTACAATTCTCGTATCATCTATCCTCTCTACATGGTCTCTCCAAAACCTTCTTCTAGCCCTGGCCCATCTGACAACGTCCTGTATTTTACATTTCTGCTTTGTTCTCGTTGTTGCGGCTCTAGTCTCTGCTGCGTAGGTCATAACTGGTACTAACGCATGTTTTATATATCCTTGCTTTACTTTCTATTGATATGTGCTGGTTGAGCCATATGATGTTTCGTAGACAACCCGAGATCATGGCTGATCTATTTTATTATTCTAAACTGGAATTTTGACCTTCTTGCACTTCACTAGATCATTCATGTATTTAGGCGCAACTTTCCGTTCGTTGACTAGATCAACTGAGTAGGGGGTAGACAGTAAGTGATTATAATTTATCAATTTAATAAAAACCTTTATTTTACACCTCTTGTAGTTCTTTACTTTACCCATGCATTTGCGAATTTTGTATGGATAACGATCAATTCCGATAATAATATGTGTATAACCGTAAGGCTTCTCGGAAGTACCTTTAGAGTAATTTATTCAAATGACGGCTTTTCTGCTGACGTAGCTGGTATTCAAGACTTGGCTGGTTTTCGTAATTTTTCCCATTTTGTGCAAAGTTTTAATTCAACATATAATATTAATACGGCATTAGGAACGTCTTTCTACAAGAAAATATATTATACAAATTTTGTGGAAAGCAGTCCATTTTTCTTCTTCTTTCGTAACTTCTTCTTAAAAGACACTAAACTAAAACAATTTGTTCAATAGTGATCTAATCTCTTTGCTCGGGTCATGAGGTCATCATTTCTTCAACTTCTAAAACATTCAGTTTCCCCGATATATTCTAAACATAAAGATTTGGAATTGCTTCTTCCTCCTCTGATCTTGGTTACAAAGGCGTATCCAGCAACAATCGCAAGCGATGAAGTTTTCAAGGGGAAAGCTTTTTAGCCATATTGTGATTTTTGGGTTATGTTGTTCTATATCCAGTAGCAGCTTGCTAGGCTAGCCTTCAGATGTGCCTACTTCCTATAGCCCTGTTTTTTTGACAACGGTGGAAATTCGTGAACTTAGGAGGACCGCCGGTTTAACATGCCCTTAAAAGCACGGAGATTTGGTCGTTGAGCCTACATGTTTTGCAAACAGAGACAATGAACCTATCATCAACTTAGTCATAACAAACAATTCATTAAATACAAAAGGTGAAGTATTAAATATTCTTACGTTTGGCAACCATAGAAGCATAAAGGTGGAAATAAGTTACTACAATGAAAGAAGAACCATAAAAACGATCAGGAGACGATCAGGAGACGATCCAAAATCAAGGATGAAAATCAATTTAGAATCGAGCTGCGAAATATAAAGTATGACTACAGGAATGACGTAACATGCGATAAAAAGTAGAGATTTAAATTACAAGAAATATAGATTGTGTGGAAGTAACGATAACTGGGAAAGGAATAAGTATAATAGAAATCAAGTTGGAAGCATTATTAAACAGGCTACGAGAATATTATACAAGAAAGATTGATGATTGCATGTGGGACTCAAAACGAATGTGGAAAACGCTAAATAGTTTAATGAAGGGTAGCAATAATGAAACCACAAAAGAATTATGCTTTCAGGGCAAAGCGTTGGTCACCGAAATCGAAATTGCAGGGGAATTCAATAGATACTTTTTGGACAGCATTGAGGATATAATAAATTCGATACCAATACTGGATTTACATCCCAGCGTTGCTTGGCCAGTTCCAAGGTTTCAAGGTTCCAACCCTAAAAGTAAGCATCAACAAATATTTTCCAATATTATTGTTTCAATAGTACCAAATAGTTAAAGCAACAGACCACCCTAAACTTCCAGCCCCCAGCACCAAACATTTGGCCTGGCTATTTGTTTCTAAATTCAAAGCTGGGGACAATCTCCACTTCATTAATCTCAAATTTAAATCGGCAGCAGCTTCAGCTAAACTGTAACAGAAATTGTTTAAAAAAGTGGAGAATTTTGGAGAAAATGTTTACTGTCTGAGATTCATAGAATTTTTCATCGGTGCCAACTGTGGCAAAAGTTTACCACTTTTATTTCTTTCCCAGCCGATCCATTCTTTGATATTAGTTTTCCTGATATTTGTGTTTCAACGTCTTTGAGGGATCCGAAAATACAAAATAGTAATCATCCAAGTTGGAATTACTCTCCAAACGTTTTATATCACCAAGTTTTCCTTTATTCACATAACTTATCAACATCCAATTTTATGTCTGTCAATGTCTTCTAAAATCCTGGATTAACCGTGGAGGTAAATGCAACGCATCTTAAAATTTTCTGTTCTTCCATAATATCATAACAATAAAAGACCAGCACGCTCCGCCTCCGCCTGCTCCAGCGTGTCGATTTTTCAACCTTGACGAACTGCCCGTCCATGGATGGGCCTTCCAGCTAGTAGTGTTTATAAAGATCTCCAATTATTTCTAAAGTAGATGGAATGCAATTATCAATAAAAAGGAATAAACCTTCTTCTGGTGTGAGCTTAACATACTTTCTAATTTTAAAAATTGATATACCTATTGTAGTAATATTGCTTGCAACTAAGAATTCATTTTTAGGAAGATCTGAAATTCGAGCTTGAGAAGACTTCCGTATGTATACAGGTATATGATTATGGTTCTTTAATGCCTTTATAGCTATCCGTTTTCTTTCTTCAAAGTATTTTCCTTGCATTGGAATGCCTTCCATATTAAGCGATAAATTCTGGCAAAATAATTGTTTTAAATTAAGACGGTGATTAATACTGAAGCTGATAGTGATTGTCAGTGTTGCCAATGCTCAAGAATTAAATTCCCCTAGCTCCATAGATATTATATTACAAAAGGCATTTACGAAAATTGTACCTGTAGATACCGGTTCAACAGTTGGCCTTTGAAAATTCAATAGTAGTACCTTCGTCCCACGTTAGAATATTAATGGCCGGATCGGCAACCCGTGGCCTACGAAAAAAAAAAAGCTCTTTTTTAGTGGATTTGCGAATTGGGAATTGATTGATTGTTTTGATTTTCATTTCCACGTTCTTCACTTGTCGTGAAGTGCGGCTTCGGTGTTGATTTCTTTTGCCATATCTTTTATTACAATTTATGGTAGTAAGATTTGATCATCATCACTTTTCTCTTCCGATGGTACTTCACTAGTTATCATTTCGTCACTTTAAGAATGAAAACCGTTAGTCTTTAGTTCACTTTCGGCTTTCTTTTCGGTTGGAACTTGGCAAACTCCCTTATGGGGTGAACTGATTTAACCTTTTTCTGGTGTGAGCTTAACATACTTTCTAATTTTAAAAATTAATAACTAAGTGTTAGGAAGATCTGAAATTCGAGTCAGTCTTTAGTTCCCTTTCGGCTGCTTTCTTTTCGGTTGGAACTTGGCTAACTCCCTTATGGCAATTATTTGGTGAATTGATTTTGAATCACAATAATTTTAGAGATTTTTTTGTGCACGAAGAAAGACGTGTGGGTTCGAAGTGTTCAAAACTGGAATCTTCTTCATGTTCAGTCTTTGATCACGATAGTTTCCTTCTCTTCTTTTTAACTTTTGTGAGTTATGGAAGACGTAAAGATCATAATAGTAAGGCGATTGTCGGTTCCTCTGATGGTACGGCTGATTCTTGTGGTGTAAGTATGAAATGTTGGTTGCATATCAATCGTGTTTGCTAAGAGCACAATTTGTCAAGTTGGAACACCCCAGGGGGATGCTTTTAATGAGTTTAGTATTGCCAAAATGGCTCTGGAGCGCTGCAACGCGGAGCGGAGCAGCGTCGCGGAAGAATAAATTTTGGCAATACATCCACCTACGACGAGTTGCAAAAAAAAGCGAGATTCAACGTGGTTAAATCAGTAACCCTTCCTACGTATTTTTTGCCTTAAAAGAAAGCCGTTTTTCAACTCACGACACATCTTATATTTATAAACTTTTGGTGGGATATGTTAGAGGCGGGGTTTTGGGAGCCAATGAATTGTTGTAAATTGTTTCTAAATCGTAAGATTGCCTTGGTCAACCCAAATTTTGAAAATTTGGCTTTTTAGAGCCTTATTTGCAATGGTCCACAAATATTTCGATTTATAATTGCTTTTGAGACCGTTTTTATGATTTTTGATAATGGAAATTTTTAAAATCGGAGGCTTAGTTCCTTACCTACCACCACTATAGGGGTATTTCAATCCAGTCAACTATTCCAAAATTGTTAGAAAAATTGTTGTAATTCAACTCCTTTCAGCGAGTAAAAACTTAATTGTAGATGAACAACATGGTTTCTTTCTCGGCCGTTCATCAACTACTAATCTGTTGAGATAGACGATTTGGGTGTTCGACTTGATACTGGTTTCACTTTTAAATGCCATATTGCAAAAGTAAATATGTAGCAGCGCTCTCCGAACGTTGGGTTTTATTCTTAGGCAAAGCAAGTATTTCTCTGGTAATACTGTGAAATTACTGTACTTCTCCCTTGTGCGATCCTAATTGGAATATGCGGCATGTGTCTGGCGTCCAAGCATCCAATTTGGTTCTCCAGAGAATTAATACAGTTGATTATTCACAAGAAAGTTACCCATAAGAAGTTTAAGGAAACCAAATGTTTAATAGAATATCAACAGTTTTTTGTGCTACGGAACCAGGCTAAACTTCTAACTTCTGCACTTCATCGCGAGTATGTTGTTAAAATGGAGAAAGCTATTGCAATTGATCCTCAAGTCTTTTGGCGATATATTGATAACTGTAAAAGAATAAGGGATTATCCTTCCTCTATGTTTCTCGATGGTGAATTATCAAACTCAGGTCAACAATGCGTTGATCTATTTGCCAAGCAGTTCTCTACCGTTTATTGTGAAGATGACGATAATGACGTTCATTATGATGCGGTTGATGAGATAAGCTGCAGCAGCCTGAAGGTAACTGTTAGTGATGTTTTTGAAGCAATTGGAAGTCTGCCTGATAGTCTTAGTTCTGGAACTGATGGTATTGCTCCTTTTTTTGTTAAGACGTGTCAGTATCCTCTCTCAACTCCAATTTATAATATATTTCTACAATCGTTATCTACTGGCCAGTTCCCCAGTATTTGGAAAAGCAGCTTCATAACTCCTATTTTCAAGAAAGGTAACCGCTGCGATATCAAAAACTATAGAGGTATTTCGATTCAATCGACCATTCCAAAATTGTTGGATAAACTGGTTGCAACTCAACTCCTTTCTGCTTGTAAAAATCACATAGTAGCTGAGCAACATGGCTTTTTTCCAGGCCGTTTGACAATTACGAACTTGTTATCGTTTGTATCGGATGTGGTACAGTCGTTCGAAAACCGCACATGGTCGCCGTGTACACTGATTTCTCAAAGGCGTTTGATCGTGTACAATTTAAAGCCCTCATATGGAGCTTGTCTCCCTAGGCTTTGGTACAATGACAGTTAAATGGATTCGTAGTTACCTAGTTGGTAGGAAGCAAAAGGTACGGATTAAGAACTTTCACTCGATAGACATTTCTGTATCCTCCGGTGTAAATTTATCAGACACTGTTTGTATCTATTGTTTGCAGATGATCTTAAAATTTACAAATCAGCCAGTTCTATTCAAAACTGCTAGTTGTTACAGGAAGATCTTGATAATCTTCATCGGTGGTGCCAGCATAACAAACTATTTTTAAATTTAGACAAGTGCTCAGTAATCTCATACTCAAAACATAGTTTTGACGCATTTGGTTACATCAATGGATGTGTACTCGGTCGTGTCATTGAGATTGACGATTTGGGTGTTCGGCTGGATACTGGCTTAACATACAAGAGTCATATTGCGAAGATTAGTGGTAATGCCTTGCGAACCTTGGGTTTTATTCGTAGACAAAGCATGCATTTTTCTGCGGAAACAGTTAAAACGCTGTACTTTTCTCTGGTTAGATCCCAATTAGAGTACGCATCATGTGTCTGGTCCCCGTTTTACCGGACCGACATTGACAGACTGGAAGCAGTTGAACTCAAGTTTCTCAAATACGTTTACTTTAAGTGGGGACGTACTCGGGAGGAATTCGACAGTTCAAGTTGCCTCGTTGCCTGTAACACCAAGTCGTTAGAATATAGGCGCAAAATCGCAGAATTATGTTTTGCCTTTCGACTGATTAATGGTAAATTAAACTGCCAATGCCTGCTGAATTATTTCGTACCATATGCATCTTCACATGATACTAGGCACAAGAACGCCTTTGTCACCAATATGCATTCAACAAATTATGGCCTTCATAGTCCTATATCCAGAATAATCAGGTTAGTCAACAGACTTAACGGACATGAACGGTTTAATCTGCAGCAACAATCATTTGCTTGTTTCAAGGATAGGTGGTGCAAACGGGCATAAGTAATTTAAACGTTAGGAAGAGTAATGGACATTGTAAAGAAGTTTGTTATCGTTTGAGAGTTTGGCAAGTATTCGAGACATTATCATCCCCAACGTTAAAGCAAAAAGTAAATGTCTGGAAGGCTCTTTAAATCAATAATAAAAAGGTATTGAAAGATTGAAATTTATTTATAGACTCACTTTTAGCTTCGTCAGCATTGTTATGATGACAATCACATATTTGATTAATTACTGGAGTTTCTTCTCTATTTTGATCGTAACAGACTTCTCCATTGTGTGGACTCACCGACTCCTAAGTAGTTCGAAATCGGATCCTAATCATCCACTCCTTCACTACCTGGCTGATTCGATACAGTGTTTGCTTCGAATCACTAATGATCGTTGGGGGTTGTCCCGATCCGATGATATCCTGATAATTAAAGATTAAAGCCATTAAATTTCTCACCTCTACCACCACTTACTTGTTCCATCCAAATCATCAAATCCAAAATATATGGGATTCATTTCAGTCAACACTATATTACTTGGCTTTGAATGGTTTTCATTAGGATCCCGTTCTTAAAAATATACTGTTCTGTCTTACATTCTCTTATGTTGGTAGTTTTTAAATTAAGTGAGACGATGCTGACGAAGTGAGGTATCACCCGGGTTCCTAGCTTACACCGACTAAATACTAAAACATGCCTACCGTTATTTACAATGTTATTTTCACACATTTTTATGTATAGTCACTTCATTACATCCAAAGCACTTTAATTTTCTGTCCTTCTATCTTCTAATTTAAAATCGGATTTAATCAAATCTACTTTCACTTCTACATGAGGCTCTCACTCTAATTAGGTTTTTCAATTTTAGGTTCAGGGGTTACTTTTACAACAATTTTTTCTACCGTTAATCCGGTGTAAGTTGATGTCCGCTTATATCCCTATATCAGCAGAGAAGATAATTTAACTATTTAGGCGGGAGGCGGACTGCTACTACTACCAAGACTGCTAGTGATTATCGTCACACCAATCTTATCTGATTCCATCAACAAAACCTCCGCCTTACGTTTCGTTCCCACTGCATCCCTTCCTATTTAATATCGGAGTATTGTCCTTACAGGTGGTGCTGCTACAATTTTCGGCTTCTACATTACTACTAACAATGGTAGGTACGGTGTCCTCTCCCACAACTCTCTCGTTAGCTCCCAACCGTTCATTTTCGATTACTAACCTTGAGATGGCTTCGGGATTACTCAAACAATTGTTTTTTAAGTTCCTTCCTATTGACTCTATTCGCCACTAATATGGCCTACATCTTCAGTTTCAGGGACTCGTGTCTGTTCTGCCGGTCACTCCTTCTTTGGACCCCTTTTCTTCGGCATTGCAGCAGACTTATGAATATTCGTACAAATCGTTTTCATAATCCGTTCACATGCATACACCAGAAATCCCAACTTCATAGTTGTTATTATGGAAATTAGTTAAGTTAACACTGTAACACCCTGTACATACAAATATTATAATTAGTTGCATACAAAAATAATATGTAAAAAAAATTGCAAAGAGAAGCAAAAAGAGGAGACACGAGGCGAAAGTGGAAAAGCGAGGAGATGAACCGGGTACGCGCTTTGGGATAGAGGTGGAAGGTGGGAAAGTGTGTTCGGAAAAACTCCAAAAATCAAAAGGTCAGATAATTTAATATTATGTTATGTTATGTTAATAAATAGGATTAACTGATATTTAAATTTTATTACTGGACTGCTATGGTAGACAAAGGGTAACGTTTTCCGAAGGAAAGAAAAGTAAATAATAAAAAGGTAATTTAAAAGGGGTAAGGAAGGCATAAGGCCCTTCGAGAACCCCCTCAGAGAACCCGAAGGGTTACAACACGATAAGTTTCAAGCGCACTTTAATTAAACATAATGTCTATAATCAATTACATGTTGCAAAAACTTCAAAACCGAGCAACGTATCTTTTTCCTTATATTCACAAAAATTGTCGAAATCGGAGATTGCATGGTTGCAGCGGTTAAAATTTTCATATATAACGACATAACTGGCTATTTCTTGGATTTTATTGTGGAAAAGAGTGTACACGAGCGGCTGTTGGAAGAAGAGCGGCCGATTGCATATCTGTTATTGGGTTAACCAATAAAATAGGTATGCAGTGCAGAGAAAGATTAACAAACTGAATGGAAGGATCGAATAGTATCGCTTCGTTGTTTGGCACCATAGGTCTAAAGTGTTAGTGTTGAAAAGATCTTGCAAAAATAAGCAAGTTTTAAAGGAAACATTATTTAATAACTGCCACCCCTTTTAAGTAATGTTCGATTGAAGTTGTGCCATTTAAAATTCTGGAGTTTCTGGAGCCAACTACTCGGGATGCCGACCTTTCCGAGAAATAATCACCAATCGATTTTTTATTACGGCTTTTATATTAAATTTTTTTGACCCAACTCTCACGACTTACTGTTTTTGAAAAAAATGACTGATACGGGTGGTGTCGTTCACCCAGTATATCCCACTTAATAAAAACCAAAACTGACAGACAACGCTCAGCCTAAACTGGTGGGTCTATAAGCATGAAATTTGGCACACGAGTTCCTTATATGATGTAGGATGTAGGTGAACACTAAGAACGGATTTTACGGAAATCCTATTCAAACTGGATTTATCACGCACTACCTAATTAGTGGTGACGCGCATGAATGGATTAACGAGATTCCTAATGCACAGACTAAGCCGGTGGGATTCTGGAAGCATGGAATAACGTAGGTGACCACTAAGGGCCAGTTCTACAAAGCAAGTATAAACTAAGAATAAGCTATACTGAGAATAAGTCTCTATTTTCTCTCTCTAAATTGCGTTCTACGCTTGCGTAGAACAAAATCTGTGTGACTTATTCTCCGTATAGCTTATTCCTAATTTATACTTGCTTTGTAGAACTGGCCCTAAGAAGAGGTTTTATCCAAAAGGAGTTTTAGTTGTTACATAGATAGATTTAGTTAAAACAAAAACCAGAAACGCTTACCGGTGAAGGTCGGTTACTTTCTCCCAATAGATGGCGTTACTGTTAGAAACTCCTTCTTCAAGTTATTATCAAGTTAATAGATAAGCAAAATAAATATTGAAAACATCGCTGGACAAAATCATCGTAGACCTGACAGAGGGACTCTATAAAAAGAGTGCCCATTCAATTAACCCGCTTATAAGCCATAATGGTGAAAAATATACAACTGACATAAAATAGCAAACAAACATCTATTCATTTAAAACGCATCACTAGATCGACTGTTTTGTAACGTTTCAGTCTTCTGATCTCTTGAGTTTGGTCCAGCAGTTTGTTTGCCAGCTCGTTGGGATGCACTTCAATTTTTTGTTCATATTTATGAAAGAAAATTTTAATTTCCTCATTCACGGATGACACTTGCAAATCTTGTCGAATGACATCGTTGGGCACATACCACGGGGCACCCACAATAATTCGAAGCACTTTATTCTGAAATCTTTGCAAGATTTCGATGTTTGAAGTAGCTGCTGTTCCCCAAAGCTGAATGCCGTAGGTCCAAATGGGTTTTATTACAACTTTATATACAGGGTGTCCCCGCACTCACTTTACATAACTTAGGTGGCGATAGAGGACACTTTTCTAAAAACAATTTTTAACAAAAATTTTTTTCTAATTTCAAACCCTCGAAAGTTAGGCCCCTTTAAAGCATTTTTTTTAATTTCCACCTTCACGTGGCCATAGCCTCGAAAGTATTGATTTTTCAGTAAAAATGGTTTAGTGCTTTTTTAAAGAGAGTGAAATAATCTACAAACTAGATTCAAACCTTTTCTTGTCTAAAATCAACGGCTTTCGAGTTATGAATTAAAGTTAAAAAATGTCGAAAAATTTGAGTTTTCTTTTTTTCTGGTTTTCTTCAAGACCCTGTATCTTTTAAACAAAACAGTTTACAAAAAATCTGACGCCCCATTCCGGATAGGAAATTTAACGGACTACAACTTTTGTCTAGTAAAAATTTATGAGAAATCAATCCATTTCACAGAAAATCAGAAAATAATAAACAAGGCAGCCACAAAACGAAAAATTAAATTCACAAAATTTTTATTTTTTTTGAAAAATTATTTTATTAATTGATTTTAAACTATTAGATTATTTAAGTAAATGTTGAAAATGACCACCCTCATTTTCAATACACAGTCGTGCTCGTTTTAAAATATGCTTTTTAGTATTATTTATAAAATTTCCTTTTTTGTTAAGAGCCATTATAGCAGGGGTGGTCAACAAGGTCGAGGGATTGACCGGTCAATCACGAGGATAATTTTGGTCAATCGGTGAGTGTGAAAAGTGTCAAAAATTCGAATTTCTGCGATTAAAAGTGTCGAAAAATCGATTTTTTTTTCGACAAACATCTTTTAAAACAATCACGACTGTGTATTGATAATGAGAGTGGTCATTTTCAACAATTACTTTATTAATGTAATAATTTAAAATTAATTAATAAAATAATTTTTCAAAAAAAATAAAAATTTTGTGAATTTAATTTTATGTTTTGTAGCTGCCTTGTTTGTTACTTTCTGATTTTCTGCGAAATGGATTGGTTTTTCAAAAATTGTTACTAGACAAAAATTGTAGTCCGTTAAATTTCCTATTTGGAATGGGGCGTCAGATTTTTTGTAAAATGTTTCGTTTAAAAGATACAGGGTTTTGAAAAATACCAAAAAAATGGAAAGCTCAAATTTTTCGACATTTTTTAACTTACTTTAATTCATAACTCGAAAGCCGTTGATTTTAGACAATAAAAGGTTTGAATCTAGTTTGTAGATTATTTCACGCTCTTTAAGAAAGCATTAAACAATTTTTACTGAAAAATTAATATTTTCGAGGCTATGGCCACGTGAAGGTGGAAATTAAAAAAAATGCTTTAAAGAGGCCTAACTCTCGAGGGTTTGAATTTAGAAAAAAATTTTTGTTAAATATTGTTCTTAGAAAAGTGTCCTCTATCACCACCTAAGTTATGTAAAGTGAGTGCGGGGACACCCTGTATAAGCAGTTTGTTTGCTAACGACACTTGTGAATTTCTCCCCAGTAGCCAGTACAGTTGTCTCAGCTTCATTCCCAGCTGTTTGCGTTTTGTGAATATGTGCTTTCGCCAATTCAGCTTTCTGTCCAGGTGCATACCTAGATATTTTGCTTCATCAATTTGAGGCAAGATGCAGTTATTAAGGGTTACAGGCGGACAGGTGTCTCTCTTCGTTGTAAATGTAACATGCGAGGACTTGGCCTCATTTACCTTTATTTTCCACATTCCAAGCCAAAATTCAATCTTTTGCAGGTGCGTTTGGAGGTTTTTAGAAGCAATTGCTGGATCAATGTGAGCTGCAAGTACAGCTGTGTCATCTGCAAAAGTTGCCACCGTAGTTAACCCAGAAGTTGGTAGATCAGTAGTATACAGCAAATACAGTATTGGCCCGAGAACACTGCCTTGAGGCACGCCTGAGTGGATTGGAAAAAGATTGGTGTGTTCTTCTCCATGCCTCACTAAAAAATATCTACTTTGCAGGCCAGTACGACCCGGCAGCCACCCCAAATTTCCCTAGACCTAAGGTCATTCTTCTGGGCGGCCCTTTACCAGCCAATCCAAATCATCCCCCCCCATTGTGATCAAATGAACGTAGGGGAGGGTGACCTCCCCCCCTCCGGTAACAATTTTCAAAACAGGAACACCAACGAAAGTAGACCACCATCCGACGAAGACGAGGAAGACGAACTGCAAAACCGATGGCACATTTAATTCGAATAATCCATAAAACTATGCCCAGCTGGGCTCCAAACCAGGCAGGACAACAACACCAACAGTTGGCACTACAAGAAACACAACGAGAACATAAGAAGACCCAAGAATAAGAAAAACAATGGACAAAAGCGAAACCAAAAATGGGAAAATATCGATCTATACCCGGCTACATGTTTAAAGTTCTAAATTTTTACTATTGATTGTTGTAAATTACCAATGGCTCCCCAAACACAATTATTATAAGTGTTAAAGGAGTCACCAATTTAAGTTATGATAATAAATATGCGGGTGGTGGTAGGCGAATGCAATCGGTACAGTACTCCAAATAAAAATAGCAAAGAGCTGCACTCTTGGGGCGTCACCTCAAGGGGGTCTTCCCAGCTCCAAAAATATGAATGGCTCGAGGCCGTAAACAAAAATCATTGTAAATTCACTTTTGAATTACACAGTCATTGCACCTATCGACGAAGGAGAAAATTGGGCTTAGACCCATACAAATTGCTCCATAAAAAGCTAATTATTGATACTGATACTGAAAACACGATTTCAGTCACGAGTACCACCGAAAAACGCCAGGTGCGATGAAAGGGGGAAAGGGCTGAACCTCTCCACGATCTAATCGGGAGACCTTTTTGTTCCAAAGCCGCGATCGCTCGCAAAATAAGGTTTGTAAGCGGTCTCAAAATGTCGGAAAGAATTAGAACCCACGGCAGCTGACCTACAACTCTTGAGAAAGTCTGTTTGCACCCCGAAATTAATATTCAAAGAATCCAGGGGTGCAGTGAGATCAGGGCGCCGCCCCGCTACCTTTAGGTTAGGTTTTTTAGACTTTTTTTTAAAGAGAAGGTCATTAAAAGGTAGATCCACCGATGGAGGCTAGGTTTTATCAATAACCTAGGGATAATCAAGAGGATCATTATTAAAAGGTAGATCCCGGTTGAGGCTAGGTTAGTGTTAGGAAACGACTTTTTTTAAAGAGAAGGTCATTAAAAGGTAAATCCACCGGTATACCCGGGGATACCCCCTTCCCAGTAGCAATAACTGCGGGCAAATTCAAAATTCGAAATTATTACTGTTTCCAAAATCCAAACCTGGAACTATTTTTTTACATGCTTTGTTTGTTGTTTTAATTATTGGTCAACATATTAGGATGAACTTCAAAAATTTATTAAATAGTCTGAAAATGTTGTAAATGACCGAAACATGGTGTCTTTTTAGAAAAAAAAGGAATGCATTAATGAGATTCCCACTGTCCCTCCACCCTGTGAGGCCGAAGGCCGAACAACCAAATTCGACGCTCATAGGGGGTGAAGGCGGCCGAAGGCCGCAGAACCGCCTAGTAATAAATAAAAAAAAACAATAAAAAATCAAAATACAATAATTAGACTTAACGTTACTTACGGTTGGAAGTAGACCACTGATCAGAATTACTTGATTATTCTACGTTGACTTCCAAAACTATTCCATATCTGAGGGTTTTGAGCAAGGCACTTTTGCTCAAGCATGCCAACCCTCAGATATTTAATATGGCCAATCCCTGCCCACTATTCCTAACCTATAACTATACTTTATTTGTGTACATAATATATTTAAATCTATATAGATCAAACATCGTACGCAATTTCTACAAAATCTTACTCACATATATCACTAGAGACAAGATAGTTGGGCTAAACCAGATCTGACTAAGGGCCAGTTCTACAAAGCAAGTATAAATTAGGAATAAGCCATACTGAGAATAAGTCACACAGATTGCGTTCAACGCAAGCGTAGAACGAAATTTAGATCGAGAAAATAGAGACTTATGCCCGGTTTCATAAAACTTTTAACAACGCGTTAAATTTAACTAACCAATAGAAAACGTCCATTATTAGTACTAATAGACCAATATAATTCATCTGTTAACTTTAACAGCTTGTTAAAAGTTTTATGAAATTTTAATATGCATAAATCACATAAACATCAATACAAGAATTTGAAAATTAGGACCACCGGCGACGTTGCCAAATTTGCGACTTCACAGCTTGTAAGTATAGGAGGCAATGTGTAACAATCCATTTGTTACATGGCTCTTCTCGTCTGTTTTCTTTAATTAGTTTCGTTTTGTTTTTGAAACATTTTTATTTTTTAGTGTTAGTTAGTTTTAAGAAACATTTTTAACAAACATTTTGGTGGTTACTGCTTTAACGCCAAGAGCCAATGAAAGGGCTCAAGTTCTTAATGCGCCGGAGGGCAGCGCATATCTCTAGAGAATACAAAAACCATGTACGACAGCAACTGCTAATTTTCAAGGTGAAGTATAAAAATCACAAATCTTTGATCAAAACGTGTGTTACAAGGTGAAAAAGTATTTCATCACGTGCACCGTGAGTTCCCACACAAGGGCAAATATTGGTAACCGTGTTGCAATTTTTTAAGCAACGGTTTATGCATTTTTAAAGAAGTCGATGTACCAGACGCTACCTAGCGCCATTTTGAATAAACGACCACTTTCGATTAATGGTCCATTTTTTGGTGATAATCCGCTAATGGGATCGACAACCCTATCAATCCAGTAAGCAATAAGTCCTTTGAAAGAATTCGAGAGTGTGCCGCTGTTACGACCAACATCTCAAGTGTCCATGAAAAGATTTAACAACCTGCTACGATATGATCAGTTTGTAGTGAAAGCATTAGACTTATAAGTTACCAGCATTTGTATTTATATTTTGTCTATAACCATGTAATTCCTGTTTTAGTAATTTTCATCAACCGTATGATAAACCGATTGGCAAAGGTGCACCTATGAGCAATCAAACGGACAACCAAATATCATGCAATTATAAACATCAAAATCGTAAGTAAACTGAGAGTTGCTTGCTATAGATATATGTATATTACATCTGTTGATTCTAAAATCTACTTGCTAACTGATTTTCATCATTTCGGACGCCACTGCGTTAAATTTTTAGAAACTAACAATTCTTGCAACTTGAACTGCAAAATCTTTTTAGTAGTTTTGAATCTTGGCTATGCTTTGGAGAACGTACTTTTAATAACGTTAAGTAACCAAAATGTTAAAATTTGTAAATATCTGTAAATTACTTTCAATCTTAATTTTAAAGTGCCTAGGATAAGAATTTTTTGTAACTATTCACTGTCGTTTAAGTGTGACTCTTTTTATTTTACTGACGTATGTTTGTACATACCTTTCATTTTGTTTTATAAAAATTAAAGCTGTTATTAATACAAATAACTGTCTATGATCTTTATTGGCGCCCACTCGAGTTATTCCTACTGAAGAGAGAAACCATTTATAAGTACCTACGATACTCGTTAAGATCTTGAGTAACCCAATATCTCCGACGCTGACTGAACTCTATGAGCTAGCCGTTCCGTTAATTCCATCTACG
Source organism: Rhagonycha lutea (assembly GCA_958510855.1). Classification (NCBI taxonomy): domain Eukaryota; kingdom Metazoa; phylum Arthropoda; class Insecta; order Coleoptera; family Cantharidae; genus Rhagonycha; species Rhagonycha lutea. The sequence goes on from OY294042.1 coordinate 17,103,349, forward strand.
AACACGAAAAGCGGCATCCTTGGCCATCCAGCCATTTGGCTTTGTTTAAGGTGGTACAAATGCCCAAGTTTCTACGACTTACCGTTTTTGAAAAAAGTGATTGATACGGGTGGTCTCATTCACTCGTATACAATCGAATATTACTTAGAAGGGGTGGGAGTAATAAAATAATTTTTCCTACAAAAATTGCTTATTTCTTAAGGATATTTTCAACAACAATACTACTTTCGACCTATAGTGCCATTTTAAATTCTGGAGTTCTAGAGTTTCTGGAGCAAACTACTCGGGATGACGACCTTTCCGAGAAATAATAATAATAATAATCCTGATTGCGTCGGATATGTGCTGTGATCTAAAAAGTCCGAAATCGATCTGTGGACTATGGGGAAGGCAACAGGATTAACCACACCATTAAACATTTCCCTAGTAAAGTCATCCTGGCTTAGCCAGGAAGATATCGCCTACGTCTAAAGAAGATATGGCACTAGAAGAAGAAGATAAAATCGCTGGAGTCTCCTTATTGATTTTAGAATCTAGTTTTCGCTGAGAAATAAGCGGTCTCAAATTCAAATTCAAAAGTTCTCCGATTTAGAAAAGCAGTCGGAACTACATATTATGGTACGAAACATTACAGCTACCTCAGTTTTCCGATTGAGGAACTGCGAAGTTGGTTTTGGAACACCATAATATGTTACAGTTAAAACCCGATTTAACTAGTAAATTCTAGTTTTAACTGGTTATAAATTTAGTTAAAATTAGATTTAACTGTTTGGTGTTAGTAAATTCGCGATCTTCTTTATACTTTTACAGGGGAGGCAAAATACATTTGTGTTTTGGATTGGAAAAAATAGAAGGGTAACACACGATAATTTAGAATTTTCTTGTATCTCATATTTTATATTCTTGAAAAATTTCTTTTCCAAGATCATAATACTCATATTTTGAATTTAAAATAATAAAAATTTCAAAATCTTTTGCATTTTGTACTTCAAATACCCCAAATACATTTTCAGTCGGTTAGCTAGTAATTTATAAAAGTCATATGAATAAACGATAACTAATTTAGGCAATGAGGAAGTTTGAGCTTCCAATGTTGAATATTTACAAGTATATTCCAAAAAGATATTCATATTTGAAAATATTTAACTTTGAAAGTATAATTGGAGTTGTTTTGTAATATTTTTTTATTCACAACCAGTTAGTAATCGACACATTCCTGACTTTTGAAAAGTTGGGAAGCAGTTTATTATTTTACTTTCACTTGCCAAGCAATCAAAAAGCTATTTTGTTTTACTTTCAAACCTTAGGTTGGGAAGTAATCACTTCCCCACCTGCAATGTCGCAGTGTGGCAAGAAAAGGAACTAACAAAAAATTTTATTTTTAAAAATTAAATAAAATTAACTTTGATGAGATTTAATTATTTACAAACTGATTGTGAATAAAATTGTATACATACCTCGGTGGCAAGCTTCATTCCAGCGTCGCGCTAACAGTTGACTTCGACGCTTCGCACCTCAGTCAACTAACTTAGCGCTCTGCTGTAATGAAGCATTTTCCACCTTAGCACGTAATATACTATTATTCACAACCAGTTAGTAATCGACACATTCCTGACTTTTAAAAAGTTCGAAAGCAGTTTATTATTTACTTTCACTTGCCAACCAATCAGAAAACTATTTTGTTTTAGTTTCAAACCTTAGGTTGGGAAGTGATCACTTTCCCACCTGCAATGTCGCAGTGTGGCAAGAAAAGGAACTAACAAGAAATTTTATTTTTAAAAATAAAAAATTAAATAAAAAATTAAAAATTTTTAAAAAAAACCTTTTATTTAAAATTAAAAAGGTGCACTAAAAAATAAAAAATTATTTTAATAAGAATAAACAAAACTTCTTGAAAACATCAATATAAAAGCGTGGGGCTATTTATTTAGAGGTAAGCGAGGTAAGTAAGCAATTGCTAGCCCCACGCTTTTATATTGATGTTTTCAAGAAGTTTTGTTTATTCTTATTAAAATTATTTTTTATTTTTTAGTGCACCTTTTTAATTTTAAATAAAAGGTTTTTTTTAAAAATTTTTAATTTTTTATTTAATTTTTTATTTTTAATTTTTTAGTCATGTTTGACTAAGTGGGAGGCGGTCGCAGCATAGTGCTAACGCGAGTTGACTATGAACGCTAAATACCCGGTTCGAATCCGAGTGAAGTAAGAACTTTATTCTGACCGTCTCCCCTCGGAAGGCAATGGCAAACCACCGAGAGTAATATGCCAATAAGAATCCTTAAAATGTTAATGATCTAATTAAGTCCAAAATTGATCTGTGGATACGCAAACCGCCACCCCATTAACATTTCCCTGGTACAGCCTTCTTGGTTAAGTCGGGGGGATCGCCGTACATCCGAAATCGGATAGGCACCTAAAGAAGAAAAGTCATGTTTTTTACAGCTCCTGCTTCATCCTATCAGAATTCCTCTTGTATGTGTTTTTGATGTTTGATGCTTCACCCTGTATACATCATTAAAACAAAAAATTTCACCCTGAATGCGGTCCTTAAAAATGCGAATGCGATTTAGTAATGTAAGTTTTCACCCTGTATGGTAAAATTGTACAATGCGCAGCCACGCATGCGCTTTATTATTTTCATCTTTTTTCATTCAAATTTTGGGACAAAAAATTAATATATGAAAATTCGCTCCAAGTGAAAGCTATGTTCCAAATTTCAGCTCTCTAGGACTTCGGGAAGTTGGTTAAAAACGGCCTCGAAAAAGTCCAAGGGACGGACGACGGACAACGGTCACACCAAGTTAAATAAAAGCTTTTAATAAAAATGAAATTTGATGACATTTAATCATTTACAAACTGATTGTGAATAAAATTGTATACATACCTCGGTGGCAAGCTTCATTCCATCGTCGCGCTTACAGTTGACTTCGGCGCTCCGCTGTAATGAAGCATTTTCCACCTTGGCACGTAATATACTATTGTCAACTTAAAAAAGTATTATTTTACAGGAATGATAATCTCAACTCCATTTCTCTTGGCCACATTTATAGCGTACGCCTTCTTGCCCCAACGAAATTTGCAAGGCAAATATCTTATGTTCTACGTTTTTTCATTATTTTGGGCTTTTCAGTTGCTCATCTATGTTGAACTAAATACGACTCCACTTCACAACACCACATGCATATTAATAGGCAAGACTTACTTACATAAGATCACAACCATCAGAACAATTATTATTATTATAATAATCTTTTTAATTGCAGGATCACTTTGCTACTTTTTTTTCATGGTCTCGTTCCTATTTATGAACGTTATGTCGATTAACATATGGTGGACGTTTGGGTAAGGTCATATAGTTACTGGGAATAGAAACAACTCCAAACGTAAGTCCATCTCCATTATAATACTAAAACTGTTGCAGAAGCTTCGGAAGAGCCTCCGATAGAAGAAGACTTGGAAAAAATAAGAAATTTCGACTCTATTGTTTGTACGCTTTAGGAGTTCCTTTCTTACTTGTAATCACGATCTAGATAACAAGGTCTGTGGTTCGTTGTATGTTTTCACTCGTTTTCCGTTTTCTTTCGGTTCGGGTCGGTTTTCTCCTCTTGTACTCAGCGGCAACCATCTTGTTTGTTTACATTATTAACTTCGGATTTACATATCACTTTGACACATGAAAATGAATTGAAATGCACCTGTTTTAATTTAAAACACATTTTAAATTTGTTATTAATAATAATATATCAATTTTTGATATAATCTCCGGCATAATATTATATTACTTAAATAAAAATTTTAAAAAAAGTCATTCTTTCCAGGATTCGAACACGGGTTGACAAAATACGAGTTCTAGCGCTGTAACCACAGGCCTAGAAGGAGTTATAGAAAAATAAGTTTTAATTTGTCATATAAATTATTTTTAATAATAATTAGAATTACTGTAAATATTAATAATAGTAAAATGTAAAATATTATTAATAACAAATTTAAAATGTGTTTAAAATTAAAACAGGTGGCATTTCAATTCAATTTCATGTGTCAAAGTGATATGTAAATCCGAAGCTAATAATGTAAACAAACAAGATGGTTGCCGCTGAGTACAATAGAGAAAACCGACCCGAACCGAACGAAAACGGAAAACGAGTGAAAACATACAACGAACCACAGACCTTGTTTTCTAGATCGTGCTTGTAATCATCGTCACTATTTTGACTATAACTTTGGATCCTGTTGTATCTTTACATTTAAATAGCGCGCCTATGTTGTAGGTGGCGTGAACGCAGGAGACGTGTCAATATATTGTACCATTAATCTGTATATTATACGATTACGTTACGTTCACTATCACGTTAATTTCTGTACTTTCCAAGTAATAAAGTGTTAATTATTTTGCTTACTACGAATACTTATTACAACTTCAAATTCAACCACCTACAATTACAATAATTGGCGACGAGGATTTTTGAAAACCCATACAGGCAAGATTGTTACAACAATTACGTTTATACAAGTGAGATTTTTTTTCGTATTGGAAAATTTACAATTTATCATTACATTCGATTACGATGCCTAATACTGAAGTTACACCTGCAATAAGTTCCAATTATGCAGTACATACAGTTTTTTCAATAGAAAATTACGATCCAACTACAAAATTTGACAGATGGTTGATGAGATTGGAAAGTGCATTCCGAGTTTTTGCAGTTCCTGCGGATAAGAAGGCCGATTACATTTTACACTACATGGGCGCAGATGCTTACGACATACTTTGCGATAAAATTTCACCCGATACTCCAAATTCAAGGAGTTTTGAAGAAATTGTTACAGTGATGAAAACTCATTACAACCCGGAGCCACTGGAAATTGCAGAGAATTTTCGATTTTTGCAACGACGCCAGGAGGATGGTGAGAGTGTTTCTGAATATTTAACAGCGTTACAACGCTTGGCAACCACATGCAAATTTGGTGATTATTTGAAGAAGGCTCTTCGGAATCAATTTGTTTTTGGGTTACGTGCACAAAATATTCAAGGAAGACTATTGGAGCATCGTGAATTAACAATCGAAAAAGCGTTGGAGATTGCCATTAGCATGGAGACGTCCGCTAAAGATGCAGCGCAGCTACATAATACGAACAATTCAAATAGTGTCAATAGCATTACTTCAAATACAAACAAGAAGAATTTCAAGAAATACTCCAGTTCGAACAAGACGGCATTCAACACGGAAAAGAAGACTAATATTCCTTATTGTTTTAGGTGTGGTTCATCAAAACATCTTGCTAATAAATGTAATCTTGTGAATATCATTTGTAATAAATGCAAGGTCAAAGGTCATTTGGCGAAGGTGTGCATGAAAGGTTCAAACAACACACACAATACTAATCAAATAGAGGAAATTTTCTTGCTCGATACAGAACATACTGAATACAGGGGTAAGTTCACAGTTGCAATTCTGGTACGAGACCGTAAAATACATTTTGAAGTCGATAGCGGTTCAGCCGTTAGTATCATGAGTTTTCCACAATTTAAAAACTTATTTCCTAATTTACAAATTTCGAATACAAATATTAAGTTAATTACATATTGCAAACGCGAAATAGGTGTGGTGGGATTCTCAAAAGTGCAATGTACATACAGGGGAATATCTAAAATTTTAAATTTATATATTGTAAATACAGATCGAGAGCCGATTTTAGGGAGCGAATGGATCAGACAATTAAATATTAATTTTGAGTTTGTTTCCCAAATTACACTTACAAATACATTGGAAGAAATTTTACAAAAGTATCCTATTATTGTTAAAGAAAATATGGGAAAAATAAAAAACTTGCAAGCTACATTACAATTCAAAGATAACGTAAAACCAGTTTTTATGAAAGCACGTAAGGTTCCATATGCTTTGTTACAGAAGGTAGAAGAGGAGCTTGATTTCTTAGAAAAAGAGGGAATTTTGATTAAAGTTCATAGTTCGGAATGGGCTACACCCATTGTTCCAGTTTTGAAAGCAAATGGAAAAATTAGAATTTGCGGAGATTTTAAAATTACATTAAATAAAAATTTAATTGTGGACGAACATCCATTACCCTCGATCGAAAATTTGTTTTCTTCCATGGCTGGGGGGGACAAGTTCACAAAGCTTGATTTACAACAAGCTTATTTACAACTTGAAGTAAGACCTGAAGATAGAAAATATTTAACCTTAAGTACACCTAAAGGGCTTTACCAAAGTACGAGGTTAATGTATGGTATAGCTAGTGCACCTGCTATTTGGCAACGGGAAATAGAAAATATTCTTAAAGACATTCCCGGGGTATCAGTGTTTTTGGACGATATTAAAGTCACAGCACCGGATGATAATACACATTTCAAAAGGTTAGATTTGGTTTTATCTAGATTGTCAGATTACAATATAAGGGTAAATTTAGATAAATGTCAATTTGTGAAAAACGAAATTGAATATTGTGGTTACATTATTGATAAAAATGGAATACATAAATGCAAGGATAAAATTGATGCGATACAAAACGCGAAAGTACCTACAAATAAAACAGAAGTACGAGCTTTTGTTGGGTTAATTAATTATTACGGTAGATTTTTACAAAATTTAAGTACTACATTGTATCCATTATATAATTTGTTAAAGGATGGAGTACAATTTTCGTGGGGTAAAAGTTGTCAAAATGCATTTGAAGCTGTTAAAAAGGAAATTCTTTCTGAAAGAGTACTAGCTCATTTTGATCCTAGTTTACCTATTGTTTTGGCAGTTGATGCAAGCCCATATGCTGTAGGAGCGGTCCTTTCGCATGTTTATACAGACGGTACAGAGAGACCTATTCAATTTGCTTCACAAACAAAGTTTTTACAAAGTTTTCACTACGAAATAAAATACAAAAATACAAAGCAGCATTCGAATGCTGACGCAATGTCAAGATTACCTACAAATTCAAAGCAATTACAAATCAGTTCTTACGATGAACCTGATACTTTCGAAATTTTTCAGATCGAGACATTACCCATTACAATGAAAGAATTAGCTACGGAAACATTACGAGATAAAAATTTTACAAAATTAATTTACGGTTTGCGTCATGGGAAAAAGATTCATAAGGAAGATCGATTCAAAATTGATCAGACTGACTTTCTCATACCAAATGATTCAAATGATACACCAAATTCAATTAGTACATCAGAGTACAACAGTGTTAGAAACTTTTCTGATGGGGAAAGGGTATCAGTACGCGATTATATGAGTGAGGATAAGTGGAAATTCGGTAGAGTACACAAAAAGTTAGGTAAATTGATATACCTAATTAAATTAGATGATACACGTATCTGGAAGAGACATGTTAACCAGATTAGGTCAATAGGGAAAAATACGCCCCTTACAATTGATAAAAATGTACTTGCACCAGTAGAGAGTTCAGCCACACTATTAAATAATAACAATACAATGTTAATGAATAATGCTCTTGCTACTACCACTGCACCACTGTTACCGAGTAATAACGAAAGAGAAATTATACAGGAAAACCCGGAAATTACCTGTACAAGGTGATGTTTCCGCGCATGTACCAATTACCACTCCAAGTGATCCTTTTACCTTGCGCCGTTCTGAACGGATACGTAGACCTCCCGAACGTTATTGTTCTTAATTAGGTTTGCACTGTATTTCATGATAGGGGGAGGAACTGTTGTATCTTTACATTTAAATAGCGCGCCTATGTTGTAGGTGGCGTGAACGCAGGAGACGTGTCAATATATTGTACCATTAATCTGTATATTATACGATTACGTTACGTTCACCATCACGTTAATTTCTGTACTTTCCAAGTAATAAAGTGTTAATTATTTTGCTTACTACGAATACTTATTTACAACTTCAAATTCAACCACCTACAATTACAATAGATCCCATTTCGGGAGTGTGGTATAATCCTCAAATGGGAAATGAACAGTGTTGGTTTGCAAGTAATTTCTCGACTTGAGATACTTCAATTGAGAACGATAACTTTTCCTAATGTGCCACGGTATAACTTCGTCGCCGGTCAAATTACCTCGACGACTCGTCCCAGGGAGATGGCACCGCCTCTATCTGGCTAGCTCCAGCAGAGAGACTCGAAATTTTCGCCACCGAGTTTCTTCCAGATGTTTGTGAGAGGAGTAGAATAAAATTTGCCGTGGGCGCCACGTAATCTTGGCTACTCCTCAGCACCGATCTCTCTACCCCGATTACGAGATGGTAGAGAGTTGCGGTCGAACCTCGGCAGCTCCAGATATACAAGAGTTTAATTGTTTGTATATATTTATTAATTTTGGAATTTAAACAAAAACTTGAAAAATGGCAATATCACGAACAAGACAATAACAATAACAATAAAATTCCCCTCGTATAGCTATACTCGGTTCACACTTTTTAACATAAAAAAAAAATAATTTCGCCCCTTTTTCCCCAAAAATTCTGCCCAATGAATTTTACTTTTTTTCTAAACAATAACAAAAAAAGAAAACAAGAAGAACAGTCCAAACACTTAGCTTTCTTGGTCTGGGGTGCAGGTAAATTCCCAACTCAATGGCTGCTTCCCACCAGGACTCGGTACCCGGACTTGGTACGGACTTGTTATAAAAAAAACTTGTTACTAAAACCCTACAAATAAAAACGCGGTAGTAAACACTAAGATAAAATCTATGCTCACCTCAAGCTGTTAGGAGGGTCGACAATTAAAAAATGAATCCTTGAGTTAAAAAATATTTAAAAAATTGTAATTTTATCCTCGAGTGAGATTGATAATGATATCTTCGAGTTCCGCTGATTGATCCCTAGCTATAGGCTGGTTATCCCACTATACCACTTTATCAGCCAAACTTGTACAATTTTTAATTCCACTTTTGCCACTCCAAATTTTAATTTCTATCTTTTTTTTTCACTTGTTCCATAAACAACCCCGATTTATATTATAAAAAAATTAACCCCGTGCCAAGCTTTCTTACAACAATTATTGGACCGTTACAAATGTATTTCTCAGGAGGTTTTCCAACGCTCCTATACTTCTACGCACCGTTAACAATCATCATTCAGTGGTGTGATGTACTTTTAAAATAATAACATAACGTAAATACGTTATGTTATTCTATAGTGTTTTTCGCGAAACGGTCTCACGTATCATTTTAACAAGCCGCTATTATTATAACGTGAACGTTATAATAAAGGTTTTCCTAACCGTTATAGTGCGAAATATAAATGCACCTAAATTTCACCCGTTATATTTCGCACTATAACGATTAGGAAAACCTTTATTATAACGTTCACGTTATAATAATAGCGGCTTGTTAAAATGATACGTGAGACCGTTTCGCGAAAAACACTATAGAATAACATAACGTATTTACGTTATGTTATTATTTTAAAAGTACATCACACCACTGATTGTCACCAACATAACTCTATTCGGCATCGTAGCTGTAAAACTTAAAAAGATCCAAAATGATGCTGCGATTTTAAAAAACAAATTCAACAAAGAGCATCACGAAAATGAAAAGAGCAGGTATAAACATTGAAATTATATTAAAATGTGTCACAACACATGACTTTTCCATTTAAAAAAAAAGAGGTTTCAGTGGAGGGATTTCAACCAAAATCTAATCAGTTCTTTAGTTTAGATCGTTTGTTCAAACTAGTTTGCAAAATTTCAAGTCAATTGATGCGCGCGTTTGGTCGTAATAGTAGCCGAAAAAATGTCGACACACGACATACACACATCCAGACATTGTTTCAAAAATCGTTCACGATTAAAATTATACCTTTGAATCGAAATTCTAACGTGCCTACGCAAAGTTGGTTTTTGACTCAATCACAATACTTTCCTTTACTACGTAAATGGGAAAGTAAAACGAAGTTTTGAGAAACGTTGAAATAATAAGCCATTTGTAGGTTTAATTTATACCTGAGGTTTTCATTGGCAATGGGAATAAACTGGTCGTTGGAAATAATATCGTGGGCACTTAATTGGCAATTTGTAAAAATTCCAAAAGAAGTCTGGTATTTGCCCGATTTTTGTAACGCAATCTATGGGATTTTCATATTTTATATTTTTGTGTTCAAGAAGAAAATTTGGAGCCAACTGAAAACTCGGTAAGTTCTTTCGTCGAATCTATAATTATGTGTTAGGATCACTCATTTTTGTTTTAGTTACCATGAAGCAATGGGACATCTTAATATGAATGAATCCGTAAAGGTGATTGAAGCGTTACCAAATAGGAAAATAACATCTGACGAAGAACACTCCACCAACAGCAGCACAAGTAAAACCACAGTTACAGAGCAACTCTAAGGTACAAAAATTGATGTGCAATAATTTGTACAAATTTTTGTTAGTATTAAAATAAAAATAAATGATGTGCAATACAAGGTTTTTTAATACTTTTTCGCCATGATTTTGAAATAGCCTCCTGTCCAGGGCCAGATTTAGACTTGATAAGGCCCTAAGCTATTTGAGATATGGGGCCCTTTATAAGTCCAGATATTATATATATGTCAGTGCTTAGGGGGCCCCTATATAAGCTTATAAGCTAAGGGGGCTAAGCTATAGCTTGTGTAGCTTATACGTAAATCCGGCACTGCTCTTGACGATTCGAATCGAATTGTTATTAGGATATCTTTGATTTAATTTTGTTTACAATGTGTAATAGCTTGATTTTAAGAGAATACATGTTTTAACCCATTGTAAACCAATAATAGAGACTCTTTCTGGTGCTGATGGAAGAGCAAAGAGGAATTCTTAAAGTTGTAAAATACACTTTCGTAATTCAATGATATCTTGCTTATTTCTCAAGAAAATTGCACAAAAGTATATATTTTTTAAAAGAGGACACTTGGACGCAGGTCACTGTGTTTTTATTTTTTTTTAATTCAAATGTTTTGAAAAAAATTAAAAAAATTTTTTTTTTAATTCAAGTTTTTTGAAAACAATTTGAATTTAAAAAAAAATGAAAACACAGTGACCTGCCTCCAAGTGTCCTCTTTAAAAAAATGTATACTTTTGTGCAATTTTCTTGAGAAATAAGCAGGATATCATTGAATTGCGAAAGTGTATTTTACAACTTTAAGGATTCCTCTTAAATTAGAAATCGAAATTTGTTTGAATACTCGTTCAATTTCCGAATTGCGAAGCGACTTTTGAAGCGACAAAAAAATCAGCAAACAATTATTTTGCTTGGAAAATAATTTTCAATTAAAGTGAATATAATCCTGCATTTCATATAGAAATTTTTGGAAATAAATATATTTTTTATAAATATTCTGAAAACTTGTAGGTTAGGAGCGTAAGTATAGCTTTGCTTATTCGCAATTTCTTCTACCTGGGCGCATAACCTGTCAAGAAAATTTATTGATACACAGAAATTTAAATAAAAAACAGTCTTTGTTGGATAAAAGTTTATTAAAATAAGAAAATGATTGATATACTATGACAAATTACAATATTATAGTGTCTGATGGATTTCTTTAACGCCTACAATGTGGTCTTCGTAATTTGATCTCGTAAAAGCTCACAATTCATTTCAAAGTTTGATACATCCAATTTAATCCCTGGTGTGGATTCTTAGGTGCTTCTTTAAATGTTGTTTTTGTGCACATTTATAATCACAAATGTCACAGGTGTACGGTTTCTCGCCTGTATGAGTTTTTAAATGCCTTTTAAAATTTGATTTGTTTGCAAATTTGTAATCACAAATTTTGCAAACAAAAGACTTCTCCCTTGTGTGAACTTTAAGATGCATTTTTAGATGTGATTTTTGTGCACATTTATGGTCACAAACTTCGCAAGTAAACGGTTTCCCACCTGTGTGAGATAGTATATGTCTCGTTAGATTTGTTTTTTTTGAACATTTATAATCACAAATTTTACAAGTAAACGGTTTTTCGCCTGTGTGAGTTTTTAAATGAATGTTTAGATATGACTTTTGTGAACATTTGTAGTCGCAAACTTTACAAGAAAATGGCTTCTCGCCGGTATGCGTTCTTAAATGTTTTTCTAAAGTTGACTTTTCTGCACATTTATAATCACAAATATTACAAGTAAATGGTTTCTCGCCTGTATGCATTTTTTGATGCATTATTAAATGTGATTTATGTGAACATTTATGATCACAAACTTCACAAACATATAGTTTCTCGCCCGTATGAGTTCTTAAATGTATTTTTAAACTTGATTTTTCTGCACATTTATAGTCACAAATTTCGCAGTTAAATGGTTTCTCACCGGTGTGAGTTTTTAAATGTCTTTTTAAACCTGATCTTGCTACACATTTATAGGTACAACTTTTGCAAGTAAACGGTTTGTCCAATTCACAGCTCTCAATTGAAGTATGTCCTTTTTTAATATCAACTGAATGCTGCGGTTCTTCTGGTTCCAATTCGATGTCTTCCATATCTTCGGTTTTAATTTGATAATTATTATTTTCAGGTAAACTATTCCAAACTATAAAAGTGCATGATACGCAACAAATATGGAAACTAGCACAAATCCCCAAATAAATATGGACTGTCAATTAAAGTAACACAATATAGGAAGTAGGTATCTCAAGTTCTCAAGTAAAGCAAACCATGCTTATACTTCCATGCGAGCATGCGCCGTTACTCTCAACATATACAGGGTGACCGGCTTCCGATGTGAACATAGGAAATTAACATGGGAAATTGATTTTTCTTTAATTCCTGCTTGCCATCATAACGGATTATAATGGAAATGGTATCAATTTAAAGAGATTTTTATTCCGCTTCTAAAGATACTTAACACTTGATATTTTGTTCTTTAATTTCTGTTAAAAACTCACTAATAAAGTGTACATCATTGTATAATAATTCCTCTATCTCGGAAACTGTCTATTTTTGGGCTTCGTGCCCATGGACACTTTTGATCAGCATGTTATGAACTACCTAAATTTTTGTTAAATTTGACCGGGACCAAAATCCCATAAGACCCTCAAATTTTTTTTTTTTTTTTAACTTTTTCGTTATTTTTGAAGTAGAAACATTTTTCATAAGAATACAAACAGCTTTTCAATGAAGATGTTCATTTTTTGTTATAAGCAACAAAAGACCATTAAAAATTTAACTAAAGTGAAAAAAGCGATTTTTCTCCCGACGCTCCAGAGCCATTCCCTAGTAACACACACCCTCCTAGAGCGTCCCATGGACGTCCGCTAAAGATCCATTGGATGTCCATGGACCATGTACCTACAATTGATCTCCAACGGACGTCCATAGGACGCTCCAGAAGGGTGTGTGTTACTTGGGTTTTGACAACACTATACTCATTAAAAACAACCCCCTAAGGCCTTCCAACTCTGCAAATTGTGCTACTGGGAAGGGGGTGAATCACGCTTTTTTTTGCAACTCTGTCGTAGGTGGATGTCTTGTCAAAATTGACTCTTCCACGCTTCCGCTCCGCTCTGCTCCGCTCCCGCGGACAACACTATACTCATTAAAAGCATCCCCCTATAGGGTCTTCCAACTCGGCAAAGTCTACTTCATAGCTACGCAATTTAATTTGTTTATCGCCCAGTTGTCCGGCGCTCAGTTAACCCAGTTTGCCTAGTTATCCGTCACCAAGTTATACGTCGCCCAGTTGTCCGGCGCCGAGTGGGTTTCGCCCAGTTGTCCGGGCCCGTTTTTAATGGATTAAATTCCCTACTACCAGTGAGCGCGATCCTCCTGGTGTCTTTTAAAGATTTTCCCCCTTCCTCCACAAAGCAAAGCAAAAGAAATTTTACGTGTCGCGAAACAGCAACTTTGACATTTTTTATCTCGATAACTAAAATCAGGATGAATTTCAAACCTCGCCAGAATTATCTTCATTATGCAAGTAATATACTGTGAAAATTTCAAAAACTTCTAATCTATTTTAATTTCCTTCTTAACAACCTTAATAATGTAACAACTTCAATCGAATACTTTCGCAATTTTTCATACCTTTTTTACTAAAATAACTGTCCTAAATGGGATGGGAGGGAATATGGGAAAGTCAGGTGTTGTGTCACATCAGATTTTATAAAATTATTCTTGTTTTAATTTAAAAGCTATGCACCTTTCGAATTTGTATGCTGTTACGCCACTGAATAGAAGTGTTCCCGCCATTTTAGATGCTTCGAGAAAATTCGAGAATGTTCGGTAGTGAAAACCAGTAAAAACCACGGAAAGGTAACGAATAACGGTTGTAGTTTTAAATTTCAGAAATATTCGTTTTGATTTAATATAATATTACGTGAGTATAATTTATAAAAATATAACACTAATTCATTTTCACGAATTAATAATTCACCAATTTTAACAAAAATTTAGTAAAAAGTTACCTAAGTACATTTTACATTACAAACATTTTAGGTTAATTTGTATTCTGTAAGAAAATGGATTTTTGTCCCGAAGTTCTTGAAGGTGGAATATTTCGACAAGCTTGGCTGGCAGAATCGAAGGGAATCGCGTGCATGACGAAGAAGGAAAAGAAGGATGCGACTGAAGTCGACATACTGGAGTTATGGTAGGTTTCGGGTCACCGAATCACACTTTTTCTGTCTAAACTGTTTGTTTTAGTACGGCGATTGCCGAAATGCTTCCTAATGGAGAAAGACGTCCGGAGGAATGCTTGTCACTTAAGCTCGCTTCGCGTTTGGTCCATGGGGCGTTTATTTTGTTCGACTACAAAGTTAAACTCATATTAGGTGAGTCCGATAAACTTTTATTTTCCTCTTTTCAATGATATTATAATTGTGATGTAATTAAAGGTCTAACTCACAGAATATAATTATTATATCGGTGGGTCAGTTTAAGAGGGGAACACTTCAAAAACCTTGTTCAGAGATAATCTGTTACTCGTTAAAGTATTAATGTTAAGTTTAGATAGGATTAACTACGTAGGCGTGGACATATAAGTGTCAACACTTTTCCTCCAAAAGGAGGAAGAGGTTACTCCTGCGATATTTGAGTCGAAATTGTTGAAATCAGCTTTGTTTTAATTTTTAGGCAAGGTGCTCAAGGTTTTATACAAATTCAGGGTTCCCAAACTTCCTACTCCTTTGTAAGTATAAATGGAAGTGGTTCCTGTCACCTTATTTGTTGTATTTCTTAGCGACTCGATGAAGAAGCAAGGTGATTTTGTATCCAAGAAAGCAGTAAACAAATTATCGATCGAGGATGTACATGTTGATCAAGCGACACAAGATGATCATGCAAATGTGGTTCCCTTGGGAAGTATCACACTTGACGAAATGCCTTCCAACGTGATCAACGAAGTTGATCAAAACATATCCGACTTGGTTTGTACTTTTTTATACTAAATATTATGTTGGTGGTGGTGCTTTTTTTTATTTACAATGGCTTTTGTTTTTCTTGTAGCTAAATTTTGGAGATATTGGGTACTCCATGCAACCCAATTCTTCGCTACTGGAGGATGTGGTATTTCCATTGTTAGTTTTCTTTTTTTTTGCATGCTTTTTAAATATGTTTTCTTGATTTGCATAAAGATGACTCCATACTAACGAATTTCTTATAAAAATATAACTTTCTGCTTTAAGGCTGTTTAAACTTTCTCATGGTTACTTGCGATAGTACCTCAGGGTCAGGGAATTTTATAATGCTTGGATTTGACAAATTTATTAAGAGCTAATGTTTTCAATGCTGGTTAACAAATTTCAAAAGCAGATGGTTTTGAAGAAAATGAATCTTGACTAATTTTCTTGTAATTTTTCCTTGGTAGTTACACATATAGTAGCTATTTTGATTTTGCGTCTTACAGGGGAACCTCTATAACTTAAGAGCAATGTCCAGTGCTACCCCCCCCCCCCCATTCAGTGTGATTATTTGTGTTTTATATCATTTATTTCCAGGACGTTACAAAAATTTAAATAATTGCTAGCATTGCAAAATCTTTCAACTTTTTTTTATGTAAAAACGCTAAAAGAAATTGATTTACTTATTTGAACATCGCGTAATTCTAAAACTACAGTTGGAAGTTGTGGGGGGGAAATTCACATGTTCTAATTTTCGAATAACATGGTTTTCCAATAAATACATCAACTTCCTTTAGCGTGTTTATATAAACAAGTAAGTAAGTGTTGAAAGATTTTGTAATGCTAGCAATTATTTAAATTTTTGTAACGTCATGGAAATAAATGACAGAAAACACAAATATTCACACTGTATAGGGGGGTAGCACTGGACCTTGCTCTTAATCGCTCATCAATTTGGGTGTTTTTTAAAATTAAAATAGAGCAAAAATGAGGAAATACTCAGCAATTGATTTAATGAGCTCTATTTTTGCTAAAAAGATTATTTTAATTATTATTGAAAAGTAGGAATCTCGGTAATCCATTCATGCGCGTTCTTATCAAGATTTTATTTAAAAATAAAATTGAATGAATCTGAACTGCAATGAGATGTTGGAGTAACCAAAACAGGGAATTACTTGACTATCAACAGGATCATTCCATTGGAAATTATCCAGAAAAAAATAAGTAATAGATCGTCCATTTTAGAAAAATTCTATATTTTCTTAAATCAAGAATAAAATTTGTTTTGGATCTCTGGTGTGTCCTTTTTGGTTTGCACAATCCTGAAAAATAAGCATCTGCAGAAAAACTTATAATATTATGAAACTTTCAGAAAAAGAAATTCATTTAGTAAAATTGTATTAATTTAAATGATTTATATTTCTAAGTTAGTGGCGGAGTGCGTCGGTCCCAATTGAGGTTAATGTGACCGACACAGACAGTTTTTTTGCAGCTGTGTACAGACAGCCTGTGCACTCAGATTTTCCCGGACTGGTTGAATTCCTCATAAAATTAAAATATATAAGTATATTTTGGAGTTATTAACTTGTGAAAATTATAAAATGAATTATTTTAAATAAATTACAATTATAAATAATGAAATTAATTAATTAATGTCTAAATACTATGGCAATAATTGTTTCGCTCTCATATGAACTCCTCGGATAATTATAATATAAAAATATAAATATCAAACTATAAAATTAATTGGAATCTAAATTGATAAATTAATGAAATTTAAAAAACCTACGTTTTAAATTAAATAAACCAACACAATAAAAGTAAGGTTCAATAAGGGAATATAATTTAAAACGTAAGGTTTTCAATTTTATTAATTTAGTTTTACATCAATTTAGGTTTTTCATATTATTATAACTATCTGAGGAGCTCAAATGAGAGCAAAACAATTGTCATAGTTTATAATATTATACATTCGTTAATTCATTTCATAATTCATTTTATAATTATATTTGTTTAGGTAATTTGTTAGGCACATGTCCTCCCTTTTTTGAATTTTGAATCCAAAATAGTCTAAACGGTTGTGCCTGTTTGTGCATTTTTTATTTTCGTTTGTACTCAAACAGCTTTTGAGCTATTCAAGAAATACATCAACTTTTGATTCTATTAACAATTTTTACAACAAAATAAAAACTTGGTAAATTTATTTTCTTGAAAACAAAATTTGGTAACAAATTTATACCAGAGTAATAATGAGTATAGGGGCCGGCTTTACCATCTCTAGTTAACGAATTGGTTAAACAATTACTAGATCGTGGCTAATTTCATACATCATTAACAGCTAGAACTTCACCCCGTATGAGCTTTTGAGAATCTAATTAACCAATCATGCGCATCGGTATCGTTGATGTATTTTTTAATATCTCTAAAATTAGTTATTTAAATTCTATACAATCAATAGTTGACTTTTTTTCTGTTTTCTGAAAGTTTCATATTTCTTGGAGGTCCCCCACCAGAGATACAGAGCTTTGAACTTGGGTTATTTTCAAAAATTTACGATATTCACGCTTAGGTTCGATGAGAAGGGGGGGGATGAATTTTACTGTATAAATTCTCTTGGAGTAGGGTAACATCTGGTATAAATTTGAGCACTTAGAAATCGCTCCATTCCAAAATGAAATTGTGAAAATGGCTTTTTTTGAATAATTTGCATGTAGATTTTAAGTTTAAAAACATTTCTCTCTGGATGATTTCCGATGGAATCACAGAAGGTAATTTATTGGATTCATGTCCCCCCCTATATTTAAATACAAAATAGTTGAAAACGTTTGTGCATATTTTAGTTTGTACACAAATCATGTTTGTGAATTTTTGTTTGTACTCAAACCAAGAAGTTACTAATAAAAAAGTCATAAGAAAACAAATAGAAAGTTATATTCACGTTCCTATGTACAATAAAAGGATATTATTTAATAATTTCCGTGAATTTCCCACTAAATATCTTGTATCTCTGATGAGATTGAAACATGTATGTCGTCATTGAAACTGTTGAAATTAATTTTAAATATTGAATGATTGAATCACTACAAAGTATTGACAAATTTTGTATTTTTTTGGTAAAAACAGGGTAGAGGAAGTTGAACCTCCAGAGAAACCTTCAGCTACCAGTGATGATGTACTTACCACTCCTACGAATAAACGCGTACCTGGTGATATAATTATCACCCCTATAAAGAAACGGGCAGTAGAACTCGCAACACATTTGGACGAATTGGATAGATTGCTCACTGAACTCGAGAATTCAGAAATACCTTGGGACGATACGTTGGAGTTCAGCATGGAAGATCTGAAATTAAGGAAAAATAAAAAGAAGACCCCAAGAAAACCCAAGTCCAATAGATCGATCACCCGCCCCGTAAGTTTTCTTCTACTTAAAATTGAACTGACAATTGAATCTTTGTTTTCGTAGTTGTTGGATGCAGTTCCAAATATAACCCCAGAACGCGAAGAACTACTTCAAGATTACAGTCACGTCCTTTGGGACGTTCCGGTGGATCTCTCCTGCATGTTTGGAATTCTTTTCCATGAGCCACATTTTGAGGATCACATTGATCGCAAGCAGCAGTCGTCATCACATGTGGAGTCGGTAACTGGACAAAACTTTGCTTCTAGGCACACGACTCTTCAGATCATAGGTCTACCTTCCATTGAGGAAGCACCACAGGAACAATCGCATCAATTTATGGTTTCAGTGGAACTGCACGCGCCCCATGGTGCCGGAACCAGCATTTCTGTTTTGAATGAGTGAGCAAACATCGCAATTTTGTAAATTAGAAGTAAAATAATTGTTTTATAGGAGAGAAGAGTTAGTCGAAAGTTTGGCCACTTTGTTACCTGCTCAAACAGCTTTTGAAGTGTAAGAGAATATTTCTTGCAATTCACGAAATTTACATTATTACTTTACAGAACTTTACCTAAACATGGACAGATGCACGAAATGTCGCGTCGTCAAAGACACCAATGCATTATAGACATTGTAAAGTCTTGGAATTGGGAAGAAAAAGGTAAAATTACACTCGAAGATGTTTGTCCAAGGCCATTAAATCGCCTTAATGTGGCTGTCACTTTTGGAGATCTCCTCAGTAAGTTTGTTTTCAATTAAGAACTTCCTACTTTATCCTTACTTTTTTAGGTTTGTGCAAAGATGAGTATGTGTTGCTGATTGGTAACGAAAGCACTTCGGAATTGGAGACGATCGAAAAAGGACGGAAACTTTTATCAGAGTGAAGTTATTCGTTTTTTACATTTTGATTTTTTGTATTATTTATTGCTATCATTTTTTTCAAAAATGATTTCATAGGTTTGCCCTAGTAAACGAGCATTTAAATTGTTATATTTACCTAGAAAATAAAAAATTTATTAAATATTAACTTTGCTAGTCAATACCTTAAGATATGTAATAAATCTGATACTTTATACTGTTTTCAATAATTTAAAAATGTTCTCCAAAACTTGGCTTTGTTTTTATTTATGCTTGCATTATTCAACAAATCACATACAATAAAGAGATAATGAGGTACATATCGAAGAGTCTCAGGGTAGTGCGGTCGATTTAAGGTAGCTATGAGGGTCAAATCAATTTTTGTATTTTTCTTTTAAATATATGGAAATGCCCGCTTATGAAAAACTGTGCTGGGGGTATTCCAACTTTTAATTTAAAAAAGTAATTTTTAAAAATTCTAAATACCCTTTTTTAAAAAAATCTAGAGACGCTTATGGTTTATGTTTACAAATTTGCGATTTCGTTAAAAGTCGGACAAGTTCGCAATGTTGTCGATTTATGATTTTTTAAATTATAAATAAAAAAAGTTTTGATATATTATCTTTTCAATTGGTTTTCACATTGAATTGAAACACTGAGCACACTGTAATTACATCACAATTAAGTGACAAGAATAAGAAAATGGAAAAATTGGCCACTTACGCTTGTTTGAAGAAGTTTAATGTCGTAGATAATCAGCATTCTCGAACTTATAGGTAAGTTTTTCGAGTTTAATGGCAGATTTTCTATTTTTATTTTACACCTTATATCCTGGAAAAGTCTAAATTTTACAAACTTGGTCATGGTCAATTTTAAATTATGTAATTTGATTTTTAACCCTTAAACGTCACCGTGGGATCTCGGAGACCCCAAGCGCTATATCTTCTTCTTCAGCCCATCCTAGTCCACTCCTGGACCATAGGCCTCTCCAGTAATGGAGGTTTTTGCCATAACTCACCACCAGTGCTGCCAGTTTGGGCGACTTGAGCATGCGCCATGGCGCCCAAAATTTTGAATGGGCGACTTGAGAATGCGCAACTGGCGCCATGCGGCGCCACCTATTGAAAAAGTGCAAGTTTTGAATTTTCCGCTATTGGGATAGTGCTAGATGGCGCCATGTTAAGAACATGAACACTTGGCATAGGGGAACATCCCCCCCCCATTAAAAATAGTTTTTTAGCCCCCCCAAACTTTTGACCTAGTCAAACAATGTACGAAAAGAACAGAAATGCTCCAATCCAGATTGCAGATCACGAAGGAGATGATATTGTAATTGACATTTTTGAAGATATTGATGTGACGATTCCTTGCATATCAATTCCAAATTAATAAATTTTAATAAAAAAATGTCGGATGTGGTTGTTCGGCCTACGGCCTCACTGGGATTCTGATGTGGCCATCCCATGACTTTACCATACATTAACGATATGGTATTATAATTCTCATATGTCGTATAAGTTATAAGTACACAGTGGCGGATTTCCGAACAGGCGCATGAGGCGCGCGTCTCGGGCCTCATAAATCCAGGGGGCCTCAAATTTCAGCTCTCACAATAAAATAAAATAATTTTATTTTTATGATAAAAATAATTAATATTATCACAGCGTACTTCATAATTTCATAGATGTTGCTCTTATATAACTTGATGATTAATCTGATGAACAGGTTGCCAAATCGGGCCAGAACAATGGTGGGGTGTTTTGTGATGCCAGAAAGGGTAGCAACCGTTTCTTGATGCATTCATTTAAATAAATTTCTGTATTTATAGACCCCATTGTTACAAATTCTACCGATTTTAATCTGCAGGTAGGTACAAATTGCTTGCCAAATAAGCTACTTTTTGGGAAATTTTGAAATTTTTTTTGTTTTGTACCTTTCTTCTACCTGGCCTTGACCTACTGTTATTTGTGATGTACTCATATCAGAATTTATAACGAAGAAGCGCCATTTAGAGTGAAGTTTTAAAAGATTTTGGATTATTTTTTGATTTTAAAATGCCTGACGTCCAATTTAATGATTGTGTGGAAAACTTATGTACAAAATATCAAAATGATATTGATATATTAAAAACTTTAAAGACGAACTTGTTCATTTTATTGCCTAAGTAAGAGAAGAAAATGTCACCAATCCTGTGGAGATGTATAAATTGTTAATTGCAGGTTTGCAATCGACATTTCCTAATGCAGAGACAATTTTAAAAATATTTTTGACAATTCCAATTTGTAATGCAAGTGGAGAACGTTCTTTTTCAGTTCTTAAAAGAGTTAAAAATTATTTAAGAAATTCCTTATCTTAACTTCATTTAAGTCATTTGTCTATTATGTTTATAGAAAATGATATAGTTATGTTAATTGATTATGAAAGTCTAATTGATAAATTTGCTAAAGCTAAAGCGAGAAAAGTTCCGATTTAGTTTGTTGTTAGTATTGCGAAAAAAGATTTGTTATTTTTATTATTATACCTACTTATATTTAATGTTTAATAAACAGTGATAATGATACCCATTTGATAGATTTCATTATTTTTTTGTTAAAGATCCCAATTTTGAAACAAACCGTATACAGGTGGTCCAAAAAGTGTGACATAGGTGTGAAAATATTTAGAGGGGGCCTCAAAATTGAATTGCGCCTCGGGCCTCTGAAGTGCTAAATCCGCCACTGTAAGTACATAATTATTTAAAAACAGTGGCATCTCGTTAATCCATTCCCTCGCGTCACCCCCACCATCAGGTTTCCGTGAACCAATTTCACCCAAAATCTAATCAGCTCTAAGTCTCAATATAAAAGTACTAAATATGAAATTTGGTTGAGAAATTCCTGTTAGTTTGAGCGCTAGAGCGCACACAAAATTTACGTGACATACACACACATACACACCCTTACATGTCTTTTAATATTAGTGGCAGCCCATGAATAAATGTGGTTTGTGGCACTTTCGTTAAAACTATGACGAGAGGTGCGCCATCTCGCACGAAGTCTGTAGATCTGAGAAATTTCAGAATACCTTCCATAGGTAGATATCTGTAATATTTTTTTAATTATGGCACCCGCGCCACAAATATGTAATGACAGAATCTGTGTATAGAAGTTGCCACTATTATTTGTATTGAATAAACGTGTAAAACAGAGAGGCCATAAATATTCCCATACATACTAATATACACTTGCGATGTTGCCAAGTTTATTAATTTATTATAATTGAATAAAATAATAATATAAAATTGGATTATATTTTTCTTATGGTTTTTCTATGAAGTAATATTGAAAGATTTTGTTAAAAATAACATAATTTTCTTAAATAGTTAAATAGATGTTAAATAGTTGGACAATTAAAATATAATGCAACTTGTGTTGCAGATGTGGAAAGTAAAAAGATCGGAAACTATTATCTAGTGTTTAAGTAATTGTTCAACTATGCTAATTTTGATCATTATACCATTTTTACTATTATGGTACCGGTAAAATGTTCATTTAATTTGATAATTTCAGTTTAAAATGTATGAAGAACTAATAATATATAGGCAACTTGTGTTGCAGATGTTACTCATTTATTGAAATTAACATTTTCACTATTTCTACTTATAAAACCGGTAAAATTTTAAATTTCCTGGTTAATTTGAAAACATTGGTTGGTACCAGCGGGTCGACACAAGTCTCCCCTTCTACTTTCTTATTTTAGTAACTATTTCCATGAATATCAATCAGTTACGTAGCAAGTCAAGACCGGGCCCTGGTGCAAGATCGACAGCGGGCCCCTTCATTATTTTATTATAAAAAAAAATTTAAATAACAACGTTATTGCACAAAAAACATGTAAGTGACAAAAAGGCATCGTAAATTTCCCTAGAAAGATATTCTAGTGGTGCGAGATCTCACCCCCCCCCCTGGTCGCTAATGAAAATTTAGTACTTATGAAGCTTCAGGCGCAATTCAATTTTGAGGCTCCCCTCTAAATAATTCAACCTCCGGCACATGGGGGTGGGGAAAGCAGTGTCCTTTAGCGCCGCAGGCAATTTTTTTGGAAAATACTAACTATTTTTCACCAAATGTTACTATTTAACTAGAAATTCTCCATGAAATTTTGATGTTGCAACTGCGTCATTCGTTGCCTCGTAAATATAGCTATAATATTTACTGAATGAATTACATTATTCAATTTTTTCAAATATTTCTTTATTTTGGTGTTCCTTCAGGGCGCCGGCCCCACGGTGCAGACGCTCTGCCCTGGGGCCCTCTCTGTGTTCAATGTGCAAACTTTCATAGATAATTTTTACAAAAATGTCTGTAAATAATAGAAATCAATTTTGTCCGTGTACCGGGCCCCCACGGGGCCCAGGCCCTGGTGCCCTGCACCACTCGCACCACCTGTTGCTACGTCACTGATATCAATCCATTCCACCGTCGTACCAGGTACCACCACAATTTTATTAGTGATAAATGATAATATTTTTAAGATGGAAAATTTCTAATAATTTTTAAATACTTTTTAAGTACCTACTACTAGTACTACTACATGAGTTACTACAATGACCATCAGCAGGGGCGGATGGGGCCGTCGGGATACCGGGAAATTTCCCGGTGGGCCGTCGGTCCGTAGGACCGTGGGCCATCGGTTGTGGGACCGTGGGCCGTAGCGTCGGTCCGTAGACCGTCTTCGTTTTAATAATTTCTGTTAATAGTATGATCTTCAATGGAAAAAAAATTGTCACGGCTGTCGGCCGCGTTGACGGCCATTGGCCCATTTCTAACTAAACATAATGAAATATAATATCAACTTTAGAATTTATCAATCATTATTTGTTTGTGTTTTTCCATGGATATCCTAATAAATAGTTATATCGTAATTAGAGACAGGATAGTTAGGCAAAAACAGATCTGACTTAGGAGAAGTTATAACGTTAAAAACAATCAAAACGTTTATTAATTATTAGCGTTAATAAATTTTTTTTATTGGTGAGTTATATGTTAGGACTCCTCCTAAGTCAATTTTTTAATGTTACACTATCTTTATAGCTATCTGCCAAACTGATAAATTTTCTAATTTTTCTTAAACCGCGTTGACCTTGAAATTTCAAAAAAATTTCGCCTGCGGCGCTTGAAATCAATTACGCCACCCCCACGCGCCCATAATTTGCCCGGCCATACAAACTGTTTACCCTACCTCCATTTTCGGTCTGGCTATATGAGCCTACTTTGATATACCAATTCTTACATTCATTGCCCATTTCGCAAGTAGCTTGCGAGAGATCGTTTTCAGATAATAGATTAGAGTCATTCAAGTTGATGAATATAGAAAAAAACTTGATGAATGACATCGACAATAACAGCAGCAAATTAATGAAAGATGCACTTTTATTTTAATTTTTTTTTTATATTCACCATGGTTTGTTATTAATAAAAATATAATTTTTGTTACTGGTATTAACAACTGGTATAACAAAGGGGGACTCCCCCCCATTCAAAAAATTTTCGCCTGCGGCGCAATTTTGGACCATGACGATTGCATTTATGGGCCGTCGACTATAAATTTCCCGGTAACTTTTTGATAGCCCATCCGCCCCTGACCATCAATTGCGGCGTGTGAGAAATACGTATTTAAATATTTAAATACTTTAAATGTTTTTAAATTGAGGAGGGTGCCAAGCACGCGGGCTCCCGACTAAGAGGGCTCCCGGTTCTGCTGTGACCTTCCCCAATCTTTTCCAAAAAAATTTAACATTAAATAAATAACATTTATTTAAAATAAAATTTTAAGACCCCCGTTAACAACTGCGCACACGGGCCCCTCAACTGCTTGTTACGCCGCTGACAATAACAATGTTAGAAATTTTCAATAGCTCCGAGCATTTTACGCTTTGGTAATATTCAATGTTGTCTAATTATTAACAAATTAAAATGCAGATTATAGAAGCAAGCAGCCGCCAATCCACTGCTTATGCATCATATTATTATCATAAACTTTTATATTATCATAAACTTTTATGTTACATTTTTGTTGTAGGTTCTCTTATTAGTAAAATTAAATTTTTTCCAATTATAGAGTAACAGTTGTTTTTTCAACTTCAACAATAACAATGTTAGAAATTTTCTCTAAAAAAGCTCCGCGAGCATGTTACGCTTTGGTACTCCCTGCCAAATTTTTTAATTAATTTCAACTTCAACAACAATGTTAGAAATTTTCAATAGTTCCGAGCATGTTACACTTTGGTAATATATTATAAGCTTGACACACTGAAACGGTAATGAAGATTAGCGATCCTTTCCGTCAGAATTCCACGAATCTGATACACATAATAAAAATACTCAAATTAATTGCCGATTTACAATTTATGAAAAAGTTAAACAGTTGTTTAATTTCAACTTCAACATCAATAACAAAGTTCAACAATGTTAGAAATTTTCTCTAAAAAAAGCTCCGAGCATGTTACGCTTTGGGACTCCCTGCCAAATTTTGCATTTTTTTTTGCGTTTTAACCGCTTGCCTGATTATCCCGAGTATACTCGGCTTGGTATTTTATGCAGACGATTTATCTCGGATTCTCAATCGTTCTATCACATATTATAACGTAATATCTCGTTCCAATACAAAGTTGCAATTTTTATCACCTGCGTGGGCGCTTTTATCGTCGTCTCAACACGTGTTTGAGTATTATTTAATAGAACTTTCGATTTATATTTTTTATAAAAAAATTAGTTCAGTCAGTCAAAAAGTAAGTCAGATTTAATTGGTAAGGCAAGCGGTTAATTAATTTCAACTTTAACAACAATGTTAGAAATTTTCAATAGTTCCGAGCATGTTACGCTTTGGTAATATTATAAATAAGCTTAACACACTGAAACGTTGAAGATTAGCGATCCTTCAGTCAGAATTCCGCGAATCTGATACACATAATTAAAATACTCAAATTACCACTTGTTATATTATTTACTTAAGTATCATTTACACCATTTAATAAATTAAATTAATGGCGGATTTACAATTTATGAAAAAGTTAAACAGTTGTTTAATTTCAACTTCAACAATAACAATGTTCAACAATGTTAGAAATTTTCTCTAAAAAAAGCTCCGAGCATGTTACGCTTTGGGACTCCCTGCCAAATTTTGCAATTTTTTTGCGTTTTAATTAATTTCAACTTCAACAACAATGTTAGAAATTTTCAATAGTTCCGAGCATGTTACGCTTTGGTAATATTCAATGTTGTCTAATTATTAACAAATTAATTAAAATGCAGATTATAGTAGTAAGCAGCCGCTAACCGGCAATGCTTTGTATGTGGCATAAAGTTTTATGGTCCAAGATAAATAAATTGATGTTTTCCATTTTGAAGGTATAATAATTAAATATCTAAAACAATTATTTAATTATTTATAATAATGTATTATAAATTTAATTGTAACAACACTTCAAATAAAAGGTAATCAGATGAATGAAGTATATTTATTAGTTATTAACTTATTACCTACGATTAATAAAACAGCGGACTAAGCATACCTACCGCGCTTGCCGATTATTAAATACCGACAAAAGTGCTTACCTTTTTGCAAGAAGATATGTAAATAAAACGCGATAAAACGCTATTAAAATTAAACTTTTGGGTAGGTATTTTCTTACAACTTTTTTCTATGCGCAGTAGGTACTTACCCAAGGACCCAAAAAATGTCAGGCAAGCTTTCAATTCCTTATTTACCTATCCTAAAGGTACCACCGTGAAAAATTATTTCTACGACAATCAAGAATGTCATGTTTGAGGGGACACGAGAAAATTGTATAATTATAAAAATGTAGGAAATGAAACTTACAAAAAGAAATTCCTATTAAATTTTTTTTATTTCGTTATTTATTTATTTCGTATATTTAATATTTTTTGTTTTTTTCCGAGTTTCGTTTAAGTCGCTGTAAGTCAAACACGACTGTCTTGAATTTCAAGACAGTCTATAATCCTCCAGTAGTCGTGTGGTCTACGATTGTAGACCATGCTTCTTTAAACCGTCATAGCTCGTAACAATTCGAATTATATCGGTTGCATCTTTGAGTAGCTGACAAAAATTAGTCAATCTTTCGGATCAGCAGTTTTTTAACTTTTAAAGTGGTAAATTATTGGTTTTATTAGTTCTGAAATAGGGCTCGTAGACCACGCGCCTAACGGAGGGTTAACAGATTTATTATTAATTAGTTTTATCAATTGATTTTATCAAATTAATTTTTTCAAAAACTACTGATCCGAAAGATTGACTCATTATTGTCAGCTACTCAAAGATGCAACCGATATAATGCGAACTGTTACGAGCTATCACGGTTTAAAGAAGTGGTCTACGATCGTAGACCACGCGACTAACGGAGGGATAAAATATACGTTCAAATCTTTAAACTGCATATCTAGTTTCTTTTAGCTAAACCGATTACTTTGACATCAATATTTCTGAAAATTTTTACAAAATATGTTTTAAAATAGCCAAATGAAGCATAATCATATGTCTAGTTTTAAAAAAGAAGGTCTAAATTACTGTAAACTTAATAACTTAAATGGTCTACGAGTGTAGACAACGCGCCGAAACTCGTAAGTAAAATATGCGCGCCTACTGGAGGGATAATAGACACTACGTTACTGTAATGAGCTCTGAAAGGGACGGTAGCAAGGTTTGGTGTTACTCCCCCCCCCCAGAGCTGGTAGCCGATGGTCACTGTTCCAATGGAAGATTCCACCTTACAAATCTTTTGGGTTAAAACTTCAGACTGGAGTTTTTATTGTAATGTCCTCTATAAACTTTTCCACTTTTTCAAATTAAAGCAAATTGCAAAAGAAAGTAGTTATCTTGATAATTTAAATTAATACAGGAAGTAGAGAAGAAGATGAAGATCAAAATAAAAGATGATGTGGTCTATTATTGAGCCCAGAATACCCCGTGATAAGTGATTATAAAATATTACCTTGCAGTTTATTCAGGCGCGGATCCACGATTTCGTTCAGGGGCGGGGGCACTTTTTACCTATTTGCCAAAAAATTCGTTCTAAACAACAAATTTGATAAGATTGTAGTATGTTTTCCATGTAATATTGTGAGTCAGGGGGGGATTGCCCCTTTGCCCCCCCCCCCTTGTATCCGCGTCTGAATTTATTTAAACTTTTATTTTCCCATCAAAATAATCTACTTCGGTCAGATGAGTTGCCTATTAATTTCCCTATATTATAATGTTTTCAAAAACATGTTTGGATGATGTTAATATCTAGAAAAATTCTTGCTTTTTAGTTTAGTTCATCAAAATGGATCCTTTAGAAGTTTTTCGCCTTGGGTAGAATCCAGTTCCTCCCTCGTATAAGGCGGGCTCCGACAATAGTTTTAGAAAACTCAAATATAATAGTCGAGTTTGT
Organism: Rhagonycha lutea; assembly: GCA_958510855.1. Taxonomy (NCBI): domain Eukaryota; kingdom Metazoa; phylum Arthropoda; class Insecta; order Coleoptera; family Cantharidae; genus Rhagonycha; species Rhagonycha lutea. The sequence continues at coordinate 17,132,320 of OY294042.1, forward strand.
TAAGTGTATAACGAAAAAGCACTCACGAAAAAACAATTTATTATAATTTCCTAAAATCAAAAACTTTTTTGACTTGATATCTTCTATGCATAGAATAGGAAACATATTTAAAAATATTTATACTGGTATCGACTATAATATTAAAATTGAACGATTAGGCAACACTGTAAAATTAAGCAGAGGGCGCCACCTGAAAGACTAAACAGTAGTTGCCATAAATATAAAAAAGGATGTATTTGAAAGGCACCATAATGTGGCATCTTATACACAAAGTCAAATATCTCTAATAATTCTTTAGCTACGTTAAAACAAATAAATCTATATATACGTATATGAGAAACATTACAGATGCACCTCGATTGTGACGTCTTGTACAAATATAAAATGAAATATTTTACTTTGAAGCTGTGGCAACGCGTGTAAGTTGCCACAATTTTTGGATTTGCCACAGTACAGCCATATTCACACACAAGTTGCCATAAATATAGTGAAACCTACACACGCACTCACGTTAAACTTATAACTCCCCTCTTTTTGGGTCGGGGGTTAAAAACAGTTAGAAAAACTCACTAAACGACTCATAAACTTCAAGTTATAACATTTAATTACAATTCTTAATTGAAAATTTTCAACAATAGCTGTATTCTTTTTACCCATTTTAAGTGAGATTGTATTGAGATTCTCAGTTACTAACAAGGAGGCCTTATCAACTCCCCCTCACCGATTTGCACAATTTTTAACACACCTTTAGGCCATATTTAGTTATACATAAATTTAAAATCTTAGCTCCCCCAATTCAGGCAACTCGGAGAAAATCGATTTTCAAAATCCAATAAATTCGTATTATAAATTAGGTCTAATGAGAACTTTCAAACACGTCGTAGTTTCATTTGACATAAGAACATAACCTTACAGCATTTCGTAATGACATATTAATTAATTTAAAGAAATTTTAAAGATACAAACAATCAATTAAACTACGATGAGCAAATTACCCACGGTAAGATAACTAATGTAGTTAAGGCGAAGCATCACCACGTGACTAAATATTGGTGTAAAACGTTCTTTAAAAAGATTTGTTAAACATGTTTTTCAAGAAATATTTAGATATTTTTGGAATTTTAAAAATTCAGCTTCGTAGCTCAATAGAATAATCGTTTCTGTAAACTAAAGTATTACAATAATTGTCTTTATTACTACATTTGAAAAGAAATTTGACATTCCTTTTTTTGAAAATTCTGAATATTGGAATTCGAGATTTCTTTAATATCGTATTACTAAATAGAATTACCAAAAGTTGACAGTATCAAGAAACAATTATTCTATTGAGCTACGAAGCTGAATTTATAAAATTCCAAAAATATATAAACATTTCTTGAAAAACATGTTTAACGAATCTTTTTAAAGAAGGTTTTACACCAACGTGGTGATGCTTCGCCTTAAGTTTATGTAGATTCATTTAGATAATTTTTATATAGATTTTATTGGCGTTAATTTCAACAACTGTCCATTGCACTTCATTCCGAACATCAAGAATTATCAAATTCTCAACAATATTTGTATAGTAATTAATTGATTATAATATAATTTAATAAATAATTAATAGTAGATATAACAATTTATTGTTGTATCTGTTGTAGTTGTACATAAATACATATTTCAATAAAAATTATTATAATAATTCCTTTGTCGACACCAACGAACAGTAAGTACTAGGTAACTCTAGTTGCACGTAGACTTTAATTTGCATTATGAAGATACGATTTAATTGTGTCGTTTAACACATTGCATGCCACGTCCTACACATGAATGACAATTGTACTGCAGTATTTATTGTCCTCTTCAATGAGAGCAGTGTCATCTGCATATACTGTTAGGCCTTTCATATTTGCTAGGAGGTCGTTGATGTAAACCACACCGATTAATCGCTCTGCTAATATAACATTGTAAATCGTTTCTAACTTTGTTACTGTTCAGTGCTAACTGCAATGAGAAGATCCATGTTGAAATGGCTGGAATCGGGGAGCAGCTGAAAAAAGTAGCACAATGACCTATATAAAAATTATCTAAATGAATCTACATAAACTTAACTACATTAGTTATCTTACCGTGGGTAATTTGCTCATCGTAGTTTAATTGATTGTTTGTATCTTTAAAATTTCTTTAAATTAATTAATATGTCATTACGAAATGCTGTAAGGTTATGTTCTTATGTCAAATGAAACTACGACGTGTTTGAAAGTTCTCATTAGACCTAATTTATAATACGAATTTATTGGATTTTGAAAATCGATTTTCTCCGAGTTGCCTGAATTGGGGGAGCTAAGATTTTAAATTTATGTATAACTAAATATGGCCTAAAGGTGTGTTAAAAATTGTGCAAATCGGTGAGGGGGAGTTGATAAGGCCTCCTTGTAAGTTAAATGGGTGTTCTTTTTACCGTTGTGATGGAAATGCTGTGCCGTGCCGAACTGAGTTTTAACTGACAAAATTACCTCCCTCCCTAACTCAACTGATCTTGCTGTTTCAAAGTTTTACAAGTGAGATAAATTGGGAAATAGCCCTAATTGGTCGATTTAAAAAAATATATCCTAGGTAATTTATTTAATATAAAAGTGACATATTATTTTAACATGCAGGGAAAAAACCTTAGACCATGTATTGACTAGATACAGGACTACTATCTAAATAGCATTGGTTGTTGTGAAGCCAACCATAACATGTTTATGTTTACGTTTTATTTGAAACTACTAAATACTTTGAAAAGTATTGAAATTTTAATCACTTTAGGTAGAAAATTTAAATTTGACATTCAGGGACCAGGTAAACATTGAGAGCACCAATCAGATCCTGGGACTTGGTAAACACAAAAAGTACGCCATGCTAAAATAGACCTTATGGTAGGCTTCAATTCAGGTACCTGCATCCTGTATCTAGTCAATACATGATCTAAGGAAAAAACGATAACCTTACTTACTATAACCAAACTATGACGTTTCTTAGTAGTTTGAAATTATTCCGCGTGGTGGCTATTGTTAATGTAAAACGCGAATAAATAATAATATTTTTGTTCTTTTCATCTTATGTTTTTCTCATCTCAAGGGAGATGTTTCACCATCGGTGCGGGGGGGATAGTTTGAACCAGGTTAACTAGGGTGCGCTGATTGTAAGTTCAATTTTAAATTTAAATTTTAGTAATTTTTTTAGTAACTTTAGTAATTTTTTAACAAGTTATGGTTTGTAGTTTGTACTTCCGAAAAAGGGATAGAGGTCCGTGGTCATATTACAACATTAAAAGGTAAGTTTGTTTTGAATATTAGATTATTATAAATTAAATTGTTGATTAAAATAAAATTGTCCTATAAATATGGTTTGCCGTTGTGTTATTCAAGGTTGTTCTAATTACTCGGGTGGAATTGTGCGAACGCACACTTTTCCAAAGAATTTGGAGGTTAGTATCTACTTTGAATGTACCTACATTTCTTAATTTTGTTTTTACAATTTGTAAACAATTAATTTATTTTGCATTTTAGCTTTTTAATAAATGGATAGTCGCTGTTGGGAAATACATACAATATGAGGAGCGCCTACAATTATGTTGTTTGTGATTGTTTTTTTTTTTATTTTGTAATAATTTTCATTAATAAATTATAAAATGAGAACACCTTTTATTTATAAATTAATATAGTTTTTGTAGTGCATTGCTCAGAAAATTTGTAAATATTAGTGAAAATTTTTCGCACATAATTTTATAAAAAAAATTATGTGCGAAAAATTTGCACTAATCTACTCTATATATATAAAAAGATAAGAAAAATATGCAACGTTTTTGTGCAACGTTTTTATGCAACGTTTTTATGCAACGCTGAGAACAGCTATTGGACGACACCAAATCAACATTATAATCACATCAACGGACGAATCAAAGCAAAGCAAAAGCAAGGCAACAAAACCATGCGACGCAAAAACACAAAGATTGAAAGATTTATGTAAATGCAAAAATCCGTTTGGTGCAAATTTGTTATTTTCGGTGGTGACTTTCGTCAAGTTTTACCTGTTATAAAATACGCTTCACCTGTGGAGATAGTCAATTACCTATACTTTAAAGTCAACATCAATTTGGCCAATTCAGGGACACGGACAACTCGGCACCGGGGAAACTCAGTTCCGGGCTAACTTGGCACCAGTTGAAAAACTTAAAAAATATATATGAGGATCATTATTAAAAGGTAGATCCCGGTCGAGGCTAGGTTAGTGTTAGGAAACGACTTGTTTTTTAAAAGAGAAAGTCATTAAAAGGTAGATTAATTACTAATAAATAAGGCCCGGATTTGTAGGCATTTGCCTTTTTTGATTCCGTACAGGCTCTGAAAGTTTTTTTGCAGCAAAATGTGTTTTGCGACCTGGCGATCATTTTAAACCACTTTTTAATATGCCTAAAATGCCTCTTTTCTACATTTAGTGCCCTTTTTCATCTAATGCGCCTAAATGGCTGTTTTTAATTGATTTTGTCCTATAATTTGCCTAAATTTGTAAGTATGTAAATATTTTTGAATGAATACCACGTACAAATTTTAAATAAGACACATGGCCGTAGATAGGGGGGGGGGGTTCAAACCCCCCCCATGGGAGAGCGAGATATTAAAAAAAGGATCTAAAATTTTTTTTTTGCGTGAACCCCCCCCCCCATGGCATAAAAAAAACTTGACCAAAACTATGACCATTCATGTTACCATTACCATAACTGTCAATTCATATTTATTTGTACTAATGCAGTTAGTGTCACTTCACTTCTTCATGTTGATATATTGAGGGATGACTCCGACAGTTATTGGAGCTATTACTAGGTAATTTTACAATGTGGCCCTTTGCCGATCCTTAATTTTAAGTTATTTAGGAAATACCCCGAAAAACCTAATTTTTTGTGTATGCATATGCTCCCGTTACTTCTTGTGATGAAGAGCGGTGAATCTGTGAGAATTTTTTTTACTCCAGAAAATTTGGAAAAAGCTTTAATTTGTTATATAAATGTTTAACTTTATTTTTTGTACAAAATAATGTTTTAATACTTAGTGGTTTTCTTTATTTTAATTATTTAATTATGCATTTTTGACTGCCTATTAGTGCCTATAATCTAATTTTTTGATGGCTAATTGCCTGCCTATTTTGGCAATTTTCAGTGCCTAAAAATCCGGGCCTTACTAATAAAGAATATTTGAATGTGTGACATAATATGGTCCGGTACCGAAAAAAAATGCGAGATTCACCCCATTCCCAGTAGCACAATTTGCCGAGTTGGAAGGCCCTAAGGGGATGTTTTTAAGGAGTTTAGTGCTGCAAAAATGGCTCTGGAGCGGACTCGGCACCAGTTGAAAAACTTAAAAAAAATTAAAATATAAAAAATTTTTTATATTAAAGAAATTATATTATATCTTTTTATAATTCACTTTCCGGAACAAACGCTACCGAAGTTATCATACGTGACTTTGCGACGGAAATGGTCTTAAAAATCCGAGGTGACCTTCTCTTTTAAAAAAAAGTCGTTTCCTAACACTAACACTAACCTAGCCTCGACCGGGCTCTACCTTTTAATAATGATCCTCATACATTTTTTAAAAGTTTTTAACTGGTGCCAAGTTATCCCGGAGCTGAGTTTCCCCGGTGCCGAGTTGTCCGATGCCGAGTCGCCGGTGCCGAGTTGTCCTGTACCGTATAATTCAGGACATTTACAGCAATTCAATTGCTTCTAATGCCGATCTCTCCGACAGAATTATATTAGCCTGCCACAATGATAATGTTCGGGCGAGATTCATACCTACTTAAGTCAAGATATAGCTAAACATCGAAGGGTCGATCAAACAGAAGAGGACATTCGGTTGGAATATGAAGTCGAATAATTAAATTCATTGAATTTCCCTGGTTTTCCGGTACACAAATCAAAACTTAAAATAGGATCTGTTGTTATGCTAGCAGAGCTTTAACAAAGTTGGTATATACATCGATAGGCCTTTGTTTAGTCATGGACAGTTATATGTAGCAGTATCAAGATGTCGAGCGAAGGATGGAATACAAATTCAAAGTGAAAGCAACATAAAAAATGTTGTATGGAAATAAGTTTTATAACTAGAAGTTATTAGGGCCGCAAAGCGGCCCTGGGGGGTTGGGCCGCGTCAGCGGCCAGGGGGGCGAAGCCCCCCTAGTATTTACAATAAATTTAAAATCGCTCACAAATAAACATTTGAATTCCCGCCGATTTTATCGCACGATAGCAGCGCTTTTAGTAGCCCTAGTTGGAACTATTACTTTGTCACAAAAATAGGTGGGAGTTGAGCATCTATTACCACTTTGTCTCATCAGTTGGGTAACTGAGATGGAAATAAAATAGGTAAAAAGAATACGCCTATTGTCAAATCAAGAAAACAAAAGACTGTCATTTGTTTTATAATTTATTTCAATTAAATATTTTAAATTAGAATATTTTTTATTAACAAAAATTAAAAGAATTGTAATAAACCTAGTAGTGGAAAAAATTGTATATATAACCACGGTTGTGAAGACCATTATAGCCCCCGCGCTTTATATTCCTCGGTGCTTCGCACCTCGGAATATAATCTTGGCGCTAAGGCTATAATGCATGTCTTCACAACCTTGGCCTATAATATACTATTGTTTTGTTTTTATTGAGATAGGCAAATCGCCCATAATTTATGCTTTTAAACCAGAAGACGGCCTTAAATAATAACAAATACTACAGTAGAACCCCGATTATCTGTGCGGCATTTTAAATTGATCATCCGTGCGCGGATTATCCGTGGCTGACGGCCAGAGGTTGGTGCATGAACGCTGTTTGTTCCCAAGTTCGGTTCGGGAAATCCCCCATTTATGTGTTTACTTATTATTTTCGGCAACTGCCGACCGACTCGTTAGTTAAACGTAAACAGCCGCACAAAATGCAGCGTATCGGTGCTAAATACACATGTATTTTTCTGAATAAATTATTAAAAAAATAAAAATAAGGTCTTTGGATTATCCGTGTTCGATTATCCGGCGAAGGCTTGGTCCCGGCTGGCCCGGATAATCGAGGTTCTACTGTACTGATTAAATGATTTCCAATAATAATTTACTAAACAAAATAACTGCAAGTGATTACCACTTTTTATAATTAAAACAGAATAGACGATATAAAAAGTGAGCTGAAGAACAATCACCAAAAATACAATAAAAAGAAAATGAAAAGTTTTACCTTAGTGACGAAAAACACAATTTACGGTTTATTCCACCGCTTCAGCTAACGACGCGAAGATAAAAATGCCGATTCCAATTATTAATTGATGTCGGAAAATATAATATTTCTTCTTTGATAAAATTATAAAATGTAAACAAAACCAAAGTGATAAATTAAAGAAAATGAATTGAGAAATATTTCCGATATTTCTGTAGCAAGATAATTTGGTAAACGGTCAAATAAGCCAACACACAAAATGGCTGGTAGGAATGCTTCCAACCGCCCTACAAAAGTGCAGATAATACCGTTTTCAAATATTGCCAAGCAAAATTTCAAATGTTTCCAAAACTAGCTACACCAAAACACAACAATGGTATTTAAAAATTCACACGAAATTCTCGCGTTTACCAAAATTAATCTCACTACAGAATTTTTCTACCTTTTCCTAACAACGAACAAAAGGCAGATAAAGACAAAAAGCAAAGCCTTTGTTCATGGTCAAATCGACTTGCGCGACAAGAGACGGTCGGAGCATAGTGGTCACGCGAGTTGATACGATCGATATCGAGGAGAAAGAAGAAGTGGCCGAGAATAATAATATTTTGGTGGAAAGTGGTCCATATATCGACCACGATAGAAATACCAATTTCAAAAGGACGTTCCCCATTGGCGGGATTTTAAAAACACGATGGATGACAAGGTTAATAACGACACCAATGAGAGCGAAGAAAATTTAAATAAAGAATACACTGGTCACGCGGGAAATGTGAATTTGAATGATACTAACAATACGCAAAACAATGGAAGAGGAAACAAAATAACGGAAGAGGACATCATGTGGAGGGTGTTCTCTCAACGTCAAGGAAAGCTAAATAGGATGAAGGAGATGTTAAAAAGGAAAGCCAAAATAGTGAAAGAAAGCGCCCGGCGTCCCACACTACAGGTCAGGAAAAGAATAACGAACGTGTAACGAAGAAACCCAAGAGAGGAAGAACGCAATCAAAGGTATCGGTTGGAACAACGGAGACCTTGAACAGATTTCAAGTACTGGCCGGGCTTGAGGAGGGCCAACAGGATAATCCCCCAGAAAACCCAATAAGAAATCAAGAAGATAATGACGTGTCTATGGATGAAGACGAAGACGATAATGAGAAGGAAGAAGATGATGAAGTCCAGATTATAGGGGCTAAGAAACAGCAGAAAAATACAACGAAGGTGAAACCCCCACCAATAATAATCGCAATGCAGGTAGAAGGCAAACAGGAAGATTTCCGCAAGTTAATACGAAAATATGCGACGAAAGGTTTCCAGCTATCCTATAGGCAGGACTCAGTGGCGGTGCATGTAACCAATAAGGATGAATACGAATTGTTGTTGGCCCAATTAGACAAACAAATGATGTTACATCATACTTACACCCCAAAGGATGAAAGGACACACGCCTTTGTCCTAAGGGGTCTTACGAACGATGCAAACATGGCAGAAATACAAGACGAACTACGGTCGCAGAATATCTCGGTCAAGAAAGTGTATAGAATGAACGGCATGCGTTCGGCAGCGTTCCTGGTGATTACTGAAAACGATGTGACACTGAAGACTCTGAACGCGAATGTACGTAAACTACTGGATGCAAGAATAAATTGGGACCGGCACAGGAATAATAAAAAAATAATCCAATGCCACCGCTGCCAGATGTGGGGCCATGCCACTGCGAACTGCAGAAGGGCATTCAATTGCCTGAAATGCGCGCAAGAGCATCCCACATCGGAGTGCACGCGAGTGGCAACGGAAAAACCAACCTGTGCCAATTGTGGCGGGGATCACACTGCCAATAACATAAACTGTGAGGTATACCTCAGAAAATTAAGACAACTCGAAGAAACTGAAAAGAAAAGGGGCCCTCCTCAACCCGGCCCTCGATTCATTGACGCTCCTATACCCACCAAGCCGGCATGGCAAAGGAATACCATGCCCGCATTCTCGAGCTCGCAGCCACCCAAGGCATCGGCGCGCATGGAGTTCCCACCGTTGCGCACTCCATGGGCTACCCAAACTCAAGTGCGACCCCAGACACAGCAGCAACCACCCCAACAAAAACAACTACATGAACCATCTCAACAACGAACACACATGCAAAAATCACAACCACCTAATCAACAACAAGCACACCAGCAACAGCAAGGATCAATGCCGCAATCACCTCTGAACTTTGGGAACTAGTTTGCAGATTGCGCCCAGGCGTGCAATGTAATTAACCAACAGACGAACGTAGGAGAACTTCTAAGGGCCCTAAGGGATTATGGCAACCTTCTGACGAGATGCAATTCGCAAACTGATCGCTTCGCAACTTCGCTAAACTTTTTCTCAAACTTAAGCTCTTATGGCTTCTAAGCTGAAGATAAACTTATGGAACGCTAACGGGATAAATAATAAGCTTTATGAGCTCAAAAATCATCTAGTCACTAATAATATAGATATTTGTCTTGTTACAGAAACCAAACTCACAACCAACAGATGCCTCAAGATTCAGGGATACTCCGTTCACCGGCAGGACAGGGGAGGCCACGGAGCTGGAGGAGTGGCAGCAATAGTACGGAACGATATCCCTCACAAAAGAATACAAAACATACCAGGTAATAGTATGGAAGTCTTGGGGATAAAACTCCAACAAAACATAACACTACTATCGGAGTAAAAAGTTCTGACCCCTGAGTTTGAAGTCAAATAAAATCAAAAGTTAGCAGAGAAAAGATTTGAAAAAAATATATGATATCAATTGATTATTGCTAAATGTCATATTAAAATTTTATACTTCTAACTAACGCCCTTTTATAATTATTTAAAAAAATGTTCAAAAAAGTGTAGTTTTTAGCACTCGTTACGAAAAGTTGCAACTTCAAATACCTACAACTATCGTATTTTCTTTTCAAATTACATAAAATTTATGTAGTACATAGATAAAAGTATACTCTCTTTAGCAATATAAAAATTTTATTGGAATTTTGTCAAATTGCTGTTAAAAGTCGATTTCTATAAGTCGATATTTTCTTTGTACATAATTGTTCAATTTAAACAAATTTTTGTTAATAGCTGTAATAAATGTATTAAAAGACATTCCCTACAAAAATATTTAAACAATTCATTTTTAAACAATAAAATAATGGTTTTTAAATAATTTCCTTATTAGACAGAGAAGCATAGAATCAGAGATGCACGTTTTGCGACCGTATGAAATCGTAAAATGAGTTTTTGTATATAGGCGGCACATGCCACGTTATTATCAATATTATAATTTTTAATATTATGGATCAGTGATTGCCGCATTTCAACAATAAGGGCATGAACATTACGTTCCCTTCCGTCCCTACACCCCGTAAACTATTAATTCTATCGCATTTTAATATTTTGAAACTGCCATAGTTTGGAATATAATTAAAAATTTTGTTTATTTAATTGAAAAATAATACTCTACCATAGTTTTCGATTGATATGTACAATTACTTTAAAAAATTTCGTTATAATAACGAAGTTATTATACTTTACTGTTATACTTAATAATTCAAAAAATATTTAAAATATATCATTACAAAAATTTGGGAATAGAGATAAAAGATGTAGGTATCTACAGTTCAAATTTAATTAAATTTGAGAAAACACTTTACGAGAAAAAAAATTGTAAAGTTGTCGATGTGCTAATTGTTGCATAAATTGTGCCTCTTTTTTTAAATATCTGTATGCCAAAACCACACTATGAAGCCTATCACTTTGAAATTATATTATGCTATACAAAATTAAATTCTTCATCTGTATCTTCTTAGTGCATAAAATTTCATCAATTACTTTTTGAAATATAAGACTTCAAACTCAGGGGTCAGAACTTTTTACTCCGATAGTAGTGGTCGCATACAACCGGCCACTAAACACATTCAGTCAAACAGATTTCAGGGACCTGTTTGGATTGGACGGAAAGGTCATCGTGGCTGGCGACTTCAATGCCAAACATCCACTTTGGAACTGCCATACGTCCAATCCAAACGGGAACACACTCTTAAACTTTTCCACATACAATCACATACAAATTTTACACCCAGACAAACACACACATATTCCAATGAATGGTATGACTCCAACCACGATCGATCTCGTTATAACCAAAAACATTCCTCACATATCTAAACCCACAGTCAAACATTCCCTAAACTCAGATCACAATATAGTTCAATTCTTTCTTCATAATATCACTCGCAATAGGTCCTTCAGACAAATAACCAGCTTCAAACACACCGATTGGTCCAAATTCCGTCGTAGGCTAGACGATCTTATCTACATTAACAATAACATCATTGACACGGACACGGTAGATCGAGAAATCGAACTCCTTACCCAAAACATCAACAAAGCCAAAGCCGAAAATTCCAAAACGATAACGCCTAAAAACGACAGGGACGTCTTTCCGGACGATATCCAGTTGTTGATAGGCGAACGTAAACGGAAAAGAAAGCAATGGAAACAGACGGGAGATATCTCCCACAAAACCGCTATGATTGACTTGAACAGGCAAATACAACAAAAAATTACACTTCACAAAAACAATTCCTGGGAAAAACTTCTTTCCTCATTAAGTCCTTCAGACAATACCCTCTTCAAGGTTTCCAAATTACTGCGGAAACCTTACCAGCCAATCCCGGCCCTATCCGACACTAGTTCTCCCGCCATGAGCGATGCCCAAAAAGCTGAGCTCTTGGCCTCCACCTTCCAAAAAATTCATACATTAGATAATACCGATACACCGGAGCAAACCGAGATAAAACAAACCGTTCTTGCCTTTTCAAGTCAAACATATGCAATCCCAGCCAATCAGCTTGCATCTTATCAAACCAGTCCCTTTGAAATTTCACAAATTCTTAAATTTTTACACAATAACAAAGCTCCAGGCCCGGACAAAATTGAGAACAAAGTTCTCAAAAATTTGTCCCGGAAGGCTACTGTTCAGTTGAATTACATCATTAACGCTATTCTTAAACTGCAGTACTTTCCGAAAGCCTGGAAGCACGGCCTCACCATTCCGATTCATAAACCCAATAAAGACCCCTCCCTGCCTCTCAGTTACAGGCCAATAACGTTACTTAACACGATGGCCAAAGTAACTGAGAGAATTATTCACAAGCGGCTGATTGGCGAACAAACGAAACTGAAAATCACGAACCTGTCGCAATTCGGATTCACAGCGGGCCTTAACACGTCCCTGCAGGTGACCCGAATCGTGAAAGACGTGATCGAAGGTTTCAATAAGGGTAATGTCACGGTCATGACGTTGCTGGATATAGAGAAAGCCTTCGACAGAACTTGGACCGACGGTCTCATATATAAATTAATTCACTACGGCTTCACCAATCACCTCATTAAACTCATTTACTCATACCTCACAGACAGATCGATCGCGGTTAGAGTCAACGCCACCATCTCAAATACAAAACACATACAAGTTGGAGTTCCCCAAGGGTCCGTACTAGCACCGACTTTATGCAATCTTTACATAAACGACACTCCGTCGTTTATGAGAACACAGATGGCTATGTACGCTGACGATACGGCGATTTATGCGCAATAGTTCAGCGCACAAGTGGCCACAAAGCAAACTCAAATTCATCTTGATATGATCAAACGTCATTGCGATAAATGGAAGATTCGATTGAACGCCGGTAAGACGGAGACGATAGTTTTCGCCAGAAAGCGGACAAACCATAGGGTCTTCCAAAAACTCAAATTAGACGGACATCCCATAGAACCTAAGACGAGTGTCAAGTACCTAGGTGTGACTCTTGACTCTAGGTTAAACTTCGACACTCATCTTAAGGTCAGACGTCAGCTGGCGTACGCAGCAAATTGCAAGATTTACCCCTTGATGAAAGGGAATCAGATGAGCTCCGAAAACAAGCGTACGTTATACAAAACCGTGCTAAGACAGATCCTAACGTATGCTTGCCCTGCTTGCGCGAACGTGTCTAAGACGCGCTTCCGTCCCTTGCAGGTGTTTCAGAACCGCTGTCTCCGTCTAGTCACGGGGGCTGATAGATACGCCAGACTGACGTCAATCCACGATGACGCAAAGGTAGAATTTTGAGAGACCACGTAACTCGGTTATCGACAAAATTCTACCAAACGCAGATTCAAAAAAGCCCTTTAACGGCAAACATGACACAGGACAGTGCACCCCGCAAATATGGGCTTCCGTTCCAAACACTCCCCTCATACACTACACCCTAAACACACAGAATTCCGTACTAAAGCTGCCACTATGGGCGAAGTATCCTTGAAAATATGAGTGCACAGGTGAGACCCGTTAGCGTTCCAGCGGCTGCAAAACATCCAGCACTACGACAACTTCTCATATGATTGTATGAATTATATGAATTATAGGGGACAGGTTTGCAGGTTGCTACCTACTGCAGGTTGCCACCTACCTTGGATTTTGGTGTTGGACCAATGTCATAAACTAAATTTTGACTGAAATCGAAACCTAAGGAGGTGTGATCACTTTTAAACTAGTTCTGGAGCGGACAGAGCCACTAAGACAGTGTGTGTTGACAAAAGTTTGAAAAGTTGTATCGTGAAAATTTAAAAATTAAAATTGTGTTTTGGTTCTGTGGTCATAAATTGAACATTTTAATCGAGAAATCAAGGTAAATATTTTTTCTGTATTGCTTTTACATTCAACTTACATTATCCTAACAAAATTTCAAACATATCATGAAATAGCAATTTTTTTCAGATATAATTCTAAAATAGTGCTAGAATGCAGGTTGCCACCCTTTACGATTTGCAGGTTACTACCTATCGTGTTTCGCTTGTTTACACTCATATGCCCGTTTTTATGATTGTTTGATGTTTACAATTGTTATTGAGTCAAAAGTGAAGTGTTTTTATTGCATTAAATAATTAAATTTGCAAGATAATATGGAATCATGCAAATTAACATGAAAAATCAAATTTTGATTTTTTATGCCAATTTACACTAATTTTTTTATGTTTACGACCACTGAGTGTCAATAAAAACCCATAAATTTTATAAATCAGTTGGTTTTCTTTCCGTTTTTCTACATTTTCAGCAATTTCTCGATGGGTGGCAACCTGCAAGCCTAAATTTCAAGAGCTCGATTTTAGGTACTTTTGAAAAACTCCTGTATAATTTTTATTTTTTGAAAATTCAAATAATTTCTACGTCAGGATTGTGCCTTTTGAGTTCCTCTTTCCAACGAATATTATAATATCAACAATATGTTGATTTTGTGACGAGCTATGAGCAAAAAAGCTAATGGGTGGCAACCTGCAAACCTCTCCCCTACCATTACCCGTCACTCCACTGTTATTTACAACATACCATTCTGTTACTGTTACTGTTATCCTATTCTATTTTGTTATTTGTTATTGTTATTATTGTTATTATTATTCTTCTTGTTATTGTTATCATTATTCTTTTTGTTACTGTTATTCATTGTCTATCATCTGTTATCGTTATGGCGAATCTGTAAATAGTTCCTAATTTTCAGAAGTTGGTTTTTCAGTTGTTTTCCAACAAACAAATACGAAAACGCATCAAGGTACCACAACATCCTTCAAGATAGAAGGAAGAAAATATATCTAATTATTGTAAAACCTCTTGGAAGGTTATTTAGAAGAAACCCGGGGATATGTTTCGACGAGGGGCCCCAAACCTTGTATTAAAATTAAAATGTAAGACCCAACGGCGCTTTGCGTCGAAAGGTCAAACAAATTTGTATATATTATCTACTCTATATATATAAAAAGATAAGAAAAATATGCAACGTTTTTATGCAACGTTTTTGTGCAACGTTTTTATGCAACGCTGAGAACAGCTATTGGACGACACCAAATCAACATTATAATCACATCAACGGACGAATCAAAGCAAATCAAAGCAAAGCAAAGCAAAGCAAAGCAAAGCAAAAGCAAGGCAACAAAACCATGCGACGCAAAAACACAAAGATTTATGTAAATGGAAAAATCCGTTTGGTGGCAAATTTGTTATTTTCGGTGGTGACTTTCGTCAAGTTTTACCTGTTATAAAATACGCTTCACCTGTGGAGATAGTCAATTATACTTTAAAGTCAACATCAATTTGGCCAAGCAGCATTATATTATTGAAAGTACCGAATAGCTGGAAATGTACAAATATAATTCAGGGACACGGACAACTCGGCACCGGGAAAACTCGGCACCGGCATAACTCGGCACCGGGGAAACTCAGTTCCGGGCTAACTTGGCACCAGTTGAAAAACTTAAAAAAAATATATGAGGATCATTATTAAAAGGTAGATCCCGGTCGAGGCTAGGTTAGTGTTAGGAAACGACTTGTTTTTTAAAAGAGAAAGTCTTTAAAAGGTAGATTAAGGTTCTAGATCAATAGGACTAGATCATAAAATTCAACAGAGGTCACTAGTTGCTTTATTATATTTTATTTTATCCAAGATACAAACTTTTTAAACAGGTATAATATTGTATTATAACATTTGAAAAATAATTTTAAATGAATGTACCTACAGTTGTTGTTATACATCATAGACCCTATTATTACCTACCTGGCTTATGAATTATGGGTCATGGTTATGAAGTACCTGTGGTTAAAAATTTTCCGTAAAATTGAAATAAAATTATGTTTTGCTGGATTTACTAAAAATTAAAGGTTCTCGAAAATATTAAATTTGTAGATTTTTAGACAGGGCCGGATCAGAGTTGGGATCCAAATCAAAGCATTTGTTCAAGTGACTAAAATTTTGAATAAAATTTCGTCTAATAGCAAAGGTACATTTAAGTAATTGGCGTTAACAATACAATTCGTATTTTGATTTATTTAATTGAATTTTTGAATTTTCTTACCTAATTAAACAGTAATTTTAAATCTACTTTTTTCTAACCAATCACAGATGCTGCTTTGTACATAAAAATTGGCTTCGAAAAATACAGCATTTTGGTTTGACAAAAGAATACAAACATAAATCATTGTTATTATAGGACTATGTAAACTCCCCTAATTAGGGGGGGGGAAGAGATAAAATTTAGGACATCTTTTATGGACAACACCTTAGATATTTTGTCAAACTTACAACTGGATTACATATTGACCACAAAATTATTCAGAAAGAAAATAAAGTTTGACAAATAACCTAAGGTGTCGTTCATAAAAGACGTCCGAAATGTTTTCTCCCCCCCCCCCTAATTTGGGGAATTTATAGTCGCCGTCATAATATCAATATTCTATAGTTTAGTTATTATATTATACTTCTGGTTTTTAAAAAGCTATATAGAAATAAAATTGATATAATACATTTTTTTCGGACCCCCTTCCTAGTTTTAGTCGCATAATATCACGCTGCGCTAGGCAATTACCCCCCCCTTTTTTTGCATATGTATTTTATGGACAACCCCTTAAACTCGATTCGCACTATATCGAGTCAAGTTTGACAACGCAACCACGACAAATCTAGAATTCATCATCATTAAATCAATAAGTAGCTACAGACCTTACATTTTTGGGGAAATTTTGCTTTAGCTATTGAAATTTTATGGGCTGCACCAAAAAATTTCTCATATGAGAAGTCATGTGACAAGTCACATGAGAAATCATATAATAGTGTGAACCGGGTTTTAAATGAATTTGTAAATTATTTCCAATTTACAGTAAAATTAATAAATTAGAAAGAAAATGGCGGAGCTAATATGCAGGAACTAAAATGAGTCCGTTCGACTTTATGCTTTTGTCAATTGGTGAAATTGGGTGTCACGTGTCATCTACTGCACCGAATTTTAGCTACGCCATATTTGGGCACCTGATACTGAAAATATCGTTTGCACCACAAATTGAACTAATTATTGTATAAGGTATTAAGGGGTATAAAACTATAAATTAGTCCAGTCGTGTCCGTATTTGCAACGAAGGGGTGTCAATTTGAAGCATTCATCTGCTCTTCTGCGATCGCCCCCCCCTTGGAAAAATTAAACAGTATATTAATCATCATCTACACGTCTAAGACCAGCGGTCCGTTACGTCACGCGTTATTCGGGTGTTATCCATCCTATCCAGGTGTTGCCTCCATGCTGTTCTGTATTCTTTTATTTTTTCGTTTAGACTATTATATTATGTTTAGCTCGCTTCTTATCTCGGTATTTCTTTTTCTATCAGTTCTTTGATAGCCTGCAATTGATCGTAGGAATCTCTTTTCGGCGCTTTGTATATTATAAAGCATAAAAACTAAAATTACTGGAAAAAATATAGTTTTTGTTGTTGTTTTTGTATTTTTCTTTTCAATCTATAGAATCGCCCCCCTTGAAAAAGTTGCTGGATCCGCCCCTGGGTCGTAGTGCATTGAAATGATTTTTTATACCGAGTGACCGGCCGCCGATGTGAACATAGGAAATTAATTTTTCTTTAATTCCTGCTTCCCATCAGAACGGAAAAGAATGAAAAAGGTATCAATTATTGATATTCATGATTATTTGAACTCCGCTATTATTAAAACAAGTACCAAAGAAAAATTTTTGTTGACCATTTTCACTTCGCTACAAAATCAAATTTAGAATTTATGTGCAAATATAATAAATATTTTTTGCCCGTTTGGACCGATGTAATTTAAAATGTATAAATACAATAAATACAAAATTAAATAAAGCATTGCAATCAGGTAGGGGACAGCTTATAATAATTTACGGTAGCTACCCTAAGATTTTACCAATACCTGCCAATACAATAGAAAATAATATGGTTTGTGTCTTTGCTTAAAATTTTAGTGCCGACCTCTTTTCGAAAATGCTTGAACTGCACGTTTACTTCTGATTGGTTAATGCCATGGCACCAATTTGAAATTTCAAGTAAATTGCTTCAATTCTAGTGTCAAGTTCAACTCAAAAAGGAATAATCCTAGAAAGTTGAAATTTTCAGAATATACGTAACAGATGAGTTTACTTAACGTAAGCTATTTTATATTTAGATCAAAAGTGTATTTTATGGAAAACCGAAAGAAAATTTTTTTTATATTAATTTTTTTGAAATAAAAAATAGCTTACGTTAAGTAAAATCATATTCTACGTATATTCTGAAAATTGCAACTTTCTACGATTATTCGTTTTTGAGTTGAACTTGACACAAGCTCAGCGCCTATTGATCTGCCACCTTAATTACTAATACGGAATATTTGAATGTGTGACATAATATGGTCCGGTACCGAAAAAAAATGCGAGATTCACCCCATTCCCAGTAGCACAATTTGCCGAGTTGGAAGGCCCTAAGGGGATGTTTTTAAGGAGTTTAGTGCTGCAAAAATTGCTCTGGAGCGGACTCGGCACCAGTTGAAAAACTTAAAAAAAATTACAATATAAAAAATTTATTATATTAAAGAAATTATATATCTTTTTATAATTCACTTTCCGGAACAAACGCTACCGAAGTTATCAGCAAACAGTAAAAGTCGCTACGTGCGCGCGTGCGCAGTTACTCACGTCGAATGTGCGCACGCGCAAAAATTCACGGCAAATGTGAAGAGTATTTAAATGTAAAGTGCGCGCATGCGCCATACTCAAGTCGAATGTGTGTAAAATTTAAATTTTTAGTTTTATAAACAGGACCGGATCAGAGTTTGGGGCCCAAATCTAAAACTTTATTTAACTCTTAACGGTCCTGTCATTAAAAAGCTTTTTCTAACATTAACCTAAACTCGATAGGTGGATCTCTCTTTTAACGGTCTCCCCATTAAAATAAAAACGATTCCTAACACTAACCTAAGGTTCACCGCGGTGGATCTCACTTTTAACGGTCCCCCCCCCCCATTAATAAAAATCAATTCCTAACACTAAAAAACTTTTCCTAACATTAACCTAAACTCGACCGGTGGATCTCGCTTTTCATGGTCCCCTCAATAAAAAAATGTTGTTTCCTAACACTAACCTAAGGTCCACCGGTGGATCTCACTTTTAACAGTCCCCCATGATACAACAAAATTATTATATCGTGCTCCCTCCCATTAAAATAATCGTTTCTTAACACTAACCTAAACTTGACTGGTGAATCTCTCTTTTAACGGTTTCCTTATTAAAAAAATCGTTTCGTAAAACTAACCTTTTCGACTGGTTGTTAATTATAGTTGATTTTTTCAAGTACTCGAAAAAATTCGTATATTTGCAGCTTAATTCATAGCTTTAAAAGAGAGGCTTTAAAAATTTGTGCAAAAACAAACTGCAGTTCGAGAGCACCGAAAAGAACTGTACCCAAAACTTCCAATTAATCTTTGCAGAAGTACCAACTAAAGTTTAACCAAGTGTAACTAAATAATACCAACCGGTACAACGTCGCAATCGCCAAGAGTAACTGCGCACGCGCGCACGTAGCGACTTTTACTGTATGCAGAAGTTATCATACGTGACTTTGCGACGGAAATGGTCTTAAAAATCCGAGGTGACCTTCTCTTTTAAAAAAAAGTCGTTTCCTAACACTAACACTAACCTAGCCTCAACCGGGATCTACCTTTTAATAATGATCCTCATACATTTTTTAAAAGTTTTTAACTGGTGCCAAGTTATCCCGGAGCTGAGTTTCCCCGGTGCCGAGTTGTCCGGTGCCGAGTTGTCCTGTGCCGAGTCGCCGGTGCCGAGTTTTCCCGGTGCCGAGTTGTCCGGTACCGAGTTGTCCTGTACCGTATAATTCAGGACATTTACAGCAATTCAATTGCTTCTAATGCCGATCTCTCCGACAGAATTATATTAGCCTGCCACAATGATGATGTTCGGGCGAGATTCATACCTACTTAAGTCAAGATATAGCTAAACATCGAGGGGTCGATCAAACAGAAGAGGACATTCGGTTGGAATATGAAGTCGAATAATTAAATTCATTGAATTTCCCTGGTTTTCCGGTACACAAATCAAAACTTAAAATAGGATCTGTTGTTATGCTAGCAGAGCTTTAACAAAGTTGGTATATACATCGATAGGCCTTTGTTTAGTCATGGACAGTTATATGTAGCAGTATCAAGATGTCGAGCGAAGGATGGAATACAAATTCAAAGTGAAAGCAACATAAAAAATGTTGTATGGAAATAAGTTTTATAACTTGAAGTTATTAGGGCCGCAAAGCGGCCCTGGGGGGTTGGGCCGCGTCAGCGGCCAGGGGGGCAAAGCCCCCCTAGTTAATTAATAAAAGATTTTTCGTTACCGCGGACGTATTTGAGCACTTTTCGTGTACGTTTTGAGGTACGAAAAGAGTATGTTTTCGTCGATATTTGCAGGAAAAAACCAATAAAAATGGTATAAAAGCATAAGTTTCTACTGTATTATGTACAAAATAAGTACAAAATATGTACAAAAGGAAAGTATTATAGAGACACGTCCCTCTATAATACTTTCTATTTACAATATTTACAGAGAAACGGAAAGAAGCATAGAGTCACGTCCCTCTATACTACTTTCTATATGCAATATTTAGAACGTGATAGTGTAACTTAATTTGGCTAGCATAATAATAGTTACTTATTTTGCGCCGTCGCGTCGAGACAAATTGCTGCACGTGTTCCTTAGCAAACACTAACACGGCAGCTTTTTTAATGTCGCGCGACGCTTTATTGTTCCTCCTGCAAATATTACGCACATTGACGGCTAACGAAAAGTTCTTCTCACCACGCGGAGCCGTAAAACTACTTTTTCACCTCGGAAGCGGTCGGGTTCCTCGGCTGCGCTACGCTCCGCCTCGTAACCCCCGCTCCCCTCGAACGAAAAATCGCGTTTTACGTCCTTGTGATGAAAAGTACTATTAAAAGAAAAAAAAAGAAAGAAGAGTTGACTATGAACGCTAAATGCCCGGTTCGAATCCGGGTGAAGTAAGAACTTTATTCTGGCCGTCTCTCTGGTCCTCCAGGTTGGGGGGTCGGGGCGATGGGCTAGCTCCTCATCACCTGTAAAGAAAACTAAAAAGCTTTAAACCATGACCAAGCCTCGCAAGAGACTTGGGAAATGGGAATGGATAAACAATTACTAATTGTAGGCTTGATGTGTTGTGAGGTGTTTATTTACCTTGCAATGCAAAAAGCAGTCCGAAATATATATATAATTTTCACTACTGAAAGACAGAGGGTGCAAGCATTAACAAAATTGCAATTTTAAGCTACACTGAAAAATGAGACTGTAATTTTATTAATATTTTACGTGTATTTTCCATGAAAATACACTGAAAAAAGTGGCTGTAATTTTACTAATATTTTACGTGTATATTTTCCATAAAATATTATGTAATTAATTTTTTCCATATATTTACAAGTAAAAATCCTTATGGTATTTGTAGTTTTACAATAATTTGTAAATCTTTTCCTCTGCTAGTGTAATTTTACTGGCAGATAACAAGAAAAATTGAAATATGTGTCCCACCATTGCCTCCTATACTTACAAGCCGTGAAGTGGCAAATTTGGCAACGTCGCCGGTGGTCCTAATTTTCAAATTCTTGTATTGATGTTTATGTGATTTATGCATATTAAATTTGTGTAAGAACACTTTGTTAGTAATAATTAACAACTAAAACTAACTACAATCATAGGTAAGTGTACAAGAACTGTATTAAATAAGTCTGTAGCCTAAAAATTGATTCAATTCCTTATTAAATAGTTGAAAGGTAATACTTTACTTTTTGTAATTCGTTGCATATTGAATAATTATTTATTAGTACACTTTATTAATGACATTGTTAATAGATCCTAGATACTGTGTGCCAGATTGTACATAAAAAAATTACCTAGAAAGAATCCGGAACAAGAAAGAAATGAATATAGTTAAAAAGAACTACAAAAATTTAAGAATTTTTAAAAACGACAAAATAGAAAATTATAATTGATTGCAAGTTTTACAAAGAAGCTAAAGTTTGAAAACTGGAATTATAAAATTTATGAAAAAAGTTCACGTTATTTTATAGAATGAATATCGATTTTGAAATTTCCAACACTTCTTGTCATGTCGAAGATGAGACAATATAGTGATAAGTGTTTCAGTTTCTTAAAATATGACTGTCAAAATTCTGCAATTTTTCGCTAAAAAATTCGCTAAGAAAAAAAAATTTCGCTAAAAATACGAAAGGTAAATGATAATATCTATGATAATTATTATCAACGTCGATTTATTTGCAGAGGAGGAGGGGTGCAATTACTTTACTATGCTATTCATGTGGAAAGTGACCTAAAAATTTAATTATTCAAATGTACAAATCGTTTTGTTATATTCTCTTAAATAATAACAGAAAACTTACAAAAATGATCAATTTCAAACTGTTGAAAATTTAACAAAATAGAGAAAATTACATACACTTTTACAAACCTAGAAATTGCTTTTATTAGTTATATTTGTGTTTATATTGTAAAGTAAGTACTTTTTTATAATAATTAGTTTAACTTTTTGATAATAAAATTATATAATTTATTAAATCTGTTTATGAACATAAAATAACAAATAATTTGTATATGAGACACTTTGCAAGTAGGACCACCAAGTACTGCAAATGCGACGTTGCCAAATGTAACTTCACGGCTTGTAAGTATAGGAGGCAATGGTCCCACTTTACGAGGAAGTGTTTGTTTGTTAAAAGGGCAGCGCCTAAAAAAATTTCAAAAGATGGCGCTGATGATTCTCAATTAATTATTTTTACTCAGAACCGCCAGGCTTTAATATTTAAAATATAGCAAATTCGTTGAGATAATACTATTCTATAAACAATATTCTTGGTATTGAGCTTTTTTGGGTTCATAATTTCAATTTATAAAAAAAAGTTCGAAATTACAGATTGATAATTTTTTTCAATGTGGATGCAATTTAAGATATTCAATACCAAACCAGCATGAAAAGAAACAAATATACTTAGTACCAAGTAGAAATTGTCAATAATAACGACAGGACGTTCTATACAAATAACAACTTTTACATAAAATTGGCGGGCAGCCATTACAAAAGAAAAGCGTGGGTGGAGAAGTGTGGTAAGTATCCGAGTGTTGGCGCTGAAGCTTCAACGCAAAATTTATAATTTATTTTAATTACAAATAAAAATGGTAACTTTGTTACCATCTACAACGCAACTCAACTACCCAAACAGATCGCTAGGAGCAGTGGCGTAGCTAGGATAATTTGCGCCCGGGGACAAGACACAAAATCTGCGCCCCTTCTCGTATCGAGAGTCTGGAGACTCACTGGGGCCGGAGTTTATTTAACTAATTTTTTCATTTTGGCGCCCCCTAAGCTGTGGCGCCCAGGGACATATGTACCCCCTGCCCCCCCCCCCCCGTAGCTACGCCTCTGGCTAGGAGTCATCTAAAAGATTCGTTTTGATCAATTATTTATCAAAAATTAAATTTCTCATAAATAAGGTACAACACTCACAATTCTAGAAATTTTAAGTTAAAATCTGATTTGTAAAACATATTTGGCTCTTAAATTTGTGTTAGCCGTAAACCCATATTTACAATGCAATAGTGGCTATTGGGGTATTGGGATGTGAAAAGTGGCGGCTGGTGATTTTTTTTATGGGGGGATTCAAGTCTAAAGGCCGTTTTACACATGTACTAATTTTTTAAAAAAGTAAAAAAAAAAGTAACAGTCCATTGATTGGTTAAACAATCAACACCGGTTCCAACATTGGTTTGTTACCAAATTTTAAAAACAATTAGTAGTACAAATTAGTACTAAATTTATTTACCTATTCAAAATAAATTCAAAATATAAAAATATTTAAATTTAAATAAAAAAATAAGTTTAATTTGTAATAAATGTAAATTAATTAAATGTAATGATAACAACCAACGGACTAAATGGAAAATATTAAAAAAAGGTTCAGGTAATAAGTAGGGGTGGCAGGTAGGGCAGGCAGGTAGGTGTGGGCGTAAATGCATTGAGTCCAAACTGCATACAGTAAAAGTCGCTACGTGCGCGCGTGCGCAGTTACTCTCGGCGATTGCGACGTTGCACACTGGGCTGAAAAATGATGTAAAAATTTATTTTCCAATTAATGTTTATATAAAAAATTTTTTTAGTTGGTAATATTAAAAAAATCGCACATTACAATCGCAAAATTCGTTATGTTCTGGTGGATTGTTTTGCGTTTAAATGCTTATGTATATTAAATATGATTATATTAAACAGATGATACTCATAGCAATGCGTTTATTTTAAAATTTATAGGTAAAATAACGATTTTAGGGTTTATCTTAACTTGAACTTTTCGAGCGTTCTATAAAATTGAGAACTTTAAAATTTAGACCTGCGTTACTGTTACCTAAACATCTATATCGTGTATCAATTTCTCGCTGGAATGTTTGCCTATAAGGAAGATATTGTCATTTCAAGTTTTAATCTCTTAATTTTATGTACCAAATCCGCTCATTTTCATCATAAAAATATGAAAAAAATGAAAATATAAATGTATATCAAATATATTTGTAACACGTAAAAGGAATTAGATTAGTAAATTATTAAAATATATCAATTAATTTACTATCACGTATTAAAAACTAACCAATTATAGTTAGAAAATACTATAATAATTTATTATTGTTGCATTGATTATACATAGCGTAAAAGAGTTACCTATCAGCGAAAATTTAAAATTAGTTTTGTTACCAGAACCCACCTAAACAAATTTATATTTGATTTAAACTAATTTAAATTAATTTTTATTAATATATGAAAATAAATTATTAGTAGCTACATAATTATTAATTTGTATCGCTTTCAGTAGCGTCTGTTAATTCAATTTCTGGAGTTAATTCCAGTAATTCCAAAGTTTCGGGTAAAAGATTTTTTGTTTGTCTTTTCTGAAATGGCCGAATACTTGATATAAAAGGATCTGAAGATATTAGCATATTATGTAAAATATCTTCGTTGGATGCTTCCCTGCAAAACTTTCTAGATCGGGTTTCTCTACTCTTTCGAGTACTCTTTCGAGTACACGACAGGTTTAAATTTATCATCAAGAATTTTTCTTATTTTTATAACAAATTCAGGATTTTCTTGTAAATGTTCTAAAATCCTTGCAACATCGTTAAGTCCATTGTTGTACATACTCCTGATTGTAGAACACATGAGCTCCTGCGTATCCTTATATTGAATAAATTCGGTCTTTTCTACCATATCTTTAATTTTCAGTCTTATACAATGAGGCCAATTAAACTCAGAATGCAACCATGAATTATTGTTCTCCAAAAAAATTTTTTCAGTACGGTTGGACTGTTTCCACTTCCTACGCAGCTTCAAACAAAGCATTCTAATACTATTTTTTAAAGTATTCAGTTCTGATTCACAAAAATTGATATCAAGTCTGGAAGTAACCATTTCAAAAAGTTTCTTGTAATCATCAAGATGTGTGTCAGGGGAGCTTTTAAGTAATAAATAAAGATCATAATTTGTTCTTAAATTATAATTCATCTTGATTTGATTTGCTTTTTTTCTAATTCTCTATTCTATTTCCTTTTTTATTTATATTTTCTCGATTTTCAAAACCTTTATAGGCATATTATCTCATCGTATATACGGATCAATGGATTCTGAAGCATGAAAGCTTTCATATTTTAGCGAAAATGAGCGGATTTGGTACATAAAATTAAGAGATTAAAACTTGAAATGACAATATCTTCCTTATAGGCAAACATTCCAGCGAGAAATTGATACACGATATAGATGTTTAGGTAACAGTAACGCAGGTCTAAATTTTAAAGTTCACAATTTTATAGAACGCTCGAAAAGTTCAAGTTAAGATAAACCCTAAAATCGTTATTTTACCTATAAATTTTAAAATAAACGCATTGCTATGAGTATCATCTGTTTAATATAATCATATTTAATATTCATAAGCATTTAAACGCAAAACAATCCACCAGAACATAACGAATTTTGCGATTGTAATGTGCGATTTTTTTAATATTACCAACTAAAAAAATTTTTTATATAAACATTAATTGGAAAATAAATTTTTACATCATTTTTCAGCCCAGTGTGCGTTGTACCGGTTGGTATTATTTAGTTACACTTGGTTAAACTTTAGTTAAACCAGCAGTCTGGCGTAAATCAAACACGGATAGACTAAAGAGCGGGAAACCGCGGTTCTAATCCTGATTGCGTCGGATATGTGCTGTGATCTAAAAAGTCCAAAATCGATCTGTGGACTATGGGGAAGGCAACGGGAAACCACCCCATTAACATTTCCCTAGTAAAGTCTTCTTGGCTTAGCCAGGAGGATCGCTAACATCCGAAATCGGATAGGCACCTGAAGAAGAAAAACTTTAGTTGGTACTTCTGCAACCATTAATTGGAAGTTTTGGGTACAGTTCTTTTCGATGCTCTCGAACTGCAGTTTGTTTTTGCACAAATTTTTAAAGCTTCTCTTTTAAAGCTATGAATTAAGCTGCAAATATACGAATTTTTTCGAGTACTTGAAAAAATCAACAATAATTAACAACCAGTCGAGCTAAGGTTAGTTTTACGAAACGATTTTTTTAATGAGGAAACCGTTAAAAGAGAGATCCACCAGTCAAGTTTAGGTTAGTGTTAAGAAACGATTATTTTAATGGGAGGGAGCACGATATAATAATTTTGTTGTACCATGGGGGACCGTTAAAAGTGAGATCCACCGGTGGACCTTAGGTTAGTGTTAGGAAACAACATTTTTTTATTAAGGGGACCATGAAAAGCGAGATCCATCGGTTGAGCTTAGGTTAGTGTTTGGATTTTGGAAACGATTTTTTTTTAAATGAGGGGACCCTTGAAACAGAGATCCACCAGGTTAGTGTTAGGAATCGATTTTTACTTTAATGGGGAGACCGTTAAAAGAGAGATCCACCGATCGAGTTTAGGTTAGTGTTAGCTTAAAAGCTTTTTAATGGCAGGACCATTAAGAGTTAAATAAAGTTTTAGATTTGGGCCCTAAACTCTGATCCGGTCCTGTTTATAAAACTAAAAATTTAATTTTTACACATTCGACTTGAGTATGGCGCATGCGCGCACTTTACATTTAAATATGCTTCACATTTGTCGGGAATTTTTGTGCGTGCACACATTCGACGTGAGTAACTGCGCACGCGCGCACGTAGCGACTTTTACTGTTTGCTAGTCCAAACGCCTGGTGTTACTAAACCTATTGGATATGCTTTTTAATCGATCAGTCATGATTTTTAACTTTTTTTTGAAATATTAACTCATATTGAATTTAATTTAAACAAATTTTTAAACAAATATTTTATATTTTTCGAGAGAAATTAAAAAACTTCAAATTTTGTACTTATTAGCTTATTGTTATTACCATTGCATTCTGTAATGGATTTTTATTAAAATCGAGTGAATAGCAAATCTTTTATTTATTTCAATTTTTCGGCAAAAGTGTGGTTAATTCAAATTAATTAATTAATTAAAATACCCACGATCGCATGACGACGATGACCGAGCGAGAGAATCTCGGGACTCCAGGATTAAGGCCGGGACACACTTGTCATACAACACTCCGATCCGACTCCGATCATACAGTCGGAATAGTGTCTGAGAGGGAAATGATACTAGACAGGGGTATGCAACTCCATGGTAAATTTTTATTCGCTAATTATTATTTAGAAAGCACAGGCACTTTAGATGGCGGTAGTAACCACTGAAACAGAACGCGGGAAATTTGAATAGAATATTTATTTGATTGAAAAAATATAAAATGTAGTAGATTGATCTAAAATCGATAGATTCGTTTTTTCCTTTCTTGATAACCAAAATATTATGAATATCAAGAAAGTCAAAAACAAAATCTAATCGATTTTAGATCAATCTACTACATGTAGTTAAAAAATCTAAAAAAAAATTTTTGAATGTGGTAGAAATGAAAAACAACAACTTTTTTCTGTTTTTTATTCAATCTTTGAAATTATACACTTACAAAATAAAATAACAAACATATTAATTATAACAAAATTACAGTAATGTCCAACGAAAAACCATACAGAATCCATATCCAATGTAGTTCGTTTGAAACTTCAAAAATCGTAACAAATCCAAACAAATATCTTATACAATAAGGAAAAAGTTACAGAATAGGGGTGCAAATCGTCTTTTCATAAAAAAGATGCATTTTTATCTACCTAAGATAACAGAAAAGTCCACTTACCGACTTATCGACAAACCACCAACAAAAGAAACAATTTACTACAATTCAAAAGTTCATGAAAACGTAACCTAGCAGTAATGCAACTTTTCTACTTCATTTTCTTCCACAAATTAAAAAAATGATATTTCTCGTTTTCTTTAAACGATGGAATCAGGTATGAGACACGATAAGTTAACCTTTAAAATATTAAAAGTTAAAATAAAAATTAAATAAAAAATAACTCGTAATACTTACTAATAATAATAAAATGTTAACTTAACAATAACCACCAGCAAAAGACACAATTTATTGGAATTCAAAGGTCCATAAAAAGCAATGATAAAAAGTAAAAACATAACCAAAGAAAATATAGTTGAACCAACGATTGACATCTATTGACAGTTGCTGTAATGAAAACCGTGGAAACTTTAAATTGCTACTGTGGCGGCCTCTAAAGTGCCTGTGGTTGACGCATGGGGAGGATGTACTTATGCGCATAATATACGTTAGAGAGAGTTGGAGAGAGATACATAAAAGCGAACAAATTTGCTATAGGAGTTAACAGTGCCTGATACTAGAGTTTGAACAGCGTAGTTCACACCTTTCCGACACTTGTCCGATCCCACTCCTACACGACTCCGATCATGCATCCGATTGTGCAGTCTATTCGTTTTCAGGAATGCATGACATGATATTTTTAGTGGAGGGATATGAGCTTAGATATGAATGACCGAGAGATATGATATGAGAGACCGAGCAAGTAGACGTAAGTAGTGTGGGGGTATACAGTCACGTTAAAAAAACTTGGCCTATTATCTTAGTGCAGCAGTTACGTATAACATGGGTAATAAGTCATAACTTTCTTACTGGACAGTACCGCCTGAACTTCCTTAAGTACGCGGGCGATTTTTCGGCGAAGAAGATAGAAGATTTGCTATCTTCCTAAATATACCATCTTGTTTGATAAAATCGGAGCGAAAGTTCTGATTGTATGATTTCTGTACGCCGAATCAGATCTGACGAGGTACTTAATTATTATAAGCTGCCCCTAACAAAGATAATGTGGTGTATAATTGTGATTGGTTTGACCATTTCTTTATTTCCTTTTATTAACCCTTATATGGAGCTATACAAATTTACACCTTATATCGGCCATACCTAGTACCCGGGTACTACCATATATTTATATGCAATTCCTGTTATGCTCGGTCTTTAAGCGGATTTTTAATATTCTTATAAGGTAAAACACCCACTAGTTGAACAGTTTTGAAAGTAAAACCTATTTCACTCTAATTTAAGCAAATAAAATTCGATTAATTTGATTAAAATATGTTATTTATGAAAATATAGATAGTTTTGCATATAATAGCAAAGAAAAAAGGAATAATTAATAAAATTATCATATTTTTACAAGGTTTTTAAAATATACTTCAAATGCATCAGTAATTGAACAATCTCTTTGAATCGCAGTCGTAATTGAACACTCCGGTGGTGGTTGTACTTGAACACGTGTGAAAATAGTAAAAATCAGTCGAAATCAAACAAAAATCAAATCGATATTCTAAAGATACATTTGGCAACATTGATTTATTTATGTATGACAAACGTAATGGACAAACGTGATCATTTTATGTTAGTTTTTTCGAGTTCAAGTTCATAACCTAAAAACTGTGTTTGCGCGGTTTACGGTGTAGTAACTTTCGATGGCAAAAGTAGCATGCTTATCGGCTATTCCACATTGCAACTTTCAAGTTAACAAAAATATAATTATTTCGATTTATAATTTAAAAAAACTTATAGAAATCAATTGCTAAATCATCTAGTAATTATAAAATACGGATATTACTTATTATGAATATTCCGTTTTTGCATTAATACAATTTCAAAAATCTGTTCAAGTGCTAGTTCCATTTCTTGCGGTGTTCAAGTGCTGGGTGTTTTACCTTAAGCGTTTTTAATAACAATTATATTTATATCGAGTTACATTTATGCATAATGTGATATGTGATTGTGACTCATGGTTTTTGGCAAAATTTTATTAAATTGTTAGCAATATTCTCAAGTAACGCTCATTAGTCAAGTGTAGATGTTACCTTGTCGATTGCAGTAGGTGGTTTTTCAATAACATAATAAATACTAAAAAATTTAAAGTAGCAGTGAATCTTAATAATTTATTATTTGGTGCAATTCGTGATTTTTTTTCACCAGTAATTCTACTTCCGCATCGACATAAACGCGGAACCTAGACTTAGACGTTACTAGCCACACGAAAGTAACATGATACTGTTTTTTATGTTTATTGGATGTTTCGAAAAAGCAAAGGCCCGAAAAAGTTGCTAGAAATACCAGAAATCTGCGTGACCTCATATTAATGTCCCTAAAAAAATTTGTAGAGCAGAATATAATGAAATATAACTTGATTTATTTTTTATTTCAAATTGCCTCTATTCTAAAGTTAATTTCAAGTAAAATGTGAAAAAAGTTATATTTTAACACATCATACTATGTTAAATTGTTATCAATAAATATTATAATAATTTTGAATGAATGGAGCTATTCTGTAGTATTTTTATATCCCATATAAAAGTAATGCAGACTATACGTATGGCCGGATTACGTATAGTTTTAAAAAATTTCAAAAATTTTTGACTTAATATCACTATTTTTCCGTTTTATAATTTTGTGTGTGCAGAGAACCGTTTTTGTAGAGATGTCACCGAAGCTCAAAAAAATCGGCTCGGTAGAAAAAAAGTTGTGTTGTTTTAAAGTCAAAATAGTACCCGGGTACTAGGTATGGCCGGATAAGGTATAGTTTTAAAAATCTCAAAATTTTGTACTTAAAATCACTATTTTTCCGTTTTATATTTTTTTGTGTGCAGAGAACCGTTTTTTTAGAGATGTCACCGAAGCTCAACAAAATCGGACCGGTAGAAAAAAAGTTATGCTGTTTTAAAGTCAAAATAGTACCCGGGTACTAGGTATGGCTCTTTAAGGGTTAAAACCATCTACCTGTGCCCTGGAGTTTTATTTCTTTACTTTCGTGCTTTCAGGCCTCACCAACATCTGATAAGCGGCGATAAGCACGTGGCGGCTTTTATTTTTTTCTTTGTGTAGGATTTTTTGATAGGGTCGAGGATCTCCTCGGCTTGCAACCCCCCACAAAGTGTTCTACACTGAGCTGAGCCGTAACGCCGCTTGAGAGACCCAGGAGTGCAGGTAAGGTAAGGATTTTGTGATCGCAGAGATTTAAGTAACGTCACAGGCTGTAGACATATTTGACAAAATGAATTAGGTCACGATTTGAAAAAATTTTATTTAGAAAGAACTGAAGCAGTGAAGTTTTCCAAATTTTTAAACAGTGATAATTTTACAATAGAATTGCAAATTATTTAAATCATTAAAGTAAAAAGTTATAAATTTTTTTTGTTTATCTCAAAATATAATTATATGACTTAGGTCCTTTTTTTTAAAAGGACTTACTTTTGTAAGGGATTCATTTATGCTAAACATAAAATGGTTAATAGCTAGAGAGCCAGTAGACGGCCGACTTACGGTATTTTAACAAAGCTGAAACTTTCTCTATTTACGCTCTTATATCGTCGCTGGTTTGTAGTAAGGGCGAATAAGCCATTTTACGAAAATGCGAATTACATATTTCTATCAATTCTTTCTCTTTGCACAAATAATTTGAAGCATTATTTTTATATTTTGTAGTAAGTAATATCCTTAAACTTTAATATCGGGATCGCCATATCCGTGGGCACACGCTCTTCACACTATGCTACAGAGCTAATTACTAACCGAACGATAAGATTGTTAATATAACGTACAGTAAAGTCCAATTTTTGGCTGATTGACGCTATAGGAACCACCGGTCGGACTAATGCGTATCCATTTCATGAATGGCATATATAAGAGCGTAAATAGAGAAAGTTTCAGCTTTGTTAAAATACCATAAGTCGGCCGTCTACTGGCTCTCTAGCTATAAAGATTTAGTTATTTTTTAAAATCTTTAGAATATCAATAATTATTGATTTATACATACAGTAACATCCCGTTTATCCGTCACTCGTTTATCCGTCAGTTCTCAGAAATTCACTCTGATATCCGTAACAGAAGTGGGCGGAGGCTTACATCATCTCATGAGCAGGTGCAGCTACTGTTTTGTTGATATAATTTCTTATCACGTTGCAATAACAACTATGAATGTAATCAGATCGCAAAACTACAATTTTACACATTCTTATCAAAGCAAATGAACAATGTACAATCAGAAAGGATGAGAAACGGTGGTATTAAATTTAATTCATATTTTTGAATACGTTATTTATTACTGTTCAATTTATTTAGATGTTAGATGTTTTATTTGAACTTCGATTTCTTTAAATAATTTTTGGACGTTAGTTTGTAACCATCTAAAAATATTTTATTTCATTGTTATAATTTATAAACAATACGGACAAAGGAAGTATTATAATGATTAACGAAGATAATAATGTACGTTGTTATTATAATCGAGAATAATAGTGTAATACAACACTCGCTGACTGTGAATAAATTATATGTTTGATATTTATTACAATCTCGGATTTCAGCGTATGTTTTATCTCTTGTAAAATCTAAACATAAAATAAATAAAAATTACGATAAATAAAGCGAAGTTCAAAATTTTCCCACCGATAGGCAGAGACGAATTAAAACTGAAGGCAAAAATTTTCTGTGTAATGTTTTAAATCGATATTATTAAATAAAAATTTTTGTGTATTGTTTAAATTGTAATGTTCAAATTCGAGTAACGTATAAATAGCAACAAAAATTTTCAACTAACGTTAAAATGATTAAAATTAAAGCGATCGAAATTAAAACTTTTGACTATTTAAATTTTGTAATAAAAAGTAAAACCATACATCCATACTGCCATGTATGGCATCCATGATGTCATACATCCAGCTAATTCGAGAAGCTCAAAAATATAAAGAAGCACGGTTAATTCCTTTTAGGGAAGCAAAACTCACAACTTTGTTTCAAAAGGCATTATCAGGTCAAGAAGCTATCTCGTGATAGTAAATATAAATCCGAGCTCGGAAAATTTCTCTGAAACTCAAAATGGGCAATTGTAAAATATGTCGCGTTAGAAGAACAGAAAGTTCAACATTAGTTGAAAAATAAATTTACTCAGCACATTAACAACTCAAATAATGCGAATTTGATAGTTTTAGAGAAAGAGGGCGATGAACATGAAATAAATGAACTGAAAGCCGAATTTGTTGAGCTGTATGAGTATTTAAAATATTTAAAATCAGATGCCACCAATTATCAGAGTGAATTGATAAATCGATATAAAAAAAGTTGTACAGGACACCGAAAATTATTGGAAGAAACGATACCACATTTAAAAACAAAATTTAAACAAAACGTAAAAAAATTAAACACAGCGATGATTTGTTTAGATGAGGAAGAAAGTTGTAATTTAACTTGTAATGAAGGTAAAATATTAATTAAGCAAAGTGAAGAATATGAACTGGAAATTAATAGAAAGAAAGAGGAATGAAAGTGATACAACAAAGAAATGTTGAGCTCAATGAAATTTTACATGATGCTCAAAAAAAAATTTTGAAGAAAATAAAATGATATGAGAAAAGTTACAGAGACAATTAAGGGAAAAGTTTCAAAATCAAGAAGAGAAATTGTATAAAATTCCATTTAATTACTGAATTTGTATGTTACATTTTTACATTTGTTTACATATATTTTTAAAATTATTGTAAATCATGTAATCAAAATTATTTGTATGGTAAATATTTAAAAAAAAGTGCATGAAAATTAAAATTGTGTAGCTCAATTAACAATAAAAAACCACTTTCTGTCAACAAATGTAATTCATTAAATATTTACATAATTTACACATACTCCTTTGGGACCCTCGACTAGAGACTGATAAGGGCTCCCTTACCAAAAGGGGAGATTTTGAAAATCACATTTTCCGCAATTTTGACACTAGGAAGGTATATAAAAAATTTAAACCACTTTTACCTCAAGTATAAATCACTTTTTTTAGGCCTTTTCGGGGCCCCCTTAGGTCGGGGGCCTTCGGCGATCGCCTACTTAGCCAGTCAGAACCTGCACATACTTATCAATATAAGCTGAAAAAACTACAAATATGCACATTCATTTTATTATAATGCAACAATTTATTCAGTAATATCCAAACTATTACAGTAAACTAAACACTTCGAAATTTTCAAAAAGAAATTCGTTGTTCCTAATATGGATGAACGCAACAAGTAATGGCTTACAGTTTACAGTAGGAATCAATTTTTCCTAGTATTAGATGGGCGACATGTTGCCCCTTAGCATTTGTAGTTTGGTCTATTCTATAGACATCCAGAAGTCCTTCTCCATAAATCTTCTCTGATAGAGCTGATCAAATCTGAATACATTAATTTTATCGACAAACGATTTTCACAATGTAGAAGTCACTTGGATGATTCGTTTCACATATTTTTTCAAAAAGGCGTGAGCAACGCCCCATACGGGGTTTTGTAAACTCCGCTAATTTCGACCCACCTTAAGATGGGGCTTATTTTTTTTATTTTATAATCCTGGTTGTAAAATCCCCTAACGTCGAGGGATTACTAGGCAATAAGATTATAAAGCTTATAGATAGGCTTTAGGGATAATATTTATATTGCTACCAACTTTGATGAATATAAATAATCAAATAAATGGAAAAATAAAATAAAAGTCAATTAATAATTAAAAAGTTATAATTGGTGTAGTTGTGGTTCGTTTTTCTACAATAAATTGTTACATTATGTAAGTTTTAGTTTTTTGAGTTCATTATTGGCTATAAATGCAAAATAATGCTACACAACATTGCTAGACAACATTATTTTGCATTTATCACGTTTGGTTGTTTGTTTGTAATTATGAAAAATATTATTTAACATTGTTTCAAATGTAAAAATGTTGGGTATCCATAAATTACTGCTTCAGGGGTTTATTATCTCAAGTTCTTATTTTTTATGTACTTTCAAACATATTGGCCTATACAGGGTGTCCCCGCACTCACTTTACATAACTTAGGTGGTGATAGAGGACACTTTTCTAAGAACAATTTTTAACAAAAATTTTTTTCTAAATTCAAACCCTCGAAAGTTAGGCCTCTTTAAAGCATTTTTTTTAATTTCCACCTTCACGTGGCCATAGCCCCGAAAGTATTGATTTTTCAGTAAAAATGGTTTAGTCATTTTTTAAAGAGCGTGAAATAATCTACAAACTAGATTCAAACCTTTTCTTGTCTAAAATCAACGGCTTTCGAGTTATGAATTAAAGTAGGTTAAAAAATGTCGAAAAATTTGAGCTTTCTTTTTCTCTGGTTTTTTTCAAGACCCTGTATCTTTTAAACGAAACATTTTACAAAAAATCTGACGCCCCATTCCGGATAGGAAATTTAACGGACTATAACTTTTGTCTAGTAAAAATTTTTGAGAAACCAATCCATTTCACAGAAAATCAGAAAATAACAAACGAGACAGCTACAAAACATAAAATTTAATTCACAAAATTTTTATTTTTTTTGAAAAATTATTTTATTAATTCATTTTAAACTATTAGATTATTTAAGTAAATGTTGAAAATGACCACCCTCGTTTTTAATACACAGTCGTGCTCGTTTTAAAATATGCTTTATAGTATTATTTATAAAATGTTCTTTTTTTTTAAAATCCATTATAGCAGAGGTGGTCAACAAGGTCGAGGGATTGACCGGTCGATCACGATGCCAATTTTGGTAAATCCGTGAATGTGAAAAGTGTCAAAAATTCGAATTTCTGCGATTAAAAGTGTCGAAAAATCGCCTTTTTTCGATTTGTTTCGACAAACATCTTTTAAAACAATCACAACTGTGTATTGAAAATGAGGATGGTCATTTTCAACAATTACTTTATTAATGTAATAATTTAAAATTAATTAATAAAATAATTTTTCAAAAAAAATAAAAATTTTGTGAATTAAATTTTATTTTTTGTAGCTGCCTTGTTTGTTATTTTCTGATTTTCTGTGAAATGGATTGGTTTTTCAAAAATTTTTACTAGACCAAAGTTGTAGTCCGTTAAATTTCCTATCCGGAATGGGGCGTCAGATTTTTTGTAAAATCTTTCGTTTAAAAGATACAGGGTTTTGAAAAAAAACAAAAAAAAAGAAAGCTCAAATTTTTCGACATTTTTTAACTTACTTTAATTCATAACTCAAAAGCCGTTGATTTTAGATAACAAAAGGGTTAAATCTAGTTTGTAGATTATTTCACGCTCTTTAAAAAAGTACTAAACCATTTTTACCGCAAAATCAATATTTTCGGCGCTATGGCCACGTGAAGGTGGAAATTAAAAAAAATGCTTTAAATAGGCCTAACTCTCGAGGGTTTGAATTTAGAAAAAAATTTTTGTTAAATATTGTTCTTAGAAAAGTGTCCTCTATCACCACCTAAGTTATGTAAAGTGAGTGCGGGGACACCCTGTATAGTTGTTTCACGCAGCTTTCTTTGTTCTTATTAAAATTATTTTTTAATAAACAAATTATTGTTTTAACAAAAACTTCTTTTCAATATGAAATCCATACACAGATAAGTTTGGCACATCAGAGCTTAGGTTATTTGTTGAAATTCGCTCTAGTTTTTATACATTTGTGGCCATATGCAATCTTAGGAACATCAGAGCTCATGAGTTGTCCATGAAGGACATTTACGCAAACCGGGGGAGTCATAAAATGTTTGCTATATAAAAATTGTTTTTATAATTATTATTACTTCAGGGAAGTTATTATTTCAAGTTATTCTTAAGCGGTGTTCGCAATAAAGTGGGGTCTTGCCTTGCTTCGGCAGAAAGTTAGCAAGAGCCAATCAGAATGAACAATTTTTTAATCATAGAAAAGGATGGACAAAATACTTTAATCTAATTGGCGCTTGCCAGCTCTCTACAATGCAAGACCCCACTTCATTGTGAACGCCGCGCCGCTTTATTTTTTGCGTACTTTCAAACATATTGGTCTGAAATAATTGGACTACTGGTCAATGTGGCAACAAATTGTTAATTTATGAGGATTATAGATTTTATTTTAATCGTGTATTAAAATGTGGAGATGCTGTGATCAAACTTCCAACAGTGAACAATAACCATTGAAGAGATAGAAATTAACTCAATTATTTGACGAGGAACATCATTAATTATTATCAAATATACAAATTAAAACAAAACATGGGGAAGATTTTCGTACGAAACCAGCTCGGAGGACTCGAAATTTGAAATACTCTTAACTTTGCAGAAAATAAAATTAAAATGATGAGAATGCAAGCTCATTTAAGCTCAAACAATTCTCTATCGATAGACAGCGATTTCACAAGAAAGTTAGAAATAAGAACAGAAATCGATAAACGTCTATATCTCCACCCCCGCAAGAATTTCGCGAGTAACTCCGTGACTATTGAGGCTCAAACGAGAAATTTGGAAGCTCATTGATGCTCAAACTATACTGAAACGTTTGACACCTATTGCAACCAAAAAGTTTAAAAAGAACTTGCTCGGAGTACTCGAAACTTGAAATACTCTTAACTTTGCAGAAAATGAAAATACAATTATGTGAATGGAAGCTCATTCAAGCTCAAACGAAGCTCTATCGATAGACATCGATTTCGCAGAAAAATTCGTAATAATTATGAAAATAGGAAAATATGTCTCCAGCTCCCCCCCCCAATATTTCGCGAAGAACTCCGCGACGGTTGAGGCTCAAACAAAAAATTTGGAAGCTCATTGATGCTCAAACGTTTGACACCAATTTTACCCAAAAATTTCACTTGAAGGGCATGATGTCGGCATCACAGTTTTATAGGTGATTGGTTTTCATTAAGAATTTTGTGTATATTTTAAACTTTAAAGTTTAAATAAATTCAAAATTTTCTGTTTAGTTATTATGTATAATTTAGTTAAGTCCTTCTTAATTATCCTACTTAAAATGTATTACATTCGGGGAGTTTACAACTAGGATTATTTTTGAAATCTTCAAAATTAGGGGAGTTCACCACTTTTTTTAAATTCTACCTGCTGGATTAGGGGAGATTACATATGCCCAGCCATCTGGACCAGTTTTTGTGGGTAGTTTTTGGTTCCCGGTGTAGGCACATCTCTTGGATACGAAAAACGGTCCTTTTTAGGGCCAAAAATACTTGGAAAGGGTTTTAATTCATTTAACGACGTTGGATCTTTGTCGAAGGTGGATGTCTTGTCAAAATTGACTCCTTCGCGCCCCCGCCCTGCTCTGGACGCTCCAGAGCCATTTTGACATCACTTGCAGTAGACGAATTTGAAATACTAACAAATCTTACCTTCACTTCCAAAGATATTTGTAGGTGAAGGTTTATTAATGGTAAAAATTTTACCGATATTTGAAAACTCGTCTTATCAGGTTAATGGATGTCTCGCTGTCCCTTATTAAAACCTGCGCTTAGCTCATTCGCAAGTCTGCGTCGTAACTATCGCGAAGTGAATACATATAAGGTGTTGGAAAATTTTAGTAAAAATTAGTTAGTTTTACTTTTTAGTTCTTTTTTTTATTAAAAGCTTTGTTTATGAATTTTTTTCTAACATTTTTATTTACTTATATATTTTATTTTTTGAAAAGAAAATCTCATTTTTACTTTTCAAAACAAACTATTTTGGAAATTAACATGATTTATTGTCGTATTCCAATGGAATGTAGACCAAAATTTCAAAACTTTTAAAGACACCAAGTATTTTATTTTTGTTTATTAGGGCTAATCCTACTTCAGGATAAACCTTTCCAACTAATCTTACACCATCATAGATCAGTCTTCCTATGTAAACTGGCACATTCCTTTGAAATCCACCCTTTATCAGCTTAATACCAGGAATTTTTTGCAAACATGGAAGTTGTTCAAGATTTATTTTAATCCAACGAACATTCAATTTACGTTTTGTGCAGAAAATCTACAAATGTATTGCATGACTCACAAATAAACTGAAATTCTGGTGATATTACTTACCATAACATTGGTGGATAAGGTGGAAATGTTCCAATTTTCGCATACTTGAAGTCTGCGAGATCCCGCATAAAGGGATCCGGGTAGTAATCCTACGTTTTCAACAAATGCTTGGCCGATGTATAGCTTCCCTAAAGAATCAGGGTTGCTGTAATCACCGGCATCGAAGGCATTTCTTGAAACGTTTCCGTTGTACCTCGTCCAGTACCAATCTAAAAATATTTGGAAAAAAAATTTCGTTAAAAAAACATCGTTAAAATTCCTTACCTGGTTCTTTACAAGTAGAACCTGAAGGGTCTGGACATCTCCAAGATCTTTGTAAATCTTCAGATCTCAAGGAAACCATAGTATTCAATGAACGTTTAGAGGCCCATACTCCATAGGCAAGTAGCAAAACGACAAACAGCTCCATTTGATATTTTCAAATTAAATCTAAATATTGCGATAAATATTTTACACAAAATTTGTTGATTATGAGAAATATCTATTGCCCAATCGTTTTTATACTGATAGATTATTTCAGTCACAATTATTTTTATTGCTTTATAAATGTAGCATTGTACCTATTTTTATGTATTTTTTTTATTATTTTCTTTCAAAATGCAGCATAAACTTATTTTATGAGTTTCTTATAATTAATTTTCTAATGTAGTGTATTGTTAATTATGATTGTGTTGTTTTATATGCAGGGATACTGAAAGGTACCTGGCGGCACCCTGGCCCCACTGCACCCCTGGCTTTTATGTCATGTTCATTATTCTAAGTTTAAGATTCATTTTAGGCGAAGCGCATGTTTGTTTTAAAATAATTAGTTAAGCTTAACAACCACTTAACAACAGTTTGTAAAACCGACTCTTAGAGCAGTTCAGCAGTGTGGTAGAGTTCCGTTATTGAAAAAAGAAAAGGTGGAGCTAATGTGCAGAAACGAAAATGAGTCCGTTCCACTTTATGTTTGTGTCAATTGGTGGAATTGGGTGTCACGTGTCAGCTAGTGCGCCGGATTTTGGATACGCCTTTTCTTCATTCATTAATGAGGCAACTTGAAGAAAATCGATTTTGAAAGTTTAATAAATTTAAAAAGGAAGAAACTTTTTAAATAATAGAAGTGGTCATTGTATCTTTATTTAGTTAAAAAAATACAAAGGTGATTGGCATAGTATAGAATATAGATAACTGAGTGGTTATCCATTAAATCCGGATATAGGCATTAAATAATTCTGTGTTGATTGCGAAAAAGTGCGTATGTCATGATTTTGCAAAATTGAGGTTTTGACACATTCCCATACAAATTAACTTGCTCTTTCTTTTGGTATAACTGTCAAAGTCATAGCGTACATATTAAGCGAGATATTTAATAAAATACATTTCGCCTGTCGAAAAAAAAACTAAATAATTATGTAAAATATCCTATATTTAATTAATATAACTTATTAGTTATATTGTCTGTAATAATATGAAATTTAATAATAATTATGCAAAAAAGAATTATATACTCCCAAACTGCCTTAAATACACCAAGTTCAATTTTGCCCTAAAGTTTATTTCGCCAATATCTCAGTTTGACAAATATTGACTTAAGCACTTTTTCGCAATCAACACAGAATTAATATATACAATTAAAATGTTTAGGTAATTTCAAGATCAAATACAGGGAGCATATTATAGAAGTGGACAATCAATTTACAGACATTTTAAACAGATACAAACAAAAACAACGCATATGAACAAACAATCAATCAATGCACTTGGTGGTCCTACTTCCAAAGTGTCACATAGACAAATTGTTTGTTATTTTATGTTAATAAATTATACAATTTTATTATTAAAAAAATTAAACTAATTGTAACAAAAAAGTACTTACTTTACAATATAAACACAAATATAACTAATAAAAGCAATTTCTAGGTTTATGAAAGCATATGTAATTTTCTCTATTTTGTTAAATTTTCAACAGTTTGAAGCTTGTTTGAATAATAAAATTTTTAGAACACTTTCCGCATGAATTTGACATCTGTCAAAATTAAATTTGGTATTCCTAAGCTTTTCCCTTCCCCCCCCCCAAGTACAAAACAGAACCAAATGCGCATGCTTGGATACATAACCCTACTTTGCATAACCTCACTCTTCACTTCACCTCACTGAAAAGTCAAATTTTCTAAGAGTTACATCACCGCACCACAGATGGCGCCACAGTCAGGTTATTACTGTCGCGAGACAATCGTTTCAAAATATGTGCACAGGACCGGCTTTTAGAATAATAATTTGAAAATTGTTATTAATTATAAACGTGATTTTGTTTGAAATTTTTGAATTTTGAAGACACCACAAGATAAAGGCTTGGTTAAGGTCAGGGACATCGTAAAACATGGTGTCTTAAACCTCCATTTACTCCTTCAGGTTAGCAATCAATTAAATAGTTTTTTCCTTTATTTTATTTTTCTTTTTGTATTAACTTTAATAGAAATGAAAAAAATATTTATAGTTTATTAAAGAATAACATCAAACATATAAAAGACCAGCACGCTCTGCCGCCGCCTCCAGCGTGTCATTTTTTAGGACACACAACGCATTCTGATTGGTCGTTGGTAGTACCAACTTAAAAGCAAAAATCACCTCCCCCCTGGGATCGAGTAGCACACCAATCGAGTTTTCAACCTTGGCGAACTGCCCGTCCGTGGATGGGCCTTCCAGCTAGTTAGCATATAAAACATAAATTTTCATTCAAAAATGCTTCAAAGCCAAAATAACACTCAAAAAACTATCCGTACACATATGTTGCCAAGGATCAAAACTGTCATTGGTGAAATGTCATCATACATTCTGGACACACGCTTTCTTTGCACTTTTCACACGCGTATCTTGTTCTACGTGTACAATGTATTTCGTGGCATCGTGGTGGATTTTTATAATCCATTTTTATAGGATAGTGTCCATGCCCATCGGTTCGAATCTCAGGAATAACTTTAGTGCACGCTCTTCTCTTCTTTCGTGTAGGCTCAGCTGACGACAGAGATGGTCGTCCTCTCTTTCTTGTGCTGTCATGAAGTTGAATTAGTGTTGATGCAATTGAAGATTTGAATTCCAGCAATGCAATTTTTGATCCGTTTGCTTTACGGTAGAGCAACCACGCGTTTACTATAGCGACATTCACAAAATGAAACACAATACGCAAATAAAATTTCTTGTTCTTTATAGCATGAGGGTAGAAATACCATTATCTCAGAACATCATATACCATTTGGCATGAAAGATATTATGGT
This sequence comes from Rhagonycha lutea, assembly GCA_958510855.1. Taxonomy (NCBI): domain Eukaryota; kingdom Metazoa; phylum Arthropoda; class Insecta; order Coleoptera; family Cantharidae; genus Rhagonycha; species Rhagonycha lutea. The sequence continues at coordinate 17,175,007 of OY294042.1, forward strand.
AACAGAATTGGAAAAAATAGTATTTAGTTCACATCTGAACATTGTACACAAACGTGGACACATATATAAACAAGCGTATCAATGTTTATTTATAATTATGTTTGATTTTAATTATAAAGCAATGTAAATTAGGCCTTTACCCAACGCTTACCAATTTTTATTGCACATAAACACAAACTGTTTAGAAATAACAACTGCAAAAACTTGTCACAGTAAAAGAACATAACCTCGAATGCTCACTTCGGAATGAAATAGCGCCCACAATAAGATTTTGAACAATTTTGGTCTTTAATGTGTGTTATAGTACGGTGAAATAGTAAACGTTCACAACGGTTGCCAGTAAACAGAACAGAACCACGTTTAATAACATATATTAACATTATTCGAAGTGTACACATATGTGCTTATGTCCTTGAAGAGGTTAATTTGTATGTTTTCTTTCATTTCTTCTTTTTGTTAACTTAATTTAATTTGTTCTGTATTTTGCATTTTATAGTTTCTTTTATTTTGTATATTATTTGTTTTCTTTCATTTCTTTTCCTTTTTTATGTTAATTTAATTTAATTTGTTGTATTTAGCCTTGAAAATGGGTAATTAAAGAACCCGAAACGTCGGACAATATATTTGTTTCATTTATGACCGCTTCTCAACGATTTCATCTACAATTATAAATGGAAGGTCAACTAACTTCTTACAACTTATAATCATTTTGTATCAAAATTTAAATATGTGTAAAAAACTATATTTCTAATTAAAATGTCATGGGCGGATTGCTACAATTCAATGTAGTAGTTTCCTTCATTATTTTGTCATTATATGGTTGACCATTAGTTTTTCTTAAATTAATATTATGATAAATTTACACATTTGAACAATTGTCGTTTCGAAACAAACACTTTTTATTTTACATGTTCTTTATTACAAAAGAAATGTGTAATTACAAAATACAAATTATAAATTACTACAAAAAATTATTCATCAACGATCTACAAAAACTAATAAAAAATATAAAAAACTAAAAATTTAATATATCTGACCAATAACCGTCATCGACCACTTTTGATCATCATCCCAAACAAAAACACATGTTTTTTTCATTAAAAAAATATTTACAAAATTATAAAATTTAAAATTAATAGAACACAATTATTCGTCCAACGACCTATAAAAACAAAACTTGTAAAGAATATAAAAAAAAAAATGAAAATTTAATGTATCTCACCAATAACCACCATCATCGTCATCCCAAAATTTCCAAAGTTCATCATCATGATCATTCCAATTATCTTCAATTTCGTTCCAAAATAATTCAATCTTTTTGACTGGTTTCTCCTCAAGTAATTATCTTTTTCTACCAATCATCTACTAGAATAAATCCCTAATATATATACAATATAATATATTATTTATTATATATTATTATATTGTCACATTCCATTTCCATCCTTAATTTTCACCCTAAAATAAAGAACGAATAAAGATTTCTAGTTTTTCCAAAATTTTGTAAATAATAAATTAAAAGACAAAAATGATGTTCGTTATTTTGAGTTTCATGATTTAATATTTCCTTATAGAAGAAGCAGAGTGCAATAGTGTAAATCGCTGGCTCCTTGCTAAAAAAAGACCAATTCGATCCCGGTAATGGTAAAAAAATGTATTTAGATGAGTTATACCGTTGACAGACTGAAACGTTAATGACTATTAACGCTATTAACAATCCTTTCAGTCAGAATTCCACGAATCTGATACACATAATAAAAATACTCAAATCACCACTTGTTGTATTATTTGAGGGGGTCCATTGCAAAACTCGTTAAGTCCACTTTTGTTCATAAATGAGTTAAGCGTGTTATCAGATTGCATTTACCTAACTCTAGTAATGGTTAAAATTTCACGCTGCCAAATTTGCTATAAAGCATAGAAAATCGTTGTTGAAAAGTGGGTATCACTGCAAAACTATTTAAATCCACATGCCTTGTCACAGCAAAAGTAGTTCTTTCCATGGGAGCATAGAGCGTGATACTACACTACATACACTAGTGTATTGTATTAACTCTTTCATAGTACTAACAACGTTATAGTCTTATAGTGGTGTACAGCAATTAAATTCCCAATTAAATTTTATAATAATAAAAAATTTACAGTGGTAATATTTTAATAAAATGGATAAAATATTATAATAATGGTTAAAATTTCACACTGCAAAAGTTGCTATAAAGCATAGAAAATGGTTGTTAAAGGTTGTCGCAGCAAAACTAGTTAAGTGCCAAATTAAAACTTTAATAATATGAAGAATATGGCAATATCCATCCTAAAAAGGATAAGAAATTGAAAATTAAGTATGTCTCCACATAAATAATTATGTACGTGTTCTCAAATATTGAGCGAAGTGAGCCAAATAGTTTTTTGCTTCTCCTGTAAAATTACCTAAAGTGGACTTAACGAGTTTTGCAACGGACCCCCTCATTTACTTAAGTATCATTTACGCCATTTAATAAATTAAATTAATTGCGGATTTACAATTTATGAAAAAGTTAATGAAGATTAATTTTCAGTCTGTCAAAGGTATTAGGGTCATTCCACGTGAAATCAACACACTTTTTAGACTGACCATCTCCGATTTTGTTAAAATTTGGTATATCGATAGAGTGTACGGAGACTAACAAAAATACAAATTTTTATTTCAATATCTCAAACGGTTTCCAAAATATCGCTATGTAAAATTTTCAAAAATTGGCTGCCGGAATATTTTCTAATCATTATAACAGCTCTCCTAATTAAGCTACAGAGGTGGGCGTGGTGTCATTTTACTTAGTTTTTAATGCCCTTTCCGATGATATACAGCACATAGTCCTTTCTTATAAACATACTTTCCAAAACTCAAAATCAAAATTTTGAATTTGATTTTCTCAAAAAGTACGTCTTCAAAATTCTTCAAAATTTTTCTGTGAATAGTTTCTACTTATGGTAAGTGACTGCCAAAATTTGAAAGTGGGACGGTAATGGCTTCATAGTTAAAATAATTTTTAAGTACAAGATGGTGTTGAAAGAACGATAGACTCTATATTATAGTAAGTGAAGTACCGCAGAAATTGTTTGTGAAAAATGAAATTTACAATATTTTATAAAAAATATATGTTAGTTTTACGGAAATGAGTCTTGCCAAATAATTTGGTGCTTTATGGGGGATGGGGGCACCCCTTGCCGGCAAGGATATAAAGTCCAACTACTATGTTAATTTTTTCTGAGAAAATGAATGTATTTAGATCAATTTGGGTTTTGACACATTATTAAACTAAATTTTTTCATTTCTTATATTGTAGGTCTAGCGCACCATTGGGAGATTTTCCACCTCATTTTAAGAGCTGTTTCTGGAGTTCAGCTGCCACATATTCATTTTGTAATATTTTGAATTGAAAAATTTTTTAAATGCTTTTAGAGACTTGTATAATATTGTGTCAAAACCCAAATTGATCTAAATACATTCATTTTCTCAGAAAAAATTCACATACTTTTTATCCTTGCCGGCAAGGCCCCAAGTGCCCCCATCCCCCATAAAGCACCAAATTATTTGGCAAGACTTATTTCCGTAAAACTAACATATATTTTTTATAAAATATTGTAAATTTCATTTTTCACAAACAATTTCTGCGGTACTTCACTTACTATAATATAAAGTCTATTCGTTCTTTCAACACCATCTTGTACTTAAAAATTATTTTAACTATGAAGCCATTACCGTCCCACTTTCAAATTTTGGCAGTCACTTACCATAAGTAGAGACTATTCCCAGAAAAATTTTGAAGAATTTTGAAGACGTACTTTTTGAGAAAATCAAATTCAAAATTTTGATTTTGAGTTTTGGAAAGTATGTTTATAAGAAAGGACTATGTGCTGTATATCATCGGAAAGGGCATTAAAAACTAAGTAAAATGACACCACGCCCACCTCTGTAGCTTAATTAGGAGAGCTGTTATAATGATTAGAAAATATTCCGGCAGCCAATTTTTGAAAATTTTACATAGCGATATTTTGGAAACCGTTTGAGATATTGAAATAAAAATTTGTATTTTTGTTAGTCTCCGTACACTCTATCGATATACCAAATTTTATCAAAATCGGAGATGGTCAGTCTAAAAAGTGTGTTGATTTCACGTGGAATGACCCATTACTAACACATTTAGTAATAATAATGTGCGGTTAATGAAATAGTTGAGGTTATTTGTTTCTTTTTTGTTTCTTAAAAACAAAAAACAATCCTCATCAGTTTTCGATTTGTTTCTTTAAAAAGAATCAACATGGATTAGGCCTACAGGGGAAACCATGTAAAAAAAGACGCTCCTTGCATTCTACCTCTTAGGTGGTGTGGAAACGAATGCTATCATTTGTCATCCATGAACAATATTTTTGATAAACAATTGTTTTATTAATGCTTCAACGTTAAACCCCTTACTACCGTTATGGGTATGTTAGATATTATAATAAATTTTAACAGCCGCATTCATAAAAACTTAGAACAGTGTTTTTGTTAAAGTCCTCTTTAACCATAAGCTAACTGTATTTTTGCTTACATCATACTATGTTAAATTGTTATCAATAAATATTAAACAATTTTGAATGAATGGAGCTATTCTGTAGTATTTATATCCCATATAAAAGTAATGTACCTATATTAGGTATGGCCGGATTAGGTATAGTTTTAAAACATCTCAAAAATTTCTGACTTAAAATCACTTTTTTTCCGTTATATAATTTTTTGTGTGCAGAGAACCGTTTTCTTAGAGATGTCACCGAAGCTCAAAAAATCGGCCTAGTAGAAAAAAAGTTGTGTTGTTTTAAAGTCAAAATAGTACCCGGGTACTAGGTATGGCTCCATTAGGGTTAAATAATTTACCCAATTTTGTACTTAATTTATTAAAATAAAAAATTATGCCTAGTTTTTGTTTTCATTACTAGAATTTAAAAATAAAAATAGGGTCAAGTGGGCCACTTTGAGACAAGTTTACCATGAGACAAAATACAATAATTTCAAATTTAGCGACCGTAGCAATTATTGCTTCAAGATGTGACCGCAACATGCTGTTGGCGTGTTGTGTACAACGTTTGACAATACAAGGTAAGTAGGTATTATTAATAGAGATTTTTAATTTGTTCAAATGCTACCACTGCTTGTTTACTTTGGATGGCTATAATTTTCATATATTGTGTCCTTTTGTCATGACCTAACAATAATTTCAACTGCGTTTTGAGGTTATTGAAAAAATTACGAAGTGTTTTTAAAAAATACTAGATCGGGCTACCTTGAGACAAAAATTGTGGGCCACTATGAGACATGTCTCAAGGTGAATACCAAGTGTCCTTTTTCGTAAAAGTGCTAAAATGAACAATTTATTTGTTTATCGTATAGTTCCTGATATTACCACTATAAATCTAAAAGACATAAAACATGTTTTACCTACACCAACAGAAATAGGGAAGACAAAGCGCCAACGCGCATTTATTAATTTTGGGATTTGCTTTAACCGCTATGTAGCAAACTCATTTATAAGATTCCATATCAATAACCTAAAAATTGAGAGGCAATAAAAGATTTAGAATACTTTTTGATTTTATAATTTACATTTAAAAATACCTATCAATTATGGCAAAAATAATTTTGCCTGGGTCCTTCCTTTTACAGTCCTTGGAAGGAAATTTGGGTTAACTGCTATGTAGCCATCTCATTTATAGGATTCCATATCAATAGGCCTAAAAATTAGGAAACAATGAAAGATGTAGAATACTTTTTGATTTTATAATTTACATTTTAAAATACCTATCAATTGTGGCAAAAATTATTTTGCCTGGGTCCTTCTTTTTTTGTCCGTGGAACGAAATTTGGGATAACCGCTATATAGCCAGCACACCAATAGACCTAAAAATTAAGAGACAATGAAAGATATAGAATTTAATGTGCTTATAATAGTTCTATTCGCGGAGACAATTCCGGTTACGTTTTATCCTACTGCATCTGCGGATTTATACTTTTTATCATCTAATTTGAGCTTTAATGACAATTTTATTATAAATCCGCACGCGCAGTAAGATAGAACGTAACCGGGATTTTCTCCGCGAATAGAGCTAATATGTTGAATATTCTCATTATTGTATTTACATCATTCCGTTTCTTTTGCTACAAATGCATTTTAACATTGTTACACAATTCTAAGAAGCATAATTAATAATGTATTTAATTAAAAGATCTTCAGATCTTTCTGAAGATGACCGCATCGCGCGGTTGAAAGCTCAAATACATTATTAATTATATTTCCTTAATTCGTAATTTATTAAAATATAGGGTGTCCCAGTAACACCGCCTATTTTGAGATTTGAAAAAAACGTCGTGTTTATTTGAAAAGTTCAAATTTTTTTATTGTAATAAAGAGTGTAGACATGGAGGTTATGTATGGAACACAATATCTGATAAATGGTCGCCTCGTGTCTGAGGCACTCGTCAGTTCTTTTGGTGAAATTTTCGATGATATTTTGGCATAGTTCCGGCTCAATTTCATCAATGGCGCGTCGAATCTTATCTTTTCGTTCAGAAATTGTTCTTGGATTAATGGCATACACCTTTCCTTTAAAAAAAACTCAAAGAAATAAATCCAAAGGCGTCAAATTCACATCGCCGCGAGCCGCGGCGCGAGATAACTCTCCTTTCAAATTTCGTCTTTAACAATTTTATCGTTTCGTTCGCTGTGTGGCAGGTTGCGCCAATCTGCTGAAAACACATATCTTCGAGATCCATTGAAGCAATTTTAGACCAGAAAAAGTTATGCTTATCATCTCACGTCTCAATTGTTGCTGAGGACGATGGAAAATTGAGGCGGAAGGATTCTGGTCAACACTCTCACTAATTGTTGCAATGATTTCATTACAACGAGCTGCACGAACACGGACAGGTTTCTTTTGGGTTTGAATTGACCCAACTGCCTCAAATTTCGCTATTAATTGGACCACTGTACGGCAAGAGGGTGCGTTATGGTGACCGAAAAATCAACAACATTTTCGAATCGTCTCTGCAAAAATTTCACTATTTCTGTAGTGGATTTTCACAATTTCTATGCGTTGTGCATCCATATAATTTTCCAAAACTAAACCTCAATGTTCACACATAACACCTATCAAAAAACAGCACTCTAAGACTGACACTTAAAAAATGGCGCTAAATTCAAAATAGGCGGTGTTACTGGGACACCCTATATAACACTAATTTATTTTCACGAATTAATAATTAACCAATTTTAAATTCTAAGAAGCGTTAAAATAATACAATGTAACTTGTCCGAGAATTTTTGCATTTAATTTCATAAGAATTGTAACTATAGAATGATTAAACCCTTACTAATTCTGTTTGTGATTGAATTTTTTCAAACTTTTTTGTGTTACTGGTGACCCTAATGGATATTTTATAAAATTATAAATTTATATAGCTATTTTCTTTTTAAATAACTTCAAAAAGTCAAATTACATTGAAATTATTGCAATTTTTATTATTTGTCCGAGGACAATTGAGAGTCACTGTACATATTTACAGACAGGCAATTGCAGACTATACAATCTTGCGATAACAGTCAAGCTTTCCATTTTCCAATGGCAATTATTTTTTATTGTAAATAAATTTACAATTTATTAACCCACTTTTAAATTTTATTTTATATGTAAAACATTTGAAAATTACCATAAAACACAAAATTTGGTTTTTCCAAAATATTTTTTACTTTTTTTACTTTCGATATTTTGTAGAGCCAATGTCGTTTTCGAAAAATAAAATGTTTGCCTTTATTTGTGCATTCTGGAAAATAAATTTTCCAGAAATTTTTAATTTTTCTTTACCAAAATTGCCGTAATTTTTCAAAACATTTAACACCAAATTTATGCCTCTATGATTATAACTAAAAAGTCACCATTTTTTAAGAACATTTTTAAAATTAACACTTTAACTTCAATGGAGCTCGAGCGAAACGATGTTCACGCAATGAACGTTGCAAACGATTATCCGCCACGCTTAAAATTAGCCTATTGTTTTAAATGTTAATGTGAGTTAAATTTAATGCACGTGGCGGCCAACGTATTAAATAAAAAAACAAAAGATGGTGGCTCTCAATAATCGCCAAAAGAAGCAAAAAGATTACATTAGCAAGAAGGAATTTTCATCCGAGATAATTATGTAAACTTCATGATTATAGATTTTTTTTAAGCTGATTGAAGCTGATCTGAAATGAGTCATCAAAGTTATATTTATAAACTGCTGACTGATTAGACTGCATATTGTTAATTGAAATAATTGCATTTCTCGTTACTGTGATTACTTTTGTTATTTTATTTAAAGATATACTAATTGCAGTAACCAATTCGAAATTGCTATAAAATGGTTCGATTTATTAGCTCTATTCGCGGTAACAATCCTGGCTAAGTTTTATCCTACTGCGTCTGCGGATTTATAATAAAATTGTCATTAAAGCTCAAATTAGATGATAAAAAGTATAAATCCGCAGACGCAGTAGAATAAAACGTATCCTGAAGTGTTACCGCGAATAGAGCTATTGTAAAGATGAATATTGGGTAATCCAAGATTTCGAAGTAAATCTGTTGGAAACCAAATAATAAGAATTTTCTTTTAATTTTTCAATCTAATCAGCAACCATTTTTCGGTGATGCTCTGGATCCATTTTTTCTTAACATTTAAATTTTTATGTTCGACGAGATTACAAATTTTATTGTAAGTACAGTAGAACCTCTCTTATCCGACACTTCTCAGAAATTCACTCTGGTATGAGTAACTGAAGTGGACGGAGGCTTACATCATCTCATGAGCAGGTGCATCTACTGTTTTGCTGAGATGACTTCGTATCACGTTGTAATAACAACGATCGAGTTAAGTACCTTGCATTTTAACAAGTTTTATTTGAAAAATTTAATTATTTTTAAATAATACCACTTCACAAAATTAATTTGCTAACAATTTTGAATTGTATATACAGCGACTCGCAAAAGTCTTCGGACAACTAATAAAAATTGCAATAATTTCAATGTAATTTGACTTTTTGAAGTATTTAAAAAGAAAATAGCAAGGGTCAAAGGTAACACAAAAAAGTTTGAAAAAATGTAATCACAAACAGAATTAGCAAGGGTTTAATCATACTACAGTTGCAATTCTAATGAAATTTTAAACTGTAAAATGATTTGATTTTTGATCTTTTGATTTGAAAAAAATAATTTTTTTAATTATTCTTCGCTTATAAGGGCCCATTCCTATAGTAAACGTCGAATTAATTCTTGTTTTAAAATGTTTGATATTTATTACAAATCCGTCCCCTTTGTGTCGGTTAAAAGAGGGCCTAGTGTACGTAGTAATCTCAAATAATGTTTGGTGGAAACACAGTTTTGGAAAATCATAAATATGTTGATGCTTCCCCGCCACCCGTGTGATTCCAATGTTTTTTAAATGTTAAAAATTTATTTACGGCCTTGAGATGTAAATTAGTTTTTGTGATTCGTTATTCCGGCCGTAAAGTGAGTGGTTTACGGCCTCATTTGAGGTACGAAAAGTGCCATTTTACGGCTAGGGAGTAAAAAGTCCCGGCACAACGAAAAGCGGTTTACATCATGTAAACTACTATTATTAAATTAAAAACATCGTTAACATAACAATTTTTACATTTTTTAGACCAGTACGAACAAATAATGAAGCAGACATATTCCATTATAAAGAAGTGACCTTTGACCACTTGTTGTTTTAACACCATTGATGAAGGGATATTGAAAATTAAATATATATTTTTCTGTTACATGAAACTAAATAATGTTTTGTCCACTCTGCAAAAAATTATTTTTTCTTCATGCCCACCAACGAATGACTCCATACTCCCCTGTTTTACCAATTGTTTACTTTTGAAAGTACCCTCCAAGTCAGGGGAAGATTTTGTTAGGAACATAAATTACAAAATACTTAATATTATCTCATTTTTAAGTATTTTTTCTATTTGCTAGTGTAGGGTAACTAAGCCCGGCTATATCCCATAAAATGTGAAGAAACTTGACAGAATTGAAAGTAGACTTTAATAATATCGCATAAACAAATCCCTTTTTAATTCTAGAAACATTTGGGGTAGTTCAAAAGATTGTGCTACTAAATTGGAAAACGTAAAAAATTGCTTCGGATCAACAAAAACAAAGAATTAATAAGTACCTAATAAATTACACTTCAATGTTGGTAGTACTAGTGCCATCTGTTGACATCTTTTGAACTACATGACATCTATTATTTATCCTCTATTACAATATAATTAAATTTAATGTAAAGATACAATTACATAATTGATTATGTTACTGTCAGTCACCTCGTCTTTATCAAAGCCATAAAAAAATAATTATTTTCAATTAATTTTCGCAGGATCTGTATCCCAGTATTTCAGGGTTATGGGTTTCCCATTGAAGTTTTTAAAATAAATTTTAAGATAAACATCAAAATACCCCACACTAAAATGTACATTGTACAGCTTGTACCAGGCACTGTTAACTCCTATAGCAAATTTGTTCGCTTTTATGTATCTCTCTCCAACTCTCTCTAACGTATACTATGCGCATAAGTACATCCTCCCCATGCGTCAACCACAGGCACTTTAGAGGCCGCCACAGTAGCAATTTAAAGTTTCCACGGTTTTCATTACAGCAACTGTCAATAGATGTCAATCGTTGGTTCAACTATATTTTCTTTGGTTATGTTTTTACTTTTTATGGACCTTTGAATTTCAATAAATTGTGTCTTTTGCTGGTGGTTATTGTTAAGTTAACATTTTATTATTATTAGTAAGTATTACGAGTTATTTTTTATTTAATTTTTATTTTAACTTTTAATATTTTAAAGGTTAACTTATCGTGTCTCATACCTGATTCCATCGTTTAAAGAAAACGAGAAATATCATTTTTTTAATTTGTGGAAGAAAATGAAGTAGAAAAGTTGCATTACTGCTAGGTTACGTTTTCATGAACTTTTGAATTGTAGTAAATTGTTTCTTTTGTTGGTGGTTTGTCGATAAGTCGGTAAGTGGACTTTTCTGTTATCTTAGGTAGATAAAAATGCATATTTTTTATGAAAAGACGATTTGCACCCCTATTCTGTAACTTTTTCCTTATTGTATAAGATATTTGTTTGGATTTGTTACGATTTTTGAAGTTTCAAACGAACTACGTTGGATATGGTATTCTGTATGGTTTTTCGTTGGACATTACTGTAATTTTGTTATAATTATGTTTGTTATTTTATTTTGTAAGTGTATAATTTCAAAGATTGAATAAAAAACAGAAAAAAGTTGTTGTTTTTCATTTCTACCACATTCAAAAATTTTTTTTTAGATTTTTGAACTACATGTAGTAGATTGATCTAAAATCGATTAGATTTTGTTTTTGACTTTCTTGATATTCATAATATTTTGGTTATCAAGAAAGGAAAAAACGAATCTATCGATTTTAGATCAATCTACTACATTTTATATTTTTTCAATCAAATAAATATTCTATTCAAATTTCCCGCGTTCTGTTTCAGTGGTTACTACCGCCATCTAAAGTGCCTGTGCTTTCTAAATAATAATTAGCGAATAAAAATTTACCATGGAGTTGCATACCCCTGGCTTGTACACTCTTAAAAATTATTTCATTTGAACAAGTGAAAATAAATTTTCTCAGCTATCACTTAAAAATCAAAAATTTCCTGACTCCGAAACAAAACATGAAAATCTTGAAATACCGGAAGTATGCTACCTTACATTACAAATTATTATATTACATACCTCAAATTAAGCTTCTTCCTTTATTGGCAATCACAATATTTAACACTTTTTTGTTACACTTCCACTAGTCAAAATGGCGATGGTGAAAAAACGAAAAAAAGACCGAATGCTTACCGAATGTCATTGATGCTATGCATAACTAGAGGGCGCTGAAATTTTACCAGAGTTTTTGCACATTTTGAATTGACCAACCACAAGTGGACTTTGATGTCACTGGAAGGAGTTGATACAATTATTTTGAAACCTTGAAAAACAAAGCGTGAATATGCACTTCTTGAATTTAAATACTTGAGAATTCAGTTTTACTATTACTCAGGCTTAACTAATTTAAAATTGAATTATTAGATACCGTAAAATAAATCACAAAGTTACGTTAAAAAATTGCGAATACTTATTAGATTACATGGTCACCACTCACCAAGTGCTCACCTGCTCACCTGACATTGCACTCACCAAACTTATATGATTTGATATTGCCTACCATGTGATCATGGTTCATGATCAATTTTATTTCGTTTAAAGTGCAAAGTTAGAATTTCCATATGTAATCCAACTGTAATGATCTCTTTTACAAAGAAACTCACCCTATGAATTTTTTAACTAAACTCCCATTGCCCCATATCTCCTTTATCTGAGGCGGTTTTCAACGAAGCTGCAGCGGATTTGATGTTTTTGAGGGGTTATCTCAGAGGATAGCACGAAGCTAAACAATCTTGACTGATGATCAGGTCCGGACTAGCTCCTTTGGGGGCCCTCGGCTAGACACTGAGGAGGGGCCCCCTTCCCAAGAGAGGAGTTTTTTGAAAAACACAGTTTCCGCTATTTTAAATACTTGGAAAAAGTTCACTTTTACCCCAAGTATAAACTACTATATTTGAGGCCACTTTGGGGCCCCCTTCAGTCCGAGGCCCTCGGCGATCGCCGACCCAGCTAGTCCGGGCCTGTTGATGATGATAAGTCAGAGAAAATAGCTTCAGAAGCGATGGCGTGGTTGGGTTAGCGGTTCCGAGAGAAGGCGTGGCAAACGTGTGTTTCTATTTTCTTCGTTGTGGAGTACGAGATTTTGAGAACTGCGATAGGCGGGGACGATTTCCAGAACATCGTAGATGACTTCCCAGGATGCTCTCACATTGCGGAACATCTTGGGTAAGACCTTCATCATTGCTTTGAAGATATCGATCCACCTTTGATAGTAATCGCAGGCTTGAGGTCGAACGTTATTGGTATCGAAGTCTTTGGTGTTTAGGATCAGACGGTGAGTTTGGCGACTCACTAGTTGGTTATTGTTGCAGGGGGAATTCCAAACATCCCCTGTTGGTTGCCGTGCTTTTCAAGTGGACGGACCTTGGAGCTTTCAGACGACGCGATGTCACAGCGGATAGTTGCCTTTTTTTGTTCCACTGTGACTTCTTACCTTAATAACATTTTGGTATCGTAAATAGTTTTGGAGGTTGGGTTGAGTTGCATCAGACACAACGGCATTAGGTGGCGGTCAGCGTTGCGGCGCATTTTCCGGACGGAGATGACGTGAGGGATGCCAGTAAGCAGATCTTGTTTGATGGTGGTTGGCGAAGTCGTGCGTGGGAGCTCGCAGATCATTACGGTGAGCGGTCTGGGGTTATTTCGGTCATGAATGGGTTTTTGAATCGTACCAACTAGCTGACGGATAGCGATTTTTGGTGGTGGAATCAGGCAGCCAAGACGTCCTGGGAAGGTTCGTCGCGGGTTTCGTCCGGTTTGCACGAGTCGTCGGGTTTCTTGGTGTCATTGGGTGTGGTGGTGGCCAGCACGGTGACTTTGTTTGGTGTGAGGACTTGACCTTGGCTTCTAGCATTCGTTTGGACCTCAGTTTTCATGGCCGAAAATGGAAAAAGAAATTATTGTCTTGCAGTGTTAGTAGACACGTGAATGCTTTTGGGGGCATCATAACGGTTTCGTTCTTTGTACGTTTGGTTGCTGATTTCCCTTGTTTTCGGAGAGAGGGTTATTGCCATTCCATCGCGTTCTTGGATCAAATTTGCAATTTGAACCATCATGATCTCGTATTGGGAGTTCATGATTCCAAATGATTAGGAATTGAATTTCTGCATCTACTTTCTCTAACGCTGACTGCGCATCGTGGCAGTCCATCTTAACTACATGGTTATCGATTCGTAAAAACAAACTTGGTGCTGAATTTATCTCAACGCAAGATTTAAAACCCAGTGTGGTGTTGAGCCATGAACTTAATATGAAGAAAACCTTTCGAAAGCTTCCACCAGTATTATTTATTAAACTTAAACTGATTAATTATGAACTGATTAAGTGCACGGACCGTCTGCAGAATAAGATGTGCATCCAACAATCGGAGAGTCGATTTTGACAACGCAACCACCTCACATCTCGGATCCACACAAAAAATAAGAGCTCCATCCCCTTCACAGTAGCACACTTTGCTGAGTTGGACGTCCCTAAGGGATATTTTTAATGTAGAGCGTTAGTGTAAATGGCTCGGAGCGGAGGGAACGGGAGCAGAGAGCGTGAGAAGTCGATTTTGACAATGTAATCACGTCACATCTCGAATCCATAAAAAAGAGAAAGAACCATCCCCTTCCAAGTAGCACACTTTGCCAATTTGAAGGGCCCTAGGCGATATTTTTAATTAGTAAAGCGTTAATCAAAACGGCTCGGAGCAGAGGAGACCGGTGAGGTCCCCCTAATTCTCGCGTCAAAACGTGCGGCGTCGAAAGGACGGCATCGAGACGACGACAGCATCAAAATGACCGGCTCCCCAAGAAATAACATTTTCCTATGTCACTTTTATCTCACTTTTAGTCCGTGCGACGTCGAAACGTGCTCGCGTCGAAATGTGCCCACGTCGAATCGTACGGAGTCGAAACGTACCGACGACGTCAAAACGTGTCGGTGTTAAAACGTGTTTGCGTTGAAATGTGCCCGCGTCAAACCGTGCTGTGTGGAAACGTACCGGGGTGGAAAAACGACTGCGTCTCAACATTCGCGTCAAAACGTTTGCGTCGATAGTAAACGTGAATTTCTCTAATATTCGGAGACTGAACTATATTATGATACTGATGAGATTTAATAAGATCGAAACATACCTGCTGTTGTTGACATCCCAGATTACATATGCCAGTACAATAAACGCATCATGTGGAGGCGGCATTAATTAATTCAAAAGTGCTTATTCGTACATGGTTTTTCAAGAGTTAAGGTTTAAGCACACTTGTACCACGCGACGCGACGCGACATAAAATTGTCTCGAGAGAGAGAGAGACAGCTACATTGAGGTGTACAAGCTATCTCTCTCTCTCTCTCTCTCTCTCGAGGCAATTTTATGTCGCGTCGCGTGGTACAAGTGTGCTTAAACCTTTATAGTTGCAGTACTGGAAGAAGGAAGGAGACCGCGTGACACCAAATTCCACCAATTGACACCTACATAAACATGCCTGTACGAGTTTTCGTTACTGCACATTAGCTCCGCCTATCTATTTTCCAGTACCGCTGCTCTACAAAGTAATTTTATCAACACCTTCCACCTATCTCATTTGCTTCATCTCATCTTCATCTCATTCATCTCAACTGCTATCACCATCTGCTTCCATTTGGCCAATAGACTTGCGGGCGTGGAGCTTGATGTCAGTATGGGGGGAAGAGAACTCAACCACAACCCGAACCCAAAATACCTGGGTGTCACTCTCGACAGATCACTCACGTTCAGACAACATCTGACGAAGACGTCAGCTAAGCTTTCCAGCAGAATTAACTTGTTACACAGGCTTGCGGATACATCGTGGGGGGCAAGTGCCTCCTGCCTGAGGGTGGCGTGCCTTGGACTAGTGCACTCGACTGCTGAATACTGCGCCCCAGTATGGATTAATAGCGCACATGATACACATAAGATAGACATCCAATTAAACGCTGCAATGAGGGTAGTTACTGGAACCATAAGATCCACACCAGTAAAATGGCTGCCCGTCTTAAGCCATATCGGCCCTCCGCATCTTAGACGCCAACATTCCCTGCAGAGGGAATACAATAGAATTGTGTCCGACAGCCAGCACCCCGCATACACGGCTATGACGCTTCCCGAAGAGAGAAGGCTGAAGTCTCGCCATCTTCCGCGACTTGCTGCGAGAGGGTTGACTGATTCTAATTTTAGCATTGCGGCGGGATGGACGGAGGAGGGGGATAAAGATCCTGTCTATAATTCCCAACATATAGTTGACCCAACCGTCCCAGTAGCGGGTTTCGAATTACCAAGAAGACTATGGTGCACCCTGAACAGAATCCGGACGGGCCACGGCATATGCTCATAATCACTATAAAGATGGGGAGCGGCTGCTTTCCCGGGTGCGCCCACTGCGGTACCGCTTCCCAGACAATCGAACACCTGGTGCTGGAGTGCCCCAGTCTCAAGTACGGGGGAGATGTGGCGGATTTCTTCGGTGACACTTTGCCGGACGCCGACTACGTGGCGAGCCTCAACATCTGAGACCACAATTTGCTCTTTTTGTGTTTTATTATTCCTTTTTTCTGTGATTTTGTATTTTTAATGCTATGCTTTGCGCAATGTATCCATACGATTAAATAAATAAATAAAAACCTATCCCAAAGTCCACTTGTAATTGGTCAATTCAAAATGTGAAAAAAGTCCGGGAAAATATCAGCGCCCTCTAGTCATTCCATAGCATCAACATTAACAGACGTTGGGTTGAGTTGGGCATTTTCACCATCGCTGTTTTGTGACCCCTCGCCATTTTCATTATTGGAAATATACGGATTGTGTTACATTTTGTGGTTACCAATAAAGTTATTTATTTATGGTAGTTTATGGTTTGATTTAACATTTTTGATCAGTGCGACGTAAACTTTGTCAACCTTCTACTGGGAAGTTTATTTTGAGGTATGAAATAATTTTTAATGTAACGTGGAGCACACTTTAGGAATTTCAAAATTTTCATATTTCCTTTTGGAAAGTCAGGAAATTTGTGATTTTTAAGCGATAGCCGAGAAAAGCTCTTTATTTGTTCACATCAAATAATTTTTAAAAATTTGTACAAAATGTTTATTTTTGTCTGGTCACCCATCAGTTTTGGGTTTTTGGTGGTTTTGGTTGCTTAAACAAGTTTCAAAGAGTCGGTTAACTTTTGAATTTTAATCAGTGGATACCTGGAAAAGTTACAAATTAATTTTAAAAACTTTGGTGGGAAACCCATAACCTTGAAATACTGGGAGTGAAGCACAACCTTCAACATGTGTTATTATCATCAACATGTAATCGTATCTTTACATTAATACGGGCAATTAGTTCAAGCGTCAGCAGCTCAGCAGCTTTCATTGCGGCCATGTTTGAATCCAAATAATGCAAAATTAACATGGGAAAATACTGAGCGCAAAGAATAATTCGAAAACGAGAGATTTCTTAGCTATGAGATTCATATAGCACCAACAATGCACTAATAAGGAATATAACTGGTAAGTTTCAATGCAGTCGATATACCCAAATTTGAATTATTTCGATTTGAATATTTGAACTATTTAACCTCACTTTTTGTTACAGAAATAATTCTCGTAAAATCGCTCAAATAACTAGTTAATATGTTACTTAGACATGTTACAATTACTGAGAATTAATTTATCGTACTTTCTGTACGTTTTACAAATACTAACTAGTTAACATAATGGTTTCGTAGTTACAAATTGCTATGATAAGGAAATTTGCAAGTTTTTTTAATCTCCCACCGATTCCAAGAACAAATGATACGGAAAAAACATTTCAGATCAGATTTCACAGCGAACTTTGCGATATGAAGCATCAGAAATTACAGTTTTGCAAAACCATTTTAAAACACACCTACCGGCGAAAAACCATTTGAATGTGAAAGTTGAAGTAAAGAATGCTTTATAAATAATGTAGATAATTGTGTTTGTAATTTGCTTTTCTTTACAGGTAATAATTGTCGTACATTTTAAACAAGAAATATTGCCATTTGGTGGTGTGGGCTCCCAAAGAAACCCAAATTGTAATTATTTTAAGATCAAAAAGCTGGGAAATCAAGATTGCTATTTTGGAAAACTTTTATGTTAACAAATTTATACCAAATATTAGTGTTGTTTCTACAATTGCTAGTTAATTTGTTTTTTAAACTTTTGTGTTTGTTAATAGTAATTTATTCAAAACATGCGACTCGATGCGAAATCGAAAGATCCTAGTTTTCCCTAACTGCATTTTTAATTAACAATTAATAAAATATTAATAACAATAAGAGTAAATGTCTATTATGTATCATTGTTCCTTTTATTAAAAATTTGTATATAAATTGGCAAAAGTTAATTACAATATTTATTCAAAACAAATTTCATTTTTACGATGAATCGCTATCTTCACGATACTTGTCTTCTACTTCCTTTATTAAGGGGTTTTACAAGTGCCCCAATTGTTTAAAATGTACGACAATGATTACCTGTAAAGAAAAGCAAATTACAAACACAATCATCTACATTATTTATAAAGCATTCTTTACTTCAACTTTCACATTCAAATGGTTTTTCGCCGGTAGGTGTGTTTTAAAATGGTTTTGCAAAACTGTAATTTCTGATGCTTCATATCGCAAAGTTCGCTGTGAAATCTGATCTGAAATGTTTTTTCCGTCTCATTTGTTGAATCGGTGTTTGAATCGGTGGGAAATTAAAAAAACTTGCAAATTTCCTTATCGTAGCAATTTGTAACTACGAAACCATTATGTTAACTAGTTAGTATTTGTAAAACGTACAGAAAGTACGATAAATTAATTCTCAGTAATTGTAACATGTCTAAGTAACATATTAACTAGTTATTTGAGCGATTTTACGAGAATTATTTCTGTAACAAAAAGTGAGGTTAAATAGTTCAAATATTCAAATCGAAATAATTCAAATTTGGGTATATCTACTGCATTGAAACTTACCAGTTATATTCCTTATTAGTGCATTGTTGGTGCTATATGAATCTCATAGCTAAGAAATCTCTCGTTTTCGAATTATTCTTTGCGCTCGGTATTTTCCCATGTTAATTTTGCATTATTTGGATTCAAACATGGCCGCAATGAAAGCTGCTGACGCTTGTACTAATTGCCCGTATTTAACCATAAAATTGGGGGATAAATAAAAGATGTCATGTAGTTCAAAAGATGCCAACAGATGGCACTACTACTGCCATCATTGAATTATTAATAAATTACTTGTTAATTCTTTAATTTTGTCAGTCCTAAGCAATTTTTTAAACACAACCTTTTGAACTGCACCAAATGTTTCTAAAATTAATAAGGGATTTGTGTAAGCGGTAGGTATTATCAAAGTGTTTATTTTTAATTCGGTTATTGTTATATAATATTTATCTACGGTAGGAAACGCGAAAGTCCCACAGACTCAAAATTTTGTGACCGATATAGTATAGTTTTTGTTTTTTTTGCAGTTGGTGGTTTGTTTGGTATTGTTTGTTTTTGAAAGGAGAAAAAAATGAATTTACTAAATGAACACAATTTTGGGGTGAGGATGGTAACTGATTCCCGAATTTTAAAAAATTTCTATTGAAATGATGGTAGTTGATATCAGAGCCGTAAATAGGGCGTAGCACAGGCCACGGACTCTTCGGAAATCTTCGGTTTGCACTACTGGGCGGAGAAGGAGTAGCGCAAATTATACCGCTTGCCACAGCCGCTTTCTACCCGCGTCACGGCTCTGATTCAGGCTATAAATTACAAATATTAATATAAAATTTTCGGGATTTACAATATTTTATGCCCACGGATCTATGTGGTATGTTTTTAGATTAAAATTTCGCTGAAATTAACAAAATGCGACTTGAAATAAAATTTTTAGTTTGATGTCTTTTAATAAACCTTTATCTAAGTATTTAGGTCAAGTGCATCCACCATGAACAGAAAGAGGCAAAAATCGAAACTTTACAATCGATTATTTTCTAAATAATCGATATTTGACGTTCATCCGTACCTTAAACGCTTAATTTTAAAGTTGTCTATCAGAATACGGTGCATTTTCATAAACGATATTATCTTCGTTGAATTCCATCGTTCCGTGGAATTCGAGCGATCCGGCGGTCCTCACTCTCCGCGCGTACGACCAACTCAATTAACACGTACTGATGATAGAATGCCAGAGAAGTTCAAAAATCGAGCGAAAATTGGCAAATCAATTATTTGGCCAAGCTAATCGATATACGGTCATTGCCTTGCAGCTAACGCAATTGGATGCGAATGCGGGGTACCGGCGGGTTTAAACCTGGGGAGAGTCCAACTTTCTTATGACCAACCCAAGTAGCATTTTGATGCTGAATTGCAGCAATTTGCTAGTAATTTGCAATTAAAAATTGCTATAGGCGCTGCCGCAGCCAACTAAATTGCTGCAAAATTGCCGCAATATTGCAGCAAAATTGCTAATTTGGCCCCACTATTTTTGAGCAAGCAGCTAGCAACTTTGCTTGCTGACAGCGCGCAAATTGCAAGCAAGTATTTGGTAGCAACTTGCAAGCAATTTAGGTATGCAATATTGCTGCAAAATTGTTGGCTGATATTTTGCAATATTGCTTTTATAATTTTACAAAATATTGCTGGTTTTTTTTTTTAATGAAAAAGAAATTTTGTGGGCGAATAAAAAATTATTAATTAAATTTAAAAATATATTTTTATTTTTAATTCAGATATTAATTTGTTAGAATTTATTTTTAATTAACATTTTATTATTTAATATCTAAAATTATACCTACCTTTTTATTTTATTAATTAATTTTATTAATCTATTTTTAAATTATACCTACATTTTTTTTCCTACACGATGAATAATGCTGGAAATGTAGAAGTCTCCGTGCTTCGGAGGGCACGTTAAGCCAGCGGTCCTCCTAAGTTGACGAATTGTCACCGTTAACAAAAAAAACAGGGCTATAGGCACATCTGAAGGTTAGCTTAGCAAGCTGCTACTCAGGGTTGCCACAGATACACTTTTTTCACTTTTGTCACTTTTTTTGAAAATTATACACTTTTCTTCACTTTTTTGAAAAGAATTCACTTTTTTCACTTTTTCCATGATTTCCCTTACAAAAAATTCACTTTTTTCACTATTTTCATGATTTCCCTTACAAAAATTTAATTTTTTGATAATTTTTTCTCATAAATTCAAAATCTTAAAATTTTTTAAAAACATTTGAAATGGTTTTGGTGGCACCTTTTTAAGATTTTTTTTGTTGGTGTTTGTTAGATGACATGACTGAAAACGTTGGAAAAAGTAAAATCAGAATCGCACAAACCCTTGTCGATGGTGCTGTAAATTTGAGAAGTGAAGAAAGAAAAGCTACGGAGACTATGAATAAGTCTTTAAATAGAAAGATCAAATAATAACAAACTTTTTTACTAAGAAACCAAAATTTTCTTGATCGCTAACTTATAATATTTATGTTAATTTATATAAATAAAATAATTTAATTAAATTACGTGAAAATATTTTTACACGTCATTTTTTTCAAAATTGCTATACACTTTTTTCACTTTTTTATTAAATTTATACACTTTTTTCACTCACTTCTTGCTTAGAACTCTGTGGCAACCCTGCTACTGGATGTAAAACAACTATAGTCCAATTATGCGGACTATACTCACCAACCCGTCTGGCCAGCGTGGTGAGTTTTGACCAAAACTTCCATTACTGGAGAGGCCTATGGTCCAGGAGTGGACTAGGATAGTCTGGAAAAGAAGAAGAAGAATCGATATACGATATTCATCCTCACCTTAATCCTTAATCGCTTTATTTTTATGTTTTCTATCTAAATCCGTCGAGTTTTCTTTAGAACATTTTAAACTCTCAGGTCCTGCTAAACGAACTACTCCCGATTTTAAATAGTTAACCAAACAATTACTGCACACAATTTTTATTAAGAATTAATAACTTTTTGCACTTTCAATTATTCTATTCGACATTTTTTTAAATGGATCAATTTAATCATGATCAACATACTTACAAGGGGAGGGCCAACTTTGATCGTCACAGACCTGCACCACTACCATTACACCTTTAAAACCAAATTAGAACTCCTCAAAATG
Source organism: Rhagonycha lutea (assembly GCA_958510855.1). Lineage (NCBI taxonomy): Eukaryota > Metazoa > Arthropoda > Insecta > Coleoptera > Cantharidae > Rhagonycha > Rhagonycha lutea. The sequence continues at coordinate 17,196,929 of OY294042.1, forward strand.
AAAATTTAACGTTCATAAATTCAGCCAATTTGGAGAAAAAGATTTTGAAAAACGAATCAAAATGAAATTTTTAGTAGTTCAAATGTATCGAGTTATTATTAAATCCCTACCCACTTCCTACCTATAAAATCAATTGACAGCTCTGCTTGACAGTTAACCTCAAATTGACGTACATTTTTTAAGCAACAAAGCTCTTATAATATTTGTTTAACTGTTTACAAACTTATTTTATCGCAAATTACGTTTAGCTTAAATTATTTACAACAAAAGGACCCCGCAACGGTCTTATGGGAATTAGGTCCCGGTCAAATTTCACAAAAATTTAGGATATTGTAGTTCATAACATGCTGATAAAAAGTGTCCTTGGGCACGAAGCCAAAAAATGGACAGTTTCCGAGATAAAGGCAATCAAGAGTGAAAAAATGGGAGTTTTAGGTTAACAGATGCGCACTGTTTTTCAGCTTTGAATGATGTTATATATCTGTTTATAACATTTTTTTCCTTATGTTAACAGTAACATCACGTAATAATTCGCAATATCGCATTTTAAATTTAAATCCCTTATAAAGTTCAATAATTGCAACTGTATAAGTGTAATTCACAATTTTAGTAATATTATATTTAATCAAGTTTTATAAGGAGAATACCTCGTGGAGCTCGTGAATCGGTTTCAAGAAAATTAACCAATATTATTGAAAGTTGCGTATTGACTAACAACATTACCAACTGGCAGGAATTATTTTATTTTTCTTATTCAGTATTACATGTGACCAACGAGAAAATTAGGGGTAAAAAGATATCTTTGACAACAAAAATAAAGCAAAATGTAACTGATTATAAAATGCCAAGTATTTCAGATTCAAATTTTCAAAATTATAATACGTCAATATATAGAAAGGCTGAATTAAAATTATACGACGGGGACGTTCGAGGAGCCGGTCCTCGAACGAAGAGACGGTCGGAGCATAGTGGTCACGCGAGTTGACTATGAACGCTAAATGCCCGGTTCGAATCCGGGTGAAGTAAGAACTTTATTCCGGCCGTCTCTCTGGTCCTCCAGGTTGGGGGTCGGGGCGATGGGCTAGCTCCTCATCACCTGTAAAGAAAACTAAAAAGCTTTAAACCATGACCAAGCCTCGCAAGAGACTTGGGAAATGGGAACGGATAAACAATTACTAATTGTAGGCTTGATGTGTTGTGAGGTGTTTATTTACCTTGCAATGCAAAAAGCAGTCCGAAATATATAGTGTAGTGTCCACCGGTATTGCTCGTTATCCCTACGAACGACCACACACTTACCTTCGTGTCTCTCAACTTATATGAGACAAAAATGCTTAACCCTGGTTTGCCCCAACCTTGCAGCTCGTCTTACTTCCCGCTAACGTTTTACTCCAATCGTAACCTTGAGTCAAGATTCCTTAATTCAACAATGATAACAATGAAACGGTTACATGTTAATTTCGACTCGATTTATTTATATAACACTTAATTTTAATCCCTTATACAACCAAACAATTTTCTTATCCCCAAATAAATGTTTAAAAAAACTAGCTACCTCGGTATCCTTAATTTCCGGTAGTCTTCCCACTTTCGCAATTCCAGTCACGAACAAACATCAACCAATTCCACCAACGCCAATGATTCTTCCTTTGCTTCAGCGACGGTCTCACAATCGTTCTAACTTGGAACCCAGTAATTTATCTTCAATCAATAATTCACCAATTTATGTCCAAGCACGGATCCAATCATTTATCTTGACTTACTAATCCAACAATGTATGTCCAAGTACGGATCCAATCATTTATCTTGACTTACTAATCCAACAATTTATGTCCAAGTACGGATCCAATTATTTATCTTGAATTACTAATCCATTATTTTTTATTCTCCATTACGAATCCCATTAATGGTGTTCAATAATTTTCTTTGAAATTTCAATGTTTTTTCAATTAATAACTTCTTTATCCAAAAATGCGACTTCTTGGCTTGGATCGCTTTTCGTAACTTTTCGTTCCACCCCCAAGACACGTGTTCTCCGTGTGGGTGCTCTAACTTGACTTATTTTCTTACCACCCCAACACACGTCTTCTCCGTGTGGGCGATCTGACTTGACTTATTTTCTTACCACCCCAACACACGTCTTCTCCGTGTGGGCGATATGACTTGACTATCTTATTTATCTTTTTCGTTACCCTCACGACCTCGTTTTTCACTTGTTTTTATGTTTATTTATTTTTTATCAAATTTTCCTGGTCCATTCTTTTATCTCGACTACCGTAAATTAAGAATACCTATTTAAATTCATAGTGACAACAACAATTATTAACATTACATATTTTTATCACAATTTCATTTAATTTTGTACACAGTACCCCGATCCGTTTTATTACTTTTAATTCAGGAAACATGCAATTTTTGCAATAATTGCACGTCCAATGACCACTCTTCCCAAAGTTACTTTTCCTCAGCTCAGGTCAACTTAAGTTCGTCATATTGCGAATTTTGTTCCAAGTTGTCCTGAACTGAGTAATCCTCTCTTTGTCGCGCACAGTCTGCAAGACCGTGACTTTGACCGGTGTTAAGCATTCTTATCTCAGGTTTTCACCGCAATAGATATATATACGTTCGAGGAGCCGTACGCCTGTTATCTTCGGATGATACCATAGCTCCCGACAGCGACGAAACACTCGCTTGTTTAAGAAAAAAACACCCACTTCCATTTCGTCCTATTACCACTTACGATGATCAATCTGAAATTTGGCCTCAAGTAAATATAACAGAGAAAGATGTTTTAGAAGCCATTAAATCATTTCCTAATGGGTCTGCTGGAGGTATGGATGGTATTTCACCGCAGCACCTAAAAGATTTGCTTGCGACGTCAAACGGTGAATCTGCAACAAAATTACTTGAAGCTCTATTGAAACTGTCAAACTTAATGCTAGAAGGAAAAATAAATAAAGAATTCATTCCATATTTATACGGAGCAACTTTAGTCGCGCTCAAGAAGAAAGAAGGTGGAATTAGACCAATTGCTATTGGTTCCACATTTCGGAGAATAACTTCAAAAATTTTGTGCAAGACTTTAAAAGATTCTCTAGTGAATACATTATGTCCTTTACAATTAGGTTTTGGTGTAAAATGTGGTTGTGAAACAGCGGTTCATTCAGTAAGGACATTTATTCAAAATGACAGTGAAGCAGAAATTATTTTAAAAGTTGATGTCATTAATGCTTTTAACTGTTTAGATCGAGAATCAATTTTAGCTTCAGTTAAATTCGAAATTCCACTTGCATTTCCATATATTTCTCAAAATTATTCTAGCCCTTCAATTCTTTTAAAAGGGAATCATGTTATTTCATCTGCAGTAGGTTGTCAGCAAGGCGACCCTTTGGACCCTCCATTGTTTAGCCTTACTATAAATTCAGTCGTAAGATTACTAAAATCTAGTCTTAACATTTGGTACCTCGACGATGGAACGATAGGAGGAAAATCCGACGACGTTTTAAAAGATTTAAATTTTTTAACGCATAAATTTGCTGAAATCGGTTTGAAAATCAATCCAATTAAGTGTGAAGTTTTTTTTTTCCATCAGTGTCCATAGCAAAAAAAAACGACATCATCGTTCACCTCAATAACCTTATTCCAGGATTTCGTGTTGTTTCCAACGATAACCTATTTATATTGGGTGTTCCTGTTTTTGAAGATTCAATGAAATCTCTTTTTGAAGAAAAAATGACCAAATTACAATTTTTTATAGAACGACTACAACATATTCAACCACACGCGGCATTTTATCTTTTACGTCACTGCTTCCTGATTCCACGCCTAACATATTTTCTAAGATGTAGTCCTTTTTGGGAAAAGAAACCTTTACTTTTTGAAATAGACAATTGCATTAAAAATGCAATAGAACAAATTATAAATGTTAAATTGGACGATAATGATACGTGGCAACTTGCTAGCCTTCCCATTAAGTTTGGAGGAATAGGTATTTGTCGTGTTTCTGACGTTGCTCTGCCCGCTTTCCTGTCTTCGTCTCATAATAGCTTTGATCTCATCGGTAAAATTCTTTCTCGGGCACTTCACAATGTCTTTGAGATCATCTATATGGACGTTGCTGTGAAGGCTTGGCGAACATTGTGTCCAGGTTTGGACTTACCTGCTCTCCCGAATTTACAGAGTAGTTGGGATAACTTGAACATGAAAAGAATTTATGAAAACTTATTACAAAAAGGCTCCGAAATCGAACGTGCTCGTATTTTAGCTACATCGCAATTTGAAGCTGGATCTTGGCTTCAAGCGTTTCCATCTCCAAATCTAGGTACTCTTCTAGACAAGAGCGTACTACGCATCTGTCTTGCTTTACGAGTGGGTGCCAAGATATGTCAATCACATATGTGTATTTGCGGTCAAATTGTGAGTTCGTTAGGAATTCATGGTCTCTCGTGCCAGAGAAGTGCTGGTCGAATCTCAAGACACAACGGCCTCAATAACATAATAAAGAGGTCTTTAACATCGGCTAATATTCCTGCTGTGTTGGAACCGCCGGGGATGTCACGCGACGACGGGAAGCGTCCGGACGGTATGACTTTAATTCCATGATGCCGTGGGAAAGCACTTGTGTGGGATGCCACATGTGTGGACACGCTAGCCCCATGTCACCTTAAATCATCATCGAAGTCGGCAGGAGCAGCAGCATTGACAGCTCAAAATTTAAAAATTAAAAAATATGCTGGTTTGCGCGACCACTTTGAATTTTTAGGCTTTGCGGTGGAAACACTTGGTTGGAAACAATTGGTGGAAACACTTGGACTCAAAAAATTTTGCTAATGAGATTGGCAAAATTTTAATTGAAAAATCCGGTGATCGTCGTTCCAAGTCTTTTTTCATTCAACGTATTAGCCTAGAAATTCAAAGGGGTAATGCGGCCAGCATTTTAGGAACTTTCGGAAATCCGGCCGGGTTAGATGAAATTTTTTATTTGTAGTTTTAATTTCTTGTTCTGTGTTAATTTTATATATCTTTGTATTTGTCCCGAAATGATTATATGAATATTAGATCAAGTAGTAGTATATCAATATAGGTACTTTTCATACATTGCAAAAATTCACATTAAGTAAATGATTCTTGCTTGTTGTACATGTTATTCGATGCAATAACATTATATTAAGTTTGGTTTGAGCATTGACTGGACCTTAGACAGGACTATGTGTACTGGCATACTGTGCAAAAGTATAATTCATCCAGTAAATTCAGTAACCTAAAACTTCCATTTTCCATTCTTTAATGCGTTTATCTCGGAAACTGTCCATTCTTTGGCTTCGTGCCCATGGACACTTTTGATCAGCATGTTATGAACTACAATATCCTAAATTTTTGTGAAATTTGACCGGGACCTAATTCCTATAAGACCGTTGCGGGGTCCTTTATGTACAAGAAAAAATTTGGTACTTCTTTTTCTCAAAATTGGGTGAATTTAGGAACGTTAAATTTTCATTTTGAGGAGTTCTAATTGGGTTCTAAAGGTATAATGGTAGCTACCATTATACCTTTAGCAATTTTGCATATTGCGCCAAAATATTAACAATTTGCAAGCAATATTGCAGCAATTGAAAATTGGAAGTCAAAAATTCTACTTGGGAGTGGTGCAGGTCTGTGACGACCAAAGTGGCCTTCCCCTTGTTAGTGATATTTTGACTATTGATAGCAAAATTCACATGAAGGTAATGTAATATTATCATATAGTTAACTGAAAGTAAAGTGTAAGCGGGAAATTGTCTAATTTGGACTAGGAGGAAAGTACTAATTTGACGTCGGAACAACAATACATAAATGAAAGGACCCTTAAAATTTATAAAACATACTCCAATTACTGTTTGTTTTGGTGTCATCTACTGCGCCAGATTTTGACTACGCCTTTTCTTCTTTAGATACAGCTACTCTAGATGAAATGTGACATCAAATTCCACCAATTGATACGAACATAAAGTGTAATGGACTAATTTTCTTTTCTGCACATTAGCTCCGCCCGTCCACGATTCCTTGCGAGAACTTTAAACCGTATATACTTAGTTATCGGACAGTTAACCAAATTTTTTTTTATAAAATTCATATAGTATCTCCTACTTCTTGTTATTTCTTCACCAAATTTATTTTTACGTAAGTTCGATCTTGCATGTTAACGTTGCGTATTTAAATTTTTGATTGTGACAACCCGATTTAAAAAAAGAATTGATAATTAAAATATGCAAATATGAATGGAAGTTTTTCTAGTTCTTGGCAGGTTTAGAGTTCAGTGGTAGGACAGGGTTAATGATGACCAGAACATTTCCTCTCAATTAAAATATATTTATTTAAAACAATCTTATTTGTTTATGTGTATTTGTGCAGTGTCCAATAACTATAAAATTTAATGTTAGTAATAAATAGGTAACTAATATTAGCAATAACTAATATTGATTGAATGGTCTTGCAATTTTCAAAAATTGTAGAAAAAGTAATGTACAGGGTGGCTCAAATTCACTTCTTCTTATGGGGAAATTGGTAACTATAGGAGATATCGAAAAATGGATGGCGTATCCTCAATCTCTTTTTTTGAGAACAGCTCAATGGCGAAAACCGGAATTCGCTATCTTTTTTTGTTTTCGAGTTATAGCCAAAAGTTCGATTATTGGACTTTTCGATAAATGTCGATATCTCGGTTGTTTTTGAAGTTTCCAAAAAAGTGTTGACACTTTCTTCAGACACTTTTTTAAGGGCAACAAGATAGGCTGAATAGATTTTAAATATTTAAGTGAGTTTCCGAGTTATAATACAAAGTTGTGTTTTTTTAAATGGAAACCATAGTTGAATATGATATTTTTAAATAGCATTTTTTATCCTCTTTTCAATGATATATAACAAGTGGGGTGCATCATTTCAAATAATTCCCATTTTATTAAAAAATGCAATAAAAATAAGAAAAAAAACAAAAATTTAATAACATTTTTAGTAAATAATAATAACAATTTTCAAATAAAACAATAAATACAAAATTTAAAGTAAGTATTCAAACTGAAGTCCCTTATTTTCAATATTATAATTTTGTCAAAACGAAACACTACCAAATCTTTATTGACATCTAAAACATTGTTACCAATTGTTTTTCAGTGGGAAACTTTTGTTTAGTTGCTGTCGTGTTTAAAATTGTTATTGTTATTTACTAAAAATGTTATTAATTATTTGTTTTTTTCTTATTTTTATTGCATTTTTTAATAAAATGGGAATTATTTGAAATGATGCACCCCACTTGTTATATATCATTGAAAAGAGGATAAAAAATGCTATTTAAAAATGTCATATTCAACTATGGTTTCCATTTAAAAAAACACAACTTTGTATTATAACTCGGAAACTCACTTAAATATTTAAAATCTATTCAGCCTATCTTGTTGGCCTTAAAAAAGTGTCTGAAGAAAGTGTCAACACTCTTTTGGAAACTTCAAAAACAACCGAGATATCGACATTTATCGAAAAGTCCAATAATCGAACTTTTGGCTATAACTCGAAAACAAAAAAAGATAGCGAATTCCGGTTTTCGCCGTTGAGCTTTTCTCAAAAAAAGAGATTGAGGATACGCCATCCATTTTTCGATATCTCCTATAGTTACCGATTTCCCCATAAGAAGAAGCGAATTTGAGCCACCCTGTACATAAGTGACTCCCATAATAACGCGGGCACCTAATAAAAATCCAATCTTTTCAACAAAATTCAATTATTTAAATAAAAAACAGTGGTTTTAACTTACAATTTTGATAATGTACTCCTTAGGTCAGGGAAAACACAAAAAAAGTTTGAAAAAATATGGTCGCAAATAGAAATTTTAACATTTTAATAATTTGATACTGGAAATCATCGCCTGATAATAACCCGGGCACTTAGCAACATTAGTTCTTCAATAAATTCCTAGAATTCCGTAAGAATAATAACAATGCGACGATTGCATTTTTCTGCAGAAGCGATAACATGACATCACTTTTATATCATTTTGAATCGTGACATTGAAATTATTATTGCAATAGAGCGTAAAATTTGTAAAAAGCATAAGTTTTGATTTAAAATTCGTAATAATATATTTTATTACGCCAAGGGTAAACAACAACATTGTTAACAACAACAAAATAAATGGTATTTTGAATGGTATTATGGTAGAACAGTGTTATATTTGCAGACGAAAGCAAAACAATTTAGGCTCTGATGATTGAACCATCATGTGACACAGTAGCGTAGCTAATGGGGGGGGGCGGATCGCCCCGGGTGGCACATTTTTAGGGGCGGCATTAATTAGGAAATTGGGGTTAAAAAATGGTCATTCAAACATTTTTTGGGTCGGCAAAACAATTTTTTTTTATATTTCATGCAATTAGGAAATAGGATAAAAAAAAAGCTCATTCAAAAACATTTTCCGCCCCGGGCGGCAAAAGTTCTAGCTACGCCACTGATGTGACATAAACCCAGTAGGGCACTTGATTCGCAAAATCTACGTGGAAAGGTTAAATACGGATATAGAAATATACTTGTTTAGGGGTGTATTTCGACTGAAGGGGTGGGTAACTTAGTAGTAAATCAGGGAATTATGGACAACTATAAATATTTGGAGCTCTTATAAAACAATTTATTGCAAAGTACTGTCCGAATGGGCATTGATACAAATTTTAAATTTGTTTATGATTATAAGAGGAATGGGTTGATTTGATAAAGATTTTTTGAAAAAAAAATATTTCTAATATGCCCAAACGTTTGAGTGATGCTATAACACAAAATGGGTATCCCACAAAATATTAAACAATGTGCCTAATTGGTCAAATTCTCAAAACTATAGTATTGTGGATTTAGTGCCCGGGTTATTATAAGGCGATGATTTCCAGTATCAAACTATTAAAACGTTAAAATTTCTATTTTTTCAAACTTTTTTTGTGTACATTAACTAAAACCTGAAGTTTTATGTGAAACACTACATAACTTTCCTTTTTAACATTCGGGTGGGCACGGGGGTCTTTTGGGACCCCAGGGTGTTATTTTTGCACATAACTTTAAAATTTAAAAATATTTCAAGTTGAAATTTTAGGAAATTTCTCAAGATTTATCTAATATAAATAATCTAATAACGTTGAGGCTAAAATCATTATAGACGCGGAAAAAAATTTCCAAAGTTAAAACAGCTTTTTAAAAACCAATTTTTAGGGAGTCAAATTTTTATTAACCTTTTAGTAGGCACGTTAAAAAAGTTACACGGATGGATACTTGGGGTCTTCTAAGACCCCAGGAATAATTTGTTCTTAGCGGTCTGCAAAATAGCTTATTTGTAACATAATTAATTTATTTTATTTTAAAAATGATTTAATCCTTTAAGTAAATTGGTGGTACGGATTAAAAACAATCCAATATACTCTTGAATATGCCATAGAATTCCTGGTATTACTATTATTATTATTCTTGTTTATTGAAAACCTCACATATTTTACAGGGTGTAAAATATTAACTGTCGCACTTGAAAGTAATTCAATATCAGCATGCTTAGACAAATTCTAAAATTTACAATTGCATCATCTATTTATTATGTCCTAATACTGCAAAATGCATTTAAATATATTCATTAGTAAACTTTTTGTAACGATGGACGTAAAACGCGAGCTTGTCCGAAATTTACACTTGAATGGAAAGATAACTTTTGTAATTGTGAAGTTATTAAAAAACCAAAAAATTAATAGAAGATTTTGTTTTGCGAACTTTAACTCGATTTTGGGATACGGGAAGAGTTAAAATTTAAAAAAAGACTGGGTTGAAATCGTATCATTAGAATCAAAATAAAAATAAAAATTGTACGGGAACGAATTCGCAGAAACTGTGCAGTTTTGACAAGAAAACTTGGCTTAGAGTCTCAATATGAGTCACTAATCAGCCCATTTAATTTTAAGAAACGATCTGGGTCTAAAGGCATACAAGAAAAAAAAATTCATGGTCTTTCACAAAATCAAAAAGAAAATAGACAGAAAAAATGCAAAGCATTGTTACGGTGGCACGGTGATTGTGAAATTATCTTTTCAAATGTAAAGATTCTTATACTTCAAGAACCAGACAACCCCCAGAATGACCGATTGTGTACTGCTAGTATGGATAATATCCTTAGAAGCAAAATAAGTGACAATAGGTTCCAGAATAAGTCGTTATTAGTGGTTTGGGGGGTAGGTTTCCAAAATAGGCAGTTTTCACTGCAATTTATTAAAAATGGTGTGAAAATTAATGTTTTTTATTATTTGAACAATATTTTAATTGATCATCTACTACTCCATGCTCAAATCTTATTTGATGTAAAAAGAATTTGCTTCCAAAAAGTTTCGGCACGCTCCCATTATGCAAAAATTACATAACAGTGGTGGCAAGAAAATTTACCTGAATTTATTAGTGTTGAAGAATGGCCTGCAGTATCTCCAGACCTTAATCCTTTGGATTGTTGTATTTGAGGTTATATGCTTAGCAAATTGAGCAATCCAAAAAATATAAATTTGCAGAAGTTTAAAAAAGTTTTAACCAAAGTATGGAATGAAAACCACACGAAGTGGTGCGTGCCGCGTGTAATCATTTTAACAGAATCTGAAGGAAATTGAAAAACAAATATGGAAAAGAATTGAATGAAATTTGGAAGACTACTTTAGAAATGTATAAGTAATTTGTACTAAAATTTTTATGTTTTCATACAAAACTTTTCTTTTAATTTAATATTTTTAGTACGACAGTTAATATTTTACACCCTGTACATTGTGGAATAATATAGAATGGGGGATTTCGCTCCAACCATTCTATATTTTATTGTGTTGCATATTTTTTTTTTAAATCTTAAATAAGTAGTACATTAAATTTATATGGTTAACAACAAATTAAATAGTTTATAAAATTCGGCATTTCTTTTCATGTGATAGCATTTAAAAATTTTCTAACAATGTGACAAGTTTCTAAAATGACTGCTTTTTGCATCTCAGTGAATAATTTTGAAGAGAGGTCTAAATGGGACAGATGGGTTTTAAATTTGGAAGATACCACACCAGCACCAGTAGCTGATATTACTATCGGTATTATAGAAATTTTTGTTAGACCCCATACACTCATCATTTCCATCGCTAATGCCTCATATTTGCGGATTTTTTCTTTTTCGGTATTCAACACATTTTTTGATAGAGGCACAGCTACGTCAATGATGACTGCATTTCGGTCTCGTTGGCTTATTAAAACAATGTCAGGTCTATTATGACTAATTGGATTCGTTTTCAAGAACAGGTTCAGGAATATAGTCATAATATGGCTTAAAATTGCTTAATAAGCCAACTTTCTTTGCAATTTGCTGATGTAGTATCTTGCAAACTTGGTTGTGTCTTCGGAGGTAGTCAGTAGGAGCCAAGTATGAACAACCGGCTATTACGTGTTCGATTGTTTCGTTGAGGGTTGAGGAGGTTACATTTTCTACAGTGATCTGAAACCTCCAGATTCATGATGTGCTTTTTGTAGTTATTGGTTGCAATAACTCCATCTTGAATAGCACACATGAATCCTTCGGTTTCTAAATGTAACACTCCTCTCTTAAGCCATTCTACTGACATCTCCTTATCAATTCCAATGGAGTCTAAAATTGTCGAATGTTTACCATGAAGCACTTTATTTTTCCAATTTATGTCTAAATCACTGTTTATTATTATTATTATTCGTTTATTTCTCATTTCTCTCAGTATTTTACTGGTTATATTACATTAAATGATGCGGGCATACACCAAGCATTTTAATTGTATTTTAATAAAATATTTAAAAATGTTTTTCTTTTTATTCCGTATCTTGATATCCTAAAAATCGTCTCGTTATGTGGCACGACGTGTCTAAAATTACCGATTTTTGAATTTTTATTAATAGTTTTTCGATATGTAATTGTTTTAGATTCATTAAAAGGGATTTTGGTGTCAATCCGGTTGCCGAAAGTATTATGGGGATTATAAATGTCCGTTTGGCTTTCCACATTTTCATCATTTCATCGGATAATTCCATATATTTACTCATTTTTGTGGCGTAAGTTTTTTCTAGGTTGTTACTTAGTGGTACCGCAACATCTATGATCCAGATATGTTGTTCTTCTTTGTTGTAGATGACAATATCTGGCCTATTTGCTAAAATTGTAACGTCAGTTCTGATTTCTCTATTCCAGTAAATTTTAAATTTTTTGTTTTCCAGTACATTTGGTGGTTCGTATTTATAATATGGGGTGTAAATATCTAATAATTTATAATTTAATGCTATTTGTTGGTGGATAATTTTAGCAACATTGTTATGTCGTTGTAAGTAGTCAGTGTGGGCCAATGTGGTGCATCCGCTTAATAATAATAATAATAATAATAATAATCTTTATTAGGCTACAAAAAATAGTATTAAGGTAAAACACCCACTAGTTGAACAGTTTTGAAAGTAAAACCTATTTCACTCTAATTTAAGCAAATAAAATTCGATTAATTTGATTAAAATATGTTATTTATGAAAATATAGATAGTTTTGCATATAATAGCAAAGAAAAAAGGAATAATTAATAAAATTATCATATTTTTACAAGGTTTTTAAAATATACTTCAAATGCAGCTGTAATTGAACAATCTATTTTGAATCGCAGCCGTAATTGAACACTCCGGTGGTGGTTGTACTTGAACACGTGTGAAAATAGTAAAAATCAGTCAAAATCAAACAAAAATCCAATCGATATTCTAAAGATACATTTGGCAACATTGATTTATTTATGTATGACAAACGTAATGGACAAACGTGATCATTTTATGTTAGTTTTTTCGAGTTCAAGTTCATAACCTAAAAACTGTGTTTGCGCGGTTTACGGTGTAGTAACTTTCGATGGCAAAAGTAGCATGCTTATCGGCTATTCCACATGTCAACTTTCAAGTTAACAAAAATATAATTATTTCGATTTATAATTTAAAAAAACTTATAGAAATCAATTGCTAAATCATCAAGTAATTGTAAAATACGGATATTACTTATTATGAATATTCCGTTTTTGCATTAATACAATTTCAAAAATCTGTTCAAGTACTAGTTCCATTTCTTGCGGTGTTCAAGTGCTGGGTGTTTTACCTTAGTTTAATACAACAACAACAAAAATTTTCAGTAATCCTAACTGGTGGAGATCAGCAGTTGCTGGTTTTCATCTCAACTCGGCCTGGAAGAATTCTTCCACATCGTATAGCGCGCATTCGGTCAGTTGTTCTTTTATTACCCTTTTGAACCTTGCAAGGGGAAAATTTCTGATTTGTTCAGGCAACGAGTTGAAAATTCTGACTTGAAGATTTATGCCATCAGAGCACTTCAGTCGGCTTCTCTCAATTCGTATCTCGTTTCTTTTTCTGGTTTGATGATGGTGTGTTGCAGTATTTTCCAAAATTGTACGATCGGTCCTCACTCTTACTGCACTAGCATAAACATAGGCAGATGAGATCGTTGGAATGCGCAAACTCCGGAAGATTGGCCTACAGTGTGTTGTTGACGATACTCCCTCTAGTGCACGTATAGCTCTTTTTTGTAGTAGGAACACTTTCTTTAATTGTGTTGCATTACCCCAGACCAAGAGTCCGTACACCATTCTAGCATGAAACATTGAATAGTAGACCGCTTTAGCAGCATCTTTTCCAACTGCTTCTCTAATTCTCCTTATAGCATAAATATTTTTGCTTAAGGAGTTTATTAATATAGCCACATGATCATGCCAAGTTAACAAAGTGTCCATTATAATTCCCAAGTATTTTACTGCAGTCTTATCCTTTTGGTCAATTCTCCTAGATGCAGTGAATTTAACCTTTTGAGTCTTGTCCACATTTAGCATGAGTTTGTTAGTCTCAAACCAATCCGTGACTTCCTTTTGTCGATCATTTGCTTGGTCATTCTCTTCCATGACTAGGGCCGTATCGTCTACATATAAGGTGGTGTCACATTTTACATTATGTGACAGATCGTTAATGTACAGAACAAAGAAGAAGGGGCCCAAGATGCTTCCTTGCGGTACACCACAGTTGACTTCCCACTTTTGTCCTAGCTGTCCATTCCAAAATACTACCTGTTTACGATTTCGGAGGTATGACTTGATTATTTCAAATGCCTTCCCTCTGAATCCATAGTGTTGAACTTTGTCCAAGAATATATTGTGATTCATCATATCAAAAGCCTTTGCCAAATCATAGAAGATAGCTTGGCACTTTAGTCCACCTTCCAGCATTTTGTAGACGATTGATGTCAGCCGTAGTACTGCATCGATGGTGTTTTTCCCTTTTTGATAACCAAATTGCTCCTTCGTAAAAGATGCATTTTTTTTGTAAAAAATTGACTAGGCGACTATAAAGAATTTTTTCAAATACCTTGGAAAAGATTGGTAATATAGATATGGGCCGATAGTTGTTTGTCTCACTTTCGTCTCCTTTCTTATGTATCGGAATTACTTTTGATACTTTCAGGGTGTCCGGAAAGATGCCTTTGCTCATACATTCATTAATAATATGACAGAGTATTATCGATATTTCATTTGTAATTAATTTTATAATTTTTGTGTTTATGTTGTAGATATCAAACGTAGCTGTGTTTTTAAGTTTCTTGATTATATTGCTTATTTCGATTTCTGTTGTGGGTTGCAAAAACATTGAATTTACAGTACTTGGTATGGCAGAGTTTAGGTATTTTATGTGGTTTTCTGTTGTCTGCGGATTTTGAGCGATTGAGTTTTGAGCTATGCTAGCGAAATATGTTCCGAAGTTGTTTGCTGTGAGAGTATTATTGTTGGGTACGACATTTTTCCTGCCCAGTTCTTTATTGATGATCGTCCATGTTGTTTTCGCTTTGTTATCAGATTCGTGGATTTGTTGTGCCTTTACTTGTTTTCTGTGTTCATTTAGTTTTTCAATAAATAATTTTCTCATACTGTTGTAGTATGTTTTGACCTCTGCAAGACCACTTTTATATTGTGAGTGCAAGGTTTTGACTTGCTTATTCAGCTTCAGGAGTTCAGTTGTGAGTTTGATTTTTTTGTTCTTGGTTTTAAAAGTTCTTATTGGAAATGCAGATTCAGCTTGTTCTTGTACAATTTCATTAAACCTTTGGAATTTCATGTTTGCATCGCTTTCATTATAAATTGGTGTCCAGTCCATATTTTGTATAGATTGTTTAAATTTATCTATTCGCTTGATGGAAAACTTTCTTCTTTCTAATGTATCTTTCTTTTTAGGTTTATCATTTTTCCATTCTATGCAGATTGCTTCATGATCAGATATATTTGCATCGATAAAATCTGGCAAGCAACCGAAATTAGTGAAAATATTGTCAATGCATTTTAAAGATGCACTACGCGTTGGCTTGTTTATATTCTTTTCGAGATTGAATGATTTCATGAGAGCTATTATGTTTAATTGTTCGCTTGAGTTTTCATTGAAGTTAACATTAAAGTCACCCGTTACCACTAACTTGGTTGATGGATTATATAGTTTATTTACCTCCTTTATACTATCTTCGAGAAGTTGTAAAAAATTATTGAAATTGCCCGAGGGCGATCGATAGGTTGTTATTATGGTCGTGTTAATTTCTTTGATGTAGCAAGCTGAAAATTCGCCATCGATTTCAATTGATTTGTCCGCAATACAATGAAGAGGTGTGCATGTCAATTTGTCATTTGCAAATATTCCTACCCCTCCGTGTGAATGTTTTTTTCTTGTAAAGTGGGTTATCAACTTGTAGTTTGTAATATTATACATGTTTATGTTATCCGAATTAAGCCAATGTTCATTTATGCAAGCTATATCAATATTTTCTTCATGTAGGATGTGTTCCAGTGCTGAAAGTTTATTGGTAAGACATTGTACATTGAGGTGCAATAATTTTATTTTGCCTACATTATTTTTTGCGTTTGTTGTCAAGTTTCTTAGTACATAATTTTTGTTGTTTTCGGTTTCTTGGGTAGTTTTTTGGATTTTTGTTATGTTGTTTACTTCATGGTGTTTTCTTCTTCGGCTTTCTTTAAAAAATGTCCACCTCTTTGGAAGTTAAATCGAGAGAATCGTATACCTACTGGCCAGAAATTCTCTTCGTACACTTTTTCTTTGTTGGCTATGTCAACACCCACTATAAATGATTTATGGTTTCCCTTTGTATTTATGCGATCCACTCTAGCTTCTGCTCCGTCAAGTTTATTTGTGACGTAGTTTCTAACTTGTTCGTCTGTAACGTGTTGCTTAATCCGTGTGAGGAATAACCACAATTTGGGTTTTTCTGCACCTGCAAACTCCAAAGCTCTTTCATCGGTGTTTTTTCCCACTGAAGGCGCTGGTCTCGGCTTCCTCCATTTCTTATAGCTCACCGTTTTGAACTCATCGTCCTTGTTTAGGTTTATTATTTTTCCTAAAATTGAATTATTTATAGCATCTTGAATACCGTTTTGTACCTGTTCTTTTGTTGCAATTTCGTTTTTCTTTCCACGTGTGTTATTATTGTTTGCAGCTTTTACACTTTTTGAATCGTTTTGCTTTTTACCAGTATCGTGATCACCAGAATTAAATTCACCTTTCTTTGCTTCTATTTCAGCTTTTACACTTATAATATGTTCAATTGTTTCGTTATGAGTACCACATCGTCTACATTTGTCATTTTCTAAATTGTCTTTTAAAATATATTTTTTATAATTTCTTGTAGCAATCACACGATCTTGAATCGCCATCATGAAACCCACCGTTTCCCCATATAGGTCATCTACTTTTAACCAAAGATTTGATGTTTCTCTATCTATATTATCTTGATTTAATAAGTTTGGAAAAGTTCCATGCAGGGTCTTCTGTTTCCATATTAATAGATTTTCTTCGTTTTTATGTGAGGTGTTGTCTTGAATTTCGGGAGAGTTTAATTTTAGCGGAGTTGCCATTTTGTCTGCATTGCATATGCATTTAAACATAGTAATGTCGCTTGCTTTTTTAAAAAAATATTTTCTTAAATCGGTAATTTGGTTGTTATGTAATTGCATAATGTTTGTAATTCCTAGGCCACCAAGGTGGGTCGGTAACGTTATCCGTTCTTTGGCGGCTTTCGGATGGTGCATACAGTATTTCATTAGCATTACTCGTATAAGTCTTGAAAGGTCCTCCAAGTCTGTATTGCTCCATTTTATAATTCAAAATAGTTTCAACTCTTAATTGAAAATAACCAAGATATTTATAATTATCAGTTATTTTAAGATTTTCCACGATCTCATAGTTTTCCATTTCAAAACCTTCAGAAGTTACTAGTTTTCCCTTTTCTAAATAAATTGTTTTACATTTTTCAATACCAAATTCCATGTTGATTGATTTACTAAAATTGTATGTAAGTTCTAATAATTTATGAAGTTGTACTTTCGAACTTGAGTATAGTTTCAAATCGTCCATATTTAGTAAATGGATTATTTTTTGGTTTCGATTTACTTCATTTTTAAGATTATATCCATAATTGGTGTCATTTAAAGCGTGGCTTAGTGGATTTAAAGCAATACAAAACCATAGTGCACTTAAGGAATCACCTTGGAATATTCCACGGTTAATTTTCGATACCACAGTACCAGACCGTAACAACTCAAAAAAAGTGAGTTTTGAGTTAAGTACGGCAAACATTAGTTTAAAGAAGGTTTAAAGCTTAATCTACACGATTCAAAAGAGAAACAACTCAAAATTCAAATAATAACTGATAGAGGGCACTCGTTACCTTTTTGTTAATTTTATTAATTTTTAATTTATTAATTAATTTTAGTTAGTTTTATTAATTTATTGAAGAATACTACAATATTGTAGCAAGACATTCTGTTAAAAAAGCAGTCCACAAGTTGAATTAAAAAGAATCAGATTATCGGTATTTTTATGTTTCTGAAATCTTTAAATTGCAATTATCTCAAAACTATACATTTTGAGTTGTTACAGTCTGGTACTGTGGTATCGTTTTGATGTTTCGTGATGCCAACCTCGTTTTTCCATCCGAAATATTTAAAATTGTTGACCATTTCGTCATAATACGTTGAAGAAAGATTGTTAGTTTTCGGTCAATTTTGTATATTTTTAAAATATCGATTAGATAAGAATGTGGAACAGAATCAAAAGCTTTCTTGTAATCTACATAAGCCATATTTAAATTTCTATGGGTTTTGGTTGCTTGTTTGGTAATTATCTCATCAATAATTATTTGATCTTTACATCCTCTCGAATTTTTATAACAACCTTTTTGTTCTTCGGTCATTATATTGTTTTGATATAAATGTTGATATATTTTTGCTGTGAGGATGGATGTTAAAATTTTATAAATAGTTGGCAAGCAAGTTATTGGTCTGTATTTTGATGGATCGGTAGTATTGTTACTTTTCGGAATTAATACTGTTTTACCTTGCGTCAGGAAATTTGGAATATAGGAAAAAGGTTCGTTTATAAATTTATTGAAGAAAGTTGATAGTTTTTCGTGGGCACATGTAAATTTTTTGTACCAAAAGTTTTGAATTTGTTCTGGTCCTGGCGTTTTCCAGTTATGAGTATTTTTTATGGTTTCCTTAACATCTATTATTGTAATTTCAAGATTATCCATGTTGGGAATATTCTGTAATCTTTTCTTTTCTTCGTTCCACCAAATAGATTTTTCATCATAATTTTTAGGATGTTCCCATATGTTCGACCAAAATTCAGTAACCTCTTCAATTTTAGGGAGTCCTTCATATCCCTCTTATTATTATTATTATTATTATTATTATTATTATTATTTGTTTATTTGAAACCTCACATTATACATTGTGGAACGAATATAGAGTGGGGGATTTAGTTCCAACCATTCTATATTTTACATTGTGTTGCATATTTTTTTACAAATCTTAAATAAGCACATTACATTTTTGATTTTTTCATATCAGTTTCATCTTTGGTACATTTCATATAGCAGCGTATTACATTTTCGGTCATATTTTTAGTCCATTTGATACGCTTGCGTATAAGTCCTGCTTTGGTGGTCAATTGAATGTTATCAATTGAAGCACCAGGAGCAGTTTTCAATAATATCCCATAGTTTATACTGTAGTATGTTTTCCAAATTTTAAATAATTGGCATAAAAATTTGACATTATAATTAATTAGAATTGTTAAAATTTCGTTTAATATTATTAATTTATCCATATTTGCAAATATTTACGTGTAGATTATTTTGCATTTAAATGCTGGTATTTCGATTGTAATCTATTATGTAGTTTCTTCTTCTTCTTCTTCTTGGTCGTTTTGCCCGACTTCGGACGTCGTGACAGCATTCATGATGAGCAATTGCTTATCATTTTTGCGAATACTGCTTTCTTGGGACATAGTACGTATACAGTAGGGGTCCCCCTCCTTTCTGTATAAGAGACGGCAAGAATAAAGTTTTCACCTTATCCGGAATCGAACCGGGCATTTCGTGTCAACAGTCAGCGTACTTAACTGTTATGCTCCGACCGCTCTCTTGCTCCGACAGCTCTCTTTCAGAAGATTTAAATATACATTTATTATCACTATAATTTTCAATCAAAAAAAAAAATAAAATAAATCGTTAAAAAGACAAAACCAGTTATCAAAATAACTGCAATTTAATTATGCATTTTGTCATATTGATGTGCTGATCATATGATTTTCCAATTTGATATTCGACTACTTTCAGTAATTGCATCTCTCTCATAAAAACCAATTGGGAGGAGCGGGAATCTCGTTAATCCAATCATACGCGCATCCTTCAGAATTATAATAACTTTTTGTTAGTAATTCTTTTACCATAAAAAAATCAAGACATCGATTTTGTTCATTTAATATTTTTTTAAATATACAATGTTTGCGCTAATTATGGTCCCCATTTACATGCGATATTTCATGCAACTGAATTTTCAATCTTGGCTCTTTCCCAAAATTTCCCAACTAGGATTGTTTATGTAGTCAGTAAACAAATAACCGGCAACCGTTGTTGCAATTTTATCCTTTCGACCAAATTTCTCAAATATTGCCTAGTCAATGAGCAAATCTAATTAGATTATAAAATGTCACTTATGTGTCTATTTATAATCACCCCAATTTCTTCTGCTTCAAATGTGTCTGTAAAAATAACATCGTAGTAGAGCAGTAGCAACCAAAGAAGAAAAGCTGGAGCTAATGCGCAGAAACCAAAACTCCTACAGTCGTGTTTATGTTGCTGTCAATTGATGGAATTGGGTGTCACGTGATCTCTACCGCGCCGAATTTTGGCTACGCCTTTTCTTCTTTGGTTGCTACTGCTCTCTCTCTCTCTCTCTACTGCAATTAGATTGCACGTGAATGGGGAAATCCGAGATCAATCTAATCAGCTATCAATATTATTGCAATGATATCATTTATCATCGGAGATATCAATTCAACAGGTCTGAATGACGAGCTTATTTATGAAATTATATTCAGTTATATGGGGACATATTTTTCAAATTTAATGATGCAAAAATTCTTTTTACTTTTGATCACATGACATTGCTTACCCACAAAGCTCATGTGATTGGACTTTGCATATCATAAAGGTCCCATCAGGTGCGCTTGGTGGAATATGTGACGTCACCTGCAGATGATATATGTATATAAATATTTGAATAATTATAATATTTATAATAATCTAATAAAATAATATAATTTTTTAGGAATTATGATGAGAAGCGTTCCTTGTGGACTTACGTTCATACACATCAAGAAAGGAATCTATAACAGAATATTATAAAAAGGCTTCATTATGACGAATATTGACTCAAAAAGCTATCTCCTGGTTTTAACCAAACTCCGAAAAGCAATATTGGAGGGTAAAATCAATAGCTTCAAAATGGCCAGCAATTTAATTGACTCCACAAGCAATGCAGAAAATCAAGTAACTTTGAAAGCTTGTTATGATGCTCCCGATAATCCTCTTAGAAATACCAATTTAGCTATCCTAGCTTGTCAACATAACCAAACAAAAATTCTCGAGTATCTATTTGGTGATGAGAGTAGAATTTTACATCATTTATCTGTTGTGATCAAAGGAACTACTATATTGCCAAATGATGAAGATGAAGCACACCATAACGCATTTTATTATGCCATACGTTCGGGAAACATTGCGCTTCTCGATACACTCATCAAGAAATGGCCTGATAATTATTTTGTTGTTCATTTGGAAGAATTGGATGAAATTATTTCAATAGCGTATGAAGAATTAAAGTTAATGAACGTAGCATTGCCAGAAAACATGGAAATATTTGTCGAAAATAAGTTGATGGATCTTCGTTTCTTCTCGACCACTTCTGGAAAAGATCAAAATTATGGTGTTTGCATTAATAATATTAAAGAACGAATCGAATTAATACTGCAAAACATAAACTTACTGAAAGCAGATTATTCAAACACAAAAGTAGTGGATGGAAAATTTATATTTGTAGCCAAGTTTATTGCACAAAACATTCATACATTGAAGCAGAAGTTTAAATCAAGCTACGATAGATTACCTTGGGAAGAAATGGAATTTTGTTTAATTGCTTTCGTTTCGTCTTACATAAAACAGCAAGAAATTAATATATTTTATCGTGCTACATTGAAGAAAGCCAAAATACTATTCCACTTGGAAAATTTTGCGAAGAAACTTGAGGATGAAAAGGAGATTATAACAGGTAAGAATATTAGTACTATATAATTAACAAGGTAATTAAACAAACGCAAAAATCCTTTGACATATTAATTTTCAAATTCAACTACACTAGAACTTACCTACCTCGAATCTTAAGGGACAGGAAAAAATTCCAGTTCTAGAAAATACACTAAAACATTAGTTTAAAAATTTAATTACTTATTTGAAAGTAATCAGTAAACAAATTTTAGTTATATGTCTCAATTTCTCTTTCTCTATACCTGGTGATCAAGCTTACACCCAATCATAGGGAAATAATATGGGAAATCAATTTTTTTTAATTCCTGCTTTGGAACAACCATTTGGCACGTTTTCATCTGTTTAAAATTAAAAACGATAGTTTAATTTCTTACACATAACTGAATGTTTTAATTTGTTAAAAATGAATCTTACTTATTTTCAATAATCATTTATAATAATTTAAATTTGCAAAAGTGCATAGAAATGATCTAAGTCAAACATTGAACTCAAATAATTATTATGAATTATTTATAATTCTTGTATTATTTCGCCATCGATTGATGTGTTTTCTATCTATGCCAATTCAAATTCTCAGGTGTTAGGTATAAAGGGCTTAAGTCATAAAACGTAGTTTTGAGAAAATGAAGAAAGAAGTTTGTAATGCAAATTGTAATTCGGATAATTATTTATATTAAATTCCAACAAGATAGGTTATTAGATATAGTTTTTAATTAAAGATTGTATATTTTAAAATTTTGGAATTGTTCATATTTACGCGAATTTCAATGACTTATGCCCTTAGGATAGTGTCATTAGGATTTTAGTAGTATTGATGCCAGGTATAAAGGGATTAAGTCAGAAAATTAAACGAATTGTAATGAAATATTGTAATTCAGGTACTTATACGTCAATAATAATTTATTTTTAAATATATATGTATTTATTAAGTAATTATAAAAATGAAATAAGAATAAAAAATACGAATAATATTTTAGAGTGCGCCCATCTGTTGAAACTTGGATTAAATGGATAATAATAATATAATACTTTAATCTCTTAAAAAACGGGAATTAGCCAATGATATTCAAGCGCATAAGTCGACTTATGCCTTTTATACCGAACATAATAAAATTATGTATAGGTTCAAAAGGCATAACTCAACTTAAGCCCTTTATACCAAACGGAATATGTAGCGGAATATGGAATATGTAGCGATCTCGTCAACTTACGCCTTTTCTACCGAACGGAATATGTAACGGAATATGGAATATATAGTGGTCTCAGAGGCATAAGTCAACTTACGGCTTTTATACCGAACGGAATATGTAGAGGAATACGGAATATGCAGTGGTCTCAGAGGCATAAGTCAACTTACGCCCTTTATACTGAACGGCATATAATTATTTTTGACTTAATACCTTTAGACCATTCCATTACTGCGTTAATAAAACGAAATTTACTAAAAATTGTATACCAGTCGAAAGAGCATTCAAAATAGATTTCATTCCAGCAATAAAAAAAAATTTCCATTTTCTGACTTAAGCCCTTTATACCTAACACCTGAGAATTGAAACAATTCATTGTAGTTATTTAGAGTAATTTGAACGATAGGACGATATTAATATTCGCATGCTAATAATTTATTATATTTTATAGGAATGAAGATTGGTAAACTTGCTGAACTTCCGCAGTTGAAACGTGAGGAAGTTATTGCCAAGATCATCAGCAGTAATCCCGAATTTGAAGAATTGTATAGTGATTTTCAATCTATAAGGGATGTACATTCTATAAACAGAATAAATGTTTATGTAAAATCGGCTTCATTGGCAGATCCTGGGGAAACGGAAGGACAGGCAATAATTACAAGATCATTAATAATAGTAGGTGAATATTTGAAAAACTCTTTGGAGTCGCCTAATTTATCTAGTATTATCAGTGAGTTTTTAATACTATCTGTGACACAGAACACAAGAGACATCGTTGTAGATTTGCAAAATTCATTATCTTATCCTGCTTCGCTTTTGAAGGAAAATAGCGATTTATATTGTTTTTTTAATGTTCAAAATGACGCCAGAAGAATGGGGGGTGTTATTACTGATATACTTTTTAAAAAGAAAGTTAAAACAATCCGACTACTTTTAGAAAGAATTATGAACAGCAAAAATGCAGAAGAAATAAAGGAAACTATCGAACTACTTGGCACTGTTCAGTTGGATGGAAAAATGATGTCGGGAAATTTTAATATTATAGAACAAAAGAATCTTAAAAAACTTGTTAAAGAATTAAGCGATATTGTAACTGACAAGACGACTTGTGAAAAGGAACTATTTCGACATATTAATGACATCATCAATAGTACAGAAGCTGTACCAACAGCTATCAGAACTGATTTTATTTTAGGATTTCTACCAATACTTAGCTTAGGTATTGAACTGACAGACAGTAAGTCTGACCACGACATTATTAGAGCAGTAAAATTGCGTGCTAGTAAAATTTTAGACAATATTAATCCAAAAATGGGACCTAGTAGTCTCAAAAAAATTGCTGATCTAGCCAATCAAATTTTAGACCACTTGAAATTAAGAACACAAAAGGACCAAGTTTATGAAGCAAGCAGAATAATTTGTGAAATTCTTTGTATAACTGAATTCGACCCAAGTGATGTCCAATGGTTTGAAGAATTACGAGACAACTTGAATAAAAATATATCTAAAGATACACAAAAGAAGGCTATCAATGTAACAGAAAAAGAAACTAATGACCAACTTACCTTACAGCTAACTGAACTTCAAGGTATTTTAAGTCGAAACTCATTAAGTGGATCATTAGTAAGCCCAAGCTTATCTTTATATAAGAGCAATAAAAAACTACAAGCAATTATAGAAATGCACGTTCTCGATATATTGTCAATTTTGAATAACTCGAGACATTGTCTGGAAGATAATATACTTTTCTTGGAGGATAATACTCCATTGCTAACGGGAAAATGTTTGATTGACCATTTAACACACGATACTGTATTACTTAAGATACTGTTAGCTGATCCTTCGAGAGCAGTTCTCTTAAACGCTAGGAAACTCGCTGAAATGGAATTAGTGGAAAGCAAAAAAATGTTCAGCAAGTTAATGATCGACGATCCTTGCAAACTTAAAGCGAAGTTCGATCATGGTCTAGTTACCATTGCAAATCAGGAAAAAATGTTTGTTGCAGCAGAAGAAGGAAATCTAGAGGGCTTCAAAGTTCTTCTCAATAATGGAGCTGATATTAATAGTAAAAGTATAACTTATTGGACCACATTACACTTTGCTGCTAAAGGACCCAGTCTTGAAGTGGTCAAATTTATTGCTGACCATAATATAAGCGTGGATATGAAGGATATCGATGGTCAAAGCCCGCTGCATATAGCTGCCGCAAATGGAAGGCAAGATATTATCGAGTTTCTTGTAAATGAAGCAGGTTTTAATATTAACGATCTAAATAACAAAGGAAAAACACCGCTACATGTTGCTGCTCAGAATGGTGACACGAATTCTGTTGAAGTTTTATTAAAAAATAAAGCCAAGTGTAAAATCCAAGATTTTGCTGGTCATTCAGCTTTACACTGTGCAATAATAAATAATCATTTAGATGTTGTCAAAATTCTAATACAGGAGGATGAAAACGTTGATAGTAATGAAGCTATAGGTGGCATTACTCTATTGCTTGAAGGTGTAGAATTTGGTAACTTGGAGTTAGTTAATTTTTTACTTCAAGGAGGGGCAGATATTCACGCTAGAACAAATAAAAATTGGACATCATTGCATATTGCTGCGTCAAACGGTCATCTGGAAATAGTGAAAGCTTTAATTCACAAAGGAGCTGATGTTAATGCGAGAGTGTTTAATGGTTGTACCCCATTACATTATGCAGTAATCTGTAGTGATGATAAGATAGTTGAAATTCTAGTGAAATATGGAGCTAATGTTGATGCTGGCAACAGAATCTACCATAATACAGCTTTACACTATGCGACAAACCATGGGCATGAAAAAATTGTTCGAATTCTTCTTGAAAATAAAGCCAGCGCCAATGTTGTCACTGTTGAAGGTTTAACTCCCTTGCATTTTGCAGTACATAATAGCAGTTTGGAAATAGTTGTTAATCTTCTCAAACATGGTGCTAACGTTCTTGCTAAAGATAAAAATTGTGCTACGCCATTACACCACGCTGCAGAAAGTGGTCATAAGGAAATTGTTGCACTATTAATTCAAAATGGAGTAGAAATTAATGCTGTAACTAATGATAATTCAAACGCTCTACATCTGGCTGCTGGAAAAGGCCACACAGATGTTGTGGATCTTCTAATAAAAAATAATGCTGTTGTTAATGTTCCAAACGATAGGGGCGTCACTCCATTACATAAGGCTGCTATGAACGGTGAGAGAGCTATTATGGATCTTCTGATAAAAAGTGAAGCTAAAGTCGATGACACAACAAGAAACGGTACTACACCATTACACATAGCTGTTCTATACGACAACAAAGTAGCTGCTGCATTTCTAATAGAAAATGAAGCCAATATCAATGCTAAATCTAAAGATGGCCTTACACCATTACATTTGGCTGCTCGAGAGGGCCACCAAAGTATCGTTCAGCTATTGATAAACAACAAAGCGCAACTCGACGTAATGGACGTTTTAAATAATACACCATTATTTGCAGCGGTGGAAGAAGGCAATACAGAAATAATTAAAATGCTGACCTCTAATGGAGCTAATGTTAATTTAGACAAGCTATTACTCTCTGCTAGTATATGTCATCACATAGATATCATTGAAATTCTTTTATTACGTGGAGCTAATTTTGATGCAGAAAACAGTGAAGCCCTTTTCGAAGCAATTCTTGCTGGACACAATGATATTGTAGAAATATTTCTGAAACACTTCGATTGTATTAATATAAGAAACGCTAGCAGTTACTCAGCATTACATTTGGCTGCAATAAAAGGTGACAAGAAGATTGTGAAGGCTCTGATAAGAAGTGGAGCTGATATTAATTCCTTGACTGACCATAATGTAACTCCAATATGTTTTGCAGTAAGAGATGGTCATGAAGAAATTGTAAAAATGTTAATAGCCGGTGGAGCTAATGTTAACTTCAAATCTATCGATGGTTTTACACCATTACATATAGCAGCATCAAGTGGTCATATTAATATTGCAAAAGTTTTATTAGAGAATAAAGCAAAACTTAACGTTATAGATAATAATAAGAGTACGCCCTTAAATTATGCAGTGAGGCAAGGACATTTACAATTAGTTAAAATGTTCCTGCAGTGTCAAAAAGTACATCTGAACGCTAAAGATAAACATGGGTTTACGTTGTTGCATATCGCGTCAGCAGGAAGTACTGTAGAGATATTAAAATATCTAGTAGATGAAGGATGTGATATTAATGCTATAGATATCGCTGGTACAAAGCCCATACACGTTGCAGCCAGAGAGGGGCGTCAAGATATTGTCGAGTTTTTCGTGAATAAAGGGTTAAGTATAAATGAACACGGTGATAGTAATCGAACATTGCTACATTACGCTATTGTAAAAGGTAATTTGAAAATTGTAAAATATTTGATAGAGCAAAGTGCGGACGTTAATGCTCAAGATTGTAATGGTATAACTCCTATGCACGTAGGTGCTTGTTTTAATTATAAAGACATTATTAAAGTTTTATTTAAAAATGGCGCAGCTTATAACACTTTTGATAAGTTACGTAGAATACCATTAGATTTAGCTAAAGGTCAAGTCGTAAAGAACTTCTTAACATTAACCGATAAATTGTTTGAATCTGTCAAACAAAATAACGCCTCCAACGTTATGTGTTGCATTACAGAAGGAGCGTTTATTAATGGCAAAAACTCTGATAATGTAACAGTTTTACATATTGCTGCATCTAAAGGTTATACGACAATTGTTAATATTTTGTTACAAAATAAAGGTAATCCTAATGTAGTTACTAACAATGGGATGACTCCGTTGCACTATGCTGCTAAGTTCTGTCACGTAGAAATTATAAAGACGCTTTTGTCTAAATCTGCAATATACAATGCTCTTACTGACAGTGGTCAGACACCATCCGATTTTACCAAAAATGAAAAAATAATTAGCTTATTGAAATTAGTGGATGAATTGTTTACATATGTTAGAGACAATAATCCTCAAGTTATTGATCACCTCAATAATATGGAAGATATCTTTACAATAAAAGCAATAATGGGTGCTCGTAATAGAGAAAACAAAACACTAATAGTCTTTGCAATGCATGGGAACTTCACCCAAGTAGAAAACTTGAAACAAATATCACAAGGTGATGTATCCTCTCAGATTAATTCAGCATCACAACTCTTGAGGCAAGATAATTATCCAGAGGCATTGAATATTTTCCAACAAATATATATAAATAGAATTGAAATACTAGGAACAGATAGTCCTGGTACTTTAGACATTCAGGCATACATAGCTGAAGTGGCATACAAAGAAGGAAACTACAGAAAATCTTTAAGAATTCTTCTAACAATTTTCAAGAAAGAGAATGAAATACTGGGTTGGAATGATAATAATACTTTAAGCACAGGTAGAAAAATCGCTTCAGTGATGCATAAACAAGGAAACCATGAAGTTGCTTTAAACATTTACCAAGGAGTTTATCGAATACAAAAAGAGTTACTAGGCTTGAATCATCCAAATACTTTAGATTGTCGTGTACGTATGGCATTGTCATTACAAATGCTGCAAAAATACGAAGAAGCTTTACATATTAATAGGGAAGTTTTTGAAATAAGAAAAAATGTATTAGGTGCAAACCACGAAATTGTCATACGTATTCAAAATAATATAGCAGCAATACTTGCTAGCCAGGGCAATTATGAAGAGGCATTAAAAGTATATAAGGAGGTTCTCGAGAAGAATATGGCTGTTTTCGGTTATAATGCTGTGGTTACCTTGAGAATTTTATATCAAATTGTTACGGTCTTCTATATGCAAAAGAAATATCGTGAAGCGTTAGATACCCATCAATTGGTTTTACGTAGGCAGAAGAACATTTTTGGACCAAATAATCCTGAACCACTGAATAATAAATTGAATTCTGCTAATATACTTTTTGATCAAGGTAAATGGATTAATGCATTTAAAGTCTACACAGAATGCTTCGATCAAGCAAAAGCTGTTTTTGGACCAACCAGTCGTATAGCTTTGAATATTTGCAAACGACTAGAATTGATTGGGGCGATACTTGAACTTGAAAACAGTACAATATGCCAAGTTCTCCAGCACCTTCAAAAAGACATTAGCGTTGCTGCTAGTCATGGTGATACGCAAACTCTTCAGAGTTTATTAAAAGATGGATTTGATGCCAATGATAAAGACATCTATGGAAGAACGCCATTATATTTTGCTATTCGGAACGGACACGTAAGTGTTGTGAACTTCTTGCTAGAAAAAGAAGCTGATGTTACTCAAGTTACTAAGAAAGGCGATACATCATTACACACGGCTGCTACTGAGGGTAACAACGAAATTGTCGAAATTTTGTTGGGCCATGTACGTACTGAAAACTTAAACGACTTTATTAATTTGAAAGCTACTGCTAGCGGTGCTGCGGCACTTCACGTTGCTGCTCGGAATGGTTCTTTGGACATTGCGAAGTCTTTATTGAAAAACGGTGCAATTTATAACATTGAAAATAATGAAGGTAAATCCCCACTTGATCTCTCCAAGGATCAAGATGTTATTAATTTACTGAAACTTGTTGAAGAACTCTTTAAAGATTCAAGAGATGGTAATGCTGAAATTGTTGACAAGATACGAAGATTAAAACTTGATGAGTTTCTAGTTGCAACAAATTGTCGTAATGAGCAAGGAAATACCTTATTACAAGTTTCTATGGATAGTAAGCACAAGAATGTTGCTATTAAATTGTTACAAATACTCGATCAAGTATAAATATAATTTACAAGCCTGGAGAGAGTGGAGGAAAGTTAAAAATGTAAATAATATTGTTGAAATGTTAATATGTAGGTCAAGCCCGTAGCCAGGATTTTATTTCGGGGGGGGGGGGCACTTGTAAAAAACCTTTTCGTCGGGTTAGAACAGAACTAAACAAGTTATTATGATGTATTTTACTTGGTGCAGAAGTATTATATGTTTATTTTTGTTTTATTATAATGTTTAATATTTAATATTGAACATATAATTTAATATTGAACATATAATACTTCTGCACCAAGTAAAATACATCATAATAACTTGTTAAATGAAGCTAACTCAAGTTGACCAAAAATTGACTTAGGCTAGTTCTGCTCTAACCCAACGTTTTGTAAAATGAAAAATTTTCGGTTGTTCCTCTTCCATTTTCTTTGTCTTTTCAACATTTCGGGGGGGGAGACGTGCCCCCCCCCGCTGGCTACGGGTCTGATGTAGGTAATCATTTGTAATAAAATGTAAATTGTAATTTGTACATATTATATGACTGTGTGCCTTGTTAACATAACTTAATATTATAATATAATATTCAATTTTGTAATTTCTGATTTTGTTATAATAAATTAAGTGTTTTGAAAATAAACATAGCTTTTTTTATCTTGGAGTAAGCAACTCGTCTTTTTCATAGGGTATCTTCAAAAACACTACAAGTCGTGACAGAAAATCTAAAAAAAAAAAATGCTGCGAACTTAGGAACACTGCAACATAAGGTTAATCTTTTCTTATCAGTAGAAATTAGAAGCAATAAGCTGCTTATAAGTGAAATAGATGGGGCTGCAATCACGTAGTTGAAGCAAGCCTGAGGTTTTGGGGATTAATTTTCTTAATTCACTGTGAGAACTAATGCAATGAAACGGAGTTTATGATATTAATTTTATGATGATTGTGCTGTTGACATCGATGTAATGAAAATATGTAAAGAGTACATGTAGATGTAAAAAAAGTAATGTTTTTCTTCAGGTAGGTACCTATATTAATTTAATTAAGATAAATCGCTGCCACCACCATTATCATTATTCAAGTTGAGCAACTTAAGTTTTAAAATGTTTTTGCTTTACAATACAATCGAGCTAAGAGGTTAGGTGCAGTCACAGGTGTGAAAAAATGGTCATTTTCAATAATTTTTTTGAATTGTTGTACAGTGTTTTTTATTTAATTTTTAATTAAATTATTATTTTAATACATAATACTAATTTATTATACAGTCAAAACTCCCTAATTCGAATTCTCATAATGCATTAAAATTTGTTCGAGTTAGAGAGTAAGAATCAAAATAGGAAAAAAATTCGGAAAAAATAATAAAAAATGTTTATAAACTATAAAAAAAAAACTCAAAATAAATGGATAATTACAAAGTCATACATATAACAAAAATTACTTTGATATAAGAACGTATGTTAGCCTTATCTCTATTATGTTTTGCGGCACAACTACAATATTTTATAAAGTTCTTATTGTGTCAGGATCTGACGTATCAGATATATACCGTGGGTTTCACGTTCAAGAAATGCTTACAACCTATATTCATTAAAATGAAATTCAATTTATAGAGTGGCAATTACATGTAAATTGATATCAAATGCCTAACATTGGATTCGATTTAAAGAGAGTTCGAATTACAGATTAATTTTTACACACAAAACCCTATTTAGTTGGACGTGCCAAATAAATAATTCGATTTAGAGAATATTTCGAATTAAGGAGAGGTCGAATTAGAGAGTTTTGACTGTACCTACTATATTTTAAGTCACTTTTACAAAAATTTCAGATAAAAATATTTATTCTGCATCAAGTTATCAAGTTAATAATTGTAGACCTCTCTTTAACCCTTATGGAGCCATACAAATTTACACCTTATATCGGCCATACCTAGTACCCGGGTACTACCATATATTTATATGCAATTCCTGTTATGCTCGATCTTTAAGCGGATTTTTAATATTCTTATAAGCGTTTTTAATAACAATTATATTTATATCGAGTTACATTTATGCATAATGTGATTGTGACTCATGGTTTTTGGCAAAATTTTATTAAATTGTAAGCAATATTCTCAAGTAACGCTCTTTAGTAAAGTGTAGATGTTACCTTGTCGATTACAGTAGGTGGTTTTTCAATAACATAATAAATACTAATAAATTTAAAGTAGCAGTGAATCTTAATAATTTATTATTTGGTGCAATTCGTGATTTTTTTTCACCAGTAATTCTACTTCCGCATCGACATAAACGCGGAACCTAGACTAGACGTTACTAGCCACATGAAAGTAACATGATACTGTTTTTTATGTTTATTGAATGTTTCGAAAAGGCAAAGGCCCGAAAAAGTTGCCAGAAATACCAGAAACCTGCGTGACCTCATATTAATGTCCCTAAAAAAATTTTGTAGAGCAGAATATAATGAAATATAACTTGATTTATTTTTTATTTAAAATTGCCTCTATTCTAGAGTTAATTTCAAGTAAAATGTGAAAAAAGTTATATTTTAACACATCATACTATGTTAAATTGTTATCAATAAATATTATAATAATTTTGAATGAATGGAGCTATTCTGTAGTATTTTTATATCCCATATAAAAGTAATGCAGACTATACGTATGGCCGGATTACGTATAGTTTTAAAAAATTTCAAAAATTTTTGACTTAATATCACTATTTTTCCGTTTTATAATTTTGTGTGTGCAGAGAACCGTTTTTTTAGAGATGTCACCGAAGCTCAAAAAAATCGGCTCGGTAGAAAAAAAGTTGTGTTGTTTTAAAGTCAAAATAGTACCCGGGTACTAGGTATGGCTCTATAAGGGTTAAAAAAGGTGCTTTACGGTGGCCATCAGAACTTCATAATGGTTTATCCAAAATCAATGAATAAAAAAAAATTTATTAGTCGATTGAAGGATTTCTGTTTTTGTTCAAATTTCGCCAAATGGCAGCCTCTGGAATTCGACTTTATGAATTTTGAGGGAAAAATCGCTCGACAATTGTTAATAAAAACCACAAATTTCGGTTATTTGCAAAATCCTTCGATCAGTCACGGATGTTGAATATTTAAAATATGCTGTATAAATTTCATCTAAATCCATCCAGTGGTTTTTGAAATATCGTGGCCACCGGTTTGAAAATGTAGTTTTGAGATAATTACATTTAAAGTTTGAATTAATCAATGAATTACTTACTTAAAGTTCGAATAACAACAAGATATCTTGAAAACTATTTATCGGATCGATTTGAAATTTTCACAAAATATTCTTGAAACATTGTACCTTAAGAAAATGAAGGAAACCCAAAATCGATTTTTTGAAAATCCTGACTGCATCTAAGCCCTTAAATTAAATCAAGTCCGACTTCAAAAATACAATTTTAGAAAAACTGTTCTAATTAAAAATCAATGGGGCGGATTGCTACATCAGAAAGCATCAATTTGTAATTCAGCTTAGCCATCAGTTGTAGCAAAGTAAATAGAATAGCTACAGTTGAGCATTTTTGAGGTTCCAGATTTCCGAAATGTAATTTTAGTACTATATACAGGGTGAATGAGAGCACCCGTATCAGTCATTTTTTTCAAAAACGGCTAGTCGTAGAGAGTTGGGTCAAAAAAATTTATTATAAAAGCCGAAATAAAGAATCGAATAATGATATTATTATTTCTTGGAAAGGTCGTCATCCCGAGTAGTTTGCTCCAGAACTCCAGAATTTTAAATTTTATAGGTCGAAAGTGGTATTGTTGAAAATATCTTTAAGAAATAAGCAAGTTTTGTAGGAAAAATTATTTTATTACTACCACTCCTTTTAAGTAATGGTAGTCTCATTCACCCATATGCAATCGAATATTACCGAAAAGGGGAGGGAGTAATAAAATAATTTTTCCTACAAAACTTGCTTATTTCTTAAAGATTTTTCTAACGATACCATTTTCGACCTATGGTGCCATTTAAAATTCTGGAGTTTCTGTAGCAAACTACTCGGGATGCCGACCTTTCTCAGAAATAATAATATCACCATTCGATTCTTTATTATGGCTTTTATAATAAATTTTTTTTACCCAGCTCTCTACGACTTACCGTTTTTGAAAAAAATGACTGATACGTTTGGTCGCATTCACCCATAATATTCAATCGAATATTACTTAAAAAGGGTGGGAGTAATAAAATAATTTTTCCTACAAAACTTGCTTATTTTTGCAAGATCTTTTTAACGATACCATTTTCGACCTATGGTGCCATTTAAAATTATGGAGTTCTGGAGTTTCTGGAGCAATCTACTCGGGACGCCGACTTTTCCAAGAAATAATAATATCACCATTCGATTCTTTATTATGTCTTTTATAATAAATATTTTTAACCCGACTCTCTACGACTAACCGTTTTTGAAAAAAAAGACTGATACGGGTGCTCTCATTCACCCTGTATATGAGTTCACAGATGTCGCAGTGATCCCAGTCCATTTCAGTTTTATTTGACGCTCTTACAAATTGACATACGATTTTATAGGTTAATTTTTATAAATTTACTAACAGAATATACAACTTATCCTTAGAACTTATCAAATAATGAATAACAAACTTTGCTTCTCTGCAAAGTTTTAAAATGCGAACAACTGTTCACAAAACGTCAAACTTGTAGGTTAGAACAGTGGTTTTCAAACTTTATGTGGACGTGAAATACTTATATCAATAATAGAAAAATCGCAGAACACTATGTTTATTATTAACATATTTACAAAACAAAAACACATTTTTACATTAAAATAATCAATTTTTTTGAATAATTTTACGATTTAAATATTCCGCAAAATACTTGAAACAGATTGAAAACCACTGGGTTAATAACACAAACAATTAGCAGTGCCCTCTAAGGTACTCCAGATGAACTAATATTACAATTTCAAATTTTCGGAACCAATATTCTTTGTAGTTCAGTTCAACAAATTTATTTCACAAACTTAAATTGTAATTTAGAAAGCAGCAATTAGGACTCGAAACGGCGTTTCGTATCGTGAAAAATATAAAAGATTAGTTCCGGTTCGTAGAAAAATAAAATTGCATTTATCATCTGCCCTGACATTTGAAAAGGTAAATAGCTTCGATCATTTATTATACTAGATAGGACATGCCGTATACCTGAGACGGTTTGTTGTGATGCACAAAATATTGTGGTGGGATTTGTTTTCCTTTTGGTTAGCCCCTACAACGGCTGCAACTAAATATACACGTTGATGATATTTTTAGGGGTATATATAATTGCACTTTAAAAAAAATGCTTCCAACTTTGTACAAATAAACTATAAAACGGCAGAATCAAACTTTGAAATCGATTCATTTTAACTTTAAGCTTACCCACTATAAAATGATACAATCGCACTTTGGAATTGGTACTTATCCACTATAAAATGATACAATTGCACTTTGCGGATACTAAACTTTAAGAGAAGTATTAATTTATAGGTATACTCCGTATATATTTTTATTAATGAGCTTATATTTTATATAAAGGGCCATGGGCACCTTTTCCCGTTTTAAAATGACTAACATACCCAAAGAATATTTGCAAACAAGTGCACCGAGATGTAACTTATCATTTTCCGAATAGCAAGTTACTATTATTATTTTCTGAACTTTATAAAAACTGTCAAAACATTCCCATTGTTTCATTGGATGATTTCAATTGGGTATCTTTTATCTTTCCAGATTTGTACGTCCTCTTGCGTCAAGGATTCTGTAGCATTTTGTTGATTTAGTATAAAACACAGTCTTGTCATCCTCTTTTTCATCAAACAATTTTAGTTATACTGTATTATTCATTGCGTATACTTACGTTTCAAAGTGCGATATATCGTTTTTAAGTGCAAACGGCATGTACAAAGTGTGTTAAAATATTTCAAAGTGGTATTTATTTTTTTTCGTGTATTGCCTACGTTTCAAAGTGCAATGTATTGTTTTTAAGTGCAAACGGCATTTACAAAGTGTGTTAAAATATTACAAAGTGGAATTTATTTTTTTTTCGTGCATTAGGTAAACACCTGTAAACGATTTTCAAGCGCTTTCACATGAGAAATTGCGGTTGAGACAGTTTATCCATTTATATTTCGAATGACCATACAAAAGTCTATCATTTTTTATAAAGCATTTTTATCAAAACCAAGGGAATCTCGTTAATGCACTCGTTCGCGTCATTAAAAAACAAAAAGTCAAACTTAACAAAAAGTTGGCATGCGTCGACATCCTTTGGGTGTATCTTTGTGCTATGGACCTTGCTTATAAAGTTAAAACGATAAAATATCTTTATTTTAAGGTAGTTTTGATGGTACAATTCTTCCTTCTAATTTTCAGCTTTCCATCTCCTAAAAATCACAGACTTTACAGTCGTAAGTCAATTACCTCCTTCAAAACATCTGAAAAGGGCGCAAAATTTGCTTCTTACTCAGGGCTGATTGGGGTGATAAAAATATGCAAATATACACAGTTTATAGATTTTTTCCCAATTAGTAAATACTATAACCTCAAATTGAAAATCAAGGTTAGACACATAATTTTAAAGAAATTTTAAATTTCCGGACCAATTTTCGTTTCTGCACATTAGCCACACCCTGTCACCTGATTGGTGGAGCTTTAAACATCTATTGAAATTTAAATAGGTTAGTTGTTAACTCGTGATAATAAATTAAATGGTATTTTTAAATAATTTTATGAGTTATAATTAAATTAAATTGTAATATATTTTTCAAGTGCTTACGCACTCTTCGTAAAATAATACATAATATTAAGTAAACATGGAAACGTATACATGCATTGTCATTTGAACGGTAACTGGAAAACCTGAGTTGTGTTCTGAAAAAAAAAGGAAAACCTAACTCCAATAATATATAAATGGAATTACTTACAAAGTAATTGGCTGTATCTGCTACTTAATTTTGAGTATTCTACTCAATACTATTCTAACGAAGAGTGCGTAAGCACTTGAAATCTTAAAAATATATCTATTACAATTATTTAATTTAATTATAACACGTAAAATTATTTAAAAATACCATTTAATTTATTGAAATTTAAAACTTTTAAAACTATTTTGAAGTCTTTTTATAAATATTTTAATTCCATGCAACTTTTCAAAATATGGGCACAGGACCAGCTTTTAGAAATATAATTTTAGAATAATAATTTGAAAATTGTTTATGAATTATGGTTATTTTGTCTCAAAATTTAAATAAATATGTGAAAAAACTATATTTTTAATTAAAATGACAAATTACAATGAAATGGTGGATTCCTACAATTCAATGTAGTAGTTTCCTTCGTTATTTTGTCATTACGTGGCATGGTAAGACCATTAGTTTTCCTTAAATTATTATAATGATAAAATTACACATTTAAACATTTGTCGTTTCGAAACATACACTTTTATTTTACATGTTTTTTTTAATACAAAATATTTACATAAATAATAATAGTGTAGGTATTTTACAAAAAAACACTATCATCGGATAATTTATCATCCCCTCAATTCGCCGGTAGGATCAACTAATTTATTATACTCATCCACCTCGAGATCATCGATTGGATATTCTTCATACATCCTCGGCGCATCGTCGATTTCCCATTCCCAAATATTGTCACAATTAAAAAATTAATAAATAAACTTTATATTGTCACAACCCCAAAGTTCAGTAAACTTAATAATTAAAAGAAATGCTGATTCATAACAATTTCGAAATCATAAAACGACAGATTCCAAGATGACAGTAATAGTCACGCAAATAAAAGGAAGATATTTCCCAATAATATTAAATTACTTGCTAATATCAAGTTACACATAATTAATAATTAGATTCTTGGTAATCATAACAAGAATCTAATTATCTAAAGTAAACAAACATGAAAATGCAAGATTCTTCTAAGAAATGTAATTGCATTGGAATGTAAAGAATTGATAAACAAAGGAATAACTAGTGGAGTTTTCAATATAAATAGAGGAACAGCTTTGTGTGAATTATCAGTCTTCGGTCATCCGTCTACGGTCATGAATCTTTAGTGATCAGTCTTGAGTGTCTCAAGTGTTTGTAAGGATTCACGAGCAACACAGCCCGAATCGACATCCACCAGCCAAGAGAACTCAACGGAAGGATGTCGCCTCCTTATTGGTACACCGTACCGATCATCGTAGGGTATGAATAATTAACAATATCTAATAGACTGACCAATCTCACATGCGCCTCTTATTTATGTAACGTTTTATTTATAATAATTATTAAATTAATGTATATTGTGGAAGACACGTTTTATTACGAGTTGTACTAAATCCCCCGTCGAGGAGTAATTATGGTACCTAACCGTTGAAACCCGAGCCGTAGAAGATGTCTAATTAATAAATTAGGGTTCAAGGATGAACCTTAAAATACAAGAGGGTTTAAACGAGACAATATTAAATAAAAAGAACAATGAACTTGTGATGAACCATGATTCATTAAAACACCTCAAGTAAAGCGAATGACAGGAAACTGAGTTAAATGAACTAGGACAAATCTAGGCCAGTCAATTAATATATACTAACAAGGGGCCACTACAGTGAGGTACCAACCAATCGAGATCCCAATTTTTTTGGTGATTCTAGGAGCTAAAAAAAGTTATCACATTTTCGGCGATTAGTCCAATGGGCCTTAGTTTTTAAGTTATGAATTTTTCAAATATGGGCGGTGCTTTAACTGCCAATTATAATGATTCTTTAGGCAAGAAGCCGTGGTGGCATAGAGGTAGCGTACAGGGAGTACGCTACCCTACCCTAATATAGGTTGCTACGTTGGGTCTTACATTTTGTATTAAAATTAAAATGTAAGACCCAACGGCGCTTTGCGTCGAAAGGTCAAACAAATATGTATATATTATTAATTAATAAAAGATTTTAAAAGTAGTAGTAAGAGAGTTGTAATCAGAAGGATCGCGGTTCGTATCCCACATGAACAAAATTTTTTTTTTTTAAATTTTTTAGTTTATTTTTTAATGTTATCATCGTCCTTAGTTTTAATAATTTTTACTATAGTACTAATCTGATAATAACCAATATTTTTTATTATAAGTAAAGAAGGAAAATATACTAAATAAAAGTTAATAATAAAAATTAACTTACAATTTTAAACTCTTGCAAATATTTAATATTGCATGGAAAATTAACAAATACCTTAACGTTATAACAGATGTAGAACGAATCGCAGACACTGGCATGAATAATTTTTCCAGAAAATTCCAAACTAAAAGATCATGTTACAAAATCAAAAAATTTTCAGATGATATTGAATATCGGCTTATGTATAAAGCTCAATGCTAATTAAAAATTAAAATTTTTTCTACAATGTTTCGAAGGGATGAAACCACTTCTTCTTCAGAATTCCACAAAGTTACAAATTAAATACGTAAACCACAATCACGTAAACATTGCCTTTATATAGGAAACTCTGGTTACCAACCCGTTACTATCAACATCGTTTATTTCATCGTCAATTTTTACAAGACAAATCGTTGTAGTGTAACGCTATTTAATTCGTTTTTTATAATTTTTCTTTTGATAAATATCCGAAATGAAATGTGCCGTTGATAAACTACATACCTAATAGTATAATTATGTGGTATAGCATTGAATTGTCCGTTGTGCAAATCCCCAAAAAAGTAATTAATTAATTTAAATTGAAGAAACGCAGTAAAATTTTAAAATATAATTTATTCAGGTAATAAATTACATAATTTTCAAAAATAAAAAGTTAGCTGATGTGAGTTTTGAACCCAGAACCTTCGCGTTAGAACTTAAGATAGGGTAAACCTATGGTTAAAATTGTCTATTTTCAAAAATTCATAACTCAAAAACTAAGGCCCATTGGACTAAACGCCGAAAAAGTGATAATTTTTTTAGCTCCTAGAATCACCAAAAAAATTGGGATCTCGATTGGTTGGTACCTCACTGTAGTGGCCCCTTGTAAGCTCTAGAATAATCAGAGAAGAAGAAGCAACATCAACCAAGAAGAAGTCAGAACAAGTCCAAGAAGCTGTCTTGGTACACTCTGATTATTCTAGGGTGAGTTAATGTCTTACTACTTATTAATTATTGTAAATTGTAGTTTTAAGTGTTATGTAAATATTATATTAATACGTAGATGTTATCAAAGTACAGGTCTATTATTGAAATAATATATACACCCCCAATCTTAAAGAATAATTGTGGTAGACTTCTCGCAAAAGAAGATGAGAGGGTGGACCTAATGCGTAGAAACCAAAACTCGTACAATCGTGTTTATGTTGTTGTCAATTGGTGGAATTGGATGTCACGCGATGTCTACTGCGCCGGATTTTGTCTACGCCCTCTCATCTACCTTTGCGATCACTTTTTTACCTCAACGATCTAATCGTTACATGGTGGAGGCTCCGTTTATTGAATAAGGGTTGATTCCAAAAATTCAATAATCCCAAAAATTTTTCTAAAAAATTTTAAAGGTTTTTAAAATATGACTTATACATATGACTAACTTGTACTTCTTTAATATAACATTACTTAGCACTAGTTTTAAATAACATATAACGAGGCATTTCACAGGTATATCATTAAAATGCTAATTAAAGAAAAGAAATCGCCAAATAATTTAATAAATGCTATTTATTTAGATTAATTAAGTTTAAATACTAAGTTAAAGGTAATAATATTAAAAAACTATTCTAAGAACTATTATAATAAACTAATAATTATTAAAATTTAAAATAAAAGATGTTCGGACCCTGAAAACAAAAATTGTATTAGTATAAAGTTATTAACTTCACTAAATATACAAACTATTTACCGCTCTTGAGTCCGATCCGGATTCATGTCCTGAAACAAATAAATAATTTTTAGAATAGTAATTATTTAAGTTGATAAAATGGACAACTACACACGAAATTCAAAAACTAAATTTAAAAATAGATTCAATTTTAACCGAGAGTTTGACAAATAGCAATTTAAAAACTGACTGCGATTTACAAGAACATTACAGAACTCAGCAAATTGAAAAATATTATAAAAAGTAGGAATTATACAAAATTAAATGAAGCAATTAGGGGTGCTAAAAATGAATTGGTACAAATAAATCAAATTCAATTTTAACAACAATGGCAAAATAATGATTACTTTCAAAATTTTAGAAATTTTAATCGTGGTTCATATCATAATAATTGGAACTTTAAGGGCTTCAAAATAATGTAAATTCACGACCATCTATTAACAACAATTTTGAAGGAAACTTTAATATCAGAGAATGGATAAAAAAAATAACTATAACTTACCCAATCTCCCTGACCGCCAACTTTAAGAAGTCCATCGTCGAGGATTGTTGATCAAGTCAGGGTAAAAATCCTCCCAATTTAATTGAGCCATTTCGGGGGTGGCCAGCGGAGGACGATCACCCAGCCAAAATTCCTCGTCAATAAACGTATCGAAGTCAATTTGGAAATCGGGGGAGCCCATCTCTCCACGGACCGACGAGCTGGCACTGGGTGGCCTTTCTGGCGGTGGAGTAACGTTGTACAGTCCTTCGTGGTTCGGGGGTTGTGGCTCCTGTGGAGGAACCTGAAGAGCTGCTAGTAGCTGATATAAGATGAAGATTAAGACGTGTAATAAATAAGCCAAGAGGTGGCCAACGATTTCAATAGTGAGAACCATGTTGTATTAAGGCCGTCTTCTGGTTTAAAAGCATAAATTATGGGCGATTTGTCGAGCTCAATAAATACAAAACAAACAATATTTTTACCATTCCAGTTTTTTACAACATATTTGTTGATATTTCGAGAATATACAGAAAAAATTTTGAAAAAAAAAAGTGAAAATTAAACAAGCTATACGCTGGTAAAGTTGGGGGTAAAAAAATAGAGGGTGTGCTGGTTGACACGATTGCAACCCTTCTGGTCATCGGAAACAAGATTTAAAAAAAGATTCTTAGTTAGTAAGAATGTCGTTATAGTCCCTACCAAAGAGAAAAAAATTCATTTTTTGACTATTTTTTTCACAATTCTTAATTTTTTAAAATAGTAAACCAAATAATTTTGATACAAAAGTGGTAGGGGCGATAGACAGTTATATATTGAAGGTTTGTACAAAATTTGAAGTAAATCGGTTAAATAAAACTTGAGATATTATGTCAACCATGTTGAAAAATGTCATAAAATACATAATTACTACGACCTTCGGTAAGTTGCTCACTGCTAGGTTCAGTTGCTGCGTCACTAAAATAGCTAAAACGTGGTAAACTATTGAAATTTTAAAATTTTCTCTTGAGAATATATATATTCTTAAGGCCGTGTTCTGATTTGGAATAAAAAAAATCAAGTTTTTCTTTTCTGCATTTCCCATGTAGCACAAAATATTGGCACAATATGGGGGCAATATTGGCAAGATTTAGCACATATTGGTGCAATATTGATTACCAATATTGGCGCAATATTGTACAACAATCTATAACAATATAGATTATCCATATTGGGATCCAATATGGGCAGAATATAGTGCGAATATTGGCGCAATATTGTTACTATATTGTAAAACAATATTGGCGCTATATAGTTTTAATATTGGCGCAATATTGGTACAATATAGATTATCCATATTGGGATCCAATATGGGCAGAATATAGTGCGAATATTGGTGCAATATTGTTTGCCAATATGGGCTACATATTGTAAAACAATATTGGCGCAATAATGATTACCAATATTGGCGCAATATTGTTACTATATTGTTTGCCAATATGGGCTACATATTGTAAAACAATATTGGCGCAATAATGATTACCAATATTGGCGCTATATAGTTTTAATATTGGCGCAATATGGGTGCAATATAGACTATCCATATTGGGATCCAATATGGGCAGAATATAGTACGAATATTGGCGCAATATTGTTACTATATTGCTTGCCAATATGGGCTAAATATTGTAAAACAATATTGGCGCAATAATGATTACCAATATTGGCGCAATATTGTTGTACAATATTGGCGCTATAGGCGATTCAAGATAAGCGATACGCCACCAACGGTCGCCGGTTGAACTAATTTCAGAAACATGGGCATCTTGGTTTGTGCTTGGTTTATCTGTTGTTC
Source organism: Rhagonycha lutea (assembly GCA_958510855.1). Taxonomy (NCBI): domain Eukaryota; kingdom Metazoa; phylum Arthropoda; class Insecta; order Coleoptera; family Cantharidae; genus Rhagonycha; species Rhagonycha lutea. The sequence goes on from OY294042.1 coordinate 17,239,760, forward strand.
CTTCTGACTAGAAGACTTTCAGTTGTTATAACTTATAACCTTCTAAATAGAAATATTTAAAATGCCCAACGCATTTGAGTGACTTTGAGGTGCAGGTTAATATGCCAGAAGTTAAAACAGTGTGCGATTCGATAGCAACAGATCAAACTTTAAACGGTTTTACTAGCCTGAATAGTTTAACATTTTTGGAAGTATTAATGCAAGGTGTCAAAAAGAAACATCAGGATAAGAGAACACATCGGTTGGGAATAAAAGAGCGAGTTGTTTTAGTTTTGTGCAAGTTGAAAACGAATTTAACATATTCATCGTTATCGGTGTTATTTGGTATATCAGCTACCAGCCGTTTAAATAAAGATATTATATTTAATTTTATATTATGTTTTTATCACAAAAATTATGAAACATGTTTTCCATAAAATTTTTTTTTGTTACAAATAACATTTCCTTTGCAAATTCGTAGTTATAATCCACTTCGATAGTAAGAAAAATTTTTTCGAATGATGCATACAACACAAAATATGTTTTTTTAAATTTAAAAGGGCCATTTCCATTTGGATCTGCCCATACTGTTTACATCTTTTTAATGTCCACGTATTATTTTTCTTGGCAATATACCGCACCCCTGGTAAACCATCATGGGTGTATAAAAATTATTTGGTTTACTATTTTAAAAAATTAAGAATTGTGAAAAAATAGACAAAAAATGAATTTTTTCTTCAGACAGCCGCCATTTTGCGAAAAAAAATTTTTCAGTTTTCTCTTTGGTAGGGACTATAACGACATTCTTACTAATTAAGAATCTTTTTTTAAATCTTGTTTCCGATTACCAGAAGGGTTGCAATCGTGTCAACCAGCACATCCTCTATTTTTTTTACCCCCAACTTTACCAGCTTATAGCTTGTTTAATTTTCATTTTTTCTTTTCAAAATTTTCTGTATATTCTCGAAATATATCAACAAATATGTTGTAAAAAACAAAATGGTAAAAATATTAATTGTTTTGTTTTTATTGAGCTCGAAAAATCGCCCATTATTTATGCTTTTAAACCAGAAGACTGCCTTAAAGGTCTAAACTTTGAGAATACCGTAAACCGTGGTTACTTTGAACAAATTTCACGTTCTTTTGTGTGCACGTTGCAAATAGTTCTTTAAAAATACTGATTAAGTTTTCTAAACGTTGAGTAAATATATTTCCCGTATATTTTTTTTTGTGCCTTTTCAAAGTAGCCCTTGATGCGGGGCTACTTTGAATATGCTATTATTCTTGGTCTGTTGCAAAGTTAAGCCTATACAGGGTGTCCCGTTATGAGTGGCCCAAACGGTAATTGGTGAAGGGTTGGAAAACAAAAAATAGGTTTAGTAAAAGTGTCATGGTTTTCGAGATATTTGAGATCAAAGATTTGTCTTTTAATTTTCGTCTTCACATATTACTTTTTCCTGTATAAAATCTACAAATGAAGGATTTTTTTATTTATTTTTTTTTGTGAATGTCTCTGACTTTACGTACTACAAGACGTAAATCAAAGTTTTTCAAAATTCTCATGGGATTAGAAAAAAATAAAATAATCTTATTAGAAATTTTCAACCTTACAAAAAATCATTGAGTTTTGGAGCATCATGGTTGAAGAAAAAGATATTACAACTTGACTGCCCATGATCTTAAAAAGTTTAAAATGTTGTGCAAAATAAGCAAAAATATAAAAAATTAAATTAGTCCATAAACCAAAGAGTTATTGCTATTTCATCAACGTAGCATCATCAATCTTTGATCTCAAATATCTCGAAAACCATGACACTTTTACTAAACCTACTATTTGTTTTTCTGATAGAGGGTAGTCCAACCCTTCACCAATTACCGTTTGGACCACTAATAACGGGACACCCTGTATAAGGGATTCTTGGAACATTTACAAGTTGTTTAAAAAATAGTGCAAAAGGTGTAAGGGGAAACAGGCATCTAAAAAGGCTTTTACATTTTCGAAAAATACTTTTATTTTTCTTAAAGCACAGGTAGAGCCAGGCAAATATAAAATCATCAATTCGTTTTGAAAATATATATCCTCCTCTGCGAGCTTCTATGGGGTTTCTAACATAACTTTGAGTTGCTCAATTTCTACCATACTTTCGCCAGACAGTTCTGGCCATAGAAATTTATAAGGAATATTTTTGGATGCTCTTAAAAATGAAAAGTCGCATGTTCGGCATTATAACTTAACATTTTTCCAACATAGTATTTTTTATGCTATTTGTCAAGTAAAAAAATACAATATAGTACTGCCCTGGAATCGGAACGGGAATTTTTGACTTAATTACACTTAGAAGTTCATGAGACACTTAATGATCATCGTGTTTATCGTCATTATGGACATGTCCACTGAAATCTTCTGAATCCGATGCTTCTATCGGATTATTTGTCGATTTGGGAGTTTCAATGTATAATAATAGCCATGGGGCTACTTTGAACGTTCAATGTAACCCCGATTTTCAAATAAATTTGAAGGCTATGTTACAAATATTCACAACTTATTAAATTATAGGCTTGGATTAACTTTCTTTCCACCAAAATGTTTATAAAGAATTATTCTAACACTTAGCACACCATAAATAAAAACAATGCAGAATATCTACCTTTTTGAGATTAAAGTTGCACACCCTTAAAAAAACCGGGATTTACATGTTGCTGTTAAAGTTGGTACAGAATGCAGCGCTGACAATTTATTTTATTCCGTTAAAAATTAAATGGGGACACCGGCAAAATTAACATTTATCGAAATAATATTCAAGATTAATGAAAGTTTGAAATTTTGTTCAAAGTAACCACGGTTTACGGTATGCGAAAAAACAAAAACTTGATTTTTTTTAATTCCAAACCAGAACACGGCCTTAACCCACGGTAGGTCGCGGTATATCTGACAGATGCATGCAAAATGGTTTCCTAAATATTTTCGAAATTATTTAGCGCATAGTCACAAGGCTTTGACTAGCTGTGCATACATATCTTCTACGATACGTTTACGATATAGTTTTGATTCCAACAGGTGCATTGCGCATTTGTATGCACGCCCTAATAGATTCTGACTAATTACTGTAAGCAAACATCTGTTTAGTTTTTACTTCTTTTAAAATCTTATTATTATTACTTTGTGCAAAATGTTGATTACTTTAAAGTTTTTATTGTATTTTTCTATAAACTAGAGTGGTTTATGAATAAACAATCATTATAATTATTATATTTGCAAAGTTTATTTATATATATTTTGCATTTTAGAGCACATTAATAAGGCATGTATCTCACAGATACCTGCCACATCGCGTGTGATTTTAAAATTAGTTAAATTGAATTAAATAGTATAAAGTACCCAGCTAACCCAACAGTGACTGAACTATCAATCATATTTTTTCATTTCCCTTACATTTTTTGCAAGATTTCAGAAAAAATCAAAATGTATAGGAAATTGTAAATCTACACCTAGTTATTGATTTGAAAAAAAAATATAAAGTACAGAGGGCAATAAACATATGCAGATATTATAATCATTATTTTCAGTTACCACTTTGTAATTGCGCCTATACAAAAAATAAAATCACCCTACTGTAGCATTTCAAATGCTATTATTTATATTTTGGCGGAAATCTATGCATCACCCTGTGTGCGTTTCAAATACGCGCACGCGTTTTGAATTTCGAAAATTTATCAAATGTTCATTCTTCGCTTATCTTTATGAAAAGTGCAAGTTTCATTTTACGTTTGTGCAATTTTATGTTTTTAAAAGCCACAAATTGTTAGTTTAATGAAGTGATCTTTTATTTTACCTTCTGTGCTACATTTGTGGGTAAGATTGCATTATTTTCTATCATGAGCGGAAGTTTGACTTTTGATAAATTTTAGCTTTTTTTTTCGTACTACCACGTCAATTTTATGTGACGTTCATTTTTTGGTTTCCAATTTTAATTATGGTTTTTCTGAGCGGTTAATATGGTGTGCATCAGTAGCCCGATTGTCCATCTGGCTGTTTGTATCCACCAACCATATGGTTATTTGTATGGATATGGGCCAGCAGTTTGGTTATCTTGTTTCCACCTGTGATGACCTTGATTCCTGTGTCGAACCATCTGTGGCAGCCATTTTTAATGATGTTGGAATTTCGTTTTTGGGTTCACCATTCCTGTATGAAATCAATGGAGAGGGCAGGACTGATCAACATTCATTTATCCCCAGCTTCACCGCAGTTTTGCGTTTTTGATTAAGAAGTGGTGTGATAAGTTTGTCACTTTGGCCGTCTCCTTTGACGATTTATCCGTACTTTTTGGGAAGACGTGCGAGCTCCATTCCAACATTGAGGGATTTTTGTCGCAGCGGTAGCGTGAGCCTATACCACTATTCCATCTCTAGTGGTTAGGACAGCACCAACGACGCAGGATGGCTGGAAAACCATTAATTAGTTTTTTTTGGAAGCGCATTTAAGAGATTTGCTTGTCTTAATTATTTACATCGTCATTAAGATGCTATACCGTTCGCAGGTGAATTGATTCTTGTTTAATTGTGCAGTTTTTGTTATTTTTAGCTTTACACCTAAAACTCAGTTTAAACGATGAACCATTAATATTCCAGAGGTTCCAAAAGAATTGAGATGTTGAATCGGACGGATTGAGGTCGAAGGGTAAGTTAGAAAGCAATTGCTGTATTTAATTTTACTTGATGATATCTCTTGCGAATGTGTTATTTGCAGTCAATTTTACCAACGTTTTATGTCTGCGTTGGGCAATCTCCTGGATGCGCGGATTATTTTTGTGAGTTGTCTTCATATGGCAACTCATCTGTATTTTATTTTTTTGATTTGATTGTCCCAAGGTATCCCCTCAGGGTATCTTGGATTTCACTTGCTTTGTTATATGTTTTGTGTCTCCTATTGGAGTTTTGGAATCAAATATTGTCAACCCCATCTTTATCTATACTTTGTTCTTTAAATAAAATCAACTCTTATTTACTTCCGTATTTTATTTAGAGGACTGGCGCCCGAAAGGTTTTTTTTCCTTAGTTAGTTGTACACTGATCGTCTGAGCCAACGGAAGAACCTACGAACCGCGTCCGCGCGACCCATGCTCTGGCACTGGACGGGGGTGTAATCCCTTAGCTGGCCTGTCTACCTTTCCATTCGTAGATCAGCGGGGCAAGTGGCCCAAATTAGAGCAATTTGCGTTACACTACACATCAAAAGTTTTTTGTCTCCACTTTTCCTCAGTTGCTTTTCTTTGTTTGTAATTACTTTCCTAGAATCGGCTTATCGTTTCCTGGCCTACTTTCTTTTTAGCTTATTTCTAAGGAACACTTAGGAATTTCGGCTTCGCTTTGTAGCAACTGTGTGACTAATTATTTTTAACTTGGGAAAATTTCCTTGTAGATTTCACAACTTTTATACTTTTGTATTTTTCAACTTATCATTCAATTTATTAATATTTTGGGGATGTGACATAACCCCCTCCGCCACAAGACGACTGTCCCAAGTCGACCCAAAGGGATAGCCAGAAATTAAATCTTTATAATAAAAAAAATTAAAAAATGATAACAAAAATTGTAAGATATTTTAAAATTATTTATGGTATTACAACTTGAAAAGACTTAAAAAATGTAAAAGTAACATTATCAGATCCTTAGCACAAAGTTATAAGTCATTTATCAGTTTTTAAGTTCAATTTACTTAATCTTTTATATACGAGTAGCTCACTTTGTATTCTATTTAGAGTCATTTTGGTCAGGGGTGGGCAAAATACATTTGTATTTTGGAATGAAAGTAGAAGAAAAACATACGATAACTTTGAATGTATTGCTTGAAATTCAATATAGAGTCCACAGTCTCATACATTGTATCTCATATTTTGAATTTAAAATATAAAATTCCAAAATATTTTAAATTTAAAATATAAAATTCCAAAATATTTTAAATTTTGTACTTCAAATATGAAATAAATGAAAATGTAAATATATTTAAAATACATTAAATAATGTAAATGAATCAGTTATTGCTTAAACAACCTAAGTCACTTTTTATAGATGTTCAGGAAACGTAAAAAACGTTTCACTGTTAGGTAAGCAACCTGCTAAACAGAAAATTTCTAATATCGTTTTCTGTCATAAAGGATATACTTTCTTAAGTTCTTTTAGCACCAAACGACAGTAGCGGATTCAGGGGGGGGCACGTGCCCCCCCCCCAAACGGTGTATTTTTATGTATATTTTTATATTTTTGTGTGATATGATAACAGTTATTGTTGACTTTTTTGCCCGTCCGCCCCTTTGTGCCCCCCCCCAGAAAAAAATCCTGGATCCGCCCTTGCCAAACGATGCGGAACTGTCGAAAATATGTTTTCCATGTGTTAACCCAATTTGGCCAAAAAGTTACTTAGGTTGTTTAAGCAATAACTGATTCAAATGTATTTCAAATACATTAAATGTATTTTGTATTTCAAATACATTTTGTCCACACTTGATTTCATATTTGAAGCACAAAATGCAAAATATTTTGAAATTTTATATTTTAAATTCAAAATATGAGATACAGTGTATGAAACTGTGCACTTTATTTTGAATTTCAAACAAAAAATTCAAAGTTATCGCATGTTTTTTTTCTAATTTCATTCCAAAATACAAATGTATTTTGCCCATCCCTGATTTTGGTGCTCTTATAAGCCAAAAATATTTAAAAAAAAATCATTTGTAACATGCCCCATTGACTAAGAAAAGTAATAGAACAAACCTGATACTCCATCAAATATTAAATAATGACATATTTTCTCAGTTTACCTAGTAGCTATTTTCTTTTTAAATAACTTCAAAAAGTCAAATTACATTGAAATTAATGCAATTATTATTAGTTGTCCGATGACATTTGTGAATCACTGTACGTTGAACTTTATCAGTTACCCTCTTATAATAATTTTAGAAACGTGTAATTTCAAATAAAACTTAAGAATATTAAATAATATAATAAATAACTTACCGGGACTTCCTGTGGTTGTGATTCCAATTCCTCCAAATTTTCGAGGACCCCAAGTCGGGAGGAAATTGGTCCCAGTCAAACTGATCAATGTCATCAGTATTGACCGGGCTTACGAGGAAATCCTGCCCGTCCCAGGGATCCTCATGAACTTGTTCGCATATGTTAACCATTATAGGGTCGGGCGGGGTCGAGGGAACCGTGGTGAACTTCCATGGAGTCCTCCGAATCACCCCCAGGACTCGGCGGCCTCGGGGACCTGGAGGAATAATTAAATGTTACAATCATGCTTCAAAAAAACTTAGGAACAACTTATTATTAACGTAAGAATAACTTACCGGGACTTCCTGTGGTATTGATTCCAAGTCATCCAAATTTTTGAGGACCCCCAAGTCGGGAGGAAATTGGTCCCAGTCAAACTGATCAATATCATTAGTGTTGACCGAACTTACGAGAAAATCTTCCCCGACGACAACGACGACGACAATTCTTCAAATTAGACACGACATCTAACGACAACTCTTTCAATACTACATCAAAGGATAAACCCGCTAAAACCATGAAGGTTTTTTTTGAAACCAAGTCAGCAGTTTTTACTTTTACTGACTAAACGTCATAGTAGGATGATAGTTTAACGTGTAAATCCTAAACACGGCACAGATAAATTTGGGAGTGATCGGGATTCGAACCTATGACCTTTAGATCTATAGTTCCACTCCCTAACCACTACACCAAACTACCTGTACCTGTAGATCGGGGGAATCGTGGTGTACTTAGGTAACGCATCTTATACAATGAAGCTTCCCCGATCTAATTATACATGGAGAGAACAGGTAACAACATCCATGATGAGCGTGCCTGCATACGTTGAACTTTATAAATTAACTTCTTACATTAATTTTAGAAACCTGAAATAATTTCAAATATAATTGATAAAAATGATATAATTATAAAATTTAATAAATAAACTTACCCGAAATCTCCGCAATCTGGGACCCAAATCTTCTAAATTTTGAAGGATCCCCTAGTCAGGAGGAAAATCGATCCCAGTCAAACCGATCAATATCGTCAGTATCATACCGCGCCTCCGTAGAATCATTGGCGGTGGAGGAAAACCATACCCTCCATATTCCCCTGGTGGAGGGAACTGCGGCGGTCACCACTCTTCGTCGGAAGCCCCAGGTTCCCCTATATCTTCAATAGGAGAAGGTGACAGCACCTCCCAATTTAGGATATTCTCCCTAACCTCCATAGGGAGGTCGGGAGACCTTTGGAGGTGGATTCCTCTGCATCTTCCCGCAACATGTTTATCAGCTGTTGTAAGATGACTACCAACAATTCAAAAAAATTAATTATTATTACTCTTAAACGTGGATCCATTTTAACAGTTTATACAATAATGAAAAAAAAAGTATACCATAATTACCTAAAAATCTCTTATTTTAGAGCAAGACGCAAAGTTGCAACAAATAAATAATGCTCCAAATTTACGAGGACCCAGTCAAACAGATCAATATCATCAGTGTTGACCGGGCTTACGAGGAAATCCTTTCCGCCCCAGGGATCCTCATGGACTCGTTCGCCGATGTTCCATGGAGTCCTCTAAATCACCCCCAGTACTCAGCAGCCTCGGGGACCTGGAGGAATAATTAAATGTTACAATCAAGCTTCAAAAACAAGGTGTGGTCAATAAAATAAAATTCACACTTAACCAATTTTAAGACATCTAAAATAATCTTAAAATATGATACGTCACCCAACACCTACAGTGACTCACAAATGTCATCGGACAACTAATAAAAATTGCATTAATTTCAATGTAATTGGACTTTTTGAAGTTATTTAAAAAGAAAATAGCTATTACAACTTACCATTTTATAAAATATCCCTTAGGGTAACCGGTAATACAAAAAAGTATGAAAAAATTCAATCACAAACAGAATTAGCAGGGGTTTAATCATTCTATAGTTGCAGTTCTATTTAAATTATAACTACAATAGTAATCGGACAAGTTACAATTGTACTATTTTAACGCTTCTTAGAATTGTGTAATAATGTTAAAATGCACTAGCAGCAACCTTATAGATACCAAAGATAACATTAATGCTCAGTTTTAATAGCATAATTTAATATTTAGCACAATGGAGCTTAACCTTTAACTGGTCAGACGTAGTCTGTGAGACGACGCGACAAACCATTTTTTCTAAATGTTTTCTATATGACATTTTGTTTAGTTTAATATTTTATTATCATGTAATTTAATCTATGTTATTTTTTGATATTCTAGTTTAATAAAGCCTATAATACTTGTGTTAAATAACACGTTTCGTATTTTTGGTTCTTAGTGCTCTTTTTGGCCTATCAAAGAAGTAGTCTCTCAGACTACGCCTGACCGTTTATGTAACAAATATGGTACCGGACTAGTTAAAGGTTAAAAACACCAAATGCGCAAGTTTTGATTTAATGTAAGACAATTAGCAATTTTTCATTATCGAAAGCAAGTCGCATCAGGAAATTTGGAAGTTGCTCAATATGGACAATAACACTGCGGCACATATTATGCATTTTAAGGAAGAAAATCGAATCGATTTCTAAGAGAAAGTGACCCACCACGTAAATTAACTTATACACTTGAGAACTATGTTTTAAGAAAAGTTCAGAAAAACCTTAGTTAGTGCGTTAAAATTAAAATCTAAAGGGCGTGACGAGCTAGGGGAAGAGTGTGCCTTTGGATACAATCAGCAAACTTAAAAAAAAGAAGGGTACAATAGTCAGGTGGCTTTAAAAAACCATTTGTAAATTATGTTATTAGGAAGACATCTCTTATTTATGCCAAAAAGTACCTACAAAAAGACTTAAGATGGTGGAATGATTGGAATGATGATTACAAATTGCGGCTCAAATGGGAATTCAGAACCCTTTTAAATATTATGAGAACAATGATCTTATGCAAAAATCCCGTTTAGTGCAAGAATTTCTTTTGTATAAATGCCCCAAAGTGAACATCCACCCTCCTCAGTCACCCGACATTAATCTCATAGAAAATCTATGTGATGAATTAAATCGTAAGGTATGAACCACCCCTATAAATAATAAACAAGAATTGATTCGATGTTTACAAGAGGAATGGGCTCTTATAAACCAAAAATATTAAAAAAAAAATCATTTGTAACATGCCCAATCGACTAAGAAAAGTAATAGAACAAACCTGATACCCCATCAAATATTAAATAATGACATATATTCTCACTTTACCTAGTAGCTATTTTCTTTAAATAACTTCAAAAAGTCAAATTACACTGAAATTAATGCAATTTTTATTAGTTGTCCGATGACATTTGTGAGTCACTGTACGCTGAACTTTATAAGTTACCCTCTTATAATAATTTTAGAAACGTGTAATTTCAAATAAAACTTAGGAACAACTTATTATTAACGTAAGAATAACTTACCGGGACTTCCTGTGGTATTGATTCCAAGTCATCCAAATTTTTGAGGACCCCCAAGTCGGGAGGAAATTGGTCCCAGTCAACTGATCAATATCATCAGTGTTGACCGGGCTTACGAGGAAATCCTCCCCGTCCCAGGGATCCTTATGGACTAGTTCGCCGATGTTGACCATTATAGGGTCAGGGGAACCGTGGTGAACTTCCATGGAGTCGTCCGAATCACCCCCAGGACTCGGCGGCCTCGGGGACCTGGAGGAATAATTAAATGTTACAATCAAGCTTCAAAAAAAACTTAGGAATAACTTATTATTAACGTAAGAATAACTTACTTCCCGTGGTCTTGATTCCAATTTTCGAGGACCCCCAAGTCAGAAGAAAATTGGTCCCAGTCAAACTGATCAATGCATCAGTGTTGACCGGACTTACGAGGAAATCTTCCTCGCCCGCGCCCCAGGGATCCTCATGGACTCGTTCGCCGATGTTAATCATTATAGGGTCGGGGGAATCGTGGTGTACTTAGGTAACGCATCTTATATAATGAAGCTTCCCCGATCTAATTATACATGGAGATAACTGGTAGCAACATCCATGATGAGCGTGCTTGCATACGTTGAACTTTATAAATTAACTTCTTACATTAATTTTAGAAACCTGAAATAATTTCAAATATAATTGATAAAAATAATTTAACAAAAAAACTTACCCGAAATCTCCGCAATCTGGGACCCAAATCTTCAAAATTTTCAAGGATCCCCTTGTAGGGTGAAAATTGATCCCAGTCAAACCGATCAATATCTTCAGTATCATACCGCGCCTCCGTAGAATCGTTGGATATCCCCTCAGGGGATGATGCCCGATAACCTCTACATCCCCTGGTGGAAGGAACTGCGGCGGTGGATTCAATGGAGCATTTAGAGCCCTCACCAAATAATCCAGTAGTTGTATCACTATATTGTCGTGAACAATAATTGAAGCATCCAAAATTATTCTGAATTATAATAATATTATACTGTTCTAAAAAGTTGCAATTATTCACAAGAACATTGACCCTCAGTTAATTGAACTTCTAACGGTTTCCCTTAGGAAGTTCAATTAACAAAAGCGCAATTTCAGTATATGCAATAATGCCAGACTAGGAAAAGGGTATTGACTGATCGGAAAAATGTTAACAAATTAGCCCAGGTTCACTGGACGAGCAATTGGAAAAATCAAGTAGGAGTTAGTTACATAAATACGAACTGATGATTGATGGTGGATAGTTGTCGATCAAGTGTGATTAAGGGATTCACTGTTCGACGGGTGTGGGGGGGTGGTTACGCTGGTCCACGACTCACCATCAATCACAAGTCCGAACGGGGACTTGTGTCTTAGTTTGACATTATTTGTCAAACTAGGTTTATTTAGTTTATTTGTTTAGTTTGAAATTATCGGCACATAATTTTCAAAGTAAAGAAAATAACTGTTAAAATATCGCTCTACTCACAACTCTTCTTCTTCTTCTGGAGCCGCATGACTCCCAATATCATCATCGGATGAGGGCGAGAGCAGGCGGATTCCGCTCCAGCATATCTTCCCGTAGCACATCTACCACTTGCTGTAGGACCCCAATAATCGCCTTTAATAAATTCACTAGTACCTATTAATTTAAATCTATCGTCCATATTGATCGAAAGTTCTCGAAATCGAAATTTTTGAAAAAAAATCAAAAATTAGCTCCCCCCATCCCCCCATAGGAAGGTTCCTGTCTCTGAAAATCCCCAGGGCTTTGACCAGTACCTCCACTTCTAATTTCTCTCTCTTCTTATTTAATTAAAAATAATAAATTACGAATTTTCAACAAAAGAGGTACCAATTCAATTTATATCAATTTCAAATAAATTAATGCATACATAAGGGTGTTTTAGGAAAACTAAGATAATAAAAAATAAAAAGTGTCGCCCAGCGATACTCCTCATACTCGAACAACCGAAATACAATTATTAAAAACCACAAGGAAAATCACATAATATAGTAAAACTAAAATTATTCATTGCAACTAAACGTAGCACAAGACGGATAAAACACTAGAAAACATTTGCATTCTAAAAATATACTGAGATAGATGGCATCTGAGACCATGATAAAGAAAGATTATTTGTTAAGCTTTACATTAGTAAGTTACTTTATTTCTCATTACAAACTTAGAAATACGATAGATTTCAAGGAAAATTAAGATATAAGAAAATAATGCAATATTGCTTACCGGCTTCTCCTCAAATTCTCCTGTCCAAAAGGCCTTCTTCCATCGCCTCCCAGGCCTCCAGGTCCGGCGGAAAGCTCTCCCAATCAAACCGATCTAGATCCTGGGGATTTAGTGGACTGTTGGGAAAGTCATCTTTCCCTCCCCAGGAGAACCACCACTGGTTGTGGTGTAGCAACGTCTCACAACTTGGAAGACCTAGCAACTAACGAACACAGTATAGTCATCCAGATAAAAAAATTAATTATCGAATTAGCCAGCACAGATTAGAAATCAGTAAAGAATCAAAAGAATTTAACCTTCATCTGCTAGCGTATGCGACAAATTGGCCGCAATAAGACACTTAGGGTAGTTTGTGACTGCACTCAAAGAAATTTGCTTGAGAAGTAAATCAAGAATCCGTTCATTAAATTAAGAAACAGATAAAATTCTTGAATTCATGAACAAATTTCTTATTTTTAGCATGAATATGATTAAATGCAGTGTGCCATTCTTATGATAAACATAACATGATTAATTTAAGAATTTTTATCAAACAAGAATATCGCCTATAATGGCATTCTTATATCAAACAATACCATGCTTAACAGTTTTGAAATATAAGAACGGTATAGTTAAATGATTCATACATTTAGCTTTTCCATCCGTCTTTATTGGAAATGGTAGTCAGCAATTATTTATTTAATACACATCCATTCTTGTTTTAAGAACAAATTAAGCAATGCAGGCTTAAAACAAACTTAATATGTTCTGCATTTGAAAAATTCAGTTCAACTTACAAGGTCATTGTGATAACATTACTTTATTCTGTACATTACTTATTATTTTATTGTAAGTCGATTTGATTTATAAAAATGACCAATTGGGATAATTCAGCTTCGGATATCTCTTTTAGACGATATTATTACACAAACTAGTTGTAACCTAGTGTAAGTTATAATTTTGAAGAAATTAATTTGCTGTTGTCTTCTTGGAGATTTTCGCAAGAAGTCATTAGAAAAGTAAAGCCAGTGTCTCACTATCAAATTTTCGTCAAAATTATCATAATATTTAGTATACAAACGGTTTTGATAGTGTGACAGCGATGTAGTTGTATCAAAATGACGTAAGCTACATACTTTTATATGTTGCTTCTATTTTCATGACGTCACGGATTCGATTTGATACAAACGTTTTGATAAAAAGAATTTAGAACAGTTTCTATAATTTTGATGCGATCAGGCTTCCCATAGGCTGTTCGATATCCCACTCTTATATCTTTGACACTTTGACATAACGTGGACATTACCATACTTTCAGTTTTATTTTTTAATTTTAACGCGGTTTTTAATTAGGTCTAAAAGGTTAGCAATTATTATGGCTGGTACCACAAATCAGTTTCCTAATTGATTTGTATCAGTTGGAACCAGTATAACCAGTATATTTGAACGTATAAAACTAACTCTAACCTTACTTTTCACAGCTGACCTGTGGCTGCCATCGTTATTATACAAACTTGATTTGATAGTGAGACTTGCCTCTGCATGGCTTTGACATATTTTTACGTAAATGACGTCACATCGTTTGTATAATAATTATTATAATAATTTTGATGATAATTATTTGATAGTGAGACACTGGCTTTACAGGTAAACAAAATCATATTATAACTATGGTTTTTTATAATAAAAATCTAACACTTTTATAATTTTAGACTTGAAATTAAATGTTTGGCATCTACAAATAATCGAAGATTCCGATATTGATGTTTTATTCCCCCAACTGAACTTGGTGATCGAATTAAGTTTAAATTTTGTGTAAAAGAGTGGCGATCAAGAAATAATCAGGACAGGGTATTTAAACAATAAAAGTGATACATATTTTGTTTTATAGTTATAACTTTATTTTCAGTTCACAAAACAAAACTGTGACTTTGAAAATAATTGATGAGCTTTCGATCGAGATTACAAAATTATTGTTTCCTTCAGAAAGTAAAGTAAGTTATTGCTGCACCTACATACTTAAAATTTAGTTTCCGCATAAGAAAACTTAAAGCTCTTTGAAATAAATATATTCAAAATTTCAATTAATTATATTTGTTTATAGGAAACCTATTATTTTGCTCGAAAATTAGGTGGATACCCGAAAGGAAAATTATACGATCGCATTAAAAACTTAAAATATACTTTAGTAAGAAAAGGATTGTTTAAAACTACCAAAAAAGCATCAGTTGCAACTCCAACAACATGTAATAAATTATTGCAATTAATTTATCTAAAAAGTTTTTTAATGTATTTTAATTATTTTAGCTAACGATTTAAGTTCCCTATATTTATCAGACAGTGATTTGCCCTCTACTTCCGATGATGAAAATTTAAGTAATCTTCAAGTCTGGCTGAAAAAAAAAAAATGGAAAACAACAGTTACATTGCGAAATCGCCAATGTTTTCAAATGAACTTGATAAAATTAATTGAGGAGTGGCCATTATTTAAACACCCTAGAAGTTCGGTTTTAGTAAGTATCTTAAGAGGAATCTGCTATACCTTTTACAAAGCTTATAAACAGACCGCCGTAAAGTGACGATTGCATGCTTATTATTAAAAAAATGTGTACAAAAGTATACATTTTTTGAAAGAGGACACTTGAATGCATCCCGCCTAGTCAAGATTTTTTCAATATACAAAATAGTTTTTTTGTAATCTTCGAACAAAGTTACCTTTACTTTACTAATTAATTACGGAGAAATAAAATTAAAAATTAAAAAATTAAAAACAGGTCGGTGTGACTTGAAGCTTTTTATATTTAATTTCAAAATTTCATGCATTTTGCTACTGCTGTTTCTTTGTAATTACCACTTTACAAACATGTGTATTTCATTAAATTTTAGAATTAATTTTAAATAATTATGCAACCAATATCACACGTTCAAACAAAATATTAATTCTACATTTATCCATGTTGTTGAAGAGAGACAAGCACAGACAGTAATAAAACATACTGCAAAAATTGCAAGTAAGCAAGTAAAATGATACCGCTTCAAAGATTATGTTCTTATCAGTTACATTTATTAACATTATATCTCTATGACATAATAAAATTAAGTATGCACTTTGCGTTTAAAATTTCAATAAATCTACATTACTTTTTTACAATTTTTTAAAATTGCAAAAAACATTCGATCAATATTATTAGTAGAAATTTACAACATATTTATTACTCTACTAAAAGAGCCAATGTACATTTTTGCAACATTTTTCGAAAATCCTTATAAAATTATCATTTTCATGAAGATGGCAATTTTATAGTGATTTTCAAATGTTGCAAAAATGTAACATACATTGGCCTTTTTAACACCATGCCAATCATAAATAAAGTTTTATGTACCCAGGGAAGGACTCCTCGTTCCTTGGCCTACTCGTTATGGACATTATGTTGGCCCAAAATGCTCAATAATTGAGTAGTACACCCTAACATTTTTTACTTATTTCCACTGGGCTCCAATATAAGTTGGCCCGATTTTAATCGTCATATTATACAGGGTGAATGAGAGCACCCGTATCAGCAATTTTTTTCAAAAACGGCTAATAGTCGTAGAGAGTTGGGTTAAAAAAATTTATTATATAAGCCATAATAAATAGAGCAGGGAATTATATGCACTAAAACTACAAGATATATGCAGGTTAAATATAAGGATATATGCTAAAAAAACTACTAAATATGCTCTTTCATTTTATTATACGTAACAATTTATTTGGTAATAACCGCACTATTACAATAAACAACTAAATACTTTTCTAAATTTGCAGTTAAAAACTGTTTTATAAGCAGAAAAAGATCTCTCGACATCACAAGATGTTATTGCCGCATATTTATATTGACTAATAAGATTTTTAAATTTATTTTCCATTAAGGGCCAGTTCTACAAAGCAAGTATAAACTAAGAATAAGCTATACTGCGAATAACTTGCGTAGAACGAAATCTGTGTAACTTATTCTCAGTTTAGCTTATTCCTAATTTATAGATTTATACTTGCTTTGTAGAACTGGCCCTTAATATTTTCCACGTTTCCTTCTATAACCGATCCTATTGTTTTTACCCGACTGCCAAAAACAGGAGGGTTATTAATTTTGAGTAACCAGAATTTTTGGATACTAAATCAGTAAATTTTTTCAGAATCTTTTCTCCTATTAGAGTGGGAACTTCTTTTAATTTTTTCTCAATGTTTGAAATATATTGAAGTGTTTGTGTTAAAACTGGTAGTTGTGCCAACCCAAGAGAGGCTAGTGCTAACTATTTTTGAATTTGAATTTGAAAAATTTTAAAATTTTATATAAAAATAAAAATTATATAATTTAATAAAAAATAAAAATGTAATATAGATTCAATTGTTCATATATATGCCCTAATATTAACAATTTCCAAAAATATGCACCAACGTGTCAAATATGCATTTATATGCCATATAACATGTGCTTTTTCAACTCCTTTTTGTATGAAACCATTGCCTCCTATACTTACAAGCCGTGAAGTGGCAAATTTGGCAACGTCGCCGGTGGTCCTAATTTTCAAATTCTTGTATTGATGTTTATGTGATTTATGCATATTAAATTTGTGTAAGAACACTTTGTTAGTAATAATTAACAACTAAAACTAACTACAATCATAGGTAAGTGTACAAGAACTGTATTAAATAAGTCTGTAGCCTAAAAATTGATTCAATTCCTTATTAAATAGTTGAAAGGTAATACTTTACTTTTTGTAATTCGTTGCATATTGAATAATTATTTATTAGTACACTTTATTAATGACATTGTTAAGAGATCCTAGATACTGTGTGCCAGATTGCACATAAAAAAATTACCTAGAAAGAATCCGGAACAAGAAAGAAATGAATATAGTTAAAAAGAACTACAAAAATTTAAGAATTTTTAAAAACGACAAAATAGAAAATTATAGTTCGTTGCAAGTTTTACCAACAAGCTAAAGTTTGAAAACTGGAATTATAAAATTTATGAAAAAAGTTCACGTTATTTTATAGAATGAATATCGATTTTGAAATTTCCAACACTTCTTGTCATGTCGAAGATGAGACAATATAGTGATAAGTGTTTCAGTTTCGTAAAATATGACTGTCAAAATTCTGCAATTTTCAAATTTCGCAAAAATACGAAAGGTAAATGATAATATCTATGATAATTATTATCAACGTCGATTTATTTGCAGAGGAGGAGGGGTGCAATTACTTTACTATGCTATTCATGTGGAAAGTGACCTAAAAATTTAATTATTCAAATGTACAAATCGTTTTGTTATATTCTCTTAAATAATAACAGAAAACTTACAAATGATCAATTTCAAACTGTTGAAAATTTAACAAAATAGAGAAAATTACATACACTTTTACAAACCTAGAAATTGCTTTTATTAGTTATATTTGTGTTTATATTGTAAAGTAAGTACTTTTTTATAATAATTAGTTTAACTTTTTGATAATAAAATTATATAATTTATTAAATCTGTTTATGAACATAAAATAACAAATAATTTGTATATGAGACACTTTGCAAGTAGGACCACCAAGTACTGCAAATGCGACGTTGCCAAATGTAACTTCACGGCTTGTAAGTATAGGAGGCAATGATGAAACGGATAGATTTCAAAGAATTATCCTTGTGCATAGCTTAGAAAAAAACATGGAGTTCCATATAATTCCCTGCTCTAATAATAAAGAATCGAATGGTGATATTATTATTTCTCGGAAAGGTCGGCGTCCCGAGTAGTTTGCTCCAGAAACTCCAGAACTCCAGAATTTTAAATGGTCGAAAATTGTATCGTTGAAAAGATCTTGCAAAAATAAGCAAGTTTTGTAGGAAAAATTATTTTATTACTCCTTCTCCTTTTCAGTAATATTCGATTGCATATGGGTGAATGAGACCACCCGTATCAGTCTTTTTTTCAAAAACGGTAGGTCGTAGAGAGTTGGGTCAAAAAATTTATTATAAAAGCCGTAATAAAGAATCGAATAATGATATTATTATTTCTCGGAAAGGTCGTCATCCCGAGTAGTTTGCTCCAGAAATTCCAGAACTCCAGAATTTTAAATTTTATAGGTTGAAAGTGGTATTGTTGAAAATATCTTTAAGAAATAAGCAAGTTTTGTGGGAAAAATTATTTTATTATTCCCACCCATTTTAAGTAATGGTAGTCTCAGTCACCCATATGCAATCGAATATTACTGAAAAGGGGAGGGAGTAATAAAATAATTTTTCCTACAAAACTTGCTTATTTTGTATCTATCTAATTATATATTTTCAACGATACCATTTTCGACCTATGGTGCCATTTAAAATTCTAGAGTTCTAGAGTTTCTGGAGCAAACTACTTGGGACGCCGACCTTTCCGAGAAATAATATCACCATTCGATTTTTTATTATGGCTTTTATAATACATTTTTTTAACCCAACTCTCTACGACTAGCCGTTTTTGAAAAAAATTGCTGATACGGGTGCTCTCATTCACCCTGTATATTATATAAAAATCATCTACTTCGTAATTTTTGTAAAAAAATTAAGAAATTTATCAACTGATAGTAAATTTCGAAGTGGCGTGTTAAAACAATTTATAAAAAACAATATTTTAAAATTTCGAAGAGCAATTACATCGGCAGTAAAATTTAGGAAAAATTGTGACGGGCAAATGACAGAAAAAATTACATTGCTGAAAAGTGATATTGAAAATAGTGTTTGTCACATAATTTGGTGAGCACAGTAAATGTGATGCTTATTTTTGCCAAAAAGCAGAGAATGCAAATAATGATGACAGTCAATTTAAATTATTAAAAAGTTATCCCGAAATCCTTAATAGAATAAATTACATAATCAGAAGTATCTCATTGCATGCAAAAAGTTTATTCATCTAAATAGTAACATAGTGGAACAATTCCATTCAATTGTGGCAAAATTTGTAGGTGGTAAAAGAATAAATTATTCCAAAGGTAGATCGTACCAATCCCGCTGTTTAGCTGCTGTGGTGAGTTTCACCGCAGCATAGTGGCGGTCGCAGCATAGTGCTAACGCGAGTTGACTATGAACGCTAAATACCCGGTTCGAATCCGAGTGAAGTAAGAACTTTATTCTGACCGTCTCCCCTCGGAAGGCAATAGCAAACCACCGAGAGTAATATGGCAAGAAAAATCCTTAAAATGTTAATGAACTAAATAAGTCCAAAATTGATCTGTGGACTAAGGGGAAGGCAAAACCACCACCCCATTAACATTTCCCTGGTGCAGCCTTCTTGGCTAAGTCGTGGGGATCGCCGTACATCCGAAATCGGATAGGCACCTAAAGAAGAAGAAGAAGAAGAAGGTGAGTTTCAATTCAAAAGGTAGAGCTCACTCGGTATTGCATAAAACAATACTTGGGAAGAGCCCGTCAAATATTAAATCAAAATTTGAAGTAAAACGATTGAAGAAATGCAAAAGATCTTTAAATTTTAGAAAAGTTTATAAAGCACCAAACAAAGAAATTGACCAAACTTCAAAAGATTACGTTCCTGATTATGGACTATTTAGTCAACAACCCGACATGCCAGAGGAACATTACGAAAATAAAAAATTGATAGTTTTAAATGGATTAAGAAAAACCGAAGAAGAGAGAACCATTTTTGAGAGAAATACAATTTTGCAATCCGAATGTGCCCTATGGGTCGAATAGAGACGAAAGCTGCTGACTGCATCACATTTCTACGACGTGTGTTCAAAGAAGAAAACCACACATCGTGGAAATTTGGTTAAAAATATTTTATATGGTATTCCGTTAAACACTCCCGCCATAAACCATGGCAAGTGTTACGAGGAAGTTGCTATAAAGCAGTTAGAGGCACAACTCGATGTAAAAATTAACAAATGTGGAATGTTCATTGACGAGATGGCCTTATTGGAGAGGACACAATCGTAGAAATTAAATGCCCGTATTCTTCCTTTAATAAGCCGGTAGATCAATCAATCGATAATAAAAAAGTTACTTTCTGGAAAAATGTAAATGGTGTTTATGAAGTTAACAAAAAACATAAATGGTATTACCAGATTCAAGGTCAATTCATCATCATACAGTCTTTATGCTTCTTAACAGAAGCGTCGTGATCCTTAAATGTTGGTGGGGTGGTTATTACGCTTCCCCATAGTCCACAGATCAACTTTTGGACCCTTTAGATCATTAACATTTAAGGATGCTCTTGGCATATTACTCTCGGTAGGTTGCCGTTGCTTTCCGAGGAGAGAACGGTCAGAATAAAGTTCTTACTTTACTCGGATTCGAACCCGGTATTTAGCGTCCATAGTCAACTTGCGTGACCACTATGCTCCGACCGTCTCCGTAAGGTCAATTACATATCGCCAAAAAGAAAAAGTGTGTTCTTGGAGTTTGGACTTCCAGTGATTGCAAATTAAAGACAGAAATCATTTAAAGACGATTCTTACTGGTCGAAAAAAATGGAAGAAAAACTATGCAATTTTTACATGAGCTGTCTTCTACCAGAAATAATTGATCCACGGCAATCAAGAAACATGAAAATTCGGGATCCTCCTGATTCTTGCTGATGGCCAGAAAACGAAAAATAAACCATAACATTTTACTGTCACTGCTCGGTTGTTATTCTTTTCAAAATGACTTCTTTGTCCACAGCACACCTTTATTAAGCCAACCTCCAAGTTATTTGCTAAAACGTTGCAAAGACTGAAAACCAGTAAAGAGATACTACTACACAAATTCTTCAAATGAATATTATCCTTCCAAATCTTTGTATTTTACAAATATATTTTGATAAATACTTTTTTGAAGTTTTTTATCTTCCTTTTACCCGACTGCAGAAGGACGGTAATGTATTTTACCTAACAATTATTATAATAATTTTATTATTATTTTCAAGCAAATTAGTTAGCGAATTAAAAAAACGGATGAATGGTTAGAAAGCCTAGTTTTATACCTTCCGTAGATTATAATAATATAAGATATTATTACTTTACAGTTAGTAATCATTTGTTTAAAAATTCTTATCTTGAAATGGAAACTTATCATAACAACTGCATTATTTTTATCGCATTCTCTATCCCAACCGAAATAGTCTACCCGTCTACGATTGCTGCAACGGTTGTATTTGCTATTACGAAAGCTAATATTCTATCTTATTCCGTGCTATTGTTGTCTCTTTCCTCAAAACGATATTATTTTCAACGATTCGTCTTAATTTATTATTATTTAACTTATTATGAAAAAATCAAGAAAAATACTTTCTGAAATGCTTTAGTGATTTCTGTTCTTATCCATTCCATATACATTTACTTCCAAGTAATAAATTAGCGTTTAAGTTTAAAAAGCTTTGTTAATTAATAATTATTTATATAATTTCGTTACCAGTTATTATTAAGCATTACATATAATTTTTTATTTTATTTCTTATATTATATGTTTTTTGTACGTTTTTTAGATTGTATTAAACTATTTAACAAATAATAAATAATAGTTTTAATTATTTACTTAAAACAACCTACCTTAAGTTTAAAATAAGAATGGACATACTCACTGAAAATCAAGAATGAGCGTACTTTAGATCTAGTAGGTATTCAGAATGGAAGTTCTTAAAACAAGATTGTTACAACTATTTTTAAGAATGGTCATTCTAAAATTAAGAACTCTTAAGTCTTGGAAATAAGAATTTTTCGCTTAGAAATAAACCTCGGTGTGTTTTAATTTACAATTGAGAATTGGCATTCTTAAACAGAGAAAGGCATACAAGAAATTGATATCTCACATTCCTAAGTGATAATCAAGTACGACATTCTTAAGTTTTTCTTGATTTTAAGAACGTCCAATGCTTGGGCCAATTTCCAGTACGTTTATTCTTCATTTAAAGTTTATTTTTCTAGCTGGTAAGAACGGATTTGTTTGAGTGTGTACTGAGCCGGCTGGTGGAGCGTTTTTGTTTTATCAGAACACGGCCATGCAGTGGTTCCCAAATGGGGTTCCGCCAAAAAGAATTTCAAAATGGCGTAACAATAAATTTTGCCGCTTAAAAAATATTTTTTAACTTTTTTTTTATTTTTTGAGTACCCTCTATGCTTATAAGCTTATATAATCCGTGTCCGAATGTCATTCTTCTCATTTTTAGCAAGTTGATAAGATCATTTCTAGTTACAGAATAGCCCTGATTGTAAGTATTTTATAACAAACTAGCAGGAAGGCCCATCCACGGACGGGCAGTTCGCCGAGGTTTAAAACTCGATTGGTGTGCTACTCGATCCCAGGGGGAGGTGATTTTAACTTTTAAGTTGGTACTACCAACGACCAATCAGAATGCGTTGTGTGTCCTAAAAAAATTGACACGCCGGAGGCGGAGCGTGCTGGTCTTTTATATGTTTGATTAATAATGTTTGAATTTGTATCCCTCACCGGCATAGGGCATAGGCGCAATTAGGGGGGGGGGGGCAAAATATCCCAAAAATTATTAGTTTTTAATGGCGATATTATGAAGAATCGATTAACTTAATATTCGCAACCCCTACATTTTTAGTAAATACTGAATTTCCACAGAAATTTTATTTTGGATTGACTATCTGTCACCAACTTAGTTGATTTCTGTATCCCTTGCCCCCTTATTTTGCTATACTTAAAACTGATTTTTGAATGAATAGTATGGTACTTTTTGACATAAATAAAAATGTTAACAAAGTTTAATTACCGAATTTGTTATATTTAAAAAAATTGTTTTTGTTATTATGATACTTCAGTTTAGTGGGGATAGAAACTTGTACTTATTGATTATTGATTAGCAAACGATGAGGTTAACGTCGAAGGCCAGGCTTTCGAGAAGCTTATTATTTTTCAAAAAATAGTTTTCTGCCCCTGGAATCACAAAAATTAGTACAAAAACATCTATTTTATAATTTATAACTTCAAATCTAAGCTCTGTTGACCTTGAAAATCTAAAAATTTTGCCCGCGACGCAATTTTTACCCCCCCCCCCAATTAAAAGATAGTTTGAAGACTTTTTTTAGCCCCCCCAAACTTTTGACCCTAGGTCAATGCTATGCTCACCGGCCGCTCGATGCCCATTTTTTTTTTAGCTAATAGTAAACAAATCGACTTAGGGTTCCGCCAAATTTTTTACATCGCCCAAGGGTTCCGCGGCTAAAACTAATTGGGAACCGCTGGTCTAGTGGAAGAGATAGTAATAATTAGAGAATGCAAGCCCTTCCCACTTCTCCCATGATGCACTGGGAGGAAATGGGAGAGAAAATTCAAAAAGGCAAATTCCAATTTGCCGCATACGCGAGCGGATGAAGTTTAAAAATTATGAATTAAGAGGTCAATAACGCTTTCAAGATAGTGGAAGAAAAAGCTAAGACGATATAAACCGAAATTTCAAGTACATCATATACACTGAAAAAAGTGAATGTAATTTTACAAAAAATATTTTAAGTCAAGTAAATATTCGTGTTTTAGTAATTTTACTATAATTTTTAAAACCTTTCCTCTATTAGTAGTATAATTTTACTGGCAAATAACAAACAAAATTTACAATTTGTCATCTTTTCAATTTGTGCTTATTATAGAAAAATACGCTTTGCGCGGTGTACGAATTATTAGACGTAATAAAATTATTAAAGCTTTTAACAAAATATCGTTTCAATTGAATAAGAGGATGTACAAAGTTAATATCGATTTATAGAAGTTCACTTTTAAAAGAAATTTGACAAAATTCAAATAAAATTATATTGCTAATAAAAAGAGTACCTATACTCTTGTCTATGTAGGGTAGAGCGGGGTGAATTGAAGCGGGGGACGGTTGAACCAACGCTAATATCTCAAAAACTAATAGAGATAGCGGAGGGCGTATAAAGAGAAAAATACGCGGCTTTCGTGTCGGAATATGCCCGTCAATATTTAGTATCGCTTCGAGTCCATCATACGCGTACAAGAGGGCACATTGTATTTTTTAGTGCAAAAGTAAGTACTATTTTTGTTGTTATTTTCTTTTTTTATACAAAACTATTACTAGTTACGGTAATGATAGTTTTTATGGTAAGAACTTTGGTTATCGGAGTACAAATGGCTGTAATTATTTCTTATTTAAATTGTTTATTTTGATGACCTTTTTTTTGTTGTTTTTTAATACAATTTCCTAAATTTCTACTACTTATTCCCTGCTGTAAAGTAAATGACCTTTTCTTAACCCCTATTTTTGGGATTTTGGCCGCCTCTAATTTTGGCCGCCCGTGTGTTTGCACACTGTGAACAATAGGACGCGGCGGCCCTGCTGGTACAACTGCCCCGGCTATAGGGACAGTTGAAGCACTTTCTCTGACTTTTTAAATTGCCCTCTGGTTTTTTGTAATGCAAATAATGGCCACTATAACCTTATCCATTTGTAGTCAGATAACTAAGGTTCATTTAAGGCATACTATCAAATACGTTCAGTTCAAATTGTTGTTACAGGCAGTGATTTTGTCGAAAGTGTTTCAATTGACCCCGCTCTACCCTACTACATAAATTTTATGTAATTTCAAAAGAAAATCCAATAGTTAGAGGAATTTTAAGTTGCAACTTTTCGTAATGAGTGTTAAAAACTACACTTTCTTGAACATTTTTTTAAATAATTTTAAAACGGCGTTAGTTAGAGGTATAAAATTTTAATATAATATTTAGCACTTATCAATTGATATCATATATTTTTTTCAAATGTTT
This sequence comes from Rhagonycha lutea, assembly GCA_958510855.1. NCBI lineage: Eukaryota > Metazoa > Arthropoda > Insecta > Coleoptera > Cantharidae > Rhagonycha > Rhagonycha lutea. Next base: position 17,265,162 of record OY294042.1, read on the forward strand.
TGACTGCTAACTTTTGAATTTATTTGACCTCAAACTCAGGGTAACCCCAAAACCGGGTCAAAATTAACCCGGGTTTTGATTATCTTTTTCTAATCCAATCTTGTTACTTCGTTGTGCTTCTAGATATGCTTTTCCTATGCTCTCTGTCAGCGAATGTCGTATACAGAAATTACAAAAAAAAGCCATAGGGTCAAGTGGGGTAATTATGAAACAAAATGTAAAACTTTCTATTTTTAAGGCATTAAAATGGATAAATTAAATTTTCTAACATCACTATCTGATGTAGTTTTACGCGATCTTGTTAATTATGTATGACTTTTTTAAATTAAATGCTGAGTAAGCATTAAAAAAAACAAAAAAAAACAGTGGTTCACTTTTAACCTTCATTACGGGAAAAAATGAAACAGTTACGGGAAAATGTGAAACAGGTCTGTAACTCCCACGCTATAAGTAATATTGAAATTTTTGTGACAAAAATGAAAAAAGCGGAAAAAACTGCATAGAAAATATACGCTGCAAGCCTTCATTTTTTATATTTCCGCACAAAATAATATATAACACAAAACAAGGTAAGGAAAATTAAATCAAAGCTGAAATTAGGTAAAAAATACTTTACTCTACATTTGTGAAAATAATCAACCATTCAAAAACTATGAAAAAAATGTAAAGCCAATCAACATAAGATTATTATTTACAAAAAAAAACAAATAGATACGTATTATTTAAATAAAAATTTGAAATATGACAAACAACGGGAAAAAATGAAACAATTTAATGTTTAGTTACATCTCAATCACTGGCACTAACTTTGAAAATAAACTATTTATATTAACTTATTTTGCCTTATTTTCACTTTTTTATAATTTCGTACCATTTTTAAATATGAACTAAAATTACTTTTAATGATATTACACTAATTTATTATTGTACACTCTTAAAAAGTGACAAATTAAACAAAAATTCCAAAAGTATTTATATTTTGGGACAACATTGTAGAAGGTCAAACAATTATGAATCCGATTCTTGCACACTTTTTCGCCCCCCGGAATATTGTTAGATTATTAAAAAAAGAACGTAAATTTGTAATAATTATGAAAGAAATTCCGAAATTTATGCAATTCTTGGAGAACATTTTAATAATTATTACACATCTTCTATAAAGTTTCCACCCTACTACGATGACCGGAATACTGCTAATAGTTGGGATAATTAATTTGCCTATATGACTGCATAAGCAATTATTTACATACTTTTACAATTTTTTCCGACGGGATATACTATACCAAAATGAAATTGATAAGCTATCATTTGCAATGTTCCGGTCATTGTAGCGGGGTGCAAAACTTTATTGAATATGTGTAACAATAAATTATTAAATATTTATTTATGTGTATTATTAACTCGTAAGAATATTTAATTATAGTTACTAAATTGTAACTTGTATTATTTTAAATTCAAGTTAAGGATAAATAAAAATTAAAATTGAATGTATATACAGGGTGTCCCCGCACTCACTTTACATAACTTAGGTGGTGTTAGAGGACACTTTTCTAAGAACAATTTTTAACAAAAATTTTTTTCTAAATTCAAACCCTCGAAAGTTAGGCCTCTTTAAAGCATTTTTTTTAATTTCCACCTTCACGTGGCCATAGCCCCGAAAGTATTGATTTTTCAGTAAAAATGGTTTAGTGATTTTTTAAATAGCGTGAAATAATCTACAAACTAGGTTCAAACCTTTTCTTGTCTAAAATCAACGGCTTTCGAGTTATGAATTAAAGTAAGTTAAAAAATGTCGACAAATTTGAGCTTTCTTTTTACTGGTTTTTTTCAAGACCCTGTATCTTTTAAACGAAACATTTTACAAAAAATCTGACGCCCCATTCCGGATAGGAAATTTAACGGACTACAACTTTTGTCTAGTAAAAATTTTTGAGAAACCTCTCCATTTCACAGAAAATCAGAAAATAACAAACGAGACAGCTACAAAACATAAAATTTAATTCACAAAATTTTTATTTTTTTTGAAAAATTATTTTATTAATTAATTTTAAACTATTAGATTATTTAAGTAAATGTTGAAAATGACCACCCTCATTTTTAATACACAGTCGTGCTCGTTTTAAAATATGCTTTATAGTATTATTTATAAAATTTCCTTTTTTTTAAAAATCCATTATAGCAGGGGTGGTCAACAAGGTCGAGGGATTGACCGGTCGATCACGAGGCCAATTTTGGTCAATCCGTGAATGTGAAAAGTGTCAAAAATTCGAATTTCTGCGATTAAAAGTGTCGAAAAATCGCCTTTTTTCGATTTGTTTCGACAAACATCTTTTAAAACAATCACAACTGTGCATTGAAAATGAGGATGGTCATTTTCAACAATTACTTTATTAATGTAATAATTTAAAATTAATTAATAAAATAATTTTTCAAAAAAAATAAAAATTTTGTGAATTAAATTTTATGTTTTGTAGCTGTCTCGTTTGTTATTTTCTGATTTTCTGTGAAATGGAGAGGTTTCTCAAAAATTTTTACTAGACAAAAGTTGTAGTCCGTTAAATTTCCTATCCGGAATGGGGCGTCAGATTTTTTGTAAAATGTTTCGTTTAAAAGATACAGGGTCTTGAAAAAAACCAGAAAAAAAGAAAGCTCAAATTTGTCGACATTTTTTAACTTACTTTAATTCATAACTCGAAAGCCGTTGATTTTAAACAAGAAAAGGTTTGAACCTAGTTTGTAGATTATTTCACGCTCTTTAAAAAATCACTAAACCATTTTTACTGAAAAATCAATACTTTCGGGGCTATGGCCACGTGAAGGTGGAAATTAAAAAAAATGCTTTAAAGAGGCCTAACTTTCGAGGGTTTGAATTTAGAAAAAAATTTTTATTAAATATTGTTCTTAGAAAAGTGTCCTCTATCACCACCTAAGTTATGTAAAGTGAGTGCGGGGACACCCTGTATATCATGACAGACGTCTGTTTCGTCCTTCTTTGGACTTATTATCAAATGATAATAATATAAAAGCAAAGATAAATTTATTATAAAGTGATGTAAAACAAAATTTTTAAAAAACTAAATGTTAAAAAAACTAAATACTTACAAATGAATTGAAAAACCCAATTGAAGTCCGATGGCGATTAAAATCCATCAATAAACCAAAAGAAATGCATATGAGGTCGAAAATCGTGTGGTATAAAATTTTTGGATTAATCAGTCAAACTGACAATTAAAATGTATTTAAAAAATATGAAGTAAAGCATATGCCTACTGAGAAAATATATTTAATTCAATAACAATGCAAATTGTTAAGAAAAATATAAAAACTCTAGTAAGATATAAAATTAATAAGGACCAAAAGAGTTACAAATTCAAAGACAACGCGAGTTGTTAGTTAAACTATATAAAACCTTAGGCAATAAAAAATGATATCTAATGTAAAAAGTGTAGTTATAAATGAACATAATTTTTTTCAAAAAGTTATTGCAAATTCACGCTTTTTGTTAATTTAACAATGTTCCCGGGGCGGAAAGGGGTGCAAAATCGGATTTATTATTTTTTTACCTCCTCCAATGTTGCCTCAAAATTGGAAAACTTTCGAAATTTTTGCATACCCATTTTTCTACAATGACTGGCCTATAAATTTAAGACTATTCAATGTATAAAATGCAAGTCAAACTAATTGGAATGTGCTATTGCAAGCAAGATAATGTACTTACCTACCTAGTAGTATTCTAGTATTTATTGGATTTCTAAGCAATTTCTATCAAACGTAGGCGTAGATATATCACGATATGAATCAAAACATGTAAGTTTTTCAAGTAGCATGGATTACCATGCTACCAAATTTTATATTGAAGTACAGAAAGTGGTTTATATTTGCCCTGCAGCTGTTTCATATTTTCCCTGATTGCTGTTTCATATTTTCCCAAAAGTTTAATTTAATATTATAAAAAAGTACTTTATTAAAAAAATAAAACAAGTAAGGCATTCTCATCTCTCATCTATTTTCTGTGTGCAAAATTAATATAAATCCAAAATTTCAATTTATATTGCAGTAATAGAGAAAGTTGTACAACAAGACATGAAATTAATTTTACATATTTTTAGATCGTTTACGAAAAGGCGTTATCTACAGTACTCCTAGGAAGATATAATATTTCAAATTTTTATATAATTGAAAATAAACTTTAGGTACAGAATATGATAGCGCTTTCGATTTTGTAATTAAGTCATATTGTTTATTAATTACATGCCTGTTTCACTTCTTCTTAGGTGTTTCATTTTTACCCCACTTGACCCTATATTTTTATAATAAAAAAAATATTAAAAAAATAATAAATTTAAGAAACTAAACTCCAGTTATTTTGTACATGTAAGAAAAATAAATAAAAATGTTATAAACGACAACAAAAAAACAATAAAATTATCGAGCGGGTCAAAAATGACCCATTTTGGTACTCCGCGGTCTCTCAATTATTTGGGCTTAGGTTAATTCGAATTAATTTTATTTTCAACTTGATTGGTTAGCAAAGGATTCGTTAACTTTTTAAAAGAAAACTAATTTAAAGGGCAAAGGGTCTGGTCGGTTAAGTATGTTAAAAATGCTTTTTCACATTTCTTCACTTTTTTGTACTAAAAGATATCCGAAAATCTCAAAAAATTCAGAAAAATCACATAAGAAACATGAAAACGAAATAAGAATTGATCAACTTTAAAAAAGAAAGGATTTAACCATATCGGGATATTCCGACTATTAAATAAGAAAATTTGACATAAATTTGCTTGGAATCCCTACAAATTAAAAAGAAATCTCAAAATTCCACCTGCATAATAATGATCAAGTCTCTCTCTTATATTATGAGATATTGGATCAACGTCATAGGGGACGCGATTTCATCCGAATAACATAACACCATAAAAAGTGCACACCGTGCACACAATAAATCCGTCCACCTTTTTGAATAGGTTAAAATCAAAACATAAAATATTAAGAATGAACAAGGGAAAAAAATATATTGTAAGAGAGCGAAAATAGGTGAAATATTATTGAATGCATTATGTGAAAAAATATGCAGCACAATGGGGTATACAATTTGAATGCAATATATTGTATTTCATTATTTGCTTTTTTTGAGTTCACGGTTTTAAGGTACGGCCAATTTAAGTGGTTTTGTTGGGAATTAAATATCCTACAAAAAAGTCTCGGATGGCCTATTTTTATTTTCTATAATTTAGGTGTGAAAGACATTCTCAAAGGCGCGAAAAACTAAAAGTCATAATCTGCAACTTTGGATGTCTCTCACATCTAAACTGTTGATGATAAAAAATACGCTGTAAGGAACTTTTTTGTAGGAAATTTGATTCTCTACAGCGCTTGAAATAAAAATTCTGTAATTCTGTATCTCAAAATCGCATTTTTGCGAGATCTCACTGTGAGAGTATAGTTCAAAATCCTAGAGTTCATCCTACAGCTGGACTGGCTTGTTGGAGAGTGACAGGATCGGAGTAAAACTGAATAACTCGCGAATAACTCCGCGACGGTTGAGGCTCAAACGAAAAAAATGGAAGCTCATTTAGGCTCTAACGAAGCTCTAACGTTTGACACCAATTTCATCCAAAAATTCTTAAAAATAACGAAAATAGAAAATCATGTATGTGGCCTCCTCCCCAACTATTTCGCGAATAACTCCGCGACGGTTGAGGCTCAAACGAAAAAAATGGAAGCTCATTTAGGCTCTAACGAAGCTCTAACATTGACACCATTTTCACCCGAAAATTCGACTTGGGGGGGCCAACGTGTCTACAGCCCCCCCAAACTTTTTCGCGAATATCTTCGCGACGGTTGACGCTCAAATGAAAAAAATGGAAGCTCATTTAGGCTCTAACGAACCTCTAACGATTGACACCAAATTCACCCCAAAATTCGATTTGGGGGGGGGGGCAGCGACATGCACCTCAGATAAACTCATTTTTTAAGTAACGAAATGCGCTAGAATTATGCAAAGTATTGTAAAGTATGTATTGTAATGCTTCTTCAAATGTTCCTCCGTAGTTCTATAGTAAGGTAACATTTTACCCACAATAATAACTCGCTATCTACACATTCGTGCAGTTTGTCGGCAGCCTATCCTATAAACAAATGGAATCTCGTTAATCCATTCATGCGCGTCCGTCAGTACCAAAAGCATCGGTTTCAATATCGATTTGTGGAAAAACTATAACGGTGTTAGCTTTTATACTTGGGTGCTAGCTGGTGCTAGCTATAAGGATTCGGTAGCTAGCTTTTGGAGAAAAAATATTAACTTAACGTTAAGTTGGCCCCCCCCCCCGGTTTCAGTTGCGGTTTGTGGAAAAACTATAACGGTGCTAGCTTTTATACTTGGGTGCTAGCTATAAGGATTCGGGAGCTAGCTTTTGGAGAAAAAATATTAACTGGGGGGGCTAGCGTTAAGTTGGCCCCCCCCGGTTGCAATATCGATTTGTGGAAAAACTATAATGGTGCTAGCTTTCATACTTGGGTGCTAGCTGGTGCTAGCTATAAGGATTCGGGAGCTAGCTTTTGGAGAAAAAATATTAACTGGGGGGGGGCCAACTTAACGGACCCTATATGCTTTTATGCTCGGTACATTTGAACTATAGTACATTTTACGTGCATTTACCAACTTTTCCAATGGTCTTTCGAAAATATTATTTCCAAAATTTCTGAGTTTGGGGTCTTTCTTTTTTCATCAAGTTGACATTCTAATTGGGTTGTAATCGTATACAAATTTTGGTGCAGATCTGTGAGGAGAAGGGTTGGCCTTGCCCTTGTAAGTAGATATTAATTAAAATTATTGTTTTAAATAATACAAAAGGCGGCAATATCAGAAAGAGAATAATTAAAATTATTTAAAATTTTATTACTGGATTTGCTAAATATGCAAAATAATATATACCAATATAAGCAAATAAGCATTTATAGGCAACAAATCGCCAAATATGCACTTAAACTCAAAATATGCATTATAGGCAAAATAAAAACTATATAAAACGATTCAGAAAGGCGTAAAACATGCTCCCCTTTTAAAATTTTTCACGTGCCTGTACACAAAAAAAACATGCAAATGCCTACAAATCCGGACCCTAGTAATCACCCCTTGCCGCGGATTGAAGAGATATTTGCAGCATTGCAAGGGGGGCAGCAATTTACAAAGCTGGATTTATTAAGCGCGTACAATCAGTTGGTGGTAGATGAAGAAACCAGTGAGTTATTAGCCTGGAGCACACCGTATGGTATATATAAGGTGAAGAGACTACCGTATGGCACAAAACCAGCTTGTGCGATCTTTCAAAATATAATGGAAAAAGTGCTGCAAGGATCAAAACGCACAGTAACGTTTTTGGATGACATAGTAGTGACAGGAGAGACCAGGGAAGAACATCTAGAGAATTTGTCTGAAGTACTGAACAAGTTAGAGAGCGCAGGGTTTAGATTAAATAAGAGCAAATGCAACTTTTTCTGCGACACGATCAAGTATTTAGGTCACAAGATATCCGCAGTAGGGTTAGAGAAAGATAGCGGTATGATCAGAGCAATTGTGGACAAGCCTTCACCTGGAAATTTAAAGGAAGTGCGGGCATTTATTGGGATGGTGAATTATTACTCACGATTTATAGCAAATCTATCGACTAAGTTAAAACCATTGTATAAGCTATGCGAGAAGAATGCCCAGTTTAAATGGACGGGAGAGTGTGAGGAAGCATTCAGATGGGCCAAGGAGGAAATTTCATCAGAACGGGTGCTGGTGCATTATGACGCAACATTGCCACTACGTTTAACTTGCGATAGTAGTGCAAAAGGGATTGGGGCAGTGTTATCGCACATAATGCCCGATAGGTCAGAGAGACCAATATGCTTCGTGTCACGGGTATTATCTAAAGCGGAACAGAACTACGCTATGATCCAAAAGGAGGCATTGAGCATAGTCTGGGCGGTCAAGAAGTTCTTCCAGTATCTAGCTGGAAGGAAGTTCGAGATAATGAACGACCATAAGCCCTTAGAAGCGTTGTTTGGGGAGAATAGAAGTTTACCGCAGATGGCAGCGGGACGGCTACAGAGGTGGTCCCTTTTCTTGGCCAACTTCGATTATTCGTTTAAATTTATTAAAGGCAAAGAAAATGTGCAAGCAGATTGTTTATCTAGATTACCGTTACCGGACCGGCGACAGGAAGAAGCAGATTACGATTACTTGGACTTCATGGAAAATATTGTGCCGATCGATTTGAATCGAATAAGGTCAGCAACAAGGACAGATGCTGAATTGGGGGCGATCTTTAATTATATAAGGACCGGATTTCCGAACAAGACCGATAATGATCTATTGAAAGCTTATTTTGTGAGAAGATCGGAACTGTCAATTGAAAAAAACGTAATTATGTGGGGCTATAGAGTATTGGTTCCAAAATGCTTGAGGGTGCAGCTGTTGAACGAGCTGCACAACACACATGAAGGGGTTTCCAAGATGAAAGCCAACGCAAGGTCGTATTTCTGGTGGCCATCTTTAGACACGGATATCGAAAAGTTTGTCAATTCATGCAGAATATGTGTATCATTGAGACCCGAACCAGTGAAGGCAAGACTAATGCCTACGGTGAAGACAACATATTTTTATGAACGGGTTCATGCCGATTATTTAGGTCCCTTTGAAAACAAAATGGTTTTAATAGTGTCCGATAGTTTCTCTAAGTGGGTAGAAGCTTTCATTGTTGGCACGGCGGATTCGAGAAACACGGTGGAAAAGTTTAGAGAGTGTTTTGCAAGATTTGGGCTACCAAAAACATTAGTGATGGATAACGGTCCACAATTTAGTTCCGAAGAATTTGCTAGGTTTATGAACGATAATGGCATAAAACATCTGACGTCTCCTCCGGGGCATCCAGCTACAAATGGGTTTGCCGAAAATAGTGTGAAAAGTTTCAAACAGGGTTTGAAGAAAGCTTTGAAAGATGATAAGAACAAAGCTAACAGTTTTGTAACATTAATGAATAGGTACCTCTTTCATTACAGAAATTCCATTCACATGAGCACGGGAGTCACGCCTGCGAGTTTGGTCTTTAAGGGGAAAATTAGAAACCGTTTTGACTTATTACTAGAAGGTGACAGGAACAGAAACGTCTCTATGAGAGGTAGTCGAGATATAAGATTTGAGGTAGGCGAACGGGTTTATTGCAGAGATTATAGAAACCCAAATAAAAAGGGTTGGGCGGAAAGCGTAATCGATGAAATTTTGGGAGACAGAATCTATTTCTGTAGACTGGTTCAGGAGAACCTAATTTGGAAAAGACACCTAAATCAGATTATTGGAGCACAGCCTAGAGAAGAGGGGGAATCGCAGAACTTACAGGATAGGAATCAAAATAGAGGACTACCGACACAAAGAATCGAAGAAGAAAAGGAAAGAGTACCGGTAAAGGAAGTGACGAGTTTACCAATGCCGGAAAGAGAGACGACCCAAATCTTACCAGACTTAGATAGCATGACTAGAAGGACAAGTACAGAGGGCCTACCGATTGTGAAAACAACACCCAAGAGTAGCGAAGAAGAAACAACAAGAAGCCAGTTGGAAGCAGAGGAAGGAAGACCAAGAAGGCACATTAGGGCACCGGAACGTTTGAATTTATGAGGGGAGATATTGTAATATATTCAAATTTAAATATAAGTAAATAAGCGGGCAACCAGAGGGCGCGACCGTAAACCAAGTACCCACGTTATGTAATGTAATTTAATGATTTATATATATAATTATTCGGTTAATAAACAGTTGTTTAAATATTATCGAGTAACGTTTATGGGAGTATACACCAAACACTACACTGGACGATTTCTACACGTTCACTTTACTGTTTGTTTTGGATGAATGGAAAAGCTTCTGGATTAACCCAGATGTCAATTTGCTACCGCTTACCAGCTGGATGTCAATTTCGATAAGAGTAGTGGCGTACGGTCTGATGTACAGAGTGCTTCGTAACAGGTGTCTACTGCGAAATTTGTATGAGTAAGAAATTGAACATTATTTTATAAAAACACCATTGTTACAAATTTTCTTTATTAATGTTACACATTTCACATTTATGGAACATCCAATAAAAGTATAGCTGAGGTGTTGTACATAAATGATACGGTTTATTGGATGTTTCTACACATTTAAACACCTATTTGAGTATCGCTTGATGATTGTGTCAGGGGCGTCCAAAATTGCTTCAATTTTATTTTTGGGTCATTTGAATAAATTGATTTATGATTTATTGTGCTTATTGATTTACTTTAATCTCGCCGATACCCATAACCTGCAGATATTGTGGCCTCGAATATGTAAACCTGACGTAAAGCTAGCCGGACCTCTTTTGTTGAAGTGGACCACATTAAGCGAGGTTTCACCGTTGACCATAAGTAGGGGCGTTACTGAGCTGTAGAACACGACAATATTTAAAAATATTTATCTTTGAAAGCTTAAACTTCCTTATTGCCTAGCTTAGTTATCGTTTATTCATATGACTTTTATAAATTATTAGAATTCTGTTTTGGTGAAAAGATAACTATAAAAGATTAATATTTTAGGGCATGCCATCTGTCGAAAATTGTTTTTGCATCAAAATTTGCAGCGCGCTCTTAACTGTTCAATAACTATAATGATTTACCCTATTGTTATATATGTTAATCGAATGGTTTGTTGCAAAAACGTAAGTACTGGCATTTTCGCCAAAATTGAGATATACATGTTTTCTTATAGTTTTGAGGTAGCCCGATCGATTGGTGCAAAAATAAAAATTGTGCTTTCAAGTTTTATCAAATTTTTTACTATATCAAATATCCGTTTTAAGCAGCAAATGCAGCAAATGCAATGCTTGCTGACTGACCAGCCACATAAATTTACTAAGTTCCATTATAATTAAGATTTTAACTTCAGTTGAATTTTTTTTTTTTTTTTTTTTGGAAAATTTTCGATTTTGGACCTCAATAAGATGATAAAAATTATAATTATGCTTTAATTTTAAGCATAACATTTTATTTTGTGTAAATATTTTGTCTTTTTTAACAATAAATTATGATTTGTTGCAAAAACGTAAGTACTTCATAATATAAAAAATTGGATTGCTAAAAAACTATTATTATGTAGGGGCATTTTATTAACGTTTCAAATAAAGAACATATTGAAGTATAATTTTCCAGCCTCGAAATATTAATTATTAAACTTTCCAACTCTTTTTGGTAAAATTTTTGTCGGGCGGAGAATCCACTTCTTACCCGGCTGGCTCAATCGGTTCCACTATCTCTTGCAATACGTCGCCCTTATCTGCGACCTTGCAAATTTGTCTTTCCAAAATCAAAATTTTAATTTTAATTATTCAAATATTCTTCGTTCTAAAATTCCAACTCTTCGTTTCTAAAAAATCACTGAATAAAACGATATCTCGCTCGATTTTACTCTTATTTTATTCAATAAACTCAATACAAAATTTCCGCTTTGCGGGCACCGAAATCAAAAACCAACCCGCGCCTCCGTAGGTAAGCGGCGAGTCTCTTTATCGTCCTTATCACTTCGACCTCGACGAGCTCACGTCGTCGCATAAACTTCTAAATTTTACAAAATCCCTGTACAAATTTTTAACTTTACAAATGGACTTCCATCATTAAATCGACCGGCTACTTTATTACAAAAAAAACATGACAATATATTTCTAAAGGATTCTGAAAAATAAATAAAATTTGGAGATCAATTACACAAAGCAGACACTTTAAATCGATTATCTCGAAATGTAGATTTTGTAATACTTACGTTTTCGCAACAAACCATTCAATTGAGGAAACTTGGAATTTCTGAGACCCCACATTTTAGGGTCAATAGTGTACATAACGTCCCTATTCCGTTAAATCATTTCCGAATGCATATTAAATTGCAATTAAAATACTATCTAATATTCTGTTTCAAAACTTTTTTGAAATTATGGAACCGAAACCGCGTGTCGTGTGATTTAAGGTAACTAATAATTGTAAGTATATTTTTGAATATACAATCAAAAAATTGATTGATTTGATTGAAAATTATTTGACAAATGGTTAACAGGTTTAAAATTAAGTAAAGTTGTTACCAGTTTACATAATTAAATCACTCAAATTCACCCACAAAAACTACAAAACCATGTAGTAAAACTTTTACTACACAAACAGCATGCAACAACGGAAGACGTTAAGCGGCGTTCACAATGAAGTGGGGTCTTGCCTTGCTTCGATAGAAAGCTAGCAAAAGCCAATCAAAATAAATGAATGTTTAATTATAGAAAAAGATAGAAGAAAATGCTTTAATCTAATTGGTGCTTGCCAGCTTTCTACCGAAGCAAGGCACGACCCCACTTCATTGTGAACGCCGCTTTAGACTGCGTTGACAATGACCTCAGAAATAATTTGCATATCTAATAAGTTTTTCTTAAAATAGAAAGGTAATAAAACATTGTAAACGCTGGAAATTACAATATTGTACTTCTTAAAAAAAAAATATTTTTTGGGAAAATTAATTTAATGTAAATTTTTTTTTGGAAATACTGATAATAATTTTAAACCATCCCGTTAACTTAAATTATTAGGAAACCTTTCTATAGTAAATAAAAATCAAAATTTAACAAACACTTACCCTCATATCGATGCACGACGAAGGCAGAAGTAGGGCCTTAATTGACCCACCACTTTTCGGCTGGTGTAGGAAGCTCCTCAGGGATTTCTTCATGATCCTCCGAAGAAGCGTCAACTTCCATCGACAACACTTCATCAGTTAATCAGAATTTACTCATAACTACCCGCTTGGAATGACCACATCCGGACAGTGAAGTAAACACCTTCCCCGCCCTGTAAGTTTAAAATGATGTGCAGCAATTATTGGACTAAATTCAATACGTTTTGGGTCAACCGCAAAACAACATTTACTTCTTCGCGAAAAAAAGATTTAGTACGAAATTTGACATGCATTTGAAATTTGAAATGCGACACAGTGCAGCTTTTAAAAATACATCTTTTCAAAAAAGGTCTTCGGGGCTCGCAGCATATCTTTGATCGTGCAATAAAAAGAAAAAATCTGCTTAATCTACATATAAATAGATAGAAAATGACTTACGGAAAATTCTAAAAATATTAATTTTTGAAAAAATGCTAAGCTTTTGAAAAAAAATTGATTTTTGCTCAAAGAAATTTGTTAATAATTTTTACAATTTTTACTATTTTGCAAAATCCGTACGCCATTCTCTTCAAAATCTTATACAGAAACTACAGTTAAAATTTGAAGTCAATCGGATGAAAATTTATTGTTTGAGTTATGCTGCAAGCCAATTTGAAAACATAAGTTTTGAGAAAAACGAGTTTAACCCTGGAACGTCACTGATATTTCTATTTACATTAACTTATATGGTGCTTGGGGTCTCCGAGACCCCACGGTGACGTTTAAGGGTTAATAAAGTTACAACATCTACTTATTTCTATGTTTCCAATTCAAAAAAATTGTTCAATAGTTGGTTCATTTTCAGGATTCTAGAGTGGCATTCCCCCTTAAGGTAGTTCTTTCCGTACATTCCAGTCAGAAAGTTATGGCTTATTACCCATGTTATACAAAGCGGCTGCACTAACGTAATAGGCGAGGTTTTTTTAACGTGAGTGTACCCCCCACTTACGTCTACTTGACTCGGTCTCGCATATCATATCTCTCGGTCACTCATATCTAAGCTCATATCCCTCCACTAAAAATAATAATCTAAACATGGAATTACTTTTAAATTTTTATTAAAACTACACGGTAAATAATTTTCATTTTTTTTTTAATTGTTCAAATTATATGTTTCTTCAATTTTACTAGTTTTTCGTCAGAATGCCAATACTCCTTCGAGGAAAAAAATTAAAAAACCTGTCATTTTCACTCGCTTCTTCCATGCTACATGTACAAATAATGTCATTTTTAATTGCAATTATTTCTTATTATACACGGTAAATCGCCTTGAAATTTTAACAGCGTGTGTATGTTACATTTAATTACTTATATTCAAAGTTTAAAAGATTTCTCAATATTTTGTTTGCGCGACCCTACTACCTTAATTAAAATTCAAGTCGTACCTTATTTAAGCGGCTTCAGATAAGATTCCTTCGTTCGGCACTTATTTGTAGGCAGGCAGCTACAGAGACTAAACCAGACTAAACAATTTTGCGATAACAGAAACTAGAAGCGTCAGGATGCTTTCCACTCGGAATTACGCTTATTTTTTTAATTATTTCAAGATCGAAATTTTTGAACTGCTATTCGTTGCGCTGACACTCCAAGGATGCAGTTTCCAAATTTTAGAATTATCGGCCTAAATTTACTATTTATTAGCTCACTTTTAAATTTTATTTTATTAGAAAATTACCATAAAACACAAAATTTGATTTTTCCAAAATATTATTTACTTTTCTTTACTATCGATATTTTGTAGAGCCATCAACATAAAAAAAAATGTTTGATTTTATTTGCAAATTCTGGAAAATATTTTGCCAAAATTTTTCAAAAAATTTAACACCAAATTTTTGCTTCTATGGTTTATAACACCCACTAAAATTGTCACAACTTTTTAAGAAGTTTTTTAAAATTAACACTTTAACTTCACTGGAGCTCGAGCCAAACGATGTTCACACAATGAACGTTGCAAACGATTCGTGAGAGAAACAAAAGATGGTGAAATACAATCACAATCGTGACAAAAGGAAGCAAAGTGTACATTAGCAAGAAGGAATTATCACAGGTCAACTGCAAATTTTCATCCGAGATAATTTAAACTTCATGATGATAGGAGATTTTTTTACGCTGATTTCATATCTGCTTTAGTTTTTCCTAGTACTACATGCAGTTTCTGAAATGAGAGTCATCAAAGTTATTAAGTTTATACTGCTGACTAATTAGACTGCATAATTGTTAATTATTAAAATATGTAATTGCATTTTCTCGTTACCGTGATTACTTTTGATATTTTATTTAACGATATACTAAATTAGTAATTACTAATTACAATAACCAATTCCAAATTGCAATATAAATGCTTCAATTGTACCTCTGGAAGTGATGCTCTGACACCATTTGTTATTAACATTTACATTTTTATGTTTGACGAAATTACAACAATTTCTTATTGTAAGTACAGTAGAACCGCTCTTATCCGACACTTCTCAGAATGAGGTAAATTTTTCGTTAGTGGTTGGCACGTGACTTGGGCTTGCGCGGCAAATGTGGAGGGAGACACCCATGACACCTAATTCCACCAATTGACATGCACAAACATAGAACCGAAATAACGAATATTCGTTTCTGCACATTCGCCACTCCCAACCACTAACGAAAATTTTTTACTCTATCCGTAACAGAAGTGACATTTACATTTTTATGTTTGACGAAATTACAATTTTTATTGTAAGTACAGTAGAACCTCTCTTATCCGACCAACAAGGGGTCCTTATCAACTCCCCCTCACCGATTTGCACAATTTTTAACACACCTTTAGGCCATATTTAGTTATACATAAATTTAAAATCTTAGCTTCCCCAATTCAGGCAACTCGGAGAAAATCGATATTAAAAATCCAATAAATTCTTATTATAAATTAGGTCTAATGAGAACTTTCAAACACGTAGTTTAATTTGACATAACAACATAACCCAACATAACCTCACGGCATTTCGTAACGACATATTAATAATTAATTAATTTAAAGAAATTTTAAACAGATACAAACGATCAATTAAACTACGATGAGCAAATTACCCACGGTAAGATAATTAATGTAGTTAAGTTTATGTAGATTCATTTAGATAATTTTTATATAGGTTTTATTGGCGTTAATTTCAACAACTGTCCATTGCACTTCATTCCGAAAATCAAGAATTATCGAATTCTCAACAATATTTGTATAGTTATTAATTAATTATATTATAATTATAATATAATTTAATAAATAATTAATAGTAGATATAACAATTTATTACAAGTCTGTTGTAGCTGTACAGAAATACATATTTCGATAAAAATTATTATAATAATTCCTTTGTCGACACCAACGAACAGTAAGTACTAGGTAAACCTAGTTGCACGTAGACTTTAATTTTTTAAAGTTAAAGACTAATTTTTGTCAGCTACTCAAAGATTCAACCGATATAATTCGAACTGTTACGAGTTATGGCGGTTTAAAGAAGGCTTAAGAAAGCATGGTCTACGATCGTAGACCACGCGACCACTGGAGGGTTAATTTTATCTCATTTTTTAGTGATTTTTTTAATTTTTCTGGGGTAGCCATGTATATCTATCGCTAAATAAGCTCGAGGTCTTATAATTTCGAGATCTCATATCATAAGACCTCCAGCTTATTTTGTTCTTCAGATCTGTGCGCCTGTGATCTGCGCCACCTTCTCCACGCCCTAGTTACTGCTCTGGCATCAACTACTACCATAATTTTAATAGAAAATTTTTAAAATAAAAATGTTTATTTTTAGTAAATTAATTATTGCTTTTTTCCTGTCAAAAAACAATACTAAACAAACAGGGCCGTAGCTAGACATTTGTTATGGGGAGGGTTTTCTCCGAAAAAAGTTTTTTGTATGCCATGGGATGAGTTCTTGCATAAAAATGTAATCTATCGCTCTCCCATGGGAGGGGGGGTTAACCCCCCAAAACCACCCCCGTATATACGGCCCTGTAAACAAACCACTGCAAAAAGAAACAAGAAAATTATATCTGTCACAAAATTCCGCATCTGTGGGGACTATTTCTTATAATTTTATTTTATAGCAAAAACGAAATAACCTGGACTGCGATTTTAAAAATTTCCGCTATCGAGAATCATAGAAAACGGTCCAAAAAGCAATTATAAAACAAAAAATTTGCGGACTATTGAAAATAGCGCCTACATTTTCAAAAAAAAAACAAAATTTTACATGAACTGTCTATCCACGACATAGTATTGGCTGTCGCTATAAGATAAGCTCCACTCGCCCAGCAGTTTAACCCACCCAAACACACAGTTTAACAAGTTTAAAGAGTTTAAATTGATTTAACGATGTTGGATCCGAGGTGGAAGGTGGTTGTCTTGTCAAGACTGACTCTACCACGCCTCCGCTACGCTCCGGACGTTCCAGAGCCGTTTTGACAACACTATGGCAATTCAAAATATCCCCTAGGGCCGTCCAACTCGGCAAAGTGTGCTACTGGGAAGAGGATGGATCTATATTTTTTTCGGCAAATTTAAGCCAAAAATGGATGTTAACGCTTCCATGGTGCATATACTCGTACTACTGCTGCTCTTGCGATCCGACTCCACGCTCAGCCTCTAGCTCAAGTAACTACGCACGAGCCGGCATTAAAATGCAGTCATTAGAGTCGCTTTTCGTGTAAAATTGGAAACTTTAAAATCGATTATTAGCTAAACTAATCGATATATGACATTCCTCCTCACCTTAATCGCTTCATTTTAATGTAATCTCTCTAATTCAGTTGAATTTTCTTTAATAAATATAATATCTTCGAGTCCGGGTAAACGAACTGGAACATTTCGATCTTATTAGATCTCATCAGTTACTTATAGTTGAAAAAGCTTCCGAATATTAGATAAATTCAATTTTAAGATTACTCCATCTATAATGGACTCTTTTGCAAAGAAGCTTACTCAATGAATTTTTCAACTAAACTCCCATTGCCCCATATCTCCTTTATCTATGTAAAATATAGATTTTATGTTTTTGAGGGGTTACCTCAGCCTCAGAGGATAGCACGAGGCTAAACAATCTTGACTGATGCGGTCCTCGAGAGCTTTGACAAGGAAAGTAGTTTCAGAACCGATGGAAGTGGTTATATGGCACGCCGTTTTACTTTTTATTACAAAATTTAAATTGCCCAAAGTTTTATTTCTAAGGTTCTAATTCAAATCAAATCGACGTTACTTCAAAATTTTTTTCGCAATTTAAGCAGTTGTTTAAAAATATATGTTCATTTAATACAATTGTTGAATTATTTTGTTTTTAAAATTTTTCATTTTTAAAATTATAAATTTTATTTTCTATCCTTTAAATGACAAACGCTCTAATTCTAATCATTTAAACGTTTGTTCAAATTGTTTATTCTAATTTAATCAATTGTTAAAAGAAATATTTGAATTTAAGCAATTGTCGAATTTTTACAATACAATTTAAACAAATGACAAAAATTTTTATTTAATGATATCGATTTAAAGCAATACACAGAAAATTTTTGCCTAACGTTTTATTTGGCTCTGCCCATCGGTGGAGAAATTTTGAACTTCGCTTTAATTTTTTTGGCAACTATGTTCAAAATTCAAATCCATAAGGCAGGTAGTGAGTGGCGTGGGTTGCCTATGTAATGCGTAATTTTTACTTATTTATGTTTAAATTAGACAAGAGAATCAAAATTTCTTTTTTATTATTATTATTACCTGTTTTTATTAAGATATTATTGAATGGTCCAATTCCCAAAAAAATTAATTAATAAACGTAAAAATAGGAATTTTACATGGAGAAATAAAGTAATGTGCTTTACAGCATATAGGGAAACTTTGTAGATTTGGGTACGAATGAAAACAAAAGTTGCATAATATACGAATACGAAGCCTCTTGAAATAAGGTAATAAGCCCTCCTAACATAAACTATTTTTTGTCAAAAATCTATGTTTATTATATGCAGTGGGCTTTATTTATTTCGGATTCAAAATAGTCTCAATCGATAGCACTTCGTTAGTGCCTGTTTGTGCAAACATTTTTTTTGTTTGTACCCAAATAGTTTTTGAAATATTCGAGATTTTCGGTAACATCGCACATGGTAACATATAGAGTTATTTATAATTTCGGATTCAAAATAGTCTCAAACGCACCTGTATGAATGGATTAACGAGATTCTGGGAAAAACTTACAGCATGAAGACCAAAATAGTCTCAATCGTTTGTGCTTCGTTTGTACCTGTTTGTGCAAGTTTTACTTTCGTTTGTACCCAAATAGATTTCGAGATAATTCAATTTTAAGTTTGGGGGGGGCTGGAGAAATGCTGTTTTGAATTTCGAATTTCGGATTCAAAATAGTCTCAATCGATTGTACTTCGTTTGTGCCTGCTTGTGCAAGTTTTATTTTCGTTTGTACCCAAATAGTTTTCGAGATAATTCAATTTTAAATTGGGGGGGGGGCTGGAGACATGCTTTTTTGACATTCGAATTATTTTTGAACATATTATTTTTAACAGACTGGGGATTTTGCTAATTGCTTTCATAAGAAAATTATCAAGATTTGTTTATTAGAAAAATGGATAATAATAAAAAAATTACTCGATTTTAACAATATTTATTAATAAAATTAATACAAAAATTATATGTGTAAAAATTATTTTCGTTTTTACCTAAATAGTATTCGAGATAATCATAAAAAAGAATGTTGAAAAGACAAAGAAAATGGAAGGGAAACAACCGAAAATTTTACATTTTACAAAAGGTTTTTTACAAGTGCCCCCCCCCCCGAAATGAAATCCTGGCTACGGGCTGACCGACGTGTAAGATTTTGATACCGAAATTTACAACAAAATTAAAAAATTTAAATTAATTTATTTTAATTATAAAAATAAAATTAAAAACATAAAAGCATAGACAAGATTATATTTACATTGGTGATTATAACGAAATATCAGGAATCCACGATTTCTTCATATATGATTGGTTGCGTCGAACCGCAAATTGATCTGGCATGCTTACCGAGGTGCCTAGCCCCTCTGGAAGAAACGCCACGAAGCCATTATCATATTGATGCTGCTCACAGAGTACACCACGGAGAACAAATTCCACGGGGAAGCGAAAATCTTTTAATTAATCCATGTGATATTTTTGGAGTGGTTAAGACATTGGGAGCAGGGGTAGAAAAAGTTTTCACGAATTGGGGGGTGTGTCTGCACTGACTGAGAGTTTGTAAAGTGTTTATAAAGATATTGCTCTAGGCCGCTCGCGAATTCAATAGATCGGACCGCACTAGACCCCCCCCAACTTAAAATTGAATTATCTCGAAAACTATTTGGGTACAAACGAAACAAATGTTTGCACAAACGTGTCAAACGTTAGAGCCTCGTTAAAGCCTAAAGGCGCTTCCATCTTTTCGTTTGAGCCTCAACTGTTACGGGGTTATTCGTGAAATCTTTGGAGGGGGGGGGGTCGACTTGTTTTATATTTTAGCCCTTATTTTGAATTTTGGGGTAACTTTGGTGTCAAACTTAGAGCCTCGTTAGAGCTTAATGACTTTTCATTGAGCCTCAATCATCGCGGAGTTATTCACGAAATCTTCAGGGGGGAGGTCTGTAGACATATTTGACAAAATGAATTAGGTCACGATTTGAAAAAAATTTTATTTAGAAAGATACTAAAGCAGTGAAGTTTTCCAAATTTTTAAATAGTGATAATTTTTCAATAGAATTGCAAATTATTTAAATAATTAAAGTAAAATGTTATACATTTTTTTTGTTTATCTCAAAATATAATTACATGACTTAGGTCCTTTTAAAAGTAAAGGATTCATTTATGCTAAACATAAAATGGTTAAAGATTTAGTTATTTTTTAATAAAAATAAAAAATAAAAATTACGTATTACATAGGCAACCCACGCCACTCACTACCTGCAATCTTGAGGATTTGAATTTTGAACATAGTTGCCAAAAAAATTAAAGCGAAGTTCAAAATTTCTCCACCGATGGGCAGAGCCAAATAAAACGTTAGGCAAAAATTTTCTGTGTATTGCTTTAAATCGATATCATTAAGAGCGGCATTGAAGGAGAGGGGATTAGGTTAGCGGGTACAAAACTTGGATGGGTAAATAGTGGTAAATATATTTTATGTAAGAGGACGCTAGTGTGAAGTGAAGCTTCTCTCATAGTACAGATCATTACCATTTCTTAGTTACAGGAAAATACTTAGATGGCGCTCAAATTCCTTAGACCCAAATACTATCTCTATTGTGTCTAATATGCTATCTCTCTTATTGCAGATGTAGTAGGAGCCAGGTATGAGGTATGATACTTTCTCGATTTTCGTCAAAGATTTTACATTTTGAGTTTTAACTATTTGTAGCGGTGCCTCTTATAGGTCCACTTTTGTGCTAAAAATAGAGTAAAACAAAAAATATCTTACACACGTGCTATTGTTTAAATTTTTTTATTATCTTCAAATTAATTTTCAAAATATGCACAACAGACCGGTCTTGAAGTAACACCCCGGCGATAAACAATTGGTTAAGAAAAATTTATTAGCGCTAATAAACGTTTTCTATTGGAAACAAATTTTTCTTAACAAATTGTTTATCGCCGGGGTGTTACCTCAAGACCGATCTGTTGTTGCATATAATTCCTTGCTCTACTGATGATAGCCCTGTTTATGAGATAATCCTGATAATATCAGGACAGAACTCGTACTATGATCGAATTTATTCGCGATATTGGTCATACTATTATAGGTTTAAGTAGTGAAATTAATATTAATAAATAATAATTTTTAATAATATTGATTTTTTGTTTTAAACTTGTAGACATATATTTTCCCAAGTGTGGATCCACGCCGGGGGGGGGGGGATCTTCGATTGGAAATATAGACTTTTTACCTAGACCATTTTACTTAGACTTTTTAACTTTTAGACTATTTTACCTAGATCGTAGACCATTTTACCTAGACCAATTTACCGTAGACTATTTTTCCTTAGACTATTTACCTACAATCATGTCGCTGCCCCCCCCCTTTTTAACGTTATATATGGCCCTGGTCCTGGAAATAGAAGCTCATTTAGGCTCTAATGAAACTCTAACGTCCGACTCCAATTTCACCAAAAAATTTAAAAATATAACGAAAATAGAAAAACTTGTCTGCCCCCCCCCAATATTTCGCGAATAACTCCGCGACAGGTGAGGCTCAAACGAAAACATGGAAGCTCATTTAGACTCTAACGATGCTCTAACTTTTGACACCAATTTCACAAAAAAATTCAAAAATATAACGAAAATAGAAAAACATGCCCCCCCCCAAATTACCAGCAAGAAGTTAATTGTTTGTGAAAGGAGGCAAAGCTGAAGTTGACCGATAAGAATGCTCTATATGAAGCAAAATACACGAACATATCAAATTATTGAGTATTAATTAATTAATTTAAAAATTATAGGGTAAATCTCATGTGAGGGGGAGGGTGGTCCCACCACATCTTACCAAATCTCACCAAGCGGGAGGAGGATATCCAAATAAAGAATTTGATTAATTTTGGAAGCATTTTCTCGTTCCAAAATTTTTCACCTCTTTGAATTTCTTCAAAGAAAATTTCAATTTCATCATTTATGTAAATTATAAAATAACACTACGGTCAAAGTGTATCTGAAATATTATAAAAGTACCTACTATTTTAATAATAAGTAGGTACCTGGATTATACTATTATAATACCCCAAGGGCCTAAGAGTTTAAAACCGGGTTTATGTACGATACTACATGCTTTTACAGCCAGAATAAAAATTTCAACAAAAAGTGGAATGACTTCAAAATTGCAATAAAATTTTCAAATAATGAAATGTTACTTATTTTTATTTGAAATATTATAAAAAATATAGGTAGATTGTGTAAAATTGTAAATATACAAAAGTACAAAAGACAGCTCAAAGTCAAAATGTAATATCTTTGACGGGCCTCACGAGAAATTTTGCTCGTAATTAGATACTGAATGCAGGTCTCAAATGCAGGTACCACAATCTGCAGGTACTTGAATTGCCATAATTTACTGGCGCCATCTATAAAGGAATCCTTGAACACTATGAGCATTCAGTTGATTATATATAGTTTAAAACTTCGCTAACATTACTTTTTGAGGATAAGAATATCTTAAATTACGTTCACTACAATCCCGAAACTTTCCAATTGTATTTAGTATTTAATTAGCCGCAACTTGATCTAGTTTTTATTAGAATCTGTTAGATATTTTTTCAAACATATTGTACCTTTCAAATGCCTTTAATATCACACCTCATCAACATTAAAATCTAAAAAATAGATCACGTTCTAAGTCAATTATCACTTATTAATATGGTTTCATTGAATTACTTTGATTTTATCGAGTTAAATATATTTTTATCCTCAAAGTTAGCAATAATTTCTACTGTGCCGCCCTCTGTGAAAAGAAACGGCAAAAATGCAGCTCTTAAATAAAAATTTTTGTCATTTGTTTAAATTGTATTGTAAAAATTCGACAATTGCTTAAATTCAAATATTTCTTTTAACAACTGCTTACATTACAACAAAAAATATCAACAAACGTTTAAATCATTACAATTAAAAGGATTCTAATTTAAGCAATACAATTTAAATTTTGTAATAAAAAGTAAAACGGCACTCTAAAATAAAATAATTCAACAATTGCATTAAATGGACATATATTTTTAAACAACTGCTTAAATTGCTAAAAAAAATTTCAAGTAACGTTCTAAAGATTAGAATAAAAGCAATTGATATTAAAACGATACATTATCTAAATTTTACTTTTTACTTCAAAATTTTATTTTTATATCTTTAAATCTAATTAATTGTAATGATTTAAACGTTTGTTGATATTTTTTGTTGTAATGTAAGCAGTTGTTAAAAGAAATATTTGAATTTAAGCAATTGTCGAATTTTTACAATACAATTTAAACAAATGACAAAAATTTTTATTTAATGATATCGATTTAAAGCAATACACAGAAAATTTTTGCCTAACGTTTTATTTGGCTCTGCCCATCGGTGGAGAAATTTTGAACTTCGCTTTAATTTTTTTGGCAACTATGTTCAAAATTCAAATCCTCAAGATTGCAGGTAGTGAGTGGCGTGGGTTGCCTATGTAATACGTAATTTTTATTTATTTATGTTCAGATTAGACAAGTTCAGATTATAACAGCAACTATATATTATAAATCAATAAT
Organism: Rhagonycha lutea; assembly: GCA_958510855.1. Taxonomy (NCBI): domain Eukaryota; kingdom Metazoa; phylum Arthropoda; class Insecta; order Coleoptera; family Cantharidae; genus Rhagonycha; species Rhagonycha lutea. The sequence continues at coordinate 17,289,163 of OY294042.1, forward strand.
TATTAAGATATTCTAAAGATTTTAAAAATAACTAAATCTTTAACCATTTTATGTTTAGCATAAATGAATCCTTTACTTTTAAAAGGACCTAAGTCATGTAATTATATTTTGAGATAAACAAAAAAAATGTATAACATTTTACTTTAATTATTTAAATAATTTGCAATTCTATTGAAAAATTATCACTATTTAAAAATTTGGAAAACTTCACTGCTTTAGTATCTTTCTAAATAAAATTTTTTTCAAATCGTGACCTAATTCATTTTGTCAAATATGTCTACAGACCTCCCCCCTGAAGATTTCGTGAATAACTCCGCGATGATTGAGGCTCAATGAAAAGTCATTAAGCTCTAACGAGGCTCTAAGTTTGACACCAAAGTTACCCCAAAATTCAAAATAAGGGCTAAAATATAAAACAAGTCGACCCCCCCCCTCCAAAGATTTCACGAATAACCCCGTAACAGTTGAGGCTCAAACGAAAAGATGGAAGCGCCTTTAGGCTTTAACGAGGCTCTAACGTTTGACACGTTTGTGCAAACATTTGTTTCGTTTGTACCCAAATAGTTTTTGAAATATTCGAGAATTTTGGTAACATCGCACGTGGTAACATAAACTGTTATTTTAGAATTTCGGATTCAAAATAGTCTCAATCGATTGCACTTAGTTTGTGCGTTTGTGCAAAAATTTGTTTCGTTTGTACCCAAACAGTTTTTAAGATTTTCAAGGACGTTGACGCGCATGATTGGATTAACGAGATTCTGGGAAAAACTTACAGGTTAATGACGTAAATAGTCTCAATCGTTTGTACTTTGTTTGTACCTGTTTGTGCAAGTTTTATTTTCGTTTGTACCCAAATAGTTTTCGAGATAATTCAATTTTAAGTTGGGGGGGGGTCTAGTGCGGTCCGATCTATTGAATTCGCGAGCGGCCTAGAGCAATATCTTTATAAACACTTTACAAACTCTCAGTCAGTGCAGACACACCCCCCAATTCGTGAAAACTTTTTCTACCCCTGCTCCCAATGTCTTAACCACTCCAAAAATATCACATGGATTAATTAAAAGATTTTCGCTTCCCCGTGGAATTTGTTCTCCGTGGTGTACTCTGTGAGCAGCATCAATATGATAATGGCTTCGTGGCGTTTCTTCCAGAGGGGCTAGGCACCTCGGTAAGCATGCCAGATCAATTTGCGGTTCGACGCAACCAATCATATATGAAGAAATCGTGGATTCCTGATATTTCGTTATAATCACCAATGTAAATATAATCTTGTCTATGCTTTTATGTTTTTAATTTTATTTTTATAATTAAAATAAATTAATTTAAATTTTTTAATTTTGTTGTAAATTTCGGTATCAAAATCTTACACGTCGGTCAGCCCGTAGCCAGGATTTCATTTCGGGGGGGGGGGGCACTTGTAAAAAACCTTTTGTAAAATGTAAAATTTTCGGTTGTTTCCCTTCCATTTTCTTTGTCTTTTCAACATTCTTTTTTATGATTATCTCGAATACTATTTAGGTAAAAACGAAAATAATTTTTACACATATAATTTTTGTATTAATTTTATTAATAAATATTGTTAAAATCGAGTAATTTTTTTATTATTATCCATTTTTCTAATAAACAAATCTTGATAATTTTCTTATGAAAGCAATTAGCAAAATCCCCAGTCTGTTAAAAATAATATGTTCAAAAATAATTCGAATGTCAAAAAAGCATGTCTCCAGCCCCCCCCCCCCAATTTAAAATTGAATTATCTCGAAAACTATTTGGGTACAAACGAAAATAAAACTTGCACAAGCAGGCACAAACGAAGTACAATCGATTGAGACTATTTTGAATCCGAAATTCGAAATTCAAAACAGCATTTCTCCAGCCCCCCCAAACTTAAAATTGAATTATCTCGAAATCTATTTGGGTACAAACGAAAGTAAAACTTGCACAAACAGGTACAAACGAAGCACAAACGATTGAGACTATTTTGGTCTTCATGCTGTAAGTTTTTCCCAGAATCTCGTTAATCCATTCATACAGGTGCGTTTGAGACTATTTTGAATCCGAAATTATAAATAACTCTATATGTTACCATGTGCGATGTTACCGAAAATCTCGAATATTTCAAAAACTATTTGGGTACAAAAAAAAAAAATGTTTGCACAAACAGGCACTAACGAAGTGCTATCGATTGAGACTATTTTGAATCCGAAATAAATAAAGCCCACTGCATATAATAAACATAGATTTTTGACAAAAAATAGTTTATGTTAGGAGGGCTTATTACCTTATTTCAAGAGGCTTCGTATTCGTATATTATGCAACTTTTGTTTTCATTCGTACCCAAATCTACAAAGTTTCCCTATATGCTGTAAAGCACATTACTTTATTTCTCCATGTAAAATTCCTATTTTTACGTTTATTAATTAATTTTTTTGGGAATTGGACCATTCAATAATATCTTAATAAAAACAGGTAATAATAATAATAAAAAAGAAATTTTGATTCTCTTGTCTAATTTAAACATAAATAAGTAAAAATTACGCATTACATAGGCAACCCACGCCACTCACTACCTGCCTTATGGATTTGAATTTTGAACATAGTTGCCAAAAAAATTAAAGCGAAGTTCAAAATTTCTCCACCGATGGGCAGAGCCAAATAAAACGTTAGGCAAAAATTTTCTGTGTATTGCTTTAAATCGATATCATTAAATAAAAATTTTTGTCATTTGTTTAAATTGTATTGTAAAAATTCGACAATTGCTTAAATTCAAATATTTCTTTTAACAATTGATTAAATTAGAATAAACAATTTGAACAAACGTTTAAATGATTAGAATTAGAGCGTTTGTCATTTAAAGGATAGAAAATAAAATTTATAATTTTAAAAATGAAAAATTTTAAAAACAAAATAATTCAACAATTGTATTAAATGAACATATATTTTTAAACAACTGCTTAAATTGCGAAAAAAATTTTGAAGTAACGTCGATTTGATTTGAATTAGAACCTTAGAAATAAAACTTTGGGCAATTTAAATTTTGTAATAAAAAGTAAAACGGCGTGCCATATGGTTAGGTAAGCGATTTTAAGAGAAGGCGTGGCGTGTGTGTGTTTCTATCTTCTTAGTTGCGAAGTACGAGATTTAGGGAATTGTGGTAGACGAGAACGATTTCCATAACATCGTAGATGAGTTGCTTGGATAAGGCCTTTATCATTGCTTTAATTATTTTAAGTTTCCACCTTTAATAGTAGGCGTAGGCTTGAAGTCGAACGTTATTGGTATCGAAGGCTTTGGTCTTTGGAATCGAACGGTGAGCTTGGCGACTCACTGGTTGGTTATTGTAGCAGGATAAATCCAAGTATCTCCTGTTGGTTGCAGTGCAGTGCAAGTGGACTGACCTTGAAGCTTTAGGGCAGGGTGATTTGATGTTGCTGTGGATAGTTGCCATTTTTTGTTCGATTATAACGTCTTGGTTTAATACAGTTTTGATATCGTAAATAGCAATGGCTTCAGAGGTCAAATTTATCTTCATCAGAAAGAATAATGGCATCAGGTGACGGTCAGCGCTGCGGCATATTTGCGGAACGGAGGTGACGTGGGGGTTTCCAGCAAGCAGATCTTGTTTGATGGCAGTTGGCGAAATCGTGCGTGGTAGCCCACGGATCACTGGAGTGAGCGGGTGATTTCGGTCCTGAGTGGGTTTTTGAGTCGGGCCCGCTAGCTGACAGGTAGCGATTTCTGGTACTGGAATCAGGCAGTCAGGGCTTGTATCCTTTTGTAGTTTCCTGCATATGAACATCCTGAGAATGGTTTGTGGGGGGTTTGCACATTTTTTCACAAATTTCACATTTTAAGCGTATTTTTGGCTTAAATTTACAACAAAAAAGCGAGATTAACTCCCTTCTTAGTAGCACCATTTGTCGAGTTAGAAGGCCCTAGGGGGATGTTATTAACGAGTTTAGTGTTTTCAAAATGGCTCTGGAGCGTGCAGCGCGTAGCAGAGCGGCGCGCGGAAGAGTCAATTTTGGCAACACATCCATCCTCGACAAAGATCAAACTTCGTTAAATCAGTAACCTTTTCTAAGTATTTTTGGTCCTAAGAAGGACCTCTTTCATATCCAACAGCTTGCTTTTAGGTAACAAACGTAATCGTCGCAACGAAAAACGTTAACAACGTCTTTAACGATAGACGCATCAATTGCGATGAAAATTACGTACTGAATGCATTTTACCAAGTGTACACCTTATATTTATAAACTTTTGGTGGGGTGTGTTAGAGGCAAGGTATCGGGAGCCAATGAAATGTTGTAAATCGTAAGACTGCCTCTGGACAACCCAAATTTTGAAAATTTTGATTTTGAAAGCCCTATTTGCAATGCTCCGCACATATTTTGTTTTATAATTGCTTTTTGGACCGTTTTCTATGATTCTTGATAATGGAAATTTTTAAAATCCGAGTCCGGGTTACTTACCTACCACCATGAATGCTCTGCAGAGCAATTTATGCTGCTCTAAATTCATCAAATGCTGAGATTTCTACTGTACCAAGGTACTCATGGGGTGGAGTTCTCTCCTCCCTCCTATGGTGCCTGGTCGTGGACGGCTACTGGAGGAATTGGAACAGAGCTTCATACATGCACAAGGGTTTGCAGGTGAAATCACAATCATCGTCAGCGGGAAATAAATGGATATTATATTCTCATTTATCTAGTAGACCCTAAAGGATCGTCGAGCGGCGGTCCACTAAAGAAGGATTTCGGTTAACTCGAACAGAATCGCTATAGTAGCCTTCGCAAAACGTTGGCACCTACACATGATGTGAGGATGCCCAGCTAAGAAACTACAGCTAGTAGGGGAGGTCAAATAGCTGGGTTTAGTCTTAGAGAGCAGAGTAACCTTCATACTAAGCTGGATTGGCTTGTTGGAGATTGACAGAATCGGAGTGAAACTGAGAAACCGGAGGTAGTACAATGGGCCCAATTTAGAAGCCTAAGTGCGTGTGAGTTCATCTTACCTTCCACAATAAATCCAGAATCCAGAACCTTCATATTACATGTTGTAACGAATTTTTGCTATTTGTTCCATGGTAGACTGAATTTTTTCTTTAGCGGTTGGGAGTGGCTAATGCGCAGAAACGTCTATTCGTTATTTCGGTTCTATGTTTGTGTCAATTGGTGGAATTAGGTGTCACGGGTGTCTTCCTCCACATTTGCCTCGCAAGCCCAAGTCACGTGCCAACCACTAAATAAAAATTTACCTCTACTACATTTCATATCATTTCACAATATTTCTAAGTACGGCCCATGTATTTTACTTAAATTCAATTTTATATTGCAAATATTTGGCTAGCAACTGAATGCAAATTATTGGCTGGGAACGTTTTTTTGGTCCAGCGCAGCTATTAATTTGTGCCTTATTATGTGAAACAGTAGTATCTATAGCTGTCGTGTGGTGTTTTTGGCCTTTGTTTATAAACACCTGGAAATAGGAAAGGCTTCTTAACCTACTACGCAGTTTTTGGTGCGCAAGTTATGGAATCATTTTGGATTTCCTCCAGTTGGCAACGTCCTATTGTTGTTGTTTTGGATGGTCGCTTGGGGAATTCTTACGTCCAGATACAGATCTGCCAGCAGTGATTTAGTGTCGCGAATGCCCATCAAGTTTTCTCCTGTACAAATTGATTTCCATCTTTTGAAGCCAGCCATCGTATCTCTAGTAGAAGGAGACGTTTGTCACCAGATAAATTGTAAACTTACGAAAACGTTTTATGTAAGTAAATTTATTCTTTTTTGTACTTTTAATTACTGGTAACCCATAGCGGCTTCTGTGTGTCTTGGTGCTTGTAAATTTAAGTTGCGTGCACTTTTTGATTATAACACCGTAATCATTCATTGCTACTGTTATGTCTGTTTACCACAGTATAATTATTTATGTTACAATTATTGAAACTGTAATAGCCACTCTTAGATTCTGTGTATCAATTAAAGCATTTGTTTACTATTTGCGTTTCTTTGAGTTTCCAAGCTACCGATCCTTTTTCAGAAATCCATGGCCTGGCCTCCTCACTTAATCAGGAGCTAGTCTATTAACATCGTGGCCAAACAAACTGGAGAGATCATCTCCGGATTGTGACGGTCTTTGGTCTCTGTTTGGGTTAACCCTCTCATTAGGGGTTGCGATTCAGAGGGTGGTTTGCGTTGCAATGTAAAGAATGTGGTCTAGGAGAATGATCGGAAAAACGTGGGGATTATAACAAAAAATGGTCCTTTGGCTGGTCCCGTCCCGTCCCGCAGAGCCGCTTCGTCATGTAGTCCCGCCCCGTCCCGCGGGTCCCGTCCCACGGGTCCTATAAACACCCCTATAAACAATTGGTTAAGAAAAATTTGTTACTAATAGAAAACGTTTATTAGTGCTAATAAATTATTCTTAACCAACCGTCCCGCATTCTTCTCTACTTTATACCAACGTTGTGATACCCATAGACAAAGACTTAATCGTCTAGGTATTGCGGGAGGAGACTAGTTCAGCTTGACGCCGTTGTTTCGACACCGCACGTTTCGACGTGAGCACTTTTTTAGCGGTGTAAATTAAAAAAATATCATTTCCTAACACTAATCTAAGCTCGATCAGTGGATCTCTCTTTCAACGGTCCCCTTATTAAAAAGAAGATCGTTTACTAACACTAACATAAGCTCGCGGTGGACCTCTCCTTTAACGGAGTTTTTAAAAATATCAGGAACTAACATTTTCTTATGTACACCTCTCACTTTTTGTTCGTGCGGCGTCAAACCGTGCAGAGTCGAAACGACGGCGTCTAATCTACGGCGTCTAAACGTGCTTGCATCGAACCATACGGCATCGAAACGTGCTGGCGTCTATATGATACTGATGAGTTCTAATAAGATCGAAAAATATCTGGTGTTGTTGACATCTCAGATTACACATGCCAGTGCAATAAATTCGTGCTTTGTTTTTCAAAGGTTTCAAAATAATTTTATGAACACCGTCCAATTACATCAAAGTGCACTTGTGATTGGTCCATTCAAAATGAACAAGAACTGTGGGAAAATTTCAGCGCCCTCTAGGCATTCCATAGCATCAAAAACGTTTAGTCTTTTCACCATTTTGACTAGTGGAAGTGTGATGGTTATGTTTTAAAATTTGTGATTGCTAATAAAGTTATTGTAGTTTATGGTTTGATTTAACTTTTGTTTTTATCAGTGTGATGTGTAGTTCATCTTGAAACTTTGTCAAGCTACCGAAGAAGTTTATTTTGAGGTAAGTAATAATTTGTAATGTGAGGTAGAGCACGCTTCCGGAATTTCAAGAGTTTCCTATTTGGTTTTGGAAAGTCATGAAACATGTGATTTTTAAGCGATAGCCACGCGATAGCCCAGAAAATTTATCTTTATTTGTTCAAATCAAATAATTTTTAAAAATTTGTACAATGTACATTTTTGTCTGATGAGGATTTTTGGTGTTTTTGATGGCTTAACCAAGTTTCAAAGAGTCGATTAACTTTTGAATTTTATTCAGAAGAAACCTGGAAAAGTCTCGAAATTTATTTTATAAAACTTTAGTGGGAAACCCATAACCCTGAAATACTGGGAGGGATTGAACATCCCGCGCTTAGTAATTAAAAATAATTATTTTTAAGGTTTTGATAAAAACAAGGTTACCCTGACAGTAAACATGATTATTATGTAATCGTATCTTTACATCAAATTTAATCATAATATCAAAAAAAACAAAAGACATCTTGTAGTCCAAAAGAAGTCCAACAGATGGCACTACTAACATTGAAATAATAAATTACTTGTTAATTCTTTGTTTTTGTTGATCCTATTCAATTTTTTACGTTTTCCAATTTAGTAGGACAATCTTTTGAACTACACCAAATGTTTCTAAAATGAGTAAGGGATTTGTTTATGCGATATTTCGTTACTTTAAATTCTGTACTACAGGTACAAAAATGTTCCAGTTCCCACAGATGCGGAATTTTATGACCGATATAGTTTTTATTTTTCTGCAGTTGGTGATTTGTTTAGTATTGCTTTTTTCATAGGAGGAAAGAAATTAATTTACTAAATAAACAAAATTTTGGAGTGAGGACTGTAACTATCTCGCGGATTTTAAAAATTTTCCATTGAAATGATGGCAGTTGATGCTAGAGGCGTAACTAGGACGTGGCGCAGACCACGGACGCACAGATTTGAGGCACAAAATAAGCTAGGTGGCTTAGCTACTCTAGATTCTGGAAAATATAAAAAAAACTTAAAAATGAGATAAAATTAAGTATTTTGTAGGGTGTTTCTGAAAATATCTTTCCCTGATTTGGAGGGTACTTTTAAAAGTAAACAAGAAGTAAATAAAAGCGAGTTGGACGGCCCTAGGAGATATTTTTATTTTTTATTGGTATAGCGTTGTCAAAACCGCACCGGAGCCTCCCTAAGGGCTAAGGGGGCGCCAAAATAAAGAAATACCGTCAAAACTCTCTAAATCGACCTCTCTTTAATTCGAAATATTCTCTAAATCGAATTATTTATTTGGTACGTCCAACTAACTTACAATCCAATTCTTACTCTCTAATTCGAACTCCCCCTTATTTCGAACAAATTTTAATACATTATGAGAATTCGATTTAGAGAGTTTTGACTGTATTTACGAAGAAACGAATGACCCAGTTGCAACATCAAAAGTCCATACGGAATTTCTAGTTAAATAGCAACATTTGGTTTAAAAATTGATGGACCTAATTTTATGAAAAGTTATACCTATATATATTTGATATTAAAACAAAGTCTCGGGTGTAATATTCCTATATAAAATAAGTAATATTTTCCCAAAAAAATCGCCTGCGGCGCTAAAGGACGTTGCTTTTCCCCATCTCCCCGTGAACCGGAAAACCATTGTTGTAGAAGGGTGTAGGCTGTAGGGGTAGTGAAAATATTTAGGGGGCCCCTCAAAATTGAATTACGTTTGGGGCCTCATAAGTGCTAAATTTGCATTAGTCTACAAGGGGGGGCCCGAAAAATTTGAGATTTCGCACCACCTGAAAATCTTTCTAGGGCCCGCCAATGATTGTACACAACTGTTTTCAAATATATTGAAATTTTGTGAAATCTACGATAACTTTTTATCACTTACATGTTTTTTGTGCAATAGAATTGTTATTTAAGTTTATTTTTTATTTAATTGTTATTTAAGAGACGGTCATTGCCTTGCAGCTAACGCAGTTGGATGCAAATGCGGGGCACCGGGTTCAATCCTGGGGAGAGTCAAACTATCTTATGACTAGTCTCCGTGCTTCGGAAGGCACGTTAAGCCGGTGGTCCCCTGGGTTAGTGAATTGCCACCATTAACATAAAAACCAGGATACATGGCACATCTGACGGCAAGTCTAGCAAGCTACCTGATGGATGTAAAATATTTATATGCTCACAGAACCAACACTGCCAAGGAAGCGACGCAAATGTTGGTAATAACAAGCCTTAAGGCTTAAACTAAGAAGAAGAAGATTTAAGTTTATTTTTTTTTATAAAATAATAAAGGGGGCCCTTTGTGGATATTGCACCAGGGCCCGGTCTTGACTTGCTACGTCACTGGGAAATCAAACATTTAATTAAAATCATGTTTTAAACAGGAGTAAAAAATTAATTTCTCAAAAATGGCACATACTCCCACTTTTAAATTTATACCTCAGGTACTACATATTAAGGGCTACCTACATACCCTAAACATTTCGTGGATTTTCAGTGGGTCCACGGGTGTAGCAACTCAACTTATATAAAAATCATTTACAATTTTGACGGGAGAAAAACATTAATTTCTCACAAACGGCACATACTCCGATTTTAAAATTAATACCACAGCTACTCCCAATGAAGGGCTACATACCCTAAACATTTCGTGTATTTGCAATGGGTCCACGGGGGTAAAACAACTCAACTTATATGAAAATCATCAAAAATTTTGACTGGAAATAAAAAATTAATATCTCGGAAACGGTACATACTCCCACTTTTAAATTTATACCATAGGTACTACCTATCAATAAGGGCTACATATCCTATAAATGTTGTTGATTTACAATGGGTTCACGGGGGTAACAACTTAACTTATATGAAAATCATCTAAAACTGACGGGAAATAAAAAATTAATTTCTCAGAAATGGCATTACTCCCACTTTTAAATTTATACCACAGGTACTCCCAATCAAGGGCTACATACCTTAAAATTTTCGTGGATTTGCAATGGGGTCACGGGGGTAACATCTCAACTTACTATATGAAAATCATCTACAATTTTGATGGGAAAAAGAAATTAATTTTACAAAAACGGCACATACTCCTATCACTTTCAAATTTATACCACAGCTACTCTCAATCAAGGGCTACATACCCTAAAAATTTCCTGGATTTGCAATGGCTCCATGGGGGTAACAGCTCAACTTATATGAAAATCATCTGAAATTTTGAAGGTAAATAAAAAATTAATTTCTTAGAAGCGGCCCACACTCCCACTTTTAAATTTATACTACAGGTACTCCCAATCAAGGGCTACATACCTTAAAAATTTCGTGGATTTGCAATGGGTCCACGGGAGTAACAACTAAACTTATATGAAAATCATCTAAAATTTTGACCGGAAATAAAAAATTTTTAAGAGACGGTCGGAGCATAGTGGTCACGCGAGTTGACTATGAACGCTAAATGCCCGGTTCGAATCCGGGTGAAGTAAGAACTTTATTCTGGCCGTCTCTCTGGTGCTCCAGGTTGGGGGTCGGGGCGATGGGCCAGCTCCTCATCACCTGTAAAGAAAACTAAAAAGCCTCGCAAGAGACTTGGGAAATGGGAACGGATAAAACAGTTACTAGCTGTAGCTTGATGTGTTGGGAGGTGTTTATTTACCTTACAATGCAAAAAGCAGTCCGAAATATACAGTGACTCCAATCAGTGACGTAGCAAGTCAAGACCGGGCCCTGGTGCAAGATCCACAGCGAGCCCCCTTCATTATTTTATTATAAAAAAAAATTTAAATAACAATGTTATTGCACAAAAAACATATAAGTGACAAAAAGGCATCGTAGATTTCCCTAGAAAGATTTTCTGGTGGTGCGAGATTCTAATCCCCCCCCAGGACTAATGAAAATTTAGCTCTTATGAAGCTTCAGGCGCAATTCAATTTTGAGGCCACCCTCTAAATAATTCAACCTTCGGCACATGGGGGTAGGGAAAGCAACGTCTTTTAGCGCCGCAGGCGATTTTTTTGGAAAATACTACTATTTTTCACCAACTGTTACTATTTAACCAGAAATTCCCCGTGAAATTTTGATGTTGCAACTTCGTCATTCGTTGCCTCGTAAATATAGCTATAATATTTACTGAATGAATTGCATTATTCAATTTTTTCAAATATTTCTGTATTTTGGCGTTCCTTCAGGGCGCCGGCCCCACGGTGCAGACGCTCCGCCCTAGGGGCCCTCGCTGTGTTCAATGTGCAAACTTTCATAGATAATTTTTACAAAAATGTCTGTAAATAATAGAAATCAATTTTGTCCGTGTACCGACCCCCACGGGGCCCGGGCCCTGGTGCCCGGCACCACCTGTTGCTATGTCACTGACTCCAATATAAACTCGGACACTCCTATGTTAGCAATGTAAATTGCACATTTTGAAACCGTTTTTTGACATATAAAAATCGATTTTACAACAAAACTTTTTAAACATTTTTTGTAGAAAATTTCATTATCTTCAATTTTATATCTATACATTTTTTCATTTTGTCACCCCGTTTTTGACTGATGAGTGCGATTTAAACAACACTCGGGAAAATACCAAAAATATTGTCACCTGTATCTCGGAAACGGTGCCACAAAATAGAAAAATGTATATGAATAAAAATGTAGGAAACGAAATTTACAAAAAAAAATTCCTCTTCATTTTTCTATTTTGTGGCACCGTTTCCGAGATCAGGTGACAATATTTTTTGTATTTTCCCGAGTCTTGTTTAAGTCGCTCTCAGTCAAAAACGGGGCGACAAAATGAAAAAATGTATAGATATAAAATTGAAGATAATGAAATTTTCTACAAAAAATGTTTAAAAAGTTTTGTTGTAAAATCGATTTTTATATGTCAAAAAACGGCTTCAAAATGTGCAATTTACATTGCTAACATAGGAGTGTCCGAGTTTATATTGGAGTCACTGTATATAAATAAAAACTTAATTTCTCAGAAACGGCCAGGGGCCGGTCTTGACTTGCTACTTCACTGTAAGGAATTTAATTTGATTATGGTCCACTACGTTTGTGCACTGCGGTATATCTTAAGTGTTAACATTTTACTTGTACTAAATAAATTCACTACGAAACTTACCACTCTACATATCGATGTAGAATTTTGCATGCATATTATATAGAAAGAATTACTTTTTGTAAAAAATTTATTTGATAAGCATATTTATCATGTTTTCACAATGTAAGGTAACACTTTCTTAGCATCCTACGTACATTCATACTCAAGAATGATTACGTTACAAATATAAGAAGCTAACAAAAGAAGAAAAATCATTATTTGCTGATTCGCAGACTTCTTTACACTTAGCAACAGTTTTTCTTTCACGTTTGCAACTAGGTATCTTTCATATTGGTAGATTTTTTTATTACCATGTTTTTTCTTCTAATTTATGTTTTCGATAGTACAGCTGCCCCAATTGCTTCTTCTTAATTTTTTTTAGAATTTTCCGGTTTTCTTTCGGTTTCTACATTTTGTATCTCATTACTCTCTTGCATTTGGTTTTCACTACCATTAATCTTCATTCGCTCGCGCCTATTAAATTTACACTTCCGATCGCATAGGCGGCAATTTGGCCGCGGGAATAGTTCATCAACCCGGACCGCGATTTTAAAAATTTTCAATGCATATTCTCATAAAAAAAGCGGTCCAAAGAGCGATTCTATAACAAAAATTTTATGAACCATTGCAATTCGGGCTCTCAAAAAGTAAACTTTTGAAAATCGTTCTTGTTGGGAGGGGTTTAATAATGTACACGATTTCATTGGCTCTCGTAAACTACACCTCACCAGAACTCTATAAATATAAGGTACATTGTAAAATGCCCGATTCGCTCCGCTCTGCACGCTCCAGAGCCATATTTTGACAACACTTTACTCATTAAAAGCATCCCCCTAGTGCCTTCCAATTCGGCAAATTGTGCTACTGAGAAGGGGGTGAATTTCGTTCAAGTTGAAGACCAACTCACACACACACAGCATCTACTGAGTCAGAGCGTCCTGGAAGCGAAGCTTCCATCGTCTCTTTTAACATCTGTGGACCGTCACGTTGATAACAAACAGGCCAGTTAATTTAAAATTAACTGGCGAGCGGTGATCGAGCGCAAGGCCTGAACGCGCTCGAAGTTTTGCTGAAAAACGCGAGTGGCATTTAACCAGCCTTCGGGGTTTAAAAAGTTTTATTTTCGTCTTGAGCGAAAATAAAATGTTTTTATTTTCTTATATATATATTTCGGACTGCTTTTTGCATTGCAATGTAAATAAACACCTCACAACACATCAAGCCTACAATTAGTAATTGTTTATCCGTTCCCATTTTCCCAAGTCTCTTGCGAGGCTTGGTCATGGTTTAAAGCTTTTTAGTTTTCTTTACAGGTGATGAGGAGCTAGCCCATCGCTCCGACCCCTAACCTGGAGGACCAGAGAGACGGCCAGAATAAAGTTCTTACTTCACCCGGATTCGAACCGGGCATTTAGCGTTCATAGTCAACTCGCGTGACCACTATGCTCCGACCGTCTCTTTTCAGCAAAAATTCGCTAACGTCTCTAAGACCAACTCAATTAACACGGACCGACGATAGAATGCCCGAGAAGTTCGAAATCGAGCGAAAATTTGCAACTTTAAAATCAATTATTGGCCAAACTAATCGATATACGAAGTTCCTCTATATCTACATCGCTTTATTTTTTCTATCTAAAAACCGTCGAGTTTTCTTTAGAAAATTTTAAATTCTCGGGTTCGGTTAAACGAACTGTACCTGTTGGCCGCAGTAAGACACTTGAGGTAGTTTGTGGCTGTACTGAGCCGGCTGGTGGAGCTTTTTTTTATCAGAATACGGGCATGGTCTAGTGGAAGAGATAGTAATTAGAGAATACAAGCCCTTCCCACCCCTCTCATGACGCTCTGGAAGGAAATGGGATAAAAAATTCAAAAATGCGGTCAACTTGCCGCATACGCGAGCGGATGAAGGTTAAGAGCATAATTGCAACCCTATACATTCTAGAGTTTCGTTTTTTCCACAGTCCGAATTTGATTCGTGTTGATCTGGAATGTAGGTATGGTCATCAGGATTGTCAGTTTGTTCTTCACCATCTGATATCTGATTGCAACAGGTTATTTTTAACCCTTAATAACTATGGAGGAGTCACCGAGACCACGCAGATTTTTAATATCTGTGTATTTTAGGCCTAGTTCAAAATTACGAATTTAGCGTCTCAGTACCTTTAAGTTACATCATTCCTATTATATTCACGAAATAAGGGCCTTGAAGATTGCCTAATTTTATAGTTAGAACGAATTAAAATAAGCACGGGGTCTGTATGACCACGCCATAGTGTTAGTGTAACTTTTAATCTCCTATGTTTAATACAAAAATATGTGTTGAACTGGTTTGATTTCGTACAATTTAGGTAAATTGTGTTAAAAATTGAATTAGTATGAATAGCATTTGTTTGTTTTATTAGGAAATGTAAAAAAAACAAAAAAAATATTCAATACATTTTGGCATTATTCATCAATTGCATGGATAAATTGTAACATTTTAGGTGTTGTGATTTTTGCGAATTCAGTTTTTTTTCTTCAATTTTGTACTTTAGTTAAAATTTCTATTAACTTTTTAAAATTATTATTAAATTGTTTAGAAATCCTTCAGATTAATTTAAAAAAATTCTTTTTCGTATAATAGTATAAATGCATGCTCATACGGTACCTATATCTCTTTATATTTTTAAGTGTTAATAAAAGTTTAAAATATATTACATTATAATTTTTTTTGACTTACTAGAATAGCAACCAAGACATTTGTGATAAAACAATCCAAAAAATTAAAGTGGAAGTACATAAAAAACCAACAAATAAAGCGTGGTCTCTGTGACCCCACAGTAGTAATAGTGTAACAATTATTTGACCATAGTTATTAAGCGTTAAATTTGTAAAGTTGCACTGCAAGTCGGTTCTTGGCCATTTAACAAATTTGGTGATTCTTCCGGGAACTCGACTGAAAAAATAGGTAAATTTTCGCAAATTGTCATCACTCATCGACTCATCAGTTCTAAGATTTTCGTGTCAGCAATTTGAAGCTATAAATCGTCATTTTGTCGGCAAAGATGCAAATGGCCTAACTCACAAATTAAAAATTTTACAAGAGAGCTAAGAAACGTATTTAAATAACAATAAATTAAAATTTAAAAAAAAATATGACGTACCTATATGAGAACAATAAATTATACCTATCAGGAGGCCCGTAGCCAGGATTTCATTTCGGGGGGGGGGGGCACTTGTAAAAAACCTTTTGTAAAATGTAAAATTTTCGGTTTTTCCCCTTCCATTTTCTTTGTCATTTCAACATTTCGGGGGGGGCACGTGCCCCCAAGTGCCCCCCCCCCCCCTGACTACGGGCCTGATACCTATTATTATAGGAACAAGGAATCAAATAATTAAACAAAAACATTATTTTATTTTAATCTATTGTTAATTAAATACTTTTCTTAGCTATTCTGTAGCATTTCTCATTTCTGAATTTTGAAGAAACTTTCATTCCTTATGCAAAAAAATTTGCATAATTTGTCCCATTCGCCCAAGCTGCCTTATACTCGAACAAAAAATTTTTTGTATGAAATTTTACATAATAATTATTACACCGTTTCCAACCTGCACAAAATTCTATTAATTGTTATTGGAAAAAAAAACTTACTGTTTTGTTCGTAAAACTACTCATATGCATACAGGTACATAGGATCACGGTTTATTTACTAACTACCTACTTACTGATTCACCAATGCAAATTTTTAATGATAAATTTCTGGTGTGGTTGCACTTTTTTTTTGCTTGTGCTGATAAAAATTCAATGCGTTGTGATATTTGTGAATAGATGGCAACAAGATGTAATTTTCTTCTATTGCATATTCGTTCAGTAAAATTGTTGTCTATTCACATTTTCTTTTCACGATCAGTTTCGTTTACATAAAAGTAATGTGCGGTTTACTGACAAAATGTGGTTTCACGAAAACTTAATCCTAGCTGCTATTTTATTAGATGAAGAAACTACCTAAAAAACAGCCTCTATTTTGGTTGCACAATTATGTTAACCTTCATCCGCTCGCGTATGCAGCAATTGGCCACATTTTTAAATTTTCTCCCATTTCCTTCCCGAGCGTCATGGGAGGGGTGGGAAGGGCTTGTATTCCCAATCCCTAATTACTATCTCCTCCACTAGACCATGCTCGTGTTCTGATAAAAAAAGCTCCAGCAGCCGGCACATTGCGAGACATATTTTGAGAAATAAAATATTATGTATTACAAATTGAGTGCCGTAAACAATTACAGTATATTTTGAACTGATTATTCTATTATTTTGAATTTTAAGTTAAGTTTTCTGTAACTTTTTTAAATTTTAATACAGATTTTTTTGTCCAAAAATGTACTTTTAATGTTATGTCAGAGTTCATAAGTCCTAAATAATTAAATCATGCACTTTGAATGAAGAAAAACTCATGAAAACGATAAAAATCATATGCGGCCAAATTGCTGCCTGTGCGATCGGAAATATGAATTTGATAGGTGCGAACGAATGAAGGTTAAAGACAAGAAAAATTGAAAGGCAACACTATTTAGATTTTAGTACTTCCGCATGTCAAAAATATATTCAATTTTCAAAATCATACACACACAAAAATATTGCAGTAAAAATGAAAGCATTGCACTAAAATAAACATTATTTGCTTTTAAAAAGGGCGTAGACATCGAAACTTTTAATTTGAAAGTAGAGCTACTTTCATTTTGAATTCATACTACTGTCAATTCGAGAGTAACTACTTTTATAAATAATATCAAGTTTCAAAAGCAGTTGCTCTCAAATCAAATATTAGGTATTTAAATTGAGAGTGGATTAATTTGTTTTTTTAATTGATGTTATTGTTAATTCAAAAGTAGTTACTGTCAAATTAATATTAGTTTATATTCGTTTTAACAATAATCCGACATCAAATTAACAAATAAAACTATTATAGTTTTTTTTTAATTATTATATTTTTAAGAAACTAAAACTAAACAAACCAAAACTAAAACTGTTTTTTTAATTTTGCGACAGTTTAATAATTAAAATCACTAACACTTTTTACTATTACAGCACGAACTTTGAGCTCCTTCCAAAATTGTAAATTTTTGTTACTTCCTTTTTCCTTCCTTATTTGCACTTTGTCGTTTAGATTTTCATCTTCAATTATAGTAATATTCCTGCAAAACATATATAACATCAGACAATTATTTTTATATAAGTTAAAATATGAAGTAAACTTTATAGTCCAGGAGGCAACGACATAAAAAGTGCACCCATTTGCACAAAGCTAATATTTGTTTTAATCAAAGATTATATAGTGTAAATAACGAAAACGACAGTCTACCACCTTAGAACGGCGGCGAATTTTAGAAAAATGGCTTTAAAGTTGTAAACCGGTAATTAAAGTGTATTACACTAGCGACGATTATCAATAACGTTCGTGGCTTAACCTTTAAGTGGTGCCGTGGGCGTCTTTGAGGCAAAGTTGAAATTAAAATGATTGTAATTTTGTTATTTTTGATAATTTAAAAAAATGCTTCTATGTATTCCTCGTCTGTAGTGTTAGGAACATACCCCTAACAGATTTCTTAAAAATTCGATTGTAAAACCCCTAAAATGATCAATTTAGCAAAAGGATGAATTTGCCGGGCGTCTCAAAGACGCCCACGGCACTACTTACGTATACAAAATATTTCTATTGAAATGCATGTAGGAAAGATTCACGCTACAGTTAACAAGGTTTAGGAAGAAATTGACCGTACCAAATCACGTTACTGCTTGTTTTTGGACACTTTTATTGCATTTTTGAGCTTTTATTATTGTTACAAAGTTAAAAAATAATATTAAATTAAGAAAATATAAATAAAATTCAACTGTCAAATAAACACGGATATTGAATTAACGCCTTTTATTTATTGTTTCAAAAGTTCATAAATTATTAGGTAATGATCTATTCTTGCAATATATGACATAAAAATGCTTTTATTTAACTTTTAAAACAATATTTTTAAATAAAACAAATGGGCGTTCCAAAGGCGCCCACGGCACTACTTATGTGGGAAAGATTCACGGCACCACTTAAAGGTTAATGGTAGGATGCTTGGCTTACAAGCATTATACCTCTGTCAACCTCGGTTTGAATTTTAGCATGAGGTAATTTGTTTTTCGAAATTATGTGTATTTTTTGTATTTTAAAATTATTCAAGAAAAGATATTATAATTTATTATATCTGTTTGTTTTATTCAATGATTATTATACAGTGTAAATCAGGAAACTATAGCTAATTTCGCTATAAATCGTTCTGAATGATTGCTAAATTAAAATCTACAAAGCTGCTTTTTTGTCTACTGTTAAATAGACGTCGGTCGTCCACCTTAGCCCCCCCCCCCCTAGTTGCGCCTATGGCAATCACACTCTGTTCAGCAAACGAAAATAACAATAAATGAACAATGATGCAGATGACGATCAAAAATATTTATTAAATACATGAAATGAACAGACTGAAAAAGTAATCAATCTTCTTCTTTTTTTTTAACCCTGCAGTAGGCGCGCATATTTTACTTACGAGTTTAGGCGCGCGGTCTACCCCCGTAGACCATTTAAGTTATTAAGTTTACAGTAGTTTAGACTTTTTTTTTTAACCCTTTCGCGGGCGAATTATTCTGGCTACTTTTTTAAAAAATTTTGTGTGAAAATATACTATATTAGACCCCCTGAGTAGTTATTAATGGTTATCTAATCAATTTTTGCACCGCAAGTTGTAAATATAGAAGTGGGAAACCGTCTTCCCACGGGACCATTCTAGAGCACTTGCATAAAAACGATTTTTTGCTAAAACACTTACTTTTTACTCTTTTAAATTACTTTTAGCAATGGTTATTGCTACTGGATGTTCTCAATATTAAAAATAAATCAAAACTTTTTGTAATAATTTGTATTTTATTAAAATTTATGATTACCTTATACTGCCTTATACCACTTATACCTAAAGTGCAAATAAATTTCGTAAAAATGTTACTTTTGAAAATGAAACTTTTTAAAGCATGGGTCGACAGTAGGATGTCCAAAAACAATAAAAATGATAAAAAAAAACCTTATAAAGTAACAACAACACAAGAATTTTCGCTAAAAACTTAAATTCGCTCGCAAATTTCAATAAATTAATCACAAATAATCAAAGTTTTGTTTTCATAATTGAATAACTTTCTAAGTTTTAAGAATATTTACTGGTAAATTAAAAAATTTACTTCGTATATGTCTTGTAGTAAAGATCTGACATATTAGGTGAAAAAATTTATTCCTATGGACCTATTTCTTACAATTTCGCTACTGGGAATACGTCTTCCCGCGGCTCACTAAAGGGTTAAACTAGACATATGATTATGCTTCATTGGTCTATTTTAAAACATATTTCGTAAAAATTTTCAGAAATATTGATGTCAAAGTAATCGGTTAAGCTAAAGCAAACCCAAAATCATTCTTTCAGAGCAAAAGTAATCGCTACATGGATACTGTTTTTCGAACGTCTTCTTGATATTTTGTCTCTTCACTGAATTCCGTTGTCCAAGTTGAAACGGTTTTGCGAACGGATGCGGTAGTTGACTTTATATGTACGGGCATTGGTCGGTGATAGTTATTCCTTATAATCTTTCGCATTATCGCATTCACTCAAGAACAAAACAAACAAAAAGAATTCGCTGCTCCACCGATTCGCCGAAGCTATCGCGACAAACGTTAAGGTAAGTCAGAGTAAAAGCGGGTAGCCAGCAAGCTGATTTCAGCGAAATCATTTCAGCTCTTACATTAACTGTTATTTAAATATAACAAGCATCGTAGCATCTATCTTTGTTTTTGCTGCGTATTAAAGAAGCTAAATTGTAACACGTTCGTTGGAATCTATTACATACAAATGCAACGTTTATTTCTGTAATACCGGGTTTACACATGCAATGATTTACTTGCGCCAGTCGTCACTGGCGCGCCAGAAAATAAAAAATGCATGTGTAAACCTTTACTTGCGTGAACATTTTAAATATGCATGCAAAGATGTAAAAAGTTGGTTTGTTCCAACTTTCTTGGTGCAAGGATTGACTCACATCCCCACTACCGCCAACTACAAGTACAACTTGCAAATGTAAACGTATTTATGCATGCAGCAAACACATTCCATACTATAATTATTGTGATATCGTTTATGATTTCTACCTTCACGTGTTAAATTAAACTTTAAAATTTTAAATTAATTAAATTTAATTAATTAAATACTAAAATTAATTAAATAGTTAATTTAAAAATGAGTAGAAAGTGGAATTCTGATAAGATATTAAAATTTTTCTCTTTTTGTCCTGTTTTAATTTTTTAATCAATTTCTCGACTACTACTATTGTACGTATTCGACAACTTCTGCGTATTAATTTACTACGGTCGACATGTTTACACTTCGGTATACATTCGCAAACTACGACTGGCGAAATAAAATTACATTTTACGTGTAAACCTTTAGTGGCGCGCCAGTGACGACTGGCGCAAGTAAATCATTGCATGTGTAAACCCGGTATAATTTAATACTTTTCAACGCGCCAGCAGACAGACGGTCGCCCGCCGCCGCGCCCACGCCAAAGACGACAACTACTGCTAGATTGTGAACTACTGCACCTACGCATACTTTTTTAAATGCTTAAAATGCAATGACATAAAATAATTTTATAGATTTAATCTAATATTATTGTATCATTTTGAACACATGCATTTCTTTATCCAAGTTTATTATCGAGAACAATTATACATTTTACATTTCATCTGCATGTCCAACAGTTATTTGCGTGTAAGATAAGTCCTGACTTACCTTCATCGATATAAATAAGTGGTGTTATTAAAAATCTTAACTCAGGAGTTCTGCTGTTATAAATGTTCATTAGAACATTTAGGGGCCCCGGTGCTGCATACAGTAAAAGTCGCTACGTGCGCAGTTACTCTCGGCGATTGCAACGTTGTACCGGTTGGTATTATTTAGTTACACTTGGTTAAACTTTAGTTGGTACTTCTGCAACCATTAATTGGAAGTTTTGGGTACTGTTCTTTTCGGTGCTCTCGAACTGCAGTTTGTTTTTGCACAAATTTTTAAAGCCTCTCTTTTAAAGCTATGAATTATGCTACAAATATACGAATTTTTTCGAGAACTTGATAAAATCAACAATAATTAACAACCAGTTGAGGTTAGTTTTACGAAACGATTTTTTTTAATGAATAAACCGTTAAAAGAGAGATCCACCAGTCAAGTTTAGGTTAGTGTTAAGAAACGATTATTTTAATGGGAGGGAGCACGATATAATAATTTTGTTGTACCATGGGGGACCCTTAAATTTTTTTTTATTTTAATGGGGAGACCGTTAAAAGAGAGATCCACCGATCGAGTTTAGGTTAGTGTTAGGAAACCATTCTTTTAATGAGGGGACTCTTAAAAGAGAGATCCACCGGACGGGCTTAGGTCAGTGTTAGGAATCGATTTTTTTTAATGGGGGAACCGTTAAAAGAGAGATCCACCGGTCGAGTTTAGGTTAATGTTAGGAAAAGCTTTTTAATGTTAGGAATTGATTTTTTGTAATGGGGGGGGGGGACCGCTAAAAGTGAGATCCATCGGTGGACCTTAGGTTAGTGTTAGGAAACAACATTTTTTTATTGAGGGGACCATGAAAAACGAGATCCATCGGTTGAGCTTAGGTTAGTGTTTGGAAACGATTTTTATTTTAATGGGGAGACCGTTAAAAGAGAGATCCACCGGTCGGGCTTAGGTTAGTGTTAGGAATTGATTTTTTTTAATGGGGGAACCGTTAAAAGAGAGATCCACCGGTCGAGTTTAGGTTAATGATAGGAAAAGCTTTTTAATGACAGGACCGTTAAGAGTTAAATAAAGTTTTAGATTTGGACCCCAAACTCTGATCCGGTCCTGTTTATAAAACTAAAAATTTAATTTTTACACACATTCGGCGCACATTCTGCTTGAGTATGGCGCATGCGCGCGCTTTACATTTAAAAAACGCTTCACATTTGCCGGGAATTTTTGCGCGTGCGCACATTCGACGTAACTGCGCACGCGCGCACGTAGCGACTTTTACTGTTTGCTCCCCGGTGCACCGCACCGCTTTGCCCTATGGTAGCTACGCCACTGCTTTGATTGTTTCATATGAAATAATATTTTCACTTACAAATGGAATGACATCAACAAGCACAGATAATAGTAGTGCGCATATTATAAGGTCTGTTATATAAATACAAATTGCAATTTTGCACATTCCATTATAAAATAGTACCTCAAAATGAATATTTATACTTTCAAAACAACATTATAAGTTTTCATTTTGACTTCGGGCCTTTATCAAAAGTGTATACTTTTGAAATGATGTTACCCAACTCATTTTAAAAGTATTCAATTTCAAATAGAAAAATTTACTTTTAATTTAACAATAAGGTAAAACACCCACTAGTTGAACAGTTTTGAAAGTAAAACCTATTTCACTCTAATTTAAGCAAATAAAATTCGATTAATTTGATTAAAATATGTTATTTATGAAAATATAGATAGTTTTGCATATAATAGCAAAGAAAAAAGGAATAATTAATAAAATTATCATATTTTTACAAGGTTTTTAAAATATACTTCAAATGCAGCTGTAATTGAACAATCTATTTTGAATCGCAGCCGTAATTGAACACTCCGGTGGTGGTTGTACTTGAACACGTGTGAAAATAGTAAAAATCAGTCAAAATCAAACAAAAATCCAATCGATATTCTAAAGATACATTTGGCAACATTGATTTATTTATGTATGACAAACGTAATGGACAAACGTGATCATTTTATGTTAGTTTTTTCGAGTTCAAGTTCATAACCTAAAAACTGTGTTTGCGCGGTTTACGGTGTAGTAACTTTCGATGGCAAAAGTAGCATGCTTATCGGCTATTCCACATGTCAACTTTCAAGTCAACAAAAATATAATTATTTCGATTTATAATTTAAAAAAACTTATAGAAATCAATTGCTAAATCATCAAGTAATTGTAAAATACGGATATTACTTATTATGAATATTCCGTTTTTGCATTAATACAATTTCAAAAATCTGTTCAAGTACTAGTTCCATTTCTTGCGGTGTTCAAGTGCTGGGTGTTTTACCTTATTTAAATTGAAAGTAGATTTTGAAAGTAGAGTTTCACACGATTCTTTCAAATTAAATGCAATGCTTTTATTATAAGAGCAAAACTTTTATTTTCACGTTGAAAGCATAATTATTCATTCTGAAAGTAGATTTTTCACTGTTTCTTTCTGTGTGTACATTAATTTATAGGAAATATTGTATAACGTAATGCGGAACGGAGATGGAACGTAGGATTTATTTCGCAATTAAATTCAACGAAATATCAACTTTTCGAAAAATTATTTAACCATGTTAGAATTTTCCGACCACTCAGAAAATTTTACATGATTCTTCTTTGGAATCACTAAAAATTATTAGGGTGAGCATGAAGTGGTTAAAAAGAAATTTAATTTTCAATTTAAACTGTTGTTGCTTTATTTAGTATCTTGTGTTATGCAAGTTACATAACTCGATCGTTATTGTTATTACAACGTGAGATGAAATCATATCGGCAAAACAGATAACATGTGAGATGAGGTAGAGTAGTGTCAAATAAAGAAGAAAAGGCGTAGCCAAAATCCGGCGCAGTAGAGATCGCGTGACACCCAATTCCACCAATTTAACCTTTAACTAGTCCGGTACCATATTTGTTACATAAACGGTCAGACGTAGTCTGAGAGACTACTTCTTTGATAGGCTAAAAAGAGCACTAAGAACCAAAAATACGAAACGTTTTATTTAACACAAGACTTTATTAAACTAGAATATCAAAAAATAACATAGATTAAATTACATGATAATAAAATATTAAACTAAACAAAATGTCATATAGAAAACATTTAGAAAAAATGGTTTATCGCGTCGTCTCACAGACTACGTCTGACCAGTTAAAGGTTAAACACGATTGTAAGAGTTTCGGTTTCTGCGCATTAGCTCCACCTTTTCTTCTTTATTTGACACCACTCTAAGCTTCCGCCCACTTCTGTTACATTACACAGAGGAATTTATTATGAAAAATGTCGGATAACAGAGGTTTTACTGTATTATAATTTCATCCCCACCTTGTCTTTTGTCGACACCAGACATGAATTTATGATATATTGTCATGTGCGTGAAGTTAGCACTGCCATTTTTGAAAATCGTAAATTTTTTTATTTTGCTGACTTGTGCCGTGTTGTGCCGTTTTTTTTATTTTTCTTTCATTTTTCGGATTTTATGGACATCGCTGATTTTTAGGGTAGCAGTTAGCACTGCCATTTTCGATAATTCCAAAAATTTTGATTGTGCCGGATTGTGCTCGTGATGTGCTACAGTGTGCCGTAAATCATAAAATTTTATTTTGAAAAATAAAACTTTTCTGTCCCTAAAACGAAAACGAAGTTAGCACTGCCACTTTCGACAATCCCAAAAATTTTTATTGTGCCGGATTATGCTTGTGGTGTGCTATCTTGTGTCGTAAATCATAAAATTTTATTTTGATAAATAAAATTTTTATGGGCCAGAAACTAATTCATTGACGGGCATGAATGGATTTACGAGATTCTTACTTTCCCAAACTACTTTCTATCGAAACTACAGTCAAGGGAACGGGCTTGGAAAACTAAACGGCGATAGAAGACCCTGTTGAGCTTGACTCTGGTCTGGCAATGTAAGGAGACTACTTGTTTTGAAGAGAAGAAAACCCCCATCATGAGGAAGGATCCCAGTCCGCCAACTTTTATGACTTCTTATATCCTAAATAATAAATTGACAGACTTAAATTCTGTATTCGTTGGGTGCGTGACATCTGGCCACCTTTTTTGCACAATTTTTCCGCAGCGAATGCTGGCGTAGTTTTTAATACCCCCATTATGCACTTCGCACCCAGCGAATAATGATATAAAATAAATTGTGATTTTTTATGGCCTATTTTTAGTCATGGATACTGAACACTGTGGTTTCAACAGGATGGCGCAACATGCCGTGAAACGATTGATTTACTGAAATCAAATTTGATGGGCGTTTAATTTAATTTAGTTTAATTTCGCGTAGAAAAGATGTCAATTGGCCTTCTTGGGAAAGTAAGAATCTCGTTAGTCCATTCATGTGCGTCAATGAAATAGTTTTTGGCCCATAAAAATTTTATTTATCAAAATAAAATTTTATGATTTACGGTACAAGATAGCTCACCCCGAGCACAATCCGGCACAATAACAATTTTTGGGATTGTCAAAAGTGGCAGTGCTAACTTCGTTTTTTGTTTTTGGGCCAGAAAGGTTTATTTAATTTTCAAAATAAAATTTTATGATTTACGGCACACTGTAGCATACCACGAGCACGATCCGGCACAATCAAAAATTTTGGAATTATCGAAAATGGCAAATAAAAATTATTAACAGTAGCCAACGGTTTTTCTTAATTGCAAAATTATACTTCGCAATCGTTCAAACTTCAAACGGCGTAAGTAAAATTGCTTATCAAAAAACTTAACCTCCAAAACTTCCACCGTACATTGATTTTAAAATTTCAAAACTTTAGAATCATCCAACCTAATCTCAGGATTGGAATAAAAAATTTGGCTTCCAACAACGGAATACTATTGGACTCGCACCATCAATCTTCAATATTTAAACACGATGTTAGAAATTTTAACATTCGCTATAATAAAAACTCGAGGAACGCAAAAACCTATTTTCCAGGAACACTAAAATTTTCTCACACTTGGATATATTCTTGAGAAAAATAACGCAAAATTAAGTCCAAATTTTGATACTTGAATTCGCAAGGAACGAACGGCGCACCTCTCGCGATGCCGTTCCACGTTCGATTACCCTTATCTTCCGGACGTCCTCTGTGACATTCGGAAACCAACAATGTGTAAATATTCTGGTAACTTCTGGATAAAAATTCAAATTATTACCAACTTTAAAAATTAAAATGCATTTGTTTCCAGGTGTCCGTCAATACAAATTTAAACTTTCTTACCATTACAAATAAACAATTAAAAATTTTCCTTGTCCATCAGGGCTGTTGGTTTTTCAAAATATGATAAAAGGCATAAGCGCCTTATTAAATAAAGGAGGTGTTGCTGTGACCTCTTTACAGCAGAAGCCAAACGTTGAAAAAAAATACATAAAGTAAAACTTCTTTTCAAGAGTTACACAGGTACTGTTATTCTATATATCTGTGACGTCAGTGATTAGTGGGATTGGTGGTATTTTTAGGAATAACCTATATTAACCCCTCAATTACAAGAAATAAAACAATTTTTGAAAAAAAAAGCAGTGATCTCGTTAATCTATTCATGCGCATCACTCCTCAAGTTTCCGTGGACCGATTTCAACCAAAATCTAATTAGCTATAAGTTACAATATATTGTAATGTAATAAATCAGCCCTTAAGAGGAATCCTCAGAGTTGGAAAACACACAATTCACTGATATTTTGCTTATTACTAAAAAAAAATTGCACAAAAGTATATATTCTTTTTAAAATGAGGACACTTGGACGCAGTTCATGTTATTTTTATTTTTTTAAAATTCAAGTATTTTTCAACATGTACTTTTCAAAAAATTGAACACTTGAGGACACTTGGACGCAGGCCGTGCTGTTTTTAATTTTTTTAAATTCAAATTTTTTGAAAAATACATGTTGAAAAATATTTGAATTTAAAAAAAATAAAAACATGAACTGTGTCCAAGTGTCCTCTTTTTAAAAAAATATATACTTTTGTGCAATTTTTTTGAGTAATAAGCAAAATATCAGTGAATTACGAAAGTGTATTTTCTAACTCTGAGGATTCCTCTTAAATATTTTCCAAAAGACAATCTTCTAGAATTCAAAAAAATAATACCTAATGGTAAAAATTGCATATTCAATCCCCGGTTAGCTCAGTTGTACTATCGAATCTTACAAAAATACTTCGTGCAATTCATTAATCCAAAACCAGAAAAACCGATCTCCTGGCGTTTTCCGATAAAAACTAATTTTAAAATATTTAAATTAATCCAAAAATAAACTCAAACCGTCAATTTATTTAGAGATAAAATGCAACGCACTTAATTTCCTATCCAAAATTCCGTATCTCCTTGCAACTTTATCAGACAACCTTCAATGCCTAATACTAAATTTTATTGGTAATGCAAATTTACCCAAAATCACCAATAATTTCCATTATTTCTTAAATTAAAAATCTTTTATTCAATAAAATAAGTCCATCGTGAAAATTACATATTTTGTGTAAAAATTCTCAACTTTCAGAAAATAATATCAAATTTGAAATAAAACTTCATAATCACAAATAATTTCAAAAATTAAAATTTTCTAACGGTGTGAAGCATACATTTTATTTATTTGTACTTAAAAAAAATATGTAGTACATCGTGAAAATGACATATCTGTGTAAAAAATTCTCAGCTTTCATAAAATAATATCAAATTTGAAAAAAAAACTTGCCGCCACTGTCAGAAAAATAGCGTTTTTCACTTTGATTGAATTTTTAAGGGTCTTTTGTTGCTTATAATCAGGGCTCGGAACTTTAGGTAATTGCATATTCGTTGGGAAAGCGCATATTGTAATTCTGGTTTGACAAAAATTCGTTTCGTATTACGTACATTTGTAATATAAAAGTTTTTGTCGCATAATTTTGCATATTTTGTTAATTTTTGGACAAACTCGCATATTTTAAGTTTAAGAACATATAATTGCATATTTTGGCGATTTAAAGAGAAAAAAAAAATTCTTATCTAAATTAATATTGTATTGTACTCCATCACATAATTAAAAACGACCTAGAAAATGTTAGTTGAAGGTGTAAAATAGTACGCCCCGGGCAGCACATTTTTAGGGGCGGCATTAATAGGAAATTGGGTTAAAAAAAGTCATTAAAAATTTTTTGGGGGCGGCATTAAGGGCGACAAAAGAATTTTTTTTAAATTTCATCAATTAGGAAATAGGATTAAAAAAAAGCTCATTCAAAAACATTTTCCGCCCCGGGCGGCAAAAGTTCTAGCTGCGCCACTGTCGCAATCTATGCAAATTAAATATTTTTTCATGTTCTAGTTTCAAATATTTATTCTTATTTTTAATATTTTTAATTTTTTTTGTTTTAATAAATAATGTTAGCAGCTACTACT
The DNA here is from genome assembly GCA_958510855.1 of Rhagonycha lutea. Classification (NCBI taxonomy): domain Eukaryota; kingdom Metazoa; phylum Arthropoda; class Insecta; order Coleoptera; family Cantharidae; genus Rhagonycha; species Rhagonycha lutea. The sequence continues at coordinate 17,317,760 of OY294042.1, forward strand.
TTCTTCATTTGTTATTAAGATCAAACAAAAAACTGCATATTTTGTTGTTTTTTTTTGTATTATCCTAATTTTTACTGCATATTATACCGCATATTTTACTGTTTTTTAACGCATACGTATGCACATATTTCATTGCTTTTTAGCGCATAAAGTTCCGAGCCCTGCTTATAATAAAAAATGAGTATCTTCATTGAAAAGCTGAGAATTTTATACAAAAGAAACTGTACTGTTCGAATTTTTTTGAAAAATGTTTCTACTTCAAAACAGTTAACGAAAAAGTTCACAAAAATAGTTTACTCAAAATTCAAAAAATCATTACGACGAAAGTTCCTTAATATTATGAGCCAAAATCTTCAGTGAGTCTTTCTTATTATACAGAGAATAACTCCACAAAATTTGAAAAAAAGTCCGCGGGGGTGAGACTTTAAGATTGACTTCAATTGGAGGAATGACCCATATAGTATTTAAATAATTAACACTAATATTTTTTACTATTTATAATTTATAATAATCTAATAAAATAATATAATTGTTTTAGGAATTATGATGAGAAGCGTTCCTTGTGGACTTACGTTCAAACACATCAAGAAAGAAATCTAAAAGAGAATATTATAAAAGGCTTCATTATGACAAATATTGACTCAAAAACCTATCTCCTGGTTTTAACCAAACTCCGAAACGCAATATCAGAGGGTAATATTAATGACTTCAAAATGGCCAGCAAATTAATTGACTCCACAAGCAATGCAGAAAATCAAGTAACTTTGAAAGCTTGTTATGATACTCCCGACAATCCTCTTAGAAATACCAATTTAGCTATCTTAGCTTGTGAACATAACCAAATAAAAATTCTCGAGGATCTATTTGGTAGTGAGAGTAAAATTTTACGTAAATTATCTGTTGTGATCAAAGGAACTACTATATTACCAAATGATGAAGATGAAGCACACCATAACGCATTTTATTATGCCATACGTTCGGGAAACATTGCGCTTCTCGATACACTCATCAAGAAATGGCCTGATAATTATTTTGTTGTTCATTTGGAAGAATTGGATAACATTATTTCAATAGCTTATGAAGAATTAAAGTTAATGAACGTAGCATTGCCAGAAAACATGGAAATATTTGTCGAAAATAAGTTAATGGATCTTCGTTTCTTCTCGAACACTTCTGGAAAAGATCAAAATTATAGTGTTTGCGTTAATAATATAAAAGAACGAATCGAATTAATACTGCAAAACATAAACTTACTGAAAGCAGATTATTCAAACACAAAAGTAGTGGATGGAAAATTTATATTTGTAGCTAAGTTTATTGCACAAAACATTCATATATTGAAGCAGAAGTTTAAATCAAGTTACGATAGATTACCTTGGGAAGAAATGGAATTTTGTTTAATTGGTTTCGTTTCGTCTTACACAAAACGACAAGAACTTAATCTATTTTATCGTGCTACATTGAAGAAAGCCAAAATGCTATTCCACTTGGAAAATTTTGCGAAGAAACTTGAAGATGAAAAGGAGATTATAACAGGTTAGAATATTAGTACTACTATACAGGGTGTCCCCGCACTCACTTTACATAACTTAGGTGGTGATAGAGGACACTTTTCTAAGAACAATATTTAACAAAAATTTTTTTCTAAATTCAAACCCTCGAGAGTTAGGCCTCTTTAAAGCATTTTTTTTAATTTCCACCTTCACGTGGCCATGGCCCCGAAAATATTGATTTTTCAGTAAAAATGGTTTAGTACTTTTTTAAAGAGCGTGAAATAATCTATAAACTAGGTTTCCACCTTTTATTGTCTAAAATCAACGGCTTTCGAGTTATGAATTAAAGTAAGTTAAAAAATGTCGAAAAATTTGAGCTTTCTTTTTCTTCGATTTTTTTCAAAACCCTGTAACTTTTAAACGAAACATTTTACAAAAAATCTGACGCCCCATTCCGGATAGGAAATTTAACGGACTACAACTTTTGTCTAGTAAAAATTTTTGATAAACCAATTCATTTCACAGAAAATCAGAAAGTAACAAACAAGGCAGCTACAAGACATAAAATTAAATTCACAAAATTTTTATTTTTTTTTTGAAAAATTATTTTATTAATTAATTTTAAATTATTACATTAATAAAGTAATTGTTGAAAATGACCACCCTCATTATCAATACACAGTCGTGATTGTTTTAAAAGATGTTTGTCGAAAAAAATCGAAAAAATCGATTTTTCGACACTTAATCGCAGAAATTCGAATTTTTGACACTTTTCACACTCACCGATTGACCAAAATTGGCCTCGTGATTGACCGGTCAATCCCTCGACCTTGTTGACCACCCTTGCTATAATGGCTCTTAACAAAAAAGGAAATTTTATAAATAATACTATAAAGCATATTTTAAAACGAGCACGACTGTGTATTGAAAATGAGGGTAGTCATTTTCAACATTTACTTAAATAATCTAATAGTTTAAAATCAATTAATAAAATAATTTTTCAAAAAAAATAAAAATTTTGTGAATTTAATATTTTGTTTTGTGGCTGCCTTGTTTATTATTATCTGATTTTCTGTGAAATGGATTGGTTTCTCAAAATTTTTTACTAGACAAAAGTTGTAGTCCGTTAAATTTCCTATCCGGAATGGGGCGTCAGATTTTTTGTAAAATGTTTCGTTTAAAAGATACAAGGTTTTGAAAAAAACAAAAAAAAAGAAAAGCTCAAATTTGTCGACATTTTTTAGCTTACTTTAATTCATAACTCGAAAGCCGTTGATTTTAGACAATAAAAGGTGTAAACCTAGTTTGTAGATTATTTCGCGCTCTTTAAAAAAGCACTAAACCATTTTTACTGAAAAATCATTATTTTCGGAACTATGTCCAAGTCAAGGTGGAAATTAAAAAAAATGCTTTAAAGAGGCCTAACTTTCGAGGGTTTGAATTTAGAAAAAAATTTTTGTTAAATATTATTCTTAGAAAAGTGTCCTCTATCACCACCTAAGTTATGTAAAGTGAGTGCGGGGACACCCTGTATAATTAACAAGGTTATTAAACAAACGCAAAAATCCCTTGACATATTAATTTTCAAATTTAACTACACTTGAACTTACCTACCTCGAATTTCAAGGGACAGGAAAAAAGTCCAGTTCTAGATAATATTCTAGAACAGTGATTCTCAACCACTGTGCCGCGGCACTTTTGTGTTCCGCGAAATTCTAAAAGTGTGCCGCCAAATTTTAGATATTGTTATGATTATTCGCCCTTAAGCAAAATATCCACCCCAAAAAGACCACAAAGCTAGTTTTATGCCGGAGTAGAGTTTTCCTCATTTACAGGGCCGATGGATTCAGTAGACGAAATAATAAGAGAGCAATTCGAAAACCACATAATTTATTAAATGAAATAAATAATCGTGAGAATTTGCATCAAATTAACTTGGACAACAAATTTGTCTCTAACCAATGTGTAATTTTATGTGTAATAATTAAATCATCCAAATTACATTTAATCCCTCAAATTCAGGAGCTAAATTTGGATATTTCATTATTTGTGTAGCATGTAAATAATCAATTATAATCAATTTTAATAAAGTCTTTTAATTAATCTAATAACAACATAAGTCGTTGTTCCACAATCAGATTCATTAAAATAAAACAAATCTTGTACCTTATCGCAAACTGATAACATTCCATTAAACTCCGTGCGTTGCCGGATACATGTGTCCAAATTCCTGCCAGTAGTCACCAGCTGCTCCAACCTGTCCAAAGCTGTGAATATTCCACACGTCAGCCAGTATTCCAAATACAAATACGTCACCAAATGTGAAGTCAACTTCCAACTCGTTATCTTCGCAATACACAATTTTTCACTAATTATCGAACGTAATTATTAATTATTTAAAACGCGACTCTCGTAATTATTCGCTTTATTTAAATTACGAACCCTGCTTCCTTATTTCGTATCAGAAAGCCCGATATGAGTTCCTTAATTGGAATTTATCCAAAAAACTCAATAGACGAGTTCATCAATTGGAATTTACCAAGGAACTCCACGCGAGTTCTCGCTTTCGTCTTCACTGGAGAACTGGCTTCATTCTTTGCTCGCTGACTTTCTGTGCCTTTCAAAGTTTTTCAAAAATGGATTTTTGTGGTGGGAATTTTGTTCCTTGTTAGCTAAAATAGCACTTCTGGCAAGTAACATAACGTTTCTAATCGCGCACGCACTGAATTATTGTTAACACCTTGTTTTTTAGAACTTTAACGTTACAAATCTATTACCAAAACAATGTACAGGGTGTGACATAAATTTTGTACTTCACAAATAAATTCAAATTTGTTTGTTTTGTGTGTAGAATTCGTTACAAGTGATGGTATTTTTGTAATTGATGCAAATTTCACTCTGATATCAGCCATATCAACTGATCTATTGAATTTAATTCAAACTAAATTAAATTACTCCCTTACTCGTCTGTTTGCACCCTTAAATGATGAAAATATCACAACAATATATAATTATGTTAATATTATTGTTATAGCTAAGTAAATAATTTTGTGCCGTCAAATTTTTGAAATCGTTAAAAGTGTGCCGCAGCAAAAAAAAGGTTGAGAATCACTGTTCTAGAACATTAGTTTAAAACTTTAATTACTTATTTGAAAGTAATCAGTAACATTTTTTTAGTTCTATGTCTCAATTTCTCTTTTTCTATACCTGGTGATCAAGCTTACACCAAATCAAGGGAAATAATATGGGAAATCAATTTTTTTTAATTCCTGCTTTGGAACAACTATTTGGCACGTTTCCATCTGTTAAAATTTAATAGTTTAATTTCGTATACAAAACTGAATGTTTTAATTAATTTGTTAAAAAGGAATCTTACTTATTTTCAATAATCATTTAAATTTGTAAAGTGCATAAAAATTATCTAGGTCAAACATTGAACTCGATTAATTATTATGAATAATTTATTTTCGCGAGCTAATAATTTATTATATTTTTAGGAATGAAGATTGATAAATGTGCTGAACTGCCGCAGTTGAAACGTGAGGAAGTTATTGCCAAGATTATTAGCAGTTATCCTGAATTTGAAGAATTGTATAATGATTTTCAATCTATAAGAGATATATATTCTATAAACAAGTTAAGTGTCTATGTAAAATTGGCTTCATTGGCAGATCCTACACAAAAGGAAGGGCAGGTAATAATTACAAGAGTATTACAAGTAATGGCCGAATATTTAAAAAACTCTTTAGAGTCGCCTAATTTATCTAACACCACAATTGAGTTTTTATTGCTATCTTTACCAATGAACACAAGAAACATCGTTGTAGATTTGCGAAATTCATTATCTGATCCTGCTTCGCTTTTGAAAGAAATTACCGATTTAAATGTTTTCATTAATGTTCAAAACGATGCCAAAGACATGTGTGTTGTTATAACTAATATACGTTATAAAATTAAAATTAAAACAATCGGACTACTACTAGAAAGAATTATTAAAAGTGAAAATACAGAAGAAATAATAGAAACTATCGAACTACTTGCAACTGTTCGGTTAGATGAAAAAATGATTTCGGGAAATTTTAAAATTAAAGAACACGAAAAGCTTAAACAACTTGTTGAATTATTGAGCGATATTATAACTGACAAGACGACTTGTGAAAAGGAGCTATTTGGATATATTAATGACATCATCAATAGTACAGAACCTGTACCAACAGCCATCAGAACTGATTCTATTTTCGGATTTGTACAAATACTTAGCTTAAGTATTGGAATGAGAGACAGTAAGTCTGAGCACGACATTATTAGAGTAATTAAATTACATGCTAATAAAATATTAGACAATATTACTCCAAAACTGGAACCTAATAGGCTTATAGAAATTGCTGATCTAGCAAACAACATTTTAAACATATTTAAGATAAGAGTTGAAACGAAAGAAGTTTATAGAGTAACCAGAATAATTAACGAAATTTTTTGTATAACTGAATTTGAAACAAGTGATGTCCAATGGTTTGAAGTATTTAGAGAAAAGTTAAATGAAAATATTCCTAAGTATACACAAAAGAAGACTATCCATGTAACAGAAAAAGAAACTAATAACCAACTTACCGTGAAACAATCTGAACTTAAAAGTATTTTAAGTAAGAACTCATTAAGTGGTTCATCAATAATCCCAAACTTATCTATATATAAGAGTAATAGAAAATTACAAGCAATTATAGAAATGCGCGTTCTCGATATAATGTCAATGTTAAATAACTCGAGACATTGTCTGGAAGATAATATACTTTTCTTGGAGGATAATACTCCCTTGCTAATGGGAAAATGTTTAATTGACCATTTAACACACGATACTGTATTACTTAAGATACTGTTAGCTGATCCTTCGAGAGCAGTTATCTTAAATGCAAGAAAGCTCGCTGAAGTAAAATTAGTGAAAAACAAAAAAATGTATGGCAAGTTAATAACCGACGATCCTTGCAAACTAAGAGCGAAATTCGATCAAGGTCTAGTTACCATTGCAAATCAGGAAAAAATGTTTGTTGCTGCAGAACAAGGAAATCTAGAGGGCTTCAAAGTTCTTCTCAATAATGGAACTGATATTAATAGTAAAAGTATTAATTCTTGGACTACATTACATTTTGCTGCCAAAGGACCCAGTCTTGAAGTGGTCAAATTTATTGTAGATAATAACATAAGCGTCGATGCTAAGAATATCGATGGTGAAATTCCGCTGCATATAGCTGCCGCAAATGGAAGGCAAGATATCGTCGAGTTTCTTATAAAAGAATCGTTTTTTAATCTTGACGATCTAAATAATAAAGGAAAAACACCACTACATGTTGCTGCTCAGAATGGTCACACGAATTCTGTTGAAGTTTTATTAAAAAATAAAGCCAAGTCTGAAATTCAAGATAGTGCTGGTCATTCAGCTTTACACTGTGCAATAATAAATAATCATTTAGATGTTGTCAAAATTCTATTAGACGAGGATGAAACCGTTGATAGTAATGAAGCTGTGGGTGGCATTACTCCATTACTTGCAGCTGTAGAATTTGGTCACTTGGAGGTAGTTAATTTCTTACTTCAAGGAGGGGCAGATATTCACGCTAGAACAAATCAAAATTGGACATCATTACATACGGCGGCGTTAAACGGTCATCTGGAAATAGTGAAGGCTTTAATTCACAAAGGAGCTGATGTTAATGCGAGAGTTTTCAATGGATGTACTCCATTACATTATGCAATAAGCAATGGTCATGAGAAGATAGCTGATATTCTAATGAAATATGGAGCTAATGTTAATGCTGGCGACAAAATCAACCATAATACACCTTTACACTATGCGACAAACTATGGGCATGAGAAAATTGTTGGAATTCTTCTTAAAAATAAAGCCAAGGTCAATGCTGTCACTGTTGAAGGCTTAACTCCCTTGCATATTGCTGTAGATAATAACAATTTGGAAATTGCTGCTGCTCTTCTCAAACATTGTGCTAACGTTCTTGCTAAAGATAAAAATTGTGCTACGCCATTACACCATGCAGCAGAAAGTGGTCATAAAGAAGTTGTTGCGCTATTAATTCAAAATGGAGTAGACATTAACGCCATAACCAATGATAATTCAAACGCTCTACATATAGCTGCTCAGAAGGGCCACAAAGATGTTGTAGATCTTCTAATAAAAAATAATGCTGTTGTCAATGCTCTGGATGTTAGGGGCGTCACGCCATTACACGAGGCAGCTTTGAATGGTAAGAAAGATATTATCGATCTTCTGATAAAAAGTGAAGCTCAAGTCGATGCTAGAGCAAATAACGGTACTACGCCATTACACATAGCTGCTCAATTCGGTAACAGCGCAGCTGCTGATTTTCTAATAAAAATTGAAGCTGATATAAATGCTAAATCTAAAGATGGCCTTACACCATTACATTTGGCTGCTGGAGAGGGTCACCAAAATATCATCAACCTTTTAATAAACAATGAAGCGCAGCTCGACGTAATGAACGTTGCAAATAATACACCATTATATACAGCCGTGGAAGTAGGTAATACAGGAATCGCTAAAATTTTGATGGAAAATGGAGCAAATGTTAATGTGGACCAGCTGACTCCATTGGTTTCTGCTAGCATATGTAATCAGAAAGACATCATTGAAATTCTTTTATCACGTGGAGCTAATTTTGATGCAGATAACAGTGAAGCTTTTTTCGTAGCAATCCTTGCTGGTCACACTGATATTGTAGAAATTTTTCTGAAACACTTCGATTGTATTAATATAAGAAACCCTAGCAGTTACTCAGCATTACATGTGGCTGCACTACATGGTCACAAGAAGATTGTGAAGGCTCTGATAAGAAGTGGAGCTGATCTTAATTCCTTAACTGACCATAATGTAACTCCAATATGTTTTGCAGTAAGAGATGGTCATGAAGAAATTGTAAAAATGTTAATAGCCGGTGGAGCTAATGTTAACTTCAAATCTATCGATGGTTTTACACCATTACATATAGCAGCATCAGGTGGTCATATCAATATTGCAAAAGTTTTGTTAGATAATAAAGCTAATCTTAATATTCTAAATAATAAAAAGTGTACACCCTTAAATTATGCAGTGAGGCATGGACATTTACAAATAGTTAAAATGTTCCTGCAATGCCAAAAAGTAGATATGAACGCTAAAGGTGAATGTGAGTTTACGATATTGCATATCGCGTCAGAGGGAGGTAATATGGAAATAGTAAAATATTTAGTAGACGAAGGATGCGATATTAATGCTTTAAATGTCGCTGGTACAAAGCCCATACACGTTGCAGCCCGAGGAGGCCATAAAGATACTGTCGAGTTCTTCCTTAATAGAGGATTAAGTATTAATGAATGTGGTGCAGATGATCAGACATTACTACACTACGCTGTAGTAAAAGGTAATTTGGAAATTGTAAAATATTTGATAGAGAAAGGTGCCGATGTTAATGCTCAAGATTGTAATGGTATAACTCCTATGCACTTTGGTGCTTATTTTAATTATAAGGAAATTAATAAAGTTTTAATTAAAAGTGGCGCAGTTTATAATACTTTTGACATGTTACGTAGAACACCATTAGATTTAGCTGAAGATGAAGGCGTAAAAAACTTATTAACATTGACCGATAAATTGTTTGAATCTGTCAAAAAAAATAATTCCTCCAACGTGAAGAATTGCATTAAAGAGGGAGCGTTTATTAATGGAAAAAATTCTGATCATTTAACAGTTTTACATATTGCTTCGTGGAAAGGCTATAAGACAATTGTCAATATTTTGTTACAAAATAAAGCTGATCCTAATGTAGTTACTAACAATGGGATGACTCCGTTGCACTATGCTGTTAAGTTCTGTCACGTAGAAATTGCAAAGACGCTTTTATCTAAATCTGCAATATACAATGCTCTTACTACCAGTGGTCAAACACCATCCGATTTGACCGAAAATAAAAAATTAGTTAACATATTTAAATTAGTGGATGAATCGTTTACAAATGTTAGAGATAATAATTCACAAGTCATTCCTAACCTCAACAATATCAAAGATATCTTTACAATAAAAGCAATAATGGGTGCTCATAATAGAGAAAATAAATCGCTAATAGTCTTTGCAATGCATGGGAACTTTACCCAAGTAGAACGCTTGAAACAAATATCACAAGGTGATGTATCCGTTCAGATTGATTCAGCATTACAACTCTTGGATCAAAAGAATTATCCAGAGGCATTGACTATTTTCAAAGGCATATGTGTAAATAGAAGGGAACTACTAGGAACAGATAGTCCTGGTACTTTAGACATTCAGGCATTCATAGCTGAAGTGGCATACAAAGATGGAAACTACGAAGAATCTTTAAGACTGCTTCTAACAATTTTCCATAAACAGAAAGAAATACTGGGTTTTGATGATAATAATACTTTGAAGACAAGAAATACCATCGCTTTAGTGCTGCATATGCAAGGAAATCATGAAGAAGCTCTAAAACTTTGCCAAGAAGTTTATCTAATACAAAAGGAATTACTAGGCTTGAATCATTCAGACACTTTAGATTCTTATTTATATATGGCAATACTATTACATTTACTAGGAAAATTCGAAGAAGCGTTAAATATAAATAGAGAAGTTTTTGAAAAAAGAAAAAACGTGTTTGGTGCAAACCACGAAATTGTCATACGTATTCAAAATAATATAGCAACAATATTTTCCAGCCAGGGTAATTATGAAGAGGCATTAAAAGTGTATAGACAGGTTCTCGAGAAGAATATGATGGTTTACGGTTATCAACATGTCGAAACCTTGAGAACGTTACATGAAATTGCTACGGTCTACTATAGGCAAAAGAAATATCGTGAAGCGTTAGATACCCATCAACAGGTTTTAAGTATCCAGAAGTACATTTTGAAACCAAATGATCCTGAAATACTGAATAATACATTCGATATTGCAAATATACTTTTTGATCAAGGTAAATGGATTAATGCATTTAAAATCTACGTAGAATGCTTCGATGAAATAAAAACTGTTTTTGGACCAACCAGTCCTATAGCTTTGGACATTTCCAAACGATTAGAATCGATTAGAGCGGTACTTGAACTTCAAAACAGTACAGTAAGCGAAATTCTCCAACATCTTCAAAAAGACATTAGCGTTGCTGCTAGTAATGGTGATATACAAACTATTAAGCGTTTATTAAAAGATGGACTTGATGCCAATGATAAAGATATCGATGGAAGAACGCCATTACATTTTGCTATTAGCAACGGACACATAAGTGTTGTGAATATTTTACTACAAGACGGAGCTGATGTTACTCAAGTTACTAATGAAGGCAATACATCATTACACACTGCTGTTTCTAAGGGTAACAATGAAATTGTCAAAATTTTGTTGCACCATGCAAGTTCTGAAGAATTAAACGACTTTATTAATTTTAAAGCTACTGTCACCGGTGCTACGTCACTTCACGTTGCTGCTCAGAGTGGTTCTTTGGATATTGCGAAGTATTTATTGAAGAGAGGTGCAATTTATGACATTGAAAATAATGAAGGTAAAACACCACTTGATCTCTCCAAGGATCAAGATATTAGGAATTTACTGAAACTTGTTGAAGAATTGTTTGAAGATTCAAGAGATGGTAATGTTGAAATTGTTAACAAGATACCAGCAATGAAACCTGATGAGTTTCTAGTTGCAACACATTGTCGTAATAAGCAAGGAAATACATTATTGCAAGTTGCTATGGATAGTCAGCACAAGCAAGCCACCATTAAATTGTTAGAAATACTTAAAAAGGTAGGAACAAAACTTACAAGACGTCGGCGTCGTATGGATGATGCAGGTAGCTTGGAGAAAGTGGATGAAGTTTAAAAATGTAAATAATACTGTTCAAATTTTAATATGTGATAAAATGTAAATGTAATTTGTATTATATGTGAATGTGTGCCTTGTTGACATAACTTAATAATTGTTTAATATTCAATTTTGTACTTTCTGAATTTGTTAAAAAAATTTAAGTTTTTAAAAAATGAATACATTGTTTAATTGTCTTGGAATAAGCAACTCGTCTTTTTTTGCATAGGATATCTTCAAAAACACCACTAGCCGTGACAGAAAATCTAAAATTAAATGCTGCGAAATAAGGTAGTAAGTTATACCGAGTCGGCATCCCGAATAATTTGCTCCAGAAACTCCAGAATTTTAAATGGCACAACTTCAATCGAATATTACCTAAAAGGGGTGGCAGTTATAAAATAACTTTCTATAAACTTGCTTATTTTTGCAAGATCTTTTCATCAATACCACTTTTGACCTATGGTGCCATTTAAAATTCTGGAGTTTCTGGAGCTAACTACTCGGGATGCCGACCTTTAAATTAAAAGTCTATTATTCTTGATGCCTTTAAAGGATCTGAATACGATGCCAGTATTGCACTATCATCTGCGAAGGTGGCTATCGTTGTCAAACGAGTAGTTGGCAGGTCAGCCGTGTAAATCAAGTAGAGCACTGAACCAAGCACACTACCCTGTGGTACTCCCGATAAGATGGGATAGAGGTCTTTATATCCATTTTGCTGTTTTACCAGAAAATGCCTATTTTGTAAGTAGGATTGTAATATTAAAAAGTGCTGATATGGTAATGCCTTTTTGATTTTGTATTCATCTTTTTGAATATCTATCTTCAATATCGTAGCGATCCCAATTTGTATATTAATAAACAATAATGATAACTACCACACTGGGGTCTCTGAAGGCATCACTCTACTTCACACGACTGCCAAAACTAAACTAATGCTTTCAACGTCATGGTTTGGGCTCGAGAGGGAAGAGGCATTCTTAAACTAACGACAAATGGCACCACACGTACAAATTTCGTGTGGTAAAAATGTTCAAATTGGACTTGATTTCTGTGGCAGCTAAAGGTTTTAGAGTCAATGCATCAACTGGTTAAAATCGTTTTTTGACTATGAATTCGTAGCGGTAGCATTCGGAGCAGATACAAGCTAGCCCGTTTATATCCTTCATCTGTGTGATTTTTGAGAGACCATGGAGTTGGTATTGAGCCACGATCATGAATAAGAGATGCTAAGGGGTCCGCGGTTTGAAGCAAGTTAATATTGGCTCTACGCTCTGGTAAATACGTAATTTGTTTTTCGGAGTGAATGGGCTTTGGTGGCCTAGTAAGCGGTAAAGGACGCCATGTATTTCTTTGGCTTGGGTTTTGCAGTGTTCATGTGCTTGCTCCAGCACAGGAGTGGGTCCAGTGTGACTCCCAGGTACTTGGTTAATCCTTGCCATGGGATGGTTTGACCGAACATTGTAGTTTATTTTGATGTCTGTAGATTGCCTGTAGGATTTACTAACGATCCTTGCTGCGCTCTTAGTATGGGGTTGACCGACATTTTTCACATATGGTACCATGATTCGATATATTTTATTGCGTCCCGCATAAGTTTAGTTAGAGTCGTTGTCTTGATCTCGATTTGGGAATCAGCCCTACGTCAACCGCGTAGAAGGCCACCATTATGGTATTGCTTGGAGTTGGAATGTCCCGATAGATTGAACAGGAGGAGGACTCCTCTGTGGTACCCCTGCTAGTATCGGTCGGGGGGGAGATTTGTGGTTGCTGATTTTCACCTAGAACCACCTATTGTCCAGGACGGGAGGAGATCAATTGGACGAATCCTAGTTTGATGTCCCCTTAATTCATTTTGTATAGTAGGCCGGGTTGCCAGACCTTGCCGAACGCCTTCGTTATATCTAGGAAGACGCCCAATGCCTTTTGCACCTCAGCAAATGCTCCCGTGACTTCTTCGACCACCCGGAGGACTTTGTGGATGATCGAGTGTCCGTCCCTGAAGCCAAATTGTTGGTTAGGTAAAAAGTTCAGTCGGCCTACTTCTTCGTTAAGTCACTTCTGTGATTTTCCAGCGGTCGGTGGGTTAGGGCCGAGATTGTCTTGCTCGGTAGGTTTTTAAGTGCTATGTTTGGGATGCCATCATGACCTGGGGCTTTCCGGATTTTTGTGGCTTTAATGTTTTCGCGAATTTCATCGTGGGTAGCGGGTGTTATTGGGATGGGGTCTGTTTCGGGTAATTTTTTTTTTCGAGTGCGGTATCCATTTGTTTGATTGGGTTAGGCTGAAATTGTGCTTCCGGAATTTGCAAGTACTTCTGCTTTCTCAGGGGGTGTGCATGCGAATGGGTTTGAAGTCTTGATTGGCCATCTCTTGTCGGCCAGTTCCTTTAGCTCTTCCTTTAGTCCATTTTGCAGTTGGGCCTCATGCCTTAGATTACGGTTAGCCCTTTTATGGGCTAGGCATTTTTCTTTAATCAATTCTAAAATATTGTTGGGAACTTTTTGTTTGGGAATAGTTTGAAGGTGATTCGAATTTGATGACAGTTTTCTAACCCAATATGGGATTGGGCCCATGTTGAGGCGGAGATATTCTTTGAAGGCTGTCCAGGAGGTATTTTTATGTTGGGGGGGGGGGCGATATCTTGATCAAGGCCTCTAACTGTGAAAGTATGTTGTCTCCCAGATCTACGTGGTGTTGGATTCCGACGTTTTTGAATATTGCTATATCTAAAACGTCGTCGGTATGTTTGATATTGATGCAATGATGGATGGGGTCCATGGGGGCGTTGATTTCTAGTGGGAAGCTAGTGTTTGTGGCTCTGGAGTGCCAGTCCGAGTGTTTAGCGTTAAAATCACCCGCGATTACATGGGGTGTTTGTCCGCTGTTCCTGAGGAGGGTGGAGAGCTAATTTAACTAAAAACCGCATTCATAACTTTCAATCATGGAAAACCTCGTGGAGACGCCGCTGCTTAAACGTGCGGTTTCCATGACAACCGGACAAAAATGAAAGTTGAAGTTTAAAGTTTTCTTCTAGGACATACTGTTCGTTGTGACGTTATTTGTTGAATACAATTATTGTATTTACACAAATTTACAATCAAAATTTGTGATACATAATAATTTATTATAAAGATGCCTGGCAGAAAACCTAAACGAGAATTTGTGTCGATCACTTTCGCGATGAATCCGCCTCCTGCAATCAAACGAAAACCTGCAAGTTTTTATCGTTTTGAAGTTTGTTGGTTTCTTATAATTTATAAATTACACTTAGGCCTCTACTATTCCAAAACCTGAAGAAGCGAACGAAGCGGCACCCGTTGAGCAGGAAGTACCTCAGGTAGATAATTTCTTTGAAAAAAAATTAAGGTTTATATGTATTTTACTTGTTACAGATTAATAACGGACCCATTGAAGAAGGAGAAATTCCACCAGCTGATAACCAAAACTGATCTGTATTCTTCGTTAAGGATAGGGTAAACCTCGGGGCAAACAGATACTAAAAACCACCTGTTTTGTGTTTTTGACTATCAGTTTGTCCCAAGGTCACCTTATGTGTTCAGTAAACCATGTGCAAGCGGACAGTCAGAAAGCACCAGTGGTGTTCTTTTGAGTGTCCATTTGCCCCATTCCCCGGTTTACCGTTTCTTAATTGTTTGATTTATTATAAAAAAGTTTCAATGTGATATAAATATTTATTAAATATTAATAAAAATACAGTTTTGAATTTAGAATAAAAATTTGTAGTATAGAAATATATAACAATTTTTGTTTGATAAATCAAACTGAAATACAAAATGGTAACAAATAGAACTTGAATAACTTTTTTCAAAACACAACAAATTGGAAATTTATTTAGAAATATCTTCTTTATCTGCTTCTGGTTTTATATCAGAATCACTTAATTTATTGTCTCGTTTCGGTGGATTTTCGCTAACAGACGTTCGGCTACTAGAGCGTCCAAATTGACGATCTTGCTCGGCAATTAACGAAACTGAACAAATTAGTATGTTTATTTGTTCCGGAGTTGGACAACCAATAATTAGTTGCTCTTCATAATTATATTTTGTATTAATAACTTGTTCTACTTGTATGAAAGCTTTTATAACGTTGTTCTGAAAAAATAAAAAAAAAATTATTTATAAGCCTTATTTTATTTATTAATTGGTATATTTTAAACAATTTTACGAGTTAAATTAATTAAATTATAATATATTTTTATTAAGCTTTCAAGCACTTGTATGCTCTTTGTCATATAAGTTAACAATTAACTAAAAAAATACAACTTATTTTATTTAAACAATTACAAGAATAATTTCATTGAACCTTCATTCGAACCTTCGACGACTCTGAGTTTTTGCGAAGTCGAGAGGAAACCGGAAGTTAGAAGAAGTTTGAATATTTTGAAGTGAATAAAAATAAATTTTGTTAGAAGTGTGCATTTTATTTTAGTTATTTTTAAATGAAGATTTGGAAAATAAGCGAAAGTTATTAAATTATTTCGAAGCAAATTGAATGAAAATTTAGAAGGACGCCCGAACGCATTGCCGGTTAAGTGGCCAAAATTTTATTTAAAAATTTGCGTTAATAAATTATTCAATTATAAAATTAATATTGTTATCCAATCACTTCTCGTCGTACATCAAAGTGGAAATTATTTTTACATTAGATCAACAAGGCACAATCTTGGTGGTTCTTCTTGAGGTTTTGCTTATTGGAGAAGCCGATTGTTTTGATTGTGGTCGGAGATTGATAAAAAAGTATAGCTTACATTATCAATGTTAGTGATAATAATCAACGGTAAGTATGCGGTATTAAAGGTGAAAGACCTTAACATCGCAATACATTCATTCATAATTTCATAACTGATAACTTGTAATTCATTTTATAATTTTTGCAAGTTAATAACTCAAAAATATATTATATTTTCATTTTATATGGCATTTTCGGTACTAAAATTTGTTAATGTTTATTTATTTTGAAAATTACCATGCAAATCATTCAAAAATCAATTTTAGGCATAAAAAATACGGGACAGTTATAGTCCCGTATAAAACTTGTTGGAACTATTCGATGCAGCCTAGAAATGACGGACAATCCAGTAAAATACGGGACGTCTGGTCATCCTAGTATAAATATTGTCATATTATTTTTGATGAAAAAAGAAACGGTGGCAAATTGATGAAAAATGCCCGGGAAAAATGTAAAATTAATTGGATGTAAATAATTTGGAAGAGATGATTTTAATTAAATAGGTTTCAGTGTTGTTTAAATTTTTTCTTGAGTTTTCTAATGCAAGAAGGCTCCGTGAACAGACTGTTTAAGTTTAATAAACGAAATTTGTCGTTTCTTGCGGTTGGAACGTTTCACCTTTCTAGGAAAGCTTCAATAAGATTTTCAAATATTGTTTGTTTGGTTTTATATAATTTAAAATAATTAGTGAGGTGCGATTGGTAAAATTTAAAATGTACCGCGTCAGCGATAAGTGGAAATTTTGGTTTTACAAGTTGGATACGAGGAAATGAGGTCTTCCGCTAGCGACCATTTTGAGAAACGGACTGGAGAATTTTCCGTCCGAGTTTGAATTGTGAAATTTGAGTTTCTGGGGCCACGATCGGTTCAGGAACTGTTATAATTAGTTAGTCTGCGTTATTGCTGATTGATGGAAATATACAATTGTTTAAAAGTGGAAAAATTGAGAGATTTAAAATTAACACATGATCCAACTTGGTCATATTATTGTAACTAATCGAACGTTTTGGATATTGGATGTTAGTCGATGAATCTGGAAAGACGTAATTTGGAAAGATCATTGTTTTGAGAAATGTTTGCATGCGCGTGGTGATTTTACTAGAGTTTTACCAATAGAAACAATTAAAAGGTACCGAATTAATAAACATTTTTTTTGTAATTTAATTTAAATTTTATTCCTTCGTTTATGCAAGGGGTAGTGATTTTATGAACTTTAAATGTCCACTTGCATGGATGAGAGAATTGGTGGATCGAGTACTGTAAACTATAAGTTTCAACCATATAAATAGTCTGTTAATGTTGATAGTAATTCAAATCAAACTAAATAAATTTTATCTTTTCCAAATAAAACTTAATTTATTATAACATTGAATTTGATTAAAATTTAGAAGGCGTTTTTCCACAGTTGTGCTACGATTTTTTTTATAGAAGGGATAGGAATATTTGAGCTAGCTGGAACACAGGGATGGATTTATCGGAGGAGCTTCTTTAATTTTTTTACAGTTTTAATAAGGCTTCCGATATATGACAATATAATATGCAGTAGTTAGGTCGACCTAACTGTAGACCATTTAAACTTATAGACACGCCCCTCCCTATCTCTCCTTGAATACAAACTGAACCAAACATGTGTGACGTCACATCGTTCAACTTTGAACTCAGTTCAACAACGGTTCAACCAATCAATATGGTTAAATACGGGGTTTTTAACCATTAACCCTTAGCATTTCACCCACTAGTGACGTCATTTATGTTTGCTTCAATTTGTATTCAAAGAAAGATAGTGAGGGGCATGTCTATCACATATGATAGATCGTGTAATTATATAAATTCGTTCTTCAAAATCGATTTTTTCCAAATTGGCTGAATTACGGGTTTTTAAATGTTTACCTTATTTACTACAATTATGACCAAAACGTATATTAAAAATGGTACAAATCGGTGAGTGCAAGTGTTTGCCTCTTCCCCTTGTAAGTAGCTTGAGCCGAGTTAGGTTGCCCTAACAACTACATGTATATGTGGTACATGTCAGTCTGCAAAGTTATTAGAAGCAGGGATGCTATGGCTGATGAGCAGAGATAGCAAACTCCCTGGGGTTGTGTATTACTTTCTAAAAATTCTAAGGAAATATGGATATTATTTCCTAGAAACTTACGGAATAATTAACTTATCTTGTGTTAATTTAGTAATTTCACAATATTTGAGTGCTCCTTGGGACAACTGTGAACAATTTTGTTGATTTCTATACTCATATCATACTTTTTTAGAACTAAAAATGCACTAAAACACTTTTAGAACTAAAAATATATTGTCGCATTCTTTTGTCATTTTGATTAGCGAAAAAAATTTCGTGTAATTGGGAATGCGAGATAAAAGTTCTGAAAAGTGTTGAACATTTTTTTGAAAATAAAGAGAATTAGTGAAGGAAGTATGGCTTATTTCGTTTTAGAGTTTTTTGGGAAGAAAGAAATTTGGGTAATTGCGAAATAATTATTTGAAGAGCGAAGGTTGCAGGGTAAATAACAGATAGAACTGGGATAGCCTGGGGCGCATGATAGTGGATAATCTGACAATTTTATTTTGGAAAACGCAATAATTTCAATTTGGAAAATTAAATTTTATGAAAAATTAGGATCGGATTAGAATACTACAATATAATTATCACTAGCAAATTTGAATAATTTATAGAAAACGACCACAATGTATTGAAAGTTTGACACATCCATGACAATTGCAAGTGATGTACTGAAAATAATTTATTCTTTGATCTGAATGGCTGGTGCAGACCACCAGGAACTTACTGCCGAGCCTCCTTCATTGGAGGTAATAATGATTAACAAGGTACAGAGCACCTCTGAAAATTTAGCTGAGGCTAACGTCAAACTTGAATATGGCCAAGTCTATATTATTTATCAACTAGAGAATGGGCGGAGCTAATCGTATAGCAATAGCTAATACAATACTCGTATATAATTTTTCTGTTTTTGGCATTATCTTGCCCCAATTTTGAATAATACATAAAATTTTTGTTTTATATTTGCTATTTACATCCTCAACTACCATAATTTCATTAAAAATTTTTTAAATTTGTTGTCCCATTTAGCGTGCTGTCCCCAACAGTTACATTATAATCTGTCCCACACCTAACCGAAAAGTTTGGTACTTACCACATACGAGAGAAGAATGCGGGACGGAATGCCAATTCAGTCCGGTGTTTGATTTATAAATTTATTTTATACATAATTTTGGGCGCCAGAACGTTTGGGCACCGGACGTTTGACCGCCTACTGAATTAGCATTCCGTCCTGCGCGGGTCGGGGCGGGATCTTTTCCATCCGCATTCTTCTCTACCACATACACAAAGTTTAGATAAACAATTTCTACTACAAGCTATAGATTTATATTACCTTAATTGGTCTAAATAGGATGAATTCTGTTTCTTTATTAGCTAGATAAAGTTGTAAGGATTTTTGTACTTCTGGAATTTTTGATTTTATGTTTCTTCTAGCATTCGTAATAATGTTGCACAACATTTGTGGTTTTGTAAATTCTAGCTTACCAAATACTTCATCTTTATTTTCACACTTGGAAACGTTATAAAAATTTTCCACCTAAAACATTCTGATTTATCACAAAGTGAGCTTCAAAGAAGAAATTTTCTTACCTTTTGATTCCAATAAATTAAATTTCCAACTAAAAGTGATGTTATATTAGAAATAAGTAATTCGCAGGATGTTTTTAACTGCTTGTCAATTTCTTTACGCGAGTCGATTAAATATTCTTTAACTTTTGGTGTTCCTTCTAGTAAAAATTCTAATAGTGCATTATTACTACTAAATGCAAATAGTTTATCGCTATTTTGAATCAATCCAACAGCTGCAGCTTTAATATTACTGAAGTCTAAGCTGATCGATTTAACGGTAAAATCAACTTGAAAAGGAGCTATTTGTTCACGCAATATCAACAGGTGCTTAATTTGAAACAATTGGCCGTCAACAACCGACTAAAAATGTCTCTTATTATTATTTAATAAAATTGTGGTCATATAAATTTACCTTTCGTTCACATATTTGATTTGATGCGTTTACGATTGTTTCGACACATATCGATAATGCTTCGTGAGCTAAACCTTGAAATATCTCCCCATCTAAACAAAAATATAAACGAGATAGGCACACTAATGTACGTTTTACAGTAGGGTACCACATTCCGTGTAAATCCGCAGGCGAATCTACAAGATTTCTTGCATAATTAAAAAAATTAAATTTTAAAATAAAAACTTACTCCCAGTGTAAGAACGAAACGGCGTTATATGACTACTGGAATTAACGGTATCGACGTCCTGAGAATCCCTTGATACAAGAGAAGCTCTAGATTCTGCCCGAAACTCTGATATATCTTCAGCAACTTGCTAAAATATAATTTTATGCAAACTTCGGTTTCATATTTTAAGAACCAAAAAATAATTTACCTCCATCTGTTCCAATTTTTCTGGATATGCCAAATCTCCAGGTGAAGGTTTATAGCCTAACAAATCATTCTGAAAGAAAATGTTAGTACGGAATACTAAACGTTCTTCCACGTCTTGCAATAGTTGTTGCGTAATTTCTATAAATTTATCCAGAGTTGCTAAAATGTTAAACAAAAATTAAGCAAAAACATAATCTTCTAATGAATAATTAAAACTAACTGTTGCTGTGAATTTGATTAGTCAACATTTCTCCTCGAAGAATACCACACAATTCCGTTAGAACCTCCAAGTGATAGATTCCAATTAAACAAGGCCGCAATAAATCGTACATATTTTGGCATAAAATTCCAAAGTATTCCCTAAAACAATTTAATCATGAATTCTTTGAAAAACTTTTTCATGAACATTTTTAAGAATAGGGACATAGATTTTTGAGATATTTTTATTAGTCAGATTTGAGATTCAAAGATGATAGATTATTATTAGTAGTTGCTAGCAATCGCAATGGGTTAGTTTTGATGATCTTCACTCCTGCTCTCGATGTAAGAAAGAACATTGATGGAACTATGTATAAGTTCGTTAATTTTAAGTAATTAAAATTTACATTAATATTTACATTAATAATAATAATTAACATAAACATATTTTACGTCTACATGCCAGTTTGATGACATACCATTTAACTTTCGGACAATGTCATTGTTTATGTAAAATATTGTTTAGAATTAATGTATTTTTAAGTATCGTTGTGGTTGATCAATCGTTCCATTTAGGAATTTACGTTTAAATGTTCACACCATACTGGTGCGAATAATATCGCTATTGTAGGACAGTTGATCCTGACAATGTTGTGTTTGTAACAATGAAACAAGCTGCATTATATTTGTTTATATCGAAGCTACCGATGTCTTTTCATGAGCAAAGGTTTAGTTGTGTACTTTCTATGTTTGTGCTAGATGTGATACTACGATTGCAAAGAGCTGAATCACCAAAGCATAATCGTTGTGTGTTGAAATTTATGAGTCGTTGGTTCTTATTGAACACGAGAGTCACGTGACGTTTCCGCAAAACTCGACTCTGGCGCCCTTTCCTTTAAGTACCGAACGTATCCAATAAACCCCATTTTAGTACGCCTTACCCACCGCTTTCGATATCGTTATTTTAATGCACGCCCACTCTCGCGAACGACCCGGCACCTTAACGTTTTGTTATAGGTGGGTAAATGTCGTTTGTATAGAAACACCATAACAAAAGATCGGATTAGATTTTGGTTGAAATCCCTCTAATGCAAATTCTTTTATTTTCATCTCGTTAATTTTTAATGGCGCGCATGAATGGATTAAATTAACGAGATTGCTTTAGTCAAGTTTCTTTATAAAAAATGACGAGATTGTTGTATGGTCACTCGAAATACAAATGAAAAAAATGTCTCAACGCAATTTCTCATCTGAAAGTGCTTGAAAATCGTTTACAGGTGTTTACCTAAAGACTGACAATACGGGGGGGGGGGGAATTTAATAAATAAAATGTGTTACTATTTACTTAAAAAATGGGAAAATCATGTGTTATGTCTAGAGACAGGATAGTAAGGCAAAATAAAACCTCAAGAAGGCACAAAAAAGGCAAAAACGATGCCTGAAAAAGGTGTTTTTTCTCTATAACTGGCCCTCTATCAAAGTACTTGCAAACTAAAGGCCTAGATCTATTGAAATGCAACTCCATGGTTGAGGAATCTACGGTGAATTTGAAGAAAATTCAAAGGGATCTGAGTGAGGTTGAAGCCTTTGCTGGTAAATTTGTAGAGTGAGCGAAACCTGATGGTTGTCCCAAGTGAAGGGATTTCCCCCCTTTTAAAAAATTTTCGCCTATGGCGCAGTTTTAACCCATTACCATTGCGTTTTTTGGCTGCCAACCGTCAATTTCCCGGTAGGTTTTTGATAGCTCATCCGCCCCTGCTTATAATAAACATGTATTTTTGTAAAAAAAAAAAAAAAAAAAAAAAGTTCCTACTCTTAATCTTAAGACCACTAAAATCCGATATTTCTTGGAAATTACCCATGTGATTGAAAATGGTTATCAATATTTTCGGAATCCTCTGGATATTGGAGTTGCTAACATCTATCATTAGGACGAAATTTTTTTCAATAGGTGGCGCAGTTACCTAGATTTACAATTTAATTATAAGTTATAAGGTTTGTTCCAACCAGCCAGATAAAAAGCGTTCCTTTTCATCTATTGTGCACGAGCGTGACCGTACATTGTACGGTTTCTTGGCTGATTGGAACAAACCTTATAATTACATCTTTCATTGGCTGAAAAGAATGAAAGAAAAATTTCACTGGTTCTGGTGTTCGAATCGCGGACAGGCGGTCCCGGTCACCGTGTCGTACCACCTTGCAGGATCGATGCGACCGGGATGGCGGGGGGCCTGGGTAGACCTACGCCATCCGGTGGCGGGGAACGTAGGGGGACCTACGCCTTTGGGCTCGTGTGTGAACCGAGGGGTGGGTGACATCGAACGGGAGGCAACGCAAACCGAACAGAATTTCTTAAAGATCGGCCTTCCAGAGGACATCCACACTATTAGTGACCGATGTAGTCATCGAGATTTATCTAATAGGTCTCCACCTCACAATCCATCTAAGATCTCAGCATGGACGGGGTACAATAAGCTAGTTTGCTTCAGTGCAGGTGGATTAAATGAGCCACACCCGTCGAGACAATAAGAAATAAGAAAGAAAAATAAAAACATCTGACACGATGATCTAGTTCAGTGGTTGGCAACTTTTTCTTGTAAGAGGGCCAAATATTTTACGTGGGGATTAATGCGGGCCACACTTTTTGGCAAATCCAATAAAAAGAGCTGATTTAAAAAAAAAGTATAAATCCACTAAAAAGCCCGCGGGTTGCCGACCCCTAATCTAATTGATTTTAATGCAATTTAATTCTTAATTTTTCTTTGGTTGAATTTTAATTTGGTTTCAAAATCAGTTTTTTTTTTAAATTTATTTGAGGCCCTTTTCCATTGATTATAATCAGTTAACCCAGTTTTTGTTGTTTTTATGTATATTTTATTCATCAACAAAACTTCTAATCTACGGTACCGTTCGTTTTTCTCTTCATTTTTGTTACTTTACCATACATACTACATAGTATGGGAAAGTAATAGAATCGAAAAAAAATTCAGATTTAGATGGATTTCGAGTCCTTTAAGTCCGACGAGTTGAAAGATACCAAACATCAAGAAATATCTGTGTGTCATCGAATTTTGTGTGCACTCTGGCGCTCAAATTAATAAGAATTTATCAACCAAATTTCATATGTAGTTCCTTTGATTAGATTTTGGTTGAAATCGGTACACGGAAACTTGAGAGTGGAGTGGACGTGACGCGCATGAATTGCTTAACGAGATTCCTTGTGTTTTTTTAAATTGCTTTATGTTTTTTAATTAAAAGGCGACCAAAAATATAAACTTCTATTTTAACTATTTTATTTTTTGTAATTCGGAGGTCATCGACACGCTACACATGGGCGCCGAATCACAGGGGCAGTCAAAATCATAAATTATTTTTTTGTAAATTGTATTGAATTAGTATGCAAGACATAATATTATGAGATTTTATACCATTTGCCTTGGTTTTCATTAAATAATTTTTTATTTCCATTCTTAAACTTTGTATTTGACCCCTCCTCAATCAAATACTACTAATTACATAATAATCCACCACTATTTTTTACCCCAATCCCATTATTATCTATTTTAGCTTCTTTTCTTTTTATTAAATACCGTTTCCATGTGCTGATAGCCCATATACTAGGTCGAAACGTCACAATATATTACTTCATTCCTTTATTCTGACTCATCAGCTATTTTAATGTTCGTTTTAATTGTTGAAAATTTCACGACAAGTTTTGATAGTAATATTGAAGTTTTAGAAATTATTAGATTAAATTAAAGCGGGAATTTACTTTAGTTATTTTAAAAATGGAAAATTGGATCAATTTTACTTGAAATGTTCAAATTATTTTTTTTTAAATGTTTGTTAGGCAAACTAAAAAATAATGTAATTCAATTAAGAATTGCACAAGTTAATAACCCAAAATAAATTTAACTTATATGTAATTTATGGCACAACTCAAAAAACTTGGGCTCAATATCCAAAATAATTTTTAAAAAATAAACAAACTTTAGTTAACTTACTCCAATTGTTGGGACTGTTGAGTAAAGAAATATTTGAAGCAAGAAGATTCGTCTTGGCAAACTTGCATTATAAATAATCCAACAGAACGAAATAAAATGCTATGATCATTCCTATATTTATTTTTCAACTCTAAAAGAGCCTTAGTTACAGCATCGGTCATTATTGGAGATCTGTGTGTAAAATAAATTTGCTGGCAATCGGACAAAAGCTGCTGATAACTAAAACGAAATTTTTGTTAAAAAGTTTATTCATTAAATAATTTATTAAAGTTTACCATTCTCGTTTTTCTATTTTAGTTTCAATGTGACTAATGATTGGTTTAACCCTAACTGCAGCACTCAAAAATTTACCATAGTACAAAGAAAAACTGGATTCTTCGTTAACATTTTCGTTTTCATTCTCCGTTTCATTAGAAACCAATAAATTGGTTTTGTTACTTGGATTGGTTACTTGCTTCATAGCATTGCCGATTACGTCATTAAAGTATTTACGAATTAATATCATTGATTTTGAAAGCAAGTTTTCAAATTTTGCAATGTAATTTTTTGTTTCTTTGAAATTACTCTTAAAAAATTAATAATTCAAGGTGGATATAAATGCTATAAATGAAAAAACTTACATGATCATTCAAATAATCAATACAATCGTCAATTTTGTCCATAACATTCATGAAAACGTCCGGAGTAATATTATTATCAAAACCATTAATACTTTCAGCTAACGAATGATATAGCCTAAAATAATGTAACCTCTCCTTAATAACATTCCTTTTATTTTTTAACTCGTTTTGATGATTTAACAATCGTTCACTAAGATTATGTAGGGAATCAGTTTTCGAAGTTACTTGTTGATACTCAGCATGCAATTGCTCAATAGCCTTGACTGTTTTATTAATCTATAAACGAAAGTTTTGTAGAAAAACAATTTTGTAACGTAAAAAAACTTACATCGGTAAATAAGAATTCGCATTTGGATGCTTGCTCACTTTGCTTTTTATTGAAAGATACGTATTCACTTAAATTTTCAGATTTCATCTCATTTTCGGCTCTGATCATCCACAATATGTAGTCCTGTGTGGTACTTATCACCGGTAAGTTCAGAGTATTAGTATCAGCCGACACCGTTGAATTCAATGAATTTACTGCATCACACTAAAACATTTAATGTATAATTTCAGAAATTACACCTTTCTAAGTTCTATCGTCACCTTAGAAGACCAATAGCACTGTTCTTCGATCAAATCTTTCATTTGATAAATAACATCCAACTGATTTTCCGATAGTGTAGTTAATGGAAAATTTGAGGACTGCCAGTTTGCGATGTTTTCTTGAACATTTTGTTCTGTAACTTCTTTTTTAGCTCTTATTTCTGTTACTTTTGAATATTCCATGTTTTATTAAAAGATAAAAAGAATTTGACGTTTCTATATTTACATAACCTCTAAATTAGTTTTACGGTTATACCTGGTTATACCCTTAGGTTATACCTGGTTATACAATGATGGCCCATACACACTAAAAAATTTATTCATATACGCACAATTATGTTGGTAAGGAGCTACATTCGCGTGAGTTGCAAGCTTCAACCACGCAGTACGACGTAGTAAACTCGTTTAAGTTACAAAAGAGATTCGCGGATAGGTTTTCACTTCCGATTCCGCCAAAAAAAGTGAAATGGTTGGTGACGGGCGAAAAGCCTCCCCGCTACCCACATCTAAATCCACTCTTGAAGTGGCCACCAATGCTAACTCTTCTAACTCTATCGCTGTTTCTTCAAATTCTTCTACATCTATCCTGACAACTGTAGCCGCCATGGATGTATCCGACAATATCATATCACCACCCTGAGTGCCCACCAGGTGGTTGCCCCAGGCATTATGCTATATAATCGCTAGCTATTACGATATACAATCGGGACCACCCTAGCAGAAATTAAGAACATACGCGGGTCCTATCATGGTCCGATTTGAAGAAGTACATCAGAGAACCTGCCACCTCCAATGTTTCAGATGTCAAAACTTTGGCCATGGTAGCAGTCACTTCAACATAAACCCACGTTGCGTAAAATGTAACCAGAATCACTCGACATCCAAGAGCCCAAGGACGGTCCAGGACTCCATTGTACGATGCTGCAACTGTGAGTGTGAACGTCAGGCAAAACACTACACCCACAATTACCCAAATCCAAACCGCTCCTGCTCCAAATATTGCAAAACTCTCAATCCTTCCAAACGCTCTCTACATGCCCCTCCATTCCCCAGTTCACTAGTCTTCAAGTAGTGCAACTCCAGTACACACAAAACCTAACCAACCCCAGTAGGAGACCGGATGTTATAAATGGGCTAATTCAGGCGGTTAAGGTCCTTGACGATCTAATAAACATTCCATTAATGATGCAAATGGTCTCAGTCATGATTCCATATCCCCATTTATGCTCAAAAAACTCCCCGAAAAACTAATTGTACAAATTTATTACATCCTAAATTCCTGCCTAAAAAACCAATACTTCTCTCAATTCTGGAAATCCGCTATCGTCATCCCTATTCCCAAACCAGGTAAACCAAAAAACCTCCCCTTCAGTTACTGACCCATCAGCCTCCTTCCACGAGCGTCTGCAGATCCCATGGATGCAACAAAACGAACACAGCTGTCATCGGTCGTGCAAGCGCGGTAGTTTTAAATTGTATCTTGTGTCCAATTTCTATTCAAAAAGATCCATCCCCTTCCCAATAGCACACTTTGTCGAGTACGACCGGTCTAGGGGATATCTTTAGTTAGTACAGCGTTAGTCAAAACGACTCGGAGCGTCTGTAGCGTGAGGAGGGCGCGGAGAGTCCATTCTGACAACGCAACCACTGCAAATCACGGATCCATTATCGTTAAATTAATAAGTACAGAGCTTATATTTTTGGGAAAATTTTGGTTCAGCTATTTAAATTTTATGGTAGACCGCACACTATAGTGGCACCTGTCCTCCTTCCTACACCCTATCCAAAATCGTGGAAAAAATCATCCTGAACAGCATCCAATCCTTCGAATCACAAAACAAGATACTTGTCAAAGAACAATTTGGTTTCCGTCCCAACCACTCCACGACTCTCCAACTAGCAATCCTGATCAAGGACATAAGCATAAACTTTAACAAAGATAAATCTACTACCACCATTACCCTCAATATGGAAAAGGCTTTCGATACAGTATGGCACGACTCGACGGCCTGCTCCACAAACTGTATTCCATGAAATTCCCACTCCACATTATCAAATTAACTGCCAGCTTCCTATGTGACAGAACTTTTCATGTTAAAATAAACAATTCCTTCTCTGATCCACTCCTGGCCGGAATACCACAAGGCTCCATCCTTTCACCCTTCCTATTCAATTTTTACCCAGGTATGGACGACCCCTAAAGAATCACTGTCATTTGACCGACAATAACTGGGATAGGTAGTTCAATGCCGTAGCGATGTTTTGTTTGCGATTACACTCAATATTTTAGGAAGTTGGAAAAAACCTTAGAAAAAACACTCATAAATTGGTTAAGTTGGCAAAAGCCGCTATGAAAAAAGTTGGTTGGGCATGTCACGACTATCATCATTTCTGTGCAACACTATGGTTTTTTTTTTATCAATTATCTCCAATTTAGCGGATTAGAAATTGCTTTAGCGGTGAAGAACTACCTTTTAGCGGAAAATATATTTGGTTTTGTGGCAAGACATTTTTTCTTTTAAAAAAAAGGTCGCATTAATAGGAATTGGCCATCTTTTGGGGAAAAAAGGTCTCACCTTTAAAAAGTAATTACGCGAGGTTGAGGAATTTCGTAACAATAATCTGGTGGATTATCTAGCGATAGTAGTAAAAGAATTGGGACAACCCACTCCCCCCCTCTTTACCGCTAATTATCGAAAAAATATGTATTAGAAAAGCTGTAATTACCTAAAAATGTGATAAAGAGGGAGGAGTGAGTTGTCTCGATAGATAAAAGCGTTCCTGTTTTCCTATTGCGCACGAGGACCTACATTGTACGGTTTCTCGGCTGGGTGGAAACGGATCGCAGCAGAGAGTCAGTTTTGACAAGGCAATCACGTCACAGGGGGAGGGGTCATAAAATGTATTTGATGTGACTAACTCTGCGTTCGGTTAGAAGCTACTTTCGCTGCCAAACATTTCTTTTCCGTTCGGGAAGAAGCTTCCACTCGCTTTGGCTCCCCACCTAAATTTTTGTAGCGACTGAAAGCTTCTTCTCGAACGCAAAAGAAATGTATGGTCGCGAAAATAGCTTCTACCCGAACGCGGGGTAATAAGTGTGACTAGGGTGTTAGCCAAAAAACATAGCTCGGCCTCCCACTTGCCAGAGCCTAGCCTTGTGACGTCATGGCTTACGATGTCTATTATCTTTCATCTATAATTGACTGGGAAGGGCAAGGAATTGGTCATCACCGATTTGCACCATTATCATTATACAATTGGATCATAATTAGAACTTCATGAAGGAAAAATTTAAAAAGTAAATATTCAGTCAACTTGGAGAAAATCGATTTTGAAAACCGAATGCACAACTACTTATGTACATTCCAGGCGCATTGCATCAACTTTTATATGCAATTGGTACCGCAGGTTGCCTAAAGGTACTGTATAATGTATTAATCTGGCGTTTAGTACATTATGCTTTGTAACGTCTACCTACCTGAGCACGGAGGCGCTTTTTAGCTAGCAGAGAATTAAGGAAAGAAAATATAACTTCTACAATAATACCGAAACCGATCACTCATTAAAAGATCAATTTGAGTTTCTTTTTCTACTGAATTTCGGACGCAAGATTATCTCTAATATAATGTGTCTTCTCAAAAATATAAAAATAAAGCAAAACAACTTTTAATTGTAAATAGAAATTACAATATTGTAACATGCTCATAAATACATTTACAAGAATTTAAAAAATAAATTTCAAATGTGCTATATCACATTAAAATAAACATTTAGTTTATAAATTTATTACGTATAAAATAAAAAGAGAGCTTGCAAAATGGCAACTACTAATACCACTACAAATAATTCTCCATAGTGATAAATTTTATGTAGATTTCGATCTTGTTCTAATACACTTGTTAAATTCCGTTGTAACTGATTTATTTTTTCACCATGTTCTTGCAGGCTTTGTTCCAGATCATGAATAGCCATCATAATACTAAAAGTAATAATAATATGGTCCACTAATTGTTTAGCCAGTGAACAAATTTACTTACCTCGAATTCGTAGCTGCAAGTTGCGTAGCTTTTTTAACCGAGTGTGCTGAATCTGAATGAAATTCTTCTGATGTTGTTGCACTATCATTCACATCAGCATCCGAAGATATTTGTTTGGTAGGTAGTTTTCTTTTAATGCTTTTTAAAGTTGTAGGACGGTTTTCGTTCTAAAATGCTTACAATATTACAAAATAATTTCTTAAGTTTATTATTTAATTACTTGTAATTCAACTCCAATTATACTGGATGTTCGAATTATAGGAGCTGGATGTCGAGTTTTGGTTTGAATCATGTAATTGTGTTCGTACTGATAAAGATCGTTACGTGGATCCCAAGGTCTTAGATCCGAATGTTTGTACATCCATTGGCCAGTTTTGAAATCTTGTTGAAAATACCTAGGGATCCAGTCTTCACATTTTGCTTTTCTTTCTTTTGATCTAGCTATAAGTTAAAGTAAATATGTAATATTTGATTTAACAAATTGTCTCACTTATACTGGAAAATTTTTTAGACTAAATTCCTATGTTAGCAATGTATTAAAGCGGATCACCTAAAGGAGAAGGATTTTAATGCATAGATTGGAACTAAAATATTAGACTCTTTGGTGTGGCCCAGCAATGTTAAATTATCTATAAAGTGAGAATCTGTATTGATTATTGAATATATCAATAGAAATGGAATTGAGTGGGAGATGTGGCAAGGCATAACTCCTCCAGATGGAGGTATAAAGAATGTCCAAAAAAAGTGTGGGAAGCCTCAGAATGCAGCAGGACGAGACAGTTTCAGAAGGCGGCGGAGAAAATACTTAGATTAAATGTAATACCTCTTTGAGCTTCTTCTAAAGATGTTTTTTCTTTGGTGGCTGTGTTCATGTCATCCCTTATAATTGCTGCTGACACATGTTGCCATAATTTTTCCGATTCAAACTCATCTTGATGCTCTATTCCTACTGTATAACGCTTTAACCTTGTTTTTTTCACAGCCGCTGTGGGATTCCACAAACTTTTGACTTCCTAAATTAAAACATTTAAAAAACACTATTTTTTTTACATTATTTCCATACCCCTGTTCTTTTATCCTTTATATTAATAGCACCATCCCAATACCCATCTAAAGTAGCTAAAGTTTCTTTCCCTAACTTAAGGCAACCTGAAATACAATTAATTTGATCTGAACCACCTAGAAATGGCTAAAAAATAAAATAATTAATTTTAGTTTTTATTATAACTTTAAAATTCTCACTTTTAATTTAAATTCTAGCTCAGTTCGGTAACCTGTTTTTTCACAATCAATATATACACTTCCTCCCAATTCCATACTTAGAGTTCCCATGAGTATACCTTTACAGTGAGCATATGGTATAGTAAGCGTATAATCTTCTCCACGTGGTAACAAAGTTAAAATAGCAACTCCATCCAGCACAGCTGATGTGGAATTTCCATAAAATTTTGATTTTGCTAATATGGATGCACTTATTGCAAAACCACCTTGTCTGTTTGTAACATAAAATGCAGACACCTATAAGAATTAGTATTAAATTAAAATTTAAAAATTAACAAGTTAATCAAACACAACAAAATTCAAATTATTTCAGTACAGTGAAATCTGTCTTGTGCGTACTGTAAAAAATTATTTAATTCTTTAAAAATTTATATAGGGTCCGTAGCCCATAAAAGGAAGTACGTATGGTATAAATTTAAAAGTGGGAGTATGTACGGTTTTTGAGAAATAATTTTTTTTCTCTTTTCAAAATTTTTGCGTATTTTCAAATAAGTTGAGTTGTTACCCCCGCACCCCTTTGCAAATCCATGAAATTTCTAGGGTATGTAGCCCATAATGGGTAGTACCTGTGGTAGAAATTTAAAAGTGGGAGTATGTACGATTTTTGAGAAATAAATTTTTTTCTCTTTTCAAAATTTCTGCTTATTTTCACATAAGTTCGGTTGTTACCCCTGCGGCCCCTTTGCAAATCCATGAAATTTATAGGGTATGTAGCCCATATTGGGTAGTAACATGTGGTAGAAATTTAAAAGTGGAAGTATGCCCGGTTTTTGAGAAACAAGAATTGAATCAATAATAGTATTTAATAATAATAATATTAAAATTCTTATATTTAAAATTATTAAATAGTTAATCCT
Source organism: Rhagonycha lutea (assembly GCA_958510855.1). Taxonomy (NCBI): domain Eukaryota; kingdom Metazoa; phylum Arthropoda; class Insecta; order Coleoptera; family Cantharidae; genus Rhagonycha; species Rhagonycha lutea. Next base: position 17,349,940 of record OY294042.1, read on the forward strand.
GACTTATTTGCTCGACAGTATAACTTCAGGCATTTTCGGAAAAATTTGTCGCTGACTTTTAGGCATTGTTTTCACACAGGTAAAAATGTATTCTTTTAGTCTTCAAAACTGTGGTTTAACTCAGAGGGAGCAATTAGAGCGGGCAACTGTATTGGAACTGAACACCTAATACAGCTACCAAAAACAAAAAAAAAGGACCCCACACAATTTTAGTCGCGATCTAAAAGATAATGAATCTGAAGGTTTTCTTCTGTTGAAGAAAACGTTTGCTGAAAACTTATGGAATAATTTGAATTTTATTGCGTTTTCTGGACTAATAATTTTTTTTGACTTACTGGTGGATGGTGAGACACTTGTTCGGCAAGATAAAAAGTTTTTGAGCCATCAGGATGTAACCAATAACATCGAAAAGTTTCGCCCAATATTGGATTATACGGTTTTTTCAAACCTTTAGGTTTTTTATATAAACCAGATAAATACCATATCACCACACTTTTCATTCTGGTAAAAGCATCATCTTCCAAAACAGCACTAAAAAGAATCTTGAAATTTTTGTTATGATTATTTTAATTTGCAAACCTTGATAAAATATCCACGTGAAAATAAGAATCTGTAAGTTTGTCTAAAAAGGAACGAGGTTCCAAAATAAAAGTAGGCAACACCACCTTACTGAGATCCATGCCAGGACGAACTTGTTTAACCAAATACCATATTAAAGACTTATGTTCATCCGCTAATTCTTGCACTTGTTCACCAGCCTGAAGTAATTTAAAAGATGTAACTATTACGATCAGAAAAGAAACCTTACATCTCCGAATTCCTCCTCTTCAATTTCTATGTATGGTGTTTCAATGGGGTCTTCATCAAATTCCTCTTCTTTGATAGAAATTTCAGATTCAGTATCACTCATTTCACCATCGCCTGTGCTCAATTGTGCTCCATTATCAGGTTGACTTACGTCATCTAAATCTATAACGAAAGGGTAGTTATTATGGTTCAAGAGTATTTGATATTTTTAATCAAGTGATTAACGCTTACCGTGAACGAAATGTCTTTCGTAATCAGATTCAGACCATTGTGTTTCATGACTAGTGCTACTACAAGTGTATTTTGTACTAATAGATCGAATGAGTGCTGAGTTATTTCGTAATGAAATTTCTAATGCATCCAGCCAGCACATACCAGAAGCTTGTGATGAAGCACGAAATATAGAATATGAATTAGGTAGTGGTTGTACTACTGCACCTAAAATATTATTTATAAATCTAAAGCATTTGTAAAGTAGATGGAATTAGTAACACATTTTTCTGCTTATCAGTATTAACATTGAAGTTTTCAACTCTTAAGTAAACTAATCTTCAAATACAGATTAATTGTATTGCATTATACTTGTAGAAGCAAGAAGAAGGTAAAAGCTCTGATTATGTCATAATATCAGATAAGCAAATTATAAAGAGTTTTCATCACCTACAATTTAATAACTTCATCTGTTGATAACCTTTTGAACTAGACCAGGTGTTTAAAAACTCCCATAAGGTTGGACTTATCTGATGCTATGTAAGGTTTGTTCCAACCAGCCGAGAAACAGTACAATGTACGGTTACGCTCGTGCGCATTAGATAAAAATGGACGATTTTGATATATTGCGCATGAGCGTGACCGTACATTGTACGGTTTATCGGCTGGTTGGAACAAACCTATAATCAAACGTAGAAGTTTATAAGAACGAATCAAATTGAACACAGACCTCATCATCATACAGTCGTTATGCTTCTTAACAGAAGCGTCGTGATCCTTAAATGTTGGTGGGGTAGTTATTACGCTTCCCCATAGTCCACAGATCAACTTTTGGACCCTTTAGATCATTAACATTTAAGGATGCTCTTGGCATATTACTCTCGGTAGGTTGCCGTTGCTTTCCGATGGGAGAACGGTCCGAATAAAGTTCTTACTTTACTCGGATTCGAACCGGGTATTTAGCGTCCATAGTCAACTTGCGTGACCACTATGCTCCGACCGTCTCCGAACACAGACCTAATTTATAGTTAATAATTTCTTTCTGAGAAACCCCAGAACACATTAGTGTTCATAGATACCTAAATTTAATTGGTTCTTGTAAGCTTCCACCTTACAATACAATACAACTAATCTTGACACTGATAAAATAAATTGGTAATTTCCTACTTTTATACCGTAACTATTCCGATATAAGAAGAGGAAATTGAAATTATCATTTATTGTCTTCAGTGGACTACGTAAACACACGGCACTTTAATAATAATTAGTCGAATTATGCATTATAAAAGATGCAATAATTTATTAAGTTTTACGACCTCACACAATATTTACGTAGCTTATTAACGCTTAAAAGTTGGCATGATTATTCCGTACTATTCAGTCTATTAAGATACATCCCGATATTCATGATAATACAGTAGAACCTGTCTAGTTCAACATTTCTCAAATTTCACTGTGAATATCGACAGAAGTGGGCGGCAGCTTAGAGAGTAGGTGCATCTGTTGTCCGTTTTGCTGATATGATTTCTTATCAAGTTGTTTTAAATAATACTAATTAAAAAAATTAATTTGATTACAATTTCAAAATTGTATTATGTAGGTAATATTTAAAAGTTTCATTTACACAACTTCAATTTTTGAATAATTTACATCAAGAGATCAGAGATTCTACTGAAGAAATGATACGAATGAATGGATTAACGAAATTTTCAGTTAGAGAAATGACTCAATCCAATGGATCAGTAGAACAGAGACTGAACATATGTCATGCATTCTCCCCATTGGGAGCAAGACCGCGATTTATACCTCGCAGATAGGTCATTGGAAAACCAAGATTCCTACCCACCACATGACTGCAAAGCCCGTGGTGGCCTAAGGTGGATAAAATGAATCCCGGCAAACAGGTCGTACTGAGGTCTATTAGTTGGACACCAGTAACCTCAGGTGATCACCACCAGGAGTCCTCTTGGTCCTCGTGCAAGACACTTTCTTCACTACTTTCTAGAGCCACACGCCACTACGAGTCCAACCTCTAAGGCGATCGGGGCCAAGCAATACACACCCCCGTAGTAGTTTTAGTTTTCGAAAGCATGACGTCCTTGGGCCCAAATGTTTCAAGGAAGATTTGTAATACCCTTAGATATTTACTTGCCATCTGATGTTCAAGCTATTACTTTGGAGTCCATCAGGGTTCCAGGCTTCCACACCATGCAAGTCTCCTTGCCATGGGTTAAAACCGTTGTCCCTTAGGTGTCCTTTGGTTACCCTGATTTCTCTCAGGGGGCCAACCCCCCATTAATCGACCCATTTTACAACCATCGCTATTATGGCTCGTGGTTGATTGGCACCCTTCATCGTTCCTGACAAGCGTGCACCTTGCTTTCGCAAGTTAGCAGTTCTTGGTCATGCGTTTACCCGGCTCTGCACCTTAGTGCTTAGTCGAATTTTCTGGGTGCCTACACCCATATCACATGCATGACATAGGCGCATCATGTACAGGCGTAACTATTATTCTGAATCAAATAACGAGGCATTTAGTTTTCTTGGATGGCTTGAGACGGTCGCAACGCCTGAACCTTCTGCCTTAGCCCGTTTACTCCTCGAGTTAGAGGAGGGTAGATTCTGTGCCCCACGCCCTTCGAATTTTAAAATTTGAACTTGATGAAGTCCTAATTACAGTAATTCTATATTATGATTTATGAATGAAGTATAGTATGATATTGATATAATATGATAATGCACTAAATCGGATATTCCAATGTGGGACCCTCCCCTTATTAGATAATTATTTATATTGTGAATAATTAGTATATTCGTCATTTTTATATCCCAAATGACGTTAGATAGACTGAAACTTATGGGGTCAACATGTCAACCAGCTCATAATTTATGTGCTAAGATAGATTTCAAAAAACTACCTGGGATAATAGACATTAAAGATTCTTGAGAGGGCCATAATTTAGTGGTGAAACAAGAATGTTTAGATAATTTTGAAAAAGTTTCGCAATTTAAAAGAGTTCATATTTTATAAGGTTTGTTCCAACCAGCATACAGGTCACACTCATGCGCAATAGATAAAAAGAGTTCTTTTTTATCTATTGAGCAGGAGGGTGATCGTACATTGTACGGTTTCTCGGCTGGTTGGAAAGAACCTATTATAATAAATTATTGTACTTAGGGGTCGATGGACTGCGAGAACACATTCAGGTATATAAGATAGATGGTGTGCAGGCTATAATTAAATCTTAAAGTAATTAAAAAGTTGAAAGAAATATTCCAGAAACAAGTAACGGTTTTGTTTCATTCTATCCTTGGGTGTCTTTGCCTGCAAATCTTTTTTTTCTCTGGAGCGTGGGCCCTTGATTCCATGGGTCCGTGTTTTTCGCACACCCAGAACCACCGGTAGTTACGCCACTATTATTAAAAATTATAACTCATTTAAAAAAGGGCAACAAATTTTTAAGTAAATTCGTCAAGCCGTTTTTGAGTGTAATGAATTCTAAGTCTAACGGCGCAAATCCCCAGCCTTAAAAAGTAAAAAATAATAAAACACATTGCGTGCCACGTCATACACATATGAATGACAGCGTTGTTTCGCGAACGGCTTCGTCATTCATATATGAATGACAGATAAGTTTGTTAATTTGTAAACACACTGGCATGGCGTTCATATATGAATGACGCCTAAGGGAATTTACTACACTATATAGTGGTTTTTAAGCAGTGGCACTACAACACTAGGATATTGTGCATATTTTGTCTTGCCCAACTAGGATCTTGTACCGAATATGTCATGGCACGCAATGTGTTAAATAGACACATCACAGCTTTTTGAAAAAATCAAATTGACTAGGAACATGGGGGCTATTAATTATATACCCAATCAGTGCTCTCGTCAATTTGATAATTTCAGTGAGTTTTTCTTGCTGCTATAATCTTATTTAAGTTATTTTTACTGCATATTTGCAAGTTATTTATAGAAAAAAGAAATTAAAAAAAAGTTTAAAGGTGGACGGCCAAGACTAGAAGAAATTTGTAAAATTTGTTTACTAGAAAATCGACAATAAAACAATGTTGTCTAAAAACAAAATTTAGATGATAAATATATTAGAAAGACTCGGCCTTCTAGCTCACACTAAAATTTCTTTATTTCAACAATGAAGCCCTGCTGTAAGTCAGGAATGGTCAAAATGTCGTAAGTCATAATCTAGTCTAAGAACAAAATTCAAATGATATTGCAATGACTCGGCCTTTTAGGTCACTAATTTTGATACAAAAGTGGTAGGGGCGATAGACAGTTATATAGTGAAAGTTGGTACAAAATTTGAAGCAAATCGGTTAAATAGAACTTGCTATATCATGTCAACCATGTTGAAAAATGTAGTTGTGAGAAATATTCAATTAAAGTTTTGAGCAAAAGCTTCAACCAGTAAAACAAATAATTTTGATACAAAAGTGGTAGGGGCGATAGACAGTTATATATTGAAGGTTTGTACAAAATTTTAAGTAAATCGGTCAAATGGAACTCGAGATATTATGTCAACCATGTTGAAAAATGTTAAAATGTCATAAAATACATAATTACTACGACCGTCGGTAAGTTACTCACTGCTAGGTTCAGTTGCTGCGTCACTAAAGTAGCTAAAACGTGGTAAACTATTGGAATGTTAAAATTTTCTCTTGAGAATATATTCTTAAAGGTCTAAACTTTAAGAATATGCAATAAAACAAAACCTTGATTTTTTTTCATTCAAAACCAGAACACGGCCTTAAAGGCTATACTGAATAACTACAGTGTAATCCACTTATAATAGACTTTAAGGGGACTAGGCAACGGTTAATGATTGAATTCGGCGCTCTTGTTTATCTTAATTTTAACATATAAAGGAAACAGATACACTTCTGTAATTTTAACCAATGTTTATTGATATATAAATGATAAAAAAAATTGCGCTATGGAGGTCATATAAGCTTACAAAAAGGCGGCACAGTCTGCGGCGTATTTACACGTTTTTCTTCCATTTTTACCGACTATCGTACTTAAAAATAATTTTTTTTCGGTTCTGTAAGGGGTCTTTCTTTTCGTAAGATACGTAATTTTCCGCCAAACCTCCGAAACAATCCATAAAAATTCGAGATTTTCCAAAAAAAATTAAAAAGTCACGATTTTTTTGTCCAGTTACAAAAGAATCGCATTTTTATCTAAAAAATCGAGGTTTTTCGTGTACGAGTTCAATACTTCCGGTTCAATCGTTCTGATTTTAGGTTTGGCGGAAAATTACGTATCTTACGAAAAGAAAGACCCCTTACAGAACCGAAAAATGGAAGAAAAACGTGTAAATACGCCGCAGACTGTGCCGCCCTTTTGTAAGCTTATACAGTAGCGAGCATAGAAACCGCACCACTAGCATTTTTAACTATTTTATGGCATTTCTTTCGAGGAGAAACTAATAGATTAAATATTTGGATGCTTTTGTTTACAGTAAAATTATAATTTTTAACGCATCTTAAGCTAGTTACTATTTAAAAGTTAGCTTTATAAATTAGTTTTTTAAATAAATGCGAAAAATCATATTTTTTACGTGGTGCGATTTCTATGCACGCTACTGTATGACCTCCATAGCGCAATTTTTTTATCATTTATATATCAATAAACATTGGTTAAAATTACAGTTATGTTACAGAATGTATCTGTTTCCTTTATATGTTAAAATTAAGATAAACAAGAGAATCATTAACCGTTGCCTAGTCCCCTTAAGGAATGAAAAAATTAGTTTATTATAAGCGGGAGTTCAATTTAACCGTATTTTAATATAATACATGAGTTTAGACTTTAGATTAAGAATCCATCGGTTATAAACGAGTTTCGATTCCAAGAGAGTTGATAAAATAAAAATTAAAGTTTGGCTTGGTTTTAATTTTACGAGATATTCAAGTGAATACATCAATTTTCTCTTTTTGTGTTTATACAATCAGATGATTCGAAATTGGCGGAAACTGTAGATTACATAAATTTTTGTAACATTATGGAAATAAATGATAAAATACACGAATTATACTGCAGTATAGCATAGTCCCAAAATAATTCTCAGTTCAGCTGTGTCCATTGCAATAAATTAATTATGGTAAAGATAGTAGTAATTAAATTGATAAAATTTATCTTCGTTTTTGAATTACAAGACATTTTATGCTTCTGTCTCATGTGTTCATTTAAAAAATTGTTTCTTCGATATCATGCTACTTCCATACAAGTTTTTTTTTAATTTTAGTTGTAAGACAAGCACCTGCATAAAAAATCCACGATACCCATGTTCCGAAGCTGAATATAAAAGCTAGCCACCCTCTCATCAAAAAAAAGTGAGTAAGTGAAACAGAAAATGTTGATCATTATATAGTGCTTATCTCTCAATCCATTAACCTATTCTTTTGAAAAAAAAAAAAAAATTCAAGAAATGTTTAGGGTGGATCATTTTTAAATGAACACATGGTATAAGAAGACTCACAAAAATTTTAGTGTTATGTTGTTTAAAAATTTAGATAATGAAATCATAATTGAACAGGAAATTTTGTTTACGCTAATTCGCTAGAAAAAACTTGTCTAATTAGCAAACAATAAGAAACACAACTAAACACTTAAATGCAGTACAAACGCAAACTAATAACACAGTTTGTTTTCTATCAACTTTCCTATAAATGTTAACTTACCAATAGTTTCATTTTCAGGGCCTCTTGGTGTCCAAATTGATTGGTCTAGTGGATTGTAAAGTTTAAAACAAAATCCATCCTTCTTACTTGGTCTTTCTATAACCTTACAGGAATTTAATAAAATTGTTCCAACCCAGTGATTGCTCTAAAATATTTTAATTAAAATTAAAATTTAGTAAAAGTTGTAAAATAAATATACCTTGCATTTGGGACTTTTATAAAGTAAGAGCAATCCTGGCTTAAGTACACACCACAGCTTAGTCCATGATTTAAGAGTGCCCCGAATTTTTAACCAATCGGCCAAAACAACAACAGAAGGATCCTTCAACGAATTAAGTAGTTCATTTGTAACGCGTTTCTTTTCTCTCCTGTAATTTTTTCTTTGTGCTTTGTAGGATTCCTTGCGTGTTAATTTTGGATCTGATGGCTAAATTTTTGAAAAACTTTAATAATACGGAAATAATAAAATTTGAAAACTAATAAATAAACATTTTACTTTTACTTAGACTAAAAATTATATAAAAAAATTTTGGTTTCTAATTTTAGAAAAATTGCAAGTTATTTAAAAAAATTATATTTACCTTATCTGATGGAGTACATTCAATTCTATCAGCAAAAGCTCCTCCACCCCCTAAAAATTAAGTATCCCCTTAATATACTAAAAAAAATGAGCTATAAGACGTCTTCTAGTTATGTTTTACCATCATTATCTCATTAAATATCAATGTTCAAGATGACAAATTAATGTATTTCAATTTTTCCTTTAATTTTTTGAATGTAGTAATTTTCAATTTTAAACAGACGTATATAAACTCGTATAAACTCTAGCTACGCTACTGAGTACCTATATATAACTATTGAGTATATAATCCAGCGATTCTAAACTGAGAGATGCGGACAGTGCAAAAGGAAACGCGAAGTTTTTATTTTATTGATCGAATTAATGCACTTCTACCGTTTGAAAATGTGTGAATTATTTTATGAAATTAAGGGGGGGTTGGAAGCATAGTAACATAAAGTGTGAAAACCACTGATGCAGAGTAAAATTAAATAGAGAACGATGGGTGGAGAATGTACAGTAACAGAAATCCGTTTGGTACGTTTACATGATGGCACTGGCACGTTCTCCCTCCACATCTACTGCGCAGATATTTGGTTACGCCCATCGTTCTCTATTTAATTTTACTATAGAAATCTGTAGGCAGTACAAAACAAGCAAATCAAAACATATTTTTTAATCTATTTAAGAGTTCGATAGATGACATTGCACAATGACAAATTCATAAATCCTATGAAGGTTTTCATTAATGCTACGAAAGTTCATTGGTTGAAATTCATTGATTTGATGAAAAGTTTGATTATACTTATACAATATACGTGGTGTCTGTTCGTAACAATATGTAGTTCCACAGATTATAATATACACAGATAGCCAACGCGAAGGTAATCTCAAAAGGATACGGGATACAGGAGACAACCACAATCACCGCTAGCGTGCTTGTAGGGGAGACCACGACATGGTCGTAACGACGTGGTCGTGATCTCAGTGATAAGCACGTTAACGGTGGTCGTCTCCTGTATCCCGTCTCCTTTGAGACTACATTGGCGTTGGCTATCTGTATAGATAATCTGTGGTAGTTCATAATTTCGTTTTTTGATTTGCAATCATTCTGTCAGTTAATATTTGACAGTCGTAGAAAGGTAGACGTGAAAGAAATAACCTGTACTAGTACGAGAGCTACTGACGGATTTCAGGGGTACTGAAAATTTTATGGCTTATAGACACCCCATAAATAGTCTTCAATTTGAAGAATGAATTGGACTTGGAAGACGTAATATGGTTCCAACAGGACAGCGCCACATCACACGTACTATAATGAAAATTCTTAGGTAAATGTTTCTAGACCGAATAATGTAAAAAAAGCATTTTGAACATCAGCACATGACAGAATCATACGTCACCAAACCCTCATTAGGGTGAAAAGGACCGAGGAGAAGGATACCTATCAAGGTCATATGACCGCAATTGTCCACGACTTAACAGACACTCTGTATATGACGGTTTTTGATTCAATTATTGATTGGATACGTTAACATTTTTATTTAAATATCAAATAATACAATCTGAAATTAAACTATAATTTACCATTTGAACAGTATTTATTATTATTGATTTAATATAAAATACTTATAGATGACAAAGCAATAAGGATGCAGGTTATTAAAAATTAATAAGTTTATAAAATCAATGGCCCAGTGTAAATAATATAAGTGGCAATGTAAGTGGATCTCGCTTTGAAATCTAATCATTATGGAAAATACTGAACATTTTTCTGAAATGAATCATTTTGTTGTTTGATCAAGTTACTGATTAGATTTAAAAATTAGTAAGATAAGATACAAAGTATAAACGGAATGAAGATTTTTTAAATTTTTATGATTTTTCCTTTCAAATTTGGTTTAACTAAAATTTAATCAGCTCTAATAAGTCTCAATATAAAAGTATTAAATATGAAATTTAATTATAAAATTCGTATTGGTTTGAGAGGTGGAGCGTAAAAAGAATAATTGAGTGACCTACTGACACAGACAGTTGATATTTGAACTTGTTCAACTCGTGGAACGACAAAGAATGTAAATTCATTGAAATTTAAACTAGTGCTTCCTTTTCAATTAAAATGCTGTTGAGAAGTTTAGGTGAAAATAAATTTTTTGCAAAAAAAAAAATTTGAACCATAACTCGAAAACGGTGTGCGTTGTAGTACCATTATACTAGGACAGGGATGGCGAACCTATGGCACGCGACTCAATATTTTGGGCACGCCACCGATCAAAAAATACACTATTAAATATTATATTTAATTATTTGATGGCACGTCTATGGCCTCATTAAACATTTCTTTAGAAAAAATGGCACGTTGATACATAAAGGTTCGCCACCCCTGTACTAGGATGACCAGATTTTTGGAGAAAAAATACGGAACATGATGTCAGAAGGTCAAAATCCAGGGTGGGGCAAACATAGTCAAAAACATTACGCCGCAGTCGAAAAATTTAGATTTACATGGTTAAACATTAGAAATTTTAAAATGATGTTTTTTACTACTTTTTGTGTTTCCAGGGGGACAGAAAACTTTTTTTTTAAATTGAAAACCCTATATGTCCCAATCTAATTTATTGTATCTTCACATTTTTAATTGTGCTATAATCCCGTATAAAATTTGTCGGGACTACGGGACGTAGTCGAAAATAATAGACAATCCCGTAAAATACAGGATGTTTGATCAGATCACCCTACATTATACAGTAGAACCCCGTTATAACAAACCCCTTTGTAACGGCTGTAGAGTACTAAAGTTTTACTTTATATTTTTTTATTACGTACTTCGGTTATAATGTACCAAATTTAGGTTCCTATGGTAAATATTCTTTTATATGGTTATCATCAGATATACAATTCTTATGGGAGTTTTGGAAACGCCTGGCGTAGTTCACGAGACTATCAACAGATGGTACTTTCCTTGCCTTGCTTAGGTAGAAGTTAGCAAGTACCAATGAGATTGTGGTATTTTTTGAAAAGGATAGAAGAGACTTCAATCTGATTGATTCTTGTTAGAACCTAAGCAAAGCAAGACAAGAACCTCGATGTGAACACCGCTTCACTTTAGCACAAAAGCAGAGAAAAGCAAGATTTTATAATAATGAAAAAATGTATTACGCTTTTAAATTTAATAGCACCATCTGTTGATAATTTTTTGAATTTACAGCAGACGTTTTTAAAATTTCGAGAAGTAATTTTTTTTGTTAGAATCACTTGAACTACAAAATATTCTATTTCAGCGAATTTTTTTGCAGGGTAATTTAAGAAACTTTCAGTCCTAGAAATATTTTTTATAAATATAATTTAGGATCAGACTATAATAATTAAGCTATAAAAAATTGAAGAATACAATCATACCATTGTTATCAATCAATTAATTGTAATCAAATATTGATTGTGAAAACGTAACTAAAATGCTCTATATATTTTAAAATTACTGAGTAGCAAACGATGTGTAAGCCAACTTTTGATAAAAACAAATTAAGCCCTAAATGTTGTAAAAAATTTTTAAATTGAAGCAAAATTATAAAACAAGAAGTTGAGTAGGTTAAAAATGATAAGCCAAAAGTAAAATGCTCGTAATTTATGTATCGATACAACGTACTGAAAGCGATGAGTTCCTAAAATAATATGGAACTCGTCAAAGATGAAATCGATTTACATTTATTAACATTTTTGTGGACAATAAATTTCGTTTAAATATCAAATAACAATTTTTTTACTGTTCACGAAAACATTAAAAAATAAGTTGTTTTATTATTATCAAAAGTTGTGATAGTTTACCTGGTGAAGCAGATCCTGGACTATTATTTAGTGAGTCACTGGATGGTAATTTTGGTAATATTTGCAGAACTGTGCGAGGTTTCTTATCTTCGGCTTTCATATTTTAGATTTTTAAATAAGCAACTAAAATAGAGAAATAATTAAAGGTAAAAGCCTTTTTTGGGGCCTGTTTAAAAGAACTTACATAAATTTTTAATCGTATGTCCTAACTACTTGTGCTCGATGAACATTTAGCGATGAAATAACATTATTTATATTAAATTTTGTAAAAATACTAATATTATCCAATAATATTGGTGAAGTATCACGTTTAATTCCATAATTCTCTTGAAATACATATAAATTAGAAAATGATGTTACATTTAGCACTTCCAGGCAGAGTAAACTCGCATTTATAGCATAAATCGAAATGATTGCTTTATATTTACGTTTAATTCAAAATAACAAACATCTAAAGTTTATTAACAATTAAAATTAAAGTTTAATTATATTTGTTTATCATATAAAAAGAAAATATCACAAAAACTGTCAAAACCGTAAAAACACAGGTTAAGGTTGAAGGTGGATCGGGTGTATAATGCGGGATTGTCAGCATTGTCAGGAGTAATCAGAACCGTCAAAAGTCAATATACAGTCAATAAATAACTTGCAACATTGATAAAATTGAATAATTTATTAAATTAATGTATTCAAATTGATGTCAATTATGGTTCTACCCATTTATATTTTAAGTATAAATTTTCAAATATTTGTTGTATTTTGAAAAAAAAAGTTACTACATAATGTACTTGAATTATTATATTTATCCAAATTCTAGATATTACCGGATATATAGGTACAGATAGGTACTTACGGAGTATATAATTATTTATTTACGTTGGTGTTTGTTACATGTTTATACTATACTGTAAATTTAAATTTTGTGTACTACTAAAAATTATAAAATATTAACCCATAGGCGTCGGCGTGGGTAATTTTCCATCATCAAATCATATTTGCTTCTAAATTATAATAATTAATCCTTTATTAATACACAATAGCGTAATCATAATCTCATTTTGGTAATTTGGATTCTACATAATATCAATTCCTTGGAAGGGTTCGAACCCTTATAGCCCACCTGGTTACTCCACTGCAAATGCGTTTCTGTTCTTTTATTAAAAAAATAAATTAATTTATTTGCAGCGTCGATAAGCGCCGTGTGCACTAAAATTATATTTTATTTAGATTAGTAATAAATTAATGAACCCATCAGAGGTGATTATGTAAATCAGAGATCACTTTACATCTGATCATATAAATGAGAGGGTCCGTTGCAAAACTCGTTAAGTCCACTTTATGTAATTTTACAGGAGAAGCAAAAAACTATTTGGCTCACTTCGCTCAATATTTTGGAACACGTAGAAAATTATTTATATGGAGACATACTTAATTTTCAATTCCTTATCCTTTTTAGGATGGATATTGCCATATTCTTCATATTATTCAAGTTTTAATTTGGCACTTAACTAGTTTTGCTGCGACAACCTTTAGCAACGATTATCTAAGCTTTATAGCAACTTTTGCAGCGTGAAATTTTAACCATTATTATAATATTTTATCCATTTTATTAAAATATTACCACTGTAAATTTTTTATTATTATAAAATTTAATTGCGAATTTAATTGCTGTACACCACTATAAGTCTATAACGTTGATAGTGCTATGAAAGAGTTAATAAAATGCATTAGTGTATGTTGTGTAGTATCACGCTCTGCTTCTATTGGCTCCCATCATGGCTCCCATGGAAATAACTACTTTTGCTGTGACAAGGCATGTGGATTTAAATAGTTTTGCAGTGATACCCACTTTTCAACAATGATTTTCTATGCTTTATAGCAAATTTGGCAGCGTGAAATTTTAACCATTACTAGAGTTAGGTAAATGCAATCTGACAACATGCTTAACTCATTTTTGAACAAAAGTGGATTTAACGAGTTTTGCAATGGACCCCCTCAAATCAGAGATGGAATGTCTGTTCGAATAACACATCTATTATTGATTAATCTTTTTTCAACATAAATGGAAATAAGACGGCTGGCGAAAATATCACAATAATAAAAGGCCATCAAGCTCCTGCTCCAGCGTGTCATTTTTTTTAGAATACAACGCACTCTGATTGGTCATTGGTCGTACGAACTTAAAATCACCTTCTCATCTGGGATAGAGTTGCACACCCATCGAGTTTCCAACCTAGGAAAACTATTCTTTTTAATGAAACCCGTTAAATGAGATCTATCGGTCGAGCTTAGGTTAGCGTTAAGAAATGACTTTTTTTTAAATTAAAACCATTAATGCCCAAGACTATAACGGTGGGAATAAAATTAGTCTTGGGGATAAATTTATCTAGGAGATTAATTTATATTCGTGCAACTTCGGATTTACATTTATTTTTGACACATGAGGTGAATTAAATTAAAGTGAATTAAAAAATAACATTTTCGTATTTGTTATTAATTATAATATCAATTTTTGCTGTAAGATAACGTACATTTTACTATTATCAATATTTATAGTAATCATATTATTATTAGTTAATACTTTATATGACAAATTAAAATATATTTATTAATGACTCCGTTGGCCTTGTGCTTAGCAAGTCGGCTTTCATTTTGTCATTGCGAGTTCGATCCTCACCAGAATCATATTTTTTTATTTAAATTTTTAACCCCCGACCCAAAAAGAGGGGAGTTATAAGTTTAACGTGTGTGTGTGTGTGTGAGAGGGTGTGTGTGTGTGAGGGTGTGTGTGTGTGTGTGTGCGCTCTTTGTTTGAGGACACGTATCTCCCAAACGGATTCACCAATTTGGCTAATTTTTTTTTTATTTAAGTATTATATTATTATAATATAATAAGGGCCGACCTAAATGTATCTACTAGACTAATAATTAGTTTTTCTAATTTATGAATCTCCTAGGTAAATTTGTACGTAGGTAAAGCACCATTCACAAACTACAAATTTAACTAGGAGATTCATAAATTAAAAAACTAATTATTAGTCTAGTAGATACATTTAGGTCGGCCCTTATTATAATAATATAATACTTAAATAAAAATTTAAATAAAAAAATATGATTCTGGTGAGGATCGAACTCGCAATGACAAAATGAAAGCCGACTTGCTAAGCACAAGGCCAACGGAGTCATTAATAAATATATTTTAATTTGTCATATAAAGTATTAACTAATAATAATATGATTACTATAAGTATTGATAATAGTAAAATGTACGTTATCTTACAGCAAAAATTGATATTATAATTAATAACAAATACGAAAATGTGTTTAAAATTAAAAATATGGCATTTAATTCACCTCATGTGTCAAAAATAAATGTAAATCCGAAGTTGCACGAATATAAATTAATCTCCTAGATAAATTTATCCCCAAGACTAATTTTATTCCCACCGTTATAGTCTTGGGCATTAAACAATTAAAAGTCGCTAAGAAAGAGAACCACTGACTAGCTACCTGTCCGTGGATATCATAAAAGGCCAGCACGCTGCTGCTGCTCCTCCTGCTCCAGCGTGTCATTTTTTTAGGATACACATCGGGCTCTAATTGGTCGTTGGTCGTACCAACTTAAAATCACCTCCACTGGGCATAAAAGAAGATCAACCTCGGATCAGGGTTAAACCAAGGATCAAAGCAAAGCAGGATCGACGCAAGATAGATAGATTTACTTGATAGGTTTATTTGTAATCTATCTATATTGGTTCTAATCTAAATTATGGTCGAAACGATACTTCATTTACAGCACTAACAATACTTAAAATTTAAACAATTTTAATGCAGAATATTAAAGATTTCTATTTTAACTGTGCCATGACATTTTAAATTTTAATTAATTGTGCGTTTTTGATATAAAATCGCTAATTAACATAATCAAAATATTAATCCGTTATCAAAATCGATTAAAAATTATATCATGACGTTCAGCAAATTCTCCTCTTTCTGTTAAATGAAAAATCATTGCTGTATCTATAACCAATTTTGAGCTGTAAGTGAAGTTTTGAAAAAGTCCTTAAAATCGCACCCTTAACTAACTAAAATTATAATTCAAACTTTGCTGCTCAATTAAACATACTTAAAAAAACTTCTTTCACGATAAGAATTCGTCCTCTTCTGCAGAAAGAAACTGTTTAGGGAAATAATGCAATATTGTGGTATGATGGTATTTCTGGATGGCCATACACATACTCTATTTTCTGGACAAAGAATTGGAAAAAATGTCAAAACAACCAAAGAAAAATAAACAATCAGTGGCGACTGAACCCAAATCTAATATAAATATTGTTTCCATCGACAATAAATTCATCACATCCTAAAATGTTAAAATCAAAGTCAATTTTGAAATTATAAATTAACGGTGTTTTCAAATTGATGAAGGTAAAAGCTATGATTATAATTTTTAGAAAATATTGAATGTTCCAAAATCTAAATTGCTTTTTAAACCAACTTTTTTTTCAATTACAGTAAACCCTCTGTTAACTGACACAAACGGGACCGATTTCCTGTCTGATGAATAAAAAAAAAATTAAATTTTTCAAATAAAACTTTTGTTAAAATCCAAGGTACTTAACTCGATCGTTGTTATTGTAATGTTATAAGAAATCATATCAGCAAAACAGTAGATGCACCTGCTCATGAGATGAAGTAAGCATCCGCCCACTGCTACTACGGATACAGAGTGAATTTCTGAGAAGTGTCGGAAAAGAGAGTGTCGGATAAGAGAGGATCTACTGTAATTATTCCAATTATTCTCGTAGTAACGTAGGTTAAAGATAAGGTGTTCATATTACTGAATCATCAATCAATAAATTCAAGTTTAACAGAGCGTGTAAAATTTATTAGCAATAACCATACAATAAACAGAAATACAAGTTATAACAACTTCATTTACAAATGAACAAATATTGTAACATACAACAATTTAATTTACAAAAATGCACAAATTATTTTTCAGAACCTTTTTGCAAATATTTTATGAGAATAATAATCTACCCATCCCTCCATCCTCTCGTTAAAAAGCATTTTCTTCGAATTTTCCTCCAGCATCTCTTTTGTTACTTCCTTTCTATCCTGGGTATCATTTGTAGAAAACAGCGGTAGTACCCATAATGCATTGATAATTCCATAGTCAGTGAATCGTTCAACTTCATTTAGCAACCAATGGTAGTTTAATTTGGGATCAACAGTAACACCGCAATTTTCAATATTCGCTTTGAGGTAACAGAAATAATGATATAAAAGAGGTCCCTTGCAATTAATATAATCAGCAGGCATTAAGTTGATAAATAAGAGATATACCAGATCGCTGGCAACGGAGCTGTATAGAACTTTTTGAAAATCGATGAATTTTATGTCCATATCAACAATCGTTCTGTCTGTATTTTTTCTTTCGTTTAGCTTATATAAGAAATTTGTTAACAGCAAAGTACCATGACAAAATACGTTATTATCTTGTTCTTCTAATAGCAAATCTTTAATATCGTATTTAGCAACTTTCATTAAATTTTCCAAGGCTGCAACTTTTGTTACATTTTCTTCCGTGGGATACCTCCTCTTGTAAATTGAGACAATATTTTTTAAGGAATCTTGTTGATGTTTTAAAAGTTGCGAATCTGGATTACTATACAGAATCTCCTTGGTAAGGTTTTTAACTTGTTTGAAGGCTTCATTATTTTTATGTTTGAACACAATGGTTGCTGCATGAAATTTTGCCAAAGCCTAAAATTGATAAAACAAGAAGATAGTAAAATTTTTCGCTTGATTAAAAAGAAAACATACCTGCAGAATGTACATACATTCATTTGGTTTGATATGCCCTCTCTTCTTATCAAACATTTCGTAGTCCTGGTTGACTCCACATAAATCCTGTAGAATGATTCGTCCAGCTTTGGCGGAATAGCATACTGGAACTGGAAGGGAGTTATCTTCATAAACATTATTTAAATGCGGAAATATTGTTGTATATGCTATTTCTTCATTTTTGGCGGCAAGATCAGATTTATACAGTTCTTGATGATCTTTTGAATGGGACCCTTTCACAATTACGTCAAGATGAAACTCTAAAATAAGGCAAATGGTACAAATTTTTACCGTTCGTGATATAATATAACTTACTCGCATCTTCTTTGAAACCAGA
Organism: Rhagonycha lutea; assembly: GCA_958510855.1. Lineage (NCBI taxonomy): Eukaryota > Metazoa > Arthropoda > Insecta > Coleoptera > Cantharidae > Rhagonycha > Rhagonycha lutea. The sequence continues at coordinate 17,368,233 of OY294042.1, forward strand.
CAGCGTACATTTGTTTACTTCGCTCATAAATGATCGTGGAAGTAACGACCTATCGCCAGCTTTGATTCCATCGACTCTGATATTATCATTTTTGTAGAACTTTTTCAAAACAGATTCAAAGTATTCCTTGCTGACCGAACGATTATCGATTGGCACATCTGAAAATTGGTTCGCTTGAATTAGTTGAACAAGTGGAACTTGCTTCTGAATTCCCGGAATTAGGATCCCTGGCAGCTTCTTCATTATATGAATCATGTTTAATTACAACTAAAAGTTTACAATTAATTGAAATTAATATTTAAAATGATATTAGCGTTACCTTGAGAACTTTTGGTTACAGATGTGGAAATTTTTTTGACGAATCAAATTTATTAAAATCAGTCTTGAACTTCACGTTCAGGTGTATTTGGATAAATAAACTGGATGAATAATTGGAAAATTTACCACTAACAATTTTAAATATTTAAGTTACACACACAAGATAATCTTAACTAAAAATGAACTTGAAATATTGCATTATTAGAAAACTTTATCGTCGCAAATTGCAATATGGACATTTGTTAAACCGATAAGGTTAAATATTTGAAATGTAAAATAAATTGAATTAGAATTTTTAAAAATTTTATGGATAATTTAATCTAGGAAAATTTATTGTCGTTTATTATTTTAAAATTAAAATAATTTTTGAGATATACCGGGTGACCGGCCGCAGATGTGAACATAGGAAAATAACATGGGAAATTGATTTTTTTTTAATTCCTGCTTCCCATTATAACGAATTAGAATGAAACGAGTATCAATTTAAAGAGGTTTATTTTCCGCGTCTAAAGACACCCAATCACTTGATGGTTTGTTCCTTGATCATTGTTAAATACTCAAAATAAAATGACAAAATAGCACTTTTAAATAGATGTTAGATGCCTTGATTAAAATTCATTGCAATCATAGGCGCCGACTCCATGGGTGCTCCGGGGCCCAAGCACCCGACGGAACTTTGCACCCTTCACCACTATACTCATACTTTGAGTATACAAAAATACACACACAGTGTCGTCTCGTAAATTTTACAATATTGGAAAAATTTTACAAAAACTCAAAAAAGATTGAATGATGTGATGATTTTGAATGTGCATAGGGACTCAGACAGTTTTAATAATATTAATATAGATGAAGTATGTGATGAATTTATAGGTCAGGTGAGCACAAGACTGAATACATTTACTTTATCTAAAAATGTATAAGTTTTCTTTTTTTTACAAGAATGTTAAGGCTAGGATATACAGTGTGTTCGAGGTGTCATGAAATTTTTAAATTATATGTATGAAACCCTAAGGAATGCGGTTTCCTATTTTTAATTTTTTAATAAAATTTTTTTTAATTAATATTTTTAAAATATCCCGTTTGTAATTTTTTTAGCGGAAATCAAGTTATTGAAATTAATTGCTTATCAACAATTAAAATTTAAAATAGAAATAAAAATACTCAAAAAAAAGGTGACCACGCCCATTTCCCCGAAAAATTTTCGCCTGCGGCGCGCGCCTTTGGCGCTGCTCGCTTCGCTCGCATTCTTTTCCCAATTTTCCCAAGCACCCGACCGATTTTTCTAAAGTCGGGGCCCCTGATTGCAATTGTTTATTTGAAAACTAATTTTAAACGCAAGTTTTGACAGTTCAACCATTCAAAGCAGGTCTGATTTTTAAAAAATCGCTTATTTTAATGCTACATTTTTAACATTATTAAAGAACAAAACATCAAGTGTTGGGTATCTTTAGACGCGGAAAATAAAACTCTTTCAATATATTATACTACCTACTATCTTTTTCATTCTTATCCGTTCTGATGAGAAGCAGGAATTAAAGAAAAAGTAATTTCCTATGTTCACTGTTTACTTTAATTTCTGTGCAGCCCTGTGTTTTTTTTTTATCAATTATCTCCAATTTATTGAAAAGTTGAAAAATTTCAAAAACTTGTATTCCTGAGGGCATCCTTTTTGCCATTCCGTATAATGGGGCGTGCTATGTTTTATGCTATGCATGCCGCAGCTATGCCGCAACTAATTAGCAACAAATTGGAATCTCGTTAATCCATGCGTTATCCAGATAGAATCTCGTTAATCCGTTAATCCATTCATGCGCGTCATGTGCGCCACCACTTAAATGGCTGTAACTATCGAACGGTAAGAGCAACAAATTCGCGATTGCCGCAACTAATTAGCATCAAATTAGCAACAAATTCCCATATACTTATTTTTTGATTTTAGTAAATTTTTGAGTGGTGGCGACGCTAGGTTGATATCAACCTAGCGCCGCCACCACTTAATTGACTGTAATTCGCGAACGGTAAGAGCAACAAATTAGCATCAAATTAGCAACAAATTCTCAACATATTTTTTTTAGGTTTTGAGAAACCTAATGAAAAATGAATAAATAATGAAAAAAAAATCGTTCCACCAAGACATATTTACATTTATATTTAAAATTCAGTTGTATTATTTTTTATATCAAACTATCAGGTCAGCAGGCTGATATCATAGAATAATAACTAATAGAATAAGAACCGACACTCCAGGGTGAATCCCAATGACAAATTTTCAGTGTGCATAGATTGGCGCAGGAAACTAGCAAAATGGCGACTTGAATTTGACAGTCAAGTAGTGACATTTAAACATGTAAACCACAAAAACAAAACATTGTGTTGTTATTATTATTTGAAATTTTGCTAGTATCACAACCAACAAGACACCTTTTAGTAATTTGTGCAAGCCAGGAAGAAGATTTAATAAAATTTGTTAAACATATGGAGAACCTCTTCCAACAAAATTTTAAGAATTTTGCTATTTTACCTAATCTCGGGAAAAATTTGTTAATTTTACCTTATTTAAAAATAAAGTATTTGAACCAAATTTGGATCACTTGATCACTAGGACTTGGGTTGGGTTGGGTTCCTGTGCAAAAAAAAAAAAACTTTAAAAACTTGAGAGGAGAGAGATGGCCCAAAAATTTGTTATAGAGATTATGCGCATCATTGGATTATCTTCTTAAATTTCTTGAATACTTGATCTGCTCAAGCTTCAAGACATACTACACAAAGGGAACGTGAAACTGAAGATGAACGCACTAGAAGACTCAAAACACAAGCTTCAAGAGAAGCTAATCAAAGGAAAAGTGAAACTGAAGATGAACGCAATGGAATACTCCAAACACAAGCTTCAAGACATGTTACTCAAAGGGAACGTGAAACTGAAGTTGAACGCGATGGAAGAACAAGCATGACAAAGGAATTATATATAAAATATTTTATTTCATAAAACCCCGGACGAGGCCGGGTATCCCGCTAGTATTATAGTATATTTGTGTATGTAACACTAAACATTTTAATCACTTTATCATCGACCATCGTTCGTATTGCATAGTTTTGGAATATTTACATGATATCGATATTGGATTCCTTTAAATTCATATTGGCTTCAGAATTTCTTTGCCAGAATCCAAGTGAATGCCAAAATTATTTACGTCTACAGCCCGTGAAAGGATGAATTAGTAAGTAATTTATGTATTTCTTTTATACAGGGTGAATGAGAGCACCCGTATCAGTCATTTTTTTCAAAAACGGCTAGTCGTAGAGAGTTGGGTTAAAAAAATTTATTATAAAAGCCATAATAAAGAATCGAATGGTGATATTATTATTTCTCGAAAAGGTCGGCGTCCCGAGTAGTTTGCTCCAGGCTCCAGAAACTCCAGAACTCCAGAATTTTAAATGACACCATAGGTCGAAAATAGTATAGTTGAAAAGATCTTGCAGAAATAAGCAAGTTTTGTAGGAAAAATTATTTTATTACTTCCTCCCCTTTTCAGTAATATTCGATTGCATATCGTCGTTGCGCCTTTAAAACCCGACATGTGCACATTTTGAGCAAAATGCGTTAAGTACAGATTTCGATTAAGGGTTTCAAGCCGGACATTTCCATAAAAGAAATTTTTTTTTTTTCTGTAAAATAGTTGTTTAATGAAGGTAAATCAAAAAGCGCTACTATGTGTAAATAATAAAATGTGTGTCTTCTAAATACGCTATGACGCAACTTAAATCAGCTATGTGCACTAAATTTATTAATAAAACAAATTATAAGATTCATATAATTTCGTTTTTAATAATTATAATGTTATTAAATTGTCAATTAGGCCGTATAAAACGTAAAATTATACGTGGAGTCTGTACTTCAAACAGAAACAAAACAAATCAGTTTATACCTTCTCCTGAACAATTTACTAAAATGCACATGTCGGGTTTTGCAGGCGCAACGACGATATGGGTGAATGAGACCACCCGTATCAGTCTTTTTTTTCAAAAACGGTAGGTCGTAGAGAGTTGGGTCAAAAAACTTTATTATAAAAGCCGTAATAAAGAATCGAATAATGATATTATTATTTCTCGGACAGGTCGTCATCCCGAGTAGTTTGCTCCAGAAACTCCAGAACTCCAGAATTTTAAATTTTATAGGTCGAAAGTGGTATTGTTGAAAATATCTTTAAGAAATAAGCAAGTTTTGTGGGAAAAATTATTTAATTACTCCCACCCCTTTTAAGTAATGGTAGTCTCATTCACCCATATGCAATCGAATATTACTGAAAAGGGGAGGGAGTAATAAAAATTTTTCCTACAAAACTTGCTTATTTTTGCAAGGTCTTTTCAACGGTACCATTTAAAATTCTGGAGTTTCTGGAGCAAACTACTCGGGATGACGACCTTTAAAAAAACGGGCGTGAAAACCGGGGGGTCTGTAGGGTATGGAATACCCTCCAGCATAGAACCAGCAACGAAATGACTTTTCAAAATTGATATAGATACAAATTTGTTCTTAAAAAATCGTCTGATTGGATATTTACGGTTGGGGAGTATTCCATTCCCCCCGTTTTCGATTGTTTACTGTTGTAAGTAAGTACCTCCCAGGTCAGGAGAACTTTTTATCAACACAAATTACACAATACTTAATTTTATCTCATTTTTTAATTTTTTTGTTCTATTTTCTAATCTAGGGTGGCTAACCCCGCTAGACCCCTGAAATGTGAAGAAATTGGCATTAAACCAGGAGGTCTGGGGTATGGAATACCCCCCAGCATACGGAAGTAACGAGATTACTACTTTTCAAAATTCATAAAGACGTAAATTTAATAATTGAGAAAACATCTTTTTGCTGACTTACGGCTGGCGGTATTCGGTACCTCCCAGACCCCCCGCTTCTAATTGTTTACTTTTCAAAGGATTCTCAAGGTCAGGGAAAGATTTTTTTTTCAGGAACATAAATTACATAATATTTAATTTTATCACTTGTTTTAAAGTGGTTTTTCTATTTCTTAGGTAATTTAGCCCTCTAGCTTATTTTGCATCTCAAATATGATGTGCGCACGAGGCCTCTGCGCCACCTTTGCACGTTCTAGTTACGGCTCTGCCAAGAAGGTGTCAGGAATTAGAGAAGAATGCGGGACGGGACGAAATTAATCGTCCTGTGGCATATTCAGTCCCATTCGGGACGGCTACGCATGTTGCTTGAATCAAATGTAGATAACGGATTCACGTTCAATCATGAAATAGTATAATTAAAAATGGTCATTAAAAAAAATTTTTGTGAAAAATTGACAATTATTAGCTTTTAAAAAAGTCATAAAATCAGAAAATCATGAACCAAATAGGCACCGTGCCAAATATCTTTAAGTGCGATCGACCGGACGACGCATGTTGCTCGGAGCAAATGTAGGTGAGAGATTCAACAAGTTATTAAATTAATTATTAAATAGGGTTAAAAAAGGTAATTTTTCAAAGGGTTTTGTTTCATTTCTGTATTATAATTTTGCGGGATCCGTGGAACGTACAGAACCCGCGGGACGTGAGGGACCCCCGGAACGGGATGGGACAAGAAAAAGTAGTCCCACATTCTTCTCCATCAGGAATGAATATTTGTTGGAGTAGATGATTTGTTAGTGGAGGACCTAATGAACGGACATTTATTAATTAGTGGGGGGGAGGGTAAACAAAATTTCGGACGTCTTTTATGGACGGCACCTTAGGTTTCTTGTCGAGCTAACAACTGGGTTACATTATTAACCACAAAATTATTCTGAAAAAAGAAAAAGAACAAAGTTCGACAAATAACCTAAGGTGTCATCCATAAAAGACGTCCGAAATTTTGTTTCACCGCCTCCCTAATTAATAAATGGTCGTTTATTTGCCAAACGCTTGGCCATATTGCTCTTCCATTTGCGTCACTTTCATATCTAGTTAAGCCCCACATATACTGTGAATCTGGACGACATCTCCCGTGATGAGCTGTGCTTAGCCTTAACTTCTCCCATCTATATCCTTTCCCCCTCTTAAATTTATTTTCACTTCTCAAATCAGGCTCAATGCCAACTAAGGGTCTGAAATTCCCAATTAAATTTTCTAACGTCAAGTGTCAAGATTGACGGCCAGAAAGGTTGTGCTGTGTGTTTGGTGGGATTGGTAAGGAATTATCCAATATGAGCTGCTCTCGTCGCGTCGGTCCAGATACTCAATTCGAACCTGTACTGTCAACAATTGGACTGGTTGTAGCTGGCGATTGACCATAAGCGACCAGAATTGTCCAAAAGGCGAGGAATCGTCTTCCATTACACACGTCAATAGTGACTCGCCAGAAATTCTGAGAGCTCGGATGGGAGGTTTTATTGCATCCACCTTATAGTCCGTACCTGGCACCAAGAGACTATCATCTTTTCCAATCCATGTCAAACTCTCTTATTAGTGATGTAAAACTGGCTTCAAAAGAGGTCTGTGAAAATTGGTTGTTCGAGTATTTTGCCAATAGGGACATTGGGTTTTATGAGAGAAAAATCATAAAATTATCATCACAATGGCAACAAATTATCGAACAAAATGACGCATATTTGCCTCAAATCAAATGAGTGTAACCGTGTTAAATAAAGTATTAAAGTAAATGCCAAAAAAAATGGATTACTTTTTCCCCAACCTTATATTATGTAGCCTTTGTCGCTTTATTTATATAAATTAATTTTTAATATTAGATAAACATTACTACAACATTTGAGGGGTGTAGAAGCAAAAGGTACTAAGTCGTAAGTTTTTAATTTTACAGGAGAGCCAAAAAACTGTGGTTGCTAAACTTATTAAGTTATATTTTCATTTTTCAGTTTAAAAAATCAGAAATAATTCAAAGAAGGGATATCCCGAATATTAGATATGTCCTTCGCTTAATTACTTCACTAATTAAACTTTAAAATACACATAGTACCTTTTGCTTCTAATAATCAGCTATTTGCTTCCAATTCTGCTACTGTTTGCTCTTTTACAGCACCAATATTATGTTCAAAGGTTTCTAAATTAGACATACAACGCCAATCAAATTAAAACAGTATCCTTTGCTTTTCACTCGCGGCTGATTTAATATAAAGTTAGTACCTTTTGGTTCTAACCTCTAGTTTTTAACCCGATTTACATGGAAATTAGTACCCATTGCTTCAAACTAATATTACATACTTGTAGAGCTCGTCAAGACGAATCCGACGATACCAATAACTCATTTTGCGAAAAAGTTGGAGTTAGTACCTTTTGCTTCTACACCCCTCATTTAATTTATGTTATAAATGACATCTGCACAATGTTATATATAACGATGTTTAAATTATATCCCCACCACATCGTAATAATATTAAACCGATGTCGCAGATGTTATATTATTATTTAATGTTATATTGGGTATCAGGTTATTGAATAATAAACCAATATATAAATACAACACTTTATTATATGAAGCTATTTGGTTCGTAGTTAGATATAGACTGATTACTAATAAGTTCAGTCATTGTTACATGAACTTACTCCCACATACATACGCATAATATTTATTCTTACAACATCTCCTTTTTTTTATAATTATTGAATAACAAATTTAAATCAAAGTTATATTATAATAATTCTTAAAACTTAAAATAACAAACTTTTCTTATTTCTAAAACTGATTACTTGTAAACATAATCTTTTAAATAACTAGGTCTCTTTAATTCTCTTCCATATCGCGACCTTGTCACTACTTCATTTTCCCGACTTTTAGTTTCACTTTCCGGTACCACTACATTTTCAAACTTATCATCACTGTTATTATTGAGTTTAGATTCTAACAATTGTTCAAACAAATCCTGATTATGATAGTTATGTTTCTTAAAATTATTTTTATTAACCTTTTTTATGAATCTCTTGTTTCTATTAACAATTTGATCATTATTGTGAAATTTAACATTATATGAACGAGGCCTGTAACTATTTTTGTTAACAATCATTGCAGGTTCCCAATACTTTTTTATTTTATTTTGAACTACAACTTCATCACCCTTTTTTAAATCAGGTAAATCTTTAGCTGTTAAATCAAATTGCGACTTTTGTTTAATTTGAGAATCTTTTAAAACTTTGTCAAAATTTTTATGACTGTAATTTGGTTTTAATAGGTTTTTCTTTATTGGTACGTGACCTCTAAGTCTTCGTCCGAAAAGTAATTGTGCTGGTGACGGCATATTTGTTCCCAATGGTGTATTACGATATTCTAATAATACTAAATAAGGATCTTTATTATCGAATTCTGCTTTTTTAAACAATTTCTTGATTGTTTGAACTTGTCTTTCGATAAAACCATTTGATTGAGAATAACGTGGAGATGATGTCTTATGTATTATTTCCCAATTTTCCAAAAAATTTTGTATTTTTTCATTCGTGAATTGCGGTCCATTATCCGTATAAATTACTTCTGGCTTTCCATGTCTAGCAAATATGGATTTAAATATTTTAACAACTTTATCGGCAGTTGTTCTTTCAAATATTTCAACTTCAGGATATTTTGAATACCTGTCTACCACTAAAAGATATTCTTTTAAATTTAAGGTAAAAAATTCTGCGGCTACACTTTGCCACGGTCTTTCTGGTAGTTCTCGATTAATTAATGTTTCTTTTTGCTGAGTATTTTGAAATTTCAAACATGCTGCACAATTTTTAATCGTGTCTGTTATTTCTTTAGTCATAAATGGCCAATATACCAGTTCCTTTGCTCGATTTACTGTTTTTGAAATACCCAAATGATTATAATGAATTCTACCTGTAATTTCTTTTCGCATAGATTTAGGTATTATAAATCGATCTCCTCGAAATAACACTCCATTGATTTCAGTTATTTCATCTTTAATTTTAAAATATGGTTTAACTATGTCATTAAGTTTACTTTTATGACTTGGCCAACCTTGTGATACTATTTTCTTTAGCAAGGTTAATTCTTCATCTTTGTCAGTTTCATTTTTCAATTTATTGAACTGTTTTGGGCTAATTTCCGCATAGTTAATAATATTAACATGAGCTTCTATTTCACTCTCTATTACTTTAAAATCATTGTTTTCACAAAATGCCCTTGACAACGTGTCAGCTAAATAAAGTTTCTTTCCTGGAACATATTTAACTTCCAAGTCGTAATTTAAAACATTGAATAACATTCTTTGTAACCTTGGTGGGCTTTTCTCAATTGGTTTTTTAAAAATACTTTCCAACGGCTTGTGATCAGTTTCTACTGTCACTTTTTTTCCATAAATATATTGTTTGAATCTTTGACAACCAAACGTAATTGCCAACAGCTCTTTCTCGATTTGAGCATACCGCTTTTGCGTGTCATTTAATGCCTTTGATGCATACTCAATTGGTCCTCCTTCCTGAAGGATTACTGCACCCATGCCCTCACTCGAGCTATCTACCGATAAGGTAATTGGTTTCTTCTCATCGTAGAATTTCAACACGGGACTTTTACTTAACAAACCTTTCAGGTGTTCAAAATCCTCTTCGTGTTTTTGTGTCCAGTTCCACACAACATCTTTCTTTATAAGTTTTCTTAAATTTTTGGTTAATTCTGAAAGATTTGTTATAAATTTGGAAACGTATGTTACCATTCCTAAAAATCTACTCAATTCTTTTGAGGTTTTAGGCGTTTTAATTTGCTTGATTGCTTCAACCTTTTCATTATCAATTTCAATTCCTTTCTCTGAAATTATATGTCCTACATATTTAATTTGCTTTACGCCAAATTTACATTTTTCTTTATTAAATTTTACTCCTTTTTCTTTTGCTCTTTCCAACACATGATTTAAAATTTTATCGTGTTCCGCTTCATTTGGAGCAAATATGATCAAATCATCGATATAAATTTTTATACCCTGTATTCCTTTGAATACTTCCGTAAAATTTCTATGAAAAATTTCAGGTGCATTGTTCAACCCATATGGCAATCTGTGAAATCTATATCTTCCAAAAGGTGTGACAAATGTTGTCAGTTTTGAAGAATTTTCTGACAATGGAATTTGCCAAAATCCTTTTGAAGCATCTAGCACAGAAAATATTTTTGAACCAGCCAAATTATGCATCAGCTCTTCAAATGTAGGTAATTCATACCTTTCTCGCAAAATTGCATTATTTAATTGCCTCGGGTCTAAACAAAGCCTTATTTTATTCTTAGGTTTACTGACGATTACAATTGGATTGACAAATTCAGTAGCCTCAGTAACCTCACTAATTATTTTATCCTTGAGCATCGTATCAAGATGCTTTTTTAAAGGTTCCCTTAATGCAAATGGGACTTTTCTGCATGTTGCTGCAGCCGTTTCGTAATCTTTTTTTAATTTAAAATCACATGGTTCCACCTCGATTTTTCCTATTCCTTTGAATAATTCAGAATAATCTCTTAAAACCTTTACTTTATAATCATCATTAATTACATTAATGTTCAAATTTTGGGTTTGTTTTAGCAAATTCAAATTTTGTATCGTTTTGATACCTATTATTGGTTTAGCAGCTAAATCTTTAACATCAATTATTAAAAAATTTATTACGTTACTTTCTTTTCTGCAAATAATATTCAAATTACAGGACCCTACAACATTGAGTTTTATACCTCCATAATTAAAAACCTCGTTCTTACATTTTCTCAAACTTAAATTTTTTAATTTTAACTTTTCAAAAATAAATAACGGAATAACATTACAATCTGCCCCTGTATCTAATTTAAATTTTATATTTTGATTAATTTCTGGTATTAAAATTGTTTCGTAAAATTCAGAATTTACTGTATTGACTGTTAAAGTACCTAATACATTTTGCATGACATCAGAATCGCTTTCTGAATCATCTGTTTGAACTTGAACCCAATTAATATTTTTAGATTTACACATTTTAGCTAGGTGGCTATACCTTCCGCATTTTCTACACCTGAGAAATTTTGCTCTGCACGGCTCATTGAATTGATGACCTTGACCACAACGTTGACATACCTGTTGTCTGAAGTTGTCCTTATGAGATGAATATTTATTTCTGACCTCATATTTGTTGCGTCCTTGGTTTGGCAGTTTCCTCGATACCATTTCAACTTTTTCACTTCCGTGGGCGTCTTTATTCAGATTTTTCATATAATTTTCACTTTCTTCAGCAGCTTTGCAAATTTCCACTGCTCGCTTGTAATTTAAATTCGGCTCTCTTAGCAACCGATTTTTAGTAGCTGGATTTTTTATTCCACACACTATTCTGTCTTTAATTAATTCGTCTTTTAAATCCCCGTAATCACAGTTACGCGCAATTTTCCTCAAATCCGCTAAGTACGCTTCAAACGTTTCCGATTCGCGCTGGCATCTCGTATTGAATTTACTTCTTTCAACACTTTTATTAGTTTGAGGTAAAAAATAATTGTCATATCTTTTAATTACTTCACTAAGGTCTTTTTGTTGCTCATCAGTTAGATCGAAAGATTTGTACACTTCACGGGCTTCGCGACCAATGCAATGTAACAAAATAGCAACTTGTACATCACCTGCTTTTAAACTACAGCCACTCGCGATGTTAAAAATTTTAAAATCGGATTTAAACAATTTCCAATTTTCGGAAATGTCACCTTCCATTAACATGGATTTTGGTTGTTTGAGGAATTCCATTTTCACTTTTAAATATTACCTTTGTAACACTTTACTTTATCCACTATTTATTACCTTTGTAACTTTGGAAACTAGTTAATGCCTTTGCACTAATTATTTTTATTATTACCTTTGTAATAATTCTTATTGAGTCTTCTTCTAACCCCTTTTTACGACTGCGCCATGTTATATTATTATTTAATGTTATATTGGGTATCAGGTTATTGAATAATAAACCAATATATAAATACAACACTTTATTATATGAAGCTATTTGGTTCGTAGTTAGATATAGACTGATTACTAATAAGTAGGGTCCGGATTTGTAGGCATTTGCATGTTTTTTTTGCGTACAGGCACGTGAAAAATTTTAAAAGGGGAGCATGTTTTACGCCTTTCTGAATCGTTTTATACAGTTTTTATTTTGCCTATAATGCATATTTTGAGTTTAAGTGCATATTTGGCGGTTTGTTGCCTATTAATGCTTATTTGCTTATATTGGTATATATTTTGCATATTTAGCAAATCAAGTAATAAAATTTTAAATAATTTTAATTAATTAATATCTACTTTGTCAACTGTAGCTGATTCAGTGCAATAACTGTATATTCTATTAATATTACTGTTCTGATCATGTTACCAAGAAGGTGCATGTCCCCCCCCCCCATTTCGAATTTTGACTCCAAAATAGTCTCAATCGTTTGTGATTTGTTTGTGCCTGTTTGTGCAAACATTATTTTCGTTTGTACCCAAATAGTTTTCGAGATAATTCAATTCTAAGTTGGGGGGGGGGTAGAGACATGCCTTTTTGATATTCAAATTTCGGATTCAAAATAGTCTCAATCGATTGTACTTCGTTTGTGCTTGTTTGTGCAAACATTATTTTCGTTTGTACCCAAATAGTTTTTGAAATATTAACACGTATTAGCATGTGGTAATATTTACAGTTTTTTGTGAATTTCGGATTCAAAATAGTCTCAATCGATTATAATATTTCGTTTGTGCCTGTTTTTTAGAGCATATTTGAGTGCTTATTTTGAAGTTTTTAGAGCATATTTGCCTGCATATTTTCAAGTTTTTTAGTGCCTACAAATCCGGACCCTACTAATAAGTTCAGTCATTGTTACATGAACTTACTCCCACATACATACGCATAATATTTATTCTTACAACAGCAGATGCAATGTTAATACAATGTTGTGACAATATTGTAGATGTCGCAGTAATGTTGTATTAACATTAAAAAATCTAACATCGCCGATGTTAATTTAATGTTACATGTCTATGTGGGATCAGGTCGACTAACAAGGGCACTGTCAATGTGCCAGTATTGACCATCATTTACACCTTTATTGTTATACTTGTTCTTCATAATTAGAATTTCCTCTGGTGAAAATTTAAAATCCTACAATTTAGCCAATTTAGAGTAAAATCGATGTTAAAGACCGAAAATGCAGATAATTTTACATTGTACATGTCGCAGGAAAATAGCAATTTTAGGCATAGAGCTTTTGCGTAGGCAAATAGTATTTACCTGAGCAAATAGCTTCATAAAATTTATTTTCATTTAAAGTTGTTATAGAGTCCTTGAAAAATTCAATAAACTTTATTTTGAAAAAATTCAATGCTTGGTTTTGGAGAAATGAAACTTCAAACAATTAATAACACTTTAATAATATTATTTGTAGAGATTTTTAAATAGAATGCATACATATTTTTTGCTTTTTCCACGGGCAGTGCTTTTTCCCAACTCAAAATTAAGGAAGATAAATAAAAAAAGCAACAATCAATAAATCAGCCATAGCGAGAAAACTAAGCATGACATTAATTATTTGTCCCCGTGATCAGTCCGCCCCTGATCTTAGCAAATTCGAAAAACATTAAGCGAGTAATGCGAGTAATTTTGTTGCATCCTATATAAAAAATTTAATTTGTGGGTTTATTGTTAATTCTTTTACTGATGAATACAAATTAATGGTCTATTCCATGGGTCTATTCTGTGTATCACTCTTTTTAAACAAAATTTGATAGTACTTGAAACTTTAAAGGTTAAAGGCCAAATCTTAAGTGATCTTGAATTTGAGATGAAAGCCAAAATCTCGATGCTGTTTAGAATTTTCATCACGAAATAAAAGGTTGACAAAGTACCTACCTAATACAGTATTATTATTTTAATTATTTACTTTTAATTTAATAAGTGGAGAAGAAAAATCTTTTTTGTACGCCAATGGCGAAATATGCAACTGTCACTTTTGTAAGAACGATGTACACGTAGTATTGTGACGTGACTTATTTATTAGTTAAATTTACAGGTAAATTAATTATTACGTGTAATTTTCAATATACTTACACATAATAATGAACATTTCTAACGTTGTGAATTAAAAATTATATTTGTAGTGGTTGTAGTAACGTAGATTTCGTACGATTGGTCCTGCATAACCTAAAAGTCTTCATATTTGAGATTCGTTTTTAAAGTGAAGAAATATGTTGACAAAATTTGAAACCAAATCAGCCCGCGTGAAGGGTTTATCGTTTCATCCAAAAAGACCTTGGATATTAACTAGGTAAGTTTTGTATTATCGGCTGACTTGTCACAATTTTTCATTCTTCGACAATCTTTTAGTTTGCACAACGGCGTGATACAGTTATGGGATTATCGTATGTGCACTTTGTTGGAGAAGTTTGATGAACATGACGGACCTGTTAGGGGTATATGCTTCCATAACCAACAGCCTCTTTTTGTGTCGGGCGGTGATGACTACAAAATTAAAGTAATGCGTTTTTAAACTCGAGAATCATAACTAATTTAGTTTTCGTAGGTTTGGAATTACAAACAAAAGCGTTGCATTTTTACGTTGTTGGGTCATTTGGATTACATCAGAACCACAGTTTTCCACCACGAATATCCTTGGATTGTCTCGGCTTCTGATGATCAAACAATAAGAATTTGGAACTGGCAAAGTCGCGCTTGCATTTGTGTTCTCACAGGTCACAATCATTACGTGATGTGTGCCATTTTTCATCCGTCTGAAGATCTATTAGTTTCTGCTTCTCTTGATCAGACTGTTCGTGTGTGGGACATCTCAGGTTTACGTAAGAAAAATGTGGCACCTGGTCCAGGAGGTTTAGATGATCACTTGAAGAACCCAGGATCTACCGATTTATTTGGACAAGCAGATGCTGTTGTGAAACATGTTCTCGAAGGACACGATCGTGGTGTAAATTGGGCTTGTTTTCATCCAACTTTACCGCTAATAGTATCTGGTGCAGATGATAGACAAATCAAGTTATGGAGGATGAACGATTCCAAAGCGTGGGAAGTAGATACTTGCCGTGGTCATTATAACAATGTTTCCTGTGTTTTGTTCCATCCACGACAAGAACTGTTACTTTCTAACAGTGAAGATAAGAGCATCAGGGTTTGGGATATGACAAAGCGTACCTGTCTTCACACCTTCCGTAGAGAGCATGAGCGATTCTGGGTGTTAACTTCCCATCCGACATTAAACTTATTTGCAGCTGGTCATGACTCCGGAATGATTATTTTTAAGCTCGAACGTGAAAGACCAGCGTACACAATCCACGGCAATTTTCTTTATTACGTGAATGAAAAGTATTTGCGTAAGTTGGATTTTACAACTTCTAAAGATGTTCCCGTTATTCAAATTAGAGGTGGTGGAAAAGTGTCCGTTCACGGTATATCTTTTAATCCTGCTGAAAATGCGATTTTGTTGTGTACAAGATCCAGTAATCTCGATAACAGTATTTATGATTTGTGTATGATTCCTAAAGAACAGGACCGTGATGTGCAACCTTCCGAATCGGATAGTAAGAGATCTGCAGGAATAACGGCCATATGGGTTGCTAGAAATCGATTTGCTGTATTGGACCGATCTTATCAAGTAAGTTATATTATTTTGTAATACTAAAGGACCGGTTAATCATTTTTAAAAATTACAGCTTGTAATAAAAAATTTGAAAAATGATGTAACCAAGAAAGTACAAACTCCACCGTGCGATGAAATATTCTATGCCGGTACCGGAATGTTACTCTTGAGAGATGCTGATCATGTGACGTTGTTTGATGTTCAACAGAAGCGAACACTTGCACAAGGTAATACATCTGTAGTCAAAACCATGATGAGAACATGAATATGACTCATATGCTCACATTTGGTGACCCCCATACTTAAGCTCTCATAATTATATTGTAATTATAAGTTTATTTCCTATAGTAAAAATTGCCAAGTGTCGTTACGTTGTATGGTCTTCCGATATGATGTACTTGGCATTGCTTGCTAAACACACAGTTACCATTTGTAACAGAAAGTTGGATATTTTATGTAGTCTTCACGAAAGTACTCGTGTAAAATCTGGAGCATGGGACGATGGTGGTTTATTTATTTACACAACAAGTAATCACATCAAGTACACGATTATTAACGGGTAAGATATTTCTTCTTATCATGACAATATTTTGACATATTTTATTTAGGGACCATGGTATTATTCGTACACTCGAATTACCAATTTATATAACGAAAGTGAAAGGGAATCACGTCTTTTGTTTGGATCGTGAATGCAGGCCTAGAATGCTTACGATTGATTCAACGGAGTTTAAATTTAAGTTGGCATTGATTCAGCATAAATATGAAGAAGTACTTCATATGGTTAAAAATTCACGCTTGGTTGGCCAAGCTGTTATCTTTTACTTGCAGCAAAAAGGATACCCCGAAGTTGCTCTACATTTTGTTAAAGATGATAAAACACGTTTCACACTTGCATTGGAGTGTGGTAATATAGAAGTTGCTTTGGATGCCGCAAAGTCACTAAACGAGCGGTCCTGTTGGTTCCAATTAGCAGATGCAGCTTTGATGCATGGTAACCATCAGGTCGTGGAAATGTGCTATCAACGCACAAAGAGTTTCGATAAGCTGTCTTTCTTGTATTTAATAACAGGAAATTTGGATAAATTGCACAAAATGATGAAGATTGCTGAAATTCGTAAACAGAAGTCATCGCAATTCCAGGGAGCACTTTTGCTAGGTAAGTTTTTTTAAATATTTTTTATTGCTAATATGACATTTTTATGATTATGGACTTGAGTACCTCGATTTACAATTCCCGCTTATTATAGTCTCAACCTCAATTCATATTTGAGCTATGTATCTTTAGTTTGTTCAATATTTTTCTTCTTACCTCAGGTAGCTACTTTGTACAAAGTAAAAAGAACTTTTTAATTATCAATTGATACTTCGAAATCACAATTCTAAATTACAATGATGAAAATCTCGTGCTATGGTGAAATTCATAGTATTTTTAAGCAAATATGTAATTCCACATTCAATTATTGAAAAACATGAGAATGTAAATATTCACTTTTATCTGTAATAGAGAAGAATGCGGGATGGATAAAATTCCGTCCTGCACGTGACGGGACGAGATGCCAATTCAGTCCCGTGCAGGACGGAATGCTAATTTAGTAAAATAGAAAAAGGACTTTAAAAAAAAGAGATAAAATGAAGTATTATGTAATTAATGTTCCTGAAGAAAATCTTTCCGTGACCTTGAGAATCGTTTGAAAAGTAAACAATCGGAAAAGGGAGGTCTGGGTGGTATGGAATACCCCCATGGGTATAGCGGGCTTAGCCACCCTAGATTAATAAATAGAAAAAAAAAACTTAATAATTTATGTTGAAAAAATCTTCTCCTGACCTGGAAGATACTTTCAACAGTAAACAATCGAAAAACGGGGGGTATGGAATTCTCCCCAACCGAAAATATACAACCAGACGGTTTTTTAAGAACCAAATTTGCGTCTATATCAATTTTGAAAAGTCATTTCGTTGCTACCTTATGAATTGTGTAGTTTATGTTTCTAAAAAAATCGTTCTCTGATATTACAGTCCTAGTACCTTAGACCAGGGCTAAGGAGAGATACGAAGGGGCGCCGGGCGTGTCTTATCAGTATAAATGGTCTATAAGCCTAGTACAACTCAAACTACATTTTCCTCTA
The DNA here is from genome assembly GCA_958510855.1 of Rhagonycha lutea. Lineage (NCBI taxonomy): Eukaryota > Metazoa > Arthropoda > Insecta > Coleoptera > Cantharidae > Rhagonycha > Rhagonycha lutea. The sequence continues at coordinate 17,386,227 of OY294042.1, forward strand.
ATAATATTGAAAATTGATTGCAGGGTTACCACAGATACATTTTTTCACTTTATTCACTTTTTTTACGATTTCACTTACAAAAATTTAATTTTTTGATAAATTTAAAATTTTCAATTAAATTCATTCATTTAAAATTTTAAAAATTGTCATTATCGACGCATGTTACTTGGGGGATTATAGGCGGGGATTCAACAAAGTCATTTTTGCGGCCTGCAGAATAAATAAAGGAATCTCGTAAATCCATTCGCGCGCGTCAGGATTTTATACTTTTCTTTTAGTAACATAGTTAGGGAGGCGATGCGATGTGATGGGGCGGTAAAAAAGAATTTTATTTTAAGAATCATTAAAAATAAAGACCGGTCGACGGCGCAAATATAGCTGATAAATTTCATCAATTAGGAAATATTCTGAAAAAAAGGTCATTGAAAACCATTTTCAGAGAGGGTGGGGGCGGACAATTTTAGCCCCCCCGGGTGGCAAAAGTTCTTAGTTAAGCCACAAAAAAAAACTGAAAATTAAAACAAAAATGTCATCTTCTTCAAAGAAGCAGTCTGGTGTAAGTTAAACACGGATAAACTAGAGAGCGGGAAACCGCGGTTCTAATCCTGACTGCGTCGGATGTGCTGTGATCTAAAAAAGTCCAAAATCGATCTGTGGACTATGATCCATTCCAACCCGCATTAGGCCAGCGTGGAATGGTAAGGCCTCAACCTTCAAGTTCTAAATTGAGAGAACTTGAAGAGGCGTATATCCAAAAATGGATGTAAATAAAAACGCTAATGAAGAATCGATTCTAATGGTGATCAAACTAGTAGGTGGGGAACTCAAATGATAACAAACTTAATTTATATTAATAAAATAATAAATTATTAATTAAGTGAAAATATTATTTTCACTTTTTTCAAAATTTATATACACTACTTTTTTGAAAATTGATACACTTTTTTCACTCAATTCTCGCTTAGAACTCTGTGGCAACCATGGATCAAGGGCTTTTCCATTCCTGTCGGAATATTGCCACTTCTATTGAAGTCTTTACAATCCATTTCACGAGGTGGATTAATCCTCTATATCCGGCCCGCCACAGTTTATTTCAGTAGCGTAACTAGACATGTGCAGGGAGCGCAATGCACTTGAGCGCTGGTGCTAAATAGGAGCCACGTCAGACATCTTTAGGCCGGTTTACGCCCATTGCTTGGAGCAAATGTAGGGGAAAGATCCAAGAAGTTCAATTAATTATGAAATATAGTTAAAAAAGGGCCATTCAAAAAAATTCGTTACGACGGTCGACGCATGTTGCTCGGAGCAAATATAGCTGAGGGATTCGCAAACGTTCAATTATGAAATAGGGTTTTAAAAAGTCACTCGCTGTGAAATCAGAAAAATATGAACCAAATTGCACGCCGACGCTAAGCCGTCGTTACGCCACTGCTAAGAAACTACAGTCACAAAAAATAAAAGAGGAATAGGGGAGGGGGTCCATTATGTTGGCATGATGAGCTAAGTTAGGTCTTGGTCCGCGGGACTAAGTGGAGGAGTCAGTGTGAGGAGACCCATATTTAGCTTATCAAAACCGCCGAGTGACTCAATAAACCTCCATGAATTGTAGTTTGATCAAGAGACGGGAAAAAGTAGAACAATTGCCATTAAATTTATTGAGTCTGAGGATGCTGTGCCCAAGCTTTCCAAAGCGTCCCTATTTTTTTCAGCATCATCATACAACATCTGCGTCATTTCCTTGGCAGTGCTAGTTCTATGAACATATAAATATTTTACATCCATTAGGTAGTTTACTGGGCTGACCTTCAGATGTGCCTGTAATACCCTGGTTATTATGTTAATGATGGCAATTCATTCACCCATTATTATTTTATTGTAAATGTAGATAAACCTTTCCATAAGAAACAATTTTTTTCAAATTTGTTTCTTTTTTCAAAATCGTTTCTTTGACTATGATTTCGCTAGACGGCTAAAGAATCATTTCTCAACCTGGGGGGTCGCTAAACTTCAGGAGGGTGGCGATGAGATATAAGGTTAAAATACTACTATTGTATTGGCTTTTTAAAGGTTAAGGGGTAAAAAAAGGTAGTTTCTGTTCCTGTTTGATAGCGTCCGTCAGTGTGATAGCTTTGCTATTTTTTTGAGAGCTATATTAGCTTGTGTTATGTCTATAGACAGGGGCGGTGCTAAGCGGTAAACAACGCATGGGGTCGCAAAATTGGTAAGCGAGGGTGGGGAGGTTAGAATTAGGATAGGGGGTTTAAAAAAAAGAGGTAATACGCTGTAAAAGTAGAAAATTTAGAACAAAAATGATTTTCATCTTTGCACCATTTGCAAATTTTATGATTTGGAGCGACATATTTGAAATTTGAAGGGAGGCACAAGAGCAGGTGGTACCAGTCCTGTGCATAGATACTGAAACTATAGGTTTTTAAGTAAAAATATTAATAGGAAGGGGGATTAAAACGTATTCTCATCGTCGCCTAAATGAAAACGCGATATGCGTTAAACCGAGGGTAGCAGATCCGAAAATCATACACTTTTCATTTTCTTTTTTTTTTACGATTTCATTTATAAAAATTTAATTGTTTGATAAAATTTTAAAAATTGTCGACGCATGTTGTTCGGAGCAAATGTAAGCAAGGGATTCAACAAGTTAAAGTATGAAATAGAGTTAAACAAATTTCAGGAAAAATTGAATATTAGGTTTTAAAAAAAGGTCATGAAATAAGAAAAAAATGAACAAAACATCTTTAGACGCGATCGATCGCCATTGATAACCATGGATTTCAATAAAAACCACCATGGAGCATACCATGTTCTGTTTGTTTAAACATCAAAAGTTTGGGGCATCCTCAAGTGTTAAATTACAAGAAATTGTTGGAATAAAAAGTATCCAAAAATTAATCCAAGGAAATCTTGGTTTTCAAAATTAATGGTTAAAAGAAAAATTACATTTTCTCGTGCGGTTTTGACACTTGCAATTTAGAATTGTGACTTTGAAGTGTCAATTGACAATAAAAAAAATTGTTACTTAAGGGTGCGATGTTTAAGACTTCCAAAACTTCATTTACAGCTTAAAATTGGTTATAGATACGGCGATGAATTTTTTTTTAATAGAAAAAGGAGAATTTTTCGAAGGTCATGATTATAATTTTTAATTGGTTTTGATAATGAAGTAACATTTTAATTATGTTAATTAGTAATTTTGTATCAAAAGTACAATTAATTAAAATTTAAAATAAATCTCAAGTTCCTGATTCTTCTTGCCAATTGTTATTTGTTATAATTAACAAATTTGTGTTTAAACAGGCGAAATGGAAGAGATAATACAAATACAAAAAGATTCAAAGCTAAATAACTTGGCTTACTTGACTGCCGCCACTCATGGTTATGACCAAACTGCAAGTGATATAAAAGCCAGCGAAGAAAATATTAGTGTGCCTGATCCCGATCCTCAAGCTAGATATTTACGTCCTCCTCCTCCAGTTAAACAGGCCGAGAGCAATTGGCCGCTGTTGACTGTTAGTCGAGTAAGTTTTTTTGATTTTTCAAAGTAGAAAAGAAACTAAAGGTATTATTTACAGAGCTTTTTCGAAAATATTGCGCTAAGCAAGAAGAATGCCGTTACGATGAGTGCCTTTGCACCTGATACAACAACCTTGGACACTTCCGTGGAAGTTGAAGGTGGTTGGGTTGATGATGAAGATGACGAAGTTGAAGGTGAACTTGGTACTGCTAACAAAACTGACAATGTATGTGTGACTTTTATTGTTTAATTTAAATATGTAATTATTTGTATTTGTGGTAGTTGGGTGACGGAGAGGCCGGTTGGGACGTTGAAGATGCCGATTTGGAAATTCCAGAACTGGAGCCAGGCCAAAGTGAACCCGTAGATGGACAAGAATTTATTCATTTACCCACACAAGGACCTTCAATAGGTACCCTTTGGACTAAAAATTCTCAGTTGGCTATCGACCACATCATGGCAGGATCGTTTGAATCAGCTTGTCGTTTACTTTACGATCAAGTAAAATCCTTCTATTATTTTAGTTTTACAAACTAATGGTTTTTAAATTTTAGGTTGGCGTTGTAAATTTCAAAGTGTACCAGAATATTTTCTTAAATTTGTTTGCCAGTTCTCGTACAATTTCAACATGGCAACAGAATTTACCGTCATCCTATAGTTACCCTCAACGGAGTGCGAAAGATTCAAGCGCCAAAGGTTCTTTACCAATTAAAGGAGTAAAACTTGCTGATTTGGTGCAACGTTTACAGGTAAACGCAAAATCAAGTTATGTAATTGTTTTTCTAACATATACAAATTTAGATTTGTTACCAATCTACAACAAAAGGGAGATTCGGCGAAGCTGTGGAGAATTTACAAAATTTATTATTACAAGTTACCCTTCTGATTGTGGATTCAAAACAGGAAGTTTCAGAAGCTCAGCAGTTATTAAAAATATGCAGAGAATATATTCTAGGATTGAAAATGGAAACATTCCGCAAAACGTTACCTAAAGTAACAGTTGATGAACAGAAACGGCAGTGCGAGATGGCTGCTTATTTTACACATTGCAATCTACAACCAATACATCAGATCTTAACTTTGAGGACGGCTTTAAATATGTTTTTCAAGATTAAAAACTATAAAACGGCCATCTCGTTTGCTAAACGATTGTTGGATTTAGGCCCCAAGTCTGATGTGACTCAACATGCGAGAAAAATATTACAAGCATGTGATGCGAATCCAGTTGACGAAGTTCAGTTGTTATATGATGAACACAATCCATTCAATTTGTGTGGATACACTTACAAACCCATTTATAGAGGAAAACCTGAAGAGAAATGTTCGTTATGTGGTGCCAGCTATTTACCACAATTTAAAGGTTGCCTTTGCAATGTTTGTGATGTTGCCGAAATTGGTAAAGATTGTTCTGGATTGCGATTATCTCATCAATTTAAATAAATGTTTCTATTCCTGTATACTATGCTATTCTTTCTAACAATTATTTTATAGTTATATTTTGCAGTTTGAAAAAGTGATCGACAAACTGCTTTTCGTTAGTATTTCATATTTTCTGTATTTTTTAATGTTTATAATAAACATCGTATTCATTTATTTCTTTAATTATTTATTACTATTTTACAATTTACCTTATTGTTTCCTTAGATTGTTTCTGTGCAGGCCTGTAAAGTTTTGTATTTATTTAAGACTACCAAAATTTTCTTCAATTAGGGGCCAGTTTTGTTAAATTGCAACAAATCCATGATGGTGTTCTTGCTAACTTACAGTAGTATAAAAATTAATGTGCAAATTACATGGTACACTGTACCAGGTCACTAAAAATTAAGAATTTTAAAAATATCACTTTAGAAATAAAAAATTTCATCATCGAAATAGTTAAATTTGACAAATTAAACCGCTCCACATTTAGAAACAAATATTTGAAATTAAAATTTGTTTGCTCAATCCTTTGACAGTGTGAATATTAATCAAAAATATGAAATAAAATTTTTTCAAACAAATGTTCATTTACGATCAAAATTCACATTGAAATATTTTTAATTTTGCTTAAAATGTCATTCGCAATCAATTTAGAATTTGTATAACTTTCTTTTTACTAAATTGTAACGTCATTTAGCTGTTTTTGTAAATTTTATAATGTACAATATCGAAAACTATTAAAAAACTGATACAAACTTCTTTTGTAATTTTTTGATAACTTTTTCATAGAAGACGGGACGTGAGCATGCTAACTAGGCCCACAATTTAAAAAATTTTCTATTGCAATTATGGTAGTTGAGGGTGTAAATAGCAAATATAAACTAAAAAATTTTATAGATCATTTGAAAATTGGCCAAAAACAGTAAAAATAAAATGCGAGTATTGTATTGGCTGGTTTCATAAGCTTAGCTTACACCAACTCGGCCGTAAAGTGCTTTTACACCCTCGGGTGCGTTCGGGCGCCTCGGCTACGAAAACCCGCCCCTCGGTTGTAAAATGACACTTTCCGGCCTAGTGATGAAAACTACTATTGTTTCAACCAGCCGATAAACCATACAATGTAGGATCGCTTTTTACCTATGCGCCCATAAACCTCTCCAATTAATGGAGCTTTTTGGCCATAATTTACCACGCTAGGCTAGCCTTCAGATGTGCCTGTAGCCCTGTTTATTATTAACGGTGGCAATTCGTCAACTCAGGGGGACCGCTGGCTTAACGTATCCTCCGAGACACGGAGAGTAAGTCATAAGAAAGTCTATGACTCTCAGGTTCTGTGTGTCAATAAAAGCATTTGTTTACTTTTTGAGTTTCCCCAAGCTACCGGTCTTTTTTCAGAATCCTCGGCCTGGCCTTCGCATTAATCAGGAGCTGGTCTATTAACATCGTCGCAAACAAACTGGAGAGGTCATCTCCGGATTATGACGGACTCTGGTCTCTGTTATGGTCCATAAATGTAGTAGAACGATAGTGATTGAATGTCAGTTCGTACACAGTGTGCAGTATCGATTATTGAGGATGACGATTTGAAGAAATTTTGGGGTACCAATCTGCAAGTAGTGGTTGGGCACAGTGAGAGCTTCGATAATGAAGTCGAGTGATTCCGAGAGTTCTTAGAGGATCCGACTGTTCTTGTTGGTATGGTAGCAGCTCTCGATCATGTGTTTGGCCTTGAGGTCTCCCGCTATGATAGTGCAATTGAGATTTTATGATAGGACTACGATGTCGAATTTCAAGAGATCTTTCTTGGGAGCGCTGTGTAGATGGATGAAACCTACAGTCAGTCGTGGTTTTGGATGTGGATGTCGATTGTTGTGGTTTTCGTTGATGCAGCACGAGGTTGATAACTTCCAAGCCTTTTAAATCATTATCTAAATTCTAAACTCTGCGTATCGGTTATTTTTGACATTGTCCTATTGGCTATTTGGAATTTTGGGTTTATGCCCATATTTCCTTCATCGTAGTTGGCATGAGCATTATCAATGATTATGTTAAGAAACCCCTCCTCGTGGGCGCATATGGAAGCGGGTTGCCCTCGTGGAGTCTATCCTTTCTTGCTTGGAGCTGTGATATGGGGCATCACCGTGGGAGCTTCCGTTCCGGCTCGTTACGGAATGGGCAATGTCCTTTAGATTAGCTGGGAATGCAAATCATAAATCATCATTAGCGATATGCAACCAACCAAAGACGATATATGACATTCACGGGAACACCCGGTAGGTATAAATAGTAAAACTTTTCGGTACTTGATCAATTATCTGACCTGCTTGTTTAACAATTATTAAACTTATATTTTAAAGTAATTAAAACAAATCATTAAACTTAATTTAATTCAAAATGTATAGAGTTAATTATTTACAACTTTTATTGAAAACCTTTAATTTTAAAATATTTATGAATAAGGAATTATTGAATATATTTCTAATTTTGAAAGTTAAAAAATCTAAAATTTAGTTTAAAATAATTAAGAATGATCCCGATTTAAAATAATTATTTTAAACGCGGGAAACAATTGAATAACTGTCAACAAGCACCTCCTCTTTTGTTTTATTTAAAATTTGTGTGTGTAATTGACAAGTTTTGTTCCGTTCTTATTCCTTTTTTTTAAATTTAAGTTTCCTGTACCTATAAACAAGATGATTTTTCTACAACCTGTCCCTGGATCTGGAGATGCCGGACTAATGGTAAAAAATAAAAATTTTTGTTTCTAATTAATTTGTTTTTTTGAATTGCAGGATCGACCAGATGAAATCCTTCGAGAGGAACATATTAACAATCAAGCAATTGACGATTTTCGCAACGATAGAGTGCATAACGAAATTAGAAATGTTGTCGAATATTTGAAGCACTTGACAAATAGAATGATGCTGTTCAAAGCACTGATAGAATTCCCGGCTACCGAAGATATCCATATTCCATGTAATGGCCGCAGAAGGGCGATAATCATACCGAAAGAAATTCAAAAAGACGACAGTGAATGAACATCCAACACGATAACCGACAATGAAATTTGTAACCGATACTTCCTGAATATTTATATAGACCACTCAAATACCTGTGATAAATTTGTAAAATGTCAATTTCATTACAGAAATTTATTCTTGTTAGTTGTTATTCTGAATTACAGCATGTCGATTTCAACTTGACATGTGGGTCTCGGAGAACCTCAAGTTACAATGTTTTTGTTTTTCATCATCAACAACATTTCAATTTTACTGTATTATTTTGTTATTGTTTAGGTTTTTCTTGTTATGATTCCTATACAACTAGATTTTTTAACTATAAAGCATTTTTTGCCGATCCTGTGAGGTTTGCCGATTTGAATGTTTTAAATTTAACCGCACATTATAGGACAATGGGTATAGTTGTTGGACTTTTTAATGACTAATTTTCTATCAGTTTGATTTTCCGTGTAATTACATTTTCTTGGCTGCGTGGAGTACCATCTCCACTCTTATCAGTTCCGGCCATGGTGTGGGGGTTTTTGATGCTTCACCCTGTATACATCATTAAAACACCCTGAATGGGGTCCCTAAATTTCCTTCAGAATTTTTGGAAAATAAAATTAAAATATGAAAATTCGCTGTATGTGAAAGCTATGTATCAAATTTCAGCCTCAAAAAGTCCAACCACACGAACGAGGAATGACAGACAACGCTCACACCAAGTTAAATAAAAGCTTTTACTAAAAAGGCAAAATGCCTAGAATCCGTGCTCTACACATCAATAACAGTTATTATTTATTTAATTAATAACAAATAACTCGATAAAACAAAATTATAACCAAATATCATCAACCAATAACTCATTAGAAAAACAACATTTATTGTGAACCTGTGATTTATTCAAAAAATATAGTAGGTAGTATGTAAGTAATATAAATTGCTAAAATAATTTATATAATACATCAACGACAAATTTGTAAGAGTCTGGAACAAAAGTTATTTCCAAATTTTTTTGATCTTCTTAGGCAGTAATTTCCTTTCAGCTTGATACGCTCTTCGCCATTTCTTTACGTTAGCCTTGTCCACTTCTATGAACGATTTAGATTTTTCCGCACGTAGAAGCAATCGTAAGTATAACTTTTGACATGCACGTTTCTTACTTAGAGGTTTAACACCGTTTATGCGGAAACGCACTACAACAAAATTTCCAGATTAATTCTATTATTATTAAGCACTTGGAAAAAGAATCTTACCTGACTGTAGAACATCTGTAACTAAGGACGGTATACGTCCTAATAGAACTTCAAATGGGCTGGGTATAACGCGGCCTAATTGCACCAATGCATGCTCCATATCCTTGCCTTTTAATAAATGGCTTATCATTTCTTGGCAAACACGCTGTTGTACCCTCACTACCAAGAGAGCGGAAGTAATTTTGTTAACTAAGCCCGGCGATAATCTATAGTATATTTGTGAAGGGGTAAGGAGAATCATTTCGTCAAAATCCAGTCTTCGAAAATAGTCATAGCAGACGTCTAACTTCTCGGAAACTAACCAAGGCCTCAAATTCCAAATTTCTATTAGACGTGGGGCCGGTAAATCTATTTCGGAAAGGGCTATTGAGTAGCCGCTGGTAGAAGCGGAGAGAGTTGGCAGAGGAGGGTATGTGCGTCTATACATCTGAAAATTAAAAAGAAATAAATAAATCTTAAAACAGTTAAATTAATTTTTTTTTTTTATTTCAATCAATTGTAATAATTAATGTCAAATTTTTACTCTAGGGTAGACTTCCCAAATTTTGCAATAAATTTAAAAATACCCTTGAATTTAATCCTTGTAAAATCTGGGAACAATTTTTTTCTTTATAAATGTTAGAATATTGAGTTTCAGTTACAAATAATATTGGCACCAAATTTACAATATGAAATAATGAATAACTTTTATATTTACAATTATACCACATTAAAACATTGTGACATATCTTTTGTAAAATCTATTCATAGTCCAGTTTGTTGCAAAAGGTGGTGTAGAAGATTATATATTTTTAACTTGTATATTATGGGTGGATGACATGTAAAAAATAAAAATGCCAACACAGGCGACCTCGGGAGAACTTTTGGTCTCCAAAAAACCACCAAATTTTAGAACTTTTCTTGCTTTCTCGCCTATAACTCCTAAACGGTGCACTTTAGCAAAAAAGCTACGGTATAACAAATTAAATAGTATTTAATTCTGCGTCAAATGAGTACCACAACTTAATAATTCGGTCAAGCGGTATGGTAAAAAAACTACGATTTTTTTCCAATTTTGTCAAAAACTGAGATAGAGTATTATTTTATATGAATCTGTAGTTTGTAGATGAGTACTCTAAGAGAAAAACTTATAAAGTAAATGTTATAGAGCGTCAAATTCTGCGTCCAACTGCGATGTGTACCCACATCCTGAGAGTATACGTGCCCCGTCATAATTTTCTCCACGCTATTCTCAGCGTAGATGGTAGATAACAGGTTGCTGTAGAGTGTAGACTACTGCCAGCCATTATAGTTCCAATGGCTCCCATGTAATAAGTGGAAACCTCCCAGCTTCACGATTACATTAGCCAATTCAAGATGCCCATTTGCTATTGCAAATCGATCGAATGTCACAAAACATGTCTTTGAACTATGTTCTTTGCATTTTTGTGATGCCACCAACAGCGATGTATACACAGTGTCAAGGTGAGAGGAGAACTGTTGATAAATGAAAGGCAGACGATCTGTAAAAGCTCATATTTCTTCTTGGCTGTCAGTAGTTCCAAAAAAACCATTCCACCCTGGAACACTTGGCTCTTGTTTCCACTTACTATAAAGCCAAATTACATCAGTATTCAGCGGAGCAATTTCATTTGAAATGTGATTTAGGTTTTGCAAACCATCACAAACATCTCCTAATCCACCGATTTTTCGAAATGTGTACAGAGGAACAAGTCCCACCTTTTTGAATTTTTCAGATAAGGATTGTTTTACGAGATGTATCATGCCTTCATCAGGCATGACTGCATTGTGAGGAGTAACAGCAATCATACCTCCCTTCCCCATTCATTGCCGTCAAATGTCTTGATATTAAAATCCGCATTGTCAAAAAGATATTATTGGCAAAATCCAAATAATGGCACTTTTTGAGGCTGAAGGACAGCAGTGGTTTCCAAGTGTGAACCTTTAACGTAGAAAATTGAAAAGCCACGGCAGGATAAGATTTTGATGAGATGTTTGGAACCAAACTTTTTGTAAAGATACCTGCCGATCCCTGTGAGGGGATAAATAAAAGATTCTGCCTTAATTACAGCGTGTGATTAAGCTGTACTGTAATGTGTTATTCAACTTTTAAAAAAACCTTTTCTGTCTTTCAGTATAATGGTTTCCATCAGTAGTTTCAAAGATTTTGGAATGACCAATTTAGCTTCATAGGTTCCTTATGCAAATTGCCGGACATTGGGAGATTGCCAATTTGGAGAGGTTTACTTGACCGAATTTTAAAATATAGTTACTCATTAGAAGCAGAATTTGACGCTTTATAACTTTTATTTTATGAGTTTTTCTCTTATTAGAGTACTCATCTCCAAACTGTAGACTCATATCTCAGTTTGACAAAGTTAGAAAAAGTCGTCGTTTTTTGACCGTGGTTTTCGACTATACCACTTGACTGAATTATTAAGTTCTGATACTCATCCAAAGCAGAATTAAATGGTCTTTAATTTGTTACATCGTAGCTTCTTTGCTAGGATGCACCGTTTAGGAGTTATAGGCAAAAAGTAAGAAAAGTCGTAAAATTTTGAGGGTTTTTGGAGGCCAAAAGTTCTCCCGATGTCACCCGTGTTGGTTTTTTTTGGTTTTTATATGTTGACACCCATATTATACAAGTTAAAAAAATAAAATCTTTATTTTGCTCATTACTCCAAAAAATTGCACAAAAGTACTTACTTATGTCTTTTTTAATATTTTTAAATTAAAATTTTTTTCAAACAATTTTAATTTAAAAAAATTAAAAACACGGCCTGCGTCCAAGTGTCCTCCTTTAAAAAACATATACTTTTGTGCAATATTTTTGGAGTAATATGCAAAATAACAGCGAATTACGAAAATGTATATTCCAAATTCTACTGTGAGAATGCATAAAATAGTATGAACTTTAAAAATTAATTCCGGAAAACCTGCACATGCCGTAATTTTTGGGTAATTCAAACCTCAACTCCCTTGGAGCAGTGTTTCCCAAAGTGGTTTATATCGATGTCGGCGAAAAAAGAAATTGGGGGTCCATGAGATGTAAATGGGGGTCCACGACTTTTCGTGGATGCTTTTCCATCCTCATACTTTTAGTGGAAAGGGGTTTCAGCGCGGTTGCCAATCTTTTAACAAAAAAAAGAAACAGACTGGACATCACTAACAGATCGCTAACAGAGGAGATTTGAGAGTAAACCTAACTAAATTAATACCAAATGTTGAAAATTTATTATTAAAGCACCAGGCTCATCCCTCCCACTAAAATTTAAAAAAAATATTTTTCCATTAGTTATTTAATGTAAATTTTAATTTGTTGAAATTTTAAAAATGCCCTATTACCTTTAAATGTCCATAAAAAACGGTGAGCAGCAGAGGGGATCTACGCAAAACCGAAAATCATGGCAAGTGGTCTATGAGACAAAAAAATTTGGGGAACACTGCCTTGGAGGGATGATAGACCAGCTCATGACTGACCGGAATATCTAAATATGACATTATTAAAAAATCGTTTATTTTCGAGATATTGGAACTTTTATGAATTTTGTAAAAATTTAACTGATTTAAGGCCGGTTCTAATGTGTCGATTTTTACAAAATTCATAAAAGTGTCAATATATCGAAAACAAACGATTTTTTAATAAGGTCATATTTTGATATTCTGGTCAGTCATGAGCTGGCCTATCATCCCGCCAAGGCAGGGGTCGGCAACCTTTTGTTGTACGGGGGCCAAATATTTTACTTTGAGATTAGTGCGGGCCGCACTTCTTGGAATATCCGCTGAAAAGAGCTTTTTTAAAAAATAAAGTGTAATTTCGCTAAAAAAAGGATCAATCATTTTAGAGTTCGCGGGCCGCACCAAGACACTTCGGGCGGCCCGTGGGTTGCCGACCCCTGCTCCAAGGGATGACGTTGAGGTTTGGGACACCCTGTATATAATTTTATTTTTAAAAAGTTATAATTGTAGGAGTTGATCGACTATCGAGATATCGATCAATTTTATACGATATTTCATAAAAAATTAACGAAAAGAAATTCAATAAAATTTTTCGTTACGCGATAGCCCACACATTGTAATTAATAAAGAAATTTGTATGGCCAAATTCATGCACACCGTCCAACCATACAGGTTGTCCGCCACCTTACTCCTACAATTACAACATTTTTTTAAATAAAATTATACATGTACAAGGGAAACGGCAACATTTGCACTCACCGATTGGCAATGCAATGCAAAATTACCTGGAATTTTCGTTTTTCAAAATTGATTTTCTCCAAATTGGCTGAATTAGGTAATAGTTTTTAAATTTTCATATTATGAAGTTCTAATTGGGATCTAAAGTGGTGCAGGTTTGTGACGATCAAAATTGGCCCTCCCATTGTTAGTAATATTGACATTAATAAATACCCAAAATTTAAGGTAATCGCATTTGTAGCTTTTCCGGAATTAATTTTCAAAATTCTTACTGTTTTATAGTGGTGTAACCCCTTAAAAACTGCTTTTGATTAAACAATCATTGGATTAACTGTCCCTTTTTCGTTTGTGGTTCGGATCACGTATAGAATATGAACTTTTTACACGACCTGCAGTGGCAAATTTCCAAACAGAACAAGGCCTGGGGTCTCATGTACCTAGAATGTACACTGTAGAGTGTAGGGGTAGTAAAAATATTTAGAGGGAGGTTTCAAAATTAAATTGCACTTAGGGCCTCTCAAGTGCTAAATCAGCCCCTGACTACCTGCAAAGGAGGAGTAGGCAGGATGCTAATGCAGTCTGCGGGGGGTATCTGTCCCGCGTTTAACTTATAAATTTATACAATAATCTTTGATTATGGAAACGTTTCATTCATGAAAGGTAACCTTTTTGTTTCACTCATTTGTAAAAGTAAAACCTGTGGAATGTGTAAGATGGGACAAGAAAAATTAGTCCCGCATTCTTCTCAAGTAGGCAGTGTAAGTTACCACACAACAGAACCGGTTGTTAATTGATAATATATACAGAAATTAATTAAGTTTCAGAAAATAATAAGGGTTGGATTAATACCGAAGAGGATTGTTGAAATGAATCGGGTTAACCGATGCCGATCATAAAACAGGGTGACCTATGAAGGTCGAAAGTCTTCTCGACTAAACATTTTCGAGCAAATTAAGAAAAAAATCAGTTGAGCCAAGATAGAGGGCGCTGAAAGTGATCATCCGAGGAAATATCATCGGAGAAAATTAAAAATGTTTGCTTATTTTGTAATAAAGTCTGAAAAAGTGCTGTAAAATTAAGAATACTACAAAATAACATGCCCTAATATTTCAATAATCAATTTTAGAAGCTAACATTTAGAAAATAAATTTAAGAAAATACGGCGGTGAATTGCACACTTAACAGTGACACAATTCAACCCGTTAAGTGTATAATTCGCCGCCATATTATAATAAACAGCAATATAAATCGTTATTACCTTGTAATAATTGAACAAATGGAATAAAATCAATCAGAATTAATTTTATATTGATAAAATAAAAATATAACAACAGCATGAAAACACAGGCGTCACTAAAAGAACGTTAACGTAAAGTTTCTCTAAGCCGCCACCAGGGGTGCTTTAATACATTCCGCGGAGTAATTCAAACAAAATCTATAAGATATTTTCAAGTTAATCACTAAATAAAGTAACATAGCTTAAAAAACGTCAAATTATTTCAATTATGTACAATGCAAAAATATTTCCAAAATTACTGAAATTACCCTAGTTTTTTCAACGTTTTGGCGGTACTACTTTTTATAGAAAGCCGAATAGCCGCCGCGCCGTTTTGCGCGAAGCTAAAAGTTTTCCCTAAAATGGCGGCCCACTTAAAGGAAGTTAAAATAATTTTTTTTTTAATTTCAAGTTTATAATGAGATAGCAAGTCCAAAATTGATGCCCTATTATCCTAAAGTGGGAGCCCCATTATGCTTATCTAATGAAGGAGGTAAAGGGAGCTGTGCTCCCAATATACTCCGTAGAGTATTCTTAGCTTCTTCAATTTCATCATTGTATTATGATGGTTATGCAACACAGAATAATTGAGATCAACTTGAAAATAACATGAGACTAGCAGATTTTAAATTTAACCGACTCTTTGTATCATACGGCAAGAAACGGACCCGTTTGTGTAGGGTTTACTGTATAATATACTAATTTAGTACTATAATAGTAAAACATAATAATGAAGTATGTATATTAAGATATTACCCACGTCATGGAGTAGAAGTAATTTTATATTTACTTTGTTTTCCACACCTCTTTTTCTTTCCGAACTTGTTTTTCCTTTTACAAGCATCTATAAATAACAACACATTAAGTAATCATTGCCTGCATTGGTATAAAAATATATGCTTACCAACAGAATGTGAAAAGCTTTCTTATCATCATTCTCTCCTCAGTGATTTTTACAAATGTGTGAAATCTGCATAATTTCTGATTGCGTATTAAATTATTATTGTAATTTATTGAGTTTATAAGTAATAATAGATGAATATATATGTACCTAAAAGTTATAAATGTTATTATACATTATAATATTATTATTCAATCTTAATAAATTACCATCCAATGAAACGGAAGTGATGATCTCCGTTCAACAAACGACGGCCGGTGCTGTAGGTACATTGCACTAAGAACATTGTGATAGATGGTAATGCTGCAACAATTATGAATTTAGTTATTATACAACTTGGTTTATTAAATAGTTTAACCAAACTCGTTCTTCGAGAAGTTTTTGTGAACTATATCGGAACAAATGGCACAATGTCTTATATTATATCATTCAAGTAGTCTTAGTAAGTAATACAATTTAAAATTACATTTACTTATTAGATGTAGACTTACGTTCTTATAAAATTTTAATATAATGCAAAATGTTGTTTACTTCCACAACATAAAAGAGGTTATCTGTTACCAGCGGTTCTCAAATTGTGGGGCGTACCCCCATGGGGGCGACAAAGCCTTCCCTTAGACTTAGGTTAGACTGCAACGTAAACTGCAAGTCAAGCCGAGATACCTATGCCATCACTAGGTTGCAAGCCCCTTGAAGGCCTTAGGTGGAGGGATCCCACCCCCGTAGTAGTTTCTCTCCTTAGGTCCAAATGTTTCAAGGGAGATTCGTAAACATTCATAGAGATTTACTTGCGTATCTAAAGTTCAAGCTATTACTTTGGAGTCTATTAGAATTTCGACCTTCCGCACCATGCAAGTCTCCTTTTTATGGGTTAAGACCTAAGACCTTCATCCCTTAGGTGGCCATTTTTGGTTGACGTAGATTCAAACCGTAGGTCCCACAGGTTAGTCTCTGCCTCCAACCAGCATGGAAGGTGGTGTCAACAAGATCCTGGAACACTCTAATAACCCAGTATGATCTGAATGTCATTGGAGTTACGAGTGATCACGTCGATCCCCTCGTGTTTAATCCCAGTTATGGCTTGCATTGCCAGCGAATCCAAGAAACTTTACTACCAGCGTGGAAAAGAATCTCTCCCAAAAGAACAGAAATCCTCATAGGAAAATCCCTCTTCGCAATGTTCCAAGTAAGAATCAAAAGACCCCTTGGGGCAACCTTCTTCACCCTACAGCATTTGAACATAGGCGCAACTAGGGTCCAAAGTTTAGGGGGGCTAAAAAAATGTTTTCAAACAAATTTTTTTAAGGGGAGGGTAAAAATAACGAAAAATTGGGATATTTTTGGGGGCTAACTTGAATTTTGGGGGGTTTAGCCAGTGACGTAGCAAGTCAAGACCGGGCCCTGGTGCAAGATCCACAGCGGGCCCCCCTTCATTATTTTATTATAAAAAAAATTTAAATAACAATGTTATTGCACAAAAAACATGTAAGTGACAAAAAGGCATCGTAGATTTCCCTAAAAAGATTTTCTGGTGGTGCGAGATCTCAATTTCCCCCCCCCCCCCAAGAGACTAATGAAAATTTAACACTTATGAAGCTTCGGGCGCAATTCAATTTTGAGGCCCCCCTCTAAATAATTCAACCTCCGGCACATGGGGGTTAGGGAAAGCAGTGTCTTTTAGCGCCGCAGGCGATTTTTTTGGAAAATACTACCTTTAATACTACAATTTTTCACCAAATGTTGCTATTTAACTAGAAATTCCTCATGAAATTTTGATGTTGCAACTGCATCATTAAATATAGCTACAATATTTACTGAATGAATTACATTATTCAATTTTTTCAAATAATTCTTTATTTTGGCGTTCCTTCAGGGCGCCGGCCGCCCGGTGCAGACGCACCGCCCTGGGGTCCTCGCTGTGTTCAATATGCAAATTTTCATAATTATTTTTACAAAAATGTCTGTAAATAATAGAAATCAATTTTATCCGTGTACCGGGACCCCACGGGGCCCGGGCCCTGGTGCCCGGCACCACTCGCACCACCTGTTGCTACGTCACTGGGTTTAGCCCCCCATAATTGCGCCTATGCACTTGAAGCATACAACACATTTTTTGAGATGCAATTAAACGTTTTTACTGTGGCGTTTTTTCTATTATTTATTTCTATGGGTGGTTCGATAAAAATTCTTTAAAAACCATCAGTGTTCCTCGCGAAAGAAAAACGTCTTTACTGCCGTAGGAAGATCGTTAAAGTTTTCCTTTAACTCGGAACAAACTTCGTTCCAGCATGACTAGTTTTTGACGCAATTAACATAATCTGTTCATCAAATTAATAGCTCATAATACTGAGCGATTTTCAATTGAATCCATTAGACGTCAAAATGCCTATAGATATGGGCTAACCATACTACACGAATTTGATTCAGTGTTTAGTGGCCATGCATTGAATCGAATAAAACTTATGTAGTGAATCAAATTCGTGTGGTATGGTTGGCCTATATTTAGGCGTTTTGAGGACATCGCCTAATAAAGTTCTGTGTCAAAAGTTTCATTAATTGTGGATTGCAGTGGACTTGCTGAAAATTAAATGACAGTGGAACCACAAGGTGTCCGCCGTTTGAATACCACCGTGTAGGTGGCACTTGAATTCTTTTTGTTGCAACATTTGTTGTTTTTTTACAAAAATAAAATGTTTCAAAAAACAGAAATAATAATTATTCATATTTAAACGTAATTGTAATGTAAAATATAATTACAGTAGTAAATAAATAAA
Organism: Rhagonycha lutea; assembly: GCA_958510855.1. Lineage (NCBI taxonomy): Eukaryota > Metazoa > Arthropoda > Insecta > Coleoptera > Cantharidae > Rhagonycha > Rhagonycha lutea. The sequence goes on from OY294042.1 coordinate 17,404,578, forward strand.
GTATGCCATCCATGTTGAAATCTGTTTACTTGGTTTACTAGTTTTTTAATAATTTTTGACAGACGTCAAAAGTGACAAGCAGTGACAAGATGATTTGAAAGATTAAAAATTTGTAAATTTGTAATTTAATATTTTGGAAAATAATAATAGTTAAGATGATGGCAAAACCAAAGCAGAATCGCCAAGATGCGATTGAAAATGTACGTGTAGTTATAAGAGTTCGACCTCTTAGCAAAAGTGAACAAGCCGAAGGTTATAGAAATATAGTGACAATAGATCGAACCGAAAATGTTATAAATTTAAGTAAACCTGCAACAATAAATGAAAAATCTAAAACGTTTAAGTTCGATCACATTTTTCCGGAAGATTCTACCCAAGTAAGTTGATATTTACTTGCACTAGAAATCTTTTGTAATTGTTACCTTTTAGATGGATCTTTATCGCCTTATAGCTTTACCAATAGTTGAGAAAGCTTTCGAAGGTTACAATGGCACTATATTTGCTTATGGTCAAACGGGCACCGGTAAAACTTACACCATGTCGGGAATTTCGAATCAAAATGTTTTGAAGGGTATCATACCAAATACCTTCTCTCATATTTTTACTCAAATTTCGAGAGCTAGTGGAGAGCGATTTTTCGTTGTAACCGTTACCTACTTAGAAATTTATAATGAAGATGTTCGAGATTTACTGTCGTCAACTCCTAACGCAAAGCTAGAAGTTCGTGAACGGTCTGATGTGGGGGTGTATGTAAAAGACTTAATGGGTTTCACAGTGGATTCTATTGAATCTATAACTGAATTAATGAATCGTGGTAATTCTAATCGTATGACAAGGTCAACCTTGATGAATGATGTTAGTTCACGTTCCCATGCAATATTTACTTTAACTATAGAAGCTAAGGATCGAACAGATAAGAAAACTACAATAGGAAAATTAAATTTAGTGGATTTAGCGGTAAGATAAATCGAAAACATTCTCCATTACAAACATTGTAAATTTTCATTTTTAGGGTTCGGAACGTTTAAGTAGAACTCATGCCACTGGTGAAAGGCTTAAAGAGGCTAGCAATATTAATCAATCTTTATCGGTTCTTGGTAATGTTATATCTGCATTAGTTGAAGGAAAAAGTACTCATATACCATACAGAAATTCAAAACTTACTCGGCTTTTGCAAGATTCCTTAGGTGGAAATTCTAAAACAGCAATGGTTTGTTACAGATTTTTAATACAACAACATTTTTTTAACAGTTTTTGTTTAGATTGCAATGGTAAGTCCATGCGAAATGGACTTCGAAGAAAGTATCTGTACCTTACGTTATGCCAGTCGTGCCAAGTTCATAAAAAATCATGTTCGTGTTAACTTGGAAACCAAGAAAGGTTTAATAGAATCATTCGAACAAGAAATTGCAGTTCTTCAACAACGTGTTGCTGAGATATCGCTTGAAGAGTCGAAAAATATCAAACCGGTAATTATTTTTTTTCTAATTAGCCGTTAAATTTCTTTTTTTTGTTATTTTACAAAATTTTGAAAAAACAAAATTATTCAGACAATTTTGAATCATTTTTATAGGACAGTGGAAGTGACGCTCATAAATGGATTAACGAGATTCCCATTCATACGCGTCATTCTCACTATCTATGATTGTACCTTCTCCAAGTCAATATATTTTTTACATGCCTAAAATGTACACCATTTGTGGGAATTTAAATTTTCTACAAATAGTCCGTGACGTGTGATAATACTTCTTTTGATTCTAATGTAGAAACTTATTAAAAGGTTATTGTTTCAGAAGAAGAAAGAAAAGGAGAAGGATAAAGATAAAATTCAAGCTGTAGCCATGTCAGAGGAATTAATAAGAACAGAGTAAGATTTTCTTTGTGGTAAATTTAATTAAGGTTCTAAATGTATTATTTTAGAAAAGAAAAACACGATTTGCTTCAAAAAATTTCATTAATTCAGAAAAAAATATTAGTGGGCGGTGAAAATTTATTTGAGAAAGCGCAACAGCAACAATTTCTTTTGGAAACTTCTGTTGCCGAAATTGAAAATCTTAACAGATCTCATCAGCAGTTAGAAGAAACTTTACAAAAAACAGGGGTAATATTAATTTATAATTCAATATTTCAATGTTATAAAATTCAATTGTTGTTTTTGTTTAAAGGCAGAACGTATTGACGTGGAAGAACAATATTCGAGTTTACAAGAAGAGGATTTGGCCTTAACTAAAAAAATTAAGAAGGTGCAAGTGTTACTGAATGATGCTAAAGAAGAATATGCGGATAAAGAACAAGAATACCAAAGAGAAATGCAGGGTCTTCGTGATACGAATCGTTTAATTGTGCGAGAAATACAATTTGCTAATGTGATGATTGAAAGTTACATTCCAAAAGAATATTTGGTTAGTTATGTTTTTTTTTGAGAAGTTGCATTTGTAAGTTATGATTTTCAGAAAAAAATTGAAGCAAACACATGGTGGAATCAAGACACTACCGAGTTTCAAATGAGAGGTGTTGCTTATACGGGCAACAACATGAGAAAGAGTTTATCTGCTCATACAGATATCGAGAAATTAGTAACACATGGAATGAAAGCAGTTTATCATTCTTACAATAACATGAAAACTAAACAAAGGGCACGCACATCTTGTGTACCCCGTCCTAGTTGTAATCGTCAATCTGGTTCTAGATCGGCACAACCAATTCCACCAGCATAAAAGTATTTTTATAGTAGTTTGCATAAATTATGTCTAGTCACAAGTTAAATACAATTACCATAAGCTACTAAATATATTGAGATACATAATTATATAGGGTGACCCACTTAAGGCTAATTCTTTCACAGCTTCCTCAGTAGTCTACCAAATCAAAATTTGGATACCTTTTTATAAATAGGGTAAATATATATTTGAAAATTTTCATTATTTTACCAAAAGGCTTACCCAAACTAGGGTTTTCTGAAAACTGGCGCCAGTCTCTTTAAATTTTCCGTTCATTATTAATACTCTCCAGAAGCTTTCTTGATTCTCTCGAATAATTTTTCCAACGTTTTCTAACTATCTATCTCATAACTTCTGCAAAATATCCGTCTGTCATCTGCCTTATCTTATAACTGCATAGTAATAATTAATTTGATTCTATCGACGGAAATTTGTGTAGACGCTTTGAGAATCATATCTCACCTTGTAAATTTTCTAAACTATTGAATGGGAACCATGTTATCATACTAACAGGCTAACAAAAGTAAAAATATTTTTTATAATTTTACTCTTAAGAACACTGAAATAATTTGTCGAAAGTGGGCCAATCTATATACAGGGAGCCTTGTTTTAATTAGTTAAACGTGGGGGGGGGGGCTCACTTTAATATTAGAAATCCAAATTTGGTTAAGTGGAATGATTTTTGCAATAGTAAAAATTTATCTCATTTATGGCCGGTACTACCAAACTTTTGTAAATTTATCTCTAGTTTAAATGTTTAACAAACTTGTTGTGGTGTAAGCTGTGCTTTGCAATAACTATGACATTTAATTTCAAAACATCATCTGTTGAACGCGATGTGCGAACTTTCACAGTTCAACCAGGTTCAACGGACGACAGTTGACGTTTGGAAATTAAATGTCATGGTTATTGCCTTACACCACAACAAGTTTGTTAAACATTTAAACTAGAGATCAATTTACAAAAGTTTGGTAGTACCGGCTATTAAGCGAATTTGTATCACTAATCCTATTAAAGTAAAACGCCCTCTATAGAGTGACTAGTGAGGAGAAAGTTTGCTTTTTATAAGAAGTAAGTGGTTTATAAATTATTGTAAGTTAATTAACTTCTCAATTAATTCTAATGAAATCCAAAAATGTAATATACAGGGTGTTTCATTATTTAAAACAGTATTAGAAACTTTTTTTTCAAGTTACTTAAACAGAAATGTGGCATTTGCGCTCAAATTTGCATGATAGAAATTAACCATAGACCTCTTAAATAACGTGATTTGTTAGGTTAACAGATTTACAATGCGTTACTTGAAATACGGAATTTCAAAACATGATAATGTTTTTTTTTATGGAAAACAGCAGAATTAGGAATTGCTAATACTGAAAATTTCAGTAAAAGTGTAGCTATACTATGTCTGGTTCTGTCATAATTTGTGCATAAAAATATATGTGGCGATTTTGAACTTTTTGTTCTTTATATTTGCAAATTTGCAAGCGCAGCATGACCGCCGCAAGAGAACTAACTTATTACGTCTCCCAGTAATTTAATTATTTTGACAAGGTCACCTCGACCGGATATGCTGCGCTTGTGCACTTACAAATCTGAAGAAAAAGTAGTTAAAAAGCACCCCAAGTATTCCTTATGGAGAAAGTGCGTTAAAACCGGTGTAGTTTATCTACTAACTTGGTCGAAGTTCATCGACTGCAAAACAATTTCGTTTAAAAATAAACTGCCCATACCAACAGTTTAAATTAAATGTATTACTGTGACACCCTGTATATTTAGGAACTTGATTGTACATTTGCCTGGAATTCCAATTTATTTAATCTTATCCACAGTATTTGGCTACTATGTGCAATTATTAATCCTTAGAAGAAACTTCTGATCACTCCATATTTATTTTTACTCTTATTTACTTCAGTATTATTTATTTCTTTGTGCTAGTCCAATTTTGTTAATTTTTATCATAATTTTAATATCCATATTAAATATTTGATGTTTTTTTTTATTAAAGTAAAATAAAGTAAAAAGTTGAATATTATTTCATATATTGTACATTACATCTTATTTAGAAGCAGAAGACTTAGAAGAAAATCTAAAAAAATACATAAGGGCTATAAAAAGTATAAATTCTAAAAAAATTAGGTATATTGCGAAATAAGGCAAGTATCTTGTACTGGTTCTACTCCTTGAGTGCCTTGATTGGCATATATCTAGGCGTTTTGACATCATAATTAATGGAGTCAATTGGTGGACAAGTAAAATACTGTCAAATATAGGTTATGATTATAGAAAACATCAAAATAAAACAAAAAACATAATCTTCACATGTTATGGTGAATTCGTGCAAGAAAATTCTGATTCGTCTAAATTCTTGAATTTTTTGGACGAATTGGAACATTTTGCGTTACTTAACATTTATTTTTGTGCATGAGCCTACCATTAAACTGCTATTCGTTAGTTTAGTAACTATAAAAACTATTTTATAGCCGACATTCGTACTTCCATCAGGAAAGTCGTAAATAACAGATTGACCACAGTTGTAAGAATTTTTTTACTGTAACTCTAGTAATATATTAAACATTGTCGGCGACATAATATTATTTCCTTTTTTTTTTTTCCTAAAAGCGGCAAGTAATAAAAATAATTTTATCGTAACTTTTATCATTTTTATTACAGTTTTGCCGCATTTTATATTGGGAAATGTGATTAATTTGTTTGATTGATGATTACAGTTTATTAAATACGTAATTCCCCATTAACTTCCTCGTAACTCGCATTTAATTTTCGACTTTCGATCGCAGTATTTTTATAGTTGGTGTGCATAACCACAGGTCTACTTCTCATTGTGAGTAGAAAATTAAATATCCACATATTCAATATAATGTTGCTGGCTACAATCCCATTTGCACAAGCTATCAAATTATTTTTAATTCGACAAGTAATTTTTAGTTTTGAAAAAGTTTCACTTCAATCTATGGAAAAGCGAAGATATTGATATGAATATTGTTTTAAGTCTCCAAACTTTTTTTGGGTAATTCGAATTTTTGAATTTCCTTTTTCTATCAATTAATTGCGTAAGAATTTTGATGGGGTCTAGAAAACACAAATCCTTAAGCAGGGGGAGGGAAATAAAAAAAAAATTTGTAAAGCAATATTGTCGATTTGCTGCTAATAAACTCATTTCAAATTTTGCAAAATATTTAAGTCTTAAGAACGGAGAGGGGGGGGGAGTACAAACATTTTCAAGATAATCCTTAGGTAAGATGATTAGAAGGGGAATTTAGTACCTTTTTTTATTTTTGAGAGAAAGGCGTGGGAGATTTTGAATTAAAGATTTACACTTCATAAACTTTTCTCTAATGAGAACAAAGAAATTTTCAAAAAAAAAGAATACAGTTTACATACACAAAAATACTAATGAAAATAAACTGCTCTCACCTTTTATTTGTGTAAACTTACAAGAGCTCGAAATTAGTCAATTTTAATTTTTACATTATCGTGCTAATTGACGTATTGCCGCGTGTAATTTGGGCCCTAAGCATTTGGACTTAAGGGTTCCTACACTGGTACCTTTAAACGAGTTCCAGGGGTTTATTAATTGATGTGAATAAATAAAAATCGCATTCCACTTAACAATACCCATTTACTAATAATAAATATATACAAAATTAAGAGATTACTACACTTACCCAAAAGCACCAAACGGCTGGGATTAACACTCGACCGTTCGATCACAACAATCAAACACTACTAACTACGTCTGTGCCTCAAAAGTGCTGATGTATAAACACACCAAGTAATCGTCTTGCAAGTCGTCCGTAAGCAATTTATTAAGGAACGTGCTTAAATGTAAATATGAAAACGTAGACGCTTGCAAGTTCGAATAACTCAGGAGTCCATACCTCGACACTTGATCCGTTCCATCCGGTCATAGTGCGCTTTTACGGTCGGGGTATAATTACGTTGATTTGATAAATTTGTATTCGCGACAGTATTTTCCTGGATTTTGCGTTCAACCATTGGTAACCGTTTTAGGGCATCTGCCCTACACCCTACAGTGTGCATTCTACACGCACGTTTTTGTGATCCAAAAATGCTGAATTAGGGGCCATCCATAAATTACGTCACACAAATTTTACGATTTTTTAACCCCCCCTCCCCCCTTGTCACACGTTGTCACATTTTTGAACACTCCCCCCCCTGGTGTGACGTCACATATTTTTCAATTAAGTAAATATAAATCGAGTTTAGTAATATTTTAAAGTTTTTTGTTCACATATAAATTTCGCGTTTTAATATTTTAAATTTTAACGTGTGATGTCACAAAATTTTTGACCCCCCTCCCCCATGTCACACGATGTCACATTTCGTTGAACCCCCCCCCCTCCCTAAACGTGTGACGTAATTTATGGATGGCCCCTTAGGAGACTCCCTTGATTTATGAGGCCCCAGGTTTGTGCTTGTTCGGAAGTGCGCCAGAAATAAAATATGTTAGGGCTTCTCATAAGTACGATCTGTTTTTGCCTATATCCTGTCTCTAAATAAAATTGTGGAAGTCATTGTAGCCCAAGAACTGGCGACGGATTCCGCAGTCTTGAAAATGTATGGCTTAAAGTTAGATAGCTACCCTCTAAATACAAAACTGTAAAAAATGGCAGTAGTTTTCCCAGGCGGATAACGGTGGGGGGGGGGGTGAATTTTCCAAAAACTCAAAAGTCAAAACTTCTGCTGATTTCACCAAATGCTGTACTAATAATAACTAAAGATATCCGCTAGACTGGTCTTGCTCGGCAAATTGTGCTACTGGGAAGGGGATGGATATTTTAGGAAGATTTTGCTTCATCTTTTGAAATTTTATGGTAGACCGCATACTATAGCAGCACCGTCCCTGGTAATTGTATACTTTTACTGCATTATCCACTTTCACGGTAACATAAGCACTTCAAGAATTCTTGTCTATGGGCGAAAATTTTGAAGTTACGCCACTGATTATTTGTAAAGACATACCGTGACCCTGTAGGAAGCCATAAACTTTCCATTTCTAAATTAAAATGCAAAAAAATTGTTGATACGCCACTGCTTTACTATACAATACAGATATCTGCTTTTGCGTAACGTAGAATGTAGATCACCAGTGTTGATTAAATTAAAAAAAATAATGACGAATTAAATTTTACAGAGTTTTGATAAAAATCATGTATGAAATCCCAAGTTAAAAAAGTAGGAATTTTTTGATTAAATCTCGTGGATAATTTCCAAACATTATAACAAAAACATGTCACATTGTTTGTGTTTTTTTAGTTAAAAATTGTGAAAGCAAAAAATGAATATGCAAGTTTTTTCTCAAGATTCAACAAGTTACGGTTCTTCTCAAACTTCTTCGAATATCAAGCACGATGATTATGGCAATGTATTCGACGAAGGAAAAGTTAAAAATCGTTTACTTTCTATGTGGAACAATATGAAATTTGGTTAGTTATATAATTTATTATGCTTTGTGATCTCAAAATCACCATTTTGTAGGGATGAAATTAAAAACAAATTTCTCAAAAGAATCTCCCTTGTGGTTATTAGGTAGATGTTACCATAAAAAGCTCGATAGTCCTTGTTCGGATAAAACGGAACTTGGAAAAGATGTGGCAGCTTTTCAAAATGACATTGGAAATAACGACGAAGAAGGATTTGAGGGTTTTAAAGCTGATTTTATTAGTCGGTTATGGTTAACTTATAGAAGAGAATTTCCCACTTTAAATGGATCCACTTATAGTAGTGATTGTGGATGGGGTTGTATGTTACGTAGTGGACAGATGCTGCTGGCTCAGGGTCTAATTTGCCACTTTTTAGGAAGAGGTGAGTAATTTTTCGTTGGCTTAGTTTCACCTTGTTTAAATAAAACGAAATTAGATTGGAGATGGTATCCTGATCAACCGCCAGTTACGAAACAAGCTTTCATCGAAAACGTAAATCATAGAAAAATTATTAAATGGTTCGGTGATAAACCATCTACAAATAGTCCTCTATCGATACATTCTTTAGTACAAATAGGAGAAAGTTTAGGAAAAAAAGCCGGCGATTGGTACGGACCCGGTTTTGTTGCACATTTGTTAAGGAAAGCTGTACAGTTGGCATCTAAAGATAATTATGAATTCGATATGTTAAATGTGTATGTCGCACAGGATTGTGCAGGTAAGCAAAACATTTTTTTTAATTTAGAAAAACTAACTTTTTTTTAAAGTTTATATTAGGGACGTTCTCGAAGAGTGTATAGTAACTAATAGTGGCAAATGGAAGTCGTTAATTTTACTCATTCCTGTTCGTTTAGGCGCAGAAAAGTTTAATCAGTTATATGCTTCGTGTCTCACATCGGTACTCAGTATTGAACAATGTATCGGTATAATCGGGGGACGGCCAAAGCATTCGTTATATTTTGTTGGTTATCAAGGTAAATAGAATCTTGTGGTTATATTTTTTGATAATTTTTTAAGTATTGTAGATGATAAATTAATTCAGTTAGATCCACATTACTGCCAGGAAACTGTCGATGTTTGGGCAGCTGATTTTCCGTTAACTAGTTTTCACTGTCGATCTCCTAGAAAATTACATCTCAGTAAAATGGATCCATCATGTTGTATTGGATTTTATTGTGCCACTAGAGAAGATTTTTTAATGCTTATTGAAACAGTACAAACCGTAAGTACAATTTTTTTTTTTTTAATTTTTAAAAGATCCTTAAAATTTTATTACTGTGCTATGCTTAACAAGTTGAAAAATACAGTTAAGTTTTTTTAACTTAATTATTTTTACATCACGTGATTGATGTGTTTGTTCGGTTTCCTTGCCCAAATTTTTATATTGGTAAAACCCAAGTTATAAATCTAATTGTTTTAAAGTTATGAGTTGTTAAAACCATGAACATAGAAGTAGAGGACTGGTATCTCCTTTGTTAAATTACCCAAAATGGCGTGCGCTTAACCGTATACCCCCCAAGTGGAACCACTAGGCGGCGCTGCAGAATAAGATGGTTATTCTGTTTGAGTTTAATATGATTAGGTTACAATAAAATAACATATTAATAATTTAAAAATAAATTAAACAGGTAAAATAACTGTGTTATAAAAGAGAGAAGTTTAATTTATATTGTGTTCGAAAATTGACATAAAATAAGTGATTTATAACATTTTAGGAGTGTAAATAAAAGGTAAGTAATTTATTTGTTACAACTTGAAAAAACTTGTTTTCATTAATTTTTCTTTCTACTAGATTAAATATGGGTTATGTGTGTATAGTTCATAATGGTAAAAGTGGTTACCAAACTGAAGAAAACATACAAACACAATTTTACCTCGATAATATTATTATTACCAATTGTTTGTATTTTAGTGTATAAAATTATAGTTTGTATAATATTTGTTGGAAAATAGCATACGAATATTTTTTAAGGGTATTCTGCTAATAATAATTTTAGGTTTTATTATCTAAGCCGTATTTCAGAGCATATCCACTGCTTTTTGAATAATTTGTGTTTTATGTCATTTATTTCCAGGACGTTACAAACATTTAAATAATTTCTAGCATTACAAAATCTTTCAACACTTTTTTATGTAAACTTCGCTAAAGGAAGCTGATTTATTTATTGGAATACCACGTTATTCGAAAATTAGATCATGGGAATCTCACCCCCCCCTTCCAACCGTGATGTTCAAATAAGTAAATCAAATTCCTTTGCGTTTTTACATAAAAAAATGATGAAAGATTCTGTAATGCTAGCAATTATTTAAATTTTTGTAACGTCCTGGAAATAAATGACATAAAACACAAATTATTCAGTGTAGCAGTGGATATTTCTCTTAACCGAAAAGACTATACCAACATTATCGAAGAATGAATTATTATCGAAGAAAGCGATTTAGTTAGCAATCTCAATTAAGCCCTTGAAAACAACGAAATTATTTAATGAAATGGTATTAATTTGTATTCTGTGTTTTTTAGAGATTGTTTGGAACTATTCGACAAAGAATTGGTAATAATAATTATTATCGAGGTAAAATTGTGTTTGTATGTTTTCTTCAGTTTGGTAATCACTTTTACCATTATGAACTATTCTCACATAACCCATATTTAATCTAGTAGAAAGAAAAATTAATGAAAACAAGTTTTTTCAAGTTGCAACAAATAAATTACTTACCTCTTATTTACACCCCTAAAATGATATAAATCACTTATTTTATGTCAATTTTCGAACACAATATAAATTAAACTTCTCTCTTTTATAACACAGTTATTTTACCTGTTTAATTTATTTTTAAATTATTAATATGTTATTTTATTGTAACCTAATCGTAGTAAACTCAAACAGAATAACCATCTTATTCTGCAGCGCCGCCTAGTGGTTCCACTTGGGGGGTATACGGTTAAGCGCACGCAAATTCAAAGGCAGTTACCAGTCCTCTACTTCTATGTTCATGGTTAAAACTATAAATTTTAATGTGTCATTAATTTTCCAACTGGTTTCCTGATAATTTTTATCTTTGGAAATTAAATCACCGCCTAACGGATATTAAGATATTTGATCGTTAGGGAATAACAAATGGAAATACTTTCATAAATTATGTAGATTATTTAAATTTTCTATCATTTCGACTTTTCTTTAACTCTTTTGTATCATCGTAGTGTACGGTATTTATGGACAAACCATTTTATTTAGAACCTAGTTCATAATTATTACACTTGTTGAATCCTTCGCCTACATTTTGTCCGAGCAACATGCGTCGATCCCCCCAGACTTCCCGGTCTTACTACCAAAACATTTTAATATACCTATTTGGAACGGTTTCTATATAATAAATCAAATTACAGAACATACATTGTGTTGATCTTTGCAACTCGGGGGTTTGGGTTTGTTAAGGACATGTAAAATCCAGCGTACATGTAAAAACAGTGTACATATTCGGTGCGATTCTGATTTGAACATGGTTGTACAACAATATGGTTACGACGAGTTGGTTATCCTAAATTATAATCATGTTCTCAACAAGGTTCCAAAAAATTGCGATTCTATTTAACCTAATTTAAACATCATGGTTATAAGTTATACGTAACAAATCATGGTTATGATTAGTTCAAAATTTACCGTATTAGTTCACATGTATAGCGCTTTATATCGTTTGACAACCGACTATTTCAAACAGCTGATTAATTTGTTGTGATTAAAAAAGTTTTTGTTGTGCTAAATCGATGCTAAATCACAGATTAAGTAACAGTTTGTGTTGTTTCTGTGGAGTAATGGCCGAAGCTAAACGAAGAGGAAGGAAAACTACCCCGAAGATAACAAAATTTTTTTAACGGGGAAGTGCCATCCAGCATACCCAAATGAAATAGAGGAGAAGTGGGAATAGTTATCCGATAAGTTAAATAAAGAATCGGGAGGTGCAAATAAAAGTTCAAAGCAGTGGCGAACTGTAAGTTTTATATTTTAAATTTAGAAGTTTATTTGCGGTAACATAGCTAGTACTAAGTAGGCCCTGTATTTTTTTTATTATAAATTTTCGTTTTTAGTTCCTAGCGGAATGTAAATCTAGGGTTCAGAAGAAGGCTCGATTCTATCGAGAAAGTCGAAGCAGAAGAAGATGCACTAGCGGAGGCACAAGAATCTGCCGAGAAGCTAAGTTCAGCTGTCTCGAAGCTCTCGGAGAGTGTATCGACATTGGCCGATGCAATGAATAATTTTGCCAATGCTTTAAATAAATCTAAGCAGTAATTTTTTATAATTTATGATTAATATTATAAATAATAAATATAACTAATAAATATAACTACTTAAAATAAATTATTGTGCTTCTTCTAATCTTAAAAAGAAAACATCATTAATTCAATATACCACCAAAAGTATATGCTTTTTACCATCTCTGTTAAGTATTTCTACTTCATGTGGGACTAACGGTAATTCTTCCACTTCTTCCGAATCAATCGGTACTCTAAACGTAGGTTATTTCAAAAAATTTAATAAAAATAAAAAAATATTAATTATTTAATTTTTCTTACTGATTTTCAACATTTTCATACATGTTTTCAAAATTTAAGTGAAAATTAACACCAATTGGGTCCATTATTCACTGCTCACTGCTCGATTAATGCAACAATTATAAAAATACTTGTAATTATTTTGACAAACTAACGAATTAACTGCAGAAAAGGTATAACCATAGGTCTAACAACCACTGAAATGCAGTTGTTATGATAGTCATGAATTATAACCATTATTGTTCAGAAACCACACCCCTCATGGTTATGTCTTGAAGATCAGAATACAAAATACTCCCAAATAACCATATTGTTATAAAATAACCATTTGGTTATCATAACCAGATTGTTATGTCAAATCAGAATCGCACCGATTGTCATATTACATTATTCACTAAAGAAATGGAAACTAATAATGGAATTAATTATATCTTGATATTTCAATTTTCAAAGAAAATAACGACCACTCTTAATATTTTGCTAGCAAGCTCCTCATCAGAGATTTAATTGAAAAATTTTACAGCAAATAATTAAAAATTGTATAATTATTACTATTAATATCCAGGCACTGGGGGGATTGTTGGTTTTTTTCTTGACCGGGGGGTTTGATGGTATGGAATACCCTCCAAGCATACACGTATTTTGGGTTTTCCAAGGACACGTAGAATCTCAATTGGCACCTCTAATCGTGAGGTTTCTCGGCTGCTTGGAACAAACCTATTGATTCATAAAAAAATCAGGAGTTTAAAGTACTATAGAGCAAGGGTATCAAATTCATTCCAGCCGCGGGCCGTACAAATGACTTGCTAACTCATCTTCATTTTTGAAGATATATCTATCCTAAAATATACAATATGCACAAAAATATATATTTTTATTGTACATTTTATACAAATAATCACCGAAGTTTATTCGGACCGCAAAAATATACGTGGCGGGCCGCCAGTTTGACATCCCTGTTATAATGCACAGAACTTATGGCTTCTTCTTCACCCCTAAATTACAAGTCTGAAAAATTTAATCATTTACAGAATAATTTTGTTCTTTAGATTGACGTCAAATATAATAAAACGGATTGTAAATATTAATGTAATTCCATCTATCTTCATTATGAAGATTACGATTAGATTATGATGTAGAGATGAGATTGTTAGGTTTTTACCTTGTTTTTATTATTTTAGCTGCTAAAATTCGTTTCATGGAAAATTACGTCATATAAGCCTTATTTGTTTTTACCTTTTTTAACCTTTTTGATTTTTTTTGATTTTTACAACTTATTTTAGCAATTTGGAAAGTTTTCTTTAATTTTCAGTTCAAATAGCAAAAAAGAACGCTCGCGGTCCGTTCCAATAATCAAGTAAAAGATACTTTTTCACCTCTTTTTTAATTTAAATTTTAGTCAACTTGTGATCTCTCATATTTTATAGCAAGTGGCTGAAAAGCGAAAGAAACATTCAGCAAAATCCGAAAGGCAAACGCAAATCTTTGGATTTTCTAGCAATGATACTTTTTCTATCGATTTGTGAAAATTAGATTTATTTTATTTATTTATTTAACGGGTAAACCAATTTACAAAATTCAAAATTTAGAAACAAAAGAAATATTCATAATGCCAGTTTAATGACAATCCAATGCATTCAAATTCCACATGAGAATTTAGATTAGATTTCCCGAATTTAAAATTTTTTTTGGATAAATATTGCAAAAAGAGACTGTTCTTCATCGTAAAACTTACGTAAGTAAAAATTACTTACCTAAATGTTGCAATAGGTTTGTTTCAACCAGCCGAGAAACCGTACAAGTAAAGTTTCTTGGCTGGTTGGAATAAACCAAATGACGTAAATTTACATGTAAATTTTATGCAAAATTTAACATCTTGTCATATGGGCTTTAGCTAGACCAGCATCATTATTTTCAAGAAGTTTCAGAATATTTGAACAAAATTAATTTTTAAAATTCCGATTTCGGATGTACGGCGATCCCCCCGACTTAACCAAGAAGGCTGTACCAGGGAAATGTTAATATGGGGGCGGTTTGCCTGTCCCTTCGTCCAGGGGTGTCAAACTGGCGGCCCGCCACGTATATTTTTGCAGCCCGAATAAACTTCGGTGATTGCTTGTTCATAATAAAAAATATATATTTCTGAGAATATCGTATATTTTACGATAAATACATCGTTCAAAAATCGAGGTGGGTGAACAAAAGTCATCAGTGCGGCCCGCGGAAATTTTGTTTGTCAAAAAATGGCCCGCGGATAGAATGAGTTTGATACCCCTGCCTTAGTCTACAGATCAATTTATTTTGGACTTATTTATCATTAACATTTTAAGGATTCTTCTTGGCATATTACTCTCGGTGATTTGCCATTGCCTTCCGAGGAGAGACGGTCAGAATAAAGTTCTTTTACTTCACTCGGATTCAAACCAGGTATTTAACGTTCATAGTCAACTCGCGTTAGCACTATGCTGCGACCGCCTCCCACTTAGTCAAACATGACTAAAAAATTAAAAATAAAAAATTAAAAATTTAAAAAAAAACCTTTTATTTAAAATTAAAAAGTTGCACTAAAAAATAAAAAATAATTTTAATAAGAATAAACAGAGCTTCTTGAAAACGTCAATATAAAAGCGTGGGGCTATTTATTTATAGGTAGGTAAGCAATTGATAGCTATTTATTTATAGGTAGGTAAGCAATTGATAGCCCCACGCTTTTATATTGACGTTTTCAAGAAGCTCTGTTTATTGTTATTAAAATTATTTTTTATTTTTTAGTGCAACTTTTTAATTTTAAATAAAAGGTTTTTTTTTAAAATTTTTAATTTTTTATTTATAATTTCTAACTTTAAATCTAACAGAGCGTTGACCTTGAAAATCTAAATTTTAGTGAGTATTTGTGTTTTTTTTAGTTATGTATCTTTTTTTAACATAAATTTTATACAAAGTAATGTATGACTATTTTTGATTACTGACATTGTTAAGGTCGCAGAAAATAAGCAAGAAAATTTGGAGGTCGCGTCGCAAACAGGTTGAGAACCGCTGTTCTAGCGAAAGCATTCATTTATAACAAATTTTTTTACAATTATTGTAACTCAAAAAATAAATTTTATTTTGACTTTTTACATATTGTGAAGCGCCACGTAGTGTCCTTGGTACCCAAATTAAGTAGTATTCGGCTTGTACAAATCAGAGGTTATATAAAATTAACTAATACGAACCAAATTTATTTAAAGACACGATTTCTAATGTAAAGAACGATTAACGAAATTTTCACTGGTCCACTAATCTAGTTGGAATCTCGTAAATCCGTTCAAGCGCGTAATTTCCACTGTTCAAATAAATGCAATCATGTTATGCTAGCAGGCACGGTCTACATCAGCAACAATCGAGAATTGACGAAAAAAAGACTTAAAATATCAAAATTTGTATTGGCGAAATCATTTTTAACCATTTTTATTGCTAACTTCATCGCTATAGTATAAGTGTAATCAAATGTAGAATTAATTTAAAAAAATCAGTTGCTACAACTCATAAGTCATAACTTACGTATTTCGCACCCCCTTTTTTATAACAATATAAGATAGATGAGAATAACCGAATATGCAGGAAGTTATTTAACTCGAAACTCGTAAAAAATTAATTATTCTGATGCCTTGTTCATTTATTCGACTCCCCCAACCTTGTACAGCTTTGGCGCCCCACAGTTTGAGTCTACTGGTCTACTAATTTCAAAATCTTACTAGTAACACCAGCCCTACTAACAGTGGAGAATTTTGTCTAGGTACCCATAAGGGGACGGTATGATTAGGTGTTTACATCTGTGGTTCAAGAGTAACTAACAAGGAGACCACCCGACCTGCAAATCATCGATTTGGTTCATTTTTGGTGTGCATGCAAGTTGTGACCTGAAATGAAACCGGTGAAAATTTTACGACGCACTATCACGAGAAAATCTGTATTAAATTTTTGTAAATTTTCATTGTGATTGGTTTGATAAAGTTAAAAGTAGATAATCCGATCAGAGCGAAGATTTACGAAACTATAATACGTGTTTTCTCGAAAATAACTGAAAAGTACGTCATATAATTTGGAGCCATTGAAGTTCTTACCATGGCCGACGCGTACAGTGAAAAGAAATCAAATCAGTGATAGTCAAAGTTGGCGCTCCCCTAGTAAGTAAGAGTACTCTTGATGTATTTACAGGCAGATTTTAGATTTACTGTCTTTTGGATCCTATTGAATGTCTTTTTCGTAAAGCATTCCGGGATGTCGCAGAAGTTTTTACCACGGTAATTAGCACAGATAAAATTTTATGGAACTTTTGTATAATATTAAATTTCAAGTTTATAAAGTTAACTCAAGGAATAGGGGCCGGGCGGAGCTAATATGCAGAAACGAAAATTAATCTGTTCGACTTTATGTTTGTGTCAATTGGTGGAATTGAGTGTCATGTGTCATCTACTGCGCAAGATTTTGGCTCCTCTCGGCCACGATTCCTTGGGTTAGCTTTACAACCCAAAAAGTGTTTTAGTTTGGTGTTCATTAAAATTAAAAACGGAAGTTTGTAGATTTTAAGTTAATAACTTTATGGACCAATCAAATTAAGGTTATAAAAATCAACTAATTTCAGGCTCAATCAAACGTGCACATTTAATAGAAAATAAAGATTTAATTCTAATAAACAAAACTAGGCATATTTTCATATTATGCAAGAAAAAACAGTATAAAAAAGAAAGAACGGCGCGATTTTCTTAAAAATATGTGAAACATATTTTGAACAGGGTGGTATCTGAAATAGTTGTTTAAAGTTTTGCATCTGCTCAATTCACCCTAGAAGTGAAATATGTTCTATTAAATATGTCCAGAAATGTGAGAAAAATAATTGTTGAAAATTCCATGTTATAATGGATACAAAATTTTAAAAGTATTATCTAGTAATAAAAATCAAAATTTCTTGATATTGCGAAGATACTTCATATCGGCTATTTCCTCAAACTTAGGTATTTGTTGAAATACGACAATATTGTTTTTAAAAGTGCACAAAACTACAAATCAAATAAGTAAAAGTTTTAAAGGCAAACTTTTACTTATTTTATTTGTAATTTTGTGCACTTGGATAATGAGGTGGTTAATCCCTTCAAAACAATATTGTCGTATTTCAACAAATATATAAGCTTGAGCACATATTATAGCCGATATAGAAGAAGTATCTTTGCAATATCAAGAAATTTTGAGTTTTAATTCATCATGCTCTGCACAAAGGTGTTACGTTTAATTTCATTGAATATAGATATACGTAATACTCCGTGACAAAATTTGAGAGACGTCGCCGTCGGTTACTCAATATAGTCGAAATAACAGGCCCGTAGCCAGGATTTAATTTCGGGGGGGGGGCACTTGTAAAAAACCTTTTGTAAAATGTAAAATTTTCGGTTTTTCCCCTTCCATTTTCTTTGTCTTTTCAACATTTCGGGGGGGGGGCACGTGCCCCCAAGTGCCCCCCCCTGGCTACGGGCCTGCGAAATAATGAGAACTCGAGTATGACATATCTTCTCTACTAGTTAACATAATAACCTGACAAATAACCTAATGTCGTTCGTTAATTCACACACCATTAACAAATGAGTCATACTTGAGCTCTCGTGATTATGACTTAACTTAATTAAATGAAGAATCATATGAAGGGTTTCATTGAAGTATTAAAATATAAATAAAATACATTTTTTTATTAAAACATTCTGGAGTAACACATGAAACCAAAATTTATCCAAAATAAACACGATAAAGCTTCGGAGACACCTAATTAAAATGAGTTATTTTGTAATAATGAAAGGAGCGTGACTTTCTTAGCTTGTAATAGCCTTGATTACTCTTCTAAACATTTCGTTGTGATTTGCGCCCAACATTGGATAATCGCTGTATAAAGTTAATTTTGTTATCAACCTATCAAGATTTGTAACATTGGTTCTCTGTAGGATTTAGATTAGAAGAAAGCAATGGTCATTCTAAAATTTCAATGTCATTGTTACAAAACCATGCCGAAGTAAATTTGGATGAATGTATAGGTGCACTATTCTGTTGAAATATCCAGTACCTAATAATTATTGTTGGCCATTTTTGGATTTAATATGAAGTAAATTGTTTTGAAGGATATTTTGATATTTCAATGAATTCATTCTACCATTAACAAACACGAGAACACATTTCCTGTTCTATCCAAATACAACCCCAAACTATGACACCTTCACCACCCGTTTCGGAAAATGAGTTCTTAACGTAAGTCACGCAAATAATAATTATATTCATCGCGATCATTCAAATTAACTGCTTTTCATCACTAAAACAATTCTTTCTTAGTTTATAATCCTAGAAAAGTGATTTAGATGAACATCAAGTCGTCTTAACTTACTTATTTATGTTGTTTGCTAAAATTTTTGATTTTTTCTTCTTAAACCTTTCACCTATAAACTTATAGGTGTTTTCATCTGTTTCAAATATTTATTAAATTTTTCGAATGACCTTTTTTTTTTTTTAACCCTATTTGATAATTTCGGAATTCTTAGCTTATATTTGCTCCGAGCAACATGCGTGTCGGCTGTACAAATGCGTGGTGCTGCGTCTAAAGAACAATTTTCAGTTCAGATTTGAACGAGTCTGAAATTAGTTTTGATTTCAAGGCTAAAAATTGTTTAAAAAATTTGAATTGTTGCGTTAATTTCAAAATAGTTTTTTGTTTAAAACTGAGTAACTAATAAAAACTTTTTTAAATTTTAGTTAGTTATACCACCTAGTAGATCAGGAAGTTCTACTGAGTACCCAATGTTTGTTTTTGTTGATGGTTATAAACGAGATACTCAGTTACCTCCTACAAGAATGTTACCACCTGATGTAGAATATTGTGTTGAAGGACAAGATAGGGAATATATTGAAACTGAAGAGTTTGAAATACTATAGTTTTTTAATTAATTGTACATACAAAATGACACAATATCTTTTGAATTCCTTTTTATATTTTGTGGTTACATTTTTTACTATATTTGCATATAGTACTATCTGAAATTGGTCTATTTCAGAAAATCTCTTGACCTTTGTGATTTTTTCTTTAAAAACTTGTGTTCATTTCCTCTCTATTTATTTCTATTTATTTTGTATATAATAAATCAATACCAAACAGATTTTAGTTTTCTTTAAAAAAAAAAAAAATTAAAGGGGTTGAACAACATAATATATCTCATAAGGTCATAAGTAATTGCAATTTACTTATAATAAACTTCAACAAACGCAAAAATTGTAAAACTCAACGGTCATCAGCGGGAATCTCGTTAATTTCATTCATACGTGTCATTTCCACTGTTTTATTAAATAAAATTTTTCAATATTGACTTTCTTTAAATAAACTCACCGTTGCGTTTTATAATTTGCACTTGTTGAAGTCCTAATCATGATCGTAAAGTAATAATGGATAAAATCGGTGATTCCAATGTGGGACCCACTCTTTGTTAGTTTAGCTACCTGTGTCCGTTTCGTTTTATTCTTGAAACTCTGGGATATACAATTGAAGGGTCCACTGGAAGAACGATGAGGGTCACATTTTTAAAACGCATATTTTCAAAACGCATAACGTTACATTGTGCTGCCTATTTTCAACCGCAGTTTTTAGTGGAATTTCATTGTTTGTTTCCTGTGAGGATTGGTATGTTCATAGCTTATGTTACAAGCTAAGAGATTCCGATAAAATAGCGATTTTGAAAAAAATGGAGCCTCATCGTTTTTCCAGTGGACCCTTCAATTATTATCGAAATTAACTGAAATTATAGGAAGTAACGATAATAATAATCTTTTCACTCATTGACGTACGTAAACTGGTACTTTTTCGCCCTAAGGCGATGAAGTGCTATAATAATTAAAATCATAGTTGCTCAGGAAGCACAAAATAAAACTTTGCCAACATTTGATCACTTTTGAGCTGACAATTTTACGTTCCTTACTTACCTTCTAACCTTTAAAGCGGCGCAACTTCGACTTAGAAGAGAGCATGAAAAGTTTTGTTGAGATTGAATACCCAAGGTTTCCAATAAGGAAATTAAGTCAATGTAGACTTACGGTATGTAACTACAGGGGGTAGTGGAGTTAATCCTTGAATTGTCGCAGAATTAAGTACTTTGTATAGTTATAGATCCGGCTCTTTGGTACATCCCCAACAGGGCATTTAATGGCTTCCATCAAGGAATTAATTTAACAACTTAGTGTAGGATACTGCCAAAGACCTATGTGCTTAGTACCAAGACAACCAATGGATCCAATTACTCTCCAAGAATCAGGTAACCTTTAAGTTATACTATGATTAAAGTAGGGTGATCACTAGAAAATGTATGTAGGTTATTTTGAATGTTATTTGTGTGCTCTCCGACGCCTAGGGAAGAATCTAGTAGGGGCTTCATGGAGACCCAATATGGGTTCTCTTATAATAAACATCAATGAAAGAATCGCCAAAGAGCCTTGGGGTGGCGAGGTCAGTCCCCCTAACGAATCGGAATTCGACTGGGAAAGCTTCCCACCAGCTGAAAGGATTCTGCTGGATTTGGAAGCCATTGCACTCTCCTTAAATTTACAAGCACCAACAAAATCGTAACCTCTAATGGGCTACCAAAATGTGATACAAAAGCCACAATTAAGTCGGTTGAACGAAATAGAAAGAATAAAAAATCACCTACTCTAACGCTATTGCAAGTTTACAACTATAAAGATGACAGACGCTTCCTTTTACTCGTATAATGACGATTGGCTTCAAAAAGATGAGCTGGATCACTTGCAAATTCCTCCTAGGAAACACTCGATAGACACTGTTTGACGAACAAATACTGCTGCAGATCTGTAGCTGGACTTTGAGAGAGATGAAGATGATGGTGCATGACAGTAACACCGATCCTCGATGTTCGAAACTCCAAAATTCGAAAACCTAATCGAACTTGTTAAAAAGTGGGCGTTCGTGGTTATGTTGTTGTTTTAACAGTCGAGATGTATCGCTCGAAGTGCGCACCAAAAACTGCGTAGTAGTTTGCGCTGAGTTACCCAAGACTGCTAACACATGAAAAGGTTGTCCAAACAAATTGGCTCGAAAAGCAGAAGCCGTTGACCCAAAAATATTTGTCAACGCTCACTAAAATTGGCGCTTAGAAATCGTTGTAACAGGACAGAAATACGACCGCTTGGCTCTCGAGTGTCAGTGTAACTGATAATACTCCGGCAAAATATACATCGAAATTCTAACGCCAAATGTCTACAATATCAGATTGCATTCAATTACAAAGGCAGAGATTGTGAAATGACATGAAAAGTAGTACCACGTAACGAATGCAAAAATTTGTTACAAGAAAAAAATTGTCAACACATTTTTCATGTAGTACAGGAGACGACCACCGCTAGCGTGCTTGTCGAGGAGACCGCGACACTTGATTATGGTGGACACTGGATATGCTTCATGCATTAGTAATCTGCGATTACACTTGTGATTATTTATGTGAATTTAATTGAATATTTCATGAAATATTTTAGAAGCGATATCTGTGAAGCATATCCAGTGGCCACCATCAGTAGCGGATCCAGGGGGGGGGGGCACGGGGGCACGTGCCCCCCCCCAGACGGTATATTTTTAACAGTTATTGTTGACTTTTTTGCCCGTCCGCCCCTTTGTGCCCCCCCCCCCCAGAAAAAAATCCTGGATCCGCCCTTGGCCACCATAGTTAAATGTCGTTGTCTCCTTGACAAGCACGCTAGCGGTGGTTGTCTCCTGTACTATATGAAAAATGTGTTAACAATTTTAACAATGGGGTTGGCTATCTGTATAGTTATCTGTGCAAAAACATATTCATTTTCTTATTTTTATCTGACAGTCACCTACGAAAATTAATACTATGCATTTATGTGATTTTACAACATTTTTTTAAGATCAATAATAATAATTATTACAGACATTATTTAACACACTATAACTTGTTGGTTCCATAAGCAAAAATTAGAATTTATAATTATATTATGTAGCAAAAATAAGCTTTAAAAAAAATGTGTTAAGCTCTCATCAGCAGATTAGTAGCATCTATTGGCCGATGTGGAGGAGAGTTGGAACGAGCAACGTTTCTATAAATTAATATAATGGTCCCAAAAATTAAAATAGCAAATGTTCATGTAGCATTTGAGTTTTGTATTTATGATCACGTATTGAGGCCAAATACCCCAGTGTACGCCATTTTGAGATAATAGAAAAATAAAATTAATACTTATGAATTTTTAAATTTTTTCCATAATGTATAACAATATAAATTTAGTAATCTTATAACAAAATTATGTACCTCAACAATTTTATTGTTGGTTGAACATTGGTGGTACATAGTATTTGACCTTAAATATAAATGGAATGGTATGGAATACTCATCATGTAAGCCCAGTATAGCATTGGACGGATGACGTTCTTAAGACTAATTAAACAAATATAAATATATGAACAGTACAGAAAGGCAACAATAACTAACATAAATTTAAACATCAGAATTCCATTAGGGCTCTGCAAATTGTGCCTACTGCATTCAGGAACTCAATTATCACGAAAATAAACTAACTATTAGTATAAAATTAAAAACTATTAAAAAATACCACACAAAATCACAACAGCCTTTCCTAAAAGCAAGCATTTATCTTAGGTCGGAAGTTTCCCAATTCTTTAATGGTATTTTCGTAAAATCGTTCGAGATAATCGCAATGTTTTTCAGATAATTCTGAAGTTTTTCGAGTTCATTATCCGTTGTAAAGTTTTGTGCAAGGTATGGTTTCACTACAATCCCGTTATGTGGGTTTAGTAGAAAATTGATTTCTATGTCATCCAACATAACCGTATTTCTTTGATCATATCCTTTAAAAAGGAGCCAAATCAACAGCAAAGGTTTTACCTAAAATTTTAAAATTAGCAGATTTTTTTTTGTACAAACAAACTCACCTTTTTCGTTTTCGTGCTGGTTACTTTCACCGATATCATGGCACTGTGATCAACCAAAGCCGCAAATTTGAATCCTTCGTGCTTATCCAAAGATAACTTCTTTAATTTATTGGATATTGACCTCATGTCGGTGGCAGACCACACAATTATATTATAATAATTGTACATCGTTGTTAAAAATTTAATTAAATGCGGTCTCAAATCAATGTCAGACAAAATTCCCTTGTACGGATAATCAATAAGCGTTTGATCAAGATCCAATACAAGCAGTTTTTTTTGGGGGTCTAAATTATGTAAATGAATAGCTTTGTAGCTTTTAGCTAACGTTTTAATGTTGTTGTGTAATTTGTACATTTCAGCACAAGTGAAAGGGTAACATTCCTTTGCATTTTTGACTTCATCAAGATCAAGTTTAACATAATCCTTTAAACTTAATTCAGATATAATAGAGTGTTCTGAAGCCTGTTTCCCTGTGGATCACAATTATTAAAATTATTCAAGATTATAATTATTATTTTTACCGTCAATTATTAGATTTTCGAAAAAACGATGGTTTGGTGGTATCTTTAATTTTCGCTTCATGTAATTTAATAGATATTGTACTGGTCCATCTTGAGGAACACTTTTTATGTACTGCATTTTTTCAAATATAATGCAAATTTTTATACGGGCTGGTGTCCGTAATTGTGCAGTATTGGTCCCGGCTTCATTGACAGTTTGATCAAGCGATATTGTAACAAAATCGTTTGGAATCGTGGCAAGTAGTTCATATTTGTATTTGACAATTCCTAACATTTAAAAGAATAAAATTGATTACATCAATATTGTGACAATTTTTATGCGGAGCATTCTTCTTAATAGGGTTGTTGCATGTATCAAATTTAGGAAAAATCGAGTTTGAAACTAAAAAATTCTTCGTGGATGCGAGGGCAGCTCTGACGTCAAACGCGTGTTCCCGACTGTGTATTTTTATGACAAAATCGCTCTATACTGAATTATACCGGTTCAAACTTGGACGGTACAACTGTATCAAACCAAGTGCTTTTAAGATTAAATAATGTTCATTTGTTACACCTGCAAATATTTTATTGCGTTTTTCTGCGAGTTATTACCACAATATTTTACAAAGAACTTTTTAAAATTTTATTTAAACTCATTTTTAGACTTTTAATTAAGTTTTGTATACATTTTTACTTATAATAAATAAACTTATTTTATAGCATAATATATGTAAATTACCAACGCTACTATCGCACAACAAACCAATACTGCCAGTTGATTTAAAAACTACGTTTGACGTCACTTCCGCCAAAACCTCGCTTTCAAATAAGAACTTTTAAAAAAATGTTTTTGAGAAAATTAAAGTTCGTATAGACTTTGTTTAACAAGAGCCAAACTTTAAGAAAAAAAAATACTTCAAAATTCATGCAACAATCTTACTAAAACATTAATTAATAAACAGAGTTGAGCAGTAGCTTATCTACAATATATTACTTACATTTCAGAATAAGTAGGTGTAGCTTATAAATTATATTAAATTCTGAAATAATAATGTTAAATTTGGAATTTTTGTAAGACTCCAAACATTTTAACTCCTTGTTTTTTAGGCCTTGTTCCTATAGTTAATTTTCTTCGCTTATGTAATCTGGGCGACAAAACTATGCTTATGTTTTACGCGAAAAAGCCGTAGGTTCTCTTCTTATTTTTTCAGAGGCGTCGTTGAGTTTTTTTTAATTTGCGACTAACCCGACGACGGCACTAATTATAATAATAAATTTATAATTATGTAAGTTTATCCATGATTTTTTTTTGATTTTTTATAATTCCTCGTAATAATTCCAACACCACGTGGCCTTGGCGTCTAATTGCTCGTTTAATGGCCGAGATTATAAACGTCGAATAAAGTTTAAAATTTAAGAGTTTCTAAACTTTATTCGACGTTTATAGTCTCGGGCATAATAGTATTAGATTAGATGAAGAAAAACTTGTAACTTTAGATTAAAAGGTATAATATATTTACCGTTTATTGTCAAGTCGTTCATTTGGGGATTTGAAATAGGTATTTCAATGATGTTATAAATTTCTTCAATTAAATTTTGGATCGTTTTATTACGTTCCATTATAATTCTGTATGGTTTTCGTTTTGAGATTATAGTAAATTCTATGGGCGGCTTCGATTCTGTCGAATTTGAAGTATGACTGCTGCTAGTAAGGTTTAATAGAGTCTCATTTAGGTTAATTGTAAACGCCGAATTAGAGGTAAATTCTGATAACACGAAATAATCATTAACAGCTAAAGATCCTAAAAGTAAATATTTAAGTAACCTAATAAACCAATTCCGGTGCTGCTATAAAATTTCAATAGTTGAAGCAAAATTTTCCCAAAAGATCCATCCCTTTCCCAGTAGCACACTTTGTCGAATAGGACCGGTCTAGGGGATATCTATAGTTAGTACAGCGTTAATCAAAACGGTTCGGAGCGGAGAGTCGATCTTGACAACGCAACCACGTCAAATAATCGTTAAATCAATAAGTACAGAACTTATATTGTTGGGAAAATTTTGCTTCAGCTATTGAAATTTAATTATAGATCCCACATTATAACGGCACCCAAATTCCTTAACTTACCTTCGATGCTTAAGTTTACTAAGTTCCTATTAGCTGCTCGCATTCCTGTATAATAAACGATCGCTTGCTTCAGCAAACCAATTGTTATATAGTTCGGAACAATAATTTCGTATATCTGATCAAATATGACTGTTACATAAATGTATGGTTCTCTGGTAAGTGGATGATCAGAGGTGAAGGATATGAAGGTGTCTTCTAAATAAACATGAGTCTCCATGCTTAATTGCAAATCAGAAACAAAAATGAAGTTTCTCAGAAGATTTTCTAGAAAATTATTTTTAATATTAGAAGTTAAAAATAATAAAATTGGGCTTACCATTAATAAACATATTTTGCAAAACAGGATGATCGTTTGCTAAACTAATAGCTTTGCTCACTTCCATCAGTAATATTTTAATGGTACTATTATTATACATTAAAATAACAAATAATTTGGAATTAAAATGAATAAGCAAACTGATTTCTTTCACTTCCGATGCCGGTACCTTTATATTGGCCAAAAATATTGTCGAATTCTTGCTTAAATTTAATGATGATAGTTCAGTGTCTATATCCGGAATATTTCCTAAAATTGAACATACATTTTTGTTATAGATATGTGTATAAAATCGTTAATTTGTGGACGAATCTGTGCAACCAGAAAAACACCGTTTTGATAGAACCAAGAATACAGTGGGAATTACGCTCACGAATGGATTAACACGAGATTATCAATGGTAGAATAACTATTTGGAAATTTCGTTAATCCATTTATGCGCATCATTTCCACGTTTCTTATAAATACAATAAATCGTCAGTCAAATTTATTGAAATAGGTCGAATCAATGGTGTTTATTTTTATTTAAATACTTTATCATGTATTTGTGTCATGGTTCTATTTATGCAGAAGAGAGGGAACTCCTCCCCTGTGTTCACATTTTTGTTTCAAGAGAGCAGCATGATATGTTACCCCGATACCCGGATAGTACCAATGGGTAATTCACTGGAATTTTGGTGTACCAGTATGTGGAATTTTTATGACGTTTTGGGATTTTTTGTGGATTTCTTTAGGAGATTTTTGTGGAATTGGGAGATTTTTGTGGAATTTTGGAGATATTTGTGGAATTTTGTACACCAATTTTCAGAGTGACTTATCCCTTAATGTGTACCAAACAGAAGAACAAATTAATGTCGACATTAATTTAAAATTCAAGGACATTCAAAACCTTGAAAACTAACAGAAAGTTAAGTACAATTCAGGTACTTTTAAGGTTGCACGAGCCCTCTTTCACATACATACAGTATAATGTGGACTCCAAACCACAAAACTTCATTTACAATAATTCATCTTGAGAAGATTTTCATGGCAGGTTATATTGGTGGTTTTCCATTGTTTTGCGAGAAGAGATGGCCAGCAAATCTAAAAGGCCCCTGGAAACTTTATAGCGTTCTTGGTTGATCGAAATAAACTCCAACAAAAGTGTGGCGATCTTGTTTATAAAGCGTCGTCTAAGACTTTCGAATGTTCAGAAAAGCAAAGCATGATGCTTTCTAGATGTCCCATGGCATGTGATAAACCGCTAGAATCGCTGGAGGATTTTATCCGGAAGTTGTCGGTATATAAGTTGTAAAGTAAGTGTCGACGTTATGTCGTGTTGTGTTGAACGATTTCCCTCTCCATAAAAGGTTAATAACATCCTCACTCCACAAAATGGGTGAGTAAAGCTCAAACTAACAGTACATTGCAATTCATGCTTTCAGGTCCAATGAAAGGCAGTCAGAAGTAAACCCCCCTACGAAATCCTGAAAATTTCCAATAAAAAATATTTCACATTTATTGTTAAACTCCAAAAGCTACAAAGTATAATTAATTTTAATGTAATCAATGTAATTGACTCCGTTAGTGTGACGTCAAAACGCCTAGTAGATATAGGCCACCCGCACTACACGAAATTGAATAAGTGTTAATAGCCATATGCTTAAATACTGATTCAATCTCGTGTAGCTTGGTTGGCCTATTAAATATAGGCGTTTTGACGTCATCAATAATGTAGTCAATTTAAATCAATTTCCATTATGAAAGTTAAATTACAGAAATATGATCTTAAAAAAGAAATTTTTTCAAGAATAGAGTGTGATTTTAGTATGTGTTATTATTAAGCAGAATAAAGGGGTGGTTTCATTGAGCCAACTTTAATCACCGAGCGTCTTTAACTATACAATTGTCAACCAATGAAATGGCGTTAATTGTTGCTAACTACAAGGACTTGATAGAAACATGATGATCATACCTCCTCATTCGTCCCAAATGGCAGTGGCTTCCCATGTCAAGAAAATACACTAATCATTTAAATTCTACCATTTTCACTTCATATTTTTATTTAAATTATAATACCGGGTGTTCATTTCAAAAGTAGTCAGTCGAAATAAATTTTGTTTTTGAGAAAATGAAATAGCACGTAGATTTAGATGGCGAGGGAGACGTTTAAAACCAATATACTATTTGAACTTTAAGTTTAGCCCCCTCCCCATCAGCTACCTCTACTGAACACTGCTTTTGAACTGCTAACTACTGGACCAGTAGAGAGCTGATTATAGGTGACGCGGAAAATAGAAAAGTTCCCCAAAGTAATCCGTAGCCTCCAAGAGAGAACGCTGCCAACCGTAGGGAATCGGAAATGGTCGTCAGACTAGCTCACCAAAACTGCGTAAAGCGTAAAAGAGCCTCTCCTATCTTTACTCACCAGATGTTTTCACAGAAGCCAAAACCATAAGCGATAGCTGGACCACTTGTTATAAACGACTTGGCACGAAAAACAGAAATAATCGAAATAAACATATTCTTCAACGCAAAACTCGATCGGCACTCAAAAAATCGTTGTGATCAAACAAAATTTCACGCTAGCAATATTAACATTTGCACGAAATCCATGCATTCAATGCGTAAAGTGACCAACTATTTTTGGCTCAAGGACGGCTGAAATTTTTTTACGAATACTAATATTTTGTTATCGGATCATCCCCAAATTTATTTTGAATGAGTCTTTTTCTTAGCTATTTCAGGTTAAAAAGTTAGAAAATCCATAAAATTCGAGATTTTTAGAATTTTGGAGTACGAAAAGAGGACAATCCTCCCTAAAGGAGGACGGTTGGTCACCTTAATGCAATAAGAAATTGAATGTAAATAAAAATGCAGGGCCGGATTGAGTAATATTGTGAAATTGCAATTTAAGGAGGAACTAAATAACTTCTTGTTTTCTAGAAGCAATTCTCTAGAGGATTCTCTTCTATTTAGACCTTAAGGCCTGTTATTTCCCAACATCTGCGTCGTTTCCTTGGCAGTGTTAGAAACTTTGATCATATAAATATTGTACATCCATCAGGTAGCTTGCTAGACTTGCCTTCAGATGTGCCTGTATCCTAGTTTTTTATGTTAATGGTGGCAATTCACTAGCTCAGGGGACCACCGCGCACCGGCTTAACGTGCCCTCCGAAGCACGGAGACTTGATCATAAGAAAGTTTAACTCTCGCTAGGTTTGAACCCGGTACTCCGCATTCGCATACAACTGCATTGGCTGCAAGGCAATAACTATCTCGAATTAAATAACAAATACAAGAATTTGGAGGGAAATTGGGATACACTAAAATATATTACATGTAAGGATGGATCGTGAAGACTTTGCAGAGAAGCAAAGTAGTTATTTCCGAAATTGATTAATGTTTTGAGTAAAAATAAATTTTGTTTTGACTTTTTTCCCTTTTTGATTTGTTTATTTTCAAATTGTTAGTATTTTATCAAGTCTATGAATGATTATGCTTGCCTGATGAGATTCTAATAAGATTGAAACGATTATAAAATTATCGTTTTTCAAATTTTCATTAATTTTACCTCCTCTCCCATCTTATTATTTTAAATTAAAGTCTTCTGTTTTTCAATTTTTCTTACTATTTTAAAATGTTTCTTTTTAAAGTTACTTTATAAATCCAGCTCTATTCAGATTAAATTTGAATAAGATTTTGAGTACATTTATTATAAATAGTTACTATATTATATTTTCATGGGAGTAGGAGTCAGTGTAAGTTTGGATAGTAATTTCACCCACCAGGTAATGAACAAAATTGAAAGTTTTATACAAAATTTACATTATTAATAAAAAAAAATTAACTTCATACCCTCTATTGATATATTTTTCAAACTCGGGTGATTGGATGGTATTCCGGTTGCCTGGATTATTTTGCTAATTAAAGCAGTCATCGATGACATCTTGTCAATAGTAACAATTGCCAATTTGTGGTTCCAAACTACGAAGAAGTTATACTGTAGATTTTGTTCTTCTTCAGGTGATACATTTTCTAAGCATAGAATGGTGGGACTTTTGAAGCCGATACTGGATAGTTTGCAGGTGTTCTTAAATTCGTATCCTATTATTTAAGATATATGTTAAAGTTTTAATATTATAGCTATAATACAATAAATTACCTTCAATCTTAAGAAATTTTATTTTTGGATGCGTCGGTGAAGCTCCAGTGACTTTCACGATATGAATTTTAACATCTGCTATCGTAGCAGATTTTCGTAGACATGTTAAATATAACTTGTGATTTAGAACGATATATACCATGTAATGTAAGTCAATGGATGAACTGTGTTTCACAATAGCTCCATTTTCTATTTGGTTAGGTATTCGACTGGGCAAATCTTCTTCGAAGTACATTTTGAATATTTTTGTGTCTCGATGGAATGTTTTCTAATAAAATTTAAAATATGATTTTCATTTTATTATGTTAGAGTGAATTTTTTCCTTAGTTCGAATTCCAATTCAGTCGGCGTCCAAACGTCCTGGTGCCCAAAGGTCCTGGCGCCCAAAATAATGTATAAATCAAACGTGAGACTGAATTGGCATTCCGTCCCGCGCCGGACTAGATTGACATCCCGTCCCGCGCGGGACGGTGTGGGGGATTTTTTCGTCCCGCATTCATGTCTAGTTGGGAGTGGTTAATGTGCATTTTTATTTATTTGTTTATTATTCCAAGTTTGTTAAAAAGAAGGGGGTAAAAACTAAAAAGTTAGTTTGTTACAGAGCCGTTTTTAATTAATGCTATATAGCATTTGGCAAATTCTTAAGTAAAAATGAAATTTTGGAAAGAAAAATTATTGAATTGTTTTTTTAGATTAAATCCACATTTAAAAAAGCTTACCGTTTGTAAATTGTACGTCACTTAACGTTTATTTTTAACAAATTACCCCTTAAACTTTATAATCCATAGAATGTCACGTCTTACAATATAAGATGGCGGGAATTGTGATGCGCGAATTTCCAAAACAAATGAAGAACTATTCTGATATGTAGATTTGGGTTACATTATTGTGGGACGAAATTCAAAAATTACACGAATTAAAATTTTCTATGGACCCGAGTATAATAATAATACGAAACACTTTTCAAGTTTTTCCATAAAATTGACTTGCCTAATTTCGCAATAAATTCAAAGGCACATTTAATTTAATATTTGTGAAATCTCCTGACTCTTTGTGGCATTTTTAATTTTTTAAAAGCATTTCACACTCGAAATCTGGAAACTGTCACATTTTTGTTGCAATACCCTGTATTACACCAAAAATGTTAAATTTTTTATAAACATAACCTAACCTAGTTTTATAATTTGTGTTATTCTGAAATAAATAAGTGTTATAAATCGAATTAAATTTGTTTAGGTGATTTTATTTCGTTTTATTCTCAAGAAATTCAGTGATAATGGATCCCTCACAAATCAAAAAGCCGAAACCAGAAGGTAATAACAATTTTAAAACTTGACTCTCAAATATTTTTTTCCAAAAAATACTAACCGAAGAAGACATTGTTATCATATTAATTACTTTTTGTAAACCATTTTGATGTTAAATTCACCCTCCATTTACTGTCGATAATCTCTGATACGGAAGAAGAATATTTGCTTCCGATCACTATCGGTATAAGTATTGGTATCGATCTAGTACAAAAATTGTTTTATTTTAAAAAGCGTTTTTCGTTTATCCAAAATATGTTTGTATTTTTGTTTTCCAAAGTCTTTTTTTTATGTTTATTATACAATTTATTAGCCGAGTTGAAAAATTTCTTATTTCTTATACTTGTCAGATTTAGAAGTAACGGGGGTCTCAAGGAGTGGACGGGTAAGGAAAAAATCATCAAAGTTGATGGATTTTGAGTCACCCGATGAAATTGATCGTACCTATAAAAGACAAAACAATGCACCACGAAAACAACCCGACTATGAAATGATGTCTCCACGTTCAAGTAAAGAGAAGCCGTTTTCAACTTCACAAAAATTGGAAGAGGTGAATGATTTAAATGCAATTTTACGTTAATTAAATTAATTAAAAATTAAAAAGATGTACATAAAAATGGAGGAACCAAAAGCTGAATATACGTTTGACGATGAGCCTCCTTTAAGTGGCTCTGAGTACGACAGCGAACAGTTTGATGATTCCAACAATCTGGAGTCTTCTGGTGATTCCATGGATTCAGAGAGCGACTTGGACCCGACAGATCATTCGGGATTTCATCGATTGGAAGTGGATACCGACAACTTGGGCAATCAAAGTCTTTACATGAGTGAAAAAAGTCCGAAGAAGAAAGTGGTGGTCAAAGATGGAAAAGTAGTTGGGCAACAGAAGACGCAACGAAAGGATAAAGGTTTCTGTTTTTTTAAATTTTAGTACAATTAGTGGTTCACTTAAGTCTCTTAATTGTGAGTCTCTGTAGGTAAAACCCGCTTTACAGCGTACATGTTATGGGCACGAGATGTTCGTGCCAATCTTTTAAAATCTAATCCTAGTATGGATTTTTCGCAAATATCTAAACGTTTAGGTGAACTTTGGGCTACTGTGTCCTCTAATGAAAAGTTTACTTGGCGTCGTCGTGCACGACGTATGAATTCAAAACCATTTGCAGAGCAACAAGATCCCAAGTTCAGAAGTACCGGAAAGGGCGGTAATAAGTTTATTAATAGAAAGGGAACTACCGGTGGAGCAGCATCAGGAAATACTTCCTTCCAGTTGGAAACGTCGGTGTCGGGGATTTCCAACAGTTCGCCTCCCAGTCCACGCGGAAAGTACATCGATTTGCTGAATAAACCGTCCGGAATTAAACCCATTGATGTTGCCGCACATCTGAAACTGCTTGGAGAGAGTTTGACTATTATTGGTGAAAGATTAAAGGAACACGAAGTAAGTAATTTTGTTAGTTTTAGAAAACGTTGCTTACGAGGTTACGTTAATATTTATAGGGCCAAATTGCTGTATCTGGAAGTTTATCCGTTCTTTTAGATTCATTGCTTTGCGCATTAGGACCTTTACTCTGTTTAACTCAACAAGTTCCAGAACTGCGAGAAAGCAGTTGCACAACAGATCAATTATCAACAATTTTGGATAATGTTGCTTTTATTATGCCTGGATTGTAATTGATATTTATTTATAATATTTAATAATAAAAACTGAACAAACGGACATTTATTTTAGTAATTTTTAAAAAATTCACTAGTTCACTATGCTGGCAATAGACCAGTGCTTTATATTTGCATATATTGTCATATTGCGTTTGTCCTGTTAAAAAGTACTACGAGTAGACACACTCCGAGGGGTAAATCACTACAAAAATCTGTTGTACACCAAGGCAAAATCCAGATTATAATCTATAAAATCTTGTTAAATCTTTTGACAATCTCAAAAATCTTTTAAAATCTCTGTGCAATCTTTAGGGACTGCAATCCATTGTACGGTTACAGCTCTGATTTGGAAGGGAAATTTTCATTTTGTTAAATTGTAATGCAAGGAAATTTGAATTTGTGTTGAAGTTAAAGTGGAATTAATTTAGAAACGTTGGCAAAATGTGTAATTTACCTGGAAGTGGGGAGAATTTTAGAAAAATATTGATTTTGCGAAATGACAGAACTGAGACTTCCGTTCATTTCTTCTGATTTTTTTTTATCGCTGGAGAATTGGTATTATTATTTTGCGTTCCAGCAGAGTTGTTGGATGTCGAAAAGCTCTAACAGGAGTGCTAAGTTGGAAGTAAAGGTAAATTTGGAAAATCCATGGTGTATGGAGTCTATGGCTTCATTTTCTATTAAGGCGAGTTTATTTTGTATTCGCTGTCTTGAGATTAAGTTGGATGATTCAAAATTTATGACTTTTAAAAACCAATGTGCTTAAGAAAATTAGAGGTTAAAATTATTGATAAGCAAGATTCACAAGGTATTGGAAAAAATATAAAATGTTACCCAACGAATTATTTTATTGATTATAAGTTTTCCTTCCTGTGTTTGTATGCGGTAGGAGATTTTGAATTTTAAATATCCGCTTATAGGCACATGAAATGTATTGTTGGTTTATAAACTGAGTTTATAATTTCAAACCTCATTACAGGGGTGTTGATATTTATTCAATTTATAGTACACGAAATTTATATTTTGCTGATGTGAGCAAGTCACATCCATGGTGTTGATTTTTCAGATTAAGTTTTAATTTTTTGGAGTCTAAAATTGATATTTGAGCTAGCTGAAGTAAAAACAAGACGTAACTTTACTACTTGCTGAAGAATTTTTCTCCAGTTATATTAATTTTTTTTATAATAGCAGTACTTAGTATAAATTTTTTTAAATATTTTATTCAGTTAATTTTATTTGGAACATTTTTGGAAACGATGAATTTTTTTTTAAGTTTGAGTTTTTAAGGTTTGAGGACTACCAGCAAATTATTTAATTTAATAAGAAGGAAATGTGTCCTTCCCAATTGGATGGTTAACCCTTCTTCTTTATAGTGCCATATCTTCTTTAGACGTAGGCGATCTTCCTGGCTAAGCTAAGCCAGGAAGACTTTACTAGGGAAATGTTAATGGTTTCCCTTTGCCTTCCCCATAGTCCACAGATCGATTTTGGACTTTTTAGATCACAGCAGATATCCGACTTAATCAGGATTAGAACCGCGGTTTCCCGCTCTGTAGTCTATCCGTGTTTGATTTAAGCCAGACTGCTGGTCATTAACCCTTCTGGGAAAGTTAATTATACCCTGCGTTCGGGGAGAAGGTACTTTCGCTATCAAACATTTCTTTTTTTTTTTCTGCTTTCGAGCTTCCAGTCGCTTCCAAACGCGTTGGCTCCCCACCAAAATGTTTGCAGCGACTGAATGGGGCGGCGCTAAAGCGTTTGGAAGCGACTGGAAGCTCGAAAGCAGGAAAACAAAAATGTTTGATAGCAAAAGTAGCTTCTCCCCGAATGCAGGGATAGTGTGCTAGCTGAAAGCAAATAATTAATAAAAGTGCAATTCAGGAGAATTTAAAATTTACTGCGCCCAATAGGGTGTAGAGACTTTTAAAGTGCAAATGCTGGTACCAAGATAATGGGCTTTTTCCGGTCGCCATTTGTTGGAAAAGGAGGAAAATGTTTGAGAACCTGGAGTCGTAGAAGATTCCGGGAATAGTAGAAATTCAAATAGGGGCCGTAATTACGTGAGCTTAAAAAGGGTGGGGGGGAGTCAATGTAAATCTCACGTCACCTTCGGTAGTATCAATTTCTCCTGTTATTTCACGGAAAAAATGTAGTACATTAGAACACATCAGTAGAAACGCTTAGGTATTTAGCTTCCAAAGGTTTTAATGCTGCCTGGCTGTAGGTCATGATAATTGTTCAAGTGGAAATTCATCCCCGGAATTAAAACAAGAAAAAATTGTCAAATTTTTTATTACAAACTAACTTTTTAACAAAATTCAGAGGTACTACAGTTTGAGAAACATTTTTAAGATTGCATTACCATTATGTAATACTTTACTTGGTAAGTGGCAGGAATTATAATCTAAATATTATAAAAAGTTGGTAACTCAACAATTTTATTGCTGGTTGAACAGTGGTAACATTCTTAAGACTAATTAAACAAGTAGAAAAAACAATAACCAACATATTAAAATATCACTGTGTGATCAGAATTACAATAGCTTTCCGCAAATTGTACTACAAGCAAGAATAAAAATTGTCAAATTATTTATTACAAATTTTCAAAAATAACATTTCAGAGCTGCTATAATTCGACAATATTTTTAACATTGCATAACTATTATATAATTTGCTTGGTCAACGATAGGAATTATAAAGTAAATTAAACTTAAAGTATAAAAATGTAAATATAACAAAATTTGGTAACTCAGGTAACTCAATAATTTTGTTACTGGTTAAACAGTGGTAATACATACAAGGCACATTTACTTAAATATCAATTAAATGATATCAAATACTTATCGTGCATGTTCAGTAAAGCAATGCACGACATTCTTAAGACTAAACAAATAGAAATATTTAAATGATACAGAGAGGTAACAACAACTAACATATTAAAATATCACTACGAGATCAGAATACAATAGCCGACTGCAAATTGTACTACAATCAGGAACAATAATTATCACAAAAAATTGTCAAATTATTTTTTACAAAAGTTTCCAAAAAAAAAAACATTTCAGAACTATTACAATTTGACAATATGTTTTAAATTGCATAAATATTATGTAGTTTGCTTGGTCAGCGCGTAAATTAAATGTAAATATAACAAAATTTGGTAACTCAACAACTTTGTTGCTGGTTAAACATACAAGGCACATTTACTTAAATATCAATTAAATGATTTTAAATACTTGTAGTGCATGTCCAATAGAGCAATGGACGACGTTCTTAAGACTAAAGAAATAGAAATATTTAAATGATACAGAAAGGTAACAATAACTAACATATTAAAATATCACTACGAAATCAGAATTGCAATAGCCCTCCGCAAATTGTACTACAATCAGGAACAATATTTACTTATCACAAAATTAACTACCTTGTTAAAGCAAGAATAAAAATTGTCAAATTATTTATTAGAAGTTTCAAAAAAAAAACATTTCAGAATCATTAGATACAATTTGACAATATTTTTTAGATTGCATAACTATTATGTAGTTTACTTGGTCAGTGTGTAAATTCAATGTAAATATAACAAAATTTGGTCACTCAACAATTTTGTTGTCCAGTAGAGCAATGGACGACATTCTTAAGACTAATTAAATAAACAGAAATATTTTAATGATACAGAAAGGTAATGACTACCAACATATTAAAATATCACAGAATTACAATAGGGCTCCGTAAATTGTACTACAATCAGGACCCCAAATATTTATCATAAAAATGTACTAACTGTTGGTATAAAACTAAAAACTATCACACGAGATCACAGACTTCGTAAAGTAAGCATTTATCTTAGATCGGAAGTTTCCCAACTTTCCAATTTTATTTGTGTGAAATCTTCCGAGATAAGGGCAACGTTTTTCAGATAATTCTGAAGTTTTTCAAGTTCATTATCTGTTTTGTAATTCTGTACTGCATATGGTTTCACCACTATTCCGTTAAGAGGATTCAAAAGAAAATTTGTGGAAATGTCGTCCAACATGATCGTATTTTTTTTATGAAATTCGTGGAATATATTCCAGATCACCTTCAAGGGTTTCACCTGAAATTCTAAAATTAGCAAATTTTTATTTTTCTACAAATAAACTTACCCGTATCTGTTTAGTGAAGGTTAAATTCACCGGTATCATGGCTTTATCATCAACCAAAGCTGTAAATTTGAAACCTTCGTGGTTATCCAACGATAATACTTTTAACTTATTTAATATGAAGCTGCAGTCAGTTGCTGACCATACAATTAAGTTGTAATACTTGTACATCACAGTTAAAAATGTATGTAAATGTGGTCGTAAAACATTGTTGTGAAGGATTCCATCTAATGGAAAATCAATAAGCGTTAGGTCAAGATCCAATACAAGCAGCTTTTTTTTTGGATCTAAATTATGTAAATGCTTAATTTGATAGGTTTCAACTATTGCTTCAATCTTCCTATACATATGATATTTTTTTTTAGTTGAGAAAGCAATCGCATATTTTTCCTCCATTACATTTTCTACTGCATCAATATCAATTATGGTATAGTTGTTTAAATTTAATTCGGATATAATAGAGTTCACTGAAGCCAGTTTTCCTATAGCACGCCATTATTAAAATTATTCAAGATTAAAAATATTTTAATGACCCACCTTCAATTATTAGATTTTTGAAAAAACTGTGGTTTGGTGGTACACTTATTATTCGCACCATGTAATGTAATAAATATCGTAATGGTTGATCTTCAGCAATGCTTGTTATGTGCTTCTGTTTTTTATATATAATGCAAAACTTTTTTATACCGACAGGTATCTGTAAGTTGGTTTCCATAGTATCTGTATCAAGAGATATTGTTGCATAGTCGTGTGGAATCGTGGAAAGTAGTTCATCACCGTATTTGACAATTCCTAAAAAATAAAACTGATAAAATCAATTGTGACACGCTGTATGCGGGGAATTTTGTTGAAATACGACAATATTGTTGTAAAATATATTGGGAAAACTTTTACTTATTGTATTTGTAGTTTTGTGCACTCGATAATGAAGTAGTTAACCCGTTCGAAACAATATTGTCGTATTTCAACAAATACATAAGCTTGAGCAAATATTAGCCAATATAGAAGAAGTATCTTTGCATATCAAGAAAAAAATGGCTAAATTCGGCCCTCTTATAGTAAATTTTCTTTGTTTTATAATGCTATAAAAGAAAACTTGTAACTTTATGTAGCTAGCTGAATTCCGTTAACAAATTATGAAGCAAATTCGTTCTTAATATATTTACCGTTTACCACCAAACTGTTACACTCAGGAGCTAGAAGAGACATTTCAGAGATGCGATGCATTTCATAAATTAAATTTTGGATTGTTTTATCACGTTCTATTATAATATTGAATGATTTTCTGTTGTAAAATATTGTAAATTCGATGAATGGCTTCAATTTTGTTGATTTTGTAGTATCATACATGTAAAGTGTAACTATTTTATTAGAGGTAAATTCCGATAATATTAAATAATCATTTGTAGCTAAATATCCTAAAAATGAAATATTTAAGTAATCTAATCAAAAATAGTGAGTTCATGCAAGAAAATTAATTTTTAAATTTTAAAATAAATTTTTTTGCATGAACTCACTAAGGAACTTTTCCTTAACTTACCTTCGATGTTTAAGGTTTCTAAGCACTTACTATCTGTTCCTAATCCTATGAAACAAACGATCGCTTGCTTCAACAAACCAATTGATATATAACTGGGAACAATAATGTCGTATTTTTTATCAAATATGATTGTTAAATAAATATATGGTTCACTGGTAAGTGGGTGATTAGAAGTGAAGTATACGGGGGTCTTGTCTAAATAAACATGAGTCTCCATGCTTAATTGCAAATCAGAAACAAAAATGAAATTTCTCAGAAGATTTCCTAGAAGATTATTTTTATTTAATATTAGAAGCTAAAATGAAATTGTTCTTACCATTAATGACCATGTTTTGCAAAAGAGGGTGACCGTTTGATAAACTAGTAGCTTTGCTCACTTCCGTGATTAATTTTTCAATGGTGTTAGTGTTACATATTATAATAACATACAGCTTTAAATTAAAATGAATAAGTAAACTGATCATTTTCACTTCCGACCTAGATACTTTTATATTGCGCAAAAGTATTGCCGAATTTTTGCTCAAATTGAATGATGCGAGTACAGTATCATCATAATCTCGAGTATTTCCTATAAAATTTAACATATATTATTGTTATAAGTATTAAATATTCATACTCAAGAGCAATGTCCAATGTTACCAGTGAATATTTGTGTTTTATGTCATTTATTTCCAGGACGTTACAAAAATTTAAATAATTGCTAGCATTGCAGAATCTTTCATTTTTTTACGTAAAACCGCCAAAAAAAAATTGATTTACTTATTTGAACATCACGTAATTCGGAAACTACAGTTGGAAGGGGGGAGATTCCAATGTTCTAATTTATTTTCGAATAACATGATTTTCCAATAAATAAATCAACTTCCTTTAGCGTGTTTACATAAAAAAGTGTTGATAGATTTTGCAATGCTAGCAATTATTTAAATTTTTGTAACGTCCTGGAAATAAATGACATGAAACACAAATTATTCAAAAAGCTGTTATTTAGCCATAAGAAGCAACTATCAATAGTTAATTAATACTAAAGCTACAGCTTGGGTAAAAACTAGGATACAGGCACATCTGCAGGCAAGCCCAGCAAGTTACCTACCTAACCTACCAGATGTAAATCAATTATATGCTCATAGTACTCACACTGTCAAGGAAACGACGCAGGTAACGAAATAACGGACATAATAATGGAAGAAAATTCTCTAGA
Source organism: Rhagonycha lutea (assembly GCA_958510855.1). Taxonomy (NCBI): domain Eukaryota; kingdom Metazoa; phylum Arthropoda; class Insecta; order Coleoptera; family Cantharidae; genus Rhagonycha; species Rhagonycha lutea. The sequence goes on from OY294042.1 coordinate 17,445,233, forward strand.
GAATTGCTTTTTGGAAAGGTAGAAGAAGAAGAAGATAATGGACTGATGAAAATTATGGCCCAAATGCAGATGATGTGGAAAGTTTACGAAAACTTATGGGTGAGTAATTTGGATAACACTGGGAAAGTCAGCAGAATTTGGAATGGTACAAGAGAATTTTGTGCACATCCAAGACCAAATAGCCGCTGAACAAGGCTCCCCCCCCCCGTAGTGTAGGCGCGTCCCTGTCCAAAACCAAAATAAATCTTTTGACCAGATTGTTTTAATTTATTTATTATTTAATTATTAAAAAAGTGTGACAGGTCGGAAATAACATTGAAAATTAATCAATATAAAATGACAACTGCTTGGCTAAATTTAAATATAGCTTTATTGGTAAGTACAAGAATTATCAAGGTTCAAAAAAATAGTTCAAAAAAACAACCTTCAAAAGTCCATAAGGAATTTCTAGTATAGATTGAGTATTAAAATGAGGTAGTGTTTTCAAAAAGGAATCGCCTGCGACGCTAATGGACGGGGCCTCCTCCCTCGTGTGCCAGAGGTTGAACACCATTGCTGTAGGGTGTAGTAGTGAAAATATTTAAAAGGGTGCCTAAAAATTGAATTGCGCCTATACTCTGTTCATTCAATACATGCAGCTAAGCCACTCCCAAAAAAGCGCGCAATATTAACAAATTTTCATTAATTACAAACTACCCCCTTCCTTAAAATTAAAATCTTCAGTCTTTCAATTTTGTATTTCTTAGAATATCTCCAATAATATTTTTGTTGAAATCTACTTATATGTAATTAAAATTGCAGTTAAAATTATTTCCTCGTTACGTTTTTGTTAAGTTAATTTTATAAAATTTCTACAGTTTGCTAAATATATTCCCTATTAAAATTAAATTTGACTAAATTCTTTAGTAGATTGAACTGAATTTTTCACTCGGACGCATTTAAATTATTATAATTCTTTATCGGAGTAAAAATGTAAGTCTATAATATAATAATTTCGCCCATTAGGTAATGGGTAAAAGTTTCAATCGAAATTTTTACACAAAATTTATATTATTTGTTAAAAAAATTAATTCCTTACCCTCAATTGATATATTTTTCAAACCCGGGTGATCTTGTGGTATTCCGGTTTCCTCGATTATTTTGCCAATTAAAACACCCATCGATGATATCTTGTCAACATTAACAATTACCAATTTGTTGTTCCAAACTACAAAAAATTTATATTGTCGATAATGTACTTCTTCAGGTAAATCCTGATAATTAAAATCTTCTAAATATATAATGTTGGGATTGTCGAAGTTGATATCGGACAGACTGCAGGTGTCCTCAAATTGATTTCCTATTATTTAAAATAATCGTTAGTTTTAATATTATAGCTATAATGTAATGAATTACCGTCAATTTTGAGAGATTTTAAACTAGGATGCTCTGGTCGAATTCCAGTTACATTCACGATATGTTTTTTAAGATCTGCTATCTTTGCACATTTAGGCAAAAATATTAAATATAGCGCGTAATTTAACACAACATATACCATATACGGTATTTCAACAGGTGGATCTTCTTCCACAATATCACCATATTCTACTCGGTTGGGTATTCGAATGAGAAAATCTTCTCCGAAGTACATTTCGAATAATTTTGTGTGTTTCGATGGAATGCTTCCTAAAATTCAAAACAATAAAACAGAAATTCAATTTTATTGTATTATTTACCATCAATTGTTAAGAACTGCAAAATTGGATTATCGTTTTTCAATCCGGTCTGTTCACAGAACTTATTTATGAGGTCTTCGATAGTTGCGTTCGGGTGCAAGTACACTGTATGAGACATATAATGCAATATGACGATAGCTTTTTTCATAGTTAAAAATTATACGAAATTATCATAGTACAAAAATTTGCACGGATCTAAAATATGAGTGTATTATGAGTCAGTAATTGTTTAAGGTGCCCCTAAAGTAGAAACTAACTACGAAGTATGTAAATGGGATCATAATTGTGAATTAGCATTTTTATTAGTTTAATTTCAAGAGCTTGAATTATTTTTATTTATTAAGTATTCATATTTTGATAAAAAAAAGGGATAAAAAAGTTGGTCCACTACAGGGCCGTCTTGAAAATTTCAGAGATTGTAGTAGCAAAAAATGTGCTACATACAATCGTAAGTAATTAAGAAATTCCTAAGTAAGCTTACCCAGTCAAAATTTATATCACTTAACTTTAAATAGTAATAACAAATTTTCTTACTTTATAATTTTATAACTTACAGGTCGCGACGCTTTACTGTATAAAATGTCGGCGACTATACAAAAGCCGTTAAAAATGCGCAAGTCTGCACGATAGTTGTCGGATTACGCGCAAATATGAGAGTGATTTCCGACTTAACCTTACATTTCTATGAAACCAAATTCAAAAATTGCGCTAATTAAAATTTTTTATGTGCAGGAGTATTACTATCTATATTAAAAATTGCTTCACCTTTTAGGGTGGTCAGATTATAGGGCAAGTGAGGATTCAGACTTTGGTTCCGGGGGGGGGGATTTTTTATTCAAGTTTCACTAGCTTAAAAAGACATTGTTGTACATAGTAATGTTACATAAATTAAAAGAGAATATAGCGTGGGGAGGTCATCCTACTTCATGAGGTTCGAGTTGTGCATTTTGTAATAAAATAATCTATATGTAAATTTCTTGCAGCAGGCGTCTTTTAAGCGGAGCAGGATATTGGAACGCGGCCATTTGAACGCAGAAACCCTTGAACGCAGAGACGTTTGAACGTGGGTACGTTTGAACGCAAGAATTTGATTTTTGATTGAATCAAAAAAAGACGCAAAAAATTATTATACAGTATCCATCCCCTTTCCAGTAGCACACTTTGCCGAGTTAGTCGGCCTTAGAGGATATATTTAATTGGTTATAGTGTTTTCAAAACGACTCTGTAGCGTCCGGAGCGGAGCAGAGTATTAATCGATAATAATTAAGATTATCGATATTTGTCGATAATTATCGGAGTATCGATATATCGATAATTATCGAAATAGCGAACGATAACTAACGAAATATCGAACAATAGCTATCGATAATTATCGAAATATTAAACGATAACTATCGATATATCGAACGATAACCATCGTTTCGATATTTATCGATTAATCGATATTTCAATATTTTAATATTGTTATTCGATTAATTGATAAGGATAACTATCGCTAAAAATCCCAGCCCTACTCGTGAGTATAGTTTAGGGATTAGACTTGTTATGGCGTGCCTTGCGCTTGTCTCTAGTCTTCTTCCTTTGTGCCTATTATTGTTTTCGCAATATTTTCTATAGTGGACAAGTTCTCCGCACTTTCGAGCATATCTCCTACTAGGTTATCTAGCGCTTCAGTTCTAGGATTCTGTCAGTCGACCGTGTCTTCTTTTCTACAGTAAGAGCAGTGGTTGGTCATTGCCCTCTTGAATCTATGCAAATATTGTTCGGAGCAGTCGCCCACTCAACATTTGGGTATTAGGTCATCTCGTAGTGGTCTTCCCATTCTAGTATTTCTTTTCTTCTGTTCTGTTCTACGTTCTGTTATTGTACCACTTTGATATATTGGGTATCAGTCGGTACGTCCACCTGCCGATCTCACTTGTGTCCTATCGATCCTATTACCTTTTGATAGATTGCCTCCCCGATGACTTCAAATTTGGCTTTCCTTTCTATGGCCAACAGATCAATTGACACTTGTGAAGCCATCACCTGTAGAGTGTCAGTGAAGATCGTCCTTTGGGAACAGTTTTCTCTGTATTTGTGCATATTTTTGCCTATAGGTAACCCCTTTCAGCGCCTCTTCCCATATTGGCGATAGAGCTTTATGGATTCAGCGACGGCGACCAGAACCCTCCGCATGCACTCTGATGGTCCTATCACATTTGTTAGCACGTTAGCAGTCTACTGAGAGTGGATGTTACAGCCAAAGCTCTCTCGGCCGCCAAACTAAAGTGATACTAAAACAACAGGTTTTTGTCTATGATGTAGACTCCGAGTACTCTCACGACGGGCGAAGGTTCGATGGTTGTGACCAGTAGCGGATCCAGGGGGGGGTGCCCCCGTGCCCCCCCCCCAGACGGTATATTTTTATGCATATTTTTATATTTTTGTGTGATATGATAACAGTTATTGTTGACTTTTTTTCCCGTCCGCCCCTTTATGCCCCCCCCCCCAGAAAGAAATCCTGGATCCGCCCTTGGTTGTGAGAGCCACTTTGAAACTTAGTGTACTGCATTATCGTCAGTCCTTTGGAAGTATTTTTTTTATCACCGTCAAGTCATCTGCGAATCCTACTAGTTGTACTCCAGGTGGGAGTAGGAGTCTAACTACCTCATCGTAGAAATGTTGCACTCCGCTTGTTACCTTTATTTTTTTGGAGCCCCTTGCCTCCACGATTATAACTCTGTTGTGTCATATAATATAATGTATAATGTTGTATCATATGTTGTATAGTACTGGCAAGGAACAGGACAGGGCGGAGCCAAAATCCTGCGCAGTAGATGTAGAGGGAGAACGCATGACAACCAATTCCACCAATTGACACAAACATAAACTCGAACAGACGAATTTTCGTTTCTGCACATTAGTTCTGCCCTGTCCTAATTCCTTGGGCTAACATTTTAGAGGTAATGGCTATTTTATCTTATGTTGCCGTCCAGCCGAGTTTAATGGCACTTGTAACATCTATCGTAAACACCATTGCAAACTTTGTGATGGTTTCTACTATATTTCTTAACTAGCGTGTAGTCGATATCTTCTTTTAGCAGCCGAATTGATTTTTGGCTAGGCCTCCTCTCGCATCTATTTCGGTTCTAAGTTGTGTTAATATTAACCGTTCGAAGATTTTACTTATGTGCTTAAGGAAGCATGGTGGGCGATTGACGATGGTTCTTTCTCTTTTAGGGCCAGGGTGGTTTACTTCTAGTCGACTGGGTAGTTTCGGTCCTCGCTCGTTGAACGCATTAAGAAGGTTTAACAGCAGGTTTTATTACGCTTTCACACTTTTGATCGGGTGCTCAAGGAAAGGGCACTTGCCAGCCCCTCTATTAGTTCTAATTATCCAAATTCTGGTTTCCTTCACCTACGGAACCTCTTGGTTACTATTTTGTGGCTTTTACCGTTGACTCTATATATTATCCCGATTCTGGCTAATGAACTTTTCTTGTTGTCGATAATTTCATGCGATAGCGTTTTCCTGAGCTCTTCCATTTCCCGTCCCCCCTCTTGGTTATTTTTCCGTAGAGCTCTGTAGTAATTTATTCTTGCATTGTACTTTCTTCTGAGTTCGTCTATTTTATTGCTCCACCGGTAGATAAGTGAGTGTATGCTCTTGGAGATTTTGGGCATGCAAGCTTTTCCCTGCCCAATTCTTTCCACCCCATCCAGTTTCTGTGTTGCGTAATGTGGGCGGTTGTGCTATATTGAACCGGGTATATCTATGATCGCTTCCTCTTCTCTTGATGGAAGTCTAACTGAGCTTTTCATGATAAATTCCGAATTCTAAATTCTGGTTAGTTATAAAAAGTGAAAATGAATTTTTTTGTAATAGTTCGTATTAAAATTATATTATTATTTTTGTGAAAGGGGTGGGTGGCAGCGGCGGTGCAAGAATAGCTAGGGCCCGTAAGCAAATATACAAAACGGGCCCCCCCCAAAAAAGGTCGTAAGTTTTTTGCTTGCATAAAAAGTGGGGTGGTAGGGCCCCTTATAGTCCCGGGCCCCTAAGCATTGCTTATAGTAGCTTACTTATATCACCGCCACTGGTGGGTGGCATGGCGGCGCCGGCGGTCCAAAATTTAGAATATAGCTAAATATCGGATTGTAGAGTTTAGCCACTTTAACTTGGCCGAGTGTGGACAATTACTGCGCAGTAGAGGTGGAGGGAGAACGTGCCAATGTTGTCGTGTAAACGGACCTGACGAATTTTCCATTCTACACATTAGCCACACCTGGTCAAGTTAGAGTGGCTAACCTCAACTTCACTGGTTAATAAATTTTTAGAGCAGTTCCTAGAGGAATGAATTTAGAATATTTGAAGTCCAGGCTTAAATATCATTTAAAATTGAAATGCAATGCATCTTACTCTTCAAAGAGTGATTGATATGAAATTAACTAAAAAATTACAAATCTTTCTCAAATATATAATCAATGAAATGATTTATAGTGCCATCTGTACAATAAATTGATAATATAGCTAATTGTGATAAAGCAGATTTCATTTTTGTGTTAACATGTTAATTCAAAGGTGGCGCTGCTATTACATCCACATTATTATTTTCAAATAAATTAAATTATCCAAAAATTATAAAATGATTTCAAACGTGTACACGCATATTAACTGAACAAACCGAAAAAAATTTTACTTTTACTTAAAAATTACTTTTACGTTACTGTTATAACTTTGGGAACAGTAGAATATTATCACTTTAGAGAAGATTCCGGTGGATTAGCAGGAGTGAATACAAGAAATATTAAATTTCAGTGTCTTGCCAAAAAAAAAACTAACGTTCGTTTGGTTCAGAACTTTTGGTGTTTTTGAGATAATATTGTAAACTTATGCAATATAGTTGTTTCTTTACACTGCCTAAATATGCCAAGTCCAATTTAATTGTATTTTATAATATCCAAGCTCTAAAAAATACAATTATCATTGCTGCTATAGTTAACCACTTGATACACATATGGTCCACCCACAATTTGTGTATGTATGAAGTGGTTAAAGAAAACCATAAAATTGCTTTCCTAGAAAGTTAACAATTTGGACTTAGGCTAGTTCTGAACCAAATGAACGACATTTTAGTTAAGGTGGCCGAGAAATTCGTTTTTCTTGTTCGACACAAATCTCAAAAACGAATAAAGTTGAAGAAATTCTAAAAACAGTATCAGAAAGCCTAAGTTTGATATTACAAATTGGGTGTTTTTCAAAAAAAAATATCGCAAAAAATTTATTTTAATGAGAGTTTTTTACAAATATTTCTTTCATCGTAAATTTTGAAAGTGCCACAGTTAGAAGTAATAAATAAACATGAAAACATGGAATAATTCGAAAAAGTACTTTCTGTACAAATTTTTGCCACAAAAACTGCCCTCTTAATCGCAACCCTTAATAAGAGGATCGACCCAAACAGAGACCAGAATCCGTCACAATCCGGAGATCACTCTCCAGTTTGTTTGCCACGATATTAATAGACCAGCTCTTGATTCATGTGGAGGCATGGATCTTGGGTTTCTGAAAAAAAAAGACCGGTAGCTTAGGGAAACTAAAAAAAACACAAATAGAAATCAAATGCTTTAATTGACACACACAGAACTTGAGAGATGCTATCACAGTTCCAATAATTGCAATGTATATGGTAAAGTTTATATAAGGGCCCCCTAACCACTGACATAATATTTGGACTTACAAGGGCCCCATATCTTAAATAGCTTAGGGCCTTATGAAGTCTAAATCAACTCGAATATCTAATTTTCTGGATGAACGGGGATAAAGTTCGACCAAGTTGTCGGATAGATTGTTATAGGTGGATCAAAATCCTGGCTTTTTATAAGCTTTTTATATAATGTTCCAGTCGAAACTTATTTGGTGTGCAACTCGATCCCCAGGCGAGATGATTGTAAGTTGGTAAAAAGTTGGACCAATTAGGTTATCTGACAGATTAATACAGGTGGGTCAGCGTCCTGGCATTTTATATAAAATATATGCCAGTTCGATTCCAATTCGATTCCAGGGGGAGGTTATATTACTTCGGTACGACCAATAACCAATCAGAATGCGTTGTGTGTCCTAAAAACATGAGACGTTGGGGCAGGAGCAGCGTGATGAGCTTTTATTATTTCGGATGTTTTGTTTTTTGTTTTGCTTTTGTTTTATTCTTATTTTGTTCTTGTTTTGTTGTGATTCTGTTTTTATTTTGTTTCAGTTTTGTTTTGTTTTTTTACGCGTGTCCTAAAAAGTGACAAGCTCGATGAGGAGGAGCAGCTGGAGTGACGGGAGCGTGCTGACCTTTTATTATTGTGATTAAATTAAAAATGAAACAACATTTTATATTATTACTTAAATTACAATGAGATTAAATGAAATTGAAGCTTTAAATAGTGGGATAACTTAGGATTTAGAAAATCATCTTGGGCCAAACTGGCACACACTGGCAATCGATATCCCAAATTATTGGACATAAAAATTTATAAATGATGATTCATGACTAGATGTATTATACATAACGTGACCAGACGTCCCGTTTTGAACGGAACCGTCCCTTTTTTTGATTACCTGTCCCGGTGTCCCGACAAGGAACTCCGGGACGCAAAATTGTCCCGTTTTCGGAAACCGCGTATTATGTTGCTACCATAAGACCATGCCAAGACTTTTATTCTTACTTAAAATCATCACCAGCTGTATTAAAGCAAATTTGTTCCTCTGATAAATAATATAAATAAATATTATATTATAAAACATAATAAAAATAAATAAATTTTTTTAATTTGTAATAATAGCTAACTTTTTCTAAATCAATAACTTAAAAAAAGTGTTTTTTTGCCAATTTACTGATGAGTGGGAACTGAGGGGGGGGGGTTGTCCCGTTTTGAGTCAAAAAATAAATGGTCACGTTAATTATACAATACTTTTTTCTTGCAGTTAGTAAAAATTTGAGAAGATTAAAAAAAGTTCAAAAAATTGATCATCGAGTTATTTTGAGGAATTGATTTCAGGAACATTCAGAGTTATGAAAACCAGATTTCTAAGTTAATATTGCATATAATAAGACCAATATTGTTAAAATTCATCTAAATGATTGAATTATAGAACAAAATATGGAAGTTAAATCATAACTTGGAACATTTGAAATAGAACTACCGTTCGAAAATCGCTTGAAAATGAAAACTATCAGTAATTGGATCAATCAGAAGACATATCGTCGGCTAAGAGTGTTAAACTTCTAACTCCTAATCGTAAAATTTTATAGAACGCAAAAGAAATCATGAAAATTTCTCAAAAATGATTTTAAATGAATATTGAAATCACACTTTATGGATTGATAATTTAATTTAAAATCATTTTGAACAATTTACACGGTTTTCTTGCGTTTTGTAAAATTTTACGATTAGGAGTTAGCAGTTTAACACTCTTAGCCAACGATATACATAAAGTCCTTCGGTAAATTCATTACAAAATTACATACATATTGAGGAACCACTCTGTTATCTAAACTAAGTATTTTAAATTGCCGTTAACAGATAACCGCGGTTTCGGCCTTATAGAATTGTTCTTTTCGGATCTGTATTGAGATAAGAAAATACAAAATAACATTTTTTGGTGCTTTTAAACTACCCCCCTCCTAATACAAATTTTGCATTAGTTTTTGTTTTGGTTAATAAAAAATTGAGAACTAAAATAAAGCGGAATTACCAAGCAAAAGATACGCAAATGCATAAACCTCTGACCTCCTTATGATAAAAATTTGGAACTATGATTATAATCATAAGTTTAAATTATATTTAATATTAATAAAAAATGAAAACGTCACACATGCATGACGTAAGTTCCTATATTGTTATGTGGGTTAGAGTGATAATAATTTTTAACGGTTTGAGTAACCGAATTCAATGCTATTTATGTATGCACAAATCGGTAATGTTATGTCCTGCATTAGTTAGACCTATCTGTGCTTGCATCTGCGAAGATCTGTATTTTTTGTTTTAATTTTCTTAAGAAAGTATGATAATGATCTAACCCTTGTTATGCAAAACCGTTAGCTAACAATATACCTACTTACTTACCTCCTATACGTTTTTTCATCAAGATAGTTTTGCTGATTTACCTGATGCATACCAGTCAAACTCGCATTTATTTTATCAAGAGCCGTAAATTAATTATAATAAAAACAAATTAAAAGAGTTCTCAACTGATGATGGAATTCCAAAGAACAGATGATAGAATTTTAAAGCCGGTTTCTATAAAAATAATTAAAATATTTAGAAAAACTTGAGCTATATTTTATCATTTGTTTTGATTAAATAGTCATCACAGTAACCAGGTAATCCGGTGATTAACCGACTTTTTTTTGCCATGGTTTGAATTGCACGTTAAATTCTTTTCAATTCAAAAACTTTTACACTTTGCATATCGGGCGTACTAAAATATTTTCTAGTAGTCTAACGGTCCCTATATACACACTTTGTTTTATATAAACAATTTACAAACCCTTATTTTCCTCTAAAAAAAAAAAAATTAAAATAAAAAAAAAATAAGTCAGAATTAGCTTCAATGAATACTAACCACGCCCCCGTAGATTAAAAAATTGTTTTATATTTTATTTTTTAGTTGAAGCGTTTTTGAAAGAGTGTTTCTTCAATCAACGGTTGAATCAAACTTAATTTATCATATCTTTGAGCCCACTAAGATTCGAAATTAAACAATTATTTCTTTTAAATTTAACGGCTTAGTAAACCACAGTTAGAGTCTAATAATTTTGGAATTGTGTCGCTTTTACAAATATGTGATTAACTTCCCCATATCATAACGGAAACGGTAGTGGCGGCAAGTCACCCTCCAGCTTCCTTATTTCTTATGAATAAACCCTAAGAAAAACCCTCTTCAATTTTGGTTCAAATGTATATTTTAACGTGATAGTGCGCTTATGCTATTACGGTAAGTTGCTATTTCGAAATTAATTTTGAAACTCAACAATTTTAAGTACTTTTGCATTCTGAATGGTAACAAATCAACCTGTCGTGTAAATAGTGCCCTAGGAAATAAGCAAAATTAGATTTGTTTACAATATTACGGTTAAACACTTATTTACTTAACTTAATCGAACTGCTTTTATATTTGCAGCTGCAACAATGGCGCGTGCCAAACTTGTAATAAAGGTAAATCGCACCCCTATTTATTAACGTAGATCACGTTAATTCATGTCTAAGACTGAAACTTTTTTGGTTTACCCTTTCGTTATATTATTAATGGTAGAGGTTTATTATAGGTAGTTCGAGGTAGGTGTAAATTTTCGCTCTTTAACGACTGCATTTACTACTTTTAAGATTAGGTTTCGGTTTCATAAGAAACGACTTTCGCATATCAGTAAGGTAGTACTTATAATTAAATATAAACAGATTTGAATCTAGGAAATACTGTTGTCTATGGCAATAAATATTCAGTCTCACGCCCCCCCCCCCGGCTCTAATAAAAAAATTATTGCTTTTCAGATCTCTTTTTCAATGCTCGGTTAAACTCTTGTTGGCTTAACCAGTGGTTCATTATTGAAAGCTCAAATAATAATTAATCGTTGATTAGCATTAACTGATGAATGATTACGAATTGGCTGCTGTATCAGACACTTACTTAGACGATCTGTACACTTGTCAGCTTTCTTGAAAAGGGAAGACTTTTGTGCTTGTCTGCTGTGTACAATCATTTAGCAAGTCTTTAAATGAGCCGGTCTGCTGTGGGTGCCCTCGCGCTCCTCCTGCCTTGAAAGGAAACTAATCTTTAAATGGTACCTAAATAGAAATTATGGCAAATGGGACAAAGAAACTTGGTCATGGTTGTGGAAGGCTGCACTCTGGTGGACTCCAAAGCGACAGCTTAAATTTAAGATGGGCAAGTAAATCTGTAAGGGTGTTTACGTATTATCCTTAAAACATTTGGACCTAAACGGCTCGCGTTTGCAAAACAAAAACTACTAAGGAGGTGGAAGCCCTGGGGTCAATTCTAGCGTATGCTTGCTTGACCTCTCCTACCATTACATGTTGGACTCATAAAGCGTATTTTCGCGAGGATCCCGGTTAGTACCGCTAGGTTACTTTTGGTCAACTTTGGTTAGTCCCCCACTACAATTTCTAATTTAACATAACCTCAAATCCTCGTCTTTAGAACGTTTAGAACCACTTCCAACTTTAAATTTTAAATTGTGGCGCACATTTGTACTAGCAAAGCAACCGCAAAAAGTAACCACTGATTTTGAGCGGTCGTCTTTGGTTAACTTTGGTTGGGTAACTTTTTAACCAAAAACTACCTCCCCTCTAACCGTTCGTCGCGAAAATGACACCGGTTAGTTTTGCTCACTTTTGGTTAACTTTTATGCCTCGCGAAAATACGCCTATTCGCGTTTTACATTACCGTTGGTGGCGCTGCAAACCATACGTTTTAAATGGATTTATGTAAACAAATTCATTGTGTAAACAAAGCAAAATACTTTCTAAATGAACTTCGAAATTATTCCGTGTGGTGGCGTTTTGTTAATGTAAAACGCGAATAGTGGCGGGCGTATGGAGTAAAATATGGTCAGAATACGAATACCATTTCTTACTGAAGTTCACAACCCTTATAGACAGTGGCGGATTTAGCACTTAAGAGGCCCCAAGCGCAATTCAATTTTGAGGCCCCCTTGTAAATATTTTCACTAACCCTACAACCTATAGTGTGCATTCTACGCGCACGTTTTTTACTCTGGTATAAGTAGCCTGAGAAAATTTTAAGTACCGTGGTAAAATAGTTATCCTTTGATGTTACTGCGGTACCACGGTATTATGCCGTGGATTGGCATCGTGTGATACCGCGGTAACATTAAAGGATAATTATTTTCCAAAGGCAAACCGTTCTATCAGTGGCGTAACTACCAGTGTGCGCAGTAATACGGCCCGTAAAATCTTAGGGGCCCGAGGCAATGTAAAGTAAAAAATTCTTAAACAAGGGTAAAAAGAGCCTGTGCAAGCCGGAAACGGACAATTCGGCAACGGGAATCCACCGGTCGAGCTTAGGTTAGTGTTTTTTTTTTATTAGAACTCCTTTGATACAAGCAATCTATCCAGGGATAATAAGCTTATTTGTTGACAATTTGATTATAACATGCAGAGTATTGTTCCATTAAACAATCTCTTTATAAGTATTTTGAAATATTTATATCAATTCACAATTCACTTGCGTCTTTTAACTAAATCACTCTCTGTTCTCTAAATCAGCTGGCTGGTATCTTTTTAACATTCGGACCTCACTAACTCGGTCCAACAATTGGGCAGCAAACACGTTTGGATGATTCGAAAGTCTTTCTCTATAATTGAGGCTGTGTCTTCTTATCTCTTCCATGATCGATGGTAATGGAATATCTCTCTGTATTACAGTGTTTGGTATGTAGTACGGCGCATCTACAATAGATCGAATGACCTTATTCTGAAATCGCTGTAGAATATCGATGTTCGAGTTGGCAGCTGTACCCCAGAGTTGGACTCCATACGTCCATATTGGTTTTAAAATTGCCCTGTACAGCAGCACCTTGTTTTCAACCAGCCAAACACGTGTAATTTTAGTATCGTCGATTCTGGTCCGATAATATCGATGTCAAAGTTGCAGAAAGCTGAAAGAAAAAATGATGGAAATGATAAAGTTACATCGGCATGCGAGCCGTCGCGTTGTAGCATTACCCTTGAACTAATAAAGATCGACCACAAAACTATTTTGAACCATTTTAAAAAGGTTGGATTCAAAAAGAAGTTTGATGTTTGGGTGCGTGCCACACGAATTGACTCAAATAAACTTTATGAGCCGTATTTCCATCTGCGAATCCTTATTGGTCAACCATCAATAAATCGAGCCATATCTAAAGCAGATGGTGACTGAGGATGAAAAATGGGTCACATACGACAATGTTGTATGAGAAAGATCGTGGTCCAAGTACGGTAAAGCCGCTGAAACAGTGGTCAAAACAGGATTGACGGCCAGGAAGGCCATGCTGTGTATTTGGTGAGATTGGAAAGGAACCATCCACTATGAGCTGCTCCCGTCGGGCGAGACACTCAATTCGAACCTCTACTGCCAACAATTGGATCGGTTGAAGCTGGCCATTAACCAGAAGCGACCAAAATTGGCCAAAAAGAGAGGAGTCGACTTCCATCAGGACAACGTAAGGTCATACAGGTCAATAATGACGGTTTTAATGCATCCACCTGATAGTCCGGACCTGGCACCAAGGGCAACAAATTATCGAACAAAACGGCGCATATTTGGCTCAAATCGTATTATTGTAACCATGTGAAATAAAGCATTAAAGTAAACGTCAAAAATAATGGATTTCTTTTTCCCCAACCTTATATATTAGCCAATCGTATACTTTAATTGTACCACCAGACATATTTTATTGTGTTTCGACGTTTTTGACATGGAATCGCATTTTAAGCTACGAGAGGCACCGATAAGATATTTATCATGCCGCAATATTTTTTGTGGCGAATATGACTGGATTAACGATCCCGATATTTAAAAAAATTAAATTTCAGAACGAAGAAATTAGTTGATACTTTGTTCGCAGTTTTAAATTGTTTGGTAACTTCCCTGGGTAAAATTGTAATTAATAGTTGGTATTGTGGTGACAACCAATATTGTTCAAATAAGTTCAAATTACTAGATTGTGATCTGCAGTTACTTTTTGTTTTAGTATAATTTTAATAAATTGTGTAATAAATGGCAATGAAACGCACAACTCAACAAAACCCACAACCTATACAGGTTTTTGTTAGAACGAGGTAAGAATTTGAGTTTTACGAATTATTCGATTTTTGTAAATTTAACGCAGCGGATTACATTTTTTGGACGTTCCAACGATTGTTTTTTTTTTTTGAACTTGTATTTCAATTCAAACCAATTTATTTGGGATTCATTCAGTCGCTACGATTTTTTGGATTTTCTTTTGGTTACCGACTTCTTTTGGAGTATTTGCCGAAAAGAACTTATCTTTACTTTTTTGAAGGATTTAGACGATCCAAAAGTTTAACATCATTGTATATTTGTAAGGAATTTTAATTGAAGATTCGTGAACCTTCCAACAACATCCTTGAGGGTTTTTCTTTTTTTGTACGACCTGCACTCTTGAGTTTTTCTTTGGCAACTATCCACTTGAGGTTTATCTGTTACCTACACTGAAAAAAAAGGTACGCCATATTGATGAACACCATTCATCAAGTGAAATTCATCGTAATGATGACGAAATTATCAATATGATGTACAAAAACTTAGATAAAATAAATCAATTTATGTTCATCATGGAGATGAAATAATCATCAATGTGCTGTACCAAGTCATCGATGAGGTTTAAAGAATGATGAATGATTCATCAATACAATGAATTTTATTTCATCGGTTTATTTTCATCATCGTGATGAAATATTCATTGATTTTTTTTTCAGTGTACATCATTTTTTTTGGGATAATTATATCCGCATTTGTATCCATTGGAGCTCCTTCATCTTGGTTCCCTGGATATAGTGTGATGTGCCTGGAATTTAGGTGTTATTTGCAATCTGCCGTTCTACCAATTCTACCGTTTTCAACAACACCCAAGCAATACTGAAAAAAAAATCAATGAATATTTCATCACGATGATGAAAATAAACCGATGAAATAAAATTCATTGTATTGATGAATCATTCATCGTTCTTTAAACCTCATCGATGACTTGGTACAGCACATTGATGATTATTTCATCTCCATGATGAAAATAAATTGATGAAATCAAATTCATTATTTTATCTAAGTTTTTGTACATCATATTGATAATTTCGTCATCATTACGATGAATTTCACTTGATGAATGGTGTTTATCGATAAGGCGTACCTTTTTTTTTCAGTGTAGAAGAGACCTTCAAGCTAAATTTGGCATGTCAAGATTTGAAGCTGATCAAGTGTTGACAAATCTTTATGAAACCCAAATGTGCACTTAATAGACGATCACCAACTGATCAGCTGATCAAGAATTTTATGAAACTGGCCATTAACACTGTTCTCTCACTACCACTTTTTTTTTATCTTTTATCTATGAGCATATAAACAGTTTACATCCATTAGGTACCTTGCTGGGCTGGTCTTGAGATGTGCCTGACCCTGGTTTTTATGTTAATGATGGCAATTCATTAACCCAGAAGGACCACCGAATTAACGTGCCTTCCTAAGCACGGAGACTAGTCATAAGAAAGTTTAACCCTTCCCAAAATTTGATTTCGCAAGTGATCACGTTAGCTGCATGGCAAATGACCGTCCTCGGGGTCTATTTTGTATAGGTTAAAATGCTTTTTAGACGTATTCTTTTACATAAGATTGTACCCGGGTTTTCATGGCAAGTACAATTTGAAATTTAACGAATGTAATATTGTTTTAGACCCCTTAATACACAAGAAAAGGAAAACCAACAGACTTCTTGTGTCGATATCTTAAGTTCTAAAGAACTGTCGGTGAGGCAACAATTTGAACGAAAGTATGCTTTTAATCGAGTGTTCGCGTCTGACGTTAAACAAGTAGACGTTTATAAGGCCGTAGTTTATCCATTAATAAGTGAAGTACTTACTGGATACAATTGCACGGTATTTGCATATGGACAAACTGGTAGTGGTAAGACGCATACAATGGTTGGTGATCCGAGCTCGAATTTTGAAGTACCGTGGCAAGATGTAAGTTATTATTTTAATAAAACAAAAGATTCTGACTAATTTCTTGGCGGTAGGATGACTTGTCAGGTATAGTTCCTCGTGCAATGGCTAATTTGTTTGATGAACTGCACCTGACCCAACAAGAGAACACTGTACGGGTATCTTACATAGAATTGTATAACGAAGAGGTGTACGATTTGTTAAGCGAAACTGATGATAATGCGTCTGCGTCTCGAATTCGGTGAGAGTATGATAAATTTAAAAAAGGAAAATTTGACGCAATTTGTTTATTTACCTAGAATATTTGAAGATCGAAAGGGTTCTGTTACAATTCAGGGAATTTCTCAAACAACAGTAGTAAGCAATCAGGATGTAAAGAAGATTTTAGACAAAGGTCAAGAGAAGAGACGTACAGCGGCAACTTTAATGAACAGCCAGTCTAGTCGTTCGCATACTGTTTTCACAATTACTGTTCACACTCGTGAAACTACAGCAGAAGGAGACGTGGTAGTGAAAACTGGTAAATTGAATCTGGTGGATTTAGCAGGAAGTGAAAATATCAGAAGGTCTGGTGTTATTGAAAAGAGGGCTCGAGAAGCTGGAAGTATTAATCAGTCTTTGCTAACACTGGGACGTGTGATTAAATCGTTAGTCGACCGTTCTGGTCATATTCCATACAGGTAAGAATTTTTTATACACTTGCGACTACTTTTTATAGCTAATATTTTCATAACGTTCTATGAGAATCATTTTGATTCTGGCAAGATCCATGACACTTCGAGTTGCAGATTTGTTTGCTGACGCGATATGAATATTTATTATTTTTACATCCACTCCTTAAATAAAAAATTTTAATATAACTCCTCCCTCCCGAGGTCCCGGGAATGTGAAAATTTTTATCCCGGGATTTGAAACTGGTTGGAAATGAGAAGTTCTATTCTAGATTCACATATATTTCTAGTATACTGATTTACTATTTGCCTATAAAACCGCCGCCGTCTCGAAAAATATCATTTAACTTATTTCTCACATTTGAATCCATAGACAATTCAACATTTTAATCATTTATATACATTTAAACAAAACTTTTTTCTAATTTAAAAAATAATGTCTTCGTTTTGTAGAAAGGGGGAGACCACGATCATATCTCCTGTACTACATGGTACCCGTCTCCTATGTGTGTTAATTCGCTCTTTCTACAAAGCGACGCTATCAAGATGACTATGAAAATTTGCTCTTTTATTGAGTCACCTCACATATAAAAAAATTAATAGTATTTAAATGATTGTGAATTTTTTTTAGAGAGTCAAAATTAACTAGAATACTTCAAGAAAGTTTAGGTGGTCGTACGAAAACATCTATCATAGCCACAATATCGCCTGCCATCTGTAACTTAGAAGAAACTCTAAGTACATTAGATTATGTATATCGAGCACAGAACGTAACAAATCTGCCAGAAGTAAACCAGCGCATGTCCCAAAACGCTGTATTGGGTAATCATGACGAAATAGAAAAATTACGTCAAGACTTACAAGCATCTCGTAGTGGCAGTGGTGTTTACCTAGCCCAAGAAAATTATGAACAGTTAATTGCGTGTAAGGATAACGACAAACAGGAATTAAGTCATAAAATCCAACATATTCGCGATTTAGAAAAATCCTTAAAGGAATTGGAAGCCGAGCGAGATGAAATCCGGTTAAATTGGAACAAAATAAATGAATCGTTCAAAACAACTAATGAAGAACAAAACATTTGTCGTGAAAAATCGGAGCAATTGCATGATCAAATTCAAAGTTTGGTGATAAAGATAAAGACTTCGGAAAATATCGATGCCGCCTTACGTGCGAAAATAGAAAAGCTGTACGCAACCGCAAAAGAAAACCGCAATACTTCAAAGCAATTGAGTAACATAATAAATATTAAATTTGCAGATATTTGTGATCATTTAGCCAAGTTTAAAATAGACTATCAAGAAAACAACGATCATGTGTGCGGTAGTCTGGATACCATTCAAAATAAACTGGATAGCTATATTGAAATATACGAAGCGTTTATAGAAAGTATTTTGCGAGATTGGAAAAGATATTTTATTTCGCAGGGAGAGTTGGCCAACACCAACCGAAACTATTTTGAATCTTGTGTGAAAGACTTTGTTGGTTTATTGAAAAATGATATTACTAAAATAAAGAAACACAGAGAAGAAGAACATTCACTCATCAAAAAATTAAAAAACGAGGTAAGAAATCAGAAAAGTGTCTATACTGTTATGGAAAAGGGAATAAGTTCTTTTACATTTTTGACTACACCATTTCCAGCTTTAATTAAAAATCTTATTTAAAAATTGATGCTTTCTGAATTACAACTGGAAGTGGTGTAGTTTCGTTTTCCTTGATATTACGTCTATTAATTTTGAAATAGTAAAATATAAATAAAACAGTTTCTTGGAATTTTTGGAGGTACAGTAAAAACAACAAAAGTCTCAAACCGGCCGACGTTTCGGTCTTATATCACACCATAATCATGGCACTAAAATTATACAAGTCAATAATAAGGTTTCTTTTTATTGTCTCCACAAATTCATTACAATCTGTCCGATCGTCAATAAGTAATACTGATTGCATTATAAAAGAATCAAAATAAGTGACAAATTTAAAAGTGACACAGTGGAGAGTTAACCCATTGGTTAGCCTCCTTTTAGGTTATTTATTACATTTATAAACAGTTATTTCAAACTTACATAAAAATATTCATAACTCAATCACAAATTTAGTTCAACACTCAAACACGATGGGGCAAGTCCATGGGATCATACCTCTTTAGTCTCCTTACCAGAGGTTCCACTAGCAGATCATACACTAATGGGTTGGGATGGTCTGCGAGTCTCAACTGATATTTTTTGCTCATGGAAGAAATCACTTCTTTCACACTATCAACCCGTAGGTCACCGCTAATAACGTCAATTGGGACATACCAGGGAGCGCCACAGGCACCACGCAGTATCTTGGACTGGAAACGTTGGATTTTCTCAATATTGGAGTCACTGGCAGAACCCCACAGGTGGATTCCATATGTCCATATAGGCCTTATGATTGTTTTATATAAAAGCAGCTTGTTGTCTATGGATAATGGTGAGTTTCGGCCTACAAGCCAGTACATTTTGCGATACATGTGCCCCAGTTGGAGGCGCTTTTGTGAAACGTGCTTGGCCTACGTCAGTCGTCGATCGAGATGTAAGCCTAAGTATTTGACTAATTTCTGCTCCGGAAGAACGCCACCACACATCATGACATCCGGGCAAGTTCCTCTCCTGAGGGTGAAGGTGATATGTACCGACTTCGTGGTATTGGCCTTGATACGCCATGTCTTGAGCCAGTATTCAATTTCGTTTAGGTGACATTGCAGCAATCGAGAAGCACGATTTGGATCATCACTAGATGCCATTATAGTTGTATCGTCTGCATACGTGGCTGATACTGTATCGTCAGTTGCAGGCAGGTCTGATGTGTATAATAGGTACAGCACAGGTCCAAGTACACTACCCTGAGGAACTCCTTATAAGATGGGCTCCAAGTTGGTATGAGCTTCTCCATATTTGACTAAGAAGTGTCTGTTGGTTAAATAAGATATTAGCAAACAAATATAAGGGTGGGGCAGGTGTTTTTTGATTTTA
The DNA here is from genome assembly GCA_958510855.1 of Rhagonycha lutea. Taxonomy (NCBI): domain Eukaryota; kingdom Metazoa; phylum Arthropoda; class Insecta; order Coleoptera; family Cantharidae; genus Rhagonycha; species Rhagonycha lutea. The sequence goes on from OY294042.1 coordinate 17,465,348, forward strand.
TATATCAATCCTGTGTGCTATACTCTGTCAAAAGCTTGAGAAATGTCAAGAAATGCAGCGGAGCAGTATCTCCCGGATTCCAGGTCTGCTCTGATCTTTTTCACAATCCGGTGCACCTGCTCCACCGTTCCATGACCCTGCGGAAAACCACCTAATTTATGGTCCGGGATTAGATTCCCCTCTCGAAGGAGCAGTTTTAGTCTTTCTAGGAATAGTTTTTCAAATGTTTTTGAAAGAATTGGCAGCAGACTAATGGGTCTATAAGATGATGTCTCGGTTGGATCTTTTCCTGGCTTCTGTATCACAATCACCTTCTACTGATCTGGAAAATAACCATTTCTGAGGATTGCATTAAATATTATTTGAAGAAATTTAAACCCAATTTCTGGTAGATTTCGCAGAATTCTTCCTGTTATTAAGTCATACACAGGGGCCTTTTTTGGGTCAATCATTTTGAAGATAACATTTGTAATTTCTTTTATTTTGAATTTAACAATTGGTAGATTCACTTGATAAGGGGCCTCAAGTAGCTGGTGGATAGGATATTCTTCTTCAACGGGAATTTCTCTTGGAAGAGGTTGGAACACTTTAGCAAGATGGTCGGCAAAAGCCTTTTCTAAATCGGTCCGAGCCCAGTTTCCATCATTGGCTCTAATGGGTTGTTTTGCTTCTGTGGTTTTCTTCATCCTCCGCGTGACTCTCCACAAAGAGTAGTCGGTCGCTTGACTAGCCGAGAGGTTTTCTAGGAAGATTTTCACTCCTTGATTCTTGTTGTCAGCAACCTTCACCTTCCTTACTAATGATTTTAATTGATTTATCTTGTTATTGACTTGTATATTTTTAGTGCCATGATTATGGTGTAATATAACACCGAAACGTCGGCCGGTTTGGACCTTTGTTGTTTTTACTGTACCTCCAAAAATCCTAAGAAACGGTTTTATCGATATTTGTTTTTGGATGAGATTTTTCCTTTTTAGTAAAATATAAACTGAAAATTCAATTAGTGAAATATAAAATAATTTTTGCTAGGTTTCAAATAAAACCAAACAAGCAAAACTTTTGGATGATATCGAATCTAATAGTGCCAGAATGGGTGAAACTGTGGAAGCATTGCTTGCGAATATTGACCTGGTAAGGGACATATTGTTATTAAAAAATAAGAACGACATCAATAAAGATCAGTTGGAATTAGCGGTAAGTAACTGATATTTTATGATTTTCTGTACCTAATCAAACGGTTATTTTAGAAATGCAGTAATGATTTATCCAGTGCTGTTCTACAACAGACTATCAAAGTTAACGATACTGCATCAGAATTGAATTCAAACTTGACCGAAACACGTACTTGTGTACAAAACTTTGCTAAACAAACAAGTCTATTTGAAAATCAATTGTTAAAAGATTTATCTGAATGCCAGGACACAGTTGCCACCTTTACAAACGTAAAATACAAAGAAATTGTACCGAGTGGTGATACTCCGGAGAAAATGCAATATGATTGTCCCAATGTGAATCCTCCTACCCCAAAAGAGCCCATTTTAGGGCAATTTCAAGGGATAGTACGTATACTGATAATAGTTATAAAATACATTTGATTTTATTGATCTTTTTTTTAAATTTCAGACAATGGAAACAATCAATGAGCCTACCAGTGATATCGAGACTATGAATGAGCAGAGTTAAAAATATCAGAGCTAAAAAATGTTAATAGCCATTTTCATTGTATTATGTTTTTTTCGTATTGTTTTTTGTTAATCTTCCTTCTTAATAATAATAATAATCTTCTTTGTTTCTTAATTTAAATAAAAGATTTAGTTTCATGGTTTCTTAAATTTTCTTAAATCGATTTGTTTGAATTTTATTGCAATTGTTTTTGCTTGAAAACCAATAATTTCCAACAAGTTAAGAATAAGTTGTGTTTGCGTTAATTGTTAACCAAATTTATTGTAATATGTCAAAGTAATTTGTTGGAAATTATTGATTTTCAAACAAAAACAATTGCAATAAAATTCAAACACAGTTTTGCTGCGGGTCTTACATTATGCATCTAAAAAACATCAACAATTAGGGTCTTCCTCAGAATAAGCTTCAAATGAAAAGCTAGCAAGAATTCCAGAAAAATCAAAACAAACTTAACGAATGACATGTTTCGATCTTATTAGAATTCCGTTACTGAAAAAAAGGTGAAGCTAATGTGCAGGAACAAAGTTAGTCCGTTTGACTTTATGTTCGTGTTATTAGTGTAATTGGTGGATTGGGTGTCACGTGTCATCTAATGCGCCGGATTTTGGTATCAGCGGATCCGTACTGGCAAAACGACAATGTAAATTAAATGTATCATTTTTTTAAATTTCTTGATTTTTTTGTTTACTTTTCATTTGATGCTGATTGTTGATCAAGACAAGATCAATTAATGATTAAAATTTTCTAGAATAAATGTCTAGAATCGTCTCGACTCTCGAGAACCCCTCAAATACGTAGGGTCTGCCCAAAATGAGGTATTTCCGGGTGTGTAATTTGCTTCGCTAATAATGATAGATCTTCGTGGGGTTTGATTGTAAAAGTGCTTCCGTTGTACCTACAGTCAATATACTTATGAAATATTGAAGGCGGGGTTGTTGTATTACTTTAGGAACATTGCACAAATTACTCCTATCCTTTCAGTAAAATATTTTATAGGCAAGGACAAATTCAGTCACTTCTAGGGATTCAAGGGATTACAACAAAATTAAATTGACTATAATTGCACTTTGCATACATTTTAAAGTTTAACGTATACAATTAATATAAAAAACATGTTGATAAACGATATATGTGCTTTTTGGGTTAAGAATCTATAAAACTGACGGTTTGTACACATTGCCACATTGGAAAGAAATTGCCAAACGTCAACTGAAATTTATTTGAAATTAGGGGACTTTTGATCAAATGTGGCTAAGAATTAGCAGTAGTTTGCCCGCCAAAATCCCGAATTTCTTCCTAAAAGTTTGGATGGTTTCAGGATTAACGATATTGGGAGGGTTGTTAAATTGGCGGTTATACAATTAAACCTATTAAATTTAATAAAAGTAAACAAAACATTTGTTAGTTGGTTTATAACAATAATTTTAGTTTGATCGATGATTATTATCAGCATTGTACAATTTCTTGTGATTTTACCAAAATTGAGTCGATTTATAAGATTAGTTTCCTATTCAATCACCATTAAGGCAATTCAATTATATTAATTATTACTGACGTTGTGGTTCATATTAGGTTAGAGTGCACAATTGACAGATTGTCATAGTTTCTCGTATTATGTCAAAAAACATATTTGACAAACTGTCAAATTTCTTCAGTTTGCACAGAAATTGTCGGAATTTCCTTAAACCACAAGTCAATTTGAGTGTCAAAAATTAACGGTGTTTCTATTTAAAATTTCACATATTTATGTCAACAATTTGAATGAATTATGAAGTACGCGTGCTAAAAGCAGTTGCCTTGGGTCCATAACAAAGAATGTGATTAACAACTAAAACGCATATTGCACATATGCTGTTGCACCCCTAACTTCTTGAGAAAGCTGCATCGGGGTGTCTTAGGGAATAAAACGGAAAATCGCCAAATCACAGCTGCTAAGGGTTTATTATACGTCACAGCTGCTGGTTAAATATGGTGCGAATATGCATTATTACTTTCAATCGACGATATTTTAATTCTTATACTTATATGCGTTAATTGATGGGTTATCGATTTTGTGAAAGGCTTTGGATTGTTTAGTTCATTTTTACAGCTGCTTTTGGAATTCCTTTTCTACCACATTACTGTTGATTACCGTTATGATGTGATTAACCGCAATTGATATAGGTACTACTAAACGATGATTCCAGAAATTTACTTATTTTGGGGTAAGTGCCCCCTTATAAAATTTCATTGAATGTACTAATTTTTAATTTAATAATAAAATTATGTGAACTCTTTTATTTTTTTTTGTTTATCAATATAAACTAGGGAAATTGCAACATGTAAAGAAATATTAACTAAAGGTTAACGACTACTTCTGTTTAGATAATAAAAATAAGCAGTAAGTAAACAGTAAAACCGAAGTTTCACAAAAGTCAGTCAACAGCATCATTTAAAATTAATCTGTGCAAAATGCATTGAAATTTTAAATCCTACAATGGGACACGTGGTACTGAATGGGTGGGTAGTGGTGGGTGCATAAAGCCCATAAAGCTTTAGAATTGTTGCTTCATGAATAGCCAGGTAGGCGTCGCACCTGTAAGAAGAACCTGCAACTGCACTACTTCCTATATCCTGCTGGAAACATGTGAATTTAAAAGAAAATAGTAATAAACTTTTTTCCCCATGTATAACTTACATAAAGAGGAAGTTTCTTTTTAAATTAATATGCGTCGCGCTATCATCTATCACTTTCAATGAACCCTTGTTAAAGTTTGAACCAATGCGAAAACAAAATTTAACAAAACATGACCTATTTATACTTAATTACATTAAAAAATTATCGCTTCATTATTTTTTATCCATTTTTTTTATATTGCATTATTTATTAATTTTAATTAACTACATTTATCTTGTTGGGTGTAGTGTATACTACTTACATCAAGAAATAAATTCTTTTAAAATGCAGCGGAAATTTATCCTTTCAGAAGAATTCTAGGACCGCTACATTTCCCCCGAATTCTAATAACCATCGCGGTTCCAAGTAGTAGCCGTTGTAATTGTCGACGTATGTGGCTTATTAGTTATTACCCCTTGATGATGGAAATTTAAGGTGCTCGCTCCCTTAGGCGACACCACACGACGCGACGCCTCGCGACAGTCAGCTACATTTTTGCCTAGTCCGCCCACTTAGGCGGCGTTTCTGTGTTTGCCTAACTTTAGTTAACTTTAGTTTAACTTTAGTTAGTACAGCAATAGCGGAGGGCGCTGAGAATCAATTTTGTATTATTTACATGTATGCGTGGTGGCTCAATAAAGACATCCCCCAAAAAATGTTTGTATATGGCTCCCCATTCTACATACAAACTCTTCAAAAACTTTGAGTGTCCCTCCCAAAAGAAAAGCCTAGCTGAGGGCCTGCTCTGCTGTACTGATTAAATTCAGATTGGTAAGGGAGTAACGCAAAGTATGAGCTGTGTAGGCGCATTAAAATTTTGATTCAAAGGTAGCATTTTGAACATGAACTATTTTTGGAACGATGTCTGTGTGGACAGATTTTTTTGTTACAAACAAAACAAACGCAAAAAGAAACGGTCTAAGCTCTAAAGAACTGCTTAAATTTTGGTTGAAATCCCTCCGATGAAACCTCTTTCTTTTCACGACGCGCGGGAATGGATTAAAGAAATTCCCTTTTTCTCAAAAATTTCCTTATAACCGATAGTAGATTATCGTGTGGTCATTCAAAATACAAACAAAACTCATCTGAAAGTGCTTGAAAATTATTTACGGGTGTTTACTAGTGGATCAATAGAAGTGAAGCAAATCCGTAGCTACGGACTGACAGTATAGGGCGGGAAGAATTAAAAAATGTAATTTCTAAATGTAAATGTATTTTCTTTTATTTTTTTAAATGAGAAAAATTCTAAAAATTGTTTATATCTCACAATCAGGTTATTTTGGTTAGATTTTAATGTAATTTTCATAAGGAAGCGTCCATTAATTACGTAAGGAACAATTTTGTAATTTTTGACCCCCCTCCCTCCCCCACGTGAGGGTACGTAAGATTTTGGCAACCCCCCACATCTTAAGCCCACATCTCCACCCCTTATATATTTATTAAAACATAAATGAAACTTTTTGGTACAATTTTGAATATTTATTACCTGGATATTAAGGGATTACCAACCTTATGTTGCAAAAAGAAAAAAAATTGTATTTGATTTTATATCATTTTAAGAAACTTACTTAAGGGTCCTGTTCGCAATGCCCGTGTAAAATTGCCTTTAAAATGCTTTGTAACGCATATTTTCCAATAAAAGTTGAAATATCTTGGTGGGTTTTAAAAAGCAGCTATATAGCGGAATAGAATAATTTTTTCTTGATATTGTCAACTTTTGGTAATTTTATTTAGTAATATTTATATTAAAGAAATCTTTAATTCCAATATTCAGAATTTTCAAAAAAGGAATGTCAAATTTCTTTTCAAATGTAGCAATAAAGACAATTATTGAAATACTTTATAGTTTCCAGAAACGATCATTCTATTGCGCTAAAGAGCTGAATTTTTAAAATTCAAAAAATATTTAAACATTTCTTGAAAAAAATGTTTAACGAATCTTTTTAATGAACATTTTACACCAATATTTAGCCAACCCACGTAAGGATCCGTAAGATTTCCGATACCATTCCCGCCTTCCCCTAAACCCTAACGTAATTAATGGATGGTACAGAACAACTCGGCACCAGTTGAAATACATTAAAAAAATTAAGGGAATAGTTCGTTTAGTAGGACCGCGATTTTAAAAATTTTCAATGCATATTCTCATAAAAATCGGTCCATGTTAGGGCCAAAAATACTTGAACAGGGTTACTGATTTAACGATGTTGAATTTCTGTCGTAGGTGGTTGTGTTGCCAAAATCGACTTTTCCGCGCCGCGTTCCGCTCCGCGTTGCAGCGCTCCAGAGCCATTTTGGCAACATTAAACTCATTAAAAACATCCCCATGGGGCCTTCCAACTCGGCAAATTGTGCTACTGGGAAGGGGGGAATCTCGGTATTTTTGCAACTCTGTCGTAGGTGGATGTGTTGCCAAAATTGATTCTTCCGCGCGCCGATCCCCTCCGCTACGCGTTGCACACTCCAGAGCCATTTTGGCAACACTAAACTCATTAAATTCATCCCCCTAGGGCTTTCCAACTCGGTAACTTCTCTCTTTTTCATGCTCGTAATTTGTTACTTTATGAAGGATACATACGTTGATCTGCATTCTCTTAACGTTTGCGTTTTGGAGGTCCATCATATCCTGCGACAAAATGCTCGTAATCGACATCAAATGTCTTTTGTATCTTTATTAGATTACCAAGAAATTTAAATAGATATGGATGTGCGACCCCATATCCCTGTAGCAGCGTTTTATGGCAAGCTTCAGCGAAATTATTGGTTCTATCAGAGACAACCAAAGTACGATGATGTACCGACCACATCAACGAACGACCAAGAAATGGTCTTAAAATCCGATCTTTTGGTACCGAGTTGTCGTTGTGCCGAGTTGTCCGTGTCTCTTAATGGACGGCCCCTAATGCAGTAGAGTGAAATTTTTCCTTAGTGATTAGATGGAGCCAAATTACTGCACAGTAGATGTGGAGGGAGAATGCGTGACACCCAATTCCACCAATTGACACCAACATAGATCCGATCTGACGAATATTTGTTTCTGCACATTAGCTCCGCCTAGTCGGTACGGAAAAGTTTAACTCTACAACCATAAGATTTACCATACACATCAGTAACTCTAGATTCTAGAATTTGAAAATTTTCTTCGGAAATAGACTCTAGTGGTTATAGTAGAGAGGGAATCTTTTCGTAACTTCAGGGAATGATTTTCAGGGAGTCCGTTTTCTATTTATGGGAAATGATGAGGTTACAAACTGATCCGGTGAATGGATGGAATCCTCTCGAGGTAGCAGCATTATCATTACGATATGCATTGAAAGGTTCAGATATTCTTTAGTTTTTTCATCTCTTGAAGATTTACATTTTTGAAAATATGAAACAAGGAGATTGTTAAGGGTGCGGTTTTAAAGACTGTTCCAAAACTTCATTTACAGCTCAAAATTGGTTATAGATACAGCGATGAAGTTTTTTTTTTAATGGAAAGAGGAATATTTTCCAAAGGTCTCATATAATTGATTTTGATAATGGATTAACATTTTAATTATGTTAATTAACAATTTTGTATCACAAAAGTATTTTAAGGACTGTAAAAGAGGTTTTGTTTCGACCATAACTTGAATGTATTAAAAAAATATGTATCCATGACTTTTGTGTGCGCTCTACCCTAGGCTTAAATCAATTGGAATCTTGCAGTCAAATTTCATATTTAGTACCTTTTAGCGCTGAATCGATTTTGGTTGAAATTATGGTTTTGTAGAGTTCTCTCATTCTGATTGCAGTAGAGGAAGTTAATCCAATTTTATGGTGCCGTATTTACCCTCTCACTAATTTCCAGTCCCAATTAGTTACTGTTTTTCAAGGCTTTATTAGAAAAACTTGGATTTAGGGCAAGGGTTTGAAAAAAATAATAATTTGCGAGAATGTCAGTAAATTGCAATTTCTAAAAATAATTCACCTGTTATTTTTTACATTCCAAAATGTAAAAAATCTGCTACGATGAGGAAATATTTTTTACAAAAATATCTGAATAATGCATATTTCCTCTTTGCTATTCTCCGATTCTTATCATTTGAACAGTCGAATCCTTTTGCGGAAAATATTGATATCTATAAAATAGACGATAACGAATAGATTCAAGGTTGTTCAACAGTATGATCGTCTATTTTAATGAAACATGTGGGGTGTCTAAAAGAGGGTGGAAGTTGTATACGGTAGGGTGCACTCCCTTATCGGCCGTTGATATCACTTCGTTTACGCTACTTCGCACGAGCCATACCAGGTGCATTGCTTTTTGTACAACGAACTTACGAGCTGTTTAGTCGTTTATTACAAAATTCTTATTAATAATTATTATCTCTAATTTTTTTAATTGTATTCCATTATAGTAACCGATTGTTATATTTCAATTATTATTAAATATATTTATGTTATATTATTATTTATAATAAATTTAAGTATTTTATGTAGTTAAAAAAATTAATTGATTTTAGTTTTGTTCAAGTATCAAATGCTGTTATCTATTATTATTTGTTTTCTCAGCGGCTTATTTACGCTCGATGTGTGTATATGGAAAGCATATTTGTATTGTTTTTCTGTATTATGATTAGATTTTGCTTTGTATTCTAAATTTTTTGCCTGTCCTGTTATAATATTTGTAGAGTACAGATTATGTAAACCGATCGTTTTCGAGTAAAAGTTTTTTGTTCAGCAGCTACTATCTTCAATCTTATATTTGAACAGCTTGAAAATTTTATTATTATGTAGATGATAACGTAATTATCCAAACTTAATTTCAAAAGCGCAATTTTAATTGCCAAAATTATCTATGTAAACAAGAATCTTGTAAATTGGAGGAGGGGGAGTTATATAGCAGGGGTGGCCAGACTTTTTGAAGCAAGAGCCATAGTTACCTATTTAATTTGTAGGTTATAATATTATAATGCGCACTAATTAACCATACATATAGACGAAAATCTGACATAATATTATTTGACAGATGAATTTTTTGTTAAATTTAACCAAACTTTTTAAGATTTTTTCCCCAAATATTTGACGAATGGTCAAATAGTATACCAATAACTTTAGTGAGCGCAATTAAACAGCAAATAATAATTGCAAATTTTGAATAAAAATGAAAGCAGCTGAAAGTATGTGCATGACCGAAAAACTAACAGTAAACCCCCAATATGTATTACATACACATGCTTATTCACAGAAGAACCCTTATGTGCACTTTAACACACATGCTGGGTTTAAGCAGGCGGGCGCATTCACTTTCATATGCTACTTTCACATATGGTGGTATACAACGTAGGGGACTTGAATGCTCAGGGCAATGCTCTAGACTGAATATTGTTTTATTATGAGGGGGTGCATTCTTTACACCAGCTTTACTAGAATAAACTAGTTGCCGGTGTTATTCACAATTTTTTTTGTTAAACAAAGTTCCAAGCATAGCCTTCAAAAGTTGCATAAAATGTTAGAAGCAGTGGCCACCCAGATAAGTAATAGTTAACTGCCAGCGCTGACTGTGATTACTGTTTGAAAATTGGCCCCTAGCCCTGACCTGAAATTACTATCATTATTATTTTGCAAATAACAAAATAAAGAAGATATTTATGTAGGCAATTTAAAAAAGAAGACGAATCTGATTATTAAAATCGGAAATGTGGGTTAGTTTTATTCAATTTTACCTTATACATTTAGGATTATTTGTTACTTAAGTGTGACTGATGTAACTGCCTTGAGTAGCTGCTTCAATATAAGAGATATTTCGCGATATAGAAAGTGGTAAGAAAATATTCTCCCCTCTGGCTAGCTCGGAGAGCAAAGACTAAAATTGGTTGCCGAGTTCCTTCCAGTTGGAAATTAAGTGAGGGCAGTATGAATAAAAATTGCCTTGGGGGCACGTAATCTTAATCGTAATCTATCAAGAGATTTCAGGTCAAAATTTGGACAGCACCAGAGAATCAAGAGTAACACTTGGAATTTTATTATGAAATCATTTTATTTCTAAATTTACAGTACTTATTGCTTTAACGATGATGGATCTGAGATTTGCCGTGCTTGCGTTGTCAAAATTGACTCTCCGCACCCTCGGCTCCTGTCCCCTACGCTCTGAGCCGTTTCGACTAACTCCGTACTAACTAAAGATATCTCCTAGACCTAGACCAGTCCTAATCGGCAAAGTGTGCTACTGAGAAGGGGATGGATATTGTTGGGAAAATTTTGCTTCAGCTATTGAAATTTTATGATAGACCGCATACTAAAGCAGCACTAAATGCATGACGTAACAGATGATGGAACTGTGCTGCACTTGGAAATGAAAGGTGGGCTTATCTTCGCACAAAACTAGAATGGTATACCAAATGTCGCAATCAGCCAGAAAGATATAATTGCAGGACTGGTACAGATGGGCAAACCATAAGGTCCAAAAATAATACAGGAGTCAACCCAAAACGAAGGATTAGCATTAAAAAGGTCTAATTGCATCTAGGACCTTCGGCGAGCTTATTTATTAATTTTTTCAATACAGCGCTCTTCCAAATATATTATGACACGCCGATGATAGATATAGTGAGGGATCTGATGTCAGAAACGGAAATAGGTAGAACTATCGCAAATGCAAATTGGAATGGCGTAAGCAAAACCAATTTTCAATAAAATTAGTAATCCGAATAATTAGCACATTGAAGGGTTGAAAATTATCTGTTTGTTTGAAACAGTCAACTTATTGTCGTCTGGCTTTTCTCACTACATAACTGATGTACTATTATGTACTATCCAGAAAAAATAGATTTGTAGTAAAAAAATTTGGGCGTTGAAATGGGTTACTGTCAAAAAGCCTTGCATTGAAACGCTTCCTGGTTAAAATGTTCTAGATTGATAGTTTTCTTAATACTTAGAAGAAATATAAACATGAATTGCAATTGGGAAGCACTCAGAAGCCATTGCAGTCGTTCCTGCTCTCCCGAATTTAATGATGTACAAATATGGAAATGTAATTAAACCAGGAAGTTCATTGTTATTTCCGAATGAGGTTAAACTGTAATTTTTATTATAGAATAAAATTGCATACAATTTTGAAAAACGGGTTTGTCGGGTCTGGCAGTTTCAATCTACAGATTCTTCATTGTACTGTGATACTGTGAAGCGTTTACTGCTCGATATGGTATTTTTAAATATTTTTTTGTTAATTAATTTACGTTTCAAAGGATTCTGCGACTTTTCAGTTGAAATGCTGTACAAACCATAACAAACACGAAAAAATTATTTACTGACAATTTTTTGAGAATCACATCTTCTGCAAACAAGTCCGTGACAACATATATTTATTTTCAACAGTATAATATTCGCAATAACATATTCTTGAAAGGTTATCAAAAATTATTTAATTTTTAATGTGTACTTCTGGCTAATTTGTTAATTTTAATTGAATTGCAAATTATATATTACAAATTATATATTACATTTCCGGTTTTCAAATTGGTTAGTTAACTAGGTACCATGTGTAGCTTTCGGTAACATCAACACTGGACCAATAAACCAAACAATTTTTTTCTAAATTATTCAGCTCCCCTTTATTTAACCACATTTGTGTACTTTTAGATGCTGAACTTCCTGTATTTTGTATGTAGACACATATTTTGCATCATTCTTTTGGAAAAAGGACAAAGGCGAAACTTGACATTAGCATATCTTGCAAGTTCAAATAAGTACCTCTAATTTAAAAAAACGTAATCGGTAGTATAATTACCGTTTGCTGAATTTTATTAAAATAAAATTAAAGGGATGAAAGGAAAAGTGAGGGGTGTTGATTTCCTACACGCGCAGAAAAAGACAAGTTCATAATAGTATGTTAGTAAATCTTTACAAAAAGTGCGTCAACTTGAGCAAACGAGCTTCTCGAGGAAGTCCGCCCGTCATGCATTGAATGATTCAAAAACACGTGCATAATTACAACCCTTCACATATTCTGGTTCTTCCTTCCGTTGCTTTCAACAGCGCGTGCAAGTCCACCATGCATTAAAATCTAAATACAAAATGCAAAGTGAGTTAGTTCTATTGTAAGACAATTTTATTTTCTTATTTTGCTTTATATTGTGTTTGTCTATTCTAAGTATCCGGTCGTTCCATACACATGTGGTGTATTTCTAACAGTGGCGGCGCACTCAGGATATCTATGGGGTACTTCTACGAAATCCTTAGAAATGTTCTATTTTTTCCGAGAAATGGTTTACAGATTTTTTTAATAAAATATACCTTGAAGGTACCATGACATGATAGGACGCACTGTGGTGTGGTATGTCGTGTCCGCCACTGATCTTCAATGTACTGCACTGTAATAAAGCAAATAAAATTTATATGATGCATCTTTATCCTATATCATCCAAGTATAAGAATATGATATTATAGTTTATCTAATATTTGGACCATTACTTATAAATATAAGTAAATATCACCCACACAGTGGAGCTGTAGTCGCATTTGTTGGCGCAATAAAAATATTTTCGTGTACTCACCTTTAAGATAAACAAAAATTTAGTGTCTGAGAAGAAATTGAATACGTCTGCTCGGTGTATATTGAGGTGGTGGAGGTTTCCTGGGCCATGTGTAAAGTAGTAGAAATATCGACATCCTGTTAGACACCAAAAACCATGACACCACCTGCACATGTGCAAAATCTCATACAATATTTTTTGCAAGTACAATAAAATAATCCGTCCTATTGAAATTTCATATAATTTTTTTAATTAACATTTTTGTAGTAGGTACCTATTTAGAAAAATATTACTACTACCTGATTTATATAATATATTTTCATTTATCATTCAATTATTGGATTTGGATGGTTATAGAGATTTTTAGAAGAAAAGTACCAATATATCATGCAAGAGATCGGTATAAGATAACTATGTCAGATTGTCAAGCATGATTATGTTTATCATGGTATAACACTTAAAATAAGTATAAACACCGACACAAATTTTGACACATCAGTCTATTTAGAGAATATAGAATTTTAACTGTCTCTTTTGCTTACATCTGGTTGCAGTTGAAAGACGTCCAAAAAACTATCAGCGGTTTCAATGCGTGTGGTAATTAAACGGTTACGATTATGACGTTCCATTGTCAAGGTTTCTTCGTGTGGTCATTTTCAAATTTTTACTTCTTCTTCTACGACTGTTTACATGACGGATGGCAGCAATTTGGTCCCAATGATAAAAATCATGGCTTACATTACTGTCTATACCGATCTATATGCTTATAGAGGGTAGAATCCTCACCCACTCCAAATGATCGGAATCGTATTCTTTTACAGCATTCTTGTGTATGGTCGTAATTATATGAGTGAGGCCGAAGGCCGAACAACCATAACTCATGAGTAAGTTTGTTGAAGGCGGCCGGAGGTCACCCGGGCCATCTAGTATAATGTTTTTATACAGTTATTAAAGAACAATTAGTTGGAACTCGATTGGTGTGCTACCAAGCAGAGGTGCGTAAACTATTTTTTTCCCTCAAACCTCCCGGTCAGCAGTGTATTTTCTGTTATTGATTTTACGAAATCATAACCATTCTAAATAAATATATCAACATGTCGTGGATATTAGAACATAGGGTCGGTGTGGAGAGGCATACCCCTCAGGACTCAAGAGGTTAAGAGTTATACAATTTTTAAATATACACAGGAAAACTTTTTAATTATTTCTTAATGAAAATTATCTAAATCCCTAACATTGTCATCGATTTTTGGTAGTTTGGCACCCTCGTTGGGAATGGGACTACACTTAAAAGCCATAGTTGTTCGGTCTACGGCCTCATTCTGAGGGATTGTGACAAATCAGGTATGTGTGTCTATTTTAAGTTATTCTAAGTTAGTTCTTTTGGTTGATAATAAATTAAAATAAAATTATTATATTGGATATAAAAATTGCATATTATACTATAATTATAGCCCACAAGATATTTTCGTGTATCCCGCGGGATGGTTACATTTAAACAAAATTAATCAATAAACAACATTTTAGATATTATGCACAGAACTTCCTTTATCTATACGATTTCTTTACATCTGGTTCATCTATTTATCTATCGATTTTTATTTTACTATAGTCAAATTACTTTGACTTGACTAGGCGGAGCCAAATTTCTGCGCAGTAGAACTGCTAGGGAGAACGATTGACACCCAATTCCACCAATTGACACTAACATGGACCCGATAGGACGAATCGTCGTATTCGTTTCTTCACATTAGCGCCACCTAGTCAAATCAAAGTACTAATTTAGTTATTCATTAAATGAAGTGCCATTATTACATGAAATTTAAAGTTAATTAATTTCAAATGTGGTTAGAAACTTACGATATTGTAACAACTAACTCTAAATGCTTTTCAGGACGCATATAAATTCCACTGATACCCGCTAATGATCACTCTCGGCCGTCCGTTTTGTCCTTTTTAGTCTTTTACAAAGAAATGAATGCGATAGTTAGAAACCTAGTTAAATAATAAAAAGTTTACCGTTTTCAATGTCAAAAAATGTAGTAAACGTTTTAATTTTTTCATTTTGAACGGAACTTTGCCTCAACATGAGGACGGCTAAGGGGGGACATTAGTGGGTATTGGTGGAATTTGTAGAAGAAATTCTGATAATATGTAAAGCAAGTAATGACGGATATGGACAGCAAAATGTGTGAACAAATGAAAACACAAATGATTGGATTTTAGGTGAAATCGGTTAACGAAAACTTAAAACTGAGAGTAACACGCAGGAATAGATTAACGAGATTCAAGAAGTCAACTTTATTAAATTGTTTTGTGTACGCCGCACAAGGGCCCCGAACATTAGTGACAGCCAAGAACTTAAACAATAACGTGGGAGTGACGCTCAATAATGGATTAATGAGATTCTGCTTCTTTTTTTTTGTAAAAATGGTTGATTTATTCTATGAAACTTATATTTACAGCAAGTCGATTAAGTCTATGGGTGCGACGCGACGTGCACATCATCGCATATGGGCGCAGATACATAGGGTCGGAAGAAAACGGTGACAAGTAATGTTATTTTATATAATTTATATTGTGGAGCACGCATTCCATGGGTACATCCGCACAGAGACGCCAAATCATAGGGATGGCCAATAACAGTGGCACACGTTATGAAATGAGCACTAATGGTCAATACTATAAACGCCGAATAAAATTAGAATTAGAATAGAATTTCTAATAAATTTATGGCCGAGATTATAAAGGTTTTTTAAACTAAAAGTTTTTTAAATTGTGATCTTGTAACTTCGGGTTTTCATATAACTTGACACATAAGAGTTAATTTTGAAACGCCACTTGTTTTAATTTTAAACACATTTTATGATTTGTTATTATTAATATGAATTTTTGCAGTAAGGTAACGTACATTTTACTATATTAATATTTATAGTAATTAATCTTTATATTAGATAATAATTTATATGACAACTAAAAACTTATTTAATTCTCTCTCGCTAGGCTTGTAGCGATTACCTCGGATTTACATTTTGTTACCCCGAAATTCGAATCCTGGTTAGGAATTATTTTTAAAATTTTTATTTAAGAACTTGAAGTTTACCTTTATAACATCGGCCAATAACTATAGTAATATAAAATATAGCATAGTAGTTCAAAAAGTAACTGTTTCCTAACGAAAATGACTTGTAAAAATGGTTTTCTTTAATAGGAAAAAGAAAAACTATCCACACCTTCCTTATTTTATTTATACCTATCCTATAGACATTTTATTATTCAATTATAATAAAAAGAAGACAATAAATGCAATGGAAAACCTGATGGCATCAGACAAACGTATTTAAAATAATTTCTTGTAGGCTACTTAATTGGATAATAATAATTATTATAGAGTATTAAAGCATTAATTACAGCAGTACTTAAAAAGTATAAACAAGTTTTAAAAAAAATTAATGAATTAAGCTTGACTACTAAACGAATTGTTGAAATATTTCTACTACGTTTGCCTGCTTACAAAATTTTTGCATTCCAAATTCTAAAAAAAATTCAGATGTTTTGTTTGAAATTTAAATGTTTTCAATTAATTTAACTGAAATAACAAATTAAAATTTTAAAATTGTAATAACATAAGACCGGAAGGGAAGGGAGGGTGGGATTGTAATCTAAAAACTTTATTTTCAGAATTTGACGGATTTACATTCGTTGAAGTTACAAGTTGAAAGAGACCTAATATTAAGAAATGTCTGTGTGTCACTGAACTTTGTGAGCGCTTTAGAGCCCAAAACAATAAAAATTTATTAACTAAATTTCATATTTAGTGCTTTTATATTGAGATTTAGAGCTGATTAGATTTTGGTTGAAATCGGTCCACGGAAACTTGAGAGTGGAAGTGATGCGCACGAATGGATTAACGAGATGTCGCTGTTTCTGAAGGATTGTAGTGCCGAGTCGGTATGATTTGCATGAAAATTGTAGAACTGCAGTTCTGGGTGAGTAAAATCCGAACAGCAGTACATGTTTCGTGGACGGTCTCCCATCCAAGTATAAAACATACTGTATGTTGCAAAAGATCCTGTTACATACTAATACATTTAAATAAATAATATCACTTGCATTCCTAATAAGTAATATAATTTTGTTTAATTTATTAAAGATAATCTTAAATATTTGTATAATATATCCTGTTGGAAATATAAAAGCATGTAAATGTAAGCGCTATTAACAAGGTTAATATTATACTTCGAAGAAAGTGATTTATTATTGAACATCAATTATTAATTTTTAATTTGTCCAGTAATATTTTTACCGCCAATATTAAAGCAGTTCTACGAAAAGGCACAATTATTGAGACGTTGTTGACCGGCATGACAATAAAAATTTTTCAAATGATAAATCTAAGTAGTTGGTAAAAGGGCTATTGACTATTGACAGTATTGACTATATGAATAGTTCCGAATTCACTTGTCCAGTTTTAAAATACACCTGGTCAATGGTTGAACAAATTCAATCCTTGAGAGATTATTCAAACACAAATAAAAAGGAAATGCCACAGTGGTTTTTTTTGTTTAACAATTCAAAGGTTTGTAAAAGCAGGTTTGAACAATTAAATCTTTGAATTATTCTTTTGACTTGTATTGGAATGGTAAATATAAATTTGTCGCGTTCGACAGTTTTTATTCAAATTTACAAAAATTTACCATTATTAATTAAATATTATTTGATATTTTTCTTTACAGAAAAACACACAAAGACTCCAAAAACTATTAGAATCACATTTTGAAAATATTTAATTAACTTACTACCGCAGGCATTTGTGACGTCTTGACGAAATATGATAAAATTCACTATTTTCAAATTTTAAAACTATTTTTATGACGCGCATGAATGGTTTAATGAGATTTGCATATTATTGGTTTACTAATCTACTAAATAAATGAGAGATGGTGATGGAGAAATAATGCATACGAATGGATTAACGATATTATCACTGGTTTACTAATCCACTGGGAATGTTGTTAATGTATCCATGCGCGTCAGTAAAATATTGTCCATTTAAAAATCGATTTTTAGTGAGTTTTAAAATATGGAACATGGAACTAAATTTTATAGGTTATTGGAGAATTAAAAAAATGATTTATAACCTGAAAATGCAAATAGGTTGTATTTGTTTTTATATCCCCGTATTATGTGTAAAGCCATATAAATCCAATAAAAGTTTATAGGTATATTTTTGTCAATCGCTAGGGTCTTTTGCTATTTTTAGTTTAATGTTCGTTAAACTCGTTAAACTGTTTCCGTTCAGATTAAAAAAAAATCAATCTCGAAGATTTTTATAAAAAAAATGCAACCTTATAAGGGGAATCCTTGTATGTCTGAGGATGTTCCTAATTTAAAAGGCTGGAACATGTTTTTGTATATTCACAGGATATAAAATGCGAAATATTAGACACGCTCTCACATATATGAGACTATACGGACACTGCCACCGCAGATTTACTTCCACATGTGTGATTTGTAATTTGATACCAGCGTGCAGGAGATATGCAGTATATTAAGTTTTGACAGTTTCTAACGGAAAGTTGTTGCGACGTCATATTATCGAAATTGCATTAAGCTCCCCTAATAATTTTGATTTCTGATAATTATTTCATAAGGAAATGGGCAACTTTTACAGTTAAATTTTTAATATTTTTAAGTTGGTATTAAAAAACAAGAAAGTAGGTTTGGATAAAAACAAAAGAAATAAATGCTCATGTATTTGCGGTACCTACTTTGTACATAAAAATAATACGAATAAAAATACATAAAAGCGTATAGAACAAACCCCATCATTAAAATCATGTTTTATTTTGTTTACGTTTATTCAAACCACTAATTTTATTCCTTTTCTCATTCTACCATCTTATTTCATGGTTAATTCGTTATCAATGAAAATTGTAGCGTGACAGAATTCAGGCACAAATTACAATAGTTTATATTAAAAAATAAGCAGGTACAAATTGAGAGACAAAAGTACTTTTTATTATTTTCCCAATTAAAATTAATTAAATGTAATTCCTGTTTATCCTTAAACGCAATGCTAAAAAAATAACGGAATGAATTACCCACGCATCTGATAGTTGTATGATTGCACGTAAGTATATCGTCGTAAAATTAGCCACGGTTTTGCATGTACCATTCGCAAATCATATACTTGATCTACTTTCACAAATTAATTTCTTCGAGTTAAATAGATTATAATCAGCAAATTTAATTGTCTGCCGCCCGTGGTGGTATACAAAGTCTTTTGCAGCCACCTTCCAAGAAAATACCTCCTTGTCACAACGGCGAGGAAATGAAACTTTACCTTGTGTACATAGTAAAGAAATGACATGTTTTATCGCCGCCACTTTTGTTTTTCTCAAATATCTTGAAAACTAAGTTTGTATAATAAATCATTTGTGCAAAAACAAGTTTTACAAATAACTACTTGCATTATAAAGTCGGAAATGCAAAAGAAAACTTCAAGTGAGCAAAAATGGCGCCTTAGGCAATTTTTTCAGTTATAATATTGATGAACATTTAACTCTTAAAGAAACGATAAATTGATTTCGGAGCGAGGGGGAGGTTCAGTTATGATCAGAAATTCGATTCATTGATTTTAGTATTATATTTTCTTATTTAGAAATTTGTTTGCACTGATTATTTTTTGCTAATTTAATCTAATACTTATAGAGAGACGGTCAGAGGATAGTGGTCAAGCAAGTTGGCTATGAACTCTAAATACCCGGTTCGATTCCGGGTAAAGTGGAAACTTTATTCTGGCCGTCTCTCTGGTCCTCCACGTTGGATGGTCGAAATAAACACTTGTTATGCGCTGGATTTTTTTCCTCGTTCCCGCGCCATTTTCCGCACAAATTCCTTATAAATGGGAATTAACAAGGCTCATGTTTCTTCTGTATTGCAATAAGTAGGTAAAGTTTCTGAATACAAAAGGAGGCGCCGGATGAAGAACGACTTAAAATTGGAACTCAACAAACAATACCTATTGATGGTGATTCTTAGAAGTGGTGTATTATTGTAAATATTGTTTGATGGGTTCTACCACACAAGTGAATTATTTCATGAATGATTTTCCGTATAGAACCGCCCGCTATTTTGTGTAGTATTTTGAAGATTTTTTTTCTAAGCGAATTTAATGAGGAAAATGTTAATAAAATTTTATTAAAGTAGTTTTCGAGGTTTTTTTTGTATCTTGAATATGGTGGCTTCAAGTGGGGGTAGGTCCATGACGGTAATGATTTGACGCGTCCGGTTTATCTCAAATTCGCAAACATAAAATTTTAAAAATTATTAATCTGCGCGAACGCGATAGCCACGTGTGCATAATAAGGATGTAAAATTGCAATCCAATCAGTCTAAAATTTCATTACCGCCGATCGAAAAAATGTCATTTTATTATGCAATATAAATGCAATGCAAATTTTTTACGATATTTTTCATGTAGATTTTGTATCTACGATACATTTTAATTTCAGTTTGAAACTTCAGAAACATAGTTTTGGTACTACTGCTCCCTTAATAGTAGGTAGTCTTTTAGAAAAAAAAGTAATATATTTTTGACTCTTTAAAACTATATTGCATTTAATTTGTAACAAAAAATTATATAAATTTGTTATTTGTTATTTGATCATCATCAATAGAAATTCTACAAAATATTTTGACGTTCAAATTGGTGATTGCTATAGTTGGAAATTTAATCATACGAGTTGACCATAATTTGAATTCGTTCGGGATTTAGTTCTTGTCAGAGTTTTCACTTTGACGAGATATGATATCGAAATTTTAGAGAGCCGGGATTGTGCTTCTCGGGGGGAGTGACTCTCAATGACTCTCTAGGTAGCTAAATGCCTTGCCATCTAATTAGTGACGCGCATGAATTGATTTACGAGATTCCCACTGTCCCTACCTACTGGTAATGCCTGGTGCAATACGTTAATCTCATGACTCTGCAATTGTTTGTAATAAATATTGATGTGTTGGCCAACAAGAGAACAGACGTTACGTGCCAAGTCGTGCCCCCCTTTTTGCGGGTCTCTTCCGGGAATCCAGAGGAATCCCAGGGCTGTAAGGCAAGGTGCGGACATTCTGCTTCAAGTTTCCACTAATAACACTGGTGAATGGTCATAAAGTAGGTAAGAGCAAGCAGCCACCTGTGCGTGACCTTTAGACTGTTCGGGCTCGTAGTGTAGACTTGAGTAAGGTTCAACTCCTCGTAGAACAAACCGATGACTCAACTGTCAGTTTTATTGGCACGAGATTAATCCACCTACTAAAATTCGAATGCGGGACTACGAGGTACTTGCTTCAAATAACGTCTCTGACGCTACGAGGAGTACCGAACCCCGATGGAAACCAACGACATAGAGATCAAGATCTTAACCCACGACTAGCTTCGAGGTGCAGTAGATCCAGACTCGATGGCCAACTGAAGCCGGGAAAAATTCCTGTTCGTAATAGCTTCAAGCAAGGACTGACTGTACAATTATACAGACAGAAGTAACGAGAAACGGTCAATAACTATTCACCAAAGAGATGAGCTCTGGGACCGTTCGCACTATCACATCTATTTTGCTGGTCCAAGTTGGCCGAAGATGCTGTAATAGTGCCGAAACAGTGTTTCGGGCCATAAGTCTGAGTCCTGCAGAGGCACTCCCTTGTGGTGAACTAAAGGACCTCGAACCCCCTCGGTGCAATAACCAAGTTAAAAGTGGAACCTGAAAAACTCAGTTGCTATGGTGTAGTACATCTGTTCCTTTAGAGAACCAACATTCAAAGGTCATTCACCTCTGAAAACTACGGAACCTAAAAGAGGGTCGCCTTGGCAATTCTTTAGCGGGACCAGGAAAGATCCGATGGGCCAAACGACCTTAACTCGTGCAAATCGGAGACCTCGAATCCCTTCATTCAGTGGGACTAAATGATCGTCCAAAAATTAACTTCGATATAATCTATCTATCTTCAAAATAAGCAGTGAAGAAAATTCTTCTACCCTCATATGAAAACTTGATTGATCTAAAATTTTATTGTTCCAAACTTGTCCAGGATCATTCAGGAAATAATAACTCGAAAATGATGATCATTCACCAAAATAATAACGGATGATAGATCATCCTACGCTCCAAACTATCACAGTTTCTACAGTGGTCGACCAAATTATTACCATGAGGTAGTACTATTAAAATCTCAAAAATATCGCTCGTAAAGAAGTCAATAATTTCTCGTACACGGGAAGAATGCCAAGAATCACTCTATTAATTTCAAAATCAAGTTTGATTCTAGAAAATCTCAAAAATCGCAAATTAATGACGGACGGAAAATTCGCACGTACTTCTTCCAAAACGGATCTCGCTTTCTCGCTGTCACTCGTCGAAAATGAAATATTCCACCCCTTATCTTTCGTCGCGGATAAATTGAATTGCACAAATTTTACACTTATTTTAATTTACTTTGGGTACCAAATAGGAGAAAAGCCTAACACAACAATTATTCTACTATTTTACTTATTTAAATTCCCAGAAGTTTCAACCATATAAAGCTTAGCGGCATCGTCCAGTATGTCAAATGGAAGACGATAATATTAAAGAAAACTCAACAGAATTTGGTACTTAGATAACATTAAAATGAAACGTTTAAGGTGAAGATGAATCACGAATATTGATTAGTTTATCCAAAAATCGATTTTAAAGTTTACACTTTCTACTCAAATTTTGACCTTTTATTCTATTAACAGTCCATGTAATTTTACTTACAAGGGGTCACTACAGTGAGTATGTCGCCAATCGAGATCCCAATTTTTTTGGTGATTCTAGTAGCTAAAAAAATTATCACTTTTTCGAATTTTAGTCGATTGGCCCTTAGTTCTTGAGTTATGAATTTTTAAAAATACTATGGTGGGTTAACTGCTATTATTATTAGCTATTATTACAAAAAACCGTGGTGGTCTAGCAGTTAATAATTTGTAATGGTAATTCGTAGGTCATTAATTTTTTAATTCCGATAATAAATTACATAATTTAAAAAAAAAAAATTTGCCGGGACTGGGATTAGAACCCAGGACCTACGCGTTACAACGTCCATAATGTTAAGATTATGGTAAAATCTGCCTTTTCAAAAATTCATAACTCAAGAACTAAGAGGCAATCGACTAAAATTCGAAAAAGTGATAATTTTTTTAGCTACTAGAATCACCAAAAAAATTGTGATCTCGATTGGCGACATACTCACTGTAGTGACCCCTTGTTAGTCTTATTAGAGGGCGTGGCTAAGGACAAAGCAGTTGAGAGCTTTTTATTATTCAAATACTAATTTCTTTGAGCTAAAAATCGAGAGCTTCCCTCCTGGTTTTAATGACCCAGGGACATAGCTGAGGTATGTACTTATAATTCCTCGGCACCGTCCTAGATCAGTCTTTTTAAGAATTTGCTAAAGTAGGCTAGTGGGATCGATTGTCCTGCAAACCTACTTTTGGTTCGCTTAAAAACTTACACTCAACATGTTATATTATGTTATGTTATATTATGTTATGTTATAACTTTATATGGGGCAGATTTGCCTTATTTCGCAGTATTCAAAACCACAATGTCAGTGTTTGAAACCGTAAATGGAAGTATGATCTAAGGTTTTGAGGGTTTAAAATCTAAATAATAAAAATTCTAAAAAATGCTGCAAAATTAGGCAAGTTGCCCTACTATTTGAATAGTAAAGTATTGAAACATATTACAGATTTAATCTGTTTAATCATATTTATATAATTGAGATACAAAAAAAAAATTTGTTTTGAACATTTTAATATTATTTCATATCAGTTTTTATTTAAATGTTTTAACTAATTTCTAACAGCAGCATGTACAACACACTACCCCTATGTAAACGTGACCAGAAAATATGATAATTTTGACATAACGCACACTAAGAATATTAACATTATGTTAAATATTTATTAATAAAATGAACTTTGTATCATCAAAATTTCTAGAATTTTACTGATGTATAATTTTTCTTACATTAATTTTTAAAAAATTTACTATTATTATTTTGGAATTGTATTTAGTATTACAATCAAAATTAATATCAATAAGCTGATTCTACATTTTACTATTGAGAAACAAGACCCAATGGTTACAAGTTCTTCACTCAGACACTCCCAAATTATTAGGGCCGTGGTTTGGATTCCACGTTAACCTGCGGGTCATGTTTTGTATAAACTGCGGACTTATAATTGGTAAGTGTGAATTAAACCGTAAATACGTTGCAATGCAATAAAAATGCTTGAGTAAATAATTTATTATTATAGCTTACGGCACTGATTAAATAAATGTGAGGAAATGATATATAAAGTTAATTAAGGTAGGTTGTAACAGTAACACAATTAAGGTATTTAACAATAGGTATATGAAGCCTAGAAGTTAGAAAACTACAAGAACCGTTGTGCACTGGTCTATGAAGTTTAACTGTCTTCTTTTACTTACATACGGAAGTTGCAACAAAAAGGAAATTCATTCAAGAAATGTTCTATGTAATATCATTAAATTATAGTAAACGTAATTCTTGTCAAGACAAAATAAGTTATTTTGCATTTAATAGGTTCTACATTTACATAATTTGTAAGTACTCTGTTGAAGTGTTACGTCGTAGTCTTGAACTATTATCAACCTGTTTGGCTTCTAAAACTTTCGTCTGCACCATAATTAACCATTGTTGAGTTCTCATGTTCAACCAACTTTATCGTAGAAAATGCAATCACAAAATAACTATTATGTTTACTTGAGTATATCTACACACCCAAGGAAATCCACTGACCAACTTCCTTCGGAAATGAACTTGAATTGTTTTTATATAGACACAATTTTATCTGAACTTGATCATTTTTACCGCACCATGATAATTATAGCAAAAATTACAATGCAGTAATTTAAATTGTTCTATATTAAAATAAAAGATAGTTTTTAGTTTCTAAAATTTTCTGCAGTGCACCTACGTACCCTATATCAGGGTTGGTTGCTTGGTTGGCGTTATTCGGTGCACTATATTTTATGCCTATATATAATACAATAATTGATTATACAAAACTTATTTACTTAATTTACATAACTTTTTAATTTAACGGAGAATTTCATTGTAATAGCAACCAGCAGTGTGGTGTTAAGCATATGCTGGCAGACTATGAAGCGTAAAACCGCGGTTCCAGTCCTAGTCGCGCCACATACACTGCTGGGAAATTCTTGTACTATTAGTAATGCACTCGATTTTTTTTCTTTATAGCCAGTTTCATAAAACTTTTGATCAGCCGATCAGTTGGTGATTGTCTGTTAAGTAAACATTTGGGTTTCATAAAGGTTTGTCAACACTTGATCAGCTGTCAAATCCTGACAGGCCAAATTTCTAGGATCAAGCGCTTGATCGGAGATCAACATGATATTCTAACCTAAATTTAAAGTAAATTTAAATTTAAAATTCCACCAATTGACACAAACATAGAACTGAAATGACGAATATTCGTTTCTGCACATTAGCCACTCCCAACCACTATGGTAAAATACAACTATACAATGGGCCCGACTTAGAGGCCTAAGTGCATGCAAGCCTATCTTGCCCTCCACAATAAAATTCAGACTGTGTCATTATCGCTCCGTTTTTGCTAGATTGTTTTGTCTGTTTTAACTAATTTTCTATTTTAAAGTTTTGCTTTCCGATTCTGTAATTGTTTTTTGCACGGAAATCGAGAAAAAAGTTACCGTCATCAAGAGAACGGTGGGACTAACAAAACAGATATTTCCTTTTTTCATAAAATATTACTTGGCAAGTTATTTCAATGTATTATAAAACCGAGGACGCGCACGAATTGATTAAGATTAACGAGAATCTATTTGTGCACTCAAAGAAATTGATTTTTATTATACAAATGTAATAATTATGAGAGAATGTTAAATCTCTCAATATAAAACATTGGTTTGAAAATTAATTTTACCAATTTTCTTTTTGCTTTTTACGATACTGTTATTCTTTTTGCAACGACATCGATAAGATGGTTACGTCATTATATAAGGAAACGACGCGACGTAGTAAACAAAAAAAGATGTCTTAACTTGCTTCAAAATTGCTTGACAAGTTATATCAATTTATTACAAAATTGAAGACGCGCACGAATGAATTAACGATATTCTCGTTGTCCACTCAAAGAAATTGATTTTTATTAAACAAATGTGGTATAATTAGGGTCAGTTCCACCATCTCTGATTAAATTGTTGCTTAACTAATCACTTTCCACCATGTATTTTGAATCTATGATTACTTGATTGCTTGAACTTCTTCGGAAATACTAAATTTGAAAATACTTTTCGACAAAATGTTTAGCTTTCTGATCAAGAGCTTAGAAAAATTTCTAAAAGCTATTCTGGTTGGTTGATTGATAGTCACGTCTCACGTGAAAGTTGTAGTGGGTGGTACTACTCAGTACTACTGCTTGACATTCTCGAATTTTACCGAGATATGACCACGGTCATTGCCTTGCAGTTAACTAGGTTACCAGACGTTCCGATTTGGTCGGGACAGTCCTTTCTTTTACACTGCTGTCCCGATATTTTTTAACCATGTCGGGACGCAAAAATTTCAGAATTCCTAAAAAGTAAAAATATTATTAATCCAACTAATTAATTTACTAAATATGCTAGCACTGCATCTATATGACTCAAAATGGGTTTTCAAATGTCAGGTAGGTACATTATCAAATTTAGTACACTTTTTAAAAGAAAGTTTTAAGTTAGAAAATTGCTCTAAAATGCGTTTTTTTTTTTTTGCAGACCCGAACCCTCCTTGGGCTGGGAGTATTGCATACCCCCCCCCCCCGGTTAGGTGCTCAGTTACCGCTTGGCGCTTTTACGCTATTTTCTTATCACGTGGTAGCGCTTTACCTTACTGAGCTCTGACAATACTGTGTCAATGCAGATCCGTAGCCAGGGGGTGGCGACCTTTTAAAATAAAAATATGTAACAATAGATTAACAGAAAATTTTCCCATTCTACATTGGTCCTTTTTGTACAAGAATTTTTTTATTTTTAGTTCGGTATATGCTTTCAAATACAATTCGCAGAATTGAACGGAATTGAATATTCATCACAGTACCCCTGCGTTCGGGGAGAAGCTACTTTCGCTACCAAAAATTTCTTTTTTTCCTTCTTTCAAGCTTTCAAACGCTTTGGCTCCCCACCAAAATGTTTGTAGCGACTGAAAGGGGCGGAGCCAAAGCGTTTGGAAGCGTCTCGAAGCTTGAAAGAAGGAAGAAAAGAAATGTTTGGTAGCGAAAGTACCTTCTCCTCGAACGCTGGGTAGGTATATGTAATAAATTTTTTTTCAAAGGGGGAGAGGGGTCCTCAAATAAAGGCATTTCCCCCCCAGTGACCTTGAAATTTAAAAAATTTTCGCCTGCGGCTCTTTAAAAAAATCCCACGAACCCATCTCGCATCCACAACACTAAAATTTGCACGGCCATACAAATCGTTTGCCCTACCTTTATTTTTAATCTGACTACGGGCCTGGTCAATGTCCCGATTTTATGATTATAAAATATGGTAACCTTAAGTTAACGCAGTTGGATGCGAATGCAGGGTACCGGGTTCAAACCTGGGGAGAGAGTCAAACTTTCTTATGACCAAATCTCCGTACTTCGGAGGGCACGTTAAGCCGGCGGTCCCCCTAAGTTGACGAATTGCCACCGTTAACAAAAAACAGGGCTATAGGCACATCTGAAGGTTAGCCCTAGCAAGCTGCTACTGGATGTAAAACAACTGAATCAGTTATTGCTTAAACAACCTAAGTCACTTTTTGGCCAAATTGAGTTAACACAACATGGAAAACATATTTTCGACAGTTCCGCATCGGTTGGGTGCTAAAAGAACTTAAGAAAGTATATCCTTTATGACAGAAAACGATATTATAAATTTTCGGTTTAGCAGGTTGCTTACCTAACAATGAAACGTTTTTTACGTTTCCTGAACATCTATAAAAAGTGACTTAGGTTGTTTAAGCAATAACTGATTGAACTATAGTCCAAAAACTCGATATGCGGACTACTCACCAACCCGTATGGCCAGCGTGGCGAGTTATGGCCGAAAACTCCATTACTGGAGAGGCCTATGGTCCAGGAGTGGACTAGGGTAGGCTGAAGAAGATGACCGATATGCGCCGGGAGTTAACCGTGATTAAATTTGACCGAGCGGTATTAAACATCGACCGATTAGTTTGAGGGCTGATTAGTGATTACTGATTACCTTTCTTTAATCATGGTTAAAAAGGTGATGGGACAGTCTTTTCTATTTAACCGTGATTAATTCCAACTAACCGTGATTAAACTACTTAACCAGTGTTGGTGGAACCGGCTCTTAAAGTTATAATATTCAATTTATTTAAAGTTATAGCAATTATATAATTAAAAACTCGCATGAAAAGAATACCGTGATTCATATTGGCCATTCAAAAAAATTAGTTTTTATTTAAAAAATGCAATTATGAGATCATGTGAAATCTTTCAAAAACTGGATGTGTAATTAGGGGTCGTCCATGCCTTGGATCACTTTTAAACTTATAGACATGCTATAACGTTCAAGCAAGGAAGCATACATAAATGACGTCACACGTGGGTTAAATGCTTACTACTATGTACCTGTAAATACCAACTATATAAGAGTTATTAAAAAACTATATGAAAACATAATCGCATATACGAGGGTTGTCCGTAAAATAAGGTCTCTAAGGTGCTGGAGTTGTGAGGAACACTTTAACGCAAGATCTGGCAACACCACGCCTATAAATCCCCACCACTCCAAGCTGTCTGAGATGCTTCATCTTGGTTTGGTAGCCACTCGCGATGGAGCTTCCACTCGCCGCTACCGCCAGGTATGAGTTACGTTCTGTGATTCGTTTTTTGTGCTAATGACCTTCAGAAATTTATCGACAGTTATGTGAAGTATATGGACAACAATGTTTGAATATCAGAAAGGTGCGAAAATGGTGCAGAAAGTTTAAAAACGGACGTACAGATGTCCATGATAAACAGTGTGTCGGACAGTCATCGGTTTCGCACGGAACGTTGCAAAAGTAGAGAGTCATGCAAATTGCTCCTTAATGTCAGTAGGACAAGATTTTTGACGTCACATGCCCCCCTATAAAGCGTACGTAGTATCAATTGATTATTATTTCCTTTCAGCGTTAAAGTCACACCTGGATGGGACGAATTTAAAAATTGACGAGGAGTTGAAAGAAGAGGTCGTAACGCAGTTGAGCTAGTGACTAACTGAAAACTGTCATTCACCTCGCTTTTTGCCAGTAAAATTTTACTACTGTAATTTTTTCTAAATCTCTTTATTGCTTCCTCATAACCCTGAACTTCTCAATAAATTAATCATGATTCATCTTCTTGTTCTTTTTTGGAAGCAATTCTCTAGAAAATTCTCTTCTAATAGCCCTTAAGGCTTGTTATTTCCCAACATCTGCTTCTGAACATATAATTGCTTTACATCTGGTAGGCAGCTTGCTGGGCTGACCTAGAGAACCCAGGAGGACCACCGTCTTAACATCATAACCATGATTGCTCGAATTATTCAACTTTTTAGGCCATTTTACAAAGTACTACAATATTCTCCACCAGGGACCAGTAAATGATCCCTTAAGAGTTCAAGACCCCCATGCCCCCATGCATCCATGCCGTAGTAAAATACTTTCAATAAGTTATCGTCAAAAAGGTGCAGAAATCACCAGCAGGCTCTCTTTACACCACCAACATTTTAACGCTCTCAAACGCAAATCCACAAACTTCACATTCCTTACAAAATATCTATAAATTCATAGGCTTTACAATATCATTCACTTCAGTAAAAGTACAGACACCACCATGCTTTTTAAAATATTCTGCAAGACTGTGTTATGAGACTCTTCTTCAGCCCATCCTAGTCCACTCCTGGACCATAGGCCTCTCCAGTAATGGAGGTTTTTGCCATAACTCACCACGCTGGCTAGACGGGTTGGTGAGTAGTCCGCATATCGATTTTTGGACTATAGTTGTTTTACATCCAGTAGCAGCTTGCTAGGCTAACCTTCAGATGTGCCTATAGCCCTGTTTTTTGTTAATGGTGGCAATTCGTCAACTTAGGGGAACCGCCGCCTGGCTTAACGTGCCCTCCGAAGCACGGAGACTTGGTCATAAGAAAGTTTGACTCTCCCCAGGTTTGAACCCGGTACCCTGCATTCGCATCCAACTGCGTTAGCTGCAAGGCAATGACCGTCACTTCGGATATGAAACTAAAGTTCTCAAAATAGACTGCCTCCAATTTGGCTCTGGACAACCAAAGTTCAACTAAAAATACGGAGACTATGCGGAAATACGAAAAAATAATACAAAATCAATTTGGGGTACAAAATGATAAGAAATTAAAAACTACAAACGATGAAAAGCAAAATTCGACGTATCTTGCTCGGAGCTTCTTTTAAATCATTTGTGAAATAAAGGTATATCCTATGTACTATCATCTTTAAATGATTTACAGTATCCGTCAGCACTTGACGAGCACTTCTAAGTTACATAGCGAAACATTACATTTTTGAAAAAAATTCTACTCAACATTTACAGCATTCAGCACTTTGCGAATTGTATAAAGAAAAATTAAAAATTCCCAAGTGGAGGGGCTGGGTCTTTGGACTTATTGAATAATTTAATTTTGATTTAATGAAAAGATTTTCTGAATGTAATAAGTAATACAGTACAACCTCGATAATCCGGACTAATTAAAACCGCGGTTATCCGGATTAATAAATAATTCGGATTACTGAAGCGACAGTTTTTTTATTGAAAAGAGAAACATTTAATACAATACAACTAGCAAATAGTACATAAACAAAAATTATTTAAAACAGAAGCATGCTTATTAAATTTTATATCATTATGTAAAGTAATTTGTAATTTTGTATGCTTGATCTTTTTCTGGTTCATTATAAAAGCCGTTTCTTTTAATCTTTCAAGTACAAGAACATCATGTAGAGGGATATTAGTTTCTTCTGCCCACTGTATGCACACATCGAAACTTTTAACTGCCTTAGCCTCATCATTTTTAACAGTGTAGTTTGTATTATTTAACTCTAGACCTTCATTGTCACTATCATGATGTTCGTCTGTAGCATCTATATCTTATAGCTCGGAAATAATGCACTAAAGATTCAATTCAGGTGTGCGGCATATTTGCCAGTGTATCAAAATAATGATATAAATATCGCTATTCTTAACGTGCATAATATATTATGCCGCATACCTGTATTGAAACGTTAGTGCATTATATTTCCTAGCTCTACATATTATTGCAAACACAGATTTGGATTACCGAGTACTATCAAATCCGGATTATAAAGTACATAATGCAATTGAAATGCTTGGCCGGATTACTGCAGAATCCGGTATAATGAAGGTTCGGATTATCGAGGTCGCACTGTAATTACTTATTATAATCTACATCGTGTTTTTTAGGTTAGTTTTGTGATTAAGTCGTAGATGCCCGAATCTTAAAAAAATCTGCTTTTATTATTTACTTTCTCAATTTATCATTTTTTCAAGGCAATCATAGTGCCTTAAAGCACCTAAATTCTTCTTTCATTTTGAGAGGCAATTGACACTTCAAAGTTACATATTTGACACTCCGAAGTGTCAAAATAACAATTGTAAGTGATAATTGACACTTCATAGTGTCAATTGATGATTTAAGAGAAAAATGTTTACTTTATGGCCTTAGGATAAAAATTAAAATAATTTTTTAACCCTGAAATTAACCCTTACAAAGTAATCTTAATTGCAATAATAAAAAAAGTTATTCAGTGTTTGAGTAGCAAAATTATATAGAGAAAAATTTTAAAGCATAGATAGAACCATGATTATCTGCACTGATAAAAAGAGGCCTATTATTTTGCCGGAGTAAGTGATATGTAATTTCTGAAGAGAGTACTTTATTAAATCTATAATTTTAGAGGAAAAAAGCGAAGTTATCCTGGGCAAAAAATTAAATAGCCATAAAAATAAAATAGAGCGCGACATGAAATAGCACGATTGGTTAAAATAAAAATGATAGCGTGAAAAGTGGTATAATAAGTAGTTTGATTAGGAAGACGTTACGGTTTCACTTTCATTGGTGAATCTTGTTTCGCACCGTAACCCGAAGTCACAACATTTCAATCCTACTGTGCCAATTTGTTTAAAGTCAGTGTTGACTCTTGCGAGCATACTGCATTCATCGATCTTGTGGTTTCTTCCGTATTAATTAGTTGCTGAATTACAAAATAAAAGATTAAATATGTGTTCAGTTTCAGACCATTAAGATGCGTCGCAAAAACCATTAAAATTACAATATGTCAACCACTTTTTATTAACATCAAACCCTAACTCACGAACCAACTATGCAGGTGACATTGACCGTAATTTCCCGCCAAAACATACGGCATTCCTACAGGTAAATCGCGACTTTGAGAATCAGTGTCGGAGGCATATTTTAGTCGATTCAGGTATTAGAAGTTATTTACCTGTGCGAGCCTCAATAAAATACTTTTTGACTAATTAAAATAAGCTATCACATCACGTAAAAGTAATTTATTTTCTTTTGATTATACTTCCTCTAGTATCGGAAAGGTTTTATAATTGTTAACCCTTATCGGGTAATAAATTGACGTGGACTATTATAAGTCAAACGTGTAAAAGTATAATTATAGAAGTCAATCATTCTAATAACTGGTTTCGATTGTTTTACTTTTAAGTGTTTAATTGTTGTATTGTAAAGTCAGCACAGGCCATAATCTCTGGTCCAATTATACTTTATTATAAAAACATAATTTAATCGAACTATTTTGCCTATATCTCTGTAACGTAAACTCGTCCATTAAATTGATCGTTAATTAATTTGTAGGCAATTAAATTTTCTATAATTTTTTTCCTATCAACTTTTTTCGTAAACGAGTAGATTGGCGGATAAAGAGCATCGAAACCAGTCGAAGCATTCAAATTAGTTATGACATAATTAATAGGAACTAAAAATTGGTTATTAGTAGGGTCCGGACTTGTAGGCACTAAAAAACTTGAAAATATGCAGGCAAATATGCTCTAAAAACTTCAAAATAAGCACTCAAATATGCGCTAAAAAAACAGGCACAAACGAAGTATTATAATCGATTGAGCCTATTTTGAATCCGAAATTCAAATTTCAAAAAACTGTAAATATTACCACACATGCTAATACGTGTTACCGAAAATCTCGAATATTTCAAAAACTATTTGGGTACAAACGAAAATAATGTTTGCACAAACAAGCACAAACGAAGTACAATGATTGAGACTATTTTGAATCCGAAATTCGAATATAAAAAGGCATGTCTCTACCCCCCCCCAAACTTAAAATTGAATTATCTCGAAAACTATTTGGGTACAAACGAAAATAATGTTTGCACAAACAGGCACAAACAAAGCACAAACGATTGAGACTATTTTGGAGTCAAAATTCGAAAAGGGGGGCCCACATGCACCTTCTTGGAAACATGATCAGAGCAATAATATTAATAGAATATGCAGTTATTGCACTGAATCACCTACAGTTGACAAAATAGATATTAATTAAAATTATTGTTTTAAATAATACAAAAGGCGGCAACATCAGAAAGAGAATAATTAAAATTATTTAAAATTTTATTACTTGATTTGCTAAATATGCAAAATATATACCAATATAAGCAAATAAGCATTTATAGGCAACAAACCGCCAAATATGCACTTAAACTCAAAATATGCATTATAGGCAAAATAAAAACTATATAAAACGATTCAGAAAGGCGTAAAACATGCTCCCCTTTTAAAATTTTTCACGTGCCTGTACGCAAAAAAAACATGCAAATGCCTACAAATCCGGACCCTAGTTATTAGCCTCCCAGAAGCGTTAATTTAGGTGGGGGTAGAATATACTGTTCATACAAATAAATAAAAATTAAAAAATGTTTTCAGTTCAATTGTGAACTTGATTGCCCTAGAAAAGCAGAATTTGACTGAACTTAACCTAAAAACGGATGAGACGTTCGAAGGATCACGTTAGGGTTTTTGTATTAGAAATGAATAAGAGCATTTAATTTGACAATGGCAATCTAAATTTAAAGTAGATAATGTATTTGCACTTGCATAAGTAACTACAATAAAACTCGATTTGTTAAATAGAATGCCAGTCTAATTAGATAAATTTTGGCAAATGTTATCTCATTTCCTTGTTGAAACTTCTCAAGTCTGGCAAATAAAAAGTTCGATGACATTAGTGTCGGGTGTATGTATATCGAAATATTGTTTGCAAAACAATAATAAATATTAAAAATGATTGTAGTCATTGGCCGAAAAAGAAATCAAAATTTCTTGTACGCCACTGTGTATGTATTCTGGACCGGTGAAGCAGGTTTATGGACAGGGTAACGACCTAAATGAAGTTAGATTCCCGCGTTTGTCGGTTATAGGAACTGGTTGAAAGGGGCATCAAACGTATAAAAAGTGATCAAACATCAAACATATCGGCATTCATTGATAATTTTAGTAACTTGCTAAAGTTACTCAGGTGGAAAAAGCTTATTATAAACATTCATTATAATACATCTGATAAAGTAAATACACTTATTTTACTCATTTTAAATAGAAGTAATTTTCTATAATTAATTGAACAAATCTTAATTAATTTACCAATACAATTAGATAACACATTTATAACCAATTTATATAGAACTCGTAATGTATTCATACTTAAAAGTCGTGAGAAGGGAATTAGAGATTCTGATTTGTGATTTCCTTTCCATTAACAAACTTGCTTCTAAATAAACTGATTTATCCCACTTAACAATAAACCAGCCGGTTAATTTTTCCATTAAACATTTAAATACATTTTCGACAAAATGTTTCGCTTTCTGTTCAAGAGCTTTGAGCTTTACCGTCCGTCCGCTAATTGCTATTATTAGGTACTTTTAGCACCATAGGCAAAAGAAAACTCTCACAGTTTTTATGTCATCAACAATGAACGAAGATTGCAAAATATTACTCATTAATCAAAATTTATACATTCACTCATAAAATTCATTCATAAATTGTAAAGGTGGTTTACAATGGAAATCTTACAAGATCTGCCTATATACCTATTGGATAGGTAATTGAAACATGAGTTTCAACGTGTTATACATCCGGTGAGAAACACGTCACGTATCACATTCTCTTTCACTTAAAAATTTAGAAAACGTGCTTTTACAGTAAAGTGTAGTAATGTTTAGTAACCTCATAAACCACTATCGCACACAGCGTTTATCTGCCATTGTAATCTGAAAATTTACGTTTGAAAATATATTACCTAAAACAGTTAAATTTTTTTAAATTTTTACCCTAAAAAAACTACAATTATTTACATTGATAAGGATTACTAGAATGACATCTACTGTTGCACAAATATTTAGTCTTAAAATAAATATATCATTTGTAACTGCATTGTGATGCTCTTGGCTTGAAAACATCGACTATGTAGTTTTATACTTGAACTGGATCACACTAAAAGTTTTGATTGCGACAACATAGTACACAGAGATTTATAAAAGTTTTTCTAATCGCGTATTTGAGTGGACGTTTACATTAATTATTACTTATTTCGACTATTATTATGACGATTATTTATAAGTTTATAGCGAACGATCCATTGCGAATATAGTGAATCGAGTTCAAATCCAGTGAAAGCAAAACATTCAGTAAAACAATGAAAAAGGCACATTTGCAGGCTATCCTAGCAAGCTACCTACTGGATGTAAAACAATTATACACTCACAGAACCAATAGTTCCAAGTAGGCGAGCGGTTTATATCTATTTTCATTCACTAACCGACCAACTAGCGTTCTAGTGGCTGGAAATGATTTTATTCGATTTATTACATTATCGCGAGAAAAAACTTCTATATATACACCTTAATTTTTTATGCGGTCGTTTAATAGTTATAACTTATAAACAATTCTTTATTTTATAAATCTAAATTTCGGGAGAAAAATCTGAAAAAATTACATAGGCTTAACTTGACCAAATTAAACATTTTTTGTCTCTTTGACTTTTCTCGTAAATTGAATGGTTTTTAAGATAAAACTCGATAAATGCCGAAAAATGTCTACTTTTAAGATTTTTTTCTCAGAAACCAATTGTCCAATCAGAATAAATAAAAACGAAAATATTCAGCCCACCTTAAGCTATCACGACATA
Source organism: Rhagonycha lutea (assembly GCA_958510855.1). Lineage (NCBI taxonomy): Eukaryota > Metazoa > Arthropoda > Insecta > Coleoptera > Cantharidae > Rhagonycha > Rhagonycha lutea. The sequence goes on from OY294042.1 coordinate 17,501,500, forward strand.
TTTTTTTCTTTTTCATTTTTAGTGTTAGTAAAAGCAAAAACTGTATTGGAGTAGAGTTCTCACACTTCGTCCTCTGCGCGTAGGTACGTCCGTCGTTAGTTAGGATGGAAGCTTTAATTCAAAATACAAATTGTTTATTAGTCACTAAGATACAATATATTACGTACATACATGTGGATTGTGGATTGTCATAATTTAAAATACTTATTTACTAGAACATGTGACAAAAACAAAACTATTTTAAATACTCCTTATTATTGACTAAAAATTTTTTTGGCGAATTTTTAAGTTGTAAGTACATCAGCTTGTCGTTCGGTACTCGCTGAGGACGAGATGTGAGAGCTTTACTCCAATACAGTCTTTACTGTTAGTAACACTAAAAATGAAAAAGGAAAAATATGTCGTGGTAGTTTAAGGTTGGCTGAATATTTTCGTTTTTTATTTATTAGAATTGAACAATTGGTTTCGGAGAAAAAAAATCTTAAAAGTAGGCATTTTTCGCCATTTATCGAGTTTTATCTTAGATACCATTAATTTTACGGGAAAAGTTAAGGAGACAAAAAATGTTTACTTTGATCTAATTAAGCATATATAATTTTTTCAGATATTTCTCCCGAAATTTAGATTTATAAAACAAAGAATTGTTTATAACTATTAAAGGACCGCATAAAAAATTAAGGTGTATATAATAGTATATTATTTACGCGGGAGATATGAGGTGCATTACCCGCACGAAGGTTTTAAAGGCCCAAGGGCCGAAGGCCCGAGTGCTTTTGAAACACGAGTGCGGTAATGCAACGTTATCTCCCAAGTTCAATATACTATTTTATCTACTTTCGTGGTAAATATGTTAAACTTGAGTAAACTATGAGTAAATTTTTTTGCGCGCGGTCGATCTGAATATTTGCATATGTCTTCCTACCGACAATTCCCTGGGGGGGTATAAGTAGTAAGTAGGGTTGGGGGGGGGGGGAGATTTTTTTGCTCAGTTTTTCGATATCTAGCGTCGTTCTCGAGTTACAGCTAATTCAAAAAATTTACATAAAAAATAAAGGATTACATTGATATAAACAAATGAATTAATACCTACAAATGTCATATTAAAATAAATTGATTGACATGTAATTTGTTTTCTTTTTCATTATCTAAATCAGGTTGCTTGTTTTTAAATTATTTTTATTCAGTTGCCTAGCAATCAACATTAACGCCCTAAGGGAGTTAATAGAACATTAACTCCCGCAACAAAGTATTGCCGTCATACCCGCACTATTTGGTGGAGCTAAGTACTCACTTATCTCCCGGAAGTAGATAAAATTTTTTATCAGTAGGTATATATAATATAACAAATCGAATAAAATCATTCTAGGCGAGTTTTAGAGAGTAAGCCGCTCGCCTAAAGTGAAGTTGACATGAATGGTAATAACAGGACATAAGCTTTAATTAAAGCAGGGGTGTCAAACTGGCGGCCCGCCACGTATATTTTTGCGGCCCGAATAAACTTCGGTGATTATTTGTATAATGTACAATAAAAATATATATTTCTGTGTATCTTGTATATTTTAGGATAGATATATCGTTAAAAAATGAAGATGAGTTAGCAAAAGTAATTTTTGCGGCCCGTGGAAAATTTATTTGTCAAGAAATGCCTCGCGACTGGAATGAATTTGACACCCCTACTCTATAGTACTTTAAACTCCCGATTTTTTAATGAGTCAATAGGTTTGTTCCAAGCAGCCGAAAAACGGTATAATGTACGGTCACGCTCATGTACAATGGATAAAAATCATGCGCAATAGATAAAAAAGATCATTTATATCTATACCGTACATCGTACGGTTTCTCGACTGGTTGGAACAAACCTAATAAGGACCTAATATTTTCTTTGATGCGGAGTCTTTGCCTTAGTATGTACATTGTTAATTCACATAAAAACCGATATTTCTCACCTCACGATTAGAGGTGTTAATTTAGATTCTAATGCCTGTTTTCACCAACAATTTATTTAAGAATTTCCTAGTAAAGAATTACTTAGTTAGGATTCCATAAATGTGATTGGTAAAATTTGACATAGTATTGACATAAAGAAACTCATATCAAATTTGATCACATATATGGAATCCTAGCTAAGTAATTCTTTACTAGGAAATTCTTAAATAAATTGTTGATGAAAACAGGCATAAGTGTCCTTGGAAAACCCAAACTGCGTGTATGCTTGGAGGGTATTCCATACCCCCAAACCGCCCGGTCAAGAAAAAATCAACAAACACCCCAGTGCCTGGATATTAATAGTTATTCAATTTTTTAATTATTACGCTGTAAAATTTTTTAAGTAAATCTCGGATGAGGAGCTACCTAGCAAAATATTAAAAGAGTGGCCATTATTTTCTTTCAAAATTGAAATATCAAGATAATTGATTCCATTATTAGTTTCCATTTCTTTAGTGAATAATGTAATATGACCATCAAGTAGTGAAACGCGACAAGTAGTGAAACGAAAGTAAGATTTCAGTAATTTTAAGACTTTTCATGTACTTATTAATGACTTTTAACAATTATTCTTGTTTACTATAATTATTATGTTGTAATGGAGTACTTTTTAGTTTTAAATGTTTATTATTTTTACGCATTTTCTTATTTAACTTGTGAAACATAAAAATATTCTTATAACGGGTGACAACTAGAAAATTGCACAAACTTTGATGGTTAACAAAATATTTAGTTTTTATTCAAAACAATTCAATCATGGCTTAAATTATTCCACCTAATATCCTTTTTTAGAAAATATTAATGTACTTGGTCAAATGGACCCTTATCAGCCACACTGCGTAACGAAGTCGAGATGCGTTCACATGCCCTCTGTACACGTGATTTGTCCTAATTTCTAATGCATAATCGGATTTTATTGATGAGTTCATTGGTATTTTTCGCTTTCCAGTTGTTCTTATATACTTCGGCATTTAGAGCTCCAAAAAAATCCTCAATAGGACGGCACTGTGGTAAGTTTGTGGGATTGTGCAGTTTGGGTACAAATTTTATCGAATTCAGTTGGAGAAACTCCAATGTCTTTTTTGCATAGTGGGACGATGCTTTGTCTGGCCAAAATACATAATTATCATCCCCATGATGTGCCTTTAAAAATGGAATCAAAATTTTCTTCAAGCACTCGTTTTGATACACTGCTTGATTGATTGCAATCCCACTTGGCTTGAACAAAGGCTTTGAAATACCCTTCTCTGATATTGCAATATATAACATTACCTTCGGCTCAAATTTTGCCTTAAATTTATATCTAACATCGGTATTAGATGTATTCGCGATATTGTCTGTATAAAAAATATCATTTCCAGGTACTTGACTGCGGCTTAATCCAAAATAACTTTCATCTTCCAAAACATAATGATTTCCTTGATAATTTCGGGTCATCCAACGGCATTGTTTTTTCACGGTTAGAATTTGCTCCTCTGTATATTTTGGCGATCTCTGCTTATGCCTTACTTTGATTTCACACCTTTTCAATACTTTTGAAACATATTGCTGTGTGCAATTATATTTTCGGGCGGCATCTCGTTGACTAATATTGTCTTTGTTGTTAAAAAGCGTTTTCAAGCTTACAATGTTCCTATTGGTCATAATTTTAGCTTTACGGCCGGTGCAACCTTCGCGTTTCACTTTCATGTTTTGTAAAATATAGTAAATTGTTCTTTGGGAAATTGATTCCGCTTTAAAATGACTTACAGTAAACTTTTTCCCGAATTTAATATTTGTTTTATAGAACCGTACAATGCGTTCGCGCAGGACTTCTTGTTTCGACGCCATTATTATTACTAATAAAAATTAAAACAAAAAAATTGCAATGCAAAGTCAATAAAGCATATCCAGGGTAATAATTTGTGTTACATAGTCGACTTTGATTTCTCAGTATTTTAAAAGATATGGACCTTTAAAGTTTGTGCAATTTTCTAGTTGTCAACCGTTATAATTGAAATAAAATAAATTTTAATTTAAAAAAGTATTTTATTACAACATAATAATTACAGTAAACAAGAATAATTATTAAAAGTCATTAATATGTACATGAAAAGTCTTAAAATTACTGAAATCTTACTTTCGTTTCACTACTTGACGCTGACATATACACTGTTAATACGAATACAAAACTGATATTTCTCATTTCTCGATTGGAGGTGCTAAAATTCAGATTTTACATGTCCTTAACAAACCCAAACTCTGTGTATGCTTGGAGGGTATTCCATACCCCCAAACCCCCCGGTTTCAAAGACCAACACAATGTATTATGTTCTGTAATTTGATTTATTACATAGAAACCAAATTTCTGAAACAAAGTTCTGTAATTTGATTTATTACATAGAATCAAAATAGATATATTAAAATGTTTTGGTATTAAGACTGGGGGGTCTGGGGTCTGGTACCCCCCCCCTAGCGCCTGGTTGTTAAACAATTTTTAATTGTATGTTGTAAAAATTTTAGGTTTGAGTACGAAGAAGGGACACCAAAATTAACACAGTTATTAAAAAAAACTCACCGGGATTTGATACATAACATTAAAATGAAGCGTTTAAGGTTAGGAATAATCCAAAATATCGATTAGTTAGGTCAAAGATCGATTTTAAAGTTTACATTTTTACGCAAAATTTCGATCCTATTTAAGATATTATCATTATCTCCATTATACGCCTGTAGCGTATATTTTTGCGGCCCGAATTAACTTCTCGACCGATCGACGCATGTTGCTCGGACCAAATGTAGGCGAGGGAAAGTTTAATAATTATGAACTAGGTTTTAAAACAAGTCATGAAATCAGAAAATTATGAACAAAATTGCACGCAAGAGCTAAATAGGCGTCGCGTCAGTCATCTTTAGGCGCGATCGATCGGCGCCGCATGTTGTTCGGAGCAAACTTAGGATTCAACAAGGTCAATTATGAAATTTTCGGAAAATATTGGAAAAAAATATTGGGTTAAAAAAAAACAAATTGCACGCCGGCGCTAAGCCATATTGTTACGCCACTGTAGAATGGACATTTCATTCAAAAATTGAGAGAGGGTTAAAAAAAGGTCATTATTTGTGCGGTCGGCGTAAATTTTGCTTGGCACAAGGACTTGGTACAAGGACTTGGCACAAGGACTTGGCACAAGGACCCTAAAAATAATACCGTGGTAGTAAAAACTACAATGAAATTGATTCTCACCTCAAAGATGTCAGGGAGGGTCGACAAATAAACGCAGATGATTGAGTTCTAATTTTTTTCTGTTAAAAAAATACTATAATTGTACTTTTATCCTCTATATGAGAATTCTCCTAATTATGTAGAATTTTAGCGAGTTCTGAGATAATCCCCAACTGGGCTGGAATTTCCAATCAAACCAATTTTTGAATATTTCATCACAAACTGCTGTACAATTTTTAATTTTCTCAATACCCCGAATTCGTAATTTAAAACCCTCCCTTGTTCCAAACAAACTCGATTTATTTTTATTACCTTGATTTGCATTCCAAAAAAAATAAAGCTAAATGTAAAGTTGTCTTTTGAAAATTTTTCGACCGTTACAGTAGGTTCCTATAATAAATTATTTAGTGAAAGTGCAACGTTACGAACATTTGATTTACCCGCACAAGATAAGGATAGAAATTTTCGTGTTCGAATTAGGAAGGGCGGACGTGCTATTTTTCGTCCGTTAGTAATTACTAATTAGAGATATTTTTGAGTTTCTGGAATCAAATTTGATTCCGGAAGTATTTGGGTGATTTTTTTGAGTTATTCCTGAATACGGGAAGTTCTCAAGTTATTATTACAAGCGATAATTTGGAGATTATTGATAGTGTGGTGGCCTCATGGCCAAATTTGGTCGATCATTGTGTAATTTGCGACAGTTTTGGATTATTGGATGATCATGATCATCAGTTATTCTTTGGATAGATTATCAACATTTTTGAGTTGTTATTTCTGGATAGATAAGTTTAAAGAAGTAAAATTTGGAGGTTATTTTAGTAGTACGCTTACCTCGTTATTGGTTTTGTTCGTATGCTTGAGGTTAATTTTTGCAGATCATTTCTCGTACTGGAGCTCATTGAACCATATCTGGATCGGCATCTGTTCCTGGAGGTTAGATTTTATTGGACCGATAAAGAAGATTGCGGTGGTATCATTTTGGATATTAAATTTACACCCAGAAAAATTTAAGAGGTACCAAAACCTTTTGTTATTATTTTGTAGTTGCATTTTTTTAAGCTAATTCCTTCGTGTATGCAATGAGTAGATACGATTTTGACAATAAATGTCTCCTTACATAAGCGAGATGTTCTCCATGTGCCAGATTTCAATTTAAGGGCCAGTTCTACAAAGCAAGTATAAATTAGGAATAAGCTATACTGAGAATAAGTCACACAGATTTCGTTGTACGCAAGCGTAGAACGCAATTTAGAGAGAGAAAATAGAGACTTATTCTCAGTATAGCTTATTCTTAGTTTATACTTGCTTTGTAGAACTGGCCCTAAGTCGAATAATCTGTTGGTTTTGATGTTAGAAAAATTAACAGCACAAAAATTGTCTTTTCCAAACCATTAAAACTTTGTTTATTTGCGATTAAGAGTTTTATTGAAATATAAAGGCGTCCTTCTGCGTATTCGCTGAACCTGAATTAAAGAGCGTTAAGAGTCGTTGCTAGTCGGTGCAGTTGGACTGTCTTTGCCGATCGTGCTTTTTGTTTGAAACTTCCCCGATAATTAAATTCATTTATTTATTATTACATTTCTTATAAAAGACGATCAGGTAGAGTACAATATATTTTTGGTTTGGAGAAAACATTTGAGTGAGCCCGTAGCTAGGTATTTTTCTTGAGAAGAGCACATAATGGTTTTTGAAGATTTAGGCCGTACGCAGGATTTAATCGAGAGATATATTTACAAGGTGACTTTAATGCACAAACTGTAAAAGAGGTATATGTCGGAAACGTGGGCGAAAAACACACTATACACGAGAAAACGAACGAAAATGGAGAGAAGCTGTGTAATTTGGCCAGGGTATGTGGCTTTCGGGTAGTAACCACAAAATTCAGCAATAAGAACAAACATAAGGAGACCTGGAAGTGAAGAAGGAAACCAAATTGACCATATATTGGTGGCAAAAAGAAGAACTTTTAAGATGAATGATGCAAGATCACATAGAGGAACAACTGTAGATATGGATCATTATAATACGGTTATAATGGAAGTGAAAATGGGTAAGATCCAGAAAGAGACATGTAAAGAAAAAACAAAAATTAAAAGATTTGTAACAGAATTAAATGACGATAAAAAACAGAAGAAGTATGCACAAATGATAAAAGAAGAGATGAAGAAAAAGAAATAGGCCACAAACATCGATGAAGAATGGAGTAACAGTAAGAGTAGCATATCGAGAGCAGTTGAAGAGACAATTGGACAAATGGATATAAGTACATTAAAATCTGGTGGTTTGACAAAGAATGTGAAGAAAATCAAAAAGAGAAGCCAGATTGAAATTGATGAGCTCCTAAAAAGCAGAAGATTAGGAAAGATGCAAAGAAAACAGAAGAAAAACAGTTAAAATGTGCAAATTTAAGAAACAAAAATGGATAGAAAGAATGATGAAACCATAGAGAATTTTATGTAAAAATAAAATTTCAGAGAATTAACAACAAAGTAGAAGTGAGAGGAATGAAAGACAAAGAGGAAAATACTATAGGGTCAAGTGGGGTAAATATGAAACAAAATGTAAAACTTTCTATTCTTAAGGCATTAAAATGGATAAATTAAAATTTTTAGCATCACTATCTGATGTAGTTTTACGTCATCTTGTTAATTATGTATGATTTTTTAAAATTAAATGCTGAGTAAGTACTAAAAAAATAAAAAAACAGTGTTTCACTTTTAACCTTGATTACGGGAAAAAATGAAACAGTTACGGGAAAATGTGAAACAGGTCTGTTACTCCCACGCTATAAGTAGTATTGGAATGTTTGTGACAAAAATGAAAAAAGCGGAAAAAACTGCATAGAAAATATACGCTGCAAGCCCTCATTTTTTATATTTCCGCACAAAATAATATAAAACACAAAACAAGGTAATGAAAATTAAATCAAAGCTGAAATTAGGTAAAAAATACTTTACTCTAGATTTGTCAAAATAATCAACCATTCAAAAACTATGAAAAAAATGTAAAGCCAATCAACATAAGATTATTATTTACAAAAAAACAAAAAATAACAAATAGATACGTATTATTTAAATAAAAATTTGAAATATGACAAACAACGGGAAAAGATGAAACAATTTAATAGTTAGTTACATCTCAATCACTGGCACTAACTTTGAAAATAAACTTTTTATATTAACTTATTTTGCCTTATTTTTCACTTTTTTATAATTTCGTACCATTTTTAAATATGAACTAAAATTACTTTTAATGATATAACACTAATTTATTATTGTACACTCTTAAAAAGTGACAAATTAAACAAAAATTCCGAAAGTATTTATATTTTGGGACAACATTGTAGAAGGTCAAAAAATTATGAATACGATTCTTGCACCCTTTTCCGCCCCCCGGAATATTGTTAAGTTATTAAAAAGAGAACGTAAATTTGTAATAATTATGAAAGAAATTCCGAAATTTATGCAATTCTTGGAGAACATTTTAATAATTATTACACATCTTCTATAAAGTTTCCACCCTACTACGATGACCGGAACACTGCAAATAGTTGGGATAATTAATTTGCCTATATGACTGCATATGCAATTATTTACATACTTTTACAATTTTTTCCGACAGGATATACTATATCAAAATGAAATTGATAAGCTATCATTTGCAATGTTCCGGTCATTGTAGTGGGGTGCAAAACTTTATTGAAGATGTGTAACAATAAATTATTAAAGTGTTCTCAAAGGTTTGCATAATACCTGAATTTTTTTCAAAAAGTTATTGCAAATTCACGCTTTTTGTTAATTTTACAATGTTCCCGGGGGCGGAAAGGGGTGCAAAATCGGATTTATTATTTTTTTACCTCCTCCAATGTTGCCTCAAAATTGGAAAACTTTCAAAATTTTTTCATACCCATTTTTCTACAATGACTGGCCTATAAACTTAAGACTATTCAATGTATAAAATGCAAGTCAAACTAATTGGAATGTGCTATTGCAAGCAAGATAATGTACTTACCTACTTATATTCTAGTATTTATTGGATTTCTAAGCAATTTCTATCAAACGTAGGCGTAGATATATCATATGAATCAAAAACATGCAAGTTAAGGATTACCATGCTACCAAATTTTATATTGAAGTACAGAAAGTGGTTTATATTTTCCCTGCAGCTGTTTCATATTTTCCCTGATTGCTGTTTCATATTTTCCCAAAAGTTTAATTTAATATTATAAAAAAGCACTTTATTAAAAAAATAAAACAAGTAAGGCATTCTCATCTTTCATCTATTTTCTGTGTGCAAAATTAAAATAAATCCAAAATTTCAATTTATATTGCCGTAATAGAGAAAGTTGTACAACAAGAAATGAAATTAATTTTACATATTTTTAGATCGTTTACAAAAAGGCGTTATCTACGGTACTCCTAGGAAGATATAATATTTCAAATTTTTATATAATTGAAAATAAACTTTACAGAATATGATAGGGCTTTCGATTTTGTAATTAAGTCATATTGTTTATTAATTACATGCCTTTTTCACTTTTTCCCTTCATTTTAGGTGTTTCATTTTTACCCCACTTGACCCTATATGAAGAAATGGAGATTATCAACATATGGATGGAGTATGGAGTATTTTAAAGATTTGCTCACTGAAGAGTTAAGAGAAAGTACAATAGATGAGAGAACATCAAACCGAAATCAAGAAGAATCCATAAAGGAACCAGAATATGAAGAATTTTATAGGGTTTTAATATCGATGAAAACAGGAAAGCACTAGGATTGGACTCCATAAACTCCGAGCTGATGAAACTATGATAAGAAGAATGTATGAACTAATGTTGATAATATGGAAAGAGTAGAGAATGCCAACAGAATGGAATATAGCAAAGATGGTCCCAATACACAAAAAAGGAGACATGGAAGAATGCAGAAACTATAGAGGAATATCATTGCTCTATAGTGCTTATAAAATATTGACAAAAATGATACATACGCAAGACTGCAAGAATACATAGAAAAGAAAATAGGCGATTACCGGCAAGAATTTCGACCTGGTGAGCATAGAAAAATGCTACAAACACGACATGGGAATCGAAATGACATTTGTTGATTTTAGGCAGGCCTTTGACAGAGTCTTTGGTTTTTTTGGTTTAAAAAAATATGGTTTTATTTTATATTATTTTATTATATGCACTTCCAAAACTTAGCAAAATGATAGATATTTCGAAAAATAAATAATATACTTGCCAAGTATAGCCCCCTACGGTATGTGGATGACTGGTCCCAAACCTTAACAAAATTCGATATTTTGAGAAAAAGACTTCATTATTAATTAAATACAGGTAGTTTGGTGCAATAACTGACATGTAGAGTAATGGACTTTAGATCGAAGAGTCCTGAGGTAGAATCTAATGCTTTTGTGCCGTGGTTCGGATTCGGAAAAATATTTTAATTTTTTCAAAGCTGTCATCGATATCATCCTTGTAAGTTTAGTGTAAAATGTGTTAATAATAACAATTTGACTATTTATTTTCAAACATATAATTTAATACACCGCTTGTTAAGTAAAGTTATATCAATAAATATTATAATTTAATTATACTTTATAACTATTTCAACTAAATATTAACAATTATTATCTTATGTACACGTGTCGCTGGCGGTACTTAAAATTTCTGTCAGCTTATCATGACAAATATTTAAAGCTCCATCTACGCATTCTCCTGCTTTCCATCTAATAGCAATTGCTTCCAAGTGTCCAGATTTATGAACATGCATGGTATCCAATAGAATAGATTTCATAGGGAATGCATCTGAAGTTACGGCTTTTCTATAACAGGAAATTTGTTGTAATCCTGGCTTTTTTGAACATTTGCTTAAAGTGTCGATGAGGAGTTTTCCTCTATTCATGGCATCATCAGTAGCGGTCGTAACAACTTGAGTGTTGTTGTGCACACTTGAAGTAGCTTCATTCACGCAGTTATTCAAGCTCTTTTCGGCTTCCCTTGCTACAGTGTCGATCTCTTCCTTTACATTGATGCAATCAGTTTCTGGCATCGAGCAGGATAATTCTAAAAAAATTACGGTTGTAAAAAATTAAAATAAGGCAGTCCCGAGACTTACTTAACAAGGCAAAATCTTCCATTATGGCTAAATATTCCAGGCCTCTATCGACGGTACGTTGGGTATCCCTGATAACCGCAGCATCGGTTGCCACTCCTTCTTCGGTCACCAAAATTTCGACCTCGTTAAATAATTCTTCCACGTTTTTAAGCATTTTAAGCTGTTCCTCCTTAGTTGGTATTCCACCACCCCCACCTTCTGAAAGAACTCCCTGAAAATTTTTAAAATTAAAATATCTTCCTTTTCGTAATTCAAAAAATTTAATCGTCGATGAACAGAAATTCATTGTATGTATGAAAATTTCATAGTATTCATGAAAAAGTTCATTGGATTGCTGAATTTTTGTTCATGGTATTTTTTTAAGTAGCATTATTGTGATAGGTTTCACAATAAAAATAAAATAAAATACTAAGTATTACTTACATTTGAGAAAATTGTAACCAAAACGGCTGATAACACAACTAGACCCAACATCTTATTGCAAGACTTTTTAACAAGTTTGTTTAACTCTAACAATCGAAAAATCGAACGAGTTTTTATATTAAAAATTTTGTGCAACGTTTGAATTTTTCTGCTACAAGGAAGTATTTTGCTTAATAGCTGTTTGAATTTCAAGGGTAAGTTTACGGTTAAATATGTAAACTTATAGTAGGTACATGTAAACAAATTGACAAAATAATAACAATTTTGATTTGAAATTTTGAAAAAATTTAATTAAAATTCTAAGATTAGAGTTAGTGTAAAAATTATCATATTTTGCGACTCACTTATTTTTGATAAAACAAGAAGAATATGAATGAAACGAGAGGGGCAGGGGTTAAAATTAATGAAAATTGAAAAATGATAACTACTGCAATTGTTTCGATCTTACTCGAGAAACCTAATTATGGAATTTTATAAATCAACAGCAATATTTGAAGAGCTATTCAAAACTTATTAGAAATGAAAATCAAAACTAAAACTTTAAACATATTCCAAAACAGAAAATCTCGTTAATCCAACGCGCATAAGTATCATTCATATTTTTTTTTCCAGAATATAAGAAATATCTTTCTTCATCTTCTGCTCAACCTATTTTTTGTAAGCTGCTGTTCTATACTCAGGTCTTTCTTCTAATGGAAGTTTAGGCTAAGTCCAAATTCGGGTTGGAGAGGTCAAAAGTGAAGCATTACATTGCTTTATAAGGAACATGATTAATTAAAATATTACTATTTTAAGTCCCAACGGTAAAAATAATTAGATTTTAGTTTTCCCAGCCAAGAATTACATTTTTTGTTAAAAAAAATAGATATTAAAAATATGACGAGAATCTTACTGTCCATATAAATAACATTAAATAAAATTAACTTAAAATGCAATTTTTTTTTCGAAAATAGAGCGCATTAGATCAAACATCGAAATAGGAATTTCTTTGTTTTAGGCTCCTGTTTGTGTTCTGTGCGTGGTCAGCTGTAGGTTCCCTTGTTAGTATGTGTTATGACGCAAGTTCCAAGTTTGACAATTACGATTATATAATATAATAATAATTATAAACCCCCGTATTATCCATGTTTTTTAATATATTTAAAAAACCTTTAAATATTATCAATTTTGTTTTGTTTAATAATTATTGTAGGTATTTATAAAATAATATAAGTGATTATTATGTCATTTCTCACATCTTTATGAGTAATTGAGTCCGTTAGTGGCTACGTCACAACGCCTAGAAATTGGCAAACCGTCTAACGCGAATTGACTAAGTGGTTTGCGCCCATTTGAAAAAGAACATAACACGAACATTTGCAAACACGACGATCGCATCAAGGAAAGTGTCAACTGTTTCAACATAACCCTATTTAATTCATTTAATTGTTATAAACTTATATTAATTATGTAAATAATTCACTATTCTACTAATTATAGTCTACTATTTTATGGTAGAAAGTTCCTTAAGTATTTAAAGCAAACCATTTTTTAAATTTAATTGGTTGCTCTCATTCTGATGAAAAACCATTAGAATGCATGACATTATAATTAATAGTTTAAATAATATAAAGACCTTTTAACCCTTATGTCAATACCCAGTGTTTATTACGTTGTTCAATACCCGGGGTACCCGGGTACCCTATGCTATATTTCGTCAACAAAAGGAATTGGAATTGGGAAATTTTTATTTTCAAATTCTATGCTGTTGGGAGTCACAGTGGGAATACCTACTGCCACAAAACCTGTTAATTTATGGAATAATAAAGGGCAAGGAGGAAGGGAAACAGTAGAGTCTCCATTGTCATTCATATCGTCATTCGTCGTTCATATGAGGATATTTTACATATAATTTATAGTTAGATGTTATTAATTTATAATTAAAAGTTAAATGTCTACGTTTATTTGTATATAAAATATTATTTCTGACCCCCTAGAGATTAGTTAAATTATTTATTATTTTGAAAATCTGTAGAAGTATTAAGTTTTTACATATATGGGTACCCGGGTAGCCCGGGTATTGATCAACTGGGTATTCAACTTTAGCGCCTAATTTTTTCTACTTTCTTGAATATTTAAATATCAAAACTTATATGAATCGACGTCAATAGACTCAAATAACGAGGATCTGACCGGATTTAAAGATATCTCTTTAAATACATAACATATTTAAGTAAGAACATGCAAAAGGGTACCCGGGTACCCGGGTATTGACATAAGGGTTAAAACCTTTTTAACGTATAGATTTAAATTTTAGGAAACATACTGCGATTTTCACCTCTACGGTGTCTTTTTCTTTGAATTATATTTTATTTAAAAAGTGTTAAAAATAATTGTCAAACGTAGAAGGTTTCTCGCTACTGTGAATTCAATCACAATTGTACAATATTGTGCACTTCACTCAATTTTTCTCATTAACTAAACTTTCACATACCGTAAAATGGGGTGAATCACAACAGGCAGGTGAATCACAACAAAAGTTTGGGAAGGCACAAATAATTTTTCTGTACTGCAACATTGAATAAAATTATTTGATTAATCCTTGATGCACAGAAAAATTATTTGTGCCTTCCCAAACTTTTGTTGTGATTCACCTGCCTGTTGTGATTCACCCCATTTTACGGTATGTGAAAGTTTAGTTAATGAGAAAAATTGAGTGAAGTGCACAATATTGTACAATTGTGATTGAATTCACAGTAGCGAGAAACCTTCTACGTTTGACAATTATTTTTAACACTTTTTAAATAAAATATAATTCAAAGAAAAAGACACCGTAGAGGTGAAAATCGCAGTATGTTTCCTAAAATTTAAATCTATACGTTAAAAAGGTTTTAAAAGGTCTTTATATTATTTAAACTATTAATTATAATGTCATGCATTCTAATGACTTTTCACCAGAATGAGAGCAACCAATTAAATTTAAAAAATGGTTTGCTTTAAATACTTAAGGAACTTTCTACCATAAAATAGTAGACTATAATTAGTAGAATAGTGAATTATTTACATAATTAATATAAGTTTATAACAATTAAATGAATTAAATAGGGTTATGTTGAAACAGTTGACACTTTTCTTGATGCGATCGTCGTGTTTGCAAATGTTCGTGTTATGTTCTTTTTCAAATGGGCGCAAACCACTTAGTCAATTCGCGTTAGACGGTTTGCCAATTTCTAGGCGTTGTGACGTCACACTAACGGACTCAATTGGAACAGTCAACCAGAAGTAGTAATTGAAATTCCACATTCATTATCTTTAATTTATTCGATCTAGTATTTTCAAGGATGGTAATGTGATGAGAACAATTTTACTGTACTGAAAATTTTTACTTCAGGTATTGAACCAAATCATCAATGCGATAACTGGAGGCGATAACTTTTGTTTGATTTGAAACTTTAGGGGGGGAGTCTGGTCCAGCCTAGATTTTTTTTCAATGCAATTTTTTTAAAGGTAAAACTTATTTTAGTTAACGAAAATTTTGTTGCAAGTAAAGGTACATTTGAACAAGAAAAAACACTATTGAACATTTGATTTGAATATCTATATAATACAGATGTAGCGGCGGTCCAACCAAATCGGCGGCAATCGTAACTCATCCAATTGAGTCCGTTAGTGGCTAAGTCACAACGCCTAGAAATTGGCAAACCGTCTAACGCGAATTGACTAAGTGGTTTGCGTCCATTTGAAAAAGAACATAACACGAACATGTGCAAACACGACGATCGCATCAAGGAAAGTGTCAACAGTTTCAACATAACCCTATTTAATTTATATAATTGTTATAAACTTATATTAATTATGTAAATAGTTCACTATTCTACTAATTATAGTCTACTATTTTATGGTAGAAAGTTCCTTAAGTATTTAAAGTAAACCATTTTTTAAATTTAATTGGTTGCTCTCATTCTGGGGAAAAACCATTAGAATGAATGGCATTATAATTAATAGTTTAAAGAATATAAAGACCTTTTAAAACCTTTTTAACGTATAGATTTAAATTTCAGGAAACATACTGCGATTTTCACCGCTACGGTGTCTTTTTCTTTGAATTATATTTTATTTAAAAAGTGTTAAAAATAATTGTCAAACGTAGAAGGTTTCTCGCTACTGTGAATTCAATCACAATTGTACAATATTGTGCACTTCACTCAATTTTTCTCATTAACCTAACTTTCACATACCGTAAAATGGGGTGAATCACAACAGGCAGGTGAATCGTAACAAAAGTTTGGGAAGGCACAAATAATTTTTCTGTACTGCAACATTGAATAAAATTATTTGATTAATCCTTGAATAATAAATATTATTTAAACTATTAATTATAATGTCATGCATTCTAATGGTTTTTCACCAGAATGAGAGCAACCAATTAAATTTAAAAAATGGTTTGCTTTAAATACTTAAGGAACTTTCTACCATAAAATAGTAGACTATAATTAGTAGAATAGTGAATTATTTACATAATTAATATAAGTTTATAACAATTAAATGAATTAAATAGGGTTATGTTGAAACAGTTGACACTTTCCATGATGCGATCGTCGTGTTTGCAAATGTTCGTGTTATGTTCTTTTTCAAATGGGCGCAAACCACTTAGTCAATTCGCGTTAGACGGTTTGCCAATTTCTAGGCGTTGTGACGTCACACTAACGGACTCAATTGTCATCAGATTCACTTCAATCATAGTTTAAATTAAAGAAAATTGAATTTATGTGCGGATGAACCTCGACTAATGAAAAAGTATTTTATAGGACAAAGTTATTGCAAAATTAAGGCCGATTTTATGTCCGTAATTTTTGCAATCAATAACAATTTTTTTCTGCACATAAATTTAATTTTCTTTAATTTAAACTTTGAATGAGTGAATTGGATGAAAATTTATCTTTGAAAAAATCGCATTAAAAAACCTCGACTGGACCAGACTCTCCCCTTAATACTAACCATAATTAAATGTTTATATTTCAGCACAAGTCAATTGTATTGTGAAGTTTGTGTGGTCAATAAAGGTTTTTATCGCGATAAATTAATGATAACTGTGTGTTAGTTGATACTTAAGTCACGTTGCTACCTCCCTTGCTTTCTATAATAATATTATGACACATTGATACTAATACTTGGAGCTTTCTACCTACAATTTTTAAAAATTATTAATTTTAAGCATAAATTAATTTTGGGACTGGACGGGGTTATGATAACAATCACTTATCTTTGTTAACTAAAAACTTACAACTGGGTGCGTTATCTTGCAGTAAAATCCAGCTTCATCGGTGGAAATGATCTCGAATAGTGTTGCTGGATTACCAATTACCTCTGATACACAATCTGGTGTACGAGATACTACTTGAACTTCTAAAATCCTTCTGTTCATGGGTTACAGCGTAAGACTATGTATACAGAGTAAATGCTGGTTCCCGAAACCGGCTTACCTGCTTGAATATTTGTATTGAAATATGCAAATATCAAATTAGGTAAGCCGGTTTCAGCAACCAGCGTTTACTCTGTACTTAGCCTAATATCAAATGATCGAAAGTAATTTATGTGACCTTTCAAATCAATTTTTGGGCTTATGAAGATTAGAACTTCAGACTATGAGGGCTGGAGAAGAAGAAACCAGCGTTACTCCATCATTCAGTTATAATTTTTATGACAACTTGTTCAGGTATCTCGGAAGGAAAAATAATATTAATGTTCTACTTTTTTTCGTAAAACTTCACAGTTCAAGAGTGATACATTGTACCGATATAATAAATCCATACGATACATATTATATTTTATCTCTTCTTTTTAGTGTTGTTTTATAACGTCGACATTATGTTTTTCTTTTTCTTAGCCATAAAAGTGATTAATAAAATTGTCGACGGTGAATTAAGTGGACACACAATTAATAAATTTTCCGGTGTAAGTAATTGATCCATCAATTTTGAAGTTGTCGTACTATATCAACCAAGGACTATTGTAAATATGCAAAAGAACTTAAATTTGGGTTTATTAATTAACGATCACTTATCTTGTATATTTATAGTTGCTTTTCAGGTATTGGTCATGTTGGCAAACTACCTATAAGTGAAAATATTTTATTAATTTTACAGCATCTGCACTAAAACTGGTTATTCAGGAATAAAATGATAAATGTAATGTTTTTTCCGCATTATGTTACATTATTTTTATTTTTTCCAGACGTTAACAGCCGGAAAATTATTGGTCGTTGTAGGTTCAGTCTAAAAACTACTCATTATATTTCCCAGTAGTGGTTCGTAACTTTTTGAATGACAAAAAATTAAATTTACCATACAGTGAACTTCGATTTAACGAAATTATTGATAGTGGTAGTTTTCGATTTAAGATGGGAGCGCACGTGCCCTTGAGCCCTTTAAGGTAAGCTGCCACTGACCGTTTCACAACTCTAATCAAGTTTTTCATTCAAAGATCCTAATAAAAATGTCCTTTGCCTTATGAAATTTTGAAGTTCCCACGTTTATTTATTTTGTTATCCAATTTTTGTTATCTTTATTTGGCTTTTAATATTTAAATATTCGCTATTTCCTATAGCCACAATTGTTCACTTATATTTGGATTGCTTACTACAGCAAATTGTGAATAAATAACTTTATTTGTTTTATAAACAATTTACAATATTTATAATATTGTAATTTGTCTTGTATTTACCTACTTATGCACACGTTTTATTATTTTATGTTTACTCTCCTGCTACAATCATTCATTTTTGATTTATGCTTTCAGAAACCTAGACGTAATTTGACGTAATCAATTTATTCGAAAATTTCTTCAACATCCTTGAATTGCAAATCGAGGCATTTTATTATTTAAATTTTTGTAACGTACTAATGTATCAATATTGCCCAACTTTTCGAATATAGATTTGCTCCAGGTTTGTCGTGATTAATCATATTGAGATCATTTAAAATAATTTTGGATAAATTATAGTCTCCACTTTGCACATTCTTTCCATTTCTACCTGACCATTTTAAAATAAATACCAAGAATTTTGCAAGGTCTTCAGTTACCTTAGTGTTATTTTTAGATGATGTAAATGGCATTGCTTGATATAGTTTATTTTTGTATCATTATTAGGCATACTAAAAATATTTTGAATCTTTCTAGTCAAAAAATCAGGTTCTAAAGATCAAAATCATGTTTACCCTCTATTTTAGGATTATTAAACCATTCTTATGTATTCTACTTGGTGTAATATTATTGAAATGTCAGCAGACCGAGCAATAACCGATAGAATAAATTAGTAAAATTAGCGCTAGAGATTTTTGTGTGGAAATTTTGACCATCACCTGGTTAAATATTTACTGGAAAGCCTTTTCTGAAGATTGGAAACATGAGATATTTAAAAAGTGCAGTAGACACTTATCGATCACGTAGTGTACCAACTATCGAGTTATAGACTTGCCTTATTTCGCAGTGTTCTTAATTACGCACATTGTAAACCTTAGAAGTTTAAAGAGACGGTCATTACCTTGCAGCTAACGCGATCAACTGCGAATGCGAGGTACAGGGTTCAAATTTTCTTATGATTATTTTCTGTGCTTCGGAAAGCACGCTAAGGCGGTGGTCCTCCTGGGTTAGTAAATTGTCATCATTAACATAAAAAACCAGGATACAGGCACATCTGAAGGCCAACCTAGTAGGGTCGGTGTAAACAACGCCAATTCGGCTGGTAGGAAAAAAATGAAATTGTAAACCACACCAAAAGCAAAAAGGTCGACAGTATTCTCAAAAGTAACCTCAGCCAAATTTGGTACGGCATATTATAGGAGGTTACATACGGGATTAATGGATTCATTTAGGGAGAAATTTATATTTAATTTAATGAAAAATCGTTTCTAACAGTAACCAACTGACGGATCCCTGTTTTTATCAAAAATTTTACTTTTTACAAAGATCTCAATATAACAAAATTAAGGAAGATGAAGATGGGTGTCCAAAATATAAATATGCTTAGTACTTATTGATTTAACGATCATTGATCCGAGATTTGCCGTGGTTGCGTTGTCAAAATCGACTCTCCGCTTCGGTTCCCTCCGCTCTGGATGCAACGAGCCGTTTTGACTAACGCTATACTAAATAATGATATCCCCTAGACCTGTCCTACTCGGCAAAGTGTGCTACTGGAATGGGGATGGATCTTTTAAGAAAAGTTTGCTTTAGCTATGAAATTTTTTGATACACCGCACACTATAGAAGCACAAGAAGTAAACCTTAGATAATAGTATGTTTTAAGGTTTTTAGTGTTTCAAAGTAAAGAAAAAACTCTAAAATATGCTCCATAATTACGAATATTGCGAAATAAGGCAAGTCTGAGTGTTATCTACTCCACAGTACGACTAATGGAAGAGTAATGAATCTCATCATTGTCAACACTTGGTTTAAAGTGCATTTTCTAAAGCCCGTGTCCCACGGTCAATATTTACATCAATATTTTGATGATAATGTTGATAGATATGACGTCATTAAATATGTTTTGATCAAAATTTATAGGTAAGTCACACGATCAAAATAATTATCAATATTTTGATAAAAGTAGTCCGCTGTGAATGACAGATCATCAAAAGTGAGGTTAAAAGTTAAAACTTGTTCGTTCGAAAACGAACACAAACGAAGCACATCAACCAATCAAAACCATTGTTTCATCAAAATGATCAAAATTATAGAAACGGTCGTATTCCATCAACATATTGATGTGACGTCATTAAAATAGAAGCATCGTTTTACAGGTTATAAATTTTTATCAAAATGACCTTTCCCACGGTCAAAACGGTTATGATAAAAATTATCATCACAATATTGATGAAAATTTTGACCGTGAGACACGGGCTTAAGAATTTACACATGAAAATCATCCAAAGATAGACCAGGGCCGAAATAGATGACTCTATTGCGAAACTGATGCAACGAGTTGTTATCTTTAACTGCTGCTATCTCTATAACTTATTTGATCATTTTCCACTTTTTTGCCGATTCGGATAGAGTATGAGACGCTCTTTCAGATGATGAAAACAAGAAAATCATGGAATTACGAGGAAACGCAGATAAACGGGAACAACTAGCGAAACTGATGCAACGAGTTGTTACCTTTAGCTGTTGTTTTCTGGATAGCTTGATTTCGCACATAAGCTCCCTTTTCATAGACCAGGTCACATTATGGTAATTTTCAAAATAAATAAATATTAATCAACTCTAATTACCTTCGCCTTCTTCTTCTTTTCTTAGGCTTGTTGTTTCCCAACATCTCCGTCGTTTCCTTGGCAATGTGAGTACTATGAGCATATATTTACTTCACATCTGGTAGGTAGCTTGCTGGGCTGGCTTATAGATGTGCCTGTACCCTACTTTTTTATGTTAATGATGGCAATTCACTAACCCATGAGGACCACCGTCGTAACGAGCCTTTCAAAGCACGGAGACTCAGTCATTAGAAATTTTTCCATTCCCCGGATATTTTTCTGTTTCTAGAGACGGCCTAATTGCCGAAAATGCCATATAAATATATTTTTGAGTTATTAACTTGTGAAATTTATTTAAATGAATTACAAGTTATTAGTTAGAAATTATGAATGAATGTAGTATATAAAGCTCTGAGGATAGCTGCTCAAATGAGAGCAAAACAATTGTCATAGTTTATACACATTCATTCATTAATTTCATAACTTGTAATTCATTTAAATAAATCTAATTTTGCAAATACTATATTTGTAAAAATTGTTTTTATTATGTCATACTTTAGTCTACGGTCTAGTCGGGAAAGAAATTTGATAAGAAACTGTTGAATTACTTAGCAAGCGATTAAGGTTACCGTCGAGTTTGAATGAAATGATCTCATTTTTATACATTTTGAATTAAAAGGAGAAAAATTTTAATGAAAAATGTGTAGATACAATTTGATTAGGCCGATTAGGGATTTCGAGAAACTCAGGTTTAAAAAAAAGGTTTCTGCTGCCATGGCAGCATTAACACAAAAAGTAGTACAAAATCATTAAAATTTCTAAACTTTTAAAATTTTCACCTAGGTGCTGTTTTTCCCTATTTTTTCGCTATTTTTGCCCTCTTCAGAATTTTGGCTTTCTGACACCTATTTATTGTCCCGAATTTGTTTTTCAAAAATTTTATCACCCTGTTTCATACTGTTTTTGATTGTTTCCTAAAGTCTGCTAGCAGTGCAAGTTCAAAAAAGATTTACAGAAAACTACCCTTCCGGCACGGTAATAAATAGGCCTATAGTCTGTTTTTTTTTTAAAAAACGAGTAAAAAATTTCTATTCCATGTGGAATACATGAATGTTAACCAATGAAATTGGTTGAAATTAAATTTCAAGCAAGGTTGAACCCTATTCAAGGTTGAAATTAAATTTTAAGCAATTTCATTGGTTAACATTCAAGTTATCCACGTGAAATAGAAATTTTTTACTCGTTTCTTAAAAAACAGACTATAGTAATAAATAACCCATACTATTAAAGACTTAACATATTTTAGGAATCGTCGAATAACCAATGCATAGCGATTAAACGCATATATGTACTGCTAACACAGAGAACCCGGTTCGACTCCGGGCGAAGTAAGAATCATAATATGATTTGGCCGTCACCTCTCGGCAGGCAATGGCAAACCACCGGGGCGTAATCTGCCATAAGAAGCCAAATTTCATTTGTTAAAACGGCTCACCAAACGAGAAAGAAGAAATTGTAAACATAATATAATCCCGTCCTAGTACAAATTTATTTGTGCCGTGGTTTAAATTACATGTTAGCTGTAGGTCTATGTTGATTGAAATTGAATGTTACCCTTTTCTTATTTTTGTTACGAAATGTTTTTCTTTTCGCAACTAGTGATGAAAAATAAAAGGTTTCGTAACCGGAACTGATTATGTATAACTGATACTGTATATGTTAGGATTAGAAAATAACTAATACATAATAACACTATACTTATACTAATACTTTTTCGTAAAAACACTTCGACACATTGAAAATTAATGATCATTAACTTTTTATTAAATTGGAGATTGTGAATAATTTAATTTACTATGAATAATACATATAACAAAATGGTTGGTAATTTGAGAATTATTCATATGTATATCAAATTCGTAAAGTTCCATTAGAAAGAAATCTTAATGATCATTAACTTGACAGTATATCGAAGGTATAATGTAAGTATCACAGGGTTTTCAAAAGTATAGTCGATCTCACAGTATCTTTAAAATTATATTTTCATTGAAAATCGTAGAGATATGTCAATAAAAATAGGAAAGAGAACATCTTTTTACCTAAAAATCAGACATGTGTCATCAACCCCTTAACGCAACAGTCACCTCCTCCTAAATTTCAAACGGTATCTACGATGGTGCATTGTTGGAAAGGTAATTTAATAACGATTTCATTATACTAAAGTATTGTAATCTAAAAAAATTTCTTCTTCAAATTTTGAGTTAAAGGAGGCAAAACATCAAGAAATATCTGTTATGTCTGTGTATCACGGAATTTTGTGTGTGCACCGATAACCTTTCATATTTAATACTTTTAAATTGAGACTTAGAACTGATTAGATTTTGATTGAAATCGGACCACGGAAACTTGAGAGTGAGAGTGACGCGCATGAATGGATTAACGAGCTTGCAACTTTGAAAAATGTTTTGTATTCTGTAATTCAAGGATCATGGGTACACTGTGCACGTGAGCGTAACATAACATAAACTACTTTTCTTAATTGTCCTAAAACTGAGAGGTGAAATCATAAAATGCTCCAAAATTCGATTAAGCTGCTTCTCATTCTTCTCTCTATTAATTCAGGACTGTGTCCAGAATTGTGCCATTGAAGTGCATTTGGAGCTATTGGACTCGAAATTAAACGGAAGAGAGTAGCTAATACAGTTATTCAAATTAACCTTAATGAATGATGCGTTTTGCTCACATTGGTGTACTGGTTACTGATTAATTAATCAATTAGAAGTGCCGGTGGTAGTCAAATTGTTCAAGAGAAATATGAGAGAACTAACAGTCCATAGCTGATTTAATATTTAAGATATCCCGCAGATCAAATTATTATGTAACATTATGGGTACCTTACGCCTTACCCACACATGTCATAGGTCTAGTTTATGGTTATCCTTTCTCACTTTCGTACATCAGGTTAGCTTTAAGTGGTCGTCCTTGGTTCCAAATATTTTGTTACCTTGGTTCTCGGAAATCGATCTGATTTTAACCATTGCTAGAATATAATTGCCTCTTTGTACTGACTGGTAGGGAAGATTCACATTGGCGTATGATAAAAGTATGAATAATTGTAAGTACAAATAATAATACAAAAAAAAAGTTTCTGAAAACTGGGAATCATACTATCTGAAAAAGTGGTTTACATTTTCAAGAATATCCAGTTTCTTTTGTGGTCTCAGTAGGTATAGGTATTACATACTACCTATACATATTTGTAATTATTACCGATGGGAAAATTTCTCATTTAAAAATAGGTTGGTATTTTAAATATTTATATACTAAGAAACTTATCATATTATAATATGTTAACACTTTTAGAATCAGCTGTTTTCCATGCAAATTACTTAGGTAACTTTTAGGTTATCTAGAAATTCCATTAATCCAATTACAGGTTTCATTGCGGATCATCGAATTCCTATCATTTAGATATCTTCTATGAATGTAATATTTCATTCAACTATTTACGGTTGCAGTTATAATAGGTGAAAATGGGATATCAGATACCATGGGGTACAATGGAACATTATCAAGACACATTTATTTATGGCAAAAAACAGAATTGTACTACAAGTAAAATTTACAAAATTACAGGTGGTTGAAGTTCAGAGTTCTTAATGTGTCTCACTCTTGCCTACAAAGTAAGAAGAAGCAACCACATTTTATGTTATGCGGTGGTGACTTTAACCACCATTCGCTTTTATTAATTTTGATTAGTAAGGAAATAGTTGTTTGTCAAATAATTAATTTAGTAAAGTGGTACATAAAAGAAGGCCGATATAAATAGATTTCTGTCAACGAACTTATGTAAGAAGTTGGAGTGATACACATTAATTAAAAAATTTACTTTACTCTTCATAATATCACAAAATTGCAATCAAAATACTCATAGTTATTAATTAAATGTAAGTTTAAATATTTGTGGATTATTAACTCATCTTTCTCAAAATAGACACCATAAAAAGATTATTCTATATTTCTCGGTATAAAATGTGTTATAGCTTTAGATATATGGATGTAAATATGTGTATAAAAACCGCATAACCGTTATTGATATGCTGTCGCAACAGATAACATGCAGATAAAGTTTGGCGGCAAGAGTCGTTATGATTTGTAATAGCATTTAACTAATTACTCTATCCTACCGCATGAAAACTTTTATAATGCTTTTTTTGTTGAACTGACCTATATTTTTATGCTATATTATTTTTATCTCCCATATTGATAAACACTTGACAAAAATATAATCTTCTGTGCAGTAAATTATGTATGTAATTTTAACGACTTATGTGCTTATAAATAAATACACCCTGTATAATATTTTTTTGTTATATACTATTTTACTACGTGCGTTATTTTTCAATTCATAATTTTCATAATGCCATAATTTCATAATGTCGTAATGGAATTGACATGTTAATCCATTCACGCGCGTCATTAAAAATCAGCAAAACTTAAATAAATGAGGTTTCAGCAGAGGGATTTCAACCAAAATCTAATCAGTTCTTTACACCGTTTGTTCAAACTAGTATGCAAAATTTCAAGTCAATTGGTGCGCGCGTTTGGTCGTAATCGTAGCCGAATAAATATTCACACATCCAGACATTGTTCTAATTAATTCCCATGATAATACAATATTCTTCAAAAATTTTGAGTTAACATTGTTAATTGATTTCTTAATTCACGATTTTAATATTATTATGCTATATTTATTGTCGTGAAGAGAAAAATACTAACCCTCAGCCTAAGTTGGAAGGATTGTGGCTAATATGCAGTAACGAGAATTGGTTGGGTCCGTTTACACGACAGCACTGGTACGTTCTCCCTCTACATTTACTACACAGATATTGGCAACACCCTTCCAACTTAGACTGAGCTACACCTTCGGGCCCATATCCAGCGAAGACGAGGGGGTACATCGATCGAAAGGGCAGCGCGAAACGAACCGAACAAAATTTCTTAAACTCGGCCTTCCAGAGAACATCCACGCTGCTGGTGACTGAGGTAGTCATCGAGATCTACTCTGAATAGGTCTCCACCTCACAATCCATCTGCCACAATAACTACAATAAGCTTAGCTTCAGTGAAGGTTGATTAAATGAACCACACCCGTTGGAAATGATTAGGAATGTTTTTTAGGCTGAGCGTGCTTACTGATTTACATATTATAAAGAATTTTTCAAAACTTCCAAAGGTCCAGGTCGCTATAATGATGGAGAACAAAAGTACTCCCTCAGGAAAGGCTGGGTTCTAACTCGAAATGAAACACTCGGGTGAATAAAGCTGATTTAATAAAATTTTGCAAATGCGTTGATTAGTCAATCCTGACTTTACGACAATATTTTTGTCCCTTCGCCGTTCGTGTAATGGTGTAAGACTGCTTCGGACCACAATTACATTTACTATCAATTTGATATATAAATTGTGGTTCGAGATCTTCGTGTATAATAAAATGTGGCAAAATTCAAACTTTATACAATAAGTACAAATTCAGACGAACCCTTTTATGCACACTGTTTTGAAACCACTGGAATAGTGGCCCTGCATTCGTTGATGGGTGTTGACGTCATATAATATCCACGACAGGTGTTTAACAGACGCGCAGTTTTCTCGTGCTTATTAACGTCGGATTCTACCGATTATCGATTATTATTCAGTCATTATCCACAAACGCTGAACTTTTGTTTACGCTGGATCAGAAGGACAAAAATCTTGGTGCTTCTTCTAGAGGTTTCTGCAAATTAGAGAAGCCGATTGTTTGATTGTGGTCGGAGATTTTAAAATAAAGTAAGTGAAGAGTAAAATTTAAGTAGGGAAAACTCACGATAAATATGCGGTGTTAGTGGAAAACTACATTAACATCGCAATATGTTGGTCGTAAAGTCCCAAAACGGTCATTGGACGTTTTTTATGAGTAATCATGTGATGCATGTTTCTTTTTGACCAAAGTCCGAAATATACTTCGTCTTCGGACTTCGGCTGTATATTAAAAATGACCAAATCTAGGACTGTGCAAATGCAAAAGTCCGACTATAAATTA
The DNA here is from genome assembly GCA_958510855.1 of Rhagonycha lutea. Taxonomy (NCBI): domain Eukaryota; kingdom Metazoa; phylum Arthropoda; class Insecta; order Coleoptera; family Cantharidae; genus Rhagonycha; species Rhagonycha lutea. The sequence continues at coordinate 17,528,545 of OY294042.1, forward strand.
ACGTACTGGCTGCCGATCCTGATCCTAAGTAACATTCCGCCTTGCGACTTACGAAGATCACAAGATCATTCTCTTATTAGAGAAGAGATTCTCTTTATTGACAAAGCTTACACACATAGATCATTGGCTCAATTGGCAAACCAGAAGAAAAAATTGATTTTTAAAAAGTTTTGTAAAAATTGCACATTTCTCACTGATTTCTTCTGTCTTTTTATAATATTTAGTTGGGTTGGAAAGGATGTTTGTTTAATATTTTTATACATGATGGTTGGTATGTAATAGCAAATATTAGTTTTGTAATTGTTAAAATTTTTGCAATCAAAATATTTGTTATTAAAATTTATCAGAGTTACAATAATTCTGAAATTATAAAAATTGTTTTCATTCATCTTTGAATATTATCAGAAATTGAACTTTAATTTCATTACTATCTAATAAAAACATTTAAAAAAATAATTTACTTTTAATACTACTTATTTTGAATTTTGAAAATACAATTTTTTGTAGATTGTTAATCACCTAAATAGACTTTTATTTAGCACCGCATTATTGAAATTTTATTATCGAATACAAAAATTATCAAAAATAAAGATAATTTCTTAGATACTACATTGAAGATGTCACTAATTAAATATTCCCACATTAAACCACAAATATTTTGCGCAAAAATGCAAAACCGTTGAAGTTGAAACATCTGGTAGGAGCAGAACAAGTAATAGTGGCAAGTGGTTGGTCTTTCTTAATTCAGAACCAGATGCTGAAGACCAATACGGATGTTTCTTGCGTAAACTAAGCAATTAAGTGATAATTGAAAATTCTGTTTAAAAGCGGAAAAGGAAATCACGACATACCTTGGTTAAGAAATCCAGGAATAGTTGGTATTTATGAAAGAAAAACGTTACGAACAGATTGTTATACTATTATTGTTTTATTTCCATATATACGAATTTGATTTTATTTCGTAAAATATTCGGAATAGAAAAAATCAATGAGTTCTTATGATTACAAATTTATACGGGGGGCCTAATGTGGGAGAGAAGCTTAAATAAAATTTTGACAAGCAAAAGTCGTTTAAATGCATTATAAATTATGAAAAGTACTGTTCAAGTGTGCATTAGTCACCACAGTGTTGGGCAACAAAAATAACATTGTGGTGCAAAGTGTAACTTGAAAAAAATTTTATTTTTGCCTAATTAAAATTTATTACAACCGATATTGTAAAGATATACAATTTATTTGTTATGTGAAATTAAAATTAATGCATTGTAAAAATTTTTCAGTTATACCCCCGTATTTTATTGTACTACATAATGAATGAATTTACTTGTACAAAGTTAAATTTACTCATAAACGTCAACGATCTCATATGTCAAAAGATAATCAATTTAATTAATAATTAAAGCGATCTCGTAATTGTGAACAACAAAATGAATAACATCTTCGGTTCGCAAAGTCAACTTTTACTAAAGTTTTAATTTCTTAATTATTTTTATTTTTCCGTTAATTTACATGGCATAATTTTCATCAAACTTTTCACTTTCTTCTATTTTCTACCTATATTGTTACAACTATTAATAGGAAAAGCTAATCTAAAATGACATACCATCTCTGTTTTGGCGCATAACTTAATAAATTTTAATAATAAAATACTGATGTAATTTTAACCAGTTATTTACTAAATTATTATTATAGAACATAAAAAGTAATCAAATTAAACATCAAAATATCTTGATATTGCGAAAATATTTCTTCTATCGGCTAATATTTGCTCATAATTATGCATTTGTTGAAATACGACAATTATGCAAAGGAATAAACCCACTTCATTATCAAGTATACAACGACGAAAGTCCCTATATTATGTTTAAATTTTACTTATTTTATTTTGTAGTTTTATAGACTTGATAATGAAGTGATTTATCCCTTCGAAACAATATTGTCGTATTTTTTGAATTCATCATGGTCCTCACAAAAAGTGTCATGTTCAATTTCATCGAATATGTAATCAAATTAAAAAAATTTATCAATTTTACATGCACAAAATTGTTTTGAAAATAAGCGAGAAACCTACATGTTTCTATAAGGATAATATGACATAGTACTAATTTAATTTCTGAAGATACTTGTTGATTTCAAATTTTGATTTCCGCATTTAAATCTATAGCCTATAAGCCTATTGACTCCATTACTCATGACGTCACTCGTCACAGAATTGCCAATCAAAGTTGACCAACAATTGGACAATATCAAGTGTCAATATTGTTCAATGGTTGACCAACATTGGTTGGCAATTCTAGGCACTGTGACGTTATCACCAATAGAGTTAATTTTAGATGAAGTCAATCGTTTAAAAACTTCGAAAAGCAATTTTCGTATGAATTTCTAGTGAAAAACGTGAAAATTCAACGTTTTCAATCGAGTCAAAAACCAACTTTGCGTAGGCACATTAGAACTTCTATTTAAAGGTATAATTTTGATCGTGAACGATTTTTGAAACAATGTCTGAATATGAGTGAACATTTTTTCGGTTACGATTACGAACAGACACTCGCACCAATTAACTTGAAATATTGTACACTAGTTTGAATAAAAGGTGTAAAAAACTGATTATATTTTGGTTCAAATCCTATGCTTAAACCTCTTTAATTTGCGTTTCGTCGATTTTTAATGACGCGCATTAATGGATTAACAAGGTTTATTTTGTCTAAAAAAATATCTTTTAAAGATATGTCAGATTATTGTACGGCAATTTAAAATAAAAAATGGATAAAATATTGTTTACCAATGGATCAAAGAAAACAAAGCAGGCATGACAATAAAGGCTGGAGGGGGACTACTTGTGGCTACTTTTCAAATGGAAAAGTCATCAGTTTTTTAAATTTAAAGCAGAATCGTGTCAAATTTTCCGAAAGTAGTCGGCAAAATCTGACATGGTTAAATAATTTTTTGAAAAGTCGATCAATTTTCATTTCGTGGAATTTAATTACGAAAAAATTGTTTTAATGTTTTTTGGGACATTTTTGATTTTTCTGAAATTTTTTAGATTTTTAGGACAAAAAATTAAAAATTGTAAAACAGGCTATTTTTTTCCTTCTAAAGTCAACAGGAATTTTTATATAGGAAACCAACTTTGTAAAAAATCGCAACCATAAAATTCCAAAAGGACCCCAGAGGTCCTTGTGACCGCTGAGGGGGTCCGTTGAAAATTAAAAATAATTTTGGGGGTGCGTGGATAACGTCGTTTCGGATGAGTCTGCGAGAGAGTTAATAATAGATATATGTGACCTGGTCTATGAAAAGGGAGCTTACGTGCGAAATCAAGTTATCGAGAAAACAACAGTTAAAGGAAACAATGTTGCATCAGTTTCGCGTTAGTTGTTCCCGTTTATCTGCGTTGTCTGATAATTCCACAAATTATGACCTTCTGGTTTTCATCATCTGAAAGAGCGTCTCATACTCTATCAAAATCGGTAAAAAAGTGGAAAATGATCAAATAAGTTATCGAGAAAACAGCAGTTAAAGGTAACAACTCGTTGCATCAATTTCGCATTAGGTGTTCCCGTTTATCTGCGTTGCCTGGTAATTCCACAAATTATGACTTTCTGGTTTTCACCATCTGAAAGAGCGTCTCATACTCTATCCGAATCGGCAAAAAAATGGAAAATAATTTTTTGACACCTAAACCCCCTTTTCATAAACCAGGTCACATATACTAAAGTAAAATAATTATGAGAAATTTTCTTTAATATAAAAGTAAAAGAAAAAAGAAATTATTCGCTGTGCATAATTACAAGAAAAGGGGAGAAGTTTATAAATTTAGGAAATAGTATAAAAAATGATCGATAAATTGGAAGAATTTGAAATTTTCCCCTCGATATTAAGAGCGAGCAATATTAACTGTGTCTAGTTGGAAAAGAATTAGGAAAAAATATAAAATAAATTTAGAAAATAGTAAGAAAAGTGGTGGATAAATTTGAAAGGGTGCCCCGAAATTTGAGATTCATTTCGTCAATATTAGGAGTAGCCCTATATCATTTTAGAATAGGGGGAGGGGATTAAAAAAGAGTCATACGTCATACGTTGTGCCTAATTAGAAAAATAAGGAAAAGTATCTTACAAGGGGACACTACAGTAAGGTACCCACCAATCGGGATCCCAATTTTTTTGGTCATTCTATGAGTTAAAAAAATTATCACTTTCTCGGTGTTTAGTCCAATGGCTCTTAGTTTTTGGCAAAAACATTGGGATCGCGATTGGTGGGTACCTCATCGTAGTGTCCCCTTGTTAATTGAATTCGAAACCGTGGAAAACTATGATTGTTATTTAATAACAGGATTTTGCTATAAGAAGGGGTCAATGGGTATAGATAGTTTGGGAATCACTGGTCTAGACTCTTTGTACAGAGAGACTGTGGGGCATCACAACAAGTGAACAAAAGGTGAATAATTAAGTTGGCGAAAAATAAAACAGAAGCCAAATACTTGCCAAATGCCAAAGGCCAAAAAATCTATGCCTTTAAACAGTCCTGAGAGTCCGGATATATTCATTTTAAGGCAGTCTTCTGATTTAGAGGTATAAATTATGGGCGATTTGTCGAGCTCAATAAAAGCAAATCAAAAAATATTTTTAGAATTCAGTTTTTTCACTTTACCATACATAGTATGAGTATACGTAGTATACCATACATAATGGTAAAGTATTGTAATCGAAAAAAAAAAAAAAATTTCAGATTTCGACGGATTTATGGTCCTTGAGGTCCAACGAGTTGTTTGAGACCAAACATCAAGAAATGTCTGGGTGCACGTGTGCGTGTGTGTGTGTATGTCACGTAAATTTTGTGTGCGCTCTAGCGCTCAAACTAACAAGAATTTCTCAACCAAATTTCATATTTAGTACTTTTATATTGAGACTTAGAGCTGATTAGATTTTGGGGGAAATTGGTTCTTGATGGTGGGGGTGACGCGAGGGAATGAATTAACGAGATTCCACTGGTTTTATGTAATAATGTATTTATAACTTATATGACATATGAGATGTTATAATACCATATCATTAATGTATGGTAAAGTCATGGGATGGTCACATCAGAAACCCTGTGAAGCCGTAGGCCGAACAACCACATCCGACATTTTTTTTACAACATATTTGTTGGTATTTTGAGAAAATACAAAAAAATTTAAAAACAAAAAATGAAAATTAAATAAGTTATAAGCTGGTAAAGTTGGGAGTAAAAAAGAAAGAGGTTGTACTAAATTGACGCGATTGCAACCCTTCTGGTCATCGGAAACAAAATTTATAAAAAGATTTTTAATTAGTAATTATGTCGTTATAGCCCCTACCAAAAAGGAAACATTTTTTTTCGCAAAATGGCGGCTGCCTGAAGATCAAAATTCATTTTTCGACCTTTTCTTTAGTATTTTTAGTTTTTTAAAATAGTAAAACTAATAATTTTGATACAAAAGTTGTAGGTATATTAGACGGTTATTTATTGAAGGTTGGTACAAAATTTGAAGTAAATCGGTTAAATAAAACTTGAGATATCGTGTTAACCATGTTGAAAAATGTAGTTTTGAGAAAAACGCATATAAATCTAAAATAAAATTAAATGGCATATATAACTTATATGCCATTTCACCCGCACTACATCCCGAATTGCAAAATGTATTCTTCTTCAACTTAGTTTAAGCCTTCAGGTTTGTTATTTCCAACATCTGCGTCGCTTCCTTGGCAGTGTTAGTTCCATGAGCCTATAAATAATATTTTACATCCATTAGGTACCTTATTGGGCTGGCCTCCAGATGTTCCCATACCCTGGTTTTTATATTAATGATGGTAATTCATTAACCCAGGAGGTCCAACGGCTTAACGTGCTTTCCAAAGTAAGGAGACTAGTCATAAGAAAGTTACGTGAGTTCTTTCTCTCAGATGGTTGTCTGGCAACTAACGATTGTAGATTCAAAATGCTGGTATAAATGGGCACCTAATAATTTAATAAATCTCAAAAAAGGTCGTATTTATTTAATCACTAAAGGAATAGCAAAAAGGTGGGAACGACATATTTTTAACATCCAAAATCAAGATGATAACGCAACACATAAAAAAAAATCTTACGTGTTAGACGCATGCTCACTTGTGCATTCTTTTCCTGTTACTATCGCTCGATCAATTACCTGAGCTATGACCCAGACTTCAAGATTGTAACTATCTGCGGTATCTCATTGTTGATCAAAATAAAAGTTTTAAAGTTAGTCTGCTTGCAGGTTAATAAAAATTATCTATGTTATTTCTTTAATTCTCGAATGACTCGAAAACAGCGAAAGATATCAAAATTATTGAAGAGGCCAAAAGTATCCAACATAAAAAGACAAATATTTTTTTAATTTAAACATTTTTGAAAACTTTCACAATTTGCAAGTTACTGGAGAACAACTGTCGTAAGTCATAATTATTGAGCTTTCGTGGTGGACTTCAGTAAATATATGCAGTGGAATCCGGTTATAGCGAGGACGCACGGAACCGTTGTTATAAGCGGACTTTGCTAATATAAAAGGTTTATAAAGCTATATAATAATAGTGCATTTAAAACTAAACCCGTGCTCGTTATAACCGGTATCTCGCTATATCCTCGAAATTGTCTGGTTGCCCTCATGGGTCTGCCTATTTTGAATAATGTGGGATTGACTACTGTAATATAATATTAGTAATAGAAAAAAATAGTATTTCGAGTTTAAAAGTTTCTCCTTTTCCATGTTTTACACAAATTCTAAATTATAGCAAATAACCCGCCTTGGCCAAAAAAAGTATTAACATATTATTCGGACAAAGTTAAATGGAAGACAATTAATATAGTTAAAATAACAGATTAATTTTAGCATGTCTGATTTAATGATATACTTTTAGTAAAATGATGTTTCAATTTTGTTAGTATTTTAATTCTTTTTATTGAATTTGTAAATCAAATAATAATGCAATAATGACAAGAGTACAAAAAAAATGTAAGGCGTTTTAAACCTATTCTTCTCAATTGGTGGCCTGACTAGTGGTGGTTGGTGGTCTGTGGGAAGAATTCGAAGAACATAAATATATCTTGAAATTGTATTTCGATGTAATGATTAATGATATGACTTATTACAAACAATGATCTACTAATATTAGTATTGATAAAACTTCTTAAATTCATCTTCATATATGTTTCCCTTGCCTTTTTTTATTATTATCATAATTAAATGATAACATGGACCACCTATACTACGTAAAGCATTAAAAACATTATGATAACTCGAAGTCGTTTAAATAAACCAAGAATTTAATTTTACGAATTTTTATTTAATTATTAATTTCGATTAATCGACATTAGAAGTTAAAAAAAAAAGGTTGAAGGTGTGCCGGAATATGCAGAACAATTTTTAAAATACCTGTACCAAACTTTTGGATTATACTCTGTGTGGGTGCAAGTGTCTACTTACGATCTAAGAACTAAAAAAAAGATATGCGGTGATCAGAAACTAAAAAAGGCACTTACGGCGTCTTACCTCGTTTAATTCTTGGTGACCGCGTACCCTTAGGGCAAAATCATGCGGGCGTTGTTTTTTTAATCGGTGGTAGTTGTAGATAATCTACCTTTTAGTGTTTATAAAGTAAAGAAGAAACTGCTTATGCTTGGCCTTCTTCATATTTCTACCATTAAATTTTCAGTTTATAAATCCTTTTTTAATAACAATAATAATCCAATTTACTGTTCAAGTTACTTATTTAATATCTTTCCAGAAGGAATTAAATTCTTTCAAGATCAACATAAATATTTTTATTGCGTGTTTATATTTACCATACAACCAATAATATTAAATTTTATAGTGAAATTAAATTAAATTTAAATTACTATACTTACAATTTTCTACATTAAAAATAACATACATAGCACATAGACCTGCGATTATATTTCTTTGAAAGTTATAGAACGAAAATAAAGGATTCAGTGCATAAGAAGATATTATTATGGTAAAATTTTGTTTATAATCTTCCTGAAACAAAAATTAATTATCATCAAAATATTCTCATTTTATATGTTTTTGGGCGCCCTATGATTTGGGGGCCGTATCCACACACACATTGCACCTGTAAGCAGCGTTCTCCAGAATACAGATTATGTTTTTGGCTGCCCCTGTGGTTTGGCACCCATAATCCAGGAACTACATAAAATACAACATTGTACTTTTACTCGTGTAATTTTGTCATCGACTAATACTGTCAAAATGTTATCTACGACCATCTAGGATTTTCAAACTTCAAAGCGATAACCACTCATACTTCATACAGGAACCATCGACAGCCAACCAAACCATAAAACAACTCGTTATTTTTTTTCGTGATGTTCCACAAAAAACTTCTGTGCTCGAAAACTTGAAAAATTTTCAAAACTCATCCAACAACGAACTTAATGGTTTCTATCTACAGGAATCTGCTATTTAGCCCGGCAAAATCACTATTTGCTTTCCAGGATCAAACTTTCATTCCAAAAATCTCAAAAATAGAAAATCAAGAGCGCACGAAAAATCCCACGCCCGCTTCCAATATGGCATCTACAGGAAATCTCCTTCGTGCCGTTCTATCACACGTCGAAAAATAAAAATCTCCACCTTAGTGCATTTTTTTTGTAATTTTCGACTTCCGATGTAAAGAAGTACCATACCCCCGTTATTAGGAGCTTGTGCCCTATTTAGAAATATTTGAATAGCCAATAGCCCTAATGAGTGGAAAATTTTCATTTTTATTAAATTGTAAAAGATAGGAAGTTTAACTTGTAAAAGTTGGTGGAGTGTTGGAAAATTTGGATTTTGAAATTTGGTAGGAAAGCGGAAAAGAAGAGATTCTGGTGTGTGAAGTCGAGGCGTCTATCTTGCATTTTCCCAGGTGTTTTTCCAAGTGTCCGAATTTGCACCCAATGTATGTAAATCCTGAAAAACAGGAGAAATTTTGAAACTTTTGGAAAAAGAATCCGTGGTTAATCTGATAGATCCGGAACATTAGGTTCCAAATTCAATCTTGAAATCTCGAACATTGTTTGGACAAACTTACTAATATTCCGTTTTGGGGAAAAAAGTTTTATTGAACCTTTTTGAAATTTTTTTAAGTGCATGGTGCATATAGCACGTTTAGATGATCAAAAGTTGGATTGTTCTATTATTGGAAAATTTTGGATCAAGTTTTGGGAAAGTTTTGATTTTAATTTATTATAGTCAATAACGATTTTCTTAAGTACCGGTAATTTTGCGTGGGCGAATATTATTTTTTAAGTAGTTCAGCTGTCGTTTGGTGTTTTCGTCTCCTGAACATCTGTTGAGCAACGATAAGAGAGGCTCTTTAATTCGCGAGCTCTGTGTAGTTTTGGTGCGCAAATCTGATGATCATTTCCGATCTCCTAAGGTTAGCAGCGTTCTTGGGGTTGTTTTTTTTTGACAAACCAGATCTTAACCTACAAATTTCGTTATCAGTTGAAAACTACGGATCACTTGGGGGAGTTTTCCATTATCTGGATGGTCTAGTTTTGCTTCGCGTCACCAACAGCTCTCTCACCTGTCCAGCAGTATCAACAACAGTGTTCAGTGTGTTTGTGTAACGTCGGTCAAGTGTCACTTGCTAATTTGCAAAAAGATTTCCAATGTTCACTTTCCGAGCCGCACATTAACATTTGATTGGAAAGGAGCGTTTGTAACCAACAAATTTGTAAACTTACCAGAGCTCGAAGTAAGTACTTTTTATTCTTTACAATATTTAAGCTTAGATACTCCAGGGCCCTCCGAGACAACAGCAAAGGCTTCAGAAACCAGATCTAGCTTATTAGATAGATCCCCGAGCCCATACCCATATAGAAAAGAAAAAAAATTTGTTGTTTTTCAAGAAATTAGAAGAAAGTAGGCATAATAGTATTATGATTTTCCAAGGGTACCTTTGGGATGTTTTTAGGTTATGTTATACATATTTTGCTAGAATTAATAATGGCGCACAACTCAAGAACAAAAAATTGACAGCTCAAATAAAGCTACTTATTTGCACAACAAACTATAGCAACTATATTAAAAGAGTTAGCTCAGGAAGTATTTACTAATTTTTTTCTAAGTTTAATAACAACCGAGATATCCTGTAAAAGATACGAAATTGCATGTCTATTACCATAAATGCATAGTTTGAAATCTTCGAGTAGGTACAAATTGATATTTATAAAAATACATATTATAATTTGTTAAACTGGTAATCACGGAAACATAAAACATAATAGATTAAGTGCGTAAAATAAGAGACTGCACCGGTAGCATATTATATACATCCTTGACAGACCTACACCTTGTGATTAGTTCATTCATTTGTATTATTTTGTCAATTATTTTGGAGTCTTTAAAAGCTAACGGTGGAACATTTGAATTTCGACGAATATTACCAAGATAAGAGGTTCCTTTCCGGTTACCATTTTGAAAGGTGGACGTGTATTTTTCGTCCGTTGTTAAATTGCGATAATTTTGAGTTTCACAGTCAAACTTGATTCCGGAAGTATTTGATTGATTGATTTTGAGTTATTCCTGGATACGGGAAGTGTTTGGATTATTAAAAAGCGATAATTTAGAGATTTTTGGTAAATTACCCACATGGTCAAAATTTGGTCCACTATTTGGTGAAAATTTTGATATTTTAGATAAGTAGAGGATTACCATTTCTTATATGGATGGATGATCGAAAATTTCAGTATTGGATTTCTGGATGATTCTAGAGACATTAAATAATACAAGATTGTAATTTTTGGAGGTTAGAATTCGACATACCTCGTGATTGGTGTTATTTTCAAGAACAGGAAAAATTTATTTTGACAGCTTGAGAACGGTACCACATCAGTTTTTCTGGATATCTAAGTTTATTTTGGAAATAGTGGATCGCACTGGAGCGCACTTCCGGTGATGTTAAATGTGAAAATGGGGCAGTGCTAGAATAAAGGGAAGAAAAATTTGGAATTAAGAAAAAAGTAAATTGAAAATTGGAGAAGCAGGTTGGAGCAGTGGGTGTAAAAAGGCGTTGCTGGAGGAAAACGTGACCAAATCTGGGATACCCTGGTAAATTGCTGTTCGCCTTTATTTATTTCTGTGTTTTTAACTTTTTTAACCAAGTTTAATTAACCTAAATGCCTATTTTCGATGTTACTGCTCTAAAAGAGATTTTTAATGCCTAAAATACCTAAAAGAATAATTTATCTTGTCTATGTTACTAATAGTAAAAAATTAGTTTTTATGTTTCTTAAATTTTGTATTTTCCATTGATGAAATCACCATGGGTCGGCGCTTCGTATCCACGCTTATTAAGGCGCCTCTCTCGTGCTTAAAATGCAGGGTCTTAAACAAGTCAAAATTGTGCTGTTAATCATAAATATTTTTAACTGATTTGGAACGGTCGGAGAATAATGGTCACGTGAGTTGACTTATGAACGCTAAATACCCAGTTCGAATTCGAGTGAAGTAAGAACTTTATTCTGACCGTCTCCCCTCGGAAGGCAATGGCAAACCACCGAGAGTAATACACCAAGAAGAATCCTTAACATGTTAATCTAAAAAAAAGGAGTCCAAAATTTATCTGTACAGCCTTCTGGGCTAAGCCGGGTGGATCGCTGAACATCCGGAAAGAAGGAGAAGAACTGATTTATAAAAAATTAATTAGTTGAAACATAAAACTATTTTGGTACGCTCTTAAAATTCCGAAATTAAAATTAATTTTGAAGCAATATAATGTGACCAATAACATAATCGCTGTGATTGGTCATACATTATTGTTTAGAAATTAATTTTAATTTTGAAATTTTAAGCGCGTACCAAAATAGATTTATGATTTGCCTATTTAATATTTATTGAATAATTTAAAAATATTTATTATTAACAGCACAATCTTGACTTGAATTTTTAGCATTTTAAGCCAATGAGGCGCCTTAATAAAACTGTGGAAGTCAAGGTAGTCCAAGAGCTGGTGACGGATTTTAGGAGTCTCAAAAATGTTATGGGTTAAAAGTAGATAGTTACCCTCTAAATACAAAACCGCAAATGGCAGAGGTTTTCCTGGTGAGATAACAGAAGGGGGGGGGCAATTACATAGCATTTGTAGATAATGTAAAAAAAATGGCAGATAAAATTCGGTCGGGAACATGGTTAAATACATTTTTAAAAATCGTAACACCGAAAAATTTACTTAAAACCACAGATATATGAGGTGTAATTTATTTGTTAATTTAAAAAAAAATAGTAACCCCCAAATCAGTAGCACGATCTGAAAATAGGGAAGAAAATTATTAACACCATCTATTTAGCAGAGAAAAAAACCTTATATAAAAATTTGCATAACAGTTTCATCTTTACAGCTTTTATATCTTTAACTTTGTAATTTTTTTTAAATATTTCGTTTGTAAGTTTTAGTAATAAAAAGTATAGTTTGCCTAAAATGCCTAAATTCTTAATTATTCCGCATATTTCAATGATATTTATAGCCTAAAATTGTGCCCTTTTTTAAAATTTTTTGCGTTCTAGAATCCGTGCTTTATTAGCTGTTATCAACGGAAGAAATGCGGTATTAATGGTGAAAGACCTTAGCATCGCAATATTATACTATAATATTATAGTTATAGTTATACTATCCTATGCTATGCTATGCTATCTGTAGCTTTTTGCACTTTATAATGAACTGATTAATCCCTTCGAAACAATATTGTCGTATTTCAACAAATATGTACATAAGCTTGAGCAAATATTAGCCGATAATAGAAGAAGTGTATCTTCGCAATATCAAGAAATTTTGATTTTTAATTCAGCATAAAAATACGACAAAACTAATAGAAATGCGGAAAAATTCTTTTTTACGTAAAATATTGATTGGATGAACGGTTATTGAGATATGAGCGAAGTATGGAATTAGGTCACAAGCTTTTCAGTGTGACACATTGTGGTTCAATATGTTGAACTATAAACTTTTATGTACAAACATCATTTTTCTGCTAGTTATTTACTACCATATATTATACAAACAGCTATTTACGAAAAAAGTTGGTCTAATTGACGGAGTTTATTTTTTTGAACAAATTGCTTGAATGTAGCAGTGCAATATGACATAATATTAAGTAGCGCTATGTTTACCTTATGTGTTAGCACAAATTTTGCTAATTAAAATTTTGCGAAAAGACTAGAATGTTTTGTTTACTACAAAAGAATAACTTTTCGTGAAAATCTTATTAAACGTAATGAGACTGACTGAGCTTTGGTAGATATCAGTACCTACAGCTTAGCAATCTCAGAAAAGAGTACCGGTATTTTTAACTATGATAAAAAAATTAGAATTTAATGTGTTTAAACATAGTTTTAAGAGATCACGCATTAAGTAAAAGTGATGCTGAAACGGGTGGAGAGGCGTGGTAGAAAAGCCTAACCGCCACTTCGTACGATGAACTTCTACAAGTTTGTCCCGCTACGAGCTTATTTCTTACTTAAATTAAGCATAAGCTTTACTAGCGGTGTTATGCTAAACGCCGCTGGCCTGCGGTACAAGGCACAACATACTGCGTAGGTCGAATATACACCACATTACTTACAAAGAGGCTTGTTGTTATACATACCGATGTAAATGCTCATGTAATTTTGTCCAGATTTTTTCATTATCGGCAGCTGCTGTTCAATATAGGTGTATGGTACTGGTACTGGTAATTTTATCAACTAAAAAATAAATTTATCCTGGACGCGAACCGCTTTAAAGCTCCAATTGGAACTTATCAGCTGGAAATCTAGCAGTTCCTACTGCTTTCAAGATCCTTATGCTGGTGAAGCTTTTATACATGGCGTAATGTGAGTGTGTGAATGAATTTTTAATGCGCTACTAAAACAATAAAAACTGTCATAAATTCCTTAGAGGGAAATCTTGACATGTTTTATAAGTAAAACTATTAATTGTAAGATATACCTCTTATCAGTTACTTGGAAAAAGGTATTTACTACTCGTCAATAACATTTTAATACGCATTGACGATAATTAGCCGCTTTCAAGTTCCAGGCTTTTATATTAAAAAAATCTTGATTAAAATGTCAACTATAATTTATATATTCATACAAAATATACTTTATATATTTAGATTATAAACAGGCCAAAGACGTGTAAATAGATAAATATAATAGCTTCAATGTATACTTGTAGTGTCACTCAATGAAAATCAGATTAGATCGAAAGTCAACTAAACGTAGAGATACTTTACGATATAACTGGCGCAGTCGCGACAGATTTACCGAAGAACGTGAAAAAGTCCTCCAAGCAATCTCCGGCATAATAAAGAATTTATATTACAGAATTGCGTGTCCCTTTTAATTATCTAATTTTATTTTACCAAAAATTTTAACCCATAATCCACGTAACTACATAGCTAAATCGCATCAGGCTCAAGCACAGTGCATATGGATTTAACTTGTTTATCGATTTTATTAAATTTTATCAAAAATTGTTTACTATTTGTGTATCAATAGTGGTTATCTAATGATCTTCAGCCTAACGTGTAATCCGAACCGTGACACAAATAATTTGGTAACCATTGGGATTCGAACCTTACTCGATTACACTTCTAAAAATACCTAACACTTGATATTTTGTTCTTTAATTACTGTTAAAACTCACTAATAAAATGTAAACTAGCGCAATTAAAAAAATTTGAGTTGCCTTGTTTGAATTTTATTGCAATTGTTTTTGCTTGAAAACTAATAATTTCCAGTAATTTAAGAATAACTAGTGTTTGCGTTCATTTTTAACCAAATTTATTGTAATATGTCAAAGTAAATTGATGGAAATTATTAGTTTTCAAACAAGCACAACTGCAATAAAATTCAAACAAAGCAACTAAAATTTTTTAAAATTTTTTTAATATTTTGCATTTTATTAGTGCGTTTATAACAGAAATTAAGGAACAAAATGTGAAGTGTTGGGTATCTTTAGAAGCGGATTAAAAATCTCTTCAAATTGATACCATTTTCATTCTTATCCTATATGATGGAAAGTAGGAATTAAAGAAAAAACAATTTCCCATGTTAATTTTCTATGTTCACAACGGCGGCCTGTCACCCGGTATAGCCAAAAGAAAATTATAAACCTCCCGGAAACTAAAAGTTAAAGTTGAAGCAATGAAAATTTTGAATAAAAAAAAAAGTTAAGAAATTAATTGCTACGTGAAAATTATCTAATAAAAATAACCGAGAAAACATACAAAATAACTGTAAGAAAATGCAATAAGAATTTAGTAACCCAAAACAAAAATTTACCCATTCGCAGTAGTGGCTGGATGTGACGCTAGATTAATTACAGAGTCGAAATTCTGGGTTCAAATCGCAAACATCATAGAAATCTAATCTTTTACTGGATTTACAAGATTTCAAATTATTGTTGAGATTCTATTCTATTTTATAATTTCCATTTTGTTCATTCTGAGATATTCACGAAAATGTAGCTTCTTCTTCTTGGTCGTTTTGCCCGAATTCGGACGTCGTGACAGCATTCATGATGAGCAATTGCTTATCATTTTTGCGAATACTGCTTTCTTGGGACATAGTACGTATACAGTAGGGGTCCCCCTCCTTTCTGTATGAGAGACGGCCAGAATAAAGTTTTTACCTTATCCGGAATCGAACCGGGCATTTCGTGTCAACAGTCAACGTACTTAACTGTTATGCTCCGACCGCTCAAAAGAAAATGTAGCTATCTATAGGTAAAAGTAGGAGAATATTTAGAGAGATTTAATCCTTTGCTTTAATTTGGCTCCTTAATAGTTTCTGACACTTTCAAATTTATATGTGATTTATTAATTATAAATAATAAAAATGCATTAGTACTATGATTTATTTATAAATATTTATTGTCAGTTGGATAAATATTTCCAAGGGGAGGGTTCCAAATTGGAATCACCACTATGCGTATAGATCATAATTGAGGGGTATAGTATCAAACCCGGCTATATCCATTTTTGTCGAAATTGAGTTAGATATGCCATTTTGTCAAGAATTTGGTTCTCTATAAGACCCAATAATCTATCCCTAAAAAAACGGGCTACATACAGTCAAATTTTATATTTAAAGTTTCAAATTCTGCAATATCCATTGACAGAAATGAATCAAAGACGACAATATCGATTAGAGCCAATCAGGTAACATTAAAATGTCATAATGGTATGTGACATTAGTTGATCTGTCATTTTAGTCACTTTGAATAAAAAAAATATAAAAATTTATTTTTGAAAAAAAAATTTTTTTTTTTACTTCTGAAGTCAAATTCATATTCAAATTATACCTATGCATTCATTCAAAATAAAGATTTTTATTGCTCAATTTGATTAATTTTGATAATTAAACACGGCACTATCCACTTTTCATTTTCAAACACGGCAATATCCAATATTTAATATTAAATATTTCGGAAACAGTAGTATTTTGTTTTAAAATTTTTATATAATCTTATTTTGTTAGTTATTATACAACACAAAATTTATATATGGGCGACTAGTATCCTTACAATTAGCTTAAAACAGTTTTTCGTCTATACTGAAAAATCGTAAAAATGGACATAGCCGGGTTTGATACTATACCCCTCAATTAGGACATCATCAAATTGGATATAAATATTATTTAATTTTATTTTTATAAACAGCGGAAATGACGTGCATAAAATTTTTAACGAGATGATCGCTGGTATATTAATCTACTGGATTAGCGACATTCCCAGTAGATTACTAGATTATTGGGTAGCGTTAATCCGATGAATAGAAAAAGAGTGAGAATCTCGTTAATCTATTTATGCTTGTCATTTCCATTGTTATATTATAAAGTTATTCAAAATGTATTTTCTCGAAATTGGCTCGACAGTTAGTGTCAAAATTTAAACTTGATGAAATATTATGAATTACGTAAACCCTGACTGCGAAATCCCAAATTTCCACTATCCAGAATGATAGAAAACGGTCCAAAGAGCTATAAAACAAAACTTTTGCGAACCATTGCAAATAGGGCTTATATTTTATCAAAAACCAAAATTTAAATTATGTATCAATCTATAACATTTCATTGGTCCCCTGTAGTTAGAAAGCCCCACCCTTATATGCACAACTTCGCAGTAGTCTATAAATATAAGCACTTCACTTAGCATAATTTTTTGTGGACAGTTTTCTAATAATAAAAAAATTGTTTCCTAACACTAACCTAAGCTCGACCAGTGGATCTCTTTTTTATCGGCAAAGGTGAGCCCAAAAATACTTGTAAAGGGTTGAAATTCATTTAATGCACGGTTCCCTCTTTTAACAGTTCTCTCAAAAGAAAAATAGTTTCCTAACATTAACCTAAGCTCGACCAGTGGATCTCTCTTTTTCCTTCGGCAAATTGAAGCCAAAATTACCCCTAAACAATTATTTTAGCTCGATGTTAATGCTACCATGGTGAAAATACTACTGCTGTTCTCGCGATCGTACGTCACGCCCAGCCTTTAGCCCAACTAACTACGCACGTACTGGTAATAGAATGCGGTCATTACAGTCGAGTTACGTGTAAAATTGGAAACTGTAAAATCAATGTGAATAGTTTGTTAACCAGAACCGGGATTTTAAAAATTTTCAATGAAAATTGTCAAAAAATGGTCCAAGGAGTTATTCTAAAACAAAAATGGTGTAAACCATTGCAAATAGAGCTTTAAAAAGACAAATTTTCAAAATTGGACTTTTCGGAGGCGGTCTTACGAGTTACAGACGATTTATAACATTTCATTGGGACAATTACGCTTGTTACCTAATAACAAGATGCTGGATATGAAAATAGATCCTTTTTAGGACCAAAAATACTTGGAAAGGGTTACTAATTTAACGACGTTGGAACTCTGTCGAGGATGGATGTCTTGCCAAAATTCACTCTTCCGAGCGCCCGCTTCGCTCCACTACGCTCTGCATTTTGGCAACACTATACTCATTACAAACGAAGGGGGTAAACTTCGCTTTTTTTTGCTGCAAATTTAAGTCCGAGATACGCTTAAAATGTGATATTAGCTAGATATCAACTGTACAATGAATTTCCCCGTTTATTTTAGCCCTAAAAAGTGAAATTAGCTCGACGACGTTGTAGGTACAACTGGGAGCGCTCCGGCGGTCCGCATAGCACACCATAGCATCTCCTTGTTTACAGAGTTTCGTGGAGACAAAGCCTCTGTCACCCCTTTCAACATCATGGAACATCGCAGGGATGAATCGAGAGTATAAATACTTATGCAAGCCAGTGGCGTAGCTACCATAGGGCAAAGCGGTGCAGTGCACCGGGGCCCCGGAGCCCAGGGGTCCCCCTGAGCTGTTTTTTTTTAAATTTCTAATGCAAACATGTGGAAAAATGGGGAGGGGGCCGATTTTTTTTATGCACTGGGGCCCTTGTCCACCTAGCTACGCTACTGATACAGAGCCTCAGCACGCACGAAGTTTTGCTGTTATTACGCGATTGGCAGTAGTCAGCCTTCGAGATTAAGGCGGTCCGCACTCGCCTAGCGTAAAAGCTGGTTCACACTATATGATTTTTCATCTGACTTGTCATATGACTTGTCATATGACAAATATTTTTAGGTTCACACTATCTGACTTTTGCTATTATAGAAGTCATAGCTAAATAATAAGCTCGGTCATAGCAAAATAATAAGTGATTTTCAGAATAGGACGGTGTCTATTTTGCTATGACTTCTTGAAAGATTTTTTTACAAAATTTCAAAAACTGAATTTTTTATAAAAAATTATTATTTATCGAAATAATCACAAAAAATGAAATATATTTTAACAAAAATTTATCGAAAATTTTTCTTTAAATTTTTCAAAATATCGTTAATTTTTCAAAAAAAGTGACTTTTTTCCGAAATTTAAAAAACTAAATTTTTATAACAAATGATTATTTATTGAAATAATCACAAAAACTGAATTATTTTTGAACAAAAATTTATCGAACATTTTAGACAAATTTTCTTAAAATTTTTTAAAATTTCGTAAACATAATTTTTCGTCAAAAATGATTATTTCTTAAAAAATTATTGGATAAAAGAAGAAATAGACACTGATGACAGAATAATTTCTATTAGATATAAAATTCAATTCAAAATCAACCACTTATTGCTATAAACTTAGGGTAATTAGAATTTTTTTGACATATTATGACAACCATTTTGACGTTTTAGTAATAAGAAAAGTCACAAGCAATATTACACAGTGTGATCATAAAAATTGTTGGTCATATGAAAAGAGAGAGAAAAAAGAGTTTCGTATGATTTTTGCCATGACTTCTCGTATGACCGAGTCAGATGAAAGATCATATAGTGTGAACCAGCTTTAAGACCAACTCAATTAACACGGACCGACGCGACGCGACGATAGAGTGCCCGAGAACTTCTAAAATCGAGCAAAAATTGATAACTTTAAAATCGATTATTGGCTAAACTAATCGATATACGAAGTTCCTCCATATCTAGATCGCTTTATTTTTATTTCTTCTATCTAAAACCATCGAATTTTCTTTAGAAAATCTTAAATTCTCGGATCCGGGTAAACGAACTGTACCCAAATTGATTATTAGCTAAACCTATCGATATTATGGTGATTCCTCCGCTAATAATCGCTTAATTTTAATGTAATCTATCAAATTCCGTTGAGTTTTCTTTAATAAATATAATATCCTCGAGTCAGGGTTGAACAGTTGTAACACTAATGGCCAGTTTCATAAAACTCTTGATCAGTCGACCCTGATCACCGATCAGCTGATCTCCGATCACGTTGATCGGAGTGTTAAAATCAATATGTTTCCTGTTTCATAAAGCTTTCTCCGCTTAACAGTAACATTTGACTTTGCGCTAACTTCATGTTTATTTACTTGTGGTTGACATTAAATTATTTTTGTATATTATTATGTGCTTTTTTGTAATATTAACCCTTGTTGATAACAGATGAAATGATTTTAAAACAAAATATCTCAGTTTTTGTTGTTCAAAAACAATTTAAATATGTTTTATCAGTACTTTAAATGTTAGGTTATAATATCATATTGATCTCTGATCAAGCGCTTGATCATAGAAATTTGAGTGATCAAGATTTGACAGCTGATCAAGTGTGGACAAACTTTTATGAAACTCAAATGTGCACTTAACAGACGATCACCGACTGATCAGCTGATCAAAGGTTTTATGAAACCGGCTATAATTTGGACCACTAGCCCTGCTGATCTACAATGTTAGGGTAGACATAGCAGCTAAGGGATTACACCCCCATTCAGTACCAGAGGTTAGAACGCGGGATACCCTGAGACAATTAGATCAAAATAAAATAAAAAATAAAAATGAGTTGCACCTGAAGACAACTCATCTAAAAAGTTATTTCGTGTATAAAAATAATTTACAGTAATTGCCTTTCAACTTACCCTTCTACCACAATCGGTTCGATTCAATATCTCAATTTTTTTTGGAACCACCATGGATGAATGATTCATCGTTCAAACTGAGTTTTAGGTGTAAAGCTAGAAATAACCAAATCCGCACATAATTATACAAGAATTAATTCATCTGCGAGCTTCTAGAATGGTATGGTGAATCGTAATAGGGAAATGAGACGGGATATTCTCATCCATCCAAAATCCGCAAATTGGGGAGATGGAGCAGGTGATGCAACGCCCAAACGAAATTATCTCGTCTTTGCTTATCTATATGGACACCCGGGCTCAAAAATCCAAAATTTCCCAACATTAAATACAACAAGGCCACAGTTGACAAGGTATTAGTTAGGTGGGAACGAACGAGGTCAGCTTAAATGATAGCTGATAAAAATAGGACCAGGTGTGGAAATTCATAATATGAAAACCATAAACGTGAGCAAGTTAAAATTTATTAAATTAGAGCGTGTCTATAAGTTTAAATGGTCTAAAATTAGGACAAGATCAAGCCTTCCTACAGTTGGGGATCAAATGTCCCCCATAAGAGGGAGATTGTTTTTGTATAGATAATAATTTGAAGGGTTCTGATTGGCTATGAAGTATGTGAACAGATGGACGGACACTGAGCCAAATGTATTTTTAGAAGTTCAGCTACCACGCCGCCATTTTGTAATATTTTAACTTGATAAAATTTTTAAATGTTTTTCAAGACTTGTACAATAATGTGTCAAAACCCAAATTGATCTAAATACGTACATTCATTTTCTCAGAAAAATTCACAAAATTGGACTTTTAATTTTTCCCCGCAAGGTGTACCTCCCTGTTGTGGCTGGCATGGAACTTTGGATAGAAAAGTTCGGTGTTCGAATCCCATCCAAGTCCAAGTTTGATTTTCCAAACTTTGATCATACTAACTAATATTCTAAAGGATAGGTATACTATAACATTTTATATCTTAAAATAAATAATCATTCGAGTTTAAAAAAATTTAATTGAATGCAATAAAAATCAAAATTTTATTTTTTCCTTTTAATTTTATTGCAGTCTGTCTGCAGACTATACCTGAGAGCTTCCAAATCGAGTTCAATGGAACGACGGTAGTTTTTCCACTAGGGCGGTGGTTCAGATTCCACGTTTAACAGTAGGGCCATCTACGATGGAGTTTTAGCGTTGAAAATTAATATTTTGTTAGTTTATAACAGAACTCACATTTTTTTATGTTTAAAAAAAATATGTTCGATAAATTATCAGTTCAAATGAAACTATGAAAAAGTACTTAGCCATAATACAGGAAAACAAAGACATGCACTGGCACCATTAGATTTTATATTCCTTGTAGTGGTCGCATCAATTGGGTCTAGTACGTTTATCTTCACTACAAATCAGGATAATCTTTCCACGAAAACGGTACAATAACAAATTTCTTAACCTTACAACAAAATATTCTTCGTGACTGAAATAAAGTTCTAATGCGTAGAATGTGGTAAAAGCTTGAAGAATTAAACGACTACAATTATAGTTGATTAAAAACAGGCTTTTAAATTTTTTATATAACGTTCTAAACAATGTTTCTATTTAATAGGCCGAGTTGTTTAGCTACTTCTGGATTGGTCAGTAAAAAAGTTGTCAATGGATAAATATGTATGCCTACTGTATAATTTATGTAACGTCTGTAGAGAAGGATCAAGTAGGTATGTACATTACATACATTGTAATGTATCCTCGATTCTATAATTATGTTACGATTATAATGTATACCTACATAATACGAGTATAATTTCTAATTATAAGATTATAAATAGCAATATAAAATGTTTTTGACTTTTGAATTCATTAACAAAATATTTTACGATGAATTTATGTCATAATAGTGTTAATCCCAGTGATAATTGCGTTAATCCATTCATGCGCGTCATTGTAATTTAATCGGTTTTTGCAAGCTGTTACAATACAAGACAACTAATCTATATAATATCAATGCTACTTTACATTATGTTAATATTTTAATTAATTCAAACATTGAAGAATGGCATAGCATTATCTATTAATAAAATTATTTAAGTACATGAACATAGTAGGTACAAAATCTTTAAGCGTGATATAAATAATAAAGTGTAGGCAGGTAAATACAAGTGAATGAATTAAGAAAGAGTAATAACAGGAAATCACTTTAATGTTTTGTTGTTTTCTTCATCACGCATGCATTGCTTTGATTTAACTTAATTATTTTGAATATAGCAGTGCGAAAATGTGATTTTTATTAAATTACTATAAAAAGTTATTTATCTCGCTGACAACTTATGAGTAACGATCATTACAAAACTTTTTATATTTTTAAATAGACCTCATAAGTTCAAGTAATTACTCAATGCAATGTTTATTGCAATAATAACTGTTACACTTATCGACAAAAAATATGTTTTATTGAGATAAAAGAAATGTCAAAAGTTAAGTTTATTTTTAAAAACTGTAATTACGTTAATGCGCTTTTAGTAGGTGCAGAAAGATATAAACAGCTCACGGCTTAGGTGCTTACTAAGCTACCCTTAAAGAAGGAACCTCAAATGATGATCCACAAGAATATAATTTGAAAATTATTATTTAATTGGATTTTTAGACCTTTAATTTAAAAGAAAATGTAGCTCCATTAATCACGACAACAATTTAAGGGCGCTTATGATATTCTACCGCTTGTTAATAATTAACCAGCAATTATCGAATTATACTAAAACTTTGTATATATGATTAAATAACAATTTACCTAACGATAATTTATGTAAATATTTTAATTAATAAAGATTTATGTAAATTGTACCGATTAATAGATTGCGTCACATAATAATGTAGTTTTAAATACCGTGGTTCGGATTACACGTAATAATTTTGTAGTAATTTTGTGTTCCAATAAATTCGCAGTAAAAGTAATAATTAATGTGGTGGTTATAAGCTTAATTTTCTTGATTAGAAAATCAAGAAGAGAAACATAAATCTTTGATATTAAGTCAGGTATAACTGATAGGTACACAATATCAGGAATGTAAGGAACATATAGTGCAAAAATATAATAATGAATAGAGGGGGGTAGATAGTTGCTTATACGGATGATGTGAATAGCGAAGAGGATGGAGGAAATCTTCATAAATATGATTGGGTGACGAGCTACACAGAGTCAAAACTGACTCTTCTTCGCCTCCGCTACGCTCCGGCCACTCCAGAGCCGTTTTGATAACACTATACCAATTATAAATATCCCATAGGGCCGTCCAACTCGGCAAAGTCTCCCTTCCCCAACTCCCCTACTCTACAGCAATCTTGAAGAGACTGGTCTAGGACGGTGCCGAGGTATTGAGTAAAAAATATTATGCCACGTCCAGCCACTAGCCCAAGTAACTTTGCACGTACTCGTAACAGAATGTAGTTATTAGAATCGCTTTTCGTGTAAAATTGGAAACTTTAAAATCGATTATTACCTAAACTAATCGATAATGATATTCCTCTCACCTTAATTGCTTCATTTTAAGAGCACTCCGGATCACGTGACTTTCTCAGTCGATAGCCAATCAAACGCCTTCCTATTAATTACGAAAGAAACTTCTGTAGGCTATAACGCAATTATTTTACGTAAACAATTTGATCTATTATTAATAAAATATAGAGACAAATAGTGGATACTCAATATTATTTCGAATAATATTTAAATTCAGTAAAAAAAATAATAATTTAATTTTTTTTCAAATTTTAAGGAGTATCCACGATTCAAACTACATTTAAAAATGAAATAGCAAAAGCAAAATTAACTTTTTTTTATATAATAATCGAATTAAACGTTCCCTACGTAGAAAGAGAAAGAGCGCTCTTAATGTTATCTATCTAAATCTGTTATCTTAGAGTCCGGGTTACTTACCTTGTAACGAACTTTTGCACTTCGTTACGTAATAGAGGTAAATTTTTTGTTAGTGGTTGGCACGTGACTTGGGCTTGCGCGGCAAATGTGGCGGGAGACACCCGTGACACCTAATTCCACCAATTGACACAAACATAGAACCGAAATAACGAATATTCGTTTCTGCACATTAGCCACTCCCAACCACTAACGAAAAATTTTACTTACTACTCTCTCATTTCATTTCAATATTTTTAAGTACGGCTCATGCATTTGGCTCGCAATTTGAATGCAGGTTATGGGCTGGGAACGTTTGGCATATGAATACCTGGGTCTTGAGTCTTGCAATAGCTACGACGGTGAGCGTACATAATTTCAGAGCGACTTTGCTAATTTCCGATATTTTGCTTGGACAAAGGGTTTTTGGTCCAATGTCCAGTGGCGTAGCTAGAACTTTTGCCGCCCGGGGCGGTTCAAAAATTTGCCGCCCCCTCCCCACTCCAAAAATATTTTTGAATACATTTTCATAATCCTACATCCTAATTTATGAAATATCAAAAAAAATTTCTTTTGCCGCCCTCAATGCCGCCCCTAAAAGTTTTTGAATGACCTTTTTTTAACCCTATTTCCTAACTAATGCCGCCCCTAAAAATGTGCCGCCCGGGGCGGGCCCCCCCTCCGCCCCCCCC
The DNA here is from genome assembly GCA_958510855.1 of Rhagonycha lutea. Classification (NCBI taxonomy): domain Eukaryota; kingdom Metazoa; phylum Arthropoda; class Insecta; order Coleoptera; family Cantharidae; genus Rhagonycha; species Rhagonycha lutea. The sequence goes on from OY294042.1 coordinate 17,553,591, forward strand.
CTAGCTACGCTACTGCCAATGTCTCTATTTTGGTCGTGCGAGTCGTTTTAAAGCTCCTGTTCATTACATCTGTTCGAGTAAAAGTGATAAGAGAGGCTCTTAATGCGCAACCTACTATGCAGCTTTTCGTGCGCAAGTTGTGGAACCATTTTGTGATTTCCTCCAGTTGGCACTGTCTATTGTTGTTGTTTGAGCTGATTACTGGCGGAATTCTTTCGTTATCTGGATGGTCCAGCGTTGCGTACCATATCCATCAACATCTCTCATCTCTCTCAAGGTCCAGCTACGAATCTGCAGTGTTTTGTGTTCACGGAAGTTGTTCTAGTGCTTCCGGTGTAAAGTTTACAGGTGTGACAGAGTTCACCTTTTGAAGCCAGCCGCCGTACTTCGAGTAGAAGGAGACGTTTGTCACCATATCAATTGTAAACTTACGAGCACGTTTTATGTAAGTAAATTAATTCTTTCTTACTCGTCTGATCGACGTGCATTTTTGGCTTTTGTATTTAAATTACTGGTAATCCATAGCGGTTGCTGTGTGTCTTGGTGTTTGTAAATTTAAGTTGCGTGCACTTTTTGATTATAACACCGTAATCATTAATTGCTACGGTGTGTCTGTTTACCACTGTAATTTAAATTGCAATTATTGGAACTGTGCTAGCGTCTCTCAAATTATGTGTGTTAATTAAAGCATTTGATTACTTTCACGTATTTTTGAGTTTCCCAAGCTACAGGTCTTTTTTTCAGAATCCATATGATCTATGCATCAGCACGAATAACGAGTTAGTCTATTAACATCGTGTCCAAACAAACTGGAGAGGTCCTCTCCGCATTGCGACAAACTTTAGTCTCTGTTCGGGTTAATCTTCTCATCAGGGCTTGCGATTCAGAGGGTGGCAACCTGCTACCGTTCTTAGTATTTAAACTCTAAAAAAAATGAATAAATTCTATAAAAAAGATTAATTATAAAAGATGCTGCGAAATTAGGAACAATAGGAAATAAAAAAAATAAGACAAGTCTGGCTTAAATTTTTTTTTCTTTATCAGTCTTTTCGCCCACTGCTGGACATAAGCTTCTCCATATTATGAAGGTTTTTTGGCCATAACTCACCACGCTGGCCAGACGGGTTGGTATGAGTAGACCGCATATCGATTTTGGACTATAGTTGTTTTACATCCGGTAACAGCTTGCTAGGCTAGCATTCAGATGTGCCTGTAGCCCTGTTTTTTGTTAACGGTGGCAATTCGTCAACTCAGGGGGACCGCCGGCTTAACGAGCCCTCCGAAGCACGGAGACTTGGTCATAAGAAATTATTTTTCGTTATTCCGGCCGTAAAGTTAGTGGTTTACGGCCTCATTTGAGGTACGAAAAGTGCCATTTTACGGCCTAGGGAGTAAAAAGTCCCGGCACAACGAAAAGCGGTTTACATCAGCATGGCCATAAAGTGATTTTACACCCTCGGATGCGGTTCGGGCGCCTCGGCTTCGCCTCGTCTACGAAACTCCTCCCCTCGGTCGTAAAATCTCGTTTTACGGCCTTGTGATGTAAACAACTATTTAGGCAAAAATCCTAAATTTTTTAGTTATACTGTGTTAAATTAAGTAGGAATTTTGACCACGTTTATTATTTCGTTTATTCAATAAATATCCAACGTTTAAAAATTATTAAAGAAAGTAATAAAAGTAAGTAAGTAAAGTAAGTAAAGATAATTAGATTCTTGTTATGATTACCAAGAATCTAATTATTAATTATGTGTAACTTGATATTAGCAAGTAATTTAATATTATTGGGAAAATATCTTCCTTTTATTAGCGTGACTAATACTGTCATCTTGGAATCTGTTGTCTTATGATTTCGCAATTGTTATGAATCAGCATTTTTTAGGACACTCAACTCGCTTTGATTGGTTGTTGTCGTTGGTCGTACCAACTTAAAATCATCTCCCCTGGGAACGACACCAATCGGGTTTCCAACTTTGGCGAGCACCCGTCCGTGGATGGGCCCTTTCAGCGAACAATCAGCGACGAATGCAGTGAATTTCTGCAACGAGCGGGTTCACGGGATTTGTCTTTGCTCACATTTAACGTTCAAAGTTTAAAAGCGCATAAGGACGATTTAATAACTGATACTCTCCTGGCTTTATCGGAGACGTGGATTAATAACGATGAAAACATCACCTTATCTGGTTACCTAATACAAAAGAGACAAAGTTCGAGCAGGCGGTGCTACGATTTATGAAAAAGAAAATTGTATGATGTTTTCAACGCCTCGTATATTGATGATATTTGACAAAACGAACAATATAGCGATTGACCCTAGTTCCGAAATTTCTTACGGTTGTGGAGGGGCATATGTAATCTCCCCTAATCCAGCAGGTAGAATTTAAAAAAAGTGGTGAACTCCCCTAATTTTGAAGATTTCACCAATAATCCTAGTTGTAAACTCCCCGAATGTAATTCATTATAAGTAGGGTAATTAAGAAGGGCTTAACTAAATTAAACACAATATGTAATAAACGGAAAAATTTGAATTTATTTAAAGTTTTAAATACAAAAACAAGAGGTGCATAATGGCCATTTAAATATCCATGTATGGTAAATAATTGTGTGAAAAACTCTATGTCTATCGATAGAGCTTGAATGAGCTTCCATTTCCATAATTTTATTTTCATTTTCTGCAAAGTTACGAATATTTAAAATTTCGAGTACTCCGAGCAAGTTCCGTACAATAACCCTCAATTTTAAGTGAACATTTTGGTTGAAATTGGTGTCAAACGTTTCAGTATAGTTTGAGTCTCAACAGTCGCGCAGTTATTCGCGAAATTCTTGGGGAGGGGGCTGTATAATCGATGTCTATCGATAGATATTTGTTTGAGCTTAAATGAACTTGCATTCTCATCATTTTAATTTCATTTTCTGCAAAGTTAAACGTATTTCAAATCCTCCGAGCTAGTTTCGTACGAAAATCTTCGTTTTATGACTCCCCCCGTATGCATAAAATGTCCTTTATAGGCAACTCCTGAGCTCGGATGTTCCAAAGATTGTATATGACCACAAATGTATAAAAACTAGAGCGAATTTCAACAAATAACCTAAGCTCTGATGTGCCAAACTTATCTGTATATGAATTTAATATTTACAAGAAGTTCTTGTTAAGAGCAATGTTCAGTGCTACCGCCCCTATACAGTGTGAATATTTGTGTTTTATGTCATTTATTTCCAGGACATCGCAAAAATTTAAATAATTGCTAACATTGCAAAATCTTTCAACTTTGTTTTATGTAAAAACGCTAAAAGAAATTGATTTACTTATTTGAACATCGCGTAATTCGAAAACTACGGTTGGAAGGGGGGGGGGGAGATTCCCGTGTTCTAATTTTCGAATAACATGGTTTTCCAATAAATAAATCAACTTCCTTTAGCGTGTTTATATAAAAAAGTGTTGAAAGATTTTGTAATGCTAGCAATTATTATTTAAATTTTTATAACGTCCTGGAAATAAATGACAGAAAACACAAATATTCACACTTATAGGGGGGTAGCATTGAACTGTTTGCTCTTAAAACAATAATTTGTTGATTATAAAACAATTTTAATAAGAACAAAGAAAGCTTCTCAAAACAACAACAGACCAATATGTTTGAAAATAAAGAAATTGTTATACAGCAAACATTTTGTGACCCTCCCCCCCCTAGGCGTAGATATTTTTATGGGCGACCCCAAAGCTCTGATGTTTCGAACCTGCCTGTACAGATTTCGTATTAGCCACAAATTTATAAAAAAAGAGCGAATTTCAACAAATAACCTAAGCTCTGGTGTGCTATGATTTTCTAGCTATGGATTTCACATTGACAAGAAGTTTCTGTTGACAACAACTATAGGCCAATATGTTTGAAAGTACATAAAAAATAAGAACAACTTGAGATAATAAACCCATGAAGCAGTAACTTATGGATACTCAACATTTTTACATTTGAAACAATGTTAAAAATATTTTTCATAATAATTATAAACAACCAAACGTGATAAATGCAAAATAATGTTGTATAGAATTATTTTGCATTTATAGCCAATAATGAACTCAAAAACTAAAACTTACATAATGTAACAATTTATTGTAAAAAAACGAACCACGACTACACCAATTATTAACATTTTAATTAATTGACTTATTTTGTCTATTCCATTTATTTGCTTACTTATATTCATCAAAGTTGGTAGCAATATATTATTCCTAAAGCCTATCTATAAGCTTTATAATCTTATTGCCTAATAATCCCTCGACGTTAGGGGAGTTTACAACCAGGATTATAACAAAAATAAGCCCCATCTTAAGATGGGTCGAAATTAGCGGAGTTTACAAAACCCCTTGTGGAGACATCTGTGCTGTGGAAAGTGCGATAAACGGACAACGTGCATTGATGGTTGTTGTCAGTCAAAAATGTCAGTACTTACGTTTTTGCAACAAACCATTCAATTATTGTTATTGCAATAAAGTTGAGGTAGTCGAGAAGGTAGGAGAGACGGTCATTGCCTTGCAGCTAACGCAGTTGGATGCGAACGCGGGGTACCGGGTTCAAATCCGGGGAGAGTCAAACTTTCTTATGACCAAGTCTCCGTGCTTCGGAGGGCATGTTAAGCCGGCCGGCGGTCCCCATGAGTTGACAAATTGCCACCGTTAACAAAAAACAGGGCTACAGGCACATCTGAATGCTAGCCTAGCAAGCTGCTACCGGATGTAAAACAACTATAGTCCAAAATCGATCTGCGGACTACTCACCAACCCGTCTGGCCAGCGTGGTGAGTTATGGCAAAACCAACCTCCATAATATGGAGAGGCTAATGTCCAGCAGCGGACGGAAAAGGCTGATACAGAGAGAGAGTCAACAGGAGTGACTGTGACATCTTCAATGGATTTTGTGCTATCTTATGAATCAGTTGCGCTTCAGAACTTTATTAATAAAATTATTTTTTTTTTTTACTAAAAAAAGTAATTACCAACTTCAAAAAACAGATGTCAAATAAATCATTGTATTCGGTATCATGAACAGCAGAGGTAGTTCGGTATCGAAAAACATGTTCCATGTTTAATACATTAGTCAGGTGAGAGACTAAAATAGAAGGAAACCGGGGGTCCAGGGGGCAGAGCCCCCTGGCGAGACGCGCTGCGCCGAGTTTTTTTTTTTATTATTATTTTATTATTGTAAAAGTGTTTTCCAAGAAAACTACAATACTATTTGTTATCTGTAATTGCAGTAGGTTTATTCATGGGTTTTTGATTCTAAGAATTACATTATATAAAAAATATAGGATATGAACGGGACTTAAAGAAATCGTGATGGTGACATGGCGACAATCCCGTCAACACTAATGTATACTCAAACAGTCACCCATCCAAGTTATAACCGTGCATGACATTAGCTGCCTTTACACACACGGGATTCCTGACGCGATTCATGACGTTCCAAGAACGACGCGAAAACCGACGTGCCGGGAACGCCCCGTTCCAAGAACGTCGTCCTATTTAAACACACACACCAGGCGTGTCGGCAGCCCTTTGTGAATTGGAGCGTTTCAAAACTTTGCCTTTAGACACACGCTCCAAACCCGCACGACTAGTCGCGTCCGCTCCAATCGCGTCAGGAATCGCGTGTGTCTAAAGGCAGCTATTGCTGCATAATAAATTAGGTAGTCGCACAAGATGGAATTAGAATTAGTTCAAAGCAGTGAATAATGACAGGAAATTATATAAAGTTTATTTTGTACGATGAATGGATTCAAGCAAAAATTCATTGAGAAACTTTTCCGAAAACAAACTTTTTTATCTAAGGACTAAGCCTTCGCTAAGCCTGAAGCGTTTAGCTTAGGATTATCTTATCTAACATATTGTATACACGTGCGCGTTTTATCTTATTTCCGCAACTGTTTAATTTTGTCAAGAGCATTGGAGAAATGTGCAAATTTTGAAGTACAACTTTATGGAATTAAATAATAAGAATAAAATTGGGCACCTTTAAATACTGATTTATAATCAGCTTCATTAATCCAAATAATTAGTTTATTATAAGCGGATTATTTTGTTTTACTATTGGAGCCTTTTAATTAGTAATTTTACTCACATGCAGAGTGAATCTTATTAGGCAAAATGATAAATGATGGATTTTTAGTTTCACTTCTGCGCTAGTTACAGCTGTTCAATGAAAACATTGTCCTATAAATGGGGTTAACCTGCATTTCTACAATCACCGTTACAAAATCAGTTTGTACATGCTTTTCATTTCTGTCCATTTAAATCTGATGAAAAGTGGCTAAACACCACTTTCTATTTCTAGTAGTATGTGAGGTTATGGGTAGACAGAGAGATCAGATACGTAGATACGACCTTGTCCAAACAAATCGTCGGTCGAGTATTGGTTTGTTCCTTGTCCTTAGGAAATCCTATGGACTTGGAACAAACCAATACTCAGCCGACGAAATATGTTCAAATGGTTAGGTAATTTTTAACTATTAACTAACTTTTTAACTAATAATAAATTACTGTTTTTGAAAAAGTTACATTTGTATTGCAAGATAAGGTAAATTATTTCCTAATATAAAGGTAATCGAATAAAGGAAGCTTTTTACAATTTTTCTCTTTCTTATCAAGGTATCATTTGCCGCCGACGACCCGTGGGAACTTTTGAACATGTGCAAACTCGATAAGGCGCCTTTAGCGCCTACCAAAATTTTAACGTTTAGGGTGGGGACTATTCTTACGAGTATTGAACAGGAAGGTGATAGATAGCAAATAGCTTTTGTTAAGCATTCCGTAAAAATCTTGAGAGGTATTTTGAAAATTAAGATTTCACCCTTAATATAAAAATGTCTGCATAGCATATTAGGTGATTACTTGCCGCATATAATCTTAAAACTTGAACCATCTTTGTTTAAAATCTTTTTTAAGTTATTTTGGGCATAAGTGGTAGAACATTAAAAAATCAAAAAACACCGCCTTGTTTACTATAATGTTTCATATGGAGATCCAGCTGTTGATTTTTTGTTGGAAAAAAATGAAGAGAAAGCGAATCTTGTTGCTGCTGCATTCAATTATTTATCCTCCAATTGATGTAATGATATATAAGTAATTTAATTACTAACATAATACATAAACGTAGATTTAAAAAACAAAAATGTAAGAAAACGTGTTCAGTAAGAAATATATATAATTCAAACTTGAGCGTCAATGATCGCCCTTGAAACCAGCTGATCTTGAGTGCTACTTTTATCCATGGGAACGTACAGATAAGGAAAACTTTGATAAGAATGAGCTAAACTTAATTCATCACATTACTTCGTAATATTAACTTGCGTTTTGTTCAATTGTCGTTATGCTAATACAACCACTATTACTGCATTATTGTATGGACGAGTATACTGTTTATTTTCAAACCTACGTCTACGACATAAAGCACTGGAAAGCTCACTGATGTTTTGAAATCAAATATTATCGTTAACAAATTACCATGTGTGAGCTTTAATATCATTTCAACAAAAAAAAATATGCAGCAGCTCAATTCTATTTTAAGAAAATGTTTGTTTGATTAATTATAAATAGTACAGAGCGGATGCCTTATCACTTATCAGTAACAATATCTTTAAATTTGGTTATTACGCTTTTCTAAAATAATATCCACTAACATAACCTCAAATAATTTTTTATTCTGTTTCTGAAACGCGGATTTTAATATTAAAACATACTTGCGTAATTTTGCTATATTTATTGTGTCTGGAAACAAATTCAAGTAAACACAATAAACTGTGAAAATATTTATCCAATACACAAAACTTACCAATTTATATCAATATGTTTTAAAAGAAACCCTGGATTATTTTGTTTAATTTTTATAATTATTACTTAATGTTATTTGGCAATTAATAACAATTTTAATAACAAATAAAATAATGAGACGGTCATTGCCTTGCAGCTAACGCAGTTTTATGTGAATATGGGGCACCGGGTTCAAACCTGGGTAGAGTCAAACTTTCTTATGACTAGTCTCCGTGCTTCGGAAGGCACGTTAAGCCGGTGGTCCCCTGGGTTAGTGAATTGCTACCATTAACATAAAAAACCAGGATACAGGCACATCTGAAGGCAAGTCTAGCAAGCTACCTGATGGATGTAAAATATTTATATGCTCAAAGTTTCTAACACTGCCAAGGAAACGACGCATGTGTTGGAAAATAACAGGCCTTGGCCTACTAGAAGAGAATTCTCTAGAGAATTACTTCTAGAAAGAAGAAGAAGAAGAATAACAGAAAGAAAATATTGAAGAAAAATTTCATTGGAAAACAAATGACAAACTCATAAAACATAAATTATCAGGAGGTTTACAATTTTTTATTTTATTTAATAACTTAATACTTACTGAGTGGGGTATCTCCTTGCAGCTATAACAGTTTGTAAGCGTCTGGATATGGATTCTATTAATTTCTTAGTTGTAGATTCATAAATTTAATGCCATTTTTTGAAAATAACGGTTTTCAGGGTTTCTTTAGATAAAAGGAGAAAGTCCTGTCATAAATCTCAATAGGATTAAGATCTGATGGCTGGGAAGGAGTTTTAAGTTGTTTTTTCACATGATAGAACAACCACTGGAATCCACCATCATGCTGGAACCACTAGACGTTTTGTTAGCAAATCTGTTGATCAAATCCGCTGGATAAATCTTTTGAGTCGACGTGGTTCATCACTTGACACTAAAAATTGTTGGGCTGTTACATTAGGGTGCACTTTAAGTCGTTCGCGATAACTTTCACTGAACCTTGTGATTTCTTCTCTAATGGAGGGCAATGGGAAGTCATTTTGGATGACGTTGTTTGGCATGTACCATGGTGCATCAACGATTATTCGTAATACGTTATTCTGGAACCTTTGCAGAATCTCAATATTGGCGTTGGCAGCTGTTCCTCAAAGTTGGATGCCATAGGTCCAACCAGTTCAATTATTGCCTTATAAAGAAGGATCTTATTCCAAGAATTCAATACATCCCATTGAGTTTCAGTCCAAGCTTTTTTCGTTTGGTGAAGATGTGTTTACGCCAAGTTAGTCTTCTATCTAGATCAGCGGTTCCCAATTAGTTTTGGCCGCGGAACCCTTGGGCGATGTAAAAAATTACTTGGTATCCTCTGCTGGTGTGGTAACTGACAGTTCTTTAGCTGAACCGGTGTGCAAGTATCTTTTCTCGTTGTGAACGTTACATGGACAGATTTTGACTAGTTGATTTTAATTCACCACTTTTTAATCCGTTTAGACCTTACTTGGAGATTTTCTGATGCTGTTGTTGGATTAATATGCGACGCGAGTATAGCAGTGTCTCATCGGCGAAGGTTGCAGTGATAGTTGATCCAAAACTTGAGAAAGGTCTGATGTGAACAGAACGGGACCCAATACACTTTCTTGGGGCACTCCAGAGTTAATAGGATAAAGGTCGGTGTAATCATTTTGCTGTTTGACTAGAAAATGTCGGTTAGATATGTATCAAATGTCTGACTAACATCCAGAAAGGCCGCCGAGCAGTATCTCTTAGCACTGAGGTCTTCTTGATGCTCAACAGTTGCTACCTGCTCAACAGTTCCATGAGAGTTTTGGAATCCAAATTGATGATGACTTAGAGAGCACAGGGAGTAAACTGATTGGTCTGTAGGATTTTATATCATCTAACTTGGGTATCATCATCATAATTTGGACAACATTCCATTGGTTTGGAAAGTGATTTAATCTAACGATAGCATTGAAAATTAAAGTAATGACTACTAGACATTTTCTACTTGTCTTTTGTAGCACTTTTCCTGTAATCAAGTCATACCCAGGGGCCCTTCTAGGATTTATAGCTTTTAGGATTATCCTTTCTACTTCTTGCACTTCACGTTCTTCTTCTGTTGACATGGATTAAAATGGTTGAAAAATGTTCGTCAGATGTGTTCCAAATGCATTAGCTTTTTCCTTATCACTTCTAATCCACCGGTTATTTCCGTTTCTAATTGGAGGAATTGATTGTTGTGGTCTACTTAATTTTTTTGTTGTCTTCCATAATGAATAATCAGTGGTTTCTGTTGCACTTATTTTCATTTCATCTTAGTTTCATAAAACTTTTGATCAGCTGATCAGTCGGTGATCGTCTGTTAAGTGCACATTTGAGTTTCATAAAGGTTTGTTAACACTTGATCAGCTGTCAAATCTTGATCACCCGAATTTCTAGGATCAAGATCAGAGATCAACATGATATTCTAAGCTAAAATTTAAAGTACTGATGAAACATATTTAAATTATTTTGAACAACAAAAAATGAGATATTTTGATTTAAAATCATTTCATCCGTTATCAACAAGGGTTAATATTTCAAAAAAAGCACATAACATACAAAAATAATTTAATGTCAACCAAAAGTAAATAATGCTTTATGAAAGCTTTATGATCAGTGATCACTGATCAGGGTCGGCTGATCAAGAGTTTTATGAAACTGGCTGTTGAATGTAATTATTATTATTACTTAGATTGTTGAACTAATACTAAAAATTGTTTCACACGCTTCGTAAAACATATAAACCCCTAAACTATGAACAACGGCTTATTCATAAATACTAGAGCTATAAAAATGCTACATATTAATAAAATAATGAATTCTTATTTTAACACTGGCTATTAGGTTTACCCGGGTTTACCAAATATTTTTTGAGCTCCTTGGATTTTTGGTCTCCATAATTAGCATTTCATGTACTTCTTTTGTGCATTTATTAAGTTTTATCACCTGATTATCTGGTTTCTTGCCAATGTTTGCTACGCTGGCTTTGTCGCGAAAAGAAATGTGGCAAATTTAAAATGTTAGTTGATTTTGGGATATCCTGTAGCACACACTTTTCACATTATCACTTGGTATATGTGCACATATTCCTTATTCTATTGGTACATTTACCGGAAAATGTGCACTTTTACCGGTATGACCTACTTTTTCCGTAACAGCTCAGGTTCAGATGTTTTAGAAAATTTTGATCACGAAAGTAATTTTACAAGAAGAAATTCCAAAAGTAAATTTGAAGCTTATTAGTAAAAAAAATCATTAGTTGTATTGCAGGTAAGTTGATCTAAGGAGTGCTTGTAAATAATCTTGGTCAAAAACATCGGCACATTTCAAAATCAGTTTTAACAGCTGATTTTGACAGATCTTTTGTAGTTTTGAGAATTGCAGGTAGTTAACTATTTAACTCATAAAATTTATTATAGCAGCATAGTTGACTATTTTACATCAAAATTGGCTTTTAACATTTTCATTGAAGATTACTTAAATTTATTGGTGTTATAAAATTATATTTACAGGGTCTAATCTCCAAGTTATAACAGAAAATGTACAAACTATTATTTTCGATTAGGTACCTATATAATATATTAAAAAAATTGCTAACATTTTTAGGTTAAATTGCACTTGCTATTCCGCTATTCGGAACGTTTCAGAAGAGTAGACAAAGAATACCTGTTAAGGACCTTCTTGGGAAAGGAAGATTGTCGACCACCTTGGTGAGCTAGACAAGCATTCACAAGTGTGTTATACACACCCCAAATCCCTTAATTTATATGAATGCCGAAAATAATAAATATTGTAGGTTTGCCTATTTGTTGGTTCAATTTTAGAGAAATCTAAACCAATACGTCTTGTGAGTTCTATCGTATTTAAAAACAATATGTTTTCAAAATTATTCCATGTAGTGAACCACTAAAACTTAAAATTTTGCAAATTCGTATTTTTATTAGGAACTTAGGATTTTTTTACTGCTTTTTTAATGTCCATAAGTCGAATGTTTCTAGGCGCATTTTCTAGAATTCTAATCTATTTGTCTCTTGAAAGAGTTAAGGAAGTTCTACTGCATTTTCAATTTTTTATAGGTTATGTTCTTTTATTTGGGTCTGAACACTGCGTATCTTTATTACGTCTCTATATTCGCTAAAGGTTGAAGTTCGAACTTCATATAATATTTGACATAGATTGGTTCCTTATTACATAATTACATTATGTCCAATTGGTAAATAGCAAGGCAATTAACTCCAGGATGTCGCCTTATAAAATATAAGTAAGATCCTTTGTAGTATATTATGTTAGTTTCTTAGCGAAAACGATCGTTCCATAGAGAAATCTAATTTTTATTGCCTATGCTTAATATTATACAATAGGGAATAATACAAAAAAGCGCTTCCTATGAAACCATCCCTAGTAAAATTTTATCCTAAAATCTTAAAGAAAACTTATTTTGGTTCCCACGTAAACTGCAACAACTTCTAAAAAATGTCTTCAGTCGGCTCGAATGTGAATTGGCATGATTAAAACCGAACATCAGGTACACTTTTGTGGGATATGCTAGGAACAGGTTGGAACATCCCGCGCTTTTTGGCATTGTGTTATATTACACGTTTACAGTTGTTTTGTCCACATTTTTCTCTAAAATACATACCTTGGCTCACACAGAGAAGGCCTTTAGATTTTACTTTTGACAGTCAGCTGAGTGGTTTTATTTTATTACCGATGCCCTTGTCATTGATGATGGTGCAGTCCTCAGATTATATTATAATGATATGCAGTATGAAGGCGAAGGCATCATCACAATTAAAACTCTTTTTTAATTTCGTATTGTTAATACATATCAAATGTAATCCGAAAAAGTTACGACAATAAATCACTAAAAGACTATTTCAATGGGAATCAGCTGACTTTACAGCTGACTTTGACATTTTAGAAAAGTCTCTTTAAATTTTCGAATACCAGGTAGTACTACACAGTTAGAATTATCATAAAACGAGCGCTTATTCATTACTGACAATTGCAGTACCCCAACACCTACTTGAATACCTACCCCCAATGTTTAAATCAGCTGACTTTGACATTTTACAGAATTCATTGAAGAAATGACACTCCAATGTTTTTTATTCAAAAATTTGTTAACTGCCTCCTTTTTGTTTCGCACAAAACCTGTAGTGAGGTTATGAAAACAAAAGAACGATATTAATTGAGTACGAAGTATAAAAGATAATTTGCATCGTAAATAAATTATCTTGAACGTAATGACCATGATGTGAAAGAAATGTAATTTAAAAAAGTAATCAAATCATCTTTTATTTATACATAAGTTGAAAAATTTAAAACATTATTTTATTGTGATGTTAAATAATGTGCATTACATTTTTAAGTATATTAAGTACTCCATGATTTAGACAAGTATTAATGCCTTATAATTTCACATTTTTAAGATTTATGTGTTCCCACCGGATCTCGAAAATGCATTTCTAAAATCTGGATATCGTTTTACGAAACCTGAAAAGCGCGGGAAGCTTTGGTATGTGAAGATGTTAAACTTCCACAAATAATCATCCAGTCCTACTACCTAAAGATACTGTAAAATTTTATCCAAAAATATTTGGCTAGTACGAATATATACAAACTCAAAATATTGGAATATTGATGATTTACAAAAAATGTGGTTATGTATTTAGCACATTGTTCATCAAGTAGAATATTTATGGTTTTCTCTTGTGAAAATATATTTAATTAAATAAACTAATAATCAAATGCATATCACCGTATTTCACTATTGTTGAAACCCCTCAGATGGATTTAATTAAAAAAAAAAATTATAAGCCAATATTTTGACAAAAAACTAAGATATTTCAACTGAATGTAATAGAACTGTCATCTTAAGATTTCGAGGAACAGGTTGCAAAATCAAACCCTTAGGACAACCGCCTTTTCTTTGTCCGCGTTAATAACCGCCCTCAATGATGTGTGCGCCTTTATGAATCCATGTGAACAATTTTCTCATTCAACAGTGATTTTTGTCGTATTTTATTGTGGAATTTTTCTACTTGAGTAAATTTAAGGCATCTTTTATCACAAATAGCCATAATAAAATTAAATAATGGCGGTAGGTCTTTTTATTGGATGGTTTTATTCTTGAAGAATTAACAAGCGTATAAATGCAATAGTTACTATTAGCCGCATGAAAAGAGATGTAATAATAGCGAAAAATTATTGGAAAACTTACAACCTAACCAACCTTTTAAATTAAACAAATTAAATTTTCAATAGCAAGAAATGCAATTCAAAAATATTATAAAATTTTGAAAAAGTACTAAAAACGATTTTATAATCTTCGGCAGGAAATATAAATTAAAAATGTCTCAATATTCTAAAAAGCCATTTTAAACATCTCTTTCTATTCACTTCAATAAGTAAACAAGAGTAACCACCCGCATAGCCGACATTTTTAAATGCCAAGAATCAGTCAGCTGAGATTTTGAGCGAGGTCTTCCGTTAAGGCGGGAATCCTCGACGCGTTTCAGACTTAAGATTAAACCAGTTACAAAACTGGACTTTAACGGACCAAATTCCACATATTTTACATGCATCAAGACTTTTTACTTTAAATGCAAAAAACAAATTAAAATTTATGTAATAACTCGAAATTTTTTTTTATTTAATCAAAAACGCATCACAATTCAAAAATATTACAATATTACAAACCTACTGTATTTCTTTTTTGATTGTTTAACTTTTTCCATTATTCAAATTACAGTTTCAATAATTATTAATCTAAAATGTACTTCAAATTTTTTTTTTTTAGCTCATTACAAAGTAGGTTTGTTAAATAAGTACAATGCCCAATTCTTTCTTCAACACTTTTTGACAACTTTTCTAAACTTTTAATAAGCTTCTTAAAAATTCTTGGAAAAAAAGTTGAAACTGCTAGTTTTGCAGACGTTGATCATTGAATAGATTCATGCTCCATTTAAGCTTCTTACCAAAACTGCTCAATAAAATTTAAAAAATTTGATAGCCTAGTATTGTAGTTATACCCTGCATTATATTACTCACGAATAAATGATCTCTATTTTGTTCATCAAAATCCGTTCAGTAATTTAGGCTCTGGAGCAGTGGTTCCTCGGCGTTCAGCGGAGTTTTCGCGAGCCTATTTGTGTCTTTTAATAATAATAAATTCAATGGCGCCTGCACATCTCGTCTTGATGCCCTTGCTTCGATGCGGTTGGCGAGAAAAGAAAAAACACAAACAAAAGAAAACTGAAAACGTCTCAGAATGCCATGTGAACTATGTAAACAGAGATGGTTTTATAAGATAGATTATGCGTAAGACTAAACGGATATTTCACTTGGTTTAATTTTCGGCATCATATTTCTCATTCGCAAAATGCAAAAGTGGCTTACCTTATGTTGCCAACTTATGGCAATCGAAGAAATCCTGCAACATAATACTTCTAAAATTTAGAGCTTGGGCAAAACCACCCAGTTTGAGAGATTGACTGGATTTTTGCGTTATTTAACTTGACGTACCTAATATAATTTGAAATCAGCCGTTAACAATAAGGAAGCCATAACTATTTTATAATAATAAATTTATTAACATTACTGCTTTATGCAAGCTCACATCGCCCATATCGCATCGTCAATCTAAAAAGTGACCTGTTATCTTTCTATGTTGGAGGTTCTTATTCTATAAAATGCAAAACTGTTATTAGAACAACAATCAAACCATAAAATTAATTTAGATAATAATTAAATTAAGAACAACAGAATAAATTAATGCAATAAAATTGAAAATAAAATAAATAAGTTTTGCAATTAATTTAAAAGTAATCAATCATAAAACAATTGAAAATTAATTATCTTCATTATATTGCTTCTTTCTAAACAAACACTAACGAGTACGTACGTTCTATATGCATTAATACGAGTTAATTTATATTGCATTTTGCAATGCTATATTTTATTTAATTTTTTAATATAAAATTACTGTCCGTGAAATTTCTTAGCCGAAGTCATATATATTTCATTTTTAGGTAAATAATATTTAAACTTCAGGTATTTTGAAATATTATTATTAAAATTCAACGCTAGGAAATGTAAAACGTAACAAACGATACCCGATAACGTGATAATAATGTTACAAATAACAACAATTTTTGATAACGTTATGTAACCGGGAGCCGGACATTGGAACGCGGCCGGTTAAACGCGGTCGTTTGAACGCAGAGACGCTTGAACGCAGAGACGTCTGAACGCAACGCAGGGATGTTTGAACGCAATAAATTGATTTTTGATATAAATAAAAAAAAGACGCAAAAAATTATTATACATTATGTAATTGTGTGATTGAACAAAAAGTGAGATTCATCCCCTTTCCAGTAGCACACTTTGCCGAATTAGATGGCCTTAGGGGATATTTTTAATTGCTATAGCCTTCCACCTCGGATTAAACTTATTAAACCGCGTGTTTGGATGGTCCATTCTCCATTTGTCTTAATAATGAGTAATTTATTATTACATTTAAATACAATAAGGGGGGTGAATTGTAACTAATTGCTCGCGTTCAATCGTCTTCGCGTTCAAACGTACCTGCGTTCAATCATCTTCGCCTTCAAACGTCCCTGCGATCAAACGTCTCTGCGTTCAAACGACCGCGTTCAACCGGCCGTGTTCCAATGTCCTAGACCAGTGATGGCGAACCTATGGCACGCGTGCCATTGATGGCACGCGACACAATATTTTGGGCACGCCACCGATCAAAAAATACACTATTAAATATTATATTTAATTATCTGATGGCACGTCTATGGCCTCATTAAACATTTCTTTAGAAAAAATGGCACGTTGATACATAAAGGTTCGCCACCCCTGTCCTAGACCGTTAAAAAACAATAACGTTATTGGTAACGTTATTGGGAAAGTTATCGAGAAACTAGATTTATCTGGACAATATAATATAGTACCTACAGTTTCATATTGTAACGTTACAATGAAATATGATAACGTTATTGTAACGTTTTAAACTCACATATTTTTACTAATTTTGACATGAATAGGTTTGTAAAATCGGTAACATGTTCCAAAGAAAATGTAATGAAAACCTCAATGTATATGTGACTATGTAACGGTAACATGGAAGTAATCCTTGTATCCGATAATATAAAACCGCGAGTACCTTATCTAATAAGTCTACGGCTACGGAAACAACACAACAGTTAGAAATTCGATTACAAAAAACCGAATAAGAAACGTCTCGTACAGGGGTACGAAAGAAAGTCCGACTTGACGAAAACCGATTGAGAAATGCCCACCCATCAAGACAAATATTTTACTATTAAAGCAAAAATTAGTGTCTCCCGCGATAACGTATTTACGTTAAACCTAACGGCTATGTCTCCGAACATAACCTTGAAGTTTAACCTACTTTCTGTTTGACCGGAAGCCAAAATTTTGTTTTTGCTATCATACTATGATGCAATGTCCCTTGTTAGAAGATTACAATTACCTATATACCCACGTGTCGTTTGATATCTAATCTCGGACGTATCTCTCCGAAATTACCGACCTTGATCTTTAAAAATTTGCTTGATATAGTAAGTACAATTTAGCACTTTTAAGCTCTGCTAAACAAATTTAAAAAAATTTTAATTATAATAAATTCATTGTGCTTTGATAACATAGGGTTCTCGCATACTATAAAAGATAAAGTTCGTTAAGTAGTATGCAGTTTTGTAATATAACGATGAGTCAACTAAACGAATGAAATTGAAAGTTATCCGATAACCCGGATCCCCAACCCGGCCACAAAATTCATCCGATTCCTTGGTTCTCAGATTCCACGTAAAACTATAGATCTCAACTCAGGGTGGTGTTAGGCTACGTACAGAGTGAACGCTGGTCGCCGAAACCTGCTTACCAGCTTGAATGTTTTTTTATTGAAAAGCCAGGTTAGTTTGTCCTCGATTGCATTAATTCTTCATTAGCCCTTTTTCTGCCCACTCCTGGACATAAGCCTCTCCATATTATGGAGGTTTCTTGGCCATAACTCACCACGCTGGGCAGACGGGTTGGTTAGTAGTCCGCAGATCGATTTTGGACTATAGTTGTTTTACATCCGGTAGCAGCTTCCTAGCATTCAGATATGCCTGTAAGCCCTGTTTTTTGTTAACGGTGGCAATTCGTGAACTCAGGGGGACCGCCGGCTTAACGTGCCCTTCGAAGCACGGAGACTTGGTCATAAGAAAGTTTGACTCTCCCCGGGTTTGAACCCGGTCCCCGCATTCGCATCCAACTGCGTTAGCTGCAAAGCAGTGACCGTCTCGTTGCATTAATTAATATAATATTGCCGCGTGTAATTTGAGCCCTAAGCATTTGGACTTAAGGGTTCCTACACTGGTACCTTAAAACGAGTTCCAGGGGTTTATTAATTGATGTTAATAAATAAAAATCGCATTCCACTTAACAATACCCATTTACTAATAATAAATATATACAAAATTAAGAGATAACTACACTTACCCAAAAGCACCAAACGGCTGGGATTAACACTCGACCGTTCGATCACAATAATCAAACACTACTAACTACGTCTGTGCCTCAAAAGTGCTGATGTATAAACACACCAAGTAATCGTCTTGCAAGTCGTCCGTAAGCAATTTATTAAGGAACGTGCTTAAATGTAAATATGAAAACGTAGACGCTTGCAAGTTCGAATAACTCAGGAGTCCATACCTCGACACTTGATCCGTTCCATCCGGTCATAGTGCGCTTTTACGGTCGGGGTATAATTACGTTGATTTGATAAATTTGTATTCGCGACATGCCCTCCTTCCGTAAAAGCGACTGACCCAAGTCGAATAAAACAGTAACAGATTAAAACTAACGAAAAAACAAAAAGAAATAGTATTAATATTTAAATATATGAACGTTTCCCACTTACTACTAAAATTGTTTCTATTACTAAATTCAATTACACGTAAATATTTTTGTTTGGTTAGTGTCTCTTTTCACATAATGTATTTTTTGCTCATTTAAACTATTGTCCTTATAATATGTTCTATGTAAAGCTTATAAGGGATTATAGTTTTAAATTTTCCATCACTTTCGTCTTTTATTTCACTATATATTTACTTTGTCTTAGTGGGTATTTCACATATTTTTTTTTTTTTAAATTGCTCGAGTTCACTTTATATTAATTTAGTTCAATCATTCTGTTCCATGGTTTCCGTCACATATTTTTTTAGTATTACTTTGATACCTTATTTAATCCTATTAGCAAACATAACGTCATTTGTAAAGGGGTAGTGTCTTAGAATTGCTTTTTAATGGTAAACAATTAAATTGAACACGATTAAAAACTTTTCACAATGAGAATTCAAACTTTTACTATAATACAGATATTTTTTTTAAACATGATTTTCTTCTTTTGTGTAGCCATTTGGTCTTTTATGCTTTATGCTTATAATTTTTTTTTTTTTTTTGCATAATATGTTTTTCAATTAACATTAAAGCGCACTAATTTAAGCTTAACACGCCGTGTCGTCAGTAATGCAATTGTTATTATTTTGGCTTACAGTATTTATTGATCTTAAAAATCATTTGTTTGAATTATCAATTCTGGTTGATTTGTATGTATTTTTTTTGTTTGTTTGTTATCCTCAAGGTGAACTTTGAGATTATTTTTTTTTTCTTACGCGAATCAAAATTGCAATTATAAGGCATCCACTACAATGATTTATCTCATTATTATAATATTCTGGATTAAAAAATCCTGACAACATTTTTAGTTGAACATTATTTTGATTTGTTTAATTCACATTCTTTTTATTATTTAACACAGTGTACTAGAATTAATTTATTTTTCAATTTGAATTTGCCGTTTAAATTTCTCCCTCTTTTCGATATTGAATTTTCATCATTGCCTTTCTATTTAAATTATCTTCCTCGCGTGCAACATATTTTTTCCGAAATATGCATTTTCTTTTTATTTCTAGCGCCTTTATTTACTTTTGATACATTCGAATTATTCGCCACATATTTTTTCCCGTATTTGAATTGTATCCAATAATGCATTTAATTAAATTATTACCCTCGCGTGCCCCATATTTTTTCACATATGCATTTTCATTAAATTGAGCTTCGTCTTTACTTTTTGCTCTTTAATTATTTCCCTTTTAAATTTTTATGCTATGAGTTCTAGATATGCAACTAAGTGATGACGAGGTTTGTACGTACGGTGTCATTGACTTAATTGCATAAGTTTACCTCATTACTTATTGTATTACATGTTTTGATAAGTTTGGATAAGGAACGGATCCTTTTTTCTGATGTTAATTTATTTTGAGCTCAATAGGTATTAAATTCCTTACCCAAAATTCTCGCCACATTTTATTTAGTCGACTATATTTTACAATTTTACAATCTTCCATAATATAATTATTTTGTATGCGTACTTTCTTCGTTTCTTCTTTTTTTTTCTTCTTTCACTAATTTTTTGATGACGCTTATTATTTAATATTCACTACCGGATTTTAATTTGTATTTAAATTCTTATTAGTTTCTTATACCCGGTTTGTTTCACACTATTATTTTTCGGCTAGTTTATTTTTTGTTTAATTTAAACTCGTACGATGGATTATTTAGAAGTACACTTGTTGAGAATTAAATTTTTTATGTTGCGTAGTCCATTTGAAATGTTGCTGTCGGCCTTATTGTTTAGTTGTTAATTGAAATTTTCACTTGACCATGGTACTTGGTTTCTTGCGGAATCCCCAACCGTATTAATGTTTTTGGTAGTAAAGGTTTGTTGATTGGCCCTTTTCATTATTTTCTGTTGAAAGGTCCTCGGGGTTGGTTGGATGGTTACCTAAAGCCTCAGTGGTATCCAGTGGTTATTAACGTTATTTTTTGTTGTTGCGATTTTAAATTTGGCAAGAAAGATTTTTCTTTTTGAAGGTAGGATAATATTTTGATAAGAAATCTTTGTTGAGAATATTGTAGGATAATATTTGGATAAATAATTTTTGTTGAAAATTTTATTTTGAAAAGGAAAAGATTTAGGATATTTTTTGAGGTTATTTTAGGTTTGAATTGAAAGTATTATTAAAGTTGTTACTCCATGGAATGATTGATTCCGTCCAAAGGGTTCCGGCTGACAATTTGATATTTCGGGTCCAAGTGAAATTAGTAGCGGATTCCTTTCTTCCCCAAAAATGTGGTTCTTTATAAAACTAGCGTGCTAAAACTTAATATTAATTAGTTTGCTAATTACTACTTTTAAAAAAATTTTCCCTTTAAAAATTCTTCTTAAATTATGTTGTTAAAGTTTATTTTTATTTCCTTAAAAAACATCTTAACCTAATTAAATTTCCTGATTATTATTAAAGTGATTAAAATAATATTATGTAATGGGCATTGCTCGCTTCAATAAAAAGAAAGATATTTGTAACTTAACGTTATTTTCCTTATTCATTAACTTATTAATCCTATAATTATTTGTATCAAGTAACATTGCTGTATTTACACGTTTAGTTTGGTTTTTTCTATAAATCAAGCGGTTTATTATTAATAAATTTCCTTTGTTAAGGCGTGGTACCTACTGTTTATTCTGGTTTCCACTCTTCATAATAGGGTAAAATTCGGGATACGTGAATTATTTCGCGTTTAGAATTAGGATGATTTGTTTTTGCTACTTCATAATTAACCTCAGAAACTTGATCCGTTATAAGATATGGTCCAAAATATTTTAGTAAAAGTTTTTCGCTGCGACCAATTTTGCGAATTGGAGTAAAAATTTTCACTTTGTCGCCGATTTTGAATTCTAAGTGCCTGTGTTTACTGTCATAACGAATTTTATCCTTTTGTTGTTTCGAGATGATGTTTTCTACTGCTAGACCTCTGGCATTGATTACTCGGTCGTGAATTTCTTGGACAGTAGGATTTTGTATGGTTACGTTCAAGGCAGCTTGTGTGGGTAGGACAGGTTCCCTTCCATGGACCAAGAAAAATGGAGAAAACTGGGTAGTCTCCTGTACAGAACTGTTATATGCGAATACACAATGACACAAGTATTCATCCCATGTTGTCTGTTCTTTATTTGTGAATATTGATATCATATCAACAAGAGTCTTGTTGAATCGCTCAGTGAGGCCATTGCTCTGTTGATGATATGCGCAAGTATACTTGCTGTTTGTACCCATGAGGCGCAAAAGTTCCGTAATAACACCTGATAAAAAAACAGCTCCGCGATCACTTATTAAATTCTTTGGGGAACCGTGTCTACATATTATGTTTTCGAGTAAGAAACGAGCCACTTGGTTTATTTTTCCGCTAGTTAAAGCTCTTGCCTCTACATAACGCGTGGCGTAGCAAGTAGCTACGATTATCATTGTTTTTCCATTTTTGCTTCTTCTAAATGGACCTAGTAAATCTATTCCCATTTGTTCGAACGGTAATCCAACCGGAATTGGTTGTAAGAACCCTGCGGGCTTCGTGTTTTTCCTTCCCTTCCTATGTTGGCAATCTGGACATCCTTTTACAAACCTTTCAACATCCTTCTGTAGTCCCCGCCAATAATATCTACTCATAATTTTTTTTAACGTTTTTGTAATTCCTAAGTGCCCTGCAAGTGGTTCACTATGGTGGTTTTTCAAAATTTCCGAAATCATAGATTTAGGTATTACCAGTAAATTAGAATTCCCGGTTATGTTGCCATTTTGTTTGTACAATACTCCATCTATTAATTTAAAATTTTTTGCACGTTTCCTTGAGCCTATAGTGAGTTTAGGTCCTTGAGGGTTCTCCAGAGCGTTGATTATTTCGGTTATGTCAGGGTCCTTTTTCTGTTCTTTTTCTAAGTTTTTGGCTTCTGTCAAAAAGGTGGGTATTTCTATTGCTGTTTCTTCATCATTCAGAGTTCCCAAAGTTGTGGGATTTCTGGAGAGAAAATCAGCATCTTGATGGTGTTTTCCGCTTTTGTACAAAATTTGATAATCAAATTCAGCCAATTTAATCGACCATCTTGCAAGTTTACCACTTAAAGCCTTAGATTCAGCCAAATAACAAAGTCCGTGATGGTCCGTAATTATCCGAACAGGTTTTCCAAAAATGAGATGCCTGAAATATGATAAGCTCCATATGACTGCTAAGCATTCTAATTCTGTGATGGCGTAATTTTTTTCTGCTTTTGTCAATGACCGACTTCCGTAGGCCACGGGATGCATTTGATCATCCTTGCCTGCCTGTAATAATATGGCACCCAATCCTTGAGTACTAGCATCAGTTCTTAATTCACAGCCTTGCGTGGGATCAAAATGCCTTAATAGTGGAGCTTCGGTTAGCTTCTTTTTTAAAAATTCAAAAGATTCCTGTTGATTTTTTGTCCATTGAAATCCATTTTTTGTGGTTGCCTCGTAGAGCGGTCTTGCAATTATGGAAAAATTGGGTATAAACTTCCTATAATAATTACATAGCCCTAGAAAGCTTTGCGTGGTTTTAACGTTACTTGGTGTTCCAAAGTCTCTTATAGCACTTAATTTACTTTCATCGGGTAATGTGCCCTCTTCGTTGATGATGTGACCCAGTACTTTAATTTCTCTTTCCGCGTAAAAACACTTTTTCGGTTTAAGTGTAAGGTTTGCATTTCTTAGCCTTTGAAATACTTTTCCCAATATTTTTAAATGTTCGTCAAAGGTTGACGAAAACACGAAAATATCGTCCAGGTAAATCATCACCTCTCTCCACTTCATACCTTGAAATATTCGATCTGCGAGGTCTTGGCACGTACCAGGTGCGTTGCACAATCCGAACGGCAAAACATTAAACTCATATAAGCCATGTCCCGGTGCAATGAAAGCGGTATATTCCTTTGAGCTTTCCTCCATCCCGATTTGCCAGTACCCGCTGAACAGATCTAAGGATGAGAAGTATTTCGCCCCGTTTAAGTATGTCAAAATATCTTCCATGTTTGGTAAAGGATAGCTTGTTTTCTTAGTGCAACTGTTTAATCTGCGGTAGTCCACACAAAACCTCTTTGTATCATCTTTTTTATCGGCTAAAATTATTGGACTGGACCATGGGCTTTGGGATCTTCTTATTACTCCAGCTTCTAGCATTTCCTCAATTTGCTTATCAATTAATTCACGTTCGCTAGAGGACACTCTATATGCTTTTGATTTAATGGGTGCGGCTCCTTGAACATCAATTTGGTGTTTTACTAAATTTGTACGTCCCATTTGACATGTCTCTTTCGCGAATACATCTTCGAATTCCATTAATAGATTTGCTAATTGAAATTTTTCACTACCGCTTAAATTTTTGCTGATGTTATGATCCTCAATAGTTACAGAATTATCTATTTGGCCATATAACCAGTTGTCCTCATAAGTGGGGGAGATTAAACACTCGTTAATTTGATGTTTATCTTTTAAGAACCCTATTGTTGTATTCTTAAAAATATGTAAAGGTAAATTTGAATTTAAAAAAATATCTATTGAATAATTTAAATCAGTTTCTTGTTTTAATTTTGATACTAAACAAAGTTGATTTTTACATAAAAAAATATCGTTTCCTTCAAAAAAGGAAAGATTTAAATAAGGGTTATTACATTGAAGTGTTAATTGAATGTTGGTGGTTGTTTTTGGCAAGATTTTATAATTTTCATCTAACCTTAATTTGCCCTGATTATCTTTAACAATTGTAACATCTTGAGTTAATTCATTGAAGAAGTTACTTTTGCTGTTATTTGAATTGTCATTTTTTATAATTTCATTAGCTTCTTCTTGTATTACTTCAATTTTGTCATAATTGGGTGGTTCATTTAGTTTTTTTGAAGTTTCAAAACGATTTTTATGTTCTTCTAAAATTCTTTTTGGTGGTTCATGAATTAATGCCTCAACTAATATTTTATTTCCTGATTGTGTATTTTGTATATTATTTTTTGAATCGATACTTTTGTTAGATTTAATTATTGAAGTATATTCTAGGCTGCAGATTACGTTCCCTTCTGAATTTAGGTTTTCTGTACTTACATATTTTTGAAATTTTACTAGAAAACTTTCTCTGCCCTCCCCTATGGTTAAGGTCGATTTCCTAAAATTAATGTTGGCATTATTGGCTATTAAAAAATCACAACCCAAAATAGCCGGTCTTGGTAGAGAATTGACTACTAATGCCGGTACTTCGAAAATTTTGTTTTCTATTTCGATTTTTATAATACATTTTCCAGTTATTTTGACCATTTGATCCCCTGCGGTATGCATTATAAAATTCACTTTTTTGATATTGTATGGGTTGACATATTTACTTCTAATTATGTTGTAATTAGCTCCGGTATCTATTACTATTTCTTTGTTTAGGTAACCGTTTATATGACCTGTAATGGTTACTATTTTAGGTTGATTATAGTGTTGTTCACCGTTTATTTGTATGTTGGACGAGATGAATCGGTGACCGTATCTCGTCCCTCGGAGTTTGGGGAATTGATGTCGCTATTTGGGTGGTTGTAATTGGGTCTTCCGTTATAGTTACCCCTTCCCCGGCCGTAATTACTTGAACCTCGAGGATTGTAGTTGTAGCTTCTGTAATTTTGGTTATCGTTTGGTTTATTAAAATTATTACTACCATTTCTTGGGTTATTAAAATAATGGCTTCCACTTCCAGTGTTGTAATTTTGAAACGGTTCATTTGAACCATTTCTATAGTTATTTGTTGGTTGATAATATCCCCCTCTACCTCGATTTGATTGAACATTTTGGGTGTTTTGGAAATGGAATCGTTGGTTATTGGTACCAAACGTTGTAGGTTGGTTGTACCAACATTTATTAGCAGCGTGCCCTTTCTTTTTACACACCCCGCAGGTTATTATATTATTATTAGTAGTTGGTCGGTTAGGTATTACCATATTATTTTGGTAAGAATCGCGGTATCTTAACGATTCAAAATTATTTGATTTATTACTTGGAGCATTATTTGTAATTTCAGAATTTAATATAGAAGTTACATTATTTACTTCGCTGGCCGCTATCTTTAGCTCCCAGTCACTTAACTTATGTACGATTTGTTCCAAGTCGTTGATTGTCATTCCATTGTGCCTTAAAGTGAAGAACATCTGAAAATATTTTGGGTGAAGACCATTTTCAAAAAATTCCGAAAAATCTTCATTTTTCATTTCTTGATCAACGTCTTCTGCGAGAGTGATCATATCGTAAAAGTATTTCTTTATACCCTCAGTTGGTTGCTGTTTTCTGTTTAATAATTTTGCTTTGGCTATTTTTATAGCTGAATTACCCGCGAATTTTTTAGTGAAGTCATCTTTTATTTGGATCCAAGTTTTGGTGTTATTTGCCGGATCTCTTAAATATTTTGAATACCAACTATTTGCAGCGCTTTCTAAAAATGACCCTAAAAATTTAATTTTATGGGAAGTGTCCCAACCGTTACCGATCGCTATTCTCTCGTAGGTGTTTAAAAAATTTAGTGCCCCATCCGTGGCAGCATTAAAAATAGGTGGTGATATAAATTTTGGAAAACGCGGATTAAAAACCGATTCTTCAACTTCCCGGACCGTGGTATCATTTGTCGCCATTGTTATTGGTTTAACCGGTTCTCCCGTAGAAGTTTGAGAAGTTTTTATTAAATTATTAATGTTTATTTGTTGTAACGTATTATTATTTTTGTTGTCTGTACAAATTAAACTTTCCCTAGGCGTAATAGGAGGGGAAGACCTTGCAACTGTGTAACTTCGGTGGGATGGATTTTCGGTGTTTCGTGTTAACGTCGTATTTATGTCTTCTGGTTCAAAATTTTCCGTACTTCGTACTGGCGGAGTAAATTCGCTACTTTTTAATGTTGAATCTTCATGTATTGATGATAATTCACTTAATTCAATCAAATCGTTCTCGGAATTTGTTAGATTACTTATTTGGTCAATATTTTCTGTATTAGGAACCACTAAGTTTTCCGTGAGATTACTATTACTACTCTCCAAAATATCTGAATTAAATATGATTTTGGTTCGATTTTTTGAACCTTTAACTTTTGAGCGTGTATTTTGATGCACCCCTGACATTAAAATTTATCTTTTTATTTAGGTTACAAAATTTACTATGTTGTCATTTTGTTTGAGGTAACCCACGATTTTTAAATCGTACCCATACTTCAATTTTTAGTTTTAACCTTACTTATTTTAATAATCATACCTAATTTTAAATAATATCTAATTTTAATTTTACCTATCCTATATGTACATAATTTTATTAAACCCCAAATATTAAAAACAAATTTCTAAAAATAAAAATTTTTTTTGATAATTGCCTAAATTTTTTGGGATTCCTGGGCAGATCCAGGACCAGACACCTCCACCATGCCGCGTGTAATTTGAGCCCTAAGCATTTGGACTTAAGGGTTCCTACACTGGTACCTTAAAACGAGTTCCAGGGGTTTATTAATTGATGTTAATAAATAAAAATCGCATTCCACTTAACAATACCCATTTACTAATAATAAATATATACAAAATTAAGAGATAACTACACTTACCCAAAAAGCACCAAACGGCTGGGATTAACACTCGACCGTTCGATCACAATAATCAAACACTACTAACTACGTCTGTGCCTCAAAAGTGCTGATGTATAAACACACCAAGTAATCGTCTTGCAAGTCGTCCGTAAGCAATTTATTAAGGAACGTGCTTAAATGTAAATATGAAAACGTAGACGCTTGCAAGTTCGAATAACTCAGGAGTCCATACCTCGACACTTGATCCGTTCCATCCGGTCATAGTGCGCTTTTACGGTCGGGGTATAATTACGTTGATTTGATAAATTTGTATTCGCGACAATATAGGGTGTTTTTTTAGCTGCATGAGAACTTTCAATATGGATAACAATTGAACCAAGATTGTTATGGAAACAGTTTTTTGACATTTGTGTTTAGCTAGGTTTGGCATTTGATAATGCATAGATTGACCATTGAACAACGCTACCAAATTGGGCTCACAACCAATTGGAAGTGGATCCATTTTATTACCGTAAAATTTTGTTCAGTGACGAGGCACATTTCTGGTTAAATGGGTATGTGAACAAACAAAATTGCCGTATATGGAGTGAGACCAATCCGGGACATTATCTTGAGACTCCATTGCATCCATTAAAATTGACTGTTTGGTGTGGAATACACGCCAACGGCATCATTGGTCCATATGTCTTTCGAAATGAGGAAGGAGCTACCGTTACGGTGAATGGTGTGAGATATCGACACATGCTCAATACATTTTTGTTTCCAAAACTTCAAGAGCTAAACATTGACAACTTATGGTTCCAACAGGATGGTGCTACGTGCCACACAGCCAACGAAACCATCAATTTATTGAAAGGACAATTTGGTGACAACATTATTTCAAAACGTGGTCCTATCAATTGGCCTCCAAGATCGTGTGATTTGACACCTCCAGATTATTTTCTGTGGGGGTATGTTAAATCCATGGTTTATGCTAACAAACCAACAACTCTAGAAGCATTGGAGGCTAATATTCAGCAAGCCATTTATGAAATAAAGCCAGAAATATTGGAAAAAGTGGTCAAAAATTGGACTGAACGGATGCGCTTCGTAACCATTAGTCGTGGTGGTCACATGCCGGAAGTCATGTTCAAATCATAAATGCCTTTAACTGTACTTTCATAAAAAAATTATAACCAAAACATTCCGTCAGGTTTTTAATGTTTTATTTCATTTTGAAGTTCTCATGCAGCTAAAAAAACACCCTATATAATTAATAATATAATAAGTAATACATTAATTACCGTAAGCAAGGAAGTAAAAAGTACAATTTTTATTCTTACTTAAATTTTTCTACTTACTATATTATGATTATATTTATTCAATCTTTTAGTGTTTGTAGAATCATCATCAAGTTTAGATGTTCTTCTCAAATAATGTATTCGTATTTGAAGTTAATTTATTGAATGTATGCGTTATACATAAACAACAAATGTAAAATATGTTGATTTCAGATTTTTATAGTAACAAGCACAATGAATTCTTGCTCAACAATAACAAATTAATGTAAAAGAATAACAAAGAACATTGCATTCATCCCTAAAAAACATAATATTTTATACATAAATAAAACAAAAAGAATTAAATTAATATAAACTTAATAATGTTAATACCCACCTTTTCAAAATTTAAATATAATATAATTTTGTGCTCTGTTGTGAGTGCTGAGATTAATTCAACCCAGTACCTAGTAATTAAGTAGTTTTGTGCTAATTATGTGCTCTATTCGGGAATTTGTTAGAGCACTTAATTCGCGAACAGAACACATAATTAGCACAAAATTATTGTATATTTAATTTTTGGTTGTGAAAAACTAGAACGATTATCTCGAATCCTTTCGAAATGATGCTTTTTAGCCCAGAACAAATAAAATAGTAAACAATCAAGCTTTAAAGGTGTTAATGTAATAATTTATTATTAGTGAGTTTCATTAAGTTCTATTGACATTATTTGATACGATCAGGTCAACAACAAGGCGTCCAAGATTTATGTTTGATTTACGATGGCACAGTTTTAATTATTATTGAATAACGAAAATTAATTAAATAGTAACAAAATTGTTTCGTCTATCTAAATCTAATTAATAAAGAACTTAAGCAGAATTTTTTGAACTATTGTGATTGGGTTTATCAGTAAACAGTAGGTAAGTATTGAAATTTTTTAAATATTATGCGGAAGTGAATTTCTGTTAACATAGGCGACGTCACCTACTTGGATTAATCACAAATTGATTCTCAGTCCCAGTTATAATTGATGGCGCCACGCAGATATTTAAGAGCCTGTTCGATAACATCCTTGAATACTTTTGGCGGGAATCATGCCTGGTTTTATTGTAGAAATTTTAACGTGATTTTAAATTAAATATTACTCAAAAGTATTATTTGTTAGTAATTACCTGAATACGATTGCAGATTACTTTGCAAACAAGAAAATTATTTTGTAACGAATTTATGATACAAAATTAAGTACCGTATCGGTGTGAAGGAATGTGTAAATAACCAAGAAAATTAGAAGTACGTTTAGCCCCCCACGATTAATAATAGAATAGAAAACCGTCACAAATTCTGGATAAAACCATACTAATACTCAACCTAAAGTCAAACGTGTCTTTTTATATATTTGAGATATTTTTTGTGCAAGTTATATTGAATAAAGAAATCTTTTGAAATGTTCGGCAAGTTAACCACAAAAAGAACTAATGCACTTGACTACCTCATATAGGTACAATTTTCTATAACACCCACCTGATTTCAAAAATATTTATTTTTCCGCTTCCAGAATACAGGAATGATTTATTTTCTATATAAAGACCTACAGACACTTTCAACAATAGCTTTTTCTTTAATTTAAATTTTACCCAAGGTTTAACGATGCAATAAAATTTATTGTTTCGTATTGATAATTTTTTTGAAATTTTACATTTACCTACAACAAAATACAAAACTCATTTAAAAATTTTGGTTTTATTATAATTTATTTAAATTATTTAATATAATTTTTGAGCAACAATAGCAAGAATTTTTAAATTCGGAGCGCGGGTTCATTGATGAAGACCATTAAAAAATATTAATTACCAAATAAATAATTCCTTATCGTTAATATTCATTTAAATTTTGCGGAGATAAACAATGCATAAAATATTATAAATTCATCCTTTGAACATCAGATTATATCCCGATTAAACAATTTGAGTTAACCTATAACATCCTTAATTTTTTCTTAGAATATGCGTCAATAACTTTATTTATTAATACTTTTGGTAATTTATGTATTCATTAGGTATTCTTCAGTGAAGAGTCTTGTATTGCCATTTTATGCTGTTAGTTGATTTCTACAGGGTGCTTTGTTTTAAATAGGTCACCATGAGAATCTTGCTTGTATTATGTAAGATGTAGATTTATAGAATGAATATATTACATAATGACCCAAATATATTAAGCTTTCATCTGTTCAGGAAAAATATAATTTTGTAAACCAGATTTAAACTTCAAAATATAATTCTGCTCGTAAGCATTAATCAATTAGTTTATACATTATAACTGCCTTATTGGTTCGCTAATCCATTCACACGCGTCACAGTAGTGCAATGTTATTATATCCTATATTCTATATTATGAATTATGCGTAAAAAAGTCTATGGTACAAAATAAAAATAATTAATAAACGCTTAAGCATCCAAAAGAGTGCAAAATTACCGTAATTTAATTTTTAATATTTAAAATATTTAATTAAAATTATTCCTTTTATAAATCCTTTAGGTTTACAAATATTTTTAAACATACACAATTTTTATTGTTTTAGGGTAGGAAACAACTTTTGTAATATAGGTTAGTGGCATGGACATTCAAGTGGTTTCAAGTACTAGGATATAACCAAGGTTGAAGAATTAGTGAATGAAAGATAAGATTTTATCAGTGTCGGATTAAAGAAAACAGGTCTGCCGAGAAAAAACGTATAAAATAAATAAGATACTGCACTCAGCGGTGCAGCGTAGTGAAAGGCAAATAAGCAATTGTGGGTTTGATTCCCACAAGTTGGATTTTAAATATTTTGGGTTATTTTGCATTTATATTAGTTATTTGATCAGAAAGTGTCCAACTGCAAAGTGTGCTAATTCAGATTTTCAAATCTAAATCTCGGACTTCTCAGAATTTCGAAGCTGGCCGTTCAGTCAAAAACGACACTCTTATGATGATATGATAAAGTAATTAGTTTTTGGGTAATTGATGAGAAGTCAAGGTCAAAAAGGGAAAAAACATAATCACATAGTCCTAATCAAAACTAACAATATTTCTTAATTTAAATAACTTTTGTTTATTAAACTTGAAAAATGCGGTTATCGAGCCTCCCATTTTAAAAACTTTTGTTGCAAATTTGTTACAGAGTAATATGCGAAAACGAGAGAATCTTTAATATTTACATTATTAATTTTACCAGTTTTGTTTAGCAACAAGATTGAATTTTGAAATTTAAAATTAAATAAAAAATCCTATTGAAATGAGTAGATTCGATAAATTTTTTGTTCTTGTAATATCATTAAAAAACCAATAACAAGGGTTTCTTTACGGATATGGACTTTACGGTCCAAAGAGTATTTCAATCACTGTAGTAGTCCTTTGTCCTGCTATGGCTGTATTTTAAAGTAACCGCCAAACAAACAGCCATCGCCATTAATTTTATCCTTCCTTTTTGAAATTAAAATCTCATAATTACACAGGTAATCTATATAACACAAAAGGATACTTTGCAAACATACATTTTTATATTATTATGGCAATCTTCTTAAATATACACAGTGAACACTGTATTACTTTGGTACGGTATGCAAATTACACGCACATTTATTATATTGTATTGTAATAACAAAACCTAAACTTGAATGTATAAATATAGTACCATAGTAATTATTTAAAAAATTACCTATTGTAATTGTAAAGTACCAGATTAATAAATGTATAAATAAATTATTTTATTTAAAAGTGACGTAAGGTTTTAGTCAAAAGTTCTTTTATCTATTTAAATTTATTCGAAAAATTTTTAAAACTCGACCAATCTCTATTATGC
Organism: Rhagonycha lutea; assembly: GCA_958510855.1. Classification (NCBI taxonomy): domain Eukaryota; kingdom Metazoa; phylum Arthropoda; class Insecta; order Coleoptera; family Cantharidae; genus Rhagonycha; species Rhagonycha lutea. The sequence continues at coordinate 17,586,050 of OY294042.1, forward strand.
GCCTCTGATTGGTAGCACACTAATAGAGTTCCAACCAATCACTCACTTATTGGTGATACAAAGCGGCCGACAGGTTGCACTAATCTTCTAGGTTTGAAATAAGAACGCACATTTTGTAAATATAAAATTTTTAAAATTAATTTACTAACTGAAACGTTCAAATAATTTAATTTTAAGTGTAACTTTAAATTTTTAATTTAATTTAATTTTAAGGGGGAAATTATGTGTAATAAGACTTTCACAACTAAAACTCTCACCCAGTAAGGCCGAAAGCCGAACAATTACATCCGATATTTTTTATTTTTTAAATATTTCAGATCACTTATTTTTGAAAATTCTATGAAAATAATAAATAATATTATTTATAATTTAATTAAGTGTAACTTAAATTTATAGTATCTTTTATTTTACAAATAAATCCTTAAATATGCGTTTTATTTCTAATAAAAATTAACATAATTAATGTTGGGTCATTGAAAACGCTTAGCTATCGGAATATAAAAATTAGTCTTTCCAATTTTTAAGACTAATTTTTCTACAATAAATTAAATATATTATACATCTTTCAGGTAAACCTTAAAAGTTCAGACAGAAACGGACAATCTTTGAATTTAAATTCTTTCTATCTACCTGCAGAATGATCAAAGTCGGTTAAACTTATCGTCAGAAAAATTAAACCAAGTTTTTGAAAAATTTATAAAATTCTTGAAATTTTTGTAAAATTGAAATTTCAAAATAGGGCTTGTATTGTTTTCAATAAAAATCCAAATGACTTTGATTTGTGGTTTGCAACAGAAGTTTTATATTTCGAAAATCGGCGATTGTAACAGCTTCTTCTTCAGGTGCCTATCCGATTTCGGATGTTAGCGATCCTCCTGGCAAAGCCAAGAAGACTTTACTAGGGAAACGTTAATGGGGTGGTTTCCCGTTGCCTTCCCCATAGTCCACAGATAGATTTTGGACTTTTTAGATCACAGCAGCGCACATATCCGACGCAATCAGGATTAGAACCGCGGTTTCCCGCTCGTTAGTCTATCCGTGTTTGATTTACGCCAGACTGCTGGTCTGGTGAACAAATTTGTAACAGCTATCTGCAGTATATTTTTCCCCCTCATTTTTGGCTTTAATGTTTTGTAAATTAGCCAAACTTATGTAAATATAGAACCAATTTTTAAATCCTAGCTATCTCTTAAGCTAAGAAATTCTATAAAGTCCGCAATTGAAACACGGAATATGCTCTACAACTTAACCGGCGGACCACACCAAGCTACTGCTGTGCTGTCCTACTAAAAAAAGATGTCGTATCTGAAAATTTATCGGGAATGAACAAATTTTTAAATCACAAATTGTACTCTACCGATCGCCTTTTGTAAAAATAAACTATAAATTTTACTCTGGGAAGCTTCAACAAAAAATCACGACCGGCAAAGACAATCCAAGTGCTCCGGCTAGCAATGACTCTTTATCTCGAATTTAGATTCAGAGAATACGCCGAAGGACGCTTTATTTAATTCAATAAAATTCTAAAAGTAAAAGAAAAAAACTACAATTTTCAGAAAAGACAATTTATATGCTAATTAACTACAACACCAAAAAGCAACAGATTGTTATTTAATTAAATTTAAATGTGGAACTATGCAATTATTCAAAAATCGTTTCCTGCTTATTGCATTTACGAAAGATTTAAAAAAAAGGTAAAATTCAAATTACAAAAATTGGTACCTTTAAATTTTTCTCGGTGTAACTTCAAATATTCAATATTATTTTGCTACAATCTTTCTTATCGGGCCACAAACAAAAACCTAACTTCCACGAACAGAAGTCGATCCAGATATGACGTTCCAATGAAATCAATTGATCGTTCAAATTAACTTCGCTATTTAATAAAAACTAATTGTATTTCGTCTTCATACAATTAAATTCTAAACTTCTCTTGCAATCAGGATTGAATGAAACGAATAAACAAGGTAACAGTGATCCTAACCTCTAAATTTTACATTTAAAATTTTTAATCATCGTTTTTCCAAAGTATCTCGAATCATCCAGAAACTAACCATTCAAAACAATGATCCTCCAACAAATAACAATAATCTCTCCGAGAATATCAAAAACGATGATCGACCAAATTTCACCATGAGGGCACACTATCCAAAATAATCGCTTTTATATAATTCAAGAACTTCTCGTATCCAGGAATAACGCAAATAAATCACTCAAATACTTCCGGAATCAAGTTTGACTCTAGAAGCTCAAAATTATCGCAAATCAACACTGAATGAAAAATACCACGTCCGTCCTTCCCAAATGGAAACCGGGCAAAACCTCTTATCATGATGGTGACATTCCTCCGAGTGTCACTTTCACTAAATTAAATTAATTATATGCACCACATCAGCGAAGAACCTACCAAAACAATTCTAGAAACTTTTAAAATTTAAATTCCCAGAAGGGTCAATGAAACAATTATTTGAAAGATGACAAATTTTCTCCTTATCAAAAATAAATAATCATGATGTGATCGCTGATTGAGTTCAAAGCGGAAATTCTGGGTTCGAATTGCGGAGCCAATACAACCGGGGTGGCGGGGAACGTAGGTGGACCTACACCTTCGGGTCCGTGTCCGACTCAAGAGGAGGAAGGCAACGCGAACCCAACCAGACAGAATTTCTTAAAGCTCCGGCCTTCCAGAGGAACTTCACACTGTTGGTGACCGAGGTAGTCATCGATATCTATCTGATAGGTCTCCACTTCAGAACATCTCAGCATGGACGGGGTACAATAAGTTAGCTTGCTTCAGTGCAAGTGGATTAAATGAGCCACACCAGTTGAGATAATAATAATAACAATCTGTTGCTGGTGCTTCCCAACATCGGAAATTCGGCTTATAACAGGATTCAGTACAAATAATCAAAAATTATCTTTTCTTTTTCAAAATCAAAGGGAACACTAACATATGGAAGTGAAACCTAGGTACCTACATCAAAAGACGTAAGTACCAGTAAAATGAGATTCCTGAGAGCAATCAAGGGATGTACAAGAGAGGACAGAATCAGAAACGACGACATTAAAGAAGAACTAAAAAATGTAAATAGGATACAAGATTAAATTAGGAACAGCAATAGAAGATGGAATGAGCACGTGGAAAGAATGACAGAAGAAAGGCTGCCATTAGCAGCCCGAAGATACAAGCCAACAAGAAAAAGAAGTATAGGCCGACCAAGGAAAAGATGGGTGACGGAGCAGGCAACATAGCCTAATCTATAAAGCGAAGAAGAAGAAATCATGAATCAAAAGTTTTTAATAGCATCGTTCACCATATTCGCTACTGTGCCTTATCTCAATTAGAAGACGACAATATGAAGTAAACTATTTTGAACCTACATACAATAAAAATACTACTACAGTAATAAAAAAATTTTTTCGAGTTATTCACACAACGATTTCTGTTTTTCGTGCCAGTTCATTTATAAGAATGTTTATAACAAGTGTTCCAGCTCTCGTTTACAGTTTTTGACTCTTGTCAAACTTCTGGCAGCAATTGGATTACTCTTTTATATGCGTAAACTACTAAGCAGTGTTTGGTGCGTAAGTCGTACGATAAGATCCGACTTATTCTGCGAGCGTCGATCAAATGTCGCCTCTTGGTTACTGACAAGTGTTCTAGTTTTTCTCTCACAAAGCCGGACGTCCGATCTCGATTAGAAGAGAGTACCTGTCACCATATAAGTTGTAAACTTACAAGAGCTCGAGTAAGTACATTATTTTCTTTCCAATTCGGGTTGACCGACGCGTCATTGTTGGCTTTTGGATTTCATTTTTGGTAACTCTTTGTGGGAACTTGTCAATTTGAGCTGGATGCACTTTTTGATTGTGACACTATAATTTTCATTTGCTAGCTGCGCATTGTTTAGCACAGTAATTTTACATAGCAATTGTTGGAACTGTGATAACATCTCTAAATTATTTTTGTTAACTAAAGCAATTTACCATCACCTGCGTTTTATTGGAGTTCCCCTAAAATACTTTCTATTTCAGAATCCACGGCCTCGCTTCCGCGACGAATCGGGGGCTAGTCTGTAACATCGTGGCTACACAAACTGGAGAGGTTCTCTCCGGATTCTGTCTATTTTGGTCAGCCCTCTCATTAGGGGTTGCGTCTCAGAGGGTAGTTTATGTTTCATGATATAAACCAACTACAAAAATTACCTAATATTAAATCACATGCAATTAACCTTTAAATGGTTGATTATTATTATATTTTTTAAGTTATTCTAAGAAATCATTAAGTAAATTTTTTCTTAAAAATGTATCAAATTACTGTTTCATAAATTAGTTTTTTATTCAAAAGCAACTTCATTATTAAATTACTAATTAACATTTTAGTATGTTTTAAAAAAATGTATACAGGTACTATACATTAATTTTCAAATATTGGCGCTTTACAACTTAGTAAATATAATTTTAATTTAAATTTCGTTATTGCTAATTATTTTTATTTATTTTATTTTATTGAGTTTATAATTTTTCCATATTTGAAAAGGAAATTAAAATTTTTCATTGTAAATATCACCGCAAACCGGATCCCAACATTTGTTATAAACTCATATCAATGTGAAAGTGGAGATTATTTTAATTTATTGCTAAAATTAATATACTTATTAAAAGTATAGCTAACCCGCTATAAGTTAGCAACCGTAACTTAATTATTTTATTTTTATTTATTTTTTAAAATATGAATATTTTCTTCGCTTATATTTATTAACTGTTTACAAATTATTGATCACATTTTTAAAGTTGTTAAAACTAAAAAACCCATTACTTTTGCATTGATAATTCCATTTGTTTACATAGAGGACTCGTAATATCTAGAGCATGCCCAAATCAAGTATTGCCCTTCTTCAAATTTTGGGCCCCAACATGAATATGCTATGTTAAATAAAAATAACACTCTGTATTTAAAAAATTTGGTTTGTACGTTTCAAACTACCCACTCCGTGCCAAAACTTGTTCTGATACTTTCATTAATAAAGCAGCTACAACCTGCCTACGCGCTGGCTAACCCACCCTGTATAATACTAAGTTTTAAAACATTTTTAAAATTATATTGCAGCTATACCTAAACTCGTTAATTAGGTAAATAAATTCTTGATAATTAAAAAAATTTAAAAACTAAAAGTCTGGGTCTTTGTAGATTGCCGGTAGCTAGAAATAACTTTTGAATTAGTGGTTATTCAGCGTGAACTTGAAATAACTATTTTCTTAACCCCCATAATTCAATAAATACAAGAGTTTTAAAATTATAGATTCAAAAGATAACAGTTTAAAACGTGGTTATTTCGGCGTCACGGACCACTATAGCGCGCTGGTATAATCCTTATAAAATCTGAGGCGTTATACCATAGGTAAGATGAAAGATGGACTATAAAATGATAATTTGAAGTACGACCTTACAAAGTAAACAATTATTACTACTTATTGTCCCTTTGAGTGACTGTTCAACAAGAATACAGGATGTAGTAGTCATCCGGTTAGACAAGAATTTGTAGAAATATACTTTGATGATTATAGATAGACATATACATACATAAATGATAGAGAAACTATAAAAATAATAGTAGAGAGATTTATCGATAATTTAATTACTATTTAAATGTCAAGGCAGATATCCATAAACAAGAATCCTCTGAGAATCCAAATTTTAATCTAAATATAACCTCACTTAACCGAATGACAGATATTGATAGCCAAAAATATCAGCATCTAAATGGTAACAAAGAATTTTTTCGCCGCAAGAGGAATAAAAGTATACGTAACAATTCTATCTTGATGATATCATGACGATTATTTTAAATTAGTCTATTTTTTAACCCCGTTTCGTACATACTTATCCTCACTAAAACAGTTGATTAAATAATAGAAGTGCACTCTCGCTGCTATTGTTTATGAAATTTAATTTGTCAGGGCAATGAGCTTACATCAAAACTGGAACAGTTAACTAATCGTTATTAACTCATCATGCATCCAAGAAGCAAACGATTTGTCCTTGACATTCTATGCCTGAGGTCGAAATTCGCCCGAATACTTATTAATTATTTTGACAGGAACGGGCATTAAGCAATTATTGTGGTAATATTGATTTTGAATCTAATTTGGCGGTTTGTTCAAATGTAGAGTAAAGTGCAAGGCCAAAATGTGGTTTGTTGATGTAACATTTTATCATGCATGTGCGTGACGTGAGTATAATATCTATTCTTAACGGACAAAATCTCATCTCCCCGTGGTCCACGTCTGCATCCGCTGACAACGCCCACCTCTAGGCCTGCTTAGAGTTTAACTTATTTCACGATCCTTTGCATTCAAATTAATAACTTTTTTTACACAACAAAAGTGTGTTACAACATAACCATAAATTACAGTACGGCAATTTTTTCCAAAATTTTTGGGTCTTCGAATATAAATTTATAAAAGTCAGGAATTCATTGTAAACAACGTACCAACCCCATCGATAGTTAATATTCAACACCTTAAGTCACAAATAAGACCAAGTTAAGTGGCAGTAAAAGCACTTGAAGATAACTAAAGTGTAAAGAATATTTACTTAAAATCCTTTTGTATTTAATGATTTCGTTCAATTTTTTTAACATAAACGAGTCCTTAGATTTTATCCCACTAAAGTTAGGAACACCCACGGTTTCAAATTTTTAAACTTGTTTTAAATCCGTTACTTTTAACGCTTCAGTTGCCTGTAACATTTTATATTCAAAGCTTTGCTATAAAATGGATTTTTTCAAATTTTATTTCGACACACTAATCTTAATGTAAATTTTTAAATACTAAATTTTGTTGTAAATTGCCCGTTATGATTCTCCGTCTCCGGAACCTCGCTGTGCATTTTAAATATAACTTGCTTGGAATTTCTTCTCCAACTCGAAGTTTAGTTTTCTGTTGGTAAATTGTTCTGTAATCAAGTATTTATTTGATTACAAGTGACAAGTCAAAAAAATTTTGTTGCTTGCCTTATTTCGCAGTATCTATTTTTTAGAATTTTTATAGTTCTTTAATTTAATTTTTGTTCGAGCTAGTTTTGGATGAAAAACTGCCCCTTCCTTAAATACTAGCATGGAAGATTTTTAGTATTTAAAATTTAAAAAAAAATTTTGCGAAATTAGGAACAATGCGGTAAGTCGATCTTACTTGAAACATTCTTCTTCTTCAGGTGCCTATCCGATTTCGGATGTTAGCGATCCTCCTGGCTAAGCCAAGAAGATTTTACTAGGGAAATGTCAATGGGGTGGTTTCCCGTTGCCTTCCCCATAGTCCACAGATCGATTTTGGACTTTTTAGATCACAGCACATATCCGACGCAATCAGGATTAGAACCGCGGTTTCCCGCTCTTTAGTCTCTTGAAACATAAATGTTGTTTAATAACTTCTAGGAGATTCGAATATTTTTAGAGGTAAGTTTTTAAACCCATTAGTTTTATTTACCGTCAATTTCTCTGGGACTTTTCAATTTCTTTGCCATCATCTTTTAGCACTGAAAACAAGTTACTGATAAACAGCGATCATCTATTAAAATTCATCAAATATAAAGTAATAATTTTATTAATCAGATTTATGTACTCGTTCATCATATTGATGATATTTTCTTCATTATGATGAATTTATTTATAAATTTCTGTATCAATTAAGACTGGCTAATAAATTAAAAAACGTACGCATCGGATCAACCGAGGAAACATATGGACAAATCCGGGATTGCATACACCAAGCTGCCAAAGAAGCTCTAGGAGAATTAGATAAAAATAATTGTAAAAGGATAAACCCGGCATGGTGGAATGACAACATTGTACAGATAATAGCAAAAACGAAACAAGCTTACCTAAAATGGCTGTTTAAAATTAACAAATGAACATTTGATAATTTTAACCATGCAATATAATTCAAATAATGAATTATATTTTTTTTTATAATTATGTCAAATATTTCAATAATATTAACAAAATAGTATACTAATTTAAGATTCATTCACATTTGTAATGCAATTTGCAACATAGTAACTTAATAATGATAACAGAAATGCAGACTAATGCATGAGTATAAGTAGGGCAGACAATGAACTTGAAATGTATAATCTTAACATATAATTTTGACTCAAACTTGCAATTAACAATAAGTATCTAATAAATTTTACAATTCAAATAACAACTTGCAATAAGTAAATTATGTAAATGGTTATATTATAATGATTCATCCAGAAAAGCATAACTGAGGTGACTCAGCTAATGTAGGTCACATCTAAGCTCGTAGAAACTTGTAGATTAAGCACTCAATGAATTTTCTGCAACTTAGCAGTAATGTTAATGATTTTGTAAATATTCTTCCTTTGTTAAAACCTGTATATATACCAATAGTGTGTTAATAAACTTTAGTCTGATTTGAAAGCTTGTAGTGATCATTTTTGGCTCCATCGCGAAGACTTCTGTTTAGACCAAAGTCAACCACACCCTGCAATCTGAGACTGGGTTGCACTAAGCAGAAGGTCGTCCAACACCATAAATTATCCACCAGGTCGGGGTAATTTATTCATGTCTGTCTTCGGGAACAAATAATGATGCAACAATATATAAACAGCTTAGAAGAAGGGTTAACGAAGCAGTAACAGAGGCAAAGAATAATCTGTGGCAGAAGAGCTGTGATGAAATAAATAATTGCAGAGGAAATACTAAAGCGAGTCGCGCATGGAAGATACTAAAAACCCTACGAATTCAGAATAAAGATAAGGGGAAAATTTCAGCCATTAGTATGGAATCCTGGAGAAATTACTACGGGGCATTACTGACTCAGGATAGAGAGGAATTTAAGAACCAAGAACAAGAAAAGGAAGGTCCAGAAACAAATGAGAACCCAGAAGATATAAGCATAGAAGAAATAAAAAAAGCATCGAAAGGAATGAAAAATGGGAAAACCGCAGGACCTGGCAGTATACATATAGAGTTAATAAAAGCCGCCCCAAGTATCCTTTTGGAACTGTTAGGCAACATCTTTAATAAATGCCTATTTGGAGAGCCTCCCCCTACACAATGGAAAACCGCTTATATCTCATCAATATTCAAGAAGGGAAGTAGATGGGAATGCACCAGTTATAGAGGTATAAGCGTTATCTGCTCAATTGCACGACTATATGGAAGGGTTCTGAAAACCAGAATAGAGAAATGCATATCGGAACCGGAGGAGCAGAGTGGGTTTAGAGCAGGTCGATCGTGCGTTGATAATGTGTTTGTGCTCAGACAATTAATTGAAAAGTACACTGCTCGGGGGAGATCGACTCACTTGGTATTCGTTGACTTACAAAAGGCATACGACACCGTTCCACTAAATAAGGTGTGGAACTGCATGCGAAATATGGGTGTCAAAAATACATACGTAAATGCAACAAGAAATTTATATACGGGCTGCGTAAGCAACATAAAGATGGGAAGCAAAATATCAGAACAGTTCAAGATAACAAAGGAGCTACGACAAGGGTGCTGTCTGGCACCGACACTTTTTAAGATCTATTTGAACGAAGCTTTACAACAGTGGATAAAGAAGTGCCAGAATATGGGCATACAAATAAATGACAAGACTCTATATTTACGCTCTTCTTCGCGGATGATCATTTGAAGTATCTTTATTTAGTTAAATAAAATAAAATACATTGTATTGGTAAGACTAACTAATTGGTTAGTCCGTTAATCCATAGCAAAAAAAAATTAAAATTTCATATACCAATTATTAATAATAATATTTTTGTTTCAGGTAGTACAGGGAGAAAGAAAAAAAACCAGCATACGCCGGGGAAGGAATGCCATGAAGGGTTGGTTCCTAAGAGATGGGTGCTGTCGCATAAATGTGTATTGTAAGGAACTAAATGGGTAAGTATTTCATGTAATTTGTAGGTCTTATTTGTTCAAGTGAATATCTTTTAGGTCAATCAAGAAAATTCGGGTCAAGAAGCCAAAATACATACAGGGTGGAAGAAAGAAAATATTCCATTTTCATATCTAATAAAACAGCGTGTCTTTGATGATTAACCAAAGACGTCATCATCATCAGTTAAGTTATCCGTTTGTGAATTGTTGAGATTATCATCAACTTCCGTATTTTTAGATTCAGTGAATGGATCCAAAAGCTCTGTTGGAGTAAGGTTGTATAAGTCATATAAGTTAACTGGAGTTTTTCCACCGTAGGAACATTCTATCGCAGCTCTCTCATCATCATACAATTCACACTCCAACAGTCTATGGATGGGATCATCCAAAACCGGTTGAGCAAGATCAAAACGGTTTGAACATGCCCGACACGTACCATCTTCCAGTTTCCCTAATCGATGGAGAAACTTTCTGAATTCCCCGTGCCCTGTTAGTAACTGGGCAGTTTTGAAAGTCGGAGGGTTTATGAGTTTCATAGAAACTTCGGGTAAGAATTGATAGGTTACCCTACCAAATTCATACTCCTCCCATCTTTTTTGCCAGATATTATGTATTTCAGTGGAAAGAGCCTGCCTCATATGTGTTTTATACTTAAAACCCTGCGGGTCATAAGTTTTCCCACAAAATAAAGCAGTTCTTCCTCTCTTTAATTTCTTCCAGGCATTTAGTCGAACTATTTCCAAATCTAAGGGATGAATCCCAGCAATAACTCCAGCACCCATGGAGGATACAGAAGCATAGCCTTTGATCATAGTTCGACAGCAAATTCCATAACAAGATAAGAGTCGCCTTTGCACTGAAATTTTATCAATTTTTTCAACCCAGAATTCGCTAGCATAACCAATTATCGGAATAATAGCTCCTTTATAAATTCTTTCCATTGACTGAGAAAGGTTAATATCCCAAGATGCTTTGGCCTTTCTCCTGAGGGATGAAACCAAAGTAATTGCTTTTCTACACACGTAATTTACATGTTCTTGCATGCTTAGTTTATTATCTATCAGTAAACCTAAATATTTAAATTTATCAACAATCTCAACTTTTTTGTTATTCAATTTTATATTCCATTTGAAGTAGTTCTTCCATATTGGCCTATGTACCATGATCTTAGTCTTCCTTTCGGAGAGATTCAGTTTCATGGACCTACACCAATTATGGAGAGAATCAATCACAAACTGGATTTTTCTACATAACTCAATTTCAGATTCCGCTTCTACAATAATGGCAACATCATCAGCGTATCCTATCTCAGTGATTCCTCTCATGCCTTTAAGTGGACCTTCGAAGAAATCATCAAGACAGGAGTTCCAAAAGAGAGGACCAAGAACCGAACCCTGCGGGCAGCCCTTAGAAATATTTTTGGAAACTTCAGTTAAACCATTTTTCAGGGAAACTTTTCTATCCATTAGGTAGGATTTAAGAATAAGCCTCAGTCGAAGCTTAATCTTTTTCTTATCAAAAATTCTGAAAACAGCAGGCCACCAAAGATTATTGAAAGCCCCATCTATATCGAAGAATATAGATGCTAAAAACTTGCTTTTTGAAGATTTAACCGTGGTGAAGTATTCACTCAAGGCCAAACTGGTTGACTTCCCTTCTATAAATCCAAATTGTCGAGAAGAATGAAACTGCGGACAGTCTTCAAGTAATCTTGATTTAATTACTTTTTCAAGAATTTTCCCCATTACAGGAAGAAGAGTAATGGGTCTGTAATTATTAATGATTCCAGGATCTTCCTTAGGATTTTTTGTTATAATCCTAAGTTCTCCAGTTTGCCAGAAGACCGGGAAATAACCTAACTTCAAACATGCATTAAGAATATTCAAGATTATAGGCCTGATAACAATATAGACCTTCTTAAGGAAGGAACCCTGTATGTTATCTGGACCAGGAGCCTTCTTAGCTTGAGTGTTTTGAACAAGAGTATCTAGCTCAGCCACATCCACAGGTCTTATGTTCTCCATATTCTCCCCTTCCCCCAATGAATCGAAGTCTGACCTCATGATTTGGTGATCCATCGTTGCATCCGTTATCTTATCATCATCCGGGAGAAGTTTGTCTAATAGGAATTTCAAATTCTGGGCAGGCGTCATTGTTTCGACACCCTTGTCATCAAGGAACGAGGTTAAAACATTTCTCCTCTTGAATTTTCCCGCAGCTAGTTTGTAGGTAATCCCCCATGGGTTTTCTGGTAAATCATTCTCCACAAATTTTTTCCAGCTGTTTTCCCTAGCTAGTTTTAAAGTTTTCATGAATCTATCTTTGTAGATAATCATTGTGTCATAAAGGGCTTGTTTTTGCTCCGAGATTTTACATTTGTAAAGAAGATTTTTCTTATCAAGAAATTTCCTTCGTGATCTCTCAACATTATCAGTCCACCAATTAGGTCTCCCAATATATGTTTTTTTAAACCGAGCGTGTTTTGAAATAAGATCTTGAAGAGACTTATTCATTTCTACCACTAGAGACTCAATTTCTTCTTTTCTACTAAGATTTTCAGAGATTTCAACATTGGAATTAACCCAAGGATGAAGGACTCTTTCCACCGTTTCGATTGGAATAGTATCTGGGTTTCTGATTTTAATGTGGTTACCTGCAACACCTTCTACCCTCCCAATAGAAAAATAGATGGCTTTGTGGTCTGAGATACCTACCCTCTCCATCATTTCCCAATTATGGGTTTCCGGAATAGAGCAGACTGTCCCTAGGGTAAGATCAATATTACTTGACCCCCCCCTTTCGTTCTCATAAGACATTTTCCTACAGGGCCGGTTGAAAATATGCAGATTAAATTGGAAGATAAATTCTTCCAATTTCAAGGCACGCTCGTCAGCTTCCTTAACATCGAACCAAAGTTTGGATCTACAGTTGAAATCTCCACAAAGATAGATTCTATACCCCCTGAATTGCAGAAGCGTTCTTCTAATTTCAAAAAGGGCTAAATCTATATCCACTGAGGGTGGGATATATGCTCCTATGATAATGATAGGCTTCTTTGACCTAAAAGTTAATGAAGTGACTGTGTGATAAATACTTGAAGAATGCCTAAGAAAATTGAAAGTAAAATCGTTCCCAATAGAATTATTTAATATAACACAAGTAGAGAATTTGTCTCTACTTAATGCAGCTAATTGCATGTTCGGAAAGTAGGGGAGTCTGTAGGACCCCTCTGAACTAAAACAATAGGGATCTTGAAATATCCCTATTCCAAATTTTTCATCGGCCATCAAGCGTTGGGCATCCGCTGTGGCGGCCTCTGAATTTCTAAGATTGATATGGATAATTTTGAAGAAATTATCCATCAGAAACGTCATGATTTAAAATTGAACGGCAGTAAGCCTCCAATCTTGAATTATAAACTCTACAACTTGCAGCAGCTGTAGAGTGCCCGGAAGCTGCGTATTTAGCCCTTACGCAGTTAACACATTTATGCTTAGCAGCATCCTCTTTTACAGAGCAGTCATTCGTTCCATGCTCCGTGGATGTGCAATAGGAGCATGTCTTGACTGATTTACAGAATTTCGCGGTGTGTCCAAACCTTTGACAGTTGTAACACCTAACAATATTAATGTAATCAGTTACTGCATAGTAACCCCAAGCGACGCTGATTTTATCATTTCTAGTTACCCTCTCTCTCATGAGAGGATGTACTTCCAACACCCATTTATTTGATGGTTTATTTTTCGAGGCCACAAGGTTTATGCTTCTACACCAGTTCTGTCCTGTTTTCTCAATTATGTCGCCAAATCTTAATTTAAAAGAGTCCATTATGTCTTCTTTTGTGAAGATTTTATCCACTCCATTTATCGCTATGTTGGGCCATTTTTCTTCATGAGCTTTAGCCACTAATCCTTGTTCGCATACCACATCGTTATTAACTAAATTAAAAATTTCTTTACTGGAGGATTCGATTAGTAAACCCTTGTTCTTCAATTTTATTATTTTTTCTGGAATAAAGTTCATACCAAACGTAGTAACCGGGAGCCTCATCAATCTTTTGAGGGTATCATCCGAATTAGTTGCATTAACACATTCCGATGGATGAATCATAATTTTATATTTGGTGCCAGTGTTTGCTTTTTCAACTGTTCTAATCTCTGCTTTTTTCTTAACAGCCGCGAGGTAGTCAAACGGGGGGTTTGCCACTTTATTAGTTGCCAGGCCAACATTCGTTCCGTCTTTGATCAGTTCTTTCTCAACAAGTTCAGGGAGGTTGCCAAGGCGAAGATTTTTCCTAGGTGCTGGTATTGGAATGGTTCTGATATTTCTATCAATATTGTCAATTTTCTGTACCAGAACGTTCATATCTTCATTACAGATTTTGTTAACCATGTTTCCATTGGATGATTCCATAATTTGATTATTACCAATTTTCCCCGCCGTTCGAATAACTTTTCTCATTACTCTATTCATTTCTCTGTTACTGTTCAATAGTTTATGAATGAGTCCTTCTCTTACCGCTTTCGAGTCTTTGCTTTTATTAATGAAGAGTATCATATCCTCAATAACATCACTAAAATTGTTCGTCATATCATCAATTTCCTTATGAATTTTTTCCTCTTCATTTCCTTCATTGATACCAGACTCTTTTCTCATAGTATTAATCATATCAACCACTTCTTGTTGAGTATTTGCCATTGATTCATTATTACAACTAATCGAAGCTTCATTATTACTGTTTCCCTCCTGAGAGTCATCCCTTACCGCTTTTGAGACTAAAGTCGAACTTCCCACGTCATCGTCCATAAAATCTTCAAAAGAGTTCCTTCTATCTCTCTTCTTACTAAGTTGTAGATTTGAATTTTCTGTGTCTGAATTATCGGAATCGATTAGACAATTTTTTCTTTTCTTATTTGTGTCATTAACGATTGTGTTCCTTCTCTTCACCTCCTTCGAAGTGGTTCTTTTTTTATTTATATTTTTCCTTTTTCTGAGGTTTTCGACTAGCGTCCAATCTTCTTCCCGATCTTCTAATCCGGATTTTCCTAATGCAGCCTCCGCGCCATCCGGTTTGACTGATGGTAGACGCATTAAGTGAGTTCCATTATCGGTTTTCTCAGTTATAATTCCATTATCTGAGTTAATGTGCAGATCAGTCTGATTAGTGGATTCATTTCTGAAGGGGAATACTGCTGAACTCCCTCCGGGCACTGCACTGAGTGCTGCCATGAGATTATCCCGCAGACATCGCACGTCCTCATCCATTTCACCACTATTCGTTCCTTTCTGCAATATAACATTGCTTAATACCTTAATTGCGTTATTAACGTCCATGTCCATGCTTGAATTTGATTCGCCCATACAATTTTAATCGCTTATAACCTTCTATCAACTTTCTTCATTCGCGGATGATCAGGTACTAATAGCTGCGGACGAATTGGACGCTAATTATATGCTAAGAAAGCTAGCGGAAGAATATAAAAAGTGAGGAATGGTAATAAACATAAAGAAAACCGAATATCTGGTAGTGGCGGAAAAAGGGGAAGACTTAAACATCGAATCAGACATAGTGAAATACACTCCAACCTTCAAATACCTTGGTGTTATCTTCTCAGACTCGGGTAATGTCGATGTAGATATAAAAAATAAAATAGGCCAGGGACGAAGAGCAATTAAGCAACTAAATGCAATATTATGGAATGATAAAATAAAGAAAACGACAAAAAAGGCCATATACAAAGCAATCGTGGAAAGTATATCGACTTATGGTTCGGAAGTCTGGGTGGTGAGTGGGAGGAATGCAGGTAGACTGAGAGCCCTAGAGATGGACTTCTGGAGACGCAGCTGCGCCGTATCCAGATTGGAACATGTACGTAATGACGATATTCGACAGAGAATGGAGATAACGGGCTCGATAATGGACACAATAGAGGCCAAGAGGCTAAGGTGGTTCGGCCATATGCAGCGAATGGACATGTCTAGATGGCCAAAAAGAATTTGGAATTGGACTCCAAGTTTCAGAAGAAAACGAGGCAGACCAGCAAGAACTTGGGCTCAGGAAGTGAAAGAAGCGATGGAAGTCAGAGGTCTAGAAGAGGGGGACTGATAGAGAGGATTGGAGAGGAAGATGCGAGATACGGAGAAGTCCGTAAAACACTCGCCAATATATTGTTGTGATATTTCTTAATTTAGGGGTCCTGGCAGATTAATGAGGTGGTAATTTGACTTTAGTCAGTTAATTCGATTGGTATGAAAAAGCGAAATTTGCATCAGTTTTACAAAAACCATCAATTTGTAACAAATCCACACATAAAACTAACACATTTCAATTTGTTTGTAAAATACAAAATTTGTGCCGCATCCTGTGTATAATTTTGTGCTGGATAGTTAATACCAGATTCCTAAAAACAAAGTGTTCATAATATTTCGGTGCGTATGCGAATAAAAACTTTATGTTACCTGGAAGGAAGAATCGATTTCGCTGATAGGAATGAAAATTCCCACTTAAACAAAAGCAAAATTTGAATGCGGGGGGAACGAAGCCAGCAAGCGAAAGAAGGAGAGAAGTCAGTTTTCTGGTGGAGATCAAACTAGGAACTCGTACGAGGCCTCTTGATCCAAAAAACTCAGAGAGTAAAATTTGTGAGTTCACACAAGTGAACAATTAACCAGAGTCTTGTAATTACGTGGTAATTAACTACGTACGACGCGTAATTAGTGAAAATTGTGTATCGCGAATGCAACGTGGTATTTGTCAATCAAATATCTGCAAGAAAATTGGTTATTGAAAATTCTACATGTGCTCTGAAAATTGGAGGTTAGGTACACATTTAGTGATCGAAGCGAGATTGATAATCAAGAAATTACTTACCTGAGTGTTGGCTAGGACAAGGATTGTTTATTTAGCAATTCGAAAAGTTGGTTTGGAGAAGAAAACAAGCTGGATCGGCACTTCTACACGATTATTAATAACAGAATACCGGTAGCAGTTGGAATAGATGCGGATTCCATAGTAGTGGGAAACGTGGTAACTACGATCGTAGAAAAAATATGGTCTCCAGCACGTCTCCAGTGGCGTACTGAATCGAGTGAAAATTTACCAGTTTAAAAATTTATAAGGTAAAACTTTATTTTATTTTAATAAATTCAAAAAAAAACGGCGAGTTGTGTTGTAAATGAATTTATTAGAAAGCTTTTGTACAATTGATTTGAATTTTACACATTCTTTTACACGAATTATTGAATATCCAAGTTCAGCTTCTGTTTTTGAGAAATTAAATGTCGCTTGGATTTTTAATTATTACATTATTTAACACATTTGGTTCGAGGCAGATTTGTTGCCAATTACAAATTGATGCAAATTTTCGCAATTGGGTATTTTTATTTAATAAATAATGTTGATGTCGAATTGCTGCCTTGTTATTTCATCTGTTTGAATCCACTGACCTTTGACCAAGAGAAGAACTCAGCTACCGGCGTGTAACTAGTACAGCGGCCTTTCAAATAGTTTTTGATAGCAAAAAATCATAACAATATATTATATATGATGAATTTATTTATCAAAACTAAAATGATCACTTTTTCATTTCCATTTTTTTAGTACGATCTCTATTTTTACTCAAATGGAATATTTTACATCAGCCATCCAAGCATGATTTGGCTCATATCCAGTTGTCTTTCTGTAAAGACCTCCCAGTAGGATAAAACGCTTGGATGTTGTAACTTTTATCAAGAAGCTTGAGTTTTATTTAATTTGTAATATTTGCGCCATTTTAATTCTTCAGAATAACTTGAAAACAACGCTTGCATTCATTTAAGTTCTAAACTACTTATTGTTTATAAATATTTCCATAAAACTGACGGAAATTAATTATGTACAAGAAGGCTAATTCGACATTACGTAGATAAAATCGAAACTGTGGTCATCCGTTAAAAAATAAATATAAAAAAATATAATATGTTTTAAGATTTTTAAATATAATGGGACTGGTAGAATCCGCACCACGGCACAAATAATTAACAAGTTATAATAATTAACAATTAACAAGAGTATATGAAAATTAAAAAATAAATAAGGACTATTTTATTGCATAGAAACAAACATTATTGATTATGGGCCAGTTTATCCACCTCTAGTTAGTGTCCCAAGTAAATTTATCTTACAAATAAGTCTGAATTTTGGTTGATCAATGTTTAGTTAAAATTTACTGGTCAGATAAATTTACTTAGGTAAGATATTTACTTGCCGGTCCAAGCAGCTGTAAATTTACTTGTAAGAGTTAAATAAAATCCGACCAATCACAAAAAATTAATTCATTTAATTATAATTAAAAAGGCAGTTTTCAATATGTATGAAATTTGATATGCTAAGGTTTTAGTGCTTGCTGATTACGACTAAAAAGTCGAAATTGCAAAAAATAAAATGCCAGTTCAAATATGGCGGAAATATGTATTTAAATATTAAAACTATAAACATTAAAACTATAATGGTGCTAGCTTTTATGTTTGGGTGCTAGCTATAAGGATTCGGGAGCTAGCTTTTTGGAAGAAAATATTAACTTGGTGGGGCGGACCCACGTTATTTGTTGGGTAACTAATGAACACTTTAACTAGAACATTGATAAACTGGCGCTAAAAATAATAAATCATGGTTTGATGCATTATTGTTTTTCAATTATTTAAACCTACGTTTAGAACGTAACTTCCAATAAAATATTAAAATTTCTGGACTGCATGATTTCAGTTTAAAGTAAGTCAGTTACTTGGTTGAATTTTAAATTATTAGAAATAATTCTATACCTACTAAGTTTATAACAAGTCTTATTATCGATAACAACTGTGAATGCATTATAAATCCATTCTATAATAAATAAGACCAGTAGTTATTACATTTAGTTTCAAGTCTGCTCAGCAAGAGTAAAGCCAAAATGGTGGAAATTCAAAATCTTTTCAACGATTGTTTTAAACTTCACAAAAATTTGCTAAATTATTTTGGTTTTTCAACAAATTCTGGATTATTATTTAGAATTTATTCTATTAGTTTGTTAATCATTTTAACGATTTACCCATTCAGTGTAATACCTGAAATCGCTAAATTAAAGAATTTTGACGAACTTATCAATGACCTGATATGTGAAATAGGAATCTTTACATGTAAGTTAATAATTTATAGCAAAATTAAAAAAAGGATTCCAAGAATAGTGTTTTAAATAAAATAATTACGTTTCAAGCATCTAAAATATAAAATTTTAGTTTTGATTAGTTTACATTGTATATATTGGAAAAAATATGCATTATATGAACTGTTTGATAAAATGGAAATCCTTGGAAATTTAGCCAGGTCACTTAAAAATGCTGAGGGTATTCTGATTATTGATAATTATGAAAATTTTGTGAGAAAACAGGTAATTAGTTTATAAGTTTGAATGATCATATTCTTACAATAATAATTGATCCTGGTGAAATTATATGTAAGTATTGTTTATTACTGTGAAAGGTTAGTATAAATTATTTATTATTTTATCATCAAAGATCTGTTCTTAAAGACGAAGATTCAAATTTTAACTTCTATTATGTAATTTCCAATTTAAATTAACTTCGTCAATTTAAACTTTGCAATTTTCTTCCTCCAACTGCGCTATTTGAATCATTAAGAACCGACAAAT
Source organism: Rhagonycha lutea (assembly GCA_958510855.1). NCBI lineage: Eukaryota > Metazoa > Arthropoda > Insecta > Coleoptera > Cantharidae > Rhagonycha > Rhagonycha lutea. The sequence continues at coordinate 17,605,629 of OY294042.1, forward strand.
GATATTTTGTTTACAAAAAGTTGGATTAAAGCGACCACGAATTTCACTTTTTGTTCATTTACATCTTGATTTACATTATCTTCTGCAAAGTCAATTAAAAATCTCATTAATTTTTTTATTTTTAGGGCCTTTATATACTTATAATGATAATTGGGGAACTTTCAAGTATTATATTGTTTGCTGTTTTCTATTCAATAATAAAGAAAGAATGGGTATTTCCATTTGGAAGTTTTAGTACATTGATAGAAAATGGCACTATGCGATTTCTTCTTCAAATTTACACTGGTACCGTAATGGATATTTTGTTTATTTATTTACTAACTATTTATGTGAGCATGCTTGCATTGGTGTCCGCACATTGCCAATATGTACAAAAATTAATCAGATCAATAATAATTATACCAAAAAATGGAATCTTACTTGAGGTACATAACCTACATTTGTATCAAATTTTTCACAAATAACTTGTTAGATGCACTCGTATACTCTGAAAACATACTGTGCTTAAAAGTAAAACTATTTGTTGAAAAATCAAAATTATATTAAAATTAAGCACAATTATTGTTGTTGTTATAAAAGAGCAAAATCTTAATTTGTCGACACTTTTCATCCAAATCGTGTCTCAGTTAGTCACAGAATTTCAATGGGCATTACATATTTTAGATATGGATAATTTACTTACTGGGTTACTTTAAAACGTTTTAGTTAAAAATTTAAAAAAATCTCTCACGAGTGGGGCCGAACAACTTAAATAATTTAAAGTAGCGTGGTCTAAATAGTACTTACAACTTGATAGTAAACATCATAATTTTTTATTTAAGTTTAGTCACCTGATGATGTTACTGTGTTAACGAAATCGATTGTAAATTAATATACTTTCAGTATATTTACATCTGTGCCAATTTTATTATTTTTAGTACTAAAAGTGTCTATTACATTTTTAGTGTGTCTAAAAAATTATGATATGCTAACAACTACATTCCATTTGTTTTTAAATTTTTAACTAAAATTTTAGCCTAAAAAATAAGAATTAAAAACTGACTATGCAGTGTAGTCCTCAGAGGACCTAATATGGGTTTGGTGTATATTTGCAGTAAGCCCACGACGTATTTTTCATACAAAATAATTCAGTTATTATGTAACGTGTAGTTTGCTTGCCCAGTGCAGCGAGTTGTAACAATAACTATTTCTTGAAAATTGAAAAAAATTATTTGTTTTAGGAAAACGAGAAGAATAATTACCAATTTGCAAGTATCAATTGGGAAACTTTTAAACCAGAATTAAAAAAAGTTGTTGATTATCATACCACTATTATTGAAACATCTAGTGAGATCGAAAATACTTTTACCTTCTGTATATTTTCCTTTTTCACCGGAATAAGTACAGTTTTATGCTGTTTGTTATATCATGCATCAACCGTAAATATTTTATAATTGTGTTTCTAAATTTTTAATTAGAGTTTTTTTTAGGTATCTGTGGGAGATGTTTCCTTCTGGAGAGACTTAATGTATGGAGTTATACTTTACACAATGTTAGGTATACTTACCTTTTGGGGAGATCAAGTGATATGTGAAAGTGGTAAAATATCCAGTGCGTGCCAAGAAGTTAGTTATGTTTGTCTTGATTTAAGAATACAAAAATCGCTGTTGCTTATTCAAATGCAGAAGCCTATACAGATGACAATTGGTAAAATTACACCTCTATATTTACCCACGATGGTTGGGGTAAGTTTATTAAAGAAATTACTTATTTCGTTTAATGTTCTACTATTTCAGGTTTTTCAATCAATATATTCTTACTATGCATTTCTGATCAATATGGAAAATATTATGTATTAGTTGGGTATTTCACCCATTTAATTAATGCATCAGACCGTACCCTCGCACTCCTAAGTAGAGTGAACTTTTTCCTTAGTGGTTGGGAGTAGGGCTGGGAATTTATTTCGATTAATCGATTATTTAATCGATTAATCGATTAATCGATGATCGATTAATATTTTTGAAATAATCGATTAATCGAAAAATCGATTAATCGATTGTTCGATTGTTCGATTAATCGATTGTTCGATTATTCGATTGTTTTCGATTAAGCGATTAATCGATTGTTCGATTATTCGATTGTTTTCGATTAATTGATTAATCGATTGTTCGATTATTCGATTGTTTTCGATTAATCGATTAATCGATTGTTCGATTATTCGATTGTTTTCGATTAATCGATTGTTTTCGATTAATCGATTGTTCGATTATTCGATTGTTTGATTAATCGATTAATCGATTTTCCGATTAATCGATTAATCGATTGATCGATATAATCGATTGTTTTTACACAATCGATTTGCGATTGTTAAATTTAACAATCGCCCAGCCCTAGTTGGGAGTCGCTAATGTGCAGAAACGAATATTCGTCATTTCGGTTCTATGTTTGTGTCAATTGGTGGAATTGGGTGTCACATGCTCTCCTTACATTTGTTGTGCAAGCCCCAGTCACGTGCCAACCACTAAGGAAAAAATTCACTCTACCTAGCAATAAATTTTTTGAAAATAATGTATTTATCTTATACTTGTTAATTTGATTCTGTCTTAACTGTTGTGAAGTTATTAGTAAATGAAGGGTAAGCGGAAAGAAGTTTAATGTTATACTAATAAAAAAAAATCATTAATGCTGTTATCGGATAGAATTTTGTAAACCAAAATTCCAGGACATCCAAAATAATTTCACAACTCACTTCCCTAAACTATTCAAAAATGTTATTCAAACGATAACTCTTCAAATGTCTTGTTAATAATTAAATTAATGCCTCCAACATAATTTAATTGATACTAAATGGACAGGGGTGCACTTAAAAAATTTATAAATCACTTTGCTTCACTTCGTTCCATCACAGTAATAAATTAATGTTTTTTATAATCTGATAAAATAATGTAAGTGAATATTATTGCGCATAACTTATTTGGAGTTCTAAAACATTTTAAATATTTATACATTATATTAGAAAATGAATATAAATAATTATGAGATGAAAGCTCATTAAAACTCAAATAAAACTAGACCGAAGTGTTAAAGTAAATTAATGAAAATTCAAATATTGTCTAATTAGTTTTGATTTTGAATCAGCTGATGAATTTTGGGATGTTTCCTTTAGTAATCATTTTACTGTGAATGCTATATAGTAATAATTAATTGTAGCTTCAATCAATAAAGTAATGCCTAACTTTTTGAAATTTTTGAGATATTCAAATTTTTAAAAATTTCAATAATTTTTAACTCGGTAAAAATGAAACTAAAATTATAGGAATGGAAGTGTATGAAGTTCCAAATATGTATAAAAGAAAATTAAGGACTATTTAAAAATTTGTTCTGAATTAGCTGTTAAACTTGGTTATATTATTATTATGTATATCAGTTTCATCTATTGATGTCTTGATAAATTCGAAAGGGTTTTATTTGAAATTCTATGAGTTGTGATTCCCAATTTTTTCTGTGTAGCATTAAGGGGGAACAACACTGTGACGAGGTGAAAAAAGGTGTTTTTCTCTGATTTATTTTTGCATACTTAATTATTTAGTAGGGATTTAGAAAAAAGTTATGTTATTAAGCATACATTGAACTTACTTTGTGTAAATTTTTATTAACGAAAATTACAAGTTGCCATAGTTACTGAGGTATAATATAGCCTCTGTACAAGAAGCGTGGTCCAACGGTCCCATCGATAACTTGACAATGGTTTGTGTAAAAAGTAAAAATAAAAAAGTTTTGTAATCTCTATAAATGTAATTCTCGTTGTACGTAGCCGTTTTTCGAAAAAAAATTATTTCACAAAATGGCGGGTGTTCAAAGCAAAAAGTTCGATTTTAGCGACATTTTTACTTACATTTGGTAGCTTAAAAATACTAAATTTTAAAAAAATGAAAAACGGCTACGTACAACGATAGCCACTGCAATTACGGAAATTTTTGTTTTTTAAAATTAAAAATTGGAAAATTATAGCTAGAGTTAGAGATGGTACCAGGTGGAGAAATGTAGTTTCGAGAAAAACCAGATTGAAAGTTTTAGTATACGTAAATCGTAGTAGCTTAAAACTTGCTAAATCGTCTGTAACTTGCTCAATTTACAAGATTTTAATTTGAAATTTTTTTCACATGTTCTTAATTATGCATACTTGGAGAAAATGCAAAAAAACAATATCAAATTTGTTTTATACGTCACAGTGTTGTTCCGCCTTAAATTGTTTTAAGAATTATTATTTATTGGCACTTATTGTACCTACTCTGTAATTATTATATTGAGCAGTGCAAATGCTAATAAAAATATTATAAAAGCTTCCAAACTGTGTTACTTTTTTTATAGCCTATTTCCTACTTAAATTGGTTAATTATTAATTCGTGAAAATAAATTAGTAATATATTTTAATAAATTACGAATTAAGGATATCAAATTGATAATGTATTTTAAGCTTTCGACCGCGAAATTTTAAATTCAAAAATTTCCAATTTCGGAACGTTTTTAATAGTTTTAATTGTTCAGAAGTATTGCAGGGCTTCAAAGAATCTAGATTTGCAAGTGCTCGTTTCTCTGTATTATTAAATCGTTTATTGGCAGAAGGAACTTTTAAGTCCATCCAGAAGCACTCTGAGAAAATGAAAAAAAAAAGAAAAGATGTTTTGCACTGCATTTATCCACAGTATTTTAATGATACTTACCCTTAAAGTTTCTTCTCAGTAGCAGGTAAGAGGAAACTTACTGCTTTTGTCTGTAATGATGATATTTATTTAAAAAAAAGTAAAATAAAAGGTGCTGGTTTTATGTTGTTGACGAGAATACACAAATCATCTGAAAAATATATGCAATTATTGAAGATATAGCAAGGTAAATACGTTACATCGATATTTCGCGATTCTGTCGATCATCAGGCGTGTCAGACTAGAAAAAATGAAAAATGAAAAAAAATAGGTGCAAACGGCAAAAATTAAAAAAAATATAAAGAAAAAGAAACGAAAATTTAAAAAATGTTATACCAACGGAATAATGAATATAACTGGATTCACCTTCGCACTTGAAGTTCAAAAATGAAATAAAGGTTTTAAAATTAAAGCTTCCAAATATTACCACAGGCAAGTCAATGTCTTTTTGACACACTGTGTCTACTTAAACTTTGAAAAATAAATTTGAAAAAAATAAATTCAAATTTTATCACTTTAATGTTTTGCAACATTCCTAATATAGAAATTTCACAACACATAGTACTAAAATCACACCCTACTCTTGAAAAATTTCTTTTTTTAAGATCATACTAGATTATTACATTACAATATTTTAAGTTTTTTTATTTTGATTTGTTAGTTTCATTTATTAATTTTTTAATTTTATCTTTACCAATTTGTAAATTCATTATTGCATTATTATATTCGATCAAGTTTATCGTAACACTTTTTGGGCAGAGCATGGTAAATTAAAATCAATATATTATTTTATATGCCGATATAAAATATCACAATTTGTTGATTTTAATTTTATTGCATTATTGATTTTCAATTATTTAAACCTACACGTTTAGAACATAACCTTCAATAAAATATTAAAATTTCAGGATTGCATGATTTCAGACTAAAATAATTTATTATTAGTCAATTATACTTGGTTGAATTTTAAATTATTATATATAATTCTATACCTACTAAGTTTATAACAAGTCTGATTATCGATAACAACTGTGAATGCATTATCAATCCATTGTTTTAAACTTCACAAAAATATGCTTAATTGTTTTGGGTTTTCAACAAATGCTGGATTATTATTTAGAATTTACTCTATGAGTTTGTTAATCATTTTAACGATTTCACTAAATTAAAAAATTTTGACGAACAACAGTCTGATAAATGTGAAATAGGATATTTTACATATAAGTTAGTAATTTATAGCAAAATTAAAAATAGGATTCCAAGAATATTGTTTTAAATAAAATAATTACGCTTCAAGCATCTAAAATATAAAATTTTAGTTTTGATTAGTTTACATTGTATATATTGGAAAAAATATGCATTATATGAACTGTTTGATAAAATGGAAATCCTTGGAAATTTAGCCAGGTCACTTAAAAATGCAGATGGTATTCTGATTATTGATAATTATGAAAATTTTGTGAGAAAACAGGTAAATTAGTTTATAAGTTTGTATGAAATTTTTCATTTATTTTCAATGATTTCGCGTTGCGTGGACAACTACTGCTACCAGCATTGAATTCTTTGACGATAACATCCCATATTATTCCTCCGTTTCTTTCCATGTTTTTGCATCTGTTTTTGTTTTCGATAGGAGAAAAATTAACTCCTCTTTCTCGTTTTTTCTTTTCATCAACCATAACTTAAATTCTCTTTTGACGTGAAAAATGAATGTAGTTCTTTAACTAGAACATTGATAAACTGGCCCTTAGTGTTGTAAAGCTACAAGTAAAAAATTGGTATTTCCTGTTTTATTCATCATTGCAAGAAGCATCAGTATGTAATTTGCAGCTTTTTACATGTTCACTTTTTATTTTTATTAATATGGTATATTTGATTACAAAATTGAACCTGTTTGTTTAACATCTATATTCTATAGATGGTAATATAGGGTGATTTATAAATAGAACACAAAACTTGAAGTTAAAACCCAATTGTTACAATAAAGAAATCCCAAACAATTTTAAAGTTGGAAAAAGCGTAATAAGTACAGTACTAAAAATCTAATCAGTTCATCATCCTTACGAAAGGATCAAATTGTTGAAAGAAGTTTTCTTCTTGCTGCTAAAGGCAGTATTCGGAAAACTTCCCACAGAAGAAGCTGGTCTTTACTGCATAACGACTCACCCGGTCATAAAACGGACTTCTTTTTATTCTCCAAACTCAAAATACTATTTAAAAGCTGCTATTCTAATTTATTATAGATACTCAAACGTCGTGATGCATACTTTGTGGATTACATGAGTCCAATAGCTCATCTAATCGTTTTAAGACTCATGAGGAATGCATTTTTAATAAACAAATAGAATTTATGAAAAAAATTTCACTGTTCGTGTAGCATCAGTCCGGATAGAACCCAAATACACTGAGAATAAGATAGTAACCACACTTATATGATTGATTGATTGATAGGATACAATATGATTCACCAACACAGACGCAACTAGTCCCAATATTTTAAAGGGATAAAATTAGTTTTGAAAACTGATGATTTTTACATTTTGTAGGAGTCAGCTTTAACTACCTATAGGGACGACCGGAGAGCCGAAAATGCTTTTAAATCCTGAAATTGTGAGTGCCATGAATGGAGAAGATGTAGTCCAATTTATGATGTCACAACGAATTAGATGATTGGAACACGTTATGAGATCCAATAACGTATCGGCATTGAAAATAACTATACTTTGGAAAGGCATCGGGAAAAAGTCCTCTTAAGATGGACAGAGCTGGAGAGAAATTCTGATGGAAGCTATAGCTCATGGGTCGGGTCTCCAAACTACGGCCCGACAGTTTATTTTAGTTACATTGCAAAAAATTTTCAATTATTTTATTAGAACCGTCGCAAATACGACATTAAATTAAAACACAAAATTTGGTAAAAATAATTTATTTTATAAATTTAATAGTAACTGGAAAAGCCTCAAAATTCACCATTGTGAACCAAATTTTCAAAAAATCTTCGGGGGAATAGGAGGGGTCCATTAGAGTCATTAGTAGAGGAGTAAATATGGTCCGCGGGTTAAAATGTTTGAAGACCCATGCTATATCTCACCCTTCATTAAAAATTCAAGAAGGAAAACCTACCTTGTAAGAAATATAAAAAAGGGAAAAGAAAGATAATAGGGGGCGAGCACGTTAACAGTCACATGATTTTAAAATTTCTCTGTTGAAATTATGGTAGTCGCAGATGTAAATTGCAAGTCAAAATGTAACATTTTGTTGATCATTCAAAATTGGGGCAAACTATGCCCAAAACCGTAAAAGTAATACGAGTATTTTATTGTCTCTTGCTGTAAAGAGTCAACAATATGCAAATTACCTTTAGTACATCATTTGCAATCTTCACGAAGTAGCCCCACTTCTTACTAAGCCTTGTTGTAAGTATTTTACGTCGAATTCACGTATCGTCAACAGAATGCAGGAACAACTTGAAACTTTACAATCGATTATTACTTAAACCAGGGGTCGGCAACCTTTTGTAGTGAAAGGGTCAAATATTTTACGTTGGGAATAGTGCGGGCCACACTTTTGTTTTTTAAAGTAACTTGTTATATAGTCCGCGGGGGAGTCCGACCCTTGCCCTAAACGAATCGATATTTGGCGTTCATCCTCACCTTCAACGCTTTATTTTATTGTTATTTATCAGATCCAGTTGAATTTTTTTTTAATAACTATAATATCTTCTGGGCCTGTTTAGCGTGCTTCCATGGGTTCCGTAGAAAAATTTAGGGGTACGCGAAACAAAGTGCCTTTTAATTAATAAATGCGATTATTTAATAAAAATGCCTGGGTTAGTGGATTTCCATCATTAACATAAAAAATCAGGATACAGGCACATATGCAGGCCAGCCCAGCAAGCTACCTACCAGATGTAAAGCAATTATAGGTTCAGAGTTTCTTAGGAAATGAAGCAGATTTTGGGAAATAACAGACTTTAAGACCTACTAAAAGAGAACTGCTTCTAGAAAAGGAAGAAGAAGATTATTTAAATGTTAATAAGAAGTTCATATCAAAATTTACGTAAAAAAGATTAGATAATAATATTGATCTTATTAATATTGGGGGGGGGGGGTAGTAGAATGGTTATTAATAACTAATAAGTGGAAGCTGTGTATTATTATCTGTAATCGTTACCAATGCGAGTATAAATTTTTTCGGTTTTGGTGCAAGATACAAAAATAGATTTTTGTTTTTAGGCGATCCTCATTTTTACTTCCACTTTTATGTCGCGGAAGAAAAACTGATACTTTATTTCCCGAAAATTCTTCTTCCGAAATCTGAGATTTTTCCATTTCCAGCACTCAAATATTATATTTCCTTCATTGCGACACCCCGTATACCGGGTGTTGAATGAGTTAGCCGAACATAGGATATTAACATGTAAAAACTTATTTATGCAAATTCCTGCTTCCCTAATTATTTTAGAGAAAAATTGAAAGACACAAAAATAATGCAGAAATATAAACTACAAATGATAAGAGCATTAGATTTTATCTAACTTTTACTTAAAAGGTCAAAAAATGCTTTTGAAATTGTTAAAATTTTCATTTATCAGACTGGCCATGAAATAAATTCAATTTAATTTTTATTATACTTCTTTTAAAAATTGATTTTTTTTACTAATTGTGTACTTTGCTGCCATTTATGAAAGTAAAATTTAATAAAGTGCAAAACTGTAAACAACGTGCAATTGATTTTTATTACTTATCAAAAATAATTACCTTAGAAACTTCCATGGCCAGTCTGATAAATGAAAATTTTAACAATTTCAAAAGCATTTTTTGACCTTTTAAGTAAAAGCTAGATAAAATCTAATGCTCTTATCATTTGTAGTTTATATTTCTGCATTATTTTTGTATCTTTCAATTTTTCTCTAAAATAATTAGGGAAGCAGGAATTTGCATAAATAAGTTTTTACATGTTAATATCCTATGTTCGGCTAACTCATTCAACACCCTGTATATGGAATTTATTATTAATTTCACTTTAAAAATATAGATCCAAATGTGAGACGATAAAAAATTTTGGAATACGTAGAGGACACCGATATTACTTTCCATACCACAATTTTTTTGTGCACACTGTTTGAAACGTCTAATTTTCTATTCACAACAAGCATAACTAAATAATAGATAAAAACGGGGTCAGATTCATTAGCGTTCATTTTACAAATCATTCATTTTAATTTTGGTGCCCATACAGAATCACCATTACAAAAAATACTATACGCTTTTGTAAAAATACCTGAAAAGTTTTGGTTTTTTTAATATTTTTTTTAAGTGTTCCTTTGTTATTACAATGGTTTTCAATGAATACCGATTAAAAGTTATTTTTTCTTTTCAGTTAGGCATAGTTGTATGCCTATTACCCATTTTAATTTAGTTTAAATTTCACGCTTTTTTTCGTTTTTATCTTCTAAACTTTTACCCTTTATAAGATGTGACACCACATGAATATTCTGGTATTGTAGTCAAATTATTTTTGTAAATTAGGTGAATGATCCAGTTTTATGATTATTAACCCTTAATAACTATGGTCAAATAATTGTTACACTATCACTACTGTGGGGTCACAGAGACCACGCTTTATTTGTTGGTTTTTTATGTACTTACACTTTAATTTTTTGGATTGTTTTATCACAGATGTCTTGGTTGCTATTCTAGTAAGTCAAAAAAAATTATAATGTAATAGATTTTAAACTTTTATTAACACTTAAAAATATAAAGAGGTATAGGTACCGTATGAGCATGCATTTATACTATTATACGAAAAAGAATTTTTTTAAATTAATCTGAAGGATTTCTAAACAATTTAATAATAATTTTAAAAAGTTAATATATGAGAAATTATAACTAAAGTACAAAATTGAAGAAAAAAAAATGAATTCGCAAAAATCACAACACCTAAAATGTTACAATTTATCCATGCAATTGATGAATAATGCCACAATGTATTGATTATTTTTTTTGTTTTTTTTACATTTCCTAATAAAACAAACAAATGCTATTCATACTAATTCAATTTTTAACACAATTTACCTAAATTGTACGAAATCAAACTAGTTCAACACATATTTTTGTATTAAACATGGGAGATTAAAAGTTACACTAACACTATGGCGTGGTCATACAGACCCCGTGCTTATTTTAATTCGTTCTAACTATAAAACTAGGCAATCTTCAAGGCCCTTATTTTGTGAATATAATAGGAATGATGTAACTTAAAGGTACTGAGACGCTAAATTCGTAATTTTGAACTAGGCCTAAAATACACACATAATAAAAATCGGCGTGGTCTCGGTGACTCCTCCATAGTTATTAAGGGTTAATTTTTAAAGGTGTGTTGTTAAAGGGAGCGGCGCGTCGCGGCGCGTCGCGTCGTCACAGTACATAGTTCGATGTAGAATATCTAAGTCGTGAATTTGTACAGTGGTTTAGAATATATTTTTTAGAAAACACTAATCATTAGTCAAATAGACGTTAACAAATAATTTGTTATCCGTCAATGATGTAACATGCACTTGATGCATTTTATTTTTCATTAATGGAACGGTTACAGAAAGACTCGACATTCTTGAGAGTGAATAAGTAAAATGATATAATTGCATGTGTAGGAGCAAGATAAAACCAAAACAATTCTAATTCTCATGCAACTAACAGGTTGAAGATAAACGTTTATTATGCATATAGTATTTCTAGCACAGTGGTTCCGAAACAATCAGGTCTCACTTTGAATTTTAAAATAATTTTTGTTTGTTTGTTCGGGAATATGTGTTAAATAATTTAAAAAAAGGTACAATAGAAAAACTGACACTCTATTACAATGTGACGCTGTGAGCTAAGCAGTCAGCGGTCGAGATTAAAGTGATGTACGAGGAGATATAAAATTCGTTATAAAGCTCGAACGAACCTAAGGGCTATGAGGTGGTCAAATATCAATTCACCTGTAAGTCTATTCAAAAACGATCATAACTCAAAAAGTTGTTCTATTGTGGCAATGTTTACAACCTAGTAAAGTAATCAGCTGTAACTTTGCGCGACAGCGACCGCGGGAGAATGAGTGAATTGAGGGTGCAGCGGGGTTCGAGGCTCTTGTTAAACCACATTCCAATCTTAAAATGTGAAAAGTTCTAAGATCCAATACAAGGTTCTTCAGATCAGCTGTATCTCTACTAGGAAGTCGATGAGCAGTCCAAAACAATACAACATCTGAAAATTTGTAAACAAATAATTGATTTCTTGTACCTATTTACTTTAACGCTAACCTCAGAGGATGTAGCTATGTAGCGGTGTACCATACCTAGTTAGAAGATACCGAGCACATCCAAATTTTGTTTCAACGTCTACATGTTAATTTATTCAAATCGCCGTCAACGCCAGACAGAGATTTCTTCAGTTATAATTAAAGGAATAAAAGCGTTAACCGTTCAAAAGTAGAGTAGAAAATTAAGAGTATAAAAGTGAAATGAATGACAGGTGACATGTAATACTATACTGCATAAAAGAAATCATCAGGAAGTTTTTCGTTTTGCTCTCAATTGTGTCAAATGCGGAACTACCTGAAGATCGGAAGTTTTGGCGGGTGATCCAATATAAACGTTATGTTCATACCTGTAGTATGAATATGGCGCTTGATAACGTATAAGGAAAAGAAAATTATACAAGGGGGTTGCTGCGGTACATCTGCTTCAACGTTCAAGATTATGCCAAGAAGGGTCTTCAAAGTCTGTAACAATTGAGCACGAGCGAATATGTATTGTAAGAAAAATACAACACTACTATGCCAATCTAATATAAATTCTCATGTCTGGAGGGATTATAGGAAAAATTGTGGTTTAAACAGTTTACAGCCTCTCGCCTAGCGTAATTGGTACCTTCATAATCATTAATAATTCCAGTCCCATTAAAAGGATTCCACATTCTATTTAACCCAAATTAATTTAATTTATTATTTTAAACCAGATTTTTTTTCTTCTTCCATTTGGTTCCTTCAAGAAAAACATTTTTGGATGCGACTTAAAATAACCTCTTAATAATTGAATTTAAAAGTAAAATGTATACTATTCAAGCTATCAAAAAAAATCATAGGCGGATCTTTTGAATCAGATGAGGTATCTCTCCAAGTTGAGGTCAAACTACTGTAGCTCAATCAAATATTTTTTGTACATTTATCACCCTGTCAGCGTGTACATGAAATTCTTTCAAGCCGGCCGAATGTACCATCCAAAAATTTTGAATATCCTACAAAATTTGGTTTCAAATTTTAATATTATAAATTGTACAGGTAGGTAAGACATTAGGTTGTAACTCCACCCTTGTAGTTCCTCAGTAATCCAAAGAACAAATCTTTATAATACTTTCCAAGGTTAAACTTAATTATATTGAGATTCTACATTCTTATGTGGGTACGAAGATGAAACTTGTTAACTCACTTGGGTTATCTTCTATGGCGTTGATGTGGTAAACAAAAAAAATGTTCAAGTTTTATTTAAAGTACGTAATAAAATGCGCTGTATAAATAAAATTGTAATTAACTTGAAACTTTGTCCTGGGATCCGAAATGAAATTCTTTCTGATTTCTTTTTAGTTACAAGTTAAGGTACTTAAATTTGAGTGTACCATTTACCGTTGGTACCTTCTTGGAACACTGTTTTTGCAAGGAACGGGTAGGAAATATTGGGCTTGTTACTTATAGAGAAAATCGCAACAAACACGTTATGGAGCACAAGGTCGTTGAAAGAGAGACATTTTAATGAACCAGTAATTTACATAAAATTTAATAACAACTCCCCGGTCAAAAACTTCTATGTTCCAATGACATTTCGGTACTATTCACTGATTTAGAAATCAGGTTATCCCGACTAAGATTTCCTAACCCTAGAAAAATTGTCTTTCGCGAATTCTCAAACGATGCTCAAATGACACCATTTTCGATTTGGGGGTACCTTAAAAATTTTGGGAACAAACTACAGAAAGTTGTTTTTGGTCTAGTCGATAACATTTTTGTCTGCAAGCGGCTTCGAAATAAAGGATCATGATCAGTTTTTTTAATTCTAAACGGTTGAGTCTATAATAATGGTACGGTATTCATTACTACGTTATGTATTTGAAAAGACCACAATGAAGAGATTCTCGATGAACGTCAATTGGAAAAAAAGTGAACCTCAGGAGTCACGACGCATCGTGTGGTTTCTATCACTTACCATCCAAATAAAAACGATATACTTTTTGTTTACTTTTTAGCTTTTTTAATTTAGAGATTAACTATTATTGATTCAATTGTGATAGATTGGGCCTCCATCACATTTTTTGTAGAACACAATCACCACTTACTCACATAATTAAAAGCCAACTATCAGCTTATAATTTTGTGCTAATCTTGTTTCATAATAATTATTAGATAATGGCTGTTTGGACATAAAAAGATATGAAGGCATTGGGGAAAAAAAAAGATGAAAAATTAAAAACGCCAGTTGAAAAAGAACATGCCGAAAGAATGGAAGACTAACAACTTGTTTTGTGGTAATCACAAAAAAAATTCGGTAAATTAAAAGAAATAAATGGTTTCATTTTTTAAAAATTTCTTTTTAATCCATTTAAGCGCGTCATTCCTCCGATAATAAAAGAATTTCTGAGACTTATAATTGAAATATCATTTTTAGGGCACAGATAAATTTGGGAGCCATCGGGATTCGAACCTATGACCTTTAGATCTATAGCTCCATTCCCGAACGCCTAACCACTACACCAAACTACCTGTACTTATTGATATTATTTACCTTAAATTCTTATTTTGATCTATCACAGTAAATTTATTTCCTTTATTTTTTTGATAGTCTTTTTCTGTGTAATATCAGTTTTGATCCACTTATGCACATCATCTATTTGATAATAATTTAATAATTAATTTGTGGAAATAAATTTATGAATAGTATCTTGCAAAAGCTAACATATTATTTTGTTTTATGATATAATATGAGTAATCCAATTAGCGATGTGGTGGTTTTCGGTGACATATAGCTTGAAAAATGCACCCTTTACAAAATATAGGCAGTAGATCAGTATTTTCTGATAATATTAAATTGATTTTATTATTTTTGTTAAATTAAAGTTGGTACATACGATGCAAAATCAGATTTATTTAATATGAAAGAACTCAAATTGAATTAGATTTTTGATTTTATGTTTTTGTTGCAAAATTAATCAAAACGACTCAAATGGAGACCCTAATGTACTATATTTCGGAAACATTTGAACGGAGCCGTTTGAACGCAGGGACGTTCGACGTCCGTTTTGACACGACAACCATCTTCCACCTAGGATCCAACGTCGTTAAATCAATTTAAACCCTTTAAACTAGTTAAACTACGAGTTTGGGTGGGTTAAACTGCGGAGTGGGCGGAGCTTATATTATACGGCGTTTCTCTCCGGTCCCATCCGCTCCGAGAGCGGAGAGTCAAATTTGACAACACAACCACTTCCCATCTTGGATACAATAATTGATTTTTGATATAAATAAAAAAAAAGACGCAAAATGTCGTAATTGTGTGATTAAAAAAAAAGAGAGAGATCCATCCCCTTGCCAGTAGCACACTTTGCCGAATTACTTAATGAAAATAACTTTTTGCGTCTTTCTGGGTCTGCGTCTTAACGCTCGCGTCCTTTTCGGTTGTATCCTTTCGGCTGCATCTGTTTATCCTAAACCCACTAAAGACACCATAAATGTCCCTATGTCTTTTAAAGCGATTATGAGCCCCATTCTACTTGTGAATTAAGAGAATAACTTCACTCGAAAACTATGGTGGGTACCGCCTAGTCAACCTAGTCATTATTGATCTAAATTGGAACAAAGTAGGACTACAGACCAGTCCATTTGGCTTAGGGCGAGGATCACCAAAGTCAGTTAGTTTATCCTCCTGCTAAATAGTTGGATATAATTGTTATCGTGTAAATGGGACTTTGAATAAATTTAACGTTAAATTTCCAAACGCCATCTGTCATCTGTAGAACTGAAAGTTAGCGTAGAATTTCGTGTAAATTAGAAAATAATTTACTTTGAGCTTACTGTTTTAACTGTTTTTTGAGTGATTTATATTAAATTCGAAACAGATGACAGATGGTGTTTGGAAATTAAACGTCAAATTTATTCAAAGTCCCACTTACACGATAACAATTATATCCAACTATTTAGCAGGAGGATAAACTAACTGACTTTGGTGATCCTCGCCCTGAATGATGAATAATTCATTATTATATTTAAATATAATAAGGGGGGTGGTACAATTGCATCCAATTTCTTGCGTTAAAACGTCCCTGCGTTCAAATGCCCTCGCGTTCAAACGTCTGTTTTCAAGCGTCTCTACCTTCAAGCGTCTCTGCATTCGAACGGCTTTCAACCGGCCGCGTTCAAATGTCCTAAACCGACTATTTTTTGTTACTATAGAGCCTGATTTCAATCATCATAAGAGAGATCTCGTTCACTCACATTGTGATGGTTATAGCTACAACCAAAACATCAAGAATTGATTTTACCATGAATCTATTGGGGCACAAAATTCTTTATGCGGTACAAAATTAGAAACTAAAATAAATTGAACTCGAAATAATATTTTAAAATCCAAAAAACAAATAAATTTCAAAAAATTCAAAAAAAAGTTTTTCCGAAGGAAAGGCTAATGGTTCTCATGACAACGTTGTTGTCTCTCTGTCTCTCTCTCTTTGAGTTCATAAACGAAATGTCGCTGTGACTTTCCTTGTTTCAAAATGTTCTTCTTACAAGGCAAAACACAGATTTATTGTGTAATCGCAAATTGAAAATTATATTTTTTGTGCATTTCATTATTGGCCCCTCTCAATATTTTAGACGCTCCTACGCGCCTGAAGAGGGCTAAACGGGAAATTGGTAAACCTCCAATAGACAGCGACCCAGAGAAAGAATAAATTAGAAATTGTATTAATTTTTCTTATCTTGGTTATTGGCAGGTTGCACCTCGGTGAAGGAGGACGGCCAGATAATCCAACCTAATACTCAGCATTAGTATGGATCTGATGGAATTCGCTAGTAGTCTGGATGTCATACGTGGTTTTTACCTAAAGTTGTGAACAATAAATTAGAGTCTGGTGTGCCAAGTTAATTCCATCAACAGATAACAAAAGATTGCCTGTTTGAGTAACTTTGCCTAATTGAACCTTCAGCAACAAACCATTTTGCGTCAAAATCTACAAATTTAATATTGTCGTATTATTTTAGGATGAAGAAGATCTGGAGTTTGTTAATTGTGTTATAAATTTTGATTATTACACTTTTGTAAATTTTGAATTATTGATCTAATAGCGGAGGTGGAGAGAAAATTTTGATAAAGGACTTGCGCGACTTCCCAAGTCGCGAAGTGGTGTTTAATTTTGGAGAAGCGAACAAATTTAGGAAAGTGTTAATTTTTGAGTATAATCTATAAGTAAAATTTTATTGTTATAACAGATGTGTGCCTTTTTTAAGTAAATTTTTTGAAAAATTATTTGGATTTTAGTAAAATTTTGCAAGGTCGTACGATAACCGACACGTGCGATAGAAAAATTTTGCTTAAGCTGGCAGTGGCGTATGAGTTTTTATTTTTGGAAAGCGTTTAATATTTATTTCCGCTTGAAAACCATACAGTCGGATTTCTCTATGTCATCATATTGTATTTTTGTCACAGAGAGATTCACTTTTTCAAATTAGAGAAGCAAGCAAACACAATACAATTCAAAATACTTTTTTCGGATCAGTTTTTACTTACTTAACATGGAATCTGAACCATGCCACTCATTTGGAATAGCTAAAAGTTGAACTACCAATCTACCGATTATTGGCTTTAATGTGACAGGGCGAAATTTTTTATTTTTGGAAATGTTCGAAATTTTCATTTGAAATTTCACTGATAACTTTTTTGAAATGTTCATATTATGACAAAAATAATAAAACAAATACCTATTATTTCGCGTCATTTTTTTAGATTTTGAAAATGTTATAAAAAAAATAAAGTCTAGAAAAATAATGCAAAGTAAATAATGTTTATTTTTTTCTGGATTCAGATGAGTGTATAATATTTTTTTAATTCTTATCATGAATATTTAAGAATAATCACCGAGCAAGTCATTCACAACATTCGCGAGAGGGAGATGCTCCCTCGTAAAAAAACACTCATAAATCAAAATCAATAAGCTTCCTTTCAAAAATTTGCTAAAGTAAACCACAAATCTATACAAATAAGGATTAGCGCATCTTCAGATTATTTTAGGTTAAGTAAATTTAAAAATTCAATTATTAAATTTGTTTTGTATTTATTTAAAAAAAAATTAAGGTGGATACGTTATTGGTCCTACTCTTCTATTTTATTGTTGAATTAAACTGTCTACATTTTTTATAACTAAAACTTCTAGTCCGGTTTAGATTCTCTTCAAACGGGTCGATCGTAGAAACCTGAAAAAAATTTCGGTTACTAGAATGTTGTGGTGGTATTTCAAATATAATTAATTTTAATAATGGCTTAGCAAATTTTCTAAAAAGATATATCAAGACGTAGGTAGTACGTGAATATTTTTGATAATATGATTTCAACCTACTTGAAGGTACATAGCACTTTTTCAAGATATTATAACAATTTTAAATATTTACTCCAATTAACATTTTTAACTCGAAGAAAACAAAGCTAACTGAGAATGAAACAAAAAGTGTAGAACTTTGAACTAGCGAGCGTAGCTGCGGGCGGCATTTTTCCAGAGGCGTCAATTCGGTAATGCGGTATTTTTAAATTGATGTATTATGGTTTAGCCTCAGGTGACAAAATACTATTCTACTTTGCGTCGTTATTAGGCTATTATGTAGTATAATAGTAACAATAGAATTTTAATAAATTCTCTGTAGTTAATAACAAAATACATAATTTGTATGTGAGGTCCTACAAAAAATTTTTTTTTATTACGTACCAATAATGTTAAAATAAGACAAACTAAATAATTTCATTTTTTAAAGTTGAGTGTTCATTTGAATTAAAAACAAACTTGATCATATAATTATTTATAATGTGATATTTGTTTCAAATTCGATTAAATTGAACGTGACACTTTTTGTACAGAGTATGATGAATTACATCAAAATTTCTTGATTTTGCGAAGATATTTCTTTTATATCGGCTAATATTTGCTCATCCTTATGTATTTGTTGAAATACGACAATATTATTTTGAAGGAATAATCTACTTCATTATCAAATGAACACAGAAGAATTATCTTCTCAATATCAAGAAATTTTTATATAGATAATACATAATATCGAGATACGGTCGGAACATAGTGGTCATGCGAGTTGACTATGAACGCTAAATACCCGGTTCGAATCCGAGTGAAGTAAGAACTTTATTCTGGCCGTCTCTCTGGTCCTCCAGGTTGGGGGTTCTTCGTCAGGCTGGCTCTTCGTCAATGCTGTGAATGCCATTTGATATTAAAAAGTTAATATTATAATGGTCAGCCAAGACCCATTAGGGTTGTAGCGCTACACGACATAATATCGAATTAATTGATTTTGGTTTAAATGATAATTTAAGATTGGAAACGAAAAATACTAAAATGAAAAGTTTAAACACAATATTGCCGGATTACCGGTTGTATTTAATTCAATTGTGAGTGTAAACCAAACGTTACGGTTCTAAAGAACATTACAGAATAACCCCCTTAGGTACAGTTTAAAATTTAAATCAATTTGAAAGACAATTAATTGTGTAATTATTTTCCAAGTTTCTATGATAAGAACTAAAATACTCGTAATACGATTACTACCATGCGGACAGGTTCTTCTTATAAGGGGAAGAAAAGACTTGAGGAAACAAATTTTGATATTAATAATAAGTATAATAATATTTAAACATCAGTACCCCGACTTTACTTTGTGAAAATAGTACCTAAAGATATTATACCGGGTGACCGGCTGCCGATGTGAACATAGGAAATTAACGTGGGAAATTGATTTTTCTTTAATTCCTGCTTCCCATTAGAACGGATAAGAATGAAAAGGGTATCAATTTGATGAGATTTTTGTTCCGCTTCTGAAGATACCTAACAATTTTGTTCTTTAATTTACTTAAATTAATGTAAAATAGCGCATTTAAAAAAAAAATTAGTTGCTTTGTTTGAATTTTATTGCAATTGCTTTTTGTTTGAAAACCAATAATTTCCAATAAGTTAAGAATAACTTGTATTTGCGTTCATTGTTAACCAAATTTATTGTAATATGGCAGTCATTTGTTGGAAATTAATGGTTTTCAAGCAAAAACAATTGCAATAAAATTCAAACAAAGTAAAACTAAACATTTCTTAAATGCGCTAGTTTGCATTTTATAGTGAGTTTTTAACAGACATTGAAGAACAAAATATCAAGTATTAGGTAAAGTCGGGGTACTGATGGTTAAGTATTATCAATATCAAAAACAAAGAAACATCAGTCTGGCGTAAATCAAACACGGATAGACTACAGAGCGGGAAACCGCGGTTCTAATCCTAATTAAGTCGGATATGTGCTGTGATCTAAAAAGTTCAAATTCGCCATAATGCACCACGCTGGCCATCAATTTGGACTATAGTTGTTTTACATCCAGTAGCAGAGGCGGTCGGAGCTTAGCGGTCACGCGAGTTGACTATGAACGCTAAATATCCGGTTCGAATCCGAGTGAAGTAAAAACTTTATTCTGACCGTCTCCCCTCGGAAGGCAATGGCAAACCACCGAGAGTAATATGCCAAGAAGAATCCTTAAAATGTTAATGATCTAAATAAGTCCAAAATTGATCTGTGGACTAAGTGGAAGGCAAACCACTACCCCCATTAACATTAACATTTCCCTGGTACAGCCTTCTTGGCTAATAGTCGGGGGGATCGCCGTACATCCGAAATCGGCTAGGCACCTAAAGAAGAAGCAGCTTGCTAGGCTAGTCTTCAGATATGCCTGTATATAACAGCTCTACGAGCTTAGAAGGCTTTATGGCTTGGTGGCTATACTAGCCCACATCTTCCCACTCTCAACCAGATATCTATGTCTAATCTGTCCCAGAAACGTCGACGTGTAATGACGTCGATACAAATATCAGATCCTGTACAGATAACACCAACAGCGTGGGGATGTCCACTGGAAGGCTGAGCTAAGAAATTTTGTACGATCCGCGATTTGAACCCAGAATTTCCGCTCTGTAACTCAACCAGAGGTCACATCACTCCACCACTGATGCTCTATAGCCACCTATGAGGCACAGATATGCCTGTAGCCTGGTTTATTGTTAACAGTAGCAATTCGCCAACTTCAGGGGCGCAGCCAGCTTTACGTACCCTCATGATCATGAGAAAGTTTGATTCTCCCCAGATTTGAATCCGGTACCCCGCATTCGCATCCAACTGCGTTAACTGCAAGGCAATGACCGTCTCTTCAATTGATCAGCCAGCGGCGGCCCTAAGGTGGTGCCGCACTGGGCGCCGTCCTAAGGGGGCCCCAAATTGTATTCATTCTGTAAACATAATATAACTATATTTACGAAGAATCGAATGACCCAGTTGCAGCATTAGAGACTTTGCCCCTGATCGGGCCCTCAATCTCAATACAGCAGGAAAACTAATCATGTGGTTAGAAGAAATCAACTTCAATTTATTTTGTGTCGAACAAGAAGTCGTTCTTTAGCTGATTCCAGATCAGTCCAATTTCTTCCCTCAGCAAGAGGTCCTAATAATGTTCATTTGATAGGAGCAATATCATCAACATCAGGTGTTGTAGCAATGGATTTCCATTATGGAACGTCGGAATGCCACTGTAAGAGGATGTGATTGTTCTCGTGCAGAATTACAATTTCCGAATTATAATTAACTCTTTTTGAAATAAACGAATTACAATTAACATTTTCTGAAATTAAATTGACTAATCTTCATAATAACAACGGGTGGTTTTGAAATATAATTGACTAAACTGAATTGCAATTGACTAATCTGAATTTCAATTGAAACTGTTCAGAGTGGAAGCGATGTTATCGAACGAAAACTTTATAAGAAGTATACTATACTAATCAAGATCGTAAACTTGATCTCCTTAACTTATCTCAGATTGGTTTATTCATTTATTCCAACCTAAAAAATATTTTAGTTTTGAATTATCTTTAAGTTTCTAAAAATTAATTAAATTGATTAGGTACAATTATTGACGATTTCTGAAATACAATTGCCTGATCTAAATTGCAATTAACGCTTTTTGAAGTAAAAGTAGGAAAGGTGTAAAATAGTAGTACTTTTTGCAAAAATTTAAAAGATTTTTCAAAAATCGCGACAAAAATTAATACCATAGTGATAATGGAACCATATTGTGGTGCATTTGGCGCCTATGAAATGCCGCGAAAATAATTTAATGTAACATGTTGTTTTTCCGTTTCAAAACGTTATTTGTAGCGTCAAAGTGATTAGGGACCAATTCATGCAATATTCTAGGGGTAACTGACCCTCTTAGTTATATTCTAGCACGTGTCTATTCCTCCCTTCGCGGTCTACTGCTGCGAAAACTAAAATAATAGTGCAGGTAATAAAATGCTATTACGTATCCGTGGTATAATTGCGTAGGATTGTAAGACGATTAAAGTTTAATTACAGAATATATACAAATATTAGATTAATAATTTGGTGAAAGACAATGGTAAAAAGATTCTGGAATTGTACAACTGTTTTATAAATTGGAAATAATGGGTAAGACGAAGGTATTCCTGAAGAAAGTAAGTAGTAGAAAGTGAGAAGTACTATAATCAAACATTAGTTGTTAGGTTTCTAAAGTAACTGACATTTTCTTTTGGGCCGTTCCGTTACAAGAAGTTTGATATGGAGACAGTGCAAGTTTATCTAGTTTGACTGATACATTTTTTGCTGGATATGTGGGGCATTGTCACCCCTAACCAGTCTAGGGTCTGCAATCAAGGCAGCTGCAAGGCCACCATTGCGAGGTCATATTCTTACTCTTACGTTAGTGTATGTCTTATAAGCAGCTGATACAGTACACTAACCCTCTTCTTTGCTAACTTATAGCCTATTGTATACTTGTATATGCGTTATATCTGGCAAATTTCATATTATTTTATAGAACCCCCCGTTCTTGTAAATGTGTGAAGAAACGTTACCACACCTTATCATTTTTCTGCAATAAATTCCAAAACCCTCCCCAAAAAAACCTAACCTACAAATTTGCAGCACTTCAAGTTTGAAATCCGCAAAAAATTTTGCAAGATTTATGAATATGCAAGAAAGGAATTAAACTACAAAATAAGTAACGAAAATTTTACCAAGCATTTGTACATAGTCCGAGTCATATGCGATATTAGTTAGTAATGAACGGAAAGGGGAGTCGCGCTCCGGGAATTAAGCATCAGAGCGCGTCCGCATCTGCCCTAAGCACATGACGCCGTTTGACCCATGACTGTCCTGTAAGGTGCACTGCATTTAAATTTCAATTGTTTTTAATTATAAATTTCCCTCTTCTAACGTACAAACGAGCAGTCATAGTTATCTATTGTAAGAAATCTTCCCTTTGTGTTAAAAAAGCGATGCGTTCATACTGGAGTTTAATTTCTTCCTTATACAATTAAGTTTTGCTAATTTATAGTTTCATAAAGATAATAAATTATTAAAATTTCCTATAATAAAAAACATATTTTGTCAAAAGGATTTTTGCAAAATGGACTTAGTATTCCGAAGTCTACGACTTAACCAAACGTGCATCGTGCAATAGTTGCGCGATAATAAATTGGCACCTGTACGAAGAACTAATAACTAGATGGAGTATTGGTAATTTGTAGTAAAGAGATCACCTTACCATAAGTAAACTACACTAGAAATATTTGATAAAAAAAACAAGTTTAAACGACGAGAAAATAATCTGCATACAGGATACAGCTGGTACTTTAAATGAATGCCAACGTACTTGCTTACTGTATAGATTCTTGTAGTGGTAATGGACTGGACAATTTTATTGTTAATTAAAAAAATTATATTAATAGTTCAATGTTTGTGCAAATGAGTACCACCAGCATCATAACCTGTCTTCCTAAACATCAAATATATTTCCAAGACACAAAATCAATCTTGATTTCTTTTTCAAGCAGGAATTTTGATTTCCGATCCTTATCGCAAGATTGCTTAATAAAATTTAAACGTTTCTCGTTTATCATGTCAAAAGAATTGTTGAATAGATTTTCTCCAGCGTAATTTTTTAAGTGGTCATCTGTGGGTAATTTTTGCACCTGGCTTTCCAAAGGACAATTGCTTATATCAAATTATGATTTCTTTGCTACATCCTGCATCCAATGATTTTGAGAAGAAATGCAAATGTTAAGTTTTCCTTTTCTTCCATTTTTTAGAATATCAGTAACTGACCGGGAGTTCCTTCGCGCCCTCTCCCCTTTTAAGGGGTATCCGGAACTGAGGGTCATTACATTTTATGTTGGAGTCATAATAATTATGCTAAGGGAAGTAAAGTGCCTTGAACTTCAATAGTTCTTTGTACTAATCAAAATGCGCAAAAGTCAAATTTTAAAATAAAAAGTCGTAACTTTCCTGATTTTGCGAACTTTTTTATTGTGTTAAATTTTATTTAGTTGTAGACTTTAGATTGTAAGAAGAAGACTCGTTCACGAAAACTCGAGATTTCCCGGTATCCAAGCGTCTAGAATTAACAGATAAACTCAAAGATTTTGAAAATTCAGATGTTTTTGAAAACTAGCTCTTAAATAAAGTACTAACACACACACATTTTCATTTGACATGTTGTGATGTGGTCCAGTATTTTGGGCAACTCATTTACGTATAATTAATTAATTAAAATCAACTAAAATACATTGAAATGATAACTAATATAAGTAAAATGAACCAATCAAACTTAAAATTGCAGTGGGGATTCCATTCCCTTATTCTACATCTCTTTTGAACCTACACAGTCTCCTAAGCCCGTTTGAGAAGCCTATGGTACTAAAAATGGTCAAGCTTCATTCAATTTAAAAAAAAAAATGATTTAGAGAGGAGTCTCAAAATTGAATTGCACTTGGAACCTCTCAAGTACTAAATCTGCCACTGGCCGTTTGACGTCCTTGCTCCTATGCGCTTGATTTTGTACAATAACATCCATGGCTAAAAGGGTAAAGGCCAAAAACTGCAAATTGAAAAATGTACTTTAATTTATTTAGAAGTGTACTATAAAATTTAAACAAAATTGTATTTGCCCTCCCACAGGGTCATAACAAGAGTAACAGCAAAGCGCCTGTTGCAAGCGGTTTAATTTGCACTACCCCCCCCCCCCGTCCGTTCAAACAAAAGATTTTTTGTTTACAATTTGTTACAAAACAAAAGAACCACAACAAATGTATCCCTTAAAATGTGAAGATATGGATGTGAAACCGGGAGGTATTCTACCCCCCAGCACAAAGAAGTGGGGATTCACGGCTTGACTTGATTTTCAAGTTACCTGACTTGACTTGACTTGACTTGTCAAGCTCAAGTCGAGCATTACAATTCGAATATCAAGTCGAATTAAGTAGTTCGTATATCAAGTATCAAGTAGTTTGAAAAAGCTTGATTGATTGATTGATTGATTGATTGATTTTATTAGTGCACCCACAATAAAATCATAAAATTTATCAATGAAGTCATAAAACGGAACGGTTTTTGCAGACAAATCTGGTTGAAAAATATTAAAAATATGGCCTTTTACAGCAACTTTATAATACTTGTAAACTAAAAAGACAAATTTCGTGACTCCATATAATTTATAATAGTAAATATTTTTGGGTAAAGTTAAGTAATGAACTTTACGTTACATTAAAGATTACACAATTTTGTTTGCGAGTTTAAAAAATAACGCACATTTTAAATAAACATTTTACAATTTATTATGTAGATAATTCGAATAATAACCAAGTGCATAACTAAAAGAGTCGTTTAAACTTGCGATTAACATAAGATCAATTCATATTCAATAATGTACCTATAATATGTAATTGAAAATTTAATTAAAATTCAAGTTATTTCTTTCTTTAACTTAATCGCAAAGGAACTCAAAAATTGCGTATCAATTTAACAAATATCGGAAAAATCAAGTGGATTAATGCTTGATATCAAGTCAAATAGTGACGACAGTAAATCAAGTCAAGTCAAGTAAT
Organism: Rhagonycha lutea; assembly: GCA_958510855.1. Lineage (NCBI taxonomy): Eukaryota > Metazoa > Arthropoda > Insecta > Coleoptera > Cantharidae > Rhagonycha > Rhagonycha lutea. The sequence goes on from OY294042.1 coordinate 17,631,547, forward strand.
GTGTAAAATCATCAAGCTACTTGACTTGATGAATCCCTACAAAGAAGTAAAGATATTACTTCAAAATTGATAAAGACGCAAATTTAATTCTTGAGAATATAGATTTTGCTTACTTACGGCTGGGGGTATTCCATAGCACCCGATTTTTCTATTGTTTACATATAATTATTATATAAAGGTACCCTCCAGGATCAAGAGACTGTCATTACCATAGCGATTAAGCGCACCGTCTGCTAATGCAGAAAACTCGGTTCAATTCCGGACGAAGTAAGAATCTTATTCTGGCTGTATCCCCTCGGAAGGTAGTGGCAAACCACCGGGATGTAATCTATCATGAAATCCTTTGTTAAAAGGTCACGACGCTCTATCAAGAAGCATTCTTAGTCGTAGTAGGAAAAAAGACGAAGGTTTTCACCCTCCAGGTTAGGGGAAGATTTTTTCAGGAATTTCATCTCATTTTGACGTGTTTGTTCTATATTCTAGGTTGGATAAGCCCGCTAAACACCCTAAAATGTGAAGAAATGAGCGTTCAACGGAGGGTCTGGGGAGGTATGGACAGTGGCGTAAACACCGGCGGAGGCAGAGGGAGGAATGGTCCCGGGTCCAACGGTTTGGAGCCCCTTAATCTGCATTATATTGCAACCAAATTTTGATGCTTTCTTTTAATCCCATACCTCTCAATCGAGGATCTCGTCAATACTCTTGCTCCCGGGCCCAAAATTTGAAGTTACGCCACTGGATTCTTCGTATTAATCATCTTTAAAAGGAGAGTATCCTACAGGAACTTAAATTACTGATTATTTAAAGTGGATGGCAAGACTGACGTGGTGTTGGGGGTTGACTATCTGACGCGCCAGACAAGAGAGACAAAAAGAGGCATAAGAAGGAAATAGCTACCATGTTCTGACAATTGACAAATATTCTGAATGTTTACCTTCATTATGCATTTCGATTGGATCAAAGTATTAGATTAACGGATCAAAAATGCTCAAAGATTTGGTTGTTATGGCTTGACGTTCCCGTCCGTGGACGAGATTTTCATCTAATTTAAGTATAATACGGAAATACCATTTTATAAGGCCGGACAAAGATCTATCACCTCTATGTAATAGTATGATATATGGGGTAGACTTACCTTATTTTGCAATGTTTCTGCGAAAAACGTTAGAGATGATGTGTGTGATCTACGGTTTTCAGTGTTGAACATCCAAAAATTATACTTAATTTTATTAAAAAAATACATTCTAATACTGTGGTGCCAAATTAGGAGGAGGAGGAGGAGTGAAATGGGATAAGTCTGGCCTATATTTAATATTTTCTGGTGTCCGTTCTGTTCCGTATCCGTTGTGCGATAAAAATGTATAACAAATAACGTTTAACGTGCATTCCGTTAGGCGCGGAGAGTGGGGGGGGGGCGACTTTCATTTCAATCATACGAAGGCTGATTACTGCATAACGCGTAACAGCATTCGACTTCGTGCATGCTAAGGCCCTACGCTCGCCATAAGTATTATTATACTCAAACCCACCCACGAAATGTTCTTAAAAGTGATGCTATGTTATGGGATCCGACGCGGCAGCTTTAGTCGTACCTACACCAACGTACAATTAACATTGAGCAAATTTCACTGTGGGTATTTTTGTCTTAAATTTGCCGAAAAAAAAGAGGGAGAAAAACAAAACGACTCAAAGCTTCCGGAGCGTAGGGGACCTGAGCGGAGACCGCGGAGAGTCGATTTTGACAACGCAAACACGGCAAATCTCGGATCCATCATCGTTAAATCAATTTAAACCCTTTCCAAGTATTTTTGGTCCTAGAAAGGACCTTTTTTTTATCATATCCAATAGATGTGCCAACTTCAAACCGGGTAACGATCGGCGATCAAAAGGTTATGCATAGGGTGGGGCTTTCTAACTAGCGGGAGCCAATGAAATGTTGTAGATTGCCACATCATGCAAAATTTAGTTTTTGATAAAATATAAGTCCTATTTTTGTTTTATAATTACTTTTTGGACCATTATTTTCTATCATTCTGTATAATGGAGATGCTTCATTTCGCAGTCAGGGTTACGTAACGATAACCATACATTTTAATATCGACCAATAATTTATCTTTTCACATTCTTTTGATTATTTTAACACATAAAATGAATTTAAGCATAAAGTTATTTCAGAATAATCAAAACAAGATAGCGAGGAATGTGTATGGTTCAAATAAAACAATAGACGTGTTACAATAGCCAAACAATAAACAATAAAAATGAATAAATAATAACATCGTTCGATAACAAATCTTTTCACATTCGAACGGATGTAATCGTGAAGTTATTTTATAATAATCAAAGCAAGATAGTAAAAAATGTAGATAATTTTGAATTTGAATTAGATTTAAAATTATTTGCTAAGACTACACTTTTCGATTTCTTGGCGATCTTTTAGCAATCTAATAATCTAAACCCGCCGAAGAAATTAATGTATCACTTTGATTTTCCCAACGAAAGTCTAACCGACAGCTAAACTGGACCATATACGGATAGGTTAACTGAACATCTGCATAAAAAAATCAGAATATGTATTACACACATTTTGATTTTCTTTTAATTTATAAATTATATTGTCAGTTAATTCCATCAAGCGCAAAAAATTTCAAAATATGTAATTTTAATAAATTTTAATGCACCATGTAAATGAAATTTTGAAGGCGTATTGATGTTAAAATATGTGTCGAATACAGAAATCTGCCACTAATTTTGAGGATCTAATCTACTATCGTAGATTTATTCGTTAACCTACCTGTTCAGTTAACCCCCTCAATCCTATAAAGGTAATTCCGATGAAATGAGTTCCTAGTAAAAAATTATTTTCGATTTTAGGGGGGGGGGGGAGTTATACAAAGTAATTGTATTGAGAGCCAAAAGTGAAAACGGAATATTAGTTACATCAATAATTAATTTGAAGATCATTGTTTTAATTTGAATTGCCTTATTGACGATTGACATTGATTAATGCTTGTACCTTAGGATAAATATTTATCGGTTGCAAAAACGAGGTAGGTCAATGTCTGTACTATTTTCAGGTCTTTGTACGAAGGCTTAATTTAGCGCCTCTTCTCGTTTACCTTATAAAAAAGCTGTGTAATTTAGATTTTCATTTATTTTAAATAATTCATTGAATTCGAAATCAAAATCAGGAAGGCGCCCCTTTAAGGTCGTCTTTGTAATATCTCACAACCTGCACTACATTATGAATAATTTTGCATAGACGTATGTTATGGAGATATTCAAATTGGAAGTATTATTCATAAAACGTAGTATGTACCTATGATGCTAAGTAATTGTAAAAAGAATGAACAAGTTTTTAAGTAAACACTGAAGATATTGCAAATATGCAAGGGTATTCCACCTCGAATTGAATAAAAATACCAAATGAAAAAATAGTAGGAAGTGACTTTGTTATGACTTCAACTAATCATTTTTTTTGCAAGTTTCTTGACCCTATTAGTCAATATAGATATTTATGGTTCTGTTACGTCAATACTTCTGAAAAGAACAAAAATTTTTATAAAACAATACATTTAATAATTTAGACCTTTTAGTGCATAATGCAAAAGTAAATGAAAAATGTTTTTAATTATTATTTTAATTGGTCTAACATTGATAAGCAATCATTTCAGTACACATTCTAATCTGACGATATTATAGAGGAAGTGAACTCAAAGTTTACAATATTTAGCAACGCAAATAATTCAAGTATTATTTAAACAAAAATCTAATTATATCATGGTGTAATTTAAAATTTGGTCATATTAATAATAAATATGAATAACCTACTCATTCAGCTCAAAATATTAATTTTGTTTTGAAAAAATATCATAAAATGAACATCACCAAAATAAAATATAATAATCACTTCACATTTTTATACAAGGCCATCATTAGGCCAATAATCGTCAATAATCGCCAGGTGATATAAACGAAAAGAACTTTTTTGAAACAATAAAATATGAATAATTTATCAATCAGTTAATTTTGAACAATTTTGTTTAAAAAATAAAATTCTGTACAAAAAAAATGGTTAAGTCTCATGTGAAATTTAAATATCTTAAATAAAATGAAAAATATTTACAAAGGAACAATAGAAATGGAAAGGTTGGTTAAAACTAAAATTAAAATAGGGGATGACTGCGTCGTGAGAATTTTATCTCTCGATGTCCTGAAAGCGAATGCAATGCTCCAAATGCGGATAATTCTCTCGAGAGAACAATTGAAGATTGTGTGAACCACGTCAACTTTTGCAATGTCCAAAACAGGTAAACCATTATGCACATAATTTTAACATTTTTATTAAAGTATATGCAAAATTTCCTGATTTTTACTTTGAAATTTAAATTATTCAGTTTTACGCTTGTCAATTTGTATTTTCAAAATAGTGCAATTAAATTCAAGGAAGTAAAAAACATGAAGATTAAATTTTATGACAAAGATGTGCTTATAGATATTTCTTTATGCACCTAAATGCCGAAATTTTAAGAAACTCTCGACTTTCAAGTTTCTCTTTAATTTTTCTATCATAAATACCTGAATCAATTCTGTACAATACGAAATAGGAACGAAAGGTAATTTTACAACATTTTTGATCTTATGGTCAGTCGGCTTATAACTTTTACCTGAAAAAACGGTAATTTTGTAGTGCCAAAGAAAAAATTACATTTTTGTAACTTCCACTAACTGATACTATCGAATTTACTCAAAAATAAAATAAATCAATTAACCAAAAATGTTCAGAAACAGCAAGATATCAGATTTTTTTCATTAAATTTTATATTATGCTAATATGAAGTTTTTTCATTGATTCGTTTAAGGCGGATTTCGTAATAAAAGCGTAAACTTAATTAAAAGGTCCTAGTTAACCAATAGAAAACGTCCGTTAACTCTAACAAGCCAATAGAAATCGACTTTTATTTTTAACGGCTCGTTAAACGGTTTTGAAATCGGTTTAAGTGATGTGCATGGAATTACTAATATAAAAATTTACCTATAATTGCAATCCCCCAAATAAGGCCGAACAACTATGACCTACACGAATGGTTCCATTTTCTCTGATTGAGGCCAAAGGCCTCCATAAAATATTTCCATTTGTGCAAAGCTTTTAAATCTTGAAACATTTCGATGTAAACCATACTTTGTATGAATGAATATTCATCTTAATATTTAATAAAAATCACCTGCGGCGCTGATATTATAGGTAAATAACGAGTAAATAAATATTTGCATTGTATAATTTTTTCCTGACATATCCAAAATCTAGAAGATGTTATTTTAAAATGTAATTAAAGTTGGATTAAGTTTATAACTCATAGTCCCAAAAATCAATCGTAGACTTTTTTACATATTGCAGAAAAACAAAATATGCTTACCGAGTTGAACTCTCTTTAAAAGTTTAAAAATAAACACCCAAAAGACAAAGATCATGCCTGTACGAGTACATACACCTGGGAAAAGCGCAAATAAATTAAGAACTACTCAACGTGCGTATGGAACGTCTGATGTTGGGTATCCGGTTGCGGGACAGGCAGAGAAATTATAGCATTAGAAGACGAACCAGGGTTATGGATGTTATGGAAAAACTTCGCAAAATCGAGCTCAGCACCGTGATACGGAGGCCTTCATCCAACAGAGGATGGTCAAAGGTTGAAAAGATGATGATGAAGAAGAAGTCTTTTTTACTATAAATGATACTGACATCTGTTCCGTTATGTTGATTTTAGGATTTTACCTATGTTTTTATTTCAGTGCAGAAAGTTTTCAAGGGAAGTAAAATAACTTTTGCTTCTGGATTGGATGTAGGTAAAAATTGGATGCAGGGGGAAAACAAATATTCGGATACTAATATTGAATAACAGGTCAGAAGTCCCCAAAAAATGATGTTCTTGACGTTTAGGGCTGTGCAGTTGCAGAATCCGTCCGTCGTCGCTTTGTTTTTGGATGCAAAGGGAAAACTAATATTCGGATACTAATTAACAGGTCAGAAGTCCCCAAAAATGATGTTCTTGACGTTTAAGGCTGTGCACTTGCAGAATCAGTCCGTCGCCGTTTTGTCCGATTTTTTACAACGTTGACAAGTAGGTCAGGTCCTATCAGGGGAGGGAGGGAGGAGAGAGCAAAGTAACACCTTTCACAAATACGGTTGTTTCCTGATCCAAACGAAGATATTTTTTCCTGACTGATGAAAAGTTAGATTTGCTCCCGAAGTGCTTACACTATTTTTTACTATTTCTATAGCGAATTCTAACATAAGATTTTTATTTAATAAATCCCTTTACTTCCGCTGTAATGTTTAGGGCCAAAAAGTGGCACCTACTCTGGCTCTTTTGAGACCAAAGTGACCTATAATTGCCAAGTGCAAAATACAGACACGGCCATTGGCCGTTTTTATGGCCTATTCCAGGATTGGACGTTTTATTTCGACCAAAACCCGAAGACTTCAACTGAGTGCAAACAACCAAACCTAGCGTTTTGCTGCAAATCAAAGTTTACTTTGAGCGACATGCACAGATATATGGAATCCTATAGTATTTCTCCATATTCACAACAAAATTTCACTAACGCATTCTAATGGGTGTAATCTACCTGGGTCCGATCAACTTGTAGTGCCTGGAATTATAAAGGGACCCAGATCTCCAAATTTTTCCAACGCCAAAATTAAAGACTTCAAGTCAAATCAAAAATCCACACGAAATCGGCCACGAATCAAAGAACATTAGAATCTAGTCCTCTTGGAAGGACATCCAGAAAAACCATACCCTCCACCTTCAGAATCATGAAAAAATAAATGCACCTGCATTGTTCAGCAATATGAATCCAAGGAAGAATAAGAAATGAGTTTACTTTTCACAAATTGTTGCTTTATTTGCATGAAATGTGATTTCACCCCCCCCCCCACCTCTCGAATCTTTGCTTCATAAAAGTTCCAATTTTTTTGTAATGGAATTATTTGTAATAATTAGTAAATTAAAAGAAATGTTAGTAATAAAATTTTGGGTAGTTTTAATATTATTGAATTGTAAACAATGACACACTAACTATCTATTAGCAGCTTGAACGAAAAGCTCCTGCAACTTCTTGAGAAGTGATTGGCCGTTGGTTGATTCATAATTTAGAAGCTGGGTTACAAATGTGTGTAACTGATTCATTTGCAGATTTGAGTTTGTATAAAATATTTGCATGCTAAAATTATTATAGAAGTTGGAAGAGCACCTTAAAAGAGGCGATTGGAATTATTTTAATTTAACACCGAATAAGGATTAAGCAATAAAATTCAAATTTTTTGAATATAAGTTAACTTTTCGGTATTAACTCCTGCACTTTTAGAAATTTGTAAGTACCTTTAGGTAAACATAATCTAAATCGATTCTTAGAATTTTTGAAGACTTTTGTAATGGTCCGTAATAATCCGATTTATTTTTGGATTTCAGTCGAAATAAAATGTGTATAATTTTCAAAATACGGTTGTCAAAAATATTTTGCTAACGTCGAATGGTAATTTTTCGAATTTTGTTGAAATTAACCATTTGCGGGATGAAATATTAGTTCTGCAAACACCCACGTGAGGCAATACTGATCAGGTGTTTCAGAAGTTTTGGGAAGGAAAACCTTTCAAACCAAATAATAAAAATTGATAACATGAAGTTTTTGTAACGAATATTGCTGTTTAACATTCCCAAATTTTAAATATCCGCCGATTAATAACATTTTGTGTCGGCAAACTTAGATAAATGAGTTTGCCTCAGCTCATACCAACGGATTTTATTCAAATTGATAACGAGATCAAATAAGTTGTGTGTATAATCACCACGCCACCGGAATCCGGTAATTTCGTTATCAAGTTGTGGTAGATTAGTTAAAAAACATTTCTAATTAAAAGAAAGTTATCTTCATAACAGCATAAAAAATTGTATAATAGCAATATATTGATTTAATGTAAACAAACAACACAAATCAGTTTGGGGATTGATTTTTTTGTGTTGCCTGATTTTTAACAATTTTGGTTTTATACTAGATAAAATTTTGGAAAATCTTAAAAATTTAATTTTGAAAAATTATAATTTTGACAAAAAAATTGGCCGAAATTTTAAAACAATAATTAACGCGCGTATTTTTAGAACAAGGGGATTAACCATCCCCTATTTACTTGAAGGGTGTGACCCCCCACTACCGAAAAATTCTATAGATACTTATATATAGAAGAGTGGGAATGCTTTTGGTTATTAGTAGGGACAACTTGGAATAGTAAACATTCTGGCCAAGTTACTCGGGGTATTCGCACGTTAAACGCGTTTACGTTCGTTCGTTTCGGCGGTAAATATTTTATTAAAAATGAATAAAAATTTAAAGTTTGTGAAAAAGTGTATTACTAATTCAATCTATCAGTTATGAGGATTAATTAATATAAAGTGGATTAAACTGTTCGTTAGTTAAAAGTTTTGAAAATGCTTTGGGATTCTGATGTTAATGATTCATGTGGTGTTTGCGAATGTTCAAAGTAAGTGAATTTTGATTTAGAATATAATCTCAAAATTAATTGTTTGGGATTTATTGAAAAAACTGTTTCATTTTAAAATGTAAAAATTATTTTATCAAAATTAAACGTGGTTCCATTATCTGAACATAATACAAACATCGCAATTTTTGAAATTTTGGATGATATACAATATTTGCATAAGACATCCAAATTTCGTCAACCAAAATTTTTTTAATCAAATTTGAACTGCTGTTGTTTCGTCAGGGGGAAAGAATCAATAAATTACATTACCCCACATCTGGTACTAGGGTACTACCGTAATATTAAATAATATGTTTTGGGCGGCAATAAAATTTTTTTCGGAAAAGTCAATATTTTTGAAAATTATTATAACTTGAAAAAATTTCAATTTTCAAAAAAAAATTTCATTCAAGTTGCCTTTTAAATGAAACGAACCTACTTTCGATTAAAAACAGTTAGAAAGAAAGTGAAACTGAAAACCGTTAATTTAACTCGATTCATTTTAGTTGCAATTCAGACTTGAGCATGCAAAACCTGTATTTCTTAGATTTAATTATATGTACTAGGTTAGTTCGAATTTTTTTAATGAGTTTTTTTTTATTACAGTATGATTACTAACGGATTTAATCTATCGGAAAAATGTTGCAACGGTTTTGGGCACAATTCCTGTATCGATAAAGAAAATATACAAGAACGATTAGGCAGTCCTTTAAAAAGCGAAAACGATTTGTCTCTTTATAGCACATTGAGCCCAGATAGGTCAATTTCGTGTAGCCAATCTTCACATTGCTCATTTCGCAGACGTCCTTTGGAAGATCACGATACCAACTCCCAAGATTCAGGTTATGGTGCCAGTTACATAGGAGAAACCAACAAATTTTACCGATTTGCAAAATCATTAGGAGTTACACCTCGCAACGATGAATCTCCGGCTAAAAGCAGTAAAACGTCCTTCGGTTCGATCGATTCGATGGACGCCGAATTTTTGGAATTGTCCGATTTGGACAACCAACTCGACGAAAGCACTATATTACCAAGCGATTTTAATACGTTAATTAGCGATGCATTTCCATCCGTAAAATCTAAGGAAATTTCTCCCGAATACAATCTATCGTTCAGGCCTCTACTGAGACGTTCCGTTTCCTTAAACATCGACGGAAGTACGCCAAACACAACTCGAGTTCGATCTTGTTTATTTCAAACCGGCGAAATGGGAAAATCCTTTAAGCGACCCGAGCCACCAATCGAAGAATTGAGCCCGTTGAGGATTAAGCGTTCGCGATTTTTAGAGCAAGAAGACCCGTCAAATAAAGATGAAATGGAAGATTTGCAAATTGCAGCCGTTCCACAGCGAAGACCTATTCTACAAAAAAGTTTTTCCGTATCGGAAGAAAGCATAAAATTTGCTTTGCACAGATCGTCAACCGAACCGGATCTAATTGGAGACTTTAGCACTTCGTTCTGCTTGCCTCTAATTTCTGGGCGTCATCAAGATCTGAAGTCGATCACACCTGACACGTTGATGTCTCTCATGAAAGGGGAATTTGACGATTCCGTTGCTTCGTATAAAATTATCGATTGTCGCTACCCTTACGAGTACGAAGGTGGTCATATCGCTGGGTCTACTAATTTCTACACCAAAGATCAAATTTTAGAGAAATTGTTAACTGGAAGTAACGTTCCTTCCATAAGTACCGATGGGACAAAGCGACACATCTTGGTGTTCCACTGCGAGTTTTCGAGCGAGAGAGCACCAAATTTGTAAGTTACACGAAAGCCAAATAAAATTCTTTTTACTTATTTCTTTTTCGAATTGCAGATATCGTTTTCTACGAAATTTGGATAGAATACGCAACAAGGATGTTTATCCTGCTCTTCACTATCCCGAAGTTTATTTATTAGAAGGTGGTTACAAGCGTTTTTATGAACAATATTCGGAATTGTGTGTTCCAGAGGCTTATAAGCCCATGAAACATCCAGCACATCAAAATGATTTCCGGCATTTTCGAGCAAAATCTAAAACTTTTAACGGTGATCGCGTTCGTTCGAGTAGTAGGGGGAGTTTAAAGCGTTTAGGTATTTTCTAATATAACAGTGCCAAAAATGAATTCAAAAAATTATATCAAATATAGTACAAAGTGGAAGGTTATTTGCCTTATTGTTAACTATAAGTTTGAAAATGTATATAACCTGTAAAGTTTTTCCTAAAGATTTTTATCAGAGTTTTATATTTGTATATAGTAAGTTTATAAGAAAATTTTATTAGTCAACATGGTTGGCAACCTGTATGTATGTATATTTTGTTATTTTTAAAGACTAGAGCTCTTGGTCCTCTGTATTTCAGTGGTATTCAAGATTTATCTGTACTTTTATACATTTGCAATTTTTTACACCAAAGTATATTTTGATTTATCAACTTTCGTGTTTGGGATTGGCTATTCAGCCAGTCAGTTTTGTGCAATGAGGAGAGCAATAGCAGTATAATTTTTTGTTTTTGCTGAAATCATTTGCAAATTAGTATTACAAAACGCTTAACTACTATTAAATAACAATTCCTAAAAAATTAAAAGTTTACAACTTTTGGAATTTGTTTTACTAATTCTTTTGAATCTGTGATTTCAGTGTTCTGTTTATTAATAGTCATTTTTTGTTTCTGTGCAATGAGATAAGTAATATAAAAAAAATACAAATTAAGTGTCAACTTGATGTACTTTCTCATTTTGTAATTTTATTTTATCAAACTCGTTGTTCCTAAATTCTTAATTTTTTTAAAATTTTACACTTAACAAGCAACATCCATCCAGCTAAAAATTCATAGTTAATTTTACTTGTTAATTTTATTATTTTAAACAAATTAATTTTTTATACATTACAGTATTTTACATTAATATCGAAACTAAATGTGTTCTACTGCAGTGGCTGAGAAATCAATGATATTTTAAAAAATTCATAATTTGAGATTCAAACGACTGATTTTTTCACGGCCTTTGTAGTAATATTTTATAAGAGTTTGAAGTAATTGTATTTTTTTAGTAGATCTGTCTAATCGGTTTTTGATCTTGTTCGTATAAAATAATATATATCTATACTTTGAAATATTTCTCTTTTACTACTTCGTACACAAAACCTATTGGAATTCCTTATTATTGGTTTATCTGAAATCTGAACAACCTCCGGCCAAATTTTGGCAGAGTTCCGTTACTGACAGAAGAAAAGTCGTAGCCAAAATCCAGCTCAATTACACTAATCCCTGTACATTAGCTCCACCTTTTCTTCTTTAAATAACGGAACTATCTGATTTTTTGATTGTATATATGCAACCCATGCTACAGTAGTGCATTCCAATACCTTGCTTACATACCAGGCAGTCATTGATTAACACTTCATAAAGATACGCAAACATATTTGATGAAATTGAACGTAACACTTTTTGTGCAGAGCTAGATGAATTAAAAATAAAAATTTAATAATAATTATTATAAGCCGGCACTCTATAATAATTATTTTCCACCTTTTAATTTCGTTTCCAAGTTATTCACAGTTCTCTGTGCACTTTTGTCTCTTCTACGATCCTTCTCCATCTCCTCCATTTCGTGCAGCCTCTCTCCAGTTCATTATCCCCATCGCTCTCAATCAATGTAAATCTCTTCTTCCCATCTTGTCCTTGGTCTTCCTCTCGGTCTCTCGACGCCTGGTCTCCATTTCATGATGCACTTAATTGTGCTATCTTCGTTTGCTCTTTCGACGTGTCCAAACTCAATGCCTTGATATGTCTCACTATTGTTTTTCCCCGCAGTTCGCTTTCTATTTCTTCGTTCTATCGCTAACTTTGATCAGTCTCAGAATCTTCCTAATTATTTTTCTTTCAAAGACTCGTAGTTTCACCTCCACTCTTGTCGTTAAACACATTGTTTCCATACCATAAGTTACCACGGGTCTGATCAGGGTTCTGTATATTTTCATCTTCGTTTCCTTTTTTAATTGCTTGTTCGTTATTAACTTCTTGTTACAATAGAAAGCTCTATTTCCAGCCATTATTCTGTCTTTTATAACTTCATCTCTATCACCTGCGTTGTTAATCTATACTCCTAGGTATTTGAAGGTTCTTACTTCTTCGAAATTATACTCCAAAATCTTAACCTCTGTCAGCTCTCTATTTCCTCTTCTACTGCATCTCATTACTTTGGTTTTTGTTTTGTTTATTTTTAGTCCTGCTCTTTCTGCTTCTACTTTTATCTTCGTGAACATTGCAACTATTGCTTTGTATGTTCTTGAAATTATCACAATGTCGTCGGCGTAAGCGACTATTTGTACTTCTCTCTTTGCAATGGTTCCACTGTATTTGGTTTTTCTTATTATGCCTTCCAGCACTACATTGAACAACATGGCCGACAACGCATCGCCCTGTCTCACTCCAGTATTTATGTCAAATTCATCTGTAATACCTTTTCCTGTTTCTACCACAGCTGCCGATTCATTGAGTGTCATTTGTATCAATCTCACAAGTCTTCTCAGTACCTACCTTCAATTCTCTTAATATCTTGATTACGTAACTTCTGTTGACTCTGTCAAAGGCCTGTCTAAAATCGATAAACAATATCTCTATCCCATATCATGTTGGTAACATCGTAACATCTTTCCATAATTTGTCCAACCACAAATATTGCGTCTGTTATTGATCTACTATTTTGTGGATTGGAATTATCTTTTCCACCCTACATTCCTTTGGCATTCTCTCTTATTTCCACACTAACAAAATCAGTTCATATAATCTTCTCTTTGTCGATTCATCACCCATTTTCATTAGTTCAGAATCTATTGCTTCTAATCCTGGAGTTTTTTGCTTTTCATCGACATTAGTTTCCTGTGAAATTCATCATACTCTGGTTCCGTCTCTATTTCTTCTTCTTTTGGATCTGATGTTCTATCTTCTTTTATATTTTCTTTTATATTTTCTTTTTTTTCTTCATTGAACAGTTCTTTAAAATATTCTTTCCATATTATGGTATTGATTTCCTTTTCTTCATATTTGGCATCTCTTCGCTTGTCATTAATTCCTCTTGCTTTCGTTTTGTTGCTACTCTTCTGTTGTTTTATTTTCTTGTAAAATTCACTGGGGTTTCTTTGGGCTTCCTCTATGTCAGGCATTATGTCTTCTACCCATTTTTGTTTCTTATCTTCTTTTTTCTTTGTATTTTACTTCATCTTCTGTTTTATGGGAACTCATCCACTTTAGTCTTGTTTCTTTTTTGGATTTTATCATAGCTTCGCATTCTTCGTCAAACCATTCATTTCTTGTATTATTTTCCATTTGATCCAATGTTTTTTCTGTCGTATTCAGGATACTTTATTTATAGTATTCAGTATTTCATTATGTTTCTAGCTATGTATCTCTTTATTATGAAGGCTACTCCGTTTCTACCTTGTTTTTCTTCGCCCGAGTAGGGCATTGTATACTTCTTTATTTTAATTTCACCATTCCGGCTCCATCTAATTTCTTGTATCGCTTCCAGATCAATCTTGTATCTCTCCATGTAATTGACTACTTCGTTTATCTTTCCGGGGAGCAGCATTGTCTTAATGTTCCAAGTTGCTATTCTCTTGTTTGTTTTATTGTTTCTTTTTCTTTTCCTCAATATCTTCTCTCTTATCCTATATTCCATGTTATTAATCTCAAGGTCAGTGGGCGTCGTCGCAGGGGTCATTATACATTTGTGTGTTCCTTCCTCTATTTTTCAGTTTTTTGGAATCAGGTCCTTCTGATATCCTACTCTGGTTTTGTTTCCCTTTTCTATTTTTCTTACTGCCATTTCTCTTATCTGTTTTTGTATTTCCATTTTCTTTATCGTCATATCACTCTGTCTACAAATATTTTTTTCATCTTGAAATTTAATGGGGAATTTTTAAGGAGGGGGGGGAAATAAAACAACTAATAAAGATATTCAAAAGTTATAAAGTAGACTTATTGGCATTATAGGAAACGAAACATAAAGATAGCGGAATTTTTGACATGGAAGGGTATACATTCTTTATGAGCAGCGGAAATGATAGAAGATTGGGAACGGGATTCGTAGTGAGTAATAGATTGAGATCTTCTGTCATAAATTTTTGTACTAATGTCTGATAGAATGTGTCTAATACGATTAAGAGATATAGATACCAAAAGATAAGTATTATCAATATGCATGCACTCACGGACGAAAAAGCAATAGAAACCAAAGAAGAATACTACGAAGCATACTAGAGAAAGAATACCGAATGATTCCCAAATATGATGTAAAACTAGTTCTCGGTGATTGCAATGTCAAAGTGGGAAGGGAGGTAGCATATAGACCAACCATAGGGGGATATAGCATGCATCCAGAGACAAATAAAAATGGAAGATTTGTAATAGACTTCGCAATTGAACACAATATGAAGGTGATGAGCACCCAATATCTTCTTCTTCTTCTTCACTTTTTGCATTAGGCTTTTCTGCCTGTCACGGTGCCCATCTCTTTCTAGGTCGTCCGACATTTCTCTTCCCCTGCGGCTTGTATCTTCTCACTTGTTGCCTCATTCTGTCTTAATGCAGTGACCATTTGTTTTTGTTTTCTTTTAGTTTATCTCTTATACTGAAGATTCCCAACTCTTCTCTAATTTCAACTTTCCTTATTCTGTCCTCTCGCTTACAACCCTTAACCGCTCTCAAAAATCTCATCTCCGCCGCCTGGATCTGGCTTTCCTGTCTTGTGTTTGTTACCCAACATTCCATACATCAGTACTGGTCCCGCCATGGTCTTGTAGAATTTTAACCGAGTTTCTTTCCTTGTCTTGTTCTTGAGACATCTATTTATTGTTCCATAAATCTGTTCCAATATTTTTGTCATATCCGTAGGACATGTCGCAGCCCAACATGGGGAACATGGACAACACCGAATGGGAAGAACATAAACCAAATAGACCATGTGGAGACAAGAAGTGAAACATACATATAAATAATGTGAGAACATACAGAGGACCTGACATAGATTCCGATCATTTTCTATTGGGAATAAAATTGAATCAGACATTCCAAGAAAAATTTAACGAGCAGAAGTTCCAAGAACAGTATGAGAAAGAAATAGAAGAAGAATTAGAATTAAGACCACGAACCTGGAAATATAGAGGAAAGGGTAGAGTTCTTGATTAGGGCTATGAAAAAGCAGCATCCAAACAAAAAACGGAAAGAAAATATAAACCCAAAGAATGGGTAAGTATGTATGACGTGCAAAGGAAAATATGCAAGAAGCTAATCAGAAATAGAAAGAGAAAATATACCAAGGTGCAAAAAAAGGATATACACCCAGAATCATCCTCTTGATTTATGAGGCCCAAGGCGCGCGCCTCATGCCCCTGTTTGGAAATCTGCCACTGGTAGTAATACAAAGGGTTAAATACATAAGTTAGTATATTGACGAAGTCCAGAAATCGCCAGAGAATAATGAAGCTAATGAGGGATGCGATAAAGACTATCGAACCATGGTATCACTTATTGAGATGGGGGGTTAACCCCTCCAAGAGTGCTGCCATGGTCTTTAGCCAAGCTTACAGACAACTAGTCAACATCAACTTGACGATGTTCGGGGAATCCATCCCCTGGCAAAGCTCAATAAAATATCTGGGGGTCACGTTGGACCCCTTACTTTGTTGAAGCAAACACTTAGCCAAATGCAAAAGCCAAAGGACTAAATAGAGTCCTGTATCCCATGGGAAAAAAGAGCAAGCTCTCCCCCCGAAAACAAGCTTCCTATCAAAGTGTCATTAAACCAAACCTGACGTACTCGGCCCCGGCGTGGAAATTTGTCAGTAAAACGGAGATTGATCATCTATACTCCATCCACAATAAACTCGTCTGGCAGGCAATTCGGGCTCCATGGTTCGTTACGGATCGTCAGATTCACGCAGCCACGGGGACCAAATCCCTGGAGGAGTCGATCAAAGACCTAGCCACTGGCCTGTATAACAGTGACACTTCTCAAAATCCGCTCCTCAACCAGCTTGGTCAATACGACCCTCTTTCTACCCCCAACAATCCCAGACCAAAGGTCATTCTTCTCGGGGGGCCCCTTGCCCTTAACCCTTATAGAACCAACAAACGTGATTGGTAGTTCCCCCTCCCCCTTACTTTCAGATTTCACAAAACGATACGGATGACGACGAGCAAAATGAAATACGAAGAATTTAAGAACGAAAGTGAAGATGGAAGAAACCTGCAGCTGATAGATCTCTAACAGGCAACCCGACACCTGCCTGTGCAGTCCCGGCGGAAAAGTCTGATAGAGTCTTCCTAACAGCAAGTCGATTCGAATGAAGAGGGCCAGCGATCTAAAAAAAAACGGTTTTCAAGGACGATCAGAAAGGAAGAAAGAATGGGATGAAGCCTACGGCTGACAGATCTCAAATCAGGTGGCCTGACCCCTGCCTTGGGCAGTCCCGGCGGAGCAGTTCTGTTAGAGTCTCGTCCAGAGCAGGTCGACTCGGGTGAGGAGAACCAGAACACTGAAATCCGATGCGAACAAACCCATCTATTAGCGCACTTGTGCGGAAAGATCAAAAAACTGTATAAACGACGATCAACAAGGGATCAGAAGTGGGATGAATCCTGCGGCTGGCAGATCTCCGACAGGCGGCCCGACCCCTGATTTGAGCAGTCACGTCAGAGCGATTCTGCTGAAGGCTCGCCCAGAGCAGGTCGACTAGGAGGAAGAGGAACAATGATGGAGATAGGAAGAAGCCTATGGCTGACAGATCTTTATCAGGCAACCCGACCCCTACTGATGAGCAGAAAAGTTGCCAGAAGGAATATAACTGCAGATACGAAAATCAATGTAGTATAAAGAAATTGAACTAAAAGGACGTTAAGAGAAGAAAATGGCAAAGAATCAAATAGAAGAAAATTAACGGAAACACAAAGAATAGTAGAAAAGATGTAAGAAGTTAATAAGAGAAAATTCCAAGTAAGGAGATTGGAAACAATTGAAGAAAAATATGCGCAAACCACGAAATAAGAAATTTTTACCAAGGTACCAAACATGTCATCTTTTTCTTGAGACAAAATGGAAGGATGGTACGTTGAACTTTTAATTTCAATAATTGGGCCACCACCAGTAGCGTAGCCAGAATCTTATTTCGGGGGAAGAAAATAAAACTTCGTAATTTTTTAGGGAATAGGGGAAGAAAGGAATTCATTCAATCGTATGAAGAAACTTAAAATAATTCAAACTTCCCAGCTATCTTCAACGCACAATATAAGAGGTTTGTTCCAACTAGCCGAGAAACCGTGCAATGTACGGTTGGGCACGCTGCTGCGCAGTATATAAAGAAGAACTCCATTTATCTATTATTGCGCATGAGCTTTACCGTACATTGTGCGGCTTCTCAGCTGGTTGGAACAAACCTTATGGCTATGCGCAGAGTGGAGCCTGCTCGCCGAAACCTGCTTGCCGGCTTGAATGTTTTTATTGAAATACGAGCTTCGTTTGTCCTCAATTACGTTAATTAATATAATATAATTAATAATATAATAAATAATACATGAATTAATGTAATCGAGGACAAACGAAGCTCGTATTTCAAGAAAAACATTCAAGCGGGTAAGCAGGTTTCGGCGACCAGCTTCCACTGTGTTTCTACCGTACGTCATCAACCATATTAGCCCCTATTCCATCTGAAAAAAATTGAAGGGGTCATTCTCAACCAGTCCAAAAAATAATCGGCTATCGGTTAGAATATTTTCATCTTCTTGTATCGTCAATGCTGCGAAGGAGCTCGTCATCAATCAGAAATGTATTTTTTTCTGTACAATTGTGGTCGGGCCACGTACCTATACGGCTTTTGATCTAGTAGACTAGAGCATTTGGATAGTGTGATTGCTATATAGTCCAGTCAATAGAGAAATGAACTTTGCAAAAATTCTGCACAGCATTGTTATTTTTAGGATCGTTAAGTAGGCTTATAAAAAGCTTAAATTCAAAAATGAGAATTATGAAACATCGAGCGCTAGCCGCCATCTTGGAAAACGCGTTTCGTATCATATCTCGGAAACGGCTTACTTTAGGATGAAAAACATGGAGACCTTTTTTGTAGATAAGTAATGGAATTTCCCACCTTTTTTGTTCGAAACTTTTTCTGATTCAACTTACCGTTTTTAAATTACAGCTCGTTCAATGTCGCAAATCTCCTGTTATCCACTGTTATCCGCTGTAACTCCCTGGAAAGTCGATTTAACGATGAAACGTCCTGTATTTGCGACATTGAACGAGCTGTAATTGAAAAACGGTAAGTTGAATCAAAAAAAGTTTCGAACAAAAAAGGTGGGAAATTCAATTATCTACAAAAAAGGTCTCCATGTTTTTCATCCTAAAGTAAACCGTTTCCGAGATATGATATGAAACGCGTTTTCCAAGATGGCGGGTAGCGCTCGATGTTTCATAATTCCCATTTTTGAATTTAAGCTTTTTATAAGCCTACTTAACGATCCTGAAAATAACAATGCTGTGCAGAATTTTTGCAAAGTCACACCTATAACGAATGTCTCTATTGACTGGACTAATATACCTACGTTTTCAATTTCTGCTTGTAACATTTGAATGACGGTAAGAAATTGGTCCAGAGATTTTCATTAACTGGAAATTTAATACAAATAAAAATCTTAATTTTAATGAGCAATATTTTTATTTTATATTTTGGCAATTTTACAATTTTTGGACGAAAACCTTAAAATACATTTAAAACTATTTTCAAAAATTTTTAAATATAGGTAATCATTATGAGAATGATATAAAATGTTGAAAACATGAACATGTAACAAATAAATATATTGACGTTTAATTTCTTTTATCCTAAAGAAATAATTTCTTCATATTATTTAATATTTTGAAAAATTAATGAAGTTCATGAATTTTCAAAATTAAAATCAAAACAAATCGGCAATATTCCACATCAATTGGAAGTCTTTTATGTCTTCTTTCCAATCGTACTCAACTTGTACTTCTTCATTTATTTTGAAAGAATAATCTGGATCTCCAATTTCACCATCGAGTAGTATTGACAATGAGGATGGCAGATTCGAAATTTCATTTTCGACATCTTCGGGTTTCATATCGGAATTATCTGGTAGTATTGAAGAGGATAACGGATTCGGTTCTTCAATTTGATCATCTTCAATTGATTTGGAATTCGAATCAGGATCTTCACGTTCACCATCAGGTGCTGTTGATAAGGAGGTTGACGGATTCGATGTTTCAATGTGATCATCTTCAGATGTTTTGAAATTCAAAGCGGAATCTTTACTTTCATCATCAGGTAATGGTAATGTTGAAGATAAGGATGACCTATTCGATGTACTGATCGATGTTCTTGCAGATTGCGAAACTTCATTATCCAATTCAGAACTGAATAATTTATCTATATCTTCTTCATTATAGTCATATTTTGTGGAAGTTGTAAATTTAGAAATTAAATTTCTCGCATCTGAAATCATGTAAAATTTCTTCACAAATTTTAACAAAAAATTATTCCTTTGTTGAAACAATTTAAAGAATTTCGTAAATTTTTTAAATTTTAATTTGCATACCTTGTACACTCATTTCGGAATTACTGATCCATGGATCTACAAAATTAAATTTATTAATAAACAAATTAATACACACAGAAATATGAAACTATACCCAAATTTTCAAAATCATCATCGTCATCATCATCATCATAAAATTGTTTATACTGTATTTCTAGATCTTGAATTTCATAATCAATCAAAAGATTTAAAAATCGGCAATTCCATGTTTCTTCATTGTATTCCATGTTTCTCTAATGCCTCCAACACCACAGCTAATTTATTTTTTACAAAATTAAATATCATCGTTAATGACAACATTCCAAAAACACAAGATATGGGAAAAGGAAAGAATAGTAGTTTTGATATATTTTTTACCCCAAAATTCAAAATAAGAGCGAAAATAGAAAAGCAAGTCTACAGCCCCCCCCCAAAAAAAAAAGATTTCGCGAATAACTCCGCGACGATAAAAGCTCAAACAAAAAAATGAAAATTCATGAAGTTCTAACGAGACTCTAACTTTTGACACCAACTTTACCCCAAAATTCAAAATAACAGCGAAAATAGAAAAACAAGTCTACAGCCCCCCCCCTCCCAAAGTTATCGCGAATAATAAAATAGAAGTTCCTTTAGGCTCTAACGAGGCACTAACGTTTGACACCAATTTCACCCCAAAATTTGACTTGCAGGAGGGCAACGTGTCTACTTTCACGAACGGCGTTAAATTTATTAGTTGCTGTAAACACGTTGCCCCCCTCCAACTGGAATTTAGTAGTGAAATTGCTGTCAAACGTTAGAGCTTCCAATTCCATAACTTTATTCATTTTCTAATTTCTACAAAGGTACGGGTATTTCAAATTTTCGAGTCCTCCGAGCAAGTTCCCTACGATAATCCTCAAGTTTAAATTTATTTGATTAGATTAAAATTTGTTTCGATTAAGGGGCTACTTGCAGTCAGAGGCGTGAACAAATTGACAGCTTCAAGAATTTTTTTTGAACAATGTCTGGATGTGTGTGTGTGGACATTTGTTTCGACTACGATTACGACCAAACGCGTTGCACCGATTGACTTGAAATTGTGCATAATAGTTGGAACAGGCAGTGTAAAGAACTGATTAGATTTTGGTTAAAATCCTTCCACCGAAACCTCTTTTATTTGAGTTTCATTGATTTTTGATGACGCGCATGAATGGAAATGGATAAAATGTTTCAACGTAATTGGTCATTTTTTTGTTCTTGAAAATAGTGTACTGGTGTTTACCAGTGGATCAATGAAAACTAAACAGATCCACACCTACGGAGTGACAATTTAGAGCAGGAGGGGGATTAAAATATTTAATTTACCAAATAAATTTAAGCGAAGTTGAAAATATCTCCACCGACACCAGTGACGAATTAAAAGTAATAGACGAAAATTTTCTGTGTACTGTGTAACTTCAACAATAATTGTATTAAATTGACATATTTCTTTTAACAATTTTTTAAATTACAACAAACATTTAAATCATTATAATTAAATCAATTGTTATTTAAACGATACACAATCTAAATTTTACCATAAAAAGTAAAACGGCGCGCCACACTTTTGTCTGTTCGCAACACTCTTTCTTACTTCTCGGTAGTCGTTTATTATTACCTACCCAAAAAAAGTTTAAACGTCTCGGATTGGTAGAATGTCACGGGGAACTCTGTCTATTCGTAACGCTCTCGCGCAGTTCCGATTGGTTCTCTCATTATTATAGAATAAAAAAAGATTTACGTTAGCTTTGCATTAAAAATGATTGGTGTGCACATATTATTGGAGCCATAAAACCCTGTAAAATTTTGGGGCTCAAGAATTTTTAACTGAAAATTAGTAACAATATAATGAGATATATGAGGGGTATAGTATCAAACCCGGCTATATCCATTTTTACGATTTTTCAGTAGAGACGAAAAACTGTTTTTGCCTTTCCGGGAGTAAAGTGACTACTTTACTCCCAGTTTTGCGGGATCAAAGTGCCACTTTTTTTAGAAGGGGGGGGAAGTAAATTAGCGGGAGGAAAAGTAAATACCACGAACTTAAGTTGGTACTTCATTAATGCCATGTACAGGTCTGGCTTTAGGCTATATGGTTTGGAATTCTCGCTTATTCTAACAAATATTGTTTTGAATTTTTTTCTTTCTTTCGGCTTTCGGAAAGGCAAAAAATAGTATATTCGCATCGGGATTAAAGTGACTATTCGTCCTTCGGGTAATTTTTCCACTCGGCTGCGCCTCGTGTAAAAAACCTTTACCCTCATGACGAAAAGTAGCACTTTACTCCCTCGGTGTATAATATACTATCGCCCATATATAAATTTTGTGTTGTATAATAACTAACAAAATAAGATTCCATAAAAATTTTAAAACAAAATACTACTGTTTCCGAAATATTTAATATTAAATATTGGATATTGCCGTGTTTGAAAATGAAAAGTGGATAGTGCCTTGTTTAATTATCAAAATTAATCAAATTGAGCAATAAAAATCTTTATTTTGAATGAATGCATAGATAGGTATAATTTGAATATGAATTTGACTTCAGAAGTAAAAAAAAAATTTTTTTTTTCAAAAATAAATTTTTATAATTATTTTATTCAAAGTGACTAAAATGACAGATTAACTAATGTCACATACCATTATGACATTTTAATGTTACTTGATTGGCTCTAATCGATATTGTCGTCTTTGATTCATTTCTGTCGATGGATATTGCAGAATTTGAAACTTTAAATATAAAATTTGACTGTATGTAGCCCGTTTTCTTAGGGATAAATTATTGGGTCTCATAGAGAACCAAATTCTTGACAAAATGGCATATCTAACTCAATTTCGACAAAAATGGATATAGCCAGGTTTGATACTATACCCCTCATATTATATAAGCATAATGGACAAGAGTGATACCAATTTTATGATTAAAATCAGGTCAATTAAAAGATACGAAGATCTGATCTGAGTCGGTACGATTTAATTTACGTCTTTTCATATAAAAATCTGGTTTTCCATCTTATGTAAAATTTAACAAAATTTCTATTATAACACATTTAATGCGAAATATTACAGAATAAATCGTATGAGGGCCCGAAATTTGAAGCTATGCTAAAGATTAGAGTAAATTTTGTTCTATATATTATCTACAAACAAAAAATTAAAACAATTCCAAAATTTGTAAATCAAAAATAAGGAATTTTAATTATTTTTAAATTGAAAAAGTTGGAAATAGAAAAATTAAAAACAGAAACAATTTAAATTAAATATCACTCACCCTCCAATGTACTAAAATTTAGAGTTCTTAAATTGAAATACTTTTAATTTGCACAAATTAGTAGAATATTTATTGAATTTTACGATAATTTATTGTATTATTTTGTTATCTAAACAAAATGTGCCAAATAAAATCAAAAAATTACTTAAATACCATCTAGCAATTTTTGTAGGGACCTACAGTAGAACTTTTAAACAATTTCTATAATAATAAAATGCTTGTATTAAAATAACAATAAAAATATAATTTTATTTGCCAATATAAAATATACATTCTAAAATTTTTCTAAAATTTACAATTTATTTTGTACATTTCGTGATGTATATGATGTCACGCATTTTAAAACTTTAGGCCATATTTCATCCGAAGTATTACCTTTAAAATCTTGAACAATTCCATGTTCTCTGTAAAAATTAATAACCGGACTAATTAGGTTATCATATTCCGTCAACCTCTTCATTACTACTTCAGGCCTATCATCAGCACGTTGCACTAACTCTTCTCCAGTTACATCATCTTTTCCCTAAAATAATCAAAATTATAACAATTTTATGTTAACAATAAATTTTTATTATGAATCATCAAGGTAGCTACAGAAATATTGATTAAAAAAAAATGTATGTGTACCCTTAAAAAGAAGCTTAAGGCGCCTCTCTCGTAGCTTAAAATTCAGTGTCTTGAACAGGTCACAGGAACAGGTCTTGAACTGGGCTGTTAATAATAAATATTTTGGTAAAAGCTTAAAATTTTGATATTACACCAATATTTGTATGATTGGTTTGTTTAACCAATCAACCAAGTGGGTGCAAACCAATGTTTTTACTCATTTATGACGTCATCACTTTGCTACTCTACAATATCTTCAAATATGACCATCATTATAAAAGCATTGAGAGTTGGTCATATATGAAGACATTATGGTTCGAAAATAATTTTTATTACCAAAATTTAATTTAGTAATTTAAGTTTTTAATTACAAAAATAATTTTGTTTTACCCAATTAATTTTTAGACCGAAATAGTGACCGTACCGTCAACAGAATGCGGCAACTGGGAGGTTTGGAACACAAACCGATTATTAGAACAGTGGGAATATCGTTAAACCATTCATATGAGTCATTTAATGGATCAAATCAGTAATTCCAATGTGGGAGCCTCCCGTAGTTAGTAAAAAAAATTTAATCCAAAAAAGTTGTTTTTGTATTTTACGCCACCTGTTGGCAGTTACGGATTAAGCCACCGCGGGACCTTCCTATTTTTTTTGAATGACCTTGTTTTTACCCCTTCCTAACTAAAAACGCTATTTTCCGATGCGGGAACAGGAATGACCTCTTTTTACTACAATTTTCTTAAAATAAAAGGATTTTTTTGTCTGGCGCGGGGCCCGTAGCATTTACTACTTCTGCTACTGTGTTAATGGGGTAATGTCTGTTGGTGATATGCCGTATAATTTTTCTCATAAAATGATTTGTTATTATAAAAGAAAAGTTTCTTTGTACGAGGCGAAGCACCGGACTTCGTCAAGTCAAAGAGTAAAAAGTGAGAATTTCTAGAAGCAATATGGATATTTCCTGGTGTAATCCCACTAGCAAGGGTCGTCGCGACCTATTGTAAACAGTGTGCAAAACACACGGGCGGCCAAAATTAGAGGCGGCCATAATCCCAAAAATAGGGGTTAAAAAATGGTCATTTACTTTACACCAGGGAATAAGTTTTAGAAATTTGGGAAAATGTATTTAAAAAAACAAAAAACTTTACTACAAGAGCGGCCAAATTAAACTTTGCACCCGGGCGGAAGTACCACTAACAATATGGTTCTGTCACTAGCTAACACAAAAATATCCCCCCCCCTTAAAAATCGTTTGAACATTTATATAACATAATATTGGTCGCGTTCGAGCATTACGGAGCCGGAGCATTCGGAGCAGAAAGTCGGGTCAGCATCAGTGCCCTCTAACCTATTTTTGTTGAAACAAATAATTTTTGAAAATATAACCTTAAATTTAAAAATTATTGACAGTCTAAAAATGAATATGCAAGCAATACATTTTGTAGTAGAGATGTTTATGGACGAAGACGACGGCGACGAACAAAATGAAAAAAATCACCTCAATAATATAATTCTAACATGAAAGAGCGGATAAAATAATTCAAATAAGTAGGTTTTAAAATTAAACGCAAGCGCACGAAACGCACCAATCTGTTTCAACAAAAATCCGTTAGAGGGGAACTGCAGCTGACCCGATTTTCTGTACCGAGGTACCGAGTGACTCGGGTTTGTATAAATTTAAGGTTATATTTTCCAACATTTTTTTGTTTCAACAAAAATCCGTTATATGGCACTGATGCTGACCCGACTTTCTGCTCCGTATGCTCCGGCTCCGTAATGCTCGAACGCGACCATTATAATTTATAACATTATAAGCCCTACCTTTATTTCAATGGTGATTTTTCAGGGAAGTAAAACACCAAAAATTTGGTTTAAAATTTTGAAACTTGGTAAATATTGTCGTATTATTTTAGAATGAAGAAGTTTTTGTTTAACAAGGGCAAGACCAACCTTTCTCCTCACAGATCTGCACCAAAATTTGTATACGATCACTACCCAATTAGAACGTCAACTTGATGAAAGTTTAAAGACCCCAAACTCAGAAATTTTGAAACTCAGAAACTTGTGAATTTTAAAATGTTTTCTTACAAGTTTCATTAATCTGATACTTTATAAATCCACAGTTTGCAGTGAATTCTGATATGAGAAGTTCCTTCCATCTAATTTCTTCTTTGAAATCGTTCAGAAATTAAAAAAACTTGTAATGACAGTCAGCTGTCAAATGCAAATACATTTTTAAATCAGATAATCTTGGATGCAATTTGCATTAGACCTAATTTATAATACAAATTTATTGGATTTTCAAAATCGATTTTCTCCAAAATTTCTGAGTTTGGGGTCTTTAAACTTTCATCAAGTTGACATTCTAATTGGATTGTAATCGTATACGAATTTTGGTACAAATATGTGAGGAGAAAGGTTGGCCTTGCCCTTGTAAGTAGTTTTTTTGAAATTGATGATTTTTGTAAATTTTTGAATTTTATAAAATTTTGAAATTATATGCGACACCTCTGGTTTGGAAAAGCCGATGTGAGGAAATTTATGATAAAGATTCACCTGCAACCTACGGGGTCGCGAAGGCGTATATAATCTTGAGCGCTGTAAATTTATGATTTTTCTTGTGTAAAAATTGCGAATTCTGGAAAGTATGGAAAATTTAAGTTTCACAAAGTGGGTATCTTTCTCTTATGTAGTATAATTTTTTGTAAGGATGAATTTGGAAAATTGAAAATTTTATTAAAGTTTGCATAGCGATTTAGAAGAAAAGTTTGCAAGGTCGCGCGATTACCGCGGTGAAAAGATAAATTGGACTCGGCTAGCACGACGCATATATGAGTCGATAATTCAACGATTTTTTAATATTTAGTTTAAAATTGAACGGTTGAATTTATACGGCGATTTCAATATATTAAGGGGCCTACAGACGACAAACATGGTATACAACATCGACTACAACATGCCATGTTGAAGTCCATGGGCATGTTGGTGGTTTACTTTTCATGTTTTATTCCATGTCACCAACATGCTTTTTAACTTCCCATGTTAAAAGCGCTCGAAGCCCTCGAAGACCCCAAGCTGTGAGCAGGTAGCTGTTGCATTTTTCTAGTTTTACTATGGATTTTGCAAGATCAAAAAATTTTGATATTTTGTGCAACATATGTAGGCGGAACGTCGTACCGACAAAGAGAAAACACATTCACGCATGTTACCGTTTGTAAATTTCTTGTTTGCAGAAAGTAAAAAATTAACGAAAATATCATAAATTTGTTTTTTCGACAGTTTTGGTTTTATAAAATATTCATTTGGGTCACCGTAACATGAAACTTTATCTTTAGCTACCTAAGCTTACGAGATATCGGTGGAAGGAGTAATCCAAATAAAGCATTTCATTTTTAATTTCTGTGTATCTATATTATAATAAAAAGATTTAAATAAAAAAATTGTATTCAGTTTAAGCTAATTTTGATTGTTGGATTTTGATTAATTTTGAATGTTGGATTTTGATATTGGTTCACTAGTTTCACTACTGAAAAGCAATAGTTTTTCAATTATTATTAAAATTTCCTTGTTGCATCACAAAATTCAAAACCAGCCACCCCTAGTTTTCAAATTTTCCGATATAAAACAAATGATACAATCATCGAAAGTGATTTATTATAATTTGGTTGCAAACATCTCTCTTCGTCTGTGGCAAAAGCCATTAGCACGCTTCACAACATGGTTGCACACCATGTCTCTCGTTTGTGGGGGCCTTTAGTGTTAAATTTGTAAACAGTGCAAAAATAGTGAAAAAATTGCGGAAATTGGGGTAGTTTTAGAGGGGGTTAAATCGTTTTTTCATTTTGTCTAGAATTTTTGAGACTATGTAAATTTGTGAA
Source organism: Rhagonycha lutea (assembly GCA_958510855.1). NCBI lineage: Eukaryota > Metazoa > Arthropoda > Insecta > Coleoptera > Cantharidae > Rhagonycha > Rhagonycha lutea. Next base: position 17,659,440 of record OY294042.1, read on the forward strand.
TACTGCAAAAATAGTAAAAAAAAATTCTAATCGGAAGGGGTAATTTTTGAGGGGTCAGCAAAAATAGTGCAAAAATAGGTTTTTTACACGAGGCGCAGCCGAGTGGAAAAATTACCCGAAGGACGAAAAGTCACTTTAATCCCGAGCGCGAATATACTATTTTTTGCCTTTCCGAAAGCAGAAAGAAAGAAAAAAATTCAAAACAAATATTTGTTAGAATAAACGAGAATTACCAAACCATATAGCCTAAAGCCAGACCTGTACATGGCATTAATGAAGTACCAACTTAAGTTGGTGGTTTTACTTTTCCTCCCGCTGTTTTACTTTTCCTCCCGCTAATTTACTTCCCCCCCCCCTCCTAAGAAAAGTGGCACTTTGCTCCCGCAAAATATAATACTTATATTCTAAACGGATTAGGGGGGGGGTGAAACAATAATAGTTATTTTTTAAATATTTAAAACTTTCAAATTCAAAGTGGTTGGGGGTGGATTTGAAGGGGGTAAGCAATAAAAATTTTGTTTAAAATTTTTGAAACTTATTGGTAAATATATTACTGTTATACTTACAAATACTACAAAAATAGTGAAAAAATTGTAAGCGAAAAGGGGGTAGATTTTAAGAGGGTAACTTGTAACAATTTGTGTAAAATTTTTGAAACCATTTAAATTTATTAATATTAATGTGTGCATACTGTAAAAACTTACTGAATACATTTTTTTTAATGGTAATGAATTTACATCTTTTCAAAATTATTACTTATTGTCCCATCAAAAACTACCCCCGTTTTGTTTAGAATTTTTTCACTATTTTAGTAGTGTTTACAAATTTAATACTAATATGTTTACGTTTAATAGTAGTTTAGTTTACATCACAAGGACGTAAAAAGAGATTTTACAACCGAGGGGCGGAGTTTCGTAGCCGAGGCGAAAATGAGGCCGTAAACCGCTCACTTTACGGCCGGAATAACGAAAAATATTTTAAATAAAATTATTATTGCTGACCCCCCCACCCCCTCAAGAATCACCACTTTGCGATTATAATTTTTTCACTAGTTTATTCAATCTACAGTAATTTGTAATTATTTGTTATTAATGAGGGGGGGGGCAGCAATAATAATGTTATTTAAAATACTTTACACTTGGTAAACATATTAGTGTTAAATTTGTGAACACTACTAAAATAGTGAAAAAATTCTAAACAAAAAGGGGGTAGTTCTTGAGGGGATAAATAGTAATAATTTTGAAAATATGTAAAATTACCATTAAACCCGCGAACATTAGAAAAATAGTGAAAAAAATTTGATCAGTAAGGCAGCAATTTCCAAACTGACTGTATTATTTTATAAAATAAAGGGGGATGACGCCAAGATTAGATTTTTTCAAGTGAAAAAATAAAAAACATTTTGTCTAAAATCTTTGGAACTAGGGTAAAGCATATAGTTATCGGACATTAAGCAAATTATTTTTTATAAAATTCATATCTCTCCTATTTCTTATTATTTCTTTACCAAATTTAGTTTTACACAAGTTCGATCTTGCATGTTCACGTTGCGTATTTAAATTTTTGATTCTGACAACCCGATTTTTAAAAAAAGAAATTATAATAAAAGTATGCAAATATGTACAGTTACCGGACAGTTTTTCAGTTATCGGACAGGTTATGGCTCAATGGTTGGACAGGGTTAAAGATGACCAGAAAAATTTTTTTCAATGAAAATGTATTTATTAAAACACAATCTTGGCTTATAAAGGTATAATTTAAAATAAAAAATGGATTTTTGGTACACATATAGTTTATGAAAATACTTTTTGCATTTATCGCATTGTATTTCATCCCTAAAAATGAATGATTGGAAATTTGATGTTATTTTGCACAAGATGAGGATAAATACATTGGCCATGTATTCGTAAAACGTTTCAGAGGTGATTCACCTATTATTGTTCCGGCTAACACCCCATTGAGGGTTTATACATTTTACAATTTTTCGGGGATTCTTTGATAGGGGTAGATTACCATAGGTACACAAATGTTACCATTAGCTGAAAAAGTAAACATAATATTCTTTGGAAGGACATTTGTCTACCGTATAAACATTTTTTGAACCTCTTTAAGGTTACTGCATAGGCGTCCGATAATGGAATTTCAATAATATTTATAATGCAGTGACTGGACACTTGATTTTAGGTTTGCATTTAAAAATTTTTTAAAAACGTTCGAATTAGCATTTGCTAGACACCCGTACCTCTATATTAGCACATAAATTCTATTTATAGAATAGATAATAGAAGGTGTAAAAAATGTTTTTGCATAATGCATTTCTTAAGAAAATATTAAGAAAACATGCCGCGCTGCTCCCACACAACTTTTAATAAATCATAACAATGCTGAGGGTGACAATAAATTTTTGCGCGTTTTTCCAAAACATCTATACACTACATATTTGTCATATACCTAATATTTGTTTATGCAGCATTAGTAATAGTCTTATTTTTAAGGTTTATGTGAGCACTGTCCGATAACTGTAAGGTGTCCGGTAACTGTATCGTTTACCCTATCTAAATTTATTAATTTTAAATATGTGAATACTGTAAAAGTGTTGAAAAAAATCTAATCCGAAAGCGGGAATTTTTGATTGGGAGGAGGGGGGTTAGCAATAATAATTTTGTTTAAAATGATTTAAACTTGGCAAATATATTATTATCGTTGAATTTGTGAGCACAGCAAAAATAGTGAAAATATTTTTTTTAAAAATGGGGTAGTTAATTTGGTGTAAGGGCCTTATGTATGGACGATTAAGATGGAATTAGGATAAGTCTCAAACCTCCACTATCAGAGTAGGTTTGGTTTTACTTGATTTTATTGAAAATTATCGATAAACTATCAATAAATGATCATTTTTTATGAAAAATTTTCATTTTTAAATTTGATTTTCCCGTCAACGACTGAACATTGAAGGTTACTGATCTGACCAGTCTAAAAGTGCCAGTGACCCTCCCCGGAAGGTCACTTTTCCAATATCCATAATAATTTTTGATTAAAAATTGAAAAAAATAATCTTAAAATAAAAACAATTTTTTATGTTAAGTTAACTATGAAATAAGTGAATAATTAATTTAAATAAAATGGTGAATGTGTGGCAAAAATAAAAAAAAGATTTTGGTAACTTACGTGAACTTTAGGAGCATTAAACTCTGTATTGTAGACTCGACCACTAGGTAAATGAATCATACGTCCTTTCATTCTTTCAACAATTATATCAAACGGTACTTGAAGGTTTATCACTAAATCTATCGGTTGTGTAGCCCACAGTGCTTGTGCTTGAGGGAGTGTGCGAGGGAATCCTAAAATTGTAAACAAACGTTTAAAGAACAACCTATGATTGAGTGAATTACCTACCATCAAGTAGCCAATTACTTTTTCCAACTGTCTCAATTTCCTTCGTAATCAATTTTAGAATTATGGAATCGGGAACTAATTTGCCTTCATCGATATATTTGGAAACTTGAAGCCCAATTTCTAAAAAATTATGTAAATTTTTCAAGTACTTATAATACATAGAAAACTTACCATTTTTACTTTGAATATTAAGTCTAAGTTTGTCACCACTTGAAATATGTTCCAAATTGAAATTTTTAATAATTCTGGATGATATAGTGCCCTTTCCTGAACCAGGAGCCCCCAGAATTACGGATCTGAATATTTTTGATGCCATTACTTGTTTAGATAATAGGTATTTATACGTAATCACAGTAATTGAGATAAAATAAAAAAAAAAGTGATGTGCGTTTAAATAAAAATTGGTTTACTAAAAATAAATTAATTTAAGAGTGCATTTCATTCACCCATTGAAATTTAAATCACATATTAAATATTTTAATCGAATAAAATCACAAGACAAAATTTAAATTAAGGTTAAGAAGTTGAAAGTCCAAACCGCGAACTTTACACCTTGGCAGCGGCAAATTTAAATTTTATATTGACAACTTTTTTTTTAAATTCACTTTCGTAAGTTATACGATTCTAATTAAAATAATACACGTAACAGAAAAATAGATTAAATTTTATAAATTGCAACAATATTTACTTTATTATTAGGAAGTTATCTTATTACGAAATATATCAAACACGTTTTAAGCTGTTTATGAATAAATAACTATTATTAACATAAGATAATTTACAAAATTAAAATTCTTATCAGTATTTCGGTGTGCTTGTAGAAATTAATATGTCTCTGTATAAAACCACTACAAAGTATTTATCAATTTTTTTAAATAAAAATTATAAATATGGGGTAAGTTACAATTTTGTTGTTGCTGACCAGAAGTACTAATTTTGGGTTTTTTAGATAAACAAAAATTTAACCTTAAAAACTAATGTTGACTTTATAAATAACAGACGCATAAATCCCTTCCGGACGATTTTCACTGGAAATCATTTACTTGCAAATATTTCTTTCAATTTAACCGATATTGGTGAAGGTATCAGAGAAGTTGTAGTCAAGGAATGGTTTGTTAAGGTTGGTGATAAGGTTTCTCAATTTGATAATATCTGTGAAGTTCAGAGTGATAAAGCATCTGTGACAATAACCAGCAGATATGATGGAATTATTACAAAACTTCATCACAATATTGATGCAACTGCGCTTGTTGGACAACCATTAGTGGACATAGAAACTGGAGAAACTAAAAGTAAGTCTATTTCAATATTTTGCTTCTTCTCCCAAATATATCTTGATTACCACCACGTTTCACCCCACTGCATGTAGTAGTGGGGGAAGTTAACCTTAAGATTCTGTCAATTTCTGCGATCCTGGTACACATTTTAGTGACTTACCATAAATAACTCGAAAACATGCAAGACAAGTATAACGAACTTACGATATTGCTTTTGCCCCACCCCCTCCTCACACATTGGCAATTTCCTTGTTCCCAGTGTTTAATTTTTGGAAGAATTCAAGTTAGTCCTTGTGGTGTGGAAAAAAAATGCTTGTTTAAAAATAGGTTGTTTTCCTAAATTTTGGCAAACAGGAGAGCTTTAGGATCATCATTAAAAAATCTTGAAAAAACGGATCTTTAGCCGTATGGAATAAACTGACCAAGGACTGCCTGAAGGGATCGGTCCTTGGTCCTATTTTTTGGAAATCGTGTCTCGATAGTTTCTTCAAATGACGTCGAGGGAATTACCGAGATAGGTTATGCTGACAATTTCGGCCTCATTGTGGAGGCCAATTCTGAAATCTAACTCTGTAGGAAACTCCAACTCTGTGTGGATTCTCTGAATCAATGGGGTATGACCATGAAACTTAGTCTTTCAGAAAGGAAGACCAAAATCATGTGTCATAAACCGATTTGGGCTAACTACTACAAATACAACATTAAACTGAACGGGAAAAAGATCTTTGTAAATGAGTTTAAATACTTGCGGATTTTAATTGGCCAAAAATTAACTATGCGGGCACACGCAAACTCGGTCTGTAGCAAAGATATTGCATTAGTCAATTCTCTTAGGCGAAATGCCAAAACCCTCTGGGATATAGATCTTCTTGGTTCTATGAAGAAGATTGATAACGGTTCTTCAGCAACGGTATTGTTGGATACGCCAACGAATTCTGGATTGAGAAAATCGAGAAGATTTCAGTACAGAGCAGACTCTTGTCCTGTTATGGATTATGCTGCCGGACGATGATCAAAGGCTATGCTTCTGAATCCTCTATGGGTGCGGGAGATTTATCCCTTAGATTTGGAAATCGCCCGGTTGAATGCCTGGAAATCCCTGAAAAAGGGAAAACTGGATATATTTTGTGAAAAAAAATTTAATCCGTTGGACTATAGAGGAAAGTGACCAAATATGGAATAGGCGCCTAATGTGGAATAGCATTAAATTTTCGAAACCACTGCCTCTATTTAGCCATTACTAGGATAAATGACAACCTAGTAAGAGTAGTTGACCACCCCAAACTTTACAACGCTCTATTACCATTAATATCCACATGGTGGGACATTATTCTTTTTGTGCACTTGCGAAACTTCATTGTTAGTGGTAAAAATTTTGATCTATAACGTAAGTATTAGTAATTTGTTAATTACTCTACATTTATAAGCATGCAGAAGGATGACTGATAACATTACGGATGTTACTTTTCAAGAAAATATAACCTGGCTTTCAATAAAAAAACATTATTCTTAAGTGAGCTTAGTTCCAAATATGGAATAGGGAAAATTATATGGAAATCTTATGTAAGGAATGGGCGCCTGTTGGTGATGATAGTGTGGGTGGTGTTTTTGCAGTAGAATAAGTTAATTTTAACGGAATAAGTTACTTTTATTTTTGACCAAAGTCTCAAGATCCGTTATAAAAAGACGTTACTGTTTTTGTTAATTTTTGTAAAAAGAAACTTGGTTCTTATTTCCCTATTCCATATTTGGGGGTCTATTCCATAAATAGCTACTATTATGTTAATTTAGATTTTTAAATAAAAAAAATTTGTTGATTAATATTCAAACACAAGACTATGACTAAGATAAGCCAAAATGTATGACTGACTGTGTTTATAATTAAATTTGCATTTAATTCATGATAGTTTTTTTTTATGCCACAAAAACAAAATGGTATTCCATATTTGGTCACTTTCCTCTAAGTTCAAAACACCTTAATTATGCTCTCATAAGGGAAATTAATGAAACTTGGTGACTAAAATGGGATACATGCCACTATGGTAGGATTACCTACCAATTTGTTCCAAATGTATCTCAGCCAATTACTGTACCTCTAACATTTAAACTTACCCAACAACTGTTTACGGGACACGGCGAATTCGGAAGATTTCTCCATGGGGAAATCCGAAAATGGACTGTGTCCTGTGTGCAAAAACATCCCTGAATTTATCAGTCCTGCAATTGACGATCCGGTCCATAGACTGCTTGAGTGCAGATTGTTTAATGACAAGAGAGCAACAGTGGAATCTTATTTTGGCGAATACTTACCTGCGAACTTAAATGAGTTAATGAATCTCACTCCGGCAGATCTATTGCACCCTTTTATTGAATCCAAAATATCTGAAAATCTTTCTAACCCTGCTACCCAACTCCCTCATTCTTTAAATGATGAAGACTCTTCTGACGACAATGACGTCTTCTGGTGATTCCGATGACATACTCTGTATTTTTCCCGAATAAGGAAAGTTTTACCAACTCCTTGAATAAATTGTTGTTTTTGGATTTTTGGGTTACCCTGTGGTTCGAGAACAATTTTGAACAAACTAACCTTTGATATGCGCGAACATATTAGCTGTATATTAGATCAAAAACTACCCCTTTCCGCGTTTAGAATTTTTTTCACTATTTTTGCAGCGTTCAGAAATTTCGCACCAATTATTTACCAACTTTAAAATATTTCCCGGTTCGATTCCGGGCGAACTAAGAACTTTATTCTGACCGTCTCTCCAAAATTAATTAGGTAAAATATAAAACTATTTTGGTACAGGCTTAGAATTTTGAAATTAAATTTAATTTCGAAGCAATAATGTCTTCAAATATAACCAATCACAGCGCTTTTATTGATGGTCACATTATTTCTTCAAAATTAATTTTAATTGCAAAATTTTAAGCTTGTACCAAAATAGTTTTATGTTTTACCTAAATAATTTTGTTTGAATAATTTAAAAATATTAATCTAGACTTATTTAAACCCTGCATTTTAAGCTACGAGAGAGGCGCCTTAATATTAAAAATTTAATATTAAATTAATGGTTACGACGGACGCTTTTGTCAAGATACATACGAAAAAGAAGATATTTACCAGGTTTCAAAAATTGTAAACAAAAATTTTGCTGTTTTACTCTCCTCAAAAATTATCAATTAGCGCAGCGGTTTCAAAACTTTATGTTACTACGTCCTCCTTGAAAAAAAAATCTAATATTGGCGCCTCCCCTCTTTATTTCATAAAATAATGCGCACATTTTTAAACAGTAGAAAATGTTTTCTAAAAAAAGTTTTAGAAAATTGTTATTGCATCATCCTAATTTCTAACAAAATATAATTTCAAAATTTTGAAAAAATTGAAGTTTTCCAAAAAGAAAAATTTTAGCAAGAGAATTTTTTGAGAGTTCATTTTGTATCACAAATAGCGAAAAGAGGGTTAGAAAATTGTTATCGCATCATCCTAATTTATAACAAAATATAATTTCAATATTTTGGAAAAATGAAACTTTCCATAAATAGAAATTTTAGCACGGGAAGTTTTTCAGCGTTCTCTTTATTCGCGATTTACATTACCGTTGGTGGCTCCACCATAACTAACAAAATACGTCCAATTTTTAGTTTGAAATTATTGCCTGTAGTTAATGTAAATCGTGAATACGGAGCTTATCCGTTATGTGTCCACTAATGACGCGCACGAGAGGGTTAAATTAACGAGATTCCCACTACCGACCGCTCACTCACTAACGTGCGTTTCGAGAAGATCATACACAGTATCCTCAAAAGGTCAATGGAATGAGATAATATTCCCATAGAAAATAAATTTATGTTATGCATTAATGCATTTAACTGCACTCACAGCATATATTTTTGTACCGTGTCTATAACTGTTGTTTGCAACAAAATAAAAGTGTTTTGCTGACATTAAATCTATAATAATTAGAAGTGGAAAATATAATATCCATAATTTTTACTTAAAATATTCAGAAGACAATAAATTGTAAAGCAATCTGGGATTTGTTGCTCTTAGCTCTTAACTTTGTAATAAAAATTCTCATAGGTAATTAAAACTCAAACATTCTGCTTTTATTTTGTTTTAGTTAAATTATGCGCTTCAGTCGACGTTTAAAAAAAACTGCTTGCACTGTTAACACTTATTTGTAATAAATACCAGCGCCTGCAGCCTCTATCGGCGCTGATTTACCTGATTGCACTGTGAGCTCTTCCATTTGTTACTACGTGGGAACGTGGGATTGTCGTTGTAGTAAAACCTCCGTAAGTTGAATGAATATTAGAGTTGAATATTAGAAAGTGTTGCAAAAATATTGCTCAGTAGTGGTGGAGGGAGAACAGTGTTGTCGTGTAAATGGACCGAACCAATTCTCGTTACTGCACATTAGCCACCTCTCATCCAACTTACGGCGGTTTTACTATACGGATAATCTGAAACCGGCAACCTGTCTCTACTCTGTTTTTACCTTCAGTCTGCTATTCCTGATCCATATAGCAAATCCTCTGCTTCCTCGTAGGAATTTTGTTGACAAAATTAAAGCTGCCTAATTATATTATCGTGAGTGCCCACCTAGTCTTCTTATAACAGTTCACACAACTAAGGGGAAGTATAGATTTAGCTTTTACATTGTACAACGAAATATGAAGTTAATTTAATAAAATCAGTAAATATGAATTGGAAATTCATTAAACAAAACTAAAAATAAATGAATATCTAATATGTAAATTGGAGCTACGAAATTTGGTAACAATAAAGAATTTTAATTACACAGGTCCCAGCGTAATAAACTAACATTACAATAATTATTAAAAAATATATAAATTATTGACATGAAAAATTCCGCCAACTTTTCAAAATTTATAAGTAGCAATGTCCTGAGGACTATCTCCCCCCGTCCTAATACCTTGACATGTTGCATGTCTGGCACACGTATAATCGATAGTACGTTTTAATCTCATGGTATTTTATTGTTTACTAGCTGGAAGGCCCGTCCACGGACGGGCAGCTTGAGTGGTGTGCAACCTCCCCTGGGATCGACCCAGAGAAGGTGATTTGAAGTTTAACAGGAGCTGCTATAGTGTGTGGTCTACCATAAAATTTCAATAGCTACAGCAAAATTTTCCCAAAGCAATCCATCCCCTTCCCAGTAGCACACTTTGCATAGTAAGGCGGTAATTATGTCTATATACCATACTTTTCTAGGTGCATCATCAACACAAGTGCCCTCAATACAAGTGCCATCCGAATATAAAGATTTTTCTGAATCCGATTCTAGTAGCTCATCTGATCATGAGAAAATAATATGCATTCCATCAGTACGAAGGCTAGGAAAAGAATACAATGTGAGTACATTTTGAAAGTTATTTGAGTTACTTTTCTCTCCCATTTCAGATAAATTTAGCTGATGTAAAGGGAACTGGAAAACATGGTAGGATTCTTAAAGAAGATGTACTAAAATTTTTAGAAACATCAAAAACTCCTAAACCTATAGAACAAACTGTTTCTCAAGTTGCTAGTATTCCTATTGTTTCAAAAGATAGATCAGAGCCACTTCGTGGATATACTAAAGCAATGATTAAAAGTATGACTGAAGCTATGGTAAGTTGTAACTTTTAGATTCAACCAACAGATGGCGTTATTAAAAATTGGAAAGCGCCATCTGTTGATAATTTTCTGAACTACACCAGATGTACACAAATATCTTTTATTTGTTTTAGAAAATTCCGCATTTTGGATTTTGTGATGAAATATCTGTAAAAAATACAATAAAAATTCAAAAAACGTTAAAAGAAGAAGCATTAGAATCTGGAGTCAAATTGACTTTAATGCCTTTCTTAATCAAAGCAGTATCAAATTGTTTGCATAAATATCCTATCCTTAATTCAAGTTTAGATGTAAATGCTGAAAAAATTATTTTTAAAAGTGCGCACAATATTTCAGTAGCTATGGATACATCCATGGGGCTTGCCGTTCCAGTTATCCATAACGTTGATAAGTTGACGATTATTGAGATAGCTAAAGAATTAAATCGACTTCTAGTTTGTGGCAAGAAGGGGCAATTTTCAAGGGAAGATTTAGCTAATGGAACGTTTTGTGTTTCAAATATAGGAGTTGTATGTTTTAACTTTTTGTATAGTCATAACTGCAAGAGTTTGAGTACGACTTACTAGTTTTTCTGTAATAACTCAAAAACGGTGAGCGGTATCAAAAATGTTTAAAACAGAAAAAATATTCGACTTTTATGCTGAACACTTTTGGCTTGTTCGACATTTTTTACTGGAGTTACTGGAGAAAAATTGGGTCAAGCTCTCGTGGTGATGGTTCCACAATAGAATATTACTAAACTACTGTGTTTTAGATTGGAGGAACGTATGCCTATCCAATTATTTTACCACCACAAGTGGCAATACTTGCATTTGGTGCGATAAGGGTATGCGCACTTTTCAAATTACAAATTTTCACTTATTATTATTACTTTTTTTGTAGCGTTTGCCAAGGTTTGATTCAGAAAATAACGTAATCGCTGAAGAAATCATAAATATCAGCGGAAGTGCTGACCACAGGATCATCGATGGAGCAACAATTGCACGATTCACACAATTACTGAAGAAAGTAATTGAAAATCCTTATTTATTGTTGTTGAATGCTTAAATTTTGTTGAAAATAGAAACTTTTGTACCTACTTTGTTATAAAAAAATAAAGTATTTATTTAAATTTTATTCATATAAAAATAAATTTTAACCACCTCCTTTATATAAAGTAAGTTTTGTTAAATAAAACGTTTCTTAGCACATACTATAACATTGTTAAAAATTATTAAAAAAAATTGCTTTAATAAATAAGTAATCACCATAATAGTAAAGCCTGATTAAAATATAACATTTGCCTGAAGACCTGTTGTTCGATACAATGGTGGAAGGATATAATGTAGTTTCTCTTTGCCATCATCATTGTGTGACCAAACAAATCTGTTCCTGTCTTAAAATCATCACAAATGGAGAATATCAATTAAAAATTAATTTTTTTTTTTGAACAATAATAATTAACGATATAAACTAATATTTTATAAATTATATTTACATTATATGGTTTATCAATATATTAATTTAATAGTCAGAAAATTAAAAAGACAAAACAAGTGGAACTTTCCAAACATATCGGAGTTCCATTCTCATTTATATGGAGCACAACTGATAATCATTTACTATTGGCTAAAAATAACTCGAAGACGTCTGAAATATTTTAGTAAGTCTACAAAAAATTTAATAAAAAAACATACACATTTAAAAAAAGCAATTATCAATTAATCATTTTACAACCAACATATGGATTTTGCAAAATTACAGGCGTAGTTTCCATAACTCTTAGTAGTAATTCGTCTAAATAATCTTCCAAATCATTCATTTTCTTCCTATAATGTTCAACTTCATTTTGCATATCACACACCAAAACAATCAAATCCTAAAACAATGTTTTAACAACAAAATTCAAATTTTTTCAATCGGAAACAAACCTCACGAGATTTTCCCTCAAATTTCCTTATGATTTCGTTTGATACCCTACTATTATTGTTATTATTAGGAGATACTTTTACGTCATTCTCGCCAGCAATTAATAAACGTTCTTGATATTCAGCACTGAGCTTCTCAAGCTTTGAATCTGAATCATGTTTATCTGCACCTTTTAAATAAAAAGTTATTACTACTTGAAAAAAAAAAATGGAAATCTCCGAGTTGTACCTTTACGTATTTTCATTAACTTCGATAACATGCTCACTTTCTCATCTATCTTACTAAGTGATTGCGGAGATTTATTAGATATTGGACTTCTACTAGGACTCTCCTTAATATTCTCTGGCTGTGGTTCTATAACCTCTTCTTCTATTCTTAAAGATAATTTAGGAGATTCCCAATTCTTTTTATTTAGCGATTCATTGCCGTTTGGTTTTAGCATACCTAATGAAAAATTAAAACGGTTTTTAAATCCTGAAGTAAATACGAACAAAAACATTTTTTCTCAATTTCCCTTCAAGGTTACATTTTCTAATTATCTTTTATTTATTAAGGGGCAGTTGCCTTTTGCAGTTTGACAATAATAAGTTGTTACTATAACAACAAAATCTGATGTGACACACCACATGATTTTCCCATTTGAAAAAGTAAATAATATAGTAACAAATTAATTCTTTTAATCTCCCCCCCCCTACTATTATCCGTCTGTGTGTACGGGTATGCTTTGTTTTCATTGGTCAACTGGTAAACACCCATAAAAGATTTTCAAATGTGTAATCGCGTACATGCATCTTTTTAGCTCATCCTCCGAAATTTAGCAATCGCTGCGTTGGCGAATAAAATTTTTTCAATATTTTTGTAGTGTTCACGGGTTTAATGGTAATAAATTTACAATTTCAAAATTTTGAAAAAATTCTTTTTACTATTTATCCTCCCCCCCCCCTTCTCGTATAGAATGCTTTCACTATTTTGGCAGTATTCACAAATTTAATACTAATATTTTTACCAAGTTTTAAAAATTTTAAACAAATGCTTTGCTGTTTTACCCCCATCAAACACGATATCGTGTATGCCTCCTTAGAGAAAATCTTATCTTGACACCCGCCCTCTATTTCATAAAATAATATGCACATTTTTAAACTATAAAAATGCATAATTTTTTGATTATATTCAAAAAAACATGTCTCCAGCCCCGTCCCTCAGAATTTCATAATCGACGTTATAATTAATTTAAAAGAAGAAAAATAATCCTTACGTAAGATGTTGGGTTGCCGCAATCTTAAGCTACGTTTTCATAGGGTAGTGTATTGGTAGCGTAATGTGTAGTGTGTAAAAATTAGTGTGTAAGAATTTTAGCGTTCACATTGGTAGTGGATGGTAGTTGGCTTTCTGTCAAACTAAACGTCAGGTAACCATGAAACATGTCAACACAAATGTCAAACGAAACGGATTACCTGATCTGTTTGTTCTGATTGGTCGTTGTAACGCTGTGTATGGTAAAAGCGGTAAAAGCTAAAACCTACCTAGCTTTTACCATCCCCACTACACCTTACCACGCTTCTTACACATTACACAGCGATTAGAACGGTACCATTAAAAACCGTTACTCTAAGTTTTACACTACACACTAAGTCTTACGCTACCACTACACTACCCTATGAAAACGGAGCTTTACGTACCCTTACGCGGGGGGGGGGGGTAAAAAATTACAAAAATCGTCCTTATGTAATTAATTGACGCTCCCTAATGCAAAGGTTGACCAGCAGTCTGGCGTAAATCAAACACGAATAGACTACAGAGCGGGAAACCGCGGTTCTAATCCTGATTGCGTCGGATATATGCTGTGATCTAAAAATAAAGTCCAAAATCGATCTGTGGACTATGGGGAAGGCAACGGGAAACCACCCCATTAACATTTCCCTAGTAAAGTCTTCTTGGCTTAGCCAGGAGGATCGCCAACATCCGGAATCGGATAAGGCACTTGAAGAAGAATGCAAAGGTTGGTATATTCAGGGCTGGGCAAAATAACTTGTACCTATTTGAAATTCGCGATTTACATTAACAAAACGCCACCACACGGAATAATTTCAAATTAAAAATAAAGTAATGTAATGCAGTAAATCGCGAATTCAAATACAAAATACTTGAAAATCGAGTATTTAAATTAAAATATACAATTGAAAAATATGCCAAAATACATTACTTTCCATAATAATTGTTTAAGGGGGTACCCCATACTATAGTAAGCAAACGTAGAACAACATGTATTTTGAAAATTTATTACGGAAAAACTACAATTGCGTTTACCTTAATTTTTGGTATGAAAAAATATTTATAATTGTATAAATTTCAAGTACAGTGCAGTCTCGATAATCCTAACACACGCTAATCCGAGCAAAAGAACAAAGAAACGTTTGTTCTGTAATCCGAATATTGTTCTATAATCCGAACATTTTATTATTTGTGTTCGGATTATAGAATAATATTCGGATTTTTGCGGACTAGTGAGTGTTCGGATTACCGAGACTGCACTGTAGATTAATTCACTACAAACTGAGAAATCGTGTACACCACTGTAAACAATTTAGTTTTGGGATATGATGGTTTTGAGAAAAGCAGCACTATGGCTGGCTTTTTGTATTAATAATTTAAAAAAAAATTATTTTCATGTAATTTTTACGACATTAAAAATGTCGTATTTTTTTATGTGTAAACATAATTTGATTGTAATATTCATTCTTTTATAACATTTTGTAAATTTTTGAAATTTATTGGACGCCTCTGGTTTAAAATAGCAGAGGTGGGGTGAACGTTTTGTGAGAAAATGTGCGACCGACCAGCTGGGGAGCTGGGTCATAAAATTTTCAGAGAGAAAGTTTTGTGGGAATTTTAATTTTTGAAAAGCGATTTTGAGTAAAAGTTGAATAAGACAAGAGTTTTCTTATTGCAAGTTTTATTTTATTATCATTTCCCACAAATAATTTGTCAAATTAGAAATTGTTTTATATGTTCTACAGTAGGGTTCCCCCTTAAGAGCGCGCTGCAAATTTTGATGCAAAAACATGTTCCAACAGATGGCGTACCCTAAAATATTAATCTTTTATAGTTATCTTTTTACCAAAACAGAATTCTAATAATTTGTAAAAGTCATATGAATAAACGATAGCTAAGCTAGGCAATAAGGAAGTTTAAGCTTCCAATGTTGAATATTTACAAGTAGATTTCAAAAAGATATGTACATGTGAAAATATTGAATATATTTAAAAATATTTATCTTTGAAAGTTCAAACTTCGTTATTGCCTAGCTTAGTTATCGTTTATTCATATGACTTTTATAAATTATTAGAATTATGTTTTGGTGAAAAGATAACTATAAAAGATTAATTTTTAGGGCACGCCATCTATCGAAACATGTTTTTGCATCAAAATTTGCAGCGCGCTCTTAAGAACCGTTTCAAAATTTCATTAACAGCTCAAAATTGGTTATTGTAACACCAATTCCACTAAATATGAAATTCACTAAATGAATGTGATTCAGGTTCTTCATAGTCCCTCTACTACGCGAAACACAATTTTTTCCAAAAAATATTTTTGATCTTGAAATTCTGTTCACTTTAGACCATAGGTTCTCAAACTTTTTTGGACTACCCCCCCCCCGTTGTTTTTTGATAAAAAAAAGAGCTAATAGCTAAAAACAGAAGTTATTGGTAATAAAATAATTATTTATTTCCAGGAAAAAAATTCATAAGACAAAAAATACTGAATGTATTGGGCTGTTACCAAATTTTTTTAAAAATTTGTTCAAAAATTAGTACGGATTTCAGGATTTTGAATTTTTAAATCCAAATTTTAAAGACAGTTTTATTTAATTTTTGAAAGAAATTGAATTTTAATAAATATTAATATTTTATTCTACAGAGCCATCGCCCCCCAAATTTTTTCATATCCTCTATCACCCCCTTAGGACTACACATCGCCCACTTTGAGAACCACTGCTTTAGAATATTTGACCTTTACAATATAAAAGTAGAGTTGGTGCCAAGATGACTGGGCGGAATCAATTTCTTGCACAATATATTATGTGGCACGTGCCAGTACCGCCCTGAATTATTAATTCACGTTTGTGCACCTTAGCTCCGCCTGGTCATCTTCTTTGGCACCAACTTTATTAAATATGAAATTCACAAAATTAATACGATTTAGGTTTTTCATAGTATTTACTATTTTTTCAATAATTGGATTCAAATTTAATAATTTCAAGGACATATATCGCATAAAAAAATCATTTTCTTCAAATAAAAAAATTTCTATGTATGCCATACCTTTTGGTGGTTTTCCATACAATTTTAAATCCCATTCATCTTGTTGGGTCTTTTGCTCTGCACGTGGAGGTTTAGTTGGAACTACAGCACCGATAGAATTTTTACGTAATGTTTCTTCTTCACTCTTGTTCACATTTTCAGTTACGGAAGGCACTTTTGTATTTCCTGGATTATTTACAGATTGGTTCAGAGAACTTGCAGAACTTTTATGAGACAAATCATCAAACTGTAAATTAAATTTAAGATATTTGTTAGTTACACGAGTTAAATTATAATTTATACCGTAAAATCATCATCTTCATCACTAACTACACCAGGATCGGCATCTTCCACTGTCTGTTTACTTTTGAAATGATTTCCAAAATCGCTGTTTATTCTTTTCAAACTGTCGACACTCCCAATAGAAGAATTTTCATCAAAATCCTTCTTCTTTCCTCTTAAATTAATTTTCGAACCGATCGATTTAGCAAACTTTTTGATTCCTTTACGTTTTTCTATACTTGTGATACTTAAGAGGCTTCCTCCGACGGATTGAGCGGCATGGGTGAGTTGTCCTATGGAAGACTTATGCTTTTCCTTCTTACTTAAATCTGTTAAACTGCCCGATTTAACAATGAATGCTGTTTTA
The DNA here is from genome assembly GCA_958510855.1 of Rhagonycha lutea. Classification (NCBI taxonomy): domain Eukaryota; kingdom Metazoa; phylum Arthropoda; class Insecta; order Coleoptera; family Cantharidae; genus Rhagonycha; species Rhagonycha lutea. The sequence goes on from OY294042.1 coordinate 17,676,612, forward strand.
ACTTCTAACTGCCCTCGCTCCTTAGTTTTATTGTCCTTTTCTAAATAAAACAAGAATTATTTTGGGTTTTTGGTTACGTACGGTGATAGTTACTGCTTTTGCTTTGTAATGTGTACCAACGATTTTTAGGTCGTTCATAAACATCGAGTTCATTTAAAGGTATAAGAGCACGACCGAGGAATTCATCGACACCGAGAAAGTTTCTGTGCAGGACGGTTAAAACAATTTCGGCTGTATTCCCCTGATCAGGTATTGCACTAAAATGTTAACAATTAAAAGTGAATATTGGTGTACGGTAGGGTGACTTACAGTTCACATTCTTCGTGCCATTCTATATCGACACCGGCCTTCTCTTTAACGGAGGTTTGATACTTAGTTTTACCCAAGTTAATTGTAACAAAACAGTCATTAGTGTCATTCTTTCCTTTAGTAATGAGAATGGACCCCCTTTGAACTAAGAATAAAATGAAATGAAAAATAGGTAGGAATGAAAAGTAATAATAACATACCTGTTACTTGTACGTGTGTAGGCATCCACATTTTCACTTATTAGTATTCTAAAAATTATACGAACTCGATTGTCACACTTATAGATTAAAAATTGGCAATCGCAAGGTTATGACTAATTATTTACAAAATGAATTAATAACATTAAACAGTTAACACTTTGATTCTTACCTTTGTTGTTATTTCATTAAAACGCCGTTATTCGGAAGAATTTTAATGAAGTTTCATTCTATAGTTCACAACGTAAAAAGGGGGGCACGAATTCTTGTCTTGAATCATAATTCTTATTAGGCACTTACTTGAAAACAATAATCGATTAATTTATTTAATTTTCGAGTACTTAAAATAAGGGAGTTGATACAGGTGATGTCATATTTTTGCTATTTTTAACTAAATTCAATTACTAAATGGAGAACTGAATAGGTAATTAAGACCAATAAAATTAATTAAGGAATTTTTTCTTTTGTTTTCTTAATTCAATGCATTAATCACTAAAGTACTGTTTAAAATAATATGTTGAGAATGAATAAATTACGTAACAAGAATTGTGAAACTATAATAAAAACTAAGAAATACTAATAACATTGTTGATAAATTAAAGGTGAGGGCATAATTTACTGGGTCATGATTAATAAACAATTAAAGGTACATTCACACTCGACTCTACTGGTGGAATTATGGCACGTCTACACTACTACAGATGTCAAAACGTACGTCGTGGATATATGCGTACATTTAAGTGGATTTATACAAGAAAGTGCAAGAAAGATTAGGGACACATGACACAGGTTAAACGATAGTGGATAAGGGAAGATAAGCGGGTTTTTACAACCACATCAAGGATAAGAAAAACACGTGTACCGCATGTGTTCTGTTTCTAAGTAACAGAAAAGACTACTGATGAGCGTAGCCATAGCCATTGCCCAAAAATCAGGAGTATATACGGGAGTTGTTTTGGGGTTCAACCCCCCCTCCTCATGGGAGAGCGAGAGATTAAAAAAAATTGTCTAAAAATTTCTTTTGGTGCAAAACCCCTCCCATGGCATAGAAAAAACTTCTTTTTTAGAACCCCCCCCCATGACCAATGTCTAGCTACAGTGCTGCCAAAAATTACTCTTCCGCTAACACAAGCCGCGATTTTTTTTTATACCTAGTACCTTTTTTATCGAGTATCTACAATAATGAATCAAACAACATTAATTTATCGTCAAATGAATCGTTTAACTTTAAGGTGACCAACCACAGTGGCGGTTTTAGCACTTATGAGGCCCCAGGCGTAATTCAATTTTGAGGACCCCCTCTAAATATTTTCACACCCTTTTTTTTGTTTACATTAAAAGAGGGAAAATCTTAAAAAGACACCATCAGCCCGTGCTTCTGGTAGTGTGGGGTTATATCCACTAAAGACCCCCTCCCGTTGATACACACAGGTTTCACCTTGGTATTTCTTCTACAGGCATCGCATATATAAAAAATCTTTTGCCCTTTCGGGACTTTGTTCTTCGTAGTTTGCGAAAAATCTGTAGGGACGTGTATTCGACCTACAAGGTTAGTCAAACTTCTTCCTCCTCTTTTCGCTTGTTTTCTTCCTTAATAGCCATGATCTCGTTGATGTCTTTCGAGATCCTATTCCAATTTTCCTCTGATATCAGCATCGAACTAGTAAGGATTTTGGGTGCCAATTGCTGCATTTCAGCGTTACGTTTAATATCGTCCTACCGGGGGCAGCTGAAAAACGTATGCCCCGTGGTGTCTTCCTCGGGACAATAACGGCATCCTGGATCGTCCCGTTTTCCGATCTCTTTTAGAGAGCAACAGCTATGTTCTGTTAACAGCTGTGTGAGTCTGGAATCTAGCTCACCAAAAGTGCGCTCGACCCAGGGTCTAGTGGTCGGTATTAGCTCTCGTGTCCAGGAACCATTGGGTCTGGCTATCCATTTGGCCTGCCATTTTTCAAAGAGGATAATTCTCTTCGATCTCCTTTCCTTTCTGGTCTTCTCGGAGTGATAATTGGAGTTTCACTCATCGGCCAGAAGTTCTATGGGAGGAAGCCCTTGAAAGCACCTGGAGTGCCTCCTTGGATGTCGTCGTATAAGACGAGCATATCCGTAGTGCAACTGTTGGAACTTGCTCCGGTAGCTGTCAACCCTCATTTCTTCGTGCCAGACCGGTGCACCGTAGATGATGATGGAGTGCACCACTCTTCTCTTGGTGAATTTCGCCCCCCCCCCCCATGTTCCGTATCATGATGGTCAAAGCACATTCTCTTGTCTAGATGCACTCCCAGTATCTAGACCGTCTTGCCGATCTCGACGTTATGACCCATAATGTTAAAGTGGACGGCACATTTCTGCTTTCCGATGCACTGAGAAAAAAATTTAGTTGTTACAAATGAAACTACAATTACTGTAAATAAAAAATTCACTTAAATATGGGACAGCTGCACTATTTTGCTACTGCTAATATACTGGGGTTCCTAATATTGATTAATAGCAGTAATACAACTAAGTTCAGATACACTTGTATACTTGGATTTAATAAACACTGTATATTTGTGAGAAAAGAATAGTTACCTATCTCAATTAATATTTTCTTTTAAGGGAATTAAAAAGTTGCATTGCGCTTAATAAACAATAACCTATGTATTTTGTGAGAAATACACCGGTTATTAGTTGTTAATAAATAATTTCTCTGTATATTTGTGGGAATTCATACTTTATTTTATGGCAGTTTGAAAGTTATTTAGCCACTAATAAAAATTAAAAAACATTGTGCCTGTTACAAATACATTACTTTATTAAACATTAATAATTCTTTTGGTAACAAATAACATCTTTTACCTGATGCTAGTAAATTTATTTGTAGGTACTAATAAAACACTCCACAAAAAGTAAAAATCACGATGCTGGAGAGGTATCTTATACTTTTCAAGGCGGTGTCGACGTCTCTCGACTTTATCTTCAATTTCTTCAAAATTCTACAAGTAAACAGTACATATATTAGTAAATTTTTTAACAAAACTAATAATAATCTACATTCATACCTGTACATGAAAAATAAAACTTTCTTGAACTTCACTTCTTGTTGGTCTCCAATTATTTGATGGTTCTGATGATGCTTTGGAAGATTTAGTATTTTTAATGGTTACCGGAGAAAACAAGTATGGTAACACTAATGCAGCTAGAATGGATTGATCTGAAAATTTTTAAAATTAATTATATGCCAAGTTAGGTCAATACAAAATATAATACCTAAATCAGAATCTAACCCATCAATCTTTATTCTCCTTTCTTTTATTTCATCTAAAATCGCTTTTGAAATTTTTGGCCAATGATTGTAAATTATGGAAGTTTTTTCAGGCATCAGTTGGTTGAAATCAGATTCAATCTAAAATTAAAAAGAAAAACTAAAAATTCAATTTATTAAACATCATTTCTGGCGACTAAATATGAAATAAATGGCGCCCATATCGTCATCGGACGGGCGTCATAACGGTTTAATAAATAAATCGGGATAAACCGCCAAGATCGAATTACAAGTCAGTAGTTGTTAATATAAAGTAAGATGTTTAAATAATACATAGTAGGTACTTACCTATAAAGCTGTCGATGTAATCTGTTAAACCCCAACTTTTCAAATTTTCCATAAAATTGAATTCCATTATAAATTAATCAACATACACTTTTTTAACCCAACTGCATACACAATGAAACACAAGAGCACAATGATGAACGAAGTACTTTACACGAATAAGCACGAATTATACTTTAATATTACGAATCAGCGTAAAAATCAAAGCGTGTAATTCCCCCAAGTATCTTTTATATTTGCAGCCAGCGATTCATTTATTTACTACTAATATAAAGTTCTAACTAAACCGGAATATTAAAGGCAATTAATCAAATAGTAATAACAATAATACATTGTATTGTGGTTAAAAAAAGTTTTATTATAACAAATACACATGTCCAAAAACACGCTTTTATTTATGATTGAAATACACGTTTGTTATTGCAATTATAATTTTACTTATAATAAATGAATTTTTCTTAGCCAAACAGTTTATTTGAAATATTTTTCTCAGTGTGGTCACCTGTAGACCCTTGCTGTCTATCCATGAAACGATAGTCTGGATTGCCTCATCAGTCCGTTCAAGATCTTCTTTCGTCATCGCCGAAACCACGAGGGTCAGATCATCGGCAAAGCCATCTAGTTTGATCACCTCAGGCATATCCAATCGAAGAACCCCATCGTCGCGTTCTCCACCGCTACAAGCTGTTTTATCATAAGGAGTGCATCTACTATCGAGCGGCCCTTGACCAAGCCATACTGATCCTCCGATAGACCTCCGGTGTTATGGGATCTCTTTCTAAAACCTGCCGAGTGGGAGGCGTTCAAACAACTTTCCCAAGTTGTCTATCAGACAAATCGGCCGGTAGGAGCTGGGGTTTTCCAAAGGTTTGTCCCCTTTTCTTAGTGCCTTTTACATCCTACTCTCTACTGCAATGGTTTTCAACCTTCGGTACATCGGGGTGGGGCGTCCCTTAGCGTCGCAGGCGATTAAAATAAACTACCGATTTTATATAAGAATAGTGCACTTGAGACCTTGTTTTAATACCCAATCTATTGTCATATTCATATTGCGTTTGATTGAATAAAAAAGTACTACGAGTAATTTTCCTGAAATTTTGAATTTTTATAATTTTTGAAAAATAATAAATTATTACAAATTGATATCGTATTTTGATTTTTTTCTTCATAAATGTTGGCGTTGTTGGGGATACTACTTCAATTCGCGATTTACATTACTGTTGGTGGCGCCTCATAACTAACAAACTACGTCTGAATTTTAGTTTGAAATTATTCCGTGTGGTGGAGTTCTGTTAATGTAAATCGCGTAGATCCCCGTTATATCTACCCCATAACGTAGAAATCCCTATATCCAAATAACAATATTTTTATTTTTTTTACCGTAAACGTTCTCAAACTGTTATGGCCAATATAAATTTCAATATAATTCATCATTGTATTGGATTTAGGCTATCTAATGACATAAAAAGGTGTATCTTTTTAGACTGATTTATGAATCAGCGTTTCTGAACGCTACAAAAAAGCATTTGTAAAAATGTGTCAGGGCAGATTTAACTTGGGCTTGTGCCTTCAAAATTTTGAACAACCGACAACCCTGGTTTGAGAAAGGAAATTTTCAATTTGTTTATTTTGTAGAAGCTAGGAAATTTCAGTTGTCTGCTGTGGTAACTGAAAAATTATAGTGAAAGTCGGTGGAAATTTGAATTTTTTTACCAAGAAGTTGGCAGACAATATTGGTTACCAATATTGGTGCAATATAGCGCCAATCTGCAGCCAATATTGGTGCTATATTGATTTCCTATATTGACCCAATATCGGTAAACAATATTGGACCAATATTGGCTAAATATTGGCAGACAATATTGGTTACCAATATTGGTGCAATATAGCGCCAAGCTGCAGACAATTTTGGTGCTATATTGATTTCCTATATTGACCCAATATCGGTAAACAATATTATTGGACCAATATTGGGTAAATATTGGCAGACAATATTGGTTACCAATATTGGTGCAATATTACGCTAAGATAAAGCCAATATTAGTGCAATATTGATTTGCTATATAATTGCCTCAATATCGGAAATGTTTGGCACGAGGGGCTGCTATTCAAGATTAAGAGAACTGTCCCACATCCTTTCTATTGCATACTGGAGTCCTACCTAACTGATAGATACTGCCTGTTCAGACACTGGGAAGCATATACTAATTTAATACTAATACGCTCTGGAGTCCCTCAGGGTAGCATACTTGGGCCTACTCTATACTTGATGTACACATCCGACCTACCAGAAAGTTGCCACACAACAACGGCTACCTACGCAGATGATACTGCCATAATGGCATCCCATGATGACCCAAATCGAGCCTCACAATTATTACAAGACCATCTAAATATGTTAGAATGTAGGCTAAAAAAATGGAGGATAAAAGTTAACAGCACCAAGTCAGTACACATCACTTTCACATTGAGGAGAAATACATGCCCCAAGTACCTGGGAATCCATCTCGACCGTAGGTTGACCTGGGCCAAACACATTTGGAGCAAGAGACTACAGTTGGGGCTAACTTATCGGAAGATGTATTGGCTAATGGGGCGAAACTCTCACCTCTCATTGGAAAATAAGCGACTGCTGTATAAAGCAATTTTAAAGCCAATATGGGCATATGGTGCTCAACTATGGGGTGCTGCCAGTGAATCTAACATAGCGAGGTTGCAAAGATTCCAGTCAAAAGTGCTGCGCGACATCAGTGACTCCCCATGGTATATTCCCAATTCAGTGTTGCACTCCGACCTGCGGATTGAAACAGTTAAGGAAGAGATTTCGGCCATAAGCTCCAACTATCATACAAGACTAGGTGACCACCCAAACATTTTAACACCGGACCTCCTCATAGCCCCAACTTTGAGAAGACTGCAACGGTACGATCCAATACAACTATCCCAACGTAGATGACGACTTGGAAGATGCGAAGACTGGTCTGTAACAGGAGTATTGGTTGGTCCCAATAGAGTACAAAAGAGGTCTGCTAATGAGCTGGCTTCTACTGTGTCAATGTAAATATTTAATACAAACCTGTTGCTTATTATCCCGGTCGGGATAGATTGTAATACTCAAGGATTCAAATAAAAAAAAAAAATATCGGAAAACAATATTGGACCAATATTGGCTGAATCTTGCAATATTGCGCCAACATTGTGTGCTACATGGGATATTCTTGCTGAAACCGGGCCATTAGTCGGTTGGTAAAACCATAACCAGTTTAGCAATTCTATTAGATGGAGTGTTATTTTTCGTCCGCAACAGGGAGATTTATCTTCTTCTTCGTCCATGGATTAGGTTATATTGCCTGTTCCGGAATCCATCTTATCCTCTATCGACCTATGCTTCTTCTTCCTGGCTGGTTGTATCTTCAGGCTTCTAGTGGCAGCCTTTATTTTATCATTCGTTTCAGGTGATTAATCTATCCTTTTTTGTTGTTCTGAATTTTGTTTTGTGTCCTATTTATATTTAATTCTTCTCTAATATTTTCGTTTCTCTTTCGGAGAAAAGGGAGGGCAATTGGTGATATAGCAAAGTTTGTGCAAACTTATCTTCTTGGCATAACTTGAAAAAAGCAGTTGCGTAGTATCTCCATGAACAAACGCTTGTTGCACAGCTGTATCATTAGTAAAATAAACCATTTGACCGTTTTCCGTCACAATCCGGAGATGACATCTCCAGTTTGCTTATCCTCGATGCTAATAGACCAGCTCTCTTGAACGACTTCCGCGAACACAAAAACACTTCTGCAGATCTGGAGACTTGCTGGTAGACCGTGAAAGAGATGATGCTGGCGATGTTAAACGACGCTGGAGCATCCGGATAATTGCTAAAGACGCTGTCAATCGTAGGAAAACGAAAATGGAGCAACCTTTATCTCTACTGCTAGCCAGATGTTTATAGACACCAAAAATCATACCAAACGACATCAGGGTTAATCGTCAATGACTAGGCACGTAACACAGTTATGTTGGAACCGAAACAGAAATCGTCCAACGCTAAACTGATGGCACTGTTAGACAAAAATTTGTCCAACTCAAAAGTTGTGTCTAGAGTCAGGATTGATTCCGGAAGTATTTTATTGATTTATTTTGCGTTTTTCCTGAATGAGAAACATCCTCAGATTGTTAAAAAGCGATAATTTTGATATTTTTGGATCGTTCAATGATAATTTATTGTTGGCTTGGTGGAAACCCATCATTTTCCGTACGTTTAAAAACGAGGATAAAATATTTTTGAGGTTAGAATTGATTTTACCTTAATAATTATTGGTTTGTTTGAATGGTTGCAAAAGAATTTTCTCTTGGAATTATATGAAAACGGTACAATTCGTTTTTTAGGCTTCCCAAAATTTAACTTGCAGATACTTGGAGGATACTAGAGCACTTCTGGATTGACTTCTTATTATTTGTCGATAAAGAAGATTACGACGATATCACAAGCGAAGTTACACGGATAAAAATTTTACGAGATACCTAAACTCTTATTCTTTTGTAATTTAAACTTTAATTTTTTGAATTCTATCTGGCATTCGAAGCTTACAGGGGTTGCTTTTAGTTGGTTTAGTAAATGTCGCATTGTATTCACGGTGGAAGTGGTGAGTCGGGACTTGTACTTGTTCCAGATTCCAAATTAAATCAAATGATCTGTTGGTTTTATAGTCAAGAATTTACAGCATGACAAATTATATTGTTTGAATAATAAAATTTTCTTTATTACCATTCAGACTTTTAAATTTGAATTTAATAAGGCGTCCTTCGGCGAATTCACATACCCCGAAAGGAGCATACAGAGTCGTTGCTAGCCGGAGCACTGGATTGTCTTTGCCCGTAGTCCTTTATCAAGACAGAAAATGGTTCAGATTTTCAATGAAATAAAAATACAGGAGATGGCAAGGGGGTTGAAGTCACTGAGGGGAAAACCAAATATATGATTTCAAGAGAAAGGAAGACGACGACAAAGGGAGTTAAAAATTGAAAATTGCATAATCAAAAAGGTGGAAAACTTTAAGTATTTAGGAATCCATATACTCAAAAACAGCAAGAAATTAGCAGATATACACAACAAGATACACAAGAAGTGGAGAGCCTTTCTGTTTTAGGAGCGGGATGGAAAAGAATAACAAGTGTAACCAAAATCCATACGGAAGTATAGAGCGAGAAATCAGCACCATTCCAACAAGTTTTGTTCGCTTTCTTTTATCAGTCTCAACAAGAAAGAAAAACAATCAATAGCGAATATTTATATATTAGGTAGAGAACGTCACCCAAAACGAACTGATGTATAAATTACGATTTTGAACTTATATGTATATGGGCAGCATAGACGTCACGACAAACGTGATGACATTTATTATGATTTTGTCCAAAAAGTGCCTAAAGATTATCTCGGTTAATTACATACGTATTCGCGTTTTACATTAACAAAACGCCACCACACCACACAAGTTCATTTAGAACGTATTTTTCTTTGTTTACATCATGAACTTGTTTACATTTACATTAACGCCACCACACGGAATAATTTATAAATCCATTTAAAACGTATGGTTTGCAGCGCCACCAACGGTAATGTAAAACGCGAATACTTATAGTTTTTCAATTTATTAAAGGTTTACTATGAAATTAGAAGTTTTTTCTTGAATATACATAAAACTAAAAATGAGAAATCATTTTTTTTTCATTCTTCGGTATAGAAATAGGGAAATAGATTCACTTGGCAAAATAAATGTATAGTTGGCATAATAGAGAAACACTACATATTTTATTTAAAAACTTTTGAAAACATTCTTAAACACAAAAGAAATACAGTGCAATTTTAATTAAAACTTCCAACGTGGCCAGTTTGTTTCAAGCCGTACTCATCATTAATCTTGATGTAATATTTAGTTCGGTGGGTATACAGTTGGAGTGTATATCTAAAAAAACACGTAAAAGAGACATATTTCTTCATTTAAATATGTCAATTTTACATTGAATCTAAATATACCACTCGGTATAAGTGGAGGGAGTTTAGTTTCATCCATAACAAAGTTGCAAAAGTAATATGTAACATTCTGTAAATGGTAGAGATATAATACTATTGATTTAATATAAATTATTTGCAAAACCTTTCTAAAGTACATATTTATCACGTTACCGCAATTTGAAGTTGTTGGATACCTATCACGTTTGCATCAAAAGCACTTTTCAAAGTAACTAGAAAACGCATTGGAAAGCGTCGATATTCGTTACTTGCAAACTTATGTGCTTGTGTTACTACCTAAAAATACACAATTTTGGTTTATTATCAATGGGAATGATACGAAACTTCTATCATCAACGAATGAAAATTATAGCTGCTTTGTGGTTTCTTAAAAGCAGTACCTACTAATAAATAATTAAGTGTAGAGTTAGAGCCTTGGTGCCTCTTACTTACCTCTCGGTATAAAGGAGGCGAATATCAAAATTCTGATTAAATGAGAGATTAAATGATTAAATATATTAAAATATAATATGTGAAATAACGATAAAATTAAAATTTAAATATTAATAAACGCAAATGAATTAATTGACAGGTAAACGACCAGTGACACCAAATATACAAATTAACCAAACAAGGCAGCAATAATCTTCTACTCATCAAATGATTAAAAGGTAAAAGTGGAAAAGGACAGTTGCACTGGTTGCCGAGTACATAATTATAGCCAACATTACCTCAAGTTTATCTTCTACAGTAATTTTCATATTAAATGTACCATTTACGGCCGGAGTAGTGCGATTGTATTTAAATGTTTTACTTTGGAATAAATTGAAGTACTTTTCATTGTACGTTGGTACTTCCACTCGAAAATCTTTGATCTTGTAGGCATGTTGATGAAACTAAAAGCAGTTTATTAAAGTAATATTTTCAAATTCAATCAAAGAGAGCATTATTTTTTGGAAAGAACTTTCTTGCGAACCCATTGACTCATAAAAACACTCATTTGTTTTAAGAAATAAAATTTGAACCATAAATTATTATTAGTTAATTAACTCATTTTTATAAAAGTGAGTTTTTTTAAGTAGAAACATTCTTCATTAAAATACGAACAAAAATGCTCAGCTTTTCATGAGGTAAATGAAGATATTCATTTTTTACTATTCATCATCATACAGTCGTTATGCTTCTTAACAGAAGCGTCGTAATCCTTAAATGTTGGTGGGGTGGTTATTACGCTTCCCCATAGTCCACAGATCAACTTTTGGACCCTTTAGATCATTAACATTTAAGGATGCTCTTGGCATATTACTCTCGGTAGGTTGCCGTTGCTTTCCGAGGGGAGAACGGTCAGAATAAAGTTCTTACTTTACTCGGATTCGAACCGGGTATTTAGCGTCCATTTATTTCCACTATTATTTACTATTATTACCCTTAAAAATCCAATTAGAATGAAGAAAGCGATTTTTTTGACATTGCAGTAAGTTTCACTTCAAATTTGATACTTTTTTCTGAAAGCTGAGAATTTTTTACACAAAATATGTCATTTTCAATATGGGGTTATTTTTTATTTAAATACAATTATTTAATTACTGGCACTGCCTTTAAAATTTTGTTGCAAACGGTAAAATAATTTCATGGTAATTGTTTAAGTTTTAAAATTTGAATCGGTCTAGGGCATTGGAACGCGGCCGTTTGAACGCGAAGACGATTGAACGCGAGAAATTAGATACAATTGTACCCCCCCCTCATGGGGATGGACTAGAGCATCCAAACTTGCAGTTTAACAAGTTTAAAGTGTTTTAATTGATTTAATGGCGTTGGATTCGAGGTGGAAGGTGCTTGTCAGCTTGTCTTGTCAAAATTGATTCTTCCGCACTTCCGGTTCGCGCCGCTCCACTCCGGACGCACCAGAGCCATTTTGTCAACACTATACCAATTAAAAATATCTCCTAGGGCCGCTTAACTCGGTAAAGTATGCTACTGGAAAGGGGATGTATATCTCTTTTTGTTCAATCACACAATTACGTAATATGTAATAATTTTTTGAGTCTTTTTTTGATTTATATCAAAATTTAAAGTCTCTGCGTTCAAGCGTATCTGCGTTCAAATTAATAAGTGATTGCTCTGTCACTTGGTGTCACATTAATTCGAGTTTAATAATATTTTAAATATTATTACATAGCATTTCTCCATTATTCTAAATCATTTTATAACAAAATTTTTCTTTAAAATAGTCGCCAAATTATCAAAAAATATCATTTCGTTTATTATTCACTGGTAGTTAATAATGGATAAATTGATCACCACTAGTCGAATGAAAACATATCATAATTTTTAGACACACTAAAAATGTAACACTTTTAGCACTAAAAATATAAGAATTGGCACAGACCATATATAAAAACCATATCAAAATTTTAGTTTTCAATCTATATTATTTAGCTGTGTTTGTTGCTTGAACATCTTAATTTGATATTATATAGTAAAATATCAATTTTATATAATTTTTTAAATCAAAATTGAAATTGAAGCGCAATTAATTGAATTGGTTCGTGAATATGAATATTTATACGACAACCATGCAAAATATGATGTATCCATAAGTAGGTGGTTTTATTTAAATATAATTTAATAAAAACAAAAACAAAGAAATACACAAATAAAAATGTTAATTGCTTACAAGAATCATCACAATTATCAAGATTAATAAGTAATACTAATAACGTATGAATATTTCCATGGATAAAATTAACTATCAAAACTTACATAAAGAATAAAACATTTGAAATGGCTGATAGATGAGGGATCATGATTTAGGGGTGGCTTTACATAACATTAGGTATTTTAATTAATTATCTGATAGCAAATTAGCAAAGTATTTAAATGAAATGTATAATTTAAAGGTTTCATTGTAAAAAATAATACTAACTTTAGATAAAATCGAATCATTGCAGAAGATGTCATAAATAAATATTACAAATAGTAGCAGCCAAGTTATATTTTTCATCATATGTTTAATATTCGATAAATTTTAAACTATAGGTCCACGTTTACTGACGAAAATGATCACTATACTAGATATATTATTTTATATCTGACTAGCTATGCTTAGGTGGTTTTAACGATCATCATCTACATAAAGACCATTAAAAACTACCATAATCCTTTAAAAATAACATTTTAATAGTAGATTCGCTATTGTTTTATTACATTTATATCCGTTTAATAATTTTAGTAGATTTATGATAAAAATTATCATTTGCAATAAAATATTATTCAATAAAAACTATCATTTCTAAAATTTTTGGTATACTAACCTTATGTCCGGGTCATATCATAACCACGAGAGCTCGAGTGCAATTTACCCCAGTTCTGCTCTAATTTTTTTTTATTTTGACTCCATTTACGTTACAATCTGTCCTAATGGACAATACGCAACACTATTTAACATATATGGGCCATTCCACCAATTAAAGTCAATCTTAAAGTCTCACCCCCGCGGATTTTTTTCAAATTTTATGGAGTTATTTTCATTATAATGATAAAGACTTACTGAAGATTTTGGCTCTTAATATTAAGTACTTTCGTCGTAATGATTTTTTGAATTTTGAGTAAATTCTTTCTTTGAACTTTTTCGTTTATATTTTTGAAGTAGAAACATTTTTCATAAAAATTCGAACAGTAGTTCAGTTTCTTTTGTAAAAAATTCTCAGCTTTGCAATGAAGATATTCATTTTTTATTATAAGCAACAAAAGACCCTTACAAATTCAATTAAAGTGAAAAAAGTGATTTTTCTGACAGTGCGGCAAGATTTTTTTCAAATTTGATATTATTTTCTGAAAGTTGAGAATTTTTTACACAAGATATGTCATTTTCACGATGTGCATATTTTTTGTTTAAGTACAAATAAATAAAATGTATGCTCGCTAATACGATTAAAAAACTTTCATTTTTGAAATTATTTCGGACGTTGAAGTTTTATTTCAAAGATATTATTTTCTGAAAGCTGAGAAATTTCTGTACAAAATATGTCATTTTCAGGATGTGCACATTTTTTTTTAATTACAAATAAATAAAATGTAAATAAAAATTTAAAAACTTTCATTTTTGAAATTATTTCGGATGTTGATGTTTTATTTCAAATTTGATATTATTTTCTTAAAGCTGACAAATTTCTACACAAAGTATATCATTTTCACGATGTTCATATTTTTTGTTTAATTACAAATAAAAATCAAAACTTTTAGAAAAAATGATTCTGCAGAGACTGAAACCCATAATAGAAGAGAGAAAACTTATACCAGACCACCAGTTTGGCTTCAGGCAACAACACTCCACAATAGAGCAAGTACACAGGGTTGCAGATACCATCTACAAAGCAATAGAAGCCAAAAACTACTGTGCGGCAGCATTCCTAGACGTATCCCAGGTATTTGACAAGGTATGGCATGATGGTTTGCTATATAAACTAAAAAAAATCATTGCCCCACAACATTTACCGATTGTTAAAGTCATATTTGCAAACGAGACATTACCTGGTTAAGCGTAGCGATGAGCACACGTGTCTATTTCCCATTAAATCTGGGGTCCCCCAGGGGAGCGTTCTTGGTCCGATCTTATACATCCTATACACGGTAGACTTACCAACAATGAAAAATACAGTAACTGCTACATTTGCTGATGACACCACCCTACTGGTCGTACACCAAAACCCAACCATTGCCTCGGAAATGTTGCAAAGACACCTAGACGAAATTCAAGAATGGTTGAAAAATTGGCGCATTAAAGTAAATGAGATGAAGTCAGTCCAAGTAACGTACACTATGGGTAGAAAAACGTGTCCACCGGTCTTCCTAAACAAACATCAACTACCACAAAGTAGTGACGTAAAATATCTTGGAATGCACTTGGATAGACGACTCACGTGGAACAAACATATACTTACCAAACGAAACAGCTTGGCTGCAAACTCACCAAAATGTACTGGCTGATGGGAAGAAAATCTCGGCTCTCACTTGAAAACAAGGTGCTAGTCTACAAATCCATACTGAAACCCATATGGACATATGGAATACAACTTTGGGGCTCAGCTTCCCTATCTAATATAGAAATTTTGCAGCGGTTCCAGTCCAAAGTGCTAAGGATGATTGTCGACGCACCGTGGTATGTGCCCAACAGTTTGATACAGCGTGATCTCCAAGTGAATTCAGTTCAAGATGAAATCACAAACTTTAGCAGAAACCATCTCGAAAGACTTAGTGTTCACTCTAACAACCTGGCAGTTAAACTGACTAGTGACAGTGCAGTGCATAGACTAAAAAAGTTCAGACCTTCAGATTTGCCGTCGAGATTTTGAGTCTGTGTCTTACCTATCATACCACAATTATGTATCTATCATACCAATTTATGACATTATCTATCACACCACAACTTAATCAGATTACCAAATAATTGTTAAGTTAAGAATAAAGGAGTGCATCATTGGATTCACTTCTACATGTTATGTATAATTCATCAAATTTACTTATTGTTTGTATGAATAGATTGTAAATATTAATTGAGGACAATAAAAAAAAAAAAAAAATTACAAATAAATAAAATGTAAATAAAAATTTAAAAACTTTCATTTTTGAAATTATTTCGGATGTTGATGTTTTATTTCAAATTTGATATTATTTTCTGAAAGCTGAGAATTTTTTACACAAAATATGTTATTTTCATGATGTGTAAATAAAATGTATGCCCTCTACGATTAAAAATCGTTTATTCAATAAAATAAGCCCATCATGAAAATGACATATTTTGTGTTAAAACTTCAAAATCAGAAATAATTTCAAAAATAAAAGTTTTCTAATGGTATAGAGCAGGTATACATCGTGAAATGACATAATAGTGGGGTCCGTTAAGTTGGCCCCCCCCAGTTAATATTTTTTCTCCAAAAGCTAGCTCCCGAATCCTTATAGCTAGCACCAGCTAGCACCCAAGTATGAAAGCTAGCACCATTATAGTTTTTCCACAAATCGATATTGAAACCGGGGGGGGCCAACTTAACGCTAGCCCCCCCCAGTTAATATCGATAATATCAATATCGATTTGTGGAAAAACTATACCGGTGTTAGCTTTTATACTTGGGTGCTAGCTGGTGCTAGCTATAAGGATTCGGTAGCTAGCTTTTGGAGAAAAAATATTAACTGGGGGGGGCCAACTTAACGTTAAGTTGGCCCCCCCCGGTTTCAGTTGCGGTTTGTGGAAAAACTATAACGGTGCTAGCTTTTATACTTGGGTGCTAGCTGGTGCTAGCTATAAGGATTCGGAAGCTAGCTTTTGGAGAAAAAATATTAACTGGGGGGGGGCTAGCGTTAAGTTGGCCCCCCCCGGTTTCAATATCGATTTGTGGAAAAACTATAATGGTGCTAGCTTTCATACTTGGGTGCTAGCTGGTGCTAGCTATAAGGATTCGGGAGCTAGCTTTTGGAGAAAAAATATTAACTGGGGGGGGCCAACTTAACGGACCCATAATAGTGACATATATGACATATAATGACATCGAAAACACATACCAGGGGAATTCTGATAGGATGAAGCAGGAGCTGTATTTGACAAATATAACTAAAAAATTAAATACAAAATTAAAAATGTTTCAAAAAAACCTTTTATTTGAAATTAAAATTAATTTTTTTTCACTTTAATTGAATTTTTAACCCTCAACCTACCGGATCGGGGTACCGGGTACTTTTTTGACTTTGGCGTCGAATATCTCTGCTTCAGCGATCTGGGATTTTGTGACATATAATAAAAAATAGTTCTTAGAGTATTAAAGCCATTTTGGAAGTTACTACATTTTAGCAAATGCACTTTTTTCGCGATAATAAAAAGGTATTCTACCTATAATATCACGCGAATGGGGTACCGGGTACCTTCAATTTAAATTCACATAATTTTGAGTTAAAAACGGATTATTATATTTAAAACAGGTAATTAATTTCAATTTAAACAAAGTAGAATGTATTTAGGCTTATACTTTTTGATTAAAACAATGTTTTCAAAAGTTAAAAATTCAGATTCAAAAATATTTATAAAATTTTTACAAAATTTTTTGAAGGATCTAATCACATACAGGTTTTTTATAATAGTGTACAACATTTACCTGTTTTTCTTAATTACTTTTCATCCATTTTACACAGATGACTGACACCTTTGTGTAATTGTCTACCATATCCATCTTTAAGCGATCCTAAAGGCTGTGCTACAGTATACAAGTTAAATTCCGAATATTTCCCAATTTTTAATGACAAGAACAACAGATAATAGTCGAGTAGATGAACAATAAATTATGAAATTATGAAAGGACTTCATTTCGATTTGAGTGACCAAATATTATAGTAAGTGTATACATGGTGTATACGTAACGTGACCATTTATTTTTTGACTCAAAACGGGACAACCCCCCCTCAGTTCCCACTTATCAGTTAATTGGCAAAAAAACACTTTTTCTAAGTTATTGATTTAGAAAAAGTTAGCTATTTATTACAAATTAAAAAAATTTATTTATTTTTATTATGTTTTATAATATAGTGCGGTGAAAACCTGAGATAAGAATGCTTAACACCGGTCAAAGTCACGGTCTTGCAGACTGTGCGCGACAAAGAGAGGATTACTCAGTTCAGGACAACTTGGAACAAAATTCACAATATGACGAACTTAAGTTGACCTGAGCTGAGGAAAAGTAACTTTGGGAAGAGTGATCATTGGACGTGCAATTATTGCAAAAATTGCATGTTTCCTGAATTAAAAGTAATAAAACGGATCGGGGTACTGCGTACAAAATTAAAGGAAATTATTATAAAAATATGTTAATTGTTGTTGTTACTATGAATTTAGTTAGGTATCCTTAATTGACGGTAGTCGAGATAAAAGAATGGACCAAGAAAATTTGATGAGAGTTAAATAAATAGAAAAACAAGTGAAAAACGAGGTCGTGATGGAAATGAAAAAGATAAAGAAATTAGTTAATAAAAATTGCCCAAAGCGAGCAGTTGCTTGTTGGGGAGAAGAAATATTAATTCAAGTTAATAAAAATTGCCAAAAGCGAGCAGTCGCTTGTTGGGGAGAAGAAATATTAATTCAAGTCATTAAAAATTGCCCAAGGTGAGCAGTCGCTCGTTGGGGAGAAGAAAAATTAAGCAAAGTTATTCAAGGCGAGAAGTCGCATTTTTGGGTGACGAATTTATGAATTAGAAATCAAAATAATTTTGGACGAAAATTATTGAACACCATTAATGGGATTGATAATGGAGAATAAAAATTGTTGGATTGGTAATTCAAAATAAATAATTGGATCCATACTTGGACATAAATTGGCGGATGAGTGATTGACGATTAATTACTGGGTTCCAAGGTAGAACGATTGTGGGACCGTAGCTGAATCAAGGGAAGAATCATTGGCGTTGGTGAAATTGGTTGATGTTTGTTCGTGACTGGAATTGCGAAAGTGGGAAGACTACCGGAAATTAAGGATACCGAGGTAGCTAGTTGTATTTTTAAACATTTAATTGGGGATAATAAAATTGTTGGGTTGTATAAGGGAGCAAAATTAAGTGTTATATAAATAAATCGAGTCGAAATTAACATGTAACCGTTTCATTGTTATCATTGTTGAATTAAGGAATCTTGACTCAAGGTTACGACTGGAGTAAAACGTTAGCAGGAAGTAAGACGAGCTGCAAGGTCGGGCAAACCGGGGTTAAGCATTGTTATCTCATATAAGTTGAGAGACACGAAGGTAAGTGTGTAGCGTTCGTCGGGGATAAAGAACGATTCCCGATGAACACTACAATAGATAATATTTATTTATATTATTTATCAGAGGAACAAATTTGCTTTAATACAGCTGGTGATGGCATGGCATGGCATGGTCTTATGGTCTTATGGTAGCAACATAATACGCGGTTTCCGAAAACGGGACAATTTTGCGTCCCGGAGTTCCTTGTCGGGACACCGGGACAGGTATTCAAAAAAAGGGACGGTCCCGTTAAAAACGGGACATCTGGTCACGTTATGTACACGCAATGAAATACTACCATTTGAAAATTTCATTGGAGAGTTTTCTTGGACATAAAAAAATCGTTTCTCTTTCTACTTCTTTCAAATGCAAATTAATTTTTCTAATAGTGTTTGAAAAAGTCTTACTTTGTGATATCCAAAAAAGTGTGGAAAAGTATTACTGTGTGGGAAAGAGAAAAGAGAAGGGAAACTAGTGCGGAAAAGAGAAAGTTCGACAATGTCGATCGCAACATGGAATAACAGCTCCATAAAGTTAAGCTTTGCACCACATTTAAAAAAACCTGCGATCACTAACCTATTTTCTTTTATAACTGATCACACTGATCATGTTCATTAATATAGTGTACCAAAGTACGGTTGGTAGTCAATAATACCACGGCTACCAACCGTCAAATTTAAATATTATATATATTTTCATAAAGTATATAAAATTATTTTAAATTAGGTATAAAAAGTATGTTGTTAGTTCTTTTTCAAACACTATTAGAAAAAATATTGTTCGATACGCGTGGAAAAGTATCTTTTTCTAACTTGTATCGAAAATATCTATTTTCTTTCTTATTCTTATTCATTTCTTCTTTGATCAAAATTTTCAGATTTATATTTCCGCAGAAAACACGAAGTATATTGGTTTTATTTTCTTGAGCTGTGTTTCTATACATTTTTCCAGAAGCTGATTTTTTGATAGTAGGGCACACTCATTCTTACTTTTTGAAATGTTATTTGCTATTTTACAAATGAAATTTATTCAAATTTGAATATACTTGCCCAATTATGTAGGAAACGAGTGGCATTTTTACAAGTACTAAGCTAATTAATTAATTTAATTAAAAGACTTTATAAACCAAAATGTGATTATAAATGGCGTAATATGATATTATTAATACACAATAAAAATATAAATAACAGCTGCAAACCACTAATAATTGCAAAAAGAAGTACAGAAAACACTGAATATTTTATAAGATATTTTTTTTATGAATATATTGATATAATGATATATTTTTATGAAAAATGTTTCTACTTCAAAAAAATTAACAGAAAAGTTCCATAAAAAAAAGTTGGCAAAATTCAAAAAATCATTACAACGAAAGGACTTAATATTAAGAGCCAAAATCATCTGTGAGTCATTATATTTATACATAGAATAACTCCAAAAAATTTGAAAAAAATCCGCGGGGGTGAGACTTTAAGATTGCATTTAATTGATGGAATGACCCATTAATATGATTATATTTATTCATTATTTTTATATAAAACAAATTGTAATGTATATCTAGATATACTGTATGTTTACATTTGATAATGGAGGGATATAGCCGTGTTTGAAAATGAAAAGTGGATAGTGCCGTGTTTAATTATTAAAATTCATCAAATTGAGTAAAAATCTTTATTTTGAATGAATGCATAGATCTGGACCTCAGAGCCAAACAGTATTAAGTCCACTGTTTTCGTTTTTTGATGTTATGATTGTTCCTTTAGTAATTTTTTCCGGTCTTTCCAATGCCGACGCATATTAAGTCCAATTTTTTTCCGTTTACGAGATAGGTATAGATTATTGATATTAAGTCCACCATTAAATAGAACCAAACAGTATTAAAGGTTTTTGATACTGTTTGGCTCTGGAAGATATCCAATATTTAGGTATTAAGTCCAAATGTGAAGTTAGGTGACTGGACTTAATACTGTTTTGTTTTAGTGTACCTCAGTTGTCTTAATATTAAGTCACGTATTTTGTTCGTGAAGTTAATAGGAAATACTTGATAATTTAATTGTTTTAATATTTAATAAGTAAATCGGGTCAACATCATGACATCAAGAGGCCAAAAAATATTACAAATGACACTAATGCAAGCCAAGTGCGACGAAATATCTGAAAAATCTGTTGTAACCTCACTTTTGACCGAGGAGAACGGTAATTAAAAAATTACATGAGTTTATCAAAACAAGTTTTGTTATTGTTTTACTTTTAGCTTTTGTTGATGATAATTCGCAAGATAATATTATAGAAAATGCTGAGATCGTTATGGAAATATATCCAACCACTAATAGCACGCAGGATATCCTTCATGAAAATTTGCAAATTCTTGCAACCGGATGTGGCAATGTTACAGGGGATGTTATTTATTTAAATAACGATGTGTACAATACCAATTTTTGTAGTAAAAACAATGTGCCTTTCTCTAATACCAAAGAAATTCTCAGAAATAATGCAGACGAGTTTCAGCTATCAGAAAGCTCACCAGAGAATTTTGTTCAATGCAATGAAGATAATAATAACGAATTCGAGAAAATTTCTAAAATTAATATTTTACAAAATATTAGTATTCAAAATAATGACGATCGACCTCACGATAAAGCAGATGTAGTAGACGCAAATAATGTACAACATAAAGCAGACTGTACTGAATCTGAGGACCCACCTTATCTACCTGAGCAAAGTAGTGATACAAACGAACTGGAAGGAGAACAAGAGGAAGAAGCTATAGAAATCCGAGAAATTAAAGGAAAGAAAAGAAAGAGAAATTCTGTAAATTGGAAGAAAAATATTAGAAAGCAAAGGAGAGCTGCTGGTGAAGAATATCTGTCAGCCAGCAATAAGCTTATTGGAAAAAGTGAAATGAAAGCACCCTGTGGTGATGAATGTAAAAAGAAGTGCAAACAGAACATATCATTTGAGAGTCGTGCTCTAATTTACTCACAATTTTGGAATGGTAGCATCGAACTTGACCAGAAAAGACAATTTATATCTAGTTGCATCGAAGAAGTTCCAGTTGAGCGTGTTCGTGCTAGAACGGGATCTCGTGCTGGAAAAAGAATAACGTCGTTGAAGTATTTTTTTAGTGTAAATGGTAACAAGTTTAGTGTGTGTCGTACTTATTTTCTTAGCACCTTAAATATATCCCAAACCTCTGTACGTAATTCATTATCGAAAAGACAACTTAGTGGTATCGTAATACCTGATCAAAGAGGTAAACATGAACCCTCAAACAAAATTGCTTCAGATGTAAGAAATAATATCAGAGAGCACATACAGAAGTTCCCTTGTATAGAATCACATTATTCCAGGAATAAATCCCAGAGAAAGTATTTAGGCAGCCATCTCAACATTTCAATAATGTATCGGTGCTTCTATGAAGATTGTGTAGAAAACCAAATTGCTAAAGAAGATATTCCCAAGCAATGGTTATACAGTGAAATTTTTAATTCGGAATTTAATTTATCCTTCAAAGAGCCAGGGAATGATACATGTGATACATGTGATGGATATGTTATCAAACTCAAAGAGTCTGTTTCCCTGGAAGAACGCCTTGAATTACAAACTAACTATGATGCACATCTTCTGGATGCCGATAATCGGTATAAACTAAAGCGACAGGATAAAGAGACTTATAAAACCGAGGCGAACACCAAAATACTTTCGGTGGATTTACAAAAATGTTTACCCACTCCTCTACTAACGAATGCTCAGAGTTTCTATTGAGAGAAAATAGGACATTGCTTCACTTGGGATGAATCTATTGCAGGACGTGGTGGAAATGAAATGGCTTCGTGTATTCTGAAATACACTGATTTATATGTGAAAGAATCT
Source organism: Rhagonycha lutea (assembly GCA_958510855.1). NCBI lineage: Eukaryota > Metazoa > Arthropoda > Insecta > Coleoptera > Cantharidae > Rhagonycha > Rhagonycha lutea. The sequence continues at coordinate 17,699,370 of OY294042.1, forward strand.
GTAGAGAAAATTGTGATCTGGAGCGATAACTGTCCATCATAAAACAGAAATCATCAAATGATTATGTGCTATCTTTCGATTCTTATGCTGAAGCCTTCCATAAAATGCATTGAACATAAGTACCTTTTAAGGGGACACACCCACATGGAGGTGGATACAATTCATGCAAAAATAGAAAGACAAAAGAAAGCTTCCCCCCAATTTTCTCTAATAACTCCATGGGATTGGCAACAGCTTTTCAGACTCTGTGGCAATAAAATTGAAGTAGCGGAAATGGAAACCATGGACTTTTAAGAATTTAGCCTAAACAAGAATTTTACCCTTTTATCTCAAGAACCCGGATCTTACTTTCACAATAACAAAAAGACCATAAATAATGAAAACTTTTTGATATCTAAAGTGGTTCATATGAAGTTTTTAACAGAAACACCTGGAGTGTTGTACTTTAAGACAGATTTTAATCAAGAAAATTTTGAACAAGTTCATTTCAATAGGGCCACTAAAAGACTAACACGCAAACAGAAACGTACAGTTAATTCTAAGGAGGTTGTTCTAAATGCTAACTTAATTCTGAAACCAATAAGAGAGACACTAAAACCTATTTCAACTAAAAAGTATAATGATTTGCAGAACTTACTAACATGGGTGCCTAAAAGATTCCATGAATACTTTAAACATCTCCCACATGATAACCTCAAGTAAAACGACTGAAAATGCAATGACCTTTATAGTTTTGTTCATAACATTTTGGTGTTCATTTATTTTAGAAAATAAATATTTTTAGTTTCTTTTTGCCTTTTGTTACCCTTTATTAATTAGTTACAATTGATTCATTAATTTTGGTTCTACCTTGCATTATTCTACTATGGATTTATTAATAATAATTGAATATAAAGTCCAAAACATCTATAAATTCGTAGGAGCTAAACAGTATTAAGTCAAAAAATAGAGTACTAAGTCACAAGATATTTAGTCCATTGCTAGAACCAAACAGTATTAAGTCCCACAATTAATTTAAAATTTAAATTAATTAATTGTAGGGGGTTGGTTATTATCAGCTTTTTCGTTAGCTTCCAAAATCATAACTGGTAATATAATAACCCATGCTCTCCTGTTTCCAATAGTGATCGGTTTGAAAAATACTATTGTTCAAAATCTTCAAATTGCTCTCCTGTAAAATTTAAAAAATGCGACTTAATACCGTCTGGCTCTGAGGTCCAGAGATAGGTATAATTTGAATATGAATTTGACTTCAGAAGTAAAAAATTTTTTTTTTTTTTTTTTTAAATAAATTTTTATATTTTTTTTTATTCAAAGTGACTGAAATGACAGATCAACTAATATCACATACCATTATGACATTTTAATGTTACCTGATTGGCTCTAATCGATATTGTCGTCTTTGATTCATTTCTTTTAATGGATATTGTCGACTTTGAAACTTTAAATATAAAATTTGACTGTATGTAGTTCGTTTCTATAGGGATATTATTATTGGGTCTTATAGAGAACCAAATTCTTGACAAAATGGCATATCTAACTCAATTTCGACAAAAATGGATATAGCCAGGTTTGATACTATACCCCTCAATTGCAATGCTCTATACAGGGTGTCCCAGACCTGAACGTTATCCCTTGGAGGGATGATAGGCCAGCTCATGACTGACCAGAATATCGAAATATACCCATATTAAAATATCGTTAGTTTTCGAGATATTGGCACTTTTATGAATTTTGTAAAAATCGACACATTCAATCAGTTATTGTGTGCCACAGGTACGAAATTTCATATTATAAGAATATAATTTTGGTTAAGTAACCCTGAATAGCCCTGCTATTGATCACAGATTAAAACAGAACTAATATTGCCATACTTTTTGAAAAAAAAAAATGTTTTTGCGAGCCTCAAATTTTTTTTTAGTTTATTTACCAACTTCGACTCTTCATACTGTAAAAAAATTATACTTACACTAACCTGGCAAGTTATTTTAAAAAATTGCTCATTTAATGTAGTTTTCAAAATGGTATAAAATTTGCTATAATAATACTTTAGAAAAAAAGATATAGCTATTTTACTGAAAAATGAGCTCAATGTGAAATTATTATAATAATTCAAATAAAAATAATATTTTTAGATTAAAGTAACAGGTATTTACTTAAAACTAAACAAAACACTAACAAAACGATACACTAATAAAACAAAACATCAATAAAAATCACAGAATGTGATTTTGTGTTTGCTGTACATCGATTCGCTTTCTTATTGTTCTTCTAGTCGTACTAACAGTTTTTGCTTTGTTTTTTGGACTTATGTACGGCCTAGTGATTTGGACTTATTGTATTGGAGATAATAACGATCGATAATAATCGACCCGGGAGTCGATCCGCTGTAACCCGCTTTCATACAGTATTCGTACGTCTTGAATTTTCTTCCGTGCTCATCGGCTTGATCGAAATTTTTCCAAAAACTAGTCAACTTGTGTATTTGTAGTGGTCCATACGGACTAAAGTTGGTTCTCCTTAGGTGAATTTGTCGCCAAACCACCAAATTTAACAGTTTCTCTTCAAGGTACCTAACTTCAAACTTTGTGTTTCTTACCTTCGTAATTCTTGTTATTTTAGGAATCATCCAGCGCATAAACCGTCGAATTTAACCAACATAAGCGAAACTTGCTATAGGATGATCACAAATTATATCAAAAAATTGCAAATTTATGTAATCCACTCACATCTGCATGAAACGGTTCGGTTTCCGAAATCTTCACAATCCTATCGTATTAATAAATAATTAATCGTAAGCTCAAAATATTGCCTTGGACCAAAACGTGTCCTAAAGAAAAATGCAAAAATCCGCAAAACTTCGACGCCACAAATTTAGCAGCTGTCTTCTGCAAAACCTGGACGAGCAGAGAGTTCTTATCACATAACCTCTTACACCAATTCCAAAATTCCCCAGGATTTTACAAAATCGACACAACTTAGGAGGTAACTGTTTTTGGCGGTAAATTTGAATTTCAAACTGATTATTCTTCTTTTGCAGGTTTATCAAAATCTTACCACAACATCCGCACAAATTAATTAATAGAATCAAACAAATATTGTAGTTGCGTCAGTGGCGTAAATAAGGGGGTTGATCAGGGTGATGAATCACCCCCCAAAGGCTAATAATAATCCAAAAATTCCATTTAAAAGTAAAAATTTCCAAAATCCCAGACCCCCGGTGGTGTCTCCTACCAGATTCATCACCCCCCAAATTCAAATCCTATTTACGCTACTGAGTTGCGTAATGTGTAAGGTAACAAATTGGCTTTTGATTTAAACAAGATTTATTCTCACCAATATCGGTGTTCATTTTCACACCTCTTTTGACTTTAATTTCCCATCTCGAATCTCTTATTCGTTTTGACATCACAATATATAGTCAGGTGATCCGTTCGCCAGCATCATTTGGGAAAAGAAAATGTAGCCATTTTATTAAAAATAAACAAGTAAAATTACATTTTTATATTTTAAAGAAAAATGTGTTAACAAATCTTACATTTTACAGATTTTTATAACAATAAAATTTCAGTTTATAAATTTAATGAAATAAATTGGAGAAAAGATTACATTATTACATGCCATGCTGACCATCTAAACTTTCTTTATTGCCTTCACAATCTATGCCATTCTGGATATAAAAAATTTAAAGCAAATTATATAGGACGATAACAACGGCGACAACTGCTACTACTGCAAACCAAAACAGCTTCTTGAGCTTTTTTAAATCTGCTTCTATATTATCCGACGTAGGTGGTAGTTGCACATTCTGCATTTTGCAATTTCAAATTTAGACTCCACTTTCTTATGGTAACCGGATTATCCAATGCAATTCGCCGAATATGTCCACAATTCGATGAGTTTCCCTTGTAATCTAATAAAAAAATAACAATAAAGAAAAATAATGTAATAAAAAAACTTGAAAATATGTTCTTACGATTTTGAAAACACTGTTAATACAATACAAATTGGTACATCAAGATCAGGCTTAATTAAAACACCTTACAAAAATTAAAACGCACATAGAGTAAATAATACGATTGTACAAAAATTGTTGCAATAATGTAAATGTTGGGTTGAAACGTATAAAATTATCTATCAGTATGCGCTAGAAGATAATAAAATAATTTCAACGAAAAATTTATAATCTGAAACGTTTTGAATTATAAGCTAAGAAATTATTGTTATGAAAATAATTAAAAAAAAAAGAATCTTTTTATATACTTCAGAATTATTGGTCAGATTCATTAAAAAAATTAAATAATGGAAGACTGTCCTATTACTTCAAAATTCAGTTTACTGGCTTGCTTCAACAAATTTAGCATAGAAAATGTTCAACGTGCAAGAGTTAAAGGTGGAGCGAAAGAGAAATCATATGAAATGTCTTCCACTTTACTAATCTATGACACTTCTAGCAATTCTTTAGCAGCTGATACAATAGATCTTCTATTTCAGTTATTACTAAAACCTCAAAACCTTTTTATTGAGAATTTTTTGAAAACCGAGAAAATTGCTATTTTTTGCAAAGCTGTATTTCTCAATATAACAACATTTTAATAATTAGAACGTCGTCTTCGCATACTATGATTCTTTTAGAAAGAAATCCAGCAAAAATAAACCAGTTTATCTTAATAGGTCAATAGGAAAACCCTTTCTAATATAGATATATGTTTTAAGTTTCAGTCTACTATTATTAGACTCCTGCCATTCATTTTATATTTTTGTTACCGGCGCATTCATACTGCCAACATAATTTATTATCAGTCACGCTTGTCGACATCTTCTGTAACAGATCGTCGTAAATTTCAATGAGCCAAATGCATTATTATGGAGTATTCTTCTTCTTAAACAAGAATAATTAGATATTTCGGTAGAATAAAATGAAGGTATTTTACTCGACTTAGCTTCCTATCAACAGTTGAACTATCTAATCTTTTCATTTCTAATTCAATTGATATAGAAAGTATTCTATGAAAAAATGTTCAAAAAAAGAAAAAACAAAACTTCAGAAGTCGTCGTCGTCTGCTTCACGGTATAGGCTCAGGCCTGTTCCGATTCTCAATCAGCCCATCGCTTTCTCGGACGTCCTATATCTCTCTTTCCTCTTGGACAGTATTTCATGGCGCGTTTTAGCAGCCGTTGGTCTTCCATCCTTTCCACATGTTCCCTCCATTGACGTTTGTAGTCTATCATTCTCTCTTCTATAGAGAAGATCTGCAATTCTTCTCTGATGTCTGCATTTGCCTTCATGTCCAATAATGTACAGCCATTCACTGCTCGCAGGAACTTCATTTCTGCTGCCTGCATTTTAGCTTTTTGTTGGCTTGTTGTTATCCAAGTCTCGCTGCCGTAGAGTAGGGTGGGAGCCACCATTACCTTGTAGAACTTCATTTGTATTTATCGTCTACATTGTTTTCCTATCGTACGTCTAATTCAGGGGTGGCCAAGAGGTCGACCGCGGTCGACCGGTCAACCGCGAAGGCGATTTAGGTAGCCCGTGAAATCAAAATAAACTGAACAGAAAAATATAAAAGACATAACCTATAAGTTTATTGTAACATGAAAAAGAATACTTGGTGTTTTTAACTATTTTATCAGAATGAGTCGGCCATCTAGTTCGAGAGAGTTTTAAGTCGACTTAAAAAAAATGTTTTATTTCTCTCTTCTAAACTCTACCTTGCAGTCGACCGCAAGAAATATTTTCGAACACAAGTAGACCTCACAGGTCAAAAGTTTGGCCACCCCTGGTCTAATTGTTCCACACATTCTTCGGAAGGAAGTTACTTTTTTGCGATATCGTTGTCATACGAGTATGATACGTCGCATCCTAAGTACTTGAAATGCGAAACCTGTTCTAGGCAGGTATTATTTATTATACATATTTTTGACCTAATTGGATCCTTTCCTTTAAAAGCCATTATCTTCGACTTTGTTATAGATATTTCGCAGCTATATTCCCTAGATAAGACATTCAAGAGGTGCATTGCTCTTTGCAAATCATCTTCTGTAGCTGCTATCAGTACTTGGTCATCTGCAAATAATATTGTGTTGACAAATTTAGCCTTCCCAAGCTGTATGCCATGTGGAACCATTGGTTTCCAAGTTTTTATCATATCATCTATGTATATTTAGGTAATAAATAAAATTATTCCCGAAAAATAAAATCCAGTTGCTCAAAGTATTTGAGGAGTTCAACTAATTTTTGATCCAATTTCTTATTTTTATTTGTTATAAATATTGGTAACACTAAGATAACGGGGTATGTCCTTCCTCGCCTCGTTACTAACGTGTTAAGCGCGGTACAGGACAACTCGGCGCCGCGACAACACTGTCGTAGGTGGATGTGTTGCCAAAATGCTTAAACTCATTAAAAACATCCCTCTAGGGCCTTCCAACTCGGCAAATTGTGCTACTGGGAAGGGGATGGATCTCACTTTTTTTTAAGGATCCTAGTCGAGGGTGGATGAGATGTCTTGTCAAAATTATATAATATTCCATAATATGTATGGTAAAGTATTGTAATCGAAATAAAAAAGATTTCAGATTTTGACGGATTTATAGTCCTTGAGGTCCAAGGAGTTGAAAGAGACCAAACATCAAGAAATGTCTGTATGTGTGTGTGTATGTCATCAAAATTTTGTGTGCGCTCTATCTCCCAAACCAATAAGAATTTCACAATCAAATTTTATATTTAGTAGTTTTATATGGAAACTTAGAGCTGATTAAATTTTGGTTGAAATTGGTTCACGGAAACTTGATACTATATATTTTCCAGTCCGCCTTGACCCAGATTTTATTTGATCATAATTTTTGTATTGACGCAAAAGTTAAAAAGAAACTTGTTGAGAAAATGATCTGTTTTGACAATAAATAAGTTTAGTACCTAAATTAAGTGCGTTATAAACGCGTAGTACTACAAAGTTCTGCATATTTCGTACAAAAAAAAATGTTAATCGCGTTATTTCTTGTGTTCACCCTCATAGTGATAATAATTATCCACGACCGAATAAAATACAGGAGAATCTATAAACTTTTAGGAAAATTTCCTGGACCACAAACCTTACCCTTACTAGGGGCTTCTTATAATTTTCATTCAATCGATGGTAGAAATTTTAGAGCAGTTAAAATGAATTAACCGCCTTTTGTGTTCTTTTTCCAGTAATCATAGGAAGTTTTTACAAATTATTTAAACAATATGGATCAACCTTTGCAATCTGGATATTTCGAGTTCCTATTGTTATAATTTCTGATCCTCAACACCTCAAAATTGTTCTAAATAATGAAAACTGTTTAAATAAAGAAAAACGATACAAATTCGCTAAAGATATTTTTGGAAATGGTTTGGTCTTAGCTCCAAGTAACAAAACTTTTTTAATAATTAATTTTAAAAATTATAATAATAATATAAAGCAATCAAAATAAACCTGGTTTCTAATTGTAATTAGGATTCTATATATTTAAATAATAATAATTTTAAAGCCTATGCTTTGAATTTTAAAATTAAATATATATGGTCATGTTTTTTTTTTGCAATAAAGTAGCCGGTCGATTTGATAATGGAAATTCATTTGTGAAATATTCGCAAATCGGAAACGTTGGTTTTGGAAAATACAAATTTGCAAGGTCGCAGATAAGGGCGACATATTGCAAGATAAATTTGATATTTGATAAAAAATTGATATTTTCAATTTTCAAGTCATATCGAAAATTTTTTTCTGGACCTAATCCGATAATTTTTCAAACAAACTGCACTCGATTTAAAAATTTATTGTAGGTCAACCTTTCAGAAAAGTTATGGAAGAGAAATCGAAAATTGATCAATCCTACGTTCCACCCCAAAATTACGGAATCGTTTTTCCATGTTTTTGTGAAACATAGCGACCGTATGTTGGAGAATTTGGAAAACAGTATTCCCGAAAATGAACTTTTCGATATCGACCATTTTCTCATCGACTATGCTCTGGATATACTACTTGGTAAATTAGTACGAAATTTATTCTAAATATATTATAATTCACCAAAATTTTAAAAATAATATAACCTCGGTTAAAGCTAATCAACTATTACGATATAAATTTCGTACTTTTTATTGATTAGATTGGTTAGTTAACCGAAATTTAATCGAGCAGCAAAATAGATTTAAAATTTTTTTCGATAATAATCCAATTGTATTAGTTATAATTTATAGAAAGTGCAATGGGAATAGATGAGGAACTGCCAAGACCTCCTGGATTTATTAAGGGACTTACTAGGTATATTTTAAAAATGTTTTGATGACAAAATTTTAACAAAATTTTTCAGAATAAGCCAAATCATAATACAGAGATCATTTCAAGTGTGGCTTCAGCCAGATTTCATATTTCGATTGTTTCCCGTGGGGCGTGAATATTACAGTATATTGGATAAACTGGATGCTTACGTGAGAAAAGTAAGTTCTGACTTTCAAATTGTCAGCAACTCAATAACTTATTCCAATTCAGGTTATCGAGAAAGGTTACAATAAATTTCACAGTCAAGATAAAGAAGAACTATCATTTTTTGAAGGTAACAATATTTATCAAGTTTAAAATCCAAAATCAGACATTGTCGTAACTTTTTTTTATTTTAGTCAACAAAAAGAAGCCGTTTTTGGAGCACCTTTTATCAATGGAACATCAGTTCACAATTGAAGAATTGCGGGACGAAATTGTAGTTTTCCTATCAGCGGTAAAGGATAATAGAATCCTTAAAATAATTAAAAGTTAAAATTTTACCGTTATAGGGATTTGATACAACGTCTGCCGCTATAGGATACCTTTTTGTTTGCTTAGGTGCCTTGAAAGATATTCAGGTGAGCTTTATTTGAAAAAAAAAAAAGCATTTTCACACAGAAAAAAATCCTTGATGTTAAATTCGCACAATATTGTGTTCTTGAAATTGTGTTCTTGTTAATCCCAAATTGAGTTCTTGATAGGTACTGGGCTTGTTAGAAATATGCAAATTTTTGTACCTGGAAAATTGTATTGTATATGGTATCTATTGTTGTTTAAGTTCCACCCAATAATTGTGTTCTTAAGATTGTGCGAATTGTAAACGTAAAATTTTACTTGAATAATTATTATTAAAGCAGTAAAATTTGAAAAAAATTTTCATTTTTAGATTATATACATTTAATCCGTAATTATGCAAACGATTAAAATATAATTTAAATATTTACCGTTATTTATAGTTTTAACACGTGGATAATAATTTTATTTTAAAAATTTAAACTTAATAATTATTATTAATAATTCTCCTTAAAATTAACGAACATTTTAAGATTAAAGAATTTACTGCAATTAGAATTAAATGTTAAAAATTTAATCTAAAGAAGTGTGATAATCGTATTAATTTACTGTAAAATTATAAATTCAACAAAAGCTTAAGTAAACGTTAAAACATTAAAATTTTAACCGTAAGTAAAGACAACATACAAGAAATTTTATTTAGAACCTTTTATCACAAGATAGAACCAGAAAATATTGGAAAATATGAAAATTTCAAATACGTGGGGGGGGGGGGGGTGTCAAACAACGTGTTGTTTTTTAAAAAAGGTGAAAAATATAGTAAAATTATTGAATAATTTACAAAAGTATCTTATTACTTTTCGTTGTATCGTATTTACTTTTTAAATTCTACAATAATTTCACTATATTTTTCAACTTTTTTAAAAAACACCACGTTGTTAGATCCCCCCCCCCCCGTATTTGACATTATTTCATATTTTCTGGTTTTCTTGTGACAAAAGGTTAAAACTGTTTCTAAATAAAATGACTTGCATGTTGTTCTTTAATTAGGGTTAAAATTTTAATGTTTTTAAATTTTACTTAAGTTTTTTATAAGTTAATAATTTTAAAATAAATTAAATACGATTATCACACTTCTTTAGATTGTTCTTTTAACATTTAATTCTAATTACAGAAAAATTCTTTAATCTTAAATTTTGAACTTTCAGCAAACAGAATTATTAATAATATTATTAAGTTTAAATTTTTAAAATAAAATTATAACCCACGTGTTTAAAACTATAAGTTAGGGTAATTGTTACGGTAAATATTTAAATTTTATTTTAATCGTTTACGTAATGTAATATTTTAACGTTTGCTTAACGTTTTGTTAACTTTATATTAAAATTTTAAAATTAAAACAATTTTAATGTAAAGAATTAAATGTTATAAAACAGAAATCTAAAGAAGTGTGATAATCTGATATTGTAAAATTATAAATATAGAAAAACTTGAATAAGCGCAAAAATATTAGAATTTTAACTATCAGTAAGAATAACATTGATTAAATTTTATTATTTTTGAATTATTTCATTTTTGTTAACTCGATATATTTTATTTATTAAATTTAAAATTAATTCTCCAAGCATAAGTATAACTTAAGCTTATTATTATAATTCCCTGCGTAGACCAGTGAGTACAGCGTACGCCTATAGATCCAGAGGTTACAGGTTCAAATCTTCAAAATCAAAAAAAAGGTAAGTAAAATTTGTCAAGTGTGTTCCCCTACTGCAATTAAAATTTATCGCAATTTAAAAATGAAAGTATAATAATAAATTAAGATCTGTGAATACAGATATTTCTAATAATAATTTATTTATATATTAAAAATTTTATTTTAATAAATTTTCTTATACAAAACACAAAATTGTGTTGTGGACTAGTAAAAAGGTTTTACCATAAGAAGGCATAATTTGGGTTGTATGCAGGTATAGATAGGTTGACCCAAAAGTTTACCTGCTTGAAACACAATGTTTTACTTGTAACCTATTTCAACCCAAATTTTACCTGGAGTATGCACAATTTTACTTACGTTTAGCACAATTTTTTTTCTGTGCAACAAAAAATTAAATTGATTTTCATAATTTTTTTGTTTTAGGAAAAAGTCGCGGAAGAACTATTGGATGTGTTCGGAGAAAGCGACAGACCAATTTGTATTGAAGATTTACCGAAATTGGAGTATTTGGAAAGAGTGATCAAAGAATCGATGCGGCTTTTTCCCAGTGTTCCATTTTACGGTCGACACGTAGACGAAGACATCGATTTAGGTAAAATGCAAACTTAAATCATTTCTATGTGCGATTGGAAAACATAAATTTTCAGGGGATAAAATCATTCCAAAAGGTGCTTCCATAATTGTATCCCACTGTGGAACCCACAGAAACGAAGAATTATTTCCCGATCCACTCAAATTTGATCCTGATCGATTTTTACCAAGTGAAGTTGCTAAGCGGCATCCTTACAGTTATTTACCTTTTGCCGGTGGTATTAGAAATTGCATAGGTAATCAAAGGTTTAACTCTTTTTCGAATGCTTAGAATATTGTTTTAGGAAAAAATTACGCAATGACCAGCATAAAGTTTATGGCTGCTTGTATTTTGAGAAAATATAAAATCGATACAAATATCAAATTGGAAGATATTAAATCCAAAATACAAATTGTTGCAAAAATAATAGGAGGGGCAAATATATCGCTTGAGAAGCGATACAAAGTGTAATTTAGCTTCTAGGGATTTTTTCAGGAGGGGACAAAATTAAAATTTACCTTAGGTAAATGTTTTAGTACCTAATCTACCTTAAACCTTTTCTATAATTATCATTTAATAGCAACATTTTTCTGTGGTTAAATTATTATTATTTCTAAATGAATCTTATGTGTTTTATTTCAATTTTGTTTACAGCCCTCGCTTTCAAGTTGGTCCAGCGCTTTATTTTCAATAGATACGGTAACATTTCAGGTGGATCTGCTACTTTGAATTTACCACGGACCGAGCTTTCCTTATGAAGGAAGATAAGACATTCGCTTTATGCAGTGCCTTCGTTAGGAGTGTTTCCGCCCGTGTGCAAAGTTAAATTTGTCCGTTCTAATATGGAAAAATGAACAAAATGTATACCTATGTGACTTACGAGAGTCTTCTTCAGTCTATCCTAGTCCACTCTTAGACCACAGGCCTCTCCAGTAATGGAGGATTTTGCCATAACTCACCACGCTGGCTGGCTAGACGGGTTGGTGAGTAGTCCGCTTTACGAGAGTAAAGAAAGTTAATGTGTGATATTGTCATAATGTACTTTACTTACAGCAATAGTAGAGTCAAAAGAGACATTCTCCATCATGGGCAAAATTCTTAAGATGGTGAAAATCGGTATATACCTTAAAATCATACATACATTGTCCCGAATGCATCTATCCTAAACTGTTTTTGCGCAGTGTAATATGCCTATGAGATCCGCTTGAAATACGGATGCATATGTACCCAGCGCAGCGGTACGCTTATGCTGGGGTCAAGTTCTCTCTCAGGTTTCCACATTGTGCTCCCTGGAAGGACAGGGGTGTAGACTTACGAAATAATTTAACGTGCTCGGTTGGGTCCATAAGACATTCCAAACACGGCCTCCAAGGCTTGGAATCCGGTAAAGCCGGATCAACGCATACATGCGTATGTGACCGATAGTGACCGACAAGTCACAAGCACATACGCACACCCTCCCACTCACTCAGGACAGCTAGCAGGTCGTGTAGGCTCGCCAGGCCTTTAGGTAGAGGCGCATCCCTCTATAGGGCGCACCCCGACCCCCTGCACACTCACTCACGGCCATCAACACCGTTCTGACTACGATCTACCGGCCCTGCGACGGAAGACAAACCTCGAAAATTGCGAGAGCCGGCTGCAGAACTCATCACTTACAAGCCGGCTCAAATCATCATCCGGACCATCCAGCACCAAATCACTCTTGAGGTCTGAATAGAGTCGACACTCGAAGAGGATGTGCCGCCAGGTCTCAGGTTCACCACACGTACAAAGATCCGTATCTGACAGGTCACCCATGAATATAAAGGAGTTCATGCTACCGTGGCCCGTCAGCAGGAAACCCAGGAAAAGTCCAACGTCGAACCAGGGGTTATTTACGACAAACAGAGCGTCACTAAAGAATGTTCTGGCGACCGCACCAAACTCGGAGTTGCACCATCGCTCCCGCCAAACAACATAGGAGCGCTCCCGGGTAAAAGCTTAAAAGCATTTTTGGGAAGGTCTTTATCGCCAATCGCCATCAGATCGTCTGGCAACTGATGAACTCTTAGCTCTATGCAACTCCGAACGCTCTCTGGCCAGCAAGTTCCAGGGAAGAGCACCTCCAAAGACTTGCATGGCCTCGGTGGATACCGTGCGACATACTCTAATGGTGGCGTACAGTACAACCCGCTGACAGCGGTTTATTGCCACCCGCGCACAAGCCAGGCGCATGGATTCGCCCCCACACCCCTCCAACCTGCCCCATACGCCATGCACGCCTCCAGCAGCCCCCCGTAGATCATACTTATTGCCTTCCTCCCCAGACCCCAGTCCCTCCTGAGCACCCGCCTCAGGCCGCCAACGGTCGAAGCCATCCTGTCTCTAAGAACCAGGAGATGTGGCTGGAAGCTAAGTCGCTCCCCAACCAGGGGAGTTGCGAAGCCAAAACTTGGCCTTTGTCTTATTCGCTGGGTGCGTGACATCTGGCCGGGTTTTTTGCACAATTTGTCCGCAGCGAACGCTGGCGTCGTTAACGCACCCAGACAATGGGTGCGTGCCATCTGACCACGTTTTTTCCACAATTTGTCCGCAGTTTGGCAGCAATTTGTTTAATACCCCCACTATGCACTTCGCACCCAGCGAATACGGGATCGTGGCATTACCCAAGCGCACCGTAGGGCCTATTTGTAGACAGGCGACCCTTAAGTAACATTTGGAACATCTTCTCCACTGAGACCCGGACTCCCACAGACTCACCCCACTCAGCCACCTCTCTCAGACCCTCCCCAGCTAAGAGCTCCAACTCAACCCTGCTATTCCCCTAAGTCAAGTTCTGGAGAATATATTCCTGCGCCTGATCCAACGTTATTTTTGGAGCGGTCCGTATATAGACGTATGTCATAGTCAGCTGCTCTGTTCACATTTAACAGAACGCCATACTTCCTGTCAAATATATATTTAGGTTGGATTCTATTTGGTTCAAAATGCAGCAGAGGTATTCTCTTGGAACATTCCTCCAGGATCCGCATATGTGCCGTAGTTCCTCGCCTATTATTCCATATCTTCTAAATGCGCAGCCTAATGGCACCCCTAATCGCCATCTCCTGCACATGAAGATCAAGTGGTGGGAAGCAGAGGAGAGTCTCCGAGCTGCGGTTGGTGCTGTTCGCATATTACTTAAGTTACAGCCAGGCAAGTTGATCTCTGGATCTGATGTAAAGACGACGCTGTTGTTACCTGTTTGGTTCTGGGCCACTATACAAGGGCACCGTAGCATAGCATATAGAGCCAGAGGGTGATCTTAGGGGACAAGTCAGTCCACTGCTGGATGTAGGCCCCCACCATATTTCTATGGGGGGTTGTTTAGCCATAACTCGCCACGGTGGCCAACCGGGTTGGCGAGTGTAGTCCACAGTTCGATTTTGGACTTTTTAGATCACAGCACATATCCGACGCAATCAGGATTAGAACCGCGGTTTCCCGCTCTGTAGTCTATCCGTGTTTGATTTACGCCAGACGGCTGGTCTAGTATTATTCTGGTGCTGGTCAAGTATTATTCCCAGGTATTTGACTTCGTCGGATAGTTTTAGGGGAGTACCTATTAAGCTGGGCGCATAACCATGGCCGGCAGCTTTCTTTTTTTGGTAAATAGAACAATCTGTCTTGGTCGGGTTTACCGAGAGAGAGTGTTCTTTGCACCATCTTCCCAAAATTCTGAGAGCGTCCTGCATTAAGATGCGGAGGACATCCTCGAATCTTCCTGTAAGCAGTATGACGATGGCATCTGCATAACCTAGGGTGTAATAGCCAATATCATTCGGAAGTTTGAGAAAGCTGTTCACTACCGTGTTCCACAGCAATGGGGAGAGTACTCCACCCTGAAGACAGCATTTTGTAACAAATCCTTTAATTTTTATGTCTCCAATACTAATCTCCACATCAGTATAAAACGGATCCATTTTGCAATGGTTGTGGGACCATGGAGTTGTAGTGCTACACTCATGCTTTCGTTAGGTGGCTTTGTCAAAAGTTCCTTCGATAACAATGAACACATCCAGGGTGGATTCACGATTATTCAACGACCTTCTCTATGCACTCCACTACCATCGTTAGCGATATGCAACCAACTAAACACGATATACCACATTCACGGAAACACCCCAGTATATAAACAAACCTTTAAACTTAATTTAAAATATGTATGAATAAGGAATTATTGAATAAGTATATTATTTTTAATTTTGAAAATTAAAAAAAAATCTAAAATTTAGTTTAAATTTTAAAATATTTAAGAATGATCCCTCAATTTCAAATAATTATTTTAAACGCGGGAAACAATTGAATAACTGTCAACAAGACCAAGCGCCTCCTCTATTGTTTTATTTAATATTTTTGTATGTAATTGACAAGTTTTGTTCCGTTCTTATCCTTTTTTTAAAATTTAAGTTCCGTGTACCTGTAAACAAGATGATTTTTCTACCAGCTGTTCCTGGATCTGGAGACGCCGGACAAATGGTAAAAAATAAAAATTTCTGTTGTTAATTAATTAATTTGTTTTTTGAATTACAGGATCAAGAGAATGAAATTCTTCCAGAGGATCTTAGCAATCAAGTAATAGACGATTTTCGCAACGACGGGGTGCATAACGAAATTAGATCTGTTGTCGAATATTTAAAGCACTTGACAAATAGAATGATGCTGTTCAGAGCACTTATGGAATTCCCGGCTACTGAAGATATACATATTCCAAGTAATGGCCACGGAGAGGCAATAACCATACCGAAAGAAATTCAAAAAGACAACAAAAACGACAGTGAAGATGACGTTGCATCACACTCTACTAGCAACGGAAATACATAACTAATTATGAAACTTCAATTTGGACATCCAACACGATAATCGACAATGAAATTCCTAACTGATACTTCCTGAATATTTATAAAGACATCTCAAATACCTGTGATAAATCTGTAAAATGTCAATTTCATTACAGAAATTTAGTCTTGTTTGTTGTTTTTCTGAATTACAGTGTGTCGATTTTAACTTGACGGGTGGGTCTCGGAAAAGCTCAAGATACAATGTTTTTGCTCTTCAGCATCAATATTTCAATTTTACTATATTACTTTGCTATTGCTCAGTTTTTTCTTGTTATGATTCCTATAAAACTAGATTTTTTAACTAAACATTTTTTGCCGATCCTATGTGGCTTGCCGATTTGAATGTTTTAAATTTAACCACACGTTGCATGACAACGGGTATATAGTTGTTGTACTTCTTAATGACTAATTTTTTATCAGTTTGATTTTCCGTGTAGTCACATCTTCTTAGCTGTGTGGAGTACCAGGACTCCGCCTACAAAAACTCTTTTATCAGTTCCGGCCATGATGTTGGAGTTTTTGAGACTACCGACTATGTAGCTTTATCTGGCTTTGGTATGTTTAAGCATTTAATGGACGGCTGAACTTTGTCAGGCCTTGACCGGGTCTGGTGCTTGTGTGGGCACTTTCGTTGGTCTCTTGATTTAAGTAAAAATACACGTTACAAAAATAAAGTATATGAGTGTCAACTATAGGATTTGTATGTCTTACTGTTGGAGGTTGGACATTCTCCTCTACCTACAGGTTACACAAATAATAAAGAGAAAATTTTAAGGCTGTCATGGGAGTCAGTATCAGGCCCCGACTGGCTCCTTTGGGGGCCCCCTTACCAAGAGGGGAGATTTTTGAAAATCACATTTTCTGCTATTTTGACACTTGGAAGGTACATAAATACAAACCATTTTTATCCCAAGTATAAACAACTTTTTTTGAGGCCCCCTTGGGTCGGGGACCCTCGGCGATCGCCAACCTAGCTAGTCTGGGCCTGGTCAGTATCCTAGTACAGCGGTTCTCAACCTTTTTACGACGCAACCTCCAAATTTTCTGCAACCCCAACAATGTCAGTAACTTAGAGTCAGTAATCAAAAATAGTTATAATTTATAAATTACTTTGTTTAAAATTTATATTAAAAAAAGATACAAATCTAAAACAAACACAAATACTCAAATTGCTAAATTTTCTGCGACCACCTAAAATAGATCCGCGACCCCCAGGTTGCGAATCGCTGTCCTAGTATACATTTTTTCGCTTTGAGCGTCTTCTTGTTTTGTTAATATTACCCTAATATTACCTTGGTCCAGAAGAAGATGTCGTTCGTTGTTATAACGTTAGTGGTTAAACCATTTAAACTTATAGACACGCCTTGACTATCAAGCAATGTACCAAATATAAATGACGTCACCGGTGGGCTACATGCTAAAGGGCCATTTACATAGGCTTAGTGGAACTCTAACCGCAACGCTAGTGATAGTGCAGAAAGTTAAAACAATGCTTTTTAAATGTAAGCATTTACATACGTAGTATAAGTAGTGGGGAATCGACAAGGTTAAAACCTTCTGTACTGCCACTACCAATGCCACTAGCACTACCGCTAAGTCTATGTAAATGGCCCTTAAGATAAACCTGAATACCTATATATAACAACTATCAATGAAAAACTAGTTTATTTTAGTTCATTACTAACTAATAACATAAGGAGATAGGAAAGGGCGTGTCTATAAGTATAAATGGTCTAAGGCTAAGGTCATAACAATCAACAAACATCTACCATCTACATAATTATCTAACATCGGACACTCATAGTAGGGGAATGCGGCCGCCTTTTTATACATAATCCGGATAAGATCACCGTATTTTTAAAAAGGTCTCCTCATAAATTACATTTTATTTCATATGTATTTAATTTTTTTGGTAATCAAAATTCCATTTAAAAGGACAACACCTTCAGGTAAAACCATGATAAATAAAGATTTTTTCAAACGTTTATTAAGACTTACTGAGCTTACCATCACTGTAGTCTAAAACAATCTTTTTAGGCAATCTTTAGGCAGGGGGAATGAATAGGTTCATTGTAATTACGGTGGTCCATATTAAATGCTGGTTCCATATTACTACCTTCTCCTCTATTAACAAAATGAAATAAAAATAAAGCATCTTTTGAAAAAGAATGGTCTTGGTAAATTCCATTTTACAATTTATCATTCTCTCCTTCATTAATGATGTATGATGTTCAATGTTGTAAATGCTATCCTCCCATACTTCTTCTATATAGGCTAATATTTGCTCAAGCATAATATGTATTTGTTGAAATACGACAATATTGTTACAACAAATACATACGTTTGAGCAAATATTAGCCGAAATAGAAGAAATACTTTTGCAATACTTATGAAGAAATTTTTATTTTTGTCACATTCAATTTCATCGAATATATTTATAATATTCATATTAATAACTTCAAACTTTTCCTTTAACAGCTAAATTGAATTCCAAATATGGGCGAATCAATTAGCATATGAAGACCACAGGGAAAGAACGTGCAAAGTCAGATTTACTTAAATTTGTAGTACAGTAATTTTAAAGTTTAAAACAGTATATTGTTTGCCTGTATTATGCAATATTTAAAAGTTGTACCTAATATCTCATGACATGGTGCGTTATTTCCCAATATTATTAGATTACATGAAACTACATCCATTGAAGTAATAGGTACTATATGGCACTATTAACTCAATTTTGAAAAAAAGTGACTTTGCACGTTCTTTCCCTGTGGTCTTCATATGTTAAAATTCACATATTATACTTAGTACCATCCACATCAATAATAGTTATTATTTATTTAATAACAAATAACTTGATTAAAAAATTATAACCAAAATATCATGCACCAAAAAATATAACTCATCAGTAAAACAACATTTATTGTGAGATCTGTGATTTATTCAAAAAATATAGTAGGTAGTATGTAAGTAATATAAATTGCTAAAATAATTTATATAATACATCAACGACAAATTTGTAAGAGTCTGGAACAAAAGTTATTTCCAAATTTTTTTGATCTTCTTAGGCAGTAATTTCCTTTCAGCTTGATACGCTCTTCGCCATTTCTTTACGT
Source organism: Rhagonycha lutea (assembly GCA_958510855.1). NCBI lineage: Eukaryota > Metazoa > Arthropoda > Insecta > Coleoptera > Cantharidae > Rhagonycha > Rhagonycha lutea. Next base: position 17,718,437 of record OY294042.1, read on the forward strand.
TAGCCTTGTCCACTTCTATGAACGATTTAGATTTTTCCGCACGTAGAAGCAATCGTAAGTATAACTTTTGACATGCACGTTTCTTACTGAGAGGTTTAACACCGTTTATGCGGAAACGCACTACAACAAAATTTCCAGATTAATTCTATTATTATTAAGCACTTGGAAAAACAATCTTACCCGACTGTAGAACATCTGTAACTAAGGACGGTATACGTCCTAATAGAACTTCAAATGGGCTGGGTATAACGCGGCCTAATTGCACCAATGCATGCTCCATATCCTTGCCTCTTAATAAATGGCTTATCATTTCTTGGCAAACACGCTGTTGTACCCTCACTACCAAGAGAGCGGAAGTAATTTTGTTAACTAAGCCCGGCGATAATCTATAGTATATTTGAGAAGGGGTAAGGAGAATCATTTCGTCAAAATCCAGTCTTCGAAAATAGTCATAGCAGACGTCTAACTTCTCGGAAACTAACCAAGGCCTCAAATTCCAAATTTCTATCAGACGTGGGGCCGGTAAATCTATTTCGGAAAGGGCTATTGAGTAGCCGCTGGTAGAAGCGGAAAGAGTTGGCAGAGGAGGGTATGTGCGTCTATACATCTGAAAATTAAAAAGAAATCAATAAATCTTAAAACGGTTAAATTAATTTTTTTTTTTAATTCCAATCAGTTCTGATAATTAAAGTCAAATTTTTACTTTAGGGTAGACTTCCCTAATTTTGCAAGAAATTTAAAGACACCCTTGAGTTCAATCATTGTAAAATCTGGGAAAAATTTTTTTCTTTATGAACGTTAGAATATTGAGTTTCAGTTATAAATATTGGCACAAAATTTACAATATGAAATAATTAATAACTTTTATATTTACAATTAAGTATACATTAAAAAATAAAATGTTCTTAATTTTGCAATAACGTGCCTTATTTCGCAGGTAATGTCTTCTAATAGGCCAAAATATTCTATTTGCATAATATTTTCAATATTACTATTGATTTAATTTCATTTATTGCTTCCATATTTTACTAAATTTCTTGCTTTTTTTCTTTGCGGGTTTGGTGGACAATAATTAAACTCTATATCTTTTTCAATAAGTTAATGTTTCGAGGGGTTTTGTTTCCTCTTCGTCAGAACCTGAATTTATATTAGTGAACTACATTAAATATTAAATTACAATTATAGAAAATCTACCAATTAATAATATGTCATGAATTAACATTCAAATATTTATAATTAATAATAATTAACAATTAAAAATTACGCAGAAGCATTCTATAAATTATCCAAAACAACAAGTGGAAAAACAAAAGAAAAAAGAGTTCTCGATGATCTTACTGTAAAACATAAAAACACACGATTGTGTCAATTTCCGTGAAGACACCATGGGGTTAAGCAAAATTTATAGCGGTGTCATAGAGCTGCCCCGAAATTTGAATGTATCTCCTATAATTTTAGATGCGGTCGCTCCTCCAAATATTTTACAGTAAGATCATCGAGAACTCTTTTTTCTTCTGTTTTTCCACTTGTTGTTTTGGATAATTTATAGAATGCTTCTGCCTAATTTTTAATTGTTAATTATTAATTATAAATATTTGAATGTTAATTGATGACATATTATTAATTGGTAGGTTTTCTAGAATTCTAATTTAATATTTAATGTAGTTCACTAATATAAATTCAGGTTCTGACGAAGAGGAAACAAAACCCCTCGAAATGTTAACTTCGAGGGGTAAATCACTACAAAAATCTGTTGTACACCAAGGAAAAATCCAGATTATAATCTATAAAATCTTCACTCAAAATTGCATAGATTTTACAATCCAGTAGAAATCTTACCAATCCTTGTTTCAATCTATAAAATCTCTATAATCTTTATAAAAGCAGTAAAATCCCAAACAATCTCCATAATCTTAATAAAAATCTGTAAAATCTCAGAAAAATTTTTAAAATCTTCGAAACAATCCCAAAAATCTTAGCATTGTTGTCAGGCAAAATCCAGATTATAATCTGTAAAATCTTTTGACAATCTCAAAAATATTTTAAAATCTCTGTGCAATCTTTAGGGACTGCAATCCATTGTACGGTTTAAACCTTAGTGAATTACCCCTCGGTTAACTTATTAAAAAAGATATATAGAGTTTAATTATTGTCCACCAAACCCGCAAAGAAAAAAAGCAAGAAAATTACTATTGATAATTTTATATACTAAATTTTCTTTCAACTTAAAAAACTATTGAATCTAAAAAACTAAAATATTGGTTTAGTAACTCATATAATGACATATTTTTTCGTTGTTTTCGAAAATATTTTAAAATTGAGAGCTCAAACAACCTCATTTTGTAAATCGATGATGGCTTATTTATATGACGTTCGTGAATTTATGTGAATTATATCTTGTTAACAATATTGTTATCCACAAAAGTTACCTTTTTTGCGCTTGTTATTGTCGTACTACAACACCATGAGAAAGTTGATTAAAGCAAACAATCCCTAGGGGGTTAACTGTTAACATCTCCCATTGAATATACACAGAAAGAAATATATTCGCGTTTTCATCCAATTTAAATTACTTATATGAATTAAAATTATATAATTCATTTAAAGTTTTTATAATTCAATTAAAGTATTAAATTGTTTCAAACAATCAATTTAGTAAATATATCTAATTTAAAATATGTGATACATTATTGACACTTTAGTTAAATCAACTACAAACATTAACCATTTCATTATAAAATTATCTTTGATTCATTTAATTAAATTTTTTGAATTTTTGATCAAATAATTGAGTGGCTTAATACCATATCGCGGACGTCATCATCTTCTAACTCTGGCATCCCTTCACAACTAAGTGATGGAAACAACATCCAGAATCAACAAGATTTGGTAAATTTAATAATATAATAATAATAATGTGCTATTACACAATTTTAAAAATATTTTAAAGACAACATTAACTGGAAAAAATTTACTAATAAAAGAATCTTTAACATCCTTTGATCGCAAAAAATCAGTGGAAATAATTTGTGAGAAGTGGATAAACAAAAATTATTTTCCAAAGTACGCAGATTTCGTCTCCGCTGCAAACGAAATCACAACTGTGTTTGTCAAAGAAGATAAGGTTATAAGTTGACTTATTTATAAGAAATAATTTTTATCATGTTATTTATAGGAAATTTAGCTAGGAACAAAAGATAGCAGAGGTGTTCTTATTCAAAGATACTACACGCTGAATAAAATGTTCCAATCGGCTGGCTTACTCAAAAGTCGATATGTTAAAAAAAAGGAACCACTGAAGAAACCACATCCGAATCAATTTATTGACGAAAGCCATAAAATTGATGACGATATATTAGACAATTTTGAATGGCTGAAACACAACAAGACGCCTGAACACGTTGTTATCGAAAAATGGAACAATTCCTTTAAATTAAGCGAGAAACAAAAAAAAGAAAATCTTGACTCATTTTTGGAATGGCCTATTTTGCAACAAAGGATTGCTTCAGAATTGGTAAGTGAAAATCTAATCAACATAAATTTCATTTCATCAGTAAGTAATATATTTTTTAGATTGAAGTAGATTTTGAAAAATTATATCCCTTCAAAAAGCGAGATATTATATTCCAAGTGGGATATATTCTTAAACAAAATATAAATTATTTATAAAAACGGCATCAAAAACACCACCGGTAAACTTTTATTGGAGCGATTAAACAACAATAATAGCAATATCAATAAAGGTAATTCAAAATAATTATTCTTGTTAATTTATATTCATTCTATCCCATCATAAATAGATTCCAAAGACTATTATTATACAAATAAAAGAAGGTACAAAACCTAATCATATATTATCTGGAAGCCTACTATTAGTACTGATGGACAGCGTGGATTGGTAATATTTGTAAATGTAAGTTTCATCAAATTTAAATTTCTTTAAGTAGGTAGTATAGCTTTATATTTTTATTTTACTTTTTAGAGTATTAAAGATGTTCCACAGGAAATAAAAAGTCGGACCGAAAAATACTTGACAAAGAATGTAACAATATGTACTACAACCATTTATTGTAACTGTTGGTGATGTATTATATTATTGTAATTTTTAGAAACAAAATTAAAATATAAATTACAAAGTCAAATATGGAATTGTTTTAATTTCTCTTTATTAATTAATAAAGTATCACCCTGTATATATGCTACGAAAAAATGATTTAATTAAAATAGTAAAATCAATCATTTTAAGTAAATGAAATATATAAAATCTTTAATAGAATTATATATATAAATACCTACACATGCATTTAAATCATCTAAAGTAATTATCCAAAACATGTACCTAATACGAATAAAGAAAACAACTAAAGTTTTTCATCGTTTCATTTATATAATTAAGTATATCATTTAATACAATTGAATAAAACGCATACATTATTCATCAAACCATTAAAACAACTTCAAAAATTCAACTAATTATTTCTATGATTTGTTTATTCTTTAAATATTGAAATCAGCTAATTTAAATTAAACGAGTTATTTAATTTAATTAGAAGGCTAAAATACAATCAATTTCTTTAGTTGATTTTAACTAATGTTTAAATGAAATCGCCAATCTTTTTTTCTGTGTAGTTAGGGGAAAATCTATCTCCCATTGAATATAGTTAGAGGAAAAACTGTTTGCTTCCTAAGGGTTTTATTAATATGAACGAGTCACAAACATGCACTTGGTCACAAATTTGCAAGAAAATGGTTTCTCGTTGGTATAAGGTTTTCTTGTGTACATTTTTATAATTGCAAAATACGGAAGTAAACTGCCTTTTTGTCTGTCCGTTTGCTTGCACCTAGCAAGTTAGTGCAAATTAAAAAGTTCTTTTGCATGCACTGACCAAACTGTACCTTCTTTGTTTGATGTTCGGATCACGTACAGTACATGAACTTATATATTGCACTACCTGCGGAGGAGAGGCAGTGAAGGTTGTAACATTTAATTTGCACTAACTTGTTAGGTGCAAGAAAACAAGCAGATCTATTGAAAGCATGTTTATTAAATAACATAGTAGTCGGTTTGAAACGACTTGCGACGTTTTCCGATGCCCAACTACCATCCTCGTCAAATTGACATTTGGCTTGTTAGCATTTTATATTTTTACCTACAACGAGGAGCAAGCCCGACGAAGAACCCCTAATCTGGAGGACGAGAGAGACGACTAGAATAAAGTTCTTTCTTCATCCGGGGTCGAACCGGGTATTTAGCGTTCAAAGTCAACTTGCTTGACCACTAAGCTCCGACCGTCTCTTTTATTTATTAAGTAATAAATTTCCAAAACACCACACAACAAAATTGGTTGTCAATTGATATACAACTTAATAAAACAATTCTTTACAGAGATTAATCAAGTAACAGGGTTGGGTGCCGAAATGAATCGAGTCAATTGATGCCGATCATAAAACGGGGTGACCTATGTAGTTCGAAAGCTTACTCAACTAAATATTTTCAAACAAATTAAAAAAGGAAAAAATTAGTTGAGGCAAGATAGAGGGCGCTGCAAGTGAAGAAATTATCCGAGGAAATATCATCGTAGAAACTAAAACTGCTAGGAATATCCAAAGATATTATGTTAACCGTTTTAGGTACACTACAAATAACATTTCAATAATCAATTTTAGAAGCTAACATTTAGAAAACAAATGTAAGAAAAGACGGCGGCGAACTTCACGCTTAACGGTGACACAATTCAACCCGTTAAGTGCAAAATTCGCCGGCATATAATAATAAACAGAAATATAAATAGTTATTACCTTGTAATAATTGAATAAATGGAATAAAATCAATCAGAATTAATTTTATATTAATAAAATATAAAAATATAACAACAGCATAAATCACAGGCGTCACTAAAATGAACGTTAATGTAAAGTTTCTCTTAACCGCCGCCAGGGGCGCCTAATACATTCAGCGTAGTAATTCATACAAAATCGAAGATATTTTCAAGTTGATCATTAAATAAAATAGAATTGCTTAAAAAACATCAAATTATTTGAACTCAGTACCTACAATGCAAAAATATTTCAAAAATTACCCAAATTACCCCGATTTTGTCAACATTTTGGTGGTACTACCTTTTATACAAAGCCGAGTAGACGCCGCGTCGTTTTGCGCGAAGCCAAAATTTTTGCCCAAAATGGTGGCCCACTTAAAGCAAGTTAAAATAATTTTTTTTCAAATTTCAAGTTTATGACGAGATTTCAAGTTCAAAATTGCTTATTACTTAATAAAAATTATAAAATAATAATAATTGATGCCCTATTATTCTCTTGTATGGTTTCTCGACTTTACGTTGTTTCCTACTACTCTACTGCCACTCCGCTACTCACCATACCTTTAATATCTAGAGAGCTTTCTCCTATCCACGACCTGGTAACGCGTTCCATAATGGTTTCAGAATCATCCAAGGTTAGTTGTGATATTTCAAACACAACAACTTATATCGGAATAATAATTTTGTTGACGAAAACGAAGCAAGAGATCATTTCGTACCTAAAACAAAAATTATTAAAAAAAAAAACATTTCAATTACAATGATTTACCATAATTTATAAGTTTTTCCTTCATTACTGTATGTAAGTTTTACTGAGGATCTATCGTCCGATTTAAGGTTGTGAATGCTATCCTCCGAACCATAAAAACCAAGTTCCTAGATATTTTTTCATAATATTCATATTAATAACGTCGAACTTTTCATTCGCATTTAACACAGTTCTATTAAATAAGAAACAATAAATTTGAATTTTTCTAGTTCCTAAAATATTTTGAAAATCTCCTAGTCCAACACTGTTAAATTTGTTATTATATTCAAATTAATTCTTAGGTACTGATGATAGGTAACAAATACCACAATAACACCATCCACAATAATGTAATGATTATTATTTATTTAATAACAAATAACTCGATAAAGTTATAGTTCGATAAAGAATATCAAAATTTATTATAACCAAATAACATGCAGCAAAAAATATTTGAACCTTGAAATTTCTGGATCTACTTGGAAATCTTGTATCATTTAAACTACTACAAGTCAATGCGAACTACCTAATTCCAATCGAACTAATTATAGTAATTATTATAATTATAATACTCTATGCTACCCATTATGCTTTCATGCTTAAACCAACAATCAGCTCAACCACCCCGTCCCTGATTTGTAAGTTTTCGGTCTAAAGACCACACAAAATACCAAAAAATGCAAAATGCAAATATAGAGCAATGAGAAAAATTTTTTTGAGTTTGGAAGAAGTTTATTTCCAAATTTTTTTAATCTTCTTAGGAAACACTTTCTTTTCGACTAACAAGGGGAAGGACAACATTTCCGATCATAGATTTGATCTGGTGAAAATTCAAAAGCCCACAACTTTTTTTTTTCAGAAGTTTTTCAATCCTTCCCATCGGAACTCCAATAACATAAGATGATGAAAAGAAGTTGAGTGAACTTTTGAAAGCTCCCTTTAACCCGAGGGATCAATCACTGTCAAAAATTGTGTACATCAGATTACCCAATACTTTAGATTCAATACTTTCTCTAACTCCCTCAGACTTGCATTCGAGTGCAAATAAATCGACCCACTTCACACTTTAGACTTTAAATGCATTTTTTTACAAATTATTTAAAGAAAGCAAAATTTTAACGAAATAGTGCGAAGTTGAATCGTCTTTATTCGGTTAACATAAACCTACTCCGTGTATGCGAATTCTTCCCCCAACATAGCAGCCAACTGTCGAAGAAATTAAAATGAAAGTTCTTCACAAGTCTAATTATTTTATATTAATAAGTTCACAAGTAAATTAATTAAAAAAGCAATGTTTAAATTTTAAAGTTTTAGAAATTCCTTCTTTGTTTAGTTACAATTTAATAATTGTGTTAATATTTTTGTTTAAAAATATAACCGTTGGTTTTGTAGTAGGGTATTTTGTAGAGTACGTTGGTAAGATTACATATTCTGCATTGTTTTGATGCTAAAAGTTGGTTGCTATAAAATTTAAACCGGGTAACTGTTATCGTTGAATAAGAAAGTTTGTCAAAAATGGATTATGTGGTATGTAAAGATCCAATAAGCAGATTAGAAGAGGTTTCAAGAGAACTGGATGCGTATCCGCCAGTTTATGCCATGGAAGAATACATTCCAAGTGGACCTCAGAAAGGTTTCTACCATCGAGTCAACGTAGGAATATATATTGGCAGAGGATTTGGACAATCCAAACAATTTAGTAAATTTTCCTCAGCTTTCAACATGTTGGAAGTATTGACTGAGCAAGGGTATGATGTAGAATCTGTAAACGACAATTCAAGAGATGATTCCAACTGGATTAGAAAACTGGAGTCTTTTTGCCTCACAAAAAGAATTTCTTTACCCAGTTATTGTTATATAACATTACCCGGGCCTATGGAAGAACATATGCAGCACAGCTTTGAGTGTTGTGTAAGCACAATTACCACAATGGGTCATGCGAGAAGCAAACAGGAAGCTCGCCATGCGGCAGCAAGAATAATGTGGGAAGCGTAAGTTTTGTTTATAATGCGTTGCATTTGTTTGTTGCTTTAATTATGTTTTACAGACTAATAATTGACGATACCACCAACCAAATTTCTTCATCGTTGGTGCCCTGCCCCATCGATTTTAAAAGAATCGCTACCGAGAAGAACAACTACAATACTCTTAAAATGGTAAGTATCTTTTATTCTTTTAACAATGTGGTATAACTTTTATAAACCGTAAATGTGATTTATGAGAAAATTACCATTTAAAATTTTTTGGGGGTTAGGTAATTAGGTTAAGTTCTAGCGATCCGGTACTTTAGTGATGGGGGTGTCAAACTGGCGGCCCACCATGTATATTTTTGGGTGATTATTTGTATACAGGGGGACCGGATTCCGATGTAAACATAGGAAATTAACATGGGAAATTAATTTTTCTTTAATTCCTGCTTCCCATCATCAAGGATGAAAATATTATCAATTTGAAGAGATTTTTATTCCGCTTCTGAAGATACCTAACACTTGATATTTTGTTCTTTAATTTCTGTTAAAAACTAACTAATAAAATGTAAAATAGCGCACTTAAAAAAATTTTATTTGCCTTGTTTGAATTTTATTGCAATTGTTTTTGATTGAAAACCAATAATTTCCAACAAGTTACTTTGACAAATTACAATAAATTTGGTTAACAATGAACGCAAACACACGTTATTCTTAACTTGTTGGAAATTATTGGTTTTCAACCAAAAACAATTGCAATAAAATTCAAACAAGGCAACTAAAATTTTTTTAATTGCGCTATTTTGTATTTTATTAGTGAGTTTTTAACAGAAATTAAAGAACAAAATATCAAGTGTTAGGTATCTTAGAAGCGGAATAAATATCTCTTTCAATTGATATCCTTTTCATTCTTATCCGTTATGATGGGAAGCAGGAATTAAAGAAAAATCAATTTCCCATGTAAATTTTCTGTTTTCTATGTAATAAAAAAATATATTTCTGTGAATATTAGATATATATTTTAAGAGAGATATATCGTTAAAAAATGAAGATGGGAACAAAACAGTCACTCGTGCGGCCCGCGGAAATTTTGTTTGTCACGAAACGGCCCGCGACTGGAATGAGTTTGACACCCCTGCTTTAGGGTTTGATTTTAAAATTACTTCTTCTTCAACTTGTGAACCTATAAAGCCATAAATTCGATTTTGGTTAATGAAATATACTTACGATCGCTCTTAATTTCGTAATTAATTAAAGGTACGCTGCCACCAGTTCAGGTTTTTATTTATTTGAGTCCTGAATAAATTAAATTAATAATTAAGTAGAGGTGGAATAATTTTACAGAGGTTTGGGAAGGAAACAAAAAATTTTACACTAATAAATTTTTCTCTAATGAGAAAAAGTAAAAGAATTTTAATTTAAATTTTACTTTAGTATATTTAAAATTAATAAATTTAAATATTACAAACACAAAACAAATAAAAAAAATAAATTCAGTTTACATACACAAAAATAATACCAAAATACAGTAGAACCTGTCTAGTTCGACACTTCTCAGAATTTCACTGTTTCACTTAGGATTGGGGCGACTACGCGCATCAAGACCAAGAAATTCATTATTTCCAATTTTTTCTTTTGTTTCAGTACCTGAATAGTTCTAGAAGCACAGAAAATGTAATGAAAGCATTTCTTCATGAACTTGGTCTAACATGTACATTTCGCAGCTTTAATCGTGCAGGTAATAAATTTGTCGTTCTTAGAATTAAGGGGGATGCACCACATGTTTTTGTAGAATGCGGTGGGATGCATAATAAGCTTAACAGAATTCAAGTTGTTCAGAAAGCATTTGTAAATATTCGAGAAAATTTTATGTAATTATAAGTACCTACTCGGGGTAAGTGGAGACGTTAATTTCATTAGCTTCATTTTAATTTGCAACTTTTCACGGAAGTGACACAACTCAAAAATGGCTATTTAACATGAAAATGACGATTTTTGAGTTGTGACATTTTACTTGAATTCAGAACAATTTACACAAATCTCTTAAATAGTAAATACCAGCTATTACGAGGAATCCTCAGAGTTGGAAAATACACTTTCGTAATTCACTGATATCTTGCTTATTACTCAAAAAAGTTGCACAAGAGTATATATTTTTTAAAAGAGGACACTTGAACGCAGGTCGTGTTGTTTTTATTTTTTTTTAATTCAAATTTTTTTTAATATCTTTTTTAATTTCAAATTTTTTTCAATATTTTTTTTTTCAAAAAATTTGAATTTAAAAAAAAATAAAAACAACACGATCTGCGCCCAAGTGTCCTCTTTTAAAAAATATATACTTTCGTGCAATTTCTTTGAGTAATAAGCAAGATATCAGTTAATTATGAAAGTATATTTTCTGTTCTATTTTAAAAATATTTTATCTAGAATATTTAAATATCAATTTACATTGTAAATTCGTTTTGCAATTTAAATACATATTTGTGTAAAATTTGAAGAGGATTGCTCATCTGGAAGTACTGAAAATTTGTTTACAAAATATAACCATAATATCTCAACTTACTCCGTATGACGTTATTATAGTTTTAGGTCTCCCAGATATCCTTAAAGCTAAAATTAAGGAAATTTAAAAAATATAATATATTAGTATAAAGTTTTATGATTTGTTGTTGTTACGACTTATGTTTTTATGGATGCCGATCATACAATAAATACATAATTTAAATAAACATATTAAAAGTATCCTATAATCCTATATAAATAATATTTATTATTTGTAGGCCTGTATAGTTTAGTATTTAGTCATTTACAACTTAGTTTTAATTTATTTCCTTTTTTTAATTAGTATGTAGTTATAAAAGAAACGCTTCGCTAATCTTTTATTATTTGAAAGTAGAGCTCCACGTTGGGCGTACTAAAAATGTTACTACTCTTCCATATTGTTATATTTATTTAAATAAATGAACTTAATGTTTTGTCTTTACTTTTTTATTTTCATGAGACTCCAAGGTTTTATTTGTTTAAAATGTTAATGAGACGCCAGCTACACCACTGCTTTTTGGTTCACATACAAGGGAACCGCCAACACTGGTCATTACCGATTTGCACTATTTTTAACATACATTTTGGTCTTCATTAGTTGTACATAAAGTGAAAATTTAAGCTCCCTTAATTCAGCCAATTTGGAGAAAATCGATTTTGAAAATCCAATAAAATTAAACTTTTGGTAGTTCAAATGTATCACCATCTCCTCTTTAAAAAACAGTTGACAGGTGGCCAATCGATCAAAATTCACTCAATTAATAAGATAAACCCATAGATTTACCAACAAATTTAATCAATAAAACCCATCAATCATCGTTAATTTATCATGTCATTTGGCAGAATTTGATTTTTTTATTAAAAATTTAATTTTTAACGATCAAATTATACGAGAACGATCCAAATACTGCAATAATGAATTTTAATAAACCTCGAAAAATGTACTCCTTTATTGCTTTGTGTATATAAATTAATTTTTAATGTTAGCTAAACGTTTAATTTATGTTATAAATATTAAAACAAATTATCAGTGAAGATTTCACGTTTTGCATTTTTATGTTGTTTTGATTATTATGGGAAGGGTCAAACTTTCTCATGACTAGTCTTCGTGCTTTGGAAGGTAAATTGAGCCGGTGGCCTCCTGGGTTAGTGAACTGCCAACATTAACATAAAAAACAAGGATACAGGCACATCTGCAGGCCAACCCAGCAAGCTATCTGCCAGATGTAAAGCAATTATTATGCTCACAGTGGCAATTGTGCCAAGGAAACTTGACACAGTTGCTCATTGATCTAAAAGAAGTTAAAGAAGAAAATTAAAACTTAATGAGATGTTCGTAATTCCCACTTATGAGTATAATATTAGTTTCACTCCCTCTTTAGTGTGAGCAATTGTGTTTAGACTTTTGTGTTCACATTATAGAGCTTCTACTGTACCAGAACAATTAATTAGTAGCAGAGAAATTCTAAAATTTCTTTTAGAAAATTAAGTGAGAACTCTGAAGAACTTCACTCACTAATTAAGTTTAAAAAAAAACAATTCTGAAGGTATTTTTAATAAAAGATTATTTCCCAAGTCCATCAAACATAAATTTTATTAGTGAAATTACATTTGAATTAATAATCTATAAATCGAAAAAGGCAGATGTAACGTAAAAAAAGAATGAGGAAATCATTTTCTTTTAATTATCACAAATGATCAAAATATATTAATAGCTGCTTTCAGACCAATAGATATATGTACATATAAATAAGACTTTTCTACTCCAGTTAAAATTAGATAGTTATGTGGTTTGTACTTAAAAGGTCATACGTGGACTTATCGAGATTTTTATAACAAAATAGCAAGTTTAAAATTTACACAACAGGAAAGTAGAAATTGCAATCTCAATTATCTCAGAACGTCAGAATCAAACTTATGACCTTTTAAGTGCCGACCATAGAACTATATATGTGCAACAGAATTTCTTTCAAGTATATAAATTTCAAAATAAAATCAATAAATTAGCTTAAATACTTTTCTAGTATTATTATAATACATTTCTTTTGTGCACCGACTTCAATTTCAGTGTTTGTACCAATAAATTGCTCTGCTATGAATTATATTGACTATTCAGAAATTAAAACATTTTAAACTCCATTTACAAAAACAACAACCGAAGTAAAAAAATAAAGTAACAGAGGGCAAGTTTTTTAGAAGCAAATATTCCAAAACGACTAAATCTAGAGATGCAATTTATTGTTTTATTCTGCATGAAATTAAGGAATCGAAAACATCCCTATTTAATATGCAATTTTAAAAAACTCACCCTATTAATAAATAAAAAAAAAATTAAATACAAGCTGGCAAATTACGTTGAAAAATTTGTTGGAACAATCAACTTATATTGCTCGTTTTCACCTCCAGCGTCCAGAAGCAGATAAATCAAATCCCAGGTTCGAATTCTGTTTTCTATGATTAGAAAACGCTCTTCATTTTTACCGTAACTTCGTGTACGTAAATTTAACTTCCTGGCAATCATGTGAATTGCGGCTCTCTCTTCCTTAGTGAAATCCGGAGAAAAGGCAATGGAATTGTAATCCTGAGAAGCAGAATATTTTTCAAGCACAGTTCTCACTTCTTCAGTAATATTCTTAGTTCCAAAACCTTGACGGTTTATATGAAAATGCGGCTTAACAATTTCGGTACGACCTTGTTCTTGGCTGCCCAATCCCTTGCCGGACCATCCCATTTTAGCCATCATTTGTGCTCCAATTCCACTCATTCCTGAACTTCCTTGACCATCCGAAGCAGAAGGAATTTCAACTTTTGGAAGATTTCGTGGATCGGTTTTCTATAAAAATATTAAAATGTACTCGAATAACACAGAGGAACTAACTTACTTTTATGACGGTGAAGCAAACTTTCTGCAACTCAACTAAAGCTAAATCAGATAAACTCTTCTTTGCTTCGGCTAACGATTCATAAGAACCTTGTACTATAACATTGTCGCCAATTTTTAACTGATACTGTTTCGATAAACTAAAAAATAAGAATTTTGAAAAACAATGTTAAACCAAAGTTTCTTACTTACCAGTTTTTCAAGTCATTGCAAAATATAGTATCAATTTTCATGGTACTGTTGATTTTATTGGCAGCTCCGTGGAGAACCATCTGGGAGTTTTCACCATCACGATAGAACAAAATTAGTTGCTTTCCGATTCCGGTTTGGGATTGCACTTGACGAACTAAGTCATATTCAGGCCTTGGCTTAAAATACTTATTTCTGTTTTGATTATTCCTGTTCCTGTAATTGCTTTCATTGTAATTTCTTTTGTTATTGTTGTTAAATCCTTGATTATTTTGGAATCCATTGCTTTGCCTGTTAAAATTGCTATTGTGCCGGTTATGGTACGACATTTTCAAAACTGATAAAGACTTTTAAACATTTATTCACCACCACAACTAAATCATTCACTTTTTCGTTGTCAAAATCGAGGTTATGATTTTCCTGTAAATAAACACACGGTGTTAAGGTTACGCAAACGTTGCGGTGGCTGTCAAAACTACTTACCACTACAGGACCGGTTTTCAAATTATTTATCCGTTCTTGAATTATACAGTTGTAGGCAGAGTGTGAAGATTTACACAAAATATATTTCAATTACCGTTATTTACAAACACAACCACAAAACACAACCACATTTATAACAAACATTCGATAAATCGGCTCGACCAATCACTTTACCTGTTAGTCTCCCAGGGTTGTACTTCAGGAAACCGAGAATTTTGAAAATTTTAAAACTGTTGACTTCTATGGTTCTAACTTCGCTTTTTCCAATACTATCGAACCAAAAGATTTTATATTATTATTAAAAGTATTTGTTAAAATTGGCACAATATTAGTGGAATAGGTATTGATTATCCAATTGAGGCAGTCATTGCCTTACAGCTAACGCGTTTAACTGCGAATGCGGGATACCGGGTTCAAACTTGGGGAGAGTCAAACTTTCTTATGGACAAGTCTCCGTGCTTCGGAAGGCACGTTAAGTTAAATCTGAATTGCCATCGTTAACAAAAAAACAGGGCTACAGACACATCTGAAGGCTTAGCCTAGCAAGCTACCTACTGGATGTAAAACAAATATAGTCCAAAAGAGAAAAAGAAAAATGCTATTTTAAACTCAAATAAAAAGGCGGCATACAATTGGCGTCATTACGATTTTTGTACATGATGAAAGTCACGTACGCCAAAATCGTATTGATGTTGGGCAGAAATAGTTCCTCGATATCAAATTTACTAAAAAGTTTATTGCAAATATTCTAAATTTTTCTAAATTGCGAATTTTTGTTTGTTTATTACGTTAAAATCAATAATTAAAAGTTTCGCACGAATTTATTTTTTCCTATCGCGTTAATTATAAAATTAAGGAAGCCAGAAACCTTTAATTAATTTGCATTATTATTCACTTATAATAGACTCGCTTATAATAGACACTCTGCTATAATGAATGCATTTTTATACAAAGCTTCCAGGTTTCGAATGTTTCATAATACGGTTAAAATCCTTTCATGCGTTAAAGTTCATTATAAGCGAAACACATTGCACTACAATAAAATTTAAATGATAAAATAATATAATATAATGCAATATTTCAAAATTTATCTTCAAATTTAAAGGAAAAGCAAATAAAAGTTTGCATATTCAATTTGAAATCAAATGGCGGCAAATGTATGGAAACATCAAGTATTTCCGCTTTTTGGGCGTCATCAAAGTCACGTAAGCCAAAATTCTGTAGGTGTTGGGCAAAGTGTTTGTTCGTTGGTGATTAAGTTTTGTTTTAAGAAGCAATTCCAAATTCAGCGAAATACCAAATTTACTAATTGTAAGTATTCCAAAATTTATTAATTCTATATTCCATGAAGATTTCTTGTAAGTAATAGTTCCAAATTGCAATAAAAATTAGTTATTTAAAACAGCGAAACTGTTATGGCAGATTTTTCCGCGTCCTTGTTAGAATTTGTTTCATTATTCAAAATTTCTTTAAATTCCGACATCCTAAATCAGCCCCGGATTTTGGGGAGGAAGCAAATCGGGGTACCTGGTCCGGGCAGCAATTCAAGGGGGCGCCAAATTCATATAAGAACTCAAATGCTGGAGGAAAGGAAAGCCAATGTCAAGTTCTTGCCCGGTTCGGAAAAATCGCAGATCCGCGGCTGTCCTAAATGTTCCACCTATGTTAAAATTAAGATGTAACAAAAAGTTTTGCGTTTGGTTATTTTTCCGTATTATTTACGGCTTCTAGTGCCAAAAGTAAGTAAGTAACGGGGAAAAATTATTTAACGGTTATAAATCTTAATTCAAATAAGAGATGGTGCTAATTATGACGTTTTCCGGAAATGTAGAAAAATACGGATATCAGAAAAGCGCGCCAAATTTGATAAATTTAAATTTTTACTTGTCGATTGTACATAACAACAATATACAATCATAATCATTAATTCTTTATTTTTGTTGTAGTAAAAACTACAAAACTTTTTAACCCTTTAAGGCCCAATGTTTTAAAATAAATTTTTTTTATTTTTGAGTCAAATTTTTCCTCTTAATCCTTTAATCGGATAAACGATTCTTTAAAAACTCTATGTTTTTTATAGAAAATTTCATTGTTACAGAGATACAAGTAATAATAAAGAACAAATAGTGCTTACAAATGGATGACTGGGAAAAGGATCTTCTAGCCATATCGGATTTTTGCGATGAATCTTTAGAGGTACCGAGAAATGTAACCAAAAGTCGTAAAAGTAGATTTAATAAAAGTTTGTATGATTATTCCGATTCGGATGAAGACGTAGAAATTGAATTAAATGATTGTAAAGTAGCGAAAGAGGAAGTTGAAAATTTACAATATCCACAGTATCGAATTGGTAGGGGCTACCTCATTCAAAAAGCGCTTCAGAACAAAAGAGTTGGGGGTACACCTTTAAATTTTCACACTGATACCACACAATTGATACGTTCTGTGTCCAGTATAGATTATTCCAACCAATTTTTAGAACAAACGTTTAACAAAAATAATGGGAAAACTTCAAATAAAAAATCTTCTGATTGTGAAGATAATACTTCATCGGAAGATAAAGAAATTATCAATGAAAATCCAACCCTAAAACAAAAAGTATCACCACCTCTAAATGAAAAATCTTCTAATTGTGTAGATAGTACTGTATCGGAAGATAAAGAAATTATCAATGAAAATCCAACCCTAAAACAAAAAGTATCACCACCTCTAAATGAAAAATCTTCTAATTGTGTAGATCAGTACTGGTGTAGATAGTACTGTATCGGAAGATAAAGAAATTATCAATGAAAATCCAACCCTGAAACAAAAAGTATCACCACTTCCAAATGAAAAATCTTCTAATTGTGTAGATAGTACTGTATCGGAAAATCAAGAAATTATCAATGAAAAACAAATACCAAAAGAAGAAATATTACCACTTCCACTTAAAATTTTATTTTAAAAATTAACAAAATAAACTGTTTCTAAATAATTTGAATTTTATTGTAGTTTGGCGCATGCTATTAATTTGTGCATCGTGGTCTCGTCAGTTGGTTCAATCTCAAACTTTTTTTCAAAAAAATATGTAACAAAAACCTAGATGTCAAATATTTAAACAAACAATTCAAAAATAAATAAATTGTCAAACATTTGTCAATTATATGTCAAATATTTGTCAGTTTCTTGCTAAATATTTATCAGTTTTGTCAAATTTATTGGATGTAAATAAATCCGTTTGTAAAATCTGTAACATGTTAAAAAAATGTAACAAAACCGTTGCCAATGTGACGGTAACATATTCAAAAAATTTGGTTATAATAGCTCAATATTGAAGATTTCAATATTTGAAGTTATTCGTTAAATCTGACCGCTGACGAATTTGAAACGTCCAAATGAGCTAAGATTATGGTGTTTTAAATCTTCACTTAATTTTATCCAGTTTGGTGATAAAGAAAATTTACTAAGGCAGCACAAACAGTAAATTTTAGGAAAATTAAAAATCAAGTTTGTTAAATAAAAAGCAATAAAAGGAGCAACAAAAATCAAGAAAAAAAGTAATAATTTTGAAAAATCGTAAGGCGTAAAATAATTTTTAACGAAAGCGAAAACAGAGCAACAAGAAGGTATTCGTAGTTATGCATTGGATCCAAACGATGGAAAAGAAGCAAATGAACAGTAAGTTGTTTTTCACTAAGAACTTAAATAAAAATTTTACTTAAATCCTTAGGGTCGATTCCAACGAAATATCTAAAAACAGTCACGTGACTTTAGTGAAGAAGAAAAAACCAAATATTAGAAATTATGACGGAATTTTGAAGCGGAGAGCAACAACGAAGTAATTTAAGCAACGGAATCTCCTCCAGCAATCACGTATGAACAACAGGAGTCACAGGATATTGGATAAGCACAAAGAAACAAGTAAACTGTCGGTCGACGTTTCGGCTTTATTTACTAATATAGGCATGCTTAGGACTACAAGAGGAAAAAATACAATCATAGAAACGTTAAATATTGCAAAAAGTGTCATTCTCACCTAACAGTTAACGATGGAATGTGTTTCGGCGTAACAAATATGCCAGGAAACGAAGTAATTATATTCGGGATTTGGTGCCGATAATAATGGCAGAGGCGCAAATGATGAGTAAGTTGGCTTTCACCGTTGATTGAAGAATCAACGCTTTCACGTGAAATACTAAATACAAATTTTACTTATACCCAAACCTTTAGGACCGCTTCCAACGAAATGTTTAAAAATGGTCAAGCTACTTTAACCGGAAGAGCGAATAGAATCACATTAGGAGATGTTTGTTTTGCGGACTTTTAAGGTTAGTCAATAATCGTCAAATTATTAAACGAAACATTACGGTAATTGGTTGAATAAAAATGCAAGTTGAACTTACTGTTTTCAAAAGAACTGTAAAATGTCCGATATGTCACGTCATCGGGCTAATTAAATTATCCATGTGATCTTACCTCTAATATTAAAAATTCTTTAAAGAAAGTTCATTCAAAGAAATTTGCTGTGCTGTTATAATTTTTCTTACGATTCCCGTATCGATAGCAACTTCGGAGCTATTTAGGACGTTTGAACACGGCCGTTTAAACTCAAGGACTTTAGAACGCGACTCCTCTACTCATAATAAATAAATAACTTATAACCTAAGCTATAAACCGGGATCCTTAAAGAATGTGCTATATTAACGATTAACGGAATAGTTTCTATTAATAAATATAATATATATAACATATAACCTTATAAATAACCTAAGCTATAAATCGGGATCGCGTTCAAACCGGCCGTGTTCAAACGTCCTGCTCCGACTTCGGAGAAAACCATATTCAATCTTACAATTGATAAAGAATGATTAGAGAAATAAAACAGTACAAAGCAGATTTTCTAACTTGGCAATTTTATCAACATAAAATGAGGCAGAAAATCAGAAATGAATAATACCTTAGATCCTTAGATTTTAATAATCAAACATATAAAAGACCAGCACGCTCCGCCGCCGCCTCCAGCGTGTCAAATTTTTAGGACACACAACGCATTCTGATTAGTCGTTGGTAGTACCAACTTAAAAGTTAAAATCACCCCCCCCCCCTGGGATCGAGTAGCACACCAATCGAGTTTTCAACCTAGGCGAACTGCCCGTCCGTGGATGGGCCTTCCAGCTAGTCAAGCATATAAAAGACCAGCACGCTCCGCCTCCTCCAGCGTGTCATTTTTTAGGACACGCAACGCACTCTGATTGGTCGTTGGTCATAAACATCCTGGCAAACAAACTGGAGAGGTCATCTCCTGATTGTGACGGATTCTGGTCTCTGGGTTAACCCTCTCATTAGGGGTTGCGATTCAGAGAGGAGTTTTTGTAAAAAATGTTAGAAAAATTTTTTGCTTTTGAATCTGGTGTGCAAGAAGCTTAGCAGCGACCACAACAACTTACCTTTTATCACGGTGAACTTTTCGATAAAGCAATTGGTGACGTCACTGATGACGTTTTAAGCTCGACCGCAAATTCAGTGCTGCCAGTTTGGGCGACTTGAGTATGTGCAAATACTTTACTATACAATCCAATAACTGCCTTCGATCTTTAGTCCAATCAAAGAACCACGCCGCGATCGTCGTGGGCTTTAAGTGGAATGCACCCATGATACAATTATATAAGATATGCTAGATCAGAGTTCCACTTTGGTACGCGATGCGCATTTACATAGCGTGGAGACCGTCCCCACTTAATGAAGCATATGTGTATATGGAATTATAAGCTGTCTTTTGAGTTTTTTCGTATATTTGAGAACATAACACAAAATATAAAGTAAATGTATAGAAAAATATTAATTTAGTACTTTCGTGGTTGGTCTGACAAAAAATTTTTAAATTTGTACTATTTAAAAAGCTATAATTCCTAAAATGACATCATAATATGAATTTTACACTCGCGCTCATGGAAGGTCGAACACCTAATAAAAATTTATTGACAACAAAAAAAGTTTTTACGCATTTGTTAAATGGGAGAAATAATTCCTCGATAGAAAATATATACTATTTTAAAATTCTAAGGTTGATTTAGTTTTGTTTCGACCGTTGAACATAAAAAAGGGTCCTATGGTAATAAAAACCGCACTAATCCATGCTTTTCATTCATTATCTAAATTTGTTTTTTTCTTAATTTGATGTAGACAGCCGACAATAATTTATTTTTGTGGTAAATATTGATTTATTTAACTTTAATTTTCTAATCATACATTTCATGTCACCGTTTTAACCGTTTTTTCTCTTTAATATTGCAAGGATTTATTTAAATGTTATACTTTATTACCATTTCATAATTTAGAATCGAATTTTTAGCAAGAAATAAAAATTTAAATAAGATTAAAACCAAAAAAACGTCAAAGACCTGTATTTCCTATGCAATTCCTATAGTAATGTGCAATAAACGGGCTCCACGATCTGTAGAATACGTACGTCACAGTGAAGGTCATATGCGCAAGAGCATATCTTAGTTTATTGTATCATGGAATGCACCCTTAGATGGACAGAAATGAGTGGGAAACTTAAAAGTCAGTTGTAATATTACAAAGTGCAAAATTATATTTAATATTCTCAGTAACAAGAATGGAACAAACGAATAGAACAAAAAAATGGAACAAACGAACAGAACAAAAGAATAGAACAAAATTAAAAAATTATTTGGTAGAACTAAATTTTTCCTTCGTGATTGGGCGGAGCTAATGTGTAGAAACGAATATTCGTCCGGTCCGTTTACATGTCGGCACATGTTCTCTCTACACATCTACTGCGCACAAATTTGGCTCCGCCCAGTAACAAAGAAAAATTTCGCTCTACAACATGTATAAAACTAAAAATTTAAAAACTTGCTGAAGTATGATCAACATCAATAAGTTTCTTCAGTGCACTGAATGTTGCTTTAGCAATATTCTCTACATCATCAATTGCACGAGTGTAACCTTCTACAACTACTTTGCAATCATCAATTCCAGCTAATCTTATTGCTTCCGAAACGTCAAGATGATATGTACCTATTCCCCACTCAGGATATCCAGGCATAATTATCACTTTTATGTCACCGCTTTTGCCATATACTTGAAATGCAATCGTGTGCAATATTTGAGATTCAGCTTTATAAGCATATCGCTTGATTCGAATCATGTTTAAAAGTGCTTGCTGCTTGTTGTACTGTAAAGCTGCAGAATAATTTTCGCTGTAAGTAGCCGAAAAACCAATGTGGCCATTTTGATCTCCAACGAATGCAAACATTTTGTATCCCACGTATTTTCTGTCCTCATTACAAACAGGATCGATATCGGTGTGAAACTCAATAGATGGGCCTAAAATGAACCTAATTATTTCGCATTCTTTAATTTTGTAATTATTATTAATATTAGTCCAGTCATTCTACGAACGACATAATGATCAATTCGATAACGATTGGAAGCAAACAATGAGGTCATATAGAAGAAAAAATTCTAAGAAAGATAGCTTTTTTTCTTTTTCAATCGCTGTAGGTGGTGTATTACTGTATTACAAATTACATAACCTAAAAAATTAAACATAATCAAAAAAAACTGTTTTTGCGATTTAAGAATAAATGAAGCATCCTATAAAAGAAAATTAAATTAAAGTTGTAGATAATGAAAAAACCTATTGAATGCGACCGGAAGAAGAAAAATTCGTTATTTATTTTCCGAAAAAATCGAAAAATAAGTGTCAAAAATTACTTTCTTTTCTGTATTTTTTTATAATTTTGCATTAAATTATTTCTTGTTTGGGGAAAATGTGGCCTCTGTCGAGTAGAAGAGCGTTTTTGAAAATTTCCAAAGAAAAAGAATTTAGCCCATGTTTGGTTTTCTAATGGGCCATCCCCATCTTGAGCAATAATCGATTTACGAAAAGAGTTTATTTTCGTAATTCCGCTATAAATTTTGGAAATTTTTCAAAAATACTCTTTTCTACTCCACAGAAGCAACATTTTCCCCGAACAAGGAATAATTTATTGCAAAATTGTAAAAAAAAAAACACAGCAAAAGCAAAAAAATAGCAATTTTTAACAGTAGTTATTTTCCGTAAAACAAATAAAAAATTGTTGTTTTTCTGGCCGCATTCCATAAGTTTTTTCATTATCCACAACTTCGTTTATTCTTAAATCGCAAAAAACCATTTTTTGACTTTGTTTAATTTTGTAGGTTGTGTAATACACCAGCGAGAGTGATGTAAAAAACGCTTCCTGGTAGCATCGTTTTTGTACAATGACTGAACTATATATCTCTGAGGTGTCGTACTCGTACCTGTATTATTTTCCACCAAATGCCCAAAAACAGCCTTGGGGATCCAATAACCAATATTACTTTCATAGATGGCTAAAATAAAAGTAATTATTACCATAATTAATTATAAACTGTTACCTCATTACCTGTTATTTCTGTAATATTTTCTCCAGTCAAGTTATCTGATTCCTCTGTGAGATTTTGAGGAATAATATTTCGACTCCTTTTGTCCTGTGAACCACTTGGTCCAGGTGTTGGGGTAACTTCTTCGACATTTCGTTTTTTATTTTTCTTACATCTAGAAATTCCTGTCGTAAGAATGGAATGCAGCATTTCAAACAAGTCGCTTCTTCCACAAAAAGCGCTGGGTTCTGGAATATTTAGTATTTCTTCTCCAGATATAAGATTTTCAAACCTCGCATATATAAATTCATTCGTTCCTTGTACAAGGTTGATATTTTGTATATTAGGATTTTGTTCTCTGTTTGTTCCACTTGGTCCAGGTAAACAAAAATTCTCCGATGAACTTGGTTTTGTTTCTTTTTTCCATTCCTTCTTGACCTCAACATTTTCCATCTTAATCCAGCTTAAATTTGAAACGTTCGGCTTTTCTTCATGGACTGGTGGGGAATCATCTTCATCATCGTCATCTTCTATGGTGATAATATTTTCGCTACTCTCATTAAAATTGGAGTTGACATCATTTGAATTTTCTATTTCTGTTGGAATTTCGTCTTTTACACGAACAATTCCTCTATTCAGATCGCGATTCAGATCTTCTAATGTCTCTGCAATATAAAAATTGATCTGTTAAGTTTCTACATTACCTTAAAAAAATTTGTTCCTTACCTTGATAGTCATCATAGAAATTTTGTTTGATGAAACCATTAACCCATTTAAAATTACGTTTAATGATCTACAAATAAATTCAATTTTAGAGAACTTTTTTAACATGCTTGGATTGGAAAGAAATCAGTCTTCCAATTGCAAATGCGATTTAGTGTATAGGCTGAGTACGCAGTAAAAGCAGGATTCCGATTAGGTTTACATGCTTCGATCTTTGCGTTGAAATATCTGTCCGATTGCCACTTTTGTTCGTATTCGGTTATATTAATTAACTTGAAAGATGATGAAGTTGGTAAGCCGGCGCCGGTAAACCTGCTTTCACTGTGTAAGCACGCTTACACTAGTTTTTGTCTTTTGCTCAAGATTTTAACATATGGAACGATATCTGCATACTTACATCAAATTCGTCGGGATATAAACTCATATGTTGTTCGAAGATACCACTTCTTCGTAACTACAAATAGAAATGCAATAAATAATTGATTTTTGTTTATTAAGATTGTACTGTAGGACTAACTTTGCAGTATTTGTTTAACATTTACGTTTTTTTTTATAAATAAAAACATAACAAATTTTTATATTTTATATTTTTTATTCTAAATAAATGCTGCAAAATTATAGGAATACTGCAAAATAAGACAAGTCTGTCCTATAGATTTTGGCACTTACAGCTTTTCGTGCTATTACAGCTTCGAGTTTATCTTTGATTCTAACCCGTCTACGGAAATCAGCTAATAACTACAAATAAAAATACAATATTAATATTATTCTTAATAATACAATATTATATAATTAATATTCTTTTCTCTAATCACAGTCGAACTGTATAGTTTCATACACTTACTTTAAGACATGATACTATACTATCTTCACTGTCTTCACTATCTGCATCATCTTCACTATCTTCGGGATCGTCAGGAACTTCATTTTTTATGAAAACTTCTGGTGGATAATTGAAGTTAGTCGACTCAGCACCATCAGATACCTACACAATAATAATGAAGCTCTAAAGTAATTCTTTTCATTAACGGTTAAAGGTTAAAGGATTGCCTGACAAGTACAAGGATCGAGTACATGATGATTATATGTACTGGAAAGAGATAGAAAACAATTTGTATGACAATCCAATATTTTAATTTGCTAGAAAGCTCCTCGTCATTCGTATAATTTTTGGACGCGCTCTGATTTGTTCATTATATTTATTACCAACAAAAACAAACTTTACCAACTACCAAAATAGACCTAATAGACATAATAGTTACACCCCCCCCCCCGAGTGAGACCAAATAACAATGTTGTGTTTTTATTATAATTTAATTCAGTGAAATTTTTTGCAATTTTCAATATTATGCAACCCTAAAAGCACCATAGTATTTGGAAATCCTACTCTTTAAATATTATGACGAGTTTGATTGACCCTGGATATACAACATGTTACGTATGAAAACAAAAACATTATAGGTCTTATACAGTTTGAGAATTTAGTTTAGAGAATTTGACACACTTTTTGATATGACTAACAATTTTTTTATGAAGGTTTGAAACTAACTTGTAGAGAATATTTTAGACAATATAGTGACAACCATATCTAAAATTTTCAATTTTCAGACATGTTGCATTTTGAAAATAAACTTCTCATACTATACGATAAGGTTAATCTTTAAGGGCCGATCTATTCATCTCGTCGTAAAGCGCATCGTAATTACGAACCGAATAAGTTTATAAGCGCCCTGCAAAAAATTTGGGTATATTCATCTTGTCGTAGCGTGTTCGTAGGTATCAAGAACTTACTAAACAGGATCGATGTTTTTTTTCTAGTTAGTATATGACAGAGTAGGATAGCGCTATAATATATTGTTATGAGAGAAAAAGATAAAATAGATTTGGTCCAGATCATTAGAAATGCAAGAAACCACGTCGAAAAACTACCTGAAACTACCCTCTCACAATCGTCTCGATTTCAACCCCGAGCATCCCTGATATGTACAATTTGTACATTTTAACAGTTTATGTATCCAAAAGGAGTAAAGTGTATTTTAAATAAATCATAATTAAACAACAAAACTTTTGTTAAATCACTTTGTTAAAAAAGTGATTACATTTTTACAGTCCCAACAATTTAATTATCCTATTACTGAACTCTGTTTTTGTCTTGTATAAAATTAATATCATCTAAATTCTAAAAGATTCGTTTTGATCAATTATTTATCAAAAATTAAATTTCTCATAAATACAACACTCACAATTCTAGAAATTTTAAGTTAAAATCTGATTTGTAAAACATATTTGCCGCTTCAAGGGGCTGTTGAATTTATGTTAGCCGTAACCCATATTTACAAGGCAATAGTGGCTATTGGGATGTGAATAAACGTTTACGAACTACTACCTTACCCGTAACGCTAATAGCTACTTTACGAAGAGATGAATAGATCGACCCTAAGTCTTACAAAAACAAATTTTTGTACATTTTTGGTACTTTGATCATGAACACAACTCTTCCAAATTAAATGGTCTAATACAAATAATTTTATTTAAAAAAAAGTTTTCACTTACGGAGTCTGGTTCCATATGAGTGTCACTTTCCATTTCTGGTTGAATTCGGCAAGATAATCTTTTAATATCTACAAATAAAAACAGAACTTGTATTATTACGAATTTTAAATTTATAATAAATTATTTTTTTAATTCATTTTTATCAGTCTTATTGATTCAAAATTTTCTGAAATATTTTAACTGGGAGACTGCTTCAGCAAGCGATAAAAATTTTATTTATATAGAATTTAACAGATTCTAAAAGAAACTAGATCTGTATAGTTTTCTACCTAGCAGTAAAATGAGGAAACTTGACAGTAAAAATAAATTTTTTAGAAATTTTTAAAACGAATGCTTTCCGAAATTTCATAGTAAAATATCAAATTTTGAATCCAAAATAGTTTAGAATCTAATATAGATCGTATGTGTTTCGTCTAATCTCGTTAATCTAATCATGCGCATCGGTATCGTTGAGGTTTTTCTTGAGTATCTCAAAAACTGTTGGCGCATGAATTGATTAACGAGATTCCAACTGGCTCCTCAGTAAAATTTAATGTTTTTAAAAATTTTTATTTTACTTGGTGTGACCGTTGTCCGTCATCCGCATGGGTGGACTTATTTGATGCCATTTGGTCGAATTTTCATAATTGTTAATTTTGTTTTCTAAAATTTTGGAAAATAAATGAAAAATCCATACAGTTTTGCCATACAGGGTGGAAGTAAGTAACATTTTTAAATCGCATTCTTAGGGAATGCATTCAGGATGAAGTTTTTTTATTTTAATGATGTATACAGGATGGAGCATCAAACATCTAAAACACATACCTGGAGAATTATTATAGGATGAAGCTTTGTTAGTCTAAATAATATAGAAGCTGTATTTGTAAAAATATCATTAAAAATTTTAAAATTTGAAAAAAACCTTTTATTTAAAATTAAAAAGGTGCACTAAAAAGTAAAAAATAATTTTAATAAGAACAAAGTACCTATAGATGGCGATGTAATTGTAACATGGACAACATAGTAGAGTGTATTTTTTCCATAGTGACTAGGAGGAGCTAATGTGCAGAAACGAATATTAGTCATTTCGCGTCTATGTTGTTGTCAATGGGTGGAATTGGGTGTCACGCGTTCTCCCTCCACATCTACTGCGCAAGATTTTGGCTCCTCCTAGTCACTAAGGAAAAAATTCACACTACATCTGCCAAGTGAAACATTGCATTTTACATTGTTTACATTGGAAATTGTGTTTTTAAATCAATTTGGTTCGTATTAATTTATTAATTAATTATTTAACCTCTGATTAATTTAGTTACCATCTAAGGTTACCATTAAGGACACTACGTGGCGCGTCACAATATGGAAAACGCCAATATTAATGTTTTCAAGAAGCTTTGTTCGATGTTCTTACTAAAATTAATATTAATTTTTACTTATTAGTGCAACTTTTATGGTATGGAATACGGAAATAGAGTATGGAAGATAGTTTTTTACATCTTTTTAACACTAAATTAATTTTAAGGCGTTGCATAATGTAACATAATTTTAAAATTTACATATACCGCACGCAGTTAAATCGCAACCGTCAGCAGCACATTGTTCAGGATCAGCGGCGTATCTAGATCTTTTGCCGTTTGGGGCGGCGGTTCAAAAAATTTTGCCGCTCTTTCCCGAAAATTATTTTGAATGACCTTTTTTTAACCCGATTATTGAACTTATTTAATCACTCTCCTACAGTTGCTCCGAGCAACATGCGTCGGCCGATCAATCGCATCGCTCCTAAAAATGTGCTGCCCTGGGCCGAGCGGTCCGTCTAGGTACGCTACTGTTCAGGATTGCATAAAGTTGCGGAAAGTATGCAATGAACTTTAATTATGTTGCCCTAATACCAAATATTTTTAAAAGAAGCGAAGCAGTTATTTTTCAATCAAAACAAACAAAAATAATGTTTTCGTAATAAATTTAATTTAAAAATTGTTTGATATTTTGATTGTTTATTAAGTCATCTTGTTATCTTTTGTGAGTTAACATAAATTAATGTAAACGTATAAATAAAAATTTAATTATGAGGATTACATAAATTTTGATACCCAAATATAGGTATCTTAAAATCTAAGTATAAACATTTTGCAATATTTAGATTTAATTATTATCAGGATTGCAGAAGTTGCATTCGGTAAGCAACCTAAAATGATTCGCACTTCCTCTAATTTATATTATTCTGCTAATAAGAAGGGATCCATTATATCGTATAAGGTCGCAAATTATTATCAAATAATTATATAATTATTACAAAATTAGCCAGAATAGTTGTAATTATTGAAACCATGCGCATTTCCATTTTCAAACAATTTGTGAGAGATTCAAACCAAACTGATAATTGATAATCAATAAAAGTGAATTATTTAACATTAAATAGTGCAAAGATTATAGAAAACATTTTTCTCGATTTAATTCGAATTTTGATTGTTTTTTATTCTATATTTTTTCTTTTGCCAAGTTCCAAGGACTCCAATAATGCGACGTCAAACTCGAACTGACTAAATATTTTCTCATCCATAAGAAAATGAAGTTTGCTTTCTTACAGTAAATTAACACTAAATTAATTCGCGCAGTATCATCATCATCGATCCGAGGTTGGTATTAGGTTTTTTTGATATTGTACGTTTTTTCTGAGTGCCAGGGAACCGGCCTGACGCCTCAACTTGGAGGACCGGGAGACGACCAGAATAAGATTCTTATTTCGCCTGGAGTCTAACCGGGTTCTCTGCATTAGCAGTCTGTGCGCTTAATCGCTGTGCTGATGGGCGTCTCTAGATGAAAATTTAGCGAATGAAAAAGAAAACATCTGTTTTCAAAATGATTTTCTTCTAGGTAAAACTTTTTTAGGTAAAAAATTATTTGGGGGACCTTTGTTTTAGCTAGTGAAAAAGGAGTACAGTTGGTCACCTTATTATAGAACATAAAATTGTCTACAAGAAAAGTTTTCAAGATGTAAGATATTTAATTAGTACAGGCGTGAGTGCCATTGAAAGTTTCCATCTTTCCATCTCAAAAATCCAATTTTATACATTTGTGCTGTATCTAATTCACCAATTTTAGGGTCTAAAGAACTGGTTAGAATTTGGTTAAAATCCCTCCGCTGAAACTTCTTATATTAGGTTTTTGATTAATGACGCGCACGAATGGGTTCAAGAGATTCAATTCTTCTCAAGAAATGCCTTTACAAAAAACGACAGATTATTGTATGGTGATTGCATAGGTCATTCGAAATACAAATGAATAAAATGTCGTACTAACGCGATTGCTCATTTCTTGGTGCTTGAAAATTGCGTACAGGTGTTTTTAGTGATTTGAGATCAATGAAAACAAAGCAGGCCCGCACCTACGGACTTGCGGGCTTGGCCACCCTAGAAAATATAACAACACTTAAAAAAGAGATGAAATTGAATACTGCGTAGTTTATGTTCCTAAAAAAGCCTTCCCCTGACCTACAGGGTACTTTTAAAAGTAAACAAACAGAAAACCGAGAGAAAACCCGCGTCGATATAGGGTTAAAAATATAATAGATCAAATAATATCTTTATTATAATAGAATATTCCTGCTTCATTATTTTTTGTTCGTTGTTGAATAAAAAATATGAAATTTGTTTTGGTTTGGTTTACCGATATAAATAAATTTTGAGCATTTAAAAAATTTTTAATTAGAACGGTGGAGGGGTAGTGCAAATTAAACCGCTTGCTACAGGCGCTTTCTACCCTCGTTACTGCTCTGATAAAAAGTTCTGAAACAGTTAAAACCCGTGACACCCAATTCCACCAATTGACACCAACATAGTATAAAATCGAAATTACGAATATTTTTTTTCTGCACATTAACCACTCCCAATAACTAAGGAAAAAATTTACTCTACTTGTATATTGAGACCTGGAGCAGATTGATTTTGGTTGAAATTGGTCCGCAATCCATTGAAACTTGAAAGTGGGAGTGTCGCGCTTGAATGGATTAACGAAACACAAGGGCGACCAAAAACATAAAATATTTTCTGTATTTTTGAATTGAATTGATTTGAATTGAATTATGATACGAAATACATAATAGGTGATGCTAATAAATTTCATTATAAATCCGCAAGTGCCAGGATGTAATGCCTGGATGTCAAGCGTTCTCCCTTCACATTTGCCACGCAAGCCCCAGTCACGTACCAACCAGTAAGAATAAAATTACAACTATTACGAACCTTGAATAAAAAGAAAAAAGTCTCAAGTTGTACTAAAGATATCCTTTTGCAAAGTAATTTATGCGTAGGAGTAGATGACGAAGCATTTCTTTCTAAAAGCCTCTCCAAACGTCCTGACCGGGCCCGCAGGAAGACCAAGTCCGATGTTACATTAGCAGCCAGCAGGACTCTTGGACCCAAAGACCGTTAATTCCACCACCATATCAAATTATACCTGTACATTATTATCGTAACAAATTATAGACGTTTTTTTGATTTTTTTTATATGGATACCGTGTGAAGTTGCAAAAATTGAAGAAAGAAACATGATGATAATGATGAATAACACGATACCATCGAGATTATCTTATAAATTCTTAATGTAAGATAATGCAAGTTTCATTTATTTATCAATCGTTATCTTAATAAAACGAACCATACTTTTAATATTTGTCATTAAGACACTGTAAACATTCCCACACCTTCAACCTGGAATTAATAATTTATTTATTTTGAATATAAATAAAAATTTGTAATCAAAATATTTCATGAGCCAACCGCATATTTCAAAACGCGATTAGACCGCATTCGATACCTTTTTCACTTGGAACCGCCGTCAAAAGCATTTCGATCGTTCGATTTGGGGCTTGCAATCGAATTGGGCGTTGGTTTAACTAAGCTCATTTCAAAGTTTTACCTGCTTTTATTGCCACTTTTTGAATCTAAGCATGTCAACAAAATTGGAAAATTTGCTAATTAATTAAAATTTGGTAAAAAAGTCATTTTTGGAACCACTTTCTACGGTTTCATCGAATAACCGAAATTTCTGAACGTAAAATGAATCGAGCTGAAACCCTGAAAAGTCCCAATGCGCTTAAATTTTAGCATCAAACTTTGAACGCGAAGAAAACGTGGGACCGAATGCAGGTGGATATGAACGTTTATTTATATTTTGCATGTAAAACAATAATTACCACGTGTTCTAAAAACTCTACAGTCCAATTTCAAAAATATCTTGGGATATTTTGCTTCAATGCCTATGTGTTGAAAATGCAATCATTATTTTGGTAATCAAAGCTTCCGTTTGCCCAAAATTGAATTTCAGGTCCTAAGATGCGGTGTTGGAGTCGCAAGCATGAACACGCAAAATTTTTTTATTTTTTAAAAGATACCATAATACCTAATTTTGGAATACCAATAAAGCAGCATTGCATCAAATCCAGTTTATGAGAAGATCGTAACCCACCCAAAAAAATATTAAAGCACTTACTGTAACTTTTTCGTTCACACACTTGGTCTGCACAAAAAACACTTTCCACTGATACACCCTAATCACTAATGGCGTTTATGGTCACCTACGTGATTTTGCTCAAATTAATATTAAATCCCTCTCCATATTATATAATGTTATATTATACGCAGAAGTAAGAAGTAACTATGCCCGTCTCATATTATAAGCGTTATTCTTTCTTTATCCAGTAGTACATCGCGACACAATCTATTTTTTAGCATAAACATTTAGGCGCTTTTTTCGACTTTTATAAATCAATCTTATTTTACAGTTTTGCTACTGCTGAGAAAAAAGAATAACAAAAAAGCATTGTTTTTTTTATTTTAACGGACTTTTCCAAGATTTGTAGAAATGAAACCAAAAAATGAAAATTTTAAGAAAATTCATGTGTAGTAATTTTTAAAAAGCGCAAGTGGGGAAATTCGATTATTTTAAAAGAAAACAGCGGTGTTATGTCGGCCCGAAAATACAAAAAGAGTTAAAAAATATGAACAACAAATTTGAACCTTTAAACAATCTAACCTTCCAGTACAAGCAATTTTTATCATAACTCCCGAGCCGTTGTGATTCACATCAGAAAATCCTTGCATCTTTTGCAAATACAGTGCAGTCTCGGTAATCCAAACACTCGCTAGTCCGCACAAATCCGAATATTATTCTATAATCCGCAAATAATAAAATGTTCGGATTATAGAATAATATTCGGATTACAGAACAAACGTTTCTTTGTTCTTTTGTTCGGATTAGCGTGTGTTCGGATTATCGAGACTGCACTGTAATATCATAATTGAAGGCTACAGGAATAAAACGGGGATTATCATTAAAAGAGAATATTGAAAAGTCTTCATTTTTAATGTTAATTCTTTTACGGCAAACAAAACACATTTTTTTAAATATACAGTAGAACCTCGTTTAACCGACACTTTCGTTCATTCTCAGGAAATGGGTCCCGCTTGTGTTGGTTAAACCGGGGGGCTACTGTATTTAAAAAGGAACATTTCGAAAACCACTTTTTATTTAGAATGACTAATAATAAACTCTCCATCCCAGCTTGCATATTCTCTTGAAGCTCCTCCTTAAAAACGCGCGGGATATTCGAATAGAATTTTTCTATTGCTCGAATTTTGAAACTCCCGTTTACAACACTAACGTTATAGTTTTTTTAACCTAAAAATTAATGTGTGTATAACAGCCTTATTGTGTAATTTTTCAAAATGAACATTGAAGATCGCAAGAAAGTAGCAACCGAATTAAGAAAATTTAAAAAAGATGATCTTATCGAAGTTATTCTAACGGGTACGCTTCCAGTAGATTTTCCAGTCGCTTTCGAAGTGTGCATTAGAAATCAAACTAACTTTAGTGGTGAATTGTTAAACAGTTTGAAACAGCAGATTGACACGTTAAAAGCTACGATTCATGATAAAAATGTAATAATAGAACTTTTAAATACTTGTGATGATAAAATGAATAAAAAACAGCACGTGGTCGGTATATTAGAATCGACAGGTGTGGCGCCTGCTTTAGAGGCAAATAACCTAAAAAATGTAGGTAGTATAGCCAGTAGTTCGAATATTACTCCGATTCCGATTACCTTAACCTCAACTGAAGTATTCAAAGTTCAAAACGTTGATGTTGGTTGTGACTAATTTGAATACCGAAGGTGGAAGCAAGGAGGTGGATAATGACTTCACTGAGGTGATTAGCAAAAAGAAGAAAAGGAACAAACGAAAATCAAAGGCAAGTAAAACTAATGACGGTTCTAATAACGGCAAAATTGCAGGTATCGAAGGTCCATCGAATAAAAAAGTTGTTTTCGGGTCGCTGGATGATAGTGTAGAATTTCAAGGAATTGGGAGAAAATGCTGGCTTCATGTTAGTCGTGTTGCTTCTAATGTCACCGAAGAAACTATTTTATCACATATGACAAAAAAATATCCTGTTCAAAAATTCACTTGTACTAATTGTAAGCTGAATACGTACAGTGATTGTGCTTCGTTTAAGATTGGTGCGGATCTTACTCTACGTGAGTCTTTAATTGCTCCTGAGTTTTGGCCCAGAGGCGTTAAGGTTCGCAGATTTAATTTCTTTCGGGGACCGAGAAGCTCCTGCGCCTAGTGCTTTGGATGCTTCTCATAGTCGTGAAAATACCAATTTAAGCATCTACATGCATAATTGTGGTGGTATCAAAACAAAGCTTAATGAACTTAGTGACAACATCAACTGTTGTCTCTACGATATAATAATTCTAATCGAGACCTTCCTTGACCATAGCATTGCCTCCAGTGAACTAAAGTTTGATAACTATAATGTTTTTCGATGTGACCGTTCAACTGTATCAAGTATGAAAACTAGTGGTGGAGGCGTACTTATGGCCGTTCGCAAAAATCTGAGAAGTATTCAAATCGACACAGTGTAAATATTCCGGATGTTGGTTCTTTGCATTCACAACTGGAATTTGTTAATTATATTTTTGACTATAAATCTGCTGATTTTGATGTCATCAATAACTGCCTGTTGGATATAAATTGGTCGGAGGTTTTAAGTTCTGATGATATTGATGTAGTTGTCGATCATTTTTATCATGAATTGTGGCTTATCATCACTGCCCATGTTCCACGTAAGAAGATAACAGCTTCCAAGTATCCCGTATGGTTTTCGAAGGAATTGATTAACCTAATAACTGATAAGAAGATTATGCATAAATCATTTAAGATTACTCGTAGCTTAATTGATTACCAGAATTTTTGCAAACTGCGTGATAAAGCTAAGAAACTTAGCTTAACTAAACTTTAAAAATTAAAAAATTAAGAAACTTAAACAATTGCTACAAATCCTAAATCTTTCTGGCGTTATGTTGACAACTGCAAAAAAGTTAGTGGGTATCCGGCTTGCATGTTTTTAGGCGATGAAATTTCCTCCTCTGGCCAGGAGTGTGTTGATCTGTTTGCTAAGCAATTTTCTAAAGTTTACTCAAGAAATGATGCTCCACATGCTAAATACGTTTCGAGCAATGTTGTTAACTGCGACTTGTTCAAAATCTCATTGAGTGAAGTCTTTGACGCAATCTCACAATTGCCAGACAGTGTAAATTGTGGTCCTGATGGACTTGCTGCCGTTTTTATAAAGAGATGCCAGTATTCGCTGTCGACCCCAATTTTTAAAATGTTTGAACTGTCGTTGTCTAGTGGTCGTTTTCCACGTATTTGGAAGAAGAGTTTCATAACTCCTATTTTTAAAAAAGGCAAACGAGGTGATATCGGGAATTACAGGGGAATTTCTATTCAATCGACTATTCCAAAGATGCTGGACAAACTAGTTTCTGTTCAACTTATGCAAGTCTGCAAATACTATATCATTGACAATCAACATGGGTTTTTACCTGGTCGTTCCACAACCACCAACTTATTGTCGTTTGTAACGTTTATTTTTGATGCATTCAGGAATAACGAGCAAGTTGATGCCGCTTATACGGATTTTTCAAAGGCCTTTGATCTTGTGGACCTCTCAGCTCTTTCGTCCAAACTAACTGCTTTAGGCTTTGGTTCCAAAGCTGTTGAGTGGTTGGTCAGTTTTCTTAAAGATAGAATTCAGAATGTGAAAATTCAGAATTTTGTCTCCGATGATATAATGGTGCACTCCGGTGTTCCCCAAGGTTCCCATTGTGGACCTATTCTTTTTTTATTGTTCATTAACGACATTGGATTTTATATAAAGCATAGTTCGTTTTTGTTATTTGCCGATGACCTCAAAATCTTCAAGATAATCAGGTCAATTGAGGACTGTTTGTTATTGCAATCTGATCTGGATAGTATTCAACGTTGGTGTGCCGATAACAAGCTTTGGCTAAACTTTGAGAAATGTTCCGTTATCTCATTCAAAAGACATATTAGTTGTGATGCATTCAAGTACAAAATTAGTGGCGTGGAATTAAATCGAGTAGTTGAAATCGATGATCTGGGTGTTCGTTTGGACTCCAAATTATCTTTTAAGAGCCACATCGATAACATATGCAGTAAGGCTATGCGCACGTTGGGGTTTGTTTACTTTTCCTTAGTTCGATCTCAACTAGAGTATGCCTCCTGTGTATGGTCTCCCTTCTACGAAACCCACATTTCTAGGTTGGACAAGGTGGAACGTAAGTTCCTGAAATACCACCACTTCAAGTGTGGTGGCGTGCAGGATGACTTTTGCCAAGAAGATGCTTTAATGAATTGTGGGACCAAATCTTTGTAATACAGAAGAATCGTCATCGATTTATGCTTTGTCCATCGATTGTTGAATAAAAGGATTAGTTGTGATATTTTATTGGATCGCTTCAAGTTTCGTGTGGCCGTATACAGGGTGTCCCCGCACTCGCTTTACATAACTTAGGTGGTGATAGAGGACACTTTTGTAAGAACAATATTTAAAAAAAAATTTTTTCTAAATTCAAACCCTCGAGAGTTAGACCTCTTTAAAGCATTTTTTTTAATTTCCACCTTAACGTGGCCATAGCTCCGAAAGTAATGATTTTTCAGTAAAAATGGTTTAGTGCTTTTTAAAAGAGCGTGAAATAATCTACAAACTAGGTTTACACCTTTTATTGTCTAAATTCAACGGCTTTCGAGTTATGAATTAAAGTAAGCTAAAAAATGTCGAAAAATTTGAGCTTTTCTTTTTTTTGATTTTTTTCAAAACCCTGTATCTTTTAAACGAAACATTTTACAAAAAATCTGACGCCCCATTTCGGATAGGAAATTTAACGGACTACAACTTTTGTCTAGTAAACATTTTTGAAAAACCAATCTATTTCACAGAAAATCAGAAAGTAACAAACAAGGCAGCTACAAAACATAAAATTAAATTCACAAAATTTTTATTTTTTTGAAAAATTATTTTATTAATTAATTTTAAATTATTACATTAATAAAGTAATTGTTGAAAATGACCACCCTCATTATCAATACACAGTCGTGATTGTTTTAAAAGCTGTTTGTCGAAAAAAATCGATTTTTCGACACTTTTAATAGCAGAAATTCGAATTTTTGACACGTTTCACACTCACCGATTGACCAAAATTGGCCTCGTGATTGACCGATCAATCCCTCGACCTTGTTGACCACCCCTGCTATAATGGCTCTTAACAAAATAGGAAATTTTATAAATAATACTATAAAGCATATTTTAAAACGAGCACGACTGTGTATTGAAAATGAGGGTGGTCATTTTCAACATTTACTTAAATAATCTAATAGTTTAAAATCAATTAATAAAATAATTTTTCAAACAAAATAAAAATTTTGTGAATTTAATTTTTTGTTTTGTGGCTGCCTTGTTTATTATTTTCTAATTTTCTGTGAAATGGATTGGTTTCTCAAAAATTTTTACTAGACAAAAGTTGTAGTCCGTTAAATTTCCTATCCGGAATGGGGCGTCAGATTTTTTGTAAAATGTTTCGTTTAAAAGATACAGGGTTTTGAAAAAAAACAAAAAAAAAAAAAGCTCAAATTTTTCGACATTTTTTAGCTTACTTTAATTCATAACTCGAAAGCCGTTGAATTTAGACAATAAAAGGTGTAAACCTAGTTTGTAGATTATTTCACGCTCTTTTAAAAAGCACTAAACCATTTTTACTGAAAAATCATTACTTTCGGAGCTATGGCCACGTTAAGGTGGAAATTAAAAAAAATGCTTTAAAGAGGCCTAACTCTCGAGGGTTTGAATTTAGAAAAAATTTTTTATTAAATATTGTTCTTAGAAAAGTGTCCTCTATCACCACCCAAGTTATGTAAAGCGAGTGCGGGGACACCCTGTATAATACAAGGCATGAGGACTTGTTTGTGATTGAATATAATAGAACAAATTATGGAATGCATAGCCCCCTAACTAGGATGTGTCGTTTTGCCAATAAGTTAAACAAATTTGATAGTTTTAATTTATTGGGCAGTACATATCCTCAGTTTAAGAGGAACCTCATGTGGAATTTGAATGCATTGGATTGTCATTAAACTGGCATTATGTATATTTCTTTTGTTTCTAAATTTTGAATTTTGTAAATTGGTTTACCCGTTAAATAAATAAATAAATAAAATAAATAAATAAATAAATTTCGGGCAGTGGTAAACTCAGCCGCTTAAGGGTATTTTAATCCTCTCGGATTAAGCTTTGGCTTAATCTGCATAGGTAAACTCAGCCTGGAAGTCTTAATCCGCTTAAGGTATTTTAATCCTCTCGGATTAAGCTTAGGCTTAATCTGTATAGATAAACTCAGCCTGGTAGTCTTAAGCGGCTAACATAGGCGCAACTAGGGTCAAAAGTTTGGGGGGCTAAAAAAATGTTTTCAAACATTTAAAATAACGAAAAATTGGGATATTTTGGGGGGCTAACTTTAATTTTGGGGGGGCCTAACCCCCCCATAATTGCGCCTATGGCGGCTAAGATTAATCAATACTACCAATTTTATAATAAAATCTTAAAAACGTAGTGTTTTTAAAAATGTTTAAAAATATTGAAGAATTTAACAAGATACGCAACCTAAAGAGCAAAAACGTGTCGAAAAAAATGGGTCGAGATGTGGACGTTAGCGTTGATTGGTAGAATAGAATAATTATAAATATTCATTCAATCAACGCTGAAGGATAATCAATGTTAACGTCACCTACATCTCGACCCATTTTTTTTCGACACGTTTTTATTCGTAAGGCTGCGTATCTTTTAAGTTCTTCAATCAACAATTTAACAAAGTAATATATGATATGCTGTAATTTGAAGGTTATTGGCTATATTCAGTTTTGAGTCATCTTTCATAAAAAACAAAAATGAAAAAATTTATAAAAAATATATAGTTAGGTACATATTACAGTTATCAACTGATGGTTCGCATTTTGGGCTGACATGCGGGAGCGAGTTTGCTCCGAGCAACATACGTGAGTAAATTTGCAACCGACATAATATATATGTGCGTAATATATGAAATCGAAAGAATTTATATATTGCGCACATTTTGCCCACAAGATTTTTTTAGCTCCGAGCAACATGCACGAGCGCTTTGCTCCGAGCAATAAAAGTAATATATGATATGCTGTAATTTGAAGGTTATTGGCTATATTCAGTTTTAAGTCATCTTTTATAAAAAAACAGCTTTCTACGATTATTCGTTTTTGAATTGAACTTGACACAAGCTCAGCGCCTATTGATTTGTCCCCTTAACAAAGTAATATGATATGCTGTCATTTGAAGGTTATATTGGCTATATTCAGTTAACAAAAAAAATTAAAAAATAGTGAAATATTAAAACTACACTACATTACACTGAATACACCCCATTTCGCCGTCCCTAAAAATTTGAACGCTAACCTAAGGTCCACCGTGGATTGTTAATGGTGCCCTCATTAAAAATAAATCGATTTCTACCACTAACCTAAGCTCGCACTGTTCGAGCTCTCTTTTAACGGTCCCCTCATGAAAACAAATCGTTTTCTAACACTAACCTAAGCTCGACCGGTGTAATTCTCTTTTCAAGGTCCTTTCATAAAAAAAAATCGTTTTCTAACACTAACCTAAGTTCGACCGGTGAATCTAGTTTTTAACGGTCCCCTCATTAAAAAAAATCGTTTCCTTACACTAACATAAGCTCGACCGATGGATCTAGCTTTTCACGGTTCCCTCATTAAAATAAATCTCATTAGCTAACACTTACCTAAGTTCGGCCAGTGGATCTCTCTTTTCAATGTAATATTTTCCTCGTTGGCTAACTATCTCTTTGACAATTTCCATTGTATGTGATGAACTGTATTTCGGTTTAAACAAAACTTCTAACTAACTTTTAACTTTACTAACTTCTTAGTCCTTACACTACACTACATTATACTAGTACCGTTGCTAGTACTGCGTAAAAGTACCAACCATATGATATTTGGGCCACCCTGTATGGAAATTATTAATTAACTAACCGTCCTAACCTAAGGTAGGTACGGTCCTGGAATAGGCAGCCATCTGATATTTGGGGCCACCCTGTATGGCAAGGCTTAGGTATTTACCGGCTGAGTTTACCTGTGAAGATTAAGGCAGAAAATTCCTAGCAGGCTGAGTTTATCTAGTAGGATTAGTAGCCTTTCTGTTAAGCGGCTGAGTTTACCATCGCCCGAAATACCATTTTTTTAGCTCAAACAGGAACCGAGTTTTAAAGTGGTGTTGAAAAAATTAAAAACCAATAAAATCAAGGAAGAAATTGAAAAATATGAACGCAAAAAATCACCAGTATTCCTAACATTTAAAAGACAAAATAGCAACCCCCCCTATTTCATATTGAATTGGAAGTAAGAGAAAATAACAAGGACATCTACAAAATTCAAGTCCTGCAGCGGCAAATAGTATCGTTTGAGCCCCCATATCAGAGACGTGAGATACCTCAATGTTCCCGCTGCCAAAATTATGGTCAGACAAAAAAGTACTGCAATCGCCAACCTCGTTGTGTTATGTGGTAAACTACATCTCACCCAGAAATGTACTAAGATCAGAGATACACCAGTTTTTTGTGCTCTATCCACAGGAAAACACACAGCGACACAGCTAACTATAAATAGGCTTACCATACGTCCCGGTTTGACCGGGATTGTCCCGGTTCCAGGTATTGGTCCCGGCGTCCCGGCCGGTTTGGTATTTTTTCCCGGTTACTAAGTATTAGGTATCATTTTAAAAGAGCGCGGGAGCAAGCGAGCGGAGGCGGGCCCCCCGCCTCATCTCGCCAGCGCACTCACTATACTTTTTTGGTGCTTTTTTGTGCCCCCCGGGAACTTCAGCACCCTTAGAGCGTGTTTTTTCGATCATGAAACACATTTGGTCAGACGATTGAGGCCGCATGCTAGAGTCTATTGTACGAGCTCTTCTGTACTGCAAACTTATAACTTTGACATTTCATGTAATGAATTTTTTGAAAAAATTAAAAAGGATAGTTAACACAATTTTGAGAAAGGTTCACTCTAGTGTAAAGTGACCACACGTCCCGATTTTGGCGGGATAGTCCCGCTTTTTGGTGGACTGTCCCGCGTCCCGCCGATTTTTAAAAATGTCCCGCTTTTTTTTTAGAAAATATCTGCATTTCCCCGGTATTTTTGTCAAAAATTCCAAATTACCTTTATTATTTTTTAGTTTTACTAAAAAAAAAAAACGTTGACCACGTCCCCTTTCAAAAAAAAATTTTTTTTCGAGCCTTTTTTTAAGTCCCGCTTTGTCTCAATGAAAATATGGTCACTTTACTCTAGTGAAAAGTACGAATGGTACAATAAATAATTAAAAAAATACATTTTCTGTAGGTATAAGTTACAATATTATTGTACCCTTTTTTATATTTTCAAAAATAAAAAAAATTGTTACAACATTATAAAACGTTTTTCACAAAAATTCTGTTTTTTTTTTCAATGCTGTTCAAATTCTTACTTTTGTCCCGGTTTGAGACTCCATAATTATGGTAAGCCTAACTATAAAGGGTATCCAATCTGCAAAGAAATGAGAAACAGAAAATATCCACTGCTACGTAGCCTAAAGCAACAATCTCAAGTAGCATCAACCTCCATCCAACCAAATCAAGAAGTCCAACCTCAAATCTTACAAAGATTTCAATCTAAAAGCATCGCTCCATGGTACATCACCAACGAAGCTAATCCCTTTTTTTATTCAAAATTGAAAGTAGTATTCACAACCAAAAAGGCGTAGAAAAATAATAATTTCAATTTGAAATTAGAACTATTTTTGAATGAAAAGATCATTATTACTTAACTTGATCGTTGTTATTACAACGTGATTAGAAATCATATCAGCAAAACAGCAGATGCACCTGTTCGTGAGATGAGGGAAGCTTTCGCCCACTTCTGTTAGATACCACAGTGAAATTCTGAGAAGTATCAGATAAAATAGTGTCGGTTAAGACAGGTTGTACTGTATTTTATTTTTTTAAATATGTGTTTCACTTTGTTTTCAAATAATACTAACTGTCAATTCTAAAGTAGACATTGTTGTTGTAAAAGCATAACATTCAAAAATCCTAGTTTTTACTTTCGAAAATGTAAAAAATAGGTTTTTAAAGTAAAAATAGCGATAAAATGCAGATGATAAAACACAAAGTGATAGAAATCACATCTTTGTGCCGAAGGTTTTCCCCAAAACGAAACTGTTGACTTAAGAAACGTTCCAACCAACAACTCTCTAATGATTCGAAAATAAGTCAATTATAACCAAACCACAACAACGACAGACATGTTTCGATCTTGTTAGATCTCATCAGTGACGTACAGTTATGGATTTGGTTATAATTGACTTTAAGTTTTTACCTATATAGCATTAATTCGCGCAATGCTAATAAGTATAAAACGACCCGTTTATATAATAAAATAAACACACGGATGTGATGTGGAAGCACTTTTCCGAGAGGTCGTGAAGACATGTCATTATACGACAGTACTAAATATGTTGAGGATAAACCTTCAATCAATCAATCAAAATGCTATATAGGTAAAAACTTAAAGTCAATTATAACCAAATCCATAACTGTACGTCACTGATGAGATCTAACAAGATCGAAACATGTCTGTCGTTGTTGTGGTTTGGTTATAATTGACTTATTTTCGAATTTTTACAATTCTTGGCAACTGGTTAAGTTGCGCCATTTTGACCTCGCGAAGGGTCTTGATTGAAGGTTTATCCTCAACATATTTAGTACTGTCGTAATGACATGTCTTCACGACCTCTCGGAAAAGTGCTTCCACATCACATCCATGTGTTTACTCTCTAATGTTTCTTTAAAAAATTTTTAGATACCTAAAGGTACAACATGAAGATTGCTGTAAAAAACAAAGCAATTATTGTGATTGCTAAAAACCCAATTAGGCGCCCCAAAGTGGAGCAGTTAATGCCTTCAAATATTTAGGGACAAAAATAACAAGTAGCAGAAATTTTCA
The DNA here is from genome assembly GCA_958510855.1 of Rhagonycha lutea. NCBI lineage: Eukaryota > Metazoa > Arthropoda > Insecta > Coleoptera > Cantharidae > Rhagonycha > Rhagonycha lutea. The sequence continues at coordinate 17,761,156 of OY294042.1, forward strand.
CCAGTCCAACAGCAAGCAACGAAAACAGGCCAAGTAATTGGTTACTGAAGAAACATTATCTAGCAAAACAAGTAGGTATAAATATATGCGCCAAACTAGAATACGAGCATATAGTAAAAGAAATAATACAGTATGGACAGTCCCTGGTCGGCCCTTTGTTCTTGGGTGTTCTAAAAAATCTGAAATAGTTTGAGTTCATTTGTAGTACCCTAGGGGGCTACCTTTTGTTATTTATGAATTCTAACCTATAAGTTTGACGTTTCGTGAATAGTTGTCGTGTCACGTGTCGTGCGACCGACTGCAACATCTGTGAACTCTCTTCGAAAGAGGACCAAATACAATTGAAATAGACTGCGACATCTGTGAACACCTATACGTACTCAAACTATTTTCAGACATGCGTATAAAAATTTGGAACGGCAAAAATGCTCGACTGTCCATACTGTATTATTTCTTTTACTATGATACGAGAGCCACCTTTTAAGTTTTTACAAACGACCACTAGATGGCGCTATTGAAATCTGTTATTACTATTTTCGTAAAATTTCACATTTTTTATTGTGACACCAGTGAATGGTTAGAAATTGACGAAGTAGTTTGTTTACAGTGAGCGTTTAAAAAACAATTTTGTGAGAAAAATGGAAATTTCACGTGAAGGTTTTCGTTGGATGATTTTTTACAATTTTAGCAAAGGCCTAACTCAACAACAATGCGTAGAATCGCTTCGTTCCACTTTTGGTAACGAAGCATTATCAGAAAAGACAGTATATAATTGGTTTGCAGAATTTCGTCGTGGTCGTGCGTCTGTCAGTGACGAATCTCGTGAAGGTCGACCAAAATGTGTTGTTATTCTAGATAACATTGATGCTGTGCGAAACATGATTGTAGAAGATCGACATGTGACATATGGTGAAATAGAGGCATCTTTAGGCATATCGAAGACCATTCGATTTTGCATGAACATTTAGCGGTAAAAAAGATCTGTTGTCGATGGATTCCGCATAACTTGACTGAAGCACAAAAAAAGGCTCGTGTTAATTGGTGTAAGGAAATGCTTCAAAAATTTGACCAAGGAACATCAAAATCCGTATACAACATCGTCACAGGTGACGGATATATTCATATGAACCGGAAACCAAGCAGCAATCCACAGTGTGGGTGTTTCAAGACGAACCGAATCCTACAAAAGTTGTTCGTTCACGAAGCACTTCCAAAAAAATGATCGCTTTCGTCTTCAGTGTCACTGGACATGTCGCAACCATTCATTTGGAGGACCAAAGAACAGTGAATGCTGAATGGTATACGACAATTTGTTTGCCAAAACTCATCGAGGAAATTAGGAAAAACAACAAAAAACATCGCATCATTCTTCATCATGACTATGCCAGCTCTCACACAGCACGTCAAACAATTTCTTATTTGAAGGAGAAAAACATCGAATTAATGACTCATTGCCCGTATTCACCCGATTTATCGCCTAACGACTTCTTTTTGTTCCCCAATATCAAACAAAAAATGCGTGGACAAAGATTTTCATCACCTCAAGAAGCAGTTGAAATCTTCAGAAACCTGGTTTTTGAGATACCATCTTCAGAGTGGAAAAATGTTTCGAAACTTGGTTTTCACGTATGCAAAAGTGTATCAATCTTAAAGGCGAATATTTTGAAAAACAATAAAACAGTTTGTTCCAAAAAAAATCTTTTCTTTCCTAGTTTTTGTAAAAACTTAAAAGGTACCCCACGTATAAAGTGATAATCCGTTATGTTCTAACATAATAATGCAACAGAAACAAGGGCGGAAGCTGTCAAAACAAAATACCAGGACGGAGGAAATGAAGATCCTAAGATATACATCCCAGGAGTAAAGTGGCGTTCACAATGAAGTGGGGTCTTGCCTTGCTTCGGTAGAAAGCTGGCAAGCGCCAATTAGATTAAAGCATTTTCTTCTATTCTTTTCTATAATTAAATAATTCGTTCGTTTTGATTGGCTCTTTCTAGCTTTCTACCGAAGCAAGGCAAGACCCCACTTCATTGTGAACGCCACTTAACACTTCTGGACCACCAAAAAAGTAAGTATATAAGAACGAAATGTGGCTTACAATATAAGTTGTTAAATGAACCAAGACCAGAAGAAAAGCATGAAATGATCACGTGTATAGCATAGGATAGACAAAACGATATTCCTACTTTTCTTCCACATTCAATTACAAATATTTTGCAGTTTATGATCATTATCAAAATCATTATTGTTACCTATTATTATTTCCAGTCTGGTTTGATGTTCAACATTTTACAGAAATTGGTCCTACTGCTATGCTCTTCTCTCTTTACCACATAGACACTAAGGGGGTTATTCTGTAACTCTTAAGGAATTATTTAAAGCCGTAAAGTTTGGTTTACACCCATAATATTGCCGGATTTGTAACGCAAATTGCTCTAATTTGGGCCACTTGCCCCGCTGATCTACGAATGGAAAGGTAGACAGGCCAGCTAAGGGATTACACCCCCGTCCAGTGCCAGAGCATGGGTCGCGCGGACGCGGTTCGTAGGTTCTTCCGTTGGCTCAGGCGATCAATTGGCAACTAACTAAGAAAAAAAACCTTTCGGGCGCCGCGCCAGTCCTCTAAATAAAATACGGAAGTAAATAAGAGTTGATTTTATTTAAAAAACAAAGTTTAGATAAAGATGGGGTTGACAATATCTGATTCCAAAACTCCAATAGGAGACACAAAACACATAACAAAGCAAGTGAAATCCAAGATACCCTGAGGGGATACCTTGGGACAATCAAATCAAAAAAATAAAATACAGATGAGTTGCCATATGAAAACAACTCACTAAAAATAATCCGCGCATCCAGGAGATTGCCCAACGCAGACATAAAACGTTGGTAAAATTGACTGCAAATAACACATTCGCAAGAGATATCATCAAGTAAAATTAAATACAGCAATTGCTTTCTAACTTACCCTTCCACCTCAATCCGTCCGATTCAACATCTCAATTCTTTTGGAACCTCTGGAATATTAATGGTTCATCGTTTAAACTGAGTTTCAGGTGTAAAGCTAAAAATAACAAAAACTGCACAATTAAACAAGAATCAATTCACCTGCGAACGGTATAGCATCTTAATGTCGATGTAAATAATTGAGATAAGCAAATCTCTTAAATGCGCTTCAAAATAAAACTAATTAATGGTTTTCCAGCCATCCTACGTCGTTGGTGCTGTCCTAACCACTAGAGATGGAATAGTGGTATAGGCTCACGCTACCGCTGCGACAAAAATCCCACAATGTTGGAATGGAGCTCGCACGTCTTCCCAAAAAGTATGGATAAATCGTCAAAGGAGACGGCCAAAGTGACAAACTTATCACACCACTTCTTAATCAAAAATGCAAAACTGCGGTGAAGCTGGGGATAAACGAATGTTGATCAGTCCTGCCCTCTCCATTGATCTCATACAGGAATGGTGAACCCAAAAACGAAATTCCAACATCATTAAAAATGGCTGCCACAGATGGTTCGACACAGGAATCAAGGTCATCACAGGTGGAAACAAGATAACCAAACTGCTGGCCCATATCCATACAAATAACCATATGGTTGGTGGATACAAACAGCCAGATGGACAATCGGGCTACTGATCACCATGTGCACCCGCTCAGAAAACCATAATTAAAATTGGAAACCAAAAATTGACGTCACAGAAAATTGACGTGGTAGTACGAAAAAAGCTAAAATTTATCAAAAGTCAAACTTCCGCTCAAGATAGAAAATAATGCAATCTTACCCACAAATGTAGCACAGAAGGTAAAATAAAAGATCACTTCAATAAACTAACAATTTGTGGCTTTTAAAAACATAAAATTGCACAAACGTAAAATGAAACTTCTACTTTTCATAAAGATAAGCGAAGAATGAAATTTTGATAAACTTTCGAAATTCAAAACGCGTGCGCGTGTTTGAAACGCACACAGGGTGATGCATAGATTTCCGCCAAAATATAAATAATAGCATTTGAAATGCTACAACCGGATGTATTTAATTCAATTATAAGTGTAAGTAAACCAAACTTTACGGCTCTAAAGGATTCCTTAAGAGTTCCAGTATAACCCCCTAAAGACTAAAGTCACTTTGTCTTTATCCAATGTTATCCTGTAGATCTTCCAGCAACAGGGCTATCAGAATTCTCTCAAACAGTTTCCCGAAAGTGCTGTTGATAATCAAGTCACCTTTTTTTAAAGCTGTATAGCTTTATGTATGTATATCTAGATTTGCCAGCAATTGAACTATTTATAACTGGGTAGGACGTTAGTAATTATTTCCAACTGCCTTTATCCAAGTGAAATAATTCCACCGATGTTATCCAAATGTAACAAACTGTGTGGAGGAGTGAGGTAAATAATTAAAGGTATCGCTGACACCAAAACCAAATTGGGGAAACAAGATTTTGGTTCGGACCTCGCATAGAATTATTGTAGAGGAGGTAGAATTGCATTTCATATCGGTTGACAATAATAATTAAAATGATAGATTCCCCTCCACCAGATAAGACATCCGACTGTTAGCTGCCCCGAAAGTGGTAAAGTTAGGAGTAAAAATAATGTTGAACTTGTTTATAATACCTCAACGAGTAGTTTGGTTGGATTTATATCAGGCATTTTGATGTCTCATTATTCATTAATCTTCATTACCCCTTTTTTTCCGCCCACTCCTGGACATAAGCCTCTCCATATTATGGAGGTTTTTTGGCCATAACTCACCACGCTGGCCAGACGGGTTGGTGAGTAGTCTGCAGATCGATTTTGGACTATAGTTGTTTTACATCCGGTAGCAGCTTGCTAGCCTAGCATTCAGATGTGCCTGTGGCCCTGTTTTTTGTTAACGGTGGCAATTCGTCAACTCAGGGGGACCGCCGCACACTGGGCTGAAAAATGATGTAAAAATTTATTTTCCAATTAATGTTTATATAGTAAATTTTTTTAGTTGGTAATATTAAAAAAATCGCACATTACATTCGCAAAATTCGTTATGTTCTGGTGGATTGTTTTGCGTTTAAATGCTTATGAATATTAAATATGATTATATTAAACAGATGATACTCATAGCAATGCGTTTATTTTAAAATTTATAGGTAAAATAACGATTTTAGGGTTTATCTTAACTTGAACTTTTCGAGCGTTCTATAAAATTGAGAACTTTAAAATTTAGACCTGCGTTACTGTTACCTAAACATCTATATCGTGTATCAATTTCTCGCTGGAATGTTTGCCTATAAGGAAGATATTGTCATTTCAAGTTTTAATCTCTTAATTTTATGTACCAAATCCGCTCATTTTCATCATAAAAATATGAAAAAAATGAAAATATAAATGTATATCAAATATATTTGTAACACGTAAAAGGAATTAGATTAGTAAATTATTAAAATATATCAATTAATTTACTATCACGTATTAAAAACTAACCAATTATAGTTAGAAAATACTATAATAATTTATTATTGTTGCATTGATTATACATAGCGTAAAAGAGTTACCTATCAGCGAAAATTTAAAATTAGTTTTGTTACCAGAACCCACCTAAACAAATTTATATTTGATTTAAACTAATTTAAATTAATTTTTATTAATATATGAAAATAAATTATTAGTAGCTACATAATTATTAATTTGTATCGCTTTCAGTAGCGTCTGTTAATTCAATTTCTGGAGTTAATTCCAGTAATTCCAAAGTTTCGGGTAAAAGATTTTTTGTTTGTCTTTTCTGAAATGGCCGAATACTTGATATAAAAGGATCTGAAGATATTAGCATATTATGTAAAATATCTTCGTTGGATGCTTCCCTGCAAAACTTTCTAGATCGGGTTTCTCTATATTTTCGAAAATCCTTATTTCTTGCTTCGGAAGCTTCTTCTGATAACTGGCCAATCGGAAGAAGAGCGTGTTTAATAATGCCTTCACCATGAAAAAGTATTTTGTGAAGTGAAACTGGCATATAATACCACTCATATAGTGAAACATACAAATTCGCTGTTTCTTTTGCAAATATTTTGAATTTTGTCAGATTAATTTTTTCACCGGACGCTATTGCATGTAATATTGTACGAATTCTTTTTATAAGATCAACATCTATACTAGTTATTTCTGCTGATATTTCTGCATTTTCAAAAAATTTTCTAGCAGTGTTTCCATCATTTGTCGTGCCATGTCCTTGTTTTACTATATCGACGAGTAAGCCAAGTCGAGTTTTAAAAAGATTTTGAACTTTTCTTTTTTTGCTTTCTTTCATTTCTTTTTGTTCTGCAGTTTTAGCCGACCATTTCTTAAATTCGAGATTATAAGAAATGTGTAGTAAACACTCGAAGCTTCTAATCCAAGCATGCAAAGGAGAAATTCCAAATTTATAATTATCTTCGTTAGGAATTTTATCTTCTAATTTTTGGAAATTGTTCATCTCGCTTGGTTTTGCTTTACAAATATAACATACCATTGAGGAAGTAGTTTCTGTTAGTGTTTGACATACTTTGCCGTCTACCATAGTGAAACATACTATATGCCTGATTGTAATATTTTCTTTGTATTTTGTCAATATTAACGTATCAATTTGTCTTTGCAAAAATTTCATTTCGTTCTTTATAACTTCTGTACTTTCCTTAATAAATTCAAATTTAATTGGGCGACAAAAGAAAGTTGAAGATGGTCGAGAATTAGTCCAAATGATATCAGATTCATCTTTATGATAAAGTTTTAGGGGAACTAAAGCTGTCATAAAAATACTTGAATCATGAGCAGTTTCATCTGAAAATTTTTGTTTGTATGTATTTTGACCGGAAGCTCCATCAAAGCCGCATTTACTTATTAATGTGAATTCGCCACTTTCATTTGTTTGCACATATTTTAAAATTCGGCTAACAGTGTGATCTAAAAGTTCTTGCAAATTAATTTGTGCAACAGTTTCAGTCACGGTTATGGATTCTCTCCTAGGATAACAATCATTTTTTGCTTGTTGAATTTTATAATTCGATGCATGAAAGCTTTCATATTTTAGCGAAAATGAGCGGATTTGGTACATAAAATTAAGAGATTAAAACTTGAAATGACAATATCTTCCTTATAGGCAAACATTCCAGCGAGAAATTGATACACGATATAGATGTTTAGGTAACAGTAACGCAGGTCTAAATTTTAAAGTTCTCAATTTTATAGAACGCTCGAAAAGTTCAAGTTAAGATAAACCCTAAAATCGTTATTTTACCTATAAATTTTAAAATAAACGCATTGCTATGAGTATCATCTGTTTAATATAATCATATTTAATATTCATAAGCATTTAAACGCAAAACAATCCACCAGAACATAACGAATTTTGCGAATGTAATGTGCGATTTTTTTAATATTACCAACTAAAAAAATTTACTATATAAACATTAATTGGGTCCGTCAAGTTGGACCCCCGACTTTGGAATTTTGAAATTTTTTTTACGTCATTTGGAAGTGCTCGCGAAGTGCTGGCGAGTGCTCTAATGTATTTTGAAAGTGCTGGGTCCGTTAACTTTTTATTGGCGATTAATCATTTTCAGCCGGGCGGGGGCCAACTTGACGCACACCCCCGACTTTGGAATTTTGAAATTTTTTTTACGTCATTTGGAAGTGCTCGCGAAGTGCTGGCGAGTGCTCTAATTTATTTAGAAAGTGCAGAGTCCGTTAACTTTTTATTAAGATTTGAAATATCGAATTTTAGAAAAGCTCCGAGCAAGATACATTGAATTCAAATTCAATTAAAAAAGTAGTTACCAATTAAGTAATACCAGTATCAAGTAATACCAATTTACAAAATTTACCTACTATATAAGGAACTAGATACTACACGACAAATATAAAAAATAGCTTAAATACCTTAAAAGAATAAATTTGAAATGGACAGCATTGAAGAAAATTCCTATAATTTAGACCAAAATAAATATAGAATTATAGAAGAATGCTTACTTGAACATAATGTTGAGAAATCTATATTTCAAAAAAATGGTAAAGCAGTATATCCTTCGGATGAAGTTTACGCAAAAGTTTCCACCGAGTTGAAAGCGAAATACCAATTAAACTATAACCAGAAGACTATTTATAACTTAATAACGAAACAAAAATTAGAAAAAATCGTACAATTACAAAAAACTTTATATTCTGATACTGCGAAAATAGAATTTATGGAAATGGAAATTTCAAATGACGATGATGATGATTCCGACGCTAATAGTGAACATACTCTAAATTTTGTTATGACTCTTTCTACTTCGGAGTGGAACAAAATTAAACCAAATGAAGTTTTTTATAAAGATGGAGAAACCGAGAGAGAATATTCAGTTTTGGTTCCATATGAATGGACACCTATCGTTTATGGTCATTTTTGGGATCATACAAAATTGCATTGCACAATTAATTTTGAACGAGGTAGAGTATATACTAATTCTGACATATATTTAAAAATTGAGGGAAATTGTGATACGTGCAAATCAAAACTAAAGTGCATTCTTGACCACCAACCAATAAATGAAGAGCGAGTGTTATTTAAATGTAGTTATGTAGGAAACTATTGCATCAACCATGAAAATTGTAAAAAAAGAAAATTGGCCGGTAGCCAAAGGGCAATGATTGGAAAACAACTAATTGAAAATCGTGTAACAGCATCAACTTATAGGAAAAGGCAAGCGAATGCCTGCATGAAAATGGGCGACGTTGATCCTCCACACTTACCATCGAATAAGGTACTACGAATGGCAAAGTACGAATCTGGAAGAAAAAACAGAATACATGATGATCCTATTAGCTCCATTTATATTTCCAAGTATAAATATCCTTACAACGCGTATATCAAGGACATTGGAGTAGACGCATTTTTTGTGCACTACTGGTGTTCTGTGCAAATTCATTTATATAATGAGTATGCCAAAAGTCCTGGTTCCAAAGTTTGTATTGATGCCACAGGAGGTGTAGTAAGAAAATTAAAACGTCCCGATACGCAATTATCGCATTCAATTTTTTTGTACGACGTAACAATTAATGATCCGAAAACTAAAGCACAATTTTCTGTTTCCAGTATGCTTTCAGAACAACATGATGGAGATGCTATTCACAACTGGCTCAAACGATGGGTGCGTAATGGTGCTACTATTCCAAAAGAAACTGTGTCAGATATGTCTTTAGCGCTTTTGTCAGGCATAACCAAAGCTTTCACAGCTATGAGCCACATAACATTATATGTAAACGAATGTTTCAATATTTTGTTAAAGGGAAAAGCAATGACAAAACAATTTGTATCCCCTGATGGTGAAATAGATAACCTACAATACATTCCGAAATTAATTCCTGAAATTATTAATTTATCCAAACTCTTACCTCTATGGACAGGTATTATGATTCCATTTTTCCCTAACTCTGGATCAACTGCATCAAGTGCCCCGGTTGAAAGTAATTTTAATAATATAAAAAATCGAGCCTTTTCTGGATCACAGCTCCCAGTTCGCGTAGATAATTTTATTACACAGCATGTTAATTATTTGGAAGGTACAATGAAATTAATCACTGCAAATGAAAAGACGGCGACAAACGAGATAAAAGAAGGAGAAATAGAATGTACAAATGAGGTAGATTTTCAGGAAATACATTCAATTGAAGCTACCAAGAATGATGCTGCCAGTATTTGCTTGAATGATGCAACGGATTCTATGGAAAAAGTTACTGATGAAGATAGTACCCAACTAGATTTTGATACTACTAGAAATGCAAATATTAATGACGATGTTTTCGACGATTCTCCCAATACAAAATCAATCAATTTAAAGGCAGAAGAAGATGAATCGGTAGAAAATTGGCGGAGGGCTAGGCGTTTCAAACACAGCACGTCCACGAAGGTCATATTTAGAACCTCAAAAAGAATGGAAATATTTGGATCTAAATGACAACAGAAACTGTATTCCAATTGGTTTTCTCCGAAATGGTAGTTCGCCTCATTTAAAACCAATTAAAATTAACAAAATCAATTATACCGTTATTAACACTTGCGCATTCGACAGTTTGATGCAAATATTGACAACTTCTCTCTGTGATCAAGAAAAGTTAAAAGATAATTCGAATTTTGGACAAAACAACAATATTCATCAAATAATTATGAAACTATCTAGTGGCAAAGTAGATAGGAGTATCTATGGTTTGAGGGCAAAAATTTTGTCTGACATCTTTGAGGGAAAAACAGTATGTAATATAACAACGATTTCTTCTGTATGTACAATGAGAGAGTTGCTCACTAAGTTGATGAATCATCAATATTTATCCTGGTCAAAAACAGAAAAATCCGTGTGCTTAAATTGCAATGATTCTGATGAATTCTCTACCGCATGTGTAAGTATTTCTGGAATAGAAATTGAAGGTAAGTTAAAAGATATTATAACTCAAGATCAGTTATTAATGTGCACTAATTGTAAAACTAAGACACGACGTAACGAAGTTATGTTGAATAACAATTATTTATTCTTAGAATGGTTAACTGGCAGTGGCGAAGATAACACCTCTCAATTATCAAGTATCCCTTTCAAAATATCAGTGGGAAACAAAGAATACCATCTGCGAGGAATTGTTGAAAATTTTAACCCGACTAACGCAAAAGTTGGTCATTTTGTGGCATATGCTAAACGATTGCATGGGAAGTGGGAACTATACAACGATTTAAAAGAAAAAGTTGATAATCACTGTAATCCTGATAAAATCGTTGTATGTACACTTTTATTCTTTTTGGCAACTTGATAAAATGTCTTAGTTGATATCATAATTTTGTTACTGGTATAATAATTTGTAATAAAAATAAATAAATTAAAAAACCTGTATTAAAATATTACAAAACTACTTTTTTAATTGAATTTGAATTCAATGTATCTTGCTCGGAGCTTTTCTAAAATTCGATATTTCAAATCTTAATAAAAAGTTAACGGACTCTGCACTTTCTAAATAAATTAGAGCACTCGCCAGCACTTCGCGAGCACTTCCAAATGACGTAAAAAAATTTTAATATTTGACAAAATTTAATTTGGCGGGGTACAACTTGACGTTTTTGTCAAAAGCCGATATTTCAATTCTTAATAAAAAGTTAACGGACCCAGCACTTTCAAAATACATTAGAGCACTCGCCAGCACTTCGCGAGCACTTCCAAATGACGTAAAAAAAATTTCAAAATTCCAAAGTCGGGGGTGTGCGTCAAGTTGGCCCCCGCCCAGCTGGAAAAAATTAATCGCTAATAAAAAGTTAACGGACCCAGCACTTTCAAAATACATTAGAGCACTCGCCAGCACTTCGCGAGCACTTCCAAATGACGTAAAAAAAATTTCAAAATTCCAAAGTCGGGGGTGTGCGTCAAGTTGGCCCCCGCCCGGCTGAATATGATTAATCGCTAATAAAAAGTTAACGGACCCAGCACTTTCAAAATACATTAGAGCACTCGCCAGCACTTCGCGAGCACTTCCAAATGACGTAAAAAAAATTTCAAAATTCCAAAGTCGGGGGTCCAACTTGACGGAGCCACATTAATTGGAAAATAAATTTTTACATCATTTTTCAGCCCAGTGTGCGCCGGCTTAACGTGCCCTCCGAATCACGGAGACTTGGTCATAAGAAAGTTTGACTCTCCCCGGGTTTGAACTCGATACCCCGCATTTGCATCCAACTGCGTTAGCTGCAAGGCAATGACCGTCTCATTAATGAGTCGATTAATAATTAATATTTTTAAACTGGCTTATATTAAATAATTGACATAAATCCCTCCCTCTTTAATGCAACTGATTATTATTTTTTAAATGATTACTATATGAAAAATCATTCTATAAACTATAAATTTTAAAGCGATTTGAATTGACTTGCTGAGTAATTCTTTTTAACGCGTTCAAATTTTTTTCCCGCCGACTCCACCCTGGGCTACTGCAATTTTGCTGAATATTCGCTGCTAATGTACTACTAACAGTAAGAATTGGTCTATATGAAAACACTATCAAAAATGCAACGCTACCTCCCCTACTAATAAGATAATGTAATCACTGAGCGTCTTCAAACGAGAAATAAAAGGAAAGTAAACAAGCCTCATTTTACTATAAAATTTTCATAGAAGAAATAGTAAATAAAATATCAGCAAACACAAACTAACTCATAGTTATACCATATAATAGAACATATTATAAAAATAAAACCCACTAAACAATAAAACAAAATAAACTAGCATTTTGAAGCTAATAAATAGGTAATAGCTATCTGACAGCTGTTCTTGACAGGAAACATGGCTGCATTGCAATATCAAAAAAGGCATTCAATTTCAAATGCACACTTTTTTGTGGCTATTATTATAGCTAAAAGAAAGTATGTCATTTTAGCAATATTGGTGATTGCTGCACATGCATGGATTCTTTTTTCTAACTTCTCAGCCATGTTAGCTGCTAAACCCAGCTGTCGGTTAGCTATACTTAGTAACCGATAAGGCAGACTTGCCTTATTTTGCAGTGTTCCTATTGTCTCAACCGTCAACACTGGAAACTGATTATAACTGTACAATTTAAGTAAGATTTTTAGTTTCTAAACTCTAAAAAAATAAATCAATTTTATAAAAAAAGAACTTATAAAAAAAAGAAATAAATTTTAAAAAATGCTGCGAAATAAGGCAAGTATGTCCTATATTTACTTGAAAACGGTTTAATTTATTCAAATTTTCAAAAATAGTTTTAATTTTTATAAAATAATAACTATATTAATATTGATAGTAACATATTGGCAATATGATTCTAAAGTCCTGAGTCATATCACCATATTCACTTTTGATGGGAGCTGCATATACATTTTCTACCTGAATGGACGGAACTGGATGGAACCATTCCATCTGAATGAATCATTTCTTGATATGTACAAAAAAATGCAACTAAAGTTATTTTAGCAACTAAATTTTCTTGTTAATCAAAATCGCACAAATTTTTCGCACTTACTACATAATATAGGTAGATTCTGAAGTTTATTCACCATATTCAATTTGTACGAGCCCTTCACATGGATTAAATTATTTTATTTCAGTCGGGACAGTATAAGTTCTTGGTAACTAAAAATAAAAACATTAGATACTTTTTAAGCCAACTCCTTCGCTTTAACTCAACTCTTTTCGGGTACTTCAAATTCGTTTTTTAGTTTAATCCGCTTAACATCACTTCTTGAAAACTGGAAAGAAAATATCGATTTATAAACAAATCCAACAAATCTTTACAATTTTTAAGGACCGGTGTAATATCCACCGATCGTCGGGTGGCTAAACAGCTCAAAAGTATAATCTTTTAACTGCCAAGTTTATAATAAGTAGTAGTTAAGTAAGTAAGAGCCTGAACCTTGGCTTATTTCAAGCTGTACAAATTATTTGGACAATATAATCCATTTTTTGATTATTGAAATCAAATCTTACGGTGCAGTATGTATCGTAGCGTATTTACAAGTGTAATTCTTGTATAACTACTTTGTGTAGTCTGGATAGTCTGGTAATACCGGATAGCGTATGTTCGCTTAGAAACGCTGACGCTATCTCTCGAATTCATGCAGAAGCATATTTTACTTGATAAGAAAGTAAACTTATTGTAGACAAAGAACCGCATATATGTGTTATTTTCGGTCAAGATTGGTTTGAAAAAAGTACGTTCCAGAATTGTGATTTTTTGCAAGTGGATTTTGAATCAAAACTTTTTTGTGGAAAAGGTGGTTATTAGGTAAATACACTATGTTAAAGTACGTGAAAAGAGGTTCATTCGCATGTGATTGTTTTCAATTTTTTTTCATAATTTAATTGTGAAATTTACATTTAAACATTTTTTCTTCGAGTCTTACAAAACCGGATATAAATTTGTCCTCTAAAATCGGATATGTTTTTTTGGGTAGAGGAAAGTAACCAAATATGGAATACCATTATGTTTTTGTGGCATAAAAAAAAAACTATCTGATTTAAATGCAAATTTAATTATAAACACAGTCGGTTATACATTTTGGCTTATCTTAGTCATAGTCTTGTGTTGTAATATTAATCAACAAATTTTTTTTTATTGAAAAATCAAAGTAACATAATAGTAGCTATTTATGGAATCGGTACCCAAATATGGAATATGGAAATAAGAACCAAGTTTCTTTTACAAAAATTAACAAAAACAATAACGTCTTTTTATAACAGATCTTGAGACTTTTGTCAAAAATAAAAGTAACTTATTCCGTTAAAATTAACTTATTCTACTATTCTAAAAATCACACACCACACACACACTATTGTCACCGACAGGCGCCCATTCCTTACATAAGATTTCCATATAATTTTCCCTATTCCATATTAGGAACTACGCTCACTTAAGAATAATGTTTTTTTATTGAAAGCCAGGTTATATTTTCCTGAAAAGTAACATACGTAATGTTATCAGTCATCCTTCTGCATGCTTATAAATGTAGAGTAATTAACAAATTACTAATATTTACGTTATAGATCAAAATTTTCACCACTAACAATAAAGTTTCGCAAGTGCGTAAAAAAAATAATGTTCCGCCATGTGGATATTAATGGTAATAGAGCGTTGTAAAGTTTGGGGTGGTCAACTACTCTTACTAGGTTGTCATTTATCCTAGTAATGGCTAAATAGAGGCAGTGGTTTCGAAAATTTAATGGTATTCCACATTAGGGATACTATTCCATATTTGGTCACTTTCCTCTATTTAATTTTTTATAATGGTATATTTTGATAATAAGTGGACTGTATTTAACTGTAGTTAACTTTAAAAACTTGAAACTTAAAATTAACGTTTAGTAGGTAAAAATGAATATAGTGAGGTAAGAAAAAGCTCGAAAGTATCAGATTACAAGTACGCGATGTAGGGGTGCTTCTGGCAGGCATAAAAATATTGAATAACTAATGCTAAAATGTTAAAATACAAATGATTCGACGTGTGACAAAAAAAAAGTTAATAAACATCTTTTAAAAAATATTTTTATTATTTATATTGGTATCCGGTTTGATCCTACCAGTTCTTCAAAAACGGATAGTTTGACATTTTTGTATTTTTAAATGCCTTCAGGGGTTTTTGATGAAATATGGAGTTTTAAGCATCTCCATTGAAATTAGAACTAAAGGGTTTGGCAGAGTAAGTATGTTAAAAATGCCTTTTTTGAATTTTATGGTGGGAATTTTTTACAAAATTTGGTATGCAAAAAGACAGTCCTGTGCAAAATTTCAGCCTTCTAATTTAATTCCTGTTGATTTTAGAAGGAAAAATCGGTTTTTTCACGTCGCTTCATATTTTGTCATTTTTATTGTACTAAGAGATTTCCGAAAAATCTCAAAAAATTCATAAAAATCTAAAATTACCCAAAAAATATAAAAATATTTTTTTAGAATTAATTCGCGATTAAATTCAACAAAATAAGAATTGATCAATGTTAAAAAAAAATATTTGGCCATGTTAGAATTTTGGTACCACTCTAAAAAAAATTGACAAAATTCTACTTTCGAATCCCTACAAGTTAAAAAAAGATCATCTCAAAATTCCGCCTGCAACACCTTCAAAAATGCAAAATTCAATTCAAAGTTGTGACGTCTTGGAGTCTATTGCATTTTAACCACGTTAGCATTTTCGTGCTACTCTAAAAAAATGTTGACATGATTCTGCTTTGGAATCCCTACAAGTTAAAACCAAAAATATTTTACAATTCCACACCTTCAAAAATTATGAATTTTTAATAGTAAACTTTAATTATATGAAAGTTAGCAGGAAGTGTAAACAACCCATGAAAACGTTCATATCCTAGTGCTTAGGCTTAGAACACCTGACTTGTGACCATGTTAGTTTTCAAATAATATTATTTTAATTAGTATGTGAATCAATAATTTATATTTTAAAATTTTATTCAATTGATAATAATGAATAAAACGATTTCTTGTATTGAATTGAATAATTTAATATTATAATAGTATATCTCTTAAAGAAGATCGGTACAGGACAACTCGGCATCGGAAAAACTCGGCATTGCGACAACTCTGTCGTAGGTGGATGCAGTGGCGTAAATAAGGGGGGTGATCAGGGTGATGAATCACCCCCCAAAGGCTAATAATAATCCAAAAAAATACATTTAAAAGTATAAATTTCCAAAATCCCAGACCCCCGGTGGTGTCTCCTACCAGATTCATCACCCCCCAAATTCAAATCCTATTTACGCCACTGGGTGGATGTGTTGCTGTGTGAGTCAAAATTGACTCTTCCGCAACACTACTCATTAAAAACATCCCTCTAGGGCCGTCCAACTCGGCAAAGTGTGCTACTGGGAGGGCGATGGATCTCTTTTTTTCATGGATATTCGAGTCGAGGGTGGATATCTTGTCAAAATTGACTCATCCGCGCCTCCGCTCTGCTCCCGACGCTCCAGATCCATTTTGACAACACTATAATAAATAAAAGCATCCCCCTATGGTGGGGGTCGGCAACCCGCGGCCCCCGAAGGGTCTTGGTGCGGCCCGCGGACTCTAAAATAAATGACCTTTTTTTTAAAAACCAAAGCTCTTTTTAACGAATTTCCACTTTGTTTAAAAAAAAAGACCTCTTCTTAGTTGATTTTCCAAGAAGTGCGGCCCACACTAATCTCAAAGTAAAATATTTGGCCCGCGTACAACAAAAGGTTGCCGCCAACCCCTGCCTAGGGCCTTCCAACTCGGCAAATTGTGCTACTGGGAAGTGGGTGAATCTCGCTTTTTTTCCCGGTGCCGAATTGTCCGGTGCCGAGTTGTCCGTGTCCCCTCTTAAAGAAGATACACATACTAATATAAGAAATCGTTTTATTCATTCTTCTTCAGGTGCCTATCGGATTTCGGATGTACGGCGATCCCCCCGACTTAGCCAAGAAGGCTGTACCAGGGAAATGTTAATCTTAATGGGGTGGCGGTTTGCCTGTCCCTTAGTCCACAGATCAATTTTGGACTTATTTAGATCATTAACATTTTAAGGATTTTTCTTGGCATATTACTCTCGGTGGTTTGCCATTGCCTTCCGAGGGGAGACGGTCAGAATAAAGTTCTTACTTTACTCGGATTCGAACCGGGTATTTAGCGTTCATAGTCAACTCGCGTGACCGCTAAGCTCCGACCGCCTTTCCATTTTTTTTATTGCATTTTTTTATTCATTATTATCAATTATTGAATAAAATTTTAAAATATAATTAATTCATAAATTAAAAAAATGTACATATGGGAGGAGAACTCAGGATGCATGGTCACAAGTCAGGTGTTCTAACCACCAGGATATGAACGTAGTTTACACTTCCTGCTAACTTTCATATAATTAAAGCTTACTATTCAAAATTCATAATTTTTGAAGGTGTGGAATTGTGAAATATTTTTGGTTTTAACTTGTAGGGATTTCAAAGCAGAATCATGTCAACATTTTTTTAGAGTAGCACAAAAATGCTAACGTGGTTAAAATGCAATAGACTCCAAGACGTCACAACTTTGAATTGAATTTTGCATTTTTGAAGGTGTTGCAGGCGGAATTTTTAGATGATCTTTTTTTTATCTTGTAGGGATTCGAAAGTAGAAATTTGTCAATTTTTTTTAGAGTGGTACCAAAATTCTAACATGGCCAAATATTTTTTTTTAACATTGATCAATTCTTATTTTGTTGAATTTAATCGCGAAGGAATTCTAAAAAAATATTTTTATATTTTTTGGGTAATTTTAGATTTTTCTCAATTTTTTGAGATTTTTCGGAAATCTCTTAGTACAATAAAAATGACAAAATATGAAGCGACGTGAAAAAACCGATTTTTCCTTCTAAAATCAAAAGGAATTAAATTAGAAGGCTGAAATTTTGCACAGGACTGTCTTTTTACATAACAAATTTTGTAAAAAATTCCCACCATAAAATTCAAAAAAGGCATTTTTAACATACTTACTCTGCTAAACCCTTTGGAATAGATTCCACCGATCTCTGGAGAGCTAACTACTTTCATAACTGTTCCAGAGCGTCCCATACGTTAGCTATCCGGTTTTGTACGACCTTCCCCTACTTACACCTTGTTCAAAATTGTGCTGGTTGTTTTCGGTGGGAACTCCAAAATTATTTTTCCTTTTCGTCCCCTTAACACCACTTCTTGATAACTATAAACAAAAATATTACTTTCAAAATGTCGAATTTAACAATTTTATTGACAGGGATTATAATTTTACAAATTACAGTAGAACCCTGTTATTATGTACCATCAGCAAGAGCCGTAGAGTAAGCACGCTCAGCGTAAGTTGGAAGGGTTATGGCTAATTTTAGCGCAGTAGATGTGGAGTCACACAATTCTCGTTACTACACATTAGCCACACCCCTTCCAAATTAGGCTGAGCGTACTCTACATTATAATCGAATAGTACGTTATAAACGAATATGTTTCTGCAGGTTTAACACCCCTATTCTGTAACTTTTTCGTTATCGTTAACGTTATCGTTAAGATTGGCTTCGCTATGAACTTTCAACCGAATTTCGCTATGAATGGTATTCTCTAACTTCATTCGGTACGGCGATCGCTTGCATCACGTTCTTAACGAAAAAACCCAGGTTTCTTATACGAATAATTACGAAGTTGTATTCGTATCATGCATTCATCTTCGGTTTTTGAAATTTAAATTTAATTATTTTATTTATTAAGTGCATGGCGTCATAGAATAATAAATCTACTAAGCTTTAACAAATTTAATTTTTTCTTGCGAATTCTTCATTAATTTCGTGATTTATAAATTTTAGGATTAGATAGAATTTAAGAAAATAAACATTATTATAAATCTGTAACTTTTTTTAAGAGGCACTTGACACTAACTTGTCTATGCCATAAAAAAATGGAAAGGATGAGATATTGACACTTGTCTATGCCATAATAAAAATAAATAGGAACTAATACATTTTTCAATTTTATTATGTTATTGTTGTAATGTGGCTGAAGTTCTACACGAACTCAAACTCAGACTCACGCGAATTACAGTTGCCCAGTTGAAGAGTGTCCGAAAACTTTTAAATTTTGTTTTTGCTTTTAAACTTCAATTAAACAATAAAATTAAGCAAAAACTAAATATATTTTATATAATAATTTGTATTTTATGGCTGGAAAACCTCAAATCCTTACAAATAATATAGAAGTACATAAAAGTACCAGCTAACATAAAAGGAGCGACAAATTTGCGTGTAAAGGGTTAAGCTTTCCAGGTACCCTCCTGAATTTTTGCATACATGTTTAAAACACCGTTATCAACAATTCTGCCAAATTTCATAATTTAATTTAGGGGAGAACGGTCTGAAACACCTGCCTTTAGATAAAAAAAAGTGATAAAGTTGCGTGTAAAGGGTTAAGATTTCCAGGTCCCCTCCTGAATCTTTGCATACATGTTTAAAACACCGTTATCAACAATTCTGCCAAATTTCATAATTTAATTTAGTGGATAACGGTCTGAAAAACCTGCCTTTAGATAAAAAAAGTGATAAAGTTGCGTGTAAAGGGTTAAGCTTTCCAGGTCCCCTCCTGAATTTTTGCATACATGTTTAAAACACCGTTGTCGACAATCCTGCCAAATTTCATAATTTAATTTAGGGGATAACGGTCTGAAAAACCTGCCTTTAGATAAAAAAAGTGATAAAGTTGCGTGTAAAGGGTTAAGCTTTCCAGGTCCCCTCCTGAATTTTAGCATACATGTTTAAAACACCGTTATCGAGAATCCTGCCAAATTTCATAATTTAATTTAGGGGATAACGGTCTGAAAAACCTGCCTTTAGATAAAAAAAGTGATAAAGTTGCGTGTAAAGGGTTAAGATTTCCAGGTCCCCTCCTGAATCTTTGCATACATGTTTAAAACACCGTTATCAACAATTCTGCCAAATTTTTTATCTAAAGGCAGGTTTTCCAGACCGTTATCCCCTAAATTAAATTATGAAATTTGGCAGAATTGTTGATAACGGTGTTTTAAATATGTATGCAAAAATTCAGGAGGGGACCTGGAAAGCTTAACCCTTTACACGCAACTTTATCACTTTTTTTTGCTAAAGGCAGGTTTTTCAGACCGTTATCCCCTAAATTAAATTATGAAATTTGGCAGGATTGTTAATAACGGTGTTTTAAACATGTATGCAAAGATTCAGGAGGGGACCTGGAAATCTTAACCCTTTACACGCAACTTTATCACTTTTTTTTATCTAAAGGCAGGTGTTTCAGACCGTTCTCCCCTAAATTTAATTATGAAATTTGGCAGGATTGTCGATAACGGTGTTTTAAACATGTATGCAAAAATTCAGGAGGGGACCTGGAAAGCTTAACCCTTTACACGCAAGTTTATCACTTTTTTTATCTAAGGGTAGGTTTTTCAGACCGTTATCCCCTAAATTAAATTATGAAATTTGGCAGGATTCTCGATAACGGTGTTTTAAACATGTATGCAAAAATTCAGGAGGGGACCTGGAAAGCTTAACCCTTTACACGCAACTTTATCACTTTTTTTATCTAAAGGCAGGTTTTTCAGACCGTTATCCCCTAAATTAAATTATGAAATTTGGCAGGATTGTCGACAACGGTGTTTTAAACATGTATGCAAAAATTCAGCCAGGTATTGTATGTGGCTGAAGTTCTACACGAACTCAAACTCAGACTCACGCGAATTACAGTTGCCCAGTTGAAGAGTGTCCGAAAACTTTTAAATTTTGTTTTTGCTTTTAAACTTCAATTAAACAATAAAATTAAGCAAAAACTAAATATATTTTATATAATAATTTGTATTTTATGGCTGGAAAACCTCAAATCCTTACAAATAATATAGAAGTACATAAAAGTACCAGCTAACATAAAAGGAGCGACAAATTTGCGTGTAAAGGGTTAAGCTTTCCAGGTACCCTCCTGAATTTTTGCATACATGTTTAAAACACCGTTATCAACAATTCTGCCAAATTTCATAATTTAATTTAGGGGAGAACGGTCTGAAACACCTGCCTTTAGATAAAAAAAAGTGATAAAGTTGCGTGTAAAGGGTTAAGATTTCCAGGTCCCCTCCTGAATCTTTGCATACATGTTTAAAACACCGTTATCAACAATTCTGCCAAATTTCATAATTTAATTTAGTGGATAACGGTCTGAAAAACCTGCCTTTAGATAAAAAAAGTGATAAAGTTGCGTGTAAAGGGTTAAGCTTTCCAGGTCCCCTCCTGAATTTTTGCATACATGTTTAAAACACCGTTGTCGACAATCCTGCCAAATTTCATAATTTAATTTAGGGGATAACGGTCTGAAAAACCTGCCTTTAGATAAAAAAAGTGATAAAGTTGCGTGTAAAGGGTTAAGCTTTCCAGGTCCCCTCCTGAATTTTAGCATACATGTTTAAAACACCGTTATCGAGAATCCTGCCAAATTTCATAATTTAATTTAGGGGATAACGGTCTGAAAAACCTGCCTTTAGATAAAAAAAGTGATAAAGTTGCGTGTAAAGGGTTAAGATTTCCAGGTCCCCTCCTGAATCTTTGCATACATGTTTAAAACACCGTTATCAACAATTCTGCCAAATTTCATAATTTAATTTAGTGGATAACGGTCTGAAAAACCTGCCTTTAGATAAAAAAAGTGATAAAGTTGCGTGTAAAGGGTTAAGCTTTCCAGGTCCCCTCCTGAATTTTTGCATACATGTTTAAAACACCGTTGTCGACAATCCTGCCAAATTTCATAATTTAATTTAGGGGATAACGGTCTGAAAAACCTGCCTTTAGATAAAAAAAGTAATAAAGTTGCGTGTAAAGGGTTAAGCTTTCCAGGTCCCCTCCTGAATTTTAGCATACATGTTTAAAACACCGTTATCGAGAATCCTGCCAAATTTCATAATTTAATTTAGGGGATAACGGTCTGAAAAACCTGCCTTTAGATAAAAAAAGTGATAAAGTTGCGTGTAAAGGGTTAAGCTTTCCAGGTCCCCTCCTGAATTTTTGCATACATGTTTAAAACACCGTTGTCGACAATCCTGCCAAATTTCATAATTTAATTTAGGGGATAACGGTCTGAAAAACCTGCCTTTAGATAAAAAAAGTGATAAAGTTGCGTGTAAAGGGTTAAGTTTTCCAGGTCCCCTCCTGAATTTTTGCATACATGTTTAAAACACCGTTATCGACAATCCTGCCAAATTTCATAATTTAATTTAGGGGATAACGGTCTGAAAAACCTGCCTTTAGCAGAAAAAAGTGATAAAGTTGCGTGTAAAGGGTTAAGCTTTCCAGGTCCCCTCCTGAATTTTTGCATACATGTTTAAAACACCGTTGTCGACAATCCTGCCAAATTTCATAATTTAATTTAGGGATAACGGTCTGAAAAACCTTCCTTTAGATAAAAAAAGTGATAAAGTTGCGTGTAAAGGGTTAAGCTTTCCAGGTCCCCTCCTGAATTTTTGCATACATGTTTAAAACACCGTTATCAACAACCATGACAAATTTGAAACTTTAAATTATGTGCTAACAGTTTGAAAAACCTACCGTTAGATAAAAAAAAGTAACAACTTTCTTGGAAAGGGTGCTCTTGAGTTATTGCATACATATTTTTTATAGTATCGTTATCATTAACATTGCCAAAATTCGTAAAACACATGTAGTATTATATGTTTTTTTGTAATAATATTATTTGTGTAAATATACACAGTGGTTCTTAAAGAGGGTCCTGTGCCTCACATGAATCGCTCGAAATTTTACGAAATATTTTAATTTTGTTTTGTTAAACTTTAAATTTAAATTACAACTCTCAAAGTTTATAATATTCTTCTTCTTAGTGCCATGTCTTCTTTAGACGTAGGCGATCTTCCTGGTTTCTTCTTCTTTTTCAGGTGACTATTCGAATTCGGATGTTGTCGATTCTCTTGGCTAAACCAAGAAGACTTTGCTAGGGAAATGTTAATGGAAATGTTAATGTTAAATTAATGTTAATCACAGCACATATCCGACGCAATCAGGATTAGAACCGCGGTTTCCCGCTCTATCCGTGTTTTTAAATATTCACAGTGGTTCTTAAAGTGGGTACCGCGCCACACTAGGGTGCCGCAAGTGCCTTACATGAATCACGCGAATGTTACGAAATTGTATTTTAATTTCGTTTGCTAAATTTTAAATTTAAATGACTACTCTCAAAGTTTTAAAATTTCAAGGAAGTTCTACATTCCATTTGAAATAATTTTGGGTGTGTAGTCAGGTCAAAAAGGTTTTACCAATTGTCTGGAAAATAATTTACACAGATGGGTTACATTTTACGTAAAACTACATACACCGTTATCCCCTAAATTAAATTATGAAATTTGGCAGAAATGATGATAACGGTGTTTTAAACATGTATGCAAAAATTCAGGAGGGGACCTGGAAAGCTTAACCCTTTACACGGAACTTTATCAATTTTTTCTGCTAAAGGCAGGTTTTTCAGACCGTTATCCCCTAAATTAAATTATGAAATTTGGCAGAATTGTTGATAAGGGTGTTTTAAATATGTATGCAAAAATTCAGGAGGGGACCTGGAAAGCTTAACCCTTTACACGCAACTTTATCACTTTTTTTTGCTAAAGGCAGGTTTTTCAGACCGTTATCCCCTAAATTAAATTATGAAATTTGGCAGGATTGTTAATAACGGTGTTTTAAACATGTATGCAAAGATTCAGGAGGGGACCTGGAAATCTTAACCCTTTACACGCAACTTTATCACTTTTTTTTATCTAAAGGCAGGTGTTTCAGACCGTTCTCCCCTAAATTAAATTATGAAATTTGGCAGGATTGTTGATAACGGTGTTTTAAACATGTATGCAAAAATTCAGGAGGGGACCTGGAAAGCTTAACCCTTTACACGCAAGTTTATCACTTTTTTTTATCTAAAGGCAGGTTTTTCAGACCGTTATCCCCTAAATTAAATTATGAAATTTGGCAGGATTGTTGATAACGGTGTTTTAAACATGTATGCAAAAATTCAGGAGGGGACCTGGAAAACTTTACCCTTTACACGCAAGTTTATCACTTTTTTTATCTAAGGGTAGGTTTTTCAAACCGTTATCCCCTAAATTAAATTATGAAATTTGGCAGGATTGTTGATAACGGTGTTTTAAACATGTATGCAAAAATTCAGGAGGGGACCTGGAAAGCTTAACCCTTTACACGCAAGTTTATCACTTTTTTTTATCTAAAGGCAGGTTTTTCAGACCGTTATCCCCTAAATTAAATTATGAAATTTGGCAGGATTGTTGATAACGGTGTTTTAAACATGTATGCAAAAATTCAGGAGGGGACCTGGAAAGCTTAACCCTTTACACGCAACTTTATCACTTTTTTTATCTAAAGGCAGGTTTTTCAGACCGTTATCCCCTAAATTAAATTATGAAATTTGGCAGGATTGTCGACAACGGTGTTTTAAACATGTATGCAAAAATTCAGGAGGGGACCTGGAAAGCTTAACCCTTTACACGCAACTTTATCACTTTTTTTATCTAAAGGCAGGTTTTTCAGACCGTTATCCACTAAATTAAATTATGAAATTTTGCAGAATTGTTGATAACAGTGTTTTAAACATGTATGCAAAGATTCAGGAGGGGACCTGGAAATCTTAACCCTTTACACGCAAGTTTATCACTTCTTATTATCTAAAGGCAGGTGTTTCAGACCGTTATCCCCTAAATTAAATTATGAAATTTTGCTGAATTGCTGATAACGGTGTTTTAAACATGTATGCAAAAAGTCAGGAGGGGACATGGAAAGCTTAACCCTTTACACGCAACTTTATCAATTTTTTTATCTAAAGGCAGGTTTTTCAGACCGTTATCCCCTAAATTAAATTATGAAATTTGGCAGAATTGTTGATAACGGTGTTTTAAATATGTATGCAAAAATTCAGGAGGGGACCTGGAAAGCTTAACCCTTTACACGCAACTTTATCACTTTTTTTTGCTAAAGGCAGGTTTTTCAGACCGTTATCCCCTAAATTAAATTATGAAATTTGGCAGGATTGTTAATAACGGTGTTTTAAACATGTATGCAAAGATTCAGGAGGGGACCTGGAAAACTTTACCCTTTACACGCAAGTTTATCACTTTTTTTATCTAAGGGTAGGTTTTTCAGACCGTTATCCCCTAAATTAAATTATGAAATTTGGCAGGATTGTTGATAACGGTGTTCTAAACATGTATGCAAAAATTCAGGAGGGGACCTGGAAAGCTTAACCCTTTACACGCAAGTTTATCACTTTTTTTATCTAAAGGCAGGTTTTTCAGACCGTTATCCCCTAAATTAAATTATGAAATTTGGCAGGATTCTCGATAACGGTGTTTTAAACATGTATGCAAAAATTCAGGAGGGGACCTGGAAAGCTTAACCCTTTACACGCAACTTTATCACTTTTTTTATCTAAAGGCAGGTTTTTCAGACCGTTATCCCCTAAATTAAATTATGAAATTTGGCAGGATTGTCGACAACGGTGTTTTAAACATGTATGCAAAAATTCAGGAGGGGACCTGGAAAGCTTAACCCTTTACACGGAACTTTATCAATTTTTTCTGCTAAAGGCAGGTTTTTCAGACCGTTATCCCCTAAATTAAATTATGAAATTTGGCAGAATTGTTGATAAGGGTGTTTTAAATATGTATGCAAAAATTCAGGAGGGGACCTGGAAAGCTTAACCCTTTACACGCAACTTTATCACTTTTTTTTGCTAAAGGCAGGTTTTTCAGACCGTTATCCCCTAAATTAAATTATGAAATTTGGCAGGATTGTTAATAACGGTGTTTTAAACATGTATGCAAAGATTCAGGAGGGGACCTGGAAATCTTAACCCTTTACACGCAACTTTATCACTTTTTTTTATCTAAAGGCAGGTGTTTCAGACCGTTCTCCCCTAAATTAAATTATGAAATTTGGCAGGATTGTTGATAACGGTGTTTTAAACATGTATGCAAAAATTCAGGAGGGGACCTGGAAAGCTTAACCCTTTACACGCAAGTTTATCACTTTTTTTTATCTAAAGGCAGGTTTTTCAGACCGTTATCCCCAAAATTAAATTATGAAATTTGGCAGGATTGTTGATAACGGTGTTTTAAACATGTATGCAAAAATTCAGGAGGGGACCTGGAAAACTTTACCCTTTACACGCAAGTTTATCACTTTTTTTATCTAAGGGTAGGTTTTTCAAACCGTTATCCCCTA
This sequence comes from Rhagonycha lutea, assembly GCA_958510855.1. Taxonomy (NCBI): domain Eukaryota; kingdom Metazoa; phylum Arthropoda; class Insecta; order Coleoptera; family Cantharidae; genus Rhagonycha; species Rhagonycha lutea. Next base: position 17,787,402 of record OY294042.1, read on the forward strand.
AATTAAATTATGAAATTTGGCAGGATTGTTGATAACGGTGTTTTAAACATGTATGCAAAAATTCAGGAGGGGACCTGGAAAGCTTAACCCTTTACACGCAAGTTTATCACTTTTTTTTATCTAAAGGCAGGTTTTTCAGACCGTTATCCCCTAAATTAAATTATGAAATTTGGCAGGATTGTTGATAACGGTGTTTTAAACATGTATGCAAAAATTCAGGAGGGGACCTGGAAAGCTTAACCCTTTACACGCAACTTTATCACTTTTTTTATCTAAAGGCAGGTTTTTCAGACCGTTATCCCCTAAATTAAATTATGAAATTTGGCAGGATTGTCGACAACGGTGTTTTAAACATGTATGCAAAAATTCAGGAGGGGACCTGGAAAGCTTAACCCTTTACACGCAACTTTATCACTTTTTTTATCTAAAGGCAGGTTTTTCAGACCGTTATCCACTAAATTAAATTATGAAATTTGGCAGAATTGTTGATAACAGTGTTTTAAACATGTATGCAAAGATTCAGGAGGGGACCTGGAAATCTTAACCCTTTACACGCAAGTTTATCACTTCTTATTATCTAAAGGCAGGTGTTTCAGACCGTTATCCCCTAAATTAAATTATGAAATTTTGCTGAATTGCTGATAACGGTGTTTTAAACATGTATGCAAAAAGTCAGGAGGGGACATGGAAAGCTTAACCCTTTACACGCAACTTTATCAATTTTTTTATCTAAAGGCAGGTTTTTCAGACCGTTATCCCCTAAATTAAATTATGAAATTTGGCAGAATTGTTGATAAGGGTGTTTTAAATATGTATGCAAAAATTCAGGAGGGGACCTGGAAAGCTTAACCCTTTACACGCAACTTTATCACTTTTTTTTGCTAAAGGCAGGTTTTTCAGACCGTTATCCCCTAAATTAAATTATGAAATTTGGCAGGATTGTTAATAACGGTGTTTTAAACATGTATGCAAAGATTCAGGAGGGGACCTGGAAATCTTAACCCTTTACACGCAACTTTATCACTTTTTTTTATCTAAAGGCAGGTGTTTCAGACCGTTCTCCCCTAAATTTAATTATGAAATTTGGCAGGATTGTCGATAACGGTGTTTTAAACATGTATGCAAAAATTCAGGAGGGGACCTGGAAAGCTTAACCCTTTACACGCAAGTTTATCACTTTTTTTATCTAAGGGTAGGTTTTTCAGACCGTTATCCCCTAAATTAAATTATGAAATTTGGCAGAATTGTTGATAACGGTGTTTTAAACATGTATGCAAAAATTCAGGAGGGTACCTGGAAAGCTTAACCCTTTACACGCAAATTTGTCGCTCCTTTTATGTTAGCTGGTACTTTTATGTACTTCTATATTATTTGTAAGGATTTGAGGTTTTCCAGCCATAAAATACAAATTATTATATAAAATATATTTAGTTTTTGCTTAATTTTATTGTTTAATTGAAGTTTAAAAGCAAAAACAAAATTTAAAAGTTTTCGGACACTCTTCAACTGGGCAACTGTAATTCGCGTGAGTCTGAGTTTGAGTTCGTGTAGAACTTCAGCCAGGTATTGTTGTACTATTTCTAGGGAGTGGTGCTTCTTCCAGTAGGTACCTGTTTTTAGGGTCTACTACGAAAAATACGCTATGATTTTATATCGGTTTATGATCATGGGTTTATGCTCATTTTTAGTTTGGATTTTGAAGCCCTATAAGAATTTTTACACATTATTCTTTGCGTAATTTTATGTAGATAGTCTCTTAGAATGTAGTTATCTGATTCAAATTTCGTTTTTTGCAATAGCCTTTCACTCAAAATTTTTTGAAAATACAGAAAAACGCTATTATTTTCAAGCTGTAGTTTATCACTAACATAATTCGCATCGATTTTGTACTTTTTAGTAAAAAATATTAAACAAAAACAAACAGAAATACTACTAATTTGAACAAAATACGCAAGCGTCACAGCTCGTTATGCTCTTAACGCGACACTTGGAGCATTCGTCCATTATCACCCCTATTCTGTAACTTTTTCGTTATCGTTAACGCTATCGTTAAACCCCAAAATTCGTTAAGTTGTTAAGTTCGTATTCCGTAACTTAAAATTCGTAAGCATATTCGGTACCGCATTCGGTAAGATCGACATAATGGACGAATGCTCCAAGTGTCGCGTTAAGAGCATAACGAGCTGTGACGCTTGCGTATTTTGTTCAAATTAGTAGTATTTCTGTTTGTTTTTGTTTAATATTTTTTACTAAAAAGTACAAAATCGATGCGAATTATGTTAGTGATAAACTACAGCTTGAAAATAATAGCGTTTTTCTGTATTTTCAAAAAATTTTGAGTGAAAGGCTATTGCAAAAAACGAAATTTGAATCAGATAACTACATTCTAAGAGACTATCTACATAAAATTACGCAAAGAATAATGTGTAAAAATTCTTATAGGGCTTCAAAATCCAAACTAAAAATGAGCATAAACCCATGATCATAAACCGATATAAAATCATAGCGTATTTTTCGTAGTAGACCCTAAAAACAGGTACCTACTGGAAGAAGCACCACTCCCTAGAAATAGTACAACAATAACATAATAAAATTGAAAAATGTATTAGTTCCTATTTATTTTTATTATGGCATAGACAAGTGTCAATATCTCATCCTTTCCATTTTTTTATGGCATAGACAAGTTAGTGTCAAGTGCCTCTTAAAAAAAGTTACAAATTTATAACAATGTTTATTTTCTTAAATTCTATCTAATTCTAAAAATTAGAAATCACGAAATTAATGAAGAATTCGCAAGAAAAAATAAAATTTGTTAAAGCTTAGTAGATTTATTATTCTATGACGCCATGCACTTAATAAATAAAATAATTAAATTTAAATTTCAAAAACCGAAGATGAATGCATGATACGAATACAACTTCGTAATTATTCGTATAAGAAACCTGGGTTTTTTCGTTAAGAACGTGATGCAAGCGATCGTCGTACCGAATGAAGTTAGAGAATACCATTCATAGCGAAATTCGGTTGAAAGTTCATAGCGAAGCCAATCTTAACGATAACGTTAACGATAACGAAAAAGTTACAGAATAGGGGTGTAGGTCGATCTTACCGAATGCGGTACCGAATATGCTTACGAATTTTAAGTTACGGAATACGAACTTAAAACAACTTAACGAATTTTGGGGTTCAACGATAGCCATAACGATAACGAAAAAGTTACAGAATAGGGGTGTAAATATCTGTTTCTCGATGGCACTAAAATGTAGTACTTTCTAACAGGGTTCTACTGTATTAATAAAAATGTAAAATATTTTTCTTTTCTTACAATTGGGTTATAACTCCGTTCATCTTTTTCGGTTTTGATAGGAACTTGAAATTCCATTTTTTCTTCTTCTCCTAGCATGATACTACTGACATTCTAGAATTAACACAATAATTTAAATATATTTAAAAAATTGAGTTTTTTAATATTAGATACATTTTTAACCTATAATGCAGCCAAATGCCAACCTTTGGCTGCCCGTTGCTCAGGATTGCATAAGTTACAGAGAAAATCTTATGCACATGCAATGAAAATATTACAAAATTTCTTACAATTATGTTCTCCTAATAACATAAATCTCTTTATTCAAGTTAGATTTGATAATAGACGCCTTTCGATAGATCGCTGCCTTTTTCAAATATTTTGGATTTTTGTTATTCTAAAATTTGCATTTTATATTTTTATCCAAAAAGTGATATTTCTCTAATTTATGTTGATTGAAGTGTTCTTCAATCAGGGGTTTGCCTAACAACAAAATATAAACATTTTGCAATATTCAGATTTAATTATTAGCAGGATTACATGAGTTATAGTGGGTAGGCAACTTAAAACATTTCTTCCAGTAATTTTTATTTCGATAATAGAATGCGAAGTAATATTTTGATGATTGTTGGTTGTGGCCAAATCAAAAGAAAACCTGAAGAAAAACTATCGTTATTTACAAGCAAAGGTATCCACATACAGGGCCGTCGCGTCCTATTGTTCACAGTGTGCAAACACACGGGCGGCCAAAATCCCAAAATTAAGGGTTAAAAAAATGGTTATTTACTTTACGCCAGGGAATAAGTAGTAGTAATTTAGGAAATTGTATTAAAAAAACCGAAAAAGTCGGCTACAAGGACGGCCAAATTAGATTTTGCACACGGGAGGAAGTATTTCTAGCGACGCTCCTGTCCACATATTGAACGTTGGTTTCCGATCCGATTTACCCTCTTCGAACTTTGCATTGAAATATCTGTTCGGTTACATTAATTTTAAAAAAAGAAGACCAGAGAAGATGATTTTTTGTAAAATTCGTTACTTACATTTTTACAAAATTTGTGCACGCACCTCGTACAATAAATTGGGTATCTACATAATATTTATTTCTGATACTTCGCACATGAGTATCATTTGAATTCATTTCTGATTGTGGCTTATGCTTTGAACGTTCGATTGCGAGTAAAAGATCCAAATTCTCAGAGTTCAAAATTCTCTGATTTGGAAGTTTTTATACAACAACAAATTCTCCGACGATAATAATAAATATTTTTAACGTCATTCAAATTCTTCGAGTTTGTAATGCGACCTTTTCAATTATGTTATGTTTTTAACTTCCTGGATTTGTAGTAATAGTCCCCCCATTTCGTCGCCACTTTTTTCCCATTTCGCCGCCTGGTACCATTCTATTTTGTCGCCTATAAAATCGCCGCCTTTCATTTTGCCGCCACTTTTTTTTTCATTTCGCCGCTAATTTCATTTTAATGTAATGTACATTATCCGAATATCGAATAACAATCGAGGTTAATTGTTGGAAATATAAAAGAGAACCATTTCAAGTTGAATAATTTGTCCAGCAACATTGAACTGTCGATTCTGGTTTTTGGTTTGTTTAATCAAGGAATATGGGTGGATTAGTAAATCTTGCAGCTGGTCGGATGATCATTGGTTCTGTGTTAAAAATAAACAAAGTTGGTGGATTTTTGAATCTCCTAACTTTTGTTTAACGCAGACCACGTTTTACTTTTGAAGAAGATTATACCCTTTGTTCTTACTTTATACCCTTTGTTGCAAAAATGGAAGCGAACAGACACATTTTCGTTTCTACACATTAGCTCCACTCTGTCATCTTTTTGACACCAACTCCAAAATCTCCTCTCCAGAATATTGGAAAAATGGCGCTCTAACTAAATTTATTTATTTATTTATTAGTATCAACGGATAAACCAGTTTAAATAAAAATTACAATTATAATAAAATACAAAATAAAAGTCGCTAATGGACATTCAACAAATCCATCTTCCACATAATGTTGTGTTTGAAAACAATAAACGATTGTTGAGTTAAATCGAAATATTCAACACCGTTAGCTTTGTTTATGAACTGGATCATCCTATTAATAGGACTGTAGAGGCCATAATTGGTCGCATGCTGGCAAGTTCTAAACGCATTAATATGTCTTGTGTTATGCGTTAGTGTATACGGTTGGAAGCAATTCAACAAACGTTTACAATTGATTTTTCCGTTGACCAAACGATAAGCAAAACATAAATCGGCAGCCAAGCGTCTATATTCCAGAGACCTTGTTTTACAGGCGAGGAGGCTATTCGTACTGGAGAATTCATCCGAAGTGAGACCTCGTTTATAATGAAAAAACTTAAGGAATTTCCGTTCCACTGCTTCGCATCTGTCTATATAAATTTGGTAATAAGGCGACCAAACACTTGAGGCGTATTCCAACTGCACAGAAAGAAATAATTGACATAATATTAATGTTTACTGATGATTGACTCCAGAATCATTAATATCAGGTATTTTGCATTAATACAATGTAGAAAGGTGATATTAAGAATAAATATTAGTGATTACCTAATCAACATTTGTATTAATACAATGATCACGATTGCATTATAATGATTCCACAATATTATTAATTCAATGTTAAAAATTATGTTTACAATAAAATTTACCTTGAAACAATATCAAAAAAGCATCAAACTAATGTCCACGAAGTGTTAAATATTATGTACGTTTAATAAATCACATTTCCTTATAATAATGTAGAACTATTAGAACAATGTTGTCCGGTGATTATGCCAATGTAAAAGTTGATAGTTTAATGTTTGCTAAAAACATTAGTCTATGTTCCTTTTCATAAATATTAACATTCATTTATTACCTAATGTTATAATAACATTATCAATGCTGAAAATCATTGTATTAATGTAATTGTAATAGGACTTATCCACCTACATAACTATTTAATAGGAATTGCATTTTTTCTAGTACAACATCGACAGTTAGCTTCTAGTGTTTTACAACTGATGCAACCTGTGTTTTCTGCTTTCTTAGTTATTATCAGGGCTCGGAAGTTATAGCACTAAAAAAGTGTACTTTTAGCGCTTTAATATGCACTTAAAAACACCAAAATTAGCGCTATAAATAGCACTAAAAAAATAAAAAATATGCAAAATAAAATTGTTAACCAACAAAATTTCAAAAAATTTTAATAAAAATTTTGTTTATTTCTAACCCTACAGAGCAAACGTGAAAAAATCCCACCAGTGAATACGTGAGGCTTGTCAGGCCCATACTTTAACAGGCCTTCTTTTCATAGTTTGAGAATTTTTCAAAAATTTTTTATATAGAAATCGATAATTGACATTTTTTATAAACATAAAATATTTATTAATATTTGTGATAAAGTAACTACAAATTAATACAAATGGCATTATTACGTAACATGCGCATGTAAGTGCACAAAAATGAAACAGCGTATGCCTGTCGAGCCTCACGTATGTTCTGTAGGGTTAAATGAATTTTAGATTTTTCTCAATTTAATAAATTTTATAGAATACATTGTATTATATAAAATAATATGATGGTAAGGATTTTATGAACTACTACACGTAGGTACTTGGTCCGGCTTTGGAACATTTCCGATTCTACCGATTCGAATCCGATTATACGATACGTCTGATATAATTTTAAAAATAAGCAAATTCTTGGAATATGTACATACCTATTATTTGAAAATCATAATACGTGTTAAAATACTATTACATGTTTGTTTTCGTTGGCCTATTCGTATGCGGTCAAAAAAATTTTTTTCATTAACATTCTGATTATTTTTTCAATTAATATGTAAAAATATGCCTGTAAATAGCACGTAAAACGCAAAAATAGCAAAATAGCATTAAAAACCTTAAATATGCAAAAATTAGCATTATAAAATTTCGTATACGGCATCAGGGAAGTGTGAAACAAATTTGTGTCTTACTTCGAATATTCTAGGACTCTCCAGAAAAAATATGCATTTGCTAGAACTTCCGAGCCCTGGTTATTATTATTGAATATTTTAGTGTTATAGTGTTTAAAAGGTAAGATACTAATTTGTTAATTATTTGCATTATCCGTACAAATTTCCGGTAATAAATTTACTGATATCATTTTGGTAAATCTTTTCTGTACTTACTAACTTAAAATACTTGTAGGAATATTACCGTTACATATGAACGGGGAAAGCTGTATAACAAATGCCGCAATTCAGAAATTTCATTAAAACATGCAGTTTCGGACCACCTTACTTTACAACAAAGGCCATAGAGAGACACTAAGGAGTCTCGATTGAAATTGCAATTTGGTAAATATATATTTCTTATTTTATTTCTATTTATATGTCGGTAAATCAATATTGAAATGACTTATCTGTGAATTATTTTAGTACCAGAAGAAGATGCGGAGGCGACACTAAGGTCGCTGAAATTTGACCATTTGTCGTTCGAGCAGTTTGACCATTGCTGGAAAGCATGCCAAATTTCGATTGCAAGAAATTAATACATTGGACTCGACTACTGCCGTTTTAGAAAAATGGTCTTTTTATAAAAAAAACCATCCGATTTTAGGCTGATAAATTTATTTTTGTTAACTACTTATATTAAAAAGCACAAAACTATTCTTCTACAGCTAATAGATTTTCTTAATTTTAGATTGATATGGATTTCACAACGAAATATGAGAATGGTGATGGCCTGCTCAAAAATTGGGAGGGCGAAGTATTTATTTATTTATTTATTTATTTATTTATTTATTTATTTATTTATTTAGTATCAACGGATAAACCAGTTTAAATAAAAATTACAATTATAATAAAATACAAAATAAAAGTCGCTAATGGACATTCAACAAATCCATCTTCCACATAATGTTGTGTTTGAAAACAATAAACGATTGTTGAGTTAAATCGAAATATTCAACACCGTTAGCTTTGTTTATGAACTGGATCATCCTATTAATAGGACTGTAGAGGCCATAATTGGTCGCATGCTGGCAAGTTCTAAACGCATTAATATGTCTTGTGTTATGCGTTAGTGTATACGGTTGGAAGCAATTCAACAAACGTTTACAATTGATTTTTCCGTTGACCAAACGATAAGCAAAACATAAATCGGCAGCCAAGCGTCTATATTCCAGAGACCTTGTTTTACAGGCGAGGAGGCTATTCGTACTGGAGAATTCATCCGAAGTGAGACCTCGTTTATAATGAAAAAACTTAAGGAATTTCCGTTCCACTGCTTCGCATCTGTCTATATAAGTTTGGTAATAAGGCGACCAAACACTTGAGGCGTATTCCAACTGGGATCTAACAAGTGTAAAATAAAGAATTTTAATGGTGTTAGCAGAGAAATAATTGCTCTGCCTGCGAATAAAACCTAACGTGCGGAGTGCCTTGATACAAATTTTCGCTATATGGCTTTTGAATGTTAATCCGGAGTCCAAGCGTACACCTAAATCATCGATCTCAGTGACACGAATAAGGGCCCTGCCATTGATTTGGTAATCGAACACATCAAAGTTGTGTTTAGAGTAGGATATCACGGAACATTTCTCGAAATTTAGTCTCAATTTATTGAATTGGCACCATCGATGAAGGTTATCGAGATCCTCTTGCATTAACAAGCAGTCGCGCAAAGATTGAATCGCTTTGTAAATCTTAAGGTCATCCGCAAATAGTAGAACCCGACAGTATTTGATGTACTTAACAATATCATTTATGAATAGAAGAAATAAAATTGGGCCACAATGCGACCCCTGAGGAACACCAGATAATACAGAGATAACCATCGAAAGGAAATTCTTAATGCGCACCACCTGCTTTCTGTCCATCAGATAACTACGCAGCCACTTGATTACCGCTGGTCCAAATCCAAACGAAGCAAGTTTCGACAAAAGAATAGGCAACGGAACACGATCAAATGCCTTCGCGAAATCTGTGTACGCTGCATCCACATGCATATGGTTTTCGAATGCCTCCACCACATCCGTAACAAAGGATAACAAGTTGGTAGTAGTCGAACGACCGGGAAGGAAACCATGCTGTTCGACCACAATGAAGTTTTCACTAGCAGTAAGAAGTTGAGTTGCGACCAATTTGTCTAACAATTTGGGAATAGTAGATTGTATAGAAATACCTCTATAGTTATCGATATTAGAACGATTGCCTTTTTTAAAGACAGGCGTTATGAAACTCTTTTTCCAGACTTTAGGGAATACACCAGTCGAAAGCGATAAAGAGAATAACTTGAATAATGGAGATGCTAAGGAGTATTGACATCTTTTTTGTTAAAGAATTCTGTATTACAACTACAGATTCCTGTAATCGTTAGTTAATGTTGCTGTTACACGAAATGTGTGTAGCGCACCGGATAAGTTAGTACTTGCGTGGACTCAAAGGCGTTGATGCGTGTATCAATGTGTATGCAACTGTGTATTTTAATATCTTGACAATTAAATATCTTAAATAATCATTGCGTTGATTTATTTAAACAGCGATTTAACAATCAGAAGTGGGATAGATTCGTAAAAGAATTCGAAGATTTTCCGGAATCTGAACAATTGTGTGTGAAAGTGAAAAATGCCTGGAAAGGAAAACATGGCTACTCAAGGTCAGTTTTCGAACTACGACCATTCTAGCGAGAGTGGGGTTGGATCTGAAAACCATGAGGTAGTGCGCGCGCAGAACCGCGAGGATAGGCTCCTTGAGTTGCTAGAGAAATCCGAGCAGGGGCGCTGTGAAACCGACGCGATGTTGCGAAAGTTTTTAATGGCGAAGTTAAGTGAACCAACAACAACGACAGGAGTGAGAACAGAAGCTGGTCCGATGGTATATAGCGTGATGCCAGATTTAAGCAAGTCGATCCAAGATTTCTTTGGAGAAGCTGGCGAAATCGCGGTCGAGTGGCTACAACGATTGAATAACTGTGCCGTTCTACACTTCTGGAACGAGGAGATCAAGTTGGAGTCTGCAAGAATTCACATGGTAGGTCCAGCGAAGGATTGGTTGAAAACATGGGAAGATAAAATTTGGTGTTGGGAGGATTTCGAACGGCAGTTCAAAGCTACGTTTTTCCTAAATCAAAGCGTTGGCGATAAGTGGAAAAGGTTAGTGACTAGAGTACAACAGCCACGTGAGAACATTGAAGCGTATTTTCATCAAAAGTACAAATTGTGCTGTGAGGTAAAATTGGAATTTAGTGACGCGAAAGAACAGATACTAACAGGGTTGCAACGGAAAGAGTTCGTACCGGGGTTACTAGCTAACAAGCATGAAAATGCAAATGATTTGTTACACGACATTTTAGTATTACATCGAGCAATTGCACCTAACGCGAGGCAAAGTGCGTACCCAACGGAAAATTACAATTACGCGGTGAAACAAAACAATAATAATTATCCAAGTGAAAGCCAAGACGCGAGGCGAAGTGACTATGTAAAAAGTGAAACTCCGAAACCAAAATGTTATAACTGTGCCGAGGTAGGACATTTTTCGAGAGACTGCAATAAACCGCGAAGTAGCAATTTGTGTTTCCTGTGTAAGAAAGACAACCACCTTAAAAAGGATTGTCCGTTAAATAAGCGCAATACGGTAATGCAAGTGGAAGAAAACACGGAAAGTTCAAAAGCGATTTTGAAATTTTTGAGACGAGCGAAGGTCAATGACATTAAGATGGATTCGTTTATCGACAGTGGTAGTGCCGTTTGTACGATAAAATCGAACTGTGTACATAAAATTCCGGGGATCAAACTGAAGAGTACGCGCGAAAAACTCTTCGGATTTGGGGGTCAAGCGCCAGTGATTTGTAATCACTTTATCGAAGCGAGCATAGAAATCGATACAGCGAGGTTAGAAGCGGTAAAAATGTTTGTGGTACCAAACTCTGTACAACACACAGAAGTAATTATCGGGCGATCTTTTACAGAAAATGAACGTATCTCGTACACGAAAATCGGGGATAATTTAGCATTCGGCGTAAAAACGGAATTTCCTTTCGCGGATATGGAAATTTGTGAAATTACGGAACGCGTAAAGATATGCAGCGTAAATAAACAAAGACTAAAAGCGAATAGCATCAATTTAGTGCAAGTTGAATGTCAGGGAGATAAATTTGACGTTCCAATTATGAACCAAGAAAAGGTAGGTCAAGTCATTGAGAAGGGTCAGTGCATTGGTAAGATAAACCGAGACGTGTGTGGGCGCGATAACGAAGGAATGCAGTGCGAAGCATTTCTGCAATCACAAGAAAGTATGCAAGCAATTACCTTGGACATGTTAAACATCGATAAAGATATACCTACAGGGGACAAACAAAAACTTTTAAATTTATGTCAAGAGTTTCGTTCATGTTTCGCGTTTAACCTTAGGGAACTCGGAGTGACAAATTTAATGAAAGTTGACATTGTAGATAACGGTATTCCAGTTCGGGCGAAACCTTATCGAACAAATTTAAAACAGCGTGAGACAATTAATGGCATAATAAAAGAGTGGAAACAATGCGGTATTGTAAGCGAGACAAATTCGGCGTACGCGTCACCCGTTCTCTTGGTAACCAAGAAAACAGGAGAACCGCGTTTAGTGGTAGACTTTCGTGCGTTAAATCGGAACACGGTAAAGACTAATTTTCCTATTCCAACCGTCGACGAACATTTAGAATGCATGAGCGGGGCCACCATTTTTACAACTTTAGATTTGGCCCACGGCTATTTGCAAATGCCGCTGACGGAAGAAGCAAAACTGAAGACTGCGTTTATTACTCCAGATTGTACGGGGCAATTCGAGAGGCTCATTTTCGGCCTCACCAATGGTCCTTATGAATTCAGCAAATTAATGAACTTAGCGTTAGGTTCACTTCGAAACCAGGTAGCGATGTCGTATCTCGATGACATCATTATTCCTGCAGCGAGTTGGGAAGACATGTTAAGAAGATTACGATTGGTTTTCGAAGCACTGAGAAAAGCGAATCTCACCCTGAAGATAAGAAAATGCGAATTTGGAAAGAAAGAGGTGGAGTATTTAGGTTTCATCATTGCCGAGGGTAAGTTGGGACCCGGGAAATCAAAAGTGCGTGCGATTGACGAGTTTCCAGTACCGAAAGACATTCATGAAGTAAGGCGATTCTTAGGTTTGACATCCTATTTCAGACGTTTTGTAGAAAATTATGCGGTACGGGCGAGACCTTTAAGCGAATTAACTAAGAAAAACAAACTTTTCGAGTGGGGCGAAAAAGAACGGAGCGCGTTCGAGGATTTAAGAATGAGTTTGATAACGGAGCCGGTATTAAAATTATATAATCCACACGCGAGCGAAACAGCGTTGTTTACGGATGCGAGTTCGTGCGGGCTTTCGGGACTTTTAATGCAAAAGCAAAGCGATGATGAATTACACCCAGTGTATTACGTCAGTAAAAAGACAACAGAAGTAGAAAGCAAATACCATTCGTCAAAATTGGAACTAATGGCAATCGTTTATTGCATCGAACGATTAAGAAACTTTTTAATTGGAATTCATTTTACGGTGTTCACGGATTGCCAAGCATTAGTGTATCTCAATCACCAAAAGACCGGGAATTCTCAAATAGCGCGATGGTACAATTTACTTAGCGAATATGACTTAGAATTAAAGTATCGACCAGGTGTGAAGATGTCACATGCGGACGCGTTGTCGCGAGCCCCCACAGACGAATCGTGTGATACAATGGACGAAATTTACGAGCGATCAACGGTGATGCAAACGTTAAATGAACACGAGTACATTTTAATGATCCAGCGCAGCGACAGAACGGTGGTGGAACAGATTGAAGCCTTGAGCAAGCCAATCGAAGATCGTACGCCACACGAAAAAGCAATAAGTTCGGGTTATATATTGCGAGACGGGAAATTATATCGGGTAATCAAGAACAGCGACAATTTGGAAAAATGCTTATATGTAATTCCGCGATCTTTACGGAAAAGTATTGCGATAAAATACCATGACCTGATCGGACATTTTAGCGTAAGTAGGACGTGCGCGAAAATAAAGGAAAATTATTGGTTTCCACAAATGAGGCGCTACATTAAACAACATATCAGAATGTGTGCCGAATGTTTAATAAACAAAGTACCAGCGGGTAACTTGGCGGGCGAATTGCACCCAATTCCTCCTCCTTCGCGACCATTCGGTAGGATACATGTAGACCATGTCGGGCCTCTCATAAAAAGTGAATCGGGAAACGTGCATATTTTAGTTGTAGTTGATGCACTAACAAAGTTCGTAAAATTGTACCCAGTGCCGAGTACGAAAAGCAATTCTACGATTTGTGCTCTGGAAAATTTTATCAGTCAGTACGGAATTCCAGAACGTATTGTGACGGATAGGGGAACGAGTTTTACTTCCGGGGATTTTAAAAAGTTTGCGATTAAACACGGAATAAAACATATTTTGAATAGTAGTCAATGGCCTCGAGCGAACGGTCAAGTAGAGCGGGTAAACCGTACTTTAATTCCCACAGTGATGTCGGAAATGCGCGAAGAAAATGCGTGGGACGAGGTAATTCCAGCGGTGGAACGTAACCTAAATATTGCGCCGAATCAAACTACAAGTAGGTCACCATTCGAAGTGTTACACGGATACTTACCGAAGTTCCACGATGGTCCTTTAACAGCTGTTACAGACATCGACGCGACGTGGACACCAAGCCGCGAAATTCAAAAACAAGTGCGAGAGACAATCCGGGGCGAACAATTAAAGCAAAAAGCGCGACACGATAAAAAGCGATTCAATAGTGTTAAATTCAATGTAGGTAACATTGTATTTATGCGAAAGGTACAGAAGCAAACGGGGGAGAGTACGAAAACACAGCCAAAATACCGCGGTCCCCTGGAAATCGTTGAAGTTTTAGCAAGCAATACATACCGGGTGGCATCATTACAAGGTGTTCCGGGAAGACGATTTGTAACCACAGCGAATGTGAGTCAGCTGAAAATTTTTAAGGCAAATGCTACAGATACGGAATCGAGTGACGACAGTGAAACGGGAGACGATCAGCCAAGTACGTCGGTTGCTGGTCTAGTACGCGATGAACCGGAAAGGGTTGTTACGGGTGAGAACTCTGCGGAAAACCAAATGAGTGCGTCACGGAAGCGCGAACGAAAACGACCAAAACGGTTTGATGAATTCGAGTGCGAGTAAAGTGTTAGGTTAAAGAAAACTGTATTTATAAGTTGTGTACATGTACAATTATTGTGAGTTCGACACTAATTTGAATGTATACCTAGAATTAGTATGATATTTTATTGTATTTAGTAAGCGAAATTGTAATGACATGTAGATGGAGTTAGGTACATCGGGGGCGATGTACAAGGCAGGAATGACCGAGTGTTAAAGAATTCTGTATTACAACTACAGATTCCTGTAATCGTTAGTTAATGTTGCTGTTACACGAAATGTGTGTAGCGCACCGGATAAGTTAGTACTTGCGTGGACTCAAAGGCGTTGATGCGTGTATCAATGTGTATGCAACTGTGTATTTTAATATCTTGACAATTAAATATCTTAAATAATCATTGCGTTGATTTATTTAAACAGCGATTTAACATTTTATAAAAAAGGGGGCAATACCATCAGGTCCAGAACTCAGACTATCAGACAAACTTCCTATTGCATCAAAAACATCGGTAATGGTTACATTAAGGTTGTTACAGGTGATTCCATCAACAGCAACGAAATTAACATCATCCCCACCGGTGTTACAATACACGGTAGAGAATTTCTTTGCAAACAAATCAACGCATTCTTGGCCCGAGTTGGAGAATTCGCCATCAAGGAACATACAGGCAGGATAGTCCTTAATCCTTTTGCAATTATCTATGTATCGCCAAAAAACTTGAGGATCTTTGGCAATAGCTTCTTCCGTTCTAACCACATAATTACGATGAAGTATGGAAGTTAGATGTTTAGCTTCATCCCGAAGCTCACAGAACGTGTTATAATCGAGTAAACTGCGAGTTTTCTTGAACCGTTTATGAATTATGTTTATGAATTCTTTGACAATACACGTATCTCTTTTCCAGTACCTCCTAGGTGAAAATAACTATTATAAAAATTGTAGACGATCAAATTCTCTACAACTTTGGTCTGAAATTGTTTTTGTAAATTATAGAGTTCTAAAGTTATGGGAATATTCGTTTCTACATTAGGTAGGTAAAATATTACTAACAAAATTGTTTTTGCGTTATGTTTATTAATATTGAAGCATGAACTCTTCAAAGTTATATCGCAAGGAAAAAATTATTTTAGAAGATAATTCACAAATTTTTCTGGCCAAGAAACTTGTGTGCTTAACTTCGTGAGTGGAATACTCAATTGAATTAATATTTTTCATTGCCAAGTAATCAATCAAACCATAAACGACTGGAGAATAATTATTGAGGAAGTTTCCAAGTTCAAGTAAGTATATCAAATTTTTCAGTAAGCCCTACGAAATAATGGGGCTAGTAAAAACATATTTGCGAATGAGCTCAAAATTTGAAAACGCCACTGCAAAATTGTAATCCTTTCAGTAATATTTAAATGTAAGAAGCGTCCAAAATTTTTTGCATTTTCAACCAAATAAATCGAATTTATTTCGATATTGCGTGAGATTATTTAAGTCAGCGCTTCTCAAAAGGTGAGGCGTAACCCCGAGCTTGGGGGGTCACCGAATAAATAAATAATTAATTTGTAACATAAGAAGACATTGGAATTAATTATTTTACATTTTTATTTATTTTTATATTACTGTTTATATGAAATGTGTGTTCCAGGGGAAGGGGGCACAGGGGGTCGCGAAATACAAAAATTTGAGAAATGCTAATTTAAGATATTTTACGACAAAAACGGCATATAAACGATATTAAAATTATTATGTGTGGTCATAATATCGTCGCCCCGGTGCATGAATGACGAATGTTCAAATTTGTCATTTTTGAATCAATAGAATTCTTCAGCGGAGATTGGTTCAGTTTTACGAATGAATATGAGACATACAAGAAATAATGAATATTCAAATTATAATTATAATTAAATATCAAAATTACAAAATTTGCACATTTGTCGTTTATGCGTGGGGGCTATTATAATTTTATGCGTGGGGGCTATTATAATTTTATGAGGAGTAGGCACCGAGATAACCAAAAGGAATAATATGAAAATACTTACTTTTTTTATTATTATCCTTTCGCTAAACTACACCTATAATAATGTCTACATGATCAACTTGAGCATTTCTGTTCCAAACACTTGATAAGGCTTATGAGTTAGTAGCTGGTACGTGACTTATAATCAAAATAATAATCGTAAATCCCTTTCCATTTTGCTTTAATAGGTAACTTTATTATGAGTGTACAATGTGCATAAACAATTCTTGAGTAATTATTGTAAAACTTCTAAATTATTATGTTTTCCTGATAGCAAGTTTTTAAAAATTCTGCCAATGAAATATAAAAAAAAATCAAAGAAAACCTATTTAATAAAAAAAGGCATTAATTTTATAATTTTCAAACCAACTCTGAAATTTAATTACACATTTTTACGAGTTTTAGATAGATTCAAAATCCTTTTATAACTGCATTTGTGGACAGCGAGAATCTCGTTAATCCATTGGTGGATTAACGTGCATCCTTAATTTAGGATTACAATAATTTGCAAAGTAATAATTCTTTTATGAGAAAAAGTCAAAAGAATTTTTTTGTTCGTTGCACTGTTCCCTTGACGACATGGCCTTTTAGATCTCCTAGTCACGTTACAAGTTTTCTGATTATGAGTATATTATATAATTTCCCCTTGATAGATTGAACATCCATTTGTTAAATAAAAAACAATTTTTTGAATGGAGAGCAGAAATCTCATTAATCCATATTCATGAGCGTCTTAATTTTAGAATTGATATAACTTGAAAAAAAAAGATTTCTCTTTTGTTCGCTTCATCGTTCCTTTAACGAAGTAACCTTCTTTTTGATGTCTATGCAGAAATAATCACAGTATCGTAAAGCAAAAATAAAGGAACATTAAATTAACAAAATTAATTTTCAAAGCGAAACCAATAATAAATTGACTCCATTAGGGATAATTCAATTCTGGAATTTAATTTTATACTTACATTTCTTATGTTTTGATAGATTCAGAATTCTTTCATAATGGCATTTGTTTCATAAAAAATTAACTTCATGAGTGTACACCAGGAATCTCGTTAATCCATTTCCTGCGCGTCCTAAATTTTAGAATTGATATAACTTACAAAGTACAAAAAAGAATTTGAAATTCAGTCTATACAGTAGAAACTCGAAAATAAAGTACTTGTAATAGCTACAGCTATTAGTAGCGGTAGCATATTTCTCAGTAATTGGAGCAGATGCGGGCTCGGCCCACTTATCTCCTTCATCTCTGTGACAGCTGATTTAGGAGTATTTTACAACTTCATTCTTTCTTGGGTCTCCAGAGTTTCAGTTTACAATGTAGTGCATAGTATTTACAAAATAGTTATAAGGAGAGATGATTTTAGAGATGTCTGGAGTTTGTCTTCGTTTTTCTATTTTTCGATTTCGAGGGCTTCAGTCTATAGAATAGATTATAAATTTACATAAATAATATACAATATAATAATGGTGTTCCTTATAGTTGTCTTGGTCCTTGATCAATCTCCATTGATTATTTTCCTTTGGTCGTGTTTGAGGGGAGGGAGGATCTCGCACCTCCCATTTGGTTTGAGTCCATGGCTGTGTGCGTTTTGCTCTGGTTTGCCGGTCCTGGTCTTCGTTGATTATCCTGGTCCTTTTTGGTGGATCTTGCCTATCTGTTTTGGGATGAGGAAAATTGGTAATTAAGAGTACCGTTGGTTAGTTGGAGTGTAGAGTAATGGGGGAGGGGGTCTTTTTTTGCTGCGTAATTTTCGGATAGTACGTTCTTGGCTCTTGGAGTGTTTGTAGAAAAAGGAGAGCCTTTGTTTTTCGTAGAGCCCTGAGGTTAAGTCTGGAATGGTTTCCTGTAGGGACTTGACCTTTGTTGCTGTTCCGATTTATCTGTTTGAGACGTACCATGGTGCGTTGATGGTTTGTCCGAGGTATTTGTTGTGCGTTGCGAAGAACGTGACCATTTCTGTTTTGCATGCGAAAGTAAGTTCCGGTTTAACCACACTTTGGTAAATTCTTATTTTCATTCATTTGGGAAGCAGTCTACTTTTACGACTAAGTAAGGGGTACAGGCATTACCTGTACGTTTAGGTAATTTTTATTTAGGCCATTTAGGTCATTGGCTTAGCTCTTACATTTTGTTAGGTGTTTGTTCCATGAGAGGAACATGGTGAGTCGAGAGTGACTCAAAATAGCTTATCGCGTTTTTTCACGGAATCTTTTGGCCAAACATGGTCAAATGCGTTTCAGTTGGTTGCCTATAAGCCTTGCTGAAGACCATGGCCGTACTCTTTGATGGGTTTACCTCTAGCCTCCAGAGGTGGTACCATCAGGGTTCGATCATTTTTATAGCGTCTTTCATGATTTTTATCATGTGTCTCTTGTTTCTTGATTAATCCTACGTCGTCCGCGTAGAAAGCCATGAGTGTGTTTTTAGGTTTGGTCACATAAAAAATAACATTACAAAACCTATGTACATTTTTAATATCTTTAATATCTAATATCAATTTTAATATAATATAAATAATATCTATGGTTTTTGACATAGCAAAAATGGGCCCCCGCGAAGCTGTGACGTTTTTGACCGTTATAGATATACGGTTTTGGTCATATTGCTATGATACATGGTTTTGGTCGCAGGCAGTGGCGGCTCTAGCAAGATTTTCAGATGGTGCGAGATCTCATTTTGGCGCCACCACCCCATGTATAGTCCATTTATTCAACAAACGGAGTGGATGTAAACAAATCTCTGATACTCCCCACCGCGTGATCTGCATAATGCACCTCCAAGCGCATGGGCCGTATACCTACCATTTGTCAATATGCTGTCACATGACATTAAAATCACGTGAAGGTTGCGTGCATTTGTTTACATCCACTCCGTCTGTTAAATAAATGGACTATAGAGATTAATGAAAATTTAGCACTTATGAGGCCCCAGGCGCAATATTTTGATTACCCCTACATCCTCTTAAAGCTATGGTTTTCAACCTTCAACACACGGGAGATAGGAAGAAGCCTCGTCCTATAGCGCCGCAGGCGATTTTTTTGGAAAATACTAGGTAGGGTAGAGTGGGGGACATTCGGACATGGGGCACCCCCGGACATTTAAAATTTACTACCTTCCCAAAGAAGTAGAAATGCGCAATTGTAATGGTTAATAACAATGATCATTTAAAGTCACATGTGAAAATTTCGTACTAAATGCTTCAATATTTAGAAAGTTATTAATATAAATTAAAAAATATTCTTTAAATGAAGTATTGCACTAATCATGTCTAAGATTACATACTTTTCCATGAACTAATAGTTCAAGTTTTAAGTGTTGCATGTGAAAGAATAGGTACATATTTGTGCACTTTGCACTATATAACCTAGCTTACATTGGCGCGAATATTGAAAAATAGATAATATGTTATTTAGAGTACATTTTGGACAGGTGGGGCAGATCCGGAAAATAAACGTGGGGCACTTTCGGACTGGTAAAGTTTCCCACAGAAAACATTTTACCACTATTTGGGTCAAGTGATAGAAATTGTCGAACACGGGGAATTTGTAGTCAAATTTTTGAGGAACTGAACGAACCATTTCATTTTCCCTCCAGTTGACGACATCTTAACGATTTCTTAGAAAGACATAGTGTCCAAATTGCCCAAACCGACTTCTGTTGCAGGGACTTCACGTTCTTCTAGTTTCAAAATGTTCAATGTTAATTTTGACTCCCTGAACATGAAATAAAATGTGTTAATGTTTGATTTTAATGTTATTGCTTGTGTGTCCAAACCTACCCCATGCCTGTGTGTGCCCCGCCATGGGGCAATTTCGGACAAATGAAACTTTTTTTTAAAACTTATATTACATAAAAACTATTAACTTTTCAAAAATTTTAACTATGGAATGAGTTGCTAAACATGTGAAAGAATCTGCCAAAGTATGTTTAAAATCCTCAAATCTTTAAATGTTGCTATAGGATGAAGTTAGCCAAAAGTGTCCGACCGTGCCCCACTCTACCCTACCTATTTTTATAGGAATATTGCACTTGAAACCTAATTAGGTCCATCACTTTTTCACCAAATGTTGTTATTTAACTAGAAATTCCTCATGGAATTTTAAATGTCGTTTTTGGACTTTTTTGTTTTTAACTCTTTTACCTAATTTCTAATAATTCTTGTACTACCAATTTTCAAGAAAAGTTTCAAAAAGAAAGGGGCGCCAATGTTAAGTTCTTGCCCAGGTTAGAAAAAATCGTAGATCCGGGGCTGTTTGGAATGGTTTAGATTAGACTGCATAGCCTTACTTACAATGTTTACTTGAAACAATAAAATTATCATACCGGTCACCATTATTACTACAAAATATAAATTTAAATGGTTCCTTATTCTGAATCAGGGACAAGGCAAGGCAAGGATGCTGTAACTTGGTCATTCGTTTCTTCGTAAATATAGTTATATTATTTACTGAATGAATTACATTATTCACTATTTTGATATATTTTGTTAATTTGGCGCCCCCCTTAGGACGGCATCCGGTGCGGATGCATCGGTCGCAGGCTCCCGTACTATAAAGGAAAACTGATTATAATCTAGTTTCTAGAAAACTTTGGGCTCTTTAAAAAACCAATAATGATGCTTAAACCAAAAAATTAATAGCTTGGTTGCTATGGCTAATGTGTAACCAAAACTTCATATCACCTGGACTACAAAGTTTAGATTAATTTTTTTGAAAATATTGAGTTTAATATTTTTACATTTTTCGGAGCGGATTTTTGAATTTTAACTATGCAGCAGTTTATTTTGGACATCAAATGCACTAACATAACTCTCAATATAATTCATCAAAATAATTATTTAAAATTCACATTTTCGGGGTCTGACAAAAAAGCTACAACGGATAATGTAAAAATTACACTCGAGTACTTTACCTCCAGAATTTGATGAATTATTTTGAACCAATCTTCAGTTGCTTCCAAACACAGTTGTTCAGGGACACCACTTTTTCCATAATCAATAGGTATCTGTGTAGTTATCCGAGCCGAGGGATGGAACAACAAACTACGGTTCAAATTGTTGATTTTTATCTACATGGAACTTTTATCTTTATTGTAAATGAAAAAAGTTAACTTATCGAACAAAAAAATTTATTGTATCAATCATACAGTTCATATTTTTCAATTTTGGTATTGTTTCGATACATTTACATTGGATAAATGATACAGCTTACAATAAATCTAAACAGATTTTAAATTTAGGTAGATCACTGCTAAACTTTGGGTCTCCTGGTAGCACAAGTAAGTAAGTTTTCTTTTGCCGATACTCGAATAACAAATTAATCCTGGAACAAAAATCACATTTAATAAGAAAGCAAAAATAAGTACCTGCTTTAAAAATGTACACCTATGAATCATGTAAATTAAGCAGTAGGTAATAAACATCAGTTGTTTTTAAAGTATCAATTTCATTGCTTATCTTTGTATACACTATTATATAATTTTTATAAACAATTTTCAGAGTGACTCACACATTGCAACATTTTGAAATCCTACTTTTATGCAATTCCTTAACTTGCAAGATATATGCACAAAATCAAAAACGTTGGCTACTAATTGATTGTTTATCAAATAATTTATAACTCAGAATTTTAGGATACAAAAAATATAATGGGGTAGGTATTACAAAAAGTTATAGAATTTCGTCATTTATCTAATTGAACAAAGGATTTTCTTCTTTCTAAACAATACTAATTTTAAAAGAGGGGGGACATTCTAATGACAAGGCCATTGTCGATGGACGAAATTTCAAAATTTTGATGACACCTGAGTTTGGTCCTTCCTTCATTCATGAATGCATTTCTCTTCTTTTGCCTCATAATAAACATAATCACACCCCCCCCTTATTTGTTTTTATAATGGTTTGTTTGTATATTCAGTACATAGCAATAATACTGATTATTATAATCATCTGGTTCAGCATCTATTTAAAATTGTCAGATTAACAATTTAAAATCAAATCTAATGTTTTTAAGTTGGTTGTTAATAATAAATCTAGCATAGGTACATATCAGTAGTTTGTAATATCCCGCCTAAATTTGTGACTCTTTGAAGAACTACTACATCACTTTGCTGGGATTGGTCACGGGCACATTCCAATTTACCAACGGTTTTTCAGTTCTACAAACGTACGCGTTTATTTAACGTTAGTTGAAATTCATTTTTTAGTTTTTCATATCGAGTTTAAATAATTTTCTATACAATAATGGACGCTATTACAACAAGTAAGATATTTTAATACCTAATAACCATGCTTTGTATTGGTTTAATCGCAAATAACTAAAACTGCTTAAAAAATGTGCGCCCTTCTTAATCACGATTTTAAAAACAACTCCTAGCAAGTGCATTTCATGTTTTTATAGAACATAAATGCTACTTTAAGATTCAATACCAAATTCACAAGTGTAATTTACACTCACATGTATTAGTCGATACGATAATCGACTCCTGACCATGTGGGTGAGTGACTACATTTGTAAATTGAACAATCAGTTTCCTCTATGAATTTGTATATTCAAAAGTGATTTTAAAGTCTTATAATCTCATCAGCAACTTTAGTAAATTAATTAACTTTCAAGATTTTCAACAAACTTAATTACGGAAATCTTGTTACGTGCCAAATTTTATAAAATCTTTCAATTAAATATCTTTTTAAGTTGTCACTACATCTACTTCAGTTAATGGCTTATTGCAATTTTGTACTTGGACGAGAAACTGCTGGTGTCGATGTTAATTGTTCGTTACGATGGTAAAAACCTACGATTTGCTATATTACATCGAAATTACTAAATTGAGAAAGCACTTACAAACGAATTACATTACAACTAATATCTTTTGTACATTTTAACATTAATAAGCCAAGTAAACAATAAAAATGAAACTTTTTTCATAATAAGCTTCCACCGAGAGGTTATTGAACCAAACACACCCAATCAAGCCTTTCCTCTATGAGGTAGGCCCCAAACTAAATCCTCCACTAATAGTACTATGTAATTTTGTTAGTAAGATTTTACAATAAGCAGACTGACAAGAAACAGAATGTAGAAGGACTGGTAGCAAATCACAGTGACAGCAGACATGTTCCTTGAAGGATGATCCTGTTGTCCTGTAATTGTAACCAGGTTATAATAAAGGTCAAATAGTAATCACAGCGATAAGAATTCCCTGATACATCTTGAAAATTATCAATGATTTTTGATTAAGAATGGTTACCCGAGGTAACACTAATTTTTTTTTTTTGTAATGTATTTACTTA
The DNA here is from genome assembly GCA_958510855.1 of Rhagonycha lutea. Taxonomy (NCBI): domain Eukaryota; kingdom Metazoa; phylum Arthropoda; class Insecta; order Coleoptera; family Cantharidae; genus Rhagonycha; species Rhagonycha lutea. Next base: position 17,811,204 of record OY294042.1, read on the forward strand.
ACGGTTACGCCATCTTAATTTAAAACCAGCTAAACCAGGGAAGTGGGGTTGAAAATTTCCAAAAATCATCTTTTGCTAATAAATAGAGGGGTCTCAATAATTTCCTTACTTACGGATAAGGTAAGGGGGTCTACAAAAAATTGCAAAGGCTTACATGGGAGTGGAGGGGATAGAAAATTTCAAAAATCGACACTCCCTGATTTAGGGAAATTTTGCCCTAGAAAATTATTTCGCGAACGGCTTCGTCATTCATATATGAATAAGGGAATTTATATAGCAGTTTTGCGAGGGCAAGGTGAAAAGTTTTCGGTCTAGCAATGAAAGACTGTGTTTTTGGTCAAAAAAATGCATTTTTTTTTTTACATAATCCCCCTTTAGTTCAGTGGACTTATAAGGGAACATCACAGTCAGTATATCGCCAATCGAAATTGTTGATGTAATTTTCTAATTAACAACTCGCAGTTTGATTTTATTTATTTAGAAAGAATAATAGTACATGAAATGTGATAATAATAATCCTTCATTTAACATTTCATGAAGAACGTTAACTTACATTACTTATCAATGCAACAAGAATGCAACTGATGCATGCATGAAGGTTAAGGAATTACAACTCCCCTCTCCGTGCTAACATGCGCATTTAATTGCTAATTGTTTTTCTTACATTTTTATTCAAATATCTCAACACTCTCCCTAAAACAATGAGCAATCACATTTTTTTTTCTTTTCTTTTACAAAAATTTTAAAACCTTAAAAAACATTACATAAGAAGAACTTTTAAGTAAACATAAAAATATTTAGAAAACTTATTTTTCTATTAAACCTGCGTTAGATCTCAAAAACTCAAACCTTGGTTTGGCTAAGGCCTTTGTTAAGAAATCAGCTAATTGCATTTCGCTTGAAACATAATTTACATTTATCTCACCTTCTTGAAATAAATCACGTATAAAATTATATCGTATATCAATATGTTTAGTACGTTGATGAAACTCACGATTCTTAATTAATCTTATAGCACTTTGGTTATCAATATTTAACACATTATCACTGCTTTTATTGAAACCTGCACTTATTTCATTTAAAAGTCGCATAACCCATATCAATTCCTTTGTTGCTGTTGCGGCGCTAATAAATTCGCTTTCGGTTGTACTTAATGAAATTGACACCTGTCTTTGGCTCTTCCAAATTATCGCTGCTCCAGAATGCTTACACAAGATTCCGCTTGTTGACTTCCTTGTTATTTCGTCACCTGCATAATCTGCATCGCTGTAAGTTTCAAGTTTCCCACTTGAGTATAAAATTCCAACTTCATTTGTACCCTTGAGGTATCGTATTATTCGTTTAATCAGTTGACTGTGTGCTTGCGTTGGTTTTTCCAAAGACCTTGAAGCCACATTAACTGCAAATGCTATATCGGGACGTGTTATTGTCTGTAGATATAACAAATTTCCGACCGCTTCACGATAAGGAAATTTTTCTTCTATTGGTGAACCATTTGCACTCCATCCTGTTTCAATTGGTGTTGAAACTGGTTTTGCATTGTCCATTCCAAATCTTGTTATAATTTCACTTATGTATTTTCTTTGATTTATAAAAATTGAACCATCGTCGTGTTGATCAATTTCAAATCCTAGAAAATTTGTCACTTTCGTGTTTATTGTCACTTCAAATTTTTCTTTTAACTTGTTTAAAAACACAGTTACACTTTCTTTATTTGTAGTTGCAATAAGTCCGTCGTCAACATACAGTAAAATTAACAATTTTTCACCATCTTTGTTCATGATGTACAAACATTCATCTGCACTGCTCTCCCTTAAACCAAAATCTTTTAAAAATTCTGTAAATTTTCTGTTCCAATTTTTGGGGGCCTGCCTTAAGCCATAAATACTTTTGATGAGTCTGTACACACGCAAGGTTCCGTCTTCGTACCCACTTGGTTGTTGCATGTAAATTTCTTCGTTTAAGGAACCGTACAAAAACGCAGATTTTACATCAAATTGACACAAACTTAACTTTTCGTTTGCTGCCACGCTTAAAACGACACGAATTGTATCGAAACGAACTACCGGGCTAAATGTTTCTTCAAAATCTATACCTGGACGTTGCGAATAACCTTTAGCTACCAAACGAGCTTTGAACCGATTCACGCTTCCATCAGCATTATTTTTGACACGAAACACCCAACGATTTTCGATTACTTTCTTGTCAGCTGGTTTATCAACTAACACCCACGTTTTATTTTTGGATAAAGCGTCAATTTCTTCTTGCATAGCATTTATCCATTTGTCAGCATTTGACGATTTTATTGCTTCCTCATAATTTCCTGGTTCAAACTGAGCAACCATTGCCATTTTTTCACCATAAAAATTCGGACGTCGCAATTTTTGTCTATCTCGCAATTCTCTTGAATTTGTTTTGTTTTCTTCTTCAACTAAAACTTCTTTTTCTTCATCAATTACGCTTTGCATTTCGTTAATCGTCGCGGACAACTTTTCTTCTTTGAACACAACATCTCGACTTAAAACGACTTTCCGTTCTTCCGGTTTCCACACACGATAACCACCGTTTTCGAGGTAACCGACGAAATATCCTTTAAAAGCCTTTTTGTCCAATTTTTTTCGTTGTTCTTTTGGTATATGCACAAAACACTCCGTACCAAAAATCTTTGCATCCTTAACTAGCCCCTTTTTGTTAAACCACAGCTCGAAAGGAGTTTTGCCTGCTTCTTTTGTTGGTCCAGTCCTGTTGATAACATAAACCGCAGTATTTATCGCTTCAGCCCATAAATATTGTGGTAAATTATCCTTGGAATACAACATTGCTCTTGCAGCTTCCACTATAATTCTGTTTTCTCTCTCAGCGGTACCGTTATTTTCAGGTGTGTAGGGCACAGTTATTGTATGCTTTATTCCTCTGCTTTTTAATAAAGCTGAAACGTCTTTATTGTCGTACTCTTTTCCGCCGTCAGTACGTAGTTCCTTAATTTCAGTACCAAACCGTGTTTTTACTTCCGCACAAAACATTTCTAGTTTTTCTTTTACTTCCGACTTTTCACTCATAAAGTAAACTGCACGAAAAGCGCTGAAATCGTCTTTGAACACTACGTAGTACCGTTTTTGACCTAACGACTTGACACTCATCGGGCCACACACATCCGAGTGTATGAGTTCTCTTGGTTCAGTAGCACGATTTGTTCTTTCACCAAAACTTTGTCGATGATGCTTGCCGTAAGCACATCCATCACAAAATTCATTTTCTTCGGAAACTTCAATGTCTAAATCTTTTAAAACTGATTTAACATGTCTTTTACTTTGATGTGCCAATCGCTCATGCCACAACTGTAGAGTGTCCACCGCATTTACGACATAAGCAACACTTTTTGGTTTAATTACTTTAACCAGTAGACCGTATAAATTGTCAGCTTGTACGCCGATAGCTACAATTTTTCCGTCCCGTTGAAGTTCACATTTTCTTCCTTTGTCACTTATTCGAAAATCAACACCCTTTTCCGCGGCTTTCTTTACGGAAAACAAGTTTCTCGTGATTTGTGGTATGTACAACACATCGTAAAACTTTCCTGGTGACCATTTGCCGTTTGCAAATATTTCTACTTCAATGTCGCCTTTGCCTACAACATCAAGTTTACTCCCGTTACCGATTTCTAATTTTAGCGGTTTTTCAAAAGTTTTCAAATTTTGAAACCACTCGCGGCGATTAGAAACATGATCTGACGCGCCCGTATCGATCAGCCATTTATCACTTTTCTGGTACATTTCAAGGAACCCAATAAATGCTTCACTCGAATTTCGCGCACTTGTACTCTTGTTTGCTTGAGTTTCATCTTTCGAACCGGCATCATTTTTCTTTGTGCAATTCTTTTGCAGATGGTATTTCGATCCACATGCATTGCAGCCAGGACAATCCCTTCTAAAATGATCCTTCTTGCCACAAGTAAAACATCCAGTTTTCTTTGACTTTTGTGGTACCTTTTTCTTAGAGAATAATGCCACCGTTGCATTATCTTCTACTCTTTTTTGTACTCTATTTTCTTCTAATAATAGACGCGTTGTCAAATTATCCAAATTTCGTTTTGCTTGGTCAGTTGAATCCCACGCACTGTGGAAGTGATTGTATTCAACAGGTAAAGTCGATAAAATTCTAGCCATCAACATAGATTCAGGAATTTCACCACCCAACCTTCGCATCTTGTGAGCCATTTGTTCTAACTTCGCTATATGTTCAGCAATACCGCTCGAAGGGTCCCATTTAAAATCAAAAAACGATTTTTGTACGAACGACAAACATTCTTCTGATTGAAAATCATACACACTTTGCAGTTTTTGCCACATCTGTTTAGCAGTTTCACAATTCATTATTAATTGTAATGGTTTTGACTCAACACTCGTTACAATTAACTTCTTTGCGGCTCTTTCGTGTTTTAACCAGATTTTTAATAACGATTCATTACTAGCTTCCGGTTTCACTTCAGTGCCATCGCAAACTCCGTAATTATTATCACTTTCCAACAGTGTACGCATTACAAATTGCCATTGAGGCCAATTGTTTGCGTCCCGTAACTTCTCAATTCGAGATTTATCGATTTCCATTTTAAATCAATTCGCGTTAAAAACGACACTCACGAAACACTATCCGTATTTTAATTTGTCCAAATTTAACCGTTCTCAAATCAAAGTTCTACTGTTTTTTATTCACGTCTAAATCAATCAAAAACTCACAGTTTAAGCGTTACTGGTGCACATAACCTGTTGATGTAATTTTCTAATTAACAACTCGCAGTTTGATTTTATTTATTTAGAAAGAATAATAGTACATGAAATGTGATAATAATAATCCTTCATTTAACATTTCATGAAGAACGTTAACTTACATTACTTATCAATGCAACAAGAATGCAACTGATGCATGCATGAAGGTTAAGGAATTACAACTCCCCTCTCCGTGCTAACATGCGCATTTAATTGCTAATTGTTTTTCTTACATTTTTATTCAAATATCTCAACAGAAATCCCAATTGTTTTGTGAATCAAGGGAATCAAAAAAATTATCACTTTCTCGGCGTTTAGTCTAATGCCCGTTAGTTTTTTAGTTATGAATTTTTAAAAATAGACATAAGTAACTGCTATTACTATTGGCTGTTATTACAAGAAACCGTGGTAGTCAAAAAGTAGAGTAGTGAATCAAAGTAAAATCTAAATAAAAATTTTAAATAATTGAATGCAGATAATAAATTACATAATTACAAAAAAAAATTGCCTAATATGAGAATCGAACTGAGGACCTACGAATTACTATTCCAGAGAAAGTGATAATTTTTTTGGTTTCTAGAATCACCAAAAAAATTGGGATCTTCGAATTGGGTCTGCTCTCAACAGTTATCAATTCTTCATTTGTTAGAAAACGTTTCCCAATCATACATTTTTTTAATTAATGTGGAAACCAAGGGGAGCCAAATCTGACGAATAGAGTGGATGTTCCAACAATTCATACTTAAAGTCCCTCGGTATTCCTGTTGACTAAGGATACATGTGGATAGGCAAAAAGATGATAGGTATTTTTCATTTGTAATCCCGGCCTCTTTTCACGAATTTTGTCATCCAATGGTTGGTGCAATATTTTCCAGTTATGGTTTGTATCCCAAAAAAACACTGGCAAGAAAACCTTCCAGTAGATAAATTTAATTTTGCCTTCATTGGTGCAGAACCACCGGCTTCCACCCAGCTCCGGATGGGGGGGGGCAAACCGGGGTACCTGCTCCGGGCGGCAATTCAAGGGCGTGCCAAATTCATATATTTCGTGAGTTTTTTGAAATCTTTAAACTCAAAAGCTGGAGAAAAGGGGCACTAATGTCCAGCTATCTCATGGACTTTCAATCAACGACATGTTGTGAACTTTTTCCATTTTTTCAAAGTGGAAAATGAAGGAGTAGATTCATTATGAACCTTTATTAACTTTATATGAATTTTTGAAGAAAAACCGTCCAAAACGAAGATTTTTATGACGTCACAATATTCCAGTTTATCCATTTCAACAAAATATAACATAATTATGTCAGATCAAGTTGAAACTTGACGTTTGTGATTGTGACAAGTCAGCCAGCATTACAAAAAAATTTCAATGATAACAATGCCATCTCTGTGTTAGACCAAGAACTTTTCACTTTACCCTCGTATTTTGCTCTATAATGCAATCGATAAAATTAATAACGACATTTTTTGTGCAGACCAGAGCGTGAAAATATTTGACCGATATTAGAGTCTTTATAATTATCATTTTGATTAAAGTTTTTATTTTAAACTAGAAAAAATTAAAATTTTAATGGACAATTTTAGTGGTTAGAAAGAAAAGTTAAAAAAAGGATTCAAAATTCCAAAATACGTTTCCCAGAGTTTGATCTAATGGGCTCTATTTTTGAAAAGTTTTATTTAATGGGCAAGGAATGACGCTCATTAATGGATTAACGAGATTCCCATTGTCCATATATTCCACATCTTAGGCGGTGATAGAAGACAATTAAAAGAAAAAACTCTTTAGTGTGAATGGTTAGGTGGTTTTTGAGAGTGATAAATTATCTACAAAATTAGATTCTAACCTTTTACTGTTGGGTTTCAAGTTTGACATTAACCTTGCAACGACTTTCGAGTGATGGATTAAATTAAGTAAAAAAAAAAATTGAAAACTTCGAGATTTCTTTTTGGTTGACTTTTTGTTTTACAAAAGAAAATGGATAACCATTTCATATTGCAGATTTAATGGGCTACAACTTTAGTCTAGTGAACTTTTTTGAAAAATTGATCCATTCTACAAAATTCTGAAAATATAAAAAAATAAAAAACAAGTAAAAAGCACAAAGATAATAAGAATAAGTTAAAAGTACTATAATTGTAGCAAAAAGTACTATAATTTATCTTATAAATTATATAAATTTGTAGTGATCACAATAAAATTTGTTAGGCAATTTTTGTAATAAAAAGTACTACAAATTGTGGTAATTTTCAATATTTAATACATATTTACTAATTTTTGTAAATAATTACTCCCCTGATTGAACATTGCAGTTCTCTAAGCCAATCGTAACTTCACACGATGATCATGTGATGAACAATGGCCAATCATATGAATTTGATGGTATGCAATGTATGCAAAGAAATTTTATTTTTATTGTTTGCTTAGCTTGTAAATTTTAATTTAATGCCAACTTCGCAAGTTAATATAAAACATAAGAATATATTAGAAAATTCTGTCTGTTCGTAACGCACTCCTGATTTTTTGTTCCTTCATTATTTCATTCTTTCTCGGTCCTTTTACCCTAAAGAGGGTTTGGTGAGCCTTTTTAACAAAGGCTTCTCATGACAGATTACACCCCGGTGGTTTGCCATTGCCTGCCAAGGGGAGACGACCAGAATATGATTCTTATTTCGCCCGGAGTCGAACCGGGTTCTCTGTATTAGCAGTCTATGCGCTAACGACCGTCTTATATTATCAATCCAAAAAAGTTTCACCTTACTAGAGTAACACACCAATCGGGTTCCAAGTAATAACTTCTAGTGATTTATATATTTTAATATCTTTTAGGTAAAGAAAATCGCCGTGTAAATTATGCTGAAACAGGACCATGCAATTCATTGGTTGAAAAGCCATTTTCATCTCTCATTTGGCTTAATCCAGGTCCTGCCACAACAGGGATACTTGAGCTAGATGATTCAAAGATCAACCAGGCTGTGACAAAGTTAGTATATAAATTCTTATTTTAAATTTAGCCTAAATATTTTTGTTTAGAATGCTACACACTGATTTTGGGGGTCCTAATTTGCCAAGTTTGAGTGAACCCAATTTGACGTCTTTTCCAAGTAAGATTTTTACATAGTATATTTAAATGTAAATAATATTTTTACTTTATAGGAAGATTACCGATATTTGTAGAGTTAAGTAGAAGGTTTGAGGAAAATAATCGTACCGAATTACCGTTTGCCGATATGTTAGTAAAAATTCCGGCACAAAATCGGAATACATGTACTGTTAATAACATAAGATTACATACTAAACATATCGATTCTGTGATATTCTCCAGAAATACCAGGCCGACAGAAATCTCACAAGGAATTGTACATACAGGTTTCGGATCCGAATTTAACGCTAACAATCCGACCACTACGACAAATTCATATGCAATCACTAAAAGCCCTCATACGGCAGAGGTAAAATCTGTAAATGGCCAGATTGGTAAATGGACAACTATCTGGCCACCACGAGTGCCAGCAGCGGTTGAAACATCTACGCCTTTTCCAGAAGCACCATGCTCCTCGTCTGTACAGATAAAATCACACTTTGAAATATCAGCAGAAGATTATCAAGGGTGGCCTAATTTAGGTGGTACTAAAGTGCCACAAAAGGAAAAGTGGCCCCTGAAGAAAACAAAAGATAAATCTGCAGCTGAATATTCAGAAAACTCGAATCTTCAAAAAAAAATTAAGAAGCCAGTGTTTCGGCCATTTGTTTAAGAAAAACAGAAGTGCAGTAAGGTAAGGTGCAAATAGTAATATTTATAAGAAATAAAAAAAAAAACCATTCAGTCTGGTGATTTTGTTCACCTATATTTTATAATATTAACTGGTAACTTTGTTACTTTTTTTTATATTTTGTAAATAAAACTTTGATACTTTTCTAGGTTTATAAAAACTTTTCAAGTTATTGAAAATAATTTGATTCCATCCATTGTGTGTTGACCACAGTACAGTTACGTTGGAAAAATGATAAGACAATCGAAATCGTTACAAAAAGAAAGAAAATGCCGGTCTGCAGAATCTGCTAATTTCTGCTTTTTTTACTATGTTCTTTATTTTTTTTACATGTAAATACTTTTTAATTCTTTTTCCATATTTGTAAATACAAACTTATGTAAAAAAATAATATTATTTGATCAGAATCTGTTAATATCTTAGTTACTTTAAGTTTACTTTTATTTTTACTAGGTTAGTTTTTTCTTTACTATGTTCCTTATTTTTTTAAATTTGTAAATACATTATTTGTACTTCCACATTTGTAAATAAAAACTTTTCAATTTTATTTTCAATTATTTTGAGTACTACAGAAAGTGCAGAAAATAGCATCCACAGGGATCTTGGTTTGGGTCATTTTGGGAATTAACAATTATTTGAATTTATCTTAAACAAAATTACTTACTCATTTAAAATTCTTATTAGGCAAGTTCAACGATTTCATGACTTGAACAGTTGGTTTATCCAAAGTGAAAATGAGATGGTATCTGAATCCTGAAAACTAAATTTTGATTAATAAAAGTGTCATTAAAATTTTTAAAAAAGTGCAACAGTTAGTAATTTTGTTAAACCCAGGATTTAAACAAATCACTTACCTCTCTCGTATTCTTGAAAATCACTTTAATGAAATGAAGCATTCTTTCACAAACTTCAAAATGCCATGGACATAAATTGTCGTATGAAAGTCATCTTTGTCGATTTTCAATCATGGAACTGACATATCCAAAAAAAGGGAATAGCATACAGATGCATCTATAATCTTGCCATTAAGCTTCTTATAATATTGCACTTTTAAATTCATTGTTGCAGCAAATAGTTCAATTGATGACTGCGGTTTTGTAAAATATGCTGTAATATTTTTACTGCACGCTATCGATGGATGAAAATTCTGAAAAAAAAAAAAAATTATAATGAAATATTTGTAAGTAGGTATCATTAATTTTATTAATGTTTATTTTAGCTAAGAAAAATTTTACGAAGCGGATATTTTGATACAGTGGGAATCTCGGTAATCCATTTATGTGCGTCACTAATTAATTAGATAGTATAATGTTAAAATGCTATACATCCTATAGGTACTAGCACGATAGGTACTAGGTATTTTTTTAACATAATTGAAAGTTTCTTCAAAACAGGTTCAGTGTTAGTAGGAATCTCGTTAATCTATTCACTAATAATTAGGTTAATTACTGCTCACAGCTTAATGATTAGAGATGAGATTTTTAACTAGAAACAAGCTATTTTAGGTTGGGATTTTATAGTTTTAGGTAACGAAACCCATCCAATTAGGTATTAAAATGTTAATGGCTTTAAATTTACTTTGATAAAAATTAAATTTTGATCAAATATTCTGAAACTTCTTGAAAATACTAATAAAATAAAGGGTGTTTTTTTAGCTGCATGAGAACTTCAAATTGAAATAAAACAAAAATTGATGAAATGTTTTGTTTTTTTTATGAAAGTCAAAATGCCATTTATGATTTGAAAATGATTTCCGGCATGTGACCACCACGACTAATCGTTACGAAGCGTATCCGATCAGTCCAATTTTTCCTTGAAACACTTGGACCTAATTTGCGACTCAGTAATGAAATAGGTATGAGGTGTAAGTCATAAAAGGAGGATGCAGGATTATGTTAATTCCACATCTAGCATCTAAAACTAATAATAAATTACAATAACTTCCATTAGGACAGAAGTTACACTATACCATCTCAACGTGCAGATGTGCCGACTCAGACACTGATCCCCTAGAAACAAAAAAGATTTCGTTTTATGAACTTTGCAAAATGATGCAGTGGGGATTTAGATACTAAAAGGACTCCAGCTCTAAAATAACTTAGAGAGCCACCATCGAAGTACTATTCTGAAACTTGGGGTATTAATTGAAGCAAATTTTGAATTTAAATTATGTAATTTCGTCTATGGAATTAAAATTTTCCTATTTTGAGTTAATAATTTCCTAATTCTGTTGTAATTTTGATAAATTATGTAATTTGCACACCTGTCAAAATCAAAATTAATTAATTATGACGTATTATGCGTATTACTAATCTAACATAAAAGATGTTCATATCGATTTAAAGAGAAAAAATAGCCGAATTTTCTATTATAATTAAAATAAGATTTGCTCATTAACATTTATTTAATAACAAAAAGAAAATAATTCCTGATATGTCAAAATGAAATTTAATTAATTACGACTTATTACTAATCTAATGTAAAAGATGTTAATATTGATTTAAAGAGAAAAAAATAGCCGAATTTTCTATCATAATTAATATAAGATTTGTTCATTAACATTTATTTAATAACTAAAAGAAAATTACTGATCTGTCAAAATGAAATTAATTAATTACGGGTTAATTAGTCATGTAACGGGGGAAATATTTATATCAAATTAACGAGAAAAAAATAGCGCAAATTTGTGTGTTAATTAAAATTGGAATCGAAACTATGAAAAATAAAATTAAGGTTATGTCAAAACGGAACAAAGTTAAGCAACGACAAATTATGGTCGCCATAGAAACGCGAGAAAAATATTGTTCGATCCACCAATCGCAAGATGAATAGAAAGTCAGATGATCGAAAGTTAAACAACTTTTGAATTTTAGTACCACATTTAGCTTTGCCGAGTAAAGACGTGCTAATTTTTTTTCCGATGAAAAAAAAATAGGGTTAATTTACACTAGAAGAAAATTCTTCGATTTTTTTCATCGTTTTAATTAAATTAAATATTGTAGATTTCGAAAATGGCCCAAATAATCAACATTTTTAAAAATTTGAACTTTCAAGAAATATCAGTTGACATGGGTACCGAAACAAACCAAGGATTGCAGAACAAAATTCAAGTGCCCCCATAATTGTGAGGTATTTAACTATTTCTTAATTTGTTCTTAGTATTCGGTATGTCTCCGACAATTTATTTATGTTTTCTTATTTCGACACCGAGAGACTGGTTTTATGGTTACGATATTAATCCTATAATTTTTTTTATAGAATGAAGAAAGATCTCATTGCTGTATTACGTAAAATTGTCTATTATGGTGATTTGACATGGTGAGTAATTAAATTCTATTTTTTCTTATTTTCCAGTTGCCCACAAACTCTGTGATTGTTCTTGCATTGCTTTTCCAAGAGTTTTTGTTTTAATTATGTAGAAAGATCTGGATTTTAATGTATTGTAATTTTGAAATTATTTACATTCTTTTCAGGTTCCATCCACAACAATCCAGTTTCAAAACGTGCCCATGTACCTACTAGTTTTTCAAGATCGTTCAAGATTTAGCTGACCGGGTCTTCAAAATTAACCTACGGGTGACAGTAAAAACTTCTTATTTTGCATTTTCAAACTGATCACTTTGTTATTTAGGGTATATTCTTATTTGACAATCAAAATGAAATATTTCAGGTTGATCCTGATAATAATTTTCAACTTGTTTTCACTCTTTGATACTTTGTGTTAAAGTATAGCCAGTTTCTGGCTTCGATATTGTTAAATTATTCAATATTTTGCTTTTACATATGAAATTTAATTTACACATTTAGGTAAAGTTCTAGAATTTGACATAAGTGGACATTGCATATTCTAAAATTGATTAGCAATTAAAACATTATTACTTTTTAGATATATTTGCATAACTTTGAAATATAAGGACAAGTTGCTAAACTTTCGTACTTATATAATATAGTAAAATTTATAGTCCATTCATTTTTAAATCTTTAGGTCTTGCAGTTTAAACCTTTTATTTTGTTGACGCTGGATGGCCTAATCACTTCACTTCATCGTTAACTGATTTTGAATTCTTAAACTAAGTTTTTTTTATATTTCCTTCACGTTTAGGATATTTCGTCTAAATTTTCAATAATATTTTGTAATTAAAATCAATAATGTAACTTACATAACTGAAAATTTTTAAGTTTTAGCCTTACACGTCACAATTCATTCTTATAAAATATTATTGTAAATTTTTATCAACTTTTATTATTTTCTTTGAAAAGTTTAGTGCATGGTGCGCTGTCTTGTTCGAGTAGCCTGAACTCAGGAATTTTAATAAATCTCATCTTATTGTAAAAGCTTTAGTTATAATCTTGGATGATAAAGATAATTAATGGGAATAAGAGTGTGCATATTAAATATTTTAAGTAACAATTTATTACTTAGAAATTAGTAATAGGGGATTTTAAATGTAGTAAGGGAAAATTCCAAAATTACATAATATTATACAAAATTATATAGCATTTCATTTTGTGGAGAAAAGTTTACTTTTTCGTTTTATAAATAGGTACTCTGTAATTGTATCAATTATACTTTCTTGATCTTTCTCAAAAAAACTTGTTCTGTTTTGAAGTTCCAAAATTCTCTTCAAAGCTGATGAAATTCGTTGTTTTGTAATACTTCACCATTTTTTTAAAAGTATATTGACTAGGTAGATTGTATTAAAACATCTGCCATACAGATGGACAAATTGAATAATCAATCTCTTGATTTGGTGTTCCATTTATTAATATTCACAAAAATTAAATAACTTACGATAGTTATTCAGATGTACTCCTAAAGTTACTTGTAAACCTGCAGAATTCGGAAAAGGTTTGAACAAAGTTTACAAATCGGCCACATGAAATTTTGATTTCTTTGGACATATTATTCTTAAAAAATGATATTAAAAAAAATTGAGCAATTTTTTTTCCAAATATGAAATAAAAAGTTAACTCTGCATAATACTTGTTCAAGTCCCATTCAAAATGAAATTTGACAATTATGCTAAAACTCAATTAAAAGCAGAATTATAATTTTGTAACTTCAGTTTCGAATTTACTCCTAGTGCTGCGTAAAATTAGGTTAAAATTTTTTTGAAGTTATAAAGGTTTGTCAAAAATGCAACTGCAAAAATTTTGAAGAAACAAAAATGACAAAAAAATAAGAAGGAAAACTAAAAATTAAGACTTAACTCCAAGTACTTTTAGATAAAAAGAAGTAATAGACAATTTTAGTAAAGAATTGCTGTAGTTTTTTTAGATTAATTGGATTTAATTTATGGAAAAACGTTACTCGATTGTAAACGTTACAATTAAAAATTGAGATTTAATTGTAAGGAATTATAGATAGAAAGAATAGACAATATTAATAAAAAATATTTTTTTGGGAGTTTAAAACCATGTCAAGAAATTATTAATTATCGATTGAGAAAGCAGATATCGGAAACCAATATTTAATTACTGTTCATGAATTTTCAGGTACCTTATACACAAAAACTGAATAATTGAAAAAAACTTCTTTGTAGAAAAAATAATTTACCGTTTGTAAAATGAAAAAGGAAAACCCGCTCGATTTTAAAAGAAACAAATATTAAAAAATAATACTTAATAAGTAATAATTTTCAAAAAAGAACTAAATTTTGGAATATTTTTACTATAGGTTTATAATAGTTGGTAGATATTATAGAGTAATTTTACTTGAACCAATATGCACACTCTTTATTCGTATTATTAGTACTTATGAAATTATACATTTAGCTTGTCTTAATTTTACTTTTTTTTAGAATCGCAGTGAATGTTTAAAATTTACATTTTGTTTAACAACAGTAACCAAAAATTTGGTTAGGTAGTAAGTGCTAATATTCAAGTCAAGTAACATTTGATCAACCTTTGAGTAACAACACTCATAAACTTATCCGAAATAATCCCCCAAGTTCAATAAATTAAATTAGAAATAAATAATAATGTATTTATTAAAACGTGAGATAAATTGGGCCGTCTGTCGTTGTTCGTTAATAGAGGACTAACCGTATAAATACTATTATTTAAATAATATCAAATAAGTCTTGTTAACATTTTCGATACCACATCTACGCTACCATCTCATTTATTTAACTGTGTAAACCTAATTTACAATATTTTTAAAATATAATTGCAAGATATTTGACATTAAAAGTCAATCGAGTAACATTTTTCTATAAATTAAATCTAATAATTCTTTACTAAAATTGTCTATTACTTCTTTTTTTCTAAAAGTACTTCGAGTTAAGTCTCAATTTTGAGTTTTCCTCCTTATTTTTTGTCATTTCTGTTTCTTCAAAATTTTTTCAGTTTCATTTTTGACAAACCTCCATAACTTCATAAAATTTTAATCGAATTTCACGCAGCACTAGGAGTAACTTCGTAACTGAAGTTACAAAATTATAATTCTGTTTTTAATTGAGTTTTACCATAATTTTCAAATTTCACTTTGAATAGGACTTGAACAAGTATTATGCGGAGTTAACCTTTTTTTCATATTTGGAAAAAAAATTATTCAATTTTTTTTAATATCATTTTTTAAGAATAATTCGTCCAAAGAAATCAAAATTTCATGTGTCCGATTTGTAAACTTTGTTCAAACCTTTTCCAATTCCTGCAGTTTAGATGTTATTTTAGGAGTACATCTAAATAATTGTCAATTATTTAATTTTGTGAATAGTAATAAATGAAACACTAAATCCAGATTGATTATTCAATTTGTCCATGTGTATACCTTGATCCATCTCCCATGACAAATTGTTTAAAGCAATTCTTACAGTTAATATAATTTAATAAATTTTCACTATTATAATGTCAAATATCTTGCAATTATTTACATTTAATTTACAAAATGCATAAACACAATTTTTAAGAATACTTGTTATTTGTCTAATTGAATAATAATAATTTATTAACAAAGTTTTTATCGTTTTACAAATGTAATTCAAGATTTACCCATATAAAAAAGTATTATCACTCATTAGGTTTGAAATGCAATGTCCACTTATGTAAATTGCGATTATGATTTCTTTCGCATTTAACTTTTTTCCATTTTTATGGAATAGGTATAATAAAAATTCATGTTTAATCAATTGTTTACCTTTATTCTAAAATAAGACTCCTCTATACTTTGTAATAATTAAAGACTGAATGTAAATTGTAAGCCAAAATAGAGGTCTTGACTCGGCAAATAAAAATAGTTTAAAAAAAAAAGGTTTTTTCTTTTTCCAATAAGAATGTCATAATACTCAAAGTTCTTTTTATTAGTTACTAAACAGGAAATCCCTGCCACATTGAGAAAAATCTGATGTGACACACCACATGACTTTCACATTTAAAAAAGTAAGAGCAGGGGGTTTGCATTAAGTGAGTTCCAGTCGGAATGCTTTGCATTGAGATCACCCGCTATGATGTGCAGGCCATCACCACTGCTCTGAAGGGGGTGGAGATGTCACTGATGCAGTATTGACTAGAGCTATTGTAGACAGAAGTGATATGGTATAATTCCTGATTTGAGATAGGGATTGCTATCGTAGTGGATTCCAGGATTGAGTGAGCGGGGGTTGGTATGAGATGGTGTTGAAGGCTGTGCCACCTCTGCGGGCATGTAAACGATCATTCCTGTATTATAGGAGATAGTTTGGGAGTTTGGATCTAGTAGGGGGTTTTAGGAATGTTTCACCGATCAGGATGATGTCAAAATCGTGATCGGTGGCGAAGATTCGAAGCAGGGTGAGCTTCTCACTGGATAACCCTTTAGCATTCCAATAGGTTATTTTGAGGTAGGAAGGGATACGTTTGGGATTTGACATTAGGGATTACGGATGACATGGGGGTAGGGAATGGGGATTAGGAATCGATGGTGAATTTGGCGAAAACCATTTAATTATAATTATGAATTAGCGAGAGCTGGCTGAGCCGAATTAACTCGCACATAATGATGCAATCAGTTTATTGCCCAGCAGTGTGTGTGGTGCAATTAGGAATAGGACCACGAAATTCCGCTCTCTAGTCTGCCAGTATATGCTTAACGCCATACTGCTGGTTAACACATCACATTTGCATGTGATCGGAGCTCATGGCGGTTTTTTCTATTTATAAGACCGTCGGCCAGTAGCTTAACCTTTGTGAATTTGATGCCCTTAGCATCGAACCCTCGACTGATTTCATTCCACTTGCTGGTGTCTCTAAGGACCAGCGGGGGATTTCTGGAAAATCCAGATTGGTGGACGAATGTTTAGGGAGATGGTGAGCGTTGGTCCGTTTGGGACTGTTATGAATGATCGGGTGGGGATATTTCACCGTGGGGTGGGTCTAGGAATGATTGCGGAGGGACGACTTCCTCTGCAGGGTCGGTCTCCATTTGTGAAGAAATGAAATAGGTTTTTCAAAAAGTTGGACGGCCCTAGGGGATATTTTAAATTGGTAAAGTGTTGTCAAAAAAGAATCAGTTTTGACAAGACAACTAAATCCTATTCGGATCCATCATCGTTAAATAAATTTGCAACGTTATAGCCATGAATTTTACATGTTTTACTTGCAAGGGCTACCGAATTACAACTTGCCTGTGTGTATGCATTATAGTTGAATAGTGTAGTTTCCTTCTAGGCCGAGGTGGGTAGGGCTAACTTTATAGCAGGAGCCAATGAAATGTTGTATATCGTCAAAACCCGTCTCAGCTATAGTAAAATTTTCATTTTTTTATATTTTAAGCCCTATTTGCAATGGTTCGTAATTTTTTTGTTTTATAATGGCTTTTGCACCGTTTTTATGATTATAGCTAGTGAAATTTTTTTATCATATTGTTATCTTTAAGGGTGCGAATTTAAAGACTGTTCCAAAACTACATTTACAGCTCAAAATTGGTTATAAATATAGCGATGAATTTTCTTTTAATTGAAAGAGAAGAATTTTCCGAAGGTAGTGATATAATTTTTAATTGCTTTTGATATCGGATTAACATTTTAATTATGTTAATTAGCAATTTTATATCAAAAACACTCAATTAAAATTTAAAATGTCATAACTCATGAGTCATGACACAGTTAAAATAGCAATCTTTAATATGCTGCATTAAAATTGTTTAAATTTAAAATACTGTTAGTGCTGTAAATGTTTTCAAAAGACGCGTCTTTTCTTTACAACCAATGAAAGCAATGAAAGACGTCAATTCTAAGTCTAGCTAACTGCGCCACCTATTGAAAAAGTTGTTGTGCAAATGATAGAACGGGCCCTTAAAAATATATATTTACCGGTATACGTACTTTTTCAAAAATATTTTGAAATGTACAACAAATAATTAAAAAATTATTTATTAACCCTTCACTGCATGACATTTTTTTTGCCTTAAAAAAAATATATTTTGTTTATTGTGGTTTCCTGATATATGGAAAAATATTAAAAAAAATATTTCTTGCAAGGAATTTTTTTTATCGAATAAAATGATGTTTTTTTCTAATTATGTTATTTGCTATACAAAATTTTCTTTTGCACTAATTTACAAATAAATTAAATAAATTTGTTAAACAATACCTTTCTAAACTAAATATCACTTCACAACAATAAAAAAAACAATTTAAAACGAAAATAATTAATAAATGAATACGGAGCGAAATATGCAGTAACAAGCAATCACATCAGATTCACGACTTCGAAAGAGTAATCTGCTGAAATCTGTTTATTTTTTGAAATTTATACCTTTTGCACGTGATAGCAAGAATCTCAGATATATCGTGGCATTGTTTAAAGAAAAAAGTTCAAATAAATCCAAAAGTTTAAATTTTTACAGGTGATTTAAATTTATGTTGTTTATAAACATCACGATGCAGTGAAGGGTTAAATGCTTCCATTTTTAAAATAAAATCTTTAGTGCTACGTACGCTATTTCTTGCACAAAAATTACGTATTTGGGTTATCGCACATGTACGTGTGTATTTTAAAATCTTTATCAATTATTGTAAGTTGTTAAATGAGTCAATAGTTCCGATATTAGATAAAAGATTTTTTAAAATCACTATTATTACATGCAAATTTTTTTCAATCATACTGTATGAAGTAGCGATTAAAAAAACCGTGATGTCAAAAATAAGCATTTTTTTAAATAAAACCTTCATTTTCTATCTTAAAACCGATTAAATAGTCAAACTACAAAATTTTGTGATTATTTAACAAAAAAGTAAACCTTTACGCACCGAAATTTTTTTGAGCATCACAATGAATAAATTATTATTTCAACTTTCCGTATCGAAAAAACAACAAATATTACACAATTACACTAAACATAACATAATAACTATTAATATTCTCACCATAGATCCGCTAAATTTAATAATTTAACAAAGCTTGGATCGCTGTCGAGGTAACGTGCACTTTTCTAACGTTTATAAATTATTACAAAAAATCAGCGCGCGTCGAGCGTCATCTGATAGGCTACTTCAAAGTAAATACGTACATTGGGTTGCAGAACCAGGGTCGGATTTGCAAAAGAAATTGAAAAACAAAAATTTAAAACAACAGAAAAAATATATTTTGACATTTTTTATATGACATATTTTTGACAGCTTTTTTTATTTGAATTATTATACTTCCAATTTCTGTAAAATCAATTTTTTTATTGGACGGCTTCTTGCGCCTACCACGTAGGCCAATAAGAGACACCTACGCTCTCCAGTGTGTGTGTATTTATTTTAAAACTGATATTTTTATTTAAAAACTTTCTATCAAATAGAAAAAGAGAAGTAATATCTTTATTTTGAGTAAGGTAGAGGGGGTATTTGTATTCTACGAAGTAACAAAGTAAAATTGGTAGTTGATCTTTTTGTCGTCTTGAATGCAAGTTTTATTATTTGTTTTGTTTATTGCCCTGTGTGTTATGTTCCGCCTTCAAAACATGCGTTAGTTTATTATATTGCGTACTTAAGAATTTTTTGTTTGTTTACTCCTTATAATTTAATAATGATAACCTGTTTGATAAGAAATGTGTATTACCCAAAATTTTATAAGTGACGATTAACGTGTACTCGACATCAAAATGTTCCGTGGATTTTTGTTTATTTGGATGACTGAAGCAGGTTCAAAATTTTGAAATCTCCAGGTAAGTTCCCATTTAATATTCTCATTCAAAAATTCAAAAATATATCCAATAACAACTTGTCTCCCCGATTCCACTTGTTGGTAATTTTTAATTTTACTTAAATTAGTATAGCTCTAATTAATTTTTCTGAGCAAAGAATTCCAAAACCTTTTAGTCAACCGGAATTTTTATACAATCATAACTTGTGATTGGTTTAAATCCCAAGTGATTCGGTAATAAATTCCGTGTATGTAAAAAGTTAAATTTTGGTATTCAAAAACAAAACTTAAAAAAGTTTTGTACAAAATGATCTCAAATGTTCGTCTCGTCACGACAATAATAAATTAAAAAAGTAATTTGGATAACGTTTTTTGCGGTATTCGTCATTAATCTTTGCACTTGTATTGTTTAAATAGCGAATCCAGAAATTATTGCTGTCAGATTTTCAAATACAGGTGTGCCTGACACTTGCAATAAAAACGGTGCCGTAGGCGATTTTTTAATTAAAAACAGTTTCATTAGGATGCATGCAGTTAATAGTAATTACCAATGCATTTTTTTGATAATACCTCTATATAATCGTATTGAGTACAAATACACTTGTTTATTATTATACCGTGTGTATTTCAAAAGTTTCCAGGGCAAATACATATTGAGAATTGATAAAACTTATAAAAAATCTTTTAAACATGTTACAATTTTCCGACTACTCTAAGAAAATGGGGCATAATCCTGCTATGGAATCCTTACAAATTTAAAAAAAGAGATCCCAAAATTCCGCTTGCGACACCTTCAAAATTTATAAATTTTAAAAATAGATACGTGCTGAAACTGTGTTAATGTTAGCAACAAATTGGTAATAAGTCTCGTGACTTATAGTGGTCATAGACTTTCCCTGCTAAACCGTAGATCATGGTTTGCTTCCTGTATCCGGATTTTTTTACAAACCATTAATTTTTTCTAACGAATTTTTCGGAATTTTGGGCTGTATTTTGACTGGGGGAAACATGGGGAAGAAAAAGTCATCGAAAACAACTTGTGAAGACTGGTTTAAACGTTTTAAAAATAGTGATTTTGATGTGAGAGAAAAAGACAATCGAGAAAGTTTGAAGCCATCTAAAACTTGGTGAAACCGTTAATGCTGATCGCTACCCACAACAAATTATCAATTTGAACCATGCTTTGATCGAAGAACGTCCAGAATGGGCAGCAAGATAATTTTGCTGCATGACAACGCACCGTCACACAAAGCAAAGCCAGTCCAGGATACTTTGAAATCACTTGACATGGCTCCTTTTGATTACCATTTGCTTTCATCAATGGGACACGCACTTCGAAACATCCGAGGAAATGGAAAATTGGGTATCTGAATGGTTTTCTTCACAGGATGAACAATTTTTTTGGCGTGGCATCCACAGATTGCCAGATAGACGGGGAAAATGTGTAGCTAGAGATGGACAATACTTTGAAAAAAACATTTTTAATTTTTCTATTAAAATAACATGTTTTTTTTATTAAAAAAATCGGAAATTAATGCATACACCAGATACCTTGTTGATCAATGTCTATGGCAATATCTTATTAGAATTCGCTTCTAAAGCTAATCCAAGGAATCATAGCCTGGCGGAGTGAAAATCTTACACAGTTTTCATTTCTGCACGGCCACGATTGCTTGGGTTAGCTTTAACACCATAAAAAACAACGTTAGTATTTTTGAAAATTGTGCGTATCGAGAATAAAGACATTCCTATGTCTGGACTGGATTCCGACTATCTCAGCCCCAAGCAGGCGGGGCGGGGTTTAATTTTAGAACCTATTAGTAGGGTAAAAACAAGCAATTCAAGCAGGTTTTATTTTGAAGTTTTTTGTATTTCTTATTTATGACAGGATTTCGAGACCAAATACTCCTATGTGCGTCGCGTCGCTCAAATTTTGTGTACGACCTAACAAACCAATAAGAATTCCACAACCAAATTTCATATTTGTACCTACTTTTGTATTGAGACTTAGAGCAGATTAGATTTTGGTTCTTTTCGGAGTTCTTTAACGGAAATTTGAGATTGGGAGTGACTCGCATGAATGGATTAACGATATCCTACTAGTTTTTTCAGGCGCAGAATCATAGAGAATTACTAGACTGTAGAATTGTTGAATTTCGAGAAAAATACAGAGTGTTTTCCAACAAGAGTTACAAACTTCTAGTTTATTCTACTGCACCATGGTGACCATAATATTATTATGTACTATGTTTATTAGGATACAGTATACAGTACTCTTTTTTGGGCACGATGTTCTTTGTACTTTCTGAAGTATTGTGACTAATAAATTAAATTAAAAAGATTTGTAATGTATTTTAAATAAAAGTTATTGTATAAATTGTAGTATACCTTAAATAAAAGAAATCTCGTTAATCAACTCATGCGCGTCAGTACTTGACTACTGTTACTTTTTTTTGTCTTAAAAAAATTATGGTCACCATAATTATATACTTAATTGCTTATAACGAAACCATATTGAATTTGCGACTAGCCGTTAAACAAAACTCACCTAACGTGTCAAACAAATTTGAATACCATTTTTACTGGCGGTGCGTTGCGTTTATGACAATAAAAGTAAATTATATAAAAAATTTGCAATGTATGATTTCAGTCGCCTAGATATAAAACTGACAAGTCAGAACTTCATTCTACTTATTTTTCAGTATCAATAGTAACCGACTTGGAAAAAAGTATGATGAAAAGCTCTAAGATTTTTCTTCTGGATTAGGTATCTCATATTTTATTTTCCTGGATTTTGTAGTAGGGACACCTAAAGGCGACTGATTTTACAGTTTTTCTAATTATAAAATGTTTGTAAATTGGCACTTTTCATAAACAGTTTTATTATGAAACGTAAATAAAAAAATATTACTAGTGATAAAAAGTAAAATCTTTCGTAACTAGTAATGAAATATTCCTTTCAACACTAGAATATTCTTTTTATCCCACAGAATTTATAGGTAAATCTGGTTTAGATTAAATTCGCTTAATTTTAAATATGCTGTAGTTAATGATATTAATAAGAAGTTGTCAAAAAATTAGCCTCCGCTAGTCAAACATTCAATATTCAAATATTTATTTTTTTTCAAATTTAATTTATATCTTGGAAACGATTGATTCTACGAAAAAAAGTATATGACCTTTTTTGTTTAGAATTTTATAAACTATAATTTTGCTTATTTCAATTTTCCTCGAAAAATTGATCATTTTTTAAATATTTGATTTATTATTATATATATTCACCCCCTTGAAAAACCCATGGTTCAAATTCAGGGTACTGTTTAGATTTTAGAATATGCTTATAGGACATCAAAGCTGAATTTTTGTTGATACCTTTACTTTGATATTATCCTAAGAATATTTAAGGGTGCGATTTTAAGAGTGTTTCAAAACTTCATTTACATCTCAAAATAGTTTGTAGATACAGCAATAATTTTTTTTTAACGGAAAGAAGAGAATTTTCTGAAGGACATGATCTATTTTTAATTCGTTTTGATAATGGATTAATATTTTGATTATGTTAATTAGCGATTTTATGTCAAAATCGCACGATTAATTAAAATTTAAAAAGTATAGCATTTCGCTAGCGTTATCGACAACCGGAAAGTGCAAAAAAAATTTGTGTAACAAATGACTTGGAATTTTGTGGCAGTATCTCCTGGTCTATAACGTCATTTATTCGAATGCTACTAAAATTTGTCATTAGAAATTTTTATATTTATTTATCTAATCATGATTTTGTGCTCAAGTTCTTCTGTTGCCATTTTTAAATTGATTAATCGAAGTAGATCGCACCATATAGTATACAATATTATAACCGATTTATTAGCTTGATTAATGATTATTGATTGTATATTATTTATTCTTTGTTAATTACTTTACTATCTTTTTTTTTATAGAAATCTTAACTATCTCTTATCAGTTATAGCATAGATTATAAAATATACAGATAGCCAACGCCAATGAAATCACAAAAGGAGACGGGATCCACGGTGCCGGTTGCTGTTTCCTGTACTACATGGCTCCCGTCTCCTATGTGTGTTCATTACACTTACTAATTGTAACCAATCAGAAGTTCTAAATAGCGTTACGAACAGAGTGACAGAGATAGTTTTCTACGACATTATGTTTATTATTTATTAAATTTCTTTAATTTAAAATCATAGTTTACTTTACATAATTGATAATGACGTTATAATATTACAACTTCATTGAGTAAAAAAATCAATGCTATCAACCACTCGATCGAACCAATAACGGTTTATTTAAACGAATTTTCTCTATAATACGATTAGCATGTATATGAGTTAAAAATGTTATGAAGTGAATAATAATGTGGGAAAGTGAATTTCATAGATATTCATTAATACAATTTAGTTCGAATTTTTACCACTTCTATTAAATTTTAATTGCAATAATTTAACAACTCGATCGGGGCAAGTTGACGAAAATTTCTCTTTCGTCTCCTTCTTTTAAGATTTTTCAAATTTTGTCAATTAGGGTTAACGAATGACCTCCACGTTTTCTATTGGTTAGTTATTTTTAACCCTGTGAAACCAAGGGTTAGTCCTAAAAGATTTTTTATAAAAAATAAAGTACCTACTTAATAAAAATGCTAATCATCCATTTTCCAGTCATAAAAATTTACATCCACTAGCACAAGTAATGATTAAAATTTTTTTTATAATTACAATAATAAATACATTAACATACATACATTAAATGTTACACATTATAAATTAATATTAAAAATTTTTATAATTATATTCCGGTAAACAGTAGGTAGGTTAAATGTTTATGGAAATTGATTTTTTCACTTTTTAATTAAGAATAAAAGTATTAGTGAGAGTGTTCAGGAAGAGGTTATTTTTATTAGTTATTTTAGTATCTTTAAATCTAATGACGTCATTAATTATTACGCAAAATAAATACCTCTTCAATTTTAAAACTTAAAATCTTAAAAAAAGCTTATTTTTAACCAATTTTTACTTTCATTACCTTATAAATAGAAAGTAATTTAATCTTGATCAATTATTGTACAATAAGTCGATTTTGAGATTTCAACCAAGTCCTCGCTTTCAAAAACGTGGTTTGGTTGGTCGATCTGCTAGACTGTTTGTCACCAGCATGATCATGATCAGTAATGAATCTAGTTTTTGTTTGGACATTTATTGAGTCCTTCTTTTGACTAACTTCAGGAGTGCTACAAAATAAATAGTAATACATTATAATCCGATATATACAGTTTATTTCGCTTATAATGGACTTTAAGGGATAAAGGTTTATTATAAGCAAGTATTATTTTATCCACTATTTAACATAGGAATTTAGTAGTGGCTTAAGAAATTTCGTCTATTATAACCGGGTTTCCATTACAAGCGAGTCTATTAAACTTATTATTAACTTTAATTCCACTTATGCTTCCTTTTTGCAGGTCTCCTTAACACTAATTTTAAATCGGAGTCTATTTAAAATTATAATTTTTAACTTGTTTGCTGTATCTCATCAGCAAAGCATTATCTTATTTTAATTTATTTGCTTCAAAAACATCTTTTGAATGTCGGAAAGTCGGGAAGAGAAATATAAAGATTTTGATATTTATTTAGTCTTATCTCTTTCTTAAATTAGTTGATTTGTTTTTTCCGGTATTAATATCTTTTTTATAAATAGATATTTTATCAAGTTAAATTAATACAATGAAACTCCAATCGAATTTTAGGGTTTTCCTTACGGTTCAAAATTTTAAAATGCGTATGAAACTTTGAAGTTAGTTGTTACGTCATCGTATGGAAGTGCCTCTATTGGAAACAGCCTCCGTGATTGGAGGTTAGGATGACGTAACGGTCAACTTTAAGATTTATACTATACTATACCATACACTTGAACAAAACAAGAAATGTACAATCTCTCATTCGTAAAATTATTTCGTAATTTTGATTTTTTGTTCTAACAATATTGGATAAATGATAAAATTTGCTGAACAATAAACCTTGATGACTTAAAAAATAAATAATCGTTTACAATAAAAAGCTTAAAAATGTTACAATAAATTCGGTTAATATTTGTTTAAGATTGGTACCTATATGGTTATTGGTTTATAATATAATAATGAAAACATGATATTTTATTGTTTAAAAATGTTAAAGGTATGAAAACAAATAAATTTTTAAATGTTACTAAGGTAAAACACCCACTAGTTGAACAGTTTTGAAAGTAAAACCTATTTCACTCTAATTTAAGCAAATACAATTCGATTAATTTGATTAAAATATGTTATTTATGAAAATATAGATAGTTTTGCATATAATAGCAAAGAAAAAAGGAATAATTAATAAAATTATCATATTTTTACAAGGTTTTTAAAATATACTTCAAATGCAGCTGTAATTGAACAATCTATTTTGAATCGCAGCCGTAATTGAACACTCCGGTGGTGGTTGTACTTGAACACGTGTGAAAATAGTCAAAATCAGTCAAAATCAAACAAAAATCCAATCGATATTCTAAAGATACATTTGGCAACATTGATTTATTTATGTATGACAAACGTAATGGACAAACGTGATCATTTTATGTTAGTTTTTTCGAGTTCAAGTTCATAACCTAAAAACTGTGTTTGCGCGGTTTACGGTGTAGTAACTTTCGATGGCAAAAGTAGCATGCTTATCGGCTATTCCACATGCCAACTTTTAAGTTAACAAAAATATAATTATTTCGATTTATAATTTAAAAAAACTGATAGAAATCAATTGCTAAATCATCAAGTAATTATAAAATACGGATATTACTTATTATGAATATTCCGTTTTTGCATTAATACAATTTCAAAAATCTGTTCAAGTACTAGTTCCATTTCTTGCGGTGTTCAAGTGCTGGGTGTTTTACCTTATTTAATAATCTTAATAAAAATTTGCGATTATGTAAAACTCATCCTTGTGTTTTCCATATTTACAGTAGGTATTTTAGGTAAAATATAAAGGAACTTTGGTCAATTGAGCAACGTAATACGTGTAAATTTGCTAAATTGATTTAAATTTAAAAATTCATAACGTCAACGTTAAAAAAAATTGCTAAAATAGACATAAATATTATGGTATATTTTTCAAATATAGATTTTGCTGACGCTCTTATTTAGTAGGCATTTCGAACTCCACCTAAAATTTTAGTTTGAATTTTCAGTCTTGGTTCTTGAATTTTGATTTAAATTTAATGGCAATTTAAAACCAGTTTTTTTAAGTCATATTCAATAATTAATATTATATAATAAATTGGGTTATTAAAAACTGGATTGGATGATGATATAGAAATCGAATAAAAAATGACTTAAATTCAAAGAGGAAATAAATTTTGTTTTGCGAATAAGATTTTTTGTCACATAGGTATTTTAAGTTATAGATCCAAAAAACATCTACCTACCTACCTAAAAAACCTCGTTTGATCCATTAATCGTATATCAAAACAACCTTGAACTTCTTAATTCATAAGTTCTTGTTATTGCTATGTTAATTGTCTTGTAATTTAACGAATTACAGAAAACTTACAAATTTTAAAATTCATCATCTTGGGTGTTGAAAGTTGAAGTAGTAGATTTGTCATATAATAATCATTATTAAATTTTTTTTTGTATGAAGGGTCTTGAACTTGAATCCATTGACCGACTGTCAGACAATAGGTTGTTCATTCTTGAAAGCTTCTTAGTGTTGTCCAAGGTCTTCTGTTCTCAAATTCAAATTATCTAAATTACCAAGTTTGTTTTTTATCATCATTCAAGTCAGAAGGTATAATCAGCCATAAAATACCTCCGTTCATCCATGCTTGAAAGAGTTATTAAGGCTATGAATTTTGCTATGTAATTTATATGGAACTATTTCATTTTTTCTGCATTATAAGGATCCGGAAAGCAATCTTAAGATTTTGAGGTTTCTAGAAGTCGTCATCTTCATATTGAAAATTAAAAATACATTTATTTTATTCTATAAGAACAAAACTCGCGTAATCAATGACGCGCGTGAATGGATTAACAATATTTTATTAATTTTGACAGCTGAAATAGATTTTTAGAATACATTAATTATTAAAATATCAATTTACATTTTAATTATTATGTATTTCAATCTCTTAAATGGCGATTTGGCAATTAATTCTTCTGATGCTCTTTGCTTCACTTTTACGGGTTAAACTACATTTAATTTTGAGTCTTTTTAAGCTGCCCTCGAAATCTGTTGTATTGCCACATCACCATACAATGCTAGTCGAACTAGAAGATCATTTCGGACTCTTAAAAAATATTAAAGGATTAGCACCAAAAAATCAATAGTTGCGATGCTATGGCAATTTTGAAGAAGAAATAATTAAATGGATTTTTATTTAGAATATTAGTTACAAATGTTTTTTTTAAGAGAAATGCTCCCACTGAAAAAACTCACTAACCGTCATTGCATATTATAAATGGTGATTACTGATTACTTTTTTGCGGTTATTAAACATAAACAATGTTCTTTAATCTTTATAAATGTTACTTTAACTTCTGTAAGTTCAAGTTCAGATAATAAATGAACAGTACCGGATTTAGCCATCAGCGCGAGGCCCGTTGCAAATGTTATCAAGATACTTTTCTTTTTACTCTTTACTAAAATTAAAAACACTTCTTTTCTGCCGGTACGGGAACCCCAAAGCTGCGGGGCCTGTAGTATTTGCTACTGTGCTAATTCGGTACTGGATTTAATGTTATTATGATTTCAATGCGATTTTCTATTTAAATTTTTGGATGAAAGTTATATTTTATTCAAATATTCTAAAACTTCATCAAAATACTAATATACTATTATAATAAATACATCAGGAAAATAATGACAATAACCCCTAAATTGCCTTAGATTTAAGGCTATTTTGATTTCAGTGCGATTTTTTATTCAAATGTTTTGATATAAATTAAATTTGATTTAAATATTCTAGAACATCATGAAAATACTAATACTATTAGTAGATATAATAAAGACAGGAAAAATAACAAAATAATTCTAAGCCCTAAATTGCCTTAGATTTAAGGCTATTTTGATTTCAGTACGATGTACGAATTTTTATATAATATAAATTTTTTGATAAAAATTTAAATGTTTCAATATTCTGGAACTTCTTGAAAATACTAATACTAACTATTATAATTAGAATACGGATTTCTAGCAAATTTGCTATACATAAATATTGATAGCAGAAGCGTAATTGTTATAAATGTCCACGAATTTGGAAAAAATAAGTCACTTGGCGCTATTTTTTTATGCTTATATGCTTTTTTTTAAACAATTTTAACATTTTTATGCTTAGATTTATCTTTAAGCATTTTTAGTGCTTATTTTAGCACATTTTCGATAAATTAATAAAAAAATTGCAGTAAATACATAAAAAATACCTAAAATTTACAATTTGGTTACTTTGAATTTAATATTTAGTTGACAACAGGTTTTGTTTATATAACAGAAATCTTAAAGTCGGCAAAGACTTGATATTTGAAACATCATTTCATTTGGAAAGTATGAAAAAATTTTAAAATGCTGCAAGCAAACAAAAAACTTTATTTGAGTCAATCACTGGTTCCAGTTCATCACAAGAACGTGTTCGCTAGATTTAAATATCGCGTTATACATTACCGTTGGTGGCGCCACTATATTACGTCCTGATTTTTTTTGGGGGGGGGGGGAATTTGCCAAATTAATTAATTCAAAATTGCCAACTCTTTGTAATAGTCCATTTTTCCTATTATAGGTTTAGCGGCTATTGCCAACTTGACCAAATTTTGAGTGATTTGACCAAATTTTGAGTGATTTTGCCAACTTTTTTCCAATTTCCTAAATTATTTGGGGGGGGGAGCCTCCCGTAGGCACGTCCCTGTGTACATATTTTATTGTGTTACTTTTCAAATAAATTTTATTTAACAAATTATTTTAATGCTTATTAGTTATTAATTATTATATTTAAATTTAATGAATATTTTTATGCATATAATGGCAATTTTTTGTGCTATTTTAAGCGCAATTTCGCGATTTTTTATGCTTAAAAGTCCGTACTCTAATTATTATGATTGGAAAAATAATAAAATTATTCTAAGCCCAAAAATGCTTTAGATTTAAGGCTATTTTGATTTCCGTGCGATTTTTCGATTTAAATTTTTTGATAAAAATTAAATGTTCTTCATATATTCTGGAACTTCACGAAAATACTAATACTATTATTATAAAGTCAGGAAAAATAACAAATAATTCTAAGCCCTAAATTTAACTCTATTTTGATTTCAGTAATTTTTTGATAAAAATTAAATTTTCTTCATATATTCTGGAACTTCATAAAAATACTAATACTATTATTACAAAGTCAGGAAAAATAACAAAATGATTCTAAGCCCTAAATTTAAGGCTATTTTGATTTCAGTGCGATTTTTTGATTATTTTTTTTTTAAATTAAATTTTATTCAAATATTCTGAAACTTCGTGAAAATACTAATACTATTATAATAAAGGCAGGAAAAAGTAAACGAAAAAATTTTAAGCCCTAAGTTGCCTTAGATTTAACCCTTATCCTGGCAAGTTGAGAATTTCCAGAAAAAAATTGTGGTTGACTATTTTTTGCAAGTGTTTAGGCATATAACAAACCATATTTTACTAAATAAGCATTAATGGAATGTAATGTGATGCAAGGTATCACATATCATCCCTACATATATATATTGAAGTACCCCATATAAATCTAACTTATTTCTATTTTATGTGACGCACTATCTAATAAAGACACTAATAAAGCAAAATCCATATAATAATTAAAATAATTTTTGCTAAAAATTAAATAAAAATAATAATAAAAGTACATATACCGCACGTCCAAGGACACTTATGCTGTCCAACAACTGAAGTCGTAACAAAACCTAAAAACTATTTTAGATTTATAGCCTTCCAAGCAGAATCAGTGGTACCAGCTGTTAGAGTTGATAACAACTGTTACTTAAAACCAGCTGATAACATTTCCAAAAGCCTGCGTTTATTTAAATCGGCCATTTATAAATGGTATCATATATGATACCTTGCCAGGATAAGGGTTATTAAGGCTATTTTGATTTCATTGCGAATTTTTATTTAAATTTTTTGATAAAAATTTAAATGTTGTAATATTCTGGTACTTCATAAAAATCATAATACTGAATAAAGACGCCCCAAATTGCCTTAGATCTAAGGCTATTTTGATTTCAGTCCGATTTTTGATTTAATTGTTTTTATAAAAATTAAATTTACTTCAAATATTCTGGAACTTCATGAAAATACTAATACTATTATTATAAAGACAGGAAAAATAAGAAAATAATTCTAAGCCCTATTTAAGGTTATTTTGATTTCTGTGCGATTTTTCGATTTTTTTTGGATAAAAATAAAATTTTATTCAAACATTCTAAACCTTCATGAAAATGCTAATACTATTATAATAAAGACACGAAAAACAACGAGAAAATTCTAAGCCCAAAATTGCATTAGATTTAAGGCTATTCTGATTTCAGTGATTTTTCGATTTTTTTGGATAAAGATTAAATTTTCTTCAATAAATGCTCTGACACTTCATAAAAATACTAATACTATTGTAATAAAGACAGGAAAAATAATGAAAAAATTCTAAGCCCTAACTTGCCTTTTAATTTAAGGCTGTTTTGATTTCAGTGCAAATTTTTGATTTTTTTTTTTGATAAAGATTAAATTTTATTCAAAAATTCTGAAACTTCTTGAAAATACTAATACTAGTATTGTAATAAAGACAGGAGAAAACAACGAAAAAATTGTAAACCCTAAATTGCTGGCTATTTTGATTTCAGGGTGAATTTTTTTTTAAATTTTTTGGTAAAAATTAAAGTTTCTTAAAAAATTCTAAAACTTGATTAAAATTTTAATACTATTATAATAAAGACAGGAAAAACAACGAAAAAATTCTAAGCCCTAAATTGAATTAGATTTAAGGCTATTTTGATTTCAGTGTGATTTTTCGATTTTTTTTGATAAAGATTAAATTTTCTTCAAATACTCGGACACTTCATAAAAATACTAATACTACTATTGTAATAAAGACAGGAAAAACAACGAAAAAATTGTAAACCTTAAATTGTCTTAGATTTAAGGCTATTTTGATTTCAGGGCGAATTTTTTGGTAAAAATTAAAGTTTCTTCAAATATTCTAAAACTTCATTTAAATTCTAATACTATTATAATAAAGATAGGAAAAACAACGAAAAAATCCTAAGCCCTAAATTGCATTAGATTTAAAGCTATTTTGATTTCAGTGTGATTTTTCGATTTTTTTTGATAAAGATTAAATTTTCTTCAAATACTCTTGACATTTCATAAAAATACTAATACTATTGTAATAAAGACAGGAAAAACAACGAAAAAATTGTAAACCCTAAATTGCCTTAGATTTAAGGCTATTTTGATTTTAGTGTGATTTTTCGATTTTATTTGATAAAGATTAAATTTTCTTCAAATACTCTGACACTTCATAAAAATACTAATACTACTATTGTAATAAAGACAGGAAAAATAATGAAAAAATTCTAAGCCCTAAAATTACCTTAGGTTTAAGGCTATTTTGATTATTTTTTTTTTTTTGATAAAGATTAAATTTTGTTCAAATTTTCGGAGACTTCTTGAAAATGCTAATACTATTGTAATAAAGACAGGAAAAATGACGAAAAAATTGTAAACCCTAAATTGCCTTAGATTTAAGGCAATTTTGATTTCAAGGCGAATTTTTATTTAAATTTTTTGGTAAAAATTAAATTTTCTTCAAATATTCTGGAACTTCATGAAAATATTAATACAATTATAATAAAGACAGGAAAAATAACAACAAAATTCTAAGCCCTAGATTGCCTTAGATAGGCTATTTTGATTTCAGTGCGATTTTTCGATTTTCTTTGATAAAAATTGAATTTTATTCAAATATTCTGCAACTTCAGGAAAATACTAATACAATATTATTATAATCAAGACAGGAAAAATAACGAAAAAAAAATTCACGGATGTCAAACGATTGTCGCAAGTTTTTTAGCCACGAGAAACGTTTTCGACCCAGGCCTCTCTTATCTTCGATCATGCCCTCCATTATCAACTGTGTAGAGCGTATTTTTCGCCTCTGAATATGTGACCGAAGTATTTCACTTTTCTCCTTTTGATCACTGTGTGAAGCTCCCGGTTTTTGTTCATTCTATGAAGCACCTCTTCGTTCGAAACCCTGTCCATCCACGAGATTCTCAATAGAGAAGAATGCGGGACTACTTTTTCTTGTCCCGCCCCGTCCCGCGGATCCCGCAGGTCTCCCCCCCCCTCGAGCACTGTTTTTTTTATTATTTTTAATAACTTAAAATTTTTGCTTAAGTAGAATCTAGCAACGATTTGTTTGATCCCGCATTCTTCTCTAATTCTCAACATCCTGCGGTAGAGCCACATTTCGAAAACCTCAAGTTTATTGACTGAGAACATTGACACCTTCAATGTTCATCCATATAGCAAATGTTATCAAGAAGCTTCCATTTTTTGAATGACCTTTCCCGACATCGATATGAAGCCATTTTGCACACCCAAATCTTGTCAGACGTTTTCTCATGCATCCTTTCAATGAATGCTTAAAAATTTCAATCTGCAATACTCAAACAAAGAAGAACTTCGCTGGAATGAGATGACTGGGCAGAGATAATGTGCAGAAACGACTCAGCAAGAAATTGCCTACCCCCAGTCATCTTATTTCGGCTGAACTTTCGTTGTTCTAGATTCTTTACATTCATTCTTCTTTGTATTCCTATATTTTTGCTTAAATTTTATTTAATCGTGATTGTGCATGACTTGCAAACATTTTTATTTGTCTACGAAGTGCAAATAGTGATACTTAGAAAATATTGCTTTGAACGTCCTTGTGATGAGCAAATAATATATTAACATAAATAAAATTCCATTAATTCTGCAATTGTCATTAACTTGTAAATTATTTCTTCCTATTTACTATAAATGCTTTTAAAAAATAATCAAGTCAAACTGTTAAAAAATGCAACTATGTTCTTTGTGTAGTTCTAATTTTACTATAAAAATTAGCATTTTATGCCTCTTCAAATGTCAACGCTAATGACACAACCAGTGGCGCCACATCGAATTTTGCAATAGGGGGGGGGGGTCAGCTTTAAGATTTTTTAAATGCGGTTAACACTTTTGTTTTATGAGCTGATTTGAACTGATGTTTTTTAACAGCTTTTTTTAATTTGGTGTGAGCGTTGTCCGTCGTACGTGTGGGTGGACTTTTTTCAAATGCCATTTTTAACCAAATTTCCCGACGTCCTAGAGAGCTGAAATTTGGTACAACGCTTACACAAATAATTAAGCGAAAAAGCTGAAAATTATAAGATAAAATAAGAACTTTTTATTGAACTAGTGAAAAATGTACTAATACATTTTTAAAGTTACATAAATAATGATTAATTAAACTTACATTGATAAAATTATCGTAGTTTAAGATAATATTATGCAAATCCGTTTCAGTTTGATAAGAAATTTTAACTCATTCCAGAAGTAGATACTGTGAAACCATTATTAAATAAAGCAATGATTGAATAACAATCTCGAGTACCCCATAAAATCCACGGCGTGACCGATTTTTTAACTTAATGATCACTATTACATTATGAAATTAAGAATCTGAATTAAGACGATTAAAATTAGTGAGTATAAATTTGTATTTTCATAAAACCAGTACGGATCTGAAGATATCAGTTTCACGAGTAGAATCGTGAATGAGATTGAAACATATAATCTAGTAAGGTGTTCTTTGATTTTATGATTTTTCTTGCTAATTTTTTCAATGAACGTCGAATCCTGAAGACGGTCCTGTCTTCGCACAGCCTAAACCAGTGGGTCTAGAAGCATGAAATTTTGCACACAAATTCCTTATATGACGTAGGTGAACACTAAGAACGGGTTTTACGGAAATCCTATCCAAAAGGGATTTATCACCCACTATCTAATTAGTAGTGGCGCGCAGGAATGGATTAACGAGATTCCCACTGTTCCTCAACCCTGTGAGGCCGAACAACCAAATCCAACATTCATAGGAGGTGAAGGCGACCGAATGCCGCTGAACCGCCTAGTAATTTATAAAAAGTAAAAATTAAAATCTACCTAAAACTTTGTTATAACAACTTAACAACATAAGATTTGAGACTTTATCCTCTTCCCTTATCGTTACATAAACATAACCTCTCTCCAAATATTTTTGGAGGATAAATCTGAGGTTCATTTAATTTGGATCACTTCTAAACTGTACTAAGTTTGGATTTTCGGGAACTTTCGTGATGTGAACAATGAACATTAAGGCATAAACGTGATTACAACAAAAGTAACTAATAATTTATTTAAATAAGATGTTAAGAGACAGTGTTACCGTGCAATATTGAAACAAGTGTGTAATTTGGATCACGTTCCGTATAAATTAAAATGTTTATACAAATTTGTTTGCTAGTGTCGTTTTTCAATTTCAAAGTCATGGAATCCTTTAACTAATAAAGAAAGCAGGTTGCCTGCTTCTGGCTACGGGTGCCGATCATGAGAACAAAACGTAAACAAACCAATGTTTGGTCGGGGGCCATTTTGTAACGTCATACTCTTCCAGTCTATATACTCGTATGTAGATCAATAAGATCAAATGTAGAAAATTAATTCAAAGGGGCAATTTAAGTCGTTTTTAAAATTTTTAACCATACTTTAGTGCCACAGGTGAATCTTGCAAACATTTATCATAGCTTCAGAAGGATAATAATTTATTTATACTGTACAATATCCAATAAATTAATTTGTTAACAAATCACATACAATTGAATGGCAAGTAATTTTATGTAAAATAGCTTTACCATATTAAAATACCTATATTCCGTTACATAGTTTTTAGTAAGTATGCGTTGCGAGAATGATAAAATTCCATTTTAA
This sequence comes from Rhagonycha lutea, assembly GCA_958510855.1. Lineage (NCBI taxonomy): Eukaryota > Metazoa > Arthropoda > Insecta > Coleoptera > Cantharidae > Rhagonycha > Rhagonycha lutea. Next base: position 17,846,884 of record OY294042.1, read on the forward strand.
ATTCTTGTAACATTGTCAACGGCACTAGTATATTATGCCTCCAATACTTAAAACATTAATATTGTAAGTAACAGTGCTTTAATATCTTTATCTTAACCCTTTGTGTCCCGGACAATGATTTTTTATTACATTGGACAAATGAAATGCAGAGAGGATTTTTCACACCGCCAATTAGCAGACTCATTTTTCTGCAAGAAATGATGATTCAAAAGTTCCGTCAGGAAGGAATGAATAATTAGACTGGTTATAAAACTTGAAAGGTTGCTCCACTATTGAACGAGTGGACTTTATGAACAATTTGAATAATCACATGGAAGATAAATGGACCGTTTTGGAGATATTGCAGATTTTGTAGTACATTTCAACCTGTAAGCAGATACTTTCGATTAATTGTAAAAATGTATTTTAAAGCAATTCTATTATACAAAAATTAGAAACGTCATGCGATGCCGTATTAGTGAAGTTAAATTATTGAGGGCATTCCAAATATGGCATTCGGATTTCCGTATTCTAAGATAAAGTAGAATGATTTTTGAGATTATTAATTTTGATCAAAAAGCAATTTTAGTTAGGCGTGTACCACAGACAATAAATAATATGATGCCACTTTCTCATCTGACCCAAAATATCTTCAACATCGACTACTGAATTATCTTATCGCTGTAAATGATTGTTATTAATTTGATTTTCTTATAAAGTGTTTGTTAGATTTTAATAATGGTTAAGTTAGGTCAACTATTAATCCTACTGATGAAAGTTTGCCGAGTGAATTATTTGGGAGTAAAAACTATGGAGTTCCCATAAAAAAATTGTTTTTCATTTGCAATTGTCGCTATTGTTCATTTATAATAATGCACAATATGACAATAAATTAAGCACGTGCAAAAAGTTTACAAAATATGAACTACGCAATCGAAGATTTCTGCACGATGACTCGGGCTTTATCAGTGATTAATAATTCCATAATTAATATACCTAGCAATAGTTAATGATTTTCTATAATATTGCAGACGAAACAGAATTAATTAGATAATGGTAAATAAGTGAAGGTTATTGGGAACATCTAAATCATGTATATATGCAAAATTATAGTTTTAAAACAAATAACAAAAAAGAGAAAGTATTATCAGCACGTATTGGATGCTATGAATGAATATTATGCTTTACAATTTAAAAATGCCATTTAAATATAAATAGCAAATATTTAAATTAGCCAAATTCATAACACAATTTAAGGATAAGGTCGCCGACATTTTAATTTTTAGATAATTTATTTTAATTATCTCATAAAATGTAATTTTTAAAATCATTGATAGATTTTATTAACGAATTGTTATTTATATCCTTACAGCTTATAACAAATTACAATTTAATTAATTTATATTAATCATTTTAACAGTCATTTGTGTGAGGCTAAAATTAATATTTTTAATTTATCAGTGGTGTTATATCCTATATCTATAGAAGTTTCTAAACCACAGATTGATTTTCATCATTCAACTGTTTACCTCGGCTTCGCCTCGGAAAAATAAACTACGTAAATAAACACTGTACTTCCTTAGTGTTCTCTATCAACATAAAAAATGTAAAGTAAGTACAGAGTAAATCCGCTTATAATGGACTTACAATGGACTATAATGGAAATTTGTAATTAAAATAGGCAATTTTCAATTACAAGTGAGTCCCGGATATGTGAACTACACTGTAACTTTTTATTCTAAATATTTTCTATCAATATGCAGGGGCGTTGCTAAGCGGTAAGTCAGATAATAAGGCGACGCATAGGGGGCGCAAAATGTCAGGGGGGCGATTCAGAATATGATCAGTGACGTAGCAACAGGTGGTGCCAGGCAACAGGCCTCGAGGGGGCCCGGTATACAGAGAAAATTGATTTCTATTCGCGCCACCATCCCTAACAACATTACGTCCAGAATGGAGTTTGAAATTATTCCATGTGGTGGCGTTTTGTTAATTTAAAACGCTAATTATGTACAGACTTTTTGTAAAAATAATCTATGAAATAAAGAATTTTTTTCAAATATTGAAATTTTGTGAAATCTACGATGACTTTTTGTCATTTACACGTTTTTTATCCAATAAAATGGTTATTTAAACATTTTTTTTTGTACAATAATAAAGGAAAAACAATTTTTTAATAGAAAAAAAATTAAAAACGCTGTGGGTCTTGCACCAGGGTTCGGTCTTGACTTGCTACATCACTGAATATGATTTAAATTTTTTGGCCAAAAAATAATTGGGAGGTGGCACAGGCCCTGCTTAAATTTTTAAATCCTCGAAATATTACAGAAAAATTCTGTTCAAAAGTTTAAGATTCTCTTTGCTGTCAGATAAAAAGTACATTGCATCGAAAGCGACGCGAGTCTGCCCGGATACCACACTTTTATAAAACTAACCCCTACTCCAAATCTCTGTTTTCGTTATCCAACTATGGTGTATTTTGGTCTGCCAATGAATACAAAGTAAAAGATGACCTTTTTTTGTAATTGTGCGTATACTGCTGAGGTGTGAGGTTGAGGCCGCACTCCCTCATCACTAAACATAGCTCGACCTCCAGCCTCGCACTTCTTCTCAAGACACATAATAAACATAAAAAACAAACAAAAATAATATTTAAAAAAAATCATTTGGAGCAGTATAATTTTTGTGAAAAAGTTTCTACTGACTGATTCATTCATAAAAAATCGGAATTGTTTCAATTGTAAGAAAATCGAAGGATTAAAATGACAAAAGATCAGTGCGAGACCGTAGGCCGAGCTATGATGCTTGGGAGGAAAAGTGCGAGGTCGAATACCGTGCTGTGTTACGCGAAAATAAGAAACCAGCCTCAGAAAACTAAGCTATTTTTTCAGTCGTTTTTCAGCACTTTTTTAATATTGCAACTTTGTAATTTGGGATGATAATATATTTGAAATGTGCAGAGACGGGGGGGGGGGAGTGCAAAAACAGGTGCTACCGGCACTGTCAATATGCCAAACAAATGCTATCATTTGATGTAATAAATTAGCTCCATCTTTTCTTCTTTCTTTGGAACCACTTTAGTATGTATCAAAAAAAAAGGAAAAAAATCACCCACAAGATGATTTGAAACACATTTCGTAACCTACTCTGGTCAACTTCGTTGTTGTTAGCTCGTTAAGGCACGACGGTTATTGGGTACTGTAACAAAAGCTACCCTCTGAATCGCAACCCCTAATGAGAGGGTTAGCTCAAACAGAGACCAGAGTCCGTCGCAATCGGGAGAGGATCTCTCCAGTTTGCGTGGCGACGATGTTAATGACTAATTTCTTATTCATGCGAAGGCATGGGTCATGGATTTCTGAAAAAAAGACCGGTAGCTTGGGAAAACTCAAAAAAACGCAAATAGTAAACAAATGCTTTAATTGACACAGAATTTGAGAGATGCTATCACAGTTCCAATAATTGCTATGTTATATGGCTGTGCAAACCATAGATACAGTAGCCATGAATGATTACGATGTTATAATCAAAAAGTGCACCCAACTTAAATTTACAAGCACCCAATAAACAAGTAATCTCTAACGGTTACTCAAAATTGAACACAAAAGCCCAGAATCACGTCGGTTCATACGAATTGGAAAAGATAAAATTGCTTACCTCGAGTTCTCGTATAAACTTACAATATAGTGGTGACAGGTGTTCGCCTCCAACCGCTTTCCCAGCGTGTGGCTTCAAAGATGAAAACCTGTAACTTGTTATAATTTCTTACAGTAGCACTTGATCAATTTCGCGAACACTAACACTGCGGCAGATCTAAAGCTGGAACTGGACCAGTGAGAGATGGTGCTGGAGATGTCAACAAGATTAGACCATCCAAACAACGAAAAGCAAAAATGCGTTGAATTTAACGATTGCATTTAAATAAAATGTATCGGCCGTACTTAGAAATATTGAAATGAAATGAGAAAGTAGTACCACGTAACGAAGTGCATAAATTCGTTACAGTACTGCATAATTTTCTACGAGATATAAAGTGCGAGACCTTTTAAAATGCTTATTTAGGGCCTTTAAAATTTACTTGTCAGATAAATTTACTTGGGACACTAACTAGAGGTGGATAAACTGGCCCTTAATGGTCTAAGTTCTACGGTATAACAGCAAGATAATAAAATTATAATGAAAATAAATTATAATCAATAATAGGTAATGCTTATTATTAAATTTGAGATTTTAAGTATTTTAAATTTATCCGACTCGACTGGACACATTTAATCAACTTTCATTCAACTTTGTTTTACGCGTTTTGGTGCTTCAAGAGTCCGGCATCCGGTGGAGACTACCTTTAATTATAGGTTAGTGGCTACAAAATTACAACTCAGAATGTTTCAATTAAAGTAAATAAATACTTCTAATTCATACTTTCTTTGGATGTAATTATTATTTTCACTGCCCGTATATCTCAAACTTACAGAAGTTCTCAAACAAAATTTTGTACCCCCGAAAGAAACACGACAATAAGTTAACAGATCTTTGTATGATAAAAATTGGGATACGAGGAGAGATCGTAATTCTTTTTTTAAATTTGGGAATACCAAATAATCTTGACTTGTGAACTGGTGCATTGTCGTGCAGAAGCAAACCATTTTTGTTTTAAACATATAAATTTTTAGGCTAACTAAAAATACACTAAAATACTTTTAGAACTAAAAACAAACGTTTTCATTAAATTGGTGAAATATTTGTATTTATTTTGCATTTTTACTTCTTATTGCTAAAAAATAACTCCTTTCCTTATACTGTTTTTTTACCGAACTTATTGATTTCCCCCTCGTAATTTTAATTAAAAAGTCGAAACATACAAATCAAAATATTAAATTTGATGGGTGTATTCGCAATTCTAATTCAAAATAATTGATTGATTATTTATTGCAAATACCTTATTAAATTAATATTTCCTCTAATAAGAGTTAATAATTTGTGAATGCGATGTAGTTAAAAAGTTTTTCTAACGAGTAATTAGTACGTTAGCCTAATGTTAATAATAATATGTTAGTTAGGAAAGAGATACACAAAGAGCAATTCACCTTTTTATAATTTGTTTCTTAGAATGTTTTTCCTTTTTATATGAATTTTTAACCGCCCTATAATTTATTTGGTATGGAAAAGTTTTATACAAATTACGTAAATTCTTTGTTGTCCGTTCATTATAAATTTTTTAATTAGGTGAATGTTAAGCAAAAATTTTAAATTATTGTTAAAACAGGACGTTTTAATAAAACTTTTTGACGCGAACTCCCAACATTCCATTATTTAGTTAATTGTTGTGCCTATGTGCCAATATGAAAAATTTTAAAGATGAGGGTATGTTTTTTTAATCAATAAAGCTTCCTAGCGATTAAATTTAATTATTTTATTTCAATCGCTAATGACACCCCCAGGTTAACATTTTTCACTTTTGTGCCCAAAAACAGATCTAGCGATTCTATTGGATGATATATTGACAATTTAGGGGCCTCTTTAAGTGTTTGAATTAATAATAGGTGCCTGTTTTGAAATATCTATAGAATTAATTTTAAAATCCGGTATCGATGCGATGCTGTAATTTTATTACTATCTAATTAGTTTTAATTTGAATTTAATTAAAAAATTAACTCGCTCACGTTTAATGACGGTTAATTTATGAAAAATTATGTACCTACAGCCACAAGTAAATGGATAAATGAAAATTATTTATTTAACACTAGAAATAATAACAATAATTAGATGTACTTGTAAGCCTTGATTGTTTTGAATTTTGATAAAAAATATGGGAAATAACTCCACTCACCAAAATGGGGTGTCTTTGTACCTTTTGAAAGTGTCCACTTTTTGCTTAAGGTTCACTAAATTCGGCCTTTCTCTGGTTTTATTTAGAAAAAATGTCTTATTCTGATTTTACTAAATTTCTCTCCTTTCAATTGACGAAGTTGGTAATTTAAGTACCTAATTACTAATTTTACGAAATCAGTATAATAGGTACTTTTACGAAATTAGTAATTTCGTGCACGCATGAGATCCGATTAACAAACTCCGTTTAGCACACATCGTCTAATTTTTATTAAAATCCAGTTAGGTAAGTGAGTAGGCAACTGGCCCTTAATAATTTAATAAATATTAGAGAAAATACAAAAAATGTTAAACTCACGCCTGTTCAAATTTGGATGGGAGGCCGCATAATATTTTTTGCCGGAAAAGAAAACACCCTGATAGCGTGATCCTAATTACTTCATATGCTTAAAAATTCTTGTTACTTGCGAAAACCATAACAAATACGAAAAAAATTAAACACTAAACAATTTTGTGTTCAAAAGTCACAGATTTTGATTCTTTGGTATCCATCCGAGACTTTTTAGGGAGTTAAGTGCCATTTTTCGATCGACATGTGTTGTGTGTTTCGAGCAATATAAAAGTGAAAACCAAACACTTTTATTCTGTGATGGTTTCAATACCAATAGTTACGCCACTGATTGAAAATGAAACAGTCAACTACTCGACTACTCCACATGTCATGGTGTAGTTTGGATTGCCTATACACAAACTGTAAAAAAAATTAAACCATCATAAAAACAATAAGGAAAAAGCAAGTCGATGAATGTTTATAGCAGGCACTGTTAACTCCTATAGCAAATTTGTTCGCTTTTATGTATCTCTCTCCAACTCTCTCTAACGTATATTATGCGTATAAGTACATCCTCCCCATGCGTCAACCACAGGCACTTTAGAGGCCGCCACAGTAGCAATTTAAAGTTTCCACGGTTTTCATTACAGCAACTGTCAATAGATGTCAATCGTTGGTTCAACTATATTTTCTTTGGTTATGTTTTTATAGACCCGCCGTTTGCTATCCAAGAGTGAGCCAAACATAACTCAGGAAACTCAGGCAACACACTGAGCATGTGACGTCAAGGAGCGGGGTAAATGTACGTAAAGCATAGGCTTAAATGAAGAAAACCGTTTATTTTAATTCACAGAAAACTTAAATCTGGATGTTTGAAGAGTATTTGATTAAGAAAATCACAACTTTCATACTTTAAGAATATTTGTTAAACAAAATCTGAATATAAATCCGTGTATTTCGTTTATAATCTTAATTTTTTAAAGACCGCTCAATTCCATTTACTATTTTCTAAATTCAAAAATAAAGCTCAAATCAATTTGTGGTACACATTTATTATTAAGAAAAATAAATTGATTTATTCAATACTTAAAAAAATTATTTTCTATTTTTAATTATTGACCAGAAAACAAAATTGTTTTATGTACCTACCTAATTTATTTCTTAATTTATTTGAATGTTTGTTCATGCATTCACCTAGATGATACAAGTACTTAATATAATTTTACAATACATAAAATTAATTTTCAATTAAATTTATTGTCGCTTAATATTGTCCAAGTGCAAAACACATTTGCTGAAATTGTGAAAGTGCGGCTTCATTGAAAGAATAAAGTAATAATTGTAAAACCTCAATAAAAGTAGGAAACTTACAATAATCCAGCCGCATTTGGTCACATTTTAGCGACTTTTTGCAGTTAGGTATATTTTTTCATAACAATTAATTAACAACAATTAATTAACCAACAAATTAAAACAAAAAAATTTAATGGTTAAATTGCAAATAAATGTTCTAAGCAGTGTTCGTGGTACAATTTTCAACGACTACAAAGAACACATGTATGACCAGGATATTGAAAATAACCATATTATAAATTTAATTAAAATTATTACTTTTAATTATTGTAGAATTAGATTATATCATCTAGGTGAATGCATGAACAAACATTCAAACCAGTTAAGAAATAAATTAAATAAAACAATTTTGTTTTCTGGTCAATAATTAAAAATATAAAATAATTATTTTGCATTAGTAACAAAATTGTTTCATTTAATTTATTTCTTAACATCTTAACTTAATGTTTGTTTACTTAGAACCTAGATGATATATTAATACTTAATCTAATTTTCCAATAATTAAAATTAATAGTAATTTTTAATTAAATTTATAGGTAATTGTTTATTTTGGATGTGCCATTTATTTTTCTTAATAATAAATGTGTACCACAAATTGATTTTAGTTTTATTTTTGAATTTAGGAAATAGTAAATGGAATTGAGCGGTCTTTAAAAAATTAAGATTATAAACGAAATACACGGATTTATTAATATATAAATTACACGATAAATTACACGGATTTATATTCAGATTTTGTTTAACAAATATTCTGAAAGTATGAAAGTTGTGCTCAGTGTGTTGCCTAAGTGCGATTTGTCTCAGTTTCTTTTAAAGAAGAGATAGCAAACGGCGGGTCTATAGGTATATATGGTCTAAGCTTTTTATGGACCTTTGAATTCCAATAAATTGTGTCTTTTGCTGGTGGTTATTGTTAAGTTAACATTTTATTATTATTAGTAAGTATTACGAGTTATTTTTTATTTAATTTTTATTTTAACTTTTAATATTTTAAAGGTTAACTTATCGTGTCTCATACCTGATTCCATCGTTTAAAGAAAACGAGAAATATCATTTTTTTAATTTGTGGAAGAAAATGAAGTAGAAAAGTTGCATTACTGCTAGGTTACGTTTTCATGAACTTTTGAATTGTAGTAAATTGTTTCTTTTGTTGGTGGTTTGTCGATAAGTCGGTAAGTGGACTTTTCTGTTATCTTAGGTAGATAAAAATGCATCTTTTTTATGAAAAGACGATTTGCACCCCTATTCTGTAACTTTTTCCTTATTGTATAAGATATTTGTTTGGATTTGTTACGATTTTTGAAGTTTCAAACGAACTACATTGGATATGGTATTCTGTATGGTTTTTCGTTGGACATTACTGTAATTTTGTTATAATTATGTTTGTTATTTTATTTTGTAAGTGTATAATTTCAAAGATTGAATAAAAAACAGAAAAAAGTTGTTGTTTTTCATTTCTACCACATTCAAAAATTTTTTTTTAGATTTTTTAACTACATGTAGTAGATTGATCTAAAATCGATTAGATTTTGTTTTTGACTTTCTTGATATTCATAATATTTTGGTTATCAAGAAAGGAAAAAACGAATCTATCGATTTTAGATCAATCTACTACATTTTATATTTTTTCAATCAAATAAATATTCTATTCAAATTTCCCGCGTTCTGTTTCAGTGGTTACTACCGCCATCTAAAGTGCCTGTGCTTTCTAAATAATAATTAGCGAATAAAAATTTACCATGGAGTTGCATACCCCTGGTTTATAGTACTGGCATATTTAGGAATAACATGAGGGGGGGTTATCAAAATAAGTACCTAAATCAGGACTTGCTATATTAAATTAATATCAAAATAATTGAAAAATAGACCATAATAAGCCATACAATTTCCAAAATTGAGTTAAGCATTAAATCATAATCAAGCAATGGCATAAGAATCCCCCCCTCGAAAAATATTTCAACAGATATTTAATAAGAGACAGGGATACTAAAATCATCATTTAATTGCATAATGTGATAATTTTCAATCGTCGATATCTTTAAATCCTACTTTTGTGGCTATCACATTCTTACTTCAATTGTTAGGCATAACATGTTATGTGTATTATTATTATTTTTCTCGTTTATAGTGTTACATTTTAGGATATCAAAAATAAACTATATAAATAATGGACCCTCATATTCAATATTAAAAACATTTTTGAAAGGGTCTGGCTAGAAAACCATGTTAAAAATGCTTTTTGAATTTCATGGTGGAAATTTTTTTTTTACAAAGTTTGTCATGTAAAAGACAGTTTTGTGCAAAGTCTCAGCTTTTAAATTCAATTCCTGTTGACTTTAGAAGGAAAAAACCGTTTTATCACATTTATTCACACTTTTTCGTTTTTATGTATTAAAATATATTCAAAAAATTCAGAAAAATCAAAAATGTTCCAAGAAGCATGAAAATACTATTTTGGGCTTCCTTCGCAATTAAATTCAGAAAACAGGAATTGATCAACTTTTAAAAAAATTATTAAACCATGTTAGAATCTTCGGACTATTCTAAGAAAATGAAGCATAATAAATTCTGCTTTGGAATTCCTACAAATTAAAGAAGAAATCTCAAATTTCCGCCTGTTTTTACCATGCTTATCCGGCCAGACCTTTTCAAAAACTAAATTTTAATTGTAATAATCCGAACCACTGAAAATTTTAATTTTAAAAAGTAACTAAAAAATTTAAAAATAAAATAAATAGCTCACCCTAGAAAATTTTTAGCCCACTCTAAAAAAATCTGATGTGATACAACACATGACTTTCCCATTAAATAAAATAAAAGTAGGTAAATAGTAACAAATTAAATATTTTAATTCCCCCTCCTGCTCTAAATTGTCACTCCGTAGGTGCGGGTCTGCTTAGTTTTCATTGATCCACTTTCAAGGACAAAGAAATGATAAATTGCGTTGAAACATTTTATCCCTCTATATTTTAAATAACCATACCGTATAAAAGAAGTTTTGGTAGAGAGATTTTAACCAAAATCTAATTCGTTTTTTACACCATTTGTTCAAACTACCTTTACTTTTCTTTACTGCGTAAATGGGAAAGTAAAAATGGAAGAAGCATTTAAAAAATGTGATAAATGTTACTTACGTCCCTATTTCTAGGGGTTGTGGAACAGCAGCCCCCCAGCTTGTAAGTAATAACAAGGCGACTTTTTAAGAATCAAAATTTTTCCTTACAGCCCTAGACTCCCGGGTTTCATACCCAATTGTTCGTATTTTACACAAAAGGACCGAGCTGTCCTTCCTTTCCAAACCACTCAAAGCAAAGAATAAATATTTTATAATGATCTTTTAGAAATCCTTACATAATATTTTGCCTCTTTCTTAATTTAGTATATTAATGCAGGGGTCGGCAACCCGCGAAGGGTCTTGCTGCGGCCCGCGGACTCTAAAGCAAATTACCTTTTTTTAGTGGATTTACACTTTTTTTTTAAAAAAAAGCTCTGTTTAGTAGATTTGCCAAGAAGTGCGGCCCGCAGTAATCCCCAAGTAAAATATTTGGCCCTCTTACAACAAAAGGTTGCCGACCCCTGTATTAACTAATTAATTTATATTTAATAATGGACGAAAACGAACAGATAATATTTAATTTAGTATATTCTAAAGATGTGTTTTTGAGGTATAGGAGTAACTTTTTTGACTTGTCTATCTCCACTATCATTTGTTTAAATTTTACTTGTGTTTGGAATCATCGTCTTATTAGAAGGCAAACTTTTTGTTTCCGATTGCTAAAATATTATTTTGAAAAAGTTCGGAGTGATTTTGTTATAATTAGGGCGCGGATTAGTATGCACTAAAAATGAAAAAAAAAGGCCAATAAAATCTTAAATAAGCAGCCAAAAAAGCTAGAAATATTAATTTTTACATAAAAGAAAAATTTTGAATCTTTAACAAAAATAAATGTATTCTTAATACATGGATGGTATACACAAAATATAATTAATGGGTGTTATACGGGTCATTGCCTTGCAGCTAACGCAGTTGGATTTCGGTACCAACCGTACCAAGTACCGGGTTCTAACCCGGGGAGAGTCAAAATTTCTTATGACCAAGTCTCCGTACTTCGGAGGGCACGTTAAGCCGGCCGGCGGTCCCCCTGAGTTGATGAATTGCCACCGTTAACAAAAAACAGGGCTACAGGCACATCTGAATGCTAGCCTAGCAAGCTGCTACCAGATGTAAAACAACTATAGTCCAAAATCTATCTGCGGACCACTCACCAACCCGTCTGGCCAACGTGGTGAGTTATGGTCAGATCCTCCATAATATGGAGAGGTTTATGTCCAGCAGTGGGCGGAAAAAAGGCTGATGAAGATACGGGAAACAGTATATTATAATCAAATACTTTTCTAAACTTTCTTCTTCTTACAAGTTCTTTCTATGTCAACTGACGTTATCTGCGCATATTTAACCGTAGATCACTAATCATTCGTCTCATAGACTCACATTTTTGAAAACTTGTATTCTTAGGGGTTGTTTTTTCAAAAATCTTCTTACCATTTCGGCTATTCGAGCTAATCCATGGGCAACGCACGTACAATGCTGCTGCTGCATCAGTGATAACATTGGTGATAATTAAAAGTTTTTTTTTTCATTGGGCACCCGGTCATCCCAATATACATAATATAATATGATATGCGTTATTTTCCCATGTGCTTAGGTGACTAATGTTAAAAAGACGGTGAAAACTTGCAAGTTTAGTTTAAAAATGAAAAGATTGCTTGCCGCACAACTTTGTAAATATTACGTGACAAGGGGTCGTCCATTAATTATTTTTACTCCATAATGTTACTATAGTGCGGTCACATAGGCGCGCCTTATTTGTTGGTTTTGAACCTTCATTCGCTCGCGCCTATCAAATTCACACTTCCGATCGCATAGGTGGCAATTTGGCTGCATATGATTTTTATCGTTTTCATGAGTTTTTCTTCATTCAAAGTGCATGATTTAAATTATTTAGGACTTATGAACTCTGACATAACATTAAATCAAATTTAAATGATTTTATTTAATGTTATTTTTAGAAGACAGTAAAAATGACGCGCATGAATGGATTCGCGAGATTCTCAGTGGTTCTATTGGAGAAATGATGCTTATTAATGGATTAACGAGATTCTCAGTGAATTAGTAGACTAAATTCCGGTTTATGCCTTGAGGTTCGAATCTAGATCGAGAAAATTTTTTTAGTGTTATCTATCATGCAAAAATCAACAACTTTAATTAACGCATTAGAAGTAATGCACTTTCAATTGTTTACTTTCAAACTTGTTACTAATAGTTGTTATTATTTTTGCAATTATCAATCATAGAGATAATTATTTAATCAATATTTTGCTATAGCCGTATGGATATTTTATAAACTATTTTATTAATTACGTACTTTTGATTTAGTTCTATTGTTATAGGTGCAATAACATACACAAATCCACGTGTTAATTTATTTAGTAATAACAAACTAGTCATCAAAACCAATTACCGTGATAATGGAAACAACAGTAGATATTAGTTTGTCGAGTGAAGCTCTTGGTCTTTACCTAAGTGAAGTCAAAAATTCTCATCAGGAGATTGAATTTGAAGAAGAGGAACACTTAGTTTTAAATGGTAAGGTTTTTCTACTTGATCGAATAATTTTTGTTGTCATAATTGAAACAATTTTAGAAGTCGAACAAGCCACCGATTTCCTTAACAAAGTAGGATTATCCAATTTATCAAAAATATATCAGGAAGGTAACGAAATTACAGATGCTATTATAAAAGATTCCGTAAGGCAAAGAAACTTAACCGAAAAACAAGCATACACAGTAAGGTCAAGGGTAAAAACGTTAAATAAAACTTTGGGTAATCGTCAAGCAAGAAGGAAACAACGACAAGACGTAAGAGATGTAGCCTGGAATGCAGAGGTATGTACAACACATAAAAAAAAGAATAAACGTAACAAAATTTATTTCTGAATAGACTTCGAGTACGGGGACGAGATCCAGAAGTGCCACTCCGGATTCTCTCGACTCTGTCGAAGCACTTCAAGAGGACTTAACGTCTGATGAAGAACCCCATTTACAGTTTAAACCATTGTAAGTTTCAATTTTACATATTATTTAATTATTTTTAAATGTGTGTTTTAAGCAGTGTAGATTCGAACAATATGGTTTTTAAAGGAAAGTTAAAATGGACTTCTAGTGAACCGATAACTAATAAATTTAATAGGCCAGATAGAGGAGATATTGCTCACTTAGGTTCTTCTAATGTCATTCTTAAAGGGTACCAGCCTCTTAACGAATATGGAACTCTGTCGAGGAGGGAACGCAGTGGAAGCGATCCAACCACCGATGTTCTCGAAAACGCTGATTCTAATTCATACGTGTAACTTGAATGCATTCTTAAAATTTCCTCAATACATTTCCAATATTTTAGAAACGAACCTGTAAATTTACATAATAAATTGTCACGTAGTCATAATAGTTTATTAAATAATAACGATCAACAAGAATATTTAATGAGCAACGAAGGCGTCAGTTTTGAAGGGCTCGTTAGGCAGAACGAAGATACACAATCGGAAGTTTTAGTAAGTTTTCCCCTTTCCAAAGCTGTAATTTTAATTTGATTTTTAATTAGAGTGAAGAATTTGGAAATTCAATTTATGTGGATGACTTGACCGATAGTCAATACCAACATTTGAAACCTTTGCTGTGGATGGAAATTACCGCAATATTTGATCAGCACAAAATTTTAATACTCAAGAGAAAATCATGCTCAAAAAATAAAAGTAAAAATAATTTAACAATTCCTTAATTTTAAAATTTTTTCTTTTTTTTTTAAGGGGGAAATGTGTTTGGTGTTAATTTATCAAGTCTGGTTATGCGTGACATGCCAACTCCTATCGATAATTCAATGGTACCCCAAATATTCCAAAGTATAGTTACCCAACTAAACAAGCGATGTTTAGAAGAGGACGGCATTCTTAGAATAGCAGGCCAACAACAAAAACTAAATTATTTGTGCACGGAAATTGAAACCAAGTTTTATAATAATCGTAAATACGTAGAAAATACTTTGAATGAGGCAACACCGCACGATTTAACGGGAATTTTGAAAAAATTGTTACGAGATTTACCAGATACGATGTTTACGATGGAACTGATCGATATGTTTTACAAGTGTAGCAGTACGTTTAGAAACGATTTAAAATTCGTTATGTAAATTTTTAATTGTAGTGATACCCACGCGCGAAGAGCAACTGAAAGCTTTAAATTTATTGGTTTTGTTACTTCCCGTGGAACATCGCAATACGTTTCGATTACTTTTGCAGTTTTGCATAAATGTTACCCAACACCAAGATCAAAACAGGATGAATTTACATAACGTGGCCATGATAATGGCACCTTCCTTTTTTTCACCAAGACTTCTCATTCCAAAGTTTGTGCTTGTAATTTAATTTTAATTGTTTTTGTGCTAATTTGTTTTATGTTAGGGAAAACGGGAAATTAAGTATGAAAGCCATAAAAACTTTACCTAAGGACGAATTGGTTAAGCATATAAATGGTGCTGCAGTTTGTTGCTGTATTATGGAACAAATTTTAAAATGTGGACATAGTCTATGGATTGTGCCAAGCGACTTAGCACATCAAGCCAAAGATGCTCAAAAAAAGGCTCAAGATCGTAAAGATATTGGAAAAGAAAAGAGATTTGTACGTGTTAAATTCAAAGGCATAAGAACTGGTGATAGTTAGCAGACTAATCGCATTGGTAGACTTTTATTAACTTTTCATTTTATTTTCTAACTCTTAACTTTTTGTATCTCAACTCTTTTAGTTTGGTTATGGGATTCTACTTTAAACTTTTTGTTATAATTTACTTTAAGTTTAATAGTAAATAAAAACTTTAAGGTTGTGGAAATACCCTTACTTAGAGGGAGGAGCCAAAATTTTGTAACATTAATTTTGTTGTTTTTGGCCGGTCACTAAGTTATTATTTAACTTAAAAGCTTTTATTTATATGAAGATAAGATTTTCTATTTGAAATGTTACAAAAACGAACAAATACGAAAAAGATTCTAACAGAGTTAAACAATTTTTTTTAAAGTTGATCAATTCCTATTTTGTTGAATTTAATTGCGACGAAGCCCAAAAGTTTATTTTCATGTTTCTTAGGACATTTTTGATTTTTCTGAATTTTTTTAGATTTTTAAGGATATCTTTTAGTACGAAAAAATGTGAACAGGAATTGAACTGAAAAGACTGTCTTTACATAACAAGCTTAGTAAAAATTTCCCACCATAAATTTCAAAAAATGCATTTTTTTTCATACTTTCCTACAAGAAAAGTCCAAAACATCATCTCTTCAATAATCTAGGGGTGGAATTTTAACAACTAAAGTCAAAATTTGCAACATTGAATGTCTCTCGTGCCTAAACTTTCGGAAGAAAAATGCTGTCATGGACTTCTTTTGTAGAAAATTTAATTCTCTACAAAATTGCTTGTTTGCTTTTATGTTGTTTTGAATAATTTAAATTGTTAAGATCAAAAAAATTAATACATCAAAATGTCCTAGAAAAACTATTATGCATCAAGTTTTAGCTCTCCGATGTCTGATGGAGCAATTGGTTAAAACAACTCGAAGGAAGTTCATGTAAACGGATAAATAATGGTCATGCTAAGTTAAATAGAAGCTTTTAACACATTGTATATATGAATGACAAGATACGCTTTTTGAAACATACCGGCATTCATATCTGAATGACGCCTAAAGATGCGATTAGATCTGACCCTTTTTGCACGAATTTGATGTCTGACAGTAAAAGACAGTAAGAGTAAGACTCGGAAAATAAGAGACAGAATTTCTGTCCGACATAAAGTTCATGCAATAAGTGTCAGATCTAAACGTAGCTTAATGGAATTTATATAGCGGATTTTAAGTAGTGGCACTTGGGGATATGTGCATATTTTGTCTTGGCCAACTAGGATTATGTTCCGAATATGTGTTAAAAAAAAGTAATAAACATTCAATTACGACGTTCTTTAATAGAATTTTTTTCACTTATAGTGGAAATGGTACTACATATTCCCTGGATAGTCACCCAACCAAGTACTAAACGCGTTTTTTTTTTAAATTTTTCAATTATTTATGATGTTTTAATTTAAAAAGACAGATCAGTTCAGTGAAACACTGGGTAGATTAAAAAAATATTATACTTGACTCCTCCCTCCTTTGTTAAGGTTTTGCTTGCATAAATATTAAAAATGAATTTTTCTAATGATATTCTTTTTAGCGATATGGAAAGAAAAAACTACATAGGAGTAGTACGCAATATGAGGCAGGCAGTATGGCAAGTCCTCGAATTAAAAAAAGTGATTTATACATTTAGTTATTTAATTTTTGTTAATAAAATAAGTTAATTTGCAATAACGTACCTTCTCAAAATAAGTTTTTAATGTTAGTAAGTTAGATGTATGTACAATTTGTAAATCATTCCTCATTACTTAAAGCAATTTTTTAGTTGATATAGTAGAAGTGCCAAAATAAACTTTATTGTTTACTGACCAATTATTTTACATTAAACAAATGATTTAATTTTTTCTTACAAAGTGTAACCAAAGTCTTGAATCCATTTTAATCCAGCATTGGTGCTGGTAGATGGTTTGTATTCTAATCCAATCCAGTCATTATATCCAGCTTTCTCCAAAACTTCAAAAATGTACTTGTAATTTAATTCACCTTGGGCGTCCGGTTCATTTCGATTTGGAACTTGTGCAATTTGCACATGTCCAATGTATGAAATGTAATTATTTATGGTATGGAAAACATCACCTTGAATTTGTTGTAAATGAAATACATCAAGCATGAGTTTTAAATTTGGACTGTTGACATACTTGATCACAGCTAGAGCTGAAAATAATACATAATTTCCGGAAATAATTAAGAGTCAATTGTGTTTTACCTTTTTCATAACAATTTAAATAGTAATCGGGCACAGAATACTTATTAATGGGCTCTATAATTCCTATTATATTTTCTTTTTCTAAAATTCCAGCAGCATATTTCAAATTGGATTTGTACACTTCATCATGTTCTGAAGTAACACATTTCACTTTTCCTGCCATGATGTGTATTCTGTAATTTATTGGTAATAATAATAATTAGTACTGATAGTGATATAAAATCCTACACGGCAAATCATAAGGAAAATTTGGTATCCATGAAGAAAGAAATGTTGAAAAACATGTAGTTCCCCCCCCCCCTCACCAATTAATAAAAGTGCCTAAAGATAGGTCATCAATCAAAGGATGGTGTGGATTCAAATGGACGCAATTCATTTTGGGCAGCATGGATGGTCATCTAGGCACTTTGATGTTACACCAATGTAATCAAATGACTTATTCCCGAAAAATTTGACCCCACCCCTCCAGAGCTGTGGACATGATGATAGTTTTACTGAGCTTCTATTTTTTCTGTCTAAATATATTGTCGTATTTCGTTTGGGGTGAAGAAATGTTGGTAGGGAAGTGTTTTTTTTTAAGTTAATTTTTAAATTTGTGCGGCACCTCGGAGTTTTTGCGAAGTTGAGGGAAGGCCGGAAGTAAGGAAGGGCACTTGTGTGCGACGCGACAGTCCAAGTCGCCAGGTGTCGATTTTTGGTTTGGAATTAAAAAGTAGTACCTAAGTAACATTGTAAAAGTTAATTTTTTTGGGAAATAAATAACAAGTGAAAAAGTTCAGAGTGTTATTGCTTATAGAACGAAATTTTGAAGAAAAAATATTTAATTCATTATTTAGTAAAGAAATCGAAGGTCGAGCGATAACGGCGCCTTGAAAAATAAGAGATAATTGACTGAGCTAGCGGGATATGGGTCAATAATCCGACAAATTTTGAAGAAAAATCTGATATCACACAACACATGACTTTCTCATTCAAAAAAATAAATAGTAACAAATTACATTTTTCACCCCCCCCCCCCGGTTATTATCAGTCTGTAAGTACGGGCCTGCTGCGTTTTCATTGATCCACTGGTACATAGTATGTACCTGTAAAGAATTTTCAAACACTTTCAGATGAGTCCATTTGTATCTTGAGAAGGGAATCTCATTAATCCATTCATGTGCGTCATTAAAATCAACGAAACGAATATAAAAAAGGTTTCAGCGGAGGGATTTCAATCAAAATCTAATCAGTTCAAGCACGTCAGATGAGCAATTGTGTTTAGAATGACCATAATAATAATCTGTCACTTTTGAGGCGAAATAAATCTCATTAATTCATTCGTGCGCGTCATTAAAAATCAACCAAAATCTAATCAGTTCTTTAGACTTTTCCTTCAAATTAGTGTGCGAAATTTCAAGTCAATTGGTGCACGCATTTGTTCATAATCGCAGCCGAAAAAACTGTCTGCACACACACATACAGACATTATTCCAAAAATCGTTCCTGATCAAAATGAAATTCTAATGTGCCTACGCGAAGTTAGCTTTTGAATTGATTACAATACTTGACTATGTAAATGGGAAAGTAATATGTAAATAAAATATCAGAAACTCATTAACGCTTGCATACACAGCTCTGGTTGCACACAAAAGGGGAGTCCCATCCCACCCCCAAAGATTTCGTGAATAACTTCATGAAGGAGAACTAGTTTCCAATTTCCAGTTCAGATAGAAAAAATCATAACCTTCAGTTTTTAGTTTCCTATTTAAGTAGTAAAGGAAAGCGGTATAAATAAATAAATTTTTATAAATCAAACGCGGGACTGAATTGAATCCCGTCCCACGCGGGACAGGATTTTTCCCATCCCGCATTATTCTCTACTGCAAATGAATACATTAACGAAATTATCAATACCTTACTAATTTCTAGTGGATGTATAGGTCGCGCTAATCCAGTGGAATAACAGAATAGTGAGATAATCTCGTTAATCCATTCATTCGCGTCATTTTCGCTGTCCGTATGTTACTTTAAAAAATTTTGGTGATTCTTTTTAACGAATTTTATTAGTGGTTTACCCGTCATAAAATACTAATTTCTTACTTTGCTGCTCCAACAATTTTAGCATACTCGATGGTCAAATTCAAACTTTTCTTAAACTCCTCTTCTTTTCCCGGAATTGCAGTATAACCCACCTCTCCTTTGGTCACATCGCCTATTAAATTTAAAGATTAGAATAACGAAAAAAAAGTGTAAAATTAAGCACCTGTGAATGTATTAATTAAAACTTGCTTGATATCGGCAGAAGTTTTTGCTTCCAATATTCGCTCCTTCTCGATTTGAAACGGAAAACCACTTTCAACAGCTTTAAATCCACATTCTTTTGCCAATTTATACCTTTCTTCAAATGGTCTTTCGGTAAACATAAATGAAATATTGGCACAAAATTTTGGCATTTTTAGGCTTGCGGTACCAAAATTCCTACTTTTTGTCAAGTTCTTCCACAGTATCCAACGTAATGATTGCATTAAAGTTCTCAAAGTTATCTAATCTTGCTTTTTTAATTCAACTTTGATTAAATAATAATTACACTTACTAAAAAGTAAATAAAAACACATAACAGATAAAAAACGAAGGTTATAAAATTTGAAGTTTCAAATATATTAGTTCAAATGTCCGATAGTTCAATCTGTCGAAATATTTTTACGATTCAAGGAATAAAATCACAAAAATTATGTTTGTATTATATTACAAAAGTAATTCCGTTGGACGGTTGAACAAACTAAAAGCGAAAACTATTTATTGAAGATAAACGGTTACGGTTATTTCTATGGTTACGCTTATCTGATTAACATAAGTAGTTCAATTGATTTTCTAAAAACGTTTTATTTATATTTATTTTTATTGATGATTTACATTTTCGGCATAATTTTGAACTTTTTTATGCAAATTTATGTTCAATTAGTAATAGGTGTATTTTGAATTTTAAGAAGAATATTAACAGATAAAATTGCGCGCGTTTGTTTGGGCGTGATCGATTCGTCATCCGTCCAACAAATTGAACTCCAGCTACAGGGAGTAAAAATAATAAAAATGTGGTGCATTAATAATTATTCTTGATAATAGTTTATAACTAAAGAGTTGTGTTGGTTAATTTTGTAATATGATCGACGTTGTGACGAAATTGTTTAATAACAATTTAAGAAATTTACAAAGGTTGTGTGATAAACAAATTAATTTGTAAGATGTTTTTAGTCTTACTGGTGATACTTGGGGCTGCTGAAGGGTTAGATAGTGATAACTTTAGGGGCTGCTATAGAAGTTTACCCTCATCCAAAGATGTTCAGAAAGGGTATTCCGATATAAGCGAATGTAATGAAATGTGTAAACGAGATTTTTATAGGTAAATTCTTCACTATTATCAATAAATTTAAATTAATTCATTAACACTGCTTTCTTAGGTATGCAATTATTAAAAATGAAAATGAATGTTTTTGTACCAATTTTCTTGGAAGTGAAATTAATTCCAAAACATGTAAAGAGTTTTGCAGTTCGTGTCCTGAAAAAGTAGAATTAGCCGATGTGTATGAGACTGGAAATGTAGGTTAGTGGTGGTGTTATTATTATCTATTTTTATTACTATAATAAGAGATTGTTGATTTTAAAGCGCCAGGACCGCCACGTGATTTAAAAATTAGTAACGTAACAGAAACTACTGCATTTGTTTCATGGAGGGAACCAATATCTTACGTGAACATTGCTTCTTATCTCCTAGAGGCTAAAGTTATACATACATTTTCTACTATTAATTATGGGCATTTCAAGCTGGTATACTCAAATAATACTTTCGACACCGTACTTAATTTACTGCCAGCTACCAAATATAATGTTAGTGTAGTAGCAATTTCTGGTGATGATCAAAGCATTCCTGAATTTAAAGTAGTGGAAACTTTTATAGGCAGTAAGTCCTTTTCTATTTATTTTATAATTATTAGTATATATACAGGGTGGTCTACTTATGGTTAATTTTTCTTAGCATCCGTAAGCTTATCCTATAGGGTGTTTTTTTAGCTGCATGAGAACTTTCAATAGGGATAACAATTGAACCAAGATTGCTATGGAAACAGTTTTTTGACATTTGTGTTTAGCAAGGTTTGGCATTTGATAATGCATAGATTGACCATTGAACAACGCTACCAAATTGGGCTCACAACCAATTGGAAGTGGATCCATTTTTTTACCGTAAAATTTTGTTGAGTGACGAGGCACATTTCTGGTTAAATGGGTATGTGAACAAACAAAATTGCCGTATATGGAGTGAGACCAATCCGGGACATTATCTTGAGACTCCATTGCATCCATTAAAATTGACTGTTTGGTGTGGAATACACGCCAACGGCATCATTGGTCCATATGTCTTTCGAAATGAGGAAGGAGCTACCGTTACGGTGAATGGTGTGAGATATCGACACATGCTCAATACATTTTTGTTTCCAAAACTTCAAGAGCTAAACATTGACAACTTATGGTTCCAACAGGATGGTGCTACGTGCCACACAGCCAACGAAACCATCAATTTATTGAAAGGACAATTTGGTGACAACATTATTTCAAAACGTGGTCCTATCAATTGGCCTCCAAGATCGTGTGATTTGACACCTCCAGATTATTTTCTGTGGGGGTATGTTAAATCCATGGTTTATGCTAACAAACCAACAACTCTAGAAGCATTGGAGGCTAATATTCAGCAAGCCATTTATGAAATAAAGCCAGAAATATTGGAAAAAGTGGTCAAAAATTGGACTGAACGGATGCGCTTCGTAACCATTAGTCGTGGTGGTCACATGCCGGAAGTCATGTTCAAATCATAAATGCCTTTAACTGTACTTTCATAAAAAAATTATAACCAAAACATTCCGTCAGGTTTTTAATGTTATATTTCATTTTGAAGTTCTCATGCAGCTAAAAAAACACCCTATACAATTGTAGTAAAATTGCTACAATTTCGAGTTCGACTAGTGACAGCTACAAATTGTAGCAATATTCTATAAAGTAGTACTATTCTAAGAAAATTTTGTAGCAAAAAGTACTGCAAAATTTTAGTAAAAATTACTATAAAATTTTATATAGCAAATATTACTACAAAATTATGTAGGAAAAACTCAAACAAAAATGTAACAAAAACTTTTACAAATCTGTAGTAAAACGTTCTACAAATTTTCAACAAGAATTCCCACAAAAATTTAGGGAAAACTACTACAAATCTGTAGTAAACTGTTCTACAAAATTGTAACAGGAATTCCAATAACATATTAGAGAGCGGCCTTAATTACGTAAAGACGATTTTTGTAATTTTTGACCCCCCCCCCCATATAAGGGTACGTAATTTTGTGCCCCTTTGTGCTGCACATTTTACGTCGGGATTTTAAAAAAAAGTTAATTTTGACCCCCCTCTCCACCCATTATATTTATAAAATATGAATAATAATATATTATAGGTAAATAGTACAAAAATTTAAATTAAATTTTATTAAGAGCGCGCTGCAAATTTTGATGCAAAAACATGTTTCGACAGATGGCGTGCCCTAATATATTAATCTTTTATAGTTATCTTTTCGCCAAAAAAGAATTCTAATAATTTATAAAAGTCATATGAATAAACGATAACTAAGCTAGGCAATAAGGAAGTTTGAACTTTCAAAGATAAATATTTTTAAATATATTCAATATTTTCACATGTGCATATCTTTTTGGAATATACTTGTAAATATTGAACATTGGAAGCTCAAACTTCTTTATTGCCTAGCTTAGTTATCGTTTATTCATATGACTTTTATAAATTATTAGAATTCTGTTTTGGTGAAAAGATAACTATAAAAGATTAATATTTTATGGTACGTCATCTGTTGAAACTTGTTTTTGCATCAAAATTTGCAGCGCGCTCTTAAAACAATTCTATAAGTATTATTTATAACAATTAATTTGTTTTTTGGTACAATTTTGAATATTTTTTGCCTGGATTTTAAAGAATTACCAACCTTATGTTGTAAAAAAAAACAAAAAATTATACCTACTTGATTTTTAAATGTAATTTAGAAAAATATTTTAAGAAACTTACGTAAGGAATACGTCGGACCCCCTCCCCCTACGTAAGGGTCCATAAGATTTCCGATCAGTGACGTAGCAACAGGTGGTGCCCAGGCCCTGTACACAACAGAAAATTAACCAGTTAGCTGTTTATGACGAGTATACTCATCGTAAAATTGGTACAAAATTTTGTGCTATGACGAGTATATTCGTCGAGCTTAATAAGTAGTGACAATTTGCAGTTTAAATTGCAATTTTAGTGAAAACTAAAATATATTCGTAAATTTGAAGATGTTTGGAATATTTTGAGCCCAAGTTGAAATAAAAGGAACACATAAAAGTTTATAAATAATTATTATAAAAAAAAACAGATAGAATTATTCATTTTTCTTAAAGTATTGATGTCTTTTATTAGTCATCACCAGGGCTCGGAACTTTATGCGCTAAAAAACAATGAAATATGTGCATACGTATGCGTTAAAAAACAGAAAAATATGCGGTATAATATGCAGTAAAAATTAGGATAATTAAAAAAAAAAAAAATATGCAATTTTTTGTTTGATCTTAATAACAAATGAAGAAAGTTGTAGCTGCTAACATTATTTATTAAAACAAAAAAAAATAAAAAATATTAAAAATAAGAATAAATATTTGAAACTAGAACATGAAAAAATATTTAATTTGCATAGGTTGCAACAGTGGCGCAGCTAGAACTTTTGCCGCCCGGGGCGGAAAATGTTTTTGAATGAGCTTTTTTTAATCCATTTCCTAATTGATGAAATTTCAAAAAACAATTTCTTTTGCCGCCCTTAATGCCGCCCCAAAAAGTTTTGAATGACTCTTTTTAACCCAATTTCCTATTAATGCCGCCCCTAAAAATGTGCCGCCCGGGGCGTTCCGCCCCCCATTAGCTACGCTACTGGGTTGCAAAATAAAATTTTGTCATTGACCAAAAACACATTTTCACCAAATTCCGAAATTACAGATTTAAGACGACAAGACAATGACTGCTTAACTTTAGGCATTTTCGTTTACATTTATATATAGTACTTTTCATCACAAGGACGTAAAACGAGATTTTTCGTTCGAGGGGCGCCCGAACGCCCCGGAGGTGAAAAAGAATTTTTACGGCTGCGTGATGTAAAGCGTTTTTCGTTATTCCGCCATATACGAAAAAAGGTACTTTTCGTACCTGAAATTGTGGACGAAAAGTGTACTTTTACGTCCGGAATAACGAAAACATATTTTTACACCTTCAACTAACATTTTCTAGGTCGTTTTTAATTATGTGATCGAGTACAATACAATTAATTTAGATAAGAATTTTTTTTTTCTCTTTAAATCGCCAAAATATGCAATTATATGTTCTTAAACTTAAAATATGCGAGTTTGTCCAAAAATTAACAAAATATGCAAAATTATGCGACAAAAACTTTTATATTACAAATGTACGTAATACGAAACGAATTTTTGTCAAACCAGAACTACAATATGCGCTTTCCCAACGAATATGCAATTACCTAAAGTTCCGAGCCCTGGTCATCACTCATCAGTCATCACAGAAGCAATTACGGATTCATAATTTGCTTTAGACTGGTAATAAAAAAAGGGACCAAAATGCTTTAGTTTCTATTATTATTATTATTTTTTTTTAAATTGATTTTTCATGTTATTTTTCGTTCATATGCAAAATATTGATGTTCATTTAACCTCTTCGGACCCAGAGTATCATTATATGATACTCGCGAAAATTTACCAATTAATATTTGTGTCATTATTTGTTTGGTGTGAGTATCATATTATGATACTCTGGGTCCGAAGAGGTTAAGTAAATAAATAAATAAATGTGAGTAATGAAATAAAAAAAATTAAAGTAATTTCATTACAACATAATTTTATAATATGTGTACGAGTCACATACTCTGTGTATGACGAGTATATACGTCTTCGCTAAATGTTTACGACGCACGATAGATACGTATTTTCTAAAGCAGTCCAAACAGCTGACTGGTTAATTTCTATTATTTGCAGAGACTTTTGCAAAAATAATCTATGAAAGTTTGTACATTGTACAGAATTTTTTTCAAATACAAGGGTTGTCCGTAAAATAAGGTCTCCAAGGCGCTGGAGTCGCGAGGAACGCTTTAACGCAAGATCTTGCAACACTGATGTGTAGCTGGGTTCCCCACCAACAAATCTCCACAAGTCCGAGCTGTCTGCGACTCTTAGTCTTTGGTATGGTCTTTGGTAGCCGTTCGTGATGGAGCTTCCACTAGCCGCTGCCTCTAGGTGTGAGTTACGTTTTGTGATTCGTTTTTTGTGTGCTAACGACATTACGCCTATAGAAATTTATCGACAGTTATGTGAAGCGTTTAGACAACAGTGTTTGGACATAAAAAATGTGCGCAAATGGTGCAGAGTTTAAAAAAGGACGTACAGATATCCATAATAAACAGCGTGCCGGATGGCCATTGGTTTCGGACGACACGATTGAAAAATGGAGAAGGTCCGTTTTTAAACTCGACACCATTTTTCCACGTTTTTGATGTCCAGATACTGTTGTCCATACACAAAACATAAATCACACAACGTAACTCACACCTGGCGGTAACAGCGAGTGGAAACTCCATCGCGAACGGCTACAAAACTAAGATTAAGCGTCGCAGATAGCTCGGAGTGGTGGGGATTTGTAGGCGGGGAACCAAGCTACACATCAGTGTTGCCGGATCTTGCATTAAAGCGTTTCTTGCAACTCCTTTGCGGCCCTAATAACTTCAAGTTATAAAACTTATTTCCATACAACATTTTTTATGTTGCTTTCACTTTGAATTTGTATTCCATCCTTCGCTCGACATCTTGATACTGCTACATATAACTGTCCATGACTAAACAAAGGCCTATCGATGTATATACCAACTTTGTTAAAGCTCTGCTAGCATAACAATAGATCCTATTTTAAGTTTTGATTTGTGTACCGGAAAACCAGGGAAATTCAATGAATTTAATTATTCGACTTCATATTCCAACCGAATGTCCTCTTCTGTTTGATCGACCCCTCGATTTTTAGCTATATCTTGACTTAAGTAGGTATGAATCTCGCCCGAACATCATCATTGTGGCAGGCTAATATAATTCTGTCGGAGAGATCGGCATTAGAAGCAATTGAATTGCTGTAAATGTCCTGAATTATACGGTACAGGACAACTCGGTACCGGACAACTCGGCACCGGGAAAACTCGGCACCGGCGACTCGGCACCGGACAACTCGGCACCGGGGAAACTCAGCTCCGGGATAACTTGGCACCAGTTAAAAACTTTTAAAAAATGTATGAGGATCATTATTAAAAGGTAGATCCCGGTCGAGGCTAGGTTAGTGTTAGTGTTAGGAAACGACTTTTTTTTAAAAGAGAAGGTCACCTCGGATTTTTAAGACCATTTCCGTCGCAAAGTCACGTATGATAACTTCGGTAGCGTTTGTTCCGGAAAGTGAATTTTAAAAAGATATATAATTTCTTTAATATAATAAATTTTTTATATTTTAATTTTTTTTAAGTTTTTCAACTGGTGCCGAGTCCGCTCCAGAGCCATTTTTGCAGCACTAAACTCCTTAAAAACATCCCCTTAGGGCCTTCCAACTCGGCAAATTGTGCTACTGGGAATGGGGTAAATCTCGCATTTTTTTTCGGTACCGGATCATATTATGTCACACATTCAAATATTCTTTATTAGTAATTAATCTACCTTTTAATGACTTTCTCTTTTAAAAAACAAGTCGTTTCCTAACACTAACCTAGCCTCGACCGGGATCTACCTTTTAATAATGATCCTCATATATTTTTTTTAAGTTTTTCAACTGGTGCCAAGTTAGCCCGGAACTGAGTTTCCCCGGTGCCGAGTTATGCCGGTGCCGAGTTTTCCCGGTGCCGAGTTGTCCGTGTCCCTGAATTATATTTGTACATTTCCAGCTATTCGGTACTTTCAATAATATAATGCTGCTTGGCCAAATTGATGTTGACTTTAAAGTATAATTGACTATCTCCACAGGTGAAGCGTATTTTATAACAGGTAAAACTTGACGAAAGTCACCACCGAAAATAACAAATTTGCCACCAAACGGATTTTTGCATTTACATAAATCTTTCAATCTTTGTGTTTTTGCGTCGCATGGTTTTGTTGCCTTGCTTTTGCTTTTGCTTTTGCTTTGCTTTGCTTTGCTTTGATTCGTCCGTTGATGTGATTATAATGTTGATTTGGTGTCGTCCAATAGCTGTTCTCAGCGTTGCATAAAAACGTTGCATAAAAACGTTGCATAAAAACGTTGCATAAAAACGTTGCATATTTTTCTTATCTTTTTATATACAGGGTGTCCCCGCACTCACTTTACATAACTTAGGTGGTGATAAAGGACACTTTTCTAAGAACAATATTTAACAAAATTTTTTTTCTAAATTCAAACCCTCGAGAATAACGTTAGGCCTCTTTGAAGCATTTTTTTTAATTTCCACCTTAACGTGGCCATAGCTCCGAAAATAATGATTTTTCAGTAAAAATGGTTTAGTGCTTTTTAAAAGAGCGTGAAATAATCTACAAACTAGGTTTACACCTTTTATTGTCTAAAATCAACGGCTTTCGAGTTATGAATTAAAGTAAGCTAAAAAATGTCGAAAAATTTGAGCTATCTTTTTTTTTGGTTTTTTTCAAAACCCTGTATCTTTTAAACGAAACATTTTACAAAAAATCTGACGCCCCATTCCGGATAGGAAATTTAACGGACTACAACTTTTGTCTAGTAAAAATTTTTGAAAAACCAATCCATTTCACAGAAAATCAGAAAGTAACAAACAAGGCAGCTACAAAACATAAAATTAAATACACAAAATTTTTATTTTTTTTTGAAAAATTATTTTATTAATAAATTTTAAATTATTACATTAATAAAGTAATTGTTGAAAATGACCACCCTCATTTTCAATACACAGCCGTGATTGTTTTAAAAGATGTTTGTCGAAAAAACTCGATTTTTTGACACTTTTAATCGCAGAAATTCGAATTTTTGACACTTTTCACACTCACCGATTGACCAAAATTGGCCTCGTGATTGACCGGTCAATCCCTCGACCTTGTTGACCACTCCTGCTATAATGGCTCTTAACAAAACAGGAAATTTTATAAATAATAATATAAAGCATATTTTAGACAATAAAAGGTGTAAACCTAGTTTGTAGATTATTTCACGCTCTTTTAAAAAGCACTAATCCATTTTTACTGAAAAATCATTATTTTCGGAGCTATGGCCACGTTAAGGTGGAAATTAAAAAAAATGCTTCAAAGAGGCCTAACTCTCGAGGGTTTGAATTTAGAAAAAAATTTTTGTTAAATATTGTTCTTAGAAAAGTGTCCTCTATCACCACCTAAGTTATGTAAAGTGAGTGTGGGGACACCCTGTATATAGAGTAGATATTTGAGGGGCTACATTTCAAAACTCGCTAACTCCACTTTAGTAAATTTTACAGGAGAAGCAAAAAACGCATGTGGATTTATATAAGTTTTGCAGTGATACCCACTTTTCAACAACGATTTTCGATGCTTTATAGTAAATTTTTCAGCGTGAAATTTTAACCATTACTAGAGTTATGTAAATATAATCTAAAAACATGCTTAACTCATTTTTGAACAAAAGTGGATTTAGCGAGTTTTGGAATGGACCCCCTCATTTGCTATACTAAGTATTTAATATTATTTGTAGTAAATATTGAAACTTTTGTAGCAATTAGTGCTACAATGAAATCGCTACGAAATCCATCGAAAATTATTCAGAAAGAAATAAAGTGATGGATTGACCATTTCAGAAAAATTTTATTATTACAACCTTTTATTTAACTTAACATTGTGTTTGTTTATGTTTGCTAGAAATCTTGTAATCCAATTTTGACCTGCTTTTACATGGTCGATTGTCCACATACGTAGTTCTCATGACAACACAATATTCTTCAAAAATTTTGAGCAAATATTGTTAATTGGTGTAATAACTCACGATTTTAATAACATATTATGCTATACAGGGTGTCTCGGATACACTTTACATAACTTAAGTGGTAAAGAGGACATTTTTCTAAGAAAAATATTTAACAAAATTTTTTACGTGGCTGAAGTTGTACACAAACTCAAACTCATAATACCGTAAATCTTACTCGATCCATAAAACTTAAATGCGTGTATCTGGCGCATCTTTCCAGATACCTTCCTAAATTTTTGTACACGAGTTTAAAATGCCATTATCAACAACCATGCCAAATTTCATAAACCGCATTCGAGTGTAAGGGTCCGAAAATCCCACCTTTAGGTTGGGATTGCGTGTCCCAGGCTGATCTTTTAGAATCCCCTCCTAAATTTTTGTACACAAGTTAGAATGCCATTACCGATAATCGTACCCAACTGCGTTAGCTGCAATTTGATGGCGTGGTTTTATCTATGGCTTTTCGTATGACTATAAGTCATATGAAAAATCATTATAGTGTGGACTAGAGAAGAATATGGGTTTGGTTACCCATAATACGACTGATTATCAAATCTGTGAATTATCAGAGTTATCCAGGACGTTGTGGACTCCACCTTTCGTGCCTTTCTTTGGAGACAAAGATTAACTTGCGGAATTTTATAGTTTAACGTGGTATCAGAACCACGGCATGATATTCCGGGTTAATCACTTGCTATCTTCCTGGCAGTGTTGTAGTGGTATAACCACACTACATGAAGATGAGCTTGTTCTTTCGAGAACATGGGATGCAGTTTTAGGCCATGCCATCATCACAAAGCCATGCTCTTAATATTTGGAAAGAAAGAAGAATTTTTTTCTTTTCTTCTTAAGTTTTTTTACTTTACTTTATTCATATTCAAATAACAATTCAATTCAAATTCAATAATATAACATATTCATAAATCATAAATAAATAACTTATTCAAATTCAAAAAACACTATAAAAATAAAATACAAAGTAAAATTGTGTCTGATGGACCTAATCTAAATAGTTAAATAAAACAGTGTCTGAAGGGTGGTAGGTAAGTAACCCGCACCACGATTTTAAAAATTTCTACTGTCAAGAATCATAGAAAACGGTCCAAAAAGCAATTATAAAACAAAAAATTTGCGGACCTTTGCAAATAGGGCTTACATTTTCAAACAAACCAAACTTTTACATGAACTGTCTATTCATGACATAGGATTGGCTGCCGCTATAAGATAAGCTCCGCCCACCCTATTTTTCCTATTCCCTATTTTTAAGGAATTCGCCATAAGTAACTACCCCGTATAGATTGACGAACTTATAATCACTGACTTATAATTAAAAACTGTATAATAACAAAAAACTTTGTAGCTCCTGATAATTATCCGTCCATTCCAAATATTCTAAAACATGAGGGCAATGAAATGGTTATACAGTTGAATCCAGTTACCAATAATAATGGACCAGTATCTGCATATCAGATTGTTGTTATTAATGAAGATCTGAATCAAGTCATGCAAAATGAAAATTTAAGATCGTTTAGGGAAGCCTCAAGAGAAGGAATTGCTTTCTATATTACAGCAGAACTAAGGCCCGAGGTTTGCAAATTTAAAGAATTCATCTTTAAATTTATAATTTGCTTTACTTTTAGGAAATTTACCAAGATTTTACGATTGGTAATGGGCGTACATATGGTGAATATTACAATGCGCCTCTTGAATCTGACACGATGTATCAAGTCATGGTAGGAGTTGTGAGTCGATACAATGGAGTCACAAAAATTATATATGGAAATTCTTCGCAATTTCTTCATAATTTATTGTCAGTAGATATTTCACCAATTAAACCAGACGAAGAAACTCCTGGGATTATAATAGGATTATCAATTGCAATTGGTTTATTAAGTTGTTTATTGGTGGTTGGGATTGTTGGTTTCTTTTTGTTGACTAGAAGATTATCACAAAGAAGACGACGTTTAACCGACAATCAAGAATTGACTTTACAAGGTCCAATCATTGAAGTTGTAAGTTCTTTTGTTTTTTCTTTCAAAATTATATTCTTACTGTTGATTTTTTAGGAAAATTCAGGTTACATACCTGAAGATGAAGTAGTTCCCAGTAATCACTACGAAAGTTTAAAACAAAAGTTGTGGAATATTCCCCAAACTTATATTAAAATAGAACCAATAAATTCGTTGGGTATAGGGAAATATGGTCGTGTTAATAGTGGAACGGTGAGAAAAGAAAACAGTTTCATCCCGGTTGCTATTTATACCATACCTGACAAAAAATTAGGACGAGAAAATAAGAGGGCGATGTTGAAAGATTTAGATTTACTTTTACGTACTGGAAAGCATGATAATATTTTAAGTTTAGTTGGTACTTGTGAAAGTCCTGATACTCTCTTCGTTGTGTTAGAATATGCTTCCATGAATCTTAAGGATCTCCTGTTGGGAAGCAGAGATGCTTTACCTGGTCGGTTTAGTAACATGCAAGAATCTCAAGCTTTAGATATTTCTATAGGTATTGCTAATGGTATGGCGCATCTGGAATCACTAAAAGTGAGGTTTTATAAGTACTATAATTTCATTTTCTAAATAATTTTTTTATTTAGATATTACACAAACAGTTATGTGCTCGGAACATATTAATTACAAACGGATTCATTCCTAAAGTCAGCGGTTATGGAATAGCACAATACTGTAATCCAAATTTGGTACCTGATTATACACGGTGGACAGCAGCCGAAGTGTTTAAATCAAATAATTACATTTCCAAATGCGATGTGTGGTCGTTTGCTTGTCTACTATGGGAAATTTGTGTATTAGGTAAAATTGTTTTATCAAATTTAAATTACAAATGTACTTAACAAGTTTGTTTAGGTGGTACTCCTTATGGAAGTGTTCCAAATAATGAAATTCCTGACAAAATATCACGTGGTCTTCGTTTAACTCAATTGAGACATATCAGCGATGAATTGTACCAATTGATGCTTAATTGCTGGCTTTTTGATGTCGATGCAAGGCCTGATTTTAGAGAACTTCAGGAAGAACTTGTCAACCTTAAAGAAGATACACTGAATCTCCATTTAAATTTTTATTTGTATCCTGAATTTCAGTACGAACAATTTTATCCTGATATGGAATTGGCAGCTAGAACAGTATTTTAAAATGACATTTTTTTATAATCTTACATACTGACAATTTCGAGTAAATGACATTTATATTCATGGTTTAGGAGCGAGTTACTTTTTATGGGATGAGAAAGTCTGACATCCAAACTCCCCCACCTAACTACCTCCAAATTAGATCATATGAAACATTTTTGAATCTTGAAACTCTCACTTAATTTTAACATTACCTGCTGTGGTTACTTATTTTTATTATAGTATTTTTTGTAGTATTATTTTTTTATATGAATTTATTTTAAACTTGTTTTATAGTTGGTAACCCCGAATAATTGTATTTTAATAATACATGTACATAACTTGTACCTATTTTTTATTAATTTTTGTATAATAAACATCAAGCATTTAGGCTGAAATTTTTTTAAATTAAAGAAAAAATTATTAGCGCCACTTGCTGAAGAATTTTGAATTACGACAGCGATTTCAAAGGTTTGTCTATCTGATACCAGTGGCAGATCTAGGACTTGGATCAAAGGGGTAGTCGAGTAGTCGGACGATTGTAAGTTCCACTGGTGGGTCACATTTTTATTAATCCGACCTCTAAGTTCCACCAGTCGGTTTTGGGTCGCTATTGTAAGTTCCACTGATGGTCAATTAAGGGCCAGTTCTACAAAGCAAGTATAAATTACGAATAAGCTGTACTGAGAATAAGTCACACAGATTTCGTTCTACGCAAGCGTAGAACGCAATTTAGAGAGAGAAAAGAGAGACTTATTCTCAGTATAGCCTATTCTTAGTTTATACTTGCTTTGTAGAACTGGCCCTAAGCCAAAGCGATCAAGAGGGCGATTGTAAGTTCCACTTGCGAGTAAAGCTTGTTGATCCGACCTGCAGGTTCCACCAGTCGCTTTTGTAAGTTCCACTGATGGTCAATTAAGTCAAAGCGATGAAGAGGGCGATTGTAAATTCCACCAGTAGGTCAAATTTTTATTTAATCCAACCTGTAAGTTCCACCAGTCGGTTTTGGGTCGCTATTGTAACTTCCAGTGATGGTCAATTAAGTCGAGGTGGTCAAGATGTAACGCGACTTTCACCCCAATCCTGAAGTTGCGCACAAAAGGACATTGGCAAAATACGATACTAATGTAAACTCCGCTCGAAATTAGCTGAATAATTATTGTCAACTACGCTAAAAGGTGCGACAACAGCTGCGACAGAACAAACATCCAATGTTGGAAAGAAGTGAACGAACTTCCAAAAATATGTGGAAATACTGCATCCATAAAACTTCTAAAATTTCCAACATCAAATTAAACGAGGTTATGGCTGATAAGAGGTAACGTCGAAACGGACAAGGTCGGGACAAAAACGTTGTAACAATATCATTTTATCACATAAAAGCAACGTTAGCAATTAATGTTGTTTGGGCGGACATTCAACGGTCGTGGCAATGTTGCTATAACATCGCCTCAGCAGTTTAACCAACATCGCAAGTGAATTTTTGATATCGCGTCAACATTGTGACAATGTTATCTTGCCTAGTGGGTCGCATGGCAATGGGTTCCATCACGGTGATTGAAAGATATCAAAAAGTATCAGAACCACTCCATCAACTTTGCTTCCAGAAACTATAATCAAAATTCGGCACCGGACAACTCGGTACCAGGAAAACTCGGCACCGGCGACTAATTTTGGCAACATTTAGCAACACTAACTCATTCAAAACATCCTCATAGGGCCTTCCAACTCGCCAAATTGTGCTACTGCGAAGGTGTTGGATCTCTCATTTTTTTATGGATCCTAGTCGAGGGTGGATGTCTTGTCAAAATTGACTCTTCCGCGCCTCCGCTCTGCTACGCTCCCGACGCTACAGAGCCATTTTGACAACACTATACTCATTAAAAACATCCCCCCAGGCCCGTCCAACTCGGCAAAGTGTGCTACTGGGAAGGGGATGGATTTATTTTTTTTTATGGATCCTAGTCGAGGGTGGATGCCTTGTCAAAATTGACTCTTCCGCGCCTCCGCTCCGCTACACTCCCGACGCTACAGAGCCATTTTGACAACACTATACTCATTAAAAACATCCCCCCAGGCCCGTCCAACTCGGCAAAGTGTGCTACTGGGAAGGAGATGGATTTCTTTTTTTTTATGGATCCTAGTCGAGGGTGGATGTCTTGTCAAAATTGACTCTTCCGCGCCTCCGCTCCGCTACGCTCCCGACGCTACAGAGCCATTTTGACAACACTATACTCATTAAAAACATCCCCCCCAGGCCCGTCCAACTCGGCAAAGTGTGCTACTGGGAAGGGGATGGATTTATTTTTTTTATGGATCCTAGTCGAAGGTGGATGTCTTGTCAAAATTGACTCTTCCGCGCCTCCGCTCCGCTACGCTCCCGACGCTCCAAAGCCATTTTGACAACACTATACTCATTAAAAACATCCCCCTAGGGCCTTCTAACTCGGCAAATTGTGCTACTGGGAAGTGGGTGAATCTAGCTTTTTTTTTCCCGGTGCCGAGTTGTCCGTGTCCCTCAAAATTGGAACCAAAAATGTACGAACACATAAATTATTACGACGTGTTAATAAAAGAAGCTAAAATTTATCAAATAGCAAACCTCCGTTCAAGATGGAAAATATGTAATCTTACCCACAAATGTTACCAGTGGCGGATTTAGTACTTAGGAGGCCTTAGGCGCAATTCAATTTTGAATCCCCTCTCTAAATATCTTCATTTGGCGTTAGATGTTAACCCTAGATCACTAATCATATTTCCGACACTATAACTAAACATTCGCCTCACCGACGACGAAAATAAAACTTCAAAATTTTTTTATTAATAATTTTTAACGGCTAAACTGCATATTATACAAAAGAATATTTATTAAACTTAATGAATCACCATCAAATAACTAAAAAAAAACTTATTCTATATGCAGTCATGGGTGGGGCGGGGAAGGTTCAGGAACATACATAGATAAAGATATCGAATCCATTCAGAGTCATTCGTCTGTGAAATGAAAATGTATTTTTCCAAACATTGATAATAAATATAACATTAAAATTTATTAAGGAAAAATACCAAGCAAAAATAATAGCATTTGAAATGCTATACAGTCGACCTACTTGCTTTTGACGTAATTTACAATTTCTTTCTTTTTTTTTGCTATTTGTCGGAGCTGGAGTTCATATCGACCCTTTACTGTCGACCTTTTTGCTTTTGGCGTAGTTTACAATTTTCAGATAATTTTGAGCGGAGTTTTCATTACCCCATTATGAGTTTACATACTGGATTAAGGGATGCCAATTTTTAATGAGTTGAACTGTCTCAAAGATCTACATTTTCAAATACCCTGGTTAGGGTTGTTTGTCGGGTTTCAGGAATGTTTTTAATAAGTGGACGAAAAACTGACACCGAAGATAACAAAAAAAAAAGTCTCAACGATATTTTTTGATAGTTAACATTAAAATGAAGGTCTAGGATTTTTGAACGCAGTCGTTTGAACTCAAAGACGTTTGAACGTAAGGACGTTTGCCAATTTATAAGCCGAACGCGAGAAATTAGATGCAATTGCACCCCCTTATTATATTTAAATACTACTATAATAATAAATTATTTAGCCAAATTACAAGCCAAATGGACTGGTCCTCAGTCCTTCTTTGTTCCAATTTAGATCAATAAAGACTAGGTTGACTAGGCGGTATTGTATTACCCACCATAGTTTTTGAGTGGAGTGAGTTATTAATAATGATTAATGAGTTATTCTTTTAATTCACAAGAGGAATAATAAGGCTCATATGCGCTTTACAAAACATAAGGGTATTTATGGTCAACGTAGATAGATTACTACTTGTAATCTATCTATTACCTTGATTTATGGTGTCTTTAGTGGGTCATGGACAAATGGACGCGGCCGAATGGACGCAGTCCTAAGAGGACTCAAACCCAAAAGGACGCAAACTCAAAAGGACGCAGACCATATAAAAATGCAGACCCAGAAAGACGCAAAAACTTATTATTAAAACTTTTATTTAACTTGGTGTGAGCTATTGTCATTCATTTCATGTGCCACTGTAGACTTTGACAAGTCTGACTTGTCAAAATTAAAATAATTAAAAATTAAATAGTATTTTTAGGACGCATCAAGTTCCGTTTCATTTGTATGTCAAGGGGTTAAAATATTATTTTTTACTTTTTAGAGCATCTTTTTAATTATAAATAAAAGGCTTATTTAAATTTTTTATTTAATTTGTTTTTACATTATGTAATTCCGGTGACCGGCCGCCGATGTGAACATAGGAAATTAACATTAGAAATTGATTTTTCTTTAATTCCTGCTTTCCATCATAACGGGTAAGAATAAAAAGGTATCAATTTAAAGAGATTTTTATTCCGCTTCTAAAGATACCTAACACTTGACCTTTTGTTAGTTAATTACTGTTAAAAATTCACTAATAAAATACAAAATAGCGCAATTAAAAAAATTTTAGTTGCCTTGTTTGAATTTTATTGCAATTGTTTTTGCTTGAAAACTAATAATTTCCAACAAGTTAAGAATAACTTGTGTTTGCGTTCATTGTTAACCAAATTTATTGTAATATGTCAAAGTAACTTGTTGGAAATTATTGGTTTTTGAGCAAAAACAATTGCAATAAAATTCAAACAAAGCAAAAGTTTTTTAAATGCGCTAATTTGCATTTTATTAGTGAGTTTTTAACAGAACAAAATATCAACTGTTAGATATCTTTAGAAGCGGAATAAAAATCTCTTTAAATTTATACTCTTTTCATTCTTATCCGTTATGATGAGAAGCAAGGAATTAAAGAAAAATCAATTTCCCATGTTAATTTCCTATGGTCACATCGGCGGCCGGTCACATTGTATAATATGATTATCTAATAAGACCAAAATTATTAACTTTACAGTGAATTGATTTTTGTTTAGATTTGAAGAATTAAACTAAAAACTTGGGGACTAAAGGAGTGGTGAAGCGCCCTTATAGCCTCTCCCACTCAATTCCTACTCGCACCTCCAAGCTGGTGGTCCCTGGTAACCTGTGGAGGACTCCCAGAGATCGGGTAACCAATCCCGGTGGATGGGGAGAATCTACAGGGCAAACGCGAGAGGGAGACTTCCTTCTGGTTAGGCGTGAGGCCAGCACCCTCACACCGTAAAAAACATTTATGCTAAAAATCTTGCTACCAAGCCTTGGAATACGGACAGTCAAAATGGAGAGATAAAAATCATGATTTTTATAAAAAAAAAAGTAAAGATTGTTTTGATTTTCTTGATTTATTTGATTTTTTTCAAAATTTGGTGAAATAAAAATAAAAAGACATGGAATGATGACTAAGAAATATCTCTTGGGCTGTACTATGGACCTCCACGATGAAAGAGCTATGCAGAAGAAAGTATAGAAAGTTAACTACTTCAATGGAACGATGAAAAATGTAGAAATAGGACCACGCCACTAAAATTTTATAAGTTTATGTCTGTACCAGCATTTACATATGGAAACGAGTGGACACTCACAAAGAACTGATGAGAGTGGACTCCAACATGCAGAAAGGAGGTTTTTGAGATACATTTTCGGAATCACACGACTAGATAGTCAGAAACACTGATATAGGAGCGACTTTAAACATTTTTAATTTGGGCGAAAAAATAGTCCAGTGTGGAAATGAATGGAAAAAGTCATATGATGAGAAT
The DNA here is from genome assembly GCA_958510855.1 of Rhagonycha lutea. NCBI lineage: Eukaryota > Metazoa > Arthropoda > Insecta > Coleoptera > Cantharidae > Rhagonycha > Rhagonycha lutea. The sequence goes on from OY294042.1 coordinate 17,885,262, forward strand.
GGCAGACGACCGATTCCCAAAACAGCTATACCTTATACAAGCTAGTTAGAAGACGAAATCTGGGAAGACCCAAGAAATGATGGAGGGATCAGGGGTGACGTAACGGGCCAAAGCCTAAAATGTGAAGAAGAAGAAGTTAAATTAAAACTAAAAATAATAATGTCTGGAAGACAACGGAATGTCATTTGGCAACGTTTTGTTAAAAAAAAACAGTGGACGAAAAACGGTTTCTAGTACAGTAGAAAAAAATGTAGCAAGGAAATTCAAGGACTTGCTGTTCGACTTAAACGGCACTGGGATTTATGCCAAAAAGATGTTAACGACAAAAGTATAGTTTGTTTTCTTTTGTTTATTTTAGAATAAAGTTTTACGTTTTGTCTTTTGGGTCCTTTTTTGAAAAGCAATTGTCCTTAATCATGATTTTAATTAAAAAATTCAACCCAACCTTGCTAGGTAGGTATAGTTTGATAGAACTTCTAGATTAAAAATGCTAGATGAACCAAAGGGGATCATCCTCATACCCATCAAAGCTCATACCCAAGCAATTTGAGTGTCCACACATAGGCACTCACGCTTTTGGGGCAGAGTCTTCATTCTATATTCTATTGTTCACAGTGTGCAAAACACACGAGCGGCTAAAATTAGAGATGGCCAAAATTCCAAAAATAGGGTTTAAAAAAAGGTCATTTACTTTACGTCAGGGAAAAAGTAGTAGAAATTTAGGAAATTATATTAAAAAAAAAGAAAAAATCGGCTATAAGGGCGGCCAAATTAAACTTTGCACATGGGCGGAAGTACCCTTAGCGATGGTCCTGATTCTTCCCGCCCATTAGGGCGGGAATAAAGCTCATTAGAGTTTTATTGCCAGTGTAAATTTACGATGATTTGCAGATGTAGCACCCGGAAATCATCCTCAGAGCCAGAGCCAATTTGGGCACACACTTTACTTGAAGATACAGCCCTTTGAGTTCTCGGAAGAACTCTTGGGGATGTATCGCCCTGACCCTAGGGGGAGGGTCATGGAATGTGATCTTCTATCCTTGTGAGTTAAATGTGTGACCAAGGGAGTTATAGCCAAATCTGACATCCGCATAAAAATTAATTTTTGATATTTGTAAGAAAATTGTGCTTGAATATTTTTCATCATATTTTGTAAAGACAATTTAAAAAAATTTTTGAGTGTTTTTTAAATTTTAATTCACCATAACAATTTAAAAATATCGGATGTGGTTGTTCGGCCTCACTGGGTGAGAGATCGGGATGTTCGGATGTGGCCATCCCATGACTTTACCATATATTAATCATTATGGTATTATAAATATCTCATAATGTCTTGTTTAATTCTATACAGATTAGGGGAGAGTCGGGATATTTGGGTCAATTTTTAATAAATACATTTTATTTAATTTCTGAAACATAATTGACGAACCTTAAATATACCATTGCATAGAACAGGTATTGCACAAGCTATGTAAATAATGTAGAATGGATCACTTTAATTTTGACACAAGTTTTTTTAAATTGTAGTAGCAGAGAAAATTTGACCCATTTATCCCGCATGTGGGGAGGTTTGGGTAGGTAATAGGGATGTATGGGTATATAGTCATTTAAACTAAAAGAATTGTTTTTTAATGAACATAAACTAAAATAACATAAAATAATATTAATAAGCAACACTATCACAAGCAAAATAAACAAAATATTAAGGCAACATAACAAATATTTCAATAAAGATTCAATTCTTAACTCCCTACTCTATTTTTATAGATTCTTAGCTTTTAGATTGCTTTTAGCAATCTCTCACATTTCTGACCCATTCCTCCCGCTGGTGCCAAAACACAAAAATGTGGTTGAAATTTTCGCATGTGGAAAGTTGGATTATATTGAATAATAGTCATGTTAAGCTTAATAACTAATCATTCCAATGTAATAGCCGTTTTAGAGATATTTCAAAAGAAATAAAAAATAACTGACATAAGGGGTGATTTTTAAGTTCGCGGAATGAGACAGAAGGAGGCGACCATTTCAAAAACCTTTTTTTTTTACAATATCCTTCTTCATTCTTAAATATACACTAAAAATTTTATGCATTTATATCAAGTAGGTTAATCGCAATCAATAAAATGACAAGTGATAGTGTGAGAATTTAAAAAAATGTCAAATTTCGAGTTACGTGCAGTTATTAAATTCCTCACAAAACAAGGAAAAAATGTTGAAATCATTAAAAATGAAATGGAAGCAGTTTATGGTGACATTTGCCCTGGCAAAACAATGATTTATAAGTGGCACAAATTATTTAAGCAAGTTAGAGAGTTACTTGAAGACGACGTTCGCCCTGGTAGGCCAAGTGACGTTATAACACATGAAATGGTCATAAAAGTGGATGATGCCGTCAGAGAAAATGGTCGCCTTAAAGTAAAAGAAGTTGCGAAAATGTTCAGAATATCGGAATCAACAACCCTAAAGATTATAAAAGATCATCTGGGTATGTCAAAGGTCAGCGCGAGATGGGTGCCTAGAATGCTCACACCGCATCAAAAACAATACCGTGTTGAATGTTGTAAGGAGTTTTTAACGATGTGTGGTGATGATCCAACTGCAATTATCAAAAGAATTTTCACAGGAGATGAAACCTGGGTTCATTTTTATGATCCTGAATCGAAGCGGGAGTCGATGCAGTGGCATTTAAAGGGTGGTCCAGCACCAAAAAAATTTAAAGTTGTGCCTTTTGCTGGAAAAGTGATGGCGACAATCTTTTGGGATTCTGAGGGAATTCTTTTAATTGATTACAAAAATAAAAATACCACCATAACAGGTGCATACTATGCTGATATTTTACGCCGATTAAAAGAAGAAATTAAATCAAAAAGAAGAGGGAAGTTGACAAAAGGCGTGCTTATATTGCACGACAATGCACCTGTTCACAAGGCAAAAGTTGCGATGACTGCCATGGCGTCATGCGGTTTCGAAAATATTGTTCATCCGCCTTACAGTCCAGATTTGGCACCAAGTGATTACTATTTATTTCCAAATTTGAAAAAAGAACTTCGTGGAAGGCATTTCGACAGCGATGAATCGCTCCAGGTAGCAGTAAACGAGCATTTTACAAGCAAAAATAAAAATTATTTTTTTGAGGGTTTACAAAAGTTAATTCATAGAAGTAATAAATGCATTGATGTCAGAGGAGATTATATTGAAAAATAAAATTATAAAAAAAATATATTTACTTTTTTTTCTTCCTCGTTCCGCGAACTTAAAAATCTCCCTCGTATAATAGATATGTTACGGAAAAAGTACATAACTGGAAAATGTACACATTTACCGGTAAATGTGTACATATTCCACGGGAGTTGGTAAAAGTGCGTTGAATAATATAAAAGAGGGCGCTATCCTTACAATTACCGGTAAATGTGCACATGTGACATGTACCTTGGTAAAAGTGAGTAGACGAATGCCGAACTGTTGTGATGTAATTTATACCATTCTTCAAAGACTGATCTGATCTAATTTAAAGATTGTATTTATTTTCTATGCTTTCTGCATAGATCTATGAAATTAACCCCCAATTCCATAAGACTTTTAACAAGCTGTTAAAGTTAACGGATGAATTCTATTGGTCTATTAGTACTAACGGACGCTTTCTATTGGTTAATTAAATTTAACGCGTTGTTAAAAGTTTTATGAAACAAGGCATAAATCAGGCCCGTAGCCAAGATTTCATTTGGGGGGGGGGGGCACTTGTAAAAAGCCTTTTGTAAAACGTAAAATTTTCAGTGGTTAATTAAATTAACTCATTATTTATTTATTATTTTATCATTTCGGGAGGGGGGCACATGCCCCCAGAGTTCGCGAGTCCAAAATTCCCCCTTGGCTACGGGCCTGGCATAAATTATCTAAATTGTGGGGTTTTGTAAACATAACCTATAATAAAGTGTCAACTACTTTCAATATTTTAATATTTAAACGATAAATTGTTTTATTTATTATTATAAATTTCAATTAAATAATATAATAAAATTAATTTTAAATTATAATTATTTAAATAAATAAATATTAATATTTCTAATCGTTCGAAATTTAAAAATGTCCGTTCATTTTGGGACACGCTTTTAGACAACTAACTTGTTGTTAAGTTTCAATATACTTTTCCCAACATCGCTTGGTAAATGTGCACATATTCCTAATTCTATAGGGAAAGGTACATTGTATGTACATTTACCGGTATACGTACTTTTTCCGTAACAGATATATAAAACGAAAATTTATCTGGTCAAAAAGCCGTTTTATTCGATAAAACAATTAATATTTACAGTCACGCTGCGATAACAATGGGAAAGAGTTTCGATACCTTATGGGACCCAAACCTCCCCTGACCCAAACCTCCCGACATTCCCCTACTATAAATTACTTCTTTCCGTTTTTGGCCACCTCTACGATCCAACGCTTGTGCTATCTATTATGTATTGTCATTAAATAAATCTCTTTGATTTATTGCAATAAAGTAAAATATAAATCAATTACCAATTAAAACCCAAATTTTGTTATGTTCTTGGCGCCCATGTGCTGCATGAACAGTGTACCTATGACTCTGTATTCAAAACATTAAAACAATTCTCCATAAAAACAGTGGAATCTCGTTAATAAATTCCTGCGAGTCACTTAGTCACTCCCGCTATCAAGTTTCCTTGAACCGATTTCAACCAAAATCCAATCAGCTCTAAGTCTCAATATAAAAGTAGAGGTAATTTTTTCCTTAGTGGTTGGCACGTGACTCGGGGTTGCGCGGCAAATGTGGAGGGAGAAACGCTTGACACCCAATTCCACCAATCGACACAAACATAGAACCGAAATACGAATATTCGTTTCTGCACATTAGCCACTCCCACAATCACTAAGGAAAAAATTCACTCTACAAAATATGAAATTTGTTTGAGAAATTCTTTTACTCACAGACATTTCTTGATGTTTGGTCTCTTTCAACTCGTTGGACCTCAAGGACAATAAATCCGTCAAAATCTGAATTTTGTTTTATTTTCGATTACAATAGTACTTTCCCATACTATGCCGAAGTTCTTGAGAGAGGGGGTCAGAATTTTGTAGAGTGATCATTTTGTTGGTAAACGTGAACAGCAAAAAAATACAACTCTTTTTATCTAGTCCAGCCGCTCTCGATTATCACAAAACATAGCTTGGCCTGCAGCATTTGCACTTCCTATATTGCGTAACATATAGCTCGGCCTTTGGCCTCACACTTCACAAAATGCGTAGTAAACATGAAGATATAAACAATTTAATTGTAGATATAAAACAAAAGATCATTTAGAGCAGTAAAATTTTTTGTGATTCGTCTCCAGTTACAAAAAAATTAGTCCGCAGAGTTACTGATTGATACATTCATAAAAAATCGAGTTTGCTTCGATTGCAAGAAAATTGAGAATTAAAATTACAAAAGATCATGGTAGAGAAATGCGAAGGACGCAGGCCGAGTTATGCTACTCGGAGAGGAGAAGACCTACTGCGATAAATGGGGGAGGGAGTGATAAAAAAATTAATTTTAATCTAAGTTTTAATTTTTATTAAAATGATTCAAACTCTGAAATTTTGTTAAGCCTGCCAAATTTTTAGGTAAGTACATTACTGAACAACAACAAAAAAACATTTGATTTGGTGATAATTTACCTAATTAATTCATAATTTAAATAACTCGCATAGTTAGTCATAATTGGTATTATGTTTTAATTTAATTTTAATTCGGGTTTTAGTGACTAATTAAATTTTATTGGCGTAAGTAGTGTGTAGGATTATGGAGTTAGAATTTTAGATTTTGAAATTATAATACCATAGACATTTTTTATGTAACTAAATGTGATCTACCGTTCTTTTTCGGAAGTTAAAATTCCCAAAAGATATTGCGGGTAATTTATTGTTTATTATCAACTTGCACTACTAGAACAGTGTTGACTAATAAGTAGGAAGACTTGATATGGTTTAAATGGGCGAGGTTTTTTGATAAAACACATGTTGGTGCGATTTCTCGTTTTAAATTTAATTTTCATAGCGGGAGATATTTTTAATTCCATATTTTACTTCAAGATTTGAATTTATTTATATTTGTTTGTGAGTGTTCATGGGATCCAACATGACCAAATCTATCGATATAAATGTGTTGTACAATGATTTAGGAAAACTATTAAACGGTAAGTACAATTTTTGCTAATTATAGCACCATAATTAATCCATTAGTTAGTAAAAAATTTGCAAATATATAATTTTTTGAATTAATATGTTTAAATTTTTGGTGATAACTAAATGGAAAAAAAGCAAATATATTAGTGCGTTAATAGGTAGTACGCGCTATTTTTTTTTGCAAAATTGAAACGGAAATAAAAAATGTTATGATAGGTACTTATTTTTATTTGTAAAAATGGAGGGTACCCATTTAACAAATTTCAATTTATTGTTAATTTAGCAGAATGAAACGGAAGAGACTACGAATAAGTAGTTACGGGTTCGAATCTCAGTCAGTCACTTGCTGGGCCAGTGCTAATAACCTAGTAGTTGATGCACGTTAAAAAGTCAATTTAAAAAGTACTTACTACAGATTTGAAGAAATTCGACATTAATTTTTAGTTTCTTGTAAATATTTTCAAATTGGGACCTTACGTCATTGCTCATAATTGCATAAGCTAAGTTGAAAAAAGTCACAAGTAAAATGAATGTCCACCACCGTACGGTTACACTGAATTGTGTTCAGATTTTTGAATTTTTGGATTAGTGAATTTCATTAAAAACTTGAAAAAAATTGTACTTATAAAATAACAAACATTTATTGTATAAAATAAAATTTAGGTGTACTACCGCTCACTCAGTTTTATGACAATAAACAAAACAAAAAAGTTATAATAAAAATTGCAGAGTATTAAATTTTCTACAAGTTTCACCTAAAAATGTTTTTGTGAAGTAAAAGGTTTTAGAATTATAATTTATTAGGGCGGAATGGGGTTAACTGAACATACCTTTTTTTTGCATTGCATAAATATTATAGTTCTTGTATGCATTTTGCAGGGGGAGGAAATATCGTTTGATACACCATCACAATCTGTGGTGGTAGTGTCAGACTTTCACTAACTAAAACCACCCCCCGCAGCCTCCTTAGCCGCAAGAAACTGCCGTTAGCCTTTACTTTCGCAGCTAAGGGGGGTTAAGATGTTAAGGTAACTGTTCGACCCTTTCGGGACTGTTCTTTTCTAGTCTTCACCTCTCCTCCCTTTCGGGATTCAACGTTCATCGCCCTTTCGGGTCTTTTCTCTTCTTTTGGTGTACCCACAACATGGCAGCGCCTGCTGAACGTACTATGGCCATCCAGACCACAATTTACACAGTAGAGGTCGTCATCGCATACCGCTGCGAAATGACCCTCGCTTCCGCACCGCCAACACTCCACGGCTCTATTGCAACTCCCGCATTTTGCAGCAGAGTGTCGAATACCGAAACACCTTTTGCACCTAGAGTCTATGGCCACCAGGCCACCTTACATAGGTTTAAGCCTAGTCAAACTCTCGGCGTTTCAATAATCGTTCAGCTTCCCGTTTCTCCATTTCTAGGACAACCACCTGGTTTCCACCGCGGACAGTTCCGTGAGACATAATTGTGCTCTCAACTCCCGTACCTGTTACTCTTTTGATCGCGAGCATAATAGCCTCTCTGTCCATTAAGTGGTCAATGTTTCTGACCATTACGGACGTTCTACTCGTTAGGTCTTTTGCTTTGAGACCTTCTTCACTGGCCTCCAGCTTCTCCTTCAGTAGGCGAGGGTTTGTACCCCTGGCCAACTCGACCAATACATCACCAGCCCGAGTGGGCCTAACGATCTTAATTGATTCCCCGGTCTCTTGGTCGTTCTGAACGGTGGATTTGATTGCCATTAGTACTTGCTCATATGTTAGTTTTTGGCTAGTCCTCACCACCAACGCAGGGGTTTTCGTCCTCCTTTCTATCTATCGTTTCATCTTAAGATTTTATCTGCTTTATCTTCTCGCAGCTAAGTGTTGACTCCTCACCAAAAGGTTTTTTGGATTCAGCAATTTTTTCTTATGTCTCCTTCTACGTACCAATTCAAACTCCTCCCTTAGGTCTGGGTCATCCTGGGTTGGACAAAAAAAAAGATATTTCAACTTTCAAATTTTATAATTAGTATTCCAAAATGCTGTAATTTATCTAATATTACAGCTTATTAATTGTTCTTTCAATGTGTAACACAATTGGGACTCTTGTTTTATCTAATTGATTGCTATATTATGTTGATTCAAATGCAGTATATTATCCCAATTTTCGTTTGTAAATAGTTTCCAATTTATTTATCAAAATCTTCAAAGTTTTACCAAATTTCACTTCTTGGTGTTAAAGATACAATATTTACTAAATAGATAGATCTTGCTCTGGGATTTCTAGTAATTTCTAGAGCGTTAGTTTGTTAACACCAATAGATAATAATTTTAAATCAACAGTAGATTAAAAAATCTGATGTGACACAACACATGACTTTCCCATTAAATACAAAAAAGAGGTTTTAGTGGAGGGATTTCAACCAAACTCTAATCACTTCTTTAGACCGTTTGTTCAAACTAGTATGGAAAATTTCAAGTCAATTGGTGAGCGCGTTTGATCGTAATCGTAGCCGAAAAAATGTCCACACACATCCAGACATTGTTCCAAAAATTGTTCACGATTAAAATTATACCTTTGAATCGAAATTCTAATGTGCCTACGCAAAGTTGGTTTTTGACTCAATCACAATACTTTCCTTTACTGCGTAAATGGGAAAGTAAAATTTCTACACGAAAACTCAAAAATTTTCTTCTAGTTACAGCTTATAATCGTTATTTGGGTGTGTAGCACAATTGAGACTCTTATTATATCCAATTAATTTCTATACGCGATATTCCTATCCAATATATCCCAATTTATAATATATAATAATTCCAATTTAATGTGTCAAAATTTTCAAATTATAGCCAAATTCCACCTCTTGGTGTTATTGAGACTTTATTTACGCCATTATTTTATCCAATTAATTGCTATATAAGTTGAATCTAATTCAATATTCCCCAATTTTTGTTTTTAAAATGAATTTAATTTATGTCAGATTTTTCAAAATTTTGCCAAATTTCACTTCTTGGTGTTATTGAGACTTTATTTGCGCAAAGGGAGCTTCTTTTGGACAGCCAACATACAATACCTACAAGCTATTAACATCACTAACAATTTTTTTTAATCAAATGCATTTGTACCATAATTTACCCTCACCAATAAAAAGTAAGACTGCTATGGATGCTAAAATGTTTTCTCAAATCTTGAGTTCCTAAGAATTTTTTGTATTTTATATGTATTTTTTTATCATGTTTATAGCTTTGTTTGGTATCACAGTCATATTGCAACCCAAACTACACTTTCCTCTTATAATCGAAAATTGATTGGTATAAAATCACCAACCCACTTTTACACTAATCAATTCTGTCAATTTTTTTCACTAACTTACTCGAAATAGTTCGGAGTAACATAACAAACAGACCTATTTAATTTTATTTTTTAAATTAAAAAAAAATTATGTGGGATAAAATCATTTATCCTCAGTTTGGTTTACTTTTCAAGCGTCAAGAAACTCGTCGCCTCATATCGCGTCGCATCGCCTAAGTATGCGAGCACCTTAAATGGTATCCGGACTTTTGATCCTCGAACAATTGATCCCCGGACGATTGATCCAGCGGACCATTGATGCCCGGACGGTTGATCCAGTGGACGATTTCATTTATATTATTAGATTATTAGTACGGTGCGTAGCTATAGCTATGAAGTAGCACACTTTACCGAGTTGGATGGCCTTAGGCTAAAGCCTAAGCACTAAAGACACTAAAGTAAAGACACTAAAGTAAAGACACTAAAAGCACTAAAGTGGATATTTTTTTAATTACTTAGTATAGCGTTAGTCAAAAAGTTTCATAGTCCATAAAAAAAATAAAGACCGATTCCCTTCCCAGTAGCACACTTTCCCCAGTAGGACAGCCCTAAGGGATATTTTTAATCCGGAGCAGGACTAGATTAACGTGGCCAGTTGAACGCAACCGGTTGAACGCGGCCATTTTAACGCAGAGTCGTTTGAATGCGAAAACGATTAAACTCAAAGACGTTTGAACGCGGAGACGATTGAACGCGATAAATTCCCTCGACTTATTACCGACGCATTTTATTATGATCAAATTAGGGGCTGTCCATTAATCACCACTACCAGTACTACCAACGCAGCCACTTCACATCTCGGATCCAATAATTATTTTCGATATAAATAAAAAACAGACGCAAAAAATTATTATACATTACGTAATTGTGTGATTGAACAAAAAGAGAGATCCACCCCATTCCCAGTAGCATAATTTGCCGAGTTGGAAGACTCTAGGCCTAGGGGTATGTTTTTAATGAGTTTAGTGTTGCCAAAATTCACTTACGGCAGAGTTGAAAAAAAGCGAGATTCACCCACTTCCCAGTAACACAATTTTACGAGTTGGAAGGCCCTAGGAGGATGTTTTTAATGAGTTTAGTGTTGCCAATATGGCTCTGGAACATATCCACCTACGATAGAGTTGCAAACAAAAGCGAGATTCACCCACTTCCCAGTAGCATAATTTGCGGAGTTGGAAGACCTTAGGGGGATGTTTTTAATGAGTTTAGTCCTGCGAAGTTAAACTTGTTTAACTGCGTGTTTGGATGGCCTAGTCAAACTAGTCTTTATTGATCTAAATTAGCACAAAGCATGACTGATGACTAGTCCATTTGTCTTAATAATGAATAATCTATTATTATATTTAAATATAATAATCTCTTAATTAATAAGAGGGGTATGAACGCTAAATGCCCGGTTCGAATCCGGGTGAAGTAAGAACTTTATTCTGGCCGTCTCTCTGGTCCTCCAGGTTGGGGGTTCTACGTCGGGCTTGCTCCTCGTCTAGGTAAAAAATGTAAAATGCTAACAAACCAAACACCAATTCGCAAGGTTGGTAGTTAGGTATCGGATAACGTCGCAAGACGTTTCAAACCGACTATATAATAAATAATAAGAGGGGTGCAATTGTATCTAATTGCTCGCATTCATACGTTCCTGCGCTCAAACGTCTCTGAGTTAGTCAAAACGGCTCGGAGCCGAGGAGACCAGGGCGGAGGGCGCGCAGAGTCGAATTTGACAACGCAATCACGCCACATCTCGGATCCATCAAACAAAAGAGAGATCCACAGGTTCATAAATAAAATTATAATTATAAGTTATAATTTTTGCTCATAATTATGAATATTGAATCGTCCGCTGCACGAATCATTCGAGGATCAATCGTCTGGTGATCAAACGTCCCAGAATCCCTTAAATATAGACTTACACCAGAACAACGCTAGCAAAGTGCAAATTTATTTCAAAAATCGTAATTCAGTTCACGAAACTTTGAAACGAAACATAGTCGTCCATCCGAGCAATTAATTTGAATAACAATGGATCGGTTTTATACAGTGTGCATCAAAGAAGTTATTGAATGAGTCGATTCACCATCGTGCACAGCAATTGGAGCTGTGCCCATCCACTTTGTGGAAGAATTTGCCGAAAGATTTTAATTTACGAGCGTAGAAGATCCAGCTCGTGCTAGAATTTGAATGGGCAGAAAACAGGATTCCTCTTGATCCTTATTGTCACCACAAAATTTTGTTCAGCAACGAGGTTCATTTATAATTGAATGGCGACGTCAACAAGAAGTAGTGAAGAAACTCCACAAGTCATTATTGAGACGTCGTTACATCCACAAAAAGTTACTGTTTGATGTGCTTTATGGGCTGATGGAATCATTGGTTCAAAAATTATGCCGGCCAGAACGTTACAGTGAAGGGAGACTGCTATAGATCTATGATTATTGACTTTTTTGTTCCCCAATTGAATGGCATAAATGTGGAAGAGTTGTGGTTTCAAAAAAACTTCGCAACATGCCACACAGCGCATGATATTGTTTAAGCCAAAAAAAATCGAGTTTGCCAAAATCCTAGAGTATGGTGTTAGCCCTTAAATAAGAAAAAAGCTATTCTTAACAGTACCACAATTTGGGTTTACGTTGTCTACAAGTACAAATTGTGTTTATATTTTATACAATTGTAGGTAGGTACTATTTTCTAACACAATTTTAGTCATTTCTAGCACAATTTTAATTTTTTATATTTTTAATAACTAAATTTAATTCATTTATTTTTAGTAGGTTTTGGGTTAATATAGTGGAAATCTCGTTAATCCATTTATGCGCGTCACTAATTAGTTTTAACGTAATGTTTTATACCCTTAATTACTTTCAGGTTATCTATCAGTGAAATTCCCGTACAAATAGATCAAGTTCTAAACTCTAGAGCAGGGGTGGCCATCCCGCGGCCCGCCTTGAACATTTTTCTGGCCCGCGAGATTCATAACACTTTTACAAAATATATTTATTTATTTTTTTTTTGATACTCAAATAAGGAATAGTTTAAGCTTTAAATCATCGGTTAAAATCAATTTTATAATAAATTATTAGAAACAAAGAGTGAAAAAATTAATGTAAACTGCTACTTGATTGGGGTCAATAGGTACATAATAGTACTTGGTGTATGCTATCTCTCACAATTATCATTTTATTTCATTCGGAAGTATCATATTTCTTTGCATTAAAAAAAATTAATCATTAGGTAATTGATTTCGTTTCGAACAATTTCTAATTTGTTTCTTTTAAAACATAATTGAACCATGTGCAAATTAAATTTGTATTGGCCAAATTGTTTTTGATAAAAAAATGAAAAATAATAACTGAAATTAAGCAAATGCAAAATTTTAGTTCGTAAATTGTTCTGAATTAGTCTAAAAAAATGTTTGCAAATGAAGTTACCAATTGAATATTATGAAAATGCTAACAAATTTAAAAAATTTTTTTATGGCAATAATTAGGTAATGGTTAGATCTAAAGACATACACAAGATCAGTTTTGAATTATCAGTCCTTATCACTTTTTTGAGTGACTTAAGTTCTTAGTATTTCAAAAAATTTTAATTTTTATAATACTATGAACTTAAGTCAACTTAAGTTCTTAGTACTGCAAAAATCTTTAACTTTTATAGTACTATGAACTTAAGTCATAGGTACTTTAGTTCATTATAGTAATCTAACAATTATAAGAAAAAAATTCACTAAATAAACAAAATTTATTGTAATTTATTATAATTTAATAATTTATTATAACAATTTCATTTTTATACGTAATTTATTCATCGGAAATTTCGTCCAAATCGGGATCATTCGCTGGAATATCACTGGTTGCTAAATTATGATAAAAGTCGTGAAAAATAGGAGGAATTAATGGTAAAAGATCCAATATATCCTTCCTTTTCTCCTTGGAAATTGAAACTGGAGCAGAATAGCGCTTTTTTAGAATTACTTTCAAATTCCCATTTTTTTTTCAGAAAATTAATTTGTCTAAAAGTACTCTCTGTATCCGCCATTGGCGCAACTAGGGTCAAAAGTTTGGGGGGGCTAAAAAATATTTTCAAACAATTTTTTTAAGGAGGGGGTAAAAATAACGAAAAATTGGGATATTTTGGGGGGGCTAACTTGAACTTTGGGGGGGCTTAGCCCCCCCCTAGCCCACCCCTAGTTGCGCCTATGGTATCCGCTCTATATCCAGTGAATGTTTGTAGAATAATTGCCCCTTTTCTCGATTCCTATACTGAATCCAATTTACTTCCTGAATTTTAAATTCTTCGCCATCTAGGTTTTTTTTTCTATAAACCAGAACGTTGGTCAGTAGATTGGCAAAATCAAAAACTTCGTTTTGGGACATTTCTTTGACTGAAAATTTATTTTTTATTCCAGTTCCCCTCACTAGTTGATACCAATCGTGCGGATAATAAATAGGCGTATTAACTTTCTTCTTCTTTTTTCTATCATGGAGTGGTCAACATCACACTCCATATGGGTATGCCCAGGTTCTAAAAATTTGTGGTTGACTACTTCCAAATTTGGACAATCAGTCAAACATTTTAGAAACATTGCACATATGTGGGTATTTTTGTTCTGACCCTGGCAAGTGTCAGAATATAGGGTCACTTCTTTGATTTTGGATGATAACTTCAGCAAATGCTGATAAATACAAGATGCAACTTCGTTTGCTCCTCGTCCAACAATACCTTCATGATGTAGTTTGTGGACTCTCCACTACTATTGTCGTGAATTCTCAAATTATAAGTCCACAACTGCCTCTTATAAAAGGCAACTGAGGACGATAGCAGTGGAGTTGCCAAGCATTGTTGTAAGTCAAACGAGTAACATTTTTTTTCATCATTTACTCCAGCTTCATTTTGTCATTTTTTTTGTTAGGTAAGCTAAAACTTTGGATTGCATTTTATAAACAAAGATTGAGTACAATCTAAAATATGCGATCAAGAACTGTTTGGAATACCCAAATATAAAGCGATGCCCTGTTATGAAACAAATGAAATAAACTACTAATAAAAACTTATTTGTAAAGGGTAATTACTTCCGAAATTAAAAATGAGAAGTAAAATGACGGGACTAATGGAAGCGAAATAATTTAAAAATATAAGAGTTTTCAATTTTAAGGCAATAGTTAAGTTGACTTAAGTTAAACGGATTGCAATTCCTGTGTTTTCAAGTTTCGTATTAAGAACTTCAGTCGACTTAAGTTATTTGGATTATAAAATAAAAGAAAATGCAACTAAGTTGTTAGTATTTTATATGTTGTTGCACTTGTTTAATATGATTGACTTAAGTTCTTGATACTAATCGAAAGAGCACAAAATTACGAATACGATAGTGTATATAACTCAAAAACGCAAATTTCTGACTTAAACTCTTTGTACTAAACCTCAAAGATCTGTTACGGAAAAAGTACGTAACTGGAAAATGTACACATTTACCGGTAAATGTGTACATATTCCACGGGAGTTGGTAAAAGTGCGTTGAATAATATAAAAGAGGGCGCTATCCTTACAATTACCGGTAAATGTGCACATGTGACATGTACCTTGGTAAAAGTGAGTAGGCGAATGCCGAACTGTTGTGATGTAATTATACCATTCTTCAAATACTGATCTGATCATCTAATTTAAAGATTATATTTATTTTCTATGCTTTCTGCATAGATCTATGAAATTAACCCCCATTCCATAAAACTTTTAACAAGTTGTTAAAGTTAACGGATGAATTCTATTGGTCTATTAGTACTAACGGACGCTTTCTATTAGTTAGTTAAATTTAACGCGTTGTTAAAAGTTTTATGAAACAAGGCATAAATCAGGCCGGTAGCCAGGATTTCATTTGGGGGGGGGGCACTTGTAAAAAGCCATTTGTAAAACGTAAAATTTTCGGTGGTTAATTAAATTAACTCATTATTTATTTATTATTTTATCATTTGGGGGGGGGGGGGGCAGGTGCCCCCAGTTCCCCCCCTTGGCTACGGGCCTGGCATAAATTATCTAAATTGTGGGGTTTTGTAAACATAACCTATAAATAAAATGTTAACTACTATCAATATTTTAATATTTAAACGATAAATTGTTTTATATACTCGTATTATTATAAATTTCAATTAAATATAATAAAATTAATTTAAAATTAAGTGGGCATTTTAAATTATAATTATTTAAATAAATAAATATTAATATTTCTAATCGTTCGAAATTTAAAAATGTCCGTTCATTTTGGGACACGCTTTTAGACAACTAACTTGTTGTTAAGTCTCAATATACTTTTCCCAACATCGCTTGGTAAATGTGCACATAATCCTAATTCTATAGGGAAAGGTACATTGTATGTACATTTACCAAGAGCACCGGAAAAAGTGCACATTTTCCGGTAAATGTGCACTTTTACCGGTATACGTACTTTTCCCGTAACATATCTACTATCAACCACAATTCATTTGATTCATCAAATGCGATTAAATGCATAATAGGATTTCAAATATCCAAAACCTGTTTAGTCAATCAAAATTTCAAGCAAAGTTGTTTTTCCCCAATGCAAATGAAAAGTTAATATATTTTAACATCTTTTACCCCTTAATTTTGTATCATTTTTTTGTCGGTTACATGAACTTTGAGCAAAACAGAAATGGAACTGGACTGGACATATTGTAAGAGCGGAAGACAGCAGATGGATAACCAAAATCACTAACTGGAGACCAAAATATGGTAAAAGAAAGTTGGATGAAAGACGGAAGAGAGATGGGCAGAATACTTTAGAGATGTGAATGAAGAAGAATGGATGAGAACGAAGCGTAGTCTGGAGGAATAGAGAAGGCAAGTGAAGAACTATGTCCAATATTGGAATCAAATAAGAAACACAGAATTCCATCGGTGCGGTGATCCTATTTAATCATTGTATATAGTACTACGAAGACCAAGAGTAAAATAAACACGAGATAAGATGAGGAAACCCTCAAATTGTGGGTGGTCAAAGTTAAATATGCGATGTAATGCGACGTGCGTGGGAGTGAACGTGTCAAATACGACGATTTACATGAAGTGGTTAAAGATACTGCTTATCAATGTTTATTATGAAATATAAATCATTTACATAATCAGTAAAAAATATAAGAAAAATAGCAACACATTAAATATATCAGCGTAAATACCCGGCTATCGTGTACTAAATTTTATCTCTTTATTATTATTTTCCCGGCTGTAACTTCCACAAAGATCGGTTCATGCAAACCGACTCCACCACATTGTTTTTTGTCCTTGATTTCGACTGATTTGCTGAAACCTACAAATTTCAGATTGTCTTTGCCCATCGGAGTAAAGCTAAAAATAAGAAAAAATAAATTAAGACAGTCGAGATCGGAATTTTCGCGCTGTAACTCAGTCAGTAATCACACCAAACCAAAACCACAAGTTGCGGTCCGACATATTCCTGATTGAAGCCATAACTTTGCATATTGATAAAAAATAATCAAATTTTGGTTTAATCTTGCAACAATTTATATAAATATACTAAGGTGTTAAAAATTCAACTTATCTGTATAAATTATTTTAATCATATTTAGCATATCCGGAGTGACGGCAAAGTTTAATTTTAAATTTAGTTGCAAATTACTACTCATGTATACTAATTAAAAAAAAAATTTAATAAAAAAAGTCTGCTAAATCTTGAAATAATTTTCTAACTTTAAATCTTTTCAAACGTAGCTGTCGTAATGTTAAATTTGAAATTTTATTTCGGAGTGGAACAGGGGTGGAATTAGCACTTTTTTTTTAAATTTGCAATGTATTAAGTTCTGCTTGCTTCTAAAAGTTTGCTTGCTTCAAACGCAGTATTACGTAATTTTTACACAATAGCATTAAAAACTTCTACGCCAACCAATTTCTTTGAATGTGCGCCAACCAACCTCAAGCCAATTTATAGAGATGTTCTTGATTTTTAGACTTACAGAAATATTTTAATAAAAATTATGTACGTCAGCTTAAGGCCGCATATAATATAACAGTAAAATAATTGTACGAAGTTATTTATAATAAAATTTGCCTTAATACCAAAAAATCTCATTAGTGCACAAAAGAACTAACCCCGATCTAACTTCAAAATATAATGAGTAAATTATTAACAAGTTTTCTTTAAATATCTTGCTTTTAATTAGTTATTAAAATTTCAATAATAGAAATGGTAGTGATGACATTATCATCCCTAGATTGTGGCTCAGGGGTTTGTTTTAGGCAAATATTAGCAAATATAATTTTTCTCTGATTATGAGACTTTATAAGAAATATGTTTATTTGTAACATTGTCTGATATGGTTTATCGTTCAAGAGACATTTGGGAAAAACTAGATTTTGGCCGCAACTTTTCAACTGGCGGAGTTTTCCCAAGGAATTCGACTGCTGAAATTTTAGAAAGAAAATACACCTTTCTTAACATTACGGACAATAATTGCTCATGTTGCAATTTTATATCTTCTACAATTAGAACAGGATTTAAAATAGATACAGATGGCTTCTTACGTTACAATTTGACTGCAAAGAAATAGAAACTTGAAAAATCAGACACAAATGTTGAATATAAATTATTGGTCACTGTGAACTATTAAAATAAGGTATATCATCTCACTTTCCTAGATAAAAATTGCGTTGTACAAATCTTCATGTCGTTATTGAACAGACATTTATATCAAAACAGGATGGGGTCAATAACTTATATGTTTTTGGCACATCAAGTATCTTGCTGTTGGAGAACAAGTAGAAAAGTAGTTTAATAATTTGGTTATTTCTAAGAAAATTCTAGTTATCTGCTGATCCAGGCCCCGTAACCAGGATTTCATTTCGGAGGGGGGGGCACTTGTAAAAAGCCTTTTGTAAAATCCTTTTAGGGGTTTTACAGTGGCGGACTAAGGCTAAAGCGGGCCCTAGGCAACATTGTAATTCCGGGCCTATTTTTCAGTCATGACACATACATAGGCGCAACTAGGGTCAAAAGTTTGGGGGGAGCTAAAAAAATGTTTAAAAAAATTTGTTTAAGGGGGGGGGTAAAAAGAACAAAAAATTGCGCCGCAGGCAAAAAAAATTTAGATTTTCAAGGTTAGATTTGAAGTTAGAAATTATAAAAAGATGTTTTCGTACTAATTTGTGGGATTTCAGGGGCAGAAAACTATTTTTTGAAAAATTATAAGCTTCTCGAAAGCCTGGCCTTCGACGCTAACCTCATCGTTTGCTAATCAATTCAAGTTTCTTTCCCCACTAAACTGAAATATAACAAAAATAATTTTTGCACATAATATAGCATATTATTCGGTAGTAGAATTAAAATTTGTTAATATTTATTTATTTTCAAAAATTACCACACTATTACTTCAAAAATCAGTTTCAAGCATAGAAAAATAAAGGGGCAGTTCTTAACATTTTTTAAGAAATCAACTAAATGGGTTGATTGCCAACTCATAAATAAATTAAAAACCTAATTTTCGGGCCCCAAAAATTACGGGCCTAGGCACGTTCCTAGGTGGCCTAGGCCTTAGTCCGCCACTGGGGTTTTAGTAAAAAAAGATAACAAAGTACCATCTCTCTTTTTTCCACTCATTTCACACACACCTTGTTAAATTTTTTCCTTTTTTTAGAATTTTCACTACAATAATCACTAATACAGGTTTTTGATTTGATTTTATATAACAATTTTTTCTATAGCTACTCGGTAACGAAATAGTACTTTTCATCACAAGGACGTAAAACGCGATTTTTCGTTCGAGGGGAGCGGGGGTTACGAGGAGGAGCGTAGCGCAGCCGAGGAACCCGACCGCTTCCGAGGTGAAAAAGTAGTTTTACGGCTTCGCGTGGTGAGAAGAACTTTTCGTTAGCCGTCAATGTGCGTAATATTTGCAGGAGGAACAATAAAGCGCCGCGCGACATTAAAAAAGCTGCCGTGTTAGTGTTTGCTAAGGAACACGTGCAGCAATTTGTCTCGACGCGACGGCGCAATATAAGTAACTATTATTATGCTAGCCAAATTAAGTTACACTATCACGTTCTAAATATTGCATATAGAAAGTAGTATAGAGGGACGTGACTCTATGCTTCTTTCCGTTTCTCTGTAAATATTGTAAATAGAAAGTATTATAGAGGGACGTGTCTCTATAATACTTTCCTTTTGTACATATTTTGTACTTATTTTGTACATAATACAGTAGAAACTTATATGCTTTTATACCATTTTTATTGGTTTTTTCCTGCAAATATTGACGAAAACATACTCTTTTCGTACCTCAAAACGTACACGAAAAGTGCTCAAATACGTCCGCGGTAACGAAAAATATTACATTCAATAACGTGAACCGCGAAAGTTAACAGTAGGTAGTTGTTAATGTTGGGAATCAAATATCTAATATCTTGATGATGTCTACCAGTCACTTCTTATCACTTGTACGTGATTAAATATAAAATATAGGTACCCATATTTAAATGAAAGAAATGCATAATCTGCATAATAATAAGAAAGTTGCCTAATTGTCGACAAAATAGTGATGACATTGTAATATTTTTATTTTACAATGCTTACATTGCACATAAAACGTATATACATACGTTTTATAAGAAATAAATGTCTATTTTTTTTTTAAATATACCTACCTATTTAAATTTTCGAAATTCAAATCTTTTACTTTTAAATTTTTTACTTTAAAATTTTCTTTTTCTTTTCAACATTTCGGGGGGGGGGGCACGTGCCCCCAAGTGCCCATTCCTGGCTACGGGCCTGTGCTGATCTAATTTCTTGTTAGCCAAAAATTGTAAATCGAAGTACGCAGTTTTTTTTACTCAGTTTCGTTTCAGATATTTGTGGTTTCTTGCACGACGAATCTGCTAATGGATATTTATCTCCAAATGGAAAGTCAAAGGCGAGTTTACTAATAGAAAGATCAAAACATCAGTTACAAACCATAGCAATCATCAACACGATAAGCGATGCTCCTCTCGAATCTTACGTTGACATGAATGGATCTAAAGGTAGATATACATAAAAGGGGTTGGCAAAAGATGGTACCAATTTTAGAAGTTCAAGGAAGTCGCCCAAACAAAGAGAAAAGTCCTTGCGACAAATCTTTGGTGTTTGCCACAAAATGAAACATCCTCTTTTTCCCAACACCTTCTCAACAAAAAATAGTTTCATCAATGTTAAACATTTTTTATTCTTTTACAGCAGATCAATTACAAGATCAACAAGAAGTTTACTCAGATGTTTCTTTGGTTTTTGAAAAGACTTCCAATTCTTCACAGGTTGAAGACAACTTTATTACATGTCCTTTCGAAAGTATGCTAAATTATTGTTGCATTTTTTTGTAGCAACTTCACAAATTATTTTTTTTAGATACTCCAGCAAATGAAATTTTAGATGGAAAATCTGGTCATTTGTTCCGCAAAGAAAAGATATTATTTTTTGAACAAACCAAAAAAGTTTTTGCTGCAATTTTTTATCCATGGTTTATCATTTATTCCAACGAATTTGCAACAAAACCTATTCAGGCTTTGGATTTGACAGGATACGAAGCTTGTTCATGTGTAAATCTGCCAAATAATATGAAAAAGAAAGAAGAAAGTTTTGATTTAATTGCATCCAATGGTTCTAAATCGTTTCGGGTATGTAAATGATTTTGATTTAAAAATTTCGATTCATAAATACATTTTAAAATACGGTCTTGCAATTTCAGATATATAAGAAAGGACTGAATTTTGCATTTTTGAAAAATTACTTGCTTCAACACGTGAGCACGTGACATTACCTACCCACCAAGCTCTTATGGTTGGACATTGCTTATCACGTTATCACGTGATTATGGTATGATTTCACGATTGACTTTTGTAGGAATACAACATCCAATCAAGCGACCAAGCGAGCTTGGTGGAATATGTGACGTCACGTGCTTGTGATCTATATGGGTTCTTCCACATATTTAATTTGTTAACTACTTTAAATATTAATGTATTTATCAATTTAGTTTATAGCATTTACCCCAAAGGATATGCTACAATGGGTTAGTGCAATCAACAAATCTATAGATAAGTCATTTCAAAAACGAAGTCTACCTCCGGTACCCGTAATCGTAGATATTAATATACAAGACGACTTAGTGAATGAAGATAGCGTTGATTATGAACCACTGACACCATACCAAACATATAATAAAGAGTAAACAATACTTAAATTAATAGTAAACATTTATATATTTATTTCTTATGCATTACAGAACCAATATTCAAGTTACGGCCGTTACGGCGAATACTCCAATTCCTTCTCCAAAGCCTATACCACCAAAACCTCCCATACGTAAATCTTCATCTCTAGATTCTTTGAGCTCTGAATACGATCAAGTGCAACCCACCATTAACGATTCTGTAAATGGAAGTTCAAATTCATTTTCGGATGACGACAGCGATAAAGTTTATGACAAACCTCAAAATTTGAA
Source organism: Rhagonycha lutea (assembly GCA_958510855.1). Taxonomy (NCBI): domain Eukaryota; kingdom Metazoa; phylum Arthropoda; class Insecta; order Coleoptera; family Cantharidae; genus Rhagonycha; species Rhagonycha lutea. The sequence continues at coordinate 17,907,269 of OY294042.1, forward strand.
GCAGACTAATATCCAAAATAATAAACATAACCAAGAAAAAAGAGAGGAGGAGCCAGTAGAAGAAGAGGAAGAAGCTATTTACGATTTCTTACAACAACATAGTGTTGAAGCACAGGTTAACATTGTAACAGAAGTGGAAGAACCTAAACCAGTTATAAAACCAAAATTGTTTTCTTTCAGGAATAGGAAGAAAGAATAACAATCTTTACCATTTTTTTACCGAATACTGTAAATATCGCAAAATGTAATATAATTAGATTTTATATTCTTTGTATAGCAAAAGTTCGAATAAATTAAAGTACTGTGTTAATCTACTCTATATATATAAAAAGATAAGAAAAATATGCAACGTTTTTATGCAACGTTTTTGTGCAACGTTTTATGCAACGCTGAGAACAGCTATTGGACGACACCAAATCAACATTATAATCACATCAACGGACGAATCAAAGCAAAGCAAAGCAAAGCAAAGCAAAGCAAAGCAAAGCAAAGCAAAGCAAAGCAAAGCAAAGCAAAGCAAAGCAAAGCAAAGCAAAGCAAAGCAAAGCAAAGCAAAGCAAAGCAAAGCAAAGCAAAGCAAAGCAAAGCAAAGCAAAGCAAAGCAAAGCAAAGCAAAGCAAAGCAAAGCAAAGCAAAGCAAAGCAAAGCAAAGCAAAGCAAAGCAAAGCAAAGCAAAGCAAAGCAAAGCAAAGCAAAGCAAAGCAAAGCAAAGCAAAGCAAAGCAAAGCAAAGCAAAGCAAAGCAAAGCAAAGCAAAGCAAAGCAAAGCAAAGCAAAGCAAAGCAAAGCAAAGCAAAGCAAAGCAAAGCAAAGCAAAGCAAAGCAAAGCAAAGCAAAGCAAAGCAAAGCAAAGCAAAGCAAAGCAAAGCAAAGCAAAGCAAAGCAAAGCAAAGCAAAGCAAAGCAAAGCAAAGCAAAGCAAAGCAAAGCAAAGCAAAGCAAAGCAAAGCAAAGCAAAGCAAAGCAAAGCAAAGCAAAGCAAAGCAAAGCAAAGCAAAGCAAAGCAAAGCAAAAGCAAAAGCAAAAGCAAGGCAACAAAACCATGCGACGCAAAAACACAAAGATTGAAAGATTTATGTAAATGCAAAAATCCGTTTGGTGGCAAATTTGTTATTTTGGGTGGTGACTTTCGTCAAGTTTTACCTGTTATAAAATACGCTTCACCTGTGGAGATAGTCAATTATACTTTAAAGTCAACATCAATTTGGCCAAGCAGCATTATATTATTGAAAGTACCGAATAGCTGGAAATCTACATATATAATTCAGGGACACGGACAACTCGGCACCGGGAAAACTCGGCACCGGACAACTCGGCACCGGGAAAACTCGGCACCGGCATAACTCGGCACCGGGAAAACTCGGCACCGGGGAAACTCAGTTCCGGGCTAACTTGGCACCAGTTGAAAAACTTAAAAAAAATATATGAGGATCATTATTAAAAGGTAGATACCGGTCGAGGCTAGGTTAGTGTTAGGAAACGACTTGTTTTTTAAAAGAGAAAGTCATTAAAAGGTAGATTAATTACTAATAAAGAATATTTGAATGTGTGACATAATATAGTCCGGCCCCCCCAAAAAAAGCGAGATTCACCCCATTCCCAGTAACACAATTTGCCGAGTTGGAAGGCCCTAAGGGGATGTTTTTAAGGAGTTTAGTGCTGCAAAAATGGCTCTGGAGCGGACTCGGCACCAGTTGAAAAACTTAAAAAAAATTAAAATATAAAAAATTTATTATATTAAAGAAATTATATATCTTTTTATAATTCACTTTCCGGAACAAACGCTACCGAAGTTATCATACGTGACTTTGCGACGGAAATGGTCTTAAAAATCCGAGGTGACCTTCTCTTTTAAAAAAAAGTCGTTTCCTAACACTAATACTAACCTAGCCTCGACCGGGATCTACCTTTTAATAATGATCCTCATACATTTTTTAAAAGTTTTTAACTGGTGCCAAGTTATCCCGGAGCTGAGTTTCCCCGGTACCGAGTTGTCCGGTGCCGAGTCGCCGGTACCGAGTTTTCCCGGTGCCGAGTTGTCCGGTACCGAGTTGTCCTGTACCGTATAATTCAGGACATTTACAGCAAAATCCTTTTTTAAAAAAGGAGACAAAGCGAGATTAGAAAACTATAGACCTATATCACTTGCATACAGTAAAAGTCGCTACGTGCGCGCGTGCGCAGTTACTCTCGGCGATTGCGACGTTGTACCGGTTGGTATTATTTAGTTACACTTGGTTAAACTTTAGTTGGTACTTCTGCAACCATTAATTGGAAGTTTTGGGTACAGTTCTTTTCGGTGCTCTCAAACTGCAGTTTGTTTTTGCACAAATTTTTAAAGTCTCTCTTTTAAAGCTATGAATTAAGCTGCAAATATACGAATTTTTTCGAGTACTTGAAAAAATCAACAATAATTAACAACCAGTTGAGCTAAGGTTAGTTTTACGAAACGATTTTTTTAATGAGGAAACCGTTAAAAAAGAGATCCACCAGTCAAGTTTAGGTTAGTGTTAAGAAACGACTATTTTAATGAGAGGGAGCACGATATAATAATTTTGTTGTACCATGGGGACCGTTAAAAGTGAGATCCACCGGTGGACCTTAGGTTAGTGTTAGGAAACAACATTTTTTTATTGAGGGGACCATGAAAAGCGAGATCCATCGGTTGAGCTTAGGTTAGTGTTTGGAAACGATTTTTTTTAAATGAGGGGACCCTTAAAACAGAGATCCACCGGTCCAGCTTAGGTTAGTTTTAGGAATCGATTTTTATTTTAATGAGGAGACCGTTAAAAGAGAGATCCACCGATCGAGTTTAGGTTAGTGTTAGGAAACCATTCTTTTAATGAGGGGACTCTTAAAAAGAGAGATCTACCGGACGGGCTTAGGTCAGTGTTAGGAATCGATTTTTTTAAATGGGGGAACCGTTAAAAGAGAGATCCACCGGTCGAGTTTAGGTTAATGTTAGGAAAAACTTTTTAGTATTAGGAATTGATTTTTTTTTTAATGGGGGGGACCGTTAAAAGTGAGATCCACCGGTTGACCTTAGGTTAGTCGTTAGTGTTAGGAAACAACATTTTTTTATTGAGGGGACCATGAAAAGCTAGATCCATCGGTTGAGCTTAGGTTAGTGTTAGGAATCGTTTTTATTTTAATGGGGAGACCGTTAAAAGAGAGATCCACCGATCGAGTTTAGGTTAGTGTTAGGAAACCATTCGTTTATTGAGGGGACTCTTAAAAGAGAGATCCACTTGTTGGGCTTAGGTTAGGGTTAGGAATTGAATTTTTTTAATGGGAGAACCGTTAAAAGAGAGATCCACCGGTCGAGTTTAGTTTAATGTTAGGAAAAGTTTTTTAATGACAGTACCGTTAAGAGTTGATTTGGGTCCCAAACTCTGATCCGGTTCTGTTTATAAAACTAAAAATTTAATTTTTACACACATTCGACCTGAGTATGGCGCATGCGCGCACTTTACATTTAAATAACGCTTCACATTTGCCGGGAATTTTTGCGCGTGCGCACATTCGACGTGAGTAACTGCGCACGCGCGCACGTAGCGACTTTTACTGTTTGCTTATATCACTTCTATCCCAACTATATAAACTTCTGTCTAAAGTCATCACCAATCGACTCGGAAATAAACTCGATGGCTATCAGCCAAAAGAACAAGCCGGATTTAGAGCCGGATATGGTACATGCGATCATCTGCACACAATAAGAATTTTAATAGAAAAGGTTACGGAATACAATCTACCACTATACCTAGGATTTGTGGACTACGAAAAAGCATTTGATAGCGTAGAAATCTGGGCAGTAAAACAAGCCCTACAAAATAGTCGAATAGATTATCGATATATTCAACTGATCGAAAATGTCTATGCCGAGAGCACAACAGTAATTCGAGTTCACAAACATACAAATCCAATACCAATTAAAAAAGGAGTGCGACAAGGCGACACAATATCACCAAAACTCTTTACAACAGCTCTACAAGATATATTCAGAGCACTCAATTGGGAAAACAAAGGTATCAATATCAACGGAGAAAGACTGAATAACCTTAGATTTGCAGATGACGTGGTGGTTATCGCTGATAACTACGAAGACCTACAAGACATGCTACAAGAACTAAGCACACAATCAAAAAAATTCGGCCTAAAACTTAATAAGAAAAAAACCAAGGTGATGACCAACACGGAAGATGAAAGACCGGTGAGAGTAGACGACGAAATAATCGAACGAGTAGACAGCTACATCTACCTAGGTCAAGACATCCGACCAAATAAAGAAAATCAGACGGCAGAAGTTAGCAGAAGACTAAGAATGGGTTGGGCGGCGTTTGGAAAACTAAGCTATGTACTTAAAAACCAAAATATCTCACAACATCTCAGAACTAGAATCTTCGATATGTGTGTGTTACCTGTACTAACATACGGAGTCCAGACATGGGTGTTCACAAGCAAAAATGTGGACAAGATTCGTAAAGTACAAAGATCGATGGAAAGAGCTATGCTTGGAATATCTCTAAAAGACCGTATTACCAACGAAACTATAAGAGAAACTACACGAGTAAAAGACGCCGTAACAACCATGGCGCGACTGAAATGGAGATGGGCCGGACATAACGCAAGAAATACAGGAAGATGGAACACGTTTATAAATCACTGGAGACCATGGTTGGGTGGTAGAAGTAGGGGCAGACCGCGTATGCGATGGGTGGACGATATAAAGCGAATGGCAGGTTTCGGATGGAATAGAGTGGCTGGAAAGTGGAAATAGAGAGAGATGGAAAGAGTTAGAAGAGGCCTATGTTCAAAGTTGGACGACAAGCGGCTAGGTAGACAGCAATTCAATTGCTTCTAATGCCGATCTCTCCGACAGAATTATATTAGCCTGCCACAATGATGATGTTCGGGCGAGGTTCATACCTACTTAAGTCAAGATATAGCTAAACATCGAGGGGTCGATCAAACAGAAGAGGACATTCGGTTGGAATATGAAGTCGAATAATTAAATTCATTGAATTTCCCTGGTTTTCCGGTACACAAATCAAAACTTAAAATAGGATCTGTTGTTATGCTAGCAGAGCTTTAACAAAGTTGGTATATACATCGATAGGCCTTTGTTTAGTCATGGACAGTTATATGTAGAAGTATCAAGATGTCGAGCGAAGGATGGAATACAAATTCAAAGTGAAAGCAATATAAAAAATGTTGTATGGAAATAAGTTTTATAACTTGAAGTTATTAGGGCCGCAAAGCGGCCCTGGGGGGTTGGGCCGCGTCAGCGGCCAGGGGCCAAAGCCCCCCTAGTATAATAATAAATTAGTTACCTTGTATTAGAACCGTATCGAACTTACCAAAGGAGTTTAGAGCGTAAAAATTTTACCCATTCGATAATTTAAAAGCTGGTCGGAAAATTGGTCCTACTATAATGTTTATACTATTTTCTATAGAGTACCATGTACAGTGGCGGTGATATGAGTAAGCGAATGGAAGCTATGCTTAGGGGCCCGGGATCATAAGGGGCCCTACCATACCTGCCCATATACCGTTATTAAAATAAATAGACAATACCCAATAGAAATACTTTAATAATTATTATAGAACGTACAAAAATACAAGATTTTGTATGCAAGTAAAAACCTTACGAACTTTTTTTTAGGGGCCAGTTTTGTATATTTGCTTACGGGCGAGCTACTTCTGCACCGCCGCTGGTTAGAACCAATATTTTCAGGCAGTTGCAGAATATTTGAATAAACTTTATTTTTTATCCAAAAATGTAAATCAAAAATCGCTCCGAAAACAAATCATCAGATTTTAAAGACAACTTTTAGTTTACAAATTTGTCATTATTTTTCCTGGCTTTCCATAAAATAAAACTAATGTCAAACTTACCAAAATGTTCCTTTTGTATTTGTAGAACACTATGCAAAAAGTGAAAGCGACATTTTTCCATCCTCCGGTTTCTCAAAAGGCTCCAAATGTGCGTTGAAAAGCTAATTTTGACGAAAATGTAAAAAACAAACAATCAACACAAAAATGTATTCTGCAAACTTACATACATTTAAAATGTCAACTAAAACAAAATTCTATAATAATATCTGTTTATTTATGTTTAAAATAATCTGATTTCGTTTCAAACGATGGTTACGTAACTCTGGTATGATACGGGCTTAAATAAATCCCTCACGGTTTCCACGGCCACTTCCAGCTAGAGATGCTTCCGTTACAAGACGAACGCATCGCTCAACTGCATTTGTGTGACATGGAAATTTTGGAAAATCAGGAAAACTTGCTTCTGAAGCCCTAAGTAAACCTAATTTCCATGTTTGCAGTCATTGATGGCTCAGTAACGTTTAAGTCGTTCCAAAAAATTAAATCGGCGTAATGAGCTGCATTAAAATTTATTACAGGTATACATAGGCGCAATTAGGGGGGCTAGGGGGGGCTAAGCCCCCCAAAGTTCAAGTTAGCCCCCCAAAATATCCCAATTTTTCGTTATTTTTACCCCCTCCTTAAAAAAATTGTTTGAAAATATTTTTTAGCCCCCCCAAACTTTTGACCCTAGTTGCGCCAATGTAGGTATAGAAAACTCGTGTATTCCTGTTGTCTTAGAGAGCCGAGCTTTCAGGATACGTCGAATACCGAGTTCTCTATATTTTTGGAATTCAGCCCGTTGTTCAACGTAATATGAGTTTTTTCACATCCGTGACTGCCGTGAGGAACCTGAAGATGGTAAAATATCCGTTTCAGATTTTTTCACACTCTTTTTTAATTGTAAAAGGCACCTTTTTAGAAGTGTTTCATACATAAATTAAAAAAAAACCATTTTTCGTTCCACCCTATAAAACATATTTGAAAGGTGATGTTGGCATAGACTACTGCTGCTGATTTCATTTGCCCCAAATCTGTTTTCGTTAGTTTCAAATCTGTTTTCAACTGTTCCAAATAATATTGTAAAATTTATGGACAGTAACGTGAAGAAAATAATATTTTGAACATATACAGCGAAGGAAGTCGGAAAATATGGAAGACTGGTTGTACAAGAAATGGCTCCAGGTAGAAGATTGCAAGGACTCTTTCCAATGAGATAAACTGACAACCTAAGAAGATCACTCGGTACAGTAGAACAAGCAAATATCTTAATCAAGAATTAGTATTTTACTTGATAACGTGAATGTGTAACGAATTTTTGCACTTCGTTAGGCGGTGCTACTTTCTCATTTCATTTCAATATCGCTAAGTACGGCCCATGCATTTTATTTAAATGCAATCGTTAAAATGAATGCATTTGGCAACAGATGGTTGATCGCGTGAATGCAAACTCAACCATGACAAACGTACGCTGCTTTCACGACGATTTTGTTAAATGCCTGTAGTGCTTCGTCAGGTATTTTTTTGGACCAGCGCAGCTATTTATTTGTGCCTTACAATGTGAAACAGTAATATAGTGGTCGGGTGGTGTTTTTGGCTCCTGTTTTTAAACATCTGCAAATATGAAAAGCTCTTTAGTGCGCAAATTGTGGAACCATTTTGGATTTCCTCCAGTTGGCAACATTATATTGTTGTTTGTTTTGGATGACGCCTGAGGAATTCTTTTCATTGTTTGAATGGTCCAATCTTGTTGACATCTCCAACACCATCTCTCACTGGTCCAGTTCCAGCTTCAGATCTACCGCAGTTTTAGTGTCGTGAATGTTCTATCAAGTGTTTTTCTGTGTAAATTAATAAGTTACAGATTTTCATCTTTTAAGCAGCACGTTGTATAGCGAGTGGATGCGAATAACTGTCACCATTATATTGTAAGTTTATCCGAGCTCGCAAGGTAAGCAATTTTAACTTATCCAACTCGTGTGAACGGACGTGTTTCTTGGCCTTTTGAGTTCAATTTTGAGTAATCGTTAAAGGTTACTGATTGTATTGGGTAGATACTTGTTTATATTTAGACTGGGTGCACTTTTTGATTGTTAATATCATTGGCTAATGTGTCTATGTTATTTTGCACAGCCATACACATTGCAATTATTGGAACTGTGATAGTATCTCTCAAGTTATGTGTGTCAATTAAAGCTTTTAATTACTGCGTTTTTTTTTAGTTTTCCCAAGCTACCGGCCTTTTATTTCAGAAATTCACGACATGGACCCCGCATTTAAACAGGAGTTAGTCTACGTCTCTACGTATTAACATCGTGGTAAATAAACTGGAGAGGTCATCTCCGGATTGTGACGGACTCTGGTCTCTGTTTGGGCTAACCCTCTCATTAGGGGTTGCGATTCAGAGGGTAGTTTTTGTTGTAAATGGTGAATCGGTCTTTAATTTGTTTGCTGATTATTTCAGTACGGTCTACACATTTAACGGGGATCGTGATACTCCTTTGTTCTACGATGACCAGGAATTGATGTCTCTGTCTTGCTCGTTCGTTAATCATTATGTTTCGTATGTCTTCGGCTACTTTGTATTTTGATATAAAAGACTACAAAAGTGATTCCTGCTTTCAAGTCAGGTAATCGAAATGACTTCAGTAATTACCGTGCTATTTGTATTAGACGACTCTGCATTACTATCATACTAGGAATGATTCGAGTATAATCGGTAATCAGCTTGGATTTGTCTCGGGGCGATCCACCTGTGCTCAGCTTTACGGACTTTGTTGGTTCTACTTTGGAGAGTGGCGCGGCGGGGCGGTTAATTATATCTTTACTTACAAAGGCGTTTGATAAGATTTCTGTCAATTTATTATTGCTTAAACTTAAGGGGGGGGGTAGGGTTAATTCGTGCAAAAAAAGGCACATTTTTGTGAATTTTTTTTGACGACACAGTTAAAATCTATTTATTAAAACCATAGGTACATTAAAGTATAACATTCGAAGAATATTGTGTAATATTTTCATGAAGAAATATTAAAAAATACGGCAATGGCAGCAATTATTCGGAATCGTCTCGGAAAAAGTAGAATTGCGGTGTCCCTCATAACTCCGTGCTGGATCATCGGAAATCAAAAAATCAAAGTTCTTTCGTTAGATAATCGATTTCCCCAGGTAACCCTGGGAGGGTTTTTCAAAATTTAAATTTTTCACTTTTTGGGAACACTTTGAAGGGAAAAACGCGATTTTTGCGAATAAAATCGGCTAATTTGTTATTGTAAAATAAAAAATATTAACAAATTTTAAAAAAACTCTCCAGCGTTACCTCGTAAATTATGTACAGAAATAGTGTTCAAAATTTCAAAAGGATCGGTGCAGTAGTTTTGAAGTTATGAGGGTCACCGACTTTGAAAACGTGAGTTGTGGGAAAATCGCTTTAAAGTTTTGATATAAACTTATAAAAGATATGGTATTCAGGTATAAAAATACTCATAACGTCGTCAATTTTGCTCCGATCGACTTGAAATTTTGACACAATGTTCTTGAGATGTTAAGCCAGTGTCTCACTATCAAATAATTATCATCAAAATTATTATAATAATTATTATACAAACGATGTGACGTCATTTACGTAAAAATATGTCAAAGCCATTCAGAAATGCGGCATCACGGTATTTTTTACGGCCGATGGGACCCTCTTGGCCGCTTAATTGTTGCTGGATTACAATTTCATTTAAACTTTGCTCTCTTTGAATCGCCTCAATAAACCTCCATATATTAGGGCGTTCACTTCCAATCTGTGTTTTGAAGCCGCGCACGTCAACCTTTTTCTTCAACCGCGATCTTGACTGTACAATAACTTTCAGCCTCTTATGTAGGGTATCAAGACTTGCAAGGTTTCCAACATTAAGTAAATTGATTTCGGTGAAATTCGGTGAATTTCTGTTCGGTGAATTGTTAGTCGATGAATTGTAATTTCGGAGAATTGCATTTTAGGTGAATTAATTTTCGGTGAATTGCATTATTTTCGGTGAACTTTCCGGATACTCTCCTGCAGGCCCGTAGCCAGGAATGGGCACTTGGGGGCACGTGCCCCCCCCCCGAAATGTTGAAAATAAAAAGAAAATTTTGAAGTAAAAAATTTAAAAGTAAAAGATTTGAGTTTCGAAAATAAAATAGGTACGTTCTATGTGCAATGTAAGCATTGTAAAATAAAAATATTACAATGTCATCACTATTTTGTCGACAATTAGGCGACTTTCTTATTATTATGCAGATATGCATAACTACTGTTAACTTTCGCGGTTCACGTTATTGAATGTAATATTTTTCGTTACCGAGTAGCTATAGAAAAAATTGTTATATAAAATCAAATCAAAAACCTGTAGTGATTATTGTAGTGAAAATTCTAAAAAAAAGGAAAAAAAATTAACAAGGTGTGTGTGAAATGAGTGGAAAAAAGAGATGTTACTTTGTTATCTTTTTTTACTAAAACCCCAGTGGCGGACTAAGGCCTAGACCAGGGTTTCCCAACCTTTCTTGCATGGTGCCCCCCGGATTATAAAAAAAATTTTCATGCCCCCCTATATTTTTCTTCATTGCTTCAATAAAAAACACAAATTATTTTTACGATATTTATTTCACACGATTTATTATTTATTAATGGGATGTTTGCGCCTGCATTTTTTGAACCAGTTGGTCGATATCAGGTTCTGTTTTTGACAGAGCTATCATCAAATCATTATCGACTGCAAGACGATTTCGCTGCTTAGTCTTAATTTGCACTAATGCTGAAAATCTGGTTTCACATAAGTAAGTCGAAGAAAATGGCAGAAATATTCGCAAGGCAAGAGTGGCAACTTTTGGATTAAGGAGAAAGCGTTTTATCCAAAATTTCTCCAAAGTCAAGAGGTGAAAGTCATCTTTCATTGTCGAATCTGCCTTCATTTCCAGAAATTCTTCTTGGACATCTTCTGGTAATTGCAGAACTTGACCAAAAATGGATTTCTGGTCATGTGCCATATTGGTGATTCTGAATTAACGTCTCTGTAATATCGTTGAAATTCTGTTTGCAACGCTTCCAAATGAGCTGATATATCAGTTTTCATATCTTTGCCCAGTTCTTAATTTTTAATTATTTCTTGTAGTCGAGAAAAAAGATAGCACATTTCCGACAATTACCCTCTGAGACCAAAGTTGAAGTTTAGATATAATTAGATTAAAATATCCGAACACTTCATGCCCCCCCTAAGATCTTTCTACGCCCCCCTAGGGGGGCACGCCCCCCCGGTTGGGAAGTCCTGGCCTAGACCATCTAGGCACGTGCCTAGGGCCCGTAATTTTTGGGGCCCGAAAATTAGGTTTTTAATTTATTTTTGAGTTGGCAATCACCCATTTAGTTGATTTCTTAAGAAATGTTAAGAACTGCCCCTTTATTTTTCTATGCTTAAAACTGATTTTTGAAGTAATAGTGTGGTAATTTTTGAAAATAAATAAATATTAACAAATTTTTAATTACTACCGAATAATATGCTATATTATGTGCAAAAATTATTTTTGTTATGATATTTCAGTTTAGTGGGGAAAGAAACTTGAATTGATTAGCAAACGATAAGGTTAGCGTCGAAGGACAGGCTTTCGAGAAGCTTATAATTTTTCAAAAAATAGTTTTCTGCCCCTGAAATCCCACAAATTAGTACGAAAACATCTTTTTATAATTTCTAACTTCAAATCTAAGCTCTGTTGACCTTGAAAATCTAAATTTTTTTGCCTGCGGCGCAATTTTTCCTTATTTTTACCCCCCCTTAAAAAAATTTTTTAAACATTTTTTATCCCCCCCCCAAACTTTTGACCCTACCAAGTGCCCCCTCCGAAATGAAATCCTGGCTACGAGCCTGCTCTCCTGCTGGGTTAGTAAATTGCAACCATTAACTTAAAAAATCAGGATACAGGCACATCTGACGAGAATTCTCTAGAGAATTGTTTCTAGAAATGGAAGAAGAAGAATAAGAAAATCAGTTATCAGGCATTCTAAGTTTCTACTCTTTGCTGATGACTTGAAATTGTATAGACCGATTTTTTGTGATAATGATTCTGTATTGATTCCAGCGACGGACTAAGGCTAAAGCGGTCCCTAGGCAATATTGGTAATTCCGGGCCAATTTTCACATACTTTGCGTTTGGTAGGCCCCAATTTTTGGGGTTTTAAAGGCCCCAAAAATTACGGGCCATAGACACGTGCCTAGGTTGCTTAGGCCTTAGTCTGATTGATTCAGAGTGACGTTGACATACTGCAGCACTGGTGTGAATTTGAATATTGGAAAGTATAAGGCAATGAATTTCACTCGGCGAAGGACTAAAATATTTTTGCCTACAGAATTAATGACCAGTTATTGGGGAATGCATCTTGTTTTTAGGAATTGGGAATTGTTTTTTCCTATACGTAGGCTGCTGGGAAAGTTTCCGGAATCTAGTATTTCTAGTGGTGTCAAGCTTTTTTAACTATCATATTAGTAAAATTTGATAATTTTAACATATAATTCAGTTGACAGTTTTGTTTACAGAGCATTTTAAAGAAAGTAATTGTGCGTAAAAATGGAGTTTTCATGTGAAAATTTTCGTTCATGATTTTTTATGATTTTAAATTTGGCCTAAAGCCGAAACAATCCATTAATCGGCTTGTTTTGGCTTTTGAAAATGAAGCAACATCCAGAGTACTGTTTATAGCTCGTTTTCCGAATCCTATTGGTGAACCTCTCACTTTTGGTACCACTCTCAGTGACGAATTTCGTGCAGGTCGTCCAACATCGTCTGTTGATGCCATTAAAGTTACTGCTATACGTGAAATGATTGAACGCGAACGGTAGGTATGTGACATACGGACATTCCGAGAGATTCAGGCATCCTTAGACACTGATGTGAAAACAATACACACGATTTTGCATGGTTATTTAGCGCTTCGCAGTTGCTGGATCCCACACAATTTGACAGAAACTCAATAACTCAAAAACAAAATCGTGTCATAATGCTGCAAAGAAATGGTCAAGAAATTCAACCGAGGTTTTTCAAATTTGGTGTACAATATCTTAACTGAGATGAAATTTGAATTTATTGCTATGAACCCGAAAGTGAACAACGGCAAATCATTTGGGTATTGTTGAAACATTTCAAACACTGATTTCTGAGGTATCAACTTCAGAGTAGAAAAAATGTTTTGCAAATTGGTTCCAACGTTTGCAAATGTGTATTAATGTCCAAGGTGAATACTTTGAAAAGCAATAAAGTTAATTTCCATAAATGTATTCTATCCAGAAACTTTCCCAGCAGCCTTGCATTTTGACTCGATTATTTCAAGAACTAACAAGATCTTGGGATTTGTTAGTTGATCTATTTATGAGTATTTTGAAGCTCGTTCGTTTATTCTATCATTTTCTACCTTTGTGAGATCTATTCTAGAGTATTGATCTATACGGTCTGGTGTCCTTCATACGCACCCACTTTACATGAATTGAGGGGATCCAGCGGCGTTTTATGAGAACATTGTGTTTCTTTCTTTTATTGAAGTTTAAAATCGTATAAAATCAATGAGACGGTCATTGCCTTGCAGCTAATGTGGTCGGTTCCGAATGCGAGGTACCGGGTTCAAATCCAGGGAACGGTCAAAAGTTCTCATGACTAGTCTCAGTGGTTCGGAAGGCACGTTAAGCCGGTGGTCCTCCTGAGTTAGTGAATTGCCATCATTAAAATAAAAAATCAGGGTGATAGCACATCGGCAGATCAGCCCTGCAAGCTACCTACCAGATGTTAAATAATTATATGCTTACAGTGGTAATAGGTGCCAAGGAAACTTGACACAGTTTCTTATGGAACAAATCATTGATCTAAAAGAAGTTAAAGAAGAAGAAGAAAATCGTAAATGTTCTCATGAATTATCCGAACCTGCTATTTCTTTTTTCGATTCCTGTGAAAGGCTTGCGAGATATAACTGTTTTGGTGGAAAGCTTCCACAGGTCTTCGTTTGGACAACATTCAGCTATAACTAGAATGTGTCACTTGGCGAATTCAGTTAGCCGTAAATATGATGAATTTGATATTTTTGACGCTATACTTAGTCATGATGCGCCTAGACTCCTTCTCAAAAAAGGTCTGGCTGGTTAATTATGTTAAAAATGCCCTTTCGAAATTTTCTTCAACTTATTAGTTTAAGGGGTTACATGGGTTTCGAGGGTTAAAAAGTACATGTCAAGAATATTTTCCCGAAGTTTCAAGCCAATCGGAGTAAAACTCTAGGAGAGAGAGCCATCTAATTAATATTATTTATTTGTCCACCAAAAACCAAGATTTTGTATCATAATTATTAATATATTATTAATCTTATAATTAAAACTTTGATCGCTTTTTTCTCAGAAACTAATACACCAATATTATTGAAATTTAGCAGCCTCCTTCTAGATAGATTTGACATTTTTGCACTTTTTTGCATAATACAATTCTGCCAAAAATTCAATTTTCAATTTTTTAAAAAATCCTTCGTTCAATCACGAGCTATACTCACCTACTAACAGAAAATATTTGGTTTTTTGGTACGGGGTCTCCAAACACTCAAGTCTCAACGGCTGAATCCTATAACATTAAACGAGCAATTCTTGTATACCTATGTATGCAATGGCTTTCTCGAAAACGGCCCTAACGATTTCGATGAAAATCACGGACTGGGGGGTTTTTGGGTCTACAAATCGAACTGACAGGGTCTTATCTTTAGGAAAATTCATTTTCTCGAGAAAAAGCGACTTGAATAGCGGATAAATCACGATTTAGTAGCAGTGGCGGATTAAGGCTAAAGCGCGCCCTAGGTAACATTGTAATTCCGGGCCTATTTTTCAGTCATGACACATACATAGGCGCAACTAGGGTCAAAAGTTTGAGGGAGGGGCTAAAAAAATGTTTTAAACATTTTTTTTAATGTGGTGGTAAAAATAACGAAAAATTGTGCCGCAGGCAAAAAAATTTAGATTTTCAAGGTCAACAGCGCTTAGACTTGAAGTTAGAAATTATAAAAAGATGTTTTCGTACTAATTTTGTGGGATTTCAGGGGCAGAAAACTATTTTTTGAAAAATTATAAGCTTCTCGAAAGCCTGGCCTTCGACGCTAACCTCATCGTTTGCTAATCAATTCAAGTTTCTTTCCCCACTAAACTGAAATATCATAATAACAAAAATAATTTTTCGGGCCCCAAAAATTACGGGCCCTAGGCACGTGCCTAGGTGGCCTAGGCCTTAATCCGCCACTGTTTAGTAGGCCGCGATTTAGTAGGCCGTTACTTTTAGCGGCCTACTAAGGAAGCGAACGAATAATCGTGCAACCGCGAACTTTCCCGAAGCAAATTATTAATTTCATCGTTTATTAGCGGAATTGTCTTATCAAATTAATAATACAAATCTAGCTTTTATTTTAATCCTGATATAATTTTTGATTTCTAATCACCCAGACGTACTTTTAAAATTTAGCTCTAGAAAATTTGATACCGGGTGACAAAGGGGGCAATCCCCCCCCTCCGGGAACACTTTTTGGGATCCCTTAAACTGCATTATATTGCAATCAAATTTTACTTTTTGAAATAAAATACGGCAATATGTTCAAAACAACTTTGTAACAAAAAAACGTTCATGTAACATTTCCAACTCAAAATAATTACCCATGTCCCATGTAACAAAAATATCCTACAATCCTATAACATTAAACGAGCAATTCTTGTATATATATATATGCAATGGCTTTCTCGAAAACGGGTCTAACGATTTCGATAAAAATCACGGACTAGGGTTTTTTTGGGTCTACAAATCGATCTGACAGGGTCTCATCATTAGGAAAATTCATTTTCCCGAGAAAAAGCGACTTGAATATAGCGGATAAACCATACGATTTAGTAGGCCGTTACCTTTCGCGGCCTACTAAGGAAGCTACTCAAAATTTTGTTGTTTACCTTTTTCAATTGTTTTTACGTCATTCTTGTGTTACTAAAAATAAGAATAGTTAGGATCGGAGATCGGTCACCCCCAGGTAATTTTCATTATACCGGGTGACCGGCCGCCGAGCGAACATAGGAAATTAACATAGGAAATTGATTTTTCTTTAATTCCTGCTTCCCATCATAACGGATAATAATGAAAATGGTATCAATTTAAAGATATTTTTATTCCACTTCTGAAGATACCTAACACTTGATATTTTGTTCTTTAATTACTGTTATTGCAAACTATTGGTTTTCACGCAAAAACAATGGCAATAAAATCCAAACAAGGCAACTAAAATTTTTTAAATTTGGGTTATTTTGCATTTTATTATTGAGTTTCTAACAGTAATTAAAGAACAAAATATCAAGTGTTAGGTGTCTTCAGAAGCGGAATAAAAATATGTTTAAATTGATACCATTTTCATTATTATACGTTATGATGGGAAGCAGGAATGAAAGAAAAATCAATTTCCTATGTTAATTTCCTATGGTCACCCGGCGGCCGGTCACCCGGTATATTGAAAAAACATTAGAGAAAATATGCATTTTTTAGTGTTCGAAACCATGTAACCCCTTAGGCTTGTAATTCAATCCATTAGGAAGCTTGCTGGGATGTTCTTCAAATATGCCTGATCCTAGTTTTTTATGTTAATGATGACAATTCACTAACCCAAGAGGACTACTGGGTTAACGTCGCTTCCGAAGCACGAAGACTATAAGTCATAAGAAAGTTTGACCCTCCTCGGATTTGAACTTTGTACCTCGCATTTGCAGTTGATCGCGTTAGTTGCAAGACAATGACTGTCTCGTATTTATTTTCTTTCTTATACAGGGTGTCCCCGCACTCACTTTACATAACTTAGGTGGTGATAGAGGACACTTTTCTAAGAACAATATTTAACAAAAAATTTTTTCTAAATTCAAACCCTCGAGAGTTAAGCCTCTTTAAAGCATTTTTTTTTATTTCCACCTTCACGTGGCCATAGCCCCGAAAATATTGATTTTTCAGTAAAAATGGTTTAGTGCTTTCTTAAAGAGCGTGAAATAATCTACAAACTAGATTCAAACCTTTTAGTGTCTAAAATTAACGGCTTTCGAGTTATGACTTAAAGTAAGTTAAAAAATGTCGAAAAATTTGAGCTTTCTTTTTTTTTGGTTTTTTTCAAAACCCTGTATCTTTTAAACGAAACATTTTACAAAAAATCTGACGCCCCATTCCGGATAGGAAATTTAACGGACTACAACTTTTGTCTAGTAAAAATTTTTGAAAAACCAATCCATTTCACAGAAAATCAGAAAGTAACAAACAAGGCAGCTATAAAACATAAAATTAAATTCACAAAATTTTTATTTTTTTTGAAAAATTATTTTATTAATTAATTTTAAATTATTACATTAATAAAGTAATTGTTGAAAATGACCACCTTCATTATTATCAATATACAGTCGTGATTGTTTTAAAAGATGTTTGTCGAAAAAAATCGATTTTTCGACACTTTTAATCGCAGAAATTCGAATTTTTGACATATTATTTTCTAATTTTCTGTGAAATGCATTGGTTTCTCAAAAATTTTTACTAGACAAAAGTTGTAATCCGTTAAATTTCCTATCCGGAATGGGGCGTCAGATTTTTTGTAAAATGTTTTGTTTAAAAGATACAGGGTTTTGAAAAAAACCAAAAAAAAGAAAAGCTCAAATTTTTCGACATTTTTTAGCTTACTTTAATTAATAACTCGAAATCCGTTGAATTTAGACAATAAAAGGTATAAACCTAGTTTGTAGATTATTTCACGCTCTTTTAAAAAGCACGAAACCATTTTTACTGAAAAATCATTATTTTCGGTGCTATCGCTACGTTAAGGTGGAAATTAAAAAAAATGCTTTAAAGAGGCCTAACTCTCGAGGGTTTGAATTTAGAAAAAAATTTTTGTTAAATATTGTTCTTAGAAAAGTGTCCTCTATCACCACCTAAGTTATGTAAAGTGAGTGCGGGGACACCCTGTATATTATTCTTCTAATTGATTTTCTAAATTTAAGAGGAATCTTCCAAGTTGGAAAACACATTATCGTAATTTGCTGTTAATTTGCTTATTATTCAAAAAAATTGCACAAAAGTATATATTTTTTAAAAGAGGACACTTGAACACAGATTGTCAAAATAAAAAAATTTAAACAAGACAGTCTGTGTCCAAGTTTCCTCTTTTAAAAAATATATACTTTTGTGCAATTTTTTTAAAATAATTTCTAAATAAAAAAATTTAAACAAAACAAGTTGTGTCCAAGTGTCCTCTTTTAAAAAATATATACTTTTGTACAATTTTTTTGAGTTATAAGCAAAATAACAGCGAATTACGAAATTGTGTTTTCGAACTTGGAAGATTTCTCTTAAAACTCATTTTCAAAAATATAACTGTACATTAAAATTTTAATTAATCAATATATAGAATTTTATATAAATAATTCAACTATTCGTCATTTCAATTTCAGATATCACACAAGATTCTAAACAAGTACCTATTTATCTGGTGTTATAGTCTAAACATTCCTAAATGTAGTTGAAACTGAAGATTGCCAGGTATGTATGTCAAATATTCTTGATAAGCGACTGTTATAGATATCACATCGAGAAAGTCGGTATGCAGCAATTCAACGATTTTCTTTCTATGAGAATGTTTATGTTTGATAATGATAAGTATTCAAACTAATCTGCAGAATTTCTTTTAAATTTTGTTAGTCGCAAAAACAAATATTTTGTGTTTCTACAAAGAATCAATTGTATATATAACCTACTACATTATCTCCAATTGAATTGTTGTACCAAGTACGAATTATGTGTTTGAAAAAGTTATTAATATTATAATATTAATATTTATATCGATATAAAATACTTATCACAATTTATTGTTGATTTTAATTTACCATGCTCTGCCCAAAAAGTGTTACGATAAACTTTATCGAATATATTAATATTATGAATATTATTAAGTATAAAACTCTGTCTGCCTCTCTGTAATCCACTTTTGATGGGTTCATTCATAATTGCCAAAAAAGGGATTATCGGGAATTCCCATTCTGGACCCGCATCCGTTACAGAAATAATTTTCTGATCGCTGCGCTAACGAGAAAGATCACTTCCAATTTTTCTAAAGGCGAAAATCTAAATAAAATTTTGAAAAATATTGCTGGGTTCATTTATTAATTATAAATAAAATTAGTCTTGGGAATATTCTTTCCGGACCCGTCTTGATACGCGACAGGAATAATTCTCTGGTGTGAAAGATCACTTCCAAATTTTTTAAGGCGAAAATCTAAATAAGATTTTGAAAAAATTGAAATCCAAAAACTTTTAGTTGGCTTCTGTTGTTTATCCAAGTATATTACAAGAAAACAATGGTCCTTTTCAAATAGAACAATGGTACAGTATGTCCAATATATTTAAGGGTTACATTCGTATATGAATCCCCCACTTAAATTGCGATAAGCACAGTAGTGGCTACTTGGAGCTCACGATTACATGCAGTAGTACCTCAGTTTGCCTTGTGATCTTGTGAAGTTAGGTAAAATTTGCAAAAAAAATGTCAGGAATAGAATCTGGTAAGTTCCTTTGAATTAAAATATTTTAAGTAGTGCACGTGAAGATAAGAATTAATTTGGTTGTTTTAATGGGATTGTTTTAAAACAAAACGTGGTGATTAGAGTCTGCCCGTCGGTCTGTTCAATTCGAAGCTCCTTATTTTATATTTACGAGTGTTTTACATTAATTTGTTTTTTACAAATCTGCATCAACGTAAAGTGCATTTTTGTCCATCCAGTTTACTTCCGTAATACTGCTTCCTGCAGCCTCACTCAATTTATTGGTAATGCTTAAACATTTTAATTGTTAATTAATTTATTGTAAACAAATCTCGATATATTTGAAGAGTGCATGATTAGTGAAGGCGGTTTATAGTTCTCATTACAAAATTTTGGTGTTACATCAGCACATGTAAAGTAGAGTGAATTTTCTTATTAGTGACTGGCACGTGACTGTACATTGCGCGGAAAATATGGAGAGAGAACACGTGACACCCAATTCTACCAATTGGCACCAGCATAGAACCGATATGACGAATATTCGTTTCTGTACATTAGCCGCTAAAATTATCTCTACTGGCCATTTGGTATTCAACCAAATCAGCCTTCTTGATTGGTTGATTTTTCGATCCTAATGTCTAGATTATACACTTTTTTTGTTTAATTTAATATAGAAATTGTTATAAGAAGTCTTGAAAACAAATAACGAGTAGCGTCTGTCCACCTGTCTGTTGGATTCCGAAGTTATTTATCCGATTAAAAATAATCTTGTAATTTCAATTTAAAAATTACAGATATTTGAATTCATGGTAATTCCTTTATTATAATTACATTTTGGTTTTATAGTTTTTATAATTAAAACAACGGAGTTTATATTTTTTGTAGCGTATCATGTGAGGGGGGAGGGGGGGATTATAGTATAACTGTGATAATTTATCAAGGTTAATATTGTGATGATAAAAATACGATAATTGGACTTTTAAAACTTAAAAATCAACACGTGGTGGGAACTAAAAACTTCATCACTGCGGCGCAAGCCTTAAAAACCAAAGGACATAAGTGTAGCGCCAGCCTGGCAAGTAAATGACCTACCCCAGTAGTTTAAACGGTGCAAATGTAGTTCGAACAACCTAATAAACATTAATTCATTAGTAATGTGCTCAATGAAGTTGTTTTTGCTAATTATTTATAATAAAATGATGATGAAATCAATATCGATGAGAATAGGTTCGCCGAGGTGTTTAATAAAAAGAAGAGAAAGAATAATCAAATATTGGCAAGTAATATTTACGGTTATAGTTACGATTAACCTTCCAAGTTTTGGAAAACATACTTTCGTAATTCGCTGTTATTTTGCTTATTACTCAAAAAAATTGCACAAAAGTATATATTTTTTAAAAGAGGACACTTGGACACAGACTTTCTTCTTTTAATTTTTTAAATTCAAATGTTTTTAAAAAAATTTTGGAAACAATTTGAATATAAAAAAAAATGTTGAAAAAAATTTGAATTTAAAAAAAATTAAATCAAAACAGTCTGTGTCCAAGTGTCATCTTTTAAAAAATATATACTTTTGTACAATTTTTTTGAGTAATAAGCAATATAACAGCGAATTACGAAAGTGTGTTTTCCAGCTTCGATGATTCCTCTTAAGTAACGTTTGAATTTTTGTGAACATAATAACACCTATTATTAAGTATAGTACATGCATAATTGTGGGGATATCAAATCCAAACGTAGATCTCTATAACAATATCAACTGTTGTCTTTACGACGTAATAATCCTTATCGAGACCTTCCCGAAAGACAGCATTGCTTCCAGCAAACTCAAGTTTTTCAACTGCAATACTTTTTAATGCGATTTATTGGTAGTAATGTTTGTAATAAAACTCGATTATTCGAATTTTTTGTTCTATAAAATTTAATTAGACAACCAAACACATTTTCAAATCGGATTTTCAAATGGCATATTATAATCATCTATATACATTAATTTTAATTATTTTTAAGTTTGTTTAAATTTATTTTTAATTTTAGGTGTCACCGATGGTGAACAGGCCACTTCGTCTTACTCGTTAGTCGAAGTTGGTGCTAGTTCTGCCGGACGTTCTTTGGATATATTTCCGGAATTTTTCCCTCGAGTTAATGTGATGGTGGAAGTTTCGCCCCAGGCAATTGGTGAGTAAATTAAAATACATGTTTTTTCATTTTTGCAGAGTCCACATTTTCGCATTCACTCTCACCCCATAAAAAGGCGTCATCGGCAAAACAACTCGGTTTGTCGTTACGATTTTTTTCAAGCTAATTTTTGTTTTTTTGGTTTTTAGAATCTGCCTACATCAGTGCTGGGTGTAAAACAAACTTCAAATTTAAAAATACAGATTTTAATTTTACATGTAATTTACCGATTAACTTTAAATTTGTTTTAAACTCGGCACTGATGTCAGTGAATTTTAAAAAATGGAAAAAACGAAAAAGTTCGTGTTAGTTTTGCAGCAAATATCCACGACAGAGTGGGTTGTTTTTGCCTATTTTTATTTGCCTTGTACTTACCTTAAGTAAGCTTAGCTCTATCGTAGCTTAGAATGCAGGGTCTTGAACAAATTAAGATTGTGCTGTTATAATAAATTTTTTTAAATGATTAAAAAAAATTATTTAGATAAAACATAAAGCTATTAGAGCTTATTAAACTGATAGAATTAGACTCAGATGATACACTGCTAAATCTCTTCAACCAAATATATAACACCGGAAACTTGCCAAAGGACTGGCTTCGAGCAACCTTCATCACGTTACCAAAAAAGGCTAATGCAAAACGTTGCAGCGATTATAGACTTATAAGTCTAATGAGCCATGCTTTAAAGATTTTCCTAAAAATAATGCATAATCGCTTATGGCGAAAGATTGATGAGGACATAGGTGAGACTCAGTTCGGATTCAGAAATGGAATGGGAACTAGAGAAGCACTGTTTGCCATAGGAGTTCTTGTACAGAAATGTCTTGATCAGCAGAGGACAGTCTATATCTGCTTTATTGATTATGAGAAGGCGTTCGATAACGTGAAACACGACATACTTATGGAACTTCTGAAACAGAAAGGAATCGACAGCAAAGACCTCCGTATCATTGAGAATCTGTATTGGAATCAGACGGCGCATCTGAAGGTGGGTCGTCAAATAACTGAAGATATTGAAATACAGAAAGGAGTGAGACAGGGCTGTGTTTTGTCACCATTGCTATTTAACCTTTATTCTGAATATATTTTTAAAAAAGCACTGGAAGACGTAGATAAAGGGATTCAAATAAATGGCAAATGGCTTAATAACATACGATACGCAGATGACACTATCATTATGGCTGACAACCCGTCTGATCTTCAGTACCTTCTAGATAAAGTTAACACGGCGAGCAACGAGTTTGGTCTCAACATGAATATCAATAAAACAAAGGTAATGGTCATCAGTAAAGCTGAAACTCAGGATACTCCAATTGTTGTCAATGGCAGTCAAGTGGAAAAGGTAACAAGTTTCAAATACCTGGGATGTTTACTAACAGAAAACTGATAAAGAAATAAGAAAAAGGATTGAAATGGCACGAGGCGCTTTCCAAAAAATGAAGCAACTCCTGTGCAATCGCGATCTTTCACTGGAAACGCGTTGCCGTGCGGTGAATTGTTACATAATTCCGGTTTTGTTATATGGCGTAGAGGCGTGGACGCTGAAAGTGTCCTCAGTAAACAAGCTCGAGGCGTTTGAAATGTGGTTATACCGTAGGATGCTTCGAATCTCATGGATGGAAAGGGTCTCCAACGAAGAGGTGCTTCGCCGCATGAACAAGGACCGTCAATTGTTCACCATGATTAAAAAGAGAAAGGCGGCATATTTTGGACACATATTCAGAAGCGAGAGGTATGCCCTCCTACAACTCATAATGGAAGGCAAGATTAAGGGGAAGCGAGGCCTTGGACGGAAGCGATTCTCATGGTTGCGAAACTTGCGGCAGTGGTTTGGTGTACATAGTGCTGCGGATCTAATACGCATGGCACAGGATAGAGAAGAATTTCATATGATGATCGCCAACCTCCGATAGGAGACGGCACCTTAAGAAGAAGAATAAAGCTATTTTGGGACAAGCTTCAAATTTTGATATGAACATAAAATATCATTTTGAAGCAATAATGTGACACCACAGTGATTGGTCATATTTGAAACCTGTATTAAAATAGTTTTATCTTTTACCTAATTAATTTTATTTTATTCATTTGAAAATATTTATTATTAACAGCACAGTCCTTATTTGTATTTTTAGCAGTTTAAACCAAAAGAGGCGCCTTAACAAATTTATTAAGCTAATGTATTTGTTGAAATACGACAATATTGTTTCGAAGGGATTAACCACTTCATTATTAAGTGCACAAAACTACAAATAAAATAAGTAAATGTTTGCCCTATATATTTTACAACAATATTGTCGTATTTCAACAAATACATTTAAGCTTGAGCAAATATTGGCCGATATAGAAAAATATCTTCGCGATATCTATGTATCTTATTTAACTATCCAGGCCTTTGGCCCATTCCGTAAACTACCTGCCTCCTAACCTAACCTAAATTTTTGATCGTTGGGTACTAAAATATTATGTAAATAATTTTAATATATTTTTCTATCCTAGATTATCAACCAACGTCGATGGATGCAAGCACTCAGACGATGTTTACTTTTGGACCATTCAAAAATGTTGCAATGGGTTCCCATCATCATAAGAATAAGGCCATATGGCAAGGTAAATATGATGAATTGATGAACCTTCTCCAAAATATAAAGTACTACCTGATCCAAAATAATTAATTCCATTTTATTTCATTTTTTTAATCATAAAATTATTTTTCAGAAAAAAACAAACTTTATAGGCAGACTTTCAATGTATCACAACTATTTTGTCCTTTGTGCTACAAAAATGGGGATGTGAACATGTACCCCACGCACAATTTAAAGGAGAAAAGTGGGAAGATTATATGCCCCGTGTTGAGGGCATATGTGTGCGAAATATGTGGCGCCACGGGCGATTATGCTCACACTAGGACCTATTGCCCATTATATAATCAGGCAGCCTGGCGCTTTTATCCATTCTAATTTGTTTGTAAAATGTAATTTATTTACCATTTTTATAAATAAATAACTTGTACTTAAAATCTTTTAATCTTGTGCCAGTGTTTTCTACTTTTATTAATAGTCGAATACCAGGGACATTTATGTGACGTTCCTAGCAAAAAGTCATGTAGGTAGGTACTTCAAATTTTTGTGCGTGTTAAAGTTTGGGCTCCTAATGAAAACTATATTTTTATTAATATTTCGAACCTTAAAATATATCCAAAGAAAGGAATCGGGACCGTAGTCAGGTTTTTATTTCATGGAGGGCATTCTTGGTTTATGAGGATGGTAAGTAGTGGTGTAATTAAAACCCTACCTGACGTCATCATTTTGGCCAGTTATTGACTCCATTGGTGATTACGTCTATATGGCTAACCATACTACACAAATTGACAGTTGTTAATATAAATTATTTATTTTCTTATGACAGATCCTGCTCTCTTCCTTAATTTGTGTATTATGGTTGGCCTATATTCTAGGCGTTTTGAAGTCAGTATTGTATAATAAATTCGCTCGTATCATCTCGTACCCAAACAGGCCTGGATTAAGGGATGGGGACTGGAGGAGCCCCGGCCCACGCAATATTGGGGCGCCAACTGGTCCAGTTTCTTCTCTTTTTTTTTTATTAATGTTTTTTGAATTTGAAGGTCACTAAACATTTTAACCCTGGATACACAAGGTATGCACCAACATCACCTTGTGTATCCAGGGTTAAATATAATTTATTATTACATTTTAAAACAATTTGAAAATTGCCTGTAATAAAGCAAATTTAAAGATAATTTATTATTGTTTCTATTCAGTTGACAATTAACAATTTCTAGACCCTAAACACCTAAACTTAAAAAAAAATACTACAAAATAAATTTGGAACCAGTAGTATGGTATTCTTTTACAAATAAAATCATCAGAAAATTGAATATAAACTTATAATATTATATTGATCAGGGCCCCACAAAAGTTTGATCCGGCCATGTGGCCAAGCGATAGAAATGTCAGTTTTGTGATATACACAGTTTGTCTATGTGCGAATAAACCATGGAAAAAAAATCAAAGTTAATTCTCACAACATTTTGATTTTGTTTTAGTAGTTCCCAAAATAGTCGCTTTCAGAATGTTACGAAATATTTACTACATCTAGTTACCGTTGAGATCAATAGATGGAGAACGTTGACTCAAAGAAAATAAAAATTGTACAAAGTTACAAGCAACTGTAAAGAATTTTTTAAAAAATTTCAACTATGCACCAAATATGAAAGATGTCAGCACCGTAATCTGCAGGCTCCAAATAATTTTTTAAATCACCATAATATTAGTAATTTTCTATGATTTCACAATGTGCTAAATGACTGAAAATTATAAACTTTGGTTTCTTTATAAATTAGTATACGGAGTTTTAGTGCGCAATGCAATAATTTTGGTTTTTATTTAAGTTATAATAATATTACATAATGTTTTATTTTTACAATGTTTATATTGTAAATTAATAATGTAAAAATTACAGTTTCTAAAATTAACACATGAATAATTTTGGCGTTATAATAGTCGTTAATCCCTTATCCTGTGAATCCTGTTGTACGATGCGTCTATTATTGGACGTCTCGTCTAAACGGATCTTATCCGTTATGCATCCACCACTGACGCGCATGAATAGATTAAGTAAGGTGATTCCCGCTACCGACCGCTCTTTGACTGATTACAAATAATTTATTTTAAACTAGGCGGTTCAGTGGCCTTCGGCCGCGTTCACCTCTTATAAGTGTCGGATGTGGTTGTTCACCTTCACAGGGTGGAGGGATAGTGGGAATCTAGTTAATCCTTTCATGCACGTCAACACTAATTAGATGGTAGATGCTTGTTGATTGTAATGACCTTAGACTTAGACCATTTATACTTA
Organism: Rhagonycha lutea; assembly: GCA_958510855.1. Classification (NCBI taxonomy): domain Eukaryota; kingdom Metazoa; phylum Arthropoda; class Insecta; order Coleoptera; family Cantharidae; genus Rhagonycha; species Rhagonycha lutea. Next base: position 17,933,766 of record OY294042.1, read on the forward strand.
CGCCCCTTTATATCCCTCTTTGAATACAAACTGAAGCAAACATGTGTGACGTCACTGGTGGGATAGTACCGAGATTTACGTTAGTAGTGAACTAAAATAAACTATATCATAATTTTTTTGACAGACTAAATATGTAATAAGTAAACACTTTTAGAACTAAAAATATAAAGTTGGCACAGATGTAAATATACTGTACAATGACTGTACTAAGTATTTTTTTTCATTTCGTTAACACAGTAACATCGTCAGGTGACTAAACAGAAAGTGACAAGAGAATTTTGGCTAAACATACCTACAGAAAGGGGTGTGGAAAAATTAAATTTTTGGGGATTTTTAAAATTTGAATAAAATAAACTATTTCTTCATTATTTATAGTTGCTATATTCAGGTTTAACTTAGCATGTAGCCCACCTGTGACGTCATTTTATGTTTGCTTCACTGCTTGAAAGTCAAGACGTGTCTATAAGTTTAAATGCTCTAAGGTTATGATGAACGATAGCCTAATAGGAAATTGTCGTCTTCTCAACCGGAATGGAAGTTCAGCTTAGCTTGGAGAAAGATTAATCCGAGGAATGAATACACGTTTGCTGGAATGATCACCAGTAAGGGTTTCAGCAGCAAGAACATCCTCAACTATATTTCGGATGATCATCGCTTGAGGGATTCTCCAACGATTGCTGCCCGACCAGTACCGGATTAAACCAGTGCGGGGATCGTAGCAAATGTTATCGCGAGGCCCCCATATTCTTTTGAACGACCTTCTTTTACCATTTTTCTTACGAAAACGCTATTTTTCCCGAGGCGAAAACAGGGATCACTGTTTTTACTATTCTGTCCTTAAATTAAAATCACTTTTCTGCCGGGCATGGGGCCCCTTAGCATTTGCTACTTCTGCTACTGTGGTGATCCGGCACTGTGCCCGACCTCCTCTTGGTAAACATTGCCTAATGTCTCCACCCAACAAGATGATTTTACCTCCAAATGGAATTGTACATTCCATCATATCCCAAAGAAGTAGATCGAGAACTTCAAGATAACGTCCTTGTGTTATTACCACTTACCACTTCGTCCCAGATAATCAAACTGGCAGCCTCCAACTCGCGATTTTGGCCTCGGATCAGAAGCGATGTTGATGATCGTTAAGTGGTACCGGAAACTTAAACCTTGAGTAAGCCGTCCTTCCACCTTTTAGTAATGTCGCTGCGATTCCTTCTGAGGCTACTGAAAACTTATAGAAACGCCTCAACTTTCAAGCAGTAAAGCAAACATAAATGACGTCACTGGTGGGCTAAATGCTATTTTAGTTCACCACTAACATAAATCTCGATACAATCCCACCAGTGACGTAACACATGTTTGCTTCAGTTTGTATTCAAGGAGATATTGAGAGGGACGTGTCTATAATTTTAAATGGTCTAAGGAAATTACAATCTTTCCCTTTCCTCTTAAAATATGCATCAAAGTGCTGTGACAAAAGTGTTTCCAATTCAACTAGGACCGTCGATAGAAAATAGTTTGATTGTTCCTCTCCCTTCATAGGCATGCAGAATGCTGTCAACAATGTGTTTTGTTCTCAATTGCATTTAACATAAGCATTCTTCGCCAAGTCTCGTATCTTTCTCCTGGTCTTAACTTTCATCATGATCGACTCGGAAGACTCAATCAGGAAGACTAAAATCAGAATTTTTTCTTCCTTGAGGTCTGAGGATATCGTTGATTTCTGCAAGGCATTATCCTTGGAAACAGTGGCGGCGTAAGGCATACGCTACACTGTAAAAAAGCACGTAAAATTACAGTAAAAAACAAGTAATTGTTACAGTAAAATTCATGTAAAAATACATATTGTGTGATATTACAGTAATAATAGTATTACTATTACGACTATTATTACTGTATGTATATGTATGTATGTATGTATGTAATGTATTTTTACATGAATTTTACTGTAAAAATTACTTGTTTTTTACTGTAATTTTACGTACTTTTTTTACAGTGTATGTACGCGACTGCGTACGGTCTCGCGTTTGATTTCGGGCCTCGCAAAATTATATAGAATTAGTAAAAAGTTTTCTAGCCCTGAAAATATACCATCGAATTCCTCGCCCTCCGGTCAACCTTGTGTCCGACCCCTTCTACCATACAAAATAATATAGGGGAAGGGGTTTCGCAAATTTATTTTGCGTACACTACAAAATTTGGTTACGCCTCCACTGCTTGACTATTCCTCATCGTTGAATGAGAGACCACGAGGCACTTGCTCCAAATAACGTCTCTGGCGCTACGTGGAGTATAGAACCCCGATGGAAACCAACGGCATAGAGATCAAGATCTTAACCCACGACTAGTTTCGAGGCGCAATAAATCCAGACTCGATGGCCAACCAAAGCCGGGTAAAATTCCTGTTAATAATAGCTTCAAGCAAGGACTGACTGTATAAGTATACAGACAGGAGTAAGGAAAAACGGTCAATAACTGGACGCACCAAAGAAATTAGCTCTGGGACCGTAAGTATTATTACATCTATTTTGCAAGCCAAATTTGGCCGAAAAAGCTGTAATAGTACCAAAGCAGAGTCTCGGGCCCCTTGTCTGAACTCTTGCAGAGGTATACTCCTTTGAAGAGAACTAAAGGGCAATAGACCTTAACCCACACAACTGAGACCTCGAACAATCTTGGTGCAATAACCAAGTTAAAAGTGGAACCTTGCAAACTCAATTGCCGTAGTGCAATAGATCTGCCCCTTTAGGGAACCAACATTTAAAGGTCATTGACTTTTAATAACCACGGAACCTAAAAGAGGGTCGCCTTGGCAACTCTTTAGCGGGAACCAGAAAGACCCGATGGGCCAAATGACCTTAACTCGTACAAATCGAGACCTCGACTCACCTTATTCTCAATAGTCTGAGTTAAAAGTGATACCTGGCAAACTCGAGGAACATGGTGCCGTAGGCCGCCACAGGAGGAATAACAAACAAAAGAACACCTAAGGGGCACACGTCTTAACGAACACTTAAGGCCAGTGACCCTGCGCGCGGCGGACTCCTAAGCGATAGCTTAAACTTGAGATGTGCAATGTAAATCTCTAGGGGTGTCCAAGGGTACATCAGTGAACCGGATGGTTCGAGTTGAAATCCACGCGGGGGTGGTCTTGCCCGGGTTAAATTGGAGCAAAAGCTTGCTTGGCCCTACCACCGTTGGTGTTGGACTCGCGGTGGTTGTGTGTTTTATGAGAGTGGGTGTGTATTTTGGGAAAGTATTTTAATCGAAAATTTTTCTTCTTCAGAAGTGAAGTCGAAGGTCGAACAACTACATCCAATATATATTTTTTCTAACTAAATGCGAAATTTCTGCTCTCTCCTGAAAAATTACTAAACATGGATATAACTGGATTGTACGCAAGAACCTCAACTTATCATGTCATTTGAAAACGAATTCTTCATTTTCTTTGTAGTCATAGGTTGTAGAGCTTTGATGCAGAATTTAAAAGATGGATTTGATTTCCGTCTGGTCATTATCAAAAGTACAAAAGTACGTCCGTATCTATAGGTATAGCTAATACTACCACTACTACTACTAACTGCCCTCACAGTTTTTCCTATCGGCTTAAAGTTCCGAGCAACAGACTTATGAGCCTGGTTTTGTTTTACTCGTTGGCCAACTGAAGAGTGTTCAACTCGTTGGCTGGGGGAGAGTAAAGGTCTTTTGAGACTCAAAAATAGTATAAGGTGATGATCGTTCTGAAGTTAAATTTTGTTTCTCTTCTCAGTAGCATAGCATATCCTTGTCTTTCAGAGTATATTGGAAGCAAAGCTTCGTTGACCACCTTCGTTGCACAATGGCATAACGATTAGGAATGCACTATTTACTAGCATCCGCCAGTTATCATAAGGACGTTTGGAGCGTTGGAGCGCTCGGAGCGGAGGGCGTGGAGAATCAGTTTTGACAACGCAATCACGTCACATCTCGGATCCATCATCATTTTTCTGGTTACATACGACTGAAGTTGGCCAATAACCTTGAAATTACGTCATATCGGTCATATCGTATTACTTTGTTAAGTAATCGGCCGAGATTACCTATATAGCTTTAGATTAAGCTAAATACGTGAAGATTAAAATTGTTGAGATAATCTAAAGAATTTTAAATTTTCACCTGATGTATAACTAATTATTACCAAAAGGTATATAACCAAGAATTTAATTTTGGGGGAGGGCCATTTACGTCCCCCAACTCCCCTTTGGCTACTTGGCCATTAATATGCCCCTAATATGCCATTAGATGTATTAACATCTAATACGTCAGAATTCGAATTTAGATTGAAATACATTTTTTCAGTACACCATATCACTAAATTGGTGACCCCCAGTAAAACACTAAGCATTTATTCTTAAATCTAATTTCTAAAAATAACAAAATCCCTCCTTCAGCAGAAGGTCATCGTCCATGGAGGCAATGAGTAGTGTCCGCACTCGGTCGGCGGAATCACGGAGGTGGCGAAAAGCAGACACAGAAAGGATGCAATGGGGATTAAATCGTGAAAATTTAACTTGTGCTCAAACATAGCAAATTTAGGTTATTAAATTTATATTTAAATTATTAAGTTTTTAATTTGTAACAATATTTATTATTATTTAATTCTCACGCATTTACTTTATAATTCGATATAATTTTAAAATATCTTATTTATTAAATTTATAATGAATAAAATCGGATGTGGTTGTTAGGCCTCACTATTGAGAGATGTAGCCAACATATGACTTTATATTAATCTTATGGTAATATAACAACAATTTAATACAGATTGCAAAAAAATTGTTTGTTTTTGGTCGCGCTGATGATTCGGCGCCCATGTACGGCATGCACAGTGTGCCCATGACCCCTGAATTGCAAGATATAAAACAATTTGAAAAAAAAAAACAGTGGCATCTTGTTAATCCATTCATGCGCGTCACTCCCATTCTGGAGTGTTCGTAGACCGATTTCAACCAAAATCTAAGCAGTTTTCAGTTCAATATAAAAGAACTAAATATGAAATTTGGTTGTGAAATTCTTATTGGTTTGGGAGCTAGAAAAATTCAGTGACATCCAGACACACAGACATACCACATAAATTTATTGATGTTTGGTTTCTTTTAACTCGTGGGACCTCATTGATGAATGAAAATTCGTCAAAATCTGAAATTAAATTTTTTTTTTCGATTGCAATGCTTTCCTAAAAAAGTAAAAAGAAATATTTTGCAAAAATTAGAATCTTTCATATTATTATATAATACATAATATTATAACTAAATCCATCCACGACGATGTAAACTGAAAATGGTAGAAGACAGCCGCAAACAACAGCGGAAGCTGTTTAGACTGAGCGTCTGAGCGACATACCAATATAAGAGAAATTAAATTCTTTTATTTTGTGAATCAGCGAAGTCAAGAGGTTTTGCCCCCCTCATAATCTTACTTTAAAAAAAAAAAACACTTTCCTGTAGTCAATTTAAAATAATATTTTCAAAATTTGCATAAGTTCTATATTTAATCGGAAATTAAGAAAGCATAATAATTTGTAAGACAAAAAACTCTTGGAACATTTGGAGCTATTTTGGAACTTATTTTGGATCTTACTTGAAATGCTGCAAAAATCATTACAACTATTAAGAAATCTTAATATAAACAACTGATTCTTACAAAAAAGTTCGCGAAAGTATATTTTTACTAACTAGTTGATTGAATATTGCAACTTTAAAAAGTTACAAGTTAAAATAAAATGATATATTAAATATAAGTTTTGTGTGAGTTTTGTCACTTATTGCGGCAGATGGAAATTGCACCACGGACGGCCAATATTAGCTTCTGGGCCCACGTGACTTTGCTGCTAATAAATTCGTAAAAGTGAAATAATTGTTGGTAGAGGAAGCAGGATTACCATTTATTAATCGCAATTTTATTACGATCCTAGAATTCAAAACTAATCGCCTCGGTAGCGTAGTTAGTTAGCGTGCGCTTTAAAGTTTTAATCCAGACCGAGGAATATTTTCATCATTTTTCAAGGTCACCCCTATTTTTAATTACATGGAATTATGTAATGTAATTTTCTGAATTGTATGTTATAATTAGCAAGAATTGGCATCTCGAAAGCGTCGGTTATTGTAAACAATTGCATTTTGTTCAAATTTTATTACAATAATCTTATTTTGAGAAGATGTGAGTAGATATTAAAAGCTCGTGAAAAAGAACTTTTTCTGAGATTCAAACTCGAAAATTTATACCTAACTCATGAATGACGTAATCAAACGGTTTTGAAAATTGAAACCATTTCAGAAAATGTTTCTAAAATTTATACAGATTCCAACCCCGATTACCTAAACTGATACCAAGTTCTTCACTGACACCTAAACGTTTTTTATCCGTTGCCTGCACATAACGACATCTAATATATAAATCTCATGAAAGAAATCGATGATTTAAGGTTATTACATTGAAATAGTTAAAAAAAAATGAAATAAATGTATTATGTGCTTGAAGGTGGCATTAATTTTTGTAAGAAGCACCGGATGTTTAAGAAATTATTTCTTATTATCAGCTATTGAAAATTGTTGATTAGGATTATGTAGAAAGCTGGAAAGAGAATGTAAACATTGAACATGGAATGTGCATATAAATGAACAAGGCTGTCATGAGAACGTCGTCGGAACGTCAGAAGTGTAGAAGTGATTTTATCCAGGCAAGCGCACAGGATCAGAAACGAGCAGCTGCATCGGATAGGGACTCCCTAGGGACAGGTGCTCCTCCCTTCGCCGGCCTTCAGCAGAAAGAGGCTTCGAAGGTGCATCGTCATTGGCCACTAGATTTCGGTCTAAAATGAACACTTCAAATGCTCTTGATGATTGGCGCATCCTAACATTGAACCATGGTGGCCTGTGACATCTAAGCTCAGCTTGTATCTAGATAATTATGCAAATGTCTTTCTGCTCACCTCTAGGACAATTCGCCCTCTTTCGTGAACCATATTCGTAGCATTGTGGCGGTGGTGGTAGTTTTGCGCTTTTCTAATACCTAGTGGGGGTACCTATCACTGCTAAAGGTCGAAGTTTACTAAAACTGACAAAATATCACCCTCGATGTCGTATTTTGAATTCTTCAGCTTGCCCTTTGCAGTAGCCTCTGGTGGCCCTTCACAGTTCCGTCCTAGTAAAATGTATCAACTGTAGATATTAAACTTTCAAGTTGGTTTATGTGAGTGATTAGTGCATTATACATCATTTTTATTGTTATATTCAACAAATTACTACTTTTAATCCACACATTTTAACAAGGTTTGTTCTTTTTTATTTTAAACTTAGTTTTGTATTTTAGATTAATTATATTTTTGTTTCCTTTAATACATCGTGCAATACTGATGATCATTTGCTACCCTCGTATCACATAAAATAAACTTTTCACATTTTGAAAATAATTAACATTATTATTATTATTTTAGTTAAAATTATTGTTGAGAAACCGGTACCACTTTTCTCTAAAGTAAAAGAATTGAAAATTTGAAAATTTGAAATAGTTAGGTTATTTTGAAAATTACCTAATATGTATATAATAGAACCCTCGATGCTCCGACTTCCGTAGATAAATTTAACAAATTAAATAAAATTTGAAATAAAAGTAGATAATTCCGACGGCGGATTAATTGGATTAATTGTATACCTTACCTTATTGGATTACATAGAGGCAACATTAACTCGGATATAATAATAATAGATATCTAATAATAAATAATATTATATCTTAATTAAACGTATTATACTAATTAATTATAATAGATCTAAAAATTGAATAATTGAAAGTTTTTGTTATAAGTACAATTAAAGTTACTTATTTGATAATTTTAACAGTAACTTGTAGAGTATTATAATATATACCTACTCTACATAATATAGCTAGGTAATATACCAAAATATTGTATGTGATTAACCATAGTATGTCAGATTTTCCAAATTTTTGTTCATTAGGTACATCTTCGCTTGTTTTGAATAAATATTTTAATTTAATGAATTTTTCAATGTTCACGTATTTTTTATTGTTTCAATTTTTAATATACATACATAGCTATAAATAGTAGGTATTACTGCTATGTAACATAAATGTATGTAAAAAGTACTGACTATATATGTAAATAGAAAGATTATTTGGTATTACACCATCAGAGCAAAATAATTAACGCTTTCTCGATCATCCGTAGGGTAGGGTTTGAATTATTATATCAAAAAATACATTTTTTTACTGTTACTAAGTAGTACCTAAGTTAATAGTAATAATCTTATATAATAATTCTAAATTAAAATAATTTAAAATAATTTTTAATAAATAAATAATTCATATTACTAATAAAAAAGTACCTACTTATATATTTTTTTAGAGAAAATGTACGTTCTTCAGTACCTATGTTTATTCCGAGAATGGGTGCTGGTCCCATGAGAATTATTCGTTATATTTATTAGAAACATTAATATTATCAACCGCCCGAGGTTGGCATAACTTGCACGTTCATGCTCTAAATTCTAAAATATAAAAAGAGCTCGTGTAAACTTCTTACATTTCATTATCAGAAAAGCATTTGACCATCAGGACCTAAAAATTTGAAGTATTTTTGGAAAGTTGGTGAGTAAAATTGTATTTTCATAAAACCAGTAGAGATCTGATAATAGCAATGTCACGTGTAGAAATGTGGCTCAGGTTGAAATGCATAATCCGCTAAAGAGTTCTTTGATTTTATAATTTTTTTGCTAATTTTTTGAATATACGTCGAATCCTAATGACGGCCCTGGTTTTTGGTGCTTTTGTGTTAATGGACTATAAGAAAAATTTAAAATCTACTTGTTGGATTACTAAAGATCTTTTCTCAACTATAACTTGTTTTATACATTAAAACCCCTTAATAAATTTAAAAATAGCTAAAATAAAATTCAATTTAATTTTATTAATACCGTCTATTTTTTCACGGCAACTTATATTTTTGAAAAAGGACTGTTTTTATTTTAACCGATCAAAGTAAAAATTTAAAATAAGCTAATATGCATAAATATATTAAAATTATTTTTGTAATAGGTATTACCTACTGTTATAGTAGAATCCGCTTATAACGAGAACTGACTATATAAAAGAGGTTGTATAGCGAGCATGGGTTTGTTTGGTTTCAAAATTCAAATGCACTGCTTTATATTGGTATATAAGTCGTTTATAGAAAAGTCCGCTTATAACAACCGTCCTCGTTATAACCGGATTCCACTGTATGTACCTATATAAATGTTATAATCTTTTTCAAAATTTTTAATTTAGAAATTTACTACCTACATAATTTTACCCAATATTCACAATAGTAAAAAATTTAATTTTCCCCGATGCGGCGTTTCAGATTATTCGTTCATTTCTAAGGCCAAGAAAATTTCCAATTTTTAAATTTCACGTGTCCTAACAACTATAATCTTGTATAACTGATGGAAATGAGCAGCCTGATAACGGAATTTTTTTATTGTCTTTTTGACCACTATCCTCAACCAATTATACATACTTAAGAGGAATCCTCAGAGTTGGAAAACACAAACTTTCGTAATTCGCTGTTATTTTGCCTATTACTCAAAAAAAATGCACAAAAGAGGACACTTTGATGGATGGATAAAAAATATATAGTACTTACTTTTGTTCAAATTTTTTTAATAATAAGCAAAAGAACAGCGAATTACGAAAGTGTGTTTTCCAACTCTGAGGATTCCTTTTAAACAATTTTTAACTAATTTAGTCAAAAATATTGCGGATTTGGATTTATTCCAGTTTGAAGTCGTTGAAAGGTACCTACTTGGTTTAGTTCGGGTTTGATCTGGTTGTGAGGAAGTCTGGAAGGAAGGTGAAAGTGGTCTATTTTTTAAATTATTTCTACTCATCAGTTACACGATTTTCAATTGAGTACATTTCCATACCGCTTCAATGAACTTTCACGGCGCTGTTATTGAATTGTAATAAGTATAGTACTTCATAGTTATTGCATTATGATGATTATTAGATAATACTCACTGGAATATTGGATAGAGTTTTGAATAATGGATAACGGATTTTGATTAATGCATTTCAATTATTGGCTTTTAATTTAGCTTCTTTAGATAAAGTAAGAAACGGAGAAGCTAAATTTCCCACATTTCAACAAATATAAGTGCTTCCTTGAAATCGTTGAAATAAAATCTTGTTTTATAACCAGGGCCGTCGCGCTCTACTAATTGTTCACAGTAGGGCGGCCAAAATTAGAGGCGACCAAAATTCCAAAAGTAATTGTCGAAAAAGGTCATTTACTTTGCGTTAGGGAATAAGTAGTAGAAATTTAGAAAATTGTATTAAAGAGACCGAAAAAGTCGACTGCAGGGGCGGCCAAATTAAACTTTGCACACGGGCGGAAGTACCTACCCCTGGCGACGGTCCTGTTTATAACAGTCTGAATTCGGATTTTCAAACAGTACAAAACATATAGCAACACAACTTTGAGATTTTTTCCAAATTAGAAGAAAATATTTTTCATTTTAGTTTCGCTGGAAACCGTAGAACTTCAAAAAATTTGTAATTTGTTGAGTTAGTTATAGCTTAAGTTAAAATTTAAATAATTATACAAAGTTTTGATTGTAGACTGATTTTTCTAAATTTTCGTCATTTTTAATTAATTGAATGAAAAAGTTTGGTAGTTTGGATCATTGCAGATGATCAGTTCTGACCGGATTCTGCCCTTAATGCAAAACGGTCGTATAGTTTAATCGCAGTGGGAAATTGTTGTTTTACTATTCAGGAAACCTACTGTTTAACGTGGATTCTGAACCATGAGGAGTGCTATTATACTTCAATTAAAAAAGAGCTTTTTTACCATCCTCAATTATTTTAAATAGAAGTTACATTAAGAAAAAATACCTGGTCATTTGACAAATTTAAGTAATTTAAATTGGAAGTGTCAAATATTTGAGGTTATCGTAAAACTTGTTGATTTATTTCAATAATATAATAAGTGATTTATATTTGAATAGTAATTATTTGCTCGATTAATAGGGCTAAAATACGGAAAAAATTCAAAATTTTTTACAAAAATAACCTTAATATCAAATAATAACCTTATTTTACATTTTAAATTGATTAGATTAGAAATTTTGAAAACTGATGGATGAAATTGAACGTTGACCTTTTTTGTGCAGAGTATGATGAATCAAACATCAAAATTTCTTGATATTTTGCGAAGATACTTTTTTTTATATCGGCTAATACCTACTTCTTAATGCGTATATGTATTTGTTGAAATACGACAATATTGTACACTTGATATTCAAGTGGTTTATTATCCCTTCGAAACAATATTGTCGTATTTCAACAAATACATAAACATCAGCAAATAATATTAGACGATAAGTACAGAAGAAGTATCCTCGCAATATCAATAAATTTTGATGTTTAACTGATTATTTGTACTATATTAATGTATTTTTTCCTACTTTATGTTTACAATATATTTTAGCAAGAAATGTAGCATTGAATATTGGATAGTATTGTTTACAACAGATCAATCGAAATTGCTTTCTATATTTCCTTGGTGGTGCTTTTTCGAGAACATTCATTATTATAAAACAAAAGCAAACGCAAGCTGTCGCTTTTTTTGAAATTTCAACCCTATACTAGACACTAAAGGCAACCACTTCAATTATGATCGATAAATATTTATTTAAGTAATGTATACACTTGAGAATACCATTGTTACGGGTACAAATACCTTTAAGTAGTTATGCATACAATCACAGTTTTGTTTATTATATTTTAAGCATACATAAAAATAAATATTGTACCGAATACAAATTTGAACATTGACTACTTAAAACAAAAAATTTTTTTAGCAGATTAGGTCCTCCTACTCCTATAATAACTTGAAATTATGTCGTTACATTTTGCCACGTATTTAATATTTAGATATACGGATAAAAATGTAATTTTGAGTTGATTAGGTAAAATAGTTGTATTTACCTTAATTTATGATACGAGAGGGTCGACTTGATATTTTATTTGTTTGCATACCGTATTAAACGTGTAAGCATTGCACGGCATGCAAAACCCCTTTTATTAGGGTTACAATTATTTCCGGTAACTTTTCATCGTATATGAATTTTTGATATTATAACACCTGTAGAAACAAAAATGATTAATGTCTTAATTATAAGGTGTGAAAGATAACTTGATAAATTTACATGATATTAATTAAGGGAGATTATAATAAATTAATAAAAAGTGACCATGAAATTAGTCTTTTGTTTTTTAATTTAGACGTTTAGACAGAGTCGATCTAATTTCAAATCTTGTTCAAAATTTATAACAATTAAATTAACTTAATTTCGAAGCGGCTAATGACCTTAGCGGTCGATGAAGATTAAACTATTAACCTAGTTTAGGTGATTCCTAAAACAAAATGCGATCTATTTTATAAGGAGATTCGACTTATAAACAATCTTGTTCACAATAATTAAAAAAAAATAGGCAGTTTACAAACCCCGATATAAAGAGAAATGCATAATCAAACTACCCAGTAGGTATAGTGCTAAATTAATGGGGTAGATATATTTAAAAGTGATTCAGATCCTTCATACCAGACATTTATTTGTATGTTTAATTCAACTGTTAAATTGGCATTTTATAATAAACTCATAATAAACTCTCGTGTTACGGATATTTGCTTATAATGGACTTCTAGGTTAACAATATTTCAATATACGCTTAAAATAAGCATCCGCTTATAATGGACCAAACATTTGGTTAATTGAAGTACATTATAAATTATAAGCGGAATACATCTTCAACTATCTAATATACTGTTTTTTAGTAGATGATAGTAATTTATTCACACAATTGCATTTCGTTTGCAGTTTGCCATAAACACTGTCATTTTGATGCATCATCAGAATAATTAAAGTGTTTATAATATTATAAACTAAACTTCGTCCGATGACATTAATGTGTCATAAGAAAGCATTCTTACTAATGAAGTTTTTAAACAAATAAATTAATTAAACGTTAGTAGTACCAAATAGTTTATAATTCGGTTGTGAAATTATACTGTGATATCAGAACACACTCGAAAATGGTGAATAATACATTTCGAAATATTTCTTAACAAAAGTTTGCGGATAGTTCGGATAATTAATCCAAAAGCATTCTGTATAATTTGGATCTACTGTTTTCCATGGAATCTGAACCACGGAATGTTAATTAAATTTATTCAAAGAAACTGTCAACGCATCATTTCTAAATACGTTCACTGCGGATGCCACGGTTTGATTCCGGGAGAAATAAGTTCAAATTTTAAAATGGAACGTTTAAAAATAAAAATAGAATAAACCATTAACGTTTACTAAACGTAAACAAGGGCTTACAGTCTAACGTGGAAACCAAACCATGGCACAAATAACTATTCGTCGTGACCTTTAACAATGCTTGTTAAAGGCTTTCATGGCAGATTACACCTCGGTGGTTTGCCATTGCCTTCCGAGGGAGAGAGACGGTCAGAATAAAGTTCTTACTTCACTCGGATTCGAACCGGGTGATTAGCGTTCATAGTCAACTCGCGTGAACGCTATGCTCCGACCGCCTTTTCATAATTATTGATATAATATTTAAAAAATATTTTAATACCCAGGAAATATTTTAAATATACTGAAACAATTTCACACTAAATAGCATAAAAATGTAGCAACTAGTAACTTGAATTAGGTACTATAGAAGTTAATTTGATATATTACTTATTTTTAAGAGGAATTCTCAGAGTTGGAAAACACACTTTCGTAATTCACTGATATCTTGCTTATTATTCAAGAAAATTACACAAAAGTATATATTTTTTAAAACAGGACACTTGGACGCAGGCCGTGTTGTTTTAAATTTTTTTAAATTCAAATTTTTTGAAAAAGAATGTTTAAAAAAACTTGAATTTAAAAAAAATTTATTTCGGCGACCACCTTGTACTCTGTGGCTACCGTTACACTTTGCGATTTCGGACCACGCGAGCACTCCCAGTTGTACCTACTCCGTCGTGCAGTTAACGTCGAGCTAAATTCACATTTTAAACGTATTTTTGGCTTAAATTTGCAGCAAAATAAAGCGAGATTCACAGTAGCACAATTTGCCAAGTTGGAAGACCATAGGAGGATGTTTTTAATGAGTTTAGTGTTGCCAAAATGGCTCTGGAGCGTGCAATGCGTAGAGGAGCGAAGCGGCGCGCGGAAGAGTCTATTATTTTAGCATCATAATCATCTACGACAGAGTTGCAAAAAAAACGAGATTCACCCTCGTTCTAGTAGCACAATTTGCCGAGTTGGAAGGGCCTAGGGGGATGTTTTTTAATGAGTTTAGTATTTAACCTATTTGCAATGGTTCATACAATTTTCGATTTACAGTTGCTCTTTGGACCGTTTTTATGAGAATATGATGCTTCAACAATTTTTAAAATTGCGGTCCGGGTGTGGATCCACTATTCCCACTTTTTTATTGCAAGGTTCGCTTATACTATAATATACTTACTTCAGAGGTTCTTAATATACGGGTAATTATCCCTTATTTCTAGCTTCCAACAGCCGATTTTTGTCTTCTTCTTCTTAGTTTAAGCCTTAAGGCTTGTTATTACCAACATCTGCGTCGTTTCCTTGGCAGTGTTGGTTCTGTGAGCATATACAAATTTTACATCCATTAGGTAGCTTGCTAGACTTGCCGTCAGATGTGCCATGTATCCTGGTTTTTATGTTAATGGTGGCAATTCACTAACCCAGGGGACCACCGGCTTAACGTGCTTTCCGAAGCAGTCTGCACTGAGAAAAATGTTTTTAATTTAAACTGATGAATTGTTTTAATTCAAGAGTTTCGATATGAATTATAATATTTAATGATAAAAATCTGTAATCTAAAACTACACAGAGAAAAACTTGTAATACTTAAAAGTAGAACAATTTGTGTCTAAATTGTATACAAGTACAAATTGTATGAAAATTTAGAAAATTTAGTACTCTTTTTTAAGCACAATTTTACTCATTTCTAGCGCAATTACTATTTTCAACACAAATTGTACTAAATTTTCACACAATTTGTACAATTTTTCTTCACAATAGTCAGTTAACAAAATAAAAGTTGTCCGGTCTGAAGTCACAAGTAATTATTAGATGTTCGGATACCTTCTGGTATTGATATAATTTCCGTAAACAAAAGCAATTAAAAATACTTGATGTAGTTTGTTCACTGAAAGAAAAACTGTGCTTAAAAGTAGCACAATTTGGGCCTGGATTGTCAACAAATCCAAATTATGTTAATATTATGTATAATTGTGTTAGAAAGGAGTGCAATTTATTGTATACATAATTTTAAAACAATTTGGATTTGTCCATTAAGACCCAATTTTGCTATTTAATTATTTTACTATTACTTTTAAAAGTAGCACATGTGCTTAAGCGCATTTTCATGGTCTCTCTTTAAAATATTGAAGTATTTCCAATTCAATTTTTCTCTTACAATAAATTATTTGATAAACTTCAGTGTTCAAAACCCAAATATTAAAATTTGAAAAATATTTGTCATCATTGTCTTCACTTGGTTACGCTAGAAGGTTAATGCTTGTTAACATGTGATAATGAATGGAATCAATGGAAGTTTAGCTGTATGGTATCCTTAAATACCCTTAATGGTATCCTGAATGATATTTGAGCCGGTCTAGGACATTGGAACACGGCCGCTTGAACGCACAGACGATTGAACGCGTGCAATTACATACAATTGCACCCACCCCCTTATTATATTTAAATATAATAATAAATTATTCATTATTAAGACAAATGCACAATTAACCATCCAAATACGCAGTTTAACAAGTTTAAAAAGTTTCAATTGCTTTAACTGCGTTGGATCCGAGGTGGAAGGTGGTTATCTTGTCAAAACTGACTCTTTCACGCCTCCACTTCGCGCCGCTCCGCGCGGGACGCTCCAGAGCCGTTTTGATAACACTATACCAATTAAAAATATCCGTTAGGGGCGTCTAACTGGGCAAAGTGTTCTATGTGCTATGAAAAATAAATTTCTCGCGTTCAAACATCCCTGCGTTGTTTAAACGGCCGCGTTCCAATGACCGGCTCCGTATTTAAGCTGTTTAGAAAACTAAGGCATTTCCAGTAATTAAAATAACCAATAATTTTTCTTATTCTCTATGTAAATCATCCACTAAATTTATGGAATTAAGAATGTTAACAGAGACAATCGGAGCATAATGGTCAAGCGAGTTGACTATGAACGCTAAATACCTGATTCGACTACGAGTGAAGTAAGAACTTTATTATGACCGTCTCTCTGGTCGTTCAGGTTGGAGGTTCTACGTTAGGATGGCTCCACTTCGTAGGTAAAAAATGTAAAATGCGAACAACCCAAATGCCAATTCGACGAGGTTGGTAGTTTGGGGACCGGACAACGTCGAAGACGTTCCAAAACCAACTTTATGATGAAATATATTAATAGGAATATTTTCTTTCGATTCAATATGTAAGTTCTTATTTTAAACTCGAGCGCATTATTATACTTAGCAAATATACAAGTTCCGACTGAAAATCTTGTCCAATGTAGAGAGGAAGTATATAAAATCACAGTAAAAGATCAGTGTTCATAATAAAAATTCGAGTTTGGGAAAAATTTGAGTTTAAAAGTTCGAGTTACGGAAGTTTATATTTTAAACACTTTTAATATATTTCATTTTGCGGTTGCGCCTTCCTTTGCGTATATTATGTATTTAGCCGTCTTCATTTTAAAAATCACTCTGTGACTAAAGCCTCAATTATACTCATTTCAATTATCACTTATCATTTAACATTTAAAAATTATGTATAGCCATTTATTTTAACCATTGCCTATCTAATTATTGGTTAACCCTTTTAAATGTTAAATGATAAATGTTAAAATGTTGAATATAAATCGACCATAAAATTGTAAAGTTCCCGCAAGGAATCTTGGCCGGGCAAAAATTAGTCCATTCTACATTGCGAGAACTTTAATAGATTATTATAGATGACAACTGTAAAATATAACCTAAAAAATGTTTGACATTTGACAAACATAACCTAAAAACATCGGAATTATTGTAAATCATTTATTACAAATAAAGTATTTCGATTACATTCGACATTAAGAATGTAATGTATTTTATAAAAATTGGAAATAAGCTTTGGATTTTTGTTAGTTCAATATGTTGCCATTGGATACTAATTTTTATTTTAACTCATAAACCTGTGATCTTTGGAAATTAGCGCGAGCATATTTGCAAAGATAATTAGGCAAACAAAATAATGGAAAAGCTTTTACCATAAACCATCTCGCCTTTTCGCTTCATAATTTGATCGAAGTACGCAATTTTTAAATATTGGATTTTAAAAATTAAAATATTCTCATTAAGTCCAATTAGTTGGAATTGGTCTATAAATCACCTTCAATAACAATTTGTTAAACTAGATACACGTGCAATTTAAATGTGAAATGTTTTCCCACAATGAACTTGCCTAATAAAGTGAGTAAATTCAACACGCAACGTGTTGTAAGTACGTATGTTTTAACACAGGCAATAAAATTAACCGCGGGGGCGCGAATCCAACCATGATGTGAGGTGAACGGTATCGAGGGTAGTTTAGCTTAACTGCTAGGTTTTAGTATTCGATTATAAGCTTAGGTAATTTGTGTATTCTCTCTAAGGATTTTATCATCAACCAAACTGAACACTCGTCATATCCTTTAAAATTAACTGTTGTTAGTCATGAACACACTCGAACGATTTACAAATATAGGTACACTTTAGTACTTATACGGTGTCGGCCAAAAGTACGAAAAAATTATATTTTCTTGTCTAAATTATCAAAATGTCAAATTTAATAAGATATAGAAGCTACAGTTTAACATGGAGTCCAAACCACGGGCATGAACAAATTCCACGGGAGTCGAAATCGCGGCACGAGAAGGAAAAATGGAAGATGAAGCAATAAATATCATTTTGATAAAGTGCAAACAAAAAATGAGTCATTGCAAATTTTATCCTGTACGGAATTTAAATAAATGAACGTGGCAAAACTTCAAATTATCTGAGCAACTTAGTTATTTGCAAGTAGTAAATCGTTAAAATAATAAAAAGGTGGTAAGAGTGAACTTTTGCTTTGTAAATTTATATTCGTTCTCGCTCAATTTTTCAATGAACTTTCCTGATAAGTTTCGAATATATTAATTTTTCCTTATAGTATCAAGTCTTGATTTACACTATCACATAGGAAGGAATAATATCTAAGGTTAATGTGCACGCAAAAGTTACGGTTAAGCTTAGATAATATGCATGTCTGTCAGTCTATCGCGAGATGGCCATCGCATTTACGCATTTATCTTCCAGATAGAAGGTTTGACAGTATATAGTGTTCACCTTGCTGGCCATAATCACGCTATTTTATGTTTATGTTTAAATCCTTTGTTTGATAAAAAAAAGTAAAATATATTTTTGTCTTTCACTTTCAAACTTAAATTTGGACTGGAAAATTAAATTTTTGTACTAATATTTAATTAAACTTAAGAGAAAAATGTAACATTGAATTTTCTCAACCACCCAGTAATTTGTAGGGTAGAAATCGTTCAGTGTGCTTTCTTTGGTGATGGGAAATACTAAGCCCTTCGAAATGAACTTGCCTATGCCGCCTCCCAGGCGCGGCTGTAATTATCTCACTCAAATATTTACTTTGCATTTACCTTTTAACTATTTGGATCGATTTAGCACTGATGGTCATGGAAGCAATTTATAATCTGTATTTGTAAATATACGAATATAATCACTTTACATAAATCATTTTCAAAAAATCATTTAACTCTTCCCTACTCAAAATATATAATTTCTTGCAAAATAAATACCATGTCATTTCAAATAATTTAAAAATAAATTGTCAATTTTTATAATCTGTCGCTTGTCATTTTTATTAATCTTTAACTTCATAAATTTTTTTGGCTCATTTCAAGATCCTATAATAATAGGGAAATAAAAAAAATGTTCTGCAATTTTGAAAATTATTGGAGATTATTAACTTCAAAGGTAAAGGGGGTTTAGGTACCCCATTAAATTAGCCCGATCGAATATAATATAATTTAACGAAAATTGTTTTATACCGGGTGACCCGGCCGCCGATGTGAAAAGAATGAAAAGGGTATTAGTTTGAAGAGATTTTTATTGCGCTTCTAACACTTGATATTTTGTTCTTTAATTTGTGTTAAAAACTCACTAATAAAATGCAAAATAGCACAAATATTATTTGCCTTGTTTGAATTTTATTGCAATTGTTTTTGCTTGAAAACCAATAATTCCAACAGTTACTTTGACATTACAATAAATTTTGTTCAAAATGTACGCAAACACAAGTTATTCTTAACTTGTTGGAAATTATTAGTTTTCAAGCAAAAACAATTGCAATAAAATTCAAACAAATCAACTGAAGTTTTTTTAAATGCGCTGTTTTACATTTTATTATTGAGTTTTTAACAATAATTAAAGAACAAAATATCAAGTGTTATAATCTACATACATTCTTATCCGTTCTGATAGGAAGCAGGAATTAAAGAAAAATCAATTTCCCATGTAAATTTCCTATGTTCACATCGGCGGCCGGTCACCCGGTATATTAAATAGCTACATTTTTAAAGAATTGCGATTGCATACGTAATATTAGAGTTGCCTATGGCCTCTTGAGTCTCCCCTTCAAAAATATTGCGTTAGGTATTGAAACATTTATAAACCATAATTCATAATATTAATTCAGTATATAAATACCACATTATTTCATTACACAGTTAAATAATTTTCAAATAAACGAAATTGATTAAAATATAAGCAATAACCTGTGCTTTATTGCCTTTATTTTAAAAATAACAACATGAACCTAACCTAAAAACAAAATATGAATTAAAATTACTTCATCAAAATATTTTTAAATGCAAGTTAAATTAACTGTTAATTAAATGCAATAAAAATGTAATTGCTTGAACGTGTTACGCTTTTGTTAAAGCTCCTCAGATAGCTTTAATAGGTAAGAATAAATATAATTTTACATTCGTCAACATTTATAAAAAGATTATTTGTAAATTACTATAAAAAATTTTAATTTATATTATACTAGCTGGAAGGCCCGTCCACGGACGGGTAGCTTGCCAATGTTGAAAACTCGATTAGTGTGCAAATCTAACCCAGGGGAGGTAATTTTAAGTTGCTAAAACCAACGATAACGACCAATGACACGCTGGAACAAATTATAGTTGAGAATAGGTCTTTAATAATCTGCAGGTATATTTTAATTGTTACTTCTTACAAATCATTATAACAAAACCAGCAACAAAGAGAATCGTCTTCAGGAATCGACGTTCATTGAAAAATTAGCACAAAAAAATATAAAAGTAAAGAACACCTTACCGGATTACAGGTTTCAATCACATTCACGATTCTACTCGTGAAACTGATATCATCAGTTTTAATGAAAATACAATTTTACTCATCAATTTTCAAAACAAAATTAAATTATATCTCTTTTTGCATACTAAACCTATTTGAGGAGCTTTAACAAAGAGGAAACATGTGTCAATAGTTTTAAATTTTTTTTTTTTTTAGATTTTATACTTAAATACCTAGATCATACTCTATCATCTCACAGTTTCTTAGAATTTTTTTTAAATGTTGCCAAATTAGGAACACTGAAATAAGGCAAATCTGTATTATACATTTTAATGTTTAAAGGAAAGAAATTTTAGAGACAATCTAATGAATTGCATGCATACAAACTGCGACGGCATTGGCACCGGGATTTCTTATGCAAATTTCTGTGTAAATTTAAAAAATGAATCTTTTACCTCAAAACCGTTTGAACACAAAGTTACCACAAAATTAAGGTATCTATTCTTAATTTTGAAAAAATGTAATCTTTACTAATATAGTCTTTATCTTTACTACTATTAGAGAGTCTTAACAACCACTCAGTAATTTTCCATTGCCTTCAGAGCCAATAAGGCCATTTAATCTTCTTCTTCAACTTTTTTTTAGATCGATGATCTGTTCTGTAAGTAATTATGTCAACTTTCCTTGGCACAATTACCACTGTAAGCATTGCTTTACATCTGGTAGGTAGCTTGCTGAGCTGGCCTGCAGATGTGCCTGTATCCTGTTTTTTTATGTTAATGTTAGTAATTTACTAACCCAGAGGACCACGGGCTTAATATGCCTTCCGAAGCACGGAGACTAGTCATGGGAAAGTTTGACCCTTCCCCGGATGTGAACCCGGTACTTCGCATTCGTAACCGATTGCGTTAGCTACAAGGCAATAACCGTCTAATTTACTATCTGTTCTATTTAATTTAAGAAAGGTTTGAACTAACATAATCTCTTACTTTTGTGTTTTGAAAATAAAACGTTTTGTTAGAAAATCTAAAGAATACTGTACTTATTCTTAATCCTAAGAAAATCGGATTATAAGTTAATCTTGAACCGTTTCGCAAGTAATAAATTGTGAGTACAAATTCAGGGAACCTCCGATCATATTTGATTAAACAAAATTATTTGTTTTATTATAGATTACGATTTGAACTTTTCAATTAATTTTGTTTTATATGAGCCTCTTCCTCAAAAATTTGATTAGGACAGCAACAAGTGGTATTCTCACAGTGGTCACCCGTCCAAATAGTACAAACTGCGATTTTCTGACGTAAGCTGGATTATGACTATAAAAAGAAAATAATAGATAACATGATTCCATTATTCCAAAAACTTCTTCTACTCAGATTTGATGCTAAATAATGAGTGCATTAATGAGTAATGCATCCTTCTTTTTGCTGAGTAGCAAAAATAGTATTGTCAAAATAAGTTTTAATCAACCTGCACAGCAACTAATAAAATAAGAAATAATTTTCATTACTTTAGCTGTAATTAGCAAAAAAGTGTTAATTATGATTGATTAGTATGGATAAATTATGGAGTGCAAAACAAGTTAATAAGGGTAGTTAAATCTATATATTTAGGCTCCATTTAAAGTGGAGAAGCATCAGACGTTGACCGGGGATGGATTATAAGCGTATTATGTTGTACATAAAGGCATGGATCATTTCACATCACGTCAAATCAAATTCCAATCATTTTGCATTGAAGCGTTTGACGGCTTTTCAATATTATGCCTCGTTATAATTTCATACACTATTGTATAATTCATATCACTTAATTAATTGTCAAATCAACCAATAACCGCTGATCTTGAAACGTTATAAAATTATATCGAACAAATTTTGAGTTTTTGTTATCCAAAAATTGTCAAAATTCATCATTAGCATTTGATCATTATTAAACCGCAATTACGTCAAAATTATGAATATCTTTTCAAGTTTTAAAAAACCAGTAGACAGGAAGTGATTTTTGATGTGTGCAAACCTTATTCCATTCTTTTTCATAGCTCAACAATAGAAGTACAAGCATAACAATAAACTGGCATATTGCCGCGAGTGCCCTAGTTGTACAAGCATGGGATCTGTAATTTTAAAGGCAGGACAATTATTTGTTATACAGCAGGATTTCGTTCCCCTGCGGTTTTCTTCAATTTACTAGCATATGCCTATAATCACATCTCGCTTCACTTAAATATTTTGAGAGCTAAAATATTGTAGTGCAAATATTGCTTCACGTTTTTAATTCATACAATATAGATTTTCAAAATTCAAGTTACGATATTCAAAAAATTATTGTTAGCCTAAAACATAATTTAATCAAGAATTTCATTTTGTTATTGTTGTACCTATAGTCTTTTTCGACAGTTATCTTAGGTAAACCAACTATGCTACCCATGTAATTTGTGTTACATTGTGCAAAACTTATATATTCTTTACTAATTTATTTATTGATTTTTAATTTACTACTGTTTATTCCATTTTAAACAAGGTTTTCTTATAATTTCAGGTATTGAAAAAACATTAAATGATACAAATTATTTTTTTTTTAATATGAAACTTTCACTATTTTTGTAAGCCATTTTATACATTTTTATATTTTTTTTCAGTTTTTGTTAAGGTATTTCATACTTTTCTTTTTGACTTTGACGTTTGTCAGCTGACCAGTCTTCATTTCTGAAATCCACATTCAGTCCGAACAAGAAAATCATGAATTCCGTCTTTTTCCGAATTTAATATAATTATTTACAAACTGCTTTACTTCAAAATTAAATTATTTCAATTGCTGAATATAGTCAGAACTATGGGTATGTTCCACTTAAAGCCCACGACAACCAAGGTCGATCGTCAGTCCATTCAAATAACCGCGTTCGATCTTTAGTCCAATCAAAGAACCACGGGACCATGCCGCGGTCGTCGTGGGATTAAAGTGGAACGCATCTTATGAGAGCTCCAATATAACTGAATTCAATTCTTCTCCAATAACTCGAAAACAGTGAAAGATATCAGAAATATTGAAGAAGTTAAGTGTTTAGCGTAAAATTACGAATATTTTTTATTTTAAATATTTTTGATATCTTTTTCCATCCATTTTCGAGTTACAGTAGAACCTTAATTATCCGGGCCGGCTGGGACCATGCTCTGCACTGATCATTGAAATACACGGATTAGTATGTAATCCAAGTACAGCTCTGAAGTAATCAGAAATTGTAGACGTTTGATTTTACATAGTATACTATCGAAGTTACAAACGCCTACGGATAAACCACCGGCACCGCACGGATAATTCAACACGGATGATCGATTATAACGCACCCACGGATAAATCGCCTCACGGATAATGCGTGCACGGATAATTGGGGTTCTACTGTATTAAAGAAACCATAACCTCGTTTTTTTATAACAATAAAGAACATTAAAAATATAATATTTTTTAATCATCAGTCGTAACGTGGATATCGTTGTCCTTGTGTTATAAACTCACTCCATAACCAAAAATTTATTCTAAAAAGGAAATAAAATAACAAATAACCTAAGCTCTTATTTTTCCAAACCTATCAGAGCTTACGTTATTTCCTTTTTAGTCGTTGAGCTAGCGGTTGATAGCGGAAATCTCAGTAATCCATTCAGAACGGATAATATCCAATAATCCGATAATAATAATTTTAATTGAATGAAATTGGGCCTTAGTACTCAAGGTCAGTTTGAAGATAAGTGCAGTGAATTACAGTCTCTGTAGCCACCGATTCGATTTTCACCTGCTACAGAATTATTTGTAGGTACCGTGGTTTGGATTAACACGTTAAAGTATCGATCCTGTTATGCCTCTTAATCAGTAAGCAATAATTGCACATTCTAGGTAAAAGAAGAAGCAGATCCTTCCACTGCACAGAACATGACTTTTAGCCCGAAATTCTACAATTTTAGAAGATTTCAATTGCTGACGAAAGAAAACACAGAGTACGACTGAAAAAAGTCTAGCGTTTGTACATTGTCATGCTGCAAATGATAGGAAGAAAAGTTTTTTCACACACGATATGTTCGATACTTTTTCCCAAAAGTATCAGCTCAGTATTTATTGATTTAACGATGATGGATCCGAGATTTGCCGTGGTTGCGTTGACAAAATCGACTCTCAGCGCCCTCCGCTCTAGTCCCCTACGATCCGGACGCTCCAAACCGTTTTTACTAACGCTGTACTAACTCAAGATATCCCCTAGACCGGTTTTATTTGGCAAAGTGTGCTACTGAGAAGGGGATGGATCTTTTTGGGAAAATTTTGCTTCGGCTATTGAAATTTTGTTGTAGACCCGGGTAGACCGCACACTATTCGCTGGGTGCTTGACATCTTTTTTTTTTTGCACCATTTGTCCGTAGCGGACGCTAGCGTCGTTTACGCAACCAGCCAATAGGTGCGTGTCATCTGACCACGTTTTTGCCACCACTATGCACTTCGCACCCAGCGAATAGCAGCATCAAAATTTGACATGTCATGCTTAGTTTATAGATATTCCAACAAAATGTTTGTTTTTGTTTTATTAGTTTAAATTGAAAACCAATAAAACAAAGTTTTTTTAAGCCATTACACTTGTCATACCTTCTAATCCAATATAATAATTTGCTAGAAAGCACCTCCTTCTCATTTTTTCGTTCATTCATTTATTACGAATTGTAATAATTTTAGCAACCCCAAAAAAGATTACAATCTATAAAATAACGGAAATTATTCTGATTTATCACAATTCTCTTTTAAGTGAGACAAAAGACTGAGCAATTATGCTTACACGTGGTCTATTACTTATGATAAATTTTACAACCTACAAAGTAGATGCGTTTCTGATAAGAATGACAAAGAGCTCTCCTAAAGAGACTTAAGTTTTTCTGGAAAAAAAATGAAATGCAAGTGGGTAAAAAAAAATTTTTTGATAAGGAATTCGCTTGCGGTGAGTCAAACCGCAAAGTCGAACAATGGTTACTAATTGAAAATTTTGAAAATGTAAAAGTAAAATTTATTGGGAGAAAGAGTTTGCTATTATTTTATTATACGTAAGAAAGGAATAATCATTTGGTGAAGAATTTAGAAAAATCACCAGTTTAGTTTTGTCAAGAAAAAATTTATCGAGAGTGCAAGGTCACGCGATAACCGCCGCATGGGCGACAGTCATTGCCTTGCAGCTAACGCAGTTGGATGCGAATGCGGGGTACCGGGTTCAAACCTGGGGAAAGTCAAACTTTCTTATGACTAACAAAAAACAGGGCTATGGCACATCTGAAGGTTAGCCTAGCAAGCTGCTACTGGATGTAAAACAACTATAGTCCAAAAATGGATATGCGGACTACTCACCAATCCGTCTTGCCATCGTGGTGAGTTATGGCCAAAACCTCCATTACTGAAGAGGCCTATGGTCCAAGAGTGGACTAGGGTAGGCTGAAGAAGGGCGACTAAAAATTGGAACTACGAAAAATTATAGTTTTTCTCCGACTGAGCTAGCAATTATATTATGGAAGTTTCATTTGGAAATATAAGTTGAAAATTTATTGGGATTGAATTTTTCTAGTTTGATATACTAAGTATAGAATAATCCGACCGTAAGTTTGCACAAAAACAATCTAATTCAAATGGCCAGATTATCATAACCCAGGCGCCGGGAAGTTATTTCACGTCCTTGTACCTCATAAAATTTTTCTTCAAAGTAAAATTAATTCTCAATTTCAACATCCAAAAATATTAACTTTCAATTACCAAAAATTTCTTCCGTTTTAATTCTAGAATAAATGCAGCAAATAAACTCTTCAACATTTTTTTTTTCTATTTCAGGTATTTCTTTGCACTCGCTAAAATTAACACGACCTTGCGTCTTGGGAAGTAGCACGCAAGTCCCCCTCACGGTTTTTTCAAACCCAGAGGTGTCGCATACATTTTCAAATTTCAAAAATAATAACCAAACAAAAACTTCTTCATCCCAAAATAATGCGACATCACATATTATAACTTATGGCAGGTTAACCCAAAAAACCAAGAAATCTGATACACCGAAGTTCATTTGGGCCGCAAAAATATACGCGGCGGGCCAGTTTAACAGGAGAAATTGAGAGACGAGCTCACAAGTTATTGCCCAAAATTATTTTTTTCTATTGTTTGCTTTATTAAAATCAGTGTTTTGTAAAATTTCACTTTATTAAAATACAACTTCTATGTTTTGCAATTTTTAGGGACCCAGTAGTAACTGTATTAATTTGATTGAGTACGGTGAATACTTTTTGATTACATTTGATTAGTATCTGGTTTCTGGTAAAACAGGCATTGTTTAGTGCTTTTTAAATGTTAAGCTTTTCGTGGCAATTCACAGTATTAGGTATACATTAATCAATATATTTAATTTATTATTTTCGTTTTTGTTTGTAATACCGATATTTTGGTGGATTAAAATTGCTTACCTTTTCTCTTGGGATTTCAACGTTTTTGGGATGGCTTCAGGCTCCTGTCTGTCGGTATCAAAGTCTTTACGATTTAGGTTTGAATATTGATCTGACGGGATTAAAGAATATCGGATTGTGACTGTCACGGAATAATATTGGTGTTTTTTTCCTACCCAATTTTGATTTTTTGTGGTTTTAAATGTTCAATTTACAATTTTTGTGTAATTCTGTTGATTATATTTTGTATGGTGGTAGGTAGAGACTTTTTTATTATATTTGATAAATATTATTGAAGTGACAATAATTTGTTGTATTACCAACTCCATCACAAGAGACAGATTTTTATTGCGCTCCTATTGTTGGAACTTTTTGAATAAGCTCATTCCAGTTGATTCCCCTAGCATCTTGATAGAGCTAAGATATCACAACAGGAAGCGACAGATGAAATTGGTATAGGTGATTCCAATCTCGCGTCTCACCCATCAGTGAGGGCGGGTGTTTAGTGGATGAATGTACTATGAAAACGATTTCATGCATTGATGCAATGGGGCGTTATACGGGGCTTTACATTCTCAATTCATAACAAATCCATTGACGGCGGTTTTTAACTAACATTTGCATATAGAAGCTCGACATAAAGAAATTTAAAAAACATTACTTGAGCATTTGTATAGGTACAGGGTTTGCTAAATTAAATTTTGATTTTTGACGTTTTCATAAGAAGTAAATAAGAAAAATGACAATTTAAAGTTGGCAACCGTTTTGTTTAAAAAAAAAAGTTAAAATATAACCAATAAATGTCATCTGACAAAATATTGACAGATTTTACCATAATTGGTACTTTATAGCATTTAATCAGTTTTAGTCATGCGGTTAAACTGTAGATTTGTTCACTTATTCTATAATACAAAATAAACTACAGATTAATGCGAATTAGATGATGGAAAAAAGTTAACTTTGTTTTCTTTTAGTTCGCTCTTCATACTAATATCTTAAATTCATTTCTAGTGGTTGAATCGGTTAACCGAAGCGCAACAACGACTTCCTGCTTTACGTTCATCACCCTTCGTTCATTTTGTAATTTAAATATTGAATAACTGCGTTTGGTTCGATTATATTTAGTTTGTACACATTAAAATCTCTTCTCCCCTATATCTTGAATACGAGTGCTTATTGAGTATAACAAAACTTAGGTTCGTTATTAAAACTGTAATAGGTGTTCACGACCTTTTAAAATGGAGTTGTGCCAGATTTACTGTTAGCATCGCGCATCTGCCCGCGCTTCCGCCTCTTATTGTGTTCAATGCGACACGCGCCGAGTATACAATGAGGATATGCGATTATTTGATCAATGTCTTGAGAAACTGCTTCCGCCGGATTTATGAGGATCAAGTTGCATTACATCTGCACACTTATATTTTTTTCAATTAGTATATTGCATTGTACTTTTATCTCAGTTACCCAGCACCCAAATCATTTGGTAATATGAAATATAAAATTAAATTGCTCAATTTACTAACAATAAAACTCTTCAAAAGTAACAATTATTTTTGCATCTGCAAAATGCTTTTTGGAAGTTGGGTTACCTTTTGTTATTTTCGCAACGTATTTTTTGTAGTCGATCATTAGCGAGATTCGTGGCCCATCGCCATTTTTAAATTTTAGTATGCCTCTCCACTGCGAAATTAGAGGAAAGTGACCAAATATGGAATACCATTTTGTTTTTGTGGCATAAAAAAAAACTATCATGAATTAAATGCAAATTTAATTATAAACACAGTCAGTCATACATTTTGGCTTATCTTAGTCATAGTCTTGTGTTTTAATATTATTCAACAAATTTTTTTTATTTAAAAATCTAAATTAACATAATAGTAGCTATTTATGGAATAGACCCCCAAATATGGAATAGGGAAATAAGAACCAAGTTTCTTTTACAAAAATTAACAAAAACAGTAACGTCTTTTTATAACAGATCTTGAGACTTTGGTCAAAAATAAAAGTAACTTATTCCGTTAAAATTAACTTATTCTAACTGCAAAAATCACACACCACACACACTATCGTCACCAACAGGCGCCCATTCCTTACATAAGATTTCCATATAATTTTCCCTATTCCATATTAGGAACTAAGCTCACTTAAGAATAATGTTTTTTTATTGAAAGCCAGGTTATATTTTCCTTAAAAGTAACATACGTAATGTTATCAGTCATCCTTCTGCATGCTTATAAATGTAGAGTAATTAACAAATTACTAATACTTACGTTATAGATCAAAATTTGCACCACTAACAATAAAGTTTTACAAGTGCACAAAAAGAATAATGTCCCGCCATGTGGATATTAATGGTAATAGAGCGTTGTAAAGTTTGGGGTCGTCAACTACTCTTACTAGGTTGTCATTTATCCTAATAATGGCTAAAGAGAGGCAGTGGTTTCGAAAATTTAATGGTATTCCACATTAGGCGCCTATTCCATATTTGGTCACTTTCCTCTACTTGTGCCGTAGCTAGATGTATTTTTTTATCCAATTTTAAAATGATTTATACGTAAACTGAAGTGGATGAAGGAAAGTTTTCTTTATATTATGATCATTTTGGAAAAATTCCTGCCATCAAAATTTCTAAAATTACACATTCTTTAATTTGGAATTCAAAATTTGTACTATTGATATAATAAGATGAATGTCTACATGAAGGGTTGATTGTAAAGGTACCTTTCTGTTTTCGACAGCGGAAGTGCAAAGTTAATATGGAAATACGCCGACAACGACACGTGCCCGGATGCGTATAGCTAACCAACTGTTTGAGTCAGCTTTTCATTTTTAAAAGACGCGTGCTTTGAAAAAAGCTTTCATGTCTACCTGATTTTTAAAAAAGAATTTTACCCAGGTCCGGCTTGGCAGTTATGCAGCCCAAACCAAACGCAAAACCTGTACGCCCCAAGAAAAAATGTTTGCAATATAAAATTACCATATAGACCATATTAGAGCGTCAAAGACGTTTTTACCTTAATGAATAGGGGAAATGATGCGTATAAATAGATTAACGAGATTCTCAAGTTTGCAAATCCACTGGATTAACAAAATTTTCAGTGGATCTACAGTTTACTCTCGCTTATGAATAGATTAACGAGATTATCACTGATCTAAGTAATAGATTGGCGAGACTCCCAGTGAAATTTCAGTAAAAATTCTATTATTCCATTCATGGGCGTCATTTTCACTTTCTGCGCCTAAACAATGTTAAATAACAATTTTGAGAATCGATTTTCTTGAAATTGATAGGATCTACTTCCCCTATGGTAATTTACTACAAGTTAAATCTAGGTACCTTCTCAATGGTCTAGCGATCTACCATTGGGTAATCGCATTCACTATTATTTTTGACACAATACATTACAAAAGTGTAGGGGAGACCGAGGCACAATTTTTGCTTTTTCATTTTTGAAAAGGCAGGGTTTACAATTTACCTTTTTATCATTAGAATATCCTTGGCTATATTTTCTTGCCTGGTTGGTTGTCTCAGACTTTCGGGTTAGTTGTTAAGGGATGAAAAAAAAAATTTTTTATTTAAAAAAGAATGTATAGAAAAGCAGAATAAAGTCCATATTTAATGAAATATAGATTTAAGGGGGGAGTCTGGTTCTGCCAAGGTTTTTTTAATTGCGACTTTTTCAAAGATAAAATTTATTTTCGTTCACGAAAATTTTGTTGTCTGTAAAGGTACCTACATTTGAACAAGAAAAAACACTATTGAAAATTTGATTTGAATAAACAGATATAAACATTCAATTTTCATCCGATTCACTTCATTCGAATTTTTAAATTAAAGAAAATTAAATTTATGTGCGGATAAACCTCGACATGAAAAATTATTATTATAGGACATATAGCTATTGCAAAATTAAGGCCGATTTTTTCGTCAATTTTCATTTTATGTTCATAAATTTTGCAATCAACAATTTCTTTTTGCAAACTTTGGTTCATCCGCACGTAAATTTAATTTTTTTCAATTTAAAC
The DNA here is from genome assembly GCA_958510855.1 of Rhagonycha lutea. Lineage (NCBI taxonomy): Eukaryota > Metazoa > Arthropoda > Insecta > Coleoptera > Cantharidae > Rhagonycha > Rhagonycha lutea. The sequence continues at coordinate 17,964,717 of OY294042.1, forward strand.
TTGAATCGGATAAAAATTGGAAGAGCTACGATTGCCGCCGATTTGGTCGGACCGTCCGCTTGCGGCCGCTACATCTGTTTATTTAGATATTCAAATCAAATTTTCAATAGTGGTTTTTCTTGTTCAAATGTACCTTGACATGCAACAAAATTTTCGTGAACGGAAATAAATTTTATCTTTGAAGAAACCGCTTGAAAAAAACCTTGGCTGGAGCAGACTCCCCCCTTAAGGGTTAATAATTCATAAGTCTCTTTCGAACACAATTTTTACAAACATACAACTTATTCAGACCGTTAGGTCAATGAATATCTATAGCTGCAAAAACATAATAACAGCATTGTTTGGAATTGTCGCAGGCACTTCAAATTAGGTACTTAAATTAGGTACAAGTGCGGTTGAGTACCTAAATACTTTGAGTCCAGCCCGCCAAGGTAGATTACAGCAACTGATAACCAACAAGGGGACATTACAGTCAGTAAATCAACAACCGAGATCCCAATTTTGTTGGTGATTCTAGGAGTTAAAAAATTATCACTTTCTCGGCTTTTAATCGATTGCCCCTTAGTTATTGAGATTATCTCTCAAAAATTTTGCGATTACCGATATACAGACTGTAATATCCCCTGGTAAGATGTATGAGTGTGACAACCTGCCCCGATCTCCTACTTGAGAACATCGATAAAGAGATGTTTAGATGCGATTACTTAATCTTTTTGCTGTATTTTTCAATTATGTAAATTTGTAGGAGAAATCTTTTTAGAGAAACAATATCAATTAGGGATTCACGACTTGACTTGATTTTCAATCTACTTGACTTGATTTGACTTGACTTGACCTGACTTGAAATCAAGTCAAGCTTTAAAATTCGAATATCAAGTCAAATCAAGTAGTTCGTACGACAAATATCAAGTAGTTTGAAAGCTTGAAAAATTACTTGATTTTATATTTAAAAAATGGAGAGTTTGGGTACAATAATTTTTTATTAGTTCACCCATAATAAAATCATAAAATTATATCAATGAAGTCATAAACGCAATGGGTTTTGTAGACAAATCTGGTTGAAAAATATTAACTTAAGGGGGTAGGATACTGTGGACAAGCGTAAACAGTACGCTTTTGAAAATTAATTCCAGAAAAAGTACAAATGCGTTTACCTTAATTTTTGGGCCTATAATAATATCAATCTTATTGAGTATACATGTAAAATTTTATTGCAAAATATTTATAATTGTAGAAATTACGTGAGTTGGCATACAACGGTGTACGTTCGCACGTAAGGTGACGGTGTACATCGATTTTCAATTTGTAGTGAATGAATTTTGTTGAAATTTGGAATATAAGTTCACATATGTAGTAGTTCTCGGGTCACGAGCCATTTTTCCAATTTTCCTTTTAATTATTGAGAAAAATTTTTTGAATTTATTGTTGTAAAAAAGTGCATATTTTATAGGGTATTTCTTAAATAAAAAATTAACGGAAAATAAATTCAAAAAAATGGCTTGTGACCCAAGAACTACTACATCTGTGAAGTTATATTCCAAATTTCAACAAAATTCATTCACTACAAATTGAAAATCGATGTACACCACATTACAAAATGTAGTTACGAGAAAAAGCGATTTTGCAATTTACTCTCACAATAATTTACAATAATTATATATAAATAACTTACAATAATTCAAAAGTTTATTTATTATTTCAACATTTCAACTACTTTATTACTATATTATGTATTGGTTTTTAGTAAAAAAAATAGCGTAACAAACCATTTTATACTTTAAATTGCCATAAACGAACACATTAATTTTTATTACGGTTAGTCAACCTTGCCTGTGATTTATAGTCTCTAAAAAAAATATTTGGAATATTGTAATGAAATTTTCTCACATTATTCTTAAGATATTGAACTGTCTATTAAAGCTAAAATTTTTTTTCGATTTTTTGAAACGTCCACAGTATCCTCAGTCCTTAACTAACTTATTAACTTTATAATACTTGTAAACTAAAAATACACATTTCGTGACTTCATATAATAGTAAATATTTTTGGGTAAAGCTAAATAATGAACTACAAGGTTTAGTAAAAAATAGAAACATTTTTATTTTTACGTTACATTAAAGATTAAACAATTTTGTTTGCGAGTTTAAAAAATAACGCATATTTTAAATAAACTTTTACAATTTATTATGTAGATAATTCGAATAATAATCAAGTGAATAACTAAAAGAGTCGTTTAAACTTGCGATTAACATAAAACCAATTCATATTCAATACAATGTATAATATGTAATTAAAAATTTAATTAAAACGTAAGTTATTTCTTTTTTTAATTTAATCACGAAGTAATTCAAAAATTGCATTCATTATCAATTTAACAAATATCGGAAAAATCAAGTGGCTTGATTGCTTGATATCAAGTCAAATAGGACGACAGTAAATCAAGGCAAGTCAAGTAATGTGTAAAATCATCAAGCTACTTGACTTGATGAATCCCTAAATATCATCCAAACCAAAAATTAATTTTTATTTCTCTTACCACCCCTTAGTGACTACATTGTTTTACCATGTTCTGATTTTCCAAGAAATATTTGAAGCAAATTTGGGATTCATAGATTTTCGGCCACCTAAAACTTGAAAATAGACCACGCGTCTCATTTCACTCAGTTTTTCTTACTTCTTGTATATCGATTAATATTTACTCAAGCATAATATGTATTTATTGAAATACGACAATATTGTTTTGAAGGGATTATAACCACTTCATGATCAAGTGCACAAAACTACTACTAAACTACAAAACTAAAAGTGTAGTTTTGTGCACTTGATAATGAAGTGCTTAATCCCTTCGAAACAATATTGTCGTATTTCAATACATACATAAGCTTGAGCAAATATTAACTGAAATAGAAGAAGTATTTTTGATTTTTAATTGAAGATGTTCCAGAATTACATTCATTTACAAAATTGTACTACTAGGTAACTTAAAATAATAGTTTCACTTGAATCTAGCTTGAAAATGAGCAAATATGCAACAACATACCCAGAACTTTGCTTGAGTCTCATGCTTGAGTCTAACTCGAAAGCTGAACGTCAAGGGTTTGGTGCACATTAATTGTTTAATTCCGCCATGATAAAAACTTTAAAGAAATTTTGATTTAACTGATTCAAACAGTATTTTAAAATCCCCTGACAAAATCCACATTTGACAGAATTACGGAATTACCACATATATTGCAATGTAATAAACTACCCTTATAAATTTTAAATGTATTCAAAATAATTACGCTTCCTGAACTGTAATTTTCTAATTTTTCATCGGACGGGTCTATCACATGCATACGCCACGACTAGCCAGTGGTATCGTTATCACTCCTAACACGTGATCTTCTATTCAAACAAATTTCTAATTTTGTTCCAAATTTTTCCAAAACAATATGGTCTCTAAAATAAAACTAATGGTTTCTAAAACAAACGCACCGCTTTTCAAAATTAATCGTATTTATTATTCTCTGAATCAAAAATTTTCACTATTTTACATCATCAACCAAAAATCATCGACTCGCTCGCACGGCGGTCAAAATGCGAGTCCCTTATCTTACATTCGGCGCTCTTTCCTTCATAGAGGCCGCGAAACATACAAAATTCAAAAATTTTACAAAAAAAATAATTCCTCTACAAAAGCTAAACTGATCGCTTTTTTATTACAAAAAATACACGACAATATGTATAATCTAAAAGTATTGTAATTTATTCAAAACCACAAATACAAATATTTTTTTAAATACATTTTTATCGATCTGGTATTAATCAGTGCCAGAATTTCCATTGGTAAATAAAAAATTTTAAATCATTTTAACATCTTGACTTGCTCAAGACACTAGAGAGGCGCCTTAAGAAAATACATTAACACTTAAATCTGTAAATCCTATTTTGCTGATGAACTTGTTGGAAAATTGCAACTAAAAATAAATTTGCTGGATTAAATTTGATGCTAATAATTATCACGAGCGAAAAGGGTTTTCAAAAGGATAACACTTCCAATAATTATGGTAAAGGGAGATCGCTGATGTGTGATAAACCCCATTATTTTCAACATGTAACAAAAAGTTTAATCCATTATCGGTAATTTAAATTAAATTTAACCTATTACATTGAGTGTAAATTTGTTGTCATTTATTTTACGAAGTTATAGGTTAAATTCTCATTTTTCAAGTATCGGCTTTTCTAACTTCATCAATACGAGAAATTTTTAAATGATGTTTCGATTTTCATTATTTCTTATGAACACTGTGAGATCACGGGGAACAAAAAAAAACTAAATATGTTGTATTTTCTATTTGTTGTTGTATTTGCATAATATAAAGGGCTTTTTAGAGTGTCAGAACTTTTGATCCAGTTAACCACAAATGATTAAACAAGCACCGATAGGATGCGCATTACTCGCTGGTGGCATCATTGACATAGACACATAGAGTGCTCGTTACCGTCAATGGCGACCGTTACAGAGATCATTAATTATTTCGTTTCCAATCTGCATGATATAAATCTGGAAGAGATGTGGTTTCAACAGGACGATACCGCATACCATACATACCATACAATTCGACGATATAGTTATTTCGAGAATTGGGCCACCAAGATCATGTGATTTAACGCCTTTTGACTATTTAATGTCACAATTTATTGTTGTATTATTTAAATTAAAGTTACTTAATCACTGATTAAAAATTGACTTGTTTGAGAGTTGATCTATTTTACTCTCACCAAAAAAATAGTTTTTATCGACTGACTAATGAAAATCAGAATTATTAAATGTCGTGAACAGGTTCATTAGAATTATGATGGAAACATAATTAATACGTTGGATAGTTGCAATCGCAATTAAATGATATAGGGTGGTTGAATGATGGTTATAAAATGTAGTAGTATATAATTGTATGGAATGATTGAGTCTGTGGTCGGCAGTTTATATAAAAACCGTATGGCATGACATCCGTGTTATCCGACGTTCTGAACAATGACATCTGCGATTTCGTTCAGAACCAGATAATTCTTCGTCGTTAATTGACTGTGATTAGCCTTGTGCACCCCGGCGCGTCGTTGCGGAGACGTCCTATTAACTGCGCGTGAGCTTTAATTCTAATCGAACCCACCCTTATTCACAATACATCGAAAGCACTGTCACTTGATAACAACGGCTTGATGGGGGCGTTTTCTAATTGATTTTCACTTATATGACGCCTACTGAAAATTATTTTGTTGTTTATGAGATTCATAGCTTCTTCATATATTTAATATGGGGATTAGTCATATTGCAAATTATTACTATTATCGCTATATCTATCAAGTACCATATAAAGAAATTAGGACATGATTTTGCAATTCCTTTCTCCTTTGACTACTACAGAAACTTAGATACTAAAACGATGTTTTTAAATTTTTTTCCTCATATCTTTAGTTAATAGGAATATACGACTGAGCTCGATAAACTGGGCATATATTTAATTGGTCTGCGTTTAGTTGTATTGGTGTAATTTGAAAACTGTAACTTGTTTTCTGATGTTTTTTTTTTGTTACAGATATGTAAAAGTAATTCTGAAACAAAACCAAGATGGCATCGAAAAGTTTAATTGGACGTACGTCGCAATCTTCGGTATCAAACTGTCCGTCAACCCCTAGAACATTAAATTTTTCAATAGAAAAGATAATGGAGCCTGATAAAAAGACTGTAAAGAAACGTGATAGTAATATAGAGCAAGGTTTTGATGTCCCAGTAGTATCAAATCTTTCAAATTCTTCTCAATTGGAATCAGCCTTCAAGAAATATGTTCCAAATGTGCTGAGATCTCAAGAACTGTTGCAGCAATATCCTTTTATGTATTATCATCCTAGTCAATTAATGTGTGTGGCAGCTACGTCAGTTTCTGTGTATTCTGTGACTCCTGAGGCGGTGGCAGCAAATAGCACTCCTGCGGGACTCGCTACGGTTAACTCGGTTCCCTCGGGTCATTCCACAACGATATCGGAACACTATGTAAAGTCATGTCATATAAAACGAACAATAGAATCGGGAACTGAAAGCAAAAGTGCATTAAATACACCTACATCAAACTCGGTTAAACAAAAAAGTTTTGAATGCGGAGAATGTGGAAAAGTGTTTAACGCTCATTATAATTTAACACGTCATATGCCAGTACATACAGGTGCTCGTCCATTTGTTTGTAAAATATGTGGAAAGGGATTTCGCCAAGCGTCAACTTTGTGTCGACATAAAATAATACATACATCAGAAAAACCACATAAATGTCATACTTGCGGAAAAGCGTTCAATCGATCTTCGACTCTTAATACGCACGCAAGAATCCATGCGGGATATAAACCATTTGTTTGTGAATATTGTGGAAAAGGATTTCATCAAAAAGGCAATTATAAAAATCATAAACTCACACACAGTGGAGAAAAAGCGTACAAGTGCTCGGTTTGTTCAAAGGCTTTTCATCAAATTTATAATTTGACTTTTCATATGCATACACACAACGATAAAAAGCCTTTTACATGTAGAGTATGCGGAAAAGGATTTTGTAGAAATTTTGATCTCAAAAAACATATGAGAAAATTGCACGAAAATGGTGCCGATAGCGAATTTCTCGGTAATAGTAGTAATAATTCAGTATTTTCTGGTGAAAGAGATTTACAACATTTTATTAGTCCTTTTTTATTACCACCGCCTGCATCGCGCCCACCAGTTTATTCTGGAAAACTCTTATGACCTACAAGAAATTGCTACGAACGACACGATCGATAGTGTGGTGTACATGTATTTTTTACACTGACAGTTTAAGTTATTCTTTGGCGCATTCAATTTATATATAGAAAATATAACAAAAAGATTGATGACTTTGATCTCTTATTAAATGTGCAATATTAGAGCTTTTTCCAATTTGGGCTGTAACAAAAAACAATTCGCTCACATCAAAATAAATTATTGGTATTTTCCAGAATTCTGACCATATTATTAATTTTTGTTTTTCATATTATTCTTATCGACTGAGAAAATTCTTAATTCAGCCCAATACGAAAGAGCTCTTATTTAATATCATCGCCATGAAAGTATCTACTTTGGCCATATTACAATTATTACTGCTAATGCTTAGCTTGTACATAGTATATATTTTAAGCAACATATTATATTCAAATAAATGTTATTTAATAATTAATTATTTGTGACTTTTATTTCACTCTTTACAGAAATTCCACGAAAACTCATCTTAATCATTCAAAAGTAACAATGAAAATAAGTTTAGACAACACTAATAAAATTATCATCAAAATGTCACCTCGGTTCTTCTACTCCTAAAATTAATTTAAAAAAACAAACTATTGTATTGTCTTCCTAGATAAAGTTCTAATATAAAAATCGAGAATCATAACAATAAAAGACCAGCACGCTGCTGATCCTGCCCCAGCGTGTCATTTTTAGGACACGCAACGCATTCTGATTGGTCGTTGGTAGTACCAACTTAAAATCACCTCCCCCCTGTGATCGAGTAAAACACCATTCGAGTTTTCAACCGTGGCGAACTGCCCGTCCATGGATGGGCCTTCCAGCTATCGAAAATAATAAAAGGTCAACACGCTGCTCCTGCTCCAGTGTGTCATTTTTTTAGGAACACGAACAATTAAAATTGTCAGTATTAGGGAACTACTTTTTTTAATGAAGCCCGTGAAATGAGTCCGCCTGCCGGTCAAGCTCAGGTTAATGTTAGGAAATTACATTTTTTTAAATGAAGACCGTTACAAGCCGCTAAAGAAGAGATCCACCGGCTAGCCACCCGTCCATGACGGGCTTTCCAGCTAGTTGTATATAAAATACATAAAACTCATACGGACACTTGATACAAATTCGATAATATCGGTTTCGCCTCAGCTACACATTCATAAAATTTCAAATCAAAAAACCAAGTAAAATAAAAAGTGGTGATCAAAGATAGAGCAATCGACAATGGATTTATTTTAACCACCCTAGTTTTTCTTACGGAATGTGAAAGTTATAAATAAACCCCAATAAAAATAAAAATAGGTATTATATTTAAAAAATTTAATTTCAGAATATTTAAACAAATTTTTATTTTTGCTCCCTTAAAAACAACCCCCATTAACCATTAGAATTTTTGTACTATTTTTGTTGTATTTACATGTTTAATATTAGCTTTTTTACAAAGTTTTATAATTATTGAACAACATTTAGTTTTATTACCGTTAAAAACTACCCCTTAGTTAAAATCAGTGGCGGTTGGTGGGAGGGGGGGCTCTGGGGCGTCGCTCCCTCAAGCAATATCAAAAGAAAAAAATTGTAAGATATCAAGTTAAACATTATTTTCTTTGTTAAGTTTTTATGTAAAAATTGATTTAACAATTTAGAAATCAGTTTATAGTAATTATTTTCTTGTTTAAATTTTGTTGCCCTATGCTACACCGCTTACTCACTTATTAAATCGCAACGTGGATGTAACGTCCACCTATGTTGAACTCGTGTCTACAGACAGTATTTTTATTTTTGATCCTGAATCCCTACGCATGCGCATTTGTTTCTGTTTTGTACTTGAGAATAATTATCAAATATAATTTTGACAGCTGTCAAATTTCGTCAAAGTACGTTTATTATTTAAATTATTTCCTTTTATAATAATAGACCGTAAACGGTAATACTACTAATTGTTTAGTAGTTTAAGTGTGAAATTTGTGATTACAAATGTGCACATAAGAGGACAATTAGTAATAAAATCACTTTAAAACTCTTACAGGCGAAAAACCGTTTTTAAGTATATAATTTGTTACAATAAATGTGCACATTAGGGAAGTTTAAAAATTCATACATAATAATTATAACAGATTTATTTATTTTACTTAATTAATTTAATATATTTTTGATCCTGAATCCCAAGAATTCGCATTTGTTTCTGTTTTGTACTTTAAAATAGGAATACCAAATGTAATTTTGACAGCTGTAAGATTTCATGCAATTGTCATAATCATACTAATCATTTAAATTATTTCCTTCTACAATAAACTGGCGTTCATAATAAACTTCAAAAAATCAAAAAGTTTTGACAGCTGTCAAAATTACATTTGATATTAAGTACAAAACAGAAACAAATGCGCATGCGTAGGGATTCAGGATCAAAAATAAAAATACTGTCTGTAGACACGAGTCTATGTTGAACATTTCTCTCGCTCGTTTATCATCGTCATTTTTTTAATCCTGATGTATCGCACCTAGTAAGAATAATATGTAATGGTTTTAATATCACAAGCGTTTGGACTTCTAATAGATTTACGCCAACAGTAGTTCCAGTTTTTAGTAGACACGGTTTGCTTTCACAACATATACTTAAGTATATTACCTGCTTGAACTTTTTTCGATATTTTTTATTTAATCCGTTTTGTTATCATTTTATTTAATTAATTAATTTTAATTTAAATTAAATTTAATTGCGTGCCATGACATGACGTATCAAGACCAAATAATATGCACAATATTTTTTAAGTGACCACTGCTTAAAAACCGCTATATAAATTCCCTCAGGCGTCATTCATATATGAATGACGATACCTTTCACGAAACAACTCTGTTATTCATATTTGTATGACGTGGCACGTGATGTGTTAATCATGAAGAATTTCATTCAAAAGATAAAAATGATTTAAAAAATTGTTTAAATTGAAGCAATAATATGAGTTTGTCTTTCCCTAGATAAATTTCCGCGGGGGCCTATATCATTGAAGGTTAACAGAAGCACAAAAAATGTTAAAAGGATGTTTCAGTATCACATGCGTTGGACTCTTAGATTTGCGCCAACAGTAGTTGCAGTTTGCAGTAAACATGGTTTGCTTTTATATAGAAACAATTCATATTAGACTTGAGTCCTCCTATCAAAAAATTCACCAGCTGCCACTGGTTAAAATTCAATCATACATTGCAGCAGGAACTATCAATCTACGAATAAAATTATAATACGTAAGTGCACAGAACCGTCTTGACGGAGAAAACCAATTTATAATTTTATCACTATTACCCCAATCGCTTATCAAAGTTACTGCAACAACTTTTAATCGCTTCCAAACATTTTTTTTAAATTTTGTCATTTATTTCCAGGACGTTACAAAAATTTAAATAATTGCTAGCATTACACAACACTTTTTATATATATATACACGCTAAAGAAAATTGATTTACTTATTTGCACATCGCATAATTCGAAAACTGAGATGGGAGGGGGAGATTCCCACATTCTAATTTTCGAATAACGTGGTATTCCAATAAATAAATCAATTTCATTTAGTGTATTTACACGAAAAAGTGTTGAAAGATTGTGCAATGCTAGCAATTATTTAAATTTTTGTAACGTCCTGGAAATAAATGACGTAATAAAACACAAACGATTCTATGTAGTACTGGATATTACTCTTAAGCTTGTATACATAGTAACGAAATGACATATTATTATGGTGTCGCCGTTTGAAGAAAAGGTAATAAGCACGTACACAGGTGTACTTGTCAAGTCGGCAGACAAGGATATCTACAGCTTAACGTGGAATCAGAACCACGGCACAACTAATTTAGTACCTAGACACTGGGAATTAAACCTATCAGACCATGTCCTAACTTCCTAAGCACAAACTACAATGTACGAAGAAAGTATAAATACAAGTATAAATAAATGAATTAAAAATAAAAGTTGCTGGTAGGTAGATAAAGATATAAATACACAATATTACAAAATTTACTATTAGAAAACTTGTAAAATTTTATAAATGAAAGTAGAAAAACTTAGTAATATAAAAAGCAGGATTATTAGATTAGCGGCAATACCATTTTTTGCACAATGAGATTCTTAAGACGGAAACCATACTACTCGCATTTTATAGATATTGGATGGATGAATAGATTTTGGAAGGAAGTTTCGCTACAAAAAATGAGGTTGTAGTCGTATTTAACCACCTCATCAGTTTTTCGTTACTTGTTTCCTTAATATCTAACCGAATATTAGATTTGTTTGATTTTTAATTGCAGCTCTTTGCAATAATTTGGTGTTAATTATTTACCAAATCCATCGGTTATGCTTGTCTAATGAAAAATCGACATATTTGCAGTAAGCTATCAAGTATATCTCGTTTCATTTTTATTTTCGTTTTAAGAACGTCTCTAATTGTGTTTTAGTTAAAATTTTATGTCCTAATGAAATGTTTCCAAAATTTGAATTTAAAAAAACCCATAATTTTAAAAAACGTAATATAGTTGATCTTAAATTAATATCAAACAAATTATAGTTGAGAAAAGATCTAGAATAATCCAACAAGTAGATTTTAAATTTACTTCTTACAATCCATTAACACAAAAGCACCAAAAAACCAGGGCCGTCATTAGGATACGACGTATATTCAAAAAATTAGCAAAAAAATTATAAAATCAAAGAAACTCCTTAACGGATTACAATTGTTTCAACCTTAGCCACGTTTTTATACGTGACATTGGTATCGTCAGATCCGTATTGGTTAAATGAAAATACAATTTTACTCACCAATTTTCCAAAAATACTCCAATCCTTTAGATCCTGATATTTAAATGCCTTGTTGATAGTGAAATGTAAGAAGTTCACTATCAACAAGGCATTTAAATATCAGGATCTAAAGGATTGGAGTATTTTTGAAAAATTGGTGAGTAAAATTGTATTTTCATTTAACCAATACGGATCTGACGATACCAATGTCACGTATAAAGGTTGAAACAATTGTAATCCGTTAAGGAGTTTCTTTGATTTTATAATTTTTTTTTCTAATTTTTTGAATATACGTCGTATCCTAATGACGGCCCTGGTTTTTTGGTGCTTTTGTGTTAATGGATTGTAAGAAGTAAATTTAAAATCTACTTGTTGGATTATTCTAGATCTTTTCTCAACTATAATTTGTTTTATATTTTATGTCCTATTTAAACTTTTATCGATAATCTCGTTAATCTATTCATGCGCGTCACTACTTAATTTTATAGCTATCACTCACGGATATAAGAGATTATCAATTAGTGAAATTCAGATCAAAATTGTATCAGTATTTCTGACCCCTAGAGAACCTTAAATTTAAAGAAACCACCATATTTTATTAGTAATATAGCGCTTTTGAAGCAACTCAGATATTTAAATCATGATTTAAATTACGTATATGTTACGTTATTCCGACGTAAACGCTCACAAACTCCTTGAAATAATTACTATACTTGTCATGGTTCAATTCTCACTTCGGTCCAATTTATATTTATAACGTGGAACGCAAGTAGGTACTAACTTCTGAAGTCCATTACTAATGTGGTTACATTTTCACTTGGGTCCAAATAATGATTATATGTTTTGTGATTCTGACGCTGACGTGACATTTTTGTTTTTATTAAGAGCGCAAATTTTTTTAAAGAAGTAAATTTAAGAAAAATTTTATTCCTTCACAATATGAAAGTATTGATTTTTCGGCACATTTATTTCTTTGATGCTTATTTTGTAAAAACTTTTCTCAAGTTGACTGGTCGGAGAGGTCCCACAAAATATTTAGCTTCAGGCTCCCAAAAAGCCTAGATTCGATACTGCTGCATTTTCAGGATGGGGAGGATGCTAGTTGGGACCACGTATTTAAAAATTTTCTATTGAAATTATGGTACTTGAGATTGTAAATTACAAATATAAATTTTAAATTTTAAAAAATCATTCGAAAATTTGGGTGAAATGGGTCAAAAACCGTAAAAATACAATACGAGTTTTGTATTGGCTCTAGCTATAAGATTACCTCCACCCACCCCCAGGCTGCTGCAATATGCTAATTGCTGTTATATTAGTACATTACTTGCAAACGTCATGAATGTGTCAAACTTTTAGGATACTGAGACTTTTACTCTCACTCTAAACCGGGATCTCTAAATTAGCTAACTTGTTAAAAATATCCCTAAAGGCCACTCAACTCCTTAACCGGGATATTAAGTTCACGGACCACGGCCAGTTGCACTCAGTAATCATCAGCTGTGGTAGTTTCGAAAACTATAAAAATTACTTAGAAAACTCGGATGGTAAATTGGTCAAGGGCTGGTTTCCATATGATGAGCTGGTCATCATAAATCATAAAGTTGCAATGAAAAAGTTAAAAATTATTTTTTGGCTTTAATGCAAATACTACATAGATCATAATTTTGAAGCGCCCCCTTGACATTTTGCGCCCCTTTGCGTTGCTTACTTAACTTGTCGCTTAGCACCGCTCCTGCATAAGAAGATTAACAGATAGTATTCGAATCTTGTCTCTACCCTTTCCCAAAAACAATCAACTTCCTTTAAGATCCAAACTTAGACCCGTTAATAATAAATTTATTGTGAAGTCTAAACACTTGGAAATTTTGTTTTATCAAAGTTTATTTATCAAGTTAAGTTATAATTCTGTTACGGTCAATGATGACAATTCGGCCATTAACGTCAATGGCCGGACAATGACGTCAATGCCCGGCTTAGTTGGGCATTGACGTTAACGCCCGGCCAATAACGTCAATGACCATACATTTTGGGCGATGTTGACATTTAAAATTTCATATGTGGCTTTTACATCATTGACCGGGCAATGACGTCATTGCCCAATACAGAGTGGTCAATGATGATACTACTATTCTACGATGAGGATTGTTGTATAGCAAAACTGGTATTATTTTAGTTGGCGGTATTTTTTTTCTATTCCATCATAAAGTAACATAATATTAAATGTCCTGTGTACTTTAGGGTGCGATTTTAAGGACTGTTTCAAAACTTCATTTACAGCTAGAAATTAGTTATAGTTACCGCATTAATTTTTTTTTAACGGAAAGAGGAGAATTTTGTGAATATAATTTTTAGTCGGTTTTTATAACGGATTAATATTTTGATTATGTTAATTGGCGATTTCCAAGGGCCGTGTGGTGAAATTTTTAAGAGTGAGGCAAATCTTTGAAGTGCCGCCTTTTAACAGTGAAATTTTTGCCTAAACGTTTTACAAAAAGTTAAAAATGCCGCCCTTTCTTTGTGCCGCCTGAGGCGGCCGCCTCTTCGCCTCATAGGACCATACGGGCCTGCATAACTGCAATAGAGAAAGTTTATTACCAATTAAAACGTTTATTAGCGTTAATAAACTTTCTCTATTGGTGAGTTATTCCTAAGTCTTCTCCTAGTCTTCTGACTAGGCTTCTCCTAAATGAAGTTTCGTTTCTACCATAATTTGAATGATTTCAAAAGAAACCAATGAAAATTTACTTTCATTCTTTCCAACCAATGGAAGCCGCCATTTATAATGAAACTGCAAATCTAGGTAAACTGCGCCACCTGTTGAAAAAGTTTTTATCCTGTTGATAGATCGATCCTTTAAGATAATTTAGAATAAAAATGATAAATTTTTAAAATTTTCTAGTTAATTATTGATTTTAAATGATTAATTTAAAAAATTTATTTAATTATTTTTTAATATTTATTATTGTTTTAAATTGTTGTTAATTTTTATTATTTTTGTTAATAAATGATTTTATTACAATGAATACAACACACCTAAATGTCACTTGCCAATTGGCTGTCAAATTGAAATCACCATTTTGCTGTTCTTTATATCATTTATTCTATGATTATCATCATTGTCCAATCCTTTTTGGCCAATAACGTCATTGACCGGCCAAAGACGTAAATATTACAATCAGATGAAAATACTTGCATCATTGTCCACCGGTAGCGGGCGTTGACGTCAATGACCGGACAATGACGTTAATGGCCAGCATAAATGGGCATTGACGTTATTGCCCGGCCATTGACGTCAACGCCCGATTTACATCATTACCGTAACAGTTCCATTCCAACCGAAATCTGAAGTCATCCTTTTGGTGTAGGTTACCTGATTACTGATGAGGATCTCTTGCAATGTCCTCCTGTAATTTCGCTACAGCAGTAGCTTTCTATTGATACCCTTCTCTTACGTTGGGTATCAATCGGGCAATGGACGACGCAGAGGCCTCCGCTTTGGCCGCTGTGTCCTGGATGTATTGGGCGAAGTTAAGATGTTTGATCAACTTCACTCCAAGAATGATGACGGAGTCCTTAAGGTCGATGGAAGATCCTTTCATTTGGATACTGACCTTCGGTAATTTTCTCCTTGCGGATATGATCACCACCTCCGACTTGGCCGGATCTAAGGTCAGCCCTTTTCCCTCCATCCATAGTAGGATGGTTCTTATGGCCTCGTTTGCCTTGGCGCCCACCTGGCTAGCATCCCTGTCCTCTATAATCTTTATTTATCCTTATTTATATTGATAAATAAACAATTACTGTGAAAATCAAAAATATTTTATAAAATTGAGGCTACTGTCACTCATTATTACACATTATTTGTGTTTAGAAGTTTTGGAATAGATCAAATTTTGAATATTTTGCTTTTTATTATAGTTTTCTGATTAATGATGTTATTTAGAAGTGTTTAGTGAAAATATTAAATTTAACACGCTTGAGAAGAGAAGGTGACGTTTTTTGGGTGTACGAAGTTGGCACCAAGACGTGAAGGGGATTTCCTGCGCCCTATTTGGACGGATGCGGACGTGTGAATTTTACGTCCGACGTCCGAGATTTATATTTTGGAAAGTTTGGAGTTTTTTGGGATCAGAATCGATCCCGGGAATAGTACTTTGAGTTTAGTTCCGTTTTCCTGGGTACGGGAAAGTATTGGATTGTAATTTTGAGCGAGATTGTTGAAATTTTTGATAGTGCAGTCTCATGGAAAAATTTGGTTATTCATTGGTAAAATTATAACAAGTTTGGATTGTCAAATGATCAACATTTTTACGTATTATTCTCTGGATGAATCCAGATACAGTTGGGAAATTGGAGAACTTAAATGATAACAATTTGAGGTTAGAATTACACTTACATATTTGGTAATTCCGTTTTGGTTGGGAACAAACGAAGTTTCGCTTGGAAATTGTATGAAGGTGATATACTTGAAATTTGCGTATTGACGTTAATTTGGTCGGAGATCATTTCATCACACTAGAGTATTATCAGATTTGGATAAACTTTGTAACGAATTTTTGCAATTTATTATATGGTACCAGTTTTCATATCATTTCCCAATATTCCTGAGTACACCCATGCATTTGTTTTGAAACAATCGTGAATGTAATGCATTTGGTTAAGCAGATTGTTGCGTGAAATGTTCGAATTTGATAGGAACATTTCCGACGTGGCATTTTAATTTAGTTACCCGACCACTAAATAGCAGAACGGTCATGTTTTGTTGCAACAGTTTTCTGAGTGCCGATTTGGAGTGTGTTTCTTGTTTAAGAACTGGTTTATCTACCAGTTTATTATGTAGCAAGTTTTTCCGGCTCTGGCTAATGTTTTTGGGGCTACTGAAACATCTGGTAGTATATTTAGGTAACTCAATCTGGCAAAGTCTTACAAGCTCGATCATAGCGAGCGTGCACTGTTTTCACAACGATTTAGCAGGTGCCCGAAAATGGTGAGAGATTGTTGAAGCAGTTGTATCGTCGTTGTGTGGTGTTTCTGGCTTCTGTTGTCTACATCTGGAAGGCTCTGCCTGCGCAATTCTATTACGCAGTTTGTTTTCTTTGTGCGCAAGTTGTGGAACCATTTTGTATTTTCTGCAGTTGGTATATCCTATTGTTTTGTTTTTGATGACGCCTGGGAAATTCTTTTCATTGTTTGGATGGTCCAGTCTAGTTGACATTTCTAACACAATTGGTTCAGTTTCCGCTACAAACCCGCCGCAGTTTTCAGTGTGGGCGATTATCAATCAAGTGCTTTTCTTGTATGAAAATTATAACAAGTTTCAGATTTCATCTTTGGAAGCACACGTTGGGAAAGCAATTGTAGACGAACACCTGTCACCTTATGAGAGCTCGAGGTAAGCAATTTCAACGTTTCCAATTAGAATGAACCGACGTGTTTATGGGCTTTTGTGTTCAATTACGAGTAACCGTTAGAGATTATTGTGTTTGCTGGATATACTTGTTTATATTTATAGTATGGGATGCACTTTTTGATTGTAATCATTCATTGCTCTCATTGAGATTGATTCTATTTGCGTTTTTTTGAATTTTCCAAGCTACCGGTCTTTTTTTCAGAAACCCATGACCCGTGCCATCGCATAAATAAAGAGCTGGTCTATTACCATCGTGGCAAACAAACTGGAGAAGTCCTCTCCGGATTGTTCCAGATTCTGGTCTCTGTTTGGGTTAACCCTCTCATTAGGAGTTGCGTCTCAGAGGGTAGTTTTTGTGACAACTGTCCTTGGAGGTTAGAATAGCTTGGACGATAAGGAAGATTACGTTGGTGATACGGATGAAGTTGCACGCAGAGAAATAGTGATAACTTATAACTTTATAAGGTACTCTCAATTTTGAATAATTTTGTCTTTTTCTTCTTCCTCCTCTTCTTCAACTTAGTTTAAGCCTTAGGGCTAGTTATTTCCAACATTTGCGTCGTTTCCTTGGCAGTGTTAGTTCCATGAGCATTTAAATAATTTACATCCATTAGGTAGCTTGCTAGACTTGCCTTCAGATGTGCCTGTATCCTGTTTTTTATGTTAACGGTTTGCAATTCAATAGCCCAGGGGACCACCGTCCTAACGTGCCTTCCGAAGCACGAATAATTTTGTAAATTTAAAATTTGATTTTTTTAATTCCTTCGTGTGTGTAAGGAGTAGGACAATTTTGAACAATAAATGTCCCCTTAGGTCAGCGTTTCCCAAAGTGGTCTATGTAAAATTCAGCCATTGTCGAGAAAGGAGTGTGTCAAGTTCAGTATATTACAAGATAAAAAGTGCTGCTTATATATCTTGCAAAATAACAAAATATGTAATAACCGAGTTGGCCGAGGTGGTTAGGAACAGAGGATTGAGAACAACGAAGCGACCAGAGCAGGTTCAAATCCCCTATTAGCTATTTTTTGCAAGTTCTTTTTTTTTAATTTTTAAATTTTTTTTTTGGTACATACTATACTACGGAAGAAATTGATAAAAATAATGTTTGAAAAAATTTGAATTTAAAATATAAGAATTATACGAAAATACAAAAATCTACAAAACGTTTTAGTTGACCATCCATTAAAATAATTAGAAAAATTTTCTAATTATACTACACTACATTCAGAAATAAAATACACGTTATTAATTTTTTTTCTATTTTATGCTGCAAAACTTTTTTAATATGCTAATTTCAATCATACTTCGTTCATATTTATAAAAATCGCTCTATCGCATAGTAAAATATATCTAAAATTAATTATGTGTATTTTATCTTTGTATGTAGTGTAGTATGTATCAAAATAAAGAAAAAAAAATTTAAAAAAATAGAAAAAAAAATTGGTTCTATCGGGATTCGATCGACCTTTTACTTGAAACGCTTTTTTCTCGAAAATGTCTGAATTTTGCGATTTACTACTTTCACAAAATAAAGTCGGGGTACTGCTGTTTAAGTATGATTAATATAAAAAAAATCTGTTTTCCGAATATCGCGCCTTCCCCTTGTTAGTTAATCCACTACTAATCTATTACTACTCGTACTGATCTTTCTTCACTACATTATAATATTAACCTAATTAATCTAGACACTACTCATCATTTTAAATCAATTGCAATATTATCATAATATCATAATCATCAATAATATAATTATACGAAATACTTAACCTACATACTTATTTAAATTTCCTTACTTGCAAATACTTTAAACATGCTACAAGGGGTCGATGTCGGCGAAAAAATAAATTGGGGGTCCATGAGTTGTAAATGGGGGTCCACGACTTAAATCTTTAATTTTTGTAATATTGCTATAATTTTGTTTTCATTAATTTATGTATCTATATATATATTTCGGACTGCTTTTTGCATTGCAAGGTAAATAAACACCTCGCAACATATCAAGCCTACAATTAGTAACTGCTTATCCGTTCCCATTTCCCAAGTCTCTTGCGAGGCTTGGTCATGGTTTAAAGCTTTTTAGTTTTCTTTACAGGTGATGAGGAGTTAGCCCATCGCCTCGACCCCCAACCTGGAGGACCAGAGAGACGGCCAGAATAAAGTTCTTACTTCACCCGGATTCGAACCGGGCATTTAGCGTTCAAAGTCAACTCGCGTGACCACTATGCTCCGACCGTCTTTTCATTAATTTATATTTTATAAATTAAATTTATTATTAAAGCACCAGGCTCATCCCTCCCACTAAAATTTAAAAAAATTATTTTTCCATTAGTTATAATGTTTTTAATTTAAATAAATAGTTAGATTATTATAAATTTGTTACTTTTACCATAATATCGGCAGTTGCCAATGTTCAAAAAAAAAGGTGAACAGCAGAGGGGGTCTACGCAAAACCGAAAATTATGGCAAGTGGTCTACGAGGCAAAAAAGTTTGGGGAACACTGCCTTAGGTGAATGGAGTGTTAATCGGGATTTGCATTCGTCCAAGATTCCAATTAATTTGAATAATCTGTTGGCGTGCATTAAAATGTATAAAGCTGCAAAATTATATTTTCCAAAAATAAAAATTTATTTTTGTTTATCTGGAATTTATTTGAATTTTGATAAGGTGTCCTTCGGCGTCTTGCCGAGTTTTATTTACTGTATTAGGAGTCTAAAGCTGGCCGGGTACAGGATTGTCTGTATCGGGAGACCTTCTGTTTTTTTAACTACCTACCCTAAAATTTTAGGGATTTTTTTAAATAAAAAGTGGAAAAAGGAAATCCTCCAACTGAAACTGTTTACCGGACACTGCTGTCTAAAAACAAAAACAAACAAAAAAACTTCAATACAATAATGGGTGTCGTAAAAGATTCTGCATGTTGGCTATGCGGGGAGGAGGAGGAAATTCCGCACCACATATTATGTGTATGCACAATAACAATACTATCCCCAAAAAGGCTAAAACATATTGACTGTCTGTATCCGACTCTCAGAAAGATAAATCAAGTTCCCATAATATGTCAAATCCTCAACTTTATAGAGGACATGGAATAATTGGAGTAAAACGTGGAACGCGGGGCGGGGTACAATAAGCCAGGAGCTTCAGTGCAAGTGGTTCGAAAGAAATATAACCCGTTCAGCAATAATAATAATAATAATGTGTATTTGTTAAGAATTGTTACCGGAAATACCTACTGGTTAACTTGAACTATTAACACTTTCTAAACAAAAACTGGAAATTGAAGTTCCAGTTCTTCACTATACTTACTTATTTTAAAAAATACTGTTGAAAATGAAACTGCGAATTTGATGAAAAGAAGAAAAATGTTGCATTTCCTCGAAATAATGAAACTGATTTTCTTTTTCTGTCCAACAAATGATTGGGGGCTTCAAACCCGTAACTACTCGCGTAAGTTCACTCCATGCCACTCTTCTGTAATTTATTCAATACTTACGTATTACATCTTATACAAAAGAAAAACGATAAAGAACCGATTCGTGCACAAAGCAAATTTTATTGAAACTCAAAAGACGTAGTAATCTTTTTTTTAAATAAACTACATTTTATTTTATTAGGTTATTGTATGTAGAAGCTATAATGACTTTCTCAAATGTTACGAAAAAGAACTACAACAACCGACTACGAGAAACATACGCCTCAACAAGCAAATAACAAAGAATTTTCCTTGAATGAAAGATGGATTAGATAGAGCAAACATCTTACTTCATGAGCATACGTTCTTCAGTTTAAAAATTGGCCTTAAGGCACACATTGTTAATAGTTTGAAAAGCAGCGAACCTTGTAAACCCTTATGTACTCGATGATCTGAACATCCGGTATTTTAAGTTCTCCTCTTATAATAGATATAAATAAATCTTGCAATTTTACAACATTTTTTAAACATTTGAATATAATTTCTTTTTTTATTTTATCAAGGAGGTGAAAATAATTAGGTCATTTTTTTAATCAAAACTTATACAGAGTGATAAAAAAAATTTGGAAAAATTGTTCCCTTTTTTGTAGAAAAACTTAGCTGATTATGTAATATAAGATTGATAATAATCTGCAAGGTTTTAGTTCTATTTGAAGATTTTTAGTACTATCCCCATTATTATCATTATATTAACTTCCGGATATTAGATTATGTGAAGTGTTCTTCAGTTAATAGTGTTGATTAAAATCTTATTTTCAAGTACACATTCACGTTTACATTTTATTGTTAAATATTCGATATTTGACGTAAGTGTTCCTAAAGTTTAAATTATCACCTCATTATCTTTAAATTGCAATTGTCAGCCATTTTTCTATTATGTCAATTAACATTTTCATTTATTCTTTTAAACACTTGGGCTTACACTTGAAGTAATAAAATGACTCATAATTTAATTTATTAAAAGCTTGTTGAAATTATTTGGTTAAAATTGAAAATATTTGTTAAAAACCTGCAAGTGGTACAATATTACAATATGGTATGGTCCATATAGTTTGAGGTATGAAAAATTGAAAAAGAAAAAATAGTAAACAACATATAAACGACAAAATAGAGCATATGCAACAAAGATTATACAATTTGGGATTACAGCTACAAACCAGTGAATTTGAACACATGATCGACCGCATGTGGTGTGTATATGTGTAGTGGCCAAAATACCGATGTTTTTTCCTCTCCAATGGTCAGTCACAACAGAAAATCTCTTAATATTCTTAAGTAGATTATGTTCTGGGGTGATCGCTGCTTACTTTTTGGATGCCGCTTACACTTGTGCATTTCCTAATAGCTTCTTATCTATACCGACGTTTTGTAAGATCATTTTAAACGGTTTATCCACCCACTCTTTGTCCATAAATTTTGCACAACTAAGATGTCTGTCCTACTTACTTCAATTTGTGTGATTGATAGTTAGGTAACCATAGAAAACTTATATAGCTAAATTTACTTGTCAAGGTATTGAAAATTATTATTAAATTCCTTTAGTAGGTACTTATATTCAATTTAAAATACAATATCAATATCGAAAAAAATTTCCAGGGTAAACAAAAATCTTCAATGTCACATAATAAATTATAGCAACATAAAAACAATAAAATTTTCGTTTAACCTCTCGTAATTCTTGTACTCCTGATATACCACATAGGTAATATATTTATTTACGACGATTTACGAATACCGTAAGTTCTCGATTTTTAATAATTGCATGATATAATAGCAAATACGATGGTAGGATGAAGTATATATCGTAAGAGAATAGAAAATTAAAATAATTTGATTCAATCAACTCGTTAACATTTTAACAGCTACTACACTTTCAAGTAAATCTATAACAGTTTTCTTGTAGACAAAACAAGATCCAGAAAGTCTTAATATTTTATCAGTAAAATTAATTTTTTAGTTTGTAAGTCTTCGTGGTTACTTTATTAATAATTATTTTTACACAATTAATTTGTCCGCGGATAATTACTCAGGCTAGTATAAAAAAATTTATTAAAAATTTGTATAATTGTATGAAAAATAAATAAATTATTACATTTTTTTACGGCAACTACGACTTCAAAATGATTTGAATGATTATGTAACAATATTTGTTATAGGGTAAAAATTCACTGAGAATATTTTGAACTTATTTTTACCCCCCGGTAAAAATTCACTAGGGAAATTTGACCCCTTTATTTTTTTTCACTGAGGGTAAAATATCTCTAGGGAATTTTTACCGGGGGGTAAAATTTAAGGGGGTAAAAAATCTCGGGTACACCTGTACCCCGCATTCACATCCAACTGTGTTAGCGGCAAGGCAATGACCGTCTCTCGGTTTAAAATGTAATAAATAACTTAAAAGGAGGCTAACCAATGGGTTAGTTCTCCACTGTGCCATTTTTAAAATTGTCACTTTTGATTCTTTTATAATGTCAATTAATGTTACTTATTGTCCATCGGACAGATTGTAATGTATTTGTGGAGACAATAAAAAAAAAATAAATGAACAAATCGCTATATTTTTGGCTTCTTTTTAAGCGCCTGTACATCCGCGAGAGGAGGAAATCCCTCAAAGGACTTTGAAGTTTTTTACAGTTAAGGGTAAGAAATATGTATACTGTAGTTTTCAAATTTTTATCTCTTATCAAACACGTCCAAATTGTAACCTGAAATATACATTTTTTTTAAATTTAAAAATTTCAAACAATTTCAAAAGAAAAATTTTTTCATAACGAGTTGATTGAACCAAACTATTTTAATTTTCTATTCTCTTACGATATGTGCACTTTGATATCTGAGAATAGTTAAAACTTTACATTCAACAGCGCAGACACTGGTGCCAATTGAAAATCATAAGAAATCGATAAAATACACGTATTTTCAATACCATGTTATGATTCAGGTATATAAATTATGAAAATTTTTATATTTTTTTAGAAACTACCGTCTTTCAGCTTTAAAATGCCACCTTGGTTGCGTAGATATCTCCAATAGAAAATTTTTTACAGCTAAAACCGCAAAGCACAAAAATACGACTTTTCAATTGCTTGATTTTGCGTGGAGCGGAAATGGCGCGTACTAAAATTAAATCCTTATGGATTTTGGTCGTTGAAAGCCTAAAGAACATTTCCACAAAGTTTGAGCAAAATCTAAAATAGTAAAGCAACAATTTTTATTGTTTTTCGATGATTTCATATAGCGCCACCTATTATTTTTTTGGCACTAATTTCGTCCGGCAACATCCAAGATTTTATTATTTAAGTCTTTCTTAACTTAAATCTTCAATCAGAATACGGTCAGCGGTTTTTTCATACGGGATGTCTCTCAGCGCCTGCACGCATTATATCGTATACTATTATATTAAATTAAAATATTGTATAATAAAAAATAAGTACAGCAAAACCTGTCAAAGTCGACACAAACGGGACTCATTACCTGTCGGACTATTCAGGCATCAGATTCGACAGGGAATCCGAGATTGTAATAAATATTAAACATGTATTTATTCATAGTCTGCAAGTCTCAGGTTATTCTCGATTATACCAGCAAAGTACATTATTTTCTTTGTTAATCGCAAATACTTCTTTCGTCCGTGTTGTTTAACAATATAATATAATAAATAATAAATAAAATTCCACGATTTAAAAACAGACAGAAATATGACAACTCCAAAAAAAGCATAGGTAAAATGGATAGAAATCTTTTGAAATCACCGACTTACGAGTTTTTCATTTCACTGTTAAATATACGAGGTTCTCATTTTATCCTTTAGAATTAATACGTAATCAGCTTTTTAACGGTTTTAACGCGTAATCCTTTGAGATACAAGGTTTTAAATTATATTTTCAAATAAAACAATTTTTGCCAAATTTGGACTTTCGAAGTTTTCACTAGACATCAACGATATACATTTTTTATAAATACATAAAAAATATATAATAAACATTTTTATAAACAAATTTAAATTAAAAAAATTGTATTCAAAATAATAAATAAATTATAAATTATAATTATTTATTATTTCAATTTATTTAAACAACAAAACTTAATTGTATTTTAAATCTTCCCCCACCCCCAACTATTCACTGCTTTTGATTTATAAACATTTTTAAAGAAACATACAGACCTTACAGATTAAAATTTTTAAACATTTTTAGAATAAAAATTGAAATTAAAAATAAAATTTTATTTAAATTTTTTAAATTATTTATTTAAATTTATTAAAAAGTCATACTTTTTTCTACTCCCCTCCCCCACCTTCCCTCTAATTTCAATTTATTTAAATAAATTTAAATTATTTATTAAATATTGGTATAAAATAATTATTATTATATAAAAAATTTAAAAAAGAATGTATAATTTGATTTTCCCCCTTCCTGCCGCAACTCCTCACTACTTGCGATTTATTAAAATCTTATAGTTAATAAAAAAGTTAAAATATTTAAATTTCAATTTTATAAAATATATATTTTAATTTATATTTATTTATTTTTTTGGTCGACCCCCTTATAGAAGAATTATATAAGAATCGACTAGACTACGAAGTAGTCGACTACTTATGATTTTAATTTTTTAATAATACAATTTAATTTTAAATAAATATAAAATTAAAAATTAAAAAAACCTTTAATTAAAAATGTGCACTAAAAAGTAAAGAATGGTTTTAATACGAACAAAAAAAGCTTCTTGAAAACATCAATAAATATGCGTGGGGCGATGAATTTCGTACCAACAGAGGGCCTGGTTACTTACCTATTCTCTGGGTGCGAAGTGCATAGTGGGGGTATTAAAAACGACGCCAGCGTCCGCTGCGGACAAATTGTGCAAAAAAGGTGGCCAGATGTCACGCACCCATTCGCTGGGTGAGAAGTGAATAATGGGGGCAGGGCTGGGCAGTATCTCAAATACATGTATTTGAAATACGTATTTGAAATACATTTTGTATTTGGTAATTTGTATTTCAAATACATATTTTCAATGTATTTGTATTTTGTATTTCAAATACAATTTAAAAAATAGATAATGTGCAAAATACTTTAAAATCGATAATTAATTTAATTTTGTTTTGATAACGGGTTAACATTTTGATTATGTTGATTAGCGATTTTATATCAAAAACGCACAATTACTTAATTAAAACTCTTTAAATTTAAAGAATTTAAGTGCTATAAATGAAATCTCGCTTCGACCATAATTTGAATGATTTCAAAAGATGCGCATTATGAAACCAATGAAATTTTTCTTTCATTCTTTCCAACCAATGAAAGACATCATTATTAATTAAATCTAAATATAAATCGATTTACCAACATACTTAAAATAAACACACCTGCGCAGAGGCATATTAAAACACGTGCAAATCTGGCGAAAAATTTTTTAAATAAATTTTTTTTATATTTAAGAAATATAATTATACTTCAATATTATAATGTATTTTAAATACATATTATATTTAATAAAGAACGGCTTTTGTTTGTAAATACCTCGAAAACATGAAAATCTGAAAATGTAATGTATTTTGTATTTGAAATACTGTATCTTGTATTTGAAATA
Organism: Rhagonycha lutea; assembly: GCA_958510855.1. Taxonomy (NCBI): domain Eukaryota; kingdom Metazoa; phylum Arthropoda; class Insecta; order Coleoptera; family Cantharidae; genus Rhagonycha; species Rhagonycha lutea. The sequence continues at coordinate 17,990,756 of OY294042.1, forward strand.
CAGTATCTTGTATTTTGTATTTCAAATACATATTTTCATGTATTTTGCCCACCCCTGAATGGGGGTATTAAAAACTACACCAGTGTCCGCTGTAGACAAATTGAGCAATATAATATAATATAATATAATATAATATACAAAATAAAATATAAATACATGTAGATGAGTAAATTATTCAAAAATTGAAGTTAGAAATAAAAGTTTTGAAAATCAAAACCCGTATATTAAATAAATAAATAAGTAAGCTTCCATCCACTTCTATCGGCTTTCATAGTGAAATTCTGAGAAGTGTCGACTTTGACAGGTTTTACTATATAATAAATCTTTGTAATACTATAAGTTCTGTTATTCTAGCATAGAGCTCCTGATACATAATTTTTGTTATAAAATATTCAACATCAACAATAACAATATTATTCAGTGTGGACGCACCATTAAATTATGGTTACATACTTAAATATTGTCGTATTCCTTTTGGAATAAAGAAGTTTTCCCAGAATGGTGTTTTTGAAAAGTTATAATTTGGTAAATTTAAAAATAATTTAATTTTGCGAGGCACCTTGGGGTTTCTGCAAAGTTGAGAGGAGACCGGAACTAAAAATAAGACGTGCGTGCGACGGTCCAAGTCGTAAGGTGTTGATTTTGATTTTGAAAATGAAAAGTAGTTGTAAATGTAAAAGAAACGTTAAAATCTGCGAAGAATAAAATTTGCAAGTGAAATTATTTGGTAAAGGAATTAAAGGTCGAGCGATAAAGGCGGCTTGAAAATGAGGAGATAGTAGACTGAGCTAGCGGGATATGGGTCAATAAATCCGACGAATTTTAATTATATAGAAGTTAATTTTTGGAAAAATTCTATTTTTGCTTTAAAAAGTTTTGAGTTGGATTGATAGACTGTAATATATAACGGTAACGAATCGCGAAAGAATATCTCTGTCATTGTACAGTTTCAAATTTAAATGCTTGCAATAAGACAGCGCTACTCGTCGTTACCAATTACAATATAGTACTAAGCTGCCTCCGCACATCGCAGAACATTAGTGTCAGGACACAGATCGGTAATGTGTGAACATATCACACAGCAAACGTCCAAATTTCAGATCATATGTAATTCGCTGCTTCCACCCATCACAGATCAAGGTTCTGAGCCGAATATTCGGTAATATGGGAAGGCTGCATTAGGTTTTATATAGTGTTTTTATACGATGCTGCATCAACTTACGGGTAATTTCTGTGTTTACTTCTCTTGACGATTTCTGTCGTCCATATTTCGAGGTATACTTTGTCCATCAATCAAGTGGTAGATGGCACATCAATATTACGTCTTGATTTTGGGTTCCACGTTGCTTATTGTAATTATAATTAAAAATCCTACTTAATTTTGCGGATAATATCAAGGACGTACCCAATGGCGGGATCTAAAATTAATTAATTAATTAATTAATAATTGTATTAAAATTAATAAAGAAATTAATTAAATTTGACTTGTACTACTTATAGAAAAAGTATGAAAAGGAAAATTGAGTACAGTAGCGTAGAGGATCTATCACTAAATGGACCTTAGTGCAAAAAGCATTCAAGAGCTTCAGAGGCAGTGGCGTTACTATCAGGAGACCGAGTGGCCAATTGCCTCCGGGCTCTGAAACCATCCCTAATATTTGTTCATCATATTTATGAACACATTCATCATAATTATGAATTTAATTATAATCTCTAGGATGAAGGATTACGACATGCAAATCATTTTATTCATCACATTTATGAACAAGGTCATTATAATTGTTATGGATGCAAGCATCAATGGGATGAATCAGTACGTAATTTGAATGATTTTGTTCATCAGATTTATGTACACGTTCTTATTATACAATACAATTTTGTAAACAGTTTAGAAGAATTCGTTCATCAATTATGATGATTATTTCATCACCATGATAAAAAGAAATTTCATTTAACCACAAAAGAAATCAAAAATTTTAACTTCAAGGCGGCCAAAATCCCAAAAATAGGGGTTAAAAAAATGGTTATTTACTTTAGGCCAAGGAATAAATAGTAGAATCTAGGAAATTGTATTAAAAACAAAAAAACGAAAAAGTCGACTACAAGAGATGCCAAAACTTTTCACACGGGCGGAAGTACCCTTGGCGACAGTGGTCGAAGTGGAAAATAATTACTGGGGGTATGGGTATTCAGGGACGTGCCTAAGGGGGGGAGCTCCCCCCCCCAATAAAATCACTAAAAATTTGGTCAAAACACTCAACATTTGGTCAAGTTGGCAAAAGCCGCTAAACCTATAATAGGAAAAATAGTAAATTACAAAGAGTTGGCAATTTTGAATTAATTAAGTTGGCAAATCCCTCCCGCCAAAAAAAAAAAGTTGGCTGGGCCCAGTACAATTAATAATTATTTACTACGCTACTTAAATGTGTTTCCAAATCGCTTCATATTCCGAATCATGTTTTATTTGTTGCCTTTTTAGACATCTGGTGTAATCCACATCCCGTCTTCCTGATGCAATGATGTAATAAAGAGCATAATAATTAAATTAATCATTACGTAGCATAAAAATAAGTTGAGGTAGGTAAAAGTACGCGTCTCGTGATGCTAAATAAGTTAGGGTACGTTTCTGCAATTTGAATAAAGTGGGGGGTATGCCATACCCCCGCATACCACCTCACTTCGACCACTGCTTGGCGACGGTCCTGTATCAGAATATCATTTAGAGATATAATTATATTATACTGATGAGTGTATACCGAATTTTTTACCTGGACAATATTCAATTTTCATAAAATTCAAATAATAATTAAAAACAAAAGTAATTAAATTTTTGTATTACATTCCTTTTAACACGTAGACCGCCACGCTTAAAAATAGCCTATTGTTTTTAATGTTAGTGAGTTACATTTAATGCACGTGGCGGGTAACATATTAATGAATGTACCAAGTGGATGAAACCAATAATTATAATCAATAATTTTAATTTTACTTGCAAAAATAATTAAGTTTATAATAAGTAATACCAAATACAATAGTAACAAATAATTGGCATTGGCACAATTCAAATTTGAAATTTAATACAACTTTTAAACTTTTGTTAACAAAAATTTTTGAAAGCAATCCATGAAAATTCAACAACTTGTTTGAGTTAATTCCGTTTAGTAGGGGTGGAACACCTGCGAATGTCCCAGAATATTGCACAGATCAACACTTTCGCATAATAAGCCGTGTGTTTAAATCGCTTTTAACGTTTGCTACTGTACGGTTCGTCGAACGTTTCATTTTTCAGAACCCTATATGAAGCTGAATTCAGTTTATTATGTCAGATTTAATACTCTCACAGTTCAATAATTTTGCTATAATTGTCCGAAAACAAAATAAGAGATTAAAATTAAACAAAATATTTTCGTGAAGCATATAAATTCTATTTTGTTGCTAACTATTATATTTACATTGTGCTTATAAATAATTGGTAACTTTGTTAGATGGTAAGGAAAATAACATCACAAATTTACCTATACATTCTTTGTTTTTCATTGGTTTATTTTTTAGTAAGGAATTGAATACTTTCAAATACAAAATTTATTAGATTTACATGTGACTTCTTGTCTCACTTTTACCACGAGTGGGGAAAACTGATGTTAAGACATTAATTTTCGGGACCAATAAAATATTTATTTCCATTTTTTGTTCACCCAAAAAATGATTCCGATTGTTAACATAAATTTTGTTTCTTTTTCTGGCCGTATTTCAAAATTTATATGTTGTTTTATAAAACGGTGGAATTTCCTGTGAAATTAGGTAAAAAATGAAATTCCTGATAGTTTTTTACTTCTTACAAAAGTTACATCCAATGTGGCATTGTCTCATGTTGCTCAAATCGCCAAAATTTTCAGAAAGAAAAATGTATCCTGACCTCACTGTTTATTTGAAAATATAATGCACTTACAACTTACAATATTTTTGAGGATGTCAATTAGTTGTTCTACATAGGGGTGGTTTTAGTGGCGAAACTATTGGTGTTCCGTGGAACACGGTCCGGAAACTACATGGGATCAACAAACATTTCAATTAATTACAACTAATAAGTAGATTTCAATTATCTACCGTCCGAAAAGTTTTTCAAATTGTCTGCATTTTATCAGTTGCATTTTGTTACTAGGATAATAATGATTGATTTTTGAAACTGTGGGTAAATAATAAAAAGTGTCGGTTTTACGTTTTAAAGCAAAATAATACATAATTTTTAAAAACTTGATCTAGTTATAAAAAAAGATATTTGACCGTTTAAGGGTAGAAAATAATTTTTATAAAAAAATGTATTGTAAAATAAAAATTTCTAAATGAAATTTATTTTTATTATTATCACGACGACCTAGCTAATTTTCAGCTCTTTAATCCGTTGATAACGTTTATTACATTTTTACAATACTGCTGATATCGAAAAAGATGAGTGAATACAAAAGGGTTGCCAGAGAACTTATTAATTGCTTATCACCCTCACTTGCTTCGACACCTTCGGCATTCATAAGCAATCTGGAACAGACGTAACATCTCCCCAATAAGGATTATCTGTTAGGGGCGTTTTCTGTCGTGTGCTGTCAACATCATCATTGATTCTACTCTTCCAAATCGTTTTGGTTCGATGACGTTGATATCAAATTACCCCAACAACCCTATCTAACCATAATGTATAAACGGCTTATTTAAATTATTAAAAATTAATTCATTTCATGTTATGTGCTTAACTGCTTTACGGACTGAAAATTTTCTTTTTAATATTATGTAACTAGTAATAAAATCTGTTCCATTAATTTTAAAAGTTTAATTTAAATTGCAATTAAGAAAATTTTATCATTAATTGCCTAATTATATAATGCATATATTATCAATAAATTAGAAGTTATTTTTAAATTCCACACATTTAATTTTTGGTTTAATTTTTGGTTTAATTTTTTTTTTACGAAAAATGCGAAAATTACGAGTCCCGTATATACAGTGTGTTCACGGAAAATGGTAACAGTGAATAATTTTTATATGCTACTAGATACAAAAAAAAGTTTAAATAGTTTTTTATTCAACTGGAAATTTACTATCGGAAACTGCTGATGTATATTTTTTTATACTTCAAATTCAACCGGAAGTGAACATCAAAATTTTTTTCAAATGGCAACATGTCTTTTTTTTAACATTTTCGCAATCTGCAATTTTTTCTTTATAAATAGGTATACAATTTTTATAAGATTACATAAGAAAATATTCGAGAAAATTCAAGATTTAAACAGACAATAATAATTTATTAATTATTTACACACAGGTAGGTAGGGTAAGGTAAGGTAATGTCGTGATATTTTAGTAAAACTGTTACTACTGGGCTTGAAATATAATTTTTTCTGTTTTTGAAATCAGGAGGTAATAATATTACAATTAAGCAACCTTTTTGTAAAAAATTTAGTAAATTGAACGAAACACAATTATTTTGTTGTAATTTTTGTTCCGGCAGAAATTTAAGGTAATGTCGTGATAGGACATCTAATGTCGTGATAGGGGTAAGGTAATCCCGTGATAGCAATAAAAAGTTGTAAAATCATAAACAATAATTTATACAATTAAAACCATTTGTAAGAAAGAGAATTTATTTACACTACACTACTTTTTTTTCATTAAATTAATATGAAATATTGATATAAAAACAAATTAAAAAATAAAAACTAAAAGAAAACGTAAAAAAATTATTGCTTAGGAATATATTTTGTTATACGATTTCACAAATATTACACATGTAAACATCTTCGATGTCTTCAAAGTCATTTTGACATGTAGTATGGTATGGAGTTAAACAAAATGAACATTGCACCCAATTAGCACCAGTTTTTTTTTCTGCACATGAACAGAAAATTTTAAATTGCACTTTCCACAGGTCCAATTTTCTTCTCAGTTAAAACAGACGGTTTTAATGCTTCTACTCGAAAGGCATCACGATTGAATGGGTAGGCTCCTGCCTTTTGAAAGGCATTCGAATTCTAATTCCGGAGGAAGAGCGTATGGGCGTCCTAATTTTGACAACTTAGCGTGTTCAATATCTTCATTTCTTACAAGAAAGTTTTTCAGCGTCGACCAAGGTAGCCCAGTTTTTTTAGCTACTCGATATAAATTAAAATTATCACTCCATACTAGTTGTGCTGCTTGCAGAAGACTGTCATGATCGTATTGCCGTTCTGTACCTTTCTGGACTACCCTTTTCTTAGGATTCATATTTTTTCAAAATTAAAACACGAACTAGAAGTAAGAATCAGCAAATTACCATTGCTTACTGGGTGCTATCACCTTCATTTAAATATGGATAGGTAATGTCGTGATAAAAATAAACAGTAATTTAAGCACCGAAATTTTAAAAATATGATTTTTCACAGTTCAAAGTAGCTTATTAATATAACATAAAATTGTACTACTTTAACAAATTAAAGGTAATAAAAATTATTTTTGCAATAATTAATTAAACAGGTGTAATAAATTAGATTAAACCTAAGAATTATGCTACTTTATCTAAGGCATTCAAGCCTAAGGCATTGAAAATTCTAGAAAATTTTCAGAATACGAAAAAATCTACGAAACATAAGCTTTAAAATGCAATCTTAAAAATTAATTTTAGTATAAAATTACCTTAATTACAGCTAAAAGTAACACAAACAAAGATTACATAGAAAAATATTATTCACTAACATGTATCATTTGCTTACTTTCCTTATACTGACCTTTGAAGTTCGAACCTACCCTTAAGAATCTTACATCTAGTTAGGTAATAAAGAATGGTATCTTTAGGACTCCTCGATGTTCAAAATCTGTTGATAGGCAATGAAGTTACGAGTATTTTAAAAACTATCACGACATTGCCTATGTCACGGAATTACCTTACCTTACCCTATATGTAGAGTGCTATGAACTTTTTTGGTAACATTTTTCTATTGGGTCATTTAAAAACAGTTGTTTACGCAAATCCGCCATTAAATTTAAAAGATTTCAAAAACAAAAAATTAATTTAACATGCGATCAAATATCACTAAATCAACAAAAAAAAAGCATCTAATGATGAACTTCTTCGTATATTAGAATCATGTCTTGAACAAAACGGTGGGAATTTTGAAAAATTTATCCGATAAATGAGAGTTGTTTTCTGTAACGATATTTTTTTGTTTTTCATAGCACTCTACATACGTTTATGTGTAGATAATTAATAAATTATTATTGTTTGTTTAAATCTTGTATTTTTTTTAATATTTTCTTATGTAACATTATGAAAATTTTATGCCTATTTATAAAGAAACAATTGCAGATTGCGAAAATGTTAAAAAAAAGACATATTGTCATTTGAAAAAAAAATTTTTTGTTCACTTCCGGTTGAATTTGGAGTATAAAAAAATATACCTCAGCAGTTTCCGATAGTAAATTTCCAGTTGAATAAAAAACTATTTAAACTTTTTTTTGTATCTAATAGTAGCATATAAAAATTATTCACTGTTACCATTTTCCGTGAACACACTGTATGTAAATATTAAACAAATAATTATCATTATCATATTTTCTTTTTCCATTACATGACCATGTCAAGTTCACTTGGCACTATTGATTCTGTGAGCATATAATTGTTTTACATCCGTTAGGTAGCTTGCTAATCTGAAATGGAGGAAATTCATTAACTTAGGGAGACCAAGAGTCTTGCGTGCCCTCTAAAGCACTGAGACGATCATAAGAGGGTTTTACTTTCCCTAGATTTAAACTCGGTGCCCTGCATTTGCAGTTGATCGTGATAACTACCAGATTCTGATATCATCAACTAAATTAAATATCATACATATCAAATACCAGTTCCGTGTATCTGTTCGTAACGCACCTCTTATTGGTTGTAATTAAAATTTAACCATTTCCGATACTACTAGCAGGTCATTGCGGCTGATCCGTAATTTATTATTGCCAACCTGAGAAATGTTTAAGTGCGGCCTTTTGGCTATCTATCTAGTACAGTACAGCTTTGATATTCGGAGATTTATCTGGGAAATGTAAAAATTCTATAAATCACGTATTCCCCGAATCTTGTTATATTTGTGTATTTTTTTTTTAATATTTCTATAATCAGGAAAATTCAAAACTTCAGAGAAGAGGAAAATTTTATCTGCTCAGTTAGCGAAGCTGTACTGCAGGTCCGTAGCTAGACATTGGCCATGAGGGGGTTGTTCTTTACTTACTTAACTGTAAATAAAGAACAACACACAAGAAATTTAGAAAAAAAGACTAATACTTTAAAAAAACACTTTTATCCCTCGTAACACGGTAGAACTAGAAAATATTTGAAAATATGAAAAAACGTGGTGTTTTTTTATGAAAAAGTTGACAAATTGCAAAAATTCGTTACATGGTACAAATTTTCATATCATTTTACAATACAATACAATACAATATCAATAACAATGATATCGACATTGATATAATGATATGTACAATATCATTTTACAAGTACGGCCCATGCGTTTTATTTAAATGTAATCTTTGAATGCAATGCATTTTGGCGAGCAGATAGGGGATAATGTGAACCTTTTACGTAGAAATACCTGGGTCTTGAAACTCAAATAGCTGCACGGTGGCCTTACGTTGTTTTACAGCGACTTTGTTAATTGCCGATAGTTGCTTGGACAAATAAATTTTTGGTTCATTGGCATTATTTTTGTCGTGCTTGTCGTTTGAAACAGTAGTTCAGCAGTCCTTTAGTGTTTCTGAGCTCCTGAATTAACTGTATAATTAATAGGAGAGGCTCTTTAATGTGCAATTTACTACCGTATGATGGGGCAACATTGGCCCACCTGACAAAAAATGTTTGTTTGTAGTATAGAGATCGTAAATGCAACGATAATTTTTTAAGTTTTGTGTCAGCAGATAGGAGAAGATCGCAAAAATGCGGGGAACCACAAATTGGAACAGTAGTACTTGCTGTCTGCTTTCTTGTGCAGGTCGTGAAATCGTCAATCGAGTTATTCATCGGTAATCGACACGTGGCAACTTCTTCCTCAAACGCAATTTTTAAAATTAGGAACACCACAATAAGCATTAATATCTTATTTTAAGTTAGTAATTAAGTGATTTATCAAGATTTTTCAATTTAATTATAATCCGGTGGTCTGTGACGAATGAATAACCAAGATAAGGCAACATTGGCCCAGATATTGGGGCAACATCGGCCCAAGTTAAAAAACAATATAAATTCTGATAAAGAAAGTGAGACATATTCTGATTTGGAAGAAGTGATAGAAGTGATCCAAGAAAACCCGAAATTGAGGATAAATCCCAATGAATTAATCATTGGCGACTTTGTTGTGGTTTTGTTTAACGAAAATAAATACCCTGGCAAAGTTATTGCTATTTCAGAACAAGGGCCAACAGTTGACTGTCTAGAGAAGAGCCTGAAATTTTGAAGGTGGCCCAAAACAAAGATGCTATCAGTTACAGCTGGGATGATGTTATTGACAAAATACCAGAACCAGAACCCATAATGGTTTCCAAGAGAAATCAATATAAAATCCCGGAGCTCGATAATTATGTTTGAGCTCCAGTTATTTTTTGGGAAAGAAATAGAAAAATTATATAGGAAGGAGAGTTTGCGTTTAAATTAAAAATATTTGTTTTTTACTATTGTTTTAAAAAACTAGGTACCTATTTAGCATATTAGTTTTAAATAAATATTACTATTTCTAAAGTTTTCTTTAAAATGCAGTTTGCTTGACCTTTTTCTCTATGTTTTTCTTACTAATCACATAAAACTGTTTTGTTTAATTACCTACAGGGTCTAGTTGTTTATAAAATCAATTTTTAGCTTTTATTTTGGACTATCTTTAACACAAGCCCAGAAAAACATGTTTGGGCTAAAGTTACCCCATGTCAAGGTAACTTTGGCCCACTTCAAAAACAATTTTTTTTTCGCAATTGTGACATGAAAAAAATTAATTAAACTTTAAAACATATAGATATACCCCTACCAATAAATTAAAAAATATTAGATGCTTTGTACAGTTGGTGTTATATAATTTATTACTAAATGTTTCAAATAATTTGTATAAAATTGGGCCAATGTTACCCCATTTCACGTACGCAATTTTTGGTGCACAAGTTGTGGAACCATTTTGGATTTCCTCCAGTTGGCAATGTTCTATTGTTGTTGTTTTGAATGACGACTGAGGAATTCTTTCGTCATCCTCTAACGACATCTCTCTCATTGCTCCAGTTCCAGCTACAGATCTGATGCCCGTTTGCACCACCTATCCTTAAAGGTGACGTTTAGCTAAGTCTCTCTTAACTTTAAGGTGGATCAATAAAAATCAGTGGTGCAATGAAAAAGGGTGGTACTTAGCGATTTAGGGTGAAGCTTAAGGTTCAGGAACGTTGGAGCAAACGGGCATAAAAGCAGTGTTTTAGTGTCGCCCGCCGATCAAGTGTTTTCCTGTGTAAATTAACAAGTTACAGATTTTCGGGCAGTGGTAATCTTTTCATTTAATTAATCTTTTTTAATTTTAATCCTCACGGATTAAGCTTAGCCTTATAAGCTGCTTAGGTAAACTCAGCCTGGAAGTCTTAATCCGCTTAAGGTATTTTAATCCTCTCGGATTAAGCTTAAGCTGTATAAGTAGATAAACTCAGCCTGATCGCCTGGTCAGCCTTAGCAGTGTTACATACATACATATGTTACCGGCAATCCGCGAAATCAGTCAATTTGCACAATGCCTAGATAATGTGCAAACCCACCAAGTCGTAAGGTATTGTGCAAATTCACTAGTACTTTAGGCTTTGGTTGCGTTAGTTTTATTAAAGTCTTTTTAATTCTTTATAAAGAATTTATATTTTATAAGTACAATTGACATAATAATAATTTTATTCTAACTGACATTTCATCATTCACTGACTCTTGATTACTACATTACCCCCTTCCTAGTGAGATCCCGTTATCGAACGATGCTAACGTATGTCATTCTCCAATTCGATCTTCTGTACGAGGTTCCCATAGTTCGCTGGGAAACGTACTCTTCGTCCCGATCTCGTAGTTTGTTCAATAATTGGAACTGGTTGAGTGTTTGCCTCAATTGGGATTGGTTTGGGATGAGCTGGTTTTAAAGAAGAGTTCTGTTCGCTTGGAGGTGTTTGGAAATTCTCGACGGAAATCAGGTATGCTGGCTTAACTCGGTTTACGGAGACAACGTGTTGTTTATTGTTAATTATAATCGTAAACATTTTTGAGTTTCTGTGCACGACTTCGTAGGGTCCATTATAAGGTGGTTGCAACGATTTCTTAACGGCGTCATATCTTAAGAATACATGGGTGCATGATTTTAAATCTCGTGACATAACAAGTTTTTGTTTACCATGGAGGGGCGGTTCTGCTGGTCGTAGAGTGTTGAAGTGTTGACGTAACCGAGTTATAACTTCATCGGTATTGTTAAGCTCTTTAGATGCCGAGAAAAATTCTCCGGGTAAACGTATTCCTTCGCCGTAAACCATTTCTGCTGCACTTGCTTTCAAATCTTCTTTAAAAGAGGCTCGTATTCCAAGTAGTACAATGGGTAATGTTTCCGTCCATGAATCTTCTTCGTGGCTCATTATCGCGGCTTTTAGTTGTCTGTGGAAGCGCTCGACCATACCATTGGCTTGTGGATGATACGAGGTGGTTCTTATATGGGTAATGCCCAGCAGCAAAGATAGATTTTTAAAAAGATGAGATTCAAATTGTCGGCCTTGGTCCGTAGTTACTCTTAATGGTACACCGAATCTAGAAATCCAATTTGCTATGAACGCTTTCGCTACCGTTTCTGCTGTTATATTTTCCAAGGGTATTGCTTCAGGCCATCTTGAGAATCGATCGACGCATGTTAGGCAGTATTTAAATCCGTTGGAAATTGGTAGAGGTCCAACCAAATCGATGTGGACGTGTTCAAATCGTGTAGAAGGTAACATATAGGTACCTAATGGAGCCATAGTGTGACGTTGTATCTTCGAGCGTTGGCAAGGTAAGCATTGTCGGGTCCATTTCTTACAATCCTTGTTCATACCAGGCCATATAAAGCGAGCTGTAATTATTTTCGTAGTAGCTTTCGCACCTGAGTGTGCCAGTCCATGCAAGTTGTTAAATATTTGTGCCCGAAATGGTTGCGTTATGTAAGGGCGTACTGTTTCTGTTGACGTGTCACAATAAATGGTTGTTTCGTATTCGGGGAAATGTATCTTTCTCAATTTGATTGCTGTCTTAGATTCATCTAAAAATATTTTAAGTTCGGAATCAATTTCTTGTGATTTTGCCAGTTCTTTATAATTGATCGTCTTTGTTAAAGTTTTGATGCTGTTGAGGTTATCTAATCGAGAAAGTGTATCTGCAGGTACATTTTCCGTGCCTTTAATATATTGAATATTTGTTGTGAATTGTCCAATGTAATCGAGGTGTCTGAATTGTCTAGGAGTACTTTTCTCAGGTTTCTGTTGAAATGCATACACTAGCGGTTTGTGATCAGTGAAGAGAATAAACTGTCGACCTTCCAGCGAATGTTTGAAATATTTGATGCCTGAGTATGCAGCTAAAAGTTCTCTATCGTACGCACTGTATTTCGTCTGTGCGGTGTTAAATTTCTTTGCAAAGAAGCCTAGCGGTTGCCATGCGTCGTTCACTTTCTGCTGTAAAACCCCACCCATTGCCTCATTTGATGCATCGACCATTATTGATAAAGGAGCTTCAGCTAATGGATGAGCTAATAGAGTTGCATTGGTTAATGAATTTTTTACCTTGATGAAAGCGGCTTCCGAATCTTCGGACCAATTCAGTTTGTCATTATTTGATTTCTTTCCTAGAAGAAACTTGTTCAGTGGGGTTTGATTGGATGCTGCTTTGGGTATGAAACGACGGTAAAAATTGACCATTCCTAAGAATCTACGTAGTTGTTTTACGGTTATGGGTTTTTCGTAGGATACAATTGCTTCGACTCTATCTAGTAGCGGTTTCGTTCCTTCTTTGTTGATCGAATGTCCAAGAAACGTAACTTCGTCTTTGCCAAAAACACATTTCGCTGGATTGATTATAATTCCATACTTCTGTAGTCGCTGAAATAATAGATGAAGGTGTTTAATATGTTCTTCTTTTGAATTGGATGCAATTAGAATGTCGTCGATGTATGCGTAGCAGAATTCCAAGTCTCTTGTTACTTCGTGAATAAAACGTTGGAATGTTTGCGCTGCATTTCTCAAACCAAAGGGCATGTGAGTGAATTCATATAAGCCAAATGAAGTCGTAACTGCGGTTTTATGGATATCATCGGGATGGACAGGTATCTGATTGAATGCTTTAATTAAATCAACTGTGGAGAAAATTGTTTTACCAGAAAGCGATTGGGCCAAATCCTGAATATGTGGAATAGGGTAGCAGTCGTGAATTGTTCTTGCGTTAAGCGTGCGATAATCACCACATGGTCTAAATTCTTTATTCTTCTTTTCTACAAGATGTAGCGGAGAACACCAATTGCTTCTTGAGGGTCGTACGATACCCATATGCATCATGACTTCAAATTCTTTTTTCGCCACTTGGAGACGATCTGCAGCTAATCTTCGTGGTCGGCAAGTAACAGGTTGGCCGGGTAACGTATCAATCCGGTGCAGCGTGTTATGTAGACATGTTTTTCTTACCATATTTGGATTCGTAATAGAATATTTGTCGATTAGCAAGTGATATTCGTTGTTTGTATTTATTGTACGTATCGTAGGTTGTTGATTATGATTTAACCGACCTGATAATTCCATGTATGTAACGTTATCCACTAATTTGCTATTTCGAATATCGACCAACAAGTTGAAATGGTTGAGGAAGTCGGAACCAATGATTGCTTTGTTCACATCGGCCACTATAAAACGCCACGTGAGTAATCTTCTTAGTCCCAAGTCAATATTTACTGTTGTAAATCCATAAGTGTTGATGATGGAGTTGTTGGCCGCGTACAGCTTGAAATCTTGTACAGTTCTATGGTCTCTACAAGCGGTTTTTGGGAATACGCTAACATCAGCTCCAGTATCGATAAGGTATTGGATTTTTGTCGTTTTATCAGTGATGGTTAGGCGGCTTAGTGGGATGTGAGAATCAGTTGCCGTATTTACTGATTCTCGTTGTAGTTTTCCGAATTATATGAGCAAGGCTGACGACATTTTCTAGCTTTGGATCCAAATATGTTGTGGTAATAACATAATTTTGGATCATTACGATTTCGCGACCTATGTCTGGAGGGTTCTCGAGTGTTGTTGTTTTGCCGTAGTAAACTTTGTATTTACGGCCGCCACGTTTTGTCCAGCCTGATGAGTTTCTAAGATTTTGTCTGCTATAATTGCCATATCATCTAAGCTTTTTTCACCTACTGTTGCAAGAATTCCTTGTATATTTGTGGGTAAACGACTAATCCACAAAGTTTTCAATAACGGTTCTGGAAATGTATCGTTCGCCAGGTTTCTTATATACCGAAGGAATTGAGATGCAGTACGATCACCCATTTCTTCGAGCTGAAGTAGTTTTTTCAGCTTTTGTTCTTCGGAGGATGAGAGTCTTCGTATGAGTTCGGTTTTTAATTTCTCATACTTATTGGTTTCAGGTGGGTTTATAATGATGTCTCTAACTTCGGTCGCTTGTTTCTGATTGAGGGTACTCGCAATATAGTAAAATTTCGTTGTATCTTGATTGACATTATTCATTATAAATTGCATTTCAATTTGCGCAAACCACATAGCTGGATCATCTTCCCAAAACTGAGGTATTTTAATGCTTACTTTAGCAATTTCATGAGCGGTAGTCTTCTCATCGTTTTTTATTTGTATCGTATCGTTGGTCATTTTGTGTTCGTTTCTATCGTCGGGGTCACCAATTTGGTTGCGTTAGTTTTATTAAAGTATTTTTAATTGTTTATAAAGAATTTATATTTTATAAGTACAATTGACATAATAATAATTTTATTCTAACTGACATTTCATCATTCACTGACTCTTGATTACTACAAGGCAATCTGCAAAATGCGGCTACGGTCTTTCAGGCAATGTGCACATTGTCTATATTGTTAGTTAATGTGCTTTTTGAAAATGCAACAGACTCACATTGACTAGACATTGTGTGAGATGCGTAAACTAGTAGGGGAGAGGCTTGCATGTTGCCACCGCTTGCAGGTTGCCACCTTAGCTACATTTTGGTATTGGACCAATGTTATAAACTAAACTTTGACTGAAATCGAAACCTAAGGAGGTATGGTCACTTTTAAACTAGTTCTGGAGCGGACAGAGAGAATAAGACAGTGTTTGTTGAAGAAAGTTTGAAATCTTGTATCTTGAAAATTTAAAAATTGAAATTGTGCTTTTGTTCTGTGCTGATAAATTGAACATTTTTATCGACAAATCAACGTCAATATTTTGTCTGTGTGTCTTTTTTATTCAATTTACATAATCCTGACAAAATTTCAAACATATCATGAATCGGCAATTTTTTTCTGTATAATTCTAAAGTAGCGTCAAAATGCAGGTTGCCACCCTTTTCGGCTTGTAAAGTGCTACCTCTCTTTCTTCGCTTGTTTACACTCATATGCAAGTTTTTATGATTGTTTGTTGTTTACAATATTGTTATTGAGTCAAAAGTGAAGTGTTTTTATTGCATTTTACTGATATTTTCGGTGATTTTCTTTACATTTCCGTTCACACATCAAAATGTGCTGATATGCGGTTTAGTGTTTGCACTTGCCTTAATTGTGATTCCGATAATGATTTCTAATGATTTCATATGATTTTACAAAATTAAATTTGGAAAATAATTAAATTTCGTTTTTTATATTGCCTAGTCAATGTGAGTCTGTTACATTTTCAAAAAGCACATTAACTAACAATATAGATAATGTGCACATTGCCTAAAAGACCGTAGCCATTTTGCAGATTGCCTAAAGTACTATTGAATTTGCACAATACCTTACGACTTGGTGAGTTTGCACATTATCTAGGCATTGTGCAAATTGACTGATTTCGCAGATTGCCGGTAACACATACATACTACATACCCACACCAGACCCTAGAGATACCATGTGGAGGTTTGCAAGCAGCTAATTTGCTAATTTGGGGTAAGACTCAAGTAAATGAATAGATCACAATGGCGCTAACGGCAGACTGATTTGTGGTCAGTCGTTTAAGTGTCCGAGAGTAGCAATGCATCACAAATTGTTATGTCTTTCGGTAGGACCGTCTCCCATCCTTCCTGACAATCGTACGTTTTGCTTTTTTACATAATATTACAAATCAACCTATAAGTGTATGTAATTTATTTTTTCTTTGATAATAATCTTTCAATGTCTATGCCAATGTAGAATAATCGCCAAATTATACGATTTTCAGATAGTAGGATTTAAAATTTTTAGTGTTTAAATTTGAGAAATATAAATAAATCTAAAATAATGTTGCAAAGTTAGGAACAGTGCGCAATAAGGCGAGTCTTTTCCATTGGCGGATTTCCGAACAGGCGCAAGAGGGCACCTGGGCCTCATAAATCAAGGGGGCCTCAAAATTCAGATTTTTTGGACAACCGGTATAGTGCATACCAACGTAAAAACGTGAGCGTAGAACGTAGAATGAACATTGTACTGTATAGAGGTACTGAAAATATTTAGAGATGGGCCTCAAAATTGAATTGTGCCTGGGGCCTCTCAAGTACCCGCATCAAGCTAGCGCCGCCACTTTCGCAAAACCTAAAAAAAATATATGGAAAATTTGTGGCTAATTAGTTGCCGCAATCGCGAATTAATCGCTCTTACCGTTCGCGAATTCCTCCTCAATCCATAACCCTTCTGCAGGGTGTGGTGAGCCTTTTAACAAAAGCTTTTCATGGCAGATTACACCCCGGTGGTTTGTCATTTCCTGCCGAAGGGAGACGGTCATAATAAGATTCTTACTTCGCCAGAGTCGAACCAGGTTCTCTGTATTAGCAGTTTATGCGCTTAATCGCTACGCTAACGACCATCTCACTATCACGCATATGAATGGACTAACGAGATTCCATTTGTTTTTTCAACGCAAAGGTGCTTGAGAATCGCATACAGGTGCTTCCCAGTGTATCAATGAAAACAAAGCACGCCCGCATCTATGGCGAATGTCCTCGGGTATACTATAAGTTTATGTCGTTTATGTACAAATATACAAACCCAACAGCCCTACGGAATCTCCAACAATAGAATTAGACAACCTTCAAAATAAAATAAAATAAAATATGCATTTATGAATAACGATTATAACCTCAGAGCGGTGCCGGTGGTACATTTCCAAATACCATCGTATTTAACAGAAAACCAGAAGACAGCACTTATAGGTCATTATTTTATGACCTGGATAAAATTGGATGATTCGCGAACGGTAAGAGCAACAAATTCGCGATTGCGGCAACTAATTGGCCACACATCATTAGCCACAAATTCTCCATATATTTTTTTAGGTTTTGTAAAAGTGGCGGAGCTACCTTGATGCGGGTCTCTCAAGTGCTAAATCCGCCACTGGTCTTTCCTATTAATTCAACTGTAACTTTAAATTGCATGCAGCAAAATAGAAATTCTTCTTCTTCTTCTTCAACGTAGTTTAAGCCGTAAGGCTTGTTATTACCAACAACTGCGTCGTTTCCTTTGCAGTGCTAGTTCTGTGAGCATATACATATTTTACATCCATTAGGTAGCTTGCTAGACTTGCCTTCAGATGTGCCATGTATCCTGATTTTTATGTTAATGGTGGCAATTCACTAACCCAGAGGACCACCGGCTTAACGTGCCTAACGAAAAAAAAAAAAAAACAATAAAAGATATTCAAAAAATGACATAGTACTGAAAATGTAAAAAAGGGATTTGAAAATTGTTTTTCGAATTATCGCATATCATCGAGTAGGGCAAATCAAACCACCAATTAGATTGCTACACCTCTGAATTAAAAACAGTTTCATCGTAACAGATGACTGCTGGGCGAATAAACATTGTACCATTGTTAGTTGTTACCAATAATTATAAACATTTATTAAACATCCAAATTGTTTTGGAAAGCAAGTTTTAATAATTTTGATTTAAAAATAACAAGATTGAAATCAAATTAGTTGAATGAATATAATGGAGAAATGCTGCAAATAGAATGATTAAATTTTTTATTAAGCAAAGTTGGTTAGTAAATTCATCCACCCTTCATGTACAATAACTTCTATCCAAATTGAACGTACTTACCTATGTAATAATGTATATTCATAGCTTTCTAATATAGTGATAGGTACCTACTTAGACCTGGGCAGGGGAAAATATTGAGAGCTTAATTTTTCATAAGTAGATACTTTCTACATACCTAGGTACTACGTTAGTAATATTTTTAATAAAACTACAAATTTAAAATGAAATATTGAGAAGCTGAAGTTTAATATAAGTGAATAACGCTTAATAACACTTAAACGTTATTTCATTTACATTGGGGTTCTTATTATTAGATACCTACATATCAATTTGAATTCAGGTAACGAAGCCAAATATAATGTTATTACTATTCATGCCCTACCATCAACAGAAACAATATAAAAAGTAGAAACATTTTGTTCAAAAACTTACGCATGAACCACTAATTAAACAAATTTTTCATTGAATCAATGAATTTCGATCGATGAACAGATTTTTAACTATATTTATGATAATTTCGTCATGCTAATGAAAAAATTCGTAGAATTTATGAATTTGTTCATTGCATTTATGAAAATGTTATAAATTAAGTGATTAATCAATGAACCTAATTTACTTAAATAATACAAAAATTTATCAACAGTTGAAGTGTTAAGTTCAATAATAATCAATAGATAATGAATACGAGTACCTAAGATATTGCGACTTACCCAGTAACTTTAAAAAATAAGGGTTGTTAGATAGAATTAGAATTGATTTTTATTCAAGCAGTTTTGATTTTACAATATCAGTAGTTTCAAAGTCAATGAGTAGATTTGTCTGCTTTAGTGATCAGTAAGCTGAACTTGTCGAGTATAAGAGCTCTTGAAGAAGCCTTTGCTCAACACCGCTGATATAATTGGATCTCATTGAGCTATGAAACAATAATTTGCATCCTATCTACAGAGTCGAACTGATTCACGTTTAAAATATTTTTATTTAAAATTTCTTTTTAAATAAATAACCAAATTTACTACTAATATATTTAATAATAATATTTTTTGTTGCTAAACAACAATGAAATGTCTAGATTCTGAATGTATAATTTTAATAATGATAAATATAATAGAGAGTGTTTTCAAAAAACATATATTTTTGTAAAAAAAAAATTATATTTTGCAAAAAGTATAATGTACCTAAGTGTAATCAAAAACGAATTTTATCCTTCATCAGCACAAGTTGGCGGGGCATTATTATTTTTTAATCTGACTGAATTTTTCTAGTTTGTTTCAGTCTCCTAGTAGGTGGGGCACAGTGAAACATTACATAATGGGGTACAATGAAACTACTTTTCTTTATTATTTTTTAAAATACAAACAAATAAACGTATAAAGAGATGGTTTGAGTTATTTACACAAATTTGTGTTATCTGTGAACCTAGAAAAAAATTACAACGCCAGTTGTTTTTCGAAAACAACTTAAGATAATGAAAAACTAATTTGAAAAATACTCCCTGTTGAGAACCCTCAGCGGTTTTATAAGTTCGGAACCAGGATATAAAATTTGGAGACTGTAAGGCCCCAGTAAAGTTTTAATTTCGAGATAAAATTAACCTTCATCCGCTCGCGTACGCGGCAAATTGGCCGCAGTAAGACACTTAGGGTAGTTTGTGGCTGTACTGAGCCGGCTGGTGGAACTTTTTTAAACAGAAGACGGGCGTGATTTAGTGGAGGAGATAGTAATTAGAGAATACAAGACCTTTCCACCTCTTCCTGACGCTCTGGATGGAAATGGGGAGAGCAAATTCAAAAAGGCAAATTTCAACTCCAAAATACGCGAGCGGATGAAGGCTAAAATGAAGACTCTCCAAAAATATTTTAATTTAATACTTATTTGATAATGAGTTAACTGTCAAGTAACTTCGTATCACATGAGGTATAGTTGATGCCGGTACGCGACAACTCGGCACCGGACCATTTGACACCGGGAAAACTCGGCATCAGTTGGAAAACAATTATTGTCCCTCTTCAATGTCTAACCTAGGGTCCCCAAAGAAGCCAGTCCGGGCCTGGGTCCCACATTGAAATCACCGATTTGATCCATTACCACTATGTTGTAATTAGGACTTCCAGGAACGCAGGAGCAGAGGCGCCAGCGGGCCATTGGCCCTCCCAAAAATTTAGGGCCTGAACATGAATTTTATTAGAAATACTAATAGCAGTGGCGGTCATATGAGAGTATCGGCGGTCTCCTCTGTATTATTTTGAGTTTTAGATGATTTTATAACTCGCTTTTATAGTTTAGTGCGAGGCCTTAGACCGAACCATGTTACGCGAGGAAGAGTAGTGTTATGTTACGAATTAAAGGTACTGCCAACGCCAAGCTTGTTAGAGGTTGTCTATAAAGGACGTCATGTCTAGGAGAAGAGGTCCTCAAATGCGAATTACAATAAGATTTACTGGGGGGGGGGGGAGAATAGTCAAATGTGAGTCTTTTTTTGTAAGATTTAAATTGTTATTGCTTTTTGAATATCTGTAAATTGCAATAAAAATAATATCTATAAAAACAGTTTCATTTTTTTTTCTTTTATATATATTTGTTTTCCTCTCTCTGGATGTTTGGCATCCATACGTTAGGACAGGCACCGCCATTGGTTTATAGAATTTGATTTTAGTCTCTCTTCGAGTAAACATGGGTACCATCCCAGAGAGATGAATCAAAAATACAAGCAGCTGAAATGACATTCATGAGCCGAACTAAAGGCTGCACAAGAATGGATCGAAGACATTCGAGAGGAATTGAATATCTTTTCCATTAACCAGAAGATCTCGGAATATAGAGAAAACTAGAAACAACATGTCAATAGAATGGAGAACGGAAGAATCCCAAAGAAGATCCTCTCGTATAACCCGAAGGGTAGAAGAGATGTCGGCCGCCCAAGAAAACGATGGCGCGATTTATGAAGTTGGAACAGGCAAACATTGCCTATACCTTGAAAGGAAGAAGAAGAAGAAGATATTTGTTTTTGGATGAGATTTTTCCTCTTAATAAAAATAATTTGGAACTTCCTACTCGTCATCACCGATTGCATCCAGATTCACAGTATATGTAGGGCTTGACTAGAAATGAAAGTGACGCAAGTGAGAGCGCCAATCGCCAAGCGTTTGGAAAATAAACGTCCCCGTGCGGAAACTTTTTAATTATTACTTACGCCACAAATGAACTGAAAATAATACATATAAATCGTAAAAGTTGCAAAAAAGCCAAAAAAATAAAAAGTTCCCGCAATTTTGGACGTCTTTAGATAACTCCGAATGCTTGGGGGGATACAGCTACTTATTGTAAGGAGCCAGGTCGTGTGCAAAATATAAAGAAACTAGCTGGAAGGCCCATCCACGGACGGGCAGTTCGCCAAGGTTGAAAACTCGATTGGTGTGCTACTCGATCCCAGGGGGAGGTGATTTTAAGTTAATACTACCAACGACCAATCAGAATGCATTGGGAGTCCTAAAAAATGACATGCTGGAGGCAGCGGCGGAGCGTGCTGGTGTTTTATATGTTTGATGGGAGTCAAACCAGAGGGCCTGGAGGTCCTCCAGGACAGATGGAAAATAACCTACTGAAATATATGGCTCGGACTGTGCGGCCTAAAGGCCGCACTGGAAGAATGTTTGGATTGACAATAAATGGTAAATATCAATAAATCGATAGCCATCTATAGATTTATACGATCTCCATTTTTAATTCAAAAAGCATCAATTGTAATTCGGATTAGTCAATGCTATTATTGTAGTTAGCTCTTTGAAGTAGATCATCTTTTGGCCCTAACCTTTATGGTTATTTCCCCTTTAAGACTTTTCTTACTTATTCCAATGAAAAAAAATTAATCTCCTAACTGTCCCAATTTGGTTTGCCCAAGCGACCAGGCCCGGACTGGCTAGGTCGGCTAGTTGGAAAGGGGGGCCCAAAGGGCCCTCAAAAAGTGGTTTATACTTGGGATAAAAGTAGTTTGTATTTTTTATTACTCATGTATTATTTCCAAGTGTTCAATATAGCGGAAAATGTAATTTTCGAAAATCTCCCCTCTTGATAAAAGGGCCCCTCAATCTCTAGCCGAGGACCCCCAAAGGAGCCAGTCCGGGCCTGCGCAACACTAACCTACGCTCAACCGGTGGATCTCTCTTTTAGCGGTGTCATTAAAGATAAATTGTTTCCTAACATTAACCTAAGCTCGACCGATGGATCTCTCTTTTAACGGTCCCATGATTAAAGAAAATTTGTTTCCTAACACTAACCTAAGCTTGACCGGTGGATCTCTCTTTTAACAGTCCGCTCATTAAAAAAAAATTGGTGCTGAGTCATCCGCTGCCGAGTTGTCCGCATCCCAGTTGATGCAGCTGTTTCTAAAATAAAAGAAAGAGTTGGAGAAGTAATGGGAAGCAACATCAGTGCATGCATTTAGAATTCAGTGGTGTAACTTGAAATTTTAGGCTCGGGAGCAAGGAGCTTTGACGAGCTTCTCGATTGAAATGTGTGCGATTTAAAAAACAATTGGTCGCAGTATAATGCAGTTTAAGGGGCTCCAAAGCTGCATTGGGTCCAGGACAATTCCTCCATATACCCCCCCCCCGCCACTGTATTTACGCCTCTGTCCATACCTCCCCGGACCCTCGGTTGCACGTTCATTTCTCATGCTCTTTTCTTAAATAAAATAGAAAAAACACTTCAAAATTGAAAACAGAGGATGCCATGGAATACCCTCCAGCTGTAATAAGCAAAATATGTATTCTCAAGAATACATCGTTACTTATCGTTCATACCCCCCAGACCCCCCGGTTTCACGCACATTTCAAGGGAATAAATTTGTTTTGGTTTAACAATGTTTTTATTTGTATAAATAAATATTTTAATAAAACGTACCCGTGGCAAGCGGTTTAATTTGCACTACCCCGGCCCCATCAAACAAAAGATTTTTATTATAAAAAATCAATTAAAACATTCTGAAACTAAAATAAATGTAATCTCCTGAAATGGTCGTGAAACCGGGGGGTCTGGGGGGTATGGAATACCCCCCAGCATAAAGAAGGCTACTCAACAACTCGGCACCGGGATAACTCGACACCAGCGGATCTCTCTTTTAACGGTCCCCCATTTAAAAAATCGTTTCGTGACACTAACCTAAGCTTGACTGGTGGATTCCCGTTGCCGAATCATCCAGTGCCGAGTTGTCCGTTTCCCGCTTGCACAGGCGCTTTTTGCTCATGTTTAAGAAGACTGGCGCGGTGCCATTATTTTTTGCTTTAATTAATATAATAATATTATACGGGTCGTGTTCATTCGCACACCATGCACACTGGTAGTTACGCCTCTGTTAGAATTCACCATTTGCCGCACTCACGACGCTGGCTACAAAGGCTTGCCGCCCTTAACATTAGGTGGTATTTAACGAAAAGCATACTTACATAAAGATACTCTCTAGAAAACTGCAAAGACGTAAAACAGAAGAAAAGTGGAAAGCCAAATGTATTATTTAATATGACGCGCATGAATGAATTAACGATAATTTTACTCTGTCAAAAGTAATTTTTGGCTCTAGAATAAACAATATTATTCAAATTTCGAAAGTAGTAACTTTTCATATTATACAGGCTCCGAGTCCGGGTAATACCAGCAGAGTTTCTAGAAGTCGAAGCTTCATTTCTGGTTGCACGACTACAGGGTTGAGATGTACAATGTAATTAGAAAAACTACCCAATTAACTATATTTTCATAGAAAGTCCAAACTCAATGAAACTCGACAAAGTAAGTACCTATGCTTGAAGGAATAATCTATGAAATTAATTTTACTTTAATTAATAATAAAATAATACTTGGTAATTAAAACGATATTAATTAGAAAGTCCAAATTAAGGGTTTCTGAAGCTATGAAGTACCTCTAATCATACGTCTATAAAATAATACTCCTAATATTTTATGTATCGCAACCACGAAAAAATTAAGAATTTATTAGTTGAAAATAATGAACATTTACATATTTGAATTAATTTACAAAATCCAAACCTGGTTTGAAATGATCCCCAGTATTACCATATCGAGTATGCTCTGGTTGTAAATACAAAGATAACGATGCCGTTATGGATCAAAGTTCCGCCGTCTAAGTGCTTCACTCTCGCATATATAGTGTAAAAGGAATTCAAACTTCCTCAAGCGAATGCCATATAACTTTTGATCTTTGCTAGTACAAAAAATTTGTTATTATTTTATTTAATAAAATTTTGCGTTGAAAATTATGAGTGATACTGAATATTTTTAATAGTGACTTTAAAAGGAAAACTTTATTGTCAGGGAAATATTTATGTGTATACTAGATGTGCTATAATACCACTTAAATAATCAGGTTTTCCATTCCAAAAACGAACGATGTTATCAGTGGGATGCTTTTCGTTGGATTAAGTCTGGTGTATATATTTAATGAAAGTATCCCTACAGTTGAAAGCTCTAAAAGGATGTGGCATTCAGATGTAACACTTTCAAATTATTTTAACGCGATCCTTATTTTACTTTGAATAAATTAATTAAATTATTAAATTAATTTCCTATTTTATTAATAAATATTATAAATTACTTTATAGAATTATTTCCATTTTTAATCATAAATTATATAATTATTATAAAATAAATGTATAAGATTAATTAATTATTTATTTTATAGAGTTGATTTTCAGTTTAAGAGCGCGCTGCAAATTTTGATGCAAAAACATGTTTCAAAAGATGGCGTACCCTAAAATATTAATCTTTTATAGTTATCTTTTCACCAAAACAGAATTCTAATAATTTATAAAAGTCATATGAATAAACGATAACTAAGCTAGGCAACAAGGAAGTTTGAGCTTTCAATGTTGAATATTTACAAGTATATTCCAAAAAGATATGCACATGTGAAAATATTGAATATATTTAAGAATATTTATCTTTGAAAGCTCAAACTTCCTTATCACCTAGCTTAGTTATCGTTTATTCATATAACTTTTATAAATTATTAGAATTATGTTTTGGTGAAAAGATAACTATAAAAGATTAATATTTTAGGGCACGCCATCTGTCGAAACATGTTTTTGCATCAAAATTTGCAGCGCGCTCTTAATCGATATTGATATGCACTATAGGACTAGGATGAACATGTTTGCATATACAGGGTGGCGCAAAAGTTATTTTTCTATTTGGTTTCTTAATTTCTTCTAAACAAAATTTTAGATTTATTGGAAAGAAATGAGGGTGTCGCACCTGCTAAATTACTCTGCTGCTAAGAATTTATAGAGTGTACCCCAATGATTTTCGCCTCAAGTCCTGGGTTGATAAATTCTATCCAGTTCTTGCTTCTGGCTGCAAATAAACGAGTTTTCAACCTGATCTTCCTTTCGCTTACTTCTTGGTAGATTAAGGCAAATAGGCCGGTATACGATGAACGTATGCGCCAGCAGTGGGTGTGGGTATGCGCACCCGTAAAACGTGACTAAGCATAGGCGCAACTGGGGGGGATAGGGGGGGGCTATCCCCCCCAAAATATCCCAATTTTTCGTTATTTTTATCTCACCGTTACAAAAATTGTTTGAAAATATTTTTTAGCCCCCCCAAACTTTTGACCCTAGTTGCGCCAATGTGACTAAGGTACTGAGCCGTGGTGAAAAGCCTGATTAACAACGGCCATCTGGTGCAATAGATGAACGAATATCAGGAAGGATGAAAGGCGTGGGGTACAGAATCTGCCTCTTTAGGGCAGAAGGTTCAGATACTACAACCTTCTCATAGCCATCCGGGTCCTAAAGGGCAATGACTTTAACTCATGACTTGTGATATGAAAGATTATGCCCAGAACGGAACCACAACATGCAAGGATTGAAATCTTAACCCTCGACCTACTCGCGGTGCATGTATATAGATGAAGATGTTCAATTAAGTATTATCTTCTATCCTCCCCCGCGGGAGTACGGTAGGGAAAAAATCCCTACCAAAGGCTGCGAATCTTCTTTAATAGCGTGCAGTCCCGTGACGGATCCCACACACACCCGTGCCTGTCTTGGTAAGTCTGGTACGTAGGAGACTCTGTCACAAAGATTGCACCACTATTAGGTGTATCCCTCGCAAGGGGTCCTTCGGCGAAGCCTTAATTTCCTATTCAACATTCTTCTTCTTCAGGTGCCTTATCCGATTTCGTATATTAGCGATCCTCCTGGCTAAGCCAAGAAGACTTTACTAGGGAAATGTTAATGAGGTGGTTTCCCGTTGCCTTCCCCATAGTCCACAGATCGATTTTGGACTTTTTAGATCACAGCACATATCCGACGACTCTGTAGTCTATCCGTGTTTGATTTACGCCAGACTGCTGGTCATTTAACATTACTAAGTTGTAAATTCATATAATGTCCTTAGGTGGAGGGTTCCCGACAGACAATCTGTACTGGAGGTCCACACAAAACAAACAGGTTTTGTCCAAAAACAAAACAAAGTCATTACAATATAAGGACACTTTTTATAGCTTAACATTCTTGCAAAACCACATCCCACTACGAGTCCATCCGCATGGTGGGAGAGACCAGGCAAGACTACTTCCGGGGCTCCCACCCCCGTAGTAGCTTTTGGTTTGAAAGCATGACCTCTCTAGGTCCATATTATGCTTCAAGGATGATTTATAAACACCCTTAGAGACGTTTATTTACTGTTTAAGTTTACTGCTCAGGTTTCCAGACAATCAAGGCTAGCTTTGAGGAGCTTCCTAGTTCCTGCTAGAGCTTTCGCACCTTCTAGGTTTAAGGTATACTAGTCATTGACTTCCGGCGACTATCGCTATCATAGGCGGATCCAGGGGGGGGGCACGTGCCCCCCCCCCAGACGGTATATTTTTATGTATATTTTTATATTTTTGTGTGATATGATAACAGTTATTGTTGACTTTTTTGCCAGTCCGCCCCTTGTGCCCCCCCCCCAGAAAAAAATCTTGGATCCGCCGGTGATCGCCATCCAGAAGTCATAGGAAATTTTGCCTTATTTTGATCTCCAGGTTTCTTCAGTGGTGTGGATTGCAGGTGAAGTTCTGTCAGTTTCCCCTTTCGGTTTCTGGTTTTGGTTCTGTTTCAGGTGTACCTATCATATCTTGATAGGTCAAAAGTTAAAGCTTTTCAACTTTTAGGACTCGGGTGACTATGAGGTGGTCGTAGTGGTGGATATCTATTGCCCTCACTAGATTTCTCCTCCTTAGCCTCTCATCCTTCCTGTTAATCGATCATCTATTGGCACGAGATGTTCATTGTTGACAAACTTTTCACCACGACATATTATATTAGTCACTTTTTACGGGTACACATACCCATACCCACTACTGGTGCATACGTTCATCATGGTACAGGCCTAGGGTTTGGTGGCTGGAAGGGTAGTAGTGTCATAGGAGTAGTATGTATTAGAGAAAAATGCGGGATCAAAAAAATCCCGTCCCGTCCCGCACCGTCCCGCGCGCGGGACGGGGCGGGACGGGACGACAAGTGAATCCCGCGCGGGACGGGATTTAACTCAGTCCCGCGCGGGACGGGGTGCCAATTTAGTCCCGCGTTTGATTTATAAATTTATTTTACTTAAGCAAAAATTTTAAAAGTTATTAAAAAAAATAATAAAAAACAATTAAAATTGTTATTTTTATATTATTTATAAAATAAAACAGTGCTCAGGGGGTGGATGCGCGGGACGTGCTGGATCCGCGGGACGGGACGGGACTGCAGGACAAGGCCGAACCGCGGGACGGGACGAGAAAAAGTAGTCCCGCATTCTTTTCTAGTAGGTATATATTTGGACACTACTCCTTTCTCCCCCCCCCTGTCAATCGTACATCTATTACACCAGATTACCGTTCTCGAGGTTTTTACCTGGCCTTACGGTAGAAACATAGTGGAAGCTGGTCGCCGAAACCTGCTTACCCGCTTGAATGTTTTTATTGAAATACGAGCTTCGTTTGTCCTCGATTACATTAATTCATGTATTACTTATTATATTATTAATTATATTATATTAATTAACGTAATTGAGTTAACCCAACCCACAATTATAGTTCAATGGCGCTACACTTTGACCATAATTTTTAGTTTGGATGGACCTCAGGCTACATCCTGTTGCACAACAGGACCCATCTCCCTGCTCGCGGTGCAGTAGGTTAATCTCAGTTTTGGCCAGCTGAAGCCAAGAAAATACCTGTTAAATAGTAACTTCAATCAAGGACTAACTGCGCGCTAAGCTTAAGCATCAGTAAGAAGAAATGGACTCATCAAAGAGATGAACTCTGGGATCATTATTATTATTGCATTTATTTTGTTGACCAAGGCTGACCAAATAATCTCTAGTAGGGGTACCAAGAGGGGTAAATGGCCTATGACCCTGGCGGAACCCCCCTATAATCCACACCCCAAACAAGAAAATAGCCCTAGTACATGTTTATTGCGCAGATGACTATAACTTGAAGGAACTTGGATGAGCCTGACCATAATTCACATTCCTATAAACTATAAAGTAATACTTAGCCCTAACCCCCTCCCCCTGGATGATAATCAGATTATACCTGGTTCTCTCTAAAATAGGTTATCGAGGTGGGCATGAGATAACAGCTGCCTCGTGCGAGATCGAAGACTATTTTTCTGGTGACCTTAAAAGAGGTGAAAAACTTCTGTGTCTTCTTGATGGCGATGGTCGCAAAAAACAGAGAAGATGTACCCTAGAGCACAATAGAGTGACGACCTTAACTCATGACCAGTTCATGGCATGAAAGGTTATGCTCGTACAAGAACTGGGATGCCCTAACAGGCTGAAGACTTTAACCCATGGTTTATGGCGCAGATCAAGCTCTGGAGGACGACTCCCGTACTTATTGTACTACTTATAATTCAAATGGGCATAGATCTTACGAAAGGTATAGTCCAGATGGAGACTAGGATGGACTAAAAATGATCTTAATCCATGAACTCAATGGTGCAGGAAGTCAGTCCTGGAATGGAACGCCTGGAAGCTCGGAGTAATGAACTGCACTGAATTGCTACCATCAGATAGTGGGTACCTTCGATAGGTTAAGCGAAGAAAACTTACGCAAACTCTCGAGCAATTGTTGGACATAGTTTCAAGTATTGGGGAAGCCTCAAAAAGACGAGAAACTTCCACGATTAATAAAGTTTTCAGTTATAGAGATAAGGCAGTACCAAAAAACAGCAAGACAAAAACAGATGAAATCAGGTGTATTCATTGTGGTAAGGGAAACCATACGTTTGGTAAGTGCAGGTATAAAGAGTATGTAAGTAAAATATGTAAAGTAAAGGGTCATTTAGCAGTGGTGTGTACAAAGAAGGACCAAGACAAGAATCTGTTAGAAGTAGAAGAGGGACTACAACTTTTTAGCATGGAACACACAGTACTACTACTCGACTGTAATTATGTGGAACAGATGTGGATTTAAGGTCGAATTAATGGACAACCGGTAAAACTTGAAGTAGACAGGGGCAGGAGTTTCGTGTATGCCAGAGGCTATTTATTTGGGAAGATTTGAAAAGGTCCCACTGGCTCCGGCGATGGTTCGAATAAAAACTTACAATAATGTTGTAATAACGAATATCTCTAAAAGACCGTATTACCAACGAAACTATAAGAGAAACTACACGAGTAAGAGACCCCATGCCATGGGAACCATGGTACGATTGAAATGGAAATCTCCATTTATATGGTCTTTTACAAAAAAAATGGTCTTTTATATGATCGGGGCCCCGGGCCCAAGTTAATGAGGGGGCCCTTTAAGAAATTAAGTATGTAACTCAGTAGATATGTAGGTCCTTATTCAATATTTATTTAAGTATAATATACAATGTGTATAAAAATTGTATAGAACGGGGCCCAGCGGGGGCCCCTAAGAATCCGGGGCCCTGGGCCCGGGCCCATGCCTAAAGACAGCACTGGAAATGGGCCGGACATAACGCAAAAACACAAGAAGATGGAACACATTTATAAATCACTGGATACCATGGTTGGGTGGTAGAAGTAGGGGCAGACCGCGTATGCGATGGGGGGACGATATAAAGCTAGTGGCAGGTTTCGAATGGAATAGAGTGGCTGAAAATAGAGAGAGATAGAAAGAGTTAGAAGAGGCCTATATTTAAAGTTGGACGACAAGTGGCTAGAAAGAAGAAGAACAACGTTGGGTACAATTGAAGTGGAGGTGACGGTAAATGGAAAGGGGTGAAAGCCCAATTAATGATTGTTCGAGGAGGCAATAGATTATTAGGGCGTGATTTGTTCACAAAATTAAAATTTAAAGATGATAGGTCCAGAAAGTTTCAAAAATAAGTTAGAAATAGATCAAATGCATGCTGTAAGTCGGTGGATATTAATAACAGGGTGCAAGCGTTACTAAGCGGTACGTGACATTTGGGCGCCGGACGTTTGGGCACCAGGACGATTATACACTACCGATATCAAATTAATACTATTTATTATCGTGTTGGGAGAAGGCGCCCAAAAGTCCTGCTCCGGTTACTAAGTAAGTAACTTTGAAAATTTGTTTAAGCCAGAATTGGGAACGTACAATGGAAATCTGATTCGATTGGAGTGGATGGAATAGACTAAACCGATATTTGACAAACTCGGGCCTATCCCATATGCATCCAAAGATAAGGTTGAAGCGGAATTGGAAAAGTTAGAGGCCCAAGGTATTATTATCAAAGTGGAATCTACAGACTGATAAAGATCTACGTAGAAATATCTACGCTTGTGTGCCAACTACAAGACGACTTTGAATAAGAACCTAAAAGATTGTAACCGCCCACTCACTACCTCGAATAGAAGACATTTTTGCAGCACTACAAGGAGGTAAAATTTTTTTAAAATTGGACTTTTTAAATGCATACAATTATTATGAGTCGATGAAGAGACCAGCAGGATGCTAGCATGGAGCACGCACAAGGGCGTTTACGTTGTTAAGAGGTTACCATATGGCACCAAACCTGAATGTTCTATCTTTAAAGGTAATGTCGAAAAAGTGTTGTTAGGGTTAAAAGGCATGGTACATTTTTTAGACGATATTGTGATAACAGATCGATCGGATGAAGAGCATTTGGAAAATTTTCAAAAGGTTTTGGAGAGATTACAAAAAGCAGGATTCAGGATGAATTATAAGAAGTGAGTTTTCTTCCAAGATCGTATAAGCATAGGCGCAACTAGGGTCAACAGTTTGGGGGGGGGGCTAAAAAAATTATTTCAAACAATTTTTTTAAGGAGGAGGTAAAAATAACGAAAAATTGGGATATTTTTGATGGGCTAACTTGAATTTTGGGGGGCTTAGCCAATGATTGGATTGATTGAAAAACAAGAAGGAAAAGCCAGGGGATGAGAAGAAGGGCGCAAAAAAGCAAAGCACGCAATTTGAAGAAAAGAAGTAGTTTATTGCAGGGATTACAGGAATCCGAACAAAAAGTAATGGAGGTACTAGGAGAGCAAACATATTTGTGCAAGGTCGTAGATGAAAAGTTGGTATCGAAAAGACGCACAAATCAAATGCTTAAAGGTTCAAGTAAAGGTGGAAGAGAACCCAAGGAGGGCCAAGTAAGATTTAGAACTGAGAACCCAATTAACGATACCAGTAGAAAAGATAAGACAAAGTGCCTAATAGAGATGAGGTGGGTCGGTCTTCCAAAGATGATATTCCAGCAGAAGAGGTTAAATTCGTTTCGAATGGTCTTTCACTCGTGTAATGTTTTCAATCAGAACCTTAGAATATATAGCTAAGGAAGGACTACTTGCATAATTCCATATGCATAAAAAGCGAGACAAAAATCGTGGGTAGAAGCTCCGCCCAGGACACTAACTTCTAACTCGGTGACTCATAATTATTATATTTTAAATTGTTATAATGATTTGTTGTAGTGTTTGTGGGACTTCTAAGACCAAGAAAAATGTTAAAAATGGTATAACTTGGCATACGTAAGTACTTAGAGTTATGTAAATAATTTTATAACAAAAATATAAATTTGTGAGGTTATTACCACAATGTGCTTAAATCATAAGCGTACAGTGATTCTATATATTTACATTAAATATCGTTTTTATAATTTAGATTTCCAAAAAAATGAGATGAGAAAGATTATTTTTGGTTAAAAAAAATGAAAATGCCGTAACATTGGTCTCCAACTCCACGCTTGTGTTCAAAACATTTTACTGACGAACTTTGCCAATATATTCTAAGATCAGAACCCTCGATGATCTATGCCCTTTATACTTGTGTCACACAAGTTGTGTGTTTGAATGGTTGCCTAACATTTACAAACCTCAAAATTTTTACACAGGGCCGTACTCATTTTTGCTTTTATTTGTGTTTATTAGTAACGCTTTTAATTTCAGAGGCGAGTTACAAAGACACACCAAACTGGTGAATCTTCTTCAGATTAAAAACAAAATGCATAAAATTGCAAAAATGTAAGAAGTAATAAAAAACAAGGTATTTTATAGATATAGTTTATTAACGTTTAATATTATCACATAAAAATGTATCACTTGTAGTTATTTTTATGAGAAAAGTAAGTAATAATAGTTACCGTTAATGAATATTAAAATTAAACCAAATTTATCGCAGAAAGATACGATAAAATGAACTAAAAAATATCCTAATATAAGATTTGGTTGAATTTTATTACGATTTATTAACAAGTAACATTTTGTATTTTTAAGTTTTAACATTAAATACAAAAATATATTTTACACTACAAGTAACAGTGTTTCGTGGCAGTTTATTTGCCGAAATATATTGGGATATAACATCAATCGTGCTATTTAGTCAAAATAATTTGCAAATTCAATGCTAAACTAAAAGTCAATGTTTATTAAACATTTGGTTACACAAACAAACACAACATCAGATTCTCTCTTATAAAACAGTTACTTACTATTATACAAATTTATACTGCTCTTTTGTAAAATTGAGAATTGTTATACAAAAATTTTAAAAGTAAGTTACGAAACAGTCTTATTTGACTTAATTTGCTATCGAGTGTGGCCATATTTAAACAATTTGAATAAATCGAGGAACCAAACTTCTTATTTGTAATTTTCAAATTATTTAAATAACATTCGATAAACAAACGTTAAATTGTACCAAAAAGTTACTACTAAGTACGATACAGATTATAAATATTTTTTTAAACGATGTAAATAAGTTATCTATTAACTAATGTGAATGTTTGCTTGGGGTTACAACATCAGACCTACACAATTTTTATCTTTCCCCATTCAGCAGTTCTGCAAACATTCAAACCAAAGGAATAAAATATAACAAAACAAAAACAATACTATCACATGTTGAACACATGAACTAATATTTATAGTATTAAACTTAATAAATGTAACGAATCTCTTTGGATATTGGCATTAAGCTACACAATTGAAGAAGAAATTCATTTAAGAAATATTAAAATATTTATAGAAATGTAAGCTTTCCAATCCCGATTCACACACGCACGTTGTTTTTTTCCTTCCTAGTCATTAAATGGCACATTGGAAAACTTACACATGTAATTCTGTATATTCACAGCCAATCAATTCTATGAAGCAAATAATAACAGAATTATAAATCTTTAAATTGCTGAAAATGTCAAG
Organism: Rhagonycha lutea; assembly: GCA_958510855.1. Classification (NCBI taxonomy): domain Eukaryota; kingdom Metazoa; phylum Arthropoda; class Insecta; order Coleoptera; family Cantharidae; genus Rhagonycha; species Rhagonycha lutea. Next base: position 18,024,623 of record OY294042.1, read on the forward strand.
TAACGATTGATTATATTATTTCAAATACACAACAAATGCTAAAATAAAACTTTCTCCCTTAAAAAAAAAACACTTTACGAAATCACATCAACACAAAATTTAACTAAATTTCAAAACACAACTAGAACTCTCTAAACTGCCAAAAACATTTAAGTAATGTTACACAAAATAAAAACTACTTTTTGACGTTTCATTCGTTCTCTAAACGATAAACACATATTTAAAAAACCATGCAAAAATTCAATTTAGTTACACCCCAATCAGTGGCAGTTAAAAAATAAAATTGTCTACTCTTCGTCCCATGAACTGGTACTAAGTGATAAATTTTGATTCTCCGATAAATCGGATTCAATCGAAGTTTCATGTTCGTCAGATGAAGGCGGTGCTAAAACGTCTCGATTAAAAAAAAACTAAAATTAATAAAACCACCTTACCTTCGCCTTCTTTAGATAATACTAAGCTCTCGGTAACATCGGTAAGCACTTCGGAAACTACATTAGCTTCAATACGTTCGACAGTAGCTGAAGAGGTACTAGGAACTTGTATATCAGAGATAGCTTGTACTGTAAATCTAGACCGTGTTACTAAACTACTTCTATCGCTAGTCTCAGATACTTTAGTAACTGCAAACCGGGTTTTTGATTTCTTCTTTTCCACACATACTGGAGGAATATATTCCGTTTCACACGATAAACCCTTTTTTGGTGACCAAACTTTATTGTTCACTACTTCCCATAAATGCCTGTGTAAAGTTAGAACCCTTTGAACTTCACATATTTCTTCATAAAAGTCACAAAGATTCTAAAAATATTATGTTTTAAGATTTTACCTTAATTACCTGTAAATGTTACTACTACAATAAAGCTACTACAAAAATTTACTGTACAGTAAAAACCCAAATTATTGAACTAATACAAAATCATTTAACAAGGGGAAGGCGAGACATTGGGGAAACAGATCTTTTTGACATTATCATTAATAACATCAGTACCTCGACTTTACTTTGTGAAAGTAGTAAGGTGCATATTTTAGCCATTTTCGAGAAAAGAGCGTGTCCGAGTTTTCCGTGCGCTGTATATCTCGTAGAAAATGATGCTGTACCCAATAACCGTCGTGGCTTAGCGAGCTACACACATGGAAGATAAACCCGCATGGATCGAATTCCCATGTCATCGACTTTTCTTACTACTTTATTTCTTATCTCCCCTGTGTGAAGCTCGCTAGGCTACGACGGTTATTGTGTCAGGCGTCATTTTCTATGAGATATACAGCGCACGGAGAACTCGAAACTCTCTTTTCTCGAAAATGGCTGAAATATGTACCTTGCTACTTTCACAAAGTAAAGTCAGGGTACTGATGTTTAAGAATTATTAATATCAAAAAGATCTGTTTCCCGAATGTCTCGCCTTCCCCTTGTAAGACATAGAAAGGAGTAATATGTTACTGTTATTTCATTATTTAATATGGACGATAGGTAAACCAAAACTCAAATAAGCAGTGATTTACTGTACTATGTATAGTTACACCACCGATTACTATACAGATAGCCAACCCCATTGTTAAAATTGACAACACATTTTTCATGTAGTACAAGAGACCAAGATACAACGACACTTAACTATGGTGGCCACTGGATATGCTTTACAAATGTCGCTTCTAAAATATTTAATGAAATATTTTATTATACATTATGCTGTTATAGTATTATGCCATAGTATTCTGTTTCCTCAAGGGTCCATCCTCACCCCGGACCTATTCGCGTTTTTCACGCATGACGCCCCTTATCGACTGGTAAACCCCTACACCCAGATCAGATACTACTGTGATGATGCAGCGATTTTCGCCAAAGAAAAAAGGCCAGAATTTGTCATCTGTAGCTACTAGCGATCTTACAGAAGATGAATACGTACTACCGTATTCGAAGGATTGCCGTCAATCGCTCTAAAAGTACCGCCAGTTACTTCACCAGATGCAATGATAGCGGTCTACTGAAAAAGCAAGCTAAGAAACTAAGTTGTTGCAGAACGCGACCCCCACAACAACCTCTCTTGGAATGGCACAATTATCAAGTGGACTTGAACTTGAACTTGGGGCCCTCACATCACCAATGTGCAAAATAAGGCAAGAAGAGCGAGGGCCTCGCTTCAACGTTCGTTCATCAAATCCTCACATACGCGTCGACGGCTTGGACTACGTACGAACATAGCAACAAAATAAAGAAAATTTAAACCGTTCAAAACAAGGCGATTAAGCAGGCTAAGGTGCCCACATGACGCGGATAACCAATGCCCAACCTAGGTCGGACTCACAACACGGAGACCGTCACAGAATTTATACGCCGTCAGCGACGGGTTAATCCGAAAACCCCTTGATTCAAGGACTGGGCCATTACCAATAGGATGCATCATGCATCACGGTTTAGGAAACCCAAAGCCATCATGCGGGGGAACCTTTCTTCTTCCCCTGCTGTTACAGGTTAGGTTACGGAGAGCCAGGAACGACCGCCAACCTCTTTTTCTGGGGCCCCCAGAAGAACGCTAGTCTCCCACTTCTTAGTTCCTTTCGACTATTCAATGGTCAGAGGAAGTCGGGCGCAACCTCTCAACGGCGCCTGGTGCTGTATGCCCCAAATTAACGAAATGATAGGATTTTTGTCACGGATCTTTGAAGGTCAGCGTGGCCAATCAGGACAGCCACCTTTGACTGCATAATCTGATCTTTAGTTGGGTTATGCCTGCCGACTTTCCTCTAAAAGACATAAGACGATTAAATGTACGCGTTTTTCCCGAAAAATCCGTGTCTATGAGTGACGACTGACAGTGTGCGAAAAACCAGCGAACTAGAAGGCGGGGGATGTCGGTTAGTTGGAATTAATCACAGTCAAATAGAAAACTCTGTCCCACCAGCTTTTTAACCATGATTAAAGCAAGTTAATCAGCCCTCAAACTAATTGGTCGATGTTTGCCGCTTACATTAGTCGAACTTAATCACGGTTGATTCTCGGTGCATCTCGGTAAAATTCGAGGTTTATTCGCTAGTATCATAGAATGTCACAAGAAAAAAAAACAAGCAATTGTACCACCCACTACAACTTTCACGTGACTATCAATCAACCATCCAGAATAGCTTTTAGAAGTTTTTAGTGAGTATTTCCGTAGTTATAGTGTACGGTCTACCATAAAATTTCAATAGCTGAAGCAAAATTTTCACACAAATATAAGCTGTGTACTTATTGATTTAACGATGATGGATCCGAGATTTGCCGTGGTTGCGTTGTCAAAATCGACTCTCCGCGCCGTCCGCTCCCCTACGCTCCAAGCCGTTTTGACCAACGCTGTACTAACTAAAGATATCCCCCTAGACCGGTCCTATTCGGCAAAGTGTGCTACTGTGAAGGGGATGGATATATTTGGAAAAATTTTGCTTCAGCTATTGAAATTTTATGGTAGACCGCACTATAGCAGCACCAAAATAGTGGTCCGACTAACGAAAACATTGCAAACGGTGGCCATTTTGTTGGTAAACATGCCCACTGAAAAACGCTACCAGTTTGTAATTTTTATCAGGTTATCCCAGATATACTAAGGCCCAGTTTATCAATCTCTAGTTAGTGTCCCAAGTAGAGAAGAATGCGGGACTACTTTTTCTTGTCCCGTTCCGTAGTGCCGCCTTGTCCTGTAGTCACGTCCTGCGGGTGCCACAACGTTATTATCTTGTAATACAACAAGTAAAACAAAAAGGTTATCTTTCATGAATGAAACATTTCCATAATCAAAAATTATCACGATTAAGATATTAAAATTGATAAAACAATTCCAGTAATTGAATATTGGAAGACATCCGTCGGGAAATATCCCAAATTATCCGAGATTGCATGGTGAATACTAGCAACACCATCTAAATCAAACGCGGGACTGAATTGGCGGAAGCATCAAACTCTGCAGAATTTTAGATGGTACATCACAAAACGACAACTCCACTCCAAAATCAAGCTGGAATCGTTGAAGATTTCCTTTAGACATCTTTTAGAAGAGACCAAAGTGAATTCTCGCCCAACCACATGAGTAAATACAAATCGTTTTAGACAAATTTTGCTACAATGTTTGAAATTTCATATACTATTTTGAAACAGCTGATTTGATTGTGACTGAATCCCCATTGTTGCCCTATTTTTTTGCAGGTTTATTAGTGACGAAATTTCCCCAAAATTAGTCTTTTACTTTTGGAACCCTCCCAAATAAGAAAAATATTGTTATCATGCAAAATTTAACTCCCACTTTTTCAAATTATAACAGCAACCAACTTGTTGGCCAACACAACTATGGAAATAGAATATTCAAGTATAGTTGAGATTCTATTCCCAGTAACAGAAGGCATAAATCTAAAAGTGCGATTCAATTCACCTATAATAACTCGCCTATAATGGATGAATGCTTAAACTGCACTCATGTATTAAAATACTGTTAAAATGAACTCCCGTTTATAATAGACTAATATTTGATCCTTTGCAGTTCATTATAGGTGAATTACACAGTAGTCATGTTGTAAATTGTATATCTAAACTAGTATTTAAAAAGCAAAAAAGCAATTAATCGCAGAACTAAATGATAATAAATAGTAACTAACAGTAAGCAGCAAACAAAGCATTAAAAAATGTCGAAGTTAAGTATGTGATTCACCCCCACTTCCCAAAATTATTAACATAACTCCTACCATAGGATCAGAATTGAAGTCCATTTGGATTAAAGACGTTTGCTGGACATAGGCTGCAAATTCCTGGATGTACTCCGGCAAGATCCCAAAATTATTTTGTAAATTTATGTGCTAAAAAAATTTGTATTTAAAAAGTATGTAATCTATGTATTTTAGGTAATTTTTACCAATATTGAAGAGTTCTGTAGCAAAATATCTTTTAAGGTTTGCAATGCTTCACCAGTTAAGTTTGTAGATTGCAAACCCAAACCTATAAGAGATCTATTTGCCATCAAAGAATCTTTTATTTCGGTAATAAATACGTCGCCTAAATTATTTTTTCCTAAATTTAGTATTTTTAAATGTGCACAGTAGAACTGAAACAAAATTTTTATATATTACAAAATTAAGTACATTTTAGAAATTAAATTTCTCCATAGGAAACAAAATCGTATGAGAAGTAACCAAGTACATACTAACTAAGTAAATATTAAAGTTATTCCAAAAAATACCAAATTTGATTACTCACAAGTAGGAAATTAGCTGTCAGAGAACACTTGTAGGTAAGCTGATTTTCAACCATCATGAGCTCAGTAATGGTAGATGAATGCGAGTCTCTATTGTAAATAACTTTAGAAATCATTAAGAATCCAGTATCTTCCAATTTATTGTAACTTAGATCCAATATGGTAAGTTGATTGTTTTTTTCTAAATGCTCAGCAATTATGGATGCATGTTTTGGCAAAAGGTTACAGTAACAAATATGTAATTCTGTAATATTTTTAGTTTCTGAAAAAAAAAATACAATTAAAATTAAAAATTACACAAAAAAACAAATATATCACACCTATATTGAATGTAGGAGACGACATTAAATGGCAGGCATCAAAACGAACGGCTCTGATGTTCTTATTTAAATCAATTTTACTGTACACTTTGTAACTTGTGTCATTTCCAACATTAATTTCACAAAATCCAATGGTTCCAAGAATATTATTATTTTTAACCATGTGACTAAACGTATCCCAATACAAAATATTATCTTCATGTTCCGTTAGGTAGAGTTCTTTTGTCGGTTTATAATATTCAATAATTTGGAGAATAATTATTGAGCACTCACGTAGGTACTTGCTATTATTAAGATAAATTGATTTAAAATTAGCTTTGGCAAAAATAACCTCCAAAGTATTAACGTTATCAAAATTTATAGGCATGATCAAATTTAAACAACCCGAAAAATCATCATTTCTGTTCATTGCCTGAAAATAAAAAAATTATCACACCATATTATTGATTTTCATTTCATAATTTAAATTTGCTTACCCTTAATTGGTGAATAATATAATTCGATTTTGGAACATTATTCTCACGGCAAGATTCTACATAGGCATTAACAACTGTATCGATTGAAACGGGTTCGACTGTAAAAAAAAAACATCTATGTAATACAAATAATGTTCAATTTCTTACCAAAATAGGGGGTTTTGTGTTTAGTATGCTTTTGCTTCTCTGGAGCCTGTCAGCCTCAAATACTGAACCAATTTTGATGGGACTTGCACTGATTAACAGCTATTTTATTCCTGAGCAACATTACGTTATCTACAGCAACTAAACCAATATTAGTAACGCGCATGAATGGATTAATGGATTCCACAAAATTATGTGGTTTTGTATTACAAGAATCCGGTACCTCATCTGGGTGGAATAAACAAAGGATGTTTTTCTACTATTTTTGATTAATTCTTATATTTCGCGACTTGGGGGCTTGGGGAAGCCGCTTGACCGTAAGGGAGATTAATACAGGTCACAAAAGAGAAGTATTCAGGCTACGGTTGTGTAAATTGCAAGAATGCAAAACACCCAGACATAGTTGTATGTGTTATTGTTACTTGAATTACTTATAATGCAATTAATCAAAAATATGTAGACCAATAATAAAATTAAGGACATGATGAGAGTTTAGAGTTGTGTTCGTGACTCTTTTAATTATGCGTGTTCAGGCTACCTTCCATCATGTTCCATCCATCAACCCCCTCCATGGTGTATCATGTATTAGGGTAAATCTTTCAATATAATAATTGTATAAGTATATTAGACTACTAATTAAATTATATTATTCGTATATAATCATATTTTATTTTATAGCATGCACCCATCCCTAAAAAATAAGCATTCTAACAATAAAAGGGTACCCCTACAATAAGGTTGTGATAAATGTAATACATTTCAAAATGGTCTCAAAACGTTGAGAACTATTTTTTAACCTTCATCCGCTCGCGCCTTTTCAAGTTACACTTTCGATCGCATGGGCGGCAATTAGACCGCCTTTGTTTTTTATTGTTTTCGTGAGTTTTTCGTCATTCAAAGTGCATGATTTGAATTATTTAAAGAAATATACATAAAATAAGTTTATGCTACATTTAAAAAAAGACCAATATGAAAATACATAAAATTAATAAATACCTATAAATGCTACATTTATAAGACGAAATTAAAATACATAAAAATGAAATACATTTTACATTTCGAAAAACAATAAAAATTAATTGTGAATAAAATTGAAAACGATTTCACAAATTAACAGTATTCATAAAAAGTTCACGTTGTAGATCGCGCTAGGCGGCAAATTGGCCGCCGTAGTACGACACTACATACTTTGGGGCTGTCTTGAGCCGGCTGGTGAAGTTGTCTTATCAGAAAATGGGTAGGGTCTAGTGGAGGAGATAGTAATTAGAGAATACAATCGCATCCCGACCCTCCTATGGCGCTCTGGAAGAAAATAGGAGATAAAATTTAAAAAGGCGGTCCTTTTGCCGCCTACGCGAGCGAAAGAAGGTTAAACGATATCACAAAGTTCCAGGTCACTGTGCACAATAGAAACAGAGACATTGAAGTGAAAAGTTAAATAAGTACGCAATACCTTGATCTGGGAACTTAAGGGTTAAAACAAATAACAAATGTTATAAATTTTCATTCCTTCATGTTTGCAGTTTACTTGTTCGTATTTTACAATTATTGTTTTACGATTTAATTTATAAATTTTAATTACTTATGACTGCATCGTTATAAATATGTATTTTAATGCCTTTTGTTGTGTAACTTTCATGTTGACCTAAAAATTATTATGTTTATTCATCATGTCATATTGTACAATGAGACGGTCGGAGCATAGTGGTCACGCAAGTTGACTAAGGACGCTAAATACCCGGTTCGAATCCGAGTAAAGTAAGAACTTTATTTTGACCGTTCTTCCCTCGGAAAGCAATGGCAACCTACCGAGAGTAATATGCCAAGAGCATCCTTAAATGTTAATGATCTAAAGGGTCCAAAAGTTCATCTGTGGACTATGGGGAAACGTAATAACCACCCCACCAACATTTAAGGATCACGACGCTTCTGTTAAGAAGCATAACGACTGTATGATGATGATATTGTACAAGAATTGTACATCTACTCCTAATATTATTTGTTGTTCTCGTTATAAAAATCGGAGACGGCCATTGCCTTGCAGCTAACGCAGTTGGATGCGAATGCGTGGTACCGGGTTCAAACCTGGGGAGAGTCAAACTTTCTTATGACTAGTCTCCGTGCTTCGGAAGGCACGTTAAGCCGGTGGTCCCCTGGGTTAGTGAATTGCCACCATTAACATAAAAAACCAGGATACAGGCACATCTGAAGGCCAGTCTAGTAAGCTACCTGATGGATGTAAAATATTTATATGCTCACGGAACTAACACTGCCAAGGAAATCAAGCAGCTGTTGGAAATAACAAGCTTTAAGGCTTAAATTAATTTGAAGAAGTTATAAAAATCGGGAAATTTTCGGAATTCAACGTGTATACTGTAGCACAGCCCCTAACGCGAGGTCGAAGCCCGCGAGACGTCTTGGTGAGGCCCGCAGACTCTAAGCAGAATGACTTTTTTTAAAGGCTCTTTTTAGTGGCCCCTCTGCGCTGGCTTAATCCAGCACTGTACCCGGTACATTATTTGGGTGATATATTTATAGAGTTCATTCAAAATTAGTTGACTGGGCGGAGCTAATGTGCAGAAAAGAAAATTAAATGTACGACGCCACTAGAACGTTCTCCCTCCACATCTATTGCGCAAGAAATTGGCTCCCGTCCAGTCATCTAACTTTGGATGAACTTCCAAAATGGCTTGAATAAGTATAGAATTATTTTTTATAAGACGTCACAAAATCCCAGGTCATTGTGAAACATACAAGCAGAGATATTCAAGGTCAAAGTAAAACAAAAGTACCTGGTACCTCGATCCGGGAACATGAGGGTTAAATTAAATTTGTTTTAATACGTACGAGGGGATATTGATATATTTTTAGCCTATACTACAGAAGCAATGAAAATTTGGAATTGAAAATATTTTATTGTTTTTCACAGCTTCTACCACGTCTTCATTTGAAGAAAATTTGCCACCTTTCAAACTTTTTCTCAGTTTAGAAAGTGATAATAATCCGAGGGAGCCAAGTCAGGTGGGTAAGGGGAGTGTTTTTACCAATTCAAACCCAAAATCACGAAGTTTATTCATAGCAATGTGCAATTTGTGTGACGGCCATTGTCTTGCAAAAACAAAACTTCCTTCAAGATCATTCCGTGTCTTCCTCCAACTATTTTTTCGCACACTTTTCCTAATATCTTAAATAATACTTTCCAGTTATGGTTTTCCCCTTTCCCAAGGAATCAATGAGAATGATACCACGACTATTCTAAACACTGCTGCAAGAACTTTCCAGCAGATTTTTGAACGCTAAATTCACAGTGCTTCCATTCCATTGACTGCCGTTTTGTCGTTGGATCGTAGAAATGCACCTAAGTTTCATCCATAGTGACAAGTCGGTTCAGAAAGTTCGGATCTTTTTCAAATCGGGCACAGATTGAACGCGATGCTTCCACTCGTGCTTGCTTCTGATCTGTGTTCAGGCATTTTGGAATCCATTTTTCAGACACCTTTATCATGCCCAAATCGGCATCATGCGAATGATGCGAAGGATGCGTTTGTATGAAATTTTCATACGTTTTAGTCCAATTCGACGGTCTAATAATATCAAGTCATGGACTGCATCGATATTTTCTGGGGTTGACACTGAAATGGGTCCTCCAGGTCTCTCGTCATCTTAAATGGAAACTTTTCCTCGTTTGAAGTAATCAATCCAATTTTTAACGGTGGCATATGAAGGGTATTGACCATGTCTTCGTAAATCTCCTTATGCATCCCGTCAGGATCAATATTCCATTTTATTGATTATCTTATTTGCAGCTGCCATGCTTTTTGATGTAAAATTTTTTAATGACATTTCTAATAAGTAATAATTTCTTGTTATGTAAACGCAATTTTGTTGATGCTCCAAATGGTCAAGGTTAATTAGATATCAATACGCCCTCATATTTAATAATAGGCGCCGTTTGAATAAAGGTGCCGAAATTCAAAATTTTACAAAATTTTAATATTGGTTCTTACGGATGGTGCCTTTTTTAAATTAAAATACACAATGTTTAAAAATAGGCGAATTCATTTTTGAATCGGTGCCGGTTCCTATTTTTAAACATTTTGATTTTTTGATTTAAAATTTTGGTTTTTACGGATCCGATCCGAATCCGATGTGACACAACACATGACTTTCCCATTTAAAAAAGTAAAAGTAACTAGTAACAAATTAAATGTTTTAATTCCCCCTCCGGCCTTATTGTCGTTCCGTAGATGCGGGCGTGCTTTTGTTTCATTGATCACTGGGAAACACCAGTATACGATTCTCAAGCACTTTTATGTTGCTTTTTTTTTGCATTGCTTTGAATCATTTTATCCCTTTAGCGATTCTCAAGGGAGCCGATAGTGGGTATAAAAGAAATTTGGGGGCGTTCAGGTGTGGTCGGGAGGCTGTGAAAATAGAACTATTTTTATAAACAAGAATACAAATGACGGATTTTCGAGGGTGCTCTAAAAGAGAACCTATGCTTTATATTTTTAATGACCATACAATAACTAATCATCTTTTATAAAAAAAGTTTTTAAGACTATAATGGAATCACGTTAATCCATTCATGTGCGTCATTAAAAATCAGCAATAGTTAAATAAATTAGGTTTGAGCGGAGGAATTTCAACCAAAATCTAATTTCTTTACACAGTTTGCTCCAACTAGTATGCAACATTTCAAGTGAATTGGTGTGCGAGTTTGATCGTCGAGTTTGATCGCCGAAAAAATGTACACACACACATCCAGACATTGTTCCAAAAATCGTTCACGATTAAATTAATTTATACCTTTGAACCGAAATTCTAAAGTGCCTAAGCAAAGTTGGTTTTTGACTCGATCACAATACTTTCCTTTACTGTGTAAATGGGACAGTAAAAGCGAAATTTTTCTAAATTTAATAGAACTAGTCAGTAACTACGGACACAAGGGGTGAACCCTCCAACCCATTTCCATTTAAGGCGCATTTTTCGCACTTAGCCATATGCGAAAAATCCTATTTACGGCAATGACAAGGTGTGCCAAATACTGCCCTGATAAGTTAAAGGCCCTAACTGCAACTTTTTTCTGAATGCTTTTTTGTAGCGTTTCCGAATCAGTCTAAAAATTACACCTTTTATTACATTAGAAAGTCCAAATCCAACACAATGATGAATTATTTTGAAATATGGCGTCCTAAGCCCTAACTCCAGTTTGAGGTTGCTTTCGGTAAAAAAAAGTAAAATTTTGTTATTTGGAGATAGGGTTTTTTACGTTATGGGGTCAGAATCAGGCCTGGTCAGAATACATGTGCGACTGAGCTCACAATAATATCAATTTTCAACTTCACTAAAAACGCATATAAATTTTTGACAAAATGTTCAGACAGAAGTCATGAGTCATGACTCATGAATGATCCTTGGCACTCCATAGCATTCCTCAACTTTGATTAATTTGTAATCAAAAAACTTCTTCATTACAGCAATACTTCACATATATTAGAATGAATCACTTGATAAATTTTAATCAGGTCCACTTTCATTATTAATTTTTAATTCATTTTAGTTGGTTATTATCAAGTTAAAAGTGTAAAAATTAGTACTTCGAATTTTTTTTTTAATCAATCCGACATAACAGTCGGAACAGAACAATAACAGAAATCTTCTTGCGAATTTTCTTTGGAAGTCTTCTGTTGCATTACATATCAGTAGTAGAAGCAAAACATTGTGAAAAACAAAAAAAGATCTGCGCCCGACCTTCCTCTCCCCTCCACATGCCAAATTTCAAACCGTCAAAACAACAACAAATTCAAAAATCCTAAAAGTGTAGTTACATCTGTCACTTTTTGCACGAATTTTATGTCGGACAGCAAAGACAGAAAGAGAGACAGAATGTCTGTCCGACATAAAGTTCATGAAATAAGTGTCAGATGTAAACGTAGCTTAAGTCCGCTTAAAGAACCCCTTTAAGAGGGCGCCTTTAAAAAACAGGTTTCAATAGGTGGCGCGCCCTAAAATATTAATCTTTTCTACTCATCTGTTCACCAATACAGAATTCTAATAATTTATAAAAGTCATATGAATAAACGATAACTAACGTAGGTAATGAGGAAATTTGAACTTCCAATGTTGAATATTTACAAGTATATTCCAAAAAGATATTCAAATTTGGAAATATTGAATATTTTTTAAATATTTAACTTTGAAAGTTCAAACTTCCTCATTACCTAAATTAGTTATCGTTTATTCATATGACTTTTATAAATTATTAAAATGCTGTATTACTGAACAGATGAGTAGAAAAGATTAATATTTTAGGGCGCGCCACCTGTTGAAACCTGTTTTTTAAAGGCGCCCTCTTAACCCCTTATAAGTCGACCAATCTAAAAACCGACAAAGTTCTCGTTCAATCTCGTCCAACTCGACCAGTCCACCAATTTTCAACCTCCCACCATCCCCTAAAGTACGAAGAATGATTATTTTCGTATTAGCGAATGCTTATGCGCTTAGGCATATTATACTTAGAGTACCGGTTGGCAATCCGTGGCCCGCGAGGTGTCTTGGTGCGCCGCAAGACTTTCACAACAACCTTATAAAATTTTAAAAATAAAACTAATGACCTTTTTTTAGTGGATTTGCCAAGAAGTGCGGCCCGCACTAATCCCCATGTAAAATATTTGGCCCTCTTACAACAAAGTGTTGCCAACTCATGGCTTAGAGCATCGTTACTCAACCTGTGGGTCGCGATCAGGTATAAAGGCCACTTGACCTTTGTTAACTAATTTGTTAACAACTTTATGCTCGTGTCGAGCGACCTTAAGAGTAAATTTGTCCATGTCTTTTGGCTGTTAGGGAGTTGCAACACTAAAAAGGGAGAGAAATTATTTTTCAAATTAGGGGTTGTAAATATTATTCATATTAGTAGTAGTCCGCAGATCGATTTTGGACTATAGTTGTTTTACATCCAGTAGCAGCTTGCTAGGCTAGCATTCAGATGTGCCTGTAACCCTGTTTTTTGTTAACGGTGGCAATTAACTCAGAGCGACTTGGTCATAAGAAAGTTTGACTCTCCCCAGGTTTGAACCCGGTACCCCGCATTCGCATCCTACTGCGTTAGTTGCAAGGCAATTACCGTCTCATTTGATGATGTTGATACCAACATAAAACCGAAATAACGAATATTAGTTTCTGCACATTAGCCACTCCCAACCACTAACGATAACATTATTTCTACCTGTAGATACTCAACGTTTGATATAAGAAATATATGAGATACCATCTCATATTCGACTCGTAAGTGTTGGAATGTGAGATGTGGGCCAAAGATGTTCTATGTTCAAAATGGGGCTCAAATATGAGAAGAATGAATTATATTAAATATAAGACATCTGATAATCCTCTCCGAGGGATTCTCACGGTTAGTATTTCTGTGGTAAAAAGCTAAGAGACCTCATTACCACAAATTTGGTACATAAAACTGTAAATGCGTGTTCACAATGAAGTTGGGAAATTGAACCAATTAGATTAAAGTATTTTCTTCTTTGTTGAATTGTTCATTTTTTTTAATGCTTTCTACCGAGCAAGGCAAGGCCCCAACTTCATTGTGAACAGGCCTTAATATAGAATAGAACTTTGGTAATTTAAAATGAAATAATTGCATTATTGTAATCTTTCTAACCTGGGACTTACATCATGGGTATGTTAGATTTCAAGGAACTGAAACAACAAATTTAAGACCGATTTTGCTTCCTCTTATTTATAATAAACAATCATTTGTCTGATACCCATGACGCAAATCATCACAGGGTAGAAGATTGCAACTATACACAATCTTGATTAAAACCACTTATTGATTAATTATGATATTGGTATTGTACAGGTAGTTTGGTAGTGCTTAGGGAGTGGAGGAATGATCTAAAGGTCATAGGTTCAAATCCCGATCGCTCCCAAATTTATCTGTGCCGTAAAAAAGATATTTCCATAAATAAATAAATATATTAAAAATTATTCAAAAAATGTAAATTTTTGAGACACTTGACTACACTGAAAATAATTGTTTTAGATTACATTTTTATATAAATTAAAACTTCTTCTCATGGTTAAGTTTTACTGATTACGTAAGTGTAATATTATTCATACAAAAGATATGATAAAAATTCTGAAGGATTTGAGATAAATAAAACTATTAACAACTAAAATATAAATTTTATGTATAGAAAAAAAATCTAATCTAAAAAAACAAGTTCTTAAAATAAATAATTCTAAATAAACTTCATTTTGAAAACACCGGTAAAAATAAAAGAAACTGTATTTGATTTAAATGACCGTCTCTATCAGTTGGTTAACAAGCCATTTTAATTTCATGAATTCACCATTTTGAGATACAGAATTGTGAAAAAAAAAAACATATTTCAGGGTAATTATTACGCCCTATTTATTTGCAAGGCAAAATCAAGTTAGAAACTGTTTAAAAAGAAAATCTTACCTCCTGGAAATCCATTTAGAAGATTTGGTGCATCATAATACTTAAAGCAGGATTCGTCGGCAAAAGATACATTTCGTTTTTGGTTGGTGGGTCGGTTATTTGTATTGGTGGACGATCCAGTGGCCAAAGAAGCTGCTCCTTCCGAAATATCAGGAAACGAGCCGTCTGAAACTAATGTATTTGGTTAGTTGTAAAAAGTTAGGGAGAATCGAGATTGAATGCTTACAGTCGGCGTAAACAGGATCCGGAGAATTTGTTGTACATTTTTGTCTTTTCAAGGATGCTGCAACTATAACACATAATTGGTTGGTAACCTCGTGGATAAGTAAAAAGTAATGACTAATGAGAGTACCTTCATAATCGCTTAATGTAGAGCTCGATTCGCTTGTGTCCGGAGTAGTAATTTCTTCGTCTGAGAGATTATCACTCATTTTTCTTTTGAAATAAGAGCCACTGTGTAACATGAATGACATTGAATAAAATAATTATTGTAACTTAAGTCTTTAAGAAAACATAATATTTAAAAATTATAATTTAAATATACACGCACAATTGCTACCCACCATTGTTTACATTCAAACCGAAAAAGTTAGGTTAAGTTATTTGTTTACTTCATAACTATTAGTTTTGTAACAAATTCATAACACAAATTTATCATTTATTTAAACTAATTATAATTATATTAATTTAAAACTATTACATATTAAATCTATGATACACAATCATCTCAAAACATCACGATCAACCTATATCCCCTCATCTTTATAAGAGCGAGAGAACGCGCAGGACCGGATAAAAAGATCAACGGAAGCAAGTTTTAAATTAATCCAAATTGAAATCCAAAATTTAGTAACCAACACAAAATAAAAATAATTTTTAGCTTACAATTAAATTTAATGCACTTCCTTGCACAACTTCCACATAAATGACAAGACTGCAAATTCTAAGATGAGATTAGAAAATAAAATAAAGGAATGCAATAATGACAGCTACCTTTAACAAATGTGTCAGATAATTTTCATATAAACAAAGTTACGCGATAATCAATGGAGGGAACAACGGTCATTGGTTATTCAAATTTAAAATATTTTTTGCGCGATCATTTTATTCATAATAATTATAAAAGGTGCAAACATTTTAAATATTGTTTCTAAAAATTTAACATATTTAATTGTTCATTTTCTACTTCTACGTGATAAATGATTCAATTTACTAGAGAGAAATATCTCAAATAATATATTCCACACAGAGTAAGCGTTAAAAAAGTAAAATATGCGAGACGAAATGTGAAATAAGAAATGATAAAAATAATCAAATATCCAGTAAAATTAACCTCGTCTCGTAATGTATTGATAGAAAAATTTTAAAAATGTATTGATTAAATTCTATTTGCTATTAGATTATAATATTATTTGCAACTGCGTCTCAAGAATTTTCTCCAGGGAAGGAAACTCAATTTGTAAAAAAAAATTACAATTTATAAAAGTATATTTTAAAATAAACATTAATTAGTAAAAAAAAAATTAAATCAATAACATTCAACTAACTCTTAAGGGGGCAAAACACTGTAACAGCTCGAAAAAGAGGTATTTTAGGAAATTTTTTATAGAAAAACTATAAAACGATTCTTTTTCAAATTTTGCATATATATTATTGATTATATTATATACAATTAAATATTTTTTTTTGGCTTGTTTGTAGTCCTTATACCGGTTGTACAGAACGCGAAAGTTTGCTCTTGAAAAAAACAGTAAATGACTGGTTGACAGCAAAACAAGAAAACTATACATCCGATTAATATGATTCAAAAAATAATTTGTTCACAATATTCGTCTTTCCCCTCGTCGAACTATAGCCATATATCTATATACTTTGGAAATATTTTTGAAATTTTTATTTCAAACTAACCATATGGCCGAATTGCTGTCCGTGCTGTCAACCAGTCACATACTTTTTTTTCAAGGGCAAACTTTCGTGTTCTGTACACCCGGAATATGGACTACAAACAAGCACACACAAAATTTAACTGTATATAATATAATCAATAATATATTATGCAAAATTTGAAAAAGATCTCTATAAAAAATTTCCTAAAATACCTCTTTTTCGAGCTGTTACAGTGTTTTGCCCCCTTAAAAGTGTTTAAAATCCCAAAAATTAAATAAATTCTAAAAATATGTTGCGAAATTAGGAATACTGCGAAATAAAGCAAGTCTTTCTTAAAATATAAATTTTGTACAATATTTTGTCAAATTTCACATAGCCTTAACCAGAGTCGTATGATATATTGTAATATCTACTTATAGTAGATTAATTGGTATAATATTTTAAATAATTTTACGAGTAAAATGAATTTAATTATATTATATTTTTATCAAGCTTTCAAGTACTGGTAGGCTCTTTGTCAGAATAATAATAGAAAGTATTATGACGAAGAGCAAGCCAGTGCTTGAAAGCTTGATAAAAATATTATAATTTAAGGGGTATTATCTGTTTCAAGCCTAAAACACAGAGGTTTTTCTGGATTTTTTTTTGCAAAACTATAAAAGCAATCAAAAAATCCTTTTAGACGTTTATTAACCATGCATTGGAACATTTAAAAATATCGTTTGTTTTTATTTAAAAAACAAAATGGCGGTGTACAGAACATAAGAACAAGACTACTTTTTCTTACGGTGGCGATTCAGACTATGCTAATACTATGCTATAATAATAATAAAAAAATTCAAACAGACAATGCCCCTTAATTTATTTAATTGGTAAAATTATTTAAAATATACCAATTAATTTATTATCACGAGTTAACAAATTAATAACCAATTTAAATACTTATAGTAGCGGTAGTCGAGAATTTTTCCTGTTCAAAATTTGTTTACGCATATCAGAAATTTAGGGGGAGTGCTATGTATATGAGTTTACAGATGTAACAGTCCATTTCAGTTGCATTTTTGCAGTGAAAGCCAGGACGCTCATCGACCTATCGATCTGTCCGACAACCGAATTGGTCCAACTTTTTACCAACTTAAAATCACCTCCCCTGGTTGTACATAAAATGGGTTTCACCTGACGTATTATTGTATAAAAAGCCAGGACACTGATCCACCTGTAATAATATGTCCGCAACTTAATTAATCCTACTTTTTGCCAACTTAAAATCATCTCCCCTGGGATCGAGTTGCACACCAAGTAACTTTCTAAGATTTACTACTTCCTTGGCTTCGACTTTTTTTACAGCTAAGGAAGCTGCAGCTACCTTTTTGCCGGTCTTCTTCTTAGGCTTTTTTTGAACCATGATTCCCTAGTTCATGTTTAGGGATAACTTAGATTATTAAGTTATTATTAGAGATAATAGAAAGATATAAGATTATTAGAGCATTAAATTATCAATTAATTGATATATTTTCATAATTTTACGAATTAAAGGAATTAAATTAATATTATATTTATGAATTTTCAAGTGCTCTCGCACCCTTTTTCAGAATAATACATAATATTATTAAAATTTGTAAAATTATTAAAAATATATCAATTAATTTATTATCACGAATTAACAACTAATAACTATAATTTAAATATTAAATTATCGTCATCATCATTTTTAAACGTGAGAACATTTGAACGCGAACAATTAAAATTGTCAGTATTAGGAAACTATTCTTTCTAATGATTGAACCTTACCCTTTGAGCTTAGGTTAGTATTAGTGTTGGGAACGATATATTTTTAATTAATAGCGCCAAAATAGAGATCCACCGGCTACCTGTTCGTCCATGGACGGGCTTTCCACCTAGTAATATAATATGATTATTATATAACAGTGAATTATAATTTTTAATATACAGTGTGTTCACGGAAAATGGTAACAGTGAATAATTTTTATATGCTACTAGATACAAAAAAAAAGTTTAAATAGTCTTTTATTCAACTGGAAATTTACTATCGGAAACTGCTGAGGTATATTTTTTTATACTTCAAATTCAACCAGAAGTGAACATAAAATTTTTTTTTCAAATGGCAACATGTCTTTTTTTTAACATTTTTGCAATCTGCAATTTTTTCTTTATAAGTAGATATAAAATTTTCATAAGGTTACATTAGAAAATATTCGAGAAAATACAGGATTTAAACAAACAATAATAATTTATTAATTATCTACACACAAACGTATGTAGAGTGCTATGAAAAACAAAAAATCACGTTACAGAAAACACAACTTTTTCATTTATGGGATAAATTTTTCAAAATTGCCACCGTTTTGTTCAAGACATGATTCTAATATACGCAGAAGTTCATCATTAGATGCTTTTTTTTGTTGATTTAGTGATATTTGATCGCATGCTAAATTAATTTTTTGTTTTTGAAATCTTTTAAATTTAATGGCGGATTTGCGTAAACAACTGTTTTTAAATGACCCAATAGAAAAAACTTACCAAAAAAGTTCGTAGCACTCTACATACCTGTGTGTAAATAATTAATAAATTATTATTGTCTGTTTAAATCTTGAATTTTCTCGAATATTTTCTTATGTAACCTTATGAAAATCTTATACCTATTTATAAAGAAAAAATTGCAGATTGCGAAAATGTTAAAAAAAAGACATGTTGCCATTTGAAAAAAAATTTTGATGTTCACTTCCGGTTGAATTTGAAGTATAAAAAAATATACATCAGCAGTTTCCGATAGTAAATTTCCAGTTGAATAAAAAACTATTTAAACTTTTTTTTGTATCTAGTAGCATATAAAAATTATTCACTGTTACCATTTTCCGTGAACACACTGTATAGTAAATGTAAAATTATGAATATTTACATTTTTGTGACCAACAAGAAGTTGGAAAAATTGAAAAACACCAATCAATATTTCAAAACAGCTGTTCATAAAACGTCAAACTTACAGATTAGAATTCACAAACAAATGTATGAATGGATGTTAGTAAATATTATTATTATTTTATGCTAAATTGTGTTTAGAATTAGTTATCGTCATTAAAATTAAGAGGCCACATACCTCTCTCTGCACAAGCTGAAAACTGAGTAAATTTGAAAACTTATTATAAAGGTATAGGGCATTACCAACATAAAATTTATATATCGCACACATTTTTTTGGTAAAATACGGTAGTAAGTCGATTATCACTTTTGAGTTATACGATATACGCATCAAAAGTCTTATAAAACTTATGCTGTATCTAATAAAATATTGTCTTAAAAAGGAAGGGCTAACTTTGGTCGTCACCGACCTGCACCATTATCACTATCATTATACGTGTGGTTCATAATTAGAACTTCATCAGGTGAAAATTTAAAAATCTGGAATTCAGCCTATTTTGAAGAATGAAAAATATGTATAATTGTGGGCGAGTACAAAAGCCGACACCGGATTTAAAAAATTATCTAATAAAATTATTATAAAAATGTATAAATTAAAATATCAAATATAAAAATTTAAATTTCCGAATTATTCAAAAGGCCAAAAACTGAAAAACAATATGCGAGTATTGTATTGCACTGTATAAATACTCGTAGAGTGGAATTTTACCTTGGTGACTAGGCTGAGCCAAATTGCTGCGCAGTAGATGTGGAGTGAGTGATCTAACGAATATTTTTAGGTTTCTATACATTAGCTGCGCCTAGTTACTAGGGAAAAATTTAACTCTACAAGTGCACATTGGCTTTAGCCATTGTTTCCCATTTTTAACCCATTCTCCCTGGCAAAACCGTATTAGCTTTAGTAATACTCTCACTCTCGCAGTAATCATGAATGCAGCAAATAGCGGATTGTTACCCGTTGTGAATTTTCGTATCGTACGTCCGTTCAGTAAATTAAACCGGTCCCTTTTAGAGCCAAAAATGATATGCTTAGGAGTTTCTATTATTTAATTACACACATAACTGAAAAATCGGAAAATTCAAGCCTGTTCACTAACTAAATACATAACTGCAGCTAACCTCAAACCTACACCTGGAATCCTTGTAAACCGGGATCTCTAAATAAACCATTTACAATTAAAAATATAATTTTTAGTTGATGTTGTTGCTAGCACAAATAAACTTAGACTGCGGTATCTCCACTCCTTTTCAAGCCGTGTTGTAAATATTTACGGCGAGCGCACGGACTCTCAACATAATGCAGCAACCAGAACCAATCAAACTTTACAATCGATTATTACCTGAACAAATCGTTATTTGAAATTATCTCAAATAATACTCAAAAAGCAACGTAAAACTGAAGATGAAAGTTATGATTAAGGCTGGGATTATATGCAAATGCATATTTTTAACTATTGATATGAGAACGTCGATTTTTGGATATCTTTGCGAATCACATAAATTAGAGTAATTTAAACCAAATTTTTTTAGGCATATTTTGCATATTTTCCACTTTTGGTTCATATTTTAGTAAAGTTAGTATATTAATGCATAAATACTCGTTTTATTTCTACTCGTGAAATTATAATATACCTACGTATGAAAATTATTGAATTTCCAAATGATTATTCTGCTGCTATTCGTGAGGCAAAATTTGCTTTAGATGATAAACAATTGTCTCAGAAATTAGCATTTATAAAATCAAATTAACTCTTTATTGCAAAGGCAATCAAAACTCTTGAGACGCAATGTATGAAACTTGTAGATTCCATTGAGTTGCTGAATCAAATTGAAAATTCAATTCAACAGAGATAAAGGGGATGTAGGGATGCGTATTGGCCAAAATTTTTCAGATGTGATTAGAAAAAATGAAGGATTCGAGGTTCTTAAAAAAATTTGAATATACTTAGAAGGTGAATATGAAGAATCGGTAACAATGGAACCACAAAAAATGTGCAAGTTTAAATCGCTCCAATAACATCAGTCGACGTTGAAAGAATTTTCTCAATGTACAAGAACATATTGAGTGACAAAAGACAATCTTTTTATTTTACATAATTTAGAAAAACATATTATAATTAATATTTATTATCAAGTGAAAAATAGTAGTAATTAAATGCGTTCTCAATAAAAAAAAGTGCTAATTTTTTTTTTGCAAACATTTTATTGCATATTTTGAACTTTTATTCAGCATATTTCACTGCATATTTTATATTTTAACTTGCTAATTTTTATGAAAATTGGAGCATATACAGGGTGTCCCCGCACTCACTTTACATAACTTAGGTGATGATAGAGGACACTTTTCTAAGAACAATATTTAACAAAAATTTTTTTCTAAATTCAAACCCTCGAGAGTTAGGCCTCTTTAAAGCATTTTTATTAATTTCCACCTTCACGTGGCCATAACCTCAAAAATATTGATTTTTCAGTAAAAATGGTTTAATGATTTTTTAAAGAGCGTGAAATAATCTACAAACTAGATTTAAACCTTTTATTGTCTAAAATCAGCGGATTTCGAGTTATGAATTAAAGTAAGTTAAAAAATGTCGAAAAATTTGTTCTTTCTTTTTTTTTGTTTTTTTTTAAAACCCTGTATCTTTTAAACGAAACATTTTACAAAAAATCTGACGCCCCATTCCGGATAGGAAATTTAACGGACTACAACTTTCGTCTAGTAAAAATTTTTGAGAAACCAATCCATTTCACAGAAAATCAACAAATAATAAACAAGGCAGCTACAAAACAAAAAATTAATTCACTAAATTTTTCATTTTTTTTGAATAATTATTTTATTAATTAATTTTAAACTATTACATTATTTAAGTTAATGTTGAAAATGACCACCCTCATTTTCAATACACAGTCGTCATCGTTTTAAAAGATGTTTTATGGTATTATTTATAAAATTTCCTCTTTTGTTAAGAACCACTATAACAGGGGTGGTCAAAAAAGTCGAGGGATCGACCGGTAGATCACGAGGCCAATTTTGGTTGATCGGTAAGTGTGAAAAACTGTCAAAAATCGAATTTCTGCGATTAAAAGTGTCGAAAAATCAAGTTTTTTCGATTTTTTCTCGACAAACCTCTTAAAACAATCACGACTGTGAAATGACGTGGTCATTTTCAACATTAACTTAAATAATGTAATAGTTTAAAATTAATTAATAATATAATTTTTCAAAAAAAATGAAAAATTTAGTGAATTAATTTTTTTTTTGTAGCTGCCTTGTTTATTATTTTCTAATTTTCTGTGAAATGGATTGGTTTGTCAAAAATTTTTACTAGACGAAAGTTGTAGTCCGTTAAATTTCCTATCCGGAATGGGGCGTCAGATTTTTTGTAAAATGTTTCGTTTAAAAGATACAGGGTTTTGAAAAAAAAAACAAAAAAAAGAAAGCTCAAATTTTTCGACATTTTTTAACTTACTTTAATTCATAACTCGAAAGCCGTTGATTTTAGACAATAAAAGGTTTAAATCTAGTTTGTAGATTATGTCATGATCTTTAAAAGAGTACTAAACCATTTTTACTGAAAAATCAATATTTTCGGAGTTATGGCCACGTGAAGGTGAAAATTAAAAAAAATGCTTTAAAGAGGCCTAACTCGCGAGGGTTTGAATTTAGAAAAAAATTTTTGTTAAATATTGTTCTTAGAAAAGTGTCCTTTATCACCACCTAAATTATGTAAAGTGAGTGCGGGGACACCCTGTATATGAGCATATTTTAGAATTTTTTATGCATATAAATCCCAGCTCTAGTTATGATCATTTAATTTAGTTACCCGACTACCAAATAGCAGAGCGGACATGTATTTTGTTGCAACAATTTTCTGAATGCCGATTTGGAGTGTGTTTTTGGTTTAACGACTTTCGTTATCGTGCCAGTTTCGTGTGTAGCAAGTTTTCCGGCTCTGGCTAATGTTTTGGGAACTACTGAAAACATCTGGCAGTAAATTGGGTAACTCAATGTGGCGGAGTCTTGCAAACTCGACCATAGCGAACGTACGCTGTTTTTACAACGATTTAGCCGGTGCCTGTATTGGTGAACGATCGTATGAAGCAGGAGTATAGTCGTTTTGTAGTGTTTCTGGCTCCTGTTGTTAACATCTTGAAGAGGAAGGCTCTCCATGCGCAAATCTGTTACGTAGTCTCTTTGTGCGTAAGTTGTGGAACCATTTTGTTGTTTGTTTTGGATAACGCCTGGGACATTCTTTCATCATCTGAATGGTCCAGCATTGCGTGACTTCTCCAACACCATCTCTCTGCAGATCTGCAAGCAGTGATGTTCAGTGTCGCGAATATTCAATCCAGTGTTTTCTTGTATGCAATTATAACAAGTTACAGATTTCATCTTTAAAACGAACGGTTGGAAACGAACAGCTGTCACCATTATATTGTAAGCTTATATACGAGAGCTCGAGGTAAGCAATTTTATCTTTTCCAATTCGCACGAACTGACGTGTTTATGGGCTTTTGTGTTCAATTTTGAGTAACCATAGAGGTTACTGGTTTTATTGGGTACTTGTTTGTATTTAGTATGGGGGTGCACTTTGTGATTGTAATCATTCATTGCTACTGTGCATGTTAGCGCAGCCACCGGTTTTTTTCAGCCATGACCTATGCTATCAGCATCACATAAATAAAGAGCTGGTCTATTACCACCGTGGCAAACAAACTGGAGAGGTCCTCTCTGAATTGTTTCAGACTCTGGTCTCTGCTTTCTCTATCTTGCCTTGACTGATTCTTCCCTTTCTAATGTTATATGCATGAAAGAATCCAGAATGCAATGATATACTATGTTCACATTTATGGTCGACCTGACCTCTTCATGACATTTAGTACTCGATGGCAAAAAATTAAAGATGAAAATTACTACCTGGACAAATCCATATTCAGAGACACGACCTATAATCAGAGTTTTTCGATTAAAATTATATTGAAGTTTGTAGACCTGATAATAAAATCCAACCGTTTTGGCCTAGTGCGATGCCTCATGTACACTGTTGAATGGCAAAAGAGGGAATTGTGAATGGGCAAAACTGCCCCGTGCGAAGCCGGGTATCCAGTAGGATGTTTGTAAAGGGTACCAAAACAAGCAAATTAGGTCAAGAAATCCTTATGCGCAAATGAGCCGTTCTAAAGTGAAACAAAAACTAATTATTAATTATTTTTCTTTATTATTTGTTATCAAAGTGGTGATCCTTGATGATCAAGGGTGTCTTAATTTGAGTTGCGGATACGTTCCAACTCATATCGGAACAATGCACATTTAACCAAGATTTTTTATAGGATCCCATACGATGTAAAAATATTCGATTTATTTCGTGTGAAATGTGCAGAATCCCATCACGCCGAAATCACATCGGCCACCTTGCCTCATGATATAATAACAATTTTGTTCTACCATGGCCTGGTCTTATGTTTAATGGGAATAAATGAAGAAACAGCATATTTTCCCATAATCATGGTTTGGAAGAAGGTATCCTGGTACTATGAGCTGCTCACGTAATTTTACCTTTCTTGGCTTTTCCTCTGTGGTTCTATGAAAGACAGATCCGTAATAACCGGTGGTCAACCCCCCCCCCAAACCTCCATCTGCAATTGATCCGACACTGAACAATAGGAAAGACTTGCCTTATTTCGCAATGTTTGATTTAAAGCATCGCAGGAGCGTTCAATAAAATAAGTTAGTGCATAAGGTGATCATTTTTATTTTAGTGCTACAATTTCTTATTTATATTCAAAATTAGTAAATATAAGAACACAGCATGCATCATTGCTTACAGCTTGCACTTTATAATAATAAATTATAATTATAAAGGTAATACTAATTTAACATGGTAACAAACTGAATAATTTGATAGGCAAAATTGTTTTAATATAAAAATCACGTTAGGTATATTAATTTAGTCTTTCATTACATAAAAATGCAATTAAATTTATAAAAGTTGAAAGTACCACATATAAAGTGCCTTTGCAACTTAAAAAATCACACTCAAGAGCTCTTGAACATTAACACAGGCAGAGGCTACGTCTTTTCAACTAGATGATTGGAACCGCTAAATGTTGGTAATTTTAACACATACAGCTTCCTTCCGAGTCTTGCTGATGATTTTGCAATTGAGGTTGAGTTTGTAAATCGACAGCTAATTAGTGGTCAAGAAAAATATTTTTTACAGTTTCAATTGGTTTACAAATGTTATTAAAATATAAATATTTTCTAAACTACACCAAGTCTTACCTTCGACACACTACCAAGTTAATGATCATTAAATATTTCTTTCGGACATAAGAAATAAAATACTCAAATTACCATTCATTCCATTATTTTCTCAACTATTATTTAAGTTATTACTTAATAAATTAAATTATTCGCTAATCTTCGATTAGAAAAATGTTAATGATCATTAATTATTTTCAGAATGTCGAGGCATTAGGTAATGAAAGTGATTATTTATTTAAGTAGGTAAGTACAATTTATTATTGAACTTTTAAATGACTTATTTCAAGTTATAATAAGTGGTCACTCATTAAGGTTAATTTGAATTAAATTTTTGCTGCTATCTTGCATTTAATTTCGGATGGGAAGACTCCCAATGTATTGTTTTTTTGTGTTGACAGCTGTTGGAAATCGCATCTTTTATAATCGAATGCCCAATTTTTATATTTTATTTTATAATTTTTATAAAAAAATTAATTTTTTGTAATAGTAAATTGAGCATTTAATACAAAATTTAAACAGCCACATATAAAATGCATCAGGAAGTATAATAGTAATTATAACTAGTTTACTTCAAAAAAATGCACTCTATGTGAGAAAACTTTTTGATAGAAAACTATTGTAGAAAAGGAAATCTATTCAAAATTTAAAAAAAAGTACAATAAATTATCTGTTTGAGAAAGCAAAAATTCGAAATCGTTTTTCTGGTGTTGCAATAGCTCTAAATGTATTGCTGATGATACAAAGTACAAACCCGGAAAAATTAAGTTAAAAGTGAGGGGAAGGTTTAAAAATATTACCAAATAAATAAAAACTTTCACCACCCAAAAATCGTCAACACGTCATGTAAAAATCAAAAGCCACACTCATCAATAGAAGGATGCAGATTTTATCCAGCTTTTAAATGATCCCGGTTTATAGCTTAGGTTATTTGTTATTTAATGTTATTACTAAATAAATAATATTAAATTAAACTTTTATTAAACTAATTTTTATTAAACTTTTATTAAACTTTTATTAAATTAAACTAACCTAAGCTATAAATCGGGATCTTACTATACGTCCAGAATGGAGTTTGAAATTATACCGTGTGGTGGCGTTTTGTTAATGTAAAACGCGAATAACTTTCGTATTTGCTGTTTTACTCAAGTTTTTCTTATTATTGATTATTGAAAAATAAAAATTCTCTATAGTCTATAAGAAATCAAGTCATTTTCATTTATTAATTGTTTTAATGGTAAAAGGATTAATAAATTAAGCTGTATAACAAAAGGGTAAAGTTCGGAGGACAGTTTACATCTGAGATTTAATGGCAACCTTTTTGCTTGGAGGGCAGTTTACAGTTTATGGTCAAATTTGGAGGGCAGTTTATATAATCCCGTTTGTAAATACTATTTTTTTTATTTTTTTCTTCCACTTATATTAATATTAAAATAAAATATCTACAGGGGGATGAAATCACAAAACTTCAGCACCATAACCCACACACAGCTAATATGATTTTTAAGTATAATTTATACTTAATCACAATAATTATAGTTGTGTGGGTTGTGGTGATGAAGCTTGAGATTCAATCCCAGTCATTAAATCATTTCTTGAAGAATTTAGTAAGAAAATAGTATAAAAATAAATGTACGTGTGCAGGACAGAGGACAAGTTATATTTATATATTGTTCATTTTTGTAGAAATTATAACGATGACAAAATATGAGTAAAAAATCTGGTTTTTCAAGAAAATTTTTCACATATTTATTTTTAATTTATTATCGCAATAAAAGTAGGTACGCAAATAATTAAATTGTGATATTTTTAGCATACTTGCATAGTAAATTACAGAAAATTGATTCATTCAATAAATTAGCTCCAAGGTAATCAATTCGTCAATTTTAATCAAAATTAAATATTAGTTTTAAAGAAATAAGCTTGTTTAGTTAAAAATCTTTAAGGAATAATATTTACTCGTTATAAAAATGACATAAAAGCTCCAATCGTTTACTTTTAATTGATCAAGAGTTAAACGTTAATGGGAATAACCCATAAAATTATTTATATTTTCTTCACCGTTGCGAGGCGAGCAGTTTTTAAGCTAAACTTGTTATAAATATAGTAATTAGTATTTAGTGATTTAATTTCAAAGAAAAACAATTAAACAATATTTACGTGTTGAAAGACATACAAAATCATATAGGTAGAATAAATCACCTTCTATATAATATGTAACTAAATATATTATAAAATAAATGTGTCTGCTTCGCCTCCGGGTGGGTACTCATTAAACAAACAAAATTTCTATTATTTGTTTTACATCAAGCAAATAATTAAGGAAATATTAGGTATCAAGCGCAACTTGAACCGATATTATTAAAATTTAATTTAGTTTATAGGTACAGAAACAAAAACAAGTTAGAGTGATGTCAAATAAAGAAGAAAAGGCGTAGCCAAAATCCGGCGCAGTAGAGATCGCGTGACACCCAATTCCACCAATTGACACCAACATAAACACGATTGTACGAGTTTTGGTTAGCTCCACCTTTTCTTCTTTATTTGACACCACTCTAAATGTTCACACAAAAGAGGTTAATCAAGGGTAAATGACGATGGTAAGTATCCATGTGGTAGTGCCACAACAGTTCGTGTGAAAAAATAATGTGTGTAACCCGCTTCTTTTACTTCTTTGTTTTATTGTACGCTCTTTCCCGTGGTTTCACTAGAAAGTATGCAAATATCTTTAATCCATACATTCATGTACATCTCTAATTTTTAGTTTAGAAGGAATCTCGTTAGTCCATTCGTGTGCTAATCTAATGAGAACTAAGTTCTATTACAGTTTTGTCATCAAACCTGGGACCACCAGACTAACCACAAATTCTTTGTTTATTTTTTTAAAGTCTTATTTAAGTTGCCTTTAGTTTTAGCGTTCTAAAAACCGTTGAACGGCTTTTCAAGCACTTCCAGAGGAGCAATCGCGTTGAAAATTTATACGGATATAATAGCTTAGTTCCAACAACGATTATTTCCAGTAATATTACTACAACGCAAGCGCAATAGATAAAAAGTCATGCGCAGAAGACAAAAAGTGTTGCTTTTTATCTATTGCGCTTGCTTTGTAGTAATATTACTGGAAATTCCTCGTTGTTGGAACTGACCTAATGTTTAGGGCGACAATATAATAATCTATTTCAATTTTAAATGTTGTGAAAAAATACTATAATAAAAAGTAACAGAGCGCGACCTTACATTATGAACACTGCAAAAACCATAACAAATACGAAAATATTACATATTAAACATCTGGTAAATTGACTCTTTCCATGCTTACAAGGGAGCCTCCAACACTTCCCCTAACCGATTTGCATCATTTTTATTATACGTTTTGATCATTATTAAGGTACATCAGGTGAAAATGTAAAGTTCCGAAAAAGAGCCAATTTGGAGAAAATTGATTTTAAAGAACCATTCGTATAAATTGCATTTGGATTATGTCAAGGTTAACCAGGTATTTACGTTACGTTACGTTATAAAATATTATTTGCGATGTATGCAATGTAAAATTACCTGACATTTTCGTTCTTTGAAATCGATTTTCTCCAAATTGGCTGAGTTTCGGAACTTTAAATTTTCAGCTGATGTACTCATAATAATGACCAAAACGTATAGTAAAAATTATGCAAATCGGCAAGGGCAAGTGTTGGCGCTCCCCTTGTTAGTACTAGTTTTTAAGAAAATTTATGAATTACATTATATTCGGTGCGATTCTGATTTCAGCATGATTTTAATATAATCATAATGGTTTTGACTAGATTATAACCATCTCCTCAACGACGTTACCAAAAATTGGTATATTCTGATTGAACCTTATAATGGCTATATTTTATCCGTAACCATACCTTGTTAAAAATAGTTCAAATTGCACATGTAGACCAAAGTATTATCATTAAAAAAGTTTAATGTAGCTTTATTGTGCTAAATCAAATCAAATTATGTTTAAAACTAAAATTTCTTGTGATTTAAAAGTTTTTATATTAAATTTACCTTAATTAATTCAATTAGGATGACGTAAGTGGCAATTTATTTGGATTGTATTATATGAGCAAATAAAAATTTTGCAAGCCTTCAGTTTGAGCTTTTCTTTATTTTACGTCTTAAGATGGCTGAGATGACTGTCAACCATTTGAGAGGAAATAAAATATTTACAACGGGTAAATGTCATCCGTTACACTCGAATGAATTAGAGGAAAAGTGGGAAGAGTTGTCAGTGACGTTAAATGAAAAACCAGAAAATCCAAGCAAGTGTGGGGTATACCATAAAATTTCAATAGCTGAAGCAAAATTTTCCCAAAAAGATCCATCCCCTTCCCAGTAGCACACTTTACCGAGTAGGACCGGTCTATGGGATATCTTTAGTTAGTACAGCGTTAGTCAAAACGGCTCAAAGAGTCGATTTTGACAACGCAGCAACGGCAAAACTCAAATCCATCATCGTTAAATCAGTAAGTACAGAGCTTATATTTTTGGGAAAATTTTGTTTCAATTATTGAAATTTTATGGTAGACCATACACTATAAAGGCACCCAAAACGGCTTACCAGTGGAGAACAGCAAAGTTTTATATTTTCGAAAGTTTATTTGCAATGACATAGCTAGTACTAAGTAAGCGCTGTATTTTTATTATTAAAAAATTTATTTTTTATTGAAATTTTCATTTTTAGTTTGTTTTCGAATGGAAATCTAGGGTTAGTTAAATTTAAATGAAAATTAACAGTAATTATGTATATTTTAAAAAGATTTTTATTAAAAATTTCACAACTTTCAATTTGATAATTGTATGGCAATGGAATAACAAGTACTAAAATGTGGTTGTTATGAATATGATTAATAATGAAATACAACAATGATTGTTTAAAAAACACGCCCCTATTGTTATGTGTTTAAATTTAAAATCGGAATGCCATTCATGTCAAATAACCATATTGTTACAAAATAATCATATTGTTACCATAACAAGGTTGTTATTTCAAATCAGAATCGTACCGTAGAAAAAAATATTTCGTTTTACAAGGGGACATTACAGTGAATATGTCGCCAATCGAGATCCAAATTTTTCTGGTGATTCTAGTAGCAAAAAAAATGATCACTTTTTCGGTTTTTAGTCGATTGCCTCTTAGTTCTGGAGTTATAAATTTTTGAAAATGGGCAGGTTTTTGCATATATTGGAGTTGTAACGCATCGGTCCTAAGTTCTAATCCCAGTACCGCCGGATTTTTTGTTGAAAATTATTAAATTAAATTAAAAAATTAACGACCTACGAATTACCATTCCAAATTTTTTTTTATTTTAAAATTTTTTTTTTCGACTAAAAGCCAAAAAATGATAATTTCTTAGCTACTAGAAACACCAAAAAAATTGGGATCTCGATTGGTGACGTACTCACTGTAATGTCCCCTTGTTAGTACAAAAATTTGAAGTGCAACTATCGACTTAATTTCCTACGTCGATTTCTGTAATTATAAGATTTCTTTTAGAAACATTTATGTTCAATTTTGATATAAATTATTAAACTGTTTTAGAATGACTTAAACATGACAAATAGCTGACAGTCATTTGTCTTTGTCATTTTCATACTTTTCCTATGTTTGGACATAGAATGTGTCACTCTGTACACCAACATAAAAAATATTTCAAATCTTAATAATTATGATTATGATCCATTGCCACCGGTTGTTCATTAAGTTTTATCAAAAACATTATCATGCTAGGCCAGGGCCGTACGTAGACTTTCTTAATTTCTTTCAAAATAATAATTTCGGGGGGGGGAATACTTCCCCTTCTCACTATGTACGGTCTTGGTTAAGACCACCATAACATTATGAAATCCGTCATCAGATTGTAATCATACACTTGCAATCAGTGGCGTAGCTAGAACTTTTGCCACCCGGGGCGGTTCCAAAATTTGCTGCCCACTCACCGAAAATGCTTTTGAATGACCTTTTATTAATCCTATTTCGTAATTGATGAAATATAAAAAAGAATTTCTTTTGCCGCCCTTAATACCGCCCCTAATCAATTTTATCGATGGGCTATTATACCTTGATGGTTATTTTCAGAAACGATAAATAAAATTTAATCACTGATTATTGATTAACTATATTATATCAAACAAAAAAAATCAAAAATTGCGAAGATACTTCTTCTATATCGGTTAATATTTGCTCAAGTTTATGTATTTATTGAAATACGACAATATTGTGTATCGAATGGATTAACCACTAACATAAGTGAATTAAAAAAAAAGAAACGTTTTGTATTGATTCGATATAGTTAATCAAAGATTAAATTTTAATTATCGTTTCTAAAACCGGCTATTATAGATGTTTCGTCGATATCTGTCAAATAATGAAATAATCATAAAATACCTATCTTTGTGAGAAAAATCTTATCATCACTACATTCATTAACCCTTTATTCGTTTTTTTTATCATACTGTATATTAATTTAACTTACGAGTATAATACTGTAGGTAGCATTTAAGTACAACTTATATTAGGTTTGGTCCCATAAGAATCCACAATCCCAGCTCTTCTCGCCTTCTAAAACAATTTGGCCCGCAAAGTTAACACTCAGTAATGTTATGTTCCGAAACAAAAATTTTAAATTGTATATTATTCACTACACTAAATAAAATACATTCCGGTGCGTTCCGTGTACGATACTAATAAAATGCTGTTCTGTACCTACTGGTACCGCTGACCACTATAATACAATCATACATTATGATTTGGTGGCCGGTACTCGTTTATTAGTAACACAAAATATTAAAATTGAACAATTAATTTCTGAAAAGAAGTTTTGTCAACTTAAAGACTTTGTTGTATTGTTCTTATTGTATAACTATAAAATAAAATATATTTATATATTTTGAGTTATTAACTTGTGAAATTTTACCTAAAGGCAAATAAATAGCCTATAGGTATTGTAAAACTATATGGGCACAACGTGGAAAGCTCCGTGTGAAGTGGCTTTTTTTAAATTTAAATTAAACATTAAATATAAAATAAAATTTTTTTAAATTTCTCAAAAAGCCAAAAGGTGCCTTTACATTAATATTTTCCTGGTCTAAGCCATTCGGATACTCCAACATACCATTTGGGCTGTTGGTCGCCTATAAACAACTCAGCCTCGCGTTAATAAACATGAAAATTGATTTTAGATAAAAAATGTTTAATATGACGTCACAAGTCGTTTAAATCTATTGAAATAATACTAGTAATCGGTAAAATTTGGAATGTTCAGAATTAAGTTGATTTTAAAGCCTTCTGGACTCACAAACTATTGTGAAAAATTATAAAAAATTACAAAGTCACATGAGAGACTAATAGGATCTTTAATATCACGAGTACGCTATTTTTTGCACTCCCAGTCATAAATCTTGAAAAAGAGATTTTAAACAAATCAATTTGACGTGACGTTTACTTCTACTTACTGGGAGTAATAGTGGCACTTTACTCCTGATTTCATAGAATTTTAACGCGCCGTTAAAACTAACGGATGCTTTCTATTGGTCTGTTTTCTATTGATTAAATTTAGCGCCTTGTTAAAAGTTTTATGAAACTAAAAGTACAGCAGTACTTTAACCACGGAGGTATCAAACATACACTAATAATAAAATAAATAAAAATATGAACACAAATAATTTACATTAAAATGTTTATAACTGAACTTACCAAAATTATCACGTATCCCAATATTTTCTTATTTTGTCTCGATCAAAAAAACTATTAAATCGCATTAATATTATTAACAGCAAAAATTTGAAGTTGTTCAAAGTGGCGAGAATGAACGTTTAACACTGCTCCATAAAAAGTGTTCCAGGTTGTATCACTGTCATTTATGATTAATACCCAATAAAACAAATGACATATACAAGGTGTTTCACTAGTAAAAATTCTTCCAGTAGTTTTTATATCATCTGTAAATCAATTTTTTAACGGTTTCCTTATACACTTAACTACCCAAAGGCTCTCCGTTAAAATTTAAGGCTAGCAGGTAGACATTTGGGAATTGAAACATGGTACTACGCCACGAGAATCGAACACGCGAGAAATTCATGCGCCTTTCCTTTATTTGTGATTAAAAATTCAATTATTACCAGGAAATAGGAGCAGGATTGGAACAAATGACTAAAACTGTTCTAGTGTTACTTAAAACATAAAGTTTTTCTTACTGCAAGGTACCGAAAACTTTACACAACTTATAACAAATATTCTATCATTTAAAAGTATATTATTGCTCTTAAATTGCTTATAACAAATACGCTTACAGTTATTTACCCACCAAGCTCACATGATTGGACATAGCATTCCTCCAAGCAGTGCCGGATTAAACCAGCGCGGGGTCCGTAGCAAATGTTATCGAGAGCACCTGTATTCTGTTGAGCGACCTTTTTTTACTCTTTACTAACTAAACACGCTTTTCTTCTTTTCCGAGGGGGGGAACAGGGATCACCTTTTTTTACTACCCTTTCCTTATAATAAAAACACTTTTTACTACCGAAGTTGACGTGAGATTTTCATCGACTCCCCCCTCACTATAATGAGATTTTGCCGGACCCCCCCCCATTTTGAGCTCACGTAATTAATGGAAGGTCCCTATCAGATGAGAATGACAAAGGTATCAATTTAAAGAGATTTTTTATCCGTGTCTAAAGATACCCAACAAGTTACTTTGACAGATTAAAATAAATTTGGTTAAAAATGCACTTAAACTCAAGTTTTGACAGTTCAAATATACAAAGCAGGTCTAATTTTTCAAACATCGCTGATTTTAATTCTACGTTTTTAAAACTAATAATTAAAGAACAACATATCAAGTGCCGGATATCTTTAGACGCGGAAATTAAAACTGTTTACATTGATACCTTTTTCATTTTTAGCCGTTATAATAGGAAACAGGAAATTAAAGAAAAATAAATTTCCCATGTTATTTTCCTATGATCGGATCGGCGGTCGGTCACCCGATATAATTTATTTATGTTTATTATAGTTTATAATTAATTAATAAATAATATAAACAATTACAATTATTCTGAAGGAGTATGCGATAATTATCTCAAATCAATGTATTTTATTATTATTAATAACTAAGGCTGGGATTATATGCAAATGCATATTTTTAACTATTGATATGAGAACGTCGATTTTTGGATATCTTTGCGAATCGCATAAATTAGAGTAATTTAAACAAAATTTTTTTAGGCATATTTTGCATATTTTCCACTTTTGGTTCATATTTTAGTAAAGTTAGCATATTAATGCATAAATACTCGTTTTATTTCAACTCGTGAAATTATAATACACTACCTACGTATGAAAATTCTTGAATTTCCAAATGATTCTGCTGCTTATTCGTGAGGCAAAAAAGATGATCAACAATTACCTCAGAATCTAGCATTTTATAAAATCAAATTACGCCTTTATTGCAAAGGCAATCAAAACTCTAGACGCAATGTATGAAACTTGTAGATTCCATTGAGTTGTTGAATCAAACTGAAAATTCGATTCAACAGATAAAGGGGATGTAGGGATGCGTATTGGCCAAAAATTTACAGATGTGATTAGAAAAAATGAAGGATTTGAGAATTCGACGTTCTTAAAAAGATTTCAAATATACTAGAAGGTCAATATGAAGAATCGGTAACAATGGAACCTCAAAAAATGTGCAAGTTTAAGTTCGCTCTAATAACATCAGTCGACGTTGAAAGAATTTTCTCAACGTACAAGAACATAATATTGAGTGACAAAAGATAATCTTTTTATTTTAGATAATTTAGAAAAACATATTATTATTAATATTTATTATCAAGTGAAAAACAGTAGTAATTAAATGCGTTCTCAATAAATATAAGTGCTAAATATTTTTTTTTTGAAAAAATTTTATTGCATATTTTGAACTTTTATTCAGCATATTTCACTGCATATTTTATAATTTAACTTGCATATTTTTATGAAAATTGGAGCATATATATGTGCATATTTTAGAATTTTTTATGCATATAAATCCCAGCTCTATTAATAACATTTAGTAGACTTATTTTTGGATCATCTTTAGATGTTGTATTGCAATCGATCTTAATTTTTTTTTCAAATTTTGTGGTAAATTATGTATTCCCTGTAACAAGCAATGGGTGTGCTTTTCAACTACCCAAACAGATATTCGAAAACTAAAATGCAACACAACGTAGTGCAATATTGTAATTAAAGTAGAGCGTCGATAATCCGAACGTTTATCATTGATATAATATAGTAAGTATTTTAGCTAACATTATTGAAATGGTAAAATGAATTTTATTGGGGTTCCGGTCTAATTCACAAATTAAGTATTTTGAATAATTACAGACGTTTCATGCCCTTTATGACCCATTATCAATGTTTGTAAAATTATACTATAATTTTCAATCTTCAATATAAGCATCTGTTAGACGCCTTGTTGTAATGGAAGTATAATATGATCGAAAATCTGAAGACGTCAATCATTTGAATAAGGTTGAGCAGAAATTGCTTCGGACTATCGACGCTATGCCGCACTCAACGGTATTTTTTATATTTAAATGTTCGAACGTCTGTTCGAGTAGTTAAGAACAGGCGCAAAATAATCAGTTCACGAAACTAACATGGGAAATTCTTTTTTAAATTCCTACTTCTTATTAAAACGGGTAATAATAAAAAAGGTAACAATTTCAAGATTTTCCGCGTCTAAAGATACCCAACACTTGATATTTTTTTCTTAAATTGACTCCATTAATGGTGACGTCAAAACGCCTATCTATAGGCCAGTAAAAAAGCAAACATAATAGTATGGTCATTTTTCAACAAAGGGAACACCAACATTGGCCATCACCGATTTGCACCATTATTATTATACGTATTGACCATAATTAGAACTTCATCAGGTGAAAATTTAAAAACCCGAAATTCAGCCAATTTGGAAAAAATCGATTTTGAAGAACGAAAAATGTGCATAATTTTGTAACAATAGCATAAGGTTTCATTCATATACGGTACCTTTTAGGAGGGGTGTGTAATTTAGGAGCAAACTAACATCTTTCTTCTTGGGAATAAACTGATTCTCTAAACGACGAAAAAATAACTTCGACCTAACAGTGTAACCTACACAATTTTTCGGCATTTCTATAAGGAATTTTGGAATAAAAAGTGAATATGGACATTTCAAATTTTCACGTGATAATTTTCTGATTATAAACAATATATAAACTAACCATTGGTGATGACCAAAGTTGGCTGTCCTCTTGTAAGACCGGCACCATGGTATTACACCTTGTTTGTTCAATAGATGCACTTAAGTCCCTCCCAAAAAAATTTTTCTATTGCTCGTAGCGTGTGAATCTGGTGGATGTACACATTTTTAGGGCAGTAGCTTAGATGAATCTGTTGAACAGATGAAAGTTGAAAATTTGCGGGCAAAAATGTGAAACCAAGTGGTGCAGATATTATGCGTAAATTTGATTTAGAAATAATGAAAATAATCTTTTAATGAAAATATTTAAAAGAGTCGTCCATAAATTACGTCATGCAAAATAACAGTATTTTTGACCCCTCGTCACGTTGTATCACATTTCTTTCAACCCCCTACTTAATATTAGGCCGGTTGAATGCGGCCGTTTGAATACAGAGACGTTTGAAAGCGAAGATGATTGAATGCAGGGACGTATGAACGCGAGTAATTAGATACAATTACACCCCCCTTATTATATTTAAATATAATAATAAATTATTCATTATTAAGATAAATGGACAATGGACCATCCAAACACGCAGTTTAAAGGATTTAAATTGATTTAACGGCGTTGGATCCGAGGTGGAAGGTGGTTGTCTTATCAAACTGACTCTTCCGCGCCTCCGCTTCGCACCGCTCCAGAGTCGTTTTGACAACACTATACCAATTAAAAATATCCTATAGGGCAGGGGTCGGCAACCTGCGGCTCTTTTGATGTCAAGAAGCAGCTTTCCAGTTCTATCCGCAAATATTAATAATTGAATCAGTTATTGCTGAAACAACCTAAGTCACTTTTTATAGATGTTCAGGAAACGTAAAAAACGTTTCACTGTTAGGTAAGCAACCTGCTAAACCGAAAATTTCTAATATGGTTTTCTGTCATAAAGGATATACTTTTTTAAGTTTTTTTTTGCACCAAACGATGCGGAACTGTCGAAAATATGTTTTCCATGTGTTAACTCAATTTGGCCAAAAAGTGACTTAGGTTGTTTAAGCAATAACTGATTCAATTATATTATTTTATTTTCAAAACTCATAAAAAAATATTATACTGCAAACATAATAGTGAGAATAGGTGGAGTAGAGAGTAGACGGACAGCTGACAGCCGCTTGGGAATTTATACACCTAATCAAATACCATAATATTGAAACAAAAATGTTAGTGGCTCTTTAAAAACTGGGAAATTTTGTAAATTGTAACTTTTGGCTCTTCCGTCTCAAAAGGTGCCGACCCCTGCCCTAGGGCCGTCTAACTCGGCAAAGTGTGCTACTGGAAAGGGGGTAGATCTCTCCTTTTGTTCAATCACACAATTACGTAATGTATAATAATTTTTTGCATCTTTTTTTGATTTATATCAAAAAGCAATTTCTCGAATTCAAACGTCCCTAAGTTTAAGCGTCTCTGCGTTCAAACGGCCGCGTTTGAACCCCCCCCCCCCCCAATTAATGATTATTTTTACGATTTCTAGTAAAACATACAAAAGGTTGCGTCACGTCACGATTGTTC
Organism: Rhagonycha lutea; assembly: GCA_958510855.1. Taxonomy (NCBI): domain Eukaryota; kingdom Metazoa; phylum Arthropoda; class Insecta; order Coleoptera; family Cantharidae; genus Rhagonycha; species Rhagonycha lutea. Next base: position 18,063,145 of record OY294042.1, read on the forward strand.
GAACCCTCTCCCCCGTCCTTGTCACATTTCATCACGTTACATTACACAATTGCACCCTCCCTCCTTTTTGCGTACGTAATTCATAGACGACCCCAAATAATGCTATGAAAATTATTAAGTTTTATTAAAAGTTTATTACATTCTCTTGAATGGTGATACAGTTTTGCATCATTCGCTGAAAGGCTCTCTATTTTAAACCTTAGATATCAGTCCTAACCTTCCAAGTCCATGGCCTACACTAAAGAGAATGTACTATACATAAAGGGACTACCAGGTACTAAAACATGTCACAAATTTTCCGTGATGTTATTCGACAGATGGTTTTCCAGCAGCACCTAGTGGAGAAGGTTATCACTACATTACAATAACTCACATTTGATTGGTTCTTGAACTTTTTTTAGGATGGTCGAGCTCCCGAAATAAATCGTGACAGAGCGTGGCCAAATTTCTACGCAATAGATGTGGAAGGAGAATGCTTGACACCCAATTCCACCAACATGGACCCGATCGGACCAATTTTTGTAGTTGCATATTAGCCACGCCCTGTCACAATTTATTTTATAAATAAATGAGCTCTAATAAATGAATAAATCAATACAAGTTATTGTAAAATAAACACACGGATGTGTTGTGGAAGCACTTTTCCGAGAGGTCGTGAAGACATGTCATTACGACTGTACTAAATGTGTTGAGGATAAACCTTCAATCATGACCCTTCGAAAGGTCAAAGTGGCGCAACTTAACTAGTTGCTAAGAATTGTAAAAAGTTCGAAAATAAGTCAACAACGACAGACATGTTTCGATCTTATTAGATCTCATCAGTGACGTACAGCTGTAAATTTGGTTATTTATAATTGACTTTATATTTTTACCAAATTTACAGCTGTACTTCACTGATGAGATCTAATAAAATCGAAACATGTCTGTCGTTGTTGTATTTTGGTTATAATTGACTTATTTTCGAATTTTTTAAGTTATTGTAAGGTAGTGATAACTCTGCTCACCAGGAGGCACAGAAAAGTCACCTGTCAAATTAAAAAGTTTACATAATATTTGTTTCAATTTCTAGTACTTTGTGGTCCCTCAAATATACATCCGTTTTGGCTACACGGATGGTTGGATTCTTTCTCAGCGAGGCCGTACAAATCCATCAGTCTACTAATATTCTATGATCCAATGTACCGCTATGTATTAATATGATAATATGAGACGTTCAAAAAATGCCGTGAGATTTGAGGCATTCGGTAAATCTCACTTACTGGTGACTTACTGATAAATTTATCCAGTGTTATATACGATATTGCAACAAGTTGATTGGAACAAAAAAAATTTGTATTTTAAAGCAATAAATTTATTGTGTAGTACGCAATTTCATATTTTACATGCAACCAAAGATATATGAACTGTGAAGATGGAAAATGCTATACAAATTTATATTTATTCGTTTTTCTTTTTTGCCGGTAAATGAATGGGATTACTAATAATTCTCTTCCCCATTTGAAGATTCTTAAAATAATCGGATTATTCCGATTATGTCAAAATTGAAATGGAAAATACTTGGAAAATTTCTTGAATGCGCGTGCAAAACGATTCTTGTTTCGTCACTACTCGTTCTCGGATTTGCAAAAAGAATCGGAATAAAATTTTTTATCGAAGAACGATATTATATTTTTGAAATATCGATATTTGGCTAATTATCGACCAATAATTATCGATATTCTGATAATTATCGACAAATATCGATTAATTCTTTTTTATCTTCTTACATTGGTCAATTTTCTTTCAGGAATACCCTTTCGTTATGCAGGATAGGCTTCCATACGGAACGGAATATAAAATAATCGGATGATATTCCGATTACTTAAAGATTCCGGATACCAACATTCCGATTCTTGAAATCATCCGATTATACCCATCATTAATTTAAACTTATAGATACGCCTTGACTTTCAAGCGTGAAGCAAACATAAATGACGTCACCCTGGTCACTGATGGGTAAAATGCTAAGATAAATCTGTATATACCAAGTACCAACTATAAGTGAAAAAATGGTTTATATTAGTTCACCACTAACATAAGTCCATCTCGATACAACCCCACCAGTGACGTCATACAGGTTTGCTTCAATTTGTATTCAAGAAAGATAGGGAGGAACGTGTCTATTAGTAGGCATTAGTCTATTAGATATGAAAAAATTTGAGGGGCGTTTAGGTAGTCTGGGAGGCGATGGCTCTGTAGAATAAAATATTAATATTTATTTAAAATTCAGTATCTTTCAAAAATAAAATTGTCTTTAAAATTTGGATTTTGAAAATTAACTGTCATGTATCAAGTCATATGAAAACCCAACGTTACATGATAACAATTTTAAGAGGCTTTTAGTTAAAAAAAAGTGTTGAAAAAACCTTTATAATCTCGGCCACTATACAGCCAGACCCTTTATTTTACCTACATAATAGTTTTTATAAATAAAATAATATGCTTAAGGGGGGGAGTCTGGTTCAGCCGAAGTTTTTTTTCCAATGTGATTTTGTCAAAGATAAAATGTATTTCACGAAAACTTTGTTGCATGTAAAGGTATTTTTAACAAGAAAAACACTATTGCAAATTTGATTTGAATTATCAAGTAAGCGGAAGGTTCGACCAAAATCGGCGCCAATCGTAGTTTAGCCAATTTTCATCCGATTCACTTCATTCAAAATTTAAATTAAAGAAAATTAAATTTATATGCGGATGAACCAAAGTTTACAAAAAAACTTGTTGATTACAAAAATTGCGGACATAAAATTAAAATTGACGAAAAAATTCGGCTTTAATTCTGTAATAACTTTATCCTATAATAATAGTAATTTTTCACAAGTCGAGGTTCATCAGCACATAAATTTAATTTTCTTTAATTTAAACGTTGAATGAGGTACGATTGCCGCCAACTTGAAAAATGTGGTTTTGAGAAACCAGTGTTTCTACCTGCTTGGTGCGCTCCTACCTATTTTTCAAGGTCAAATTTGAAGCTATAACTTTGGGAATGTATTCTCCACATGTATAGGAAGATTTTTAGGCAAAAAACAGAATCCGATTTTTTGGATCGGCTGGACCAAGCTCTCCCCTTAAGTATTGAACTATACTAGGGCTATAAATACCTCATTATTAATAATTAAGAGTTAACGAGATTATAAAGGTTTTTAAATTAAAAGCCTCTTAAAATTGTTACAGAGTAACGTTGGCTTTTCATAATAATATGACAGTTAATTTTCAAACGCCACCTTTCTTTATTTTTGTTGTACTAAAAAATTCAGAAAAATCAAAAATTAAGAAACATGAAAACAATTTTTTGGAATTCTTGATTGATCAACTTTTAAAAAAAAGATTTAACCATGTTATAATTTTCGGACTACTCGAAGAAAATTTGACATAATTCTGCTTTGGAATCCCTACAAATTAAAAAAAAATATCTAAAAAATTCCGCCTGAAAAACCTTCAAAACTTATGAATGTGGACGTGCTTGAACTGTGTTAATGTTAACAATACTTGGTAAAAAGTTCTCATGGGTTAGCGAGTTGTGACTTTGCCTGCTAAACCGTAGATCACGGTTTCGGTCCTGAACCCATCAATTCATTTTTTTAACAATGATGTAATTTATATCTGAATTAATTAAATTTTCTGGAAGGATGGAACCGATACCAATTCCTTAGTAGCGCTCCCTACATTGAAGGCAAGTATAGATTTTGTGATTTTTTCAAAAAATAAATAAACAACAAAGAAAGAATGAATATTAGTTTCCTTTTATTTGCTGGAAACAGAACTTTCTGCAATGTTTCAGCTGAAATTACAAATGATTTTACGTGAAAATGATTTTTATTAAATTAAGCAGCTTGTTACTCTTGAATTCATAACACTTTTTGTTAAAATAGAGAATTTGTAAGACTGCTTTGGCATTGGTTCAGCAGTAAGTGTTGTTCACATTGAGATTAGTCTGTATTGCATTCTACCTTACAAAGCAAACTTTTACTTTCTTCCAAGATATTCGTGATTTACATTAACAAAACGCCACCGCACGGAATAATTTTAAACTAAAAATTGGACGTATTTTGTTTAGTTATGGTGGCGCCACCAACGGTAATGTAAATCGCGAATATCATACAAGTTTGAATAACTCATAATAATCAACTTTGTGGAAATTTCCTACCGAAACTGCAGTCACTCATTAAGGTAATTTAAATTTATATTTTGGATGGAAGGATCGCCATAATGTGTTTTTTGTGATTATAGTGTTTTAAAATTGAGCAATTATGTTGATTTTCGATGTGAAGAATATTTGGAAGGTAAAATTGATAAAAGTTAACAAGTAAAAACGTGTAAATCAATTTAAGTCTGTCTAAAATTTATTAACCTTGAGTGATAAAATATTCAATATCAAAGAAATGAAGCACCAAGATACCATTACATAATAAATTGTTTGACATTTTTTGCTTATGGCAGTAAAAAATTATGGATATAGCTAAAAAATGTTGTTACCCAAAATAGTAGTATTTCAAAATAAGGTGAGGTCATCAGTAATTAATATAAAAAAATAAACTTAAAATGTTAAAACCTAGTACAAATAAATAATTCACTTTACATAAAACTTCAATTATAATTATAAATTAATAAAATAAATTAAAAAAGTACATATTATGTAGTTTGTAAAATAAATAATTGCACTCTTTCATATTGCTTAGAAAATGGAAATTGTAAGTCATGCAAAATATATATTGAGAAAGCTCAAGTAACATAAATATAACAACACTAATAAATTATAAACATTTTTTTACATAATAAAGTGTATTGTTTATTTCATAATAATTAAAAAGATTTGTGAAATTTTTTATAAAACAAAATTCCATCAAAAATGTGTATGTTGAGCAATTAATTTAAAAGAAGACAATTTTTCTGGGTACTTCCACGCATTAATTTTTCTCTTAAAAATAACCTAATCAAATTTTAATACTTTTTAGATTTAATGAGGTATAAAATAAATTTTTATGTGGGTTAGGCTCATGCAGCAATAAAGTGCATTATAATAAATAAATTTATCAATACTGGGGGGAGTATATTTTGCATGGTAATAGTAAAATTAATATAAAATCAGCACTTGGGGGAATTCTTATGTATAAATTAAAATGAATTACTATAAAAACGAATTAATTCTTAAGATAAAATGGCATTTTCTTGGTAGTGTTTTAATGCAAATGATTAGTAATTGTTTAATTAATATTTAAGTTTAAAAGTCCTCAAAAAAGGCATCTCTTTGCTTTAATAAATGCATAGATCATTGTTTGAGTTTTGGTCACAATTTTAAGTTTCAAGAATTTCCCCAAACAATTTGAATGCAAATTATTGTTTAACACATAATATAATAATTTGCAATACATATAAATGAAAATAAATATTTACACCAACGTAAGATCGTATAAAAGCTCAACAATTTACAGTCATAGTTTCAGTTAGCATGCACAGCCTCCATCTGGATCTTTTACTTCGTTAGGTGTATCTTTTAATACAACTTCTTGCACTAAAAACACATTAAGGAAAATAACAAAACAAAGCCTACGGATGTATAACACATGAAAATACGAAAGTTTGTTGCATAAAATCTAACATAAGCAAAGAAACTTGAAAAAGAAACGTGCACATGCTTACGATATATAAAAAAAGGATACTATCTTCTGGTGGCTTATTCTCAGTTGAATCCATACCTGGAAGTGCAGCTGCTACACGTCTAAAAAGCTAAAAGGCAAAATTGAACACTACACCCAAACAATAACAAAAAAACAAAAGTACCTGTTTAACATTATATCCTGCTTTAGCACTTGTTTCGATAAACATAACATTGAGCTCTTTCGCTTTCCTTTCACCTTCCTCCGTACTAACTTGCCGTTTATCAGAAAGATCCGTTTTATTCCCAACGAGCATGATTATCACATCACTTCCTCTTTCCGTTCGTACATCATCAATCCATTTTGAAGTTTGATGAAAAGAATTGGCATCTGTAACACGAAAAGTTAGACAACGATTAAAACGAGGAAGAAACGTCACCGCACTTGTAATATCATACACGACAACCGCAACAGTGGAATCCCGAATGTACGAAGGAATAAGAGACCTAAATCGTTCTTGTCCGGCAGTATCCCACAATTGTAATCGAACTGTTCTATCTTCGAGGTACATAGTTTTTGATAAGAAATCAATTCCTATAGTTGCCTAAAATTTCAAAAATGTAAGTTCCAGTGCACCGTGGTTTCATATAATAACTCACCTGATAAGTATTATCGAAGCTATCATACATGAATCTTGTAATTAAAGAGGTTTTCCCCACTAAAATTAACAAAGAGATTTAAAACCTAACCTACCATGACAACAGAAAATTGTGAAAAATGTAAGTGGATAGTAAATTTAAGCAAGTCATAGAAACTATGATTATCTAACGAATTAGAGTAATTAAACCCATTCATTATTAAATTCAATAATAATAATGCCAATAATACGTGTCATTTTATTGATTTTGACAAGGCTTGTGTTGAATCAAAAATAAACCACTTACCACTTTGCTCCCCTAAAAAAACTAACTTAAATTTTCGTAAAGGATTACCAAAATCGCCCGAAGTCGACATTTTTTACAAATATAAAATTGTTTTATTACAAAAATTTTCAAATTCTAATTTCACAATAAAATATCACAACATATCACTCCACCAAGAAAGTGACGTTCGCTAAAGGGTGACAAACGCCACGGCGACGGAGCTAATGCGCATGATCGCGAGCACCACCAATCATCACTGTCATTTTAAATTATCACCATAAATTTATTATAATTTAGTATTAAAACCCACAAAGTCATTAACAAACGAATCCGTAACAACAATAAAGTAGTCGGCTTATTTATTAAAACAAAATTAAAAACGTCCCTCTTCCTTCCGAAGTAAATTAAGTTAACCAGAAATTACAATAGAAATTTGAATTTTCCCATACTTTCAACCACGCCCCTATTCGTTCCAGTGACTCTCAAACAAAAGTTTCGAATAATACAAAATTATTTTCAAAATTCCTACCATAATTACGAGAAATTTGTGAAATATTTGTCGATTATTTCAATTTAGGGTCCGGTGTGTATTGCCTAGTAGTTGCAGGGGTAGGAGAAACGTGGAAGTGAAACTGTTGACATTTTTTTGTGAACGTGCCAAGAACCTGGGGGAAAATGAAAATCTCGTAGTAAACTTCTTAGAGTTAGTGCCACACGCTAGGTAGACACGGCCCAAATATTTTTAGTGGATTACTACTTCGGTGATAGGACTTTTTGATAATTTTATACAAGTTATATGTTTTACCAGAAACCAAATTAGTGGATTATTCGAGTATAAGGTAATTTTGCTTTTTTATTATTCGGGCAGGTAACGTTTCAATACTTCAACTTTGTTTATCTTACCTTTACAATTTTTATATTTCCTGGAAAATGTGTTATAATATAACCTGACACATAAAGTGATCATTAAATGAGTCAGAGGTGGGCTTGAAATTGTTCAGTTATTTGGTGAAGTTCTAAAATAAGACGCAAGTTTATCATAAAATGTAATGATTAGGAAATTTATTAACTAAATAAATATGCAGTATTTGAAACTGTTACTCAAATATTAAAAAAATTAAACTTCAAGTTGTACGTAAATAATGCAAATTACCTGATTGTATTTTAATTTTTCTCCTATCATCAGCACTTTTTGTCATTTTCAACTAAAAGTTGGAAACAATTTAGTAGTGTAACTGTGTACTTTTATCGATATTCATTAACCTGATCGGTGGAGGTACTCTAACCTCCACATTTTTCGAACAGAAACTCATACAACCTGGCACTTTCAAATCCAGATATGGATGAAGCTAATGGCAGAAGGCAGGCTACCAGGTTTGTTTTTTTCAATTCATTCATTTCGATAACTAACCGTCATTTTTATCAATTTTAGGGTCTTCAAAAAAAGCTCACCTAATGGCAAGGTAATACAATTTTATTATTAATTTTTGGGAAACATTTTTAAAGCTATATTTAATTTTGTAAATAACTGCTTACATTTGCTATAAAGGCACATTTAATTTGATAAAACGATGAATCGGTTACCATACTGCTTTCACGATTTAGGATCTTGCTTATTATTATTTTTCAAATTTTGTTGTTTTCACCCACCCAGAAAACTTTTTTCAAAAATATTCGAAAATATTTTCGTTTTTTGGCAAACTGGCATACTGATAAAATATAAAAATTCTGCGTTAAGTAACCGTTTGTAGTTACGAAGTTAAAATTTGAATATTTTTGGTAGTTAATTAACAAAATGTAATTAAAATTTTAAAATTAACAAGTAAAAACAATAAAAATTAAATTTTTCTCATGAGCATTCAGCACTGGGTTATTGCTATCATCAGATGTTTTTTTTTTAATATAAATATTATGTTAGGATTAAGTCACTTCGAACTTTGTATGAACAATATTCATAGTATGGTTGTTTATTTTAGACATAAGAAATCACAATTTAGATATCCAAGAGTTAATATTTAGCATAGTTGAATTTTGTTTGTTTTAAAAAATCCAGTTTTCTTGTAAAAATACTTGATACATGCAGATTACACCAATATAATTTTGCTGCTATCTACAATAGAAACTAAAATTGTTTTTTTTTTAACTTTTGACCCTTTAAAATGTTTACTTTTCTATTAAGGGCCTGATCTATCATTAGGACGAGAAATTTTTCAATAGGTGGCGCAGTTACCTATATTTACTATTTAATTTTAAATGACATCTTTTATTGATTTCATTAGTTTCATAACACGCGTCATTTGAAATCATAAAAATCATTTACAACACTTGCAATACTTAAAATTTAAACAATTTTAATGCGGAATATAAAAAAGATTGCTATTTTAACTGTGTCCTGACATTTTAAATTTTAATTAATCATGGGTTTTCGATATAAAATCGCTAATTAACATAATCAAAATGTTTATCCGTTATTAAAACTGATTAAAAATTATATCATCACCTTCAGAAAATTCTCCTCTATCCGTTAAAAAGAGTCATAGCTGTGTCTCACGCTGTATCTATAACCAATTTTGAGCTGTAAATAAAGTTTTGAAAGAGTCCATAAAATCGCACCCTTCATGCATATGTATTGGATTTTTGGGGGCAATAAAATTTAAAAAATTGTCTACGCATGTTGCTCGGAGCAAATGTAGGCGAAAGAATTAACAAGCTAAATTATGAAATGGGTTAAAGAAGGTCATCCAAATAAATTTTCAGGGAAAAAAATGAAATAGAGAGAGGGGTAAATAAACAGTCATTCGTGCGGAAATTTTGTTTGCAGAAAAGGAATTTCGTGAATCAATTCATGCCCGTCAGTACTTTCGTACTTGTGCTCTTTTTTCCTTAAAAAAATTATTGCTACCATAATTACATGTTGTATAGTATGATATAAAATTGAAACGAAAATGTCTCCAAATATTGGGAAATATGGGGAACTCAAATAACAACAAACTTTTTGAGTAAGAAAGCAAAATATCTGGTCGTTAAATTATAGGTATTTATGTTAATTTATATTAATAAAATAATAAATTCTGTGGTCTCAGGGTAAAACGACTTATGTCAATATTTGTCAAACTGAGATAATGGCGAAAACAAAATTAGGCAAAGTTGAATTTTTTGTACTAACTAACATTTTGAGAGAACATCTGTTACCGGAAATCTGCGAAATCAGTCAATTTACACAATGCCTAGATAATGTGCAAACCCACCAAGTCGTAAGGTATTGTGCAAATTCACTAGTACTTTAGGCAATCTGCAAAATGGCTACGGTCTTTCAGGCAATGTGCACATTGTCTATATTGTTAGTTAATGTGCTTTTTGAAAATATAACAGATTCACATTGACTAGACATTGTGCGAGATGCGTAAACTAGTAGGGGAGAGGCTTGCATGTTGCCACCGCTTGCAGGTTGCCACCTTAGCTACATTTTGGTATTGGACCAATGTCATAAACTAAACTTTGACTGAAATCGAAAACTAAGGAGGTGTGGTCACTTTTAAACTAGTTCTGGAGCGGACAGAGCCAATAAGACAGTATGTGTTGAAGAAAGTTTGAAATCTTGTATCTTGAAAATTTAAAAATTGAAATTGTGCTTTTGTTCTGTGCTGATAAATTGAACATTTTTATCGACAAATCAACGTCAATATTTTTTCTGTGTTTCTTTTTCATTCAATTTACATAATCCTGACAAAATTTCAAACATATCATGAATCGGCAATTTTTTTCTGTATAATTCTAAAGTAGCGTCAAAATGCAGGTTGCCACCCTTTTCGGCTTGCAAGTTGCTATACCTCTCTTTCTTCGCTTGTTTACACTCATATGCAAGATTTTATGATTGTTTGTTGTTTACAATATTGTTATTGAGTCAAAAGTGAAGTGTTTTTATTGAAATTTACTGATATTTTCGATGATTTTTTTTACATTTCCGTTCGCTCAAAATGTGCTGATATGCGGTTTAGTGTTTGCACTTGCCCTAATTGTGATTCCGATAATGATTTCATATCATTTTACAAAATTAAATTTGGAAAATAATTAAATTTCGTTTTTTACATTGCCTAGTCAATGTGAGTCTGTTACATTTTCAAAAAGCACATTAACTAACAATATAGACAATGTGCACATTGCCTGAAAGACCGTAGCCATTTTACAGATTGCCTAAAGTACTAATGAATTTGCACAATACCTTACGACTTGGTGGGTTTGCACATTATCTAGGCATTGTGCAAATTGATTGATTTCGCAGATTGCCGGTAACATATCGACACTTCATAGGTCAATTGCATAGGTCAATAGGCGTAACCCTAATTTACAAAACAAAAATTTTTGGTCAGAAAAAACTAAATTAATTATTCAAGTATGCATTGTTATGGTTGAAAACTTCAATGTTTTTTCAATAAGTTTTGTTTTATCAATTATTGAAAATTGTTCTGAAATAATAAGTTTGTTCCAACCAGCCGAGGAATACTACAATGTTACGGTCCCGCTCGTGCGTAATGGATAAATAGCGTTCCTTTTTTTATCTATTGCGCACGAGTTTGACCGTACATTGTACAGTTTCTTGGCTGGTTGGAACAAATCTTATACTACCTTACCCTTGGTTTCATAGATATCAACCAATATCTAAAAAAATATGTAAAATGAGGATTACGCCTATTGACCTGTGAAGTGTCGATATTATTTTCACTTTTGTTATCAAAATATAAGATGAGCAAGTTTTTTTCTATGGGAATATGTCAAAACCTCAATTTCGCAAAAATAAAACTTACGTCGTTTTACCCCGAGACCATATAATTATTAGTTAAATGAAAATATTTTTTCACTTTTGTCACTTTTTTCAAAATAGCTATACACTTTTCTTCACTTTTTTTGAAAATTGGTACACTTTTTTCACTCACTTCTCGCTTAGAACTCTGGCAACCTTAATTCTCTTGAATACAGTACAATAAATATCCACTGAGTTTTCCCATTGTGAACTTCAACCCTTAAAATTTTACAAACGTCCTAATTATGAAAACGAGAACTGATGAGAACAAAATTTTAATCTAAAATGATTTAACTCAGTAAGAGGTCAGATGTAGGGGTGGAGTTTTCAAGTCTTTTCGAATGATAGATTAAAAAAGTACAATAGGGTCAAGTGGGGTAAATATGAAACACGTAAAAATTAGGGAAAAATCCGCGCCTCCGCTTCGCATCGCTCCACTCTGGACGCTCCAGAGCCGTTTTAACAACACGATGCCAAATAAAAATATCCCCTAGCGCCGTGTAACTCGGAAAAGTATGCTACTGGAAGGGGGTAGATCTCCCTTTTTGTTCAATCACACAATTACGTAATGTATTTGTATAATAATTTTTTGCGTCTATTTTTGATTTATTTCAAAAATCAATTTCTCGCGTTCAAACGTCTCTGCGTTTTGTGCGGAAATATAAAAAATGAGGGCTTGCAGAGTATATTTTCTGTGCAGTTTTTTCCGCTTTTTTCGTTTTTGTCATAAAAATTTCAATACTACTTGTAGTGTGGGAATTACATAGAGGTAATTTTATCATTAGTGGTTGGGAGTGGCTAATGTGCAGACACGAATATTCGTCATTTCGGTTCTATATTGGTGGAATCCCCAGTCACGTGCCAGCCACTAAAGATAAAGTTCCCTCTACCTGTTTCACATTTTCCCGTGCCTGTTTAATTTTTTCCGTAATCAAGGTTAAAAATGAACCACTGTTTTTTTTATTTTTTTCAATACTTACTCAACATTTAATTTTAAAAATTCATACATAATTGACAATATTTCGTAAATCTGCAACTCATAAATTTTAATTTATCCATTTTAATGCCTTAAAAATAGAAAGATTTACATTTTGTTTCATATTTACCCCACTTGACCCTAGAACCTCGATAATCCGAACTAATTAAATGTAAAACTGTGTTCCAATAAAAAAATTGCATTTAATAGGAAGAAACGGCTCTTATAATAAAGATCTCCACAAATCAAAAGAAAAACATTTCAAATTAATATTTCATTATCAAAATGACGAGTTTCCTGCTGTCATGTTCATATTAAGTGAAACTAACACAAGTAATAATAAACCGCTATCATTTAATTAAAAGTATTATCAACACTAAACTTAATCATTCACTAATAGTTAAGGGCTGGTTTCTTGATTCCAGCCTTGATCATACACGGACCCGTAGTGTTACGATGACCATCAGCACTGCTGTAAAAGGCTCTATAATTTAACGTAAAATTTGAACCACAGTGACAATTTATTGTAATGTTCATTAAGGGGTCACCCATCCAAGTACTAAACACACTGCACATTACTTGACTTAATAAGTTGTGACAGAAAAAAATACGAAACATAATTCCATAAATATTTTCCATGTTCAATCAAAGTGCTCCCCCCCCCCGCGCAACTTTTACCTTCGAACGCAAGAACTTGCGTTTATAACAAATCTATTTAAGTACATAATTTTTATTCAAAATTCTTTTTGTGGGGCTCCATAAAAGATCGATGTTATGCAGAACCATCAAAAACCATGAAAAATTGTGCTGACAGGATGCGCTGCTGCAAAGCCAGTTGAGATAGCCACATGAACGAAATTTTATTCCATAAATAATCGGAAAGTTTGCTCTTTCCAATAAATCCATAATATATGAAAAAAAATGTATTTGTATTCATTTTATTGCATTTTTAAAAATAATGGCCCACTCTATATAATTAGGGGATATTTTTTAATTGAAATTAAAAAGGTCTGTAATGAAAATGGCGTGCTGAACCGTTTGAAGCGGAAGGGTCAGATCATTATTTCCATTTTTACGTCATTACGTTGTCAAAAATTAATATTTAAACAAAAATGTTTTTATTTCCAACCACAAGTGAAAGTTTCAATTTCATATTATCGTTATCGGTCACGGGAAGAGGTATAGTAAAATTAAATAGAGAACGATGGGCGGAGCTAATGTACAGTTACGAGAATTCGTCTATTCGGGTCTATGTTGGTGGAATTGGGTGTCACACGTTCTCCCTTTTACTGCGTAGATATTTAACTACGCCCATCGTACTCTCTATAATTTTACTATACTATAACCAGAAAGTAAAACTTCATCATTGATTAACTATTTTTTTAATTCGTTTTCAAAACCAGCCATTACAAGTGTCATTAAATTTTCAGCTCACATTATATTAATTATTTTGCGGCATCGTTACGTTTTATCATAGTAAATTATAATATTATCTCATATTAAAATATATTTTAAGATTGTAATTCGAGCTACTTGTATCATATTATGAAAACGGTTTTCTGTTGTAGTCTACAAAAAAAATAAATTAATATCCCACCGTCACACGCAGGATAATTGGTCTCAAAATCCGATCAACAATATTTTAATGTAGTTTTTGAAAAAAATGTCGTCTTAAATCAATATAATATTATATTAAAGCTCAAAACAAATTATATTATATTTATTATACCGGGTGACCTACCGCCGCGCCGATATGAACATACGAAAATAACATGGAAAGTTAATTTTTTTTTAATTCCTGGTTCCCATTATAACGGATAATAATAAAAGGTATCAATTTAAAGTGTGTTGTTTTCCGCGTCTAAAGATACACCCAGCTCTTGATATTTTGTTCTATCTCATCTCATTAATGATGACTCATAGGAAAAAAAGGTATAGACCTTTTTTGTAGAGAATTGTACCATCTACAAATTTGGTAATGACTATTTTTGCGATAACGCTTACCGTTTAAGAGATATGGATATTCTTCAGTAAAACTTCGCATAGTTTTGCACATAAGGTTTATTTGAAACCGGACTAATGGGGGAATCCAAAAATTTGATTATAAAAATAAAATTATATCCTATTAATTAATATTTTAGGATATTTTTTTTTTCATTAAAAAAAAAAAGATTAATTTTGAAAAATTTTAAACCGGTCTGTAAGGTAGTGCTGTACTATTATTCAAATAAAATCATTTAGTAAAAATGTTATAAGTTATAACTTTATATTTTTAAAGCTGTCATTAAAGTTTTCATTCGATTTTTAAATTCGCAATGTAACATTATATTTTTAAATTAAAACTAGGCTATGAATTTTTATTATAGTTAAAAATTGAAATTGAATCCCGTCACTCACGTCTCTAGATTCTATATTTCGTTGCATTGATACAATAAAATTTCCAGTTTTTAAATTTGCAATTTTATTTCTTATTTGTTCACCTGTCGACTCGCATTGCGAACTTGCTTACGCATTGAGTGAATTCGCATATATACATAAATATTATATTATTATAATACATTATTATATTTATTTTGTAACTTAAAAATTTACGGTCATTAAGCTTTTATAATCTTTTTCTTCGTTCCGCTCAGGAAAATGATAACTTACCATTAGAAATGGACGAGAAGTAATCAGTGCATGTATTAATAAAAATAGATACAATTAAATGTCAAATGTTCAGCACAGTATAAACGCGCATGAATTGATTAACGAGATTCCCACTGTAATTTTAAAGACATTTCTAGTGTTTACTATCATGAATAAAAAAAATTATTAGCTATTTTTCAGTAGTAATCTCGCTAGTCCATTCAGGCGCGCAACAGGGTGCGTTCCACTTAAAGCCCACGACGACCATGGTCGATAGTCAGTCCAATCAAAGAACCACAGGACCATGTAGCGGTCGTTGTGGGCTTTAAGTGTTCCTTCTGTTCCTCATAGATAAAAAAGTTACCAACCATTAAAAATTTCGTCAAAATCGTTTCAGTATTGTATTTCAATTCTAGAAAAGCACAAAGAAAGAAACATACATAATATTATATGTATGTAAAACACAGTACCCTCTATTTTGGTAGTCTGGCAAAACCTTGCACATTGATTACAAACACAGAATTCCCTTCTGATTTGATTGTATAAACATTCAAATTTTAACGAAAAATGTCGAGTTCCAATCAACATTTACGCAAAATAAAATTTTTACTACAGTAATTTTTTCCTATGTCAATACTCCATTAGCATTACATTAAATTAGTATGCTCGTCAACAAGAATGGGTCGTTAATATTAATTTGTAATAAATTATTCTTTAACAAAATTTGCAAATAATATTCTTCATAAACCCTATGACGTAGTTTCATTATGTTGTTCATGTCTGTAAATGTAAATATTATTTTTAATTTGATTGTTTAAAACAAGACTCAATGTAATTTGCTAATTGTTTTAGATTTGAAAGTGGCCCTTCATAAAAAGAATATGTTAGGGGTTTTACAAAGCAGATAAATTTCCATTTTTAAATTTAGTAATTACCCAAAACGTTGGGTAAATAAAGGGTGTTGGAGCGAGAGGTAAACCATAGATTATACCTAATATTATGCATTAATTTCCGGATTTTTTTAATTAAAACAAACGCACGTTATTTTAAGAGAAAAACTAAAAATGCTTTATTCAAAGTATTATATCACTAGCTACACATTTTTTTCATCTATCTGGTGGTAATTTGGCGCCAAAATAAAACTATTCGTCCTTTGAAGAAAACTGCTACTCTTAAGTGCGTGTCTTTTTTTAAATTTAATTTTAAAATTCCTCAAAATCGGTGAAGTATTTTACTGACAAACTCGTTAGTACATTCATGCGCGTCATAGTAGCGTACTTATTATGTTACTCTTATCTATGAAGCTATCGGTAAAATTTCTGTCCCAATCGATTCAGTATATCAGTCTCGCTAGTCCATTCGTGCGCGTCATGAAATAATGTATATCTCACGGATAAAATGCGGTCAATCAATAAGAATTTCGTCAAATTTGGTTTAGTATTTCAGGCTCTAGAAAGGCACAAACTGAAATAAATTAGGAAAAACTTGCGAATTGTTTTCGAACCAAAGTTTAACCTTAACCTTAAATAGGAATATTTAAATTGGTTACTTTTTAATTCGTAATAATAAATTAGTAAGGATAGTTTAATAATAATTTACGAATTAAGGAAATTAAATTAATATTGTATATTTAAGGTTAAGGTTAAATTTTGGTTCGAAAACAATTCGCAATTTTTAAATTCGTAAATTATTAAAATATCCTTATTTAATTTAAATAGCAATAAATAATTTTTAACTGATATTCTGAAAATTAGTTTCTTTTTTTGACTTTGTGAAAAATACTACAGGGGAACTACAGAGGCAAAAATAATAAACAATTAACATTTGCGCATGCGTATCTACGAAAAACTTGGTTCGTTGGCTTGGTTCTTGCTCCAAAGCAGGAACGTTTGAACCTTAATCAACTCCATTACTGTGACGTTATCAGTAATGAGGTCAATTGAAATGACCAATATATTTGTTGAAACAGGGATTGTTAATAATCTAGAATTCTGTACTCATAAATTGTGTCTTTTGGAACGACTATTCATTAATGCGTTTGCGTTGGATCAATAGCTTGGTTTGCGGTGAAGTTCAGGATGCGTTCGGGACGTCCTGACTCATACGGATTTATAATTTCATTATCTAATTCGAGCTTTAAGGGGTCTGGCTAGTAGACATTTTAAAAAAATCAATTTTTTTTTATTCCATTTTCTCTAGTATAACATTTGGAAAATATTCCCAGAAAGTTTTAAGTGAATACAATTAAAATTGTCGAAGCTATCACAGTTTATTTCGAATTGGCATTTTCAAAGTCTGTTACCACGATATATCGAGAACTACTGAATCGAATTGTTTCAAATTTTGTAGATTTATTTTAGATATAAAAAACTAATGCATCAGGTTGTCGCAAACGTATCCTGAACTTTACCGCGAAGCAAGCTAATGGCAAACCTTTGAGATAGTTAAGTTAATTTAAACTGCACGAAATGCCTTTGAAGTAAATGCACTTTCCTATAATAGATTTATCCTTATATTAACGATGGCTGGCGGTCTTCCTCATAATAGCAAGTATGGTAATACTAAAATCGAATTTCAATGTTAAAAAAGTACTATAGGTAGTATGAGTAACAGCTTCAGACAACGACAAAGACCCTGTTCGTTCCGGAAAATTAGAGCAATCCTTCCTTTTGTTATTTTGTTTAGGAACCGTTTGGATTCCACTAAAAGTTTTTAACACATTTACTTCAAAAACTGATCTACTAATCAGTAAAAACTGGGTCAAACAGAATCTCATCGACTACACTAAACAGATTGTACGTGGGAAATTAATAGGAATATTATTGTTACTAAACTTGAATTTTATCTGACCCTAAAGTTTTATTGTACATAAATGTACAGGGTGTACATGAATTTTGGTCATATCGAAAATGCTCGGTACAATAGTAAGCAATTGACGCTTTTTTTCAATCATTGTTGATCTTATCTAATTATTTATTAAGGTAAAAGTTAAATAAAAGGTCTAATTGAAGTACTGCGCGATTAACAAATTTACTTCGTTTAATTTTTATTGTTTTATGATTATGCCGTGTTATTTATATATTTGAGTGTGTGTTATTTTAAGAATAAACATCTGTTATAGGTCATTAAAGATTAATCTATAATTTATTGCTTCAATTTATAGATAACCGTATACCTTGGCAAGAGGGATTTTGTGGATCACATATCATATGTTGACCCAATTGGTAAGTCTTTTATGCTGATTAAATGATAATAATTTTTTATCGCAGTTTATTGGGTGAGTCAGATAATTGCAAAACTTTTTGTTTTTTACTCAAGTACCCCAGTGACGATTATAAAATTGATCTCGACTATTTTCAATAGGTGAACATAAAAATTCATCGTTTGAAATTTAGAACCACTGATTTAATAGTTTTTATTCACCCTCTTACAACACAAAATACTTTTTTCAAATATGTGTTATTAATACTTTTTAGCTTCTGTAGTAAACGTTGAGTTAGACTTGCATTGTACAAAAATTTATGCAAACTGCTTTTCCAAATCGGATTAATTTTCATTTTAAAAAATAATATAAACAGATTAGTGAACGGGAGTTTCAATATTTTGATAATCTTTTTATAGTTGATTATTGCAAAACGTGACCTTGTTTGATTAGCAATTCAAACATTTATTTTAGGATTTGCATTTTTAATGTGCAGATTTGTCAAAAATAGAAAACATGCTAATTATAATATGGTAATGCAGGTTTTGAGGATTTCAAATGGAATATGACTTATTAAGCACCTATTTTTATTAAATGAAGAGTTTGTAGTTGTAGTAAGGCGCGAACGGAAAGAGAGCAGGTTATCGGCTTACCGGTTGTTGGCGCCGAAAATGTCGACATGTTAATTTGTGTTAGCCGCACAGAAACAGGCAACCTGGTTTGTCCTGTTCGCACCTTAACGCACGATTACTAACTGTTAGTTAGCACATGTGCTTAACATGCCATTAATGTCTTCTGGTTAATATAAAGGTGCCTTTAAGGGGTAGTCCTTTTGAATCCTGTGTAACTTGAGGTACCTACATTTTTCCCAAAATATATCTTATTGCTTATACTATTTGAACACATCCAATCGCGTGCTAGCCCACCGTGCTACCGGGAGTTTCCCGATGGGCCCTAGGTTCCAGTTCTAAAAAAAAGTCATCAATCTAAAAAAAACAAGAGAAATTTTATGAAAAATAAGAAAAAGGGTCAAATTTTAGGTACATATTGTTTTTACATTCAATTGTTTATTTAACAAATAACGGCTATATTGATTACAAATCATTTAACTAATATGAAATTCCTGTATTCTTCAAAAACTTCTTTCTTCAGTTCACGTTTTCATAATTTTTTATTTCCGTTAGTAGTTTATTGCTATTTCATTTCAACATAAAATTATTTCTATTTCTTGCATTACCTTAAATTTAAGCGTTGTTTTATCAATATATTCTGGCACTATTTCAGAATCACCTTGTATATAAACACAACACCTAACAATCTAGCCTAGCATATTCTTTTTACTGCCGTATCTAATCGCTTGATGTTAGATCATGTGAATCAAGCACTTGAATGGGTGACCAATTTAAGAACATCAGTCGTCGTTGCTCCCCTACCAATCCGCACTTGTAAATAGTAAGTCAAACTTTCCTGGATAAAACCACTACATTTACTCAATACACCCAGTTTATTGGAAATTTTTTTGCTCATACAATCGAAGTGGTTTTTGAATGTCAATAATTATCTATCAAAAAAGAATCCCATGGATACTTAATCTTTTCTAGTAACGTCGTCCAAGTTTTACATTTCTTGGTTCAATTCCCCAATCAGTGGCTTTATGGATTTTTTATATCATACATTATAAACAGTAGTGATCCCAGAAATTCCTTGCGGTACTCCATGATTCGTCTTTCTATTATTTCTGGAGTTTCTCCACTATAACTTTCGTTTTGAATGGGTTTTTAGAGCCATTCAATACATAAATTTAATTGTGTTTGAGAATGAAAATGTCGAGCGCAAGATGCATCCTTTTTCTTCCGAATTGAATTTCTACCTTCTATGTATAAAGTTACATTTTCGAGTGCCATTCAAGATTTGCTGCAAAAAAACTATTTGAAAAATTCAATAGGCTATTATCCATACCGTTAAGAGTTGATTTCATTTTTTTATTCAGTTAATAATTAAATTTCGGAATAAATTATTCGAATTTATGAAAAACGTGACCATAGAAGATATAAATAATACAAATTGGTTAGTTTTTAATTCATG
This sequence comes from Rhagonycha lutea, assembly GCA_958510855.1. Lineage (NCBI taxonomy): Eukaryota > Metazoa > Arthropoda > Insecta > Coleoptera > Cantharidae > Rhagonycha > Rhagonycha lutea. The sequence goes on from OY294042.1 coordinate 18,083,396, forward strand.
ATAAATTAGAATATTTTAATAATTTACGAATTAAATTGAAAGCTTAAAAATATAAAATTAATTTTATTCCATTAATTCGTAAATTATTAAAATATTCCTACTGATATAAATACAAAGACGAAAATTACTGAAAACAAGGACATGTTGTCACCTAGATTGCAATTTTTCCAAAGGTGACAACCTACAATTAGTTTCTCTACTATTTCAATCTAAAATTTAATTAATAATTAATTTCAACAGCCAGGGTAAGTACCCTCCCCCCCCCCTTGAAATGACGAGACTGCTTGTATAATATTCTGTTTAATAATTTTTGCCATTTTATTTCTATATTTCCAATTAACATTATTATGCTCTACAGTTTATACCAGGAGTCGGCAACCCGCGAAGGATCTTGGTGCGGCCCGCGGACTCGAAACCAAATGACATTTTTTTTTTTTTCCAAAAAAGAGTTCTTTAGTGGTGGATTTGCTAAGAAGTGCGGCCCGCACTAATCTCCATACAAAATTGTTGGCCCTCTTACACCAAAAGGTTGCCGACCCCTGATTTACACAATCGATACTTCTTATAACTTACATTAGATATCTAATTATTTTTGCATGAAATACATCTTTATCAAATCAAGGCTTACCTTTGTTCTAAATTTTAATCTTCTGAAATGGCATTCGAGTATTTATTATTAATATTACATTTTCATAGAAGTTTACCGCCTTTGTAATTTTATATCTCTTATGTATTCATACTTCCATTATTATTATTATTATAATATCAGATACGCAAACCTTATGGTAGTTTTGAAAACACCTGATATAGTTCACAGGATTATCAACAGAGCGCTATATTTAGGAAAGCATAATACATTGTTTAATTAATGTAGTTCTTGGTTTGTATTCTTCAAAGCAGGAAAAATGTCCTTTATCCTTGCGAGGCGCACCCAAGTGTGTAATCGCTGCTGAGAATGGAAAATCATGTTTTTCCATGAGCGTACATGATTTTTTCTAATAATGTTTGAATAATTTATTTTTTAAAACTTTGAATTCAATTAATTATTTTGTCTGTAAGTTTTTCAAGTACAGGAAAGTAACCTCCCCTCTCTTTGCCGCATTCATACTGGAAAGTATTGCCTTTCCTAACGCAAATGGATATGAACTACAATAGGTGTACCAAAAATTCTCGTAAGGTTTGTGTTTCTGATACTATTGTAATTAAAGGTAAACCGGGAAAAACCTAATTTTTGTCATAAAATTGAGAAATGCTCCCTCAGGAGAAGACTAACAAGGAAGGGTCATACATTAGAATTACCGATTTGGTCCATTATAAGCTTGACACACTGAAACGTTAATGAAGATTAGCGATCCTTTCAGTCAGAATTCCACGAATCTGATACACATAATAAATATACTCAAATTACCACTTGTTGTATTATTTACTTAAGTATCATTTACGCCATTTAATAAATTAAATTAATTGCGGATTTACAATTTATGAACAAGTTAATGAAGATTAATTTTCAGTATGTCGAGCTTATTAGATATACTTATAAATCATGATTAAGACTACTACAGCAAGTGCAAATGAAAAAAAAATGATGTAATGTTATTTACATGGCCAGTGGAAGTGACGCTCATCAATGTATTAACGAGATTTCCACTGGTCTACTAAATCCACTGGATTTAGCTACCAATAATAATCTCGTTAAGTTCATCCATTCATACGCGTCATTTCTCCAGTTATCCAGTGGATTTAGAATCCCAAGAGGGTCTACACCTATAACTTGTACTATAATATTTTGACATTCAATCACGCTCTTTTGTTTTGCACCTGTGCAGCGATCCTTAAAAAACAAACTTGAAAAACTCAAGAAAGGTTCCGCTTATGTACTACAATTTGCACGCGAATATAATTTAAGCCCACTTTTTCTATGATTTAACGATATTTGAAGTCACTTATTTTTGATAACCGTGTAAGAGATAACAAAAATGTGATGATTTCTTTTTCAGATGGGGTTGTTCTAATAGATCCTGAATATGTGAAAGACCGTAAGGTGTTTGGTCATGTGCTTGCAGCATTTCGCTATGGGAGAGAGGATTTGGATGTGCTGGGGTTAACATTTAGGAAAGATTTATATTTAGCATTTGAACAAATTTATCCAACTGATGGTAGCACAATTCCGAAAAGGCCGTTAACAAGATTACAGGAACGTTTAATTAAGAAATTGGGACCAAATGCATACCCATTTTATTTTGAACTACCGCCTCACTGTCCAGCTTCTGTAACACTACAACCTGCACCAGGGGATACTGGTAAACCATGTGGTGTTGATTATGAATTGAAAGCATTTGTTGGAGAATCGCAAGACGATAAACCACATAAACGAAATTCTGTTAGGTTAGCAATTCGTAAAATAATGTATGCACCTAGCAAACAAGGTGAACAGCCGTCCATTGAAGTTAGTAAAGAATTTATGATGAGTCCAAATAAATTACATTTAGAAGCGTCTTTGGATAAGGAATTATATCATCACGGAGAGAACATTGCTATTAACGTTCACATAGCGAATAATTCAAATCGTACTGTAAAAAAGATTAAAGTTTCGGTTCGACAGTTTGCTGATATTTGTTTATTTTCGACGGCACAATACAAGTGCACTGTTGCTGAAGCCGAAAGCGAGTAAGTTATTTTACTTCAATGTTATTTAACTTTTTAGTTTTCAATGTGTTTATTAGGGAAGGTTGTCCTATTGGTCCAGGTTTTACATTGAGTAAAGTTTTTACTCTGACACCACTTTTGGCAAATAACAAAGATAAATGGGGTTTGGCTTTAGATGGACAATTAAAGCACGAGGATACTAATTTAGCTTCAAGTACTTTGTAAGTTTTGGTTACTTGCTCTTTTTTTTATTTATTTAATTTTTGCTTTCCTTCATTAGAGTTGCAGATCCCGCACAACGTGAAAATTTGGGTATTATTGTTCAGTATAAAGTTAAGGTGAAATTGTGTCTTGGAGCTTTAGGGGGGTACGTATAAAGAAATGTTATGTTGTAAATCTTACTCTTGTTTTATTTTCTTTAGAGATTTAGTAGCTGAGTTACCGTTTATTCTTATGCATCCTAAACCAGAAGAGGAAAGTTCATTGAGGGTTGATGCGTCTCCATCACATAGAGGATTTAAAGAGGCTGGAGATGTTGTAGTCGATACAAATTTGATTCAGTTAGATGGGTAAGCATTAATTAATATTAAATTTTACGATTAACTAGTTTTATGACCTGGCTGTACCCGGTTCAAATGAATACTTCAGAATTTGAGGTATATGAGCACACATTATTTTTGTCACACTAGAGGTTCTTCATACCCCACCAGAAGCTTTACAGTCCCATCTCCACATAATACTTAAATTATTCTAAATTTGAATTGAATGTATTATGAAAGGTGTTTTAAATTTACACCGAATTTCATCGATTGGTGACGATTTTTTTAAAAATTTGAGATTTATGTTAGTCAGATATTGAAAATTTAATCAAATCGACGCCCCCAACGAAGACTATAGTAACTCAGTAATTACAGTTTTGATAAAAACGCAATTCAATATTTAAATAGTCACTATAAATTGCAGAATTGCATAATTTCTAAGGATCAGTGTCTACTATTGGTCGTCTCGAGTTGCTACAAAGTTACGATATTTTTCTAGGCAAATGCTTACCGATATAATAGATTTTTTTACTATAGTAACTCAAAAAATCAATTTTTAGAGTTACTATAGTTTTCGTTGGGGGCGTCGAAATGGCTGTTTTTCAAAAACTGAAGTATAGAAATGAGTCGCAAAAGCAATTAAAGTTAGTAGATTTACTAACTGAAACTAAGTGCTAGCAAACTCACTTTGGTTTATATCATTTTTATTGAAAAGTAATGTAATTTTTCTTTCAGGGATGTTGATAGTGTACCAGATCACGACGACGATATTATCTTTGAAGATTTTGCTCGTTTACGATTAAAAGGAGGTGAAACTGATGCCTGAAACCAAGCTTAACTGTACTAAAAATGAAGCACGACAAATATTTACAAACGTTGCATACCTCCTGATAGGTATGGTAACTATCTACTAATAGATGTATTTCCCTAATGTTGTGCCCTAGTCATCGACTGAGATGCACCCACAATAGTGCAAATTAATTGTAGCTCTTCGTAAATAAATTGAACAATTGGTGTTCTAATTATTTTTGTTAGATCAATATAAAATTAATGTTTTGTGTAATGGCTGCAATTTTTGCTTGCTCTTGAGTTAAAAGAAAATTTTGTCTTTTATATTTTGAAATTGAATTTTTATTAAAAGTACATTATGTTGTAGTTCCATAAAGTGCTTTAATTTATTGGAGTCAACTTGTTTTTTGTAAAAGAGGTCCTTGTTCAATATTTTAAATTTTTTATGACTTTCATATCACATTTTATAAAAATTAAAAAGTTGACTTGAATAAATATTGGTTTTTATACACAATTGAAGGAATCGATTGGCACAAGAGTATTACATAACAATTATATTTATAACGTGATTTATATAACTTTTATATTAAAAAAATTAATACCGTAAATTTTGATTATAAAAAATACACCCAAAGATTTTGTCAAAAAGGCTTTTATTTTAAAAGATTTCTGTTTATAAATAAATTAATGATTAAGAAACAGTATGAGGAATCTTTTTTTACTTTCATATTAGCAGTATAAGAATTTTGAATCTGAAGAATATTATAGAATGAGTCAAGAGGAAACATCGATTTTTATCGAATTAATTATTGTGAAAGCTATTTTTTTGCATCATGATTATTACCATTAGTTTGATTTCAAATTAAAACGGTTATTAACGGCACTAGAATTTTATAGCATAGTCTTTTCCACTTATACGTAAAAATGTGATCTCTCCTATCTATACATTTTCTCCTGACTCATCCTGTACTGTAAAAATAAGCATAGCCTAACAGTATGAGCTTAATGGTAATTGGTGATTTGCCTAAATTACCTATTATTAATTTTAAAATGTTATATGTACTTACTTATCTTTAGTTTTAATAAATGCAGTTTAGTTTAAAATTTTATTGTTTAAGAACCATGACACTGACCAGCAGGTACTACATTTGGTAGAAACAATATTAAAATTTAACACTGTTGATAATACAAAGCAAAAATGCTTGGTAGTTATAATCATAATCGTGCGTGCTTAAATCTGTTAATGCTGTGTGAATTACCGCACAACATTTGGTTATCTTGATCAGACTGAACTCTCATGGTTATGATTGTATCTACTTCTATTAATTTTAAGATAATTTAACAAATTGCCAATATTGTGAAGGTGAAGATGACAAATCTTGATGTCTCTTTTAATATATTTTTTGTATAGAACTGTTCCTAGTTACCAAGTCAATATTGTAAGTATTGATGAGAAAATACTTAGTACTTCTAGTCTGTTTATAATAAACTAGGAAATACCACAAATTTAATTATTTCGAGTTATATTAATGCATTTTTTATTAAGTCGTTTTCCTTTTGCATTTACTTTTGTATATATTTTTCAATTTATAAAATTTGTATATAAGTATTTATAAGATTTAAATTAGCTTGTGCACAAGAAATAAACCCATGTACTTAAAATTTATTTTATAGTACATTTTAAATTTTTGCGTAAAAAAATGAGTAAAAGTTTAGAATTATTTTGTGGTGTATGTATAATCTTATTTTATATATATTAAATATTAATGTGAAAATGTTAAAAAAATTTATTGTATAATAAATTTTCAACAAAATATGAATGATGATTCTTCATTCTGAAACATTTTCAAGTTATTTTTTTAAATTTTCGTATTCAATCGAGGTGACTTATTTTATTAATATTGTAAAAATTGATTTAATATTCAACTATTCAATTGTATAAGTATAAAGTTTGATGTTATAATAGTCGCCTTGATATATGTTTGGGTATATGTAAAAATTGTATACACTAACTGAATTAAAAATTATTTAAAAAAATTAATTCTGCTTTTTTAATAAATCCTTTTCTTTATTATTTTATAAGGCACCCAACAGGGAAACTAATGGTCACCACATAACAATAAAACTTAAGGAGAAAGCAGGAATTTACTTTATTAAATCGGTTCCAGAAATAACTAAAATAAAATGGTTTATGTTTCTGGCCGCCCATATGTGGCGGCATGCACAGTGTATCCATAACACTTGAATTACAAGAAATAAAACATTTTCAAAATAACAAAAGTTGGATCTCGTTAATCCTTTCTGCGAGTCACTCACACTGAAGTCCATAAGTCATAACTAGGGTCCGGATTTGTAGGCACTAAAAAACTTGAAAATATGCTCTAAAAACTTCAAAATAAGCACTCAAATATGCGCTAAAAACAGGCACAAACGAAGTATAATCGATTGAGACTATTTTGAAACCGAAATTCGAATATCAAAAAAGCATGTATCCAGCAGTATAAGCAAATAAGCATTTATAGGCAACAAATCGCCAAATATGCACTTAAACTCAAAATATGCATTATAGGCAAAATAAAAACTATATAAAACGATTCAGAAAGGCGTAAAACATGCTCCCCTTTTAAAATTTTTCACGTGCCTGTACGCAAAAAAAACATGCAAATGCCTACAAATCCGGACCCTAGTCATAACCATAGAATAAAAGTGCATAACTCATATAAGTCAAAAACAAACATAAAAAATTTCGAAAGTTTTTACATTTTGAGACTGTAGAAGATAAAGAAGTAGTAAATCCGATTTTGCACCCTCTTCCGCCCCCCGCAACATTCCTAAATTAACAAAAACGTAAATTTTAACTTTTTGAAAAAAATTCCGATAATTATGCAAACCTTGGAGAACAATTATTTAATTCATCTTCTATTAAATTTTGGAACACTGCAAAATAATTGTTTATTTTATATTGTAACGAATTTTTGCACTTCGTTACTTGGTACTACTTTCTCATTTGATTTCAATATTTCTAAGAACGACCCATGTATTTTATTCTAATGCAATTTTATATTGCAAACATTTGGCTTGCAATTGAATCCAGGTTATCGGCTGGGAACTTTGGCGTTTGAATTTATATGAATATTTTGACGTAGTAATATCAGTTACCCGAGGACAAAATAGCGGAGCGGACCTGTTGTGTTACAACAATTTTCTGAGTGCCGATTTGGTGTGTGTTTAAACATATTTTTGGTTTAACGCCTTCCGCTTTCGTGCCAGATTCGTTTGCAACAAGTTTTCCTGCTCTGGCTAATGTTTTTGGGGCTACTGAAAACATCTAGCTGTAAATTGGGTAACTCAATAGAACGTAGTTTTGGTGTGCAACCTGTACAATCATTTCCGATCTATCTCTACGGGTAGGAGCGACTTTGTGTTGTTGACAACCCAATCCTAATCTACCTACTTTGTTTTCCTTGGGAAGACGGGATCACTTGGGGAACTCTTTCGTCATCTGGATGATCCAGCGTTGCGTAACATATCCAACACCATCTCTCAATCTTTCAGTTTCCAACTACACAGATCTGCAAGCAGTGTCGCGAATGTAGATCAAGTGTTTTCCTGTGTAAATTGACAAGTTACATTGATTACTACTTGCGTTTTTTTAAATTTCTCCAAGCTACCACTCTTTTTTTCAGAAATCCACGACCTACCCCTTTGCATGAATAAGGAGCTAGTCTATTAACATCGTGGCCAAAAAAACTGGAGAGGTTATCTCCGGATTGTGACGGACTCTGGTCTCAGTTTGGGTTAACCCTCTTATTAGGGGTTGCGATTCAGAGGGAAGTTTTTGTTACAATATCTTATCAAAAAAAATTGCAAAAGTTATGCAAATAATTGTTTGTGCAACAGACAAGGGTCACAAAACCGCTTGTAATTTTGTATAACCTTTTTTAACCGGTTGGGGTGGTTGTCAGGCTTCAGGGATATTTTTAATGAATGTTCTAATATCCACATTTAGGTTAGTTGTTGGCCCTGGGGTACATTTTTAATGAGTTGAACTGTCTCAAAGATCTACATTTTCTAATATCCCGATTGGGGTGGCTGTCGAACTTCCCAGATTTTCTAATATCCACGGCCCTGCCAGAGTTTACATGTTGGATTACTACCGATTTTTTGCTTTTGCCGCAGTTAATTGTTAATATTTCTTATTGAACTCGCTCCTAGCCAGGTTTTCGCCGAACTGTACTAACTCCAAAACGACTGCACCGAACTCTATCCGACCCTGCAACCCTTAGGTACAGGTAGGCAACCCATGTTACTAAAGTAGTTTTAAACATGGGTTTACTTACTTTTTTATTACAAAAGGCGTACGAATAGAATTTTATTGTAAGGTAAGGAAATTCAGTTTTCTGGTCCAGTTTTTTATTTGAAAGGCCACTATAATATTAACTTTTAATATCAAATGGCTAATGGCTTTCATGGCATTGCATTTTTTTACTAGCCGGAAGCCAGCCCGACGAAGAACCCCCCAACTTGGAGGATCAGAGAGACTGCCAAAATCAAATTCTTACTTCACTCGGATTAGAACTGGGTATTTAGCGTTCATAGCGTCAACTCGAGTGACCACTATGCTCTGACCGTCACCGGTGGGAGTGATGTTTTTCTGAAATTTAATATGTAATTATTATTTGGGTGAATAGAGTGTTAGAGTATTTTGAGATTTAGCGACTTTATCGCAAATAATCATTTAGTTTCTGTAATATCGATTTTCATTTAAATAATTTCAATTTATTAAACTTGCATTTAAAATTTCATTTCTTTCTTCTTTGTTGTAGTCAAGGTTAAAATTTCTTTGTTTGTCGCTTCATTAAATTTTATGTCAAACACGAGCTAGTTTTTTTTACGTCTCCCCTATATTTTTCAAAATTTTCTCAGCGCGTGTAAGTAATTTCAATAAAATAATCAATTAATTTTCTAAAATTTTACGACATTTTTAAATAATTTTAAAGTAGTTAAATTTTATTACCCTACGCGTGGACGTAGTGGTTTTTGGTGAGAATCGTGGGAATAATGGTCCAGAAATTTTAGTCAACCACCATCCATGGACTGCACTAGTTGAACTCACAAATTGGGGAAATGTTTATAGATAACATAAGCATTTTCCTGTATTTCTGCCGGTTGCTATGTGATAAATAAAGTTTAAGTAAAAATAATACCAGTAGCATAATTTTATCGTAAGTCGGTATTTCTCTGTGAAACTTGAGTATGAAGTTTAAATTAAATTTTCCGATAAAAGTTATATCGTATCGTATGAACATTTAACGTCCAATTTTGTGAATATCATTCACATACTCCCTTTGGAGGATTTGTTTTGGAGTGTTGCGAAAATTTAGTTATGGAATTAAACATTCATTTATTTGGAGGATTATCGATTAATTATAAAGAATCAAGTTATGCAGTACTATGCCAGATCACGCTCTCATCCAGTGGAACTTCCATAAGTTATCAAGTATGTACCTAGTTTTAAGAGTGAGTGCTTCGATAATTACCGTTTATCGGGATAAAATTCAAATTTAAAGTACTTTTGAAGTTATCGTCAGGTTATCATTTTTTTAATGCATTTGGATTTCATTGTTAATGTCATGAATTTATGAACAATTAATTATTTCGTTAACAATTTTATTTTAATAGTTATTACTTTGTCATTTTTATTTAAGTTAAGTAGATTTTCCGTTTTGGACAATTCATTTCAATTTAGCGATTTAGTTTTTAAGATTATCTCACCTTATGGTGAACATTAGTGTTTTTTTTTTATATTGTACCATTATTTGGGTTATATTATATTTTTATTTAATGTTTATTGATGTGTTTTCTTCACAACCATTAGGTTGTGATTTTCTATGTTTATATTAATTTGCAGTTGTAAGAAGTTCATTGGGAGAGACGATCCTGAAAGCATAGTTGGTAGGTTTTGGGTATTTTTGTTTAAGATCAAGTTGTATTTGCACACGGTGAAATGTTTGAATCTGCATTTTCCCCTGAGTGTGTAAATTACAAATTATTTCCGTGTTAGATTCTGGCGCCCATTAATATCTTTTCTCGATTATGTCATTTTTGCACGGATACGACCTCATCCAAATACCGTATAAGAACCACGGCATGACGACTGAGTGAAGCTGGCACTTTTCTGTTAGGATGAGTGTCGTAGTGCCAGTTGAACCCGTAACAAGAGGTCTGATTTGTTGCGAATTGAAGAGAAGCATTTACCTGTTTTTTTCCTATTGAAAGCCTATTTCTTCAGGTCAGCGATTGTATTGATGGTTAAAATCCTAGCAATGTTGTGCAAGACGTCATCGTGATTCGTGAAACTTGATCCATGACATTTTCCTGGAGTTCTTTCGGTAGGTAGTGCTGGAGGTTGACATTCCTGATAAGAATGATGTCTATTAGAACGTCCATTTTCGTTGAAGAATACGGCTACATCGTCTGCGAGAAACATTTGTTCTGGTCTGCTGTATTCTAGAGAGAACTATAAAGAAACTGTACATATACAATTTATATGCATTTATTTTTTTAAATAGATTTACTCCTAATTGGTTGAATATTTACTTTTTAAATTTTCACCTGATGAAGTTCTAATTATGATCCACTCGTATAATGATAATGGTACAAGTTGGTGGTGAACAAAGTTAGCCTTCCTCTTGGTAAAAATTAAAAAGTGTGCTAACTATCGCCAAAAATCTAAAATACGTATACTAAATTACGTTAACTTAACATTTTAATTCCCTCTTCCGAGGTCACGGGGGTAGATTTGCAACTTCAAGTTAAAATTAAAGAAAACAAACGAGTTTTTAATCTAACTTTTGCCAAAAATCTAGCAAACCTGAACTTAAAGGTTTGATTTTTAAATTGCATTTTTCTCCAATTTGCAAACCTGAAACCAGGGGTTAGATTTTTCTTTATGAAATAATACTTACAATTGAGTTTAAATTTGTAATTTGATCTTATAAACTGCCACCATCGCCACCATCAAGTTTATTACAAAAACAAAAAATAGGTAGGTACTACATGAATTTACGGAGACGTAGGAAGTATTGAACTAACAAATTTACACTTATTAATAATCTTTTCTCTAGTGCAAAGAATGAAAGACGTTTGAATTTATTTGGTATAAAAATATTTAAATAATTAAATAATTAATTTAAATACTATTACAAACGAAAAAAAGAGAATCCAGTTTACATGATCTTTATAGATATATAGAACAGCCACATATTTTAAACTACCCGCCGCGAATACGTCCCGAGTTTCGATTCGCCATTTCGATTCGCGCCAAAGAAATATTGTTATTATTGACTAGATCGTGGTTATTATATTATTTCATGTTATTTATTTTGAAATTGAGCCAGGCTGTATTATATGCAGTAATTTTTAAGTATATTTATTAGCATGTAAAGTTAACTCGTCATTATAAGAAATAAACCCTTTAAAAAATTTAGTGGATCCGCCTATGAATTTTAAATTTCGGTCGTTATTTTTTCCTAACCTAAAAACATTTCGTGACTTCTGCTTGAGTTTTGCCGGTTTTGCGTTGCAGTGAAATCGAAATTATGAATTACATTTTGTAGGTAAGTGCACCTTAAACTTTTTTGACTTTAAACTCTTCAAACGCATATTTATTTTCCATAATGTAAATTCAATTAGCTGATGAAAATTGTGTTTTACTATAAATTAAAAAATGCTTGTAGTTAAAACGCGGATGGACCTATTTTGAAGAAAGCAACTAAACAATTTAGATTAACTGGTAAAGTTTAAGTAAACTTAAAATTCCTTTGTAGTTGGAAAACATTTACCATCAAATTTTATTGCATACATAAATCACTTACCGTTAAACTTTTTCGGGTACCCTAAACTGCTCTAACAAGGAGAAGGCGTGATATTCGGGAAACAGATTTTTTTTATATTAATCGTACTTAAACATCAAGAGACTTTATTTTGTGAAAGTAGTAAATGGCAATATTCAACCATTTTCGAGAAATAAGCGTTTCAAGTTCACAGGTGTGGCTATAAGAACAGTACAAAACGACTCATTATGCAATAACCGCAGTGGGTGAGTGTGTAATTATGTACTGTTTATTACCACAACCCGTGAACTTGAAACGCTTCTTTCTTGAAAATGGCTGAATATTGCTATTTACTACTTTCACAAAATAAAGTCGTGATACTGATGTTTAAGTACGATTAATATAAAAAAAATCTGTTTCCCGAATATCACGCCTTCTCCTTGTAAACCTTTCCAAACACTTTCACTTTTAAAAAGCTATCCTGATTAAGCTTTTCATGGTTTTTCTCTAAACTTTTTCTGAAAGAAAAAAACATTCTTAGCTTGAAATAAGAAAGAAATCACTGTCCGGTTAACCCATTGGTCGAGTACTTCACCGTTGAGGTATATTTTACATAACCTGACAAAGTTACTCAATCTGGTACAAATTTGAGAAACTTTTTGTGGGTCTCCAAATTCCAGAAATGGGGAAAAACTTCCCAGAAAGAAGTTGACTTGAAGTTGACGATTAAAAAACCTCTGTCTATCCAGGAGTTGCGACACCGATCTTCAAAATTTCCTGTGCACGCTATATTGTACTCTGCAATGGGAATTGAAAAAATATAAAAATAATGGTGAAAACATTTAATCCCAACTTGCAAAGATACTTTGATTACCTCGGCTAGGTCTTTTTTATTAATCAGAAACTCGATTTTTTTACTTTTATTCTCAGAAAAGCACAATGAATGAGTCATTCACACCAGAAAAAGACTCTTTGATGGTAATACAAAATATAGAAAATAGGGTGTGATTTTAGTATGAGTGGTGAAATATAAATTTAACATAACTAAACCTTAAAATGATTTTAACCGTAAGTAAAGAACAACATCTAAGAAATTTTATTTAGAAACACTTAAAAACATTTTTAACTTTTTGTGCCAAGATACAAACAGAAAATATTTGAACATATTATGAAAAAATTGCAAATACAGTGCAAATGAAAAAAGATTTCTGATTAGATACAACTGAAGATCGACAAGAATCGTGAAACATGTTGTATCGTATTACTTTTCTATATTCTTCAATTTTATTATATTTTCCAACTTTTGTAAAAAAAAACCATCACGTTCCCCCCCGCATGAACTTAATTAATCGAAATTAAGAACAATAATTTTGAAAAGTTTTATTTAAGTTTTTATAAAAATAATTTCAAGGTTGGTTTTTAAGATTTCATCATAATAGCACATTATGAAAATCGTGAATTATTACATTAACTAATGATATTAACTCAAAATTTTTGAAGAATATTGTAGTGTCATTTTCAAAACAGTCGGGCATCTGAAAGCAGGTCAAAATTGGAACAAGACTTGTAGCAAACATAAACAAAGCTTGTAAAATTAAAAAGGATATGATTTACTCCATTAACCATGAGATCTCAAATATTCTCCACAATGTCGAAAATTTTACACCTGCTCGAACCTTTAGAAAAATCACCTTTTCTAAGAATGTAAACACTTCCCAGAAAAAATAAACTCCTCTAATACTTGGAAGATACTCTTGAGAAAATAACTCAATCTAAAACCCAATAAATTGTCATACTGGACACACCAAAATTTAAAAAGAAAAACGCAGATCTTTCGTATCTCCTGGATGTTTTCTGTCATTTGTGAAAATAAAAAAATTTTCTCCGTCACTTCCTGACAAAAAGTATGCAATATTTCCAACTTTTCAAAAGTAACCCGCACTTCTGATTTCAAGTACCAATACAAATTTTAAAAACTCCTACCATTAAAAGCAATGTCCAGTGGTACCCCCCTATACAGTGTGAATATTTGTGTTTTCTGTCATTTATTTCCAGGACGTTATAAAAATTTAAATAATTGCTTGCATTACAAAATCTTTCAACACTTTTTTATATAAACACGCTAAAGGAAGTCGATTTATTTATTGGAAAACCATGTTATTCAAAAATTAGAACATGGGAATCTCCCCCCCCCCTTCCAACCGTAGTTTTTGAATTACGCGATGTTCAAATAAGTAAATCAATTTCTTTTAGCGTTTTTACATAAAAAGAAGTTGAAAGATTCTGCAATGCTAGCAATTATTTAAATTTTTGTAACGGCCTGGAAATAAATGACATAAAACACAAATATTCACACTGTATAGAGGGGTACCACTGGACATTGCTCTTAACAAAATAAAATTAAACTTTCTTTTTTTCCTTCAGTCCCCCATTTTGAATCTAAAATAGTCTAAATCGTTTGTTTTGTGCAAAAATTTGAAATTTCTCTAAAACTATTTGGGTACAAACGAAAGTAAATTTTTTTATTCGAAATGGGGGGGACATGTCTCCAGACCTTCCAAACCGGGCTGGTGGTTATAAATTTTTAATAAAAACACAATAATTGTCTTACTTTAGCTGCAGTATTGAAGCAGTTCTTTTACCAACAAGAACCAAATTGAAAGCAAAATTACTACAAGTAAAATTTCTCTTTTTCTCTCTCAAATATCAAAATACTAATAAAATTACAACATTTTTAATCAATGAAATGCAATATGACAATATATTCATTCGATTCTGTGACGTTGCAAATAAATTTTTACATTAACATATTTTTAATAATTTTGCTAAATATAAAATTTTGGACATAAAGGCAACATGATAATATATTTGTAATAATTTTAGTTTTTTATTTCAAGGAAGGAATTGAATTCCTTTCCATCCATTGAATCCAATTCAATAAGGAATACGTTCGTTATGTCGTTCTTGTGGATTAAGAAGCCGGAAGTAGTAAAGGAACCACAAAAGCATGTACTTGTCCTCCATTCAAAGTGTCGACGAAGCTATCGTGACTTCTACTTAGCAGATTTAATTTTGGCCCTGTTACGAAACGAAAGGAAAGTAACTCTTTGCACCACCGAGATGAACGAACACAGTCCTCTAATGAACGTAGAGGTAGGTATTTGTGTGATTACAGAATAATTAATGTTACTATCAAATTTACATTTCCAGGATGAAAAGGATAACTTGTACTTCCTGCATCCGTGGAGATTTTTGCCAAAAACATTTTTTGGATTTTTTTCAAAAGCTGTTTTGCAGGTAAAATTGATGTGGTTGGTGTTAAGAATAATTGTAAGCCCTCCATCTCCACGTCCGCGGTTAATAATTACCGATATTAACTCGACGGTTATTTCGATGTTAAAGACGATGTCCTCTTATAAAGTAATTTATCTTAAGCACTTTTCGGATCTCCATTCGGGGGATCATTTTTATGAACCCTCGGCGATAATGCCATCAGCGGTGATTCAGTCAATGACGCATGCAGATGAGATTATTGTCCAAACGGAATGTTTGAAAAAGATGCTTAAAAGAAGTCTTCCGTATGTTGAGAGCATGCTATCAGTTTTGAATCCATGCTACGATACTGGTTTGTGGTTGTACGACACGATTGATTTGAACAGTATTGTGCCTAATCTTCCTAAGGAAAACTTTCTCTTTGTGGCTTTTGGTGAATATAAGGCTAGAACCAACTTATTTCTACTATTGCGAGCATTGGCATACATAGTCAATCAGTTACAAGTAACGGTAAGCACAAAAGTGCACTTGGTCTTTGCCGGGTATGCAGAACCTCTTACTTACGAAGAAGATTGTTTTTTTAAGGATTTAGTGGCAACTGTCAGAAACAAATCGTACAATAACAACATAACTTTCTTGAAGCGAACTAGCATATTCGAACAGAAAACGTTGATCCAACATTGTACTGCCGTTTTAAATCCGACAAATTTCAATGTCTTCCCGGGTCCAATTTTAATGGCAATGAATATGAACAAGCCGATTATTTCCGTTAATAATGGATTTGCTCAGCAGGTATTAATAAATAACCATTCTGGTTTTTTTTGCTTAAATATTCCCTCAAATTTAGCTGTAAAGATGATGCAAGTTGCTCAAGTTCCTCAACTAGCAATGCATGTAGCTAGGAATGGGAAACGTGAATTTGATGAAAATTACAGTTTTCATGCATATTCCCGACAATTGAATGATATTGTCGACAATTATTTATATTTTTAAAAAATCCAACGTTGTGATTTCATATTTATCCCCTACTCAGATATTCATGAACTTAATGCCTACTCTTTTTTAAACAAAAATATTATTTTTTAACTCTTATTTTCACAAAAAGTAAGTCAAGTACCTAAGTAAACTTTTGTTCAATTTTTAGTGTAAAATTAAGGTCATTTACTACCGTAAACCGCGGATAACAAGTTCAAGCTGACCCCCCCTTTTCTAAAATATTAAAAAGTATTTTTTTTGCATTCAATGTGTACTGTCAAGTTAAATTTTTACAATGCGTTATTTAAAAAACTTTTTTTAGAAATGGGAAACTCGAAAATTCGTTTTGGTTACGAAATTAAAAAAAATAATGATACAGCAAAAAGGATTTTTGTAAGAGCTAAAAGTTCATGTATATCTGTAGTATATTTTATTTTTAAGTATTTGACTTGACTCTCCGAGTAAGCTTTCCATGTTGTCCGTTTCGTTAATATGATGTCGTTGAACTATATGTATTAATCTGTCTTGTTTTTTCGCACTTTTAATTATTTTCTGATGGTTGGTGACCATTTTGAACTTTCCAATTTACTATTATGAATTGGAAAAAAATTTTGGGACACTTTTATTTGGAAGACAATTTTTTTATAAAAGTGTAATAGTATAGATGTTTTGTTGTATTTCGTTTGTTTAGGATATCCTATAGAGATTATCTTTGTATTGTATTTCTAGTTGTTGCTTGTCAAAGTTTTTGATTTAGTTACATAAATGTAGTGATCAAAAATTTATTGTTGTTTTAAACAAATCAATAATATCAATTCACACTCAGAAAAAAGAATTTTTTTAAGGTAATATTGATTATTTCTTCTTTATGATTAGAATAATCAATAGCAATTAGTTAAATATATGTGATACTAATTTGTGATATATTTGTTATAAAAAATAGGTTGTATGTAATGTGACTTATATTTTTTATACTTGTCTTGTTGATTATTACTACTACATATCACTAAAATTGTTAACATTAGTCTATTTTTGCATTCAGCAAAGTTTTTTCAAGTTTCTCTTTTCAGAATTTTTTGTTTTATTTTAGCTATTAATATAAAGCTTTATATTAGATACATTATATTTAACATAAACCACATATCAGTAGGATTTAAATAGCAGTACCTGATACTAATATGTGATATTGTATTTGTTATAAACAAATATGTCGTAAATATAACTCATCGGTACCTGTCTTGTTGATGTTACCTAACAAGGAGACCATCAGACCTCCAAATCATCAATTTTGTTCATTTTTAGTATGTGTGCAGGTTGTGACCTGAAATAAAGCAGGTGAAAATTTTTCGACGTACTTTTTAGTCTTTCCCAGAAAAATTGTAATCAATGTTCGTAAATCTTCGCTCTGATTCGGATTATCTACTTTAAAAAAAAATGCATCGTACATCGTACAAACACAATAAGAATGAACCAAATCGGTGATTTGCAGGTCTGGTGGTCTCCTTGTAAATATCATTAAAATTGTTCTTAGCGTTAGTCTATTTTTGTATTCCTTATATTCGTATTAAAAATATAGTTATAAAGTATTTTATTTATTTGTCATAAGTTTATATAATTTTAATTATTTGAGAATGGTAAACTGCCTTTCAATGTTTCAATGAATTATTTTTGGGATAGTAGTAAAATAATAGGAACTTTTTTGTATGTTTACCTACGAAATATCGGACGATTTTGCAAAATCTCGGGTACACAGATTTCGTGGGCGACTAACCCCTTGATGGAAATTTGCTGAAAAATGTTCCTTGATCTGGATCATTGTTGTGTTCTGACCAAGTGCGTTCACTCTGTACCTTATAGATGTTCGAGCAGCTAACCTTTATATTCAGAGTCGTGAGTATGCCAGTGGGAGCTCGTTAATCAATTCATGCGCGTCACGACTGCTTTTAGTTTTCCACGAACCAATTGCAACCAAAATTTAATAAGTCTTAATATAAAAGTACTAGGAATATAAAATTTGGTGGTAAAAATTCTCCTAGGTTTGTGAGGTGTAAAAAATGAGTGACCACTTCAATGGAAGATCCATTTAGTTCTAATGAAATTGAAGCTTTACAGGGAAAGAAGGGTTCTAATGTCACTAATTTGTTATGTATTGGTCTTCTTCTTTCACTTAATTTAGGACTGCATCTTGTTATTATTAGTCATGTCATACAAGAAATTATAATCGATAAGAGATGAGTTTTGAGAAGGTAAGATACAAAAAATTTGTTAAGATACTAATGTAGGATCTTTTCGGACATATCCCTTTTAAGATCTCGGGGGAAATGTCTTGATTTTTATGAATTTATAATGTACCCTTTGGTATTACGGTATTATCCTTAGATCATAATATATGTTGCCTTTGTAAGAAAAAGGCAATTTTGTGCAATTCTAAATGTCACAGTGCTCTGTCGTGCAATAAATAAAAAAAATATCGGATGTGGTTGCTGGGCCTACGGCCTTACTGGGTGAAAGATCAGGATGTTTGGATGTGGCCATTTCATGAATTTACCATACATTAATCATATTATGGTATTGTAGCATCTCATAATATGTCTTGTTTAATTCAATACAGATTACTATAAATTGTTTCTTTCCGTTTTTGGCCACCTTTACGATGCAACGCTTGTGCTATCTATTGATTTATTGCAATAAAGTAAAATATAAATCAATTACCGATTAAAAACCTAAATATTTTATATTTTTGGCCGCCTTTATTGCAAAAATTAAAACAACTCCATAAAAGCAGTGGAATCTCGTTAATCCATTTATGCGCGTCACTCCAATATTGTCACTATCAAGTTTCCGTGAACCATTGCCTCCTATACTGCCGTGCTAAGCAAGAATACCTTATCTCCAAATAGGCCGGTCCTGAAATGTTTCCAAATTTACATAATTTTTAATAACATACGATAAAAAATTTGATATTTACTACACGCGAAATGATAAAGTAACATACTTCAAAATTAAGTTTTAAATTTCAACCTTCTGCAATAAAAATTGAGGATGCTATTAATAATTATTTAAAAAATATCTCCTGAATCGGTATTTGGAGATAAGGCCTTCTTGGTTAGCACGGCAGTATAGGAGGCAATGCGTGAACAGATTTAAACCAAAATCTAATCAGCTTTAGTTTTAATATAAAAGTACTAAATATGAAATTTGGTTGAGAAATTCTTATTGGTTTGAGCGCTAGAGCTCACATTTCTTGATGTTTTGTCTCTTTCAACTCGTTGGACCTCAGGGACCCTAAATCCGTCAAAATCTGAATTATATTGAGACTTACAGCTGGTTAGATTTTGGTTGAAATCGGTCCATGGAAACTTGAGAGTGGGGAGGATGCGCATAAGTTGATTAACGATATTCCTTTATTTTTTGAAAAATTGTTTTATTTTTTTGTAATATAAGGATCATGGGTACATTCTTCAAGCCGCACCTGGGCGCCGAATCACAAAGGTGTCCAAAAATATAAACTTCTTTTTTAACTATTTTATTTTTTGTAATTCGAGGGTCATGGATACACTGTGTACGCTGCACATGGGCGCCGAATCACAGGGGCAGTCAAAATCATAAACTATTTTTTTGTAAACTGCATTGAATTAGTATGTTGTATGCAGGACATAATATTTTATGATGTTTGTTATGATTAGGCTCGGACTGGCCAGGTCGGCGATCGCCGAGGGCCCCCACCCAAGGGGGCCTTAAAAAAGTGGTTTATACTACTTAAATAACTTCCATGTATCAAAATAGTGGAAAATGTGATTTTCAAAAATCTGCCCTATTGGTAAGGGGGCCCGTCATCCGTGTCTAGCCGACGGCCCCCAAAGGAGCCAGTCCGGGTCCAGTATGTGATGGCCACATCTCTCACCCAGTGAGGCCGAACAACTGGAACAACCACATCCAATATTTTTAACTTAATTTTTAAGTTTTGGTGCTGCTAAAGTGTGCGGTACCAAAAAGATCCATTCCCTTCCCAATAACACACTTCGCCAAGTGGGACCGCAGCGGAGGGCGCGGAGTCGATTTTGACAACGCAACCACGGCAAATTTCGGATCCATCATTGTTAAATCAATAAGTACCTACTACAGAGCTTATATTTTTGGGAAAATTTTTCTTTTGCTGTTCTCACACCATTCATCCAAGTTTAATGCATTTCCAAGAACTTAACTTCCGCTCTAAGTTCTTGTAATCCCTTATAAAGTGGCCCGGCACATCTTGCATTTGTGGGAATCACAACAAAACCTTTTTAAGTGAAAAATATAAAAGTGTGCAAA
This sequence comes from Rhagonycha lutea, assembly GCA_958510855.1. NCBI lineage: Eukaryota > Metazoa > Arthropoda > Insecta > Coleoptera > Cantharidae > Rhagonycha > Rhagonycha lutea. Next base: position 18,103,764 of record OY294042.1, read on the forward strand.
AACAAAACATTATAAACAGTTGTCCAAAAATATAATTATTAAAGATTCATGTTATAGATATATTTAAAAGTTAATAAATTAAACATTAGTGACGACTCAATTATTTAATAATAGGGAACGCAACTTCCCTATATTGGTGACCCTCGACTGAACTAAAACCGCAACCAAAAAAGACATTTTTTTTAATTTTCGGTTAACTGTGGGGCATCACAACAAGTAAACATAATTAAGTTGGCGAAAAATAAAAGATATAAACAGTTGTCAAAATATAATTAAAGATTGATGTTATAGATATTTAAAAGTTATAAATAAAACATTAAGTGACGATTGTATTATTTAATAATAGGGAACACAACTTCCCTATACATTCATTTACAAAGATATATGTGCAACAAAGTTGCAAAGTATGACTCATTTAACTTAAAATTATGCTTAAATCTTAAGAGCGCGCCGCAAGTAGTGGGGAGCGAAGCTTCTCTCATAGTATCATTGCGCCATCTAAAAGGGAACCCTATAACACTATGTGCATTCAGTTGATTATATCTAGTGTAAAACTTCACTAACATTACTTTTTGGTTCCAATGTTTTGTTGTTTTCTTCTATAATTGATCATTAAACCGCTTCAAATTCAGGTTTTGTCTTTATAATGACCTGTAGAAGGCAGTAACGAAGTTTCATCAAAATTGATTTTTATAAAAATTCAAAATTGTCCGTTTTCAAAAATTAAATTTACCTATTTACTATTAATTTAACGCACTCAAAATTGGTTATTGCCTTCAGTAGTCTTTTGTTATTAATATAAAAAAAGAATTACACTGATACAACGTTTAGTTTTTGAAAAATCAACAAAAGATTGGAGGCTCCTTTTTAACGTTATATATGGCCCTGGCTGCGGCGCGCTCTTAACAATAAAAAGTTACGATTATACCTACACTTATACAGGGTGTCCCCGCACTCACTTTACATAACTTAGTTGGTGATAGAGGACACTTTTATAAGAACAATATTTAACAAAAAAATTTTTTTAATTTCCACCTTCACGTGGCCATAGCTCCGAAAATATTGATTGTTCAGTAAAAATGATTCAGTGCTTTTTTAAAGAGCGTGAAATAAGAAATAAGAGTAATGAATTAAAGTAAGTTAAAAAATGTCGAAAAATTTGAGCTTTCTTTTTTTTGGTTCTTTTCAAAACCCTGTATCTTTTAAACGAAAAATTTTACAAAAAATCTGACGCCCCATTCCGGATAGGAAATTTAACCGACTACAACTTTTGTCTATTAAAAATTTTTGAGAAACCAATCGATTTCACAGAAAATCAGAAAATAATAAACAAAGCAGCTACAAAATGAAAATAGACTAGTTTATAGTTTATTGTAATATCATAATTGTTGAGCAAATACAAAGATATATAAAATTAACACAGAACAATAAATTAAAACTACAAATAAAAAATTTCATCGAACCCGGCCGGATTTCCGAAAGTTCCTAAAATGCTGGCCGCATTACCCCTTTGTATTTCTAGGCTAATACGTTGAATGAAAAAAGACTTGGAACGACGATCACCGGATTTTTCAATTAAAATTTTGCCAATCTCATTAGCAAAATTTTTTGAGTCCGATGACCATGTGCCAAGTGTTTCCACCGCAAAGCCTAAAAATTCAAAGTGGTCGCGCAAACCAGCATATTTTTTAATTTTTAAATTTTGAGCTGTCAATGCTGCTGCTCCTGCCGACTTCGATGATAATTTAAGATGACATGGGGCTAGCGTGTCCACACATGTGGCATCCCACCCCACACAAGTGCTTTCCCACGGCACCATGGAATTAAAGTCATACCGTCCGGACGCTTCCCGTCGTCGCGTGACATCCCCGGCGGTTCCAACACAGCATGAATATTAGCCGATGTTAAAGACCTCTTTATTATGTTATTGAGGCCGTTGTGTCTTGAGATTCGACCAGCACTTCTCTGGCACGAGAGACCATGAATTCCTAACGAACTCACAATTTGACCGCAAATACACATATGTGATTGACAAATCTTGGCACCCACTCGTAAAGCAAGACAGATGCGTAGTACGCTTTTGTCTAGAAGAGTACCTAGATTTGGAGATGGAAACGCTTGAAGCCAAGCTCCAGCTTCAAATTGTGATGTAGCTAAAATACGAGCACGTTCGATTTCGGAGCCTTTTTTTAATAAGATTTCAAAAATTCTTTTCATGTTCAAGTTATCCCAACTACTCTGTAAATTCGGGAGAGCAGGTAAGTCCAAACCTGAACACAATGTTCGCCAAGCCTTCACAGCAACGCCCATATAGCTGATCTCAAAGACATTGTGAAGTGCCGGAGAAAGAATTTTACCGATGAGATCAGCTATTATGAGACGAAGACAGGAAGGCGGGCAGAGCAACGTCAGAAACACGACGAATACCTATTCCTCCAAACTTAATGGGAAGGCTAGCAAGTTGCCACGTATCATTATCGTCCAATTTAACATTTATAATTTTTTCTATTGCATTTTACAATATAAACACAATATTCGGCAAATAATTGCTTTTAATTGCTTGTGAAAGCAATTATTTGCCGAATATTGTGTTTATATTGTATTCAATATGCTTCACATCAAACGTGTCACGAATAAATTCGTTGATTTTATTGCATTTTTAATGCAATTGTCCATTTCAAATAGTAAAGGTTTCTTTTCCCAAAAAGGACTACATCTTAGAAAATATATTAGGCGTGGAATCAGGAAGCAGTGACGTAAAAGATAAAATGCCGCGTGTGGTTGAATCTGTTGTAGTCGTTGTATAAAAAATTGTAATTTGTTCATTTTTTCTTCAAAAAGAGATTTCATTGAATCTTCAAAAACAGGAACACCCAATATAAATAGGTTATCGTTGGAAACAACACGAAATCCTGGAATAAGGGTATTGAGGTGAACGATGATGTCGTTTTTTTTTGCTATGGACACTGTTGAAAAAAAAAAACTTCACACTTAATTGGATTGATTTTCAAACCGATTTCAGCAAATTTATGCATTAAAAAATTTAAATCTTTTAAAACGTCGTCGGATTTTCCTCCTATCGTTCCATCGTCGAGGTACCAAATGTTAAAACTAGATTTTAGTAACCTTATGACTGAATTTATAGTAAGGCTAAACAATGGAGGGCCCAAAGGGTCGCTTTGCTGACAACCTACTGCAGATGAAATAACATGATTCCTTTTAAAAGAATTGAAGGGCTAGAATAATTTTGAGAAATATATAGAAAAGCAAGTGGAATTTCGGATTTAACTGAAGCTAAAATTGATTCTCGATCTAAACAGTTAAAAGCATTAATGACATCAACTTTTAAAATAATTTCTGCTTCACTGTCATCTATATGTTGTCGTATTTTTTTGAGCCCCAATTGACAATAAGATTGGATGGGGAAAATGTTGTACAAATTTATAGTTGGTATTGTTAAAAATGAGAGATAATGGGGACTCGCACTTTGACCGCCGTGCGGGCAGGTTGCGAATTTTGGTTAATTATATTGAAAAGAGTAAATTTTTGAATAATTGTGAAAGAAAAATAAATACTGTTGATTTGAAAAGTGTTTTTATTTTAGAGATCATTAATTTGAAGAAATTATTATTTGAAATTTGAAAGTGGAATTTGTTTAATATTATTAGAAGGTCACGCGTAAAGTGGTGATAAAAATTTTGGAACCGACGAGCAAGCCGCGGCGTATGTTCGGAAGATAATTCAGCGGCTCGATTAAATTATTTTTGAAAAGTTTTTGAATAAAAGTTGGGGGCTGGATTATTTTACGTCATCTTGGCTACCCTAACGTGGGACATAATTGGTGAACATTTTTGGATCTAATTTGGATAATTTTGATGGAAATAAATGTCAAAAATTGAACCGACCTTAACCCTGAGATAATTTGGAGTCGTATAAAAGGCAAAATTATAACAATCATGGAAGAGTCAAGTGACGAATTATATCAATGGATGATGGTAAGAATGGCGGAAGGGATTTCCGAGGAAAGGATGAGGCTAGAGGATGAATATAGGGAAGAAATGAAGAGAAAAACGGAAAAATTTTATTGGGAAATGAATTGGGAAGCGACCGGAGGTCATGACGAAAGAAAGAGAAAATTGGAAAAACATTACGCAAAATTGCAAGAAGACCAGAATAGATACTGGGAGAAGTTAAGGAGAATAGTTTTAAAAGAAGAGGATGAAAGAAATAAGAGAAGGTGTCGTATGGGCGATACTAGAGAAAAAGTCCTAAAACTGGAAGAAGTTACAGAAGAAATATGGGAAGAAATTAAAGTTGAAAAATTGGAAAAAGAAATTAGAAAGGATGAAACGGAAAAAGATAATGTCACAGGCGACATTGCAAATAAAAAATTCCTGGAGGAGGAAATTAAAAATTTTGAAGAAAAACAAAAAGAAACTGCAGTCGAAAAAATTGAGATGGGTTTAGAAAAAGAAATAATCGTAAAATGGGAAGAAGTAGAAGCCCTAATTTTAGAAGAATACCCTATCGAAAAAATCCTGGTTGTGGAAAAATTTAAAATAGAAGAATTTAAATTGGAAGAAATTGAAAACATAAAAGAAGTTGGGGTGATTGAAGTTATCGTGAATGAGGGGGTAGTAGCAACCCTAGTAGACAATGTCGAAGGCGACATTGATAATGAAGTCCTGGTTGAAGTTTATTCAAACGAGGGGGTAGAAATCCCAGCAGAAGAAAATGAAAAATGTGGTGTAGGCGCCACTATTAAGAAAGTCCTAGTTTATTCACGTAGGGAAGTAAGAAGAAGAAAATGGAACAGGCTGCAAGCCACAAGAAAATTTAATTGGCTAAAGAAACAAAATTACTCGAAGAAAATTATAAGTGAAATGGAATTAAAAATTAATTCTAACAAATTAAATTTTGAAATGGAAAGTGCTCCCGATTCAGGAAGGGAGGATAGTTTGGAGGAAGCTATTGCGGACGAAGACGTCATACCGTCTAATAAAATGAAATGGTTTTCCAAAATCGAAAGAAGTTTTAAGAAAATAAAAAGTAAAATTACAAGGAAGGAAAATTTTGGAAGTTTTCAAATTAAGAAAGAGAAGCTTGGGGTAGTGAAAATGCAGGAGCTTCCTGTAGAAAAATGGTCTTATCGCCGAGTACGTTGGAAATTAACTAACGAGGACAACTCACCCCAATGAATAAAGATAAAATGGGAAAATAAAAATTTAAGACGACCGGACATGAATTTGGAAAAGAATAAGAAAACGATATGAGAACGCTATCATCACCTGCACTATAAATAATCGAAGAAATGCACGCTTAATGTTTGAAATAAAATAACAATGAAAAATGGAATAAAATTAAGTCGATTTATAAAATTTAAATTTATCAAAACAAACTAAAACTTTCGTGATTACAAACATAAATAAAATTTTCTTTAAAAAATAAAACTTCGTTCAAAATAAGAACATGAAATTAAATAAAAGTGGAATTTAAAACAATTAACGACATAAAATTAGATCGTGTTTCAAAGTAAATAATTATGGAAAGAATTGTCAGGATTGGTTTTTATAAACAGAATTTGTTACTATGAAGGAAATGAAATTTTATGGTTTAAAAAAGTAAAAGTTAAATGGAAGATTTGTTAAGGAAATTGGATGATGATGAAAGAGTTTGAGATTGGAAGTGGTTAATGAAAATTATTTTTGGATATTATTTAATGGAAAAGTTATTAGTATGAATTTGATTAAGAAGATAATGAAGTTAGTAAATAATTATGAAGAATTAAAACTGTAGTAGTAAAGGATTCAATAAAGGAAGCCAATGCTGATTAGATTGAAAAAATGAAGTAACAGAAAAATACGAGAAGATCCATGTGCTGATTGTTAAACCACGAAAGAAGATCAAATTTTAAGGAAGAAAATATTACTAAGAGAAAATTTAAAACAAGATGTTTCTAAAATTTAAATGAAATGAATGGAACTTGGTCCAAAGCTTGGAGAACAGTTGGAAGTAATTAAAATCTTTTTCAGGAAATTAAGTCTAGGGAAGATGGCATCTCATAACTTTTGACGTGAATACGTCTATAAAATCGGTAGCATGTTGAAAAATTTAATAAAACTATGTAACGAAAAAGTGTGTGTTTGTACGAAAAGTATACCCCGCATGTTGAAAAATTTAATAAAACTATGTAACGAACAATGTGTGTTTGTACGAAAAGTATACCCCGCATGTTGAAAAATTTAATAAAAATATGTAACGAACAATGTGTGTTTGTACGAAAAGTATACCCCGCATGTTGAAAAATTTAATAAAAATATATACTAACGAAAATTGTGTGTATGTTCGTATGTATGAAATAAAATCGGCAGCAGCTTTATCTTCCTTTGCGAATTGGTAGGAATCCATTCTTGGGGTTCACCTTAAAATTCTTGTCAAATATATTTATGCATTTATGTAAATCTCGATAAACCTATCTATATATAGACAATAATTAATTATCCGTTGAACCGTAATTTACAATAGATTATCTTATAATGTTTTTGCCTGTTTTGGTGTTTCATCATTACAAATATCTTCTTTTAAGCTTTCTAGGCATATTGTCACTTCTGCATGTTCTTCTTTAATTCTTTTTGCCTCTTTTGCGGCCAATTCCTCTTCCGCCTTACGCTTATTACTTGCACGTCTACGTTTAAATGCCTCCGCATGCCTCAATTCACACTGCCGCTCCGGATCTTCGCGATATATCTTCAATGCATTTTTAAGAGATGCAAGTCTCAACGCTCTTAAATAGCAATTTCGTTGCCATTTGTCGGTTCTTGTCATCGCGACAATCAATTCCACCTCAGCTTTAACTTCCTTTGCGAATTGGTAGGAATCCATTCTGTTTCTATAGTTTACTTCACCTTAAAATTCTTGTCAAATATATTTATCTCTCGACCTTTATATGCATATTTCATCACATAATCCGTTGAAACCTTAAGACGTTGAGGCGTCAAACCGATTAAAAAAATCGGGATCCTTCGGATCGAGGCTATGTTCAGGAACATGGCCGTATGGTTTGCGTGAATACGTCGTCCCGGGATACCCGTTTTCGCCCCCGTCTACCGATCGGATAACATAACATTCAAAAATTTAATTAAATATGTACCTATCTATCTATAATTATAATATTATACATTTATGTAGACCTTTACAATAGCATAATTTATTATATTATCCGTTGATATGATTATCCATTAGCAAAAGTTTGGAAGTTCCCAAGACGACCTATTCACACAAACTCTGTAATAGGAATGTCACAAAATATTGAAGTGGCGGTAATTTATTATTAAACTGGTAAATATTAACTTAATAAAATTTATTATGAAAGTAAAAGTTTTCTAAATGAACACCTTAGCGTATTCCCAGTCTTCCTGATGGAAGCAACGGATACAAATGTCGTTGTCGTCGTCGTCGTTAAGCATCGAAGACAATTTTATTCATAATAGGCCTGTGGTAACTAAAATAGGTGACATATGGCATACAGGATACATCAATATTCCGGGTAAATGTCAGATCAAGGCAAGTATTGCCAAGAGTGCTTGGAGAGTTCTGTACGCAGTCCATATTGAACTCTCGTTTCATGAACTCTAAGAAGTTCTTGTTCTGCACCACATCCACGTTAAAGTCACCGCATAGCACCATTGGTGTTTCGGTGTCGGGGCACATGGTTCTAATATGCTTCTTTACTGATTCCGAGTACTGTTTGAGCATCATCGACATAAAGATCTGTAGAGACGACTGCGACACACCCGGATGAATATACACAGAGAGAAAAAAATATTTGACAGAAGTGTATTTTACTTCATTTAACTCTATCCTACGTTTATATATACGCGATCCTATGGTAAGCTCCTGGTAAGTAAATAAAATGCTTGGAAATTCAAGTAAAGAATGTTAAGGGCTCAACCTGGCTAGCTCAAACGCGCAGCAATGAAATCTTTCTCCCAAAGTCGGAGTTTACGTTTACTTAAGAACAAACTTACCTTGCTCATAAAAGGCATGTGAATGTATTAGAAATAAAACCAATCTGATTTTACTTAAATATTATAATATGAAATAATAAAAATCTTGTAGAAAACATGGATAATTACGGAAATCAATACAGAATTAGATTATTTACTTTTAAGTAAATAATAAGTAACATTTAACTGGACATAAAAGTACTTAAAACTAAAACAATAAAACATTGGTAAGCGTAGATTTCTTTTGTCGTTATCTTTAAATAGTTCATATTTTAAATTTAAATTATGATTTAACAAGGAATCTCAGCTTACGACATGAAAATACAGTTAAATAAATGTTATTGAGGTACGTACCAAAAATAATTAACGTAAATTCACATAACACACTATCGAAGTTAATTGATGTAACCATTCCATCGTTGGTTCCTTGTTGTTGAAATAGATGACGGAAGTACCATAACCATAAGTTCCAATTAGCACTTATTATTAAATCTTGATAACAATTTATTATCGTTAAACCTTTAAGTTATTTAACAACACTTGTTTAACACTGATTTCCAAATAATTACAATTAAAATTTGAATTAATTATATAATGTAAGAATTTAATTTACTCCCAGGAAGTAATTCGAATCATCAATGAAATTAAATAAAGAGTTCATACAAGTAAATAATGCTGAGTAAAATATATACTTAAATTCAAGTATTCGTTTTTCTCTGTGTATGGAGGGTTCAGAAGCCAATCAGTGTAAGTCAAATTTTTATTAAACATGACTTACCTATTGATACCTATCAAAAACTTTTGTGATTTTAATTCAATTTCAATTAAAGTTACTTTATTTTTTATTTTATAAATAAAAGCTTGACTGATCAACGGTTAAAGAGTTCAACGTTTCAACGGATTAACGTATAAAGTAGCCTATGAAGGGCAACGATATCTTTCTCAAGATATGATTTTAAATTTCAAAGTATCAATAACAATGGCTAAGACAAATAATAAACTGTTCTGCTCAGAACATCCCAATATAACGCTGATTGAAGACTGGAAGAATGGAGACTCGATTTGTCCCGAATGCGGCACGATTGTAGGAGATCGAATGATTAACGAGGGTAACGAATGTCGCAACTACAATAACGACGGCTCCAATAACTCAAACAGCAATCCTTCGCGTATTGGTGACGCACAAGATTTGATGATGGAGCATTTCTATCCAATGACTAAAACAGATGGAACCGTGGCGAAAGGTGGAAAAACTTACAATACGAAGACGGTTATGAGTGTAGGATTCCTCGCACAATGAATGAAATTAGCGGTGCTAGTGGTGTTACGAAAGTTGAAAATCTGGAAGAGATAGGGAATCGGTCCATAATTTCTATTGTAGCCGTTGCAATATATATGGGAACACAGGCTTCTTTGTCGACTCATAGAAGAATTCGTAACCAGGTGCATCAAGTTACGGGGGCAGCAGAAATAACAATATTGCAAATGTACAAGCTGTTGTATCCCCATAGAACTGATATATTTCCCAGTAACTTTAAATTTGAAGGGAATTTAGAACCGCTACCTGTAAGTTAAAATTATAAGAATTTTAATAACTACCAAACTCCTGTGATTTAGTTCCTAACCACTACACCAAACTACCTGTACACTTGATGATGTTACGTCATATTAACTTAACAAGTGGAGGTTGCTTTGGTAGGATAATCAACAATGTACTGTTTCTTGACTGGTTGGAATAAACCTGATGATGTAACTTTACGTGCAATTACGTAACACCAAGGTTTCTTGGCAAGATCCTGCAAGGACTGGAATGGAGCGAGAAAGCTCGACCGTAGTGCCTCTAACGTTAAAATAGTGCATAACTTATATGATTGATATTGCACATTATGTATCAGAGTGTCAGTTAAATCTATACCTTTTACAGTATTATTTGGAGGAAATGGAAACAGATTTGGAGCAAATGTAAACAGATTTGGCGCAAATAAAAACAGATCTGGTGCAAATAAGTTTTATATTAGTTTTCTGGCCATCGGTGTCGTGATGCGCTTTGACTTCCCTCGTGACCAACGTTTTTAACGTGCGACTAACAGCAGTCGGGTCTCAAAAGTCTCCGTCCAATAGGAACGAACTAACGTCGAACACATTGTTCGTTACATAGTTTTATTAAATTTTTCAACATGCGGGGTATACTTTCGTACAAACACACATTTTTCGTTACATAGTTTTATTAAATTTTTCAACATGCGGGGTATACTTTTCGTACAAACACACATTGTTCGTTACATATTTTTATTAAATTTTTCAACATGCGGGGTATACTTTTCGTACAAACACACATTGTTCGTTACATATTTTTATTAAATTTTTCAACATGCGGGGTATACTTTTCGTACAAACACACATTTTTCGTTACATAGTTTTATTAAATTTTTCAACATGCGGGGTATACTTTTCGTACAAACACACATTTTTCGTTACATAGTTTTATTAAATTTTTCAACATGCGGGGTATACTTTTCGTACAAACACACATTTTTCGTTACATAGTTTTATTAAATTTTTCAACATGCGGGGTATACTTTTCGTACAAACACACATTTTTCGTTACATAGTTTTATTAAATTTTTCAACATGCGGGGTATACTTTTCGTACAAACACACATTTTTTCGTTACATAGTTTTATTAAATTTTTTAACATGCTACCGATTTTATAGACGTATTCACGTCAAAATTTACCCCCACCACTAAAAAATGTAAAAAATAATTACCCATAACCACATCGAAAAGGTGACATCCGTAAGATGCGCGAGGAAAACCTCATTATCTGCTCAGCCACCGTGCCTATAGGACATGATATTGTAGCAACCCATAATTCAAATTCAAATTATTTGTCGCCAGCACCTCTTAGGTTGGCAATCTGTAACACTGCACAACCACGAGGAATATAACCGCCAGTTCCAGTCCAGTGCTCCACAAGTTCTCAACCACAACTCAACAAGTTCTCAACCAGTACTCAATCAGCATACATCAAGTTCGCACCACGGTCATACCGGTCATAGTGAATCAATCGCACACTATGTATCTCGATCATATGTATCAGATTTTTATCGTAATTGTTGTATTGTTATTTGTTAATTACTGCTAGAACCCGTTATCGTTATTGTTATAAATCGTTATTGTTATTGTTCGTTACTGTTATTTTGTTAAATACATCGTTAACAAAAGATAAGTGGAGATTTGTTCGTTGTCAACACACCGACCACATAACTTAATACCCACAATATAATTAATTGCAGATAGTGGATTAATGGATAATGATCGTATCAACGTTTCAACGGATAATGTGATGAAATATGCCTATAAAGGTCGAGATAAATATATAGTATTATAGACTTGAAAACAATTTTAAAGTGAACTTCAATAACAGAGGAGATTACAAAAATGTCTAACATCCTACCTTTGCAATCGATAGCAATTCAAGAACAAACTTCTAATGACTATCTTTCAACTGATCACATCTCAAAGTTTAACGAAATCCTGGTGGTTAATACAGAGTTCAGACCACAAGAAGCTTTATTGATGTGGCATATGTACAATGATATAGTTTCAGTGAGTACACGGCATAATCAAATTCTGCCTGCGAGAGCAACTGACAAATATCACTCACTGGATATGCACATATTATTACGATGGTTCTGTAATACATATCTATGACAGCGCCAATAATTATAAGGTTAATAAACTTACTTCTGATCAGCTACGGTTTCTTGATCGGTTATTTCCAAATAAACTTCCCATTATATACGAAGATGTTCAACAACAAACCAATGGCGTTGATTGCGGTGTGTTTGCGATAGCTTTCACTGTTGCTATAGCTAACGGCATGAATCCATCGCAACAGATATTCAATATTCCTGTGATGCGGAACCATTTAAAAGATATTTTTAATCAGAATTTACTTTTAAGTTTTCCTGTTAATATTACAAATTGCGAGGTTCCTTCAATTATGGCAAGAGATAGAACAAACCCAAACAAAAGAAAACGATCAAACAGTATGTCTTTAGGCATAGAAAGTGGCACAAAGAGAAAAAGGCAAGAGAAGAATGCGGAGGTTAACGCAACAGAAACTAAACAACAAAGAAATGCAAAGTTAGAATGTGAACGAGAAAGAATGAAAACAATGAGAGCATTGGAAACAGAAGAAAAAAGAAATGCGAGGTTAGAAAATGTAAGAGAAAGAATTAAGAATATGAGAGCATTGGAAAAGAGCAGTGTTTTCTAAAATATATCGAGCTTGTGAACGAAAACACCGATCGTGATCAGGAGGAGAACATCGGTTCTGCAACTAACAACGGCGATGATGCTTCTGCGGTTGGCAATATAAGACTGTGGATAGAGTTCCCCAACACCGTGATCAGTCGAAAGAGACGCGTAAAAGCCAGACCTCATGTGATGTGCAAGTCAACTGTAATTAGTCGAGACTGGACGCATATTAATACTTGCATGGCCAACATATCTCTTGATGTTGGAATCAAATGCAAACGAAGGCAGTTTCCGCTAGTCCCCGCTTGCGCGTTGACCATACACAAATCGCAAGGCGGGACGGGACGTTCCACGAAGTTGTCTTTCAGTATGATCGTTCGCAACAGACTCAATTGGTATATGTGGCGATGAGACGAGTAACATCTCTGCAAGGACTCTATATAACCAACTCGACAGACGATTTCAAGTTCTATCATGGCTATGGTAGCGCAACACCTACTCTCAAAGACATACGTGACGAGTACGCAAGAATGGCCAATCATAGTTTGCAAACTCTTACTGAACGGGTTGAACGGTTCATAGGAACTAAAACAACGTCCCATGGCGATAATGATGGTAAGGTTGATATAATCGCGTGCAGTCTTCTCTGCCACCGGTGAACATTGAAGGTTTTGAATGCAAGGTTCACAATAACAACAAGCTCCTATCGGTGGCAGACAAATCCATAATCGTGCAGCCTACAAAACGCAAAGCCGGCGGAGTCTGTATCTACAGAAATATCCGCAGTTTGACAGATTTTAACGTCATAACCAGAGGCGACGACAGAATGCGCAACGACTGGGAAGATGCGGGAGACATGTGCATGGTAAGCGTGCAGTTCAAGAACCAGTTCAAGTTCTTACTTGGTTCTATATATATATTCATCCGGGTGTGTCGCAGTCGTCTCTACAGATCTTTATGTCGATGCTCAAACAGTACTCGGAATCCGTAAAGAAGCATATTAGAACCATGTGCCCCGACACCGAAACACCAATGGTGCTATGCGGTGACTTTAACGTGGATGTGGTGCAGAACAAGAACTTCTTAGAGTTCATGAAACGAGAGTTCAATATGGACTGCGTACAGAACTCTCCAAGCACTCTTGGCACTACTTGCCTTGATCTGACATTTACCCGGAATATTGATGTATCCTGTATGCCATATGTCACCTATTTTAGTTACCTTACCACAGGACTATTATGAATAAAATTGTCTTCGATGCTTAACGACGACGACAACGACATTTTTATCCGTTGCTTCCATTAGGAAGACCAGAAATACGCTACGGTGTTCATTTAGAAAACTTTTACTTTTATAATAAATTTTATTAAGTTAATATTTACCAGTTTAATAATAAATTACCGCCACTCCAATATTTTGTGACATTCCTATTACAGAGTTTGTGTGAATAGGTCATCTTGGGAACTTCCAAACTTTTGCTAATGGATCAAATCATATCAACGGATAATATGATAAATTATGCTATAGTATCGACACTGGAAAGGTCAATAGGCGTAACCCACATTAAATTTTTTTTTAAATATTGGTTGATATCTATTAAACCAAGGGTAATATTATTTCACAATAATTTTCAATTGATAAAACAAAACTTATTACACACAAAATTGCAGTTTTCAACCATAACAATGCATACATGAATAATTAATTTAGTTTCTCCTGGCAAAAAAAAAGAAAAACTTTTAGTGAGGGTTACGCCCATTGACCTTTCCAGTGTCGGTATGTCTACATAAATGTATAATATTATAATATATGAATCGCTGATTGCAGAAAGGAAAGTACTTCAAAATCAACATTTCGAAATACTCGATTTAACGCGTCTGCTGTGTGTAAAATTGATATCCAAATTGTATTTTTTTTTCACAATCCTTTAGAAATATATTTTCCTTATATGAAACAACAAAAAAGATACAATTTTTAGATCAATATCAGACGCTTTAAATCGAGTATTTCGAAATGTTGATTTTGTAGTACTTTCCTTTCTGCAATCAGCGATTCATATAGCTAGATACATATTTAATTAAATTTTTGAATGTTATGTTATCCGATCGGTATAGACGGGGGCGAAAACGGGTATTCCGGGACGACGTATTCACGCAAACCATACGGCCATGTTCCTGAACATAGCCTCGATCCGAAGGATCCCGATTTTTTACAATTATGAAGATTTTGTTCAGGGATGTAAATAAGATGTAACCTGACGGATGAATGAAACCGGAGTACGCTTTTTAGGTTAAAAATTTTTATATTTTGAGTTTATTGTAAATAGTAGGTAGCAGAAAGCTTAGGAGGTGAGGGGAGAGTCCCAGAAGGAGTTTGATTGTCAATTGTACCTGAGTATTGGAACGACATGGTACATAACAACTGGGCGTCGTACTACGTCCGTCTCCAAATTGTTATGGAGGGGAGTTGTCGTATTTTTTTGAGCCCCAATTGATAATAAGATTGGATGGGGAAAATGTTGTACAAATTTATAGTTGGTATTGTTAAAAATGAGAGATAATGGGGACTCGCACTTTGACCGCCGTGCGGGCAGGTTGCGAATTTTGGTTAATTATATTGAAAAGAGTAAATTTTTGAATAATTGTGAAAGAAAAATAAATACTGTTGATTTGAAAAGTGTTTTTATTTTAGAGATCATTAATTTGAAGAAATTATTATTTGAAATTTGAAAGTGGAATTTGTTTAATATTATTAGAAGGTCACGCGTAAAGTGGTGATAAAAATTTTGGAACCGACGAGCAAGCCGCGGCGTATGTTCGGAAGATAATTCAGCGGCTCGATTAAATTATTTTTGAAAAGTTTTTGAATAAAAGTTGGGGGCTGGATTATTTTACGTCAATATATAAAATAATAAACTGACTGACTGACTGACTGATTGACTGACTGACTGACTGGCTGACTGATATATCAACGCACAGCCCAAACTACTGGGTCCTTAGCGATGAAATTTTGCACAGAGGTTCCTGTTATCACGTAGGCGAGCACTAAGAAAGGATTTCATGAAAATCCTATCCGAAAGGAATTTATCACCAATTATCTAATTAGTGGTGACGCGAGAGAATGGTTTAACGAGATTCCAACTGTCGACGTCCCTCAATTTTCCAAAACACAGTCTAAACCGGTGGGTCTACGTTTAGAAGCATGGGATTTTCTTTATAAAAAAAAATATACATAAATATAGGATTTATCACCTAATATCTAATTAGTGGAGACGCGCGCGAATGGATTAACGAGATTCCCACTGTCGACGTCTTTCAAGTATCCAAAGCACAGCCTAAACCGTTGGGTCTACTGTCCAGAAGCATGGAATTTTGTTTAGAAAGGAAAATAATAAACTTTTAGAAATTAAAAAATAAAAGTGTGAGATAGGTTAGGATATAACGAGAACCTCCGAAAAGTTGATTTGGGTTGTCGTTTCTAGCGCGAGTAGAGAGAGAGAAATGAAACGTCAAACGGAATGGAAAGAAGAAGGGAAAATGAGGAAGATACAAAGAGTACGAGAGGTGGAGGTAGCCGGAAATGGGAACTGATGGGAGTTGGAGGATGGAGTGCCAGAGTAATGTTGAAGCCAGGAATAACAAGCGAGGTACGATTTGGGAGCTGTAGAGGTGGATGAGTGGAAAGAGAGCGTGCAGGACAGGACTGCATGGAGAAACTGTGGACAACATACCAGGAGAGAGAGACCGATGGAGTAGAGAATATAGAATATAGAGACGGAAGGTAAAAGGTTTGCGCGCAAAAAAGTGAATTCCACGCGGACGAAGTCGCGGGCAACAGCTAGTTTTGAATAAATGTCCTTACTGAATGAACCGCTGCTTCACAACCACATTTTACACCAAAACCTAATTGTAAAGGACATAATGTATTCACTAGAGAATCTTTTAAAGTCTTGCACAAAATTTTTGAAGTTATTCTCCGAAATGTGCAAATGAAAATTAAATTCACTATATTTTTTATTTTTTTTGAAAAATAATTTTATTAATTAAGGGGAAGTGACATGTGCGGAAATTTTTAAGACAATAATTCTCAGCTATTAATTGTCAGAATGGCACCAAAATTTACAGAAGTACATAAAAGCACATTAGCTAGAGCCAACGTTTACCCTTTTTTTTAAATTGAGAAAAAAAAAATTTTAATATGTTTATTTTTAATTTTTTTTTTAATACGGAAAACGTTGGCCCTAGACAATGTAATTATAAAGACATACCCAAAATTTGAAATGATTATTCCTTACAGTTTCCGAAAAAAATTGTCAGAAAGTTTTATCCAGTTTTAGCTTGGTAAGGTGCTGCCCTCACTCATCTTTAGATATGAACTTATTATTCGTACAGTCATAGTAAAAAAGCAGTTCATACTAATTATAAATTATAACATTATAAGATTATACACATATACAATGCATATTGCGACGAACCCTTCTAGTCACCTTAATTTTAAACTATTAGTACCTACATTATTTAAGTGAATGTTGAAAATGACCACCCTCATTTTCAATACACAGTCGTGATCGTTTTAAAAGATGTTTTATAGTATTATCGATTATTATTTATAAAATTTCCTCTTTTGTTAAGAGCCGCTATAGCAGGGGTGGTCAACAAGGTCGAGGGATTGACCGGTCGATCACGAGGCCAATTTTGCTCTATCGGTGAGTGTGAAAAGTGTCAAAAATCGAATTTCTGCGATTAAAATTGTCGAAAAATCAAATTTCTTCAATTTTTTCTTGACAAACATCTTTTAAAACAATCACGACTATGTATTGAAATGAGGTTGGTCATTTTCAACATTTACTTAAATAATGTAATAGTTTAAAATTAATTAATAAAATTATTTTTCAAAATAAATAACAAATTTATTGAATTTAATTTTTTGTTTTGTAGCTGCCTTGTTTATTATTTTCTGATTTTCTGTTAAATGGATTGGTTTCTCAAAAATTTTTACTAGACAAAAGTTGTAGTCCGTTAAATTTGCTATCCGGAATGGGGCGCCAGATTTTTTGTAAAATGTTTCGTTTAAAAGATATAGGGTTTTGAAGAAAACCAAAAATAAAAAAATCTAAAATTTTTCGACATTTTTTAACTTACTTTAATTCATTACTCGAAAGCCGTTGATTTTAGACAATAAAAAATCTAGTTTGTAGATTATTCCATGCTCTTTAAAAAAGCACTAAACCATTTTTACTGAAAAATTAATATTTTCGGGGCTATGGCCACGTGAAGATGGAAATTTAAAAAAATGCTTTAAAGAGGGTTAACTTTCGAGGGTTTGAATTTAGAAAAAATTTTTTGTTAAATATTGTTCTTAGAAAAGTGTCCTCTATCACCACCTAAGTTATGTAAAGTGAGTGCGGTGACACCCTGTATATGGAAAATGTCCAAGGTGCACCCTATATGCATTATCTTGATGGAAGAGAACTTTCTTTAACCAAAATGAGGTCGCTTTCCTTCAAAACGTGATTGAAATGATCTAATAAGTTAGAATAATATTCACCGTCGATTGTTTTCACCTTTTCAAGGTAATCAATGTGGATTATTCCGAGTGCATCACAAAAAGCACATTGCCCCCCCCCGGTCGAATTTTGGGGTGAAATTGGTGTAAAACATTGGAGCCTAAATGAACTTTAATTTCATTCGCTTGAGCCTCAACCATCGCGCATTTTTTGTATTATTTAAATTAATTATATTCTAATAAACCAAAAAGTAAATTTAAATTCGAAATTCTTTTCTTTTTTCTCAATAGAGAAAAGTTTATTAAGTGTAAATTTTTAATTCAGTATATCTCCCACGTATTTCTTCAAAACTCCACGTCTATTGAATTATTAAATCATTGAGTGTACTCACGGCCCAAATAACAAAATAACAACAGCGAGCCCCCTTTATTATTTTATAAATCTATACACAGTGGCGGCTGGTGATTTTTTTTATGGGGGGACTCAAGTCTAAAGGCCGTTTTACACACATGTACTAATTTTTTAAAAAAGTAAAAAAAAAAAAGTAACAGTCCATTGATTGGTTAAACAATCAAACCGGTTCCAACATTGGTTTGTTACCAAATTTAAAAAAAAATTAGTAGTACAAATTAGTAGGTACTAAATTTATTTACATATTCAAAATAAAAAAATTTATATAAAAATATTTAAATTTAAATAAACAAATAAGTTTAATTTGTAATAAAAGTAAATTAATTAAATGTCATGATAATAACGGACTAAATGGAAAATATTAAAAAAAGGTTCAGGTAACAAGTAGGGGTGGCAGGTAGGGCAGGCAGGTAGGTGTGGGCGTAAATGCATTGAGTCCAAACGCCTGGTGTTACTAAACCTACTGGATATGCTTTTTAATCGATCAGTCATAATTTTTAACTTTTTTTTGAAATATTAACTCATATTAAATTTAATTTAAACAAATTTTTAAACAAATATTTTATATTTTTCGAGAGAAATTAAAAAAATTCAAATTTTGTACTTATTAGCTTATTGTTATTACTAGGGGTCCGGATTTGTAGGCATTTGCATGTTTTTTTTGCGTACAGGCACGTGAAAAATTTTAAAAGGGGAGCATGTTTTACGCCTTTCTGAATCGTTTTATATAGTTTTTATTTTGCCTATAATGCATATTTTGAGTTTAAGTGCATATTTGGCGATTTGTTGCATATAAATGCTTATTTGCTTATATTGGTATATATTTTGCATATTTAGCAAATCCAGTAATGAAATTTTAAATAATTTTAATTATTCTCTTTCTGATATTGCCGCCTTTTGTATTATTTAAAACAATAATTTTAATTAATATCTACTTTGTCAACTGTAGGTGATTCTGTGCAATAACTGCATATTCTATTAATATTGCTGCTCTAATCATGTTACCAAGAAGGTGCATGTCCCTAGCCCCCCCCCCATTTCAAATTTTGACTTCAAAATCGTCTCAATCGTTTGTGTCTGTTTGTGCAACCATTATTTTCGTTTGTATCCAAATAGTTTTAGAGATATTTCAAAATTAAGCTTGGGGGGTGGGCTGGAGACATGGGGCCCCCCATTTCGAATTTTGACTCCAAAATAGTCTCAATCGTCTGTGCCTGTTTGTGCAAACATTATTTTCGTTTGTACCCAAATAGTTTTCGAGATAATTCTATTTTAAGTTGGGGGGGGGGGGGCTGGATACATGCTTTTTTGATATTCAAATTTCGGATTCAAAATAGTCTCAATAGATTATACTTCGTTTGTGCCTGTTTTTAGCGCATATTTGAGTGCTTATTTTGAAGTTTTTAGAGCATATTTGCTTGCATATTTTCAAGTTTTTTAGTGCCTACAAATCCGGACCCTAGTTATTACCATTGCACTCTGTAATGGATTTTTATTGAAATCGAGTGAATAGCAAATCTTTTATTTAATTCAATTTTTCGGCAAAAGTGTGGTTAATTCAAATTAATTAATTAATTAATTAAAATACCCACGATCGCATGACGACGATGAACGAACGAGAGAATTTTGGGACTCCAGGATTATGAGTCCAACCGCCTAACCATTACACATTATGCTACTATGCACGATCCGTCACGATCGCATGACGACGATGACCGAGCGAGAGAATCTCGGGACTCCAGGATTATGAGTCCAACCTGACTACCTGACTACCTGAGTCCTAATCCAACCAAATGTTGGTACAAAAAAAATTTAAACACGCTTAATTTCTAAATTGTCTAATCCATTTCTTATAATTATAATTCTTATTTCTTTTGATATCGCCAGGGGGGCGACGCCCCAGAGTCCCCCCTCACCAGCCGCCACTGTCTATACAGTAGAACCCCGATTATCTGTGCGCGCTTTATCCGGGCGGCGGATTTTCCGTGCGGTATATTTTAAATTGATCATCGTCCGCGGATTATCCGTGGCTGACGGTCAGAGGTTGGCGCATGAACGCTGAATGCACCGTTCAGACGTTCGTCTCGGGGAATCCCCAAGTTCGGCTCGAGAAATCCCCCATTTATGTGTTTACTTATTATTTTCGCCAATTGCCGACCGACTCGTTAGTTAAACGTAAACAGCCGCACAAAATGCAACACCGGTGCTAATGAAAAGCGTAAACGCAATGTTTTAACTATTGAACAAAATATTGACACATGTATTTTTCTGAATAAATCATTAAAAAAATAAAAATGAGGTCTTTGGATTATCCGTGTTTTCGATTATCCGGCGAAGGCTTGGTCCCGGCTGGCCCGGATAATCGAGGTTCTACTGTAGATATTTCTGTTTTCTAATTAGTTTTTAAATGCTAGATTTTTAAATGCTAGATTTTTAATGTTTATTTAATCACTAATTTGAAACTAAAGAAATAAAATAAGTGTTGTTTTAATTACTTCCCATTTTAGAATCACTTAATTAATCCTTATCCTGCAGTCAATATTGCCTTGGAGCAACTAAAACGTAGCGATATTATTTTATGCGTTATTTATAGGTATCATCAAAAAAAAAGTAAAACGAAATTTTTTAGTTATTATTGTAAAATTACTACAACAATTTATTTTCATTTTGTAATATTAGGGGAGACCGGTGTTGGATGGTACATTATTTAAATTAATTGTTTCTCAGTATTTTAATAAAGTTGAATTGCCTTTTACGGCATAGATTAGGTAACAATATCTTAATTTCAAATCTTTGTAAATCTCTTGCAATGCACCTAATACTACCCCATATTGGGCTTGGTTGGCGCAATACTTGAGATTGCTTGCCTCACTATATAATATAAATTAAGTAAATGTTTTAAAACGAAGTATAATAGCATATAAATAATACAATTACTTAAACATAGTACAAAACTCCATATTGGGGTTGGTTGGCACAATACTTGAGATTGCTTGCCTCACTATATAACATAAATTAAGTATAAATGTTTTAAAATGAAGTATAATTACTTAAACATGGTAGGTACTACTGTGTTTTCCAGATTGATGTAACAAGAAATAAGATCGAGACTAAACATTTTTGAAATTGAATTTAATGTTTTGGACCCAAGTCCTGCTTGCGTTCTACTTGCCCGAACAAGAATTTCAAGTTATATATAGTTTTTGCAAATAAAATCGGTTTTGGCAGCTTTTAATATACATCATACGTACTTTTTACACAGTAGCATTAAAAATACTAAGCCAACCAACCTCTTTAAATACCTTGCTACCTTTATAAGACATGTTTGATTTTTAGAGTTACAGTAATCATAATTATAATAAAAATCTATGTAGTAGATAAGTTTAAATTTTCGAGATATTGTGATTGCGCCAACCAACCCCATGAGTCCAGTTAAAAACTATTATCCTTGCGCGTATGGATATTTATTATTTGTTTTTAGAACAAATTTTTTTGCTGGTGGATTACGTGGACAATCTTCCCCCATTACAGTATATTGTGGATTTACAACATCAGCTCCATTACATTCTCCAAATCTATTCACATTAGGACATGCAGAACAACTCGTAGAATTGAAGATTGGACCGGACTTGTAAACACTTTCTGTGTATAGCTCAATGCTTCTTACGTGACTACAAATTACTAAAATATTGAAATTTCTGTTATAATTTAGTCCTATAATTAAAAAGATTACAACGATTACAACTTACTAAACTTCGCAATTGTTTGTAATACATCTGGAAAATCAGTAAACTGCAAGCAGCCTGGTTGAGCGGTTCCACAGTTTGGATAAAAATCAACGTGGCCTATTGCTCCAAAATATCCCCTGAATCCCATATTAGTATGAATGATATCAACGAATTGTCCATCAGTTTTATCCAATCTCATTGAAATATCCTGGTTTTGATAAATTATTCCTGAAGGATCGAGTCCTGTTATTCTATTCACCTTTTGGTTACATTTTTCTTGCATTCTCTGTCCAACTAATCCTTCAATTTGTGCACCCATGGATATTCCAACCATATGAACTTTTTCATTGAAATCTAGCTTTATTTTTTGATGCAATTCACACAAAAAATCTGATATCATGTTGGATCCTACTATAGCATTGCAATAAGCTTGAGAAAATTGGGTGTTTGTCAAATTAATGTACTCGATGGTCATTACATTACAATCATAACGAACTAAGTAGGCTTTCACCAAATTTAGTATATAGTCATCATGAGCTGTTCCTAACCATCCATTGAATATAATTTTAGTATCTTTGGTGACATTCAAAGCATTTTGGACATTTTTTTGTGTTAACATGATGGGGTTTTTATTTTGGCGGGTGTATAAATAATATGCAATATCATTTTCACTAAAATTTTTGTATGATTTACAACCAACAAAATGTTCTAACGTTCCATTTGTAAGAAAATCCCAAACTTGATATTCAATACCTTCAGGATAATTACCTACAAGAATATTTATCTAACATTTGCGTTGAGTAGTAGTAATTAAAGGGTTCATAATTAACAGATTATCTAGTACAGCTCAAAACAAAAATAGAAGAAGCCTTTATGTGAGGAGGTATGCGATGTTAAGATATGAGCACCTTAGCATTGCATATTTAAAGTGGCGCCCAACGTGGGGCACGACTTTAAATATGCGATGTTAAGATCTTTCACCATTAACACTGCATACTTTACTATTGATTATCACTAATTGATAACGCTTGGTGTTTCTTTTTGAGGTTTTGCACTGCCACTGCCTAACACTGTCAAGGAAACTACGCAGATGTTGGATAATAAAAGGTCTTAAGGCCTAAACCCTAACCTTATGGGAGTTTTAACAAATTCGTTTATAAAAATTTAATAATTGGATGGAAAAAAAGGATCTTACCATATTTCTCGGGAATTTTTCCTGTTACGACAGTTAAAAAGCTCAAGATTAAAATTCTGTTCATATTTTTGTATTTAACACAATTTAAACCTTAAACAATAATATAGTAATTAATAATTATAATCAACATTATTAAAAATTAATTAAGTTTTGGTAAATTTAAATTAATTACCTTTGTCATTTATACCGTTTGCCCAATTTTTAATCAATTGTTGGTTTGCTCATAATTTCCGAACTTGGCAAATTTGAATAATCCAATTTTATTAATAGGTGTTCATAAAATGACTGATTAAACATATAATTAGGTATAATTACCTAATTATAATATAAGTAGTATTATTAAGATTACATGGCCTTACGGTCACCGTAATCGTGACATGAGAGCTGCAGTTGTTCGGTCTTCGGCATAACTCATGGCGTTCTCAATCGTAAGTGAAGGTAATAAATTTCGACTCTCCACCCCATTTTAAATTTAAGATAAACTCTTTTATTTTCGTTTGTATCTCTTTTACTTTCAAAATATTATGAAAAAATATACTGACGCGCAAGATGAATTAACAGGTTTTCCCACTTACAGTTCAAACGAATAAGTATATTTTTAAATAATTAATTCTTCATCAGCCTTTTTCCGCCCACTGCTGGACATAAGCCTCTCCATATTATGGAGGATCTGGCCATAACTCACCACGCTGGCCAGACGGGTTGGTGAGTAGTCCGCAGATCGATTTTGGACTATAGTTGTTTTACATCCGGTGTAGCAGCTTACTAGGCTAGCATTCAGATGTGCCTGTGGCCCTGTTTTTTGTTAACGGTGGCAATTCTGTAACATCAAAATTTAGCGCTAACACCATAAGCTAAATTTACCAATTTATTAGTTACAAGATTTCGAAGCACCCTATATACCTTTGTTTACGTTTATTGTTTATAACAACATTTTGGTAATTTTGATTTGGAACTAAACAAAAGGATATGGGGCTGCATGAATTTTGTCAATTTGGTTGATAAGCGCTGATTAAGAATAAGCAAGCGATTTTGCATATTGGTTATTAACGACGATCCAATATAGAAAGTGCGAATTTTACAATCGATATCGATTTATTAGTTAAATTAACGTAACCAATTTAACTCCGGTTTTCGGATTATATAATCGTATCGGTCATTGTTTACGAGGGGCCGTCAAAAGTTCAACAGGACGTCCACGTATTTTTCCACCTGGTGTGGGTTCAATTCAGTAAATTCGAGGCTGCTATTTTGGTTCAAAAATTAGTGTGCTGCAATCTTTTGTCAGATTATTCTCCTATCGACCTCCTAAGTACGAACACCTGTACTTCGTCCGAGTGCGACCCTGGATACGAGCTCGATCAACAACTGTACTCCACCTTGTCACCTTCCGTAAGGAGCGACCGTTTATTTCAATAGCAGTTGGCTGTATCCAGTAGAGCAGGGGCATTATAGAGGCGCAGCGACTTGAAAAGGGTGAGCCTTTTATTTTCATTTTTATTCCTGTGTCTTCGAAGCGAATTGCTTCGAGAGTTTCGGTACTACATATAGTACACTTAAGTACGCGGGCGATTTTTCGGCGTAGAAGATAGAAGATTTGCTATCTCCCTAAATTACCATCTTGTTTGATAAAATCGGAGCGAAAGTTCCGATTGTATGATTTTTGTACGCCGAATCAGATCTGACGCGGTATTTAATTATTATCAGCTGTGCCTGACAAAGATTACTGTGGAGTATAATTGTATTGGTTTGACCATACCGTCGTTTCAATTTATTAAAACCATCTACTTGTGCCCTGGAGTTTTATTTCTTTACTTTCGTGCTTTCAGGCCTCACCAACAACTGATAAGCGGCGATAAGCACGTGGCGCCTTTAAATTTTCTTTGTGTAGGTTTTTTGATAGAGTCGAGGATCTCCTCGGCTTGCAACCCCCCCACAAAGTGTTCTACACTGAGCTGAGCCGTAGCGCCGCTTTAGAGACCCAGGAGTGCAGGTAAGGTCGAAAGGTTTGATAAATTGGATCTTGTGAGCGTAGAGTTTTAGAAACGCCACAATTTGGCGCCCAACGTGGGGCCAGAAGGTCAAACCATTTTGTTTTTGCGGGGTCACCATTTTAGTTTTTTTGAAAAGTTGGTGATTGACCCGATTAGAGTAGTTGATACCCACAGTAAAGGTCAGGAGCAGAAAATATATAGTAGAAATTCTTAAGCCCAGGTACATACGTGTAATCCTTTCTTTCTGGTTGAAAAGCTCACATTGCGCGTTAGGGAGCGGTCTCTTAATAATAAGGCTCAACTGGTGCGGTTTTTACAATAGCTTTGCGGGTATTCATTAACGCAACTTTTTTGATTTTGTTGCAATGGCGGAATCTGGCAAGATGGATGTCAACAGATTGTCGAAGGAGGAGCTCGTTTACGAGGTATCCGTTCGCACTACGGCAGATTGTACTGGTAAAAATATGGACGAGCTGAGAAAGATTCTCAGAGCCACTTTGGCAAACAAAAAATTACTCGACGAGTCTTTGCCATCTCACCCTTTTAGCTTTGAGGAAGATGCCGCCGGTGTAAGAGCATCATTGCACGAGTTGCATGCACTATTGGACGGTTACTCTGGTGTCGAGCGCGACGGCATTTTTAAAAAAATCAGTACAAAACTGACGCATGCGCTGGGGAGGTTAGGGCGTTCGGTCGCAACAAAAGACGCGGAAATTAAGGCCAAAGCTTCATTAAATTCAGAACTTTTAATGTTTTCCGACGATTTTAAGTCAAAAGGCAAGAAAGCGAAGAAGCCTCGCGAAAGTCTTTTGGACCTCAGCGTCCTTAGATCTTCCCTGCGTGATGACACTGCGGATGTGACAGAACTCGATGAGTCTTCCTCAGACTCCGAAGTTGAGGCAACAGTGGTCAAGCACAAGCAGAAACCACATCCTGTTAGGGAATGGGGTGTCAAGTTCTCCGGGAAGCGAACCGGCGAATCGCTGAACGCTTTCCTCGAGCGAGTTGATGAGATGCGTATCCCCTGCGGTCTCAGTAAAGCCGAACTTTTTAGGTCAGCAACTGACTTATTCACTGACGAGGCCAGGACCTGGTTCCGGTACGCGAAGACCTGGGTTCATGATTGGGATGGGTTAGTTGACGCTTTACGGAAAGAGTATCTTCCTCCGAATTATGATAGGAAGCTCTTCGAGGAAATAAAAAAGCGAACGCAGGGTAACGGCGAGCATATCGGCATGTACATAGCCGTAATGCAGGGTATGTTCTCGCGCATGCAGGTACGGATCTCTGAAGCGGTTAAGCTCGAAATCTTAACAGAAAATATTGCGCCATATTACCAGCCATATTTAGTGCTTACTGACGTAACATCAGTAACACAGTTGGTAGAATTGTGTCGTAAGGTAGACGCTAAGCGAGATATTGCTAATAACTATGTGCCCCCACCCCATAAAAGCCAGTGCTTAGAGCCTGATCTCGCATTTGTAGGTACTGCGCCGGGGAGAAGCAGTATGGAAGTCCATAGTTTGGACAGCGCAGACTCCGGGTGCTATAGGTGTGGTTTATCAGGTCACTTTTCGAGAGGCTGCACGGCTAGACGTGATAACCTCCAATGTTCACAATGTGGAAAATCAGGGGTTACAAGCAGAAATTGTCCAGATTGCGATCCTAACAGAAGCTCTACGAGTAGAGGTAGAGGAAGGGGTAGAGGTAGAGGTAATTCGATGAATTCGGGAAACGGCTCGGGTCGCGTTTAGGCGGTCGTACTAGACCGACCCCGTACACCAAGCCGACCAAAAATAATAATTATATTGATCACGTGCTCGATTTCATCGTGGAGCACGCAAAGGACGACCAACGTCCATACCTTACCATCGACATTTTTGGACGAAAACTGAGGGGTTTGTTAGATTCTGGCGCCAGCAACACGATTATGGGTGCGTTAGGCCAACGGTACTTAGAGCAGTTCGGGGTGAACTTAGAGCGTGACGATACCATTTGCACCGTGGCAAACGGCGAGAGGGTTAAAAGTATAGGGAAGTGTACTCTTCCTATGAAGGTCGCTGATCGTACTAAGTTGGTTACCGTGACTGTGGTACCAGAATTGCCACATCTTTTGATTCTGGGGGTCGACTTCTGGAAGACGATGGGAATTGTTCCCGACCTTCGGAGCGAGAGTTGGGTTTTTGCTAAAGATCCCATGGAATGCATGGAAGTTACCCATGCGATACAGGACGCGGACGACTTAAGCGGGGAGCAAAAAGCTCAACTAGACGGGTTAATAGGGAAGAATTACGACCTTATGGGGGACAAGCTAGGCTGTACAAATTTAGTAGAGCACGTTATAAAAACCACTGCAGAACCTATCAAACAACGATACTACCCAGTGTCACCAGTTATTCAAAAACATATTGATGCGCACCTGGACGACATGATTGCTAAGGGTGTAGTGAGGCGTAGCAATAGTCCTTGGGCTTCACCAGTCATCTTGGTGAAGAAGAAAGGTGGGGAGTATCGGTTCTGCGTGGACTATAGGAAGCTCAATGCGGTTACTGAAAAGGATAGTTATCCACTACCTTACATTACGAATACCCTAGACCAGCTGAAAGATGCGAAATATTTGTCCTCGTTAGATGTAAAGTCAGCTTTCTTCCAAGTTCCTTTAGCGGAGGAGTCGCGAAAGTACTCTGCGTTTGTAGTACCGGGACGAGGGCTTTGGGAATTTTGTCGCCTTCCATTTGGTCTTTCGACGAGTCCTGCAACTTGGCAGCGGCTCATGGACAAAATCTTGGGGTACGACCTACTCCCTTATGTATTTTGTTACCTCGACGATATAATCATAGTCACGGATACCTTTGAAAAACACTTAGAAATCTTGGATGAGGTGTTTAGGCGGTTACGGGAGGCTAACATAACTGTGAAGAAGGAGAAGTGCCAGTACTGCCGACCACAACTCAAATACTTGGGTTACGTCGTCGACAAAAACGGTCTTCATGTAGACCCGGACAAAGTTAAAGCTATGCTTGAACTTCCGGCACCTAAGAACGTCAGTGGCGTCCGAGGTATAGTAGGTACCTTTAGCTGGTACAGACGCTTTATACCCGAGTTCTCCACGGTTATGGCCCCGATCACTGCTCTATTAAAGAAATCCAACAAGCGGTTCGAATGGTCGGATAATTGCGAAAAGGCTTTCCAGGCAATAAAGGAAAAATTGGTAACTGCTCCAATTTTGAGTTGTCCGGACTACAGCCTGCCATTCGAAGTACAAACGGACGCATCCGGGTGGGGTATTGCAGCTGTTTTAAGTCAGCCACATCCCGACGGAGAGAAAGTAATCTCCTACATCAGTCGCTCTCTTACGCCACAAGAGAGAAAATATAGCACTACCGAGAGGGAATGTCTAGCGGTTCTCTTCGGTCTTGAGAAATTTAGGCAATACATCGAAGGGGTCCCTAATGTGAAGGTAATTACCGACCACCATTCGTTGGTGTGGTTATCGAACCTTCGTGATGTTCAGGGAAGACTTGCGCGTTGGGCTGTTAAAATGCAGCAATATGACGTCCAAATCGTTCATCGAAAAGGCAAGGAACACGTTGTTCCTGATACTTTGAGTCGCGGTGTCCCAGTAATAGATTTGCTAGAGGTCGAAACTGTAGCGGAGGATAAGTGGTACACCGCAATGAAAGAGAGGGTTTTGCGCCAGCCATTGAAGTACCCTCAGTGGAGAGTGGAGGATGGCATACTTTACAAATATCTTAAGCCGACATTTGCTAACCTGAATAAGAACTGGGAGAGCTGGAAGACGGTTGCAAATAAAGCGGAGCAACACGCGCTTCTGACGAAGGCTCATTGTGACCCCACGTCAGGTCATACGGGTGTCTATAAGACGTACGCGCGATTGGCCCATTTACATTACTGGCCGAAAATGAAAAGCGACGTGGCAAAGTTCGTTAGGCGCTGTAAAGTATGCCTCCAACATAAATCTCCAAACAAGGCGCCAGCGGGTCTTATGCTTTCCCATCCACAACCTTCCCAACCGTGGGAAACGATCTCTTCAGACCTTATGGGACCGTTCCCTAAGTCTAAGAGCGGGAATAGGTTTTTGCTGGTAGTTACGGACTACTTCAGCAAATTTGTCTTGGTATTCGCCATGAGAAACTCCTTGGCCACTAATATAGTGAAAAGGATAGAGAACGATGTTTTTCTCATGTTTGGGGTCCCCAAGATCGCCATCAGCGATAATGGTCCTCAATATATTAGTAAAGAATACAAGGCACTTTTGCAGAGGTACGATGTACAACCGAAGTATACGCCGTACTACCACGCGCAAGCAAATCCGACCGAGCGAACGAATAGGACGGTGAAGGGCATGATAGCGTCGTATGTGGATGGGGACCATAGGACATGGGACGAAAACCTGGCAAAAATCGCGTGCGCTATACGAAACTCGAAGAGCGAGACCACGCAACAGACCCCTTATTTTGTTAATTTTGGGAGGTCCATGATTCTCTCAGGAACGGATTTCGGTCGTAGGGACATCTTCCGGGACGATGAGGTCATTGAGGAGGCCAGCAAAGTGAACGGTTTGAAGGAACTTTTCCGCCTCGTAAAACAAAAATTGAGAACTGCTTCGAATAAGAATAAGAGGACCTACGACCTGCGCAAGAGGTCTGAACAATTTCATGTCGGTCAGGGGGTTTATTGTAGGAACCATGTACTATCCAACGCCACCGAATATTTCACCGGAAAGTTGGCTCCTAACTATGTAGGTCCATACTTCGTTCGGGAGAAATTATCTCCATGGGTTTACACTTTAGTAGACCAATATGGGAACGGGAAAGGTACATGGCATAGTAAAGACTTGAAATCGGAACCTCCTGACCCAGATTAGTTATGAGGCAGTTGTAGATATGTTTTTACTGTAAATAGTTTTGTGTAAATAGTACACCTGTATATAGATTATAGAATGAGAAATTTTCCACGAAAATCTCTCCAGGAAAGGGAGGGAATGTAACATCAAAATTTAGCGCTAACACCATAAGCTAAATTTACCAATTTATTAGTTACAAGATTTCGAAGCACCCTATATACCTTTGTTTACGTTTATTGTTTATAACAACATTTTGGTAATTTTGATTTGGAACTAAACAAAAGGATATGGGGCTGCATGAATTTTGTCAATTTGGTTGATAAGCGCTGATTAAGAATAAGCAAGCGATTTTGCATATTGGTTATTAACGACGATCCAATATAG
The DNA here is from genome assembly GCA_958510855.1 of Rhagonycha lutea. Classification (NCBI taxonomy): domain Eukaryota; kingdom Metazoa; phylum Arthropoda; class Insecta; order Coleoptera; family Cantharidae; genus Rhagonycha; species Rhagonycha lutea. The sequence goes on from OY294042.1 coordinate 18,134,119, forward strand.
AAAGTGCGAATTTTACAATCGATATCGATTTATTAGTTAAATTAACGTAACCAATTTAACTCCGGTTTTCGGATTATATAATCGTATCGGTCATTGTTTACGAGGGGCCGTCAAAAGTTCAACAGGACGTCCACGTATTTTTCCACCTGGTGTGGGTTCAATTCAGTAAATTCGAGGCTGCTATTTTGGTTCAAAAATTAGTGTGCTGCAATCTTTTGTCAGATTATTCTCCTATCGACCTCCTAAGTACGAACACCTGTACTTCGTCCGAGTGCGACCCTGGATACGAGCTCGATCAACAACTGTACTCCACCTTGTCACCTTCCGTAAGGAGCGACCGTTTATTTCAATAGCAGTTGGCTGTATCCAGTAGAGCAGGGGCATTATAGAGGCGCAGCGACTTGAAAAGGGTGAGCCTTTTATTTTCATTTTTATTCCTGTGTCTTCGAAGCGAATTGCTTCGAGAGTTTCGGTACTACATATAGTACACTTAAGTACGCGGGCGATTTTTCGGCGTAGAAGATAGAAGATTTGCTATCTCCCTAAATTACCATCTTGTTTGATAAAATCGGAGCGAAAGTTCCGATTGTATGATTTTTGTACGCCGAATCAGATCTGACGCGGTATTTAATTATTATCAGCTGTGCCTGACAAAGATTACTGTGGAGTATAATTGTATTGGTTTGACCATACCGTCGTTTCAATTTATTAAAACCATCTACTTGTGCCCTGGAGTTTTATTTCTTTACTTTCGTGCTTTCAGGCCTCACCAACAACTGATAAGCGGCGATAAGCACGTGGCGCCTTTAAATTTTCTTTGTGTAGGTTTTTTGATAGAGTCGAGGATCTCCTCGGCTTGCAACCCCCCCACAAAGTGTTCTACACTGAGCTGAGCCGTAGCGCCGCTTTAGAGACCCAGGAGTGCAGGTAAGGTCGAAAGGTTTGATAAATTGGATCTTGTGAGCGTAGAGTTTTAGAAACGCCACAATTCGTCAACTCAGGGGGACCGCCGGCTTAACGTGCCCTCCGAAGCACGGAGACTTGGTCATAAGAAAGTTTGACTCTCCCCGGGTTTGAACCCAGTACCCCGCGTTCGCATCCAACTGCGTTATCTGCAAGGCAATGACCGTCTCTTAAATAAATAAAATAAATAATTAATAATAAGTAAATAATTAATACTAACGAAATCCAACATCTGTATGTCTGTTAGTAACACAAAAAGTCACGTAATACTATCAATATGTGCAAGTTAGTAATGTAACAAAATCAGCTGTAAGATAAAAATAAGCCATAAGCAGTGGACAATGTGAAATTCGCTTTGTAAATGTTTGACGATGATGCTCTTCAGCTTTTTGTGGAGTGGAAAATCTTTTGATGAAGTCCGCCTAACGGCGAATAAATTAGAACACGGACAACTCGGCACCGGACCACTCCGCACCAATTGTTTTAATGAGGGGACTGTTAAAACGTTAAAAGGGAGAACCACCGGTCAAGCTTAGGTTAGTGTTAGGAAACGATTTTTTTTTAAATCAAGGATCGTAAAATGAGAAATCCACCGGTCGAGCTTAGGTTATACTTATGTTGATAAACGACTTTTTGTAATGAAAGCAATAATTGTTTGGAATCCTTCCTGATTTGGGTGTTCTTCTTCTGCAGGTGCCTTATATCCGATGCGGATGTTGGCAATCCTCCTACCTAAACCAAAAAGACTTTACTAGAGAAATGTTAATAGCGTGGTTTCTCTTTGCCTTCACCATAGTCCATAGATCGATTTTGAACTTTTTAGAACACAGCACATATCCGACGCAATCAGGATTAGGAACCGCGGTAAAAAAAACTTTTTACAATTTTAAAAATGACAGTTTGAGAACTTCCGATTCTGTTTGATCTACAACTGTCATCAAATGAAACGAACATAACCTCGTTCTTTCAAAGAAGTATTGTGAAAAAAGGTCAAATTTTGCACACAAGAATGGACGGTATTCCAAAGGATTTGCGTGGACTGAGGGCATGCTTAGTGTGTTCATTAATTAAGGTACAATTTTCATAATTTAATTAGTTGTTTTACTAATTAACTGCTACTTAAATTTCAGTCGTTTGACCAATTTGAATACGAGGGTTGTGATAACTGCGACGAATTTTTACGGATGAAAAATAATCGTGACAATGTCTACGACTGCACTAGCTCAAATTTTGATGGTATGATATCTGCTATGAGTCCGGAAGATAGTTGGGTGTGCAAATGGCAACGTATAAGTAAGCGTGTGATGGTTTTGTTTTTCACATCTAACAATTGAATTGTTTCAGATCGATTTTGTAAAGGTGTTTACGCTATTTCAGTGTCAGGACGATTGCCAGCTGGAATAATACGAGAAATGAAAAGTAGAGGCATTGTTTATAGACCTCGAGATACCAGCCAACGATAAATGTCGGTATTATGATATCAAAATCTTAGATGTTAATGTTTAATTGAGATTATACTTATATAGTTTATATGTTTACATTTTTTAACTGAAATACTAAAATAGTTTTAGTATTTATGTACCGCAGCACACAGTTTATGTATACTATCGGATCAAGTTTAGTAAAAACTGTTGAAAATTTCGAATTTCCTTTGTGCTTTGAAAGCCCTGTATATTATTTAACAAAACATTTTACAAAAATTAAAATTCTTATGAAATAATTAATATAATGATGAAACTCTATTTTTTCCTTTTTAGTTTTTTCTTTTAAAATTACCCTCTTGCTAGACTAAAATAGGAAAAATTAAAATTGTTAATTACTTAATAAAATTTTTTGAAGAATATTGCACTGTCATCGGTATCAGACATTTTTGCAAAATTTGAAGACAATAGGGCATGTGAATGTCGGTTAAAATTGGATTACAAGATTTGTAGCAAACATAAGCAAGACGATTCAAAGCTAAGAAAAAGCTTGTAAAAATCACAAATTTTATCTTTTTAACCTAAAAAACAAAAAAGGTCCTTCTCAAGGCCGTATATTAAGAAGTTCACCCCCCCCATTGCATAAGATTGTTACATTTTGAAATAGGGTTAAAAAAAGGTCATTTAAAACAAAACTTCGGGAAAAACCCCCATGCCATAAGTAACGCATGTTGCTCGGAGCAAATGTAAGGGAGGGATTGTTTAAATATGAAAAATAAATAGGGTTAGAGGAAAACGACGTCATTCAAAATTTTAGGGTGACCATTTTTATCAAAGGCAATCTAGTGACGCCCAAAAAAATTGCCGAACAATAAATAATAATCCCGAAATTTTTTTTTAATGATCTTTTTTTTTTAAGAAAAGGGCACATTTAATTTTGAAAGTCCCTTTTTGTTTGAAAAAAAGCTCATTTAATTTTGAATAACCTTTGGTATTTTAAAAAAAAGTTCATGCTCCTTTTGAAACAGGTGCATGTCGTCCTCCCCATGTCGAATTTTGAATCCAAAATAGTCTAAATCGTTTGTACCTGTTTGTGCAAAAATTATTTTCGTTTGTACCCCAAATAGTTTCCGAGAAATTTCGCTGGGGGGGGGTCTAGAGACATTTCGACCCCCATTTCGAATTTTGGATCCAAAATGGTATCAATCGTTTATGCCTATTTGTGCAAAACAATTTTTCATTTGTACCCAAATAGTTTTCGAGAAATTTCAAAATTTGTCTGGTTTTTGACATGCATTTTTGAAATTTCGTATTTAAAATAGCCTAGATCGTTTGTATTTCGTTTGCGCTTGTTTGTGCAAGTATTATTTTCGTTTGTACCCAAATAGTTCTTGAGATTTTCAAGAAAAACATCAACGACACCGATGCGCATGATTGAATTAACGAATTAACGAGATTCTCCGTTTTTTGAAATTTCGGATTCCAAATGGTCTAGAACGACTGTGTTTCGTTTGTGCAAGTCTTATTTTCGTTTGTACCCAAATAGTTTTTGAGATTTTCAACAAAAACATAAAGGATATTGACGGGCATGATATGATTAACGAGATTCTGGGAAAAACTTACAGCTTACAGCATGAAGACTAAAATAGTCACAATCGTTTGTACCTGTTTGTGCAAGTTTTATTTTCGTTTGTACCCAAATGGTTTTTGAGATTTTCAACAAAAACATAAAGGATATTGACGGGCATGATTGGATTAATGAGATTCTTAGAAAAACTTACAGGATGAAGACCAAAATATTCTCAATCGTTTGTACCTGTGTTTGCAAGTTTTATTTTCGTTTATACCCAAATAGACCACGGTGTGGAGTGATGTGATCGCTGGATGAGTTACGGAGCGAAAGTTCTGGATTCAAGTCTCAAATTCAAGCAGAATTTTTTAGCCCGGCCTTCCGGTGGACATCCACACGCTGTAGTGAAAAGTTGTAGTAAAAAGAGTAGCTAAAGAGGATTAATCCACCTTGTGAAATGGATTGTAAAGACTTCAATAGAAGTGGCAATATTCCGACAGGAATGGAAAAGCCCTTGATTGATTGTACCCAAATAGTTTCTGAGATTTTCAAAGAACATTGATGCGCATGATTAGATTAACGTGATTCTGGGAAAAAATTACAGGATGAAGACCAAAATAGTCTCAATCGTTTATATTTCGTTTGTACCTATTTGTGCAAAAATTATTTTCAATAGGAAATCAACTGAGGGGGGGAGAGATTTAAGTTTTTATTTGATTGAATTGAACAAGGCTCGTTATTAGACAGAATTTGTGCTCAAGGTTCTTCTGGTTCAATTGCACTATAAGCCTACTACTCTCATGTTGCTTTCTATTACTTTTAATTCCTCTACATCAGGGGGTCGGCAATCCGCGGCCCGAATCATTGCAAGAATGATGTCTTTATTTAAAAAAAAAGCTCTTTCTAATGGATTTGCCAAGAAGTGCGGCCCGCACTAATTCCCAAGTAAAATATTTGGCCCTCTTACAATAAAAGAGGGTTGCAGACCCCTGCTCTACATATTTATTGAAGGTTTGCATTCCATAATTAGACAAAATATCTGCAATATTTTTAGTTATCAGTGCCGTATTAAATTTTTTCCTACGTAAAGATTTCATCTGCAATATGATGATTTTACATAAACTTTTTTGCCACTTTTTTTAAAGTATTAATCCAAAATGGCAGCTGTAGAACTGCTGTTCTCTAAACCAGGGGTCGGCAACCCGCGGGCCGCATGCGGCCCCCGAAGGGTCTTGGTGCGGCTCGCGGACTCTAAAATAAATGACCTGTTTTTTAAAAAAAGCTCTTTAGCGAATTTCCACTTTTGTGTTTAAAAAAAAAGTTCTTTTCAGTTGATTTCCCAAGAAGTGCGGCCCGCACTAATCTCAAAGTAAAATATTTGTCCCGCGTACAACAAAAGGTTGCCAACCCCTGCTCTAAACTACATTTTTAAAACAGGCGAACTGATTACTCGAACACCAATGTGTCGATTCACTTGAAATTTTTACTGTATGTTCAAAACTACATCTTACAGGGAATCACGTACGGATTTTTCATTTCCTTGAAAATTATTTATTATAATCAACTTTTTTTTAAATGGCATAATTTAAATAAAAACGAAATTTTGAAATTTCCGTACGTGATTCTCTGTAAATGTAGTTTTGAATATACAGTAAAAATTTCAAGGAATAGATACATCGGTGTTCGAGCAATCGGTTTGCCCGTTTTGAAAATTTAAGTTTTGAGAAAAGCAGTAAGTTACGGCTGCTATTTTGGATTAATACTTAAAAAAAAATTTATTTTCATGTACTTCAATATATTATAATGATCCAAACAAGTTATAAAGCCCCATCCTAAGGAAGCCAAATAAGTTATAATGGATTTTATCAAAACTTCCAGAGGTCCAGGTCGCTATAATGGTGGAGAGCACAAATACTCTCTCAGGGAAGACTAGGTTCTAACTCGAAATTTCTTAATTAATAATTTTTAAATATTCATAACAGAACCTGCACTCCTGCGCGTAAGGTATCATTTTTTATCAATTTGTGGACGATTAAATTAATAACTTTTTATTTGGGTGGCATTTCCATTTTGAATTAGCGTTCCTCACACTTGACGCTCTCCAATTAGTGATGTAGAGAAATAAAAGTGCATCTAACAAGGGGTCACTACAGTGAGGTACCAACCAATCGAGTTCCCAATTTTTTTGGTGATTCTATGTGCTAAAAAAATTATCACTCTCGGCGTTTCGTCCATTTGGCCTTAGTTTTTGAGTTACGAATTTTTGAATATTAACAGTTTTAACCATAGGTTTGCCCTATGCTTAGTTCTAACACGGAAGGTCCTGAGTTCAAAGCTCACACCGGCTAAGTTTTTCTTTTTGAAAATTTTGTAATTTATTACCTGAATAAATTATATATTAAAATTTTACTGCGCTTCTTTAATTTAATTTAAATTAATTAATTATTTTTTTTTTTTTGAAATAATAATTCAATTAAACTAACTATATCTATCTACTATTATTAGAATGAAATATTAATTTATTTACAAATTTTAGTTACAAACACATTTATTTACTTATTTAATACATTTACCGGGATGACATGCATCGTAAAAGCATTTAAAACAAATAAATCGCCGACAATTGGCGCAATGAATGAACTTCACCACCATGTACATTTATGTGTCCTTTACTTGTGCTGGAAAACACACCTGATTAACGTTTGCAAAAATGTTTCTAGTTGGAATTAATTTCAACGTAAACCACGCGTACTCGAACATGTCGTTAAATAGTTTCGAGTCACTCTAGTTTTGAGCATAGTTGGGAGTGAATTAATGAATGTATTTTAATACAGTCCTCGCGCGAAGAGAGCTGCCTGTTATTTTGTAAAACTTCCACTTACTTACTTATAACAAAATATATTGGTTGATATTATAAGATTAGCAGAAAAATATAATTTTAATTTAAATATTTAATTATATAATTAAAAAAAAAATGTGGTTGATGTGGGAAGCGAACCACAAACCTACTCATTACAACGCCCCACGCTTTACCTCTACACCATCAGATCTTCTTGTCGTAAGAGTCATTATTATTAGCAGTTAAAAACCTGGATTATTTGAAAAATTCGTAACTCAAAAACTAAGGCCAAATGGACGAAACGCCGAGAAAGTGATAATTTTTTTAGCACATAGAATCACCAAAAAAATTGGGATCTCTATTGGTTGGTACCTCACTGTAGTGGCCCCTTGTAAGTGTTAATCGGATTTCGAAACAATAAAAATTTTTGAGGCCTCATTTAAAGTTAATAGGGAGGAAAATATAAATTAATTATTTTTATTCACTACTGTTTATTTTAGTTAGGTTAAATTAGACAATATAAAAATAAAAGGTATAAAATTATGTTAACAATCAAAGCACAATAAGTAATCAATCAAATCAAATATAAATTAGTACTTTCTCGTCATTTTTTAACAAAACTTGTTTTATTTTTAAATAACTGCTTAACTTTAAATATTTCAAAGAAATGTAGTTAAACGGTAGAATTTAAAGAGTGACGCGTTTGTTAGAGACACAAACTAGTATTTCGAATGTTACAAACTTAACTATTAATTAACTTATTATTAACTATTATTAAGCGGAAAACTAGGAGGACCCTGATCTTATAATGAGAGAAACTCGATTGTTCTGCTACCAATCAGAAGTGTGAGAATGTGTTACGGACACAAAGCGTTGCGGACATAGAGAGTGACGGATTTCTTCAAATGATTTGTTGAACTTCTTCTGTAGTCACAAGTTGTACACATTTACTTCTATAGACCTTCAAATAAGATTGAATCTGCTTTCCCGAATTTAGGCACGCGTCTTTCTATGAGTTTTTAAATGCATTTTTAAAACACTCTTACGTGCAAATTTGCGTTGACAAATATTACAAGCAAATTGTTTCTCTCCAGTATGAATTCTTAAATGAATTTTCAAAGTTCCTTTATGTGTACATTTATAATCACAAATTTCACATCTGAACGGTTTCTCTCCTGTATGTGTTTTTAAATGACTATTTAAATGTGCCCGTAATGCACTCTTGTAACTACAAATTTTACACGAAAACAATTTGTTGCCGGAATCATTGTGGAAATGAATTTTTAATTGTGCTTTTCGTGTGCATTTGTAGTCACAAATTGCACATTTAAAAGGTTTCTCACCGGTATGAGTTCTGCTATGAAGTACTAGATCTCCTTTACGTGCCGTTTTATGGCCACAAATTCCACACACAAATGGTTTGGAATTTGTATGAGTTCTCAAGTGAATTATTAAAGATTCCTTTCGCGCACATTTGTATGCACAATGTGCACATTGAAACGGCTTTTCGCTTGTATGAGTTCTTAAATGAATTTTCAAATTTCCTTTCGTCGCAAATTTATAGTTACAAACTTGACAAGCGAACGGTTTCTCACCTGTGTGAGTTCTTAAATGAATTTTTAAAGCTCCTCTTTGCTTAAATTTGTAACCGCAAATTTCGCATGTAAAATCCATTTTGCATTCTCTATCCAATCGAGACGTTTCTTCGGTTTCTTCTAAAGGCTCGTCCTTAATGTCAATTGAATGATGTACATTTTTCAACTTCAATTCCATTTCTTTTTCTTTGGTCTTCATTTTGCAGTAGCTGTTTGAATGGCTTGGAGTTGCCTGAAAGAAACAAATCATTGGAATTAATAACGTCACAGTCTGGGGACAAAAATTACAAAAATCGTCCTTACGTAATTAATGGACGCTCTCTTGATACCTGAAGTATTCTTATTTCTTGTCGTTCTTATTCCTTATAAGTAAGGGACCATGAACGACAGTGCATGAAAATGCAATGTCCATGAAATGCACGCATGCGCACGTACACACGTCGAATGTGCGCATGCGTAAAAATTCCCAGCAAACATGAAGCGTATTTAAATGTAAAGTGCGCGCATGCGCATACACTCCCGGCAAATTCTGCCGAATATGAAAAGAGATCGTGTCCTTTTTAGGATCACAAATACTTGGAAATGGTTACTGATTTAACGGCATCTCTCTTTTTTTTTTGTAACTCGTCGTTGGTGGATGTGTTGCCAACATTTTCCAACTTTTCTACAATAAAATAACCTTGACAGAAACTGGGATAGATACGTCGCTGTTGAACAATGACGTTTCCATGACAACCGAACAAACAAGATGGTTGACATAAGGGTAAAGTTGTGTTAGGCATTTTTCATCGTCACTGTTTTTATTAGTTTACGATGGAACAAGTAGTAAGTAGTTTTATCTTTTTGAAGTTTGTTGTTCTTATAAATAATACTTATTAGATTAGTCCTCGCACGCAACAGGCAATAGATGATGCTATGTTTGATTGGCTCCGCCGGTATCTTCATGAAATGATTGAGCAGGACAAAGTTGAAATAAAAAAGAAAGAAGTAGAAAGAAGGAAAGAAGAAATACTAATAAGAAGGAAGGAAAAAATAGAAAGAAGAAGGAAAGAAGAAGCGGAAAGAAGGAAGGAACTCGCCGCTGCCATCTCCCCGCGGTTCACTCGCAGTAGCTCACGTAGGGCGGACCAACTCGCAGCCAACCAAACTCGCCGCGGGCCAACTGGCCTCTAGCTCAATTCGCAGCGAAATTTTTTTATTACTTTTTTGCGTTTTTTTTACTACTTAAAATTGTGTTCATAAAATTAACTATTAAATAAAATTAAAATTCTTTAGTCCGCTGCTCTGAATTTTTTTAATTTAATAGGTGGCGCGCGACCCGCAAATAATTCACGATTGTACTTGATTACTTATATACGACTACGAGCGGCTTTTGCGTGATTCTTTGTGTGGTTGGCTCTAGACTAGAAGTAGGTACTCTATTATGCTATGGTCGTCTGCCATCCCTTCGTCGATTCATACGACCCATATAATAGTCCTCAAACTAGTCTAGGACGGCTTGAAGTTTAGCTGGACTTTCCGCAACAATAATTTAAAAAGTTAGATGGCCGGGCGGAGCTAACGTCCAGAAACGAAAATCTGTTTGGGTTCCATAGGAGGTGATTTTAGGTAGGTAAAAAGTTGGACCAATCAGTTGTCGCACAGATTAATACAGGTGGATCAGCGTCTTGGCCTTTTATATATTAGTCAGTCGCAACTTACTTGGTGTGTAACTCGACTCCAGGGGGAGGTAATTTTAAGTTATGACTTAAAATATGACACGCTGGGCAGGTACAGCGTGCTAGCCGTTTATTATTTTTTTTACCTTTCCTATGGTTTGTTTTTGCGTTACTTCTCGTTTGATCTACATGTGTCCTAAAAAAATCGACACCCTGGAGGAGGAGCTTCCTGGTCTTTTATATGTTTGATTACACTTGCTACAGGTTAACAGAAAAGTTCCAAACCAAGCAGTTTCCCCTGCTGGCGTTCGGCAGCCTACCAAGGAGGAAAGAGTCAGTTTTTACTTTGAACTTTTTATCTGAAGAACATCTCAGTATGTTAGCCTTCAGTAGATTTGGTCGCACTAGAAGTCAATACAGAGCTGCTTGTGAGAAAAGGAGAAAAATGTTCTTAAGGGGGTAGGATACTGTGGACAAGCGTAAAACAGTATGAATTTTGAAAATTAATTCCAGAAAAACTACAAATGCGTTTACCTTAATTTTTGGGCATATAATAGTATCAATCTTATTGAGTATACATGTAAAATTTTATTGCAAAATATTGATAATTGTAGAAATTACGTGAGTTGGCATACGTTCGCACGTACGGTGACGGTGTACATCGATTTTCAATTTGTAGTGAATGAATTTTGTTGAAATTTGGAATATAAGTTCACAGATGTAGTAGTTCTCGTGTATCGAGCCATTTTTTTGAATTTCTTTTCCATTAATTTTTTATTTAAGAAATACCGTATAAAATATGCACTATTTTTACAAAAATAAATTCAAAAATTTTTTTTTCAGTAATTAAAACGAAAATTGGAAAAATGGCTCGATACACGAGAACTACTATATCTGTGAACTTATATTCCAAATTTCAACAAAATTCATTCATTACAAATTGAAAATCGATGTACACCGTCACCGTACGTGCGAACGTACATCGGTGTATGCCAACTCACGTAATTTCTACAATTATAAATATTTTGCAATAAAATTTTACATGTATACTCAATAAGATTGATATTATTATATGCCCAAAAATTAAGGTAAACGCATTTGTAGTTTTTCTGGAATTAATTTTCAAAATTCATACTGTTTTACGCTTGTCCACAGTATCCTTCCCCCTTAAGGATTAGAGAGCCTAGGCCAAACGAGAAACGGCCAAATCATAGTTTCCTTTGAGTAACATAAAAAAAAATCTCAGTGTTGACTTGGAAGATCTAAAACTTATTTAGTTTATTTAATTAACTTAATTTAATATGAAATATTTCTATTTAAAAATTTTGTTGTTGGTTGTTTTTGACCATATTATATTGGCTGTTTTTGTTATGAAAAGAATAAAATGTAGTTTGGGAATAAAATTTATTTAAAATTGCCAGTAGCATTTGCTACAATGTTACAACCTACTATAAAACATTGTTATGCTATACAATAATTTAATATTTAAAATTTTTACAATCATAAAAAGTTAACAACAAAAATGTACACAATAATTAGATAAAGTAAAATAAGATAATTGGGCAAAATGTTATAAACTAATTAAACAACAATGAAAGAATAAAAGAAAGAAAAAAAAAAAGCAAGTTAGAGAAAAGATGCATATTATTGCAGAACAACCAATATTTACAATGTACAAATTGCTATAAGCATTTAGCAATATAAAAAACCTGTTGGAGTAGTAATAGTAACCTATTAAAAAATAATGTTTGATAAAAATGTAGTTTGGTGCATTTTGTTATGAAAAGCGTAAATGTATTTTAAAAATATTGAAAAATGAATCTACAACTTATGATTAAATAAGTTACCCAGAAAGTTGAAATAAATTAATCTATTTTGTATTATACAATAATTATATTCTAATGACTACACAGACGCATACTTTTTATCACTATTAATTAATATGTGACATTGACACAAATTACATCTTATTAGATTTTAGCAATCTTACTAATAATTGTAAGTGATTGTTGAAGAATTCTAATTTGTTACGTGCAGTGCATATTATTTGTTACAGAATTTTAAAAATTTACACACCAAATTTAGATAACTGCACTTACTTAATATTTATTGAGAACTGGACAGAAATGGTTTTGAGATAGACAAATATATTTTATTTATAGAGATGATAGACAAAAATATGCAAAGCGAAATAGTTTGTATTTTATATAAAAAGGCATTACCTATCAATTTATAAAAAGTTAATTATTTGTTATTAACTTTTACCTTTAACGACTACTTTAATTGTTGAAACTAAAGTTAGTTACTTAGTTGAAATAATAATTATTTAAAAGTTAAAAGAATACTTGACACAACTCTAGGTAGGTAAATTGAAAAGACTAGACTTAGGAGGATTGTATTAAAATGGAATGTCAAAAATATTAAACCTTACTATAACTACGTTAAATAAATTTCTTTTCTATTAATAATTAATTATGTCTATTATCTACAAACACACAGCAATATTTAAATACTTCTTATCACCTTATGTTCTACACTATTACAATGACATGATTAAAACTACCTAAGTTGAATGAACTATACAGCACATTTTGCAAAACAAAATCCACCGATTTTTGCTATTTCTTAAATGCTGTCCAAAACATGTTCCAAGAAGTAAATAAGAAAATTATCACAGAATCATCAGAGAATGTCGTTGTGTAAAATAAACACTTAACACCAAATCTAAATTTAAAAAGCTTCTCAAAAATTATTTTTCACAAATAAATTAGAGAGCTCACTTCAAAAGCAACTGCCAGCATCAGTAACGGGTTTCACAAAGACTCATTTATTTTTTATTTTATATTGAGCAACACGCGACGGTTTCGAATTCTTATTAAGTTTGATTTTTAACTTTGTACCTTTAAAATTATTACATCAATTTAGATTATTATAAAAAATCAAAACTGCTAATGCAAGAAACCTTATTGCCAAATTAATTACTTAATTGTCTTTTAGGTATTATACAAAAAATACTTCACAATTGCTTTCTTAAGTTAGTATCAGCAGCTGCTTGTAAACAATGCATGGGTAAATACAACATAAAATTGAAATTAAACTGAGAAATGTTGTAGATACATTTCTATGCCACATGCATATGGACGGCACAGCTAAACAATCACATGTGTAGTTATTTCAAACACATTATAACAAAAACAAACGGGTGGAATATTGGAGGGGACTAGTAATGAGGTAGAAGCTTATTTAGCTTTAGGACTCGGACGAGTACCAATGGTATTCAGACTGTCCCCACGAGAACGTGAACGTGATAATGTATCACCTAAAAATACAAAATTATTAATTTATTAACTCTAAAGTAATACAATTAAGTCTATTGCAAACACTCAAATAACAAATTTAGATATGCATTAGAATTAGAACCTAGAGCATCGCCGATTCCTAAACTGAAATTCACGGACCCCGCAATTTATTCATCCTTACCAAATAATCCAGAAGCCAAACGTCTTTTTAACCCAATCATTTCATGCCGGCTGATTTTAACAGATACCAAAACGACAGTCAGCTACTTGAGTATCGGTGAGAGAGTGTGTGGAAAAAAATTGTTTTTAAAGTTTTTTGACGTCAGATAATATTGAAAAAAATAGTCACATGAGTGCCAATGGTAATCAAACTGTCCCCACTTGCAACAAATAAAGTAAAATTATTTCAGACCAAATGAAATTTCTTTACATGATATGAAGTATGAAAATAATAATCAGCTCCATATATAGTGGAGAAACGACTGTCAACTGGAGCAATATAGTACTTTTCATCACAAGGACGTAAAACGCGATTTTTCGTTCGAGGGGAGCGGGGGTTACGAGGCGGAGCGTAGCGCAGCCGAGGAACCCGACCGCTTCCGAGGTGAAAAAGTAGTTTTACGGCTCCGCGTGGTGAGAAGAACTTTTCGTTAGCCGTCAATGTGCTTAATATTTGCAGGAGGAACAATAAAGCGCCGCGCGACATTAAAAAAGCTGCCGTGTTAGTGTTTGCTAAGGAACACGTGCAGCAATTTGTCTCGACGCGACGGCGCAATATAAGTAACTATTATTATGCTAGCCAAATTAAGTTACACTATCACGTTCTAAATATTGCATATAGAAAGTAGTATAGAGGGACGTGACTCTATGCTTCTTTCCGTTTCTCTGTAAATATTGTAAATAGAAAGTATTATAGAGGGACGTGTCTCTATAATACTTTCCTTTTGTACATATTTTGTACTTATTTTGTACATAATACAATAGAAACTTATGCTTTTATACCATTTTTATTGTTTTTTTCCTGCAAATGTCGACGAAAACATACTCTTTTCGTAGCTCAAAACGTATACGAAAAGTGCTCAAATACGTCCGGCGTAACGAAAAATAAATTTTGCTAATATTTCATTGTAAATATTGCTGTAAGTTTTTAGTCAGATGTTTTTACAACAACTTCAGTTTTTTTAAATTTCACTATGAATTGTAGTACTTTTTTACAAATAATATTTACTATAGTATTTGTAGTAAACATTACAACTTTTGTACCAATTAGTGCTACAATGAAATAACTACAAATTTTGAGTAAACTTTGCTAAAATTTCTTATAAAAATTCCTACAAGTTTTATAAAATTTTACAAATTTTAGTATTTTTTACAATTTTTTGTAGTAGATATTATAAGTTTTGTAGCAATAAGTGCTACAATGAAATTACTACAAATTTTTAGTAAATTTTGATAGTGTTTCATAAAATTTTCTAAAAATTTTCAAAATTTCACAACGGATTTTTTCAGTGCAGAATAGAAGATATCCACTTAATAAAAACCAAAACTGACAGACAACTCACAGCCTAAACTGGTGGGTCTAGAAGCATGAAATTTTGCACACGAGTTCCTTATATGATGCAGGTGAGCACTAAAAACAGATTTTACGGAAATCCTATCCAAAAGGGATTTATGAAAATGTTGTAAATGACCGAAACATGGTGTCTTTTTAGAAAAAAAGGAACGGATTAACGAGATTCCCACTATCCCTCCACCCTGTGAAGCCGAACAACCACATTTGACACTCATAGGAGGTGAAGGCGGCCGAAGGCCGCTGAACCGCCTAATAAAAGTAATAAAAACTCAACGGAATTTAATAGATAAAATTAAAATGAATAAGCGTTTAGGTGAGGATGAATGTCAAATATCGATTAGTTTAGCCAATAATTGATTTTACAGTTTACATTTTTCACGCAAATTTAGTCCTTATTATCACCATTCTGTTGCCAGTACGTCTGATTTAATTTCACTAATTCACTCATTCTGATTAGAATTTTTGATGTTTTTATTATTTAGAGGAATTCTTAGAATAATTATTATTAAGTTGGAAATCACACTTTCGTAATTCAGTATTATTTTGCTTATTACTCATAAAAATTGCACAAAAGTATACATTTTTTAAAAAAGGACACTTGGGTGCAGGCAATTTTTCAAATTGTTTGAAAAAAACTGGTGAAAACCATTTGAATTTAAAAAATATATACTTTTGTGAAAATTTTTTGAGTAATCTAATAAGCAAAATAACACCGAATTACGAAAGTGTATTTTTCAACTCTGAGGATTCCTCTTAAGATTATTACATTTTCAAATTTCAAACGGTTTTATCACAATTTATCAAAGATACAGTAGAAATATGCATAACTTGAATGAATTAAATGAAATTAATAATTAATTAATTATATTGGGTAGGATTCATCAAAATCATGTCTGAAGTCACAGGCGCAACTAGGGGGGGATTTTACGACAGGAGTTTTACGAGTATTTACGTATTTAACGACGTAATTATTTGTCATGTCAGAAGTCCATTAACACATTACGTGCCACAACATATTTGGTACAATATCCTAGCTGGCCAAGACAAAATATGCACAATATCCCTAAGTGCCACTGCTTAAAAACCGCTATATAAATTCCATTAGGCGTCATTCATATATGAATCTATAAATGCCAGTGTGTTTCAACAAACTTTTCTGTCATTCATATATGAATGACTACGCTGCGCCGTTCGCGAAACAACGCTGTCATTCATATGTGTATGACGTAGCACGCAATGTGTTAAAAAAATTTATAATTTTATTGTAGATATTATTTTTTTTTGCAAGTTCACACGACTAATGCAATCCTCCTTCTACGACGCAGCTGACTATTTTTTTCAACGTTATCCGAAAAAAATGTCTTCTTTATTTATGAAAAATATTTAGCTTATCTGAAATAACTGTAAAACATTTTTTTTATATACCCGCCCACAACTCCGTCCACCGTGGGTAATGCAACTGACGTTCATTTTACATGTCAACCAAAGCTAATCAATGAATAAAGTTAATAATCTAGCGGCATGAAAACACTAACTCAAAATGGACACTGCCTCCTGGCCTAAAAATGAAAGCATCTCATTGACTCACAAACCAGCGCTGCATAGCAGCTAAAATTTTATGTGCATCTAAAACTCACCTTAACAAACCAATTATTAGCAGAACAATTTAACAACTAATTGCACACATATGAGTGGATATGGATTGGTACTGATTAGCAAATCAGCAAATTTTAAGGTTTATAAGAATGGTTATGCCAAGTTTCATGACGATAAATTATAAATGCGGCTTGTGCATCTGAACCAAAATCCCTTATAGATAATTACTCGGCGGATTCAGTCAACAAGTTGATAAATCACGCAACCATGGTGCCATGAATCGCGGGAATGGTTCAATTAAAATATTCCGCGAATCAAAATCAAAACTATGTCAGCAAAATAAGCATAGAACAAAAATAAAGCAACAAATCAACTATTAGCCATGCCGTGCTGTCAGATAGCTACTGTGTAGCGCCGCTTTTCGACAAATGAAATGCTTTCTGTTTAGTAGTGTACTAGGTCTGTAAGGAATGTTAATATGCTAGGCTGCATTTGTTTGTTTTAAAGTTCCATCCAAAACTGCATAGTCAAAAAAATGTTAAACGGAGTTTCAAGACAAACCAAACGCAGCCCTTGCCAGGGAAATATATTATATTATATTTAAATTTTTTCTAATAAATCTTTAAAAATATTCTTTGTCAATTTTGCAGTAGTACATACAAATTACTAGTTGACAGAATAAAGGTTTCCAAAATTTCTCAGTTTAAGAACCGCTAATCTAGGTTTCATTAAAAAAAAACATTCAAATTTGCATTTCATGAAAATAGAATAGCTGTAGTGAAATAACTATAATAATAAATTAAAATTTAAACATTAGAAAGCGAAACAACCACAATGAAATTTTCATTGAATATTATCTTCTTCAGATGTTCACCTATTACCGAAAGCGTATGAAATTATTTAAATTTTATTGTGTTTGTTTAACTCGTTAATTTTTTAATTTTAATTTCCACAAAATAATATTTATATACAATGTAAGCCACCTATAACGGACTAGCTTGTAATGGAAACTCGTCTTATAACTTCTTAGAACTCGGTATAATTCCAGTTAAAATAAAATCCTGCTTATAATGGACAAATCCTTTGGAAGTTCATTATAAGCGGATTACACTATATTTTAAATATAATTTTAGTGTGCACTTGTAAAAGATATATGGATTTTCAGTTATATGAAATCTGTATTGGGTAAATACCATAATGCAAAGTCCAGTCATGTTCCTGATTTGGTCAAATTAAATTTTTTCACAAAAGTAAAAACTTGATGTAAACACATACTAATAATCAACTTTGAAATAAATATCAAAAGAATCACCCATCAAGCAGTACATGATGTGTGCTTATCCTCTCTCAAGTGGTCTCTTTCCAGAACGTTGAAGGAAAGCATTATTAGAATTGAAATACTGCTGATACAAGGTTAAAATTGGAAGAGAAGAAAAGAGACCATGGAATTCAGCATCGCGCAGCTCTCGAATGAGTTGCATTTGGAATAGTTCTAGGAATACCTAAATGTTTTCTTTATTTTATTTTCGGCAACCTTTTGTTGTAAGAGGGCCAAATTTTCTCAAAAGAGGGGTGCATGGACAGTATGTCGTGCCAGTCTAAATAATATATAATTTAGAATCATTCATTGAAGAAAAAAATCTGATTTAGAGATATGAAAAGACCTGTTGCAGAAGATGAGAGTTCTTGACATCATTGAACTAATGGCAGCGTTAAAATTAGTGATGGGAACTATCAAACTTTTTTGACTATCGATAGTTAGTTACTAATTATTTTTTACTATCGATAGTTAGTAACTAAAAATTTAGTTACCGAATAAAAACTATCGAATAAAAACTATCGAAAAATTATAGAAAAACTAGTTAAATATGGGATTATGTAAACTGCCCTCCAAATTTGACCATAAACTGTAAACTGCCCTCCAAGCAAAAATATCGTAATAACATAAAATTTAGTATAAGTCGCTATACTAAATAAATCCCATTGTCCTTCGTGTAAGCGGGGTGTAAACTGCCCTAATACCATACAAACTTTGGGGCAGTTTACATTCGGGATTAGTGTTGCCATTTTTTTTCGGAGGGCAGTTTACAGTTTAAAAATTTTACCTGTTTCATGAATTGGGGCAGTTTACATCGACCCATATTAATAACTAAAAATTCATTCGATAGTTTTAGTAACTAAAAAGTTATTCGAATAGTTTTATTAGTAACTAAAAATTCATTCGATAGTTTTTAGTAACTAAAAAGTATCCAACTATCGATAGTTGATATAAAGACTAACTATCGAATAATTCGATAGTTTTTATTCGATAGTCCCATCACTAGTTAAAATGGAGATAAATTAGACATGCGACATGGCTCGCGATAACACGCTGCAGATCAACTCGCCTTGCATTTTATGATTAACTAGGCGGTCTAGTGGCATTCGACCGCCTTGACTTCGTATGAATGTCGGATGTAGTTGTTCGGCTTCACAGGGGGAGGGACAGTGGAAATCTCGTTAATCCATCCATGCGCGTCAGCACTAATTAAATGTTATCCGTGAATTGAAAAGATTGTAACACAACTAGGAATTACTTCAATTGCGAATTTTCCATGTTTGATTGCAGGGGCCTGTGGGGTACAATTTGACAAATAAAGAAGATGGGGGAAAAGGGTACACATCCTGTACTGCACAAATTTAGACGTGAATTCCTTTGATATTCATTACTATTAATATGTAAATTAGAATTCAATTTCTGTTTACAGTCAATTTACTATTTTTTTTAAATATTTTATTTTACAAAATTTTCAATATATTCAGTTAAAAATAATTGAAATGGCACAAGAACCATTTTTATTTGTCATTTTATGCAATTATACATTCCTATAAAATCTACGGTGCACTTAAATATTCATTTGGTTGTGTTTAGTTAAATACTTAACTTGGAATGTTTTTCTGGATAGTTTTAGATTTCCTTGCATCTCATACTATTTAAATTATAGTAAAATTTAGTTACTATATTCTTTTTGCAATAATGCAGGTTATTTAAATCGTACTTCCACATAGTCAATTTAAAACAAAAATTATCAATTGTTAACTATCAATGCATGAATATTGCTAGCAAAAAGTTCAACACTTTTTGGAAAACATCCAACAATGCTTGTAAAAAATAAACAAATTCTGATTATATTTTCTTGTTAAATTTTGTAATTTTTCACTATTTGATCGAAATGTACCACTATAACTGTGAGTGTCAAGTCCGTATATTAAGGGTGTGGGGGATTTCAATCCTCACAAGATCTATACTTTGCAAAATTATAATTTGTTTGATTTTTAGTTTATCTTTACCCCCCTCCAATTTGAAATTATTGTTTTAATTAGGTTTTGTAATATCAGGAACTATAAAGTCCATATGCATTCTATTAAGTTTTTAAAATAGTACCAAAATATTGGGAAGCTTTCAAGAGCTAATTGCAGGTTATAAGTAGAAGTCATAACTTTATAACAAAATATGGCTTATAACTTGATGAAAGGCACATAGCACAGGTATTTGTGCATTTGAAGCCTCCTTTTTCCCAACACTAAGGTGTGGTCAAAAGTGTCATTTTTTGATTGCTGCCTCTTGTGAGGGAGAGAAAGAATCGCATATAAATAAAATGAATGGTTTCAGAATTTTAAAAAAATTTGGAAAATTAACATGTGGGTGACACTGATGCAAAGAAATGATTTCCGATTGACTTGAAATTCCATTCACTGTGTAATTTATAGCAACTGTTCAAAGAGTTAATTAAATTTTGATGGTTATTGTTACCCTAATTTTTAGTGATGCGCATGAAAGACGAGGTTCCCACTATCGCAAGAAAAGACAAAATTTTCTTTGCATCAGTTTACTCCATTTCCAGCATTAATTCAAAAAGCATCTATTGTAAATCAGTTTAACTAGTACTTCTGGTCTCACCAGTCACCACAGCTATCTAAATGCAACTGACGCTTTCTGAATTAAAGCTGGAAATAGTGCAGTCTAGTAGAGCTACTTACACCCAAAATAAAGTGCCTAATATAATATCTTGTAAAGTTAAGTATCATGGAGTTTTATGACAAGAAAGAAGTTGAATTGCAAATCGTATTTTGATAAACAAAAGAAGGTTTTGGAGTTAACTATGCACTATATCACAATTTTTTCGTATGAAAATTAAATCGTCAGGTAATCAGAAGTGGGATTAAAATATTTTCTAATTAATTTGACACTAATTGATAGCAATAATTGTACATAAAGCAATTTAAATTTTGAGATGTACTTTTAAAATATGGATGTGCCTAAAACTGAAAAAATTATTAGATCGAGATGAAGAAGTTAATGATGCTACTAATGATATTATTATACTTTAAGAACTGAGAGATCTAATTAACAAAATATGTTGTTTATAAACACAATTTACCTCGACTAGATGTATTAAGTGCTTCTGCTTTGTAAGCACGCATTGCTCGTCCCCTTCTATCCAACATTAATTTATCAGCTCGAACAAACATGCCGTGTTTAGGTTTGCTTGTAAAGTAACGAGTACCTTGAACTGAACCGTCATTTTTACCTATAAAAACAATTTCGTAAGTATCGAAATTTATTATTTCAAAATATATCGTCGTATTTTTTGTTTAAAATAGCCGAGGTGCGATGAACGTTTTGGAAAGGAATGCGCGAGCGACTAGCAGAGTAGCTGGGTCGCAAATTTTGTGTGAATTTTGATAACCTTTTTTTTTTAATAAAAGTTTAGTAAGACAAGAGAGTTTTCTTAGTGCAAGTTTTATTTTAGTATTTGGAAAGTTAACAATTACAAAATTTGGAAGAAAGTTAATAAATTAGTACCAAGAAAAAAAAACCAAGGTCGCGCGATAAGCTGATAGTAGAAAAACCGATTGAGCGTGCTGGCAATGTGAAGTGGATAGCCCAGCCAGTTTTAGATAAAAATTATCTTTGGAAATTGTTTAGGGGCGGAAAATAATACTTCAATATTTTACCTTTTGGAGCATCCAAGTCAACACCAACCCAAGTTCCACTAGCAAATTCTGTTGGGCCAATATACGCAACAACTCCTGATGAATTATATGGACGAATCAGGATACTTTCCCCAATAACGACCCAATCAGGGACGGGTACATCTACCAATTTACTCAAATCAGGACGGGAACCAAAATTATTGTCACCTTCTATAACAGAAAAAGTATTACATAGGAAAAAACACTCGGTAACTAATTTACTCTCATGAACTTTCTCCATACAGTCATATAACCTTTTTTTTTTAAATTTTTCCTAGCACACCCACGCTTCACATCCATACAAAAATTACCTTCTAATCTATCGGTAGAACTATCCATATCATCGTTATGTGTTAAACCAACATTAATTTTCTGTTCAAAATTTTGAGCATTTTTACTTTCTGATAATTGTGGACGGGCTTGTGGAAATGAAGCTCTTTGTTGATTCACAAGTTGTTGCGTTTTTGAACTTGTTTTACGACGACGAACAACTTTTCCAGGAGAAAGATTGGTCTTGATAACACCGCTTCCTTCCGAAGGAGAATCTGAAGCTTGATCAGAATTTACTGATCCATTAATAGAGGAATCGTTAAAATTATCTTCCGTATTCTGAATTTCTTCATATTTATCGTTTTCCTGAATCTACGATTAATGAAATTATTAATTTTTTTTTTTATGAAAAAAAATGCAATTAATGCAATTATTAAAATGAATTAGGAATTCAAAAAACTTACATCAAATTTCTCCAAATCAGTAATTTCAGAAACTGGTTTCAAATCTGTGCTAAGTGTACATCGTGATTCTAAATCAGGTGTTTCGTCCACACTAATACTCCGGAGCGACATTGAATCTTCACTTGTTAAATTAGTAGACGAAACTGCTTGTGATCCATATCCACTAGAACTTGCAGATGGTGTGCTTGTTTTAGGGGCCAATTCTACTAACGAATCGAGTGTTCTTGAAGTTGGTAACATTTTCCGTGTATTTTGATTCGACTTGGTCGGGTTCTAACAAATTAAATCGTTATTTAAATTTTGTTCTACGAATATTTACAGAAATCACACTTACTTTTATGAGGTAGCTATTTTGGTTAAGGTATCTAAATATTTATTGAAAAACTTTAAACTTTGCTTACCATGCATTCCTGCTTTCCATTATTTTCATATTTATCTTCTTCACAATGTTCATCCATAATCAACTCGAGGGAATGTTTTCTAGGAAGTGGAACCTGTTCTTCGTGGAGTGTTGTCATACGTAAACCAATTTTAGGGTTGGCTGGAGATGTCATACCTACTAAACAATGTACTAATTAATCACGAACATAACCAAAACACAAAACAACAACAAAAATGCAAAAACAATATTTTATAGTATACCAAGTGTTTCAAAATTCCTTCTAAACATAATGTGAAGTAATCTTTGTACCACCTTGTATTAACAATATTCAAATACAGGCAAAAACCAAAATACGGAAAAAAATAGATTACAATAGATAAAATAAAAAAAACCGTGCAAATAAAAAACAATATTATATAACCAACAGCAAAACATACGTTTAACGGTTCCTGTTGGCTGCTGCAAACGCAGCGAATTCAGGTTTAAACCTAAATTTAAGAACGTAGGCCGAGCTGAAAGATTAATTCAAGTTAATAACACTTATTTATAATGTTACTCGATTAAATGTTATTTACATTTTACTTTACTACCTATAAAATTTTTTCGAGTTTCCCAAATAAAAGGAGGTAAGTAATATAACATAAATTTGAACCCACCAGGATATACATACTATAAGGGAATTTTAATTTGTCGTTATTTTAAATAGTAATTATAATTTTATATATTAAGTAGATTTCTTAAAATTTATTACGCCTTTCGATGTTATGCGTAGTTTGTAACGTCAGATGCCTTCTGATTTTATTCCATATAAGATGTCATGTCACCCACTTTGGATTACCCCGATAAAATATGTGCCTTTTCCATAATCCTATTGGCCTTTTATTCCGATCTCATGGTCCATTAACTTAATTTTACTGGCTATTTCCTTTGGCCTATGACTTCGTTTTATGCTTATGATTTCCTCTTTCCTGAGTTTTAATAGATTTCAATTTCCGTTTTTATTGCTTGCTTACTTTGTAAGTTTAAAGTACTTTTAGGTCGATCTTTCCATAGAATTCATAATTTATAAACTTAGATTTCTTAACCCGAATTAAACCTGGTTTGTTTGTCAGTAAGGTGAGCTGCATTAAATTCAATAATCCTTGTCTTATTAGTTTTATTGAATTACCTAGTGCACGTTATCTTTCCACTGTTAGTTTCCAGACAAGCACCTGAGTACATGAACTCACTACTACACGCCGAAGCTGGAAATATATGCTAGCCGCCCTTAAAAACCAAGACCTTTGAATCAAGTGAAAATTAGGTGGTTTCTCATCAGACTTATTGTGTTTATATACCAATAATATTTTCAGTTTTTAATATCTAAGTTTCCCGTTTTTCTAGTATTCGATGCGGGTTATGACGTCAGATGCCGTATGGTCTTATGTTAGTTTCAACATCGAAAACTTTATTAAGGTAGACATTCATCATAAAATTTTATTTTAATGGAAAAAAACGTCGATTAAATCTGTTCATTTACCCTGAAATATCGTTTAGCATGTCGCACCAAACGCCCTAATAAGCGGGACTCCTCGTTACGTCCCGTACGTCGAGTTACGTCCCACATGCGCAGTTTCCTTCTATAAACTGTTTTATTTACAGCTTTCAGATCAAGCAAGTGATTGCATTTGACTCTAAAAATTAGTTAAGGGACCACCCGCGGATCATGGCGCGCATAAATGGATTAACGAGATTCAATTACATTACCTTTCAAGCTAATCAAGTGTCGGTACTTGATTTGAATTAACATTAATTAGAGCAGATTTAAGCAACATAAAACAAATTGCTATGGTAGCATAGTTGGTTTAGTGCACGTATTTACAATTTTAGTACGTTAGGGTTTGAATCCAGGTTGAGTAACATATTTTCAGCATAAGATCACAAATGATTCCCTTTATAGTTAATGTATCTTCCACTCTTTACCATTTAAAAAATTTCAAGGTAGTAAGTATAACTTAATAATGACATATTCAATAGACCTATAAGTGGGATACCTATAATTAAAGTCAAAGAGACCTTATGATGTTATAATACTAACATTAAACATGTCATGCAGATAAGGTCAAAATTAAATTGCATTCGATAGATTACAGTATAATTAGTTCTAACCAATTTCTTGCTCCAGGCTAAACTTTATGCTACTCATGCCACAATGCTATTGTTATTTTAAAGGAGCCAATAAAAAATAAAAAAAATCACCAATTAAAAATAAATTAAAACCGTGTCAAGTCTCTGTGACTCTATTACATTTACACGTTACGAAGAAATATTACATTATAAAAATTATTATTGGTTTTAACTAAAAGCATATCTTCAATTTAAAGCATCAGTTTTGAAAAGCTTCCATTTTTGTTATTGTATATTTATTAAATTTTGTTTTAGTTATTTTTAAAAATACCAATTAAGCAAAATCATGGACTTAGAAGGTTAGGACCCGCATCTCCATACCTGAAAGCTTAAAATTTGCGAGCTCTTAAGCGTATGGTTTATACATACTTTTATCACTAGGTGCGCTAACTTATCTAAAAATTATTGCAGATTATCAGTTGAACCTATATGAAAATAAATCAATATCATAATTAGGCCCGGACTGGCTCCTTTGGGGGCCCCCTTACCAAGAGGAGAGAATTTTGAAAATCACATTTTCCAATATTTTGACACTTGCAAGATGTATAAAAAATACAAACCACTGTTACCCCAAGTACAAAACACTTTTTTGAGGCCTCCTCGGGGCCCCCTTGGGTTTGGGCCCTCGGCGATCGCCGACTAACCGACCTAGCCAGTCCGGGCCTGATCATATTGCATAAGATTCAAAAAATATTACTTTTTTTTTCAATGAAATATGAATATTTTCTAGTATAATAGTTTAGAACACATACGCTTAAGAGTTCGCCATTTTGACTCCTAGATACGCGTCCTAAACCTTCTAAGTCCATGGCAAAATTAAATGAGCAAAACATGATTAAAAACATGCTGATGTTTCTTTTCAATCCACTAAAATGTCTACATTTAACTATACATAATTACTATAATATAAATTGAAATTTATTTAAAATTATAATTTTTGCCAAAGACAATGTTTACATAAAGGGGGTTCCCTAGTACTAAAAATTGAAATAAATATTCTACGAACTTTTCGATGACCCCAGGGGGTGCAGAAGTCATCATCTGTCACATTAAAAATGTCCCAAAATATTTATTTCAATTTTTAATACTAGGCAGTCCTCTATGTAGGTACTATACATCCTCTTTGTTCTTGCTCATAAAATATAATTGTTTTTAAATATTTCATGAACAAGTTTAAATATTTAAACAATCTCAAAATGTATTATACTTTCTACGCACATGACAGGGCTATCAAACAATTAATTTATTATATACACTTTGTTTTCCACCTATAGCAATCTCAATATGCAAGCCTCCATTTTACCTGTCAGAATGGAGCCTTGTGGTTGCAGAAAAAGTTTAAATAAAAATTAGTTAAAATAAAGTTTAATAACAATAATAAATTTGCCCTTAAAATGAAAACAAAAATAATTTTGTTACAAAATCCGTTTTTCGTTTAAAAGAAAAAATTAATTAATTTCCTTTGTAACTGAGATATTTAATAAAAAATACAATTAGATAATAAAAATGTACACTTAGTTGCAACAAACTTGAAAAATATTAAATATTATTTAGGCATACCGCATTACAAAAGCAAATTTTAAAGCAATATGAGCAAAAGTGAATTCAAATATTTTCACGAATAAATGTGAATGATTGCACATTTAGAGCAATGCAAGAGAAAAGTTAATTTAAATTATCACCTACTACAAAAACTGTATCTAATATTATCTGACAATCAAATTTTCTTTTGAAAGTAATCTAAAAAAATCTATCACTAAAATGCTACCACTATTAAATTTAATTTCAATTATAATTAATCTTTTATTAAATGAAAAAATGTAATACACACCAAGACCGAATGGTTTTGAAGGTATGATGACGTCCGAATCTTTTCCAAAACTGCTGCGTGACCTCGACGGCAATCCACCCAACGGCTCACAATTCAAATCAGTCACACTTTCAGATCGAGGAATGTTCAGAGACTCTGTACTCAAATCCAATCTCAACAGCTGAAAAAAAAGAACTTAAGTAACACCAGCAAAAAAAAAGAACCCATTCAAAATTTAAATCACGCAAAAACAGCAACATACCCCATTTCTTGTTTCCAATGCCTGTTTTGCAATAAAATGAAAGAAAATGTAGAATGGCTTACAAATCTTAAAATGAAACTTACCTGTGAGAAATTAGGAACACTGGCTGTTTTCCTCATAAGTGGTTGTCCTTTGGCTTGCAAGAGTTCTTTAACGGCAACACTTTGTCGAAGCCGGTCTAATGTTAAAATACTCTCCACAGCACTCACACCCCGTGTGTATTTTTCTATATTACAAGAAATAAGTAAAATTTTCACACACAACAAATTAACAGTTACCTATGTAAGTTTCCCCATCACTCAAAGAAGAATCTTCACCGGAAGCAGCAATTTGTGCTAACGATTCCCTGTCTTCCAGTTCTTCACTAGCTTTAGGAATATTAGAAACAACTTCATAAGTAACCCCTGATTGAGTTATAAGATCGGATCTACCAATTTTTCTTTTAATCCGATCTGTAAAACTTTGTCTTTTATAAATATTTAAAGCAACTCTCTTCCTCAAAACTAGATCCATTGGGGCTGGATGAGACAATCTCACAGTGGTTTTCAAAATTAAGTACACTCGGTCGTTAGCTACAAGTTCAAATTATTTTATAATTTGTAAGATTTAAAAAACAAGTTCATTACGTTCTGTGACTTTGTTAAGGTGATTACTGTCGTGAATGGAGGAGTCCCAGGATGCCACAGCACAAACGTCCTTTTCTAAATGTTGCAAAATATGTAATCCATAAAATTTGTTACCGATTTCTTTTGAAAGTATCGAATTGTGACCAGTTATCGAAACTTCTTCTCCTGAATGATGGGTCGATAAATCATCAGCTAAAATAAAGTACATAATTAGAACCGTTCGTTAGTAATCTATTTATTAACTTGATTAACTTGGTGTAACGTCTCCAAAACGGCAATCAAGCCATTACAGGTGTTCCAAAACAAAAACTTAAGACTTATAACAGGATAAGACTGTTACACACGAATAACGAGACTACATGAACTAACTGACGTCGAATACTTTCAAAAATTTTACGAGACCCAAATTTCCAAAAACAAACTAACATTCGACGTGACAATGCTCCTTTTAGAATTAAGCACAAAGTTACATATCAAAATTTAACTATATATATTCCTACAAACACTGACGGCAGACAATGACGAAGATGACGATAATAATATTAACAATGGCAACGCCACCGGTTACGGTTCAAATCGGGGGAAGGGTCAAACTTTCTTATGGTTAGTCTCCTTTGCTTCGAAAGGTACGTTAAGGCGAAGCATCACCACGTTGGTGTAAAACCTTCTTTAAAAAGATTCGTTAAACATGTTTTTCAAGAAATGTTTATATATTTTTGGAATTTTATAAATTCAGCTTCGTAGCTCAATAGAATAATTGTTTCTTGATACTGTCAACTTTTGGTAATTCTATTTAGTAATACGTATATTAAAGAAATCTCGAATTCCAATATTCAGAATTTTCAAAAAAAGGAATGTCAAATTTCTTTTCAAATGTAGTAATAAAGACAATTATTGTAATACTTTAGTTTACAGAAACGATCATTCTATTGAGCTACGAAGCTGAATTTTTAAAATTCAAAAAATATCTAAATATTTCTTGAAAAACATGTTTAACAAATCTTTTTAAAGAACGTTTTACACCAATATTTAGTCACGTGGTGATGCTTCGCCTTAAGCTGGTGGTTCTCCTGGGTTAAATTGCCATCATTAACATAAAAAATCAGGGTACAGGCACCTGAAGGCCAGTCCAGCAAACTACCTACCAGATATAAAACAACTAAATATATGCTCACAGTGCCAAGGAAACTTGACACAGTTGCTGGTAGAACAAATCAAAAATTATCTCAAAGAAGTTAAAGAAGAAGATAAGCCAGGAGCTTCAGTGCAAGTGGTTCGAAAGAAACACACCCGTTCAGCAATAATAATAATAATAAAGAAGAAGAAATCCCAACTATGACCTCTACATGTATAGTGAAAACAAATCAAATCGGTGAACCGGACAAAATACTGTACTATTATATTATGCGCTATTCGATAATCCTAAATTTTTATTAATTTCAAGAATAGGACTGTTGCAGGTTACATTGTAATCTTTCTAAATGTAACCGACGTTTTAGAGTTGATGTAAAAAAAGGGGAGACAATCAAGTAGTCCCTACCAATATCATCCATTTTGAATGCCTATAGATTTAAATTGTAATTTTGAATTTTCGTTTATTAATAAAAAATTTCGGGAATCACTAACATAATTTTGAAAGATATGAATTATTTACGGATCTTAAGATCTAATAATTTTGCCGGCGTGCAATTCAGAATTTCTTCGCGGACCACCTGTTAGCTGGTTACCGTCGCATGGAAAGTCTCAGAGGTTTCATCAGTCAAAGTTCATTAGTTGTAGCTACAGCATCGAATAAAAATATTATTTTTAATTGATTTATTGCTTATTTTCAAGGATCCCGATCTTAGGTTAGAGTTTGTTGGAACAATTTTTAATCATAGAAAAGGATGAAGAAAATACTTTAATCTAATTGGCGCTTGCCAGATTTCTATCGAAGCAAGGCAAACCCCCACTGCATTGTGAATGGTACTTTAGGCTTGTTCACATTGAGGTTCTTGTCTTGCCTTGCTTGGTAGAATCTAGCAAGAACCAATCGGATTAAAGTATTTTCTTCTATCTTTTTCTATGTTTAAAAAATACCACTAATCCCATTGGTACTGGCTAGCTTCTACCTAACCAAGGCAAAACAAGAACCTTGATGTGAACATCGCTTAAATGTGTACTGTATAAAATAAATTTATAAATCAAATGCGGGACTGAATTGGGATTCCGTCCCGTTCCGCGGCATTGTTCTCTATTACATACTGACATTTACAGGAAACCGTCGTCAACAGATAGACTACTCAATTTTAACTCCGCCCATTCCCTCAATCAAAAAATGCTTTAAAACAAAGAATCACTACATGTGTGCCCACGGAGATGATTGACGTCAGATTGCTTGACGTAAAGGTCGAACTCCTTAAAAATGGATACCCAGAAAGACTCTTCAACAGAAGTTTGTTTAAGAGAAAATCACGATTACCAATACTAGAACCTGAATTAGGAACAAGAAATCTGAAAAGATACTTATACCATAAAATCACTTTCCATCCTTGGTTGATGGATAGAATAAATCGTATCTCCAAGGACACCTTACAAGAAAATAAGATTGGCATCACATTCCACACTAAAAATAAAGCTAACTTCATTTACAGTGTGCAATGTGGGATGGGGACGTTTCGCCCCCACCGTTTCGCCCCCACCGTTTCGCCCCCGCCGTTTCGCCACCGCCGATTCGCCCCCGGCGTTTCGCCACCAAGTTTGGTTTTACACTACATTCACACTTTGTGTTAATTTCTACTATTGGTCACGTTTAAGATCATTTTTATCATTTTTTAATAAACTTCCTCTATTGGTGAGTTATGTTAGGGCTAGGGGTTAATCAATCACATGAATTCGCTCTATGGATTCGAAAAATTGTTGCGCTCGCTTTCATCCCAGTGGAATTAGTAGCGGACAAATTCGACGCGCTCGTAGAAGACGAAAATTTTCCTCAAGATGCACTGCCCATTGTGGATTATTTTGAAGACTGTTACATAGGACGAAGAAACAGAACACAGACGAGCTCCTCAATTTTCTATTGAAATGTGGAATGTAATATATAACCGAACCATAAATGATCGTCACACGACGAATGATCACATCGAAGGCTGGCATCGCGGTTTTCAAAGCACTTGCAGAAATTTATTTCCAAACATTTTTCAATTTATTAAAAGTTTAAAAAAAGAACATGCTCAAAAGAGATATGAAATTTCACAGTTATTATTAGATGTTAGATCAAAAATAAACAAAACATACTATAGTATAATTTCAAAAAGAATAAAAAAACATCGCAGAAAGTTATGGAAGGATAGTTAATATGGATTATTTGTTGGGCATTTTAAAATCACCTGTTTTTTTTTTCGACTTTTAATTTATTTATTTTAGGGTCGAAACGGCGGGGGCGAAACGTCACATAACCTTCCTTGTGCTGCCCCCCCAGACCCCCCGGTTTCACGCCCATTTCATTTGTTTTGGTATAACAATGCTTTAATTAATTTTTTATTTAAAAAAATCTTTTATTTGAACGGGGCCGGATGTAGTGCAAATTAAACCGCTTGCCATGGGTACGTTTAATATAAATATTAGTTATACAATTTAAAATTCCCCTGAAATAGACGTGAAACCGGGGGGTCTGGGAATTAATTTTGTTTAATCGATTTATCGATTAATTTTTCTGAAAATAAATTTTGATTTGAAAAATTTTCAATGCATATTCTCATAAAAAATGGTACAAAGAACAATTTAAAAAAAAATTTTGCGAACTATTGCAAATAGGACTTTCAAAAGCCAAATTTTCAAAATTTGATTTTTCGGAGGCGGTCTTACAAGTTACAAACCATTTACAACATTTCATTGGCTCACGCAATACGGTTATGCCCCCCCCCCCAGAAAGTTTATAAATGTACAATGTTAAAAACATCCCCAGGGCCTTCCAACTCTGTAAATTGTGCTACTGGGAAGGGAGTGAATCTCGCTTTTTTTGCTGCAAAGGGTCTGACCGGTTAACCATGTTAAAAATGCCTTTTTTGAATTTGATGGTGGGAATTTTTTCGTAATGTTAAACGTATGTTATGTAAAAAGACAGCGTTGTGCAAAATTTCAGCTTTCTAATTTAATTCCTGTAGACTTTAGAGGGAAAAACCACTTTTTCACATTTCTTCATTTTTTTGGTACTAAAAGATATCCGAAAAATTTCAAAAAATTCAGAAAAATCAAAAATCATATAAGAAATATGAAGACAAATTTTGAAATTCTTTCACTATTAAATCTTTGAATTGAATTTTGCATTTTTGATGATGTTGCAGGCGGAATTTCGAGATGATTTTTTTTTTAAATTGTAGGTATTTTAAAGCAGAATTATGTCAATTTTTTTATACTACAGTATAGCTTCGATAATTGGGACATGCGTTAACTAGGACACTCCAGTAATTAGGACACTGCTACAATTGGGACAATTTTGTTCCGCATTTACCTCTATAATCGGGACACATAAAAATTGTATAAATTACGTGCTTTAACAGTAAATAAACTTTAGGGGAATCACGGGGAATCCAATAATTTTCTGCATAAGCATCGAAAAGCATTAGATTTGCGTTTTATTTGTCCATTTATTCAGTTTGTTAACGTTAGTCAAGCTTTGTTCTCAAGTTCATATTTGAATAATTTACTAAAAATGAAGCGAAATCATAAAACGCTTATGCTTCAAGAAAAATGTAAAATTTTAGATTTTCTTGAGAATGACAAAAGTATTCGTCATGTAGCCGAAATATTCGGAATACCAAAATCGACAGTTTTTAATATTAAAAAAAATAAAAGTAAAATTAAACAGTTTGTTTCAACTACATTTCAAGGGCCAGGTATATTATGGCTTCACAGTTAAAATTTTGGAAAAATTAAAAGAGAATTTATATTTTATTAGGTTCCAAAAAAAGTCTTCGTCAAGGTGAACATCCTAAGGTAGAAGAAGCTTTGTATGCATGGTTCTTACAACACAGAAGTCTTCATGTACCAATTTCATCAGAAATTTTATGCAAAAAAGCTAAATTTTTTTATAAAGAAATAGTAGAAGGTAATTTTTTAGCAAGCTCTGGGTGGTTGGATAAATTTAAAAAGAGGCATGGAATTCGATTTTTAAAAATTTGTGGTGAGAAAGTGTCCAGTGATACAACTGCAATAGATCCATTCCAAGCAAAGTTCCTCAAGATGGTTAAAAAAATGAACTTATCAGAAGACCAGGTGTATAACGCTGACGAAAGTGCTGCATTTTGGAAAACTTTACCAACTACAACGTGGGTTCACCAAAAAGAACAATCAGCTCCTGGCAGAAAAATTTCCAAAGATAGGATAACATTCATGCCTTGTTCTAATGCGACAGGTACTCACAAGCTACCATTACTTATTCTCGGAAAGTCTGTCAAACCCAGATGTTTTAAAAACATCGACCTTCCTGTCGAGTATAGAGCCAGCAAAAAAGGGTGGATGACCCAAACAATTTTCATGGAGTGGTTTAAAAACTGTTTTATTAAGCAAGTAACAAAATTTTTAAACGAGAAACATTTACCAGAAAAAGCACTGCTTTTAATCGATAATGCTCCTTCACATCCAACAGAAAATGCATTAAATTTTAATCCAAATTTCGTAGTTATGTTTTTGCCCCCTAACTGTACAGCAATAATACAATCAATGGATCAAAATTTGATTCAAAATGTTAAAGTGACTTACAGAAAAAAATTATTATCTTATTTAATATCTCAAGAGAATGATTTAACAACCACTTTAAAGAGTTATAATTTGAAGGAGGCTGTCATGAACTTGCATCAAGCATGGAATGGTATAACAGAGAAAAATATAAAAAAAAGTTGGGCGCAACTGTGGCCAAAAGGTCAATGGGACGAAGATGATGAAATTCCTTTAAGTCAGTTGAAACAAAAATGGGAATCAACATCAATAAATGCAGATTTAAACATCATGAAGCAAATGTTGAATTCATTTGATCGACAAATTAGTTATGAGGAAATCTGTAATTGGGCAACTGGAAAAAATGAAAATATGCCAAATTTTACAGATGATGATTTAATTGCAGAGGCTTTAAAAGCTGAAGATACTGTTTTGCATATTACTGGCTCAGATTGTGCTGTAGAAGAATCTTGCAATAAAATCTTGCATAAAGATGCTGTTTGGTCATTTTCACAATGCATTCAATGGGCAGAAGAAAATAATATTGCGATACAAGATATTCTTTTATTAAGAAGATTGAAAGAAAACGCCAGCACACATTTTTGTGAAAATATCAAACAGCATACAATTAGTGATTATTTCAAAGAAAGTATTCCAGTATGAAGACCTAAGACTTATTGTTTATTTCTAAAAATATGTAATACTAGATGATTAAAATATGTTTAAAATTCATTAAAAAAGTTTTTCTTGTGTTATTTAAATAGTTTTATAAAATACTTCTATAATCGGGACAATTCGAAAATCGGGACAGGTTGAACATTTTATCTGTCCCAATTAGTGAAGCTATACTGTATTACGAAAATTCTAACATGATTCAAATAATTTTTTTAAAACTTGATCAATTCTTATTTCGTGGAATTTAATAGTGAAGGAATTCCAAAAATTGTCTTCATATTTCTTATATGATTTTTGATTTTTCTGAATTTTTTCGGATATCTTTTAGTACCAAACAAATGAAGAAATGTGAAAAAGTGGTTTTTCCCTCTAAAGTCCACAGGAATTAAATTAGAAAGCTGAAATTTTGCACAATTAGCTTGATGTTAACTGTACAACGGTGTAGTTACAAGTGGGAGCGATCTGCATAGCATCACTTCGTTTACAGAGTATCGTGGAGGCGGAGCCTCCTTCACCTCTTTCAACGTCTTGGAACATCGCATGGATGGTTTAGTGAATATAAAATCTTCTGCAAGCAAGGAGTCTCAGCACGCACGATGTTTTGCTGTAATTACGCGATTGGCAGTAATCAGCCTTCGAGAGATTAATAGCAAAAATTCGTTTTTCCTACGTCGAGAAGTTGGTTTGCGGAACGTATGTTGCTGGGCGGTCCGTACTCGCCGAGTGTAAAATCAACGCAATTAACATGGACCGATGATAGAATGCCCGAGAAGTTCGAAAATCGAGCGAAAATTGGCAACTTTAAAATCGATTATTGGCCAATCTAATCGATATACGACATTCCTCCGTATCAAGATCGCTTTATTTTTAAAAGCTTTTATTTAACTTGGTGTGACCGTTGTCCGTCCCTTGGACTTTTTCGAGGCCGTTTTTAACCAACTTCCCGAAGTCCTAGAGAGCTGAAATTTGGAACATAGCTTTCTCTTGCAGCGAATTTTCATATATTAATTTTGTGTCCCAAAATTCCGCGAAATAAGCGAAAAATCGGGAAAAAACTGAAAATAATAAAGCGCATGCGTGGCTGCGCATTGTACAGTTTTACCATACAGGGTGAAAAGTTACATTACTAAATCGCATTCGCATTTTTAAGGGCCGCATTCAGGGTGAAATATTTTGTTTTAATGATGTATACAGGGTGAAGCATCAAACATCAAAAACACATACCATAAGAATTCTGATAGGATGAAGCAAGAGCTGTATTTGACAAATATTACTAAAAAATTATTTATTCATTACTTACAAGGACGTAGACGCGTTTCCCCATCTGTAAGTCGAATTTTGGGGTGAAATTGGCATCATACGTTAGAGCCTAAATGAACATTCATTATTGGTTTAGGATTACTTTTTGTAATCGAAACAAAAATTGTACGATCTAACATCTGACACCAAAAACTTCAAAAATATAACGAAAATAGAAAAACACGTCTACCCCCCCCAATATTTCGCGAATAACTCCGCGACGGTTGAGGCTCAAACGAAAAAATGGAAGCTCACTTAGACTCTAACGATGCTTTAACGTTTGACACCAATTTCACCCCAAAATTCAAATAAAGAGGGAAATAGAAAAACAAGACCCTCCCCCCCAAATTACTAGCAAGAAGTTAATCATTTACCATACAGGGTGAAAAGTTACATTACTAAATCGCATTCGCATTTTTAAGGACCGCATTCAGGGTGAAATTTTTTGTTTTAATGATGTATACAGGGTGAAGCATCAAACATCAAAAACACATACCAGAGGAATTCTGATAGGATGAAGCAGGAGCTGTAAAAAACATGACTTTTCTTCTTTAGGTGCCTATCCGATTTCGGATGTACGGCGATCCCCCCGACTTAACCAAGAAGGCTCAGATCAATTTTGGACTTAATTAGATCATTAACATTTTAAGGATTCTTATTGGCATATTACTCTCGGTGGTTTGCCATTGCCTTCCGAGGGGAGACGGTCAGAATAAAGTTCTTACTTTACTCGGATTCGAACCGGGTATTTAGCGTTCATAGTCAACTCGCGTTAGCACTATGCTGCGACCGCCTCCCACTTAGTCAAACATGACTAAAAAATTAAAAATAAAAAATTAAATAAAAAATTAAAAATTTTTAAAAAAAACCTTTTATTTAAAATTAAAAAAGTGCACTAAAAAATAAAAAATAATTTTAATAAGAATAAACAGAGCTTCTTGGAAACATCAATATAAAAGCGTGGGGCTATCAATTGCTTACTTACCTCTAAATAAATAGCCCCACGCTTTTATATTGATGTTTCCAAGAAGCTCTGTTTATTCTTATTAAAATTATTTTTTATTTTTTAGTGCACTTTTTTAATTTTAAATAAAAGGTTTTTTTTAAAAATTTTTAATTTTTTATTTAATTTTTTATTATGTTTTATATCTAATTCTATTGAGTTTTCCTTCAGAAAATTTTAAACTCTCGAGTCCGGGTTATGTAACTGCTCTCAAAATTTAGTTTGATACATCCGTGGTTTGATATATGTTTTTCCAGTCCGCCTCGACCCAGGTGTTTAAATTTGTATCTCAAAAATGTTTTATGACCATTTAAGTGATGATATTTTGGTCGAAAACATTTTTTTAGACTTTGAACCATTATAACAAAAAAGATAAACATACAAATTAAACATATCTTGTTTATAATAATTAATTGATCTAAATACATTCTATTTCTCAGAAAATATTCACAAATTTGGACTTTTTATTTGGACCCCCCCCCCATAAATTAAATTTCTTTTCATATTATTGCTCAGAATAAAAATACACAACGTTGTTTTAATTTTACAGACTTTGTACCTTTTAAGGCAACGGAGACCCCATGCTAAAGGTTGAAAACGGTTCAATATCAAAAAATGAAAGTTGCTAGAAAATGATTTTGTTGTTCAAATGTGTACTTTTATATTTATTCCCTTTATGTGATCAGATAGCGTGGAAAGGGAAAGGAGGATATTTAAATGTGGTCAGTCGGCACAAAAACCTGCTTTTATTCAGTTTCAAACCATTTCCAAAAAATCTTGCAAAAATTAAAAATAATAATGTCTACAGAATGAAATAACTAACATTTATTAACAACAATGTTGAACAGAAAACAGAAACAACTACATAAACAATTGACCAGAATACAACAAAATAACAATAACTAACAGCTTAGAAGTTTTTTTTAGGAAAACCAACATGACATTGTGAGTTCCATTACAAATCACATACAAAATCAGAAGTATCAACAACAAAATTTGGTCCAATTCTTAATATGGAACATTTTAACATAAATAACATCATACAATTTTGGTAACCTGTTAATCATCATCATCATCATTATCATTGCCTTCGTTACGATGCTCAAACAACTCCTTCAATTTATTAATCTTTTCATTAAAATTGGTAGAAAGTTTAGTATCACTGTCGACCAATTTTTTATATTGAGTTTTATAAACCGCATTTAAAGCAAAAATGCTTTCTTTCACATTTTTTATAAGGTTGTCCAAAGTATCAATCTTATCATTGTATTCTGCTTCTTGTTTAACCCTATCGTCTTTCTCTTCTTCGATCTCTTTCAAGTGATCTTGAATTTTTTGTTCGATGCATTCCTTCTCAGTGTTGTGTTCCAAAGTGGCTAGTTGTGCAGCCTCCTTTTTCGCATTTATACTCTCGTTCAGTTTACCGGTTTCTTCATCAGCTTCATTAAGGAATACAGTTTTTTCTTCACGGGCGTCACGCAGTGTTTGAAGTTCTTGGGTTTTTTTTGAAACAATATTCTGAATTTCTTTGAGTTCTGTAGCGATTTGTATTAAATTGTGAACACTGCTATGCAGACGTTTAAAGTCGTCGATTACGGGCTTTTTACGTTGGACAGCACCAGAGGAAACTCTTGAAGTACTTGCTACTTGGTCACATTCTTTAGTCAAGATTTCTTTCAGGTCTACAAGATTCTCGTAATCATCTAATTTGACGATTTGTTTGTTTAAATGTTTTATATTGCGTTTAATTTCGCTAACTGAGCTCTCCTTGCTTTCGTATGTAGCAATCAGAGCTCGTAGATCCAACTTCAACTTGTAAATACGAGACATTTGAGCCCTTTCATCTTCTTTAATTTTTTTATAGCGCTCTTTTGCTTCAATATTTTTCATGTCATAATAATCGAGCCGGCTTGCGGAAAGTCGAAGTTTCTCGATAGCCTTCATGTTTTCCTCTGTTAAGTGATCCACCGTAGCTTGTTTTAATTTTTTTTCTTCGACTGATTGACGAGCCCTACTGGCGACATCCTTAAACATATCTTGTCGTTCCTCGTAATACATCAAAAACGATAAGAGCAATTTAAATCTGATTACTGTACGTTTGGAAGTCGGAGCGTACAAATCGGTGGCGATCAATGTACAATCCAAACCTTGTTTATTGAATAACTTCATATACTTATTAACATACCTCATTAATTCAATAAGAGTTTCATCTTGCTTGCGCACATCCGGACGTTTACTACCACAAACTGTTTCATTTAACTCATCTAAGTTTTGTCGCAAGCGTCGATAAAAGGATACAACAAAATCTGTCGTAGGCTCCTTCAATTGTTGTTCGGAGATTTCAAATTCGGGCCAAAGAACGTTCACATAATTAATCACTTCTGCTATTGTTGCTTTTGCTGCCATATTAAATAAATTGATAGTACTTGATTGAATTAGAAATAAATTTAGGAACTTCAAAGCTATCACTTTTTGAAATGAATACCATAGCAACATAAAACAAATAAGCGCGCCATCTATGACCGCGCAAATAATAATTAATCTAAAGGCGAAGCTACATCAAATAAATACAACATTCAGAGCGATTTTTTACTTACACTAAACTTGAAATCAATTTATTAATTTAAATTAAATTAAAACGTAATTTAAAATTTGTATAATCTACCATAAAATAAAATTTTACGGTATTATAATTGAAAAAAATTACATCTTATAAGCTAAAGGAAAAAACCCTCCATAACTAATCATCAATGGCAAAATTGACTCCAGTTTGAAGAAATTTAACACATTTGAACAATTGTATGCACAAACAATTACGACCTACATTTATGTCAACAATCCCACGAAGTTAAGACTGCACAATTTTGGTAATCTGATAAACTGACGGGCACGTCGCGTATATTTTTGCGACCCGAATGAACTTCTTGATCGGTCGACGCATGTTGCTTGGAGCAAATGTAAGCGAGGGATTCAATAAGTTCAATTATGATATAGGGTTAAAAAAAAGGTCATTCGTGTGGCCCGCGGTAATTTTGCATATCAAGAAATGGCCCACGGCTGAAATGAGTTCTTTCCTGCGATGACTTTAAATTGCATACCTTTTTAGTTCCAATAGGAAAAATCCCCTCCTACCCAATTTCCCATACGCCATTAATTACGGCAAGTAGATGCATGCCCGACATAACCAACCTTCCCTCTTTCATGCAATAAGAAGAATAGGAATAAATCAAGAACAATCAGACCAAGTTGGATGGCGGTGGATGGAACCTAAATATGAGTAGAAGACTCCATAGATTGAGGACTACAAGATGACAATTATATGCCGACTACTGAGAAGACTATGGAAACCCATTAATCTCCATGTACAGCAGCTACCATAAGTAGGTTACAAAAAAATTTGAGTTTTTAATTCTATGTTCATTTTAATATATTTTAACACGTTCATTTCAGAATTTTTCGATAACAAAGACACAAGATGGCAAAATTTCATTATTTAACTACAGAAAAGCGTAAATTAGTATAATAGAAGTTTGAATCTGGCATATTATTAAAAAAATTGTAGAAGTTTTTAATAAATCAACCACTTCAAATTTTCAAAGTGATAAAATCATTCAAATATGAAGGTAGAGCAATGCCTATATTAAGAATCACCACCCAAAAGAGGAGATATAAAAATACAGACATTATCTTCTGTTAGTCATACGATATCAGCTCCAAATATTACAGCAAAACTCGAAAATGCATGGTAAAATGTTCCATCAACCCAAACTATGAGGGTTGTCTGTAAAATAAAGTCTCCAAGGCGCTGGAGTCGTGAGGAACGCTTTAACGCAAGATCCGGCTACACTGGCGTGTAGCTTGGTTCCTTAACTACAAATTCCCACCACTCTGAGCTGTCTGCGACATTTAGTCTTGGTTTGGTAGCCATTCGCGATGGAGCTTCCACTCGCCGCTACCGCCAGGTGTGAGATTCGTTTTTTGTGTGCTAAGGACACTACGCCTATAGAATTTTATCAACAGACGGAAAAATCTCGCGCGGGATGGAATGTCAATTTAGACCCGCGCGAGACGGAATGAAAATTCAGTCTCGAATTTTTCCGTCCCGCATTCACCTCTAGATGGATATCAAAAACGTGCAAAAATGATGCAGTTTAAAAAAGGGACGTACAGACGTCCATGATAAACAGCATGCCGGACGGCCATCGGTTTTGGACGAAACGATTGCAAAAGTGGAGAGGGTAATGCTTGAAAATCGACGGGTGACGATTCGGGAGCTGTGCGAATTGATCCCTAATGTCAGTAAGGCTACTATTGACAAGATTTAGACAAAACATTAATTTGGATTATCACAAGGTGTGTGGAAGGTTGGTCCCCAGAATGCTCACCAAAGATCACCAACGGCAATGGGTTGATGGGGTAACGTTACACCTCTCCTTCAGCCAGGACCTAGCACAAGAAAATTGGGATCTCGATTGGGTACCTCACTGTAATGTCCCCTTGTTAGTTTAAGCCTTAAGACTTGTTATTTCCAACATCTGCGTCGTTTCCTTAGCAGAGTTAGTTCCATGAGCATATGAATAGTTTACATCCATTAGGTAGCTTGCTAGACTTGCCTTCAGATGTGCCTACATCCTGGTTTTTATGCTAATGGTGGCAATTCACTAACCCAGGGGACCACCGCCTTAACGTGCCTTCCGAAGCACGGAGACTAGTCATAAGAAAATTTGACTTTCTCCTGGTTTGAACCAATGCATTCGCATCCAACTGCGTTAGCTGAAAGGCAATGACCGTCTCTTTATTTTATTTTTTTACACTTTATTTAAATCATCTAAAAGATTTAATATACATAAAGCTAAAAGGTTAATTGGTGACCATTTTATATTACAATAAGGCAATGCACCTAATACAACTCCCCAAGAGGGGAGATTCTTGAAAATCACATTTTCCGCTATTTTGACCCTTGGAAGGTATTTAAAAAATTCAAACCACTTTTACCCCCAAGTATAAACCACATTTTCTTGAGGCCCCTTCGGGGACCTAACCAGTCCGGGCCTGGACATCAGGTGAAATTTTAAAAACCCCTAATTCAGTCAATTTGGAGAAAATCGATTTTGAAGAACGAATTAATATGATTCCTGTATAAATTGCATTTGGATTATACCATGTTATAAGATGAATCCTACGGCACACGCCACTGGTAGTCACACCCATGACACAAGACAAAGAAACCAATTACAGACAACGCGGGTCAGGCTTAAATGTTGTGAAGGCGGAAACCTGGGCGTCAAATTGTTTAATAAGTTGCCAGAAAGTGTCAAGGACCTTCCTTTGATGCAGTTCAAAAGGAGAATCAGGGAACTTCTGATCGGAAAAGCTCTGTATGAAGTCTCGGAATTTCTCCAATGAGTTGAGATGAAAACCAGCAGCATAATATGCAGCTGATCTCCACTGTTTTAAACAAAATATTGTTGTATTGTATAATTTTATTTCTGTTTAAATAAAGATTATTATTATTATTGACCAGAAGTTATAAAATGACGTAAAGTATGAAATTTTTTATAGATAATATAAAAATTTGCAAGAAATTAATCTAAAATGTGACCTAATTTACCTACTTACCATTAAGATCCAAAAATAAAACAGGTACGTAAGGTTCCATTCCTAAAGATGGTTCCCAAACAGCAGGAGCACCTGGAATTCCAGAACCAGCAGCAGGAACCAACACAGCATTCCTTTCTTCGGTTAAATTAACCCATTGATCCACTAAACTTTGTTCTCGTTCAAAATCTTGCTCACTTTTGTCAATTTTGTCAATTAACATTTTAATCTGTTGTTCTAAATATTGCCTTCTTCTCATCAAAGCTTCACTCCACTTTTCTCTTAAAATAGCTAAATCTTCATCCTGATATGAGTCGAGTGGTCTTTGCAATCTTGATCTATGCAGAACACTTCCCACTTCAATTTTAACGATAGATTGGCATATGATGGGAAGTGTTCCTGAATTTTGTACCGGTTTAACTCGAACTTGTATTCGCCTTTGTTGACCTTGTCTTAGTTGATAAACACCACCCGTTAACATGTCTCCTTTATTACTAACTTCGACGGGGGCATATTCTCCCTGATCATTTAATTCTTGTATTTCAACCCAGAGCTCAATCTTTCTCGTTAATTCTGACCATCGGTCGGCTAATGAACGAGCTTTGGCAAGTTGTTGTTGTTCCACTTCCCAACCGGGTTTTGTTCGCGAAAATCCAGCACATCTATGTCCCCACACTTCAATTGATAAAGCACCTTCCGCACAGTGCTCTAAAAATTCCTCCGTTATTGGAATATTAAAATCTTTACTATGATCAAATTTAAAATTTGAATCTTTTTGTCCTACATGGGGTACACTTGGAATTTCTGTAGCGGTAGTAGACGCTACTACTATAGCATCTGGATGGTTCCAAAAACTATATTGACAAAATACAAAATTTGATAATGAAGGAGGTAATCCAGATGCTTGTTTGATATGCACTCGACAAGTGACTTGTGCACTACCATTCAGTTCATCATCTTCGTGACTGCTATCACACGAATTGTCTGATCCAGCCTCACATATTCGATCTTGAGGAAGAATACCAGATACGCGACTCAATTCCACCTAATTTATAAAAAATTCATTAGGTCATCATATCAACACACATGACAAAATAAATTACCTGCAATCTTCCTGCAACTTCTCCTTGCTGACTAATAATTGGAGTGTGATAATCTAATCGCACATCATGAAAGAGAGCTTCTAAAAATATATTTGCAACTCCAATTAAGTTATGATTTTCTTGCGACTCATAAAAAGGATCCATGGTATTTGGTGCAATTGGATTCTTTAAAGGAATACTCTTTTCTCTTCTTTCATCGTACATTTCTCTCATATCAATTAATTTATTTTCTAATTTTTCCATACTCCAAACTTGACTTGCAGCGTTGATTCGTTTTACTAATATAGCAGGTTCGCTGACAAATGATCCTTTCTAAAGATTCAACTTTAAATCAAATTGGTTACTAAATTGAATAAAAATAAAACAAACCTTTCTGTTGGGACTTAAATTAGCTGGAGGAATTTGTAATGTAACACTAAATTTAGTTTGATTTCCGACTTCTTCGGCTAATACGTTAGCTTCTTTCACCAGAGAATTAGCACGTAGTATATCGGCTTTTAATTGGCCTAAACTTCGTTTGAAAACTTCATCACGTTCCTGTGCCCACTTTTCAACCCTCATTTGTGTGGTCGGTGTACAAGGTGTTGTTTTGCCAAATCTTAATGGATCGTAGGAATATGGTGGATAAGGAGTTGAGGGTGACATTATATTTCTTAAATGCTGGAATTGGCGTTCATATTCTTGTCTTTGTTTTTCTAATGCAACTTGTTTGTCTTCTTCGTGCTGCCGTTCTAAACGAGAAATAGCAGCTTGTATTGGGTCGTTACTTAACTCGTTAAGCATTAACTCTTCTCGAGCAAAATTATAATCAATATTTTGTGCTGGGGTTTGTGGCTCAGAAGTAGAAGCTAAAATAGAAATGATTAACCAATGTGAAAGAAGTGAAGATAGTTTAAGTCTTACAAATTGATTTTGGACAGTTTACACGAAAGAAGTGATGATTACCCCATACTATTCTATCACCATGATATAGTTGAGTGTATTCCGTCATTTGAGAACCATTTATAAAAGAACGAGCATTTACAAGAGGTTCCATGAAGAGACACCCATCTTTAATATAAATAATACAATGTTCGGGTTGAATTCCCAAACCAGATAACTGAATATCTGCATCTTTAGCACCCACTACCGTTCTGTCCTGCAAAATTTTAGAAAATAAATACACATTAAACTACAATAAATAATAAGCTGGGATGCAAAACTAAGGAGAAGCTAGAATAAATTTAAATCCTTTTTCAGATTTTCTGCAATTGTATAATAGGTTCCAATAACTATAACCTTCCTACATGGCCGTAATCCCCCCTAAAGATGTATTTTATATAAAATTAATATCAAAATATCTTCATATTGCGAAGATACTGCTCAAGCTTATGTATTTGTTGAAATACGACAATATTGTTTCGAAACTACAAATAAAATAAGTAAAAGTTTGCCCTATAGTATTTACTTCTTAGTCGCTAATCGTACAGGATTAAGCAATAAGCTGTTAAATAACTGTAGGGAGGAATGGAAAAACTGAAAGTGTAAACA
Organism: Rhagonycha lutea; assembly: GCA_958510855.1. Taxonomy (NCBI): domain Eukaryota; kingdom Metazoa; phylum Arthropoda; class Insecta; order Coleoptera; family Cantharidae; genus Rhagonycha; species Rhagonycha lutea. The sequence goes on from OY294042.1 coordinate 18,178,534, forward strand.
AAAATGAATCAATCCAATCGTTAGAGGGTTTGAAACAACACAGTGGTATGCTGACTGTCCTGGGGGGATTGGAGATTAAGAAAGCGATTTTAAACAGGAAGAATCAAACCAATCTATAAAAGGAGCTACAGAACATCAGCTCACCACTGTTGTTCCAACCCCTTTAAATATTGGATAGATTCAATTTTTTGTTTTCACTTTCAGTTTTTCCCGGTTTTCCATTCCTCCAGCTTATCCCATAATCCTGTACGATTCGCCACTAAAAGTTTCCTAAATAGGTCAAACTTCTACTTATTTTATTTGTAGTTTTGTGCACTTGATAATGAAGTAGTTAATCTCTTTGAAACAATATTGTCGTATTTCAACAAAAACGTAAGCTTATCAAGCAATTTTGATTTTAATTCATCATGCTCTGCACAGAAAGTGTTACGTTCAAATTATCGAATATATTTTATATGAACCTATGGGTCACATGGACAAGCATATCCCTAAGCTGACGTAGGGGCGTAAATTTAATGTCTAAACCAGTAGCGGATATAACACACAGTGGGTCTCGGTGCAAAAATCATTCATGGGACCTTACTTGCAAGTATTTTTTAGAGACCTGAAGAATTTAGGGGCCCAGTGGCTCCGTACCAAACTGCCAGGTGATACGTCCGCGCCTGGCGTAAACTTATGTATATGGTTCCATGTGGCCTGCTGACGCCGCATGCGTTTTGCCGCTTCATAAGAAAGAGGAAGTCTTAGTCAGTGAAGTTAGAAGCTTATCATTCAATCACAGCCACTACGAATCGAATCCACACTATGACAGGTTCAAGTTAAGAAATCTTTGGGCTCACCAGAGTACTGTACAGTTTTTTGTGATTAGAAATTACTGATAGTATCGAATAGTAGGTATTCAAATAGTAATTGAACTAATAAGTGCTCATGCATAATGAGCGTAAGAATTCAAATTCAAAATTTGAGCTTTCCGATATGTTTTTATTCTAATTCTTATTGTCTCAACGGGTGTGGCTCATTTAATCCACCTGCACTGAAGCAAACTAGCTTATTGTACCCCGTTCCATGCTGAGATCTTAGATGGATTGTGAGGTGGAAACCTATCAGATAAATCCTTGGTCATCAACAGTGTGGATGTCCTCTGGAAGGCCGAGCTTTAAGAAATTCTGTTCGGTTTGGTTCGTCGACCCTACAAGGTGGTACGACACGGTGACCGGGACCGCCTGTCCGCGATTCGAACCCAGAATTTCCGCTCTGAACTCAACCAGCGATCACATCAAGCCACCACTGCGGATATGTTACATGAATAGCTCATGCACAGGCTTTCACTTTCCCATTTACACAGTAAAGGAAAGTATTGTGATCGAGTCAAAAACCAACTTTGCGTAGCACATTCGAATTTTGATTCAAAGGTATAATTTATTTTAATCGTGCACGATTTTTAGAACAATGACTGGATGTGTGTGGACATCTTTTCGGTTACGATTACGACCAAACGCGCGCACCAGTGACTTAAAAATTTTGCATACTAGTTGGAACAAGCGGTGTAAAGAACTGATTAGATTTTGGTTGAAATCCATCTACCGAAACTTGATGACGCGCAAGAATTGATCAACGAGATTCCCTTCGTTTCAAAAAAAATTTTTTATAATAATGACCGATTATTGTATGGTTATTTAAAATATAGAGCAGGGTCGGCAACCTTTTGATGTAAGAGGGCCAAAAATTTTACGTGGGGATTAGTGCGGGCTGCACTTTTTTGCAAATCCACTAAAAAAAGCTCTTTTGTTTGAAAACGAAGTGCAAATTCACAAAAAAAGAGCTTTTTTGGCTTTCTTCTACGAAAAAGCAAAAATTGTAAAGGCGTCCACCATGTGGTCTCATTATTCAATGATAAAGGCGATGATGAAAGTACATCACGATATTGATATTGGCGGTTATCACAAATTAACGGGTTTCCTAAAAAGGAAGAACGTCGGGTACGTTCCGAAGAAATCGCGTGTACTTTCTTCGGACCATGTGGCAAATTTTTTAAGGGTGGCACCGTCCGAGCAATATTTGGTGGCTAAAGTAAGTAATTTTTTAACTAAAAATTGTACTATTATGAATGACGTTTTTTTTTTCAAACCAGTTTCAAACCAGCAACAAAATCTAACAACTTCGGTGGATTTTAATCGGTTGTTTCAAATTAATTCTTGCTCAAATTTTAATATAACTGTTAATTTAAATGGTGGTAATAAAAATTTGTAAGTCTTTTTACTTCCCCCCCCCCTGTTTTACTTTTCCTCCCGCTGTTTTACTTTTCCTCCCGCTGTTTTACTTTTCCTCCCGCTATTTTACTTTTCCTCCCGCTAATTTACTTTCCCCCCCCCTCCTAAGAAAAGTGGCACTTTGCTCCCGCAAAACTGGGCAAAAAAACATCTTCCGTGTAGCAGTCCGCCACGTTTTTTTTGCCACACCACTTCACAAAATCATCGTATTGTTTTTCATATAACTTCCTCGACTTTGAAGGTAATGCTTCCACACAAGCCAACTTAGCTGCTTCAGCTATTTCAATATTAGAACTCATTTTAAATTTTAATTTACGATCTTTTCACACTCACTTTTCACTTTTTTTTCTTTCCTTTCAATCTGAATCTGACTTATGGGGCATACTTTAGCTTAGCTAATTACCACCAACTTAAGTTGGTATTCCAACTTAAGTTGAATTACTCAATCAACACTTTGTCTGGCTTTAGACTGTATGGTTGGTAATTCTCGCTTATTCGAACAAATATTTGCTTTGAATTTCGTAATTGGCTTTCGGAAAGGCAAAAAATAGTATATTCGCGCTCGGGAGTAAAGTGACTTTTCGTCCTTCGGGTAATTTTTACCCTCGGCTGCGCCTCGTGTAAAAAACCTTTACCCTCATGACGAAAAGTGGCACTTTACTCCCTTGGTGTATAATATACTATTTTCAACCCGGCCGCGGGTTGCCGACCCCTGATATAGAGGGATAAAATGCTTTTATCCCGCTTTGGTCGCCCAAGAAGTGAATGTGAAGGCGAACAACTATGCCCTTCATGTATGGAAGCGATATCAGCTCATTTTAACATTTTATTATGAAATAGAGCATGGAACAAAAAAGAAACCAGAATAACTGCTTTAAGTTTTCCAAAAAAATCTTTGGGTAATGATGATTTCTGATAGGACACTGCATATTAATCATTTCTTAGGTTACAAGAGCATAAGGTATTTTCAATTTGATTTTTAAATTGTAAGTAGAAAATTACAAATTTAAAAAACCCCCAACCCAAAAAAACTCTAAAAAGTAAAATAATAATTAAATCGATCTAACCGTCGCGTCGTCGTGTCGGGGGACCGACGGGATTTGCACAGAACGATTTGGTATTGTTAATATTTGCTTAACGGCCCCCGACACGACGACGCGACGGTTAGATCGATTTAATTATTATTTTACTTTTTAGAGTTTTTTTGGGTTGGGGGTTTTTTAAATTTGTAATTTAATTTTTATTTAGTGCTTTTTAAAGTTTATATATTACTCCCACCTATTATGTAAATAATTTTTATTTTTCGATGTTCAATATAATATATTAATTTTTACTCCACCCTGTATATAAAATAATGGTTTGAAGTGGTTTGAACTTTAAATTTTAAATGTAAATGTCAAATAATGAATGTAGTGCATGCGCACTAGATGCGGCTTACTGGGAATTCCTCGTTTATGTGGGGTATAAAAAATTATATTCTTTCTTTTTTCTAATTTTCCGGCCAACTTTTTTAATTTTTCTCTCCGTAAGAACCATCCTTGGACTATGGAGAACATTTAAAAAAAAAATTAGCCAAATTGGTGAATCCGTTTGGGAGATACGTGTCCTCAAACAAAGAGCGCACACACACACACACACGTTAAACTTATAACTCCCCTCTTTTTGGGTCGGGGGTTAAAAATAAAGAAGAAAACATGGTTTCGCGTGTTATAGGTGAAAAATTTCTATACGACAATAAATGGCGTAAAGTGGTAAGTGAATAATTACCTGATAATTTTATGAAGCATAGATATGTGATTATTTTGTAGGCCGAAATCTTACTCTCAGTAAGAAGTCCGTAAGATGGGTTAGTAATTTACTGGCAGTATTAATTTGATGATCAATTTGTAAGTTGCATGTATGTAGCTTAGTTCCGAGTGGTGCTTACCAATCGGAAAACCCTTTTAGTGTTGTTCCTTCCCTTGGAAGAAATTTGAGACCAGAATTTTTAAAAATGTGTGGTTTCGATTATTATCAACGTCTTCTATGTTATATAGACAAATTTTATTCTTCATGTCTGTAATTTGATAACAAATTGAACTGAGACCAGCATTTTTTAAATTTGTTACAAATTATCATCCCAAATATTGTTCTAATTTTACTTAAAAGATTTGTTTTGCGTAACCAAATCACCGGGCTTTACTTTTCTTGTCTTTAGTTAAACAATACAAAATAATTTGTTATTTTTTAGGCATCACTTTTGGGAGATACGGCGTCAGATTACACTAGGCAACAGAAGCAGCCGTTGGTAAAGAAAACCGTAAGTTTTCCAAAACTTTTAATGATTAGTACTTGTTAACTTTTTATCTTTTTGCAGACACCTATCCCAAATTCATTGTATGGAGGTCGACATGCTGTTACCGTTTTACCTGGTTCCGGTATTGGTCCAGAGCTAATGAATTATGTTAAAGAAATATTTAGGTATTCGGGGGCACCAATTGATTTAGAAATGGTTTCATTGGATAGTAATTCAAGTGCTTCTGCATTTCACGATGCAATCACCTCAATTAAACGAAATGGCGTTGCTTTGAAAGGTAATTTAATTTTCCTGTGTTCATTTCAAAATAACTTGTTTTGAGTAACGTTTTTTTGTATTTATAGGAAATATTGAAACAAACAGCGAGAACACTAATATCATCTCACGTAACGTAGCTATTCGTAACGAACTTGATCTCTATGCTAACGTTCTTCACTGCAAATCATACCCAAACGTTAGATCAAGGCATAAGAACATCGATACTATCATTATTCGTCAAAATACTGAAGGAGAGTATTCCATGTTGGAACATGAGAGTGTAAAAGGTGTAGTCAATAGTTTAAAAATTATCACTCGCCAGAATTCAGAAAGGCTTGCAAGGTTTGCGTTTGAATTAGCACGCAGAATTGGACGTAAGAAAGTTACTGTAATACACAAGGCAAACATCATGTAAGTTATTATTTTATTATTATTCTATGCTAATGAGGGGTGGGCCAGGTTTGCGCATCATCAATTTTATTTCTTTTTAATGTAAAGGTAATTTTATCGTTAGTGGTTGGGAGGAAAAAAAAACTGGTGCAGTAAATGTTTAGGTGGAGCTTGCCAGTGTCGTAGTAAATTTCATTTACTTCCAACAGATAAACACATTTCAATTTTATTATTAGTAGAATAACTTAATGTCCTGACGAATATTCGTTTCTGCACATTAGCCACTCCCAACCACTAAGGAAAAAACAAGCTCTACACGTAGGTCATAATTAAAACTTCAATAGTTTCCTTACTCTCCCCGTAAGATAGTTTTGAACAATTCTATAAACACAATGAAAAATACTATTTGACCAATTTTTTTTGTCATACAGGAAACTGTCCGATGGGTTGTTTTTGAAAGTGTGCTCAGAGATTGCAGAGTTGTACCGAGACATTAAATTCGATGATATGATTATCGATAATTGTTGCAATCAACTTGTTAGTGATCCTCATCAGTTGGATGTTGTGTTAACGACCAATTTGTACGGAACCATTGTATCCAATGTACTTTGTGGTCTGGTAGGAGGTGCTGGGTTATTCTCTGGAAAAAATTATGGAGATCACTACGCCGTGTTCGAACCCGGAACTCGTAACACCGGAACTGCTATTGCGGGAATGGGAATTGCCAATCCAATAGCCATGATAAATGCCTCAACGGATTTGTTGGAACATGTAGGACATATTCAACATGCTGAGCTTATTAGGAATGCCATTCGTAAAACAATTTGTGAAGACCTAATTCATACCCCAGGTAATGAGGTTTTTTCATAAAACTATAAGTCAATAATAAATATTTTTTTTTTGAGATTTTTATTTGAGAGGCGCCTTAAATGTAAATTATTTTTTTCAGATTTAGGTGGTACCTATACGAGTGCTGAAGTTGTCTCTAGGATAATTGATCACATTAGCAACGAAGTGTGGTATGCTCAAAAATCTCAAACTCAATAATGCTAACAAAATTATTAATTTATTGGTTCTTGTTCCTTATTTCCAAACATTTTTACTGTCCACAGAATTTTTAACTTATATAAACTTAACTGAAACGTTCCATTAGTTCTTAATGTAGGAAATTGAAAATAAAAATTTTGTTAGATACCGAAGATTGTGCGTGTGTTTAACAATAAATCAATTTAAGATGTAATAATTATATTAATTTAATAAAATACAGGATTTTTGATAGAAAGTACTCATTTTCTTTTAATTGACTTTTATAAGTGTAAAAAAAGTTTTTAAAAACAAAGCAACTGACATTTCTTCCACAATTAATTGCTAAATATACACCTGAGTAAGAATCCAAGAGTTTTCATGTTACAAAGCTGGAAATAATTGCTAGTCACCTTTAGCATCAATTTCGGTGTCGTTTTTGTTATAATTATCAAAGGGCCTGCTAAGTGGCGTGCACAATGTACTCAAGAACCCCTAAATTATAAAATTCATACGGATCTCGTTAATCAATTCATGTGCGTCACTCTCATATTATAGTGACCGATTTAGTTCCATTAAATCTAATCAGCTCTAAGTAAGTATCAATATTCAAGTACTAAAAATGTGAAGTTTGGTTGTAAAATTGTTACTGATTTTGAAGGCAGAAACACAATTCGGTGACTTACAGATATTTCTTGTGTGGTCTTTTTCAACTCGTGGGACCTCAAGGAATGTAAATTTGTTAAAATCTGAAAGGGGAAGACACACGTCTCAGTTGCTTCCGTCACTTACAAGGGGCGAGCCAACATTGGCATTCACAGATTTGCACCATTTTTAATATACCTTTTGGTCATAATTAATTATACGCCAGGTGTAAATTTAAGATCCCATAACTCATGATGATGGATCCAAATAAGATTTAGTCGTCTTGTTAAAACTAATTCTTCCGCGCCACTTTACCAATTAAAAATATCGCCTAAGGCCGTCCAACTCGGCCAGGTGTGCTACTGGGAAGGGATCTCTTTCATTTTTTTTGCTGCAAATTTAAGCCAAAATACCCCTAAAAAGTGAAATTAGCTCGATGTTGTAGGTACAATTAACGGTGCTGCGACGGTCCGCATAGCATCTACCTAGTCGTGCCATAAGTTCTGTCACAACAATATAAGATCAGGTTTCTCCCTTTTTGAAGCGTGGGCGTAGCCAAAATTTTTATTTTTAGGTTCACCACTTGTTAGTAAGTAAACTTACAATATTATTAAATAAACACTTACATTTAATAGGGCAGATGACTTTGTGTCCGGTAATTTGATCCCCTGGTAATTTCGTCCCCGGTAATTTCACCCCCAGGTATAGTGAATTTTTTCCTTAGTGACTACGAGTGGCTAATGTGCAGAAACGAATATTCGTCATTTCGGTTCTATGTTTGTATCAGTTGGTGGAATTGGGTGTCACGGGTTCTCCCTCCACATTTGTAGCGCAAGTCCAAGTCACGTGCCAACCACTAAGGAAAAAATTCACTCTAAATAGATTCCCTGGTAAATTGACCTCCGGCAATTTGACTCCCAGTAAATTCGTCCCCGATAATGTGACCGCAGTAATTTTCGTATTCGGTAATTACATCTAATAGTTCATTTAAACTCGGTCGGTGGATTTCTCCTTTAACAGTCCTCTCATAAAAAATATCGTTACCTAATAGTAACTTAAGCTCGAGAGAAGGATCTTTCCTTTAACCCTTATGTCAATACCCAGTCTTTATTACGTTGTTCAATACCCGGGGTACCCTATGCTATATTTCGTCAACAAAAGGAATTGGAATTGGGAAATTTTTATTTTCAAATTCTATGTTGTTGGGAGTCACAGTGGGAATACCTACTGCCACAAAACCTGTTAATTTATGGAATAATAAAGGGCAAGGAGGAAGGGAAACAGTAAAGTCTCCGTTGTCATTCATATCGTCATTCGTCGTTCATATGAGGATATTTTACATATAATTTATAGTTAAATGTAATTAATTTATAATTAAAAGTTAAATGTCTACGTTTATTTGTATATAAAATATTATTTCTGACCCCCTAGAGATTAGTTAAATTATTTATTAGTTTGAAAATCTGTAGAAGTATTAAGTTTTTACATATATGGGTACCCGGGTATTGATCAACTGGGTATTCAACTTTAGCGCCTAATTTTTTCTACTTTCTTGAATATTTAAATATCAAAACTTATATGAATGGACGTCAATTGACTCAAATAACGAAGATCTGACCGGATTTGAAAATATCTCTTTAAATACATAGCATATTTAAGTAAGAACATGCAAAAGGGTACCCGGGTATTGACATAAGGGTTAATGACCGTCACAAACTCAAAAAATAAATATTTCCATTAGATCAAATTTAACGATGATGGATCCGAGATGTGACGTGGTTGCGTTGTCAAAATCGACTCCGTGCCCTCTGCTCCGGTTTTCTGCGCTCCGAGCCATTTTGACTAACGCTGTACTAACTAAAAATATCCCCTACATAGGGCGTCCAACTCAGAAAAGTGTGCTACTGGGAAGGGGATGGATCTCTCTTTTTTTTATGGATTCGAGATGTTACTATAGGTACTAGCTAAAGATATCTCCTAGACCGGTTTTACTTGGCAAAGTGGGGGAGAGAAATTACAAGTAGATCATATTATCGGGAGTAAAATTACCGGGGACCAAATTACCGTGTACGATTTAATAAAACTTGTGATTGATCCCATTTGTGGGGGGGGGGGGGTAATTAAGAACAACATTATGAACATGAAGTCCAGTCATAACGTCAAAGCTATCTAGTGGGCAACTGTGAGTCCGGAAGTATTGACTAATCTGAACAGATTTTGAATTAAAGCTGGAAATGATGTAGTAACACATTGCTCTCCAAGATCTTTGGACCTTAGGATGGCTCAATAAGTATGAAGTTGCTGCCATTGATGTAGCTAGGAGGGGTGGCTACAGAAGTTAGCCCATCTTAGAAAATGGAAAAATGTATTTTATTTCTAGTGCTGAAAGCTACCCCGTCTTTCTCAGGCCCTTGGTTTCGTACGGTTTTACATACGGTACCATCAGAATAAATTCAGATGTAAACCGTCACGTTCGGCCCAAAATCAGAAATTAAAAATAAAAAAATAGTTAAAATTTATGAAATTATTAATTACATGTGGTTTATTCAACAAAACTAAAAGTTATCCCCTCTTTTCTTCGTCCCACATATTCCATTATCTAATAATTTTAGGATCGTCACAATTAATATTTATCATTTTGATTTGTTTATTGTTTAAATTTCTTGTACTTAGCTATTTATTAAGCCACACATGTTGTTATTAATTACTAATTATATTTATTTAATATTGATAATTTCATTACGTTCATAATAATGACTGTTACTTGCACGTCTTTGCATTATTTGTTGTTTAAAAAAAAGGCAACTGAACCGTAAACGATTTTGAAAAATAACTCCATTATACTAAAACCTCTTCACAACTACAATGGAATTCCAATATTCGTCCTGCTTGTTTGTTGAAATTTTTATTTGAATCTACCCGAAAATTTAATATTCGTCGCACCTCAGACGATATATTTAATATTTACACGTAATTTTTTAATAAGTACAGTACTGTAACAATTTGTTTGATATTTGTCCTTTTTAATATACGTCCTCCCCTTGGAAAAGTATTAAAGCCAAATATTGGAGTTCTACTGTACTCAGAAGACGGTTGATGTTCTATAAGGGTCAAAAATGCACAATGATGAAGGGCTGAAAAATATTTTTTTGATTTAAATGCGAACCCTGACGTACTAGTTGTGCATACAAGCACAAACCAACTACGCTACCGACACAATTGGGTTTATGTTGCACGGAACATCTATCTGTAAAGAGAAGATGGAACTACATGAAACCAAAATGGCCCTGCACTGTTAGATTTTCATTTGTACCAAATTTGAAAAATCTAATCTAATATTGACGCGGTAAAAATATTTTTGCATTTTCTACGTGTAAAGCAAAAAAATTCTTTAGTGGTGAGTTTATATAACAAAACAATTAGTTTTCAATAATAAATGAGTAACTATCTAGTAGGTATATTATCTAATGTTATTACAATATCAGTTTTTGAACGTCAGAAAAGTGGAATGTCTATAGTGCTGTAACTGCTGTCAGGTCATTTAGATCAGTAATTTTCATGAAATAATAAGATCATTGTGCCATACCAATTTCAAAGTAAACCATAAGTTGCTGTTTAGGAAATAGGTATGTAATTTCACGTTCTTTCTTTATTGAATAACGCGCTAATTATAAATTTTCGGGAAAACTAAATATAGTAATAAGTATGTAGTTATAGTGTAATCCGAGGGGTAATTCACTAAGGTTTAAACCGTACAATGGATTGCAATCCCTAAAGATTTACAGAGATTTTAAAAGATTTTTGGGATTGTTTCGAAGATTTTATAAATTTTGCTGAGATTTTACAGATTTTTATGAAGATTGTTCGGGATTTTACTGCTTTTATATAGATTGTAGAGATTTTATAGATTGAAACAAAGATTGGTAAGATTTCTACTGGATTGTAAAATCTATGCAATTTTTAGTGAAGATTTTATAGATTATAATCTGGATTTTGCCTGACAACAATGCTAAGATTTTTGGGATTGTTTCTAAGATTTTAAAAATTTTTCTGAGATTTTACAGACTTTTATGAAGATTGTTCGGGATTTTACAGCTTGTATAAAGATTATAGAGATTTTATAGATTGAAACAAGGATTGGTAAGATTTCTACTGGATTGTAAAATCTATACGATTTTTAGTGAAGATTTTATAGATTATAATCTGCCTTGGTGTACAACAGATTTTTGTAGTGATTTACCCCTCGGTGTAATCCATCTATAATGAACTAGCTTGTAATGGAAAATTGTTTATAACAAACGAATTTTTGGGGGACTAAACTTCTGTTTTCGATGTACTTATTAAAATAAACCCCCAAGCACTACAAAATCATTATTTTGATCCCTTGAAGTCCATTATAAACGAATTACACTATATTTGTCACATAGAATTTTCGCGATGGATTAAACTATGTGTGACTTATTTAATTAATGACTCTAATTGGATTGCTTGGACCTAATTTTTTTACATTATGAAGGGAGTGGCCGAGTGGGTCTGGCAGGTTAAATCCTAACTGATCAAAAGAACCGATCTGCTAAAAAGTACCTTGTGTCTGGTAGACTTTCGCAAGGTAGGTAGGTGAATGTCCCCCCCCCCACACACAAAGCCGAATTTTTATTTCAAATTGACTTTTATTTGGGTTTTAATTACTATCATGGTATAATTCTTCCTTTTGTACTTAAATTTTTTTAAAACTCCGAGTACAGTGTAACTGGTAACAATTATTGTAAGTTAATTTAAACTTATTAATTTCATATTAACCCCCTACCAGTAATATTATTTTGCATATCTCATAAAATTACACATTTTATGTAAATTTCATGTTATCGATATTTTCCGAATAAATTAATAAGCATTAGGATACACAATTGTCGATAAAAAAAAAAAATTTCAAATTTATTCTAGCGTTCTGTATCCTGATTAGGTTAAATAATGATAGTTCACCCATTTCAAAACTTTATGGAAATTTTGTTCAAATCCAGAATTTCCATAAGGTTTGCATATCTGATTTGATATTATATAATCAAAACTTATAAGTAAAAAATTAAAAGTTACTTACTTTTAAGTAATATACTAATAATTCGTTTAACGATGGATCTGCGTTTAAGTTGACTAAATAAAATTTATTTTTTTCTACTTTAATTCCTGAATCTTGAACACTAATACCCATTTTTTCTAGCGCTTGCTGCCTCTCGCCTTGTATCCTTTCCGTTTTTACTAATTTTTCTTCCCAAGTTTGAGACATTTCTTTGTACAGTTTTTCACTCTCGGTTAATTGTTTGTGAATATCGGGAGTGCCCTATAAATTGAAAATTGATTAAAAATGTAAAAAAAATAACATTTTATGAAAACTCACCGTTGCATGCATCAACATTTCTTTTAATGTTTCAACTTCCTGCCTTAATTCTCTAATAATTCTTGCATTAGGATCTTCATTAACAACGGCATGATTAACGATTCGTTTAGCTCTATCAGCATATCTGAGGGTGGATAAAGTTTCTTCGAAATTATCAGCGGCAGGTGAAATTGTTGCAACCATAACTGTTTTACTATTTCCACCCAAATTATCCTTTAATAACCACGTTAGCACAGAATCCCGATATGGCACAAACTTATCTTTATTTTTTCCCGATGATTGATCAGCTAATTTAGATATGACTAGACCCAAAGTTGTGAGTGACTTATTAATATTAGAACCTTCTTTTAAGCGTTCACCAACAGCTCCAGTTTTCACAGCCCTTTCAGAACCGGCAAGATCTACTAACGACATGCGGCTCACTTTCTCTCCACTTACACCCGAATGGGTATCCGTTAAAGTTTGAGTTAATATAACAGAAAATACAGCATGTGATCGGGACGACTCGCTATTCATATTTGTTGCCGCTACCGTTCTTGATTTATTACCCTCTGCCATTAAATTATCGATGTCTTGAAATGCCGTTACTGCTAATTGTGATAATCCATCCACATAAGGCCCCAGTACATTATGCTCTCTAACTTTTAGTGATTGTTTTGTTGTTTTTGGGTCTAATAAATCATGAACCTGAAAATAAATACAAAATATTTAAAAATTCAAGTTTTTCAACAAAGATTCCAACAATAACAGACATGTTTTGATCTTATTAGATCTTATCAGTCGTACACGGTAATTTGGTCCCCTGGAATTTCGTCCCCTTGGTAATTTCACCCCCACTTTGGCGAATAGGACCGGTCTAGGGTTAGTAGTCACCTCTCGGATACATAAAAAAAAAGAGAGATCTTCTAGGGAAGATACTTCCCAGTAGCATACTTTGATGAGTTGGGCGACCCTAGGGGATATTTTTAATTGATATAGGACCGGAGCGAAGAGTCAGTTTTGACAATGCAAACACGTCACATCTCGGATCCATCCCCGCCCAGTAGCACACTTCGACGAGTTGGACGCCCTAGGGCCTAGGGGATATTTTTAATTAGTGTAGCGTTAGTCAAAACGGCTCGGAGTGTTCGCAGTGAAGGGGACCGGAGCGGAGAGTCGATTTTGACAACGCAACCACGTCATATTTCGGATCAATTTACCTGGGAGACCAGCCGTCTGGCGTAAATCAAACACGGATAGACTACAGAGCGGGAAACCGCGGTTCTAATCCTGATTGCGTCGGATATGTGCTGTGATCTACAAAGTCCAAAATCGAACTGTGGACTACACTCGCCAACCCGGCTGGCCACCGTGGCGAGTTATGGCTAAACAACCCCCCATAGAAATATGGTGGGGGCCTACATCCAGCAGTGGATTGACATAGGTAAATTGTGATCGTGAAATTACCGAGGACAAAATTACCAGAGGATCAAATTACCGGGGACCCACCTACGGCTCATATCAGTGCCATCCAATTAAGAATCTTTGGAAAGAATTGATAAGTCTTCACGACTCTTATTGGAAAGCGCAATGTAGCACAGTCCATGTGTTTAAAATTATGAAATAGTTAAAATTAATTAAGTTTTAAAAAACTTTGTAAAACGTATCAGATACGTAAACCTTATGGGAGTTTAGGAAAAAGAATTACAATTAGTACAACTTCATCTGTTGATAATATCTTGAACTATGCCAAGTGTTTCCAGGACTCTCATAAGGTTTGCGCATCTGATACTACATAATCAAAACAAAAATGTACCTTTTCGTTATATATTTCCATGTAACTAACTTCAACTTTATAAGATAATTCCGAACTTTGCCGTTTCGCAATTAAATCAAACAAACTGTCACAAAGGCGTGGTATAATGCCCTGGTTGTCTTGAGCTCCCATCATCGTATATGATTTGCCCGAACCTATAACAAAAAATATTTTATCAAGTCATTTTATGTAATATTTTAGGTAGTAGGTTATCTTACATGAATACAAAAATATGATAATGCAATTTTCACTGAAGAAAAACATATGCAAAGAAATAGTTCACATATAAATACAACTTGAAACATTGAGTAGGTAAGAAAAACACAATGGAAATTCCCTCTTATGCATTATTCATTGCATAAAAGTATAGAGACAATACAAAATAAATCCAAATAGTAACACACCATTATATTGTGAGTACTTGTAAATAATTATTCCAAATGAAAAAAACCAAAAAAGCCAATTTCATAAAATTCTACCAGCGACATCACATAAATTAATTATAAAAAACTTAAAGATTAAAATATCAATATTTAAGTAACTTTTTGTAATAAAAAAGAATGAAAATAGGTGAGTTAATGGCCTAGTGGTCAGCTGTTAACTTTTCATTCTTCATTCTTGTTTGGATAAAAACTTGAATGAAATTATGAGGATATTTTCCCATTCTGTGGGATATTCAGTCCCGCGCAGGACGGGATTATATAATTTTTATTCATATATTGTTGTATTGACGTCGAAAATAGGGCTTCTTAAACGGGATTCTGTTTTTCCAGGTAAAAGTACTTCCCGTAATCCCGAGAGTTTTTCCTTCAATCCGGTCAACGCATGTTGCTCGGAGCAAATGTAAGCGAGGGATTCAACAAGTTCGTTCAATTATGAAATAGGGTTAAAAAAAAGGTCATATATAAAGTTAAATATAGGATAAAGTAGAGGTCTGTTTATACCAAAGTAGATTTTCCTAGAAAATGGACAAATCAGTTAGTTTACATAATCATAATATAAGCATGAATAAAATAGTAATATTTATATCGGGTGTTCATTTCAAAAACAGCCAGTTGAAATAACTTTTGTTTTTGAGTCAAGAGAACAAGAAAAAAACACGTTTATTTAGATGGCGAGGGGAAGTTCAAAACCAATAATATTTGAATTTTAAGTTTAACCCCCTCTACCAGCTACCCCTACCTCGAAATTTTAAATACCACCCCCTACTTTGCGATACATCCTTTTAAAGGTTGAACAAATCTTCCTTCATCCACGATAAAAAATTGGATTTAGTTTTTAGTGGAGGTAAAATTTGTTCTAGATACAGTGATGAATTTATTTTTAATGGAAAGCGGAGATTTTCCGAAGGTTAAAAATATCATTTTTAATTGGTTTTGATATTAGATAACATTTTAATTATGTTAATTGGCAACTTTGCATCAAAAACACAATTAATTAAAATTTTAAATATGTCATGGCACAGTTAAAATAGCAATCTTTAATATGCTGCATTAAAATTGTTTCAATTTCAAATATTGTAGATGCTGTAAATGAAGTTTTGTTTCGACCATAATTTGAATGATTTCGAAAGACGCACCTTTTGAAACCCATGAAATTTTTCTTTCGTTCTTTCCAACCGATGAAAGATGTCAATTCTAAATTTAGGTAACTGCACCACCTATTGAAAAAGTTGTCTAAATGATAGATCGGGCCCTGCGAAATAATCTCCTATTTGTTTTTTTAACCCATTCTTTAATTCGTGGTTGCCATATAGGGGGTATCTCTACTTCAAATTTTGAATCCAAAATAGTCTCAATCGTTTGTGCCTGTTTGAGCAAAAATTATTTTTATTTGTACCAATCAATCAAATCGTCTTCAAGATATTTTCAAAATTAGCTTGGAGGAGGGAGGCTTGAGACAGGATTTTTTTGAAATTTTGAATTCAAATAATCAAGATCGTTTAGTTGTTATTGATTGTTGAGATATTCAAGATAACTATCAACGACGCCGACGCGCATGATTGGATTAACGATAGTCGAAAGCACTTTTTTTCGTATTACTTTTTCTCAAGATGTCACACGTCTTGCGAATTTTCACCACTCATAATTTTTTTCCTTCTGTCGCTCAGTGGATATCTCAAACTCTTCACAAATGTTGATGGCCATTGTCCAACATCTTTCAAGAAAATATAAGATATAATTTGCTTAGAGCACTCTTCATCAGAACTTGATAAAGCACTTACTTTTTCACTAGTACTTCCTCCAAAAGCCGCCCCCATTTAGAAAAGCGACTGCCCCAGAGGAAAAAATCAAGCGGCGTTAAATTGAGGGATCTCGTTGGCCATTTTATCGAGCCTCTCCTACTAATCCATTTTCCAGATAATTTTTCATCCAACTATTTATGCGTAATGTGGGGGTGCTCCGTCTTGTTGAAAATGTACATTTTGTCCATCTAGCATAATCCAATCCTTCTTCATTAACTTGATTTTCTAAAGACTGATCGATAAGCGGAACAATTTCATTTTCTAATAGATAATGATGCATTTGTCCGGTCAGGTTTCCTTCAATAAAAAGTAGCCCAAGAATACCGGCCCACACATTGACCTTTTGAAGATATTGCGTATGATCTCAAAACACGTGCGGATTTTTATTGTCCCAAAACCTATAATTGTGTTTGTTGACAAATCTGTTCAAGAAAATGGTTGACTTTTAGTATTCTATGTATGGAACCATTTGAAAAATTTTTGACTTTCAAATGGAATTTCTAGGATTTGTAGCAAAATGACATAGTACTTCCATCTGAGAAACTTGATCCAAAATTCCGCATTGATTATTAATTTTGTTGCATACGGAACCACGTACTGGTGGCAGGAGCGGATGGGCCCATCGGATACCGTGAAATTTCCCGGTGGGCCGTCTTTTTACATTTTCATCAAAAATAAAATAACAATAGTATTTTTGTAATTAAAAAAATTGTTTACAAAACTCGATCCGAAAATCTTCAAGAACTGACAAATAGGAAACCCAAGAATGAAGGCGGATTAGTCTAGAAAGAGAGTCCGCGAAGAGTTTCAAAATTTTTATCTTTCATTTTTTACCTCTAGTTTATAAACGGATCCACTAAATCCAATTTTTTTATCGTGGATATTTTCAACCTTTAAAATGATTTATCGCAAGGTAGGGGCTGCTATTTAAAATTTCAAAGTAGAAGTAGATGGCGGGGAAGGGGTTAAACTTAAAATTCAAATATAGTCTGTGAACTCGGAGTGTGACTCAATCAAGGTTTTCTGCAATAATTCGAAAACGGTGAAAGATATCAAAAATGCCGCAGAGGTCAAAAGTGTTTAGCAGAAAAGCCTAATATTTTTTGGTTGAAATATTTTTGATATCATTTAATCAAATGCCAATAATTGGCGTATAGTCATACTTAAGCTGTCTTAAGACAGACTATTGGTTTTGAACGTCCTCCTTGCCATCTAAATTGACGTGTTTTTTCTTTTTTTCAAATTTACTCAAAAACAAGTTGTTTTGACTGGCTACTTTTGAAATGAACATCCGGTATAATACCGCTATATTATTTCACTTATATCGGAGTAAATATTAGTGACCTAATGTTTTAGGAGGCTAACAGGTTAAATTAAACATTTGAACCGATTTGAACAGATATCCAAAATCATTACATTGGAATCTCATTATATCGAAGTATTACTGTATATAATTTTAGCAATCTTTTCTCTTTTATTTTTATACAAAATATCGATTCCTATTAGAACACAGACGTCAAGCAACGAGAACGAATTTAGTACTTGAATGGGTGACCCTTCGGGGAACATTATGTACCACTGTTGCTATGGTTTGGATTCTACATTAACTTGTAATTTTGATCTAGGATTGCCATCCCTAATCCCAGTAGGGATCAATCCCCACTCAATAGTCATTATTGATAAAATTTATTACAAAATCCTCTTATCTCATTTGTGAAGAAATAAAATATTTGTTTTTCTGTTAGCCTGTAGAACGTAACCACCTTTTTTGCACTGGCAATACGAGGGTTACCTGGAGATAAAAATTAAAAATATTAGTTTACATGAAATGAGTCAATATTTGTAAAGGAAATTACTTTATGTAGAAAGATACGCCACATAATGGGAATAAACATTCCGTGTCATTTTATATTCCCAAATGCCTCATTTTATTTAATGTGTAAGCTACAGTGATCATACAAATGGGTATTTAACATTTGAATAAAAGAAAATTAATCATATCCTTAATTTAATCAGTCAACTAGTTTTGGCTTTAAATAATGAAGTAGGTACGTTGCAGGCGAAGGACCCATCTCTTACTTATGACATTTAGACAAGCAAATTCAATTTTATCCCAAAAGAGAAATATGTATTTCTGAACTTGATAATAACCATACATTACATTTGAAAATAATAAAAACGAACACTAAAGTACACAAAATTTCACACAGAAGCGATTTCGTCATACTACGACATCATCGCAAAATAATCGCTTCATGATGTCCTAATTTGACGAAAACGTTTGCGAAATTTTATTTACAGTAATGAAATTTTGTGAATTTTAGTTTTAAAAAGCGTTTAATGCATTTTTTGTGGATAAAATTTAAAAAAAAAATTAAACGCGCCAAAATTTTGAATTCGCCTTCCATGTTTTATAAAATAAAACAAGATTTTCGTTTCCTGACTATTCTTTTGTTTTTCAGGTGTCAGTGTTGATCAACAAGATTTGTTTTCCTGTTATAAAAGTAATTTGTTATTTCAATCTGAAATTTGAAGATTAAGAAAATATTCATTCAATCAATGAATAGAAATTATTTATGACGTAATCTTTTAAAAGAATTATTTTCAAATTACAACTGAACAGTAATTTTAGTCCATTTTGGTAATAAAATTATGATAATAAATTTTTTTTTTACTTTTAAAAATATTTAATTACAGACCGATCACAAGATGCCCTACCGCAATTTCCCTCAATGGCTGGAAGCGTAAGTTATGTAACATTTTAATATATTTTACTAATTTAAAACATATTTAGTATTCATTACTTCAGCAAGCTCCATAAAGTATTGATTCTGAACATTGTTCTTTGCAAGATCCTGATAATTAAAAACTGCCTGCAAGATGCGACAATCATGGAATATCAGATTCCACAGGTAAATAACAGTCACCATTGATTGGTAGACACAATCTAATGCTTTTCTTTTAGCCGAAGGCATGGGAGTATTTGTGGGCTGCCAATACATTGGTGTGGCACTTACTTGGTGCTTTTGCCATGGCTAACTGGAACCGGAATATGTTGAAAATTTATATATATACAAATCCCTTTGTAACATTGACTCCATTATTGATAGCTGGGATGAGAAATTTATCCGAAATTCAAATCGAGATAATCGAACTATTGCAAAACGAATCCGAGGTAAAATATTATTAATAATTTAATAAAAATTTAATTACAACAATTTCATTGTAGAATTGGCCCCTATGTATCTTCTGGTGTGTGTTTCTTGCTATCGGTGTTGCAGCTCAGGCACACTTTTTGTATTTTGGTTATTTCTTTCTGAAGTTTACTTCACGCAATTTAGTGGAACATTAGAAGAAATTTACTGGTTTAATTTGACAATATAATGTCAATATGGTACGCCACTGTACTGATCTGATTATGTTATTATTATATGTTCGAGGTGAAATACAAATAAAGTTATAAAATTACTATATTTAATTTAAACGTGAAAATATTACAATTTACTGTACTCGGAAAGTAAATAGTTCAACCTGCAACCTCCCTCCCAGTAACCCTCGGTTACTACTAGATAATCATCTTCATCCTCCTAAGCACACTTATTTCTTCTGCCACATAATCTTCATAAAGAACATACAGTTTAATGTATATTACAAACGATAAATGTTCGGAAGAAGGTTTTAGTATTTAAACCATACGGTTGCCTACATCCCAGTTTTTTTTACACTATTTATTTTTAATTTTGCTATGTAGGATTATGAGGAATGGAATCTGTTACATCAGAAGTCGAACACTCTGCCTCCGAGTTAACTGGAGGGTCCTGGATAACGGAAATATTTTTTCAGTATCCGATTTCAGCATTGGCTATCCCTTAATTACGATTTAAGTAATCAAAGATCCTTGATTGGTCCACTGTAAACTAATTCCAATCCTTCCAATGTTAGTCAGGTCATTGTTGTGCCAGCTATGCCTATATAATCTGTTCTTTCTATATTATTTATGGATGATCTAGTTCAGTGGCTCCAAATTGTTCTTTCTAGCGACCCAAAATTTTGCAGCCTTGCAATTCAAATGTTAACATCCCCGATGCTGGCTTTGATATTTATTTATTGCCAATTCAATGAGGATGTCGTTAATCCATTCATGTGCGTCTACTATTCCACTGGGAATCTCATTAATTAATTCATGCGTATGATTTCCACTGCTGAACAGTAAGTTTTAAAATTTGGACTTGATTATGATCTATAGATACGTATGGATCAAATCGTTGATTTTAATGTGGGATCCTTCCCCTTATTAGCATGTGATTTTTTTTCTTCTGGGAGTTATTTGTATGTCCATGACTATCTGGAAGAGACTTTACAGCTTAGAGGTTACGTACATTGGCAACATGTTGGCAACTGATGTTGATGTACCCGGCTTGACTTCAAGTGATGTAAGACCTTTATTTTGGTCATGTCATCTCAGAAGATAATGGCAAACCAATAAGGTGTAATCTGCCTACAAAATTCTTCTCAAAACAAAACGTGCAATAATACCTCGTACGCCCATATGTCCTAAATAATTGTTTTCATGTGACATCCTTTGATGCAACTTTCATTTTAAAATCAATTATATATTAGTAAAGGGCTGTCACCATATGCTAGCATCTGGGTAAACGAGATTGGATGATACAAGCAAGAGCAGACATATTTTCGTCTTCAGACAACAAAAGTTGTTCTAAGTTTCTTCTTTAATAACAACTTTAGTGATCTTAACGTGACACTGCAAATAAAATGTTGAAGATTGTCGAAAATTAAGGAAGGCTAAAGAAGAAAGTATGTGCTGTGTCTCCAACTGTGCATAAAGTAATCCATGCTTGAGGACTTCTGGTCTACATAGCGGTAGCACTTCACCCGCCAAATTCATCAGTCATCACCTTTGGCGTAAGGTGTTAAAGGATTGTGTACAATAGGAGGATGTATAGACCCACCTAAGGTATTGAAGTACATGTGGGCTTCCTCACGTTCACATAGAATTCCAAAATCCAGGAGTCATCGTTCCATCATAAATCGGATTCTGTAAACAGGTTTGACCTTCAATATTTAAATAAATCATCTGCGGCGCATTGGCTATATCCCACAGATCTGTATAATAAATTTAATTTGAGACAATCTCAACGAGCTGTCTGAAAATGTCTTATTAACCCTGGAACGTCACCCTTGGTACTGCACACTGGGGTTTTAAAGATCCCACTATTCTTTTTATATTTTAATAAATAACTAACTTAAAGGTATTTAATAAGTAGGATTCATTATATTATAGTATTTTTTCAGTTTTCACCCTTTTTGGTCAAATTATGATTAAAAACTTACAAGATGGGATAAATTTTGTGAAATAAATTTAGGGCCAGTTGTATAAAAGAAGATCATCCTCGGATCAGGGTTAAACCAAGGATCAAAGCAAAGCAGGATCGACGCAAGGTAAATAGATTATAAATAAACCTATCAAGTAAATCTATCTACCTTCGGTCGATCCTGGATTAGCTCTTGAACCAGGATCAGCTGATCCCCGAGTTAACCCTCTTTTATACAACTGGCCCTTAGGGTGACCATTTTTAACGAAGGTAATCCGGGGATTACAAAAAAAAGTGCGAAGAATAAATAATAATCCCAAAATTTATTCAGATCTGGGGACAGTCCCCGGAAAGCGGGGAGGTATGGTCATCCTAAATAAATCTTAATGCTTGGGGTTGCTGAGACCCCAGTGTGCTTTGATATTGAGTAAACAATTTTAATAAATCTAGGTTTAGGTAAAAATAAAAAGATTTTACTCAAAATTATCATCAATATCAATTATCAAAATTGTAAGACGAAAATATTTTAAAAACTTTTAAGAAAGCAAAAAATAGTTTTAAACGTTAATTGAAATCTTCTCAAAATTGTTAAACCAAATTAAAATAAGAAAAAATAAAGAAATGGCCACAAGACCCTAAGTTAAAATAAACATAATATTCTTGAATGACCCAAAAATAACTAAAATTTTTAAAACAAAACCCTTAAGAAAAGTTAAAACCACGGAAATAATTTTAACCACTTCAAATTTATAAACACTTGTAAAAGGCGCGTAATGTGAGTTCTAGAATTCTCAAAATTAATGTTAAGAAAGTTACATGAAGTATATCAGATTTTTAGGGTCACTGGAATCCACTTCACATTAAAATTAATAAATAGACCTGTATAGATGTACCTATACCAAATTGATCAAACTAATTTGGTCCTTACTTTTTCTTTGTTTGTGAATTGTGTAAATTCAACTTGATTTTCTGTAAGTTTTATTGCATGCTTTATCATTTATTCTCGTAACGTTTAAAATTTCCATCTAACTAGATTAATGTATAATCAAAAATAATTGTATTTTTGATGTAAATTGGATTTGTTTGTAGTATTTAATTTAAATTAATTTTTTTAACAAATCAAAGTGTAATTTACTTAAAATCTGTCATTCGTTAAAGTTTATCGAGTGTAAAAATCCTTCTATGCCTTTCGAATACGTAAACTTCACAATTCTTGCAGTTTTCTGTGCAAAACTGCTGGTGGCAAGCCAGGGGCGGATGGGCCCATCGGGCTATTGGAAAATTTCCCGTTGGGCCGTCCGTAGACCGTCTTGGTTCCCTCCTCCCTTCAAAAGTTTTTGGTTGCGGCGCTGTTTTTGGTCGTGAGCATTGCATTTTTTGGGCTACCGGACAGGAAGTGGGGTTTTGCCTTGCTACGATAGAAAGCTGGCTTCTATGATTAAAAATTATTCATTTTGATTGACTCTTGCCAGCTTTCTACTGAAGCAAGGCAAGACCCCAACTTCATTGTGAGCACGCATTAAAAAATTTATCATTCTCAAAATTTCTCAAATTTGGAAAGTTATTAAGGGCCCGATCTATCATTCATTAGGACGAGAACTTTTTTAACAGGTGGCGTAGTTAACTAGATTTACATTTTCACTATAAATGACGTCTTTCATTGGTTGGAAAGAATGAAAGTAAATTTTCATTGGTTTCAAAATGAGCGTCTTTTGAAATCATTCAGATTATGGCCGAAACGAAACTTAAGGTGGTTCGAGCGGAACTCGCTAGTTTTTAAGTTCAAAGTGACTGAAAAATATTAACTGTTTATTAATTATTTAATTGTGCGTTTTTGATATAAAATCGCCAATTAACATAATCAAAATATTAATCCGTTATCAAAACAGATTAAAAATTATTTCATTCCCTTCAGAAAATTCTCCCCTCTCTGTTAAAAAAGAATCATGCTGTATCTAGAACCAATTTTGAGCTGTAAATAAAGTTTTGAAACAGTCATTAAAATCGCACCCTTAAATTGTTATTAAAAATAACACTATTAAATTACATTTTAAATATATTATCTAACTTTTCGGGGATCAATTGAGTACGCCAATTAGTTACATTTAAACCAGAGCAGCGTAACTAAAATTGCGTTCACTTGGTATGCTAGTTGCTGGTGTTGCTAGTATCCACAATGCAATGTCGGATAATTTGGAATATTTTCCGGCGAGTGTCTTCCAATATTGAATTACTGGCATTGTTTATCAAATTTTTGATAGTGCAATATTACAATATGAGTCCAAATCCATATTATCCTCGTGACGGGACGTGCGAGATACGCGGAACGGGACTACAGGACGAGGCTGCACTGCGAGACGGGACAAGAAAAAGTAGTCCCGCATTCTTCTCTAATTCTCATTAACTTAAAAGTTGGTGTAAAATTATTCGAATGGTTACATTTATAGTAACCTTTCATTCTGTATTTGTATATTTTTAAGTTGGCACCAGCACCGTCGTTCGTCGCCGATTGGCGCTGGTAAGAATAATTCTTCTTCAGGCCGTTCCACCGGATCTTCCCATGGTATAATAATTATACCATGGGTCCACCGTGCAAGAAATTAAGGCTATCTGAATGCTTCTACCCGAGTAAGGCCCAGTTTATAAATCTTTAGTTAGTGTCCCAAGTAAATTTTAAACGGGCCTTTTAAAACTAGATATTGATAAACTGGGCCTTAATGCGTTTTAAGTTTTATCTATTCTACCATCCAAATACAATCCCGTATGTGAATGTAGCTTAACGTATGTCATAGTTACAAACAGGCCCGTAGCCAGGATTTCATTTGGGGGGGGGGGCAACTTAATTCTGCAACCAGAAGCATATCATTCTCCAACTCGGTATAGGTAGTCTAAATGCGAAACCGTTGTCTAAAATTTGACAGTTGAGACTATTCTATGGTTGAGACCGACGTTAAACAGTAGGTTCCCTATATTCATCAGTAAAGCTGATGGTGACACAATGGCACAGATGCCAAAATTGAATGGCTGTAAAACTAAAAAAGTTTTATTAAAATTGTTTGCCCAATGTTGTAGTAATTAAAACACCTAAATAACTACTACAGTAAGACCCCCCGCTTACGCTGAGGATACATTCTTGGAACTTGGGAGTCATTTTAACCTTATGTAAATAGTTGCAAAATATATTACTTTATTTGAATGTTTTATAATTGCAAAACACAGAATTTGGGGATTTACTAGAATTGTTTAATACCTGGGAATTAGCAAAAGTGGTTAGAACGAAATAGCGTTGAACGGGATCTAATCATACTTTTATTCAAGTTGTTTACTCCAGTTATTATAATATGAAAATTAGTAAGTTATGAGCAGGGCTCGGAAGTTATAGCACTAAAAAAGTGTACTTTTAGCGCTTTAATATGCACTTAAAAACACCAAAATTAGCGCTATAAATAGCACTAAAAAAATAAAAAATATGCAAAATAAAATTGTCAACCAATTTTGTTTATTTTTAAATGAATTTTAGAATTTTCTCAATTTAACAATTTTTATAGAATACATTGTATTATATAAAATATTATGGTAAGGATTTTATGAACTGCTACACGTAGGTACTTGGTGCAGCTTTGGAACATTTCCTGTTAACATAAATATACAACACGGTTTTAGAATTATTGTACATATAATAACATAAAGTATTAATTTTAAATGTTTTGCTAATTTACCTTGAGAATTACACTGAATTATAAGATGTTTTCTAATGTTTTCAAATTTGAATGATCTACGGTTATTTGACAGAAGAGTTTTGTATGCTGAGAACGATCGTTCAACATCGACAGACGTCACGGGTGCGTACTTAAAATATACCAAATCATTACAATTTAAATCTTCAGGAAGACCATCTAAATTTCCGGACGTTTCTTCACCAGTTAGAATTTTTGAAATTTTTATTAGGGCCGAGAGACCATGATTTTTTTCTAGCACCTGTTTGAACTTCTTTTGAATAGATTTTCCATTTGGATCGCATAGTGTTTCAAAAGATTTTTGAACATCTTGAACTATTTCAATTGAATCTGATAATGGTACATTTTGCCGTTGTAACTTTTCAATAGCCAAGGTTAATTTGGAAAAGTTTGATTTAATATAAGTTAAGTTATTTTGTAATCCAGGTTTTATTATGTAGTCTTGAGCATCTTTAATACTAACTGCTTCATTTTTATCTAACATGAAAACAACACGGGATATTATCCCAAAATTCTCGGCATAGTAAATTGCCGCATTAATCCAACTTCCCCAACGAGTGAGAATTGGTTCTGGAGGTAAGGTTAGGTTTGGAGCTTCCGTTTTAAATACAAGTAAACGACTAGGAGCTTTTCGAAAGATTTTTTTAACACTCGAAATGACTTTATCCACTGCATGAAATTGACTTCTTATTTCTTCTGCGACCCTATGGAGTCCATGTACAACACATGTAACATGGATCATTTTTGAGTAAAGACTTTTTAGAATTTCTCCTGATTTGACCATGTAAGGTGCGGCGTCAGATAAGAATAAAAGGACATTATCATGTTGGATACCAGCTGGCCATAATATAGCCATTGATCTATCAAAAAGTTTGCTGATTGTGGAGTGGTTAGCTTTTTCTAGTTCATCCGAATTGAGTAAAAAAATGTCGCCTGCACAATTATCATCAAGACTGCCAACAATTACATTTGCTATGTATCGACCCTCTGCATCGGTGGTCTCATCGATACTGACCCAAATTTTTTTGTTTGAAATTTTTTCCCTAATTTTATTCATGGTCTCATTGTAAATATCAGTTACATATCCTTTTCGCAACGTGGACTCGTTCGGAATTTCATTTTTCGTATATATTTCCAAAAATGTTTTAAATTTTGAATTTTCTAATTTATTTAAAGGAATGTTAGCGGAAATGAGAGCCTCGCACAAATCTTTATTAAATGACGATTTTCTAGTAGTATTATTCGTCAACAACTGTTGTTGTTTTCGATTTGTTTGTAAATTATATCTGGCGAAGCCTCTGATGTGCTTGTCACTTTTTACATGTTGCGATACATTAAATTTTTTGTCAGAATTAACTTTAACTTCACAAATTTTACAAAATAAGATACTTGTATCAATTGAGAAAATATTAGAACCAAATTCATTAACATAAGTTTGGAGACGATACGATAAACTTTGTTTTACTTTAGGCATTTTTAAATCAATATAAAAAGACGAGAGTCAGTACAACAATACTTTACATTCAATTGCAACGAACACATTCAGATGACGGCGGAACAGTAATAAAATCATTCCGTAAGTTCATAGTTAAAACACTACGATTAGAATAATGCTGTCTCAGGTCAATACGGGGAATACGATTATACGATACGTCTGATATAATTTTAAAAATAAGCAAATTCTTTGAATATGTACACACCTATTATTTGAAAATCATAATACGTGTTTAAATAGTATTACATGTTTATTTTCGTTGGCCCATTAATTCGTATGAGGTAAAAAAAAATTTTTTTCATTAAAATTCTGCTTATTTCTTCAATTATATAAAAAATATGCCTATAAATAGCACGTAAAACGCAAAAATAGCAAAATAGCATTAAAAACCTTAAATATGCAAAAATTAGCATTATAAAATTTCGTATACGGCATCAGGGAAGTGTGAAACAAATTTGTGTCTTACTTTGAATATTCTAGGACTCTCCAGAAAAAATATGCATTTGCTAGAACTTCCGAGCCCTGGTTATGAGTCATCATGACTGTAATGAAAAACGCAATTTAGGCAGATAGTCCAGCAATGTAATGCATATTTCATTACGCCGGGAAAACGTTGACTACCTATGGTTATGAAACTAACACGGGGCTCACGTCCCGTCTTTCTCTCAGCCATCGATCGTCTAACTGCCAAAAGATGTTTTAAAATTAAATAGAATTTTGAATATTTTGTAAATTTTGTAATTGTTCAATAGTTACGATGAAATATAAAAATGTCGATAATGTACTGATAAGGTTTATCACTTATTTATTTTTTAAAGTTAGGTGACAAATATTGAACTAATATTTTAATAGTTGGAACAATTAATATTACATTTTATCTCATATAATAGGTCATAAAGTCAATCAACTTAAATTATTAATACTAAAACTCGTGCCATACACAATAAGTGAAAATGTAAGATATAATGATAATATAACGCTCAAGTTGAGGTTTCAATTTGTGGGTTTCAAAGTGACATGTATTTAAGAAGATTGATGAGAAATTGGGAGTAGTAAATTTGGAAATAAGAAATTTAAAAAAAATGTTCAAGTCCAATCTAAACTTAATAGGTGCATCTTTGTCAAATAGGTATGCGCTGTAAACCACATGCGACCGCGACTCTATCACATGCCCCTTTGAAGGAGTGTACAACATCGATCCGATGAACTGAATAGATAATAATTGTATATTTGAATAATTGAATTTTTTACAGACGATAAGTGTATTTTAATTCATTTATTACACATTAATTCATTAGAAGAGGATACCGATGAGCAACACCGTGGACTATATTAATTATGACATAATAATTATTTTTGTTATAATTATCTAATCCAATCGCAAAAATAATAGGAACAATAAAAGTCGGTATTAGTGATGATCATTTTTTCAGCTTTTTATGGAAGGATTTGAGGTGGATCGTGGATATCAGGACATGGGTCTGAAAACGATGTCGTAAATCCTGTTTTGAAGCATTAAAATCGCCGGTTCTTCCTGTCATGTTTCGTAACTTTTCAAGATGACCCTGGTCCCCAATTTGATTTTTCGACGTGGCAGAAAAAATAATCATTTTTCGCACAGTTTACAAAAGGCAAATCAATTATAGGTAGTAATATATAATAATACATACACTACCTTGTTTGCTGGACCCTGTACATTTTCTATTCCTTAATAAATAAATTAATGGTGTCACGCTATTCGACCTAATTTTCATGTCAATTAGAAAATCAGGTAAACCAGATTTAATTAGAATATATAAGTAGAAAATTAATTGTTAGTCCAAAAACGTCAATTATCTAAATCTACCATTGAATTATTTATCCAAAATACAAACAATTCGAGAATTTGCAATATAAGACTTAAACACAGGGCAAAGACGGTATAAACTTGATGAAATACTCCACGTAGTTGACCTACTTATCACATTGAAATAACAGGCTACTGAAAAGTTAGCTTTCTGTCACGAATAACAACACAAGCAACGCGCCCGTAGTCCAGGGACTTGTCGACTAAAAAGCGTTAATGTCAAAATTAGGTTTATTTTCTCAAAAATAATATTTATTTTAATTGATCGCAT
This sequence comes from Rhagonycha lutea, assembly GCA_958510855.1. Classification (NCBI taxonomy): domain Eukaryota; kingdom Metazoa; phylum Arthropoda; class Insecta; order Coleoptera; family Cantharidae; genus Rhagonycha; species Rhagonycha lutea. The sequence continues at coordinate 18,207,533 of OY294042.1, forward strand.
AATAATCTTTTTAAAAATAGACAAAAAAGATACATTTAGATCTGACACTTATTGCATGAACTTTATGTCGGACAGAGATTCTGTCTCTCTTATTACTCTCTTTTACTGTCCGACATAAAGTTCGTGCAATAAGTGTCAGATCTAAACGTACCTTAATGTTTCGGACGTGTAAAGCTACGTAACAAACTTAAAAACGAAAGCTGCAACCAACCGCACACAGTTACCCAATCCGGTATAGGCAGCCGTGGCATCTTAATCCCGAAACCTTTCTCTCACATTTAGTCATTAGGAACCTATATTAAACAGTAGGTACCGTACTTAACTTTCGCGTTGGAGAAAGTTGTCCCAAGATGAAACAACCACAGCAGTGATTTTTCGTGACCGTTATAACTATGCAATTACGACCGATACAAAATAATGAATAAATCGTGCTATATTTTTCTCCAACGACGCAACAATTGTGGAAAGAATAATATATGATTGACACTTCAACTAATTCGGTATTATTTGTACATTGTATAGCTTTCCGAAACTGTCGGTGGGTAGAAGAAAATACAGCATAATGCACTAATCGACTAATGTAAATTAATTTAAAAAAAGACTAAAATTTAGAAAGAAATAAAATAGAAAAGATCTATATGGAAACATTTCTAAAGGTTTATTACTTTGCCAAAAATAAAAAACATAAAACTAAAGATCTGATGTGCGTCGACATGATTCAATTTACGTCCTTCAAATAAATCTAATAGTCTAATGTACAATTATTTAACAACTGTCATTTCAAATTTGTATAAGAAAATAATATTAATATCACCAAGAACAGAAGATATTCCGCCTACTTTTTGTTCCGTTGCATTTTAATGTAATACCTTTACTAAAGTTTATATTGATAGGAAAACAAGCAACATATGGAATTTAGAGACGGTAATATTATTCGCATAATTGTTATTATATTTTTTTATATTTTGATGCGTTTGAGTTGATGAATTGGCATCGTTAACAAAAACAGGGCTACAGGCACATATGAAGGCCAACCTAGCAAGCTACCTACTGGATGTAAAACAACTATAGTCTGATCTGCGGACTATACTCGCCAACCCATCTGACCAGCGTGGCGAATTATGGCTAACAACTCCCATTATTGGGGAGGCCTAATCCAGCAGTGGAAAGAAACATACTAGTGATAGTTAGGTGCGAGTGGACAGGGTCTAAATTTAAGGTTCAGCTTTGGCTGTGGGTAATGCATTAAATATGGTACATTTTTTAGCTCTTCAAATAAGAAGTACTGAACAATTAACACTAAAAAATTAATAGTTACCATAATTTACCTACTTTAATGTAGAAATAAGAAAAATTGGTTTGAAGAAGGCTACAGTCTGATTTTTTTTTTTTTGATTTTGACAGCAATTTCAATTTAATTGTTTTCTTAGAAAAGTGTCTTTTACTACCACCTAAGATGTTTGTATCGATTGTTTATATTATACAACTAGCACAAGCGGCTTCCAGCTGTGATTAATCTGATTATTCGGCATTCGACCCCATTCCTTACGTGTAAGCCATAGTTGCTCGGCCCCACTTGAGGTATTATTGGTATGCAGTACTCAGTACAGTAATCAGTAGAGTCCGGATAAAAAAGCACAAAAAAATTAGAAAAAAAGTGCTTAAAAAAGCACCAAATAATACTAAAAAAAGCATCAACTTTGTCAAAAAAAGCACAAATTTTATTTAAAAAAAGCATAAACAAAAGTACCTATTAATTTAATTTTTGAAACAATTAAGAATTTTTCCAAATTTTCTTTAGTAAAATTCATCCTTCTGTCACTTAATAGATTTTTGTAGGCAGAAAAACTTCTTTCGACATCTACACTAGTAATAGCAGGTGCAAATTTGAATTTTGCTACAAGTGGGGTTCCATTTCAAAATCTTCAATAGTTTCTCCAGCTATTGTTTTAGCTATATTATTTAAGATTTTTAATCCTTCATTTTTTCTCTAACACATCTTTAAATTTCTTTTTCATGTTATCGCATTTGCTGATTTTCGATAGATTTTATAACATCAGTAACAAAGTTACAGTGGCATTTAATAAACGCTAAATTTGCTTTAAGTTCTGGATTCTTTAATACATTTTGGCAATATTTTATAGATTTGCTATCCGAATTTTCTAATTCATAAGCAACATTTCTAAAATTTTCAAAATTTTCTGCATTTTAAAAGAGAAAGATGCATTTAAAAGATCAAACTTTGAAATATTTTGTAAAATAAGCATTAATGAAGTATAAAAAAGCACGAAAAGCACAAAAAGTCAAAAAAAAGCACGAAAAGCACAAAAAGCAAAAAAAGCATATAAAACTTGGTACCAAATGACTTCTTTTCAGTTAAAACACAAAATTTTTCTAAAAATTTTCAGCTGCTTTGAATTTTCAGAAAAAGCATAATAGCTACAAATCCGGACTCTAGTAATCAGCAATCAGATTAAAACGTATCATCATCACCGACGATGGATTATAGAGCTTCTAGTTGTGCTTGTGTTTTGTTGAAGAGCTTCCAACGCGACTCACATTCGGTGGGTTTCGGTATTAGCTTGAGTTTGCCAAATGAATTTGTTGCGATTTTATTAGTTGTTTTTATAAGTTGATCGAACTGTATCATAAATTTATTTTCCGAGTTTGTGCACTTTTTTCACGTGCACCAGCAGCTGTTACTAAATTTACAATTCTATGATTTAAATATGAGTCGATAAGTATGAGAAAAAAGAATTCCCGGTGAATATTCGTAATAGTAAGTTATTTATATTTTATAAATCATTGGTGTATGTAAGGGTCAGCGTATCTAAGGAGGCACGAGGTTTATGTATCTACTAATATAAACATTTTTCTTTAAATTTTGCACATGATGATCTTTTCCATTCGAGACTTATTTCACTTTTGTGTCATTTTGGTTAAACAAAATTTTAAATTTTTTAGTAACATCCTCTCTTAAAGCTGCAAACACACGGTTATGACAAAACTGATCGTGTGTACACTTCGTGCTAACACTTAGACCAATTAGACCATGTGTAGAAACATTTATAGTTCCTGCCAGGAAACTTTGATGTTACGATATCGCACACCTGATCGTGTCATTGGTTATGTAACCCAAAAAGCTTCCGTGATTGGGTTAGGATGACGCACACCAACCCTCCTTAGAAAGGACACTTGTAAGTTAGTTAACCATTCAATTAATATAGCCAGTTTTTAGATTTTAGAATGTGGAAACTATGTTATATAATTTAATTTGTTTAAATAGTTGATTTTCACTCATTAAGAAATTTGACATGTTCAGTTATCCAAATTAAAAACGTTTTGGTTAGCGGAAGAACAGATGATAGAAAAATCCGAATTACTGAGGATCCGGATTATCGAAATTCTACCCATGTACCTTGAGTCTGTAATAACTAATAATGTAGTTTGCAGTTGATATAGTTAGGAGAGAATTAAGCCAACATCAAGGAGGTCCGAGAGTGCACTTGGAAGAAGGATGCTTGAAAGGCAAACTTGACTATGTAATGTAATACACAAACAGACTGTTAAATTTTCAAAAGTTGGTTTAGAAAACGTTAAAGGAAAATGATACGTTAAGAACCTCTTAAATCGTCAGATTTGATGAAAACTAAATGTTTTACAATATAATCCGCTTATAATGAACTTTACGGGATCAAAAAATTAATTCATTATAGACAAACTTTCATTACAAGCGAATCCATTATATGTAAAGTACATTAAAAAGAAAAATCAAAATAAACTCGAAATAATTTTAAAAACGAACTTAAGAAAGTACACGAAGAAAATGTAGGGTGAACTTAAATACATTTAGCGACTGTTTGTGTCGGAGGGCTGCCCAGAGAAATATTTAAATAAGTTAATTTCTTAATTAACTAATCTCAACAACATATTTAAAGTCGCAGTGGAGGAAGTTGTAACTTATTGTTACAAGGGATTCCCCCCTTGGGAATTCCTGGTTATAAACTGATTTAAACTTGAATTGTTAATTTACTGTGTAAAGTATCATTGATGTGCTATTGATTTACGATATCTAATAAATGTTCTTTGACTGTTTCGAAAATAAATGCCATACAGAACAGTTAAAAAATTGAAACCTTTAAAGTTAGCTTACCCGTTTGTCCATATGCAAAAATGCACGCATTATATCCTTGAAAAGCATTTTCCAAAATATCACGTCCCAAACAATCGAAAACCACTTCTTGTGACGCATAATCATCTTGGCACGAATCGGCAGAATTGAAGCAATGATCGAAGGCGAAAGTCTTTGGTTGTTTTCTAAAATTGAAATAAAAAATTAGTTGTCTTCGATTTTATAAATAAATTGTCATAAAATTAGGGTGTACGTAAACTTTTAGCCCAAGTGTGGATTCACAATGGCCATAAGCATAAGAAATCCGACAATACATTATTTAAAATATAGCTAAATATTTTGCTATTGTGAATGCACACTTGGTGACAATTTCAAAATTCTTTATACTTATTGCTATTGATAACACAAACATTTTTACAAAATAAAAAGTTGTTTCATATTCAATTATGTGGATGATATTATGTTCGGTCTCACTCAGGGGGATAACGACAATAAATTTTCATACTGGTAATGCCTTTAATCGCAACCAATAAGAGGTGCGTTACGAACAGATACACAGAGCTGGTGTTATATTATAATGCATGATAATATAATAAGTAAACATCGACCAATTAGTTAATCTTTTGTTTCAATTTCATGGTTATCACTATTTTTGATATAATTATGATGATTATAACCAGACATTTAATTATTTGGATAACTGAACATGCTGAATTTCTTAATGAGTGAATTCTGAAAATCTGGAATAAATTAAGTATTTCTAGAAAGAAGTGCTTTCTCTAAAAAGTAATTATTTGAAGAAACTAAGAGTTAATTACTAGAAAAGTTATTTAACGTAAATAATAACCATTACGATCTTACCAACGTAATAAATAATTTGCACCTGTTAATAATAGTAGAATATAAATTAAAATATAACAAACATTGATAACTTCGTAAGCAGTTAATTACAATTATTAATTACTTCACCGTTCGTTAATTTAAACGTTCAAATTAATTATATAAATTACTTCGCTTAATTAATTTAGCCTAACTACTATATGTGTAAGTTAAATTTTACAATTTTCGGGAAAGGGAGTTCCAAATGTAAAGTTTTAACTGCCTAAACTAAATTCAAGCAATTATTTATCTAAAACGTGACCAGTAGAAAACTGTAATTTGTCCAAGTAGTTACACTGACACTTAAAACCGCTACTGTATCCCATAATAATACGGATTATGATATTTAATATAATTCTATTATAATGAATAAACTATATCTATATTTTGGCATCTTCATCATATTCAACATTTAAAATTTTTTGCTTGTTGTAATAACTTTTACAATCACCAAACTCTGCCACGGATTTTTTTTATTGGAAAATTTATTAACCCGCTTAAAACTTTGCCCAACATAAGACCCAAGTGTTTTATATTACTTCATTTAAATAATCTTACCTTCAAAATTCAAACTTATTAAGTCTTAATTACGTGCAACAAAAATTATGTAAATTTACATTTAGTCCTATTTTCTTACAAGTTGTAAACCTGTTTGGAAAGTTAAAAGTAATCAATAGTTAAGGGATTTATTCTTTCTTGTGTTTCCTCAAGAGACATTCGAAACGAACAACTCCTGTAATTTACTTATTTCAATAGGGTTGTTGCATGAACTTTTAAGTATTTTTTTTTCTTAAAGTTTGGCTATTGTTAAACAGCATAGCATAGATCAAAAGTCTATAAGAACTTTAAAAGTGTATATTTGAAAGCGGGGTTTTGGCGGCAGTGACGTCAAACTTAGTTTTTTAATCAACTGGCAACAGCGTATTGGTTTCTTATGAGATGGTAGCGTTGGTAATGTAGTTACCTGTATTCTGGCATAAAAGAAATTTATTTATTATAATTATAAGTAAAAATTTAGTACATGATTTTTGTAGTATGTCAATTGTCAACTTACTACTTTCACAAAGTAAAGTCGGAATACTGATGTTTTTAGTATTATTAATATCAAAAATATCTATTTCCCGAATGTCTCGCCTTCCCCTTGTAGGATAAAATGTTTCCGATGAGAAACATTTCAATTACAATAATGGTACTTTAAAAGTCCTGCAGTTAACATTTTTGCTAACGCTACCTAATAATTTGGTTTTTATACCACTACAATTCTGAAAATAAATATTTAAATTATTTAGGTAGTAATAATTGCTTTATGAAACAATATTGACATAACAAGCGGATATTAAATTATTAATTGCATTAGACTGAATCTAGTTTAATTCAATACACGGCATTAATCGTGACGTCAGTACAATGAATAGTATAACAAACCTGTATCTAAATAGTTTATATGCACCGCGGTAGAAAAACTGGGAATCGAACTTATGACCCTATGATCAGAAGCCCAACAACCCTTATTAGATAATTGAAAAAAGTTAAAATGGCGAACCATTACACTATACCAAAATTCAGGAAAAATTCTATTAATCTAACAATTTCGTCCATTATATGCGAGTTCATTTTAGGTGGAACGTATCGCCGAATATAACAATATTGTTTACCAAGTTATCAATTTCACTTATCAAGTCAACGTTCCTTGACCGTGTAGTTGGCGACGCAATTACTATCATAAATAACAACGATAAGCAAATCTAAAGAAATCAATAAATCGTTAAGTACTATACAATTCAATACGATGCAACTGTAGACAGAGTTGCATAACCTCAAACACGTCGGTTCACTATTGAGTTCACGAATTGTAAGGTAATCTATAATCTGACCAGTCTTGGCGGTTTATTGTTGTAATTTATTTACGAGCGTTGTCCCGAATTATATTAAGCAATTCATGGTTTATCATTTATTTGCAGAATGTTGGAGTTTGGGAATCCCCGAATCTTGGGTTTCATTCTATGTGATATTCAAATAAGCAAATGAGATAAACCGAGATAAACAGACAACAAATGTTTCAAGATTGGCGGAAACTACGCAATTATTCTGCAATACTGCGCTCTTAATTAAAAAAAATTTAGAAGCAGCTACGAATACTTAATAATTTTCAAATACGCCAAAATGCACGCATAAAACGAGGTCCTAATTAATTTAGTTAAATTATGTTACCTATGCTGGTTAAAATATTGAGGTGCATATTTCTCTTCTACTCGCTTTTGGCGAAAACGTTTCTCTTGAGAATGACGTTAATATAGGTATTAAGCGACATTCTTGATATACCGTCTTAATTAACCCTTCACTGCATGACATTTTTTTTTGCCTTAAAAAAAATATATTTTGTTTATTGTGGTTTCCTGATATATGGAAAAATATTAAAAAAAATATTTCTTGCAAGGAATATTTTTTATCGAATAAAATGATGTTTTTTTCTAATTATGTTATTTGCTATAAAAAATTTTCTTTTGCACTAATTTACAAATAAATTAAATAAATTTGTTAAACAATACCTTTCTAAACTAAATATCACTTCACAACAATAAAAAAAACAATTTAAAACGAAAATAATTAATAAATGAATACGGAGCGAAATATGCAGTAACAAGCAATCACATCAGATTCACGACTTCGAAAGAGTAATCTGCTGAAATCTGCTTATCTTTTGAAATTTATACCTTTTGCACGTGATAGCAAGAATCTCAGATATATCGTGGCATTGTTTAAAGAAAAAAGTTCAAATAAATCCAAAAGTTTAAATTTTTACAGGTGATTTAAATTTATGTTGTTTATAAACATCACGATGCAGTGAAGGGTTAAACATAACTCAATGGTTAAATAATAAAACAGCGCTAAAGGAATTTAGTTGCTAGTCACATTAAAAAACACTCAACTAAAACAAGGATTTGATTAATTATCGGGAATATCCATTATCCACAAAAACAAAAATCATTATTCCCAGTTCCAGCCAAAAATATGTTAATAGTTTATTATTAAACGATTAATTTCTATATACATATGAAGCATTCATTATTTATTTTGTCGAATCATTCTCCCTAAAAAGTTGGATTTAATTTTACTTCAATAATTAATGTAATTTTAATCAAAAACTTTATATCGGAAAAACAGAATATTTAATTTTGGCAGGACATTATAATTCTGTCTATTTTAACGATTCTATGCAGTAGAAGTTTTTTTGCAGTCTTTTTTTCCCAGTTAATTTCCCAATATCCTAACGAGCTTCTACCTGCATGCCCTGAAGATTACATTATACGAACTATCTTGTAGAAAATGACATTTTGAACAAGTCAGAAGTTTTCCGCAATTTTGGATAGTTTCCATGTTTAAGTAATTGTAGATAAATATATGTCGTCGTGAACTTTCTTGTACAAAATTTAGTCTTTTTCGAATGCAGGAATCTTGATAGTGGATTGCAAATATAATAATCCAAATCTTTTGGAAAATTATATTATGTATGTTAAGGTATACATACAGTGTGTTCACGGAAAATGGTAACAGTGAATAATTTTTATATGCTACTAGATACAAAAAAAAGTTTAAATAGTTTTTTATTCAACTGGAAATTTACTATCGGAAACTGCTGATGTATATTTTTTTATACTTCAAATTCAACCGGAATTGAACATCAAAATTTTTTTTCAAATGGCAACATGTCTTTTTTTTAACATTTTCGCAATCTGCATTTTTTCTTTATAAATAGGTATAAAATTTTCATAGTGTTACATAAGAAAATACTCGAGAAAATTCAAGAACAGACAATAATAATTTATTAATTATTTACACACAGGTATGTAGAGTGCTATGAACTCTTTTGGTAACTTTTTTCTATTGGGTCATTTAAAAACAGTTGTATATGCAAATCCGCCATTAAATTTAAAAGATTTCAAAAACAAAAAATTAATTTAGCATGCGATCAAATATCACTAAATCAACAAAAAAAGCATCTAATGATGAACTTCTGCGTATAGTAGAATCATGTCTTGAACAAAACGGTGGCAATTTTGAAAAATGTATCCGATAAATGACAGTTGTGTTTTCTGTACCGTGATATTTTGTTTTTCATAGCACTCTACATACGTTTATGTGTAGATAATTTATAAATTATTATTGTTTGTTTAAATCTTGTATTTTCTCGAATATTTTCTTATGTAACCTTATGAAAATTTTATATATACAGGGTGTCCCCGCACTCATTTTACATAACTTAGGTGGTGATAGAGGACACTTTTCTAAGAACAATTTTTAACAAAAATTTTTTTCTAAATTCAAACCGTCGAAAGTTAGGCCTCTTTAAAGCATTTTTTTTAATTTCCACCTTCACGTGGCCATAGCCTCGAAAGTATTGATTTTTCAGTAAAAATGGTTTAGTGCTTTTTTAAAGAGAGTGAAATAATCTACAAACTAGATTCAAACAATTTCTTGTCTAAAATCAGCGGCTTTCGAGTTATGAATTAAAGTAAGTTAAAAAATGTCGAAAAATTTGAGCTTTCTTTTTTTCTTGTTTTTTTCAAGACCCTGTATCTTTTAAACGAAAGATTTTACAAAAAATCTGACGCCCCATTCCGGATAGGAAATTTAACGGACTACAACTTTTGTCTAGTAAAAATTTTTGAGAAACCAATCCATTTCACAGAAAATAACAAACGGGGCAGCTACAAAACATAAAATTTAATTCACAAAATTTTTATTTTTTTTGAAAAATTATTTTATTAATTAATTTTAAACTATTAGATTATTTAAGTAAATGTTGAAAATGACCTCCGTCATTTTTAATACACAGTCGTGCTCGTTTTAAAATATGCTTTATAGTATTATTTATAAAATTTCCTTTTTTTTTAAAAGCCATTATAGCAGGGGTGGTCAACAAGGTCGAGGGATTGACCTGTCGATCACGAGGCCAATTTTGGTCAATCGGTGAGTGTGAAAAATGTCAAAAATTCGAATTTCTGTGATTAAAAGTGTCGAAAAATCGCCTTTTTTCGATTTGTTTCGACAAATTACTTTATTAATGTAATAATTTAAAATTAATTAATAAAATAATTTTTAAAAAAAAATAAAATTTTGTGAATTCAATTTTATGTTTTGTAGCTGCCTTGTTTGTTATTTTCTGATTTTCTGTGAAATGGATTGGTTTTTCAAAAATTTTTACTAGACCAAAGTTGTAGTCCGTTAAATTTCCTATCCGGAATGGGGCGTCAGATTTTTAGTAAAATGTTTCTCTTAGAAGATACAGGGTTTTGAATAAAACCAAAAAAAATGAAAGCTCAAATTTTTCGACATTTTTTAACTTACTTTAATTCATAACTCGAAAGCCGTTGATTTTAGATAATAAAAGGGTTAAATCTAGTTTGTAGATTATTTCACGCTCTTTAAAAAAGCACTAAACCATTTTTACCGCAAAATCAATATTTTCGGCGCTATGGCTACGTGAAGGTGGAAATTAAAAAAAATCCTTTAAATAGGCCTAACTCTCGAGGGTTTGAATTTAGAAAAAAATTTTTGTTAAATATTGTTCTTAGAAAAGTGTCCTCTATCACCACCTAAGTTATGTAAAGTGAGTGCGGGGACACCCTGTATTTATAGAGAATAAAATGCAGATTGCGAAAATGTTAAAAAAAAGATATATTGCCATTTGAAAAAAAATATTTTATGTTCACTTCCGGTTGAATTTGAAGTATAAAAAAATATACATCAGCAGTTTCCGATAGTAAATTTCCAGTTGAATTAAAAAGTATTTAAACTTTTTTTTGTATCTAGTAGCATATAAAAATTATTCACTGTTACCATTTTCCGTGAACACACTGTATTATGAGGGGGTCCATTGCAAAACTCGTTAAATCCACTTTTGTTCAAAAATGAGTTAAGCATGTTTTCAGATTGTATTTACCTAACTCTAGTAATGGTTAAAATTTCACGCTAAAACATTTGCTATAAAGCATAGAATATCGTTGTTGAAAAGTGGGTATCACTGCAAAACTTATATAAACCAATAGGCGTTTTTTGCTTCTCCTGTAAAATTTACTAAAGTGGACTTAACGAGTTTTGCAATGGACCCCCTCATATATAGGACTACTTATGGCCGAGATTATAAAGGTTTTTCAAAATTGTTTTGAACTAAAACCATCTTAAAATTGTTTCGTGTAAAATCGGGTTTTCATATGACTTGATACATGACAGTTAATTTTCAAACGTCACTTGTTTTAATTTTTAACACATTTTATGATTCGTTATTATCAGGGCTCGGAACTTTATGTGCTAAAAAACAATGAAATATGTGCATACGTATGCGTTAAAAAACAGCAAAATATGCGGTATAATATGCAGTAAAAATTAGGATAATACAAAAAAAAAACAAAAAAATATGCAATTTTTTGTTTGATCTTAAAATAACAAATGAAGAAAGTTGTAGCTGCTAACATTATTTTTTATTAAAACAAAAAAAATATTAAAAATAAAAATAAATATTTGAAACTAGAACATGGAAAAATATTGAATTTTCTTAGGGACTTGTCTTCATTTCTCCTTCTTTTACTTCTTTTTATTTGACTGATGAGTTTAACCGTCTTTAGTTCATACAACAAAAATAAAATCAGTAAATGTTTATCAATTGGTTATTTAGTTTTATTTACCTGAATTACATTTAACGAATATTTTCAAATTTGAATGATCTTCTATTGTCGTACAAGAGATTTTTGTAAACCGAGAAAGATATTTCTACATCAACTGAAGTAATTGGTGCAAATATGCGCAATATAATACATAAACATATTTTTACACCTTCAACTAACATTTTTTAGGTTGTTTTTAATTATGTGATCGAGTACAATACAATTAATTTAGATACGAATTCTTTTTTTCTCTTTAAATCGCCAAAATATGCAATTATATGTTCTTAAACTTAAAATATGCGAGTTTGTCCAAAAATTAACAAAATATGCAAAATTATGCGACAAAAACTTTTATATTACAAATGTACGTAATACGAAACGAATTTTTGTCAAACCAGAATTACAATATGCGCTTTCCCAACGAATATGCAATTACCTAAAGTTCCGAGCCCTGGTTATTATTAATATCTAATATGTTACTATGAATTTTGCAGTAAAATAACGTACATTTTACTTTTATTAATATTTACCTTATAGTAAGCTTTGAATTTCGGGATGACAAAATGTAAATCCGAGGTGCAGCAATGTTTTAATTTGCCAGATTAAAGATTACTAGATATATTAATAATAGTAAAACGTATGTTATTTTACTGCAAATATGCATAGTTACATATTAGATATTAATTATAACAAATCATAAAATGTGTTTAAAATTAAAACAGGTGGAGTTTGAAAATTAACTATCATGTCTCAAGTCATATGAAAACTCGATGTTACACGAAACAATTTTAAAAGGTTTTTAGTTTAAAAAAGTTTTGAAAACCTTTTATAATCTCGGCCATTAGTGCTCAATTCCACCAGTATGGAGTAAATTCAATATTAGAACAACATTAATGAAATGGTTGCAACATCGGTCATGACGTCATGAGGGGAAGAGCAATTTTTCTTCAAACCGGGGTACCTATATTAGATTTCTCTTCACAAACATGAAGGAGACATGGGTTATGATGACATGACACTTGGTAAATTGAAATGCTTCCTGTAGAAAATAAAATAGCAATAATTTATTACAGCGGAACAAGATACTCGGAAGTTTTATTGCTATTGACTAAATAACGGCTAAAATAACTTGTCTCGCACTAATGAGTGTTTACAGGGACATTGTTATAAACGAAAACAATATTATTGACTGTTTTCTACGAGCGAAGTGAAGCATAACATAGTTTGCTATAATTTCTTGCAAGTATTTCATGATTTTTTTTTTACTTTTACAATTACATATCAATAACCTATGTACTATATTGTAACCGTGGTATTTTCTTACTTTACCATGCATACGATAGCATGGGAAAGTATTATACAGAGTGAATGAGAGCACCCGTATCAGTAATTTTTTTCAAAAACGGCTAGTCGTAGAGTCGGGTTAAAAATATTTATTATAAAAGCCATAATAAAGAATCGAATGGTGATATTATTTCTTGGAAAGGTCGGCGTCCCGAGTAGATTGCTCCAGAAACTCCAGAACTCCATAATTTTAAATGGCACCATAGGTCGAAAATGGTATCGTTAAAAAGATCTTGCAAAAATAAGCAAGTTTTGTAGGAAAAATTATTTTATTACTCCCACCCTTTTTAAGTAATATTCGATTGAATATTATGGGTGAATGCGACCACCCGTATCAGTCGGTTTTTTCAAAAACGGTAAATCGTAGAGCTGGGTAAAAAAAATTATTATAAAAGCTATAATAAAGAATCGAGTGGCGATATTATTATTTCTGGGAAAGGTCGGCATCCCGAGTAGTTTGTTCCAGAACTCCAGAATTTTAAATGGCACCATAGGTCGAAAATGGTATCGTTGAAAAGACCTTGCAAAAATAAGCAAGTTTTGTAGGAAAAATTATTTTATTACTCCCTCCCCTTTTCAGTAATATTCGATTGCATATGGGTGAATGAGACTACCATTACTTAAAAGGGGTGGGAGTAATAAAATAATTTTTCCCACAAAACTTGCTTATTTCTTAAATATATTTTCAACAATACCACTTTCGACCTATAAAATTTAAAATTCTGGAGTTCTGGAGTTTCTGGAGCAAACTACTCGAGATGACGACCTTTCCAAGAAATAATAATATCATTATTCGATTCTTCATTTCGGCTTTTACAATAAATTTTTTGACCCTACTCTCTACGACCTACCGCTTTTGGAAAAAAAAAGACTAATACGGGTGGTCTCATTCACCCATATGCAATCGAATATTACTGAAAAGGGGAGGGAGTAATAAAATAATTTTTCCTACAAAACTTGCTTATTTTTGCAAGGTCTTTTCAACGATACCATTTTCGACCTATGGTGCCATTTAAAATTCTGGAGTTCTGGAACAAACTACTCGGGATGCCGACCTTTCCCAGAAATAATAATATCGCCACTCGATTCTTTATTATGGCTTTTATAATAATTTTTTTTTACCCAACTCTCTACGACTTACCGTTTTTGAAACAATGACTGATACGGGTGGCCGCATTCACCCATAATATTCAATCGAATATTACTTAAAAAGGGTGGGAGTAATAAAATAATTTTTCCTACAAAACTTGCTTACTTTTGCAAGATCTTTTTAACGATACCATTTTCGACCTATGGTGCCATTTAAAATTATGTAGTTCTGGAGTTTCTGGAGCAATCTAGCCGACCTTTCCAAGAAATAATAATATCTCCATTCGATTCTTTATTATGGCTTTTATAATAAATATTTTTAACCCGACTCTCTACGACTAGCCGTTTTTGAAAAAAATGACTGATACGGGTGCTCTCATTCACCCCGTATAATAGAACTTTCTTTATTAGATTTGGTCTGCTTTGCAGTCCTTGAGGTCTCACGAGTTGAAACAGACCAAACATCAAGAACTGTCTGTGTGTGCCCAACCACCTTTTTTGAGGGGGGAATTTGCCAACATTTTGTAATTGTCTATTTTGCATATTATTTGTGCATACTAACTAGACCAAATTTTGAGTGATTTTGCCAACTTTTTTCCAACTTCCTAAACTATTAGGGGGAGCTTCCCCCTTGGGCACGTCCCGTGTGTGTGGTGTCAAACCAATAATGGTCTGGTTATGCTCACTCACTTAACACTTATCACTTAACACTTAAGAGAATTAACCAATAATTAAACAAATAACTGCTAAAATAAATGGCTATACATAATTCTATTGGTTAATCCTCTTAAGTGTTAAGTGATAAGTGTTAAGTGGGTGAGCATAACCAGACCATAAGAGTATCCTAACCAAACTTAATACATTAGCGGTTTGGTTATGTGAATGACCAAACTAGTGAACTACCAGGAAGAGTGAATTCTTGAGGGCCTCAAAATTGAATTGCGCTCGAATTCGATAAGTTAAACCGGTTCTTTAAAGAACCAAAAATAATATACTTAGGAGTTTCTATTATTTAATGCCACGGAACTTAAAAATAGGGAAATCCAACACCGTTCACTAACTAAAACCATAACTGCAGCTAACCTCAAACCTACGCCTGGGATCCTTGAAAAACCGGGATCTCCAAATTAACGATATGCAATTAAAAATATAATTTTTAGTTGATGTTGCTAGCACAAGTAAACGTAGACTGCGGTATCCCCGCTCCTTATTATGCCTTGTTGTAAGTATTTACGCCGAGCGCACAGACCGTCAATACAATGCAGCATAGCAAAATATCGAAACTTTACAATCGATTATTGCCTAAATTACTCGCACTCTCACCTTAAACGTATTAAAATTATCTATAAGATTCCGTCGAGTTTTTCTAAACAAGTATAATATCTTGGATGTCGGTTTTTCGTATTCGAACAAAAAAAATAATAAAGTAAACATAATTGATATTCAGAAATGGAATAGAAGTCAATGGAGAGGAATGAAGTAATTATGATGGTTTTGAAAGGGAAATAATGAAATAAGCACAAAAGAGGCCGTAGAAGTATTCAATAAGACTATTTCTTGGAGCGAGAGGAATATTTATAATACAAATTACTTATAGACATTCCGAAAGAGCAGAGAAAAAGGACTGCAGAAAAGATTATCTGAAAAAAAATTCAAAAGAATCGCGCAAAATTTAAGATTGCTTTTAAATTTGAATATATCTAAATAAAAACACTTTGGAGTATATTATAAAAACTCTCTATTTTACGAACTCTTCTGGTTTCTCTTAGTTCATATAATCAAACTGCTACTGAATTTAGTATTATTATATTGATTAGATTTTGATTGAAATAGGTTCATGGGAAACTTGTGAGTGAGTAACGTGAATGAATGGATTAACGAGATGCCATTGTTTTTTTAAACTTATTTTTGTAATTCAAAG
This sequence comes from Rhagonycha lutea, assembly GCA_958510855.1. Lineage (NCBI taxonomy): Eukaryota > Metazoa > Arthropoda > Insecta > Coleoptera > Cantharidae > Rhagonycha > Rhagonycha lutea. Next base: position 18,223,563 of record OY294042.1, read on the forward strand.
ATCATGGGTATTATAGGTTAGTCGCTCTAAGTTGACAGGGCGTGGACAAATTTCTGCACAGTAGATGTAGAGGGAGAATGCGTGACACCCAATTCCACCAACATGGATCCGACCGGACCAATTTTCGTTTCTGCACATTAGCCACATTCTGTCAACTTATAGCGGAGACCACCAAAGTCAGGTAAATTTATCTCTAGTATAAATGTTTAACAAACTTGTTGTGGCGTAAACGGTGCTTTGCAGTAACCATGACATTTAATTTTCACAGTTCAACCTCTGGTTCAACAGATGACGTTTGGAAATTAAATGTCATGGTTACTGCAAAGCACCGTTTACGCCACAACAAGTTTGTTAAACATTTATACTAGAGATACATTTACCAGAATTTGGTGGTCTCCGCTATTAGAGTGTACGCCGCACATAGGCGCCGAATATAGGAACGGCTAAAACCTTAATTCAAATAAGAATTAAAACGCGAAAATATAACTTCTACTCATTTGATGTAATCTGTATTGAATTAGTATGCGATGTGAAAATACCATACAACTAATGTATGGTAAAGTCATGTAATGACCAAATCCAACCATTCCGATCTCTCGTCCAGTGCGAGTTAATTATTTAATTAATTCTTTTAACACTACATCTTTTTGAGATTTTATTGTAGGTGTCATCCTTCATCCTTTAAAAACCCAATAGAACTGTATATAGGGATTTTGATTTTCCTGTTATCATTTATTCTTATTTTTTGAAGTCTATACTTCAATGTGGAGTACCTACTTCGGCCAGAAGTAAGTAAGTAGAAGTTTAGGAGTTTCTTTGGCTTAAATATCCCGACTAAGGTTATTTGTTGGCTCAGGGGTATATTTTTAATAAGTTGAACTGTCTCAGAGATCCAGGTTAACTAGTTCCGTGCGTTAAAACAATACAAACTCTTTTCAAGTAGTTTTACAATGTCTTAGAGGTTTGACACGTCCATGACGATGGTTTGTGATGCATTGAACGTTATAAATAGTGAAAAAACACTGGGGGTGGGCGGAGTATTGGCAATAGCCTGAATTTTTAATGATCCTCCAAATTTTTGTTTTATGCTTGTAATTTATATCCTCTAGTACCATAATTAGCTTAGTATACATTTTAAATTCGTGGCCCAGTTAGTGTCCTGTTCCCTTTTTCTTATTTTTAGATGCAAGACTCACGTAAATGCTTTTTTGCACATAGATAACGCGCCCACTGATACTAATCGATCTTGTTTTTGAAAATAAACATTTAAATATTTTATATTGACCATTATACCAATTGTATGTAAACAAATTCCAGTAGTTAATCGACTGAAAATTTTCAATGTGTGGATGGAAAAGCTTTAGGATTTTTGACCTAGGGTTGGAGTAAATAGACGGTCGTTTAAAAAACATTAAAACTGAGTCAAGACTGGCATAATGAATAGATTGAAATTGAAAATGTATTTGACTTCCTTTTTCGTGTTTCTACAAAGAAATACAGATAGAATTACATTTACATAATATGTAACCTTGATTCAATTTCAATGAATAATTATTATTACATAGACGTTTCAGTGTAAGTAGATATTTATTGATCTATAATATTCCTTAATGTTGTCAATTTCAGTTTATATTTTACGATTGTATTATCTACTTTATAAAATATTCGAGTAAAGTAAATTTTAATGCCGAAGTTAAGTTGAAGCTATTTAAATATTATTACCCATATGCTTAACTTTACATTTTCATTCATGAAATATAAATGCAAATACTTAGAACGAACCTCTAAAGCTAATTAAAATAGTAATCAAATGAAGTAACTGCGTATATATTTTCAGAACTTACAAAGTCAATTTTTCGTGGTTATAATTTATTTATCTATCATATCAAACAAAATTAATTTAAATTGCGTAAATTTTAATTAATTGAAAAATTACGAAAGTTGTGTAATATACTTGGCGAAGAATTAATTTTAAAAACCTATATAAGGATTATAATTTCTCACGAAAAGCAAAGAAATTACATTAAATTCGAAATGCTCCTTTATTACTATAATTAAAGAGTTGGTTGGGAATTTAATAAATAAATAATTTTTTATTCTGTTTATTGTCAGTAAGAAAATCTAATAATCTTTTTCAAATTACAAAAAGGTTTAATAAGCCTGCAGAAAACGTTTGCAGGGATTTGTAAAAAATGAAATGAAATTTTTAATATTTCAGTTTATACAACCGCTCGTGTAATTTGTTCAAGCTTAGGTATTACACTTGAAAATTTAATTATAATAAATGATAAAATAACTGACTTTGCGTTTTGATATTTTCAGAATAAATAATGTAAATAAAAATGAGTATTCAGACGAACATGAAAGAAAAACGTCCAATTAAGATTTCAGAAAATGAAATTTGACGTCTTTATATTGAATTTATAACGAATTTCAATTTATAATAAATATATCGAGAATTGTACAATAGGAATCCTAAAAAATCGTTCTTACGATATTTCCCGACCATAAACGAATAATCGAAAAGTATCGATATTTTTCAAAGGTATGTGTAATAACTTGCTAAAACCTACATCTAATACAAATTACAAAGCTGTTGAAGTAACATAAAACCATAAAAATTTATTACAATACAGTTTTCCTTCAAATGGCCTAAAATTAAACCAGAACAAACAGAATTTCCATTTTCCGCCTTAATGTAAACAATAATTAAGTGTATCATTAAATGAATTTACTATAGGAATATTTGCTTTGGTCGTCCCTTGTATGCTTTTAGTAGAATTTCAGTGTTTCGCAACGTGTTTAAAAATTAATTAACTTTTTCTTGATGAAAAAGTTTAAGAAGAATTTTTTGGGAAACTTTTGGAAACGAAATGTAGGTAAGCCTAATCAAATAATAATGTGTGAATTAATGCCAACCTACGTTAAACAAGCTAAATATCCAAAATCCAAATTAAGGATTCAAGAGTCGGATGAAAAATAGGGGTCGACATTTTCTAATTTTCTACTTGTACATTTAGGAGCATATCACCCAATATCTCACAAAATAACGTTGGTATCTTGTCTAATTAGAAAGGAAAGCGCTATAAAAGCCCTCCATTTTCGTGCCGCGATAATGCAATTATAGGAAAAACATCAACCAGCAATATGCGTATTTTCTCTAAAAACATTCCGTGTTACATAAAAATATGTATTTAAATAATTAATTCATAAAGACATTTTGTCACCGCTGCTCGACTTTAATTACTTAAAACGTCAAATTTAATAACGATGTCATAAGTTTGAAAAAAGATAATCCAATTTGAAACAAAACTGGAGAAAATGAATTGAATGTTTTATTATCTATTTATCTTTTTGGCATTATCCTCCACCAACTATAACGAAATACTTGTCAAGTTCCAATACAAGAAACGTTTTATATTCAAATTGAGGTATTCTTTATATTATTTGAAAATTTCCAAGATTTATCTTTAAAGTAAAAACTTTTATAATTTACGATTACTTACACAAATTTTTGCTAACAAGATAATCTCCATTGTTAATTACATTACTTTCTGTTTCTACATTTTTTAATATAAAATAACCACTTTTTGAACCGCGTATTTGAGTTTGGTTTGGATAATTATTTTAGTTTCAAGGTGTCCCGTCAATTCGACTTATTTACTTGTGTGTATCTTGTGCCTGATTTAATTTTCGAATTTTCTTTATCAGACTGGCGCTCAGAAAAACTTTTACTTTTACATCCAAGCTATCGTGGCTGTAAATAATGGCTGAGATAGATAAAAATTTAGAGCTGGTTATATCCAACTGTTAAATTATTATAGGTGTATTGAAGTAATGCAGAACAACCAACTTAAATAAAAATGTAAACTTTATCTTTTTCGTAATATTTATTATTACTGTAATTTTATTGATAAATGTTGAAACTCGCAATGCAGCAATAACAGTTACGTATATGGATATAGACAATCAGGATAAAACTAAACTAAAAGCACATATCGTAATGGAGAAAATGACAGAAGAATATATTTCAATGACGTGAAAGAAATTGCAGAAATTCGATCAAAACAAGAACTCGTATAATATTTTATTAACATTTACTTTAAATTTATGAAAAATATGTACATTTAACGTAGAATTTACAATATTTTAGTTATATTTGTATAATTTACAGATCGAAATAAGTACAAATGCAAGCAAGGATCTACACGGTGCAGGTAGATAAACAATTCTAATGCAGAATATCAGTTAAAGATTGCTAATTGAACTGCATCATGACATATTTGAAATTTTTGATATAAAATCGTTAATTAACATAATCAAAATATTAACCCGTTATAGAAACCAATTATTAACATATTGTGTGCCACGTCATACACATATGAATGCCATAAACAAATGAAAATTCGGTAGAAAATTCTACTCTTTTTATCTATAACCAATTTTGAGCTGTTAATGAAGTTTTTAAAACAGTCCTTAAAAGCGCATCCTTAAACGGGAACACCAATTATTATCGAAAGTAATGTATTTTGACCAACCCTACGCCTTAACGTGAAATCCAAACCACGGGATAAATAATTTACAGCTACTGGAACTCGAGCCCTGTCGTCCGAAACTCAATTTCCTGTTCACATCGCCAATTCCTTTTTCCATTCAAATCGAGTTCTATTAATTATATTTAAAATTACTATTTCGTAAGTTTGCTCCGAGCAACATGCGTCCCCGTTTTATCCGTGAAATAATTTATTTATTGCAAATTGAACAATAGTGGTTGTTTGAAATATTAATTGATTCTAATTTATTTAGTTTAAAATTACCTAGGGTGGCATAAACCAAAATTGTACAAAACTTTACTGTTAATGGAAAATTGTAAACGATATTATCGAAATCCATAAATATTCCGAACGTCAAATACTAAACTAAAAGTAAGCTAAAATTGCACTGTTTGACATGTTAATAGAAGTCAGGAAAATAATTGTATGCGAGGAAACGATGGAGTGGGTAAAAACGCATAAAAGGGAAAACTACTACGGTTAGCAATACGTGGCTTTAAACGCTAGGGAGAAACTTGGAATAACGGTATGGGAATATTCTCTGAAATGTTAATAACCAATTATTTTACGATTCTATAAATCCTTTGATGATTGTATTAGTTTTAATATTGAACTCAGTAGTCAAGAAATTATTAATTTGTTTCAGAAAAAAAACCCAAAATTTAATATAATTTTTTTAACGAAATCTTTAAGTTATTAGCGGTGCTATGAACTCTCAAAATTAGAAACATGTTTTTTATTAAAAAAAGGTTGTACTACGTAAAACTATTGTCATGTCATAGGAATCGAAGCGTGACTTAGTGACCCACATTTATTTTAATTTCGTTATGATACGTGATTCCAATTTTTTGCGGATATAATAATTTTAAGTACAAAATAATGAACACATTACATGAAGTAAGATTTGGAAAAATCCTCACATAAAGCAATAAAACACGGACGTTACCTATTCTTACTGATTAAAGCCATTGTAACATCTTCTCATTGAAATTTAATATTAATTTTCTCTTGGAAAGTTTATTAAAATCTATTCTGTTCTGTAGAATGAAATTTTGATAAGCGACCTTCATTTAACCTTCAGCTGCTTATGGAAGTTTGGGGAGTCGTGTGTGATTGTCTGTCTCCTTATACCGGGCACATAACCACACATTTAATAATCACGTATATTACAAGATGACACACAATATAACTTTTAATCACTTTGGCATATTTTTTTAGGTTAACTTAAAATGTACGAAGAAGCGGTTCCTGTTCCAGGCCCATTAGGATCCGTCACTATTATGTTTGATAATATAGTACAATGTAATTTGCTAATAATTATGTATCTATTACTATATAATCAAAACTGTTACATAAAAATAAATAAACAAATGAAGCTAAATTTCCTGGCCGATTTACAGCCAATAAATTGCTAATTGTAGTTAACGTTGAGCGTATAACCATTGAACTATATAATCATGTAGTATTCACCGTGTACAGAACCTGTTTATATGGAGTGTAATAATATATTTCAGTAGCATAGACCCAATTAGCTGACGTTAAAAGTTACGAGACCCTCCTCAACGTTTTCTTAACTACCGGAAGAAAATAAAAATTTTGTCCTGGTAGCCTTTCAAGTTTATTCCAAAAGCTTTTAACATGTTGTACCAGAATATCCATCAATTAACGTTTTTCAATCATTAATTCAGATCTTTCCAAAAATCAAGTCCTAGTTTTATAATTTTTTCCTTGTAATGCAGCACAAAAAGCAAACCTAAATTTTTTCTTGCTATACGCAACTAAATTGTATTTGAATATCATAATTGGGACCACCCTATAAAATTAGTGACAAACTAATTTCGTTAACCAGTCACTTACTGTTAGTAAGTAACAATTCGTCACTTTGAACAGACATTTGTATTTTAAATTTATGTTTGTTTCGGTTTTGGACTTTTCAAATAAATTCTCATACTTGCAACGTACAATATCTCAAAACCTTAGGAATTCAAATTACTGTAATATTTTTCTGCTCCATGTAACTTTTTTGTGTGCGATTCTTTCTTTTGTTTGGATATGCTAATATTAAAACAAAAAATAAATCTTTATCATAAAAAGATGATTATTAAAACTTTTATTTTAAGTTAATGCGAATAATATTTATAAAAAGTGCGACAGAAAGCAGGATTTGCGTGGATTACAAAATTTAATCCTAATATTTGTTCAAAATTTGTTAAACGAAAATAATACTGCTAGACATATCGATTAATTTGTTCATTATTTTTTAATATTAAATAACATTACAATATAAAAAAAAAATACAATTTTCATATTACTTTAATAGTTAATCAAACAGGTGCTATTGCAATTAAAACTTGTAATTAGTTTCATACACGCATTGAATAATAACACAATTCAATAATTAACTAATTTCTTTCAGAAAAATATATAAATTTGTATAACTACAAAATTAAATATGCAAAATGATGAATTGACCGAAAACAAAAGATAAAATTGGTTTACATTTTTATCTATCAAATTATCATGATGTAACCATTCACATCACACCTCGTTATTAAACATTGTCTTTTTGTAACAATAAATTTTTATACTAATAAAACCGAATTATTGTACTGTAATTGTAATTAACCGGCAATTAAACCAATACCTGTGAGAGAAAAAATTAATACACATCCAATTTTTAAAGTAAGATGGGGGGGGGGTGATTATTGGAATTACAGTAACATTAACTGTGCTACATTTAGATAATTTAACTCACATTTTTAAGAAGAAATTTAATACATTCGCCGCCAGGTGCATTTAATTTAACTTACACTAACATTAAAAACAATAGGCTATTTTTAAGCGTGGCGGTCTACGTGTTAAATATAATTATTATAACATTTGATTGTTTACCTATATTTATTTAACGATAATTGTGTCACTTCAAACGTTTTCCTTGGATTTTAAGGTCGCAAGTCATAGGCGACATCATTAAAAATCAATATCACTATAAGTTCATGTTAGAGTGCCGTTAAACTGTGTAATTTACTTTGAGAATAAACGTCCTGGCTTTTATACATTATTCACTTATAAGATACTTTGCAATACAATTGGCGGTATAAAGTTGGTTTAAATTTGCGTTTTGTTTATTTACAATTTATTTTTTTTGTAAAATTTTCTTTGGAGAAAATTTTGAGATTTTTTTCGCCAGAAAATTTCCAAGGGAAATGCAATCGTCCTTTTACTATAAATAGAATTTGGTGTATGTAAGTACTTTTTCCGTAATCTAACGTGGGGTTTTGATATCTTATTATCGCGGATGTTATACGTACATAATTTAATCTTTTTAAGGGTCGCATTTAATAGCATTAGATTGGTTGGTTCATGGTATAAAGTTAGTATTATATACCGTCTTGAAAAAAAAAAAAAAGAAGTTGTTTGAAGGACCCAAACCTCATGACTAGTTACGAATCGAGGAATAAATTCGTTTTTTTTTTTACTTTGTTATTTTCAGATTATTTTGGTTGACTGTCAAACAAAAACGAAGCAATACACTAAATTTAAATATAAACCTTGCTTATTTAAGGATGGAAATCTGTCGATACTGCTACCATAATATACATAATACAGTCACTCCCAGTCATTTGTACACTTGATACATTTTACTTTAAACCAAGATAGAAATTTTGGGATTTGGGACAAAAAATGTGTATGGTCTAATTTTCCCAAATCTACTAAAATAACGATAATATAAAAAAATCACATTCATATTCGTACACAAGATGTAATTTTCCCCCTTTAGATCCCAATTTTGTTTTCAACTCATTTAGCATTTTTTCAATCTTCCTTTTAATTCTGCTCACAAATTCTCAATGGGGTTACAATCTGGCGATTGTGCGGACATTGGTATAACGTTATTTCAAGCTATTTTGCTATCGTCAGTTGCATCTAACCAGATAAAAAATAAAATAAAAAATTGATTAGAAAAATAGTTATCAAACAAAATTAAAAAAAAAAATCAAACTCTAAACTGTGAAATAGAATTAGAAAATGGAAATTTTCACTTCTTTTGTTTTTATCTGGTTAGATGCGACTGACGATAGCCAATAAGCTTGAAATATCGCATTATCATGAGGTGCATTATGTAAAATAAAACAAAATGTAACAAAACGGCACTAAATATATTGTGGTGTTTCAAACGAGTTGAAGACTCGGGGTTGGACATTATATTCAGAAGGGATACAAAAAGTGCACGTGCAGTGGCGGATTTTGGTGAACCTACAAAAGAAAAATATTGGACGAAATTTGAAATTGGTGCCAAAATGTTTACCTACGGACTTATTTTGAATTTGATGAAATTTTGTAGTTTTTGAGTTTGAAGGTGTGGCACCTTTGAAGAAAATGATTCTCGAAGCGTCCTTTCTGTGAGAACGGACGTGATTTTCGTTAGTAGAGAAAAGTGAAGATTTTGCGTTCCCTGGGATCAAACTTTGGTTCCAGGCATCTTTTGAGTGATTGTTCTGCGATATTCCTGTCACGGGAACTCCTAGATTTTGGTTACAAAACCAAAATTACGAAGATTGAGAAAAGCTGACCTAGCTATTTTTATTACAAGCGTGGGCCGGTTGCAGAAATTCGTAATTTTTGGACAAATTATCGATCATCCGATTGCTAGTTTGGCGGATGTTTGTTAATTGATTTTAGAAAAATTTTGAGGTTAAGTGAAAACTTACGGGTAGCCTACGAAATTAGTAGAAATTTCGTTTTAAATTTGTACGGATCACACAGCGAATAATACGTGTACGTTAAATTTGGTGGTAATCCGACTAATAAGCAAGGAAGACAAAATCAGCAAAAACCTGTTGTCCATGTTCTATGACGCCACCACACATACACGAAGTAAGGCAGCAATTCCAGTGGTTGCGAAACGGCTTCATCCAAAGGGTTAGTTTTCATTTGTATTTGATCATTTTCTTTGTAAAATTTGAATTTTGTTACATTTTGTTACACGTAAAGGTTTCGAATAACAATTTAGTTATCAGATCGATAGTAAATGTGATTGTAGTTCGAAACAATCTTACACAAGTACACGAACGACTAAGAAACAAAATTATTGTCAAAAGAGCAATATTAATACTCAAAAATTTACATTAAATCAGCACTATCCACCTGAGTTTTTAATTAGGAGTTGAACCTAGTCTTCCCTGAAGTTGTGCTCTCTACCATTTAGCGACCCGGACCTTAGTTGTTTTTATATAAAAAAAAAAATGTCGGATGTGGTTGTTCGGCCTACGGCCTCACTGGGATTCTGATGTGGCCATCCCATGACTTTACCATACATTAACGATATGGTATTATAATTCTCATATGTCGTATAAGTTATAAGTACATAATTATTTAAAAACAGTGGCCTCTCGTTAATCCATTCCCTCGCGTCACCCCCACCATCAGGTTTCCGTGAACCAATTTCACCCAAAATCTAATCAGCTCTAAGTCTCAATATAAAAGTACTAAATATGAAATTTGGTTGAGAAATTCCTGTTAGTTTGAGCGCTAGAGCGCACACAAAATTTACGTGACATACACACACACACACACACCCTCACCCTTACACGCACACACACAGACATTTCTTGATGTTTGGTCTCAAACAAATCGTTGGACCTCAAAGACCATAAATCCGTCGAAATCTGAAATTTTTTTTTTTTTCGATTACAATACTTTACCATTATGTATGGTATACTACGTATACTCATACTATGTATGGTAAAGTAAAAAATTATAATATAAAATAGTTTTTATAGGCACAAACTTATTGGAACTTCCTGAGTGACTGTGAAACATTACATAGATATAAAATTGTGTATAACTGCAGTAATTGTAACAATGTGAGTATTAGTATGATGTGATTAAATGCATAGTTTTGTGTTATTTTTGCTTATTTAGGAAAAGCAAATCATACATATTATTCTTTGTATGATTAAACTACATTGTCTAATGGTCAATCTGGCGTAATCAAATTTTGTTAAACCATAATTCCAACAATTCTTTGTTTTTTTCTTTCATCTTTCTTAAATCTTTGTTTAACACGTAGACCGCCACGCTTAAAAATAGCCTATATTGTTTCTTATGTTAGTGTGAGTTAAATTTAATGCAACTACAAGGGCAAGGCCAACCCTGTCCCTCACAGATCTGCACCAAAATTTGTATACGATTACAACCCAATTAGAACGTCAACTTGATGAAAAAAGAAAGACCAAACACTCAGAAATTTTGGAGAAAATCGATTTCGAAAATCCAACAAATTTATTGGATTTTCGAAATCGATTTTCTCTCACTGTACATACATTTTTAAATCAGATAATCTTGGATGCAATGATGCAATTCTCATTAGATCTAATTTATAATACAAATTTATTGGATTTTCGAAATCGATTTTCTCCAAAATTTCTGAGTGTTTGGTCTTTCTTTTTTCATCAAGTTGACGTTCTAATTGGGTTGTAATCGTATACAAATTTTGGTGCAGATCTGTGAGGGACAGGGTTGGCCTTGCCCTTGTTAGTGGCTAATGTATTAGTAAAATTTATAAAGTGTATAAATGTGACTGTACGTTAAGTTATCAAACAACCCTCGTAAATTTTATTCTAAAGTGTACCGTTTTCAGAGTTATGATTAAATTAAATGGATAGCATTGTAATTCTATCCCAACTTTAACCTTTGTAAACATTTTTAATGCTATTGTAATTCAATTTGGCCGTCGTGAATAGAATATTTAACTGCTCCACATAAGTTGTGGTCATAAAACCGTATTCTTGTTTTGACATAGTAAACGTAAAACCACTAAAAAACATTTAGGAACTAAAACTACGCAATTTTGACGAAAACCACTTGAAATTTTTATACATTCATAAATAACCCCGGCACGGTGCACTTTAAGATGTTTATTTGAATTTTGGAACTTGAATTACCTGCAGTCACGGAATACTTCGAGTCAGTCCCTAAACCGTGAAAAAATTCGTATCGAATTCTATAGTCTGATCTTGATAGTTATAACTAAATTATAAAATAAATACCCTTAATGAAGCACCATACAGGCAAGACAATTTCTTTTGGTTTTCTCCATTTGAAAATAGAAAGAATGGAAGAAAAAAATTTTTGGAGCAAGTCTCAAGACAAACTGGGTTATCTTGAGATATTAGGTACTAAGTACGAGAATAGTCTACTGTTTAATAAATCTCAGCCTTTTATTAATGGATACCCATTATTATTATTTTTTTTTAGTAAATATAATAATAGTTTGTCCGTCACGCATCCGTGATTGGTCAATAATTTTTTTAATAACAATCTTTTTCCAATAATAATAGCCTTCTAGAATGTCGAACGCTTCTTTGATGGATTACTTACAGTCACAACATCAAAGGATTTTTTTAATACATTTTATTCAACTTTATAATTTAAGTGCAAAATCACATTGCGTTTTCTGTCCAAAATTTATAAAATTAGACCAGAAAACTCACGCATTACGCTCTACTTTGAGGGTAGCACGGAAAAGAGAAGTGCATCTGTTTTTATTAATATGTAACGAAGGTATAACATTTTCAATTATTTATTTGTATTGTACTTTTATAAATTTACAAAAAAAAAAAATGCGTATAGCAGATTTCCACATTTATGCCTTCCTATTACAAAATCTGTACATTTAATTGATTTTCAAGCCGTAATAGAACAACTATGAAGGATATTATGAGAACTGTGGTATTCGCGTACGGTAAAATTACTTTGTTATTTATCGAAATTAAATACATTGTTTCCCTACAACCCTTCAACAACTTCTGCTTAATTCAAATTTTTGAGTTTATAATGTAGAAGTAATTATTAACCACAAAAAACGGCACGCCGTGCCGGTTCGACTCCGGGGGAAAGTAACATTTCTTTATTTTGAACGTCTCCCCTCGGAAGGCAATTGCAAACTACGAGGGTGTACCTAATGTACTTAGTAAAACTTCCTCAAAATAAAGTGCACACTTTCCGCAGTTCGGAGTCGACGTTGAAGAAAAATTTCTTTTTCAAGCACATAAATTTAAAAACACTTCAACTAACCCTCGTATGTAAACCACTCCGTGACAGAATCTGGCTCAAATTCAAAGCAAAAACCCTATTTTTTAAATTATGTAAAAGTACAAAGAATGTGGTTATAAATACCTTCAAATTTTACCACGAAAAACACTTGAAATAATTGTAAAATATGAGTTTTGCATGCATCTCTTATTCTAAAAATATATCTTGAACTTGAAATGAAAACTCGTCAAAGTTAATTTTTTGGCTACAAGTTCTCGTTCACAAAACCATGGCGAGGTAATTATAAACACAAATTATTGCAATTAGTATAGTCCTCCTCTCCACCGGTCGTCTAATTCCGGTAAATGGTCCAAAAAGCAATAATAAAACAAAAATTTTGAGGATCATTGCAAATAGGGCTTATATTTTGTAAAAAAAACTGAAAAATTACGTGAACTGGCAATCCACGACATAGTATTGGTTGTCACCATAATATAACACCCCGCAGTTTAACCTACTCTCGCAATAAAAATACTTGAAAAGGGTTTAAATTGATTTAACGATGATGGATCCGAGATTTGTCGTGGTTGCGTTGTCTAAATCGACTTTCCACGCCCTCCGCTCTGGTCCCCTACGCTCCGAGCCGTTTTGACTAACGCTGAAAGAACTAAAGACATCCCTATAACTGGTTCTACTCGGCAAAGTGTGTTATTGGGAAAGGGATGAATCTGTCTTTTTATTTTCGCCAAATTTAATAAAAAAAAACAAACTCTAAACAGTGAAATTTGCTCGATGTTAACTGTACGTTGGTGTACGACTAAAGCTGCCGCGTCGGTCCCCATAGCATCACTTCGTTTACAGAGTTTCGTGAATGTTATTGGCTAATCTAAACTGCAATTAAGGCTTTCCGAACTAAAACTGGAAATGGTGTAGTACGAAATTTATGTGGTTATTGGGACTTTGGCGTCACTCAGGAGAAATGTGACAGCATAGGTAGTTTTATTCATAGTATTTGGCACGTGACTAGAGGGACAACGTTTGACACCCAATTCCACCAATTGACACAAACATAGAACCGAAATTATGAATATTAGTTTCTGCACATTAGCCACTCCCAACCACTATGAATAAAATTACCTCTACGTGTAGGCCATAGTTATTCAGCCCTTCAAAACAAAATAAACAAATACGAATTCCATTAGCTTAAATTTGAAATTGAAAAAATATATAACAGCTCACAATTATTTAAACATTATGAACCTTATTTTTATATCGATAAAAAAATGGTTATTGAAAAGATCAAAAGTTGTTATAATAAAGCAATCGTAAACGCAACATTAAATATAGAAATTGAATTGGAATAAATTAAAGTAGGTAAATGAAATTTATTCGCCTTATTCCGGTATGATGAAATTATGATTTTCATGCACCTGGAAATTTCGTTGCAAAAAAAATAATAAATAGAGTAGAAAACTTCAAAAGTTGCGAAAATTTATGAATATTACACACAAAGGACCAACCCGAGAACATTTCAGTTTATATACCTACTAACTCTTTCAAAAAGTTCCAACCCAGTGTAAAGATTACGATATCTTCTAAGATAATATAAAACTTGAGCAAAATGAAGTATTTGACTACTTTTTTAATATTAACCATTTCCATGAGTTACAATTACGCAAACCATAGCAACGTTCTAAGAATTTCCGATATCGATTAGAGAAACTAAAATAAGAAGTAAGACTCACTGTTTAATCTAAATTAAACTCCCCCATTTTTAAGGTGTTTTCACTTCGCAATGAGTCATAACAAAATTAAATGCCTAATAAATTCAATCCCTGACGTGCAGGTATTACAAATGAAGTAAATCTGTCGAATAACTTTTTATCTTGTATATTTAGGGCAGGTTTATTAATGCTACGTCAAATTTTCAGTCAACTACATACGAAACATATGTGGATATAATCGGTCGCGGTCGGTCGGCCGCAGCCGCCTGATAAACCGACCCTTATTAATTTATTATAATTTTCACTTTTTCACCATAAAATCGAAAATAAACTTCTAAAATATTTTAATAAATTTGCAGTTCTGTATTGCATAAGAATTATTTTGTTTTTTTTTCAAGCAAAAATGCATGCACCATGCACATTGTTTTAATTGCAAAATTTTCACTTTTAGTAATAAATAATAATTTGTGTCGCATCATAAAAATTTACCACGTGCTCAAGGATGGAAGTCTCATCGCCTGAAGTTTTTGGGGACGGTCATCGAAAAATTCTGAAAGGGCATAATTATAATATATTTCATTCGGCAAGCTCTTTTGATGTTAAAGAACTGAAAGCATCTGAAAGTGCAGATAAAAATTTTGAGACTCATTGAACTTGAAATAACTCGAGAGAAATATTTGTTTAGTACCTACTAAAAATGGAAAAAATAATTATGTAGAGTCAATATCCTTGAAGTGCTGTAGTTTAAAATTTTTAATTATTTAATTATCAAAGATTATTACTTGAGGAAACGTCATCTGGCTCTCAAACAAAATTAGACAAGTTGGAGAAACGTTTTCAAAATAACAATAATTAATTATTGGCGAAGAATAGCAATGATGGTATAGTTCAATAATCAAGCTGGCAGGAATAATTTTTGAATTTATTATGAAATTGGAACATTAAATTTCTATACAATTTAATTAAAACTTTATTTTATTGAAATATAGGTCAGGTGTGATTTTTGAAACTTATCATTTCCAATTAACGAAGCTGCAAAATATGAAACAATGAGATATTGATATCTATGATTTTATACCCTAAAATGTGATGAGGCGGATCTGTTTCCATAGGTTCAAATCCAATAGATTTATCAGATCTTAAGCGGTGTTCAAATTGAGATTCTTGTTTTGCCTTGCTCAGGTAGAATCTAGAAAATACCAATGGGATTGCGATATTTTTTAAACATAGAAAATGATAGAAGAAAATACTTAAAATCTGATTGGTTCTTGCTAGATTCTACCTACGCAAGGTAAGACAAAGTGAATACCGCTTTAGAGTATAGGATTGGACGCATTTTTTTAAATTTACCCCAAGGTCGCTACCTTTTCACCACTATCATAAATATTAAATGAATTGTAAGATACCTCCAAGCCTGACATGATCGTTAGTGGGGACCCTTAAGGCACGCTTGGGGGGGGCGGCACATTATAAGCTTTCTATACTAATTTTAAAAACGACTTAACTTTTTAATTTTTAAGATACATAAAATTAACCTGTTATGCCCACATAGCCCACCCTTAAAGTCGTCATTCACTTTCAAGCCACATTTTTGCAGTGTAAATTTTAACTTAAAAAAACTGGCTTATGCGATATCGTTCATGCCAACCACAAAGGTGAGTAGTAACCCTTAAATATTACACACCCGAACCCAAGTCCATTTTTAGTTTAATTATAATGATGACTTCAAGGCAGTCCCAAAACAATTCTAAGCATACATTTACATTTTTTGCAACAATGTTCATCCCCATTTAAAAGTTTTCTCATTTTTAACTTCTTTAGTTTTATTTAATTTTTAAATTATGACCTACGCATTTTTACTTTATACAAGAACCCCATTTCGCTGTCAACAAATTCTGCGTTATAAAAATAAAAACTTTTGTTTGAGACAATTTCAAAACCCTCTAAATTCTTTTAATAATAATCCAAAGTAAATGAGATTACAGCAGACGATATTGATTTTACAACAGTTACAGTGTCAAGTATCGATAAGTTAATTATTTTTTGATATAAACAACTTCGATTTGACCCTTATTGTATCGTATAGCAAAAAAAAGATGAAAATTTAAAGTTGACAAGTAACTCAAGATTATTAGCAAACCAAACAATATTAGGTTTTGTTTGTGTTGATCAAACAAAATCCGAGCTGGAACTTCACTTCGCTACATATAATTTTAGTAGATGAAAAATTCATTTATTGATTAATGCAAAGATAAATTATCTGTTTGTTTTGTTTCTTATCAAATCTAACAAGTATGTACATATTATTGTAATTTTATAAGTGATCGAGATGAGGTGCTAAAATATGTTCATTCATCAGGATTTGAACCCGCGTGCACTTCAAGTGATTTATAGTCCTTGTCAGGAACCTTTGGTGTTACGTCATCCTAATCTAACCAATCACGGAAGCTGTTTTGTTGCATAATCGTACTTATGTACGATCAGGTATTGTCACAACCCCAAAGTTCAGTAAACTTAACAATTAAAAGAAATGCTGATTCATAACAATTTAGAAATCACAAGACAACAGATTCATGACCGAAGACTCACTCAAGACTAACTAAATCACACAATTCTGTGTATGACGTAACACCAAAGTTTCTTAGAAAAGTCTATATAAGAACACTCACCACTGTCCATGCTACCACAGAATTTGATATTCGGGATGAGCTCTGGCGGCCATGCATTTAGCAATGTGTGGATAATAATAAATGTACGGTATTTGAACCATTAAAAGTTAATTTTTTTGCAGTACGGTTTCATTTTCTGGGATATTATTGATTATCTTTCACCTCAAACGATAAACGGCCATTGCAGAATGTCAGGTACCGGGTTCAAATCCTGAGGGAGTTAAAATCTTTCAATGACTGGTTCTCCGTGCTTCGGAGAACACGATAAGCCGGCGGTCCTCCAGGGTTAATGAATTCCCATCATTAACATAAAAAATCAGGGTTACAGGCACATCTGAATGTCAGCCCAGCGAGCTATCTAATGAACGTCAAATATTTATATGCTCACAGAAACAATACTGCCAAGGAAACTTTACATAGTTGTTGGAAGTAACAGGCCTTAAAGCCTAATCTAAGTTGAAGAAGAAGAAACAATAGACGATTAAGGGAGGATACTACAAAAATCTAAGATTACAAAATTGTTATTCGCAATATAGTGCACGTCTCAACACAAGTTTTCTTTTTATAGCAAAAATTGCCTATCAGCTTCGATTTCCATATATTCCCAAATATGAACATAGTTCTCGGTAACAATGTTCTCAAAATCAGGAGTTGAAAACAAAGGACTTTGGAGAATCGTTGGACAAGGGGGTGTGGAAGTTTAGGAAGATGATATTAAAAAATTACAGTAATTAAAAAAAAAAAATCTCTTGGATTTACAAATTGCCCTCGTAACCTGTATCACGATATGTCATTTGCCTAATAAAATATTGACATTGTCAAATACCAATTTATTTATAAACCTTCAATAAATTACATAAAACTCTCCCAAAATATCCAGTGAAAAAAAATATGAGTATACAATAAACAAAACTTGGTTGTAATTAAATGCTAGAAGAGCCATACAATACACAATAGACACAAAAGTATACAATATCATACAAGTAATTTAAATATTCAAACTCGAAATGAATTTGGTTCATGCATGTCCTAGATCATGTAATGACACATTTAACAATACATTAAAACAGTGCAATAAAAGATAAAAGGTATAAATAATTAAATTAATCGAAATCATAAACTACAATTCCATGATTAGCGTGAAAAAATATCGGTTAAGAGTCGAGATATTATATTCTGGATTATCAGCTGTGGCGTAGTCAGAACTGCAACCTGGAGGGGGTCGAATTACCATTGCAGGCGAAATTTTGCTTTCAGTATCAAGTAAAAATTCATTGCAAATTTACAAGATTGAGAGTTAAAATCCATAGCTTCCCTCTGACTACCGGAAGTAACAAGTTCATACCAACTTACAAGATTGGGGGCTAGAACTCTCATAGCCTTCCTCTGACTACGTCACTGCTTATTAGTAGTAACCAATTTAATGCAATTTGGATCATCTACTGCTGTATAAAAGAATTAATCTATACAAACTGACAAGGAGAGACCGCCTACTCGTCATCACCGATTTCGTCCAAATTCACAGTATATGTAGGGCTTGACTAGAAATGAAAGTGACCCAAGTGGAATCACCAGATGGCCAAGCGTTTTTTAGAAAATAACATTTTTGGTGGGTAAAAATATCATAAGTTTACATACATAAGATTTCAAATACGATTTTTTTCTGTCAGATTATGTATTATTATGAATTTTATGTAGATACAGTATTACTAACTGTAACTTTATAATAAATAAAGTCTTTATTATTATTATAATAATGAACTTATGGTATTTTTACCCGACAAAAATGTTATTTTCTAAAAGACGCTTGGCCATCTGGTGATTCCACTTGGGTCACTTTCATTTCTAGTCAAGCCCTACATATACTGTGAATTTGGACGAAATCGGTGATGACGAGTAGGCGGTCTCCCCTTGTGAGTCAATATCCTGGCATACTTGGCTTCAAATAATTTGGCGGCTCCGTCACAAATTTGATTAAGAAATAACAAACTGAATATAATTTAGAACGGCCGTCGCTTAGCTTTATTTATTTCCATATCTTGCTGTTAAAATCCAATAAAATTAGTACGTATAGTAACTATAATGTATAGTCGCGACTATACATTATAAACCAATAAAAGTGTTGATTCACGTAGTGACAGCTTTTAAATTTATTTTTCTTTAACTTCATCTAGATTAATGATTTGTTTTACAAGCAACCGTGTCAAGTTTCCTTTGGCACTGTTACTGTAACCACTGTGAGCATATAATTGTTTTACATCTGGTAGGTAGCTTGCTGGGCTGCGCTAGCAGATGTGCCTGTATCCAGGTTTTTTATATTAATGTTGGCTATTCACTAACCTAGGAGGACCACCAGCTTAGCATGCCTTCCGAAGCACGGAGACTAGTCATGGCTCATGAGAAAGTTTGACCTTTACTCGGATTTGAACCCAGTACTTCGGATTCGTAACCTGATCGCGTTAGCTGCAAGGCAATGACCGTCTCCATTTAAATTTAATAATTTATTAATTAATTAATTAATTATTAATATACGCTTTAGGCAAAAGATTCGCACACTTAACTGATTGATCACCCACCGGAACGATATTACTTTAATTTTATTGAACATACTGTAATTTATTGTTAGATATAAGGTTTTCACTTTTACTTTTTTATAAATTTTACATTTTATTATAATTCAAATAAAAAATTAGCAGGTTAAGTAAACAATAATAAAATTGCAATTAATTTTATAAGCTTTCTCCAGTAATGTTCCAGCCCTGATTAATATTTGATTGGAGTGACGTAACAATAACAGAAATATTAGGAAGACCGGCCCTGATCAATATCAATACCAAACCCGACCAATATTTACGAATACCTGCCCTGGCCTAAAAGTGTATAAATGTCTGCTTACGTTGATATTACAAGGTTGTTAGTTAGTGACGTAGATCCTATTTAAAATGTAGTTTTTGATTAATTTTAAAATATTTATAGAACCTAAATTTTAATTTTTTTGTGAACTTGTCCACCCTGTATTTAGCAAAATAGTAAAATAATATACAGAATATAAAATGATTCCTTCCTGATTTACAAATTGTTTCGAAAATCTATTCCCTAAAAGTTTTTCTTATTTACAGCAATTTTGCACGGTAATTAAGAAATAAGGAAATTAAAAAAAGAAATGACAAAAATTGTTCCAGCTGAACTTTCTAAATCGGAAGTCAAACCAACTGCCAAAACAGATTTTTACGAAATACAAGCAACGGGAAGCAATTATTCGAGCATCAATATTTTCCTATTCCATTTTAAAAGAAATAAAATATTGGAAGTCTGTACAGAAGTCCCATAATGATGAAAAAGATTACTGGAAAAAGCTACATATTTCCCAACTTCTAGAAAATTTCATTCTGTTTGCCACATTCAAGTTGACTTTAAATATTATTTTCCAACACAAATAGAGATGAACATAAGAGAATTTTCACAAGTGGAAATCCGTAACGATGATCAGCATATCAATATCAATCAACCCACCACTCGCTTTAATGTCACATTTAAATGATAAGGTTTGTCGTTTTATAAATAAAATTTAAGTTAATTGCAAGTCGTTGCTATAAATTTAAACATCAGTGTTCTTTAAAGAAAACAATTGTATTTAATGCTTAATTACTTTTTTAATCAAGGTTAACTGACTTTTTTAAGCAAATGACACGACAAAATTTACTTTCATTGCGAATTTACAATTTCTCCTAATTTCACCTTAAAGTAATTTTCAAGACTTACAATAGTTTCCCTTTTACGTATAATAATTACGGTAATTGCTCTATTTTATGGTTTAATCATACATTTTCTGTTTATAAATTTTATTTTCATAATATAGCACCATCGATGAAAATTTTCGGAAGTATATGCTCGCACCACTATTAAAGAAACTCAAATGCAATAACAATTCTAAAACTTGGCAAACTATCCATGTAAGTAAAAAACAGAAATGCGCCAAGATAAAACTTTTCTAAACTTAGAAAAATCCATGTAATCCACAAGTACTACTTTCAGTATAAGTAAAAAGTTTGATTAACAAAAGTAGCAATCCACTTCCAATTTTGGTTTCGATTTAGTTCACAAGTTCAAATTAAAAAATAAAAGATAGTGTAGTTGTTTCAGTTTAGCTCAAATTAATTTAAAATAAAGTAGTTTCTTTGAACCCGGCTACCCCCAAGAATTTTTGAACCTTGATGAAAAAAAAACATCTTTAACAGACTTTTACATCGTCAAGTAATTTCATGCCTAACTGAATACAATTTTGTACAGAATAATAGACAAAAGTTGCAAATTGAAAATGTCAAAAATTATTAAACTATCCAGTTGGAAAAGAAACAATTACGTATAGACAGACGTTTAACCCTTCACTGCATCGTGATGTTTATAAACAACATAAATTTAAATCACCTGTAAAAATTTAAACTTTTGGATTTATTTGAACTTTTTTCTTTAAACAATGCCACGATATATCTGAGATTCTTGCTATCACATGCAAAAGGTATAAATTTCAAAAGATAAGCAGATTTCAGCAGATTACTCTTTCGAAGTCGTGAATCTAATGTTCTTGCTTGTTAATGCATATTTCGCTCCGTATTAATTTATTAATTATTTTCGTTTTAAATTGTTTTTTTTATTGTTGTGAAGTGATATTTAGTTTAGAAAGGTATTGATTAACACATTTATTTAATTTATTTGTAAATTAGTCCAAAAGAAAAAATTTTATAGCAAATAACATAATTAGAAAAAAACATCATTTTATTCGATAAAAAAAATTCCTTGCAAGAAATATTTTTTTTAATATTTTTCCATATATCAGGAAACCACAATAAACAAAATATACTTTTTTTAAGGCAAAAAAAAATGTCATGCAGTGAAGGGTTAACTCATTCAAGTGAAATATGTTTTATCAAGTTTATTAACCACATCAAGTCCACATTAATTGTGGTTGGTTAACTTTAAACAAGAATACGGCACATACCGACAGGAGGTACATTAAACAAGGACTCGGCGAACGTGGGAGTATACGTGTCAGATGCGACGCTGTACCTCAAGTGGTTAATTAAAATAATCAGTTATTTTGGTGTAAGAACGAGGCAGTTAAACTGCAGACGCAATCGTCCGCACTACCAAATAATTTGCGCTGTAGTTCGGATTCGCTACTGTGCTATAAATCTATTAATTTCATGTTATGGACTTGTGAAAAATCGTGCAAGAGCAGGCCCGGACTAACTAGGCCGGCAATCGCCGAGGGCCCCCGACCCAAGGGGGGCTAAAAAAAAGTGGCTTATACTTGGAGTAAAAGTGGTTTGTATTTTTTTGTATATACCTTTCAAGTGTCAAAATAGCTGAAAATGTGATTTTCGAAAATCTCCTTAGTAAAGGGGCCCCTCCTCAGGCTCCAACCGAGGTCCCCTAAAGGAGCCAGTCCGGGCCTGTGCGTGAGCATACCTCATATTGCATGCAATTTCGATATGAATTTTAACACGGTATGACGTCACAAACGTATACTTTTGCAAACGAAAAAACATAACTTCGATAGCCCTAAATGTCTACGAACTATTAAAGTATTTACTTATAATATACAATATTTTTTATAATGGAAGGTCAACTAAAATCAAACCATAAATTATTATAGGTAGGTATTATTGATTATTTACTAGGAATAGTATATAATTTCGAAATGCACTAATTTCAATTTTATTTAACTGCTTGGTATATGTAGCGATTAGTGAATACATATTCCCTCACTCGCTCATAATATTAATTTGCCCACTGAAATTTGTATGGTTGTTGCTGATGGGTAATTAAAAAATTAGACAAAAAACAGAACATTAAACAAAATTTTCTGACTAGTACTTGGAACAGATCTAGCCCTCACTCACCAGAATGAAATTTCATATTTAGTATTTGAGATTTAAAGCTAATTAGATTTTGGTTGAAATTAATTCACGGTAACTTTTGGGACTAGTACGCACTGGTATAGTAGACGCACATGAATGGATTAACAAGATTCTATTGGTTTCTTGAAAAATTGTTTTATTGGTGATAATTCAGAGGCTGATGATGATGAGACCATGGGTACAATATTATGTGTGCCGCACACAGTCGCCGCATAATAAGGGCGGCGAAAACAGGAAACAATATAACTTCTACTTATTTGATGTAATTTTTATTATTATTTATGTAATGTTATCATACCATACGATTGATGTCAAGTCATGTGATGGCTACATCCGAACATCCCGATCTCTCATCCAGCGGTGTTCATAAGAACAACCACATCCGATATTTTCCATTTAAGTAGTAATCAGTATACGCATATATAAATTTTGAAAGTTCGTGAAATACACATTTATAAACGAGATGGTTTAGAAAAATTTGATTTTACGATATAGTTCAAAAGTAATTGTATAAAAATACAACGTATAGTTTTTTACCGACATCGACATTGGAAAATAAATGCGATATTGCTTTACAAAGAACAAAAGAATGCAATAAACGAAATTCCTTTCAACGTAAAGCATTTTACATAATATTGATGTTTATTTTGAACTAATGAATGTGCTAAAATTAAATTATCGATGCTAAAATTTTTGATATGACGTTTTGTGGATTTCGTTAATACGAACTAATAATCAACAAATTGAATTCTAGAAAATTTTATATCTCCTGGAAATATGTGCTTCCCACAAGTACCTTGTCAAGTTTCCTTGACGATGATGATGTTGGCGGATCACCTGCCGGAAGTCAAGATAACTAACTAGGAAAATGTAATTAATCAGATCGATCTTCAATTTGAGATCACAGCAATGTGGTTGACGCCATTAGGAGTGGAACCGCGATCCCGCACTAAAATTACCATATTATTGTATATTAAAAATTAATTAATTTTACAAAATATCTACCCAAATGGAGTGATTTTAACCTATTTGCATTGGAAGGTAACGTTGTCGTCTGTTAATGTATGCAATGGTGCGGTAAATATGAACAACAGAAAAATATACACGTTTACAGGTAATCCCTAAGCCTTTTACAGCAAAAAAACTTGATCTTATATTGGTGTGACAGTATTTATGGCACGCTAGGGGTGCGTTCCACTTAAAGCCCACGATGACCGTGGTCCCGTGGTTCTTTGATTGGACTGACGATCGACCGTAGTCGTCGTGAACTTTAAGTGGAACGCACCCTAGGTATATCCGATTCGTTAAATTCCGTTTGAAAAAATCTTTAATGATCATTAACTTAGCAGTATATCGAAGATATAACCATATCTTTTGAACGTACAGCTTGTTAAAAAAAGCGACATAATTTAAACATAAATATTTACTTTGTGAAAATTAACATAAAAAAAATAGTGAACCCCAGCTAAGTTATTTCATATGCTAAAAAAGTGACAAATTATGTACATACATCCCATAGACAAAAATTTATTGCTAAAAGCTTATAAATAATTTTAATTTTATCCAATTTGCTCAGATTACTAATATAATACTTTAATAGGAAAATATATTTAAATAATTTGTATTGAAAGTTATTCTCTTGCAAAGTTTATTAAATACTAATTAAAAACAACAATACCTAATTTTTATTGCGATTAACATCATGTCATTTCAAATTACACGACACCCCAAGAGACGATATTGACACATTTTATTGTACAGTTCCTTTTCAATTATTGCATTTATTAAATTTCAAAATTAAAAAAAGAATAAAGAAATATGTTGATATCTCTTCTACTAGACCAGGTGTTTGCAAAACTCCCATGCGTTTGCGTATCTGATACTGATAAATACCTGATTTCTTATGGAAATTTAAGGTATCTTACGGAAAGAAAGCAGGCTACCAGTTTCTGGTTGCCGATGCCAAAATGATGCAGGAAATCAGAAAGTACACTTCTTAATTCAATGTCAAGATCAGACTCCAACGCAACGTCACTTTTGGGTACTAAACAAAACTCCATTTGAGCACACACTCAACAGAGTTTAGTGTGGTTCGGATTGGAAGCCATGATAAAACAAATAGCAAAGTTTAGCGCACAAAACAGCAATGCGTTGACTCGGTATGCTTACTGCGCATGCATCTGTCATTCCAGAATTGACATTATCTGATTCATCATTCCTGCAATGAATACTGCTCATGTTGTGGAATTAATAGTCCGGCATCAGGTAGGGAAAACGAAGTGAAGCCGAACTAGCCAAGTAAAAAGCGATAAACTATATTAAAAAATAAACAATGGAACTATAAAAAAATATGTGAATAATGCAACTTATTTGTTTTTTTTTCCATGATTACGTTATAACATCCTGGATATACTCATTAATTTTTATCTTTTAGTTTCAGAATATCTTTTCGATATGCCATACTGCATAGTGTTAAACCGAGTAAGTTTCAATTTTGTTGCTCGAGTTAATTTTATCTTAAAATATAATCTAAAATATAAAAGGCAAAGTCACACGCAAACCTGAAATTTGGTATAGTTACGAATAGATAATTAAAATAAACTACGTTACAAAAATTTTCCATAATCACAAAACTTGCATGATAAGGCCGAAACTTGCTACAAAATAACGGAATGAGTTTTGAGATTCTATACGAAGCTTGAGAAATTCATTATTTCCGGTTTATAAAAATTATTTTGAAAAGCGTTTCAAATTTTAATTAGTGTTTGATTGATAAGAAAGTGAATGGACCTTTTCTTATTTCCAAAATCAACAATTTACGGCATTTCAAATTGAGTAAAAGAGGTGATTTTTCCTTCAGTTGTTCGTTTAAAGGCAATATCACCCAAATTGTACTTAGCTCAATTTCCTTTTTCATCTATTTTAATAACGCATGATTTAAAAATACACAAAGAAAAAGGAGTGAAAAAGCGACCATTTTAAATAATTTCAACTTACTCCTTAATTTTTGTATCAAAATATCTCAGATAGTTAAACAGACATTCATAAATATTTATACAGGATAGTGTGGAAATGGTTACCATAATACAATATGTAAATTCCACCGATGTCTCGGGGTGGCCCGACTCCTCAAGAGTTTAATCTTCTAAAAGTTTGTAAGTAGTAGTTAAGTAGGTAATAAGAATCACCTTACTTTGTAGTGTCCCTATATATTTTTATTGTAAATTGTGCTTAAGGATAAAGATGAGTTTTCGAAACTATATCGGAAAAACCGTAACCATCATGATAAAAGTTTCTAAAGTGCTACTTTTACCGATGGACGTTGTGGCGATTTTTAAAAAAATCACTGAAATGGACAAGTGGATTTCTAAAGGATTATACTAATGCGTTTTAGCGGGAACATCCAAGTAGGACTTGTTTTTCCTTAATCGGCATGGCCGTAGCCTTCGTCTCGCCAAAACGCATTGTATAGTTCCCGATGTAAACTCGCAAATTTGGAGGTTAGAATTTAGTTAACCTAATAATAAATAGGAATCCAAATACAATATGGATTTAACACCTCACGATTAAGGGCGCTAATTTAGATTTTGGGTGTATTGAGAACCATCGATTGAAATTACATCCGTTTATGTAGTATATGTAAATAAACTTTTGGTAGGAATAGCAGTCAGTTAAATTTTTCGTTTTAAGGCCGAGACTAAACGATGAAGAAAATTAGATAGATATCAAATTTTTATTTATAATTTTCACAAGTTTCAATAGTAAAATGTAGTACTTTATATTACAGCTAAAATTCATAATCACACATCATAAATTTATGTGCCTAAAATTATTAGAGGTATAATAATATTATGAATGTATCATTATTTGTCAATTTACTAGGCAAATGTAATTTGTTCGAAATTATACAATTTGATAGACATTAAATTTGTTTAGCTAACAAAAATTTGATACATATCTAATTTTATTAGTCGTTTATAGTCTCGGCCATTAATCAAACTAATAAGTAAAAGTGGTTTTCAAGTTATTACTAACATTTTTCCGATTTATCAGTACGTATAACTAATACCAAAATAAAACAAAGATAAAGTCTAAATAGAAAATTATTAGTTTTCGTAGGTATATTTACTAACAAGGGGACCTTGTCGACGACTTTTCCACGATTTGCACAATTTTTAACATACCTTTTAGGCAATAATCTGTTATACTTCAGGTTAAAATTGCAGGACCCGGATTTGAATAAATTTTGATTAAATCGATTTTAAAAATCGAATAAATTGGTATTATAAATTAGGTCTAATGAGAAGTAAAATACGAAGGCCTCCGATTCATTTGACACTTTGACATAACCTCGCATTTCGTAACAACGACATATTAAAAATTAATTAATTTAAAGAAATTTTAACCAGATACAAACAATCAATTAAACTACGATGAGCAAAAAAACCAAATTGCATAAATATCAGGTTAGTCTTGACTTGAAAAGACGAATTTTGTAACAACAAACCACAAAAAATACGTTCATGTACATGGTTGAAATTTTCTGTAATTACACGGTAAGTTAATAATTAATATTATAATATACGTAGATTCATTTAGATAATTTTTTTTTTTTTAAACATCAATAATTATCGAATTCTCAACAATATTTTTATAGTAATTGATTATAATATAATTTAATAAATAATTAATAGTAGATATAGTAATTTATTACAATTCTCTGTTCTAGTTGTACATCATAAATACATATTAAAAAAAAAATTATTATAATAATTCCTTTGTCGACACCAACGAACAGTAAGTACTAGGTAGCCCTAGTTGTACGTAGTTGCACGTAGACTTTAGTTTGCATTCTTCTTCAAGTGCCTATCCGATTTCGGATGTTAGCGATCCTCCTGGCTAAGCCAAGAAGACTTTATTAGGGAAATGTTAATGGGGTGGTTTCCCGTTGCCTTCCTCATAGTCCACAGTTCGATTTTGGACTTTTTAGATCACAGCACATATCCGACGCAATCAGGATTAGAACCGCGGCTTCTCGCTCTGTAGTCTATTCGTGTTTGATTTACGCCAGACTGCTGGTAGTTAGCATTATGAAGATACAATTTAAGTGTGTCGTTTAACACATTGCATGCCACGTCCTGCACATGAATGACAATTGTACTGAAGTATTTATTGCCATGTCCTGTTCAATGAGAGCATTGTCATCTGCACATACTGTTGGGCCTTTCCTATTTGCTGGGAGGTCGTTGATGTAAACCACACCGATTTCTAATGCTCTACTAATGTAACATTGTAAATCGTTTCTAACGAAGAGAAGCAAATAGCTGAGCGTTAACATTCTGAACTTCTTTCAAGATTCCCTGTGTATTAAAATGTTTTTACTGTTTTAAATTAACTATATTAATTATTATCTTACCGTGTATTTACAGAAAATTTCAACCATGTACATGAACGTATTTTTTGTGGGTTGTTGTTACAAAATTCGTCTTTTCAAGTCAAGACTAACCTGATATTTATGCAATTTGGTTTTTTTGCTCATCGTAGTTTAATTGATTGTTTGTATCTGGTTAAAATTTCTTTAAATTAATTAATTTTTAATATGTCGTTGTTACGAAATGCGAGGTTATGTCAAAGTGTCAAATGAATCGGAGGCCTTCGTATTTTACTTCTCATTAGACCTAATTTATAATACCAATTTATTCGATTTTTAAAATCGATTTAATCAAAATTTATTCAAATCCGGGTCCTGCAATTTTAACCTGAAGTATAACAGATTATTGCCTAAAAGGTATGTTAAAAATTGTGCAAATCGTGGAAAAGTCGTCGACAAGGTCCCCTTGTAAGCTCAAAATAAACAGTGTAAGTAGTTAAGATTTTGATAAACATTCTGATATGATAGAAATTGATTTACCATCTTACCGCTTTGCTTTGCTAATACTACGAAACGAGATCGTAGTTTAAATCGAAAATGATGAATTTTTGAAACTACATTTAGGAAGATTATTTTGTTCATATAATTTTGTACTACGCCTCGTATAAATATTGAATTTCCTGATAAGGGAGTCGAGGTTGTGGAAAAGAATTTCAAGATTACCTCGACGTTTTCAAATAAAATTAATTTTTAAACCGTAAATAAATTTTCTTATCTCTATGATAAAATATTGAAGTGGATTTTATATTATTTAGTTATATATATTTTTTATTTGCATACGATAATTATTAATATTTAGGTGAAAATATGTTGTTGTTCTGGTCATCAATTATTATTACTTTTATCTAGCAGTATTTACTTAATCCAGTGTAAGCATAAAATATTGAATTCGATAATATTCGCGGAACATTTATTTGTTTTTCAATTTTCCTCGTACAAAATCAATGTTTGTAAATTCTCCAAAGTATGATTATAGATATTATTTAGTTATTTCCTGTAAATTATGTTACAATATCTATTTATAAAACAATTGAAACAACGAGTTTGACGTGGAATTCAAACCACGGCATAGCCAAATCTGGTAGTACTGGATTATAAATTATTGCAATATTGCTTTTAGTATTACGGAGAACATTTTGAATAGTTTAAAAAATATATATTTAAACATTTAATGAAAATATTATAAAGTTGTACTTTGTATCCATCCAATTTGTTACTCGTAGATACCCAATAATTTTGTTAAGAATTTGTGAACATAATTTCTCCACTAATCAAGACATAGTACATTGTTGGAAAAAAAAATTAAAAATCCAAATGATAAATACTATATTGGAGCGGGAGGACAAAGCATGTAAATATAAAGTTTACACAACCTGTTTGATTTTTAGATAAGGTCTGTTTGTATTTCTACTTGGTTTGCAGTATCAGTTAATTTTATCTTTCAATTAAAAATGATATTTGAGGTTGTAGAAAGATGATTTTATTATGTAATAAAAGTAAAAACATACCTATCTATCTTGTCTAAAACATTGGATTGATGAAGAATTGTTTGTTGCTTTTCCATTTCCACGATACATGGTGTTGACAATTCCAATTCTGGAAATTGAAATTTTGGAAAATTGAGAAGTTATTTAAATAATAAAGCGGGAAATTAAGTAAATAAAAACTCAATAATGACATTCACTGACCTTACTTATTCTAACAAAAGAGAAACCTAAACTATTGCATGGTAAAATATATAGTAAACCATATATTTAGAATATACGTGGGTGTGATAATCAATTGCAAAAAAATTGTTTAAATCCGATACATTTAAAAACTAGGTAACGATTTCGAATTGTAGGTGAGCATTTATTTGTATTGGATCATGCGAAGCAACAAACTGACAGAAAAACATAGGCAGATGAAAATTTGATGAAATGGAAAAACGAAATAAATATTTCATTGTTTTGAATCATCATAATATTATCTAATTTTTTTTACCTCTCCTGTTGAAAGGACGGACCCTGACGGCAACTTTTATTTTATCAGTCGACATTATTCCATATATTAAAAAAACATCAAATTTATATTAATCAAACATAATAATACAGTTCTCACAAAAGTATTTATATTTATCCATTTTCAAACATAATAAAAAACTAATTTTTACTTATCACAAACACACAATATACGCCACTGTCGCCATATTACATTTTGAGAGATTTGGTATTGCGCTGTGTAGTTTAAATTTTAAGATGCGCGCGCATTTATTTCAAAAACTAAAAATTTATTTCATAGACGCCGCGCCGTTTAATTAAATATTATTATTATGTACTTTCGCTTCATGTTAACATAATAATCCGATTTACTGATAAAAATATTACTACAAAAAAGAAATAAAAAGTTTAATTAAATTTTACTACAACAATAAAATTTTATTTTGTTCTATCGCATAACCAAAGTTACACCTTAATTAACCATAAGTTTGTTTACTTTATAACTTAACGTTATTTAAAGCATCAGTCATCAATAAACAAATTTGTTAAAAAAAAATAGGTAAAAAATTTATTTAATTTGTTCATCCAACAAATCTTCGTATATGCAACCAACCATACACCAAAAGATGGTTTGTGTGATTGTAAAATGTAAATAGTATTTAAAAATTTAAAATTTGTTTTTAAATAATAAATTAAAAACAGAAGTTACGATTTTGATGTATTATGCTTAACCAAACATCCGATTTCCGATTTGTGGAAACTTAAGAGAGAGTATACATAGTGGGAACGACGTGCATGAGTGGATTAACCAGATTCCATTGCTTTTCTTTGTTGGTTTTTTTCACTAAAACTACCATAAACAATCCGATAAAGAATAAAAAGTCGCTAAGTGCAGGAGGCATTGACCTACCGAAATCTTTAGACAAAATAATTCATTAATCATTACTCATTACTCATTATAGAAATCCTAATTACTGGTTGTATTGCAGTAATGTAGTGTAAAAGGTGACCTTCCTTTCGATTTCTGTGCAAAATTAATCACTGTATCCTAAAAATAAAGAAAGCGTTAAATTAGCAAAATTTATTTTCAAACCAATTCTGGAATTTAAGGGGTCATTTATAAAGGACGTCCTCAATTCTTTTTGAAGTTATCACTACCTCTCACTTTGTCACAGTTGACCTTCGCCTTCTCAAGTAACGCATAGCTCGGCCTGCGGCCTTCGCACTTCTTTATATCCCATAACATAGCTTCCCTTATGTCCGTATTTCTGTACACTGATCTTTTGTAATCTTAATCCTCCATTTTTTTTTGCAATCGAAACAATTTATTCAGTAAGAAATTTTTACTGACTAATGTTTTTTGGCCATAGCTGGAGCCGGGGTACAAAAAATTGTACTATTCCCGAGCTATGTTACGCGATATAAGAAGTGGAACGGCCACAGGCCAAGCTATATTAAGAAGAACAGAAGTGTGAGGCCGGAGACCGAGCTATGGTTTTTCATGACGAAGGGCGTCCTCGGGAAACTAGATAACAAGATAAAAATCAAAAAACCCCCTTTTGCTTCTATAAAATCAAAATTTATTTTTGGTATTTGGTAAAATGATGATCATTTTCATCACTATGACACCACTTTTTTTTTCAGTGTAGGTTCTAGCAAGAGGGTCCACAGACGCATTACGCATAACAACTATTCGTTTTAACGAATTTTTGCATTTGTTACGCGGTTATACTTTTCCATTTCATTTCACATATTTATTTTATTTAAAATTAGGTAATCTCATGCAGACATTGATGAATGGATTTTGCGGCCGGATTGTTGATAACTTGAACGCTTTAGCGTAGGAATTTTAAAATACTATCAGTCTCAAATATTTTTTTGGTCTAACGTCACTATTTTTTCGTGCCAAGAAGTCCGGCTATCATGGAGTGTTTTTGAGCTCCTGTGTGAACATCTGGAGTTAAGCAAAGGTAATAATAGAGACATTTTTATGCGCAAACTACTTCGCAGTTTTTGGTATGAAAATTGTACGATCATTTCCGATTTCCTACGGTTGGCAACGTCTTTCTGTCGTTGTTTTGACATACCAGAAGATCTTAACCGTCCAACATCGTTATCTTGGAGGCTACGGATTACTTTAGGGAATTATTTTATTATCTGGATTGTCCATCAGAATTGCCTAACATCTCTAACATCAGCTTTCTTACGGTCCAACCAACATCAGATCTGCAAGCTGTGTTTTTGTGTTCACGGAAGTCGATCAAGTGTCTCCAGGTAGAATTAATAAGTGTTCCAGATTTTCACCTTTTTGAGCCACACGTTGGAAGCGATGGGAAGCGAGCACCTATCACCATTAAGTTGTAAGTTTATACGAGCTCGAGTTAAGTAATTTTATCTATTCCAATTCGTGTGAACCGATGTATTATTTTGGATTTTGGATTTTGAGTTTCAATTTTGGGTAACCCATAGAGGTTACTGTTTTATATTAGGTACTTCTTTAATTTGAGGTGGGTGTACTTTTTGATTGTGACCGTATTTTCTGTGCATTGTTTAGCACTGCTATTTTACATTGCAATTGTTTGGATTGTGAAAACACCTCTCAAATTCTATTGTCAATGAAGGCACTTTAATTACCATTTACTTGTTTTTGAGTTTCCCCAAGCTACCGTTTTCTTTTCAGAATCCACGGCTCACCCTTCGCACAAATCGAGAGATAGCTTATTAATATCGTGGCTAAACAAACTGGAGAGGTCTTCTCCAGATTGTGACGGACTCTGGTCTCTGTTTGCGTCAATCCGCTCATTAAGGGTTGCTGCGCAGAGGGTAGTTTTCATTTAATTTTTGATTTTTGTTCGCTTTATCGTTTCCTCGATGACGTAACCTTATTTTCGATATCTATGCAAAAATAATCAAAGTATCTTAAATGCAAGAAAACATTAAATTGGCATTGATTTGGAGAAAAAAAGGAAAGCACTAGAAGTGCTTTCTGTAAAAAAAGAGAGGCACGGTACTCATTTGAACACCGCATACCACCTTGTCGTCTTCTGTTGCCGTTAAAGAGACCAAATCACGACTGCTTGTTGGAGCCAAAAAACAAACAATATAGAAAGAGTGTAACAAAAACTACCCTCTGAATCGCAACACCTAATGAGAGGGTTAACCCGAACAGAGACCAGAGTCCGTCACAAGTCACAATCCGGAGATGACCTCTCCAGTTTGTGTGCCACGATGTTAATAGACCAGCTCCTGTTTAAATGTGGAGGTCAGGTCGTCGGTTTCTGAAAAAAGACCGGTAGCTTGGAAAACTTAAAATATCGCAAATAGAAATCAAATGCTTTAATTAACACACAGAACTTGAGAGATGTTATCAAAGTTCCAACCATTGAAATGTATATGGTTGCGCTAACATGCACAGTAAGAATGAATAATTACAATCAAAAAGTACACCTCATAGGGGAGACCCGGGTATGATGGCACACTTTTTTTTATTCAGTTATATTTTTGTTATTATTAAAGCAAGGATGATTCTGTGATGCAAGATAATACTGCAAAACAATATGCTTTCATGAACAACAAAATCAATATGCCAAACAAGAAGCTGATTGAGCAATTAATAGTTTTTATTTAAGTACATGGTGTGCCATCATATCAGCACTGTATGATATGATGGCACACTGTATTATTATTGACTATAATTTGTGATAACATATTATATTATAATAATATATTGTTAGAATATAACATATAAGCACGTATGTGATATTAACATTAGAAAACTTCAAACACTATAAAAATAATATGGTTGCTTGTGCTCTAGCTAATGATGTGGCCTCTGGTGTCCTGAGACTGATTGAAGTATTCCTCTTTAAAAAGGCTCTAAGCCAATCATACCCAGCCATTTCTTTTTTGGTATTCAACTTGTGTTTTAGGTTTAATTTTTCAGTTAGCTGAAGCTAATTTTCTTACATCATTGCAAGTAAGGCCAAAAAATCGCGATTCTAACGTCTTGATATGTTCAATAATTTGTTTTTCTGTGGCCTTATCAAACACAGTCACACTACCACCCAAAAATCCAGTTGCACTGCCCTTTAATATTTTGTTACTATTTTCAATCCGCCTACGGAGAGTTCTTTTAGGTACATTGAAAGTTTTTGAGGCTAGAAACCATCCCATTCGTTTACTTTTGATGGCTTCCATTGCTTGCTCCATATTTCCTTCTGTCCATTCTTGACGTGCTGTCTTCTGTTTATTATTATTTTTAGGTATAATTCAGAAACGAGTAGACTAAGGATAAAAATTATCATAGGTTTGGGTGCGATGACACATATCTGGATATGATGGCATACCAATGTGCCATCATACCCATCAGTATACGTAGCTAATAAAATCATTATCAAATCCAAATCACGTTATGTTATAATATAAAACTACATTTTACGAAAAATTAAGCTTAATGCTACTATTACAGTCAAACCAGTACATCTTTTTATAATGCTGTATGAAAAATTTATTACCTATAGAATTTATTTTTCGTTATTTTCACATTTAAAACTGCAGTCGATTTCACTCAAACTTTACTAGTGAACCACTATACATGAGTCTATTATTGGTTGCTGCCCATAAAGGGTATAGTAAAATTATTAAAAGAGAAAAATGCAGTATGCCATCATATCCGCTGTGCCATCATAGCCAGGTTTCCCCTACTAAATATCAACAAATATCCAATAAAACCAGTAATCTCTACGGTTATTCAAAATTGAATACAAAAGCTCATAAACACGTCGGTTCATGCGAATTGGAAAAGATAAAATTGCTTAGCTCGATCTCGGATAAACTTACAATATAATTGTGACAGGTGTTCCGTGTCCAATCGCTGTCCAACGTGCAGCTTAAAAGATGAAAATCTGTAACTTGTTATAATTTTCACTGGAAAATACTTGATCGAAATTCGCGACACAAAACACTGCGGCAGATCTGTAGCGGGAACTGGACCAGTGAGATATGGTGTTGGAGATGTCAACAAGATTGGACCATCCAAACAATGAGAAGAATTCCCCCCAGGCGCCATCCAAAACAAACAACAATAGGAATTGCCAACTGGAGGAAATCCAAAATGGTTCCACAAATTGCGTACCAAAAACTGAATAGTAACTTGCGCATTTAGAGCCTTTCCTATTTGCAGATCTTCAAAAACAGGAGCCAAAGACACCACACGACGACTCTATTACTGCTTCACACGGTAAGCCACAAATAAATAGCTGCGCTGGACCAAAAAATACTTGTCTACGCACTACAGGCACTTAAAAAAATCATCGTGAAAAACAGTGTACGTTTTCTATGGTTGAGCTTACAAGACTCCCCGACTCAAGTATTGCTACTCCGGAACGTTCACGCTATCAACCATCTGTCGCAAAATGAATTGAATTTAGCGATTTAAATAAAATGCATAGGCCGTATTTAGAAAAATTGAAATGAAAAGCAAAACCCTTAACAAATTGCAAAAATTCGTTACAAGAGTTATATCTGAAAGAGAGTATAGTGGAGTGGAAAAGATGAGGTGATCTATGCTTTGGACAAGTTAGAAAATTTAGTAGATGTCTTGGGAAAGCATGGTACAGCCTGTCGGAGGAGCGATGATGATCTTGGACTTCATCGGAAAGACAGTATTGGATGTCGTAATTCTCGAGTTGACAAATGAAGGATTCTCGGTGTCGCTACATCGGAGGTAAAACTTGGCGGTGATCTTTAGATTGAATGTCTAAAGAGGAGGCTTTGTCATCGAGGTGGATCTGTCGGGTGGTGGAGAACCATTTCGCGTTCTAACATTCAGCGGATGTTGACACTTTGTGCGATTTGAACATCGACTTTATTTACAAATTTTAGAATTTGTATAACCTACCAATCAGGACTGGTATTCAATCAGGATGCATTGTCATTGTATGACAAGAATACTTGGAAATGGTTTAAATTGATTTAACGATGATGGATCTGAGACGTGACGTGGTTGCGTTGTCAAAATTGACTCTCCGCGCCCTCTGCTCCGGTCCCCTCCGCTCCGAGCCGTTTTGACTAACGTTGTACTAATTAAAAATATTCTCTTGGGAAGGGGTCGGCAACCTTATGTTGTACCTAAGAGGGCCAAATTTTTGGGGAAGATCAGGAATGTGTTTTAAACTTTTCAAACTTGAACAGTAGTGCAGCCCAAACTAAAATAGCATCGATCAAGAACACTTTGACATGGTCAACAAATATTTAAAGAAAGAACTGTAGATCCACAACCCTATACCAATGGAACCCGCCACATATTATGCTGAAGCAGCTGTCAGAATTAAATCATTCAAGACTACTAAACGTAGTCCAGGACCCGACGGAGTCTTCAACTGCGCGCTCAAAGCCAATAACACAGTGATCATATCACGGGCATCAAAAGACATTTTTCCCACCCTTGGAAGAAAGCTGATGTTATTGTCATCCACAAAGCGGGTCAAGACAGTCATCTACTTTAAAGCTATCGCCCAATCGGCCTACTCCCATCCATTGGAAAATTGACAGAAAACATTATCTTGCTTGAAATCTGACAATACCTCACTGACAACAAGGTTATCTAAGGTGAACAATTTGGCTTTCGTGCAGGACATAGTTCATCAAGTACTGCGGCTTGTCAAACAAATAACCCAAAGCTATACAAGAAAAAATTAACCGCTGTCGACGTATTTTATTTGAATTATTCAAGGCTTTCGATAACGATTGACTCACTCAATATCTAATTCAAGACTTCCTTCTTCCCCGACCACTTCTGTATCATCCTCAAAGGAGTTCGATATCAAGTATGCTGATCTATTCAAAATCTACACACACGATATGCCAACCAACCAATCCACGTACGAACACCAAACTCTACACCAGCTTCTTCACTTCATCTGCCCGGACATTGCCACCGCTCGTTTTCAACAGGCCACCAATGAAATGGAAAATTGGTATGGAATCTGGTGCATCGGAGTCAACTCAAACAAGCTATCAGGTTCTCCAAAAGTGAAACAAAAGGAATGTCGGCCAAACTTTAATCGCTCATTGGCCTCAAGAGCAAGATGTTACCGGATAACAAACTCAGCATCTACATAGCAGTCATTCGATCAACAATGACGTACGCAACCACAGCATGGGCTATATGCTCTCAAGTGAACAAATCGGAAGTAAAACGCTGCGAACTGGATACGTCATCAACCTCATAGTCTCTGTAGAGTACATTTTATCCCTCGTTTTATCCTTAGTGACTGCGGCAGTGCGCATTAATGTGGAGGGAGAACGCGTGACACCCAATTCAACTAATTGATACCAACATAAACCGAAATGACGAATATTTGTTTCTAGGTAGCAATCACTACGGAAAAACAATACCGCCTCCAAAATCGAAACCATAAACTAACACATCCGAGAACCAGCAAGAAAACTCTAGTACAAATACACCTCCAACACGAATCTACTGATACAAAAACTTGGCCAATAAGACTATCCGAATCACAAAAGGCATAAATCTCAATGTACTGACTAGCGCCAAAAAAGAAGAAGACACGCCAGCAGACATTAGGAAACCACAGAGCAGTCTACCCGAACAGGGTTGTTGTTGAAATTCAAAAATTCTTCATTGAGCCGAGATCAGCAAATATTTTATTGGGTTGTTTCTGTGAGTTATTACCACAATATTTTACAAAGCCAGTTTTTAAAACTTTATTTAAACTCATTTTTATTAGACTTTTAAGTAAGTCTTGCGGAAATATTTGCTATAAAATTGTTTTATAGCAGAATATAGGTAACTACATTAAATTTTTTTAATGTTTTTGAGAAAATTAAAGTTTTTATTTACTTTCGATCTATGCTATGCTGTTTAGCAATAGCCAAACTTTAAGAAAAAAAAACACTATTCTTTTCAATGCTAATCAGAGGTAAAAGATTGAAGTATGGTCAAGTCATGTAACGGCCACATCTGAACCCAATGAAGTTGAACAATTACATAGTATATGAGAAGATATTGTAATCGCGAAGAAAAATTTGAAAATGGAAGTGACGCGCGTGAATGGATGAATGCGATTTTGATGATTTTGTTTGTAAAAATGGTAGTTTTAGTTTTTGTAACTTATACTCGCTATCTGTTCTTAATAGAACGTTTAAAATGAAACAATTAAAATAATTTTATATACATATTTTTTATTCAAAATAATTTAGATAAATAGTATTTACAATTTTGATTTCAGTGTAAATTTTCGTAATACTTGAGGTCATAATAATCGTCATTCAAAAAAGAGTTTTAGTGGGTTCTTCTGCAACAAAAAAATATAAAAATATAATTTGGAATTAAAATTTTTAAAAGGCTTACCTGAAGGCCTGCTGAAGTTGTTGGGTTGCATGGAATTCTGTTTCATTGGTAAGTCGTTGACCTTTAATAATACCAAATTGAACATAACATACATTATAATATATAACTAATCACTCGGTTCTTTAATTGGGTAGGCAAGAAACTGTAATTAGCTCAAAAATTGCTTAAAACTAATCCGTCTCTACTAAATTTCCTACCCATGCATTCATACATAATTCTTCCATTCATTAGTATTTGATTTTTTTCAATATCATTTTTATTATACCTATGTATGCATGTATGTATGTCATACAACCAGGGCCACCCATTAAGGGACCCAAACCGACTAATGTATTTTAATTATGAAAAGCTGATTTTTGTATGTTTCTTTCTTTTGCCTTATAGCTCATTTTGCGTTTCATTCCACCATACTCATACATTTCTTTTAAATTACTCATGTCCATCTAAATCCATATCTTTTGACATTTTTAATGAGAAGGAGAGTAAAAGTAAACAACATTTACCAGCATTTGCAAAATCATCACAATTCAAGTTTTATAATAATTATTATTAGGTTTGTTCCAACCAGCCGAGAAACTGTACAATGTACGGTTACGCTCATGCACAATAGGTAAAAATCATAAGCAATAGATAAAAAGGTGCTCATTTTTATCTATTGCGCAGGAGCTTGATCGTACATTGTACGGTTTTTCGGCTGGTTGGAACAAACCTATTGTTTCTACACAATGGTAATGACGCGCATAAATGGACGAACAAGATATAAATAACATTAATAAAATAGTATATTATACACCGACCACTTTACTCCCGGAAAGGCAAAAAATTAATTTTTTGTCTTGCGGGAACAAAGTGCCACTTCTCTTAGGAGCGGGAGGAAAAGTTAAAAAAAATTACAAATTTTTATTTCCATCATTTAAATTTACAGTTATATTAAAATTGGAGTAAAGGTTAATGTGAAGCAACCGATTAAAATCCACCGAAGTAGTTAAATTTTGTTGCTGGTTTGAAACGGTGACTTTAATTTCGGGGTTCACAACTTTATCGGCAGCTTTAATTTCGTAATTGGCTTTCGGAAAGGCAAAAAATAGTATATTCGCGCTCGGGATTAAAGTGACTTTTCGTCCTTCGGGTAATTTTTCTCCTCGGTTGCGCTTTGTGTAAACCGGTGTAAACAAACCTTTACCCACGAAAAGTGGCACTTTACTCCCTCGGTGTATAATATACTATAATGCGAATTGTTTCTGAATGCTTGAGAAAATTTTGTTGTGCCTATGAGCCTATGGCCTACTAATGGCCAAGTTTGAAGAAACATTTTTTAATTATATATTATACTATTACCATTTTGTCAACATTCCATCTACTCTAACATAGCATTCTTTCATCAATTAAAACAGTTTAAACATATTTACCTGAACCATTTGCATGATTTTGATAGTTTGTATGAATAATTTCGTCTGGCGATTTCACCGTCAATATAACCGGCTCACTCATGCAAGGTAGTAATGGCTTCAGTTCAGCTGAAGTGAGTAATGATATCAATACTTGTAAATGATTAATGTATTTTTCAAAATTCAAGCAAATAAAATTCATAGCATTTTGTGGTTTATTAGGAACGATCTTGCAGCAATCTTCAATATTCATGCAATTAAGCATGTTAACCATTAACACATGTGCACAATTTGAAATTTCTTGTAATTTAACATTTTTTTCAGTCATTTTAATCAATTTTACTATAATGGTCACGTTTTCTATGAGAGCTCCGTATATGGTGTGCAAACTGGATTTGCTTAATTGAGCAATGATAGGTTTCAATAGTCGAATCAAATTTTTATTTTCTGTAAATAATTGCGAAATCAATTCAATCAACTCATTTCGTTTGCACTTAAATGCTACAACTGGTAGCACAGGAACTTCTTCTGAGCATATTTTGTTTAATTCGATACTCTAAAATAAATAAATTATTAAATATGGAATAATTTTAATACAAAGTATGAATTAAGTACCTGTATGATTAAAGATACCGATTTTGAACGGGGTCTGATAAAGTTTAAAACATTGTTTAGCTAAAAATTATAAAAACATATACTAAATAATAAGAACGGTCAGCACTAATTACTATTTGGAGTGACCAAGCAAATGATAAGGTGCTCTCATTTGCTTAATCATAGTTTACTTAATGGGTAGCAGCACTAAGAATTGAGACCGATCAAAAACTAACTTCCGACACAATTTTTGTTGTCTCGGAAATATTTTAAATCAAACATTTAATAATAATCCGACCAGAGACAGTTTGTGCTGATCCCGACAAATAACTTGTTACTCTTAAAATAGCATGCAACTGTACACGATAGGTAAAATAAAACTTACTCCTTGTCTGGCTTGTTCGATTCTATATTGCCAATAAGAAAACATGTTAACAGTTAATCATTTGTACGGAAGTTCAGGAAACACAAAATATTGATTTGATTCCTACAAAGAAAAAGAAATTTTAAGAAAAACTTCAAAGTTGAGATTTAACCTATTTTACATAATTTGAAAGAAACATTGTTTTAAAACTTTTTTATAAATTTAAAACTATCTACAATGATATCTGATTTATATAAGTAAAATTATTAGAATTTTAGTATATAATTATTTACTTACTACATAAATTTTATAATACTAAAGGTATATTTAACTGACTGTAACTAACGTCCATAATTTATTTGACAGTTCACAGCTATCCTGAGGTAGCGCAAGAACGGGGCATTACTCATCCGTTTTATATCAGGCGCGAAATTTGAAATTACGATTTTTTTAAATACAAAGTAGTTTATGAATTCAATATATTTAAAATAATTGTTCAAATCCACAAATTTTTTTACTTATATAAAAAAACGCATTCGAACGGTGGACCTAAGTGGTTTATTCCTTGCTTTATATTATATTAGATACAAATGGCAACAAAATTTTGAACAAAAATGTTGTAAAAATCATTTTCTGTGAAAAATTAAATTTAAATGGTCTTAAACCTTAAAGGTGAGAAGTTGGGGGAGGGGTGGGAGGCCGGAGGCGTGAAATTTGATTAACAAAATAACATGTTCTCCTCGTGTACCTGAACCTTGCTATGGTGAGGGGTTTGCGTGTTTTGAGGACGCAGTGGGCATGCATCTGCTAGGATGCGAACCAGGGAATTCAAATCCCTTCGCGTTCAGTCTGCTTTGGTTAGCTGGGTTCGGGGCGAGGCTTAAAAACACTTGTGCTTTGACCATTTCAGCTTGTCAAGAAACCCGGATGACATGACGGCTGCTGTGGACAGACCTGGCGAAAACAAGTATTTGCGTATTTTTGCAGGGCGCGGTGACCCGTACGGTGGGACGAAAGGATCCTGGTGGCTGAATCAGCCCGGGGGCAGTCATAAGTTCAACTGGACGAGCGTTTAGGAGTGGAAGAAGTGCGCAAGTACCTTACATCTCCGGATGCTATATCTCTTGAGTAGCCCTGGAGTTGACTTGTCGGCGTTCCCAACGTTGCGGACTCCATGGCGGGTGGGGAGCTCTGGGAGATAAACTTAACTCTTTAACCCTGTATCGGTTTTTGTAACCATACGGTTACATTGCACTTTAAATTGCTTTATCTCCTTTACAACACGCTGTCAAACAATTTTGACTATTTTGGTATAAAAATACAATATTCTGCAACCACTAGGTACTACAGAACGATCTACAGAATCATCTCAAGTACAATAGGAAACTTAAAAAAGTTGAAAATTGCCACATGTTTTTAGCTGAGTGTATTGCTGCCACCAATTGTAGTGCATATTTTTCGTGTTTTTTTGAATAAATAATAGGTTTTTATGTTACGTAACATATTTTTGTTATGTAAAATAGGTATATGAATATTTGGGAAACACTATTACTTACTAATTTTTTGTTTTCACTATCTAATTTGATTTTTATAAAGGCAATTACTTAATTAAATTAATTTAAAAAAAGTCACTTTCAAAATAATTTTAAATAATTTTGAACATGTATATGTAATATCGTTATTTGATGTATTTAAAAGCATATTCTTCAACAACGCATTTTTTGGTTCATTATTACTGTCTTTGCCCGATACAGGGTTAATATGGATAAACCAAAATAAAATAATCCAACAGCTGAGTCATCAGCTAACACTACTACGACGGGTCCATCTGTAACAGATATCCTGTGCTCAAACATTTATGATGCCAATGAAGTGGAGCGCAGGAGATAAAAATTAGGCAACCAGCAAAATGCTCCAACTTGGCTGATTCTGTCGCATACAGGGAGGCTGCTACTAAACACCTCCGTGTGACTGTGATAGATCGCTCAAACCCCCTAGGTAAGTTCAGCTGTATAGTTGGTGGAAAATAAACTCACCTCTGCCTTAGATGATTTTATCGAGGCAATAGCAGGTGACACGCAACAAGCACCCACTTTTGAGAGTCTTCATAACACGGGACAGATCCTTCGGATTACTTGCAGTTATCGAAGCTCTTTTGAGTGGTTAACAACAACCAAATGACAATAGCAAATCTATCAGAACTATGGGAGAAAGAGACCACAACTCTTTGGTAAAGGAGGAGCCTAAGGGCAGGGTTCTTGTCTTCGGTGTTGGACAAGTGGACGATGTTGCCATTAGAAAAATAGTAGGAAGGCTGTACTATGTTCACCTTTCTCAAAGTTAGGCTGTATATGTTCCAGAATAACTCTGCAACCAAAACAATAGCGCAGAAAGCCTTTACACATACCTACTCCGATGGAGACGAGCTAAAGCTCGAATGTGGAGGCTGAAAGCTCAAAAGAGCAGTGAGCTCATCGAAGTAGATGCGCCATTTTAACAACTGTAAGGATACAATACCTCTCATTCAAAAGCCATGGTTAGTAAAAGCCACAGTAAGAGGTTTTACAAACTTAAGTACTAGAACGTGTATCGACATACGGTGAACTTACGGCGGCGGTCCGGCTCAGCTGTGATTTTGGGAATGGCCAACAGAACGTTATTCCCAATCTATCTCCCAATAAAGTCATCTGAACTGCCACCCTCTCGGAGGATGGTGGACCTGGTGGAATATTATGAGCAAAGGAGAGAACACCTCATAATTGGCTGCGTATCCAACCCCCATCATCTCTCATGGGCCAATGGGTGCGTGCCATCTGACCACGTTTTTTACACAATTTGTCCGCAGCGGACGCTGGCGTCGCTTTTTAATACCCCCACTATGCACTTCGCACCCAGCGAATATTTGACTAGCATAATGTGTCTA
The DNA here is from genome assembly GCA_958510855.1 of Rhagonycha lutea. Lineage (NCBI taxonomy): Eukaryota > Metazoa > Arthropoda > Insecta > Coleoptera > Cantharidae > Rhagonycha > Rhagonycha lutea. The sequence continues at coordinate 18,267,520 of OY294042.1, forward strand.
ACAAACTGACAATGTTGAATGATAAATGGATCTGCTTCAAACTTGAAGTTATAAAAGTGAAACCCAGACAATACAGGAATCTGAGATGGGTTGACAGGAGGGCCCTTTTAGACCACATCTTCTCATCCTTGGAGGCCGATATACCGGGGAAAATCTTCACAAAATAAAATCTAACAACCACTGAGAAGATCGAATTGAATGCCAATGCGTTGCAAAACTCCCTTACAAGAGCTTATGATTTGTTCTGTCCACTGCAAGCGGCTGGACTGCGGAGTCAAGCAACACCTTGGTGGTGCAAAGATCTTGACCAGCTGAAGAAAGTGACCAGAAAGGTCTACAACAAGGTTCAAATTTCTAAAAGTGATACTGACTGGTCAGCATTTAAGATGTGACAGTCGGAGTACAAGGGAATGATATGTTAATAACAACTTCTGTAGTGGTGTTGAATCAACTACTGCTGCAGCAAGATTAAAAAGGATCATGTCGAAAGATCCACACTGGCAGCCAGGCAACCAAAGTAACAAATCTTACTAGAACACACAATCCCGATAGCAGAACTGTTTCCGACTTTGACTGGACCGCACTGACGAACCAGCCACCGATTGAGATAGTTGGTAGAATGCAAAAAAGGTCGTGAATGCGGCCAAAATAACGTGGACAATTAAATCTTTCAGCCTCTTCAAATCGCCTGGGCCTAACGGGTGTATTTCCAGTCCTACTACAGTGGTGCCTGGATTTTGTGCTCGGTCACCTGGTGCTGGTGTTTAGGGCATGCATTGCGCAAGGTAACATACCGAAAGGATGACAGAAGGCAAGAGTTGTCTTTATACCTAAGCCAAGCAGAAGTGACCACTCCCTGGCTAAATCCTTTAAGCCAATCAGTCTCACCTCGTTCTTCTTGAAAACGTTGGAGAGACTATGTGACAGAGATCTGCGATACGGTTCTGATTCACAGACCGTTATATGCGAATCGCCACGCGTACATCCCAGGGAGATCGATCGAATCTGCGCTCCAAAAGGTAGTGGAGTGCATAAAGAGGTCGATGGATTATCGAGAATTCATCCTGGGTATCTTCATTGATATCAAAAGAGCTTTTGATAAAGGCCCCATTGAAAGCATGAGTGAAGCACTACAACTTCATGGAGTGCCTACGACCATTGCAAAACGGATCAATTTTATACTGATGTGGAGAGCAACGGAGATTAGATATTAGAGACATAAAGATTAAAGGGGTTGTCAAAAAACGCTGTTCTCAAGGGGGAGTACTCTCCCCACTGTTGTGGAACATGGTGGTGTATAGCCTTCCCAAACTCCTGAATGACAAGGGCTACTAGACGCTCTAAATACAAAATCGTAAATTACAGAGATTTTCCTGGTCGGATAAGGGATGTTATATACGGCTCAAGTATCTATTGCAAGTTGCAGAAATATTAACACCACGAAATGTCACATTTGTACTTTCCAATTCCTTCCATGCATAGGTTAGTTTTAGATAGGGTTACCATAGGTCCGCGTTTTAAGCCCTTGTCTGCGGAATTCCACTGTTCGGGTATTTTGTCGGCAGGGACGGCCGGCGAGGAGGAAAATTTACAGGATCAATGTTTCCTTCAAAAATATATGAAAAGTTATTGAATTTGCCATGTGTCTGCCAGGCACATCAGCTCCAGTTGAAAGAAGAATTAAATCAAAAATTAAATTACTTTAGATTGGTACCAACCGATTTAACACTAGATTTAATCCAGGGGTTGCTAACTTAGAGTGAGGAATTTTTTCTCACTCTAAATTGACGACTTACTTTGGATTGATCTAGTGACGTGATTTTGATTGAAATTTTTGAATTTTGAAGACACCACAAGATAAAGGCTTGGTTAAGGTCAGGGACATCGTAAAACATGGTGTCTTAAACCTCCATTTACTCCTTCAGGTTAGTAATCAATTAAATAATTTTTTCCTTTATTTTATTTTTCATTCTGTTTTATTTTTCATTTTTATAATTTCTTTAATTTGTATGTTTTCTTTAATTTCTTCTTTATGTTAACTTAATTTAAATTGTTCTGTATTTTGCATTTTATAGTTTCTTTTATTTTGTATATTATTTGTTTTCTTTAATTTCTTTTCCTTTTTTATGTTAATTTAATTTAATTTGTTGTATTTAGCCTTGAAAATGGGTAATTAAAGAACCCGAAACGGCGGACAATATATTTGTTTCATTTATGACCGCTTCTCAACGATTTCATCTACAATTAAGCTGTAAATGAAGTTTCGTTTCGACCATAATTTGAATGATTTCAAAAGACGCGCCTTTAAAACCAGTGGAAATTTACTTTCATTCTTTCCAATCAATGAAAGCCGTCGTCTATAATGAAACTATCCCTCCGTTCGGTTAGAAGCTACTTTCGTTATTAAACATTTCTTTTGTGTTTGGGAAGAAGCTTCCACTTGTTTCCAAACGCTTTGGTTCCCCACTTAAATTTTTGTAGCGTTTGTAGCAATTGATAGCGTTTGGAAGCGAGTGGAAGCTTCGTCCCGAACGCAAAAGAATAATTGTTTGGTGGGTATAAATCTATGTAACTGCGCCACCTGTTGAAAAAAGTTCTCGTCCTAATGATAGATCGGGTCCTTAATGTTAATTAATTAATATATACATGAATTCAATTAAAAAAATTCTAAGTATGGGTGGCCCGTTCCAAAATTTGGCACACAGGTAAATTTCGCGTTGCTACGCCACTGATAGAAAAGTACTTATTATGATTCTATACAAAAAAGTACCCCAAAAAGTTTAATTGTAGAATGATTTCAATAGGTCTAAATGATTTTATTTTTAAGATTACTAAATCAAATTACAAAATAATGGTATTTATTGCCAGATAAATTTACTAATACAATTTTTTAAATTATTTTGGTTAGATATTGGATGTTGGCAGGTATATGAAATAAAAATGTTTACAATTTTACCTGAAAAGAAACTTTCAAGCCTCGGCCTTGTCTTCTATTCTTTTTAAGTTTAAAATTACTGTTAACTTTTGAAGTCTTGCTTCGTGGTCTTGCTTAAAATTGCCAAAAGCTTGGTAGAGGTTAGAGGCAAACTTTTGATTTCGAAGACGTAGCAAGAACAAATAAAATTAAACAGAGCGCATTTTGTAGAAGTTCAAATATAATAAATTTTTGATCAGCCTGTCAGCCAATTGTGTTTTAAATTGTGGTTAGTAGTGCAAATAGTTATTTTAGTTAAGTGTTTATGTAAATTAATTAAAATGGATCCTTTGCATATTACAAATTTTGATGAAAATTTAGCATCAATTCTCGAACAACATCCCGCTATATGGAATAAGGCAAATCCTGCCTATAAAAATAAGATAATGAAGGAGAATGCCATTAAAGTTATTGCTGCATCATTAGCTTGCTCAGGTTAGTAAAAGCTAATTTTTGGTCTATTTATTATTTACATATTATTAGAGTTGCCATGCGTGCAAGTTTTCCTGGAGATTTTCTATTTTGATTATTATATTATCACGAAATATCCAGAGAAGTTTGATTCGGTCCTACATTTTTAACAATTCAAAATTGTTATGTGTTAACCGAAAAATATTCAAATAGGTGAATTTTAAAAATTATTGCAAACAAATAGCCAATTTTTAATGAGATGATTTTCAATTTAGATAAAATTTTATTTGTTTTTGTATGAACTTTTTTCTTATTAATTCCCTAAAGTTTATTACAATTTTCTCAGATTTTATCTCATATTAGGACCCCTGATGCAAGTATCCGTACCCTTTTTTAAATTCTATATTCTGTGTTTCTGAAAATTTTTGTAGGTATTGAAATAATCCAATAAGGTAATAAAAGCAGGTAGTAAATATTTAGTAGCAAATATTTTTGGTTAAAATTAAGTAATAAAATATAAGGTTGTTTTTATTACTCCAAAAGTTGGATAAATACGATTCTACCCCAAGAAATTCAAATGACAAAATTTGTAGCGTAATTTTATCTATATTTAATTTTATAGAAAGTCCAGCTGTTTGTTCTCAATTTTGAAAATGTGAATATTCAGGATTGACTGGATTTTGCTGTATGGCAACTCTAAATCATAATGAAGCTGTTAAAATTATATTTTTTGTTTTAGTCGACACGGTAATAAAAAGATATAAGTTTCTGCGCGAGAAATATCGCAAGGAAAAAATTAAATTAGAAGAGCATACCAAAAGCGGTGCAGGAACTGTTACCTTTCAACCCTGGGGTTTAATGACGGTTTTAAGTTTCCTGGACACCGTTCAAGTGAGAAGAAAGTAAGTTAATATATCAAATTTTCTTTATGTTTGTATTTATATATTATTTTAATAGAACATTAGGAAACTTGCCGTTAACATCGACGATGTCGCAAGATACCGATGATGCAGAAGTTGTTGATTCTACTGATGACAAATTGAAATCTTCACATCTTCCCACACAAGAATTTGAAAGTCAACTTACCCCATCGCAACCAGAATCACCGTTGCCAATTGTGGATGAGGTGGCAACGGTGTCATCGGTACAACGATCACCGTTTCAGAATGCGGAAAGAACGTCGGGGTGCAACAAGGGTATTACAGAGAAAAGGGAAGCAATATGGAGACTTGTACCAAATGAAAATCATACCCCAGCAGAGCCTACAAAGGTTCAAAAAATGTTGGATAGGTTGGTAACTGCTGCCGAAGCAACGGCAATAATGGCACCAACAATGCATGCGCAAGTCCCAGTGGAAGGCAAAAAGAATAGGCGGTTAGCCTTTGGAAGCTATGTTACGGAAACTTTAAACAGCATGAGTGATATGGGAGCAGAGAAGGCAATGTTGGCCATTAATAATATATTATATAACATTATGACTACAAATGATATCTAATATGTAAAAATACAATTTTATTTAAAAATTATTTTCAGGGTTTAGTGGACAATTTAATAAACTCTAATAAAATAATAAGTTTATCAAAAAGTTTTTCTTTCTCTCCTTTCTCTTCCAGTTAATTGGTTTTCCGGTGGTATATTTAAAAAAATATAAAGAAGGACCTACCACCAACCTTTGGTCATAAAATTATCAGTTCTTTATTTCTCTTACATTTATAATTTTTAAATGACTGAGCAGTTGATAAAATATTTAAAATATTTACTTAGGATACAATTACACATTGACGTAATAGGTATATAATTATAAACTATAAAATCAATTTCCAATAATCGAGTTAGTAAAGTCATTCTTGTTTTTAAACAATACACCATATAAATTGTTTAAAGTATCAGACTGATAAATTAAATAGATAATATAATTTTTATAAACAAAATTCAGCGAACATAATTAATGTAAACTTGATTAATGCATAAAAGCGATTAGTAGGAAAAATACAATAGTAACTATATAAATCACGTATATTAAAATAAGGCTTCATTTTGAGTAAAATCGACTTTCATCGTTTCGATTTTCAGGATAACGATTTCGTCGGGATGATTCAATTTGAGCCTTTTTATTTAAAATAAAAAATCCAATATCTTTGCATCCACTACAGACTTGGAAAAACTTAAAGAAGATATTCAAGCCAAATGACACGAAGTAAAAAACATTTCTTGCATAAGAAAAAGAGGTACCAAATTATTGTTACCCTTAATCAACCTAGAGCTAAATACTAAGCGAAATAACAAAAAATATATCTACAGAATTACTAATGTATTAAATACAATAGTTAAAATAGAACCTCCCCATCCCAAACGTGAGGTCTCCCAGTGTACACGATGCCAATCTTTTAGCCATAAAAAAAATATTGCCAACATAGACCAAGAAGTGTCAAATGTACTGGTGATCACGCAACTGATTGCCCTCATCAGGAAAAAGACGACAAGGTCCAATGTGTAAACTGTCACAAGGATAATCTAGCCAATTATAAGAGGTGCTCTGTATACAAGGAACTCAAAAAAAAACTATAAGACAAATCAAAACTGCATCTGAAATGACCACTAACAATAATCATGATATTAACATAAATTCTTTTCCACCTTTCCCAAATAATAGTAATGGAAACCAAATCCAACATAGTGGTAACCAAAACCAACGTAGTATTTCTTACGTGACGTATTTCTTAGTGACGACAAATGCGGCGGCAAAGGTCCTACAACTTGCCATAGCCTTGATAAGGCTGATGCCGAACATGGGAGGGGCGAAATTCACTAAGAGAAGAATGCTGGCATCTCGGTGGTGTACTCCATCATGCTCTAAGACAGGTGCACTAGTCTGGCACGAAGCAATGGGGTGGAAAGCTACAGGAGCAAGTTGGAGCGGGTGCAAAGAACAGTTGCACTACGGGTGTGCTCGTCTTTTAGGACGGCATCCAAGGAGGCAATCCAGGTGTTTTGGGGGCTTCCTCCCATAGAACTCTTGCCGAGAAGCAAAACTCGAACTATCACTCCAAGAAGACCGCAGAAGAAATGAGATCGAAAAGAAATATCCTCTTTAAAAAGTGGCAAACTAAATGGACAGCCAGTTCCAATGGTTCCTGGACAAGAGTGCTAATACCAACCATTAGACCTTGGGTCGAGCGCACTTCTGGTGAGCTAGATTTCAGACTAACACAGCTCTTAACGGGACATGGCTGTTTCAACTGTTTTCTAAAGAGGATCGGAAAGCGGGACAATCCAGGATGCTGATATATAAGACATACGACATCAAACGTAAAGCTGAAATGCAGCAATTGACGCACAACAACCTCATTTGTTCAATGCTGACGTCAGAGGAAAATTAGCATAGGATCTCGAAAGCCATCAACGAGATCATGGCCATTAGGGAAGAAAACGAGCGAAAGGAGGAGGAAGGTGACCGACTAACCGTGTAGGTCGAACACACTTCCCTTCAAAATCTTTTGCAAACTAAGAAGAACAAAGTCCTGAAAGGGCAGAAGATCTGTATACGTGATGCCCGCAGAAGAAATACCGAAAGGTGAAACCTGCGTACATCAACGGGAGGGGGGTTTAGTGGGTATAACCCCACACTACCAGCAGCAAGGGCTGATGGTGTCTTTATTAAGATTTTCCCCCTTCCGACGTAAAAAAAGTGATGGCAAATGACAGCCAATGCCATCAATCTTTCAATACCCCAAAATTAGGTGCAAACGGTTACGCCACAACAACCTCAAAATAACCTTGAGCAGATGCTTATCAAAATGTTGGAGAAGATGGACAAAATGTTTTATCTTCTAATAACCTATGATCGACAAAATGTAATGAGCAACAAATTAAAAATCAATTAAAAAAGACACAATCTGGTAAACTTTTAAAACTAACCTTTCTGAACAACTAAACCTTCATACATCACTGAAAACAGATAGTGAAATAGACGCAGTGGAGCACCTAAATAGTAGAGGTTCAAAAAGCCGATTGGAATGCCACACCACAAGTGCCAAACAACAACAAACCTAGACACTGCCCTGAATACATAAAAAGGGAAATTATAGTAAAGAGAAAACTTCGACAACGCTGACAATTAACTGAAGCTCCAAGTGACTAAACAAATTTACATAAGGCTACAAAAAAAACTCAAAAAGTTGTTTGAAGATCAGAAAAATGAAAGAATAAGAAACTTTCTGGAAAACCTATCAGCCGGTGAAACAACCGACTACTCTTTGTGGAAGGTCGCTAAAGAAGTAAAGAAACCAGAAAAAGTAAACCAGCCGGGTAGAAAAAGCGATAGAACCTGAGCACGGAACGATGAGGAGAAGGCCGAGGCGTTTGTTGAACATCTTGTTAAGGTGTTCCAACCTCCACCAATACAGATTCCCTTCGAAGACGAACATCGTATTCATCAGCTACATGAAGCCCCATACCAAATAATCCTGCAAATAAAAAAGTTTAAGATGCATGAAATCAAACATCGTCAAAAAGATCAAAGCAAAAAAAGACCCTGGATATAATTTAATAACTGGAAAAGTACTGCAAAACCTACCAGAAGAAGGTTTTAAGCTATTCAGAATAATTTTTAACGCTATCCTTACAAGAGGCTACTTTTCCATCCCAGTGGAAGGTCGCACAAGTCCTCATGATTCAAAAGCCACGAAAGGATCCAGCTGAGACCTCATCTTACAGACCTATCAGTTTGTAGCCCATTCTTTCTAAAACATTCGAAAGCAATTACTGAAAAGATTGCAACACATCATTGAAGAAAAAGTCTAATCACCAATTTGGTTTTCGTCAAGGGCATGGAACGGTGGAACAGATGCATGGAATTGGAAAAGAGATCAGAACCGACCTATAATGTAAGAGATACTGTTCATATGCCTTCCTTGATTTTCTTACAGGCCTTCGATAGAGTGTGGCACCTTGGATTGCTGCATAAAATCAAAAAACCTGTCTCATCCATTCAGTCTGTCTACAGGCAGATATTTTCTGGTCAAATATGGAGAAACTATACTACCTTAAAGCCCATTTTGTCTGGGGTACCACAAGGTAGCGCTCTTGGACCACTTCTATATCTTTTATATACATCAACTTACCGGAAACTCAGAATATTGTATCAGCTACTTTTGCTGATGATACAGGGATAATATTGGCGGCCGACGAAGATCCGCTGAAGACTTGGCGAATCGTAGTCAACACCACAACACCATATCACCTTTACTCTTATTAGAAGAGAAATTTGCCCAACTGTGGGTTTATATGGCAAAATCTTTTCTGTACAAGAATCGGTAAAGTATTTGGGATTCTACCTCGATAGACGATTAATGTGGGCCAAGAATATTTGGAGCAAATGTCTGCAGCTTGGACTCGTACATAGGAAGATGTACTGGCTCATGGGCCATAAATCGCCTCTATCCATAGAAAATAAAGTATTACTTTATAAAACCATTTTAAAGCCAATATGGACATATGGCTTACAGCTGTGGGGTGCTGCCTGCGATTTCAGCATAGAAAGAATCCAACGTTTCCAAAACAAAGTGCTACATAGCATTTGTAATGTTCCATGGTAAGTTACAAACCATACTGATTTGCAGGTCAACAGCATATCTAAATGTAATTTTAATCATGGAATAATGGGTGGTTAGTTATTCTTTCTTTCAATGTTACGATTCCAGGACACAGTAAAACACTCCTTGTTTCCTGAAATATACTGCGTATTCTTCGTCCGGTATATCTTCTGGCCATCCATATAATATCTAATACTCGATCCAAAACTCAGCTTTGATTTATCAATTTCTGGATTTTCCTATCAGCGATTATAGTATTTTCCCTAATTATGCTAATTATTATAAGACGCATTGTATACAAAATGAGACGATGAGAATTCAAGGGGCTATAAGTCAGGGAAGCACCTGATCAGATACATGCGGATTCGGAGGTATAAAACTTTCTTTGGTTGGTAATAAATGAACAAACCAATTAGAAGCACATTATTTATGAATAATATCGAGGAGGAGGAGTTTTCTAGCAAATTTTACATTAGATAGCTATAATATAATATTATTATTATTACATCTTTCAGTTGATGATGGTCACAAGTTTAATATTCCATGGACCAACGAAATTTCAATGGTAATCAAGAACAAATTCTTTGCTAGTAAACTAAGAAGTAAAACATGATTTTCACGTACTATAGTGAAAGTGATGAGTGGTCACAAATTATATCGGTATTAATTTATGAAATTTTTTGCTTTAAAATTACTATTATAATATTTACAGGTCCCTAAACCACATAGGCATTCAAACATCTTCTCGCCAAATCTGGAATCAAATCATATGATTTTTATGAGAATAATATAATTTACACACGAATTTATAATAAATTAAATCTATAATTATTTATAAAATAATCAGAAATTGAAATTGGGAATAATGCCATTTTAGTTACGAAATTTGAGTTCAAAGCATTTGGCCAAAAACATATTTGAATCCAAATAATTTTTAATTCTTTATTTTGAAAAGATAGTCGTTAGTCCAATAATGAATTTAACAAATACTGCAGCGGGTGGAGGTAGGGGGCTATTATATAAAAGCGACTGCTTGCAGTTTTCATTACACAACGCGAAATAATTTCAAGAATTATCAGTGAAAGTGCTTACTCGAAAATAATTTGGAAATTCAGATTTCAGATTCTTGCTTTAATTTTCTGAAAAGGTTAGTAATTTTTTGTATCATTACTTATTTTAACAAAGGAACGAAATTTTGAATTTATTACCATACCATAGAGGAAGCAAGTACAATATAATTTTTGTATGTAAAATAATTATAAATTTTTGAGAAAATTAATTTGGGTAAAAAGTTCAACCTGGTTTATATTTAAAAATAACTGTAAATTTGACTGGCATTGGTAGAAAAATTAATTGGTTAAAATTTTTTCAAATGCGCAAAAGTACTTTCTCAAACAATTTGGCCTAAATATGTTTTTCAAAATCTTTGGTTTTTAACGACTTTCTGGTGATAATAATTTTTTCAGTTACTTTAGTTATAAAATTTAGGGCTTAAATTGATCAAGTTAAACTTTAATTTAATAGTAAAAATGATGGCATAAATTTGAAAACCACTACTACCATTTTGCTTAAAAATATTAAAATAAAATTAAATATTAATATTTTTGATAAAAAATAATACCTAAAGATTAATTATTATTAAAAATCAACTTTTTATGGTTTCATTATTATACTGAGATTATAAAATATTTTGAATCAATAGATACTTTATTAAGGTAAACGAAATCTAAAAAATTTTTCATATAAACTGTATATCGTCGTTGCGCCTGCAAAACCCGACATGTGCATTTTAGTAAATTGTTCAGGAGAAGGTTTAAACTGATTTGTTTTGTTTCTGTTTGAAGAACAGACTCCACGTATAATTTTACGTTTTATACGGCCTAATTGACAATTTAATAACATTATAATTAAAAACGAAATTATATAAATCTTATAATTTGTTTTATTAATAAATTTAGTGCACATAGCTGATTTAAGTTGCGTCATAGCGTATTTAGAAGACACACATTTTATTATTTACACATAGTAGCGCTTTTTGATTTACCTTCATTAAACAACTATTTTACAGAAAAAAAAGAAATTTCTTTTATGGAAATGTCCGGCTTGAAACCCTTAATCGAAATCTGTACTTAACGCATTTTGCTCAAAATGTGCACATGTCGGGTTTTAAAGGCGCAACGACGATATGTTTTAATGTTTATTTACGGAAATATCCTTTCTACGGCGCAGATAAATTTGGGAGCGATCGGGATTCGAACCTATGACCTTTAGATCTATAGCTCTACTCCCTAAACACTACCCAAATTACCTGTACTACCAGTTTTTAAATTAGAAATATATTAAAGCCATTTTACATTTTTGAACAATTTTTCAAAGTTTATTGACTGAGCATAGTAGCTTGCGATAAATACAGCGATAATATTAAATTCAAATATTCAATTACAATTGCAATAAGAAGCAACGAAATTCTTGTCAATATTGATATAATATTTAATACAAGTATTTATGTTACAATTTTTATTACAATTCGGGTTCAAAGGTATAATCAAGACTTCTGCCAATTTTTTAACGAGTGTCTTCGAAGACTAAAACTAACAATTAAATTCTGATGTAAAAAGGCGCCTGTGGGAAACTCAAACTCTCCCATTCAATTCTTTAAAATAAGTGCATTTAATTATTAATAATTTCATTGTCTAAAGTGTCAGACATTTTAAATTTTCAAAATTTATTACTTCGTTTTCAAAATTTTTTTAATTCATGTAACTTTCTGTATATATTCTCGTATTCTATTTGAGATGAAGCGGCTGTGGGATTACATGTCAGAATTTTGTTTAAGAATTTTGATTTTGAAAATTTTGTAAATTTGAAAGTTTTGTAAATTTGAAAGTTTTGTGCGACGCGACGGCGACGCCGAGCAATTGGGTAGTATAGTATTTGAGAAAGGAAGTGTAGATAATGCAGAGACGGTCGTGATTTGATATTATTAAGTTTTTGAAAAGAGTTGACATTTTTGATTGAAAAATTAAATAAAAGTAGTGAGCAATACGTGGTGTGTTTTTTTTTCTTAGTTGATATTCGGAAAAAGACGAGAGGAATTGAATAATGTTAGTTATATTAGGTAATTTAACTTTGCGATAACGCCTATTAGACCAGTGCCGATACCTTTGAAGATGGCAAAAAGTGAAAAAAAATAATAGTAGGATGAAACCCACTGCAAAAGGAAGAGAATATAACAAAAATGAAATGAAAAATAAATTACGGACGATCTGAGGTCGGGAAGTGGAAGGCGGTGAGTTTTTAAGGGTAAAAAACGGTTTATCTCGATTTCCGGCAAAACTACAAGTCCTATGGAAAAAGTTACATGGTAAAGTTGTAGGTAATAAAAAGATCTGCAACTTTTGTATTTACACTTTTTCACATAACCTCAGAATTTATGTGAAAAATTAAAATAACCAAGTTTTTGGTTTTTTATTTTTATCTTTTACAAAAAATTATTTTTATAGTCACTTTATCTAATACTAAAAATAAAATTTCGGCGAAATGACTGTCGGCCAAATGATGTGTCGGCGAAATGAATTTCGGCCAAAAAATTTCGGCCAAGTGACGGGATACCTTTGTGAATAATACAATAGAAACTTATGCTTTTATACCATTTTTATTGGGTTTTTCCTGCAAATGTCGACGAAAACCACCTCTTTACTTACCTCAAAATGTACACGAAAAGTGCACAAATACGTCCGGCGTAACGAAAACATTTTTTTTTCACGAAATTTGGTGAAAACTTACCTTTTTATGTCCCAAACACACTGTAATTTTTTTTATTTAAAATATTTATTTTTTCACCTTATTTTAGCACCTTAATTTTCAATCGAAAAATCTCACGTCAAAATACCTGCTTTTTTAAAAAAGTCGGTAGGCTTTTTGTTTGTTAAAATCTCTACTTTCTGATGATGTAAAAAAAATATACATTACTATGGTAAATGTTCTCAGAATATTTTAAAAATGTTATAATGAATAACGTAATCAGTATAAAGTATCTAAATTCAATAGTACGATTTACATGTATATTTATATATTATGAGATTCTATGACGTAAATGTAATTAGAATTTAATAAATCAACTCTTTTACTGAAAAAAATTGCAGAAGTCACATTTTTTTAGATGAAATCCCCTTTAAATCCTATCTTTAATATTTAGAACAAATATTTTCGGATTTTTTTTTTCGTTTCTTTGCATTTTCTGAGAACATTTACCATAGTAATGTATATTTTTCTTTACACCATCAGAAAGTAGAGATTTCAACAAACAAAAAGCCCACCGACTTTTTCAAAAAAGCAGATATTTTGACGTGAGATTTTTCAATTGAAAATTAGGGTGCTTTTTTGATATTAAGTCAAAATAAGGTGAAAAAATAAATATTTTAAATAAAAAAAATTACAGTGTGTTTGGAACATAAAAAGGTAAGTTTTCACCAAACGTGAAAAAAAATGTTCTTGTAAAAGATAAAAATAAAAAACCAAAAACTTGGTTATTTGAATTTTTCACATAAATTTTGAGGTTATGTGAAAAAAGTGTAAATACAAAAGTTGTAGATCTTTTTATTACCTACAACTTTGCGCTTTAATTTTTTTCCATAGGACTTGTAGTTTTGCCGGAAATCGAGATAAACCGTTTTTTACCCTGAAAAACTCACCCCCTTCCACTTCCCGACCTCAGATCGCCCGTAATTTATATTTCATTTCATATTTCTTATATTCTCTTCCTTTTTCAATGGGTTTCATCCTACTATTATTTTTTTTTTTTAAATTATCGGCGCTGGTCTATATGAAGAAAACTAGAGCTCGGACTGAGCTGGGAAATAATAGTAAATAATTCGGATATTCTAAAGAAGTTGTAAAGGTTATAAAGAAGATAAAATCATTACAAATCTTTAAATTAATTTGTCTAAATATTCAGAAGAATGTATTTTCCTATGGCCAGCTTTGATGGTTTACACCCGGTATAATAAATAATCCTTCATAATCGAATATTTGGGTGAAATTGGTTTAAAAAGTTTGAACATTGTTTGGGCCTCAATAAGCTACAATTTTTTATCGATTTAACCCCCCAAAAAATTTGGAGAGGGGCTATAGATACATTGCTCCACAAAGTCGAATTTTGAGGTGAAATTCGTGTCAAACGTTTGAGTTTCGTGTGATGAAATGAGCTTCTACACAAAAAGAAATCCTTCATGTTAAATTCGCACAATATTGTGTTCTTGAAATTGTCTTCCAAGTTTGTCGGTACAGCCGAAAAATTATTTCAAATCCAAAATGGAACAATTAAATTTAATTTTTCTAAAAATTCATCAGCTGAGAATTGTTTTGTACCAAGAAAGTGATAGTGTGGATTCATAATGTTGAAAAGCCTAAATATCAAGGAACGGGTTATTAACGCTAGCCCTCTAGTAGCACAAAGTAGTCCTATGGACGTCCACCTGTTGTCCATCAATGTACGTTCGTACGTCAATTGAACGTCTGTGAGTCCATTTAAAACACTGTCCCAAAAACGTCGGTAACTGTAAGTTTTATGTATGTCCATTTGTAGTCCATGTATGGTACGTATACTTTAAATGGACATACCTATACATCCAACGTTTGTTTTAGACGTCCTACAAACGTAGAGTAAAATAGGCTTTAGTACGTCCATTTCTGATCAATGGACGTACATACCTAAAATGGACCTTTAACGGATGTCCATATGACGTTGTGTGCTACTTGGAAGAATTGTTGTATTGTTTGTTATGTAGAATGGTAGTTTCAATCTCGCCAGTGCTGCAATAAACCTAAAAATTGTAGTTTTAAAGTTCATAGCTAAGAAGCTGTCACATGAATAAATTAGGTGCAGCCCAAATTGTTGCTAATTTTCAACATACCACTATAAAAAACAAAATAATTGTGTTTTCTGTGCAAAGTCCAAACTGAGTGGAGGCCACTCTTAGAAGATCATATCAACAGAATAACCAGTCTGGGTTTTCTGAGTTAAAATGAATTTATATGTGCAAGGACATTCTCTTTCCATCTAACATTAAGTGGAACCTGCCTGAAATGCTGCTGTTGTGTCATATTGATTACCTACTACTGTATAACTGTTAACCATGGATTCTTCACCAAGCAATTGAGAACAAGTTACAAATCATAAAAAACGCCTGCTTTCGGTTTGCTTATGATATAAGCTATAGGAAACATGTCACACCCTTCTAACTCTAATTTTGGAGTCTTAAATATGGAAGCCCGATCCGAACTACAATTCGCCATGGAGCTATTTTCAATGTAAAAGACTGCTGCCACCAGATACATGTTTGACCTTATAGCCAAAAGGAGTGCATGTCATAATCGGGAATTGAGAAACTACCTGTAGCAACCCACAGAACATAAAAATTTAAGGGGTCATATCAATGAATTACATACGTATAAATCTTTAACAAATATTCTTGAATTCCAAAACTTAGAACACATCCAAATCCAAACTAGCCGATCGCCTGCTGAATAGTTTGTGATCCTGCTAAAATGCATGGACACTTGTGAAAAACAGCTCTGCTGAACCTGTACCATTTAGCTAATTATGTCTGTAATTTATTATTTTTGTAATATATCTATTGTAATTTTTTAATAAATTTTAATAATATAGGGTGTCCCAGTAACCAGCCTATTTTGACATTTGAAAAAAAACGTCGTGTTTATTTGAAAAGTTCAAATTTTTTTATTGCAATAAAGAGTGTAGATATGGAGGTTATGTATGGAACACAATATCTGATAAATGTTCGCCTCGTGTCTGAGGCACTCGTCAGTTCTTTTGGTGAAATTTTCGATGATATTTTGGCATAGTTCCGGATCAATTTCATCAATGGCGCGTCGAATCTTGTCTTTCAGTTCAGAAATTGTTCTTGGATTAATGGCATACACCTTTCCTTTCAAAAAAACCCAAAGAAATAAATCCAAGGGCGTCAAATTCACATCGCCGCGGCGCGAGATAACTCTCCTTTCAAATTTCGTCTTTAACAATTTCATCGTTTCGTTCGCTGTGTGCCAGGTTGCGCCATCCTGCTGAAACCACATATCTTCGAGATCCATTGAAGCAATTTTAGGCCAGAAAAAGTGATGCTTATCATCTCACGTCTCAATTGTTGCTGATGACGATGGCAAATTGAGGCGGAAGTATTCTGGTCAAAACTCTCACTAATTGTTGCAATGATTTCATTACAACGAGCTGCACGAACACGGACAGGTTTCTTTTGGGTTTGAATTGACCCAATTGCCTCAAATTTCTCTATTAATCGGACCACTGTACGGCAAGAGGGTGCGTTATGGTGACCGAAAAATCAACAACATTTTCGAATCGTCTCTGCAAAAATTTCACTATTTCTGTAGTGGATTTTCACAATTTCTATGCGTTGTGCATCCGTATAATTTTCCATAACTAAACCTCAATGTTCACATATAACACCTATCAAAAAACAGCACTCTACGACTGACACTTAAAAAATAGCGCTAAATTCAAAATAGGCGGTGTTACTGGGACACCCTATAGTATAACAAGTTCCCGATATTTGATAAAATATGTTATTCTGGTTTTTTAACCTATATTTTGGAAGTTTATTATTTTATAAATTTTTTTTATTATTGTAGAGATAGGATATTTCAATGCACTTAAAATTAATTTCTTAATTAAAATTATTTTAAAAGTTTCATTTCTAACAAATACCCAAATAGGTAACAACAAAATCAAGAATTTTCATTCCCATTCGTATCCGCTGAGTTGGCTTATAAACAAACAGATCACCTACTTTTTGCTATCCCACTTCATCAGTTTTAAAAGAATTAATTCATTTGAATTTATTTTTGAAAATATCAAATTCTATAGTGAGGCAAAAAATAAGGTGATTTTCTTGAATTTTTTTTTCATGGCAATTTTTGACACTTATTTATTGATTCTTAAATGTGAAATGCGTATACGTGTTGTAACGTGGCCGTCTCCAAAAAAGGTGACTTATCGGTCTCCACTGTAGCACTTATAAAAATGATTCAAAAATATTTTATAAAATATATATTTGTTGGAGGTTGTACCTGCAATATCAATAAAAAGTCGAAAATTAAAAAAATGGCGGACATGTAATTTTTCTAAACCGTTTTTACACGCTATTTTCGCTCAGGGCTATAAAAAGAAAAGAAAAACAGCAAATATTATCTGCATTTAGGTTTATCCTCCAATAAATTAAATGAACTTCAAAACAAAAAAAGAAAATCGTGAATCTATTGAGTAGTTTTTGAGTTATCGTGGAGACAGATATAAAAACACATCCTTTTTCAGGAAACGCATTTAAAGATTTCCCAGGATGTTATTATTCTTAAATACAATTATTTTTTGTACTATAAGAATTAATAAATAAGTGTCAAAAACCTTAAGTTGTTTATTTACTTCCTTCCATGAAAAAGAAAATTCAAGAGAATCACCTTATTTTTTAATCGCTTGATGAGAACCTCCCCTTAAATAACTTTTTTTCTCGTTAAGTACTACTTGCTAAGTACAAGTTGAAACTGTACGTACTACTACAATAAAAAATTTTTACATTTTATTATCCTAAAATATTGTAATAATATGTTTGATATATTGTTTTAATTATTAAATAAACAAAATACAGTATGACTTTTATGTTATTAAAATAAATTTGAAAATAATCATTGAACTTGTGTGTAGTAAAACAAAAGTGAAAAAACCAAAATTTTGGATATTTTAGATCGTTATTAAAAATTTGGTAAATAAATTTGAGTCTAAGGACTGTGACGTTAGAAAATCGTAATTTTCATGAACGATTTTCACATGCAAAACAAAATTATTTTAAATAAAAAATATAGTTAGTACAAAATGGTAGGCTTTTAAAATCATGAACATATGTTATTTATCAATTTCTCTTAATATTTTACATAATACAGAGTAAACAAGAAGAAGTGCGTCACAAAATTGTGCAAAAGCGACCTGAAAATCCGACAATTTCTAGTAAAAAGATAGCTAGGGAACTCGGAATCACAGTAAATCTAATAAATTCTACATTAAAAAGTTATTATGCCAATCACACTATCCAAAGAAAATGTGAAACTGGAAGAAAAAAAGGTACCATGGATCCAAAATTTGATAAAGCTACTGTAAGTTGCTTAAAATTAAAAAGAAGTGCTTCAGTCCGAGATGTTGCTAAAACAGTTGGAACAAATGAAAGTATGATCCAGCGAACGAAAAAAATAAATAATTTAAAGATCTATAAAGAACAGCTTAAGCATAAACGAACTTAAAAACTAATTTTAACAATAAAAACTCGGATGGTAAGTTTGTATAAAATTTTGTTAGAAAAAAAATCTTGTATCGTCATGGATGCCGAAACTTATGCAAAAATGGACTTTGCAACACTAGCTGGTCCTCAATATTATACAAAAATACCTGAAGAGAATCTTCTTGGTCTCAAACTATTAGTTTGGCAGGTTATTTGTCAGCGCGGAAAGCGAAGCAGAATTTTCGTTACATCTGTTAATGTAAATGGAGAAATTTACAGTAAAGAATGTATTGCGAACAGATTAAAACTATTCATAAAATCACATGATGGTCCAACATTATTTTGGCCTGACTTAGCCTCAGCTCATTATGCTAAACAAACTTTGAAGCTCTTTAAAGCGGAAAATATTGAATTTGTACCTAAAGAGGCTAATCTACCAAACGTCCCAGAACTTCGCCCAATTGAAAGATATTGGGCTTTAATGAAAAAAAAATTAAAAAGGGATACAAATCCAGCTAAGTACATGAAAATATTCAAGGTAAAGTGAAAAGAGCAGCCAGTAGAGTGACGGATCATATCGTGCAAAACATAATGGAAGGCATTGCACGAAAAGTACGCTCGACTATCCGAAATCCTAAAACTTGATTTATTTTTTATTTTTTTTATAAATTTAAATTCTTTCATATCATTTTAAAAATAGTTTCACTAAAATTGATCTTTAAACTTGAAAGTTGTGTTTAATTGAAAATTACGATTTTCTAACGTCACAGTCCTTAGTGGTTCGGTACATGATATACCAACAACAATAAGTGTTCGTTCGGGCGGTTCAGCTACAAATATTGCTGCTGTAAGTGAAAGTGTTACGGAAGATCCAAATTTATTAATTCTACGGCGCGCTCAGCAATTGGACTTATCGACAAATATTTTGACCTATTATTGATGATATTATGGATGTGAGCGATATGTGGTTTCAGCAGGACGACGCCACATACCATACAGCTACTGAAACAATGAATTTATTACGAATAAAATTTCCTGATCGAATAATTTCTCGTAATTCTGCAATCTATTGGCCGTCTAAATTCCAGATCATGTGATCTAACGTTGTTAGACCATTTCTTGTAGGGTGATGTGATGGATCAAGTCTATACAGATAATCCACAATCCATTGTTCTTCTTCTTGAAGCTTTTAAAACCAACATCCTATCCGTAATTGGTGATAAGAGCCGCAATTATGTAAAAATGTATACGTGGTCTTGGTGGACATTTGTTCGATAATATTTTTCATTCATAAATGGTAGACTTTGTACATTAAATATCAGTAAAGAAATACAGAACTTTCATCCAAAATGTGTGTTTTATTTTTAAAATTTAAAAATAAAGTCCTTGTGGAAAGCGTTTTCTTAAGGTCTTATTTTAAAACCGACCACACTCATGTAATCTGTGATTACTAAAGCTAAGGTCAGACGAAGCTACTTTTGCTGCGCAGTTTTTTTACTGCGGCTGCATAAACTGCATGCAAGGTTCACACACAGACTGAAAAGTAGCATTCATGGCATGCAAAAATAGCATGCCATAAACTGGCATTCCAGTGGTCCGATAAGAATTGTAACCGTCTATTGATGAGTGTGTAGGAGGGAAGCTAGAATTAATATTCTCGAAAGAAATTATTACTTTTGTATTATAAAGTTAATGCAATAGGAAAAAATTATTTTTGAAATAGATAATTTATAATTGTCATTTCCTTTTATTTTCATTTAATTTCTTAGAAAAATTCGAGTTACTATTAAAAATTAAAAAAAATCAGCGATCATAATAAAACTTATTGTGGTTTACAAGTTTGATTTAAGGAAGCTTTACTGTATTTATAAAAAAACTTAAAAAAAAAGTGGATTAAATTTATTAATGAGATATAAATCGTGATGTCTTTTTGTGGCCTCGGTGGTTGGAGTTTGAGATATTTTTACTCGCAAATGTTTACAAATCTGTGCAAAAGTCTACGTTGACAAAGTTAAACAATAATTTACATGTCTGTGAGATGATCCAATATACACATACTTTTAAGTTTAATGTCTGACCTAGTTGCTATAAATAAATTCCATTATTTTATTGTAAATAAATGTTCATGCACTTTGAAAAATTAAATTAAATAAGTACGATTTTGAAATTGTTAATAATTATTGCAATAAAGTAAGCATACGTTTGAAAATACAATTTGGTATTACAATTGATATTCCATGGCTAAATTTAAAAATGATGGTTTTTAATTTTAAACATAATTTGTGTAATTTTACAGTATTAAATAATTAAAAATAGTCATGTATTCTAGATAACCTAGAAGAGATGTTGAAATAAACAGGAACCTATCAGCAATTAGGAAACTTAAAACCAGTGCTTTAGATCCCATCATTTCTTGTATTTTACAAATTTGGACAATACTGCAGATATGGACGAAAGCTCGCTCCAATCAAAAAAGTTAGATAATACTTTACAAACGCTATACAATTCTAATATTAAGATTGAAATTAAATCTGAACTGGAGGAAGTCGGTGTTGAAGTCAATTTAGAATACTTGCATCAGGCATTTAATATTAAAAATGATAAGCCTTTAATTCTGAGAACTGTGCTGGATGGAGAACATGGAAGACAATTGTACCAACAATTTCAATGTGAAATGTGTAGCTCAGAATTTACAAATATATTTGAACTGAATAAACATAGAGAAATTCATGACGGAGGAAAATTATTTAAATGTGAAATTTGTGATTTTCGATATCCAACAAAAAATCATTTGAAGCAACATTTAATGATTCATACCGCAGAATTGTCATTTGTTTGTGAAATTTGTAACTTTAACTGTTTAACAGAACATGGTTTGCAAAATCATTTAATAACCTATATCGAAAAAAAATCCTTCGTCTGTGAAATTTGTGGCTTCAAATGTTTAAGAAAACAAGGCCTTAAACAACATTTAAAGACTCATATCGAGAAACAACAGTTTATCTGTCAATTATGTAACTTGCAATGTTCAACAAAACATAGTTTGAAGCGACATGTTATGATACACACCGGGGAAAAACCCTATGCCTGTGGAAAGTGTCAGTTTAGATGTTCGACAAGTTACAGTTTGAAAGTACATTTGTTAATTCATACCGGGGACAAACCCTTCCTTTGCGAAATTTGTGACTTCAAATGTTCAAGAAAACATCATTTTAAACAGCACACAATGACTCATACCGGAGAAAAGCCTTTTGCTTGTGAATTTTGTAACTTGAAATGTGCCGAAAAACAAAATTTGAAAGTACATTTACGGACTCATACCGGAGAAAAGCCCTTTGCCTGCCAATTATGTGAATTCAGATGTGCAACAAAGTACAGTTTGAAAATACATTCAATGACCCATACCGGGGAAAAACCCTTCATCTGTGGAATCTGTGACTACAAATGTTCAAGAAAACAATATTTTAAACTACACTTAATGACTCACACCGGGGAAAAGCCTTTTATCTGTGGAATTTGTGGCTACAGGTGCTCAAGAAAACAACATTTAAAACAACATATAATGATTCATACCGGGGAAAAACCCTTTGCTTGTAATATTTGTGGTTACAAATCGTCAAGAAAGCAAGATATTAAATTGCATTTAAAGACTCACACTAGGGGAAAATGTTTTGGATGTGAACTTTGCGACTACAAATTTGCAACAAAAAACAAGTTGGAAATACATTTAATTACTCATACCGGAAAGGAAATCCTTAAAGCATAATTTGAAATAGCATTTTAAAACTTATAGTGGCAGACATTAATACTGATAGTTTTGTGATTCAATTTACAGTAGAACCTCGATTATCCGGGCCAGCCGGGACCGAGCCTTCGCCGGATAATTGAAAATACGGATAATCCAAAGACCTCATTTTTATTTTTTGAATAATTTATTCAGAAAAATACAAGTGTATTTTTTATTATTACTATTTTGTATAATAGTTAAAACATTGCGTTTACGCTTTTTATTAGCACCGGTACGCTGCATTTTGTGCGGCTATTTCCGTTTAACTAACGAGCCGTCGGAAGTTGGCGAAAATAATAAGTAAACACATAAATTGGGGATTTCCCGAGCCGAACTTGAGGATTCCCCGAGACGAACGTCTGAACGGTGCATTCAACGTTCATGCACCAACCTCTGGCCGTCAGCCACGGATAATCCGCTTACGGATGATCAATTTAAAATGCCGCACGGAAAATCCGCCGCCCGGATAAACCGCGCACGGATAACCGGGGTTCTACTGTATATGAATTTTATATAATATCCTTAATTTATCTATTTAAATTGGTTAGTTGTTAATTCGTAATAAGTAATATATTAATTGTTGTATTTTAATAATTTTACCTTGATGAAGGGTGCGACAGCAGTTGATAGCTCGTAAATATAATATTAATTTAATTACTTTAATTCGTAAAATTATTAAAATACAACAATTAATTAATTTATCTTAAGTAATTTTTTAAGTTTCTTCAGGACAGTAATATTTTATTGAACTAATCAAAGATCTTAATGGACAGATGTCTGTACTATCCTTAATTGAATGTTTTTATGTAAAATAATATAAATAAAGTTTCAAAAATTATATTTGCTTTTTTAAATTTAGATTTTCTAAATACCTCAAGTTAAGTAAAACCCAAACAACAGCATTAATAACTCAATTATAGAAGTCCTCTGTACATCGGAGCGAACAAAAGATGGATAATCTTCGAATAGAAGGAAATATTGAGTAAAATATTACACATATTATAAATTATTAGAAATAAATAAAATATTATAAAACAATCAAAATTCACAGCGTCTTTTTCGACGGTTACAAGTTGAGAGGACGAGCTACTCCTGGACACCACTATCATCCTATTCGTAAGCTTCATAACGCCGGAATTTGAATTTAAAATTTGTTCATAAGGGAAGAAACAACGAATTGTAGTAATTATGGATATTTCACTTAAGGTAAGCTTGGGGATGTGTGATTTTGGGACAAGTGTGAACTTTAATTTTAAATTGGCCCCCAAGAACCCAATCTTAGCGATATCTCGTAGGAAGGTGCTTAGGTTATCTGCAAACACATATATATAATTATAAACTCGGTAGGATTACTTCTTATGCAATTTTTCTATGCATGTTGAAGGTTAGTGTCTTTCAAAGTGAGTAAACACGTTTGTTTTGAAGAAAACAAAACATCGTAACATCTGCGGTAAATCTGGGTTTTTATTTTAGGGAACATAGATTAGTAGTAGATATTTATTGTGCAATATCTACATTATTCGTTTTTGTTGTTATAATAGTTTTAAAGTATAGGTCACACTTGCCTCAAGAAAAAAGTATATTGGGGCTAGTGTGACCTAACTTTAAGGGGCAAGTGTGAACTTGTAAATTTGAAAATGGCACACTAAAAAAATCATTTTTTGTAGGCGTCAAAATGGTTAGAAATTATAAGCGTGAAACCTAATACCGTTTATTTATCGTATCGTATTATTCCTGTAATATAGGAAAAAATACTTTTCTTGGCCAGAAATAGCAGATACGGATACCGTAGTCCTTGAAGACATAATAAGGTATTTACCAGATCCAGTTGAAGACAGTAGAAATAATTTTCATTTTCAAGTTGATTTTGCTGGGTTACATTTATAATTTTCAAAAGTTTGTAACTTTTTTTCTATTAAAGATATCCACAAAAATAAAATAATGGGTTATAGTTTGCTTCCTAAATTTTCACACTTGTCCTTAGTTTTTAAAATATGAGCATATCTGGCGAGATCATAAAGCAGAGTCACACTTGACCCAACTCGACGAGAAAGTGTAACCCACAGACAAAATTTAAAAAATGGTATTATTTTTTTAACAGTTTGTAGAATCAAGTTAAGACATTTACATTTAGTAATTAGATGTTCTGGCATAATGCAAAAAAAATATGAACTTTTTAAAGTTACAACAAAGATGAGAAAACAAGACCCAAATATTAACTAATTGAAAACGCGGTCACACTTCCCCATGTTCATCTTACTTGTAATAACAAAAAAGACAGTGCGATTCATCTGAGCTCGAAGCTCCCTAAAGCAACGTGAAACTATTACACGCGGTAGAGTGTATTTTTTCCCGGAGAAGGACTAGGGAACGCGGTCGATTTCACGCAATTGGTTGAACGCGGCCGTTTGAACGCAGGATGTTTGAACGCGAGAAAGTCAATTTTGGCAACACATCCACCTACGACAGAGTTGCAAAAAAACGAGATTCACCCGCTTCCCAGTAGCATAATTTGCCGAGTTGGAAGACCCTAAGGGGTTGTTTTTAATGAGTTTAGTCCTGGCAAAATGGCTCAGAAGCGTTCGGAGCGGAGCGTAGCGGGCGCGCGGGAGAGTCAATTTTTGCAAGACATCCACCCTTCACTAGAATCCAACGCTGTTAAATCTATTTAAATTTGTTCAACTGCGTCTTTAGGTGGCATAGTTAAATTAGTCTTTATTAATCTAAATTAGCACAAAGTACGATTGAGGACTAGTCCATTTGTCTTAATAATGAATCATTTATTATTATATTAAAATATAATAAAGGGGGGGTGCAATTGCATCTAATTGCTCGCGTTCAAAGCGTTTAATCATCTTCGCGTTCAACCGGCCACGTTCCCTAGTCCTATTTTTTCCATAGTGACCAGGAGGAGCTAATATGCAAAAACGAATATTCGTCATTGGTCCATCTTGGTGCCAATTGGTGGAATTAGGTGTTACACGTTCTCCCTCCACATCTACTGTGCATCCATCACATCTACATGTTAGCTCCTCCTAAGTCACTAAGGAAAAAATTCACTCTACCTACTACCGAAATCACATCACTGAGTGAGGTACAAAGAACAGGTAAAATCATTACATTATTATGATTTTTATTGGATTTTGAATAATTTAATTAGATGTTATAATTTGAACATTCTGAGTAGGAAGTACGTACGAAGGGAGATCATTAAGTTTGGTAAATGCCATATAAGAAAAGGAATTATAAAATATTTCAAAAGTCGTTTGTAGCATAATCAAATTGAATCTACGTCAATTCATCGCGTACGAAAATCAACTATTTTAAAACGTAAACAAACAATATTATATTTATAAAAATTATAAAGGTGCTCCCACACTTAGGCGACGAGAATATAATCAAATGACGCGACGTTGCCTTAATGTGCGGGCTCCCATTTGATTATATGTAAGCTTCTCTAAATGTCAAGAAACTCGTCGCCTAAGTGGGCGAGCAACTTCAAGAAAAGTTTATTCAGAAAAGGATTTACAGAGACACTGCCAGACTAATTAAGGTGCTCGCACATTTAGGCGACGTAAAGCGACGAGTTTCTTGACGCTTAGAGAAGTTTACATAGAATTAAATAGGAGCCCGCACATTAAGGCGATGCGACACGACGTCGAGTAAGCGTCAATAAACTCGTCGCCTCCATCCATGTTCCACCATCTCTGATTAAATTGTGATTAACTTCGAAACGTTCCACCATGTATTTTATATCTACGATTAGTTGATTCCTTCAACTTTGGAAATACTCGCTAAAAACTTCTAAACGCTATTCTGGTTGGTTGATTGATAGTCACGTGAAAATAATTGTAGTGGGTGGTACTACTGCTTGACATACTCGAATTTTACCGAGATATGACCGAGATGCGCCGGGAGTTAACCGTGATTAAGTTAGACCGAGCGGTAAACATCGACCGATTAGTTTGAGGGTTGACTAGCTTCCTTTAATCATGGTCTTTTCTATTTAACTGTGATTACTGATTAACTTCAACTAACTGCGATTAGACTATTTAACCAGAGTTGGTAGAACCGGCCCATAAAGTTATAGTTGAAGATTATGCTAATAGAACAATTTTAGGTTTTCCTCGAGGTGTAGCTCATAATTTTCAGTTACAAATATAAATATTTTCTTCTTTATTATCCAATAAATATTTTTATCAAAAAAATCGTCGCGCACGATGAATTATTTTACGCGATGAATTGTCGCGCGATGAATTGACAGCGACGAATTGACGGTACGCTAGTCAGAATGAAAGCCCAGTTTGGAAATATTAGATCAATTCAAGCAACCACTATGCCATTTAAATAATAGTGCCGTTTCGATCAGGTCAGGACGTTTAGATACTGCCAGTTAGCCTCGTTTGTGAGATTCACAGTGGATTAGTACACCATTGGATCTAGTGGAGAAAAAACGCGCCATAATAGATTAACGAGATTCTCCCTGGTATACTAATCCACTGGAATAGCAACCGATTAACAAGATTCCTCAGTAAATCAGTAGACCAGTGTGGCGGATATGATCTAGTGGATCACTAGAGAAATATGAATCTCGATAATCCATTCATACGCATCACTTCTACTGTCGGGTAATTATTTTCATTGCGGATATATTATTAGAATGTTAAAAACAAAAATATGGTGAATATTGAACATGTGTTTATTATATATGTACATATTGGGATAAACAATATTCAGAAACTGAATTGAAATAAAAACTCAAAACGGTATTTTTAAAACACAGTTTAACAATTTATATACTAAAATATTTCTAAAATCACATTGCTTTATCTAAAATATTATGATTGTATGTACAATTTTATGATATTTAAAATAATTTTTAATAGAGTGATTCAATGTTATTTAGAGTATTTAATAAAATTTTATTGATGTTTAAATTCGAAATATTTTTTACAGTAACAAAATAATTAATAATAATGGTTTACCTTTTCAAAATTTTTATAAAATTGTTTATTTGAATCACTCTATATAATAATTATTATTTAACAATTATTATTTTTTCGAAATAAGAGCACCTTTGTGATGTAGCAGTTAAAATCTGCATTACTTTTATTGCATATTTTTGGAAAATTTTAATGATATGCAAAGTGTTTTACACTGTAAACTCAAAATTGTTTATTTTAACCCCTTAACGCTGATTGTTTTGGTTTTAAGAAATGTGATCCAAAAAATCATTTTTTGTTAATAATAAATATTTAAATATTTTTGGATTTCCAAATATATTTTTAACATATTATAAAAATGTACTGTAATGTTAAGGGGTTAATTTATTGCTACGTCAAGTATTAACATAGGACTTTTAGCTGCCAGTAAATATCCTTAACTGGTATATTTAGTATAGTCTATTTTTAACTGAGCAAAATCTTTGAATTTTAAAGCAACCGTATATTTTTTTAGTTATATAGATATTGCTGAATTAGTTAGGAAATAAATCGGTAATAAAGGATTATGTGAAGTTGATACAAAATGGAAAGATGAGTAGATTTTCTTTCAAAATCTTTATACAATAGTTTATTGAAATAAATAATTATTGCACTAATTCAATCGTATAGTTCCCATTATAATAGTTCCAAACCTCGTTCTGTAATATATTTGAAACTACACAAACGATTGCTTTAAAAATTTGAAATTTTGTTTAGTTAGGCACGGACTATAATATATCATACTATGTAAACATCAAAGGGAATTACAAGATACTTACAACGGTATGCTCACCAACGTGTTTGCTGAGCATGACGTTACATCTGAAGTAGAATTCCGTTATTGAATGCAGAAAAGGTGGAGCTACTGTGCAGAAACGAAAATTAGTCCGTTTGACTTTATGTTCGTGTCAATTGATGGAATTGGGAGTTACGTGTCATCTACTGCGCCGGATTTCGGCTACGCTTTTTATTCTTTCAGTAACGGAACTCTACGTATTGTTTTAAAAGTATGCTCACCAACGAACTAAAATATTTCATTACTATGGATGACGCAACAATATTCTACCAGGAGCCAAAAAAATCATGGTTAGTGCAGAATCCTTTCAATTTGATGAAAAAAAAAAAAAAATTTGGAAGTTACTGTGTAAAATTCGAATTTGGTACCATACGCTCAGTATGTGCAGAAAATGTACGGAAATACATTTTATAATTATTTATATTATAAATTCTAATAAGTCTAGATTATTTAGGCACCGTATTTATATTATAAAATGTTATAGTACACAACAATAATACAATTGCATAACGATATACTGTCCCAACAAAATATATATACTTTGTAAAAACATAATAGTAATTTTCCTGCGCTACATTCAACAAAATAAAAACATTGCTAGGTAACATACATAGCTCTTGCTATAAAAAATTAATCTACACGTGCGGGTAGATCTTTAAATATCCAATGGTAAAGTCTATTTGGTAAAATTTTTCTTAAAATTTAAAAATAATTGACAGTTCAAAATAATTCGTAACTGTCTTATATCTCTGTAAAATATAAAATAAACATATGGAAAAAGTTAAACGATTACAATACAAGTACAATACTTAAAATAGAATTAAAAAACAAAAAATATATAATAGCGCATACCGATCTCCTACATATGGAGTAAGTGCAAACGTATAGTGAGTGCCACACGCGTTAAAATTTTATCAAGAACGTATGTAGAGATACAGTTACAGCATTAATGGTATTGGATGCTCCACGTCATACAGATCAGAGCAATAAAACGAGAACCTAAACATCAATGCATGCATTCGCCCGAATATTCGCTGAACGATTCGTAGATGACTGTACCCGTTTACACATCGCGATGGACTACTCGGTTGCCATTCGTGTGTACAGTAGTAAAGTTGAACGAATAACGTCGGTTAACGCTATTACGTTAACACGAACAGTCCATTCGTTAGAACGTTCGCCGTGTGAGTATGAGCATACCGACCACATATCGTCATTCGAGGACGCACGAATACGTGTCGGCAGCATTACAAGATTGTAATGAAAAAATTACAGCGAATCTCGTGCTCGTCTGTATACGGCTTTAAGTGCAAAGAGAAAACGAAAATGTTGTGGCAGTGGTATGTAACTTCACTATGCACTAATGCGTATTTATAAAATTATTATAACAATACTTTTGACGGTTACGTACGTTTTTTTTTTTTTAGAAAAACAAATTTTTAAAACACTACATTTATGCCCGGTTTCATAAAACGCTTAAGAATAACTAATGATGATTTCTATTGGCCTGTTAATACTAACAGACGTTTCATTTGGCTCGTAATTTTTAACGCCCCGTTAAAAGTTTTATAAAACTACGGGTTAGTGACATAACTAATTCCATAGATTACCATATAGAAAAAAAATTTGATATAAATAATTTGAAGATTTGATTTTCGGTAAAATGAACTTCCTAGTAATAAATAACGCATAATAAAATAGAATTTTCTAAATCAAATACGGAGTACTTAAAAATTGAAACGAATAAATGATTCCCAGTTTCATTGTAAACACCATTTCACCATCAGTTCCCACCTATTATATTACCAACTAAAGTATACCATTAGCTGATAAAACTACTTTCTTTTTTCTTATGATCAAATTGCAAAAATTTGTCTTCCATAAAATAAGTATTTAAAAATATTAAAATAAAAACTGACCGATTATGATATTGATAGTACACGTATTCTTAAACTATTTATTTTTATATCATGCAATCATATCCATATCTAAAGTTTCACAATCAACTGGATCGATATGACTTGTTGGGGATGGTAAACGTTGCTCACACATCATAGGATCTCCTGTAGGATCGGGATGTGCTGGTGATGATAACAATGAATCCCCTGTTAAAGCGTGTGGTGATGATAACATAGGATCTCCATTTACTCGATTCACAGGTTCATCATCATCCATTAATTCTTCCATAGCCGATATACTTAAGGTTGCATCTGTTACAACA
This sequence comes from Rhagonycha lutea, assembly GCA_958510855.1. Taxonomy (NCBI): domain Eukaryota; kingdom Metazoa; phylum Arthropoda; class Insecta; order Coleoptera; family Cantharidae; genus Rhagonycha; species Rhagonycha lutea. The sequence goes on from OY294042.1 coordinate 18,297,590, forward strand.
TCCGGCATCTAAAATGAAAAAAATAAATAAAAAATTACACTATAAAATTGTGATAAAAAAGTTGTAATGAATTTTTTCATTTGTTACATGGTTTTACTTTTTCATTTCACATATTCCTCAATACGGCCCTGCATTTTATTTAAAAGCAATATTGTATTGCATGCATTGATGCCTGTAGTCTTGATAACTTGAACGCATTAGCGTGGGAATATTAAAATACTTTAAGTACCCGAATACGATAGAACGAGCGGACGTTTCGTTTGGTTATAGTTATAACGATTTTCTGAGTACCGACTTAGTAGCGTTGACAAATATTTTTGGGTTAAGGGCTTTTGTTTTTCGAGCCAGTTCGTTTGTGACAAGTTGTCCAGTTCCCGCATGTATTTCTTGGTTTGCAACTGTAAACATCTGGCAGTATAGTACCGTTGAATAGAGAAAATTGGGCGGAGCTAATGTGCAGTAACGAGAATTCGTCACGGCGGCTTTATGTTGGTGTCAATTGGTGGAATTGTGTGTCACGCATTCTCTCGCCACATCTACTGCGCAAGATTTTGGCTGCTCCCATTTTACTATAATTGGATATTCTTTATGCGCAAACTACTAAGCAGTTTTTGGTGCGCAATTGATAACATTCGACTCCATTCAGTTAGCGACATTTTGGTAACGTAACTTTGAGCTAACAACCATTGTTGTTGTTTTGGATGACGATTGGGGATAAAATAGTATTGGCGTTTATTACCATCTTTAATTCCATCTCTCTCATGGTCCAGCAGGTCAACATCAGATCAGCAAGAAATGTTTTGTGTTCGCGAAAGCGTTTGTCAAGTGTCTCCTGTGGAGAATTTACAAAAGTGCGTATTTCGAGTGGAAGAAATGCCTGTCATCTTATAAGTTGTAAACTTACGTAAGTAATCTTTATTCTTTCCAATTCGTTTGACAGATGTGTGTTAGGTTTCTGTATTTCATTTGTGGGTAACCATAGAGGTTACTGTTTTGCTTTAGGTGCTTGTTAATTTGAGGTGGGTGCACTTTTTGACTGTGACACTTAATTATTCATTTATACTGTGTGCGTTGTTTTGCAGTAATTTACATTGCAATTATTGGAATTGTGATAGCATATCTATCAAATTCTATTGTCAATTAAAGCATTTAATTACCATTTGCGGGTTTTTAGTTCCCCCAAGCTACCCTTTTATTTCAAAACCTACGGCTTAGTCTGCTTAAAAATCTAGGGCTAGTCTATTAACATCGTGGCTAAACAAACTGGAGGGATTTCCTCCAAATTGAGACGGACTTTGCTTTCTGTTTTAGGACAACCCTTTCATTACGGGTTACTGCTCAGAGGGTAGTTTTCGTTTCAAAGTATAAACCATCTTTGGGATTTTAACAGTTGAATAGCACAACAACGTGAAATACAAGACGATAAACAATGGAATATTGAATTCCTTGTCAAAATATAAACTTCAATTTTTCAACACTAATTATTATCATGAGTTTTGATCATGAGTAGATAAGACGAATTTCTATCTCTGCATATGTCAACAGGTAGTAATACCCGCTTCTGAGGAATTTTTCTTCTTCTTCAACTTAGTGTAAGCCTTAAGGCTTGTTATTTCCAACATCTGCGTCGTTTCCCTCGCAGTGTTAGTTCCATGAGCATATAAATATTTTTACATCCATTAGGTAGTTTGCTATTAGACTTGCCTTCAGATGTGCCTGTATCCTGGTTTTTTATGTTAATGAAGGGAATTCACTAACCCAGGGGACCACCGGCTTAACGTGCCTTCCGAAGCACGGAGACTAATAGTCATAAGAAAGCTTGACTCTCCCCAGGTTTGAACCCGGTGCCCCGCATTCGTATCCAACTGCGTTAGCTAAAAGACAATGACCGTCTCTAACGTCTAACGACCGTAAAATACCCGCTTCTGGGGAATTGAAAATCCTTAAATGACTTTCGTTTCTGTTGTCGAAATTGGATGAATTGGAATATGACATGTGGTTCTAGTAGGACAATGCCTCCGCACACATAACATTGTCTGTAAGATCTTCTGATATGACCGTTTCGGACTTCTTCCTCTGAAGTATTTGAAGTAAATAGTGTAAACCAAAATGCCACATACTCTGCAGGTCCTAAAGGAAAATACTTAATGGAGATTCCATACCATAATAAGTTTTGAAAAAAGTAATGAAAATTATTTTAGTCGATAACTAAACTGAAGCATGATCCGTTCCGTTTCGCACTGACCCGTGTTGTCGAAACATGTATATTCTTATTAAGTTGGCTACACTTCTGTGTATGCTTAATTGAAACAAATCTGAACGGAACCGATACAGACCTAATGTAGCCTAGCCTTGCGTTTGTCCAAAATCATCTTCTATTCTTGATGGAAGAAACATTTTTAAATTGAACTTCTTTATTTACTTATTTCATAAATTATTTATATGCCAACCAAATTATGGTGATTCAAAAAATGGGCGCCATTCTTTTGACCCAAAGTTATCGAAAATCTATTAAAATTTCATGGAATTGCAATGTAATTAATTATTATTATAGTACAATACTGTAATTAAGTACATACTAACATTTTAATCAATTGGTTTTAATTATATCAAAGAAAAGATATAAATCTACGGCGGAACTAAATTAATGTAAACAGCATTAATCTAATAGTTAGTGTAAATATTATTGTTAGTAAATAACGTTTTTATTAAGTCAACTAACATTTCTATCAAGTTTGGGAAATATTTTGTTCCGGCAACACACAAAGGTGTGAATTATTTTTTTAAATTTAATTTAATTTAGCGGTCACATTGATTCACCGTTGTGGTTGTCCTTTATCTCTCTCTCTCTCTTAATAATTTGGGTCTAGATTGTCGCCAAATCGAAATTGTGTTAAAATGATGTACAATTGTGTTTGAAAAGAATACAATATTGTACATAATGTTAACACATTTTGAGTTTGTATATACCCAAACTAGATCCAAATTGTGATACTTTTAAGCACAGTGATTTTTGAGTGTGCCTCCGTACACGATAATTTGGTCCTATTAATTTGGTCTCCGGTAATTTGATTCTTTGGTAATTTCACCCCTGCTTATTTCACGCGCTATAATTACATCCGATTACAATTTATATTATTTATTACACTATTACAAAAATTTAGGGTCAGGCGTACAAGGAGCGGTTTATGGGCTCTTTGTGCCAAAGCTATGGGAGCCGGTCGTTTTATCGTGAACGTTTCGACACCGTCGTTTCAACACTGAACGATTCGCCGCGAACACGTATCGACGCGAGCACGTTTCGACGCCATCATTTGCCAAGAAAGAAATGAGAGTTCCATTCCCTTCCCAGTAGCACACTTTGTCGAGTAGGACCAGTCTATGGGATATCTTTAGTTAGTTCGGCTCGGAGCGTCTGGCGCGTAGGGGACCGGAGTGGAAATGCGGAGAGTCGAATTTGACAACGCAGCCACGTCACATCTCGGATCCATTTTTATTCCATATATTATATACCGGGGACCAATTTACCTTGAAATCTAATTACCAAGGGATGACATTACCGGAGGTGAAATTACCGGGAACCAATTTACCAGGGGTATCTAATTACTTATGGGTGAAATTACCAGGGGATCAAATTATCAGGATAAAATCACCTGGAACAAGTCACTTACTGCCACCAATGTCGGAATAGAGAATTGTGTGCGGTTGATATCGAATCGCTACATAGTTATATCAGGAACTGAACTTGGTTATATCCATGTCAGCAGTCTCTTCTTCTCTTTCACATTTCTTAGGACGTTAGGAAGTTAGAACAGAAGTCTTGAAGAAATTAATTTTTAATGGTTGGTTAACCCGTGATTATGATGTTCTACTTGCATACCTTATGTTGAGTCCTTCTTTAGTCTCACCATTTTAGCAAATGCGTAGTTATCAGTACATTAATTAAACTCAACTGTAGTTCTTCGAAATGTCTCGCGCTAACTCTCTAGATTAAGATCGAATGATATGCTCAATGTCTACGTCTACAAGTATTTCGACAGTGTCCACTCGGTGTTTAGGATATGTACCGCGCCTCCTCTTGCTGTTCGGTTTTTCCTTAACCTTCCACCATTGAAAATAAAATATTCGTTTATAGCTGCTGCCTATGTTAGTTAATATGGATGTATTAATTCTATTCTCACTTCAGGAGACTCGAAGTAGCTTCCGCCAACACCACATCTTAAAAGTATCGATATCCTGACGGTATCCACCAAGTATCCATCAAGTATCAATCAAGTATCTACCAAGTATCCATCAAGTACGACTTAAGCTTGAAATTTGTATTTCCAAACAGAAGACACATATTTCTGAATAAGGTTTATTTTCGTGTTAGACGTAATATGATTACAAATTATAGAATTAATACTCATATCTAGAAAATAGGCTATTTCCAACAGATTTTGTTAGACATATCGAGTTTATCAAAGTTTGGCTGTATTTCTTCTAAACTGATGATTTCCAGTCTTTGTGAGATGATCAGGAGTCTGTTCACTGGTGTTAATATGAATGGTTTTGTCAGTGTAGCACAGATTGGTAATTTTAACTCCCAACCGTAACATTACCCTATATAGTTATGAGTTAAGCGGTGTTCACATCGAGGTTCTTGTCTTGCCTTGCTTAGGTAGAATCTAGCAAGAAGCAATCAGATTGAAATATTTTCTTCTATCCTTTTCCATGTTTAAAAATACCACAATCCCATGGGTACTTGCTAGCTTCTACCTTAGCAAGGCAAGACAAGAACCTCGAAGTGAACACCGTTTTTGCACGAATTAGAATTTGAACAGTGGAGGAGACAAACTGCCGCCCTGTCGGATTCCCTTTTGAACTTTATAGTCAGAAAAATTGGAGTTTTCTAATGGCACAACTGAAGTGTAATAAATTATAGTATTAGACTCCCCAGATAAAATTGTATAATTAAAAAGTACTTACTTTATGAGTTGGATCAGGTAATAGTAAAGAAGGCATTATATTTGCTGGAATTTGCTGACTTTGATTTTTTCCGTACGTTCCATAATGGATATTAGAAGCAGGCATACTCTGCCAACCAAAATCTGATACTGGCAACCCATGAGATTTAGCTTGTCTTTCGAGTTCCTGAAAAATATATATTCCCTATAAAAATCTGACATTTTCAAACATTGAATGAAAATACCTGTATTCTAAGTTGCAACCGTCTGTTTATGTGTTCTATTTGTTTTTGTTTTGATTCGTTTTGTTTTAATCTTTGAATCTCATTTTTAAGACATTTAATATACTCAACCGACGATTTTAATATTGTTCCTTTATTTGGCCTAACGTCTCGGACTATTTCAAAATATGGATCATTGTTTTTTGGCAGTAAGCCACCTAATTCTTTTATTCGATCATTTATGTTAAATCTTCTTCGACGTTCAACTGCAAAATAAAAATTACTACAATATAGTATTTTCTAAGACTTTAACTTGATTGTTCACAATTTAAGTAAAATATATAGCAAAATTGTTGTTTTTGGAGAAAGCCTTCTTCACAATTGCCTCGGGTCCAAACAAAGACCCTTATTGAAATAAAAAATGCGGAAAAAACACAAAAAGGTTATGAAATCTGGTGAAGGCATCTGGAAATATCAGATCCTGTCCTGAATGTACGATTCATGTACGAATGTGCGAGAAATCTTGTGTGAAACACGTAGAAAAACTGGCTCTTCCATACATGTCGGTGTTTCTCATCTCAGACTAAGTACGGAAGTTCCATACTCGTTACACAAATAGATATTCCTAGATCAGGATTCCAATACAGACAGCTTGTAACAAAGGTTCCTTGTGTGCTCGTTATAACCGGATTCCAATGTAGTATCATCATAAGTACTAAGCCGCATAAGTGGAAACGCGGCTTTACAAGTGGCTATGCATTTTACATGAGCTGAACTATTCGCGATAATTCAGTTGCTGTAAATTTTGGAACGGGCATTTTGAATAAAAAAATATAAAAATTTAGTTCAATAGGATGTGCTTTTAGAGACAATTTTGAAAAATTAGCATAGAAATTAAAATAATTCTTTCTGATGGTTCAGAAATTTTTTAAATTGAGGTCTTATCAAAATTTTCCGTTACTTTATTTTTGTACCCTCTTTACGTAACTGGTTATTTTCCATTATTTGCTGTAATTTAATACTTTGTTTACATACGCACATTCATACCGGTCCCTAACCGAGAAGCGGGAAGGCAAACAGAGTGCATATTGCTCAATAAACTCATTATTCTAATAAAATAAAGAGGTAGGCAACAGTAAGAAGTGTTCCCAAACGGTCACCCATCCAAGTGCTAACAGCGCCCGAATTGCTTGACTTTCGTGATTGGACGAGAACGAGTATTCTCAATGCGGAATGGTCGTTGCCTGATTATAAATGTATTATTTGCACATGTTATCCTTATCAAGCAATATTACATCGTAAATATTATAAACTGACAAGTATAATACTAAAACTTTATAAAATTGCATTCGATTTGCCAACATCTTACACACTAGGAGTATTTTTCCACTGCGAAGAGAGGGCTGGAAATTTATTTGACGAAAGAATAAAATGAATGCTCCATTTAGGGAATGAGACTAATTTATTATTCTCCATGTTTTGAACATTAAATGTATCAATTTAGTAATTACGTATTCCTGATTTACGCGGTAATTAAGACAACGATGGCTCCAAAGAACTCCTTAACTAATACTAACGCTCTCTACACTTTCCAATTCTTTCCAATTCATTCTTTTCACAGATTCATCTACAAAATTGAATCAGGTCCCCCCTCTCTTTAATCCGTACAATTTTCTATCATAAGTTGCTGAATTTGCATATACCGGGTGACCGTCCGCCGATGTGAACATAGGAAATTAACATGGGAAATTGATTTTTCTTTAATTCCTGCTTCCCATCATAACGGATAAAAATGAAACTAGTACTAATTTGAAGAGATTTTTATTCCGCTTCTAAAGATACCTAACACTTAGTATTTTGTTCTTTTTTACATGTTAAAAATTCACCAATAAAATGTAAAATAGCGCATTTAAAAAAAATTTAGTTACCTTGTTTGAATTTTATTGCAATTGTTTTTGCTTGAAAACAAATAAACTTCATTAAAATGAAGTTTGCGTTCATTTTTAACCAAATTTATTAGTAACTTGTTGGAAATTATTGGTTTTCAAGTAGAAACAATTACAATAAAATTCAAACAAAGCAGCTAAAAAAATTTTAAATGCGCTATTTTGCATTTTATTAGTGAGTTTTTAACAGAAATTAAAGAACAAAATATCAAGTGTTAGGTATCTTTAGAAGCGGAATACAAATATCTTCAAATTTATACCATTTTCATTCTTATCCGTTCTGATGGGAAGGAAAAAATTAATTTCTCATGTTAATTTCCTATGTTCACATCGGTGGCCGGTCACCCGGTATGAGTTTTTTTTATATAGATTCTTGCATTTCTCTTGACATATCCACAACACGATAGCTAATTCCAGACAAAATGCCAAGATATCTTAAATTCTGACAGCTTTTCCGATATGTACCGAAAGAACTCAGTTTATTACTGCGTAAGATCATTTTTTTTAAATATGTTTGTTTGAAATATCTTTGAGATTCGTTCGGAGGATGCATATTAATTTTTGTAACTGGTTGGAAAAGATGACAATACTACCAACTACTAGTTATACCAACTATAAACTATTGTTTACAGTGTGCAAACACACGGGCGGTCAAAATTAGAGGCAGCCAAATTACCAAAACTAGGGGTTATAAAAGTTCATTTCCTTTATTCCAGAGAATAAGTAGTGGAAATTTAGGAAATTGTATTAAAAATACAAAAAGAAGTCGGCTACAAGGTCGGCCAAATTAAATTTTGCACACTGCGACGGTCCTGCCAACTACTTTCCAAAATGCATTCAATGAACCATGATGCAAATAATTTGAGAGTAGCTGAGATTCTCACTTTGAGTTGAGAATATAAGTAATATAAATGAAATTAATTAATTAGTGTAAAAAGCCTCTACCGCAATATACCGCTTCAAGTCAAAATTTAATTAGTGTTTCTATTTAAAATAATTTATTAACACATGAAATATTTTTTTCAAAATAACTGATATTAGGTTTTAATTCATTATTAAGATTGTAATGCTAAAACATCTTCCCCCCCCCCTCTATGAATAACACTTACTCATATTATGATTATCCTTTTTTTGGCGATCTTTCGCGAGGGCATGGAGTTCAGCATCGCTGAGGAAGTGAGGTTCATTTTTGATATTAACTTCGGTTGCTGATAACGAATTATCGGATGTTTTGAAACCGTCTGAAGCCAATGAACTTGATTCGAATGATAATAGATCGTCTATCAGATCTTCAGCCTGAAACAAATAAAACGTTAGACTTTTGTATTTTGGGAAGAAGTGTTGTTGGCCGATTTTTGCCGGTCCCCTAGTTGTTAAATTTTTGATTTTGAGTTTTTGATAATGCTATATTTACTGTAATTTGATTACGTATATGAGTAATATTTTAATGTTTATAAAATTTTAAATATGATTCAGCTTGTTAGATAGCAATGCAAACATTCCTTGTATTACAAGCAATTGATAATCGATGAATAAGTTTGAATTCATTCGTTAAAGCGTAAATCATTATGTGATAACTTTTTTAATTGAAAATAATTTCTTTTCGGTTTGGGTTGAGTTGTATACACTCTTCATTAGTTTTAATGAACGTAGGTCAAAACAGTTGCCGAGTTATAAGACAAATTAGTAATAATTAGAGAATAAATTGTACTGTAACTCGGGAACGGTTGGATGTGTTTTCAAGTTGTTATAAACATTTTTATTGCATTATTACGAGATAGTAACCAAAATTTTTGGTGTACCTTGTATATTTTTCAAAAATTGATACATTTTCGGTTATGGTTGTAATTGGCGAATTATATGTGTTAATACTAGGTACATGCGTATATCACTAGTTTTTGGTTGTAACTTGTAATCTAAATATATTACATTATTAAGTACAGTGTGAATAAAAAATGATAACAAAATTTTACACCGGTTATTTTTAATAATTTAGTACTTAATATTTAATTGATGTTTTGCGTAGTTTGATATTTCACATATGTCGTTTTGCAATCGGATACATATTTATAGTGATCAACGATGCATCATCACTATTATGTTTAATAAGTCAATTTTAGTAATAATAAAATTTTAGAAACAGCTAAAATTGGTATAATATCCAAATAAACGTAACCATTTTAAGTGGTTTTTAAAAATTCGAAAAAGTTGCTTACATTTTTAATTATCAATTATATTGTTTATAATGAAGGTAACAATAATCCATTATTGTGTTAAAAATCTATATATCTCAAAATTGCCATAATTATGTATTTTAAAAATACTACAACTTCCGTTCAAATAAGGATATGTTTGTTCATTCAGCGATTTCCTACTAATTATGTGAAGAATTTAATAAATGGGAATTAAGTTTTCTGCCATCTGATGCTGATAATGGCCTAGAACTAACACAAGGACAATAAAAATTATTTAACATTTGTTTCATATTTTTGATAGATGTAATTTTATGACGCCTAGATACAATACTAATTTTGGGCGTAAAGGAGACAGTAGCAAATAAAGCTGTAATTTACTTCCATTAATCTCATAAATTATTTTATATTTCTAAGTTATCACTATGTACATAATTTCTACCTATAACGAGCCACGTTTATTATTTATATCAACACATCATAATATACGCATTTTGGGTTAATTAAACAAACTTAATTATACCTACTTTAGCTACTTTTACATTATATTTCTATTTAACTTTTCTTTTATAAAACATGAAAATTTTACTACAGCAGTACAATTTTAGGAATTAAAAAATTATTTGTGCGTAATTCTGGCCACACATGTGGAAGCGTCCTTCATTCTTAATTAGACCATATTTGAATTGTGGTTTATCAAAACGCCTAATTTAAAATTGCATTATCTCGATGTGTAAATATTTCAGTGGAACTGCATAATACAAACTTTGATTAACCTTGATCAAAAACACAATAGAGGAAATTCACATTATTCTCATCAGGTGAAATAACTACAGGAAAAAAGAAGAAATGATGAAAGACCCCTTTCTTCTTTTTGTTTAGCCCAATACTCAATAGTTGCAAGATTGATATGTCTTTTGGTGTTTCATTTTGGATATTAAATTCTTCTTCAGCTTCAGTCTCTCCAATTTCTTTCCAGTCTTCTCTTCTTGGGGTCTTATCGCACTTAAGCTTGCAGTATGGTTCTTGGTCACTAGCGAATTAATTTATAAGTCCAACTTTCTCTTGAGTCTTGTCTTGATATTTTCTAGTTGGGTATAGCGTCTGGAGAGAAGTTACGTAAAAGAAATAACGTCCACTGGCATTAAGAATGATCACTTGAGCCCGGTTTGTCGGGTCGCAAGAAATAAAAAAAAAAGGATTGCATTATTTCCGTTTTGAAGATGACCTTCTTTTCATATTCATATTCTGCTTGTTCTCAACATACTTCGTTTCACGACCACTACAAACTGTAGGAAGTCAAATCAAGTCAAAATTTTGGCCATGAGATGAACGTCTGCTATCTATACGTGTTATTTCGTATATGTTTAGCCAAATAATAAAATAAAAGCTCATTTGGAGTTGAAGGCTACAACTTGGCAGTTAGTGCGTTGACTATCGATACCGAGTTATCCGGCTCAAGTCCGGGCAAAAAGTTCGGGCAGTAGGTTATATTTTAAGTAGAATTAAATTTTACGTCAGTATATAAGATAGCAGCCGGCTGTAAGAGAGCAATTTCAGATAAGAGGTATTATTCCATAAATAATTGAAAAATATTCCATTTTATCTAAGATGACCCCTAAACACCCATGAGCAAAACATAACTAAGCGGGAGATTTTCTAAATAATTATTCATTAATATTCAGTTTTATATGCCAAGTTAGGTCCAAGGTTTAAAAAAAAAACCAACCACATAAAATTATCCGTTTTCTGAAAGAGAAACTTTAAATAAAATATAAACAAACATTTCGCCAATGACTTTGATTGTATGGATGTTGAAAGTAAATAAAATTTAAATTATATAATCTCAACCACACTGTAACCTCAACTATCCGCAAGATTTAAAAAACTGCATTTAAAATATAATTACTAATCCTTGTTGTTTAATTACTACTAAGTATTGGTCACCATTATTACAATACCTAATTGAAATCAATTAAAAATAAATAATAGTGACAATAAAATCTATTTTATTCTGTAATAAAGAAAAATTAAACAATTAAATTATGAATTTGGCTTTAAACTAATTGTAGTGCACGCGTATGTACATATTTCAGATGACATAAAAAGTTTATTAAAGTACCAAGGATTTATTTACGTTTTAGTAATTAAATATTAATGTTGATTCTTATCAAATTATAATACTACAAATGTAAAAAAGATTATATAACCTCAAATATTTGATTAAAATTTATGATTTCAAATATTATGGTTGTAAATTAGGGAACCATCGTCAAACTGCTAATTAAATAAATTTTCATAAAATATACAAAAATCGCGTAACAATTAATTAATTTTTATTATTTTTCAATTGTTTACGCAACTCTTAGTTTAACATACAATTCGGTAGGATAATTAAAAAAAAAGTAATTTTAATGGTGAAACCACGTTAAATCAAACAAACGTAGAGCGCACTTATCAAATCACGATAAGGTAATTCTTGTTGAACGCAAGACTTAAGTTAATTTTTTTATTGAGATAAATCACGACCAGAACAGTGATAATTTTTACAATGTTGTAATGTCAAATAAAATTGTTAACAAACATTAAACCGTGAAGACCAAAGTCAATAGAGTAAAACGAAAAAAAGTAACTACTAAAACTATTATTTACTTAACATTCAAAATGCAGTCCGTGAGAAAATTTAACAAATAACAGTGTGAGGTTTTAACATTTTTCTAAAATTATCATTTTACACAAGGTTTAACACAGTAACTTGGTAACCGCCTATTTATTGTGTCAAAAAATTTATTTTAGTGTAAATACCATAATTAACAAAATACAGGTCACAATAATATAATTTTAGCTGAATTTATTGTTGACTGACTTTATGATTACAATGTCGCTGATTTCAAAATTAGGGAACTATCCAAACATAAAAAATTATAAAAATTAACATTATAATCAAAAGCATTAAATTATTTTTCAAATTACAATTTAATCATTTGAATTTATTATCGTGTTTGCTTAACTTGTTAATTTTTAAATTTTAATTTAATATCCGGGAAAAGGGAATTTTTATTCAAAATTATTTGAAATTAATAAATATTTCCCTCGATTTATTTTCTATGTGACCCCAAACTATGACAAAGGGCGTATTATCTGTTACGACAACCTATTATTGAGTAATTTAAGATAAATCAAAGGGTGGAAACAAATATTTCTTAAATTTGTTTGAAATTGATAAGAGTTATTTTAAAGCAAACGTCAAGCACGATTTTTAGTAGTTAAAATACATTAATTATTAATGTCTATCGAAAAGATTATTATTATAGTCGTTAACCTCTTGTATGGGTCATTCAATTGTTAATTTGTTTTGATAATGCTTCAATAACTGTAGGAATTACATTTTTGATTATCAATAAAATAAACCGCTTAGTGATTTCTATAGCCAAGTTTTTGACTGGTGCATACTTAACACGTTGACCGCCACGCTTAAAAATAGTCTATTGTTTTTAATGTTAGTTTTGTGAGTTAAATTTAATGCACGCGGCTAACATAATAAACGATGGATTCTGACAGTTATATTAAAAGAAGAATTATTCAACGAGGAGACATTTCAAAAACAAACAATAGTTAACTTTAGCAAAAATGTATTATTCTGCCTGCTAGGGCAAACTTGCCTTATTTCGCATTCTAAAAAAATACTGTAAAATTATAACAATTAAAAATAATCACAGGGAATGTGGTAGAATAAAAGGACTTAGGAGGAGCAGAGTTCTGGATATCTTTTTTTTCTCCAAGGTTGAGGCTCTGGTTTAGATTACCTGCTGCTCTACTAATCGTAATTAATTATATAGTTATAAAATAGTAGAGGAATGGCTTGCAGGTTGCCACCACTGCTGTATTTAGGCATTCTATACTTTGTTTACCTAACATATGCACCTAAGCTCCTCCCAAAAAATATAATAGAACTTTTCTATTGCTCGAATTTTGAAACTTCCGTTTACAATTGGCTTAAATAAATTTTGAGGAGGAGCCTAGGTGCATATGTTGGGTAAACAGAGTATAGCAGAGTCATAACCAAAACTCCGACTGATATCGATTCGTCAAAAGAGGTGGTCACTTTTAATCTACTTCTGGAGCGGAAAACGCAATAACACAGCGATCGCTGAACAAAATGTGAAATATTATGTCTTAAAATTGAAAAATTAAAATTGTGTTTTTGTCCTGTGCTCATGAATTGGCAATTGTTTTTCATGTATATTCCAAAATAGCGTCAAACTGCTACCCTTGTTGGTTTGCAGGTTGCAATGTTGGCTTTGCAAAGTGCCCATATGCGCTTCAATGTTTACACTTTCCAAAATTTTATTTATTATTCATTAAGTTCGGGCTATTGCCCGTCGAAAATGACGATTTTGAATGATCTATACCATTTTGCAAATTTTCTTTTAGTTTTTCTACATTTTCAGCAATTTTAAAAAGGGGTGGCAACCTGCAAGCCAAAATTTCAAGGGACGAATTTTAGGTACTTTAGAAAATGTCCTTTATAATTTTTATTTTTTGAGAAATCAAATGATTTCTACTTCAGGATTGTGACTTTTTACTTCCTCTTTCCAACGTATATTATATATTATATCAACAATACGTTGATTTTATGACGAGTTATAATCAAATAGCTATGGGGTGGCAACCTGCAAGCCAATTCCCTACTTAAATCAATAATGATATAGCATCAGAAAAATGTACTTACAAGGGGACAGCACAGTCAGTATGTTGGAAATTGAGATCCTAATTTTTTTGGTGATTCTAGGAGCCAAAAAAATTAACACTTTCTCGACGTTGGATAATATGAGGATCGAACTCAGAACCTATGCATTGTCATTCCAATAACAATTAAACCTATTTCCTAGAATCACTCAAAAAATAATTGGAATCTTGATCGTCGATTTACTGACTGTAGTGTCCCCTTCTTAGTTATTAATGGCTTTGAATCGTACAACTTCAAGAATGAATCATAGTATTATTTTTTTATAGTTATTGATTCTAAACAATTACGTACAAAATTCCGTTTTTATCCGATTTGCGAAAGCATTTCTGAAGCATTGTTCCGATCTTGACGGAAATTTCACTTAAGTATTCATAGCTCTTATGTCCATGAACCATGAGTAGCAGAGGCTATTGTGACGCGCTTGAATGGACTAGCGAGATTACTGTTGAAATACTGAATAGATTTTCATAAAACTTTAAAATTAAATGAAAAGATATAATTACCCAAGATAAAATAAAAATCATAACGTAATACACAAAAAATGTTAATTTGCATGAATACAATTCACCAACATTGAAACCAACGAAAAATAAATGCGCGCATGAATAGATAAACGGCATGTTACTTTCCATTTAAAATCATAAATAAAATTAACTGTCAATGCGAATTGAATTGGGGTGAAGTTTTTACATTTTTTTAAATTTTTTTATTTTTTTTACGTAAACAAGCGATTATCTTGACATTAAGCAAAATATGGATGAGTATAATATGATAAAAAATATATCAAAGAATAAAAAAAGACGTAAATATTATATTGGTGTCAATCGTGACCCACGATCGCATTAATTGTGACATTCATACGTGAAGAAGGTGATACTTTATTGTGCAAAAGAAACATTGAAAACGCAAAAGTATCGAGACGAGTATTTAGCTTTGAGTACGTAGCTGATTACGATGACAAAGGTACTTGAAAGGGGCACAAATAAGAAAAATTCTATTACTGGTGGAAAAGTACTGTAGAATCCATTTATAATGAACTTCAAGAGATCTAAAATGTCCATTATAAACAGGAGTTCATTTTAATTGTATAACATAAGAGTTTACTTCATCTATTATAGCTAAGTTTTTACTACATATGAGTCCATCATAAACGAAAAACAAAAATTTTTCCGTAAGAAATTGAATTTAAGTACTAAATAAATCATTTCAAAAACAATTTTAAATAAACAAAAGAAATTCAGTGCTAAAGTGACGTAAAAGATTGTCGAATACCACAGAAAAGTTGAAATAATTTTCTAAAATGTTTAAAAATGTTTTCTTTGATTATTTCATTTCTTACTTTGATTTATGTTGAACATTTATATAAAATGATAAAGTGTTTTTGCAAAATGTTTAAACAATTAACGTTTAAAAAATTGTTCCCTAGCACATAAAAAATTACTTACAAAACTTGGTCACCACACCTTGACATAAAAATTAACATTTTAAACAAGTACTAGATATTATATTTAGTCTTAAAAAGTAATTGTAATTCCCCAAAGAAATGTTTTGAATTTTAAAAATTAGAAAATTTCACTAGAAAATTCCCAATATTTTTAATAAATATAATATTTTTGCGTAGATATAATAAAACGTTACATATTATAATGGAGGAATTCTATTATTTTATGACACATAAAAAGATTATCTGTAATTATTGTTGATAAAATTATGGAGCCGTATATTATGAAATTTGGTTTGATTTAAAAGTTAAGAGAATAACTACTTGAAAAATAGAAGCACCTAAATAATAATACTTGAAATGTATTATATATTGACGCTAGTGATTTCTGCGAAATGCATTGAATAATATTTATTTACAAAATTTTAATTCGCGTGGCTGGTACTTACAGAAAAGTTCATAATAGTATAAGTGTGAGACTGCTTCTTTGGATGGCCGTAGCGCCCTTATTTTCTATGAACTGCAAAATTAACAATCGATCGAAAAATAAGGGTGCTACGACCGTCGAAAGAACCTCAAGCCCCATAGTTCGGTAACGAAGCATTTCTGGATGTATACGAAATTTTATAAAAATGTATGTAATGTTTTATAGAAACACCCTGTATATTAAAGTATTATATAAATCATTGATGATTATAAATTATAGTATTTATATAGTATATTATATTACTATATAATACATAATTATATAATAGCTCTGTTTGGTATCACAGTCCTAGTGCAACCTGAACTGCACTTTTTTCTAAATCGCGTTTGGCATGAATTGGTGTAAGCGGTGCAGGTAGTGGACAACCGTTTGTTACGAAAATTGTTGTAGTTCCGAACAGCTCGGAACTGCACATTTTACTCCACCTAAATAGCTAGAGTAGCGAGTGCAGGTAGCTGACAAGCAGTAGAATTTGTGGGTGGGTAATAAAACTTGCGATTGAAAACGACATATTTACTTGATTTGTTCTTAATAAAAAAAATTTTATTATATTTTATTATTATAAAAATCAATTATATCTAATAATAATAAAAATAAATTTTTTGAAATTCTAAAATTTGTTTTGAATTCATTTTCGCTGTAATTGGGTACAACCAACGTGCTTAAAATAATTTTTTATGCAAATTGCATAAAAATTGCATTTTTATCATTTTTAATCACTTAATAATTCAAACGTATGTAGGTACCAAAAAACTTCACATTTTACAAAAGGTTTAGGGTTTAGCACGTGGGTTTAGCAATGAACACTTGTTTAAATCTAATGGTTATTTAAAGATGAGTGACGTTTCAATCCTGCATCGCCTGCACTAAAGTCGTTTGTTATAGTCATGTGCACTAGCGAGTTCTCGTGCAATTCTGGCTGCCCTGGGCTGCCCTGCCTGCACTACACTTTTTGTGTACCAAACAGAGCTAATAATATTCAATGGTATATGCCTAATGTTATATTACTTTCAAGGTATTAACCAAAGTTCACGTATTAATAACCCAGTTGTTATTAATTTTTCTAATAATATGTAAAATATAAATAACCTTAATTATTTAATAGAAATAATACCAGATTTATATAATTTTTACACTAATTTCATACCGTTTCAAATAAAAGTTCTGCATTATTATGTATGGTGGTAATCGGAATAGCATTTTTATAGTATGCGACTGAAGTAAAAATCATTTGTATTTCTTTTTATTAGGGGAGAGGTTTGCAGGTTGCCACCCATTAGCTTTTTTGCTCATAGCTCGTCACAAAATCAACATATTGTTGATATTATAATATTCGTTGGAAAGAGGAACTCAAAAGGCACAATCCTGACGTAGAAATTATTTGAATTTTCAAAAAATAAAAATTATACAGGAGTTTTTCAAAAGTACCTAAAATCGAGCTCTTGAAATTTAGGCTTGCAGGTTGCCACCCATCGAGAAATTGCTGAAAATGTAGAAAAACGGAAAGAAAACCAACTGATTTATAAAATTTATGGGTTTTTATTGACACTCAGTGGTCGTAAACATAAAAAAATTAGTGTAAATTGGCATAAAAAATCAAAATTTGATTTTTCATGTTAATTTGCATGATTCCATATTATCTTGCAAATTTAATTATTTAATGCAATAAAAACACTTCACTTTTGACTCAATAACAATTGTAAACATCAAACAATCATAAAAACGGGCATATGAGTGTAAACAAGCGAAACACGATAGGTAGTAACCTGCAAATCGTAAAGGGTGGCAACCTGCATTCTAGCACTATTTTAGAATTATATCTGAAAAAAATTGCTATTTCATGATATGCTTGAAATTTTGTTAGGATAATGTAAGTTGAATGTAAAAGCAATACAGAAAAAATATTTACCTTGATTTCTCGATTAAAATGTTCAATTTATGACCACAGAACAAAAACACAATTTTAATTTTTAAATTTTCACGATACAACTTTTCAAACTTTTGTCAACACACACTGTCTTAGTGGCTTTGTCCGCTCCAGAACTAGTTTAAAAGTGATCACACCTCCTTAGGTTTCGATTTCAGTCAAAATTTAGTTTATGACATTGGTCCAACACCAAAATCCAAGGTAGGTGGCAACCTGCAGTAGGTGGCAACCTGCAAACCTGTCCCCTATTATTTCAAATTTCGTAAAAAAATGTGATATAGGTATGAATTTTTGTATCATTCGTATCATTGAACATTTCGATTCGAATTTATTAATTATAGATTAAAAAAAATATCTATTATTTATGTTTATGTTTTAATTTAAAAATCAAAGTATTTCAACTTCTTTCCAAATTCAAAAAATAATAGTTTTTGAACATCTGTGCGCAGATTCCGTTTTTTTCAAATTCCTTAAATTAATAATAGTAATGAAAAGCAATTGTATACAGTTTTTGTAATTCGAATGCGATTAAAATTAAATTATACAAATAAAAATTTTGATGGTAATTACAATGAAAAACTCAATTATTATCAATTGCAGAATATGAATAGTATTTAATTTATATTGTAGGTATATTATTTTCGGATTTATAAGTTACACCTCAAGTTTACACGAGGTGATCGTAAAATTATAACTTTTAGTGGCCATTAATAATTTACTATTATAATAAATTTTTAGTACTATTTAGAACTCAATTAATATTTTATTACTACAATTGTTTTTCAAATTATTAAATTTTACGTAAAAGTTCTACTCGACTGATTGATAAATCAAATGGTTTTTTTATGATCATAGCAGCACTTGCAATGCACGTCTATATTTTGGTCGTAAATTCTTTCAAACTTAAACCATCTCCCTAATTTTTGAATTCGCTAGATAGATCAAGGTTTATTCATGCGCGTCATTTTATGTTGAAGCTTTTATCAATAATTATCATCATTTTATTTTGCTGCTAGCCCATATAGTAAAAACCTTGAGAGATTACATTGACACTTCCGTCATGTATAAGCACAAAATTGACAGTCACCTGCAAGGTTAGTTGCACGGCTAGATTATAAACTTTGTCCCAGTTTTGAATCATTCACCAAAATGTAATTTAGGATTACTAAAAACGAAGTACGATTGGGGCGGCAGGCCCATAAATGCATTTTTTGTGGCCTAAAAATATTTGACCACAGTAACATTGCACGCGAGGATGGTGATTAGAGCGTGGAATTACTATGGCATAGTCGTGGGATCAAACCTCGACCAAGTATCAACATCGAAATTTTTACTACCACTTTTCCCTCACAAAATCCTGACAACATCTTTGAGGTACTAACTAACCATAGAACAAGCCAGATTGAATACATTTTGCAAAGTACAAAAATGCAATGACATACCGCATGTTGTCGACTGCAGCGACAGATTCTTATTCTACGTCCTCTTATAATGGACAGGGTTATCTGTAAAGTATTGTTGGGACTTGGGATATTGTCAGCTATATGCTATAGTATAAATCTTCGAATTGAGTGTTAAAATCCAATACTATTTGGTTGGATGCTAATCAGCCGAAACAGCATTTGTGGTTTGTTGGATTATGATGACGTAAGATTTATGCTACATTGCAGACCTTCTTCACCAGAAAATGTGGAAAGGTCAAAAAAAATATTGTCAACACAGAACAATCAACTCAAATCGCAAACAATATGGTTGTATCAGCTCCCTGACTAAAATTTATTGATTGCATAATTAGTATTAATTTCTTTAGCTTATTATTTATTATAGTTTTTCAATAGACGATTTCTTTTATTGATATACACAGAAAGTAATTATGTTTAAAGTTTATGATATAATTTATTATAATTCATGTGCGTAGATTTCAGTGTGTTTGAGATTATAGAGTAGGTAATAACTAATTATTTATAGTTACCTTGTATAACAATTGCTCAATAGGTTAACCCCAATTACAAAACACTTGAAGTCGCAGATACGGTTTAGAGTGGAATTTTAACCACAACAAAACCAAATCTGATTAAACTAACCTCAAAGTCAGGATGTCAATTGGAAGTTTTCAATTTTTCCAATCCCAAACAGTCATTTGTTTTTCCGTACATCTTCATTAGCCCTTTTTTCCGCCCACTCCTGGACATAAGCCTATCCAGATTATGGAGGTTTTTTGGCCATAACTCACCACGCTGGCCAGACGGGTTGGTGAGTAGTCCGCAGATCGATGTTGGACTATAGTTGTTTTACATCCGGTAGCAGCGTGCTAGCCTAGCATTCAGATGTGCCTGTAAGCCCTGTTTTTTGTTAACGGTGGCAATTTGTCAACTCAGGGGAACCGCCGGCTTAACGTGCCCTCCGAAGCACGGAGACTTGGTCATAAGAAAGTTTGACTCTCCCCGGGTTTGAACCCGGTACCCTGCATCCAACTGCGTTAGCTGCAAGGCAACGACTGTCCCCTTTTTGCACATATCTAGCTTTAATATGTCGATATCGGTGTCATTGTCACTGTTTTGATTTCCTTTTGTCCATCGTTAATTTCGTTATGTTGTTCGAACTCTCTAGAACGTCAATTTACTGCTTGGCAATGTGTCTTGTCCATCTTAAGTTATAAGTTTTGTTCTGTCACTCTGGTTATTTATAACCTCCAATTTCGCGTATTTTTTCCGTTCAATTCTGTCTCCCAAACTCATATTGAGCATTTTGCCCTCTGCAGTCCGCTGAGTTGTTCATATAGCCTATTTATGTTTTCTTTACACTTATGATATTATGGTTTCGAGACTGTAAGTTATAAGTGGTCAAAAAATTCTCTGTTTAAAACCTTCTGTTGTGTTGTACGAGGACCAAATATTTTACGTGAGAATTAGTGCGGGCCGCACTTCTTGACAAATCCACTAAAAAGAGCTCTTTTTTTTTTAAAAAAAAGGTCATCTGCTTTAGTTCGCGGGCCGCACCAAGACCCTTCGTGGGCAGATATTTTCCCATTTTTTTTTTTTTGGAATTTTGATTTAAGTTACAATTTGATTTTCAAGGTTGAATATACAGAGAATGTAACTTTTCCACAGAATTTTTATGGAAATGATCATGAATTATCAATTTAGATTCATATTTTACGAAGTTCTTTGACCCCATCCTAATATGTAATCTAATGAGTATTTATGAAAAAGTTTTTTCTTTCAGATGGAATACAAAATAAAAATAAAATTGATCATTTAATATAGGAAAAAGTTATATTCTATTTTGACTTTCTTGCATCAAATTTGCAAAACATTTATATTAATCCTTGAATCGCCTAAATATTATTATCAAATTATTATTAGTTAATGTGTCCATGAATCATGGTTAAATGTAAAATTGGAGAATAAAACAGAATTAAGTTTTTTAGTCTCGATGCATAATGAATATCGCCAATTAAATTTTGCCCATTCAGTCCATTTTAAAAATTAGGTTAATCAAATTTTAAAAATTTCATTTCAAATATTTTCGAATACAAAAATTTTAAAATTATGTTGATGTCATTAGTTCGCAACTATTTTTTCCTTTTGACCTTGACCAGACTTGTGAAAATATAGAACAAATTTTTGTGTAAATTTTTTAGGGACTTTGAACTAGGATATTTTTCTGTAACTCAACCAGGGGTCTTAAACTTATTTAGAGTTCGAATAATTGACTCTGCTACCCTCTCGACGAGGCTGTGAATTTAGGAATTACTTAAATCTTTATATAAGAAGAATTTAAGGTACCAGATGAAGTTTTTGTGTGTGGGACTAACTGTAACGGAAACAAAGAATAAAATTAATTTATATGGAGAAGATTTTGAAGTTATATGAATGGAGTTGAGATATTGCATGTCTGATAGTACTATGAAAAGTCTTAAAAAAAAAGTATAGAAAGTTTTCTTTCGCAAAATTGTTAATCAAAAATTATTGGCTAATGATTTGCCTTTGCATTAATTATAAATCAGTATTATTTTAATTGACTTACTGACATACATTTATTATACATCTTACAAGTTCAAGGTCGTTCGATGTTCCATGCTATTTTAAAGTTATTAAATGTTGTTAGTTTCATTAATTGTGATGCACATGAGTTTTAATGAATAAGAAAATTTATGTCTGTTATGTTACTATAAAGCGACTCTGTGGGATGGTATTTCCTGATTACGTATAATTTCGTTTAATACGGATTTTGAGTATGGTTTTGTTGAACATTCACAAACAAGTTTCTTTTTGACGTCTTTCTCGGGTAATGTTGTTTGGGTTATCCACTATCGCTCAAATGCGTAAACAAATGGAAACTTGGTTAATAAATTAACCCTTCATACCTCACTAGGGACACTAGGGTTCCTTCGTAACCCATGCAATTTTTGTGCTTTTAAATATTTTGCGGTCTAAAAAGGCATTCCAGTGTTAGATGCGAAGGTTTCTTTTTCGGCTTGTGTATTTTGACTAAAATAGTGCTATCTCTTGGTTGGTATAACTAAGAAGATAACAAGAAATTCTCGTAGAATAAAAATTTACGTAACCAATAAAAAAATGACGGATTATAAATAATTTTAATGAAAGAGATTATTGTAAACTTACTAAAGATAATAATATATTTATATATTACATAGTACTATTACATAACTGGAGCACAGAAAGTTATCACACGCGTTTATTTTAGTTTACTTTCGAGAATTTTCAATAATTTTATTTATAATAACATTAAAATATTTAAATTTGTATTGAATGTGGGTAAATTAGTTTTTATTATCAAAGAGTACACTATCATTAGTATTAGTTGTACCTACAACTGCCAGTTAAATCAATTAGAGTTGATAAGACGCAATTATTCTTATAAAACATGACTTGAAATAACCTTAACATTTAACATTGATTTTTTTAAACGAATACGAGTATTGCACTTCTACTTATAGAAGTCTAACAATTATTATTTTCTGTTAAACATGATTTCCAAACAAATATTGCTAAAATTTCAAAAATAGATAAGGTCTATGATTCTGTTTTGCCGAGAGCAAGTTCTAGTGGATACAAAAAACAGAAGAAACAAAACATAGATAGGGAAGGCAAATAAGAAGACGTAACAAAATGATTAGAGAAAATAAACGTAATAACGAGGTTGAATGCAAATCGGGGGCACCTGGGGAGAGTCAAAGTCTCCGTGTTTCGGAGAGCACGTTAAGCCGATGGCCCCCCTGAGTTGACGAATTGCTACCGTTAACAAATAACAGGGCTACAGGTACATCTGAAGGCTAGCCTAGCAAGCTGCTATTGGATGTAAAACAACTATAATCCAAAATCGATCTGGCCATCGTGTTGAGTTATGAGCAAAACCTCCATTACTGGAGAGACCTACGTCCAGGAGTGGACTAGGACAGGCTGAAGAAGAAGAGAAATATAAAACTTTTATCAAGGTGCTAAAAAAATCAAGAGAGGCTACCAATCAACAATGTCTTAACCATATCAATCTTCCTGATTCAAGTTCTCCAGTGTCAGCTTCGTCACTGTTTCTTTAGCCAGTGTGATCTAAAAATCTAAGGTACTTGCTGTTGAACCAAGTGATCGAATTAATGTCGATAGCTTACATTTCTTAAGTATTTTCTAGCTACCGAATGAAAATTACGAATTGTTTCGATATAATGACCCATTAGATGATCTATATCTATGAATGATGACTTGAAATCAATCATTAACAAAACTAGAACTAAACAAAAATAATGAATACAGTAAAGTAAGTCCGAATAGACGTACCAACGGTAAAACCAAAAATTACCAGCATCATTTAAAAATTATCTTGAATTTTTATAATTTTTAAATATTGTAAAAGGGGTATAAAAATTACATGTTAGGCCCCCTAACATCTTATGTAATACATGAACGGCCCCCTCAAGTGCAATATAAAGTTTTAATTATCTAAAATTTTATTTAAGCCGTATAGGTTTAGGTACCAGAAAATTGGTACTTCATTGATTAAATTTGATTAAAATTGTCCTTGATAAAATTAAAAATTACCTAATGTGCCCCAAAGCAAAGTACTGAAAAAACAAATTTTTATTATTGATATCTCATCAGATGACCTATATTTCCAATTTAAAATCTTTATGCTGCCCCTCCCACGCTTCTCCGAAGTACAATTTTAAGCAAGTGGTTATATTAATAATATTGAAAGGAGATGAAGCTGGTAAGCCGGTGCCGGTAAAATTGTCTTCACTGTGGAAGCACGGTATTTAGTGTCATTAATAAAGTTTGATAAATAAACATTGCAAAAACAATCTAGATTTGTAGGGAATTTGATAAATCAGAACAGATAAATCAAAAAGGTAGATAAAATTACTAAACCAATAAAATTTAAGACTATATTACAATAGCCTTAGCAAATTACAATTATCATTAAGTGCAAATTGTGATAGTGTTAGTTAGATTAGATGAATATAAGTGAAATACTAGAAACAATTATTTACTAGATAAGTTAGTAATTCACTCATAAACAAATTCTGCCCTAAATAATTTTGTAGACAATAAAATCAAATATTTAAGGAATATATTTTGATGAATTTCGAACTAATGAGGTCGAACAGAAAGCAGGTTGTCTGTTTGTGGTTGCAAGCGCTGAAAAGCTCTACATGTTAATAAAAGAAATATTTTTTTTGAGTCCAAAATTTAAGCTGTACTATGATTTCCCTTGATTTGCAATATCTCAAAAGCGATGCAATTTAACAAAGTAATACAAGCACTTACAATAATCGTTTTTATCTACCGTATTCATAATTTTTAAGCAATTATATAGGATAAAAAATAATCTAAAACAATAATACAATAATTTTGCCATTCTCTCGTATTATTTTTTATAATTTAACAGATAAGATAGTTAATAAATTATCTGAGTGCAGCCCCATTGAAATTTACAGAATTTTAAGCCAATTTCATCATACGTTCATATTTAAGGTTGAAGAATTCAGGTACACTAGAATTATTTATGCCGATTGGATTCGATGTTAAGAATCTATATATAGGTAATATATAGGTAGGTCCAGGTGATTTTTGAATATTTGTCAGTAACCTTTTTCAAAAGAACCTTGAAAATAAATTTGTTCCATCAACCCATCTTATAGATTTATTCAAAATTGTTTATGCAAAAGTGAAATTATAATCCTAATAATGGGCTAATTAAGAGAAATATAATTGCAAATAATTAAATGGTTACAATTAAACGATTTTCAAGGATACCCTACCTATAACTGAAAACTTATTTCTGCAACAATTTTTAAAGATTTAAAGTTCTTGCAAAAGTCTCGCGTAATTTTAAATTTTATTTGCCCATTAATAATAATTATTATTAAATAATAACGAGAATATCCTGCATTTAAGACTATTTTTAGACATTTCAAAAATATAAACATAGTAATAATAATAATAACAATAGTAAAAAAATATGAAATTCATAACTTAAAAATATTATTGCATTGCAGCATTTTGTAATGCACTCGAGAATGATACAATATTTATCGTAAATAATCGAAAGTGTCACGTATAGGACTTTTAATTTGTTAACTATTAATCATAAATTTGGGTCAAATTTAACGGTAATTTAAAATAATATCAAAATAATAATATTGAATCCGTCAAGGTGAGCTAATACTAAATTGTATTATCATATTAGAGAAAACCCAAAAATAACATAATACGTACTTTCCGTTTCGTATGGTTAACTATATTTTTTATAAAATATTTACAATTACGGTATTTATCTTACGTATTTACATGATCTATATTTAAAATGTAAATAATAATGATTCGTATAATTTTTAACATAAGTAGGTACTATTTATTAAAAATTATAATTATTCATAAATAATATGTTTAGGTAATATGCAATCGTAACCCAATTTAAAAGTTTTGTTAAATTTTCCATCAATCTTGAAACCAGTTTTCAATCGTTGCTGATTTAATTGCAAGTGCGATCGAAAGTGGGTAAAGCAATTTAACAATGGAAGTTTGTTTAATTCTAGAATAAAATCGTTTTTTCAATGAAATATAATAATAAAAATTTCCTTCCGTTAAAATACGATGGACACATCATCCCAAAACATGGTGAAAAATAATTGGTTAAGAGAAAATTACGATAGGTTCTACAGTTCATTTATTTTACCTTGGACTAGCATTGTACAACTACAACCATATTTTATGCTAAGTGACTCCATAAATCATTACCTATTTTATTATATAATAATTGAAACAAATGAATTTATTAAGTGACAAATTTGATAAATATTTGCAAAATTGGATCAGAATGAATTCGGATGAATCTATTTCGGTTTATTGCAATGGATGGAATAACAGTAATTATTTAATTCAAAACACCTCAAATAATTTCAGTGTAGGTCAAAGTGTAACATACACGCACGTGCAACCTTGCTGCAAGTTTTTTCCCAAATGTAATCCATCAAGTATTCTCCAACCAATTTTTACATCATTACAAAATATTGAAAATTGATGTATTACACAATTAAGAAACAGACATTGATGGGTTCTATATTATTTACAGGAAATCGTGCGATTTAAAATGACTTAAATGTTTGTTAACGCAACTGCTTGTTTGTTGCAAAAAAAATTGCATGGTCGCAGCGGTTATAACAAACCTCACTTACGTGAGAGATCAACTGAATGCTGATGATCTAGTGAAATATTCATTTTTGCACTTAAGGGGAGAGCCTGGTCCAGCCGATTAAAAAAATTCGCTTTTGTTTTTGCCTAAAAATCTTCCTGTACATGTGGATAATACATTCACAAAGTTATAGAACCAAATTCTACCTTGAAACATAGTTAGGAGCGGTGCGCGCCAAACAGGTAGAAACACGTTTTTCTCAAAACCACGTTTTTCAAGTTGGCGGCAATCGTAGCTCATCCAATTTTCATCCGATTCACTTCATTCAAAATTTAAATTAAATAAAATTAAATTTCTGTGCGGACGAACCTCGACTTATGAAAAATTATTATTATAGGACAAAGTTATTGAAAAATTAAGACCGATTTTTTTCGTCAATTTTCATTTTATGCCCTCCCCATTTGTGCAATCAGCAATTTTTTTTGCAAACTTTGATTCATCCGCATATAAATTTAATTTTCTGTAATTTAAACTTTGAATGAAGTGAATCGGGTGAAAATTGGATGAGCTACGAGTCAAAATGTACCTTTACATGTAACAACATTTTCTTGCACGAAAATAAAACAATCGCTATGAAAACAACCTCCGTTGGACCAGACTCCCCTCTTAAAGTACTTTGTTATTTTCGAAGGGTCTTTATAACCGCATTTGAATAGAATTTTAATCGGTATTTCTATATTTGTTTATTATAACCGAGTGTTTATTATTTCCGAGTTCACTATATCCGAATTCTATTTTATTTTATTATACAGTGTGCGAAAAACAAAATTAAAAATAGAAAAAGTTTTTCAAGAGACGGAAGTTTCTTCTATACTGTTGACAGTTTATCGAGGCTAATTTGTAGCGATCAAGGCTTTAACAAGTAAATAATACTACAAATTTACAACGTACCGATAATTTATGTACGTATGTATTTTTTATTGACATAAAAAATATTATGTAACGTCTTATTACATGGTAGCGAATAACGAGCTTTTTAAAAATTCTTGATTTTGAATTCTGTTAATGTAAAAATTAAAATGGGTTGCAACTAATTTTGCTGTGCTTACCAATTTAATTAAATGTCATTCTAAGACAATTAGACACAGTGAGTGAAAATACCATTTAAATTACCTAATTTATATTTCATCATTACCAGTTCGTTAACAAACTTTAACCACAATTAAGTGGACAACAATTTCATTTCTTCACTAATAAGACTAATAATTAATAATAAGAAGTTTCATATAAGATAGATATTATCATCGCTTTATCAAAACTCCAATTAATCACAATACGATTAGAAGTACATTTTTCAAACTATTGGATTTGATTAATACTTGAGACCAGGAAATTGTAAACAAATGATTTAAAAGTGTTGTTCACTGATTTACTCAATATCTCAAGCTTTACGTCAGATTCGATCTGTCAATAATTTGGATAACAGAGTTACAAGGAAGAAAACCAAGATGGACTCGCTAATCGGAGAAATTCTTTTCAGATAACCTCCAAAATAAGCTTTTCATTTACAAATTCATCACACTAATTGGGATGAAACAATTAAAATTATGCGGATGTTCAACCATGTCCAATGTTAACGTCGAAAGATTCCATTCAAAAACTCTTCGGATGATAGTTGACCAAGACCAATAACAAGAAGGCCAAAAATATTGGAAGATCCTTTTAATCACCGTATACAGTCACTGTTCAAAAAGTTTATAATCCAAAAAAACATGTACGTATATCCAGGATTTTAATTGAATATCTATGAGATTAGATAAATACCTCCAGAATTTTGAACTTTGAACATCCATTCCATACATCCTTTGGAAAGCCACACTTGTAACAATTGGGCCTCTACGAGATATCCAATTTATATTAAAGTTTTACAAAAATATCCTTTGCTCCTTATTTTATTTTTGATTTTTCTCAAAAAATTTGTGTCGTACGCAAGTCTCTCCTTCACATCCGACGTTCTGTCAGCTTCCCAGAGAGCCACAGCCGCCGCGAAAATTCAAAATTTTACGAAACAAAACTCAATCAACAAATTGATTGCTTCCTCACTCGAAAATAACGTGACAATATAATAGTTTTAATTCTAAAAACCTAAGGTAAGCCAGGTAAGAATGTGCACAAGCCCTTTGATTTTGTGTCTCTTGGTCTCCTCTGAAATAATTGTGGATTACGTTCCATATTAATTTTAATTAAACTGACATGAGATAAAAAGATGCGTCAAGTCCGCGATTTGAACCACGGATTTATGCTTTTTTTACTCGACTATAGCGATTACACAAAATCACTACTATGATTAATGTCTTCCTTGTTTCATTTTAAGTATCAGAAAAACGATCAAGCGTAAAAAATTTATTGTTAAGCTTGTGAAGTTGAAATGTATTATTATTTGTTATCTTCATCTTTATTTTTATTTGCAAAAATAAATTTGTCCTTGAAAATAAGAGGGTTAAGGTTAGTAAAAATCAGTTGAAGCTGTAATTGCTTATTACATGAGTACAAAACACTAAGATATATGAAAAAAATTTTATGATTATTTTTACCTACATTTTAATATTTTAAGGAATAAATTACATACATCTGAATAAAATTTAAATTTTTGGAAAGTGCGGCTTAACCAACCATTTTTCGTGAGAGGTGTGATATGTTAACCAAGTTAAACATCAATGCATTATTCGCGTATTTGAAGGTGCCCCTTAAATTGGCGGGGGGGGGCATGTAGTAGTACATTGGTTACATACAAAAATAAATAAATTACACGAGTAAAAGTGATTGTTTTCTTAGTAAACAGTAACTTGTGAAATATAAAAACAGTTTTGCTAAAAAACTGTTGAAATTAATAATTTTTTTTTTAAAGAAGTTGTGATAAATTTACATTTAAACAGTTTAAATTTAAATACAAAGCAACATATAAACTGAAAATTCTACACGATAAAAAATATATAATGTCCTCGCACAAACTTTAATTACTTACTTGATTACATTTAAAATTGTGAAACTAAAGTTAAAAATAAATGTTTGTTTTGGTCGAATTTTGGTAAACTATTAGTAGAAGCTATACAATTACTTTTGATTATGTACCCACTGCAATTACTTTCCGGTATCGTCATTATTAACAATTTATGTATCTTACAAAAAGGAATCTACTCTCATATATCGCAAAAACATAAAATTATTCATTTGGGATCAAGGGGGTTTTTCTGTAACTTTTAAGGAATCCTTTAGAACCGTAAAGCTTGGTTTACATCCATAATATTGCCGGATTACCGGCTGTATTTAATTCAATTGTGAGTATAAACCAAACTTTACGGTTCTAAAGGATTCCTTTCGTGTTAAAGAATAACCCCCTTAGTATATTAACAAAAACTGAAATTTTAAAATCATATTACTATAAAATTAAATGCAGAAATTATTTCAACATTTAGACTGTAGATTTAGTCATTAGTCTTTAGTTTTGGTTCATAGTTTATTTGGAATCAAATCCTCAGATAGAAAAATGATTGGAACACAGTATAAAAAGAAGCTGAACAAGCGAAAATGAAAATCGACATAAAAGGAATAGAACAAGCAATGTCAGAACTAAGGGAGGAATCCTGACAGATGAAGAATGAAATGAAGCAAACAAGTGAAGAAGTACGAGACTGCTAAAATACGAAAGAAAGCTTGACGGGGGGGGGGGGGGGAGAAAAAAACGGATTAGCGAAAAAATGAAAATAAAATGGCGAGTTTGGGCAATTGTTTTAATTATCTATAGA
This sequence comes from Rhagonycha lutea, assembly GCA_958510855.1. Classification (NCBI taxonomy): domain Eukaryota; kingdom Metazoa; phylum Arthropoda; class Insecta; order Coleoptera; family Cantharidae; genus Rhagonycha; species Rhagonycha lutea. The sequence goes on from OY294042.1 coordinate 18,327,958, forward strand.
AGGAAATAATTTAAACTTAATATTTATTACAGAAGATTGCTGTTAATTGTTGCCATAATGTGAGCTTCTCTAGAACGCATACTTAAAATTTTAATTAGATTTATATAACATCTAACAAAACCATTAAGATATAGTTTACCATTAGAAAATAAGCTGTATTTTAAAAATTTAAATTTAATTGTTTGGAAAATTGTTAAATTACTACAACCAATTAGAGTAATTTATTACAAGTTATCATATCCTTGAACTGAAACTTCTCAAAAAAAGTTCGGAAAGTAAAGGCTGATATAGAAATATACAATGGTACAATTTTAGGAGTAATAGAGAATGTAAAAACCATTCAAGGTTATACCTAGATGAGTCCGGGACGAATTGTAGCCCGCCACGTACATTTATGCGGCCCACAAGCACTGGGAGTTCTACGAGAACAAACATTTTCTACAAAATGAATTACATTGTATATTAGTACCAGCTTTACTGAAATAATATTAATTATGTATGTCAAGACATTATATGATATTTTTCTTTCGATTAATTTTGAATAGAAAACATTGTTAATATTTGCACACTCAATAAATAAGTGAACGTTAATCATGAAATCTAAATATACTTGGCACCTTTTAGAGCAAGAATGATTTATAAAATTTCACTCCATATGTAACATACGTAAGCTACTGTTTGTAATTTAAATTAAACAACTCCGGTGAAAAATAAACAAAAAAGTGTGCAATAATTAGGTACCTTAAATGTGTAAATTAGTGTTATTTTTCGTCATAGTTTTACAACTTTTTATTAACTAATTATTCAATCTGTAAACTTGTCAAAACGGCATTCGTATAGATAGCATTTCAGTATGTTAAATATTTTGGGCAAAGATTTTCGTTGCAAGGCAGAAACCTGCAAAAACCAAACAAATTGAAGATATTGGAGGATAGGTAGATATAGTAAATATACTGTGTATTATACAAATTATAGTAAGTTATTATCCGCTTAACCGGAGATCAACAAGATATTCTAACCTAAAATTTAAAGTATTGACACAATATATTTTGATTGTTGTAAACAACAAAAAGTGAGATATTTTGATTTATATAACTCAAAGTCAAATTCAAAGTCGCGGGGGACTGACTTTCCAGATTGAACCTCAGTTATCGGTCTGATAAACCTACCTAGATATACCTTCAGCTCGCCTGGGCGTGTAAGGGGATCCTGCTGTGAGAGAAAATCCACGGACCGATAGTTCTCTAAGGGGAGAGTGCGGAATAAATAGTAAGTTTACATTCGGCACTTTAATCTAAAAGTCCTATCATCTGACCATTTGTGTGCAGTCCTTTTGAAAGAGGACGAGCATCCTAAACAGTTTACAACGGTTGTGGTTCATTTAATCCACCTGAAGCAAGCTAGCTTATTGTACCCCATTCATGCTCAGATGTTAGATGGATTGTGAGGTGGAGACCTATCAGATAGATCTCGATGGCCGAGCTTTAAGAAATTCTGAACCCAGAAACCCAGAATGTCAATTCTGAACTCAACCAGCGATCATATCATACCACGTCGAAACCTGAGGTTGGGTGGCGGAATGTTCGGCGATATGTGGAGATAGCATTGCAATGTTATAAAACTCAGCTCTATGTAAAGAAGGAATTGACAATTGGCGGCGTAATTTCAACGAAAAGTTTTCACCAAGTTTCTTATTGACTATAAAAATACATCTTTGTCTAATAATATAAAAATTATATAATAAGTTTTAAACAGTAATCGTACAAAGTAGTCAATATTTATTATATAATTATGTAATTACTTGCATTTTTACCAAATTAAGATATATAAAAATTATATAATAAGTTTTAAACAGTAATCGTACAAAGTAGTCAATATTGATTAGATATTATATAATTACTTGCATTTTTACTAAAATAAGATATATAAAAATTATATAATAAGTTTTAAACAGTAATCGTACAATGTAGTCAATATTAATTAGATAATACATAATTACTTGTTTTTTTACTAAAATTGATAAGTAGTAACTTGTAGACTTGACGAAATTTTCTTGTAGTTAATGGAAACAAAAGTTTGATAATACAATATAGTAAATACTGTTGTTAAATGATAATGTAAATAATGACGTCATGTCCTACATGAAAATTAGCTGTTTATTAAGTGTTTAGTACATTTTTTTGGTATTTATAGGTACCAAAAAAAAATATTTAAGATATAATACCATAAAGGCGATCTAATTGGTATTGTATAACAGTTTGCAACGTGCTATGTTTTATTTTTACGTTGTATGACTAGAAAATTGTTAATTATTAATAATTTGTATTGGTAAAATCACTCGTTAAGGTTTTCTTAGAATTTTATAATAAAGTTTTTCATCTAACGATAATTTAAAGGTTATATAATTGCAACCTGTGCTATAAAAATAAGTGAAAATAAAAATGAAAATTTAATATTAATTAATCAAAAATGTATGTCACTCAAATTAACCCATTTTATTATTTACAAAAATTGTTGTTATATTTCTTGACGGACTGGATTTGAATAATAATGTGGTTTTTCTAGTTGTGTTACACATTAGAAAAATTACAACTTTTAATTAAATTAATAAACTAGATAATAATAAATTAAATAAAATTGAAATGGGGAGAAAAAATGATGCTAATATATTGAGCATTTTCATGTTTAATTATTCTTTAAAATTAATTAACATGCAAATTATATAATAAAATAAGTAACTAATTGAAAGTAAATTTTTTTTGTAATTTACTAAATCTAGATTTGTAGAGCACAATTTACGTATGTATGTAGTACCTATAATTTTAATCACGTATTATATTTTAAAATTAAGTAATAGGTTTAGTTCCTTTAAGAAATAAATAATCAACTTGACGTTCTTAATTAATTATAGTTAATGAATATTATTAATGCTACATTAACATAATTTATATTATATTGGGAAGTTTATGTTTTAAGAATATTAGGGGGGCTTAAGTACTAAAAGGGTAAATTTGTAATTTTTCTGGTGGACGAGTCGCCTTAAAGTGTTATATAAGCACATAACTCATTTAAAGCAAAATTTAAATTATTGAAGAATGTATAAATTAACATTATATGTAAATTTAAGACCTAACCTTCCTCAATTTCATTTAATTTTACTGGTAATTTCCCAGATACGGTTTAGAATTGGAAAAAACACATTAAAATGTGTAATATAACATATTTATGTAACGGGGTCCAAATAACTACATAGATTTTGCAAACCTTTTTTGAACAAAATATAGGTAAATATGGGTTTAACTTTAACGTTTTTTTTTTATTCGGGTTCTTTAAACCTATTAAAATAATCATGTGAATGTTTGTTTACGATTTTTATGATAAGTATCCATGATTTAACCTCAAAAAGTGCAAAAATACAGATGCACAATTTTAGAGTTATTAACGCGCCAAGAATTTAATCGTTTCCTCGTTCTAATATGACAAACCATTTTTATAGAATGTACGATAAATGTAAAGGTATTTTGATTACAATCATTAAAAACAATTGAAACATGTTTTAAAAATTTGCTAATTCTATTCGGTGTCGCATAGATATTGCTTTGTATTATCTAGTAACTCTTGAGAAGTAGTAAAATTTCATCATATTTTCCGTTATCTGATTTTTTCATATTCTCAGTAGCATCAGAATTAACATGTTTTCGCTTTTTATGCGTCAGTCCCATTTTACTTCACTTTCATTTATCTTTTCTTGGCTTTCCTATATCTATACCCTTAATTTCGGAACGAAATTTACAGGCGCTTTATAAACGTGTAAAAACGGTTACGTCAATGTTCAGGAAAAAATTAAGGTAAAACCTAGCAATTTTACAGTATAAAATTAGCATTTTTAAAATAGAATATGGATCAGCTTACATTTGGTTATGAATGGGGTATTATTCCGAGTAGTCACCTAGGTGATTGATAGTGGGATTAAACTTGACCGAATGGGTTAATTCCGAATTTCGGAATAATCTCAAAACTTTGTTGTAAATTACCAAATGAAGACATATTATATAAATAAAATAAGCAGAATCATCACGACACAAAACAGCCGGCATTATTTTTGTTTTTGTTTATTTCTATGTTGAAGTTAAACATCGTCTCTATGTTGGAAGAGTGGATCTAAATGATACTGATGACGGATCTGACCATAATCATGGTCAGCACTTTTAAATTTACAAACACGCCTGGACTTTCGAGCATTGAAGCAAGCATACATGACGTCACATGTGGGTTAAATGTTATTATTAAGTGAAGAAAATCGTTTGCTTTAATTTACCAATAACTTGAATCTCGATAGAACCCCACGTGTGAGGTCACATAATATGTTTGCTTCAGTTAGCTTTTTGCAGTTAAATTACTGACTACTGCAAATATTAAATTAATAATACTATATAAATTATATTGACACCATCTGATAAAAAGTGCATATAAAAAGAAAGTGGTAAAAAATTCGAATTTTAGAAGTTCGAGTTATTTAAGTTCCACTGTATATCAACTTATTTAGAGAACTATGCTGAAAATGACTTACTCTCTTGCAAGTATTTCTCTTAATAGATCGAAGCATTCGACGTTCGAATCCTATCCAAGCCCAAATTTATTTGAGTGGTGGTTTGGATGCCACGTTAAACTGTAGGATTCTCTAATAATAATAATTTCTTCTACTGCTTTTAATGTTTTGTTGTTGTTTTATTTTATCTATTTGTGTTTATATTATCTCTTATTGGTTATATATCTAACTATGTATATATTCCTATTTGTATTTGCTTTTATATCCTTGATAAACCCATTATGGGTTTAATAAACACTTGAAACGTTTGGATACTCTGATTTTAAAAGTATTTACTTTGCACAAGCGTACATTTGTTTTCATGGATGTATTACATATAAACCGTTGTAAAAATCATAACAAATACGAATAATAAAATATGTTTAGCCAATTGTAGCCAATAAAAAAAAAGAAATTTATATTAAATGTTAAAAGCAATAGCATACTTTATATCGATACGGTTGTATAGGTTTGTAAAGGATGTTTATATCTTAAAATTAGGTTGAACTGCAAATTTTAAAGAAGTTTCTGTGTGATATCAACACTTTTAAATAAAAATCGCAGTTTTTAACATTTAGGTATTTGTTGCGTGTGTTGGAAAATTTAACAGAGAAGTAAACAAACTGTAACGTAGATTTTATTGTCCGCTAATAAAATAAACTGTGTGAAAATTAAATACATTTCATTATTTAAAACCAACCAGGGACAGGTTTAACTCTTTGTATATGTAGGTGATTTGGTGTCATATCAACATTGCTAAACGTAAATAAGACTTTAGTATACATTGGGGTACAGTTGATCAACACTTCTGGAAAAAGTAAGGGGTCATCTATGATGATGATGAAGCAAAGAACATGATATTTTTCTGTTCGTTACATTTTACCTGTGTTAAGGTCAATGAAATATGTAATATGATCATTTCGGACTCATTTTACATTTTCCCGCGTCATATAATTACATTTTTTTTGTCTAATAATGAAATTAAAAATGTAATTTTCTTCATACTAATTTCCTTTAATAATATCTATACACGATGCCTAATCAATTAACCCACTATCATTACGATTAATCACTACCAAATCAAGTTAGATCCAAAAGCAAAATTGATAGCAATAAAAATAAACTTTTTGATTTGATTTTATGAAAATACTAATGGAAAATAACTGATATCTGGTAGATCTTTTAGTAACATCCTGTATATAGTAGGTAATCTGATTAAGGAATCTAACTGAAGTACCCCATTCATTTACTAGCAATTATTGAATTTATCTATACAATCGTAAACGAGTCCGATAAGATTTTGTTTAACATTTTGATAAGAAATTTGTAACTTTTGATTTTCATTAATTTGAATTAAATATTGAAAATGTATTAGCCCTAATTTTCTTGTAAATTTCCAGTGCCTGCGTTCTTTAGCGTAATGGTAAATAAGTAAGAATTCCTATCGAATTCCTGTCAAATGAAAACGAGTTTATTGAAAAGTATCGATCTTTTATAACTATAGAATTTGTTATTGCATTGTTAATGTTGAATTTTTTAATGATAATTAGAAAAGGGAAATCGTTTTGAAAATGTTGATACGTGATGCATTTAGTAAATATAAACGATGATTGTGGTCATTATATATTATAAAGAAATAAGGGAAATGAATAGACATGAATTAGTTTAATTTAAGAAGGGATAAGAGGGCAAGAGACTTTGTTAAGTGATAATAATTATCAGTTGTAAAGAATAGAGACTTATTAAAACGACGTCTGATAAGTTGTTGACAATTTGAAACTTTTACAAGTACGCCGTTAAGAACATTTACTAATCAGCTACGTCACATTAAATTATTATTTAAATTATCCGCAATTTAATTCGATAATGTTATACTTTGAAAATTTAGTCTAATAAAAGAATTTTAAAATGTTGATCAAGGCCTTGCGCTAGAATAAATGGAATTATTACTACTATAAAAATATTTCGATCGCATAATTAAAATTCCTTTTAATAGAATATAATAATAATAACATGGAACTTTCACAATGTGTCAACCGGCAAAACATTAAGAGTCCAACCCTCAGGGAATGTAAATTTTGAATTTTAATAATAATAATATTTATAATATATAAAATATTTGAACATACCTTACATCTTCTGGTGATGATATTGTAAACGGGCATTTTGGTTTTTGAAATATTGTTCGTTCAAAAACTTGACTCAAAAACTGGGCCAAAGTCGTTTACAACATTAATTTATGTCTGGCATAATAATGTATAAAGTGCAATAAAATTTTCTACAAAAGGGTTTGCACAACTTGAATATCTACTGGTGGAATTTTAAATCACTAATACAACGTGCACAAAATTTAAAAATCCTTAATTTGTTTAAACAAATAATTAATAACAATATTTAATCCACACTAGTAATACTTATTATTAAAAAAGAACTTGTTAATTAAATCAATACTGGTGTTTTAATAAACGTACAGGTACAACTCCGTAATCAAACTTTACCGCCGTAATACTCGCCGCGGCAACCACACTATGGCATACGTCACGAATGAAGTGTATATGAGAGATAAAGTCATAATTACTGGACCGAGCGGCAATTTAAGACAGAAGTATTGGAGAGGGAACCCTATTATGTAACATAAGTACGCCCCCTTTCCGGCTTAAATGCACCATACGACAACGTTTCAGTAATCCTTCAAAAACATCATTTTTATATCTATCATAACTACTCGAGCATAACCTTAATCTTGACTTCAGATTCCAAAATTTACATCTCATTAATAAGGTCAAGTGATTATTATTAAATAATAATATGCGGTAATTTTTATACCTGATGGTGTACAAGCGTGCTGTAATTATTAATTACTGATTACTTAATAAAAATATCCTGGTAGGGTGATTACTTTACAATGACACCCCACGCAATTAGAACACCGATCGAATATCATTTCATATTATAATAGTTCTATACAATTATCACACTTAATATTTTCTTATTAATCTACCCTAATATTAGACTCGATAATAAACATGAGAAAATAAATTGGTTAACAAGCATAAGTAAATAAACAAATTAATATTTTATTTAAACATCTATTCGGTTCACTAGGGTATGGAAGTGTCCGTTTTTGGGTCACGGCCTATTACCGGTGAAGCAGTTTAATCATTTTTTCAACAGAAATAAATAAACTTCTGTTACCACAGCAACTATGCTACCATATCATTCAAGTTTATAGTTTATTGTTGTACTCAAATATTATAGTAACCTTGTAGGTACACAAGACCACACAGGGTGTTCGGCTTATCCAAATATGTACGAAAATTTTTGGGGAGTAATTTTTTGAGTTATTACATTTACTTGGTTTAATTTTATCAATTTTTATACCCCTCCACCCCAAACTTTCATTTTCAGAAAGTGTCTGATGTGTGACCGTGAATTTTGGATGCACTCTACAATAAAAATTCGATCACTAAAAACTCCAGTACAAAGCAAGTATAAACTAAGAATAAGCTATACTGAGAATAAGTCTCTATTTTCTCTCTCTAAATTGCGTTCTACGCTTGCGTACAACGAAATCTGTGTGACTTATTCTCAGTATAGCTTATTCCTAATTTATACTTGCTTTGTAGAACTGGCCCTAAGTAGGCTAAAATTCAAAGAAACTTAAAACGAAAAATATTCATGTTAAAACGCAATTTACGTTTTTAGAATGCGTTAGCTTTGACTGTCAAAATAGCATCAGAGTTAGAAAGGCGTGAATTAATCATTCGATTTTTCCTCGAAAATCCGCAATGGAGTCATAGAACTATCGTGAACAAGGCGAAAAGTGAAATTTATGTGAAGGAATGCCTCCAGAAGAAGTTGCTTCCGTTCATAAGCAAGCACAGAGGTTCTACTTTCTTTTGGCCGGACTTGGCCTCTTGCCACTACAGTAAGATGACCCTGGATTGGTACAAAGACAACAATTGAATCGTTTGTTGCAAAAAGGTAAGTACTACAAATTCAATTTTTCGAGATACTTGATTTAAAGTGTCTGCTGTGTGTAAAATTGATCGCAAAATTGTATTTTTGTTGCCATTTCATATAAAGAAAATATATTTCTGAAGGATTGTGAAAAAAATATACAATTTAGAGATCAATTTTACACACAGCAGACACTTAAAATCAGGTATCTGGAAAAATTGAATTTGTAGTACTTACCTTTTTGCAACAAACTATTCAATTACAATTTTGTGCCAAAGGAAGCAAACCCACCAAATTGCCCAGAACTCCGGCCTATCGAACGCTACTGGGCTCTAGTAAAACGAAAATTGAAGTCCACAAAAAAAGGAGCACAAGACATAAAAGTGTTCAAGAAAAATGGAACGATGCGGCTAGGACGGTCACAGAAACCACAATTAAAGCTCTAATGGCAGGGGTTCCGGAAAAAATGGCGGAATTCTATAAACAAACATAATTTTTTTGTTATTAGTTCTTGGTTTAGTCAGAAATTAAATTATGTTTTCTGATCTTTTAAAATTTTTTGAATGGGGCCAATGGGTTACAAAATTAGAGAGGTTCTTAGCGATCGAAATATTTCGTACTCAGTCCTTAAGACTACATTAAGACTTAAATAATGATTACATTTTGCTTGAAATCGGTTGAAGGAAACAATAGAGTATGGTAGTCACGCGCATGAATAGATTAACGAGATTTTTATTATTGAATTAAATTTTTAAAACAAAATTAATTTCATCTTCCAATGATTTTTTTGCTTGTCATCCCTCTTCCAGTGCAAATATTATGTTTATAATCTTCCTCTGATGACATACGGTCTTAATTTTGTAGTACATAAATTATTTTGCCTCCGTCTTACACGTTTTGCATTTATTGACCCTATTTTTTTATTTTATTATTCAATTTCTGCGTCCCCTTTTCGGTTTGAGTACGAAAAACCGACATAGAATATATTCTAGTTATTTAGAGAAACTCTACGGAGTCTGAAGATAATTTAATATCTGGGTGCAATCGAATTGCGTCCCGCGGTCACTATTTTTAAAGGTTTTCGAAGTGGTCACGAAAAAGCACTGGTAAATTGAGTCCCGAACCCTAATCAGATTAGCGGTAATACCTAACACAAATCAGAATAATTTATCTGTGCACTTTAGGAAAACACCGAAAACTAGACAAATTGAAATTCAAAATAAAACACTAATTATAAAATAATTTATTACATATGTACATGTACTGCATAATATACCTAATGTGAAATAAATTATAATTTATGTTGTAATATTATATGGAAAATTATAATAAAAAACTAAATTAAGAAATTTTTTACTTATACTTAATAATAATAACTACTTATTAGGATAATAATATAATAATTACTCATTATTTATTAATTTGCTGGATAGCCCGTCTACGGACGGGTATCTAGACGGTGGATCTCTTTTTCTAGCGATATCAATTAAAAAAATATCGTTTCCTAACATTAACCTAAGTTCGACGGGTAAATACCACTTTTAACGGTCTTAATTAAAAAAATATTTCAATTCCTAACACTTAAACCTAAGCTCGGCCGGTGGATCTTTCTTTTTAACGAGCTTAATTAAAATAAAAGAATTTATTTTTTTAAGTTAGTTCAAACGTCCTCGCGTCCAAAAGTGATGATGAAAATTTAATACATTTATTGAAAAAGTAACAGCCGTATATAACATTTTCTGCATAAGCAATTGAGGACCGTTTTTTCAAAACTCGCTTTGTCCTAAAAGTAAACTTTTCAGGAAACAGTTTTTATTGTTTAGTGAATTTGATATAAACAAAATATTAGTTAAAAATAACTGAAGATAATTGTTTTCCTAGTGTCTTTCAAAGGCTTCTAATTTGAAAATTTTTTGGGTAGGTTTTCAAAATTATTAATTAAAGAAAAATTACAGTTTTTGTGAAACTTGTTTTATGCAATACTTTTATCATAATACATCGAATTACAAATAAATTTTCTACAGAACACCGAAAAAAAAATACGGTTTAATCTTTTCAATTTTTTGTCACTTGCCGCGCTGGTTCTTCCGATGTTGTTTTCCGTAAAATTTCGTCATAAAATTCTTTCGCTTCTTCAGGAATATTAATATATTTTATGATTTTTTTTGTACAAAGCGAGTTTTGAAAAAACTTTAAGTTTTCTCTAGCGTTTTGTAAAGAAACAAAACAAAATTTGCAATATATGATAGCAAATTCTGAAAGGCCGCTACAAAATTATATAGATTTGATATAAAGCTCAATATTTTTTAATTTTGACAAAGCGAGTTTTGAAAAAACGGTCCTCAATTGTCAAAGGAAACCTGTTTTTTTCCTCTATAGGCTTTATAATCCGACGATCTGATCACAAATAAACCAATATATGTCTTCTTCAATGTTCTTCAGGAGTATGGACGTCTCCAATTCATATTCTTAAGCTTTTAATTTTGATTTTTTCTCATTTTCGGCAAACAATCTCTCCTCAGCTTTCCAGATCAATTGGGTCGTAGGGCAGATTTTCAACAACCACCAATCAAAAGTCTTCTCAAAATAAGAGCAGTACTTTGCTCGTTGGCGTATAACTCAATGCAAACTAACTTTACAAAAATTCAAATATACAAATGCACGTGCAGGTCCAAATAAAATCACAGGGCTTCTTAGTTCTACAAAATGACCTAGCAAATCTACAAATTCCACACTTCCACTTTTACGGTATAGAGCTGAATTCAACTGTATTTTAATCATTGTTTATTTATTTGGTTCTTAACTCGTTTTTTACGAACGAAAATGATTTTACGTACTATTGGTAAAATAATAACCTTCATACAGTCGTTTTCCTTCTTGACAGAAGCGTCGCCGTCGTGACCCTCAAATGTTGGTGGGGTGGTTACCTTTTCCCATAGTGCACAGATCAATTTTGGACTTTTTAGATCATTGACATATTATTTTGGCATATTACTCTCGGTGGGCTGCCATTGCCTTCCAAGGGGAGAACGGTTAGAATAAAGTTCTTACTTCACTCGGATTTGATCCGAGTATTTAGCGTTCATAGGTAACTCGCGTGACCACTATGCTCCGACCGCCTTCTATAATAATAACCTTATTCTTTGCAAATTATTTAGCTTTGTATAACAAAATTTCGTATCGCTGCTTTAACATCTTGAGAATGATAATAAATGATTAAAAACGAATATAATTAACTCATAACCTTTGAAAAAAATAACTTAAAGGATAAAAGGATTCAAATTAACCGCTCTGACCGTGAATCAATGGGACGCAATTTGCCGTCACTGGAATAACTAATAATTTAGGCAATAATTGATTGAAAGTTTCAATATTTTACAATATTTTAAGTTTCATTGGCCTCGGTTGCTGCATTCTGATGACCGTCCGTGCGCTCGATGTAAATACTAATTATAACAACTAACAAGGCTAAAATGGGAGCGAAGATATCGTAGTATGCTTTTACTTGTGCTATAACAACAAAATCAATTAAAAATTATATTTTTAATTGTATTTCGTTAATTTAGAGATCCCGATTTACAAGGATCCCAGGCATACATTTGTCAGTAAACGGGCTTTAATTTCCCGATTTATGAATTCCGTGTGATAAAATAATAGAAACTACAAAGCATATTATTTTTTGCTCTAAAAGGAATAGGTGTACCCGAGATTATTTGACCCTATATTGTCAAAAAATGCTTTTTTAACAAATATTTTGAATTTTACAGTGGGAATTTTTCACAAAGTTTATGTAAAAAAAACAGTCTTATTCAAAATTTCAGCCTTTGAATTCAATTCTTGTTGACTTTAAAAAAAAGAACAGCTTTTTCACATTTCTTCACATTTCTTAATTTTTCCTGTAGTAAAAAATCTCAGAAAATTCAGATAAAACATGAAAATAATATTTGGACTTCCTTTACAATTAAATTCAACAAACTATGAATTGATCAACTTTAAAAAATATTTGGTTGAGAAATTCTAATTGATTTGGGCTCTAGAGCGCACACAAAATTCAGCGACACACAGACATTTCTTGGTGTTTGGTCTCTTTCAACTTGTTTGATCTCAAGGACCTTAAGCGTTGCCAACTCTTAAATTTACAAAGTCGCTAGATAACACTTGGATTCCGCCATAAATCCGCCAGATATCCCATTTTTACGAAATCACTAGAAATCGTTAGATGACACTTTGGTTCCGTCAAAAATCCACCAGAAATCCCGTTTTTAATAATTTAATATTAGCGAGAAGGCCGTGTAACAGTAGCACAAATTTGTTAATAAATGTTTTAAAAACTTTGTTAACAAATTTTTTCAAGTGTAAAGTAAGCAAAGGTAACAATAGGTGCATGTCGCCAGCCCCCCCCAAATCGAATTTTGGGATGAAATTTGTGTCAAACGTTTGAGCATCGTTTGAGCATCAATGAGCTTCCAATATTTTCGTTTGAGCCTCAACCGTCGCGGAATTATTCGCGAAAACTTTTGGGGGGGGGGCTGGAGACATGCTGGCCCCCCCCAAGTGGAATTTCGGGGTGAAAATGGTGTCAAACGTTTGAGCATCGTTTGAGCATCAATGAGCTTCCAAACTTTTTGTTTGAGCCTCAACCGTCGCGGAGTTATTCGCGACATTCTTGGGGGGGGCTGGAGACATGCTGGCCCCCCCCAAGTGGAATTTTGGGGTGAAATTGGTGTCAAACGTTTGAGCATCGTTTGAGCATCAATGAGCTTCCAAATTTTTCGTTTGAGCCTCAACTGTCGTGGAGTTATTCGCGAAACACTTGGGGGGGGCTGGAGACATGTTTTTCCATTTTCGTTCCTATTTAGAATTTTTCTGTGAAATTGATGTCTATCGATAGAGATTCGTTTGAGCTTGAATGAGCTTCCATTCCCATCATTTTATTTTCATTTTCTGAAAAGTTACGAGTATTTCAAATTTCGAGTACTCCGAGCAAGTTCCGTTCAATAACCCTCAATTTTAAATCTATTTTATAAGATTAAAATTTTCGATCCGATTAAGAAAACTAATCCTGCTTAATCTGTTAAGTGATCACTAGATTGATGGAATAATATTGAAGTTGAAATTTTCGAAAAGAATCTGTTTAATAGAATATCTTTGGTGTTTATCAATAAAACTTTGTGCAAAATGTTGGCTTTTAGGACTAGAAGAGTTGGGAAAAGTCTATGTAACGCAGAAAAACTCATTAAATGTTTAAACAATGTAATAATTGTTTAAAATAATTTAAGAATTTAAAAAGAAAAAGAAACATGTCGCTGACGCCTCCTAAATCGAATTTTTCAGAAAACTTTGTAGAAAATCATTTTAGCATCATTGAATTTTCAATATTTTTATTTGAGCGTCAACCGTCGCAGGTTAATGTGCGAAAGAATTGGGGGGGGGGGCTATTGACACGTTTTATTTTATCTCCTCCAAGCATCTATGCCTCCAAGTGAACTTTTTTGTTAAAATTTATGTTAAATATTTAAGTATAGTTTGAGCATCAATGAGCTTCCAAATTGTCTTTTTGAGCCTCATCCGTCTCGGAGTTATTCGCGAAGCTCTTGGGGGGGGGGGGTGCTGTAAACATGTTTTTCTATTTTCGTTCATATTTCAAAGTTTTTTTGTGAAATCAATGTCTATCGATAGAGATTTGTTTGAGCTTAAATGAGCTTCCATTCTCATCATTTTAATTTCATTTTCTGCAAAATGAAGAGTATTTAAAATTTCGAGTCCCCCGAGCTAGTTTCGTACGTTAATCCTTAATTTTAATTTTTTTCTCTTTAAATTAAAATGTTGAACCGATTAAAAAGCTAATCCTACTTAAATTTGTAAATAATTACCTTCATTATTTTCATGGAATAAATCTGTAAAAATTAATTGTACCACAAAAATGTAATTTATAAAGAACAGGTACTACCTCTATAACAAAATAATAAAATGAAATTAAAATTTTTTAATGTCCTAGAACAAAACTGTGGATCAAAACCAAATTTTGTCGTTTGAGCCGCAACCGTTACGGAGTTATTGGCAAAATAGGTTTGGGAGGGGGGAGCATGCACAAGTCGAATCTTTATGTGAAATTGGTGTAAAAAGTATGGGCATCGAAAAATGTATAAACTCATTGGGGCGCAAACGATTCTCAAACGTTTGGCTACAAATTCACACAAACTTTCCACTTGGGGGGGGGCAGCATGTCTACAGTACCTCCAAGTATTTCGCCAATAATACCTTGACGATTGGGGATCAAACGAAAAATTTGGAAGTTCTTGTGGCTCAAACTATATTCAAATGTTAGACACCAATTTCACCCAAAAATTCTATTTGGGTGGGATTAAGTTAAACATGTCTATAGCCCCCCCCCCCCTTCCCAAAAGTTTTCGCATATAAACCTACGACGCGACGGTTGAAGCTTAAACAAAATTATTGGAATCTCATTGATGCTCAAACATTTGACACAAATTTTTCTGAACAATTCGATTTAGGGGGCGTCAGCCCCGTCTATGTACGTGTATAAACATACACTTTCAGAATATTGAAAGTTGCGCTTGATTTCGGACTTCGAAAAATTTTTTAGAGAAAAATACCGTTTTAACCTATTTAGTCTATGCCCTTTTTAAAATGCTTAAATTATTTTAAACAATTATTACATTGCTTAAACATTTAATGAGTTTTTCTGCGTTACATAGACTTTTCCCAACTCTTCTAGTCCTAAAAGACAACATTTTGCACAAAGTTTTATTGATAAACACCAAAGATATTCTATTAAACAGATTCTTTTCGAAAATTTCAACTTCAATATTATTCCATCAATCTAGTGATCACTTAACAGATTAAGCAGGATTAGTTTTCTTAATCGGATCGAAAATTTTAATCTTATAAAATAGATTTAAAATTGAGGGTTATTGAACGGAACTTGCTCGGAGTACTCGAAATTTGAAATACTCGTAACTTTTCAGAAAATGAAAATAAAATGATGGGAATGGAAGCTCATTCAAGCTCAAACGAATCTCTATCGATAGACATCAATTTCACAGAAAAATTCTAAATAGGAACGAAAATGGAAAAACATGTCTCCAGCCCCCCCCAAGTGTTTCGCGAATAACTCCGCGACGGTTGAGGCTCAAACGAAAAATTTGGAAGCTCATTGATGCTCAAACGATGCTCAAACGTTTGACACCAATTTCACCCCAAAATTCCACTTGGGGGGGCCAGCATGTCTCCAGCCCCCCCCAAGAATTTCGCGAATAACTCCTCGACGGTTGAGGCTCAAACGAAAAGTTTGGAAGCTCATTGATGCTCAAACGATGCTCAAACGTTTGACACCATTTTCACCCAGAAATTCCACTTGGGGGGGGGCCAGCATGTCTCCAGCCCCCCCCCCCCCAAAAGTGTTCGCGAATAATTCCGCGACGGTTGAGGCTCAAACGAAAATATTGGAAGCTCATTGATGCTCAAACGATGCTCAAACGTTTGACACAAATTTCATCCCAAAATTCGATTTGGGGGGGGGGGGGCTGGCGACATGCACCTGGTAACAATTTTGTTTTTAATTTAAACGTACCAATGTTTGTTTTAAAATTTTCAAAATTTGTTAATAAAGTCAACAAAAATTTTGATTAACAGAACATAACGACCAGCAAAAACAAGATTATAGAGCGGTAAGATAGTGTACCAACTTCAAATTTTAAATTTCGACCGCTTCTAAAGTCAATGCCGGACTTTCGGCAACTTTTAAAAATCGTCAGATATTCTGTAATTAAGCTACTTCCGCTAGCCTCTAGATGGTAATTTTTCCCGCTAAATCAACTTCCAATAAGCCAGATTTAGCGGCGTTCACAATAAAGTGGGGTCTTGCCTTGCTTCGGTAGAAAGCTGGCAAGCGCCAATTGGATTAAAGTATTTTCTTCTATCCATTTTTAGGATTAAAAATTCATTCATTTGGATTGGCCTTTGGTAGCTTTCTACCGAAGCAAGGCAAGACCCCACTTCATTGTGAACGCCGCTTAATCCATCAAAATCTAAAAAAAATTCATTACAATGCTTTTCCATATATCATTTTAAAATTAACAAGTTGTTTGAAATAAAAACTGGCGGGTTCGGGGAGCATAACCCATGATCTACGGTTTACCAGGTAAATTCTATGACAACTAGCCATGAGCTTATTATCAGTTATTGCTAACATAATCACAGTTAAAGTACGTTCAAAATTCATAATTTTTGAAGGTGATGCAGGCGTAATTTTAAAATCTTTTTTCTTTAACTTGTAGGAATTCTAAAGCAGAACTATATTACATTTTATTAGATTAATACGAAAATTCTAACATGGTTAAATAATTTTTTTTTAAAGGTGATCAATTCCTACTTTGTGGAATTTAATTGTAAAGGAAGCTCAAAAAATTATTTTCATATTTCTTGGGACATTTTTGATTTTTCTGAGATTTTTGACATATTTTTTAATACAAAAAAAAAATGAAGAAAAAAATGGTATTTTCCTGCTAATGTCAACATAAATTGAATTGAAAGGCTGAAATTTTGATAGTAAACCTGCGAAAACGACAAAAATAGTGAAACAATTATAATAATTTTTGCTAAGGGGTGGTTTCGAAGGGTTAAGATAAACATTTTGTTTGAATATTCTGAAACTATGTAAATATTTTAATATTAAATCTACAAATTCTACAAAAAAATCTACGAATTTTTGCATTTTGTTACGTGGTACCTTCCTCATTGAATTTCAGTTTTTCTAAGTATGGTCCGTGCATTTTTATTTAAATACAATCGTTGAATTTAATGCATTGCTACTGTGTGTCTGTTTACCACAGTAATATAACATTGCAATACATTGTTGGAACTATGATAGCATCTCTCAAGTTCTGTGTGTGTCAATTAAAGCATTTGATTTCTATCTGAGTTTTTTTGAGTTTTCCCAAGCTACCGGTCATTTTTCAGAAACCCATGATCCATGACTCCACATGAATCAAGAGCTAATCTATTAACATCGTGGCCAAACAAACTGGAGGGGTCTTCCTCGTATTGTAACGGAAGCTGGTCTCTGTCTGGGTAACCCTCTCATTAGGGGTTGCGATTCAGAGGGTAGTTTTTGTGACAAAATACAGCAAAGGTAACGAAAACATTCTAAGCGCTTATTTAAAAAGGAAATACATTTTCATGCCTCTGTCAGAATGTAGTAACTTCTGATATGTAAGTTGGTCTGGTGGGTTATCCCGATTATGAACAATGGCTATGGTTTGTTGACAATATAATGGTAATCTATTATGTGTAAATGTATAAAATATTTATTTATTTAAAACATTACCGCGAAATATGAATTAATTATAAACATCTGTATTTTATAGATAAACCACTTTTTCCATCCGGGATAATCCCGCCAGATCAAATTACAAATCAGTAATTGTTAAAGTTCTCATAAGCTAGCGGAGCTAATAATGTGCAGAAACGAAAATTAGTCCATTTGAGTTTATGTTCGTGGTAATTGTAGTAGGGCCTAAGGAATATTATTTAAACTTTTTGGTTCATTCGAGTTGGAGCTAGGGCATCGGTTTGCGAAAATATGAAGGGCCGAGTTGGGCTCCTCAAACCCCAGGACCCCAACCCTGAAGCCCGGTGATATTTCTGCGCGTGAGTAGGACGTTTTGACGTGGTTGGTTAAAGACGATCGCTTTTACAATTTCCGAGTAATATAAACCCGATCTCCTCGGTAGCGTAGTTGGTTTAGCGCTCAAATTCACAACTAATACGCTAGGGTTCGAAAAACTTTTGAAATATAAGGTTTATTAAATATAAGGTATACATACGTGCACCACCTTGTACCATGCTGATTGGAGCACATGTAATACATCAAACTGATAAGGGTGCATTTTATGTACAAGATTTCTTAATCGTGAAGTAATAGTAGCCCAAAAGAACGTTGTATTTTTAAATGTTCTTAATTTTGGGTATCGTGTAATTAGCTAATATTCAAAAGGTTTGTTTTTGTTTTACACTCAGCGACCGCTTATAGGCGATAACGTTGCTATTTTAAAACCTTTAAATAGCTCTAATACAACTTCAGCTATAATGCGATATATTACTTCCGTATTATGCAAATGCTGTGAGTATAATACTGAGCATGTGAAGATGTTCCGATATGCCAATATAACATCTTTGTTTTTCAACATCATAATAATTGCAAAGCTAAGCGATCACAATGATTTCTGCGACCTTTTGTCTCAGTTACTCCATTGTCAAATAAAAAAAACGAGAAAGTTGAAAGTGGAAATTTATCTTCCTATAAGTTTGATGATGCTACCAATTATAGGGAAAATGATGAAGGGCATACACTTGTTGCACAAACAATTGATGAGCTTCCAAATGCCAACACGAATTTCTACATGCTCTATCAACTATGACAAATCTGTTTTCCTGCTTTAATTTATTGTTCGTACCAGCTAGATGTCAACTACTTTGATTTTTCTTTCTTGTCATATTATTAGATAGGGTCTGAATCTGAAGTGCCTATCTTCAACAAATTAGATGGCTGTATAACGGATAATAATTTGGGGTTGGTTTCCAATCGCCAAAAAAGAAAATACGAATATTTTATATTATTTTTTGTAAAAAATACTAAACTTATGCAATTTTTAATAACTGATGTGCATATATATAAATTGTATCGTATCAGTAAGTGGTATATGGGAGGTATTATGTATGTACATTAGGGTCAATGCTAGCACGATATACCTACATTACTATACTTGCTCGTAATCAAAGTTTAATTATTTTGTATAGTAAATAATAATAAATTAATATCTTTTTAAAAAAGATAAATGAAAGTCAATTAACATAATATGAACAAATTTTTTAACGTCTAGTCAAACTTAATTATTATTCTCATTAAGTGGGACAAATAAACATACACTAACTTACTAATTTATGCTGCTTGTGGTAATAAGTAATTGACAATTTCACAGATCTATATAATTATTTATGTATGGGCTGATTTGATTTTCAAACCGAAGAATTTTTGAAAAATTTATTCTCTGAATTTCTTTAAACTAAATTTCAAGAATTTTTCTCTAAACATTCCCTTAGAAATTAAAATACAATTTTTTCATATATTGAACTAAACCACTTGCATCTGAAAATTAATGATTATTAACTTTTTTTAATTCGCATAATTTAGTTTATTAAATAAGTTATTAATAATTTAGTAAATAAAAGAATGAATGGTAATTTGAATATTTTTCATATTTGTATTCGCTCGGTAAAATTTTGTTTGAAATAATTCTTAATGATCATTAATTTGGCAGTGTGTAGAAGGTATAAATGCAGCCACTTCTTTGGAAAAGCGCACATCAACGATTTTAGAAAAAATACTTTGTTTGACCTTGCCTTATCATAACTTCATTCATCCAGTTTTTCCACTATTTACAGTTCTGTGTTATTCAATTATGATTTCAATATAATATTATACCGTAGACAGACTGCCACTAACGATCATCAATTCTTCATTAACTTTTTCATAAATTGTAAATCCGCAATTAATTTAATTTATTAAATGGCGTAAATGATACTTAAGTAAATAATACAACAAGTGGTAATTTGAGTATTTTTATTATGTGTATCAGATTCGTGGAATTCTGACTAAAAGAATCGTTAACGAAGATTAAGAATAACGAAGTTTCAGTGTGTCGAGCGTATTAGGTAATTTATCACCACACTCTCTGAATATTTGCTCTAATGCTTCTACAGAAATGCATTTTGCTTATTAAAACAACTTGAAAATTATATACTATTAACTGTGGGGCCATATTTTTTATTACGGTAGGTCAGTGGCGGATTTAGCACTTGAGAGGCCCCAGGTGCAATTCAAATTTGAGGCCCTCCTCTAAATATTTTCACTACCCCTACACCCCACAGGGTGCATTCTATGCACACGATTTTTATTCCAGTATGCAGTATACCGGTGGTCCAAAAAAGCTGCATTTTGAGGCCCCCTTGATTTATGAGGCCCCAGGCGCGCGCCTCATGCGCCTGTTCGGAAATCCGCCACTGCGGTAGGTACATAGACTTTCATGGTATTACCGTGGAATGTGGAATAGGTACACCTCATTTATTTGAAATACACTTTATGAATATTTATATGATAAAATTATTACAATAGTAACAAAGTTTTTTTCAAAGAAAAAATGATTGGGAGTTCCAATTTTTCCATATAATTTAATCTTAAAAATCAATTATATACTTTACATAAATAAGGAAAGGCTTATGGGGTATTCCCAACAAAAATAAAAGTAATATTTCCTCTAATTGGGTTTAATTATTGGAAATCAAACCGGTTATTATTAACACTTAATTGATAAAAACTTGAAGATTTCTGCAAGGTAATCGATTTCAATTCTTCTAAGAAATTATATCACAGTAAATTCTAAAACCCACAATTAAAACTATCACTTCAAGTAAACAAAAAACCTTTCTTCACAACAGAGGCTTGGTGTGATCGCTAGGCGAGTTATTGAGCGGAAATTCTGAGCTCGAATAGCGGACTTTAGTGTTATCTTAGGTCGGCCTTGTTTAGCTTAGTAATTACTCTAATTATGATATTGTACCCATCCATGATATGATCTATCATTGTCACTGACTCCCTCACTGACCGACTGACCGGCTTACTCATCTAAAGATTACCAAACTGTACAGCGATAGTATTCCGATTGTTCACCAAAATTCACTGAAGAAGCCAGAATTTCCCGCCGTTTATTAACGACACGTAAACAATTAAAATTTTAACTTGTAATACTGAGTTTCACTTAAATTAAACAATTTTTTTGATCTTTTTAACAATGTTAAAAAAATTAATTAAAATTATATAATATATAGGAGTAATATTTATTTTTTTAGCTATTATAAAGTAATGATTTTTAATTTCAGATACAGAATTCCTGAATAAATATCATGGCGACTAATGTAAGTATTATTACTGAAGTTTAAAAAATTTGAGATTGCAAATAGAAGGTTACATCTCCCAGACTTCAATTGTTACAAATATTTATGCTGAATTTTCTTAATTTATTTATTTGTTAATAATTATATTATAGAAATGTAAGAAGCAGGTACAATAAAAATTTAAATTAATCTTAGTGAATGACCGGTTTTGGTTTTGTCCACATAATATGATTCGGGAATTAACCTTTTAGAGTAACTAATTATGTACAATATACTTGATACTCTCACACAAAATAGTAGGTCACCTAGACCTAGGGCGAGGATCACCAAAGTCAGTTAGTTTATCCTCCTGCTAAATAGTTGGATATAATTGTTATTGTGTAAGTGGGACTTTGAATAAATTTGACGTTTAGTTTCCAAACGCCATCTGTCATCTGTAGAACTGAAAGTTAGCATAGAATCTCGTGTAAATTAGAAAATAATTTACTTTGAGCTTATTGTTTTAACTGTTTATACTGTTTTCTGAGTGATTTATATTAAATTCGAATTCGAAACAGATGACAGAAGGCGTTTGAAAATTAAACGTCAAATTTATTCAAAGTCCCACTTACACGATAACAATTTATATCCAACTATTTAGCAGGAGGATAAACTAACTGACTTTGGTGATCTTCCCCTAGGCAGTTATAATTCTCGCTTAAACAATCTCTTGTACTTTTAGGAAGCTAAACCAAAAAAAATTCGTGTAGTGCATATCCCTCGTAATGCATTAAGTATACTGAAGATCGAGGAGCTGAGTACTCGTCACCCACTGATACGCATACATATTGGCCAAGATACCTTTGTTGAAGGTATTTTGGAAGCTGTCACTTTCGACTACAGCCGAATTTCACTCACCGATGCAACTCATTTCTACACTGCATGCAAAACCTTTCATACTCACGAGGTAATTTATGTTATCTTTAATGATATACTGAAGTTTGAAGTCCTGACTCACGATGAAGACAAAGTACATAAGACGATGTTTGGAAACAATTCTGGTGATTTAACCGTATCGTCGTCGACATGTTTGGTATTGCCATGAAGCAATCGAAGTAGAATTCAGCCGCAATAAGATGACTGGGCGGAGCTAATGTGCAGAAATGAAAATTATATGCACTACGGCACTGGAACGTTCTCCATCTATATTTACTACGCAAGAAATTGGCTACCGCCCAGTCATCTTATTCCGGCTGAACTTTACCACCAGATTATAAATATCTATATACTCGTATCAAATTATATAATTTTGTGTAAATTTATGTTTTTATCTTGTAATTTATGTAAATGCAAATTTTATTATGTCAATAATTTTAATCGCAGTAGACTTGTATGTCTGACATAATTAGTCGGCACAAGGTGCTTCAAAATCAAAAAATTTTGAAAGGGAAAACATTTTCCAAATCTTCACGCTTTTTCGCCTGATGTTTTCCAGGATATTCTAAATAATTTCGACATATACATACCTTGTGTAGATTATAATATTATAATACATCCGATGTGCAAATATCTACTGCAAAATTTAGTTTCCTTTAAGTTACCTTAAGGCAGTCTTCTGGTTTAGAATTAGAAAAAAATAAATTGTTTGTTTCCTTGCATATTTTTAAAGTTTAGACTTTTGAGAATATATTCCCGAGAGAAAATGTTAAAATTCCAATAATTTACGGAGTTATAGTTATTTTAGCATACGGCTGCTGAAACTTCAAACACGCTTTTCTTAAAAATACATTTTTCAACATGGTTGACATGATATCTCAAGTTCTATTTAACCGATTTACTTCAAATTTTGTACCAACTTACAAAATATAACTGTCTATCGCCTCTACTAGAATTGTATCAAAATTATTAGTTTCACTATTTAAAAAAAATAAAACTTCTGAAAAAAAGAGTCGAAAAATGATTTCTTTTTCAGACAGCCGCCATTTTACGAAAAATCTTTTTTCCGTTTTCTTTTTAGTAGGGGCTATAACGACATTCTTATTATAAAATTAAGAATCCTTCTTTAAATTTTGTTTCTGATGACGAGAAGGGTTGCAATAGTGTCAACCATCACACCCTCTTTTTTGTGACTCCCAACTTTACCAGCTAATAACTTATTTAATTTTCAGTTTCCGTTTTCAAAATTTTTTGTGTATTCTCAAAATATCAACAAATATTATGTTATAAATAATGTTTCAAAATTTGAATTTTTAAAAAAACCAAAATATTAAGAAACGAAATAGTTGATCTTATATTAATATAAAACAAGTTATAGCTGAGAAAAGATCTAAAAAAATCTATCAAGTAGATTTTAAATATTTACTTATTACAAACCGTTAGCATAAAAACAATGAAAATCAGGACCGTCGTTAGAAATCGACGTATATTGAAGCAAGAAAAATTATAAAATCAAAGACCACCTTAACGGATTACAATTGTTTCAACTTCAGGAACGTTTTCTACGCGTGCCATTGGTATCGTCAGACCCGTATTGGAATAATGAAAATTTAATTTTATTCACCAGTTTCTCAAAAATACTTCGATCTCCTATAGGTCCTGATTGTACAACTGATTTTATGGTAATGAAATGTTAGAAGCGTTTACACCAGCTCTTTAATTTTTGAGCATGAACGTGCAAGTTATGCCAACCTCAGGCGATTGATATAAATAATGTTTCAAAATTTGAATTAAAAAAAAAAAAAAAACAATATACGTCGATTTCTAACGACGGTCCTGTTTTTCATTGTTTTTATGCTAACGGTTTGTAAGAAGTAAATATTTAAAATCTACTTGATGGATTTTTTTTAGACCTTTTCTCAACTATAACTTGTTAAATATTATGTTGATGTAAAAATATTTTTTGTTTTATTGAGCCTGACAAATCGCCCATAATTTATGCCTCTAAACCAGAAGGCTGCCTTAAGAAAGTTAATTATTATTTGTACTTTGTTAATTGTAATAATTACATTTGAACTTGACTATCTACATTTTACATAATAAATAATCTCTTAATATTATAATGCTGATGATTTGTGGGTCACCTAGTAAGGACTATAGATCCATAGATAGTTGTCGATATTCACCGGAGGGCAAAGTTAACAAATTCTGTCAAGTCCGTGATTCTAACCCAAAATTTCCGCTCTGTAATGAAACCAACGATCACATCAAGTCACTGCTATAGACAAACTGTAATTGTAGCTAAGGAATCAAATCATAATCATAATTTATTATATTTCATGACGCGCCAGCGTCAATTGTGAATTAAATATAAAAGCTGATTTCACTATACGATCCATCTCCGTTCTATACCGGTTCCGTTTAAATATTCTTAACTATAATTAGCTAACGACAGCGGATTTTGTCCCGCAGCTGGATCTCCCCATACGTGCCTCCTTTGGAGAGCCGAAGGCGAGCTAAGGTACCTACTCGAAAACACCATTATTGCAAGATAATGGTGGCCGTAGGTGGAGGGTTTTCCAGTTGTGCATCAGCGTACCAGTGGACCGGTGTTCTAATGCACCAGACTGGTGGCTGAGGTTCAGTCCGGAGTGTCAATCCCCTGAAGGAGAGATTTCTTTCCTATTCCGTTTAGAAGCGTACCCCTCCCCCGGGCAGTCGCCCCCGTACTACCAGTTAATGCAGGACCCCACTGGTTACACCCCTCGATACCATACGTCTCCCTACGATTGTAGCTTGCCTTACGACTCGTGGTTAGTCAGCATAGCGGGTATGTGGGTTCGTCAATCCCTTGGATAGCCGCCTGCCACCACTCAGGCGGCAAACGGCTATCCCCGCACAGACCTTTAACTACACCTGTTGTCTTACAGTCCTTCGCCTAAATGCCTCAACCGCAAAGGTAGAGAGCAGCCGGCAGGACTCCATGTCCTTCTCTAATTGTCTTAAGTCCTCTCTTGGACCGTCCAAGATAACATATTGGCTATAAGATCTTGGTAGAGCCCTCAGTCCAGCAAAACATGTTTCTAAGTCTCGAATTCACCACACGAACATAAGTTCGTTTCGGTTAAGTTTCGATCCCACAAAAAGGCGTTTAAACTGCCGTGGCCTGTCAACAGGAAACCCATAGGATGGCCCTAAATAGCTCCGCAAGTCCCAGGGGAGAACACTCCAAGCACATTCATGGTTTCGGTCGACACAGTGCGACATACCTGCAGCGTGGCATAAAGCGCAACGCGGTGACAGCTAATCACCACCTCTCGCGCGTACGCCAGGAGCATGGTCGGACCTGGTGATGGAACGCATAGTGGGAATCAACCTTAAGCAGGCCCGGACTGGCTCCTTTGGAGGCCCTCGGCTAAAGACTGAAGAGGGGCCCCCTTACTAAAAGCAGAGATTTTTGAAAATTACTTTTACCCCAAGTATAATCCACTTCTTTTGGGCTTCTTCGGGGCCCCCTTGGGTTAGGGACCCTCGGCGATCGCCGACTAGCCGACCTGGCCAGTCCGGGCCTGACCTTAAGGCATTGTTCATAAACTAATTAATACAAATTCCTTCATTATGAACAACAGGATCTTTATTTTATTACGTTACGCTAGCGCGACGCACCGATAAACGCTAGCACTCTGGTTCAACCTTAACTGTGAATCCGCCTATTGTAGTTTTTCAAATATAATTTAGGTACTTACATTAATTTGTTAAATTTTTAAATAAGTTAACTCATACATTTATAAAACATTCAATCAACTTGACAGCGATCTTTTAAAGCCGATACATCTATCTGAGAAATGATGATAACATAATATAGTACTACTAATTGAGTTATTGTAATGGTAATCTAAATTTTAATAATCAGTATAAAAAGCAATAAAAAAACTGATTTTTTGATATGAAGATTAATCAAGTAATTTAACATCTGTTAATTTCATAATAATTTGTATTGTGTTTTAAAGTTTCTAAATATGCTGAAATATAGAGTCGAATTTGCAGGAAGACGATTGCCTACCCACTAACTATTTTAAACATTTAAATGGCCTGATTGGAAAAGTACTCCATTATACATTCAAGTACTAATGAAATAGCTTGTACAGGCTATTACGAAAATTGTATGTTTAATTGGTTGCATATAGCTCATTTATCATCTCATTTCTACGATTAAATTTTGCGATAAAAAAGTAAATACTCTACTACATTCTACAAACAGAGCCGGTTAGGCATTACGCGCAATAAGCGCTTCTCTGTAGCGACAATCGAAATGAGGGTAAAATGATAACTTATTTTATTATTTCCCATTTTCATTGAAAATTACAGTTTCCTTTTCGCATAAATTTCCCAAACTACTAAGTGAGGGCGCAAAAAGAAAATTGTGTCTTTTCGGCAGCGGCCCTATCTACAACAGTCGCAGAGTGAATTTTTCCTTAGTGGTTGGGAGTGGCTAATGTGCAATTAGCCACTTATTCGCAAAAACGAATATTCGTCATTTCGGTTCTATGTTTGTGTCAATTGGTTTAATTGGGTGTCACGGCAAGCCCTAGTCACGAGCCAACCACTAAGGAAAAAATTCACTCTACATATATAAGAAAAAGTTAAATAAAAACTTAGTTTACCTCAGAAGTACTCGTAGCACCCGAACTAAGAGCTGGAGACAGTATTGGCACATCACTATTTGGACTTGGAGAAGGAACACCAGAACAAAACGGATATCCTCCTGGTGTGTATAGTGTGGTAGTAGGTGGTGCAGAAGTATGCACAACAGATGAAGAATAATTATTGTTCGTTACACTAGGTGCACTGTTAGTTTGATTTTGGCATTGAGGATTTTGATTTAAATAATTTGTGCGATTTAATGGTTGTTGGAATGATTCACTTAGGTATTGCCGCACTTGACTTTTTTGTTTCTGTATCACGTGATATCTTGTAGGATTTTCCAATTTTGTTTGAACCTGAAAAAATTAATTAATTTTTATCATTTTAAGCTAAAATTATAGTATGTACATGTGAAACTTGGAGTGTTTTACAAAAACATTAATGATTTTATTTTAATTTAATGGTAATTTTATTACCATTTTGTTCTAGAAGTAGTTATTTATTTATTTAATATTTATAAACAACATATATAATTTAAACAAAGTACAAAATGGTTAAAGGATAAAAATTCAACATTCATGCGCGTCATTCATATTCGGATATCTATTTAACACATATAAGCTATAAAACAGGTAGTAGAGTTTAGTCACTCTTAAGTTGATACCAGGGTGTGGCTAATGTGCAGAAACGAAAATTCGTCCGGTCTGATCCTGATATTATTTCAACTTAAAGCGGCCTTCCACAGGTTCAATTGTTGGAAGTCGATAGGATTTATCGGTTCTCATAGCAGATGATTTAGCGGTTTTAACATTGATCTTTCTCGTCCCATTTTTTATAGTATTCAATTTATATTCGAGTAGCTGGTACCCAGCTTTCGACAGTGTCAATAAATTTTTCTGATATTTTCATTCATAATTTTAAAATTTTTGTCAACTCTTCTCGAGAAGATTTTCACATGTTTCTAATGAGGAACCTGAACAAGTTTCTTACAGTCGGTTATCGATGCATTTTAATTTGATCTATAGCTGTAGCATTTATCACTTTTTATCACACAATATTTTTATTTGTAATTTTGAATGGTTTAATGCTGAATAGAGTTTATTCTTTTCATTTACTTACTAATTTCAAACGTCCTCATTATATTTGTTATCTTTATTCAACAATTTTTATCATTATTACCTTATTAAAATTTTGCTTAATTAATGCTTGGTCATGTCATACTAGATATTTTTCTTGTTTATTGTTTTAATTAGTTATTTTTGGCATTATGTTATGCAATTCCATATTGAACCATCTTGTGTTTATTCCTTTCTTAGAATGCAATGTCGGAAAATGAAGAAAAACTTCTGAAATAGTTGATGAAGTACGTAGAAGAGCTCCTCCAGAGGAAGAAGTATGACAGCGGTACCACAAAGGTGGGTTAAATGTGTGGCACCTGAAGTAATGCAGGAGTGATCCTGATGATCGCTAATTAAACGCTGCGAGTCAGATTGTTGCTCATCGCCACTAAATGACAGTAAACTGTTTCTCACTTTTTGGGTAAAATTGCTATTAACCGATACAATTTGCCGATTACTATAAAAGGGGATTGATAAAATGTAATAGTTTTCAGTTTCCGGGTATGCATGTTATCTGTAGACTTATATTGTTTTTCTGTGAATTTAGGCTAGAGGGCGTGAGAGAGTTTAGAAAACATATTACTCACTTTAGGTAGCCAAATCCGTTATCTAATCTGTAAATAGAAACTCCCATTCTATTATAAGAAAACTTGTGATTATCTTGCTCTGGGTTCATCGTAGTTCAAATGCGAATATAAATAATTAAACGAAATTTTGCCGAAAATTATTTACCAAAAATAATTTCCATATTTTTGTTTTATCGATTTAAAATATTCTAAAATATTTTAAATGCCGACGTCATTTTGGTTTATATTATTGAATATATAAAAGCATAATAATATTGCTATAGTCTGCAGTCAGTGATTTATAATATTTTGGGTGCCCATGGGGATTCGTAGAAGGCAATAGGTTAAGAACCGCTAATTTACTTGATCTAAATTTCTTATTTTGAAAACATGGAAAACCCCAAGCAAACGAGAATCCGAAAGCTGTTACGATTTCTTTTTTTTAATTATACATAATTAATCAATCATAATTATCTATTTTAAATTTTTATTGCTGTTATTTTTATTTTTCTTTAAATTGATTTTATGGTACAGTTGTGGTATATTACTTCACCATACTCCTACAACAAGTATTACTTTTAGTTCTGAAGAGATTAAATGGGAGCATGTTTATAGCTTGCTTGAACACGGCATAGAAATATTCAGGACGCTGACAACGATAAAAAAGGAGCGGAAGTAGTTTTGTTTGTTCACAACGATTTCTGAGTGCCGATTTAGTTTGCGTTGATCAACATTTCTACGATTTATGTTTTTCGTTCCAGGTCTTTTGTAACAGGTGGTACAACTTTCGCTTATGGGTTTAGCTCCTGTGTTCACATCTGTAGAATAATTGGGTTACTCTGTTATAAGCGCAAATTACCAAGCAGTTTTAGATATAAGATCCAACTTCACTCGTTTAGCGACGTGTATGGATGTTATTATTCCAACATCAACAACATCACTTTTGTTCCGTTGGTAACGTTAAGTTCGAGTGCAAGGATCAGTATTGCTTCGTACTACATCATCGACTCTCTCACGGTCCAGCATTCTACATCTGTGAGCAGTGTTCTGTGTGTTCCGAGGCAAGTGCTCCAGTTTTTCACCCGCAAAGCCGCACGTCCTATCTCGATTGGAAGAGAGTAGCTGTCACCATATAAGTTGTAAGCTGATAAGAGCTCGAGTAGTACAAATTTTTGTCAATTAAAACAATTTACCATCACCTGCCTTTTATTGGAGTTTCCTCAAATTACTTCTTTTATTTCAGAATCCAAGGCCTCGCTTCCACGACGAATCGCGGGCTACTCTATTGCCATCGTGGCTACACAAACTAGATATGTTCTCTCCAGATTGCGACAGACTCTGATCTCTGTTTTTGTCAACCCTCTCATTAGGTGCTGCGTTTCAGAGGATATTTGTGTTTAAAATTTTAACTTGTTGAGATTTTAGGATATAAATTTCTCGGAATTTTATCTTATAGAAAATTTAGTTCTTGTCAGAATTTTTACCTTATCGGGATTCTCGCTCGCTGCATTTTGGGAAATCTGATTTAAGGTTTTCGGAATTTCGTACTTAATTTGATGTAATGAAGAAGATCACTAACAAAATCTTCCAATACATTTGGTTATTACCTAGATTGCAAAAAATATGAAGTTTATTAAAAATTTTAACTTTGTTTCTAAACGAAGTTGAATGAAATGATTATAGCATAGATGGAAAAATTATTTGTTGCTTACTTCAATCAAGTAGGAAAATGAGGATTTTAAATTATATCAATGCGAGTTAGTAATTCCCGTGTTCGTTTAATTTAATGAATTAGAGCAGTTGTTATATTAAACGGCATTAAACACATCGCAGATCTATTCCAAAGTTTGTCAGTGTCTTTATTAAGCTACGCTGGATTTATTTTACAAAGTGTTTGCTGAGCAATATAAAATATTCCTATGTATTTTGCGCTCGTTTGAAAGATTACGAAACTTTAAAAACTAATAACATTTGAAATTTTTGTCCAAAAATTTGATGTATAGCACAAAACTGTATAATACATTTTTGGTTGGGAAAAAATTATTTTTCAGTTTGATATTTTGGTTGATAGAGTTAGATTAGCTATTTAAAACTCACAGCCAGGAATTCCTATAATAAAGTACTCGAATCCGTTCTTCCTCTGTATGTCTAATCCATATAGATAAATGCAGAAGAGCTCAATGGAGAAATAATGTACAAGTTTGGGCCATTGTCTGTTTCAAACCGGCAATCAATCATTGGCGTCAGATGTTTGTTCGGAACTTGGGCCAATACTGTTTACCTGTGCTTTACCTGTAATCAGTACTGGACCAGTACTGGGAGCTAACATTACACCAACGCTAGTCGCTAACCATATGACCGATGTTATCATTTCAGCCTTGGACCAACGCAACGGTCTGCAAGTGTGACTGCCATCGGGCCGATGCTGAGTTAATGCTGGGCCAATGGTACTTATTTTGTATTTGTGAAATGTCTTGTATTGCAAGATTGAAGTTTGCAAGAATCAATCTCATATGCTGTTCTCTTGAGATAAATGCATGGATGAAGTAGGGATCCCGCTCCATTCTGTATCTTTGTTAGACTTATAGTTTAACGTGAAATTCAAGCCACAGCACAAATAATCTGGGAACAGCCGGAAATCAAAACTAGGAACACGCGGTCTGAAGCTGAACTACTCATACTGATACTGAAATGAAGCTTATACTTGTATTGATAAGCATTTGCTTCTGTACTTCAAGTTAATTGGTTCTTGCAAGGTTCTTCTTTACAATACAATAAATTTACATTTTGACTACAATTTTGTGCATGTTTTACATTACCTGAAAATAATAAGTAACTATTTACCTGAAGAACTTGTGGTGGAACGTCCAATGCAATGCTATGCAAGGGTACCCTCATTGCAGTTGCTGGAGGTCGCTGTTCTTGAGATGCTTGATGAACTTTTTCTCTGATTTCTCGACGTTCTTGTTCCTGTAAAGCTTGCTCTCGCATCAACTGCATCTTTAACTGCGTTCTTGATAATTGTGTAGCCGTTTTCAAGTTTGGCGGACTAAAAGAATTTTTAATTAGTATTAATAGGAAGAGCAATACTGAGATATAATAATTATTTATTATACCTATTTTATTAATATTTTCTCTTTTAAAAAGATTAAGGCATGAATTAACTTTTATTTGTTATCAGTTGATAATTACGTAGACAATATATTAAGTTTATTTATTGCTATTAAAATATTTAAATCGTAATTAACTGCATAATCATTAAAAACGAATGATTAGAAAAAATATTCCTTTTGTTTATTATTATTATGTATAATATATAATTTTTACCAATTAGAAACAATATTATAATTAGAAATATTTATGTAAAAATTTGAATTATATTATAAACGTTTTAGATTTGTGTAATAATTTTTTTTGATATGATAAAGATTTTTAATAACAACTAATTATGTA
Organism: Rhagonycha lutea; assembly: GCA_958510855.1. NCBI lineage: Eukaryota > Metazoa > Arthropoda > Insecta > Coleoptera > Cantharidae > Rhagonycha > Rhagonycha lutea. The sequence goes on from OY294042.1 coordinate 18,360,177, forward strand.
GGTATATTAAATTTAATATTAAAATTTGAGGTTATGATAAAATAACTAAATTACTAAATTTAAAGGGAATTCCATTAAAAAAAAACAATTTACCCCCATTATTACAGGTAGTTTGGTTATATAACGGATTTGGACTACGAGATCTACGATATTGGTTCGAATCTCAGCAATTTTCAAATTATTTGTGCCGTGGTTTGAGTTCTATGTTAAAAGTTATCTAAATGATTTGCAATTAGGTTTTGCTAAAATTTTGATAGTTACATCACGAATGAGTAGGGTTATGTCAATTATGTACGAGTAAATAAAATATGCATTGAAAAATTCATTAATCATTTGATTCCTGGTTAATATCAATATTTTACAATAAACTAAAATTTTCTAAATATTTTTAATATTAAATTAAATTTATTAAATTAAATATTTTCATGTACTAATCCCTGCTTAATATTAAATATTACATTTAGTTTCCTGTTGTAGTTCTCATCAAAACAAATATTTTTTTATAAAATGGCCAAAAACATATTATTTAAATTACAACAAAGGCAAAGGTAGCGGCTTCTTTACAGTCGTAATAACTATAAATATTTAGACATTTAGAAATATGTAATTTCTTGTTTTATTAATTTTTGCACTTAAATTAGCTTACGATATCCGTGGGTTCGTTACAATCAAGTTCATAATAAACGATTTGAAATATACAGAAAGTTAAAGGATTTTAACAGGGACTTTCATGTTTGTTCGCTATCTAAACCATTTTTAGCTGTAATTCAGATTAGCCAGCATTTACTGGCGCTCATAAAGAGAATGAATATCGCGGAGCTAGCTATAGGGTTTAAGTCCAAACTTTGAGAAGCTTCGCTGACGTAACCAAAGGCGGTTGTAAGGCCGGAAATACTAGCTAATCTGAATTACAATTGACACTTTCTGTCAATCTGACACCTTATGTTAAGTTCTTTAGAATGCTTAAAACAGGAAGTTAATAATCATGGATAAATAGTCTTGGCATCCAATGATGTGCATCTCAGCGTAGAATAAAACAAAAATATGAAAGAATGCTATTAAAATAAAATTACATAATTTCGTATTGAGGATCTGATTCAATTTTTGAGGGCCCCCTAACCCTTTATCGCCGACACTGTTGTGTATGTAAAATTTATAGTATTAACACTTTAAAATACACATTGACATTAAGTGTGAAAATAAATTTAAATTATTTTACTAATTATTAAATAGTAGAATAGTACGTAAAACTAATTAACACTTTTCCTAAGTGCATCTGAAAGTCATCGAGTTTCATACGACTAAGTTCATTTGATATTAAATTTATGTTATTTTTCTTTCAATATAGATAACAAAAAATTTAGTGATTTGAACTGTAGGTATTCCAAAAAATACCCATCAATTTGAATGATAATCAAGCAAGTTTTGGAAAAATTTGAAGTGCAAGTGTTGGGATTTATTGAAGTTTAAAAATTGAAGGAAACCCATTAAGATGCTTCAATGTGTAATGAGAACATCTGGGAGAGGAAATATTCAAAATGTATATAGAATAATAAAATAACAAAAATTATAGTTGAGAGTAGGTAATAATACAAGAGTAATAGGGAAGAAAGCAAGGGGTAGAATAATAAAATTTTCAAATGTTGCTATGATTTGTTCCTGTCAGATTTCAGTATTAATATTTCAACACCTCTGAACTGTAATACAACTGGCGTAATTACGAGATGCCATAATATAAATTTGCCAAAAAAATTGTTATGTTAACAGCTAATCAAAATACCATTTAACTTTGGAATTATTAACAAAAAAATTAACCTATTAATCAATAATCATAATAATTATTAATTATATCATATTTATATGATAAGCCTCAAGATGCATGATTCGCCGCAGTGTTAATTTGTCATAAGGCGTCATGGAACAATTCTAATGATAAACAGATTTTCATAATATTAAACAAAAATGATAAAGGTTAAAATGTTAAATGCTTTGCAAACAATAACACAAAATTTAGTTGGTTTATTTAACTCTTGTTAAAATTTGCACAATATAAGTATTAATACCATTTTAATTCAATGATTATATTTATAGCACAGAACAGATCTGGCATAGGAAATGTTTTTCGATTTTTTTTTATTTCAAAATTTTTGCAAACAGTCCGCATTGTTTACAATTTTCGGGGTGACCACACTAAACTAGTCCAAGAATTTTAAATTTTCTATTAAAATTGTGGTAGTTGACGATATAATTTTATGGGTCATTTACAAATTTTGATGAAATGGGCCAAAAGCCGATAAAAGAATATGCGAGTATCATATTAACTGCTGGTATAAAACAGAACTCGAAAACCGTGATTTATGTTCCTGCACACTTTATAAAAGTATCCCTATATAGTCCAGTACGTGGAGGTTTTTTGAATGCAAAAGGTGGGGTAGTAACTATTTTTTAGTATGTTGTTAGGCTTGGGGCCCTAATGAAAAATCCAAGTTTTCGACCTCGAGGCGCATGCGCTCGAGCCGCCATCTTGGATTTTAGGTAAAAAAATTTGGTTTTTTGATAATAACTCAAAAACGGTGGCTTTCACGACAAAAGATGTTCTATACAAAGTTAAAGAGGATAAAATTTCCTACATTTTTTGTAGAACAAATTTTTTTGTAGCATACATATGTTAGGAGTTACAGCTCCGTGAAGTTGCACTAATTGAAAAAAAAAAATGCGGAAACTTCATTTTGGTTGAGTTTTATTTTATTATTCTTATTATATATCATTATATTTTTACATAATTATAAAAAAAACTAAAAGGCACTTGAATATTATCATTAAACAGTATTATACTTTTCGTAAACAAAGTTAAAGGCGAAAAGTATATCGCATTTTTTTTTTAAATTTAAGAAAAGTTAATTATGATTTTAGAGCGTTGCAAAAATTAATTTCTACTACATTTTGGTACGTTTCGATGGTCCGGGTTGGTTATTTGTTTGTGTCCTGGTCGTAGTTGTCTGTGTCCTGGTCGTAGTTTTGGTCCGTAGCCTGAAAAATGTCGTCATCCTCGTCCTCGCTTTCAATGCGGATTTCCGGCATATTTCCGCAAGATTCTCCGTTGCAGAAACCACATACAACCGAACATTTAAGTCCAGCCTTTCGGCAGCTACGTGCCCCACCACACCCCTTTTTGCAGTTACAAGATACCGATTTTAATAAGGAATCGGGAGCTGGTTTTTCCGCCATTGTTATGGGAGTGAGCCCGTAAGCGCCATGCTTCCAACCCCAGTCTTCAGGATTTTTCTCTATGCTTCTCCATTTCTGTACTTGGTGATACGTCCTAAAGGCGTGGAAGTGCGCCGCGTCTTTTGTAGGTGGCAAAGAGGCAAGATTAAATTTGCTTTTCAGCGTAGATTTGGCGAAGCGTTGGAAACGAATCTCTTCCAAACTCTCTTTATCCATGTTGCCACCATATAAAGTTACAAGAAAGCTCCTTTCTATGCTCCTGCGAAACTTGCACCACCATTGTTTCATCAAAAAGGACTTCGGCGGATACGTGCTTTTTTGATCGACGAAGTCTTTCTGTGGTCTTTGTATTTGTATTGCCACCATCAGTTGGATATCCACCAAAAACAACAATTGCGTGGGAACCAAAATGATTTTGCACATATCGAACATATTTGTCACAAATCTCTCCAAACAAATTATTTCGGTGCCACACAACTTTGTGTAGGAGATATCCCCCATCCACCATATTGAACTGGTTATCTCCGAATTGAAATTCATCGGAAAGCGGTGTGAATACGGAATATAAAGATGACTTGGTTCCTTTGCGCATTCCTGCTTCCGAAAAAAGCGACAAAGGAAAGGGGACCAGCTCATATTTAGGGTAATCCTTTATCTCGTCTTCGGATTTCTTAGCAATGCACATCCTTTGAAATAGTATTAGTCGGTTACGGCAAATTGTTTTTTCGCCGACTTTAATGCTGCTATTAACTGCTAGTAGTGGGATAAATTTTATCTTTTTGTTTAAATTTAATTGCCTCAAAATTTTCGTACGTGTTAACCATTTTGTTCAAACCTTTCTAACCCATTTCCCTGGACAAATGACAGTTTATCGTTGCATCTCCAACAAGTCCAGTGCTTATGCAAACAAGGGAATTGATTTCGGGAAAGGGAGGATGCTGAGAAAACCAATGCAACAATTTGTTTAGGTCTTGATCATCTCGTGAGATACGTGAAGCCCTTGCATCGACATGTTGCTCGGATGTATCAAGATGAACGTCGCAATAATTCTCAAAAACTTCGCAAACATTGTGTAAAGATATCATTCCCAAAGTCCAATGAGCCAGTACACTATCGCTGATTCCTCGTCCATGAGTTAGGCCCCCAGAGCTATGCATCATTCGAATTAATGTTTGTTCGATGGTCATGTCGGACCAAATGCCTGACCAACATTTGTCAGTACGCCTAATCGTGAAAAAGCCTTCTGTCGTGAATTTATTGTATTCAACTGGATCCATCTTGAGTTCCAAATCAAAGATACTTTGCAAATAGAGATGAGCACATTTTGCATACAAGAAATAGCCGCTTGTATGAAAATAGGGCAGCATTCTTTGAACAATATTTAGATGCAATTGCCAGTTCCCCATTCTGTGCTCTCGCTACCTGCATATCCGTTAAGGTTTAGGGCAACCAATTAATATAAAATTAAAGTAGAGTCTCTTTAAAAATTATTTCAATATGATTTGCATTTGTTTAAATTATTTATTTTAGTTATTAACAGCCAAATAAAAAATATAATACTTTTTTTTTCAAATAGTGCAACTTTACGGAGCTGTAACTCCTAACATAGGTGTGCTACAAAAAAAATTTTTCTACAAAAACTATAGGAAATTTTATCCTCTTTAACTTTGTATAGAACATCTTTTGTCGTGAAAGCCACCGTTCTTGAGTTATTATCAAAAAACCAAATTGTTGTACCTAAAATCCAAGATGGCGGCTCGAGCGCATGCGCCTCGAGGTCGAAAACTTGGATTTTTCATTAGGGCCCCAAGCCTAACAACATACCAAAAAATTGCTACTACCCCACCTTTTGCATTCAAACACCCCTTTTTGATGCCCACGTACTGGACTAATAGTCCACGCAATTCTAAAACTGGAATATTTAAACCAACAAATTTGAGTGGTAGGTTTTTAGGTTAAAATTCCGTTATAATAAATGAAATGCAATTTAAATTAAAACTTTTAGTTTAATGTTGTCAGTTGTACAAATTGCGGTGGTTCCCACTTAATAAGCCTTGATGTAATTATTTACGCCGAGCTCACGCACAGTCAACAGAATGCAGAAACCGAGCGAATCAAATGTGAAAATTCAAAACTTTACAATAGTTTATCTCCTACATTAATCGATATTTGGTGACCACTCATAGATTAGACATAGATTTAAGTGTTCGGAATGTTGGGTAAGGCCTTTGGAGTAGAAATAATTTCGAAAACAAAAGTTTATTAGTTGTACAAGCGCATTTAAGAGGGCCGTAGATAATGGACGAAGATATGGAGGTGTAAGCACATCAATTATCGATGAAAACGTTGAAAAGTAAATGAAATTGTTCATTGCAAATAGCCGATTCCCTATTGGAGAGGTCGCAGAAGAAGTTGGAATCTCGATTAGGTTATGTGATACAATTTTTAGGGTAAATTTGAATTTGAAACGAGTAGCAGCCAAATCTTTTCCAAAACTGTTGAATTTTTAACAAAAAAGTGTACAGCAAAAACATTTCTCAGGATTCGTTAGCTGAAGTTGCCGAGGACCCAAACTTCCTCAAACGCATCATAACAGGCGATGAAATGTGAGTACATGGCTAAAGCGGCGTTCACAGTTGAAGTGCAGTCTTGCCTTGCTTCGGTAGGACGCTAGCAAGAGCCAATCAAAATTAACAACTATTTAATCATAGAAAAGGATAGAAAAATTGCTTTAATCTAATTGGGGGGAAATCAATTCACCGAAAATCAATTCACTGAAAATACAATTCACCGAAAGAAAATTCGCCGAAAAATAGGGTTTATTGATAGCTTTTTGATAGTAAAAAAAAGATGATGTATTCAAATTTTTACATATCGACAATTAATATTGTGGGATATACCACGCAAATAATCTCCAATATTATTAAAATCATAAGTTTTTATGGCCGATGGGCAGTGGCGGCGTAATTTAATTTTGTAGTGTACGCAAAATAAATTGGCGAGGCCCTCTTCTATATTATGTTTGGTTGAAGAGTCGAACACGAGGTTGCCTGGAGGGGGGTAACAGGGGTGGGTATATTCCGGAATTTTTTTTGGAAAATTTGGTGCAAAATGGATATTTTCAGGTCTAGAAAACCTGTTATTAATTATATATAATTGTGCGAGGCCCGAAACCAAGGGTGCCACTGCCGATGGGACCCTGTTGGTCGCTTAATTGTTGCTGGATTACAATTTTATTTAAACTTTGCTCCGTTTGAATCGCCTCAATAAACCTCCATATATTAGGGTATTTAGTTCCAATCTGGGTTTCGAAGCCAGGGTACGATGACTTTCAGCCTCTTATGTAGGGTATCAAGGCTTGCAAGGTCGTCAACATCAAGTAAATTGATTTCGGTGAAATTCGGTGAATTGTTTTTCGGTGAATTGTCTTCGGTGAACTTTCCGGATGCTGTGTGACACTTGTGTTAATTTATACAAAATTTAGTGTCAAATGGTAACTAACCAATAAAAAAGTATGATGGATCCATTCTAATGGTTAGTTGCTATTTATTAGTACCTACTAAGTTTTGTACAAAATAAACATAAGTGTCACAAAGCCTTAACCAACAGTCCGTACGGTAAATAAGCAGTGTTATCGTGACGTTTTACTCCATTTTCGTGAAAAATCTCGTCAAAAAAGGCCACAATTAAGGGTCGACAATTCATGGATTTTGCAGCATGATAACGCACCAGCTCACGCTTCGCAATTAATTCGTTCATTTATCAGCCTCCGTTAGAGGCGGTCGGAGCTTAGCGGTCACGCAAGTTGACTATGAACGCTAAATACCCGGTTTGAATCCGAGTAAAGTAAGAACTTTCTTCTGGTCGTCTCTCCCTTCGGAAGGAAATGGCAAACCACCGAGGTGTAATCTGCCATGAAAGTTTTTGTCAAAAAGGTCACGACGCTTCTGTCAAGAAGCTGTCTTAGTCATACTAAGAAAAAAATACGACTAAGAAGATCAGCCTCCGTATTCGCCGATATTTGGTGAATGCGACTTCTTCCATTTTCCGAAAGGACATTGAAAGAACAACGTTTCGACACCATAGATATTGATAAAGCAAAAATCGAAGCGAGGAGCTGAAAGTCATACCAAAAGTCGCGTTCGAGAAATGTTTTGAAGACTTGAAAAAAAAAATCTGATGTGACACAATACCCGACTTTCCCATTAAATAAAATACAAGTAGGAAAATAGTAACAAATTAAATATTTTAATTCCCCTTCCTGCTCTAAATTGTCACTCCACAAGCACTTTCAAGGACAAAGAAATGAGCAATTGCGTTGAATTATCCCTCTATATTTTAAATAACCATACACTAATCTGTTACTATTTATAAGAGATGTTTTGAGACTAATTAAATCTCGTTAATCCATTCATGCGCGTCATAAAAAATCAACGAATCCCAAATAAGAGAGGTTTTGGTGGAAGAATTTCAATCAAAATCTAATTAGTTCTTTACACCATTTGTTCAAACTAGTATTGCAAAATTTCAAGTCAATTGGTGCGCGCGTTTGGTCGTAATCGTAGCCGAAAACATCTCCATGACATTGTTTTAAATTGCATTTTCTTCTAGTCATGGTGCAAATACTCTTAGATAGCAGTGATTTTGTCTTTTGAGAAATTCTTGATCTCGTCTTTTTATCCTCATATTTTATCCTCATTTAAACATCATAATTTAATATTATTTAAAACACTAGACTGTCTAGACTGTGCGGCCTGAAGGCCACTAAAACTGTTTTTAAATCGATAATAATTGAACACAGGTGTGAATGAACGTTACGAATAGAGAGATAGAACATTTTGCGACATTTTTATATATCTTATTGGAGAATGGAATAAAAATTAATGGAATTCATTTTTAAACAGGTATATCATAGTCTAGTAATTTTCCTTCATATTATTTTTAGCAAATCATCAAGTTATATATGTTATGTTTAATTATTATCAATTTTCTAAAAATATAATAAAAAACATTTCCGTTAATGACTAATTTTACGTTCAAAACTTGATAATTCTGATAGCATATTAACGTAACCAAAACATTAAAAACTACTACATATGAATATTTAAATATTTCCTTTAATTGATAATAAAGTTATCTTTGATTTTCAAGGTTTGATTATTGAAACAGTGTAAATATTATCTGCATAAAAAATTTTTAAATATTTTAGCTGATGTGTCACTGTCGCTCTGGGGACCAATCTTGTAAACATAATAATACATGTCTGCAAAATATGGATGTGTTGTGTAGTGATAGGCTTCCATTAACCTTTGCTCGCTTGTTTTGGGATCGACAGTTCTTCTTTATCTCCAATTCTGACAATACTTTACAGTTTCAATTTTTTAGGGTACTGCGACATTTGCTTAACCTTTAGTTAGTGAGGTGGACGTCTCCGAGGTAAAGTTCCCATTTGAAATGCATGTAGGAAAGATTCACCTCACTGGTTAAAGGTTAACAGAGTAGGAAATCCTACGAATCGTATGTGTAGAAAACATAAAATCAAAGTTTACAAAAAATTTGGGGGAGGCGGTTCAATGTTCAACAATGAATAAAATGGTTGAGAAAAAGAAGCACTAGAAGATTGCTCGTCAGTTTCATAAACTTTTCAAGCCGTTAAGTGCACATTTGCGTTTCATACAGGCTTGTAAAAATTAAAAATTTTGACACGCCAAAATATTAAAAAAAAATTATCACAAAAATGAAATGCGTTATATAAAATTTAAATTTTATCACATTTTCCTATGTAAATTGTACTTTTGGCAACGGCGGCGGCGCATCGCAGTCTCCCAGAACGTGAACCATAGTAAAAATGTTTTTCTGTTTTAGCGAATAGTAGAACATAAATGCTTTAGTTTGAATCACATTTGAGGAATTTTACTCGAAGTAAATTTCATCAAGTGGAATATTTGCACAGTGCAGCAGTGGCTGATTTAGCTCTTTGGGGTTCCTTCTGTAGATTTCTAGGTACAATTAATTTAGTAGATGTAAACAAAATCAGTGAAGTAGATTTGCAAGTACCATAGCATCGGGTTGGCAATGAAATTTATTGTTGGCAGAGTTTTAGGTACTAAATCGCTTATGTTCGATAAATGTAAATTGCGTTCATTTAATGTTAATTTCAACTTATTAAATTAGTCGTGTCAACTTAACATCAGGTTTAAAATATACGACGCAAATTGTAAAAATAAATCTGTTTCATAAACAAATGATTTAAATAGTTGTAAGGTTCAAAAGTATTACAGTTCTACCACAAAATTGCAAGTTTTCTTTTTTATAATCCAATTAATTTGACATTTGCTTGCAATAGACTTGCCAACTACCTATTGCTCAATTGCAATGTAATTATTTTCAGTTATAAATATTAACATTTTTGGAATACCAATTTTGATTGATTGTTTGTTTAAAAATATTAGTAAGGATGAAAATAGAGTGAGCGGTCATAACTTGTTAATGAATATAAATTTAAATTCCATTTAATAATAATTAATAGAATTTATGAGTAAGCTGTTCCATCCACTTATTGAACAATGGATGCACACAGCTTCTTAATTTGCATGCAAGATCAAATTAAACTACCATTTACGTCACTAACAATTTAATTTAGAACAAGTTACTGATATATAGCAATTTCTCCATTTACGAGGTTTCCATTACACGAATTCAGTAAATGACTGCATTTGACGCTTTTGGGCCAGTCGCAAAATATTTTTAAATGCCCCCCCCCCTCGGGCTATAACTATTATGAAATTTTTCTAGGAAAAATACAAATTGCTTGTTTAACAAAATTTGACTCCTTCTTTGATATTTTGGAAGATATGCCGCACTAGTGGTATCTCTCTCCAATGGGGTCGAAACCCGAAGAAGTACATCCCATTTTTCTTAATATTTAACTAAAATTTTAGTCTAATAAATAGAATTAAAAACTGACCATGCCGTGTAGTTCTCATAGGTCCTAATACGGACTTGGTCAGATTTTGCCGTAAGCCCATACTTAGAGGCCCCCTCTAAATATTTTCACTACCTCTACAGCAGCGATTTCCGAACTAGAAGGCGCGGACTGGTGCAAATGGAGGTTCAAAATTAAATTTTTTTCAACGGGGGCGTAGAAACACAAAATTTGGAAACCACTCCGCTAAGTAGTGAATTTTGAGGGAGGGGGAACAGCAAAAATTTTAATTTGATCTTGGTAAATATATTAGCGTTAAATTTGTCAACATGTAACAAATTTTTGCATTTGTTACGTGGTTCTACTTTTCTACAAACACTCCAAAAATAGTGAAAACATTTTAAACGAAAAGGGGTCGTTTTCTGCGGGAGTTAAATTGTAACATTTTCTTTAAAATTTTTGAAAATGTAAATTTATTAATGTTAAATCTGCAAATATCCTATTGTAAAGAGTCATTTATTAAGGAGACAGACAGAAATGAAAATTAGTTTGTTTAGAATTTTTGAAACTTAGTAAATATTGTACTCTACCAGAAGCTTTTAAAATAAATTATAGTAATAAATTAAATGGTCGGAGAAGTAGCACAATAACAACGATTACCGGCAAAGACAATCCTATGCTCCGGCTAGGAACGACTCTTATCTTCACTTTGGGTTCACCGAACACACCAAAGGATGCCTTATAAAATATTCAAAATCAAATTAAACAACTTTAATATTCCAAAAAGATAATTTTTTGTGCCATGAAAACTTTGATCCAACTACCAACAGATTACTCTTAATTTAAAATTTGAAATATGGGATCTGCAAATCCTGACTCACCCTTCTTTCGCTTGTGCAAGGGGACATTTCTATTATTCAAAATTTTCTTACCGCTTGCACGCACGGAGGAATAAAAAAAAGAAAGCTATCAATCAATCAAATCAATCAAATAGAAATCACAAATGAATAAAAGAAGTTTGTGGTAGATATAATTTTATTCATAGTGGTTGGGAGTGGCTAATAATGTGCAGAAACGAATATTCGTCATTTCAGTTCTATGTTTGGGTCAAGTGGAGGAAATGAGTGACAAGAGTTCTCTCTCCACATTTGCCGCGCAAGCCAAAGCGACGTGCCAACCACTATGAATAAAATTACCTCCTACCTTGTTAAATTTTAGCCTGTCATTAATGTCACACCACCTCAATTCTTCTTTGTTGACAAACAAACAAAAATTCTAACTTCCAAGATAGAAGTTGATATTCAATTCTATTTAAAATTATTGACTTTGGTATCCCGAAATAAAGAAAAACCAATCGAATTCTTCCAACAAACTCCAAACGAAACTTTCTTGAAAATCATGCAAAATCTAAATCATCAAATAGGTAAGGTCTAAGGTTGCTCCTAACCTTAAAATATTAAACTAAGTTTTCACTTATCCCAAATCATCCAGAAATAAAACCATAGAAACAGATAATTTTCCAGTAAACCAACAAAATATGATCCTCGGTCCATCCAAAAACATCAAATGTGTCGCAAAATTCACAATAATCTACCAAACCTGACCGTGAGGTTATACGACTAAAAATCTCCAGATAATTGCTTTTTAATAACCGAAGTATTACCCGTATCCAAGAAAAACGTAAAATAATATTCAAAATCTTCCGGAAACAAGTTTGACTCCAGAAACCAAAATTTGGAAATTCACAACAGACCAAATTATCACGTGCGTTCTTCCCAAAATGGTCGCCGGAAAGTCAATTAATCAATTATTGAACCGGTCTTTTCCATGATAGAAGCGAGCGACTTACACTATTGCGCCACGCCCTTTTCACTAATCAAATTAATTTCAGGTACGGTAAGGGTTAATCATTCAATGACTAGAAAAGGACAAATTTCCTTTCCCTAAATCCCACCATAAGTAAACAATTTGTTGGTGGAGTTTCCCAACATTGAAAACTGAACTTTAAAAACAAACTCCACCACAAAATTTTCATCTTTTCCTTAAAAATTCAAAATAGAAATAAACTGAAACTTGGTGTCATCCTTCGTCATATTTGTACAGTTTTTATCGCAAATTGTATAAGACAATAATATTATGTTACTGTTTACTTTTAAATACTGCAAAAGTAGTGAGAAAATTCTAAACGGAAATGGGTGATATTTGATGGGTGGGGGGGGTTAAACAATAATAATGCAATATTTTGTAAATGTATTACTGTTAAGCTTGTAAACGCTTCAAAAATAGTTTAGTAATAATAATAATTCTAAGCGCCTAAAAAGGGGGTCAGCGATAAAAATTTTGTTTCAAATTTTTAAAACTTTGTGTGTATATTGCAGATCTACTTGTCAATATTGTAAAAATAGTGAAAAAATTCATAATGTTTGGGTGTGGCTTGGAGGGGACGGTAAGCGATGAAAATTTTATTTAAAATTTTTCAAACTTGGTAAAAATATTAGTGTTAGACTTGTGAATCCTACAAAAATAGTGAAAAAAATTCTAAACGGAAAAGGGGCAGTTTATGGGTGGGTTAAATTGTAAAAGTTTTGATTGCAAAGGGGAGAATTTTGAAGAGAGGTTAGCAATAAAAATTTTGTATTAAATATTTGAAACTAATAAATTAAATGTAATTAGCAATTTAAATAATTTGAATAAATTAATATTAAATGTAGCCCGATGTTGTAATTTTATATTGGTTAATTATCAATGTTATTTTTTTGTCTCACGTTTTTAATAATTAAATTAAATAATTTTTTTTATGCTGAGAGTTCCTAAATCTAATTGAAATATTTATGGCCGAGATTATAAACGTCGAATAAAGTTTAAAAACTCTAAAATTTTAACCCCAGTCAATTCCAACAGGTAGGTTATTTTTCAAGGGAGGGTAAGATTTCACAAAGCACAAATCATAATAAAATGTCGGAAAAGTGATCCTAACCTAAACGTAAGATATTAAAAAAATGTAATATGTAATAACCATATGTCCAAAATTTGAAATTGATAAGGCGATTAATATTTTAATTCAGTGGTACAGAGTAACACAAACAAAAAAGTCACAAATTAAACTAGTATGTCATTTTGTCCTTATGTAAACGCGTAATGTCATTTTAGGTATATATTTCCAAACTGATTTCTCTTCTATAATATAACAATATTATGTACCTATTATTACATTTAATAAAAAAAATTTTAAATTTATTTTGCTAATTTCCTAAGGGACCTGGTTTGACTAGGGTCGACGGCAGGCGGCATTGTTACACTATATTGCGATGTTCTGATCTGTTTACAAACAGTTTAATTGTTTTTATTGGTTTTACTGCGATGTTAATTAATTTATTGATAAAAAAATTACAACAAATTGCTTTGTTTTTAAAAATTTGATAATTTAGTTTCATTCTTTTTTGATTAAAAAAAAATTATTGCACAGGACATGAATTATATAAATGATAAATATATATGTTAGCATAAGCAAGGATTACTAAGCCATACAACCTGAGTCCGGACCTGTACGTTAGAATAAGCGAGGACTACTAAGCCATACCACCTGAATACGGACCTGTAATGAATACGGTCCTGACTAATAATTTTAAATTAAGTGTTGATTAAGTAATACCAACCTAAGTTGGTATTATGAGGGCGGTAATCAACTGAGGTATACTATACCGGAGAATAATTATGTAATAACAAGTAAGATAGAAATAAAGTAATAACGGTAATAAATCGTAAGTACGAAAAAGTAAGTAAAAAGGCTTGTTTTATTTTATTTTACTGTAATTTTTGGCTAACGCTAACATCAGAAGTGGAGATTCGAGCATACGTTTAACCACAAACGGTGATTTAGGAGATCAGATTGGATTAAATCAGATCGAAATATTCGTGTTTTGTTTTGTGTTTTATTTTATTTTGTGTGTGTTTATTTTATTTTGTTTTGTTGTTTTATTTTTTTTTTCCCCCGTTCAATATGGGTCAAAATACAGGGGATGTTCCAAATAATACAATCCAAAATCCTGGTGGAAATCAGATGGATTTTGAACAAAATATGCAAATATTTTTTAAAGAAATAGCTAATTTTCGACAAAAGTCAACAAGTGAAAATAACCAATTCCCTGTTACCTTACCGGATCATGATCCAGATAGTAGCGAATTTTCAACGGACGAATGGATCGACCACATAAACAGTTTGAAGGAGCTGTCTCAAGTACCCGATCATATAATGATCTTGAAAGCGGGAAACGCTCTACGAGGAAACGGTAAGAAATTTTTTGATGTTTGGAAACCTTTCAACAGGAGTTGGGATAATTTCGCGTATGATCTGCGTATAAATTTTCCAAATCAAGAAACGTGGCACACGAAGTTAGTTAAAGCCGCGACTATGGAAAGTGCTGATTTCGATAGTTTATGCGAATATGCGATAAAAAAAATTCGTAGCATTTATCAGTACGAGCCACAATTGATCTGGGAGAAAGTTTTATGTCCTGTGATTGGTGGGATAACAAATGATACAATTCGACAGAGAATGCGAACAAATCGACCAAAAGACCAACAAGAACTAATGCTTTTGCTACGCCAATGCGATAATGAAAACCAAGATGATCAGAGGAGAAGAACAAAACGACCTAGGATGAACACGATAAACACCACGCGACCTGATTGGGATAATGAATCTCAAAGATTAAAACGATGTTTCAAATGTGGTAAACCAGGACATCTCAAAGACGCATGTAGAAGTTTACCAAACTCAAGGTACTCACAAAGAAGTCCAATACAAGACAGATGTTATAAGTGTGGAGAAAAAGGTCATGAAAGAAAAAATTGTAAAAATGCCCCAGATTTGATTAGCCCGCAAACTCATGCAAAAAAAATTAATAACCAAAACATCGTTCCTCAATGTAATTTTTGTCAACGATTGGGGCATGCTGAATCTGATTGTTTTAAAAAGAATGGACATCCCAAGATATTTTGTTTAAATAATAGATGCGAGATCACGCCAACCGCTACGGTATCAACTAACAACACGAAGCAAGAATTTAGCTATTTGATAGATTCCGGAGCAGATCAGTCTATAATCCATCATTGCGTAGTAAAAAAAATTAATGGTAAAATGATCATATGTTCTCAAATCCTGTCTGGATTTGGAATAGATGTAGAGACCTTGGGAATTTGCCGACTATACATTGCGCTTCAAGAAGTCACTCTTGAAATTGATTTTCTAGTTGTACCGGATAATACCATTCCTGGTGTAGACGCATTGATTGGGTGGGAGACGATTCAACGTCCGGGATTACAAGTGGTCGTGAGAAAGTATGGTTTGGATTTAAAACTTTCACCAATAGTAAAACCTCAAATTCGAAGTGTACTAAATAATAACGAATTGTCAGGACTGGACGAGAAATGGAAAAAACAAATTCAGAAACTTTTGGACTCTACTCGCAACCAAATACCGCAAGCAGTAACCACCGGAAAATTAAGAATAACTTTAACCGATGATAAGCCAGTAGCATTTCAACCTAGGAGACTAGCATACAGCGAACGAACACAGCTGAAGACAATAATTCAAGACTTATTAGACCAAAATATAATTAGAGAAAGTTCCTCACCTTATGCTAGCCCCATCGTGCTAGTTAAAAAAAAAAATGGATCGTTACGGCTATGTGTTGACTATAGGGAAGTAAATAAAAAAACTGTTCGAGATCGTTACCCGTTGCCAAATTTAAGAGATCAACTCGATGCATTAGGAAAGGCAGTCTACTTTACCACTCTTGACATGAAGGATGGGTTTCATCAAATAGAGATTGAAGAAGACAGCAAGAAATACACCGCTTTCGTTACACCTGACGGTCACTATGAATACAACCGAATGCCGTTTGGATTTGCAAATGCACCATCTTGCTACCAACGAGCTATAAATAAGGCTCTGGGAAATTTAAAGGACACAGTGGCACAGGTTTATTTAGATGATGTTATGATAGCTTCCGAGACAATCGAACAAGGATTCGAAAATTTAAAAAACACGTTGGAAGCGCTATCTAAAAGCGGATTTTTACTTAACCTAGAAAAATGTACATTTTTTAAAAAGGAAACTGAATATCTTGGTGCCATAGTAGGGCAGGGCATTATAAAACCGAGTTTAAGGAAGATCGATGCGTTAGCTGGTACTAAACCACCAAATGACGTTAAGGGGATTAGACAATTCATGGGTCTAGCTGGATATTTTAGACGCTTTATTAAAGATTTTTCATTAATTACTGCCCCTATCACTCAATTGCTAAAAAAGAATGAGGAATTCAAATGGACAGTCAAGCATGAAGAGATCCGGCAGATAATTATCAACATTTTGGTAAACCAACCAACGTTAAGAATATTTAATCCAGAGCTACCAACTGAATTGCATACTGATGCAAGTTCTGTTGGAATCGGTGCGATTTTGATGCAAAAGGAAGAAAATGTAATAAGACCAGTTGCATACTTCAGTCGAAAAACGACTGAAAGTGAATCTAAATATCACTCGTATGATTTAGAAACACTAGCGATTGTTGAAGGGACGGAACACTTTCGAGTCTATTTATACGGATTGCATTTTACTATCTATACAGATTGTAATTCCGTAAGAGCAACTGCATTAAAGAAAGATTTACATCCGCGAGTGGCTAGATGGTGGATGAAGCTTCAAGATTTCGATTTTGAAATAGAATACAGACCTGGGTGCAAAATGGGACATGTGGACTATCTAAGCAGGAATCCACTAATTCGGAGGATACAAAGAACTACGAAAGCTGATACGATAATAGAGCATCAAGCAAATGATCCATTTTGCCAAGAGTTAATTACAAGTCCTAATGACAAATTTGTAATAAAAAATGAAATTGTTTATCATCAAGAAATCAAAGGAAAGGAAGTCATGTTAAAATGTTATGTACCGATATCAGCTCGATTAAAAGCAATGAAAATATATCATGATGAAGCTACGCACATAGGATGGGACAAGGCCATCATACGAATGAAAGAAGAGATATATTGGCCCAAAATGGGACAAACATTTAAAAAGTACATCAGAAACTGTAGGTCGTGTACCCTTGGAAAATCTCATACAGGATCAAAAAGTGGGAAATATCAAGAAGGTGAAAAAGCAACCGAACCAATGCAGGTATGGCATATTGATCATGCAGGACCATTGGTAAAATCTAATAACTGTACTGAAATTTTGGTTGTCATCGATGCGTTTGCAAAATTCTGTATGCTTACTCCGATTGAAAACAAAACTGCGGAGCAATCAGTAATAGCGCTGAAGTCATTATTCAGAAAGATTGGGAAACCGAAAAGGATTATAGCGGATAGGGCACGTGCATTTACGTCAATTACATTTCAGAACTATTTAAAAACAGAAGACATCGAATTACACTTCATAGCAACAGGAGTACCACGAGGAAATGGTCAGGTAGAAAGAGTAATGCGAACATTGTTCAATCTAATGCGGAGCTCTTTAAATAATGAAGATGAACACAAATGGATTACGATATTACCACGAATTGAAGCAGTATTAAATGAAATGGTATGCTCGGCAACAGGATTCTCGCCAAATGCACTCATGTTCGGAACCAGAAAACGATTACCGGCGGAGGAGCTATTTTTGAAAGGAATTAAGGAACAGAATTTGGAAAGTATGGATACAATGAGATTAAAGGCAAACCAAAAATTAGTACAAGGAAGACACATACAACAAGAAGAATTTGATACAAAAAGACTTAATGCGATTCTTTTTAAAATTGGTGATAAAGTAGTAGTTCAGGACACGCAAAAAGCGGGATCGGGAAAACTAGGCAACAAATTTTTGGGACCCTATGAAATTATAAAGATTTTGCCTAATGAACGGTACGTACTGAAACGATGTAATAAAAACACAAAAGTGACGAAAGTTGCGGCACATGAACAATTAAGAACTTGGCCATCGGATCAGGCATTGGTATTATGAGTTGAAAAAAACAAAAAGGTTGTAAATTTTATTTTTCTTCTTAATTTTAAAAGATAATAAAAAATTATTATTGAATTATTATGGCGGAATTATTATGGCGGTTAGGCCGGAATTATTATGGCGGTTAGGCCGGAATTATTATGGCGGTTAGGCCGGAATTATTATGGCGGTTAGGCCGGAATTATTATGGCGGTTAGGCCGGAATTATTATGGCGGTTAGGCCGGAATTATTATGGCGGTTAGGCCGGAATTATTATGGCGGTTAGGCCGGAATTATTATGGCGGTTAGGCCGGAATTATTATGGCGGTTAGGCCGGAATTATTATGGCGGTTAGGCCGAAATTTTTATGGCGGTTAGGCCGGATTACTTATTATTATATCGGCAAAGCCGAACTACTTATTATTACGACTTTACGACTAATTTATTATTTATTGTGCAACATTAACTTTAATTATTTTTCAGGATTATTAGGATTATTATTACGACTGTACGACTGATTATTTATTGTATAACATTAACTTTGATTATTTTTCAGGATTATTAGGATTATTATGGTGAATTATTAGGATTATTATTACGACTGCAAGACTGATTATTTCGGCGGCATGACTGATTATTTATTGTGCAATATTAATTTTGATTATTATTTTTCCTTATATCGCCGGTAAAATCGTGACACGGTAATGAGCAATGACTAGGACAACAATGGTGATTCACAAGCACTAATTGACAAGAAATTGATAAATTGGCCTTACAAAATTTGGGATGAGAGCAAGATTATGTCACGAGGACGCGACAATTGCAGGAAGGCCGTGTTAGCATAAGCAAGGATTACTAAGCCATACAACCTGAGTCCGGACCTGTACGTTAGAATAAGCGAGGACTACTAAGCCATACCACCTGAATACGGACCTGTAATGAATACGGTCCTGACTAATAATTTTAAATTAAGTGTTGATTAAGTAATACCAACCTAAGTTGGTATTATGAGGGCGGTAATCAACTGAGGTATACTATACCGGAGAATAATTATGTAATAACAAGTAAGATAGAAATAAAGTAATAACGGTAATAAATCGTAAGTACGAAAAAGTAAGTAAAAAGGCTTGTTTTATTTTATTTTACTGTAATTTTTGGCTAACGCTAACATATATTAAAAATTGTAAATACTGAAAATAATTAGATTTTTTATTTAACGAGAAAAATAAATATTTGAAAAAGTAAACACCCAATCATGCCGTTCCTTTACGGGATAGGCATCAGATTAACTACACCATTAGAGGGTTAGTTTTTTAGTAGGTACGATTTTAGAGTAGGCATACCAAGTTTCCGTACTAATACCCGTGATTATTAAATCATTATGAGCAATGCTTGTAAATTAATACAATTTAACATGGAATCCTAACCATGGCACAAACAAATTTGGATACGAGCGGAATTCAAATGCTGGATCCTTTAGTTAAAACTCCATCAACTCGAAATACTACACCAAGTAGCAGTGGCATAGTTAGCACCAAGTATGCTGCATATCAAATATATTTTGCTCAAAAATTACATTTTTTACTAAAGTTGATAAGGATAGCGAGTCTTCCCAGCTATTAGACCCTGTATTATTGCTACAGCTGATACAGTGGTAGCGACGCCTCTGCCAATGAGAAGGTACAAAATTCTAATGTATAATTTATTAATACGAACCCATAAAGATTTCTCTTTCGACGCGGTTACTGTGCCACTTGTTGATATTTTTCTCTTGTAAATTAAAATAGTAAAAAATAGCAAAAGACTAAGTACGAGCACAAAAATATATGAGCTTGATTTTTTAAAAACTGAATGATTTATTTATGCGAAGTTAAACTATGGAAATTATTGAATTATTAGTGTACACAATTTAGCTTATCGTTTAGAAAAAAAAAAAAAAAAAAAAAACAAAGTGATAGCAGTATTAGTAATTCACACTTTACACTCTAGAATTTTAAAGTTATTTATCAGTTCTTTGTATAGTATGCAAAATTATTGTAATAGGAAATGAATGAATCATAATATAAATTTAAGTTGAAAACAAGAACAATATTGTAGGTACCGTAAAAATTATACATGAAATGTTAAAATTTTATTTATAAAAAGTAATATATCTAAAGAGTAAACCGATGACGCGTTTTATTTGTTTATATTAAAATTATCCATAGGCGTATTTTTTTAACTTTCTTAAATTTATAATTTCTGATTGATTGTATCATTAACTAATTAACATATCACCAAGCGCCATGTATAAATAATTGAAGTACAAAATAGTGCTGTTCTCATCCTCATGATGAAGCTCATCATCTTCTAAAAAGATTTGATAAGCAAAATACTGAAACGGTTCAATTTCCAATTCAAATTAAAAATTATACGAGGGTGCAATTTATGGTTATGAAAGCTGCACTATGGAATATTTGTTTTGTTCAATTTTATAAATGATTTTCCATTGGTATCTTTAGGATATTTTTAGGTTAGGTTCTTTAAATGTCAAACGTTTCTATGTTTTTATTTGACAGCTGTCATTTGTAATCATTAAAATAATTGAAATTTAGTAAAACAAAGTTGTGTTTAATAAAAATTGTATACATAATCGCTCAAATGAGCAAAAGCAATTTTGAATTTAATGAAAAGTTTAACGAAACTAGGTCAGTTCAGAAAATAATTACACCTGCACGTTTAGTATAGACCGTCATTATCATCACATTTTGTGTAAACAATTACGTTCTCCAAAAATAGTGAATTTTGCGTTTTTTGAGCCACCACCTAACCTCCTTCAGTTATTACAGGTCACAAAAAGGGCGAGCGTATAGAAGCGTGTCCGAATCAGCGTCGCGTCGCGCGTGGTGAGCCTAAGAATTTGTTGTTCATGCTCAAATTTGTTGTTCAAATGTATTTTCTTTGCAAAAAATGAAATTCTATTAATCTTAAAAGTTTTCAAATTTCATGTCACAAAAAGACGCCATCTTAAGTTTTTTATTTCTTCTCAAAATTTTGAGAGCATTTTTGGCCGTCGGCCGTCTTTGGCAAAAAACCTTCATAGCTTGCGTTAAAAATTCACCTTAATTAGCAAATTCAGTTTGCAACAGCAAAAAGTTAATAACATGAGGAAACCGAATTCGTTCATCTAATTGTGGCGCACGAAAGTAATTCTGAATTAATTCATCTTAAAAATGCGGAAATTACTACTTTTTTTTGCCAAATTTCAGAAATAAAAATGTTACAGTATAAAGTTTCAAACGTTTTTCTCTATTTGTGATAGAAAATAATTAATTTGACCCAAGCATGGTCATCATGCTTTGCTCGATAAATTACAATTAATTATAATTTATTATAAAATACTTGAAATATTTCTGATAATATTACTTAATTATCTACATATTATTTTCTATTCACAATTACTGTAGGAAATCGTTTTTTTAGGATCCAAAGCCCGTGTGACACTTGTACTATTTTCTTAACAAAATAGTGAACAAATTCTTTGCGAAATTTCATGACAAATTTTGTTACGTGTCATACTAAAAATTTTGTTCTGAATTTTGTGAAGAAATTTGTCCACAAATTTGTGTGACTTGAGCTGAAAAGTTGTAAAATTCGTTTGGAATAAAAATGTAAGAACTGACTACCTGAATTAGGGTTGGTCCGTTTAATCCCTACTCGTTTACAAAATAATAGGAGCGGGGGAGCAGAAAGTGGTTCAACTGAATTTAAATAGCATTTTATATAACAAAAGTATTAATAAATAAACAATTTTCAACATTATTTTTCATAAAAGTATTTTTTTACCGATAGGCAAAATTATACCTGAAAAGCGTGCTTTCTTTGCAGGGATGATTTTATTCAATCACTAGGTGGTTCAGGCGGCCGAAGGCCTTCGGCCGCCTTAACCACCTATGAATGTCGGATGTGGTTGTTCGGCCTTCCGCGTCACAGGGTTGAGAAATAGTGAGAATCTCGTTAATCCATTCGTGCGCGTCACTGCTAATTAGATAGTGGGTGATAAATCCCTTTTGGATAGGATTTCCGTAAAACCCGTTCTTAGTGTTCACCTACGTCATATAAAGAACTCGTGTGCAAAATTTTATGCTTCTAGACCCACTGGTTTAGGCTGTGCGTTGTCTGTCAGTTTTGGTTTTTATTAAGTGGAATATGGGCAATCAAAATTGTTTCATTTGACCACATACTCAACTATTCCTCCACTACTATATTATGGCAGGTCAACCAACTAATTACTATGATTTTATTTGGTTACACATTATATTTTAATTATCAAATTTACTAATTTTATACTTATATAGTTGGGCAATTATAATACATTAGATTAGCATTAGCATTATACATTAGATTAGCTTTATATTAAAATAATATCTATGAAATTTCTTTTAATAATTTAAATTTTTATGACCGTGCATTTTATACTGGCCCTACTGTATTAAAATAAGTTTTGCGGATAGGGCAGTAACCTTAACCGCAAATTAAATAATAATAAACAAGAAATTTGCGTCACTGAAAATTGGCCCTAAAATTTACCAAAAAACTGAAAAATACATAAACTGGCATTTAACAACATTAAATTGGCTGTAGCCATAAGTTTAGCCCCGCCTTCCTTCGAGAGGGAACTTAAATGTTCCTCTCCAGGAGCGAATACAGAAAAGTTGCACCCCACAAACCCCTGCTTAATCAATAATGGAATATTTATTGTCCAAGTAATGTTTAATGCACGGAACCAATTAACCGGGATCTCTAAGACAGTCCACTCATTAAAAATATCACTCAAGGCCTACGAAACTCCTGAAATCTTTGAAAATGGGGATCTCTGAGACAGTCTACTTATTAAAAATATCCCTCTATGCCCACAAAACTTCTCAACAGGAATCTTTGGAAATGTGGGTCTCTGAGACAGTTCAACTCATTAAAAATGTACTCCAGGGCTAATACAAATATATAGCACTAATCTACGAGTTTAACGGTTAACGGATACTGCAAAAATGCAATTTTTTTATTAAATGCCTTTGTTTACAAAATGTTTATTTTTTGAGACACCCTATATTTAAAGTGGTCTTCCGCCCGGTGGCGAGGTGAGTTTTTCCCCTCCGGTTTTTTTTATGGCAAAGCAAAGCAACAAGCAAAGTATTATTAATTGGGTATAATCAGTGCCCAATTTTCGACACAATTTTTCATCTAAAATTTAAAAGTTTTAATCCAAATCATTTGAAAAATAAAAAACATATTTCAATTCGAAAATTATTGTTAACACTGGCCTAACCTTTTTTTCAATCTAAGCTCTGGAGCAGAACGATTTTGTTATTTTATGGTTTCTTTTGTTTTTCGTTTAACGTAATATGTTACAAATTTTATGTTAAAATTATAATTGGCTTAGTGTTAATTGAATTTTGTTTACAGTGATTGCAAAGGCAAGTTCGTGACACTGAGGTCCGAGGTCGATTAAAATTAGAAGAGTATCGCAGGAATGCATGCAATATAACTTTTGCGCTTCAGAGTAGGAGTGACGCGCATGAATAGACTAACGAAATGCCATTGCTTTTTTTTAGACAAATTGTTTTATTTCATGTAATTAAGAAGTCTTGAGTACATTGTGCACGCCGCATATGGGCGCCGAATCATAGGGGCGGCCAAAAACGTAAATTACTTTTTTCTGTAATTTGTATTGAATCAGTATGCTACACATAAGTGATGTTACAATACCATAAAATTAATGTATGGTAAAGTCATGTGATGACTACATTTCGCACGTTGGCTTGAATAGTGGCAAAGGTTAGAATAGGTGATTTTGAGTAAACAGCGAAAATTTAGGTGTTATTTTAACAGCAATAATATATAGGCATATTTTGCTATAAAAGGTTTTCTATTCATTTTAGAGTTGTGCCACTATTTTAGTTCAATTAAGGGCCCAAAAATCTACTTAAATCAATAAAACATGAACACGAAATTTTTCCACTTGTGCCATTATTCCGGCCAACGTGCGATTTCTCATCTGATATTTATAAATATTGTTTCGCTTATAATGTACTCGTACATTATCACGTTTGGCATACTGTACCTTGTCTAGTAACATTAGGGTCCTAATAATAATTACAGTGGTCAAAAATTGAATTTTTAACTGATATGAGAAACTATCCTATCCTATCGTGCAGCGCTACAACCCTGAGGTGGTTGTTGGCTGACGCTAATAATATTAGCTTTTAATATCAAATGGTTTTCATGGCCTTGTATTTTTACCTACGACGGGGAGCCAGCCGACGAAGAACTTCCAACCTGGAGGACCAGAGAGACGGCTAAAATAGAGTTCTTACTCAACTCGGATTCGAACAGGGTGTTTAGCGTTCATAGTCAACTTGCTTGACCACTATGCTCCGACCGTCTCATATGAGAAACTTTAAATGATAAAAATAAGTCAAATGCGGCAAAAATATTATCCGACAGACCAGCGCACACAACAGCTACCTCAGCTATCCAGGAAAACTTGGCGTATTCGCAATTTATTAATTTTCGGTAAAATTTCAATTTGCACAGTTTATTATTTTAGAGCGATTTTGTATTATTTGGTAGTGATTTTTGATGTCTAAGGGGTGGGTCATACAGTGATAACCGATTATTATCACTCTGTGTCTAGTCTAGATCATAATTACGGCTTCATCAAGTTGACATCTTAAAGACCACTGCTCAGCTAATCAATTTTGAATAAATTTTATTCGATGTTATTGCTATGGACAGAGGTAATGATGCGCACGAATGGATTAATAGACCTGAGGATTGCTTAAATTATTTGATCAGCAGAGAATCTTATTCATCAGAGATAAAAAAGTAAGATCGAGTCAAATGTGTCAGGGAGTGGAGTTGAAGAAGAAGGTTCCTTGAAGGAAGAGTCATAGGCAGAATAGTCAAAATTAAACTAAAGAATTGAGGAGAGGCTATAAAACTCTATTATTTCCTGTGTAATTGAGTAGATCCGAAAATATTTTCCTTTTTAAATTAAACAAACATTACATTATTTTGAAAATAAACTAAATGTCTTTTATACTATTATAAATGAAAATTAAATTGTTTATTAAATTAGTTAAATAAATTGTTTGTAATCTCGGCCGATAATCAAATAGCATGGACAGTTTTATCAAGAATATCAGTTGGGATCGTCCAAGATGAAACGTTTGGCTGATAAAGTGATCACAAAGGAAGATGAGAGGGCGTAGACAAAATCCGGCGCAGTAGACATCGCGTGACACCCAATTCCACCAATTGACACCAACATAAGCACGATTGTACGAGTTTTGGTTTCTACGCATTAGCTCCACCCTCTCATCTTCTTTTGCGACCACTTTACAATTTATTTCAAGACGGAGGCGTAAAAGTAAAGAACATAAAAGTTTCTACATTTACTTGTTACAAACAATCTTTCTTTTGTAACATTTTGAATTCATAAGAACTGTGTAGATTTTGTACGGAGTTATGGAAAAAACATAGTTTTAAGGGATGATTTTCGAAACCGTTAACGTACAGAACCCAAAATGTAATCAGTTCGTTGTATGAACGAAAGAATAAATTAAATTACCGAAAAAATTGTAGGTTAGAGTTATCATGTCTATAAATAAACAAATGGACACATGGACAGATGAAAAAAAAATTGGGGACCTAATGTGTGGCCATACCGATGTAATTTTCTTATCTGTTGTATGTAAAATATAAACCATATATTCCATTATATTTTACTTGATTGAGTCCACGCTGTATATATCCCAATTAAGTAAATTAACAAGTAATTGACATGAATAGAAAAACAAAACAATATTCGCCAATTTACGCGTTCTATTTAAATCATTGTAACTAAAAGATCGAAAAGTTAATTGTGAAAAATAAAAAAAATGGTTTAACACTATGATTGTGCGTGATTATTCTAAACATACCCTCCTGATTTAGGGGGCCGTCCTATAACTTTATCTGGTGGTTTAGGTAAAGGATAATCTTGCACATTTAAGTCTATAATGCTAGGATCCATTTCCAAAATCATCTGGAGATCATCATCAATTCCTAAATTTACTTTCAAATTCATCATTGGTATTGAAGCATTAAACGCAATTACATGACTTCTATTTAAAACGTCGATTGCGCTAACCGAACTAGACATTGCTGGAATTCCCGAAACTTGCATTATAAAATATTTAGAAAACAACAACAAATACAAAAGTTACAAGTTCCCGCGGGACTTTTCAATTGAACTGATTCGTTCCTCAGTGTCCCTCAGAAAATTGAAGGTCTCGGCGGGCTATTTTTGATCACCATTCCACAAATAATTTTTGTTTTCTGACGTTACAATTCAATTGTATAAATTTAAATTTTAGAATGTTTAAAGATCGATACACTTTTCCTTATTTACTTATTTTTTTTTTTTACTCGTAGGTATAAATAAATTGTAGAAGTTTTTAGTGTAATTTTTAACGTCAATAGACAAACTGATAAGAAGATACTACGTTCCTAGTAAACAATCTGATTTTTGTATTAAACGAATTTTTCTTTTGATGTAGGTAGTTGGTTTGTTATAGGTTTTTTATTTTCCCGCTTTATAATGACATCAACAATATCAACATTGAAGAATGAAGCGCGAAACTCACGTGAGCGTTTAATTTTATATTGGAAATATTCCCTGATTTAAGTGTTTCTTACCTTTCAGTAATGGGTAATGTTTTTGAGGTAAGTTCATAAAATTCCTGATTTTTCGGCGTTTTTAAAAGTTCTTCAAAATCAATGGCACTGTCCAAATCGAAATCGTCCGATATAAGGTTCGATAAATCGAAACCTAAATCTATGCCGGACTCTGTCATGTTATTATCCATTTTAAGTTTTGTATAAAAACAACATCACAGGTACACAATATAAGGTAATATTGCCATATGTCGGCCTCGTTAAAAAACTGAAAGTCGCGACCAAAATAAAAGACTGCGCGAATGCCTTTACCACATAATATTCAACGTCAATGTGAAAAGTGTGCTGTTATTATATTCGTGATAATTCGATGGGATTCGTTATTATTATCATTAATTATAATTTAAGCGCGAAAGTAAATTAAAATTTTACTTACTGTTCTCAGATAAATAATTGACGTGTATTACAAATAACAATTTTATTAAATGTCCCACTTCATTTTGCTAACGAGCACATTTTTGTTAACATTGCATTATGCTTATTTGGCATATTTTCATTTTATTGTCACACTTTTCGTAAGTAGTTATTTAAAATAATTAGTCGACCCATAATAATGAATAATTTTGTGGTAATTTTTTTGATTGTTTTAGGACAATCTTTACTTATTAAGTCTCAAAACAATAAAGGCGATTTAAGTCATTTATGGCATCAATACAAGGTAAAGTATTATTATTATATAATAATTATATAAATAATAAGATTAAAATTATTAATAGGCAAAGTTTAATAAAACATACTTTGGATTCCATGAAGATGTTCGGCGAAAGGCATGGGAATCCAATTTACATCTAATTAATAAGCACAATGAAGATTACGAAAAAGGAGTTCATTCTTTTAGAATTACGGATAATCATTTATCTGATTTGGTAAGAACTTTTTATATTGGTAGTAGAATAACTCTTGGGATGTAGGGTCTTTGGCATCCACGATGTTCTTTATTAACAAATAGTGCGACTAGGAATAGAACCGCGGATTTCCGTTCTCTAACCTGCCAGTATATGCTTAACGCAACACTGCTGGTATAATATTATTATATTTTAATGTAATATAAAAATCAAAATTTATTTGTAGTACACACAAAAAGTGAAGCCGCAAAAGTGAAAACATTCAGCCTTGTAGAACTAGACAGTTTAGCGGCTGTACTAAACAACATCTACCGAAAATATTTAAATTTACTCATTAATACAAAACTGAGAAGTTTCTTCTTTAGATTGATTTGGTGCAATTCAGGTTTATTTATAGTTTCTACGTTCAACCGCCAATTAAATACATCAACCTCTGCAAGGCTGAGGAGTTTTTTGCCATAATTTAGCTTGGTCTACCGGCCTCGTAGTTTTATTTAATTTTCTTCTCTAAATGTAAACAGTTGCGCAACTGAAATTGCACATGTACGATCAACCTGAGATGTTTAGAATATTGATTTTTGTTTTTTTCGTTTAAGTTTTATTTCCGTAGTCCAGTCATTCTACGAACGAGAAAATGATAATGTCGAAAAAGGTATTAAATGGAAGGAAAAAATGGAATCGTGTAGAAGAAAAAATTCTAAAAAAGATAGCGCTTTTGGGATCGCTTTAGCTGGTGTATAACATAACCTAAAATATTAAGTCAAATTGGTCAATTTGGAAAATCTAATTGGAAAATTGCAGATAATTAAAAAACCTAAAGAATGCGACCAGAAGGATAAAAATTCGTTATTTATTTTCCGAAAAAATAAAAAAAAAAACTGTCAAAAATTCCATTCTTTTGTAATTACTGCTTTTTTTTACAATTTTACATTAAATTATTCCTTGTTCGGGAAAAATGTTGCACCCGCATTGTGATATTAAGATATTCATTCACATTTTTTGAGGTTAGAGAATGATAGTACTATCCCTTACGAATAATTTAAGCCCGGGTTTGCTTCTCTAGGCTAGGCCATCCCCATATTGAGCAATAACCGATTTACGAAAAGAGTTTTTTTCGTAATTCCGCTATACATCGCGTATTTTTCATTTTTTTGAAACTTTTCAAAAATACTCTTCTTGTACTCGACAGAGGCAACATTTTTCCCGAAGAAGGAATAATTTAATCCAAAATTACAAAAAAACACAGCTAAAACAAAAAAAGGAATTTTTAACCGTTATTTTTCGATTTTCTCGGAAAATAAATAACGACTTTTTATTTTTCTGGTCACATTCGATAGGTTTCTTCATTATCTACAACTTTTTAATTTAACTTTCATTTTTAGGATGCTTCGTTTATTCTTAAATCACAAACAACCGTTTTTTTGACTTTGTTTAATTTTTTACGTTATGTAATATACCAGCTAAAGCGATGCAAAAAATACTATCTTTCTTAGAATTTTTCGTACTTTTTCGTAGAATGACTGGACTACCTCGCCATCGTGATGTTATGTGTTACTTTATTCGCGGTACGGCTTTAAAAGACTTTGTCTGCTTCCCGTAGCAGCAGACAAAATAAAACTGTGTTTTATCACACTTAATTTAATTTTATTAATTAAAATAACTGCATCTTGAGCTTTATTAAACGCATCTCACACAATTTCCCTAAAATATTTGTGTCTGTATTAGCCGTAACGAAGGTAGAAAGCGCCTGTGGCAAGCGGTTTAATTTGTTCTAACCCCCCCCCCTACTCGAACTACATATTTTTAAATATTAAATATTTCTTTTCTCCAACTTACTTTAAGCCTTAAAGCCTGATATTTCCTACATTTGCGCCATTTCCTTGGCAGTGTTCAGGGGTGGGCAAAATACATGAAAATATGTATTTGAAATACAAATTACAAAATACATTTGTTTTGGGTATTTGAAATTCAAAATACAAAATACATTTGTTTCGAGTATTTGAAATACAAGATACTGTATTTCAAATACAAGATACTGTATTTCAAATACAAGATACAGTATTTCAAATACAAAATACATTACATTTTCAGATTTTTATGTTTTTGAGGTATTTACAAACAAGAGCAATTCTTTATTAAACATGATTATGTATTTAAAATACATTATATTGGAGTATTTAATTATATTTCTTAAATATAAAAAAAATTTGCACGTGTTTTAAACTGCCTCTGCGCAGGTCTGTTTTTTTTAAGTATCTTGATAAATCGATTTAGATTAGAATTTAATTAATAATGATGTCTTTCATTGGTTGAAAAGAATGAAAGAAAAATTTCAGTAGTTTCATAAGGCGCATCTTTTGAAATCATGCAAATTATGGTCGAAGCGAGACTTCATTTATAACACTTACAATTCTTTAAATTTAAACAATTTCAATTAAATGCGCGTTTTTGATATAAAATCGCTAATTAACATAATCAAAATATTAACCCGTTATCAAAACAAAATTAAATGGAAATTTTTTTCAAAAGTCAATAACCTTATCGATTTTCAAGTATTTTGTATTTTGTACAGTATTTTTTAAATTGTATTTGAAATCGAAAATACAAAATACATTTGTTTTGGGTATTTGAAATACAAAATACAAATACATTGAAAATATGTATTTGAAATACAAATTACAAAAAACCCGACTGCGTTAAAAAACATCAACTGAAAAGCAATAAACTAAATTAAAAATAAACTAAATTATTAAAAACATAAACAAAACTAAAAAGCGAAAAACAAGCTTTGCAGGGTGTGTTCCACTTCAAGCCCACGACGACCACGGTCGATCGCCAGTCCAATCAAATAACCGCGTTCGATCTTTAGTCCAATCAAAGATCCATGGGACCACGCCGCGGTCGTCGTGGGCTGTAAGTGGAAGGCACCCATAATCTATACAAATTTGTAAGATCAAAAGGTATTGCAGGCGGGGACAAGCTAATAGTCCAAGCTGGTGATCTTTAAGTGAAGTGTTTTGTAATTCTTTGCTTGTCCCCGCCTGCAATACCTTTTGATCTTACAAATTTGTATAGATTATGGGTGCCTTCCACTTACAGCCCACGACGACCGCGGCGTGGTCCCATGGATCTTTGATTGGACTAAAGATCGAACGCGGTTATTTGATTGGACTGGCGATCGACCGTGGTCGTCGTGGGCTTGAAGTGGAACACACCCTGCAAAGCTTGTTTTTCGCTTTTTAGTTTTGTTTATGTTTTTAATAATTTAGTTTATTTTTAATTTAGTTTATTGCTTTTCAGTTGATGTTTTTTAACGCAGTCGGGTTTTTTGTTTATTTTTAATAATTTATTTATTTCTAGCTTTTTAGTTCACATTTTCCATTTTAGGTAAAAGGGTTTTTTTTAAATTTTTTATTTCAATTTCTATTTAAATTTTTAGTCAATTTGTTTCAAATACAGCTTCTGTATTTAAGGCGGGGGGGCCCCCTTAATTAAGGTATACCCCGTATACCTTGTCGGCAAAAATTAGAAGTCCAACTTTGTAAAGTTTTTCTGAGAAAATGAATGTAGTTAGATCAATTTGGGTTTCGAAACATTATTGTACAAGTCTTGAAGAACATTTAACAATTTGTTCAAGTCAAAATATTACAAAATGGCCGCGTGGCAGCTGAACTCCAAAAAGCACCTCTTAAAATGCGGTGGAAGATATCCCAATGGTGTCGTTAGACCTACAACATCGGAAATAAAAAAATTTAGTTTAATGTATGTTTACCAGTCCGCCTCGATCCAGATTTTTTATATTTTAATTTTTTTTTGAGGTATTAAGGTTCAAAGTCAAACGGTCAAAAAGTCAACATCGTCACTTAAACGGTCATAAAAAATTTTTGAGACAAAAATTTAAAAATCTGGATCGAAACCATTGGGATATCTTCCATCGCATTTTAAGAGGTGCATTTTGGAGTTCAGCTGCCACGCGGCCATTTTGTAATATTTTGACTTGAAAAATTTGTTAAATGTTCTTCAAGACTTGTACAATAATGTGCCGAAACCCAAATTGATCTAAATACATTCATTTTCTCAGAACAAATTCACAAAGTTGGACTTCTTATTTTTACCGGCAAGGTGTACCCTCGCCTTAAACTAATGCAATTTCATCCTATCAGAATTCTCCATGTATGTGTTTTAGATGATTAATGCTTCGCCCTGTATACATAATTCAAGCTCAATACATAATGTGCTGATTTTTTTTTTTTCGCTGACGCTTTAATTAAATATTATAGCCTATGTCACTCCCACAATGAATACGATTCTAATGACACCTCATATGTTAAAATCCGTCAAACCGTTTAGCCTGTAGAGCGTGCCAAAGAAATAGACATACATACATACATACATACATATATACATACATACATACACTCGAAAAACATAACCCTCTTTTTTTTTGGCAGTCGGGTAAAAATACAAAATGTATTTCAAATACGTATTTCAAATACATGTATTTGAGATACTGCCCAGCCCTGGCAGTGTTAGTTCTATGAGCATATAAATATTTTACATGCATTAGGTAGCTTGCTGGGCTGGCCTTCAGATGTGCTTGTACCCTGGTTATTATGCTAATGATGGCAATTTATTAACCCATGAGGACCACCGGCTTAACATGCCTTCCGAAATACGGAGACTTCATAAGAAAGTTTGACCTTTCCCCGTATTTCCTCGCATTCGCAGTTGACCACCTCTCTTCCGTCTAATAAAATTAAAAACATCATTCCAGCCAAAACATATTTTACATTTTTCATTTAACAATGAACAAATAATGAAGCAGACATATTCTATTGTAAGATGTGACCTTTGTGACCTTTTGATTTTTAACTTACATGAAACTTGAAGAAACATGAAAAAACGGTACTGTTAAAAGTAAACAATCGGAAACCGGGGGGTTGGAGGTATGGAATACGCTTCAGTTGTAAGGACGACGACTTTTTAGGTACTTCACTTACACCTGAGGGCAGTAGCGTAAATAGGATTTGAATTTGGGGGGTGATGAATCTGGTAGGAGACACCACCGGGGGTCTGGGATTTTGGAAATTTTTACTTTTAAATGTATTTTTTTGGATTATTATTAGCCTTTGGGGGGTGATTCATCACCTGATCACCCCCCTTATTTACGCCACTGCCTGAGGGGAATTCCATACCTCCAACCCCCGGTTTTCCGATTGTTTACTTTTAGAAGTACCTTCCAGGTCAGTGAAAGATTTCCTCAGTTTATTTTCTAGCGTAAAAATTTCTAGGCGCAATTTGCTAGCAATTTTTAAGCGCTATTTGCTAGCAACTTGCAAGATATTTATGCACCGCTCTAGCAATTTTGCATATTGCGCCAAAATACGTAGGTAGCTATTTGCAAGCAATATTGCAGCAATTGAAAATTGGTAGTCAAAAATGCTACTTGGGTAACCTAATCTTAACCTAAACATTTTTGATTGAAATTTTTCTGTTTTTACTTTAAAATGTATAAAAAATCAGATCATTTTATACAAACTTCGCGCTAATTTATCGGTTGCTAAGCAATTCAACAGTTTGTTTTCAAGTTTCTTTCCCGACGAGACCAAAGACTAAAGTTTCACATAATATTAGCAATTTTTGCAAATACAGCATTTTCAAAAATGAATTATTTAAATGCATTACAAGTTATTACGTTATCAGCTATGAAATTAATTAATGAATATTTATAAACTATGACAATTGTTTTGCTCTAATTTCAAAATCCTTAGGGCTTGATATGCGTTCATTCATAATGTTCTGATTTACTGTAACAATTTACTGATTGCTTGTAATTTATGTAAATAATTCATAGCATTTTCGGTAATTAAAGTTTGTTAATGGTTATTTATTTTGAAAATTACCATGCAATTAATTAAAATATCAATTTTAAGCTCATAAAAATACGGGACAGTTCTAGTTCCATATAAAACTTATCGGGAATATGGAACGTAGTGTGATAATCAGGGACAATCCTGTATAATGCGGGACGTCTGGTCACCCATCACCCTAAGCTAAGCCCCTTACCTTATTTATGTCTCAAATCGGCGCAAATTACGGCGCTGCTAATTATACACGACAGACAAACGGTAGAAGACAATTTTGTTGGTCATAAAGTTCACTATGGAATCGTACGGCAAACTGTATACGATATGCAATCATTGACCAGTAGGAATCCATAGCGAACAGCCTGACCGACAAAATAATTATTATTATCTGTCATGTATTGCGATGCTATGGTCTTTCACCATTAATTACCGCATACCTACCGTGATTATAACTAAATTATACCGTTCTTTTATTCTTTTTTTCGATCTCCGATCACAATCAAACAATCGGCTTTTCCAATCTGCAGAAACCTCAAGAGAAACGACCAAGATTGTATCCTTCTGATTCAGTATAAAAATAATTTCCACTTTAATGTAAGACGAGAAGTGATTGGATATTAATATTAATGTTATAATTGAATAATTTATTTACAAAAATTCTTTTCAAAATAATCGTTCAATACAGAAATAAATAGAAACGATAAAACAATTTACCAGGATATCCTACATTTGGTCATGTCTTTTTCCGGTCACTGCTCCAGCCTGCTTCCCCAATTTTCCATTAACTTTCCTTAAGTCCAAATTTTCCTTCTCTTTATTCTAACACCGCCGCACTTTCACATTTAACATCATGTTACTAGGGCGAAAGGGCAACTCTTTTTCTTCCAAAAGATTTTGGGCAACTTTCGAAAGGATCTTGAGTAACTTACCTAAAGAATTTTTGCACTAACTTTCACAACCTTCCCCTTCGGGAGACAAAAGGTAACAAAGCCAACTTTTACGACCTCCCCCTTCGGGACCCCAAACGTTACTAACTCTACGAGGGTCTAGAGTCAGAAGGGTGTAACTACAAAAATAGCTGTTTTCAGTTTCATTATGGTTTCGTAATTTAGTAATTTCGTATTTAGTGTCAGAATAAATAAACGTTTGAATAAATAGAGAGATTTGTAGTTGTAGATGTATCTACAAATACGACATATTGGTTAATGACAACTTAATGTATCAGCTCTTAGATAACTTTCTGATATTAAATATGGTAATTTGTAGTTACACCCTTCTGACTCTAGACCCTCGCTTCTTAGTTATTATTGCTTCCTCTGTTTTTTCTTTCACTATAAGCAACCTCGTGATTCTTTATTTAACCGCCTCCTTTTTATTTTCGAATTTCTGCGTTCCAACAACCGTCTTTCGGGATACCTTTGGTTACGTTTGTCAATACACAAATAAATAATTAAACAAATAACAAATTTGATATACAACTAATATTTAACATTAACATTTTTTTATCCAAGTTGTCATTGACAAGTTGGTTTCTGACCTTCACTCACATCTTGTCATTCTTTGATTTCTGGAAACATGCTATTCGTTGCAATGAAAGCATGTCCTCGATGACGAACCCTTTTCAAAAGGACATCTCACATAACTTCTATTTATGTTTTAGCTTTACTAGATTACATGTTAATTAAAAAAAATTTCGAAAAAAATTGTAGAAATAAAAAATGAACCAATCGGTATAAGAAAAATGTATTTTTTATATTTATTGCGTCCAAAAGTTTATTTTTGCATAACAAACCAATTTATTGTTATAAAATATTCAAGTATTTATTAGGTATAGTTAACTGTTATGTATGTATGCCAAAATAGGGAATGTTCATTTCCTCGCCGTCGTAGTTTAAGGAATTTGTTAGCGGGCAGCTGCAAAAGACTTTGTCTGCCGTCCGCCACAGATAAATTATTTGCTTTTAACTTACAGCAATTTTTCATGATCTCAGAAACTCAAGTAATTTTATTAAAATTTAATCGATTTTTTTTTAGAATAGCCAATCATACCTTCAAAAAATGGTGAAATTAACTACGAGTGTGAGACGAAAACTTGCTAACCAAGATATTGTTGGAAGTCTTTTTGATAGCATGCATAATATTCCTAAAGAAATTGATTGGCGAAAGGAAGGTTTTATAACACCAGACTATAATCAAAAAGATTGTGGATCCTGCTATGCATTCAGTGTTGCTTTAGTTTTAGAAGCTCAAATATTCAAGCAAACTGGTAAATTAGTACCTTTAAGGTAAGATTTATTTTAAGTAAATATTTTAATTATTTTAGCAATAAATAAAAAACATGTGCAGGTTTGATACTGATGATGGCACCACATCATTTTGATTTTTTTTTTTGATCATATACAGTGTGTTCACGGAAAATGGTAACAGTGAATAATTTTTTTATGCTACTAGATACAAAAAACAGTTTAAATAGTTTTTTATTCAACTGGAAATTTACTATCGGAAACTGCTGAGGTATATTTTTTTATACTTCAAATTCAACCGGAAGTGAACATCAAAATTTTTTTTCAAATGGCAACATGTCTTTTTTTAACATTTTCGTAATCTGCAATTTTTTCTTTATAGGTATAAAATTTTCATAAGGTTACATAAGAAAATATTCGAGAAAATTCAAGATTTAAACAGACATTAAAAATTTATTAATTATTTACACACAGGTATTTAGAGTGCTATGAACTTTTTTGGTAACTTTTTTCTATTGGGTCATTTAAAAACAGTTGTTTACGCAAATCCGCCATTAAATTTAAAAGATTTCAAAAACAAAAAATTAATTTAGCATGCGATCAAATATCACTAAATCAACAAAATAAAGCATCTAATGATGAACTTCTGCGTATATTAGAATCATGTCTTGAACAAAACGGTGTCAATTTTGAAAAATGTATCCGATAAATGACAGTTGTGTTTTCTGTAACGTTATTTTTTGTTTTTCATAGCACTCTA
This sequence comes from Rhagonycha lutea, assembly GCA_958510855.1. Lineage (NCBI taxonomy): Eukaryota > Metazoa > Arthropoda > Insecta > Coleoptera > Cantharidae > Rhagonycha > Rhagonycha lutea. The sequence goes on from OY294042.1 coordinate 18,396,790, forward strand.
CATACGTTTATGTGTAGATAATTAATAAATTATTATTGTTTGTTTAAATCTTGTATTTTCTCGAATATTTTCTTATGTAACCTTATGAAAATTTTATATATATTTATAGAGAAAAACCTGCAATTGCAAAAATTTAAAAAAAAAGTATAAAATTTGAAGTATAAAAAAATATACCTCAGCAGTTTCCGATAGTAAATTTCCAGTTGAATAAAAAAACTATTTAAACTTTTTCTTGTATCTAGTAGCATATAAAAATTATTCACTGTTACCATTTTCCGTGAACACACTGTATTATCAGTAAACCTTATGGAAATTTTGAAAACACCTGGAGTAGTACAAAACATTATCAAGAGATGGCGGTAATAAAATATTTTATTACTGTAATTCTGAGTTTGTATTGCGACTAAACCAATTTACTGCAATCTGCAATCAATGAGTTCAGGAACTTTTTATGACTTGAATTTCCACGGTTTTGTGGAGAAGACTATGAGATATAGATTATTGGTATTTTATTTCATTTTGGTTTGTTTAGTCACTGTGTAGTGGTTAAGATAAGATGAATAATAGTATCAAATTAGAACATAAAGGAAATTTTTTAAATGTAATGCGGTTAGATATAAAATTATTATAGCACCAAGTCTCAGAAAATTCCTTTGTACATTATTTGAGGAAGAATTTCAAAATTTTCGAGTTTTCCATTTTAGAACATATACTTTTAATCATTTGATCCCCGATAAAATGATAAAAGTGCTCTTAGTAACGGATGCGACTAAATTTGATTAAATTCCATTAATTCAAATACAATAATTTTCTGGTTAAAATCCAGTTTCAAGTTTTTCGATGAAATATTTCAAGTTAATGATTATACTAATTTATTGATAGGGCTATGCACTTACTATGTTCTTACTTTATAAAAAATGTACAAATATAATAAAATATTGTTGGGATATTTTATATCCGCAATAAGGATTTTGTTTAAAATAATTTAAGAAAAGAATACTCCTACGCATAACATAAACAATAAATTACTGCAAATATAATATTTCTTCTCGAAATTATCTTATAATGTTATAATTAAATGAAATTTTAAAATACAATAAATTCAGAATAAAATTATATAATTTTAAAAACTAACAAGTAAAAAAAACACGTGCGTGAAGTTAGCCCCCCTTTATTTGAAATTGTAATTTTTTGTTGTTATTCTGGATTGTTCTCAATTTGTTCTTAATGTTCTTTAAAAAATTTTTTGATTTTGCAAAAAAATAACCAAAAAAATCGAGAAAAACACTTTTTGACGCCAGCCCCCCTTTTTTTGAAATTGCAATTGTTTTTAATTGTTCTCGATTGTTCTCAATTTGTTCTTAATGTTCTTAAAAAAATTTTTGATTTTACCAAAAAACAACCGCGAAAAACGCGAAATAAGATTTCGCGCTGGCCCTCCTTTTTTTGAAAATGCAACTTTTTTTAATTGTTCTCGATTGTTCTCAATTTGTTCTTAATGTTCTTATACAAAATTTTTGATTTTGCGAAAAAATTAACCGCAAAAAAAGCGAAACAAGATTTCGCGCATGGCCCCCCTTTTTGGAAATTGCAACTTTTTTTAATTGTTCTCGATTGTTCTCAATTTGTTTTTAATGTTCTTGAAACAATTTTTTAATTTTGCAAAAAAATAACCGCGGAAAGCGTGAAATAAGATTTTGCACTATATATTTGCATATTATGTTATATTTCCATTTATACAATATGAAATAGCCCAGCATAGGGAGAAAAAATGGCTCCATCTTGCAAAAGGTATAGGAAAGTTTATAATTGGCATGATTGTTTCGTTAGGTAAGTTATATAAACTTCCTTGATTCGATTTTGACGGGATGCCGCTCGTGGCGCCATCTTGGTTTGAAGGGGTGGAAAATCGCTTTTTCGCTATTATCGCGTTATCGGTGTGAAATACGTCTGCTATAGTGATTATAAAAATTGTAGAGCGTACGATTCTGCATATTTTAGTCTCATACATATATTTCTAAGATAAATAGATTTAGAGATAACGCGTAGAAAATGAGCATTTTCGTCAAATTCAAAGTATTAGTGGCCAGTGAACCAAGATGACGGCACCCCCTCAAAGTCGAAACAAGGAATTTTATATAACTTACCTAACTGAGTAATCATGCCAATTTATTATAAACTTTCCTATACATTTTGCAAGGTGGAGCCATTTTCTCGCCCCATAACTGGCACGGGTCAAAAGTTTTAGGGGGGGGCTTAAAAAAAGTCGTCAAAAAACTTTTTTAAAGGGGAGGGCAAGAATAGCGAAAAATTGCGCCACAGGCAAAAAATTTAGATTTTCTAGTTCAATAGCGCTTAGATTTGAAGTTAGAAATTATAAAAATATGTTCTTGTAACTAATTTTTGTGATTTGAGGGTAGGAAAACTATTTTTTGAAAAATAATTAGTTACTCGAAAGTCTTGCCTAGCCTAATCCAATTGTATGACCTACAAATTTGTAATTGAAATCTTCAATGAAAATTGCAAATGGTATAAAAAATAAGTTAACCTCATCATTTGCTAATCCATTCAAATTTGTATCCCTACTAAACTGAAATATCGCATGTAACAAAAATAATTTTTGCAAATTGCAAATATACCATATTTGGTAATTAAAATTTTATTTATTTTGAAAATTACCATACAATTAATTAAAAAATCAGTTCTAAGTACAGAAAAATAAGGGGGCAGTTATAGAAATCAACTTCGTAAGTGGGTGACAGATTGCCAAAAACCCAAAAATAAAGTTTCTGTGTAAATTCAGTGTTTGTAATCGATATCGCATATCACCATTAAAAACGAATAATTTTTGGGATTTGGGGGGGGGCTAATTTGAATTTTGGGGAGGCGTAGCCCCCCCAGCCCCCGCTAGTTGCGCCTATGGGCTATTTCATATTGTACACGTGGAAATATAACAAGCGAAGCTAGTGCAAAATCTTATATCATGCTTTCCGCGGTTATTTTTTTGCAAAATTAAAAAATTTTTTCAAGAACATTAAGAACAAATTGAGAACAATCGAGAAAAATTAAAAAAAGTTGCAATTTCCAAAAAAGGGGGGCCAGTGCGAAATCTTGTTTCGCGTTTTTTGCGGTTAATTTTTTCGCAAAATCAAAAAATTTTTTTAAGAACATTAAGAACAAATTGAGAACAATTGAGAACAATTAAAAAAAGTTGCATTTTCAAAAAAAGGGGGGCCAGCGCGAAATCTTATTTCGCGTTTCTCGCGGTTGTTTTTTGGTTAAATCAAAATTTTTTTTTAAGAACATTAAGAACAAATTGAGAACAATCGATAAGAATTAAAAAAAATTGCAATTTCAAAAAAAGGGGGGCTGGCGTCAAAAAGTGTTTTTCTCAATTTTTTGGTTATATTTTTGCAAAATCAAAAATATTTTTAAGAACATTAAGAACAAATTGAGAACAATCCAGAACAACAACAAAAAATTACAATTTCAAAAAAAGGGGGGCTAACTTCACGCACGTAAAAAAACAGACTTCTTGAGCTCGACAAATCGCCCATAATTTATGCCTTTAAACATGAAGACTGGCTTAAGAAAGAGAAATATGAAGCAGAATGTTGTCGAAACCTAAATAAACGCAAGCAAACCAAAAAGCTTTAAAAGTAAAACCTGAGAACAAAATCAAACAAGCGTAACGTAACGTTTTATAATTTTCTATCTAAAGGTAGTCGGCGCGAGTACAAAAAACTGACACCAGATTTTAAAAATGTCTTCTCGGAAATATGGTAGATGAACGAAGTGACGCCTCCATCCCATATCATTCATTCCACCCTTATCAACATAAACTAGCGGCTTACAGATCTATGATCCATAGAGCCTTCGCCATTCCCCTTTCTTGTGAAAATCGTGCCAAAGAATTATCTATTATAAAAACAATAAGTGAAAATAACGGGTACCCTCAAAAAATCATTGACAATCTAATACACAAAAAACTAAATAACATTTTAACCTATTCCATCTACCCCAATATAAAGACAGAGGAGCATAAGTTTTACAAAGTTTTGCCATATGTTGGTAACATTTCCTACAAACTGGGCAATAAAATTGCTAAGCTTTCTGAAGATTCCCGGATTGCGTATAAAACTAATTCCAATTTAAAACGCCTCATTTTTAACCATAAGGAAACCACTCCACCATTGACAAAGAGCGGTGTTTACCGGTTACAATGTGAAACCTGTAACGGGATCTACATCGGTCAAACAGGTAGATCCTTTGAAATTAGAACAAAGGAACATATAAGGAGTTACAATAATAAAAAATCCGATTCAAACTTCAGCAATCACTTCCTTGATACAGACCATCCATTCCCCGACAATCTAACTCCGGAAATTTTGCACATATGCAATAAAGGCCTTCAGCTGAATTATCTAGAAGCACTAGAAATTAATAAAGCGGGCAAAAATTCGGGAGTTAGTTTGTTTAATAACCAACTTGACCTGAACAAATCACCACTTCTGAACCTTTTTTAAAATACAACATATGTATGTAGTTAGTTTAGGAATGTCCCTTCTGGGAAATAAAATCATGTAACTTGTGGTGTAAACTTCAGTAACTTGAAGATGCTCGAGAAAGCGAAACTAGTCGTTATATTAATAAACAGTTGTGAAAATTAGACTCGTTATTATTTTATTCCTTCAAGTACAAAAAGATTTGCGGTTTGTTCAAAATTGGGCCTAAATTCAGCGAAAAATTTCAAAATTAATACGCAAGTATGGTATTGGCTGTTGCCATTACTATTATGGCTTCACCTACTCTGTGTAACGTACAATGATCTTAGGGCCAGTTCCACCATCTCTGATTAAATTGTTGGTTAACTAATCAAAGGTTAGAAATATTTAACCGTGATTAACTTTAAAACGTTCCACCATGTATTTTATACCTATGATTAGTTGATTCCTTCAACTTCGGAAATACTCGCTAAAACTTCTAAAAGCTATCCTGGTTGGTTGATTGATAGTCACTTGAAGGTTGTAGTGGGTGGCACTACTGCTTGACATTCTCGAATTTTACTGAGATATGACCGAGATGCACTGAGAATTATCCGTAATTAAGTTCGACTAAGCGGCAAACATCGACCGATTTACTTTGAGGGCTGATAAAAGGGTGGTAGGGCAGTCTTTTCTATTTAACCATGATTAACTCCAACTAACTGTGACTAAACTAACCAGAGTTGGTGGAACCGGCACTTAGGAAATCGGGAACTCTGAGACAGTTCAACTTATTAAAAATATGCCCGAATGCCAACAAATAACGTAAATTGGGATATGTAAGTCAAAGGAACTACTAAATTGTGATAACTTCAACAGCGTGCGATAGAAAATCGCTGTCCAAATATTTTTTTATTTGACATTAGGGAACAAAAACAGTCACCAAGCGATAAATCAGGTGAATACCGTCAACGAGATAATAGAGTATTATTAAGTAAACACCTCAAAAATGACTATAATCCAAAAATGTTAGAATAAAACTGTTAGAGAGGCTCCAAAGTTTACCTCATGTGAGTCAAATATTTCAACTATGTGAGGAATGTCATCGTCTCTTTGAGTAGTACCTTCCATAGTATAGCATAGCAAAGCTTGCTTCACTTCCTTCGTCGTAACAATGACCTAGTGGTTAGGAAAATACTTAAATAGGTACTAGCTTTGGGAACCAGTTCAGCATGCAGCAGGATTGGGTGTTGGACGAGTAAGTCGTTACCAACGCAGCCAGCAAAGTTTGAGCAATAAGACAGACGCATGCGCCGGCCCTTCAAAATCTCAGAGTCGGAGTACGTCGGGGAAGCTAAGAATGCAAAGGGGCCGTACACTGCGAAGAGGGATAAGGCAGGTATGTACTGCAGAAAAATTATTTCCATAATATATACAATACACTGTAAACACCTCGCCAATGACCGTAGTCATTCCCATAGTAGTATAACATCATTTCGCCATAACCATACAAATTTTAAACAAAAATAAAAACAATTGTCCAAATAGAACGTTTCCAAAATATTCCAAAGTGCTGGATTTATCAACTCATATGCGCCTTACTAGCTCAATTAAATTGTATTGTTTACGGCGGTAATCGCTCGACCTTGCAAAATTCTTCCAAATTACTTTCGTAAATTTATTCAATAAATTTTCTACTTTTCAAAATTCTTCCTTCCAAAATTATTCATAAAAGAAAAACATCAACTTTGTGAAAAATTCGCAATTTTTCTATCAAAAAATAATAAATTCTCGCTTTTCAAAATTACACACGCCTTCGTGGCCTCGTAGGTTGTACGCGAATCCTAATAAAAAATTGCTTCCCCCACCTGGGCTTCTCCAAACCAGAGATGTCGCATACATTTTAAAAATTTTAAAATTTACAAAATCATTAATTTAAAAAAATATGACTCAATCAGAAATTTTTTCATCCCTCCAAAAAAATTGAAGAGGACTAAGGCAGGTATTGTACTGCAGAAAAATTACTTCCATAATATAGCATATCATAACTTCTCTTTGTTTACGGAGTGTTTTTTTTTCATTTTTTCAAGGATTTCATCATGGAACTCTTGGAACATTGCGTGTGAATGTTTAATATGAAGAATTGTAACAAAAACTACCCTCTGGATCGCAATCCCTAATGAGAGAGTAAACCCAACCAGAGACCAAAATCCGTAACATTCCGGAGAGGACCTCTCTCGTTTGTTTGGCCACGATGTTAATAGACCAGCTCATTATTCATGTGGAGGCATGGATCGTGGATTTCTGAAAAAAAGACCGGTAGCTTAGGAAAACTCAAAAAAACGTAAATAGTGAACAAATGCTTTAATTGACACACAGAACTTGAGAGATATAGCACAGTTTCAATAATTACAATGTTATATTATTGTGCAAAACATAGACACATCAGCCAATGATATTAACAATCAAAAAGTGCACTCCATACCAAATATAAACAAGTACCGAGTAAACACAATAACCTCTAACGGTTACTCAACATTGAACACAAAAGTCCATAAACACGTCGGTTCATACGAATTGGATAAGTTAAAATTGCATACCTTGAGCTTGGATAAACTTACAATATAATGGTGGCAGGTGTTCCGTCTCCAATCGCTGTACAACGTGCGGCTTCAAAGATGAAAATCTGTAACTTGTTATATTTTTCAAAGGAAAACACTTGATATTCGCGAACAAGAAGTCGCTGCTTGCAGATCAGTAGCTGGAACTGGACCAGTGAGAGGTGGTGTTGGAGACGTTAACACGATTTGACCATCCAAACAACGAAAAGAATTTCCCAAGCGTCATCCAAAACAAACAAAAGGATGTTAGCAACTCGAGAAAATCCAAAATGGTAGTACAACTTGCATCCCAGAACTTGTAGTAGATTGCCATATTGAGTTACCCAAATTACAGCCAGATGTATTCAGTGACCCCAAAAATATTAGCCAGAGCCGGAAAAACTTGCTACATACGAAACTGGCACGATAACGAAAGTCGTTAAACCAAAAACTTGCTAAACACACTCCAAATCGGCACTCAGAAAACTTTTGCAACGATATAGGTCCGCTCTGCTATTTGATCCCTGGTCCCTGGTCCCTTCGATTGAAAATATTACAAGTATCAGACGGCAGAAGTTAGCGTCAGCTCGAGAAAACGCAGAGTCGACGCAACGGGTATTACGCTACGGAAGAGTTCTATCACGCACATACTTAGCACGTCTTCCTGAATGGAACTGATTTAAGTCTTCGCTGAGGCATTGAGTAAACACCTCAGCAGTGGCCCTTACTTCCACAATACATATTATACTCGGTGTAACTTCTTGCAACTACACGTATTGTCAACAGAATGGAGGAAAGGCAGCCAATCAGAAGATTGTACAAAATCGAAACATTACAATCGATTTTGGGCTGAACTAATGGATATATGTCATTTATCCATCACCTTAAACGCTTAATTTTAAAGTTATATGTCAGATTTCGTCGAGCATTTCTAAATAACTATAATATCCTCGATGTCGTACTCAAACCAGTAGGTCCTCACTGACTGATTTACTTTACTCGCCAAAAAATCTGAATTGGATTATCATGAAGCAATTAAGAAGCATTACTAACATAAAATTTACACAATAGTCGCAACACCCCTGAGTGAGGTCAACGGCCTAACATCCATCAGGCACTAGATGGCTAAAGACGGCCTGGGGATGCCTGTCTTATGTAGTTACCTAAGCTTTAATAATCTTTGAATCAAAGGTCACCTGCAAGTCTCGAATACTGTCAATTCAAGTCATAAATTTCTTCGCAATGATTGTAAAATCAAAAGTTTCGTCTGTTGCAGTGTTAAAATTTTATCTCACAATGAAGGTAAAATGAACATAACCGTAAGGGCTTGAATGTGAACAGCATCATATCAAGCAGAGTTTTCACCTTTGTGTAATTCTGACTTCTTAAAATTTATGTTAATGCTTATGCCCATTGTCAATGGGTGCTAAGGCAAACATAGAGTTGAAATATTTGAACTTTTACGTAATTGTTTGTAAAGTTACCACTACTGCAGGTCCTTTTACCTTCATTGTGACAGGTAAAACTTTAACACTTTTTAGCGTAATTTTATGGTAATTTTAAATACGCATATGTTTATGCTTACGTATTTGTTTTACTGTTATGATGTATCTTATACCTTACGGTCGTTGTGAGCGGGTACAATTCTACAGTTTATTTTGTTTATTTTAGCGCTCAACAATTAGTAGATTGCAGCGTATCATCTGGAAATTATGGATGTGGTGGAGGGTCTTTGAGAAATACTCTAAGGTATTTAGATAAATCTGGAGGACTTATGGCATATAGTGACTATCCATATGTGGCTAAAGTATGTAACAATGTTTGTTAATAGTGATTTTTAAACAAATTCTTTTTTAGCAAAAACATTGCAAATTTGATAAACATAAAGCAATGGTTAATTTAAGTTCGTGGAATATTTTACCAGCTCGAAATGAAAAGGCTTTAGAAATTACTTTAGCCAGGAACGGGCCAGTAGCAGCATCTATTAATGCAAGTCCTCATACATTTCAGTTATATCAGTAAGTAGAATAATCAACAGAGACTTTTCCCGACAATTTATCGCAGACAATTCCGCGCGGAAGAGCGTTAATCCGTCGCGTCGTTTGACTTGGATTTTATTATATTTAGAATAAATTCGTCTGCTCTAAAAATTGTCACATGTTTTGGTGTGTTCCGCACGGAATTGTCATAACGTTAAAATTTCCGCACGAAGATTTTTCATAACCTCAAATTAATTTCAGTTCAGGCATATATGATGACCCATTTTGTACCGGACAAACAGTAAATCACGCAATGGTGGTTGTTGGATATACCAAAGATGCTTGGATTCTTAAAAATTGGTGGGGTAATCACTGGGGAGAAAATGGATATATGAGACTAAAACGAGGAGTTAATAGATGTGGAATTGCTAATTACGCAGCATTTGCTGAAGTGTAGATTATTTGATGTGAAGTATCCTTTACAATTCAATTTATAATACGATTAAAAATATTTAAGAATTTTATTGATTTTTCATTTAAAGACAGCGAGGTCTACATAGTCAACCCACCATACATATGAATGTGCATGTCGCATCTCTTGATTTTAAAAAAATATTTTTCATTCGGGTATTCTCATTTTTGGGGAATTATTGGGAATTGAAAGTAAAGGGAATATTTAGACAAAATTGCTAACTGAACATTTATTAAAATAGCAAATAAAAACAACATATCAAAATTAATAAACTAAAAAGCAAATGCAATTTTAGTTAGTTTCATTAAAAACTAATAACACATTAAAATTGGCATTTAATAAACTTTAAAAAGGCACTTGAAGTATCTTTTATTATAACTTAAATATTTTTGTTTTGATCTGCTAATTTTTGTTTAATAGCAGATAATTTTGGCAATTCACCGAACAAGTTAGGATTCCAGGACGAAAACAGTGATGTAAATAGCTCCGTTTCTTCTCCTTGTTTAACGGTGATAATAACAGCATTTTCACGATTGTAACTTTTCAAGTTCTAAAATAAATTTATTAAAACTATTTCAAATAAAAGAAAAACCAATTTGCCTCTGATAACTGCTTGAAGACTTGTTTTTGTTCATCAATAGTGGCATCCTTTCCAATCCACATAAAGATTTCTTCTGTGGCATCCAAAACCATCACATCATCTTCATCCAAATCTTCTTGATCAAAGTCGTGTATTTCTTCATATTGTACCTTGCCATTGCTCTTAACGTGAGCGTGATAAAGTTGTGGTTGGTTTACAATTTGCAAATTATCTTTAAAGTTCTTAGCATATGAAGTGCGTCCTCCAAGAGCATCCCAAAATTCTTGGGGTTCAGAACCTTCTGTAATAGTAGTTGCGGTAATACCGGACACGAGACGTTGAAGAAAACCGTCGGCTAAATGCTTTTCTACATCATTTGCTTCCTAAAATGGAAAACATAGCATTAAACTACTTTTTATTACAATTACGAGGAAATTACATTTCCGACCCAAATCCATGCATTTTGACCATTTTCTGCTATAAATACATCATCTGATTCAAGAGAACTTGCTAGTGGCTTTTGTTGTGAAGCTCTTACGTCATCACCACTTGTGCCTCTAATACGATATAACCTAGTTTCGCCCTCTACGTATGTGTCATGTTCCTTAATATTCTTAAAGCCACTCACATGACCACCTAAGAATACAATCATCCTCCCTAAAAATAAAACAATTTAACATTGAATTATTTTTAATTTCTTAAGTACCTACCTTTGAAAATATTAAGGAAATGTTTAGGTTCATGATCTTGCACAACACGGATTTGAACTGCAACTCCTTTTAATTCATTATCAATTTGAACGGCATGAATAGCAGAAGCAGCTTTTTCATCTGTGGTACTTTTATGGCCCTAAATATTAAATAAGTTTAGTTTGTATCGCCCAGAAATTGCTAACAAAAATTCACCTGCCAGATGTAAATAATCCATTTACCATGGGTACTACGATATTTAATAACATATGAATCTCCCCCAAAGAATTTTCCGTAATTATCGGGATCTACTAGAGCTAATTCAAAGTTTTCTATACGGTATATTTCCAATTCACCAGAGCCATCATCAGGCATGAATTCTGGAACCAAACCACCACTCTTTTCGGCTAACTGAGTGGGTCTAGCAGCAGCGGAACGAATAAGGCGTGGATGTAATTCTCCAGCTCCTTGCCAAGTTTGGAAGTATTGTCTGAAAATTGAGGTTTCGGCACCTTCTACAATACGTTCCACATGGGTCCAAGATGGATAGTGTTTAGATGTTAAAAATTCTTGTGCTTTGCTCATAGCTTCGTCTTTTTCTTTTTTGTTGCAAAGTTTACCAATCCAGACGAACAAGTTTGCATTTATGGTATCAATAATAAAGCAATCATTAGTATCAAGTAATTGTTGTCGTAATGGTTTTTGGCCAATTTGTTGAAGTGCCATTTTACCGCTTCCATCGGAAACACGGTACAAAGCAACGCTATCCTCTTCAGTGTGTTCAAATTGTTCATCGTCTCCACCGGAAGTTTCATCGGGAACTGAACTAGCACTGCCACTTCCAAGAGCAGTGAAAAATTGTTGTATTTCATCTTCGTGGCTGGTTTGATCTGTTGACATGAAATGATTAGTATGTGTTAACGATGGTTTAAAAGTACTCTTACCGATTAAATGAACTCGAGCCCTTCCGACATGATCTTGATCTTTAATAAGATTAGCAGCACTAACGGCTTTTAATCGTTCAGTACGTTTACTTTTGGAACCAACATAAACGTAAATATCGCTTCCAGCATCCAAAATGAAACAGTCACCTTTATTCATGGAAGCAATGCTACAATCAACTTGCTTAACTCGAATGTTTCTTTTTCCTTTGATTTGGAATAATTTCTTTTCAAAAGCATTGGGATCAACATGGGCAAATCCAGAGCTAACACCACCGGGTAAATAACGTACACCAGATTTAAAATGAGATAGGAATAATTGCGATTCGTGTTCTTGAACTTCTCGGTATTGCACTGGATCACCGCCAAGTTGCTCATCTAAAGCTACAGTAAGAATAGCAGCCGCTCCAGATTCATCCTAAATTGGACAATCTTTTAATTACAAAGCTCTATAAAACATACACCAAATTTACCTGAGATGTTTCGCTTCCTAACCAAAAATGAATATCCCAACTGAATGTACCAAGCCGTTCTTTGGTCTACAATTTAATTTTTAAATAACTAATCTACTGAAAATAAAGATAACTTACGAATAAGATAATGTAAGAGTCTCCAGTGTAGAACTTTCCGTAGTCATTTTGAGGATAAGCAACTGGTTTGAAATCCTAGAAAATAAAAAAGTTACGATTATAATGATGTGAAAAAATAAAAAAAATAAACTTAACTGACAAAAGTTCACAGTGGAAATGAAACACATAAATGGATTAAAGAAATACCCGCTGAGTCAACTGAATAAATGATGCGCATGAATGGATTAATGATTCGCATTAGTCCATTGAGAGCAAAAGTAATAATTTAGTTCCTTTGTAAGGAGTCAGGACAAGAAAATATGAAGGAAAAACCAAAACAAACTGGAAATTCCGAGATATAAATGTCTAGAATATAATATAAATATCTTGCAAATCAAACGATTGAATTAAGAGAAGCATCATTGAACCAGATATTTAAGTTACACTTTAGGATTTACTTCTTAGTCACATGTAATTAAACAATCTTTCTAAAAATATAATTTTTCCGCCTCTTCCCAAAGGTCACGGGCAACTACCTGAGCTAACCTCCGTAACGACCCTGACTTCATTGAAGTGTCACATAATTTAATTCAAAATCGTGGTCCGGAACTCAAAGGGTTAAATTATAAAAACTTTTAAGCATTATGTGTTTTCGAGTTATCTCAAGAGTTTTCTTATAAGTTTAAGTTTAATGATTGAATACGTTCAATACTATAATAAAAATGATTTAATTTGTATCTGTTATTTTTCAAAAATTAGATAATTTTGGCAAATAGGCAATTTTATATAACTTTGGATTTTAAGTATCTTATGCGTTAATCGCTCGATATTTTTAAACAGACTTGAAATAACTTTTATTTGAAGTTTAAATTTAATTTTGGAATAGAGGAATAAAAAGATTTTTTAAAGCTTTCATGAATTCCTAAATTATGAACGAGTTATTTTGAACTTTTTCTTAGGTAAAAAATTTGAATTTCATCGTTTTTAGAAATTACAAAACATAACCTCAACATCTCATGTCACTCGTGATTCGTGTAATGTTCGGTAATCCGGTTATAACGTACCATCAAACAAACGTCAAATTTGAGACGTAATATCCGGAGTATCTAATAAAAAATTAGAAAATAAAGAGTTTTATTAATTTTATTATAAAAATAAAACCAAAAATTTAGTACGTTATAGCCAACAAGGGTACTTTATAACGAGATTTTACTGTATTTCGGTAAATAGCGTGAGTTTTAATTAAAAATATAAAAATAAAATCACCCAATTATTGTTACACAAAATTTCGACAATTTCTCTCATCAAAAAATTGTTAAAAATATTATGAACTGAAGTAAGAGTATGTAAATGGTAGACTTATCTAATCTTGGCCCACTTACTTATCGAATAACCTTGAAAAAGGTTGATATTATTATCCTAATCTACAATAATTAGTAAATATGTGTATATATGCAAAATTTTTAATTACCAGCAGAGTTAACCTCCCGATTTCAAATATTTCATACCAAAATAGCAGGAAACCTGTTCTGTTCTTCGTGCCGGTGTAACCTTGATTTAAATAATATAAAATTGTGGCTTTAGATGACTAAGCGAAAAAAACATAATATTATACTACTATTGAAGTTATTTATAGTTTGCCTAATTATCGGTTAGTTTACTAAAATTAAATTAGTAAATTTACCAATATGATTTTTACAAAGTAATTTAATTGTATTAAAATTTTCCATTATTTAGATCTTATGGTAAGTACAGAAATTTCCTTGCACTTTAATGCTAGTGAATCAGTTTCTAAATGAGGGACATCAACAACCGTGAAATTAGGGTTATTAATATTTAGAAATGAGTAAACAACAATAGTTTTTTAGACGAGGAGTTCAATCCTTTATTTTGTTTTTCTTCCGTTTCCGGCGACTTTGAATTGACGACTTTGCCGTATTGGCAAAGAAAATTAAAAAAAACGCAAAAACTCCTTTTAATTGATGGCGGAGAGATGGGCTAGGAGGGACTTGTCCTAGACCCGACCTTCTCTCTTTTAGCTGTAGTGCGTGTTCTACATTTTACCCCACGTTTAGGGGAGACCTCACATTTAACGTGCGTTTGGAACCATGGATACCAAGTGTAATATTATACTATCTCATTTATGAACGTTTTCTTAAGCATCAGATTACAATTTGAAATGTTTAGCTAAATTTGTTTAATTGTGCATAATACTGAAGATGTTTAGGAGTTCATCTTAGCAGTTCACTGCTACCGTTGACATCGAGGTCACTTCAGAAAATATATTTGCACCTGGTTGGTTCACTCAGATATCAGCTACACTATTCCATTAAAAACCTGTTAATTTCTCTTAATCTACGGAGAAACTTCTTTCATATCACCATCAGTATCGGCATCCATTTCGATATTGACCACAAAGCATCTTCGCCGTTTCTGTATCTTAATAGTATGGATTTTTGATGAGATATTTTTCTGATTTTCATGATTGATTTTCTTCTTCAACTTAGTTTAAGCCTTAAGGCTTTGTAATTTCCAACATCTGCGTCGTTTCCTTGGCAGTGTTAGTTCCATAAGCATATAAATAGTTTACATCCATTAGGTAGCTTGCTAGACTTGCCTTCAGATGTGCCTGAATCCTAATTTTTATATTAATAGTGGCAATTCACTAACTCAGGGACTAACCAGGGAACACTAACCAAGTTTGACTCTCTCTCCAGGTTTGAACCCGGTGCCCCGCAATCGCATCCAACTGCGTTAGCTGCAAGGCAATGACCGTCTCTTATTTAGATCACCAATCAGTATCGGCATCCATCTGGATTGACCACAAAGCGTTTTCGCCGTTTCTGTATCGATTTTAAGTTAGATATTTCTTTTTTTGTGATATAAGTTCCTGCGATAAAAGATTGATGGTTGTAATGCAAGAGCAATTCATATAATGACGGAATGGCACTCAAAGGAGAGGAAGAAAACGAGGAAAGGATCGCAAACAGCATGGTACAAAAAGTTGTCGTTGAGGACCTGTAGAGGGTTGAGGAATGTAATGATTGCTTTAGAGAAATCAAATGAATAAAGGGGAGGGTAATGTAGATGGCGTATTATGGTACACCATTAAAATCATTAAATACAAAATAATTTTTAATTCAAAATATTGTACCTATAACAATTTTATGATCTGGACGAAGTCGGGTAACAATCTAACAATGTAGTAATAAAGGTGGGTGTAAAATAACAAATACATGCTTTTATTTGGATAAGTGGCGGTTTAATCACTATAAATGCAATTTTTAAGCTCAAAAGTTTATGATCCGGAGAAAGAACTTGGAAATAATGTACTGTCATAAACTATAATTATTATATTCGTTATAAAAAATGTTCATAGCGTTCTAAGTTTACGACTTCTCAGGGATTATCCAGTTTTTTCCTATTTTCTGCAAGTTTTATCTAATTCAGTCCAGCTGTTAGTTTTAAGCTATCATACCATCTCGTCGATAGTCTTCCTCTTGGTAGTAGTCTCCATTATATTCCATTTTACTATGTAGGCAACATTTTTCTGTTGGGTTTTTGGTCTTCCAAATTAGACCCATCATTACTCTCGCCATTACTCGCCAGGTACATGCAGTGGTGTCCCCCTCACTTCTGCATAGAGACGGTAAGAATAAAGTTTTTACTTCATCCGGAATCAAACCGGGCATTTCGAGTTAACAGTCAACGTACTTAACAGTTATGCCCGTATTCACAAACGTTCGTAACTGATTTAACGGTCTGTTAAACGTTACGGACCGTTAAATAGTCATATTTTCTTTCGTAATCGAGCAAAATAATAACGAGAGCTCTTTGGGTCGTAATAAAAATAACAGTCCTTTAATGCAATGTTACGAAAGGTTTATTTAAAAGTGAAATTAAACGATTAAAGTTAAAAAAATTTTAATTAAACGATCCGTTACGTAATCGTTCGTTATACATTTATTTGTGAATACGGGCATTAGTGTGAAACTACACAGGCGTTATTTCCGTCGCGTATTTATCGTCGCGTTTTCTCCGCTCGATCTGGAGCAACTACACGAGGCGATATTAATACGCCGGGTACAGTCCGCGAAGAAACTTTTGTTAATGGTGTTAGTTAAAAATGAATACCACTAATAAATTTTTCCGTGTCAAACATTTGTATAGACTGTACAATCGCTGGCGTTTTACGCTCCAGTGTAGTTTGCCAGATTCAAACACTGTGTTTGCGTTCTCAGAAAAACGCCGGCGAGTCTCGACGGGACGGAAACAACGCTCTCGACAGCGTACAACTCGCTCACGCCGACGGACGAGCGTTTTCGACATTAGAAATTACGCTCGTGTAGTTTACTGCATTTAAACGTGGGGTTTGCGATCCGGCGGAGAATACGCGACGGAGAATACGCGACGGAAATAACGCTTGTGTAGTTTAGCACTTAGTCGCGTATTCTCCGTCGCGTAGTAAAAGCCACGCCTTTTTAAACGTTGAAAATTACGCTCGTCTAGTTTGCTGCATTTAAACGTGCGGTTTGCGATCCAGCGGAGAATACGCGACGGCAATAACGCCTGTGTAGTTTCACACTTATGCTCCGACCGCTGGAGCAATTTTTCAACACAAAATCTGAGTTTTCCGAACCCAACTCAAGAATACTGTAATTTTCTTTTGATCTCGTGAACTTTTCGACACTTTCCATATTATTGCCTTTTATATTCAAATCACCCTCCTCAGGATGCTTTACTTTTGTTTTCTGCCAGTTGATTTTAGTTCTATTTTTTGTAATTCATTGTGCAATTTCGATGAATTATTGTACAGAAAAATAAAACAGTTGGATAGGGAATTTTGTAAGTAGGATTTATAAAAATGTCCTCGTACCATCTCCAGGTTCGGATTATAATCATAACTTTAAATTAAAATATTGTTTCAAAAATTTTGAGCTAATAATAATCAAAATAATCAACAACAAAGCAATAACAACAAACAGTGTAAAATTTATAGGTATCTATAAAACTTATCTAAAAGATTAGGTTTATGTTTACTTAATTCTCTCATCAGAGAGAGATTATAATGCTGATGTATATTTTTGTTACAACAAACATTTATATCTACAAATTTTTATTATGTTCGCGATGTCTATAAAACAATTATAATTCAGATAGAAGACTGACAAAAAGTGAATTTTAAAAATTATTTTTAAATTATCTAATTTCAACTATGTTTATATTGAAACTTGATGTGTATGCCTAAATGTCGATCGGTATTTTTATTTTTAACGATGGTTTACCAATACGCCGACCATCACCATGTTTATTTTATCGTAAACAGAACTTTGGTTATTATTACCTATACAACGAGGGGGATTTTTTATTACTTTCGTTTAAAAAATTCAAACTAATAAGAGATTCGAAACTAGGTGAGCTTTGTGAGAAAGTTTTTTCACGGCGACTAATTTATTAGTGCTATATACTTCCAAGTATCGGCCTAAATAAGAAATTAAATTTAGTTTCAAGGTTTTCGATATTTCTTATTTCCAAATTACGAAAATAGTCTTCAGTTTTAAAGCTAACCTGACGATAACTTTATATTTAGAAGTTATGGGTTCAGCTGGCAAAGATTTTTTTGGATAATTTTTCAAACATAAGATACTACTGCATCTGTTGGGTAGATAGTTTCAATGTCCATTTAAAGAAAATTTCAGTAGCCGTATTATATTTCCAATAATAAATTAAAATAAAGTTTTAGTGTTTTCAAAAATTGTCAGAGCAAACTTTTTTACGGTATTTTAAACTTCAACCGGCTGTGAATAAATTTTATAGTTGTCAGTGTAAATTAAGGTAAAGTAAACAAATTTAATTTGTTGTAGTTTTAAAATACCGCTGACCGTGTAAAGATTTTGAGGAATATCCATGATCGATAGTATTTCATTTATGATTTAATTTAAAAATAAATAAAATTTGGCAAACTCGCATCACTTGCAATCGTAAAAGACTTGCATGGGTCCAGATTACTCGAGCACTGTATAACAAGTCACAACTCCGAGTACGAGTAATCTGGACGCAGCTGTATCTTGCTATAATTAACTAATTGTTTATCAAGAGGAATAATAGTCCTTGCAGACGAAAAGAGTTTTCGACTGAATGAAAGCAGGCTGCCTGATTCTGGCTGCCGGTGGCAATCGGTACACCTTTCCGAAAAGTAAGTTTTTCATACAACGATATCGTATCGTTTAACCCGTACAGGCCAAATTAAGTAATCTGTACAATGTTATTACCAAGTTATTTACTCGCTCATATTTGTCTAAAAAGAATTTTTACATCATTTGGAGACATTACAATAATACTACCCTAAATTACTCTATAAAAAACTAATTCACCAAGTTGGTAGGTATCCAAAGCAAAATGAGTCAGAACCAAATTCCATTTATTTCGTAAACAAAAAATTCTGATATAACAAAGCTTTATACTTGAGAAAAGAAAATTAATGGCTGGCAACTTACCATATCCGATTTATATCGTTTTGTGTGCAGGTCGGTAGTTATTTTAATCCCTATCACACTCTAAATATATAAAATTCAAAGTCTTCACACACTCAGCAGAAAATTTTCAAATTCTAGTTTAAAACTTCAATAAATAAAATTTATTCTAATGCAAATATCAATTTTGAAATAGGTACCTAAGTAAATGGTGCCCTATTATGATATTTACAGCGAAAATTAAAAAATGTAACAAAAACTTTAGCATTTAAAGTGTAAAGTTGTAGACAAAAAGCTGAGAAATTAAATGAGAAAGTTTTCATAAAATTAAAGGTTATCTGCTATATTTTCAGTATTTTTCGTAAATGTCACGTTTTATTACAACAATTTTCCTTTTAAAATACTTAACGTCTAGTTCAAAATGTTATTTAACAAAAACAGGAATCTAGAGTTCTTGGGGTCGTTGGTATTTCAATACATATTATTGATTTGCAACGAACTGCGATTTCGAGTTCGTATAATTGTTAAAGGTAAAAAATTATTTTATTATTTAATAACAAACAAAACACGGTAAATTTGACAAGTCGGTTTAATTAGTATTTAAATACATAATTGCTAAAAATTTTTGTATGTAATCCCTACATTTTAATAACCACAGATAGTGGATACCTAATGGTCGATTTATACTCAACATTTATCATTTAACATTTAAGTGGATTAACCAATGTTTAATTACTAGTTAATTTCTTAAATGTTAAATGAAATGAGTAGAACTGAGGCTATAATCAACGGCTATCTGGTTATAGATGTGGAGTTGGTTACATTTTTGGGTAACCGTAGCATATCAAAGAGATTCTAGCAGAAGAGGCAAATCACCATGAAAATAGGATAGTCTGGTTAACTCTGGCTCGGTAAAAGATGAAATTGTGACACCTGCAATAGCCATTTGAATCCGGTTCCAGAAAAACAACTATTACATATAGGGAGAGGTTTGCATGTTGCCACTGACTGCAGGTTGCTACCTCCCTTAGATTTTGATGTTGGATCAATGTCATAAACTAAATTTTGACTCAAATCGAAACCTAAGGAGGTGTGATCACTTTTAAACTAGTTCTGGAGCGGACAGAGCCACTAAGACAGTGTGTGTTGACAAAAGTTTGAAAAGTTGCATCGTGAAAATTTTAAAATTAAAATTGTGTTTTTGTTCTGTGGTCATAAATTGAACATTTTAATCGAGAAATCAAGGTAAATATTTTTTCTGTATTGCTTTTACATTCAACTTACATTATCCTAACAAAATTTCAAACATATCATGAAATGGCAATTTTTTTCATATATAATTCTAAAATAGTTCAAATAGAATGCAGGTTGCCACCCTTTACGATTTGCAGGTTACTACCTATCGTGTTTCGCTTGTTTACACTCATATGCCAGTTTTTATGATTGTTTGATGTTTACAATTGTTATTGAGTCAAAAGTGAAGTGTTTTTATTGCATTAAATAATTAAATTTGCAAGATAATATGGAATCATGCAAATTAACATGAAAAATCAAATTCTAATTTTTTATGCCAATTTACACTAATTTTTTTATGTTTACGACCACTGAGTGTCAATAAAAACCCATAAATTTTATAAATCAGTTGGTTTTCTTTCTGTTTTTCTACATTTTCAGCAATTTCTCGATGGGTGGCAACTTGCAAGCCTAAATTTCAAGAGCTAGATTTTAGGTACTTTTGAAAAACTCTTGTATAATTTTTATTTTTTGAAAATTCAAATAATTTCTACGTCAGGATTATGCCTTTTGAGTTCTTCTTTCCAACGAATATTATAATATCAACAATATGTTGATTTTGTGACGAGCCATGAGCAAAACAGTTAAGGGGTGGCAACCTGCAAACCTCTCCCTGTGATTTTGAAAATTTGTATTAAATATGGGTTTGCCTATTGAAGTTTTACTGTATATTATACCTCTTTAAAAACATTTTTAAATATAATAATATAAAAATAATTTAAATCTTAATATTTTTCTCTTTTGCATTTTTAAAAAATAATATAATAACAATATCCGCATACTTTATTGATAACTTAAACATTTTTATGGTTCCATTGGTAATTTTGTTAATATATTTATGTAAATAATTGGTAATCATTTCAATAAAAACTGTGTACAAATACCCTCATTGTAAAGAAAATAAAAATATTGTGAATTTGTATAAGACTGCTATTTATCAACAAAAAATGGTAAGATTAATAAAGTTTAGCCTGGTTAAATCGAACAAAAAATGAAAAACGAAGGACTTTTTATCTCAAGTGCCAACTTTTTCAAAAAGTTATTGAATATCTTGAGATGATTTTTGAGGCAAATTGCATTGTATTAAAATTGGTTGCTTGTTTTTAAAAGATTTTATTAAACTGGAGTTTGTTTCGTAATTAATTTTTCAAGCGCTTCCAAATGAGCAACCCCTGTGAGATTTGGTACAGTTGTGTATTTCCGAAAACAATATACCGGGTGACCGGCCGCCGATGTGAACATAGGAAATTAATTTTTCTTTAATTCCTGCTTTCCATCAGAACGGATAAGAATGAAAAAGGTATCAATTGAAAGAGTTTCATTTTCCTCGTCTAAAGACACCCAACACTTGATGTTTTGTTCAATAATGTTAAAAATGTAGAATTAAAATAAACGATTTTCTAAAAATCAGACCTGATTTGGATGGTTGAACTGTCAAAATCTACGTTTAAAATTAGTTTTCAAACAAAAACAATTGCAATGAATTAAACAAGGCATCTAATATCTATTTAAAAGTGCTACTTTGTCATTTTATTTTGAGTTTTTAACAATGATCAAAGAACAAACCATCAAGTGATTGGGTGTCTTTAGACGCGGAAAATAAACCTCTTTAAATTGATACTAATTTTCATTCTAATCCGTTATAATGTGAAGCAGGAATTAAAAAAAAATCAATTTCCTATGTTATTTTCCTATGTTCACATCGGCGGTCGGTCACCCGGTATAATAAAATAATCAGTTCGTTTTTTAGTGATAAACAAATTTTTGTAAATAAAAAATTGAAAAATGTTGCCAAATGTAATTTTATATGTATGTAGACAGCCTGGATGTCTGCCATTCTCCATAAAGTACACCGGTGCTTTATTTAACTAATCATACGTCGAAGTGCTAAACTACATAACAAATTTTGTGACACTAAATTGTAAAAAAAAAAAATATGAATTAATGTTGTTTTTAAGCGATGCCCACCCTTCTGGTAATTTGATATTTTCAAAAAATGTTAGCACTTTTTTAGTACATTTTCTTGTTGACATAAATTTTTTAATTTTATTAGAAAGAAAATTACTCGGGAAAATTTTTTGAATTTGTATAGAAACAAGGTTTATTTGATTGAGACTAAATATTTCGAAAAGCTTTAAATACTACTAAAACTTTAAATAAATCAATTGAAAAATATTTTCTACGCCTGTTCATAAAATAAGTTATAGGGCCACAAAAATAGATTTCCATTAATTTGAACAGCCGAGCTACTTGTTTTCCGAGTGATGAATTTGTTTTGTAGATTTGAGACAAGCCGCGATTTTTTTGTGTACTAATCAAGTATGCTTTAGAAATAAAACATCATCACACGAAAAACATAAAAATAGGTAGAATTTTTGGCAACAATATTATAAAATATTAGTTAAATAAAAAAAATTTACAAAAAACAAATTTGCAATTTTATACTCGGGTTACAAGTTTTTTGGAACGACGTTTTTTGAAAAAATAGCGGGAAACGATAATTAGACGTTGTTCGTAAATTATAAACAAAACGTAATCAGGTATTCATTAAACCGTAAAAGTCCTTCACAAAATAATCGATAAAAACTTGAATGTCAGTAACATAGTTTCGCGATTATAATCGATAAATAAAAATAACGAAAACTGATAATTGGATAAGAAAAGCTTAGAAATATAAGTAAAACTCTTACCTCAATTCTCCAAATTTCCAATCCAGATGTTTTGCCGGCGTTTTCAAATGCGGGTTCCATAACTACTGGTCTTCTACTACTACTGGCTTCACTAGGAGAAGAACCAAGAGCACTGCGAGCTGATGACGGTCTGTCGGGGTACGCCGCGGCGTCTACGACGAAATGATAACCGGCGACAACGAATAAAAACGCCCATAAACATGTTATTCGTTTGGAGGTCCTGCTGCAGGAATTATATTCGCGATTCATTCTGCCTAATAAAATAAAATTTTGGTATAAAAATGTGATTCATGATTAGGTTAATTATAATCATGAATTAGCGTTAACCTTGTACGTATTACATTAATGTAATATTTAACAAAATATTGTAAATATCAGGATTTTGTAAGTAAAAGTTAAGTAATTTAAGAATAATATATTTTTACTATAACACAATAATAAAAAATTATTTGTGGATAAATAGAATCAATAAACAAAAAATTTGTGGTACTTTCTAGAAGGGTGGCTTAAAGAACGGGCATACCAAATTCCTTTTCTGCCGCCTGTAGCTGCAGACAAGTAAAACTATTTGCATTATTTGTTTTTTTTATAAAATTAAATTATTTAACCACTCCATGCTCATATTAATATTGTGGGTCGTCAACGTTAAACAAGGATGCGACATACACATTACTTACACATACAGTACGTCAAGAGCATTTAGTGGTTAATCTGTTAATTGCTGGATTTAAAAAAATTATAAAATAATATACTATTTGGGATCACTGCAATTGTTTTGAATAAATTTACATTGAATTGAGATGTAATTTTATATAAGGGAAAATTTAATGAGAATTATAATTTCACTACAATGAGTGCGGATTATTGAGGTTGCACTGTATTACAATCAGTTCCTATTTTTAACTTAATTTAGGAACTGTTTGTATAATTTCAATGTCATGACTTTAATTATTTGTTTCACGTATGTACGTAATATGTATGTAGATAATAACCCCAAGAAAATTACAATTCCACAATAAAGCACACGATACAGTTTGTCTTAATTTATAAATAAATTAAATATTACTTACTTGAAACTTAATTATTTAATTTCAATTAATTACTTAATTAACATAGTTTTGTATAATCTTTCCTTGTTACAAAATTAATCACGGGAAATGCCATGACTCAGACAACCTTATTGTTTGTTCAAGCAACTATAAAGTTACATAATAGGCCGTGTAATATGTAATTTCCAATTCAAAAAACCAGCCGAATCTAAATCCAACTTTGGACCTGATTGATAAATGCAATAATATTTATTCAGTTACTATATAAATTTAGCGAGTAGAGCAAACACAAAGAAAGATGAGAGGGTGGAGCTAATGCATAGAAACCAAAACTCGTACAATCGTGTTTTGTTGGTGTCAATTGGTGGAATTGGATGTCACGCGATGGCTACTGCGCCGGATTTTGTCTACGCCCTCTCATCTTACTTTGCGCTCGCTCTACATACATAATATCAGTAAAACCTGTTTTATCTGGCATTCTATTAAGCATGGCATACTCTTATAACCGGCACTCAGTTATTACACATCTTTGTATATCTATTATTATTTATGTTTTATGGCATTCTATCTTTCAGCAAAAATGTGAAGAACGTTAACAACAAACTGTATTACAAATATTTTGTAACAAAAATCAACCATTAAATGGAAAATTTTGTTATGCATTAACATACCGATTTCGTAGGTATGTGCCGGATAATGCAACTGCAGTTAAGTATAATATTGTGCATCGCATAGTTGACTAAATTTTCTAATGCCTCTGGAGTCTTTCACATTTTGAACATAATTTTGCCACGTTGACCTTGACCGTTGACATTTATACTATTGTATTTTGATGTTTCTTATGCTCTAAATCTGGATACTTTACAAGATTTTTTAGTTATTTCCCACCCACAATACCATCCGTGAGCATTTCATCGCGGAGTAATTGATGGTTTGAATTTGTATTATACAAGCTTATTTAAAAAAAACTGAATTTAACTGGCATGTGGCTTGTTTCCCTCTTGACTACTCCGCAGCTTTACTAGGAAAATGTTAATGGGGTGATTTCCCGTTGCCTTCCACATAGCCTACAGATCGATTTTTGGAGATCACAGCACATATCCGACGCAATCAGGATTAGAACCGCGGTTTCCCGCTCTGTAGTCTATCAGTGTTTCATTTACGCCAGACTGCTGGTCTCTCTTCCGGTCGTTAGCATATCGATTAAGCGTATAGACTGCTAATACAGAGAACTCGCTTTGACTCAAGGCAAAGTAAGAATCATATTATGACCGTCTCCGCTCGGCAGGCAATGTCAAACCAATGGGGTGTAATCTGCCATTAAAAGCCTTTGTTAAAAGGCTCACCACACCCTGCAGAAGGGTTATGGACTGAAGAGGGAGACTCCGCAGCTAGATAGGGTTCTACTAAATGCTTGAGATCTTCCCAATTTCTTATCTTTTCTGCATTAAATATACCATATTATCTTGTTTATGTTTATTTTATGGCGATGACAGTCTACTTTTTTTTACATCCCATTTGTTTTCAATAAAATCACAAACGGCAAAGTATACAATATTAAGCTCCTTTTCGGGATAACCATATTACCTTAGATAAATCTTCGCAGGCTTACAGAGAAGGAAAGAAAATGTTTCGGTAAATTTCTGCTAAGAAATTGTCTTACAAGGGGAACCTACAGCGGACGAATCACCAGTTTCAATAATTTTTATTCAAATGAAAGTAAATCGAAAATTAAGAGATAAATATCTCTGAATTTATTCTAATGCTCCCTATTTTGGAAAAAAAATCGTATTTAAAGTTTATTTTAATAGAAAATAGCTGTAGTGATATTCCCGTTACTACAACTAATGAATATTCTTATTATTTATCTAAACAAAATATTTTTATATTTTAGATTTGGTTTTTTATCGAAGTTGACGATTTGTCAGCTCCCCTTGTTAGTAAAAACGTTTTCTTTGATTATTTTATCCTGTAAACACTGATTTCCACTATAAGTTCAGTCTTCGTTCCATAGAGGTTTTGTTCAAATATTCTTAACTATAATTGGCCTCCAACGGAAGATGTGCGTATGTCAGCCAATAATATTTGAATATATACGGTATGGAACGGAGACTGAACGTAGATGGAACATTTAGTAGGAATCGAGCTTAACTTTCTAATATAGGTAATTCAATACTCGGATATCACGTTAACTACAACAGTCTTCTTTATTGATTTTTTTGTAGATATATATTATATAGATAGATATATTATTTGTGCCAATAGAAGAGCAGTTTTACTCACGTAGATACAATACGATAACAAGAATATTCAATAACAGATAAGAAGTTTGATTTATAATGCACAGAACAACTTTGTATTTGAATTTTAGAATATGTGAAAAGGTTTATCCATTTCAATAAATCCATTGCAAAAACAACCGTCATCACAAAGAAAGCGTCCAAAAGGACTCATTTATTGTATAAATGTATTTGAGCCTTTAGTAACTCTCAAAACTTTACTCTGCACCTTAAAAGTAATAAATTTAAAAATTTTATTGCCCAATAACCAATTTGAGATCTCCCAAATTACAAGAGTATTAATGGTCCTATTTCTAGTTGGTCCAAAGAATTTAGTTCAAAGGTCAGTTCAATATGTAACACGATGCCAGAGTCAGAATCCTCAACTGTCCCCTAACACATCGCTGCAGCATCCAAAACACTTCAGAAGCATTGCAAGAAAAATCCTAATTCAAAACATCAATAGTATAATTTCTCATGCAATAATATCGTCATGTTTTCATGTCAAATCGGAACTTGAATATCCAATTATCCCCACTTTGGTATCGCCCAAAGAGAGCCCCAATAAAAACAGGAAACTCTGGAACTTACTTAATTTGTCATTAAATTGTATTGCCAGTTTATCTTCGAAATACAAGATAGATTTTACTATATCTCCAAAGCTCAAATCTCCCATTGACATGGAATGAAAAATTGATTCATTTAAGAGGCAAAGTGTACCTAATGTAGGTTTGCTCACTCTCTTCTTCATATTCAGAATTCAAAAAAAATTGTGTCAATTTTTTTGGTGTGAATAACGCATATTGTTAATTGACAAAATACAAATAACTCATTTAATGTACTTGCCAAAATTCACATCTATTTTGCTTACATGACAGGTTATCTAAGTACCACTGTAAGATTAGCCATTATATTATCAGCAACTGGGAGTCTTAAATAATTTTAGATCAGCAAACAGATGAACCCGAACGTTTTAAAAAATATTACAAATGTCATTAATGTCGCATCTCTGCCAAATCTCTATCTTTGTTTTAATTGTACTTACATGTGGTTCCAATCTGACCAAGTTCTTGAAATTCCATAAAAATTTTTTTCAATTTTAGTGTACATTAGTATTTCATTTCTATAATTATAGAAACATTTATGCTTTAGAGGCATTCACCCGACTTCTAATTTGTTAATAGTTTTATAGTTAGTTTATAATTAATTATAGCAATACCAAGAAACATTTATATTATTTATATAATAAATATAAATGTATACGGCCCTGATCTTGAATTGTCATATTCAAAAATCTGAATTCTATATTTATCTAATGCAATAAAAATATTTTTAACCGTTTTATTTGAGTTTAATTGACCACTGCATGTTTACTGAAATACAATTTATGTTGCAAATTGCAGCGATAAATAATAATGATGCTACATATGATTATTAACAATAACCATATTGCGGGAGTAAAAGTTATTATTAATAAGTTAATAATCGTTTCAACCATAGTTTTTGAAAAAATAAACTTGCGTTAAGGGGTTAAGTATTGGATATCAAAGAAATAAAAAGAAAAAAATATATTTGTCTGTCTGTCTACACAGCTAGATGTTCGTAACGCACCTCTGATTGGTTTTAATTAAAATAACATGCGGTATGGTATAACGGTCACTTTATTTGAATTTGTTAAGTCTCTAAATGACAGCTGTCAAATATAAGCTTTTAAAAACCACCATAATAAATCGGTATCCTCTTTATTTACATAATATAACCTACAATTGGACCCCCTTTTGCAATAAGGCACCAACTGACATTTTAACTTAAAGTGAGTTAGGCCCATATTATAAATGTGGAGTTCGTACTTCATCAATTTCACCAAAAAAATCCAAGTTTTCAATAACTCTGTTGGTTCTAGAAGCAATTCAAAAATTCTGAAAATTTCGTAAACTACCAAGTATAATTAGCAAAAGAGAATCACGTGGTTTTTTATGTGTGAATTATTAATGGAGAAATATAATTTGATTTGAAAAATATTTAAACTTTGGAAAAACTTCAAAAATGTAATTTTGAGACCAATTTACAATATTCATTTAAAAACAGTTTTTGTCGTTTTACTCGCAACTTGATTTATGTCACTTGGTGCTTTATTGCAAAAGGGAGTCCAATTTAAAGTGGATTTGAAACCACGGTAAAAATAATTTGGGAGTTGCTAAGTTGCTAATTCAGAATAAATTGCATATTTTCAATTATAATATTTGCTATTGTTTATCACGACAAATATTCCTTTCAATGATTCAACATATTTTATTATTTTTAATTCTAAAAATTACTAGAAGCGATTAAGAATGGTTTCTTTGTTTTACCGCATATTTTAGTATCTCTCCTAAAGATAAGTTAACTATTCATAGAAGACTTATACATTTTATTGCTGACTAAATATGTGAGTTACATTTCCGTTGGTACGGATTTAAATAGAATTCTCCTGCTCAAAAATTTTACATTGATATTCCGTAAAATATTTTATTTGAAATGCGAACCAATCTCTTTCACAAAGTTTCACTTTTACTGCTGATTTACACCGGTTAGTAAAAATTTTTTAAATAAATTTAGATTCCAGAAAATTATAATTTTACGTTAGGATTTCGATTTGCGTCGTTTCGTTTTGCATTAGTTTAAAGATCCGATTTGCGTCGTTATGATTCAATTTGAGTCGTTTACAAATATATTAATATAGTACAATATTAAATGGTAAGCTGTTATGTTTTCCAAGTCTCTTTAGATAAAATTAAATAAATGTGTTGTAATACCAGTAATTTTTATTTCTAGATAAAAGTGAATGAGAAAATTTGATAAGAAGTTAACGTCAATCGTGGAATACTATGATCCAATTTGTATTATTTCGATGTACGCAGCACTTGCCCGAAACGCAATCCGACGCAAATCGAAACTTTAGGGTTAATTTTCTCTACAATTAAAAATTTGGAAAAACTAATCAAAAACAATAAAACTAGGCGAAATTTATATAGGTACCAATCTTTTGCAAGTTATGGGGAACGATAAAAGTATAGCATAGACGTAAACAAAGTTGTCTAATATTAACTAACAAATTATATTCTTGAACTAAATATTCTACGTATGTATTTTTAAAACTTTGTTAATTACGGTAATTATAT
Source organism: Rhagonycha lutea (assembly GCA_958510855.1). Lineage (NCBI taxonomy): Eukaryota > Metazoa > Arthropoda > Insecta > Coleoptera > Cantharidae > Rhagonycha > Rhagonycha lutea. The sequence goes on from OY294042.1 coordinate 18,426,049, forward strand.
TTATAAAAAAGTCATTTGAAGAGTAAATATTTAACTTACTGGTCAAACTATTCGTAACAGTACACGCACTGAAATAAAGCACTTTAAAACTTAAAAGCCATTTCAAGGAGAACTACCTACATAATATAATAATTAAATTAAGTTTTAAATTGGATAAAAACAACCAAATTTGTAATTAAATTAAATGTAATAAAAGCATTAAAAACTAAAAAATTTACTATATTACTAAAACAATAAGTGAGATGTATTGCAAATTACAATGCTTTAAATTTAATTTGTAAAGGTAATTGCAATTTATTTAATTTTGTTTAATAGTTTGTAATTAATAATTATTATTTGCCTACATTTGAATTTTTGACTATTGTGCTAATAATAAACTATAGTAGTTCGTTCACCTAACATTAAATATAAAATTAGAAAATTAAAAAATTATTTCAAGTAAGGTACCTTAATTATACACAATAAATTATTTAAATTATCTGTGAAAGTCTTCCAATTTACTGTAAAAATTAGTTTTTTAAAAAACAAAACAAAAAATGAACTAACATACTTTTTTTCACTCGTTACTTTTAACTTTTTACAGAATGTATGTACCTAATCTGCATTTACTAATTCGATTAAATTGGAACGTACCTGAGATATTCACAATAACAGAATTTATTTAACACACAAGTATCGATTGTCTTGTGAAAGAACAAAATTTTATATAAATTAAATTTCTACTGCTACTGCTTAATATACTAAAACTTGATCTTATTGTTTTGCTATTGACCCATAACTATACAAGGTTATGTTGATACAATTATGATTACCGAGAAAATTATCAGATTGATACAAATTTTAAATGAAAATTTTAATCAATTTGAAAATTATAGGAATTCATATACTTAAAAAAATATTAATTTAGTTATTATTACAAAATCTTTAACCTATATCTTTCCAAGAACTTGTTATTTAAATGCTATGAAATGATTACAAAAATTTTAAATTAATAATAAATAGAATTACTACAAACAAACAAAAGCCGTAATCAACGCAATAAAATTTCCTTTCTGAAGTTTTTTTTGTATTTGCCGGTAACTTAAAAAATTGAAAAAGGACATTTTATTTGCATAAATTATGAAACACCTGCAACTTTTAAATAAAAAAGCATATTATAACCTTTAAGAAAAGAACTAATATATTTGATTATTAAATAAATGGAGTTTTCTTCAATTTTCTTTCATAAAAATTTTGCTCTTCAAAATATTACGTATTATTTTACTCTACAATTTCCAACTGTAATTCAGAATACGTCAATTGCAGTTCAGATTAGCTGATACTTTCGGATTCACGGCCGTCCATCTAGATAGCTGTTCATCTTGTCGACAGCCACATGGTCTTATGGGATGGGGACGTTTCGCCCCCACCGTTTCGCCCCCGCCGTTTAGCCCTCGCCGTTTCGCCCCCGCCGTTTCGCCCCCGCTGTTTCGCCCCCGCCGTTTCGCCGCCAAGTTTGGTTTTACACTACATTCACACTTTGTGTTAATTTCTACTATTGGTCACGTTTAAGACCATTTTAAGCTTACTTTTAATAAAAAGTAAACAATTTTTTGTATTATATTTTGTCAAAGATTAATTTATTGTTTTTAAGCTGGTAAATTAATTCAATTGGTAAAAATTAAAATACTCAATTAGTATGCTGTAACTTTCTGTAATTGTCTATGTCGCCTATTGTTGGTTTTACCAACTTGATTAAATTCAAATCCAACTTTTTTCCAACTTCCTAAAATAATGGGGCCCCCCTCCTTGGGCACGGCCCTTATTATAGCAATTACAAATTGAAACGTTTATTAGCGTTAATAATCTTCCTCTATTGATGAGTTATGTTAGAGCTAGGGGTTAATCAATCACATAAATTCGCTCTATGAATTCGTGAATGAATTCTATGAATTCGACGCGCTCGTAGAAGACGAAAATTTTCCTCAAGATGCACTGCCCATTGTGGATTATTTTGAAGACTGTTACATAGGACGAAGAAACAGAACACATAGAACGAGCTCCTCAATTTTCTATTGAAATGTGGAATGTATATAACCGAACCATAAATGATCGTCACAGGACGAATAATCACATCGAAGGCTGGCATCGCGGTTTTCAAAGCACTTGCAGAAATTTATTTCCAAACATTTTTCAATTTATTAAAAGTTTAAAAAAAGAACAGGCTCTAAAGAGATATAAAATTTCACAGTTATTATTAGATGATAAGGCGCAATTCCACTGAGGCAACACTGAACGACACGAGGCATGCTACTTGTTTTCTGGTGTTGTCAATGGGGTGAAATAATGAGATAACAGCTTCATTAATAGAAGAATACCATAATTTACCCGTATTAATAGAACAATAGAATAAGTATTTGTAAAGATAATCGAATAAGTAATTAGAAATTAAATAATTAAGTTAATTAAATTAATGTAGCATGCCTCATTTCGTTCAGTGTTGCCTCAGTGGAATTCCGGCTTTAGACCAAAAATAAACATAACATACTATAGTGTAATTTCAAAAAGAATAAAAAAACATCGCAGAAAGTTATGGAAGGATAGATAATATGGATTTTTTGTTGGGCATTTTAAAATTACCTTTTTTTTCGACTTTTAATTTATTTATTATTTTAGGGGGCGAAACGTCCCGGGGCCAAACGGCAGGGGCCAAACGGTGGTGGCTAAACGGCGGGGGCGAAACGTCACATAACCTGGTCTTATACCTCTTATATTCTCCACTTCATATTTGTCGTAACCTTGAACAGTTGTAAAATTTTTGTAGTAACCATTTAATACCGCCTGTACTTAGGATTATCAATTTTTAACTACCATTAGGGTAGCAGGGATAGCAGCGGCGGCCATAAGGTGGTGCGACTGCACCGGGCGCCATCTAAGGGGGCGCTAAAATGACAAAATATTATTCAAAATGTATAGTGAAATTAAAAGATTAACTAAAAGAACACAACATCAGTATTAAATTTTACAACAGAGTTACTGTATAAAAAACATTTAATAAGAAAATTTAGAGAAGTAAAATTATGAACAAGCAATCGCGCTACATTTGGAACTTAAGGGTTAATACTACCCCAAGTAACATTTTCCCCCTGCTAGATATCTGCTAGGGATCTGGCAGAGAAATTTCGCAGGGCCCTGTCTCTGTAATCGGATTGTAACAGGGCTCTGTCACATAATATGAGACAGAGAAAATGGACCCTGCAAACCCTCTGCAGAAAATTTGTCGCAAATCCTAACAGGGTATCTGTTAGGTACCCTGTCAGAGACTCTGCAAGAGCTCTGTCAGGCACTCTGCCAGAGTCTCTGTCACAGAGACTCTGGCAGGGCTCTGTCTGTCTCTGTTACAGAGACAGACAGAGAGAGGTATAAAAAATATTAAATTTTAATAAAATAAATTTATGTCACATTTTTTAGAAAAATTAAATTTTATTTTTAGATTCTTGAATTGCATTGATTATTGTGTTATTACATCGCATCGAACTAATTTAACTCTAGGGGTTTCAATTTTATTTACATGGTTACATTTAATTATATCTATTAACTATTAATATATTCTAATGCTTGGTATTCTGTATTATTGGTTGAATTAATTGAATTGATTGTTACCTATCCTGAAAATAATATTTAAAATTAAAAATTTTTGTTACAATCCAGATTCGAACCTGTACCTACATCCATGACTGCTTCGTAGCCTCTCGTTCTTACCATTTACCTACGGACCCTACTTATAAATTAATTTGAAATTACTGGTAATATGGTGGTCACACTTTTGTGTATAATAATGAGTGAACCGCTGAGAAATCAACGTATTTTACTTACCTTTTTTAATAAAATGGAAATTATATCGATGTAAAACATCGCAATTTAAAATATGATACAATAATTCGTAATTGTAACTGCAAATATAGTTGTAGTAATAAAATTGAAACCCCCAGAGTTAAATTAGTTCAATTACATAATTACACAATCAGTATGGATTGCAAGAAGTTAAAAATAAAAATTAACTTTTTTAAAGAATGCGACAAAAATTTATTTTATTAATATTTAGGGCCGATATATTTTGTATTGTAAGTATGGGTTACCATCGGCAAATAAGTTTTAAAAATCAGATTTTAACTTAAAATTTCTAGAATAATTGTGAGTGCGGTATATATGAGAAATTTAATTTTTGATAAATAATATTGATCAAAACGAATCAGTAATAGTGAATCAGAATCAGTAAATGATAATAATAATATAACAAAAGTTTTGTTGTTTAATTCTAGATCGTGGTTTAATTATGATTTCTTTAGATTGGATAAATAAACTGTTAAAATTTATAAATTGCACATAAATGACGTTTAAAATCGAAGCGGATTAGCCTTTGTATTTTGTATTTCTAATATTCTAGAATATTCTAAATGACCTGAACTAAAACTATTTTATCTCTTTCTCTCATAACAATATTTATTATAGCGCTATCCTACTTCGTTACATAGTAACTAGACCTAAATTTTTGGCTCAAAATTACGAGGCGCTTTACGAATTCTTTTATACCTGTAACTCATAAAAGGTAACTGTCAATGTAACTGTCTCTGTCTGTCTCTGTAACCCTGACAAAGTTTCTGTCATATCGTTGGTTGCTTTGAAAAAATCGATTAATTAATTTTCAGTAAATATCTGAAGATAATATATTCCTTTTAACAATCTTAACTAATATGAATGAAGAAAGATTACATCGTTAACAAAATTCTTGATTCTGATTTGCTAAAATTTTAATAAGCATTGTGTTTATATCTACCTGTAGTAGGTATCTACTATTAAAAGTACAATATAGTATTTAAATTTAATGAATTGTTAAAATTAAAAGTAATTGAAAAATGGTAAAAAAAAGACAATTTTTATGAAGACCACGTGGTATATACGAGCTTTGCAAATTTCCTATAACAGAGACTCTGTCAGGGCTCTACCACAGAGTTCTTGCAGGGCTCTGCAAATTACCAGTAATATGGACTCTGGCAGGGCTCTGCCGCAGAGTTTTTGCAGGGCCTTGCAAATTACCTGTAACAGGGACTCTGCCAGGGCTCTGCCACAGATTTCTTGCAGGGCCCTGCAAATTATTTTCAACAGAGACCTACCAGGGCTCTAACAGAGTTAATTTTCAGGGCTCTGCAAATAATCCGTTACAAATACCTGCCAGGTATCTGTAAGAGCTCTGTCAAAAAAACCCTGTTATAACCCCCTGACAGATATTTGCTAGGGCCCTAGCAGAGACATTTAAATTTCACCAGGGAAAAATGTTACTTGGGACGTTGTGTGCCGAAATAGTAGGGTCATTTTTATGAATATATTATAAAAAAATGAAACGATTTATTTGTATTGTGGTTAATCCATATAAAGTACATGTCTTAAAGTACATTAAAAACATTTTTTTTAAATGTTTTAAAAGCAAGATGGCGGCGTGGCAGCTCTCGCAAAACTACTCCTTTTTTTTGTTCACCTAACTGGGCGAACCGCTACAAGTCGCAATTTTCCATAACTTGCGTTCGTTCCATAACTGCATTATTGCAGTAAAACCATCATTTAAACATAAAGTGGCGAGTTATACTACTACTTATACTAATCGAGGTTATTATCTTCTATCAATCTTCATATCTAGTAACTATTGATAGTTTTTTAATTATCGATATTCGATATCAATTTTAGATATCGCCCAGCCCTACTGTCGAATCCACTAAAAATACTTATAATTCGGCTTTAGGACTATGCTCGGAAAATCGACTTTTTGGACCATTTAAAATTTTTTCCACTAATAATAATCAACTTTTTATATCATATTTGGATAGTTTAGGGCTTTAGGGAGTGTTTAAGCTGATGTGGCGTTACTTGAACTCTGAGCTCACAAAACTCCAATCTATTAAAACTTTCGACCTTACCTGCACTCCTGGGTCTCTCAAACGGCGCTACTGCTCAGCTCAGTGTAGAACACTTTGTGGGGGGGGGGGTTGCAAGCCGAGGAGATCCTCGACCCTATCAAAAAAACCTACACAAAGGAAATTTAAAGGCGCCACGTGCTTATCGCCGCTTATCAGTTGTTGGTGAGGCCTGAAAGCACGAAAGTAAAGAAATAAAACTCCAGGGCACAAGTAGATCGTTTTAATAAATTGAAACGACGGTATGGTCAAACCAATCACAATTATACACCCCAGTATCTTTGTCAGGCGCAGCTGATAATAATTAAATACCGCGTCAGATCTGATTCGGCGTACAAAAATCATACAATCGGAACTTTCGCTCCGATTTTATAAAACAAGATGGTAATTTAGGAAGATAGCAAATCTTCTATCTTCTACGCCGAAAAATCGCCCGCGTACTTAAGTGCACTATATGTAGTACCGAAACTCTCGAAGCACTTCGTTTCGTACAAACAGGAATAAATGTGAAAATTTAAAAGGCTCACCCTTTTCAAGTCGTTGCGCCTCTATAATGCCCCTGCTCCAATGGATACAGCCAACTGCTACTTAATGAACGATTACTGCAGAAGTTAACAAGAGGGAGTATTGGTGTTGATGGATCTCGTATCCAGGGTCGCACTCGGACGAAGTACAGGTGTTCGTACTTAGAAGGTCGATAAGAGAATAATTTGATAAGAGATTGCAGTACACTAACTTGAACTAAAATAGCAGCCTCGAATTTACTGGATTGAACCCACACCAGGTGGAAAAATACGTGGAACGTCCCGTTGAACTTTTGACGGCCCCTCGTAAACAATGACCGATACGATTATGTAATCCGAAAACCGGAGTTAAATTGGTTACGTTAATTTAACTAATAAATCGATATCGATTGTAAAATTCGCACTTTTCTATATTAGATCGTCGTTAATAGCAAATATGCAAAATCGCTTGCTTATTCTAATCAGCGCTTATCAACCAACCTGACAAAATTCATGAAGCCCCATATCCTTTTTGTTTGGTTCCAAATCAAAATTACCAAAATTTTGTTATAAACAATAAACGTAAACAAAGGTATATAGGGTGCTTCGAAATCTTGTAACCAATTGGTAAATTTAGCTTATAGCTGTTAGCGCTAAATTTTGATGTTACAAAGCCAATAAAAAATAGAACATAAAACAAAAAGTCACAAGGTGATATTAGCCCTTAAAAAGTTTAAATAATGGTATTGAAACTTTCTAACATCAAGTGGACCACCCCGATCCAGAATTAATGATACTATTCATTCTACCACATATTTTTATGAATATTACATGTTAAAGTGGGAAGAAAGGATATGCAGCTGTCTAGGGCAGGGGTCAGCAATCCGCGGCCCGCGAGGCATCTTGGTGTGGCCCACAGAAGCAAATGACGTTTTTTTTTAAAGAAAACAGCTCTTTTTAGTAGATTTGCCAAGATAAAATATTTGGTCCTCTTATAATAAAAGGTTGGCGACCCCCAGTCTAAGTCTACGTACACAGTGCACGCTGGTCGCTGAAACCTGCTTATCGGCGTTGAGGTGCCTGTTAAGACAGCAGTGTCCGGTAAACAGTCCTACTATCTTTCTCAGCTACGCTCTGCTCAGCTGGAGGATATCAGTTTTCCTTTGTGCACTGGAGGGGCCCTCCATGAACATCCGCGACTGTCTGAATCCATGGAGGTCCTCTAGTATTCAAGGTGTTTATTTCTTAGTAGTTCTTTAATTGTCCCTTTTGCGGCCAAAGAAGCTAACCCGCACGTTGGTTCTGGACATACTAGATGCTTTCTTGCAGCTTTCCTTGCTAGGAAGTCTGCTTGTACTCTTATATGGCTGTGTGCATTACCTCAGTATTACGCTGTTGCATTGTGCCAGCCCACCCAGTGCTTTGAGGCATTGCATCACGGCCCTGGATTGTATTTCTACCGCTTCCAGGGCCCTGAGTGCTGCTTGGCTGTCGGACATGATGTAGATTCGCCTATTTACATAGGCCCTCCCTATCATCTCCTCTGCACAGACCATTTTGGCGATGATTTCCGCCTGGAGGACAGTCGCGTAGGAGCCCAGGTATATGCTGATAGCAACCCCTGTTCTGTCATCCTCAACTCCCGCTCCAGTACTTATATCCGTTTTGGATCTATCCGTATACTAGATGGTATCAAATCGAGCCCCCAGCTTGAAACTAATAATCTTTTGCCTCCTTTTCCCCACCGTTATTGTGGTCCGATTACTGCTCATCAGGTAGAGAGCTACCTGTTTAAATGTTGCCCTTTATGACAGCTTAGCTCTGACGGTAGGCTAGGGGGTGAATTACCCTGAAGATTGACTTCAAAAGATAAACACTTGGGAATCAAACCACCAAGCAAAGTTAAAAAAGTATAATAAATAATTATTACAAAATAACACTATTTCGGTATAGGCTTCAACTCACGACGGATCTAGACAACGTAGATTAAGAATGAAAAATCATTCAAAGGACTGCACTCGCCAGTCGAAACTATCCAGTCAAAATTAGGGCAAATACCTCCCACAATTATGTAAACTTAGCAACTTGCAGTAAGACGAAATCAAATACTAATAAAAATTCTTACCTTCACTTCCAAAGATCTTTGTAGGAGGAGGTTTAGAAACTTCTACCTTATACAATGCTTGGTAAATGAATCGTCAACTGCAGTCGCTCTGGAGATGTTGACAAGCAGATTTCCGAAACTGGTAGTAACGCTACTGCGGCGAAGTCCGACTTCCGGAACAAAATAACTATCCAGTGCAGATCTTATCTTATCAGGGTTAACCGACAATCCTTCTCTTATACACCACTGTTCAACGATTTTTAGGGCTACATCAATGAAGATACAACAGTCCAAAATTTCCCGGTCAGAAGGATTGTGATATCAATTGCATATCCGTGCGCATGTACTCCGCATAGTTCCACTTCCATTAGGAGGCTGTCTAGAACCAGGCACCACAGGAGGTGCAAGATCTCCTCCTTGTGGGCACCCTCGCGTAGCCTTAACCCCCACGATTACTGGACCTAGTGCGGCGCTTATTCTTCTACTTCTAAGAGTAGCGCCAATCCATCCTATTATGAACGGGTTAACTCCACGTCTTCGAATAGCGTTTTCTATAGAGTTGAATGACGTGTTGTCAAATGCTCCCCCCCCACATTGAGAAATGTCGCCCAGGGCGATTTCTCGGAACTGGAGAGCCTTTTCCATCCTTAGGTTTAACTCGATGATTTTCCTGTTTGGTAGGTATACTGGTGCTTGTGCAAAGGCATTTCTGCCAGAACATCGCCCCTTATATGCTTCTCTATCAGTTTCTCCAGGGTTTTGAGGAAAATTGACATTAAACTTATTGGGCGGAAAAATTTAGCTTGGGCATACGATTCACGCCCCAGCTTGTAAATGATTCGCACTTATTCAAGGGCTATGCTGGCACTATAAATAGTGCACAAGGGGATGGAGAGTAGCTCCATTCCTTGTTGAAGTAGAGCGGGAAATATCCCGTCTGGTCCCGGAGATTTGTATGGTTTGAAAGATTTAATTGCCCATTCAAGTTTAGGGATATTGATCAGTTCTTTGGCAACCGCCCATCCTTCCCTGATAACCCGATTCCTCAGATTGTCTGAAATCGGTTGGTCCGCTGCATCCGGGTGAAGTTTAAGAAGGATTTGAATTGAAGTACCTGGATTTTACCCCACGACCTTTCATCCTTCACTATGGTACGTCGTTGTCCTTTAGGGTTTTCCATCTTTCCAGCAATTCTCCAGGTACTGGTTGTCAGATTTTGGTTTTGTAGTTCTAACGTCTAACCCTAGTAGCACACAACGTCCTGCAGCGTCCCATGGACGTCCGTTAAAGATCCATTTAGGATCCCAAGACCTCGCTCTGCGAGATTCCGCTATGCACTCACAATACTTTTTCTGAGGCAAATAAACCCAGAAAGCGCTAAAATCCGCACAAATGAGGTAGAGCAAATATATGTACACCTTGACCTCTCCAACTTTGCCGGAAGTCTCCTACTTATCTTTTTGTGTACGTATACTAACTTTTTTTAATTTTTGACAACTTTAAAAACAATGTAAGTATACCCGCTTTTTGATGGCAGGTTCGAATATCTAACCGATTGAATTCTTCTTTACAGATTCACAATACCTTCGCACTTTATGAAACAAAATTACCCAATTTCTTAGGTTTTCGTGTATTGTGTATAAATAAAATTTCGGTTTTAAAGGCTTACAAGACTGATTTCCCTTTCGAGTGTTAAATTTTCACTTTTTTTTATTTAAATGTTCTCTCGGGTCCTAATAATGGATTTTTTCATGTCATCCTATGCATTTCCATCAGACACAAGCGTTATAATTTCGAAAATTCGAAAATGAGTAGTCTGCAGATCATTTTTGGACTAACTTTTACATCCAGGAGCAGCTTATGCTAGACTAGCCTTTAGATGTGCCAATAGCCCTGATTTTTGTTAATGGTGGCAATTTGTCAACTCAGGGGAACCACCGACTTAATGTGCCCTCCGAAGCACGGAGACTTGGTCATAAGAAAGCTTGACTCTCCCCAGGTTTGAACCCGGTACACCGCATTCACATCTAACTGCGTTCTTTTTTTGAAAGACGTGTTATCTCGCAGAGGTAGCTTGAGCCTACAACACTATTCCATTTCTAGTAGTTAGGATAGTACCAGCAACGGCATGGGATGGCCAGAAAATCATAGACTATTTTACATTTGGTATTAGCGCATTTATTTAGCTTGCATCAATAAATTACATCGACAATGAGGTGCTACCGTGTGCAGGTGAATTGATTTTTGCTTAACCTCTTCAGAGACAAATTTAAAAAAAAAAATTTTTTAAAACGTCCATTTTTTGTTCCAGTGTACAGACCACGTTTAATTACCTATATTTAAAATTTTCTAAACGTACACATATGTGCTTATGTCCTTGAAGAGGTTAATTGTAAGTGGTTTTTGTTTATTTTTAGTTTTACAGCTGAAACTCAGTTTAAACGACGAACCATTAATATTTCAGAGGTCCCAAAGGAATTGAGATGTTGAAGCGAACGGATTGTGGTATAAGGGTAAGTTTAAAGGCAATACTCTATTTAATATTACGTAATGACATCTCTTGCAAATGAGTATTTGCAGTTAATTTTAAGTTTTTTTTACAACGTATCGTTTGTAAATCGGCTCAGTTCCTAGTGGGCTGGTCAGCGCAGGCGGCAAAGTTGAAACTACTTTTGAGTTTCATCTCCGAAAATTTCGAGGATAGTCCTCCTTTTACTAACTTGTCTAGTGATTTGAGCAGCATCTCTTTTATCAGGTCGCTTTGCTCTGCACTTAGAGTTGTTGTTGGAAATCCTTGTGGCTTAATAGCCACGCGGATATCCGTTAGTACTGCATTGTAAGAGAGACTAGGTACGTAAACCTTGGCCTTCTTAGTCGGTCTGGTTGCACTATTTGGAGTTCCTCCTGGTGACCGGTTACGCTTTTGCCTCCCAGTCGAGGTACCATCTCCCCTGTTACCGAAGGTGTGGGTTCCCCTGAGCTCCCCGCACCTTGATTTTTCTGTTTCTCAATTGCCCGTTTTTGCCTTTGCCGGCGTTTATGGGCTGCCCCGGATGTTTGTGATTTTGGTGGGTTCTTCTTTTCGGAGACCCCACCATTTGTGTGGGCACCCATAGCCTGCATAATCGCCTTGTTTTGAACGGTTTCAATTTTCTTTATTTTGTTGCTATGTGCATAGCCCTAAGCCGTCGAAGCGTTCGTGAGGATTGGACGAAAGCAAGTTTTATACAAGCGGAGCTTCTTTTGGATTGAGAGCTTGAGGTTTCTATTTGTTAGGGGTTGCAGTGAGGCCCTCGCTCCTCTTGCCTTATTTTGCACATTGGTGATATGAGAGCTCCAAGTTAACTTTTCGTTGAAGATGACCCCCAGATACTTGGACATCTTAGACCACTTGATAATTATGACATTCAAAGAGAGAGGTTGTTGTGGGAGTCGCGTTCTGCGACACCTTGGTTTGTTAGCTGGTTTTTTCAGTAGGCCGCGATCATTGCGTCTGGTGAAGTAAGTGGCCGTACTTGGAGGGATTGACGGAAATCCTCCAAATACGATAGTACTTATTCATCTTCTGTAAAATCGCTAGTAGCCTCCGGATGACAAATTCTGGCCCTTTTTCCTCTGGTGAAAACTGCTGCATCATCACAGTAATATCTGATCTATGTGCGAGGGTCTACCAGTCGATTAGGGGCGTCATGCGTGAAGAACGCGAATAGGTCCGGGGAGAGGATGGACCCTTTTGGAACCCGTGCTAGGATACGTCGTCTTAGGGTGGAACGGATGCCTTCCATCTGCACCCTGAATTCCTTGTCAGTCAAGAATGATGCTCATAGTAGTAGTATTAGGGCAAATAGAATCTTCACCGCAAACATTTTGTAGAGTAGGCCTTCCTTCCATATCATGTCAAATGCTTTGGCGATGTCTAAGAAGACCGCTCCAGTAGCTTCGTTTTTATGCCATCTATCGAGGATGAATTCTATTAGCCCCAATATCGCGTGTACCGTCGAATGTCCTGGCCAGAAACCAAATTGTTCGTTGGGAATAATTTGTTTTTCCGACATCGCGTTAACTAGTCTGGTGCGGATAATTTTCTCTCAAACTTTATGAGCCGGGGTTTCTGAGGTTTTGTTTCGCTTTAGGTATGTAAATGATGTGCGCCACTTTCCATCTGGAAGGAAAGTGCTGCAGCCTTAGTACCGCGTTGATAATTGTAGTTATTGCTACTAAGCCGCGCTTAGGGAGCTGAGACAATGTACGGTTGGTGATTTTGTCCAGGTCTGGAGCCTTTTTCTTGTTCAGGCCACGAACAGTTTTACTAATCTCTTGAAAGGCTCTGAGCTGGGTTTTCACGTATTCGTCCACCTTTTTGGTGAAAGCGGGCACTTATTGGACGTCCTCGTTCGGAGTAAACTGACGTTCCAAGTGATCTGCAAACACTTCGGCCTTCTGTTAAGGGCTTAAGGTCGTCCCGATTTCACCGTTAAGGGGAGGATTAAAGAAATGATTCAATGTTACTTTTTTACTTCCAAAATTTTTGGTGCATGTTCTTCCCCCCCCCCCCATTTTTGTTGGTCAAGAGTGGTTTGCAGTTTCTGGGAGAAAAGTAAAGTAGAACTTTCAACTATTCCGCAATCACTTGTTGGAATATTAAGTCCACATCATCTTCTAATCAACCATAATATTTATAAAATTATTAAGTTTATGGATAAATCAATAGTTACAATAAATAATTTAAAAATTTATATTCTACTGCAGTTAAGGATTTTGTATTCAAAAAATAATTATCCTCGGTCTTACCTATTCGATTACATAATTATATAACTAGCTTATAGCTGCGGACTATTTACATTTTTCAATTCATGCATATTACATGTTAATCAATTAATAATTCATGATAATTGAACGACACTTATGAATATTACATTGTTACAAATTGACCAACGTGGAAAAATCTACAGCTTGCATTTGTCCATTTTATAAACCTTTTAATAAATTAAATTAAATTCGATTTGCTAGTTTTAATAGACTCTCTGGGAATTTTATTTAATAAAAAGTTATTATTCAAACAAAAGCGTTTCTTATTTAAGAAAATTTTCAAATCTAACTATATTTGGAGTAAATTTTTGGAGTACAAGTGTAAGCCAAAAAAGATAAACATAAAAGTTAACTCCAGTTGAGAAATCGGGATAAATGGAATCGTTGATCCATTGATCCTTTTCTGACTTCTTGTAATTTATTTTAAATAAAATACAGAATATGAACTGTGCTTAAAAAAATTACTATTTACCAACCACCCCTCGATATTTTAACTTTTGTAAAATTTCTTGTACGCGTCATATAATTAGTTTTATTTAAATTTTTTTTACATACTACACTTAATCACTTATTTTTCAAATCAAATCAACAACAAAATCAAACTGAGAAAGATTCACTGGGTACGCCAGCTTAAACAACAAAACTATTCTTCCAGATTAAAGCACTGCTGCATAAATTAAATTGTAATTAATTAATAAAATTAAATTAAAATAAATTGAATCTACTCATCAATGACATTGTACAAGAAGGCGGACAATTTTATGAACAATTAGAAAAAAATTACGTTATTTTCATTTCTTTAGGATGTTGGGCAATGTTAATGGAAACGATCAATCCAACTTAGAAAACACTTTAAAAAGTGTTTGTCCAACAGGATGGTCTATATATGTATTTAAAATAATGAAATATTTATCATTGGATGGAAAAAGTAATGACATGTAACGTGAGGCTAAAATTTGGTAGTTTTACCTGGAAAGTTTTCAGGGAGTTTTGAAAATTGGCATTTTTATAGATTTTGACCTGCTCTTTCCGAATTTTCATTTTGCCACCTTGAATCGTTGCCGCTCGCTCCGCCATATTGGAAAAATGGCAACCCAAAAACATTTTTTTGGCAATATCTCCTTTTAGATTCATTTTACGATGAAAATAGTTATATAACATATTTAACTACAGAAAATGTCCTATAATTTATGTGTTAACCTTTTTTTTGTAAAATGAATAGTTTTAGCGTACAAGCGCCGCAAAGTCTTACTCAAACGCGCGTTTCGGCCAAAAACTCATTTACACACCACCAATGGGGTAGAGTATGTGGAGCGTATTCTTTTGTGTATCCCCAGTAGGCCCTTTAATGCTAGTAAATACAATAATATCTTTATATACGTCAATACAATCCTTCACTTCACAGCCAAAATCACAAAAAGTACAGCTTGTTATTTCCACAAGTAATGTACTATAACGAAATTTAGTTTATTCTCATTTGCTTCGCCATCCTTAATGTATCAGGTTTTGCATTGTCGTCAGTAGCGAGTAAAACGTCACAGATTGAAATTTTTTCCACGTTATCCTAGATATGATCATCAGCTTCGTTGCAATCCTCTTGTTCCTCGATTTCGTCATACGTGTACTAGAGAACAGTCTTCATTTCTTCCTCTTCATCACTCTCTTGTAATGGAATTTGCGAATTATCACAGGTATCATTGCAATTGGTGCAAATAACGGAGCACTTTAATCCTGCCTTTCTGCATCCACAGGTTCCCCGATATCCCTTTTTGTATTTGCAAGAAATAAGTTTCAATAAGGTTTCCGGAGCGGGGGCTCGAGTGTGGTGTCTGCGTATTGAAATCAGCGTTGTCGAAAACAAATTGCGAAAATGCCTTACATCGATATCCAACGGTGAGCACATTATAACCGAAATTTCAAAAAGCATCGCTTCAGCGAACGAGGAGCAAAATCCAAGAGTTGATAACGTATCTATTAATCACCAAGCATAGAAACGAATAGGGCTAAAAATGAACCTGGCCAAAACAAAAATTCTATCAGACGAGGGAGAAGCACAAGAGATAATAAAATTGGACGGTGCCGTAATAGAAAAAGTCGATGAGTACATATACCTAGGCCACAAAATCAGATTGGGAAAAGGAAACCAAGAGGCTGAGATTGGAAGGAGAAAAAATCTATCATGGGTAGCTTATGGAAGGCTGAGGCACGTGCTTGCAAACACAGAAATCCCAATAAACTTAAGAAGAAAAGTGTTCGATTCGTGCATACTGCCGGTGATGACTTACGGGCTAGAAACAATGACTATTACCAACAAGAGTGCGGAAAGGCTTAGGGTGGTGCAGAGGGCGATGGAGAGGTCGATGTTGAACGTAAGCTTGCGAGACAAAATAAGAAATAGGAAATAAGAAAAAGAACTGGAATTGTGGACGTGATGGAGCGTGTGGCGCGTCTGAAATGGAGTTGGGCTGGGCACGTGGCGAGGCAAGACTATAACAGGTGGACAATAAAGATCATAGATTGGAAACCAAGAATTACAAAAAGGAGTAGAGGTAGATCCCAGAAGAGATGGCTAGACGATGTCAAGAAAGTGGCGGGTCGGGAGTGGTTTCAGAGGGCTAAGGAGAGAGAGGTTTGGAAAAGATTAAGAGAGGCTTATGTCCAGGAGTGGACCATGAAAAGCTGACAAAGAATCACCAAGATCCATACTTTTGAAACAAAAATGCTGCTACTCCGACCTGCATTGGTGACACGAAATATTTTGGCCTTGCTACGGCAATTATGCAATGTTTTTCTTCAATTTCTCAAGAGACGCATGTTTGTTTTTCAATATTACATCATCCAGGAAAATGCGTAAAGTTTCAGGTATCTGATTCGATTTCTTGAAAAAAATTATCTGATGGAGGATAATGTTTTGTATCGTAGACGTTGGAGCTAATATCCTCTATAGCGATTGTAGCAGCTGTCTTTACAATACGCCGATGTTCTTCTCTCTTGTTGTCGATTGTTTAGTTGTACCAGGCTTCCGTCAATAACTTATATCCTGTGTGTTTCGGAAGTGGAGCCTTATTGGCAGTGAATGCAATCAAAATATCGTCACCATATTTTTTGAGGAGTTATGCATTCACAGTTTCTATGTTTGGGATGTAATCGCCTAATTTTGGCCATCAGTTTATCCAGAGAAAATTGACACTCTTCAGAATTCTGCTCGAGATAAGAGTAAATATACTGCATTGCAGTATCGATCTGGTTTGCACACCGACCTCTTTTTTTAATTTCTCTACTCGGTGGTGTTTGGTACAAATTTTTCAATCACGAGTTGTGATACCTTGCATCGACTGCGACCAAATCAGTGATATACTCGAGACGCTCAACAA
This sequence comes from Rhagonycha lutea, assembly GCA_958510855.1. NCBI lineage: Eukaryota > Metazoa > Arthropoda > Insecta > Coleoptera > Cantharidae > Rhagonycha > Rhagonycha lutea. The sequence continues at coordinate 18,442,787 of OY294042.1, forward strand.
TAGCTCGACACCAATCGTCATTACAATCTATAGAAAGTTCTGAAATGCTGTTTGTCATCGATAATTTATTCACGCTGTTTTTGCTTCGCTACAAACTCCGATGTTATCTCAGCAGCGCCCAAAAAACAATCATCTCTGAAAGAGAATATTGGGTACGTGAATCGCAGTTGTGATCATGATGATCAAAGATGCATAGATTAATTTCTAATTATTATAGCGTTTTCGACACACATCATGAACCACTATCGATTTCAGTCATGAAAATTCGAAAAGAGCAGGTCAAAATTTCTAAAAATGCCAATTTTCAAAAGTCCTCGAAAACTTTCCAGGTAACCCCCCTTTTGAGCACCAAATGACTAGACTATTTAATAGTCTCGATTTAAGGAATAATTGGGAGTTTGTTAAGAACGATGCAACGGTGCCCTTGAGTTTCATCTATATGGAATATTGAACCTTATTTTTTTTTAAAAAATATTGCGTCATATGAAAAATTTCTTTGATGAATTATTATAAGTAAATGAAAGCATTGGTGTCGTAAAGTAATGGATTTAATAATTTCAATCCGTTCGAAAATTTATGATGTATTATGCATGATAAACTCGCGGTCCGTGGTCGATATATTTGCGGCCCGTGGTCAGAAGTAAATATGTAGGGAATCCCTACATATTTACCCTTGATGAAAAATTACTTTTGATCATTTCCCGCCATAATAGATCGGAATATAAATGAAAATTTAAAAAAAATAGAAAACGATATTATACCTAACGAATTGACAAGAAATTGAGAACTGACATCCGAAGCGAATGGAATATAGCATCTCGAGACATCTAAAGCTATATGCTGTAAATGGATTCAATTCTAATAACAAAAGATCTATGTATTTTTAATTAACATAATTTTATCGTATAAAATATTATATTAGTATTTAAATTCGTATAAACGTTGCTAGGATAAAGTCAAACTACCACCAGTTACCACACAACCAATTGAAGGGTCCACTGGAAGAACGATGAGACTCCATTTTTTTCAAAATCGATATTTTATCGACATCTCTTAGCTTGTAACATAAGCTATGAACATACCAATCCTCACAGGAAACAAACAATGAAATTCCACTAAAAACTGCGGTTGAAAATAGGCAGCATAATTTAACGTTACGTGTTTTGAAGAGTTGTGAAACTTTAAACCTCGTTTTACTCGACTATTTAAAAATGTGACCCTCATCGTTCTTCCAGTGGACCCTTCATTTATCTGTATTTCAATTTTTATAAATTAATTAAATAAAAATTCTAGATTAATTATTTGAATTTCTAATTTTATATTAAAAATGGTTACTGACAACAATAGATAGTACATACATTTTAGTTATTTATATTTAAACAAAAAATATGCACATCGTGAAAATGACATATCGTATGTAAAAAATTCGCAGCTTTCAGAAAATAATATCAAATTTGAAAAAAAAACTTGCCGCACTGTCAGAAAAATCGCTTTTTTGACTTTAATTGAATTTTTAAGGGTCTTTTGTTGCTTATAATAAAAAATGAATATCTTCATTGAAAAGCTGAGAATTTTTGACAAAAGAAACTGTACTGTTCGAATTTTTACGAAAAAGTTTTCTACTTCAAAAAAATTAATGAAAAAGTTCCAAACAAAAATTTTGTCAAAATTCAAAAATCATTACGACGAAAGTACTTAATCTTAAGAGTCAAAATCTACAGTGAGTAATTATATTTATACAGAGAATAACTCCACAAAATTTGAAAAAAATCCACGGGGGTGAGACTTTGAGTTTGACTTTAATTGGTGGAATGACCCATATTATGTATATTTTAATTAAATGGTCAGTATTTTATATAAATGGTCAGTATTTAAAATAAAATGGTCAGTACTTTAAATAAATTGTCAGTATTTTAAATAATATGGTCAGTACTTTAAAAACATATCAGTATACTATATTATTATCATATAATTTTCAACCTTTATTATTTATTCGTTATATTCAGATCTTTATTTAATTAATTACAATGCTCATATTTAGAGACCGGATAAATAAGCACGTAATTTTGAAAAAAAAGTGCTTAAAAAAGCACCAACTTGATCAAAAAAAGCATAAACTTTTATTTAAAAAAAGCATACACAATATAGCACTTTTTTGTTTTTCAAATTATTTAAAAGCATTTTGCAAGTTTTCAAAAAAAATTAGTTAATTTATTGCTGATAAAGAGTTTATAAATATTGTTCCAAAAAATGTTGCATTGTCAAATTGTGTCTCCCAGGCCCGTAGCCAGGGGGGCACTTGGGCCCCAGAAATGTTGAAAAGACAAAGAAAAAGAAAAGGGAAGGGCAACAACCGAAAATTTTACATTTTAAAATAGTAGTTTACATCACAAGGCCGTAAAAAGAGATTTTACAACCGAGGGGCAGGTTTTCGTAGACTAGGCGAAGCCGAAGCACCCGAACGCACCCGAGGGTGTAAAATCACTTTACGGCCGAGTTGGTGTAAACCGCTTTTTGTTGTGTCGGGACCAGGTCATTTTTATTGGTTACCTCGTCTTTTTTCTCCCTAGGACGTAAAAAGGCATATTTCGTACCTCAAATGAGGCCGTAAACCGCTCACTTTACGGCCGGAATAACGAAAATGGCTTTTTACAAGTGCCCCCCCCCCAAATGAAATCCTGGCTACGGTCCTGGTGTCTCCTATCATTTAAAATATGTTTAAAAAAATAGTATATTTTACATTTAGCAGTTTAACGGGAATTTAATTGACATAATATCATTAAAATTATTAAAATAAGTCCTAAACAAGCACTAAAATAAGAAATAAGCATAAAAAAAGCAAATAAGCAAAATTTCAAGAAAAAAGCAAAAAAAGCATAAAAAAGTATATGTCAAATTACTTCTTTTTATGTAATTCGTGTAGATTTCAAATTTCAAAGAGCTGCTTATAAAATTGAACAAAATGAAAAATGCTTAAAATCCGGTCTCTACGTCATATTATATCAAAAACACAACATTTTTATTATCAAACAAAAACTGAACTCTTTATTAATTGTCATACTTCACTAGTTTGATTTTCAATTATTCAATTAAATTAAACATCCCACGATCCCAATTTTTCTATCAAAATAATTTTAAGCTTCCAATTTCCTTGATTTGTTTTTGGAAAAATTAAATTATACAATTTTTAAACGATTTTACCCCTCGAAAATTTGGACAAATGGAATGTTCCATTTCGTTGTAAAGATTTTTAAATTGTTACTAAATCCTGATCATCATTAAAGCTGTAGATATCCTTTATTAAATTAGTACTATTAAATTACTATTACTATTAAATTATTTTTATTCATCTTTTGTATGTTTTACAGATAATATTAAGATTAAGATAATATTCCCTCGGAATATAAGGCGAGGGGGCTATAATGGTCTATACAACCGTGGTTTATGTACGATTTTTGCCACTACTATATCTTTTACAGTATTATTTGGAGCAAATGGAAACAGATTTGGATCAAATCTATGGTCTCATACTATTTTCCCGTTTGTAACTAAGTTTTCGATCAATTTTTTCATTCTTTCTGGTCTGAGACGCCTGATGATCGACAGAATCGTGAAACAACGTAACAACGTTGTATCGTATTTACCCTTCCATATCTTCAATAATTTTACTACATTTCTCCAACACGTTTTTTACCCCCTCCCCCCATATTTATAGTTTTTCATCTTTTTAAATATTCTCTGTTTGTATCTTGTCACAAAAGGTTAAAAATGCTTTTAAAAGTGTTTCTACTTTCTACATAAAATTTCTTGTATGTTGTTCTTTACTTATTCTTATTAGTTAATACGCTGTACTATGCTATAGTAAATAGGCTAAATCATAAAGTTATTGGACAGATAAGCTATAAAATTCAAATCTCTCCTACTTCTTGTTATTTCTCTTCCAAATTTATTTTTACGTAAATTCGATCTTGCATGCGAATTTAAATTTTTGATTCTGACAACCCGATTTAACAAAAAGAAATGATAGTAAAAATATACAAATATGTATAGTTACTGGACGGCTTCTATAGTTCTTGGCAGGTTATGTCTCAGTAGTTAGGACAGGGTTAAAGATGACCACAAGCATTTTTTTCCTTTCAATGAAAATATACTTATTTAAAAGACAATCTTATTTTTAAGGTTTATTGGTGCAATGTCCATTAACTATAATGTGCCTATATGGTTTACCCTAATATGAATATATATGTATGCAACTTCAAAATTAATATAATACAATAATTATAAATGTAGGTAATTCCGAAGAAAAAATACAAGAGGCGATTAAACTAAAATGGGAGAACAGGAATATCCCTCCGATGATTACTTTGCTTATGAAAAATGTCTGTTAAAAGTTATTGGATTAAGAAGCTCTCCATATATATTATAATAATAATAATAATAATCAGTTAAAATTCCAACAGGCGAACCCAATAACAGGAAAGTCAATTTGATATATTACTATATTTTTCTGAGCAGTGCATAAGCACCGCTCAACGGGTACGACAGTTTTTAAAGTGGAGTCCGAACCACTAGGACAGAAAGAAAATCGTTCCGAGTAGGATTCGAACTTAGAAATTCTACTAACAAGCCCGGCATCCACCTTTCTAGACCAACTTCCTGCCTTATACAGAATATACGGAATGTTATTTTTAATTACACTTATTGCACTAGCTGCAAATACCGGTAAGAAATTTTCAAATTTAATGTAAAATGTTTTGCTTGAAATGTTATTAAATGATACAATAATTGTTTAAAATTTATTTAATATTGCGATGTACTAAAAGTGGATTTCACAGGGCATCTCGTACATATAAATAATATGGCCTAAATCACAGATGACTGGGTCCAAAATAAGACATTTTAACTCAACTTACTTAAGTATTTACATGCATTAGTTACCATTAGTCAGTCATTAGTTAAGGATCAGTGGGTTTTCTGAGTTTGCACTCCTGAAGTACAGTCTTTCTGCTGCCACTTTATAAGTGGTGGATAGGGTCCTGATATGGGTTTCTTTTGGATTTGTTTGTTCGTCACGAACCACGGAGCACCAACGATTTGCCTGACATCTTTGATTTGGCCTATTTTATTTTCAAGTCTATTTATTTGAATAATTGATGCGAAAGCCCGCGCAGCGGCAACTTATGTCAATACAGAATGGATAACCTTACTTTATATTCGTAATTTGTTATTGGGGGACATTTTACTGTGATGGGCAATCGGTGCTTTGAGGGAGGGCTGAAGATCTCGAGTCTGACTTGTGCAGTGATCGATAGGCTTTACCCAATAGAGCATGACCCCTAATTATTTGACCTCTTTTGAAGAGATTTGGTGAGTTCTCTATTCCTTCTAAAGCTAATCGCTGTGCTCTTGCTGTCGTTAACTTTGGGCCGCCATATCCAGTACCAAGATTGAAGGCTCTGATTTTGTTCAAAGACTTAATTAGGATTGCCATTTAATTACCTTTGGGACATCGTGGGTGAATGCGCTAAATAAGGTTGAGGGAGAGGCGGAACCCCCGTGGTGGCCGTTCTGGGCGTAGATCTTACCCCCTTGACTTTTTACACGGAAAGTCAAATTTTTGCTTGTTTATTGAATTGAAACTAATAGCTTGTACAGGGTGGCTCAAATTCGCTTCTTCTTATGGGGAAATCAGTAACTATAGGAGATATCGAAAACTGGATGGCGCATCCTTGATCTCTGTTTTTGAGAAAAGCTCAATGGCGAAAACCGGAATTCGCTATCTTTTTTTGTTTTCGAGTTATAGCCAAAAAATATATTATTGGACATTTCGATAAATGTCTATATCTCGGTTGTTTTTGAAGTTGCCAAAAAATTGTTGACACTTTCTTCAGACACTTTTTTAAGGGCAACAAAATAGGCTAAATAGATTTTAAATATTTAATTAAGTTTCCGAGATATAATGCAAAGTTGTGTTTTTTAAATAGAAACCATAGTTGAATATAACATTTTTAAATAGCATTTTTTATCCTCTTTTCAGTGATATATAACATATGGGGTCTATCATTTCAAATAATTCCCATTTCATTAAAAAATGCAATAAAAATAAGAAAAAGACAAAAAATTAATAACATTTTTAGTAAATAACAATAGCAATTTTCAAATAAAACAATAAATACAAAATTTAAAGTAAGTATTCAAACTGAAGTCCCTTATTTTCAATATTATAATTTTATCAAAACGAAACACTACCAAATCTTTATTGACACCTAAAACATCGTCACCAATTGTTTTTCAGTAGGAAACTTTTGTTTAGTTGCTGTCGTGTTTAAAATTGTTATTGTTATTTACTAAAAATGTTATTAATTTTTTGTTTTTTTCTTATTTTTATTGCATTTTTTAATAAAATGGGAATTATTTGAAATGATGGACCCCACTTGTTATATATCATTGAAAAGAGGATAAAAAATTCTATTTAAAAATGTCATATTCAACTATGGTTTCCATTTAAAAAAACACAACTTTGTATTATAACTCGGAAACTCACTTAAATATTTAAAATCTATTCAGCCTATTTTGTTGCCCTTAAAAGAGTGTCTGGAAGAAAGTGTCAACAATTTTTTGGTAACTTCAAAAACAACCGAGATATAGACATTTATCGAAATGTCCAATAATCGATTTTTTGGCTATAACTCGAAAACAAAAAAAAGATAGCGAATTCCGGTTTTCGCCATTGAACTTTTCTCAAAAAAAGAGATCGAGGATGCGCCATCTATTTTTCGATATCTCCTATAGTTACCGATTTCCCCATAAGAAGAAGCGAATTTGAGCCACCCTGTACATAAGAGGCCATAGTGGCAAACTAGGTAAAAAGGTTTTGGCTATGTCTAGAAAGGCCGTCAGGATACAAAGCTTTTTATGAAAAGCCTCGGTGATCTCCGCGACCACTTGATGGGTGGTCGAGTGGCCGGGTCGAAAACTGAATTGCTCATCTGGAAGGATGTTGAATTATGATATATGATAAGGAAGCAATGGCCATGTGATGGCCTCTATTTGGGAGATTTTTGAGGGCGATGTTAGAAATAGAATCATGTCCTGGGGCCTCTCTAGTATGGAGCTTCTTAATATCTTCCTGTACCTCGGAAACAGTTACAGGGCGGATGAGGATAGGGTCAACTGAACCAAATTTTCGTTTACACCACGGTTTAACCATGTAATGTGGTCCCTGTCGGCGTCGGACTCAGAGTTAGGCTAAAATTGATCTTCCAGGATATCAGCGAAGACCAGGATCTTTTCGTCAAAGGAGTAAATGAAACACTGGGGAGTTTTTATAGGGGAAATGATAGATTTGACGCCCTTGGGGGTTTGCACCATTTTCCAGGCTGACCTATTGCTGAATGTTAGCTATTCGACTTTCTCGGACCACTGTTCGTTGGAGTATGCCCTTAACTCTTTATTTAATTGGTTACGCAGTTGGTTGGAGCGAGCGCGATAATTCGGATGTAGAGAAGGATCATGTTCATGGGCCATACATAACTGTAGAGAAATACTTTGAAATTTATTATAAAATTTTAGTGTCTTATTCATAAGATGTTATACTATAAATTTATGAAAATAAATGTTTTATTGAAGGTTCTGAAGGTATTTCTGCCCTTAAATAAATTAACATTTAAGCTATAAAATTATGGTAAAAATTATTAAAATCGAGAATTTCTTGTGCGTCCTTTACATAGAAGCTAAACGGAACGACCAATTAAAAAAATTAGAGAAGATGCGGGACTACTTTTTCTTGTCCCGTCCCGCAGAGCCGCTTCGTCCTGTAGTCTCGCCCCGTCCTGCGGGTCCCGCACTTCCCGCGGGTCCCGCAAATTTTCTTGTATCCTTTCTATGTTTAGAAAATACCACAATGCCATTGGTACTTGCTAGCTTCCACCTAAGTAAGGCAAATGGCCAAATGTGTACTATGTAAAATAGATTTATAAATCAAACGCAGGACTTAATTGGCATCCCGCCCCGAGCGGGACTCAATTGACATCCCATCCCGCGCAGGACTCAATTGAAATCCCATCCCGCCCCGTCCCGCAAAAAATCTCTCGTCAGATGATAAAGACGAATATTGTGGATAAAATGTTTTTTTAATCATATTTAATCGGATGGATAGTTTTCCTGTTTTCCTGTCAACGAGATACAAATTTGTAGTTTCGAGATATTTGCTTTTAAACCCTATATATGGACTACAACTAAGCCAAAAAAAATTTTTAAATGTATATAATATATCAATAAAATATATTTAAAAAAGATTGACTTTGTACTTTTTCTGTAAAAAATTTCTTAAAATACCTCTCTTTTTCGACCCGTTACAGTGTTCCCCCCTTGAAGGAAATTGGAACAATGACAGTTATGCAGAATTGGACAATTTATAAAGAATATCAGGCAGAAAGGAGAACATAAATTGGATTAACGACGAAGGAAATAAGCACCTAAATAATCCGGGTTTTAGTAAATTGATTATTAGTGTGTGTAGATTAGAAATTGTGGAATTTTTGGGAAATTGTGGGATAGTGTGAATAATAAATCGTTGAATTATACAAAATTTTTATATTGTGTTGGTCACGCCTCGTCACTCATCAAACTTAATTATTGGTTTACCACGGATCAGAACTTCACATCAGGGTGGTCTGTTATCGACGTCTTTGCAGAGCGGAAAGCCGCTAGTTTATTTGTGGTGTGCGAAAAAGACTCATATTAGTTGAGGAACAGGGGTAAGTATGTGATGTCTTCTAATCAGCAGGAGGACATTGCAATATTATAGTTTACTTGCATGAACTGAACTTCTATGAAACCTGTAGCACACTTTTATATTAACCCACACAACATTGTTATTATTATCTAAATTAAATAAATTAATATTTAAATATTTATCGCACTATTTAATGTATTACGTTTACTATAATTTATAACAATAATTAATCTCAATAAAAATTATTTAACTATGAATATATTTCTTAACATATTTCACACGAAGAGATTATTTGTTTGTGAAGATGTCCATCTTATTCTCATGTTTGAATCTCACAATACATAAGTCCAAAAAAACAAAGCAAAAACCGTAAGAACGACTAGAAGAACAATACGAATGCAAATCGATGCACAGCAAACACAAAAGCACATTCTTCGATTTTTATTGATGTTTTATTTTGTTAGTGTATCGCTTTGTTAGTGTTTTGTATATTTTTAAATAAATACCTGTCATTTTAATCTAAAAATATTATTTTTATATGAATTCCTGATTATTGTAATAATTTCACAATGAGCTCCTTTTGCAGTAAAATAGCTATATCTTTTTTTGTAAAGTATTATTATAGCAAATGTTATACCATTTTGAAAACTACACTAAATGAGCAATTGTTTAAAATAACTTGCCAGGCTAGTGTAGTACAATTGTGTTACAGTATGAAGAGTCAAAGTTAGCAAATAAAATTAAAAAAATTTCTGAGTCGGACAAAAACATTTGTTTTTCTAAAGGTATGGCACTATTTGTTCTGTTTTAATCTGTGATCAATAGCAGGGCTATTCAGGGTTACTTAACCAAATTTAGATTCTTATAATATGAAATTTCGTACCTGTGGCACACGATAACTGATTTAATGTGTCGATTTTTACAAAATTCATAAAAGTGCCAATATCTCGAAAACTAACGATTTTTTTACTAAGGTCATTTTTTGATATTCTGGTTAGTCATGAGCTGGCCTATCAGCCCTCCAAGGGATAACGTTGAGTATTAGGACACCTTGTATAGTATACGCATTTAGCTCTTTATATACCTGGGTGACCGAACTCCGATCGTAACTATTCTTATTTTTAGTAACACAAGAATGACGTAGGTTCTCTTATAGTATTGATAATAATTAATAAGTAATAACTGATAAGTAAGAAATAGTTATTGAAATAGATTTAAAATTCTTCGTACGACGTATCAATTCCAAAATTAAGGGGATGATTTAAACGCTCATTAAGGCACTAAAACACTGTGCGCGAGCGGTATGAGGGTGTATTTTTAATAATTTTTTTCGAGCCAACGATGAATGGTTTTTTATTTATAGATACTAATATTCATAACATATGTTACCGTGAAAGTGGATTATTAGGAAAGGTATACAATTCCTAGTGATTGTATACTTTCACTGATATGGGCAGTAAAAGTTTACAATAAGATAAAAAATATGCTTTCACTAGTGAATGTCTACAGTCACTGATACCGTCCAGGAAATGTGGAATAAAATTTAACCTAACCTCCATAATGTAATATTTTGTTTATTTTATTTTAAAATTCGAAATTTATGTCAGACATTTGAAGTGCATTTTATAAGAAAAAGGCAGTTTTGTGCAATTCTAACTGCCACGGTGCTCTGTCGTGCTGCAATAAATAAAAATTATATTTTTTAACTTAATTTTTAAGTTTATAGGTTAAGTTTTAAGGTTAAAAGGGCAGTTTTGTGCAATTCTAAATGCATCAATGCTCCTGTTGTGCTGCAATAAATCAAAAAATATATATTATTATTATATTTTTTAATTTAATTTTTAAGTTTTTAAGGTTAATGTTTTAAACAAATAAAGTAATTATTAAACCCACAAGCAGAAACTTTCTTTAGTTTTATAGATTTACATAAATAGATACATTAAAAATATTTTTGTGTGAAAACGAGAATAAATATTTATTGTCAATCTACTTTTCCTGACCCGCTTTAGGAAAAGTATACATTCACTAGGTATTGTAGACTCTCACTAGTAAAAGTAGATTTTTTTGGCGAATAAAAAGTAAATTGTCTACTATTCCTAAACAATCTGGTGAATGTCTACAATCCCTAGTGATTGTAGACTTTCACTGCATTGTCCACTTTCACGGTAACATATACATATAGAAGACACTATACAAATTATTTGATGTGAATCTTCAGAATAGTTTACGGTGGACACCGCTTCCAAATGACACTCTGCTGCTTAGTGGTTGACAGCAATTAAGCCATACGGTTCATCCGAAAAATACCAAAAAAATATATTTATAAACTAGACATATACTAGGTTTATAGCCTCAGGTAGCGGAATTTCGATATCTAGAAAACAAAAAAAAATGGCGGACCAGCGAATTTTATTTCCCATTTTTACAGAAAATTTTCATCTTTTATGAAAAAAAAGAAATAGAAGAGGGCCCTTTATCAAAAAATCCCTACGTGGTGCCATAGAGACTTGATTTGCGAACATTTTATTTTTTGGTACATGCAAATCGGATGAATAGTTTTTTAAATATGTTGTCAATTAGGTTGAAAAATGTAGTTTCGATAAAAATGCGTTCAAAGTTTTACTGCAGGATAATTCAACATACAAATAAGTAATCACTTAAAATAAATAGCATTTCATATAATATGCTGTATCTCCGTCAATTTTACGAATTTCTTTACAAAATTTGGTGAGAGCATTCTTAACAAATGCATCTTTAAGAAAATGAAAAAGAAACAAATAAAATTTATTTTTATTTTTACAGTGTTTTAGTGCCTTAACAGCGTCATCTGGATTTAAAAAGTATAAATTGGCAGTACTGTGGCCGCTCGAATTCCCCTTCAACATTCTGCGTCGGCTGAGCTGCCATTTTCATTTTATGGTAAACTTGTCCGCAAGCAATGATACTGTAAATGCCATGGTTATTTATCGTTCTATCATCATGCACGTTAAAGGATGCCAGCGCAAATGATGAAATGCTTCAGACAGTGGATGTCGGTTCAAAAATAAACATACCAATTCATTTGAAAATTGTAGTGCTTCCAATTCAATTCTTCCATGCAAGCAACAATCACCGAAAGAATTGCGATCTATGCGAATAGACTCATTCCTCTGGAAAGTGCAAAGCGCCGCAGTGGATGCACAAAACTTCGAATGGTCCTAAGGTTAGATATGGCACATCTGCAATAACAGCGCATTTATACGTTGGTAAATTATTTCTTTGTAAGGCCATACGACATCTGGCGTCACGACGGTTTTGTTCTTCCAATCATCGTTCACGTTGAATGGCACAATTATCAAGTGTCGCGGACCCCCAGTATGGGAGTATCTCCAACTCTCTAGAAAGGTATGTTCAGAGCGGCATGAATCGCATTCCCAAATTTATTATTAAAAAACCCAATAAATCTAAAGGAGCAAAGATTTATAAACGAATCAGTTATCCTAAAACCATCAGGACAAGGAGGATTTATTTAACTTGGTGTGCCGTTTTGATGAAGATTTTAATTAACTTCCCGACGCGACGGGACGGGACGTCCTGAATGAAGAGACATTGGTTCTAACTATCCCAATACAGATGGATTGGAAGGAAATTGGGTAAGGAACTGAAGAAGAATATATTATGCAATAATATTCAAAATTTAATAAATTACAGCTAAATATACATCTGCACTTAAAAAACATTTTTCAAACCAAAAAAACGAATCTGTCACAGTTACAAAACAATTTCTATTCATTATTTAAGCTAAATTTTTTTACTGAACTTTTGCTGGATATCTTCTAAGGATTTTCCTTTAGTTTCAATAACAAAAAAGTGCGAAAAAGCAACACCCAAATAACAACAAATAGCAAATAAGAAAAACGGTGAAAATATTCCAACATTTTCGGTTAGCGTTTGGAATAACTTTGGAAGCACTAACAAGGAAGTAGCGATAACCATATTTATAATGGTCGTTGCAGGAGCTCTGAAATTTGTGGCAAAAACCTCACCTAAAATTAAAATTGGTAAAAGTGCAATTCCCGCTGAAGAGAAGATAGAATAAGCAATCATTCCAGCAAGTGGAATCCACGTAAACTGAGATCCATCCATGATTCCAAAATAAATAGTTTCCACGGTTAACGCCACACCGCAAAACAGGCAAGAAAGTAAAATTAACGGCTTCCTACCAATCGACTCGACAAAATAAGAAGCAATAGTAATTGCCATAAAACATGAAGAACTATAAATTATAGCTGATATTTGTTCCGATATGTTAGTACCAGCTTGCTGGAACATATACTGAGCGTACAAGTCAAAAGTATTCGTTCCACTGAACTGTTGAATAAGAAAAATACCGAGACACATCACCATTGCGTGTTTGTTATTTTTGCTAGAAAACAATTCCTTGATGGTTGTAGCTTTCAATATCTGCCTATGTACATCATCTTTCAATTCTAAAAATTCTTTCTCAACGTCGTCTTGTAGCCTTAACCATTTCAGCGCTTCCAAGGCTTCACCTTCTCGATTCTTCATCAGTAGGTAATACGGAGATTCCGGAGTAAAACTAAACAGTAAAATGTGAATCAAACAAATACTGCCTCCAATAATAGCGGTTGTTCTTATGGAACAATAGGATCCAACGACGTTCACCATTAAAATACCAAAAGCGATACAAGGAGCTAGAAGAGCTCCCCAGATTCCCCGTACCTTTGGTTCTGAAACTTCACATATATAAATAGGCGATGTGGCGTTAAACAAAACTTCCCCTACACCACCCACCATTCGAGCCACGTACAAATTCCATAAATTCTGCGATGAAGCAGTCAAAATCCATGCTATCAGTTGACAAGTAGCTAATAAAATAATTCCATGTTTTCGTCCAATTAAGTCACTCATTTTTGATAAAAATGGAGCTGTTATTAGCATTGTTGCTGCATATATTACAGTAAAATATGATGCTTGTTCCAATGTTATCGTATTGGTTTCATCTTCCACTAGTATTGGAATAGATGGAGATGTCCACGCGAACAGAAATCCATTAGAAAATCCAGATATGGAAGCTGTTATCAAAAATTGCATAAGTTTTGAAAACGGATTAAGTTCTTAGTTTTTACATACCACAGAGGACTGCTCCAATTTGTGATATTTGTCGATTTTTACCATAGTTGGACGTTGATAACTTGAGTAGCATTGCTTTGTAGTTTGGTTGAATTTTTATTAAATGTTTTATCAAATAGCAAGTATTGTGAGTCCATTCGAATTAAATGCTAGATAACGGCATTCTTTGCGGAAACGTTTGCACTTTGAATCTCAAAAATTCGATTTAAAAAAGTTACTTATTAATAGAAAAATTATATAATTACCTAATAACAAGCGGTTCAATCGCAGTTGGTATAAGATTATGAAATGCGTTATGGTTTAATCGCATCTGCAGTGATTCAATGTCATTACCGTAAAATGTAACTCAAAATTTCCAAGTACAACGATAATAAAGATTATCAAATGTATTGTACTTTACAATTGGTACTTATAAAAATTATCTACATTATCATAAATTTTATATTTGGTGGGATCAGAAAGGAGTATACTGTACCATGAGCTACTAAAACCTTGTGAAACCGGTAATGCTACCAACAACAAATAATCAATTTGAACCATGCTTTGATGGCAAAACGACCAGAAGACACGGCAAAGTAATTTTTCTTCATGACAACGCACCGTCACACAAAGCAAAACTGGTTCAGGATACGTTGAAATTACTTTTCTGGGTTTTATTATACCCAACTTCTATATTCACCAAACTTGGATCTTTCTGAATACCATTTATTTTCATCAATGTATCATCTGCTGTAATATCAGCCCAAGATATACCATTTTGGAACTTGGTGCATATAAGATAAACCAGCTTATCCCATTAACTTTAATTATTTGCACAAATCTTACAATCCAATATTGACCTGATCCACAAGTCCGATTGCATTGAAGTTTTGCGCACATGCGTAGTTCCCATGACAATACAAGATTCTTATAATGTGTTAATAGCATCTTCAAAAACAAAATTAATATCCTATTCTTTTTGAAAACCTGGATATTCTAAATGTGTTTACCTATATTGTGAAAGTATACTCCTACAGGAAGAATCAATAAGTTCAATATTTTTATTATTTTTTCTAAATTAATTAAATAAAAAAAAAAAAATTCCAGTTCTGTATAAAATGCAAAATTTGGAGTTATTTTATGGCAGATTTCAATTATTTGAGAATTCGGGAATCTCTTTTATTATCATTAAAAATCGCTCTTAGGGAATGAGCAGGAAAATGGCAGGTACGATGGTAAAGATAATCAATTACTTCAAATTATGCTAACTTTGGGAAAAAGTAACTTTGATTGAAAGGTATTCTAATATTGATAAAGTTATATAATTTTCTAGATGGCTTCTTCTCCATCGTAGATGAGCCTCTGAAAGTTTGGCTAAAAGAAATTTACCAATAAAAAAGACACATTTCTGATTTATCACAATCCCATTAAGAATGAAATCCATAAGAAAACACAACACATAACGGGAATGCCAATATATTGGTATTGGTCCCCAATTGATGAAAATTATTTTGGTACGGCAAGCGTTAAATGAACTTTTCTACGAAACCTTCCAATAATTCGTATTCCGTTTTATCAGTCTTAGATTTATTCTTAAACCTTTGATGAATCTCTTCCAAAGTTTTTCCTTTAGTTTAAATAACATAGAAGTGAGTAAAAGCGACGCCTGCATAACAACAAATTGCAAATAAACAAAAAGGAGAAAAGATTCCAAAATTTTCAGTGAGCGTTTGGAATAACTTGGGAACACTAACAGGCACGTACCAGTAACCACGTTCATGATGGTCGTTGCAGGTGCTCTGAAATTTGTGGAAAAAACTGCGCCCAAAATTAAAGTTGGTAAGTGAGCAATTCCGATTGAATATACCATAATATAAAAAACAATTCCAGCAAATGCAATCCAACCCAAATTAGACCGTAGAACGAACAAGAAAAGTACTCAACGGTTTTCTACCGATAGACTCGACGAAAAAGGAAGCAACACCGATCGACTACAACAAAGCACCAGCAAATATTATAGCAGTCGTTTGTTCGGATAAGTCGGTACCAGATTGTTGCAACATATACTGAGTATGCAACTCAAAAGCTGATAATCCACTAAGCTGTTGAGCAAAATAAATACCAAGGCACATCACCAAAGCACGATTGTTACTTTTGCTGGAAAACAATTCCTTGATGGTCGTAGCTTCCAACGTCTGACGACTTACATCTCCTTTCAATGTCCAAAGCTCATCCTCGACGTCGTCGCGCAACCTTAACCATTTTAGCTCTTCCAACGCTTCATCTTCGCGCTTATTCATTAGCAGATAATATGGCGATTCCGGAGTTAAACTAAACAATAAAATGTGAATTACACAAACACTACCTCCAATAATGGCTGTCGTTCTTATTGGACAACAGGAACCAACGACGTTTATCATCAGAATACCAAAATTGATGCACACAGCCAGAAAAGTTCCCCAAGTTCCACGTACTTTAGGTTCTGCTACTGCACAAATATAAACGGGAGCTGTGGCATAAAACAATACCTCACCTATTCCACCCAACACTCGAGCCATGTATAAATTCCACAAATTTTGCGATGAAGCGGTCAAAATCCATATGGAAAGTTGACAGGTCGCCAATAGCAGAATTCCTCTCTTCCAATTACGTCACTAATTCTTGATAAGGAAGGGGTCAGAAACTAACATGGAAGCTGCGTAGAGTACGGTGAAGTAGGAAGCTTCTTCCAAAGTAATTGTGTTGGAATCATCGTCCACAAGTATTGGAATGGATGGAGATGTCTACGCATATAAAAAACCATTTGAAAATCCAGATAAAGAAGCTGGTGTGAAAATTATGTTCATTATCTTAAATACAAACAAATACTTTTTTACATACCGCAAAGAATTGCTGCAATTTGAGATTTTTTATGATTTTTACCATCGCTGTACGTGGATAATTTGAGTAGCATTGTTATATAAATGGTTTTAAATCACTCCGAATGCGATAAATCTTAAGTGACTGAAGTAAGTAATAGATAATTTTTAATTAAAACATTTTATAATCGAATCTCTAAATACAAAAATATATTTAAGTATACCTACCTAGAAATTGTTCGTATTTGAGTGAGATAAAATTTCGCATAGCTTCAAGCAAATTCGATGTTATAGTGCAGAAATAAAAGTACTATATTTGTAACTATTAATCAATCAAGGGCTTTTCCATTCCTGTTGGAATATTGCCACTTCTATTGAAGTGTTTACAATCCATTTCACGAGGTAGATTAATCCTCTTTTGCTACTCTTTTTACTACAACTTTTCACCACAGCGTGTGGATGTCCACCGGAAGGCCGGGCTAAGAAATTCTGCGAAGTCCGCGACTTGAACCCAGAATTTCCGCTTCGTAACTCAACCAGCGATCACATCACTCCACACCGTCGTTATTTGTAACTATTATTATATTTAAATTGGTTAGTTTTTAATTCGTGATAATAAATGAATAGTTAATTTATTATTATTAAATAAATTATATAAACTTTATCTTCACAAATTTTGAAAAATAATGACAATTAGTTGATTGGATAAAATGACTTAAAATTGACTACCCACTCAAGGGGATAGGTCATCCTCAATATATAAGGTAAATAAATACAACCTCCTTGCTTTATGGGTGGTAAACGCGAATTACTCCAGCATCACTAAAGAGTAATTTTTATGTGATTAAATTGTTATCGATTCTTGTGTGTTTGATTTCTAAACGTCAACTCGCGACCCTTCGCATACCGCTATTGCAGTAGCTGGCCGGATGATCATTGGTCCTGCGTTAAAATTAAACAAAGTTTGTAGATTTTTTAATCTCCCAATTTTGGTTTTGACGCAGACCGCGTTTTCCTTTTGGGGAAGATTAGGAATACGTTACAAGATGGTTTTTCCAAATCAATAAGGGCTACATTTCAGTAGTTTCCTTTATGAAAACTAAAACAAGGGTTAATAAAAATCTCTATAAAAGCTAAATTCCATTACAGTTGTCTGTATGGAAACTAAAGCAAGAAGGTCAATAATAATAAATCAATAAAAGTAAAATTCCATTGCAATACTCTGTTATGAAAAGTAAAAGTAAATAACAATAAATCAATAAAAGTAAAAGTGAGTTACAGTTCTCTTTAAGAAAATTAAAAACTATTGGAATTTATTTTAAGATTGTTTTACAAATAATTTAGTTAAAAAAATTAAATAAATGATTTTATTTAAAAAGCATTTATATTAGTATGAGAAGAAAATTGTATATAAACTTGTGAAGTCATTTTTACATTGTGCATGAGGTCGCAGTGTGTGGCTGAGTGGCTAACGTAATACTTTGGAATAATTTGTTTATTTTTTATTTCTTAACCATAGTAAAGCTAACGCAAGAAGTTAAATCCGATATATTTCTTTATTGTTCTCGATTGTTCCCAATTTGTTCTTAATATTTCTTAAAAAAAATTTTGTTTTTGCAAAAATAATAACGGCGAAAAAGGGGAAATAAGATTTCGCGCTGGCCCCCATTTTTTTGAAATTGCAACTTATTTTTATTGTTTCCGATTGTTCTCAATTTGTTCTTAATGTTCTTGAACCAATTATTTAATTTGCAAATTTAACCTCTGAAAGCGTGGAATAAGAGTTTGCACTAGCCTCCCTTGTTTTGCGAAGGCTCACCAAATCCTCTTTAGGGTAAACGGACCGAGAAAGAAGGAAACCCTTAATTGCCCTGCTACTCATCACAGACTAAAATAAAACTAATATTTAGTACCATATTTTTGGAAAAAAATAGGGTTTTTGTCAGACTCAGATTTTCCACGTTGTGCTCCCTGGAAGGACAGGGGTGTAGACTTATGAAATAATTTAACGTGCTCGGTTGGGTCCATAGTAAACGCTTAGTAAATGTAAATGCGTTTTTACCATCTCATCGGATAGTGGCTGTTCAAGCTTTTACAGGCTATTATTGCAACCCTCGAACATCTGAGGTAGTATTGAGATTATTTTTGATTTGTAAGGTTATTTGACTTTGTTTCTGTTTAGGGTTTTACTGTGGTTTTTGTTCCGAGTGTTTACTCCGAGTTGTTTATTGTGGGTTTTTGTTTTTGGCCGTATTCGTTTTCGTTATATGGACTTTCATCACTTCCCTATGAGGACATACTTTTTGATATTACCGCAAAGAGTTGCATCATCCCTTGGTAATAACTTCGACCAAGCTGGCGACCATCTGCCATACCTATGATTGTTCCAGTCGGTAATTGTCAGCATGAACATCTTGCACCCCCTACTCTAACATCTTGAACCAGAATAGAGCATAAGGCCGTTCGAGATTAGAACCCTGTACCACCTTAAACAAAGCCAAATGGCTGGATGGCCAAGGATGCCGCTTTTCGTGTTCGTAGATGGAATTAACGGAACGGCTAGCTCATAGAGTTCAGTCAGCGTCGGAGATATTGGGTTACTCAAGATCTTAACGAGTATCGTAGGTACTTGTAAATGGTTTCTCTCTTCAGTAGGAATAACTCGAGTGGGCGCCAATAAAGATCATAGACAGTTATTTGTATTAATAACAGCTTTAATTTTTATAAAACAAAATGAAAAGTATGTACAAACATACGTCAGTAAAATAAAAAGAGTCACGCTTAAACGACATGAA
The DNA here is from genome assembly GCA_958510855.1 of Rhagonycha lutea. NCBI lineage: Eukaryota > Metazoa > Arthropoda > Insecta > Coleoptera > Cantharidae > Rhagonycha > Rhagonycha lutea. Next base: position 18,462,289 of record OY294042.1, read on the forward strand.
ATAAGTACAAAAATTCTTATTCTATGCACTTTAAAATTAAGATTGAAAGTAATTTACAGATATTTACAAATTTTAACATTTTGGTTACTTAACGTTATTAAAAGTACGTTCTCCAAAGCATAGCCAAGATTCAAAGCTACTAAAAAGATTTTGCAGTTCAAGTTGCAAGAATTGTTAGTATCTAAAAATTTAACGCAGTGGCGTTCGAAATGATGAAAATCAGTTAGCAAGTAGATTTTAGAATCAACAGATGTAGTTTACATATATCTATAGCAAGCAACTCTCAGTTTACTTACGATTTTGATGTTTATAATTGCATGATATTTGGTTGTCCGTTTGATTGCTCATAGGTGCACCTTTGCCAATCGGTTTATCATACGGTTGATGAAAATTACTAAAACAGGAATTACATGGTTATAGACAAAATATAAATACAAATGCTGGTAACTAATAAGTCTAATGCTTTCACTACAAACTGATCATATCGTAGCAGGTTGTTAAATCTTTTTATGGACACTTGAGAGGTTGGTCGTAACAGCGGCACACTCTCGAATTCTTTCAAAGGACTTATTGCGTACTGGATTGATAGGGTTGTCGATCCCATTAGCGGATTATCACCAAAAAAATGGACCATGAAATAAAATCTGTCCGTTTATCCAAAATGGCGCTAGGTAGCGTCTGGTACATCGACTTCTTTAAAAATGCAAAAACCGTTGCTTAAAAAATTGCAACACGGTTACCAATATTTGCCCTTGTGTGGGAAATCACGGTGCTCGTGATGAAATACTTTTTCACTTTGTAACACTCGTTTTGATTAAAAATTTGTGATTTTTATTATTCACCTTGAAAATTAGTCGTTGTAGTACATGGTTTTTTTGTATTCTCTTCGATATGCGCTGCCCTCCGGCGCATTAAGAACTTGAGCCCTTTCATTGGTTCTTGGCGTTAAACCAGTAACCACCAAAATGTTTGTAAAAATGTTTCTTAAAACTAACTAACACTAAAAAATAAAAATGTTTCAAAAACAAAACGAAACTAATTAAAGAAATCAGACGAGAAGAGCCATGTAACAAATGGATTGTTACAAACCACGAACATCCCCCGTTCTCGGAGCTTGGTGTGAAAAACACATAGAGAGCTGACTGCTTTAGACCATAAGGCATAAGCGCCTCACTTGTGGCGAAAGTCGCAATTATTGCTACGATATGATTGGAGTTTCCTCTCTATGCCATTCCAGATGTGCACGGGATGACCTATGTCTAGATTGTGGTTGCAGATCCCCCGTTTGGCCAGTTAACACCGCAGTATGGTTAAACAAGAAAATTGAACGATATATTCCGGCTATAATAAATATATTATTGAAATTAATCCTTTTCTTCCTACATATTTACACTATAGTCGAGTTGCATATCAATCATGGTTGGTCAAAGATGGTTCGCAGTTTCTCGGAAAAGAGTAAGGTAAAGCTACTACAAGGAATCATGGAAGCAAATGTGGAGAAATGAAAATTAGTCCGTTCGATTTTATGTTGGTGTCAGTTGGTAGAATTGGGTGTTACATACATATCATCTACTGCGCAAGATTTTGGCTCCGCCCGGCCATGATTCCTTGCGTTAGCTTTAAAACTTTCAACTCGCCATTCCAAGCTATAGGTGCAAGAAATATAGTATAATCTTACGGTATTCACAGAGTGGAGCCTGCTCGCCGAAACTTGCTTACCGGCTTGAATGTTTTTATTGAAATACCAGCTTCTATTGTCCTCGATTATGTTAATTAATATAATGTAATTAATAAGATTATAAGTAATACATGAATTAATGTAATCGAGGACAAACAAAGCTGGTATTTCAATAAAAACATTCCAGCCGGTATGCAGGTTTCGCCGAGCAGGCTCCACTCTGTGAATACAGTTCGAGTACAATCACATGTTGCAACCAATCGCACATTATGAAGTCAGGGAGTCCAGCCTAAAGTCCACATGCTCTTCTAGGAAACCATTTTATAAAATTATTAAGTTTATGGATATAATCAATAGTTACAATAAATATTTTAAAAATTTAACTTCCACTGCAATTAATGATTTTCTATTCAAAAAATAATTATCCTTTGTCTCATTCAAGGAAGTAATTTTAATTTGAAGACAATATTCGATTAGATAATTATATAACTAGCTGATAGCTGCAGACTATTTACATTTTTCAATTCATGCATATTACATATTGATAATTTATTTATTCCTGATAATAAACATTAGAACATTAGAAATGAATACAAAAATAAAATTAATAAGGCAAAAGCTGATTATATCAGTGAAAAAATTGACAATTCTGAGAATCAAAAATTAATGTGGAAAAATCTGAAATCTTTGGTCTTAAAAGAAAATAAAAGTGAGATTACAGAGATTATTTTTGATAATGAAAAGTGCACTGACAATTTGATAATTGCGAACAGGTTTAATACATTTTTTGTTGATAGCGTCATGGAAATTAATAAGAGCATTCCAGTGAGGCAATATGTTAATTGTATTGATGATGTGAGCTGCGCTTTTGAGTTTAAACCGGTGAAAATAGAAGATTTGGAGCTTGTACTGAAGTTAATGAATAATAAGAGAGATGTAAATTTTGTTAATGCTGGTATGTTTAGAGATATTTTTGACCTAGTAGGCGAGAACCTACTATCCATTGTTAATGTGTCACTTGAATCTGGAGTTTTTCCTGATACCTGGAAGGAATCAATAATAATTCCTGTGGCAAAGGTGAGAAATTCGACCAAGTGTGAAGATTTTCGTCCAGTTAACATGATTTCGATTCAGACAAAGGTATTGGAGAAGATTGTTAATAATCAACTGATGGAATACTTGGAAAATAATGATATAATTTTTGAATACCAGTCAGGTTTCAGAAAGGGTCATGGTTGTGAATCGTTGGTTACCTTTGTTGTGGGTGAATGGAAGAAGGCTGTTCATGACAATAGGGTGATTGTGGCTGTTTTCCTTGACCTCAGTAGAGCTTTTGAGACGGTTGATAGAGAAATTCTGGAATTGAAGCTTCAGAGGTACGGTATAAAAAATAATGAATTGAAGTGGTTTATATCTTATTTAGAAAAAAGGAAACAGAGAACTGTGATAAATGGGGTTGTATCAGAAGCAGTGGATGTAAATTTGGGAGTTCCTCAGGGTACGATTCTTGGGGTATTGTTGTTCTTGTTGTATGTGAATGATATGAATAGGTGTATCACCAAGGCAAAATTTGTAATATATGTTGATGATGCCCACATGTATGTTGTTGGTGATAATGTTAATGATTGCATTGTCATTGTTAATCAGGAGTTGGCGATTCTGAGTGAGTGGTTGCATATGAATAGTCTGAAACTCAATGTTAGGAAGACAAAATGTATGATATTAAATGATAGAGTTGGCAGGAATGCTGATGTTTTGATTGATGGTGAGGTAATTGAAGTTGTGGATCAATTTAAATATTTGGGTGTGATTATCGATGATAAACTTAATTTTAAGGGGCATTTTGATTTCATTTGTGGGAAAATTGCAAAAAAATTGCATTTCTTTTCGAGGATGCGTCGAAATGTTTCTACGATATGCGCTATTAAGATTTATAATTCGATGATAAGACCACATTTTGAGTATGCTTCAACAGTCTTGTTTTTGTGTAATCGTGGCATGCTTGATAGATTACAGAAGCTTCAGAATAGGGGTATGAGAATTGTACTTAGGGTTAATAGATTTGTTTCAAAATTTGTGCTGCTGGAGACTCTGCAGTGGCATAGTGTATACCAGCGTATTGTTGCAAATGTTTTGATTTTTGTATTCAAGATGAGATCTAGGATTCTGCCCGGCTATCTGAGTAGTGGCATTGACTATGTAAATGATGTGCATGGTTACCCTGTTCGTAACATGCATGATTTTAGATTGCATTTATTTAGAAATAATAGAGCGCAGAACACGCTATTATATAATGGCTTGAAATTGTTTAATAGTTTGCCTATAGATATTAAGGAGGATGTGAAATTTTCTAGTTTTAAGAGAAAAATTAAAAAATATGTTGGCGTCAATTTTATTTAATGACATGTGAATTGTGTTGTATAATAATGTTTTATTTTATAATGGTTATTTATACCAAATAAAGTTATTATTATAATTTGACGATACTTATGCATATTACATTGTTACAAATTGACCAACGTGGAAAAATCTACAGCTTGCATTTGTCCATTTAATAATTTAAATTAAATTCGATTTGCTTGTTTTAATAAACTCAGGGAACTTTATTTAATAAAAAGCTATTATTTAAACAAAATCGTTTCTTCTTTAAGAAAATTTACAAATTAAAAATTACAAAATCCAATATACTTGGGGTAAATATTTGGAGTAAAAGTATAAGTCAAAAAAGATAAACATAAAAGTTAACTCCTGTTCAGAAATCGGAGTAAATGGAATCATTGATCCGTTTTTGACTATTTGACAAAAACGTAATAGGTCACATTGGTCCCGCTCTTTTGGGATATAAATGTAAAATTCAAATCTAATATAATTTTAAAATATGTAATTGATATTTCTTGCGTCTAATTGACTTGATACATTTTATATTATTATAAAAGAGGAAAACTTAAAAAAAGATCTTAAAAAAGCGATATATCGTACGTAGCGAATAGATAAGGGAGAACTGACATCCGAAGCGAATGGAATTGCTATAATATTATCTCGAGATTTCTAAATGTTGTAAATGCATTGAATCCATGGATTCAACTCTATATCGCCTCTGAACTAATAAAAGAAGATCTATGTATTTTTATATAAGATAATTTTCTTAAGACAGCACAGCTATGCAATCCATAGTCGGATTAAAGCCTCCACCATATTTCTATGGGGGGTTGTTTAGCCATCCCTAGTAGCACAGATGTGTGTTACTAGGGATAACTCGCCACGGTGGCCAACCGGGTTGGCGAGTGTAGTCCACAGTTCGATTTTGGACTTTTAGATCACAGCACATATCCGACGCAATCATCAGGATTAGAACCGCGGTTTCCCGGTAAGGAATTTTACCTTACCAAATTTTATATTAGCATTTCAATTCGAATAAACGTTGCTATGATGAAGTCAAACGACCACTGGTTACCACACAAACAAAAAATGCAGAAGTTGCGCGGTAGAACTTGTGCATTTCAATTTAGTTCGCGTATTCATAATTTTATTAGTCCAAGACACTTCAATCGTATAATCATCAGTGAGTACAGAGTGCAGTGTAGATTAATACCTAGTACACCAGTGAAAAATTACTAATATTAATTAAAATAAAATTTAATTTTAATTTAATTATTTTCTGTATGAATCTGCGAAGTAAAATTTATTTGAATATTAATTTATAGACAATTAACACAAAGTTGCCTTAGTTCTTATTTTTCTAGTTAATTCAAATTTCGGCGCTAGTCACGCAGCTGCGTATTTCGTAGTATCCGATAATTAAATTTGTGTTTTAATAAAAGTAATAATTAATCAGGTAAGTGTAACACTAAGATTAACTTTTTTTTAAATAATATGACATCATTTAAAAAAAAAACTCTTTCTCACTGAAAATATTGCCCAGATTATGTATAAAAAGTAATTTAAAATATTAACCCTTTCAGTCATTCGGTGCGATTCTGATTTTCATAACAATCTGGTTATGACGACAAAATTGTTATGCATTGGCGTAGCTAGAACTTTTGCCGCCCGGAGCGGAAAATGTTTTGAATGACCTGTTATTAATCGTATTTCCTAATTGATGAAATATCAAAACAAAATTCTTTTGCCGCCATTAATGCCGCCCCTAAAAATTTTTGCATGATCTTTTTTTAATCCTAAAAAATGTGCCGCCAGGGACTGTCCGCCCCCCCACTAGCTCCGCTACTGTGGTTATGTCCTAGAAATTTGGTTATTTGGACAGGATTTGGCAACTTGATTTTAAAGATAGAACTAATATTTCTATGGTGATAACCATTGGGGGTGTGGTTTCGTAATAAAAATTGTAATATCATAACAACTGCATTTTAGTGCTTGTTACACCCGTGGTTATACTTTTTATAATATAAAATTTTTGAAATGTACATGTTTTTGAACGGCTAATGATGATAACAACATTAGGTAATTCTTTAAACAAATTTTAGAAAGCACAATAATTTTTTTAAGTATATTTATTTTTAGTAGATACCATGACTTAAAAAAGAGTAGCAAAACAGGATTAATCCACCTCGTGAAATGGATTGTAAAGACTTCAATAGAAGTGGCAATATTCCGACAGGAATGGAAAAGCCCTTGATTGATTGTTTATACTGAAATGTAATTTTCCACCCCCAAAATATTATTCATAAAACTTTCCAACTGGTCTTGGTAAAATTTACACTCGGGCGGAGAAATCACCTTCTTGCCCGCTAGCTCAAGTCGGTTATCTTTCCTCAAGCCGGCCCTTATCAACCGACCTTCAATACCTTTTCCGAAATAATTCCACTTGCAAATTGTATAATTCACAAATTTTCTCTTCAAAATTTTGACTCTAAAATAAATAACACTCATTTAAACTTTGCTTGTCTTTTATTCTCAAAAAAATCAACTTTTATAATTATTCATAATCAAAAATCAAAAAGAACGACCGTCCACTACTTGGACGGCGTACGCAAGTCTTCTTCTTCCCTTCTTGCGCTCCGGAACCTGCGTTCCACAGCGACATCGAACCGCCGCAAAATTCAAATGTATAACATAACACCACAATACATTTTTCCATTCTTCCGGTGTCCAGTTTTATGCTTTTTGGCCCATTTCAGTCTCTCTTTCTTATTTTCTGCACGTAAGAATGGTTTTCGAGCAGCTACTCTATCGCAAAGACCTTATTCTCGAAATCTCAGGTTTACGGTAGTAACACTAATCGGTTTGTCTCGCTCCCAATTCACATCAGCTGCTAATTCTGATGAAGTAAGACGTCTGTTGCCTTTACTAGTTACCACTATCTTGGAATCACCTACAAAAGTGGTAATTTTAGGCCGTTCAGTACGTGATTTTCTCTTTAAACGTGCACTTTCCGTGAAATTTTTCACATTCTAATCAATTCTTGGTCGTAAAATTTTCAATAACTTCGATATTTGTCGATTACTTTTACCTGTTTCATGATGAACAACGATGGTAGCATGCGTTTCAATCGAAAGCTCCTTTGATTTAGTCATATTTTTGTCAACACAGCACAATTTATAATATTACACGTTAGAAAATTTAAAATGTACTTGCAGCAAAATATAAGAACAAGGTGAAATTCTGATATGTTTTAAAAATGTTAAAAATGACCTAATGGATTATAACTAGTAAAGAAAGGCAGGCTACCTAATATATGCAATTCCACCCTCAAACTACTAACCGAGTGGTGGTTTATTACCGTGTTTCATGCAAAACCTTATGATTCTTGGAAAAATGTGTTATGGTCTACAAAATTATAAATTTTTATGTACACAGGTTTAAAATATCTATAAAGACATGTTATAATTATATAACACTGAAATAATTTCTTAAAGAAGGGTTATAATTGAAAAAATATAGGTGGGCAAATACTTAATGACTGGTAGTGTAATTGTTGAGCGGATTTGCTGTAGAGCTCTGCAGATTGGCGAAACTGAGTTTTGTTCAAATTTCAACAGCAAAGAGAGTTTTGAATCCAACAGAAATTTTCACCTAAGGTTTAAGATAATGATAAATATTGACTTTTGCTACCTACTTAATTATATTATAAATGATTCTTTATAACATTATGCATCGGATACCGCGCTTAAGTGAAATTTCGTAAAATTGCAAACACAGAGTTTTGCATCTAATAGTAGCCACATCCCCAATGGTTATCACCATAGAAATATTAGTTCTATCTTTAAAATCAAGTTGCCAAATCCTGTCAAATAACCAAATTTCTAGGACATAATCACAGTAGCGGAGCTAGTGGGGGGCGGACAGTCAATGGCGGCACATATTTTAGGATTAAAAAAAGGTCATGCAAAATTTTTTTGAAATTAAATAAATTTTTAAAATTAAGGGCGGCAAAAGAATTTTGTTTTGATATTTCATCAATTAGGAAATACGATTAATAACAGGTCATTCAAAACATTTTCCGCTCCGGGCGGCAAAAGTTCTAGCTACGCCAATGCATAACAATTTTGTCGTCATAACCAGATTGTTATGAAAATCAGAATCGCACCGATTATGTCCCTACTGAGGGACATGCGATTTGCACAGTTAAATAGAACGAGTGTTAGAAAATCATAACACTCGTTCTATTAACTGTGCAAAAAATGTCCCTCAGTAGGGACAGAATGACCGAAAGGGTTAATGACATTTTTTTGCACATTTTATAAGCAAATTTTGAAATTTAATAAGCTTCCAAAAATTTTTAAGAAAAATAAGAACAGAGTTGTAATTTGAATAGGTAATTATAAAGGACCCCGCAACGGTCTTATGGGAATTAGGTTTCGGTCACATTTCAAAAAATTTAGGATATTGTAGTTTATAACATGCTGATAAAAAGTGTCCAGGTGCACGAAGCCCAAAAATGGACAGTTTCCGGTGATAAAGGCATTAAAGTGTGGAAAATGGGAGTTTTTGGTTAACAGATGAAGGGTCCACTGGAAAAACGATGAGGCTCCATTTTTTTCAAAATCGATATTTTATCGGCATCTCTTAGCTTGTAACATAAGCTATGAACATACCAATCCTCACAGGAAACAAACAATGAAATTCCACTAAAAACTGCGGTTGAAAATAGGCAGCACAATGTAACGTTATGAAGAGTTGTGAAACTTTAAACCTCGTTTTACTCGACTTTTTAAAAATGTGACCCTCATCGTTTTTCCAGTGGACCCTTCAGATGCGCACTATTTCAGCTTTGAATAATGTTATATATCTATTTATAACATTTATTTCCTTATGTTAACAGTAACATCACGTAATAATTTGCAATATCGCATATTTTAAATTTAAATTCCTCATAAAGTACAATAATTGTAACTGTATAACTGTATAAGTGTAATTCACAATTTTAGTAATATTATATTTAGGGCTAGGAGCACGAACGACCCACTAAATTTAACTTATGAAGTAAAATTAACTGACCAAGTTAATTTGTATTCGTGCAACTTCGGATTTACATTTAACTTTGACACATGAGATGAATAATTAAATGCCATCATTTTTAATTTTAAACACATTTTCGTATTTGTTATGAACTATAATATCAATTTTTGCTGTAAGATAACGTACATTTTACTATTATCAATATTTATAGTAATCATATTATTATTAGATAATACTTTATAATGACAAATTTAAATATATTTATTAATGACCCCGTTGGTCTTGTGGATTCATGTCGGCTTTCCATTTTGTTATTCCAGGTTCGATCGTCACCAGAATCATATTTTTTATTTGAATAATTTTGAATAATTTTTTATTGCTTGCTTTACCTGCGTTATTGTTATTTCCACACTCTGTTTGTTGTTATATCTGATGATTGGGAATGTAGCACTATCTTCTCCTTTGTCTTTGTATAGTTCCTTGAAGTATTTGTACCATTGCTCTTTGTTAAGTTTACTGATTCGTATATATTCGCATACTTCCTTTTTTTGGTTTCGTAGTGCTTTCCATATATTTCTCTGTGCTCCATACATGTCGTGTTCCATGTCTTTGGTGTACTTTTCCCAATGTTCCTCTTTAATTTCTCTTATTTTCTGGTTGGCTGCGTTTCTTATTTGTTTATATTCGGCGTACTCTGCAGGAGTTGGGTTACTTCTGTAAGGAAGGCTGTCTTTTTCTTCTTTGACAGTTTTCTAACTCGCTCGTCAAACCAAGGTGTCCTGGAACATGGCTTTCCCATACTAACCGTACGTTTTCCCAGTGCTTCTTCTGCAGCGGTCATGATCTCATCTTTTAGCTCTTCCCATAATTTACTTGCAGTATCTGCGGCGTTTCTTTCGATATTTTCTATTTTTTGTTTAATCTAATTATAATTAAAATACATTTTAACAATAACAACAGTTTAACAATAGTGAAATGTACTCTAAAATCTAATCTCCAAAAAAAGTCAATTCAACGAGTTGTTTTTTCCAGGAAACGAGTTTATTTGGTCAGTATTTTAAATAAAAGGTCAGTAATGTAAATAAATTGTCAGCATTTTAAACATATCAGTACTATTATGTAGTATATTGTCCTATAATTATCCACCCGGCTATAGCTCAGTACTCAGTACTAGGGCTGGGCGATTGTGTAAAAACAATCGAATAATCGAACAATCGATTATTTTAACAATGAACAATTGATTAATAAAGTACTTAATCAAACATTTGATTATTGAATATGTTAGAATCTTTTCAGTCAAATCAGTTTTTTTAAATTTTTCAAATTTTTACAAAATTTGTATACGAAAAATATATTCCCATAGCAATTTCATTTCTTTGTTCAGTAAAGGTTAAATTTCTTTGTTCTTTAATTTGCTTCATTAAGTTTTTATTTCAAACACGAGCCAAATTTTTACATCTATGACGTATATTTTTGGAAATCAACTGAATTTTCTCAACACGTGAATTACATTATCGTTAAATAATCGATTAATTTTTGAAAATTTTACGACATTTTTAACATAGAAAAATTAATTTTATGGTGAGAAAGTCGTAAAACTCTTGAAGCTCTTTACTGGGATTTTTAGGTTGACGCGTGTTGCCCATTATATTTTAAAAAATTCAGATTGTAGTACCAAAAACCCCTAACATATAGATCACTTTAAAGGCATATATGTATTTTTGTTTCCAATATAAAAAAGGGTTACAGTCAAATTTCAGTTAGTTTAATCACGATTTTTGAATTTTCAAAATCAAAATTAACTCAGTCGGAGTCAGTTGCGGATTTTAAAAGTTAATTCTTCAAGAAAACTAAGTGTTTGGAGTTAACAATAATTAAATAAAAGTAAACATTTAATTAAAGTATTTTTGTGAATAAATTCGGCAAACAAATTAATTATTTTTTATAAGCGAATAAACAAAGTTTTGAACTTTTGGTGAAAAATTAACGATTTACATTCGAACATTTTTGTTGCAATTTAAAAGTTTATATCGATGAAAGATAAATTAAATCTTTCTTTTATTACCGTAAAACGGGATTTAATTAAGTGCAAAATATAAAATTTGAGATTTGAATAAATCTATTGGCACAATTTGTCAAAAATATATTACGTGGTAATTTCACACTACGCCCTTTTTCCCTCAATCACGTAATAAAGGTTTCGACACTTTAGGAAGGCGATCAGCTAACTCAGTGGTTTGATCGGCGTAGATTCTTCACTAACTAAAATTACGGGAAAAAGTATTATGGCGCAGTGTCACTAATACTATTTACAATGCTCGACTGATAACCCGATGTTAATGGATTACGAATGGCGCCACTCTGTTGGTGTAATTCCTGCACGCTACTGATTTTAATTGCCTGGATCGGTAAACTATGCAACAGAGAACACGGTTTATCTACTCTTATCCACGCGCGGCTGATGGTATGGAATTAATATTTCTTGTATGTAATAAATAAAAATTACTTAGTGAATATATTGAATGTAAAATGTCAAGGGACGATGGACTATCAGAAATCTATTGAGCCTCACAATATGGAATATCCTGAAAAATAAATCTCGTAACACCGTTACGTAACGACAATAAAAACAAATGAAAACTTTAAAACAAATACATATAATAAAACTTCAAAATACAGACTTACTTACATCCAATGCCGAAAGCATTTATCGATCTTAATAATAAAACCTATCAAAATTATTCGAGCTCGATGCAAAGCTAAATTTTATTAATCCTATTAAAATAATGATTTTGACAATAATAATTTGAATGATTTGAGTAACTGACCGAATTAATCTTTGTATTTATGGATAGTTATGTAATTTATGTTATCACTACTTATTATTTATTAAATTAAAATTCCATTAATTTCAATAAAATCCCCAAATTTACCATAGCCAAAACTAAAGTTAATAACTAAATTTATGACGTTTTTGGATTACAACTCTATTCTTTAATTTCTGAACTTAAAACAAAGATTTCGTCAGCTGCTCGCATCCATATATTTCTAATGAAATATACGTAACGACATTAATACAAAACTTGAATAAAATTATGCCAACTTTATAATGACTTAATAACAAATAACTAAACTTCACACCGATTCTTGAAAATTAAGCGTTTTGATAATAACAAATTAAAACACTTACTTTTGATTATTATTGGTGTCTTACACAATGATTCACTCCTTATTGATATTCCTTGACTGCAATAGATTTGATAGTGTCGATCCTTGATTTGATTGATGAAGCGGCTCCTTGGCCACAAAAGATATTAAACACGGTGTTGAACTTTACGATGGTTTCACAAGAATTATTAATTTAAATGTGTATAGTATGAATGAACTCCCAACTTTATAATTTTATAAGAAATACGCGCCTCTTCGCACAATAATGTTCATTCTTTTTGGATTATTTTTACTTAACCAAATTAATCACTACGGTGATTTTACGTCGTTGAAATTATAATATTACGCACGTAATTATGTGGATTCTTAATGAACTTTAGATCAGAATTTTGTTGAAACGAAGGACTTAAAAGTATCTGAAATCAAGGTACGCTTTACTTGCACCCCTGGGCCACGGCGATGTTTCAGAAATAAACATTTAATTCACCTTAAACAGTATAATCCCGCTAATTCGCGTTAAAATTGCATCGAGAACTAATTTTCTAATTATTCTTGATGACTAAAAACTTAATAACTTCGATTCTTCCAGACTCTAAATGTTCTCAATAAATATAATTAACGATCGGCTTTATACACTTTTAAAATATAAAACGTGATAAGTTCACCCGTTTACTAACGAAATTTCACTATTTTAACACATAAAATAATGTCTTTATTCACTAATAATTCCTATTATTACTTTCGATTCGACTACCGATAAGATGTTCTTGGTGTATTCAATACTTATAAAATAATTTTTATAAGTACTGACCGTCGAATCTTTAACTATTTTTGACTCGAAAACTTAGATGTTAAACGTTTCACAAAATGATCTCCCAAGTTAGGTGGATTTATAAGACTTCACGTCTTACTTGAGCAGAATCACTTTACCGAGTACTTTAACTGTTTTTGACCCGAAAACTTAGATGTTAAACGTTTCACAAAATGATCTCCCAAGTTAGGTGGATTTATAAGACTTCACGTCTTACTTGAGCAGAATCACTTTGCCGAGTACTTTAACTGTTTTTGACCCGAAAACTTAGATGTTAAACGTTTCACAAAATGATCTCCCAAGTTAGGTGGATTTATAAGACTTCACGTCTTACTTGAGCAGAATCACTTTGTCGAGTGAGTCGATCTGCCTGTTCCCTTCTACTCGTTAACGTTAAGCCACGACCACATAAGAAAGGGACCCACCAATGGTCTTTCTCCGTTCCGTTCGTTCTCACGCAATTCTGGCTTACTCCCACACGCAAAATTAATATGTTCCTAAAAACGATTAATAGTTTTTGACTAATGCACATACGTGTTTTGTGGTAACTTTTTAGGCGACTTTGTGGCACCACATTACGTCGGTATACTTTGACGTCGCGATCCCAAAGCTATGTCTACCTATATGACTTAATCCACAGCTGCGTTCTTTGTTATTTTCTTGGGAAAAACAATAAATACCGAGGTCAATACTAACGTAAAATGCCTTTCCGGTACTCTCATAGTTAGCTTGCCGCGTTTTTATTGTTCTCAGCTGCATGTAAGAAAATAGTATCATTTTACTTAAAATAATAATTATGAAGTTTAATTTAAAAGTCCCATAAATTCTACTATTTTATGACTCGATGAACAAATACGTTATTTCTTTTGACACATACGAGGTACAATCTCTAAGTTTTAGTACAAAATTAATTTAAAAACCTAATATTCCTAACTAATATTGCCTTTAGTCGGCGTATTTAAAAATCACGTCACAAATACCTTCGAGGGAATAATCACCATTTGGATGGGTTCACATCTAGTTTATTTCGCAAACTACCATCTTCTGTTTGTCAAAATTTTGCAACATCCTTATATACAACGTTTACAAATTTGGATTTTCCAAGAGACCATGAAGAATATTTTAGAAGTAAGTGAATTTTGTTTTTAATTTTAAGAAATACGAGTACCTACAGTGAATTTCAACAGTCAGTGGCGTACAGTGAATAATTTTATTATTAATTCCTTTGTTTCATCTCATTTATCTACATTTGTTTATCTTCAATATAAAATTAATTAGTAATTTTTTTGTTCATTTAATTTAATTTAATTTAATTTTAATTTATTTGGGCCCAAAACAGTTATTTACAAAATTTATTATTTTTATTTCATTGTTTATTGCAATCTAGTTTGATTATTAATTTCACTGTATTTATTTATGCTATTTTTTTAATTATTATATGTTTTTAATTATTAATTATGAGTTTTATTTTGTGTGTTTTGTTTATGTTTCTACAGGTCTCATTTGTAAGGAGGAATACAAATTTGTAACGTTTAATAAGGTATTATTTTCCTTTTATAAAGACGCGTCGCGGGTTTAATAAGTAGTCTATCATCTATTTTTATGACGATCCGGCGTGGACTTTAATTATTTTTATGATAGTGGCGCTCAACATATATATTTTTATTATTAGGCAATATTAAAATACATAAAATACATTTTAGTACATATTACCTAAAATAGTGAAGGGTCAGCAAGGCTGTTTTTCACCTAAACCCTCAATATAGTTTGACCATCAACCTCGCTTTGAACGACTCAACATTCCGAGACGCCGAGTATATGTCAGCATATTTGTTAAAAATATGTGACGCTAAGAATTGGAATGAACCTTCGAATTTGGAACCATGGTGTTGTGGAACCGACAGAAGCGAATTGGAGCGAAGATCTCGGTTATGTACTTCCGACCTTCTGATGAGGAGATCCTTCAGATATCCTGGTTGACCAAACTTTAATATTTTGAAAATCAGCACTGCAAAGCGGAATTTGAAACGATTATCCAGTTTCATTATTCCTTGGGCGGAATAATGAGGGGTAGCATGGTCCCTATACCCGACGTCATAAGCAAAGCGGAGACAAGCATTTTGCAGGACTTGGAGCTTATTTCTAAGTTCGTCCGTCAGATTTCCATAGTATACAGTGATACAGTAATCGACATGGCATAGTACCAGACTATCGACAATTTGTCCATTTTACCACGAACGACAGGAAGTTCTTGTATCTATAGATAGTCTTAAGCTTGAAATAGCATGTCCTGACGATCTTCTTGACATGAGCAGAAAAAGACAAATATCTATCCCATATCACTCCAAGGTTTTTTACTTCGGTGCACCACTTCACTACGCACCCGTTAACATGTACGTCGGTATGTTTAGCTTCCTCTGCTGTCTGGCAGTGATGAGGACCGCCCATACACATTGTAAAAGTTTTGGACGGGTTTAGCAGTAGCCCATTTTTTATACACCAACGTTGTATCAGTGACAAGACAAAGTTCATTTCGTTGATAATACGATTTATGTCGAATGGTGAGCCAGATATGTAAATCTGTATATCATCGGCATACATATGGAAGAAGCAGAAATCTGGTAAAATTTTCGGAAGATCCGCAGTGAAGATTATAAATAATAATGGCCCACGGAAGTTACCTTGAGGAACTCCACGTCTGTTTTTCCTTTCATCGGATACCTTACCATTCAGCTTGACCCTCTGGGTACGGTTTGTAAGGTAATAATATAGCAGATTTAAAGCCATGTCGCTAAGGCCGTAATATTTTATCTTAGCAAAAAGTAGGTCAGGGTCAATGACATCAAAGGCTTTGCTGAAGTCCAAAAACGTGATTAGCGTTATTTTGGAGGCATCTATATTAGCAAGGACATCTCCGGCCACTTTCAATAAGGCAGTTGTGGTGCTAAATCTTGAACGAAAACCTGATTGAGCGTTAGGTATCACGTGATTCAGTTCAATATGATCGAGAAGTTGTTTTCAAATAAAATATTCCAGTACTTTGGATAAAGCCGGAAGAATGTTTATTGGCCGCAGCTCGCCAAAGCTGCAGGCAGTACTAGATTTTGGAATTGGCAAAATAATCGATTTTTTCCATAAGTCAGGCACCGCCGAGTTTACCAGACAAGAATTTATGAGATCAGTTAAACTGGGCAAGCAATATGGCAGAATAAGCTTCAACATTCTGGAGTTGATTCCATCGATACCTGTGGCATTAGACTTCAGCCTACATCTTCCCAACTCACAGGGCAGAAAATCAAGGTCCCAGTCCGTAACGGATGGTTGCTACGCGAAAAACCATCCAATGTGGCATCGTCAATAGCTGTGTTAGGGACAGCATTTATGAAAAATTCGTTGAAATCATTCGCATCATCTTCTTCTAGGGTTATTACTTTCTTGGGTTTAGAGTGTATATTAGTACGATCAAAAAATTTCCAGAGTTTCTGTGGGTTGTGAAGGTTACTTTCCACTTCGTATTGAAAGTAGGCTTGCTTTTCCTTCTTAATACTTTGAGTCACCAAGTTACGAAGTTCTTTAAAATAGTTGAAATCCACATTTAATTTAGACTTGGAATACTTTTTGTAAGCTTCCTCACGTAGCTTTATCATACTTTTAATCGTTTCGCTTAGCCATCCAGGTTTCGGAGTATCAATTTTAATTGTATGCAGCGGAGAGTGAAGGTCAAACAGTAAGGTAATCTTTGAGTTAATAAATTCGAGTTTCTCATTTATGTTCACTATAGCTTCAGAGAGAGACCAATCTACGTTATTAGCATCTCTAGCAAAATCTTCCACATTAATTTTACTAAAATTTCTAAACGTAATTGATTTAGCTTGAGGTTTATCTACTAGAAACGTTAAGTTACAATATACAAGTTTGTGATCTGATATTCCATTTACATCGAGTGTCCCGACATTGTAGAATTTCAATTCTGATTTCAACATCTGGGTGGGCCTACAATCTGATAGCCAGTCAGCATTAAGATCACCTAACATTATTATGCCAGCATATTTCACATGCAATTTAGTTAGCACTTCTTCCAATTGTTGAAATGATGAAACAGGGGCATTTGGAGGACGGTACAAAGTGCCCAGTGCATAAAATTTGCCATTTAGTAACACACGTAGCCATAGTTGTTCAATAACACCATCATTATCAATGTCGATTTCAATGATTTTACATTTTAAGCTGTGACGAACATAACAGCAAACTCCACCACCACGGTTTACTCGATCCTTTCTATACAGGATGTCCCCGCACTCACTTTACATAACTTAGGTGGTGATAGAGGACACTTTTCTAAGAACAATATTTAACAAAAATTTTTTTCTAAATTCAAACCCTCGAGAGTTAGGCCTCTTTAAAGCATTTTTTTTAATTTCCACATTCACGTGGCCATAGCCTCGAAAATATTGATTTTTTGGTAAAAATGGTTTAGTGCTTTTTTAAAGAGCGTGAAATAATCTACAAACTAGAATCACATCTTTTATTGTCTAAAATCAACGGATTTCGAGTTATGAATTAAAGTAAGTTCAAAAATGTCGAAAAATTTGAGCTTTCTGTTTTTGGGGTTTTTTTCAAATCCCTGTATCTTTTAAACGATACATTTTACAAAAAATCTGACGCCCCATTCCGGATAGGAAATTTAACGGACTACAACTTTGGTCTAGTAAAAATTTTTGAAAAACCAATCCATTACACAGAAAATCAGAAAATAATAAACAAAGCAGCTACAAAACAAAAAATTAAATTCACTAAATTTTTTATTTTTTTTGAAAAATTATTTTATTAATTAATTTTAAACTATTACATTATTTAAGTAAATGTTGAAAATGACCACCCTCATTTCAATACACAGTCGTGATTGTTTTAAAAGATGTTTGTTGAGAAAAAATCGAAAAAAGTTGATTTTTCGACACTTAATCGCAGAAATTCGATTTTTTGACACTTTTTCACACTCACCGATTGACCAAAATTGGCCACCACTTGTTGACCACCACTTCTAATAGTGGCTCTTAACCAAAGAGGAAATTTTATAAATAATACTATAAAACATCTTTTAAAACGATCACGAATGTGTATTGAAAATGAGGGTGGTTATTTTCAACATTTACCTACATAATGTAATAGTTTAAAATTAATTAATAAAATAATTTTTCAAAAAAATAAAAAATTTAGTGAATTTAATTTTTTATTTTGTAGCTGCCTTATTTATAATTTTCTGATTTTCTGTGAAATGGATTGGTTTCTCAAAAATTTTTATAAGACAAAAGTTGTAGTCCGTTAAATTTCCTATCCGGAATGGGGCGTCAGATTTTTTGTAAAATGTTTCGTTTAAAAGTTACAGGGTTTTGAAAAAATCAAAAAAAAAATAAAAGCTCAAATTTTTCGACATTTTTTAACTTACTTTAATTCATAACTCGAAAGCCATTGATTTTAGACAATAAAAGATGTGCCTCTAGTTTGTAGATTATTTCACGCTCTTTAAAAAATTACTAAAGAATTTTTACTGAAAAATCAATATTTTCGGCGTTATGGCCACGTGAAGGTGGAAATTAAAAAAAATGCTTTAAAGAGGCCTAACTCTGGAGGGTTTGAATTTAGAAAAAAATTTTTGTTAAATATTGTTCTTAGAAAAGTGTCCTCTACCACCACCTAAGTTATGTAAAGTGAGTGCGGGGACACCCTGTATAAGGCATATCCTGGGATTGAAATCAGAGTAGATGGAAAATCGGGAGATAACCAATTTTCTGAAACAGAGATTACATGGAAATTTTCAATATTGACTAAAGAGAGAAAATCGTCAAAACTGTTAACTAGCGATCTGATGTTCAAATGCCCCACCACCATGTGAGTTGACTTAGTCAGATCGCTATTTCTGTTTGTTAATGATTGCTGTTTGCGTTGGTCGTAGCCTGAAAACTTGAAGTGCTACGAAGTGCTACAGGATTTGCTCTTTCGAAAAACGTTTTCACAGCCATTCCAGCTGACCAAAAGGAGTGATCAAGTAGTTGTTTTGAGTACCTCGAATCGACAGATATTTTAAACAAGGTATAGATATTTTAAACGAGCTATAGATATTTTAAACGAGCTATAGGTATTTTAAACGAGCTATAGATATTTTAAACGAGCTATAGATATTTTAAACGAGCTATAGATATTTTAAACGAGCTATAGATATTTTAAACGAGCTATAGTTATTTTAAACGAGCTATAGATATTACTATAGCTATAGCTATTACAGTTGTCTGTTTGAAAACTAAAGCACGAAGGTCAATAATAATAATAAATCAATAAAATTCCATTGCAATACCTCATATGAAAAGTAAAAGTGAGTTACAGTTCTCTTTAAGAAAATTAAAAACTATTGGTATTTATTTTAACATTTTTTAAAAAATAATTTAATTAAATAAATGAGTTTAGTATTTAAAAAGTATCTACTCATTTTCGTATAAGAAGAAAATCTATATCTATCCAAATATATTGTACTGTAATAAATGCTATTAATAAAATAAAAAAATATGGGGAAAATGTTTTTAGCAAATATCCACAGCAAGCATCTAACGCCACAGCTCAGCTCAGAATTATCACTTGAATCAATGGTCTCTCCCTCAAGAAAATAGCACCATGGAAATGAATTACCCACAATAAAACAACAATTTCTTTGGTACGCAAAAAAATTTTATCGGTAAAAAAAATGTTCTGTGTAAATAAATTTAAATATAATTTCAACACCTCAGTTGTGGTATTTGAACCCTTGAATCACAATTCAAAGCCGTCAAGCCTGGTCGTGCACCTCTATAATGGTTACCATGTAAATTTTAAATTAACCTGCCGTATAAAAATACACGCCGGAAAATATAAAAAAAAACATAAATAATATCGTTGGGTACCTTTAATCTCTTCTATATCCAACTTCAAAATACCAATCAAATTTTCTTTATCGGCCCATTTGTACGTATTCGCACATGTGGTATGTGGTCCAACAAATTTATAAATCTGGTTGAATTCCGACTTCCAAAAAAACTCGCAATCACCCAAAAACTATCTTCTACCATCTACTTGCCTGAAGTGCTCGGTATTGACGATTTCCATACGGTAACAACTGCTCAAAACAGGGGGACGTATACCTCGCTCTTTCGAAACGCCAAAAAACAACTCTCAAAATTTTCAACAGGAAAAACTAAAACTCTTCTTCCACTTCAGAAAAACACTCTGGAATAATTATCAATCAAACCGAAACGCCAAACCGATCCAAATTTGGACATTTGTCGCAAATTTCGGAAAAACTCAAAATGGACGTCCGTCTATCTCGACGTCACCAAGTCGAATCTTTATCTCCTTTTATTTTCACAGAACCAGCGACTTACACTTACTGCACTGTCATTTCTGTCTATTAAATTTTAATATCAGCCAAATAAATTTTTTGTTCACCTCAGGGATCAAACCTGGAATTCTCAATGACAAACTTAGCGACTTACACAACTGCGCCATAACTTTCACCCATAGTGCTATCTTCCTTTTGGATGATTCGGCTACTGTTTTTGGACCGTCAAAATAACATGATAATTCCTTCCTTCTCAATCCTTTTACCCTAAAGAGGGTGTGGTGAGCCTTTTAACAAAGGCTTCTCATGGCAGATTACACCCCGGTGGTTTGCCATTGCCTGCCGAGGGAAGAGACGGCCAGAATAAAGTTCTTACTTTACTGGGATTCGATCCGAGTATTTAGCGTTCATAGTCAATTCTCGTGACCGCTAAGCTCCGACCGCATAAGACATAATTTATTGAAACCCACATTTACTGACAAGGTTCAGAAAGCGGCTGATTTTGCCCCTCTGGGCATCGGTCGAGAAACTATAACAAGTAAAGAAAAAAATAATTAAAATGAAGCGAATTGTTACACCTGAAGGACAATAAACTTTTAGAAATGAATCACATCAATATTACAAAGCTGAATTGCTTGGAGGACATTTCAAAAATAAGCCAGAGTAACCAGAAATAGTTGGCAGCTGCATTCTGGCTTCGGGAAAACATCTAATGCTACTGTTCAATTAGGAAATTATAGTTTTAAGTTCAGCTTATGATGAAAGCTTTAAGTCATCAAGAGAGTTTCCCTGAGTTTGTAGTTAAGTGGTTAGGAGGTAAGGTTATTGTTTAGGGTAACAATACCCCAGTTTGATACGGAACCTAATGGTTAGGTATGGTTAGGTATTAAGGTGTCCCAGTAACACCGCCCATTTTGAAATTTGAAAAAAACGCAGTGTTTATTTGAAAAGTTCGAATATTTTTATTGTAATAAAGAGTGTAGACATGGAGGTTATGTATGGAACACAATATCTGATAAATGGTCCCCTCGTGTCTGATGACATTTTGGCATAGTTCCAGCCCAATTTCATCAATGACGCGTCGAATCTTATCTTTCAGTTCAGAAATTGTTCTTGGATTAATGACATACACCTTTCCTTTCAAAAAACCCCAAAGAAAGAAATCCAAAGGCGTCAAATTCACATCTCCGCGGCGTGAGATAACTCTCCCTTCAAATTTCGTTTTTAACAATTTCATCGTTTCATTCGCTGTGTGGCAGATTGCGCCCTCCTGCTGAAACCACATATCTTCGAGATCCGTTTCAGTAATTTTAGGCCAGAAAAAGTTATGCTTATCAGCTCAGGTCTCAATTGTTGCTGAGAATGATGGAAAATTGAGGTGGAAGGATTTTGGTCAACACTCTCACTAATTGTTTCAATGATTTCATTACATCACCGAGCTGCACGAACACGGACAGGTTTCTTCTGGGTTTGAATTGACCCAACCGCCTCGAATTTCTCCATTAATCGGACCACTGTACCGAGAGGGTGCGTTATGGTGACCGAAAAATCAACGACATTTTCGAACCGTCTCTGCAAAAAAATTTCACCATTGGGTAGTGGATTTTCACAATTTCTATACGTTGTGCATCCGTGTAATTCTTCATAA
Source organism: Rhagonycha lutea (assembly GCA_958510855.1). NCBI lineage: Eukaryota > Metazoa > Arthropoda > Insecta > Coleoptera > Cantharidae > Rhagonycha > Rhagonycha lutea. Next base: position 18,484,376 of record OY294042.1, read on the forward strand.
CTAAACGACAGAAGTGCCAGTGCAGTGTGGACTACTATTAGTGAAAAAGTGTGACACACGGACAATTATTCGGATAGGGGTAATTTTAAGTTTTAATTTTAGTTTGTATTTGATTTGCTTTTATCTATTGTTGTATATTTAAATTTTGAATAGAACATTTTTTTACTGCATATGGTCGACTGTTTATTTCTCGGTTTTGTTATTCACAATTTCTACGGCCCTGAAGGGATTTATAGAATGTCAAATCGTAACAATCGAAGTTAATTGTTAGGAATATAAGAGGGAACCTTATCAAACATTACTGTAGCAAGTGGCCGCATGGTTGCGTGGAGTACCTATTCTACAGGTGGGTAAAATTAAAACTTTTACATAGTGTGCATAATGCATTACCCTATACATAAAGGAATATTTAAAACTGTTCATATAAATTCCCAGAAGGTGGACTTTGAGGAAATGTTGACTTTTTGATGGCCTGATGTGTCATTAGTACCAAACTCGCGTTATATTTTTATGGATGAATCAGTTTTGCATGTAGAGCTTGCAGAGCGCTCGACAATCACTTAATATTTTGAATTGTGCATATCAAATCCTGCAGGAAAGTTAGTTGCTTTTGAGCCTTGTTACGAGACAGTTATTTTTTCATGGCCTCGGCCAGGATAGAATAGCCGGACATCGGGTGCCTCAACATCAATGAGTAAATATGTTCAGTTAGTGACGCATTTTATTATTATAAAGTTAGTGACGGATTAATTAATTATAGTTGTCATATCAAGATGAAATTCACTTGTTTTTAAGCTAAGTAATTTTTGAATGTTTTATGAAATCGCTGAGTAATGCATCGAATCAACATAATGTCAACAGTTCATCGTATTGAAGATGCTTTTGGGACGATCTTAACCAAGTGGAACTCGCAGGAAACAACAATAGAAATCACCAAGAATTTATTTATGTAAGTACGTTTAAGAATATTATTTGTTAATTTCATTAAGAAGCGTCTATTCTATACTGTAAATAAACTTATTGTTTTGCGGGTATGGTGGACAGTAAAATAATATAAACCAAAAAGTTTATCAAGTAATGATCATTTTGCATTGTATTGGTATTACTGGGAGATCCCTGCTTCAATCATTTTTATGAAAGTAACAATTAATTACAAACACCAGATAACTCGTCAAATTTAACACATGTGCGGTTGATTACTGTAATTGTTGTTAATTCTGTTAGTAATTATATTCAATATAAGTTAGTTTCCAAATATTGTCGATTTATCCAATTGAGATGCTAGTAGGTATTTAAGATTAGCCCAACTTATGGGGTTGATGCCTTGTTGAATATTGTAACTTTTAATAATTGTTGCATTATTATCTTCCTATAACTATTTCTCTGGGTTTTTCTTCACCTCTTTAGTTGAGGTTATATTCTGCGTAATAATTAGTTACTTCATAAATTGAAGCCCTTGGCGTAATAAGGGTATAAGCCACTTTGAAAATTCATCCAGTTTTCATACTAATATAATTTCAGTAATAGCGTTTAAGTCACACAATAAAAATTGTAGCTATTAAACTACCTACACTGAAAAAAAAATTGTTCGTAATATTAACGAACACCGTTGATAACTTATTCATACATTAATACAATGAAATATTTCGTTAATGTAATGTATACAATGTTTAAATCTGTTCATTAAATAATGTACACTTCGTAATATTCACGAACACCGTTGATAACTTATTCATAAATTAATACAATGAAATATTTCGTTAATATAATGTATACAATGTTTAAATCTGTTCATTAAATAATGTACACTTCGTAATATTAACGAACACCGTTGATAACTTATTCATACATTAATACAATGAAATATTTTATTAATATAATGTATAAAATGTATAAACATTTTCATCAAACAAAGTACAGTTCATTAATACAACAAATTTAAGTTTTTAATACAAGGAACAAAAATTCATGTATTTAATGCATTTATTTGTTATGTCAATGTATCTTTCATTGTATAAATAACTTTTTTATTTAAATACATGAATTTTTGTTCGTTGTATTAAACACTTGAATTTGTTATATCAATGTAAATGGTTAACGAACACAATCATAAAAGTAATACAAGATTCGTTATTATAATGAAATAATCTTCCTAACTAGTGCAATTCCAATTTAATTAAAATACAGATTTTTGATATTGTTTTATAATATATTATATTGTTATGGATATTTACCATGCTCTGCACAAATAGTGTTACGAGTAATTTTATATTTTATCCAATTTAATTTCCAAAATTTCTGTTTTAAATCTTTGAAAATTCACTGGTACTAATTTTGGTTGCACTTAGAACTTCGGCAATACTTCGTGACAAGGCGTGGCCAAACTTCTGCGCAATGAATGTGAGGGGGAGAATGCTTGATACCCAATTCCACCATTTGAGAGCACCATGGACCCGATCGGCCAAATTTTCCTTTCTGCACATTAGTCACGCCCTGTCACGATCTATTGCGAGAGAATTATTAATTGGATTTTAACTTCTTGAAAAAAATTGATAAACAAAATAAATAAAGATTATTTCTAACAAAAATGCAGTTTATTGCATGCACGTGGCCACGTGCAATGAAAATCATATTTTTTATATTTTGTTGTTAAATATTAACTATTTTCTCGAATGCATAAATTAATTAATAAATTAGTAAAAAATAATAATTATTATGATTATAATGTTACCAAATAAATTTATTTTAATTCAACATTGATATTTTCAACTATGAATTTAAAAAACTTAAATAGGCAATAAGTATAATATGGTATGAAATATGAGTACCCTAGATAGGTCTATTGGTTAAGTGCTAGACTCCCAATGCATGGAACGTGAGTTCAAACCCCAGCCCAGGAAGGTTTTTCCAGAAAAAAAAAAGTGTAAGTAATAATAAAATAACCGATAATATTAAATTTTCAGATACTTTACATGGCAAACAAATGGATAACAGGCAATACAAATGGATACTGGCAATATTAATAATAATTAGTAAATTATTAAATATAAATAATACCTAAATTTGATATAAAAAATATTAAGAATACTATATAAATTCATAAAATTGATGTACGGAGTATCAATATAACGAATTAAGTTTTTGCTTTTATGAACTTTTTTTATCGTAATAACGTAAAATGGTTCTTTAACTAACAAAATGTTTCGTTATAGCAACGAACTTGTTTGTTATAATAACGTATATAACTTCTAATGAAGTTCATTGAACCAATGAATCGTACATTATTTAATAACCTCATCGTTATAACAACGAACCTGATTCATTGTCACAATAAACTTGTTCGTTGGACTAGATATAATGAACTAGTTCATTAATATAACGTACATTTTTATTATTATTACGTACCTTTTTTTTTCAGTGTATGTTTACCAATAAATTGTTTAATGCTTTTATCATTTTATAATTCCTTTAGATTTGATTTGGTGGATTTAAAACAACTTTTAAATTGAATTTTGTCAAAATTCTGAAATGTGGCTTATACCCTTATTACGCCAAGGGCTTCAATTATTGTACTTTAAAAATCTGAAGATAGTGAAAATTCAAATGAGTTGTTTGACATTGTTTGGGAGTTTTGGGATTTGTAACTATATAACATCCCAATAAATTTGCTAGTTAGTTTTTCTTAATCAAATAATTTCCCTTACTCATGTTAAATGTATTGATTTTCAGTTCTTTTGTTCAAAATGAGTTCTAAACTTATAAATTTTAAATTATTTTACTAGTTAAAATTTAAAATTGTTTAAAAAGTTGTTAGTTTGTTAGTCGACCTAGAAATAATAGTATTAATAATATAGAAAAATGGGAAGGTGATGGCATCGAATCTGTTTCTCGATTGGGCCACATCATTTTAGTATGTATACCGCTATTCGTTGTCCGCTTTTTTCAGCGCAAGTCTGTTACCCGTATAAACATAAAATACAAACAAATTAACTTGATGCTGGGAAACAAATTTTCAATAATAAAAAGATGTGTATCTTTGGATACATACATTTCGGATTGCTCTAAAACATTGCAAGGTAAGTAAATACATCACAATACAACAAGCTACAGCTAGATACTGTGTATCCGTAGATTATTATTGATACCTTTGATTTACAATATTAGTGTTATCACTTTGATTCTCCACACTACTCTGATTATTACATGAGGTGTAATCACGGAGGTTAACTTTTGTAACAATACCCAAACGGTAGCTATCCGTCCAAGAATACCCAACAAAGGAGTACTAATCCTTAATGAACTTTATCTGTTTAGATGCGGCAGATGATGGGCAATAACCTCGAAATAAAGCTTTATATCGTATTAACATTAATTTTTATTTAAAATTTGCTATATTTTTCAACTTTCAATTATTTTTATTCATAATAACAATTCTAGATTTCCAAAATTGACTTTAGATTATTTGACTAATAAAATGTTGTATTTCATTATTACACATATACTAATGTATTACTTGTAGTCTGAGCCACTTTCTCGTTGCAGTTTTGTTAGTAGCCTATTTCAACTAGATGTTGCTCAGAGATGTAGCAACTCCCCTGCCCGAAAGTTTATCAGCGACGGTTGAGGCTAAAAACGAAAATATTGGAAACTCTTTGATGCTCAAATGCTTGATCACAAATTTTGCTAAACAATCGGATTTGGGGGGGGGGTGTCAGCGACACGTATGTATCTGCACATTTACAAACTTTCAGAATATTGAAAGTTGCGCTTATTTCCTTTCTAGTGGACTGCAGTTCTAATTTTATTTAATTATTTTATTACTGCTCAAAGTAATTTGAGTTGTTATGAGTTTTTGTATTTATTTAACTCGGAGAAGTCAGCATAGATAGCGAACTGGCATGCAGTGGCCGCTGGGTCAGCGCTTCGTACCCACGCGTATTAATAAAACTGTGGAAGTTACTTTAGCCACGGATTTCAGATATTCTGAAATTGTATGGCTTAAAGTTAGATAGGTACCCTCTAAATACAAAACCGTAAATGGCAGAGGTTCTTCCGGTCGAATAAGAGGAGGGGGAGGTAAAGAAGATGAATTTTCCAAAATCTCACGAGTTTTTTTTTAAAAAATCATAAAATTTGTTAATTAAAAAAAATAGGAACCCTCAAATCAGTAGCGCCATTTGCAAATAGAGGAGAAAATTAATATCACCATCTATTTAGGAGGGAAAAAAGCTTACATAAAGATTTGTATAGTATTTTCCATCCTTATAGCTCTATAGAATTTTTCCAACTAATTTTTTTAAATATTATCTTTGTAAGTTTCTGTAATAAAAATATATTTATATTGCCTAAAAACCCCTAAATTCTTAATTATTGTGCCTATTTCAATGATTTTTGCAGCCTAAAATTGTGCCTTTTTTACCATTTTTTAGGTCCTAAAATCCGTGCTCTAGTAATTAAACACTAACTTAATCAATTACTTAAAGATTTTTATTTATTGTGGCTAAAACAGCCACTCGCTTCAAATCTTAGAGCGCTACTACCCTACAGTCGGTTGTAGGGGGCGGGAGTAGGGTCCCCTACTCAAAACTACCCTAGTGGGCATGAAATACATTTTTTACATAAAAACGAAAGCGGCAACCCAAATTACATTATGCTGTGTTTGGTTCTTAACAGTGCTTGATTTCGAGCCTCGAAAATTTTTGTAGAGAAAAATGTAATTTCCATGTCTTTTTTAAAATTCCTCTTAAATTCTTGAATTAATTTAAATAATTTTATTATTCCCTAAAACATTCTAAAGGTTTCTTTGCATTACACAGCGTTAGCAGCCCAGCTTTTCTTGTCCTAAAAGTCATCATTTTGCACAAAGTTTTCCGATAAAATTAAAATGTATAAGTATATTAAGTTGTCGAATTGAAATTGAGTAAATCTTGAATTTGGGGAACTCTGTATAGTTGGTGGATATGTAACAGTATTCGATTATATTAATTCGATATTCTATTAAATAGATTCTTTACTAAAATTCCACATTCAATATTATTCCATCAAAACGATGATGGTGATCAGTGATCACTAGAGACAGGATAGTTAGGCAAAATGCCTTTTTTAAAAAATTGAAATATTTCAGGCAGACCCAATTTAAAATCCGTTTCAGAGCATGTACTATTCAAAAATTCATCTTTTGTTTTGCCTTTTTTGCCTTTTTGAGGGGTTTCCAGTCTTTTTTGCCTTTTTCACCTATTTTGCGGTTGTTTTTGCCTTTTTTGTGCTTTTTGAACCAAAATATTTCTTTTTTGCTTTTTTAAAATTTATTTCTTAATTTTATTTAAAAATTTCTAAATGTTATATTTAATAAATTATAAAAATTTTAAATTTTTAAATTCAAATTCTACTAATCGGTAGAATCCGATTCTTGAAATAATCTGGTTATGCTAGACGTAATTAGTAAAACAAAACCTCTTCTCCATTCGATTATGAAGCGCGCGTTATCACATTACTACGATTCGGCGACGTTATCCTTATTTGACGAATTCCAAACTGACTGAATGTTATTGTTATATTAGCTTTCCAGTGAAGCAGAGAATCGACACTAGGGAAAAAATTTAATTAAAAATTAATATAATGTTTTAGAAAAAAATCCATCGCATAAAATTATACAGGAAATTTCTAAAATACATCAAGGAATTTCGAATGACGATATTGATTTAGAGCTAACTCCAGATCAGATAAGTTCATTGAAATTTGCCCCTAGCACGTCTTGCGATGTGGAGATATCGTTCTCCACATTCAAACAAATTTTGACTGACAGGAGAACAAATTTAAGCTGCTGTAGATAATATCGAAAAATTTCTGGTAACCAGTTGGTACAAAAATAAAGAGAATTAATTTGAATTTGTATGATTTTTGTTGAAAAAACGTTTTTGCCTTTTTTGTACCTTTTTGCCTTTTATTTTGCCTTTTTTGCTTGTTTTTAATGCCTTTTTGTCTGCCTTTTTTGAGGTTTTATTTTGCCTAACAATCCTATCTCTAGTGATCACCTACCAATTTAAGCAGGATTAGGTTTTCTTACTCGAACTGAAACTTTTAATCTGGTAAGGTAGAATTAAAATTGAGGGTTATTGTACGGAACTTACTCCGAGTAATCGAAATTTGAAATACTCGTAACTTTGCAGAAAATGAAATTAAAATGATGGCAATAGAAGCTCATTCAAGCTCAAATGAAGATATATCGCTAGACATCGATTTTACAGAAAAATTCGAAATAAGAACAAAATTAGAAAAACATGCCTCCAGCCCCCCAAGTGTTTCGCGAATAACTCCGTGACACTTTAGGCTCAAACGAAAATATTGGAAGCTCATTGATGCTCAAACGTTTGACAGAAATTTCATCCCAAAATTCGATTTGGGGAGGGGAGGGCAGCGACATGCACCTCAAGAAAATATTATAGGTGAAGTTTTCTACCGGTTGAATAACTTTTTCAATAGTTGTTAGAATCTTTTCAGTCAAATCAGTTTTTTTAAATTTTTCAAATTTTTACAAAATTTGTATACGAAAAATATATTACCATAGTAATTTCATTATTTTGTTCAGTAAAGGTTAAATTTCTTTGTTTTTTAATTTGCTTCATTAAGTTTTTATTTCAAACACGAGCCAAATTTTTACATCTATGACGTATATTTTTGAAAATAAGCTGAATTTTCTTACCACGTGAATTACATTATCGTTAAATAATCGATTAATTTTTGAAAATTTTACGACATTTTTAACATAGAAAAATTAATTTTATGGTGAGAAAGTCGTAAAAATCTTGGAAGTTTTACTGGTCCTTCTTATGTCCGCGCGTGTTGCCCATTAAAGTAGAAAAATTCAGATTATAGTACCAAAAACCCCTAACATATAGATCACTTTAAAGGCATATATGTATTTTTGTTTCCCATATAAAAAAGGGTTACAGTCAAGTTTAATCAGTTTAATCACGATTTTTGAATCTTCAAAATCAAAAATTATAACTCAGTCGCGCATTGCGGATTTTAAAAGTTAATTCTTCAAGAAAACTAAGTGTTTGGAGTTAACAATAATTAAATAAAAGTAAACATTTAATTAAATTATTTTTGTGAATAAATTCGGCAAACAAATTAATTTTTTTTATGATCGAATAAACAAAGTTTTGAACTTTTGGTGAAAAATTAACGATTTAAATTCGAACATTTTTGTTGCATTTTTAAAATTTTATATCGACGAAAGATTAAATTAAATCTTTCTTTTATTACCGTAAAACGGGATTTAATTAAGTGCAAAATGTAAAATTTGAGATTTGAATAAATCTATTGGCACAATTTGTCAAATACCTTCAGAGGGAATAATCACCATTGGATGGGTTCACATATAGTTTATTTCGCAAACTACCATCTTCTGTTTGTAAAAATTTTCAACATCCTTAAACTTTACAAATTTGGATTTTCCAAGAGACCATCAAGAATATTTTAGCAGTAAGTGAATTTTGTTTTTAATTTTAAGAAATACGAGTACCTACAGTGAATTTCAACAGTCAGTGGCGTAACAGTGCATAATTTTATTATTAATTCCTTTGTTTCATCTCATTTATCTACATTTGTTTCTCTTCATTATAAAATTAATTAGTAATTTTGTTGTTGTTCATTTAATTTAATTTTAATTTAATTTAATTTTAATTTAATTGGGCCCAAACAGTTATTTACAAAATTTATTATTTTTATTTCATTGTTTATTGCAATCTAGTTTGATTATTAATTTCACTGTATTTATTTATGCTATTTTTTTTTAATTATTATATGTTTTTAATTATTAATTATGAGTTTTATTTTTTGTGGTTTGTTTATTTTTCTACAGGTCTCATTTGTAAGAAGGAATACAAATTTGTAACGTTTAATAAGGTATTATATTTCTTTTATTTTTTTTTTATGGTGTGAGGGTGCTGGCCTCACGCCCAACCCGAAGGGTGTCTCCCTCTCGCGTTAGCCCTGCTGATTTTTCCCATCCACCGGGGTTGGTTACCCGATCTCTGGGAATCCTCCGCAAGTTACCAGGGACCAGGGAATAAAAAAATTAAAAATGCTAAAAATCCTAAGACCAAGCCTCGGAAAAAGCTGGACAGGAAAACGGACACTCGAAACAGGCAAAGAAAACGGACTTTGAATATAGGAACATGGAACATCCAGGGAATAAGCACAAAGCAAAGCGAAGTGTTTGAAGAACTAAAAAAGTACCAAATAGATATTGCAACACTCACGGAAGTCAAAAAAAAGGGTACGGGCACTCTAGAAAGTGGGGACTATATATGGTTTTACAGTGGGGTACCAAAGGAGAGTAGAGCAAAGGCAGGAGTCGCAATTGCGATAAGAAAAAAGTTTAAAAATAACATCAAACACTGGGAAAAGATAAACGAAAGAATGATGAAACTAGAGATTGAACTATGGGGTTACAATATAGTGGTGATTGCAGTGTATGGACCAACAGAAGATTACAGTATTACGAAAAAGGACGAGTTTGAAAGCGATCTGACGACACTTCTCGATACTATAGGAAATAGAAAAGAGGTACTTTTAATGGGTGATTTAAATGCAAGAACTGGAAAGAGTAAAAACAGCAAAGTAGTGGGAAGATTTGGAGAAGAAATTGTGAATGACAATGGAGAAAGACTGATAGAGATATGCCATAGGTTTGAGCTGAGGATTGCAAATGGTTATTTCCAACATAAGAACATTAACAAGTACACGTGGACTCAACCAACCCGAGGGCTCAAGTCGATAATTGACTATATAATACAGAGACAGAAGGCAGATATCAGGATTAACGATGTCAAAGCAATGAGAGGGGCAGAATGTGGATCAGACCACATGCTGCTTGGAGCCAAAGCGTATCTAAAATACAGGAATTACGTTAAAAGTATAGAGGACGATGCGGATGAGTTGAACCAGAAGGAATACAAATTGGAATTACTACGGGAAGAATCGATACAGTTCTTGTATAAAAGTAGAATGGCTGCAAAGCTGCAAAGTGGTATTGTCGGGAGTGTGGAGGAGAGCTACGAACAAATAAAGAAAATGATCCATGAGGCCCCAAGGGAAGCGCTAGGTGAAAGAGAGAAAAAAAAGAAGAAAATGGAGAAATTCTGGTGGAATGATGATGTGGAAGCGTTAATAAAAAGAAAAAAAGAATTATCTCAGAAATGGTTAATGACGCAGGATCGGGAAGACAGAAGACTATATGCTAAAATGACTAGAGAAGTGAAAACAGAAATTGCAAAGGCCAAAAACGATGCATGGAATAGAAAATGTAACGAGATCGATAGTTACATAGGAGGGACACAAACACAAGAAGCATGGAAGACAATTAGAAACCTGAAGCAGAATAACCAAAACTTAACAAACATACAAGTCATAAAGATGGAGGATTGGAAGAAGCACTTTGAAACAATACTAAACGAAGATAGAGACGAGTTTAAGAAAGCAAAATTAACAACCAAATTAAAGGACAATAAAAGTGAAAAAATAGCAAGTATCACAAAAAAAGAAATCTACCAGGCCCTGAAATATATGAAAAATGGAAGATCCCCCGGCCCTGGAGGAATTCCGATTGAGCTAATAAAGAATGCCCCGTCGTGCCTCATAGAGGTTGTACAACGAATATTTAATGAATGCCTAATAGGAGGTAAAAAGGTGCCACAAGAATGGAAACTGGCATACATTACACCAATATATAAAAAAGGAAAAAAAACAGATTGCAATAATTATAGAGGGATTAGTGTGTTATCCTCAATCGGAAGACTGTATGGGAAGATATTAAAAACAAGATTAGAGGGTGAGATCAATGTTGGGGAAGAACAAAGTGGATTTACCGCAGGAAGATCATGCGTGGACAATATATTTTCAATTCGTCAACTTTTAGAAAAAAAGAAAGCAAGAGGTAGAGAAGTACACCTAGTTTTCGTCGACCTTGAAAAGGCATATGATACTGTTCCCCTTCCGAAGCTATTTGAAGTACTAATCGAGTTAAATATAAACGAAAAATATATTGAAGCCATAAAAGATCTATATCATGAAAATAAAGGTATGATCAAAATTGGAAAAAAAGTATCAAAATGTTTCAATACAAATAAAGGACTGAGGCAGGGTTGCTGTCTATCGCCAACTCTGTTTAAAATATACATCAACACAGTCCTAAAGGAATGGCAAAGAAAGTGTAAACCAATGGGGATAGAAATAGATGGAGATATGCTTCATACTCTTCTGTTTGCAGATGACCAAATAGTGATAGCCCAGGACGAAGACGATATCATATACATGATGAAAAATTTGACTAAAACCTATGAAAAATGGGGTTTAAAAGTAAATTTCAACAAAACTAAGTACCTGGTAGCAGGAGGAAAAGGAAGAGACTTAGATATAGAGGGAAAAAAATAGAAGCAAACGGAGAGTACAAATATTTAGGAGTGGTTATATCTGAAGAAGGAAATTGCCAAAGCGAAATATCGAACAGAATTAGAAAAGCTAAACAAGTAACGCAAAAGTTAAATGCACTTCTCTGGTCAAAGGATCTAAGAAAAAAAACAAAGAAAAGAATATATAACAGCATGTTTAAGAGCATTCTTACATATGGAGCAGAAACGTGGGAAATAACAAAAAGAAATAAAAATAGACTCTTGGCGGCGGAAATGGATTTTTTGCGACGAAGCTGTGGGATAAGTAGGCTGCAACACATCAGAAATGAAGAAATAAGAAAAAAAATGAGAATGAAGGAAACAATAACGGAGGAAGTGGAAAAAAGGCAACTGATATGGTATGGGCATATGCGACGAATGCCACCACAGAGATGGCCACAAAAAATATGGTACTGGACCCCCCCGGAACGAAGAAAACGAGGTCGCCCCCCAAGAAGATGGGAAAATGACATTCACGAAGCTATGGAAAGGAGACAGCTGGAAGAGGATCAATGGCAGGACAGAGACCTCTGGCACTTAGGATGCGGAACACGGCCATAATGTATTAAATTATTATTATGTAAAAAGCTGTAATATATCCGCAATATATATATAATATTTCTTTTATAAAGACGCGTCGAGGGTTAAATAGGTAGTCTATCATCTACTTTGATGACGATCCGGCGTGAACTTTAATAATTTTTTATGATAGTGGGGCTCAACATATTTTTTTTATTTTTATTATTATGATTAGGAATTTAGTTACGTTTCGCTACGACACCTAATTAAATTTTAACCTACGACCTACGGCGAGCTACCGGGGAAATTTTAATATTGTTACAGGTGTCGTAGTAACTAAAAAGTTGGTAACATAGTCCCTTAGGGTAGGAAAATTGATCATGTATTTGTCACATTTTTTTGAGATGAAAAACAGCAATCTGCTGATTTTCGCAGTGTTTAATTATAATTGTTACATTCAAATATAATATTAGGAAATAATATATAATATAAATATAATTTTATGAGGTAAAATTTATTTAATATAAAAATAGATTTTCATCATCAATTTTCATATTTATAACACATTATCCTCATAAATGAACCATCCTGAGTCAGAATACGAAGTTTGCACAATAATTATATATTTTTTTCAATTTACTTTTTAACGTTCATCAAATACTAGGTTATTAGTACCGGCCCAACAAGTGATTGGGGATTCGAACCCTTAACTACTTAATCATAGTAATTTACGCTTCATTCCATGCGACTCTGCTGGGTTCGATATGTTTTCTAGAGTCTAGACCACTCGAGCAGTTAAAGAATGTATGGTTAAACAAGAAAAGGAGCGATATATTCCGGCTATAATAAATTGATGAAATGAATCGTTTACTTCCTACACAATATGTACACTACATAATTTAATCGAGGTGCTTATCAATCATGGTTGGTCAAGGGTGGTTCGCAGTTTATCAGATAAAAGTAAGGTAGAACGTAGAATTTCAACTCATCAGTCGAAGCTAAAGTCCAAAAATATACAGGGTATGGCAGATTAACTGATACATTTTAAAAAGGCTATAAAAATTTAACAAAACGGAATATTTCCAAATTATTTACATATTTCGGTTAAGAGTACTTTATATTTTCACATTTAATCTTAAAAGTTCAAATCGCTCCTCCTTTGCTTTCACAATCTCCTTCATTCTTCCAAACAAAAATGACACGCGGCACGCTCGATCTCCTCCGGTATTTGATCCTATATCGTGATCAGCCGACGCTTGAATGAATCCAAATTAAATCCTTTCGTACTCCCAATCATGCTCAACATGTATTCCCATATGGAAAAGTCCAAGGAATTCAAGTCGGGTGAAGATGATGGCTATTCTTTCCAAGGGATGAAATCATTCAAAATGTTCAGACACCAACCCTCAGTGCATGCGTTGGTGCATGTAGCTTTGTGAGATGGGGCACTGCATACTGAAAGCAATAATAATCATTTCCATACAAACTACGAGCATATAAAAGCAAATGATCCTTCAGTACGTGTTGAATGTATTATTTTTTATTGATCTTAACGCCCCATCAATCAATGGAGAGCAGTGGTAACTTGCCTTCGGGAGATATTGCATCCCAAACCATGACAGCAGATACATTTTTAAAACGTTGTACTGCCAGTTTGTCGATAGGAATATCCCTTAATGGAGCACCATAGACGAGATCATTCTGTTAATTGTAAGTGTCTTGTAGTAGTAACATCTTGCCGTCAGAAAATATGATATCGTTGCCTGCGTGCCAAACGAGCATTTTACAACTACCTCTTGCTTAGCGTTCATCGCTGTTAAAAATTTACTATCAATGTTATCACATTGACGTCTTGCATATTTACGACGCACTAAATACTCAATTTAAAAAAAAAATAGTAGGCGACGAAAAATCGTGTTAAAACCTATTTTATAAACACCCAAAGAAGTGTATCACTTAATGTGCCATACCCTGTACAATGTACAATCACATCATGGTGCAACCAATTGCGTATTATCAAGTCAGGGCGTGCAGCCAAAAGTTCACACATCATCTTCTAGTAAACCATAAATTTATAAAATTATTTAGTTTATGGATAATCAACAGTTACAATAAATATTATAAAAGTTTATCTTTCACTGTAGTTACTGATTTTTTCAATTCGTGCATATTACATGTTGATCATTTATGAATTTTTGATAACCGAACGATACTTATGCATATTACATTGTTACAAATTGACTAACGTGGAAAAATCTACAGCTTGCATTTGTCCATTTTTTAAACCTTGTAATAAATTAATTTAAATTCGATTTGCTTGTTTTAATAAACTCTCCGAGAACTTTATTTAACAAAAAGCTATTATTCAAACAAAAGGATTCTTATTTAATGAAATTTACAAATTCAATTGTAATAATATTGATGTAAATTTTTGGAGTAAACATATAAGCCAAAGAAAGATAAACATGAAAGTTCACTTATAGTTCATAAATTCGGGTAAATGTAATAATTATTGATCCCTTTTTGATTTTTAAAAATAATTAAACCTAGTTTAACCTAACCAATACAGATGCTGCTTTGTACAAGAAGTTGGTTTCGTAAAATACACTATTTTGGATTGGCAAAGGAATACAAAGATACGTCATTTTTAATCGGAGAGTGGATACATCTTATCTTTGGGTTGAAGTTTTTAAAACCTGTGTTAGTGGAAGCTACATTGTTGTCGTCCATAAAATACGTCACGCAAAATTCTAATATTTTTGATCCCTCCCGCCCCCTTCGTTACACTGCATCACGTTTCTTTCAACCCCCTACTTAAGGGGGCGCGACTGAAATATAAAATCTACAGTTTAAAAGCTACAAATACAATTAATATAGATATTTGGAACGTTGCGTTAGGTCACCTTTGTTCAAATCCCCTATTAGTCCAGTCAATAGAGACATTCGTTATAGGTGTGACTTTGCAAAAATTCTGCACAGCATTGATATTTTTAGGATCGTTAAGTAGGCTTATAAAAAGCTTAAATTCAAATTTGAGAATTATGAAACATCGAGCGCTAGTCGCCATCTTGGAAAACGCGTTTCGTATCATATCTCGGAAACGGCTTACTTTAGGATGAAAAATATGAAGACCTTTTTTGTACATAATTAAATTTCCCACCTTTTTTGTTCGACACTTTTTTTGAGTCAACTTACCGTTTTTCAATTACAGCTCGTTCAATGTCGCAAATCTCCTGGTATCCGCTGTTATCCGCTGCAACTCCCTGGAAAGTCGATTTAACGATGAAGCGTCCTGTATTTGCGACATTGAACGAGCTGTAATTGAAAAACGGCAAGTTGAATCAAAAAAAGTTTCAAACAAAAAAGGTGGGAAATTCAATTATCTACAAAAAAGGTCTCCATGTGTTTCATCCTAAAGTAAGCCGTTTCCGAGATATGATACGAAACGCTTTTTCCAAGATGGCGGCTAGCCCTCGATGTTTCATAATTCTCAAATTTGAAATTAAGCTTTTTATAAGCCTACTTAACGATCCTAAAAATATCAATGCTGTGCAGAATTTTTGCAAAGTTCATTTCTCTATTGACTGGACTATATTTCTGTCATAGTCACTTCTCATCACGCTAGGTAATTTTCTCCACTCCACCCTTTTTGCGTACGTATTATATTTTTAAGTGAATTTATAAATTATTTGAAAGAAATTTGCATTACAAAGATTTATTATTTCTACCACACATTTGGACAGCCAATACTGTAGATATCGGTTGAACCACGAATTGTTGTAAATCATTTAATCAAAGTTTAAAAACAGTCAGATTCTGCACCCAAATGTAGGAATATCTATTGAAGCTTTAATCGGAATGTAACTGGATACAGAAGGAAACATAAATTTAGCTGTTTGCAAAGAAAAACCGAAGATATCAAAAATGTAATAAAGATTTGAAAATAGTAAATCTTGGTTTTATAAAGTGTAATACTTCTAATAAATTTAGTAACGTATTTGTACTTTAATTTAGTTTTAAAATATTGAAGTATTATTTTCCGGCCCTAAATAATTTCCAAAAATAATTTTTATCCAAAACGGCCGGACTATCCGCACTTCACATTCCCAGCTTGCTCAGTCGGTTTTTCTACTATAACAGGCGGCTTATCATGCGACCTTCTAAATATTTGTTCAATTTTCTTGGTACCTACTAATTTATTCTTGCTTTCAAAATTTTGACTAGTTAAATTTTCAAATACTAAAATAAACTTGCACTAAGAAAACTCTCTTGTCTTACTCAACTTTTATTCAAAAAAACTCAAGAAAAGAAAATTCACACAAAATTTTCTATCTCAAAATTTTGCAACTCATCTACTCTGCTGGTCGCTCGCGCATCTTCTTCCAAAAACGATCACCCCCACCTCGGCTATTTTAAACCAGAGGTCGTCCCATAAATTTCAAAAATTTACAAAAGCTTATAGAAGAATAAACATTACAATCAATAATTATGTTTACATACCATATAAAAAAATACGACAATATATTAATAGATAACTTTGTCAATTTTGAGTATATGTACAAGAACAAACTGTAGTTCGAGGTCAGATTAAAGTGACCATGGATTTTAAATAAGTCAAGGAATAAAATAAAGTGCAGTTCAAGAGCACCACGTAAAATGACGGGCAATTGTAGACTGCACCGATGGTTAAGGGGTCTCATAATCTGACATGTGGATTGCATCGGGTACGGTTAGGGTACATCTGTGGACTGTACCGATATGGTCACTAAGCAATATTTTTTATTTCCATTAAAGCACCAAGGTATTTAATTTACTACAGAGGTATGCAAATAATCCAAATTGTATTTCTATTTTCTGATTTTCATTGCTAGATGATTTAAGAAGTGTTATGGAAAAAAAGAGAGATCCATTCCCTTCCCAATAGCACAATTTGCTGAGTTAGACGGCCCTAGGGGATATTTTTAATTGGTAAAGTGTTGTCAAAACGGCTCTGGACTCTGGAGCATCGAAGCGGAGCGGCGCGGAGCGAAGGTGCAGAAGAGTCAGTTTTGACTAGACAACTTAATCCGATTCGGATCCATCATCATTAAATTAATTAAAACTATTTCCAAGTATTAAATATTTATATCGGTGCAATCCACATTTGACCATCGGTGCAGTCTGCATACGTCTAAAATGGCAATACTTAATACAATAACCTTTTTTTAATTTTTTAAACAATTAAATTTGGCTATAAATAAATAAGTTTATAACTCTTTTGGTTGCTACTGACAACAAAGTTGATAACCAAATTGAATGTCTATATGAACATACATAACTTCTTATTTTACTAAAACCCGACTAAAACATAAAAGAATTTACTGTGAAAAACAACCGTAGAGCTATTAATTTCATACAGAAATATAGCATAACAGCAACAACTTTTGGAAAACATCAATAAAAACTTGGAGGTGCTGTTATATAGTTTTTATTGCCCCACGCCTGGAAGTGCCTACCAAGGGTTACAAGTAAGAATTAAGTTACAAACCTACCGGCCGGCGCCTGTTTACCAGCTCATCTTTCTCCAATGTTAATTAAAGTGAACGAACACAAATTGAGGTGACCACGGGACAGACATTTCAATGCAAAGATCGAAGGGGGTAAACTGGATCGGAAACCAGCGTTCACTGTGTACGCAGGCTTAGGGCCGATCTATTCATCTCTTCGCAAAGCGCATCGTAATTACGAGCCAAATAAGTTTACAAGTGCCCTGCAAAAAATTTGGGTATATTCATTTTGTCGTATCTTGTTCTTAGGTATTGCGAACTTACTAAACACGATCGATGTTTTCTTCTAGTTAGTATATGACAGAGTAGGATAGCGCTATAATATATTGTTGTGAGAGAAAGAGATAAAATAGTTTTGGTCCAGGTCATTAGAAATGCAAGAAACCACGTCGAAAAACTACCTGAAACTACCCTCCCAGAATCGCCTCGATTTCAACCCCGAGCATCCCTCCATATGTGCAATTTGTACATTTTAACAGTTTATTTATCCAAGGAGTAAAGTGTATTTAAAGAAATCATAATTAAACAACAAAACTTTTGTTAAATCACTTTGTTAAAAAAGTGATTACATTTTTACAGTCCCGACAATTTAAATTATCCTATTACTGAACTCTGTTTTCGTCTTGGATAAAATTAATATCATCTAAAAGATTCGTTTTGATCAATTATTTATCAAAAATTAAATTTCTCATAAATACAACACTCACAATTCTAGAAATTTTAAGTTAAAATCTGATTTGTAAAACATATTTGCCGCTTCAAAGGGCTCTTAAATTTATGTTAGCCGTAACCCATATTTACAAGGCAATAGAGGCTATTGGGATGTGAATAAACGTTTACGAACTGCTACCTTACCCGTAATGCTAATAGCTACTTTACGAAGAGATGAATAGATCGGCCCTTAGACAACAAAACTCTTCTTCCAGATTTGTGCACTGCTGTTTTCATAATTTGAATCTTGTGATAATTGACATTATACAGGAAGTCGGATAATTTTAAAAACAGTTAGAAACAATTTACGTTATTTTCAGTTCTCTTGGGAGTTGCATTGGGCAATGTTAATGGAAACGATCAATCCAACTTAGTAAATATATTAAAAAGAGTTTGTCCAACACGATGGCCTTTACATGATGTATTGGAAATATTGACGAGTATTTGAGGCTAAAAATTTGATTATTTTCAAAAATTATTTTAATAATTCTAGAATAGGGGTAAAAAATTAATAGTAAACATGTATGACTTTAGTTTTAAGGAAAAAATATTTTTAGTGGCCCACATAAACTGAGTCCTTGGTTATTTGGTCCGCGTTAGCTATTGAGTTTGACATGCACGATGCACAGTTTTTAAATGTTTATTACATTCAAATGTCTTGCACATCACCTTATAAAAATATTATTGAAGGATCAGAATTGAAGATTTAAAAACAGCTGAAGAAGACCTTAGAAGATTAGATAAAAAAACAAATTTTGCTAGAACTCTTCCGACTTTTCGAGAAACAAATGGGTGCAAACGATTTTACTTGCTCCAGGATCCTAAATATGTAGCTAGACTACTGAACAAATTCTAGAAAAATCGTATACAACAAGAAAATACAACGAAATTATTATTTAATTTCCTATAATGTATTGGTATCCATTTGTAAATATGGCATTATCGTTTATTTTTATTATTGCCTGTCAATGAATTTCTAATGGAGCTGGTTTGCGTTATTATTGTAATAACACTTTGGGAGGCCATCTTCTAATCTGAAGGAAGAGGGTTCAGAGGTGCAAAGAATTTTTTGTGTTTAAATTTTGGACACCATGTTATTCTATGTGTGCATGATGTATAGTACCACTTTTCAGAGCAAAGGCAGCTTAGTCTTTTGACAAAGCATAGAAAAAAATCTGTCCCCTTGATGCAAAAATTACTTTTGACCATTTCTTGCCATAATAGGTCGGAATATATTTAAATGTTAAATTGAAATCTAGTAGGTATAATTTTAAAATGAAATTGATCTTTATTGCGTTTAAGTAATTGACTTGATACACTTTATATTATTATAAAAGAAGAAAACTTAAAAAAAAACAACTAAAAAAGCGATATTATATACCTAACGAATTAAAAAGAAATGGAGAAGTGACATGCGAAGCGAAAAAGCTATATCGAGAGCGAAAACGCAGGACCTCGTATCTCACAAAACGTAAAATGTTCAAGAAGAACAAAATAGTCCAGTCAAAATAGACATTTCACTTTACAAAATTTCCCATCCAGCTGAAAATTGGCATAAACCTTAAATGCACTATTACAAACAAAATATCAAAAGTCCCCATCGATTCCAAAAGTTATTCAAGATCAAAGGTCAACAATATCGGTTTTTTATAATTTTCTCGTAAATGATAAGTGTTATCGTAAAAATAGGTTAGACAAAAATTATAGATCATGAAATTATCTACAAAAATTATTCTTACACTTTTTTTCGTATGAATCGTTATTCCTGAGATATCACGATTCAAAAAGTTGGAGAAGTCTTACTTATTCTACATAATATGCACACATTTCCACACCATCTATGTTCTATGAAATAATGTAATTGGCGCATTTTTTTTTAAGGTGGTTTCCCCAGTAGGCATAATCCACGGTCTATTTTACTTAAGTTTTATTAGACAGTGTCCTATTGATTGAAAAAATTTTAATATTGGGAATGATTAAAGTGAGATGGATTATTATCGTTGATTTTCCTCGAGAAAGGAAAATTTTAGTTTGACTAATAATTCTTCAAATGCTACTTCAATAGTAATGTCTTCTTAACTTTCCTCTTCTTGCTGGATTTCTGTAGATTGTTCTAAGAAGAACGATGTATCAGTTGTCTCCTCATTGATACCATAAGAATTCTCATCTGTATTTGATTCAATATTGAAGCAAGACTGGCCTTGACAATTGGTACATATTGGTGAACAAAATAATCCGACTTTTTTGCAACCGCAATTTTTACTACAACTCTTCTTAAGAAGTTTTTCTGGAGCAGGTGGGAGTACAGTTTGAATTGGCTGCAAACTATTATCTGTTAATTTCCAACCCCAGTCTTCTGGGTCCAGTTGATTGCCTAGCCACACTTGTACTTCTGGAATAAAGTTCAGATCTAAACGTAGCTTAATATCTTATTTTTACATGCAATCACTGGCTGCGATACTACATCAGCAATTTTCAAAAGGGGGAAAACAACAGTATTTAAATTATTAGAAAAACGGAATGATTTACTTGCTTGCGCAGAAGTATTTAAAAGGATTGATTCTACTCCACAAATCATCATCACAAATGGGATATGCTTTCTTCTTGCAATATATGGAGCTCCACAAAAAATAGACTGTATGGACCAATACAGATATTTAAGTTTTGTAAAAAATACACGGAACATTATGAGAGTACAACTATCTTGTCTTCCCCCAACATCTGCATCTGCTTATCAACATTAATATCGTATATACTATCAAGTACAAGTGTGGCTAGGCAATCAACTGGACCCAGAAGACTGGGGTTGGAAATTAACAGATAATAGTTTGCAGCCAATTCAAACTGTACTCCCACCTGCTCCAGAAAAACTTCTTAAGAAGAGTTGTAGTAAAAATTGCGGTTGCAAAAAAGTCGGATTATTTTGTTCACCAATATGTACCAATTGTCAAGGCCAGTCTTGCTTCAATATTGAATCAAATACAGATGTTTTCCCCCTTTTGAAAATTGCTGATGTAGTATCGCAGCCAGTGATTGCATGTAAAAATAAGATATTAAGCTAAGTTTAGATCTGAACTTTATTCCAGAAATATATATAAAGTGTCAGACATAAAATTATTTTGACCGTTTACATCACAGGTAGAAATTCCTTGAAAGTTTAGCCGGACACTTATTTTCAGAAATATAAATAAAGTGTCGGACATAAAATTGCTTCGACCGTTTACATTAGTATGTCAGACACTTAGAAATTTCCGACATTTTATGTCGGGCAGTCACTGTCGCTAATGTAAACGATGCAAAATTTCTGTCGGACATATATATTTGAATTTCCGACAATAAGTGTAGACACTTATAAATGGTCAGATGTAAACGCTGCACTTTAATAGGAAAAATTTCTGTCAGACATTTATTTATCAACTTCTGTCGATAAATGTTTACACTTATAGATGATCAGATGTAAACGCTGTAAATACATATTCCGAGTTGCTTGGAATAAATTGCAAAAGTTGATCACTCGTCTACTTTTATGGAAAGTGTCGTACATTTTTATATGTACTTTTTTGATAAATTAAGATTTTTACAAAAGAATTTTAATTACGATCAGATGTTCATTTTATTAACCTCTTCAGGGACAGATTTTTTTTTTTAAATTTTAAAAACGTCCATTTTTTGTTCCAGTGACCAGACCACGTTTAATTACATATATTATTTAAAATTTTCTAAACGTACACATATGTGCCTATGTCCTTGAAGAGGTTAAAAGGATATAATTCGATTAATTTCTTTTGTATTTTGTATTTTCAATGAGTTTCTAAATGTATTTTTGTAATAAATTGTATTTAAATACAATAAAAATGTATTTTACTTATATAGGGTGTGTTTTTAGCTGCATGAGAACTTCAAAATGAAATAAAACATTAAAAACCTGACGGAATGTTTTGGTTATAATTTTTTTATGAAAGTACAGTTAAAGGCATTTATGATTTGAACATGACTTCCGGCATGTGACCACCACGACTAATGGTTACGAAGCGCATCCGTTCAGTCCAATTTTTGACCACTTTTTCCAATATTTCTGGCTTTATTTCATAAATGGCTTGCTGAATATTAGCCTCCAATGCTTCTAGAGTTGTTGGTTTGTTAGCATAAACCATGGATTTAACATACCCCCACAGAAAATAATCTGGAGGTGTCAAATCACACGATCTTGGAGGCCAACTGGTAGGACCACGTTTTGAAATAATGTTGTCACCAAATTGTCCTTTCAATAAATTGATGGTTTCGTTGGCTGTGTGGCACGTAGCACCATCCTGTTGGAACCATAAGTTGTCAATGTTTAGCTCTTGAAGTTTTGGAAACAAAAATGTATTGAGCATGTGTCGATATCTCACACCATTCACCGTAACGGTAGCTCCTTCCTCATTTCGAAAGACATATGGACCAATGATGCCGTTGGCGTGTATTCCACACCAAACAGTCAATTTTAATGGATGCAATGGAGTCTCAAGATAATGTCCCGGATTGGTCTCACTCCATATACGGCAATTTTGTTTGTTCTCATACCCATTTAACCAGAAATGTGCCTCGTCACTGAACAAAATTTTACGGTAAAAAAATGGATCCACTTCCAATTGGTTGTGAGCCCAATTTGGTAGCGTTGTTCAATGGTCAATCTATGCATTATCAAATGCCAAACCTTGCTAAACACAAATGTCAAAAAACTGTTTCCATAGCAATCTTGATTCAATTGTTATCCCTATTGAAAGTTCTCATGCAGCTAAAAAAACACCCTATACATTATTCAATTACATTTTGTTGCCATTTAATTACATTATTTAAATTATAAAAAAATGTATTTAAAAATTTACCGTCACCACGTGTTTCAAAATGCTTCTGGCGTAGGTCTGCTTTTTTAACTAGGTTGGTATAATCATAGAATAAATACTAAAATGATTAATGCCTGTTTTCACCAACAATTTATTTAAGAATTTCCTAGTAAAGAATTACTTAGCTAGGAATCCATTAATGTTTGGTGAAATTTGACATAGTATTGACATAAAAAAACTCATGTCAAATTTGACCAATCACATTAATGGAATTCTAGCTAAGTAATTCTTTACTAGGAAATTATTAAATAAATTGTTGGTTATATTGGTTATAAATTACGTCTTTCATTGGTTGGAAAGAATGAAAGGCCAAATTTATTTATTTATTTTATTTTGTATTTGTATTTTAAATACTCGACTTTCAAGTCATATTATGGGGGGGGGCTCATTATATACGGCCCTGTGTGGGATTAAATAATATAAACTCCTAATGCCCGATTGCACCAACATTTATTTAAGAATATCCTAGTAAGAATTCCTTAGCTAGGTATTCCATAAATGTGATTGGTGAAATTTGACATAGTATTGACATAATAAACTCATATGTCAAATTTGACCAATCAAATTTATGGAATCCTAGCTAAGGAATTCTTTACGAGGAAATTCATAATCCAAAATCCACTCTCGAATCCATACAGAACGATTTCTCTTCTTTTTTCTTAAATGAATAATAATCAAACTAGCAGCAATTTTTTTCTTCAATATTTTCATTGTGAACTGTGAACCTTTCCGGTAAAATAATCTTTACAGAATGAAGGAATCAAGGAACTTCTACCTGTTATGTAAACGCTCAAAGCAAGTATATGGCAGACACTTTATAATAATATATTTCTGGAAATAACTGTCGTACTAAATTGCTACCTGTAATGTAAACGGTCAAAGCAAGTTTATGGCAGACACTTTATAATACTTCTGGACATAATTGTAGTGCTAAATTTCTACCTGTAATGTAAACGGTCAAAATGAATTTATGTCCGACCCTTTATACATATTTCTGGAATAAAGTGTCAGATCTAAACGCATCATAAATGTCCGACAGAAATTTTGCATCGTAAAATTTTGCGTTTACATCTGACCATCTATAAGTGTCTACACTTATTGTCGGAAATTCATGCGTATATGTCTGACAGAAATTTTGCATCGTTTACATTAGCGACAGCTGGTGTCTGACATAAAATTCGTGGAATAAAGTTCAGATCTAAACGTAGCTTTACACTTGGTTAAACTTTAGTTGGTACATCTGCAACCATTAATTGGAAGTTTTGGGTACAGTTCTTTTCGGTGCTCTCGAACTGCAGTTTGTTTTTGCACAAATTTTTAAAGCCTCTCTTTTAAAGCTATGAATTATGCTGCAAATATACGAAATTTTTCTAGTACTTGAAAAAATCAACAATAATTAACAACCACTCGAGCTAAGGTTAGTTTTAAGAAACGATTTTTTTAATGAATAAACCGTTAAAAGAGAGATCCACCAGTCAAGTTTAGGTTATTGTTAAGAAACGATTATTTCAATGGGAGGGAGCACGATATAATAATTTTGTTGTACCATGGGGGATCGTTAAAAGTGAGATCCACCGGTGGACCTTAGGTTAGTGTTAGGAAACAATATTTTTTATTGAGGGGACCATGAAAAGCGAGATCCATCGGTTGAGCTTAGGTTAGTGTTTTGAAACGATTTTTTTTAAATGAGGGGACCCTTAAAACATAGATCCACCGGTCCAGCTTAGGTTAGTGTTAGGAATCGAATTTTAGTTTAATGGGGAGACCGTTAAAAGAGAGATCCACCGATCGAGTTTAGGTTAGTGTTAGGAAACCATTCTTTTAATTAGGGGACTCTTAAAATAGAGATCCACCGGACGGAATTAGGCCAGTGTTAGGAATCGATTTTTTTTTAATGGGGAAACCGTTAAAAGAGAGATCCACCGGTCGAGTTTAGGTTAATGTTAGAAAAAGCTTTTTAATGTTAGGAATTGATTTTTTTTAATGGGGGGGGGCGTTAAAAGTGAGATCCACCGGTGGATCTTAGGTTAGTGTTAGGAAACAACATTTTTTTATTGAGGGGACCATAAAAAACGAGATCAATCGGTTGAGCTTAGGTTAGTGTTTGGAAACGATTTTTTTGAATGGGGGAACCGTTAAAAGAGATCCATCGGTCGAGTTTAGGTTAATGTTAGGAAAAGCTTTTTAATGACAGGACCGTTAAGAGTTAAATAAAGTTTTAGATTTGGGCCCCAAACTCTGATCCGGTCCTGTTTATAAAACTAAAAATTTAATTTTTACACACATTCGGCGCACATTCGACTTGAGTATGGCGCGCGTATGCGCGCACTTTACATTTAAATACGCTTCACATTTGCCGGGAATTTTTGCGCGTGAGCACATTCGACGTGAGTAACTGCGCACGCTCGCACGTAGCGACTTTTACTGTTAAAAACTATTAACTTTTCAAAAACTTTAACTATGAAATGTGTTGCTAAACATGTTAAAGAATCTGCTAAGGTATGTTTAAAATCCTCAAATCTTTAAATGTTGTTATAGGATGAAGTTGGCTAAAAGTGTCCGACCGTGCCCCACTCTACCCTAATTGAATATTCAGATTAATCGAATATTCAAATTACTCGAATATTCAGATTAATCGAATATTCAAATTACTCGAATATTCGAATAATCATTCGAATAATTTGAATATTCGAATAATTTGAATATTCGAATATTCAAATGATTATTCGAATATTCGAGTAATTTGAATATTCGAATAATTTGAATATTCGATTAATCTGAATATTCGAATAATTTTAATAGTGCCGTTGAGAAAATATTCATATTCGAATATTCGAATACTCGATTAGTTGATTATATTCGATTTTGATTCCCAGCCTTACTTTTTACATATCGTCCCCTTAGTACTATAACTAGGTAACTTGAAATTACTCATATTGAGAAAATCAAGTTTAAAGTTAGAATAGCAATTGGCAGGATAGACTTAGGTATGATTCTAGTTTACGGTTACAACACCGATCTTCTTCATATTTGGTGTGGACATGCTCCATGATGTTCTGAACACGAATCACTAAAAATTTTTGCGCGGAAACTATTTATTTGCCCGTAAAAAAATAATTTCTAAATTTGGATTAAAATGTATCTACATTTTGCAAGTGGATATTTAATATTTAGAAACATAATATAACTTTTTTAGTTGTAGCACTAAATGAAGCGGTTAACATTATTAGGTGATTACATGTAGCTAACTCAAAACAGCCAAAATTCAAGTTACCTAGTTATAGTACTAAGGGAACGATATTATATAAGACAAATTTATCTTATAAAATATTATATTAGCATTTAATTCGAATAAGCGTTGCTAGGAAAAATTCAAACAACCACAACTGGTTACCACACAAACAAATACAGTAGTTGCGCGATAGAATTTATGCATTTGAAATTTAGTTTTACATATTATTCATAATTTTATTAGTCCAACTTCAATCGTGTAATCATCATTATCAGTGCAGAGTGCAATCTAGATTACTACCTAGTACACCAGTGCAAAATTACTAATATTTATTAAAATATTTATTTTTAATTTAATTATTTGCAGTATTAATCTGTGAAGTTAAATTTATTTGAATAGTAATTTATAGTCAATTAACACAAAGTTGCATTAGTTTTTATTTTGCTAGTTAATTCAAATTTCGGCGCTAGTAACTTAGGTGCCTATTTCATAATAGCTGATAATTAAATTTGTTTTTTAATCAAAGTAATAATTAGTCAGGTAAGTGTTTACAATATCGCTAGGCTAAGTTTTAACTTTTTATTTTAATAATTTGACATCATTTAAAAAAAACCGTTTCTCGCTGAAAAGGTTGCCCAGATTATGTACAAAAAGTAATTTAAAACATTAGTGATAGGGTTTTTTTTTTGCATATTTGCACATTTTCAGCAATTTTTGAAATTTCCTAAATAAACTTCGAAAAATATTTAAAAGAAAATAAGAATAAAGTTGTAATTTGGAAAATAATTTTGTAAATATGAATTCTTTTTATTAATTATTATCAAAAATTAATATTTTTGCAAAGAATTTTATGAAAAGTTATACAAATATCTAATAGATTGACGTGTAACTCATGTTTCGAAATGAATGATCATCGAGTACAATGTTTCTAATCGTCCGTCGCGTGATATTTTTTATAATTTGTTTTCTATGGATGTAGCTATCGCCGAAACATTGAGAAACCAATTTTAAATGAAAATTAACAAAATGACAATAATTTAAAAAAGAACTTCGACTTTATAGTACAAAATATTTACTTCTCACGGCCCGGAAAATAGTAATTTTAATTATACTTTGATTATTATTAGAGGTATCTAGAAAAAGTCAATCCAACGAGTAGTTTGTTTCCAAAATGTGCACTCAAGTAGTTAGAGCAAAATTTTTCTTTAGTGACTAGGTGGAGCTAATGTGCTGAAATGAATATTCTTCGCGACGGGTTTATGTTGTTGTCAATTGGTGGAATTGATTTCAAACATATTTCAACCAAATAAATATTGGTCTTTCTCTTCTGAACATTTTCGGCCTTTTCGACATTTTTTCAACCATTTTCGAATTTTGCAGAAAAATTTGATTGAGTCACACTCGTGCTACCTTGGGACAGACTTGATGAATTTCACTTTAATATTATTAAATATTATATTATTAGATGAAAATTCGGTCTAGAACATGGCTAAATAAATTTTTTAAATCGTAAAATTTAATTAAAAGCAAAGATATACGAGGTGAACGGACTTCGCAAAATTTCTTATAGCCAGTTTCATAAAAGTCTTGATCAGCCGACCCTGATCTCCGATCAGCTGATCTCCGATCACGTTGATCCGAGTGTCAAAATTCGACGGGTTTCATAAAGCATTCATTCTGGTTAAAATCACGTAACGCATTGCGTTAAACGCAATGTCACTAGATTGGTGATTCAATGTTACTAGATTTTTTTAGTAACATTGCAGTAACATTTGACTTTACACTAACTTTATGTTTATTTACATTGATCTGACAGTGTAAATTTTAAATTGAATAATAAAATTTTAAATAAACGAATCAGAACGTTAAACTGTTATTATAAAATTGGAAAGTGATAAGGATAAATATATCCTTATCATCATTAATTTTTGTAGTTATTATATGAAGGGTCCACTGGAAAAACGATGAGGCTCCATTTTTTTCAAAATCGATATTATATCGGCATCTCTTAGCTTGTAACATAAGCTATGAACATACCAATCCGCACAGGAAACAAACAATGAAATTCCACTAAAAACTGCGGTTGAAAATAGGTAGCATAATGTAACGTTACGCGTTATGAATAGTTGTGAAACTTTAAACCTCGTTTTACTCGACTTTTTAAAAATGGGACCCTCATCGTTCTTCCAGTGGACCCTTCATATAATTTGTAATTATTCCTTGTTAAATTTAAAAATATATTAGAAATCACTACCTTATTATATTATAAAATTATAATATCGTGGGTTCAGGATAACTCGATTTTTGGCACTTTTGAGTTATCTACGTCAGGTAAGTGCCTATGGTATGATCCATCAACTGCTAAAGTTAGGTAACTGTACGATGCCCCCTTCCCCATATAACAGGGTGTTCTATTAAAAAACTCGCATTTAGTTAGTGCTCAAACTAGACTTACAATTTAATTAATTAATCATTATCATTATTTCTAATTTCCATGAAACTAATTATTTTTACTCCATCATATCCGTCATGATAAGGTATAGTAAAAAAATTCGAATTAAAACGCATTATTTTAAAGGAAACAACGAAAATATCCTGCAAAAATTTATGCCTATATCTATCTATTTATGCCAATATCTCAAAACTACCAATTTCGAGTTATCTAGTTCTAGTACTGAACCCACGATATGTACTTTAATAAGCTCAAAAGATTTCAATAATCTTTGTACTTATTAAAATCGAAATGGGATGTTTACATTAGTAAAATGTTAGGTTAGAAATCTCTGATCAAATGCTTGATTCTAGAATCAAGCGCTTGATCCTAGAAATTTGGGTGATCAAGATTTGACAGCTGATCAAGTGCTGAAAAACCTTTATGAAACTCAAATGTGCACTTAACAGACGATCACCGGCTGATCAGCTGATCAAAAGTTTTATGAAACTGGCTATTAGTCCGGCCTTCCGGTGGACAATTCACACGCTGGCTGTGGTGAAAAGTTGTAGTAAAATGAGTAGCAAAAGAGGATTAATCCACCTCGTGAAATGGATTGTAAAGACTTCAATAGAAGTGGCAATATTCCGACAGGAATGAGAAAGCCTCTGATTGATTGATAATTTATTAAATTGGTCAGTATTATTTGTTATTTTGGTCAGTATAGTATCTACTGTAAGTTGCTTGTTTGGTTAGTATATTATATTGCTTACGCCACTGGCACCGAACGCAGATAACATATTATTTGTTTTGGAAGTTAATTTTCGTATAAACTGTCGTTATATAAAGTTTTAAATAATCAAACAGGTTGTTTACCTTCCGAAAAATTTTGTTGACCAGCCGTGAGTGTTCGATTCCACATACTTGTGTGCCAATTGCTGTATTTTTAGATCTTACAATTTGAGGTTAGAAAGATGTAATCATGCATCGAACACCACCACCCAAGAGAAATGATTACGTAAACGTCCCACATGTGGAACTGCAAAGCGAGGAGTCACAACCAAACCTGACAGGTATAGCTTTAAAACCTAATGAGCTCTCCTATTGCAATCAAAATGCAATTATGATGCAACAGAACCCAGGAACATTCATGCCCCAGCAAATGCAAATAACTCCGGCAATATATTATAACCAAAACTACCCACAACTAACGCAACATTCTGGACAACAACAACAACAGATCCACTCAAATGCGAATATACAATATCGACCACCATTATCAATAGGTTATGATATAGAATGGCAATTAGTCAGTAAGAAAAGAACTAAGAAAAACAGCCCAGCCCCAAGAACAGCTACTAAACAAACAATTCTTCAAAATTATTGGCTTGGCGCTCCAATTGAAACATCTAATAAATTCGATACCCTAACACAAGAGGGATTAGCAAATGAAATACAGCCTGATGCAACAGGTAGCAAAGAACTTCAAGAAACCCCAAAGGTACCAAACCCACCACCCATATTTGTAGATGATGTCCAAAACGTCTCATCATTAATAAAATTATTAGAAGAGACCGCTAAGGGAGAATATGTGATGAAGGTTATGTATAACAACCAGGTTCGTTTACAACCCAAATCGGAAAAAAAGCTACAGCACAATAATTAAAGCTTTAACTGAAAAAAAGACACATTTTCATACCTACCAACTAAAAAAAGAAAGATCCTTCAGAGTGGTACTGAGAAATATGCACCCTACAACAAATTTGGAAGAGATTAAAACAGAACTTGAAGAGCTAGGTCACATCGTGGTAAACATACACAATATTCGTGCAAAAGATACAAAAATCCCTCTCCCATTATTCCATGTTGAATTGAAACCTGATGCTAACAATAAGGAAATTTACAAGGTTACGCAACTAATGCACTTGATAGTTAAATTTGAGCCTCCACACCCACAACGAGAGATACCACAGTGCACTAAATGCCAAAGATACGGCCATACTCAGAGGTTCTGCTACAGACAAGTAAGATGCGTTAAGTGCACAGAAAATCATGTAACAAAAGACTGTCCACGAAAGGTACGCGGCGTTGGAGTAAAATGTGTACTGTGCGGTGGAGATCACCCGGCAAATTTTAAGGGATGTTCAATATACAAGAGCCTTCAAAAAAAAATACCCACCACTAAGAGAGAAAAGCCAGCCGCCAGCATCAAGACCAGTAGGTTACGGCAACATAAGCAATCCAGAACCATACTCGAGTAACTCGTATGCAAACATAATAAAAGAGGTCCAACAGCCTCAATATATTCCTCCAACCCCTCAATTCATACCACCAAATTCACAACAATATCAGCAAAGCTCTAATTTGGAGAGTATGATGACAAAAATGATGGAAAAAATGGACGTCCTACTAAATCTTCTCACAAAAATGATCAGTAAAATGCCGTAATGCCAGCACAACTTAAAGTTGCAGTCTGGAACGCAAACGGCTTAGCAAATCATAGTCAAGAAGTTAAAATATTCCTAGCCAATCACGATATTGATGTAATGTTGATATCCGAAACTCACTTTACCAACAAAAATTACTTAAAAATACCAAAATACAAAATCTACGACACCCAACATCCTAGTGGAAGAGCCAGAGGAGGTACAGCAGTAATTATCAAAGAAAGTATAAAACACCACGAATTACTTGGATATCCCGAAGAACATCTACAAGCTACAAGTGTTGCAGTCGAAGAACAAGGCAGACAAATCGCCTTATCCGCAGTCTACTGCCCTCCCGGTCGCAATATCAGTCAAAGCCAATATATAGACTATTTCAAAATACTTGGTAGGCGCTTTATTGCGGGCGGAGACTTTAATGCCAAGCACACTCATTGGGGATCAAGACTAACCAACCCGAGAGGTTGACAATTGTTCGAAGTGATAAAGAACAAAAACTTTAGCCACTGTTCTACAGGCCAACCTACCTACTGGCCCACGGACAGAGAAAAACTTCCTGACGTACTTGACTTCTGCGTTGTCGGAGGCATCTCGCATAACTACCTTACCATCGAGTCCTGTTTGAAGCTTTCCTCGGATCACTCCCCAATTATAGTCACGCTTTCAGCTTCGATTGCTGAACAACCGAAACCAGTAACATTGCATAATAAGCAAATTGACTGGGTCCTCTTGAAAGAAATACTACTTGCTAGGCTCCCCCAACACATCCCATTAAAATCAAACTACGAAATAGACGAAGCAGTGCAATGTCTAACAAAAAATATACAAGAAGCAGCGTGGGAAGCTACACCAACATACACAAATAAAAAAATAGAAAACTGCTGCCCAAAACATGTTCAAGAACTTATAAGAGAAAAGCGAAGACTAAGGAAAAAGTGGCAGATATCTCAAGCACCTGACGATAGAACTAACTTTAACAGAGCAGTCCGGGAACTAAAGATTTTACTGAAGGACAACAAAAATCAAGAGATTCAAAATTACCTAAATGGATTGTAGGCAACTGAGGCAACGGAATACTCACTGTGGAAAGCAACCAGGAAAATCAAAAGACCTCAACAGGCAATCCCACCAATCAGAACCTCCACAAATCAATGGGCACGAAGCAATAAAGAAAAGGCAGACACTTTTTCCGCTCACTTGGTGGAAGTTTTTAAACCATTTCAATCAGAAGTTCCCTACGAAGATAAACCAATCCAAGACTTTCTCGACACTCCATTTCAAATGGAAATGCCAATCAAGAAAATCAAAAAAAGAGAAGTCATATCACACTTCAAAAAGGAACTAAACATCAAAAAATCCCCAGGCGCAGATCTGATAACTGCGAGAGTTCTAAAGGAACTACCAGACAATGCTATCAAACTTATTACCATGATTTTCAACTCGATTCTGAGAACGGGATATTTTCCTTTGCATTGGAAAGTTGCCCAAATAATCTTAATACTTAAGCCGGGAAAACCCCCAACGGAACCTGGCTCCTACAGACCTATCAGCCTGCTGCCTGTTCTGTCAAAGGTGTTCGAAAGATTGTTTCTGAGAAGAATGATGCCAATCATAGAAAAGCAGAAAATAATACCCAAATACCAATTCGGATTTCGAAAACAGCATTCAACAATCGAACAAGTTCATAGAATCGTCAACAAAATCAGGCAAGACATGGAAAACAAAAGATATTGTACAGCTGCGTTCCTCGATATAACTCAGGCCTTTGATAAGGTTCGGACTCCTGGTCTCCTCTTCAAAATTAAGAAATACTTACCACATACCTACTACGAAGTACTCAAGTCATACCTTACAGATAGGCATTTCTTTGTGAAAGTTCAGGACGAGGTCTCTTCACTCTTGCCCATCGAATCTGGAGTCCCACAGGGCAGTGTGCTTGGTCCGATCCTCTACCTAATCTTTACAGCTGATCTACCAACAACCCGAGACACAGTCGTGGCGACCTTTGCAGATGATACCGCAATCTTGGCGTCTCATTCCGATCCATTAACAGCGTCCGCTCTATTACAAATATATCTAAACAAGCTGGAAAAGTGGTTAAATAAATGGCGCATTAAAGCAAATGAACAAAAAAGTCAGTACTATTAGTAGTAAATTCTCTGCCGCAGAAAGAAGAAGTCAGATACCTGGGTATACACCTGGACAGAGGTTTAACATGGAGTAAACATATCTGGAATAAAAGATTACAACTGGGTCACACATTTAGAAAACACTATTGGCTATTACATCGTCAATCCCAATTATCACTCGAAAGCAAAGTGCTCATATATAAAGTTATCATGAAGCCGATATGGACATATGGTGTCCAGCTCTGGGGAGCCGCGAGTAATTCCAACATAGCTAAAATCCAGCGCTTTCAATCGAAAATTCTAAGAACCATAACTGATCCTCCATGGTTCGTACCTAACCAAGTAATCCATTGTGACCTTGAAATCCCTACCATCGAAGAATTTATCACTTCACACAGTACCAGGTACTATGATCGTGTACAAAATCACCCCAACTCTTGCAGTGGACCTGCTGACAGCCAATCGAACCAGGAGACTGAAACGTAACGACCCAATGGATCTGCGGCATCGATTTTGAGGTGATTCAATCAAGGACCTGACATAGCACACACGTGTATTGAATGTTAAGGGGGCGAGCCACTGGGCAAACTCCTTCTATGCCATTTATTTATTGTCAAATCATTTACTAATTGTCAATAGACAGATTGTAATATATTAGAGGAAGTCAATAAAAAAAAAAAATATTGCTTACAAGGGGACCTTTCCGACTGGTCATCACCGATTTGCACAATTTTTAACATTATCCTTTAGGCAATTATTTTTATACTTAAGGTCAAAATTTCAGGATCCTGCATTGAGACAATTTGGATAAAATCGATTTAGAAAATCCAATAATTTTATATTATAAATTAGGTCTAATGCGAATTGCAGCCCAGATGATTTAAAAAGGTACATTCTTTGTTTGAATTATTTAACCTCACTTTAACTAGTTAATATGTTACTTAGACATGTTACAATTACTGAGAATTAATTCATTGCAACACGTTTCATATCTACAATTACACAGTTTAATAGTTAACATAATGCTTTCGTGGGTATTCAAGATTGCGACAACTGCCAAAAGGAACATTGTAAGTTATTTTTAATTTCTGAACGATTTCAAAGAAGAAATTAGATGGAAGGAACTTCTCATATCAGAATTCACTGCAAACTTTGCACTTATAATCAGAAATGAAACTTTTAAGAAAACATTTTAATTCATAAGGGTGAAAAACCTTATTATTATAAGTGGGAAGGAACATCTTGGGTTTCTGGGGGAATTGTATATAAAACAAACGAGTTGTGTCTACCGGTTTCAGCTATAATCTAGCCATCTTCAGGACTAAAAAGATAAAAGTAATGTAAGCAAAGCTTAGCCGGCAACTAAAGTAAACAATTCAAAATGTTACCCCACAACCCTGATGTTAAAATGTTTTTTTTTAAACAATAATTAGTAGGTGCGTGAACATGTAACAGAAAGCAAAGGCTTCGTGAGGCGACTACTGATGTTTTCGTCAATTGTTTCGTAATTTGTTTTCGTAATTTCTGCGATATATCACATGTTCAGAAAACAATTTTTCTGAAAAAATTTGAAAAATGAAAAGCAGATTCGTATAGAGCTTTTAACGCTTTTCGATATCGGATATATACAAATTTTTCCTAAATTTCCAAATAAGGTCACAACATATAAAAACAGAAATTCATGGAAATTTCCAATCAAAATCTTACTTGTTTTGGGCAAAATGTTGAAAACTGAAAAATGTCAATTTTATACATAAAGGAAGAATTTTTCGAAAAAATGTTTTCGAACATGTGACATTTTCGATTTATATACGCGAGGTGGAAGTATTTGACAGGAAAAAATTTTAATTTACCGTAATCTAACACTTTTGAAAAATGTCTTTTGCATATTACCGAAATAGTCGTATAGTATAGTCATAATAGTCGTCTGATCGGTTTTAATTTATAATTATGAGATTTAGCCGAATCCAGGATAATATTTAATGATTTCGAAAAATTATGCTTTTTTTATTCAAAGTTCGACAAAAAAGCGAATTTATAGCGAAAGAGGGTTTTTTTGAAAAAATTCTATTAGATGTTTTCGATTTGTATTTGCAAAGCCGAGGGATTCCGCCAATAAAAACAAAATATTTTTTTCCAAAATTTTTAGTTTTACGCCTTTCCCGATGGAGATACGAAAGTGGATCATAAAAGAGTTTCTATAGACCGCGGCGAAACGCATCCGATCCAACTGGAAAATTAAAGATCGGCCGGTAAATAAGGTCGCTACGGGCGGTCAAAACTTTTTCGTAAGTTTCCCATAAAGGTTCGCGCAACGACAAAGCGGAGCAAGAATTCGAAAAACCAAAAGCAGATTCGTATAGAGCTTTTATCGGTTTTCGATATTGCATATTGTTGTGATATTTTGGTCATTTAAAGGGTTAAAGCAGACAAATAAGGGAGTGATTTAATTTTGTTTGATTTTTGATTCAGTAATCAGTTTATTTGACCTACATTTAAGAAAAATTTGCATCAAATTAACAACAAACCGTTATTTGTAACAATTTTACACACAAAACAAAACATTTCTGTAATTATTTGTGAGGTATAAAACTTGTGACACGCCTTGTGTATGAATTTCATTTGAAATTAGCGCCAAAGTCCTAGAAAATGTAAAGTGTGAATAATAATTTAGTGCGTGCACGATAAACAACGTTATGTTACCTGTCACTAGGATCAATTCAGCTTACCAGGATAAAAAAAATTCCCACTACATAAAAACCAAATTTTTAACTTTAAAAACAAAAAAGGCGAGCGAGCAAAAACACGCCGGTTCCTAAGTGACCTTCAAGAGAAGAGCGCGGCCAGTTCCTGAGTGAAACTCAAACTGAATACACGTGGAGTTCGTTGGTAGAATCCAATTGATGAACTCATGCCGAGGGTTTTTTCGGATAAAATCCAATTAGGAAACCCATATTAAGTTTCTTGATTAAAAATCAGGAAGCAAATTTCGTGATTCTACAAAGTGATTTATTACGAGAGTCGTGTTTTCGCGTAATAAGTAATTACGTTCCATTATTAGTGGAAAACTGTGTATTTCAAGCGTAATGAGGTATTAATAAATTGGATACCTACAATAAAAAGTTAATTATAAAAATTGTACGCACGTGTATGAAATTTGGAGGTTAACTCTACGTTTGCTGGAAAATCATAATTGATAATTGATCAATTACTTACCAGTAAGTAAGTAAGTTAAGTGTTGTCTCAGGTAGCAGTTGTCCGATCAATGATTAGTGAGAAGATTGGATTGAAGAATAGCGATTTAACTGGAAATTGGATGCAAGCGAATACGGGAGTTGTACGCGAGATTCTAACAGGTGTTAACATAATGGTCGGTAAAACAGATGTTGGTAATCGACAAAACAGTGGCGCACGAAAACTTTAAGAAGTTTACCATTTGTAAGGTAAAATAAAAATTTATTTTAAAATTAATAAACTCAAATTAAACAACGATTTGTGTTGTCAATTATTTTATTAATGAAACTTGTATTTACTGATTTTATAAAATTACACTTGTTACATAAATGAACAGATGTACACGTCTAGTTTCAGAATTTAAAATATTAAATGTTACGTGTATGTCTGAGTCGTTACACACTGATACCTTTGGTTTGAGACAAATTTATTGTCCACACATAAAAATTTGATGCAAATCTCTTTTATAAAATTTTTCTTTCCTTCGAATAAATTATGTTTGCTGCAAATTACTATTTCGTTGTTTTGTCTGTCGAACCTACCAGCCCTGTACAAGAGAAAAACTCTACTCCGGCATAAAGCTAACTTTTAGGGTCTTTTTGGGGTGAGTATTTGCTTAAGGGTAAATAATCATAACAATATATACAAATTTTTCCTAACTTGCCAAATAAGGTCACAATTTATAAAAACAGATATTCATGGAAATTTCAAATGAAAATCCCACTTGTTTATGGGCAAAATGAGATTTAGCCGAATCCTGGATAATATTTAATGATTTCCGAAAAATTATGTTTTTTTTTTAATTCAAAGTTCGACAAATAAGCGAATTTATAGCGTAAGGAGGTTTTTTTTGAAAACTTCTATTCGCCGTTTTCGATTTGTATTTGCAAGGCCGAGGGATTCCGCGAATAAAAACAAAATACTTTTTTCCAAAATTTTAGTTTTTGAAGATTTTTTTTTAAAGAAGGGGAGACCATTCCTAGTTCTATTTTTTAAATTTAAATCGTATTTTACGCCTTTCCCGATGGAGATACGGAAATCGACAACAGAAGCGTTTCATTGGAGCTCAGCGAGACGCATCCGATCCAACTGGAAGATTAAACATTGGTCGGTAAATAAGGGCGCTACGGGTGGTCATAGCTTATTGACAATTTTCCGCTAAACGATTGCGCCACGACAAAGCGGAAGAAAATTTTGAAAAAGTAATATTAGATTCGTATAAAGTTTTTAACGCTTTTCAATATCGTATATATACAAATTTTTCATAACGCACCAAATAAGGTCACCATTTATAAAAACAGATATTCGTGGAAATTTTCAATCAAAATCTTAGCCGTTTTTTGCTGAAATATTAACCAAAATAAAATGTCAATTTTCGAAAAAATGTTGATGAACATTTTCGATTCATATACACGAAGCGGAGATATTTTGCGAAAAGAAAATTGAATTTTCCATAAACGTAGTTTAAGCCGTAATGTTTGTTATTACCCACATATCTGCTTCGTTTCCTAACACTAACCTAAGCTCGACCGGTGGATCTCTCTTTTAACGGTCCCCTTATTGAAAAAAATATTGTTTCCTAACATTAACCTAAACTCGATTGGAGGATCTCTCTTTTAACGGTCCCCTCATTAAAAAAAAGGTTTCCTAATTCTAACCTAAGCTCGACCGGTGGATCTCTCTCTTACCTATCCCCTCATCAAAAAAAAAATCGTTTCCTAACACTAACCTAAGCTCGACCGGTAGATCTCTTTTTTAGCGGTCCCCTCATTAAATAAAAATCGTTTCCTAACACTAACCTAAGCTGGACCGGTGAATCTCTCTTTTAACGGTCGCCTAATTAAAAAAAAATCGTTTCCTAACACTAACCTAAGCTCGACCGGTGGATCTCTCTTCTAACGGTCCTCTCATTAAAAAAACTATCGCTTCATAACACTAACCTATGCTCGACCGGTGGATCTCTCTTTTAAGGGTCCCCTCATTGAAAAAAATATTGTTTCCTAACATTAACCTAAACTCTATCGGAGGATCTCTCTTTTAACGGTCCCCTCAATAAAAAAAAAGGTTT
Source organism: Rhagonycha lutea (assembly GCA_958510855.1). NCBI lineage: Eukaryota > Metazoa > Arthropoda > Insecta > Coleoptera > Cantharidae > Rhagonycha > Rhagonycha lutea. The sequence goes on from OY294042.1 coordinate 18,523,032, forward strand.
CCTAATTCTAACCTAAGCTCGACCAGTGGATCTCTCTTTTAACGGTACCCTCGTTAAATAAAAATCGTTTCCTAACACTAACCTAAGCTCGATCGGTGGATCTCTCTTTTAACGGTTCCCTAATTAAAAAAAAATTGTTTCCCAACACTAACCTAAGCTCGACCGGTGGATCTCTCTTTTAACGGTTCCCTAATTAAAAAAAATCGTTTCCCAACACTAACCTAAGCTCGACCGGTGGATCTCTCTTTTAACGCCTCATTAAATAAAATCGTTTCCTAACACTAACCTAAGCTCGTCCGGTGGATCTCTCTTTTAACGGTAGCCTCATAAAAAAAAATCGTTTCCTAACACTAACCCAAACTCGACCGGTGGATCTCTTTTGTAACGGTCCCCTCATTAAAAAAAATCATTTTATTTTTTTTATTTATTAATTATTATTATTTATCTATAATAATAATAATAACGTTTATTTAGCCTCTGGCTATACATTAACACAAACAGAAAACAAAAGAAACAATAAGATATAACAAAATAAATCTAAAATGCTGTGTTTACTAACACTAACCTAAGCTGGATCGGTGGATCTCTCTTTTAACGGTCCCCTCATTAAATAAAAATCGTTTCCTAACATTAACCAAAACTCGACCGGTGGATCTCTCTTTTAACGGTCCCCTCATTAAATAAAAATCGTTTCCTAACATTAACCTAAACTCGACCGGTGGATCTCTCTTTTAACGGTCCCCTAATTAAAAAAAACATCGTTTCCCAACACTAACCTAAGCTGGATCGGTGGATCTCTCTTTTAACGGTCCCCTCAATAAATGAAAATCGTTTCCTAACTCTAACCTAAGCTCGACCGGTTGATTTCTCTCTTAACGGTCCCCTCATTAAAAGAACATCGTTTCCTAACACTAACCTAAGTTCGATCGGTGGATCTCTCTTTTAGCGGTCCCCTCATTAAAAAAAATCGTTTTCTAACGTTTGCTCCGCTCCCGACGCTCCAGCGCCAGTTTGATAACACAATCCTGATTAAAAGCATCTCCCTAGGGTCTTTCAACTCGGCAAATTGTGCTACTGGGAAGGGGGTGAATCGCGCTTTTTTTTGCAAAGCTGAGCAAAAATTTAAAAAATCCTGCCAAATAAGGTCACAATTTATAAAAATAGATATTCATGGAAATTTCCAATGAAAATTCCACTTGTTTATGTGCAAAATGGGTACCCGGATGAAACAGTACATGAAAGAACAGAACATGAAAAAACAGAACAAATAAGAACAGAACACGAAGAAACAGAACAACGAAAAAAATTTAATTTACCGTAATCTAACACTTTTGGAAAATGTCTTTTGCATATTACCATATCTAATATGCGGACATCGAAATCGTCGTCTGATCAGTTGTAATTTATAATTATGAGATTTAGCCGAATCAAGAATAATAATTAATGATTTCAAAACTTATGTTTTTTTGGATTCAAAGATTCAAAGTACAGAAAAGCGAATTTATAGCGAAGGAGGCATTTTTCTAAAAAATTCTATTCGAGGTTTTCGATTTGTATTTGCAAGGCCAAGGGATTCCGCGAATGAAAACAAAATATTTTTTTCCAAAATATTAGTTTTTGTAGATATTTTTTGAAGAAGGGGGGACCATTCCTAGTTTATTTTGTTTAATTTAAATCGCATTTTACGCCTTTTACCGATGGAGATACGGAAGTCGACAACCGAAGAGTTTCTTTTGAGCTCGGCGAGATGCATTCGATCATTGCCTCCTATACTTACAAGCCGTGAAGTTACATTTGGCAACGTCGCATTTGCAGTACTTGGTGGTCCTACTTGCAAAGTGTCTCATATACAAATTATTTGTTATTTTATGTTAATAAATAGATTTAATAAATTATACAATTTTATTATCAAAAAGTTAAACTAATTATTATAAGAAAGTACTTACTTTACAATATAAACACAAATATAACTAATAAAAGCAATTTCTAGGTTTGTAAAAGTGTATGTAATTTTCTCTATTTTGTTAAATTTTCAACAGTTTGAAATTGATCATTTGTAAGTTTTCTGTTATTATTTAAGAGAATATAACAAAACGATTTGTACATTTGAATAATTAAATTTTTAGGTCACTTTCCACATGAATAGCCTAATAAAGTAATTGCACCCCTTCCCCTCTGCAAATAAATCGACGTTGATAATAATTATCATAGATATTATCATTTACCTTTCGCATTTTTGCGAAATTTGAAAATTGCAGAATTTTGACAGTAATATTTTAAGAAACTGAAGCACTTATCACTATATTGTCTCATCTTCGACATGACAAGAAGTGTTGGAAATTTCAAAATCGATATTCATTCTATAAAATAACGTGAACTTTTCTTCATAAATTTTATAATTCCAGTTTTCAAACTTTAGCTTGTTTGTAAAACTTGCAACGAATTATAATTTTCTATTTTGTCGTTTTTAAAAATTCTTAAATTTTTGTAGTTCTTTCTAACTCTTCATTTCTTCCTTGTTCCGTATCCTTTCTAGGTAATTTTTTGATGTGCAATCTGGCACACAGCATCTAGGATCTATTAACAATGTCATTAATAAAGTGTACTAATAAATAATTATTCAATATGCAACGAATTACAAAAAGTAAAGTATTACCTTTCAACTATTTAATAAGGAATTGAATCATTTTTAGGTTACAGACTTATTTAATACAGTTCCTGTACACTTACCTATGATTGTAGTTAGTTTTAGTTGTTAATTATTACTAACAAAGTGTTCTTACACAAATTTAATATGCATAAATCACATAAACATCAATACAAAAATTTGAAAATTAGGACCACCGGCGACGTTGCCAAATTTGCGACTTCACGGCTTGTAAGTATAGGAGGCAATGATTCGATCCAACTTGAAGATTAAACATCGGCCAGCAAATAAGGGCGCTACGGGCGGTCAAAGCTTTCTCGCAATTTTCAGCTAAACGATCGCCGCACAACACAGCGGAGAAAAAATTAAAAGCAGAGTCGAATAGACCTTTTAACGCTTTTCGAATTCGTATTTATCCAAATTTTTCCTAAACTGCTAAATTAAGTCGCAATTCACAAAAGCAGAAGATGGTCATGGAATTTTAAAATTAAAATTCTTTTCAAATATTAACAAATATAAAATGTCAATGTTAAACATTAAGGAAGAGTTTTTCGAAAAACTGCCTTTGAACATTTTCGATTTATACAGGGTGTCCCCGCACTCACTTTACATAACTTAGGTGGTGATAGAGGACACTTTTCTAAGAACAATATTTAACAAAACATTTTTTCTAAATTCAAACCTTCGAGAGTTAGGCCTCTTTAAAACATTTTTTTAAATTTCCACCTTCACGTGGCTATAGCACCGAAAATATTGATTTTTTAGTAAAAATGGTTTAGTGCTTTTTTAAAGAGCATGAAATAATCTCCAAACTAGATTCAAACCTTTTAGTGTCTAAAATCAACGGCTTTCGAGTTATGAATTAAAGTAAGTTAAAAAATGTCGAAAAATTTGAGCTTTCTTTTTTTTTGGTTTTTTTCAAAACCCTGTATCTTTTAAACGAAACATTTTACAAAAAATCTGACGCCCCATTCCGGATAGGAAATTTAACTACAACTTTTGTCTAGTAAAAATTTTTGAAAAACCAATCCATTTCACAGAAAATCAGAAAGTAACAAACAAGGCAGCTACAAAACATAAAATTAAATTCACAAAACTTTTTGAAAAATTATTTTATTAATTAATTTTAAATTATTACATTAATAAAGTAATTGTTGAAAATGACCACCCTCATTATCAATACACAGTCGTGATTGTTTTAAAAGATGTTTGTCAAAAAAAATCGAAAAAAATCGATTTTTCGACACTTTTAATCTCAGAAATTCGAATTTTTGACACTTTTCACACTCACCGATTGGCCAAAATTGGCCTCGTGATTGACCGGTCAATCACTCGTCCTTGTTGACCACCCCTGCTATTATGGCTCTTAACAAAAAAGGAAATTTTATAAATACTACTATAAAGCATATTTTAAAACGAGCACGACTGTGTATTGAAAATGAGGGTGGTCATTTTCAACATTTATTTAAATAATCTAATAGTTTAAAATCAATTAATAAAATAATTTTTCAAAAAAAATAAAAATTTTGTGAATTTAATTTTTTGTTTTGTGACTGCCTTGTTTATTATTTTCTAATTTTCTGTGAAATGGATTGGTTTCTCAAACATTTTTACTAGACAAAAGTTGTAGTCCGTTAAATTTCCTATCCGGAATAGGGCGTCAGATTTTTTGTAAAATGTTTCGTTTAAAAGATACAGGGTTTTGAAAAAAACCAAAAAAAAAGAAAAGCTCAAATTTTTCGACATTTTTTAGCTTACTTTAATTCATAACTCGAAAGCCATTGAAGTTAGACAATAACAGGTATAAACCTAGTTTGTAGATTATTTCACGCTCTTTTAAAAAGCACTAAACCATTTTTACTGAAAAATCATTATTTTCGGAGCTATGGCCACGTTAAGGTGGAAATTAAAAAAAATGCTTTAAAGAGGCCTAACTCTCGAGGGTTTGAATTTAGAAAAAATTTTTTGTTAAATATTGTTCTTAGAAAAGTGTCCTCTATCACCACCTAAGTTATGTAAAGTGAGTGCGGGGACACCCTGTATACACGAGACGAATTTATTTTGCGAAAAAAAAATTTAATTTTTAACAAAATTTAACATTTAATCCGCCGCCCCCGACGGACGCACATTGGGGAAGCAGAGCAAAATACCTGCTATTAAATAAAATACTATTTGAACGGAATTTTAAATTGGATATTCCTTTTCAGGGATATTAGAAGTATCTAAAAAATTCATAGATACAAATTTCGAATAGGTTTTATTAACCCATATGGGTTAATAAAACCCAGAAAACTCTTGCTTTTGAAATATTGAATTTTTTTCTTTGGCTGTTGGTCAGTTTATTAAGCTGAATCACAGAAAAATATTTAAAAAATTCTGAAAATGTTGGAAGTGGCCGAAACTTGGTGTTCCTTCATAAGTAAATAATTTTTTTTCAAATAATTTCATAATTTGAACAAATTATTTCAAATTTATACATAAAACACGTTTACTGGTCCTTTATGTATCCAAATTTGATATACTCTAATCAAAACTGCTAATAACAAATTCAAAAAATTACTTTGTGCCCCCCACCTGTTCATAGACAATTTATAAAATTTAAAATAAACGTTTTCTAATAATTAATGATCTGCTACTTTTCAATTAATTTTTTTTTAATTTCACAAAATCAAAATCTAAATAAACACTTGATATTTGATCAGGCATAATTTTTTAAAATGTAGAAATATAATTATTAAAATACGTGATTTTTAAAAAACACAGACCTAAGTTTATCATAAAGCAAAAACAATGGCATTGAAATTCAAATAAAGCCATTAATTAAATTACAATAATTTTTATACACCCTGTATGAAAAATATAAAATTGTGTTTATAAAAAAACTTTTCAAAAATCGGAAAATTTTTAAAAGTTATTTTAATGCATAATCAACAGCAATTGGAAAAAAACAAAAATTAAAACTCGGATTGCTTCGGAACCTAACTAAAATGACCAAAACGCTAAAATTTCCGCCTTCGTGTTTCCATAGGGCTTTTTTTCAAATTACATTCCGTTAAACACAAGTTTAGAATTACTAAAATGTCTCTGCATAGTTGAATTTCAAGGTCTCCTATAAAAAATTTTCAATTATTTGAAAAGGTTCCGAAGGAGAAAATTCGCTCTGGTAGCGATCAGAGAGAAATTTTTGAATTTCTAACAGTGTTCTAGTGTGTTTGGGTTAATGATGTATTGAAACGCCATGAAAAGAAATCCGTAAATAAAATTTTAATTTTGATTTAATAGCAGGTATTTTGCTCTGCTGCCCCAGTGTGCGACGTCGCACCTTGAATTTTGCGTCGGTTTGTGTCTCATTGTCACAAAATGTAGCTCTACCTACGGCATGCGCACATCTTTGTAATCAAACATAGCTACGACCTCGCACAGACACAGAGCTCGGCCTGCATCCTCGCAAAAATGAACCCAGTTTATACGTTTATCTGCAAAATTTGGAATTATCGCAAAATTAGAATTTCAATAGTTAAGAAGACTTTATTCGAAAAAATTCCATTTCACGTTTTCGATTTATATTAGTACGGTTGAGGCACTGAGCGAAAAAAAACGGAATTTTTTTTGTGGAAAATTTTCATTTGAAATTCAAGGCTTAGTACCTTCAAAAAGTTTGGTAAATATTTATATTGCATTTTACGCTTTTCCCGATGAAGATACGGAAGTCGACAAGAGAAGAGTTTCTTTTGAGCTCAGCGAGACGCATCCGATCCAACTGGAAGATTAAACATCGGCCAGCAAATAAAAGCGCTACGAGAGGTCATAGCTTTCACGCAATTTTCAGCTAAACGATCGCCGCGCAACACAGCGGAGAAAAAATTTGAAAGACCAAAAGCAGAGTCGCATAGACCTTTTAACGCTTTTTGAATTCGTATTTATCCAAATTTTTCCTAAACTGCTAAATTAAGTCGCAATTCACAAAAGCAGAAGATAGTCATGGAATTTTAAAATTAAAATCATATTTCTATTGAAATCTTAACAAATATAAAATGTCAATTTTAAACATTAAGGAAGAGTTTTTCGAAAAACTGCCTTTGAACATTTTCAATTTATATACACGAGACGAATTTATTTTTTGAAAAAAAAAATTGATATTTCCAAAATTTAACATTTTTGGAAAAAGTCTTTCGTCTCTTACCACATCCAAGCAGAGGTGGTTCGGTTGGCCGTCTTTACGATTTCTCCTTATAATTAGGCGGTTTAACATTTTCCACGATAGAATTGATAAATTTCGTAAAAGTAAGTCTCTAAAGTTACGAATTTCGACTAAAAGGATATATTTTTAAAAATTTTCAAATTTGACCTTCTGGTACGCCGCCCCACGACATTTTTAAGGTTTTCCACGTAATGTGGGCGATGGTAGGGACCTTTGGGCGTCGATCAAAACCGGTCCGGCAGATAACGCTTCTGCGGTTCGGCCGCTACGCCGTTACCGCGCCGGGAAGGTTTTCCGGCCTCCACCGCCGCCCCCGACTTCGTACCTCGAGTTTTGCGCTGGATTCGGATAAAACTCGTCGGAGCCGACATTTTAACACCTCTAACGTAAACTTCCGCAAGCCGCCCCCCGTTTCCGAAGCACTTTTACAATAATTTTTCAAAAAAAGTTCTTCAACTTTGAGGCTTCACCACGGAGGCCCCCGACGTCTCCCAGGATCGCGCTTGCGGTTGTGCACGATGGGAATACCTCCCGCGTCGATCGCCGCCTCTCCCATCGAGATCGGTTCGGTGGGTTCTTCCAGCGTTCTGTCAAGAGAATGGTCTCGAAGTCAAATTTGGATTTTTGAGCATTGTCGCGGCGAGAGACGTTTCGTAGCGCCGGCGCCGCACCCGTGGAGCGATTTTAATTTTTTTGGTTTCTTTGGATAGAGGAAGTTCCGGCGGAAATTTTCCGGCATCGGCGATAAAAATTCGACGATCGGCTCGCGTTCTAAAGGACGTTTTGCAACAATATTTGTAAAAAAATTCTTCCACTTTGGGGCTTCACCACGGAGGCCCCCGACGTTTGCGGAGGACGCCATATAGGTTCTGCACGATGGGAATACCTCCCGCGTCGATCGCCGCCTCTCCCGACGAAATCGGTACGGTGGGTTCTTCTGGGGTTCGTAAGGGAAATCGCTTATCACTGCAAATTTTCAATATTTCTGCACTCGAAGGCGGAAAAGGTTTTCGCTCGCTACAGATATTCGTGAAAATTTCCAATCAAAATCTTATTTGTTTTGGGCAAAGTGATGAGAACTGAAAAATGTCAATTTTATTCATAAAGGAAGAATTTTTCGAAAAAGTGTTTGACACTTTCCATTTATATACGCGAGGAGGAAGTATTTGACAGGAACAAAATTTAATTTACCGTAATCTATCTATCGTTCGATTTGTAGAACCAAAACCCCCCCAGTCCGTGATTTTCATCGAAATCGTTAGGTCCGTTTTCGAGAAACCCATTGCATACATATATACAAGAATTTCTCGTAACAACAAAATTTTGAATAGCTTCCTTAGTAGGCAACGATTTAGTAGGCCGTTACTTTAGTAGGCCGCGAAAAGTAACGGCCTACTAAATCGCGGCTTTAGTAGGCTACGATTTAGTAGGCCACGATTTAGTAGGCCATTACTTTAGTAGGCCGCGAAAAAGCCGCGATTTAGTAGGCCGCGATTTAGTAGGCCGTTACATGTCGCGGCCTACTAAAGTAACGGCCTACTAAATCGCGGCCTACTAAAGCCGCGATTTAGGAGGGTTTTTTTGAAAAAAATTTATTAGACGTTTTCGATTTGTATTTGCAAGGCCGAGGAATTTCGCGAATAAAAACAAAATATTTTTTTCCAAAATTTTAGTTTTTCAAGATTTTTTTTTAAAGAAGAGGGGACCATTCCTAGTTTATTTCTTAAATTTAAATCGCATTTTACGCCCTTCCCGATGGAGATACAGAAGTCCACAAGAGGAGAGTTTCTTTGGAGCTTTTCGAGACGCATTTGATCCAACTGGAAGATTAAACATCGGCCGGTAAATAAGGGCGCTAAGGGCGGTCAAAGGTTATTGACAATTTTCCGCTAAACGATCGCCCCACGATAAAGCGGAGAAAAAATTTGAAAAATCAAAAGCAGGTTCGTATATAGTTTTTAACGCTTTTCAATATCGTTTATATACAAATTTTTCCTAACCGGCCAAATAAGGTCACAATTTATAAAAACAGATATTAGTGGAAATTTTCAATCAAAATCATACTAGTTTCTGGGCAAAATGATAAAGACCGAAATGTGTCAATTTTATACATGAAGGATGAGTTATTCGAAAAAATGTTAAATTACTAAATTTAAAATTTTTGAAACGAGTTTTTGCGGACCATAAAAGAGTTTCTATAGATCGCGGCGAAATAAGATGACATCAATACTTCGCGCAATGCTAATTGGTTTAATTCTAAACCAAAAGTTAATTTCCGATGATTTTGTTTCGGAGCAATTTTTGATTTAAATTTTTGGATAAAAAATAAAGTTTGTTCAAATATTCTGCAACTGCATAAAACTATTGATTTCAAGCTAGTAAAGCCAGAAAAAATAATGAAAAAATTGTAAACCAATAGTTGTCTTTAATTTCCGATGATTTGGTTTCGGAGCGATTTTTGATTTACATTTTGGGATAAAAAATAAAGTTAGTTCAAATATTCTGCAATTGCATAAAACTATTGATTACAACCTAGTAAAGCCAAGAAAAATAATGAAAAAATTCTAAACCAATGTTTTTTTTAATTTCCGATAATTTCGTTTCGGAGCGATTTTTGATTTAAATTTTTGGTTAAAAAATAAAGTTTGTTCAAATATTCTGCAACTGCATACAACTATTGATTACAACCTAGTAAAGCTAGGAAAAATAATAAAAAAATTCTAAACCATAAGTTCTTTTTAATTTCCGATGATTTGGTTTCGGAGCGATTTTTGATTGAAATTTTTGGATAAAAAATAAAGTTTGTTCAAATATTCTGCAACTGCATAAAACTATTGATTACAACTTAGTAAAGCCAGGAAAAATAAAGAAAAAATTCTAAACCAAAGGTTGTCTTTAATTTCCGATGATTTGGTTTCGGAGCGATTTTTGACTTAATCTTTTGAATAAAAAATAAAGTTTGTTTAAATATTCTGCAACTGCATAAAATTTTTGAATACAACTTAGTAAAGCCAGGAAAAATAAAGAAAAAAATCTAAACCAAAGGTTGTCTTTAATTTCCGATGATTTGGTTTCGGAGCGATTTTTGATTTAAATTTTTGGATAACAAATAAAGTTTGTTCAAATATTCTGCAACTGCGTAAAACTATTGATTACAACCTAGTAAAGCCAGGAAAAATAATAAAAAAATTCTAAACCAAAAGTTGTCTTTAATTTACGATGATTTGATTTCGGAGCGATTATTGATTTAAATTTTTGGATAAAAAATAAAGTTTGTTGAAATAATCTGCAACTGCACAAAACTATTGACTACAACATAGTAAAGCCAGGAAAAATAATAAAAAAATTCTAAACCAAAAGTTGTCTTTAATTTACGATGATTTTGTTTCGGAGCGATTTTTGATTTAAATTTTTGGATAAAACATAAAATTTGTTCAAATATTCTGCAACTGCACAAAACTATTGATTACTACCTAGTAAAGCCAGGAAAAATAATGAAAAAATTATAAACCAAAAGTTGTCTTTAATTTCCGATGATTTGGTTTCGGAGCGACTTTTGATTTAAATTTTTGGATAAAAAATAAAGTTTGTTCAAATATTCTGCAACTGCATAAAACTATTGTTTACAACCTAGTAAAGCCAGCAAAAATAATAAAAAAATTCTAAACCAAAATGTTGTCTTTAATTTCCGATGATTTGGTTTCGGAGCGATTTTTGATTTAAATTTTTGGATACAAATTAAAGTTTGTTCAAATATTCTGCAACTGCACAAAACTATTGATTACAACTTAATAAAGGCAGGAAAATAATAAAAAAATTCTAAACCAAAAGTTGTCTTCAATTTCCAATGATTTATTTCGGAGCAATTTTTGATTTACATTTTTGGATATAAAATAAAGTTTGTTCAAATATTCTGCAACTGCATAAAACTATTGATTACAACTTAGTAAAGGCAGGAAAAATAATAAAAAAATTCTAAACCAAAAGTTGTCTTTAATTTCCAATGATTTATTTCGGAGCAATTTTTGATTTACATTTTTGGATAAAAAATAAAGTTTGTTCAAATATTCTGCAACTGCATAAAACTATTGATTACAACCTAGTAAAGCCATGAAAAATAATGAAAAAATTAATAATTTATTGAGAACGGAGAATCTCGATTGATGTGCAATTTGATTTAGTACCAATTACCGCGCTCGCATTTTTTCACTTTAGCCGCACCCTGTATGACGCTTTAATTTAAAAATCTGACAGATAGATAACCTAAAATTTGAATGTTTTCAGTGTTACCAACTTTAAATTCGAGAGAATTCGACTAATCTAAAAGCCGGTTTACATTATATGTTTTCTCATTCGATTTTCTTAAAATTTAAGCATTTTTAAAATAATTGAAAAAACATTAAATTACTGTTTCCAATATAAAATGATACACATTTATTTGTAAGACATTTATTCTAACCTATTTCTAATTAGGCTATGGCTGCGACAAAAATTCTTTTGGTAATTCTGCAAAATACGACTCCACAGCGTTTCCCAAGGCGCTCTTAGGTATTTTTTAAGTTTTGAAAAGAGATAATGGTCACAGGGGGCGAGGTCGGGACTGCAAGCTGGATGCTGTAATGCCTTAAAGCCGATTCCATTGATTACTTCCCGAGGACACTTCCTTGAAGGACCCCCGAGTCAACGGGTAACAGTGGTGAAATTTCATCCTGGAATTTCTCGAATTGCGTTCACGATATCTTTTGAAATCTTTATTGCAAGCTTCCTGTGCTTCGTCGCCTAACTGACCTATAGGCAGCAAGGCAGATTTATAGCTATTAAGGCAACTAGTGTTTTATAGACTGTTTAAAAATCGATGTCCTAATTTAAATCCGAACGACCGTAGGGAGTGAGGATTTAATAGGCAAAGATTTTTTATCTGTAAAACACGCGTTGTCTTCAATATTTTTTCTAACACTAACAGAAAAATTAGAATTTTAACTTATTTTATATCCTATAAAGTACGTTGTCATTGACAACGTTACATTATAATTCTATAAAGTTCGTTGCCTATGACAACATTAGAAAAATTATTTTAGAATCATGAATTACAAATTTGTGTATGGTGGTAGGTGGCATACTGTATACCATGAGTATTTTTCATCGAAGTACCGGGTAGTCACAGCATTTCCGAAAGCTTTCAACATTTATTTCGTATCCAGAAGCCACAACAATTAATATTACGTGCATTTTTTTAATAAGCTCTACATCAATTCCAGTTATTTCAGCAGACACTTCAGGATTTCAATCATCAGAATTACCAAAACCAGACTTAGGTTTATCGATAATTAAACCACGGCGTTCTTTAAATTCATTTTGAATTCGAAACTTCGTTTCGGCTACTATCAGCCGAAGCATTCATTTAAACCTTACCTTGAACTATTTTATAGGGAGTTTAACGCGTTTACTGTAATAAGTTGGTATTTTAACCTAAAAAAAATTCGAAATGCAAGCAAAAACTTCGAGTTATTGTTATTTAATACCTGTTATTATTTCTGACCATGTTTCTGTCCTATCCCAAGTTACATTTTTCCCTGGTGAAATTTAAATTTCTCTGCTAGGGCACTGGCAAATATCTATGTACCAGGGTGTTATAACAGGGTTTCTTTTGACAGCGCTCTTACAAGTATCTGGCAGGCATTTGTAACGGATTATTTGCAGAGCCTTGAAAATTAACTCTGGTAGAGCCCTGGTAGGTCTCTGTTGAAAATAATTTGCAGGGCCCTGCAAGAAATACCTCTGCCAAGGTCCCTGTTACAGGTAATTTGCAAAGCCCTGCAAAAACTCTGGAGCGGCTGTAGTTTGACAGATTTTCCTTCAGCACTGTTTGCTACGGATTTAATCAATATGGATTTGCCAGGTTAGATTGCGGTTCCTTGTGGAAGTCGTTGTTCAAACTGAAATTCACTTGTGTGGGAATACTTCAACTCACTTTACACATCATTAGATCATGTCAATGTGGGAAGCTCGACCGGTGGATCTCTCTTTTTAACGATCCCCTTATTGTGGGAGAAAATCCGAGCTACACGACGAGAAGCCGCGAATCACCAGTCGAGTAATGTTTCTTGACCCCGACGTATGACGTATTTATGTGCTCTGTAATAATTGATATTAATGTTTATTAAAACATTAAAATTGTTTGACCGGTGTGTTTTTCTTAAGTCAAACCCTAGACAACGAAAGAAAACCCACAATTTTGGGGACTCCTCCGAAATAATTAGCTAAACATCAAATAAAAAATTACGTGCACGAGTGTAATATAGTTAAGACGGTAATCGCTATTACAATAAAGACTAGAATTGAATGCAGTACAATAGAGGCTACTTTCCCAAATCGAGCGTTAGTGAGTTCGCGCCGAATCAAGACAATAAAGGTTATTTTTGCATAACAAAGCGTCGGTTTTATAAAAACTTAACCAGTGAAATCGTACTTTTATTAAAAACTATACTAAATTTTAAGTGATTAGTGCGATTAAGGACCTTAAAAAATTTATTTAATCTTTAGTGGCGTAAAAAAGCAGTGCAGTACTTACAGGTCGTATGAAATTTATATTAATAATTAATTTTTGAAAGACGTTCGTAAAATTTTATTAAATATCAAATTGGATTCACTTAACTGTTTCATTATTTTGTCGACGAGAGATTATACTCAAATTTTAAAAATGGAAAAGTTAGAAGACGATAGAATCATTTGTCAAAATATAAGCGACAGCTCTTTCAGAGTCGTCAAGGAATTGCATGTGGTAATTTTTGAAAATGAAGGACAGGCACGTCGAGTAAGACGAAACTTAAAATCATTCACAGGATTTAAATTTGACGAAAGTGAAGACGGATTGAACACCAAAATTAATAAGATTTGTTCGCGATTGGAGACGATTGATTTAAAGGCAATGAGTAAAGTTCTTAATTTGGAATATAGCGGACCAGAAGAGGTTATGGTGGAAAAAATTTGTTCGTTCCTGAATAAATTTGAACGAGACGACGCCGACTTAGCGAGTAAAGAAGACGATGAAATAAATAAAGACGAAGAGAACGACGATGAAGAGAATGAGGAAGACGAAATCGAAGAAGAAGACGATGACGAGAACGAAGACGAAGAATATGTTTACAGAGGTAAGAGAAAAAATGAGAGGTCGTTTGCGTTGACGTTCCGAGACGTAGAGGACTCAATTAGACCTTTTAGCGGAAAAGACGATTATCCCATTAGAAAATGGATTGACGATTTTGAAGAATTGGCCTTATTGACGAAGTGGAATGACCTTCAAAAACTAATATTTGGAAAAAAGTCACTGAGAGGTGCAGCAAAGTCGTTAGTGCAAGCCGAACATGGAGTTACGACGTGGAAAAAGCTCAAGAAAGCGCTGAGAGAAGAATTCTATGAAAAAATCAGTAGCGCAGAAATCCATAAGATGCTAATAGCAAGAAAGAAGAAAAAAGATGAATCCATGCAAGAATATGTCTTGGTGATGAGAGAAATTGCTAGTAGAACTAGAATTGAAACTGAATCTGTAATCCAGTATATTATTGATGGAGTGACCGACGAGACAGCCGCCAAAATCGCGCTATATGGAGCGGTAACATTTGTAGAATTTAAAGAAAAGATAAAAGCTTACGAAAAATTCCAATCAAAGAATGAAGCGCGTACCACAAGAAAAGCCGACCATGTTGAAGCGAAACCCAAAGATGAACCATCGACGAATTCTTCGAAAATGGCACTTCAGATTCGCTGCTATAATTGTGGCGGTAAAGGCCATAAATCAATGAACTGTCGTTCCAAAGAAAAGGGAACCAGATGTTTCAAATGTAACGAGTTTGGCCACATAGCTACAGGTTGTCCAACCAAAGGAGTGAACACCGTTACAGTAGCGACGACCAAGATTACCAACAGAATAAATTTGAAAATAAGAGACATTGAAACATCAGCCCTTTTTGACACCGGTAGCGACGTAAACTTGATAGCAAAGAGGTTGATCGAAAGATGCCAATCAAAACCCGATGTTGCAAAGTCCAAGACTACTTTGAATGGGTTGGGCAACAAAACTACTAGAACGTTGGGCCAGTTTACAGAAATAGTTACGGTTAATGGCGAAGAGTTCGAACTTACATTCCATATCGTGCCAGATGATGCCAGTCAGTATGAGGCTGTGGTGGGAAATGAAATTTTGCGGCAAGCTGAGGTGCATATCAATCAAGATGGCGTCGTGATCCACAAAGAAGAGATTAACCACCTAGTGATGCAGATCTCAAATTTAGAAGCAGAGGAAATGCCAGATTTAAGCCATATATTAGAGAAGCGCGACCGAACAGAGATCAACCAAATGTTGAAAGAATATCAACCAGAAAAGACCAAATCAACGAATGTGACAATGAAGATATTAGTTAAAGACGACGAACCAATATATAGCACGCCTAGACGATTACCTTTTGCTGATCGAGATATAGTTGACGACCAAGTAGAGGAATGGATAAGAGATGGCGTCGTAGAGCCATGCGAATCAGAATATGCGAGTCAAGTGGTAGTTGCAAAAAAAAGGACGGCACTCCGCGAATTTGCATCGACTATAGAAGAATCAACAAATTAATAGTAAAAGATCGTTTCCCCTTACCATTGATAGAGGAACAACTGGACGAATTGCAGAAGGCGAAAATTTTTAGCACCATCGATTTAAAGAACGGATTTTTTCACGTGACGGTGGATAAAGAGAGTCAAAAATTTACCTCATTCGTGACTCATCGAGGGCAGTACTGGTTTCTGAAGGTACCCTTTGGATTGTGCAATTCGCCACCGGTATTCCAAAGATTCGTCTACCATATATTTAGGCCGTTAATAAACAAAGGAATCGTTATTTTATACATCGATGATATAATCATACCATCGGAAGATGAAGCTGAAGGTATCCGAAATTTAAAGCAAGTTTTAGATGTTGCTAGAGAGTACGGGCTAGAAATAAGGAAGAAAAAGTGCCAGTTCCTGAAGAAGCGAGTAGAATTTCTGGGACATATAATAGAAAACGGAACTATCCAGCCGTCCCCACTTAAGACAGTTGCAGTCAAGAATTTTCCGAAGCCAACGACAACCAAACAAGTGCAAAGTTTCCTGGGCTTAACAGGCTACTTTCGAAAATTTATGCCATTATATGCGACGATAGCAAAGCCTTTGAGCGACCTGTTGAAGAAGGAAAATGATTTCGTATTTGGATTAAAAGAAGAAGAAGCCTTTGTAGATTTGAAGCGTTTGCTGAGTCGTGAACCAGTTTTACAGATTTACCAACGAGATGTCGAGACCGAATTGCATACTGACGCAAGTAAGCACGGATACGGATCTGTGTTGCTTCAAAAATCGGACAATGATGGTAAACTTCATCCTGTTTACTATATGAGTAAAAAGACTACCCCAGCTGAAGAGAAATACCACAGCTATGAACTAGAGGTACTAGCAATCGTGAGATCGTTAGAAAAATTCCGAGTGTATCTGCTTGGACTCGAGTTTAAGATTGTGACAGATTGTTCGGCATTTCAGAAAACTATGGACAAGAAGAGTTTGACGACTAGAGTTGCCAGATGGGCAATGATGTTAGAAGAATTTGAGTATAAAATCGAACATCGACCGGGAGAACGCATGAAACATGTTGATGCATTGAGCAGATATCCCGTAATGATAATCGAGACGAACAGTATAAGTGCGCAAATTAAAGCTATGCAGCAAAAAGACGAATTAATCGAAAGTGTAAAAACAGTTTTAAAGACGGGCGAATACAAGGACTATTTTTTGAAACATGACATTTTGTATAAATATAAAGACGGGCGTGAATTAATTGTGATTCCTAGCGGTATGCAGACTAATATAATATTAAGTGCGCACGAAAACGGACATTTTGGTGCAAAAAAGACGGAAGAAATAGTGAATCGCGAGTATTTCATACCAAAATTAAAACAAAAAATTGATAAATGTATTGCCAACTGTGTGAAATGTATTTTGTTTAACAGGAAGCGTGGAAAGATGGAGGGGTTCTTACATCCATTGCCGAAGAGTGACGTTCCTCTTCAAACCTACCACATCGACCATTTGGGGCCGTTAGAATCGACCAACAAGAATTACAAACATATCCTGGTAGTAGTCGACGCATTTACCAAGTTTGTATGGCTATATCCAACAAAGTCCACAACCGCCAAAGAAGTCGTAGAGAGATTGGAAAACCAGAAAAAGGTGTTTGGAAACCCAAGCTGCATCATCTCCGACCGAGGAACAGCATTTACAGCCGGGGAGTTCGGGAATTATTGTCTGGATGAAGGCATCGTACACCACAAAGTGACCACCGGTTTACCGAGAGCCAACGGGCAAGTTGAAAGAATAAATTCAATAATAATTCCGATTCTTTCAAAGTTATCAAGCAATGACCCAACCAAATGGTACAAGCACGTAGATCATTTGCAGCGAATGATTAATTCTACGTATCAGCGAAGCATAAACACCACGCCATTCGAATTAATGTTGGGAGTTAAGATGAAAAATAGTCCTACGAATGAAAGAAGTTTTAGAATCCGAACTAGATGAGGAAACCAAAAAAGAATTTGAAGAAGGACGAGGCGACCTGAGAGAAGCAGCGAAGAGTCAGATTCAGAAGATTCAGGCCGAAAATCGCCATGGTTATAATCTGAGAAGACGACCACTAAAGACGTACGAAGTAGGTAGCTTAGTTGCTATCAAAAGAACACAATTTGGACCGGATCTAAAGTTAAAGGAAAAATATTTGGGACCCTATGTGGTTACGAAGAAGAAACCCAAGGCCACCTACGACGTCGTGAGAGAAGGCCAACATGAAGGACCGCACAAGACCACCACGTGCGCTGAGTACATGAAGCCATGGATCACCATCCAAGAAGATAATGAATTCGAGTCGGATTCATCCCAGGAGGGCCGAGATGTGGGAGAAAACCCGAGCTACACGACGAGAAGCCGCGAATCACCAGTCGAGTAATGTTTCTTGACCCCGACGTATGACGTATTTATGTGCTCTGTAATAATTGATATTAATGTTTATTAAAACATTAAAATTGTTTGACCGGTGTGTTTTTCTTAAGTCAAACCCTAGACAACGAAAGAAAACCCACATTATTAATAAAATAATTCGTTTCCTAACAATAATCCCAGACCAACCTGATTATTCAAAAAGTACTTGATGTCGCAAATTTATATTTACAACAACAAATAATTTATTGAGAACGGTGGAACTCGATTGATGTGCAATTTTTTAGTACCAATAATTACTACCTCACTCGAATTTTTTCACTTTAGCCGCACCCTGTATGAGGCTTTAATCTAAAAATCTGACAGATAGATAACCAAAAATTTGATTTTTTTCACTGTTATCAACTTTGAATTCGAGAGAATTCGATTTTCTGAAAATTTTGGCATTTTTAAAATAATTGAAAAAACATTAAATTACTGTTTCCAATATAAGATGATAATATTATAGTCCTTGCCAAATATCCTGCGTCATAGTTGAACGAGTGCTTTTTAAAATGCATCTTTCACTTTTTAATTTAATGTAACTTTCTCTCTTCCCCACAACTTGCAGGTGCTTAAAGTTTCTGTAACGTAGAGGCACAGATATTTGGCACGGACTATACTATACATTTTTTTGTAACATATTACTAATAACGCTATATCTTCGAAAATAATTCTTTTGGTAATTCTGTAAAATACGACTCCACAGCTGCGTCTCCCAACACTTAAGTGTTTCTTGAATTTTGAAAAGAGATAATAGTAACAGGGAAGGTCGCGACTGTAAGGTGGATGCTGTAATGCCTTAAAGCCGCTTGCATCGATTACTTCCCGAGGACACTTCCTTGAGGGGCCCCCGAGTCAACGGCTAACAAATTTCATCCTGGAATTTCACAAAGAAGTGTCTATTGGTAAGGTAGGACCTGAGTACCTGCTGGTAGGTGTGTGGGAGGTATGTTTTAATCTTGTACAGTAGGCCAGGATGCCACACTTTATCAAAGGCTTGGGTTATATCGAGGAATGTAGCTAAGCAATATCTCTTGGTCTCCAGATCATGCCTAATTTTAGTAGCTATACTATGTATTTGCCCTATCGTAGAGTGCTGTTGGCGGAATCCAAACTGATATTTGGGAATTATATTTCTTTCTTCAATTAATGGCTGTAATCTGTTCAGAAACAATTTTTAAAATATTTGTGATAATTCAGGTAATAGACTGATAGGGCTATATTATGAGGTAATTTCCGTTGGTGGTTTTCCAGGTTTAGCGATTAAAATTATTTGTGCAACCTTCCACTGTGCAGGAAAGCATCCCAGTTTCATGATGGAGTTGTAGATTATAGCAATAATTCTTATTGCTTTTTCTGGTAATTATTTAAGGATATTTGCTGTTATCAAATCAAAACTTGGAGATTTTTAATTTTATTTCGTGCTTGATGAGTGTAGAAGCTTCACTCTTCCTGATCTTCCTGATTAGTAAATCCGTTTGAAATAGGGCTTCGAGAAACTCAGTAATTTTAGAACCTTCATCAAGATCTTCAGTTGGAAATGGTTTAAACACATTGGCTACATGGTAAAAGGTTAACAAATCAATAAACTATAAGAACAGGCAAAAAAATTATAATAGGGGCAAAAACAGGATTCAGAAATCAAACCAACAAAATACACGCGGGTAATATTCAAGAAAGGTAACCGGTCAACAACACCATCACCGCACGCTGTCCACTATCTTGCTGTAATATACCTGTAGAAGAACTTTGTTTGTAGGCTCCATCAATCTGGAAGAAATCTGTCACCTTCTTCATGTTGGGAGGTTCGACGCCTATGTAAGACGCCTCCAAAAATGATCTTTTTTGGAAACAAAACGCTCCTCCACAAGTATCTTAGCCTCTTTGGGGTTGAATGTATGGTTATTATTTTTGAGATGCTCAGACAATCCGATTTTATCGGATCCAGCCTTAGCATCATTAATGTGCTGTCTAAGTCTATTGGACAAAAGTTGTTTAGTTTGTCCAATATAGACGCTCCCGCATTCACTCCTGCTCTCTCCAGGTTCACCCACCTATTAATTATTGTTTAGAAAAAAACATTTTAACATCAGGGTTGCGAGGTAACATTTTGAATTGTTTACTTTAGTTGCCGGCTAAGTTTTGCTTACATTACTTTTATCTTTTTAGTCCTGAAGATAGCTAGATTATAGCTGAAACCGGCAGACACAACTCGTTTGCTTTATTCACAATTCACCCAGAAACCCAAGAATTTCCTTCCCATATCTGACTCTGGGGTAAGATACTTTCTTTGCTTATTATTAATAGTCAAGTTATTGCAACTGATAGATAATGTCGAAGTGCGGTGAGTGCAGAGGAATAATTAAGAGATATGAGGACTGGATACAATGTAAAATCAAGTGTGGTGTAAATTATCATCTAGAGTATATCGGAATGACGATCGCAATATTAGATCGGTTAAATATAAGCGGAGAAATTGAACAATGGAGTTGTAATGCGTGTAGCGGAAACATAACCTCAAATCCATCTGATAAAGATGCAGCAATTGATACAGAACATGTAGACAAAGAATCTCATGAAACTTTACAAATGCAAGAGTGGACGGAGGTGCATAACAAGAAAAGATCAAGAAACAGTCATGAAATTCCATCAGATAGACCATTTAAACAAACCAAACTAAACAATTATTGGCTTGGTCAATCGATCACAATAACACGCAATCGATTTGCAAGTTTACCGGAAGAAAACCCAGAAGAGGTAGTTAAAATAGAAAATCCAAAGGTTCCACCTATATTTGTTGCAGGCGTACAAAATGTTAAACCTTTACAGGAACTGTTGCATAACATAGCAAAAGATGAGTTTCAACTTAAAATCCTCGCAGGTGATCAAGTGAAAATACAACCTAAAACGACAGAAAAATATACGCTCATAATTAACGCCTTACAAAACAAGAAAACTGAATTTCATACGTACAAGTTGAAACAAGAAAGAAACTTTAAAGTCATCCTAAAAGAGGTACACTATTCCACAGAGATCGACGAAATAAAATCAGCAATAGAAGAGCTCGGATACACTGTGGCAAGCGTTTTTAACATAAAAAAAAGTAGCACAAAAAAAACATTATCGATGTTCTTTGTTGATCTGAAACCGGAAGAAAACAATAAGAGTATCTATAAGGTAAAACACTTACTTAACTCAATAGTGAATTTCGAACCACCAATACCCAAAAAAGACATACCACAATATCTCAAGTGCCAGCGATACGGGCATACCAAATCATTTTGTTACCGAAGTCCCCGCTGTGTCAAATGCGCTGGGGATCACCTGACTACCACATGCCTGAGAAAAGAAAGAACAAAAGATGTTAAGTGCGTACTTTGCGGTGGAGATCACCCGGCAAACTTCCGGGGATGTGAAGTATACAAAGAACTACAGCAAAAAACCTATCCTCCATTAAGAAAAAAACTAATGCCAAATACTGATAATCCTCGAATACCAACACAAATGAGTAGATCGTACGCTAATGTGATTAGAACAGAACCCCAAATCCCGACCACAAACCAACCAAGTGAAATCACTGTAGAACAACAAACATTACAACAATCAAAAAATGACATGCAAGAAATCAAACAAATGATGAAAGAGCTAATGGGACAAATGAACAACATGTTAAACTTATTAACAACTCTTGTCACCAAAATGGCTTAAATGGCTAAACAAATCAAAATAACTGTTTGGAATGCCAATGGTCTATCTCAACACAGACAAGAAATACAAAAATTCATAACAATCAATGACATAGATATTATGCTCATATCAGAAACTCATTTTACTAAAAAGATATTCTTTAAAATACAAAATTTTACAGTTTATTCCACCCAACACCTCGATGGAACGGCTTATCCCACGCATTGGTATAAAATACATAACGCAAATATTTAATGCAATCCTAAGAACGGGCTACTTCCCAAGACAATGGAAAATTGCCGAGATAATAATGATACAGAAGCCTGGCAAACCTGCTGAGGACGTCAAATCTTATAGGCCCATTAGCTTGCTCCCGCTGCTGTCCAAATTATTTGAGAGAGTATTATTGAAACGAATCAGGCCAATCCTGGAAGAAAAGCTACTTATACCGGATCATCAGTTTGGGTTCAGACGCGAACATGCAACCATAGAACAGGCACATAGACTAGCTGAAAAATTATAAAAACTTTGAAGACAAAAAATATTGCTCAGCTGCCTTTATCGATATAAATCAGGCATTTGATAAGGTATGGCACCCTTGACTTTTGTACAAGTTAAAAAGATGGTTACCTGACAAGATATATTTGATTTTAAAATCGTATCTCTCGGAGAGGTATTTGCGTGTTAAGTTTCAAGATGAAATCACTAAGATACACCCCAATTAGGGCTGGGGTACCACAAGGAAGTGTGTTGGGGCCTATCCTTTATTTGTTGTATACGGCTGATCTGCCTACTAACGAAATGGTCACCACAGCAACATTTGCAGATGACACAGCCATACTTGCTGCATATGAAGATCCTGCTGTGGTCTCACAGATTTTACAAGAATGCCTCAACATAATGGAACCATGGTTTAGAAGGTGGAAAATAAAGGTAAACGAAGGCAAATCTGTTCAAGTGACATTTACGTTGAGAAAGGATACATGTCCTCCAGTGCGATTAAACAATATGCAACTACCACAATCAGAAGACACCAAGTACTTGGGTATTCATTTAGATAGGCGCCTGACTTGGCAAAAGCACATCATAACCAAAAGAAAGCAACTCGGACTAAAATTAAATAAGATAGTTGGATTATTGGAAAACACTCGGGGTTGACCCTGGATAACAAGCTGTTGGTTTACAAGGTTATTTTGAAGCCTGTCTGGACCTATGGGATCCAGCTGTGGGGTTCAGCCAGTAGATCCAATCTAGAAATACTGGAGAGACTGCAGTCCAAGGTGCTGAGAATGATCACAGGTGCCCCGTGGTTTGTTCCGAACGAGGTGATTCGGCGGGACCTGCAAGTGCCCACCGTTAGGGAAGAGATCGTAAATCATAGTAAATCGTATCATGCAAGATTGGATGTCCATCCCAATAAACTGGTTGAAGAACTGAATACCAGAGACAACAGAATCAAACGTTTAAAGAGAAGAAACATCAATGATTGGTTGAGCAGACTTTAGTATTGCTTGATAAATAGTATAAGGGAAGCGTCACGGGACAATTCCTACATGTCTTGTTAATATCATACATATTACTTAATGTCTTAGGATAGATTTTAATAAATATTTGACCAATAAAAAAAAAACTTATTATTATAAGTTATTAAATATTTATTATTATTAGAAAAGTAAAATGTAATCCATTTCCTAAGAAAATGAATGCTAAAATAGTTATTTTTATCATTAGGCTGGAAACTGAATTTTTCCGAGTGCGAGATTTTTTACAGGCCGAGGCGGATTAGCCGAGGCCTGTATTTACGAGTACTCGGGAAACAGTTTCCTGCCGCATGATAAACGTAATTTTTTACGCCGACTTCTATAATTTGTTACATAAAATTTAATTATTTTTTTAAATATTTCGTATTAGGGATTTTTTTGTTGTTGTTGGTAGTAAAACATTTGAATTCAAAATTTGACGTTTGAATTTAATTATTTTGAATTGTTATAAAATTATTGTACTAATTGTGACTGTGATAATGGATACTCCAGCTCACATTAAAGAAGCAGCAGAAAGGATCATCAAAAATTCATTTTCATCCCAAAAATTTGTAATACTTTACTTAATTTAATTCAATTTGACATACACAATATAACCAAGAATACCAACATCTTATAAAATAATCACTGTTCTTTTCAAAGGCTAGGCTTGAAAAACAGCTTTTCAAGCCGTATTTGAGATATGCAATTGAACACTTGCCTGATGAAGGCGTAAAAATAATATTATACATACTTCTATTTGTTTAAAAAATTGGCTAAAGTTAATATTTAATTACAAAATAAATTTCATTCCCTTCCGATACTCGTGTCTAGAGACAGTATATTTTGTTTTTGATCCTGAATCCTTACGCATGCGCAATTGTTTCTTTTTTACCGTAAACGGTAATACTACTAATTGTTTAGTTGTTTTAGTGTGAAATTTGTGATTACAAATGTAAATAAAAGAGCAATTATTAAAAAAATTACTTTAAAACTCATACAGGCGAAAAGCCGTCTTTAAAGTTAAGAAATTAATTATTTAATATAATATATTAAATATAATATTATATTAATTATTATGAACGCCAGTTTATTGTAGAAGGAAATAATTTAAATGTGGTAATTTAAAGACGGCTTTTCGCCTGTATGAGTTTTGAAGTGATTATTTTAATAATTGTCCTTTTATTTACATTTATAATCTCAAATTTTAGACTGAAACTACTAAACAATTAGCAGTATTACCGTTTACGGTCTATTATTATAGAAGGAAATAATTTAAATAATAAACATACTACTTTGACGTAATTTGACAGCTGTCAAAATTCCATTTGATTTTCATAAGTACAAAAAAGAAACAAATGCGCATGCGTAAGGATTCAGGATCAAAAACAAAATATACTGTCTCTAGACACGAGTCCTTCCGATAACTCCGATGAATCGCTTTTACCTCTTCTACCTCCTTTATTAGCGGGTTTCACAAATTTAGAAGTGGCCCAATTACCTGTAAAAGAAGTATCTACGTTATTTATAAAAGATTCTTATTGATTTTATATTTTTAAATTTAAACTTACAAAATGATTTTCACCTCTGTGAATTTTAAAATGTTTTCTTAAAAGTTTCAATTCTGATTATAAGCGCAAAGTTTGCAGTGAATTCTGATAGGAAAAGTTCCTTCCATCTAATTTCTTCTTTGAAATTGTTCAGAAATTAAAAAAACTTGCAATGTTCCTTTTGGCAGTTGTCGCAATCTTGAATACCCACGAAAGCATTATGTTAACTATTAAACTGTGTAAATGTAGATTATGAAACGTACAGAAAATGCGATCAATTAATTCTCAGTAATTGTCGTGATTTTACGAAAAAAATATCTGTAACAAAAGTGAGGTTAAATAATTCAAACAAACAATGTACCTTTTTAAATCATCTTAGATACAATTCGCATTAGACCTAATTTATAATACAAATCTATTGGATTTTCAAAATTGATTTTATCCAAATTGTCTCAATTCGGGGTCCTGAAATTTAGACTTTAAGTATAAAAAATTATTGCGTAAAAGATATGTTAAAAATTGTGCCAATCGGTGATGACCAGTCGGAAAAGTCCCCTTGTTAGTTCATGTTTGTTGTCAGTAACCATTGTTAATATAAAATAAGAAATCAAATAATTATTATAAAAATTTTATTTAATTAATTTATAAAAATTGACATAGAGAAATATTTTCTTTAATTAATTAAATAGGTGTAAACATTGGTGTGCACACTAGGGTGGGACAAAAAATGTTTTTTTTTTAATTTATGTATGAAACACTTCGAAAAAGGTGCCTTTTACAATAAATTAAAAAAGAGTGTGCAAAATCTGAAACGGATATTTTATCATCTTCAGGTTCCTCACGGCAGTCAAAGTTTTGGAAAAACGCTGCTTTTATCAATGCATATATTTTACTAGATCTTTTCACTTTTTAAAATAAAACTAATGTCAAACTTACCAAGATGTTCCTTTTGTATTTGTAGAACACTATGCAAAAAGTGAAAGCGACATTTTGCCATCCTGTTTCTCAAAAGGCTCCAAATGTGCGTTGAAAAGCTAATTTTGACGAAAATGTAAAAAACAAACAATCAATACAAAAATGTATTCTGCAAACTTACATACATTTAAAATATCAACTAAAAGAAAACTCTATAATATTTATGTATGTATATACAGGGTGTCCCAGACCTGAACGTTATCCCTTGGAGGGATGATAGGCCAGCTCATTACTGACCAGAATATCGAAATATACCCATATTAAAATATCGTTAGTTTTCGAGATATTGGCACTTTTATGAATTTTGTAAAAATCGACACATTCAATCAGTTATTGTGTGCCACAGGTACGAAATTTCATATTATAAGAATATAATTTTGGTTAAGTAACCCTGAATAGCCCTGCTATTGATCACAGATTAAAACAGAACTAATATTGCCATACTTTTTGAAAAAAAAAATGTTTTTGCGAGCCTCAAAATTTTTTTTTATTTTATTTGCCAACTTCGACTCTTCATACTGTAAAAAAATTATACTACACTAACCTGGCAAGTTCTTTTAAAAAATTGCTCATTTAGTGTAGTTTTCAAAATGGTATAAAATTTGCTATAATAATACTTTAGAAAAAAAGATATAGCTATTTTACTGAAAAATGAGCTCGATGTGAAATTATTATAATAATCAGGAATTCAAATAAAAATAATATTTTTAGATTAAAGTGACAGGTATTTACTTAAAACTAAACAAAACACTAACAAAACGATACACTAATAAAACAAAACATCAATAAAAATCAAAGAATGTGATTTTGTTTTTGCTGTGCATCATCGATTCGCTTTCTTATTGTTCTTCTAGTCGCACTAACAGTTTTTGCTTTGTTTTTTGGACTTATGTGCGGCCTAGTGATTTGGACTTATTGTATTGGAGATAATAACGAACATAGATGTAATGCATTTTGCGTATTCCTGGACATTTTACTGATATGGCATAATGAGTAGTAGGTATTGATTGAATTTCAAAGATGTAACACTAACACAGAGTCTACAAGAAGACCAGGTCAGTTCGTTATTGTATCTTCAATACAATAAGTCCAAATTACTAGGGAATATAAGTTCAAAAACACTGCGGTTATTGCAGCAGACCGCATGTTTCCATCAAGGGCCGTTCAGACGAGGCAAGTTGATAAGTGGTAACTAAATCGAGGTGCATGTCGCTGGCCCCCCCCAAATCGAATTTTGGGGTGAATTTGGTGTCAATCGTTAGAGCTTCGTTAGAGCCTAAATGAGCTTCCATTTTTTTCGTTTGAGCCTCAACCGTCGCGGAGTTATTCGCGAAATAGTTGGGGGGGGGGCACAGACACGTTGGCCCCCCCCCAAGTCGAATTTGGGGGGTGAAAATGGTGTCAAACGTTAGAGCTTCGTTAGAGCCTAAATGAGCTTCCATTTTTTTCGTTTGAGCCTCAACCGTCGCGGAGTTATTCGCGAAACAGTTGGGGGGGGCCACAGACATGATTTGCTATTTTCGTTATTTTTACGAATTTTTGGATGAAATTGGTGTCAAACGTTAGAGCTTCGTTAGAGCCTAAATGAGCTTCCATTTCCAACATCCTAATTTCATTTTCTAAAAAGTTACGGGCATTTCAAATTTTCGATTGCTCCGAGCAAGTTGCGTCCGATAATCCTCAAATTTTATTTTATTTTACCAGATTAAATCTTTTGTTTAGATTAAAAAAATTAATCCTCCTTGCCATTATAATCTTCATAATAAATAAAAATGGAAAAATTAATTTTACAAAATTTTTCATACTTTTATGTTTCAATTCTGTTTCCCACTAATGTAAAGTGTGCACGCCCTTTTTTCATATAATAATGTAAGTTAAATTGCAAGAATTTGTAAAAACTGCACACGTTTCTGAAAAACTAAAAGAGCCGAATACGGTATAATAACATTTTTATATCTTTTTCATTACTTACAGGACGTAGACACGTTTTAAGTCGAATTTTGGGGTGAAATCAGGATCAAAAGTTACAACCTAAATGAGCTTTCATTGTTGGTTTAGGATTACTTTTTGTAATCGAAACAAAAATTTTACGCTTTAACGTCTGACACCAATTTCACCAAGAACTTCAAAAATATAACGAAAATAGAAAAACATGTCACAAAAACAAACACATGAAGTGGTAAGTAGGTCAGATACTTTTTATTTTTTATCCACTTTCTTTATGCCAAAATTATTAATTTGCATTGCATGATGTACAATTTCAGTCATGGCACTTTGTCTAGCTTGCTTATTTTTAGAAGACGAACTTTTAAAATTCACAAACATTCGTAGAGTACATAGGTAATTTTCTACAAATTTTATTGTCGACTCTTCCGTTCATTTCGACATTTTCAAACAAATATCTGTTTAGAATGATTATAAACTTTAAAAGTTTAAAACGTCAAGTTAAAAAAGTTTTTTATTAAGTGTTTACACCCGATAAGTTTATAAACAGTGCTGACCACGCCTAGAAGATGCGCGCGCAACTTAACTAAATCGAAAAATAGACTGGATTCTATTTTACTTACCACTTACCAACTAAATTGTTACTTAATCACTTACCACTAAATCAACTGTCCACACGTGGAATTAACTTAAAATTAAGTTAAAATTAACTAAATCACTTACCTACTTGCCTCGTGTGAACGGCCCTTTAACGAAAGGTGACCAGGCAGAATGGTAATAAAACATTGCAAATCGTTAAAAAAAAAGTTAGTAGATTTAAGTTTTGTTGAATGTTATTGTTGGGGTGTTTATTGTTAGTTTAAGTTGTTTATATCTATTAGGTACTTGAAATAGATGTGCTTCG
Organism: Rhagonycha lutea; assembly: GCA_958510855.1. Classification (NCBI taxonomy): domain Eukaryota; kingdom Metazoa; phylum Arthropoda; class Insecta; order Coleoptera; family Cantharidae; genus Rhagonycha; species Rhagonycha lutea. Next base: position 18,551,509 of record OY294042.1, read on the forward strand.
AAAACTAATAAATCAAGAAAGAAAGGGTTGCAATTTTTAGGAAAAAAAAAACAAATGAATGAGGAAAAAAGATATGGAAACGAAAAAATAAACCAATATGCAATGTTCACCCGACCGTCAGATGAATATCACATACTTACCCAAAAACCTCATCGTCGAGATCAACCACCTGATATGGGATCCTGATCCGTGATAATAAAATTTCAAATTTGATAAGTCTTCTGCAATAACCGCATGTTCGGTGACGACTCTTTTCAGAAACCCACCTCCTCACACAAGGGTTCAGCTCTGTTCATTGAAGTTATTATTTTTTATTTATTGTGCCCCCATGTGAGTGTGGTCTTTCTCTTCGTCTTGCATAAGCATGCAGATGCCGACTTTACCTGTGTTAAGCATACCTCTCGCATTTGATAAGTTATCATCGCAATACATATAGATATATATATTGTTATGATATTCGCCCTTGTAAACAAATACTCACCCCAAAAAGACCCCAAAAACTAGCGTTACGCCGGAGTAGAGTTTTTCTCTTGTTGAAAGCCAGTGGATTCAGTAGACGAAATAAGAGGGCAATTCATTGTAAACATAATTTATTTAATGATAAAAGGAAATCAATAGTTGAAATTTGCATCAAATTATTTTAGACAACAATTTTGTCTCAAACCAATGTGTTATTTTATGTGTAATAATTAAATCATCAAAATTACATTTAAATCCTCAATTTTGGGAGCTAAATTTGGATATTTCATTATTTGTGTATTATGTAAACAATTTATAATAATCAATTTTAATAAAGTCCTTTAATCAATCTAATGTCAACACAAATCGTTGATTCACAATCAGATTCATTAAAAATTAAACAAATCTTGTACCTTGTTACTTTCTACTTGATCTAGTGCATTCCCATAAAACAGTTGGTAAATATCATGTTGCCTATTCTGTCAGGAGCCATTAACGTCTTCACAGCTACCGGTGAATGTGTTCCAAATTTGGTGATTAAAGTGCTGCTCAAATCCTTTTTCTTTCGTTAACCAACTTTAAAAAACTGTTGGTTAAATAATCTTCGTGTTTAACCACACTTCGGTAAGTAATCAATTAATTTATCAATCTTAACCTGTTCACCACGTGTGAACATAACCTCTAATTCGTACCGATTGTACAAATATCTGTAATTCACTTTTATTTCAGATATTCAATTGACGAATATTCAATCACGCACGCAATACACAACTTTCATCAAATACCGGAATTCCGTAAATTTACGACTTCACTATTTATTTACTTCCGCTTAATTAAGTAAATTAATGCTTTGGTTTTTGTACCAAAGAACCGCAATTGAGTTCCTTAATTGGGATTTTATCGAGAAATTTACGTGTTTTCTCGATCAACGTCTCCCCAAGAACTGGCTTCATTCTCGCTCGCTCGCTTTTTTGTGTTTTTCAAAGCTCAAAATTTGGATTTTTATGGTGGGAATCGATATTTCTGTTTACTAAAATCGCACTTATTTTCAGGTAACATGGTGCTGTTAATTGCTTGTGCACTAAATTATTATTTTCACTTTTGTTTTACAGGGATCTGTTGTTGTTTTCAAAATCAAAAATCACTTACAGGATGTTACAAAAATTTTGTATTTCACAAATAAATTCAAAATTGTTTTTTATGGGTAATAATTCGTTACATGTGGTGTTTTTTTGTAATTGATGCAAATTTCACTTTCTCGTCAGCCATATCAACTGACTACTGAACTTAACTCAAGAATTTTCAAATTATCTCTCTACCAATCCATCTGGATCTCTTAAACAATGAAATATCACGACAATATATATATCTATATATATGTGAGGAGGTGGGTTTCTGAAAAGAGTCGTCACCGAACATGCGGTTATTGCAGAAGACTTATCTTTGAAATTTTATTATCACGGATCAGGATCCCATATCAGGTGGTTGATCTCGACGATGAGGTTTTTGGGTAAGTAGGGTAAACGATACAGTTACCGGATACTTACAGTTATCGGACAGTGCTCACATAAACCTTAAAAATAAGACTATTACTAACGCCGCATAAACAAATATTAGGTAGATGACAAATATGTAGTGTATAGATGTTTTGGAAAAACGCGCAAAAATATGTGGCTGAAGTTCTACACGAACTCAAACTCAGACTCACTCCAATTACAGTTGCCCAGTTGAACAGTGTCCGAAAACTTTTAAATTTTGTTTTTGCTTTTAAACTTGAATTAAACAATAAAATTAAGTAAAACCTAATAATAATAATAATACTAATAATAATTAGTATTCTATGGCGGGAAAACGTCAAAGCTTTGCAAATAATATATATGTAGAAGTAAATAAATGTAGCAGCCACCATAAAACAAGCGACAAATTTGCGAGTAAAGGGTTAACCTTTCCAGGTCCCCTCCTGAATTTTTGCATACATGTTTAAAACACCGTTATCAACAATCCTGCTAAATTTCATATTTTAATTCAGGGGATAACGGTCTGAAAAACCTGACCTTAGATAAAAAAAAAGTGATAAAATTGCGTGTAAAGGGTTAACCTTTCCAGGTCCCCTCCTGAATTTTTGCATACATGTTTAAAACACCGTTATCAACAATCCTGCCAAATTTCATAATTTAATTCAGGGGATAACGGTCTGAAAAACCTGCCCTTAGATAAAAATAGTGATAAACTTGCGTGTAAAGGGTTAACCTTTCCAGGTCCCCTCCTGAACTTTTGCATACATGTTTAAAACACCGTTATCAACAATCCTGCTAAATTTCATAATTTAATTCAGGGGATAACGGTCTGAAAAACCTGACCTTAGATAAAAAAAGTGATAAAATTGCGTGTAAAGGGTTAACCTTTCCAGGTCCCCTCCTGAATTTTTGCATACATGTTTAAAACACCGTTATCAACAATCCTGCTAAATTTCATATTTTAATTCAGGGGATAACGGTCTGAAAAACCTGACCTTAGATAAAAAAGTGATAAAATTGCGTGTAAAGGGTTAACCTTTCCAGGTCCCCTCCTGAACTTTTGCATACATGTTTAAAACACCGTTATCAACAATCCTGCTAAATTTCATAATTTAATTCAGGGGATAACGGTCTGAAAAACCTGACCTTAGATAAAAAAAGTGATAAAATTGCGTGTAAAGGGTTAACCTTTCCAGGTCCCCTCCTGAATTTTTACATACATGTTTAAAACACCGTTATCAACAATCCTGCTAAATTTCATATTTTAATTCAGGGGATAACGGTCTGAAAAACCTGACCTTAGATAAAAAAGTGATAAAATTGCGTGTAAAGGGTTAACCTTTCCAGGTCCCCTCCTGAACTTTTGCATACATGTTTAAAACACCGTTATCAACAATCCTGCTAAATTTCATAATTTAATTCAGGGGATAACGGTCTGAAAAACCTGACCTTAGATAAAAAAAGTGATAAAATTGCGTGTAAAGGGTTAACCTTTCCAGGTCCCCTCCTGAATTTTTGCATACATGTTTAAAACACCGTTATCAACAATCCTGCTAAATTTCATATTTTAATTCAGGGGATAACGGTCTGAAAAACCTGACCTTAGATAAAAAAGTGATAAAATTGCGTGTAAAGGGTTAACCTTTCCTGGTCCCCTCCTGAATTTTTGCATACATGTTTAAAACACCGTTATCAACAATCCTGCCAAATTTCATAATTTAATTCAGGGGATAACGGTCTGAAAAACCTGCCCTTAGATAAAAATAGTGATAAACTTGCGTGTCCAGGTCCCCTCCTGAACTTTTGCATACATGTTTAAAACACCGTTATCAACAATCCTGCTAAATTTCATAATTTAATTCAGGGGATAACGGTCTGAAAAACCTGACCTTAGATAAAAAAAGTGATAAAATTGCGTGTAAAGGGTTAACCTTTCCAGGTCCCCTCCTGAATTTTTGCATACATGTTTAAAACACCGTTATCAACAATCCTGCCAAATTTCATAATTTAATTCAGGGGATAACGGTCTGAAAAACCTGCCCTTAGATAAAAATAGTGATAAACTTGCGTGTAAAGGGTTAACCTTTCCAGGTCCCCTCCTGAACTTTTGCATACATGTTTAAAACACCGTTATCAACAATCCTGCTAAATTTCATAATTTAATTCAGGGGATAACGGTCTGAAAAACCTGACCTTAGATAAAAAAAGTGATAAAATTGCGTGTAAAGGGTTAACCTTTCCAGGTCCCCTCCTGAATTTTTGCATACATGTTTAAAACACCGTTATCAACAATCCTGCTAAATTTCATATTTTAATTCAGGGGATAACGGTCTGAAAAACCTGACCTTAGATAAAAAAGTGATAAAATTGCGTGTAAAGGGTTAACCTTTCCAGGTCCCCTCCTGAATTTTTGCATACATGTTTAAAACACCGTTATCAACAATCCTGCCAAATTTCATAATTTAATTCAGGGGATAACGGTCTGAAAAACCTGCCCTTAGATAAAAATAGTGATAAACTTGCGTGTAAAGGGTTAACCTTTCCAGGTCCCCTCCTGAATTTTTGCATACATGTTTAAAACACCGTTATCAACAATCCTGTCAAATTTCATAATTTAATTCAGGGGATAACGGTCTGAAAAACCTGCCCTTAGATAAAAATAGTGATAAACTTGCGTGTAAAGGGTTAACCTTTCCAGGTCCCCTCCTGAACTTTTGCATACATGTTTAAAACACCGTTATCAACAATCCTGCTAAATTTCATAATTTAATTCAGGGGATAACGGTCTGAAAAACCTGACCTTAGATAAAAAAAGTGATAAAATTGCGTGTAAAGGGTTAACCTTTCCAGGTCCCCTCCTGAATTTTTGCATACATGTTTAAAACACCGTTATCAACAATCCTGCTAAATTTCATATTTTAATTCAGGGGATAACGGTCTGAAAAACCTGACCTTAGATAAAAAAGTGATAAAATTGCGTGTAAAGGGTTAACCTTTCCAGGTCCCCTCCTGAATTTTTGCATACATGTTTAAAACACCGTTATCAACAATCCTGCTAAATTTCATATTTTAATTCAGGGGATAACGGTCTGAAAAACCTGACCTTAGATAAAAAAAGTGATAAAATTGCGTGTAAAGGGTTAACCTTTCCAGGTCCCCTCCTGAATTTTTGCATACATGTTTAAAACACCGTTATCAACAATCCTGCTAAATTTAATATTTTAATTCAGGGGATAACGGTCTGAAAAACCTGACCTTAGATAAAAAAGTGATAAAATTGCGTGTAAAGGGTTAACCTTTCCAGGTCCCCTCCTGAATTTTTGCATACATGTTTAAAACACCGTTATCAACAATCCTGCTAAATTTAATATTTTAATTCAGGGGATAACGGTCTGAAAAACCTGACCTTAGATAAAAAAGTGATAAAATTGCGTGTAAAGGGTTAACCTTTCCAGGTCCCCTCCTGAATTTTTGCATACATGTTTAAAACACCGTTATCAACAATCCTGCCAAATTTCATAATTTAATTCAGGGGATAACGGTCTGAAAAACCTGCCCTTAGATAAAAATAGTGATAAACTTGCGTGTAAAGGGTTAACCTTTCCAGGTCCCCTCCTGAACTTTTGCATACATGTTTAAAACACCGTTATCAACAATCCTGCTAAATTTCATAATTTAATTCAGGGGATAACGGTCTGAAAAACCTGACCTTAGATAAAAAAAGTGATAAAATTGCGTGTAAAGGGTTAACCTTTCCAGGTCCCCTCCTGAATTTTTGCATACATGTTTAAAACACCGTTATCAACAATCCTGCTAAATTTCATATTTTAATTCAGGGGATAACGGTCTGAAAAACCTGACCTTAGATAAAAAAGTGATAAAATTGCGTGTAAAGGGTTAACCTTTCCAGGTCCCCTCCTGAATTTTTGCATACATGTTTAAAACACCGTTATCAACAATCCTGCCAAATTTCATAATTTAATTCAGGGGATAACGGTCTGAAAAACCTGCCCTTAGATAAAAATAGTGATAAACTTGCGTGTAAAGGGTTAACCTTTCCAGGTCCCCTCCTGAATTTTTGCATACATGTTTAAAACACCGTTATCAACAATCCTGTCAAATTTCATAATTTAATTCAGGGGATAACGGTCTGAAAAACCTGCCCTTAGATAAAAATAGTGATAAACTTGCGTGTAAAGGGTTAACCTTTCCAGGTCCCCTCCTGAACTTTTGCATACATGTTTAAAACACCGTTATCAACAATCCTGCTAAATTTCATAATTTAATTCAGGGGATAACGGTCTGAAAAACCTGACCTTAGATAAAAAAAGTGATAAAATTGCGTGTAAAGGGTTAACCTTTCCAGGTCCCCTCCTGAATTTTTGCATACATGTTTAAAACACCGTTATCAACAATCCTGCTAAATTTAATATTTTAATTCAGGGGATAACGGTCTGAAAAACCTGACCTTAGATAAAAAAGTGATAAAATTGCGTGTAAAGGGTTAACCTTTCCAGGTCCCCTCCTGAACTTTTGCATACATGTTTAAAACACCGTTATCAACAATCCTGCTAAATTTCATAATTTAATTCAGGGGATAACGGTCTGAAAAACCTGACCTTAGATAAAAAAAGTGATAAAATTGCGTGTAAAGGGTTAACCTTTCCAGGTCCCCTCCTGAATTTTTGCATACATGTTTAAAACACCGTTATCAACAATCCTGCTAAATTTCATATTTTAATTCAGGGGATAACGGTCTGAAAAACCTGACCTTAGATAAAAAAGTGATAAAATTGCGTGTAAAGGGTTAACCTTTCCAGGTCCCCTCCTGAATTTTTGCATACATGTTTAAAACACCGTTATCAACAATCCTGCCAAATTTCATAATTTAATTCAGGGGATAACGGTCTGAAAAACCTGCCCTTAGATAAAAATAGTGATAAACTTGCGTGTAAAGGGTTAACCTTTCCAGGTCCCCTCCTGAACTTTTGCATACATGTTTAAAACACCGTTATCAACAATCCTGCTAAATTTCATAATTTAATTCAGGGGATAACGGTCTGAAAAACCTACCCTTAGATAAAAAAAAGTGACAAACTTGCGTGTAAAGTGTTAACCTTTCCAGGTCCCCTCCTGAATTTTTAAGTTGGTTTGTACAATTGCATTCGATGAGATTTCCAGGTCCCCTCCTGAACTTTTGCATACATGTTTAAAACACCGTTATCAACAATCCTGCTAAATTTCATAATTTAATTCAGGGGATAACGGTCTGAAAAACCTGACCTTAGATAAAAAAAGTGATAAAATTGCGTGTAAAGGGTTAACCTTTCCAGGTCCCCTCCTGAATTTTTGCATACATGTTTAAAACACCGTTATCAACAATCCTGCTAAATTTCATATTTTAATTCAGGGGATAACGGTCTGAAAAACCTGACCTTAGATAAAAAAGTGATAAAATTGCGTGTAAAGGGTTAACCTTTCCAGGTCCCCTCCTGAATTTTTGCATACATGTTTAAAACACCGTTATCAACAATCCTGCCAAATTTCATAATTTAATTCAGGGGATAACGGTCTGAAAAACCTGCCCTTAGATAAAAATAGTGATAAACTTGCGTGTAAAGGGTTAACCTTTCCAGGTCCCCTCCTGAATTTTTGCATACATGTTTAAAACACCGTTATCAACAATCCTGTCAAATTTCATAATTTAATTCAGGGGATAACGGTCTGAAAAACCTGCCCTTAGATAAAAATAGTGATAAACTTGCGTGTAAAGGGTTAACCTTTCCAGGTCCCCTCCTGAACTTTTGCATACATGTTTAAAACACCGTTATCAACAATCCTGCTAAATTTCATAATTTAATTCAGGGGATAACGGTCTGAAAAACCTGACCTTAGATAAAAAAAGTGATAAAATTGCGTGTAAAGGGTTAACCTTTCCAGGTCCCCTCCTGAATTTTTGCATACATGTTTAAAACACCGTTATCAACAATCCTGCTAAATTTAATATTTTAATTCAGGGGATAACGGTCTGAAAAACCTGACCTTAGATAAAAAAGTGATAAAATTGCGTGTAAAGGGTTAACCTTTCCAGGTCCCCTCCTGAATTTTTGCATACATGTTTAAAACACCGTTATCAACAATCCTGCTAAATTTCATATTTTAATTCAGGGGATAACGGTCTGAAAAACCTGACCTTAGATAAAAAAAGTGATAAAATTGCGTGTAAAGGGTTAACCTTTCCAGGTCCCCTCCTGAATTTTTGCATACATGTTTAAAACACCGTTATCAACAATCCTGCTAAATTTAATATTTTAATTCAGGGGATAACGGTCTGAAAAACCTGACCTTAGATAAAAAAGTGATAAAATTGCGTGTAAAGGGTTAACCTTTCCAGGTCCCCTCCTGAATTTTTGCATACATGTTTAAAACACCGTTATCAACAATCCTGCTAAATTTAATATTTTAATTCAGGGGATAACGGTCTGAAAAACCTGACCTTAGATAAAAAAGTGATAAAATTGCGTGTAAAGGGTTAACCTTTCCAGGTCCCCTCCTGAACTTTTGCATACATGTTTAAAACACCGTTATCAACAATCCTGCTAAATTTCATAATTTAATTCAGGGGATAACGGTCTGAAAAACCTGACCTTAGATAAAAAAAGTGATAAAATTGCGTGTAAAGGGTTAACCTTTCCAGGTCCCCTCCTGAATTTTTGCATACATGTTTAAAACACCGTTATCAACAATCCTGCTAAATTTCATATTTTAATTCAGGGGATAACGGTCTGAAAAACCTGACCTTAGATAAAAAAGTGATAAAATTGCGTGTAAAGGGTTAACCTTTCCAGGTCCCCTCCTGAATTTTTGCATACATGTTTAAAACACCGTTATCAACAATCCTGCTAAATTTCATATTTTAATTCAGGGGATAACGGTCTGAAAAACCTGACCTTAGATAAAAAAGTGATAAAATTGCGTGTAAAGGGTTAACCTTTCCAGGTCCCCTCCTGAATTTTTGCATACATGTTTAAAACACCGTTATCAACAATCCTGCTAAATTTCATAATTTAATTCAGGGGATAACGGTCTGAAAAACCTGACCTTAGATAAAAAAAGTGATAAAATTGCTTGTAAAGGGTTAACCTTTCCAGGTCCCCTCCTGAATTTTTGCATACATGTTTAAAACACCGTTATCAACAATCCTGCCAAATTTCATAATTTAATTCAGGGGATAACGGTCTGAAAAACCTGCCCTTAGATAAAAATAGTGATAAACTTGCGTGTAAAGGGTTAACCTTTCCAGGTCCCCTCCTGAACTTTTGCATACATGTTTAAAACACCGTTATCAACAATCCTGCTAAATTTCATAATTTAATTCAGGGGATAACGGTCTGAAAAACCTACCCTTAGATAAAAAAAAGTGACAAACTTGCGTGTAAAGTGTTAACCTTTCCAGGTCCCCTCCTGAATTTTTAAGTTGGTTTGTACAATTGCATTCGATGAGATTTCCAGGTCCCCTCCTGAACTTTTGCATACATGTTTAAAACACCGTTATCAACAATCCTGCTAAATTTCATAATTTAATTCAGGGGATAACGGTCTGAAAAACCTGACCTTAGATAAAAAAAGTGATAAAATTGCGTGTAAAGGGTTAACCTTTCCAGGTCCCCTCCTGAATTTTTGCATACATGTTTAAAACACCGTTATCAACAATCCTGCTAAATTTAATATTTTAATTCAGGGGATAACGGTCTGAAAAACCTGACCTTAGATAAAAAAGTGATAAAATTGCGTGTAAAGGGTTAACCTTTCCAGGTCCCCTCCTGAACTTTTGCATACATGTTTAAAACACCGTTATCAACAATCCTGCTAAATTTCATAATTTAATTCAGGGGATAACGGTCTGAAAAACCTGACCTTAGATAAAAAAAGTGATAAAATTGCGTGTAAAGGGTTAACCTTTCCAGGTCCCCTCCTGAATTTTTGCATACATGTTTAAAACACCGTTATCAACAATCCTGCTAAATTTCATATTTTAATTCAGGGGATAACGGTCTGAAAAACCTGACCTTAGATAAAAAAGTGATAAAATTGCGTGTAAAGGGTTAACCTTTCCAGGTCCCCTCCTGAATTTTTGCATACATGTTTAAAACACCGTTATCAACAATCCTGCCAAATTTCATAATTTAATTCAGGGGATAACGGTCTGAAAAACCTGCCCTTAGATAAAAATAGTGATAAACTTGCGTGTCCAGGTCCCCTCCTGAACTTTTGCATACATGTTTAAAACACCGTTATCAACAATCCTGCTAAATTTCATAATTTAATTCAGGGGATAACGGTCTGAAAAACCTGACCTTAGATAAAAAAAGTGATAAAATTGCTTGTAAAGGGTTAACCTTTCCAGGTCCCCTCCTGAATTTTTGCATACATGTTTAAAACACCGTTATCAACAATCCTGCCAAATTTCATAATTTAATTCAGGGGATAACGGTCTGAAAAACCTGCCCTTAGATAAAAATAGTGATAAACTTGCGTGTAAAGGGTTAACCTTTCCAGGTCCCCTCCTGAACTTTTGCATACATGTTTAAAACACCGTTATCAACAATCCTGCTAAATTTCATAATTTAATTCAGGGGATAACGGTCTGAAAAACCTACCCTTAGATAAAAAAAAGTGACAAACTTGCGTGTAAAGTGTTAACCTTTCCAGGTCCCCTCCTGAATTTTTAAGTTGGTTTGTACAATTGCATTCGATGAGATTTCCAGGTCCCCTCCTGAACTTTTGCATACATGTTTAAAACACCGTTATCAACAATCCTGCTAAATTTCATAATTTAATTCAGGGGATAACCGTCTGAAAAACCTGCCCTTAGATAAAAATACCGATAAACTTGCGTGTAAAGGGTTAACCTTTCCAGGTCCCCTCCTGAATTTTTGCATGCATGTTTATAACACCTTTATCTACAACTGTGCCAAATTTCATATTTTAATTTAGGGGATAACGGTCTAAAAAACCTGCCATTAGATAAAAAAAGTGATATACTTGCGTGGAAAGGGTTAACCTTTCCAGGTCCCCTCCTGAATTTTTGCATGCATGTTTATAACACCATTATCTACAACTGTGCCAAATTTCATATTTTAATTTAGGGGATAACGGTCTAAAAAACCTGCCATTAGATAAAAAAAGTGATATACTTGCGTGGAAAGGGTTAACCTTTCCAGGTCCCCTCCTGAATTTTTGCATGCATGTTTATAACACCTTTATCTACAACTGTGCCAAGGGCAGGATATTCAGACCGTTATCCCCTGAATTAAATTATGAAATTTAGCAGGATTGTTGATAACGGTGTTTTAAACATGTATGCAAAAATTCAGGAGGGGACCTGGAAAGGTTAACCCATTACACGCAAGTTTATCACTATTTTCATCTAAGGGCAGGTTTTTCAGACCGTTATCCCCTGAATTAAATTATGAAATTTGGCAGGATTGATGATAACGGTGTTTTAAACATGTTTACAAAAATTCAGGAGGGGACCTATAAAGGTTAACCCTTTACACGCAATTTTATCACTTTTTTTGATCTAGGTCAGGTTTTTCAGACCGTTATCCCCTGAATTAAATTTTGAAATTTGGCAGGATTGTTGATAACGGTGTTTTAAAGATGTATGCAAAAATTCAGGAGGGGACCTATAAAGGTTAACCCTTTTCACGCAATTTTATCACTTTTATTTAACTAAGGTCAGGTTTTTCAGACCGTTATCCCCTGAATTAAATTATGAAATTTGGCAGGATTGTTGATAACGGTGTTTTAAACATTTATGCAAAAATTCAGGAGGGGACCTGTAAAGGTTAACCCTTTACACGCAAGTTTATCACTTAGGTTTAACTAAGGGCAGGTATTTCAGACCGTTATCCCCTGAATTAAATTATGAAATTTAGCAGGATTGGTGATAACGGTGTTTTAAACATGTGTGCAAAAATTCTGGATGGTATCTGGAAAGGTTAACCCTTTACACGCAAATTTATCGCTTGTTTTATGTAGGCTGCTACATTTATTTACATCTTTGTTATTTGCACGGATTTCAAGTTTTCCCATCATAGAATACTAATTATTATATAAATATATATAGTTTTTGCTTAATTTTATTATTTAATTCAAGTTTAAAAGCAAAAATAAAATTTAAAAATTTTCGGACACTGTTCAACTGGGCAACTGTAATTCGAGTGAGTCTGAGTTTGAGTTCGGGTAGAACTTCAGCCAGGTACAAAAATTTATTGTCACCCTCAGCATTGTTATGATTTATTAAAAGTTGTGTGGGAGCAGCGCGGCATGTTTTCTTAATATTTTCTTAAGAAATGCATTATGCAAAAACATTTTTTACACCTTCTATTATCTATTCTATAAATAGAATTTGTGTGCTAATATAGAGGTACGGGTGTCTAGCAAATGCTAATTCGAACGTTTTTAAAAAAATTTTAAATGCAAACCTAAAATCAAGTGTCCAGTCACTGCATTATAAATATTATTGAAATTCCATTATCGGACGCCTATTCAGTAACCTTAAAGAGGTTCAAAAAATGATTATACAGTAGACAAATGTCCTTCCAAAGAATATTATGTTTACTTTTTCGGCTAATGGTAACATTTGTGTACCTATGGTAATCTACCCCTATCAAAGAATCCCCGAAAAAATTGTAAAATGTATAAACCCTCAATGGGGTGTTAACCGGAACAATAATGGGTGAATCACATCTGAAACATTTTACGAATACATAGCCAATGTATTTATCCTCATCTTGTGAAAAATAACATCAAATTTCCATTCATTCATTTTTAGGGATGAAATACAATGCGATGAATGCAAAAAGTATTTTCATAAACTATATGTTGTGTACCAAAAAACCATTTTTTATTTTAAATTATACCTTTATAAGCCAAGATTATGTTTTAAATAAATACATTTTCATTGAAAAAAATTTTTCTGGTCATCTTTAACCCTGTCCAACCATTGAGCCATAACCTGTCCGATAACTGAAAAACTGTCCGGTAACTGTACTTATTTGCATACTTTTATTATAATTTCTTTTTTTAAAAATCGGGTTGTCAGAATCAAAAATTTAAATACGCAACGTTAACATGCAAGATCGAACTTATGTAAAACTAAATTTGGTGAAGATATAATACGAAATAGGAGAGATATGAATTTTATAAAAAATAATTTGCTTAACTGTCCGATAACTATATGCTTTACCCTATGTGATTTTCATCTGACGGTCGGGTGAACATTGCATATTGGTTTATTTTTTATATTCGAATATAAATCAATTATAACCGAAATACAATAACGACAGACATGTTTCGATCTTATTAGATCTCATCAGTGACGTATAGCTGTGAATTTGGTTATAATTGACTTGATGTTTACCTTATTAGCATTTTATTAATTACTTACCTTTATTAGTAAAATTATATAAGGTAAAAACATCAAGTCAATTATAACCAAATTTACAGCTATGCGTCACTGATTAGATCTAATAAGATCGAAACAACAATTCTGTCATTAATTAAATAAAATTCACGGGTTATTGGATTGCAATAAAACTAAATGTCTATTTGTCTACTGTTTCGGCTATTTTATATAAACCATCATCGGGACTGAAAAAGGAAGAGAAGAGAAAATATTAACGGAAAGAACATTAAAAATTAATATGATCTCACACTTACCGAACAAAACAAGATTGGAAAATGTTATTTAATATAAAAGTGAATTGGAAATCGAAAATTAAAATAAACTAATAAATAAAATATGATTATGAATAATTATAAAACTGTAAGTAAAAATTTTAACAAATGTCAATTTTTAATAAATAAATTTTGACTGAAAAAAAAATAGTTGAAAAATCTAATGTAAAATAATCGTTAAAAATGCAAAAATAAAGTGAGTGTGAGACCAATTAACAAAGCTCAAAAATAAACCAAAAGAAACAATAGAAAAGGGATAAAAATTAAAAATACATCAAGAAAACATATTAAACTAAACAAAGATACCTTATAGAGAACAAACAATATCTTAAAATTAGTTACAAATGGGTTAAGGAGGATAAACCTCTATTTTCCGTAGGTAAGTTCTTAGTAGGTTTTTATATCCTACATTAATATAACCATAATCAGTTTGTTTATTAACGTTGTTCTCTGTAGTTGATATGTAAGCAGCTTTCAGAAATGTTCTTTTTTGATAGTTAGGTTCAAGATTAAGGATACTAACATCATCGAGATCAAAATGGTGTAAACCCATAGACATATGTTCAGCCAAACCCGTTTTCTTCGAACCAGTTCTAATGTCATATTGGTGTTGCTTGATTCTGGTTAGTAGCTTTTGTTTAGTTTGACCAATATAATATAAAGAATCAGTTACATTCTACACTATAATATAAGGTTATTATTATCTAAGGTAGGTAATTTGTCATTTGTTCTTGAAAATAACAATCTACCAAGTGAAAAACCGATTACTAAAAACTAAAAACACTTTACTGGTCCTGAGAGATGCGCTCAATACACTATAAATCCTCTTGGACAACCAAGGATGGTATGTGATTTTACAAAATTTGTTTGGAATAGTTTCATCTAACTGAGGAGCAATAGTAGTGATGCGATGTACATATATTGTCTGTGAACAAAGCACAATCAATCAATCTAGTAGGGAAACCATTCTTCAAAAGTTGTGATTTAAACTCAAGAAGTCTAGTAACAACAATGTTTGCAGGAACGCAGTTAATTATTCTATTTTTTAATGCAAATACAACACTCATTTTTTGCTTAAGTGGGTGGGCAGAGTTAAAATTAAGAAGCCTATCTGTGGAGGAAGGTTTTCGGTAAACATCAGTACTTAAACTACCATCAATGTGTTTCTCTATTATTAAATCAAGATAGGAAATTTTATTGTTGGTAACGTATCAAAAGAATTAAAAATTGATAAACAGTTATCAAGCTCATGGGATGGTACTGCAGTTAAAATGTCGTCCACATATTATAACAACAAAAAGGGGAGATCAAATTTTAACATACCGAAAAGGTTAAAAAGTAGATCATTCATCACAAAGTTAGAAAAGATGGGGCTATAAGGTTCACCCATAGCTGAACCCACCAAATGAGAATAAATTTACCTTGAAAACTAAAATAGCTATTATCAAATATAGTGGAAACCATCTCCATGAACATAACGGATGGTATGGTAGTAAATGGAAAGATTATGTCCCAGTTGTTAATAAGTGATGAAATGAATAACTCCTTTGAGATGTTAGTGAATAGTGACACAGCATCAAAAGAGACCAACACGTAATCTTCTGGTAAGTTGGTTTGTACAATTGCATTGGATGAGATTTCTTTTTACTATATTCTGTCATTGTTGTATTTTGGTTATAATTGATTTATTTTCGAATTTCTACAATTCTTACCAACTAGTTAAGTTGCGCCACTTTGACCTCGCAAAGGGTCTCTGATTGAAGGTTTATTCTCAACACATTTAGTACTGTAGTATAATGACATGTCTTCACGACCTATCGGAAAAGTGCTTCCACAACACAACCGTGTGTTTATTTTATATACTGATATGTTTAACATACTGACTATTTATTTAAAATACTGACCATTTATTTAAAATACTGACCATTAGAGACGGTCATTGCTTTGCAGCTAACACAGTTCAAACCTGGGGAGAGTCAAACTTTCTTATGACCAAGTCTCCGTGCTTCGGAGAGCACGTTAAGCCGGCGCCGGCGGTCCCCCTGAGTTGACGAATTGCCAGCGTTAACAAAAAACAGGGCTACAGGCACATCTGAATGCTAGCCTAGCAAGCTGCTACCGGATGTAAAACAACTTCTAGTCCAAAATCGATCTGCGGACTACTCACCAACCCGTCTGGCCAGCGTGGTGAGTTATGGCCAAACCAACCTCCATAATATGGAGAGGCTAATGGCCAGCAGTGGGCGGAAAAGGCTGATAAAGAAGAAGAATACTGACCATTTATTTAAAATATTGATCGTTTCATTAAAATACTGAGTAAAAATATTTTAAAATACTGACCAAATAAATACATACAACCCAATTTGTTTGACGGCAAGTGTGATCGCAAGTGTTGCGCATGCACTTAGCTAATACGCTGTAGGATAGACCAGGGACAATTCAAAACTCTTTCGATAAAATTGCTGCCTGTAACAACAATTTGAACTGAACATATTTATATGACAGTATGCCTTAATTGAACCTTAGTTATCTAACTAGAAATGGATAAGGTTATAGTGGCATTATCTGCATTACAAAAAACACCAGAGGGCAATAATTTATAAAGTCAGAGCCGGGGCAGTTGTAACATTGAATGGGGTCAGTTGTAACACTATAATATAGCAGAATAAAGAAAATAAATGTTTTTACATACTACTTATTTATTGAAAAAATTACAGAATATGGTCATTTATAGATATTATGAAATTAAAAATCAACATTTGTTGATACCGTCAAAACTCTCTAAATCGACCTCTCTTTAATTTGAAATATTCTCTAAATCGAATTATTTATTTGGCCCGTCCAACTAACTTACAATCCAATTCTTACTCTCTAATTTGAACTCCCCCTAATTAGAACAAATTTTAATACATTATGAGAATTCGATTTAGAGAGTTTTGACTGTATTACACCTCTTCACACACCTCTTCTGTCTTTGTAATATCAAGAAATTTTGATTTTTAATTTATTATACCTACTCTGCACAGATAGTGTTACGATCAATGTTATCGAAAATAATACTAAGGGCATAACATCAAAATTTTACTTAATCGGTCTTAATCAGTCTCATTATTATTTACAGCAATAACTAAGCCGAAATTTTATTATCTTTCATTAAGAGCGCGCTGCAAATTTTGAAGCAAAAACACGTTTCAACAGATGGCGCGCCCTAAAATATTAATCGTTTTTACTTATCTTTTCACCAATATAGAATTTTAATAATTTATAAAAGTCATATGAATAAACAATAACTTATTTAGGCAATGAGGAAGTTTGAGCTTCCAATGTTGAATATTTAAAAGTATATTCCAAAAAGATAATAATCATATTTGAAAATATTGAATATTTTTAAAAATATTTAACTTTGAAAGTTTAAACTTCCTCATGCCTACATTAGTTATCGTTTATTCAACTCGTGTCTAGAGACAGTATATTTTGTTTTTGATCCTGAATCCTTACGCATGCGCATTTGTTTAAGAACCTTAAGAAAATCAAATGTAATTTTGACAGCTGTCAAATTACGTCAAAGTAGTACGTTTATTATTTAAATTATTAAATTATTTCCCTCTATAATAATAGACCGTAAACGGTAATACTACTAATTGTTTAGTAGTTTCAGTGTAAAATTTGTGATTACAAATGTAAATAAAAGGACAATTATTAAAAAAATCACTTTAAAGCTCATATAAGCGAAAAGCCGTCTTTAAATTACCACATTTAAATTATTTCCTTCTACAATAAACTGGCGTTCATAATAATTAATATAATATATTTAATATTTTTAAATATAATATATTTAATATATTATATTAAATAATTAATTTGTTAACTTTAAAGACGGCTTTTCGCCTGTATGAGTTTTAAAGTGATTTTTTTAATAATTGTCCTTTTATTTACATTTGTGATCACAAATTTCACACTAAAACTACTAAACAATTAGTAGTATTATAGTTTAAGGTCTATTATTATAGAAGGAAATAATTTAAATAATAAACGTACTACTTTGACGAAATTTGACAGCTGTCAAAATTACATTTGATTTTTTTAAGTACAAAAAAGAAACAAATGCGCATGCGTAAGGATTCAGGATCAAAAACAAAATATACTGTCTCTAGACACGAGTGTTTATTCATATGACTTTTATAAATTATTATAATTCTGTATTGGTGAACAGATAAGTATAAAAGATTAATATTTTAGGGCGCGCCATCTGTTGAAACATGTTTTTGCACCAAAATTTGCAGCGCGCTCTTAAACACTATATCGTCGGCTTAATCTGCAAATCGCGTAACTCCAATATACCAAATTATACAGGGGGACAAAAAGTTGCGAGATTTACTTGGGAATTTAAACGCGTGTGGACATACGTGAAAAACAAAATTCAATATTACAAAGTTAATAATTTTTTGGGATTTACGTGATTTGCATAGGGACATAGGTTATTTTTTTCCGCAACAGATAGCACCAAAATGTCAATTTCGACCAAAAGTGGACTTACGAGATTTGCAGATTAAGCCGACGATATGTTTTACTTTTAATAATTAACGAATTATGGAAATACTTACATTTTCGTTCAACTTTGTTGTCAAATGTTTGATGAAAAATATTAAGCTGTGTTACATTATCACATTTTGATCACACTTTCGTCACACAAAAAGTAGCGCGTGTCACATTTTCAATCACACTTTTCGTTCAACTTTTGAATAATCATGCGCATTGCTGCAAAACTTAACAATACCAACCAACAAAATACACGAAACAAAATTAAACAGTTGATTTTGACACTAGTAACTTTGGTAGTGGGCTGCAAAGGTTGGCTACGGAAATTTCGTGAAGTATGTTTTCAATTTAGTTGCCAGCTTCACTACAAACATATCCCCACCCAAAAATTTTCATTACACTTTCAAACCAATGTTTGACAAGAAAGTTGAATGAAAAATGTAACCAAAGTGTGATAGTGTCACACAAGCTTTAAAAGTTATATTTTGAGCTTTCGATCTAGCATTTAGACCTTCTTAAGAAAATTACAATTAATTTAATTAATAATAAACCAATCTTAAACACTATACTTTACTCTTAAGGAATCTGGCTATTTTAGACATTTCAAAAAATCATTTTTTTATTAATTTTCTGCAAGTAGGTAAATAGGTACATCATTTGGAAAATATTCCCAAAAAGTTTTAAGTAAATGTAATTAAAATTGTGGAATCTATCCATCTCCAATGTATTGTTACAACTGTCCCCGTCACATCTTTTTGAAAATTTGTCGTCATAACGTCCAAATTAAACAATTTAAATAAAAAATAATTACACCCATTTGAACCCCGATAACCAAAGTTTTTTACATTAAAAACTATAATAACATATTATAGTTTTGTATTTAAAATATCAAATTAACAACAAAAATACTTACTTTTGGACTAAAAAACACAATGTGCCCTCTTGTACGCGTATGATGGACTTGAAGCGACACCAAATTTTGACGGTTATGTTCCGACTCCGACAGGAAAGCCGCGTCCTTTTCTCCATGTACGCCCTCGGCTATCTTTATTAGTTTTTGAAATATTACCGTTGTTTCAACTGCCCCCCGTTTCAACTGACCCCCGGTCTAGTCTACTATGCTGTAGTAAATAATAAGAATATATTGTTGTATCCAAAAGTTAGCTAATGAGGTCGGATGATGATTTTTGTTATAAATTTTAATTTGTCAGTTGTATGACGGAAATTGGGAGCAATTTTTGGGATGAAGAAGTGATATCTTGTTACTTTCAACACATCCATTTACACATTTTGTTTGATTGTCAATGTTTGGTGTACTGGTGATGCTTGTACAAGCAATAAGTGATTTATCTGCAAGAACAAGAAAATTTGAAATTCAAATAAATAGCGCCAATAAAGCGGAAACTTGCTTTGGTTATAAAAATTTGTATGCGCAGTGTTGGTAGGTGATTTTACGTGGCTGAGAACGGGCGAGCCGTTTTGAAAATAGACGCTCGCAGGTGATTTTTGGTGATTTTTGTAAATCACAGATTTGATTTACGTTACATTTGAAAGCGGATGATTGATATTCCTGCGATTTTATTTGCACATTGCAAGATTTGAGGTTAGTTTGGACCATATGTGTTCAAGCATCTGTTATTTATCGCTTGACGTTTGTGTCAGCAACATCCGAAATTGCTCTCGTTTTTAATTTTATTCAAGCAAATAAATTACTTTTTGATTTATCCGACTCTTTAGTTGACTTCATAGAACTCACTAACTGTAGATCTGTGGTCTGGGTAGAAGCGAAACGGCTTAAAGTTATCTGGGCACTATTATTGTTTCGAGTGGTGTACATCGGGGTGAGATCCTGCTCCCGACAAATTAATGGGAAAGGGTTGAACTTTTGCATCACGACAATATTTTATATGCAACTTTAAAATTAATATAATATAATATAATACAATTATAAATGTAGGTAATTCTGAAGAATCAAGAGAGGATTAAACTAAAATGGGAGAACAGGAATCAACCTCCGATGATTACTTTGCTTATGAAAAATGGATATTAAAAGTTTTTGGATTAAGAAGCTCTCCATACATTTTATACAGAATATATGGAATGTTATTTTTGGTTACACTGACAATACACCAAATGCTAGTATTAATTAATATTTCAACACTAATGGATTCTTTCGATTACCTGATTTTTAATATACTTATTGCAGTTGGTACAAATACCAGTAAGAAATTTTCAAATTTAATGTAAATATTTTGCTTGAAGTGCTGTTATAAAAGATATAATTATCTTAAATTTGTTTAATATTGAAATGTACTAAAAGTGGATTTCATAGGGTGTCTCGCAAATATGCAAACATGGCTTTAATCACAGATGGCTGGGTCCAAACTAAGACATTTTAACTCAACTTACTTTCGTGTGTACATGTACAAATTGTCGTCTATTAAAGTGGTTGAAGAAGGGAGAACATTTGGGTGACGTTGCTAAAATTTAATTTTGAGAAATTTCAAAAATTATAGGAAAAGATAATTTTTTGCATTTTGTTGTATTAGTATTGTTTTAAGTTTGAGTTTCGTGTGAGCATAGCAGCTCGATCAATTTTTCATATAGAGAAAAAGAATGGTGCTGAATACCATATTCCTAGAGACGGACAACCATTGAGCGCGTTAATATACGATTTTGTGAATTTTTCGAATTTCGAGTAAATGGTAATTTTTTTTATATCGGAAAACACGTTATTTCGAGTGTTGGATGGTCGTTGAGTCGATTTGTATGAGTGGTTATCGTTTTGAAACTAATCAATCCTGGATGATCGTGGAAAAATTGAAATTGATTATTAAATTTTAACGGCATGTTTAAAAAAACATGGTTAAAAATTCTCCACCTGGCACTTTTCTTCAAATCGGATCGTGCGGGAGCATGTGACGGCGCATAGTGGTTTAAAATCCCAAAAACCTGGCCATAATATGAAAGCGTTCTTCAATTTGAATGAAATTTGGTATACTAAGGTTTTAGAGGTCGCTGATTACGAGTAAAAGTCGAAATTACAAAAAAAAAAATGGCGGATCGAATATGGCGGACGTATGTATTTGAAATTATTAGATATAGCCAAAATTTGAAAAATGTGCTCTGAGAAGCCTGTCTTCCCTGATCCTGAGCGTTTGTCATAAATATGTTGGTTTATCCTTGTGAACAGCCTCTGTTTAGTTTGGCCTATGTACGTCGATCCACAGCTACACTGTATACTGTAGATCAGCGGTCGGCAACCTTTTAGGTATTGCGGACCACTAAATTGGCAATTTAAATTTCGCGGACCACTAACTTTTTAATTGTTCACTTTTATCACTAAATATTTTTGAATAACTTTTTTTTTAACCCTATGTCATAATTAACCGAACTTATTCAATCCCACACTTACATTTACTCCGAGCAACATGCGAGGAATATATTTTTTACATACAGGGTGTCCCCGCACTCACTTTACATAACTTAGGTGGTGATAGAGGACACTTTTCTAAGAACAATTTTTAACAAAAATTTTTTTCTAAATTCAAACCCTTGGAAGTTAGGCCTCTTTAAAGCAAATATTTTAATTTCCACCTTCACATGGCCATAGCCCCGAAAGTATTGATTTTTCAGTAAAAATAGTTTAATACTTTTTTAAAGAGCGTGAAATAATCTACAAACTAGATTCAAACTATTTCTTGTCTAAAATCAACGGTTTTCGAGTTATGAATTAAAGTAAGTTAAAAAATGTCGAAAAATTTGAGCTTTTCTTTTTTTTGGTATTTTTCAAACCCTGAATCTTTTAAACGAAACATTTTACAAAAAATCTGACGCCCCATTCCGGATAGGAAATTTAACGGACTACAACTTTTGTCTAGTAAACATTTTTGAGAAACCAATTCATTTCACAGAAAATTAGAAAATAATAAGCAAGGCAGCCACAAAAATTAAATTCTCAAAATTTTATTTTTTTTGAAAAATTATTTTATTAATTGATTTTAAACTATTAGATTATTTAAGTAAATGTTGAAAATGACCACCCTCATTTTCAATACACAGTCGTGCTCGTTTTAAAATATGCTTTATAGTATTATTTATAAAATTTCCTTTTTTTAAAAAACCATTATAGCAGGGGTGGTCAACAAGGTCGAGGGATTGACCGGTCGATCACGAGGCCAATTTTGGTCAATCGGTGAGTGTGAAAAGTGTCAAAAATTCGAATTTCTGCGATTAAAAGTGTCGAAAAATCGCCTTTTTTCGATTTGTTTCGACAAACATCTGTTAAAACAATCACAACTGTGTATTGAAAATGAGGGTGGTCATTTTCAACAATTTCTTTATTAATGTAATAATTTAAATTAATTAATAAAATAATTTTTCAAAAAAAATAAAAATTTTGTGAATTAAAATTTATGTTTTGTAGCTGCCTTGTTTTTTTTGGGTCCGTTAAGTTGGCCCCCCCCAGTTAATATTTTTTCTCCAAAAGCTAGCTCCCGAATCCTTATAGCTAGCACCAGCTAGCACCCAAGTATGAAAGCTAGCACCATTATAGTTTTTCCACAAATCGATATTGAAACCGGGGGGGGCCAACTTAACGCTAGCCCCCCCAGTTAATATTTTTTCTCTAAAAGCTAGCTCCCGAATCCTTATAGCTAGCACCAGCTAGCACCCAAGTATAAAAGCTAGCACCGTTATAGTTTTTCCACAAACCGCAACTGAAACCGGGGGGGGCCAACTTAACGTTAATTTGGCCCCCCCCAGTTAATATTTTTTCTCCAAAAGCTAGCTACCGAATCCTTATAGCTAGCACCAGCTAGCACCCAAGTATAAAAGCTAACACCGTTATAGTTTTTCCACAAATCGATATTGAAACCGATGCCTTCGGTCCTGACGGACGCGCATGAATGGATTAACGAGATTCCATTTGTTTATAGGATAGGCTGCCGACAAACTGCACGAATATGTAGATAGCGAGTTATTATTGTGGGTAAAATGTTACCTTACTATAGAACAATACTTTGCATAATTCTAGCGCATTTCGTTACTTAAAAAATGAGTTTATCTGAGGTTCATGTCGCTGCCCCCCCCCAAATCGAATTTTGGGGTGAATTTGGTGTCAATCGTTAGAGCTTCGTTAGAGCCTAAATGAGCTTTCATTATTGGTTTAGGATTACTTTTTGAAATCGAAACAAAAATTTTACGCTCTAACGTCTGACCCTAATTTCACCAAAAACTTCAAAAATATAACGAAAATAGAAAAACACGTCTACCCCCTCCCCCAATATTTCGCGAATAACTCCACTACGGTTGAGGCTCAAACCAAAAAATGGAAACTCTAACGATGCTTTAACGTTTGACACCAATTTCACCCCAAAATTCAAATAAAGAGGGAAAATAGAAAAACAAGACTAAGACCCCCCCCCCAAAAAAGAAAAAAGATTACCAGCAAGAAGTTAATCGTTTGTGGAAGGAGGCAAAGCTTTTGCTGCATATAGAGCATTCTTATCGGTAAATTTAGTGCATTTAATTTTTTGTTTTATAGCTGCCTTGTTTATTATTTTCTGATTTTCTGTGAAATGGATTGGTTTTTTCAAAAATTTTTACTAGACAAAAGTTGTAGTCCGTTAAATTTCCTATCCGGAATGGGGCGTCAGATTTTTTGTAAAATGTTTCGTTTAAAAGATACAGGGTTTTGAATAAAACCAAAAAAAAAGAAAGCTCAAATTTTTCGACATTTTTTAACTTACTTTAATTCATAACTCGAAAGCCGTTGATTTTAGATAATAAAAGCGTTAATTATAGTTTGTAGATTATTTTACGTTCTTTAAAAAAGCACTAAACCATTTTTACCGCAAAATCAATATTTTCGGCGCTATGGCCACGTGAAGGTGTAAATTAAAAAAAATGCTTTAAATAGGCCTAACTCTCGAGGGTTTGAATTTAGAAAAAAATTTTTGTTAAATATTGTTCTTAGAAAAGTGTCCTCTATCACCACCTAAGTTATGTAAAGTGAGTGCGGGGACACCCTGTATAACCAGTTGTTATTTTAGAACTTTTGAGACCCTCTTCTAAATATTTTCACTACATCTGTAACCTACTGTAGGTAGGAGTAACAGGAGTGATTTTCAACTTTCGGCACATGGAGGGGGTAAGGTCCCGCTCATTAGCGCCGCAGGCGACTTTTTTTTTGAAAATACTATCTATTTTATGTAGCAATATAGCACATTAAAACCTAGTTTTAATTCCCAATCTATATAATTATATACTTGTCATAAAATTAGGTCCATCAAATTTTCACCAAATGCTGCTATTTAACTAGAAATTCCCCGTGAACTTTTGAGGTTGGATCTTTTTGATTTTTAACTCTTTTACCTAATGAACCTTCGCAATTCTTGTACCAATGAGCTTCAATTTTGATAATTAATACAATCTAAACATCAGCAAACCTTTAAATCTAGCCAAGCAGTTGTAATTTTATATTGGTTAAATTTCAATTTTATTTCTCACTTTTTTAATAATTAAAATAAAATATTTTTATTTATTTTTAGAGCTGAATTTTGAGGCGTCTTCGAAAATCCGCCATTGTAGACAGCTAAAAACAATTTGTTTTTTAATTAAAAATTTTATTAAATGACAACTGCCAAAAGGAACATTGCAAGTTTTTTTTATTTATGAACGATTTCATGGCAAAAAAGTAGATGGAAAGAACTTCTCATATAAGAATTTACTGCAAAATTTCTACTTATAAAGTGAAATTTGTCAGAAAACGTTTTAAAATTCACAAGGGTGAAAAACCTTATTATTAAGGCCTATTAAATATTTATTATTATTAAAAAAGTAAAATGTAATCAATTTCCTAAGAAAATGTATTCTAAAAATAATATACATACTTCTATTTGTTTAAAGAATTAGCTAAAGTTAATATATTTACAATATTTAGTTACAAAATAAATTTCATTTCCTTCCGATGAATCTTCGGATGACTCCAATGAATCGCTTTTACTTCTTCTAACTCCTTTATTTACGGGTTTCGCAAATTTAGATGTGAACCAATTACCGGTAAAAGAAGTATCTACATTATTTATAAAGGATTCTTATTGATTTTATATTTTCAAATTTAAACTTACATAAGGTTTATCACCCTTGTGAATTTTAAAACGTTTTCTGACAAATTTCACTTTATAAGTGGAAATTTTGCAGTAAATTCTTATATGAGAAGTTCTTTCCATCTACTTTTTTGCCATGAAATCGTTCATAAATTAAAAAAACTTGCAATGTTCCTTTTGGCAGTTGTCGCAATCTTGAATATCTACGAAAGCATTATGTTAACTATTAAACTGTGTAAATGTACATATAAAACATACAGAAAATACGATGAATTAATTTTCAATAATTGTAACATGTCTAACAAGGGCAAGGCCAACCCTTCCCCTCACAGATCTGCACCAAAATTTGTATACGATTACAACCCAATTAGAAGTCAACTTGATGAAAGTTTAAAGACGCGAAACTCAAAAATTTGTTTAAAAAGTTTTTTAATTTTTAATTGGTAAAGTTGACAAAACGTACTGTAGTGGTAGTTCAAATGTACCGAACATAAAAATTATATCAGTGACGTATCATAACCTCAAATAATAATTAATAACCTCGACATGAATAATAATTTATTCAATATAACAAATTTAGTATTTCAACTTTGAAGTAGTAGGTAGGTACCTAATTACACACGGTAAGCAAAATTGAGTGAATTTTGTTTCGATAATTTTTATTTACATTGCAGTTTGAAAAAATAGTACTATTTATTGCAGCAGTACAAAGCACAAACCATTGCAATAAAAATTATATTCAACGCTATAGTAAGTAGGTATATATGATTTATTATTATATTTATTCACTCTCAATTTCCTCAGTGACAAATTTATGCCAACTGCTGTTTGCCGATACAAAATTTAAGTTTGACCAGTATCGTCTGTAATAATTGGTTCTTTTGGATTGTATCTTGGGTGTCACTACCAGTAGCGTGTCTTGTAGGATTCATCTATATGTATAATATGGTGGCTTACACATATGCAGTCATTATGAAGAAACCGTTGAAGTGTGTCGAATGACCCCAGGATTAGTGCCCCAATTGTTTAAAATGTACGACAATGATTACCTGTAAAGAAAAGCAAATTACAAACACAATCATCTACATTATTTATAAAGCATTCTTTACTTCAACTTTCACATTCAAATGGTTTTTCGCCGGTGGGTGTGTTTTAAAATGGTTTTGCAAAACTGTAATTTCTGATGCTTCATATCGCAAAGTTCGCTGTGAAATCTGATCTGAAATGTTTTTTCCGTCTCATTTGTTGAATCGGTGTTTGAATCGGTGGGAAATTAAAAAAACTTGCAAATTTCCTTATCGTAGCAATTTGTAACTACGAAACCATTATGTTAACTAGTTAGTATTTGTAAAACTTACAGAAAGTACGATAAATTAATTCTCAGTAATTGTAACATGTCTAAGTAACATATTAACTAGTTATTTGAGCGATTTTACGAGAATTATTTCTGTAACAAAAAGTGAGGTTAAATAGTTCAAATATTCAAATCGAAATAATTCAAATTTGGGTATATCTATTGCATTGAAACTTACCAGTTATATTCCTTATTAGTGCATTGTTGGTGCTATATGAATCTCATAGCTAAGAAATCTCTCGTTTTCGAATTATTCTTTGCGCTCAGTATTTTCCCATGTTAATTTTGCATTGTTTGGATTCAAACATGGCCGCAATGAAAGCTGCTATCTGCTGCCGCCATGCACTAATGGCCCGTATTACTGACCACAAAGTGTAGGTAGGAAAGTCAGTTTCACACCAGGTAAGGTGAACAAGTCATGTTCACAATAGCCAGGATGGGTAAATACTCAGATGCCAGGATGGTTGCATAGCAACTGGCGCTTATTTTTATAAAGTGTTAAAAATAATTGCAAAATTGTAACAGTAACAAAGTGCGTATTACAATTTGACGTCGTTGAGGGTTCGCACCATTTTCGAGGCTAATCTACTATTGCTGAATGTTAGATATTCATCTTTCTCAGCTCACTAGTCGTTGGAGTATGTCCTTAACTCTTCTTTTAATCGGTTACGTAGTTGGTTGACGCGTGAGTGATCATTGGGGTGTTAGAGAAGGATCATGTTCATGGGCCACAATTATACAGAAATATATTGAAATTTATTATAAAACTTTAGTGTCATATTCTTAAGATGATATACTTACGAAAAGAAATGTTTTATTGAAGGTTTTAAAGGTAGTTCTCCCCTTAAATTAATTAACATTTAAGATTTAAATTATGGTAAAAATTATAACGGAGGTAAAATGACATATGTCTTATTTTGGATCCCAATATCTGTGGATAAATCATATTCCCATATTTGTTTCACCTACTGTACATTCATTGAATTCTTAATCTTAGTTTTCAGTACCTCAGTACCTCAGTACCTGTGAAAGTTGTTAATTAGAAACGTTTACTTTCAGTTTTAATTATTAACTATTACTCTTACTGGAACCGATCAAACATAGATACCTTGTTTGAAAAAGTGACTGAACTTAACACTCTTTCAAATTGTAATAACATAATCGATGGAAATGGTTTTATGGCAAAATATAAGAATTTGATAAGGAAACAGGTAAGCAAGACAAAATAATATATTTTTATGCGATATAATAATACATTGTAGACATTTCATTATAACTAAATATCAATAAGAGAAATTTTACTTTTAACAATTATTTTCTTTTACTCTTTAATACGTTGACATTGTTAATTCTTAGCACTTAATCGATTTAAAATCAAGTCTACAAACTTGGATTCGCGGACAGATACTTAAACTCTGCAATTCCGTTGACGACCAGCCAATAGTGGAGATGACGCGAGTAAATTGAAATAAACAAAAATACAAAATCACAGAAGCCAACAGGAAACGAGGAAGGAATCCAAAAATTTGGCGAACTACTCGGTGTAGTTCCGAGTAGTTCGGAACACAAAATCGCGTTCGTTTGTCTCAACGTTCGTTTGTCTCAATTTAATCCACCTGCACTGAAGCAAACTAGCTTATTGTACCCCGTTCCATGCTGAGATCTTAGATGGATTGTGAGGTAGAGACCTATCAGATAGATCTCGATGACTACCTCGGTCACCAACAGTGTGGATGCCCTCTGGAAGGTCGAGCTTTAAGAAATTCGGTGAAAAATGTTTAAAATATGCACGAAAAATGACAATATATGCAATACCAAATAATAATAATAAACATAATAATTATTAGATATTTATTTCTAAATCAATAATCACTAGAAATCACTTTAGCAGTATTTTTATTATCTATTTATTTATAATTCTTTTTTGCTACTATTGTAAACAGAAACGATCAGGTACTGTTTCAAATGTTCGATAGTAAGGTTGTGTCTTCGATCGGTTAAAATATTTTTATAAACAGAAAAAGACCGTTCTACGTCAACTGAAGGAACTGGGCAGTATTTGAATTTGGGTGCTATTTTGGCACTTATTACTTCTGGCAAAAGCTCGCCCGTTACATTTATAAAACTATTAATTTAACACAAAGTTTCAAAGCCTGGGTTACTGTTTAAAATGTTTTCAAACTTCACCCTCGCATTCTTCTGATGTAACTGTTTTTGTCCCGCGTAAAGCTGACGCGAAGTCAATTTGTTGGAATTGCCACAAAGGTGACCATACATATCCTAATTGCGAGGTGGCTCCCTATTCGTAGAAGAGCCCGCTCTTGTAGATTTTTAAAATAGTGTAAATATAGCGCAAAAATATGCATTCTCACTACTTTTTAGTTAAAATATGCAAAAATATGCAATAACTGGTGAAAATGGGCTAAATATGCAAATGCATATGCAATATGCAAATGCATATCGTCCCCTTAGTACTATAACTAGTTAACTTGCATTTTGGCTGTTTTAAGTTAGCTACATGTAATCACCTAATGTTAACCGCTTCATTTAGTGCTACAACTAAAAAAGTTATATTATGTTTCTAAATATTAAATATCCACTTGCAAAATGAAGATACATTTTAATCCAAATTTAGAAATTATTTTTTTACGGGCAAATAAATAGTTTCCGCGCAAAAATTTTTAGTGATTCGTGTTCAGAACATCATGGAGCATGTCCACACCAAATATGAAGAAGATTGGTGTTGTAACCGTAAACTAGAATCATACCTAAGTCTATCCTGCCAATTGCTATTCTAAACTTTAAACTTGATTTTCTCAATATGAGTAATTTCAAGTTACCTAGTTATAGTACAAAGGGGACGATATAATCCGGTCTCTAGTTATAAGTTATAAGTAACAAATCATGGTTATGATTAGTTCAAAATGTACCGTATTAGTTCACATGTATAGCGCTTTATATCGTTTGACAACCGACTATTTCAAACAGCTGATTAATTTGTTGTGATTAAAAAAGTTTTTGTTGTGCTAAATCAATGCTAAATCAAAGATTAAGTAACAGTTTGTGTTGTTTCTGTGGAATAATAGCCGAAGCTAAACGAAGTGCAAGGAAAACTACCCCGTGTTAAATAAAGTTAAATAAAGAATCGGGAGGTGCAAATAAAAGTTCAAGTTGCATAACCCAAATTGATCTAAATAATTTCATTTTCTCAGAAAAAATTCACAAAGTTGGACTTTTTATCTTTGACGGCAAGGGGTGCCCCCCTCCCCCATATGGTACCAAATTATTTGGCAAGACTCATTTCCGTAAAACTAACATATATTTTTTGTAAAATATTGTAAATTTCATTTTTTTCAAACAATTTCTGCGGTATTTCACTTACTATAATAATATAAAGTCTATCGTTCTTTCAAAACCATCTTATACTTAAAAATTATTTTAACTATGAAGCCATTACCGTCCCACTTTTAAATTTTGGCAGTCACTTACCATAAGTACAGACTACTCCCAGGAATTTTTTGAAAAATTTTGAAGATGCACTTTTTGAGAAAATCAAATTCAAAATTTTGATTTTGAGTTTTAAAAAGTATGTTTATAAGAAAGCATCTTGTGCTGTATATCATCGGAAAGGGCATTAAAAACTGAGTAAAATGACACCACGCCCACCTCTGTAGCTTAATTAGGAGAGCTGCTATAATGATTTGAAAATATTCCGGCAGCCAATTTTTGAAAATTTTACATAGCGATATTTTGGAAACTGTTTGAGATATTGAAATAAAACTTTGCATTTTTGTTAGTCTCCATATACTCTAGCGATATACCAAATTTTATCAAAATCTAAGATGGTCACCCTAAAAAGTGTGTTGATTTCACATGGAATGACCCTTATTAGACTGACAAATCTTACATGCGCCTCTCATTTATGTATGGTATTATTAATAATAATTGTTACACTACTTATATTGTGGAAGACACGTTGTATTAATGAGTTTATACTAAACCCACATCGAAGAGTAATTTGGTACCAAATCGATAAAACCCAGGTCAGCCCGCTGCTGTCCAAATTATTTGAGAGAGTATTATTGAAACGAATCAGGCCAATCCTGGAAGAAAAGCTACTTATACCGGATCATCAGTTTGGGTTCAGACGCGAACATGCAACCATAGAACAGGCACATAGACTAGCTGAAAAATTAATAAAAACTTTGAAGACAAAAAATATTGCTCAGCTGCCTTTATCGATATAAGTCAGGCATTTGATAAGGTATGGCACCCTTGACTTTTGTACAAGTTAAAAAGATCCTGCTGTGGCCTCACAGATTTTACAAGAATGCCTCAACATAATGGAACCATTATGGTTTAGAAGGTGGAAAATAAAGGTAAACGAAGGCAAATCTGTTCAAGTGACATTTACGTTGAGAAAGGATACATGTCCTCCAGTGCGATTAAACAATATGCAACTACCACAATCAGAAGACACCAAGTACTTGGGTATTCATTTAGATGGGCGCCTGACTTGGCAAAAGCACATCATAACCAAAAGAAAGCAACTCGGACTAAAATTAAATAAGATGAATTGGATTATTGGAAAACACTCGGGGTTGACCCTGGATAACAAGCTGTTGGTTTACAAGGTTATTTTGAAGCCTGTCTGGACCTATGGGATCCAGCTGTGCGGTTCAGTCAGTAGATCCAATTTAGAAATACTGGAGAGACTGCAGTCCAAGGTGCTGAGAATGATCACAGGTGCCCCGTGGTTTTTTCCGAACGAGGTGATTCGGCGGGACCTGCAAGTGCCCACCGTTAGGGAAGAGATCGTAAATCATAGTAAATCGTATCATGCAAGATTGGATGTCCATCCCAATAAACTGGCTGAAGAACTGGATACTAGAGACAACAGAATCAAACGTTTAAAGAGAAGAAACATCAATGATTGGTTGAGCAGACTTTAGTATTGCTTGATAAATAGTATAAGGGAAGCGTCACGGGACAATTCCTACATGTCTTGTTAATATCATACATATTACTTAATGTCTTAGGATAGATTGTAATAAATATTTGACCAATAAAAAAAAAAAAACTTATTATTATAAGTTATTAAATATTTATTATTATTAGAAAAGTAAAATGTAATCCATTTCCTAAGAAAATGAATACCAAATAGTTATTTTTATCATTAGGCTGGAAACTGAATTTTTCCGAGTGCGAGATTTTTTACAGGCCGAGGCGGATTAGCCGAGGCCTGTATTTACGAGTACTCGGGAAACAGTTTCCTGCCGCATGATAAACGTAATTTTTTACGCCGACTTCTATAATTTGTTACATAAAATTTAATTATTTTTTTAAATGTTTCGTATTAGGGTGTAACGAATTTTAGTTCTGTTGCATAAACTTCTCCACAAATAATTACTCAAATATTCTGAGTACGGCCCAGACTTAATTTTCTAGCAATATTTTAATATCTGCTTTGTGTTACTGACCTTCGAATTTACATTTGGTTAGGGCTGTCATGTGATACGCGCTTGGAGGTAGAAGGGGAGACGCGAGGTAACGGGATTGAGTGCCTTGCCTTGATCGAAAACGGGTCGACAGAATAATTAAGTGCGTAAAAACATCAATTTTGGCGGAAATCTTTGAGTGACGTCATTGAAATTAATATCATTGTGACCAGTGATTTTTGGCGATCCTGTACGTGTATTTGGGATACCACCGGTACACAGTAGCATTTTTCGCAAGCATTTTCTGATTCGTATCAGCTCGAGCTCACTCGTGAAGGCTCGATTCTTTGTTGACAAACACGGACCAAAATTTAACCTGTTTGGGTTATGGTCAACTGTTTCACCATTTACATCTATGAGGAGATCCAACTTTACTTTAACATCATTTCAACATCATTCCAACCGTTCCAGCAGCTGTATCTGCACTTTTTTATAATCGAAGCCAGTTTGACAAGTGCGTCTGGAGTCGCGAAGCTGTCCAGGTGCTTCTGTGTTAATTAATACGAATGCCAGTCCTCATTCAACTAGAGGACACGTCGGTCGCAAATGGCATACTTGTCACCATTTTAAGATCTTCCAAGAGCTCTTGCGGTGAGTTATCATTTTTTGTATCCATTTTGTCTCTGACGTGTGTTGTCGTCAACACCATTATTAATATAGAACTGTGTATTTGTATTTGTTGTTGCGAACGCTTGTTTGACAGTAAAGTCAGTGGGCTGTGTTTTATTAATAACCAGCCGGTTCGGTTGCTATTGTTTGTAAGCAGAGAGCACGTCTCTAATTTTGTAATTTCCATCATTATACACTTGTTAAGATCACTGTGTTTTTTTAACCCCTGGCTACAGAGTTTATTTCAGAACCGACGACTCCGCTTTCCCAAGGAATTGTGAGCTAGTCTACATTTACCATCGTGGCCAACAAAACCTGAGAGTTTCTCGGGATTGTTTCGAACGCGGCACTCCGATTGGGTTAACTCTCCCATTAGGGGTTACCTTAGTGACAAGGGATTTTTTTGTTGTTGTTGGTAGTAAAACATTTGAATTCAAAATTTGACGTTTGAATTCCATCCTGCCATCCTGCCAACTACAAGGGATGCACCGTATATAAGGTCCTCCAGATGAGAACTTACCCTGCTTTAAGAGAAAAAAAACCCATTCAGTCATCCAACCAAGAAAACAATACCATAAAAAATCAAAATTCAAATATCCTCAATAACAAAAACGTATTCTCAGGTACCTCATATGCAAACATAGCAAGAGGAAATCAGCAACCCCAAGTAGTCATCCCATCCTCAAAATTCGTATCTACAAATTCACAAACGTCCCAACAATGTTCTAAACTAGAAAGAATGATGGAGAAAATGATGGAGAAAATGGAAACCCTCCTTAACCTCCTCACAACCATGCTCACTAAAATGAATTAATGGCAACACAACTCAAAATAGCGGTCCGGAACGCCAACGGACTAACCAGCCATAATCAAGAAATCAAAATGTTCTTAGCCATTCATGATATCGATATAATGTTAATTTCCGAGACGCACTTTACGTCTAAGAATTATTTCAAATTACCAAAATATAAACTATACGATACACAACATCCGAGCGGTAGAGCTAGAGGCGGTACAGCCATCATCATCAAAAATAACATTAAACACTACGAATCCCTCAAATATTCTCAGGCACACCTGCAAGCAACAAATATAGTGATTGAAAATCTTAATGGACGCACCACCACATTATCTGCAGTCTATTGTCCTCCGGGACACTCAATCAGCCAGGACCAATATATAAATTACTTTAATATGCTTGGTAATCGTTTCATTGCAGGTGGGGACTTTAACGCCAAGCATACGTGCTGGGGATCAAGGCTTACCAATCCAAGGGGTCGACAGTTGTTTCGAGCGATGCAATCTAAAAATTTGGGCCACTGTTCCAACCGTCAACCAACCTACTGGCCAACGGATAGAGAAAAACTGCCTGATGTGTTGGACTTCTGTGTAGTTGGAGGCATCTCGCTCAATTATATCAGAGTAGAGGCTAGCTTTGAACTTTCCTCGGATCATTCTGCAATTATAGTCTCACTTAGTTCACAAATCAATAGAATATCTAAACCTCTAACTCTTTACAACAAGCAAACTGACTGGGCGATGTTCAGAAAACTACTCCAAGATAAACTAACACAGGATGTCTCCTTGAAATCCGAATACGAACTGGACGAAGCAGTACAGTATTTACCCAAAAGTATACAAGAAGCAGCTTGGGAGGCAACTCCAGAAA
Source organism: Rhagonycha lutea (assembly GCA_958510855.1). Lineage (NCBI taxonomy): Eukaryota > Metazoa > Arthropoda > Insecta > Coleoptera > Cantharidae > Rhagonycha > Rhagonycha lutea. Next base: position 18,586,008 of record OY294042.1, read on the forward strand.
ATCAAAATCGACAAGTTGAAAGCCAATGTCCGAAACGAATTCAAACTAAGATACAAGAAAAACGAAAGCTAAGAAAAATAAAATGGCAGGAGACGCGGGCTCCCAGTGATAAAACGAACTATAATAAAGCAGTTAAAGACCTTAAAAAATGCTAAAAGATCACAAAAACCAAGAAATTCAAGATTATCTGAACGGACTGTCAGCAACCGAATCAACTGACTACTCGCTATGGAAGGCAACTATGAAGCTGAAAAGACCCCAACCAACAATCCCGCCAATAAAAACATCTACTAATGAATGGGCAAGAAGCAGTAAAGAAAAGGCAAATGCATTCGCAAATCACCTAGCTGAAGTCTTCAAACCATTCCAAACAGAGGTTCCACAAGAAGATGCCCAAATTCACGAATTCCTTGAAGCCCCACTCCAAATGGAACTTCCAGTAAAAAAATTTAAGAAAAGTGAGCTCTCAACATACATTAAGAAGAACTTAAATTTAAAGAAATCCCCCGGATTCGACCTTATAACTGGAAAAGTCCTACAAGAACTTCCTGACATGGTAATCAGGCTAATAACTACGATCTTCAACTCCATCTTGAGATTGGAATATTTCCCTGCACAATGGAAAGTGGCACAAATCATTTTAATAGCCAAACCGGGAAAACCACCAACTGAGACTTCTTCATACCGGCCCATCAGCTTACTTCCTATATTATCAAAAATATATGAGAAACTGTTCTTGAGAAGATTGATGCCTACAGTAGAGGAACGGCTGGTGATTCCTAAGTATCAGTTTGGATTCCGACATCAGCATTCCACGATTGAGCAGATTCATAGAATTGCTGCTAAAATCAGGCAAGACTTAGAGTCCAAGAGATACTGTTCAGCAGCATTTCTTGATATATCACAAGCTTTTGACAAGGTGTGGCACTCTGGCTTATTGTTCAAAATTAAATCATATATTCCTCACAACTTCTATCTGATGTTGAAATCCTATCTACAAAATCGACATTTTTTTGTGAAATATCAAGATGAGGTATCTCCACTTTTTCCGGTCAACTCTGGAGTCCCACAGGGTAGCATCTTGGGCCCACTTTTATACTTGATTTACACAGCTGATTTACCAACAAATCTAAGCACTTTCATTGCGACATTCCAAGACGATACAGCTATCCTGGCTTCTCATCCTAATGCATCAACAGCGTCTGCAAACCTACAAAGGCATCTCGACCAATTAGAAATATGGCTAAGAAAATGGCGCATTAAAGTCAATGTCCAAAAGTCGGTACATGTTACCTTCACCACAAGGAGAGATACATGTCCTACGGTTAAGCTGAATTCAAATACACTACCGCAAAAAGAGGAAGTCAAGTATCTTGGTATGCACTTGGACAGACGCCTTACATGGGGCAAACACATCTGGTCCAAGAGACTTCAACTTGGTCATTCTTTTAGAAAGCATCAGTGGTTGCTGAATCGCCACTCAGAACTATCTTTGGAAAACAAGGTGCTCATTTACAAGTTCATAATAAAACCGATTTGGACATATGGCATCCAGCTCTGGGGAGCTGCGAGTAACTCCAACATCGCCAAAATACAGCGGTTCCAAGCTAAAACTCTAAGAACTATCGCTGACGCTCCTTGGTTTATACCAAATCACATAATTACCCGTGATCTACAAATCCCCACGGTTGAAGAATGTATCAAATCCTTCAGCAACAGATATCAGGATCGAGTTAGAGATCATCCCAACTCCCTCGCTGTGGACTTACTTTCTTCCCACCGAACGAAGAGACTGAAACGTCACGACCCATTGGACTTGCCTCACCGCTTCTGAACATGGATTCTGTCTGAAATAACACTCCCGGGTGTTCAAATTTAAAGGAGGCTTGCCATTGGGCAGTCTCCTTCTATGTCACTGTGTGTCATTCATTTTACTTATTGTCTTTTAAGATAGATTGTAAAATACTAAGATTCCAAATAAAAAAAAAAAAAAAAAAATTAATGTCTTAGGATAGATTGTAATAAATATTTGACCAATAAAGAAAAAAAAACCTTAGATGGACAATTACCAAACAGGGTTCAATGGTGAACCTTTAATCACGAAGGGTTTTATTGTGACAATAGGTATCACATTTCATTTGATGGAAAACTAGAACGGAAGAGGAATGAACCGGAGTGAACTAGTACTAGAACAAATTATATGTATGATTTTTTAAATTGCATTTTACATGGTGTAAAATATGGAAAATGTAATGTTTAAACTGTAAGAATAAAATCTAATTTATGATAAAAAGTAGTTTATTAAATGCATCCAACTGGGCGAACCACTGGAAAAGCGTTCAATAAAAGTTAATTGGAAAAAGTGAAGAAATTTTAAATGTTATAAATGAATCAACATTATAATGGTATGGATTTTTAAATAATTATTTGTCAAAAATTTATGGAACTGTATAAAATCGAAGGAAGTACTATGGTTAAGTTTAATTTGGAAAATTGCGAAGAATTTGATTACATGGTTCATGAACGACAGTCTAAGATTTGAATGGTGACTTCAGCGCCGAAAGTGTTTAGAAACGACTAATAGTAAGAAGAAAAGGTTTTAATGAGTTGGTAGATAAGTTCAATAATGTAAAAAGTGAGCTAAATAGTAATATAGATAAGATAGACAAAGAGGATTACGGGAAAATAAAAACTTTAGCTAAGGAAATTGACAAATTAAATTTAAAAATAGAGTCGATTTCGTTGGCTGTACCACAACATTAAAATCATATCCCCTGTGAACAAGTTGCACACCAATCGGGTTTCCAACTTTAGCAAGTTGCCCGTCCGTGAATGGGCCTTCCAGCTATATAGATAAAACCAGAATACTGATCCACCTGTTTTAATCAGCCCGATAACCTAATAATTGATGGAACTTTTTAACAAACTAAAGTCACTTCCAAGTAAGTTTTACCTATATAAATTTTATATCCGTTAACCTGAAGATCAACCATCCAGAAAATTAAATATTCGACTTTTACATTTTCAATAAATTAATGTATTAAATTATCATCTTCATAATTTTTTAACGTCAGAACGTTTGGACGCGAACAATTAAAATTATCAGTATTAGGAAACTATTCTTTTTAATGAAGCCCGTTAAAAGAGAGATGCATATGATAACCTTAGGTTAGTATTAAGAAACGATATTTATTTAATTTTTTCCGCTAAAGAACAAATCCACCGGCTATCTAACCGTCCGTGTACGGGCTTTCCACCTAGTAATATAATAAAATAATATATCATTCAGAGGAGACAGTGAATCGAATATGATAGTGACCATAATCTCGTCAATTTTCTAGATGTTATCATTTTACTGTCAATTTATGATCCTGTTTTAAAAAAGTTGTTGTCAAGAGATAAGAAATCTGTAAAATATTTATCGCTAACCATTCAGAACGAAATTATCTACCTCTTACAAGGGCAAGGCCAACCCTTCCCCTCACAGATCTGCACCAAAATTTGTATACGATTACAACCCAATTAGAAGTCAACTTGATGAAAGTTTAAAGTTGCGAAACTCTAAATTTTTTTTAAAAACTTGTATGAAGCCCATTGGTAAAGTTGAACAAATGTACCGTAGTTCAAATGTACCGAACATAAAAATTTTATCAGTATGTACAATGGTGGGTGATGTATCATATCATAACCTCAAATAATAATTAATAACCTCGACATGAATAATAATTTATTCAATATAACAAATTTAGTATTTCAACTTTGAAGTAGTAGGTAGGTACCTAATTACACACGGTAAGCAAAATTGAGTGAATTTTGTTTCGATAATTTTTATTTACATTGCAGTTTGAAAAAATAGTACGATTTTTTGCAGCAGTACAAAGCACAAACCATTACAATAAAAATTATATTCAACGCTATAGTAAGTAGGTATATATGATTTATTATTATATTTATTCACTCTCAATTTCCTCAGTGACAAATTTATGCCAACTGCTGTTTGCCGATACAAAATTTAAGTTTGACCAGTATCGTCTGTAATAATTGGTTCTTTTGGCTTGTATCTTGGGTGTCACTACCGGTAGCGTGTCTTGTAGGATTCATCTATATGTGCAATATGGTGCCGTACACATATGCAGTCATTATGAAGAAACCGTGCACCATTCTTCGACTGTTGTTTTTATTCTTTGTATTGTAAATAGGGCTGTGCCTAGTGAAATTAGTAGGTTTTCAGTATTGTACCGATTGTTGTTTATTAGACATATTTGTAGTATACAGCGGAAGTAAAATAAAGTATTCGTAATAGAAATGGTACCAAAATTTGTACTGCATTTCAAAAGCAAAGTTAACTTTCAGTCCGAAAAAATTTCTCAATGCCCATTACAATTTTTTTCCACTAAAAAAAGACAACTTTTCTCCCTTTTTGCATAATCTACTGATGCACTTTTACTCAAATTTTGTAAATTAATTAAATTTGTCAATATTATATTATAAATTTTATTTAAATTTAAAACAGTAAAAACATTGTAATACATATGGGATCATGAAATAAGCTCAAGATTTTTCAAAAATTTATGACCACGACTTCCTTAAACGACACACTTCAACTGTATCTTCATAATAACTGCATACGTGTACGGCACCATATTGTACATATAGATGAGTCCTACAAGACACGCTACTGGTAGTGACACCCAAGATACAAGCCAAAAGAACCAATTATTACAGACGATACTGGTCAAACTTAAATTTTGTATCGGCAAACAGCAGTTGGCATAAATTTGTCACTGAGGAAATTGAGAGTGAATAAATATAATAATAAATCATATATACCTACTTACTATAGCGTTGAATATAATTTTTATTGTAATGGTTTGTGCTTTGTACTGCTGCAAAAAATCGTACTATTTTTTCAAACTGCAATGTAAATAAAAATTATCGAAACAAAATTCACTCAATTTTGCTTACCGTGTGTAATTAGGTACCTACCTACTACTTCAAAGTTGAAATACTAAATTTGTTATATTGAATAAATTATTATTCATGTCGAGGTTATTAATTATTATTTGAGGTTATGATATGATACATCACCCACCATTGTACATACTGATAAAATTTTTATGTTCGGTACATTTGAACTACGGTACATTTGTTCAACTTTACCAATGGGCTTCATACAAGTTTTTAAAAAAAATTTAGAGTTTCGCAACTTTAAACTTTCATCAAGTTGACTTCTAATTGGGTTGTAATCGTATACAAATTTTGGTGCAGATCTGTGAGGGGAAGGGTTGGCCTTGCCCTTGTTAGCCACAGAGGTAAAGACTAAATTGATCAGTCAAATCAAGTAATTTCCATTTCTTTCAATAATAATGGATACAGCTTCCTTTTTTGTAAGCCGTTAGTTGCGCTACAGTTATTTTATGAGACTTTCGATAGCGGATTTAAACATCGTTCATTACTACTTGGTCAGCAGTGTTTTTATTCTCATCCAACGTGGATTGGTAGAGGATTATAGTGGTTTTTTTTATGGTACCGTCAATTTTGGTTTTATAACTTCAAAACTACTGGCGAGGCCATTTTTACTGTCAACCATTGTGGGATCATCTGTTAAGGAATTTCCAACCTACTCCAAAGGCTCATTATAGAAACGCATATACCAAGGGACGAATTGTTCTGGTGGCTATTTTGTTGGGGCAAGAGGTGGTGATAATCTTTGCTATCACCAACTACAAGAAAGTGATTTTGTAATTTTTGTTAGCGTTTGCTTATAGCGTTTTAGCGGATGGTTGTTTTGGGTCTTGATCTGGAAGTTTTTGTGTTTGAAACATTTTAGCCTAGGCTTTTATACGTATGTAATACGCTTTTATACGCTTTCTATCCGTATAATTAAGAACCAATCAAAGCACTCGAAATTATAATCTATAAGTAATATCAATAGCTTTATAGTTTATTGTATTAAAAAAAGCAGCTTCCATCACCGACAGGCTTAAAAAAAATTTAACTGTTGATTCTGCCCTGTGCGACAGTGCATATTGTATTAATTTCTATAAATTCTTATGTTTACCAAAACATGCTAAATGTACATTTGTTCAAATTAAATTATTTATTATATTTAGGGTTACATTGGGAGTATAGCGGTATGCGTAGGAATCATAGTTTACATATCGACATCTTTGTTTTTATCAGTAAATCAGGAAGAATGGCTTCTACCATTCGGTAATGGAATAAATATTGAAAACAATAATATCAAATATATAATCAACATTGCGTCGAACACCATACTTGCATATGTCGGTTTTTCGCAGTTATTTATGTATACAAATTTGTTGACATTTATATATGGGCATTGCAAACTATTTCAAAAATATATCAGTTCAATAATGGTTTGCCAGAGTACATATTCAAAACAAGTAAAACATTATGCATATTATATTTTTTCTTTTAAACAATTGAGATTTTTCAGAACATCCAAAATCACGATTCGAATGATTTTCAAATAGTCAATGACACAAATAATTTCGTCGATTGGGAACAGTTTAAAATAAAATTGAGAAAACTCATACCTTACCATGTTGGCATTTATGAAACAGCAGCGGAAATTGAAAATAACTTTAACATGGTAATTCTTATATGGTTTGGAGGATTTGGTATTGCTGCCTGTCTACTACTATATCATATGACAACTGTAAGTTTATTTTATAAATAACTTTAAAGCTATGTTTATTATAATAGAATAAAATTTTAGGTCAATATACTAAGTTTCCTCGGTATACAGGATTTTATTGGTGTATTAACGATTTATCTCTCATTGATTCTACCATCTTTTTGGGGGGAAAAAGTTAACACTGAAAGTGAAAAGATAGCTAGTTGCTGTTATGAAGTAGAATTTGTTGGTACTGATCTAAGGATTCAGAAGGCATTACTACTTATACTGCTAAGATCACAAACACCAATAAGATTAACTATTGGGAAATTGAAGATATTGTCTTTGAGCACCATGCTTTCTGTAAGTAGATACTTACACCATAAAATATAATATAATAATACCGTAAAGCGTGGCTACTTTGAACAAATTTCACGTTCTTTTGCGTGTACCTACGTTGTAAATAGTTCTTTAAAAATACTGATTAAGTTTTTTAAAAGTTGGGTCAGTGGCTTATCTGCAGAATGACGTATTCAGAAATTGAACATTATACTTCCCGTATATATTTTTTTATTTTTTGTGTGCCTTTTCAAAGTAGTCCTTTGTTCGGGGCTACTTTGCATAATATGCTATTATTCTTCGTCTTTTGCAAAGTGAAGCATACAGGGTGTCCCAGACCTGAACGTCATCCCTTGGAGGGATGATATGCCAGCTCATGACTAACCAGAATATCGAAATATACCTTTATTAAAATATCGTTAGTTTTCGAGAATTGGAACTTTTATGAATTTTGAAAAAATCGACACATTAAATCAGTTATTGTGTGCCACAGGTACCACATTTCATATTATAAGAATATAATCTTGGTTAAGTAACCCTGAATAGCGCTGCTATTGATCACAGATTAAAACAGAATTAATATTGCCATACTTTTTGAAAAAAAAAATGTTTTTGCGAGATTCAAAATTTTTTTAAATTTTATTTGCTAACTTCGACTCTTCATACTGTAAAAAACTTGTACTACACTAACCTGGCAAGTTATTTTAAAAAATTGCACATTTAGTGTAGTTTTCAAAATGGTATAACATTTGCTATAATAATCCTTTGGAAAAATGATATAGCTATTTTACTGAAAAATGAGTTCATTGTGAAATTATTACAATAATCAGGAATTCAAATAAAAATAATATTTTTAGATTAAAGCGACAGGTAATTACTTAAAACTAAACAAAACGCACTAACAAAACGATACACTAACAAAACATCAATAAAAATCAAAGAATGTGATTTTGTGTTTGCTGTGCATCGATTAGCTTTCGTATTATTCTTCTAGTCGTACTAACGGTTTTTGCTTTGTTTTTTGGACTTATTGTATTGGAGATAATAACGTACTGACCTGGTCTTCTTGTAGACTCTGTGTTAGTGTTACACCTTTGAAATTCAATCAATGTATGTTCGTTATTATCTCCTATACAATAATTACAAATCATTAGGCAATACATAAGTCAAAAAAAAAAGCAAAAACTGTTAGTACGACTAGAAGAACAATACGAAAGCGAATCGATGCACAGCAAACACAAAATCACATTCTTTGATTTTCATTGATGTTTGGTTTTATTGATGTTTTGTTTTGTTAGTGTTTTGTTTAGCTTTAAATACCTGTCACTTTAATCTAGAAAAATTATTTTTTTTTGAATTCCTGATTATTGTAATAATTTCACAATGAGCTAATTTTTCAGTAAAATAGCTATATCTTTTCTTTTAAAGTATTATTATAGCAAATGTTATACCATTTTGAAAACTACAAAAAATGAGCAATTATTTAAAATAACTTGCCAGGTTAGTGTAGTACAATTTTTTTTACAGTATGAAGAGTCGAAGTTAGCAAATAAAATTTAAAAAAATTTTGAATCTCGAAAAAAAACATTTTTTTTTTTTCATAAAGTATGGCTATATTAGTTCTGTTTTAATCTGTGATCAATAGCAGGGCTATTCAGGGTTACTTAACCAAGATTATATTCTTATAATATGAAATTTCGTACCTGTAGCACACAATAACTGATTTAATATGTCGATTTTTATAAAATTCATAAAAGTGCCAATATCTCGAAAATTTTAATTTTAATAAGGGTATATTTCGATGACGTTCAGGTCTGGGACACCCTGTATCATAAGGGACTTTTTGAATACTTATTTTTTATTGCATTACACATATTATGTTCAAAGTAGCCACACTGTTCAAAGTAACCACGGTTTACGGTACTTTTACTTTGTAACGTAACTGTAACGTTTTCAGATTTTGCAAACAACCTACTCTTATTATACTATACTCAACAGCTTATACAGTGAATAAGTTAAATTAATGCAAGTGGCTATTTAGACATACTTTGCCGAGTTGGAACGGCGTCAGGGGATATTTTTAATTAGTATAGTGTTAATCAAAGTGTCTCAGAGCGTCTCAGAGCGTCCGGAGCGTAGGAGACGGAGCGGAGGGCGCGGAGGAGTCGATTTTGATAACGCAAGCACGTCACAATAGCAATATCATATGTATAATTTAGAGAAGAATGTAGGACTACTTTTTGCGCGGGACGGGACGTGGCGGGACGGGATTTTTGCATCCCGCAATCTTCTCTATATAAATAGGGAATTGTGTATATATACTGATGTATCTATATATGTCAGCGTCAACTAGTGTAACGCGTCGTTTCATGAGATATGTTGTTGTTTCATGAAACGCCAGCAAGTAGCGTAATGCTTAAAAAATTTCAGTAATTGACGGCGTTTCACGTAACGAGTCAGGCGAAATTCGGCAAGATGTGTAACTTCTTTATCATTCTACGTTACATCATTTGCCGACAAATAATGAAATAAATTTAAATATTATTTAGGTAATTTTTGAACAATTTTAGGATTAGGTAAAATTAGATAAGTGTATAATTGAAAATCCAAAAGCGGAAGTATATATATATCTCGGACTGCTTTTTGCATTGCAAGGTAAGTATACACCTCACAACACATCACGCTACAGCTAGTAACTGTTTACTCCGTTCCCAAGTCATTTCCCAAGTCTCTTGCGAGGCTTGGTCATGGTTTAAAGCTTTTTAGTTTTCTTTACAGGTGATGAGGAGCTGGCCCATCGCCCCGACCCCCAACCTGGAGGACCAGAGAGACGGCCAGAATAAAGTTCTTACTTCACCCGGATTCGAACCGGGCTTTTAGCGTTCATAGTCAACTCGCATGACCACTATGCTCCGACCGTCTCTCTGATGACCGAAAGTGGAAGTAAAAGGAACTAATAAATTTATAAATTAGGCAGGTTATTTAGCAATAGGTACTAAGTAAATTCGAGTACAATACTAAATAACTAGTAAGAGAAGCAACGGGGATGCTGATGTGCTTAACCCCCCATTAGTTTATGATCTTCACATGTACATTTTGTAGAATTAAATTTTTGTAAAATCAGTTAGTATTACGTTAAAAGTCAACGAACAAAGTGCATAAATAAAAAATATAATGTGTGTAATTATTGATTACAAAAATGAAGTGTACCAGTTAGGAACTGCAGCAGGCAGAATTAAATCTTGGTTTAATAGAACTGATATTAGGGAAACAAATGGACAGTTTATTTCAATTGATTTAGTTTCTAATAAATTAATATATGTACGAGAAGCAGTGGTTGCTGTATCTTTAAATGATGGTCAAGGATATTTAAAATGTCTCTGCAAGCCATCTAAAAAGCAATGCCAAAAAAATAGTTGTATTTGTTACAAGAAAAAAGTAATGTGCAATACTATTCAAGATGCCATAATAGCGGTACCTGTGCAAATAAATTTTTAATGTTTGTTTTTATTTACTAGTAGTACATAGAATATTCTTTAATGCAAATGCTTTTTATTTTTACATATTGTTTTATCTATATAATAATGTAATACCAACTGGTATAATAAATGTTCTTATTATAATTTAAAATAAAAAAAAACATTGCATTATTTGTTTACATAAAAAGATGAAACGACACAATGCAAATGATGTAACGTAGAATGATAAAGAAGTTACACATCTTGCCGAATTTCGACTGTCTCGTTACGTGAAACGCCGTCATTTACTGTTGACTACTACATTAGTTGACGCTGACATATATATAGCCTCAACTTAATTAATTGGATCAAGAATTTTGTATTATAAAGAAATACATGAAGAGGTAAGAAACTGTATAGGGAGTAATATATTTTATACACTCCCGGGACTTAAATCGCAATTTTAGTCCCGGTTATCAAATTCTTAAATGTAATTTTAAATATTAAGGGGCCTAAAATGATAATGCGGGACTTAAGTAATAAAGTAGATTCCTAGGCACTTAAGTAAAACAAACGAACTTGTTGCTGTGACAACTTACATTTATGATGTAGAAAAACGTCAAATTGATATTATTTTTTCATTTAATATTAGTTTTTAATTAAAATTATTAATTAAATAATACTGGGAGAGGATAAAATAATGTATATACCATGGGACTAAAGTATTATAACCCCTCACGTGATAGGGGTTAAAGATAAAATCCTCCGCTAACGCCGCGTGCAAATTAACTTTACGCTCAGGATTAATATTGCACTTTCGTCCCTTGTTATATAATAATATATAAAATTTAATTGTTGAAAGTAGCCAAATATAAAAATATATTCAGTAAAATTAATGCACCTGTGTAGATTTGTAGATTTTGATAAATCAATTATAAAAATTGAAAGAAAGCACAATTTTTGAATTTCAAATTTTGCAATTTTAAATGTTGTATTAAATTTATTGCTACATAATGTAAATAAATTACAAGGGTAGCGTAAATAATTTATTGTTTGTAAAAGCAATAAAAAATTTATAAATAAATTAGTTTTAATTGTGATTTTTCCCAGTTCGAAAAGTGAAAGCTTTCCAAAAGACATACCAATTAATTAAGGTTTGTATTTATTTGATCAGTATTTTATATTAAATGGTCAGTATAAATTGGTCAGTATAAAAACTGTCAGTATTTTAAATAAATGGTTAGTATTTTTAATAATATGGCCAGTATTTAAGCATATCAGTATAATATATTATTATCATATAATTTTCAACCTTTATTTATTCTTTATAATCAGATCTTTACTTAATTAATTACAACGCTCATCATATCTATTATATCAAAAACACAACCTTTTTATTATCAAACAAAAATTGAACTCTGTATTAATTGTCTTTCTTCTCACTAACTTGATTTCAATTAATCAATTAAATTAAACATCCCACGATCGTGCATCCCACTAGCCCGATATTTGTATCAAAATAATTTTAAGCTTCCAACTACCGTGGAAGTTTTTTTTTAGTTTATTTTGAAAAAATAAATTATACAATTTTTAAAAGATTTTACTCACGACATTTACCCCTCCAAAATTTTGACAAAAGGAATGTTCCATTCCGTTGTAAAGATTTTTAAATTGTTACTAAATCCTGGTCATCATTAAAACTGTAAATATCCTTTATGTGAACATCGCCCTTTCTCACATTATTTTCTTCATTACTTAATTAATTCTTCGTATTGCTTCACTTCATGTCATCATTAAAAAACTTTACCCGTCATTCTATCAATTCACCTTTAAACTTTTCTTCTTCACCTTTACTACTTCAATGCTTCTTAATACTTCTTCACCATAACAAACTTTAACATTTCCTCCTGCCAATTACTATTCACCTTTTTGACTTTTCTTCTTCAATTCATCACTTAATCTCCTTCTTCCATTCATCATTTAATCTCATGTAACTCTTCATTACTTCTTCAAGTTCTTACCTCTCCAAGTATACTCCTTCATTTATTTTCTTCTTCTCCTTCACTTGCTCTATGTTTTCATTTAATTGTTCATTAATTCGATCAAATCCTTCATCCATCATTTCGTTCATTCGTCGCGTTTTTTCCTCCAACATCATTCTATATAGTTATTTGCATTTTCTTGCATGAGTTGGATCAAATACTGTTTAAGCTCAACATATTTTCCCCTTCTGCCTGAACTTTCCTTTTCATTTCTAATTTTATATTAAAAATGGTTACTGACAACAAAAAATAACTAAGCAATAAAGTATACTAACTAAACAAGCAACTTACAGTACGGTACAGGACAACTCGGCACCGGCATAACTCGGCACCGGCGACTCGGCACTATGTTCATGCTCGGTACCACGGATTTTTAAGACCATTTCCGTCGCAAAGTCACGTATGATAACTTCGGTAGCGTTTGTTCCGGAAGATGACATTGAAAACGCGCTTAAAGTTTTCGAAGATTATCTGCCACCAGAATTAGAACCAATCATGAGTTGGTTTACTAATAAATATTTATGTTGGTAGAATAAGAAATAACGGTGCAAGGGTCCCACCTATGTTTCCCTACGATGTGTGGTCGCACATCATCGTATTTTGGTTGCGTCTGATAGAACGAATAACTTCGCCGAAGCTTGCCATAAATAGCTGCAACGGGGATATGGGGTCGCACATCCACATCTATTCAAATTTCTTAGTAATCTAATAAAGATACAAAGGACATTTGATGCCGATTACGAGCGTTTTGTCGCAGGTTATGAAGGACCGCAAAAACGCAAACGCTACAAGGATGCATCAGATGACCGTATCCTTTATAAAGTAACACATTATGAGCAAATGAATATGTTGGAGTATTTGCGCGGTTTATCCCATAATTATGTAATGGACTAAAATGTACAAAAAGATATATAATTTCTTTAATAAAATAATTTTTTTATATTTTAATTTTTTTTAAGTTTTTCAACTGGTGCCGAGTTGTGATGGTGCCGAGTCCGCTCCAGAGCCATTTTTTGCAGCACTAAACTCATTAAAAACATCCCCTTTGGGCCTTCCAACTCCGTAAATTGTGCTACTGGGAATGGGGTGAATCTCGGTTTTTTTTTCGTTACCGGACCATATTATGTCACACATTTAAATATTTTTAAGTAGTAATTAATCTACCTTTTAATGACCTTCTCTTTAAAAAAAGTCGTTTCCTAACACTAACCTAGCCTCGACCGGGATCTACCTTTTAATAATGATCCTCATAAATTTTTTTATATTTTAATTTTTTAAAAGTTTTTTAACTGGTGCCAAGTTATGCCGGTGCCGAGTTTTCCCGGTGCCGAGTCGTCCGGTGCCGAGTTGTCCGTGTCCCATACAGTACTATACTGACCAAAATAACAAATTAACTGACCAAAATTCGATTAAATATTATTATACTGGCCATTTATTTTAAAAAATACTGGCCATTTAATGATAAAAATACTGACTAAACAATTAGTTGCCATTAATTAAACATAATTTTCTTATACAAATATCGGATGGAAATAACTTTCTGATATTTGAATGATATTTTCGAATTGTGGAAAATATGCTTTAATAGATTAAAGTCTATAGTTTATCAATCTCTGTCCCAAGTAAATTTATCTGACAAGTAGATTTTAAAGGCCCTAAATAAGCATTTTAAAAGAGCATTGTAGGCCTTTAAAATTTACTTGTCTGTATTAATACTTAATGTAATAGTTCAATATTGTAAGAAAGCAAATTTTTTGGATTATGTGAAATTAATTTAGTTCCTTATATCACCTTTTAGCAGTTCAAATGTTCATAACAAAATAAAATATATATTTGTCAAATTTACTCGAAGTTTTGTATATTAACCTTGTTATACAAATTTTTAAATATAATTATGGATTAACCACGCCGCAGTTTCATCTACTCAAATAATAATGATCGATACATTTTTTAGTTCATTTCTTTATGCAAACTTAAAAATAAATTTAAATCAATAAAAGTTAAATTCCTTTGTACAGATTTCTTTTCAAAAAATTAAAAATAATCGTCAGCTGCACTGAAAAACTTTAATTAGGTTTTTTATTCAACCGGAAATTTACTATCGGAAACTGCTGTGGTATATTTTTTTATACGTCAAACTCAACCGGAAGTGAATATAAAATTTTTTTTCAAATAGCAACATGTCTTTTTTAACATTTTTGCAATCTGCTGTGTTTTCTCTATAAATAGTATGTTACCAACTTTTTAGTCACTAATACGACACCTGTAACAATATTTAAAATTTCCCCGGTAGCTCGCCGTAGGTCGTAGGTCAAAATTTAATTAGGTGTCGTAGCGAAACGTAACTAAATTCCTAATCATAATAATAAAAAAAAATAAAAAAATAAATGTTGAGCGCCACTATCATAAAAATGATTAAAGTTCACGCCGGATCGTTATCAAGGTAGATGATAGACTACATATTTAACCCGCGACGCGTCTTTCTAAAGGAAAATAATACCTTATTAAACATTACAAATTTTTATTCCTCCTTACAAATGAGACCTGTAGAAAAATAAACAAAACACATAAAATAAAACTCATAATTAATAATTAAAAACATATAATAATTAAAAAAAAATAACATAAATAAATACAGTGAAATTAATAATAAAACTAGATTGAAATAAACAATGAAATAAAAATAATAAATTTTGTAAATAACTGTTTGGGCCCAATTAAATTAAAATTAAATTAAATTAAATGAACAACAACAAAATTACTAATTAATTTTATAATGAAGATAAACAAATGTAGATAAATGAGATGAAACAAAGGAATTAATAATAAAATTATTCACTGTTACGCCACTGACTGTTGAAATTCACTGTAGGTACTCGTATTTCTTAAAATTAAAAACAAAATTCACTTACTGCTAAAATATTCTTGATGGTCTCTTGGAAAATCCAAATTTGTAAACGTTATGTATATAAGGATGTTGAAAATTTTTACAAACAGAAGATGGTAGTTTCGAAATAAACTATATGTGAACCCATCCAATTGGGATCTCCAGCTAAGGACTACGCCGTCTTGCGGAGAATTTTAGAACTACTCCTGGAGACATAAACAAACAAAAATTACATGCACGTTATAGGTTGTGTTACCGTTTTTTTAGATTATTTGTGTTTTTACGTATAGTAATGATAATATTTAAATTACTAGTATATAGTACAGTTATAGTCGCGTATATTTAGTGAAATTTTTTGCCAAAGAAGTTTTTAAAAAGTGAAAATAAGAAAAGTTAGATACCAGCAAGTTATAGGTTGGGTTACCTTTCTTTTAATTTTGTTACTTATTGTTACGAATCTTAATGCAATACTTGGAGGACAATGAATACAGATTCTTTAAAAGTTACGAAAATGATTAGCCCTTTTATGAGAGTTTGTTACATTTTGATAAAGAAGCTATTCAATAAAGGTAAGCACATTCTAATTATTGACATCAAAAATGCTTATTTCTTATTTTATTTAGGTTTTACAATTGGTCATAAAAACTTTTTAAAACCATTGGCAATTCCCACAATATAATTATTGTCAATCACTTCAGCTTCCATGTAGTTTAAGACCAGGTGCTGGTTCATCAATCGTCAACTTCAAAATGATGCTAAAAATCAAGAAAGGAATGCTTTTATAACTTAGAACCCATACAAGATGTGAGACCAGATTGTTTCAAGAATGTAGATGATAATAATTTATAAATAATAAAAACAAATAAATGGAAAAAGCCTTTTATTGTGTAGTTATCGTAACATTTTAAAATATTCTTCTTTTACGTTAAAGACTAATTTGTGAGCAAATTCTCATACTTTAGCTAAACTATCAATAAACTACAAAATAACAATGAAAAACTAAGTAATGTCATCTGCAATTGTATTTGGCCATAGAAATTATGTTTCTCCGTTAGCTGATATACTAAGTCGGAGATACTACTAGTCCTGTTTCGACAACTTCATTTATATCCAGTACTTGTTTTAAAGAGTTTTCTAGGATGTGGATCTTATTATAAACCATAATCTGTATATTTATTTGAAAATTTGACCAAAAAAATGACCACGAACACTGAATGTCTGCCTGCGATATTACTTCAAATTTGTTAATCGAAGTTCTAAAAATCAGTAATACAGTAAGATGGTAAAAAATTACCATAATAGTGCAAAAATTATACCTTGTACACTCTCAGTAAAGTGTTTTTCACCTGTAACAGGTGAAAGCATTTAAAACACCAAACATAATTATATGTCTTGTATTAAACTTCTTGAATTTTTGTTCGAGTTTTCATTGCCAAATACTTCCTTAAAATAATCTACAACAGAAATATGTGTTTCATCTCTACAATCCATCATGAACTCAAATACAATGTTTACTTACATTCCATTAGTATGTTTACATAATCATAAATCGTACAAAATTCGTTATCAATAACCAAAACTCAAATTAATTTGTTACCAATAAACAAAACTACGACACACAACATTTTAAATTGTTTAAAATGATTGTTTTATATGTTTAAAAACAAAGTTTAAAACGCATAACCTCCATATAAACCTTAACATAAACACGAACGATGTCTCCAGGAGTAGTTCAGATTTTATCCGCACTGGCGCTGGGATCTTAATATTAGATCCCAATGGTGATTATTCCCTCTGAAGGTATTTGACAAATTGTGCCAATATAGATTTATTCAAATCTCAAATTTTACATTTTGCACTTAATTAAATCCCGTTTTACGGTAATAAAAGAAAGATTTAATTTAATCTTTCGTCGATATAAAATTTTAAAAATGCAACAAAAATGTTCGAATTTAAATCGTTAATTTTTCACCAAAAGTTCAAAACTTTGTTTATTCGATCATAAAAAAAATTAATTTGTTTGCCGAATTTATTCACAAAAATACTTTAATTAAATGTTTACTTTTATTTAATTATTGTTAACTTCAAACACTTAGTTTTCTTGAAGAATTAACTTTTAAAATCTGCAATGCGCGACTGAGTTATAATTTTTGATTTTGAAGATTCAAAAATCGTGATTAAACTGATTAAACTTGACTGTAACCCTTTTTTATATGGGAAACAAAAATACATATATGCCTTTAAAGTGATCTATATGTTAAGCGTTTTTGGTACTACAATCTGAATTTTTTTAATGTAATGGGCAACACGCGCGAACATAAGAACCTCCAGTAAAGCTTCAATATTTTTACGACTTTCTCACCAAAAATTAATTTTTCTATGTTAAAAATGTCGTAAAATTTTCAAAAATTAATTGATTATTTAACGATAATGTAATTCACGTGGTAAGAAAATTCAACTTATATTCAAAAATATACGTCATTGATTTTCTTGATTTGTTTTACAAGAACTTGATTGTTATTTGATGATAAAAACACAATTAATGGTTGTGAATTGTTTATTTGTTAACGAGTATGCTCGGGTATGTGCCCGTTGCTTGTTCCCTTGGTGGGTTTTACAATGATACTGGTAAATGACCGATAAGGAAGGTTCAGTCGTTAAGGGATGCAACCCTACTCCAGCCTGTGGTGACATGCGCAAGAATTGACCTAACATATCCCGGCCACCTTGAAAAGTAATTTTCAAAAAGAAAATTCAAATGATTGAGTAATATACAAAATATAAACATGTTACATCTAAATAGTAGATTTAAAAAATAATATACAGTAAATTATATACAAAAATAAACAAGACTAAATAATACTAATAAAAAATCGAGTAATTGATTAAGAAGCGAATGAAATAGTGTTCACATTGCACATAATGTTTTTTCTTTAAAGTTAATTGCACATCACACTACACGATAACACTTAAGTCGTTGATTCATTGTTCATATTGTTCGAATCGTTAAATAATTCCACAATTTTGGTTATGGAACGTTTGACGGTGCCCGTACTTGTTCTTTTAGACATTACACGTACGATGCCATCTGGACCTGGGTGGATGTCGGTGACGCGTCCCATGCGCCACACCAATGGAGGTGCTTGTGATTCGCGCATTAATACGAGGGCGCCTGGTTGAATGGATGAGTTTGGATGACGTTGCCATTTTACTCGTGGTTGTAGCAAGGTCAAGTAATCTTGAGACCACAATTTCCAAAATCGCTGATGCATTTGTTGAACCATCTCAAAACGTTTGAGCCGATTTTGTTTAATCTCAATTATCGAAGGTTCTGGTAACGCCATTAACGAGTCTCCCACAAGGAAATGGGCAGGACTTAGGAAATGTAGGTCTTGTGGATTTGTGGATAGAGGTATCAGAGGTCTTGAGTTTAGGATCGATTCAATCTGACAAAATAATGTATTAATTTCCTCAAATGTAAATGTCGAATTTCCCGCGATTTTATATAAGTGACGTTTCGCGGACTTCACTGCTGATTCCCAAAGCCCTCCAAAGTGGGGGGATCTTGCTGGAATGAATTTCCATTGTATGAATTTGTTGCTTAAGAAATCTGATATGACATTGCAATGAGTTTGTTTTGAGTTTAAGAGCTGCATTTTTGCCGTTTCTTTTCACAGAGGGCGGCACAGTAGAAATTATTGCTAACTTTGAGGATAAAAATATATTTAACTCGATAAAATCAAAGTAATTCCATGAAACCATATTAATAAGTGATAATTGACTTAGAACGTGATCTATTTTTTAGATTTTAATGTTGATGAGGTGTGATATTAAAGGTATTTGAAAGGTACAATATGTTTGAAAAAATATCTAACAGATTCTAATAAAAACTAGATCAAGTTGCGGCTAATTAAATACTAAATACAATTGTAAAGTTTCGGGATTGTAGTGAACGTAATTTAAGATATTCTTGTCCTCAAAAAGTAATGTTAGCGAAGTTTTAAACTATATATAATCAACTGAATGCTCATAGTGTTCAAGGGTTCCTTTATAGATGGCGCCAGTAAATTATGGCAATTCAAGTACCTGCAGATTGTGGTACCTGCATTTGAGACCTGCATTCAGTATCTAATTACGAGCAAAATTTCTCGTGAGGCCCGTCAAAGATATTACATTTTGACTTTGAGCTGTCTTTTGTACTTTTGTATATTTACAATTTTACACAATCTACCTATATTTTTTATAATATTTCAAATAAAAATAAATAACATTTCATTATTTGAAAATTTTATTGCAATTTTGAAGTCATTCCACTTTTTGTTGAAATTTTTATTCTGGCTGTAAAAGCATGTAGTATCGTACATAAACCCGGTTTTAAACTCTTAGGCCCTTGGGGTATTATAATAGTATATTCCAGGTACCTACTTATTATTAAAATAGTAGGTACTTTTATAATATTTCAGATACACTTTGACCGTAGTGTTATTTTATAATTTACATAAATGATGAAATTGAAATTTTCTTTGAAGAAATTCAAAGAGGTGAAAAATTTTGGAACGAGAAAATGCTTCCAAAATTAATCAAATTCTTTATTTGGATATCCTCCTCCCGCTTGGTGAGATTTGGTAAGATGTGGTGGGACCACCCTCCCCCTCACATGAGATTTACCCTATAATTTTTAAATTAATTAATTAATACTCAATAATTTGATATGTTCGTGTATTTTGCTTCATATAGAGCATTCTTATCGGTCAACTTCAGCTTTGCCTCCTTTCACAAACAATTAACTTCTTGCTGGTAATTTGGGGGGGGGGCATGTTTTTCTATTTTCGTTATATTTTTGAATTTATTTGTGAAATTGGTGTCAAAAGTTAGAGCATCGTTAGAGTCTAAATGAGCTTCCATGTTTTCGTTTGAGCCTCACCTGTCGCGGAGTTATTGGCGAAATATTGGGGGGGGGGCAGACAAGTTTTTCTACTTTCGTTATATTTTTAAATTTTTTGGTGAAATTGGAGTCGGACGTTAGAGTTTCATTAGAGCCTAAATGAGCTTCTATTTCCAGGACCAGGGCCATATATAACGTTAAAAAGGGGGGGGCAGCGACATGATTGTAGGTAAAATAGTCTAAGGAAAAATAGTCTACGGTAAATTGGTCTAGGTAAAATGGTCTACGGAAAAAAAGTCTACGAGTAAAAAAGTCTAGGTAAAATGGTCTACGATCTAGGTAAAATAGTCTAAAAGTAAAAAAGTCTAAGTAAAATGGTCTAGGTAAAAAGTCTATATTTCCATTCGAAGATCCCCCCCCCCCCCGGCGTGGATCCGCACTTGGGAAAATATATGTCTACAAGTTTAAAACAAAAAATCAAT
Organism: Rhagonycha lutea; assembly: GCA_958510855.1. NCBI lineage: Eukaryota > Metazoa > Arthropoda > Insecta > Coleoptera > Cantharidae > Rhagonycha > Rhagonycha lutea. The sequence continues at coordinate 18,606,741 of OY294042.1, forward strand.
ATTATTAAAAATTATTATTTATTAATATTAATTTCACTAGTTAAACCTATAATAGTATGACCAATATCGCGAATAAATTCGATCATAGTACGAGTTCTGTCCCGATATTATCAGGATTATCTCATAAACATATCATCAGTAGAGCAAGGAATTATATGCAACAACAGATCGGTCTTGAGGTAACACCCCGGCGATAAACAATTTGTTAAGAAAAATTTGTTTCCAATAGAAAACGTTTATTAGCGCTAATAAATTTTTCTTAACCAATTGTTTATCGCCGGGGTGTTACTTCAAGACCGGTCTGTTGTGCATATTTTGAAAATTAATTTGAAGATAATAAAAAAATTTAAACAATAGCATGTGTGTAAGATATTTTTTGTTTTACTCTATTTTTAGCACAAAAGTGGACCTATAAGAGGCACCGCTACAAATAGTTAAAACTCAAAATGTAAAATCTTTGACGGACCGCACGAAAATCGAGAAAGTATCATACCTCATACCTGGCTCCTACTACATCCGCAATAAGAGAGATAGCATATTAGACACAATAGAGATAGTATTTGGGTCTAAGGAATTTGAGCGCCATCTAAGTATTTTCCTGTAACTAAGAAATGGTAATGATCTGTACTATGAGAGAAGCTTCACTTCACACTAGCGTCCTCTTACATAAAATATATTTACCACTATTTACCCATCCAAGTTTTGTACCCGCTAACCTAATCCCCTCTCCTTCAATGCCGCTCTTAATTTGTACCATTCTCTGATTTCCTTATTTGCACCTACAAAGTTGGTACCATTGTCTGAATGAATTTCGCGACAGAAGCCACCTCGCGCTAAAAACCGTTTTAAGCAAGCAAGAAATGATTCTGTGCTTAAACTACCTACCACTTCTAAGTGCACTGCTTTAGTAGTGAAGCAGACGAATATGCACAAATAAGCCTTGGTGACTCTTCGACCGCGTCCCCCGTCCCTTATTAAGAAGGGTCCCGCGAAATCAGTACCGCACACGGAGAAGGCTCGAGAAGGTAAAACGCGACTTTCGGGAAGATCTCCCATTATTGGGGCTGTTGGGTTTGAATTAAAGCGTTTACAAATGACGCATTTGTGAAGCAATCGTTTGACCTCCCCCTTTCCTGATATTATCCAATACATTTGCCGGATTGCACTTAATGTTGCTTGTGGACCAGCGTGAAATTGTTGCGTATGATATTGGTCGATTATTAAACTTGTTAGGTGATATTTCTTTGGGAGAATGAGTGGAAATTTTGTGCCACTTGGGACGTAGCTGTGGCGCAGTCGCCCACCTACGCGTATGAGCCCGTGCTCGTCTATGAATGGATTAAGGGCCTTTAGTTTGCTCCTTGTGGAAACACATTTCTTAATTTTTAGTTGTTGTAATTCTTCAGAAAATGACTGTACCTGAACGCATTTTATGAGGAGATGCAATGAATGCTGTAGCTCTAGTACTGTTAAAGCGCCGTCAGTCTTAGTTTTGCGACAGTTATTAGCGAATCTGATGCAATACGCTAATACTCTCTGAAGTTTGACTAATTTTGAGTTGGAATTTATGATTGATAATAGTAATGATTGTGCCTGAATTACGCTAGTGTTGCAAGATGTAACGGTTTGCTTAACTTCTGGTAGAATCGTGAATGATTCCATTAATGATCGCGGCCAAGTTGATGAATCTTGAGTGAACCAGCTCGGTCCATGCCACCAAAGTTGACATGTAGATAATTGACTTACGGAGGCGCCACGACTTACTATATCCGCGGGATTGTCACCTGATCGAACATGACGTCAATCGGAAGTATTTGTTAACGAGATTATTTCTGAAACCCGGTGTGCTACAAATGTTTTTAATTGACTTGGCGCCTTTTGCAGCCACGCGAGAACTATTGAGCTGTCGCACCAATAGTTTATTTTATTGATTTGAATGTTAGACGTTAAACTAATTTGAATTTCTGATACTGTTTTGGCTAGTAAGTGAGCGGCCATTAATTCAAGCTTTGGTATCGTAATTGTCTTTAGCGGAGCCACACGACTCTTTGCACTGAGAAGATTGACGGTGTGCTGACCTAATGAGTTTGTTGATCGTAGATATACGCAGATACCATAGCTAACTTCACTGGCATCGGAAAATGCATGAATTTGTATGTCGATGGGATTGTAGCATAAAACCTGTCTAGGAATGATTAATTCCTGAATTTTGGGTAGGTCTTCCTGATATTTAGTCCACATTGTGTGAAGTTCAACTGGAAGAGATTCGTCCCACGTAAGATTTAATTGCCAAAGACGTTGTAAGATAATTTTTGACTTGATTAAAACAGGACTTATTAAACCTAGAGGATCAAAGATTGTGCTTATTGTAGATAAGACAATCCGTTTAGTGACTAATGATTTGCTTTCCCTAATTTTGAATGGAAATCGGAAGAAGTCTCCCTTGGAGTCCCAATCTAAGCCTAATGTTTTCACTGACTGAGATTCGTCATTGAAATGTGTTATTGTGTTGACAGAGTCGACATTTTGTAAAACTAGAGGATGGTTCGATGCCCATTTCCTCAACGGAAATCCATATGATAGAAATAATTTGTTTATTTGATTGACCAAGATTATGGCTTGCTCTACTGATTTGCAGCTTGCAATGAAATCGTCCACATAGAATGCATTTTTAATTAAATTGCTGAGCTCTGGATGTGTCTCTTTGCATTCAGTGGAAATTTGTTCTATACACTTAGTAGCGAGATAGCTAGCTGATGAAGTACCATAAGTGACTGTATTAAGTTGATACGTTTTTTCGTCCCATAGAATGTTTTGAAATATTCTGTGGTCTTTGTTTACCCAGACTTGCCGATACATTGTTTCGCAATCGCTGGTGAATGCTACCTTGTATAATCTGAATCTAATTAATATTGTAAATAAACTGGGTTGAATTACCGGACCGACCTTTAGAGTATCGTTTAGCGATAGCCCGGATGATGTTTTGCAGCTACCATCAAAAACGATTCTGATTTTGCTGGTTAGTTTATCGGGTTTAACGACCGGATGGTGAGGCAAGAAATATGCCTGTTGTTTTTCTGTGTCTGAATATGTGACGGGTGACATGTGCCCCAATGTTTCGTACTCCTGCATGAATGCAGAGTATTGTTTTTTGAGATCTGGATTTAAATTTAATCGTTTTTCTAGAAATGTTAACCTTTTTTTGGCTATGCTATAGGACTCGCCTAATTGAGTGATGTTGTTTTTAAATGGTAATTGAACAATGATTTCCCATCCTTTTCGCGTGAAGTAGTTTTTTCGAATAATTGTTCACACACAAGATCTTGATGAGATTTGGTGTGCGTAGTAGGACTTTCTTCAATTTGCCAAAAGGCTGCTAATTGGTTTTGAATGTCTAGGTTTTTGTAATCAGTAAGAGTGATCATGCATGTTGAGGAGTGCATAGAAGAAGTGGGATGTTGAATTGTTGACCCTGAGATTACCCACCCGAAATGTGTTTTTTGTGCAATTGGTTTGTCCCTTCCCAGTGAAATTTGCCCGATACACAATAGTTGCCAAAATACTTCAGCACCTACTAAAACATCGATCTTGCTGGGTTGCGTGAAAGTGGGATCTGCTAACTGAATGTTATCAGGAATGTTGAAATCACCGAAATTTAATGAGCTTTGCGGTAACTCATTCGTTATTTCCGGAAGAGTTAGACAGCTGATTGTGCACTTGAATGCATTATATTGCGAATGTAGCGTAATGGATGCCTCGCTTGTGACATAATTTTGGGAATTGTTTATGCCTGTTATGGGATGGTTTACCTTTCTTGTTTTTAGGCTTAATTTATTGACACTGTCTTGTCAAATGAAGTTCGATTGCAAGCCAGTGTCAAGAAGTATTCTGATTAAATGCCGATTGCCATCCCTATCAAAGGTGTGAACAATGGCTGTAGGTAATAATACATGCGTGAGTTTAAATTGTGAGAAATTCGCGACTGCTGGAATAGATTGAGAATGTGGTACATTATTGGAAGATGCGCTTTCAGTAATTGTAGGAGTATTAACATTTGAATTTGATTGACCTGGTGTTTGATCATTGGTTAAATGTAACAAAGTATTGTGACGACGATCACATTTTCTGCAGGTAGAAGATCTACAGTCTTTTGTTGCGTGTGTTCCACGAAGGCAACTCTTGCAAAGTTGGAGTTTTGCTGCCTCATTAATGCGATCAGGTACACTCATTTGCAAGAATTTTGAACAATGGTAAATTTTGTGCGTACCTGTGCAAACTTTACAGGTTGGTTTATGAATTGCAACATTTGCAGATAGGCGCAATGGTTGCTTGTTGTTACCAGCTGTTGGCTTTGTAGTATGTAAAGCTTCCAACTCCCGGAATTTGTTTTTTAGGAATTTCGATAAGTCTTTCATCGTTGGAATGTCTCCCAAACCGGATCGCTCTTTTTCCCAATCGCGTTTTGTTGAAGGATCAAACTTTGAGCGGGTTAGGTATACAATAATGGAGTCCCAATGGTCAGTTGGTTGACCGAGCGAATTAAGAGCTTGGACATGTTTGAGTGTATTATTAAATAGGGATTGTAAAAGGGTATACGATTCCTTTTGTAACGGTTCTAATTCGAAGAGCGATTTTATATGCGTATAAACTATTCGCGTTTTATCCTGGTACCGTTCTTTCAATAAGTTGAGTGCTATTTCGTAATTATGTGCGCGAATTTCTAAAGACTCGAGAATGTCCTTTGCGTTTCCGGACAGAGAAGTTTTCAAATATTGGAGTTTTTGAACGTCCGACAAAGTGTCGTTTTCGTGGATAACGGAATTGAACATATCATAAAAATTTAACCATTTATCCATTTCGCCGCTGAAGGTTGGAATTGACAATTGTAGTAGTTTTATGTGAAAATATTTTTGAAATGAATTAGCATTGCTACCTGGAGATATAAAAGGGGCACCAGCTTGTAGTAATCCGTCTGGCCCGGCGCCGACGTTGCTTCTGTCCGATAATGAACCGTTATCATTGTCGTTCGAAAATGATAATATTTGTTTATGCGTTAAAAAATCCTCGAAATTTGCTAAGACAGAGAAATATGATGATTCAAATGAAGCTCGTTCTTGTTCATGCAATGCCGCATCGATTGATTTATCAAGCTCTATTTGAGCTTGTATAAGCTCGAATTCGTTCCATAAGGGTTCGACTTTACTCTTTCTGAATTGAATTTCATTTTTTATTGATTGATTAATTGAATCTACATTTACATTTGCAATGAATTGCTTAGATCTCGTTAAGTGTGATTTTATGACACCACGTTTTCGTATTTGATTTTCTGTTTCCGCCATATTGAAAAGTATTGATTTAAATAATATAAATTGTTGTCAGATTGAATCGTGGAAGATTGGAAATATTGAAAATAGGAATAATGTGGTTACTCACGTTTTTATTGTCTGGCTTGGTTACAGATGATTGCACGCCGTTTCCTTGTTGCTGGTGCTATGTTGAGACTTCGATATTTGCTGAATCTTGCTAGAAGGACCATATGATTTTCTTGATTTGTTTTACAAGAACTTGATTGTTATTTGATGATAAAAACACAATTAATGGTTGTGAATTGTTTATTTGTTAACGAGTATGCTCGGGTATGTGCCCGTTGCTTGTTCCCTTGGTGGGTTTTACAATGATACTGGTAAATGACCGATAAGGAAGGTTCAGTCGTTAAGGGATGCAACCCTACTCCTGCCTGTGGTGACATGCGCAAGAATTGACCTAACAGTCATAGATGTAAAAATTTGGCTCGTGTTTGAAATAAAAACTTAATGAAGCAAATTAAAGAACAAAGAAATTTAACCTTTACTGAACAAAGAAATGAAATTGCTATGGGAATATATTTTTCGTATACAAATTTTGTAAAAATTTGAAAAATTTAAAAAAACTGATTTGACTGAAAAGATTCTAACAAGTAGATACATATTATAAAATTTTTATAAGGTTACATACGAAAATATTCGAGAAAATTCAAGATTTAAACAAACAATAATAATTCATTAATTATTTACTTTATATTAACACTGTTACCACTTTCCGTGAACACACTGTATATGAACCCGAAATAAAAGTGGTGGTGAAGAATCATTTGATCCCTTACTAAATTTTTACAGTGTGTTTATTATGTTATTGAAATGATAAAAACAATAATCAGCTGAGCTTCCAATAATGGAAAGACCGTCAGCTTAGTCCAGTCAAATATATTATAATTATCGAATAATAATAATTAAAATAATAACTTTTAAATAATTGCTTTATTTTTAAATATCTTAGTGTTCGCCTGTTCGCACATTAACATGTAAAGGAAGACTGCTTATAATATGTTACACATTTTGCTACTACTACCCTTCGAAGAGGTAACGCCTTCTTCGAAGCTGGACACTCGAAACCCCCGGAAACATAAACAATTTCCATATGGTCCTTCTCTGAACATAATAATATGCATTTAACCTCGGAATGAAAGATAATAATTTGAAAATTTGCACAAGTCTTTGTTTTGACATATAAACGTTGGCCCAAAAATCTCATAAAATCTCGCGCCGGCGTCTTGAGATATTATAGGTCAAAGGTCACGAAAATCAGATTTTTGCAGATATCTTGTTTTCTTTGCTCTAAATGACATTTTGAGTTATTACAAAAGTTGTAGAGCATAAAATTCTCTACAACTTTAGTCTTAAACAATATTTTATACAATTAACCGTTATTGAGATAGAGCGGAATAAGTGGGAAGCGCTTAGCTGTATTACGTATGTAACAGCGCGCTAGGTCAGCTGCAGAAACCAATACATAGTACGGTTTATGTGGTTAATTATTTACTAGAACTATTATAATTATGGAAAACCTTAATTATTTACTAATTAATAAATAATAATAATAATCCGAGTTGCGGATGTAGAAAAGTTGGGTTGCAATGCTCTTCAGTGTGTAAGTCACTGTAATGGACAAGCATGCTTCAATGCTTCATCGCATCCAAACGATCTTGATGAACAGTGAGTACCTGACCTACTTGAATATTTAGAGCCAAATATAACTGATAACGAGGATGATGATGACAATGAATTGTAAATTCAAGTTGAAAGCCAAGAAGAAGAAGAAGACGATGACGAATAAGAGGATTATTAATATAATAATAAGGAAAAGATCCTCCTCACATTTTAACTTGTATTGTATTATCTTTACCATTTACTGATGATATATAAAATTATAATTAAAATAATTAAACGAATGCCTTATTTATGAATAATAGACTAAAGTGGCCATATATGGAATACCACTTTCATTTTTTGCAATAAAATTTGGTAGTACTTTTAAAAAATTTTGGAAAAAACTGCATAACATGTTCAGACAGACTACTACTACTACTACATAATATGCAATTTTAGCATTTTCGTAAAAATGGCTTGAAAAATAAAACCGATTTTAGTAAAAATGTAAAAATTCTGTGTTTGCCATTTCAAATAAACGGGAACCTATAATGGAATACTATACATGAAGAGAGATAACCGGATTGACCAGGATCTTCGGAGGTTTGATGTCATGCTCGACTATGCAGCAGGCAAACCTTTGCTGGTTGGCATTGATGCGAACGCCACGTCACCGGTTTGGTGGAGTAAAGGTATCCGCCATGGCAGCCAAAATAGTGAGAGGGGTCAACTCATTGAGGAGTACCTCCTGCAAAGGGATCTTCATGTTCTAAACGTCCCGTCAGATCACTATACTTTCAATGGCGCTTTGGGTCATTCGGATATTGATGTGACGTTTGCAAATAACTCGTTTTTCAGTGCCTTTGGCATTACCTGGTCGGTTCTGAGCGATCGAGGAGTGAGCGACCATAGCCCTCTGTGTATAGACATGGTGCCAATCCTTGAACAGGCACCGCGACGGGTACCCCTTTCGGTCGGCTACTCCTTACGGAACGCTGACTGGGGATTGTTTTCTTCAGAGCTGATTAACTCTGCCTCGCGGACCAGTGTCTGGGACTATGAGTCTATGGACATTGAAACGCAGCTTGATCTTATGGATGCGTGGGTTGCTGGTGCTAGCGCTGAATCCTTTAAAATAGTCAGACCGCGACTTGCCCGTCGGGCGTCGTGGTGGTCTTCTCAACTGTCTGTCATGCGTTCGAATACCCGAACATCAAAGAAGCGCTTCCAGCGGGCGCGCATCCGGGGGGATGTTCGCTGCCAGGAGTTTTGGAATGATTATCTTGCTCTTAGTCATCTGTATAAGAGCAAGATAAGAGAACGGAAGCTCCGCAATTGGCGTGAGTTTGTGGGAAGGGAAGGTAATGCCAACCCGTGGGGCCGGGTATACAAGATCTGCACCGGCCGCTCCGCGGGGTTGTGTGACATCGGATCTATTAGGGTGGGTGACCGTCTCTCTTCGAGCTGGGAGGAGGGAGTCGGACTATTGCTGGACGGCTTCTTCCCTCCCGCTGACCCCCGAATACGGGCTCCTGAATTGGGCGGTGTGGGTGCTCCTCCGGGGCTCCGGCTTGAGGAAGTTGAGATTGATATGGGGAGAATAAAGGTGGGTAAGGCCCCTGGGCCTGATGGGATACGTCCTGAAACCCTTAGGGCGATTTGGAGGGCGATCCCTGAATATGTTTTTGCGCTCCTTTCTTCTTGCGTAAGAGGAGGGGTATTTCCTCAGAGATGGAAAGTCGCGAGGCTGGTTATACTCCTTAAATCACCCGACAAAATAAGAACGGATCCGTCCTCGTATAGGCCAATATGCCTTCTGCCGGTAATGGGCAAATTACTAGAACGGATAATGGTGAATCGACTTGCCGAGTATACGCTCGGAACGTTGTGTAATAGCCAGTTTGGCTTTCGCGCGGGTCTTAGCACGGAAGACGCTTGGCGTTCGCTGCTGACCCATGTACAGGGTTCGAGTAAGAAATACGTTCTCGGGGTCTTCGTGGACTTTAAGGGTGCTTTTGACGGTCCTCTGTGGCCTGTCATCATTAGATTGCTGTTGGATCTGAGATCCCCGGATATCCTTCTCTGGGACAGCTTCTTTAGTGACAGGAGGGTGTGTGTCGCGGGAAGGAACTCCGAAGTATGGAAAATGGTGAGTAGGGGATGCCCACAGGGCTCCATAGGGGGCCCACCTGTGTGGAACACCCTGCTCAATGTCCTGCTTAGAAGGTTAGAACAGCTGGGGTACTTCGTTGTGGCATACGCAGATGATTTGTTCATTGCCGTTGAGGGAGATAGCAGGGCTGAGTTGGAGCTCTTAGCTGGGGAGGGCCTGAGAGAGGTGGCTGAGTGGGGTGAGTCTGTGGGAGTCCGGATCTCAGTGGAGAAGACGTTCCAAATGCTACTTAAGGGTCACCTATCTACAAATAGGCACCCTACGGTGCGCTTGGGTAATGCCACGATCTCGTATAAGACAGAGGCCAAGTACCTTGGATTGTTGGTTGGGGAGCGACTTAGCTTCCAGCCACATCTCCGGGTTCTTAGAGACAGGATGGCTTCGACCGTTGGCGGCCTGAGGCGGGTGCTCAGGAGGGACTGGGGTCTGGGGAGGAAGGCAATAAATACGATCTACGGGGGGCTGCTGGTGGCGTGCATGGCGTATGGGGCGGGGGTGTGGGGTGAATCCATGCGCCTGGCTTATGCGCGGGTGGCAATAAACCGCTGTCAGCGGGTTGCACTGTACGCCACCATTAGAGTATGTCGCACGGTATCTACCGAGGCCATGCAGGTCTTGGGAGGTGCTCTTCCCTGGGACTTGCTGGCCAGAGAGCGTTCGGAGTTGCATAGAGCTAAGAGGGGCCTTCATCAGTTGCCCGACGATCTGATGGCGATTGGCGATAGGGACCTTCCCAAAAATGCTTTTAAGCGTTTACTCCGGGAGCGCTCCTATTCTGTTTGGCGGGAGCGATGGTCCAACTCCGAGTTTGGTGCGGTCACCAGAACATTCTTTGGTGACGCTCTGTTTGTCGTAAATAACCCCTGGTTCGACTTTGGACTTTTCCTGGGTTTCCTGCTGACGGGCCACGGTAGCATGAACTCCTTTCTATTCATGCGTGACCTGTCAGATACGGATCTTTGTACGTGTGGTGAACCTGAGACCTGGCGGCACATCCTCTTCGAGTGTCGACTCTATTCAGACCTCAGGAGTGATTTGGCGCTAGATGGTCCGGATGGTGATCTGAGCCGGCTTGTAAGTGATGAGGAGTCCTGCAGCCGGCTCTCGCAGTTTTCGGTGAGTGCCTTCCGTCGTAGGGCCGGTGGGCCGTGGCTGGAGCGGCGTTGATGATCGTGGGTGAGTGTGCAGGGGGTCGGGGTGCGCCCTACAGAGGGATGCGCCTCAACCTAAAGGCCTGGCGAGCCTACACGACCTGCTAGCTGGTCTGAGTGAGTGGGAGGGTGTGCGTATGTGCTTGTGACTTGTCTGTCACTGTCGGTCACATACGCATGTATGCGTTGATCCGGTATTATACCGGATTTCTTGCCCTGGAGGCCGTGTTTGGAATGTCCTATGGACCCAACCGAGCACGTTAAATTATTTCGTAAGTCTACACCCCTGTCCTTCCAGGGAGCACAATGTGGAAAATCTGAGAATCTGAGTATGCCTAATATGGACAACATAAATCATAACTACATCAGTCAGTGTTAGATCTTGAAATGTTTCAATTAAAACAAAACATTAGATACATACAAAGTAAATGATAAAAAAAAATGTTGTTTCTTAGTTATCTGCAAAAATCACACACCAAGTGACCACTATCGTACCACCAGGGCTAGGCAAAATACGTTTTTTTGTATTTGAAATACAAATACAAAATACAGGGCCGTAGCTAGACATTTGTTATGGGGAGGGTTTTCTCCAAAAAAGTTTTTTCTATGCCATGGGAGGGGTTCTTGCACCAAAAACAATTTTTAGACCCTTTTTTTTAATCTCTCGCTCTCCCATGGGGGGGGGGGTTGAACCCCCAAACTACCCTATATATATGGCCCTGTTAAGTTACATTATATTTTACCTAATTGTTGTTCCTTTTCAATAACACCAATCGCTCAAATTGTGCGTCGGACAGTGAACCTCTTGCTGGTTCCAGAAATATTCTGGAAATAATCCTTCAGCGGTGATTGAAGGAATATTTATAATTATTCTATTTTACCAATCAACGTTAACGTCACCTACATCTCGACCCATTTTTTTACGACACGTTTTTGTTTGTAAGGCTGCGTATCTTATTAAGTTCTTCAATCAACGGTAAAATGGTCTTGGTAAAATAGTATAGGTTTAGTATAGTATCAGTTCATCGTAATTAATTATAACAGTTATCACAAATCAAAATTCAATATTTTCCACAATTTTGCACAAAAAGTAATAATAAAATAAAACAATATTTATTTACCATTACATACACTAAGGGCCAGTTGTATAAAAGAGGGTTAACTCGGGGATCAGCTGGTCCTGGTTCAAGAGCTGACCCAGGATCGCCGCAAGGTAGTTAGATTACAAATAAACCTATCAAGTAAATTTTTTTTATAAATTAAACCTATCAAGTAAATTTATCTACCTTACGTTGATCCTGGGTCAGCTCTTGAACCAGGATCAGCTGATCCCCGAGTTAACCCTCTTTTATACAACTGGCCCTAAGAGGTCCATGCCATACACCCATACACCAAAGAATAAATGGATTATAAAGTTAGACCTGCGCATTTAAAATATTTTTAAATTTTACAACACGTGCAAATTTAGAGGAAAATTTTAAATTTTTAAATAAAAAATATTTAATTAAATGACAAAATGTAATTGAGTAAAGTATTTTAAATACAAAATACATTTAAAATGTATTTAAAATACAATTACAAAAATACATTTAGAAAATATAAAATACATTTATATTTAAATACGTATTTTAAATACATGTAATTGAAATACTGCCCAGCCCTGCGTACCACCATGCGCCAATTTCTTACATAAGATTCGCATATTTCATATTTAGGAACTACCCTCAGTTAAGAATTACTTTTTGTATTGAAAGCCAGGTTATATTTTCCTTAAAAGTAACATACGTAATGTTATCAGTCATCCTTCTGCATGCTTATAGATGTAGAGTAATTAACAAATTACTATACTTTATATATCAAAATTTGCATCACTAACAATAAACTTCCGCAAGTGCGCAAAAAGAATAATGTCCCGCCATGTGAATATTAATGGTAATAGAGCGCTGTAAAGTTTGGAATGGTCAACTACTCTTACTAGGTTGTCATTTATCCTAGTAATGGCTAGATAGAGGCTGTGGTTTCGGAAATATAATGGTATTCCATATTAAGCGCCTATTCCGCATATGGCCACTTTACTTTATAAAGGGTGACCGGTCGCCGATGTGAACATGGGAAATTGATTTTTTTTAAATTCCTGCTTCCCATTATAACGGATTAGAATGAAAAGAGTATCAATTTAAAGAGATTTATTTTCCGCGTCTAAAGACACCCAACACTTGATGGTTTGTTCTTTGATCATTGTTAAAAACTCAAAGTAAAATGACAAAATAGCACTTTTAAATAGATATTAGATGCCTTGTTGAAAATTCATTGCAATTGTTTTTGTTTGAAAACTAATTTTAAACGCAAGTTTTGACAGTTCAACCATCCAAAAGCAGGTCTGATTTTTAAAAAATCGCTTATTTTAATGCTGCATTTTTAACATTATTAAAGAATAAAACATCAAGTGTTGGGTGTCTTTAGACGCGGCAAATAAAACTCTTTCAATTGATACCTTTTTCATTCTTATCTGTTCTGATGGGAAGCAGGAATTAAAGAAAAATTTCTATGTATTGGTTTCCGCAGCTGACCTAGCGCGCGACCTAAACTTTGACTCGCGACAGGACTTTTTAAAATGATAACCAAACCTTATGGAACATTTCAAACCTGTATCCTCCTCTCAAATGGGACTTCTATCTAATATTAAAACAATACACACAACTTAATGTTGCAAATACAACATCAAAAATAATAATTAAACACATAAATGATTAAAATAACATAAAAAAATACAGTGGAGCTCGTTTTGTACTAAAATACAAAAAAATGTACGAAAATCTGTTAAAAATGTAATAAGTATAATAATATTAAAAATAAAATAAAAACACTAAATTTTTAACTGAATTAAGAAAAATAAAAATAACTTTCGAATATAAAATTTTTGGGCCCAATTAAATTAATAATTAAAATAATTATTAAGACAAAATTATTAACTAATTTTATAATGAAGGAAACAAAAAAACAAAAGAGTTAAAAATGGATAATACTGATAAAAATTAATTATAATTTAATTAATTAATCTTAAATTAAACCACTGAGGAACACAATTTCCAGTTAATCTGACAAAAAATACAATCGGTATTTCGGTGAATATGTTACAGTTAAAACCCGAAATCAGTTAAAACCCGAATTAACTGATTTCTAATAAATCTTTTTAGTAAATTCTAGTTTTAACTGATATAAGTTTAGTTAAAACTAGAATTAACTGATTGGTGTTGGTAAATTCGCGATCTATCACCGTTACAACTAGAGTTAAACAACGTTTAAAGTAAAAGTAGACGTAATTAAATCAAAATACTAATTCTTTATACTTTTACAGGGGAGGCCCAATACATTTGTGTTTTGGATTGAAAAAAATAGAAGGAAACACGATAATTTAGAATTTTCTTGTATCTCATATTTTGAATTTAAAATAAAAATTTCAAAATCTTTTGCATTTTGTACTTCAAATACCCTAAATACATCTTTCAAAATACATTTCAAATACGAAATTTGAATTTTCCAGTTACGATTTCAGTTAATTGTTATAAATTTTTAATTTTTTAAAAAATTATTTTTAATAATAATAATTAATTTTAATAACAAGTTAGTAGAACACGGTCTTTACCATAAAAAACGAAATGAAAAAATTTATTAAACAATAGTTATCAACAATTTTAAAAAAAATTAAAAATTATAACATGTGGAATCGTAACAGGAAAATTCAAATTTTGTATTTGAAATGTATTTTGAAAGATGTATTTCGGATACTTTGAAGTACAAATTGCAAACGATTTTGAAATTTTTATTTTAAATTCAAAATATGAGATACAAGAAAATTCTAAATTATCGTGTGTTTCCTTCCATTTTTTTTAAGCTATAACAAATTAGCATTTTTATTTAATTACGTCTACTTTTGCTTTAAATCTAGTTGTAACGGCGATAGATCGCGAATTTACTAACACCAAGCAGTTAATTCTAGTTTTAACTAAATTTATATCAGTTAAAACTAGAATTTACTAAAAAGATTTATTAGAAATCAGTTAATTCTAGTTTTAACTAAACTAATACCAGTTAAAACTAGAATTTACTAAAAAGATTTATTTGAAATCAGTTAATTCTAGTTTTAACTAAAATTAAACCAGTTAAAACTAGAATTTACTAGTTAATTCGGGTTTTAACTGATTTCGGGTTTTAACTGTAACAAATATAGAAAAAAAATGCACTTACTGCTAAAATTTTCTTCTTGTCTCCTGAAAGAGGACGTCAAACGTTAATAAGGTTAGTTACTACTAATTAATGTCACTAAATTTAAGGGGAGGGCAAAAATATAAAGTCCAGTTTTGTGAATTTTTTCTGAGAAAATGAATGTATTTAGATTACTTACGTAGATCAATCTGGGTTTTGACACATTATTGTTTATAAGTCTTGAAAATTATTCAAAAAAATGTTCAATTCAAAATAATATAAAATGACGGCGTGGCATCTGAACTCCAAAAAATTTATTTTAATTAATAATTTGGTCATCATCATCATCATCTACTTCATGGATTAGGCCTGATGGCCTGTTCCGACTCAAGTCGCCATCTTGATAGTGACTTGACTCGGTTTAATAATTTGGTTTAATATATATTTTTCTTAGCGGACTGGAAAAACATTAAATTAATTTTTTTCTTTTCTTATGTGTCTAACGACACCATTGGGAAATTTTCCACCGCATTTTAAGAGGTGTTTTTGGAGTTCAGCTGCCACACCGCCATTTTGTATTATATTGACATGAAAAATGTTTTTAATATTTCTCAAGACTTGTTCAATAATGTATCAAAACACAAATTGATCTAAATAATACATTTATTTTCTCAGAAAAGGTTCATAAATCACAAATTAGGAAAATTTAATTCTGCACTTAGCAAATTTCCTGTTTATTATGGTTTATATTGAATAGATAAATAAATATTTCTCCGATACGTTATTTAATTTGATTATAAAATGCAGTCACTGTTCATCATTAAATCTTTAATTTCACACAAAGGTTCGATAATTTCTTTTAATTCGCTGATTGAAATAAGATTATATTATTTGCCGGATTTATCCAAATTTTTAAATGTTACTTTACTTAAATAAATGTTAATTCCCGAATACTTAGGTTTTTCTTGCTAGAATTAACTTAATTTTAATTTTTTTTGCATTTGTTTAATTAAAAAATAGTACATAAGCTGTCAAAAGTTTTGACGATAGCTCTAAGCGATAGCTCTATTTAAAAAAATCGAAACATAAATACTCATTATGCTTTTAAGGTGGCCTGTCATTTAAAAATTTCGTAAAATAATCAGAAATTAATTAACTGGTTTAATAATATTATTTTCACGTGTTAGGAATACCAGCTTGAACTAAAAAAAATGACGTCAGATGCGTGAAAATCAAATTAAAATTAACGACGCGAATATTAACAAAAAGAAATTTGACTTGACGGTAAGAAAGAAATGAAAGTATGAAAGTATATTTTTCGTATGAAAGATTTGTAAATTGAAATTATTAAAAAAAAACCGATGCAACTCCAAAGACTCTAACAGGTTACATTTCATTAGTTTCCTTTATGCAAACTAAAGCAAAAGTCAATAATAAAAAATCGATAAAAGTTAAACTCCATTACAGTTCTCTGTACGAAAACTAAACCACGAAGGTCAACAATAATAAATAATTAATAACAGTGAATTTCTATAGCAATTCTCTGTATGAAAAGTGAAAATCAATAACAATAAAGTAGTAAAAGTAAAAGTAAAAGTGAGTTACAGTTCTCTGTATGAAAACTAAAACATGCTAATCAATAATAATAATTCAATAAGTTTCATTGCAGTAATCTGCAAGAAAATTACAATTTAGATGCTTTATAAAGATAACTACAGTGTAATTAAATTTTATTGATATTAAATTTATTGTAACAAATTTTTTAAATAATTTAATTAAAAAGAGTTCAATAAATAATATTTTTTATTTATAAAAAGCATTGATTTTTATATGAGAAGAAAACTTTAAATAAACTTGTGCGGCCATTTTCACATTGTCTATGAGGTGAATGTGTGGCCGAGTCGTTAACGTTATACTTTGGAATTATTGTTAAAGTGTATATCCCCTGCAGAATCCAAAAGAAAAAATTAAGTCTAATGGACCGGGTCACGATACCAACATAATGGGCCCCCCTACTCATCCTCTTTTACATTTTGTGACTACAGTTTCTTAGCAGAGCCGGATGTACCAATTTTCCGTTTCTTTATTACATAAAAATATTAGGTGTGAGTAGTGGTTAGAAAAACGTAAAGAAGAAGTTGGGTAGAGGTCGACAGGGGGATTTGGAGTCTCTCCCCCAATACAGGGGATCCGGGGGTCACTCCTCCTGAGAGCTTTTTCAAAATTTGGTTCGCAATAGTGAATTTAGAAACTTTTCCAGTTAGAATTTATGAAATTTTTGTTTTTTTTTTGTCCTCCTTTGAAGAGGCTATCCGCCTTTTGCGATCGTTTGTATTCCTAATAATAATAACTAATAATAAAACAATTGAAAAGAATGTGTGCAAAAAGTTACAATGTAACTAAAATAAACTATGGGGTCGGATACCGAGTAAATCCGGCCAACTGAACCAAATTTTTTTTGGTGTGGTACGTGGTCAAATATGATGATTGAACAATCGTTGATGAGGACGATGAAGTGCCTTAGCGGCCTTACTCATGGCCGAGCAGTCAAGGACAGCCTGCTCTCCAAAGGAACTTTAGGAATGGTATTCCTGTACAATGGTTACGATGAATTTGAAAAATTTTTGCAACGTAGCTTTTTCCAGTTCCGAGCAACATGTCGAAACGAGATGCTCGCAGATTAATCGTAACAATGACGACATAAAAAAACTAATGGATTGGTTCTGCCAACATTCTCCTTTTCCAGAAGTAAAGGAACTCATGTCAATAAGCACTGGAATTATCGGAAATGAGAAGATAAACTGTCATATGTCTCAATAAGTTGGCAGTACTAGCATTTTAAAAATCATCGGTGGGGATTTCTATACCCTAAAATTGAAACGGAAAGACAGAGTAAAAGCACTTGGCGTTATAAATGCAGGCATCCGGATAAAAGACAACGTTATTCCGATTAATCTTTAGTTAATTTGTCAAAGAATGTGTATTGCAAATGAATCTGAGAAGGAACTTGACGAAATCGAGGAACAAGAAGCTGGATAATCATATCGCGGATACCGTGGAAGAAATTTCTATCTGTGACGTTTTGCATTTTTGAAGGTGTTGCAGGCGGAATTTTTAGATGATCTTTTTTTTTATCTTGTAGGGATTCCAAAGTAGAATTTTGTCAATTTTTTTTAGAGTGGTACCAAAATTCTAACATGGCCAAATATTTTTTTTTAACATTGATCAATTCTTATTTTGTTGAATTTAATCGCGAATGAATTCTAAAAAAATATTTTTATATTTGTTGGGTAATTTTAGTTTTTTCTGAATTTTTTGAAATTTTTCGGAAATCTCTTAGTACAATAAAAATGACAAAATATGAAGCGACGTGAAAAAAACGATTTTTCCCTCTAAAATCAACAGGAATTAAATTAGAAGGCTGAAATTTTGCACAGGACTGTCTTTTTACATAACAAATTTTGTAAAAAATTCCCACCATAAAATTCAAAAAAGGCATTTTTAACATACTCTGCTAAACTCCTTGTATTAGTAACATAAAATTTAGTACAATTCAACTGGCACACAACTTCTAATAATAATTATATCCAGGGCTACCGCGCCCTATTGTCACGGTGTGCAAAAACAAGGGCGGCCAAAATTAGAGGCGGCCAAAATCCCAAAAATAGGGGTTAAGAAAAGGTCATTTACTTTACGGCATGGAATAAGTAGTAGAATTTTAGTAAATAGTATTAAAAAACCGAAAAAAATCGGCTACAAGGGCGGCCCAATTAAACTTTGCACACGGGCGGAAGTACGCATAGCGGCGGTCATGATTATATTATCTTACCTGATAGATGACCTATTGATGTAGAATTTGATTTTTGCCAAAATGGTAAGAGGTTTAAATTAAAATACTTGAAAAGAATTAAAAGCGACCAAGCTTAGAAATTAATTTTGCACAGCATGACGATGAACTTTAACTAACAAGCTTCCAGATGCGCTTTGTATGCTTTGTAATCGTGAAGTATAATTGTGTTTGACGTATGAGATAGTTCTGTATAGATAACCTACAAGAATATTTTATAATTTTAAAGCACATCTAAGATGCAGTATTGGTACAAGTAAATTGAAGAATTTGGTTTTTGAGTTCCTTTTTTTGAAATATTTATTGTAAATGGAATAAACAAATTTGAAACTGCGAATAGTTACAAAATGAAATTGAATCTAATTTTTAAGTTTTAACCTACAAATTTCCGTATACACAATTTTGCTGACAACCAGGCCCGGACTGGCTAGGTCGGCGATCGCCGAGGGCCCCGGGCCTAAGGGAGCCCCAAAGTAATCTCAAAAATAGTAGTTTATACTTGGAGTAAAAGTGAACTTTTTCCAAGTGCTCAAAATAGCAGAAAATGAGCTTTTCAAAAATCTTCTCTCTTGGTAAGGGGGCCCCTCTTTAATGTCTAACCGAGGACCCCCAAAGGAGCCAGTCCGGGCCTGCTGACAACCTTACAATCGTAAGGAGATTGTTAAAGAGCCTGACTAGGGCCACGCGGTACTTTAAATTTGTCGCTGACTTTAGTCGCTGTTTTCACACAGGTAATATGACGATTGTTAGAACTTCCAAAGTCTACTTCCTCGCTATGTCTTCAGGACGAGGATTCTTGCATTTGGAAAATTTTTACTATATAATAGTGTTTGTTTCTAAAGAACAAGTTACCATTTTTAAAGCTTCATCTAATCTTATTAATAAATATTTTTAAAAGTGGAAGATAAAAATTTAGTTAGTACATATAAATTCATAATCGATGTTTCATAATTTAATTTGGAGATTTGCAAAATTGTCAAATTTTGAAATGGAGAATTAACGGGAAGCTTCAAATTTAAATTAACTTCTTAATTAGTTAATAAACTGAAATAATTTAGCAATAAAAAATATTGAATTCGTTATAAATTCTTTTAAAGTTCGATGGCGATTTGAAGTCCATACGCTTGACGTCGCGTCGGCGTCGGCGCGGCGCATAATTGAATAGCTGCTATTATCAGATATAATCTTGTCATAGTCATTTGAAAGTTGTTAATAGTAAGTCAAAAATTTCATAACATTCAATCCAATTTAGTGATATATTAAAGGTGAGTGATTTACATTTTCTAATATTTGTACAGGTTGTTTTACGTGTTTTTGGATATCAAATTAATCATTATTAGGGAGATCTTAAAAATATTTTATTTGACGTAATTTTGATCACTTTTATATGAAATTACTATTAAATACGTATAACAATTTAGATACATTTGGCTTTATTGGGATGTTTGTACAATTAAAAAAATTGTATAAAATTGAATCCACAGGTTGGGTAATAGATATTAAATTTATACCAAAAATTTTGAGATTTTTCTAAAAAATAATTTAAAACATTTTATATATTTTAATATAATTTATAAAAATGTTTTACATTTTAATGTTTAAACCTTCAATTATTCAATTAGACTTTTGTTGATATTTTGTTTTGATTTGATTGGTTAATTCTACATTTTAATAATGAGTAGCAATCAAATAATGTGGTATCCTCAATAAAAACTATGTAATCAATTATTAAATTAGTTACTTTGCAATCATTGACTATAAACATTAAGATAAATGTAATATTCGATTTATACAATAATTAAGCTCAGACACATTTTTCACCGCTATTTTCAAAAAATGAAAAAATTCTTCGTTAATTTTTAATTCTAAATTAAAGCTAAAAGTGAATGGCCCTTTAACCCTTTGATGGGCAAATTCTTCTGACTTCCTGAATAATTATTAATGGTTATCTAATAATTTTTTGTACCGGAAACTGTAAACACAAAGGTGGAAAACCATTTTCTCACTGGTGCTTTCTAGAATAGTCGAGAATAGTAACATCAAAAACAATTTTTGTTGAAAAAATTACATTTTCCTATTTTTTAAATTCATTTCTGAGATGGTTATTGCTATCAGATGTTTTCAATGTTAAACAAAATTTAAAGATTTTGTAACAATTTTTTATATTATAAAAATATACAAATTACCTTATAATTTACAATATAAATTACATAAAATTGTTACTTACAAGAATGAAACTTTTGAAAGCAAGGGTTGACAGTGGAATGTCCATAAGTAATAAAAGAAAAACCTTATTAAATAACAATAACACAAGAATTTTTATTAAAAACTTAAATTAGCTCGTAAAGCGCAATTTAATGATAAATAATCAAAGTAATAATTTAATAAATTTGTAATTTTTAAGTCTATATATTGGTAAATTTAAAAATTTACTTTGCAAATGTCTTGTAGTACAAGACCGACAAATATTAGTTGGGAAAACTATAAAAAAAATAAGGTCTTCCCGCTGCCCACGAAAGATTAAAATTAATTTTAGTATAATATATGTAAGTTATTATAAAGATTATTCAATTTATTATTAAATGATTACTTTGAATATTTTTCATTAATTGCTTGTGAAAAATTTAAGTTTTTAGTGAAAGTTCTTGTGTAATTGCTATTTAATAATTATTTTTGTCAATTTTGTTGTTTTTGAATATTCCACTGTCGACCCATGTTTTGAAAAGTTTCGTTCGTTAGAGATATAGGCACTGTTTTTGTGAAAATCGACACATTAAATTAGTTACCGTGTGCCACAGATACGAAATTAAATATTATAAGATTCTAATCTCGGTTAAGTAACCCTGAATGGCCCTGCTATTGATCACAGATTTTGTTTAGTTTTAAATAAATACTTGCCACTTTTATTTAGCAATAGTGTTTTTATTTGAATTTCTGATTATTGTCATAATTTTCCAATGGGCTCCCTTTTCAGTAAAATAGCTATATATTTTTTTCTAAAGTAAAATTATAGTAAATTCTGTACCATTTTGAAAACTACACTAAATGAGCAATTTTTGAAAATAACTTATTGCCTGGTTAGTACGGTACATAATTTTTACAGTACGGAGAGTTGAAGTTAGGAAATGAAAAAAACCTTTCGAGTCGGGCAAAAATATTTTTTTTCTAAAATTATGACCCTATTAGTTGTACTTTAATCTGTGATCAATAACAGGGTATTATTCAGGGTCACTTAGGCCAAAATTAGAATCTTATAATAAGAAATTTCGGACCTGTGGCACACGATAACTGATTTAATGTGTCGATTTTCACAAAACTTCAAAGGTGCCAAAATCTCAAAGAATAGCGATTTTTTACTAAGGTCATATTTTATTATTCTGGTCAGTCATGAACTGGCCTATCAGCCCTCCAAGAGATAATGTGGAGTTATGGGACAACCTGTATGTTCAATGAAAAAACTTAAAAAGAGAGCTGAAAGAATTCGCGCAACAAATGGTTAAATTAAAAGTTAATTTGTCTTTTTCACGATCTAATTTTGTTAACAATTTTAATGTGTATTAAATTCTACCCTTTGATCTTGCAGTTTTACATTGAAATGTTAGTAAAAATTGCGAATAAAATTTATTATAAAAAAAAATTTGAAAATAAAATCCAACCTTCGCAGTAAATGTTGCGCAATGATTCAGTTGCGCTATGCAACCGTCCTTCCCAATGCATTGTCAAACTTCGCTGTGTGCAAACGTAGCTAAATTGTTAATGTTGATATAAATATACTAAAAATATTTTAAAATCATCTTAATAAACTTTAATATAAATTATTCACTATTAATTAAACTAAAGAATTAAATTTTTTTGGTGTTTTGTAGTTATTTATAATGGATTTTTATATCCTTATGGATATTATTGCACTTATTTTTTTTTATTTATATTTTGCAGGCAAATATTTTTGTTTATTTTGTTTATCGGTTGCTGTTATTTATTTTGTTTCAAATTATCAAAGACCAAATGGACAGCTTTTAAATGTCATTTATTATGTTATATATTATTTACGTCTTATGGGCTTTTTTATTTTCCTCTATATTTATTTTGTTTTTTATTTCTGTATTTATTTTACAATGGGTTTATAATTTTAGACTTAATTTAATAACAAACGCTTTTTAATAATAATGTCTTTTATTGTTAGAAGATATCTTTATCGAGTTAATTAAATAAACCATAAACCATATTTATGTGATAATAATAATTGTGCGTGTTTAAACTATTCTCGATCTTTCTCCTTATTAAAACAAACAAAATGTTTACAAAAGGTTAATCTATAATTAGTTAAAACAAAGTTTAAAATAGTGTTGGCATTTTTTTTAATATTTGTCTGAAATTAACAATTTCATATGGAAAATTGAGACTTGAATAAATGTTAAAATATTTCACTTCGACTTAGACGATTTACTCAATTTTATGGTAAGTTAACTAGTTATTTTTTCATTGATAATTTTTTTTAATTGATTTTTTGTACCTAATAAATTTCCGTTTTAAATAAATATTCAAAAACATTTTTCATTTTCGCATCATTTTCTGATAAAATACAAATAAAGTTAAGTTAATAATTGAGTAAAACTGACCTAACATGGCATACCATTTTATCTTGGCGCATAAAATAATAACTTGATAATTACGTACTGAAATTTTAAACACTTTTCGCTAAATTATTATTATATAAGTGCAATCCAAATAAATACCAAAACTGTTTCTGTGAAAACAAGAAGATTTAAAAATAAGCAAGAACGCATGTTACCCGTTTGAATAAAGGCAAAATAAGATACTCATTTAATTATGTAATTGAATTGAAATCCCGAACTTAAAGTTTTAATCCCGTATCGATTTCAAATTTTGGATGGCGAACGGAGCGATTCACATCATAGAATGTTATATGTTTTCGATCAAAAATACTATCTTATACATTTTTGAAGCTTCATGGCTTGCAAATTTTCACTTTTCATTTTTCACTTTTCAGCTTTTCAATTTTTAGTTTTCACTTTTCGAAAGTAATAAATGATTATTACTACATTTAATTTTTATAGAATTTTTCTTTACAGTTCGTACCTAGAAAATATTATAGTAATGAAAAGTAGAAATGAAAAGTCAAAATTTGCGTGAAGGATGAAATAACACAATTACTCTACGTTTCCAAAATCGACGTAAATTAAGAATTAGAGGGCTTTTTCGAATTAATTTTTCAATATCTCAAGCTTTTATAGAGGATAAATTCACATTAAAACAAAAATCAAACGTATTTTTGGGATTAAACTATGTATTGGACTCCTAGCTATAAAATCAAAACTGAAGCTTTAAGGCGGAACAACACTGTGACGTATAAAAAAAATTTGATATTGTTTTTTTTGCATTTTCTCAAAGTATGCATAATTAAGAACATGTGAAAAAAATTTCAAGTTAAAATCTTGTAAATTGAGCAAGTTAAGCGGCGTTCATAATGAAGTAGGGTCTTGCCTTGCTTCGGTAGAAAGCTGGCAAGCGCCAATTAGATTAAAGTATTTTCTTCTATCCTTTTCTATGATTCAAAAATCGTTCATCTTGATTGGCTCTTTCTTGCTTTCTACCGAAGCAAGGCAAGACCCTGCTTCATTGTGAACGCTGCTTTACAGACGATTTAGCAAGTTTTAAGCTACTACGATTTACGTATACTAAAACTTTCAATCTGGTTTTTCTCGAAACTACATTACTCGACCTGGTACCATCTCTAACTCTAGCTATAATTTTCCGATTTTTAATTTTAAAAAACAAAAATTTCCGTAATTGCAGTGGCTATCGTTGTACGTAGCCGTTTTTCATTTTTTTGAAATTTAGTATTTTTAAGCTACCAAATGTAAGTAAAAATGTCGCTAAAATCGAACTTTTTGCTTTGAACACCCGCCATTTTGTGAAATAATTTTTTTTCGAAAAACGGCTACGTACAACGAGAATTACATTTATAGAGATTACAAAACTTTTTTATTTTTACTTTTTACACAAACCATTGTCAAGTTATCGATGGGACCACACTTCTTGTACAGAGGCTATATTATATCTTAGTAACTATGGCAACTTGTAATTTTTGTTAATAAAAATTTACACAAAGTAAGTTCAATGTATGCTTAATAACATAACTTTTTTCTAAATCCCAACTAAATAATTAAGTATGCAAAAATAAATCAGAGAAAAACACCTTTTTTCACCTCGTCACAGTGTTGTTCCCCCTTAAGGGTGGAGTTTAAAATTGCATGCAAAATGCGAAAAGTACATAATCTAAAAAATGACAAACAAAAAAATGTCATAAAAAATGACATCCATGTTCACTTGAATGACCGAACCCGGAGTTACATCCACACGCTCTGGTGCTCCAGGCGGGCCTGGTGAACAACTCGACGAACCGCATCCAACAAGATTCTTCCTTAAATAACTTCCTTTAAATTCATCTTGAAAATTTAAAACTTATTAAAATGATGAGAAGAGACTCTTATTGTCTTCATGTAAATGTCATTAGTACTTAGTAGGTACTTGTTAAATTTTAGGGGAAGAGTTAAAACGGCCACTATTATCCGCGCTTGTTATTTAGGTCAGTTTCGTCTATTTTGTACGATTTATATTTCAATTTGTACATTAAATTTTTTTATCGGACTTTTAATTATAGTAGTTTATCTATGTATATTATTTCATAATTTGTTGCAGTTTAATTATTGAAATTCTAATTATCTTTACGTTTATACCTTTTTATCACGTGCGTGAAGTTAGCCCCCCTTTTTTTGAAATTGTAATTTTTTGTTGTTGTTCTGGATTGTTCTTAATTTTTTCTTAATGTTCTTAAAAATTTTTTTTGATTTTGAAAAAAAATAACCAAAAAAAATCGAGAAAAACACTTTTTAACGCCAGCCCCCCTTTTTTTGAAATTGCAATTTTTTTTAATTGTTCTCGATTGTTCTCAATTTGTTCTTAATGTTCTTAAAAAAATGTTTTGATTTTACAAAAAAACAACCGCGAAAAACGCGAAATAAGATTTCGCGCTGGCCCCCCTTTTTTTGAAAATGGAATTTTTTTTAATTGTTCTCAATTGTTCTCAATTTATTCTTAATGTTCTTAAAAAAATTTTTGGATTTTGCGAAAAAATTAACCGCGAAAAACGCGAAACAAGATTTCGCGCTGGCCCCCCTTTTTTGGAAATTGCAACTTTTTTTAATTGTTCTCGATTGTTCTCAATTTGTTCTTAATGTTCTTGAAAAAATTTTTTAATTTTGCAAAAAAATAACCGCGGAAAGCGTGAAATAAGATTTTGCATTAGCTTCGCTTGTTATATTTCCACGTGTACAATATGAAATAGCCCATAGGCGCAACTAGCGGGGGTCTGGGGGGGGCTATGTCTCCCCAAAATTCAAATTATCCCCCCCCAAATCCCAAACATTATTCGTTTTTAATGGCGATATGCGATATCGATTATAAACACTGAATTTCCACAGAAACTTTATTTTTGGGTTATTGGCAATCTGTCACCCACTTACGAAGTTGGTTTCTATAACTGCCCCCTTATTTTTCTGTACTTCGAACTGATTTTTTAATTAATTGTATGGTAATTTTCAAAATTAATAAAATTTTAATTATCAAATATGGTATATTTGCAATTTGCAAAACTTATATTTTTGTTACATGCGATATTTCAGTTTAGTAGGGATACAAATTTGAATGGATTAGCAAATGATGAGGTTAACGTCGAGTTTGAATAATGATCTTAATTTTTACACCATTTGCAGTTTTCATTGAAGATTTCAATTACAAAGTAGGTCATACAATTATTGGATTAAGCTAGGCAAGACTTTTGAGTAACTAATTATTTTTCAAAAAATAGTTTTCCTACCCTCAAATCACAAAAATTAGTTACAAAAGCATATTTTTATAATTTCTAACTTCAAATCTAAGCGCTATTGAACTAGAACACATAATTTTTTTGCCTACGGCGCAATTTTTCGCTATTCTTGCCCCTCCTTTAAAAAAGTTTGTTCAAGACTTTTTTTAACTCCCCCCCCCATACTTTTGACCCATGCCAGTTATGGGGCGAAAAAATGGCTCCACCTTGCAAAATGTATAGGAAAGTTTATAATTGGCATGATTACTCAGTTAGGTAAGTTATATTATAAAATTCCTTGTTTCGACTTTGGGGGGGGGGCGCCATCTTGGTTCACTGGCCACTAATACTTTGAATGTGACGAAAATGCTCATTTTCTACGGGTTATCTCTAAATCTATTTATCTTAGAAAAATATGTATGAGACAAAAAATATGCAGAATCGTACGCTCTACAATTTTTATAATCATTATAGCCGATGTATTTCACTCCGATAACGCGATAATAACGAAAGAGCGATTTTCCACCCCTTCAAACCAAGATGGCGCCACGAGCGGCATCCCCTCAAAATCGAATGAAAGGAACTTTATATACTAACTTACCTAACTGAACAATCATGCCAATTATAAACTTTCCTATACCTTTTGCAAGATGGAGCCATTTTTTCTCCCTATGACTGGGCTATTTCATATTGTATAAATGGAAATTTTTGTAGATTTTTGTATAATTCTTATATTTTAAATTCAAATTTTTTCAAACATTTTTTTTTTTTATCAATTTCTTCCGGAGGTTGGCAAAACTGCAAGATTAATTGCCGTAACTATAATAGGCACTTGCATACTTACTTCTTACATATTATTATCACGGAGATGGGTGTACAGTCAGGACCTATGGGATCGAGTTTTTTTGAGGGATTTGGTAAGTAAAGTTGTATTTTCATTAAACCAATACGGATCTGATGATATCAGTGGCACGTGTAAAAACGTCCTAAGATTGAAACATATGTAATCCGTTAAGGTGTCGTTTGATTATACAGGGTGTCCCCGCACTCACTTTACATAACTTAGGTGGTGATAGAGGACACTTTTCTAAGAACAATATTTAACAAAAAATTTTTTCTAAATTCAAACCCTCGAGAGTTAGGCCATCACACTTTCCATGGTTATTTTTTTGCAAAATTAAAAAATTGTTTCAAGAACATTAAGAACAAATTGAGAACAATCGAAAACAATTAAAAAAATTTGCAATTTCCAAAAAAGGGGGGGCAGCGCGAAATCTTGTTTCGCGTTTTTTGCGGTTAATTTTTTCGCAAAATCAAAAATTTTTTTTAAGAACATTAAGAACAAATTGAGAACAATTGAGAACAATTAAAAAAAGTTGCATTTTCAAAAAAAGGGGGGCCAGCGCGAAATCTTATTTCGCGTTTTTCGCGGTTGTTCTTTTGGTAAAATCAAAAAAATTTTTTAAGAACATTAAGAACAAATTGAGAACAATCGAGAACAATTAAAAAAAATTGCAATTTCAAAAAAAGCGGGGCTGGCGTCAAAAAGTGTTTTTCTCGATTTTTTTGGTTATTTTTTTGCAAAATCAAAAAAAATTTTTAAGAACATTAAGTACAAATTGAGAACAATCGAGAACAACAACAAAAAATTACAATTTCAAAAAAAGGGGGGGGCTAACTTCACGCACGTCTTATTTTCATTAAAAAATTTTGCGCATATTTACAAAATGGGTAAAATTGGTTTATTATTAATTCATGAAATTAAGTAAGTTTTATTTTTAATAAATTACGAATAAGATCGTAGAAGAAATGCGCGATCGAAAGCTTAAATTAATACACTACTAATAATAATTTCCATAATTCGTAATTTATTAAAAATAAAACTTATTTACAAAATGTGTGCTAATTCTGAATTGCTCATTATAAATTGATTATCCTTGCCTGATAGTTACAATAAGATATAAATAAATTGTAATCTACATAATAATATTTCTGATTGATTTAAGTTTTCAATTTAACTATTCGTGATTTCAAATATTGCTCAAAAGAAACTCAAACGATTTGAGTTTTTTTGCTTATTTTTATTCTTATAAATCTCTTTTATGCGACACTGTTTTCTGTAATTGATAAGTTTGTAAGTGTGCGTTCAATGAGAGGAAACTCATTTTCTTATATAAAAAAAAAAGGCTGAGAGAGTCTAAGCGAAGTTTGTCCAGCTGCTATTCTTTAAGGGTCTTGTGCTTAACTTTGATGAGAGTTCACAATATGACTTATAACGCCGATTTCTAAAATTACGACTTACTCCGGTTTCACGCCGCTCATCGGGGAATTGATGATAATTTATTTACTAATTAACATTAGTAAATAAATGGAATGAGTTATTGGGCCCTATAATAGTAAGCATTATATCACTATTGATTGATTATAGAGCTAAAATTTCGAATGAGAAAGATTCTATTTTGAAGAAATTTCTATGAAGCTCAACTATTCATTTTATTATTTTTATCGGCATTGGCTGTAAATTAAACGCATATTTTAATTTTTAATTAACAATATTATAGAAAGGACATACCCTAGTTTGAAAGATCAAAAAAATTTAATTATATCTCGATATATTTTAAAATATCCCAATTAAAAAGTGGAAAATATAAAATTTTTATAAAAGCATTTAAAAATAAAATATAATTTATAAAAGAATTTTACCTACATTACTGGCTGTCTTTGTACTATCTTAAAGTGCTGAGAAATTGTTCGTAATTTAGTTCTCTATGATTTTTCGTAGTTTCAAAGAAGTTCGATCGTGTAGTACAGTGTTCCCCAAACTTTTTTGTCTCATAGACCACTGGCCATGATTTTCGGTTTTGCGTAGACCTCCTTTGCTGCTCATCTTTTTTTAGGACATTGGCAACTGCCGATATTATGATAAAAGTAACAAATCTATAATAATTTTGCTAAGTATTTATTTAAATTAAAATTTACATTAAATAACTAATGGAAAAATAATTTTTTTA
Organism: Rhagonycha lutea; assembly: GCA_958510855.1. NCBI lineage: Eukaryota > Metazoa > Arthropoda > Insecta > Coleoptera > Cantharidae > Rhagonycha > Rhagonycha lutea. Next base: position 18,635,982 of record OY294042.1, read on the forward strand.
AATTTTAGTGGAAGGGAGAGAGAAAGAGAACAAAATTTTATTTAGTATTAACATTACAATAATTAAGTGGAAGGGATGAGCCTGGTGCTTTAATAATAAATTTTCAGCATTTATCAAACAATAATCAAATTCATCAATTTAGTTAGGTTTACTCTCAAATCTCCTCTGTTAATCGGAAATTTACTTATCGCTACCACTCATGCATTTTTGCCGTTACGAAATCGGCCCTCGCCTAATAAATTTTCAACATTTATCAAACAATAATCAAATTCATCAATTTAGTTAGGTTTACTCTCAAATCTCCTCTGTTAATGATGTCCAGTCTGTTATATTTTTTTTGTTAAAAGATTGGCAACCGCGCTGAAACCCCTTTCCACTAATTATGATGATAGAAAACCAATTAGAAACTTTCTAATAAATTAATGAAAACAAAATTATAGCAATTTTAAAAAAAATTAAAAATTAAAGTCGTGGACCCCCATTTACATCTCATGGACCCCCAATTTCTTATTTCGCTGACATCGACCCCTTGCAAGTCGTCGTCGACCCCTAGGGGTCGATATAGACGATATAGAGATATAGGAAACACTGGTGTAGTAGATATAAAAGTACTATTCTTCTTCTTCTTCAGGTGCCTTATCCGATTTCGGATATTAGCGATCCTCCTGGCTAAGCCAAGAAGACTTTACTAGGGAAATGTTAATGGGGTGGTTTCCCGTTGCCTTCCCCATAGTCCACAGATCGATTTTGGACTTTTTAGATCACAGCACATATCCGACGCAATCAGGATTAGAACCGCGGATTCCCACTCTGTAGTCTATCCGTGTTTGATTTACCCCAGACTGCTGGTTTAAATCAAAAATAAAATAAATAAAAAATAAAAAAATAAATAAAAAAAAGTACTATTATTATAGTTATACCCAAATAACTGCTATTAGAATATACTAGGTGTAGTAAGATCTGATACAATATTAAATATCTTTAAGAAATAAGCAAGTTTTGTGGGAAAAATTATTTTATTACTCCCACCCCTTTTAAGTAATGGTAGTCTCATTCAGCCATATGCCATCGAATATTACTGAAAAGGGGAGGGAGTAATAAAATAATTTTTCTTACAAAATAACTTACTTATTTTTGCAAGATCTTTTCAACGATACTATTTTCGACCTATGGTGCCATTTAAAATTCTGGAGTTCTGGAGTTTCTGGAGCAAACTACTCGGGACGCCGACCTTTCCGAGAAATAATAATATCACCATTCGATTCTTTATTATGGCTTTTATAATAAATTTTTTTAACCCAACTCTCTACGACTAGCCGTTTTTGAAAAAAATTGCTGATACGGGTGCTCTCATTCACCCTGTATATTCGAATATGATGATGCTGAAATTCTCGATTAAGCTTAATTTAAATTTAATTTTGAGTTAATTTGAGTTAGTTACACATTCCGCAGCGTAGTAGCGCTTGCAAATATAAAATTTACTAAATAAAAATAGTAGGATTTGAAATCGCGTAATGACTATTTAAATTGAAAGAACAAATCAGCACGGGTGTACTTCTGTTTTATTTAATCGCAAGGTGAAAGATTGTTTTAGTTTGATAATAGGGTTGCCACCCGTACTTTATAATAAAGTATTGTACGTTATTTCAGGTAATTGTACTCTATACTTTATGAGAACAATAAAGTACACGAAAATACTTTATTTCGCATGATTTGATTTCTTAGGGATTTTGTATCTTTTCGTTATACGAAATTTTATATTAGTGCTGAATCGATGTCGCAGATGTCGCAAAATGTCCAGCTTTTTAGAAAATATCTGCATTTCCCCGGTATTTTTGTCAAAAATTCCAAATTACCTTATTATTTTTTAGTTTTACTAAAAAAAAAAACGTTGACCACGCCCCCTTTAAAAAAAATTTTCGCCTGCGACGAGCTTTTTTTGGTCCCGCTTTGTCTCAATGACAATGTGGTCACTTTATACTAATTTGATACAAACTGCAAAAAGCAATAAAAAATATGTTTTTAAACATAATAATAAAGAAAAATAAATTGTAGTTTATTTTGATACTATGTACTAAAAAAAAAAGGTGGCAACCCTATTTGATAATGATGGAGTTGCAATTGAGAAATAAATAAATTGTTGTAAAAAATTTTGGCGGAACGATCACAAATAAATGCTAATGGTCTTCGGAGTGTTTTCAAGTCGAAGTATTCGATACTAATTAAGCGGTGAAGAGCTTAAAATTAGCTTAAAAATTGGTCATCCAACACAGAGCGCGTGCGTGCAGAATCCAATCGCTGAGTAGCAAGTCTCTTGAAACGGTTAAAAAGTGAAGTTAACCTGACATATTAAGCGCCGCGAAATAATTTATTTATTTTATTTAAAAAAAAATTATTTTGCTCCCATTTTTGTTCATTACCTCGTTTAACATTTGAAATATTAAATTCGTCTCTCTGTGAATAAAAATATATAGTAAAATAGATTTAAAGGAAATGCGAATGCGATCAACTCACTTATTGTTAATAAGTAGGGCAATCCCGCCCACTGACCTGCCTCAATGTTGCCTTTGTTGCGCGTAATTAAATTTTTCAAATATCTGCTTCAAATGATTGTCGAATGTAAAACTATTGTTTTCGGCAAAACAAGAACAGTTTAAAATCTTACAATCGGGATTGCTGCTGGCTAATTATTTACTCCATTTAATTAATTATTGTCGACGTCTTTATGTGCCTGGAAAATTAAATTTTATTAATTTTTAAAAGCTTTTATTTAACATTGTATAAGGGTTGTCCGTTTTGTTTTGAGACAATTTTAAATCAACTTCCCGACGTCTTGAGACCTGAAATTTGGTACACAGTTTTCACTTATACAGTGAATTTTTATATTTTAATAGGGTTGTTGCATGAATTTTGAAGTATTTTTTTTCTTAAAGTTTGGCTATTGTTAAACACCATAGCATAGATCAAAAGTCTATAAGGACTTTAATTTTCTCAAAAACATTTTTTAAAAAATTTTTATTTTGAACCATGATTTTGCCGCGCATGACGTCACACTTACTTTTTTAATGCATCTGACAACCTCGCAGTAATTTTTGCAGTCGGTAATGTAGCTATTTATGGTACCAATATATTTATTTTCGTCTCCTGTTATTATTATAACCAAACATTTTCACTAAATTTAGTTAAAAATTTAAATAAAAAGTGCTTCGTAGAATATTGTGGCAATGACTTGCAGAAGAAATCAAATAAAATATTTGTAAGTGTTCCAAATAACTCGATGTTAAGAAAACTTGGTTTGACACTGTTCGATTAAAAATGGAACTTTAGTAAAACTTCCTATTTTTGCTGCGAAAATAATTTTGATGTAAGTAAATACAGATTATAACATTTTAAATTATATAATATGATTTTTAGATAAAATATGATATGGAAAATTATATGAACGGTACTCAATAATATTAACCGATGGTGCTCAAATGACACAGGATCCTTTTTCAACGAGGCATCACAGGACTAATTGTGACTGAATAGTCCCATTCCCAGAATGGAGTGATTCCACACAGATTTAAGTTTTTATTGTAGTTGTTACATCTAATAATTTTAAATAATAATAATGCTTTAATAATTAATTTTTGATTTATTTAACAAGAACAATGAATTTTTAAAATGTTTTAAATACACCTGTTCAAATTCTTGATTGGTTTCAACATTTGGTTTAGCAACACAAAATAGAGCTTTCTTCTTTTTTGCTAAAAACATCTGCAAATTACTTGTGCCTTATCAATGCCATCCGGAGAAGCACCAAAAATTATCGGGTAAGGTTGGAGTTGGTTTTTTTAAAAATTATTTCACTTCCACATACTTTTAAGAAGTAGATATTGCTGCTTGCTAAACGTGCCTTTTTCAAATAGGAGGTTAATTCGGTAGGTGAAGGTTCTTCACTCCTACGATACAACTATATAAGGAAAGCTAGTGAACCTTCCTAAAATATAAATATTTTATTAAAACAAACACAATTAATAAATATTACACTACTTACTTGCATGCTTTGACGCGTTTTATCTCTGCTGCATTAAATCTATCGTCGTTTTTTATAAACGTGAATCTTAAAAATATTCAGTCGGAAGATTATTCGAACTAGCTTGTACAAAACATAAACTTGAAGAAGCCATTTTTACAATTATTACTTATACTTACTGCCTTTTATTTCAAAATAAATTATTTAATATTATTTATAACACGTATAAAAACTTTAATGTTGATATTTTAGAACTGTCAAACTGTCATTAAAATACAGTGTTGCCACATTTGTCATAAAAACCTTCGGCAAGACGCGTTTGACGTCACAGCGCCCGTCGGCAGCACGACGAATTTTTGAATTTCAAAATCGATTTTAGACATCAAAACGTTATTTAAAAAATTTTTTCTTTTGAAGATAATCATCTTTTAACATTATCTTCAAGAAATAATAGGAATTATTCAAAATTACGATTCATGCAACAACCCTATTTTGATTTTTTAAAAATTTGGAAAATAAGCGCGAAATCGGGAAAAAAAACTGCAAATAGCGCATTTAACGGTTTTACCGGACGGATATAAGTAACATTTCTAAATCGCATTTTTAGGAAACTTTTAAATTGATTTTTATTGTTTCAAATCGCATCTAAAAAAGTACAGATATTGCAGGAAGCAATGATTAATTTTCAGCTGTAAGAAAGAAAAAAACAGAACCTTCATTGTATAAACGAAGTGTTTTGATTGTATTTCGTATGAAAAAATGATTTAATAATTGGATAAATTTTGTAATTTTTAAGTGTATATATTGGTAAATATAAAAATTTACATCGTAAATATCTTGTAGCACAAGACTGTCAAATATTAGTTAGGAGAAAGGATTCCCACAAAACAATTAAAATTAATTTTAATATATTAAAATTTTTCTTTATAGATTCTATTTCCTATAACTTGAATAAAATAATTGTTACATTTAGTAACTTTATCATAATATAACTATAAAGTTTATTCAATGATTAAATCATTACTTTAATTCGAGGGTCTAGTGTCAGAAGGGTGTAACTACAAAAATAGCTGTTTTGAGTTTATTATGGTTTCGTAATGAGAAAATTGTATTTTATTTAGTGTCAAAAGGATGTAGCGTTTGAATAAATAGGTAGAGATAGAGTGTAGATGTATCTACAAATACCACATATTGGTTAATGACTATTTAATGTATCAACTCTTAGATCTTTCTGACATTAAAAGTTTCGAATAATCGAAGATATAATTCAGGCGTTACATCCTTTTGATATTAGAATTTTTGGGGGGTTTCAGTTATTTTTGCCTTTTTCACCTATTTTGCGCTTTATTTTGCCTTTTTTGTGCTTTTTGAACCAAAATTCTTCATTTTTGCTTTTTTAAAATGTATTTCTTAATTTTATTTAAAAATTTCTAATGCCCGTTTTCACCAATATTTTATTTAAGAATTTCCTAGTAAAGAATTCCTTAGCAGGTATTCCTTAAATTTGATAAAAAAAATAAAAATTCGGATCATAATAATGTCAGACAGAGCTAACAGTGCTGTTTTGTGTTAATTTTGTTAAATTTCTTTAATGTCAGACAGAGCTAAGAGGTATTATTTTTGTTAATTTATATGGCATATTTTTCTGTGACAAATTTAATAAACATTTATTAAATTACTTTGTAGTATACTATCTAAACAACTCGTAAAATAAGTTATTACCTTAAAAAAGAAATCGATAAATACTTTTTTAACAGTATATTTGCTTGAAAAAGTCGGTTTTTCATCAATTACTCAAATATGGTATTTTGTAGTTACACCCTTCTGACTGTAGACCATAGAATAAAAGATTACAATAGAAGGGAAACTTCCATGTTAAAATTTTAGACAGTCTTGTACTGTCTTTTCGTTGCGCCCCCTGGGTGTCATGGGTCAACTAAATCAGACTAAACTAAATTATTCCACTATATTTCCATTCAATTTAACTATTTTTCACTATTATAATTTATTAATCGTCTAACAATTCCAACTTATAGGATATTTTATGATATGTTATGGTATTGTTTACTTTTCTAAATAAATATTGAAACAGCGCCATCTTAAGAAAATCCGACAACTAAAATACCATTAAAATCAGGGTCTAATATTTTCCTATGAAGTTTCTACACCGTGCTCTAGACCCTCGAATTAATCATCAGTAATTAATTGAGGTTTGAGAGCGCATTTAAGTTTTTAGTGAAAATTCTTGTGTTATTGTTATTTAATAAGGTTTTTCTTTTATTACTTATAGACATTCCAGTTTTTTTTTTATTATTTTTATTGTTTTTGAATATTCTACTGTCGACCTATTCTTTGAAAAGTTTTATTCTCATAGTAATAATTTTATGCAATTTTAATATGGAAATTTATAAGATACTTAATGTGTAAATTTTTATAAAATAAAAATTATTACAACAATTTTAAATTTTTTTAACATTGAAAATATGTGATATAGCAATAATCTTTACTGAAAATAATTTAAAAAACAGCAAAAAGTAATTTTTAACCAGTAGGAAGAAGGTTTTCCACCTTTGTGTTTACAATTTGCGGTACAAAATATTATTAGATAACCATTAATAAATTATTCAAAAGGTCAAAAGCATGTTATATATTCACTGACAAAATTTTAAAAATAAGCCAGAGGAATTCGCCCAGCAAAGGGTTAAATTAAAAGTTAATTTGAATCTTTTACGATATAATTTCGTTAACTATTCTAATGTACATTAAATTTTTCACTTTGATCTGAAGTTTTACATTGAAATGTTAGTGAAAATTACTAATAAAATGTAGTATAAAAAAATTTAAAAATAAAATTCGAACTTCACACTAACCGTGCGTTCGGGGAGAAGCTACTTTCGCTACCAAACATTTTTTTTCCTTCTTTCGAGCTTCCAGTAGCTTCTAAACGTTTTGGCTCCACCCCTTTCAGTCGCTACAAATGCTAGAAACATTGTGGAGGGGAGCCAAAGCGTTTGGAAGCGACTGGAAGCCCGATAGAAGGAAAAAAAGAAATGTTTAGTAGGGAAAGTAGCTTCTCCCCGAACGCAGGATAAATATTGCGCAAGAATTCAAGTGCATCTGGGCAATTACCTTTGTGATTAATTGACATTTTGCAATGCATTTTATAAATTATTCACTATTAATATTAAACTAAAGAATTAAATTTGTTTGGTGTTTTATAGTGATTTTTAGGGCGAAGACCACAAAGGAGCAAGTAAATTTAACTAGGGAAGTAAAAGTAACTGACCAAGTTAATTTGTATTCGTGCAACTTCGGATTTACATTTTACTTTGACACATGAGATGAATTGAAATGCTATCTTTTTTAATTTTAAACACATTTTCGTATTTGTTATTAATTATAATATCAATTTGGGAATTAAAAAAAAATGCATTGTTCCATTAATTTATTCTTTACGCTCTGTATTTCCGCATGTTAATTTTGGTTGTGTTATGAGCATTCAGCTGTCAAATGTACATTTTTAAATCAGATAATCTTCGATGCAATTCGCATTAGACCTAATTTATAATACAAATTTATTTGATTTTCAAAATCCATTTTCTCCAAGTTGTCTCAATTTTGGGTCCTGACATTTTCATCTTAAGTATAAAAAATTATTGCCTAAATAAAAGGTATGTTTTGAGTTAACGATTTGAGTTTTTCGCTTATTTTGATTCTTATTATCTTTTATGAGACACTGTTTTCTGTAATTGATAAGTTTGTAAGTGTACGTTCAAGGAAATGCGAAGGAAATAATTTTCTTATCTCACGCAAAAAGGCTGAGAAAGTCCAAGCGAAGTTTGTCAAGATGCTATTCCTGTGTCATTCGTTTGTGCATCGTTTGTGTAGGTTCATGCAAACATTCTTTTCGTTTGTGCAATCACCGTCGCGAATTATTTAAGAAATAACTTTGGGGGTTTACAAGTTTACATTAACAATATATTTCATTATATTAATGTACGTATGTATAACTTATCAACGGTGTTCATTAATATTACGAACAATTTTATTTTCAGTGTATTTCTGAATGAAATTTTGTGACACTAAAGAGTAAAAATTGTTAAGTTATTAACTCATAATAATTATTAAATAGGATATTTTAAAATATATCAGGTTATAACATATAATTAAATTATTTAATATAATTTTATTGACCTTTAAGACGTATGTACGTCCTTCGTCAGAGTAATATAATAATAGGTAAACATGCAAACAGATATAATAATAGTATTGTCATTTGAAAGGTAATAAGATCTAAAGTAACAGTCTAGGTTTAAATATTCAAAAACCACGAGTTAAGGTTCGTTTAGATCTGACACTTATTCCACGAATTTTATGTCGGACACCAACTGTCGCTAATCTAAACGATGCAAAATTTCTGTCAGACATATAGGGTGTCCCCACACTCACTTTACATAACTTAGGTGGTGATAGAGGACACTTTTATAAGAACAATATTTAACAAAAATTTTTTTCTAAATTCAAACCCTCGAGAGTTAGGCCTCTTTAAAGCATTTTTTTTAATTTCCACTTTCACGTGGCCATAGCCCCGAAAATATTGATTTTTCAGTAAAAATGGTTTAGTGATTTTTTAAAGAGCGTGAAATAATCAGCAAACAGTAAAAGTCGCTACGTGCGCGCTTGCGAAGTTACTCACGTCGAATGTGCGCACGCGCAAAAATTCCCGGCAAATGTTAAGCGTATTTAAATGTAAAGTGCGCGCATGCGCCATACTTAAGTCGAATGTGCGCCGAATGTGTGTAAAAATTAAAATTTTAGTTTTATAAACAGGACCGGATTAGAGTTTGGGGCCCAAATCTAAAACTTTATTTAACTCTTAACGGTCCTGTCATTAAAAAGCTTTTCCTAACATTAACCCAAACTCGACCGGTGGATCTCTCTTTTAACGGTCTCCCCATTAAAATAAAAATCGATTCCTAATACTAACCTAAGACGGACCGGACCGGTGGATCTGTTTTAAGGGTCCCCTCATTTTAAAAAAATCGTTTCCAAACACTAACCTAAGCTCAACCGATGGATCTCGTTTTTCATTGTCTCCTCATTAAAAAAATGTTGTTTCCTAACACTAACCTAAGGTCCACCGGTGGATCTCACTTTTAACGGTCCCCCCCCCCCCCATTAAAAAAATCAATTCCTAACATTAAAAAGCTTTTCCTAACATTAACCTAAACTCGACCGGTGGATTAAAAAAAATCGATTCCTAACACTGACCTAAGCCTGTCCGGTGGATCTCTCTTTTAAGAGTCCCCTCATTAAAAGAATGGTTTCCTAACACTAACCTAAACTTGATCGGTGGATCTCTCTTTTAACGGTCTCCCCATTAAAATAAAAATCGATTCCTAACACTAACCTAAGACCGGTGGATCTCTGAAGGATCCCCTCATTTAAAAAAAATCGTTTCCAAACACTAACCTGAACTCAACCGATGGATCTCGCTTTACATGGTCCTCTCAATAAAAAAATGTTGTTTCATAACACTAACCTAAGGTCCACCGGTGGATCTCACTTTTAACGGTCCCCCATGGTACAACAAAATTATTATATCGTGCTCCCTCCCATTAAAATAATCGTTTCTTAACACTAACCTAACCTTGACTGGTGGATCTCTCTTTTAACGGTTAATTCATTAAAAAAATCGTTTCGTAAAACTAACCTTAGCTCGACTGGTTGTTAATTATGTTGATTTTTTCAAGTACTCGAAAAAATTCGTATATTTGCAGTATAATTCATAGCTTTAAAAGAGAGGCTTTAAAAATTTGTGCAAAAACAAACTCCAGTTCGAGAGATGGAGAGCACCGAAAAGAACTGTACCCAAAACTTCCAATTAATGGTTGCAGAAGTACCAACTAAAGTTTAACCAAGTGTTACTAAATAATACCAACCGGTACAACGTCGCAATCGCCGAGAGTAACTGTACTTTTACTGTATGCAGAAATAATCTACAAACTAGATTCTAACATTTTATTGTCTAAACTCAACGGCTTTCGAGTTATGAATTAAATTAAGTTAAAAAATGTCAAAAAATTTGAGCTTTCCTTTTCTTTGGTTTTTTTCAATAACCTGTATCTTTTAAATGAAACATTTTACAAAAATTCTGACGCCCCATTCCGGATAGGAAATTTAACGGACTACAACTTTTGTCTAGTAAAAATTTTTGAGAAATCAATCCATTTCACAGAAAATCAGAAAATAATAAACAAGGTAACTACAAAACAGAAAATTAAATTAAAAAATTTTTATTTTTTTTGAAAAATTGTAGTGATCAACCTGACTAGCTCAAAAGTGCAGCAATGAAATCTTTCTCCCAAAGTCGGAGTTTACGTTTACTTTAGAACAACTTACCTCGCTTATAAAAAGGCTTATAAATAGAATAGAAATAAAACCAATCGAATCCAAAATAAACATTATAATATGAAATAATAAAAATTTTGTAGAAGACATGAATAATTACGGAAATCAATACAGAATTAGATTATTTACTTTTTGTAAATAATAAGTAACATTTAACTGAACAAAAATACTTAAAACTAAACATTTAACATTGGTAAGCGTAAATTACCTTTTTTGTGATTGTAATTAAATAGTTCATAATTTAAACTTAAATTATTATTGAACAAGGAATCTCAGCTTACGACATGAAAATACAGTTAAATAAATGTTATTGAGGTACGTACCAAAAATAATTAACGTAAATTCACATAACACACTATCGAAGTTAATTGATGTAACCATTCCATCGTTGGGTCCTTGTTGTTGAAATAGATGGCGAAAGTTTCCATAACCATAAGTTCCAATTAGCACTTTATTATTAAATCTTGATAAACACTTTATTTTCGTTAAACGTTAAAGTTATTTAACAACACTTGTTCAACACTTTATTATCGTTAAACTTTTTAAAATTATTTGGCGACACTTAATTAACATTTATTTATAAATTAATTTACAATTAACTTTTTGATACTGAACAGATAAATTGATAACGGTATTTACCTTTAATTTGTAATTAAGTTATATTTTGAAGACATTTTTGGACTTAGTAAAATTATAAGTGAATTTGTCTTACGGCGACATATTGACTTCTTGCTTAGCCCGAGGCCAGCTAAAAAGTGATCTTTACATGTGTGAAATGTACCCTCCTTTTCGTTTATCCTTGAATGATAAATTCTAATTGGTTGCTTAATATGACCAGAGGGTCGAGAACCAATTAGAATAAATGTCTTTATGAATAACAAGCTAGTAACTATTTCTTAGAATATCGGGACCAGCAGGTTGTCTCCAAGCTTTAAGGTTTATTAATGCTAAATTGACCATTTTAAACATAAAAGAGTTTTATGATTATATTTACTGAATAACAAATTCCTAGACGTTCTTTTATTAAAATAAGCATGCAGGCTTTACCAACGAAATTGAATAAGAAATATGGTTTTAAGTTTTATTTATTTTATAAAATTTATCAAGCAAAATTTGATTTTTTAAATGTGCAATTTTCAAGATACTTGTTAATCGTAACAAAATTATTTTATTTATTAATTTTAAACTATTAGATTATTTAAGTAAATGTTGAAAATGACCACCCTCATTTTCAATACACAGTCGTGATCGTTTTAAAAGATGTTTGTCGAAAAAAATCGAAAAAAGTCGATTTTTCGACACTTTTAATCGCAAAAATTCGATTTTTGACACTTTTTCACACTCAGCGATCGACCAAAATTGGCCTCGTAATCGACCGGTCGACCCTTCGACCTTGTTGACCACCCCTGGTATAGTGGCTCTTAACAAAAAAGGAAGTGTTATAAATAATATACTATAAAACATCTTTTAAAACGATCACGATTGTGTATTGAAAATGAGGGTGGTCATTTTCAACATTTACTTAAATAATCTAATAGTTTAAAATTAATTAATAAAATAATTTTTCAAAAAAAATAAAAATTTTACGAATTTAATTTTTTGCTTTGTTAGCTACCTTGTCTATTATTTTCTCATTTTCTGTAAAATGGGTTGGTTTCTCAAAAATTTTTACTAAACAAAAGTTGTAGTCCGTTAAATTTACTATCCGGAATGGGGCGTCAGATTTGTTGTAAAATGTTTCGTTTAAAAGATACAGGTTATTGAAAAAAACCAAAAAAAAAAGGAAAGCTCAAATTTTTCGACATTTTTGAACTTAATTTAATTCATAACACGAAAGCTGTTGAGTTTAGACAATAAAATGTTAGAATCTAGTTTGTAGATTATTTCACGCTCTTGAAAAAAGCTCTATAGCACTTTTACTGAAAAATCAATACTTTCGGGGCTATGGCCACGTGAAAGTGGAAATTAAAAAAAATGCTTTAAATAGGCCTAACTCTCGAGGGTTTGAATTTAAAAAAAATTTTTTGTTAAATATTGTTCTTAGAAAAGTGTCCTCTATCACCACCTAAGTTATGTAAAGTGAGTGCGGGGACACCCTGTATATGCATGAATTTCCGACAATAAGGGCCAGTTCCACCATCTCTGGTTAAATAGTTTAATCACGGTTAGTTGGAGTTAATCACGGTTAGTTCGAGTTAATCACGGTTAAATAGAAGAGGCTGTTCCACCAACTTTTTAACCATGATTAAAGGAGCTTAATCAACCCTCAAACTAACCGGTCGATTTTGACCATTTGGGTCGAACTAATCACGGTTAACTGATAGGGGCATGCGCTTTGATTTCAATCGAGCAACTTTCTCTTTCTTTCAACTTACAACAAAAATGTTGACAAGTAAAAAAATAAAGATTATTTCTTTTACGGGTAAGTTGGTAATTCAATCCTTTGTATAATGGTAAGCCATAAATCATAGTATAATAATAATTTAAAATAGTAATAAAATGCATATTTATGATAATTGTTTATTGAGTAATTCGGTTTTTAATTTTTCGTTAATGACCTTTTGCGCCATTAACTCCTTTTCTAATTCGGCCGTTTCTTTTTGAATTTGTTGAATTACTGTAGCCAGGTCCCCTTTTGTTTTCTCATTGGAATGCAGCAATTGTACATATTTAGTTTTATGTTCTGCCAATTCCTCAAACTTGGTCGAACGACTAGTGTATTTTGCCTTTTTTCGGATTTCCAATTGACGGTGGAGTTGTTTGAAAATAACTGACATTGTTACACGCTGGCCCGGATCAACTCATGACTCTACCATATTCAATAATTCTCGGCTGCATGTGAATTTGGAAGATAATAAATTTGGGGATGGTTTAATCTTAGGTGATAGTGGTTATGCAATTAAACCATATTTAATTACGCCATTATTAAATCCTCAAACAAATGCCGAACAAGTTTTTAATGAATCGCAAATAAGAACTCGGTGCACTATTGAAAGAACGTTTGGCATTTGGAAACGTAGATTTCCATGTTTATCAATTGGAATGCGTTTTAAACCAAGTAATGTTCTTCCGGTGATAGTGGCAACTTCAGTCCTGCATAATAAAGCAAGACGTGCTGTGGAGCCTTTACCACCCGATGATCCAGAAATAAATATCCAATGGGATGAAATTATTGGTGAAAATGTAGGTAATGTTGAAAATGTAGGTGAAGTTGAAAATGACCAAGAAGAAAATGACAACAATGCCACCCGAAGAAACTTAATTAACTACTTCGGAACGTTATAAAAGAAACAAAATTTTGTGTAATTATTTAAAATAGTAATAAAATGCATATTTTTATGATTATTGTTTATTGAGTAATTCGGTTTTTAATTTTTCGTTAATGATCTTATAAAATAAAAAAAAGCAAAAAGGTTTTTAAAAACATTAAAAAAAAATATTTTGAAAATATGTATCGTTTAATTTTAAAGTAGTAGGGTAGCAGCACCCCTACTACAACTTTCACGTGGCTATCAATCAGCCAACCAGAACAGCTTTTAGAAGTTTTTAGCGAAGATATCCGAACTTCAAACGGTTAACTAATCATAGAAAGAAATTACCCGGTGGAACGCTTTTGAAATTCATCACGGTTAAATATTCCTAACCGTGATTAAATATTTCTAACCGTGATTAGTTAACCAACAATTTAATCAGAGATGGTGGAACCGGCTCTAAGTGTAGACACTTATAGATGGTCAGATGTAAACGCAAAATTTTACGATTCAAAATTTCTGTCGGACATTTATGGTGCGTTTAGATCTGACACTTTATTCCAGAAATATGTATAAAGGGTCGGACATAAACTTGTTTTTCGAGCGTTTACATCACAGGTAGAAGTTCCTTGATTCCTTCATTCAGTAAAGATTATTTGATTATTTTACCGATTATTTTTATGTCAATACTATGTCAAATTTCACCAAACATTAATGGAATCCTAGCTAAGTAATTCTTTACTAGGAAATTCTTAAATAAATTGTTGGTGAAAACAGGCATTAATCATTTTAGTATTTATTCTATGATTTTACCAACCTAGTTAAAAAAGCAGACCTACGCCAGAAGCATTTTGAAACACGTGGTGATGGTAAATTTTTAAATACATTTTTTTATAATTTAAATAATGTATAATTAAATGGCAACAAAATATTATTGAATAATGTATAAGCAAAATACATTTTTATTGTATTTAAATACAATTTATTACAAAAATACATTTAGAAACTCATTGAAAATACAAAATACAAAAGAAATTAATCGAATTATAATCCTTTTAACCTCTTCAAGGACATAGGCACATATGTGTACGTTTAGAAAATTTTAAATATTGTCATGTTTAGGACGCAGGAATAGGCTACAGAGCTGGTTTTGTTTGGATGGTGTGCGCCGATGTGGCATTTCAAAGTTAATCGAGTTAAAAATATTACATTTCATAAAAATAAATATTATAAAGTTGAAGTAAAGATAATATTTGTTTAATTATACTTGAAACTAATTTGCATTAACGTAATTAAGAGTCCATATGACTATCAAGGAGTACCGAATATAGAAAGATGTGTTCCGATATCAATGTTTTAGATATTTGAGACAGAATTTGTTAATTTTAAGTATTGTTTGTTAGTAATTAGGTAAAAGGGCACTTGGAGACGACATACAAGTGTGGGTAACAAAATATAATTCACCAGAGAGAAGATGTCAGCTTTTCATATGTCAAATTTTGAATTGCACGATGAGGGTTTATTCCAATTTCTCGACCAAATGTTAATATTGATATTGTTGTATTCTGTGTTCAGGATGATGTTTGTGTTATTAAATCTAAAAATTAATGTTAAAATTTAAATTGATATAAATAATATTTTTTCTGACGTTTACCAATTTGAAATAATTCTAGCGCTGTTGCTATTGTACTTAGAATTATTTCCTTTCTTCAGTGAGTGTAAATAGGGCGTACCTACATGTGTCCAAAATTTCAAGAAGTTTGGTGAAGATTTTTGGAAATCGAAAATATCAAGTGATCCAAACTGCATAAATTTTGGTTAATCACAAAAATCAAGCTACCTTTTCGACCAAAAACTATAAAAGGCGGTGGAAAAATGCAGATTTGGTCATTCTTGTCTAGTAGCTGCAACCGAAAGGTCACATGCATTTGATTAAAACTTTACAAAACGATAGAAAAAGTTGTTCGTCGAAATAAAATTATTTTGAAATAATTTTTATTTATTTAATTCTTGTGCGAAATTAAGTAATCCGGAGTGTTGTGCTTCATCACCAGTATCCACTGAAATTAAGGTATCAAAATTTTATTAGATCGATCTAAATAATTAACTAAACAATTTAAATAATTTACCTACGCCATTGATATTTTATGTCAGCAATATTTAAACACGTCACTGGTTTCTAGGTTATAATTTTCTGTGTTAACAAATATTTTCTAGTTTATAAGTTGATTTCATTATTGTATTCTCTAAAATTTATCTGTCAGTAAACAAATTTTTTTATAACGTCACTCTGTGTTTAAATTCATTAACGTCACTACAAATATAATTAAACAAAAATAATTTGAAGTCAAGTGTCAATCGATAAAACTGTTACTTTGACAGCTTGTATCTAAGAGGCCGGGCAAGGTAAAGTAACAAATACACCATACGAGCAGAATACAGCGAATGTCGGCACCCAACTAAGGGCCGATTCTACAAAGCAGGTATAAAGTCCCGATTAGTTATTCGCCGTATAACTTATTCGAAGTATAACTTATTCCTTATTCTAGGCATAAAAGCTTTTGCGTTCTACAATGCTCGTACACGGTCGGTATAACTATACCTGGAATTAGTTCCTCCGCACCAATTATAGGTCATTTGCGCATCATATTTGACCATAGGATAACTATTTGACGGGTTGGGTACATTTCGCCGAGAACGATTCGCCGATAACACTTCGCCGGGAACGATTCGCCGAGAACGATTCGCCGAGAACAATTCGCCGAGAACGATTCGCCGAGAACGATTCGCCGAGACACGATTCGCCGAGACACGATTCGCCGAGAACGATTCGCCGAGAACGATTCGCCGAGAACGATTCGCCGAGAACGATTCGCCGACAGGCACGATTCTCCGTGACACAATTTTTAAAGTGACATTAAATATAATTTCTTGTATGTTGTTCTTTACATATTAGTTAAAATTCTAATATTTTAGCGCTTAGGCCGGTTTTATAATAAAAGCGTTATCTAAAAGTTCCTAATTAACCAATAGAAAACGTGTGTTAACTCTAACAAGCCAATAGAAATCCACCTTTACTTTTAACGGCTCTTTAAAAGTTTTATGAAATATATTAGGCGGTTGAAAGACTGAATTTTGTGATAAAATTTCAATTTTTAGTTGGAGCTAATGCGCAGTAACGAAAACTCGTACATGCGGGTTTATGTTGGTAAGATTGGGTGTCAAGCGTTCTCCCTCCACATGTATCTACGACCTATCTAATCTGAATACACACCATTTCGCCACCCACCCATTTCGCCGCAGTCAAAACCTACTACTAACCTAAGCTCGACCTTGGATTTTTAACGGTCCCCTCATTAAAAAGAAATCGATTCCTACCACTAACCTAAGCTCGACCGGTGGATCTCTCTTTTAACGGTCTTCTCATTAAAAAAAATTGTTTCCTAACACTAACCTCCTCCTCGACCGGTATATCTCTCTTTTCACGGTTCTCTCATTAAAATAAATCGTTTCTTACCACTAACCTAAGTTCGACCGGTGGATTTCTCTTTTCACGGTCTCTTCATTAAAAAAAAATCGTTTCCTAACACTAACCTAAGTTCGGCCGGTGGATATCTCTTTTCACGGTCCCCTCATTAACAAAAAAATTAATATTTGGACTTTATGGATATTTGAATTAATAACTGTAACTAAACTGTATAAATTTATTTTTATTATTTTACATAAAATTTTAAATAATCTACATTTAACTAATCTATTTCCTTTTATTAAATTTTTTTTTTGCTTCTTAAACCTTATATTTTACCATAATATTAAAAATGTAATATATAAAATTACTCTCGGCGAATCGTTCTCGGCGAATCGTTCCCGGCGAATCGTTCCTGGCGAATCGTGCCTGTCGGCGAATCGTTCTCGGCGAATCGTTCTCGGCGAATCGTTCTCGGCGAGTCGTTCCCGGCGAATCGTTCTCGGCGAATCGTACCTGTCGGCGAATCGTTCTCGGCGAATCGTTCCCGGCGAAGTGTATCTCGGCGAATCGTTCTCGGCGAAATGTACCTTTCCCCTATTTGACATCGTTGTGAGGCGTTTATTTGATTTATTGGTTATAGTTTTTGTTGTAAAAGATGTTTAAACAGAAAATTAAACAAATTTTCTTTTTTTTTAAATTATTTTTAGCAATGGTTATTGCTATTAGATGTTTTCAATATTAAAAAGAGTTAAAATCTTTTGTAATAATTTTTATTTTATAAAATTTTACAAATTACTTTATAATTACATAAAAATGTAACTTATTAGAATGAAACTTTTAAAAGCATGGTTCGAGAATGAAATATCCAAAAACAATAAAAATGACAAAAAAACCTTAATAAATAACAATAAGCAATAACAAGAATTTTTACAAAAATTTTAAATTCACTCACAAACCTCAATTAATTAATTATAAATACTAATCAAAGTAATGATTTAATAAAAACTTGAAATACAACAATAAATTGAATTTCACATTTGAAATAAAATAAAATTGTCATTCAACTGTCAAACTCTAAAATCCAACCTTAAAATAAATGATAGCTTATATTAGATTTGACCAATAGAAAACATGAATAACTTATCCGAGCAGGTATTCGACCATTTTCAGAGGGATAAGTTAAACCAGGTATAACCACAATTTATACCAACAAGAACGTTATACGACAATTGTAGTACGCAATCTGTGTGATTTATTCTCAGTATAGCTTATTCGTCCTTTATACCTGCTTTGTAGAATCGGCCCTAAGTGGGACCATCTAAACGTTTTAAACGAGAGCGACATAGCAATATATTGTCATTTATAAGTGTCTACACTTATTGTCGGAAATTCAAATATATATGTCCGACAGAAATTTTGCATCGTATACATTAGCGACAGTGACTGCCCGACATAAAATGTCGGAAATTTCTAAGTGTCTGACATACTAATGTAAACGGTCGAAGCAATTTTATGTCCGACACTTTATATATATTTCTGAAAATAAGTGTCCGGCTAAACTTTCAAGGAATTTCTACCTGTGATGTAAACGGTCAAAACAATTTTAGTCCGACACTTTATAGATATGTCTGGAATAAAGTGTCAGATCTAAACGTAGCTTTAGGAAAAACTTAAATTGTATTCTGGCAAAAAAGGAAAACCTAACTCCAATCTCTAATACTATTATGGAATTTGTCTTGCTTCAGATCTAGTTACGGTAAATGACAATGCTATGTATCTGTTTACATATTTGCCTTTTATATATTATTCTGACGAAATACGTAACCACGGCTGAAAAATCAATATAAAATTTAATTATAGCTCGATATATTTTAAAGTATCATAATTAAAAAGTAGAAAATATAAAATTTTTATAAAAGCATTTAAAAATAAAATTTAATTTATAAAAGAATTTTACCTGCATTAGTGGCTGTCTTTGTACCATACTAAAGTGGTGAGACATTGGTCGTAATTGAGTTCTAAATCATTTTTCGTAGTTTCAAAGAAATTCGATCGTGTAGTGTAGATATAAAAGTACTATCTTATAGTTATAAGTTATAACTTATAAGGTTATAATCAAATAACTGCTATTAGAATATGCATTAAGTGTAGAAAGATCTGATACAATATTAAATTACGATCAATTTTGCCGTCCCACTTATAACACTAACTTATTGATAAGAGGATGCGTTACTTTATTATACCTACTTACAAGGTTGTTATAATTTCTTTATTTTGTGAACTTAAACTCAGAACTAATAAGTTTGGAAGACTTGATTAAAATTACAAAGGTGAATAGGATTACAACGATGAAATGCTGCATGCACAAGCATAAAGAAAACACTGAAGCTGCTTGAGTTTTAAACTTTTGAAAAGTATTTTATACGGCTTGACGCTGTTAAATAATATTGATAAGAATAAATTATACAAAAGATGGTAACATGCGGTTGAAAAAAAATGCGGTTAAAATATTTTAACGTCTAGTTAAGTTTTTTGTTTAATTTACACTACATTTTTACTATTTATACTAAAAAAATACACTTTTAAATACATTTAACTGACTGTTGGAAGTAACCGTAGACGGATGACCGAAGACTGCTGATTTACACAAATCTGTTCCTCTATTTATATTGAAAACTCCACTAGTTATTCCTTTGTTTATCAATTCTTTACGTTCCAATGCAATTACATTTCTGAGAAGAATCTTGCATTTTCATGTTTGTTTACTTTAGATAATTAGATTCTTGTTATGATTACCAAGAATCTAATTATTAATTATATGTAACTTGATATTAGTAAGTAATTTGATATTATTGGGAAAATATCTTCCTTTTATTAGCGTGACTAATACTGTCATCTTGGAATCTGTCGTCTTATGATTTCGCAATTGTTATGAATCAGCATTTCTTTTAATTATTAAGTTTACTGAACTTTGGGGTTGTGACAATATACTCAATAATGCAATCACTTCTGTTATGACTAATCTTGACAACAAGTAACAAAAATGTGATTCATCATAAGAAAAGAATTTATAGTTAATATTAAAATTACACTAAATCTATACACTACACCACTTTTGTTGTAGCCTGGTGCTATAGCCAAGGTGCTCGCTCACTTAGCCCACACTACACGGCACGACACCTAGCTACACTTTTGCTGTAGCCTGGTGCTATGGCCTGGTGTCTCGAGCTGTTGCGTGGTCTTAGTGTGCGGACTTGCATTTGATTGTATGTAAATCATTCTAAGCGCGTCGCCTAGCGAATCGTCGTGTCGCGTCGCGTGGTCCAAGTGGGCTTGAACCTTTAAGACGAAACGACGAAGACGTAAGATTAATTTGAATGACGGTCGAATTGATTTTATTTAGTGTTTAACGTTGATATTTTATAAGTACACTAAATACGAAAAAAGCTACGCAAAATATATTAAACGTAATTTGTCAAAAAATGTCACTATTTCTTTGCTTATTTGGTGTCGTAAATTCTATCAGTTTGACTTTCGGGGTAATTTAAACTACGCCAAAAGCGAAAAGGTCGCCAGTAATCCAAAATATAAACTACGCCCGCACACATTTGACAATGGGTTACCTACTAAATATCGTAAGCAGGAGATTATGGTTATTGGAGTTTAAGAACGGTATAATTAAAAAGAAATTGTGCATTTTTCGTAAAATAATTATCGCGACTCAATTGTAACCATTATCGAACAAACGTCGATAACTACTCGTTTACTAAGACAGCGGTTCTCAACCTTTTTATGACGCCACCTCCAAGTTGTCTTGCTTATTTTCCGCGACCCCAACAATTTCAGTAATCAAAAATAGTCATAAATTACTTTGTTTAAAATTTATATTAAAAAAAAAATAAATAACTAAAAAAAAACATAAATACTCGACTTGTACTTTGTTTTACTTATTAATGACTTCCTTCATCTTGATGTTTTGATACAAGTTTATCACAGGCCCGTAGCCAGACCGAAAATGAAGGTAGGGCAAACGGTTTGTATGGCCAGGCAAATCTTAGTACCATGGGTGCGTGGGGGGGGGGAGTTTATTTGTTAAGCGCCGCAGGCGAAAATTTTTGAAATTTTAAGGTCAACGCGGTTTAAAAATAGTTAAAAAATTTACCAGCTTGGCATATACATATAGATAGTTTTATGCGAATGTGTAACATAAAATATTAAAAGAATTCTTAAAAAATTAAAAATAACAATTTTCAATAGGAATAATTAAAAAACTAAAATGTACCTATATCCATCAAATTAAGTATTTAATAAAGTTGCAACTTTCTGTTCAATCTATTATTGAACGTTAATCAGACAAAAAGAATAATGTGGAACATTATGTGACAAATTTTCTGTAAATTATTAAAATATATCAATTAATTTATTATCACGAATTAGAAACTAACCAATTGACATATTTTTATTTTAAAAGGTCGGGCGTTGCTCGACCTTGCCACCCCCTGGCGACGAGTCTGGTTTATCAATCCTATATTCAATTGTCCGAGCAAGGGAAATCCTAAGTACAGGTTTCACTTCAAGTCGATTTTTTGCCTTGTTTTTAGTTATGCATGAAGCTGAAAATCCTGCCTCGCATGAATAGGACGTGAAAATTCAGGTTATTAATTTCCAATTCAAATTCAAAACTAATTTTGGAAAGAAATCGCTAAATTTTCTGCGACCCCCTAAAATAGATCCGCGACCCCCAGGTTGAGAATCGCTGTACTAAGAGATGATTTAAAATATTCCAAACTAAATGCTAACAACGGAAAACGTAAGTATATCGGTACTATTCCAAAAAACATTGAAGAAATGCACTAAAAGTCAACAAGTTGACTGATGCAAGATGGAAATTTAATAAAAACAAAATGTGACGCATTTAATTTTTAATTTGTTGGAATCAAGCCGTGGAGCATGTTGATTTCGATCGTTGAGTAGCAAGTCTCTTGAAACGGTTTAAAAGTGAATTAATTTTATTTTAATTTAAAAAAGATTATTTTTTATTTTTGTTACCTCGTTTAACGTGAAATGTTAAATTAGCCTCTCTAAGAATAAAAGTAGTGTAAATTGATAAAAAGAGAATGCGGATGCGCTCGACTCACTTGTTAATAAGTTGGGCAATCCCGCCCACTGACCTGCCTTAATGTAGCCTTTGTTGCGCGTAATTAAATTTTTAAAATTTTTGCTTCAAACGATTGTCGAATGTAATTCAACTAGTGGTTTCGGCAAAACAAGAAAAGTTTAAAATCTTTCAATCGGGATTGCTACTGGCTTATTATTAATTACTCATTGTGTCTGGTAAATTAAATTTTATTAATTTTTAAAAGCTTTTATTTAACATTGCATAAGCTTTGTCCGTTGTCCGGACGACGGACACCCGGTGACCACCCGAGTGGGTGGACATTTTGAGACCATTTTAAAGAACTTCCCGACGACCGACGACCGACGACGTCTTGAGAACTGAAATTTGGTACATAGTTTTCACTTACGGTGAATCTTTATATTTTAATTTTGTTTTTTTTAAAAATTCGGATAATAACCGAAAAATTGGGGAAAAAACTGAAAATAACGCATTGATTGTGTTTTTAAAAATTTAATTTTAAAAAATTAATGATTTTTAAATTTAGGAACATTTTTAGTTTTATTGAATTGATTAACAGAATATTTCTTACGGTTTCGGAAGGCGGAGGAAGCCATAATGGAATTTATTAATGAACAAGCTTCTAGATTTTAGATAGATTTTGAAAAAAAAATATTTTATCTAATTTTTTAATTTCAGATAAACAACATGCGTCTGTTAAATTTATCAAGGCGCATATTAGTAATGATGCTAACTGTAACTATTGGAATGGCTGAAGAACATACTTTACAAAGTGCTCCAAATGCAGTTCACAGGTCTCAACGAGATCTTACTAAAATTATTGATTATTACCTAGCAAATAGGCCAGGAAGATATTATTATTTAACCAGTGATAAAGACGATGTAGCATTTCTAAAATCAGATAATCCTTGTAAACATAGCAATGGTATATTATTTAATATAATAAAAATCTTCGAACTTGGGTGTTACGTCATCATAAGGTAGCCAATAGCGGGGGCTATTTTTGGGTAGATAGCCAACGGCTGTGCTGATGTACAAAAAAATTAACATACAAGTTCGGATATTTAGACTACATCAGTGTTTTAATACTGCGCAAAGTAATTCACAGTTTTGTGACAATATGGAAAGCGGCTCAAGTCAAAAAGCATGATTTTCATCGGGGATAGAAATGGCGATTTAACAGCTAAACATAACTTAACTCTTTTTCTATTAAAAGCTTTCACTATATGATGTGTAAAGTACGGCATTGCTTTTATAAATACTATTTTTTTGAATAATAGTTTAATTTTCTTAGAAAGTAAAAGTAGGACTATTTTGAAGTTTGGTACACTTATTTAGAAGGCTTTGATAAATACTTCCGCGATTTTTAGTATTACTGACATTTCAGATTGTCGAGATAATGACGTTTAACGCATTTAAAGCAATGTTAACGTGTCCTGAAATAGTAACTTTGACATTTTTTATCTCGATAACTAAAAGTAGGATTAAGGTCAAACTTCACCAGAATTGTATGCTTCTTCTTCCTTTCAGAGTTTAGGCATTTTGTCTGTTCCGACTTTTTTCCCTTTTTGAAGAATGTTCCGCGTTATTCAAATAATATGGAAACACATCAGAAACTTTTCATATTCATACTTAGTTTTCCTTCTTAACCACCGATGTATGTTCTTAACAACCTTAAACAAGACTTGAGCAATAAACCAAAAACCAATTATCTCCAAAACCCTGAAGCAATTTATTATTTATATGCCGTTATTTGGATTAACGTACAGATAACTCACAGATAATCTCACATTTTTTACTTAAGCCATTTTTCTATATAGACATAAAGTTATTCGCTTCTTTTCAATATACGAACGAGTCTTTGTGAATTACTTTGCGAATTTACTTGAAAAGGTGTGAAAATGAATGATTCTGATAACTTGAACAATATTTTAGTTGATCATCTACTACCCTATATCTTATTTCGTGTTAACAAATTTTACTTCCAATAAGATTCGGCACCCTCCCATATAAGGCAAAAATGATCCAACAATGGAGCCAAGAAAACTTACTTGAATTTATTAGTCCTGAAGAATGGCCTGCAGCATCTCCAGACCTTAAATCTTTGGACTTCTGTATTTGAGTTTATATGCTTCGCAAATTGGCCAATCCAAAAAATATAAATTTGCAGATATTTAGAAAGAAAAGTCTTAAGACAGATTTTTGGCCCAATATTATAATCCTGTGGAAGAACAATATCGAATAAGAACAAATAAAGAACTAAAAGAACTATATAAAGATCCGGATATAGTACAGGATGTAAAGGCACAACGGCTACTTTGGGCTGGGCACGTCCAGAGACAACCCAATAGTAGACTGATCAAATTGGCTTGGGAAGGGGCTCCAGGGGGTAAGACACCGGTGGGACGTCCAAGAACAAGATGGAGAGAAAATATCGTATCAGATTTGGAAACATTAGGATTGCAATACGATGAAGCACTAAACCTGATGGAAAACAGAGAGGAATGGAGGGCAATTGTAAAGTCAGACAAAACCCACCCGGGGTTGTAGCGCTACGAGAGAGAGAGAGAGAGAGAGAGATATTTAGAAAAGTTTTAACCAAAGTATGGCATGAAATATCAGACGATCTGGTGCGTGCCGCATGCAATCATTTTAACAGAGTCACAAGGAAATTTCAAAACAATAAGGGGAAAGAATTGAATGAAATTGTGCAAACTACTTTAAAAATTATGTATAAGTAATTTGTAATCAAATTTATATACAAAACTATCCTTTTAATTTAATGTTTTTAGTGAGACAGTTTATATTTTGCACCCTGTAAATCTTATTTCAGGAATAGGTGTATATTCGGTTGAAAAATTAAAAAAAAAACTTAACTAAGCGCTTGAATCTTAAAAATTTTCATTGTAAATGAAGATATTAATACATACACAGAAATTTTTTTCACGAAATACTTTATAAGCATTTTATTTGTCTTATTGTGACAGGGTCGGACTAGAAATATTTGAAAAATATGATAGGAATGAAATAAAGACGGGCATGAATATGTGAAATATTTTAGCAAAATTTCCACGTTTGAACGTCCCTTATTTTGTTATTTCTATAATATTTTTCAAGCATATCCAGTTCAGCGCTGTCACAAAGGGAGAAATACAATGTCGTTCAAGTGTTTATTTCAATAAAATTTCTATCTTTCGCTTACAGTTAATATTTTATGATTTTAACGCTTAGTTAAGTTTCATCATATTTGCATTATTTTTTAATTAATCTAATCTAGGTTGCTCTAAATTTACAGGTGGCTGTACCAAAATGCAGGGTGCCTGCAATGAAGTAGCAGACGTTTTACGTAATCATGGCCTAACATTGGAGGCAGATGCAATGCAACATGTACCAGACTTGTCTTCTATGCGTAAGTAATTTTAGTTTAATTTTGAAAAATAACATGTAGAATAATTTTTGAATAGGGCGAAATACATGGTTTGGACCAACCCGTCATTGTAATGTGCTGTTCATTGCGAAATCTGATGAGCTTCGTGATTACCACAGGGAAGGTCAGAAATTTGCGCGATACTCCTTTAGGTATCTTTAGATATTAATAGGTCCTTGAGATCAGAGCCATTAAGCGAATGCGAGTTAACATGTTCAGATGACAGGAAATAAATATGTAATTCATATATCATATAATAAACACTCTTTATTTTGGTGTAATCGTTCAAACGAAATGGTAATGAAAATGTAATTTTAGCAATTTTATTTCCATGCCTGCCTACCAAGTATTTAAATCCAAAAATTGAAAACATAATGTCAGGAAATCTATTAATACTGATGTTTAATGACGTGTTGTAATGTTGTAATATTAAAATACTTTGTCGCTTCAAAATGAAAACTAATGGAAACAACTGCAATGAAATAAAATTGAATCTTCTACAAGTAAAATGTTGTATGTTAATAAAATAGTTAAAACAGTTCTTGTTTAGATATTATGTTTTAAGTTTTAGAATAATAAAAATTGTTAAATAGTGTTAATAATACCGTAGATATTACTGAATTTAACTGAACATTGTACTTAATTTTCGTTAAAGAAAAAGTTTAAATAGTAAACTTAAGAGCGAAGAATTCTAAAATATATGTCAACCTTTTTTGAAGATTCTCTTGTCCCCTTTAACACTCAACCACAACGTTTTCCAAATAGTATGTTAAATTTCACACCTTACTTATGTAATAGTCCATCTTGTATTTCTTTATGTACCAACAGGCCCGGACTGGCTAGGTCGGCTAGTCGGCGATCGCCGAGGGCCCCGGACCATAGAATAAAAGATTACGAGACGGTTATTGCCTTGCAGCTAACGCAGTTGGATGCAAATGCGGGGCACCGGGTTCAAACCTGGGGAGAGTCAAACTTTCTTATGATTGGTCTACGTGCTTCGGAAGGCACGTTAAGCCGGTGGTCCCCTGGGTTAGTGAATTGCCACCATTAACATAAAAACCAGGATACATGGCACATCTGACGGCAAGTCTAATAAGCTACCTAATGGATGTAAAATGTGTATATGCTCACAGAACCAACACTGCCAAGGAAACGAAGCAGATGTTGGTAATAACAAGCCTTAAGGCTTAAACTAAGAAGAAGAAGAAGACAATAGAAGGGAAACTTCCATGTTAAAATTGTAGACAGTCTTATACTGTCTTTTCGTTGCGCTTCCCCTGGGTGTCATGGGCAACTAAATCAGAGTAAACTAAATTATTCCACTATATTTCCATTCAATTTAACTATTTTGCACTATTATAATTTATTAATCGTCTTACAATTCCAACTTATAGGATATTCTAATATATATGTTATGTTATTGTTTACTTTTCTAAATAACTATTGAAACAGCGCCATCTTAAGAAAATCTGTCAACTAAAATACCATTAAAATCAGGGTCTAATATTTTCCTATGAAGTTTCTACACCGTGCCCCGGACCCAAGGGAGCCCCGAAGTGGCCTCAAAAATAGTAGTTTATACTTGGGGTAAAATAGCGGAAAATGTGCTTTTAAAAAATCTTCTCTCTTGGTAAGGGGGCCCCTCCTCAATGTCTAGCCGAGGGCTCCAAAGAAGCCAGTCCGGGTCTGTGTACCAATTAGGTGTTATCAAATTAATAATATATTTTTTAATATTTAAAAAATAATGTTAATTATTGTTAGATATTAAGGATATATTTTCGTCCATTTTTTATTAATATATTTTTTCTTTTTTTCGTGGAGTATTACATCAATTCAGTAATTAATAGACTACCAGAAAAAATAAGTTAATTAATGTACATAAAATTTAAAAATAAACTTCAAATTAGGAAATAATTTTGAGTATATTACAAAGAATTACCATATCAAAACACGTTTGCTTATAATATAATTGGTGTAATATAATATGTGTAAAATGTTTCATTAAAATTTTAATGCTGAAATTGACTTTTATTGTATACGTTTTATTTACCCTTCTTGGTGTTCTAAAATTTACTACCTCGTAACATCAAACACCACCACCAAAAGTCTTCCAGAAAATAGCAGATATTGCAATTTATAGTCTGTTTTTTTTAAGAAACGAATAAAAAATTTCTATTCCACGTGGATAACGTGAATGTTAACCAATGAAATTGGTTGACATTAAATTTCAAGCAATTTTATTGGTTAACATTCAAGTTATCCACGTGGAATAGAAATTTTTTACTCGTTTCTTAAAAAAAACAGACTATAGAGAAAGATGCTAATGATTGCTTCTTCGACACCTAAAGAAAAATGGTAAGGATCTTTTTTTGTCAGTTAAAGAATGTTGCGTATTATAACATGGTAAAATATTCGAATAATTCTACAATTTACTCAAATGTTATTCGGTCTTCGGAATGCAGCTCAAATATTTTAAACATTTTATATGCGAAGTATTATATGGGTGACTGTAAACTGCCCCAATCCATGAAACAGGTAAAATTTGAAAGATGTAAACTGTCCTCCGACCAAAACTGTCAACACTAATCCCGCATGTAAATTGCCCCAAGTTGGTATCGGAGACGGAAAATTGCGTCCCACGGTCAAGGGTATGGGTAAATTGCGTCCCGGTAGTATCACCGGTCAGAATGGTCAGAACGATTAATTGTAATCCTCTTATCGTTCAAGTTAATTTTTTCAAAGGTTGAGAGTTTTTATATTTGATGTTAATCAATTATTATCATTCTGAAGATATTAAAACGATACGAAATTTATAAAGTAATGTAGTTTTCAGTAGTGCAACTTGAGTATCGTTACCAGTATGCACAGCTAGCGAAAGTGAAATAATGCCGGATCTGCAATTAGATTATATTTCATTATTAAAAAATATTAATGGAAACCACAGAAATCAAAATTACCTTCAAACATGATGCCTTATAGAGGGCGGATTTATATGTATTGCAATGTCTCTCTTTTTCCTGCTTAATAGTCATCCTTAGCTTATGGAAACATGTTGCCCGTTGCAATAACCGTATGTCCTGATGACAACTCTTTTCAAAAAACCATATCCTTACATAAAGGTTTAACTTTTCTAAATTGTCTCAGCTCTGGTGAATTATTTTATTTCTTGTGTTGACTATAGGCGTATTTTCGCGAGGCATTTTGGTTAACCAAAAGTAACCGGTTAGATTTTATGTTATTTTCGCGACGAACGGTTAGAGGGGAGGTAGTTTTTGGTTAAAAAGTTACCAAACCAAAGTTAACCAAAGGCGACCGCTCAAAATCAGTGGTTACTTTTTGCGGTTGCTTTGCTAGTACAAATTTGCGCCACAATTTAAATTTTAAAGTTGGAAGTGGTTCTAAACGTTCTAAAGACAAGGATTTGAGGTTATGTTAAATTAGAAATTGTGGTGGGGGACTAACCAAAGTTGACCAAAAGTAACCGAGCGGTACTAACCGGGATCCTCGCGAAAATACGCTTTATGCCTTTATGTGATTGTGGTCCTACCCTTCGCCTCGCATATGCGCGCAAGACCACAACTGCTTTACTTGTGGTAAGCATATCTCTCATTTGATTAAATATCACCGCAGTATTTACATGTTTCCGCATAATAGCTTAATAATTTCGGTTTTTATCGCATGTAATAGAGGAAAGGGACATAAGATGAGGAAGTAGGTAAGTTGACGAATTGGTTAAAATTAAGGCCGTCTTCTGGTTTAAAAGCATAAATTATGGGCGATTTGTCGAGCTCAATAAAAACAAAACAAACAAAATTTTTACCATTCAGTTTTTTACCACATATTTGTTGATATTTCGATAATATACAGAAAAAATTTTAACAAAAAAAAATTAAAATTAAACAAGCTATAAGCTGGTAAAGTTGGGGGTAAAGAAAATTGATAGTGTGCTGGTTGACATGATTGCAACCCTTCTGGTTATCGAAAACAAGATTTCAAAAAAGATTCTTAAATAGTAAGAATGTCGTTATAGCCCCTACTAAAATGAAAACGGAAAAAATTTTTTTCGCAAAATGGCGGCTGTCTGAAGAAAAAAATTCATTTTTTGACTATTTTTTTCACAATTCTTAAATTTTTAAAATAGTAAATCAAATAATTTTTATACCAAAGTAGTAGGGGCGATAGACAGTTATATAGTAAAGGTTGATATAAAATTTGAAGCAAATCGGTTGAATAGAACTTGAGATATTATGTCAACCAGGTTGAAAAATGTTGTTTTGAGAAAAATACGTTTAAAGTTTTAAGCAAAAGTTTCAACCAGTAAAACAAAGAATTTTGATACAAAAGTGGTAGGGGCGAAAGACAGTTATATATTGAAGGTTTGTACAAAATTTGAAGTAAATCGGTCAGATGGAACTTGATATATCATGTCAACCATGTTGAAAAATGTAGTTTGGAGAAAAATTTGATCAAGATTTTGAGCAAAAGTTTCAGCCAGTAAAACAAATAATTTTGATACAAAAGTAGTAGGGGCGATAGACAGCTATATGGTGTAACGAATTTTAGTTCTGTTGCATAAACTTCTCCACAAATAATTACTCAAATGTTCTGAGTACGGCCCAGACTTAATTTTCTAGCAATATTTTAATATCTGCTTTGTGTTACTGACCTTCGAATTTACATTTGGTTAGGGCTGTCATGTGATACGCACTTGGAGGTAGAAGGGGAGACGCGAGGTAACGGCATTGAGTGCCTTGCCTTGATCGAAAACGGGTCGACAGAATATTTAAGTGCGTAAAAACATCAATTTTGGCGGAAATCTTTGAGTGACGTCATTGAAATTAATATCATTGTGACCAGTGATTTTTGGCGGTCCTGTACGTGTATTTGGGATACCACCGGTACACAAATAGTAAAGATTTAGTTTTAGATGCTAGATGTGGACTTAACATTTATCCTGCATCGTGAGTTTCCCCTTGCGGGTACCTATTCCATATACCCAAATTGGCAAGTCCAGATATATGCCCCTAGGTGAGGAGGATCAACGACAGACAGGTCGCCACTGAGGTTCCTATAAGGTCCATTGAGGACCTTGGAGGCACACTTTTTAATCTTATTACCTACTCTCCATTGAAACCTATGCCACTACGATTGGCCTTCCTCTTTTTGGTGGGTGACAGCAAGCTGCCCGGGCTCCCACCACCCGTAGTGGTTTTT
Organism: Rhagonycha lutea; assembly: GCA_958510855.1. Classification (NCBI taxonomy): domain Eukaryota; kingdom Metazoa; phylum Arthropoda; class Insecta; order Coleoptera; family Cantharidae; genus Rhagonycha; species Rhagonycha lutea. The sequence goes on from OY294042.1 coordinate 18,666,909, forward strand.
ATTTTCGAAAGCACGATCTTACAAGAAGATCTAGTTTCAAGCGAGCTACGTTAACTCTTCTTAGGTGACTTTGCCGAGCCCCAAATTCGAGCAATTGCCCTGGACTCCACCGGTTTCCCTTAGGCATCCATATAAGGCTGCTTAGGCACATGGAAGCATCACTATGCAGTTATGTGCTTAAGTCGCCAGTTGCTCTCCCTTTTTAGTAACCTGGAAGTGTTAGTTTCAGATCTTCAGGAGAGTTGTTATGCACACCGTAGGTGTGGCATAATCGAGCACCGAGGTGTTCTATTCCCTCAGTGCCGGCTCCTGCAGCATACTTCGTAGTCTGTCCTGACTCACTTTTAACTCGTGCCATTTGGTCGAGGTGTGACGGGATTTCCTATTCTGTATGTGTTAGAGTCATGTTGGCTCATTAGGTGTTTTGTCCAGCTTAGTTTTCAATTTAGGCTAGGCCGCTCTAGACCTAGCTAAATACGTGTAGCTATATTAGTATCCGTAAGCATATAAGATTTCTATTTATCTCATACGCAAGTATACTCTCTCCATACTCTAGTCATTGCTGGCTGTCATTGTCTGGAGTTATATCTAACTCGGATTTCTCCAGGTTAGATTGGCCCAGATTTTCTGCAGGTCCGCACTAGATCGTTCCAGAGCTTTGGGATCCCTCACTTAGGTTTCCCTGCTTTTGGATCTTTGGTCCTTCAATCTGTTTTGACCTAAATCTACTTTCGAGCTTTTAGGGTCAATGACCTTTTGGAATTGGGTCCCAGACAGGGAGACCTACTGCGCCATATTATTGGGGTGGTTAGGTATCACTTTTAACTTGGTTGTTGGCCAAGGTGTTACGAGGTCCCAGCTATGTGTTAAGGTCTCATTGTCTATAGGTTCCCAGAGGTCCCATAAGCTTGTAGTCTATGTACTTCGTTAGTCGAGGTTCGAGACCAGCATTTTGGGCCTTCTTTCTACTTTTGGTAGGTGGCAAGGTCTTTGCAGCTCTTGCCGAGTCATTGGTTCATGCTACAGAGAGCTGTACCTTACTCAAGGCTACCCTTCGAGCCCGAACAGTCTATCGGTCGCGCACAGGTGGCTGTTTGCTCTTGCCCACCTGATGACCTAGTCGCCAGTGCAATTAGTGGAGATCTTGAACGTAGTTCATAGATAACCCTTCCAGGGCCGCCACGTGGAGGCTTGCACTTGACCTTGTCATACAGCCCTGGGGTTCTTCCGGTTATCCGGAAGAGGCCCACGAAAAGGGGGTATGACTTGGCACGCAACTATTGCCCCCTCGTCCGCCAATCCCAGCGCCGCCAATTAGTCAGCGCTGTTTTGGGTCACGGGACACCCACAGTGGGAATCTCGTTAATCCATTCATGCGCGTCACTAATTAGATGACGAGGCATTTGGCTACCTTAAGAGAGTCATAGTTACTCCCACCACCGGTACACAGTAGTATTTTTCTGTATCCACATCTTGATAAGCGATCGAGCTCACGCGCATTCTGTCGACGCAAGCATTTTCTGATTCGTATTAGCTCGAGCTCACTCGTGAAGGCTCGATTCTTTGTTCACAAACACGGACCAAAATTTAACCTTTTTGGGTTATGGTCGACTGTTTCACCATTTACATCTATGAGGAGATCCAACTTTGTAACAATCCATTTGTTACATGGCTCTTCTCTCGTCTGATTTTTTTGATTAGTTTCGTTTTGTTTTTTGAAACATTTTTATTTTTTAGAGTTAGTTAGTTTTAATAAACATTTTTGTGGTTACTGGTATAACGCCAAGAGCCAATGAAAGGGTTCAAGTTCTTAATGCGCCGGAGGGCAGCGCATATCTCAGGAGAATACAAAAACCATGTACTAAGAGCGACAAGTTTTAGAAGTGAAAAATAAAATTCAAAAAATTTTTAATCGAAACGGTGTTACAAAGTGAAAAAGTATCTCATCACGAGCACCGTGATTTCCCACACAAGGGCAAATATTGGTAACCGTGTAGCAATTTTTTAAGCTACGGTTTATGCATTTTAACGAAGTCGGTGTACCAGACGCTACCTAGCGCCATTTTGAAAATTCGACCAATTTTATTTCATGGTCCATTTTTTGGTGATAATCCGCTAATGGGATCGACAACCCTATCAACCCAGTAAGCAATAAGTCCTTTGAAAGAATTCGAGAGTGTGCCGCTGTTACGACCAACATCTCAAGTGTCCATGAAAAGATTTAACAACCTGCTACGATATTATGATCAGTTTGTAGTGAAAGCATTAGAATTATTAGTTACCAGCATTCGTATTTATATTTTGTCTATATCTGTGTAATTCCTGTTTTAGTAATATTTATCAACTTTGACGGACCGATTGACAAAGGTTAACCTCTGAGCGATCGAACGAACAACCAAGTACCATGCATTTATAAACATCAAAATCGTAAGTAAACTGAGAGTTGCTTGCTATAGATATATGTATACTACGTCTGTTGATTCTAAAATCTATTTGCTAACTGATTTTCATCATTTCGAACGTCACTGCGTTCAACATTTTCGTACTAACAATCCTTGTAACTTGTACTGCAAAATCTTTTTAGTAGCTTTGAATCTTGGCTATGCTTTGGAGAACGTACTTTTAGTAACGTTAAGTAACCAAAATGTTAAAATTTGTAAATATCTCTGTAAATTACTTTCAATCTTAATTTTAAAGTGCATAGAATAAGAATTTTTGTAATTATTTCATGTCGTTTAAGTGTGACTCTTTTATTTTACTGACGTATGTTCGTACATATTTTTCATTTTGTTTTATAATAATTAAAGCTGTTATAAATATAAATAACTGTCTTATGATCATTATTGGCGCCCACTCGAGTTATTCCCTACTGAAGAGAAACCATTTACAAGTACCTACGATACTCGTTAAGATCTTGAGTAACCCAATATCTCCGACGCTGACTGAACTCTATGAGCTAGCCGTTCCGTTAATTCTATCTACGAACACGAAAAGCGGCATCCTTGGCCATCTAGCCATTTGGCTTTGTTTAAGGTGGTACAACTTTACTTTAACATCATTTCAACATCATTCCAACCGTTCCAGCAGCTGTATCTGCACTTTTTTATAATCGAAGCCAGTTTGACAAGTGCGTCTGGAGTCGCGAAGCTGTCCAGGTGCTTCTGTGTTAATTAATACGAATGCCAGTCCTCATTCAACTAGAGGACACGTCGGTCGCAAGTGGCATACTTGTCACCATTTTAAGATCTTCCAAGAGCTCTTGGGGTAAGTTATTATTTTCTGTATCCATTTTGTGTCTGACGTGTGTTGTTGTCAACACCATTATTAATATAGTACTGTGTATTTGTATTTGTTGTTACGAACACCTGTTGTTTTATAGTCAAAAGTACAAAAGTACCAAATTTATCAGATGGAAAGGGATCTTGGCGGTTTTATAGCGGCAATAATTAGACTATCGACAAGATTATTTGTTACTAATAGAGCTTGAGAAGACGAATGTTTTGGTATATCTAACTCATAAGGAGTGAGCATGCCGGTGTCGTCGGTTTTTAGGTTGTTGTTAATGTAGTTAACATTGGTGAGAGGATGGCGCGTTGAGGTACACCTGCTGGTATGGGATGGGAGTCGGATAGGGAATTTTTAATTTTGATTCGGAAGGATCTGTCACGTAGGAAGCTGGAAATAAGTTTTATTACATGGAGCGGAAATTTCATAATGTACAGTTTGTGAATAAGGCCACGAGAGTAATGGTAGTTGTAGATTTTCCAAGATGGTAATTTATAGTGATGTCATTTTTATGTACTGCAAGTTGGAGGGGAATGATTTGAACAGAAACTGAATTGCTATTTAATTATGTTGTTGGAGGATTCTAAAGTGAGGATGCGTTTGAGTATGATATTTTTGAGGATTTTGGACAGGCTTAGTAGGAGGGTTTGCCTGGTTTGGGGATGACTATGGCGGTTTTCCAGGCTTACGCGAAATATTGATTTTTTAGACAGCCGTTTAGGATATAATAAATTTGGACAACAATTTTTTTAGAAACTTTTTTAACATGACTGCGGATAGGGAATCGTGACCTGGGGCTCTGTTCTTGAATTTTTTTATGATACTACGGATTTCGGAATGTAAAATCGCATTTGGGGTTGGGAGAGTGGGTATTTAGGATTTGGTCTATGGATTGTTGGACTAGGCCAGTATCAGGATTTAGGGTGCGGTTGGTAAGGTTGTGATTTTTTAGGTAATCTGGAGCAATAAGGTAGGCTTTGTCGTTCCATCAAAACAATCGGGATCCAATTTCCAGAATGGAGGACGGGAAATTCTCGGTCGGGTTCGTCGCTTTCTAGTCATTTGGCAATTTGCCATACTTTTTTGAGAGTAGTCGGTTGGATAGGGCTTTGACCCAGTTTTGTTTTTATAATTGTTTTATATTATACAAGGGTGACCCCTTCATGACTAACTTTATATGGTTCGGTCTTCCTTATAACCATAAGTAAAACCTTGGATACCACCAGAAATCAGCAAGCTATTTTTGAGTGCTTCATGATCTTCGCGGGTGTTTGCATATACCCAGCTCTGGCCGCGTACCTGCTGGATCCTGATGGTTTATTTAATGACTGGTTTTACATTGGCCATAAATTTTCTTATATCGCCTATAGGGGGCGAGGACTATCGGGGGAGGCTTCTGCGTGTAGGTGGTGGTGTGGTGGAAGACCCCTGAGCCCCATGGTGATGTGCACGTGAGCACGTTCTAGATCGTGTACGTGAGTAAGAGTGAGATGTAGATGTGCGCGCGATTGAATGCGCGAAAACGAACCCTGGTCACAAAATTGGGCAAGTGCAAATATTTATTCTATTAGTATTATACTATAAAAAATAGTATAAATTTCACTGTAAGTAAAGAACAAAATCGAATAATTACGAGGCTATTATTACAAGTTACATCAATATTCAAATAAAAATGCACTTTTCTTGTAGTTTATCTATTTATGCTTGGTGACGCGTTTCAACTTCTTTTAAAAGTCATAATCATACCACACCAAATGTCATTATTTGCTATTTTATGTAGCAATAGTATTTGCTATTTTATGTAGTCCTGGATTGGCTGATAGTGTAGAATAGTGACGATTCCTTGTATATTAAGTGTTTTTAATTATATTTGCGTAATATTAGGGGGGCTAGAAAAAAAGGTCATTCAAAAAAGAGCAGCCCGCGATGACATTTTTGCTCTTGGCCACATCTGTTACTTAATCTGGCGACCACTGCAAATAAAAACTGGCAACACTGGTCCACAGTTCGATTTTGGACTTTTTAGATCACAGCACATATCCGACGATAACAGGATTAGAACCGCGGTTTCCCGCTCTATAATAGTCTATCCGTGTTTGATTTACGCCAGACGGCTGGTTAAAACTTTATTTACTAAACTTTATTTATTAAACTTTTATTAAATTGTAAGCAATATTCTGAAGTAAAGCTTGTTAGTCAAGTGTAGATTTTACGTTTTGGATTGCAGTAGTAGTTGCTTTTTCATTAACATAACGAATGCTAATGAATTTAAAGCAGAAGTGAATCTTAATAATTTGTTACCTGATACAACTCGTGCATTTTTACAACGTAAATGGTAAATTTCTTTTTATATAATTATTAATTTTTAATGTATGATAGCGACGTATAATTGTGTCGATTGTGCACTTGAAGGAAATAGTATTTAATTGGGTAAATTTAATTTATCGGTGACAACAATTTCTTGTACGTTCCTACTCCTAATATTATTATTCATCATGATTCATCTAACATATTCATATTAATTACAGTTTAATTAATAAAATTAAGAACTTTTAATATTTGAGAATATTGATGAAAAAATCTTAAATAGCGATTTAGAATATGAAAACTGAGAACCATCAGGTAGACGATTCGGATGTAATGGATCGATGATGAATCAATTGAGAGATGCAGTTGAAATTAAATAAAGTAACGATAGAGTGTTTTTTTTTACTTATTGACAAGTTCCGGTAGCTCTATGGGTTTCATCGAGAGCTTTATGGAATTCGTGGGTCGACATGTATCATCGAAGATTACTCTATAATTTATAAACAGGGCGCCAGAATTACGTTTAGTGTTGCTACCTGAAAAACGAAAACTCAGGGCTTGTAGCAATTTAAAGATGTAAGTGCCCTCTTGGCTAGCTCGGAGTACGCAAGAGGCAATAAAGCGATGTGCCAATCTCCCTCCTTGTTGACAAATGGATGATACAGGGGGGACGCCGAAAGGTTATGCTTCAAAGAGCAAGGCGATAACTGTTGGTAAAAGAGCGCCACGTAGTTTGATGAACCACCCTGTATATCACAGCAAAGTACTCCCTGTAAGAAAAAAACTACGAAAAGCTGGAGTACTGGAGTAGGGGAAGGTAGAGGAGATTGGGTAAATCGCCTCCAGTAACAAAAGCGTATTATCTCGTCTTGATCTAGATATAATGATCAACATTAAATTTACAAAACCTGTCGCAATAATTGAGCTTACCCTTAAAATAAAATACGAGTTAAATTGTAAAATTACACGTATGTAGTTATAAAAATAACTGGTGTTTGGTTTACCTGGTATACGTATACTCGGCGTACAATATTGCATACACGCCTCTGTGTTAAAATCACAGGTAATAATTGAACACACTTATGTAAAATAAAATAGCAAGGGAACGGCCCAAAATATTCCGCACAGTAAAATAAAATATACAGAGATATTAAAAAAAAAATATACAAAAGGCTTATCTTGGCGGTGTCTTCTGATCCAAGGTGTTGTGGGGGAGTGCAAGATGAATAAAACGATTAGCACGATCCAGAGTATGGCAGGTGGTCGCCAACAACAAACGAACTCGTAGTCAAATAAAAGGAAACCGGAACAAAAACTCCCAGTGAAAAACTCGGGACTAAAAGAAAAAACCCTAAAGGAAACAAAGTCAAATAAATAACCTTACAAATCAAAAACATTAGGAATACTACCTCAGATGGTCGAGGGTTGCTGTCAAAGCTCGAACAGCCACTATTCGATGAGATGGTCAAAAACTTGGGACTGGTTGAATCCTTCAAAATACGAAGTTAGGATTCTCTTGGTAAAAGTTACTTCAAAGAAGTCGGTACCCAGGAGCAATCCGAATAAAGCGGTTGAAATGTATCCCAAAATATGGATAGGACGAAATATGTCCAAAAAAATTATTCCAAAATCCGCTCACCGTCCTCAGAAAGTTTTACAAAAAAACGTAAAAATGTCGATCGAATATAAATGGTGTTTTAACTTTTAACTTGTTAACAACGAATAATAGTGCAATCTTATCAATGCCTTTTGTATCAGCTGGCGTTTTGAAAATATGCAAAATGATACTTATGATGCCATTTAACGGCAAATCAACAAAGTATTGAAAGATTTCTATAAATATTCGAAACTAAATTTGAATGTAGGAAAATTTAACAATGTTTAAATTTTTGAACCGTAACAGTGTCCAAAAAGAACTCAAAAAAAACTCAACTCAAGTTTTTCAAAGTTTTATTGGATTGAAAAATGCAACGATTCTAGCTGCTTTACAAAACAATAATGTGACAATACTCTGTGAACTAACTTAGTTTTGGTTATAATTTTTTTATGAAAGTACAGTTAAAGGCATTTATGATTTGAATATGACTTCCGGCATGTGACCACCCGTGAGTTGGAGTTGGAACGAGTTGAACGAGTGTGTGTGAGTTCTGCGAGTGCATTTTGAATTCCGAAGGTCGGATAAGTATTTAATTTTTGAGTTTTTTATAACAAATGAGAGTAAACAGTTGGATTGTGTTATTTAACTAATATTTTAAATCAAGACGGTAGAATTTAACGTAGAATAATTATTATTGGAATTAATAGATAGGTTATCAAGCGGAAGTTTCCGAGGCGTCGAGCCGAACTGAAGTTTGATCGCGAATGCAATACAAGAGGATAGGCAACAGACAACACACATAAGTAATTTGGGTTGCGTAAGTAACAGGAAACCAGAGGAAAATACAAACAATATGGAGGAAATAAAAAACATGTTAGCAGGTCTCACTGGAGTCGTTAATAATGGTTTTGCAGAAAATAAACAAGTAGCGGAAGAAATAAGAGAAAGATTGGAGGGAATGGAGGCGAGATAGAGGGAGGCTTTCTTGGGGATGAGGCAGGAGGTGGAAAGATTAGAGGAAAGAGTGAACGAACAAGATGAAAAGATGGCCATGCTCGAGAACAAAATAGAAAGGTATGAAAAGGAAAAGAAAGCCGATAACATTATTATAAAGAACTTACCGACAATGGGTGGGTAACAGCAAAAAAAGTAGAAGACTTTATAAAAGATAATATTCGGGTCCGGGTTGAAGTGGTTGATGCATTTAGAATAGGAAGAGTTCCAGGTAAGCAGATGATCGTTGCAAAGCTGGGAAACCGCAATCATAAAATTGAAGTTATGAGAAACAAAAATAAGCTAAAGGGAACGAACACCTTTATAGAGAACGATCTGACCATCAACGAAATAACAATACAGAATAAGATATGGGAGGTTGCCAAAAAGAATATCAATGAAGGAAAAAGAGTCAGAATTGGATATTCAGAAGCTTTTGATAATGTAAATAGGAAGCAACTAGAAATAGCGATGAAAGAACTTCGAGTTCCAGATAAATTGATCAGGCTTATTTTAGTAACATTAGCAGAAACAACAGCCACTGTAAGAACACTGGAAGGTGATACTGACAGTTTTGGGGTGAATAGCGGAGTGAGGCAAGGGGACGCTCTGTCGGCGACCCTGTTTAATGTCGTCCTGGAAAAAATAATGAGAAAGACCAAATGCAAGGATACGGTGATAAATAAGGAGAGTCAGCTGTTGGCATATGCAGACGATGTGGCAATCATTTCAAGAACAAAGAAGGGGATGATCGAGATATTTCGAGACATTAAAGGAGAGGCTGCGAAGGTGGGATTGAACGTAAATGAAAAGAAGACTAAATATATGAAATGCCAGAGAAGAGAAAGTAGAACAAAAAATGACTTGATAATAGAGGACTGCAGATTTGAACAAGTCGAAGAGTTTACCTATTTGGGAATACAGATAAACAGCAGAAATGAAAGATACAACGAAATCAAAGAAAAGATACAAGCGGGTAATAGGGCTTATTTCTCAAATGAAAATATACTAAGATACAGAAGAATATCCAAGAAAACAAAGATTAAAATCTGTAAGTCACTGATAAGACCGGTCATCACATATGCAGCCGAGGTCATGTGCATTACGCAAAAAGAGGAAGAACAGCTGAGGGTTTTCGAGAGGAAAGTGCTGAGAATTATACTGGGCCCCAAGCATGTAAACGGCGAAATTAGGGCAAGAATGAATTTTGAACTTCTTGAAGAGATGGGAGGTGAAGATGTCGTCAAATATATTAAGGCACAAAGAATAAAATGGCTGGGGCACGTATGGAGAGGTAACAAGGAAGAAGTGACGAGAATGATAATGTTATGGAAACCCAATGAGAGACGAGCCAGAGGCAGACCAAGGATGCGATGGTGGGATGAAGTGACGAGTGATTTGGAGACTATGGAAGTGAGAGGATGGAAACAGGTAGCTACAGACAGAAGAGAATGGAGGAACATAATTAATGCTGCAAAGAAACACAGAGGCCTGTGAACACAGTGTACAATTTGTATATAATGTAGATACGAGGACTAATCCACCTCAAAAAATAGATTTTGTAAGTTCCCTAGGAACAGCTATATTTCTAATGAAATGTAAAGCTATAAATAATAATGTGACCACCATGACTAATGGTTACGAAGCGCATCCGTTCAGTCCAATTTTTGACCACTTTTTCCAATATTTCTGGCTTTATTTCATAAATGGCTTGCTGAATATTAGCCTCCAATGCTTCTAGAGTTGTTGGTTTGTTAGCATAAACCATGGATTTAACATACCCCCACAGAAAATAATCTGGAGGTGTGAAATCACACGATCTTGGAGGCCAATTGATAGGACCACGTTTTGAAATAATGTTGTCACCAAATTGTCCTTTCAATAAATTGATGGTTTCGTTGGCTGTGTGGCACGTAGCACCATCCTGTTGGAACCATAAGTTGTCAATGTTTAGCTCTTGAAGTTTTGGAAACAAAAATGTATTGAGCATGTGTCGATATCTCACACCATTCACCGTAACGGTAGATCCTTCCTCATTTCGAAAGACATATGGACCAATGATGCCGTTGGCGTGTATTCCACACCAAACAGTCAATTTTAATGGATGCAATGGAGTCTCAAGATAATGTCCCGGATTGGTCTCACTCCATATACGGCAATTTTGTTTGTTCACATACCCATTTAACCAGAAATGTGCCTCGTCACTGAACAAAATTTTACGGTAAAAAAATGGATCCACTTCCAATTGGTTGTGAGCCCAATCTGCGAACTCACGACGCAATCGATGATCATCAGGCTTCAGTTCTTGAACCAACTGGATTTTATAAGGTAGTAAATGAAGATCTTTCCGTAAAATTTTCCATGTAGTGGATAGACAAAGACCAAGTTGTTGAGCACGATGGCGAATTGAAATGTTTGGGTCCTGTTGCACACTTTCACTCACAGAACTGATAGCTTCTTCGGTACGCACATAATTTCGTCTTGCTGGTGTTTTTATATCACGCAACGAAGAAGTGGTACGAAATTTGTCTACCACCGCACGAATAGCTTGCTCAGAAGGTCGAAAATGTCTAACATAAAATGGGCGAAGGGCTCTATATGTTTGGCGAACAGAGCTTTGATTTTTAAAATATCTACTCTATATATATAAAAAGATAAGAAAAATATGCAACGTTTTTATGCAACGTTTTTGTGCAACGTTTTTATGCAACGTTTTTATGCAACGCTGAGAACAGCTATTGGACGACACCAAATCAACATTATAATCACATCAACGGACGAATCAAAGCAAAGCAAAGCAAAGCAAAGCAGAGCAGAGCAGAGCAGAGCAGAGCACAGCACAGCAAAGCAAAGCAAAGCAAAGCAAAGCAAAGCAAAGCAAAAGCAAAAGCAAAAGCAAAAGCAAAAGCAAAAGCAAAAGCAAAAGCAAAAGCAAAAGCAAAAGCTAAAGCAAAAGCAAAAGCAAAAGCAAAAGCAAAAGCAAAAGCAAAAGCAAAAGCAAAAGCAAAAGCAAAGCAAAGCAAAAGCAAAAGCAAAAGCAAAAGCAAAAGCAAATGCAAAAGCAAAAGCAAGGCAACAAAACCATGCGACGCAAAAACACAAAGATTTATGTAAATGGAAAAATCCGTTTGGTGGCAAATTTGTTATTTCTGGTGGTGACTTTCGTCAAGTTTTACCTGTTATAAAATACGCTTCACCTGTGGAGATAGTCAATTATACTTTAAAGTCAACATCAATTTGGCCAAGCAGCATTACATTATTGAAAGTACCAAATAGCTGGAAATCTACAAATATAATTCAGGGACACGGACAACTCGGCACCGGGAAAACTCGGCACCGGCATAACTCGGCACCGGGGAAACTCAGTTCCGGGCTAACTTGGCACCAGTTGAAAAACTTAAAAGAAATATGTGAGGATCATTATTAAAAGGTAGATCCCGGTCGAGGCTAGGTTAGTGTTAGGAAACGACTTGTTTTTTAAAAGAGAAAGTCATTAAAAGGTAGATTAATTACTAATAAAGAATATTTGAATGTGTGACATAATATGGTCCGGTACCGAAAAACAATGCGAGATTCACCCCATTCCCAGTAGCACAATTTGCCGAGTTGGAAGGCCCTAAGGGGATGTTTTTAAGGAGTTTAGTGCTGCAAAAATGGCTCTGGAGCGGACTCGGCACCAGTTGAAAAATTTAAAAAAAATTAAAATATAAAAAATTTATTATATTAAAGAAATTATATATCTTTTTATAATTCACTTTCCGGAACAAACGCTACCGAAGTTATCATACGTGACTTTGCGACGGAAATGGTCTTAAAAATCCGAGGTGACCTTCTCTTTTAAAAAAAGTCGTTTCCTAACACTAACACTAACCTAGCCTCGACCGGGATCTACCTTTTAATAATGATCCTCATACATTTTTTAAAAGTTTTTAACTGGTGCCAAGTTATCTCGGAGCTGAGTTTCCCCGGTGACGAGTTCTACGGTGCCGAGTTGTCCGGTGCCGAGTCGCCGGTGCCGAGTTTTCCCGGTGCCGAGTTGTCCGGTGCCGAGTTGTCCGGTGCCGAGTTGTCCGGTGCCGAGTTGTCCGGTGCCGAGTCGCCGGTGCCGAGTTGTCCGGTACCGAGTTGTCCTGTACCGTATAATTCAGGACATTTACAGCAATTCAATTGCTTCTAATGCCGATCTCTCCGACAGAATTATATTAGCCTGCCACAATGATGATGTTCGGGCGAGATTCATACCTACTTAAGTCAAGATATAGCTAAACATCGAGGGGACGATCAAACAGAAGAGGACATTCGGTTGGAATATGAAGTCGAATAATTAAATTCATTGAATTTCCCTGGTTTTCCGGTACACAAATCAAAACTTAAAATAGGATCTGTTGTTATGCTAGCAGAGCTTTAACAAAGTTGGTATATACATCGATAGGCCTTTGTTTAGTCATGGACAGTTATATGTAGCAGTATCAAGATGTCGAGCGAAGAATGGAATACAAATTCAAAGTGAAAGCAACATAAAAAATGTTGTATGGAAATAAGTTTTATAACTTGAAGTTATTAGGGCCGCGAAGCGGCCCTGGGGGGTTGGGCCGCGTCAGCGGCCAGGGGGGCGAAGCCCCCCTAGTATTTCTATAATTTGGTAGCGTTGTTCAATGGTCAATATATGCATTATCAAATGTCAAACCTTGCTAAACACAAATGTCAAAAAACTGTTTCCATAGCAATCTTGATTCAATTGTTATCCCTATTGAAAGTTCTCATGCAGCTAAAAAAACACCCTATATATGGCTAAATTACAATTGCAATAGGATAAGAGTTTGTTATGAAATCCCCAGCTCATAATCTTTGTGGGAAAGCCATCCTCGTACGATTGCTGCGTTTCCGTTATAGTGGGAACATAACACCAGCTAATGGACGAGTAATTCTCAAGATAGCTGAAAACGGGATAGTTCAAAAATGCGCATTGAACATTTTATTTACTACTAGGTCGAAAGCCCGTCCACGGACGGGTAACTAGCCCATGGATCTCTATTTTAGCGGCATTAATTAAAAATATATCGTTTCCTAATGACAGCGCCAGAGACACAAGAATCTTCCCAAATTTATAATTTCAATGATTTTTATTCCACAGAAGAAATTTAAATGCATGTAAAATACATGTATGCAATCATCGCCTTGATGGCGCAGGCAGCGGGCATTATAATTGGTAACATCCAGAGCGCATTATTATAACTTGTATGTAGACAAATGCAGTCGCAAATAAATGCATCAATTTATTCTCAACAAGTATGTTTTAATCAATCCACAAAATACAGTCCACTATACTATATCGTTAACACAATGAATGAAAACAAATAATCTTCCAGTTGTGTAGGAAATGTTTACTGCCGGTAAAGCAGAACCAATAACTTAATAAATTAGTACGTTTACTCTTGTTAGACAAGACTTCCCCTCGTATAGCTATACTCGATTTACACTCGTTGTACAGACAATAAATATGTTTAAACAAAAACATTAAATTATTAAACATTAAAGTATAACGTTAACCGCTCGATCATATATTGACCTTATACACAATGTGAAAATGCCCCCACAACTTTATTTAAAGTTTTCCTCTCATAACGAAAATTTGTGCTTTTTAAATAAAAATTATTTATTTAATGTTTTTAATTAAAATTGAAAAAAAAATTGTTAAAATTAATATCAACAAAATTTAAATTGCACTGCAGTTTTCTTCATAAAATTTTATTGATTAGTAATGTTTGAGTTTTCATAAAGAGCACTGTAATTCACATTTACTTTTATTGATTTATTGTTATTTTCGTTTACTTTTCATACGGAGAATTGCAATGAAATTTTAATTTTATTGATTTATTATTATTGACCTTCGTGTCATTTGCATATTCTTAAAGGTCTAAACGTTTTGGATTTTTCGGCTTTGGCTTTATTGATGTTTTGGGTGAGTAGCTCGATTTCTCGGTCTAGCGTGTCCGTGTCAGTGATGTTATTGTTTATGCTAATTAGATCATCAATTCTTCGACGGAATTTAGACCAATCGGTGTGTTTAAAACTAGTGATTTGTCTGAAGGATCTATTGCGAGTGATGTTATTGATAAAGAATTGTACTATATTGTGATCTGAGTTTAAAGTTTAAAATTTGTAACTCAAGCATTCTACCACTGACCCACGAAGGTTATTGATAATCGTCGCTAGTATTTTATTATTGAGTTACAGATTTAAAGCCATTTTTCTAAAATTCGCCGCAGTTCTGAGGCGGTAGACTGCCATTTTCTTTACTTACGATATCAAAACAACAATATTTGAAAGAATAGGCTTTATACGAATAATGACATTTCAACTGTCGTTTCCTCCCGGACCATAAACCATTCTTTTTGAGGCCCCTTTGGGGCCCCCTTGCTTCCGGGGCCCTCGGCGATCGCTGACTAACCAACCTAGCCAGTCCGGGCCTGAATGTTGCGATATGATTTTTTTTGTAATGAAAACAATAATTGTTTTCCAACTGATGCTGAGTTTGCCCGGTGCCAAGTGGTCCGGTGCCGAGTTGTCGCGTACCGGCATCAACATACCTCATCTGACACGAAGTTACTTGATAGTTAGCTCATTATCAAATGAATATTAAATTAAAATATTTTTGTAGTCTTATTTTTAATTTTATCTTGAAATTAAAACTTTACTGATGCCTTACAGTCTCCAAATTTTATATCCGGGTTCCAAACTTATAAAACCGGTGAGGGTTCTCAACAGGGAGTATTTTTCAAATTAGTTTTTCATTATCTTAAGTTGTTTTCGAAAAACAACTGGCATTGTAATTTGTTTTCTAGGTTCACAGTTAACACAAATTTGTGTAAATAACTCAAACCATATTCATATTATAATACATTTATATTTTAAAAAATAATGAAGAAAAGTAATTTCATTGTTCCCCATGTAATGTTTCACTGTGTCCAGTTATGTTTACTCATAATAAAAGGCCAATTATAGTCATAAACCGCAAATGGTCATCAAGCTTATCAACAGGATGGTGATAAGCATAAAGAATAATAGATGTATCGATAACCAGCGATATGGATTCTGCCATTCAGATGGCCAAGAAGATCACGCCACTGAATCAACGGATTTGATATCGCAAACAATATATTGTCGTGATGCAAATAAAGGTCAACCCTGTCCCTTTAATTTGTCGGCAACAGAATCTCACCCGATGTGTACCACTCGAACAATAATAGTCCCAGATAACTTTAAGTCGGTTCGCTTTTACCCAGACTACAAATCTACAGTTAGTGAGTTTAACGAAGTCAATTAAATAGTCGGATAAATCGATAGGTAATTTATTTACTTGAATAAAAATAAAATCGAGAGCAATTTTGGATGTTGCTGACACAAACGTCGAGCGACAGATAATGTAGTGTAAAATGTGCAACCTCAAATAAAACGTATTATTTACTTTCAAAATAATAGCTATACGTTTATATGATGTTGTTATAGTGTTAATCAGTGTGACGAATATGAAAATTATAAAAATTTTTGTTATTATAATAAAGTCTACAAACTTACGTATTACAATTATTTGATAGCACCCGGTAGTCGAAAGAAATGTTGACTGTTGATACATGCGCATGTCCCAAAATGGCTTCCTTATTCATAAGCTTCCTGTATTAGCAGATGGTCCACTTATTCACCAGCTTCTTGTGTTTTCAATAAAATTTGAACGAAATCTCGAACGGAAAATTTTCAGTGCTGTGTTATATAATCCACAAGTGTCAGTTAGAACGAATTTCCAACCTTTCCAAAGAAACAGATGCTCGTACACATGTGGTCTAAACTAACCTCAAAATTTGCAATGTGCAAAATACAATCGCAGTAAATGTTAATATTGTTAATCATCCGCCTTCAAATGTAACGTAAATTTAATTTTTGGGTTACACAAATCACAAGATTAACGCTTTCGTAATTATTTCAGGTACCTTAGTACGTAAAAACCAATTTTTTTCGATATGGTCGAAAATTGCTCGCAGACACTAAATATTCGTAAAAATGACGATTTTTACAAATCTCGCTATTCGAAATACTCGCGTTCACTTTCTACAACTCGTAGATACGCTTTTGAGACACCAAAAGCCTCCGAAACTAAACTTGTCGGTGATTTTGCAAATTATTGCAAAAATCGAACTGCACGCTCTGGAGATCGACAAGAATCTGTCCATCAAACGGCTTACGCGTTCCTTACTCGATGAAAATCAACATACCAACACTTTAAATAAATTTAGCAACAAAATTGTAAGTTTCCGATTTTTTGGCGCTATTTATTCGAATTTCAAATGTTTTTGTTATTGCAGATAAAACACTGATTTCTCGCACAAGTTTCACCAGTATACCAAACATTGATAATTAAGCAAAGATGTGTCATTTGGTGTGTTGATAGTAACAAAATATCACTCTCATCCTCAAAAATTGCTCTCAAAATTCCTTTCATACAATTGACAAATTAAACTTTATAACAGAAATCATCATCCGACCTCATTAACTGACTTTTGGACATTACAATATATATTATTTTATGTAACATTTTAATTGTATCAGTAGTATTCAATTAGTGTTCAATTAGTGTTCAAAGTAGTTTGTACTCAGTTAGTATTTAGTAATAATTATTATAGTTGTTATTGATAGTTATTCTTTGAATGTAATAATAGTTAAAGAAAATAAAAATAAATAACTAAATATATAAATATATAAAAATAAATAAATAATTTATATTTCACATAATACATACTAAATCACACTCTATTCTTGAAAAAATTTCTTTTTCAAGATCATATTTCCAAAATAAAAATCATTTTTTTTTAAATATTTGCAAGTGTCAAAGCCATAACTTGTCCCACCTACTACGGCACACTGAAACAAATTAGAAAAATTTAGTCAGATTAAAAAAAATATTTGTAGATATAATATAATTTTAGTTGAAACTTAGCCAACTTGGGCAGATGAAGGATAAAATTCGTTTTTGATTACATTTACATTAGACGTTTTGCAAAATATAATATTTTTTACAAAAATATATGCCCTGCGAAACGCTCTTCATTATATTTATCATTATTAAAATTATACATTCAAAATCTAGACATTTCATTGTCGTTTAGTAACAAAAAAAATCGGGATCCTTCGGATCGAGGCTATGTTCAGGAACATGGCCGTATGGTTTGCGTGAATACTTCGTCCCGGGATACCCGTTTTCGCCCCCGTCTACCGATCGGAAAACATAACATTCAAAAATTTAATTAAATATGTACCTATCTATCTATAATTATAATATTATACATTTATGTAGACCTTTACAATAGCATAATTTATTATATTATCCGTTGATATGATTATCCATTAGCAAAAGTTTGGAAGTTCCCAAGACGACCTATTCACACAAACTCTGTAATAGGAATGTCACAAAATATTGAAGTGGCGGTAATTTATTATTAAACTGGTAAATATTAACTTAATAAAATTTATTATGAAAGTAAAAGTTTTCTAAATGAACACCTTAGCGTATTCCCAGTCTTCCTGATGGAAGCAACGGATACAAATTTCGTTGTCGTCGTCGTCGTTAAGCATCAAAGACAATTTTATTCATAATAGGCCTGTGGTAACTAAAATAGGTGACATATGGCATACAGGATACATCAATATTCCGGGTAAATGTCAGATCAAGGCAAGTATTGCCAAGAGTGCTTGGAGAGTTCTGTACGCAGTCCATATTGAACTCTCGTTTCATGAACTCTAAGAAGTTCTTGTTCTGCACCACATCCACGTTAAAGTCACCGCATAGCACCATTGGTGTTTCGGTGTCGGGGCACATGGATCTAATATGCTTCTTTACTGATTCCGAGTACTGTTTGAGCATCATCGACATAAAGATCTGTAGAGACGACTGCGACACACCCGGATGAATATATATAGAACCAAGTAAGAACTTGAACTGGTTCTTGAACTGCACGCTTACCATGCACATGTCTCCCGCATCTTCCCAGTCGTTGCGCATTCTGTTGTCGCCTCTAGTTATGACGTTACAATCTGTCAAACTGCGGATATTTCTGTAGATACAGACTCCGCCGGCTTTGCGTTTTGTAGGCTGTACGATTATTGATTTGTCTGCCACCGATAGGCGCTTGAAACGTTGATACGTTGATACGATCATTATCCATTAATCCGCTATCTAATAATATAATAATACAGCATATTATTCCTGACGGAATTTTGCTATCTCCGTAGAGATTTTACAAGACCATTTGTTGGGGTGGTCTGTCCCCACTTTCATTACATCTCATTTCATAATCTAATATCTGATCTCGCTTCGTTTGATATTCTTCTCCATGTTTTTCTGTCTATTATTTTCGTTCTCCAATCCTCGACCCTCATTGTTCTTATGTCTTCCATCACTTGGTCGCACCATCGAACCCTAGGTCTTCCCCTAGTACGACTCTCCATTGGTCTCCATTCCATGATTCTTCTTGTGACCGTGCTTTCGTTGCTTCTCATCACGTGTCCGAGCCATTTCATTCTCATAGATTTGATCACTCTCACGATGTCTTCATTTTCCATTTCTTTCGTTATCTCAAAATTCATTAGAGGTCTGTATTCTTGATCGTTTATCTTTCTTGGTCCCAATATCCTTCTCACTAGTTTTCGTTCAAAAACTCGTAGTTCTTCCTCCTCTTTCTTGGCCATACATAGGGTTTCCGCCGCATACACA
This sequence comes from Rhagonycha lutea, assembly GCA_958510855.1. NCBI lineage: Eukaryota > Metazoa > Arthropoda > Insecta > Coleoptera > Cantharidae > Rhagonycha > Rhagonycha lutea. The sequence goes on from OY294042.1 coordinate 18,685,856, forward strand.
AGCACCGGTCTTATCAAAGTCTTATATATTTTCATTTTTGTTGTTCTTGATAAGTTTCCGTCCCCCAGCAACTGTTTGTTAGTGTAATATGCTCTGTTACCCATCTGTATTCTTCTTTTTATTTCTTGTTGTCTTTCATTTTTGTTGCTGATTTGTATTCCTAGGTAGTGGAAGTTATCTACTTCTTCGTATACATGGTTGTTGATTTGTATTCCTTCTCTTGTATTTCCTCTTTGGCACTTCATATATTTGGTTTTGCTTTTGTTTATTAACAGTCCCATATGTCTTGCTGCTTCTTCGATTTTTTTAATGGTTTCAATTAATGCTTCTTTAGTTCTTGATATAACCACCACGTCATCTGCATATGCAACTATTTGCACTGATCTGTTAGCTATTGTTCCATTTTCTTTCAACCCTCTGATTATTTTCTCAAGACACAGATTAAACAGTGTTGACGACATTGTATCTCCCTGTCTCACCCCGCTATTTACTGTGAATTCGCTGGTCTCGCCGTCTGAGGTTCTTATGCAGGCTGTGGTTTCCTCCATAGTTACTTATGTCATTCTTATGAGTTTGTTCGGAATTTTAAATTCCTGCATGATTTTTAAAAGTTTCTTTCTTTTTATTTTGTCAAATGCCTGTTTGAAGTCTATAAACATCATGTACATGTTTATACTGTGCTCATAACTTTTCTCTATTATTTGTTTCAATGTGAATATTGCATCTACTGTCGATCTTCCTTCTACAAAACCACACTGATACTCTCCTATTATTTTCCTTGCGTAACCCTTTAATCTCTTATTTATTAACATTGATAATACTTTATACGCCGAGCTCAGTAGTGTGATTCCCCTGTAATTCTCGCAATTCTCTACATCGCCCTTCTTTTTTATTGTTACTATTACACCCTCTTTCCATTGTTTAGGCATTATTTCCTCTATCCATACTTTCTTTATGATTCCATATAGTCTCTCGTGTAACACCTCTCCTCCATATTTAAGTAACTCTGCATTTATTCCATCTTTACCCGGAGACTTTCCATTTTTGAGCTTATTTATTATTTCTACTGTCTCGTCATAACTTGGTTCATCAACCTGTTGGTTATCTTCATTCAGTTCGTTATATAATTCACCTCCTTCTTCTTCTTCTTCTTCTACAGTCAGTAATTTTCTAAAATGATCCACCCATATCTGTTTTATTTTCTCCGTATCATCCTCCAATTCTCCTTCACTGTTTTTCATTCCTCTTGTTTTTACCTTATTTCCTGTTTTCTGTCGCTTCAACCTTTCATAGAATTGCCGACTACTATTTTGTTTATTGCTGTCTTCTATTTCCTGCATAATTTCCTTCATCCATAGGTTTTTCTTCTTTCTATACTTTTTACTAGCTTCCTTTCTGGCTTCCTTGTAAATTTCCAAGTCTTCATTCTTTCCTGTTGCCATCCATTTCGCTCTTGCTTCTCTCTTTACGTTACATAACTCACCGCACTCATCATCAAACCACTCTCTATTTTTCATTTTCTCTGTGTATCCTAGTACTTCCTCTGCACTTTTTTTTAAGATGCCTACGATATTTTCATATTCCCGTTCCATATTATTACTCATTCCTTCATTCGTAATCATTTCCTTTACTGTATCTTCATAAATTTTGTAACGTTCAAATTTGGCGCGAGTGGCATTTAGCCAAATTTGTCAAATCTTTGGTAATTTTCATTTTGGGACCAAGCAAGAATGGTATGAGGGCTTGAAAATTTGTGCGTGGATAGGTTGATAATGGCTGATAAGAACAGCAGGCCATTTTTGTATATTGGTGATTAACGACGATCAAAAATGGAAAAGTGCGAATTTAGCGGTCGATATCGATTGATAAGTTAAATTAACGTACCAATTTAACTCCGGTTTTCGGATTTCACAATCGTATCGATTATTGTTCACCAAGGGCCGTCAAATGTTTATGGACGCTCTATGTGATTTCCACCTGGTGTGGGTTCCAATCCGTTAGATTCGAGGCTGCTATTGCGATTTAAGTATTCAACAGTATATGAATATCACGCACGAGTATATTTTATCAACCACACTAATTTTTATTTACGAACACCTGTAATTAGTCCGAGTGTGACCCTGGATGTCTCTCCTTTGTTGTTTTGACATCATTACGACCTACAACGCCAGTAACATCCAGGTTGTAGAAACAAGATTTGCGAGATCCATCGACACCTGTAACTTCCACCTTGCTGTCTTCTGTAGGAAGCGTTCATTTATTGCCGTTGGATGCGTTCAGCAAAGCAGCAACGTTGTAGAGGCGCATCGATTTGAAATGGGTGAGCGTTGCATTTTCATATTTATTTCTGTATGTACGAAGCGAAATGCTTCGAGAGTTTCGGTACCTCATAATTAGTGCACTTGAGTACGCGGGCGATTTTTCGGCGAAGAAGATAGAAGATTTACTATCTTCCTAATATTACATCTTGTTTGAGAAAATCGGAGCGAAAGTTCCGATTGTATGATTTTTGTACGCCGAATCAGATCTGACGCGGTACTTAATTATTATCAGCTGTGCCTGACATGATTGCTTGGGGTATAATTGTATTGGTTTGACCATTTCTTTGTGTCCTTTTATTAAAACCATCTACCTGTGCACTGGAGTTTTATTTTCTTGACTTTCGTGCTTTCAGGCCTCACCAACATCTGATAAGCGGCGATAAGCACGTGGCGCCTTTTTTTTTTCTTTGTGTAGGATTTTTTTGATAGAGTCGAGGATCTCCTCGGCTTGCAACCCCCCCACAAAGTGTTCTACACTGAGCTGAGCCGTAGCGCCGCTTTAGAGACCCAGGAGTGCAGGTAAGGTCGAAAGGTTTGATAAATTGGATTTTGTGAGCGCAGAGTTCAAGTAACGCCACAATTTCTCTTGTTACATCGTTACAAAATTTGTTAGTCGCTAGATTTCTTTTATTAATCCTTTTCGTAGTACTATGTTCTTTTTTTTGTTTTACCTTTGCCACCACCATATAATGATCAGTATCCGCATTAGCTCCCCTATGTGATCTCACATCCATGATTGACATTCTTTTTTTCTTTGATACCATGACATGATCAATCTGATTTCCTTCTTCGCTTCCTCCGCCCGGCCACATCCAAGTTATCTTGTGTATCTTTTTATGTTTGAATCGAGTACTGCTGATGTCCAGGTTCATTGCTGCTGCCAAATTACACATTCTATGTCCGTTGTCATTGGTTTCTCTGTGAATCGTCTGTTTACCCGCCACCTCAGAGATGTACTCCTCTTTTCCCACCTTAGCATTAAAGTCTCCCACAATCATTAATAAATCCGCTTTAGTGATTGTATCGCATAATTCTTCTAAATCGTTGTAAAAGTTCTCTTTTTCTATTTCGTTGCTGTCTTCAGTGGGAGCGTAGGCGCTAATAATTGAAATATTTGTGGGCTTTCTCTTGATTCTGATGTACGCTATTCTCCCATTTATTGGTTTAAACTGTACTACGTCATCATACAATTTTCTTGCTATCATTAACCCAGTGCCATTCCTTCCTTGTTCTTCCTCTCCAGAGTACAACATTACATATCCAGGCCTTACGATTTCACCTTGACCTTTCCATCTGATTTCTTGAAGGGCAGCTACATCTATTTTGCATCTTTCTAGTTCTCTGGTTATTTCGTTTATTTTCCCTGCCTTTAGGAGAGTTCTAATGTTCCATGTGGCGACTCTCATCATTTTCTTTTCCTTTTTTTTGTTTTTTATTTTTTCGTTTGACCTTTTTCTTTGCACTGTCATCTTTTTTGTCCCAACATCTTTTTCTGGAGCACCTGGTTGGAACGGTCCAGTTTCTCCTTTCTTTTCCTCTGTTACTTTTTTGATGTTTGTGACGAATTCTCATTCAATTCCAGTTTATTCGTTATCTTGTTCCACATGTATATCTTGTCCTGTTTGTACATTCTTTGAAATCCAACCTTAACTTTGCTTCCGCTTTTAATCTCGTTCCTGGCAACTTCCCATATTTTGTCCTGGATTTCCTTTTCTTGGTAAGTTAGGTCTTTTTCAATGTAGATATTTCTTCCCTTTAATTTATTCTTATTTGCCATTACACTATTTTTTTGGTCCTGGTTTCTCAATTTCGCCATCACCACTTCTCTCCCAGGTACCTTACTTATTTTAAATGACTCCGTTACTTCCACATGTACCTTTAATTCCTGTTTCAGAAACCTTTCAACTTTCTCCTTTGTCTCCATTCCTAATGGTGGAGAGCTTTTTATAATAATATTAGTCCCCTTTCTGTCTTTCTCATGTTTTTCAATTTGATCTTCGAGTTTTACGATTCTTTCATCTTGCCTTACGATTTTTTGCTCCAGGTCTTGTATTTCCATTCTCATCGCTTGTCTCTCCTCGTTCCATCTTTTTTCTGAAATTTCGAGGTGTTCCCTAATCTCTTTTACATCTTGTTTGGTGCTACTGAAGCCCTGATTCACCACTGCAGTTAGACTCATCAGCATTTCCTTTACTTCATTCATTTCTTTCGTTGTTTCCGGTCCTGTTACCATCTCTATGTTTTGTTTTTTTGGTGTCGTTGCGGTTTTTTTTTGCTTCTCTGAAATACCTGATCTTCCCCGAGTTTCTCTACTAGGCTCTCCTTCTTTCTGTTTCTCCTTCTTCTTCTCTTTTTCTCTTTATATAATCCTTGATAGAAGGGAGACTATTAGATCTATCTCTTTTCTCTTTATTTGTACTCATTTATCTATAGTATATCTCTTCTCCTAAAAATGGCAATTTCAACTATAACTTTATTTAAGCGGTCGTACTATAAAATTGTTCTAACCTTAAAACATTCCGGTTTATTTAATTTCTGCGTTATTCTTCCTTCTTCTAGTTGTTTAATGGTATTCACATCAACAGCGACAATACAAGCATCCGAGTCAACCCCTAGGAGACACTTGCATTACTATTTCGATAATCAGTTATCCTTGGATGTAACCTAACCTACACAGATCTTATTTTCAAAATATTACCTTTTAGGATCCTTTCCTGTTGCTACTAACGCTTCCACCGCTTTATTACGTTCGCTTGTTCCAAATTATTTATTTCACTTTCCACAAATTCACCGTTTTTCTCAAAAATTGCAAATTATCACTTCACTATCTGTAAACACAACTCAGGGTCGGACTTCAATTAATTATATCATGTCCGATAGGCACGGTGGCCGAGCAGATAATGAGGTTTTCCTCGCGCATCTTACGGATGTCACCTTTTCGATGTGGTTATGGGTAATTATTTTTTACATTTTTTAGTGGTGGGGGTAAATTTTTTAATCGGTTCAACGTCTCAACGTCTTAACGTTTCAACGGATAATGAGATTAAATATGCATATAAGGGTCGAGATAAATATACTTGACAAGAAATTTAAGGTGAAGTAAACTATAGAAACAGAATGGATTCCTACCAATTCGCAAAGGAAGTTAAAGCTGAGGTGGAATTGATTGTCGCGATGACAAGAACCGACAATTGGCAACGAAATTGCTATTTAAGAGCGTTGAGACTTGCATCTCTTAAAAATGCATTGAAGATATATCGCGAAGATCCGGAGCGGCAGTGTGAATTGAGGCATGCGGAGGCATTTAAACGTAGATGTGCAAGTAATAAGCGTAAGGCGGAAGAGGAATTGGCCGCAAAAGAGGCAAAAAGAATTAAAGAAGAACATGCAGAAGTGACAATATGTCTAGAAAGCTTAAAAGAAGATATTTGTAATGATGAAACACCAAACAGGCAAAAACATTATAAGATAATCTATTGTAAATTACGGTTCAACGGATAATTAATTATTGTCTATATATATACATAGGTTTATCGAGATTTACATAAATGCATAAATATATTTGACAAGAATTTTAAGGTGAACCCCAAGAATGGATTCCTACCAATTTGCAAAGGAAGATAAAGCTGCTGCCGATTTTATTTCATACATACGAACATACACACATTGTTCGTTACATAGTTTTATTAAATTTTTCAACATGCGGGGTATACTTTTCGTACAAACACATATTTTTCGTTACATAGTTTTATTAAATTTTTCAACATGCGGGGTATACTTTTCGTACAAACACACATTGTTCGTTACATATTTTTATTAAATTTTTCAACATGCGGGGTATACTTTTCGTACAAACACACATTTTTCGTTCCATAGTTTTATTAAATTTTTCAACATGCGGGGTATACTTTTCGTACAAACACACATTGTTCGTTACATATTTTTATTAAATTTTTCAACATGCGGGGTATACTTTTCGTACAAACACACATTTTTCGTTCCATAGTTTTATTAAATTTTTCAACATGCGGGGTATACTTTTCGTACAAACACACATTGTTCGTTACATATTTTTATTAAATTTTTCAACATGCGGGGTATACTTTTCGTACAAACACACATTTTTCGTTACATAGTTTTATTAAATTTTTCAACATGCGGGGTATACTTTTCGTACAAACACACATTGTTCGTTACATAGTTTTATTAAATTTTTCAACATGCGGGGTATACTTTTCGTACAAACACACACACACATTTTTCGTTACATAGTTTTATTAAATTTTTCAACATGCGGGGTATACTTTTCGTACAAACACACATTTTTTCGTTACATAGTTTTATTAAATTTTTTAACATGCTACCGATTTTATAGACGTATTCACGTCAAAATATTATATAGTTAATAGATTCGGTCGTCACTTGGTGAAAATTCATTATGAAGGAATAAAATAATAACGAGTCTAATTTTCACAAATATTTATTTAATATAACTACTAGTTTCGCTCTCTCGAGCATTTTCAAGTTACTGAAGTTTATACTACAAGTTACATGATTTTATTTTCCAGAAGGGACATTCTTAAAACTAACTACATACACATGTTGTATTTCAAAAGAGGTTCAGAAGTGGTGATTTGTTCAGGTCAAGTTGGTTATTAAGTAAACTAACTCCCGAATTTTTGCCCGCTTTATTAATTTCTAGTGCTTCTAGATAATTCAGCTGAAGGCCTTTATTGCATATGTGCAAAATTTCCGGAGTTAGATTGTCGGGGAATGGATGGTCTGTATCAATGAAGTGATTGCTGAAGTTTGAATCGGATTTTTTATTATTGTAGCTCCTTATATGCTCCTTTGTTCTAATTTCAAAGGATCTACCTGTTTAACCGATATAGATCCCGTTACAGGTTTCACATTGTAACCGGTAAACACCGCTCTTTGTCAATGGTGGAGTGGTTTCCTTGTGGTTAAAAATGAGGCGTTTTAAATTGGAATTGGTTTTATACGCAATCCGGGAATCTTTAGAAAGCTTAGCAATTTTATTGCCCAGTGTGTAGGAAATGTTACCAACATATGGCAAAACTTTGTAAAACTTATGCTCCTCTGTCTTTATATTGGGGTAGATGGAATAGGTTAAAATGTTATTTAGTTTTTTGTGTATTAGATTGTCAATAAGTGAGTGAGTGCGCTAGAAGAAAAAATACTAGACTCGGAAATGTCCCATAAACACATCGCATTCTGGTACCGTTATGTAGACGACATAATAGTAGGTTATTCTATTCCTTAAAAAATATTATTATTAAATATATTTATTGATGACAACTAATTTTTTGGTCAGTATTTTTATCATTAAATGGTCAGTATTTTTTTTAAATAAATGGTCAGTATTATAATAATATTTTGATCAGTATAATTTGTTAATTTTGGTCAGTATTATTTGTTATTTTGGTCAGTATATTGTACTATAATTTCATTTATTGCGTCCATATTTAATAATTATTATCTTGCTTTTTTCCTTTTCTCTTATTTGCGGGGTTGGTGGACAATAATATTAAACTCTATTATATTTTTTAATTAAGATAACGTTTCGAGGGTTGTGTTTCCTCTTCGTCAGACCTGAAGTTATATATTAGTGAAATATAGTACATTAAATATTAAATTACAATTATAAACCTACCAATTAATAATATATGTCATAAATTAAAAATATTTATAATTAATCAACAACAACAATTAAAAATTAGGCAGAAGCATTCTACTATAAAACATTTGGAGGAGCGGTTGCATCTAAAATTATAGGAGGAACATGCAAATTACGGGGCAGCTCTATGACATCGCTATAAATTTTGCTTAACCCCATGGTGTCTTCACGGAAATTGACACAATCGTGTGTTTTTAGTAATGTTGTTGATTATTTATAAATATTTTTAATTTATGACATATATTATTAATTGGTAGGTTTATAATTGTAATTTAATATTTAATGTACTATATTTCACTAATATAACTTCAGGTCTGACGAAAAGGAAACACAACCCTCGAAACGTTATCTTAATTAAAAAATATATAGAGTTTAATATTATTGTCCACCAACCCAAACAAATAAAAGGAAAAAAAGCAAGATAATAATTGTACTTATAAGTTGATTGTTGGATTAGAATATTTTATTGCTTAGTTATTTTTTAATGTCTAACCATTTTTAATATAAAATAAGAAATCCAAATAATTATTATAAAAATTTTATTTAATTAATTTATGAAAATGGAAATAGAGAAAATATTTCTGTATTATATTTTATAATAGTTATGATTATAGAAATTATACATAAAATATTTAGAATATTATTACAATTTAAAAAAATATACGAACTAAATGAATATAATATTAACGGAAATGGTATAATTAATCGACGAGAAGAGCTCAGAGTAGGTAATTTTGGCCTTCCCCTTGAACGCTTTCACCTATAGGTAGGGTCCGTTTACTTGGCACCACCAACTTAATATTTTCTCCCCAAAAGCTAGCTCCCAAATCCTTATAGCTAGCACCGACTAGCACCCAAATATAAAAGCTAGCACCATTATAGTTTTTCCACAAATCGATATTGAAAATGGGTGGAGCCAAGTAAACGCAGCTCCACCAAGTTAATATTTTCTCCCCAAAAGCTAACTCCCGAATCCTTATAGCTAGCACCGGCTAGCACCCAAATATAAAAGCTAGCACCATTATAGTTTTTCCACAAATCGATATTGAAAATGGGTGGGGCCAAGTAAACGCAGCTCCACCAAGTTAATATTTTCTCCCAAAAAGCTAGCTCCCGAATCCTTATAGCTAGCACCAGCTAGCACCCAAGTATAAAAGCTAGCACCGTTATAGTTTTTCCACAAATCGATTTTAAAATGGCTGCACCCTGGTAAATCCTATAATCATGGGAAATATGTACCTATGATTGTACACCTACATAAATCCTGTCATAATATGAAGGCAGTCTTCAATAGGCATGAAATTTAGTATGCTAAGGTTTTAGTGGTTGCCGATTACGACTAAAAAGTTGAAATTGCAAAAAATAAAATGGCGATTCAAATATGGCGGAAATATGTTTTTAAATATTATAACATATAGCCGAAATTTTGTGATGGGGTGTTTTTGGGGTCGCTAATAATGAATTCAAGATCAAAATGACAAATAACAAAATGGCGGATCCAATAGGGCGGATATTTATTTTGAAACTTCTACTTATAGATAACTATACACCGCAATCTCAAGTTCTGCCTTGCGACCGCCTAATGTAGAGAATAAATCATCAAAAGAAATTTCAAGAGTAGGTGCGATATTGATAGGCGGTCACAAAGCGGAATTTTTGTGATAAAATCTGAATTTTTCAAATTTTTTAATTTTTGAAATTGAAAAATGCAAAAAATAAAATGGCGGTTAGGTAGCATGGTAACGATTGTCTCGCGACAGTAATAACCTATCTGTGACTATGGCGCCATCTGTGGATGGGACGATCCTGTGGAAAAAAATTTTATTTGAAAGCATGCGCATTTGTTTCTGTTTTGTACTTAGAAATAGGAATACCAAATTTAATTATGACAGATGTCAGATGTCAATTTTCTGTAATGAACTTACTACTAAGTAAGTACTTCTACTACTATTTAAATTAGGGAATAAATTATTTAAAAAAATAATGATCATTAATTAAAACGTGTTAAAAAACACATTCAATATTAATAATTATCTTAAATTCAATATATAACCTTAAAATTAAATTATTCAATGTTTAATTACTATAATATTAATATTAAGGTAAAATAAGTAAAACCATTGCCTAAAACCATAGGAGGCAATGGTAAAACTGTTGTATATGAGTATTATAACGTATGAGTTTTTAAATTCTCTTATGTGCACATTTATTTTTAAATATTGCAAATTATATATTTCAACGGTTTTTCGCCTGTATGAGTTTAAAATGATTTTTTTAAAATTATTATATTATGTGCACATTTGTAATCACAAATTTCACACTAAAATAAAATAAACAAATAGTAGATAGTATTACTGTTTATGATCTATTATTGTACAAGGAAAAAATTTAAATAATAAAAAATGTACTTTAACGAAATTTTACATCTGTCAAAATTAAATTTGGTATTCCTAAGCATTTTCTAAGTACAAAATAGCACCAAATGCGCATGCTTGGATACATAAGTCAACTTCGCATAACCTCACTGTGAAGTCAAATTTTCTAAGAGTTACATCACCGCACCACAGATGGCGCCACAGTCACAGCCTGGTTATTACTGTCGCGAGACAATCGTGCATGGTATAGCATGGTATACACAGTAGTACCACTATAACTTCAAAAAAATAAATTTGAATTTCAAAAATTCAGATTTTATCACAAAAATTCCGCCTTGTGATCGCCTATCAATTAATATCGCACCTACTCTTGAAATTTCTTTTGATGATTTATTCTCTACATTAGGCGGACGCAAGGTAGAACTTGAGATTGCGGTGTATAGTTATCTATAAGTAGAAGTTTCAAAATAAATATCCGCCATATTGGATCCGCCATTTTGTTATTTGTAATTTTGATCTTGAATTCATTATTAGCGACCCCAAACACACCCCATCACAAAATTTCGGCTATATGTTATAATATTTAAATACATATTTCCGCCATACTTGAATCGCCATTTGATTTTTTGCAATTACGACTTTTTAGTCATAATCAGCAACCACTAAAACCTTAGTATACTAAATTTCATGCATATTAAAGAAGTGTACAATCATAGGTATATATTTCCCATGATTATAGGATTTACCAGGGTGCAGCTATTTTAAAATCGATTTGTGGAAAAACTATAACGGTGCTAGCTTTTATACTTGGGTGCTAGCTGGTGCTAGCTATAAGGATTCGGGAGCTAGCTTTTTGGGAGAAAATATTAACTTGGTGGAGCTGCGTTTACTTGGCTCCACCCATTTTCAATATCGATTTGTGGAAAAACTATAATGGTGCTAGCTTTTATATTTGGGTGCTAGCCGGTGCTAGCTATAAAGATTCGGGAGCTAGCTTTTGGGGAGAAAATATTAACTTGGTGGAGCTGCGTTTACTTGGCTCCACCCATTTTCAATATCGATTTGTGGAAAAACTATAATGGTGCTAGCTTTTATATTTGGGTGCTAGCCGGTGCTAGCTATAAGGATTCGGGAGCTAGCTTTTGGGGAGGAAATATTAACTTGGTGGTGCCAAGTAAACGGACCCCTATAGGTATTTGTTTAGCTGTTGGAGGAAGTTTGGCATATTTTAGGCGTATAGCTTTAAGTAAATTAGGTTTATTGATTAATCACTTAATTTATAACATTTTCATAAATTCAATAAACAAATTCATAAATTCTACGAATTTTTTCATTAGCATGATGAAATTATGCATTGCCTCCTATACTTACAAGCCGTGAAGTTACATTTGGCAACGTCGCATTTGCAGTACTTGGTGGTCCTACTTGCAAAGTGTCTCATATACAAATTATTTGTTATTTTATATTAATAAATAGATTTAAGAAATTATAAAATTTTATTATCAAAAAGTTAAACTATAATTATTATTATAAAAAAAGTACTTACTTTACAATATAAACACAAATATAACTAATAAAAGCAATTTCTAGGTTTGTAAAAGTATATGTAATTTTCTCTATTTTGTTAAATTTTCAACAGTTTTAAATTGATCATTTGTAAGTTTTCTGTTATTATTTAAGAGAATATAACAAAACGATTTGTACATTTGAATAATTAAATTTTTAGGTCACTTTCCACATGAATATCATAGTAAAGTAATTGCACCCCTTTCCCCGCTGCAAATAAATCGACGTTGATAATAATTATCATAGATATTATCATTTACCTTTCGCATTTTTGCGAAATTTGAAAATTGCAGAATTTTGACAGTCATATTTTAAGAAACTGAAACACTTATCACTATATGTCTCATCTTCGACATGACAAGAAGTGTTGGAAATTTCAAAATCGATATTCATTCTATAAAATAACGTGAACTTTTCTTCATAAATTTTATAATTCCAGTTTTCAAACTTTAGCTTGTTTGTAAAACTTGCAACGAATTATAATTTTCTATTTTGTCGTTTTTAAAAATTCTTTTTGTAGTTCTTTTTAACTCTTCATTTCTTCCTTGTTCCGGATCCTTTCTAGGTAATTTTTTGGTGTGCAATCTGGCACACAGCATGTAGGATCTATTAACAATGTCAGTAATAAAGTGTACTAATAAATAATTATTCAATATGCAACGAATTACAAAAAGTAAAGTATTACCTTTCAACTATTTAATAAGGAATTGAATCAATTTTTAGGCTACAGACTTATTTAATACAGTTCTTGTACACTTACCTATGAATGTAGTTAGTTTTAGTTGTTAATTATTACTAACAAAGTGTTCTTACACAAATTTAATATGCATAAATCACATAAACATCAATACAAGAATTTGAAAATTAGGACCACCGGCGACGTTGCCAAATTTGCGACTTCACGGCTTGTAAGTATAGGAGGCAATGAATTATGTATTATAAATTATGTTTATACAGTAAAATAAAAATCTGTTCATTGGTCGAAATTCATTGATTCAATGAAAAATTTGTTTAATTAGTGGTTCAGTGATGTGTAAGTTTTTGAACAAATGTTTCTACTTTTTGTATTGTTTCTGTTGATCGTAGGGCATGAATAGTAATAACATTATATTTGGCTTCGTTACCTGAATTCAAATTGATATGTGTCTAATAATTAAGAACCCCAATGTAAATGCAATAACGTTTAAGTGTTATTAAGCGTTATTCACTCATATTAAACTACAGCTTCCCAACATTTTCATTTTAAATTTGTAGTTTTAATAAAAATATTACTAGCGTACCTAGGTATGTAGATAGTACTTATGAAAAATTAAGCTCTCAATATTGTCCCCTGAATATACATTATTACATAAGGTAAGTACGTCCAATTTGGATAGAAGTTATTGTACATAATGGGTGGATGAATTTACTAACCAACTTTGCTTAATAAAAAATTTAATCATTCTGTTTGTAGCATTTCTCCATTATATTCATGCAACTAATTTGATTTCAATCTTGTTATTTTTAAATAAAAATTATTAAAACTTGTTTTCCAAAACAATTTGGATGTTTAAAAAATGTTTATAATTATTGCGGTAACAATGTTTATTCGTCCAGCGGTCATCTGCTATGCTGAAACTGTTTTTAATTCAGAGGTGGTGTAGCATAATTGGTGGTTTGCTTTGCTCTACTCGATGATATACGCTAGTTCGAAAATCAATTTTCAAATCCCTCTTTTACATTTACAGTACTATCATTTTTTGAATATCTTTTTTTTTTTTGGCTGCATGTAATTTAAATTTACAGTTGAATTAATAGGAAAGACCAGTGGCTGATTTAGCACTAGAGAGATCCGCATCATGCTAGAGCCGCCACTTTCGTAAAACCTAAAAAATTTATATGGAGAATTTGTGGCTAGTTAGTTGCCGCAATCGCGAATTAATCGCTCTTACCGTTCGCGAATTACAGCCATTTAAGTGGTGGCGCGGTGCTAGTTAATATCAAGCCAACGTAAAAACTTACTAAAAACAAAAAATAAGTATATGGGAATTTGTGGCCAATTAGTTACCGCAATCGTGAATTTGTTGCTCTTACCATTTAAGTGATGGTGGTCAATGACGCGTATGAATGGATTAATGAGATTCTATTCGTTTTCGCAAAGCAAAGGTGCTAGAGAATCGCATACAGGTGTTTCCCAGTGTATCAATGAAAACAAAGCACTCCCTCATCTATGGTATTGCAAGAAGGATGCCCTCAGGAATATAAGTTTTAAAAAGTAAACCCCAAGGAGTCGTAATTTGGTGAGAGCATTCATAACAAATGCATCTTTCCGAAAATGAAAAAAATCAAATACATTTTTTTTTTCGAATCGTCAGAAAATTCAAGTCGAATATTTCTAAGTACCTGGGGGTAATTTTTGACAGAAGGTTATCTTGGGGCCCACACATTAGGGAACCTCGCAACAAAGCGAGGAGGGCGAGAGCTGCACTGCAACCTCTGTTAAACAGGAAAAGTAAGTATAACAAATACTTAACTAAATGTTAAAATATTAGATTTTAACTGTAAGTAAAAAACAACATACAAGAAATTTCATTTACAAACACTTTAAAAAACATTTTAACCTTTTGTGACAAGATCCTACTCGGTCCTTTTACCCTAAAGTGGGTTTGGGGAACCTTTTTAATTTGGGGACGATTTTTGTACTTTATATGTTTCGTACTAGGTCCTTTTATCCTGAGACAAAGGCTTCTCATGGCAGATTACACCCCGGTGATTTGCCATTGCCTGCCGAGGGGAGACGGCCATAATATGATTCTTACTTCGCCCGGAGTCGAACCGGGTTCTCTGTATAGCAGTCTATGCGCTTAATCGCTATGCTAACGACCGTCTCGTGACAAGATACAAATATATAATATTTGAAAATATGAAAAAAAACTGTAAATACGGGGGGGGGGGGTTAAAAACGTGTTGCATTTTACAAAAGTTTGAAAACATACCAAATTATTGAAGATATAACAACGGTAAATACGCTACATCGATGTTTCACGATTCTGTCGATTATCAGGCGTACCACACCAGAAAAGAATGAAAAATGAAAAAATTTTTACAAAAGTTGAAAAATATAGTAAAATTATTGAAGATATAGCAACGGTATAATATCTTGTCACACAAGGTTAAAATGCTTTATAAAGTGTTTCTAAATGAAATTTCTTGTATGTTGTTATTTAATTACAGTTGGCACGTGACTTGGGCTGTGGCGGCAAATGTGGAGGGAGACACCCATGCCAATTCAACCAATTGACACACACCTACATAGAACTGAAATAACGAATATTCGTTTCTGCACATTAGCCACTCCCAACCACAAAGGAGAAATATAACTATACTATTATCCTCCGGTCATTTCGGTAACTCCTTTCCCGGTAAATTCTTCGTGAAACTTATTTTGGAAATCAATTAATTATTGCCCTTATTGTTCACTACCTGATCAAATGTATTTGATTACCTATGTGCTTGCAAACAGCAATCAATTCAGAATGTCACTAAATAGAGAAGGTGTGTTAGTAGCTGATAACGTAAATAAGAACCAGGCTCGTGTTTTTAGTGTTACGTGTACATGTAAAGCCGAACAAGGGAGTTGATGTAAACAACGGATGTATAATTGCATAGGTGGACTGACGCCCTATGCTTTCATCGCAAAGTGGATCGAAAATGTACTCATCAGTGTGCGAAAGAGATGTACCTACGAAGGATAGACAATAGGTCCTCGAAAACACATAACGCACATAAATTAAGTGCATTTCATTGCAGCTTTAAGGCTAATATAATAGGTTTAGTATTAATTTTTAATATCGTAGGCAAGAACAAGAGAAATTAACAAAACAGTCAGCTGTCGGATAAGAAAAAATAAAAATTACATCGGTCATAATTAATTAAATTTTTTGTTGTATGAAATTAGTGTACTTTTTAATGAATATTTTCCCAATTTATTCGTTTTACTCATCCTTAAATGTACAAAATTAAATTATATCATTATATTAATAATTATAATAATCTCGCATGTATAATATAATGTATAGAAATAAACTCCTTTTGTAATCATTTCGTCTCGGAACTTATCACCCAAATTTTATTGATTAATTGAGTTGATTTGATGAAAGTACACGGTGTATTCAAAAAGTTCAAGAACTACCGTCGGTAAGACAGTACAAGTGGCGCTATCTCTGTGCGACAAACGGCATCACGTAGCAGTAACATTAGAATTAGGGAAAGGCGTGGGGAAAGGTACATTTCGCCGAGAACGATTCGCCGAGAATGATTCACCGACAGGCACGATTCGCCGACAGGTACGATTCGCCGGGAACGATTCGCCGGGAACGATTCGCCGAGAACGATTCGCCGAGAAAATCAAATAGTAGTTTTATAAATAACTTCAAGGTAGATAGATTAGTTACACATGTAGATTGTCTAAAATTTTATTTAAAATAATAAAAATAAATTTACAGTTTAGTTACAGTTATTAATTCAAATATCCATAAAGTTCAAATATTCATTTTTTGTTAAGGGCGATGGTAAACTCAGCCGCTTAACAGAAAGGCTACTAATCCTACTAGGTAAACTTAGGTTAGTGTTAGGAAACGATTTTTTTTAATGAGAGGACCGTTAAAAGAGAGATCCACCGGTCGAGCTTAGGTTAGTGGTAGGAATCGATTTCTTTTTAATGAGGGGACCGTTAAAAATCAAAGGTCGAGCTTAGGTTAGTAGTAGGTTTTGACTGCGGCGAAATGGGTGGGCGGCGAAATATAAGGCGGCGAAATGGTGTGTATTCAGATTAGATAGGTCGTAGATACATGTGGAGGGAGAACGCTTGACACCCAATCTCACCAACATAAACCCGCATGTACGAGTTTTCGTTAATGCGCATTAGCTCCAATTAAAAATTGAAATTTCATCACAAAATGCAGTCTTTCAACCGCCTAATATATTTCATAAAACTTTTAAAGAGCCGTTAAAAGTAAAGGTGGATTTCTATTGGCTTGTTAGAGTTAACACACGTTTTCTATTGGTTAATTAGGAACTTTTAGATAACGCTTTTATTATAAAACCGGCCTAAGCGTTAAAATATTAGAATTTTAACTAATATGTAAAGAACAACATACAAGAAATTATATTTAATTTCACTTTAAAAATTGTGTCACGGAGAATCGAGCCTCGGCGAATCGTGTCTCGGCGAATCGTGCCTCGGCGAATCTTGTCTCGGCGAATCGTTCCCGGCGAAGTGTTATCGGCGAATCGTTCTCGGCGAAATGTACCCAACCCTTAGAATTAGACCATACCCATACCAAGTTTCATTCATTTCTAACAAGTTCTGACTTGTCGTTGTTCATTTGTATAAAGCGAGTTGGCATGCTATTGTCATTGTGAAAGAAATGGAGCAAAGAATAAACATTACATTTTGTTTTAAATTGGGAAAATCGGCCACAGAAACTTATGAAATGATTAAAAAAGTGTATGGCGAGGATGCAATGAGTCGTTAACGAGTGTTTGAGTGGTTTTCGAGGTTCAAGAGAGAAGAGATCCGACAGAAGATGATGAAAGAGCAGAGCGACCTCATTCGTGTCGGACTGATGAAAACTGTTGAAGAATTTCTTCGTCAAGGTTCCATTGTGACCGGACCATTCTACAAAGTTGTTTTGGATCGACTGTTGAAACAAATGCGGCGTGTGAGACTAGAATTGTTGGACAGTCTGAAATTTAGACTCTTGCACGATAATGCACTGACGCACAAGTCCATAATTTTGCAGGAATTTTTGGTTGTGTTATTGACCACCCCCCGTACTCATCTGATCTGTACTCCCCATACTATATTTTGTTTTAAAAACTTAAATTGAAGATGAAGAGCCAACGGTACGAGTCGATCGAGGCGATTAAAAGGCGGTGACAAGGGAGCTGAATAGTGTTGAAGTTGAGGCGTTCCAGAAAGCTATGACGGACCTTTTCATTTGTCTAAAGCCTGATATTAAATATACATGTTTTCCCTGTATTGTGTGGTCTGTGCGCGATCAGTCCTGGAATTTTTTGAATACACGGTGTATTTATAATTTTTTAACTTTTTATTATACCGAAGAATTTATTAATGTAAAAATAAATCCTAATGTTGTTTGGAATATTGTGTCTAAACTACTATTAAATAACTATTTAGGCATTCATCCCAAGTGCAGGCTTTTTTCTTTCGCTTTCTTTGGGAATTCTTTTTTGGCGAACTAAATAAACATACAACTGTGAACTTTTCACCACATATTTATTCATACTTTGAGCTCGCTTTGAGCACACTTTATAGTTTTTTCAGGCCGAAGTCGTCCCTCATTGATGAAGTTCACGGTAACTTATACCGTAGACAGACTGTCACTAACGATCATCAATTCTTCATTAACATTTTCATAAATTGTAAATCCGCAATTAATTTAATTTATTAAATGGCGTAAATGATACGTAAGTAAATAATACAAGTGGTAATTTGAGTATTTTTATTATGTGTATCAGATTCGTGGAATTCTGACTAAAAGAATCGTTAACGAAGATTAAGAATAACGAAGTTTCAGTGTGTCGAGCGTATTAGCCGTGTAGGGTAAGGTGCTCTAAGACTGCGCGGTCTCTAAGACTGCGCACCCCTTATATTTCGGCATGGGTGTTTGTTTTCTTGCTAATTTTAATTCCCACACATCACTGCCAATAGCGTGGTTACCCTTAACGATTTTTGTCGTAAAAAAATGGATAATAAACATTTTAGGTAAGTTTTACCATTTTACGCTGTTTTGATCTAATAATTCGACATTTTGGAAATTGTGTACGGTCGTTGTTTTTGTGATTATCGCTTGCATATTGCAATATCATGTAAACAAAACTCTTAACCAAGCGTGGATGATGGTATTATTTTCCAATTTAATTGGAGATGGCTATATTCGTGTCCTTTTTAAATTAATGGAGTGGTGTGTAAGACTGCGCTGTGTGGTGGTTTGTAAGACTGCGCGCGTACTTTTACAAATCTCACATTGTAATGCTGGTTAATTTTATTCTTTTTACCTAAAGTGAGGTTGATTTTATGGCCAGTCGTGTGACGGAGAGGGAAATCTCTGAAACTGCAATTCACGGCACACAAAATAAGTCCAAAGAAAAATAAAAAAAAACTATTGGAAGCAAAGAGTAGTTGGGTTGTCCAGGATGCATAGAACAAAGTAAATGCCAATAACTGAAGATTGGATCGAGTGTACATCATGCTCTCAGTGGTGGCAGAAGAAGTGAACTGCATAATACTAGCATGTGATGTGATCTATGCTTGTAAACTGAATGCGCCGTCTTGCAGACCCAAGTGCGCAGTCTTACACGACGGGGTCTGTAAGACTGCGCAAATGACTTTTTCTGATTTTTTTGTTTTTAATAATAAAGTATATGTAATAATTACTAATTAAGTTTGTAATAATGTTGTTGAAAGACCAATAAGTTTTAATACAAATTTCTGAGTTTTTAATTGCTTTAGTTTTTTTAATATATGGGGTCAAACCTTAAGTGCGCAGTCTTAGAGCACTCTACCCTATAAGGTTTTCTTTACGTGCACCCGATTGCGGTCGTTCTGCTTCTCCGAAACACTTGAATTTCACTTATTTTTTTATTTCACTTGAAGAAAACAAGTAAATAAAATTTGGGTGCCTGGTATGTAGTGTAATTGTGACGAAATTATTGCAAAAGGAGTTTATTTCGATATATGCATGCGAGTCTATATTATGATAGATTAATATAATTATCATTAAAACTTTTTTCTTAATTAAAAAAATAATCAAAAGTATTGTTTCTTTAATAATTAAAAAAAATTTTTAACAATAAAATAGTATTTTCATTAATTCTAATTATTAGTTTTGAAAAAAAAAAAAATAATGTTTGAAAAAATTTGAATTTAAAAATAAAAAATACAAAAATCTACAAAAACGTTTTAGTTGACCATTCCATTAAAATAATTAGAAAAATTATAGTTGAGAATGCGGTCATTAATGATCTAAATATAGATCCGAGTTTACTTCTTACATATCATCACACAAAAATAGGAACAAACAGGTCCGTCTAAGGGATACGAAGTTAATTGAAAAAATTAGCAAGAAAAAGATTATAAAATCAAAAGACACCTTAACGGATTACATATGTTTCAATCTTAGGACGTTTTTACACGTGCCACTGATATCATCAGATCCGTACTGGTTTAATGAAAATACAACTTTACTTACCAAATCCTTCAAAAAACTTGATCCCAAAGGTCCTGACTGTACACCCATCTCTGTGATAATAATATGTAAGAAGTAAGTATGCAAGTGCCTAATATAGTTACGGCAATTAATCTTGCAGTTTAGCCAACCTCCGGAAGAAATTGAAACCTGTTTGTTCCTATTTTTGTGTGATGATATGTAAGAAGTAAACTCGCATTCTCAACTATAATTTTTCTAATTATTACAGTTTTGTTTATTCGAATTTTAATTGTAAAGTTTTAAAATTAAGTTCGTTATATGAAATTTAAATTTCATAATTTCAATCGAATATTATTTGAAAAGAGTGGCAGTCTGGCAGTAGTAAAATAATTTTTCCTACAAAACTTGCTTATTTTTAAAAGCTTTTATTAAGGTCGAGCATGTCATGCGCGTAAACAACTACTACTCACAATATGGCGATTGGACGTGTGTGGACTACACCAAAGCTCACTTTTTACTTTTTTATGCAAAAATTTCACTTAAAACTTACAAAAACTAACTCACATTTTTGCATAAGCAAGTCTTCAACCTGATTCTTTCAAAATTTTAATCTTGGAGACGCTCCACTCCTTAAAAAAGATCACAAAAATATTTAAAATTGTTAATTACGACCGTGGTGGAACGATTCAGCCAAGTGCACCCGCGCGGTGTGGCTAAAATAGAATGCGTGGTAATTCAAATTTGACAGGCAAGTACAATTAATTTTTCTTTTTTTTATTAAATATAATTTAAATAATAATTTAAATACACCCTGGCAATAAAAATCGCATTGTGTTTTCTCAAATTTAAATTTAAACGTCAATAAAGTTTTAAAACCTTATTTTAAAACTATTATGTCATATTCATGTACCTACATGGTTATTCATCATAGTGCCTATTCTGTTGTTATATATTGTAAATGGTGGTTCTTATTACATTGCATATTGTGATTTTATTGCATAATATTGACCTACTAAACCTACTGTACATTATAAAATGAACCGGCGAAAAACCATTTTGTTGTAATAAATTGTAGTTCATGGTTTTTCATCATAGTGCCTATTCTGTTGTTATATATTGTAAATGGTGCTTTTTATTACATTGCATATTGTGATTTTATTGCATAATATTGACCTACTAAACCTACTGTACATTATAAAGTGAACCGGCGAAAAACCATTTTGTTGTAATAAATTGTAGTTCATGGTTTTTCATCATAGTGCCTATTCTCTTGTTATATATTGTAAATAGTGGTTTTTATTACATTGGATATTGTGATTTTATTGCATAATATTGACCTACTGAACCTACTGTACATTATAAAGTGAATCGGCGAAAAACCATATTGTTGTAAAAAATTGTAGTTTATGGTTTTTCATCATAGTGCATATTCTCTTGTTATATATTGTAAATAGTGGTTTTTATTACATTGGATATTGTAATTTTATTGCATAATATTGACCTACTGAACCTACTGTACATTATAAAGCAAACCGGCGAAAAACCATTATCTTAAGACGATTCTGTTTAACTCTTATTTAAATAATTATAATAATTAAATTATCTTATCGTTATTAATTATTATTATTACTACCACCTGCTGTATCAAAAGGACTTCTAAATCTCTAAATGGTGCAAATGGATTCGTTACAGAAATTATTTCGCCACACTTTCCCATAACACAAATTTACGAAAATTATATTCCATCAGTTTGTATTGACTTTGGGCATGGTGTTCCTATTATTCAACCTAAGTCAATTCATTTTCCTACTAAATGTTCTTATGGAAATGCATAAAACAATAATAATACTTAATGTAAGTTTTACGGTTATGGTACTTGAAAAGGAAGTGGTTAATCCCTTCGAAACAATTGTCGTAGAATAAATAAATTATTTTATTTTAATTAGTGTAAACAATTATTTTGCTGAATCATTTTCTTTCAATTGTATTCAATATGCTTCACATCAAACGTGTCACGAATAAATTCATTGATTTCATAATAATACTGATAGTTCGTTCATCACGCTGGACGCTGTTGTCTATTAGTAGCAACCAAAGAAGAAAAGGTGGAGCTAATGCGCAGAAACCAAAACTCCTACAATCGTGTTTATGTTGGTGTCAATTGGGTGTCACGCGATCTCTACTGTACGCTGGATTTTGGCTACGCCTTTTCTTCTTTGGTTGCTACTGCTCTACAAAATAATTAAATATTTAAATATGTACCAAAAACTTTAAAATTAATTTTGTTACTAAAAAGTACAAAATAAAAAAAATACTTTTTAAAAAATAGCTTTTATTAAAAAAGGAAGTTACTAAAAGTAAAAAAAATAATTTAATCTTAAAAAAATGGACTAAAAAGTAAAAAATAATTAAATTTTAAAAAACACGTAGGGCACACGGGGCGCTCGTAGTGGATGAATGTATTAGCCCCACGCTTTTATTGATGTTTTATAATTTAACAATTCATACTAATATCACACCTATACCCCTATTCCCTAGGGTTATTAATTTATTAATATTATACCTACTAATAGGATTCTTATTTTTTATTAATTTTGTTTTTTAAAATTTAATTATTTTTTACTTTTTAGTCCATTTTTTTAAGATTAAATTATTTTTTTTACTTTTAGTATCTTCCTTTTTTAATAAAAGCTTTTTTTTAAAAAGTATTTTTTTAAATATCTTTTCAACGATACCACTGGTCGACCTATGGTGACATTTGAAATTCTGGAGTTCTGGACATCCTGGAGCAAACTACTCGGGATGCCAACCTTTTCGGGAAATAATAATATCACCATTGGATTCTTTATTACAGCTTTTATATGTAATAAATTTATTATTAAATTTCATTCGCCCTGTATATTATACCGGGTGACCGGCCGCCGATGTGAACATAGGAAAATAACATGGGAAATTGATTTTTTTTAAATTCCTACTTCCCATTATAACGGATTAGAATGAAAATAGTATCAATTTAAACAGGTTTATTTTCCGCGTCTAAAGACACCCAGCACTTGATGGTTTGTTTTCTTTGAACATTGTTAAAAACTCAAAATAAAAAGACAAAATAGCACTTTTAAATGGATGTTAGATGCCTTGTTTAAAATTCATTGCAATTGTTTTTGTTTGAAAACTAATTAAATGCAAGTTTTGACAGTTCATCCATCCAAAGCAAATCTGATTTTTAAAAAAATCGCTTATTTTAATGCTACATTTTTAACATTATTAAAGAACAAAACATCAAGTGTTGGGTGTCTTTAGACGCGGAAAATAAAACTCTTTCAATTAATACTTTTTCATTCTTATCTGTTCTGATGGGAAGCAGGAATTAAAGAAAAATTAATTTCCCAGGTTATTTACCTATGTTCACATCGGCGGCCGGTCACCCGGTATATGAATTAGCTACTGGAACTTTTGCAAAGCACCCGTATATGTATTTTTATTTTTAGTTTCAGCATTATATTCTATTATTGAATATTACTATCTCTTGCCGAGATTTACAAATCCGTTTACTGGGGTAGATTAATCCCCATTTTACAAAAAACATATTGTCAAATACACTATAAACATTTTCCATAATATTCCTTCTCTCACAGTCCTGCGTGCCTCTTCGCCGTTTCCACAATCATCCTCCATCCCACTCTGTCGCCGATCTTCTCTTTCCAGCCATTCACTTTTATGGTCCCAAGATCTTGCATCACCTGGTTCCACCATCTCACCCTCGGTCTCCCCCTCGCTCTAACCTCATTTGGCTTCCACAACGTTATTACTTTTATCGCCGCTGTATTGCTTTTCCTCATTACATGCCCCAACCAGCTAATTCTCTGGGCCTTAATAATCTTAACTATACCTTCCCCATTCATCGTTTCCCGTATTTCATAATTCATTCGACGTCTTAGTTCACCATTTGCTTCTCTCACGGGTCCCAATATCGTTCTCAATACTTTACGTTCAAAGATTCTTAACCGTTCTTCCTCCATCTCCGACATGCACAATGTTTCTGCGGCATATGTCACTACCGGCACCGGCCTGATTAATGTCCTATATATTTTCAGTTTTGTGCCCCTCGTTAGCTGTTTATTTTTAGTACCTTCTTGTTTGCATAAAACACTCTGTTACCTGCCTTAATTCTTCTTTCCAAATCATCACCTCTCCTTCCCGTTCTATCTATCGTCACGCCCAGGTAACAGAAAGTATCCACCTCTTCAAACTCGTATCTGTCTACCACCAACCTACTTCTCACATGCTCCTCGTTACTATTACAATAATTCATATATTTAGTTTTGCTGGTATTTACATTTAGCCCCATTTTTTCAGCTTCTCTTGATCTCTTGCCATTTCTCTAAACGTCTCCATTAACTTCTTTCGTGATCTCGATACTATCACTACATCATCAGCGTAAGCTATTATTTCCACTTCTTTATTTGTTATCAGTCCTTCGCCTAGCCCTCTGATTATCCTATTCATCACAAAATTAAATAATGTCGCCGACAAGGCATCCCCCTGCCTTACGCCACCGTTTATTTGGAAAGGTATTGTTCTACCCGTTGTTGTTCTTACGCTTACTCTGGAGTTATTCAGTGTCATCTTAATTAGCCTCTGTAATTTATTTGGTGTCATTTCTTTTAGTATTTTATACAGCTCTCTTCTTTTTAACCTATCGATGGCCTGATTAAAATCCACAAACAGCAGGTGTAAGTCAATGTTATATTCGTGGCATTTTTCCATTGTCTGCTTTAACACATGTATCGCATCAATTGTGGATCTTCCTTTTACAAATCCGTTTGACTTTCACTCGTAGACTCTTTTTTGTATTCAATCAATCTGCTGTGTAATAGTGCCGTCAACACCTTTATACGCTGAACCTAGCAGCATGATACCTCGATAGTTCGCGCATTCGTCGGCATTACCTTTCTTTTTCATTGTCACTATTTCCCCTACACCCCACTCTTCAGGCATTCTTTCTTCTTCCCACACTCTTCTAATCCTGTCGCATAATCTCTCCTTTACCACTTCTCCTCCGTATTTTATTAGTTCCATCTCTATGCCATCCACTCCCGGGGCTTTTTTTACCATTCTTCAATCTTTCTATGATCTCTGTGTTGGTTGGAGTGCTTACTTCGTTTTCTCCATCATCATTCATATCTTCTTCGCACTCATTGATCCCCTCATCCTCATTGCTCAACAGTCTTTGGAAATGTCTCGTCCATATCTGTTCAATATTTTTTTCGTCATATTCCATTATACCTTGTTCATTTTTCATACCTCTTGTTCTGATGCTACATGTACTCTTCTGATTTCTCAACTTTTGATAGAACACCCTAGATCTGTTAATGTTGTTGCTTCTATCTAATTCTTCCATTTGATTTTCCATCCATTCATTCTTTTTCTTTCTGTATAATTTATTAGCTTCCCTTAGTTTATTGTCATAGTTGTTTTTGTCTTCCTGCTTTTCCGTTCTCAGTCATTGTTCTATAGCTTCCTTTTTATTTACACTGGCTGCTTTGGATTTATCATCAAACCATTCTTTATGTCTTTTCCTTTTCCTATACCCCAGTTCCTCTCTTGCAACGTTCATGATTCCTTCTGCTATATTTTTCCATTCATGCTCCATATCATCGCATTTTTCTTTCCTTGTCATCTCTCTTTCTACTCTGTCCTCATATTTTCTCCTTGTTTCGTTCTTTTTCAGTTCTTCCAGTGCTATTCTCTTTGAACCTGTGTTGCACCTCTTGCATTTTGGTACATTCTGCTTTATTTTTGCAATCACCAAGTAATGATCTGTGTCCGCATTTGCGCCTCTATACAATCTCACATCCAGTATCACTTCCTGTTTTCTTTGTGAGATCAGGACGGTGGTCTATTGGGTTTCCTACATTGTTACTTCCTCCCGGCCATACCCATGTTATTTTATGTATCTTCGGATGTTCAAATTTAGTGCTACTTATTACCATATTTGTCGCCTCTGCCAGGTCGCACAGTCTATTTATTACCATTATCATTTGATTTCTCATGCACGGTAATTTTTCCTGTAACTGAGCTCACATAACTTTCCTTCCCGATCTGTGCATTATAGTCCCCTATCATGATACTATATCTTGCTTGGGTATCCAATCACACACCGCCTCTAGTTCTTCATAGAATTTGTCTTTGTCGGCCTTCTCGCTTTCTTCTCTGTTGGTGCATATGCATTCACAATGGACAAATTTGTTTTTGCTCTCAGCCTTAAATATGCAATTCTTCCATTAATTGGTTTAAAAGTCATAACATTATCCAGTACATTTCTCGCCACAAAAAACCCTGTTCCATTCCTACCCTGCATCTTTTCTCCCGAGTAAAAAAACGTATATTCCTTTTTCGCCACTTCCCCATCTCCTTTCCATCTGACCTCCTGCACTGCAGCCACTTCCACTGAGTACCTTTTCAATTCTTTTGCCACTTCGCTCATCTTTCCCGGCTTCAGCAGCGTTCTCACATTCCATGTGGCAATCTTCATAGTTTTTTTCTTTTCTCCTCTTTTCCTTGTTTTCTTTGCATGTTCAATATCCATATGTATAACCAATTCGTCTTGACCCTTCTCAATATCTGTTCTCGTTGCATGTGTTGTCATAATAGGACAGTCCGGTTCTTTCTTCGCTAGTTTTTTGATTCCAAATATATCTCTACTACTCTCCTGTATGTATTTAGTAGTTATAAAGTGTTTAAAAGTATGAGCTATGTAGAATTTGTGTTTTGCCAAAATGCTAAGAGGTTTAAATTAAAATACTTGAACAGAATTAAATTTGACCAAGCTTAGAAAATAATTTTGTACAGCATAAAGATGAACTTTCTCAACTACCAAGCTTTCAGATGCTCTTTGTATGTTTTGCTATCTTGGAGTATAATCGTGTTTGACGTATGAGATAGTTTTGCATTGTTAATTGAGAAGTACCTACAAGAAACTGTTATAGTTCTAAAGATGCATTATTGGTACAAGTAAATTGAAGAATAAATTTTGGATTTTGACTTCCTTTTTTGAAATATTTATTGTAAATGGAATAAACAAATAAATGTATTTAATTTTGAAACTGCGAAGAGTACAAAATGAAATTGAATATAATTTTAAATTACTTAAGGGGAGGGTACACCTTGCGGCCAAAAATAAATAGTCCTAATTTGTGATTTTTTTCAGAGAAAATGAATGTATTTAGATCAATTTGGGTTTCGACACATTATTGTACAAGTCTTAAAAACCATTTAACAATTTTTTCAAGTCAAACTATTACAAAATGGCCGCGTGGCAGCTGAACTCCAAAAAGCACCTCTTAAAATGCGGTGCAAGATATCCAAATGGTGTCGTTAGACCGAAAACATCGGAAATAAAAAAATTTATTTTAATATACGATAATGTTTATCCAGTCCACCTTGATCCTTGATCCAGATTTTTTATATTTTAATTATACAGGTTTAAAGTAAAAAAAAATCTTCGACCTCAACATTGTCACTTAAACGCTCACAAAAAATTTTTGAGAAAAGAATTTAAAAATCTGGATCGAAGCGGACTGGAAAAACTTATTGTCGTGGTATTTTTCGTTAATTTTGTCGTTGGTACGTTCACAAAGTTGGACTTTTTATTTTTGCCCACAAGGTGTACCACCGCCTTAACCTACAGATTTCAGAATACACAACTTTGCTGACAATATTGTAAGGAAGTTTTTAAAGAGGCTGATAGGTCCACACGAAACTTTAACCTTCATCGGCTAGCGTATGCGGCAAATTTCCTCGCATTTCCTTCTAGAGCGTCATGGAAAGGGTGGGAGGGCCTTATATTCTCTAATTACTATCTCCTACACTACATAGACCACGTCCATGTTCCGATAAAAAAGCTCCACCAGCCGGCTTAGTAAGGCCACAAACTACCCGCCAATTTGCCACATAGCACGATCGATAACGTGAACTTTTTATCAATACTCGAACGTTAGTTTCAATTTTTTTTTAACTTTGAATGAAGAAAAACTCATGAAACCAATAAAAATCATATGCGTTATTTAGAAATTTAGGAGCATTTTTGTAAAATTTTTACTTTTATAGTGTTTTTGTTTCTAAAAACCAAGGTACCTTTTTTAAGGCTTCATCGAATCTTGTTAATAAATAGGTATTTTAAAAAGTGGGAGATAAATATTTAGTTACGTATAAATTCTCAGGTGTTAGGTATAAAGGGTTTAAGTCAGAAAATGGAAATTTTTTTTTATTGCTGGAATGAAATCTATTTTGAATGCTCTTTCGACTGGTATACATTTTTTAGTAAATTTCGTTTTATAAGCGCAGTAATGGAATGGTCTAAAGGTATTAAGTCAAAAATAATTGTATCCCGTTCAGTATAAAGGGCGTAAGTTGACTTATGCCTCTGAGACCACTACATATTCCGTATTCCGCTACATATTCCGTTCGGTATAAAAGGCATAAGTTGACTTATGCCTTTGAGACCACTACATATTCCATATTCCGCTACATATTCCGTTCGGTATAAAAGGCGTAAGTTGAAATTTGCCTCTTGAGACCACTACATATTCGATATTCCGCTATATATTGCGTTCGGTATAAAAGGCGTAAGTTGACTTATGCCTTTGAGACCGCTGCATATTCCATATTCCGCTACATATTCCGTTTGGTATAAAGGGATTAAGTTGACTTATGCCTTTTGAATCTACACATAATTTTATTATGTTCGGTACAAAAGGCATAAGTCGACTATGCGCTTGAATATCATTGGCTAATGCTAATTTGAAAAGTAAAAATTCTAGAAATGGTAAGTAGTAGTACGGCACTGGAGTTTTGTGTACGCCATTGGACCAAAGTATTTTCATAAAAGTGAAACTTAACCTAAAAATATGTACATGCGGTAATCTAAATATTTACAAGTTTTAAATTATACAAATTAAAAATTGGCAGTGCAAAGTTATGTTAAGCAACGCTATGAAAAATAAATCTCGCAGTATGTCAGGGATAACTGTGGTTGATCAACGTGGTAAGAACAGTAGTGTGAATAAGAAAAGTGAAGAAGAACTGGAACTAGTACGAGCACATCTTAAATCCTTCCCTGCCTATGAAAGTCACTATACAAGAAAAACTAATGACAAGAAATACCTTTCATCTTACTTGAACTTACGTATTATGTACGATTTATACATGGCGCAAAACACCACACCTGTTGGTAGGACAATTTATGAAAGAGAATTTCATCTTCTCAAATTATGTTTTAAGAAACCAAATGTTGATACTTGTTACAAATGCGATCTTTTAAATATGCAAGTAAAAGTTGAAAGGGATACTGGTGACGAAGAGCGTAGAACACGATCAGAAGAAGACCTTGCAATCCATCAAGATCAGGCCAACGCAGCTTATGAAGCTAAGAAGAAGGATAAGGAGGAAGCTAAGGCCGATTCTTCAAAGCGATGTTTTAGTTTCGACCTTCAGCAATGCCTCCCGACACCTTACATTGGATCGTCCATTGCTTTCTATAAAAGGCAATTGTGGACGTATAATCTAACCATCCATGACAATGTAACAGGAAGTTCTACTAATTATATGTGGCATGAAGCACTGGCTGCCCGAGGAGCAAATGAAATTGCGTCGTGTTTATACCATCATTTGAAAGGCTTACCTGAAACTGTATTGGAAATAACTTATTATTCAGACACATGTGGAGGCCAGAATAAAAATAGCCATGTTGCAGCAATGTTTATAAAAGCACAGTCCGAATACCCTAACCGCGTTTTTAACCACAAGTTTACACCCACATGGAATGCGATATTGACCATTCCATGATAGAAAAACAGAAGAAGAAGATGAAAACTGCTGTTTACCATCCTCACGATTGGTATCAATTGGTGAGACAGACGGGGGTTAAAAGAAAATTTTGTGTATATGAAATGCGTCGTGAAGATTTTTTCGACTTTGCTGCCTTACTGAAATCAGTATTAGTCTGTCGAAAGAAAAACACTACTGGCGATCTATTTAAATGGCATTCCGCCCAGTGGCTCCAATATAAAGAAAAGGGTGTGATTTATTATAAAGAATCCTTATCTGATACTTGCGATTTTCAACTTTTGAGCTTCGTAAGAAGAGGTAAGGCTCCCAATTTACAAAACACTTCTTTGAAGAACAGATACAATGGTCCATTTTTAATATCAGTTGAAAAGAAAAAAGATTTACTTTCATTGTTAAGTCTAATTCCGCCAGTTTTTCATAGTTTTTATCAAGAATTGAACACGTCAGACACCCTGATTGACAATGACCCTGATTTATTGCAAAGCGATTTAGATGACTAAATATACGAAAAATTTGTATTTTTTATTTTAATTTCATTTTTATAATTACTTAATAAATACATATTATTTAAAAATAAATTATTATTGACGTATAAGTGCCTGAATTACAATATTTCATTATAATAAATTATTATTCGTTTAATTTTTTGACTTAACCCCGTTATACCTGGCATCAATACTACTAAAATCCTAAAATACACTATCCTAAGGGCATAAGTCATTACTTTTCTGACTTAACCCCTTTATACCTGGCATCAATACTACTAAAATTCTAAAATACACTATCCTAAGGGCATAAGTCATTGAAATTCGCGTAAATATGAACAATTCCAAAATTCTAAAATATACAATCTTTAATTAAAAACTATATTTAATAACCTATCTAGTTGGAATTTAATATAAATAATTATCCGAATTACAATTTGCATTACAAACTTCTTTCTTCATTTTCTCAAAACTACGTTTTATGACTTAAGCCCTTTATACCTAACACCTGAGAATTGATAATCGACTTTCCATAATTTAATTTGGAGATTTGAACAATAATTGTCAATCGCTATTGACAATCGCTAATGACTAATCGCAATCAATAACATTTTGAAGTGAATAATTATTATTAAGGCGAAGGTTATAATAAATTGAAATTAACTTCTTCCAAAGAATAAAAATTGTTGTATTGTTGTAAAAATTTATTATATTCGTTATAAATTCTTTTAAGTTCGATATCAATTGGAAGTTAGCTACGCTTGACGTCGCGTCGCGCGTCGGCGCGTATATAACAGTTCCAATTATCAGACATTCATGATACTGTCTTCTCATAGAATGGTGCTAAAACCAAGTCAAAAATTTCATAATATTTAATCCAATTTAGTGAAATATTAAAAGGTGAGTGATTTGCATTTTCTAGTATTTGTGCAGGTCGTTTTATGTGTTCTTGTAGATCATATTAATCATTTAAATATTCAATCTTAAAAATATTTTATATGAAGTAATTTTGATCTCTCCGGTATTATAGTTACATTTAATTGTAAATTTTATAGGAAATTACTATTAAATACGTAAAACAATTTAGATACATTTGGTTTTATTGGGGATGTTTGTGCAATTAACAAAATTGTGTAAAATTGAATCCACAGGTTGGGTAATATTTTTATACCAAAAAAGTTGTTGATAATTAATTATTCTAAAACAAAATTTAAGACATTTTACAGTTTTTAATATAATTTATAAAATTGTTTTGCATTTTAATGTTTAAAGCTTTAAGTATTTCCGTTTTAACATATTCAATTATACACCACTTTTATGGATATTTTTTTCTGATAATATATCAAATCTTCTATAAAAATATTAAATAAAAAAATGTATCGTGGATAAAAACTATTTAATCATAGTTAAATTAGCTACTCTGCAATCATTGATTATAAACATTAAGATACATGAAACATTCGATTTATATAATTAGGTTTAGACGCTTTTTTCACCGTTATTTTCAAAAATTGAAAAATTACTTTGTTAATTTTCAATGCTAACAGATGGACTTTAATTAAAGCTATTTGTGAATTACTGCTAACCTTTTTCTGGCTTCTTTTTTAAAGTTTTTTCATTGAATAAAATTATGTTCAAAAGCAATAAAAGAAAAACCTTAGTAAATAACAATAACACAAGAATTTTCATTATAAAAACGTAAATTTGCTGGCAAGCTGCAATTAATTAATGATAATTAATCAAGATAATGAATTAATAATTGAATACATTTCTAATTTTGTAAGTGTATTATATTGGTAAATTAAAAAAATTACTTGGTAAATTTCTTGTAGTACAAGACCGCCAAATATTAGTTGGGAAAACGTATTCCCACGACCAATTGCAATTAATTTTAATATATAATTATAAAGTTTATTCAATTATTAAATCATTACATTGATTGTTCATCAGTAATTAATTGAAGTTTGAGATCGAATTTAAGTTTTTAGTGAAAATTCTTGTGTTATTGTTATGGAATAAGTTTTTTTTTGCCATTGTTATTGTTTTTGAATATTCCACTGTCGACCCATTCTTTGAAAAGTTTCATTCTCATAAGTAACATTTCTATATAATTTTAACATGGTAATTTATAAGGTAGTACTTACTCAATTTTAAATTTTTTTAACAATGAAAACATGTGATATTTGCTGAAAATAATTTAAAAAACAGAAATAAGTATTTTTACAGCAAAAATTGGTTTTTATGTTACTGTTCTAGAAAACAGCAGTGGGAGAAAAGTTTCCCACCTTTGTGTTTATAATTTGCGATACAAAAAATCATTAGATAACCATTAATAATTATTTAAGGGGTCTAACATGTTATATATTCAATGAAAAAACTTAAAAAAGAAGCCAGAAGAATTCGCCCAGTAAAAGATTAAATTAAAAGTTAATTTGACTTTTTCACCATCAAATTTCGTTAACAATTTTAATGTTCATTAAATTCTCCACTTTGATGTGAAGGTTTACATTGAAATGTTAGTGAAAATTGCTAATATAATGTATTATAAAAAAAATTGAAAATAAAATTCAAACTTCACACTAAATGTTGCGCCGAAATTCAGATGCGCCTGGCATTTACCGTGGAATCAATGGCTAGTTTCCAATACATTTCCGAACGTCGCTGCGTGACAACCTATAAATAGTTAATGGTGCTAAATATTTATGCTAAAAATATTTTAAAATCATCTTAATAAACTTTAATATAAATTATTATTCACTGTGAATTAAACTAAAGAATTAAATTTGGTTGGTGTTTTGTATTTATTTATAATGGATTATTATTTAATTATGGATTATGTTGCATTAATTTTTTTTTACTTATATTTTACTGGAAATTATTTTTGGTTATTTTGTTTCTCGGTTATTGTTATTTATTTTCATTCTAAATATCAACCACAAAATATACAACTATTTAATTTAATCCATGGTATAATGTATTATTTACGGATTATGCGTTTTATTATTATCCTCTATATTTATTTCATTTTCTTTTTCTGTATTTATTTTGCAATTGGATTTATAATTTTAGACTTAATAGTTTAATAACAAACTCTTTTAGAAATAATGTCTTTTAATGTTCGAAGATTGATAATGATAGAAGACATAATATTTTCCATATAAACAACATTTTTCTAAACATTTCAATTATATAAAATTTATGTAATTAATCAAATAATCGCGTAAATTTGGAATTTAATGTATTTGTTAAATGTAAAGCATAATTAAAAAACAATTAAAAAATAAGTTTGAACATGTGATGTTAATAATTATTGTGCGTATTTAAACTTTTCTCGATCTTTAATCTCATTAAAACAAACAAATTGTTTACAAAAGGTTAATCAATAATTAGGTAAAACAAAGTTTAAAGTAGTGTTAGGGAATATACACATCCTTTTTTTTAATGTTTATCTGAAATTAACAATTTCATATGGAAATTTATTGAGACTTAAATAAATGTTAAAATAGTTTACTTATACGTTAAACTTAAACGGTTTACACATATTTTATGGTAAGTTTTATTTATTTTTTCATTGTAAATATTTTTTGAATTGATTTTTTGTACCTAATAAATTTCCTTTTTAAATAAATATTCAAAAACAATCTATTCAAAAACTTTTTAATTTTCGCTTCATTTTCTAATTAAATACAAATAAATATTAGTTAATAATTGAGCAGAACTGACCTAACATGGCACACCATTTAATTTTGGGGCATAAAATAATAACTTGATAATTACGTACTTAAATTTTAAACACTTTTCACTAAATTATTATTATATTAGTAAAATCCAAATAAATACCAAAAATATTTCTGTGAAAACAAGAAGATTTTAAAATAAGCAAGAACACATGTTACCCGTTTGAATAATGGCAAAATAAGATACTCATTTAATTGTGTAATTGAATTGTAATCCTGAACTTAAGGTTTTAAACCCGTATCGATTTCAAATTTTGGATGGAGATCGGAACGATTCACATCATAGAACGTTACTCTCGATTATATGTTTTCGATCAAAAATACTATCTTATACATTTTTGAAGCTTCATGACTTGCAAATTTTACATCTACGTTGTTATCACTTTTCATTTTTCACTTTTCAGCTTTTCAATTTTTAGTTTTCACTTTTCGGACGTAAGATATGATTATTACATTAATTTTTTTAGCAGAGTACCTAGAAAAATAGTAATGAAAAGTAGAAATAAAAAGTCAAAATTTGTGTGCAGAGTGAAAATTCACAAGTACATACGTTTCCAAAATCGACGTAAATTAATAATTAGAGGGCTTTTTCGAATAAATTGTTCTATATCTCAAGCCTTCATCGAGGATACAATCACATTAAAAGAAAATCAAACGTATTTTTAGGGTTAAATTATGTATTGGACTCCTAGCTATAAAATCAAAAGAACTGAAGCTTGAAGGGTGGAGTTTTACATGTAAATAATAATATTTGATCCCAAAATGCAAAAAATACTTTATCTAAAGAATGACAAAGTTTATTCCTACTATTTATTTATAATACATTTAAAAGGAGATTTCTCAAGTGTCCCAAGAAAATTCTCGCTTAGAGCCTCTCCAGGCATCCTGACGTGGTCCTCCGGTCCAATTAGAGGCCCAAACCCGGTGTTAAATCCACAGGCTCTGGTACTCCAGGTGGGCCTGGTGAACGACTCGGCGAACCGCATCCAGCAAGATTTTTCCTTAAATAACTTCCTTTAAACTGATCTTGAAAATTTAAAAATTATTAAAATGATGTAAAGAGGCTCTAATTGTCTTCTTGTAAATGTCATTAGTATTTAATACTTCTTAAATATTAGAGCAAGACTTAAAACGGCCACTATTATCCGCGCTTGTTATTTTAGGTCAGTTTCGTCTATTTTGTACGATTTATATTTAATTTTTTATCGTACTTTTAATTAAAGTTTATCTATGTATATCATTTCATAATTTGCTTCAGTTTTATATTGATATTCTAATTATCTTTACGTTTATACCTTATTGACGTACTAAATGTACTAAATGTGTACTAATTCTGAATTGCTCATTATAAATAATTGATTATCCTTGCCTGATAGTTACAATAGGATATAAATAAATAGTAATCTACATAATAAGATTTCTGATTGTTTTAAGTTTTCATTTTAACTATTTATGATTTCAAATGTTGCTCAAAAGAAACTCAAACGATTTGAGTTTTTTTGCTTATTTTGATTCTTGTATAGGGTGTTTTTTTAGCTGCATGAGAACTTTCAATAGGGATAACAATTGAATCAAGATTGCTATGGAAACAGTTTTTTGACATTTGTGTTTAACAAGGTTTGGCATTTGATAATGCATAGATTGACCATTGAACAACGCTACCAAATTGGGCTCACAACCAATTGGAAGTGGATCCATTTTTTTACCGTAAAATTTTGTTCAGTGACGAGGCACATTTCTGGTTAAATGGGTATGTGAACAAACAAAATTGCCGTATATGGAGTGAGACCAATCCGGGACATTATCTTGAGACTCCATTGCATCCATTAAAATTGACTGTTTGGTGTGGAATACACGCCAACGGCATCATTGGTCCATATGTCTTTCGAAATGAGGAAGGAGCTACCGTTACGGTGAATGGTGTGAGATATCGACACATGCTCAATACATTTTTGTTTCCAAAACTTCAAGAGCTAAACATTGACAACTTATGGTTCCAACAGGATGGTGCTACGTGCCACACAGCCAACGAAACCATCAATTTATTGAAAGGACAATTTGGTGACAACATTATTTCAAACCGTGGTCCTATCAATTGGCCTCCAAGATCGTGTGATTTGACACCTCCAGATTATTTTCTGTGGGGGTATGTTAAATCCATGGTTTATGCTAACAAACCAACAACTCTATAAGCATTGGAGGCTAATATTCAGCAAGCCATTTATGAAATAAAGCCAGAAATATTGGAAAAAGTGGTCAAAAATTGGACTGAACGGATGCGCTTCGTAACCATTAGTCGTGGTGGTCACATGCCGGAAGTCATGTTCAAATCATAAATGCCTTTAACTGTACTTTCATAAAAAAATTATAACCAAAACATTCCGTCAGGTTTTTAATGTTTTATTTCATTTTGAAGTTCTCATGCAGCTAAAAAAACACCCTATATATCTCTTTTATGAGGCACTGTTTTCTGTGATTGATAAGTTTGTAAGTGTGCGTTCAATGAGAAGAAACTCATTTTCTTATCTCAAAGAAAAGGCTGAGTCTAAGCGAAGTTTGTCCAGCTGTAGGGTTCTTGTGCTTTACTAATACGAGAGTTCACAATATGACTTCAGGCGAAGCATCACCACGTGACTTTTTAAAATTTGAAATTCTTTCCCCTTGCCTCTTCGTTTATGACATCATGTCAATGATAGACAGCGCCACCTCACGTAATAATTATGTTCTTTGATTGCAGAACACTTGATAATTTCACAAGAAGTAGTAGAACGAGATAGAGAAAAAAAAGAATAGTTGTTGTTGCTCTTTTTCTTTGACAATTTGAGGTTTGCAAGGTTGGGATATGGTTGGGATTATCTTTTCTGAGAACACTTTCAAATGCCAATGTTAGAACCCCTAATTGTCCTCAGGGCCGTGCGGTAGATTTTTTCAATATGATGCAAGTCTTAGAAATGCTGCCCCATAAATGTCTTTTTTCATTGCGATAACCTTCAATTGTGATAAAAAAAACTGCACTAATACAAATACTGACTTTATTTTAAAACTACATACAGTGGCTCGAAAAAGTCCTCGGGCACTCCTATGTTAGCAATGTAAATTGCACATTTTGAAGCCGTTTTTTGACTTATAAAAATCGATTTTACAACAAAACTTTTTAAATAGTTTTTGTAGAAAATTTCATTTTCTTCAATTTTATATCTATACATTTTTTCATTTTGTCGCCCCGTTTTTGACTGAGAGCGACTTAAACAAGACTCGGGAAAATACCAAAAAATATTGTCACCTGTATCTCGGAAACGGTGCAACAAAATAGAAAAATGAAGAGAAATTTTTTTTCCCTAATTTCAAAGGGAAAGGGAATTTCGTTCCCTACATTTTCATTCATATACACTTTTCTATTTTGTGGCACCGTTTCCGAGATACAGGCGACAATATTTTTTGTATTTTCCCGAGTCTTGTTTAAGTCGCTCTCAGTCAAAAACGGGGCGACAAATTGGAAAAATATATAGGTACAAAATTAAAGACAATGAAATTTTCAACAAAAAATGTTTAAAAAGTTTTGTTGTAAAATCGATTTTTATATGTCAAAAAACGGCTTCAAAATGTGCAATTTACATTGCTAACATAGGAGTGCATGAGAATATCAAAAATAATTTATTTATAACAAGTACTTGCATCAAGAAAACAGTTTTATAAGTTAAATGTAATTCATTCCACATTAAAAAGAAATATCATCGGTAGGTAAAATTTCAAATTTTTAAATTATAAATAACAAAATAGTAAACAATTAATTATGAATTTTAGAAACTTCTTAATTCATTTTTACTAATGATATTTGTTTTATATGGAATAAACATATCCCGCTTTGTTTAGTACCCGCCCTTAGCAAAAAAACAGAAGTACTTTTTCTTCATTGCTTATTTTGATTTCTTTATTAACTAATTTTGGCAGCATATGATCAATGTAAAATGTTTTTAACACGGCTGTATAATTATGTTATTGTATGTATTTCGGCAAAAGTGAAAAGCTATGAATGAATTTGCAACCTTTCTACCTGCTTCTACCCCCGACCGACGCGACGTGGTCAAAAAATTATACGAAATGGTAAACTTGTATTATGTAGTGTTGAAAACATATTACAGATGCATATTTATCGAAAAGCCCGCTAAAATTTATTGGGCAGCACAGGTCAATAACAAATAAATTTAAAAAATTTTAACATGTTTTTGCATACCATGTTGTTAATATAAATTAGATTTAATTATAAAAATTATGGGTGACTTATAAAGTCATGATGTTTGGAGCCACGAAGCAATAAACAGCTAATTCGAAAAATAAATATTAAAAAAATTTAAACAAAAAAAATCAAATGTAGCTCAATAGCGTTTATAGTTTTATACGTTGTTACAAAATTTGAAAGCAAAAAAATTAAAATTGTAGAAATGAGACCGAAAAAACAAAAATGTACTGTTTGACAGTATAGATCTTCGCCTTAACGCCGATTTCTAAAATTACGACTTACCTACTCCGTTTTCACGCCGCTCAGGGAATTGATAACATAACATTAGTAAATAAATGAAATAGTTTTTGGGTTATTGGGCCCTATAATAGTAAGCATTACGTCACTATTTATTGAATATAGAGCTAAAATTTCGAATGAGAAAGATTCTATTTTGAAAAAATTTCTATGAAGCTCAACTATTCATTTTATTATTTTGATCGACATTGGTTGTTAATTAAACGCATATTTTAACTTTTAATTAACAATATTATAAAAACGACGTACCTAAGTCTGAAAGAGCAAAAAAATTTAAATATAACTCGATATATTTTAAAATATCCTAATTAAAAAGTGAAAAATATAAAATTTTTATAAAAGCTTTTAAAAATAAAATGTAATTTATAAAAGAATTTTACCTACAGTACTGGCTGTCTTTGTACGATCTTAAAGTGCTGAGAAATTGTTCGTAATTGAGTTCTCTATGATTTTCCGTAGTTTCAAAGAAATTCGATCGTGTAGTGTGGAATGTAGATATAAAAGTACTATCTTAAGCGTGGTCCAGACCTAACGTTTTATCGTACGTTTTGCTGTCCGTTCTGAGATTGTCAGGTAAAACGTTTGAGCTCTTTTGCGTCCAGACCTAACGTTTTATCGTACGTTTTACTGTCCGTTCTGAGATCTTCAGGTAAAACGTTCGATCTCTGAAGCGTCCACACCTAACGATTTGTCGTACGTTTTACCTTCGCATCTCAAATTATTAAATATTTAGTCGTGAATCTAATTATAGTTTCCCGAATGATTTCGGAAGTCGAACATACTAGGGTAGATGCACCCGATGCACTTGGCAGCATTATTATATTATGATAAAATAAGGTAATGTGGCAAAATAATGCTCCAACGAAAATATAATTTGCAATACGAGATTATAACTACATACAAGCATAAAAAATATTATATGTGCACTTTTCTGTCTGTGTCGGAAATTGATAATAGAGCATGGATTTTAGGACGTAAAAAATGTTTTAAAAGGCACAATTTTAGGCTATAAAAATCGTTGAAATAGGCGCAATAATTAAGAATTTAGGGGTTTTAGGCAATATTATATTTTTCATTACAGCAACTTATAAACATAATATTTAAAAAAATTAGTTAAATATTTTTTAATAACGATAAACTATAAAGATGGAAAATTAGGTACTATACAAATTTTTATGTAAGCTTCTTTCCCTCCTAAATAGATGGTGTTATTAATTTTATCCTTTATTTGCAAATGGCGCTACTAATTTAGGGGGTTACTATTTTTTTAAGTTAACAAATAAATGTACGATTTTTTTTGAGTTTTTGAAAAATTCACCTCCCCCCTCTCAAACCTGGAGAACCTCTGCCATTTACGGTTTTGTATTTAGAGAGTACCTATCTGACTTAAAGCCATTCAGGATATCTGAAATCTGTCGCACCTTTTGAGCTAAATTAACTTCCACAGTTTTATTAAGGTGGCCGAGAAATTGTTTTTTTTGTTCGACACAAATCTTAAAAACGAATAAATTTAAAAAAATTCTGAAAACAGATTCAAAAAGCCTAAGTTTGAAACTACAAGGTGAGTGATTTTCAAAAAAAAATATCGCAAAAATATTTTCTTTTTTAGAATTTTTACCTATTATTTTTTCATCCTAAATTTTTAAAGCCCAAATTTGGATTCTAGTTGTAGCGTCAACTTTGAAGAACATTATTTCACAAAGTCGGTATGCTAAAGTTTTCAATTTTTTGAATTTTGTGTCGAATGGAAAATGTCTTTTGAAATCCTTATAGTAACACTTGTATGTATGTTTTTTTTTAAATAACCTGCTGGATCCCTAAAGAAAGGGATTGTTTCAAACTATGGGTAATTTCAAACCCTCAACTGCTATGGGCAATTCGCGCTACAGTCGCGGCACCTATTCTGGATTCTGGATTGAGTGTGGAGGGCAAACCAAGGTTTACATGCACTCAGGCCACAAAACCGGGCCCATTATGCTACCTCCGGTGTCAGCAGCCCCCATCCTCCTATTCCTCAAGCCATCCCAAACTCAAGACGAACTCGAGTATTTTTGAAGGCGGTGTGCTACTAATACTGGCCATGCTAGGCCAGAAGCTACCCAACATGGATCCTCTTTTCGATGCTAACACTGGGCAGTCGCAAAGCACATGTTCCACTGTTTCATCTTCTTCTTCACATCCCCGACACAATGGGCTGTCAACAAGTCCCATTGTGTGTAAATGCTTGTTTAGCTTACAGTGCCCCGTAAGACATCCCACGATAATTCGTAGGCTGTCCCTAGACAACTTCAGATAGTATCTTGCATGTTTGTCAGACGGTGCGTTAATTGCCGCCTTAGCCTGACGGCATCCAGCGACATTCACCCATCTTTCCGCATGCAGTCTGCGGGTTTCCCCTTTTATGATAGCATCAAGGGTTTTAACAGCCAGTGTGAGAAAAGGTTCCGGACCGCATGGTGCATTTCCCGAACCCAGCCTCGCCAGCTCATCAGCCCTCTCGTTGCCCTCATTCCCTTCGTGCCCTTTAACCCAGCTGAGAGTTACGACATTATGAATTGATATCACGTTTAGTGTCTCAATGCATTGTAGCACAAGACCAGAGATGATCTTGCAGCGATTTAGTGCCGCAAGGGTCGCCCTACTATCAGTGATTATTTGAATTGTTTTGCCCCGGATATTACTTTCCTGGACTAATTCTGCGCAGCGGAGCACTCCAATGAGTTCCGTCTGGAAAACAGAGGCGTACCTCCCCAACGATATCTTCATATCTAGCTGCAGTTCCGAGGAGAATATCCCCACACCCGAGCCAGTCTTGTTTTTGGAGCCGTCCGTGTACAGACATATGTCAGCGCGGCACCTAGCGGATTTAGTGTTTTTAAGTGAATTTCTCGGCCACCTTAATAAACGTGGATACGAAGCGCTGAGTCAACGACCACTGCCAGTTCTCTATCTATGCTGACTTCACCGAGCACGCCTGGGGCATCATAAATTAAGGGGGCCTCAATATTCAGCTTTCTTAGGTCACTGGTATAGTGTGAAAAACATAGTAAAACGTGCGCGTAGAATGCACACTGTACGGCAGAGGCGTAGCTAAGGGGGGCAGGGGGTACATATGTCCCTGGGCGCCACAGCTTAGGGGGCGCCAAAATGAAAAATTGAGTTAAATAAACTCCGGCCCCAGTGAGTCTCCAGACTCTCGATACGAGAAGGGGCGCAGATTTCGTGTCTTGTCCCCGGGCGC
This sequence comes from Rhagonycha lutea, assembly GCA_958510855.1. Taxonomy (NCBI): domain Eukaryota; kingdom Metazoa; phylum Arthropoda; class Insecta; order Coleoptera; family Cantharidae; genus Rhagonycha; species Rhagonycha lutea. The sequence goes on from OY294042.1 coordinate 18,727,878, forward strand.
AAATTACCCTAGCTACGCCACTGCTGTAGGGTGTAGGAGCAGTGAAAATATTTAGAAGAGGACCTTAAAATTGAATTGCGCTTGGGTCCTCTCAAGTGCTAAATCCGCCACTGACTGAGAGATCCAAATTTTAAAAACATAAAAACTTTCTTTTTAACTTTTAGTAACTAAACCGGATAAATCATTGGTTTAGGCTTTTTAGGCCTTAAAAATCTATTTTAGGTCAGTAACATCGAATTTAGGCATTTAGGCAAATAAAAGTAAGGTTCAAAATTTTCAAAATCGTTTGAACGGCATTTCTGTATTTATAATTTTGAATTGCCTAAATACAGGACAAAAAGGCAAATTGCCTAGAATACGTGCTCTTAATTAATTAATCTAAAATTAATCTTTAATCAATGATAATCAATAATTTGTGTAGGTAGGAAAGTAATTTGATTAATAAACTGCCTTGTACAATAAAATTAATTTATTATTAACATAGGTAAGCAAAAGTAGATTATTAATGTAATTTGCAATTTTGAAGCACATACTTGCGGGTAGAAAGCACCAAAAAAGCATCAATAAATAAAATTGCATTTTGGATTTCGAAAATAATTCTGGAAAACTGCATAATATTATTTTATTCGACTTATTATAGTTTGTAATAAGCTGCACGTTTTCTTGCATTTGCGTTTTTTAATTTCTGGCGCATAACTCAACATTATGTATTTTATCAAAGAATAATTATTATAAAAATACATGAATATCGACACCTAACAACAATATTCATGAACATATCCTGAATTTTTATTAAGATAAAAAAGAAAATATTCTTTAAAATTCTCTCATTTTATTTTAAAAATAATGTTAAAAGATTTTACAACTAGTTATCATCTATTTATCAACTAGTTATCATCTAGTGATTATTTGAAACATAAAAACCTACGCTTTTTTGCTGCATATCTGCACAAAACTTCGAGAAATGATGCGAGAAATGAGAAGTTGACTTCATTTTTAAAATATCGTTTCAGTTCTAAATCGTTCGTCGTTTTCCTGTCCACACCTAACGTTTTACCTGACAATCTCAGAACGGACAGTAAAACGTACGACAAAACGTTAGGTCTGGACGGGCTTCAGTTTTAAAATCCTAGGACTTATCGTTTCAGTTCCAAATCGTTCGTCGTTTTCCTGTCCACACCTAACGTTTTACCTGATAATCTCAGAACGGACAGTAAAACGTACGATAAAACGTTAGGTCTGGACCACGCTTTATGGTTATACATACCTAAATAACTGTTATTAGATTATTATGTACTAGGTGTAGTAAGATCTGATACAATATCAAATTACGATCAATTTTTCTGTGCCACTTATTGTTGGCACTTGCAACCTTTATTGATAGATGATACCTTATCTTCTTATACTTATTATCAAGTTTGTTATAACTTCTTTATTTCGTGTACTTAAATTCAGAACTAATAAGTTTGAATATTTTAAAAGACTTTATTAAAATTACAAAGGTGAATAGAATTACAAAGATGAGATGTTGCATGCACAAGCATAAAGGAAAACTGAAGAAGCTTGAGTTTAAAACTTTTGAAAATTCTTTTCAACACCTTGAAACTATTAAATATTGATAAGAATAAGTTATACAAAAGATATAACATGCGGTTGTAAAACTATTAAATAATACAATGATGAGAATCAATTAAACAATGGATACAATAAAAGTATTTATGAATGATGAATGCAAAGGGTGTTTGTTAAATAAATAATGTAAACTGTGTTTACTCGACAAAGTATAGTTTATTTTAATAATTAATTCAAATAAAAAATGATAGATTTCTAACCCATAAATATAAAGGTTAAAGAAGCGAACCGTGAAAATTTTAAGTAGTACCTACATAATCATAATGAAATTTACTTCCAGATTTATACAAAAATTAATAAACAAAAATAATAAATGTATTGTAAATTCAAAAGTTCTAGTAAACTTGGTACTTGATGCACATTAAATATAAAAAGAAATGAACGTGTTGCGAAATTAAATTAAACTATACCAATAGAAATGTGTCGGGTTTCTGTAAAATAATTATCACGACTCCATTGTAACGATTATTATCAAACACGCTTTTTTAACTACTCATTTTCGAAAAGTGATTAAAATATTCCAAACGAAATGCTTCCAACGAAAAACATAAATATATCAAATAGCAAGGCTCTTGAAACGGTTAAACAGTGAAGTTAATTTCACATTTTCAGAGCCGCGAAATAATTAATTTTATTTTAATAAAAAATTAAAAAATTTGTTTCTTTCCATTTTTGTTCAATTAGTTCGCTTAACATGTGAAATCTGAAATGGTTAAATTCGTTTCTCTGATGTGAATAAAAATGTATATTAGTAGTGTAAATAGATTAAAAGGGAATGCGAATGCGATCGACTCACTTGTAAATAAGTGAGGCAATCCCGCCCACTGACCTGCCTCAATGTAGCCTTTGTTGCGCGTAATTAAATTTTTCAAATAATTGCTTCAAACGATTTTCGAATGTAAAACTATTGTTTTCGGAAAAACAAGGACAGTTTATAATCTTACAATCAGGATTGCTGCTGGCTAATCAATTACTCCATTTAATTAATTGTCGACGACATTGTGTGTCTGGAAAATTAAATTTTATTAATTTTTAAAAGCTTTTATTTAACATTGCATAAGCGTTGTCCGGACGACGGAAATCCGGTGACCAAAGGAAGAGAACTGAAAATAGCGCATTGAACGGCTTTACCATACAAGATGAATATAAGTAGCATTTCTAAATCGCATTCTTAGGGAAATTTGAAATTGATTTTTATTGTTTCAAATCGCAAAAGAAGTTAAAAAGTATATTTGCCTGCATCTAAAAAAGTACAGATATTGCAGAAAACAATCATTAATTTTCCGCTGTAAGAAATAATAATAATAATAACTTTATTTGGTATATATAACCATTATAAAAAAAAAACATTATTGTACAACACACTTTACATATCATTAAATAAAATTGACGCCTACATAATCTAATAATCATAATCTCACAAAAGTTGTTGATGACACCCCTCGATACTATGCAACTTCTAATATGCAGTTCTATCCTTTGCAATGTTCGCTTTACGTTTATATATCGGACAATCAGTGCTCCACGTGCTATGTTTCACATCGATATTTTTTAAATTTAACTCTTTCTTCGCTTTACAGCAATTTACACACCTGGCCTGTTCCTCACCGCAATCCTTGGCAACATGACCACCCGATCCACATTTATAGCATACAGCCCCACCCGTACAATTCTGAGCCTTATGATTAAAGCCACTACACTTCAGGCACCTCAATAAATTCATACTTTCATATACCACACATCTGTCCCACATTATATTAATTTTTCCAACCTTCATCAATTGTTCAAAAGATTTACCATCCACCTCCAAAATTGCATTAAAAACTTTAGAATTCTTGAATGATCTGTACACCTTTAAACAACTCAAATCATGAAAATGTATATCATTCTGAGATTTAACTGCTCCCACAATTTCTTCCTTACTTAACTCTTCAGTCATTCCTACTACCAAAACTTTTGGCTTTCTTAAATTAGAAACACGAACTTCATAATCTTTACCCATTTTATTTACAATCTCTTTTTCAATTCAGCTGACTGTTTATTATTGCAACTTATTGAAATCGCACCATCCTTCTTCAACTGCACAATATTATTTACTTTCACAGAAATCGATGATGGGTTAATATTTTTCTTGACAGCTTCAAAGGTTTCCACAACACTTTGTGTTTTTTCTCTAGGTTTAACGATTACAGGCAATCTAAGCTTATCCGCATATGACTCTATCACTCCACTATCTTCAACACTCGCATTTATTTTCTTCAAGTCAAAATTAATTTCACTTTTAAATTCACCAATTACAGATTCAACCTTTTGCAAAATTTTTCTAGTTTTTGACTCAATTAAACATTTCATTTCAAACTCGGTATGTTTTATCACTGACAAAACCTTATAATGATTGTCACTCAATATCTTAAATGTATCGGTGCAAGAATCACATATAAATTTAATGTTATCACTCCTCTTCAATAAGTCATATTCCATTTCAGCGATATCATAACACTTCTTAGCATGAAACGACTGTCTGCAGAAGCCACCACATACCAGTATACGTTGTTCCTTTCGCAAACCGCCACCACACTTGCCACAATCCAACTCCATCACACAAGAGTCAGATTACCACCCAAAACCACTCAGTTTCCAAAAATAATCTCGACAAAATACCTCAAATACCAAGCGCACGTACTAAACACGTCCTAACAGTACCGTATCTATCACAAGGAAAAAAAACAGAAGCTTCATTGTATAAACTAAGTCTTTTGATTGTGTTTCGAATGAAATTTCAAAAATTAATGATTTTTAAATTTAGGAACATTTTTAGTTTTATTGAATTAATTAACAAAATATTTATTACGGTTTCGGAAGGAGGAGGAAGCCTTAATTGAATTTATTATTGAACAAGCGTCTTAGGTTTTAGATAGATTTTGATTAAAATATATTTTATCTAATTTTTTAATTTCAGATATACAGCATGCGGATGTTAAATTTATCATGGCGTATAAAATTAATGTTAATATTTGTAACTTTTGGAACGGCTGAAGAAGATATTTTACAAAGTGCTCTAAACTCCATTCACAGGTGTCAACGAGATTTTACTAAAATTCCTGAGTATTACCCAGAAAATAGGCCAGGACGATATTACTATTATTTACCCAGTGATAAAGACGAAGTAGCACTTCTAAAATCAGATAATCCTTGTAAACATCACAACGGTATATGAATAAATTACCCCCGACCTGGAGATAATTTATGGTGGCGACTTCTCAGTTTAGCGCAATTCAGTCTCAAATTGGGGGGTATGGAATACTTGGAACTAAACTGGAAGCCGTCGTGATGGAGCCAGAAATGATAACCACTAGAGCGTTCAAATCTGACTGAATTTTATTATCAAAATGTTGGTTTATATACAATTTTCTAACAAAGAATATTTACAGGTTTAAATTACATATTGCTTATCTTGCAGAAATAATATAATGCTTTGATATCATGTTACATTCATTAAATGATGAGTTATTTTTCCTTGTAATTAGTTTTGCAATTTACCTATTTGAAGTTATTTGAAGTATAAACAATTATTAAAATATGTTGCAATTGCATTATTAAGAAATATTAATTTGATGAGTAATATGATAATTTGTTATATACATTTTTGTCTTGCAGAAGTAATATGATACTTTGATTTTATGTGACATACATTAGATTATAAACAATTATTATTAAAATGTGTTGAATATGTTGCAATTACCTTATAAAATACTAAGAAATCTTAATTAAAAACTATTTTAAGCAAATATAAGATTTGCATGGTTAAAATTTGTCAATTTTAAACAGTATATTTAATATAATAAAAATCTTCGAACTTGGGTGTTACATCATCATAACATAGCCAATAGCGGGGGCTATTTTTGGTTAGATAGCCAATGGCTGTGCTGACGTACAAAAGGTAACATACAAGTTCGAATATTTAGACTACATCAGTGTTTTAATACTACGCAAAGTAATTCACAATTTTGTGACAATATGGAAAGCGGTTCAAGTCAAAAAGCATGATTTTGACCGTGGATATAAATGGCGATTTGACAGCTAAACTCAACTTAACTCTTTTTGTATTACAGTTAATACCTAATGGAAATATAATTTTGGTTTAGTTCCACCTCAATCCGTCAGATTCAACATCTCAATTCTTTTGGAACCACTGAAATCTGAATGGTTCATCATTTAACCTGAGTTTCAGGTGTAAAGCTAAAAATAATAAAAACTGCACGCAATTAAACAAGAATCAATTCACCTGCAAACGTCATATCATCTTAATGTCGATGTAAAATATTGAGAAAAGCTAATCTTTTAAATGCGCTTCCACAAAAAAACTAATTAATGGTTTTCCAGCCATCTCACGGCGCCGGCGCGGCGTTGGCGCTGTCCTATAACCAATAGAGATGGAATAGTGGTATAGGCTCACGCTACCGCTACGACAGAAGAATCCCTCGATGTTGGAATGGAGCTCGCACGTCTTCCCGAAAGGTATGGGTAAATCATCAAGGGAGACGGCCAAGTGAAAAACCTATGTCACAACTTCTTAACAAAAGCGCAAAATTGCGATGAAGATGGGGATAAATTGACGTTGATCAGTCCTGTCCTCTCCATTATATTATCTCCATAAGAGAATGGTGAACCCAAAAACATTTGAAGTATCTTTATTTAGTTAAATAAAATAAAATACATTGTATTGGTAAGACTAACTAATTGGTTAGTCCGTTAATCCATAGCAAAATTTAAAATTACATATACCAATTATTAATAATAATATTTTGTTTCAGATAGTACAGGGGGAAAGAAAAAAAAACCAGCATACGCCGGGGAAGGAATGCCATGAATGGTTGGTTCCTAAGAGATGGGTGCCGTCGCATAAATGTGTATTGTAAGGAACTAAATGGGTAAGTATTTCATTTAATTTGTAGGTCTTATTTGTTCAAGTAAATATCTTTATAGGTCAATCAAGAAAATTCGGGTCAAGAAGCCAAAATTCGTACAGGGTGGAAGAAAGAAAATATTCCATTTTCATATCTATCAAAACAGCAAGTCTTTGATAATTAACCAAAGACGTCATCATCATCAGCTAAGTCATCCGTTTGTGAATTGTTGAGATTATCATCAACTTCCGAATATTTAGGTTCAATGAATGGATCCAAAAGCTCTGTCGGAGTAAGGTTGTATAAGTCATATAAGTTAACTGGAGTTTTTCCACCGTAGGAACATTCTATCGCAGCTCTCTCATCATCATACAATCCACACTCCAACAGTCTATGGATGGGGTCATCCAAAACCGGTTGAGCAAGATCAAAACGGTTTGAACATGCCCGACACGTACCATCTTCCAGCTTCCCCAACCGATGGAGAAACTTTCTGAATTCCCCGTGCCCTGTTAGTAACTGTGCGGTTTTGAAAGTCGGAGGGTTAATGAGTTTCATAGAAATTTCAGGTAAGAATTGATAGGTTACCCTACCAAATTCATACTCATCCCATCTTTTTTGCCAGATATTGTGTATTTCAGTGGAAAGTGCCTGCCTCATATGTGTTTTGTACTTAAAACCCTGCGGGTCAAAAGTTTTTCCACAAAATAAGGCAGTTCTTCCTCTCTTTAATTTCTTCCAGGCATTTAGTCGAACTATTTCCAAATCTAAGGGATGAATCCCAGCAATAACTCCAGCACCCATGGAGGATACAGAAGCATAGCCTTTGATCATAGTTCGACAGCAAATTCCATAGCAGGATAAGAGTCGCCTTTGCACTGAAATTTTATCAATTTTATCAACCCAAAATTCGCTGGCATAACCTATTATCGGAACAATAGCCCCTTTATAAATTCTTTCCATAGACTGAGAAAGGTTAATATCCCATGATGCTTTGGCCTTTCTCCTGAGGGATGAGACCAAAGTAATTGCTTTTCTACACACGTAGTTTACATGTTCTTGCATGCTTAGTTTATTATCTATCAGTAAACCTAAATATTTGAATTTATCGACAATCTCAACTTTTTTGTTATTCAATTTTATATTCCATTTGAAGTAGTTCTTCCAAATTGGCCTATGTACCATGATCTTAGTCTTCTTTTCGGAGAGATTCAGTTTCATGGAGCTACACCAATTATGGAGAGAATCTATCACAAACTGGATTTTTCTACATAACTCAATTTCAGATTCCGCTTCTACAATAATGGCAACATCATCAGCGTATCCTATCTCAGTGATTCCTCTCATGCCTTTAAGTGGACCTTCGAAGAAATCATCAAGACAGGAGTTCCAAAAGAGAGGACCAAGAACCGATCCCTGCGGGCAGCCCTTAGAAATCTTTTTGAAAACTTCAGTTAAACCATTTTTCAGGGAAACTTTTCTATCCATTAGGTAGGATTTAAGAATAAGCCTCAGTCGAAGCTTAATCTTTTTCTTATCAAAAATTCTGAAAACAGCCGGCCACCATAGATTGTTGAAAGCCCCATCTATATCAAAGAATATAGATGCTAAAAACTTGCTTTTTGAAGATTTAACCTTGGTGAAGTATTCACTCAAGGCCAAACTGGTTGACTTCCCTTCTACAAATCCAAATTGTCGAGAAGAGTGAAACTGAGGACAATCTTCAAGCAATCTAGATTTAATTATTTTTTCAAGAATTTTTCCCATTACAGGAAGAAGAGTAATGGGTCTGTAATTATTTATGATTCCGGGGTCTTCCTTAGGATTTTTAGTTATGATCCTAAGTTCTCCAGTTTGCCAGAAAACCGGAAAATAGCCTAATTTCAAACATGCGTTAAGAATATTCAGGATTATAGGCCTGATAACAATATAGACCTTCTTAAGGAAGGATCCCTGTATGTTATCTGGACCAGGAGCTTTCTTAGCTTGGGTGTTTTGAACAAGGATATCTAGCTCAGCCACATCCACAGGTCTTACGTTCTCCATATTCTCCCCTCCCCCCAATGAGTCGAAGTCCGACCTCATGATTTGGTGATCCATCGTTGCATCAGTACTCTTATCATCATCCGGGAGAAGTTTGTCTAATAGGAATTTCAAATGACGGCAAGAATGACCACTGCCACAGCTGGTTCGACGGAGGAATGAAGTTCACTACAGGTGGAACAAGATAACCAAACTGATGGCCCGATCCATGATAATCATAATTAAAGTTGAGAACCAAAACTGGACGTCACAGAAAATGTGACGTAGTAATACAAAAAAGCTGAAATTTATTACCCACATAATGTAAAGCTGAACAGGTAAAATAAAGATCACTTAATTATAACAAAACAATTTGGGGTTTTAAAACTAAAGATTACACAGAACGAAAAATGAAACTTCCACCTTTCATAACGATAAGCGGAAGAATGACATTCTATATATTCGAAAATTCAAACCGCTTGCGCCTGTTTGATACACACACAGGGTGATGCATAGATTTCAGTCTAAAATATTTTCACTTGGCGTTAATGTTAAAAATGAAAATATAATTTCCACTTAATAATAACGAAGTTTATTAATGAAAATCACCAAGCACAAAATTTTTATATTTTTTAATTCTGATGGTTCTAGTGAATCTCCTTACTTAATTAATTATGCGCCTAAAATAATTTATGAAGAAGACCTAAAATCATCAGATTTGATTCTAGAATATTACAATAATTGGAATGATTCGATTATCGATGAAGCACTAAAATATATGTTGAGGTGCCCATAAAGGTTGATTCCATTGTTTTCCATAAACATTGATTCCAAAGAAATAAAAGAAGTAAAGGATAAAGCAATAATATCTCGTCTAGCAGCAGCATAAAAATGAACATAAAGAAAGCATTGCAAAACAACGAAAACAAAAAATGTAGGATGTCAATCACAATAAAGCAAACACTGATAAGAAACGCATTTCTGTTCCAGGAAAACAAGGAAAACATGCAATTCATGAAGATCGAGATAAAGCACCCGAAGAAGATAGTAGTATTACGAGTGCACAACGAACAAACCTACAAGACGCCTAAGGAAATGATAGAAGAAATAACTCAAGGGTTAAAGGTAAGTATTATAGCTAATTTTACTATTACTAGATTTAATTTTGGTTGAGTTATGGAGTGAAAATTTCCTGTTCAATTACAGAACTTCGCGAAATCTTTTATGTTGGCCTTTTGGGCGTATGCTATAATGAAATATAACACTTCATTTAATTCATTATTTTGTAGAAATAAATCTTAAGAGAGAAGTTTCATGAATAGATGCGAATCTGCTGTAGAGCTGTAGCACAAAACTTAACTAAGCGCTTTTAAATCTTAAAATTTTTACTTTAAGGGCGGTATGACTATAACGGTGCAACTAAAATTAACTTTGCCAGTAAATTAACTGACCAAGTTAATTTATATTCGTGCAATTTCGGATTTACATTTAATTTTGACACATGAGATGAATTAAATGCCATATTTTTTAATTTTAAACACATTTATGTATTTGTTATTAATTATAATATCAATTTTTGCTGTAAGATAACGTACATTTTACTATTATCAATATTTATAGTAATCATATTATTATTAGAAAATACTTTATATGACAAATTAAAATATATTGTCGTGTTCCAAACGGTCTTGACTTGCCAAGTCCTAAGTCGTATGCTTGGGGTAGTCGGCATCCACCGGAACAAATGACAGATTTTAAGTTCCCGATTAGTATCCACTACAGATCTACAGTTAGTGGATTCAACGGAGTCAATCAAAAGATCAGATAAATCAGAAGGCAATTTTTTAACTTGAATTAAAAAAAATAATCCTGGAGCAATTTCAGATTTTATCGACACAACTGTCGAGCGATATAATAGATGGTGTAAAAATGTGTACAGCATCAGATAAAGAGTATTATTTAGATTCAACACATAAGCTATACCTTTATGTGATGCTGCTTAAATGTAACTTGTGTGTGAACAATATAAAATTTTACAAAAATGGTGTATTTAATAACAAAGTTTTTACACTTATACTCATCACAAAATTTCGGTGGTATGCGAAAATTACTGCAGTACCCTGCACTCAAAAAAGAACGTCTGTCGTTGATCCATACACATGCGCTAGACAGCTTCCTCAAACAGTAGACAAATAATCGTCAGGTGAACATCTGTTGACATCAAATTTTGCTTTTTCATCCAAAACCAAGTGAAATTAACGTGTTTGGAAATTCCAGTGTTGTGTTGTAACACTCCAGTGCCAATTGAATTAGAAATTTCAAGTTTCCTCACCAAACGGTAGCGATTTACCTGGTATCCAATCTAACCTCAAAATTCACAATGTGGGATTTGCAATCGTCGAAAATATTGGTCATCCAACTCGTAACGCAATGTAAAGTTTATTTGTGTGTCTCACAAATCATGAATTTAATGTTCTCGTAATTATTTCAGCTATGATGATACCCAAAAACTAAAATAATTTCAATAAGGTCGAAAATGGTTCGTGACCACAAAAATGCACGTAAAATTGCTATTTTACGACAGATACGAATGAAAACACTCGCGTTCACTTTCCACGGCCTGTCGAATTTACTTTTGTTGCTCCAAAAGCCTTCAAAATAATCTGGTCGAGAATAAACTGCAAAATGGTTGCAATTCTCGAACTGCACACAATGGAGGTCGCCGAGACTCTGCCTTCCAGCCGGCTTATACCTTTTTCGCTGTCCAGTTCAACGTGCCACACTAATAAACCAATTTTACAACAATTTGTAAGTATCCACTTCCTGGCGCCACTTATGAAATTTACAATGTATTCATTTTACAGGTAACACTACTCACTTTTATGGACGAATATTTTCAAGTACGCAACAAATACACCAAACTTTTATGAAAAAATGAACTGTTTTGTTTTGTGTGCCAACAGTGACAAGATTATCGCATATCCACAAAAATTGCTCCCAAGATTTGTGTCATAAAATCGACAAATTTAAACTTTAAACTCAAATTCAACCTAAATTATTATTTGATCTCATTTATCGACTTTTTGACATCTCAATATTTATTAATGACTCCGTTGGCCTTGTGGATATCATGTCGGCTTTACATTTTGTCATTTCGGGTTCGATCCTCACCAGAATCATATTTTTTTATTTAAATTTTTATTTAAGTATTACAAATAAATTATTATAATAATATTTATGACGGAGATTATAATAAGGGCCGACCTAAATGTACCTACTAGACTCATAATTAATTTTTTTAATTTATGAATCTCCTAGGTAAATTTGTACGTAGGTAAAGCACCATTCACAAACTATATACTAATTTGTATACAAATTAACTTGGTCATTTAATTTACTGGCAAAGTTAATTTTAGTTGCACTATAATAAACGGTTATGTGACGTTTCGCCCCCGCCGTTTAGCCCCCACCAACACTGAACGAAATGAGGGATGCTACATTAATTTAATTAACTTCATTATTTAATTTCTAATTACTTATTCGATTATCTTTACAAATACTTATTCTATTGTTCCATAATACGGGTAAATTATGGTATTCTTCTATTAATGAAGCTGTTATCTCATTATTTCACCCCATTGACAACACCAGAAAACAAGTAGCATGCCTCATGTCGTTCAGTGTTGCCTCAGTGGAATTGCGCCTTAACATCTAATAATAACTGTGAAATTTCATATCTCTTTAGAGCCTGTTCTTTTTTTAAACTTGTAATAAATTGAAAAATGTTTGGAAATAAATTTCTGCAAGTGCTTTGAAAACCGCGATGCCAGCCTTCGATGTGATTATTCGTCCTGTGACGATTATTTATGGTTCGGTTATATAAATTCCACATTTCAATAGAGAATTGAGGAGCTCGTCTATGTGTTCTGTTTCTTCGTGGTATGTAACAGTCTTCAAAATAATCCACAATGGGCAGTGCATCTTGAGGAAAATTTTCGTCTTCTACGAGCGCGTCGAATTGGTCCGCTACTGATTCCACTGGGATGAAAGCGAGCGCAGCTATTTTTCGAATCCGTAGAGCGAATTCATGTGATTGATTAACCCCTAGCCCTAACATAACTCACCAATAGAGGAAGTTTATTAACGCTAATAAACTTTTCAATTTGTAATTGCTATAATAAGGGCCGTGCCCAAGGGGGTGGGACCCCAATATTTTAGGAAGTTGGAAAAAAGTTGGATTTGAATTTAATCAAGTTGGAAAAACCAACAATAGACAATTACAGAAAGTTACAGCACACTAATTGAGTATTTTAATTTTTACCAATTGATTTAATTTACCAGCTTAAAAACAATAAATTAATCTTTGACAAAATATAATACAAAAAATTGTTTACTTGTTATTAAAATTAAGCTTAAAATGGTCTTAAACGTGATCAATAGTAGAAATTAACACAAAGTGTGAATGTAGTGTAAAACCAAACTTGGCGGCGAAACGGCGGGGGCGAAACGTCCCCATCCCATAGTTCATAGTAAACTTGGTTTTTGTGCGGTTTTATATATTTATTTACAATAAATTAAACACTACATTTTTATTTACAACTAAGGTAAAACACCCACTAGTTGAACAGTTTTGAGAGTAAAACCTATTTCACTCTAATTTAAGCAAATAAAATTCGATTAATTTGATTAAAATATGTTATTTATGAAAATATAGATAGTTTTGCATATAATAGCAAAGAAAAAAGGAATAATTAATAAAATTATCATATTTTTACAAGGTTTTTAAAATATACTTCAAATGCATCAGTAATTGAACAATCTCTTTGAATCGCAGTCGTAATTGAACACTCCGGTGGTGGTTGTACTTGAACACGTGTGAAAATAGTCAAAATCAGTCAAAATCAAACAAAAATCCAATCGATATTCTAAAGATACATTTGGCAACATTGATTTATTTATGTATGACAAACGTAATGGACAAACGTGATCATTTTATGTTAGTTTTTTCGAGTTCAAGTTCATAACCTAAAAACTGTGTTTGCGCGGTTTACGGTGTAGTAACTTTCAATGGCAAAAGTAGCATGCTTATCGGCTATTCCACATTGCAACTTTCAAGTTAACAAAAATATAATTATTTCGATTTATAATTTAAAAAAACTTATAGAAATCAATTGCTAAATCATCTAGTAATTATAAAATACGGATATTACTTATTATGAATATTCCGTTTTTGCATTAATACAATTTCAAAAATCTGTTCAAGTGCTAGTTCCATTTCTTGCGGTGTTCAAGTGCTGGGTGTTTTACCTTACACAAACTACACTTTTAATACATTTAATCTGACTGTTCTAAGTAACCATCACAAGTTACCTGTACGGACTTCCGACCGTACACGCAATGTTCAGTCAATGAAGACTGCATTGAAACTCCATTAATTACACAAATTTGTTCCTCTATTTATATTAAAAACTTAACTAATTATTTCTTTGTTTATCAATACTTTACATTCCTAAACAATTACGTTTCTCAGAAGAATCTTGCAATTTCAATTTGTTTATTTTAGATAATTAGATTATTGTTATGATTACCAAGAATCTAATATAATTAATACTGTGTAACTGGATATTCTAAAGTAATTTGATATTCTTGCAAAATATCTTTCTTTTAATTTGCGTGACTAATACTGTCATCTTGCAATTGTTATGAATCAGCATAATCTTTTAATTATTTAGTTTACTGAACTTTATAATAATGCAATCACTATTGTTATGACTAATCTTTACAACAAGTAACAAAATGTGATTCGTCATAACAAAAGAATTTATAGTTAATATTAAAATTACATTAAATCTATACACTACAGCACCGTTATAGTCACCGCCCTAAATGAAGAATACTATACAGAAATTTTATTCACGAAATAGGTATCTACTTTATAAACATTTTATTTGTCACATTGTGACAGGGTAGGACTAGAAATATTTGAAAAATATGATGGAAACGAAAAAAGAGGGGCGCGAATATGTGAAATATAATATGAGAAAAATTTCCACGTTTTTCACGTCCTTTTTGTTATTTCTAACATATTTTTCAAGCACTTCCAGTTCTGCGCTGTCACAAAGGGATAAATAAAATGTCGTTCAAGTGCTTATTTCAATAAAATTTCTATGTACAGATGTATTCTTCGCTTACAGTTAAAATTTTAAGATTTTAGCGTTCAGTTAAGTTTCATCAAATTTGCATTATTTTATAATTATTGATCTAATCTAGGTTGCTCTGAATTAACAGGTTGGCTGTACCAAAATACAGCGTGCCTGCAATTAAGTAGCAGACGTTTTAAGTAATTATGGCCGAACATTGGAGGCAGAATGCAACATGTACCAGACTTGTCTTCTATGAGTAAGTAAGTTTGGGGTCATTCCACGTGAAATCAACACACTTTTTAGACTGACCATCTCCGATTTTGATAAAATTTGGTATGTTGATAGAGTGTACGGAGACTAACAAATATACAAATTTTTATTTCAATGTCTCAAACGGTTTCCAAAATATCGCTATGTAAAATTTTCAAAAATTGGCTGCCGGAATATTTTCTAATCATTATAGCAGCTCTCCTAATTAAGCTACAGAGGTGGGCGTGGTGTCATTTTACTCAGTTTTTAATGCCCTTTCCGATGATATACAGCACATAGTCCTTTCTTATAAACATACTTTCCAAAACTCAAAATCAAAATTTTGAATTTGATTTTCTCAAAAAGTACGTCTTCAAAATTCTTCAAAATTTTTCTGGGAATAGTCTCTACTTATGGTAAGTGACTGCCAAAATTTGAAAGTGGGACGGTAACTTCATAGTTAAAATAATTTTTAAGTACAAGATGGTGTTGAAAGAACGATAGACTTTATATTATAGTAAGTGAAGTACCGCAGAAATTGTTTGTGAAAAATGAAATTTACAATATTTTATAAAAAATATTATATGTTAGTTTTACGGAAATGAGTCTTGCCAAATAATTTGGAGCTTTATGGGGGATGGGGGCACCCCTTGCCGGCAAGGATAAAAAGTCCAACTACTATGTTAATTTTTTCTGAGAAAATGAATGTAATTAGATCAAGGATAGGAAAAAGTTCTCTTCGAGACGCAAATCCATCACCACAATGGACCTACACACACGTAAGACCAAGTGTAATTAGTCAAGATAGACCAGACCTCAACATCAAAAAAACGCATGGAATGCGAAGAAAGTCGCAAACACCGACCAACAAAGACCTCATTGCATTATCAGCTGATTTCGACTTTAGCCAAACGGCAAACGGTAATTAGATCAATTTGGGTTTTGACACATTATTAAACTAAATTTTTTCATTTCTTATATTGTAGGTCTAGCGACACCATTGGGAGATTTTCCACCTCATTTTAAGAGCTGTTTCTGGAGTTCAGCTGCCACATCTTCATTTTGTAATATTTTGAATTGAAAAATTTTTTAAATGCTTTTAGAGACTTGTATAATATTGTGTCAAAACCCAAATTGATCTAAATACATTCATTTTCTCAGAAAAAATTCACATACTTTTTATCCTTGCCGGCAAGGCCCCAAGTGCCCCCATCCCCCATAAAGCACCAAATTATTTGGCAAGACTCATTTCCGTAAAACTAACATATATTTTTTATAAAATATTGTAAATTTCATTTTTCACAAACAATTTCTGCGGTACTTCACTTACTATAATATAAAGTCTAATCGTTCTTTCAACACCATCTTGTACTTAAAAATTATTTTAACTATGAAGCCATTACCGTCCCACTTTCAAATTTTGGCAGTCGCTTACCATAAGTAGAGACTATTTCCAGAAAAATTTTGAAGAATTTTGAAGACGTACTTTTTGAGAAAATCAAATTCAAAATTTTGATTTTGAGTTTTGGAAAGTATGTTTATAAGAAAGGACTATGTGCTGTATATCATCGGAAAGGGCATTAAAAACTGAGTAAAATGACACCATGCCCACCTCTGTAGCTTAATTAGGAGAGCTGCTATAATGATTAGAAAATATTCCGGCAGCCAATTTTTGAAAATTTTACATAGCGATATTTTGGAAACCGTTTGAGATATTGAAATAAAAATTTGTATTTTTGTTAGTCTCCGTACACTCTATCGATATACCAAATTTTATCAAAATCGGAGATGATCAGTCTAAAAAGTGTGTTGATTTCACGTGGAATGACCCTTTGGTTTAATTTTGAAAAATAACATGTAGAATAATTTTCTGAATAGGGCGAAAATACATGGTTGGACCAACCCATCACTGTCATGTGCTGTTCATTGCGAAATCCTATGAGCTTTGTGATTACCACAAGGAATGTCAGAAATTTTCTCGATACTCCTTTAGATATCTTTTAGATATTAATAGGTAATAAATTTGTAATTCATAATTAACACTCTTTATTTTGGTGTAATCGTTCAAGCGAAATGGTAATGAAAATGCTAATTATTGACTGACAACTATTTTATTACTTTTATTATAATTACCAACATTTCCTTGCTTAATTTCAAAGGGACAACCGGACATTTTTAGTAACTTTCATTTCCATGCCTGCCTACCAAAGTATGTAAATACAAAAATTGAAAATAATAATTTCAATAAATGTATATATATTGATGTTTAATGACGTGTTGTAATGTTATATTAAAATACGTTGTCGCTTCAAAATGAAAACTAAATGGAATCAATTGCAATGAAATAAAATTGAATCTTCTACAAGTAAAATGTTGTATGTTAAACAAAATTGTTAAAAGAGTTCTTGTTAAGATATTATATTTTAAGTTTTAGAATATTTAAAATTTGTTAAATAGTATTGGCAAATACCGTAGATATTACTGAATTGTTGAATAAGAAAAAGATTAAATAATAATAAACTTAAGAGCAAAGAATCTTCTCCCCTTTCAAACTCGTAACAATAACGTTTTCCAAATAGTATTATGTTAATTTTCACACATTACTAATTAATAGTCCATCGTGTATTTCTTTATGTTCCTATTAGATGTTATCAAATTAATAATATATTTTTTAATATTTTAAAAATGATGTTAATTAATGTAAGTAAAATTTAAACATAAACTTCATAATTATGAAATAATTTTGAGTTTAAGAATTTTAATATAACATTTTAAAAAGGATTGTCATATCAAAACACCTTTGATTATAATATAATTTGTGTCATATAGACTGTTAATGATGTATTGGAGCAAAATGTTTCATTATATTTTAATGCTGAAATTGACTTTTATTGTATACGCTTTATTTACCTTTGGTGTTATAAAATTTACTACCTCGCAACATTCGCACACACTTTACCAACGACGAATACGACAATACATAAAGAAAAGTCTTCCAGAAAATAGCAGATATTATTGCAATTTAGAGAAAAGTGCTAATAATTCCTTCTTCGATACCTAAAGAGTAAAGGTAAGGATCTTATGGCTTGTATTTATTTGGTCAGTATTTTAAACTATTTTTGGTCAGTATTTTAAATAAATGGCCTTCTTCTTCTGAAGAAGATACAATTTTTAAACGATTTTACTCACGACATTTACCCCTCCAAAATTTTGACAAAAGGAATGTTGCATTCCGTTGTAAAGATTTTTAAATTGTTACTAAATCCTGATCATTATTAAAGCTGTAAATATCCTTTATGTAAACCATCGTCCCTTCTCACATTATTTTCTGCATTACTTAATTAATTCTTCGTATTGCTTCACTTCATGTCATCATCATAAAACTTTACCCTTCGTTCTACCAATAACTATTCACCTTTAAACTTTTCTTCTTCACCTTTACTACTTCAATGCTTCTTAATACTTCTTCACCATACCATACACCATACACTTCTTCACCATAACAAACTTTAACTTTTCCTCCTACCAATTACTATTCACCTTCTTCACTTTTTTCTTCTTCAATTCATCATTTTAGGGGGTTATTCTGTAACTCGTCCCTTATGGGACACCATTTCCCAATAATAATAAGAAAAATAAGGGAAATTAGATTAATAATTTATGATGACTGCAAATCTAAAGGAAAACGGTTTTATTTTTCTCTGGCCGTAGGTTCGACGATTTTCCTTTTCGCCTTTTTAAGGAGTACCTTTTTACCACATTACCACCGCACGTTTTTCACGTTGCTACGCCAAAATGTCATATAATTTTCAACCATTATGCTAAAATATGCTAACCGAAGATCTCTATAAAATTAAGTCTCGGTCAATAAAAATTAACAAATTATTAGTTGTAGTCAACTTATTAGTTGTAGTGTAGTGTTAACATCGACTCAAAGGATCAAGGATACAATCGAGAATTTCCTGGTTTTTTACCCAAGAAAATTCAAAAACGATTAATTTCAGGTAAGTAGTTTCGTTGCCCGTTCATAAATTTTATCGCACCTCAAAAATCCGATTTTCATCACAAGAGAAGTTTGATTGTGGTAATATTTCTGATCGTGAAATATCAAACTGTTTTCTGATCGCTAACTCAATCATAGTTGCAAAAGAAATAGTTTTGGATTCACCTATATAACATCGCTCAACATTTCTTTGTTACCAACCCAAAAACAAGAAAACCGTGGGAAAATTTCGAATTTGAATTTCGTTAATTTCGTCTCTAGATATTTAGTTAGCTGTCGTAAGTGTGTGCTAGCCGTTAATAGTTCGTAATATTATTATGACCCGTGACTATATAATGGCACCCAAAGTTGACAATATGAAACAAATTGTCGATTATTTTAATTCAAGCAACTTCAAAGCATCCTTATTGGATTGCATTGATCCAATTAAAAAAGAAGTAGGTGCATTGAGTGAAGAAATTATTAAATTACACAAAATTGTCGATGATCAAACAAAGATTATAAACAACCAATGTGAATTAAACGCAAAATTCGAGCTGGTTATTGCTGACCTTAAGGGGTTAATTCCGGATACTGATCCTTTGGTAAAGAAACCGTTTTGTGGAGTTGTAACCAGAAGCAGGAAACCCAAGAAAGGGGACAGTAAAATCCCGATCGAAGTTGTTATTGTAGAAAGCAGTGGTACTTTAACGCCTGCTATAGATGATTCGATTCTCGCCCCTACATTAATTACTAATGCTGTTCAGCCACCCGTGTGTAATATTAATTCGTCTTCGACGGTTCATAATAATGTCCAGTTGGACGTTGCCGCGGTGAGTACTAGTGGTATCGTAGGTGTCGTTGGTCCGCCACCCGGGAAGAATAATTCGTCTCCGGCTGCTGCCAATAATGTCCAGATGGGCATTGCTGCAGTGGTCACTAATGAGGTCGATGGTGCCGGGAGGATTAATTCATCTCCGGCAGCTGCCAATAATGTCCAGTTGGCCGTTGCTCCAGTGGTCACTAACGATGTTGATGGTGCCATTGTTGGCGCACAGCGTTTTAACAGTGTCGTGGTGGAGACTCTCAGAGCTAACACCACTAATGTTGCTTCTAGGTCTAAACCTGCTGTTCGAAAGATCATAGGTCGAGGTCTAGATGCAAGTATTACTCTAACTGCAGCCCCTAAACAGCAACGACGATTTGTTTTCGTTTCTGGAGTGGCAGCTAATACTTCCCATCTTACACTGGTAGAGTATATTAAAGATAAACTTAATGTGAACTCTATCTGTTACAGGATCTTTTCCAACACACACAGCTCTGCGTTTAAAGTTGGTGTTTTTGAAAATGATTTCAATACTCTTTTTAACGAAGACGTTTGGCCTTGTGGTGTCTCAGTCAGCGAGTTTGTAATGTACAGTGGACGAACTCCATCTAGAAATTTTATTCGAGAACCTGCGAATCCAAACCAAACATAAACAACTTAAGCGTTTATTTTCAGAACTGCGGTGGCATAAAAACTAAGATTTCTAATATTAGTAATAATGTTAATTGCTCTTTTTTTGACATAATTATCTTAGTCGAGACATTTTTGGATCACAATATTTTATCCAGTGAACTCAATTTTCATGGTTATAGTGTGTTTCGTTGTGATCGTTCTTCGAATTCTAGTAATAAGGTTTGTGGTGGTGGTGTGCTCATAGCAGTTCACAATAAACTTGGCTCTTGTAGGCTAATTAGTACACGTGATACTATTGAAAACGTCTTCATTCAAGTTTGTAACACGATTATTGGTGCTGTTTACATACCACCTGATACTAATGTCTCAACGTATGAAGTATTTGGTAACATTATTGACAATGTCTGTGACTGCTTCCCACAGTCAAAACTTTTGATTTGTGGTGATTTTAATCTTCCTAAAGCTAAATGGGCTTATGATGGCATCAATGTAATTTCTTCTGATAACTCTTGCACTAAATCTCAGTCACTTAGCACTGCTTGTCGTTCCATGGGCTATTTCAATTTAATCAACTTCCTAATAGTCGTGGTTGTCACGGCATAAATTTGCTTACGACATAAAATAACCAGTCGAGTGGTTCTTCTCTCTTAAAGCAAGTGGCTCGCTAGCTGATTCAGTGGAGAGGGCGTGGATCAAACGTCTACTGGCACTGCAATAAGAGAGGGAGCAGGGATGGTCGTATTTGATAACTAGTATCATGGGGTTAAGTAGGGCGCCACCAGCTAAAACGTTCCGTATCGACTCACCTTTGATTTTACCAGCTGGGAATATGTCGAAGGTCACGAGTCGCACGAAAGGGAATCTTAATACTAATGAACACAAATAACTAGGTGCAAGGAACAGAATTATATAATAAAGGGCAACAAAACAACAAGATGACCAGAATATTGCCACTCGGTTGAAGTTAGACTCTACAGTATCGCTTTGAACGACTGGTGTGTGGCCAAAGCTCTTCAACGAGTGGTCGACTGCAATTACCACCGATTTAAAATATGTTGACGTTAATACTAAAGTTTGAATAGCAATAATGACGGGTGTACTCGGTACGATCTGGATCCGGACTAGTCGATGCCAAATGCGACCGAGGTAGAAGAAATTGCAGCCGAAGAAAACTACTAACTATTTGAACAATGAACAATAAATTACAATATTTATATACACACAATGATTAACAGTATTAGAAAGTTTGGGTGTTTTACCTTATTCGGTGATGTTAATCTCTCGAGTATTAAACCAATAACGATAACGATAATAACACGAGGCTGAACGGATGGTAACAATAAATAAAATAATGGTAAAGAACGCCACCACTGGCGGGGGAAAAAGGACTAAAACCTCTTCCCACGACGTTTTCTTGGATATTCAAAAATATGGCTTCCGCCTTTAAATCAATTATGGGTATTTGAGCTTTACTTCCCAAATCACTAAACCCAAATTAATCAGTTCTGAACTCCCAACGTGAAAACCAAAATTATTTTACAAATTCAAATTCACTCCCTGCGTATTACTTATTTATTTGACAACCCCAAAAATTAAAAAAAAAAAAACCTAAAAAAACTTAATCTGCCTAATACCCTGATTTTAAAAATAAAAATGCTCAAAATATCAGGACTCGTTCTTATCGGCCAACAAGAATTTCCCTAAAATTCTATTAGAGGGCGCGTAAAAATTTGGAAAGGAATAAAAAAAATTACTTGTGATTTCACTGAACATCACATGGTATTTTGTTGGATCTAGTCATTGCTAACTTCGTTGCTTTAATTTCTACATCATGTGACAATCTGTGTGATTCTTCTATCGATCATGAAGCATACGCTATTGATGTTCCGATTTGCAATTCAACTAAGGCTAATCTTCCAGTTGATAAATTTGTCTACGACTTCAAAGCTGCCGATTATGATAGTATCAATGATAGTCTGTTGTCAGTCGATTGGACTACCATCTGGGAAATAAGTGATATTGATAAGGTGGCTAATGAATTCTATTCTATATTATGGAATATTATTGATGCCCTTGTTCCTCTAAAAAGGATATGGACTTCGAATTATCCCGCCTGATTCTCAGTGTACTAGAAGCGCTGAAGACTATTTCGTGTTCAGCAATCTTCGTGACCAAGTTAAGCGGCTTCATTCCGAGCTTTATGCATTACATATTGCTAAAATTGAAGGTGATATCCATGCTTGCCCTCGTGCCTTTTGGAGGCATGTTAATAACTCTAAAAACACTAGAGGTTTTCCGGCTCGAATGTTCTTGGAGGACAACATTTCCAACACAGGTAAACATTGTGTAAACCTATTTGCGGAATATTTTTCGTCAGTGTATGCTGATCGGGACTTTTCGAACTACTCATTCTCCTCAGAAAACGCAATTGATTTTAATTTTCAAAATTTATCTGAAAGTATTATCTTTGACGCTATCCTTAAGTTGCCAGATAATCTCAATTCTGGTCCGGATGGTATTCCAGCATACCTTATTAAAAAGTGTTCGCTCTCGATGTGTGAGCCTATTTATAACATCTTCAAGTTGTCTCTGGACAGTGGCTGCTTTCCTCAAATTTGGAAAGAAAGTTTTGTTACTCCTATTTTCAAAAAAGGTGATCGAAGTGATATTTCTAACTACAGAGGAATCTCAATTCAATCTGCTATTCCCAAGATGTTAGATAAGCTGGTATCCGATCAATTAAGCTTCGCATACAAACACCTTATCGTCAAACATCAACACGGGTTCTTTCCGGGCCGCTCTACATCGACCAACCTGTTATCCTTTCTTTCATTTTGTCTCGAAGCATTTGAGGAACACAAACAGGTGGATACTATTTTTACAGATTTTTTAAAAGCATTTGATCGAGTCTCATTTGCTGCACTTTTGGCCAAACTCTACTCTCTCGGCTTCAGCTCAATCGTTTTACAATGGTTCAGCAGTTACTTGGTTGGTAGAACGCAAAGGGTTAAGATCGATAACTTTTTATCTACAGTTATCCAGGTTTCATCTGGTGTTCCGCAGGGGTCTCACCTTGGTCCAATTCTATTTTTATTGTTTATCAATGATATTAGCAAAGTTCTATCAAATTCCTTCTTTTTGTTGTTTACCGATGACCTGAAGATTTTTAGACTAATTTGCTCCACCAGGGACTGTCTACTTTTGCAGCAGGATCTTGTCAATTTGAACAGCTGGTGTGTATCTAACAAACTGGATTTAAACTTTGGAAAGTGTTCGGTTATCTCCTTCACTAAAAGTCAAGGTATAATTTTCAGGTATTGTTTAAATGATATGGAATTAAATCGCGTTACCGAAATTGATGATCTCGGTGTACGTTTGGATGTTGGCTTATCATTCAAGGGTCACATTTTAAACATTTGCTCCAAAGCCTTTCGTATGCTCGGTTTTATTCGGCGTCAATCGGTACATTTCTCTGCTGATACGGTAAGGCTTCTGTACTTTACTCTTGTCAGGTCGCATCTGGAGTATGCGTCGTGTGTCTGGACTCCGCACTATCAAATTTCCATAAAACAACTTGAGCGGGTTCAACACAAGTTTTTTAAATACCTGCACTTTAAACGTGGGCTCTCGGCTGACGATTTTTCTGATGCTGAGTGCCTTTTATTTTGTCGGACAAAGTCATTGGTTGATAGGAGATTTGTCGCTGACCTATGTTTCTTGCATGGGCTTTTTAGTGGTAGGATTGATTGCCGGATTCTATTGGATAAGCTACATATTAGGGAACCCGAAAGATTCACACGATCAAGGAGGATGTTTGTAATCAAACACCATTCTACTAACTATGGACTGTTTAGCCCTTTTACTCGAATGGCTCGTTTTGCCAACTGTTTGAATGGCAAGGGAATCGTCGATTTGTTTAGCCAACCTCTGGCCAACTTCAAGACGATGTTGAATGACTTGGACATTGCTGCAACTGGTGCTTATGATTTAATATAATCTACTTTTTGTATATGTATGTTTTTTTATTTTTTATATCTTTGTATTTAGTTGTAAAATGGTTTTATCCGTGAAATAAATAAAATAAATAAAAATAAAACAAGCAACTTACAGTACTGCTATACTGACCAAAATGACAAATTATACTGACCAAAATTCGATTTAATACTGACACTTAAATATTTATACCAACCATAATATTATTATTATACTGACCATTTATTTTAAAACATACTTGACCATTTAATGATAAAAATACCGATCAAAAAATTAGTTGTCAAATTTTTTAAGTATAATTATGGATTAATAGTTACTCAATTTCTTCATGCAAAGTAACAATAAATTTGAATCAATAAAAGTTAAATTCCTTTAAGTACAGATTGCTTTTCCAGAACTGAAAAATAAAAGACAATCAATAATCAAGATCAATATACAGGTTGAATGAGAGCACACGTATCAGCAATTGTTTTCAAAAACGGCTAGTTGTAGAGAGTTGGGTTACAAAAATTTATTATAAAAGCCGTAATAAAGAATCGAAAGGCGATATTATTATTTCTCGGAAAGTTACGAAAATGGTATCGTTGAAAAGACCTAAGAAATAAGCAAGTTTTGTAGGAATAATTATTTTATTACTCCCACCTCTTTTAAGTAATGTTCGATTGCATACGGGTGAATGAGACCACCCGTATCAGCATTTTGTTCAAAAACGGTAAGTCATAGAGAGTTAGGTCAAAAAATTTATCAAAAAATCCGCAATAAAGAATCAAATGGTAATATTCGATTCAGAACTCCAGAATTTTAAATGGCACAAATTCAATCAAATATAACTTAAAAGGGGTGGCAGTTATAAAATAACTTTTCCTATAAAACTTGCTTATTTTTGCAAGATCTTTTCAACAATATCACTTTTGACCTATGGTGCGATTTAAAATTCTGGAGTTCTGGAGTTTCTGGAGCAAATTACTCGGGATGCCGACCTTTCCGAGAAATAAAAATATCACCATTCTATTCTTTATTACGACTTTTTTCATAAATTCTTTTGACCAAACTCTCTACGACCTGCCGTTTTTGAAAAAAATTGCTGATACGGGTGCTCTCATTCACCCTGTATAGCATGAACATAGAAGTAGAACAGAACTACTACTATGTTTATGATCTATATTCTATAGCATGGACTTAGAAGGTTCGGACCCGCATCTCCTTATATATTAAGATGCGCTGTAAACCTATCTAATAATTAAGTTCAAATGGCTGATTATTATCAGTTCAACCTATAATATGAAAATAAAGCAATATCGTATTGTAGTGTAAGATAGCAAATATATTACTTATTGAAAATAGAAACGTAATTTTAAATTTTTTATTAGTTGCAACATCTTTTGTAACATCCTTTAAATTAATATAATATATTACTTATTAAATAGTTTAGTTTCAAATGAATATTTTCAAACAAAAGTCTGCGCCATCTA
Organism: Rhagonycha lutea; assembly: GCA_958510855.1. Classification (NCBI taxonomy): domain Eukaryota; kingdom Metazoa; phylum Arthropoda; class Insecta; order Coleoptera; family Cantharidae; genus Rhagonycha; species Rhagonycha lutea. The sequence goes on from OY294042.1 coordinate 18,753,737, forward strand.
ATATACTAGCTTAAAACACATATACGCTTAAGAGCACGTGCGACTAACAGCAGTCTGGTCTCAAAACGCTCCGGCCAATAAGAACGAACTAGCGTCGCGCGCATTCGTTTTAAATTTGAAGGGCCCTTTAAAAATCATGTTTCAACAGATGGCGTGCCCTTAAATATTAATCTTTTCTACTTATCTTTTCACCAATACAGAATTCCAAAAATTTTTAAAAGTCATATGAATAAACGATAACTAATTTAGGTAATGAGGAAGTTTGAGCTTCCAATGTTGAATATTTACAAGTATATTCCAAAAAGATATTCATATTTGAAAATATTGAATATTTTTAAAAATATTTAACTTTCAAAGTTTAAACTTTCTCATCAGCTAAATTAGTTATCGTTTATTCATATGACTTTTATAAATTACTAGCTGGAAGGCCCATCCACGGACGGGCAGTTCGCCAAGGTTGAAAACTTGATTGTTTTCCAATTTTAATTATGGTTTTCTGAGCGGGTGAACAGGTGTGCGGTAGCCAACTGTACATCTGGCTGGTTTATTCCCTGAACCATATAGTTATTTTTATGGATATGGTTCGACCCAGGAATGTTGGTTATCTTGTTTCCACCTGTGATAACCTTTATTCCTGCGTTGAACCATCTGTGGCATCCATTTTTAATGATGTTGGAATTTCGTTTTTGGGTTCACCATTGCCGTATGAGATCAATGGAGAGGGCAGGACTGATCAACATTTATTTATCCCCAGCTTCACCGCAGTTTTGCGTCCTTGATTAAGAAGTGGTGTGATAGGTTTGTCACTTTGGCCGTCTCCTTTGACGATTTATCCGTACTTTTTGGGAAGACATGCGAGCTCCATTCCAGCATGGAGGGATTTTCTGTAGCAGCAGTAGCGTGAGCCTATACCACTATTCCATCTCTAGTGATTAGGACAGCACCAACGACGCAGGATGGCTAGAAAACCATTAATTAGTTTTTTGTGGAAGCGCATTTAGGAGATTAGCTTTTCTTAATTAATTACATCGTCATTGAGATGCTATAATACCGTTCGCAGGTGAATTGATTCTTGTTTAATTGTGCATTTTTTGTTATTTTTAGCTTTTCACCTGAAACTCAGTTTAAACGATGAACCATTAATATTCCAGAGGTTCCAAAAGAATTGAGATGTTGAATCGGACGGATTGAGGTGCAAGAGTAAGTTAGAAAGCAATTGCTGTATTTAATTTTACTTGATGATATTATCTCTTGCGAATGTGTTATTTGCAGTCAATTTTACTAACGTTTTTATGTCTGCGTTGGGCAATCTCCTGGATGCGCGAATTATTTTTGTGAGTTGTCTTCACATTGCAATTCCTCTGTATTTTATTTTTTATTTGATTGTCCCAGGGTATCCCTTCAGGGTATCCTGGATTTCATTTGATTTGTTGTATGTTTTGTGTCTCCTATTGGAGTTTTGGAATCAAATATTGTGAACCCCATCTTTTAATAAACTTTGTTTTTTAAATAAAACCAACTCTTGTTTACTTCCGTGCTTTATTTAGAGGACTGGCGCCGGGAAGATTTTTTTTCCTTAGTTAGTTGCTAATTGATCGCCTGACCCACAACGGAAGAACCCGCGAACCGCGTCCGCGCGACCCATGCTCTGGCACTGGACGGGGGTGTAATCCTTTAGCTGGCCTGTCTGCCATTCCATTCCTAGATCAGCGGGGCAAGTGACCCAAATAAGAATAATTGAGTCAACCGAACATAATAAAGTTCATCACAAGGGAAGTGTAGTAGTGTGTTGATCGTAACAAATTCGCTCCTTTATTTACAACATTTGGTCTAACTACTTAAGGCGTTAAATATTCACCTCCTATGATTCTAGAGGCTCACATTTTGAATCATTACAATATGTTACTGTGTAGGACCGAAATTAGTGAATGTCAACATTCGCCGGTGAATGTCTACAAATACCAAATGTCTTGGTGAAAGATCGAACATGTGTTAATTTTAATATACGTTCGAACTTTCACTGGTATATGTCGACAAACACAACTGAGCTTCGGTGAATGTCGAGTATCGTCGACAATCGACTGCGGTATTGGAAGAAGTAGCATAATATCATATTCTTCATATTTTTTTAACATTTGGTGCCCCCGCTATATTGCATTCGGATAATGGTAGAGAGTTCAGTAATCGAGTCATATCTGAACTATGAGCTATGTGGAAAAATGTTAAAAGAGTGCACGGAAATCCTCGTCACAGTCAAACACAAGGCTCAGTCGAAAGAGCCAATCAGGACATACAGAATATGTTAACTGCATGGATGCAAGATAATGATTCAAATAAATGGTCAGAAGGTTTGCCGTTTGTCCAATTCGCCAAAAACACAACATATTGTTACGTTAAAACCCTCTGTTGTTTTAGGGGTTCCTCCTGAACCCTAATTTATTAATTGGACATCTTATGTAGCTTTGGGTTTCAACGGTTTGGTACCGTAATTACTCTTCGTCGGGGGATTTAGTACAACTTACAATAAAACATGTCTTCCACAATATGCATTTAATTACTATTATTAATAAAACATTACAATGAATAGAGGCGCAAGTGTAAGTTGGTCGGTCTATTAAATATTCTTAAATTATTCATACCCTACGATGATCGGTACGGCGTACCAGGGAGGCGACATTCTTCTGTTGATTTCGCTTGGCTGGCGGATGTCTCTGCTGATGAGGCTGATGTTGCTCGCTGATCCTCACCAATACTGTCAACTTGGGAAATGTTATCTTGTCATTTCGAAATTGTTATAAATCAGCATTTCTTTTAATTATTAAGTTTACTGAACTTTGGGGTTGTGACTATATCACGAAGGAATACGCCAGAGTCCATATGAAGCTATGTTTGGAGTTAAACCAAAAAGGGGGATAGCATCGTCATCTCTCCCTCGCGGGCAAATTGAAAACATTGACACCGAAAAACAGCTAGAAGCTTATGTTAATACTTCTGAAGAAAGTTTGGGTAGTGACCATATTAATGACCATGTGTCAGATGAAAGCGACGTGGATAACCAAAATACCATTGGAGCGCAGACTGACCCACAACCTAGCACGTTTTCATCTCAAACATTGACTGAACAACACGAGCTAATATCTTCAAAACGAGTAGCCGCAAAAGAGAATCTTCTATTTCAAGCAACAAAAATGTTTTAGAAATAAGTTTCCTCCGGCCCAAATTGGCGATATCGTAAGAATTCAAGTCCCTGATGTCGACCGTGGTCGTACAGGGTGTCCCGTCAATTCATCGCGGGCAATTCATCGCGGTCAATTCATCGCGTGATATTATCGTAATTGATCTACTATTGATCACAATTTTTTATACCGCCTCAAGAATGCCCACACTGAAAATATTTAATTTTAAGAATTTTGAATTTTGATTTTCTTCGAGGTTCTTCTTCTTCTTAGCCTGTGTTCATCCACTCCTGAATGTAGGCCTCTCTCATTTTTCTCCATTCTTCCCTATCTGCTGCTTTCTGGAACCACTCCCGTCCCGCTATTCGCTTTATGTCGTCTAACCATCTTTTCTGGGATCTTCCCACGCTTCTTTTAGACGTTCTTGGGCGCCAATGTGTGGTTTTGTATGTCCATCTTTTGGGATCATGCCTTGCCACGTGTCCCACCCAATTCCACTTTAATTGGGATATTCTGCCTATTACCTAGGGGACTTTTGTTCTTTTTCGGATTTCTACTAATCTTATCCTATCCCTCAACGAAATACCAAGCATGGCTCTTTCCATTGATCGCTGCATGACTCTCAATCGATTCGCATTTGTTACCGTTATCGCCATGGTTTCCAGGCCGTATGTGGTGACAGGTAGAATGCATGCGGCATATACTTTTCTTTTTAACTTTATTGGAACATCTGTGCTTTTTAGGATGTATCCCAACCTTCCAAAAGCGGCCCAACTCTGTCGAATTCTTCTGCTTATTTCAGCAGCTTGGTTATCCTTCCCCAACTTTATAAGATGTCCGAGATATACATATTCGTGCACATTGTCTATGTTATGACCATGTATCTCTATGTTGACTTCACTTTCACTAAGTACTTTGGTCTTGTTTGGGTTAATTTTCATGCCCACAAGTTCAGATGCTTCGCTCAACTCCTTTAGCATAGAAATGAGTTCTTCAGCGCTTGTGGCTATGATCACTATATCATCTGCAAAACGCAGGTGGCTCAAATATACACCATCGATATTAAATTTATGCTCTTTCTTCCCCATGCAAGTTTCTTGAATATATCTTCCATTGCCAGAGTGAACAGCTTTGGCGATATTGTATCTCCCTGTCGAATTCCCCGCTTGACAGGAATTTTGTTGGTAGTCACATCTTCATTTATTCTTACATGTAGTGTAGTATTCTGGTATAATATACCTATAGATTATAAGGTTTGAGTATCTGGAATCTATTCTTGCCCCGTTTAGTGCTTTCGAAACAGCCCAGGTTTCTATTGAGTCGAACGCCTTATGATAGTCAACAAATGCCAGGTAGAGTGGGATGTTACGGAATCCGGCTTGTTCGACAGGTTGGTAGAAGTCAAATTTGTTGGTTAGACGGTTTGTTATAATTTTTGTTAGTAATTTGTACAAATGCGATAGCAGGCTTATTGGTCGGTAGTTTTCTATGTTTGTCTTGTCGCCCTTCTTGAACAACAGGATGACCTCTGAGTTTTGCCACTGTGTTGGTATTCTTCCTTCCTCGAGACATTTATTCAGCAACACTTTCATGGATTCCATGCACTATTGGTTTTCCCCCGGCTTTCAGCATTTCAGTGTTGATTCGGTCTTCCCCGCATGCTTTTTTATTTTTCATTTGATTTAGTGCTGCTATTTGTGACGTGGTTTTTAAATACGCCGACTAAAGGCAATATTAGTTAGGAATATTAGGTTTTTAAATTAATTTTGTACTAAAACTTAGAGATTGTACCTCGTATTTGTCAAAAAGAAATAACGTATTTGTTCATCGAGTCATAAAATAGTAGAATTTATGGGACTTTTAAATTAAACTTCATAATTATTATTTTAAGTAAAATAATACTATTTTCTTACATGCAGCTGAGAACAATAAAAAACGCGGCAAGCTAACTATGAGAGTATCGGAAAGGCATTTTACGTTAGTATTGACCTCGGTATTTATTGTTTTTCCCAAGAAAATAACAAAGAACGCAGCTGTGGATTAAGTCATATAGGTAGACATAGCTTTGGGATCGCGGCGTCAAAGTATACCGACGTAATGTGGTGCCACAAAGTCGCCTAAAAAGTTACCACAAAACACGTATGAGCATTAGTCAAAAACTATTAATCGTTTTTAGGAACATATTAATTTTAAGTGTGGGAGTAAGCCAGAATTGCGTGAGAACGAACGGAACGGAGAAAGACCATTGGTGGGTCCCTTTCTTATGTGGTCGTGGCTTAACGTTAACAATTGGGGATAAGACAGGCAGACAAATCACTCGCTGATTGCCAAGTGTAGAATCAACACCTAGTGATTGTACAGGGTGATCATTAAACAAATAACATCTAAGTTTTCGGGTCAAAAATAGTTAAAGATTCGACGGTCAATACTTATAAAAATTATTTTATAAGTATCGAATACACCAAGAACATCTTATCGGTAGTCGGATCAAAAGTAATATTAGGAATTATTAGTGAATAAAGACATTATTTTATGTGTTAAAATAGTGAAGTTCGTTAGTAAACGGGTGAACTTATCACGTTTTATAGTTTAAAAGTGTGTAAAGCCGATCGTTAATTATATTTATTGAGAACATTTAGAGTCTGGGAGAATCGAAGTTATTAAGTTTTTAGTCATCAAGAATAATTAGAAAATTAGTTCTCGATGCAATTTTAACGCGAAGTAGCGGGATTATACTGTTTAAGGTGAATTAAATGTTTATTTCTGAACCATCGACGTAACCCAGGGGTGCAAGTAAAGCGTACCTTGAGTTCAGATACTTTTAAGTCCTTCGTTTCATCAAAATTCTGATCTAAAGTTCATTAGGAATCCACATAATTACGTGCGTAATATTATAATTTAAACGACGTAAAATCACCGTAGTGATTAATTTGGTTAAGTAAAAATAATCAAAAGAATGAACATTATTGTGCGAAGAGGCGCGTATTTTTATAAAGTTATAAAGTTGGGAGTTCATTCATACTATACACATTTAAATTAATAATTCTTGTGAAACCATCATAAAGTTCAACACCGTGTTTAACATCTTTGTGGCCAAGGAGCCGTTTCATCAATCAAATCAAGGATCGACAACTATCAAATCTATTGTAGTCAAGGAATATCAATCAGGAGTGAACAATTGTGTAAGACACCTGTAATCATCAATAGTAAGTGTTTTAATTTGTTATTATCAAAAACGCATAATTTTCAAGAATCGGTGTGAAGTTTATTTATTTGTTGTTAGGTTATTATAAAGTTTGCATAATTTTATTCAAGTTTTATACTAATTTCGTTACGTATATTTCATTAGAAATATATGGATGCGAGTAGCTGACGAAATCTTTGCTTTAAGTTCAGAAATTAAAGAATAGGGTTGTAATCCAAATCGTCATAAATTTAGTTATTAACTCTAGTTTTGCCTATGGTAAATTTGGGATTTTATTGAAATTAATTGAATTTTAATTTGATAAATGATAAGCATTGATAACATAAATTATATCAATATTCATAAGTACAAAGATTAATTCGGTCAGTTACTCAAATTATTTAAATTATTATTGTCAAAATCATTATTTTATTAGAACTAAGAAAATTTAGCTTTGCATCGAGCTCGAATAATTTTGATAGGTTTTATTATTAAGATCGATAAATGCTTTCGGCATTTGATGTAAGTAAGTCTGTATTTTGAAGTTTTATTATATGTATTTGTTTTACAGTTTTCATTTGTTTTTATTGTCGTTACGTAACTGTGTTACGAGGTTTATTTTTCAGGATATTCCATATTGTGAGGCTCAATAGATTTCCGATAGTCCATCGTCCCTTGACAATTTACATTCAATATTTTCACTAAGTAATTTTTATTTATTGCATACAAGAAATATTAATTCAATGACATCAGCCGCGCGTGGATAAGAGGAGATAAACCGTGTTCTCTGTTGCACAGTTTACCGATCCAGGCAATTAAAATCAGTAGCGTGCCGGAATTAATTAAACAGGGTGGCGCCATTCGTAACCCCCAACATCGGGTTATAAGTCGAGCATTGTAAATAGTATTAGTGACACTTCGCCATTGCACTTTTTCCCGTAATTTTAGTTAGTGAAGAATCTACGCCGATCAAACCCTGAGTTAGCTGATCGCCTTCCTAAAAGTGTCGAAACCTTTATTACGTGATTGAGGGAAAAGGGCGTAGTGTGAAATTAGCACGTAATATATTATCTGTCTTATTTATTTCAGGTATGTCTTCTGATCCCACGTTCATGACTACTGTGCCTTGGTTTACTTGCCTTGGCTTACCTTGCCTTGGCTTACCTTGGTTTACTGGTTGTCTTCGAGGTATCTGTATATAATTTATCTCTATAATTAATAAATATTTTGATAAAAAAAAATATATTTTACTCTGGTAGGTGTAAGGTGCTCGCTATAGGCGAATTAAAGGGGGGGTCAATTTCTTTTACAAATATAGCATAATATGATATGGTAATTAAAATTTGTTAATATTTATTTATTTTGAAAATAATTAAAAAATTAGTTTTTTATAGTCATAGTTATAATAGTATATATTGACGTAAAACAATCCAGCCCCCAACTTTTCTTAAAACTTTTCAAAAATAATTTAATCGAGCCGCTGAATTATCTTCCGAACATACGCCGCGGCTTGCTCATCGGTTCCAAAATTTTTATCACCACTTTACGCGTGACCTTCTAATAATATTAAACAAATTCCACTTTCAAATTTCAAATAATAATTTCTTCAAATTAATGATCTCTAAAATAAAAACACTTTTCAAATCAACAGTATTTATTTTTCTTTCACAATTATTCAAAAATTTACTCTTTTCAATATAATTAACCAAAATTCGCAACCTGCCCGCACGGCGGTCAAAGTGCGAGTTCCCATTATCTCTCATTTTAACAATACCAACTTATTTGTACAAATATTTTCCCCATCCAATTTTATTGTCAATTGGGGCTCAAAAAAATACGACAACTCCCCTCCATAACAATTTGGAGACGGACGTAGTACGACGCCCAGTTGTTATGTACCATGTCGTTCCAATACTCAGGTACAATTGACAATCAAACTCCTTCTGGGACTCTCCCCTCACCTTCTAAGCTTTCTGCTACCTACTATTTACAATAAACTCAAAATATAAAAATGTTAACCTAAAAAGCGTACTCCGGTTTCATCTGTCAGGTTACATCTAATTTACATCCCTGAACAAAATCTTCACAATCGTCAAACTATGAGATGCCATCTTCCATAGACTTAAATTCCTGAAAAAGATTTTAATTACTTCCAACTGTTCTCCAAGCTTTGGACCAAGTTCCATTCATTTCATTTAAATTTTCCAAACATCTTGTCTTAAATTTTCTCTTAGTAATATTTTCTTCCTTAAAATTTGATCTTCTTTCGTGGTTTAACAATCAGCACATGGATCTTCTCGTATTTTTCTGTTACTTCATTTTTTCAATCTAATCAGCATTGGCTTCCTTTATTGAATCCTTTACTACTACAGTTTTAATTCTTCATAATTATTTACTAACTTCATTATCTTCTTAATCAATTTCATAATAATAACTTTTCCATTAAATAATATCCAAAAATACTTTTCATTAACCACTTCCAATCTCAAACTCTTTCATCATCATCCAATTTCCTTAACAAATCTTCCATTTAACTTTTACTTTTTTAAACCATAAAATTTCATTTCCTTCATAGTAACAAATTCTGTTTATAAAAACCAATCCTGACAATTCTTTCCATAATTATTTACTTTGAAACACGATCTAATTTTATGTCGTTAATTGTTTTAAATTCCACTTTTATTTAATTTCATGTTCTTATTTTGAACGAAGTTTTATTTTTTAAAGAAAATTTTATTAATGTTTGTAATCACGAAAGTTTTAGTTTGTTTTGATAAATTTAAATTTTATAAATCGACTTAATTTTATTCCATTTTTCGTTGTTATTTTATTTCAAACATTAAGCGTGCATTTCTTCGATTATTTATAGTGCAGGTGATGATAGCGTTCTCATATCGTTTTCTTATTCTTTTCCAAATTCATGTCCGGTCGTCTTAAATTTTTATTTTCCCATTTTATCTTTATTCATTGGGGTGAGTTGTCCTCGTTAGTTAATTTCCAACGTACTCGGCGATAAGACCATTTTTCTACAGGAAGCTCCTGCATTTTCACTACCGCAAGCTTCTCTTTCTTAATTTGAAAACTTCCAAAATTTTCCTTCCTTGTAATTTTACTTTTTATTTTCTTAAAACTTCTTTCGATTTTGGAAAACCATTTCATTTTATTAGACGGTATGACGTCTTCGTCCGCAATAGCTTCCTCCAAACTATCCTCCCTTCCTGAATCGGGAGCACTTTCCATTTCAAAATTTAATTTGTTAGAATTAATTTTTAATTCCATTTCACTTATAATTTTCTTCGAGTAATTTTGTTTCTTTAGCCAATTAAATTTTCTTGTGGCTTGCAGCCTCTTCCATTTTCTTCTTCTTACTTCCCTACGTGAATAAACTAGGACTTTCTTAATAGTGGCGCCTACACCACATTTTTCATTTTCTTCTGCTGGGATTTCTACCCCCTCGTTTGAATAAACTTCAACCAGGACTTCATTATCAATGTCGCCTTCGACATTGTCTACTAGGGTTGCTACTACCCCCTCATTCACGATAACTTCAATCACCCCAACTTCTTTTATGTTTTCAATTTCTTCAAATTTAAATTCTTCTATTTTAAAATTTTCCACAACCAGGATTTTTTCGATAGGGTATTCTTCTAAAATTAGGGCTTCTACTTCTTCCCATTTTACGATTATTTCTTTTTCTACACCCATCTCAATTTTTTCAACTGCAGTTTCTTTTTGTTTTTCTTCAAAATTTTTAATTTCCTCCTCCAGGACTTTTTTATTTGCAATGTCGCCTGTGACATTATCTTCCTTCACTTCTTTTATCGTTTCATTTTCTGAGATAATTTCTTTTAATTTTATTTCTTCCGTTTTGTTAACTTTATCTTCTTTTAATTTTTCAAATTCTTCCTGCAGGACTTCTTTATCTGCAATGTCGCCTGTGACATTATCTTTTTCCGTTTCATCTTTTCTAATTTCTTTTTCCAATTTTTCAACTTTAATTTCTTCCCATATTTCTTCTGTAACTTCTTCCAGTTTTAGGACTTTTTCTCTAGTATCGCCCATACGACACCTTCTCTTATTTCTTTCATCCTCTTCTTTTAAAACTATTCTCCTTAACTTCTACCAGTATCTATTCTGGTCTTCTTGCAATTTTGCGTAATGTTTTTCCAATTTTCTCTTTCTTTCGTCATGACCTCCGGTCGCTTCCCAATTCATTTCCCAATAAAATTTTTCCGTTTTTCTCTTCATTTCTTCCCTATATTCATCCTCTAGCCTCATCCTTTCCTCGGAAATCCCTTCCGCCATTCTTACCATCATCCATTGATATAATTCGTCACTTGACTCTTCCATGATTGTTATAATTTTGCCTTTTATACGACTCCAAATTATCTCAGGGTTAAGGTCGGTTCAATTTGTGACATTTATTTCCATCAAAATTATCCAAATTAGATCCAAAAATGTTCACCAATTATGTCCCATGTTAGGGTAGCCAAGATGACGTAAAACAATCCAGCCCCCAACTTTTCTTAAAACTTTTCAAAAATAATTTAATCGAGCCGCTGAATTATCTTCCGAACATACGCCGCGGCTTGCTCGTCGGTTCCAAAATTTTTATCACCACTTTACGCGTGACCTTCTAATAATATTAAACAAATTCCATTTTCAAATTTCAAATAATAATTTCTTCAAATTAATGATCTCTAAAATAAAAACACTTTTCAAATCAACAGTATTTATTTTTCTTTCACAATTATTCAAAAATTTACTCTTTTCAATATAATTAACCAAAATTCGCAACCTGCCCGCACGGCGGTCAAAGTGCGAGTTCCCATTATCTCTCATTTTAACAATACCAACTTATTTGTACAAATATTTTCCCCATCCAATTTTATTGTCAATTGGGGCTCAAAAAAATACGACAATATACTCGTAGTTATAGTATAAGTTATAGAAATCAACTTCGTAAGTGGGTGACAGATTACCAACCAAAAATAAAATTGCTGTGGAAATATAGTAATAATAGTCTAATACCAGACCGCGATGATTGGACTCATCCCCCCCCCCCCCTAGTTGCATCTATGGTGCTTGGCGACGTTTCTGTATTCGTCTGTCGCGTAACTTCTTTTTAAAGAAAAAAAAAAGGTACTCCGTACATACACGTGCTCCGATCTATACGGATAGCTTCCGATCGAACACAAGCACGGTTAATTTGTTGCTTTACTGTTTATTATTTTCGGCGGCAATTTCAAGAGTGCCACCTGTTACCTTTTTAAAGTGTATACTAACGAAGCTATCGAAATTTGGTTAAATGTGGTGGCACCGTCATTATCGATGATTTATTTTAAGAGATGAACTATTTTAGGCGATGAATTGTCGCGCGCGATGAATAGACGCGCGCGATGAATTGACGCACATGATGAATTGACACCGGCAATGAATTGACGCGCGCGATGAATTGACGCACGCGATGAATTGACGCCGGCGATGAATTGTCGCGCGCGATGAATTGACGCGCGATGAATTGACGTAGATTCGTCGTACAGACCCCCGAAATGTGTTAGCGGTTGTTGTTGAAATAGAGGACTCAGACTTTTATAAATTAGCAAACAAAAATTTGGGTTTTTCTTTCGTTGTCTAGGGGTAAATAAAAGAAAACGCACCGGTTAAACAAATCAAACAATTTAATAATTAACACACAATTAACACAAATCTCAACGTAACTTCAGGGTCGAACTCTTCTTATCGACTGCAGAACGTTGGTCTCTCACAACGTTAAGCCAAATAAATTTGGTTAAGCCTACTTGGCTGGCGCGTGGAGACATCTAGCGGCGTGGACTTGTACATAACTTCAATCCAGTGGCGTAGCTCGGATATTTTCCCACAAAAATGGTACCTTGAAGTATCTTTTGACCCATAATCATTTCGTAATTTGTAATGAAAAGTTACTTTCCATGGATGAGGTTTCAATTCAAGAAATGTCGTTAAGAGAAGCAGCTTCTGCTAATTCAAAAAGTGGAGCGCAAGGCTATACACGTTGTAACTGCAAAAGGAAGTCTAAATGCAGCTGTAAAAGCAAGGGCCTTTTGTACAATTCGAAGTTGCTACGGTTGTAAATTCACCTACCGAGTTTGGTCCTTCCAAAATTTTGAATCATGTTTAATTGTACAGAAAACTTCCTTGCAACCTCTATTGTTATCGATTAGAGGTCAGTACAGGTACGATTTTTGGTATTCTTGAACTAAGTCACCTGACGTAAGTGAAGGGAGAGAGGAGAATTGATAAGAATTTTTGTGGTTGCACGATTTTTAACAACAAATTTTTCAAGAAGGTTTTTTTTTACACAGACGTTTGGTGTTTGTGAAATTTTTATCGAACGGTTTTGTTCGAACCAATTATTTTGGGATTATATTTCACACCACCTTTGGATGATTCTGCCCATATTTATCGGCTCTTTGAAGCAAGTTTTCGTATTGGGAGTGTCTTTGGCTTCATACTGAAGGAGTGAAACGTTTCTAGTGTAATTTACCGGATGAAAAGTGTACGCACATTCTTTTCTCATTTCTTTTATTACCCTCGAACACCTGAAGGTAAATTTTACATGTTTTCTTTTTTTTTTTGGTGAGGTTATTTGATGATAATTTTCTTCCGTGTAGGGTGTCAGTTTATTATTGGTATTATTTCGTTGGCCCGTTTTTGATTTCCATAACGCCTCGCCAGCTTACCGATGTTGTATGTTGTTGTTTGGACTGTCTACAGTTACCAGAAGGTCCACACCTGTAATTGTATCGTTGGAGTGACGGCCTCACTCTACTATCACCTTGATCTGGCTGAGATTTCTACAGCTACCTTTTGTTTGACGGCTACGACCAATATCGTGTACAACTATTCCCTATCAGCCCCAATCAATCCACACAACGACCGGGTCACCGTGGGACTACACCTGAACGAGCGAATCTGTAGTAACTGTTTAATTATTTTTTATATGTTTATGAACTATACTCATACCTGCGAGCTTATATTGGGTCACTCCCTTGCCACCCCTTTGTATATTTTATTTCAGAATTATTTGTTTGAACAACTGTGGTTATTGCCCAGTGACGTGTGTACTAACTGTGCACCTGGTATAGCTATACGGGGTACAAAAGTGACGACAGTCATTTTTATTACTTATTTGTGCAATTTTATAGCTGTTTACGATTTTGATATTGGTAAGGGCAAGCCCACTATTTCGACGCGGTACTGTACTTTTGTGTTAAATATAATTTGAATTTTAGCGAGGCTTTACTCTCCGCCACTCAAAGAGATTCGCCAGATTCTCCCTCCTTTATTCTTGTACGCCCAATTTTAGTAGTTTACAGCGGCTACAATAGCGACTATTTACAGGGTGTCAAACTACGTGGCGCTCAAAATCACATCCTTGGCAGCCTTGCGTATAAAAGCACCACTACCGGCACTTACCCCTATAACGTACACCTACCATCTAGAGAAAAGTTTGGCGATCTCCTATTACATCTTTTCGTGCCCTATCGAGCTAGCCAAAGGGGCATAACATCTTTATTTTACCATACTACCAGTCGCCCTGAGGTAGACTGGAGGTGCAAGCTGCATCGACTTGCCGCAAGGTCAAAGCGTGGCAAAGTGCCATGGTAGTTTAAGTTGTTTCAATAAATAAGATTGTCATACATTTTCTTGTTCTTTTTTATATTCTTTATATTATATTCATTATATTTTTTGTAATTTTTACATAAATTAATATGTATGTGTACGTTTCTTAATAAATATAACCAATAGAGTTTTATTGTTGTTTTCATTTATTAAAAAAATGTTTCTTTTCAACATACACCATGAGTGCATGGTGAATGCCGACATTCGCCGGTGTAAGATAGAAATAATGATATTCGACCGATATTTCGAACATACGCCAAGCAACTTAGAGAATGTTGACATTTACCGGATTTCGGTCTTTCACAGTAACATATTATGTTATAAACCCCCTTTCCATATTTTGTTCACTGTCGTTTTTGTCGTATGAACCGTCTAATTTGGAGCACCCGTAAGGACCCCATGTAAGAGCCTTTTGTGCTTACATTGTAAATCGCCATTCGCTCAAAGTGTTCCATGGAGGAAGGCGATTCACTGTCAAATATTTATAAATTATTATTTGATGTGATGCAATTTCCTGTTGGTAAACATTAATTACTACAGGTAGTGTGAATGAAAAACTGAACGATTTTAAATTGAAATGTCACCAATAACAGTTATTATTTAAACAAAATTTATAGTATGCCAAAGAGTAGGTGATATCAACTTACCTATGTCAATTTTGTTTTTTTTTTCTAATGTTAGTTACAATCATGGTGTTAACTAAAGAGCAACAGATCACAATTTTTAAGCTTTTAGAAAAACAGTGCAGTTTTACTGAAATATAGAAAAGGTATAAAGATAAGAAATTTTGTGTTTCGAAAGGTATACTCTCTAGTTACAAGAAAAATGATATCCCAGAACATAAACTCAAAATTCTGAAGAAAGGCAGCGGCAAAAAGCCAACTCTGACAAATCGACAATTATCGAATTTGAAGAAAATGGCATTAAAAACAAATCCCCGACACTACAACATATGGCAAAACATTTCAAAACATCTAAGTATATCATTCGGTATAATTTAGATAAAATATTAAACCTGAAATTAATGAAGAAGCCGAAAAGACATCACATTTCTGCAGAAACGATAATAAAAAGACACCAGCGTTCACTAGGGTTATATCGCTTATTAAATTGTAATAAATGGAAAAAATATATCACTGTCGATGAAGCATGGTTCCATCTAACAAATGCTGATGGCCAACAAAAATTTCAATACTTGAGCCGCGAGCAGTCGGCAAGAGAATTGGACGTATTCACAAAACAGTCTCATGCAAAGGGAGTTATGGTGTTCATGGGAATATCGAATTATGGAACCACAACGCCAATTTTTGTTGAGCCTGGTGCTAAAATTAACTCGGAATATTATATTAAGAATTGTTTGAAACCACTTTTGACTGATGCAAAAAGGTTATATCCTATTGGCGATTGGATATTTCACCAAGACTCTGCACCAGCGCACGCTTCTAAGAAGACTTTGAATTTTCTTAAAGAGAACGGCATATCTGTTATTCATCCGAATATATGGACGCCATCATCACCGGACCTTTCACCCTGAGATTATTTTTTGTGGGGATATTTAAAATCTCAGTTAAATAATTCAAAAGTTGAAACCATAGATCAGCTTAAAAAACTAATAAAACGTGAGATATCAAACATTCCTCTGGAGATGATACAAAACTCGCTACAATCTTGGCCAAAACGTTGTCTTCAAGTATATAAGAATCAAGGACAACATATTAAATAAAATTATTTAAAAAAAATAGAAACAATTGTGACTTACTACATTTCAAAATCGTTCAGTTTTTCATTCACACTACCTGTACATCTACTGGATATTTATTATTGTTAACAATTTTAAAATAGTAATTACTGTATTTATTCTGTATTAATTATTTAAAATCTGTATCAGGTATTTTGCATTATAAAAAGCTTATAGATGCAGAAACATTGAGATTTGTTTTTAAGTTGAAACTTGAATGAATGAGTTTACTTTTTTATAAATAAACTGGATTTAATATTAATAAAATAAATTATTTCTATGGAAATATCATCAAATTTTCATTATGTTCAAGAGAAAAGTTAGTCATCCATGAAACAGCATATCAAGCTCAATTGAAACTAAATGAATAATTTCATATTATGCAGAACTACTATCGGAATTAAAAGTTCTGACCCTTGAATGTTGAATTTAAATTAAGCGCTTTAAGTTTTAGTTCCAATTAAGTTGGTACTACAATTGGTAATACTGTTAAGTGTGTCTAGTATCATGTCTGTTATGTCAATTATGTTATCGTTGTTATCAAGTTATCAGGTTAAGTTGTTATTATAAGTTGTTATTACTGATTTGTGTTTTCTTTTATTTACCATTGGAATCCGTTATAATCAATATTGAATTTGAAGCATACTTGTTTGAAGTCAAATAAATTCAAAATTTAGCAATGAACAAAGAACAAAATATATGATAAATTGGTACGAGAGTGCGCATGACATTTGTGGTTGCACGTAATATTTTTCGCTCTGATTTAAATCAATTAATTTAGTTGTTATAAAAGTGATTTTTTTTTCTGGTGATATAGCAAATTGTGAATTTTGGTGATCAATATAGGCCCTAAGTTAAAAACAATTGTCAAAAAAAGCAAAGTTAATCGTAATGTAGCCAAACCGGCTGCATTAGCTATCGAACTGAACACAAGTGATAAAATAAATTTGGTTTCAATGTCAAATAAACAAATTATGCCTGGCGCATTGCAATGCCCAAGTAATCCTAATTTCAACAGATTTGAAATCTTATCATCGCAGGAAGAAGACGATTCTATGTCAACAGACATTAATTATCAAAGAGGATCTAAGCAAGAACCCGCAATTAAGGACAACGTAAAAATCAAGGTTAGTAAACCACCTCCGATTGTTGTAACCGATTCAACAACATCCAATTATCTGAAAACAGCCTTAAAAGACATAAATATTGATGAATATCAAATAAAGCAAATATCAATAGGTAGAAAACTACTATTCGACAATCAAAATGATTACAAAAAATGTCTACAATTAATGAATGCAAAAAGCATTCAGTACTACACCCATCAATCAAAAGAAGAACGAAATTTTAAAGTTGTTTTATCAGGTTTACCACAAACTGATATTGAAAGCATCAAAAATGAATTAAAAACTAAATACAACATTATCCCATTCTCCATCATGGAAATGAATACAAAATATAAAAACGAAAACAACGTATTATACCTGTTACAATTTAAAAAAGACGAAATCACGCTGAAACATTTAAAAAATGTTAGATCAATCAACCACATAATTGTAGATTGGAAACCATACTCACCAAAATACAAAGGACCTACGCAATGTAGAAACTACTCTATGTTTGGACATGGGGCTGAAAACTGTCATCGCACAAAGATCTGCTTATTATGTGCAAGTAATACACATGATGCTGCAAACTGCCAATTTAAAGACAGAACACAAGACACGACTATTAAATTTACTTGCTTTAATTGTACAGCAAAGAAGCTTGCTAATACTAACCATAAGGCAAACGACCCTAATTGCCCAAGTCGTAAAGAATATTTAGAAATTAGGAACAATGTCAACCATCGCAACATCCTAAAAAATCAAAAAGCAAGGCAAATTAGCAATGCCACTACACACAACATAAACCTTAGAGACTATCCACCTTTAAAAACAAATAGTCAAGTACTATCAGCACCTGCAATACATAATCCTATAAATGAATTATACTCAAACCAACTCAAGAAAACAGCAGTTAACTAACTTCAAATGAAGAACTGCTAACTATCGATGAACTCTTTAATATATTTGTTAACGCAGTAGATCAGCTAGATAAATGCACAACAAAGCTTGACCAAATGCAAGTTATAATGTCACTCCTTAAATATGCAGTACGATAATAAGAAACTCAAGATTATGCATTGGAATGCTCAAAGCATTACGAACCTATCAACTATCAGACAACTCCAACTACTTCTAGAACAAGAAAATATTGATGTCATCATGCTGAATGAAACTTTTCTTAAACAGCATCACAAACTCTACATAAACAACTACTCAATTTACCGAAATGATCGAGACGGCACCCGAGGAGGAGGTGTGGCGATAGGTATCCACAAGTCCATCAAACATTCGATGATGCCTATGTACAACACCAAAAATATTGAGCACATCTCTATCTCAGTTAATATAAATGGACGTGATATTATACTTACCTCAGCCTACAACCTAAAGTACCTCAATACCTTCGAGTCAGATGTTAAAAAACTAACACCCAGTAACAAAGAATTCCTGATATTTGGAGACTTTAATGCTCGAAATACTGCATGGAACTGTACACGAAGCAATACAGCTGGTAGAATACTACATAATTTACAACTGAGATCACATTTTTACGTATACCACCCAGACTCCCCAACACATTATCCACACTCTGGTGCTACTCCATCTACCATTGATATTCTGTTGTCAAATTCCACATTATATATTTCACCTTTACAGAATCACGCTGATCAACTAATGTCAGATCACTCCCCAATATCTTGTATAATTGATGCTGACACAATTGAAAAAACATGCCAAGAAACACCGGACTATATACATGCAGATTGGAAAGCTTCTCGGGCATACATTAATAGAGAGATTAACTCTACGCATATCCTTAAAATAACAGATTATACCCCAGAGGAAATTGAAAGATCCATTAGCAAGCTTTCAAAAACTATATTAGATGCTAAATTACAAACAGTTCCATTTACAAAGAAGAAAAATAACTTTTTGGAAATTTCACAAACAACTCTATCTTGTATACGTAACAGAAACGCGATTAAAAGGAAATGGCAACGATGTTTAGATCCAACGCAAAAAGCTATACTCAAAACCATTATTAATTTAAACAATCAACTTATAAAAGAAAATGTTATCATCGACCGCAATAATAACTGGTCAAAAATACTCAGCAAACTAGAAAGTGGTGACAAAAAGTTCTGGAAAATTGCAAAAGGAATTAGAGGAAAACATAGTCGAATTATCGGTAAACTACAAGAAAATGGAAATGTTTTTTTTACTAACACCGAGAAAGCAAATGCCATTGCCAACACCTTTGAAAAGTCTCACTCCTTAACATCTAACTTTAAACACTCAATCGATAAGAAAGTGGCAGCATTTTTTAATCGATTAAACCAAGACAACGAAAGTAACGACGATCATGCAACGTTTACGACGGTCGCTGAACTGAAAAGCATTATAAAGAAGCTGAAACCAGCAAAAGCCCCTGGATTAGATGGTATAGATAACATATTACTGAAAGCGCTTCCTAAGAAAACATTAGAACTCATCTGCAGCATATTTAACGGATGTATCAGAATAGGCTACTTTCCAACTTTATTCAAAACAGCCAAAATCCTACCTATACCAAAACCTGGCAAAGATCATAAATTACCCACAAGTTATAGGCCGATCAGTCTTCTTAGTTGCCTTGGTAAACTACTCGAACGAATAATCTACGAGAGACTTTCTAAATTTGTATTTGAAAAAAACATCATTCCTAAAGAACAGTTTGGATTTAGACCGCAACATTCGACCATACATCAGATAAAACGACTGATTAAGAGAATCAAACATAATAAATTTTTTCGCAGATCCACTGGATTGATATTGTTGGATATTGAGAAGGCTTTTGACTCGGTTTGGCACCAAGGATTAATATACAAAATGAGCACTTGCAGCATTCCAAAATATTTACTCAAAATCATAAAATCATTTGTGAGTGATCGAAAATTTATCGTAGCAATAAACGATTCGCATTCAGATATCAAGGATATTATTGCAGGGTTACCTCAAGGTTCCGTGTTATCGCCATTACTATACTCGATATTCATCTCTGATTTCAAGAAACCCAAGAACTGCGACATAATGTTTTTTGCGGATGATACTGGTCTTAGTACGGATGGTAAATTGACTAAAAGTATAATTAAAAAACTTCAAAGCGGTTTTAAATGCTGCAAAAAATACCTCCACAAATGGAAAATTAAACTAAACGACGAAAAAACTCAAGCTATTATCTTTCCGTTTAATAAATCACCAAAACGTCAACCACAAACAAACTTCAATACTGACAACTCAGAGGTACCTTTTACCAACACAGTAAAATATTTGGGAGTCACATTAGACAAAAAACTTACCTTTGGACCACATATTGACCAAACTAGAAATAAAGCGCTTAAGTGTGGCAGAAGCCTCTATCCAATTATGGCAGAAAAGTCCAAACTATCCCAAAAAAACAAAAATATTATCTATAAAACCATTATACGCCCCATTATTACATATGGATGCCCCGTATGGTCAAAAACAGCTAACGTACACATCAAAAAGCTACAAGTGATCCAAAACAAAAATCTCAAAATAATCTACAATCTACCATGGCTCTACTCCACCAAACAACTGCATATAGATACTGGATATGAACTAATTGCAAACTATATCCAAAAACTAGTAGAAAGATTTCAACTTCGATGCATCGACTCCGAGTTCACTCTAATTCAAGATCTGGTAAATCACCCAGAAGTGTAATTAATGTAAATAATATAAATAGTGTAAATATTGTATAGCACCTTCTGCGAAGGATTAATTCAGATAAAGGTTTTTTTTATCATTTTTCCTTTACAATAACTTCAATGCAAACCTGCTTTCTTTTCAATTAATAGCTAATCATCTGTTGAAAAATCTTAGATTGTATCTCAGAAAAAAGACAATATTTATCTAATGTAATGATTTTTGATTTGGGTTAGCCCAGGGGCGCATTAAGGGGTGCTGAAGTTTCTGTAACACTAAGTTATTATTAATATTTAATAGCTTTATATTCCAAAATGAAATAATAGCTGTTACAAGAACTTACAAAATCCAAAATTTCAGGTGGATTAGGCTTCGTGTTATAACATTACTTTTCTTTACATTAACTATGTACACAATCAATCATATTATAGACTTCTGTGTGTCATGCTGGCATTGACAATCTCTCTCCATACCTCTCTGTCCACAACCATTCCCTTCTATCACCGCACTCCCATTCTTTCAAGGTTACTCGTGACTCCGTCCCACCAACGCATCCTAGGTCTTCCTCTCGCTCGAGTCTCAGCAGGCTTTTACATCGTTAACAGCTTTATCTCCTCTTCGTCATCTCTTCTCATTACATGACCCAGCCATTTAATTCGCTGCGCCTTGATACACTTCACGATATCTTACTCTCCTATCTCGTTAAGAAGTTCAAAGTTCATACTTGCTCTGTATTCGCCGTTTATTTGTTTGGGAAACTAATAATTTGGAAAATTCGCAATTGTTCCTCCTCCCTTTGATTGAAGCACATTACCTCCGCTGCGTAGGTGAGGTCCGGTCTTATTAGTGTCTTGTACAACTTAATTTTTGTAGTTTTACTTATTTGCTTGTCTTTCAATACTTTTTTATTTACGTAGAATGCTCTATTTCCATTCATCAGTTTTGACTTGATTTCCGCGCTTCTCTCCTTCTTACTAATTAGTTGTATGCCCAAGTATTAGAAATTCTCTACCCTTTCGATAGTGACGTCATCCATCTTTAACTCATTCAAGTTGTCATCGTGGCTTATCCGACATGATATCATATATTTTGTTATTTTCTCATTTATGATTAGTCCCACCTTATATTTGATTCCGTTTTTATTATTTTAAATATGTTCTTTATCGCACTCTCCGTCCTTGATATAATTACTACATCGTCGGCATAATGCTAGTATCTGAATTTCTCTACATATGATCGTATTTTTCCATTTTGTGCTTCTGATTATTTTTTCCGGAAAGAAATTGAACAGGATCGCCGACAACGCATCACCCTGCCTCACTCCGCAATTCACTTCGAAACTATTGGTTTCCCCTTCGGTCGTCCTCACAGTAGCCAATGTCCCTGTGAGTGTCATCTGTTATAAGTTTGTCTGGCACTTAAAATTCTTTCAATAAGTATGTTAATTAATTGCTTTCTATTGATTTTATCGAAGGCTTGTCTATAATCCATAAAAAGCATATTATACAAATCGATATCATGCTCGTAACTTTTCTGCATAACATGTTTTATTATAATATGTAGTGCGGCTACTGTTGATTTGCCCTTTTTGAAGCCATATTGGTATCTTCCTATAATTTTGTTTGCATACTTTTCAATGCGACTGCGTATCACTGACGATAGTACTTCGTATGCTGTGTTCAGTAACGTTATTCCACGATAGTTGTTGCAGTCCTCGACGTCACCCTTCTTCTTCAATGTCACTATCACTCCTTCACTCATCCATTTCTGCGGCATTCGTTCTTGTGCACATGTGCTCTTTATTAATTCACATATCTCGGAAAATAGTGTTTCTCCACCTTTCTTTATAAATTCTGCTACTATTTCGTTTCTTCCAGGTGCTTTGCGATTTTTTAATTTCCTTACTGCTACCAATATTTCTTCAGGCGTCGGCTCAGGTACTTCTTCGTTATTTCCTGGGTTTGCAGAGTTATTTATTTCTACTTCTTCTTGTCGTGTGCTCAGCAGTTTCTGGAAGTGATTCTGCCAAACTTTTTTTATTTCATCTTCTCCCATCACCAGGCTACCTTCCTCATTCTTCAGTCCTCACACCCTTACACCATATGTCCTTCTCATATTTTTTATTTGCTTATAGAATTTACGTGCGTTGTTATGTGCATTGCTTTCCTCTATTTCTCCCATTCTCTGGTCCATCCATACATTTTTCTTTCTCTTGTACGGTTTGCATGCTTCTGCTCGTTCCTTTTTATACACATCTAGATCTAACTTGCTTGTTTGTTACTAACCATCTGAGTCTTGCTTTTCTTTTTCTCACATTAGCTCTCTCGCACTCCTCATAGAACCATGCCTTCCACAGTTTTTTCTTTCTAAAACCCAAAACTTGTTCTGCGCTTTTTTTAATAATATCTGCGAGACTGTTCCATTTGTCATTTATGCCGCTATCCATTTCCTTCTCTTCAAGTCACCAAGTTGTTCAAAAGGTAGTTTTCTAGATTTTTTCGAAAGTATATGTGATTGATATTTAGTAGATACAAACAAAATGTGCATGATCATGGGAAATTTTAATATAAATTGGACTAGTAATGAACACTATAGTGTTAGACTTAGAAGATGTATAAATGACAGAGGTATAGCGCAGTTGGTTTCAGATCCGACATGTTTTGCGAACAAGGACAACGAATCGATTATCGATTTAATAATAACTAATAATGCAGCATGGATGAAATGTGAGATGATGGATGAACCCACGTTTAGTAACCATAGGTGTATAAAAATAAAAACCAATTTTAAGATTGATAGAAGGTTCAAGGTTACTAAGAAAAGAGCAAAGGTTAGTGACGTAAACAAATTTAGAGAAGACCTAAAAAATATTTGCCACAATTATAGGTTGGATATTAATACTCGAAGTATCCACTTGTGCAGTCAACTCAAGTCGGTAATTGATATACACATGCCAATCCAAGAAAAACGTATTTATAATTATTATGGGAACTATTGGTTCAATGGAAAGGTACTAAAAGCAATAAAAGAAAGGGATGCAAGTTATAAAAGATTTAGACTTCAAAGAAGTGAAGAGAATTGGAATGTGTATAAAGCAAATAGAAACGAAGCGTTAAAAGTTGTTAGACAATCGAAGGTCGAGTTTTACGCAATGTCAATAGATGAATGTCGGGGTGATACACGTAAAATGTGGAAAACTTTGAAGAATTTGATATCGTCCCCACAAAAAGATAACATTAATGAAATTTATTTCAACGGTGTAATATGTGTGGAAGAAACCAGCATTGCAGAAAAATTTAACAATTACTTTATTAGTAGCATTGGAAAGATAGTGGACTCAATACCTCAAGTGGACATAAAATTGAATGACTTACAAATGGGGACAACATTTGAAGACTTTAAACTTTTAGATAAAAACCAACTTTACGAAATAGTCATGACAATTAAGAACAAGTCAAGCCCGGATGGAATTGATTTGGAGTTTCTAAAATTGTTTTGGGAAGAAGTAAGTGACCCATTGTTGAATATTGTCAATAGTTCCTTGGAAACTGGAACGGTACCCGATGTATGGAAAATTGCCACCATCATACCTATTGAGAAAATTATAAATACAAAGAAGGCAGAGGAGTTTCGACCGATCAACATGTTGGATGCCATTGGCAAAGTCTTGGAAAATGTAGTATATTTGCAGCTCAGAGACCACATAATGAAAAATAAATTGTTAACGGTATTCCAATCGGGATTTAGAAAAGGTTATAGTTGTGAAACGGTAATACAGTTATTAATTCAGGAATGGAAGGGAGATATTGATCAGGATCTATTAATAATAGTGGTGTTTTTGGACCTTATGAGAGCTTTCTCTATTCAAACAATAGATAGGAAGCTGCTGATTAAAAAACTGAAAACAGTATTTGGTCTGTCGGGTAAGGTACTAAAGTGGATGGAATGTTACCTATCGAATAGAAAACAAAAAGTGAAGTTTCAATCGGCTCTATCGGAAGAAATGGAGGTAGGAGATGGGATACAGCAAGGAAGCATACTTGGTCCCCTATTGTTTATAATGTTTATAAATGATATGAATACAATGTTTAATAAACTAAGATTCCACCTATTTGCAGATGATACTTTGGTGTATGTGACAGGTAGCGAATTCCAAATAAGAGCAATAATCGAGCAACTGAATAGCGAACTTGGATGGTTGGTTAGGTGGTTAAACGGGAATAAATTAAAGTTAAACGTTAATAAAACAAAAGGAATGATATTGGGTAAAGAAAAATTGAAGGAAGCA
Source organism: Rhagonycha lutea (assembly GCA_958510855.1). NCBI lineage: Eukaryota > Metazoa > Arthropoda > Insecta > Coleoptera > Cantharidae > Rhagonycha > Rhagonycha lutea. Next base: position 18,778,605 of record OY294042.1, read on the forward strand.
TTTAGAAGGCAGAATTTAGGAATTAGTTGTGAATGAACAGATGTTGAAATAGTGGATAGTATGAAATATTTGGGGCTAGTCATTGACAATAAATTGAATTTTTCAGCTCATATTGACTATATTTGCAAAAAAGTTGCAAAGAAGCTAGGTGTACTGAGTAGATGTAGTGCCTTCACATCTAGACAGACAAGGCTGACTATTTACAATTCAATTGTTCTGCCACATTTTCTGTATATAGGAACTGTGTTTCTTATGGCAAATGAAACGGAACTAAATAGACTGCAGGTACTTCAAAATAGGGCAATGAGAACTATTTTGAAGGTGGACCGTTACACCAGAATTAGTGATATGCTGAGGGAACTTAAGTGGTTGGACATAAAGCAAATGGTAGATTACCAGGTGCTTTTATTTATTCGCAAGGTCATGTTAGGAATGATGCCCCAATATTTTGATGGCATTATAAGGACGTTTAACGAGGTCCATCAGCATGATACCAGGAACGGGAATAGGATTGTATTGGGGCGAGTGAGCACTGCTTTTGCCCGAAATACAATCTTTTTTCGAGGTGCAGTACGGTACCATGAGTTGCCTGAGCAGTTACGGAATTGCGAAAGTATCAACGGGTTCAAGAAACAATTGAAGAGTTATCTTGGGACGATAAGCTTTGATGAATAGTGTATTTTGTATATAATATGCATTTTAGATTTATTTTGTTATATCTTATTGTTTCTTTTGTTTTCTGTTGGTGTTAATGTATAGCCAGAGGCTAAATAAACGTTATTATTATTATTAATTTCATTTTTTAGCAAGTCATTGAATTGTTTGGCGTACCTCTCATTACATAATTATTCTACATCTACCAATTTCCTTGCCTCGTATTTTATGTCATTTATTATTGTTTTTTTTTAATTGTTGCAGCTACAAGGAAGTGGTCCGTGTCTGCACTGGCGCCTCTATGCGATCTTACGTGTCTTATTGATGATGCTCTCCGTTTTGTTATTAATACATGATCGATTTGATTTTCATCGGTGCTTCTCCCGCCAGGCCAATTCCATGTTATCGTATGCAGCTTTGTATGCTTGAATTTAGTGCTACTTATGACTATATTAAATCGTGCCGCTAAGCAATACAGTCTGTTTCCATTATCATTTGTATTCGCTGGGTGCGAAGTGCATAGTGGGGGTATTAAAAAACGACGCCAGCGTCCGCTGCGGACAAATTATGCAAAAAAAGTGGCCAGACGTCACGCACCTAGCGAATCCTCATGGATTGTTTCTTTTCTAGCCACGCCCTCTAAGTTACTTTCTACCCCAATTTGTGCATTGAAATCACCTACACTCTGAAAAAAAATTTGCCGCTGTGACAAAAATTTAACTATACCAACAAATAATATTAGTCACTATAGCCTCAACTAAAAATTTGCTACTACAACAAAGTGATTTTTGTTGAACATTTGTTTGTTGCCCCAACTAAAACAATTAGTTTTTATAAAAAATAAAACTTTGTTGCTTCAACTAAGAAATTTTTTATTATAACAAATATGACTTGATTGCCTCAACTAAAAGGTTTGTTGTAATAAGAAATAAAACTTTGTTGTTTCAAGTAAAAAATTTGTTATAATAGCAAGTAAAGCTACCCAAGTAACACACGATCGTATATTAGACGTATATCATTGGGATATTTGGGATATTATTGGTATACGTCTAATTTTGGTATATGAAATATACGTATTTCATATACGCTTCATATACCATACTTAAAATATTCGTATATTATACGACTATTATAGACTTAAAATTAACTTACTGTTGAAAGACAGAATTTTGATCTTGGATATACGTTTAATAGATGTATATATTATACCATATATATTCTAGAATATTTTTGGTCTACGATATACGTTTAATAAACGTTTATTGTAAACATTATTGGTATACGTCTAATTTTGGTATATGAAATATACGTATTTCATATACGCTTCATATACCATACTTAAAATATTCGTATATTATACGACTATTATAGACTTAAAATTAACTTACTGTTGAAAGACAGAATTTTGATCTTGGATATACGTTTAATAGATGTATATATTATACCATATATATTCTAGAATATTTTTGGTCTACGATATACGTTTAATAAACGTTTATTGTAAACATTATTGGTATACGTCTAATTTTGGTATATGAAATATACGTATTTCATATACGCTTCATATACCATACTTAAAATATTCGTATATTATACGACTATTATAGACTTAAAATTAACTTACTGTTGAAAGACAGAATTTTGATCTTGGATATACGTTTAATAGATGTATATATTATACCATATATATTCTAGAATATTTTTGGTCTACGATATACGTTTAATAAACGTTTATTGTAAACATTATTGGTATACGTCTAATTTTGGTATATGAAATATACGTATTTCATATACGCTTCATATACCATACTTAAAATATTCGTATATTATACGACTATTATAGACTTAAAATTAACTTACTGTTGAAAGACAGAATTTTGATCTTGGATATACGTTTAATAGATGTATATATTATACCATATATATTCTAGAATATTTTTGGTCTACGATATACGTTTAATAAACGTTTATTGTAAACATTATTGGTATACGTCTAATTTTGGTATATGAAATATACGTATTTCATATACGCTTCATCTACCATACTTAAAATATTCGTATATTAAAAGTCTATTATAGACTTAAAATTAACTTACAGTTGAAAGACAGAATTTTGATCTTGGATATACGTTTAATAGATGTATGTATTATACCATATATATTCTAGTATATTTTTGGCCTACGATATACGTTTAATAAACGTTTATTGTAAACATTATTGGTATACGTCTAATTTTGGTATATGAAATATACGTATTTCATATACGCTTCATATACCATACTTAAAATATTCGTATATTAAAAGTCTATTATAGACTTAAAATTAACTTACAGTTGAAAGACAGAATTTTGATCTTGGATATACGTTTAATAAATGTTTATTATAAACATTAATTCAATATAATATTATTATAAAGTTATGAAATATGACAAATAGAATTTTGAGCTAAAGAATTCGTCTTATAGATGGATATTATACGTATAAATTTAACATTCATAATTATAGTATATTTTTGGACTACGATATGCGTTTGACAAACGCTTTTTATAAACGTAAAAATATAATATTTTTTTATAAGTTCTGAAGTATGCATAATGTAAGTAACACATGGGTAATGGAATATTAGACTTATAAAAATCGTCTAGACCAACCGGTAAAACCTACTATAATACGTATACTGTAAACGTATATATATACGTATTTTATGTCATGACATATCCCAATATATAGACGTATATTGTGTACATATATTATACATATTTCACATACGTATATTATTACCCTTAATAATTATTATGCTAAACATATAAACTGTATACCGTATACGTATATTTTGTTATTATGTATCCCAATATAATATATAAAATGCAACGTTTAGGCACCAAATTCCTATGTATATGGACGAAGTGGCACCCATATTTACGTTGTGGCACCAATTGAATATTCCAGAACGTTTTACTTCATATTTAGGTGTTGGAGCGTTGGCTTATATCATAACTACGAAATATCACGAAGGTGCCATTTGGACGATATTATGCATAAATATTCAATTTTAATTGAACCGTATAATGTTTTTTGGCACCTCACCTACATAATATTAAAGAATAATAATTATGATAAGATAAAATTCAAAGACAAAACTTGCAGTTGACGATTTCTGTCTTGTAACACTTTGTACGTATTTTAACTGTAACTTTGAATTACGATTTTTTATATTTTCCAAAAATGAAATTTTTTAAAGCATTTTATCAACTAGGACAGTGCAAATTGTGAAATAAGCACTTGAAGCTCCGAGAAAGTACCAATCATGTAGGCAATTATTAATTGATAATTTATTGCTGAAATTTCAAAATTATTTAAATGTTTATATTTTATGTTTACTTTTAGTACAACCAGAAGTTAGAGTTAGGGGTAACGGATTTTGCAATCAATTAAAAACCGGGCGTTTTAATGGCGTTGCAAGAAATCATCAAAGTAAACTACAATTATTTACTTATAATTTATTACTTTACTTGCACAATAATTATCAAATAAAGTCATACTTCAAACAGGGGTTTCATAAAATGTCCAGATATGCACTAAATAGAAAGGCTAGTAGGTTTGGACCTTTGTCTTTTGTGTAGATAAATAGAAATTTGGAAATTCAAAAAGTTGTGATTGAAAAAATTAATTTATAGCAATTTAGAGAGAGGACATAGAGACTTATTCTCAGTATAGCGTATTCTTAGTTTATACTTGCTTTCTATGCTCTTTATTCGAATGATCTTCCATAAAGAAATTCTCAATCCGAAAAAGAAACATTTTGCAAAATGAAGACGTAAAAATTTTATTATCATAGAATTATCAAAAATAATTTTACAAAATGTATACCTTTTTCTGATGTTGTAAAAGACATACCTTTTTGAAATATTATTATCAAATAATATTATAAATGACTTGCAATTTTAAATATGACTAATGGTCAGGTAATCGACAGGTATAACTTTAACCCGATACCCGACCCGAAAGTAAAATCCGATTTTTGCACCCCCGATTAAATATAATTTTTCATGTACTTCTTGCAACCGCTAAGTAATTAATGGGTCCAAGTAATTAATAAACGACTTCAAAGGGGTCTACAATCGAATTGATAACTTGGTGCAGAATAAATATTTTTTTTTTAATTTTCGTAAAAGTTACTTAAAGAATTTTTTATACAACAGTTAAAAAAATTCTTGAAAATGTCTATTTTTTCACACCTATGACGGAAAATTACTTTTAATCTCGTCAAATAGATTTAAACTTGAAGATTATCGTTCAGAACTTGCTCGGAGAACTAGAAAATTTGAAATACCCGTAACTTTGTAGAAAATGAAATTACAATTATGGAAATGGAAGCTCATTCAGACTCTATACTAACGAAGCTCTAACGTTTGACACAAATATCACCCAAAAATTCAAATAACAGTGAAAATAGAAAAACAAGTCTATAACCTCCCCCCCCCTCCCAAAAAGACTTCGCGAATAACTTTGCGACGGTTGATGATGAAACGAAAAAAATGGAAGCTCATTTAGGCTCTAACGTTTAACACCAATTTCACCACAAAATTCAAGTTGTAGGGGGGGGGGGGGGGCGTGTCTACAACAACTGTAAAATTGAACGCCATTTCTTAAAGTAGAAAAGTCGAATTGCTCCACTCTCCAAGTCGAATTTTGGGGTAGAATTAGTGTCAAACGTTAGAGCTTCGTTATAGCTTAAACGAACTTCCATTTATTCGTTTGAGCCTCAACCTTGGCGCAGTTATTCGTGAAATCTTGGGGGGGGGGTAGACATCTTTTCTATTTTATCTCTTAGTTTGAATTTTTGTGTGAAATTGGTGGCAGACGTATATATTGTCATATTTCTTTTGAAATAAAGTAGCCGGTCGATTTTATAATAAGGGGCCATTTTGGAAAATTAAAATTTTTACAAAATTTGCAAGGTCGCTTGATAGTGGGCGACTCTGGACGAAGATGATTGAGCAAGCTGGGTAAAGAAGTGAATTCTCCGCCTGATTAAAAATTTATTAAAATTAAAATTTTAAAAAATTATACCAATATTTCGAGGCTGGTTTTATTAGACTTCAATATATTATATAGGTATAAAAAATATTATTATATACCTATATAAAATATATAGGACATAATAATATTTGTATTATCTTGTAAAAATTATTTTTCAGTTACCGTTGTAATTAGTCAAGTATTTAATACCTGTATAGTTTATGGCAGGTAAGGTAACTAAAAATTAATATAACCTTCATAGCTAGATGGTTATAGTACCCGCCTGCAGATCCTGAGGTCATGAGTTCGATTCCCGCAGATGCCAAAAAAATTGTAAGTATAATATAATAAATTTAAAATTTATATACCTAATAGATACAACTTAATCAGAATTTTACAGATGACATACAAAGACAAGGCTGCTTAAAAAACAATCCGTGATAAAAAAATTAAATTTAAAACAGTATAAAACCCAAGTAGGAACGTCATGTGGACGTCTGTTATAGATCCATGGACATCCAATGGATCTTTAACTGACCTAGAACGCTACAGGAAAGTGTGTGCTACTAAAACATTTTTTTTTGTCTATAACTGTGATATAAAACGACCGATAATATACGTCTATGGTATACGGTTTATATACGTATGTGAAATATGTATAATATATGTACACAATATACGTCTATATTTTGGGATACGTCATGACCAAAAATACGTATACGAATACGTATACGGTATACGGTTTATATGCGTAGCATTATTAAGAATAATATACGTACGTGAAATATGTATAATATATGAATACAATATACGTCTATATATTGGGATACGTCATGACCAAAAATACGTATACGAATACGTATACGGTATACGGTTTATATGCGTATCAATATTAAGGATAATATACGTATGTGAAATATGTATAATATATGTACACAATATACGTCTATATATTGGGATACGTCATGACCAAAAATACGTATACGAATACGTATACGGTATACGGTTTATATGCGTAGTATTATTAAGGATAATATACGTATGTGAAATATGTATAATATATGTATACAATATACGTCTATATATTGGGATACGTCATGACCAAAAATACGTATACGTATACAGTATACGTATTATAGTCGGTTTTACCGTTTGGTCTAGACGAATTTTATACGTCTAATATTCCATTATGTGTTACTTGGGATATGTTTCTTCAAATAAAATATTTGTTATTATAAAAAATTAAACTTTGTTGTTACAAGTAATACATTACTTGATGCAAACGAACCTCATTTAGTTGTACCGAGTAAAATTCTTGCTGTGCTAACTAATAAATATATGTTGTATGAAATAATATATTTGTAGTACCAGCCAAATAATGAATTTCAAAATAAAAATATTTCATTGTATTTCATAAAGTTTTATTTCGACGAAATATAATACTTAAATAAAACCTATAAGCTAAAAGTAAGAAAACCTAAAATTACTACAAAATAAATATAAATGTAACAAACTGAAATTTCTACTACATCTACTACTGATTAAAATAAAATTTTAGTAGTTATGAATAATTTTCCATCGGCCATTCATGTACCGATGAAAAATTATTCATACACACAAAGCAACGTGGCGTTATTAATTATATAAAAAAAAACTAAAACTAAACCTTACAAGGGGTCACTACAGTGAGTATGTCGCCAATCGAGATCCCAATTTTTTTTGGTGATTCTAGTTGCTAAAAAAATTATCACTTTTTCGAATTTTAGTCGATTGGCTATTGGTTCTTGAGTTATGAATTTTTAAAAATACTATAGTGAGTTAACTGCTATTATTACTAGCTATTATTACAAAAAACCGTGGTGGTTTAGCGGCTAATAATTTGTAATGGTAATTCGTAGGTCATTAATTTTTTAATTCCGATAATAAATGACATAATTTAAAGAAAAAAATTTTTCCTGGACTGGGATTAGAACCCAGGACCTACGCGTTACAACGTCCATAATGCTAAGCTTATGGTAAAATCTGCCCTTTCAAAAATTCATAACTCAAGAACTAAGAGGCAATCGACTAAAATTCGAAAAAGTGATAATTTTTTTAGCTACTAGAATCACCAAAAAAATTGGGATCTCGATTGGCGACATACCCACTGTAGTGACCCCTTGTTAGATTCGATCTTAAAAGTATTTCAACAGCTAATTTATTCCTTTTTCGTTCTAAAGTTGGCTAACCTCACCAAAAATCTAAAAAAAAAAGAAAAAAAAATTAGCGAGAACTAATTAACGAAAATAATTGGGGTTGTATTCGATGAAAATCAGTTTGCAACTAAAAATAATAATATGTATAACACATTATCTTGGTGACTAGTTTTTAAAAATAATAAAACTTACGAAAACATAATATCCTAACTTTAATTTGAGAGCAGGAAATGTATCCATATAGTCATTTATTGATCTATTTCTCCACAAATTCCTTTTGTCAAAAGTTATATCTCATTTTTTAATCACTTCTGTCCACGGTTAAATTGAGTTTTTTAGCCATTGTACTTCATCATCTGTATCTAAATAAAATAAATACTTACTTATAACAAAACATTAATGATTTAAAAATCATTAAAACTTGCTTTTATTTCTGAAGGAAATAGTCCAACAATTGCATTTGACAATAATATAAACCTCTCAGTCGAAATTCTGAAAAAATAAATAAAAATTACTATACATATAAGAGAAAATGGGTGTTTCAAATACCTCTGATCAGTATTTTTATGAAGTTCTTCTTGTAATACTATTTCCACTATTTTGTCTCTCATATGATCAGTCAACGTGTTAAATTTTTTGTACTCGCTTAAAATACTTTTACCTACCAGTGTGGCAATGTAAAAAAGTTTCTTTCCGCTTCTTTTTGAATTTTCCTTCTGTATTTTTGTGCAGGACTATTTTCAATTTCTTCCTCCGTTAAACCAACAATGGCATCGGTTAAAAAGTCTAAATTACAATACATATTTGTAATATCGGTAATATAAAAAAAAATTGCTTATATACCATTTCGCCCACAGGAAGGATATAATTCGTCGGAAATCTCAATAGAAGATGCTGGAGATGGTACCTATTATCAGTTGTTGTAGTAGAACCACCACTAATACTCCAAGAATTACTACTATCAAAACCTGATTCGGCTAAATATTCCTTATATCGTTTAATGAGCAAACCTCTCGGTCCTATTTTGGGAATTATTTCCTTAATAACATCAATGGTGAGAGCCTCCATATTGATTACGTTTTCTAAAATTGGATCAACTTTATTGTTCTTGCATACGTTATGACATTAAAAATAAAATTAATTCAAAATAATAGATTAAACAAGATATTTAGAAGCATTTTAAGAAATGAAAATTTTTACTCAATTTAAAATTCCATACAAAAATATTTTGAAAAAAAAAAACGCTCTGGCGGTTAACGTTTTAAATATTCAAATCTTCACAAATTCAATTTTATATTCATTGAATGTTTCTAAATAATAATTATTACTGTATGTTTGCTACTAAAAGAGTAAAAATAAAATATTATTTTTTTTAATTTAACAAAATTAATTTAACAAAAATTTCTTTTGCATTAAAATGTATACTTGCATGGGTAATATTTTTTTTATATTCAAACCTACACGTACCTATTTTGTATTAAATAAACTTATGACGTATTTTTAAAGCAGTGAGATGATCATACAAGTATGTACATACCTGCATCAAGGTTAAGCCGCGCGCCGGCGCCGGGGTTATCAAATACTCAGAGTAAGCAATATCGGGGAAGCACAAATATTACAATAATTATTGACACTAAATTAATTTTGTTATTCCGAATTAAATATTATACTGCTAATAATTATAAAATAATTCATTTTAGAGACATCAACTTTGAATATTAAATAATACTATTAATGGGTAGTTATGAAATTAAAATGAAATTTTGTTCCTCCTGACCATGAACCATACGCATCAGTTAAATATAAATAAAATCTTTTGTTGTAATCTAATTTTTATTTTACTTACCTTCAAAAACTGCACAGAGTTCAGGTAACTGCCACTTTTCTAAAATTTCGGCTACACTCATTTTGTTTATTATTACAAGTATAATTATTATTTTCGTAGTTATTACACAGCATACAACTGATAGTAATTAACGACTTCTAATAATGAGAAATTACTATTCCACGCATACTCGTTAATGTTCGGTTTAACGAATTTCTAATGTAACAAATTTATATTTGTTGCATTGTTGATTAACAAATATTAGATTTCGGACAACAAAAATATATCCTAGTAGAACAAAATATTTTATTTCAGATAACAAAATTGTATTATTTACTTCAACATTTTCATTTTCTTTACGACAACAAATGCCAAAAAAATATTTGTTGAAACAACTAGTTTTATGTTATTCCAAATAATATTTAATCAACTAATTTGTATTTGTTAGCTGGGCAAAAACATTTTTCAGAGTGTAGGATTATTATTGTGTCATGTCTGTAACATAGGTGTAAGATAGAAATAATGATATTCGACCGATATTTCGAACATACGCCAAGCAACTTAGAGAATGTTGACATTCACCGGTGTATCACGACATTCACTGGATTTCGGTCTTTCACAGTAACATATTATGTTATAAACCCCTTTCCATATTTTGCTCACTGTCGTTTTTGTCGTATGAACCGTCTAATTTGGAGCACCCATAAGGACCCCATGTAAAGGCCTTTTGTGCTTACATTGTAAATTGCCATTCGCTCAAAGTGTTCCCAGGAGGAAGGCGTTTCACTGTCAAATATTTATAAATTATTATTTGATGTGATGCAATTTCCTGTTGGGGTCATTCCACGTGAAATCAACACACTTTTTAGACTGACCATCTCCGATTTTGTTAAAATTTGGTATATCGATAGAGTGTACGGAGACTAACAAAAATACAAATTTTTATTTCAATATCTCAAACTGTTTCCAAAATATCGCTATGTAAAATTTTCAAAAATTGGCTGCCGGAATATTTTCTAATCATTATAGCAGCTCTCCTAATTAAGCTACAGAGGTGGGCGTGGTGTCATTTTACTCAGTTTTTAATGCCCTTTCCGATGATATACAGCACATAGTCCTTTCTTATAAACATACTTTCCAAAACTCAAAATCAAAATTTTGAATTTGATTTTCTCAAAAAGTAGGTCTTCAAAATTCTTCAAAATTTTTCTGGGAATAGTCTCTACTTATGGTAAGTGACTGCCAAAATTTGAAAGTGGGACGGTAATGGCTTCATAGTTAAAATAATTTTTAAGTACAAGATGGTGTTGAAAGAACGATAGACTTTATATTATAGTAAGTGAAGTACCGCAGAAATTGTTTGTGAAAAATGAAATTTACAATATTTTATAAAAAATATATGTTAGTTTTACGGAAATGAGTCTTGCCAAATAATTTGGTGCTTTATGGGGGATGGGGGCACCCCTTGCCGGCAAGGATATAAAGTCCAACTACTATGTTAATTTTTTCTGAGAAAATGAATGTAATTAGATCAATTTGGGTTTTGACACATTATTAAACTAAATTTTTTCATTTCTTATATTGTAGATCTAGCGCACCATTGAGAGATTTTCCACCTCATTTTAAGAGCTGTTTCTGGAGTTCAGCTGCCACATCTTCATTTTGTAATATTTTGAATTGAAAAATTTTTTAAATGCTTTTAGAGACTTGTATAATATTGTGTCAAAACCCAAATTGATCTAAATACATTCATTTTCTCAGAAAAAATTCACATACTTTTTATCCTTGCCGGCAAGGCCCCAAGTGCCCCCATCCCCCATAAAGCACCAAATTATTTGGCAAGACTCATTTCCGTAAAACTAACATATATTTTTTATAAAATATTGTAAATTTCATTTTTCACAAACAATTTCTGCGGTACTTCACTTACTATAATATAAAGTCTATTCGTTCTTTCAACACCATCTTGTACTTAAAAATTATTTTAACTATGAAGCCATTACCGTCCCACTTTCAAATTTTGGCAGTCACTTACCATAAGTAGAGACTATTCCCAGAAAAATTTTGAAGAATTTTGAAGACGTACTTTTTGAGAAAATCAAATTCAAAATTTTGATTTTGAGTTTTGGAAAGTATGTTTATAAGAAAGGACTATGTGCTGTATATCATCGGAAAGGGCATTAAAAACTGAGTAAAATGACACCACGCCCACCTCTGTAGCTTAATTAGGAGAGCTGCTATAATGATTAGAAAATATTCCGGCAGCCAATTTTTGAAAATTTTACATAGCGATATTTTGGAAACCGTTTCAGATATTGAAATAAAAATTTGTATTTTTGTTAGTCTCCGTACACTCTATCGATATACCAAATTTTATCAAAATCGGAGATGGTCAGTCTAAAAAGTGTGTTGATTTCACGTGGAATGACCCGTTGGTAAACATTAATTACTACATCTATTGGATATTTATTATTGTTAACAATTTTAAAATAGTAATTATTGTATTTATTCCGTACTTATTAATTATTTAAAATCTGTATTAGGTATTTAGCATTATAAAAAGCTTATCGATGCAAAAACATTGAGATTTGTTTTTAAATTGAAACTTGAATGAATGAGTTTACTTTTTTATAAATAAACTGGTCTTACCGAGTCGAGGTTATTTTACTTCGAGATTTATTATTAGTTATTTCTAGGGAAACATCATCAAATTTTCATTATGTTTAAGAGAAAAGCTAGTCATCCATGAAACAGCATATCAAGCTCAATTGAAACTAAATGAATAATTTCATATTATACTGAACTACTATCAGAATAGAACGTTCTGACCCTTGAGTTTGAAGCATACTTGTTTGAAGTCAAATAAATTCAAAATTTAGCAGTGAACAAATTTGAAAAAAATATAATATGATAAATTGATTAGTGCTAAATGTCATATTAAAATTTTATACTTCTAACTAAGGCCGTTTTAAAATTATTTAAAAAAATGTTCAAAAACTGTACATACTGTTTAGCACTCATTTCGAATGTTGCAACTTAAAATATCTACAACTATCGTATTTTCATTTGAAATTATATAAAGTTTATGTAGTAGGTACATACATAGAAAAAAGTATACTCTTGTTAGCAATATTAAAATTTTATATGAATTTTGTCAAATTTCTGTTAAAAGTGGATTTCTATAAATCTATTTATTATCTTTGTACATAATAATTGTTGCTTAAATTGTGCTTATTTTGTTAAGTATCTGCATAACAGAAAGTAAAAAAAAAAAGTAAAAAATCTTATCGATAGTCCAATAATTATTGCCGCTAAACAACCGCCAAGTTCATCTGTTAAATGTAGTACTTCTGTAGCTCAAAATGATGTTAGAGACTTATACCCCTTTATTTCTGGGGGTGCATTAAAGAAAGTAAAAACGGTTTATAAAAATGAAATAATGCGATTTATTATCCTCCTTTATCTTATCCTCCTTTGCTGTTCGTCAACTTAGCTACAAATACAATTTCAATATTATGATGATTATTTTGGTTTAAGTCATGATATTGTAGAAACCAAATTACATAAAGTTATGCCAAAAACAACATTTCATCTTGTACAATCAGTAAATTTAGGTCAATTCTTATATCAAAGAAAATGATAAACACTATTTTCTGAGCACTCGACACGTTTACAACACGTTGCACGTTTTAGGTTAATTTTCATTTAAAATGACGATGCAGTTTCTGATTGAATTTTGGTGGTTGACCTTTAGTGGTGTACTGGTAAGGTCACATCTTCTTGCAATATACTATATGTTGCACCACCTATCAGAATTAATTAATTATAACCAATTCGTCAACTTACCCGCTTCGTCATCTTAGGTCCCTTTCCCCTATACGTTTTATATTGCAGTTTTTCTGCTCTCCTGAAAAAAATGCTAATATGGATTCAGCCGGTTTTGGAAATAGGCGACTCAGTTTCTCATTGCTGTTTTGTTTTCAATAATTGAAACTCTATGAATAGTTTTACGTAGTACAGGATTTTGGAAGAATTGCCGATGAGAAGCTAAGTCGCAGTGAGGTTTGATTTTAATTAATCTCTTGAGACGTTAGCTTCTCATTGCTGGGTTATTACATTATATCACCAATAATTATTAATACAACGCAAAAAAAGTTATACCTACTGGACAAGGCTTGTCGATGAGCACTAGTTTTCTGTGAAGATTGTTATGAATTATTTCCATAATAAAGTTATTTATATATGTGCTTATTTCATACGTGAAGATTAGAGTAATACACAATTATACACGGACGGTAAGAATTTTGCATTCCAGAGAAATGACCAATTAATTAAACGGCCAGCACGCTGTACCTGTTCCAGCGTGTCATATTTTTAGAATACGTAACGCACTTTGTTTGGTTGTTATTGTTGGTCGTAACCAGTCACAATCACTACCCCTGGGATCGAGTTGTACACAAAGTAAGCTTCAACTGGCATATAATGTGAGGTTATGTAAAATGTAAATTTAACGCATGTAAAATTATATAATGCTCGAGATATCCCACGATCAACTTCGATCGCAAGAAAAGCACAAAATTTTCACTTCTTATAACGGAGAAGAAGCCCATAGTGTCATGTATATTAAGTTAATGGTAAACATTTAGACCTTTTAAGTTAGAAACTTTATGCTCGATGTTGTAGCATTTCAAATGCTATTATTATATTTTGGCGGAAATTTATGCATCACCTTGTGTGTGTTTCAACACGCGCAAGCGTTTATGAAAGGTAAAAGTTTAATTTTTCGTTGTTTGTGATTTTATGTTTCAAAAGCCACAAATTGTTCGTTTATAGAAGTGATCTTTTATTTTACCTTCTGTGCTACATTTGTGGGTAAGATTACATTATTTTCCATCATGAGCGGAAGTTTGACTTCGATAAATTTTAGCTTTTCTCGTACTACCACGTCATTTTTCTGTGACGTCGATTTTTGGTTTTCAATTTTAATTATGGTTTTTTGAGCGGTGCATATGGTGTGCAGTAGCCAGCTGTCCATTTAGCTGTTTTATCCACCAACCATATGGTTATTTGTATGGATATGGGCCAGCAGTTTGGTTATCTTGTTTCCACCTGTGATAACCTTCATTCCGGTGTCGAACCATCTGTGGCAGCCATTTTTAATGATATTGGGATTTCGTTTTTGGGTTCACTATTCCCGTATGAGATCAATGGAGAGGGCAGGACTGATCAACATTCATTTATCCCCAGCTTTACCGCAGTTTTGCGTCTTTGATTAAGAAGTGGTGTGATAAGTTTGTCACTTTGGCCGTCTCCCTTGACGATTTATCCATACTTTTTGGGAAGATGTGCGAGCTCCATTCCAACATCGAGGGATTTCTTGTCGCAGCGGTAGCGTGAGTCTATACCACTATTCCATCTCTAGTGGTTAGGACAGCACCAACGACGTAGGATGGCTGGAAAACCATTAATTAGTTTTTTTTTGAAGCGCATTTAGGAGATTTGCTTGTCTTAATTATTTACATCGACATAGAGATGCTATACAGTTCGCAGGTGAATTGATTCTTGTTTAATTGTGCATTTTTTGTTATTTTTAGCTTTTCACCTGAAACTCAGTTTAAACGATGAACCATTAATGTTCCAGAGGTTCCAAAAGAATTGAGATGTTGAATCGGACGGATTGAGGTGGAAGGGTAAGTTAGAAAGCAATTGCTGTATTTAATTTTACTTGATGATTATCTCTTGCGAATGTGTTATTTGCAGTAAATTATACCAAAGTTTTTATGTCTGCGTTGGGCAATCTCCTGGATGCGCGGATTATTTTTGTGTGTGTTGTCTTCATATGGCAACTCATCTGTTTTTATTTTTTTATTTGATTGTCCCAGGATATCCCTTCAGGGTATCTTGGATTTTACTTGCTATGTTATATGTTTTGTGTCTCCTATTGGAGTTTTGTAGTCAAATATTGTCAACCGCATCTATTATCTCAACTTTGTTTTTTAAATAAAATCAACTCTTACTTACTTCTGTATTTTATTTAAAGGACTGGCGCCCGGAAGGTTTTCTTTTCTTAGTTAGTTGTCAATTGATCGCCTGAGCCAACGGAAGAACCTGCGAACCGCGTCCGCGCGACCCATGCTCTGGCACTGGACGGGGGTGTAATTCCTTAGCTGGCCTGTCTACCATTCCATTCGTAGATCAGCCGGGCAAGTGGCCCAAATTAGAGCAGTTTGTGTTACAATGTAATTGGTAATATTGTTCTTATGCCTTCATGAATTTACAAAACCCTTGTTTGCTCTCTTCATTGCATTTTGTTTCACCACAATATATTATAACATCATTATAACAGGGTAATTATCAGGTTAAAACTAAAAATATTGCCACGTTTAAAACTAACATAATAAAATGTAACTGGACGGAAAGTATAAATAGGTTTCAAAACATTAAATTATTCAAAATTACACAGGGCACGAACTTCCTTCATCAGCGAAGTTAATATCTTTGGAATTCAAACGATGTAGTGACCAACCAAACCTAAAGTAAATTGAGTGGGAGTTTTGCAGGATGGAGTGGATCACAAATTAATTGCTACACGCAAAGAAATTTTGCTTTAAACGTCGAGGGCAACCTCTTTTATTTTATATAATAAAAGTAGAGTATAGAGGCACCTGTTTTAGCCACAGTACCCGTTTTAGCCACTGGCAGTTTGATTGTTGATTCTTCGGTGTAATGTAAACTACTCCCGCTCCCATTTGAGAATAGTTTACCTACTAAAAATATCATAATGATTTAATATATTCCCAACGCAATGCTTACAACGAAAAACGTAAATATATCGGTACTATTCCAAAAAAACATTGAAGAAGTGCACTAAAAATCGACATGTTGACTTATCTGCAAGGTGGCAATTTAAAAACAAAATGTAACGTATTTAATTTTTAATTTGGAGTCAGCCCGCAGAGCGTGCTGAATCCGATCGCTGAGTAGAAAGTCTCTTGAAAAAGTGAAGTTAAAAGTTAAAAAGTGAAGTTAACCTCACATTTTAAGCGCCGCGAAATAATTAATTTTATTTTATTTAAAAGAAATTTGTTGTTCCCATTTTTGTTCATTACCTCGTTTAATAATGTGAAATGTTAAATTCGTCTCTCTGTGAATAAAAATAATATATAGTAGTGTAAATAGATTTAAAGGAAATGCGAATGCGATCAACTCACTTATTGTTAATAAGTAGGGCATTCCCGGCCACTAACCTGCCTCAATGTTGCCTTTGTTGGGCGTAATTAAATTTTTCAAATATCTACTTCAAACGATTGTCGATTGTAAAACTATTGTTTTCGGCAAAACAAGGAAAGTTTAAAATCTTACAATCGGAATTACTGCTGGCTAATTTATTTACTCCATTTAATTAATTGTCGACGTCTTTATGTATCTGGAAAATTAAATTTTATTAATTTTTAAAAGCTTTTATTTAACATTGTATAAGGGTTTTTCGTCGTCCGGGTGTGTAGACTTTTTGAGACCACTGAATTAGCTGAAGAATTTTTAAATCCGCGTGCTTCTTCTTCTTCTAGTGCCCTATCCTCTCTGGACGTTGGCAATCATCATAGCCCATTTGACTTTGTCAGCCGTTGCTCGAAACAGCGCTGTAGATGTCATACCGGTCCATTGCCTTATGTTTCGTAGCCAAGAATTCTTCTTTGTCCGGGTCCTCTTCTGCCTTCAAACTTTCCTTGCAGGATCAGTAGGAGTATGCGGTATTTATCGTTGCGCATCACGTGACCAAAGTATTGTAGCTTTCTCTCTTTTACTGTTTTAGTATTTCTCTGTATTTTTCCATGCGTTGCAGTACATTATCGTTGGTTACCCTATGTGTCCGTGATATTCGGAGCATACGTCTGTAGCACCATAACTCAAATGCTTCCAGATGTTTGGTTGAGTCCTCTGTCAGGGTCCATGCCTCCACGTCGTATAGGAGCACAGAGAATATAATAGCATCGAAGTACTCTTACAATGAGATGTAAGTTTAGGGTAAGGTTACCAGACGTCCCGATTTGGTCGGGACAGTCCTTTCTTTTACACTGCTGTCCCGATTTTTTTTTAACTTAAGTCGGGACGCAAAACTGTCCCGATTTTCAGAATTCCTAACAATTAAAAATATTATTAATCCAACTAATTAATTTACTAAATATGCTAGCACTTTTGCATCTATATTACTCGAAAAGGGTTTTCAAATGTCAGGTAGGTACATTATCAAATTTAGTACACTTTTTAAAAGAAAGTTTTTAGTTAGAAAATTGCTCTAAAATGCGTTTTTTTTGCAGATCCGAACCCCCCTTGGGCTGGGAGTATTTCATAATCCCCCCCCCCCCGAGCCCCGGTTAGGTTGCCACGCTTTGACCTTGCGGCAAGTCGATGCAGCTTGCACCTCCAGTCTACCTCAGGGCGACTGGTAGTATGGTAAAATAAAGATGTTATGCCCCTTTGGCTAGCTCGATAGGGCACGAAAAGATGTAATAGGAGATCGCCAAACTTTTCTCTAGATGGTAGGTGTACGATATAGGGGTAAGTGCCGGTAGTGGTGCTTTTATACGCAAGGCTGCCAAGGATGTGATTTTGAGCGCCACGTAGTTTGACACCCTGTAAATAGTCGCTATTGTAGCCGCTGTAAACTACGAAAATGGGGCGTACAAGAATAAAGGAGGGAGAATCTGGCGAATCTCTTTGAGTGGCGGAGAGTAAAGCCTCGCTAAAATTCAAATTATATTTAACACAAAAAGTACAGTACCGCGTCGAAATAGTGGGCTTGCCCTTACCAATATCAAAATCGTAAACAGCTATAAAATTGCACAAATAACTAATAAAGATGACTGGCGTCACTTTTGTACCCCGTATAGCTATACCAGGCGCACAGTTAGTACACACGTCACTGGGCAATAACCACAGTTGTTCAAACAAATAATTCTGAAATAAAATATACAAAGGGGTGGCAAGGGAGTGACCCAATATAAGCTCGCAGGTATGAGTATAGTTCATAAATATATAAAAAATAATTAAACAGTTACTACAGATTCGCTCGTTCAGGTGTAGTCCCACGGTGACCCGGTCGTTGTGTGGATTGATTGGGGCTGATAGGGAATGGTTGTACACGCTATTGGTCGTAGCCGTCAAACAAAAGGTAGCTGTAGAAATCTCAGCCAGATCAAGGTGATAGTAGAGTGAGGCCGTCACTCCAACGATACAATTACAGGTGTGGACCTTCTGGTAACTGTAGACAGTCCAAACAACAACATACAACATCGGTAAGCTGGCGAGGCGTTATGGAAATCAAAAACGGGCCAACGAAATAATACCAATAATAAACTGACACCCTACACGGAAGAAAATTATCATCAAATAACCTCACCAAAAAAAAAAGGAAAACATGTAAAATTTACCTTCAGGTGTTCGAGGGTAATAAAAGAAATGAGAAAAGAATGTGCGTACACTTTTCATCCGGTAAATTACACTAGAAACGTTTCACTCCTTCAGTATGAAGCCAAAGACACTCCCAATACGAAAACTTGCTTCAAAGAGCCGATAAATATGGGCAGAATCATCCAAAGGTGGTGTGAAATATAATCCCAAAATAATTGGTTCGAACAAAACCGTTCGATAAAAATTTCACAAACACCAAACGTCTGTGTAAAAAAAAAAACCTTCTTGAAAAATTTGTTGTTAAAAATCGTGCAACCACAAAAATTCTTATCAATTCTCCTCTCTCCCTTCACTTACGTCAGGTGACTTAGTTCAAGAATACCAAAAATCGTACCTGTACTGACCTCTAATCGATAACAATAGAGGTTGCAAGGAAGTTTGCTGTACAATTAAATATGATTCAAAATTTTGGAAGGACCAAACTCGGTAGGTGAATTTACAACCGTAGCAAGGTGCTCAGTTGCCGCTTGTCGCTTTTACGCTATTTTCTTATCACGCGGTAGCGCTTTACCTTACTGAGCTCTGACAATATTGTGTCAATGCAGACCCGTAGCCAGGGGGTGGCAAGGTCGGGCAATGCCCGACCTTTTAAAATAAAAATTATGTAACAATAGATTAACAGAAAATTTTCCCATTCTACATTGGTTCTTTTTGTACAAGAATTTTTTGATTTTTAGTTCGGTATATGCTTTCAAATACAATTCGCAGAATTGAATATTCATCACAGTACCCCTGCGTTCGGGGAGAAGCTACTTTCGCTACCAAAAAATTCTTTTTCCTTCTTTCAAGCTTCCAGTCGCTTCCAAACGCTTTGGCTCCCCACCAAAATGTTTGTAGCGACTGAAAAGTGTGGAGCCAAAGCGTTTGGAAGCGTACCGAAGCTTGAAAGAAGGAAGAGAAGAAATGTTTGGTAGCGAAAGTAGCTTCTCCTCGAACGCAGGGTACATGTAATACATTTTTTTTCAAAGGGGGAGAGGGGTCCCCAAATAAAGGCATTTTCCCCCCGTGACCATTGCATTTTTGGCCCACTGACCGAGCACCGACCATAAATTTTGATAGCCCATTTGCCCCTGGCTTGTGGCTGTGCGATAATACCATATAATACAACTTTTCTTAAACCGCGTTGACCTTGAAATTTAAAACATTTTCGTCTGCGGCGCTTTAAAAAAATCCCACGAACCCATCTCGCATCCGCAACACTAAAATTTCCCCTGCCATACAAACCGTTTGCCCTACCTTTATTTTTGATCTGACTACGGGCCTGGCCAATGTCCCGATTTCATGATTATTAAATATGGTAACCTTAATTTAGGGTCATGTTGTTCGTAATCATAATCATAATTATAAATTTTATTCAATGCAATAAAGATTACATGAAAAGTCACACAAAACACTTAATATTGTAAATAGGTCCAAATATGTATATATTTATTTATTTATTTATTTAACGGGTAAACCAATTTACAAAATTCAAAATTTAGAAACAAAAGAAATATACATAATGCCAGTTTAATGACAATCCAATGCATTCAAATTCCACATGAGGTTCCTCTTAAACTGAGGATATGTACTGCCCAACAAATTAAAACTATCAAATTTGTTTAACTTATTGGCAAAACGACACATCCTAGTTAGGGGGCTATGCATTCCATAATTTGTACTATTATATTCAATCACAAAAAAGTCCTCATGCCTTGTATTATATACGGCCACACTAAATTTGAAGCGATCCAATAAAATATCACAACTGATCCTTTTATTCAACAACCGGTGGACAAAGCATAAATCGATGACGATTCTTCTGTATTCCAAAGATTTGGTCCCACAATTCATTAAAGCATCTTCTTGGAAAAAGTCATCCTGCACGCCACCACACTTGAAGTGGTGGTATTTCAGGAACTTACGTTCCACCTTGTCCAACCTAGAAATGTGGGTTTCGTAGAAGGGATACCATACACAGGAGGCATACTCTAGTTGAAATCGAACTAGGGAAAAGTAAAGATATTTAACTGTGTTAGCAGAGAAATGTGTACTTTGCCTTCGAACAAACCCCAACGTGCGCATAGCCTTACTGCATATGTTATCGATGTGGCTCTTAAAAGATAATCTGGAGTCCAAACGAACACCCAGATCATCGATTTCAACTACTCGATTTAACTCCACGCCACTAATCTTGTACTTGAATGCATCACAACTATGTCTCTTGAATGAGATAACGGAACATTTCTCAAAGTTTAGCCAAAGCTTGTTATCAGCACACCAACGATGAATACTATCCAGATCAGATTGCAATAACAAACAGTCCTCAATTGACCTGATCATCTTGAAGATTTTGAGGTCGTCGGCAAATAACAAAAACGAACTATGCTTTATATAAAATCCAATGTCGTTAATGAACAATAAAAAAAGATTACCATTATATCATCGGAGACGAAATTCTGAATTTTCACATTCTGAATTCTATCATTAAGAAAACTGACCAACCACTCAACAGCTTTGGAACCAAAGCCTAAAGCAGTTAGTTTGGACGAAAGAGCTGAGAGGTCAACACAATCAAAGGCCTTTGAAAAATCCGTATATGTGGCATCAACATGCTCGTTATTCCTGAATGCATCGTAAATAAACGTTACAAACGACAATAAGTTGGTGGTTGTGAAACGACCAGGTAAAAACCCATGTTGATTGTCAATGATATAGTTTTTGCAGACTTGCATAAGTTGAACTGAAACTAGTTTATCCAGCATCTTTGGAATGGACGATTGAATAGAAAATCCCCTGTAATTCCCGATATCACCTCGTTTGCCTTTTTTAAAAATAGGAGTTATGAAACTCTTCTTCCAAATACATGGAAAACGACCACTAGACAACGACAGTTCAAACATCTTAAAAATTGGGGTCGACAGCGAATACTGGCATCTCTTTATAAAAAAGGCAGCAAGTCCATCGGGACCACAATTTAAACTGTCTGGCAATTGTGAGATTGCGTCAAAGACTTCACTCAATGAGATTTTGAACAAGTCGCAGTTAACAACATTGCTCGAAACGTATTTAGCATGTGGAGCATCATTTCTAGAGTAAACTTTAGAAAATTGCTTAGCAAACAGATCAACACACTCCTGGCCAGAGGAGGAAACTTCATCGCCTAAAAACATGCAAGCCGGATACCCACTCCCTTTTTTGCAGTTGTCAACATAACGCTAGAAAGATTTAGGATTTGTAGCAATTGCATCCTCCATCCTTTTAATATACTTCTGGTGAAGCAGCAAGTTAAGTTTCTTAGCTTTATCACGCAGTTTGCAAAAATTCTGGTAATCAATTAAGCTACGAGTAATCTTAAATGATTTATGCATAATCTTCTTATCAGTTATTAGGTTAATCAATTCCTTCGAAAACCATACGGGATACTTGGAAGCTGTTATCTTCTTACGTGGAACATGGGCATTGATGATAAGCCACAATTCATGATAAAAATGATCGACAACTACATCAATATCATCAGAACTTAAAACCTCCGACCAATTTATATCCAACAGGCAGTTATTGATGACATCAAAATCAGCAGATTTATAGTCAAAAATATAATTAACAAATTCCAGTTGTGAATGCAAAGAACCAACATCCGGAATATTTATTGCGTATGCGGTATGATGAATCGATGCATGTGACAATAAGTCAGTTGCTGTGTCAACCGATGCATTGTCTAAGTTGGTAAAAACTAAGTCGAGCAAAACCCCACGACTATTGGGAATTTTATTCAGCTGCATAAGATTGTGTAAAGACATACAATCAGTGATAGCTTGAGTATTGTTACATGTAATACCGCACAGAAAAAAAATTGTGCTAAACGTAAGTAAAATTGTGCATACTCCAGGTAAAATTTGGGTTGAAATAGGTTACAAGTAAAACATTGTGTTCCAATCAGGTAAACTTTTGGGTCAACCTATCTATACCTGCATACAACCCAAATTATGCCTTCTTATGGTAAAACCTTTTTACTAGTCCACAACACAATTTTGTGTTTTGTATAAGAAAATTTATTACAATAAAATTTTTAATATATAAATAAATTATTATTAGAAATATCTGTATTCACAGATCTTAATTTATTATTATACTTTCATTTTTAAATTGCGATAAATTTTAATTGCAGTAGGGGAACACACTTGACAAATTTTACTTACCTTTTTTTTGATTTTGAAGATTTGAACCTGTAACCTCTGGATCTATAGGCGTACGCTGTACTCACTGGTCTACGAAGGGAATTATAATAATAAGCTTAAGTTATACTTATGCTTGGAGAATTAATTTTAAATTTAATAAATAAAATATATCGAGTTAACAAAAATGAAATAATTCAAAAATAATAAAATTTAATCAATGTTATTCTTACTGATAGTTAAAATTCTAATATTTTTGCGCTTATTCAAGTTTTTCTATATTTATAATTTTACAATATCAGATTATCACACTTCTTTAGATTTCTGTTTTATAACATTTATTAATTCTTTACATTAAAATTGTTTTAATTTTAAAATTTTAATATAAAGTTAACAAAACGTTAAGCAAACGTTAAAATATTACATTACGTAAACGATTAAAATAAAATTTAAATATTTACCGTAACAATTACCTTAACTTATAGTTTTAAACACGTGGGTTATAATTTTATTTTAAAAATTTAAACTTAATAATTATTAATAATTCTGTTTGCTGAAAGTTCAAAATTTAAGATTAAAGAATTTTTCTGTAATTAGAATTAAATGTTAAAAGAACAATCTAAAGAAGTGTGATAATCGTATTTAATTTATTTTAAAATTATTAACTTATAAAAAACTTAAGTAAAATTTAAAAACATTAAAATTTTAACCCTAATTAAAGAACAACATGCAAGTCATTTTATTTAGAAACAGTTTTAACCTTTTGTCACAAGAAAACCAGAAAATATGAAATAATGTCAAATACGGGGGGGGGGATCTAACAACGTGGTGTTTTTTAAAAAAGTTGAAAAATATAGTGAAATTATTGTAGAATTTAAAAAATAAATACGATACAACGAAAAGTAATAAGATACTTTTGTAAATTATTCAATAATTTTACTATATTTTTCACCTTTTTTAAAAAACAACACGTTGTTTGCCCCCCCCCCCCCCCGTATTTGAAATTTTCATATTTTCCAATATTTTATGGTTCTATCTTGTGATAAAAGGTTCTAAATAAAATTTCTTGTATGTTGTCTTTACTTACGGTTAAAATTTTAATGTTTTAACGTTTACTTAAGCTTTTGTTGAATTTATAATTTTATAGTAAATTAATACGATTATCACACTTCTTTAGATTAAATTTTTAACATTTAATTCTAATTGCAGTAAATTCTTTAATCTTAAAATGTTCGTTAATTTTAAGCAAAGAGAATTATTAACAATAATGGTTAAGTTTAAATTTTTAAAATAAAATTATTATCCACGTGTTAAAACTATAAATAACGGTATATATTTAAATTATATTTTAATCGTTTTGCATAATTACGGATTAAATGTATATAATCTAAAAATGAAAATTTTTTTCAAATTTTACTGCTTTAATAATAATTATTCAAGTAAAATTTTACGTTTACAATTCGCACAATCTTAAGAACACAATTATTGGGTGGAACTTAAACAACAATAGTTACCATATACAATACAATTTTCCAATATCCAATATCAAGAACTCAATTTGGGATTAACAAGAACACAATTTCAAGAACACAATATTGTGCGAATTTAACATCAAGGATTTTTTTCTGTGCGGTACTCACACAGGTACCATCAACAGACCATACAGCATTGGGAAGATTAAAGTCGCCACAAATAACAAATTTAGAACGTGGAAAGTTATTGGAAATATTCTCAACAATGCCACAAAATTCATCATAGGTAACGACACTTGTATCGGGAGGTAAATATACTGCACCAACAATTAAGCCACCGATTCGGAGAAAAACAGTTTCCACGGTTAACACTGTGTCGATTTGAATACTTCTCAGATTTTTGCGAACAGCCATAAGTACGCCTCCACCACTAGTTTTCATACTTGATACATACTTGTTACAGTTAAAACCCGAAATCAGTTAAAACCCGATGTAACTAGTAAATTCTAGTTTTAACTGGTTTAATTTTAGTTAAAACTAGAATTAACTGATTTCAAATAAATTTTTTTAGTAAATTCTAGTTTTAACTGGTATTAGTTTAGTTAAAGCTAGAATTAACTGATTTCTAATAAATCTTTTTAGTAAGTTCTAGTTTTAACTGATATAAATTTAGTTAAAACTAGAATTAACTGTTTGGTTTTAGTAAATTCGCGATTTTTCACCGTTACAACCAGATTTAAAGTAAAAGTAGACGTAATTAAATAAAAATGCTAATTTGTTATAGTTTAAAGAAAATGGAAGGTAACACAAGATAATTTAGAATTTTCTTGTATCTCATATTTTAAATTTAAAATAAAAATTTCAAAATCTTTTGCATTTTGTACTTCAAATACCCAAAATACATCTTTCAAACTAATACATTTCAAATACAAAATTTGAATTTTCCAGTTACGATTTCACTTGTTATAATTTTTAAATTTTTTATAAATCTTTGTTGATAACTTTTGTTTAATAAATTTTTTCATTTCTTTTTATATGGTAAAGACCGTGTGATACTTGAACTAATTATTAAAATTAATTTTGTTTAAAAAAATTAAAAATTTTAACAAATGAAATCGTAACTGGAAAATTAAATTTTGTATTCGAAATGTATTTTAAAAGATGTATTTCGGGTATTTGAAGTACAAGATGCAAAGGATTTTGAAATTTTTATTTTACATTCAAAATATGAGATAAAAAAAAATTCTAAATTATCGTGTTTCCTTCTATTTTTTTCAATCCACAACACAAATGTATTTGGCCTACCCTATAAAAGTATCAAGAATTAGCATTTTTATTTAATTACGTCTACTTTTACTTTAAATCTAGTGATAGATCGCGAATTTACTAACACCACACAGTTAAACTTAAACTAAACTTATATCAGTTAAAACTAGAATTTACTAACAAGAGTTATTAGAAATCAGTTAATTCTAGTTTTAACTGAAATTAAACCAGTTAAAACTAGAATTAACTAAAGCGGTTAGTTAAAACTAGAATTTACTAGTTACATCGGGTTTTAACTAATTTCGGGTTTTAACTGTAACATATATATAACAGCAACAAGCAAGCAAGGCATACAACAAATCACAAATCAACATCAGCAATCTCAAAATCCAAAAATTCCTGCACAGAATAAAAGACATTGAACAACAGTACACTCTTAAAAAATTTAACAAACTGATTAATATATGACGCTTTTACCTTTTCGGGTAGCACATTGTATAATTTGGTGCCCCAAAAATCTACACCCTGCTGGGTAACCTTTAACCGATGAAATGGTGCTATCAAGGAGTTCTTATTTCTCGTATCGTAGTCGTGCTGAGTAGAATGTTTGCTCCATTGATGCACTCTCATATGCACATGCTTAAGACAGTTCAAAATGAACACACTTGGTATCGTTAGTATTTTTTCTGATTTGAAAGACTCCCTGCAACTCTCCATAGCTTTCAGATTACACAGCACCCGCACTGCCCTCTTCTGCAACACAAACACTCGGCTCACCTCCGTGGAACATCCCCAAAACATAATGCCATATGTAACATGGCTATAGAAATTGGCATAGTAGCAAGCTATGGCTGCCTCATGATTTGCATACCGTTTAAGGCTTCTTAAACAGAATATGGCATTGGACAGTTTTCCACACATCCGGTCAATGCGGTGAGACCAATTTAGTCTATTGTCAAGGTGAATGCCCAAAAATTTTACAATTTGGGTTTCATTCCGATCAAAGAATCGCATTGTTTGCGTTTTTGCTTGATTCAATCTCAAATTTTTACTCTCCATCCACTTCTTGGCTTTTGTTATTGTATCCTTCACAATTGAGGACCGTTTTTTCAAAACTCGCTTTGTCCAAATTAAAAAATATTGAGCTTTATATCAAATCTATATAATTTTGTAGCGGCCTTTCAGAATTTGCTATCATATATTGCAAATTTTGCTTTGTTACTTTACAAAACTCGCTTTGTACAAAAAAATCATAAAATATATTAATATTCCTGAAGAAGCGAAAGAATTTTTTAACGAAATTTTAGGGAAAAAAACATCGGAAGAACCAGCGCGACAAGTGACAAAAAATTGAAAAGATTAAACCGTATTTTTTTTCTGTGTTATGTAGAAAATTTCGTTTTAATTCGATGTATTATGATAAAAGTACCTATTACATAAAGCAAGTTTTGCAAAAACTGTAATTTTTCTTTAATTAATATTTTTGAAAACTTACCAAAAAAAAATTCATATTAGAAGCCTTTAAAAGACACTAGGAAACAAATTATTTTCAGTTATTTTTAACTAATATTTTGTTTATATCAAATTCACCAAACAATAAAAACCGTTTCCTGAAAAGTTTACTTTTAGGATAAAGCGAGTTTTGAAAAAACGGTCCTCAATTACATCCACTTGATCAAAGGTTTCTGCCTTAACCAGAAAAGAAGCATCATCAGCGTAAACGCATGCTCCATAGGTGTATATATTTGAGACCACATCATTAATATATATTATGAAAAGAATCGGCCCCAACACCGACCCCTGAGGAACTCCACACATGGCAATCGCAGCCCCCGACATTTCATCCTTCCACATAACACTTTGAGTTCTGCTCTCCAAATATGACGAAAGAAGCCCGTTAACCTGACCTCTTATTCCATAATAGTTCAATTTGTGCAGCAGAAGCCTATGTCACACAGTGTCAAATGCCTTACAGAGGTCGCAACATATAATAGAAGTTTTTTCCGATCGATCATGGGCCTTCAAAACAAGCTGAATCAAGTCATTAACTGCCGTGGTAGTTGACCTGTTCTTTCGGTATCCATGTTGTTTAAAATCAAACAGACCCCTCTGCTCGAAGTACCCCACCAATCTGTCCTTAATCAACGTTTCAAAGACCTTCGAAACCGCAGGCAATATCGAAATTGGGCGATAATTCTCACACAGCCTGATTTCCTTTTTTATAAATTGGCACCATTTTTGCTTTCTTCAACTCATCAGGAAAATGACCCTCGTCTACACACTTATTAAAAGTGGTTGCCAAAGCAAATCCTACACTGGAAGCTACAGATTTCAAAATCTTTGTTGTCACCCCATAGATATCTTTCAGAACTTTTTGTTTTTAAATTCATGATAACTTTATATACTTCGTGTTCATCTGTATGTTTAAAAAAGATGGAACCCCTGTTATCTATGTTAACCTTTTTAAGAAAAGCGGATGCTTCGCTGGTCGATCGATGCTGGAGGCCACAATTAAGGAGGTCAATACTTCCGGTTACACCGGCAATGTTCGCAAAGTAATGGTTGAACTCTTCCGCCATAATGTTACTTTCGCACTTCTGTTTCTTTGTTTTAGTATTTGTTTCTTCTTTTATTACATTCCAAATCGCCTTCTGTTTGTTTGCGCAGGATTGTATATATCTTGCATTCGCCTGTTGCTTTTCTTTCGCTATCTTCAAGTGATATGCTATCTTGAACTGTTTATACCTATCGTAAGACATATCGCTTTTGTCTACTTGTGCGATAGTAGCCAGCGCATCCAAAGTTTGTTTCATTTCGAGGATATCCTTACTCCACAATACTTTACACTTTGTTCCAATTTTAATTTTTTTAACTCTTTCAGGAAAGCTTGCGTGGAACATGCTCATAAACTTATCATGAAAAACACTATATGCAACGCCCGCCATCACCGGTTGAAGCAGCTGAGACCATGGTACTGCAGCAGATAAATCTTTAAACAGGCCAACATTTTCAAAACATGCTTTACGTGTCTTTATAACTTTAAACTGTTCTTCGTTTAGCATTATGTGAGTAGAGTCCCGAAGAATTTGCGCAAAATGATCAGAGATATGCAAGTTACACGTTTGCAGTTCACACATACTTATAGATTGGTATTAGTAAATACGTTGTCTATGCACGTCGAAGTTGTCCTTGTTGTTCTCGAAGGCTCTCTGAAAGCGGGATTTATTCCGTAGGTGAAGAAAAGATCCTACAATTGACCCCGTTGCAATGAGTCGCTCAGAAAATTGACATTAAAGTCCCCAGCAATGTAAATACACCTATGCGGCCCCCTCTCAGTAATCAATAACAAAGCCTCGTTAAGTTGTCCCATAAAAACATCAAAGTTGCCAAGAGGCGATCGGTAAATTGACATAACAATAATGCCCCTCGTCTTCAATTCTACAGCGGCCATTTCTATATCCAACTCGATAGACAAATCCACAATTGCCTCAATGTTGTTTACTTTTAAATTATTTTTTGTTAGGATTAGTGCACCACCATGTATATGTTTACTCCTACTGAACTGGCTAGCAATACTGTAGTTAGCAAGATTAATATTATTTATCACATTGAGATAAAGCCAATGTTCCGTTAAGCATAAGACATCAATGTCGGTACATTCCCGATTTAGGCAAACATTTAGTGGCTCAATTTTTGTGCTTATTGACTGTATATTTAGATTAAGTAAATTAAACGCCCCTGAATACCTTTTTACACTATGTCTGTTTCCTGGAACATCACTACTATTCTTCGAAAGTGGCCCTGCTAATTCTTTTTCGAAAAATTCGAAATCGCTTTATCGTTACATCATCGGGCCAGGCCTCCGGCTTATAAAGTTCCTCCAGGATGGTATATTCCGACCCCACTTTGAAAGCACAACTATTTGCACCCTCTCGAGTTGGAAGCCTCTCCACTGTGAACGTCCGCCCCGGAAACCTCGACACAAGATGCCCCTCAATCTGGCTCTCTTTTGTACCCAAAGCCACCCTTCCCACATAATATATCCAGGCTCGCTTAACCGCCGCTGCAAAGGTTGACTCGGGTGGTTGAGAATTTGCACTGTTGTTCCCCTTTATGATTTTAGTCTTTGGGTCGTTATGCTTTCTATGTTTACTATATCTACGTATATATCTTACGTATCATTTTCATATTTATAAATGTACTTTTTGCTTTCTCTATTATTGGAGTCCTAATCTCTTGGGTATGGTCTCAGTCTGCGTTAACATAATCCGCGTGCACTGGCAGGAAAAGCTGCATGAAATGTCAAAGTCTTCAAACCAAAATTACTGCAAGGAAAACATATGAAGACACTTGCAATGTAGAAATTTTAGAATGTGGTTTAATAATATCTTGAGATTATCCGTGATTATGTGCAAGCTCAGATGGCATTATTATTGAAAAACATAGCAATATTTATGAACTAAAATACTCATTGGAAATAAAATGTCCATTATCGGCAAAAAATGAGATTTTTTATGAAACCACTAAAAAATGTAAATTGTAATATTTAAAATTGAATGATGAAGATCAAAAATTTGTATTAAAAGAATCTCATCAATATTACACACAATGCCAGATGATTTTGTTGGTAACAAACTTAGAAAAATTAAATCTATTTATTTATTTCAACAAAAATTTGTATTGATTGAAATCGTACATTTTTAGAAAATTTAATACTGAAATTAAAGTTTTTTTTTAAATATTTTTACCAATCATTGTAAAACAAAATTTTTCCTAATTGGAACGTGTATCTACAATGTAGATATTTTTAATAATTTATTCTTATTGTGGAACCTTCGACAAAACGGTTTGAAATTTTCACTGGCGAAGCCGGAAAGCTAGTTAAAACAATATACGTGTAAAATGAAAAAAATACAAAAATTTAAACTTTAACAGCCGTATTTATAGTCAGGCGTGTAACCTACCATTACACGCGTACAACTACACGCGTGTAACGCTTGTGTAAAATTTCATATTTATAAATTTTGTTACACGCATTTTCAAAACGTGTAGTTACATTATTCTTTACACATGATTACTATATGGCAACATTGCAAATGTTGATAACTCTACCATAAGAAACTACAGATTTTGTCATGAAATTTTACACGTTGTTTACACGCTTTACTATACGCGTGTAAATGTTTATAAATACGGCTGTAATTATAATTAAATCTAGTAGGTAAAGTTACAAGCTAATTCTTTTTTTTTTTTTATTAACTCCTAGATACAAGTAATCAATCCTAAGCTAATAAACTTTTTATACTGACAAATTACAAGGCATGTAGAGAATTGTTCCATTGAGCAATCTCAATATTCAATATAAACCCTTCTAAAGTTTATACTAATGTCTATTCACTAGATCAGCTGGCTGATATCTTTTTAATCTGCGCACATCACTCCCACTGTTAACTAATAGTTGGGTAGCACAAACATTTGAATGGTTTAAAAGTCTCTCCCGATATTTGTCGCTGTATCTTATAATTTCTTCCATGACGGAGGGTATTGGGCACGTAATACGGTGCATCGACCATGATGCGAAGAACCTTATTTTGGAATCTCTGTATTATTTCTATATTTGAGTTGGTACCTGAGCTCCAGATCTGAATCCCATACGTCCAGATAGGCCTTACTGAAGCCGATCTGGACGTATGGGATTCAGCTCTGGGGCTCAGCTGCCAACTCAAATATAGAAATAATACAGATATTCCAAAATAAGGTTTTCAATCAATGCTGGAGTTCCTCAAGGAAGCGTCCTCGGTCTTCTCCTGTACCTTCGACATCAAAGGAAGTAGGCTGATATGATATGCGTGAAGTTAGCACTGCCATTTTCGAAAATCGTAATTTTTCTTATTGTGCTGAGTTGTTCCCGGTGTGTGCCGCGTTGTGCCGTATTTTATTTTTAGGATTTTCTGGATGTAGCTGTCCATATCAATAATCATAAAAAAACCAGCAGTCTGGCGTAAATCAAACACGGATAGACTACAGAGCGGGAAACCGCAGTTCTAATCCTGATTGCGTCTGATATGTGCTGTGATCTAAAAAGTCCAAAATCGATCTGTGGACTATGGGGAAGGCAACGGGAAACTACCCCATTAACATTTCCCTAATAAAGTCTTCTTGGCTTAGCCAGGAGGATCGCTAACATCCGAAATCGGATAGGCACCTGAAGAAGAAGAATAGACATAGCTGATTTTTAGGGTAGAACTTAGCACTGCCAATTTCGATAATCCTAAATTTTTTTAGTGTGCTGGATTGCGCTCGTGGTGTGCCGCAGTGTGCCGTTAATCATAAAATTTTAATTTAATAAATAAAAATTTTATAGGCCAAAAACGAAAATGGAAAAAGTAATTAGCACTGCCATTTTCGACAATCCCAAAAATTCTTATTGCACTGGATTGTGCTCGTGGTGTACTACCTTTTGACGTAAATTTAAAAATTTTAGTTTGATAAATAAAATTTTTATGGACAAAAAACAAAAACTATTTTTTGACGCACATGAATGGATTAACGAGATTCTTACTGTCGCAACCTGCTTTCTGGCGAAACTACAGCCAAGAGAACGGGCTTGGAAAAATAAGCGGGGAAGGAAGGCCCTGTTGAGCTTGACTCTAGTGTGGCATTATAAGCATAGGCGCCGACTCCATGGGTGCTCCGGGGCCCGAGCACCCGACGGAAAGATTTGTCGGGTGCGGAGCACCCGACAGAACTTTGCACCCTTCTATGACCACTATACTCATACTTTATTTGGAAGTCTTGAGCTTGTTGCGTACACCTTACACCCCTGGCAAGCAGCCCTGTTTAGCGTATTAACTTCTTGTAATTTATGAAGTTGGTATTGTTGTACTTTGATTGTATATATATTAGATTACATATTTAGTAATTTTCAACATATTTACGATAATAAAACACTGTGCGAGGTGAGGATTTGCAAAAAGTAAGAAAGTTTGAAAGTTTTGGCTTATAGAAATTTTATAGAAATGGATAAATTCGTAATAAGACTGGCGTCGACACGTACGAATACAATACCATCGCAATCAAATTCAAGTACTTGCACCACCACCAGCCCAAAAAAAATTCTGCAAACAACAGCATCAACATCAACGACAAGTAAGATGACAACGACCACGATACCAACACCAGGGCCTAATTCCACATCCCCAGCCACAGCTTTGAGTTCGAGCAAAAGAGTTTTTCAAGCACATTGGTGCTTGAGTTTTCCGTGGATATCCTACGAAGTACAGCTACAGAAAGTACTCTGCTCTACTTGTAAAAGGGCCAATGACTTGAAGGCTCCGTTACCAAAAATTTCAGTCGCTGATCAAAGAGTTATACAAACTTATGCAAGAGATGGCTTCGATTCGTGGAATAAAGCACTGGAACGGTTTAAAGTCCATGAAAAATCAGACGTTCATCGAGCCGCTATCGTATTCTGTCAAAATCTAGATAAGGGAACTAACGTACAATCACTTATGTCAAAGTCTAAAATTCTAGATATGAAAAATGCAAGAATATGTCTTGCAAAAATTTTCACTTCAATCCTATTTTTAGCAGCCCAAGGTATGCCACTGCGTGGACACACAGATGAAAATTCGAATTTTCATCAGCTCATTAAATTGAGAGCCGAAGATGTTCCACAATTAAAGTCTTGGTTGGCGAGATCAAAATATAAGTGGTTGTCACATGACATAATCAATGAAATACTGTCTTTGTTGAGCTTACAAATACAACGTAAATTAGTCAATATCCTGAAAAGCCAAAAATACTTTTCAATTATTGCTGATGAAACATCAGACATCGGTATTAAAGAACAAATGTCTATTTGCTTCCGAACTGTAAATGAAAACTTAGATGTTGAGGAACTTTTTTTTGGCCTATATGAAACATCATACACAAATTCAGAAACGCTTTATAAAATCATTATGGACGTATTGTTGAGGAATTCGCTTGAAATTAAAAATTGCAGAGGACAATGCTATGATGGCGCGGCAAATGTTAGTGGTTCCATTACAGGTTTGCAAAAGAGAATTAATAATGACGAAGCTAGAGCTATCTACGTACATTGCACGGCACATACGTTAAATCTCGTCGTTCAGGATGCCTTCCAAAAAATTCCAATCGTGCGAGATTTTTTGTCTTTGGTAAGGGACCTTATAACTTACATTAGGGATTCCCCAAAACGACTAACCAAATTCAAGTCTATTCAAGGAGTGGAAACTTCGTCAGCTTTACGTCCTTTTTGTCCAACTCGGTGGTGCGTCCGAATAATGTCGTTAAAAAGTGTTATACAAAATTATTCATCATTAATTGATTTTTTTCGTGAACTTGGTGTTGAATCGAGTGAAAGTGGTGCTAAAGCCAGTGGTTTTGAGGGAAAATTATTGTTGTTTGAAACCTTTTTTCTTTTCAAGGTATTGATTTTTATATTCGAACGCACGGAAACTTTGAATGCTGAGCTTCAAAAAAAAGAACTAATTTTCAGTGCAGCAAAAACCAAAATCTCTCTGGTTGAAGATTCGCTCAAAGAATCACGTGAGAATGGGTTTGATAGCTTTTGGCAAAATACATTGTCTGATGTGGAAGGGTTGGAAGTAGGAAGTCCAGTTTGTCCACGTCGTCGAAAAATCCCAAAGAAAATCGACAATAAAACAGAAACGGCGCACACTTTTGAAGGGCCTGAGGCATATTTCAGACGAATTTATTATGAAATCATAGACGTTGCAATTTCGAGTTTATCAACACGGTTTCAAAAACATCTTTCAGATCACATGATCAATTTAGAGCTTTTTGCTTTAAACAAACATGTAACCGCTGATTATATTCTTACATTTTACAAAGATGACTTTGATTGTTCTCGACTGGTTTTACATCGTGACATGTTTTTGGATATAACATCTCAAAAAAAAATGAAAATGCAATCCCTCTCAGATGTAGTTTGTTTCCTAAAAAATCAAAAAGAAGTTTGTGAACTATTACCAGAATATGTGAAACTGATTAAAATTGTTTTAATTATACCTGTCACCAGCTGTACTGCGGAAAGATCATTTTCTTCTTTACGTCGTTTAAAAACCTATCTAAGGACCACTATGACTCAAAAAAGATTGAATGATGTGATGATTTTGAATGTGCATAGGGACTCGGACAGTTTTAATAATATTAATATAGATGAAGTATGTGATGAATTTATAGGTCAGGTGAGCACAAGACTGAATACATTTGCTTTATCTAAAAATGTATAAGTTTTATTTTTTTTACAAGAATGTTAAGGCTAGGATATTACAGTGTGTTCGAGGTGTCATGAAATTTTTAAATGATATGTATGAAACCCTAAGGAATGCGGTTTCCTATTTTTAAAATTTTTAATAAAATTTTTTTAATTAATATTTTTAAAATATCCCGTTTGTAATTTTTTTAGCGGAAATCAAGTTAGTGAAATTTATTGCTTATCAACAATTAAAATTTAAAATAGATATAAAAATACTCAAAAAAAAGGTGACCACGCCCATTTCCCCAAAAAATTTTCGCCTGCGGCGCGCGCCCTCGGCGCTGCTCGCTTCGCTCGCATTCTTTTTCCAATTTGCCCGAGCACCCGACAGATTTTTCTAAAGTCGGCGCCTATGATTATAAGTATACATGAGAGGTGTAGTAGCATAAGTGTGCCGTAAATACCTCCTTAAGGTGATTGTTTCTCTCTTCAAACAAGTAGTTATTTTTTAAAATCACTAGTTTTAATTTTCAAAAGGATTTCGAATTTTGAAAACCCACAAGTGATAGTTTTTTTACCAGGGGGAGAAGAAGAGAAACAACCACCTTAAGGAGGGATACCAGTCCGCCAACTTTTATGATTTACTATATCCTAAATAATTGACCCTAATCTTGTATGGTATAATAAACTTTAGTTCAAATATACCGAGCATAAAAGCATATAATCATTATTATATGATATGATAAAATTTTATGCTCGGTACATTTGAACTAAAGTACATTTTACGTGCATTTACCAACTTTACCAATGGTCTTTCGAAAATATTATTTCCAAAATTTCTGAGTTTGGGGTCTTTCTTTTTTCATCAAGTTGATGTTCTAATAAAAATACTAAACCTGGCCCTCCACAAAATTATGTTGGACACCCCTGGATTAGAGGAAAGGTCAAGACTGGTTTCTATTGAGGTTTTTTTTGTGTCGATACCCTTCGTAAGAAAAAAAAGGTTGGGTCTCTTGTGGATATGGTCTGCAGAGCTTTGGTCTTTATAGTTTTGATTAATTCTCTTCCTCTCGTAGTTGTTATTTTGGAACCCCATACTGGATGTTTAGCATTGAAGTCCCCTCCGACAATGAACCTTTTCCCTATGGTTTTGATAAATTTGTCATACTCATTATGTTTGATTGTGTGACCTGGTGGACAGTATATTGAAGATATAAGACAATCCCCTGATTTGTCGCTCAGAATCACATTAGTAGCTTGTAAGTATTCTTCTTGGAATTTTTCTGTTTCATGATGTTGTATTTTATCGCGGATGACTACGGCTATGCCACCGTGTGCTTTGCCCTCTTTTGGATGTTTGGTGTATTACACCTTGTATTTTGGAATTTTTATATTATGTTTGTCGGTGATTCTTGCTTCAGATATTAACATTATGTCGAGGGGTAAATCACGCGGGTAGTCTGGTGTACAGTATCATGGAAGTCCGGGGAAGTCTTGGGTAGTCCGGGGAAGTCTTGGGTAGTCCGGGGAAGTCTTGGGTAGTCCGAGGAAGTCTTGGGTAGTCCGAGGAAGTCTTTGGTAGTCCGAGGAAGTCTTGGGTAGTCCGGGGAAGTCTTGGGTAGTCCGAGGAAGTCTTGGGTAGTCCAGGGAATTCTCGGGTAGTCCGTGGAAGTCTCAGGTAGTCCCGGGAAGTCTGAGGTAGTCCTGAAAATTTCCTAGTAGTCTGTAGAAAATTTAGAACAGAAAACGTTCGGAAATAGATATTTTCGTTACAAGTTAATTAAAAAATACTTTTCGATGCGTATCGAACTATATTTTTTCTAATAGTGTTTGAAAAAGAACCAAAACCATACTTTTTACACCTAATTTAAAATAATTTACTAAAATATACTTTATGAAAACAGATCGGTTGGTAGCCGTGGTATTATTGACTACCAACCGTACTTTGGTACACTATATTATAAGGTCCATTCCCCCCCCCCATTTCGAATTTTGGAAAATTTTTTGTGTCTTTCGTTTGTGCATCGTTTGTGTAGGTTTGTGCAAACATTTTTTTCGTTTGTGCAATCTCAGTTCGCGAATTATTTAAGAAACAAGTTTGGGTGGCTGGGGAAATGCCAGCCCCCCCCCCCATTTCGATTTTTGCATAAAATTTTATGTTAATCGTTTGTGCATCGTTTGTTCATTCAAAATTTTCGTTTGTGCAGATACCGTTTGCGAAATATTTACAATTTAAGTGGGGGGGGGGAATGCCAGAATTTGGGTCAAATTTTCAATTTGTGCATTTATTATTTTCGTTTGTGCAAGCACGGTTAGCGAAATATCGTTAATTTAAATTTCCGCGATCATTTCTCCAGCCCCCCCCAATTTCGATTTTTGACATCTTTTTGGTGTCATTCGTTTGTGTACGTTTCTGCAATAAATACGTCAATGCAGGGGCCCACTTTTTATCCACAATCATAATTTGACGCAAAATAACGTGGGCGAGAACACCACGCGAGAATATGCTAAATTCTCTTGATATTTTTGAAGGTTAGGTCTAATACTATAATAAGGGCTATTTGCCCGATTGAATTCGATGAATAACTCGTGTAAATCACGATAACAAATAATTCGTATTTGTCAAATACAGCCGATACAGCTCCTGCTTTATCCTATCAGAATTCCCCTGGTATGTGTTTTTGATGTTTGTTTGTGCTTCACCCTGTATACATAATTAAAACAAAAAATTTCATCCTGAATACGGTCCCTAAAAATGCGAATGCGATTTGGTGAATGTTACTTTTCACCCTGTATGGTAAAACTGTACAATGCGCAGCCACGCATGCGCTTTATTATTTTCAGATTTTCCCGATTTTTCGCTTATTTTTCGTAATTTTGGTAAACAAAATTAATACGAATGTTTCGCGACAGTAATAACCTGGCTGTGACTGTGGCGCCATCTGTGGATGGGATGATCCTGTGGAGAGAGATGAATCCAAGCATGCGCATTTGCTTCTGTTTTGTACTTTGAAATAGGAATACCAAATTTAATTTTGAAATATGTCAAATTAATGTAATGAACTTAATCCGACTTAATCCTTTGTAGTTTGGATGAACGTACATCTACGAAAATTAAATTACTTTACGTTAAAAATATTCTAGTATATTATTAATAATGATCATTAATTTATTCAGTCGGTTGAAGGTATTAGTTGGTTTTCTGGAAAGTCTTCAAAAATAAATAATTAATAAAATACATTCAATATTAATAAGGGCAGATTTCATAATTCCACTTAACTAAAAGATCCTTGTTAACCAATAGAAAACGTCCGTTCACTCTAACAAGCCAATAGAAATCCACTTTTATTTTAACGGCTCGTTAAAAGTATTAGGAAATCGGCCCTATTTCTCTTTAATTTAATTTTAAATTAAAAAGTCGTAAAAAGTGAACAAAACAATTATTCAATATATTATAAGATTATAACCTCAAAATGAAATTATTCAATTTTTAATTACTATTAATATTAAGGTAAAATAAGTAAAACTGTTGTATATTAGTATTATAATGTATGACTTTTAAAATCAATTTTTAAACTTCTCTTATGTGCACATTTATTCTTAAATATGTGTAAATTACATCCTTCAACGGTTTTTCGCCTGTATGAGTTTTAAAATGATTTTTTTTAAATTATTATTATTATATGCACATTTGGAATCCCAAATTTAACACTGAAACTACTAAACAAATAGGTAGTAGTATTACGTTTTATGATCTAGTATTGTAGAAGGAAATAATTTAAATAATAAAAAATGTACTTTGACGCAATTTGACATCTGTCAAAATTAAATTTGATATTCCCGGATATTCCTAAGTACAAAACAAAACCAAATGCGCATGCTTGGATACATAACCCAACTTCGCATAACCTCACTGACAAGTCAAATTTTCTATCACCACACCACAGATGGCGCCACAGTCACAGCCAAATTTCAAGTTTAGCTAACTTAAGGCACTTTGGCGACTGTTGCTCGGAGATTTACAAATATTTATGTGTTAAACAATTCGCGAACGGTGAATGCATAAAGAAAAAAATTATTACCCAAACGTAAGCAAACGGTACACAAACGAAAGAAATAAAAATTAATCCAAAAATCGAAATGGGGGGGGGGAATTACTGATCAATTTCTGTGTCATTCGTTTGTGCAAATACTTTTTAGGTCAAAATTGGTGGCAATCGTTTGTGCATCGTTGGTGTACGTTTGTGCATTTATTATTTTCGTTTGTGCAAGCACGGTTTGCGATATATCTTCAATTGAAAAAACGACAAAATTTCTAAATGGGGGTGGGGGGCTGGAGAATTGATCGCAGAAATTTCAATTAACGATATTTCGCTAACCGTGCTTGCACAAACAAAAATAATAAATGCACAAACGTGCACAAACGATGCACAAACGACTGACACCAAATTTGACCCAAACTTCGTGATGGGGGGGGGGCTGGAATTCCCCCCCCACTTAAATTGTAAATAATATTTCGCGAACGGTATTTGCACAAACGAAAATTTTGAATGCACAAACGTACACAAACGATGCACAAACGATTAACATAAAATTTTATGCAAAAATTGAAATGGGGGGGGGGGGGCTGGCATTTCCCCAGCCCCCCAAACTTGCTTCTTAAATAATTCGCGAACGGAGATTGCACAAACGAAAAGAATGTTTGCACAAACCTACACAAACGATGCACAAACGAATGACACAAAAAATTTTCCAAAATTCGAAATGGGGGGACTGAGGGACTCTGCGGCGTCGCCCCCCCCCCTAGCGATATCAGAAGAACCGAGAAGAACAAAGAATTATAAAATATAATTATAATAACTAATAAGATATCAAATTAAATTACTACTAATTTTTTTTTTAATTTGGTAACAAACCAATGTTGGAACCGATGTTGATTGTTTAACCAATCAATGGGCTGTTACTATTTTTTTTACTTTTTTTAAAAGTTAATACACGTGTCACACGGCCTTTAGACTTGAGTCCCCCCATAACCACTGAACATTGCTTTAGATTTAGATAAAGTTTTAGATTTGGGTCCCAAACTTTGATCCGGTCCTGTTTATAAAACTAAAAATTTAATTTTTACACACATTCGGCGCACATTATTTGACTTGATTATGGCGCATGCGCGCACTTTACATTTAAATACGCTTCACATTGCCGGGAATTTTTGCGCGTGCGCACATTCGACGTGAGTAGCTGCGCACGCGCACACTTAGGGGAAGTCTTAGGTAGTCCGAGGAAGTCTGGGTAGTCCGAAGAAGTCTCGGGTAGTCCCAGGAAGTCTCGGGTAGTCCCAGGAAGTCTCAGGTAGTCCGAGGAAGTCTCGGGTAGTCTGAGGAAGTCTCGGGTAGTCCGAGGAAGTCTCGGGGAGTTTGAAGTCTGGTGTACATAATTTATGCCCGTGATTAACCCCTCGCATTATGTCAATATTAACATTATGTCAATATCTAGGTCTATTAATTGATTTGATTTCGAGGAGGTGTTGATACATGCCGTTAGCGTTCCAGATACATATTTTGTATTTATGGTTCATTGACATGTCGTGCAGTACATTGTGCAGTACTAATACCTACTTGTAGTCGCGCACGGTCTCTATAGATATTACGTCGTACTAGCCGGACGACGCGACGCACAAAACGGTTTGAAATTTTCACGGGCGAATTTGAACAATATGCGTGTAAAATGAAAAAAATACAAAAATTTAAACTTTAATTATAATTAAATCCAGTAGGTAAAGTTACAAGCTAATAACAATTTAAAATATAAAAACATTTTGGTTTCGCGAAACTCATTTTGAAACAAAGTTATAACACAGTGAAAGGTAACAAAATATTTTTTTTAATTGATTTTTTGTATCTAATAAATTTCCTTTTAAAATAACTAAAATCATTCTATTTAAAAACATTTTTCATTTTTGCTTCATTTACTGATTAAATGAAAATAAAGATTAGTTAAAAATTGAGCAGAACTGACTTAACCCCATTTTATTTTGGGGAATAAAATAATAACTTGAAAATTACGTATTGAAATTTTAAACACTTTTCACTAAATTATTATTATATTAGTAAAATCCAAATAAATACCAAAAATATTTCTGTGAAAACAAGAAGATTTTAAAATAAGCAAGAACGCATGTTACCCGTTTCAATAAGGGTAAAATGACATACTCATTTAATTGTTTAATTTATTGTAAGTGTAAAATACTATCTTATACATTCTTGAAGCTTCATGGCTTACAAATTTTATATCTAAGTTCAGATGGGTACTGTTTGTTTTCATTCGTCATTTTTTAGCTGTCCAATTTTTTGTTTTCACTTTTCGAGCGTAAAGAATGGTTATTAAATTTAATTTTTATATAATATTGCTTTAACAGAATACCAAGAAAATATAGTAATGAAAAGTAGAAATGAAAAATCAAAATTTGTGTGAAGAGTAAAAAGTCATAAGTACTCTAGTATCATTTTATCTCAAAATGCAAAAAGTACTTTATTTAAAAAATGACAAAAATTTGTTCCTAGTACCCATATCCTAATAATAATTCCTAATAACCGCATCCAGCAAGATTCCTCCTTTCTAAATAATTTCCTTTAAACTGATCTTGAAAATTTAAAGAATATTAAAATGATGTAGAGAGGCTCTAATTGTTTTCTTGTAAATGTCATTAGTACTTTAGTACTGAGTACTTATTTTTCAGGGAATGAGTTAAAACGGCCACTATAGGTCTCTGTTCGTTTGTCTACTCGGAACTACATCGAGTATAGTTCGGAATACAAAATCCGCGTTCGTTTGTCTAGGGTAACTTACTCGGATCTACTCCGAACTGGCCAAAAGCTGGTGTAAAGTAGAGTAAAGTGGTTATTGTAGAAATACGTACTAGCCTAGAAAATAACTGTCAATTATATAAATGAAAATTAAAATGGAAGAAACTGATTGTAATTATATTATAGATAAATTAAGAAATAAATTAAAATAAAACAATTTTGTTTTCTTGTCAATAATTGAAAATGCAAAATAATTTTTTTATGTATTTTTTGTAATTTTATATTTAACTATCGTTATAAAATAATATAATATAATGTTACTTATATCCGTCAGGTAAAACCATTGAATTTTTCAGTTTTTTTCTGATTTCACGCTTATTTTCCAAATTTAAAAAAAATCAAAATTAAAATATAAAAATTCACTGTAAGTGAAAACTGTGTACCAAATTGCAGCTTTCAAGACGTCGGGAAGATGATTTAAAATTGTCTCAAATAGTCCACACACCCAGTCGATGGACAACCCTTATACAATGTTAAATAAAAGCTTTTAAAAATTATTAAAATTTAATTTTCCACATACATAAAGACGTCGACAATTAATTAAATGGAGTAAATAATTAGCAAGCAGCAATCCCGATTGTAAGATTTTAAACTTTCCTTGTTTTTCCGAAAACAGTAGTTTTACATTCGACAATCGTTTGAAGCAGATATTTGAAAAATTTAATTACGCGCAATAAAAGCAACATTGAGGCAGGTCAGTGGGCGGATTGCCCTACTTATTAACAATAAGTGAGTTGATCGCATTCGCATTTCCTTTAAATCTATTTACACTACTAAGGTAAAACACCCAGCACTTGAACACCGCAAGAAATGGAACTAGCACTTGAACAGATTTTTGAAATTGTATTAATGCAAAAACGGAATATTCATAATAAGTAATATCCGTATTTTATAATTACTAGATGATTTAGCAATTGATTTCTATAAGTTTTTTTAAATTATAAATCGAAATAATTATATTTTTGTTAACTTGAAAGTTGCAATGTGGAATAGCCGATAAGCATGCTACTTTTGCCATTGAAAGTTACTACACCGTAAACCGCGCAAACACAGTTTTTAGGTTATGAACTTGAACTCGAAAAAACTAACATAAAATGATCACGTTTGTCCATTACGTTTGTCATACATAAATAAATCAATGTTGCCAAATGTATCTTTAGAATATCGATTGGATTTTTGTTTGATTTTGACTGATTTTGACTATTTTCACACGTGTTCAAGTACAACCACCACCGGAGTGTTCAATTACGACTGCGATTCAAAGAGATTGTTCAATTACTGATGCATTTGAAGTATATTTTAAAAACCTTGTAAAAATATGATAATTTTATTAATTATTCCTTTTTTCTTTGCTATTATATGCAAAACTATCTATATTTTCATAAATAACATATTTTAATCAAATTAATCGAATTTTATTTGCTTAAATTAGAGTGAAATAGGTTTTACTTTCAAAACTGTTCAACTAGTGGGTGTTTTACCTTATATAT
This sequence comes from Rhagonycha lutea, assembly GCA_958510855.1. Taxonomy (NCBI): domain Eukaryota; kingdom Metazoa; phylum Arthropoda; class Insecta; order Coleoptera; family Cantharidae; genus Rhagonycha; species Rhagonycha lutea. Next base: position 18,822,268 of record OY294042.1, read on the forward strand.
TTTTATTCACAGAGAGACGAATTTAACATTTCACATGTTAAACGAGGTAATGAACAAAAATGGGAAAAAAAAATTTTTTTTTTAATAAAATAAAATTAATTATTTCGCGGCGCTTAAAATGTGAGGTTAACTTCACTTTTTAACCGTTTCAAGAGACTTGCTACTCAGCGATCGGATTCAGCACGCTCCACGGGCTGACTCCAACAAATTAAAAATTATATGCGTCACATTTTGTTTTTCAATTATTGCCACCTTGCAGAAGTCAACATGCACTTCTTCAATATTTTTTGGAATAGTACCGATATATTTACGTTTTTCGTTGTAAGCATTGTATTTGGAATATTTTAAATCATCTTTTAATATATGAGTAGTTAAAGAAGCTTATAATATTTAGTAGGTAAACCATTCTCAAATGGGTGCGGGCGTAGTTTACATACCCCGAAGAATCAACAATCAAACTGATAAAATTAACGACACCAAAAAGTAAAGAAAGACGTTTTTTGACAAATTACGTTCAATATATTTTGCGTATCTTTTACCTTATTTATTAGTACAAATCAATAGTTATAGGTAATATAAGTTTTTTTATAAGTCAGTTTATGGCTGTTTATACGCGTTCTAAATAGCGGGTGTCGAAACGCACGATATCGGCACGATACACAGTGGTTTAAAATGCCAAAAACCTGGCCATAATATGAAGGCGTTCTTCAATTTGAATGAAATTTGGTATACTAAGGTTTTAGAGGTCACTGATTACGAATAAAAAGTCGAAATTACAAAAAACAAAATGGCGGATTCAATATGGCGGATGTATGTATATAAAAATTATCGGATATAGCCAAAATTTGGTGACTGGGTGTTTTTGAGGTCGCTGATAACGAATTCAAGATCAAAATGACAAATAACAAAATGGCGGATCCAATATGGCGGACTTTGTATTTCTAAATTATCAGATATAGCCAAAATTTGTTAACTGGGTGTTTTTGAGGTCGCTGATAACGAATTCAAGATCATAGTGACAAATAACAAAATGGCGGATCCAATAAGGCGGACATATGTATTTCAAAATTATCAGATATAGCCAAAATTTGGTAACTGAGTATTTTTGAGGTCGCTGATAACGAATTCAAGATCATAGTGACAAATAACAAAATGGTGGATCCAATATGGCGGACATATGTATTTCAAAATTATCAGATATGGCCAAAATTTGGTAATTGGGTGTTTTTGAGGTCGCTGATAATGAAATCAACATTATAGTGACAAATAACAAAATGGCGGATCCAATATGGCGGACGTATGTATTTAAAAATTATCAGATATAGCCAAAATTTGGTGACTGGGTGTTTTTGAGGTCGCTGATAACGAATTCAAGATCATAGTGACAAATAACAAAATGGTGGATCCAATATGGCGGACATATGTATTTCAAAATTATCAGATATGGCCAAAATTTGGTAATTGGGTGTTTTTGAGGTCGCTGATAATGAAATCAACATTATAGTGACAAATAACAAAATGGCGGATCCAATATGGCGGACGTATGTATTTAAAAATTATCAGATATAGCCAAAATTTGGTGACTGGGTGTTTTTGAGGTCGCTGATAACGAATTCAAGATCATAGTGACAAATAACAAAATGGCGGATCCAATTTCGCTGTTATGAATGTTAAAAATTCGAATAAATAGGAAAAATCGGAAAAATAGATAAATTTTTGTTAAAAAATTCGAAAATAAGTCAATTATAACCAAAATACAATAACGACAGACATGTTTCGATCGTATTAGATCTCATCAGTGACGTAAAGCTGTAAATTTGGTTACAATTGACTTTTATGTTTTACCTATATAGCATTTTATTAATGTTATATAAAGTAAAATCATTGAACCTTTTCTAGAGGAAGTTTCCTATTCCGAGTCATATTTCTTTTCGTGATATGAACAGATTGTAGTTTTGAAGTAGTTAGTTGTGTGCAAGAAGTGAGAGAGTAATTACTGATATTGAACTTTAAATAAAAACAATTATTGACAATAAAAAAGTGTTATTTTTTCCTTCGCACCTTCTCATAATTTCACAACAACCGAAATTATAAAAATGGCGCAGTCGCGGTAGTATTCTTTAACGAAAATTCAAAAATCGACACTTTTCGGCGAACTTCAGTTCCTTAAAAAGATTACGAACCAAACCACCTGCAAAAGTGTTGTTAAATTATTGTATCCAAAAAATCGGCACTGCAATAACGAATGCAATACAGAAGAACGAAGAAGGCTTGAAATAGATTCCAGATTTTCCACAGTAGTCCAGGTATCCTGTTTCAACCAGAAAACGTCTTCAAGGAAGCGGCAACAACGCTACCCCAGGAGCAACAACATCAGCGAATCAACGACCAGTTTTTTACATCAAAAGTGGTAAGAGATAAACTGAATTTGTTATTCCCTTTTTTTTAATTTTAAGCAATAGTGTTTAAGAAAAGGCAAAAAGAAAAGAAAAAAGCTAACAATTTATAATAGGGATTGAAAACCCGAACGATTAAAGAAAATCAAAACAATTTCAAATAATTTTAAGTAAATTAAAAAATAGTTTTTTGTTTCTCTCTAAATTCACCTCGAAATTTAATTATTAATCATTTTAATTGATATAATTTGATACACAAATTAATTTTGAAAAATAAATTGCGTATGTAATTTAATCAAAATTTCATGTCACATTAATTAATTTCAAAAATTCTTTTATATTTTTTATTTATTCCAATAAAATGCCAGAAACGCAAACTTTGAATATACAGCTACTCAAACTTGACTTAGATACCATTCCGTTTTCTGATGGATCCGAAACGCAATTAAATAATTTCATATCAACAGTAGATACAATAGTCGTAAAATATGCAGCATTTGAACAAATAAGCTCGACGGTTAGAGCTAACGTTTTTTCCAAATTCCGTGGTAAAGCTTCAGAATTTCTATGCCCGAGAAACGATTTAAAATCATGGGCACAAATTAAAAATGCCATACTCCAGCACTTTTCGGACAGTAGATCAATAGAACAAATGCTGGTAGATTTCAATAATATTGTATTAGACAAACAAGAAAACATAGTAAATTTTGGTAATCGAATTAGGAGTCACTTAGCAAAATTAATTACAAAAATAAATTTATCCGATTTAGATAATCCAGAAATACGAATAAAAATGTACACCGATAGTTCTTTAGATAGATTTCTTGTTTGCTTACCTTATAGTATCTCTTGTCAAATTCGACTGAGACAGCCAAAAAATTTGGACGAAGCGATACAATTTGCTACAGACGAAATTAATTTTAAAAATAGAAATTCGGCGATAAACCAAAACACGCATAGTTTCCCTTCAGTAAACAATAATTTTAATTCAATGCGGAATACGAATATTAACAACCAATTTCCCTATAAAAATCAATTTACTTTCAAAAATCCGTCTCAACCATTTTACAGACCTAACAATAATTTTCAAAGAAATTTTAATAAACCAACTGTCCCTACACAGCCTAGGTATAATTTCCAAAGAAATACGAGTAGTCTCGTACAAAATAATAACTACTCTAGACAAAATCAACAAATTTATGAACCAGAGCCGATGTCCACACAAACAACTTTAATGTGTCAAAACGTCAATACTACAGAAAACACACCAAAATTTTATTCACCAGAAACTTACCAAAATTTTGAGCCAAGTGAAATTAACCAATTTAATAACGGAGAAAACTTTCAAAATTATTTTTATACAAACGACCAATCACAAAACCAAATTCCAGCCTATCAAGATTATGTCGATAGCACCGAAAAATTTTATGAAAATACAGAAAACGATTTTTCAAATTCTGAGAACCCAAATATTCAAATGGAAAATGGAAATTTTCACCAGGTTTACGATTCGGGTTATATAACGTAGATTTTAAATTAAGACCCACTTTACCTTATATTTTTATCCCCTCATTAAAAGCTAACTTTTTAGTAGACACAGGAAGTACCATTAATGTCATTAAACCTTCACTAGCTAGGAAATATTTTCCAGATCAGATAACTAAATATAATACCAGTGTAGTTTCTTTCGACAACTCGACAATTATAACAGAACAAGTAATAATTCCATTATTGCAGGATTTCAATTTAAATGAAAAAATGGCTTGTTTATTACACGATTTTCACCCATTTTTTGACGGAATCATTGGCGTACCATTAATAAAAATGTTTCATTTCAATATAAATTTAACAAAAAATATATTATGGAACGAGTATTACCAAATTAAAATTTTAAATTATACACCACCTTCAGAAAATAAACCTAGTGTCCTATTTCAAAAAACGATTCCCCCTAAATCTACAATATTTTGTAACGTACCAACAAATCTTCCTGATAGACATTATTTAATAAAAAAAGGACAATTAGACTTAAAATACAACATGATGGAAATTGTCGACGATATAAATTCAAACGCAGCTACTATGAGTTCATTGGATTCTGCACCATTAGATCCAATAGAAGAAATTAGCCGACCTAAAAAGTCAACTGTTCATTCAAATTCGGAAACCACTTTAGAATTACCAATATCAGAAAAACCATTCGTAATAATGCATGGATATGAAAGCGACATAATACCTAGATTACTCGAATTTCAAGAAATAAACGAACAAAATAAAATAGACAAGCACCTAAGTAAAAGTCGTTCAATTCAAACCACGGTTCTTAATCAACCTAGTACGGTAGTAGATATCACTCAAATACCGCCTAAATCAAAAATTATTTACGTGAAAAGACTTTACAAGAAAACGCAACCTCAATTCAAACCATTAGATATCACTAAACAAAAAATAAATTAGTATATTCAGATCATAACAAATTCCACGAAGCACTACTAAAAGTAAGAAAAAATTTTATTACAAACGATGAAAATAAGTTTCATGCTGGCATTCCTTTTGACCCAGGTTAAACAAATTGATAATCACATCCTACCCTTTTTTTTTGGTAATGCTTACATTAATCAAAAAAAATATTCATTATTATTATTACGTCAATATTTTTGAAATTTCTTATCCACAAAAAAAATTTACAAATCATTTGCAAGCACTTTGCTGATAAAATTAACAGCCTAATAGAGAACCAAGATATACTATTTCAACATTTCATTCAAAGATTTGAAAACGAATCAATACTATTGAAATTATTGGATTTACAAGATGAATTTCTTGAAATAGAAAATTTTATTGATCAACTTCTAACTGCTATAAATTTTGCTAGATTGCATTTTCTTCATTTCACAATACTAAATTTAGATACCCAAAGAAAATTACTTTAAGGATTATTATAAGAATTATTATACGAATCATTTCAGCCGATGACCTGTAATGTTTAAATGGAAATTAAATTTTGTCATATCAGTTCTTAAATTCTCGGAAAGATATTCTTATTATAGCTTGTTAGCAATACCTAAAAACAACCAAACATTATTGAATAAACCTACAATTTTAATTCAATCAAAAACAAATCAGTTTTTCTCTAACAGTGTGTTTATAGTGTTAAAAAGTGTATATTTTTGTAATCAACAAAATCTAAAACCAGTGACAGAGTGTATAAGTAGTATTATGAATCAACATAATTTAAAAAATTGTAAATTTGCTCATTCCCACCAACTAATAGTTGAAAATAACTGTACTTTGGATAAAAAATTATAATAACACAATCTCTTAAAAAAAAAATAAAGGTTTTTTCCATTTTTTTGAATCGTTCCAAAACTGTTAAATAATTTATTGTACCTAATTTAGAGTCAATACCAATTATTTCCGATCATGATATTTCTGTATATTTTTAGTTAAATTGCTTTAATTATTGTAAATTGTTAAACAAAAACAATGTAAAAAAAAATTTGTATAGATCATATTAAAAAAAAATTTTGTTTGAGAATGGAACTTCAAACTGGTCAGGGAGATGTTATATAAAGTAAAATCATTGAACCTTTTCTAGAGGAAGTTTCCTATTCCGAGTCATATTTCTTTTCGTGATATGAACAGATTGTAGTTTTGAAGTAGTTAGTTGTGTGCAAGAAGTGAGAGAGTAATTACTGATATTGAACTTTAAATAAAAACAATTATTGACAATAAAAAAGTGTTATTTTTTCCTTCGCACCTTCTCATAATTTCACAACAACCGAAATTATAAAAATTTAATAAGATTAAATGTATTATCCGATATTAAGAGATATCCAAAAAATTAAATTAATAATTCGCACAATGCTAATTGGTATAAAACGACCCGTTTATATAATAAAATAAACACACGGATGTGTTGTAATAATAATAATAATAACAAAAATAAAATTACCGTTAAGGCACTAAAACACTGTGCGCGAGCGGTATGAGGGTGTATATTTAATAATTTTTTTCGAGCCAACGATGAATGCTTTTTTATTTATAGATACTAATATTCATTATATACATATAGAAGACACTACACAAATTTTTTGATTTGAATCTTCATAATAGTTTACGGTGTACATCGCTTCCAAATTACACTCTGCTGCTTAGTGGTTGACAGCAATTAAGCCATACGGTTCATCCGAAAAATACCAAAAAAATATATTTATAAACTAGACATATAGGTTTATATCCTCACGTAGCAGAATTTCGATATCTAGAAAAGAAAAAAAATGGCGGACCAGCGAATTTTACTTCCCAGTTTTACAGAAAATTTTCATCTTTTATGAAAAAAAAGAAATAGAAGGGGGCCCTTTATCAAAAAATCCCTACGTGGTGCCATAGAGACTTGATTTGCGAACATTTTATTTTTTGGTACATGCAAATCTGATGAATAGTTTTCTAAATATGTTGTCAACCAGGTTGAAAAATGTAGTTTCGATAAAAACGCGTTCAAAGTTTTGCTGCAGTTTTTCAACATACATAGCATTTCACATAAAATGCTGTATCTCCGTCAATTTTACGAATTTCTTTACAAAATTTGTTGAGAGCATTCTTAACAAATGCATCTTTAAGAAAATGAAAAAGAAACAAACAAAATTTATTTTTTTTTTACAGTGTTTTAGTGCCTTAAATTAACCGTCAATAATTATACCCGTTGAACAATAATTTATTATACACCTTATATAAAATACTACTCGGAAAATGCCTTGCGACAACATTTTTTAAAAGGCAATAAAGTAATTTTTGCATTTTTCATCACAAAAATATACAAAGAAACCGGAGGGGCAGCTAGGGGCACCTGGTTTTGATTTATTTTATTAAGCAACAGTATAGGCTACAATGTACAATAAGATTTTTGATGGAACTCTACAGATTTCATATCATTTTTTCTAAATTTCTATACGTGTCTAATGCAATTTTTGCATTTTTCATCACAAAAAAATGCAAAAATACCGGAGGGGCAGCTAGGGGCACCTGGTTTTTAATTATTTTATTAAGCAACAGTATAGGCTACAATGTACAATAAGATTTTTGATGGAACTCTACAGATTTCATATCATTTTTTCTAAATTTCTATACGTGTCTAATGCAATTTTTGCATTTTTCATCACAAAAAAATGCAAAAATACCGGAGGGGCAGCTAGGGGCACCTGGTTTTTAATTATTTTATTAAGCAACAGTATAGGCTACAATGTACAATAAGATTTTTTTCTAAATTTCTACACGTGTCTAATGCAATTTTTGCATTTTTCATCACAAAAAAATGCAAAAATACCGGAGGGGCACCTAGGGGTACCTGGTTTTTAATTATTTTATTAAGCAACAATATAGGCTACAATGTACAATAAGATTTTTGGTGGAACTCTACAGATTTCATAACATTTTTTCTAAATTTCTATACGTGTCTAATGCAATTTTTGCATTTTTCATCACAAAAAAATGCAAAAAACCGGAGGGGCAGCTAGGGGCACCTGGTTTTTAATTATTTTATTAAGCAACAATATAGGCTACAATGTACAATAAGATTTTTTGTGGAACTCTACAGATTTCATAACATTTTTCTAAATTTCTACACGTGTCTAATGCAATTTTTGCATTTTTCATCACAAAAAAATGCAAAAATACCGGAGGGGCACCTAGGGGTACCTGGTTTTGATTTATTTTATTAAGCAACAGTATAGGCTACAATGTACAATAAGATTTTTGATGGAACTCTACAGATTTCATATCATTTTTTCTAAATTTCTATACGTGTCTAATGCAATTTTTGCATTTTTCATCACAAAAAAATGCAAAAATACCGGAGGGGCAGCTAGGGGCACCTGGTTTTTAATTATTTTATTAAGCAACAGTATAGGCTACAATGTACAATAAGATTTTTGGTGGAACTCTACAGATTTCATAACATTTTTTCTAAATTTCTACACGTGTCTAATGCAATTTTTGCATTTTTCATCACAAAAAAATGCAAAAATACCGGAGGGGCACCTAGGGGTACCTGGTTTTTAATTATTTTATTAAGCAACAATATAGGCTACAATGTACAATAAGATTTTTGGTGGAGCTCTACAGATTTCATAACATTTTTTCTAAATTTCTATACGTGTCTAATGCAATTTTTGCATTTTTCATCACAAAAAAATGCAAAAAACCGGAGGGGCAGCTAGGGGCACCTGGTTTTTAATTATTTTATTAAGCAACAGTATAGGCTACAATGTACAATAAGATTTTTTGTGGAACTCTACAGATTTCATAACATTTTTCTAAATTTCTATACGTGTCTAATGCAATTTTTGCATTTTTCATCACAAAAAAATGCAAAAATACCGGAGGGGCAGCTAGGGGTACCTAGTTTTAAATTATTTTATTAAGCAACAGTATAGGCTACAATGTACAATAAGATTTTTGGTGGAGCTCTACAGATTTCATAACATTTTTTCTAAATTTCTATACGTGTCTAATGCAATTTTTGCATTTTTCATCACAAAAAAATGCAAAAAACCGGAGGGGCAGCTAGGGGCACCTGGTTTTTAATTATTTTATTAAGCAACAGTATAGGCTACAATGTACAATAAGATTTTTTGTGGAACTCTACAGATTTCATAACATTTTTCTAAATTTCTATACGTGTCTAATGCAATTTTTGCATTTTTCATCACAAAAAAATGAAAAAAAAACGTAGGGGCAGCTAGGGGCACCTGGTTTTTAATTATTTTGTTAAGCAACAGTATAGGCTACAATGTACAATAAGATTTTTTGTGGAACTCTACAGATTTCATAACATTTTTCTAAATTTCTATACGTGTCTAATGCAATTTTTGCATTTTTCATCACAAAAAAATGCAAAAATACCGGAGGAGCAGCTAGGGGCACCTAGTTTTTAATTATTTTATTAAGCAACAGTATAGGCTACAATGTACAATAAGATTTTTGGTGGAGCTCTACAGATTTCATAACATTTTTTCTAAATTTCTATACGTGTCTAATGCAATTTTTGCATTTTTCATCACAAAAAAATGAAAAAAAAACGGAGGGGCAGCTAGGGGCACCTGGTTTTTAATTATTTTGTTAAGCAACAGTATAGGCTACAATGTACAATAAGATTTTTGATGGAACTCTACAGATTTCATAACATTTTTTCTAAATTTCTATACGTGTCTAATGCAATTTTTGCATTTTTCATCACAAAAAAATGCAAAAATACCGGAGGGGCAGCTAGGGGCACCTGGTTTTTAATTATTTTATTAAGCAACAGTATAGGCTACAATGTACAATAAGATTTTTGATGGAACTCTACAGATTTCATATCATTTTTTCTAAATTTCTATACGTGTCTAATGCAATTTTTGCATTTTTCATCACAAAAAAATGCAAAAATACCGGAGGGGCAGCTAGGGGCACCTGGTTTTTAATTATTTTATTAAGCAACAGTATAGGCTACAATGTACAATAAGATTTTTTTCTAAATTTCTACACGTGTCTAATGCAATTTTTGCATTTTTCATCACAAAAAAATGCAAAAATACCGGAGGGGCACCTAGGGGTACCTGGTTTTTAATTATTTTATTAAGCAACAATATAGGCTACAATGTACAATAAGATTTTTGGTGGAACTCTACAGATTTCATAACATTTTTTCTAAATTTCTATACGTGTCTAATGCAATTTTTGCATTTTTCATCACAAAAAAATGCAAAAAACCGGAGGGGCAGCTAGGGGCACCTGGTTTTTAATTATTTTATTAAGCAACAATATAGGCTACAATGTACAATAAGATTTTTTGTGGAACTCTACAGATTTCATAACATTTTTCTAAATTTCTACACGTGTCTAATGCAATTTTTGCATTTTTCATCACAAAAAAATGCAAAAATACCGGAGGGGCACCTAGGGGTACCTGGTTTTGATTTATTTTATTAAGCAACAGTATAGGCTACAATGTACAATAAGATTTTTGATGGAACTCTACAGATTTCATATCATTTTTTCTAAATTTCTATACGTGTCTAATGCAATTTTTGCATTTTTCATCACAAAAAAATGCAAAAATACCGGAGGGGCAGCTAGGGGCACCTGGTTTTTAATTATTTTATTAAGCAACAGTATAGGCTACAATGTACAATAAGATTTTTGGTGGAACTCTACAGATTTCATAACATTTTTTCTAAATTTCTACACGTGTCTAATGCAATTTTTGCATTTTTCATCACAAAAAAATGCAAAAATACCGGAGGGGCACCTAGGGGTACCTGGTTTTTAATTATTTTATTAAGCAACAATATAGGCTACAATGTACAATAAGATTTTTGGTGGAGCTCTACAGATTTCATAACATTTTTTCTAAATTTCTATACGTGTCTAATGCAATTTTTGCATTTTTCATCACAAAAAAATGCAAAAAACCGGAGGGGCAGCTAGGGGCACCTGGTTTTTAATTATTTTATTAAGCAACAGTATAGGCTACAATGTACAATAAGATTTTTTGTGGAACTCTACAGATTTCATAACATTTTTCTAAATTTCTATACGTGTCTAATGCAATTTTTGCATTTTTCATCACAAAAAAATGCAAAAATACCGGAGGGGCAGCTAGGGGTACCTAGTTTTAAATTATTTTATTAAGCAACAGTATAGGCTACAATGTACAATAAGATTTTTGGTGGAGCTCTACAGATTTCATAACATTTTTTCTAAATTTCTATACGTGTCTAATGCAATTTTTGCATTTTTCATCACAAAAAAATGCAAAAAACCGGAGGGGCAGCTAGGGGCACCTGGTTTTTAATTATTTTATTAAGCAACAGTATAGGCTACAATGTACAATAAGATTTTTTGTGGAACTCTACAGATTTCATAACATTTTTCTAAATTTCTATACGTGTCTAATGCAATTTTTGCATTTTTCATCACAAAAAAATGAAAAAAAAACGTAGGGGCAGCTAGGGGCACCTGGTTTTTAATTATTTTGTTAAGCAACAGTATAGGCTACAATGTACAATAAGATTTTTTGTGGAACTCTACAGATTTCATAACATTTTTCTAAATTTCTATACGTGTCTAATGCAATTTTTGCATTTTTCATCACAAAAAAATGCAAAAATACCGGAGGAGCAGCTAGGGGCACCTAGTTTTTAATTATTTTATTAAGCAACAGTATAGGCTACAATGTACAATAAGATTTTTGGTGGAGCTCTACAGATTTCATAACATTTTTTCTAAATTTCTATACGTGTCTAATGCAATTTTTGCATTTTTCATCACAAAAAAATGAAAAAAAAACGGAGGGGCAGCTAGGGGCACCTGGTTTTTAATTATTTTGTTAAGCAACAGTATAGGCTACAATGTACAATAAGATTTTTGATGGAACTCTACAGATTTCATAACATTTTTTCTAAATTTCTATACGTGTCTAATGCAATTTTTGCATTTTTCATCAATAAAAAATGCAAAAATACCGGAGGGGCAGCTATGGGCAGCTGGTTCTTGTTTATTTTATTAAACAACAGTATAGGCTACAATGTAGATTAAGATTTTTGGTGGAACTCTACGGAACTCATCAACTTTTCTCTAAATTTCTATAAGTGTCTCATATAATTTTAGATAAATTTTAACAAATTAAATGTATTTTATCTTAATTTATATATTATAAAAAAAATATTTTAAATATATTTTCATATTCTATGAACTTTGAACTAAACGATCCATTTTATAAAATTCAAATAGGTAAAACGTGCAAATTTTGGTATGTTTCTAAACACAATGATGTTTTATCCGTGCGTGCATCCTAGATGCTACTGGTTCGACAGTTACTTTGTGCTGGCTGTATAAAAGTAAATATAAACAATTCTTCCTACCTAACATCGTTTAATTACATTTCAATCTTCCCTCTACACAACCCAACAGTCAAAATTCCTTAAATTGAAACTTTATTTCTGGACTTTTGGCCAGGTTTTTGCCATTTTAAACCACTGTGCGATAGTTAGATATTAGAATATTATTAAGGTGCTCTCACAGTAAAAGCAGGCATCCTGCTTGGTGATTATCATTCTCATCATTCTATCATTCAAGCAGGATGCTTACTGATTTATCATTCTCGGCATTCGACGCTTCAAATTTTAGAAAAAGGTTATGTTATTTTATTCTTTTGGTACAATATGAAATTTTGACTAATTAGTCTTCTAAACTTTAATACAGATTCTTTTAAATAATCGTTTGTTATAAATGATCTTTCTTCTATTTTGTATTCCAGTATAGAGCAATACATTCTCTATTCGGCTTAGAAGTGAGTCTTTCGGTTGGCCATGTGAAACTTTTAAGCAAATATCCGGTATAGTGAAACTCTTGGAAAACTTGAAAATATTTAATATTACGCTTTTTAAAAGTGAAAATAATAGCGGTGAGGACTCAGCAATGATAAGCTTTTTGGTGGCTAAAATTAATTAAATAGTAAAATTTTAGACATAAATAAAATATTGTCCTCTAACCTCAACCCCTTTTCTTGATAAAAGACATATCTACTACTTCGACCAGCTCAAAATAAACGTAATGGTAATTGATTCAAAGCAAATTTAATAAAGAAAAATAGGTGACATATTTATAACTCTTAAAATTTTTCGAACTAATAATAATTTGAATTTTTAAAATCTTACATACCTACTAACAAATTTCTATAACAATTACAACTCCATCATTATCAAACTAAAACAGCCTTTCGCCTTGCGATTAAATATAACAGAAATACACTCTTGCTAATTTTTTCTTTCAATTTAAATAATCATTACGCAATTTCAAATCCTCCTATTTCTATTTGATTAATTTTATATTTGCTAGCGCTACTACGCGGCGGAATGTGTAACTAACACAAAGTAATTAAATTTAAATTAAACTTAATCGAGGATTTCAGAATACCACATCATATTAGAATATTATAACAAGTTATAAAGCAAGTAATTAAATTATTTAATATGTTTATTGAACTTTCAAACGTAAATACGATGTTTGTTAGAAATAAATAATAATAAGTACCTATATATGGAAACCGTTATAATATATTGTAATTTCAATGGCAACTAGATCTAATTAAAATGGTCTAGGTATAATTGGATCTAGTTACCGTTCAAATAACAATATATATTACATCGGTTTTCATGTTTACTTTTTGTTAATTATTTAACAAAATTTAATATTAAATAATTTAATTATTTACTTTATAACTCGAATGCCATTTAGTCACAATTTAAAGGTTGTCTGCTTTTAATTTAAGGTTAGATTAATAAAATAGAATTGCAATTGAAACTCCAATACCCGCCCGGCTCCATAGTCGCTATTACATAAGTACACATTAGTATTTCTTCAAGGGTCGAATTTGTTTTTCACAGCTTACTATTTCGAGGGTTTACCTATTATAAGGGTATCCTATTGGGTGCCGTGACACAATTTTCCGACAGCTTCTGACGCTATTTTGTATGCATATATTTGTAAAGAGTTTTTGGTTCTACCTTGTCATTATTAAGGAATAAAAGTGTTCTTAAAATGTTTTTAAATAAAATTTCTTGTATGTTATTCTTTATTTTTCACTTTCACAAATCCGCATCACTTTTAACGGCACGTTAAAAGTTTTATGAAATTGGATCTTGATGAAATGTAAACTACCCATTATACTAAATTATTATTAAATTATTCAACTAAGGTACCTGCGGGTAATAAGGCCTAGCTAAGGGAGATTTGAAATAAAATGAAAAATATCCAATTTAATCAACAGATTTTAATAATAATCATTATTTAAATACAGTTTCTATAAAATATACACGAAAAATGGTCACTTGTGCCATACATAAAGACAGAATTAAACATTTAAAAAAACGTTGTAATTAGGCCTTATTTTACTATGGTAGGGTAATAAGGCCTACGGCTTTAACATATTACTTAAATAATCAAACTAATACATGTAATATATTTGGTATTTCAGATCAATAATCACATGAATATTTATTAAATTTTCAATAAAAGTCTTAAATGTCTCGCATAACAGCATTTAAAGTCATTGGTATGATCCACTGATAAACCAACGTTCTTCTCATGATACCACTGCCATTTACTTATGGGTAAATTAGTAGGCCTTAATAACCGCCGACGACGTATGTAAGAAAAAGCAAATAAAAAATATTTGGACTACGATACGATATTCAAATATTTAAGATCATCAAAGCATGTATTAATAAAGATTTTTTTTTATTAATAAATTTACAATCTGTTATCAAGAAACATTCAGTTAAAAATTATAAGACAAACTAGATGATATAAGAAAGCATTCCACTGAATGCCTTCAATTTATACAACTAAAAATTGTTCTAATGGTGAAAACTATACAACTGACATAAAACAGCAAACAAATACCCACTCATTTAAAACGCGTCGATAGATTGACTGCTTTGTAACGTTTCAGTCTTCTGATCTCTTGTATTGGTCTAGCAGTTTGTTTGCCAGCTCGTTGGGATGCATTTCAATTTTTTGTTCATATTTATGAAAGAAATTTTTAATTTCCTCATTCACGGAATGGGGAATTTTTCAAATTTTTTTTCAATTTTTTTTTAATTGATTTTTTGTACCTAATAAATTTCCTTTTTAAGTAAATATTTAAAAACATGTCTTTTTGAAAAAAATATAAAGTCTAGTCTGCTCAATGAATAATAATTTAAATAGCTGCAGTATTATGACTGTACTAAGGTAGCATAATAAATAGTGTTTTGATTGAAAGCTTAAAAGCATTAAAATAAAATCAAACTTATTTTTGAGGTTAAATTATGTATTGCACTCCTAGCTATAAAATCAAAAGAGCTGAAGCTTAAAGGGTGGAATTTAAAATTGTATGCGGTTTTACATGTACTTTTAATTGCAGTTTATCTATGTACATTATTTCATAATTTGTTTCAGTTTATTATTGATATTCTAATTATTATCTTTACGTTTATACCTTATTTTCATTAACATTTTTTGCGCATATTCACAAAATGTGTGCTCATTCTTCTGAATTGCTCATTATAAATTGATTATCCTTGCCTGATACTTACAATAGGATATAAATAAAGCGTAATCTACATAATAGGATTTCTGAACGATTTAAGTTTTCAATTTAACTATTCTTGATTTCAGATAATGCTTAAAAGAAACTCAAACGATTTGAGTTTTTTGCTTATTTTTATTCTTATAAATCCCTTTTATGAGACACTGTTTTCTGTAATTGATAAGTTTATATGTGTACGTTCAATGAGAAGGAAATCTTCTTCTTCTTCTTAGTTTAAGCCTTTTCTTTTTAACATTGCATAAATAGTGCGGGTATGCATTCTGCTGGGAGGAGGAAATCTCGCCTTAAGGCTTGTTATTACCAACATCTGCGTCGTTTCCTTGGCAGTGTTGGTTCTGTGAGCATATACAAATTTTACATCCACTAGGTAGCTTGCTAGACTTGCCGTCAGATGTGCCATGTATCCTGGTTTTTATGTTAATGGTGGTAATTCACTAACCCAGAGGACCACCGGCTTAACGTGCCTTCCGAAGCACGGAGACTAGTCATAAGAAAGTTTGACTCTCTCCAGGTTTGAACCCGGTGCCCCGCATTTGCATCCGACTGCGTTAGCTGCAAGGCAATGACTGTCTCTAAGAAGGAAATAATTTTCTTATCTCACGCAAAAAGGCTGAGAGAGTCCAAGCGAAGTTTGTCAAGATGCTATTCCTTAGAGTTCGTGTTCTCTACTTTTATGAGACTAGTCCACAATATGACTTTACGCCGATATCTAAATTTATGACTTACTCCTTTTTTGCGCCGCTCAGCGAATTGATAACATAACATTAGTAAATATTTGGGTAGAATGGTAAAAGGGTTAATTGATATAATTGCTTTGGTAACATTTACTACAGACATGCTGTATTAAAGGTCCATTTCCGATCTCCCCCTTCCCATTTCGAGTTTCGGATCAAATTTTGTGTCATTCGTTTGTGAATCGTTTGTGTACGTTTGTGCAAACATTCTTTTCGTTTGTGCAATCACCGTTCGCGTATTATTTAAGAAACAAGTTTGGGGGTTTACAACTTGACATTAACAATATATTGTAGCGTTTAATTCGAGAGTGGAATTCTTGATATAAAATTAAAGTCAACTATCTGCCGAAATGCTGGCACGACAGAGAAAAGTTGTTTTTTTTGTTGTCTCGAAAGCAAAATTTTGTAACAATTTCCTCTTACACAGATACAGAATTTTTATGCTTGTTGATTTGTTTTGATAATTTGTTGTGATTGGATTCTATCTAAAAATCAAGTTTATAAGTGATAGTGATTTTCAAATTTACCACTCAAAGTTAGGAACTTACGTTTTGGAAATAGAGTGCCGTTTTGTAAAAGGTGCGAGAAGGTGGAAGGAGAAATTTTGTCTTTCCCAGCGACCATTGAAGACCAGGTCTGTTTTTCGAGGCACCTACAAAAAGGTGAAATACGGTAGTTTTTCTTGGAACCAGATGTCCGAGATATGATATTTGTGTAAAACACAAAGTTTACTATGGCTGGAAGTGAAAACGTAAGTTTTTTACGTTAATTTTGGATAATTTACTTGAACATATGGTCGTTCACCCCTTTTTGCATTTTCACATAAAATGCGATCCAGTTTATGAATTAATGATCGTACAAATTATTGATTGCGTGAAAGTGTTATTTATTCGATCTATTTTATCGAATGAATCCTATAAATGGAAATTTAATTAAATTTGGATACTATAAGTTTGAGGTTAAATTTTACCTTACAAAGCGGCGTAGTAATTTGGATGCCCGTAAACGTTAACCAGGATTTACTTAACAAGTTTCATTTGCTGGAGAACACTGGAGGTTTTATTAATTGCTGGATGAACTTGATTTGGATGTGTTGAAAATCAACACATGTGCCTAACAAAAATTACAGTAGCTGTCAAGCAGTGGCGTAGAAATTCCAGTGACGGCGTATATCTCCTCGATTTTTGGAAGTTTCTCTTTTTATCGCAATTGTGGCAACTTTATTTAACAACGTTGCAAGGGTTAGTGAAACCATAATTATTTTTGTAACAAAATTGATTTATTTTATGAACATTTTATTTATCTCACACTTTAACAATTATCCAGTCGTAAATTCGTTCAGAGAATTTTTATGATTAATAAATATAACAGAATTTGCGACTGTGATACACACATTACACTACGGCAGAGGAGACATTCCTAATTACGAAAAACAACTTTTTCCCTATTAAAAATTTTTATTTGAATAAAATTCATTTATTTATATTCAAGAATTTTATTCTGGCGCCCTGCAAACCTTTTGTTACCCTTTCTAGGAACCTGATAACTGGGAAAAGTGGTCTGCAAGTAACTTTTTTAAGTGCTTCCGGCGTTTAGCTAGTCGTGGACTTAATTCTGTCACTTGTTCCGGTGGATGCCGACTACCCCAAGCGTCCAATTGAGGAACTTGGGAAGTCAAGACCATCTGGGACACGACAATATATCATTATATTAATGTATGAATAACTTATCAACGGTGTTCATTAATATTGCGAACAATTTTATTTTCAGTATATTTCTGAATGAAATTTTGTGATACTAAAGAGTAAAAATTGTTAAGTTATTAATTAACTCGTGATAATAATATTAAATAGAATATTTTAAAATATATCGGGTTATCCCAAGTAACATTTTTCCCTGGTGAAATTTAAATGTCTCTGCTAGGGCCCTAGCAAATATCTGCCAGGGGGTTATAACAGGGTTTTTTTGACAGAGCTCTTACAGATACCTGGCAGGTATTTGTAACGGATTATTTGCAGAGCCCTGAAAATTAACTCTGGTAGAGCCCTGTTAGGTCTCTGTTGAAAATAATTTGCAGGGCCCTGCAAGAAATCTGTGGCAGAGCTCTGGCAGAGTCCCTGTTACAGGTAATTTGCAAGGCCCTGCAAAAACTCTGCGGCAGAGCCCTGACAGAGTCCCTGTTATAGGAAATTTGCAAAGCTCGTATATACCACGTGGTCTTCATAAAAATTGTCTTTTTTACCATTTTTCAATTACTTTTAATTTTAACAATTCATTAAATTTAAATACTATATTGTACTTTTAATAGTAGATACCTACTACAGGTAGATATAAACACAATGCTTATTAAAATTTTAGCAAATCAGAATCAAGAATTTTGTTAACGATGTAAGCTTTCTTCATTCATATTGGTTAAGATTGTTAAAATGAATATCTTCAGAGATTTATTGAAAATTAATTAATCGATTTTTTCAAGCAACCAACGATATGACAGAAACTTTGTCAGGGTTACAGAGACAAACAGAGACAGCTACATTGACAGTTATCTTTTATGAGTTACAGGTATAAAAAAATTCGTAAAGCGCCTCGTAATTTTGAGCCAAAAATGTAGGTCTAGTTACTATGTAACGAAGTAGGATAGCGCTATAATAAATATTGTTATGAGAGAGAGAGATAAAATATTTTTAGTTCAGGTCATTTAGAATATTCTAGAATATTAGAAATAAAAAATACAAAGGCTAATCCGCTTCGATTTTAAACGTCATTTATGTGCAATTTATAAATTTTAACAGTTTATTTATCCAATTTAAAGAAATCATAATTAAACCACGATCTAGAATTAAACAACAAAACTTTTTATCATTTTGTTAAAAAGTGATTACATTTTTACAGTCCCAACAATTTAAATTAATATCCTATTGCTGAACTTAACTATTACTGATTCGTTTTGATCAATATTAGTTATCAAAAATTAAATTTCTCATATATACAGCACTCACAATTATTCTAGAAATTTTAAGTTAAAATCTGATTTTTATAACTTATTTGCCGATGGTAACCCATATTTACAAGACAAAATATATCGGCCCTAAATATTAATAAAATAAATTTTTGTCGCATTCTTTAAAAAAGTTAATTTTTATTTTTAACTTCTTGCAATCCATATACTGATTGTGTAATTATGTAATTGAACTAATTTAACTCTGGGGCTTTCAATTTTATTACTACATCTATATTTGCAGTTACAATTACGAATTATTGTATCATATTTTAAATTGCGATGTTTTACATCGATATAATTTCCATTTTATTAAAAAAGGTAAGTAAAATACGTTGATTTCTCAGCGGTTCACTCATTATTATACACAAAAGTGTGACCATCATATTACCAGTAATTTCAAAATAATTTATAAGTAGGGTCCGTAGGTAAGTGGTAAGAACGAGAGGCTACGGAGCAGTCATGGATGTACGTACAGGTTCGAATCTGGATTGTAACAAAAATTTTTAAATTTAAATATTATTTTCAAGATAGGTAATAACATCGACAGAATGGAATTCAACCAATAATACAGAATACCAAGCATTAGAATATATTAATAGATATAATTAATAATGTAACCATGTAAATAAAATTGAAACCCCCAGAGTTAAATTAAATTAGTTCGATGCGATGTGTAATAACACAATCAATGGATTGCAAGAATCTAAAAATAAAAATTGATTTTTCTAAAAAATGTGACATAAATTTATTTTATTAAAATTTAATATTTTTTTTATACCTGTCTCTGTCTGTCTCTGTAACAGGGACAGACAGAGCCCTGCCAGAGTCTCTGTCACAAAGACTCTGGCAGAGTGCCTGACAGAGCTCTTGCAGAGTCTCTGGCAGGGTACCTAACAGATACCCTGTTAGGATTTGCGACAAATTTTCTGCAGAGGGTTTGCAGGGTCCATTTTCTCTGTCTCATGTTATGTGACAGAGCCCTGTTACAATCCGATTACAGAGACAGGGCCCTGCGAAATTTCTCTGCCAGAGCCCTAGCAGATATCTAGCAGGGGGAAAATGTTACTTGGGTATAATAGGTATATTATAATTAAATTATTTAATATAATTTTATTGAGCTTTCAGACGTAGGTACGTCGTTCGTCAGAATAACATAATAATAGGTATGTAGGTAAACATGCAAACAGATATATAGTATTGTCATATGAAAGGTAACAAGAACTAAAGCAACAGTCTAAGTTTAAATATTCAAAAACCACGAGTTAGGAAAAACCTAAATTGTGTTCTGGCAAGAATGGAAAGCTTAACTCCAATCTCCAATACGTATATGGAATTTTCCTTGCTTCAGATCTAGTTACCGTATAAATGACAATACTATGTATCTGTTTACATGTTTACCTATTATTATATTATTATTCTGACGAAGGACGTACCCACGTCTGAAAGATCAATAAAATTTAATTATAACTCGATATATTTTAAAAAATCCTAATTATGAAGAAGAATTTTTATAAAAGAATTTAAAAATAAAATGTAATTTATAAAAGAATTTTACTTACATTTGTGGCTGTCTTGGTAACATACGAAAGTGCTGAGACATAGGTTGTAATTGAGTTCTAAATCATTTTTCGTAGTTTCAAAGAAATTCGAGCGTGTATATTATAGTGTAGATATAAAAGTACTATCTTATAGTTATAACCGAATTATAACCAAATAATTGCTATTAGAATATGTAGTAGGTGTGGAAAGATCTGATACAATATTAAATTACGATCAATTTTGCATTGCCGCTTTAGAACGACTATTGATAGACGATACCTTACTTTTTAAACTTACAAGTTTGTTATAACTTCTTATTTCGTTTACTTAAATTCAGAACTAATAAGTTTGAATTTTCAAGAACACTTTATTAAAATTACAAAGGTTAATAGAATTACAAAGATGAGATTTTTCATGCACAAGCATAAAGAGAAAACTGAAGAAGCTTGAGTTTTAAACTTTTGAAAATTGTTTTAACCCTGTAAGGGGCACTGTATCCATATGGATACAGTATAGAAACATAGGAACGCAATAATTTATCTGCTGTTAAAGTTTATTGTATCCATATGGATACGATACGGCGCTTTACAGGGTTAAACAGTGAAACTATTAAATATTGATAAGAATAAATTATACAATAGATGCAATAAAAGTATTTATGAATGCAAAGGGTGTTTGTTATTGTTTAAACGGCAAAATATAGTTCATTTTAATATCAATTTAAATAAAAAATGAAAAATTTCTAACCCATCAATATAAAAGAAGAAAAGAAATTTGAGAAAAAGAAACGCACAGATTTTTTATCTTTTAAAATCAAATACTAGTAGTTTAATAATTTAATATAATATAGGTAGCTTAAATTTCTTCACAAAATTCAACCTTTGACAGCATATTAATATAAAACAACTACAAGAAATTTTATTTAGAAACATTTTTATTCCTTAACCCTTCACTGCATGACTTTTTTGTTTTTGTTTTTTTTGCCTTAAAAAAATATATGTGGTTTCCTGATATATGGAAAAATATCAAAAAAAATATTTCTTGCAAGGAATTTTTATTATCGAATAAAATTAAGTTTTTTTCTAATTATGTTATTGTCTATAAAAATTTTTCTTTTGCACTAATTTACAAATAAATTAAATAAATGTGTTAATCAATACCTTTCTAAACTAAATATCACCTCACAGCAATAAAAAAAAACAATTTAAAAAATCGATTCGATCTTCTTCCTTAAAATGCATAATAATATGTGCCGCAGTGTTATTGTCCATATTGAGCAACTTCCAAATTTCCTGATACGATGTAGCTTTCGATAATGAAAAATTGCTAATTGTCTTAAATTAAAACATGCGCATTTGGTGTTTTTAAGCTCCAGTGTGCTAAATATTGAATTACGCGATTAAAACTAAGCTTTGGTATTTACAAGGTTGCTGCAAATGCAGTTTAACATTATTACACAATTCTAAGAAGCGTTAAAGTAATACAATTTATTGTAACTTGTCTGATTTCTTTTGTAGTGATAATTTAAGTAGAATTGCAACTATAGAATGATTAAACCCTTGCTAATTCTGTTTGTGATTGAATTTTTTCATACTTTTTTGTATTACCGGTAACCCTAACGAATAATTTATAAAATAGTAAGTTGATATAGCTATTTTCTTTTTAAATAACTTCAAAGAGTCAAATTAATGCAATTTTTATTAGTTGTCCTGATACAATTACGAGTCACTGTATGTAATAGCGACTATGGAGCCAGGCGGGTGTTGGAGATTCAATTGAATTAATTTAATTTTTAATTTGTTGGAGTCAGCCCGTGGAGCGTGTTGCATCCGATCGCTGAGTAGCAAGTCTCTTAAAGCGGTTAAAAAGTGAAGTTAACCTCACATTTTAAGCGCAGCGCAATAATTAGTTTTATTTTAATTTAAAAAAAATTTTTTTTAAAGAAACATAGGCTGCTACGTTCAACTTTTGTCTACTGGCATTTTCGTTCCTTTTAACTGCTCGTGGAGAATGTACGGCGGCGGCGTTACGGGTACGAGTATTGTCGTTTTTTGGGTACTAAACCTAACAGGAAAATCGTATTGTGTGGTGGTACAGAATTTAAAATTTGCAATTCTGGAAGTACCCGTATGCGCAGAAAGCAAAACTCTTACAATCGTGTTTATGTTGGTGACAATTGGTGGAAATGGGTGTCACGCGATCTCTGCTGCGCCAGATTTTGGCTACGCCTCTTCTTCTTTATTTTTGACACCACTCTACTGCAACTTGTAGTGTGAGCTTGAAATTGTTTGTTTCAGTAGAGATGGAGGGAGAACGTGCCAGTGCTGTCGAGTAAACGGACATGACAGATTTTCGTTTCAGTACATTAGTCACTCTCGGTCAAGTTGGAGTGGCTAAACTCTAGTACAGTTTACTTGGAGCTGTAACAAAAATGTGTCTTATTGTGCTAAATATAAAAATGAACTTAAAATTTGCAATTCTGCAATTTTGCAAAGTACTAAAATATTATTGGGTAAGTCAAAATTAAAATCTTAAACTAACGAAAAAAATGTTCAACATTTACAAATCAATTTTGGGATGTCCTTTGGGATGCAAACTTGCAAATTATTTCAATTTTTTATTATTTGAACATTTCATATTTTTTTACTTGTATTGTTGATGGACTCCAGTTTGATGCTTGTAATATTGTGAATTTGATATTTTATATTTTTGATTCTACCTACTAATAAGCAGTAAATATTTCTATTATATTCAATTGGTGGGGGATTCTAATTCACCCCCAAAATTAATTCTAAAAACAGAATGGTAAATCTACCTCGAAAATTGTGTACAAAAGATTTTACACAAAATGGTTTTGCGATGTTTTTTGGAAATATTGGAATAATCTTATGAAAATGTTTTAATGATATTGACGAACGGATGTGGACTACGCCGATGGTCAGTTTTTAATCTTTTAGGCAAAAATTTTAGTTAAAATTTAAAATAAAAATGGGATGTAGTTGTTCGACTTTCGGTCTCATCAATGGGTGAGAGGCAGAGTCGGTTCAAAAAATTCTAAAAACCTAAAACAGAGAATAAAAAATGACCATCGGTGTAGTCCAGTCCTCATAATGTAGGTTCGATTTTGATAATTGGGGACTTTTCTCATGCAGTAAGCCACTTAAGTTTCTTGGAATTAAAGGGAAAATTTTCAAAAAAAAAGTTTTGATGGGGAAATTGTATATTTTTAATTATTATTATGAGTGTCCCAAGGCTTCAATTTTTGATTTTTTCTGAATTTAATGGATTATCAAAAATCGCTGCAAAATTTAATTTTGATAAAATGCAAAAGTCTAACTAACAGAATTTTGACGAATAAAGAAATATGAGAGAATGTTTGTTTATTTTGAATATCAATTGATAAATTAGATACTTATCAAAAATCCCTACAAAATTAAAGTTTACCTATATATTTTTCCAAATTAAATAGATTTTGTGAGTTTGTAATTTTTTTTATTCGAAATCAATTTTATTTACAAAAATGTCATTCATTTGAAATTCAACTTTTGATCAAATTTTTTTAAAATATAACAAATTGAACGCTGATGTTCTATTCAAGAAACGTTTTTAAATAGTTGACCAAGCAATTACTCCACATTTTCCGACAATACAATTTATTTTGCTAATTATTAACATTTTACATCTTATTCTTAATATTATAAGGTTTACCCCAGTAATAACAAGGTTGAGTGTCCTAAGCCAATCTTTTCCCGTAGTTTTGACAGATTCAGGGTAATTGCTGGCTATGGCCACATGGAAAGCCAAATTGTAGAAGGTATTTATAGTCGGCTACAAGATTTTTGCTTTTTTTTTAGAAAGGAGTACGTTCGCGTTTTCGATGAATTCTTTGGAGGATTACGTACGCCAATACACTTTTGCGTTTAATGATTACTACCCTTTTTGGGAACATGGTGATACGCAGAGTCACGAGTGGGATACTGTATAATTGAATAAATGTCGAGTAAGCTGTTTCTCATTCATTTTCTTCTCCAGAGTATTTTGGATTTTATGGAGTTGGTATATCCTATTGTTTTGTTTTGGATGACGCCTGGGAAATCTTTCCATTGCTTGGATGGTCCAGTCTCGTTGACATCTCCAACACTATCTCTCACTGGTCCAGTTCCTGCTACAAATCAACCGCAGTGTTCAGTGTTGGTGAATATCAATCAGGTGTTTTTCTTGTATGAAAATTATGACAAATTACAGATTTCATTTTGGAAAGCACACGTTGGGAAAGCAATTGAAGACGAACAGCTGTCGCCATTATATTGTAAGCTTAACGAGAGCTCGAGGTAAGCAATTTTAACTCTTTCAATTCGCATGAACCGAAGTGTTTACGGACTTTTGTGTTCAATTACGAGTAACCGTTAGATGCTATTGTGTTTGCTGGGTACTTATTTATATTTAGTAATGGGGTGCACTTTTTGATTGTAATCATTCATTGCTGCTGTGCATGTTAGCTCAGCGATATACATTGCAAGCAATTGTTGAAACTGAGATACATCTTTCAAGTTAAGTTTGTCAACGAAAGCATTTGATTCTATTTGCGTTTTTTTAGTTTTCCCAAGCTACCGGTCTTTTTTTCAGAAACCCTGACCCGTGCCATCGCATAAATAAAGAGGTGGTTTATTACCATCGTGGCAAACAAACTGGAGAGGTCCTCTCTGGATTCTTTCGAACTCTGGTCTCTGTTTGGGTTAACCCTCCCATTATAGGGGTTGCGCCTCAGAGTGTAGTTTTTGAGACATAATTTAGGAGCATCCATCATATTATAAGGACCCCATGTAAAGACTGTGACGTTAGAAAATCGTAATTTTGAATTTCGATTCGAATTGAAAATTGAACACAACTTTCAAATTTAAAGATTAATTTTAGCTAAACTATTTTTTTTAAATATAAAATATATATTAGGCAAACTAAAAGTGTCTAATACATTTTTAGTTTGTCTAAAAAATTATGATATGTTTATTATCAAGTTGTAACTATTTAGACCACGCTACTATACCTAGATTATGTTTAAAATGATATTCAAGGACTTTTCCATTCCTGTCGGAATATTGCTTCGTTTATTGAAGTCTTTACAATCCATTTCACGAGGTGCATTAATCCTCTTTTGCTACTCTTTTTACTACAACTTTTCACTACAGCGTGTGGATGTGCACTGGAAGGCCGGGCTAAGAAATTCTGCGAAGTCCGCGACTTGAACCCAGAATTTCCGCTCCGTAACTCAATCAGCGATCACATCACTCCACACCGTGACCTTTTATATGATGATATCATATCGATCAATGATATTAAACAATATAAATTTATAAAACAAATTTAAAAAAATCAAGTTTTAGGATTTCGGATAGGCAAGCGTATTTCTCGTTTAATGCATTCCATTATGTTTTGCACGATCTTTTCCGTTACTCTACTGGCTGCTCTTTTCCACTTACTTTGAAGGATTCGATGTCCTTAGCTGGATTTTTATCATTTTTTACTTCTTTTTTCATTAGAGCTCAATATTTTTCAATTGGACGAAGTTCTGGCACGTTTAGTGGATTAGCCTCTTTAGGTACAGATTCAATAATTTCCGCTTTAAAGAGCTCCAAAGTTTGTTTAGCATAATGAACTGAGGCAAAGTCAGGCAAAAATAATGTTGGACCATCATGTCAATTAATGAATGGTTTTAATCTATTTGCAATACATTTTTTGCTGTAAATTTCTCTATTTATATTACCAAATGTAACGAAAATTCCGCTTTGCTTTTAGCACTGAAAAATAGCATACCAAACTAATAGGTTAGGTCCAAATTTTTCAACACCAATTTTCGTTATGACATTAGGAATAATCCCTTCAGGTTTTTTTTTGTATAACATTGAGGACCAGGTAATGTTGTCCATTTTTACATTTATTCTTTTTTTTACATTTTTACAGTTTGTCATCCATGATGATTGACGATACAAGATCTTTTTTCTAACAAAATTTTATACAAACTTGCAATCCGAGTTTTTATTGTTAAAATTTGTTTTTAACTATACTTTTAGGCTTAAGCTATTTTTTTATAGGTTTTCAAATTATTTCGTTTTTTCGCTCGCTGAATCATACTTTCATTTGTTCCAACTTTTTTAGCAACATCTCGGACTAGAAGTATTTTAGTTTAGATGTTGAATTAATTTTATTAATTTTAAGTAACTTACAATACCTTTATCTAATTTTTTATCCATAGCAACTGTTTTTCTTCCACTTCCAGATTTTCTTTGGATAGTGTGATTGGCATAATAACTTTTTAAAGTAAAATTTACTATGTTTACTATGATTCCGAGTTCTCTAGCGATCTTTTTACTAGAAATTCACTTCTTGTTTACTCTGCATTATGTAAAATATTTATGGTGAGATTATGCAACACTATTAAAATAAGCTAATTTAAGCTAATTTAAATTATAAAAGTTAAACATACGTAAACTAATGTAACCGGTTATGCAAACATTTAATTTAATTTAACAAGTGTCAAAAATTTTATCTTTTTTATTTAAATGTGTCAAATTTAAATTTTTAGATTTTAAAATTACTAAAATGCGCTTTCGTGAGCATTTTACACAAATATCGTTTTATTTTTTATAGATCTATGATTCTACAACACCCTTTCTCCTATTTTTAATATCTATGGTGCATATTATCATTTATATCGACGTCGCTGCTTGTTCGCATTATTGAGGTTGGAAAATAAATTATCGATACTATTGTTTTTTATAATAAAGCGGTCCAGAAACAATTTCTTATAGCTTGGAGAAGAATTATGTTGAATTTGAGTCGACACAGTACGACAACATTCATTGTTTTTACAAAATCATCCCAGCTTCGATGAATGTTGATCGACTCCATTACTTGCCATGCCACACTTTTCTAAGTGAAAATGTAATTGTTTGCTAATAATTAACTCAATAAATAAGTGTTTTTTAATTATTTATTCTTTATTTGCGTTCATAATCCAAAAACAAAATTATTAAGGGATAATATGAAATTATGGGTAACTTCTAGTTTACGGTCACGTCACAGATTTCTCTAAAATACCTTTGAAGTACTGAATTTCTTGCAAATTAAGCTACAAACATAGTAATGGTAGTATAATTTATTAAATATAATGGTATAGGTACTTACTATTAATGAGTAGGTATCGTAAGACTTCTTCGGAAGATACAGAATTTCATCGACTTGGTAACCCTTTCGACAGGCGAAAATAAATATTGTTATTTAAAACATGGCTCTAGGTCATTGTCCTTTATGTATTTAATCATATTTAACTATGTTCTGAAATTTTATGAACCTGTTACTATTAAAATTATACAATTTTTCTACTTACATGGTCATATTTTCGTGTTTTATTTTTATCAACTAAAAAAGACAACAAAACGATAAACAGCTTGAACATACAACTTTTTGTAGTTTCTAAATTTACATTATGCGTAAGATACGTGTCGCAAAATGCAAAGTGTACAGAAATGCTTTTAGTTAGCGGAGATATGAACCCATATGAACAGTTATAAATATGGGATATAAAGTTCCAGCTGTTAATATACAACATGCAACACAATTATAAATACACAAAAAAAATATTTTTTATAAATAGTCACTACAACTGGAACATATGATGAATTTAAAATTCAACTTTAAATATTTTAATTTATTATCTGTCATTCCGAAGCTCCGCCCCATTATTATTAAATTACGTTAAATGCTTGCATAATCGATCACTTTTTGTTAGCTTAAATTAGCTTAGCTTATTTTAGCTTAAATTACACTAAATGCTTGCATAATCTCACCATTAGAAAAATTCTCAGAGGCATAAGTCAAATTACAGTTGTTTTCACGAATAAATGAAGCTTACGTCACAATCATCTTAATTAAGTACCGACAACCTTCTTTTATAAATTAATTGTAGTAACATAGGTGAAACAAAGACACTATATTAAATTATTCTTAAATGTCTGATTTTAGAAATCTTATACGTTGAAAATTATCTGACAGTCTGACACCCAACGTATGAGATAGAAAGAGATAGACACAATAGTTCTTAGCGTGCATAATAATTTTAATGAAAGTAGGTTTTATAGTGACTGATGCTATAATTTTAACAAATTAGTTTGTTTTTAGGTTATATTTTCATTTCATTAGAGCAGGGTTTCTTAAATTTTTTGATTTCCCAAACCGTTTTTGATATGAATTTGACCGTGGACCCACTTATTTCATAAAAGTCATAAATATTGTTAAAAATAAAATTTTAAGCTTATTAATTATTAAATTTTATTATTTAAATTTATTATATCAAACACTTATGTGACTCACAATTTTCGTCTTATTTCATACAAATGCCGTTTATGACGAAGCTTCATTATTCGTGCAAACAACTGTACGCCCTTTATACCGAACGGCATTCAATTATTTTTGACTTAATACTTTTACTTTTATACCATTACTGCGCTAATAAAATTTACTAGAAAATGTATACCAGTCGAAAGAGCATTCAGAATAGATTTCATTCCAGCAATAAAATAAATTTCAATTTTCTGACTTAACCCCTTTTTACCCAACTGCACAGAATTGATAAATAATAAGATAAAAATAGACATATATATGTCTATGATTTTAGAAGCCTACTATTTTATACTATCTATATTATTTATTTAAAATAATTTTGTTTTGCATGTGAAACTCGTTCATGAAAATTACGATTTTCGGTGGGGAGTATTTCAGGGTGAAATTTGTTTTCGATTATTTGACACTGACGATATTCTCCCATGGAATAGGGAAAGCTGAAAATGGACGAAGCCAGGGAAGAATATCAAAGGGCAGTAGAAGAACATCTAGGAGACGAGAATGAAACCACAGATATAAGGAGGTTTGGAGAACAAATAAGAATGGAATATCGACAGCAGCTGAAGAAGTACTAGGTAGAAAGCTCGGAAGGAAGAGGAAGGGATGGTACGACGAGGAATGTCGAGAAGCTTTGGAGGAAAATGAGGCGATTATTATGATGCAAAATAGGAGTAATGGAAATGTAGAAAGATACATAAATGCGAGACGACTGGCCAGACAAATTATTAGATCAAAGAAAAGAGAATACGAACAGAAGATACTAAGTGATATGGAGGAGAATAGAAGGAGAAATTGCTTCAAAGAATTTTATAACGAGATAACTTCGACGCGGAATAGTTTTAAAGCCAGATCTAAGACTGTTCTCAAAAACAACAACGGAGATCTTGTCACTGGTATCGAAGAAATCGTGCAAACCTGGCAAAAGTACTTCAGAGAATTACTCAATGAGAAGAATGCAGAGCGCCTCACTCCAAAAGTATATCAGACGGCCGATTTACCAACAGACGAACCAAATCTTGAAGATACATTAGGGGCAGTAAACAAATTAAAAAATTCAAAATCGCCTGGAATCGATGACATAACAGCTAAAAATGTTAAAATAAGGAGACCACAAGCTACACCAACCACTACACCTAATTGATACTCCAAATTTGGAGAGTAGAGAAAATACCAAATGAGTGGCTAGAAAGTATAATAATACCAATACACAAAAAGGACTAGAATGCTCTAATTATAGAGGAATTTCGTTGGTTAGCACAGCATATAAGATATTAGCAAACACTGAGAACAATTTAGTGATGCACTCTCACCTCTTCTAATTTAACATCGTACTGGATAAAGCCATAAAATCATCTGAAATGATTGTTTGCAGTGGAAGGATCTAGTCTGCTGCTGGCATATGCAGATGACGTGGATATAGTGGCTAATAGCGTGATTAACATGAAAGCTATATTTCAAAGGGTGGAGAGGGAGACAGAGAAGATGGGTCTTGCAATAAATGAAGACAAGACTAGATATATGTGCGTTAATAGAAGACCACACAGAGAGAGACTTGGACAAAATGTCACTATCGACCAATACAGTTTTGAAAGAGTTCTACATTTTAAATACCTGGGGTCAACTCGCGGCAGATAATGACATAAACTGAGGAAATAAAGGGTCGTATACAAAGTGGTAACCGATGTACTTTTGCCCTGAACAAGCTGTTCCGTTCGAAAAACCTAACAAGAACTTCAAAAATCAAGATATATAAGACCGTTATAAGACCCGCTGTGATGTACGGCTCCGAGACCTGGACAATGACCAAGACAAATGAAGAACGAATCAGACGTTTCGAAAGAAAAATCTTAAGAAAGATTTTTGGCCCAATATAATAATCCTGTGGAAGAACAATATCGAATAAGAACAAATAAAGAACTAAAAGAACTATATAAAGATCCGGATATAGTACAGGAAATAAAGGCACAACGGCTACGTTGGGCTGGACACGTCCAGAGACAACCCGATAGTAGACTGATAAAATTGGCTTGGAAAGGGGCTCCAGGGGGTAAGAGACTGCTGGGACGTCCAACAACAAGATGGAGAGACAATATCGTATCAGATTTGGAAACATTAGGATTGCAATACGATGAAGCACTAAACCTGATGAAAAACAGAGAGGAATGGAGGGCAATTGTAAGGTCAGCCAAAACCTACGCGGGGTTGTAGCGCTATGAGAGAGAGAGAGAGAGAGAGAGAGAGAGATATTCTCCCATCGTTGAGTTTTTATGTGATTGGTTACCACTAAAAGTCTTATTTTCAAGGGACAAATCTTAAACAGCCAAATTTAGAGAACTCTCCATTACTTTACTTGACTCGCCACTAGTGCTAAGCGTTCACTTAAAGGAAACTATTTATATAAAATATTTTTAAATTATTAAAGCTAACGCAGTTTCTTTTGGGTGAACACTAATTTCTACATCTGCTTATTAAAATTATTGTATACAACATATTGTGTACTACAATGAGAATTATAAATTAAACAAAAATTACGGGGAAATATTTTCATTTCCAATTATAAAGCTACTTCTTGTTACTTAGGATAGCTCTTCCAAGGAGAATCGGAGACACTAAATTAAACTTATAATCTGTAAAGCACAATGAGTGAGTCGTTCACAATAGAAAAAAACATTTTGATTTGAACACAATTTTTAATAAATAAAAGCATACATTTCTGCATACTATTAACTTTGAAAGATAAATCAACAGCTCAGTTACTAGAATATTTGAATAATTAAAGCATAGTTTGAAACCAACAATGGCCCTTATTATGCCTGTAAGCAAATATTTGCTATTTAATATTTTCTGCCACTTACATAAACAGAACCGATGAATAAATGTATAAATTTGTAGACTCTTCTTATGAACAATTGAAATTTTATATTGGATCTTTAGGCCTTGCCGATGAGAGCGTATTTGCTGTTCTATTTGTATTGGATTATTTCATAATTTGACAATTATTAAATAATTCGCTTCATTAAGATTTTTATTCTATTATTTACCCTAAACGGACTTGTTTTTTATATGAAAAATAATATCATTGTTAGGAGACCAAATATAGGTACCCCTCCGCTACTTTCTTTTAGGAAGCTTGTCACATGGTAGGCCTAATCGAAGCATCCTTCATATAAGAATCCATGGCAATTCCTTTTTGTGTTTATAGCGTAATTCGCCACTGGTGCTAAGTGTGCACCTGAAGGAAATTGTTTAACTCAAATATTTTTAAATTATTTGAATCATCCAGTTTCTCTTGGGTGAACACTAATTCTACTTGTGCTTATTAAAAGTATTGTATATTTTGTTACTATACAGGTCGAAGAAAGGGACTTTTTATGATTAATTTTTCTCAGCACAAAAGAGGATCATCCGATACATATTTAATATACCATATCAGGAGACATGCAAATTTGTTTTTAAAGAAAAACAAATAATTCCACAGTTACAGCGATATATGTACGTAATCGAAAGCACACTATTCTATAAAAACAATACAGATCTTTGTATAGAGGACAGTCGAATCCATACTTATCATACCAGAAACTACAAAGACCTAGTTCCACTTAGCACGTATACAAGTAGAATACAAAGAAACGCTGAGGTGCAAATAATCAAAATATTTAACAATTCTCCTGCGAAACTACGTGAACTTCCAATACAAATATTAAGAAAGAAGCTGCAAAAGGTACTAGTCAACAATCCGCTATATAATATGTACAATCCGTGGTGTCTTCCACCAAGACACTTTTGCGTTTATTGATGACTACCCTCTCTGGGCGCATGGTGATACGCATATTGCGTTTCAAGTTTTCTTCGATACATTTGGCTGCAGTAAGTTAATTACTGGAAGGATTGGCCTTATTTGGTGGTTCACTAGGCTTAGTTATCTGGACGGGTATGACGTTTAATTTTACGGTTTTGAGTGAAAGGATTTACTCTGATAAAATAGAGTTAAAGTTCGTAAAATACTTGCTCGGAAGACTCCAAAATTTGAAATACCCGTAGCGTAGCTTTGTATAAAATGAAATTAAAATGCAGACACTCTAACGCAGCTCTAACATTTGACATCACGTACACCCAAAACTTCAAAAGAGGAGTGACAATAGAAACTCATGTCTACAGTTTTATCGTCTGAATCGTCTAATTTGGGGCACCCATCAGATAAGGACCCCATGTAAGCCTTTCGTGCTTACATTGTAACTCCCCATTCGCTCCAAGTGTTCCCAGGTGGAAGGTGTATCACTGTCAAATATTTATAAATTATTTGACGTCATTCAGTTTCCCACTGGTAAACACTAATTACTACATCTGTTAGATATTTATTGTTGTTAACCATTTTTAAATAATTATTGTATTGTTCTGTATTAATTAATTAAAATCTGTAACAGGCATTTTGCATTAAAAAGGCTTATCAATGAAAATTTATGTTACATTGAGATTTGCTTTTAAGCAGAAACTACAATTTGTAATTGATGAGTTCCTTCGCTATAAACCATTTTGTGTAAAGGTGTTTCCCATAGGTGCAACAGCATCGGTAACTGCTATTTGACTAAAAAATTTGATTTTAATTATTTCACAATGACAATAGTGTCACTTCATTTAGTTATTTATGTGATTGATTCCTTTTAACCAGTTTTTCAGAGGTGAGAAATAGTACCATACACCAATAGAAAGACCGCAAAAAATTCTCATGGTATAGGGGCTTGCCAATAAGAGGCTAGGGCACTGTGAGATTTTTTTTTGATAATTAATCCACATCGATCCCAACCTCTTATTAGTGAGTTATTTATATAAAACCACAATCAATACAACACGTGGAATTTTATCCTGCACATGGCTTGACGATGAGTAGTATTTCATTATGAAATTTATTTTGGAATATTCCATATTGACAATACTGTTCATCGTTGGGATTTAAATGTGATTTATTACTTTTAATAGAATAAATTGTAGAACGTGAAATGTAATATCATGGAACAATCAGGACTTGAATAAATTAATTTTTCTGTTGTAGGGCTTGTCGATAAGAGACTAGCTCCCAATTTTATGAAATATTTAACAAGCTGTTGAAGTTAACAGATGAATTATATTGTTACAAACCTTTCCTATTGTTTCAACGCGTTGTTAAAAGTTTTATGAAACCGAGCATAGGTCAACGTCAATAAATCAACTAGGAGTGTAACTTCTTGGTAGTTTAGTTATTTAGTTTTTACCACCGATTAAACAGAAAATGTTTTATTACATGTAACTCCATATCAACCACATTATATTTTAATACAACCTGTAGAATTTTACATGGCACAGAATATGCTATGTTTACTTTGAAATTTCCTTTAGATTATTTCACAGATAACTTCATGTTGGTGAGTTCTTTTGTGATTCAACTTCTTCAAAGCGAAGAGTTTTGTGGGAGAAATAACAGATCAGCCATAATTGAAACGAGATGAAGAATTTTATATGGTGCAGAGCTTACCGATGGATACTATTTCACTATGAAATTTGTTTTCGATTATTTGCTAGTGACAATAGTATCGCATCGTTGAGGTTTATGTGATTGAATACCTTCATCAGATTACAATACACAATTAGAAGTACGACATCAATAAAATCTCATGGTACAGAGCTTGCCAATGAGGGGCTGTTTCTATGAAATGTGTTTTTGATGATGTCATGAAATGAAGATAACAGCTTCTATTTAGTGAGTTCTTACAACTTACAACAAATTCGAACATAGTTTTTTTTAAGCAAACAGTTCCTATTTGGTAAAACAACACTAGCAGTTGTTAATATGAGATGAAAAATTTTATATTGTACATTGTGAGTTTGCCTATGACTATGAGCGCTATTTTACTATGAAATTGGTGTACGGTTATTTCACTGATACCTTAGCTTTGAATTGGTGAGTTTTTTTAATGTTTAATTACTTGTAAGCAAAGAAATATCAGATCAGCCACAATTGAAACTGTATGAACGATATTACAGTGGACATCACTTGCCGATAGGTATTATTTCACGGTATAATTTATTTTGGATAATTTACACCATGCAAATAGTAGATATCCCATCGTTTTTTGTGATTGATTACATTTATACGATTAGTTTATCGTACCGAATAAATACAATACACTATTATAGGCGAGCGGTTTACTCTCTAAAACTCGCCTAGAAACTACATTAACCGACCAACTAGCGTTCTAGTGGCTGGAAATGATTTTATTTGATTTCTTATATTATACTGATAAAAAACTTTTATATACTGTAGTGTTTACCGGGAATCGCTCGTTATCCCCGACGAACGCTACACACTTACCTTCGTGTCTCTCAACTTATATGAGACAAAAATGCTTAACCCTGGTTTGCCCCAACCTTGCAGATCGTCTTACTTCCCGCTAACGTTTTACTCCGATCGTAACCTTGAGTCAAGATTCCTTAATCCAACAATGATAACAATGAAACGGTTACATGTTAATTTCGACTCGATTTATTTATCTAACACTTAATTTTAATCCCACATACAACCAAACAATTTTCTTATCCCCAAATAAATGTTTATAAAAACTAGCTACCTCGGTATCCTTAATTTCCGGTAGTCTTCCCACTTTCGCAATTCCAGTCACGAACAGACATCAACCAATTCGACCAATGCCAATGATTCTTCCCTTGATTCCGCTACGGTCCCTCACTCGTTCTACCTTGGAACCCAGTAATAAATCTTCAATCAATCATCCGCCAAATTATGTCCAAGTACGGATCCAATTATTTATATTGCATTAACAATCCAACACTTTATGTCCAAGAAACGGATCCAATTAATTATATTACATTACCAATCCAACACTTTATGTCCAAGAAACGGATCCAATTAATTATATTACATTACCAATCCAACACTTTATGTCCAAGTACGGATCCAATTAATTATATTGAATTATTCTCCATTATTAATTTCTATTCTCCATTATTAATTCCATTGATAATGTTCAATGATTTTCTTCCAAAATTTTTCTTCTTTCGAATTAATAAATTCGTCATCCAAAAATTGCGACTTCCTAGCTTGGGTCGCTTTTCTTAATTAATTAATATTTCTTCTTCCCAACAAGCAACTGCTCGCTTTGGGCAATTTTTATTAATTAATTTGTTTATCTTTTTCGTTACCCTCACAACCTCGTTTTTTACTTGTTTTTCTGTTTATTTTTCTCTCATCAAATTTTCTTGGTCCATTCTTTGATCTCGACTACCGTCAATTAAGGATACCTAACTAAATTCATAGTAACACAACAATTAACATAATATAATTTTTTATCACAATTTCATTTTTAATTTTGTACGCAGTACCCCGATCCGTTTTATTACTTTTAATTCAGGAAACATGCAATTTTTTCAATAATTGCACGTCTAGTGACCACTCTTCCCAAAGTTACTTTTCCTCAGCTCAGGTCAACTTAAGTTCGTCATATTGTGAAGTTTGTTCCAAGCTGTCCTGAACTGAGTAATCCTCTCTTTGTCATCCACAGTCTGCAAGACCGTGACTTTGACCGGTGTTAAGCATTCTTGTCTCAGGTTTTCACCGCAATACACCTTAATTTTTTATCCGGTCCTTTAATAGTTATAAACAATTCTTTGTTTTATAAATCTAAATTTCGGGAGAAAAATCTGAAAAAATTATACGAGGGTAGTTTGAGAAGTCCTTACAAAATCTAAGAGATGGCGCTCGTAGCGTTTAAGATTGTTTGTGACATGTACCATCTATCAATATACTGCTCTCAAATTTTCAGCCAAATTGATAACGTGGTTTCATTTTCACAATCGATTGAAGCAAACAACTTTTGTTCTCTTCAGAAAATGGAAAATAACGAGTTTCGTGCAGTGATTAAACACTTTCATTTGAAAGGCAAAACACCGAAAGAAATCAAAGCCGAGTTTGCTCACAATTGAACAAAAACGGAATCGTGAGGTCATTTCACAGCAATGTTTGGCAATGTTTAAACGTAACCCAGATGAATTTTTGCGTAGATTCATAACCATTGATGAAACATGGGTTCATCACTACACTCCCGAAACAAAAGAGCAATCTAAACAATGGGTTGAAGCCGGTTCAAGTGCACCGAAGAAGACAAAAGTCGTTGCATCAGCTGGAAAGGTCATGGCAACTGTTTTTTGGGATGCACAGGGTGTAATCTTTACTGACTATCTTGTAACACAAAAAACTATTACTGGAGATTATTATGTGGTATTACTGAACCGATTGAGCGATGAAATAAAGAAAAAATGACCTCATTTTGCAAAGAAAATAGTAATTTTTCATCACGATCGAAAAAAAAATGAAAAAAGAAAAAAGTTTTCACGTTGGAAAACTCGACAAAAATTGGATGAATTACACTACGAATTGCTTCCGCATACACCGTATTCTCCAGATTTGGCACCTTGTGACTTCTTTTTCTTTCCAAACTTAAAAAAATGGCTTGGAGGAAAAAGATTTGGGTCGAATGATGAAGTTATAGCTGCAACTAACGCCTATTTTGCAGAGTTTAACAAATCGTATTATAAGGAAGGTTTATTGAAATTGGAAAAACGTTGGACGAAATGTATCGAGCTAAAAGGGGACTATGTTGAAAAATAAAAATGATTAAACCCAAAATATTGTGTTTTTCTATTGTTTTGTAAGGACTTCTCAAACTGCCCTCGTATATGCTTAATTAGATCAAAATAAACATTTTTTGTCTCTTTGACTTTTCCCGTAAAATCAATGGTTTCTAAGATAAAACTCGATAAATGGCGAAAAATGCCTACTTTTAAGATTTTTTTTCTCCGAAACCAATTGTCCAATTCGAATAAATAAAAAACGAAAATATTCAGCCCACCTTAAGCTACCACGGCATATTTTTTTCTTTTTCATTTTTAGTGTTACAGTAAAGACTGTATGGGAGCAAAGTTCTCACACCTCGTCCTCAGCGAGTACCGAACGTCCGTAACTCCGTACGTGCGCTAAACGCTAATAGACAAGCTGATGTACTTACAACTTAAAAATTCGCAAAAAAATTTTTAGTCAATAATAAGGAGTATTTAAAATACTTTTGTTTTTCTCACATGTTCTAGTAAATAAGTATTTTAAATTATGACAATCCACATGTACGTATGTAACTAACGACGGACGGACGTACCTACGCGCAGAGGACGAGGTGTGAGAGCTCTACTCCAATACAGTTTTTACTTTTACTAACACTCAAAATCAAAAAGAAAAAAATATGTCGTGATAGCTTAAGGTGGGCTGAATATTTTCGTTTTTATTAATTTATTCTGATTGGACAATTGGTTTCTGAGGAAAAAAATCTTAAAAGTAAGATTTTTTCGGCATTTATCGAGTTTTATCTTAAAAACCATTGATTTTACGAGAAAAGTCAAAGAGACAAAAAATGTTTAATTTGGTCAAGTTAAGCCGAGTTAAGCCTATGTAATTTTTTCAGATTTTTCTCCCGAAATTTAGATTTATAAAACAGAATTGTTTATAACTATTAAAAAATTGGTTTATTATTAATTCGTGAAAATAAATATGTTTTATTATTAATAAATTACGAATTAAGGAATAATTATAATGTTATATTTGAGCTTTCGGTCTTGCATTAAGACCTTCGTCAGAAATTACAAATAATAAGTGGGTAAACATGGAAACATATATATTGTCGTGATGCACAGCTCAATCAAACCTTCCAGTATAATAACAGAGAGTAAAATCTCGCTTAATGTGGACACTCGAACAAATAAGCCCCGGTTAGTCTTATGTCGGTTCACAAATCTGAGGCCACAATATCTGCAGGTTGTAGAATTCACCGATATTAAGTCAATCAAAGAGCGTAATAAGTCAAAAGGTAATTTATTCAAATTATTCAGAGTCAACGCTGGAGCAATTTTAGACGTTATTGACACAAGTGTAAAAAGAGATGTAATATTATGTAATTGTGTACACAGTATAAAATGGGTGGTGTTATTTAAGTTCAAATAATATGCTATACCTCCATTTAATACTGTGAAAATGTTTAGAGTGTAATAAATCAACAAATTATCAAAAGTGTTTTCAAATATAAAGTTCTGTATCTTACTCATTAAGTTTTTGATTTGCACGAGTTTTGAAGCACCCTGTACTTCGTATGGAACGATAGGCAACAGTGCTGCAATATGGCTTCCAGTTTGGCTGGTGTGATAGCAGTTGGCTCCCGTTTTTGTCCAAATCTTCTTTTCTTTGCAAGAAACCAGTGAAAATAATGTGTGAATTCTTCTGGCGTGGTGTTTAAATCTCGGATTTCGATTTAAACAAAGTTATTCGTTTTTTTTTGTCGAACAAGAGCGTAGACATGTGTTGCGTAAATTTAACCTCCAAATTTCAAAAATGATAAAATCATCTAACTTTTCAATCATCAAAGCCGGTATGTAAGATAAATCTTGATTTATACAACGTAGAAATCATGAAATAAATATTCTTCGCGATATTTTAGACGTGATGGCATCCAAAACGCAAATTTTAACAATGGAATCGAGATGATGCTCGCGATTCGTAAAATGTGTAAAAACCTCGTTTTTACAGAGTAAAATTTCTCAACAAACTCACGTTTACTATTTATCGCCGATATATTCGCTTTTGTGGCTACAAAAGCTTGCAGAGAGGTCTTCTTTGGGAAAATCGCGAAAATGTCCGCAACTCACAAACGTCTCCCAAGACAATCGGCACAAGACAACCTTCGCCGTCAAATTGGCTTCATAGTTCAAAATACCACAATTATAAAATAAAATTTAACAACAATTTCGTAAGTATCCGCTTCATTCTTTGCCGCCACAGATTTAAATATCACTTTCACTTTCAGAAACAAATCACATCTTACATGAGTGAAAACATCATAAATCCTCAACAAATTACAAATGGAAAATCAAAATTGTATGTTTTGTGTGTCATATGTTACAAAATATCTCTTTCGTCTCATAGAATTGCATCCAGCTTAAATGTCTTTAAAGTCGACATAACTTATTTTAGGCAAATTCCAACTGGCTAAATTGACTGACTTTTGCACACTTCAATATGTACATTGTATTGTCATTTGACCGGTAACTAGATAAAATCCAATAACCGTGAGTTAGGAAAAACCTGGATTGTGTTCCACCAAAAAAGGAAAACCTAGCTCCAATACGTTAAAGGTTTTCCTTTTTTGGTGGAACACAATCCGGGTTTTTCCTAACTCACGGTTATTGGATTTTATCTAGTTACCGGTGAAATGACAATACAATGTACATATTGAAGTGAGAAAAAGTCAATCAAATGGGCAAATAATGAATTTGGTTAAATTTAAATTTTGTCGTTTGCAGACATTTTATTTTGAAGCAATTTTTGAGATGACGAAAGCGATTGTATTGTTACTTCCAACACACAAAACAATACAAACTTGATTTTTCTTAAAGACTGTTATATTTCTTGCGAATTTGTAGTGTTATCTAAAATGTGATAAGTGATAATTTAAATCTATCGCGGCAAATTGGCGCATACTCACAAAATTTTGTTTGAAATTTTATTGTTGTTAGGATGGTAATTTGAACTGTGAAGCCAATTTGCGGCGAGGCCTTTGTCTTACGCCAAACGTTGAGGCAGGCGACCGCTGCTGAGTGAATTTCATGGGGTTGCGAATATTACCTCGCAATTTTACCCAAGAAGACCAGTTTTGAGAGTTTTTGTAGTCACAAAAATTATCATCCCAGTGATAGGAGATAAGCGTGAGTCGTTTTGAAACGTATTATTTTCATGAACCAGCATTTTGCGTGCATTTTTGTGGGCGCAAGCAATATTGAACTCTATTGACGTCATTTTGTTTTTGGATGATTTCGCATCTGAAATTACTTTTATAAGTTTAATTTTGATGATTTGTATGATTACACAAATCAAATTTAATTGTACGTACCGAACAAGTAGATGTTTCGCTAATTTTGGTGGTTTACGAGAATCACATGTGGATATTGGAGGTTACAATTTTCCGGCCAGATGTTAATAGTTCCAATTTAAGTATGAAGTTGGAAAGATTTGTTTAAACCGACATTCGAGGTTTGAACACTACACTGGACGATTTCTACACGTTCACTTTACTGTTTGGTTTGGATAAACGAAGAAGTTTCTGGATCGACGCAGATGTCAATTCGCTACCGTTTTTACCGGCTGGATGCAATTTCGACTAGAGTAGTGGCGTATGGTCTGATGTACAGAGTGCTTCGTAACAGGTGTCCACTGCGAAATTTATATGAGTAAGAAATTGAACATTATTTTACAAAAACACCATTGTTTCAAATTTTCTTTATTAATGTCACACATTTCACATTTATGGAACATTCAATAAAAGTATAGCTGAGGTGTTGTACATAAATGATACGATTTATTGAATGTTTCTACACATTAAACACTTATTTGAGTATCGCTTGACGATTGTGTCAGGGGCATCCAAGATTGCTTCAAATTTATTTTTGGGTCATTTGAATAAATTGATTTCTGATTTATTGTGCTTATTGATTTACTTTAATCTCGCCGATACCTACAACCTGAGATATTGTGGCCTCGAATTTTGCAAACCGACGTAAAGCTAGCTGGGACTATTTCGTTCGAGTGGACTGCATTAAGCGAGGTTTCACCGCTGACCATAAGTAGGGGCGTTACTGAGCTGTAGAACACGACAATTTATATGTTTCCATGTTTACCCACTTATTATTTGTAATTTCTGACGAAGGTCTTAATGCCAGACCGAAAGCTTAAATATAACATTATAATTATTCCTTAATTCGTAATTTATTAATAATAAAACATATTTATAACTATTAAACGACCGCATAAAAAATTAAGGTCTATGTAGAAGTTTTTTTCTCGCGATAATATAAGAAATCGAATAAAATCATTTCCAGCCACTAGAACGCTAGTTGGTCGGTTAGTGAACTGAAAATAGATATAAACCGCTCGGCTATTAGACAGACCACCAGTAATGAGCATACTTAAGTCTTACTGGTGTGAGATCCTATTAAGTGTTCGATTTGTTTTATTAAATTATTTCACAATAACCATAGTGTCGCATATGTTAACATTTTGATCTTGTTCTTGGAATTTAAAAAGTTTACTTCGATATATATAAAGTAGGCTTACTGAGTCGAGGCTATTTTACTTCGAGATTTGCTATTGGTTATTTCTAAGAGAAATATAGTATTTTCATTATGTTCAATAGAAGAGTTAGTCATACGTGAAACATCACATCAACATCAACCTCAATTGAAACTACATGAAGAAGAATTTCACATTATACAGAACTTGTCGGTGGGAACTACTTCAGGGTGAAATTTGTTTTTGATTATTCACACTGACGATAGCATCCCATCGTTAAGTTTCTTATGTCATCATCATCTTAACTTGCGTCGAAGGATATAATGGATTGTGCCACGTCATAGAACAACATTGTTCAGGCGATCGTTCGAATTCGGTATTTCCTCACTATATAATAATTGTCCTGACGAATTTAAGGAGCTGTCCATTCAGGTGTTTAAAAGGCGAATTTTTGATAAGCTCTTTTCATTATGTTTAATAGAAGAGTTAGTCATACGTGAAACATCATATCAACATCAACCTCAATTAAAATTATATGAAGAATTTCACATCATACAGAACTTGTCGGTGGGTACTACTTCAGGGTGAAATTTGTTTTCGATTATTTCACACTGACGATAGCATCCCATCGTTAAGTTTTTTATGTCCTCATCATCTTAACTTGCGTCGAAGGATTATACTTGATTGTGCCACGTCATAGGACAACATTGTTCAGGCTATCGTTCGAATTCGGTATTTCCTGACTATAATGATTGTCCTGACGAATTTAAGGAGCTGTCCATTCAGGTGTTCATAAGACGAATTTTTGATAAGCTCTTTGCTGAACAGAGTGCATAGCCTCATGAACGTATGCTTGTTGTTTGGAGAGTGTGGCATTGGTATTTTGCAGGGAGGGGTGTGCCGAGATTGCTGATGTGTTTGTTGCTGTTAAGGCCTGGGGGGCGGGTGTGGGTGCGCATACCAGTTTAGGGTTGAGTGGAAGAGCAGGTGGTCCCCTTATGTTGGTCATTCTGAATTCCGCCCTTTTCTTATGAGGTTATTTTCATTTCACTTATTATTATTATGTAATTTTTTTTTTATTTGTAATATTATTCTTATGTATAGCTTGTGTTATTATGAAAATTTTGTATGAATTTGTGTATGTGGTATACAAAATAATAAGAATCCTTCAAATAAGAATTCATGGCAAGTGCCTTTTGTGTTTATAGCGTAATTCACCACTGGTGATAAGCGTTCACCTGGAGGAAACTGTTTAACTCAAATATTTTTAAATTTATTATTCTTGTCATCCAGTTTCTCTTGGGTGAACACTAATTCTACATTTCCTACATCTACGGATCGAAGAAAGGTCCTTTTATGTTTATAGCGTAACACACATGTTGGGAATTTGAACTTAATATACCGCGATGTGCAACGCCACTGCATTGGTATCGTTAAGCGAAGGAAAGGGAACTGCAAGACTGCAACGACACAGTCCACAGTCCACTTGTATGCTAGAGTATTAGCACGTAAAATAAATACAGAAAATAAATTGGTGTTTTTTTTATATTAAAAATCAAAACCTATGGGAAACATTGGTCAACTTCGAACTGGATAGGAACACGGCAATTAAGTTAATTGTTAAAATTTGGATAAATGAAAATACTGGATAGAAAAACACGGCAATTAATTTAAATGTTAAAAATTGGAAAATACATTGGACAAAACAACACGACAATTAATTAAATTATTAATTGTTAAAATTTGGAAAAACTTGGTAAATACATTGGACCAGTCAAACTGCAGTCCCGATAAATACGAAAAACTTGGCATCCTACGCGATACAAACAATATTTGGTTGAACGATTGGAACCTGGAATGCAAGGCAGATGGTACGGTGAGTGCTTTATCTTTATCCACTTCCTTATCAAACTATAGAAACCTTCAAGCGGTAAATTATAAATATTTACAATGTCAAATTTAAAAACATTAAAACGAAG
Source organism: Rhagonycha lutea (assembly GCA_958510855.1). NCBI lineage: Eukaryota > Metazoa > Arthropoda > Insecta > Coleoptera > Cantharidae > Rhagonycha > Rhagonycha lutea. Next base: position 18,866,599 of record OY294042.1, read on the forward strand.
CAGGGGAAGTAAAAAACAAAGCTTAACTTGTTTTAAAAATCATGTAGATAATTATGATGCGAATTATAAATTTGAAAATAAGGACATAATTGAATTAGAAAAAAGGGTTGCTAAAATAGAGGGCTTGTATCAGGAATTTTTAGAAATACAGTCAACAATTGAAACAATTTGCGAAGATGAAGAATTAGATGAACAATATCAGGAGAGTGCTAACTTTGACAACGAATATTTTGCAATTGTTGCAAAGGCGGAATCATTTATAAGTGATTACAGATTAAAAAACATTAATCAACTAAATTTACCGGTTCATTCAAATCAAAATTTGCGAGCGCAGTCAGTTGTTGGTTCAGAAATAGATTCCAGTACTAGCGATTCAAATCGAAACAAAGCTGGCGATTCAAATCAAAACAATTCTAGTATTTGTGTAAATCAAAATTATAATACGAGTCATGTTAAATTGCCCAGAATAGAATTAACTAAATTCTCAGGCGGTTATGAAAATTGGTTAGAGTATCGTGATTTGTTCAAATCCTTAATACATAAAAATACAAAAATTTCAAACACGGAAAAGCTGCATTATTTGAAGTCCAGTTTGCAAGGACCAGCTGCTCAAATAATCAGATCATTAGAAATAACGGAAACAAATTATCAGATTGGGTGGGATTTAATCTGCGATAGGTATGATAACAAAAAACTATTGATAAACAATCATGTAAGGGCACTTTTCAATTTACCGTTGGTAAAGGCGGAAGGTAGTACTGAGTTAAGAAAATTATTAGATGAATTTTCGAAACATGTACTATCACTGGAAACATTGGGTACGACAGAACAGCGTCTAAACACAATCATACTCTACTTAGTTACAAATAAATTAGATACTCAAACTAAACGGGAGTGGGAAATTAGCCAGTTAAAAGAGGAATTTTCTCTAGTTAAAGATATAACAACGTTTTTAAAGGGTAGATGCGATCTTTTAGAAACATTAGAAAGCAAACAAAAAAAGGTTTATAATAATTTCAATAGCAACAGAAATATAAAAAACACAGAATCAACCACTGCGTTAGTAATAGGTACAAATGAAGATAATAAATACAAAGGAAAACCGATAAAATGTAATTTTTGCGATAGTAACGAGCATTATATTTACAAATGTGCTGATTTTTTAAACTTAAATGCAATCAAAAGAACAGAGGAATCAAAAAAGAAAAAATTATGTCTCAACTGTCTCAAAAGGAATCATTTTAGTACGGAATGCAACGCAGGAAGATGCACTTCATGCAAAAGAAAGCACCATTCATTATTGCATTATCACTTAGACAAAGATATGGGTGCAGGTGAGGTTAATACTACTGATTCTACACTATTACAAAAGGAGAACGTTGTACAGGCAAATTGTGGCATGATAACACGGCAACATGTTTTGCTATCAACAGCGGTAATAAAAATTGGTGAACGAAATGTTCGCGCACTACTAGATTGTGGTGCGGAGAGCAGTTTTATTTCTACAGAATTATGCAACGAATTAAATTTAAAAAAGGCAAAGGTAGATGTGGAAGTAATTGGTATAAATCAAATTTCATCAAATATAAAAAATAAAACTACAGTACAGATAAAGTCTTGTAATACGTCATATAAGGTTGACATTAATTGCTATGTAATTGACAAAATTACAGAAAATATACCATCGATTACTCATGATGCAACATTATTTAAAATACCACATCATATCAAATTGGCCGATACAGGGTTTTACAAAACTGATAAAATTGAATTATTACTGGGGGCTAATATATTTTGGAATTTGATCTGTTCAGAAAAAATAAAACTAGGTAACAATTTACCAATGTTACAAAAAACAGTATTGGGATGGATTATTGCTGGTCCATTTGGTGGCGATCACAAAAATGGCAGCAAACCTGAAAGAACAATTTGCAATTCGTCAATAAATATTGATATTCAAGAGCAATTAAAAACTTTTTGGGATGTAGAAGAATACCATGAAGATAAATTTAAATCAGTCGACGAAGAACGTTGTGATGCAATATTTACCGAAACAACAACTCGTGATGAACATGGGAGATTTATAGTATCGATACCATTTAAACAACCACAGGAACAACTAGGAAATTCATTAAAAACTGCAAAAAGGCGTTTTCTCAACTTAGAGACTAAATTGTATAAAAATCAAAAGTTGAGGCAACAATATGTTGAATTATTAGGTGCATTGTTATCGGCACGATTGACATCAAAGATAATAAAAATATTAAAAGATGTAAAAATTGAAAAATTTAGATATTGGTGCGACTCCACAATAGTTTTAAGCTGGTTAAAATTGCCAGCAAGCAGTTTAAAAGTTTTTGTAGCACACAGGGTTGCGGAAATACAAGATATTTCCGACGCAAACAATTGGTCTTACATAAACACAGCAGACAATCCTGCTGATTTAATATCACGAGGAGTCTTGCCAAACAAATTAAATAACTCTACTTGGTGGAAGGGCCCTGATTGGCTCTCCTTATCTGACAACGAATGGCCAGAATATGAGTGGAATAAATTCAGTGAAGATGCTACTGAATTAAAAATTATTAAAACAGTAAATTTAGTAAAAACCGAAGAGTTATTTCCATTTCATACTTCGTCGTCATTAAGCCAATTAAAAAGATTGGTAGCTTGGTGCTTGCGATTTACAAATAACTGCAAAAATCACAAAAATAAAATCACGGGCAACTTAACAGTAGTAGAAATTGATAATGCTATGACGCGATTGGTAAAATTATCTCAAAACGAAAGTTTATCGGAAGAATTAAATTATCTACAAGGTAAAGGCAAATTTCGACCAAAAACAAATTTCATGCAATTGTCTCCATTTTTAGATAAAGATGGATTAATTCGGGTAGGTGGTCGACTCAGACATTCTAACTTTAAATTTAATAAAAAACATCCATTTTTAATTCAAGGAAGGCATCCTCTAGCAAAATTAATTTTTGAATGCGAACATATTAGGTTATTGCATGCTGGACCTCAACATTTACTATCTTCTATTAGAGAAAGATTTTGGCCCACGGGAGGGAGAAATCTAGCAAAGGCAGTAGTCCATAAATGTTTAAAATGTTTTCGAGTTGCCCCAACTCAACTAACACAAATAATGGGAGATTTACCGCGAGATAGATTGGCTACAACGTATCCATTTTATACCACCGGGATAGACTATGCAGGTCCATTTTCAGTAAAGGAACATAAGGGGAGAGGCGGAAAGATAATCAAATGTTATATTTGTTTGTATATTTGTTTTACAACAAAGGCTATTCATTTGGAGCCTGTTACTGAACTGACAACTGAAGCATTTATAGCAACTCTCCGAAGATTTACATCACGGCGTGGTATACCATCACGAGTATACTCTGATAACGGCACTAATTTTGTCGGAGCAAATTCAGAATTAAAGGAATTGGGAAAATTTTTAATTAAAAATAGTACGGTTTTAAATACAAATGCTAGTAAAGATAATATTGATTGGCATTTTATTCCTGCTAGGAGCCCTCATTTTGGCGGCCTTTGGGAGGCTGGGGTAAAATCGGCTAAAAATCATCTAAAACGAACAATGGGTAACGCGTTAATAACTTTTGAAGAATTTTTGACTATATTAATACAAATTGAAGGTGTTCTAAACTCCCGACCATTATGTCCCTTGTCCAATTCTCCTGATGATTTTGAACCTCTAACTCCCTCACATTTCCTAATTGGAAGAAGCTTAACGACCGTACCAGATCCAAGTCTTATTGACATTCCATCAAATCGTCTGTCAAGATTTCAACATTTGCAGCAAATTGTCCAACATTTTTGGCAACGTTGGTCAAAGGAATATGTGGCTGAATTACAGCACAAAACAAAATGGTTGCAAAGGCAAGACAACATAAAAATAGGCGATCTAGTTTTACTGAAGGAAGATCACGTACCTCCACTTAAATGGAAATTGGGAAGAATCGTAGACAGCCATCCAGGAAGTGACGGTGTGATACGGGTAGTGACAGTGAAAACTCAGACACAAAATTTGAAAAGAGCAATTACAAAAATATGTCCGTTACCTATGTCAGACTATAACATGTAATTGTTTAACCTTATATTATGTAAACATTTTAATTTTGAATTATTGAATTTAATTTTGTTTAAACTTATATTTATGTGTTGTATTATTATATTATTCACTTAGTACTTAAGTTCATAACATGTATTATCTCAATTGATGTTAGAATATTTGAAAAATTCTTATTTTCAAGGTGGGGAGTATGTTGGGAATTTGAACTTAATATACCGCGATGTGCAACGCCACTGCATTGGTATCGTTAAGCGAAGGAAAGGGAACTGCAAGACTGCAACGACACAGTCCACAGTCCACTTGTATGCTAGAGTATTAGCACGTAAAATAAATACAGAAAATAAATTGGTGTTTTTTTTATATTAAAAATCAAAACCTATGGGAAACAACACATCTGCTGGTGCTAAACGTTTACCTCGAGGAAACAGTTTAACTCAAATATTTTAAATATTTGCTAATATATCTTGGCTATGTACGGATCTCTCCGGTGAGATATATTTCTATGTGAGTTTTGTTTAAGATTATTTCTCAAAGATATAGATTTTCATCGGTGAGATCGTCAAGTCAACCTCATGTTATAATAAACTTGTTTTATTTGGTTTATTCTCATTTATATAAATTATTTAATAACTCCTCATTTACATGTTACTACAACCGATGACGTGCAGGACAACGCTTTCCATCTAAATAACAGTGGCTGTTTAAAATTAACAAATGAACATTTGATAATTTTAACCATGCAATATAATTCAAATAATGAATTATATTTTTTTATAATTATGTCAAATATTTCAACAATATTAACAAAATAGTACTAATTTAAGATTCATTCACATTTGTAATGCAATTTGCAACATAGTAATTTAATAATGATAACAGAAATGCAGACTAATGCATGAGTATAAGTAGGGCAGACAATGAACTTGAAATGTATAATCTTAACATATAATTTTGACTCAAACTTGCAATTAATAATAAGTATCTAATAATTTTTACAATTCAAATAACAACTTGCAGTAAGTAAATTATGTAAATGGTTATATTATAATGATTCATCCAGAAAAGCATAACTGAGGTGACTCAGCTAATGTAGGTCACATCTAAGCTCGTAAAAACTTGTAGATTAAGCACTTAATGAATTTTCTGCAACTTAGCAGTAATGTTAATGATTTTGTAAATATTCTTCCTTTGTTAAAACCTGTATATATACCAATAGTGTGTTAATAAACTTTAGTCAGATTTGAAAGCTTGTAGTGATCATTTCTGGCTCCACCGCGACGACTTCTGTTTAGACCAAAGTCTACCACACCCTGCAATCTGAGACTGGATTGCACTAAGCAGAAGGCCGTCCACCGCCATAAATTATCCACCAGGTCGGGGTAATTTACACTGTGGCTGTTACATCTGTAGTGCATGGTTCTGACTCCTGAACGATACTCTGCTTTTGGTGTGGATGTGGGGTGTTTATATGTTAGGAAATCTCTTCATTGTTCTTCTACTAGCCATCTAAGTTCATATATAATGTCGATTTTGCAATTATTGTAATTATGCTATATTTAATATATTGTAATACTTTGCATTATGACGCATCTTTATAAATTGGAAATAAAATAATTAAAACAAGTCTAAGTTTGCTCACAATCCGGAAAACAAGGTTTGTGGCTCCTGTTATATTGCCCATCGTTTTCTGTGACCGTTCGGGTTCGGTTCAGTTTTCGCAAAACGGCCACCATCTTTAATTTTTTCACCAATCAATGCAGGTTTTACATGGCGGCCACCATCTTTCATTTACATTAATTGACATTTAAACAAACAAGTTGGTTGCCGTCATCTAAAACTTGCATTGATTGGTGAAAAAATTAATGATGGTGGCCGCTTTGCGAAACTTGCAGATTGTGTGGCAGATTGTCTAACGTGTAAAATTTTTGAATTTTCGAGGTCGGGAGCCACAGACCTTGTTAACTAGAACGTGAGTTTACTTACATTTTCACATAGTCATAAAATGCAACAAAGTAGTGGTGAATCATTCTAACATTGCAAATACAAGTATATTTCTTAAATTTATTAAAAATATTAAAATTTTTTACCTATACACTACAAAAACTGTATGAAAAGTTTTACATTGTATACGATTTGATATTATGAACGGATTACCAATCAGAAGGTATGCCACAGTGATAATTTGTTTTTGATTAATATCCTGTGGTTTAGTTTCTCTTTGTTGATTTTTTTTTCAATAACTGAAACTGAATTAAGAGTTTTACATTTTGTAAGGATTATCGATGATAGGTTATGTCACAGTGAGATTTGTTATTAATTAATCTCTTGGAACATTAACTTCTCATTACTAATTTTTTACAATAAATAAAATTGAAGAGTTTAGCATTGTACAAGATTTTGGATTATGGAAGGATTGTCAATGAGAGGTTATGTCGCAGTGAGATTTGGTTTTAATTAATCTCATGAGACCTTAGCTTCTCATTGCTGGGTTATTACATTATATCACCAATAATTAATACAACGTAAAAAAAGTTATACTGGACAAGGCTTATCGATGAGCGCTAGTTTTTTCAGAAGACACATTATAGGAAGGTGATTTTGTACAACTGACTATACCGGTCTAAAGCTTGTTTTAGACTACACGAAATCTTGAACGAAATCTTGAAGAATTTTTAAAACAATTTAAATTGCGCAGTATCAAACAGCAAATTACTTCAAAAATTGTGTTGCTTTGTAAAATTGTGTGCAAAATAGAACGTGTTCTATTTTTCACACCATTTACAAAGCAATCTGTCAACTCCAGGCATGCGCTCGGTTGTGTCGTTTCTCGTTTGAGAAACGTACACTACCGATCAAAAGTTTTGAATATACCAAAAACTTTTTAAAATTTGTATTATCTTATTTTGCGTAAATGAAATGCATCAAAAATGATAATCTGTGTAAATCTTGACAAATTTTTAAAACAATATTAATTGCGTAGTATCAAACATCAAATTGCTTCAAAAATTGTGTTGCTTTTGAAAAATAGAACATGTTCTATTTTTCACACCATTTACGAAGCAATCTGTCAAGGCATGCGCTCGGTTGTGTCGTTTGAGAAACGTACACTACCGATCCAAAGTTTGAATACACTAAAAAATTTTTAAAATTTGTTGACATATTATCTTATTTTGCGTAAATGAAATGCATCAAAAATGATAGTCTGTGTTGGGGGCATAGGTATAGACCATATTCATGACAAAATTTGTAGAATAAAATTGAACCGTATTGGTGGGTAGCTAAATATCTAAAACCACCCTTATTAGGTATATTTTTAGAAACCAGTTGCACTTCGAAAAATTTCTAATTAACAAAATTTCTTAAGGGCGTGACAAAATTTGTTAGGAGGGTAATGAAATCAGATACTTTTGAACATATTTTAACAAAATTCAACACAAAAACATATAAACGACAGAGAAAAAATAATTCAGTCTAGTTTTGATATTTAAAACAAGAAGTTCATTTATTAAATTATTAGGTGTATTCAAACTTTTGAGTGTTAGTAAGTACGGTAAGTACCTACAAAAATTACTTATTTTTTAACCAAAACATTTTAAAACTTCTTTTAAATGCAGATGTCTTGGTCAAATGAGCACACAAGTTCTTTAATAGATCAATATGAGAAGTATCCTTGTTTATATGTGGTAAAACATAAAGATTACCACAATAAACATTTGCGATCCTTGGCACTACAAAAAATTGTAGAAGCGCTGAAATCGATGAGACCACAGGTGAACGAACAAGAAGTTCTAAAAAAGTTTCTGGGTCTTCGAACTACCTATTCAAACGAGCGTAAGAAAGTTTTGAATTCTCTACGCAGTGGTATGTCGGAAGACGAGGTAAAACAGTTTTTTAACATTTTATTTTAATCGTAATAAAATAATAAATGTTTACTTTTTCATAATCAAACATTGGTGAATGTATTTTCAAATTTGTATTTTATAGGTATACAAGCCTGCGTTGTGGTACTATAATCGGATGGCTTTTTTAAATGAGCATTTAAGTTTTCGAGCTTCAAAGTCTTCGTTAGAAGTACCAATTGCTGAAGAGCATGGAACTCAGTTGGAGCTGGACATTGACGCAGATGTGGTATGATTCAAAATTTAAATTATGGTTAACCAGCACTTGTTATTTTTAATATTGTTTTATAGGTCGAAGGTGACTATGAAATGTCAAGAGATTCACCGTTATTGTTAATATCATCCAACGATGCATCGGGGAGCGAGACACCCTCAACCTCAAGAATCCAGAGTCCTTTACCTGTCTCTACTAGTAGCGTTAAAGTGACAGATAGGAAAAGAAAAAGGAAACAGGAAGAAGCAGATGATGTAGAAATTCTGGGTGCTGTTTCCAAAAGTTTAAGCAAAGTTGCTGGCATTATGCAGGCGTCTTCTGCAGAGCTGCCGAGAACTTCCGAAGATGCTTTCGGGGAATTTGTTGTCATGCAATTAAAAGAAATTAAAAGTAAAGAATTAAAAAGCGAAGTGCAATACCAAATTCATGGCCTGCTAAGAAATGCTTTAAATTCAGATATGAATAAATAATTTATTTTTCTTTTTTTCAAGTAGTGGACTTTAATTATTAGTCCACTACCTGAAAAAAAGAAAAATAAATTAATTTAAAAATGGACGAAAATTTATCTTTATAATGTATAAATAATATTTTATCAACAAAATATACAGTTTTTTAATTAAGGACTATTTGCATATTTTATATTACAATCCACTTGACAAAAACTTTTGTAAAGGCCGTGAGACACTTGTGTAAATTTTGTACAAAATTTAGTACTAAATGGTAACTAACCAATAGAAAACGTTTGATGGATACTAACACGCGCTTTCTATTGGTTAGTTACCATTTAGTATTACATTTTGTACAAAGTTTACACAAATGTCACACGGCCTTTACAAATACTTCAACATTTTTCTATTAATACTACCTTAAGATCTATTACATTTTTAAATAATGGGTTTTACACAAAGAGAATAAATTTTACAAATTAAGTTGTCTATTTTAAGAGGGCGCCTTTAAAAAACAGGTTTCAACAGGTGGCGCGCCCTAAAATATTAATCTTTTCTACTCATCTGTTCACCAATACAGAATTCTAATAATTTATAAAAGTCATATGAATAATCGTTAACTAATTTAGGTAATGAGGAAGTTTGAACTTTCAAAGTTAAATATTTTTAAAAATATTCAATATTTCCAAATATGAATATCTTTTTGGAATATACTTGTAAATATTCAACATTGGAAGTTCAAACTTCCTCATTACCTAAATTAGTTATCGTTTATTCATTATGACTTTTATAAATTATTAGAATTCTGTATTGGTGAACAGATGAGTAGAAAAGATTAATATTTTAGGGCGCGCCACCTGTTGAAACCTGTTTTTGAAAGGCGCCCTCTTAAGAGCGCTCCGGATCACGTGACTTTCTCTGTCTACGTAGGGAACGTTTAATTCGATTATTATATAAAAAAAAGTTAATTTTGCTTTTGCTATTTCATTTTTAAATGTATTTTGAGTCGTGGATACTCCTTAAAATTTGAAAAAAAAATTAAATTATTTTTTTTTAGCCAATTTAAATATTATTCGAAATAATATTGAGTATCCACTATTTGTCTCTATATATTATTAATAATAGATCAAATTGTTTACATAAAATAATTGCGTTATAGCCTACAGAAGTTCCTTTCGTAATTAAAAGGAAGGCGTTTGATTGGCTATCGACTGAGAAAGTCACGTGATCCGGAGTAGTTGTAAAAACCATAACAAATTAGTTTACACTATACCAATAGCTCTATTTTGCCATTCAACACTACCCACAGGCGAATTGAAAAAATTACAAAATTTTGATCTCACATCTGTTGCTTCATTGCTGCAGCGAGTACCACCTTGTTGTGAAACTGTAGCTAAGGTAGAATTTTGGTTTTCCAAATCCAAATACTTCTTATTTTTATCGGCAAGAAAATTATGTAATATGCAACATGTTAAAGTTATTATTTCGGCTTTTTCGGGGGATAAATTTATAGTTCTCAGCAATATTCTGAACCTGTTGCTTAAAATTCCGAAGGCATTTTCAACAACTCGTCGAGCCCTAGATAGCCGATAATTAAAAATTCTTTTTACAAGAGAGAGACCACGTTGAGGGTAAGGTTTCATGAGTCTTGCTGATAGTGGGAATGCGTCATCAACTACCATGACATATGGAACTTTAACAGATGTTCCTGGTAAAAAATCGTTTTCCGGGAAATTCAAAAGGTTGTTGTCTATGGCTTTTTTAAGACTGCATTCTCGAAAAACACCCCCATCACTCACTCTCCCATTCACTCCAACATCAACATATAAAAATCTATAATTACTATCTACTAATGCTAGTAAAACTATACTGTGAGTCCCTTTGTAATTATAGTAAAAACTACCAGCACTTCGGGGAGCTTGAAAATTGATGTGTTTTCCGTCTAAAGCCCCAATACACATAGGGTAGTTCCATTGGGTCTCAAAGTCATTGGCAATCTGCTTCCATTCTTCACTATTTGTAGGTAACTACGACAATATGTATAACTGTATTACTTCTTATTTATTATAATTAGAGACAGGATAGCTAGGCAAAATAAAACCTCAAAAAAGGCAGGCAAAAAGGCATTAAAAACGAACAAAAAATTTTGACAAATTTTTTTGTTGAACTTTTTCATTAACTTTTTTGAAGTAGAAACATTTTTCATAAAAATTCTAACAAAATTTTTCTTATCGTCCGCGGCTTTATCGGCACGACCTTCTAAATGTTTGTTTTAAAACTAAATTTAATTTTCAATTTCTAAAAAGAAATAAACACCAACTATAATCCTTAATTCAACTTTATTTATTCAAAAAAAATCTTTTTATCACAGTACTCAAAATCGCAAAATAACAACCACCTAACTTGGTGGTCGGCGCGCGATCCTCCTTTTCCTTCCGGCCCCCTGCCGGTTTCGCCGAGACCCCTAGTGGCCACGCGAAACATTCAAAAATTAAAAATTTTTTTGATACAAAATAAATATACTTAGTTATAATAATTAAATTTTCTGCTTCTTCATTCAAAAAAAAATACGACAATATATTTCTAAAGGATTTTGAAAAAAAAATACAATTTGGAGATCAATTACACAAAGCAGACACTTTAAATCGATTATCTCGAAATGTAGATTTTGTATGTACCATTCAATTGAATCGGTGAGTGGAAGAACAGTACATGTTCAATGCAAATGTTATGTTTATGTACTGTTCTTCCACTCACCGATTCAATTATAATAATAACTAACTTTTATGTATGTTTTCATCAGCCTATTAATGATTGCTTGGCAGACTTCTGGTACAATTAAGCTAATTGTGCTCTCATGTATTCTTGTCGCAAACATTAAATCACGATAGCTGTTTCCAGTGGCCAAGTAACGTAAAGTTAAAGCGAGTCTAAAAAAAAATAGTTACAAGTAATAATACTTTTGGTTATTTTTTACATGATATCACACTACCTTTTTTCAGCAGACACCGATTCACGTAATTGTGAATCTTGTTTTTTTATATCTTGCTCAATGAAACTTAATAATTCATTAAAACTTTTGTTATCCATTCTCAAAAAGTTTTTATATGAATCCGGATCTTCGGTTAATAATTCTTCTCGAAGCATATTTAAAGTACCACGACCTTCATCTCGTCGTTTTAACCATTTCTCTTGCCATGTCCTTCTCATGCTTTTTCTTCTGTTTCTTATTATTCTTCGTTGTATTGTTTTTTTAATAACCACTAGCGAGAGTACTACACTCGCCGCCAACATTAGTTCTTGTATTTTCATGATTGTAACTGTATCACACTTCAAACTAATAATATGTCATGCTAATAATAATAACATAATCTTCACGAAATCTCATGCACGAAATGAGCACGAAATCACACGAAATCTATTATTATTAATTTCTAGCGATCTGCGCATAATCCTAAAAGAAATATTGTTTCATAAATTGTCCAGTATCATACACGTTAATATTGAAAACAAAGCAACTGCTTGTTCAATATCTTGCACAATTTATTGTTTCAAATCTTGTTCAAGATTTCGTGTAGTCTAAAACAAGCTTAAGTTTAGGTTCTTGTTTGTGTATTTTTGACGACACCACGCCCACTGTTTACGCCGATGACACCGGTATCTCCGCCGCAGACAAAAAGAAAGGCGATACAATAACAAAAATACAAAATCATGCTGACATATTATTAGATTATTACGAAGACTGGAGACTACAAGTTAACCTGATAAAAACATCTTTGACCATTTCTTCACAAAAACCTGACCTAGTGACAATCAAACTTCGGCTCAACGGTACAGAAATTACTCCATCGACAACAACAAAGTACTTGGGGGTCGCTTGGGGGTAACTTTATACCAAAAACTGACTTTCCAACCCCATTTCCTCAAAACAGCTAAAAAAAGCCATTAGTGCAATGCATTCCCTGATTCCACTATTATCCCACAAAAGTAAATTAAGCTCCAAATTCCGCCTTCAGCTTTGCAAATCTATAATACTCCCCATTATCATGTACGCATCCCCAGTCTGGAGTAAAGCGGCTCGCTCCAACACTCTCATTCTACAAAGAGTCCAACACAAATGCCTCCGACTGATCACCGGAGCAAACAGATTTACTGAAATATACGATCTACACGATATTGCTAACATCCCAAGACTTCCCGTACTCATTCATCGCACCGCAGTAAATTTTTTCGAAAACACGGTTAAGCGAAACCCATATAAAGACCACATCAACACGATTACTCACCAAAATAAGCCCATCCGGAAAATAACACACAAATTAATACATCAAATCATGTTATAACACTACTAACAAGCAATAACACACAACACCTTTTTAATCATGTAGCCTGGTTTTTGCACTCTTTTTCCAGGAAGTATTCAATGGGATGACCCAGGACCAACTCCCTCCCTCCAAGGACGCTGATATACTGCAAAGTAGGAGCAGCGCAAATTTTGTTGTACAAACGTTGTCTTGGTATTAGTTTGGCTGGTGCTGGGGCACAAATGTTTTGTAAATACGCGTAGAAAGGAAAATAGAGTTGTTAATAAATTATTAATTAATTATTCAGGCCATCAGTTAAGGGCTACTAGAATTATATCTTATAAGACTTTAAATTTCAATTTATCAATTATTATTGTACTATCTTTCATTTCAACTAAAAATGTATTAATTTGTTTGTTGGTAATTTTCATTTGGATCTCTTGCAATAGGTTTGAAAACATTTTCGATTTTTAACATAGTATCTTCCATAAGTGTCGTATTAATATTCGTATCTGTACATAACCACCCAAGTAACACACGATCGTATATTAGACGTATATAATTGGGATATTTGGGATATTATAACTATACGTCTAATTTTGGTATATGAAATATACGTATTTCATATACGTATTTCATATACGCTTTTTTCATATACCCAAAATATTCGTATATTATACAACTATTATAGACTTAAAATTAACTTACAGTTCAAAGACAGAATTTGGATCTTGGATATACGTTTAATAGATGTATATATTGTGGTGTTCTATTTGTAAATGTTACAAACAGACAAAAATTAATGTAAAGTTATAATGTGAGTGATAGGAAATTTTATAAATAATTTTGAAATTTGTAAAAATTTTGTTTTGTAAAAGTTTTCACGCGACGCCACTGGCTTTTTGATTGAAGTAGAGGCCGGTGTTATGTTCCCACCATAACGGAAATGCAACAATCTTACGAGGATGGCTTTCCCATAAAGGTTATGAGCCTGGGACTGCACAAACAAACTTATCCTATTTCAAATTATTGTAAACTAGTTAGTAAGCATTTGTTAGCAATAAAACTTAGTTCACATAGTTCACAAAGTTAGTTCACACAGTATTGTATTTTTTTTTTATATACACCTTTTTTTAATCCTAAAAAATGTGCCGCCAGGTACTGTCCGCCCCCCACTAGCTCCGCTACTGTGATTATGTCCTAGAAATTTGGTTATTTGACAGGATTTGGCAACTTGATTTTAAAGATAGAACTAATATTTCTATGGTGATAACCATTGGGGGTGTGGCTACTATTAGATGCAAAACTCTGTGATTGCAATTTTACGAAATTTCATTTAAGCGCGGTATCCGATGCATAAATGTTATAAAGAATCATTTATAATATAATTAAGTAGGTAGCAAAAGTCAATATTTATCATTATCTTAAACCTTAGGTGAAATTTTCTGTTGGATTCAAAACTCTCTTTGCTGTTGAAATTTGAACAAAACTCAGTTTCGCCAATCTGCAGAGCTCTACAGCAAATCCGCTCAACAATTACACTACCAGTCATAAGTATTTGACCACCTATATTTTTTCAATTATAACCCTTCTTTAAGAAATTATTTCAGTGTTATATAATTACATCATGTCTTTATAGATATTTTAAACCTGTGTACATAAAAATTTATAATTTTGTAGACCATAACACATTTTTCCAAGAATCATAAGGTTTTGCATGAAACACGGTAATAAACCACCAATCGGTTAGTTAGTTTGAGGGTGGAATTGCATATATTAGGTAGCCTGCCTTTCTTTACTATAATCCATTAGCTCATTTTTAACATTTTTAAAACATATCAGAATTTCACTTGGTTCTTATATTTTGCTGCAAGTACATTTTAAATTTTCTAACGTGTAATATTATATATTGTGCTGTGTTGACAAAAATATGCCTAAATCAAAGGAGCTTTCGATTGAAATGCATGCTACCATCGTTGTTCATCATGAAACAGGTAAAAGTAATCGACAAATATCGAAGTTATTGAAAATTTTACGACCAAGAATTGATTTGAATGTGAAAAAATTCACTGAAAGTGCACGTTTAAAGAGAAAATCACGAAAATTTTGATGAGAAAATTTGTGAATTATACAATTTGCAAATGGAATTATTTCGGAAAAGGTATTGAAGGTCGGTTGATAAGGGCCGGCTTGAGGAAAGATAACCGACTTGAGCTAGCGGTTAAGAAAGTGATTTCTCCGCCTGAGTGTAAATTTTACCAAGACGAGTTGGAAAGTTTTATGAATAATATTGTGGGGGGTGGAAAATTACATTTCAGTATAATCAATCAATCAATCAAGGGCTTTTCCATTCCTGTCGGAATATTGCCACTTCTATTGAAGTCTTTACAATCCATTTCACGAGGTGGATTAATCCTCTTTTGCTACTTTTTTTTAAGTCATGGTATCTACTAAAAATAAATATATTTAAAAAAATTATACTGCTTTCAAAAATTTGTTTAAAGAATTACCTAATGGTCTTATCGTCATCAGCCGTTCAAAAACATGTATATACATTTCAAAAATTTTATATTATAAAAAGTATAACCGTGGTTGTAACAAGCACTAAACTGCAGTTGTTATGATATTACAATTTTTATTACGAAACCACACCACCAATGGTTATCACTTATCACCATAGAAATATTAGTTCTATCTTTAAAATCAAGTTGCCAAATCCTGTCAAATAACCAAATTTCTAGGACATAATCACAGTAGCGGAGCTAATGGGGGGCGGACAGTCCCTGGCCGCACATTTTTTAGGATTAAAAAAAGGTCATGCAAAAATTTTTAGGGGCGGCATTAAGGGCGGCAAAAGAATTTTGTTTTGATATTTCATCAATTAGGAAATACGATTAATAACAGGTCATTCAAAACATTTTCCGCTCCGGGCGGCAAAAGTTCTAGCTACGCCAATGCATAACAATTTTGTCGTCATAACCAGATTGTTATGAAAATCAGAATCGCACCGAAAATCGTTGTATTTTCAATTCAATAAAAGTTTGAAAAAACTCGAGTTTGAGTTTGTTTTTGAGTTCTTCTTGGGCACTAAACGTAATTCCGGCAGGGCACCGGAAAGGAAAGAATAATAGACTTGCCGACATGCCACCAAGGTGAACGTTTGGGCAAATTTTTGTAATGAAATGAAATGTAGAAATGCGAGTTGTTTTTTTTTAATTTAATAAAAGGTGAATAGTGAAAAGTGTCTTTGATTTCCATTTTAGTTTTAATAAGAAGGAAGAATACTGAAACGATTCCGCAATTTAATTGTTTTTTGAAGGAGGTTGGAAAATTTGCAAGTTTTACCAGGTGTTCGTCGTGCAAGCAAAACCGATCGAGCAGCTGTGGTATACGAAGTGTTTTTATCCAAACGATAACAATTTTAATTTCAATAAGGAACATTGAAAATTTCTAAATAAGTTGGGCAAGAAGAATAAAAAACTATTTGTTGCTTAACCAACGGTGGGATTTATCCATCCCACATTATTATTGGCGACCCACAAAAGTGTTCACCGCTGGAACCCACAATCTTTGATGAAATCTCACAAAAATATGCTCTACCGACTATAAAGTTTTTCGGCGCACTTTTAGGGTGGTGTTTAATACACAAAAACACTACATCTAATTTTTTCACCCAACGAGTGGGTGTGCAACGATTGAATTTGGAGGCAGTACGTCAAAAAACACCGCAATATATTATCCATATATTATACCATATATATTACTAGAGCAGGGAATTATATGGAACTCCATGTTTTTTTCTAAGCTTTTTATCCGTTTCATACAAAAAGGAGTTGAAAAAGCACATGTTATATGGCATATAAATGCATATTTGACACGTTGCTGCATATTTTTGGAAATTGTTAATATTAGGGCATATATCCCAAGTAACATTTTTCCCTGGTGAAATTTAAATGTCTCTGCTAGGGCCCTAGCAAATATCTGCCAGGGGGTTATAACAGGGTTTTTTAACAGAGCTCTTACAGATACCTGGCAGGTATTTGTAACGGATTATTTGCAGAGCCCTGAAAATTAACTCTGGTAGAGCCCTGGTAGGTTTCTGTTGAAAATAATTTGCAGGGCCCTGCAAAAACTCTGCGGCAGAACCCTGCCAGAGTCCCTGTTACAGGTAATTTGCAAGGCCCTGCAAAAACTCTACGTCAGAGCCCTGCCAGAGTCCCTATTACTGTTAATTTGCAGAGCCCTGCAAGAATTCTGTGGTAGAGCCCTGACAGAGTCTCTGTTATAGGAAATTTGCAAAGCTCGTATATACCACCTGGTCTTCATAAAAATTGTCTTTTTTTCACCATTTTTCAATTACTTTTAATTTTAACAATTCATTAAATTTAAATACTATATTGTACTTTTACTAGTAGATACCTACTACAGTAGATATAAACACAATGCTTATTAAAATTTTAGCAAATCAGAATCAAGAATTTTGTTAACGATGTAAGCTTTCTTCATTCATATTGGTTAAGATTGTTAAAAGGATTATCTTCAGAGATTTATTGGAAATTAATTAATCGATTTTTTCAAAGCAACCAACGATATACCAGAAACTTTGTCAGGGTTACAGAGACAGACAGAGACAGTTACATTGACAGTTACCTTTTATGAGTTACAGGTATAAAAAAATTCGTAAAGCGCCTCGTCATCGTAATTTTGAGCCAAAAATTTAGGTCTAGTTACTATGTAACGAAGTAGGATAGCGCTATAATAAATATTGTTATGAGAGAAAGAGATAAAAATACAAAATACAAAAACTAATCCGCTTCGATTTTAAACATCATTTATGTTCAATTTATAAATTTTAACAGTTTATTAATTTATCCAATCTAAAGAAATCATAATTAAACCACGATCTAGAATTAAACAACAAAACTTTTGTTATATTATTATTATGATTTTGTTAAAAAGTGATTAAATTAAAACTTATTTGCCGATGGTAACCCATATTTACAAGACAAAATATATCGGCCCTAAATATTAAAAAAATAAATCGCATTCTTTAAAAAAGTTAATTTTTATTTTTAACTTCTTGCAATCCATACTGATTGTGTAATTATGTAATTGAACTAATTTAACTCTGGGGGTTTCAATTTTATTACTACATCTATATTTGCAGTTACAATTACGAATTATTGTATCATATTTTAAATTGCGATGTTTTACATCTATATAATTTCCATTTTATTAAAAAAGGTAAGTAAAATACGTTGATTTCTCAGCGGTTCACTCATTATTATACACAAAAGTGTGACCATCATATTACCAGTAATTTCAAAATAATTTATAAGTAGGGTCCGTAGGTAAATGGTAAGAACGAGAGGCTACGAAGCAGTCATGGATGTAGGTACAGGTTCGAATCTGGATTGTAACAAAAATTTTTAAATTTAAATATTATTTTCAGGATAGGTAACAACATCGACAGAATGGAATTCAACCAATAATACAGAATACCAAGCATTAGAATATATTAATAGTTAATAGATATAATTAAATGTAACCATGTAAATAAAATTAAAGGTAAAGTAAAGTTCGATGCGATGTAATAACACAATCAATGGATTGCAAGAATCTAAAAATAAAAATTAATTTTTTCTAAAAAATGTGACATAAATTTATTTTATTAAAATTTAATATTTTTTTAAACCTGTCTCTGTCTGTCTCTGTAACAGGGACAGACAGAGCCCTGCCAGAGTCTCTGTGACAGAGACTCTGGCAGAGTGCCTGACAGAGCTCTTGCAGAGTCTCTGACAGGGTACCTAACAGATACCCTGTTAGGATTTGCGACAAATTTTCTGCAGAGGGTTTGCAGGGTCCATTTTCTCTGTCTCATATTATGTGACAGAGCCCTGTTATAATCCGATTACAGAGACAGGGCCCTGCGAAATTTCTCTGCCAGAGCCCTAGCAGATATCTAGCAGGGGGAAAATGTTACTTGGGATATGAATAATGTAACGACAGGACTTTTGCAAGCTTATATTTGACTTGGCAAGGCCAAATCACACCTCCAACTACTCTAATAGCGGCAGTTCGTGAAATTTTTGACCAAAAACTGATATCCAAAAGAGGTGACATTAATTGACCACCTCGCAATCCGAATTTGTCCCCAATGGAATTTTTCCTTTTAGGATACCTTAAAAGTAAAGTTTACATCAGCAACTCAGAGACTTATAGAAGAATTAAAAGAAACGATATGCAACGAAATGTAAAAAATTTCAATTTTCAATCAAAAAACGAAACCCTCATTTGTGCACTTCAAAATACAATAAACAGTTCTTGATTAATACTGCTTGTTTATTTTTAATGGCCGGTGAATGACGTCATGGAAATTTTACAGGCTAAATTCCTATTAGCCGCTCTCGCGTTTGATACCCTCCCCACCCCGATACCTCCTCCCGTTCGGAAACAGTGGGCTTCTCGAATGTTAAGAGACTTATGGTCCACCCTGTATATTTTTGGTTTACGATATTCGTTTAATAAACGTTTATTATAAACATTAATTCAATATAATATTTTTATAAGTTACGAAATATGACAAATAGAATTTTGAGCTAAAGAATTCGTATTATAGAGGGCCACCTTTTAAGTTTTTACAAACGACCACTAGATGGCGCTATTGAAATCTGTCATTACTATTTTCGTAAAATTTGACATTTTTTATTGTGACACCAGTGAAGGGTTAGAAATTGACGAAGTAGTTCGTTTACAGTGAGCGTTTAAAAAATAATTTTGTGAGAAAAATGGAAATTGCACGTGAAGGTTTTCGTTGGATGATTTTCTACGATTTTAGCAAAGGCCTAACTCAACAACAATGCATAGAATCGCTTCGTTCCACTTTTGGTAACGAAGCATTATCAGAAAAGACAGTATATAATTGGTTTGCAGAATTTCGTCGTGGTCGTGCGTCTGTCAGTGAGCAGTGACGAATCTCGTGAAGGTCGACCAAAATCTGTTGTTATTCTAGATAACATTGATGCAGTGCGAAACATGATTGTAGAAGATCTACATGTGACATATGGTGAATTAGAGGCATCTTTAGGCATGTCGAAGACAGCAATACAATCGATTTTGCATGAACATTTAGCGGTAAAAAAGATCTGTTCGATGGATTCCGCATAACTTGACTGAAGCACAAAAAAAGGCTCCTATTAATTGGTGTAAGGAAATGCTTCAAAAATTTGACCGAGGAACATCAAAATCCGTATACAACATCGTCACAGGTGACGAAACTTGGATATATTCATATAAACCGGAAACCAAGCAGCAATCCACAGTGTGGGTGTTTCAAGACGAACCGAATCCTACAAAAGTTGTTCGTTCACGAAGCACTTCCAAAAAATGATCGCTTTTTTCTTCAGTGTTCCTGGACATGTCGCAACCATTCCTTTGGAGGACCAAAGAACAGTGAATGCTGAATGGTATACGACAATTTGTTTGCCAAAAGTCATCGAGGAAATCAGGAAAAACAACAAAAAACGTCGCATCATTCTTCATCATGACAATGCCAGCTCTCACACAGCACGTCAAACAATTGCTTATTTGAAGGAGAAAAACATCGAATTAATGACTTATTGCCCGTATTCACCCGATATATCGCCTAACGACTTCTTTTTGTTCCCCAATATCAAACAAAAAATGCGTGGACAAAGATTTTCATCACCTCAAGAAGCAGTTGAAGTCTTCAGAAACCTGGTTTTTGAGATACCATCTTCAGAGTGGAAAAAATGTTTCGAAATTTGGTTTTCACGTACGTAAAAGTGTATTAATCTTAAAGGCGAATATTTTGAAAAACAATAAAACAGTTTGTTCCAAAAAAAATCTTTTCTTTCCTAGTTTTTGTAAAAACTTAAAAGGTACCCCACGTATAAAGTGATAATCCGTTATGTTCTAACATAATAATGCAACAGAAACAAGGGCGGAAGCTGTCAAAACAAAATACCAGGACGGAGGAAATGAAGATCCTAAGATATACATCCCAGGAGTAAAGTGGCGTTCACAATGAAGTGGGGTCTTGCCTTGCTTCGGTAGAAAGCTGGCAAGCGCCAATTAGATTAAAGCATTTTCTTCTATTCTTTTCTATAATTAAATAATTCGTTCGTTTTGATTGGCTCTTTCTAGCTTTCTACCGAAGCAAGGCAAGACCCCCACTTCATTGTGAACGCCACTTAACACTTCTGGACCACCAAAAAAGTAAGTATGGATACCATAATAATATACAATATACAATGGAAACTGAGGTTAATATGGAGATCCCTTTTTTAGATTTGAAAGTAATTAGAAAGGATCTAAACATTACGACTAATTGGTACATTAAGGTCGTGTTCTGGTTTGGAATTAAAAAAAAATCAAGTTTTTGTTTTTTTGCATATTCTTAAAGTTTAGACCTTTAAGAATATATTCTCAAGAGAAAATTTTAAAATTCCAACAGTTTACCACGTTTTAGCTATTTTAGTGACGCAGCAACTGAACCTGCAGTGAGCAACTTACCGAAGGTCGTAGTAATTATGTAATTTATGACATTTTAACATTTTTCAACCTGGTTGACATAATATCTCAAGTTCTATTTAACCGATTTACTTCAAATTTTGTACCAACCTTCACTATATAACTGTCTATCGCCCCTACTACTTTTGTATAAAAATTATTTGGTTTACTATTTTAAAAAAGTAAGAATTGTGAAAAAAATAGTAAAAAAATGAATTTTTTTCTTCAGACAGCCGCCATTTTGCGAAAAATTTTTTTTCCGTTTTCTCTTTAGTAGGGGCTATAACGACATTCTTACTAATTAAGAATCTTTTTTTAAATCTTGTTTTGGATTACCAGAAGGGTTGCAATCGTGTCAACCAGCACACCCGCAATTTTTTTTACCCCCAACTTTACCAGCTTATAGCTTGTTTAATTTTAATTTTTTTTTATTAAAATTTTTTCTGTATATTCTCGAAATATCGACAAATATGTTGTAAAAAATTGAATGGTAAAATATTGTTTGTTTTGTTTTTATTGAGCTCGACAAATCGCCCATAATTTATGCTTTTAAACCAGAAGACGGCCTTAAACCATATTCTTCTCGTACCTTGATTGGATACCATTCGTATCACTATATTAACATAAAAAGAGCGATGGTTATGGGAGAAAACATGGTTAAAAGTAGAAAACATCAGCCATTATTTTTTTGCCACGGAAAATAATAAACGAATTAAAAAGTTATTAATGGAGAATGGTTATCCAAAATGGTTCATAGCAGCTGCAAAAAGGATTATGAAATATAGACAAGAACATTATTATACAACCTATAGTAGTTGATGATGAAAATACAGTGTGTTCACGGAAAATGGTAACAGTGAATAATTTTTATATGCTACTAGATACAAACAAAAGTTTAAATAGTTTTTTATTCAGCTGGAAATTTACTATCGGAAACTGCTGATGTATATTTTTTTATATTTCAAATTAAACCGGAAGTGAACATCAAAATTTTTTTTCAAATGGCAACATGTCTTTTTTTTTAACATTTTCGCAATCTGCAATTTTTTCTTTATAAATAGGTATAAAATTTTCATAAGGTTCCATAAGAAAATATTCGAGAAAATTCAAGATTTAAACAGACAATAATAATTTATTAATTATTTACACACAGGTACTATGTAGAGTGCTATAAACTTTTTTGGTAACTTTTTTCTATTGGGTCATTTAAAAACAGTTGTTTACGAAAATCCGCAATTAAATTTAAAAGATTTCAAAAACAAAAAATTATTTAGCATGCGATCAAATATCACTAAATCAACAAAAAAAAGCATCTAATGATGAACTTCTGCGTATATTAGAATCATGTTTTGAACAAAACGGTGGCAATTTTTTTCTTTTCTTTTTTTTCTGTAACGTGATTTTTTGTTTTTCATAGCGCTCTACATACGTTTATGTGTAGATAATTAATAAATTTAATATTGTTTGTTTAAATCTTGTACTTTCTCGATTATTTTCTTATGTAACCTTATGAAAATTTTATATTATATTTATAGAGAAAAAAATGCAGATTGCGAAAATGTTAAAAAGAAGATATGTTGCCATTTGAAAAAAAATTTTATGTTTACTTCCGGTTGAATTTGAAGTATAAAAAAATATACCTCAGCAGTTTCCGATAGTAAATTTCCAGTTGAATAAAAAACTATTTAAACTTTTTTTGTATCTAGTAGCATATAAAAATTATTTACTGTTACCATTTTCCGTGAACACACTGTATTAATTCGAAAAAATATTATGTTTCCATATTTAAGAGGTTTAACGGAAAACTTACAGAAAGTGTTAAAACCGTTTTGTACTTTATTTTCTTATAGTATTAATAATCACAGAAGTTTGTTAAGTAAATTAAAGACAAAAATCGATCAAAAGTTCAAGTCCGAGTTAGTTTTTATAAGATTCCTTGTAAAGATTGTGACGGTGCATATGTTGGTCAAACCAAACAATGGCTCAAAGATAGAATATACCAACATATGAATGACTGCAGAAAACCGAGACGAAACAACACTAATGACCAAAACGAAATCCAGACATAAGCGCTTGTACACCACCACCATACATAGGGCTGCCGCTAGGGGTATATCCGCCCGTGTGCAAAATTTGATTTGGCCGCCCCTTAGAACTTCCAGTACTCATTGAAAACACCTAATTAAAAATTTTTTCTAAAAAAAAAAAACGCTGATAATATGAATACCTAGTGACGTTTTGTATACATGTTGTTGTTAAAATTTCTACTAAACAATATATTTGCAATCAAACCGCAACAAGGAAAGGACACGTTCCTACTAAAATAGATGTCATTTTTTCAAAACAATAAATTCAGCGAAATTTCATAATACAAAACAATAATATACATTAAACACATGTAATATGTTTAGAGACGGTAGTTAGCATAGCGATTAAGCGCATAGACTGCTAACACAGTGAACCCGGTTCGACTCCGGGCGAAGTAAGAATCATATTGTGGCCGTCTCCCCTCGGCAGGCAATGGCAAACCACCAGGGTGTAATCTGCCATGAAAAGCCTTTGTTAAAAGGCTCACCACACCCTGTGGAAGGGTTACGGACTGAAGAGAGAGACATACATGTAATATAATCCAATGCAGCTCTGAAGTAAGCTGAGTTTCTCGAGACGTTCTATTTTACCAAGCATACTATCGAAGTGCAACCGCCCACGGATAAACCGCCGGCGCTATACGAAATAAAAAGAATAACAGAGTTTAATGTTACATTTTATAAAAATCACGTACCTATAGTCTGATTTGTTTATACTAAAATAGTATTTTACTATTTTCAAGAAGAAATTAAAATGTAAATTAGTCATTTGGAAACTTGTTACTGGAATTTAATCAAACTGATTTTGTGCCGCCCGTGTGTTTGCACACTGTGCACAATAGGACGCGGCGCCCCTGATTAAACCCTTGCTAATTCTGTTTGTGATTGAATTTTTTCACACTTCTTTGTATTACCGGTGACCCTAATAATAGTCCAAGATCCCTATCACCCCAGACATTACTTATTTTCTAAGAAACAAAATTTGTGGGATAGAGTAGTACTAGTATGTACTTTGAACGTATGCATACTTGCAACCTTGGGCCCACGGCCAATTTGGAGGTACCAGGTGCTAAAGGTACGTAAGTAAAAACATTTTCTTTAGACAGCTATGCAATCCATAGTCGGATTAAAGCCTCCACCATATTTCTATGGGTTTGTTAGCAATCCTTAGTAGCACAGATGTGTGCTACTAGGGGTAACTCGCCACGGTGGCCAACCGGGTTGGCGAGAGTAGTCCACAGTTCGATTTTGGACTTTTTTAGATCACAGCACATATCCGACGCAATCATCAGGATTAGAACCGCGGTTTCCCGCTCTATAGTCTATCCGTGTTTGATTTACGCCAGACTGCTGGTCTTACATTACTATAACTTTATTTAAATTCTGAGTGCTGATTTTTATAATGATACTCGGGGAACTATTTCAATACTTTTTTAAACTGCCAGACAAATCGGAGGGCCTAAACATCCCCCCAGACACAATTTAAATGATGAGCGCACGCCTATTCGCGTTTTACATTACCGTTGGTAGCGCTGCAAACCATATGTTTTAAATGGATTTTATAAATTATTCCGTGTGGTGGCGTTAATGTAAATGTAAACAAGTTCATTATAGGCGTTTTCGAAAATTGATCAGGGAGGTATATACCGGTTTACCGCACGGTAAACGGTCGATTTACGGTAGATGGAACAGGTTAAAGAGGGTTAAAGAATTTCCGAACGCTCTGGTTAAGGTAGATGGTAGACCGTGATAATTGTTATGTTATCACTAAACAAAAAATTTTAGCTTATTAAATTAAATTATTTATAAAAAATTCGAAAATAAAATAAGTCAAATTATAACCAAAATACAACAACGACAGACATGTTTCGATCTTATTAGATCTCATCAGTGATGCATAGTTATGAAATTTGGTTATAATTTGACTTTATATTTTTTAATCTTTATAGCATTTTATTAATAAAATTAAATGGATTATCCGATAATTCCGAGTTATGTTTAAAAAACATAAAGTCAAATTAATTATAATCAAATTCACAGCTATACGTCACTGATGAGATCTAATAAGATCGAAACATGTCTATCGTTGTTGTATTTTGGTTATAATTTGACTTTATGTTTTTTAACCTTTATAGTATTTTATTAATTAATTTAAATGGATTATTTAATTTAATTAATTAATTAAATTAAATTTTTTATTTAATTTTATTTTATTTATTTTCAGCATTACATTCTATTATTCAATATTGCTATCTCTTGCCGAGATTTACAAATCCGTTTACTGGGGTGGATTAATCCCCATTTTACAATAAACATATTGTCAAATACACTATTAACATTTTCCATATATTCTTTCTCTCACAGTCCTGCGTGCCTCTTCGCCGTTTCCACAATCATCCTCCATCCCACTCTGTCGTCGATCTTCTCTCTCCATCCATTCACTTTTATGGTCCCAAGATCTTGCATCACCTGGTTCAACCATCTCACCCTCGGTCTACCCCTCGCTCTAACCTCACTTGGCTTCCACAACGTTATTACTTTTATCGCCGCTGTATTGCTTTTCCTCATTACATGCCCCAACCAGCTAATTTTCTGGGCTTTAATAATCTTAACTATATCTTCCCCATTCATCGTTTCCCGTATTTCATAATTCATTCGACGTCATAGTTCATCATTTGCTTCTCTCACGGGTCCCAATATCATTCTCAGTACTTTACGTTCAAAGATTCTTAACCGTTCTTCCTCCATCTCCGACATGCACAATGTTTCTGCGGCATATGTCACCACCGGTCTGATTAATGTCCTATATATTTTCAGTTTTGTGCCCCTCGTTAGCTGTTTATTTGTTAGTACCTTCTTGTTTGCATAAAACACTCTGTTGCCTGCCTTAATTCTTCTTTCCAAATCTTCACCTCTCCTTCCCGTTCTATCTATCGTCACACCCAGATGACAGAAAGTATCCACCTCTTCAAACTCGTATCTGTCTACCACCAAACTACTTCTCACATGTTCCTCGTTACTTTTACAATTCATATATTTAGTCTTGCTGGTATTTACATTCAGCCCCATTTTTTCAGCTTCTCTTGCCATTCCTCTAAATGTCTCCATCAACTTCTTTCGTGATCTCGACACTATCACTACATCATCAGCGTAAGCTATTATTTCCACTTCTTTATTTATTATTTTCTTTCTTCGCTTCAATAAATATTAACTATGTAGTCTCCATTTTGGTGCTACTATGTCACACATGTATAAAGGTAAAAAGGAAAAAACCGCCCTCCGGCCCTTCCCTGCTGCTGGCGATGCGATCCCACATCTTACTTCATTCCTTTTTTGTGTGTCCAACTTTGTCCTACAGTTTATTTTTGTGTGTGTGTGCAGTTTTTGTTTTTTGTTTTGTTTTTATTTTTCCGTTGTTTGTTTAAATCATGCCTAAACATTCTTTAAAGAAGCGCTCATCTCTTGACAGAGACGAAATCCTTTTGAATAAATTGGATAAATTATCCAAAAGGATGGATAAAATTGAACGTTATCGACCATCAAGGTCACGTTATGAAGATTCTTCGCAAAGCTCCGAAGATAGCGACTGTAAGTATTATTTTTTTCATTACATTAAAAATGGCTATTGAGGGTTTTAGTTTTTACCCAAAACAAGTTTTTTAAACAAAATTACTTTGAAATTTTTAGATATTATGCATACCCACGTACTTTTGTATAGATATGTTATGCGTACGCGTAGGTATACATTTTTCAAACCAGTTATGCTTCACTTAAGTTTTACGAGGGTTGTTTATGGCTTCCTGGTATACGGTTAGGGGAGTGACTTTTTAGATAGGCAACGACCGACGGTCAAGCAATGTTGGGCGCAGTTAGTACTTGTGTGGGTGACCGCTTGGGAACAACGCGTAACGTTGCACACTTTGAAATTTTTTTTTTCTTTTCAAAGTTGTCCTGTTGACAGAAGATAAGTAGTGAACTTATAATTCCTGTTAACAGAAGATAAGTAGTGAACTTATAAAACCCCATTAGGGGACCATAACTTTTGAAATTTACACCTTCAAAGTTCTTTCCTGTTAACAGAAGATAAGTAGTGAACTTATAATTCCCCACTAGCCCATGTAGCACACAATGTTGGCGCAATATTGGCCCAATATTGCGCCAATATAGAATCTTGGCGCAATATTGCAAGATTCAGCCAATATTGGTCCAATATTGTTTTCCGACATTGGGGCAATATAGGAAATCAATATTGCACCAATATTGGCTTTAGCTTGGCGCAATATTGCACCAATATTGACAACCAATATTGTCTGCCAATATTTAGCCAATATTGGTCCAATATTGTTTTCCGATATTGGGTCAATATAGGAAATCAATATAGCACCAATATTGGCTGCAGCTTGGCGCTATATTGCACCAATATTGGCAACCAATATTGTCTGCCAATATTTAGCCAATATTGGTCCAATATTGTTTTCCGATATTGGGTCAATATAGGAAATCAATATAGCACCAATATTGGCTGCAGCTTGGCGCTATATTGCACCAATATTGGAAACCAATATTGTCTGCCAATATTTAGCCAATATTGGTCCAATATTGTTTTCCGATATTGGGTCAATATAGGAAATCAATATAGCACCAATATTGGCTGCAGCTTGGCGCTATATTGCACCAATATTGGAAACCAATATTGTCTGCCAATATTTAACCAATATTGGTCCAATATTGTTTTCCGATATTGGGTCAATATAGGAAATCAATATAGCACCAATATTGGCTGCAGCTTGGCGCTATATTGCACCAATATTGGAAACCAATATTGTCTGCCAATATTTAGCCAATATTGGTTCAATATTGTTTACCGATATTGGATCAATATAGGAAATCAATATAGCACCAATATTGGCTGCAGCTTGGCGCTATATTGCACCAATATTGGTAACCAATATTGTCTGCCAATATTTAGCCAATATTGGTTCAATATTGTTTACCGATATTGGATCAATATAGGAAATCAATATAGCACCAATATTGGCTGCAGCTTGGCGCTATATTGCACCAATATTGGAAACCAATATTGTCTGCCAATATTTAACCAATATTGGTCCAATATTGTTTTCCGATATTGGGTCAATATAGGAAATCAATATAGCACCAATATTGGCTGCAGCTTGGCGCTATATTGCACCAATATTGGAAACCAATATTGTCTGCCAATATTTAGCCAATATTGGTTCAATATTGTTTACCGATATTGGATCAATATAGGAAATCAATATAGCACCAATATTGGCTGCAGCTTGGCGCTATATTGCACCAATATTGGTAACCAATATTGTCTGCCTATATTTAGCCAATATTGGTCCAATAGTGTTTTCCGATATAGGGGCAATATAAGAAATCAAATATTTGGTCTGTTATATTACTCCGAACTACTCCCAATAAGTTCATGTAAAAAATTGCGAGAATTGATTGGTGTAATAATGGGGTTGGTGATTTCAAGTTACTTAAAATACAGTGTATTTAACCCCTTAATCGAAACAAATTTTAATCTCATCAAATAGAAGATTATCGTACGGAACTTGCTCGGAGGACTCGAAAAATTTAAATACCCGTAACTTTGTTAACGAAAATAAGACTTGCGCAAACCTGCACAAACGAAACACAAACGTCATAGACTTCACCCCTATTCTGTAACTTATTCGTTATCGTTAAGGTTATCGTTAAGATTGGCTTCGCTATGAACTTTCAACCGAATTTCGCTATGACTGGTATTCTCTAACTTCATTCGGTACGGCGATCGCTCGCATCACGTTTTTAACGAAAAAACCCAGGTTTCTTGTACGAATAATTACGAAGTTGTTTTCGTATCATGCATTCATCTTCGGTTTTTGAAATTTAAATTTAATTATTTTATTTATTAAGTGTATGGCGTCATAATTATAAATCTACAAGGCTTTAACAAATTTTATTTTTTCTTGCGAATTCTTCATTTCGTGATTTATAAATTTTAGGATTAGATAGAATTTAAGAAAATGAACATTATTATAAAAATAATGGTTAACACCCCTATTTTGTAACTTTTTTTAAGGGACACTTGACACTACTTGTCTATGCCATAATAAGAATGAATAGGAACTAATAAATTTTTCAATTTTATTATGTTATTGTACTATTTATTCCTAGGAACTGGTGCTTCTCCCTGTAGGTACCTGTTTTTAGGGTCTACTACCCCTGCATTGTTTTGAAGTTTCCGATAAAAGCAGCTTAAAACGCAAACGTATCGGTTTATGCTCATTTTTAGTTTGGATTTTGAAGCCCTATAAGAATTTTTACATAATTATTCTTTGCGTAATTTTATGTAGATAGTTTCTTAGAATGTAGTTATCTGATTCAAATTTCGTTTTTTGTAATAGCCTTTCACTCAGAATTTTTTGAAAATACAGAAAAACGCTATTCTTTTCAAGCTGTAGTTTATCACTAACATAATTCGCATCCATTTTGTACTTTTTAGTAAAATATTAAACAAAAACCAACAGAAATACTACTAATTTGAACAAAATACGCAAATGTCACAGCCACAATGTATTCGTTATGCTCTTAACGCGACACTTGGAGCATTCGTCCATTATGTCGATCTTACCGAATGCGGTACCGAATATGCTTACGAATTTTAAGTTACGGAATACGAACTTAACAACTTAAAGAATTTTGGGGTTCAACGATAGCGTTAACGATAACGAAAAAGTTACAGAATAGGGGTGGTAGACTATTTTAACACCCCTATTCTGTAACTTTTTCGTTATCGTTAACGTTATCGTTAAGATTGGCTTCGCTATGAACTTTCAACCGAATTTCGCTATGAATGGTATTCTCTAACTTCATTCGGTACGGCGATCGCTTGCATCACGTTCTTAACGAAAAAACCCAGGTTTCTTATACGAATAATTACGAAGTTGTATTCGTATCATGCATTCATCTTCGGTTTTTGAAATTTAAATTTAATTATTTTATTTATTAAGTGCATGGCGTCATAGAATAATAAATCTACTAAGCTTTAACAAATTTAATTTTTTCTTGCGAATTCTTCATTAATTTCGTGATTTATAAATTTTAGGATTAGATAGAATTTAAGAAAATAAACATTATTATAAATCTATAACTTTTTTTAAGAGGCACTTGACACTAACTTGTCTATGCCATAAAAAAATGGAAAGGATGAGATATTGACACTTGTCTATGCCATAATAAAAATAAATAGGAACTAATACATTTTTCAATTTTATTATGTTATTGTTGTACTATTTCTAGGGAGTGGTGCTTCTTCCAGTAGGTACCTGTTTTTAGGGTCTACTACGAAAAATACGCTATGATTTTATATCGGTTTATGCTCATTTTTAGTTTGGATTTTGAAGCCCTATAAGAATTTTTACATATTATTCTTTGCGTAATTTTATGTAGATAGTCTCTTATTAGAATGTAGTTATCTGATTCAAATTTCGTTTTTTGCAATAGCCTTTCACTCAAAATTTTTTGAAAATACAGAAAAACGCTATTATTTTCAAGCTGTAGTTTATCACTAACATAATTCGCATCGATTTTGTACTTTTTAGTAAAAAATATTAAACAAAAACAAACAGAAATACTACTAATTTGAACAAAATACGCAAGCGTCACAGCTCGTTATGCTCTTAACGCGACACTTGGAGCATTCGTCCATTATGTCGATCTTACCGAATGCGGTACCGAATATGCTTACGAATTTTAAGTTACGGAATACGAACTTAACAACTTAACGAATTTTGGGGTTCAACGATAGCCATAACGATAACGAAAAAGTTACAGAATAGGGGTGTAAATCCGAAATTTAAAAAAAGCATGTCTCCAGCCCCCCCCCCAGCGAAATTTTGAAATTTCTCAAAAACTATTTGGGTATAGGTTATTTTATTCATAGTGATTGGCGAGTGACTTTGGCTTGCGCGGCAAATGTGGAGGGACAGTGGCGGATTTCCGAACAGGCGCAAGAGGCCTCGGGCCTCATAAATCCAGGGGGGCTCAAATTTCAGCTCTCACAATAAAATAAAATAATTTTATTTTTATGATAAAAATAATTAATATTATCACAGCGTACTTCATAATTTCATAGATGTTGCTCTTATATAACTTGATGATTAATCTGATGAACAGGTTGCCAAATCGGGCCAGAACAATGGTGGGGTGTTTTGTGATGCCAGAAAGGGTAGCAACCGTTTCTTGATGCATTCATTTAAATAAATTTCTGTATTTATAGACCCCATTGTTACAAATTCTACCGATTTTAATCTGCAGGTAGGTACAAATTGCTTGCCAAATAAGCTACTTTTTGGGAAATTTTGAAATTTTTTTTTGTTTTGTACCTTTCTTCTACCTGGCCTAGACCTACTGTTATTTGTGATGTTTTGATTTTAAAATGCCTGACGTCCAATTTAATAATTGTGTGGAAAACTTATGTACAAAATATCAAAATGATATTGATATTAAAAACTTTAAAGACGAACTTGTTCATTTTATTGCCTACGTAAGAGAAGAAAATGTCACCAATTCTGTGGAGATGTATAAATTGTTAATTGCAGGTTTGCAATCGACATTTCCTAATGTAGAGACAATTTTAAAAATATTTTTGACAATTCCAATTTGTAATGCAAGTGGAGAACGTTCTTTTTCAGTTCTTAAAAAAGTTAAAAATTATTTAAGAAATTCCTTATCTTAACATCATTTGTCTATGATGTTTATAGAAAATGATATAGTTATGTTAATTGATTATGAAAGTCTAATTGATAAATTTGCTAAAGCTAAAGCGAGAAAAGTTCCGATTTAGTTTGTTGTTAGCATTGCGAAAAAAGATTTGTTATTTTTATTATTATACCTACTTATATTTAATGTTTAATAAACAGTGATAATGATACCCATTTGATAGATTTCATTATTTTTTTGTTAAAGATCCCAATTTTGAAACAAACCGTATACAGGTGGTCCAAAAAGTGTGACATAGGTGTGAAAATATTTAGAGGGGGCCTCAAAATTGAATTGCGCCTCGGGCCTCTGAAGTGCTAAATCCGCCACTGTGGAGGGAGCACCCTTGACACCCAAATTCCACCAATTGACACAAACAGCACCGAAATGACGAATATTCGTTTATGCACATTAGCCACTCCCAACCACTATAAATAAAATTACCTCTACAAAAGAAAATAATTTTTGTACAAACAGGTACAAACCACGATACGTACAAACGAAACACAGACGATTTAGACTATTTTGGATTCAAAATTCTAAATGGGGGGGGGGGCGACATGCACCGCCGCTGTATATAGGGTGTAATAAACCCAAATAGTTTATGAAATAGTTAAAGAACATCGACGACATTGATGCGCATGATTGATTTATTTTCCGAAGGTCATGATTAGAGACAGGATAGTTAGGTAAAATAAAACACCCTATTTATTATAAGCCCTAATATAACTAAATATGTTTATTCCATAATATATTTAATTCAAAATTTTATGGTACCCACCCGTCGCTGTACGTATTTTTAGAGGTGCATGTCGCTGCCCCCCTCAAATCGAATTTTGGGGTGCAATTGGTGTCAATCGTTAGAGCCTAAATGAGATTCCATTTGTTTCGTTTAAGTCTCAACCATCGCGAAGATATTCGCGAAAAATGGGGGGGGGGCTGTAGACACGTTGGCCCCCCACAAGTCGAATTTTGGAATGAAAATGGTGTCAAACGTTAGAGCTTCGTTAGAGTCTAAATGAGCTTCCATTTTTTTCGTTTGAGCCTCAACCGTCGCGGAGTTATTCGCGAAACAGTTGGGGGGGGGGGCAGGCTGTAGACATGTTTTTCTATTTTTGCTATTTTTGTGAATTTTTAGGTAAAATGGTATCAAACGTTAGGGCTTCGTCAGAGCCTAAATGAGCTTCCATTTCCAACATCTTAATTTCAGTTTCTAAAAAGTTACGAGCATTTCAAATTTTCGATTCCTCCGAGCAAGTTGCGTCCGATAATTTATTTGTTGTTCTTTCTTCTATGTTGAATTTTTATAAATAAATTAATTAATTTTTTTTTTCATTTACTACATTAAATTTTTATTGATAAATCTATAAAATGCTGCATTTATTTTTGGTCATTTGTAATCTTTCAAGGGATTTTCAAGTTTGTTAATCCCCATTGTGCAACTTCTAATACTTCATAAGGAAGGTACTCGGCCCGCATCGGTGGAATTGTCCACTGTTCAAACGTAACCATTTTAGCGTCGAGGATTTAAAATTGACCATCGCCATCGGTGGAAATGTCTCTAGTCTTAATAATATAATTTTTAATCGGTTTCGATAACGGGTTAATAATTTCATCATGTTAAGGTGGCCGATTTCTATGGGGATTATCAACTTAACTAAAATTACTACAGTTACGAAAATTTTACAGGTTGTTGCTCAAGGCTTCACGTATAACATATTGAAATATGAGACAATAAATTATTATGTGTATTAGTTTTCGCATGCGCAATACACGTCATCGATTTATATATTTAATTATTATCAATTTAATAATTGTCTTCTACGCCTCATATTTCAATATGTTACACAAGAAGCTTTGAGCAATAATTTGTAAAATTTTCGTAATTGTAGCAATCGTGTAGCGCTACAACCCTAATGGGTCTTGGCTGACCATTATAATATTAACTTTTTAATATCAAATGGCATTCACAGCATTTAATTTTTTACCTACGACGGGGAGCCAGCCCGACGAAGAACCCCCAACCTGGAGGACCAGAGAGACGGTTAGAATAAAGTTCTTACTTCACTCGGATTCGAACGGGGTATTTAGCATTTAGCATTCAGCATTCATAGTCAACTCGCATGACCACTATGTTCCGACCGTCTCTCTTTGTAGCAATAGTATTATTTAATTGCAATCGTTGTTAAATAAATTTTAAAAATAAAAATAAAGTAGATAATCCCCATAGAAATCGACCACCGTAATGAACAATTTTACTTTCATTCTTTCCAACCAATGAAAGAGGTCATCAAATACTTTAGTATTTGACGTCATCTATGTAAATCGAAATAGTTTTTACCATGTTTTACCAACATAATTTGAAAAAACCGACCTGCGCCAGAGGCATTTTAAAACAAGTGCAAATTTTACGGAAAATTTTTAAATAAATTTTCTTATAATTTAATTTTGGTAAATTTATATAATAATATAATTAAATATAAATTAATTGTAAAAAAAATAAACATGTCGAAATCTAGATCTACGAAAAGTATGTCCATACGTTTTTTCTAAAGCAAAAAAAATAGTAAAATGTAGATTAAAAAAATATTATGTAATATTTGAATTTTTCAAAACGATATAAAAACATTTTATTAAATCACCGACAAACTCCGAAAATAAGTATGTTCCCCTATAGGTTAGTGGTTAGAGTAGACGGCTCTAGTACAATTCGAAAGATCTATCGTAGGTTCGAATCCCGGTGGGATCTAAGGTAAGAAAAAAAATCTTCAAATTTAATTTTCAGATTCACAGAAATGATTGGCGCTGCAAGATATCCATGGACACTAGTAGAAAAATTGATTTAAAAAGATTTTCTTCAGGTAAACTAACTTCATTTAGGAGCCTTTAATATAAATACAATATGGTAGATTAAATAATAAAAATGAACCAATAATACTAAAATAAAAAATAATTAATTTTTTTGCAAATAAATATTGGCAACCAATATTGCACCAATATTGGAAAATGTTCACATCTCAATATTGGCGCAATATCGGAAATAAATATTGCGCAATATTGGAAATAAATATTGCACCAATATTGGAAACCAATATTGCACCAATATTGGAAAATGTTCACATCTCGATATTGGCGCAATATTGGAAATAAATATTGCGCCAATATTGGAAGCCAATATTGTACCAATATTGGAAAATGTTCACATCTCGATATTGGCGCAATATTGGAAATAAATATTGCACCAATATTGGAAACCAATATTGCACCAATATTGGAAAATGTTCACATCTCAATATTGGCGCAATATTGGAAATAAATATTGCACCAATATTGGAAAATGTTCACATCTCAATATTGGCGCAATATTGGAAATAAATATTGCGCCAATATTGGAAGCCAATATTGTACCAATATTGGAAAATGTTCACATCTCGATATTGGCCCAATATATATTTTCAATATTGGACCAATATTGAGCCAACATTGTGTGCTACATGGGAGGGGACCATAACTCTTTGAAATTTACACCTTCAAAGTTTTTTCCTGTTAGCAGAAGATAAGTAGTGAACTTATAAACCCCACTAGGGAACCATAACTTTTGAAATTTACACCTTCAAAGTTCTTTCCTGTTAACAGAAGATAAGTAGTGAACTTATAATTCCCCACTAGGGGACCATAACTCTTTGAAATTTACACCTTCAAAGTTTTTTCCTGTCAACAGAAGATAAGTAGTGAACTTATAAAACCCCATTAGGGGACCATAACTTTAGAAATTTACACTTTCAAAGTTTCTTTCCTGTTAACAGAAGATAAGTAGTGAACTTATAAAACCTCTTTAGGGGACCATAACTTTTAAAAATTAACACTTTCAAAGTTTTTTCCTGTTAACAGAAGATAAGTAGTGAACTTATAAAATTTCTCCTAAGGGACCAAAAACACCTAAATAAAATTTTTTTCTCTTTTTCTTTCTTAAGCAGACTTTGATAAATCATATTTTTTTTCTCTCCTCCCTTTTTTCGTCATAGCTGGATCCATCGAAAACGAGGTGGAAATGAACTCAGAAGATGATGTTACCCCCCCAGAGCCCGAGCTCGATAGGGATATCCTGAGTATTCTGGGGGATGATACCACCCAAACCAAATCACCCGGCCTTTTTCTACAAAAAGATCTAGCGGTTAGATGGGATAATTTGCTAAAAACGGGGCTTAATGAAGAGGAGAGGGCAGATATTGTAAAAAAATATCCCCCACCCTCGAACCTCCCTAATTTGGAAGCGCCAAAATTAAATCCCGAGGTGCTGAAAGCCGTGAGTTCCACGGTGACACGCAGGGACTCTGTATTGTCTCAGAGACAGAATCAATTAGGGGTGAGTTTGTCCGCGATTGGGCAACTCCTATCTATGATTCTGAAAGAGGAGGGTGGTGGCAACCGGGAATATATTCAGTTATTGGGAGACGCGGGTCGTATCCTTATTGATAGTCACCATTCTTTCACTAAATCCAGGAAGGAACTCGTCTCCCTAGACCTCAACAGCGATCTAAAGGAGATGTTAAATAATGCCACGGCTGATGGCCTCCTTTTTGGAAAAGACCTTAGCGAGCGGGTCAAGGCATCTAGGAGTCTTGATAGGTCGAGTCTGGACCTTAAACAACCTAAGGCAAAATTGCCTAAAAAGACTATCATAAAGCCTAAACATTTAAACTACCGCAGCCTCCCTCGCTCGACATACCAAACACCTCGGCGAGGGGGGCGACCACATCCAAAGTATGCGACAAACCGGCCATCAAGGCCCCTTCAGCGTCGCCAGGTGGACAGGAGACCGAAGAAACCACACCACCTGAATCCAAGACAGGACCACCAATAATGGAGGTAGGTTCCTCACCGGGTAGACTAAAGTGTTTTACTAAACAGTGGTCAATTATATCGCATAATAAAAACATTCTTTCCTGGTTGAAGGGTTTTAGTTTACCGTTAATAAAAACCCCGTCACAATCTAGAGTACCAAAGGAGATCATGAGATCTCCATCTGAAGAACATGAAATGTGGAAAGCAATTAAAAAATTACTAAATATTAAAGCGATATCCAGGGTAAAAACTTGTCCAGGACAATTTATTTCAAATGTTTTTCTGGTCCCTAAATCAGATGGTTCTAATCGGTTAGTTATAAATCTTAAATCTTTAAATAGATTTATCAAAACAGATCATTTTAAATTAGAAGATCATAGAACAGTGATGAAGCTCATTAGGGAAAATTATTATATGGCAACACTTGACCTCAAAGATGCATATTTTCTTTTACCCATCAAAGATGCAGATAGAAAATTCTTGAGATTTCGTTTCAAGGGCAGGTTATTCCAATACAACTGCTTACCCTTTGGACTCAACTGTGCTCCACTAGTTTTCACAAAATTAATGAAACCAGTTCTAGCCTTCTTGAGAGGTCAAGGTTACTTGTCGGTCTTATATCTAGATGATTTTCTCCTCTTGGGAAAATCATACGAAGACTGTTTAAAGAATGTCAACCTCACTATTTCAACCCTACAAAGCCTGGGTTTTCTAATTAATCTTAAAAAGAGTCAACTCGTCCCTTGTACAAAACTCTCTTATTTAGGTTTCGTTTATGACTCAGTAGATATGTCTATCACAATCCCAGAACACAAGAAAGTCACAATAATTCGAGAAGTTGAAAAATTCTCATCTGCAGCTTCATGTAAAATTAGAGAGTTTGCTAGTTTCCTAGGAAGATTAACCTCTGTTTGCCCAGCTGTTAAATACGGTTGGCTCCATACGAAGCTCTTTTAAAGAGCAAAATTTTTAGCCCTGCGATCAGATGATAACTATAATGCTCACATATGCGTATTCCTAATTATTTAGCAGAGGAATTTCAGTGGTGGCTCTCAAACATAATGGAGGCCAAGGAGTCAATTAAACCGAAAACATATAATTTAGAGATTTTCTCAGACGCCTCAAAAACAGGGTGGGGGGTCTTTTGTAACGGTGTAAGATCACACGGTTCTTGGTCGAAAGAGGAAAAGAGGCACCATATTAATTTTCTAGAACTTCTAGCTGCCTTTTTTGGCCTAAAATGCTTTGTCAAAGATTTTAAAGATATAAATATTCTATGTCGTATCGATAACACTACCACATTGGCTTACATTAATCGGATGGGTAGTATACAATTCCCTGTTTTGAATAAGCTCACGCGGGAAATCTGGCAGTGGTGCGCTGAACGAAACATTTTCCTTCACGCATCATACATAAGATCTTCCGACAATACGGAAGCGGACCTAGAATCAAGGAAACTTGATAACGAAACGGAATGGGAATTAAGTGACCTAGCTTTTGAAAAGATAATTCGAGATTTTGGTTTACCAGATATTGACCTGTTTGCTTCAAGAACTAATACAAAATGTAAAACTTTTGTATCTTGGTTTAAAGACCCAGATTCCCTAACGGTAGATGCCTTCACGATTGATTGGAAAAAATGCTATTTCTATGCTTTTCCTCCATTTGCCATTATCCTACGAGTACTTCAGAAAATTATTCATGATCGTGCAAAAGGGATTGTTGTTGTCCCTTACTGGCCGACACAGCCCTGGTTTCCGATTTTCAAGTCCCTATTAATCTCAAAGGCAATCTTTCTGAAACCAGATATAGATTTACTTTTTTCTGTCGACAGGACCTCGCATCCACTATGGGAGTCGCTTACCCTGGTGGTCGGAATCTTATCACCCAAGGATTACGATTAAAAAACATCCCAGAGTCAGCGATCAAAATCAGTCTAGCCGCGTTAACCACATCTACCATCCGCCAATACAATTCTGGATTGAGACTTTGGTGGCAGTTTTGCGAGAAACGCAGCGTTAATGTTTTCTCTGCAACTGTACCAACGCTCCTAGAATTCCTGTCATATATTTTCAATAAGGGAGCCTCATTTGGGACCCTTAACTCTTATAGATCCGCAATATCTCAAATAACAGATAGAAATATTATAGAGGATCAGAGAGTCAGGAAGTTTTTTAGAGGAGTTTACAACCTACGTCCTAATACTCCAAAATACGGAGTTACTTGGGATCCTATTATAGTCCTTGAATATTTAGGACAAATAGACACATCAAAGTCTATGAAGAATCTGACCCTCAAATTTGCGACTCTTTTAGCCTTAGCAACTGGTCAACGGGTCCAAACCCTCTCACTTATTGAAATTTGCAATGTGACAATCACTCATACGGAGGTTGAAATTAAAATTCCCAAAAGAATAAATAAGACCTCTGGTAGAAACAGACTACAGCCTAGACTTATTCTTCCCTTCTTCAGAGCTGTGCCGAATATTTGTGTTGCGAGCACCCTTTTAGTATATTTGGAACGCACGAAGAACTTCAGGAAAAATGAATGCACGGCAA
Source organism: Rhagonycha lutea (assembly GCA_958510855.1). NCBI lineage: Eukaryota > Metazoa > Arthropoda > Insecta > Coleoptera > Cantharidae > Rhagonycha > Rhagonycha lutea. Next base: position 18,906,355 of record OY294042.1, read on the forward strand.
ATCTATTTCTCACTTTTTCGAAACCATATCGTAATGCAACACCACAAACTGTTAGTAGATGGATAAAATTGGTTCTACAGAACAGTGGCGTTGATACATCTATCTTCTCAGCTTATAGTACAAGACATGCTTCTACATCCAAAGCTGCTAGGAAGGGAGTAAGTCTTGACACAATCAGACTCTCTGCTGGATGGACGGAAAAGTCAAGTACGTTTGCTAACTTCTATCAGAGACCCTTGTTGAGAACCAACAACTTTGCTGAGGCGGTCCTGACTCCATAACCTACCCTGTTGGTTTTAGGTTATATAGTGCAATGATATTCACCCTTAAATGAATAATCACCCCACAAAGGCCCCTAAAACTAGTGTAATATCGTAGTAGAGTTTTTCTCTTCCTCAGAGTCAGTGGATTCAGTAGACGAAATAAGAGGGCAATTCGTTGTAGAGTTAAGGGATATCAAAAGTTGCACTTAACAACCCCTAATTTATCTACTACAGCTTCACGTTAAGGGATGCCAAAAAGTTATGCCTAATTGAACCCAACAAAGCCCCACTTACAGCGCCCAACAAACAATTAAAAGAGACGGAATGAAAACGCAGTAATTTATAGCAGACATCAGTTATTTAATGGTAAAAGAAAACAGTAAAAATTTGCATCAAATCAATTTAGACAACAATATTGTCTAAAACCAATGTGTTATTTTTGTGCAATAATTAAAGCATCCAAATTACATTTAAATCCTTGTATTTAGGAGCTAAATTTGGATATTTCATTATTTGGTGTAATCATGTGAACAAATTATAATCATTAAAATCAATAAAGTCCTTTAATTAATCTAAAATCAACACAATTCATTGATTCATAATTTAGATTAATTAAAAACAAAAAATAAATCTTGTACCTTGTCGCACGTTAATAACCTTCCATTAAACTCCGTGTGTTGCCGGATGCATGTGGTCGAAACTCCTGCCAGTATTCCAAATACAAACACGTCACCAAATGTGAAGTTGATTTCCGATTCGCCACGTTCACGATACACAATTTCTTTATCAACTACCGGAATTTTCGTAATTTTACGACTCCACTATTCATTTACTTTCGCTTAATCAAGTAAATTAATGCTTTGGATTTTTGTACCAAAGAATCGCAGTTGAGTTCCTTCTTCTCGTGGAGACTTCCACGCGCTCTCTCTTTGAGTTTCACCAAGAGACTGCTCTCGGCTTGGAGGCCACTAAGAAACTCCTCTCTACTTGAGCTTCACCCGGGAACTGCTGTGTTTCTCGTTCCTTTTCCAAAATTCAAAATTTGCTTTTGTGGTGGGGATCTTGTTGCTGGTAACTAAAATGGTCCCTCTAGCAGGTAACACAACGTTGTTAATTGCTCGCGCACCAAACTGATATTAACACTTTAACCTTATGTTTTATAGAAAATCGCGGCTGTTATCAAATTTAAAAAGCACGCATAGGGTGTTACAAAATTTTTGTATCTCACAAATAAACTCAAATTGTGTCTCATGTGTAATTAATCGTTACATGGGATGGTTTTTGTTTTTGATGCAAATCTTATTTTTTTTTTGTTAGTCGTATCGACTGACTACTGAATTTAAAATTAAAAAAAAATCAAATTACTCTCTTATCTGCTCGCTGTCACTCTTTCATGGTCAAAATACCACAACAATAGATATATTATATATTTTCTTATGCTGATATATATTTCTTTTTGCAATTGTTATTAACTTACATAATACTATTAGAAAATATAATTATGATGTGATTCGTTGCAATTTCCTTTAAACATCTACATAGTTAATATTTATTGAAGCCAAGAAAGAAAATAATTAATAGATCAAACGAACTTACCTTAAGTGAAGTTCGATCTTGATTATTTTCTTTCTTCGCGAAATAAATAGATCCCGCGCAACCCAAAACCCCTTTTTGCAACTCATCTCTACCTTTAAAAATGGAATGAAGTAAGATGTGGGATCGCATTGCCAGCAGCAGGGAAGGGCCGGAGGGCGGTTTTTTCCTTTTTACCTTTATACATGTGTGACATAGTAGCACCAAAATGGAGACTACATAGTTAATATTTATTTCGCGAAGAAAGAAAATAATCAAGATCGAACTTCACTTAAGGTAAGTTCGTTTGATCTATTAATTATCGGTCCTTCGCCTAGCCCTCTGATTATCCTGTTCATCACAAGATTAAATAATGTCGCTGACAATGCATCCCCTTGCCTTACTCCACCATTTATTTGGAAAGGTGCTGTTCTACCCGTTGTTGTTCTTACGCTTACTCTGGAATTATTCAGTGTCATCTTAATTAGCCTCTGTAATTTATTTGGTGCTATTTTTTTTAGTATCTGAACAGCTCTCTTCTTTTTAACCTATCGAAGGCCTGCTTAAAATCCACAAACAGCAGGTGTAAGTCAATGTTATATTCGTGGCATTTTTCCATGGTCTGCTTTAACACATGTATCGCATCTACTGTAGATCTTCCTTTTACAAATCCGTATTGACTTTCGCTCGTAGACTTTTTTGTGTATTCACTCAATCTGTTGTGTAATAGCCCGGGGCTTTACCATTCTTCATTCTTTCTATTATTTCTATGATCTCTGTGTTGGTTGGAGTGCTTACTTCGTTTTCTCCATCATCAGTCATATCTTCTTCGCACTCATTGATCCCCTCATCCTCATTGTTCAACAGTCTTTGGAAATGTCTCGTCCATATCTGTTCAATATTTTTTTCGTCATATTCCATTATACCTTGTTCATTTTTCATACCTCTTGTTCTGATGCTACATGTACTCTTCTGATTTCTCAACTTTTGATAGAACACCCTAGATCTGTTAATGTTGTTGCTTCTCTCTAATTCTTCCATTTGATTTTCCATCCATTCATTCTTTTTCTTTCTGTATAATTTATTAGCTTCCCTTAGTTTATAATCATATTTGTTTTTGTCTTGCTGCTTTTCTGTTCTCAACCATTGTTCTCTAGCTTCCTTTTTATTTACACTGGCTGCTTCGCATTCATCATCAAACCATTCTTTATGTCTTTTCCTTTTCCTATACCCCAGTTCCTCTCTTGCAACGTTCATGATTCCTTCTGCTATATTTTTCCATTCATGCTCCATATCATCGCATTTTTCTTTCCTTGTCATCTCTCTCTCTATTCTGTTCTCATATTTTCTCCTTGTTTCGTTCTTTTTCAGTTATTCCAGTGCTATTCTCCTTGAACCTGTGTTGCCCTTCTTGCATTTTGGTACATTCTGCTTGATTTTTGCAATCACCAAGTAATGATCTGTGTCCGCATTTACGCCTCTATACGATCTCACGTCCAGTATCACTTCCTGTTTTCTTTGTCAGATCAGTACGTGGTCTATTTGGTTTCCTACATTGTTACTTCCTCCCGGCCATACCCATGTTATTTTATGTATCTTCGAATGTTCAAATTTAGTGCTACTTATTACCATATTTGTCGCCTCTGCCAGGTCGCACAGTATATTACCATTATCATTTGATTTCTCATGCACGGTATGTTTTCCTGCAACTGAGCTCACATAACTTTCTCTCCCGATTTGTGCATTATATTCCCCCATCATGATCACTATATCTTGCTTGGGTATCCAATCACACACTGCCTCTAGTTCTTCATAGAATTTGTCTTTGTCGGCCTTCTCGCTTTCTTCTGTTGGTGCATATGCATTCACAATGGACAAATTTGTTTTTGCTCTCAGCCTTAAATATGCAATTCTTCCATTAATTGGTTTAAAAGTCATAACATTATCCAGTACATTTCTCGCCACAAAAAACCCTGTTCCATTCTTACCCTGCATCTTTTCTCCCGAGTAAAAAAACGTATATTCATTTTTCGCCACTTTCCCTACTCCTTTCCATCTGACCTACTGCACTGCAGCCACTTCCACTGAGTACCTTTTCAATTCTTTTGCCACTTCGCTCATCTTTCCCGGATTCAGCAGCGTTCTCACATTCCATGTGGCGATCTTCATAGTTTTTTTCTTTTCTCCTCTTTTCCTTGTTTTCTTTGCATGTTCAATATCCATATGTATAACCAATTCGTCTTGACCCGTCTCAATATCTGTTCTCGTTGCATGTGTTGTCATAATAGGACAGTCCGGTTCTTTCTTCGTTAATTTTTTGATTCCAATATATCTTACTGCTCTCCTGAGGTTCCAATGATTTTTCCAATTCCTTCCATTGTATAGTTTTATCATTAACCGTTAGTTTCTGGTATCTGTTCTGGCCTTATTTCCTTTCTCATTTTCCTTCTTTGCCAGTTGTCTAATCTTACCCTGGATCTGCCTTTCCTTCACTGTCATGTCGTTGTCTATGTAAATTTCACTTCCTCTCAGTTTATTCTTGCTCCTCATAACTTTCATTTTTTCGTCCCAATTTCTTGTCTTCCTCGTATGAATTTGCGTTCCACCAACGATTTACCTACTTCTGCTACCCTTAAATTCTCCAATTATCACATCCAAATCAAATTAGACCTCTTCAATTTCTCATTAATCGCCAATAATTAACTAGATCTTTTTGTTGTTGTTTGAAATTAAATGTATTATATCTTAATTTATATATTGAAGTGTGATAAAGTCAGTCAAAGATTCTAGTTAGAGATTTTCTTTAAAGTTAAAAGTTTGTCATTTTGTAAGACATCTAATATGGAGGCAATTTTGCATAACAAGCAATAAATTGTAACTTTTAACACAGAAAACTAAAACAGATTTGATTTCCTTGAAAATGTGATGTGCTTCGTACAAATTTGTGATGTGTTTATACAGGTACATCGATTGTTTACCTGAAATTTGAAAATTTCTGTGATTTGAATAAACAGCGCCAGGAAGTGACCACCTACGATTTTTGTGTTGGATTTTGGATATTTATGGTGGTATGGGAAGTTTGATAAGGTCGTTTCCGACGAGAATTGTCTTGCACGAACCGTCTTGGGGACACGTTGATGCTTGCGACCATTTTATCGCAATTATTCCCAAAAAGACAATTTTAGTGAGCTTTTGAGTCACAAAAGCAATTATATCGACGAGATAAATAAAACGTGAGTATTTTGGAACGCTTTATTTATCGAACGCTGTATGCCAACTTAGGTTGGCATTTACTACCATTTATTCAGTTTATTACTTTATTTCTGTTCGTTTTTGTATTCTGGTATGTTATAACCTCAATTCATGACTACGCTAGTAATGCCAACTTAGGTTGGTATTACCAAAATCAACACTTCATTTTAAATTATTGGTCAGGGCCGTATTTGATTAATGTCATATACAGGTCCGGGCCTAGGTTGTATGGCTTAGTACTCCTCGCTTATTCTAACATATATACAGGGTGAATGAGAGCACCCGTATCAGCAATTTTTTTCAAAAACGGCTAGTCATAGAGAGTTGGGTTAAAAAAATTTATTATAAAAGCCATAATAAAGAATGGAATGGTGATATTATTATTTCTCGGAATGGCCGGCGTCCCAAGTAGTTTGCTCCAGAAACTCCAGAACTCCAGAAATTTAAATTTTATAGGTCGAAAGTGGTATTGTTGAAAATATCTTTAAGAAATAAGCAAGTTTTGTAGGAAAAATTATTTTATTACTCCCTCCCCTTTTCAGTAATATTCGATTGCATATGGGTGAATAAGACTACCATTACTTAAAAAGGGTGGGAGTAATAAAATAATTTTTCCCATAAAACTTGCTTATTTCTTAAAGATATTTTCAACAATACCACTTTCGACCTATAAAATTTAAATTTCTGGAGTTCTGGAGTTTCTGGAGCAAACTACTCGGGATGCCGACCTTTCCGAGAAATAATAATATCATTATTCGATTCTTTATTACGGCTTTTATAATAAATTTTTTTGACCCAACTCTCTACGACCTACCGTTTTTGAAAAAAAAGACTGATACGGGTGGTCTCATTCACCCATATTAAATCGAATATTACTGAAAAGGGGAGGGAGTAATAAAATAATTTTTCCTACATAACTTGCTTATTTTTGCAATGTCTTTTCAACGATACCATTTTCGACCTATGGTGCCATTTAAAATTCTGGAGTTTCTGGAGGAAACTACTCGTGACGCCGACTTTTCCGAGAAATAATAATATCACCATTCGATTCTTTATTACGGCTTTTATAATAAATTGTTTTAACCCAACTCTCTACGACTAGCCGTTTTTGAAAAAAATTGCTGATACGGGTGCTCTCATTCACCCTGTATATATCCCTACCATAATAGTGGCTAAGGTTGAAACATAATAATGTAATCCGTTAAGAGGACTTTATACCTAATATAAAGTTTGGTTTACACTCATAATTGAATTAAATACATCCGTTAATCCGGCAATGTTATGGGTGTAAACCAAATTTTACGATTTAAATGCACTTTCTTAAAAAGCAAATATATAAGGGTTTTTGTCTTAAATACATAGATATTTTAAAAATAGTATAATTTAAATAATTTGTATATTCATGGAAAGTCACTTGCAGGTCACTGGAGTGATTAATTATTATAATAAAAAATGAAAATGTTTTTTTTAACTTCTTAATGACTATCCGTGAAACTAGATTTTTTTTCTAATCGTTTACTTCAAACCGCATTAAATTCCATACATTAATAAAAGAGCTACTATATGGATATTCGTTAAAAGTTAGGTATACAGCCCTCTTAATGGATTGTAAGAAATATAATTTTTTACAAGAATAAATAAATTTTTCAATTATTATACCTCTAAAAGAACAGATTTCCTTACATATTATGTCAAATGGTCCAAAATAGATGTATTTTGTTCCAAGTTAAGTGGTTCTACGGTAACTTACAATAGCTTTATCTAATTTTTTATCCATAGCAACTTTTTTTCTTCCTGTTCCAGATTTTCTTTGGATAGTGTGATTGGCATTGACTTTTTAATGTAGAATTTACTATGTTTACGTGATTCCGAGTTCCCTAGCGAACTTTTTACTAGAAATTCACTTGGATTTTTTGGTCACCATAACGCACCCTCTCGCAGTACTGTGGTCCGATTAATAGAGAAATTTGAGGCGATTGGGTCAATTCAACCCCAGAAGAAACCTTTCCGTGTTCGTGTAGCTCGATTGAATGAAATCATTGCAATAATTAGTGAGAGTTTTGACCAGAATCCTTCCACCTCAATTTGCCATCGGCATCAGCAACAAGCATAACTTCTTCTGGCCTAAAATTGCTGAAATGGATCTCGAAGATATGTAGTTTCAACAGGACGGCACAACCTGCCTCACAGCGACCGAGACGATGAAATTATTAAAGACGAAATTTAAAGGGAGAGTAATCTCGGGCGGCGGCGATATGATTTGGCCACCAAGATCACGTGATTTGATGTCCTTGGATTTCTTTCTTTAGGGGTTTTTGAAAGGAATGGTGTATGCCAATATTCCAAGAACAATTTCTGAACTGAAGAACCAGATTCGACGCGCCATTGATGAAATTGAGCCGGAACTATGCCAAAATATCATCGAAAATTTAACCAAAAGAACTAACGAGTGCCATCACACACGAGGCGACCATTTATCAGATATTGTGTTCCATACATAACCTCCATGTCTACACTCCTTATTACAATAAAAACATTCGAACTTTTTAAATAAACACGGCGTTTTTTTCAAATTTCAAAATAGGCGGTGTTACTGGGACACCCTATACTATCTAATTATTTATTTGAAATAATTTTGTTTTGCTTGTGAAACTCGTTCATGAAAATTACGATTTTCTAGAAGGTGTATCACTGTCAAATATTTACAAATTATTTGATGAGATGCAGTTTCCTGTTGGTAAACACTAATTACTACATCTGTTGGATATTTATTGTTAAATATTTATTGTTATTTATTATTGTTAACAATTTTAAAATAATTACTATATTTATTCTGTATTAATTATTTATAATCTGTATCAGATATTTTCCTTTATTTTCGATGAAAATTTATTAACATTGGATTTGTTTTTAAGCTGAAACTTTAACTTGTTATTGATAAATAATGATGAATTTATTTTTTTTTATAAATAAACTGCGGGCTTATCGAGTAGAGGTTATTTTACTTCGAGATTTGCTATTGGTTTTTTTTTAGGAGAAATATCATAACATTTTCATTATGTTCAAGAGAAGTTAGTCATCCGTGAAACAGCACATTAAGCTCAATTGAAACTAAATGCAGAATTTCATATTATACAGAACTTGGAGGATTTGGAACATAGCTTTCACTTGCTGCGAATTTTCATATTTTAATTTTATTTTCCGAAAATTCTGAAAGATACGCGATAATCGGGAAAAAACTGAAAATAATAAAGCGCAAGCGTGGCGGCGCATTGAACAGTTTTACCATATAGGGTGAAAAGTAAATTTATTAAATCGCATTCGTATTTTTAAGGACCGCATTCGGGGTGAAATTTTTTGTTTTAATGATGTATACAGGGCGAAGCATCAAACATCTAAAATACATACATGGAGATTCTGATAGGATGAAGTTGCATTAATTTAAATACAGAAGCTGTATTTGAAAAATATGACTAAAAATTACAAAATAAAAAATTAATAATTATTAAAAAAACCTTTTATTTAAAATTAAAAATGTGCACTAACAGGTAACAAATAATTTTTTAATCAGAAGAAACAAAGCTTCCTGAAAACATCAATATAATAGTGTGGGTTATGAATTTCGATTTCACATCAGCAAAAATATATTATTATGTTTTCGAAAAATTATTTTTTACTTTTTAGTGCACATTTTTAATTTTAAATAAAAGGTTTTCTTTTTAAATTAAGTCCTTTATTTAGACAATTCAAAATTTTAAATACAGGAATTTCTTTCTAACGATTTTGAAAATTTTGAACTCTACTTTACTTTATCTAAATGCCTATTTTCGATGTTACTGCCCTAAATTAGAGTTTTGATGCCTAGAAAGCCTAAACGAATCATTTTATATGGTACTAAATGTAAAAAAAAACTCGGCGCTGCGCGCCTCGCCAGGGGGCTCTGCCCCCTGGACCCCCGGTTTCCTTCTATTGTAGTCTCTCACCTGACTAATGTATTAAACATGGAACATGTTTTTCGATACCGAACTACCTCTGATATTCATGATACCGAATACAATGATTTATTTGACATCTGTTTTTGAAGTTGGTAATTACTGGTAATAATTAATAAAATTATTATCATTATAAAATAAATAAAATTATTATTTTATAATGATAATAATTTTATTAATAAAGTTCTGAAGCGCAACTGATTCATAAGATAGCACAAAATCCATTGAAGATGTCACAGTCACTCCTGTTGACTTCTCTCTGTATCAGCCTTTTCCGTCCGCTGCTGGACATTAGCCTCTCCATATTATGGAGGTTGGTTTGGCCATAACTCACCGCGCTGGTCAGACGGGTTGGTGAGTAGTCCGCAGATCGATTTTGGACTATAGTTGTTTTACATCCGGTAGCAGCTTACTAGGCTAGCATTCAGATGTGCCTGTAGCCTGTAGCCCTGTTTTTTGTTAACGGTGGCAGGTGTCAACTCAGGGGGACCGCCGGCTTAACATGCCCTCCGAAGCACGGAGACTTGGTCATAAGAAAGTTTCACTCTCCCCCGGTTTGAACCCGGTACCCCGCGTTCGCATCCAACTGCGTTAGCTGCAATAAGGCAATGACCGTCTCTCCTACCTTCTTGACTACCTCAACTTTATTGCAATAACAATAATTGAATGGTTTGTTGCAAAAACGTAAGTACTGACATTTTTGACTTACAACAACCATCAATGCACGTTGTCCGTTTATCGTACTTTCCACAGCACAGATGTCTCCACAACAATATTACTTCCCAATAATATTAAATTACTTGCTAATACCAAGTGACACATAATTAATAATTAGATTCTTGGTAATCATAACAAGAATCTAATTATCTAAAGTAAAAAAACATGAAAATGCAAGATTCTTCTAAGAAATGTAATTGCATTGGAATGTAAAGAATTGATAAACAAAGGCATAACTAATGGAGTTTTCAATATAAATAGAGGAACAGATTTGTGTGATTGATCAGTGTTCGGTCATCCGTCTACGGTCATGAATCTTCAGTGAACAGTCGTCAGTGTCTTAAGTGTTTGTGAGGATCCACGAGGGTTTTAAATGTGATAATATGACACGTTGGAGCAGGTACAGCGTGTATTGTTTAGTTTTGGTTTTGTTTTGGCTTTGTATTTGTTTTTGATTTTGTCTTTGCTTTGTTTTGATTTTGTCTTTGGTTTTGTCTTTGCATTTGTCTTTGCATTTGTCTTTGGTTTTGTCTTTGCTTTTGTCTTTGCTTTTGTCATTGCTTTTGTCTTTGCTATTGTCTTTTTTGCTTTTGTCTTTGCTTTTGTCATTACTTTTGTCTTTGCTTTTGTCTTTGCTTTTGTCTTTGCTTTGCTTTACTTTGCTTTGATTCATCCTTTGTTATGATATGTTAATTTGGTGTCGGTTTTTGGTGTCGGTTTTTTGGCAGATAACGAGCGCTAAAACATGTTCCATGTTAAAAATAGTTTTTATGTTTTTTAAATTTTGTATCTCACAATCAGTGGCGGATTTAGCACTTGAGAAGCCCCAAGCACAGTTCAATTTTGAGGCTCCCCTGTAAATATTTTCACTGCCCCTACACCTTACAGTGTGCATTCTATGCGCACGTTTTTTACTCTAATATGTACTATATTGGTAGTCCAAAATCAGCAGAATTTTGGAGACCCTCTTGATTTATGAGCCCCCAAGTGTGTGCCTGTTCGGAAATCCGCCACTACCACATCAGTAAACTGAGTTGTTACGAGTTCTTGTATTTTTTCGGCGAAGTCATAATAGATAACGAACTGACAGCGGCCGCTGAGTCGGCTCACCAACTGTAACGCAAATTGCTCTTATTTGGGCCACTTGCCCCTCTGATCTACGAATGGAATGGTAGACAGGCCAGCTAAGGGATTACACCCCCGTCCAGTGCCAGAGCATGGGTCGCGCGGACGCGGTTCGTAGGTTCTTCCGTTGTGGCTCAGTCGATCAATTGGCAACTAATTAAGATAAAAAACCTTCCGGGCGCCAGTCCTCTAAATATAAAACACGGAAGTAAAGAAGAGATGATTTTATTTAAAAAAACAAAGTTGAGATAAAAGATGGGGTTGACAATATTTGAATCCAAAACTCCAATAGGAGACACAAAACATATAGCAAATCAAGTTAAATCCAGGATACCCTGAAGGGATACCCTGGGACAATCAAATAAAAAATAAAACAGAGGAGTTGCCATGTGAAGACAATTAACAAAAATAATTCGCGCATCCAGGAGATTGCCCAACGCAGACATAAAAACGTTGGTAAAATTGACTTCAAATAACACATTCGCAAGAGATATCATCAAGTAAAATTAAATTCAGCAATTGCCTTCTAACTTACCGTTCCACCTCAATCCGTCCGATTCAACATCTCAATTCTTTTGGGCTCCGTTAGCACTTCCGACCCAGCACTTTCAAAATACATTAGAGCACTCGCCAGCATTTGGCGAGCACTTCCAAATGACGTAAAAAAATTTCAAAATTCCAAAGTCGGGGGTCCAACTTGACGGACCCATTCTTTTGAAACCTCTGGAATACTAATGGTTCATCGTTTAAACTGAGTTCAGGTGTAAAGCTAAAAATAGCAAAAACTGCACAATTAAACAAGAATCAATTCACCTGCGAATGGTATAGCATCTCAATGTCGATGTAAATAATTGAGATAAGCAAATCTCCTAAATGCGGTTCCAAAAATACTAATTAATGGTTTTCCAGCCTTTCTACGCCGTTGGTGCTGTCCTAACCACTATTAGAGATGGAATAGTGAGTGGTATAGGCTGACGCTACCGCTGCGACAGAAAATCCCCCAATGTTGGAATGGAGCTCGCACGTCTTCCTAAAAAGTACGGATAAATCGTCAAAGGAGACGGCTAAAGTGACAAACTTATCGCACCACTTCTTAATCAAAAACGCAAAACTGCGGTGAAGCTGGGGATAAATGAATGTTGATCAGTCCTGCCCTCGCCATTGATCTCATACGGGAATGGTGAACCCAAAAACGAAATTCCAACATCGTTAAAAATGGCCGACACAGATGATTCGACATAGGAATGAAGGTTATCAGAGGTGGAAACAAGATAACCAAACTGCTGGCCCATATCCATAAAAATAACCATATGGTTGGTGGATAAAACAACCAGATGGACAGCTGGCTACTCTGCACACCTGTGCACCGCTTCGAAAACCATAATTAAAATTGGAAACCAAAAATCGACGTCACAGAAAAATGACGTGGTATTACGAAAAAAGCCACAAATGAAACGCGGAAGGTAAAATAAATGATCACTTCAATAAACGAACAATTTGTCGCTTTTAAAACATAACATTGCACAAACGTAAATGAAACTTGCACCTTTCATAAAGATAAGCGAAAGAATGACATTTTTGATAAATTTTCGAAATTCAAAACGCTTGCGCGTATTTGAAATACACACAGGGTGATGCATATATTTCAGCTAAAATATAATAATAGCATTTGAAATGCTACACCACACGTATTAATAAAACTGTGGAAGACATTTTATCATAAGAGTTGGCGACGTACTTCGGTTTTTTAATACAGTTTTCTAAATTTCTACTACTTAATCACTGCCGTAAAGTAAATAACCTTTTCTTAACCCCTATTTTTGGGATTTTGGCCACCTCTAATTTTGGCCGCCCGTGTGTTTAGCACACTGTGAACAATAGGGCGCGGGCGGTGGCCCTGCCTATATGCTTTTTGCTTCAGTAAATAGATGGCATTACTACTTTTCTCTCCTCCATTTGCAAATGGCGTGTTACCGATTTGGGGTCACTATTTTTAAATTTCATGAATTTATTTAAACATATCATAAATTTTTAGAAATACTAAAATTGTATTAAACACTTTAGATTTAAAGAAATAACTATTAGCAATCAATCCTCAAACTTCAAATTTGAAATTGGCGTAGTAACTAAATATTTTATAAGTTTAAAGTAAAGTAGGTTCATTTTTCCGTTATCAGCTAACTAGGGTAAAGAGAGCCTGTGGTGAACGGTTTAATTTGCGGTAACCTCCCCCCCCCCAGCCTTCGAACCCAACACTTTCTTAAATGTTAAATATTTATTTACACAATTAAAAAATAAAATAAAAAACATTGTTAAACCAAAATAAATTTCTCCTGTTTTATTCAGCAACAGACAAATTAATAATGAAGCAGAAATATTCTGCTAAGGACCCCCTGACCAAGATTTAATTATATACGTCGTCGTCGTCTGCTTCACGATGTAGTCCGCAGGCCTGTTCCGATTTCTAATCAGCCCACCTCTTCCTTGGACGTCCAACATCTCTTCTCCCACTTGGATCATATTTCATGGCACTCTTTGGTAAACGCTGATCTTCCATTCTCTGCACATGCTCCTTCCATTGACCTTTATAATCGTAAACCTTGTCTTTCACCGAAAAGATCTGCAATTCCTCTCTGATATCCTCATTTCTATTCATATCGATCAATGCACATCCTTTGACTGATCGCAAAAATTTCATCTCTGCTGCGGTTATTTTAGCTTCTTGCCTGGTCGTCGTCGTCCAAGTTTCGCTTCCATACAGCAAAGTGAAAACCGCCATGACCTTGTAGAACTTTAGCTGCGTTTCTCGTCTACATTGTTTTCCTAATGTTCGTGTAATGGTTCCACACATTCTCTGGAAGGTATTTAGTTTTTTGCTATGTCCTCATCATATTCGTAAGAAACATCGCAACCCAAGTACTTGAAATGCGAAACCTGTTCCAGACAAGCGTTGTTTATATATATTTTAGACCTAATAGGATCTTTTCCTTTAAACGCCATTATTTTGGTTTTTCCTACAGATATTTCGCAGTTATATTTGATGGAAAAGATATTTAGCTGATGCACAGCTCTTTGTAGATCGTCTTCTGTGGTTGTAATCAATGCTTGGTCGTCTGCAAATAATATTGTATTGAGGTATTTGTTTTGACCGAGGTGTATGCCTTGTGGAGCCGTCTCTTTCCAGGTTTTGATCAGATCATCTATGTACAAGTTAAACAATATTGGAGACAAACCACACCCTTGTTGAACTCCTTGATTGAAACTAATTAGTTCTGTATCTTCGTCATTGTTTAAAATTTGTATTGCAGTGTGTTTGTATAGACTTTTTACTATAGATATTAGATGTCTGGGAAAGCCTCTATTTTTTAGTATCTCCCACATTTTCTTTCTGTTGACCCTATCAAACGCTTTTGTAAAATCCACGAAGGCAACATGTGTTTCTAAGTTTTTCTCTCTTCTTTTTTCTATTATTTGTTTAAGTGTGAATACAGCGTCTGTGCATGATCGACCCTTCCGAAAACCATTTTGTTGTTCCTCGAGAAGGACCTCCGCTATTGTTTGTATTCTGCTGGTTATTATTCTTGAGTACAGTTTATAACCCGAATTAAGCAAACTTATTCCTCTATAGTTGTTCGTGTCTGATCTGTCTCCTTTTTTGAACAATGATATTACCCTAGCAATTTTCCAATCTTGTGGTATGGTCCTGTAACATATTAATGAGGTGTAGTAATCGGAATTCCAGTAGTAATCCGCCGTACTTGAGTAGTTCGATTTTTATATTATCGGTAGGTAGCCTTACGATTGCGCAGTACTTTCATTGCAATTTAAAGTTCTTTAATCGTTATATGGTCTATGCCTTCGTTACTGCCATTTTCGATGGCATTGTCATAATTTTCTTCTTCTGCTTGCGGGTTATACCACAACTTCTTGTAGTGATTAACCCATACATTGGAATCGATAGTTTTGATTTTAGAAGAGTCCCTTTCGTCTTTGTTCAGATATTTCATTATTTTATAGGCGTTGATTTGCCTTCCATGTATATCGTCTTCCATATTGGCAATGTATCTTCTGCAGCTCTCGTCGTGAGCCTCACATATTATTGTTTTTGCTCTATTTCTAAGTTTCTTATACCTTTCTTCATTTTCTGGTGTTCCATTTTGTAGATATTTTTCATAAGCTTTTTGTTTCTTTCGAATTGCCTCTTCTATGTTTTCGTTCCAAATAGTCAATCCTCTTTTTTTGTAGTTTTTTTTTCTTTTCCCAAGTACTTCAAATGCTGCACTGTTTATCGCATTTTTTAGGTTTGTCCACTCTTCCTCTATGTTATATTCGGTGTTCATGCTATTCAAGTGCTTTGTTAATCTTGCTTGGTATAGATTTCTAATGCTTTCTTCTTGTAACAGGTGTGTCTTATATGTGTATTCTTCTTTGTTTGTTTTGCGTACCGGTCTACTCTTAACCCAAGGCCTAGGTATCATTATTTTGCTGACCACTAAATAGTGATCTGAGTGGATATCCGCACCTCTATACATTTGAGTGTCATGTACTAAATTGGATAGCTTTCTATTTACTATTACGTAGTCGATTAGACTTCTCAAACCTCTTGCCGTCCACGTATATTTATTGACATCTTTCTTCCTGAAGAAAGTGTTTGTAATTTTAAGGTTATTATAGGTAGCAAACATTCTCAATTCATGACCATTATCATTTATTGTAGGTTCTCCTTGGGTTCCGACAATATTTAGAATAGGCGTTCTCCCCACTCGAGCATTAAGATCTCCGGCTACTATTATAAAGTTATTAATATTCACCTGGTTATATACTTTCTGTAAGGTTTCATAGAAAGCTTTGGTTTCTTCTTTTTTCCCATCCTCGGGGACATATACTCCTATCACCGTTAAGTACCCTCTCTCAGTTTTAAGATCCACCACTAGAATTCTTTCGTTTATATTTTTGTAGCTGTGCACAAATTTTTTCCATTTACCATTTATCAATATTGCCACACCTGCCTTTGCTCTCGTCTCCTGCGGAACTCCACTCCATATCAATAGGTGTTCTCCCGCATCAGTCGAGCCTTTAAGGTGGCGCTCTAGCCCATATTATTGCAATGTTAATTGTGGCGTTTTTAGCCGTTTTTAGTGTCAAACGGCAGCGCTTAAGCAGCAAAAACTATTGCACTTACAAAAAAATGATGTATATATAAAATAAAGTAGAAAGATTGATCTACATTGTAAGCTAAATTTAAATGCTCAATTATTTAAATTAACTGATATACGGCATGCTAAAAATTGCAATTTAGAAATCACTTTTATACACACGATTTTTCTATATATTGTTACGATTAACACGCTTTTAAAAAAATTACGCCTTTAAAAATAATATAATTTTACTTATTCAATTTTATAAAATAAATAAAACTTAAATATTACTTATTCGATTCGTTGGTAAATTACTAAATATGTTTAAATAAAGAACGTCTGGGAATTTGTTATTGTATAAAAATAACCATAAAATTCTTTATGTTTAAATTAGTCAATTTTGCAACTTTAAATCTAAATGCTAGAGCCTACAGACTGGTATCATATTTTTCTTAGACTTTCATTGTTACTTGCATCCTGGTAAAACTTAATCTTATTGGTACACGACTAACAGGTCACTCTGAATAACCAATTAGAAACAGTTATTCAAAAGATAAACCGAAAGGAAGGGTACATTTCTAAAACGTGAACACACTTGTCTTCTGGCTTTGGTTCAGTAAAGAAGTCATTATGTTACGAAATGAATTAGTTAACTTATCGCTAACACTTTTAATCTGCCTTAAAATAATAATGAGTGTCAACTCAATTATCGTATAAACTAAGATAGTTATTTATCAAAAATCTATTCGAATATTTCGTTTGTGAATTCTACAATTATTAAAAATGTATCTAATTTTAAGAAGTTACGAAATAAATTTGGTGAACTCTTTAAACAGTGAATTATAAAATACAGTGTCCTTAAAAATATGGATAAATGTATCGCCGAATTGGAATTTCATGGATTTTGGACCACGTACCATCAATAATTAAAGAAAGTAAATGGATTGGGAAATCAACCAACTTTGACAACAAAATGCGCACAATGAGTGAATTCGTATTTATAATAAACTTTTGGGTACGTACCTATCACAATTATAATTTATCGAATTTCTATTTGGTAAACTTTGATTACTGGTTTAATTCCTTTAGTTTTTGATTAAATATGATCTTTTAATAATTTTGTCACATTTACCGTAATCACAGTTTATTTGTGTATTTATGTTTTTTAGAATAAGTTTTTGTGTATTAATTATGATAGATGTTACTCCGACTTTTAAATTACGAGTCAAGATTTGTGATCCATTTTGGCTTTTGTAATATTAAAAATGTATCGTTCAATTAAGTTATTTCTATTGTTACGATTAACACGCTTCTTAAAAATTGCGTCTTTAAAAAATAATATAATTTTACTTATTCAATTTTATAAAATAAATAAAACTTAAATATTACTTATTCGATTCGTTGGTAAATTACTAAATGTGTTTAAATAAAGAACGTCTGGGAATTTGTTATTGTATAAAATTAACCATAAAATTCTTTTATGTTTAAATTAGTCAATTTTGCATTTTTAAGCATCAATGCTCGAGCCTACAGGCTGGTTTAATATTTTTTCTTAGAAATTCTTTGTTCACTTGCATCCTTGTAAAACTTAATCTTATTGGGACACGTCGAACAGGTCATTCTGGACAACCAATTAGAAAGAGTCATTCAAAAGAATAATTCAAAGGAAGGGTACATTTCTACAATGTGAACTCACTCGTACATTAGGTTTCACCTAAGTAAGAAGTCTTTTTGTCGTGATAAAATAATTTTATTTTCAATAATTTTTACTAAGTTCAAAAATGTCTTCAGTTAATCAAAAATATTACCAATTTAAAGGTAAATGCCGTTATCATCTACATTGTCTAGTAATTGAATTCTACCGACATTTAAAGTGTAATTATTTGTAAAACAATTTATAAATAGTGTTGTTAAATAATTTTAAAGTTTAACTATAATAATTTGGTGATCAAGATTTAATAATAAGTGTTAATGAGAACTTATGGTTATGGAAATTCCGTCATCATGGTACAACAAATGGATTCATCGAGGAAGCGTTTACATCAATTTACATCGAAGTGCGTTAAGTGATTTTGCGTAAATTAGCCTTGGTACGTACCATTATTAAACTAATTTAATTGTCTTCTACTGTCGTAAGCATAGATTTCTGGTTATAATAATTAATTACAAAAGTAATCTAAGCTTACCAATGTTATATTGTGTTAGTTTAAGTATTTTTTATGTCCAGTTTATTATTATAATTTATTTACTTTAAAAGTAAAGGATTAATTCTGTATTGATTTCCGTCATTATTCATGCTATCTAATTATTTTAATTATTTCATATTATAATGTTAAATTTGAAGCAATTGGTTTTATTTCTAATATGATTCCACCTAACCTTTATAAGCAAGGTAAGTTGTTCCAAAGTAAACGTAAACTCCGACTTTGAGGAAAAGATTTCATTGCGGCCCTGATTGAGCTAGTTAAGGGTTGGTCATAACATTTTTGTCGCCCCAACCGCGGTGCGTTTACTTAGGAATAACTTGGTGTGAAATAAAATCAATCAAAAATGGAGGTTGAGTATCTAACCTCCGAAGAAATCAATTACGAATTACAGATAAGGGATATTGAACCCCGAGTAACTTTAACTTCTAGGAGAATTCAATTACGGACAGCGTTGATTGATAACGAGCCTTTAATTGCAAATACTCATAACTTGGCAGATGGTGTTACCGAAATTAATGATCCCTTGCTGAATTAAATTTTACTTTAAAAAAAAAAAAAATGATTTTATCTTGAAACTAATAAGTAATACGAATAATATAACTTTTACTTTCATGTCTTTATAATTTAATTTGGTGTATTTTGATAAAAAATATTTTATATGAGTATAACGACTTCATTTTTGTATAACTGTTTTAAAGTTCCTTAAATATTCAAACTTTTTGCTAGCTAAATGTTTAATGTAGATTAAACAAATGAAGTAACAATTTGTTTTAATGTTATCTGATTGGAAAGTAAGATCGGAAAAAATATTATTTTTGATGTACAAAAATAATGACAATATAATTTTTGATTTTAAATCAAAATTAATTATGAAGAGAATATTGATTACTGATTTTGACAAAGTAATGAGATGTTGGTTGAGATTGAAAAGACCAAATAATCCCAAATATGACTGATTAAAATCCTGATTATGACTACTCCTGTTTCTTGAGAAAAATATCGAAATGCTTCCTCAGTAATTTCGAATCCATTATTACCGTTGTAAATATTGATAAAAAAGCTTTTTGTATAAATTATTCTTATTAGCGCTTTTTATGAAAACATTGTTGTAGGCAAATGTTTATTATGTCTATATTATTACGAACTTTTCTTCAAAATTTGAGCTACTATTTTTTTGTCTTTAAAGATTATTTTGTAATATTTAAGAAAAACTTAAATCTTCCAAAAATCAATTTGAAATTATCTAATCCTTTAAAATTATTATTGACGTTTACTTTGTGAGTATCCTTGGAAATTTTAAGTCATCTATTTTCTTTTGTCATAAAATATTATTTATTATTATAATAACGTAGCTAAGCTTCCTAAAAATTAAATTGAGAAATTATCAAATCTTTTAAAGTATAATAAAGTTTAATTTTGATCGTCCCTTAACAAATTAAAGTAAAAATTATTTTCTGTGTAATCAAGTAATGTAATATAAATTACTATCTAATTAATTGTCGGAAATTTTATTAAACAAATGTTGATTTCTTGTGTAAAAAATATTTAAGTCAAATTAACGTGTAACATAATAGCTATTTTATTTTTTCTTGTAAAACTGGATCGTAAACGAATGGGTTTTGAGGGAGTCGGCGCTTTCGAGCAAATTCGTTTAGGTATGAGGTCATATTATCCTTTTGTTTAGGAATGAGACGAACTCGGAAGTTTTAACTGATAAATAATAACTGCTAAATTAAATTCTTTTGGAAAATATAAATTAATTTTGTATAGAACTTTTTAATAACCCCGTGTAGTAACAAATTACATTTTTATACTTATAAAGCAAGCGAAGCTTGTAATCATTTAAAAAATATGTTTCTTTATGTCTTATCAATTCTAAATTGTAAATTAGATAAATTTTGCTTCTTTGAAAATCATTAATAATTACCTTGATCAAGTAATTAACTTAAAATAATAAATCAATTCTGTAGTAAAAAATATAAAAACTAAAATCTCTTTCATTAAAATTAATAATTAACTTATATTTTTAACTTGTTTAGTAACCCTGTTTTATACTTGCGAGAAGCAACTTGCTTGGTGACACTTGTCGAGTTCATAACTTAATAGTGTAATTCTTTTTAATAATTAACTCATAACGTATTCGAATATTTTTAAGAAAAGTAAATTTCTTTGTCCCAATTTAAAAATTATTTTAATTAGCTTTATCAAATATATTTTAAATATCAGAAACTTAGTTTTGAAGATTGTGTTTTTAAATTTCGTAAACATGTAAAGTTAACGTAATTTTTGTTTTTGCGAATTTTTGGAATTCTAATTATTTAGATTAAAAATTATTTTTGAAAATAATTTCGAATGTTGAAAAATCATTGCTTCACTTATAAATTCGTAGATGTTTTTACATTAAATGTACATGTAAACGTACAATGTACTAATTATTTAACTATGAGTGGGTCGTTAATTTATATTAGATATCTATTTTAAATCCTTTTAGCTTTTCGTATTTTTATTTGCGATCATAACGTAATTAATTCTTTAGTAAAACCCAATTCTTTTAATTTTGGATAAAGTTAGTTTCGTTAATTAAAAAACTAAATTCTTTTAATTTCTGAAAATCTAATTTTTGAACATCTCTTTAAATTTTGGTTTTCCAAATTACGTATATTTGAATTAATTCTCTTACATAAAAGTTGATAGATTAACGTCCTTTTATAGATTTTTATTTTTGTTTTTATTGTAATATAGTAATTTAAATCCTCCCTTGTATATGAATTTCATGTAGATATTTTGTCTAGTAATTACCCTTTAGATTTTTTATTGTAGATTTTTACGTATTATCAAGTAATTTAGTATTTCCCTTATAAATAATAAAGTATAGATTTTTTTGCTTTTGCATGTAATCTTTTAAATTAAATTTTTCCTTGTGTATAAAATTAACTTAGGTTGTCTAATAATTATCAATTATAGATTGACATTTTTATTTTAAGAACGGTCAAGTATTTTAGAAACTCCCTGTAAATAAATTAAAGTTACCTTGACTATAAATTATCACTTATAGGTTTTTATTTTTGTTTTAGGTATAATTTATCACTTATAGGTTTTTATTTTTGTTTTAGGTATAATTTATCACTTATAGGTTTTTATTTTTGTTTTAGGTATAATTTAGTTATTTAAATTTCTTCTCTGTATATAAATTAAATTAGGCTATCTAATTATTATCATTAATAGATTTTTATTTTTGTGTAACCATACTCTTAAGTAAGTAATTTCTTTTAGTGTATAAAAATAATCTCGTTATCTAATTTTAGGATTTAATCGCGTAAGAATTTTGCTTTAATTATTGAATTAAGTCATTTATAATTATTCCCTGTAAATAATAAATCTTAAATAAGATTTTCGTTAATTCATTTTAGATCAAGAAATATTAGTTAGTATTTAACTTAAATTATTTTTAAGTTGTTTTAAAGCTTTCCGTAATATTAAGTTTTATAGTTTTTAAGAATATGTGATTACGTCATTAATTATCGAGACGTCGATAACTAAAGAACAATGACCAACTTATTCCTTACAGGCTACCTCATCGAATCCTTGAATAACACCAAGAAGTGTTCGTTTCATTTATTTTTAGATCTGAAGGTTATACGTTACAACTCATTCTGCAATAGAAAGTATCATTCTATCTTTTAAAATGGAATTTTATTTAAAAATTATATTTTCTTTTCTAAAATAAAGTAAATTAACTATCAATTATTTAGTCATTTTGGAAACTAGTATTGAATTAAATTTTAATTTTTCGTTTGATCATTTTTACTGATTAATTTATCATTGGTGTAGGACCTTAACTTTTCAAGTTCAAGGTGAATTTTGTTGTCGTCCCACATTTTTTAGTAATATAATTAAAACATTTTAACTTTTATTTTGGCATAAATAAATTTAATATCTCCATTATCATTTTTGAATTTAATTTTATAAAAATTAATTTATAACTTAGTGTTATGTTTTGAATTACTTAACTGATTTTTATAATAAAATAATTCGTAACTCTATTTCGTTGATGGATTTATTTTAAATGTTTTTCTGTTTCACTGATGCATAGGTAAAACTTATAGGAAAATAATTGGAAGTCCAGTTATGTGATAAAAACCTCGATTATCTTTTATACGATTATTTAATGAATATCGAACTAATGCCGTTATAATATTGTTAAATTTTGTTGCAGAATTATTAAGTTCAAATTAACTTTAATAGCGTTTGAAGTAGTAACTAAACCCTTTAGTGTTAAATTATTTCAGTTCAATTTATTATTCTTTTTGTAAATTAATACTTTTCTTGAATTAAATAAATTCATTATTTAAATAGTAATAACGTTAAATTTTTTGTTTTATCTTCATTTTTATTTTTAACCCTTTATTGTTAAATCACTTCAGTTCAATTTATTATTTCTTTCTATGAATCAATATTTTCTTTGAATCAAATACCTTCATTATTTAATTTCAGTAACGTTAAAATTATTGTATTATCTTTAATTTCATTTTTGAATTTTTATCAGTAAATTCTTGTTATCAAATCTCAATTATATTATTTTGCGTAAGTCATTTTACTTTGTTTTTAATTAATCATTAATTAATTATAATAATGTTTTACCTTAATTCATTTAAATTTCTTTTCGATGCTTTATAACTTATATGAATTAAAACAATTTGAATTTCTTTAACAACATTTAATCATTTTAACTTCAAATTAAATTAGTAACTTCCCTTTTTAATAATTATTTTTAGGATGATGACTTTATCTAGGTAGATTAGTACTACTATCTTAATTTTGTTATCATGTCCTATGTTTAATAAGGATGAGTAGCAAAAGGAAAAAATAGGTAACCCTACAAAATTATTGGAATCGTTTTTCCAGTAATTAAGTAGAAACAACTTTTAAGTTGAAATAAATATTGGCGTTTGGCCATATGCAATTGACTCTGACTAGTAGGATCTGAACTACAAAAAGAAGTTAATTAAATTTCATATCAATTATAATTCTCGAAGTTAAGATTTATCGAAAACATTTTATTGTCTTTACGATTTATCAACAAACATCAATATTTGAGAATTTTTATGGAACTGGTCCATGTAAATATGAATATCTTTAAGTCATTTTAAATAATAAATTTAAAAATGAACAATTATCGGATTACATAAAATACGTATACAATAATTGTCCTGTCTGAGGTCAAGTATTACAAATTATGTAACTTTAATCGATCTGTTATCCAGCATATTTTATTTTTATGTGCTCATTTGTTAATATTATCAAATTATAGCTATGTTGACTTATTAAATATATTATTCTAATATAGTAAATTCGTTAAGATGTAGGAAGTAATAAACCTTTTGATAATAACTTATACCTTTAAAAAGGAAAACTTGAACATTTTAAGTAATTCTAAACAACCACTTACGTATGGCCCTGAACTTTCTTTGAATGTCGAGTATTTTATTTATTTTAGGTTTCTAAAAAATTTTATAACAACATTATTATCAGCTTTCCTTATTTCAATAAAGAACAATATGAATTTCATTAAGATTTAGGAATTAATACACCTTAATAATACTACACTGGTATCTAATAGAAGAAAAATCTCTAACAGAATTAAGTATTCTAAACACCCACATATGTATGGCTCTGAATTGTCTTAAATTTGTAGAGTATGATTATTTAATTTAGATCTTTTAATCTTTTTAACATCATTGTTATTGGCATTCCTCAGCTCAATAAGAAGAGTTAGGAATTTATTAAACATCTTTTATTAACATCTTGGTTATGGCCCAAATAAATTATTTTGGCAATTATTCAGTTGCTGTTAAATAAATAAGGAATCAGAATTACGTCTGGTAATGCGTATTCCAGTTTAAATCCCTTAGTGCTTCCAAGACATGTGTTTGGCTGTTAAGGAATTACAAAGTTACTTGAGAGAACTTATTGACGACGGGTTTTTAAACAATCATTATCTTTGCCTATACCAATTTGCCGATTACTTTAAGATTTAGTTAGTATAGTAAGTTAAGTTCCTTAATTAACAATTTTTTTTGAAATTTAGGTCAACAATAGTTTAATAATTATAACAATAGTTATATATTATAGTTATGGTTAGTTTTTAAAAATATAACAACTAATGATAATAATATATTTTATCTAAAAGATAACAGAAATATCGATGATTAACTTCAAATGATTAGCATCGCGTATCGATAGAATATCGCTAGCAATCTAATAATATCTTATACCGATAAGTCTCGAGCAAAATCTTATCTTGCCGTCACTTATCTTGATATTTTCTTTTCGAATCATTCCGAATAAAATAAGAATATTTTATTCCACATAATAATATGGTAGTCTTTGGTCGCAACCCCAATAATGTTTAATCGCTCCTTGATTTACTTTACCATTGATTATGGATTGATCACCTATAGTCGGTAAATGTAATGTTGTTTTGTTGATAGGCTCATTTCACTTTTTAATATTTTAATTTTATCATTTTTTTTTAAAATTTTTATTCTTAATAATTAATCAATTTAACGTAGTTATTCCTTGAAAACTTATAAAATTTTTGTATTTTGATATCATAAATTTTAGCATTTTAAATTTGTTTGTTTAATTAATAAATAATCAATCTAACGTAGTTGTCACTTGAAAGCCTATCTAATTTTGTATTTTGTTGTCTTAATTTTTAGAGTTTTGAATTTGTTTTGTCTAATTAATAATTAATGTCGAGTATATTATTACTTTTACTTTTGTCTGAAATAAATTAAGTTTATATTATTTAACTTTAACGTCACGCGTGAATATGTTAAAAAATTTTTATTGAATTAACTATAACGTCCCGTGTTGTAAGATTGAACATTATGTCCTTTTTTCTTTTCTTGTGTATTGTTGAATTTATTAAATGTCGTAATTTACGAAGTTATCTAAATTAATAATTATTTTAACTATAAAAATTTAAAAATTCCCTTAGCTTAAAATTAGCTTAACTTTAGCTTAAAATTAGCTTAACATTAGCTTAAAATTAGCTAGTATCTAATTTTGTGTTATGAAAGACCATTGTGACTAAAACTAAACCTGCCATATTCTACGAAAAAGAGCTCTATAAATATTAAATAATTTAAATGCAACGCATTAAATTTTAGGCGTCTGGCCAATAACAATTTAGGCGTCTGGCCCATAATAATATTTTCATAATCCCCATTCAGGAGTGGCGGATATGAAGTAAGTTTCCATATCTTCTGAAATATTCAATACCGGAAATTGAATATTGTAAATTTGATTCTTCACATCAGGTTAGGTTGGGAAAATTTGAATAGGATGCTTCCTTATAATTTATTGGGACAAATAATGGCAAGACGACTCGGACTCTTGATATTACTCTGTAATTTTATTTGGTTGAATTTCCTTTACAGGACCGAACTTCCTAATTTTGATGCAACGGATTATTTTTGATAATTTATTATCTGAAGTAATACACTTCGAAACTTTTCTAGAAAATCCCTTTATTAATTTTTAATTTTAGGTTAGGTAGGGCAAAACCCAGCTTTTGGTCCCGTTAGTCTTCTCTTGATTTTATTAAATATTTTCTAGATACAAGACGAAGTTAACATAGTTTGATTTTGGATTATTCACTAATTTAATGTAAATATGATTTTAAACCTCGGATGTTGGAAGGAGAACTTGGGTTGATTTCAAGACTTTATTGGGATTAGAGCGCTCGGTTGACGCGGATACCGAATGTCACTCTGTAATTGTTTTGTTTATTAAATCTACAGGTCCGAACTCTGAATTTTGAGGCACCTTTTTATTTTAATAAGTTGGTGACTGTGAATAATACACTTTGTATTCTTAGGGAAATCCCTTTAGTAAATTATTTTTGATTAATTAGGTAGGGCGAAACATAGATTTTGATCCCGTTAGTTTTCATGATATTTTCTAAATATTTGTCTGAACATAATATGAAGTTAATTAGTTTTTTATTTCATTTAAATTACAAAGATTAAGATCTTGAGGATTAATTAGAATGGTTTGTAAATATGATGACCTTTTGTAAATTCTTATGGAATATTTCATGTTCTAAAGCGCATGCACCTGTAGGATCATAGCGGTTCTGAATCCCGTGCAGGAACTGTCTACCTCCTCGTACATTGTTAATTAGTCCATGTTAAGAACTCGAATAATTTTTATGAATAATTAATCTTCAAGCCTGTAAATATGATGGCATGATTTTTACCCTGTGCAGTGTTGTAAATATGATTACACTTTTCAAGTTTTTTTATAAACTTTCTTTTACGTGCTGTAAATATGATTGCACCAATATTTTTCTGGCTTCATTTCTTGATTTTAGGGTCAGAATATCCCAAATCAAGTGGCGCCTAACATATATTTCCTGAATCAATCCTTTGGTTCAGAAGAACAATAAGATCTTGTTATCATTTTCGAGCTAGTCCCTCCGTGAATATCTCAAGAAACTATCCTTTCCTATTCCAATTCCTTTTGTTTCCTTTACAATCCTTTTCCTATTTATATTGTGACTGAATAAATAATTAATTTTGGTTTTGTGAAACATTTTCTGTATGTTTCTAACTTTACTATTATTTTACTACGACTATTACGCATTTTTTTTTGTTTTTTTTTATAACTTTAAAGGGAATTGTTACGATTAACACGCTTCTTAAAAATTGCGTCTTTAAAAAATAATATAATTTTACTTATTCAATTTTATAAAATAAATAAAACTTAAATATTACTTATTCGATTCGTTGGTAAATTACTAAATGTGTTTAAATAAAGAACGTCTGGGAATTTGTTATTGTATAAAATTAACCATAAAATTCTTTTATGTTTAAATTAGTCAATTTTGCATTTTTAAGCATCAATGCTCGAGCCTACAGGCTGGTTTAATATTTTTTCTTAGAAATTCTTTGTTCACTTGCATCCTTGTAAAACTTAATCTTATTGGGACACGTCGAACAGGTCATTCTGGACAACCAATTAGAAAGAGTCATTCAAAAGAATAATTCAAAGGAAGGGTACATTTCTACAATGTGAACTCACTCGTACATTAGGTTTCACCTAAGTAAGAAGTCTTTTTGTCGTGATAAAATAATTTTATTTTCAATAATTTTTACTAAGTTCAAAAATGTCTTCAGTTAATCAAAAATATTACCAATTTAAAGGTAAATGCCGTTATCATCTACATTGTCTAGTAATTGAATTCTACCGACATTTAAAGTGTAATTATTTGTAAAACAATTTATAAATAGTGTTGTTAAATAATTTTAAAGTTTAACTATAATAATTTGGTGATCAAGATTTAATAATAAGTGTTAATGAGAACTTATGGTTATGGAAATTCCGTCATCATGGTACAACAAATGGATTCATCGAGGAAGCGTTTACATCAATTTACATCGAAGTGCGTTAAGTGATTTTGCGTAAATTAGCCTTGGTACGTACCATTATTAAACTAATTTAATTGTCTTCTACTGTCGTAAGCATAGATTTCTGGTTATAATAATTAATTACAAAAGTAATCTAAGCTTACCAATGTTATATTGTGTTAGTTTAAGTATTTTTTATGTCCAGTTTATTATTATAATTTATTTACTTTAAAAGTAAAGGATTAATTCTGTATTGATTTCCGTCATTATTCATGCTATCTAATTATTTTAATTATTTCATATTATAATGTTAAATTTGAAGCAATTGGTTTTATTTCTAATATGATTCCACCTAACCTTTATAAGCAAGGTAAGTTGTTCCAAAGTAAACGTAAACTCCGACTTTGAGGAAAAGATTTCATTGCGGCCCTGATTGAGCTAGTTAAGGGTTGGTCATAACACTATATATTATAATTTTTTTATCTAATTCTGATTGATTTAATTTCTGTCTTTTCAACTTTTAATATAAAAGAAAAGCAGGGTAAGTATTCTCACTTAAATGCTAACTCCGGCCTTAAGATAAGATTTCATGCAGAGCTAGCTGGTCTGAGTTTTAAAAAGAGCGAAATCGCAACAATGTCGCCCGCAAGTGGAGCATTTAATTAAGAATAGCTTTCTGTAAAAATTAAATCAATCAGAGATGGAGGTTAAATTACGAATCGTATTGGTAAATAACAAACTCTTAACTACAAAATTCTTTAGTAAAAAATGGGAAGAAAATGTTAGCGATATTAAAAAATCTTTAACAGAATTTAATAAAATATTAAAAAACAATTTAACGTATGAAATTATCGAAATTTCGAAATCAAAAATTAGTTGCATATCAAATAAAATAAGCAATAACGATACAAAAGGTTTTTTGGCTAAAGAAATAAAAATAGAGGAAAATTATAATGAATAAATACCTACACATAAATGGAAATTAGATTCATTTTAGGGAATCAACGGTAGGATTTCTGGTCAAATACGATTTTTGATTTTTAAATAACAGCATAACTTTTACTTTTATGTCTCTATACCTTAATTTGGTGTATTTTGATAAAAATATTTTATATGAGTATAACGACTTCATTTTTGTATAACTATTTTAAAAATTCCTTAAATATTCAAACTTTTTGCTAGCTAAATGTTTAACGTTGATTAAACAAATGAAGTAACAATTTGTTTTAATGTTATCTGATTGGAAAGTAAGATCGGAAAAAATATTATTTTTGATGTACAAAAATAATGTCAATATAATTTTTGATTTTAAATCAAAATTAATTATGAAGAGAATATTGATTACTGATTTTGATAAAGTAATGAGATGTTGGGTGAGATTGAAAAGACCAAATAATCCCAATTATGACTGATTAAAATCCTGATTATGACTACTCCTGTTTCTTGAGAAAAATATCGAAATGCTTCCTCAGTAATTTCGAATCTATTAATACCGTTGTAAATATTGATAAAAAAAGCTTTTTGTATAAATTATTTTAATTAGCGCTTTTTATGAAAACATTGTCGTAGACAAATGTTTATTATGACTAACATTATTACGAACTTTTCTTCAAAATTTGAGTTAAACTATTTTTTTGTTTTTAATGATTAATTTGTAATATTTAAGAAAAACTTAAATCTTCCAAAAATCAATTTGAAATTATCTAATCCTTTAAAATTATTATTGACGTTTACTATGTGAGTATCCTTGGAAATTTTAAGTCATCTATTTTCTTTTGTCATAAAATATTATTTTGAATATTATTTATTATTATAATAACGTAGCTAAGCTTCCTAAAATTAAATTGAGAAATTATCAAATCTTTTAAAGTATATTAAAGTTTAATTTTGATCGTCCCTTAACAAATTAAAGTAAAAAAAAAAAATTTATTTTCTGTGTAATCAAGTAATGTAATATAAATTACTATCTAATTAATTGTCGGAAATTTTATTAAACAAATTTTGATTTCTTGTGTAAAAAAAATATTTAAGTCAAATTAACGTGTAACATAATAGCTATTTTATTTTTTCTTGTAAAACTGGATCGTAAACGAATGGGTTTTGAGGGAGTCGGCGCTTTCGAGCAAATTTGTTTAGGTATGAGGTCATATTATCCTTTTGTTTAGGAATGAGACGAACTCAGAAGTTTTAACTGATAAATAATAACTACTAAATTAAATTTTTTTAGGAAAATATAAATTAATTTTGTATAGAACTTTTTAATAACCCCGTGTAGTAACGAATTACATTTTTTATTCTTAAACATATGTTTCTTTATGTCTTATCAATTATAAATTTTAAATTAGATAAATTTTGCTTCTTTGAAAATCATTAATAATTACCTTGATCAAGTAATTAACTTAAAATAATAAATCAATTCTGTTAGTGAAAATTATAAAAACTAAAATCTCTTTCATTAAAATTAATAATTAACTTATATTTTTAACTTGTTTAGTAACCCTGTTTTATACTTGCGAGAAGCAACTTGTTTGGTGACCCTTGTTTCTAAGAGACGATGATATCATAGGTATCGAACCCTCGAGTTCATAACTTAATAGTGTAATTCTTTTTAATAATTAACTCATAACGTATTCGAATATTTTTAAGAAAAGTAAATTTCTTAGTCCCTATTTTAAAAATTATTTTAAATAGCTTTATCAAATATATTTTAAATATCAGAAACTTAGTTTTGAAGATTGTGTTTTTAAATTTCGTAAACATGTAAAGTTAACGTAATTTTTTGTTTTTGCGAATTTTTGGAATTCTAATTATTTAGATTAAAATTATTTTTGAAAATAATTTCGAATGTTAAGAAAACCATTGCTTCACTTATAAATTCGTAGATGTTTTTACATTAAATGTACATGTAAACGTACAATGTACTAATTATTTAACTATGAGTGGGTCGTTAATTTATATTAGATATCCATTTTAAATCCTTTTAGCTTTTCGTATTTTTATTTGCGGTCATAACGTAATTAATTTTTAAGTAAGTAAAACCCAATTCTTTTAATTTTGGATAAAGTTAGTTTCGTTAATTAAAAAACTAAATTCTTTTACTTTCTGAAAATCTAATTTTTGAACATCTCTTTAAATTTTGATTTTCCAAATTACGTATATTTGAATTAATTCTCTTACATAAAAGTTTATAGATTAACGTCCTTTTATAGATTTTTATTTTTGTTTTTATTGTAGTATAGTAATTTAAATCCTCCCTTGTATAGGAATTTCATGTAGAGATTTTGTCTAGTAATTACTCCTTAGATTTTTATTGTAGATTTTTACGTATTATCAAGTAATTTAGTATTTCCCTAATAAATAATAAAGTATAGATTTTTTGTTTTTGCATGTAATCTTTTAGATTAAATTTTTCCTTGTGTATAAAATTAACTTAGGTTGTCTAATAATTATCAATTATAGATTGACATTTTTATTTTAAGTACGGTCAAGTATTTTAGAAACTCCCTGTAAATAAAGTAAAGTTACCTTGACTATAAATTATTACTTATAGATTTTTATTTTTTGTTTTAGGTATAATTGAGTTAATTAAATTTCTTCTCTGTATATAAATTAAATTAGGCTATCTAATTATTATCATTAATAGATTTTTATTTTGTGTAACCATACTCTTTAGTAAGTAATTTCTTTTAGTGTAAAAAATAACCTCGTTAGCTAATTTTAGGATTTTATCGCGTAAGAATTTTGCTTAAATTATTAAATTAAGTCATTTATAATTATTCCCTGTAAATAATAAATCTTAAATAAGATTTTCGTTAATTCATTTTAGATCAAGAAATATTATTAAGTATTTAACGTAAATTATTTTTAAGTTGTTTTAAAGCTTTCCGTAATATTAAGTTTTATAGTTTTTAAGAATATGTGATTACGTCATTAATTATCGAGACGTCGATAACTAAAGAACAATGACCAACTTATTCCTTACAGGCTACCTCATCAAGTCCGTGAATAACACCAGAGGTGTTCGTTTCATTTATTTTTAGATCTGAAAGTTATACATTACAACTTATTCTGCAATAAATAATATCATTCTAGCTTTTAAAATGGAATTTTATTTAAAAATTATATTTTCTTTTCTAAAATAAAGTAAATTAACTATCAATTATTTAGTCATTTTGGAAACTAGCATTGAATTAAATTTTAATTTTTTCGTTTGATCATTTTTACTGATTAATTTATCATTGGTGTAGGACCTTAACTTTTCAAGTTCAAGGTGAACTTTGTTGTCGTTTCACATTCTTTAGTAATATAATTAGAACATTTTAATTTTATTTTTGCATACATAAATTAGTATCTTTATTATTATTTTTGAATTTAATTATAAAAAAAAAAAAATTTTATTTATAACTTAGTGTTATGTTTTGAATTACTTAACTGATTTCTATAATAAAATAATACGTACCTTATTGCGTTGATGGATTTATTTTAATTGTATTTCTGTTCTACCAGAGCTCGGTAAAAATTTGAAAAATTATTAGAAGTCCAGTTATGAAATAAAACTTCGATTATCTTTTATACGATTATTTAATGAATATCGAACTAATGCCGTTATAGTATTGTTAAATTTTGTTTGCAGAATTATTAAGTTCAAATTAACTTTAATAGCGTTTGAAATAGTAACTAAACCCTTTAGTGTTAAATTATTTCAGTTCAATTTATTATCCTTTTTGTAAATTAATACTTTTCTTGAATTAAATAAATTCATTATGTAAATTGTAATAACGTTAAATTTTTGTTTTATCTTCATTTTTATTTTTAACCCTTCATTGTTAAATCACTTCAGTTCAATTTATTATTTCTTTTTATCAATCAATATTTTCTTTGAATCAAATACATTCATTATTTAATTTTAGTAACGTTAAAATTATTGTATTATCTTCAATTTCATTTTTGAATTTTTATAAGTAATTTCTTGTTTATCAAATCTCAATTATATTATTTTGCGTAAGTCACTTTACTTTGTTTTTAATTAATCATTAATTAATTATAATAATGTTTTACCTTAATTCATTTAAATTTCTTTTCGACGTTTTATAACTTATATGAATTAAAACAATTTGAATTTCTTTAACAACATTTAATCATTTTAACTTCAAATTAAATTAGTAACTTCCCTTTTTATAATCATTTTTATTAGAATGATGACTTTATCTAGGTAGATTAGTACTACTATCTTAATTTTGTTATCATGTCCTATGGTTAATAAGGATGAGTAGCAGAAGGAAAAAATAGGTAACCCTACAAAATTATTGGAATCGTTTTTCCAGTAATTAAGTAGATACAACTTTTAAGTTGAAATTAATATTGGCGGTTGGCCATATGTAATTGACTCTTTGACAGGTAGGATCTGAACTACAAAAAGAAGTTAATTAAATTTCATATCAATTATAATTCTCGAAGTTAAGATTTATCGAAAACATTTTATTGTCTTTACGATTTATCAACAAACATCAATATTTGAGAATTTTTATGGAACTGGTCCATGTAAATATGAATATCTTTAAGTCATTTTAAATAATAAATTTAAAAATGAACAATTATCGGATTACATAAAATACGTATACAATAATTGTCCTGTCTGAGGTCAAGTATTACGAATTATGTAACTTTAATCGATCTGTTATCAAGCATATTTTATTTTTATGTGCTCATTTAATAATATTATAGAGCTATGTTGACTTATTAATTATATTATTTTAATATAGTAAATTCGTTAAGATGTAGGAAGTAATAAACCTTTTGATAATAACTTATGCCTTTATAAAGAGAATATCGAACATTTTAAGTGATTCTAAACAACCACTTACGTATGGCCCTGAACTTTCTTTGAATGTCGAGTATTATTATTTATTTTAGGTTTCTAAAAATTTTATAACAACATTATTATCAGCTTCCCTCATTTCAATAAAGAACAATATGAATTTCATTAAGATTTAGGAATTAATACACCTTAATAATACTACACTTGTATCTAATAGAAAAAAAAATCTCTAACAGAATTAAGTATTCTAAACACCCACATATGTATGGCTCTGAATTGTCTTAAATTTGTAGAGTATGATTATTTAATTTAGATCTCTTAATCTTTTTAACATCATTGTTATCGGCTTTCCTCAGCTCAATAAGAAGAGTTAGGAATTTATTAAACATCTTTTATTAACATCTTGGTTAAGGCCCAAATAAAATTATTTTGGCAATTATTCAGTTGCTGTTAAATAAATAAGGAATCAGAATTACGTCTGGTAATGCGTATTCCAGTTTAAAATCCCTTAGTGCTTCCAAGACATGTGTTTGGCTGTTAAGGAATTACAAAGTTACTTGAGAGAACTTATTGACGACGGGTTTTTAAACAATCATTATCTTTGCCTATACCATTTTGCCGATTACTTTAAGATTTAGTTGGTATAGTAAGTTAAGTTCCTAAATCAACAATTTTTTAAATGTAGGTCAACAATAGTTTAATAATTATAACAATAGTTATATATTATAGTTAATCGTTAAAATATAACAACTAACGATAATAATATATTTTATCTAAAAGATAACAGAATTATCGATGATTAACTTCAAATGATTAGCATCGCGTATCGATTAAATATCGCTAGCAATCTAACAATATCTTATACCGATAAGTCTCGAGCAAAAATCTTATCTTGCCGTCTCTTATCTTAATATTTTCTTTTCGAATCATTCCGAATAAAATAAGAATATTTTATTCCACATAATAATATGGTAGTCTTTGGTCGCAACCCCAATAATGTTTAATCGCTCCTTGATTTACTTTACCATTGATTATGGATTGATCACCTATAGTCGGTAAATGTAATGTTGTTTTGTTGATAGGCTCATTTCACTTTTAATATTTTAATTTTATCATTTTTTAAAATTTTTATTCTTAATAATTAATCAATTTAACGTAGTTATTCCTTGAAAACTTATAAAATTTTGGTATTTTGATATCATAAATTTTAGCATTTTAAATTTGTTTGTCTAATTAATAAATAATCAATCTATTTAACGTAGTTGTCACTTGAAAGCCTATCTGATTTTGTATTTTGTTGTCTTCATTTTTAGAGTTTTGAATTTGTTTTGTCTAATTAATAATTAATGTCGAGTATATTATTACTTTTACTTTTGTCTTAAATAAATTAAGTTTATATTATTTAACTTTAACGTCACGCGTGAATATGTTAAAAAAAAAAAAAAATTTTTTTGAATTAACTATAACGTCCCGTGTTGTAAGATTGAACATTATGTCCTTTTTCTTTTCTTGTGTATTGTTGAATTTATTAAATGTCGTAATTTACGAAGTTATCTAAATTAATAATTATTTTAACTATAAAAAATTTAAAATTCCCTTAGCTTAAAATTAGCTTAACCTTAGCTTAAAATTAGCTTAACTTCAGCTTAAAATTAGCTAGTATCTAATTTTGTGTTATTGAAAGACCATTGCGACTAGAACTAAACCTGCCATATTCTACGAAAAAGAGCTCTATAAATATTAAATATTTTAAATGCATCGCATTAAATTTAAGGCGTCTGGCCAATAACAATTTAGGCGTCTGGCCCATAATAATATTTTCATAATCCCCATTCAGGAGTGGCGGATATGAAGTAAGTTTCCATATCTTCTGAAATATTCAATACCGGAAATTGAATATTGTAAATTTGATTCTTCACATCAGGTTAGGTTGGGAAAATTTGAATAGGATGCTTCCTTATAATTTATTGGGACAAATAATGGCAAGACGACTCGGACTCTTGATATTACTCTGTAATTTTATTTGGTTGAATTTCCTTTACAGGACCGAACTTCCTAATTTTGATGCAACGGATTATTTTTGATAATTTATTATCTGAAGTAATACACTTCGAAACTTTTCTAGAAAATCCCTTTATTAATTTTTAATTTTAGGTTAGGTAGGGCAAAACCCAGCTTTTGGTCCCGTTAGTCTTCTCTTGATTTTATTAAATATTTTCTAGATACAAGACGAAGTTAACATAGTTTGATTTTGGATTATTCACTAATTTAATGTAAATATGATTTTAAACCTCGGATGTTGGAAGGAGAACTTGGGTTGATTTCAAGACTTTATTGGGATTAGAGCGCTCGGTTGACGCGGATACCGAATGTCACTCTGTAATTGTTTTGTTTATTAAATCTACAGGTCCGAACTCTGAATTTTGAGGCACCTTTTTATTTTAATAAGTTGGTGACTGTGAATAATACACTTTGTATTCTTAGGGAAATCCCTTTAGTAAATTATTTTTGATTAATTAGGTAGGGCAAAACTAGATTTTGATCCCGTTAGTTTTCATGATATTTTCTAAATATTTGTCTGAACATAATATGAAGTTAATTAGTTTTTTATTTCATTTAAATTACAAAGATTAAGATCTTGAGGATTAATTAGAATGGTTTGTAAATATGATGACCTTTTGTAAATTCTTATGGAATATTTCATGTTCTAAAGCGCATGCACCTGTAGGATCATAGCGGTTCTGAATCCCGTGCAGGAACTATCTACCTTCTCGTACATTGTTAATTAGTCCATGTTAAGAACTCTAATAATTTTTATGAATAATTGATCTTTAAGCCTGTAAATATGATGACCTGATTTTTACCCTGTGCAGTGTTGTAGATATGATTACACTTTTCAAGTTTTTTTATAAACTTTCTTTTACGTGCTGTAAATATGATTGCACCAATACTTTCTGGCTTCATTTCTTGATTTTAGGGTCAGAATATTCCAAATCAAGTGGCGCCTAACATATATTTCCTGAATCAATCCTTTGGTTCAGAAGAACAATAAGATCTTGTTATCATTTTCGAGCTAGTCCCTCCGTGAATATCTCAAGAAACTATCCTTTCCTATTCCAATTCCTTTTGTTTCCTTTGCAATCCTTTTCCTACTTATATTGTGACTAAATAAATAATTAATTTTGGTTTTACGAAACATTTTCTGTATGTTTCTAACTTCACTATTATTTTACTACGACTATTACGCATTTTTTTTTGTTTTTTTATAACTTTAAAGGGAATTGTTACGATTAACACGCTTTTAAAAAAATTACGCCTTTAAAAATAATATAATTTTACTTATTCAATTTTATAAAATAAATAAAACTTAAATATTACTTATTCGATTCGTTGGTAAATTACTAAATATGTTTAAATAAAGAACGTCTGGGAATTTGTTATTGTATAAAAATAACCATAAAATTCTTTATGTTTAAATTAGTCAATTTTGCAACTTTAAATCTAAATGCTAGAGCCTACAGACTGGTATCATATTTTTCTTAGACTTTCATTGTTACTTGCATCCTGGTAAAACTTAATCTTATTGGTACACGACTAACAGGTCACTCTGAATAACCAATTAGAAACAGTTATTCAAAAGATAAACCGAAAGGAAGGGTACATTTCTAAAACGTGAACACACTTGTCTTCTGGCTTTGGTTCAGTAAAGAAGTCATTATGTTACGAAATGAATTAGTTAACTTATCGCTAACACTTTTAATCTGCCTTAAAATAATAATGAGTGTCAACTCAATTATCGTATAAACTAAGATAGTTATTTATCAAAAATCTATTCGAATATTTCGTTTGTGAATTCTACAATTATTAAAAATGTATCTAATTTTAAGAAGTTACGAAATAAATTTGGTGAACTCTTTAAACAGTGAATTATAAAATACAGTGTCCTTAAAAATATGGATAAATGTATCGCCGAATTGGAATTTCATGGATTTTGGACCACGTACCATCAATAATTAAAGAAAGTAAATGGATTGGGAAATCAACCAACTTTGACAACAAAATGCGCACAATGAGTGAATTCGTATTTATAATAAACTTTTGGGTACGTACCTATCACAATTATAATTTATCGAATTTCTATTTGGTAAACTTTGATTACTGGTTTAATTCCTTTAGTTTTTGATTAAATATGATCTTTTAATAATTTTGTCACATTTACCGTAATCACAGTTTATTTGTGTATTTATGTTTTTTAGAATAAGTTTTTGTGTATTAATTATGATAGATGTTACTCCGACTTTTAAATTACGAGTCAAGATTTGTGATCCATTTTGGCTTTTGTAATATTAAAAATGTATCGTTCAATTAAGTTATTTCTATATATTATAATTTTTTTATCTAATTCTGATTGATTTAATTTCTGTCTTTTCAACTTTTAATATAAAAGAAAAGCAGGGTAAGTATTCTCACTTAAATGCTAACTCCGGCCTTAAGATAAGATTTCATGCAGAGCTAGCTGGTCTGAGTTTTAAAAAGAGCGAAATCGCAACAATATTTCGAGCAAAAATCTAAATTCTGATATATACAAAATGTTCTATGGACTGTTATCTTTATTTTAAAACTTCAATTTCAAAATTTAATTACATATTAACGTCTGCTCAAGCGCTCCCGTTTTTGTATGTAAAAATTTAAATTCCGACATATTTCTTCTAATCCTAGCACTAGAAGATAATTTCCTGAAAAAATCGGTAATATTAAACCAGAACTTTAGTTCAGATTCCGTAAAAACACTAAAAACGCCACAATTAACATTGCATCAATTATGGGCTAGATCGCCACCTTAAGTTTTTTCTTGGTTTCGGTTAGCACCATTATGTCAATATTTCGCCGAGTCATAATATCATCTAGTTCTATAATTTAATTATATACCTCTTTGAGAATCACTGGCTTGCCTACTTTTATTTTAAGGATGTGGCTATTTATACATACAATATCGTCTGCTTACAGCGAAAACATGCTAACTGACAAAAACATAGTTTTGAGATATAGTGATTTGAAAGTTTGACGTTTAATAACTGAGTAGTTATGATATGTATTCTGTTATAATTAATTTCTAAGAAGGATTATAGTGTTAGCAATGTAATAATACTTTAAATTAAGGTGTAACATAATAAAAAATAGTGAAAATCTAGATAATTCAAGATGTAATTGGCTATTTATACATACAGTATGTATACGGAATTGACTATCTATAGATACAGTATGTATATGCAACTGGCTACTTATACATAATTATAGTATGTATACAAGTTAGCAACGAATTTGTAAATCTGTACAAGTTTCTATAGGAATAAAAGATAAATATGTATCACTTGAGGAACAATTCCTTAAAAATTGGGATAACTGTAAAGAAATGTGGGTAAATACTGTATGTATAATCTCTGGCGGCAGCTGTGTTTTGTGTGGTCTTCCAGCAGTCGGTTGTATGTCGTGTTGTATGAAGACGCCTCTCGAATGTTATTTCGGTAGGAAAAATGTTAAGGTTCTTCGTTTCAATTAAAAAACACTTTGAAATCACAAGAACAGAATTACAAGAGAACTTGAAGTGATCTGCTTGGTGGTCAGGATGCAACTTGGTCTTAAAAAACAGGGCTTACAAAAGTTATGAGACGG
Source organism: Rhagonycha lutea (assembly GCA_958510855.1). Taxonomy (NCBI): domain Eukaryota; kingdom Metazoa; phylum Arthropoda; class Insecta; order Coleoptera; family Cantharidae; genus Rhagonycha; species Rhagonycha lutea. Next base: position 18,945,528 of record OY294042.1, read on the forward strand.
TCATTGCCTTGAAGATAACGCAGTTTGATGCGAATATGGGGCACCGGGTTCAAACCTGGGGAGAGTCAAACTTTTTTATGAGTGCTTCGGAAGGCACGTTAAGCCGGTGGTCCCCTGGGTTAGTGAATTGCCACCATTAACATAATATACCAAGATACAGGCACATCTGAAGGCAAGTCTTGCAAGGTACCTGATGGATGTAAAATATTTATATGCTCCACTACTCTCATGTTCAAAAAGAAAAATTCTATTTCTTACATTATTTTCTATTACTTTTAATTCCTCTACATATTTTTAATTATCGTCAGTGCCGCATTAAATTTTTCCCTATTGGATAACAAAAAGTAAAATACAAAATCAAAAATAATATATTTATTTTACTTTATTGGTAGTTTAAATTGATTACTTTATTGAACAACATGGTAAATGAACTTTAACAAATAAAACTATAATTTTTTTTAATAAAAATATAGTGTAGTTATAGGCAAATTTCAATTTTAATAATAGCGCATACAGTCAGTATGTATGAATAGCCAATTGCGTATACATACTGTATATGAGACACTTTGCAAGTAGGACCACCAAGTGCTGCAAATGCGACGTTGCCAAATGTAACTTCACGGATTGTAAGTATAGGAGGTAATGGTTATATACTTTTATAACTAAAAAGGTGCGCTGTAAACCTATCTAAAGATTTTGACAGCTGTCAAAATTACATTTGGTTTTGGTATTCTTATTTTTCTACAAGTACAAAACAGAAATAAATGCGCATGCTTGGAATAATGGTAAAAAATAAAAGAAAATTTACATTTTTAATGCATTCGAAATTATTAAGAACGTAATTTTATATCTTTTATTAGTTGTTATCACATCTTTTGTAACATCCTTTTAAATAAATTAATATAATATATATTACTTATTAAATAGTTTAGTTTCAAATGAATATTTTTAAACAGAATTCTGCGCCATCTAATATAATAGTTAAGAACACATACCCTTAAGAGCTCGCCATCTTGACTCCTAGAGATATGTGTCCTAACCATCGATCTTATATTACACAATATAATAATATAAGATCGATGGCCCTAATCTTCTAAGTCGCTGATCTATAGTTAATCAATTAAGGTTACATTTCATTAGTTTCCTTTATGCAAACTAAAGCAACAGTCAATAATAAAATATCGATAAAAGTTAAATTCCATTATACAGTTCTCTGTATGAAAAGTAAAACACGAAGGTCAATAATAATAAAAAATCAATAACAGTGAAATTCCATTGCAATTCTCTGTATGAAAAGTGAAAATCAATAACAATAAAGTAGTAAAAGTGAAAGTGAGTTACAGTTCTCTGTATGAAAACTAAAACATGCTAATCAATAATAATAGTTCAATAAGTTTCATTACAGTAATCTGTAAGAAAATTACAATTAAGAAGTTTTATAAAGATAACTACAGTGTAATTAAATTTTATTGATATTTATTGTAAAAAATTTTTTAAATAATTTAATTAAAAAGAATTCGATAAATATTTTTTTTTATAAAGCATTGATTTTTATATGGGAAGAAAACTTTAAATAAACTTGTGCGGCCATTTTCACATTATCTGTGAGGTGAGTGTGTGGCCGAGTCGTTAACTTGATACTTTGGAATTATTGTTAAAGTGTATATCCCCTGAAGATTCAAAAAGAAATAATTTGGGGATTGTATAAACTATGGGTCTCCAAACAGTTTTGCTCGCGGACCATATTAACTCCTCCACTAAGTCCTGCGGGCCGGGTCGCGATACCAACATAATGGACCCCCTACTCCTCTTTTACATTTTGTGAGTATAGTTTCTTAGCAGAGCCAGATGTACCAATTTTAAATTTCTTTATTACTAAGGCCCGGATTTTTAGGCACTGAAAATTGCCAAAATAGGCAGGCAATTAGGCATCAAAAAATTAGATTATAGGCACTAATAGGCAGTCAAAAAGAATAATTAAATAATTAATTTAAAGAAAACCTAATACCTAAAACCTAAAACTAAAACATAATAAAAAGAAAAAATAATATAAAAAAAAATAATTATTTTGTACAAAAAATAAAGTTAAACATTTATATAACAAATTAAAGCTTTTTCTAAATTTTCTAGAGTAAAAAAACTTCTCACAGATTCACCGCTCTTCATCACAAGAAGTAACGGGAGCATAATGCATACACAAAAAATGAGGTTTTTCGGGGTATTTCCTAAATAACTTAAAATTAATGATCGGCAAAGGGCCACATTGTAAAATTACCTAGTAATTTTAAAGAAAAAGTTTTTTTTATGCCATGGGAGGGGTTCACCCAAAAAAATTTTAGACCCTTTTTTTAATATCTCGCTCTCCCATGGTGGGGGGGTTGAACCTCCAAAACCCCCCTTATTTACGGCCCTGTGTCTTATTAAATTAAATTTGTACGTGGTATTCATTCAAAAATACTTACATACTTACAAATTTAGGCAAATTATAGGACAAAATCAATTAAAAAAAGCCATTTAGGCGCATTAGATGAAAAAAGGCACTAAATGTAGAAAATAGGCATTTTAGGCATATTAAAAAGTGGTTTAAAATGATCGCCAAGTCGCAAAACACATTTTGCTGCAAAAAAAATTTCAGAGCCTGTACGGAATCAAAAAAGGCAAATGCCTACAAATCCGGGCCTTATATTATTACATACAAATATTAGGTGTGAGTAGTGGTTGGAAAAACGTAAAGAAGAAGTTGGGTAGAGGTCGACAGGGGGTCCGTTTTTTTTTGAAAATTTGCTTCGCAATGGTGAATTTAGAGACTTTTCCGGTTAGAATTTATGAAATTTTTGTTTTGTTTTGGACCTCCTTTGAAGAGGCTATCCGCCTTTTGCGATCGTTTGTACTCCTAATAACTAATAATAAAACAATTGAAAAAAATTTGTGCAAACAATTTTATATTGTACCTATAGGGAAGTTGTGTTCCCTATTATTAAATAATACTATCGTCACTTAATGTTCTATTTATTAATTTTTAAATATCTACAACATGAATCTTTAATTATATTTTGACAACTACAACTGTTTATTATTTTACTTTTCGCCAACTTAATTATGTTCACTTGTTGTGATGCCCCACATACCTAACTAAAATAAACTGTGGCGGGCCGGATATCGGGCAAATCCGGCCCGCTATTGAAGGCTAAAATGAAATTGAAGCGAATCCTTACACTCGAAATACACTAAACTCTTAGAATCAAGTAAAATTGAATTCTCCTGCACAGCTCTATAGTCCAGTAATTCTCCGAACGACATAATGATAAAGTCGAAAATTAGACTACCCGGTAGGAAGAAATGGGGTCGTGTAGAAGAAAAAATTCTAAGAAGGATAGCGTTTTTTGCATCGCTCTAGCTGATGTAGAACATAGCCTAAAAAATTAAAGAAAGTCGAAAAAGCGGTTTTTTGCGATTTAAGAATAAACGAAGCATCCTACAAAAGAAAGTTAAATTAGAAAGTTGTAGGTAATGAAAAACCCTATCGAATGCGACTAGAAGAATAAAAATTCGTTATTTATTTTCCGAGAAGATCGAAGAATACCGTAAAAAATCGTTTTTTAAAAAATTTTTGTTTTCGCTGTTTTTTACAATTTTGCATTAAATTATTTTTTATTCTGGTATAAAGTTGCCTCTGTCGAGTAGAAAAAGAGCTTTTTTGAGAAATTTCAGAAAAATGAAAAATACGCGATTTATAGCACAATTACTAAAAAAAAACCTTTTGGTAAATCGGCCATTCCCCACGATCGGAATGGCCTAGAGAACCAAACGTGCGCTTAAATTCTTCGCAAAGGATGGTACTATTATATACTTTAAGAAAGAAATATTTGTAGTCACTTTCTAATCTCAAAAATAGCGAATGGATATCGTAACGTTTTTTAGGTTATGTTTTTGCGAAATTGTACCACCTTAAACAAAGCCAAATGGCTGGATGGCCAAGGATGCCGCTTTTCGTGTTCGTAGATGGAATTAACGGAACGGCTAGCTCATAGAGTTCAGTCAGCGTCGGAGATATTGGGTTACTCAAGATCTTAACGAGTATCGTAGGTACTTGTAAATGGTTTCTCTCTTTAGTAGGAATAACTCGAGTGGGCGCCAATAAAGATCATAGACAGTTATTTGTATTAATAACAGCTTTAATTTTTATAAAATAAAATGAAAAGTATGTACAAACATACGTCAGTAAAATAAAAAAGAGTCACACTTAAACGACATGAAATAATTACAAAAATTCTTATTCTATGCACTTTAAAATTAAGATTGAAAGTAATTTACAGATATTTACAAATTTTAACATTTTGGTTACTTAACGTTATTAAAAGTACGTTCTCTAAAGCATAGCCAAGATTCAAAGCTAATAAAAAGATTGAATTGTTAGTATTGAAATTTTTAACGCAGTGGCGTTCGAAATGATGAAAATCAGTTAGCAAGTAGATTTTAGAATCAACAGATGTAATATACATATATCTATAGCAAACAACTCTCAGTTTACTTACGATTTTGATGTTTATAATTGCACGATACTTGGTTGTTCGTTCGATCGCTCAGAGGTTAACCTTTGCCAATCGGTTCGTCATAGTTGATAAATATTACTAAAACAGGAATTACACAGATATAGACAAAATATAAATACAAATGCTGGTAACTAATAATTCTAATGCTTTCACTACAAACTGATCATATCGTAGCAGGTTGTTAAATCTTTTCATGGACACTTGAGATGTTGGTCGTAACAGCGGCACACTCTCGAATTCTTTCAAAGGACTTATTGCGTACTGGATTGATAGGGTTGTCGATCCCATTAGCAGATTATCACCAAAAAATGGACCATTAAATAAAAGTGGTCGTTTATTCAAAATGGCGCTAGCCGGCGTTGGTACATCGACTTCTTTAAAAATGCATAAACCGTTGCTTTAAAAATTGCTGCACGGTTACCAATATTTGCCCTTGTGTAGGAAATCACGGTGATCGTGATGAGATACTTTTCACTTTTATAACACCGTTTCGATTAAAAATTTTGTGAATTGAATTAACCACCAAAATGTTTGTTAAAACTAACTAACTCTAAAAAATAAAAATGTTTCAAAAAACAAAACGAAACTAATCAAAGAAATCAGACGAGAAGAGCCATGTAACAAATGGATTGTTACAAAATATTTTTTTGAATTCTTAGTAATTCTAAATTACTACTACTAATAGTGAAATACTATATTTCACGTATAGTAATCGATAGTCTACACTTTTTCACATATTCTTAAAAAAAGATCAGCATCGTACGACCAGGGCTGGGCAGTATCTCAAATACATGTATTTGAAATACGTATTTGAAATACATTTTGTATTTTGTAATTTGTATTTCAAATACATATTTTCAATGTATTTGTATTTTGTATTTCAAATACTCAAAACAAATGTATTTTGTATTTTTGATTTCAAATACAATTTAAAAAATACTGTACAAAATACTTTAAAATCGATAATTAATTTAATTTTGTTTTGATAACGGGTTAACATTTTGATTATGCTAATTAGCGATTTTATATCAAAAACGCACAAGTAATTAAAATTCTTTAAATTTAAAGAATTTAAGTGCTATAAATGAAATCTCCTTTCGACCATAATTTGAATGATTTCAAAAGATGCGCAATATGAAACCAATGAAATTTTTCTTTCATTCTTTCCAACCAATGAAAGACATCATTATTAATTAAATTCTAAATATAAATCGATTTACCAACATATTTAAAAAAAACAGACCTGCGCAGAGGCATATTAAAACACGTGCCAATCTGGCGAAAAATTTTTCATTTAAATTTTTTTTATATTTAAGAAATATAATTAAATACTTCAATATAATGTATTTTAAATACATATTATATTTAATAAAGAACGGCCTTTGTTTGTAAATACCTCGAAAACATGAAAATCTGAAAATGTAATGTATTTTGTATTTGAAATACTGTATCTTGTATTTGAAATACAGTATATTGTATTTTGTATTTCAAATACTCGAAACAAATGTATTTTGTATTTTGAATTTCAAATACCCAAAACGAATGTATTTTGTAATTTGTATTTCAAATACATATTTTCATGTATTTTGCCCACCCCTGCGTACGACCACTTTTCTCTGAAATAATTTATATTTTATTATCTCCAAAATCAGTCAATTGTCCAGTCAAATAAGCATTTAACCTCGTAATGAAAGATAATAAGCTGAAATTTTGCAAAAGACTTTGTTTTGATATTATAAACATTGGCCCAAAAATCTCATAAAATCTCGCGCCGGCGTCTTGAGATATTAAAGGTCAAAAGTCAATAAAATCAGTTTTTTGCAGATATCTTGTTTCGTTTACTCTAAATGACATTTTGAGTTATTACAAAAGTTGTAGAGCATAAAATTCTTTACAACGTTGGTCTTAAACAATATTTTATACAATTAACCGTTTTTGAGATAGAGCGCGATAAGTGGGAAGCGCTTGTTATAATGTAATATAGCGCGCTAGGTCATCAGCTGCGGAAACCAATACATAGTACGGTTTATGTGGTTAATTATTTACTAAAAAGATTATAATTATGAAAAACCTTAGTTATTATAGTAATTAGTAATTAATAAATAATATTTATTATAAAAAATTCGAAAATAAGTCAAATTAAAATTTTTTTTTTAAATTTCTTGGCAACTAGTTAAGTTGCGCCACTTTGACCTCGCGAAGGGTTTTGATTGATGGTTTATCCTCAACAAATTTAGTAGGTACTGTCGTAATGACATACTTCACGACCTCTCGGAAAAGTGCTTCCACAACACATCCGTGTGATTATTGTACTTAATATTTATTTAAGTAAGACATTCGTTTAATTATTTTAATAATTACCTATTATAATTTTATTTATCATCGGTGAATGGTAAATCTATTACAATACAAGTTAAAATGTCAGGAGGATCTTTTCGTTATTATTATATTAATAATCCTCGTGTTCGTCATCGTCTTCGTCTTGTTTCTCAACTTGCATTTCCAATTCAATGTCATCATCGTCCTCGATATCCGTTATATTTAGCTCTAAATATTCAAATACTTCAAGTACACTTTCTTCATCAAGATCGTTTGGATGTGATGAAGCGTTGAAGCATGATTGTCCATTACAGTGACTACAAACTTAGGAGCATTGCAACCCAACTTTTCTACATCCGCAACTCGAACCACAGCCTTTCTTGCAATTGCAAAATATTGTAGTGAGCAGTTCTTCTGGTGCTGGTGGTAATAATGTGGATGTCGGTTGCAGGGTTTTATTTTGCAATACCCATCCCCATTTTTGGGGTTCTAAATCATTCCCTAACCAAGTTTGGATCTGGCAGATCGTGAAGACACAATTGATATGCTATCGAGCTGCTGCACTTGTAGGTGGAAGAGATGATAACTGTACCGCTTTTTTGAGTCTTGTTGATTTTATAAATTGGGTAGGTATATCCAAAATCGTCAATACTTTATCGACACATTGTAATTTTACTTCATTAATAAAGACCACAGTGTGGAGTGATGTGATCGCTGGTTGAGTTACGGAGCGGAGATTCTGGATTCAAGTCGCAGACTTCGCAGAATTTCTTAGCCCGGCCTTCCGGTGGACATCCACACGCTGTGGTGAAAAGTTGTAGTAAAAAGAGTAGCAAAAGAGGATTAATCCACCTCGTGAAATGGATTGTAAAGACTTCAATAGAAGTGGCAATATTCCGACAGGAATGGAAAAGCCCTTGAATGAATGAATTGAAAGTTCAAACCAGTTATTTTCTCCATCAATTTTAGACCAATATCATGGGCTCTGTGATAATTAATTTGGTCATTTCCCACAATTCCAGAAGCAATGGATACCAATTGCTTTGTATTTGGGAAAGGATTATAAAGAGTAAACCAATCAACAAGTTTACTCACATCAGTATTATCTCATTTTTCTCATGAATCTCTAGCGTCTACTTGTTGTTCCCCAGAGTTTAAAGAAATGTTACAAAACTTCTCAATTTCCTTACAAATTGTATTAGTGGCATACATGGCATACATGGTATATATCCATTTACATAAAACACTTTCTTGCGTACTTCGGCATCCAGATATTCCTCCTTATGTCTTCATAGATTTCATAAGACGTTGCTCCATTACCATGTCGGTCCACGTTCCAGAATTAAATCTTTCTGGTCGTTTCACTGCGAAGAATCCTTTTTTAAAATTCTCAAAAGTCTGTTGATCCATTGTATTTTCCGATTTATTCATATCTTGAAGATATAAATGTGCAGATTTGGCATATAGAAAGCGATCACCTGCGTAAAAATACGGAAGAAACTTTTCGTACTGCATCAAGATTTCAATAAAGTCTAATGCTATTGATACCATTTCGAAGTATTGTACCCATAACTGATGTGCTGTGGGACCTTGAGATTTCAACTCATTCAGTTTATTCTGAAATTGATCAATTAATGAGTTCGAGTTACCTGCACATCCTTCTACATTTTCGTAGGAAACACAAAAAGATATCTGTTCAATTAACTCATCCCGAACATAACATACTATATTATTTATTAATTAGTAAATAACTAAGGTTTTTCATAATTATAATCTTTTTAGTAAATAATTAACCACATAAACCGTACTATGTATTGGTTTCCGCAGCTGACCTAGCGCGCTATATCACATTATAGCTAAGCGCTTCCCACTTATCGCGCTCTATATCAAAAACGGTTAATTGTATAAAATATTGTTTAAGACCAAAGTTGTAAAGAATTTTATGCTCTACAACTTTTGTAATAACTCAAAATGTCATTTAGAGTAAAAGAAACAAGATATCTGCAAAAAACTGATTTTCGTGACCTTTGACCTTTAATATCTCAAGACGGCGGCGCGAGATTTTATGAGATATTTGGGCCAACGTTTATAATATCAAAACAAAGACTTTTACAAAATTTCAGCTTATTATCTTTCATTCCGAGGTTAAATGCTTATTTGACTGGACTATTTACCGATTTTGGAGATAATAAAATGTAAATTATTTCAGATAAAAGTGGTCGTACGATACTGATCTTTTTTTAAGAATGTGTGAAAAAGTGTAGACTAGCAATTACTATACGTGAAATTTAGAATTACTAAGAATTCAAATAGATATTTCTCAAAAACATAACCTAAAAAACGTTACGATATTCATTCGCTTTTTTTGAGATTAGAAAGTGACTACAAATATTTCTTTCTTAAAGTATATGATAGTACCATCCTTTACAAAGAATTTAAACCCACGTTTGGTTCTCTAGGCCATTCCGATAGTGGGGAATGGCCGATTTACCAAAAGGTTTTTTTTTAGTAATTGTGCTATAAATCGCTTATTTTTCATTTTACTGAAATTTTCCAAAAAAGCTCTTCTTCTACTCGACAGAGGCAACTTTATACCCGAATAAAAAATATTTTAATGCAAAATTGTAAAAAAACACAGAGAAAACAAAATTTTTTTTTACGATTTGATTTTTACGTAAACGATTTTTTACGGTATTTTTCGATTTTCTCGGAAAATAAATAACGAATTTTTATTCTTCTAGTAGCATACGATAGGGTTTTTCATTACCTACAACTTTCTAATTTAACTTTCTTTTGCAGGATGCTTCGTTTATTCTTAAATCGCAAAAAACCGCTTTTTCGACTTTCTTTAATTTTTTAGGTTATGTTCTACATCAGCTAGAGCGATGCAAAAAACGCTATCCTTCTTAGAATTTTTTCTTCTACACGACCCCATTTTTTCCTACCGGGTAGTCTAATTTTCGTACTTTTTCGTAGAATGACTGGACTACTAGGACATCTTAAGCAAATGCTAGAGTAGATCTAATTGGAAATGGAAACTATTAATTTAATTGCGAATGACTACTCAAAAGCATCTCTCACCAAAACTTAATACTGACTGGACCACATTTAAAGAGTATAATATTTTATTTTGAAGCAAGTTAGTGTTAACTATCTTTATTATAATAAATGTAAAGGTTTTTTCAGTTATGGACTGCAGAAAAAGTTGAAGGGGACCAGAAATAGTTGGTAGTAGGGCTTGTATTTAAAATTGGTTTATTATTAATTCGTGAAAATAAATTTGTTTAATTATTAATAAATTACGAATTAAGGAATAATTATAATGTTATATCGGCACCGGGAAAACTCGGCAGCAAAATATCAGATTTTTAAGACAATTTCTGTCGCATTTTTTTAAATCGCTCAAAATCGTATACCAAGTTCCCTTTTTTGCCGATTCTGTGTTTTGCCGCCTCATCGACACCTTTGTATTTCACTCTGAATTATACAGGGTTCTTTTTACAGATAGTAAATGTAAATTTCCGCATTACACTCCAATCGCGATACGGATTACGTACCGACTTTCCAGGAAAGGCTTTAAGTTTATTATAATTATACCATACAAGATTAGGGTTAATTATTTAGGATATCGATATAGTAAATCATAAAAGTTGGCGGACTGGCATCCCTCCTTAAGGTTTGTTTCTCTTCTTCTCGCCTGGTAAAAAAACTATCATTTATGGGTTTTCAAAATTTGCAATCCTTTTGAAAATTAAAACTAGTGTTTTTAAAAAATAACTACTTGTTTGAAGAGAGAAACAACCACGTTAAGGAGGGATTTATGGCGCACTTATGCTAACACCTCTCATGTATTCTTATAATGCCACACTAGAGTCAAGCTCAACAGGGTCTTCTTTCCCCCCTTATTTTTCCAAGCCCATTCCCCTGGCTGTAGTTTCACTAGGAAGTAGGTTGGGAAAGTAAGAATCTCAATAGTAAAAAAATAGTTGTTTTTTTTTGGCCCATAAAAATTTTATTTATTTATCAAAATAAAATTTTATTTATTTATCAAAATAAAATTTTATTTATTTATCTAAATAAAATTTTTAAATTTACAGCAGAAGGTAGCACACCACGAGCACAATCCGGCACAATAAAAAGTATTGGGATTGTCGAAAATGGCAGTGCTAACTTCTACTCTAACATTCGGCTATGTCCATAAAATCCGAAAAATAAAAAATTAAAAAAAACAAAATACGGAACAACGCGGCACAACGCGGCACACACCGGGCACAACTCAGCACTATAAAAAAATTTACGATTTTCGAAAATGGCAGTGCTAACTTTACGCACATTTATGCTGATCAAAATATTAATATTATACTGACCATTTATTTTAAAATATACTGACCATTTAATGATAAAAATACTGACCGAAAAATTAGTTGTCTTACATTCTTTGGTTATGGCATTACCTTATTGATTTACCACCCAAGTAACATTTTCCCCCTGCTAGATATCTGCTAGGGCTCTGGCAGAGAAATTTCGCAGGGCCCTGTCTCTGTAATCGGATTGTAACAGGGCTCTGTCACATAACATGAGACAGAGAAAATGGACCCTGCAAACCCTCTGCAGAAAATTTGTCGCAAATCCTAACAGGGTATCTGTTAGGTACCCTGCCAGAGACTCTGCAAGAGCTCTGTCAGGCACTCTGCCAGAGTCTCTGTGACAGAGACTCTGACAGGGCTCTGTCTGTCCCTGTTACAGAGACAGACAGAGACAGGTATAAAAAAAATATTAAATTTTAATAAAATAAATTTATGTCACATTTTTTAGAAAAATCAATTTTTATTTTTAGATTCTTGCAATCCATTGATTGTGTTATTACACATCGCATCGAACTAATTTAATTTAACTCTGGGGGTTTCAATTTTATTTACATGGTTACATTATTAATTATATCTATATATACGTGACTGACGGAGGATCCTGCGCCCGGTACGTACTACAGGCCTCCTGACTCCCGGGCTTTATATTAATGCTACGGTCAAAACTTTTAAGTATATAGGCAACTTATCATGATGGTATATAAGGCAAACGAAGAGGGGTAAAATTTTGTATGATACATTACAAAAACTATGTAACAGATTCTATGAATCCCTTCACATACAACAACCTTATCAAGCCCAATTGTATATAGTGTATATATTTTACGGGTTTGCGAATCCCACCAGTGATGCCACTTTTCTTAATGGCATTACCAGTATTAAGTTACATAATGACTCACATCCTAACATCGCGTCTGATTATGATTTACTATATTACGAGTTTTAAAGTTGCTGTTGTATAAATACGACTTTTCATAAGTTGTAAAAACGATTGGCGCGAATTTAAACTTTTAGTAAAATAATCGGTGATTATTCTGATAACATTTTTTGTAGTTTTTATTAATTACCTTAAGTATAAAATGTCATAGGAACATCTGCTTGCTTAAATATAAATTTCATGGTACCTGTTAATCAGTGGCGGTACTGCTAAAATTTTAACATAAGTTTCTTTCGTTATTAAAAGACTTGGTCGGTGCAGGGGCAAACTGTTTGTAAAACTGTTTGTAAATATTAATTTAAATATAGAGTTTGTTGATTGATTGAAACAAAAACTTTATTATACAAATTTATTTGGAGATTCCAAATTCCTATTTGTACATGGCTTTATAAAATAAATCAATTTCTTTTAATGAGTTTGCAAATTCAAACCCTCGAGAGTTAGGCATATTTAAAGTATTTTTTTAATTTCCATCTTCACATGACCATAGCTCCGAAAATATTGATTTTTCAGTAAAAATGATTTAATGTTTTTTTAAAGAGCGTAAAATAATCTACAAACTAGATTCGAAACCTTTTATTGCCTTGTATCTTTTAAACGAAACATTTTATAAAAAATCTGACACCCCATTACGGATAGGAAATTTAACGGACTACAACTTTGTCTAGTAAATATTTTTGAGAAACCAATCCATTTCAAAGAAAATCAGAAAATAATAAACAAGGCAGCTACAAAACAAAAAATTAAATTTACAAAATTTTAAAATTTCTTTATTTGTTGAGAGTCACTATAGCAGGGGTGGTCACCAAGGTCGACCGATCGATCACGAGGCCAATTTTGCTCGATCGCTGAGTGTAAAAAAGTGTCAAACCATCGAATTTCTGCGATTAAGCTGCGACTTTTATCGACGTTTTTTCGACAAACATCTTTTAAAACGATCACGACTGATGAGTATAGAAAATGAGGGTGGTAAATTTCAACATTTACTTAAATAATGTAATAGTTTAAAATTAATTAATAAAATAATTTTTCAATAAAAATTCAAATTTTGGGAATTTAATTTCTTGTTTTGTAGCTGCCTTGTATATTATTTTCTGATTTTCTGTGAAATGGATTGGTTTCTCAAAAAGTTTTACTATACAAAAGTTGTAATCCGTTAAATTTCCTATCAGGAATGGGGCGTAAGATTTTTTGTACAATGTTTCGTTTAAAAGATACAAGTTTTTGATAAAAAAAAACAAACAAAAAGGTCGAATTTTTCAACAGTTTTTAGAGTGGTCACAAAGGAAGATGGAAGGTGGAGCTAATGCGTATAAACCAAATGTCGTCGAGGCGAGTCCATGTTTTGAAAGTAGGGATGTCCTCATAACCATAATCTTACTTTTATTCACATTTCTATTGCAGGTTAAAATGTAAGTAAGTATTTATGTATGTAATTGAAATTGAACATACTTTTTACTACGCCACTGACAAACTCCTCCTACATATCTACTGCGTCAGATTTTGTCTATGCCTTCTCATCTTCTTTTGTGACCACTCTAACTTACTGTAATTCATAACTCGAAAGCTGTTGATTTTAGAAATTAAATAAAGCAATATTTAAGAGAGGCTTGTAAACCTTTCTTAACCATAACCTAGCTTTTTTTTGCTTGGTTTTCATAGCAAAAAAAGCTAGGTTATGGTTAAGAAGGGTTTGTAAACCTCTCTTAAATATTAATTCATTTTTATGAATACGGCTGTAGAGGTTTAAATCTAGTTTGTAGATTATTTCACGATCTTTAAAAAAGTACTAAACAATTTTTACTGAAAAATTAATATTTTCGGGGCTATTGCCATGTGAAGATGAAAATTTAGAAAAAATGCTTTAAAGAGACCTAACTCTCGAGGGTTTGAAAAGTGTTTTAGAAAAGTGTCCTCTTTCATCACCCAGGGACGTGCCCAAGATGGGAGATTGGGGGGGGGAAACTTCCCCCCACAATATTTTAGAAAGTTGGAAAAAAGTTGGCAAAATCACTCAAAATTTGGTTAAATCACTCAAAATTTGGTCAAGTTGGCAAAAGCCGCTAAACCGACAATACGAAAAATAGCTAAATACAAGAAGTTGGCAATTTTGAATTAATTAAGTTGGCAAATTCCCTCCTCAAGAAAGTTAGCTGGGCACGTCCTTGTCATCACCTAAGTTAAGTAAAGTGTATCCGCGGACACCCTGTATAGATCCCTGACTTCAGAAAACGCCAAATAACGAAGTCTGAAGTGGTCAAATCGGGCGATCTTTCTGAGCACTGAAAATCTCCAAAAGGAGACATTAGGCGACCTAAAAACGAGTTTTTATTGCAGCTAATTGATGAATTGGGACTGGGGACACGTGGCTCGAACAGGACGGTGCAACCGCACACATAACTTGTGCGACAATGGACATTTTGAAGGATGCGTTTTCGGGTCGCCTAAATGTCTCGTTTTAGCGATTTGCAGGGACCGGCAAGATCGCCCGATTTGACCACTCCAGACTTCTTTCTTTGCGATTTCTTGAAGTCACAGGTCGAAAATAAACGAGTATTTCTTCCGTATCGACGAATAAAAATTATTTTTAAATAATTATTATTAACAATTTAGTCAAATTTGGCGACTACCTTTGCCGTATTATTAACGTTCCAGAATGAATATCCAGGCTAGATATGCCTATCCCGTTTACATTACCCCGTACCGCGCGGTTTGCGAATTTTACCAATGGGTCTAGTCTAGAACATGGACACGATTTTTAGACAAAAATTTGATTTGGGTTGAGCAGCGACATGTGTAAATTGGGGCTGTGTAATTACAAGCGTAATTTAGTATGTATTGGCAGTTTTTTTAGGTTCATAAATTTTGTATTAACATATCGAACAAATTTTGTGCGGGTAGTCACACCATTGTTACAAAATGAAGAGCACACGAAGGGGGGGGGGGTTGTACATTACATTATTTTACATTCATAGTTAGTAAATTTTTGAAAATCCTCTTCGTCGCCTTTGTATAGAAATTAAAACGAGTGACGTGTTTTGTAAAGATATAAAATTTCATTGACAAATCAGAAAAAGATACTTAAGAAATAGAGATTATTGTGTTGGAAATTCCTGGAAAGTGATAATAATAAGCGGCTTTTTGATCACATTATCCGGTGGTTTTTGTATGTAAACTAATTAAAGCGGCCGGTTCCCAATCAAAATGATCACAATAATAACCGACTGATAACATTATCCGTGATCACATTAAGCGGATTCTACTGTAATTATAATTTATTTTTTACCAAAATATAACTTCACCAATCACCATCTATCAGATCGTACTAATAATTAATTTTTAGTAAAATTGGACCATGGTCGTTGTTCCTATGCATCTACTCCTTAAATAGTTGCTGTTAATAACTAATTAGCAAAAGAAATTTTTCAAGTCCAGTTTATTAAATCAAAGTGGTGGCAGTTTTTAACCAACTAATGTATTTTTAAAACATTTGATGATTTAAATTAAATTTGAAAATACCCACATCGTATTAAAGTGGTTTCCCCGTTCGCGTGCTGCTCGGAGTTCTCGAAAGTTTCTAGAACCCACATCAGTTTATTTTATTAGCGTTCTTTCAAATGAAATTAGGAAATTATAGATTTTTCTTATTTAATAAGATATTCAAATCAGCAATTATAATTTGGGTTTCGTGTTTGCATGAAAAAATTAAAATTGTAAAATTTGCTGTTATGTGTCACATGGCAAAGCAAAGATACCTACCAGTTTATTTCAAAAGTATAACGTTTGCTAATTATTTATCAGCTTAGCATGCTAGTTATACTGACCTACCGCATCTCCGTTTTTTCATGGTCATTTTAAAACTTCATTAGATTTTAATATTTCTATTATATTCAAGCATAATTTTCTTTAGACATTCCAAAAATGGTAATTAAAAGCTTTTTTTTTATGTTGACATCACATTATTGTGACAATCAAAATAAGTGGTCGTCTTAGATGCTCAAATAAGGAAAAGAGTTTGATATTAGCCCATTTTCGCAAACATGTTCGAAAAAAACGGTTCCTAAAAAACACGAATACTTCTAAATAACTTCTTGCTAACTACAGCGATATTTTGTCAATAAGGATTGGGTACGTATAGAAAAAATAAGTACAATACATTCAGGGATAACTAAATTAATAATATTAAAGCTAACCCATGGAATCATGGCTGGGCGGAGTCAATATCTTACGCAGTAAGATTTAACGTTAAACGTTAGATTTAAAATTCTTTTAAGTAGGTATTTATTAACAAAATTTATTTTAATAATTTTAAGAAACAAACTTTTTCTAACTTTTTTTAAATAAATGGTTTCGTTTAAATAGTCTCTGCGTTATTCACTGCTTGAAGTTAAAAGTAGAGTAATCTTTGAACGTATTACATATTATAATGCTCGTAGAAGTTATTATTAGAATTACATGAATGTCCTTGCAAGATATCACTGTGTGCGTTGTTGTCAAGTTTAGGGCTTCAGGAGGACCGTAGTACAAGTTGGGCGTGATAATATCGGTTCTACATATATAGGATATACAGCTTGTATATACAGGCATACCGACGCGCCCTCTACCCAAAGTTTCTACGAACTAACCGTGTATGTTTTGAGATGTGTACCGGAATTACGAAGCCCTAGCAAAAAACGAGATATAAGGACCTCTCTTAATATCTAGCGTTACTAACTCGATATACACGGAGATTTTTATCATGCCCGAAACCGGGCTTCGTATTGAGGTAGCGGGCTTCGCATTAACCGCTGAATATGGCATTTTGGGCTTCGTAAGGATGGTTAACATATATATTAATATATTCTAATGCTTGGTATTCTGTATTATGGTTGAATTCCATTCTGTCGATGTTGTTACCTATCCTGAAAATAATATTTAAATTTAAAAATTTTTGTTACAATCCAGATTCGAACCTGTACCTACATCCATGACTGCTCCGTAGCCTCTCGTTCTTACCATTTACCTACGGACCCTACTTATAAATTATTTTGAAATTACTGGTAATATGATGGGCACACTTTTGTGTATAATAATGAGTGAACCGCTGAGAAATCAACGTATTTTACTTACCTTTTTTAATAAAATGGAAATTATATCGATGTAAAACATCGCAATTTAAAATATGATACAATAATTCGTAATTGTAACTGCAAATATAGATGTAGTAATAAAATTGAAAGCCCCAGAGTTAAATTAGTTCAATTACATAATTACACAATCAGTATGGATTGCAAGAAGTTAAAAATAAAAATTAACTTTTTTAAAGAATGCGACAAAAATTTATTTTATTAATATTTAGGGCCGATATATTTTGTCTTGTAAATATGGGTTACCATCGGCAAATAAGTTATAAAAATCAGATTTTAACTTAAAATTTCTAGAATAATTGTGAGTGCTGTATATATGAGAAATTTAATTTTTGATAACTAATATTGATCAAAACGAATCAGTAATAGTTAAGTTCAGCAATAGGATATTAATTTAAATTGTTGGGACTGTAAAAATGTAATCACTTTTTAACAAAATGATAAAAAGTTTTGTTGTTTAATTCTAGATCGTGGTTTAATTATGATTTCTTTAAATTGGATAAATAAACTGTTAAAATTTATAAATTGCACATAAATGACGTTTAAAATCGAAGCGGATTAGCCTTTGTATTTTGTATTTCTAATATTCTAGAATATTCTAAATGACCTGAACTAAAAATATTTTATCTCTCTCTCTCATAACAATATTTATTATAGCGCTATCCTACTTCGTTACATAGTAACTAGACCTACATTTTTGGCTCAAAATTACGAGGCGCTTTACGAATTTTTTTATACCTGTAACTCATAAAAGATAACTGTCAATGTAGCTGTCTCTGTTTGTCTCTGTAACCCTGACAAAGTTTCTGTCATATCGTTGGTTGCTTGAAAAAATCGATTAATTAATTTTCAATAAATCTCTGAAGATATTCATTTTAACAATCTTAACCAATATGAATGAAGAAAGCTTACATCGTTAACAAAATTCTTGATTCTGATTTGCTAAAATTTTAATAAGCATTGTGTTTATATCTACCTGTAGTAGGTATCTACTATTAAAAGTACAATATAGTATTTAAATTTAATGAATTGTTAAAATTAAAAGTAATTGAAAAATGGTAAAAAAGACAATTTTTATGAAGACCACGTGGTATATACGAGCTTTGCAAATTTCCTATAACAGGGACTCTGTCAGGGCTCTGCCGCAGAGTTTTTGCAGGGCCTTGCAAATTACCTGTAACAGGGACTCTGCCAGAGCTCTGCCACAGATTTCTTGCAGGGCCCTGCAAATTATTTTCAACAGAGACCTAACAGGGCTCTACCAGAGTTAATTTTCAGGGCTCTGCAAATAATCCGTTACAAATACCTGCCAGGTATCTGTAAGAGCTCTGTCAAAAAAACCCTGTTATAACCCCCTGGCAGATATTTGCTAGGGCCCTAGCAGAGACATTTAAATTTCACCAGGGAAAAATGTTACTTGGGCATTACCGAACCTCCACCCGCCTTTTTCATCAAGACATTTTGAGAGGTAGGTACTTTTTAGCCCTGGTTAACTTTTCATCTTTAACAATCGATTTAATCACTTGTTAAGCTGGACGCTCACCTAAAGATAGTTGCGGCTCTAAATGCTTAGTCGGACAAAAAACTAATAATACTCAGGGTGGGGTTGTGTAACAATCCATTTGTTACATGGCTTCTCTCGTCTGGTTTTTTATTAGTTTTGTGTTTGCATTTTGAAACATTTTTGTTTTTTAGTGATGGTTATTTTTTAATAAACATTTTTGGGTTTTCTGGTGTAGACACCAAGGGCCAATGAGAGGGCTCGAGTTTTTAATGCGCCTGAGGGCAGAGCGCAGCTCAAGGTTGAACATCACACCATGTACTAGCACACACAAATTTTTAATGTGACAAACTAAAAATCACAATTTTTGACTTAATAAGTGCGTTAACAAGTAAAACTGTGTTTCATAACGTCCGTTATAATTTCCCACGTAAGGGCAAATGTTGTTTTCCGTGTGGTAATTTTATAAACCCACGATTTTGGAATTATACGATATTGTCCTAAGGACGCTGGCAATCGCCATTTTGCAAGACCAACGTGAAAAGTTAAAAATCAAGTAGTTGCGGTCAATGGTCCATTTTTTGTGACGATAAGTCAATGGGATCGACAACTATAATAATCGAGAGCTACCAAAGTCCTTTTGAAAGAATTCGAGTGTGTGCCAATCATCACCAATGTTCATGCAACGATTCGACAAACCATCTACGACACAATCAGTTTGTAGTTAAAGCAGTAGATAATTGTTATTACGACATTCGTGTATTACTGTGTTCTATATATGTAATTCTATTTTTTAGTTTATCTCCACACGTATGCTGACCGATTATCAAAGGTGCACTTTTGGCGATTTAACGAGCAACTACGTCTTACATAATTTTATCATCATAACCGTAAGTAATAAGAATTGCTTACTATGGAACCTGTATTTTACGTCTGTTGCCTGTACGATAACTTCTCTGCTAACTAATTTTTCGTCATTTTGAATGCTATTGCATTTTGTATTTAATACTAATCGTTTATGATGCAACTTGTATTTTAAAATCTCTTTAACTGCTTTGAATCTTGGCTATGCTTTCAAGAAACAATTTATAAATACGTTAAGAAACGAAAATGTTAAAATGTGTAAATATTTATGTAAATTATCCTCAATCTTAATATTAGTAGTGCTCGAACAAGAATTTTGTATTATTTTTAAGTCTTTTAAGTGTGACTCAATTTATTCTTTTTGACGTATGTGTATTCATACTTTTTATTTGCATTTTACAATAAATATACGCTGTTTCAAACCAAGAGCAGTTTTTCTTTGTTGTTGGCGCCCTCCGAGTTATTCCTATTGGAGAAGAACCATCTACAAGTAAACCCACGGTACTTGATAACATCAAGAGTAGCCTATTATCTCCGACGCTGACTAAACCCTATGAGCTAGCCGTTCCGTACAGTAGAACTACGAACGTGAAAAGCGGTATCTCTGGCCATCCAGCCATTTGGCTTTGCTTTAAGGTGGTACAGTTGACATTTGGGAGTCGAAAAACTTTTTAGATAAAACTTTAAGGTAATATAAGACCCAATCAAACAAAAATAGCCAAGATTGAACATTATAATATTAAATAATATGATAAACAAATTACAAATTACGTAAATTATTTCCTTCGTAACATCCATGAATAAGTAATTTTACAATAATTATTATTCATCAATTTTCATTACGTAATGATAAGTCTGTAACTAAGTTAAAAATATGAAAATTATAAGACATAATAAAAAGAATTTAACTCGTACAGTACCGTAAAATGGGGTGAATAGAAACAGTTTTCAACTTTGATGTCTAATAACAGAAAACCTACTCAAGGTTTTTGATGCCCTAGATAGCTTAAAATATGGGTCTTAGTTAGTACTTCAATTCGCAAGATCAAAAAAGTTTAGAAATATCTTTAATTTCAAAATTTAAAAAAAAATATGCTCTGTTTCTATTGCAATGCATGGCAGGTGAATAGAAACAGCAACATAATTTCGATTGATTTACTGTGCAGGCAAATAGAAACACAATTTAATTTTTATTAAAATGTATCAAATGTATTTTAAATGAAATTTATTTTAATAAACAACAAAAATTAAGCCATAAACAATAATTTAACCTTAGAGAGAAAAAAATATTATACATTGATGTAAAATTTCTTCAAACACTCCTCTGGAGGATTATATTTATGTTTTCTAGCTACTTGATTCAAAT
This sequence comes from Rhagonycha lutea, assembly GCA_958510855.1. Taxonomy (NCBI): domain Eukaryota; kingdom Metazoa; phylum Arthropoda; class Insecta; order Coleoptera; family Cantharidae; genus Rhagonycha; species Rhagonycha lutea. The sequence continues at coordinate 18,966,561 of OY294042.1, forward strand.
CAAACTCTATGAGATGTCAGAGACATCGGGCAGGCCATAGATTAATCCAGGAAAATTAGTAATAACCTAATAACAATGAAGTAAAGGGGAAAAATTTGGTGTTTCTATTCACCTGCTAACCTAAAAATCACCGGCATTATTTACAAGAACTGGATTTGCAGGAAAACAAGTGTAGCTAGACTTAAAATTAAAATAGGAGGGTCTAAACAAATTACAGATAAGCAACTTATTCGAGTGTGATGAAAAGTAAGTGTCAAAATGACCTTTGTGGATGATAAGTTTCCTGCAGAGTAGCAAATGACAACAAATTACTATAATGTTTATTAATTAACCTAGACTAAACAAACGGTGTTATGAACTTGATACCAAGCTAAATTCCTTCCACAAACCATAGACAATCACAAAAAATATATATTAGTGGTAAATTTAAACAGATATAAGTGCCCTGATTTTTTTTCTATTTAAATGAAGTTCTGTTTCTATTCACCCCACTGTTTCTATTCACCACATTTTACGGTAATTGTTAAGTTTACATACCAAGACACATCAATAGTTACGCCACTAGTTATGCACTTCCTTTGTTGTCAGGTAGCGGCATTTTCTCTCTCTAACTAACTGCAACCAAAGTCGTCCGTGTAGGTTCGTCGTCCATTGGAAATTACATCTTGATACTACCCAGGAAATGTTGCCTTATTTTCATGCCAGTGGCCACTTCTTATATGCAAAGTCTTTCCACTTATATTTGCAGGATATGCTTGATTTGAAGGGCAGAATGACAACTGAAGAATACGAATTTTTTACAATTAAAGGATACTTTACAATTAGACGTTCCGCCAAAATTTTTTTGGTGTGGTTATTATATGGTCAGATAATATGATGATTGAACAATCGTTGATAAGGACGATGGAGTGCCTTGGCGGCCTTACTCATGGCCGAGTCATTGTCAAGGACAGCGTCCTCTCCAAATGAACTTTACGAATGGTATTCCTGCACAATGGTTACGATGAAGTTGAAAAATTTTGCAACGTAGCTTTTTCCAGTTCCGAGAAACATGTCGAAACGAGATGCTCGCGGATTAATCGTGACAATGACGACTTAAAAAAACTAATGGATTGGTTTTGCCACAATTCTCCTTTTCCAGAAGTAAAGGAACTCATGTCAATAAGTACTGGAATTATCGGAAATAACAAGATGTAAATTTTGTGATATTTGTTGTGAAGTGGAAGATTGTATTGACATGTATAAAAATATTATTGTATTTACTAGCATTAATAAGTAAATAAATTAGGCCTACTGGGGATACCACAAAAAAATACGGGCCACGTACTCTACGTCATTGGTGGCGTGTAAATGAATTTTTAGCCGAAACGCGTGTTGGAGTAAGATTTTTGCGGCGCTCGTACGCTAAAACTATTCATTTTACAAAAAACTTGTTAACACATAAATTAGTATGCAAATTTTTCTTTAGTTTAATTTGTTACACAACTATTCGCAAAATGAGTCGGAAAGGAGATATTGTCAAAAAACTATTTTTGGACGCCATTTTTCCCATATGGCGGCGCGAGCAGAAAATTCGAAAATAGCAGGTCAAATTCTATAAAAATGCCAATTTTCAAAACTTCCGGAAAACTTTCCAGATAAAACTACCAAAATAGACTAATGTTAAAGTTGTTTTAAATGTCCCCTGTTTCCAGGGGCGGACTAAGGCCTAGGCAACCTAGGCACGTGCCTAGGGCCCGTATTTTTTGGGGCCTTTAAAACCAAACTACCAAACACAAAGTATGTGAAAATAGGCCCGGAATTACCAATGATGCCTAGGGACCGCTTTAGCCTTAGTCCGTCGCTGCTTGTTTCAACTAACTTCGGTCTACCCTACTGTTCTCCAGTGATTTCGGTATTTACTCTAATACACCTTTTAAGCATTATGACACACCCTATATAACTTTTGAAAATTCATCTTGAAACTTAATTTGGCAATCAATTTATTGCCCATATTGTTCTGTTTTGTATGATTTTTTTAATATATATAAATACTTACAATGGTCAAAGTTACACCTGATCAAATAAATTTGTTTGCTATGTGATCGCAAGCAGTAATCAGCCCAAAATATCAAATAGAATAAGAACCAGGCTCCAGTTTCCAGTGCTACTTGTACATGTAATGCCGAACAAGGCGGATTTACGTTTAGCAGCGTTCGTTGTGGTGCTCATCAAAGAAATTATATATTGATGAAGCACCTACTCTGGCTATTGCAAAGCACACGTAGGTATTATTTAATGTGCGTGAAGTTAGCACTGCCATTTTCGAAAATCGTAATTTTTTTTATTGTGCTGAGTTGTGCCCGCTGTGTGCCGCGTTGTGCCGTTTTTTTTTTTTTTTAATTTTTCTTTTTTCGGATTTTATGGACATAGCCGATTTTTAGGGTAGACGTTAGCACTGCCATTTTCGATAATCCTAAAAAATTTTAGTGTGCTGAATTGTGCTCGTGGTGTGCCGGAGTGTGTCGTAAATCATAAAATTTTATTTTGAAAAATAAGACTTTTTATGGCCCAAAAACGAAAATCGAAAACGAAGTTAGCACTGCCATTTTCGACAATCCCAAAATTTTTTAGTGTGCTGGATTGTGCTCGTGGTGTGCCGGAGTGTGCCGTAAATCATAAAATTTTATTTTGAAAAATAAGACTTTTATGGCCCAAAAACGAAAATCGAAAACGAAGTTAGCACTGCCATTTTCGACAATCCCAAAAAATTTTATTGTGGCGGAATGTGCTCGTGGTGTGCTACTTTGTGCCGTAAATTTAAAAATTTTATTTTGACAAATAAAATTTTTATGGGCCAAACTCTAAATTTTTTAGACGCGCATGAATGGATTATGAATGAATGGATTGAGCTTGACTCTAGCGTGGCATTATAAGGATTTTTAAGGATTTAATTTATAAGAATTTGGGTCAATTATTTAGGATATAGGAAGTCATAAAAGGTGGCGGGATGGGATGCTTCTTTATGGGGGTTGTTACTCTCTTTGTTGATTTTCAAGAGGATTATAAATTTTGAAAACTCACAAGTAAATGTACTTTTACATTTAAATATAATTATAAAGTTTTATTCATTAGCATATTTATTTATGATTAATGATTAAAGTGTTGCCAAAATGTCTCTGGAGCGCTGCAAAGCGGAACGGAGCATAGCGCGGCGCGGAAGAGTCAATTTTGGCAACACATCCACCTACGACAGAGTTGGTTGGTGGTGTGCTACTTTGTGTCGTAAATTTAAAAATTTTATTTTGACATATAAAATTTTTATGGGCCAAACTCTAAATGTTTTTAGACGCGTATTAATGGATTAACGAGATTCCTATTGTCCGAACCTCCTTGCTAGCCAAACTACAGCCAAGGGAACGGACTTGGAAAAATAAGTGGGGAAAGAAGACCCTGTTTAAAATTTATAATCCTCTTGAAAATCAACACGGAAAGTAACAACCCCCATAAAGAAGCATCCCAGCCCGCCACCTTTTATGACTTCCTATATCCTAAATAATTGACCCAAATCCTTATAAATTAAATCCTTAAAAATCCTTATAATGCCACGCTAGAGTCAAGCTCAACAGGGTCTTCTTTCCCCACTTATTTTTCCAAGTCCATTCCCTTGGCTGTAGTTTGGCTACAAAGGAGGTTCGGACAGTAGGAATCTCCATTAATCTCCAGTTAATCCATTCATGCGCGTCTGAAAAATTTAGAGTTTGGCCCATAAAAATTTTATTTGTCAAAATTTTAATTGTCAAAATTTTATTTGTCAAAATAAAATTTTTAAATTTACGGCACAAAGTAGCACACCACGAGCACATTCCGGCACAATAAAATTTTTTGGGCTTGTCGAAAATGGCAGTGCTAACTTCGTTTTCGATTTTCGTTTTTGGACCATAAAAGTCTTATTTTTCAAAATAAAATTTTATGATTTACGTCACACTCCGACACACCACGAGCACAATCCAGCACACTAAAAAATTTTGGGATTGTCGAAAATGGCAGTGCTAACTTCGTTTTCGATTTTCGTTTTTGGGCCATATAAGTCTTATTTTTAAAAATAAAATTTTATGATTTACGGCACACTCCGGCACACCACGAGCACAATTCAGCACACTAAAATTTTTTAGGATTATCGAAAATGGCAGTGCTAACTTCTACCCTAAAAATCGGCTATGTCCATAAAATCCGAAAAAAGAAAAATTAAAAAAAAAAAAATACGGCACAACGCGGCACACACCGGGCACAACTCAGCACAATAAAAAAATTTACGATTTTCGAAAATGGCAGTGCTAACTTCACGCACATTATTATTATTTAGTAGTTATAAAGGGTTTAAAAGTAACAAGTTTGTTTGTTTCAGTGTTTCGTAAGAGTTATCGATATGAAAACGAAGATGAATCGTCACAAAATGAGTCACGTGGACTAAAATATGAATACACCGCTAGAAATGTTGTAAATAAATACATCATGTGAGTCAGAAACTTTTTGAAAAGGTATTAACTTAAATGTAATTTTGACCACCAAACGCCAAAACGTGTCAACGATATTATGCGATATCAAGCTTACGTTAATTTGTATTAGTAACATAAAATTTAGTAAAATGCAACTGGCACACAACTTCTAATAATAATTATATCCAGGGCCGCCGCGCCCTATTGTTCACGGTGTGCAAAAACAAGGGCGGCCAAAATTAGAGGCGGCCAAAATCCCAAAAATAGGGGTTAAGAAAAAAAGGTCATTTACTTTACGGCAGGGAATAAGTAGTAGAAATTTAGGAAATTGTGTTAAAAAACCGAAAGAAATCGGCTACAAGGGCGGCCAAATTAAACTTTACACACGGGCGGAGGTACGCCTAGCGGCGGTCCTGATTATATCTTACCTGATAGATGACCTATTGATATAGAATTTGATTTTTGCCAAAATGGTAAGAGGTTTAACTTAAAATACTTGAACAGAATTAAAAGCGACCAAGCTTAGAAATTAATTTTGCACAGCTTGAAGATGAACTTTAACCAACAAGCTTTCAGATGCTCTTTGTATGCTTTGTAATCGTGAAGTATAATTGTGTTTGACGTATGAAATAGTTCTGTATAGATATAACCTACAAGAATATTTTATAATTCTAAAGCATATCTAAGATGCAGTACAAGTTAATTGAAGAAAAGTTTTTGGTTTTTGAGTTCCTTTTTTTGAAATATTTATTGTAAATGGAATAAACAAATTTGAAACTGCGAATAGTACTACAAAATGAAATTGAATTAAATTTTTAAGTTTTAACCTACAGATTTCCGAATACACAATTTTGCTGACAATCTTACAATCGTAAGGAAGTTATTAAAGAGCCTGACTAGGGCCACGCGATACTTTAAATTTGTCGCTGACTTTAGTCGCTGTTTTCACACAGGTAAATGTGACGATTGTTAGAACTTCCAAAGTCTACTTCCTCGCTATGTCTTCAGGACGAGGATTTTTACCATTTGGAAAATTTTACTATAATAGTGTTTGTTTCTAAAAAATAAGTTACCCTTTTTAAAGCTTCATCTAATCTTGTTAATAAATATTTTTAAAAGTGGAAGATAAAAATTTAGTTACGCATAAATTCATAATCGATTTTTCATAATTTAATTTGGAGATTTGCAAAAATTGTCCAATTTTGAAATGGAGAATTAACGAGAAGCTTAAAATTTAAATTAACTTCTTAATTAGTTAATGAACTACAACAATTTAACAATAAAAAATATTAAATTCGTTATAAATTCTTTTAAAGTTCGATGGCGATTTGAAGTCCATACGCTTGACGTCGCGTCGGCGTCGGCGCGGCGCATAATTGAATAGCTACTATTATCAGATATAATCTTGTCATAGTCATTTGAAAGTTGTTAATAGTAAGTCAAAAATTTCATAACATTCAATCCAATTTAGTGATATATTAAAGGTGAGTGATTTACATTTTCTAATATTTGTACAGGTTGTTTTACGTGTTTTTGGAGATCAAATTAATCATTTTTAGGGAGATCTTAAAAATATTTTATTTGACGTAATTTTGATAACTTTTATATGAAATTACTATTAAATACGTATAACAATTTAAATAGGTACATTTGGCTTTATTGGGATGTTTGTACAATTAAAAAAATTGTGTAAATTTGAATCCACAGGTTGGGTAATATTAAATTTATACCAAAAATTTTGAGATATTTCTAAAAAATAATTTAAAACATTTTATATATTTTAATATAATTTATAAAAATGTTTTGCATTTTAATGTTTAAACCTTCAATTATTCAATTAGACTTTTGTTGATATTTTGTTTTGATATTATATCAAATCCTCAATATAATAATTATTAATTCTACTTTTTAATAATGAGTAGCAATCAAATAAGGCGGAGGCGGTCGGAGCTTAGCGGTCACGCAAGTGATCTAAATAAGTCCAAAATTGATCTGTGGACTAAGGGGAAGGCAAACCACCACCCCATTAACACTAACATTTACCTGGTACAGCCTTCTTGGCTAAGGGCCAGTTCTACAAAGCAAGTATAAATTGGGAATAAGCTATACTGAGAATAAGTCACACAGATTTCGTTGTACGCAAGCGTAGAACGCAATTTAGAGAGAGAAAATAGAGACTTATTCTCAGTATAGCTTATTCTTAGTTTATACTTGTTTTGTAGAACTGGCCCTAAGTCGGGGGGATTGCCGTACATCCGAAATCGGATAGGCACCTGAAGAAGAAGAATCAAATAATGTGGTATCCTCAATAAAAACTATTTAATCAATAATTAAATTAGTTACTTTGCAATCATTGACTATAAACATTAAGATAAATGTAATATTCAATTTATACAATAATTAAGCTCAGACACATTTTTCACCGCTATTTTCAAAAAATGAAAAAATTCTTCGTTAATTTTTAATTCTAAATTAAAGCTAAAAGTGAATTTTTAACCCTTTGATGGGCAAATTCTTCTGACTTCCTGAATAATTATTAATGGTTATCTAATAATTTTTTGTACCGGAAACTGTAAACACAAAGGTGGAAAACCATTTTCTCACTGGTGCTTTCTAGAATAGTCGAGAATAGTAACATCAAAAACAATTTTTGTTGAAAAAATTACATTTTCCTATTTTTTAAATTCATTTCTGAGATGGTTATTGCTATCAGATGTTTTCAATGTTAAACAAAATTTAAAGATTTTGTAACAATTTTTTATATTATAAAAATATACAAATTACCTTATAATTACAATATAAATTACATAAAATTGTTACTTACAAGAATGAAACTTTTGAAAGCAAGGGTTGACAGTGGAATGTCCATAAGTAATAAAAGAAAAACCTTATTAAATAACAATAACACAAGAATTTTTATTAAAAACTTAAATTAGCTCGTAAAGCGCAATTTAATGATAAATAATCAAAGTAATAATTTAATAAATTTGTAATTTTTAAGTCTATATATTGGTAAATTTAAAAATTTACTTTGCAAATGTCTTGTAGTACAAGACCGACAAATATTAGTTGGGAAAACTATAAAAAAAATAAGGTCTTCCCGCTGCCCACGAAAGATTAAAATTAATTTTAGTATAATATATATAAGTTATTATAAAGATTATTCAATTTATTATTAAATGATTACTTTGAATATTTTTCATTAATTGCTTGTGAGAAATTTAAGTTTTTAGTGAAAGTTCTTGTGTAATTGCTATTTAATAATTATTTTTGTCAATTTTGTTGTTTTTGAATATTCCACTGTCGACCCATGTTTTGAAAAGTTTCGTTCGTTAGAGATATAGGCACTGTTTTTGTGAAAATCGACACATTAAATTAGTTACCGTGTGCCACAGATACGAAATTAAATATTATAAGATTCTAATCTCGGTTAAGTAACCCTGAATGGCCCTGCTATTGATCACAGATTTTGTTTAGTTTTAAATAAATACTTGCCACTTTTATTTAGCAATAGTGTTTTTATTTGAATTTCTGATTATTGTCATAATTTTCCAATGGGCTCCCTTTTCAGTAAAATAGCTATATATTTTTTTCTAAAGTAAAATTATAGTAAATTCTGTACCATTTTGAAAACTACACTAAATAAGCAATTTTTGAAAATAACTTATTGCCTGGTTAGTACGGTACATAATTTTTACAGTACGGAGAGTTGAAGTTAGGAAATGAAAAAAACCTTTCGAGTCGGGCAAAAATATTTTTTTTCTAAAATTATGACCCTATTAGTTGTACTTTAATCTGTGATCAATAACAGGGTATTATTCAGGGTCACTTAGGCCAAAATTAGAATCTTATAATAAGAAATTTCGGACCTGTGGCACACGATAACTGATTTAATGTGTCGATTTTCACAAAACTTCAAAGGTGCCAAAATCTCAAAGAATAGCGATTTTTTACTAAGGTCATATTTTATTATTCTGGTCAGTCATGAACTGGCCTATCAGCCCTCCAAGAGATAATGTGGAGTTATGGGACAACCTGTATGTTCAATGAAAAAACTTAAAAAGAGAGCTGAAAGAATTCGCGCAACAAATGGTTAAATTAAAAGTTAATTTGTCTTTTTCACGATCTAATTTTGTTAACAATTTTAATGTGTATTAAATTCTACCCTTTGATCTTGCAGTTTTACATTGAAATGTTAGTAAAAATTGCGAATAAAATTTATTATAAAAAAAAATTTGAAAATAAAATCCAACCTTCGCAGTAAATGTTGCGCAATGATTCAGTTGCGCTATGCAACCGTCCTTCCCAATGCATTGTCAAACTTCGCTGTGTGCAAACGTAGCTAAATTGTTAATGTTGATATAAATATACTAAAAATATTTTAAAATCATCTTAATAAACTTTAATATAAATTATTCACTATTAATTAAACTAAAGAATTAAATTTTTTTGGTGTTTTGTAGTTATTTATAATGGATTTTTATATCCTTATGGATATTATTGCACTTATTTTTTTTTATTTATATTTTGCAGGCAAATATTTTTGTTTATTTTGTTTATCGGTTGCTGTTATTTATTTTGTTTCAAATTATCAAAGACCAAATGGACAGCTTTTAAATGTCATTTATTATGTTATATATTATTTACGTCTTATGGGCTTTTTTATTTTCCTCTATATTTATTTTGTTTTTTATTTCTGTATTTATTTTACAATGGGTTTATAATTTTAGACTTAATTTAATAACAAACGCTTTTTAATAATAATGTCTTTTATTGTTAGAAGATATCTTTATCGAGTTAATTAAATAATCGCGTTTTTTTTTGTAATTTGGTGTTAATTGTTAAATGTAAACCATAAACCATATTTATGTGATAATAATAATTGTGCGTGTTTAAACTATTCTCGATCTTTCTCCTTATTAAAACAAACAAAATGTTTACAAAAGGTTAATCTATAATTAGTTAAAACAAAGTTTAAAATAGTGTTGGCATTTTTTTTAATATTTGTCTGAAATTAACAATTTCATATGGAAAATTGAGACTTGAATAAATGTTAAAATATTTCACTTCGACTTAGACGATTTACTCAATTTTATGGTAAGTTAACTAGTTATTTTTTCATTGATAATTTTTTTTAATTGATTTTTTGTACCTAATAAATTTCCGTTTTAAATAAATATTCAAAAACATTTTTCATTTTCGCATCATTTTCTGATAAAATACAAATAAAGTTAAGTTAATAATTGAGTAAAACTGACCTAACATGGCATACCATTTTATCTTGGCGCATAAAATAATAACTTGATAATTACGTACTGAAATTTTAAACACTTTTCGCTAAATTATTATTATATAAGTGCAATCCAAATAAATACCAAAACTGTTTCTGTGAAAACAAGAAGATTTAAAAATAAGCAAGAACGCATGTTACCCGTTTGAATAAAGGCAAAATAAGATACTCATTTAATTATGTAATTGAATTGAAATCCCGAACTTAAAGTTTTAATCCCGTATCGATTTCAAATTTTGGATGGCGAACGGAGCGATTCACATCATAGAATGTTATATGTTTTCGATCAAAAATACTATCTTATACATTTTTGAAGCTTCATGGCTTGCAAATTTTCACTTTTCATTTTTCACTTTTCAGCTTTTCAATTTTTAGTTTTCACTTTTCGAAAGTAATAAATGATTATTACTACATTTAATTTTTATAGAATTTTTCTTTACAGTTCGTACCTAGAAAATATTATAGTAATGAAAAGTAGAAATGAAAAGTCAAAATTTGCGTGAAGGATGAAATAACACAATTACTCTACGTTTCCAAAATCGACGTAAATTAAGAATTAGAGGGCTTTTTCGAATTAATTTTTCAATATCTCAAGCTTTTATAGAGGATAAATTCACATTAAAACAAAAATCAAACGTATTTTTGGGATTAAACTATGTATTGGACTCCTAGCTATAAAATCAAAACTGAAGCTTTAAGGCGGAACAACACTGTGACGTATAAAAAAAATTTGATATTGTTTTTTTTGCATTTTCTCAAAGTATGCATAATTAAGAACATGTGAAAAAAATTTCAAGTTAAAATCTTGTAAATTGAGCAAGTTAAGCGGCGTTCATAATGAAGTAGGGTCTTGCCTTGCTTCGGTAGAAAGCTGGCAAGCGCCAATTAGATTAAAGTATTTTCTTCTATCCTTTTCTATGATTCAAAAATCGTTCATCTTGATTGGCTCTTTCTTGCTTTCTACCGAAGCAAGGCAAGACCCTGCTTCATTGTGAACGCTGCTTTACAGACGATTTAGCAAGTTTTAAGCTACTACGATTTACGTATACTAAAACTTTCAATCTGGTTTTTCTCGAAACTACATTACTCGACCTGGTACCATCTCTAACTCTAGCTATAATTTTCCGATTTTTAATTTTAAAAAACAAAAATTTCCGTAATTGCAGTGGCTATCGTTGTACGTAGCCGTTTTTCATTTTTTTGAAATTTAGTATTTTTAAGCTACCAAATGTAAGTAAAAATGTCGCTAAAATCGAACTTTTTGCTTTGAACACCCGCCATTTTGTGAAATATTTTTTTTTTGAAAAACGGCTACGTACAACGAGAATTACATTTATAGAGATTACAAAACTTTTTTATTTTTACTTTTTACACAAACCATTGTCAAGTTATCGATGGGACCACACTTCTTGTACAGAGGCTATATTATATCTTAGTAACTATGGCAACTTGTAATTTTTGTTAATAAAAATTTACACAAAGTAAGTTCAATGTATGCTTAATAACATAACTTTTTTCTAAATCCCAACTAAATAATTAAGTATGCAAAAATAAATCAGAGAAAAACACCTTTTTTCACCTCGTCACAGTGTTGTTCCCCCTTAAGGGTGGAGTTTAAAATTGCATGCAAAATGCGAAAAGTACATAATCTAAAAAATGACAAACAAAAAAATGTCATAAAAAATGACATCCATGTTCACTTGAATGACCGAACCCGGAGTTACATCCACACGCTCTGGTGCTCCAGGCGGGCCTGGTGAACAACTCGACGAACCGCATCCAACAAGATTCTTCCTTAAATAACTTCCTTTAAATTCATCTTGAAAATTTAAAACTTATTAAAATGATGAGAAGAGACTCTTATTGTCTTCATGTAAATGTCATTAGTACTTAGTAGGTACTTGTTAAATTTTAGGGGAAGAGTTAAAACGGCCACTATTATCCGCGCTTGTTATTTAGGTCAGTTTCGTCTATTTTGTACGATTTATATTTCAATTTGTACATTAAATTTTTTTATCGGACTTTTAATTATAGTAGTTTATCTATGTATATTATTTCATAATTTGTTGCAGTTTAATTATTGAAATTCTAATTATCTTTACGTTTATACCTTTTTATCACGTGCGTGAAGTTAGCCCCCCTTTTTTTGAAATTGTAATTTTTTGTTGTTGTTCTGGATTGTTCTTAAAGAATTTTTTTGATTTTGCAAAAAAATAACCAAAAAAAATCGAGAAAAACACTTTTTAACGCCAGCCCCCCTTTTTTTAAAATTGCAATTTTTTTTAATTGTTCTCGATTGTTCTCAATTTGTTCTTAATGTTCTTAAAAAAATTTTTTGATTTTACAAAAAAACAACCGCGAAAAACGCGAAATAAGATTTCGCGCTGGCCCCCCTTTTTTTGAAAATGGAATTTTTTTTAATTGTTCTCAATTGTTCTCAATTTATTCTTAATGTTCTTAAAAAAATTTTTTTTTTAAGAAGAGGTCCATTTAAGCTTAAATTAATATAACATCATGGAAAGTGAACTCCTTTTTGACTTTTGTGTAATTATCTCTTTCGCTTCTTACAATGTCACGATTTATGATTAACGACAAAGAAAATGGTACGTGTTGTCAAACAGCAAAAAACTAGAAGCATTATTAACTGTGGTTGTACCTACATTCTGTGTACATATTTTTGAGATGCTTCGACAGACACAGTGTCTGTCTTTTAACGTTTTAACCCTAAAAAATGCTATATAATAGTAAATTTTTATTTTTAGTAGTAAATAAACTAAACTTACTTGAGATGGAAATTTAATAAATTTTGAATTCGCTATAAGATTATATTATCAGCACATAAATAGTAAGTGTAATTTTGTATAATTACTTCTTCTCTATTTCGCTTCGGGTACGATTTATGATTAACGATAAAGAAAATGGTACGTGTTGTCAAACAGCTGTTGGCAAAAAACTAGAAGCATATTAACTGTGGTTGTACCCACACTACGTTCTGTGTACATGTTCTTGAGATGCTTCGACAGACGGTGTCTGTCTTTTAACCTTCTAACCATGATTCTAACCCTAAAATGGTATATAGTAAATTTTTATTTTGAGTAGTAAACTGAACTTACTTGAGATGGAAATTTAATAAATTTTGAATTCGCTATACACATTATTATATACCAGTACTGTTATATACACATAAATAATATGATTTTTATGTAATTATTTTATCATTTGCACGCATGTATGAATTATTGCGCTATGCAACAGATGAAAGATGGCGTTTGGAAATTAAACGTCAAATTTATCCAAAGCCCCACTTACACGATAACAATTCTATCCCAACATTTATACCGGAGGTTAAATTAACCCGAGGGTTAAATTATGGCGCTCCTGGCGATTAGACGAGTTACTCAATTTTATGGTAAGTTTTATTTATTTTTTCATCGATAACTTTTTTTAATTGATTTTTTGTACCTAATAAATTTCCGTTTTATATAAATATTCAAAAACATTTTTCATTTTCGCTTCATTTTCTAATTTATAAAATGCAAATAAAGATTAGTTAATAATCGAGCAGAACTGACCTAACATGGCTCACCATTTTATTTTGGCACATACAATAATAACTTGATAATTAGGTAAATTTTAAACACTTTTCACTAACACCCCTATTCTGTAACTTTTTCGTTATCGTTAACGTTATCGTTAAGATTGGCTTCGCTATGAACTTTCAACCGAATTTCGCTATGAATGGTATTCTCTAACTTCATTCGGTACGGGGATCGCTTGCATCACGTTCTTAACGAAAAAACCCAGGTTTCTTATACGAATAATTACGAAGTTGTATTTGTATCATGCATTCATCTTCGGTTTTTGAAATTTAAATTTAATTATTTTATTTATTAAGTGCATGGCGTCATAGAATAATAAATCTACTAAGCTTTAACAAATTTTATTTTTTCTTGCGAATTCTTCATTAATTTCGTGATTTATAAATTTTAGGATTAGATAGAATTTAAGAAAATAAACATTATTATAAATCTGTAACTTTTTTTAAGAGGCACTTGACACTAACTTGTCTATGCCATAAAAAAATGGAAAGGATGAGATATTGACACTTGTCTATGCCATAATAAAAATAAATAGGAACTAATACATTTTTCAATTTTATTATGTTATTGTTGTACTATTTCTAGGGAGTGGTGCTTCTTCCAGTAGGTACCTGTTTTTAGGGTCTACTACGAAAAATACGCTATGATTTTATATCGGTTTATGCTCATTTTTAGTTTGGATTTTGAAGCCCTATAAGAATTTTTACATATTATTCTTTGCGTAATTTTATGTAGATAGTCTCTTAGAATGTAGTTATCTGATTCAAATTTCGTTTTTTGCAATACCCTTTCACTCAAAATTTTTTGAAAATACAGAAATACGCTATTATTTTCAAGCTGTAGTTTATCACTAACATAATTCGCATCGATTTTGTACTTTTTAGTAAAAAATATTAAACAAAAACAAACAGAAATACTACTAATTTGAATAAAATACGCAAGCGTCACAGCTCGTTATGCTCTTAACGCGACACTTGGAGCATTCGTCCATTATGTCGATCTTACCGAATGCGGTACCGAATATGCTTACGAATTTTAAGTTACGGAATACGAACTTAACAACTTAACGAATTTTGGGGTTTAACGATAGCGTTAACGATAACGAAAAAGTTACAGAATAGGGGTGTAAATTATTATTATATAAGTGAAATCCAAAAATATTTCTGTGAAAAGAAGAAGATTTTAAAATAAGCAAGAACGCATGTTACCATTCTTTAAGGTATCCCGTCACTTGGCCGAAATTTTTTGGCCGAAATTCATTTGGCCGAAATTCAATTGGCCGAAATTCATTTGGCCGAAACTTCATTTGGCCGAAACATCATTTGACCGAAATTCAATTGGCCGACACATCATTTGGCCGACAGTCATTTGGCCGAAATATTATTTTTATTACCGAAAGTGAATATAAAAATAAATCTTAAATGAAAAGAAAAAATATATTGACGGTGCGTCAAAAAAAGCGAGATTCACCCCCTTCCCAGTAGCACAATTTGCCGAGTTGGAAGGCCCTAGGGGGATGTTTTTAATGAGTTTAGTGTTGCCAAAATGGCTCTGGAGTACTGCAACGCGGAGCGGAGCGGCGCACACTGGGCTGAAAAATGATGTAAAAATTTATTTTCCAATTAATGTTTATATAAAAAATTTTTTTAGTTGGTAATATTAAAAAAATCGCACATTACAATCGCAAAATTCGTTATGTTCTGGTGGATTGTTTTGCGTTTAAATGCTTATGAATATTAAATATGATTATATTAAACAGATGATACTCATAGCAATGCGTTTATTTTAAAATTTATAGGTAAAATAACGATTTTAGGGTTTATCTTAACTTGAACTTTTCGAGCGTTCTATAAAATTGTGAACTTTAAAATTTAGACCTGCGTTACTGTTACCTAAACATCTATATCGTGTATCAATTTCTCGCTGGAATGTTTGCCTATAAGGAAGATATTGTCATTTCAAGTTTTAATCTCTTAATTTTATGTACCAAATCCGCTCATTTTCGCTAAAATATGAAAGCTTTCATGCTTCAGAATCCATTGATCCGTATATACGATGAGATAATATGCCTATAAAGGTTTTGAAAATCGAGAAAATATAAATAAAAAAGGAAATAGAATAGAGAATTAGAAAAAAAGCAAATCAAATCAAGATGAATTATAATTTAAGAACAAATTATGATCTTTATTTATTACTTAAAAGCTCCCCTGACACACATCTTGATGATTACAAGAAACTTTTTGAAATGGTTACTTCCAGACTTGATATCAATTTTTGTGAATCAGAACTGAATACTTTAAAAACTAGTATTAGAATGCTTTGTTTGAAGCTGCGTAGGAAGTGGAAACAGTCCAACCGTACTGAAAAAATTTTTTTGGAGAACAATAATTCATGGTTGCATTCTGAGTTTAATTGGCCTCATTGTATAAGACTGAAAATTAAAGATATGGTAGAAAAGACCGAATTTATTCAATATAAGGATACGCAGGAGCTCATGTGTTCTACAATCAGGAGTATGTACAACAATGGACTTAACGATGTTGCAAGGATTTTAGAACATTTACAAGAAAATCCTGAATTTGTTATAAAAATAAGAAAAATTCTTGATGATAAATTTAAACCTGTCGTGTACTCGAAAGAGTACTCGAAAGAGTAGAGAAACCCGATCTAGAAAGTTTTGCAGGGAAGCATCCAACGAAGATATTTTACATAATATGCTAATATCTTCAGATCCTTTTATATCAAGTATTCGGCCATTTCAGAAAAGACAAACAAAAAATCTTTTACCCGAAACTTTGGAATTACTGGAATTAACTCCAGAAATTGAATTAACAGACGCTACTGAAAGCGATACAAATTAATAATTATGTAGCTACTAATAATTTATTTTCATATATTAATAAAAATTAATTTAAATTAGTTTAAATCAAATATAAATTTGTTTAGGTGGGTTCTGGTAACAAAACTAATTTTAAATTTTCGCTGATAGGTAACTCTTTTACGCTATGTATAATCAATGCAACAATAATAAATTATTATAGTATTTTCTAACTATAATTGGTTAGTTTTTAATACGTGATAGTAAATTAATTGATATATTTTAATAATTTACTAATCTAATTCCTTTTACGTGTTACAAATATATTTGATATACATTTATATTTTCATTTTTTTCATATTTTTATGATGAAAATGAGCGGATTTGGTACATAAAATTAAGAGATTAAAACTTGAAATGACAATATCTTCCTTATAGGCAAACATTCCAGCGAGAAATTGATACACGATATAGATGTTTAGGTAACAGTAACGCAGGTCTAAATTTTAAAGTTCACAATTTTATAGAACGCTCGAAAAGTTCAAGTTAAGATAAACCCTAAAATCGTTATTTTACCTATAAATTTTAAAATAAACGCATTGCTATGAGTATCATCTGTTTAATATAATCATATTTAATATTCATAAGCATTTAAACGCAAAACAATCCACCAGAACATAACGAATTTTGCGATTGTAATGTGCGATTTTTTTAATATTACCAACTAAAAAAATTTTTTATATAAACATTAATTGGAAAATAAATTTTTACATCATTTTTCAGCCCAGTGTGCGGCGGCGCGGAAGAGTTAATTTTGGCAACACATCCACATACGACGAGTTGCAAAAAAAACGAGATTCGACGTCGTTAAATCAGTAACCAATAATAAGAGTCTATTTTGGCAACACATCCACTTACGACAGGGTTGCACAAAAAATCCGCGCGCACCGTTAATATAAGTGTAACCTAACAGTGTAACTAAACAAAATTAAACAAAAGATGTTGAATATATAAATAAAAAATTAATTTTTGTCTACTTATAAAATTGTTAAGAAAAACAATTATATATTATTAAATGATTTTTATAGTCACTTTATCTAATACTAAAAATAAAATTTCGCCGAAATGACTGTCGGCCAAATGAAGTTTCGGCCAAACGATGTTTCGGCCAATTGAATTTCGGCCAAAAGATTTCGGCCAAATGAATGTCGGCCAAATGAATATCGGCCAACTGACAGTGATTCCTTTTTTAATAAGGGCAAAATAAGATACTCATTTAATTGTCTAATTGAATTGAAATCCTGAACTTAAAGTTTGAAAGTCGTATCAATTTCAAATTTTGGATGGAGATCGGAGCGATTCACATCATACAATGTTACTCTCGATTATATGTTTGCGATAAAAAATATTATCTTATACCTACATTTTTGAAGCTTCATGGCTTGCAAATTCTATATCTGCGTTCTTGTTTTCACTTTTCAGCTTAAATAAGAAATAATTATGTCAAAATTTGTGTGAAGAGTGAAAATTCAAAAGTACTCGATACGTTTCCAAAATCGACGTAAATTAAGAATTATAGGACTTTTTCGAATTAATTTTTTCATATCTCAAGCTTTTATTAAGGATACATTCACATTAAAAGCAAATCAAATAACGTATTTTTAGGATTAAATTATGTATTGGATTCCTAGCTATAAAATCAAAAGAGCTGAAGCTTTAAGGATGGAGTTTAAAATTGTATGCTGTTTTACATGTAAATAATAATATTTTATCCCAAAATTCAAAAAGTACTCTAAAAAATGACTTTATTCCTACTATTTATTTATAATACATTAAAAAAGTGATTTCTCAAGTGCCCAAGAAAATTCTCGCTTAGAGGTGTTACATGCACACGCTTTGGTATTCTAGGCGGGCCTGGTGAACAACTCGACGAACCGCATCCAGCAAAAGATTCTTCCTTAAATAACTTCCTTTCATAAGTTTTCTTCATAAGTTATGATATGTATCATAACTTATGATACATCACTAATAAAATTTTTATGTTCGGTTCATTTGAACTAAGGTACGTTTATCAACTTTTCCAATAGTTTTTCAAAAAATTTTTTCAAAAATTTCTGACTTTCGGGTCTTTAAACTTTCATCAAGTTGACGTTCTAATTGTGTTGTAATCGGATACAAATTTTGGTGCAGATCTGTGACGGGCAAGGTTGGCCTTGCCCTTGTTAGTACTTGTTAAATTTTAGGGGAAGAGTTAAAACGGCCACTATTATCCGCGCTTGTTAGTTTAGGTCAGTTTCGTCTATTTTGTACGATTTATATTTCAATTTGTACATTAAATTTTTTTATCGTACTTTTAATTGTAGTTGTTTATCTATGTATATTATTTCATAATTTGCTGCAGTTTAAAATTATTGATATTCTAATTATCTTTACGTTTTTATATCTTATTTTCATTAAACATTTTTCCGCATATTTACAAAATGGGTAAAATTGGTTTATTATTAATTCGTGAAATTAAATGAGTTTTATTTTTAATATATTATTACGAATTAGATCGTAGAAGAAATGCGAAAAGATCGAAATGCGCGATCAAAAGCTTAAATACAATATTAATATAATTTCCATAATTCGTAATTTATTAAAAACAAAACTTATTTACAAAATGTGTGCTAATTCGGAATTGCTCATTATAAATTGATTATCCTTGCCTGTTAGTTACAATAGGATATAAATAAATTGCAATCTACATAATAAGGTTTCTGATTGATTTAAGTTTTCAATTTAACTATTCGTGATTTCAAATATTGCTCAAAAGAAACTCAAACGATTTGAGTTTTTTTGCTTATTTTTATTCTTATAAATCTCTTTTATGCGACACTGTTTTTTGTAATTGATAAGTTTGTAAGTGTGCGTTCAATGAGAAGAAACTCATTTTCTTATCTCAAAAAAAAGGCTGAGAGAGTCTAAGCGAAGTTTGTCCAGCTGCTATTCTTTAAGAGTCTGATGCTTTACTTTTATGAGAGTTCACAATATGATTTAACGCCGATTTCTAAAATTACGACTTACTCCGTTTTCACGCCGTTCAGGGAATTGATAACATAACATTAGTAAATAAATGAATGAGTTATTTGGCCCTATAATAGTAAGCATTACATCACTATTGATTGAATATAGAGCTAAAATTCGAATGAGAAAGATTCTATTTTGAAAAAATTTCTATAAAGCTCAACTATTCATTTTATTATTTTTATCGGCATTATTGGCTGTTAATTAAACGCATATTTTAACTTTTAATTAACAATATTATAGAAAGGACATACCCTAGTTTGAAAGATCAAAAAAATTTAATTATATCTCGATATATTTTAAAATATCCTAATTAAAAAGTGGAAAATATAAAATTTTTATAAAAGCATTTAAAAATAAAATGTAATTTATAAAAGAATTTTACCTACATTACTGGCTGTCTTTGTACGATCTTATAAAGTGCTGAGAAATTGTTCGTAATTTAGTTCTCTATGATTTTTCGTAGTTTCAAAGAAGTTCGATCGTGTAGCGTAGATATAAAAGTACTATCTTATAGTTATACCCAAATAACTTCTATTAGAATATGTAAGTACTAAGTGTAGTAAGATCTGATACAATATTAAATTACGATCAATTTTAGCAGTGCCACTTAATGTTGGCACTTACAACCCTTATTGATAGACGATGCCTTATTTTTTTATACTTACAAGTTTGTTATAACTTTTTTATTTCGTGTACTTAAATTCAGAACTAATAAGTTTGAATTTTTAAGAATACTTTATTAAAATTACAAAGGTGGATAGAATTACAAAGATGAGATGTTGCATGCACAAGCATAAAGAAAAAACTGAAGAAGCTTGAGTTTTAAACTTTTGAAAACTGTTTAAAAACTGGTTGTAAAACTATTAAATAATACAATGATGGGAATAAATTAAACAATGAATTCAATAAAAGTATTTATGAATTATGAATGCAAAGGGTGTTTGTTATTTAATGAAAATGGATGTCTCTAAAAGAGTGGTAATGTAACTGTGTTTACTCGAGAAAGTATAGTTTATTTTAATAATCAATTAAAACAAATGATAGATAACTAACCCATAAATATAAAGGTTAAAGAAGAAAAACAATTTGAAAAAAAGGAAACCCAAAGATTTCCTTTCTTTTAAAATCAAATAGTAGTTGAATAATTTAATAATTTAGTAAAATGAATAGCTTACTTACATTTCATCACAAAATTTAGCTTTTGACAGCCTAATGTAGAAAATAAAGCTTAAAAAAGAAATTTCAAGAGTAGGTGCGAAAATAATGTATTGTAAAATATAAATTTAACAGAAAAGATCAAATTTCATAACACTTTTAAGTAATGCTGGATTTGTGAAAATGCTAAAATTAAAGAATAACATAAGTAGATACAAGAAATTTTATTTAAACACATTTTTATTCCTTAATTCCTGACAAGGTAGGACCAAAAAATGTTTATAAATAATATTAATATGCATAGAAAATAGCGTTAGAAGCTGTCGGAAAATTGTGGCACGGCGAATCGTTCCCGGTAACAGTAACGCAATAGGATACCTTTATAATAGGTAATCCCTCGAAATAGTCAGCTGTGAAAAACAAATTCGACCCTTGAGGAAATACTAATGTGTACTTATGTAATAGCGACTATGGAGGCGGGCGGGCGTTTGAGATTCAATTGCAATTCTATTTTATTTAATCTAACCTTAAATTAAAAGTAGACAACCTTTAAATTGTGACTAAATGCCATTTAAAATAATATTATATAATAATATTTTAAAATATATCGAGTTATAAGGTAAATAATTAAATTATTTAATATTAAATTTTGTTAAATAATTAACATAAAGTAAACATGAAAACCGATGTAATATATTGTTATTTGAACGGTAACTAGATCCAATTAGACCTAGACCATTTTAATTAGATCTAGTTGTCATTGAAGTGACAATACATTATAACGATTTCCATATATACTTATTATTATTTATTTCTGACAAACATCGCAATTAAGTTTGAAAGTTTAATTAACACATTAAATAATTTAATAACGTTTACTTTCTAACTTGTTATATATTCGAGTATAGTGTTGCCAAAATGGCTCTGGAGCGCTGCAAAGCGGAGCGCGGCGCGGAAGAGTCAATTTTGGCAACACATCCACCTACGACAGAGTTGAAAAAAAGCGAGATTCACCCCCTTCCCAGTAGCCAATTTGCCGAGTTGGAAGGCCCTAGGAGGATATCTGTCTGCAACCAATGAGTAACTACGGGCAAAATAGAAGTGATACAGAGTGGATGAAAAAACCATAAATTCGAAAGTTTTACTGTTACCAACCACACAATATGTGAAAATGTTAACAAATGGTTATATTATTGATACTAATAGAGAGTGGGTTTATATGCACAACAGACCGGTCTTGAGGTAACACCCCCCATAAACAATTTGTTAACAAAAATTTGTTACCAATAGAAAACGGTTATTAGCGCTAATAAATATTTTAAATTGGTAATAAATTTGTCTTGACCAATTGTTTATGGGGTGTTACCTTAAGACCGGTCTGTTGTTGCATATAATTCCCTGCTCCACTGATGATGGCCCTGTTTCTGAGATAATCCGTTATTCTTGGGTTGGTATAACGTAATGGAATTAGTTATTAAGTTACTATTAGGTATATTATAATAAACAAAATAACTGTATTGGTAAACCATAATAAAATAAAATAAAGAAGATAAAGATTAGAATTGAACATAGCGGTTACATTATATTCATATTCGTTAAACCAATAATAATCATTATGGAAGGTCAATCTTTTCAAATGACAAAAATGAACGTTGGGGATCAATGGTCCGGGAATCAATGGTCCGGGAATCAATCGTCTGGGGATCAATCGTCCCTTGGATCAATCTTCCGCTGGATCAAACGTCTTGGGATCAATCGTCCGCTGGATCAATCGTCCGGGGATCAAACGTCCTAGAATCTCCGCAGCGTAGCGTAGTAGCGCTTACAAATATAAAATTTACAAAATAAAAATAGGAGGATTTTAAATCGCGTAATGACTATTTAAATTGAAATAACAAATCAGCAAGGTGAAAGATTGTTTTAGTTTGATAATGATGGAGTTGCAATTGTAAGAAATAAATAAGTTGTTTAGAGCTTAAAATTAGCTTAAAAATTGGTCATCCAACACAGAGCGTGGATCGTGCAGAATCCAATCGCTGAGTAGCAAGTCTCTTGAAACGGTTAAAAAGTGAAGTTAACCTGACATTCTAAGGGCCGCGAAATAATTTATTTATTTTATTTAAAAAAAAATTTTTTTTGCTCCCATTTTTGTTCATTACCTGTTTAACCTGTGAAATATTAAATTCGTCTCTCTGTGAATAAAAATATATAGTAAAATAAATTTAAAGGAAATGCGAATGCGATCAATTCACTTAAGGGCCGTTCAGACGAGGCAAGTTGGTAAGTGATTTAGTTAATTTTTACTTAATTTTAACTTAATTCCACGTGTAAACGGTTTATTTAGTGGTAAGTGATTAAGTTACAATTAAGTTGATAAGTGGTAAGTAAAATAGAATTCAGTCTATTTTTCTATTTAGTTAAGTTGCGCGCGCATCTTCTAAGGCGTGGTCAGAACTTTTAAAGTTTCAAATCATTCTAAATAGATATTTGTTTGAAAATGTCGAAATGAACGGAAGAGTCGACAATAAAATTTGTAGAAAATTATGTACTCCACGAATGTTTATGGAATTTTAAAAGTTCGGCTTATAAAAATAAGCAAGCCAGACAAAGTGCCATGACTGAAATTGTACATCATGCAATGCAAATTAATAATTTTGGTATAAAGAAAGTGGATAAAAAATAAAAAGTATCCGATCTACTTACCACTTACCACTAAACAACTTAAATGCGTATAAACGGACAGCCACTAAATTTTAACTTAAAATTAACTTA
Source organism: Rhagonycha lutea (assembly GCA_958510855.1). Lineage (NCBI taxonomy): Eukaryota > Metazoa > Arthropoda > Insecta > Coleoptera > Cantharidae > Rhagonycha > Rhagonycha lutea. The sequence continues at coordinate 18,989,742 of OY294042.1, forward strand.
ACGATTTAGTTACCACTTACCAACTTGCCTCGTCTGAACGGCCCTTTATTGTTAATAAGTAGGACAATCCCGCCCACTGACCTGCCTCAATGTTGCCTTTGTTGCGCGTAATTAAATTTTTCAAATATCTGCTTCAAACGATTGTCGAATGTAAAACTATTGTTTTCCGCAAAACAAGGACAGTTTAAAATCTTACAATCGGGATTGCTGCTGGCTAATTATTTACTCCATTTAATTAATTATTGTCGACGTCTTTATGTGCCTGGAAAATGAAATTTTATTAATTTTTAAAAGCTTTTATTTAACATTGTATAAGGGTTGTCCGTCGTCCGGTTGTGTGGACTACTTGAGACAATTATTTTAAATCAACTTCCCGACGTCTTGAGAGCTGAAATTTGGTACTACACAGTTTTCACTTACAGTGAATTTTTATATTTTAATTTTGACTTATTTAAAAATGTGGAAAATAAGCGCGAAATCGGGAAAAAAAACTGCAAATAGCGCATTTAACGGTTTAACCGGACGGATATAAGTAACATTTCTAAATCGCATTTTTAGGAAACTTTTAAATTGATTTTTATTGTTTCAAATCGCATCTAAAAAAGTACAGATATTGCAGGAAGCAATGATTAATTTTCAGCTGTAAGAAAGAAAAAAACAGAACCTTCATTGTATAAACGAAGTGTTTTGATTGTGTTTTGTATGAAAAAATGATTTAATAATTGGATAAATTTGTAATTTTTAAGTGTATACCGGGTGACCGGCCGCCGATGTGAATATAGGAAATTAACATAGGAAATTAATTTTTCTTTAATTCCTGCTTTCCATCAGAACGGATAAGAATGAAAAATATATCAATTGAAAGAGTTTTATTTTCCGCGTCTAAAGACACCCAACACTTGATGTTTTGTTCTTTAATAATGTTAAAAATGTAGAATTAAAATAAGCGATTTTCTAAAAATCAGACCTGCTTTGGATGGTTGAACTGTCAAAACTTACGTTTAAAATTAGTTTTCAAACAAAAACAATTGCAATGAATTAAACTAGGCATCTAATATCTATTTAAAAGTACTACTTTGTCATTTTATTTTGAGTTTTTAACAATGATCGAAGAACAAACGATCAAGTGATTGGGTGTCTTTAGACGCGGAAAATAAATCTCTTTAAATTGATACTCTTTTCATTCTAATCCGTTATAATGGGAAGCAGGAATTTAAAAAAAATCTATTTCCTGTGTTATTTTCCTATGTTCACATCGGCGGCCGGTCACCCGATATATTGGTAAATATTGTCAAATATTAGTTAGGAGAAAGGATTCCCACGACCAATTAAAATTAATTTTAATATATTAAAATTTTTCTTTATAGATTCTATTTCATATAACTTGAATAAAATAATTGTTACATTTAGTAACTTTATCATAATATAACTATTATAAAGTTTATTCAATGATTAAATCATTACTTTAATTTATCATCAGTAATTAATTGAGGTTTGAGAGCGCATTTAAGTTTTTAGTGAAAATTCTTGTGCTATTATTATTTAATAAGGTTTTTCTTTTATTACTTATGGACATTCCAGTTTTTTTTTTTTTATTATTTTTATTGTTTTTGAATATTCTACTGTCGACCCATTCTTTGAAAAGTTTTATTCTCATAGTAATAATTTTATGCAATTTTAATATGGAAATTTATAAGATACTTATGCCCGTATTCACAAACGTTCGTAACTGATTTAACGGTCTGTTATACGTTACGGACCGTTAAATAGTCATATTTTATTTCGTAATCGAGCAAAATAATAACGAGAGCTCTTTGGGTCGTAATAAAAATAACAGTCCTTTAATACAATGTCACGAAAGGTTTATTTAAAAGTGAAATTAAACGATTAAAGTTAAAAATTTTTTAATTAAACGATCCGTTACGTAATCGTTCGTTATACGTTTCTTTGTGAATACGGGCATTAATGTGTAAATTTTTATAAAATAAAAATTATTACAACAATTTTAAATTTTTTTAACATTGAAAACATGTGATATAGCAATAATCTTTACTGAAAATAATTTAAAAAACAGCAAAAAGTAATTTTTAACCAGTAGGAAGAAGGTTTTCCACCTTTGTGTTTACAATTTGCGGTACAAAATAATATTAGGTAACCATTAATAAATATTATTCAAAGGGTCTAAAACATGTCGTATATGCACTGACCAAATTTTAAAAAAAAGCCAGAGGAATTCGCCCAGCATAGGGTTAAATTAAAAGTTAATTTTACTCTTTCACGATATAATTTTGTTAACCATTTTAATGTGCATTAAATTTTTCACTTTGATCTGAAGTTTTACATTGAAATGCTAGTGAAAATTGCTAATAAAATGTAGTATAAAAAAATTTAAAAATAAAATTCGAACTTCACACTAACCGTGCGTTCTGGGAGAAGCTACTTTCACTACCAAACGTTACCAAACATTTTTTTTTCCTTCTTTCGAGTTTCCAGTCGCTTCCAAACCTTTTTGGCTACAAATATTAGAAACATTTTGGTGGGGAACCAAAGCATTTGAAAACGACTGGAAGCTCGAAAGAAGCAAAAAAAGGAATGTTTGGTGGCGAAAGTAGCTTCTCCACGAACGCAGGATAAATGTTGCGCAAGAATTCAGGTGCATCTGGCAATTGCCTTTGTGATCAATTGACATTTTCCAATGCATTTTATAAATTATTCACTAATAATATTAAACTAAAGAATTATAAAATAAATTCGAAAATAAGTCAAATTATACCCAAAATACAACAACGACAGACATGTTTCGATCTTGTTAGATCTCATCAGTGACGTATAGCTGTGAAGTTGGTTATAATTTGACTTTATGTTTTTTCCCTTATATAGCATTTTATAAATTAAATTAAATGGATAATCCGATAGACCGGAGTTATCCAAAAAATAAAATTAATAATTCGCGCAATGCTAACTGGAATAAAACGACCCGTTTCATAATACAATAAACACATAAGTTAGCATTGCGCGAATTATTAATTTTATTTTTTGGATAACGCCGATCTATCGGATTATCCATTTAATTTAATTTATAAAATGCTATATAAGGGAAAAAACATAAAGTCAAATTATAACCAAATTCACAGCTATACGTCACTGATGAGATCTAACAAGATCGAAACATGTCTGTCGTTGTTGTATTTTGGGTATAATTTGACTTATTTTCGAATTTATTTTACAATTTCTTAGCAACTAGTTAAGTTGCGCCACTTTGACCTCGCGAAGGGTCTTATTGATTGATGGTTTATCCTCAACATATTTAGTACTGTCGTAATGACATGTCTTCACGACCTCTCGAAAAGTGCTTCCACAACACCTCCGTGTGTTTATTGTACTAAAGAATTACATTTTTGTGGTGTTTTATAGTTATTTATAATGGATATTATTGCACTTCTTTTTTTATTTGTATTTTACAAGAAATTTATTTTTGTTTTTGTTTATCGGTTGCAATATTTATTTTGTTTCCAAGTCTCCACGACAAAATAGACAGCTTTTAAATTTTATTTTTTTATTTAAACTATTTATTTACGTCTGATGCGTTTCTTTATTTTCCTCTATATTTATTTTATTCTCTTTTTCTGTATTTATTTTACAATTGGATTTATAATTTTAGACTTAATTTAATTTAATAACAAACTCTTTTTAATAATAATGTCTTTTAGTGTTCAAAGATATCAGTTTTTTAGTTTTAACTGGTTTAATTTTAGTTAAAACTAGAATTAACTGATTTTAAATACATCTTTTTAGTAAATTCTAGTTTTAACTGGTATTAGTTTAGTTAAAACTAGAATTAACGGATTTCCAATAAATCTTATTAGTAAATTCTAGTTTTAACTGATATAAGTTAAAACTAGAATTAACTGTTTGGTGTTAGTAAATTCGCGATCTATCACCGTTAGAACTAGATTTAAAGTACAAGTAGACGTAATTAAATAAAAATTTAATTAAAAATAGTTTTTAAAAAAATGGAAGGAAACACACGATAATTTAGAATTTTTTTGTATCTCAAATTTTGAATTTAAAATAAAAATTTCAAAATCTTTTGCATTTTGTACTTCAAATACCCGAAATACATCTTTCAAATACAAATACACATTTCAAATACAAAATTTCAATTTTCCAGTTACGATTTCACTTGTTATAATTTTTAAATTTTTTAAAAATCTTTGTTGATAACTATTGTTTAATAAATTTTTTTCATTTATTTTTATATGGTAAAGACCGTGTGATACTTGTACCTACTAATTATTAAAATTAATTATTATTATTAAAAATAATATAACAAGTGAAATCGTAATTGGAAAATTCAAATTTTGTATTCGAAATGTATTTTGAAAGATGTATTTCGGATATTTGAAGTACAAAATGCAAAAGATTTTGAAATTTTTATTTTAAATTCAAAATATGATATACAAGAAAATTCTAAATTATCGTATTTCCTTCTATTTTTTTCAATTCAAAAACAAATATATTTGCCCCCCCCTGTAAAAGTGTAAAGAATTAGAATTTTTAATTAATTATGTCTACTTTTACTTTAAATCTAGTTGTAACGGTGATAGATCGCGAATTTACTAATATTAAACAGGTAATTCTAGTTTTAACTAGACTTATATCAGTTAAAACTAGAATTTACTAAAAAGATTTATTATAAATCAGCTAATTCTAGTTTTAACTAAACTAATACCAGTTAAAACTAGAATTTACTAAAAAAATTTATTAGAAATCAGTTTCTAGTTTTAACTAAAATTAATCTAGTTAAAACTAGAATTAACTGAAGAGGTTAGTTAAAACTAGAATTTACTAGTTACATCGGGTTTTAACTGATTTCGGGTTTTAACTGTAATATATTATGTTAACCATAATTAACAAAAAATTAAAAAATAAGTTACTTATATTTACATATAGTATGTGACAATAATTGTGCGTGTTTAAACTTTTCCCGATCTTTCTTCTCATTAAAACAAACTAAATGTTTGCAAAAGTTTAATCCATAATTAGGTAAAACAAAATTTAAAATAGTGTTAGCGAATATACACATCCTTTGTTTTAATGTTTGTTTGAAATTAACAATTTCATATGGAAATTTATTGAGACTGAAATAAATGTTAAAATATTTCCTTACAAGGGGACCTTTCCGACTGGTATTTACCGATTTGCACAATTTTTAACATACCTTTTAGGCAATAACTTTTTATACTTAAGGTGAAAATTTCAGGACCCAAAATTGAGACAATTTGGAGAAAATCGATTTTGAAATTCCAATAAAATTGTATCATAAATTAGGTCTAATGCGAATTGCATCTAAGATTATGTCATTTAAAAATGTACATTTGACAGCTGACTGCTTGTAACATAACCAAAATGAACATGTTGAAATACAGAGCGCAAAGAATAAATGGAACAAAGCAAGTTTTTTTTAATTCCCAACGATTTCAAAGAAGAAATTAGATAGAAGGAACTTCTCATATCAGAATTCACTGCAAACTTTGGACTTATAGAGAGAAATGAAACTTGTAAGAAAACATTTTAAAATTCACAAGGGTGAAAAGTCTTGTGAAATAAGAATAAATGCCTTTTACGTATCATTGATTCTGTTATTAAGAAAGTAAAATGGAATAAATTTCCTAAGAAAATGTATGCTGAAAATAATATACATAACTACTTCTATTTGTTTAAAGAATTGGCTAAAGTTACTATTATTTACAATATTTAATTAAAAAAAAATTTCATTTCCTTCGGATGATTCCTATTAATCGCTTTTACCTATTCTAACTCCTTTATTAATGGGTTTTATAAATTTAGAAGTGTCCCAATTACCTGTAAAAAAAGTATCTAAATTATTTATAAAGGATTCTTATTGATAATTTTTTTTCAAATTTAAACTTACAAATCGCTTTTCAGCCTTGTGAATTTTAAAATGTTTTCTTACAAGTTTCATTTCTGATAGAAGTCCAAAGTTTGCAGTGAATTCTGATATGAGAAGTTATTTCTATCTAATTTCTTCTTTGAAATCGTTGGACCTAATTTGTAATACAAATTTAATGGATTTTCGGTAAGGTCCCCTTGTTAGACTTACTTAAACGATTTACTCATTCTATGGCAAGTTTTATTTATTTTTTCATTGATAATTTGTTTTTAATTGATTTTATGTACCTAATAAATTTCCGTTTTAAATAAATATTTAAAAACATTCTATTCAAAAACATTTTTCATTTTCGCTGCAGTTTCTGATTAAATGCAAATTAGCAAAGATTATTAATAATTTAAAAACATGTCTTTTTGAAAAAAATATAAAGTCTAGTCTACTCAATGAATAAATTTAAATAGCTTCAGTATTATGACTGTTCAAAGGTAGCATAATATAGTACTTTTCATCACAAGGCTGTAAAACGCCGTTTCCCGTCCGCGGGAGCGATAGTAGGAGCCGAGGGCGTAGCGTAAGCGGAGCCGAGGCTTCGACCGCTCCCGAGGATGTAGCGGCGTTTTACCAGCCGAGTTGAGGAAATGCACTTTTCATCTGTTTCTCGTCCGGAGGGATGAAAAATAGTTTTTTGATTGAAAGCTTAAAAGCATTAAAATAAAATCAAACGTATTTTTGAGGTTAAATTGTATTGCACTCCTAGCTATAAAATCAAAAGAGCTGAAGCTTAAAGGGTGGAGTTTAAAATTGTATGCGGTTTTACAGCGAATTGATAACATAGCATTAGTAAATATACTTTTAATTGCAGTTTATCTATGTACATTATTTCATAATTTGCTTCAGTTTATTATTGGTATTCTAATTATCTTTACGTTTATACCTTATTTTCATTAAAAATTTTTGCGGATATTTACAAAATGTGTGCTAATTCTTCTGAATTGCTCATTATAAATTGATTATCCTTGCCTGATAGTTACAATAGGATATAAATAAATCGTAATTTACATAATAGGATTTCTGAACGATTTAACTTTTCAATTTAACTGCTAATTCATGATTTCAGATATTGCTTACAAGAAACTCAAACGATTTGAGTTTTTCGCTTATTTTTATTCTTATAAATCCCTTTTATAAGACACTGTTTTCTGTAATTGATAAGTTTGTAAGTGTACGTTCAATGAGAAGGAAATAATTTTCTTATCTCACGCAAAAAGGCTGAGAAAGTCCAAGCGAAGTTCGTCAAGATTTAGAGTTCATGTTTTCTACTTTTATGAGACGAGTCCACAATATCTAAAATTATGACTTACTCCTCTTTCGCGCCGCTCAGCGAATTGATTACATAGCATTAGTAAATATATGGGTAGAATGGTAAAAGGGTTAGTTGGTATAATTGCTTTTGTAACATTTACTACAGATATGCTGTATTAAAAGTCCATTTCCCAGCCCCCCTCCCCATTTCGAGTTTCAGATCAAATTTTGTGTAATTCATTTGTGCATCGTTTGTGTACGTTTATGCAAACATTCTTTCCGTTTGTGCAATCACCGTTCGCGAATTATTTAAGAAACAAGTTTGGAGGTTTACAACTTGACATTAACAATATATTGTTATATCCAAGTCAGATTTGAGGTCCAGGAATGATTTTGTAAAAGTTTAAACTTGTCAATTATAAGACACAAAATGAGAGCAATTAAAAGGATCAAATAATGTGATATTATGTTACTTTCAACACATTCTTTTGATACATCTTATTTGATTTTAATGTTTTGTTGTGCTGGTGAAACTAAAAAGGCAGTGAGTTGTTTTATCTAGAACAATTCAAGAAAAGTTGTAATTCAAATAAACAGCGCCAAGGAGCGGAAACTTACCTTTTGTTATAAATTTGTTTAAACAATATTGGTACGTTGAGTTTAACGTAACTCAGAACGGGCAAGCCAATTTATTGGCAGATATCTTACCAGTCTCGCCAGCGAGCGGACGATTTTGCAAGAGTTTTGTAAAATCCCGGTAAATTTTAGTTTGAGGGCCTTTGAGTATCTCAAAAGCGTATCTGCGAGTTATTAACCCTTGTCAGGCGGCATAGGTACAATTGTAACTTTTAAGAGTGTAAATTGCAATAACTTTTTTTCTAGAAGTCGTTGAGTGCTGAAATTTTGTGACATCTCTACATTTTTGGCCTAGAATATGTAGTCAAATTTCAGAATAATATCTTCATCCCCTCCCGAAATAGGGGCTTGAGTTGTTTTTACACCCATAACAGGCGGCATAGGTACAATTGTACCTTCGTATTATTTTGTATGAAGATAATGCAAGAAAAAAAAAGAATACGATTTCTTTGTGAATTATCATGTTCTTTTATATTATAAAAAAGTAAAACATAAATTATTTTTACATTATAAATCAAAGTTTCTACTTTTTTTTATATATTGTCCTCTTTTCTTCCCTTTAATTATAAAACTTCCCCTAGATGGATAAGTCCTGCTGGAATTATGGTTGAGGAAACCTCTATTTTATGCCCCGACTAACCCAGTCGTATAAAAATTTTTAACCACCTTTTCGTTTAACAAAAGTTTTATTTTAGCAAAAATTCACACAATAATTGTTGGTACAGTTTTTATCAGTAACTGGCATATCAATGTAACCATTATTAAGTTGAGAAAAATAAGCAATTATTTCGATCAATACAACTCCTTGATCAATGCACAATTCATACATTTAATTGTAGAAAAAATTTCCCCTTTAATTATGCATCAACCAAATAAAGAGCACAATAAAATTCTTAAAATTAATATTTGCGAAATACATTTATAAAATTCAAATTCACATTTGAAAATAACATCTCCATAAAATGTGCGCCCAGGTGTCCGAAAAATAACCGATGTTATTAGGTCGCGTATAACTGTAGAATTAAACTTCGTCGAACTCGCGCAAGTTAATCAACGTTTTCATGTTGGTTGTGATAATTTCAGCAAATTTAACGTTCTTTAAAATTTTAAAAATTTTTACCTTGCTCATTTTTTGTAGTTGGTCGTCTTGCATCCTTTTGTTAATTGTAGCGTCTCCGTTCATCTCGAAAGGCTTCCATCTGGCATTCGTCAAATTGCAATTTTCATCCAGTTGAATGAATTATAAGTTAATTTTGCGGGTTAATTTTTCTTAGCACACAAAATTAAAAAGTTTAAATTTACTTGGTCGATTAATTCTTCCAAAATTTCTTCTAGGATCACTCCTACATTATCATTCACTTCAGTAGCGAAGTTTAACACTTATAATCACTTTTAAAACCCACTTTTATGAGCGGGCTGCCATAATCAACCGTACGTTTTTAGGGCCCAGTCGAAATAACCCGCTTTCGTGTTCCTTGCTCTCCCACTTCCCTTTTTAATACAAAATTTTACCAAACCTGGCGGTCGAATTAAGAACACATTTGAATTTCAAAATACTCAAACGAAAACCACAAGTTACATTACAATTCAATTTTATACTACAGTCTCTTAATATTGATTGATCGCTCAACCCCTTATTAACCTGTTCATTCACAGGTGTACTTTTGTTTACATCGATATGCCCACTCACATTTAGAGTAATTCTTAATTAACATATTAAATTCAATTTCTGCGTAAAACAACATTTGTTATTCGTGATGTTAAAAATACTGCAATATTTTCTTCGCAAGGAATACACGTTGTCTTTGGTACTGAATGTTCATCGCAAACAGGTTTCACGCAACCCACACAGCACATCATAGTTTTACGTTGTTTTCTTATGGAGGTACAATTGTACCTATGCCGCCTGTTAACGTTGTAAAATTATGCCGCCTGACGAAGGTTAAAAGTGTTCGCGAGTATTTTGAACTGCGCAATTTGTAAAAATCATATTTTTACAAGAATTTAGTATCTTCGAGCGATTGTCGACCGTATTGACATCGAAATTTCTTTTACATGCTACGACACAAAAATCATTACAAAAGTGTTATTCTGATGATCGTTGTTAATCACAGAATCAATTTACGTTATATTTGGAACTGGATGATTGATATTTTCGTCAATTTTATTCGCACATTGTCCAATTTTAAGGTTAGTTTGACCACATGTAAGGAAAACATCTGTTTGATTAAAACAGGAGATTTGGTTCGACAGGTGTCACAACTGCTACTGCACTTTGCCACTGTGTGAAGTCATATTGGATATGCGTACACAACCACTTCTTCTTCTTTTCTTTCTTCTTCTTCTTTATTAGCGTTTTATTAAATCCATTTTTGAATATACGCCTCTTCAAGTTTTCTCCATCTTTCTCTATTTCCTGCCTGTTGGATCCAATTAAAGCCGGCCACAAGCTTGATGTCGTTTATCCATCTCATCGGAGGTCTTCCTCTTGGTCTTGTAAACGTGTATGGTCTCCATGTCAGCATGGCTCTACTCCACCGATCCATATCCCTCCTTGCCACATGTCCCGCGTATGACCACTTAAGTTTTGCTGCTCTTTGTATTATGTCGGTGACCTTTGTTTTTTGCCTTATCCAGATGTTTGTCTTTCTGTCTTTCAAGGATATGCCTAACATTGCCCTTTCCATTGCTCGTTGTGTTACTCTAAGACTATTTATATTTTTCTGGGTCATGGTCCAGTTTTCTGCGCCATAACTCAATACAGGCAACACGCACATATCAAAGACTCGCTTTTTTAAATGCAGTTGAATATTTCTATTTTTTAATATAAAACTCAGTTTTCGAAAGGCCGCCCATGCTTGAGAAGTTCTTCTTTTTATTTCATTACTTTGATTTTCTCTTCCCAGTATGATCTTCTGCCCCAGGTAAATGTATTCCGTAACTTTTTCAATTTGTTCACCCTCTACCTGTATGTTACCATCTTCATTAAACATCACTTTTGTTTTGCTCAGATTCATTTGTAATCCTATTTTTCTTGAGGCCCTGTTCAGATCAGTGATCATTTCCTGCAGCTCTTCTTAGCTCATTGCTATCACCACTACATCGTCAGCGTATCGCAAATGATTGAGATATCTTCCATTTACTTTGATACCCTTTTCTGACCAGTCCAACTTTTTGAAAACATCTTCTAAAGTGAGGGTAAATAGTTTAGGTGACAAGCTGTCTCCCTGTCTTACACCCCTTTCCAAAGGTACAGGATTGGTTCGTTCATGAAGTTGGTATATCGCTGTCGCTTTATCTGCTATTTGTTGTAGTAGTTGGCTATATCTACTGTCAATTCTGCAGTTGTTTAATGCTCGCCGTATAGCCCAAGTCTCCACTGTATCAAATGCCTTTTCATAATCAATGAATCCAAGATATATAGGTACTATATTGTATTCATTGCATTTCTCGATTAAAAGTTTTATTGTTAATAGGTGATCTGCCGTTGAATACTCCTTTCTGAATCCTGCCTGTTCACTGGGTTGATAGTCATCTAGTTTTTTAGTTAAGCGGTTTGTGATTATTTTGGTTAATAGTTTGTACATATGGGACATTAGGCTTATTGGTCGGTAGTTTTGGAGCTTTCGGGTGTCTCCCTTTTTGAAAATTAGTATTACTCTTGCGTTATTCCATGCGTCAGGTATTCTGCCTTGCTGTAGGCATTCGTTTAAGAGTTGCAATAACGCATCTGTTAGTTTTACCCCTCCTTCAAGAATCATATCGTTGGTCACTTCATCCACTCCAGCTGCTTTATTTCTTTTCATATCCTTCAAAGCCTTTTCCATTTCTGCTCTGTTTATTTCTGGTATTTCCTCCGATCCGACATTTTGTATGGTCGTCCTTCTTGCGTTTTTCTCTCCCCTTACTAATTCTTCCGCAACTTTAGATTTGTATAGATCCGCGTAAAACTCTTCTATTATTCTCAACATTTTTTCCTTATTTGTTATTATTTCACCGTTTTTGTTCATTACTGAATGTATATATTTTCGCCCCAATTGTGGTCTCAAGCATTTCATGTTTTTGTTCTTCTCTATGACTTCATTTATCATACTTTCATTTTCCCTATATCTAAATTCTCTCATTCTTCTTCTTATCAATTTGTTAAGTTCTACATATTCGATTGAGCCTCTTTTGTGTTGTCTGTTCAGTAATCTTCTTTTTTCGATTAACTTCTTTGTATCGTTGTCTATTACAGGTTTTGCGGATCTATGTGAATCTTTGCTTAGTTCTCTAACGCTTTCAGTTATTGCCTTAGTAATATATTCATTAAGGTGATCTACATTTGTGGCGATTTCTTTAGCTTGTGCGGCCTGTAGGTGCTGTAATCTTTTCTCTATTGCGGCTTTAAGTTTATTACTAATTTCTTTTATATTCTCGTATGATACCCGCAGTTCCCTTTTACTATGCAATTTCTTTCGTTCCATTTTTTTGTTTATGACCACTCTTGATCTGACCATTCTATGATCACTTCCTGCGTCGAATGAGTTCAGTACGGTCACATCGTGAATGATTTGTTTATTATCAGTTAAAATGAAATCTATTTCGTTTCTTGTAGCTCTGTTTGGGCTCATCCACGTCCACTTTCTGCTTTTGTTCTTTTTAAAGAATGAGTTCATCACATATAAATTAAATTCATTTAAGAAGTTCAGTAATTCTTCTCCTCTTTCATTTCGATTTCCGTATCCGTACTCTCCTATTTGTGTTTCTTGGTCTTCCTGTTTCTTTCCAATCTTGGCATTAAAGTCTCCCATTATTATTTTAAAAGTTGCCGCTTTATCATTGATTGCTTCTCTAATTTGATCATAGAATAAGTCCATTTCTTCATCTGAGTGGTTACTGGTCGGAGCGTATACTTGGATTATTTTTAGTTTTGTACTTGTATTAATTCTTAAGTTGATATAAGCTACTCTGTCTGATATGGCTTTGAAGGATTCGACATATGGAGCCATACGTTTGTGTACTATAAAGGCCACTCCACTGTAGGTGTCTCCTCTATACATAAAATGGTTGCCTGATTTTAGGATTATATATTCTTCTCCTCTTCTTCTTAATTCAGATAACCCAACCACATCATATTTAATTTTTTCCAATTCGTTTTCCAATTCGTATATTTTATTATCGTCAGCCAAGGTTCGAATGTTATAAGTTCCGATCCATAACGTCGTCTTGTGGCAGCCTGGTCCAACCCAGGGATTCTTAGCACCCTCTCTCCCTCTGATCTTTCGATTGCTGCCGTAATCGGGACCTCTGGGAGTGCTGGGGACTGAGGGCCTTGTATTTATTGGTGTAATCATCATTATTAAAACTTGAAGGTTTAGGCCTTACCATTCCACGCTGGCCTAATTGCGGGTTGGAATGGATCCTATTTTCCCTCAGGATAATTGGTTTTTCGCGGGGCCACAGGCTCCTTTGAACTGATGGTACTTGTACGAAGCAGGTGGTCGTCTCGTAGTATGAACTGTTTGGTCCGCGGGTGGTATTTTATTTCCCACCTACCCTGCCTTGCGGCCGAGTATTCCCCTATCCGCCACCTGGGGACGCGCTCTCTAGGAGTTTCAGTCTCTCCCGAGAGACACAACCACTATTTGTATGTAATGCAAATACCGAGTGCGACAGAATAAATATAAATCTTGTAAGTTTCTGAACATTTATTTTGTTAACAAAAATTTGTAAAATTTTAATTATTGCTACACAGATTAACACAATAACAGTGTCGAGTAAACGTATAGCTGACATTTTTATAGTAAATAATATACGCTTTACTTGAAACTGGACATTACACACAATATTATTTATCACTTGTCGTTTGTGTCAAAGATTTGCACAATTGCTTTCATTATTTTTATTCGAGTAAATAAATTACTGTTTAATTTCCATGACCTTTTAATCGATTTTTTGGAATTCACTAACTGTAGAGCTGTGGTCTCGGTAAATGTTCTCGGCTACAAAGCTTTCCGGGAACTTAGAAACGTCATTTGTTTCGGAGAAATTCGACTACCCCAATTGTCCGATTTAAGGGTTTGGGAAGTCTAGACCAACGAAAAACGACAATATTTCATTATATTAATGTATGAATAACTTATCAACGGTGTTCATTAATATTACGAACAATTTTATTTTCAGTGTGTTTCTGAATGAAATTTTGTGACACTAAAGAGTAAAAATTGTTAAGTTATTAATTAACTCGTGATAATAATTAAATAGGATATTTTAAAATATGTCGAGTTATAATATATAATTAAATTATTTAATATAATTTTATTGAACTTTCAGACGTAGGTACCTCCTTCGTCAGAATAATATAATAATAGGTAAACATGCAAACAGATATGTAGTAATAGTAATATGTAATAGTAATATGTAGTAATGTCATTTGAAAGGTAACAACATCTAAAGCAACAGTCTAAGCTTAAATATTCATAATCCGCGAGTTAGGAAAAACCTAAATTGTGTTCTGGCAAGAAAGGAAAACTTAACTACAATCTCCAATACGTATATGGAATTTGCCTTGCTTCAGATCTAGTTGCCGTATAAATGACAATGCTATGTATCTGTTTACATGTTTACCTATTATAATATTATGCTGACGAAGGACGTACCCACTTCTGAAAGATCAATAAAATTTAATTACAATTTTAAAACATCCTAATTAAGAAGAAGAATTTTTATAAAAGCATTTAAAAATAAAATGTAATTTATAAAAGAATTTTACCTACATTATTGGCTGCCTTTGTACCATACTATAGTGATGGAGACATTGGTCGTAATTGAGTTCTAAATCATTTTTCCTAGTTTCAAAGAAATTCGCTCGTGTAGTGTAGATCTAAAAGTACTATTGTATAGTTGTAACCAACTATCTGCTCTTAAGGTACGTTTAGATCTGACACTTATTGTAAGAATTTTATGTCAGACACCAGCTGTCGCTAATGTAAACGATGCAAAATTTATGTCAGACATATACGCATGAATTTCCGACAATAAGTGTAGACACTTATAGATGGTCAGATGTACACGAAAAATTTTACGATGCAAAATTTCTGTCGGACATTTACGGTGCGTTTAGATCTGACACTTTATTCCAGAAATATATATAAAGGGTCGGACATAAATTCATTTTGACCGTTTACATCACAGGTAGAAATTTAGCAAGACAGTTTATGTCCAGAAGTATATATAAAGTGCCATAAACTTGCTTTGACCGTTTACATCACAGGTAGCAATTTAGTACGACAGTTATTTCCAGAAATATATTATTATAAAGTATCTGCCATAAACTTGCTTTGATCGTTTACATCAGGGGTGTCAAACTCATTCCAGCCGCGGGCCACTTTCTGCCAAACGAAATTTCCGCGGGCCGCACTGATGACTTTTGTTCACCCACCTCCATTTTTGAACGATATATTTATCATAAAATATACAATATTCCCAGAAATATAAACTTTTTATTATAAAACAAGCAATCACCGAAGTTTATTCGGGCCGCAAAAATATACGAGGCGGGCCGCCAGTTTGACACCCCTGGTTTACATCACAGGTAGAAGTTCCTTGATTCCTTCATTCTGTAAAGATTATTTGACCGGAAAGGTTCACAGTTCACAATGAAAATATTGAAGAAAAAAATTGCTATTGCTAAAATTGCCGCCTAGTCACTATGGAGAAATTTAACTTTACGTTCGTTCGGTAAGTTTAACCGGTCCGTTTCAGGGACAAAAATAATACACTAATGCCTGTCTTCACCAACAATTTATTTAAGAATTTCCTCGTAAAGAATTCCTTAGCTAGGATTCCATAAATTTGATTGGTCAAATTTGACATATGAGTTTTTTATGTCAATACTATGTCAAATTTCACCAATCACATTTATGAAATACCTAGCTAAGGAATTCTTTACTAGGATATTCTTAAATAAATGTTGGTGCAATCGGGCATTAGGAGTTTATATTATTTAATCCCACGCAGGGCCGTATATAATGAGCCCCCCCCCCCATAATATGACTTGAAAGTCGAGTATTTAAAATACAAATACAAAACAAAATAAATAAATAAATTTGGCCTTTCATTCTTTCCAACCAATGAAAGACGTAATTTATAACCAATATAACCAACAATTTATTTAATAATTTGCTAGTAAAGAATTACTTACCTAGAATTCCATTATTGTGATGGGTCAAATTTGACATGAGTTTTTTTATGTCAATACTATGACAAATTTCACCAAGCATTAATGGAATCCTAGCTAAGTAATTCTTTACTAGGAAATTCTTAAATAAATTCTTCGTGAAAACAGGCATTAATCATTTTAGTATTTATTCTATGATTTTACCAACCTAGTTAGAAAAGCAGACCTACGTCAGAAACATTTTGAAACACGTGGTGACGGTAAATTTTTAAATACATTTTTTTATAATTTAAATAATGTAATTAAATGGCAACAAAATGTAATTGAATAATGTATAAGCATCAAAATACATTTTTATTGTATTTAAATACAATTTATTACAAAAATACATTTAGAAACTCATTGAAAATACAAAATACAAAATAAATTAATCGAATTATATCCTTTTAATAAAATGAACATCTGATCGCAATTAAAATTCTTTTGTAAAAATCTTAATTTATGAAAAAAGTACATATAAAAATGTACGACACTTTCCATAAAAGTAGACGAGTGATCAACTTTTGCAATTTATTCCAAGCAACTCGGAATATTTATTTACAGCGTTTACATCTGAACATCTATAAGTGTATATGTTACTGTGAAAGACCGAAATCCAGTGAATGTCGAGATACACCGGTGAATGTCAACATTCTCTAAGTTGCTTGGCGTATGTTCGAAATATCGATCGAATATCATTATTTCTATCTTACACCGGCGAATGTCGGCATTTACCATGCACTCATGGTGTACGTTGAAAAGAAACATTATGGAAGTAACTTTTCTTTCCAAATTACGAACTGAATTTATATTTATAATAATTTATACTTGTTTGCTAATTTATAAAAGTTTGAATCCTCTATTTCAACAACAACCGCTAATACATTTCGGGGGTCTGTACGATCACGGTCGACATCAGGGACTACAATTCTTACGGTATCGCCAATTTGGGCCGGAGGAAACTTCCTTTTTGAGGTTCGCAACATTTTTGTTGCTTTAAGTAGAAGATTCTCTTTTGCTGCTACTCTTTTTGAAGAAATTAGCTCGTGTTGTTCAGTCAATGCTTGAGATGAAGACGTACTAGGTTGTGGATCAGTCTGCGCTCCAATGGTATTTTGGCTATGCACGTCGCTTTCATCTGACACATGGTCATTAATATAGTTACTACTCAAATTTTCTTCAGAAGTATTAACATAGGCTTCTAGCTGTTCTTCGGTGTCTAATGCTATCCCGCATTTTGGATTAACTCCAAACATATCTTCAAGCTTCATATTATGGACTCTGGCGCATTTCTTCATGATATGTTGTGTTTTTGGCAAATTGGACAAACGACAAATCTTCTGACCATTTATTTGAATCATTATCTTGCATCCATACAGTTAACATATTCTGTATAGTCTGATTGGCTGACGATCCAGACTGACGAAACCAAAGCCACGACCAGTCGATTGTCGACGATAGTTGACATTCACCGAAGCTCAGTTGTGTTTGTCGACATATACCGGTGAAAGTTCGAATGTATAATAAAGTTTTACACATGTTCGGTCTTTCACCAAGACATTTGGTATTTGTCGACATTCACCGGCGAATGTTGACATTCACTAATTTCTGTCTTTCACAGTAACATATACATTTATCGACAGAAGTTGATAAATAAATGTCTGACAGAAATTTTGCCTATTAAAGTGCAGCGTTTACATCTGACCATTTATAAGTGTCTACACTTATTGTCGGAAATTCATAAATATATGTCCGACAGAAATTTTGCATCGTTTACATTAGCGACAGTGACTGTCCGACATAAAATGTCGGAAATTTCTAAGTGTCTGACATACTAATGTAAACGGTCGAAGCAATTTTATGTCCGACACTTTATATATATTTCTGAAAATAAGTGTCCGGCTAAACTTTCAATGAATTTCTACCTGTGATGTAAACGGTAAAAACAATTTTATGTCCGACACTCTATAGATATGTCTGGAATAAAGTGTCAGATCTAAACGTAGCTTTAGAATATGCATTAGGTGTAGAAAGATCTGATAATACAATATTAAATTACGATCAATTTTGCAGTGCCACTTATAACACTTATTGATAAGACGATGGCCTTACTTTCTTATACTTACCAGTTGGCTATAAATTCTTTATTTCGTGTACTTAAATTCAGAACTAATAGTTTGAATTTTTAAGAAGACTTTATTAAAATTACAAAGGTTTCTAGAATTACAAAGATGAGATGTTGCATGCACAAGCATAAAGGAAAAACTGACAAAGCTTGAGTTTTAAACTTTTGAAAACTCTTTTAAACTGGTTCAAACTATTAAAATAAAAATATTGATAAGAATAAATTATACAAAAGATGTAACATGCGGTTGTAAAACTATTAAATAATATAATGATGAGAATAAATTCAACAATGAATGCAAAAAAGTATTTATGTATTATGAATGCAAACTGAATGTAAATGGATGTCTCCTTAAGCTACGTTTAGATCTGAACTTTATTCCACGAATTTTATGTCAGACACCAGCTGTCGCTAATGTAAACGATGCAAAATTTCTGTCAGACATATACGCATGAATTTCCGACAATAAGTGTAGACACTTATAGATGGTCAGATGTAAACGCAAAATTTTACGATGCAAAATTTCTGTCGGACGTTTATGATGCGTTTAGATCTGACACTTTATTCCAGAAATATGTATAAAGGGTCGGACATAAATTCATTTTGACCGTTTACATTACAGGTAGAAATTTAGCACTACAATTATGTCCAGAAGTATTATAAAGTGTCTGCCATAAACTTGCTTTGAGGGTTTACATTACAGGTAGCAATTTAGTACGACAGTTATTTCCAGAAATATATTATTATAAAGTGTCTGCCATAAACTTGCTTTGAGCGTTTACATCAGGTAGACGTTCCTTGATTCCTTCATTCTGTAAAGATTATTTGACCGGAAAAGTTCACAGTTCACAATGAAAATATTGAAGAAAAAAATTGCTGCTAGTTTGATTATTATTCATTTAAGAAAAAAGAAGAGAAATCGTTCTGTATGGATTCGAGAGTGAATTTTAAGACGTGAAGAACAAGGTGCTTATAAACAACTAATGTCTGAACTTAGATTGGAGAATCCAGTGCAATTTTCAAATTTTATAAGGATGAAACCAACCGATTTCGAGCAGTTGATTTGTAAAGTGGGTCCTCTTATAACAAAGCAAGATACCAAATTCAGAAAAGCCATTAGCGTAGGAGAACGTCTTGCTGTAACTTTACGATTTTTAGCAACAGGTAAGTACATCCAAATCTTTATGTCCCATTTCATCATTTTTCCAAATTTCGATTTTTGGAAAAAATTGGTTTGTACATCGTTTGTGTAGGTTTGTGCAAACATTTTTTTCGTTTGTGCAAATACCGTTCGCGAAATATTTACAAATTAAGAAATTAAGGGGGGAATGCCAGCCGCCCCCCCCACCATCGCGAATTTTGGGTCAAAATTGGTGTCAGTCGTTTGTGCATCGCTTGTGTACGTTTGTGCATTTATTATTTTCGTTTGTGCAAGCACGGTTTAGCGAAATATCGTTAATTAAAAATCCCGCGATAATTTCTCCAGCCCCCCCCCCCATTTCGATTTTTGACATTTTTTTTTGTTATTCGTAAAGTACCATTTTTTAATCAACCAATGACATTTACTCAGGGGCGGCTCTAGCAAGATTTTCAGATAGTGCCGAGATTTCATTTTGACTAAAGGTACGTTTCTACAGTAATAACTTGGAACTACGAAAGGTTAGTACAGCGTTTCCGAAACTTTTTTGACCGCGGCCCGGTACAAGATTTTGTTAATACTATGTCAAATTTCACCAATCACATTTATGGAATATAGGAATACCTAGCTAAGGAATTCTTACTAGGATATTCTTAAATAAATGTTGGTGCAATCGGGCATTAGGAGTTTATATTATTTAATCCCACGCAGGGCCGTATATAATGAGCCCCCCCCCCATAATATGACTTGAAAGTCGAGTATTTAAAATACAAATACAAAATAAAATAAATAAATAAATTTGGCCTTTCATTCTTTCCAACCAATGAAAGACGTAATTTATAACCAATATAACCAACAATTTATTTAATAATTTCCTAGTAAAGAATTACTTAGCTAGAATTCCATTAATGTGATTGGTCAAATTTGACATGAGTTTTTTTATGTCAATACTATGTCAAATTTCACCAAACATTAATGGATTCCTAGCTAAGTAATTCTTTACTATGAAATTCTTAAATAAATTGTTGGTGAAAACAGGCATTAATTATTTTAGTATTTATTCTATGATTTTACCAACCTAGTTAAAAAAACAGACCTACGCCCGAAGCATTTTGAAACACATGGTGACGGTAAATTTTTAAATACATTTTTTTATAATTTAAATCACAATCTAGTATTTACTAGATTGTGATTTAAATAATGTAATTAAATGGCAACAAAATGTAATTGAATAATGTATAAGCAAAATACATTTTTATTGTATTTAAATACAATTTATTACAAAAATACATTTAGAAACTCATTGAAAATACAAAATACAAAAGAAATTAATCGAATTATATCCTTTTAACCTCTTCAAGGACATAGGCACATATGTGTACGTTTAGAAAATTTTAAATAATATCTATATGTAATTAAACGTGGTCTGGTCACTGGAACAAAAAATGGACGTTTTTAAAATTTAAAAAAAATAATCTGTCCCTGAAGAGGTTAATAAAATGAACATCTGATCGTAATTAAAATTCTTTTGTAAAAATCTTAATTTATCAAAAAAGTACATATAAAAATGTACGACACTTTCCATAAAAGTAGACGAGTGATCAACTTTTGCAATTTATTCCAAGCAACGCGGAATATGTATTTACAGCGTTTACATCTGATCATCTATAAGTGTAAACATTTATCGACAGAAGTTGATAAATAAATGTCTGACAGAAATTTTGCCTATTAAAGTGCAGCGTTTACATCTGACCATTTATAAGTGTCTACACTTATTGTCGGAAATTCAAATATATATGTCTGACAGAAATTTTGCATCGTTTACATTAGCGACAGTGACTGCCCGACATAAAATGTCGGAAATTTCTAAGTGTCTGACATACTAATGTAAACGGTCGAAGCAATTTTATGTCCGACACTTTATTTATATTTCTGAAAATAAGTGTCCGGCTAAACTTCAAAGGAATTTCTACGTGTGATGTAAACGGTCAAAATAATTTTATGTCTGACACTTTATATATATTTCTGGAATAAAGTTCAGATCTAAACGTAGCTTTAGGCTACGTACAGAGTGCACGCTGGTCGCCGAAACCTGCTAACCGGCTTGGGGCGGGTTGTACCAACCTCGCTTGAACGCCAGTTCAACTGAACTGCAGTTCAACCATGAACTAGGTTCAAAGTTTTTTTGGTTGTATAGGGTGTTTTTTTAGCTGCATGAGAACTTTCAATTTTTTGTTTTTCATAGCACTCTACATACCTGTGTGTAAATAATTAATAAATTATTATTGTCTGTTTAAATCTTGAATTTTCTCGAATATTTTCTGATGTAACCTTATGAAAATTTTATATATGTTTATAGAGAAAAAAATGCAGATTGCGAAAATGTTAAAAAAAAGATATGTTGCCATTTGAAAAAAAAATTTTATGTTCACTTCCGGTTGAATTTGAATTATAAAAAAATATATCTCTGCAGTTTCCGATAGTAAATTTCCAGTTGAATAAAAAACTATTTAAACTTTTTTTTGTATCTAGTAGCATATAAAAATTATTCACTGTTACCATTTTCCATGAACACACTGTATACTTAAATAAAGTGTCAATCAATATTTTAATATTTAAACGATAAATTGTTTTATTTATTATTATAAATTTCAATTAAATATAATAAAATTAATTTAAAATTAAGTGGGCATTTTAAATTATAATTATTTAAATAAATAAATATTAATAATATTTCTAATCGTTTGAAATTTAAAAATGTCCGTTCATTTTGGGACACGCTTTTAGACAACTAACTTGTTGTTAAGTCTCAATATACTTTTCCTAACATCGCTTAGTAAATGTGCACATATTCCTAATTCTATTGGGAAAGGTACATTGTATGTACATTTACCGGTATACGTACTTTTCCCGTAAGATATATAGGGTGTTTTTTTAGCTGCATGAGAACTTTCAATAGGGATAACAATTGAATCAAGATTGCTATGGAAACAGTTTTTTGACATTTGTGTTTAGCAAGGTTTGGCATTTGAAAATGCATAGATTGACCATTGAAAAACGCTACCAAATTCGCTTCCAACCAATTGGAAGTGGATCCATTTTTTTACCGTAAAATTTTGTTCAGTGACGAGGCACATTTCTGGTTAAATGGGTATGTGAACAAACAAAATTGCCGTATATGGAGTGAGACCAATCCGGGACATTATCTTGAGACTCCATTTCATCCATTAAAATTGACTGTTTGGTGTGGAATACACGCCAACGGCATCATTGGTCCATATGTCTTTCGAAATGAGAAAGGAGCTACCGTTACGGTGAATGGTGTGAGATATCGACACATGCTCAATACATTTTTGTTTCCAAAACTTCAAGAGCTAAACATTGACAACTTATGGTTCCAACAGGATGGTGCTACGTGCCACACAGCCAACGAAACCATCAATTTATTGAAAGGACAATTTGGTGACAACATTATTTCAAAACGTGCTCCTATCAATTGGCCTCCAAGATCGTATGATTTGACACCTCTAGATTATTTTCTGTGGGGGTATGTTAAATCCATAGTTTATGCTAACAAACCAACAACTCTAGAAGCATTGGAGGCTAATATTCAGCAAGCCATTTATGAAATAAAGCCAGAAATATTGGAAAAAGTGGTCAAAAATTGGACTGAACGGATGCGCTTCGTAACCATTAGTCGTGGTGGTCACATGCCGGAAGTCATGTTCAAATCATAAATGCCTTTAACTGTACTTTCATAAAAAAATTATAACGAAAACATTCCGTCAGGTTTTTAATGTTTTATTTCATTTTGAAGTTCTCATGCAGCTAAAAAAACACCCTATACAATAAAGGTTCAGGTGGCGTTTCGTTTAGTTGAACGGAGTTCACACGACATTGAAGTGTAGTGGCACTCCTGCTTTTTTCCCAATACCTACTTCTAAAATGCATTATAAAAGTGTCATTTTTTAAGTGACTTTAAATTCAAAATTTTTAAATTTGTAGTGTTCAAAGTGTTGCAATTTTCGTTTTATACGTTTATTTTGATTAATTAAAATTAATTTTTGTGTTTTTAATTAATATTCGATAAGTAGAGTAGAATGGGGTCAAATAGGTATGGGGGCATAGTAGGTCATTGGCTCTGACGTCGCCATTTTATTACATAGGCCGCCCGTTTTGCGTGAATTAGATACATAGTGGCGAAAAACGCTCACTATCACAAATCATATTCGGAAGATGATATCATGTCGGCATCGTAACCCGATCAAGAGGCTGGTCCATCGAATACCGATCAATAGCCCTATCTATCAAATCTCGACCCGAAAAATTGCAAAGCTCCACTGCTCAAACCATCGAAGTTTTACTTCACCTCGAATATCGTGACCTATCATACCCCCAAATTTTTAAAATATCAAAAAAAGGTACCTTCGCCTTATCGAATGTAGCTTTCAAAATATTTACGCTAGACATAAAGTTAGTATGGCGAAAATGTTGCCAGATAAATAACCTTTCCAACGAATGCTTATTTTTCGAAATCGGTGCAAAAACACCGTCGCAAGGGCTCTTCAAAAAAAACCTACATAGTTGACCCCACTCTACTATATATATTTTAAAATATCTTATTTATGTCTATAGTGCAGGCGCTGAGAGACATCCCGTATGAAAAAACCGCTGACTGCATTCTGATTGAAGATTTAAGTTAAGAAAGACTTAAATAATAAAATTTTGGATGTTGCCATTGCCTCCTATACTTACAAGCCGTGAAGTCGCAAATTTGGCAACGTCGCCGGTGGTCCTAATTTTCAAATTCTTGTATTGATGTTTATGTGATTTATGCATATTAAATTTGTGTAAGAACACTTTGTTAGTAATAATTGACAACTAAAACTAACTACAATCATAGATAAGTGTACAAGAACTAAATAGTCTGTAGCCTAAAAATTGATTCAATTCCTTATTAAATAGTTGAAAGATAATACGTTACTTTTTGTAATTCGTTACATATTGAAGAAAATTATTTATTAGTACACTTTATTGACATTGTTAATAGATCCTAGATGCTGTGTGCCAGATTGCACATCAAAAAATTACCTAGAAAGGATCCGGAACAAGGAAGAAATGAAGAGTTAAAAAGAACTACAAAAATTTAAGAATTTTTAAAAAGGACAAAATAGAAAATTATAATTCGTTACAAGTTTTACAAACAAGCTAAAGTTTGAAAACTGGAATTATAAAATTTATGAAGAAAAGTTTACGTTATTTTATAGAATGAATATCAATTGTGAAATTTCCAACACTTCTTGTCATGTCGAAGATGAGACAATATAGTGATAAGTGTTTCAGTTTCTTAAAATATGACCGTCAAAATTCTGCAATTTTCAAATTTCGCAAAAATGCGAAAGGTAAATGTTAATATCTATGATAATTATTATCAAAGTCGATTTATTTGCAGAAGGTGAGGGGTGCAATTACTTTACTATGCTATTCATATGGAAAGTGATTTAAAAATTTAATTATTCAAATGTACAAATCGTTTTGTTATATTCAATTAAATAATAACAGAAAACTTACAAATGATCAATTTCAAACTGTTGAAAATTTAACAAAATAGAGAAAATTACATCCACTTTCACAAACCTAGAAATTGCTTTTATTAGTTATATTTGTGTTTATATTGTAAAGTAAGTACTTTTTTATAATAATTAGTTTAACTTTTTGATCATAAAATTGTATAATTTATTAAAACTATTTATTAACATAAAATAACAAATAATTTGTATATGAGACACTTTGGAAGTAGGACCACCAAGTGCTGCAAATGCGACGTTGCCAAATGTAACTTCACGGCTTGTAAGTAAAGGAGGCAATGATGTTGCCGGATGAAATTAGTGCCAAAAAAAATAATAGGTGGCGCTATATGAAATCATCGAAAAACAATAAAAATTGTTGCTTTACTATTTTAGATTTTGCTCAAACTTGGTGGAAATGTTCTTTGGGCTTCCAACGACCAAAATCCATAAGGATTTAATTTTAGTACGCTCCATTTCCGCTCCACGCAAAATCAAGCAATTGAAAAGTCGTATTTTTGTGCTTTGCGGTTTTAGCTGTAAAAATTTTTCTATTAGAGATATCTACGCGACCAAGGTGGCATTCTAAAGGGGAAAGACAGTAGTTTCTAAAAAAAAATATAAAAATATTCATAATTTATATACCTGAATCATATCATGGTATTGAAAATGCGTGTATTTTATCGATTTCTTATGATTTTCAATTGGCTCCAGTGTCTGCGCTGTTGAATGTAAAGTTTTAACCATTCTCAGATTTCAAAGTGCACATATCGTAAGAGAATAGAAAATTAAAATAGCTTGGTTCAATCAACTCGTTATGAAAAAAATTTTTCTCTTGAAATTGTTTGAAATTTTGAAATTTTAAAAAATTGTATATTTCAGGTTACAATTTGGACGTGTTTGATAAGAGATAAAAATTTGAAAACTACAGTATACATATTTCTTACCCTTAACTGTAAAAAACTTCAAAGTCCTTTGGGGGATTTCCTCCTTTCGCGGATGTACAGGTGCTTAAAAAGAAGCAAAAAATATAGCGATTTGTTCATTTATTCTGTGTTTTTTTTTCTTATTTTGGCGTATATTTTTATACTAAATTAAAAATATTATTATATTAAATAAAAAAAATTATTAATACTTAAAAATAAGTATTAATAAAGTAACCACGAAGACTTACAAACTAAAAAATTAATTTTACTGATAAAATATTAAGACTTTCTGGATCTTGTTTTGTTCACAAGAAAACTGTTATAGCTTTACTTGAAAGTGTAGTAGCTGTTTAAATAAAATAAAGTGTATTGTAAAAATTTAAAAAATTTTTCTAAAAAAAAATAAAAAAAATTTCATAATTTATATACCTGAATCATAAGATAGTATTAAAAATACGTGTATTTTATCGATTTCTTATGATTTTCAATTGGCTCCAGTGTCTGCGCTGTTGAATGTAAAGTTTTAACCATTCTCAGATTTCAAAGTGCACATATCGTAAGAGAATAGAAAATTAAAATAGTTTGGTTTAATTGGAACTGAAAATTGTATACTTCAGATTACAATTTGGACGTGTTTGATAAGAGACAAAATCTTGAGATTTACAGGATACTTAGTTCTTACCCTTAACTTCAAAATGTTCAAGGACAAAAGGTTCAAATATGTGCGGCGTTCACAGTGTGCCCTTTACCATTGATTGCAAAATTTGGTTTACGGTTTTTGCATACGGAATGTCTCGTGGTGTCCGGTCAAAAAAATTAACTAGAATTAAATAAGCTATAGATTTAAAATCACTTTTGTTTATTTTGCATTCCAACCTACTACACTTTCAAGTAAATCTATAACAGTTTTCTTGTGGACAAAACAAGATCCAGAAAGTCTTAATATTTTATCAGTAAAATTAATGTTTTAGTTTGTAAGTCTTCGCGGTTACTTTATTAATACTTATTTTTACACAATTAATTTGTCCGCGGATAATTACTCAGGCTAGTATAAAAATATACGCCAAAATAAGAAAAAAAAACACAGAATAAATGAACAAATCGCTATATTTTTGCTTCTTTTTAAGCGCCTGTACATCCGCGAGAGGAGGAAATCCCTCAAAGGACTTTGAAGTTTTTTACAGTTAAAGGTAAGAAATATGTATACTGTAGTTTTCAAATTTTTATCTCTTATCAAACACGTCCAAATTGTAACCTGAAATATACAATTTTTTAAAATTTCAAAATTTCAAACAATTTCAAGAGAAAAATTTTTTTCATAACGAGTTGATTGAACCAAACTATTTTAATTTTCTATTCTCTTACGATATGTGCACTTTGAAATCTGAGAATGGTTAAAACTTTACATTCAACAGCGCAGACACTGGAGCCAATTGAAAATCATAAGAAATCGATAAAATACACGTATTTTCAATACAATGTTATGATTCAGGTATATAAATTAAGAACATTTTTATATTTTTTTAGAAACTATTGTCTTTCAACTTTAAAATGCCACCTTGGTAGCGTAGATATTTCTAATAGAAACATTTTTACAGCTAAAACCGCAAAGCACAAAAATACGACTTTTCAATTGCTTGATTACTACGTACTAAAATTAGATTCTTATGGATTTTGGTCGTTGGAAGCCAAAAGAACATTTCCACAAAGTTTGAGCAAAATCTAAAATAGTAAAGCAACAATTTTTATTGTTTTTCGATGATTTCATATAGCGCCACCTATTATCTTTTTTGGCACTAATTTCGTCCGGCAACATCCAAAATTTTATTATTTAAGTCTTTCTTAACTTAAATCTTCAATCAGAATGCGGTCAGCTGTTTTTTCATACGGGATGTCTCTCAACTCTCAGCGCCTGCACTACTAGGATTTTACTATTTAATTTATTTTAGCCACCAAAAAAGCTTCTCATTGCTGAGTCCTAGCTGCTATTATTATCAATTTTAAATAGCATAATATTAAATTTTTTAAAGTTTTCCAAGCGTTTCACTATACCGGGTGTCTGCTTTAAAATCTCACATGGCCAACTGAAAGACTCAGATCTAATAAGCCGAATAGAGAATTTATTGCTTTATTTAATTAATTAATTTAATTTTTAACTTGTTGGAATGAGCCCGTGGAGCGTGTTGATTCAATTCGCTGAGTAGCAAGTCTCTTGAAACGGTTGAAAAGTGAATACATTTTATTTTAATTTAAAAAAGATTTTTTTTTCCATTTTTGTTCAATTATTTCGTTTAACATTTGAAATATTAAATTAGTCTCTTTGAGAATAAAAATATATAGTAGAGTACATAGATAAAAAGAGAATGCGGATGCGCTCGACTCAATTATTAATAAGTTGGGCAATCCCGCCCACTGACCTGCCTTAATGTAACCTTTATTGCGCGTAATTAAATTTTTAAATTTCTGCTTCAAACAATTGTCGAATGTAATTCAACTAGTGTTTTCGGCAAAACAATAAAAGTTTAAAATCTTTCAATCGGGATTGCTACTGGTTATTTAATTACTGCATTAATTTAGTTAAATTTCGACGTCATTGTGTGTGGTAAATTAAATTTTATTAATTTTTAAAAGCTTTTATTTAACATTGCATAAGCGTTGTCCATTGTCCGGACGACGGACACTCGGTGACCACCCGAGTGGGTGGACTTTTTGAAACAATTTTAAATGAACTTCCCGACGCGACGTCTTGAGAGCTAAAAGGTACACAGTTTTCACTTACGGCGAATCTTTATATTTTAATTTTGGTTTTATATTAAATTTGAAAAATTGGGAAAAAAATGAAAATAACGCATTGAACTATTTTACTATACACGACGGATCTAAATAACATAATTTCTAAATCGCCTTCTTAGGGAACTTCTAAATTGATTTGCATTGTTTCAAATCGTAAAAGAAATTAAAAAGTATAGTTGACTGCATCTAAAAAAGTACAAAAATTGCAGGAAACAATCATTAATTTTCAGCTGTAAGAAAAGAAAACAGAACTTTCATTGTATAAGCTAACAGCCGTATTCATAAAAAACTTAAAGCAGTCTTTTAAACCTGTTTTAGTTCATGACCTCAAATGAGTTCTTTAACCATAACCTAACTTATTTTTTGCTGTCATATCGAATTTTTTTAGGTTAAAATACCAACTTATTACAGTAAACGAGCTAAACTCCCTATAAAATAGTTTACTCAATATTTAGACGATTGTCTCGCGACAGTAATAACCTGGCTGTGACTGTGGCGCCATCTATGGATGGGATGATCCTATGGAGGAATTTTATATTATTTGATCCTGAATCCAAGCATGCGCATTTGTTTCTGTTTTGTACTTTGAAATAAGAATACCAAATTTAATTTTGACAGATGTCAAAATTGAATGAAATTCATTTGAATGAAATTCAAAATCAAAAATTGGATGAACGTACATGTACGAAAATTACATTACTTAACGTTAACAATATTCTAGTATGGTATTTACTCTACTACTATTTAAGTTATTGAATAAATTATTTAAAAAAATAATGATCATTTATTATTATCACATTATCAGTCGGTTGAGATTATTCAATTTTTAATTACTAGATATTAATATTAAGGTAAAATAAGTAAAACTGTTGTATATGGGTATTATAATGTATGAGTTTTTAAACGAATTTTTAAACTTCTCTTATATTATGCACATTTATTTTTAAATATTGTACCACCTTAAACAAAGCCAAATGGCTGGATGGCCAAGGATGCCGCTTTTCGTGTTCGTAGATGGAATTAACGGAACGGCTAGCTCATAGAGTTCAGTCAGCGTCGGAGATATTGGGTTACTCAAGATCTTAACGAGTATCGTAGGTATTTGTAAATGGTTTCTCTCTTTAGTAGGAATAACTCGAGTGGGCGCCAATAAAGATCATAGACAGTTATTTGTATTAATAACAGCTTTAATTTTTATAAAATAAAATGAAAAGTATGTACAAACATACGTCAGTAAAATAAAAAGAGTCACACTTAAACGACATGAAGTAAATACAAAAATTCTTATTCTAGGCACTTTAAAATTAAGATTGAAAGTAATTTACAGATATTTACAAATTTTAACATTTTGGTTACTTAACGTTATTAAAAGTACGTTCTCCAAAGCATAGCCAAGATTCAAAGCTAATAAAAAGATTGAATTGTTAGTTTTGAAATGTTCAACGCAGTGACGTTCGAAATGATGAAAATCAGTTAGCAAGTAGATTTTAGAATCAACAGATGTAGTATACATATATCTATAGCAAGCAACTCTCAGTTTACTTACGATTTTGATGTTTATAATTTGTCACGGCAAAAATTTGCTTACGACATAAAATAACCAGTCGAGTGGTTCTTCTCTCTTAAAGCAAGTGGCTCGCTAGCTGATTCAGTGGAGAGGGCGTGGATCAAACGTCTACTGGCACTGCAATAAGAGAGGGAGGGATGGTCGTATTTGATAACTAGTATCATGGGGTTAAGTAGGGCGCCACCAGCTAAAACGTTCCGTATCGACTCACCTTTGATTTTACCAGCTGGGAATATGTCGAAGGTCACGAGTCGCACGAAAGGGAATCTTAATACTAATGAACACAAATAACTAGGTGCAAGGAACAGAATTATATAATAAAGGGCAACAAAACAACAAGATGACCAGAATATTGCCACTCGGTTGAAGTTAGACTCTACAGTCTCGCTTTGAACGACTGGTGTGTGGCCAAAGCTCTTCAACGAGTGGTCGACTGCAATTACCACCGATTTAAAATATGTTGACGTTAATACTAAAGTTTGAATAGCAATAATGACGGGTGTACTCGGTAGGATCTGGATCCGGACTAGTCGATGCCAAATGCGACCGAGGTAGAAGAAATTGCAGCCGAAGAAAACTACTAACTATTTGAACAATGAACAATAAATTACAATATTTATATACAAACAATGAGTAACAGTATTAGAAAGTTTGGGTGTTTTACCTTATTCGGTGATGTTAATCTCTCGAGTATTAAACCAATAACGATAACGATAATAACACGAGGCTGAACGGATGGTAACAATAAATAAAATAATGGTAAAGAACGCCACCACTGGCGGGGGAAAAAGGACTAAAACCTCTTCCCACGACGTTTTCTTGGATATTCAAAAATATGGCTTCCGCCTTTAAATCAATTATGGGTATTTGAGCTTTACTTCCCAAATCACTAAACCCAAATTAATCAGTTCTGAACTCCCAACGTGAAAACCAAAATTATTTTACAAATTAAACTTCACTACCCCGCGTATTACTTATTTACTTGACAACCCAAAAATTAAAAACAAAAAAATCTAAAAAAACTTAATCTGCCTACCCTGATTTTAAAAATAAAAATGCTCAAAATATCAGGACTCGTTCTTATCGGCCAACAAGAATTTCCCTAAAATTCTATTAGAGGGCGCGTAAAAATTTGGAAAGGAATAAAAAAAGTTACTTGTGATTTCACTGAACATCACAAATTGCATGATATTTGGTTGTCCGTTTGATTGCTCATAGGTGCACCTTTGCCAATCGGTTTATCATACGGTTGATGAAAATTACTAAAACAGGAATTACATGGTTATAGACAAAATATAAATACAAATGCTGGTAACTAATAAGTCTAATGCTTTCACTACAAACTGATCATATCGTAGCAGGTTGTTAAATCTTTTCGTGGACACTTGAGATGTTGGTCGTAACAGCGGCACACTCTCGAATTCTTTCAAAGGACTTATTGCGTACTGGATTGATAGGGTTGTCGATCCCATTAGCGGATTATCACCAAAAAAATGGACCATGAAATAAAATCTGTCCGTTTATCCAAAATGGCGCTAGGTAGCGTCTGGTACATCGACTTCTTTAAAAATGCAAAAACCGTTGCTTAAAAAATTGCAACACGGTTACCAATATTTGCCCTTGTGTGGGAAATCACGGTGATCGTGATGAGATACTTTTCACTTTTATAACACCGCTTAGATTAAAAATTTTGTGAGTTGAATTTTTCACTTGTAAAATTAGTCGTTGCTAGTACATGTTTTTTGTATTCTTTCGAGATATGCGCTGCCCTCCGGCGCATTAAGAACTTGAGCCCTTTCATTGGTTCTTGGCGTTAAACCAGTAACCACCAAAATGTTTGTAAAAATGTTTCTTAAAACTAACTAACACTAAAAAATAAAAATGTTTCAAAAACAAAACGAAACTAATTAAAAAATCAGACGAGAAGAGCCATGTAACAAATGGATTGTTACAATATGTAGTATGAGTTTTAAATTGATATTTTTAAAATTATTATTATTATGTGCACATTTGTAATCACAAATTTCACACTGAAACTACTAAACAAATAATAGTATTACTGTTTATGATCTATTATTAATTATTGTAGAAGGAAATAATTTAAATAATAATAAAAAATGTACTTTGACGAAATTTGACACCTGTCAAAATTAAATTTGATATTCCTAAGTACAAAACAGAAACAAATATACATAACTCAACTTTGCATAACCTCACTGACAGGTTTAATTTTCTAAGAGTTACATCACCATACCACAGATGGCGCCACAGGCACAGCCAGGTTATTACTGTCGCGAGACATTCGTATATTTAGTCCCTATAAAATTTATAGGGAGTAATCTTAGACCAGATATACCTATAGACCCGCGCCGTTTGCTATCTCTTCTTTAAAAGAAACTGAGGCAAATCGCACTTAGGCAACACACTGAGCATGTGACGTCAAGGAGCGGGGTAAATGTACGTAAAGCATAGGCTTAAATGAAGAAAACCGTTTATTTTAATTCACAGAAAACTTAAATGTGGATGTTTGAAGAGTATTTGATTAAGAAAATCACAACTTTCATACTTTAAGAATATTTGTTAAACAAAATCTGAATATAAATCCGTGTATTTCGTTTATAATCTTAATTTTTTAAAGACCGCTCAATTCCATTTACTATTTCCTAAATTCAAAAATAAAACTAAAATCAATTTGTAGTACACATTTATTATTAAGAAAAATAAATTGGATTTCAATAGGAAATGCGTAATGAACAAGTTGCAACGAAAAATAAAGTAAGAATTATTATTGAATTAAAAATTTGTATCAAATATCACACAACAAATTAAAAGAAAAATATAATGGTTAAATTGCAAATAAATGACACATCCAAAATAAACAATTACCTATAAATTTAATTAAAAATTACTATTAATTTTAATTATTGGAAAATTAGATTAAGTAGTAGGGTACGGTGCTCTCCCAAGTAACATTTTTCCCTGGTGAAATTTAAATGTCTCTGCTAGGGCCCTAGCAAATATCTGCCAGGGGGTTATAACAGGGTTTTTTGACAGAGCTCTTACAGATACCTGGCAGGTATTTGTAACGGATTATTTGCAGAGCCCTGAAAATTAACTCTGGTAGAGCCCTGGTAGGTCTCTGTTGAAAATAATTTGCAGGGCCCTGCAAGAAATCTGTGGCAGAGCCCTGGCAGAGTCCCTGTTACAGGTAATTTGCAAGGCCCTGCAAAAACTCTGCGGCAGAGCCCTGCCAGAGTCTCTGTTATAGGAAATTTGCAAAGCTCGTATATACCACGTGGTCTTCATAAAAATTGTCTTTTTTTACCATTTTTCAATTACTTTTAATTTTAACAATTCATTAAATTTAAATACTATATTGTACTTTTAATAGTAGATACCTACTACAGGTAGATATAAACACAATGCTTATTAAAATTTTAGCCAATCAGAATCAAGAATTTTGTTAACGATGTAAGCTTTCTTCATTCATATTGGTTAAGATTGTTAAAAGGAATATATCTTCAGAGATTTATTGAAAATTAATTAATCGATTTTTTCAAA
Organism: Rhagonycha lutea; assembly: GCA_958510855.1. Taxonomy (NCBI): domain Eukaryota; kingdom Metazoa; phylum Arthropoda; class Insecta; order Coleoptera; family Cantharidae; genus Rhagonycha; species Rhagonycha lutea. The sequence continues at coordinate 19,023,471 of OY294042.1, forward strand.
GCAACCAACGATATGACAGAAACTTTGTCAGGGTTACAGAGACAGACAGAGACAGTTACATTGACAGTTACCTTTTATGAGTTACAGGTATAAAAAAATTCGTAAAGCGCCTCGTAATTTTGAGCCAAAAATTTAGGTCTAGTTACTATGTAACGAAGTAGGATAGCGCTATAATATATATTGTTATGAGAGAAAGAGATAAAATAGTTTTAGTTCAGGTCATTTAGAATATTCTAGAATATTAGAATACAAAGGCTAATCCGCTTCGATTTTAAACGTCATTTATGTGCAATTTATAAATTTTAACAGTTTATTTATCCAATCTAAAGAAATCATAATTAAACCACGATCTAGAATTAAACAACAAAACTTTTGTTATATTATTATTATCATTTACTGATTCTGATTCACTATTACTGATTCGTTTTGATCAATATTATTTATCAAAAATTAAATTTCTCATATATACCGCATATATATCAAATATTTAAACAAAATCAATCGTTAAAGTCATTAATAAGTACATGAAAAGTCTTAAAATTATTGAAATCTTACTTTCGTTTCACTATTTGTCGCGTTTCACTACTTGACGCTGACAGCGATAAATTATAGCATTCTGATAGCTGGCAGTGTAATCGACTCCGTGAGTGTGACGCCACAACTTTGAATGGAATTTTGCATTTTTGATGGTGTTGTCGGCGGAATTTCGAGATGATTTTTTTTTTTTAAATTGTAGGTATTTTAAAGCAGAATTATGTCAATTTTTTTTTATAATAGTACGAAAATTCTAACATGGTCAAATAATTTTTTTAAAACTTTATCAATTCTTATTTCGTGGAATTTAATAGTGAAGGAATTTCAAAAAATTGTCTTCATATTTCTTATATAATTTTTGATTTTTCTGAATTTTTTGAAATTTTTCGGATATCTTTTAGTACCAAAAAAATGAAGAAATGTGAAAAAGTGGTTTTTTCCCTCTAAAGTCCACAGGAAATTAATTAGAAAGCTGAAATTTTGCACAACACTGTCTTTTTACATAACATACTTTGTAAAAAATTCCCACCATCAAATTCAAAAAAGGCATTTTTAACATGCTTAACCGGTCAGACCCTTTAATTGAAAATTAATTATTACTGTTAAGTATTGTAAAATTATATTAAGTACTTGTATCATCTAGGTGAATGCATGAACAAACATTCAAATAAATTAAGAAATAAATTAGGTAGGTACATAAAACAATTTTGTTTTCTGGTCAATAATTAAAAATAGAAAATAATTTTTTTAAGTATTGAATAAATCAATTTATTTTTCTTAATAATAAATGTGTACCACAAATTGATTAGAGCTTTATTTTTGAATTTAGAAAATAGTAAATGGAATTGAGCGGTCTTTAAAAAATTAAAATTATAAACGAAATACACGGATTTATATTCAGATTTTGTTTAACAAATATTCTTAAAGTATGAAAGTTGTGATTTTCTTAATCAAATACTCTCAAACATCCAGATTTAAGTTTTCTGTGAATTAAAATAAACGGTTTTCTTCATTTAAGCCTATGCTTTACGTACATTTACCCCGCTCCTTGACGTCACATGCTCAGTGTGTTGCCTGAGTGGCCTGAGTTATGTTTGGCTCACTCCTGGATAGGAAACGGCGGGTCTATAGGTATATATGGTCTAAGGGAGTAATAAGTTGGTATTTTAACCTAAAAAAATTCGAAATGCAAGCAAAAATAAAGTTAGGTTATGGTTAACGAACTCATTTGAGGTCATTAACTAAAACAGGCTTACAAGACTGTTTTAAGTTTTTTATGAATACGGCTGTAAAGTGTTTTGATTGTGTTTCGTATGAAATTTCAAAAATTAATGATTTTTAAATTTAGAAACATTTGCAGTTTTATTGAATTAATTATCAGAATATTTATTACGGTTTCGGAAGGCGGAGGAAACCATAATGACATTTATTAATGAACAAGCTTCTAGATTTTAGATAGATTTTGAAAAAAAAAATATTTATCTAATTTTTTAATTTCAGATAAACAGCATGCGGCTGTTAAATTTATCAATGCGTATATTATTAATGATGCTAACTGTAACTATTGGAATGGCTGAAGAAGATACTTTAAAAAGTGCTCCAAATGCCGTTCACAGGTGCCAACGAGATCTTATTAAAATTCTTGATTATTACCTAGAAAACAGGCCAGGAAGATATTATTATTTAACCAGTGATAAAGACGATGTAGCGTTTCTAAAATCAGATAATCTTTGTAAACATAGCAATGGTATATTTAATATAATAAAAATCTTCGAACTTGGGTGTTACGTCATCATAACGTAGCCAATAGCGGGAGCTATTTTTGGTTATCTAACCAAAAATAGCTTCTGTGAGCTGTGTCAGCTGTTCTGACGTACAAAAAAGTAACATACAAGTTCGGATATTTAGACTACATCAGTGTTGTAATACTACGCAAAGTAATTCACAGTTTTGTGACAATATGAAGGCGGCACAAGTCAAAAAGGATGATTTTCATCGGGGATAGAAACTAATGGAAATAAGTAGTAAGAGATTGACAGTGCCCCCACTACTTTTCACGCCACCTCTTTAGAAGGTCAATGGGCGTGGCAAAATTCAAGGTTATTGGGTGGGGAGCACTGTCAATCACCCCCTCTCTCTCTTCTTTCTCTCTCACTCTCATTACACACCCCCCACTCCCTTCTTTTTTAGAAGGTCAGTGGGCGGGGCAAAATTCAAGGTTATTGGGTGGGGAAACCATCAATCACCCTCTCTCTTCTTTCTCTCTCACTCTCATTACACACCCCCACTCCCTTCTTTTTTTGAAGGCCAATGGGCGGGGTCAATGCCCAAGGTTATCTTACCCCTCTCACCCTTCCCCTCTAGACAACTTTTCAAGGACAGTGACGTACTATAAACCCCTCTCACTCTATTAATTTTTTCAAGGCCAGTGGCGTACCAGAATACCCCCATCTCACGGTCACGTGTCAAGATTAATATTTACGACTAACTTTTCAAAGTTTAAAAAATAAATTAAAAAATTTTTTTAATTTTCATGTTAATAATGAAATTTTAAGTACTAAAAATTGTGTTCTAATTTTGGTAGTATTTGGGAAAGTTTGGTAGAATTTGGGCAATTTAAATTTAATAATATAACTTTTATAATATTAGGAGTGCATAAATGCTAACAGAAATGTTATAATATTAATTTATAGTCTCATACGGTTTTATGATCTCATACAATGAGTTGCTTATCTTTTCTTATCAGTTGCAGACATAAGTGGCAAAAGGTGTGTGGTTCAATGCAGTCGCATTTTTTTTACAACACTGTGGTACCTAGTTTAAAAATTAAACAAACTTAAAAAAGAGCGAAAATTTTGTTCTAAATATATATATAAACCGTAAGTATTATTATTTTTTTATAAATTGATCATATTATTATTATAAAAACCAAACTAGAAAACAAAACAAAATTTCAAATGTTTTGAAATTATAATTCATTTTTTTTGTATTATCTTAAAATTGTCTTATTTTATATATTTTATTGTGGTTTTCAGATATAACAAGTAGAGGCTCATATCAATGCGAACAACTCTTCATTGCAGTCGGAGTCCTAAGAAAAGTTATACCTAATATTATTTACCTTCTTATATAATCGTAATTGATTAAAATTTAAACAATCATAAGAAAAAAAAAAAAAAAAAGGCTAATCTAATTATTTATTAATCGTAAGTATTCTATTTATTATACATCAAATATTTATCCATTGAATTCCAATAACAATAATTTAGTCTATTAATTTGAATTATCTAAAAATTTATTTATTTTCTTACGATCTTATTGTGGTTTTCAGATTTATCAATATAATAATAATAATAATAATATAAAATGTCAAAAAGGCCTTCTAATACAAAAATGTTTACTTGTGATGTGTGTTTTACTAATTTTACAAGAAAGGACAGTTTAAACAGACATCGAAAAGAAAAAGTCTGTGTTAATTTTAATCGTAAGTTTTTTTTTATTTCCTATGTAAAACAGTTATAGTATATTAATTATTATTAATATTATAGAATGTCAATCAACAAGTGGTGAATCACCAAACATAGCAAACAAAAAAATTAAGCTGGATAGTAAGTGATTTCTTCTTTTGCTTTCATTTTTACAATTATTTTTTTTTTCTAGGGTGTAAAGAATGTAATCTTGAAGTACCTAATATGTGCAATCATATCAAGAGCACAAAACATAAAAACAATTGCATATCTAGCTATGGTCTTGGTCTTGATCAAAGTCAAGGTCGAATACATAGTATCGAATCCGCCTTCAAAAGTCGTATTAAAACCTATCGCATATATCCAGGTGAAAAATTCATAAATTTAAAAGATTTCTTTGAAGACGTATCATCGGATTTAATAAATTTAATAACAAGCACTATTCAAAAATTTGATTGTATTAAAATAAATTTACAATTATTTGGACAATACACACAACAAACAAAAAGCCTTTTTGAAATAAAATCTTTCAATACGAAAAATATGATTACAACAAAAGGAACCAATTTAAATGAATTATTATCAACATTTTTGAATATTTTAAATTGTAAAATGTCCGAATTCAATGAATATAATAGTGGGTGGGCCTTAGTTGAAATCTTATATATAGAAATTAATTTGAATAAATTTAATCCAATGCACGGTGGACAAAGTTCGTTTTTAGAATTACCAAAGTCAATTAAACTTAAAAATGCTGTTTTAAATATAAAAAATACTCTAGACCAGTTTTGCTTTGCTTATTCTATTATTGCAGCGTTTTATGAATCGAAAAATTGTAATTATTATCTTCCGAGTTCATATCCAGATTTTTCTCAAATTTTAAATTTTGATGGTATAGATTTTCCAGTGAAACTAATCGATATTGAAAAATTTGAAAAATTAAATAATATTAGTGTTAATGTTTTTGGATTAAACAAAAATGTTAAAACTGGTAAAATAGATATTATAGGTCCATTTCACCACACAAAATGTAAACTTTTAAAACATGTAAATTTATTACTTCTTGATGACGGGTTAGGTAACTTCCATTATTGTTTAATAAAAAATATGTCTCGGTTAGTATCCAGTCAACTAAACAAACATATTCATGCGAAATATATTTGCGATGGATGTCTCCAGTTTTTTAATGATAAATTTAAATTAGAAAGACATAGTGAATTTGATTGTGGTCACATACGCGCAAATTTGCTTTCTAGTAATAAATTTCGAATAGACAAATTTGGCAATAATACCCCCGAGAATATTTTAAAGTTTGAAAGTATCGAACATCAACTTTCAAGCCCTTTTGTGATATATGCAGACTTTGAAAGTTTATTAAAACCTATAACCACCACAACACCAAATTCCACACAATCATATACAGTAAAAACTGAGCATCATATACCCTATTCTTTTGGCTACCATATAAAATGTAATTTTGATGATTCCCTCTCAACATACAAATCATATCGAGGGGTAAATTGTGCTTCTATATTTATGGAGTATTTAGAAACAGATGTAAAATATTTATATGAAAACTGTTTAAAGTCTATAAAACCCATGAATGTTTTAACATCGAAACAACTTAGTGAATTCAACAATAGTAAAAATTGTTATATCTGTAATCAACCATTTTCAAATAACAGCAGCAAAATAAAAGATCATTGCCATTTAACTGGTCAATATCGCGGTCCAAGTCACTCCATTTGCAATTTACATTTTCAAAATAAAAATGTTATTCCAATTTTTCTACATAACTTGCAAAATTATGATGTACACCTATTCATTAAAAACTTAGCAATGAACGATGAAAGAATCGACGTCATTGCAAAAAATAAGGAAAAGTATATATCATTTACAAAATATATTCTAGTAGATAAAATTGTTGATGGTGATAAGGTTAAAAATGTTAATATTAAACTTAGATTTTTAGATTCTTTTAAATTCATGCCAACTTCGTTAGAGAAACTAAGTAAAACTTTGACAGATGATGATTGTGTTGAAATTCGAAAATTTTTCACCGATGATAATAAATTTAACTTGATACGCCAAAAAGGTGTTTTCCACATATTTGATAAGGAAAGCTTCTGTAGTAGAGAGAGAGAGAGAGAGAGAGAGCGAGAGAGTTAACTGTGCGCTTAAAAACGTAATGTGGAAAGAATGTAGTCATCGAGGAAATTATCGATGGTTGGATCTATTACAAAATCTAGTACATGTGTATAATACAAAAAAAAAAACATTCAACAACTGGACCAAAACCGATTGATGTCACTAAAAATCATGTTAGATTACTTTTACAGACGGTGTACAATCATCCAAAAGTTGTGGATTTGAAAAACCCCAAATTTAAAATCGGCGATAGTGTTAGAATTAGCAAATATAGACACGCGTTTTCAAAAGGATATACACCCTCTTGATCTAACGAAATATTTAAAATTTCTAAAATTAAAATGACTTTACCAAGAACATATCTTCTTACAAATATTAAGAATGAGGAAATTATGGGTGGCTTTTATGAACAAGAATTGCAAAAAGTTAAACATCCTGACGTTTATTTAGTAGACAAAAATTCTAAAAAGTAAACAAAAAAACAAGATGTATATTAAATGGTTGGGGTTAGATTCAAGTCATAAAAGTTGTGTAATAATAATAATAATAATAATAATAATAATAATAAGAATAATAATGATACATTTTGTTAGAGAATTTTTTTATTTGAATAAAGAAAATCAATACATAATACATAATATTTTTTTTTTTACAATATTAAAATTATAATTATCAAAAATTAATTAATTTACAACTAATGATGAACATTATACGATTACAACATACCTACATTTTAGATTTTAATCTAAACAAAATAAAACAAAAATTTTTATTACATAAATAAATAAGATTTTTACGCTTGTTCCATTTCTCTAATAAGTTCATGTAAACAAATGGATTCGTGACCCCATGCTAAGGTTTTATGGTTAACGGCAAGATAGCGCTTATCATCAAAATATGATAGCGCTACCTTGTTACGCATCTCGGTAAACATTTCATGAAGCGTTGATTGAAAAACATTCATTTTACAGAATTTATCTAGCTTATTTTCTACGGCATTCCTATAATCTAAAACATGCAAATCTTTCTTTATTGAATTTTTGGAAATTCCTTTTGCCCTTTTAATTATATCATCATCATCCAAAACTACGCAATACGCTTTAGCCCCCGTTCCGTAAAATTCTTTAATAATTTGAGATGGATATTCCAATTTCATTTTTCCCAATATGGAAGGATTTCGCGGAATTTCGAAAATGTTAGATTCATTAAAATTAGATGTATCAAATTTATCTAAATTCTGTTTAATATCAGAATACACATTTTCTGTTTCGATTTCTACGATGAAGCTATCTGTATCGGTATACAATAGTCGTACATTTTCACCATATTTTGGAATTAAAAAATCGTAATAGAATTCATACATAACCGTTTTTGCAATATCTAATATTGCAAATCCGGTATATATCGGTTTATTGAATAAAATTTCTATCTTGTTCATTTCAGCTGCCACTAAATTCTCATTAAATATACAAAAATTCTTAAAATTTGGTCTAGCTGCGTAGGTTTCTGCACCCCAACTATTATTGTTTTCCCAATGTGAGAGTAATTTAATATCTTTATACTTTTCGACATTTTCCATGGTTTTTCCAAAAACAGAATTATTTAATAATTTAAAAAAATCTTTTTCAAATTCAGAGGTTGCATTATTTCGAAATTCGGTATTTACATTTATATATGAAGCCAACCACGGAGATTGATTAAACTTAACAACACGATGAATTTTACGTAAAATTACACCGTTTTTCAAGCATTGTTGTAAAGCTCTATAGTGTATTATATATTTCTTTTTATTAAACAAATTTGGAATTAGTTTAGCAGTTTTTCCATTTGGAGGGATTATATTTTCTGGACAAAACGGAAAGTCATTATGTAAATCATGTAAAATCGCTGGATAATCTAAATCGACTTCTAAAGCATACCCCACATCTGATGTATCAGAGATGTCGTTTATATTTAAATTAAGTATTTCATCTGCGTTCAACCAAACAAATCCGCCATAAGGTAAATATTGCTGCATAGCGTAGCCATATAAATTGGTAGCATCTAAATATAAAATATATGTCGATGGCTTTGAAGAGTTGTAATTACTCAAGTATATGTTGTTTGAAACAGCTTTCCGCTTAACACAAACAGAGACCCCACCGCGAATCCCCTTTTTAAAAATATGAAGCAAATCAATATCTGTTAAAAGCTCCAACTCAACTTTGGTCATCTTGAGCATACTACACCAAGATAAAGATGGTAATGTGAAAAATTTAGCAGCTTCTAACCCATAAGTTGACAATGTGGAGCGACGAAATCTTTGAAAACAATCGCTTAAAAGAAGGACATCTGATTGTAAATATATATCTGAATAATCCCCCAAAGTTTTGCAATCGAATAAATTCCAAACGTTAACTGCTCGTTTATAATCTTCATTTGTAATGGATTCATTAATTAATCGATTATAAAATTGTTCTAATGGTGGTAATGTTGTTTCGTCTAATTTTGAAAAACTATCAACATGTGAATATGGGAAAACACCTTTTTGGCGTATCAAGTTAAATTTATTATCATCGGTGAAAAATTTTCGAATTTCAACACAATCATCATCTGTCAAAGTTTTACTTAGTTTCTCTAACGAAGTTGGCATGAATTTAAAAGAATCTAAAAATCTAAGTTTAATATTAACATTTTTAACCTTATCACCATCAACAATTTTATCTACTAGAATATATTTTGTAAATGATATATACTTTTCCTTATTTTTTGCAATGACGTCGATTCTTTCATCGTTCATTGCTAAGTTTTTAATGAATAGGTGTACATCATAATTTTGCAAGTTATGTAGAAAAATTGGAATAACATTTTTATTTTGAAAATGTAAATTGCAAATGGAGTGACTTGGACCGCGATATTGACCAGTTAAATGGCAATGATCTTTTATTTTGCTGCTGTTATTTGAAAATGGTTGATTACAGATATAACAATTTTTACTATTGTTGAATTCACTAAGTTGTTTCGATGTTAAAACATTCATGGGTTTTATAGACTTTAAACAGTTTTCATATAAATATTTTACATCTGTTTCTAAATACTCCATAAATATAGAAGCACAATTTACCCCTCGATATGATTTGTATGTTGAGAGGGAATCATCAAAATTACATTTTATATGGTAGCCAAAAGAATAGGGTATATGATGCTCAGTTTTTACTGTATATGATTGTGTGGAATTTGGTGTTGTGGTGGTTATAGGTTTTAATAAACTTTCAAAGTCTGCATATATCACAAAAGGGCTTGAAAGTTGATGTTCGATACTTTCAAACTTTAAAATATTCTCGGGGGTATTATTGCCAAATTTGTCTATTCGAAATTTATTACTAGAAAGCAAATTTGCGCGTATGTGACCACAATCAAATTCACTATGTCTTTCTAATTTAAATTTATCATTAAAAAACTGGAGACATCCATCGCAAATATATTTCGCATGAATATGTTTGTTTAGTTGACTGGATACTAACCGAGACATATTTTTTATTAAACAATAATGGAAGTTACCTAACCCGTCATCAAGAAGTAATAAATTTACATGTTTTAAAAGTTTACATTTTGTGTGGTGAAATGGACCTATAATATCTATTTTACCAGTTTTAACATTTTTGTTTAATCCAAAAACATTAACACTAATATTATTTAATTTTTCAAATTTTTCAATATCGATTAGTTTCACTGGAAAATCTATACCATCAAAATTTAAAATTTGAGAAAAATCTGGATATGAACTCGGAAGATAATAATTACAATTTTTCGATTCATAAAACGCTGCAATAATAGAATAAGCAAAGCAAAACTGGTCTAGAGTATTTTTTATATTTAAAACAGCATTTTTAAGTTTAATTGACTTTGGTAATTCTAAAAACGAACTTTGTCCACCGTGCATTGGATTAAATTTATTCAAATTAATTTCTATATATAAGATTTCAACTAAGGCCCACCCACTATTATATTCATTGAATTCGGACATTTTACAATTTAAAATATTCAAAAATGTTGATAATAATTCATTTAAATTGGTTCCTTTTGTTGTAATCATATTTTTCGTATTGAAAGATTTTATTTCAAAAAGGCTTTTTGTTTGTTGTGTGTATTGTCCAAATAATTGTAAATTTATTTTAATACAATCAAATTTTTGAATAGTGCTTGTTATTAAATTTATTAAATCCGATGATACGTCTTCAAAGAAATCTTTTAAATTTATGAATTTTTCACCTGGATATATGCGATAGGTTTTAATACGACTTTTGAAGGCGGATTCGATACTATGTATTCGACCTTGACTTTGATCAAGACCAAGACCATAGCTAGATATGCAATTGTTTTTATGTTTTGTGCTCTTGATATGATTGCACATATTAGGTACTTCAAGATTACATTCTTTACACCCTAGAAAAAAAAAATAATTGTAAAAATGAAAGCAAAAGAAGAAATCACTTACTATCCAGCTTAATTTTTTTGTTTGCTATGTTTGGTGATTCACCACTTGTTGATTGACATTCTATAATATTAATAATAATTAATATACTATAACTGTTTTACATAGGAAATAAAAAAAAACTTACGATTAAAATTAACACAGACTTTTTCTTTTCGATGTCTGTTTAAACTGTCCTTTCTTGTAAAATTAGTAAAACACACATCACAAGTAAACATTTTTGTATTAGAAGGCCTTTTTGACATTTTATATTATTATTATTATTATTATATTGATAAATCTGAAAACCACAATAAGATCGTAAGAAAATAAATAAATTTTTAGATAATTCAAATTAATAGACTAAATTATTGTTATTGGAATTCAATGGATAAATATTTGATGTATAATAAATAGAATACTTACGATTAATAAATAATTAGAAAAACAATTTTGCTTTTTTTTTTCTTATGATTGTTTAAATTTTAATCAATTACGATTATATAAGAAGGTAAATAATATTAGGTATAACTTTTCTTAGGACTCCGACTGCAATGAAGAGTTGTTCGCATTGATATGAGCCTCTACTTGTTATATCTGAAAACCACAATAAAATATATAAAATAAGACAATTTTAAGATAATACAAAAAAAATGAATTATAATTTCAAAACATTTGAAATTTTGTTTTGTTTTCTAGTTTGGTTTTTATAATAATAATATGATCAATTTATAAAAAAATAATAATACTTACGATTTATATATATATTTAGAACAAAATTTTCGCTCTTTTTTAAGTTTGTTTAATTTTTAAACTAGGTACCACAGTGTTGTAAAAAAATGCGACTGCATTGAACCACACACCTTTTGCCACTTATGTCTGCAACTGATAAGAAAAGATAAGCAACTCATTGTATGAGATCATAAAACCGTATGAGACTATAAATTAATATTATAACATTTCTGTTAGCATTTATGCACTCCTAATATTATAAAAGTTATATTATTAAATTTAAATTGCCCAAATTCTACCAAACTTTCCCAAATACTACCAAAATTAGAACACAATTTTTAGTACTTAAAATTTCATTATTAACATGAAAATTAAAAAAATTTTTTAATTTATTTTTTAAACTTTGAAAAGTTAGTCGTAAATATTAATCTTGACACGTGACCGTGAGATGGGGGTATTCTGGTACGCCACTGGCCTTGAAAAAATTAATAGAGTGAGAGGGGTTTATAGTACGTCACTGTCCTTGAAAAGTTGTCTAGAGGGGAAGGGTGAGAGGGGTAAGATAACCTTGGGCATTGACCCCGCCCATTGGCCTTCAAAAAAAGAAGGGAGTGGGGGTGTGTAATGAGAGTGAGAGAGAAAGAAGAGAGAGAGAGGGTGATTGATGGTTTCCCCACCCAATAACCTTGAATTTTGCCCCGCCCACTGACCTTCTAAAAAAGAAGGGAGTGGGGGGTGTGTAATGAGAGTGAGAGAGAAAGAAGAGAGAGAGGGGGTGATTGACAGTGCTCCCCACCCAATAACCTTGAATTTTGCCACGCCCATTGACCTTCTAAAGAGGTGGCGTGAAAAGTAGTGGGGGCACTGTCAATCTCTTACTACTGAAATATAATGTTGGTTTAGTTCTGAGAGGCCGAAAATATAAAATTTCCCATTATGGTTGTTAAGAGGAGGGGTGGGGGTAAGCTGTTGTGGGGACTCTATCCTATACTAAAAACACAGGACAAAAGTATCTATTGTTAACATCAAATAAACAACATTGTAATAATTAAAATTAATGAAAATACGTCCATTTTGTAAAAAATACATAATTTTTAATAATTTAGTTCTAAATTTTATTCTTTTAAAGAGTTTTGGTCGGTTCAAATAATTTTTTACTTCTTTTAAAAAACTTTCAATATGATGTGTAAAGTACGGCAATGATTTTATACAATTTCTTTAGAATAATAGTTTAATTTTCTCAGAAAGTAAAAGTAGGACTATTTTGAAGTTTGGTACACTTATTTAGAAGGCTTTGATAAATACTTCCACGATTTTTAGTACTACTGACACTTCTGATTGTCGAGATAATGACGTTTAACGCATTTAACGCAATGTTAACGTGTCATGAAACAGTAACTGACATTTTTTATCTCGCTAACTAAAAGCAGGATTAAGGTCAAACTTTGCCAGAATTTTCTTCTTCTTCTTGCTTTCAGAGTTTAGGCTTTTTGTCTGTTCCGACTTTTGTCACTTTTTGAAAAATTTTCTTCATTATACAAATAATATGTAAACAATTCTGGAAGTTTTCGTATACATACTAAGTTTTCCTTCTTAACCACCGATGTATGTCTTAACAACTTTAAACGAGACTTGAGCGACAAAACAATAAACTAATTGTCCCCGAAACCGTGAAGCAATTATTTATTATTTATGCCGTTATTTGGATTAACGTATAGAACTCACAATCTAACATTTTTGACTTAAGCCGTCTTTCTATATAGACACAAAGTTATTCTTTTCTTTTCAATATTCGAACGAGTCTTTGTGAATTACTTTGTATAACAGATTAGTATAATTAATAATTTACAATATAAATTTGTCATTACAGATATTAGAGTATTTCAGAAAACGTAAATTAGAGGAAGAAGAAATCGGTATCCCTATTAATTTAGTCCTATTTCGGATAATAGCTTAAAAAAACAAATTTCATCTTCTTTTCGAGAAAGAATAGAAAATGCTAAAGAAATACTAGATGAAGATTCATAAGGAGTCCGTTAGAAAATAATGATAACGAACAATACCTTGACTTACTTCAAGATCTCCCTAATAAATACAGAAACTATAGAACCCCGATTCATGTAAATTATATTCGATTAATCACCTAACAAATGGAACATTTTTAAACGATTAAACGGTATGAAAAAGTGAAGCCGATATTTTGATCCTGATGGTTCTAGTGAAACTCCTTATTTACATAATTTGTCACGGCATAAATTTGCTTACGACATAAAATAACCAGTCGAGTGGTTCTTCTCTCTTAAAGCAAGTGGCTCGCTAGCTGATTCAGTGGAGAGGGCGTGGATCAAACGTCTACTGGCACTGCAATAAGAGAGGGAGGGATGGTCGTATTTGATAACTAGTATCATGGGGTTAAGTAGGGCGCCACCAGCTAAAACGTTCCGTATCGACTCACCTTTGATTTTACCAGCTGGGAATATGTCGAAGGTCACGAGTCGCACGAAAGGGAATCTTAATACTAATGAACACAAATAACTAGGTGCAAGGAACAGAATTATATAATAAAGGGCAACAAAACAACAAGATGACCAGAATATTGCCACTCGGTTGAAGTTAGACTCTACAGCAGTGATTCTCAACCTTTGTTTTGTTGCGGCACACTTTTAACGATTTCAAAATTTGGCGGCACACAAAGAAAAAAGAAAAGTTTAAAAATTATTTACTTACCTATAACACACTGCGTAAAATAGTTTATGATAGTAATTTTAAATGTACGAAATAAAATAATTTTAAATCATATTATTTAATAATATTAACATAATTATATATCTAAAATTTCGCGGCACACTTTTTAGAATTTCGCGGCACACAAAAGTGCCGCGGCACAGTGGTTGAGAATCACTGCTCTACAGTCTCGCTTTGAACGACTGGTGTGTGGCCAAAGCTCTTCAACGAGTGGTCGACTGCAATTACCACCGATTTAAAATATGTTGACGTTAATACTAAAGTTTGAATAGCAATAGTGACGGGTGTACTCGGTAGGATCTGGATCCGGACTAGTCGATGCCAAATGCGACCGAGGTAGAAGAAATTGCAGCCGAAGAAAACTACTAACTATTTGAACAATGAACAATAAATTACAATATTTATATACACACAATGAGTAACAGTATTAGAAAGTTTGGGTGTTTTACCTTATTCGGTGATGTTAATCTCTCGAGTATTAAACCAATAACGATAACGATAATAACACGAGGCTGAACGGATGGTAACAATAAATAAAATAATGGTAAAGAACGCCACCACTGGCGGGGGAAAAAGGACTAAAACCTCTTCCCACGACGTTTTCTTGGATATTCAAAAATATGGCTTCCGCCTTTAAATCAATTATGGGTATTTGAGCTTTACTTCCCAAATCACTAAACCCAAATTAATCAGTTCTGAAATCAAAACGTGAAACCAATATTATTTTACAAATTAAACTCCCAACCCGCGTATTACTTATTTACTTGACAACCCAAAAAATTAAAAACAAAAAAAACCTAAAAAAACTTAATCTGCCTACCCTGATTTTAAAAATAAAAATGCTCAAAATATCAGGACTCGTTCTTATCGGCCAACAAGAATTTCCCTAAAATTCTATTAGAGGGCGCGTAAAAATTTGGAAAGGAATAAAAAAAGTTACTTGTGATTTCACTGAACATCACAAATTATAAGCTGCAAGATGAAATATTTGAAAGAATTCATGAAGAAGACCTAAAATCATCCGATTTGATTCCAGAATATTGTACAAGAATTGATGATTATGACCAACCAGTCTCTAAACGAGATAGATCGTATTTGCATTCTCTATATTCTGTTAATAAACACTTTCCAGCTACAAAACTTAGTAATCCACCAGAACAGAAGCAAAAAGTTTAGAGGGGTTCCAGAATAAGCCGTTGATAATGGTTTGGGGCAGGTTTCAAAAATAGGCAAGCTTTCACTGAAATTTATTGAAAAAGGTGTGAAAATTAATGATTATTATAACTTGAACAATGTTTTGGTTGATCATCTACTCCCCCATACTAAAATCTTATTTTGTGTCAACAAATTTTACTTCCAACAAAATTCGGCACCCTTCCATAAGGCAAAAATGATCCAACAATGGAGCCAAGAAAAATTACTTGAATTTATTAGTGCTGAAGAATGGCCTGCTGCATCTCCAGACCTTAACTCTTTGGACTTATGTATTTGAGGTTATATGCTTCGCAAATTGGGCAATCCAAAAAATTATCTGCAAATTTATATTTGCAGATATTTAGAAAAGTTTTAACCAAAGTATGGCATGAAATACCAGACGATGTGGTGCGTGCCGCATGAAATTATTTTAGCAGAGCCCGAAGGAAATTTCAAAACAATAAGGGAAAAGAATTGAATGAAATTGTGCAGACTACTTTACATATTATATATAAATAATTTGTAATAAAATTTACATACAATACTTTCCTTTTAATTTACTGTTTTTAGTGCGACAGTTATTATTTTGCACCCTGTAAATCTTAAAAGAGAATTTTCAGGAATAGGTGTGATTTCTGTTGTAAAATTGTAATAAAAACTTAACTAAGCGCTTGAATCTTAAAAATTTTCATTGTAAATGAAGAATTACATAAACAGAAATTTTTTTCACGCAATACTTTATATAGTGCAGGCGCTGAGAGACATTCCGTATGAAAAAACCGCTGACCGAATTCTGATTAATGATTTAAGTTAAGAAAGACTTAAATAATAAAATTGTGAATGTTGCCGGACGAAATTAGTGCAAAAAAAAATAATACGTGGCGCTATCTGAAATCATCGAAAAACAATAAAGATTGTTGCTGTACTATATTAGATTTTGCTCAAACTTTGTGGAAATGTTCTTTAGGCTTCCAAAGACTAAAATTCATAAGGATTTAATTTTAGCACGCGCCATTTCCGCTCCACGCAAAATCAAGCAATTGAAAAGTCGTATTTTTGTGCTTTGCGGTTTTAGTTGTAAAAATTTTTCTATTAGAGATATCTACGCGACCAAAGTGGCATTTCAAAGCTGAAAGACGGTAGTTTCTAAAAATAATATAAAAATTTTCATAATTTATATACGTGAATCATAACATGATATTGAAAATACGTGTATTTGATCGATTTCTTATGATTTTCAATTGACTCCAGTGTCTGCGCTGTTGAATGTAAAAGTTTAGCCATTCTCAGATATCTAAGTGCACATATCGTAAGAGAATAGAAAATTAAAATAGTTTGGTTCAATCAACTCGTTATGAAAAAATTTTTTCTTTTAAAATTGTTTGAAATTTTGAAATTTTAAAAAATTGTATACGTCAAGTTACAATTTTGACATGTTTGATAAGAGATTAAAAAAATTTGAAAATTACAGGATACATATTTCTTACCCTTAACTTTAAAAAACTTCAAAGACCTTTGAGGGATTTCCTCCTCTCGCGGATGTACAGGCGTTTAAAAAGAAGCAAAAGCTTATATAGCGATTTGTTTATTTATTATGTGTTTTTTTTTTCTTATTTTGGCGTATATTTTTATACTAGCCTGAGTAGTTATCCGCGGACAAATTAATTGTGTAAAAATAAGTAAATAAAGTAACCACGAAAACTTACAAACTAAAAAATTAATTTTACTGATAAAATATTAATACTTTCTGGATCTTGTTTTGTCCACACAAAAATCAAACACTTAAAAAGTCGTATTTTTGTGCGTTGCGGTTTTAGCTGTAAAAAGTTTTCTATTAGAGATATCTACGCGACCAAGGTGGCATTTCAAAGCTGAAAGACGGTAGTTTCTAAAAAAAAATATAAATATTTTCATAATTTATGTACCTGAATCATAACATGGTATTGATAATACGTGTATTTTATCGATTTTTTGTGATTTTCAATTGACTCCAGTGTCTGCGCTGTTGAATGTAAAAGTTTAATCATTCTCAAACATCACAGTGTAGATATCGTAAGAGAATAGAAAATTGAAATAGATTGGTTCAGTCAACTCGTTATGAAAAAATCTATTTCTTTTGAAATTGTTTAAAATTTAAAAAAATTGTATATTTCAGGATACAATTTGGACGTGTTTGATAAGAGACAAAAACTTGAAATTTACAGGACACTTAGTTCTTATCCTTAACTTCAAAAAGTTCAAGGTCAAAAGATTCAAATATGTGCGGCGTACACAGTGTGCCCATGACCTTTGATTGCAAAATTTGGTTTACGGTTTTTGCATACGGAAGGTCTCGTGGTGCCCGATCAAAAAAATTGACTAGAATTAAATAAGATCTAAATTTAAAATCATTTTTGTTTATTTTGCATTCAAAGCTACTACACATTTAAGTATAAATTAATGTTTCCAAAATTTGAATTTAAAAAACCCCAAAATTTTGAAAAACGTATCATATAATAGTTGATCTTAAATTAATATAAAACAAATTATAGTTGAGAAAAGATCTAGAATAATCCAACAAGTAGATTTTAAATTTACTTCTTACAATCCATTAACACAAAAGCACCAAAAAACCAGTGCCGTCATTAGGATACGACGTATATTCAAAAAATTAGCAAAAAAAATTCTAAAATCAAAGAATTTTTAAACGGATTCATTAATCAGAATTCGGTCAGCGGTTTTTTCATACGGAATGTCTCTCAGCGCCTGCACTAATAAGCATTTTACTTGTATCATTGTGACAGGGTCGGACTAGAAATATTTGAAAAATATATTAGGGATGAAATAAAGACGGGCATGAATATGTGAAATAATATTTGTGCAAGATTTGTGCAAAATTTGCACGTTTCCGCGTCCTTTATTTTGTTATTTCTATCATATTTTTCAAGCATTTCCAGTTCTGCGCTGTCATAAAGGGCGAAATAAATACAATGTCGTTCAAGCGTTTATTTCAATAAAATTTATATTCTTCGCTTACAGTTAAAATTTTAAGATTTTAGCGCTGAGTTAAGTTTCGTCAAATTGGCATTATTTTATAATTGATCTAATCTAGGTTGCTCTGAATTTACAGGTGGCTGTACCAAAATACAGCGTGCGTGCAATGAAGTAGCAGTCATTTTAGGTAATCATGGCCGAACATTGGAGGCAGATGCAATGCAACATGTACCAGATTTGTCTTCTATGCGTAAGTAACTTTGATTTAATTTTGAAAAATAACATGTAGAATAATTTTTTGAATAGGGCGAAATACATGGTTTGGACCAACCCGTCATTGTAATGTGCTGTCCATTGCGAAATCTGATGAACTTCATGATTACCACAAGGAAGGTCAGAAATACTCCTTTAGGTATCTTTTAGATATTAATAGGTCCTTGAGGTCAGAGCCATTAAGCGAATGCGAGTTAACATGTTCAGATGACAGGAAATAAATATGTAATTCATAATAAACACTCTTTATTTTGGTGTAATCGTTCAAACGAAATGGTAATGAAAATGTAATTTTAGCAACTTTTATTTCCATGCCTGCCTACCAAGTATTTAAATCCAAAAATTGAAAAAAATAATGTCAGGAAATGTATTTATATTGATGTTTAATGACGTGTTGTAATGTTGTAATATTAAAATACTTTGTCGCTTCAAAATGGAAACAACTGCAATGAAATAAAATTGAATCTTCTACAAGTAAAATGTTGTATGTTAATAAAATAGTTAAAACAGTTCTTGTTTAGATATTATGTTTTAAGTTTTAGAATAATAAAAATTGTTAAATAGTGTTAATAATACCGTAGATATTACTGAATTTAACTGAACATGTACTTAATTTTCGTTAAAGAAAAAGTTTAAATAATAAACTTAAGAGCGAAGAATTCTAAAATATAGTATGTCAACCTTTTTTGAAGATTCTCTTGTCCCCTTTAACACTCAACCACAACGTTTTCCAAATAGTATGTTAAATTTTACACCTTACTAAAAGTCCATTTTGTATTTCTTTATGTACCAACAGGCCCGGACTGGCTAGGTCGGCTAGTCGGCGATCGCCTAGGGCTCCGGACCCAAGGGGGCCCTCCTCAATGTCTAGCCGAGAGCCCCAACGGAGCCAGTCCGGGCCTGTGTAGCAATTAGGTGTTATCAAATTAATAATTATTTTTTTAATATTTAAAAATTAATGTTAATTAATGTAGATATTAAGGATATATTTTCTACATTTTTTATTAATTTATTTTTTCTTTTTTGAGTGCAGTATTACAACGCACTAATTAATAGACTACCAGAAAAAAAGAAAAAATAAGTTAATTAATGTACATAAAATTTAAAAATAAACTTCAAATTAGGAAATAATTTTGAGTATATTACAAAGGATTACCATATCAAAACACGTTTGCTTATAATATAATTGGTGTAATATAATATGTAATTGACTGATGTATTACTTAAATGTTTCATTATAGGATATTAAAGATGAAATTGACTTTTATTGTATACGTTTTATTTACCCTTATGCCTGTTTTCACCAACAATTTATTTAAGAATTTCCTAGTAAAGAATTACTTAGCTAGGATTCCATAAATGTGATTGGTGAAATTTGACATAGTATTGACATAAAAAAACTCATGTCAAATTTGACCAATCACATTTATGGAATCGTAGCTAAGTAATTCTTTACTATGAAATTCTTAAATAAATTGTTGGTGAAAACAGGCATAAGTGTTCTAAAATTTACTACCTCGTAACATTTGCACCAAAAGTCTTCCAGAAAATAGCAGATATTACAATTTAGAGAAAGATGCTAATAATTCCCTCTGCGACACATAAAGAAAAAGGTAAGGATCTTTTTTATTTAGTCAGTTAACCCTACAGAACGGGCAATTGCGGACTGCACCGATGGTCAAAGGGTCACATAATCTGACATGTACATTGCACCGGGTTCGGTTAGGGTAAGTATGTGGACTGCACCGATGGTCAGTAAGTAATCTTTTTTAATTCCATCAAAGGATTGAGGTATTTAATTTACTACAGAGGTATGTAAATATTACAGAATGTATTTACATTTTCTGGTTTTCATTGCTTCATAATGTAAAACTTATAGCAATAATTTATGGGAAACCCTCATTTCCTCCATGATTTACGTTTAGGGGACCGCTAAATGAGGGATCCACTAGTCGAGTTTTAGGTTATTGTTAGGAAATGATTTTTTTTTAATGAGGGGACCGTTGAAAGAGAGATTCACCGGTAGAGCTTAGGTTAGTTAGTTAAAATTTTACGATTTGCTACCATTCTGTTGGTCCATAAATTTTTAAATAAATTGTGATTGACTTGAATTACACATTTGCGAAAAAATTTTTAGAAGACTGCACTTATGGATTAGGGGTCGTTCATAAATTACGTCACGCAATTTTAAGCATTATTCAACCCTCCCCAACTGCACAAAAACTTAGACTTATCTCCAAATATTACATTATGCACCCTTCAACCTCCCATCTTTCAATATTTTTTTTTTATTAAGCAAAACCCAAAGAACCGTACCTATTTTTTATTAGGCAAAACAAACATCGTTAGTTAGTTATGTTAATCGTTAGTTATGTTCTTAAAATGATTTACTTTTTAAACCAATAACAGCAACCGTTGATTTTGAACTTGCTATTCTTGTAAGCATTAAGAGCAAAGTCCAGTGCTACCCCCCTATACAGTGTGAATATTTGTGTTTTATGTCATTTATTTCCAGGACGTTACAAAAATTTAAATAATTGCTAGCATTGCAAGATCTTTCTACTTTTTTTTATGTAAAAACGCTAAAAGAAATTGATTTACTTATTTGAACATCGCGTAATTCGAAAACTACGGTTGGAAGGGGGGGGGGAGATTCCCATGTTCTAATTTTCGAATAACATGGTTTTCTAATAAATAAATCAACTTTCTTTAGCGTGTTTATATAAAAAAGTGTTGAAAGATTTTGTAATGTTAGCAATTATTTAAATTTTTGTAGCGTCCTGGAAATAAATGACAGGAAACACAAATATTCACACTGTATAGGGGGGAGGGGTAGCACTGGACATTGCTCTTAACATGTTTGGGAAAATATTGAACTTATTGGATTCCGATTTCATTTAAGCCAAACGTGGTATAGAACAATTCAAAAATTCAAGTAGGTTTGGTCGCAGAATATTAAAACGATCTTTCCGAAATTGATCAATGGTTGCTCTTCTCGTTTGGTTTGCAATATTTACATCCAAACGAAGTTGATGCCGCTTATAGGGAAGATTTAATATCGATAATGCCAGACGATGTACGACTGAACACCTATTCCGATTATATATTTCGAACCTATATTGATGCAGATTCACTTTTTCCATCAAAGCTCTGAGCAGCACGCACATCAAGTATATACCGGAATACGAATGCCTGTGAATCGTTTTATAACGTATTTAGTTCACTTTTTTATAACTCTATCCACCGATTTACACCTTCTTGAAGATATTAAAAATGATGCAAATTAAAACATACCTAAGAATAAGCAGTATTGGCACAGTTAATGCCGTCAGCCCGAGATCTATGATTTTTCCGAACCCGGGCAAGAACTTGACATTGGCGCCCCTTTCCTCTAGTATTTGAGTTTAAAGATATAAAAAATCTCACGAAATATAATTTGGTGCTCCATTGAATTACCTCGCGGGACAGATGCCCTGGTTAGCCCCCCCCCCTAGATCCAGAGCTAAATGCCATTACAGTTAGTAAATAACCCAAATTACAACATTTGTATTCTGACAAAACAATTACCAGGATCCAATTTATAAAAATTCGAATTTTTTTCAATAAATAATAGTTTTTCAAAAGTGTTTGGGACGACTCCTTGTATACGTCCTTGTTTCATTTTCAGTAAAAACATTACGGGCAATCCTTACAAGATTACTGGTAAGTCTTTGACTTACAGGGATTAAGTATTTATATCGGTGCAATCCACATCTGACCATCGGTGCAATCTACATATGACCCTCGGTCAAAACCCCCAAAAAAAGGATTAATTTCTTTCCATCGGTGCAGTCTACATACGTCCAGAAACGCCCACTCAGATAAAATAAGTAACGCGAGTAAACACGTGAGGCTTATCAGGCCTTTTTGCTGTTTGATGCGAAATATAATACACTTGTGATAATTTTTTTATAGTTTTTATTATATAATCTTACACTTCAAATCAAGGTAGGAAGGTACATTGAGTTTCATATATCTAATTAAAAGAATATGCAAGGTACAACAAAAATAAAACAGCGTAGGCCTGTCAGGCCTCACGTGTGTTCTGTAGGACGTATGTAGACTGCACCGATGGAAAGAAATTAATCCTTTTTTTGGGGGGTTTTGACCGAGGGTCATATGTAGATTGCACCGATGGTCAGATGTGGATTTGGACCTTGATTTGAAGTGTAAGATTATATAATAAAAACTATAAAAAAATTATCACAAGTGTATTATATTTCGCATCAAACAGCAAAAAGGCCTGATAAGCCTCACGTGTTTACTCGCGTTACTTATTTTATCTGAGTGGGCGTTTCTTTATTATGCATATAAGTGATCATTAAATGGTTTTTTTATTAATGTTTTAGATTTAAACGAAATGCATTATTATTTACTTTATTATTTTAATTATTAGTTATTGTTTTTCAAGTTTTTTCGAAGGTAAGGAACATCATAAAGATTACTCTAAAAATGTAGTTCCTATTTCTTTCGCGATTTTCAGTAATGTGTGAATACGAAAAGGAAATCGAAAGATTGACAACATTTTTGAGGAAGTCCCTGCAGATAATGAGGATTTAGACTATGATGATGATTCAGGCTGATTCTGATTGTTTTGAACAAGCACACAAACACAAAATCACGGCACAAAATAAGCGAAAATATTGCTCTTTTTGTAAGAGGCCCAAAAGTCGCTATTATTGTAAAATATGGTACACATGTATTTGTATGGAGCATTCCAACGTCGTTTGTGATAATTGTGCCGAAAAATTTGAATTTTGAAAATTTAAAGTGCCTTTTTAAACCTAAAATAAAAAAAGTGTCAGTTTTGCGCATGTTACGTGATAATGCCATTTGTATTAATTTGTAGTTACTTTATCACAAATATTAATAAATATTTTATGTTTCTAAATGTCAATTATCAATTTCCATATAAAAAATTTTTGAAAAATTCTCAAACTATGAAAAGAAGGCCTGTTAAAGTATGGGCCTGACAAGCCTCACGTATTCAATGGTGGGATTTTTTTCACGTGTTCTCTGTAGGGTTAAAGCGTGTCACGTATTATAACAAAGGTAAAATATTCGAATAATTCAACAATTTACTCAAATATTATTCGGTCTTCAGAATGCAGCTCAAATATTTTAAACATTTTATAAATGAAGTATTATAAATGGATGACTGTAAACTGCCCCAATCCATGAAACAGGTAAAATTTGAAAGATGAAAACTGTCCTCCGACCAAAACCGTCAATACCAATCCCGCATGTAAACTGCCCCAAGTTGGTATCGGAGACGGAAAATTGCGTCCCGCGCTCAAGGGTAAGTGTAAATTGCGTCTCAGTGGTATCATCACTGTCAGAATGGTCAGTACGATTAATTGTAATCTTCTTATCGTTAAAGCCATTTTTTTCAAAGGTTGGGAGTTCTTATATTTGATGTTATCATTCTGAAGATATTAAAACGATACGAAATTCAGAAAGTATTGTAGTTTTCAGTAGTACAACTTGAGTATCGTCACCAGTATGCACAGCTAGCGAAAATGAAATAACGCCGGCTTTGCAATTGAATCAGTTATTGCTGAAACAACCTAAGTCACTTTTTATAGATGTTCAGGAAACGTAAAAAACGTTTCACTGTTAGGTAAGCAACCTGCTAAACCGAAAATTTCTAATATCGTTTTCTGTCATAAAGGATATACTTTCTTAAGTTCTTTTAGCACCAAACGATGCAGAACTGTCGAAAATATGTTTTCCATGTGTTAACTCAATTTGGCCAAAAAGTGACTTAGGTTGTTTCAGCAATAACTGATTCAATTAGATTCGTCTTCTGAAGAAAATATTTCATTATTAAATAACATTAATGGAAACCACAGAAATCAAAATTACCTTCAAACATGATGCCTCATAGAGGGCGGATTTATATGTATTACAATGTCTCTCTCGTTCCTGTCTAGTCATCCTTAGTTTATGGAAACATGTTGCCCGTTGCAATAACCGCATGTCTTGATGACAACCCTCTTCAAAAAACCATATCCTCACATAATGGTTTAACTTTTCTAAATTGTCTCAGTTCTGGAGAATTATTTTATTTTAACTATGCCTTTATGTGATTGTGGCCCTTCTCCTCGCCTCGCATATGCGCGCAAGACGACTGCTTTACTTATGGTAAGCATCATCTTTCATTTGATTAAATATCACCGCAGTACTTATATGTTTCTGCATTATACGACTTAATATTTTCGGTTTTTATCGAATATATTATGGGGAAAGGGATATAAGATGAGGAAGTGGGTAAGTTGACGTATTGGTTAAAATTAAGTAGTTCTGATAGGTGGTGCAACTTGTGTCGCAAAAAGAAGTGGCTTTATCAGTACACCGCTATAATAGTTCAACAACCAAAATTCGATCAGAAACTGTATCGTCATTTTAAATGAAAGTTAACCTAGATCCTAGAGCGTCCAAAGTGTTGTAAAAGCGATTACTCAGAAAATAGTTTTTATCATTTTTATGATAAGAATTGAACTTGATGTGATATAATCGGTTTTTGAAACGCATTACAACGTTATCCGAGCCCAACTACCAACCTTGCGAATTGGTGTTTGGTTTGTTAGCATTTTACATTTTTTACCTAGACGAGGAGTAGGGCCGACGTAGAACCCCCAACCTGGAGGACCAGAGAGACGGCCAGAATAAAGTTCTTACTTCACCCGGATTCGAACCGGGCATTTAGCGTTCATAGTCAACTTATTCGACCACCATGCTCCGACGGTCTCTAGAATTGAACTTAATTTGCTGATTGTCCAAGATAACCTGTTGTTTTTTGCATAACTTTATCTAATTTCGTTTCTAAAATATCATGACTTAAACCAAAATAATCATCATAATACTTGAAATTTTATTTGTAGCTAAGTTGACAAACAGCAAAGGATGTAAGATACGAAGGGATAACAACTTTCGGCTTGAATTTATTTGGTCAGTTGTTACGATTAGCAACCTTTTAGTTATTTAATTTTACTAAAAATCGAAATTTTAATTTAAACTTTAATTTAATGAACAATATTAAAAAAATATCTGTATTATTCATTCTACCAGAAATTTATAAAAGTAAAGCTATTTTACAGTTCTCTTAACATAAAGAAATAATTCTTGGAATTTTCTATAATAATGTGAGTCTATTTTGTTAAGTCGAGTAATACTAAGGTATTTGCCTACAAGTTAGCCAGTCCTTATAAGGTAATCCTTGAAACTCTCTGTGTTGATTGGTCAAGCAATAATCACACCATTAGTTTAAACCAATGAAATAAGGTAGCAACAGAAAAGCAGCAAGCAAGCTGCCAGATAATATGAACATTCTCTCACCAGCTTTTGAGTAACATGTACTTAGAAAACGTACATAATTTTCTATCAATTCAGTTATAAATACCTTCAATGATGTATTTGTGTTACTAAATTAACATTTAAATAAATAAATGTTATATTTAATTATCTTCGAATCAATTATAAATGTTAAATTTAAAAGTACAAGTGTAAACGACTTTAATCAGTAACGATATGAGTACTTGAAACAACCGTAAGTTATTATAATAAAAATGTATCTAATAATTAATAATAACGACTCAATTTATAAATAATTATAAGTTATCGTGAAATTGTGAATTTAAAATAAAGTGCTACCATGAATGCATTAAAAAGGAACCAACTTTGTACGATGGAAGTCTGGACGACGCACCAGCATTGAACAACAACCAGCCATCTCTACCTGCGACCCCAAAGTCTAGTGTCGTCTTTAACAAATAATTCCAAGTGGTATGTACGTTCTTATTTATGATTAAGTTGATGATTAACTTTTGTTTATTATTTTTATGCGATTATTTATCTTAAAATTTACTTATATTCATGATTGATTTTAAGAAAGACTTATTTGTCAAAGTCTTGATAAATAATTTACTGTTTAATTATTGGTTAATTTGTGTATTTAAAACTGTTCGTAATTGTAACTGTTCAATTTATATTTCATATTATAATGTTTAATCTCAGTTATTTTTCTTTGATTATGTCTTATTTAGCTAAACAATTTATTTAAAAAGTTATGAGCTCTAAGATGTTAATCCACGCCCGAGGTAAGTGTTCTTGTTCTTGTCAGCTAGCCAGGATTCAAGTCACTTCTTTTAACTTATAAATTTTTATTTAATTTTTACCTTAAGTACCCCGAAAATACAACACAGTATTTTAATTAAATTGTCAGTATTTTAAATAAATGGTTAATATTTTTAATAAATTGTCAGTATTTCAAAAAATAATATGGTCAGTATTTAAAATAAATGGTCAGTATTTTAAAGATATATCAGTATACATATCATAATTTTTTATACACACTAAAAATGTAATAGACACTTTTAGCACTAAAAATATAAAATTGGCACAGATGTAAATTTACTGAAAGTATTGAAGTGTGAAAAAGTAAATCAAATAGGCAAATTGTAATTTTGATTAAATTTAAAGTTTTGTCATTTATGAGACGGCTTATTTGGAAGCAATTTTGAATAACTAGCAATGAAATTGTAACTTTAAACACATAAAACTACAACAGAATTGATTTTCTTATAAGTGTGATGTGCTTCTTGCGAATTGGTGATGTGTACGCAGGTGTATCAGTAATTTACCTGAAATTGAAAAATTTCCGTAATTTGAATAAAAGGCGGCAGGAAATGTACACTTGCGGTTTTGCGTTAAAAGGTAGAATTTTTGTAGTGGTATTGGGACTGCATGTGCGTTTTCGAAAATGAATTTTGTCTGGTGCCGACCACCGATGCGAGATGTGCGTGGTTATATTGCGAGAGTTAATTCGCAAATTTTGCTTCAAGAAAAGTTGTTTTGAAGATTCCTTTGGGCACCAAAGCAATTATATCGATGATATAAATAAATCGTGAGTATTTGAAACGATTTTTATTACTGTGGAACGAAGTTTTCACATTTTCTGGTTGGTTGCAAGCGAGATTCGACCATAAATATTAAATTGCACATTTTGGGTTTGTAAAATCTGAAATACGACGAGGAAATTAAAATTAATAAGTGTTTTGTTATATGGACGAGTTTTATACCACTTATTATCATCGATGACCAGTGAAATTGTCGATTATAAAATATCACACGAAAATTTTGAGGTTAATGGAAAAGTAGCACATTTTGACTACTATTTTGGTTTGGAAGCCGCAGATATTCGTTCAAATCAATCTTTGAGATTGGGATGCGTCACGGAGGAAATTCCACACGTCACATCATTTATTTCTGGATAACTACACAGTTTTGAAACCAACGGAAGCCGAGCTACCGTTCGTCAATACGATAGAAGCCATTTTGACATATGGGTTGGATTCTGCTGAATTGGACCGTTACCGATGTACGGAGTGCTACACAAATTGCGTTCAACACCAATTTGTCATTTCACGTAAGAAATTTGGACTTTTTGTATTAAAACACAATTGTACAAAATTATTTTTCCTGTTACACATTTAACATTAACATAACGATAAATAAAGGTATAGCTGAGTTTTTGGACAGTAAATGATACTTTTTATTTATCGTTTTGTACACTTTACACATCATAATTGCACATTGCTTGACTTATGTGTCGGAGATTATCAAGATTGCTCCATTTTTGAATTTGCTTAGTTTGAATAAATTATCCCTTGATTTATTGCGTCATTTGATTTGCTTTAATCTCGCCGAAACCCACCCCCTGAAGATATTGTGGCCTAAAAACTTGCAAACTGAACTTAAAGCTAGCTGGTCCTATATTGTTGAAGTGGACCACATTAAGCGAGGTTTCACCGCTGACAATAAGTAGGGGAGTTACTGAGCTGTGGATCACGACAGTATATTATTCACGATCGATTTCGTTAACGCAGTAACATCATCAGGTGATTAAACAGAAAGTGACGAGAGAATTTTGGTTAAACATACACACAAAAAGGGGGCGTGGAAAGATTAAATTTTGGGAATTTTTAAATTTGAGTTTGGGTGAAATTTAAAAACATATTTAAATATTATAAAATATTATAAAGGATGTGAGAAACAAGAAGGGGGTTATTGTAGTTGTGGTTAAGTTTATATAGGGGTGGAATTAACTAATTTTGGAGAGTTAGGAGGGGGGGTATTTATTGAACATATTAATTTAACAATGGCGAGTTATTCATATCAGATTGACTATTAAGTAAATAGATAGATGTTTTAATCTATTAATTTCCATAGCTTCCAAAAACTCTAATTTTTTACTTTTTGATTCAACATGCAAGATTTTTTGACCTAATTGTTTGTGATTATTCTCCGTAAGGTGATTCGCGAAAGTAAGTCACAGTTATTGGATTTTATCTAGTTACCGGTCAAATGACAATATAATGTATATCTTACGGGAAAAGTACGTATACCGGTAAATGTACATACAATGTACCTTTCCCAATAGAATTAGAAATATGTGCACATTTACTAAGCGATGTTAGGAAAAGTATATTGAGACTTAAGGGGGTAGGATACTGTGGACAAGCGTAAAACAGTATGAATTTTGAAAATTAATTCCAGAAAAACTACAAATGCGTTTACCTTAATTTTTGGGTATATAATAATATCAATCTTATTGAGTATACATGTAAAATTTTATTGCAAAATATTTATAATTGTAGAAATTACGTGAGTTGGCATACGTTCGCACGTATGGTGACGGTGTACATCGATTTTCAATTTGTAGTGAATGAATTTTGTTGAAATTTGGAATATAAGTTCACAGATGTAGATCGTGTATCGAGCCATTTTTTTGAATTTCTTTTCCGTTAATTTTTTATTTAAGAAATACCGTAGAAAATATGCACTATTTTTACAAAAATAAATTCAAAAATTTTTTTTTCAGTAATTAAAATGAAAATTGGAAAAACGGCTCGATACACGATAACTACTACATCTGTGAACTTATATTCCAAATTTCAACAATATTGATTCACTACAAATTGAAAAACGATGTACACCGTCACCGTACGTGCGAACGTACACCGTTGTATGCCAACTCACGTAATTTCTACAATTATAAATATTTTGCAATAAAATTTTACATGTATACTCAATAAGATTGATATTATTATATGCCCAAAAATTAAGGTAAACGCATTTGTAGTTTTTCTGGAATTAATTTTCAAAATTCATACTGTTATACGCTTGTCCACAGTATCCTTCCCCCTTAACAACAAGTTAGTTGTCTAAAAGCGTGTCCCAAAATGAACGGATATTTTTAAATTTCAAACGATTAGAAATATTATTAATATTTATTTATTTAAATAATTATAATTTAAAATGCCCACTTAATTTTAAATTAATTTTATTATATTTAATTGAAATTTATAATAATAAATTAAACAATTTATCGTTTAAATATTAAAATATTGATTGACACTTTATTTAAGTATATAGGTGTAACGAAAATTTGTTAATAATTATTAACGTAGGGTTTCATTTGCCTTTCTTCCCTATTTTTTATAATACACCATTTTATTTTTGAACGGAATTATTCTTCAAGGCCGCTTTACCTGCAGTCTTATCAGCTCACCTGACCTACCCTAACCAATAGAATATTAGCGCGTGGCCTTTCAGTGCCAATACTGCATTTTTCGACGATTCTAATTCAGTCTACCTCGAGCTTCAGGGTAAACCGCATCGACCCGTGGTCAAACTTTTAGTTGAAAGTTCATGACCTCGTCTTGTAACTACTGTGTTACCATGTGTGCAGTATTAGTTTAAGCGGTTTTTTTGCTTGATACCAGTTCTTATATGACTCGAGCATTCCAAATATCTGGAATTTATTTTCGTCATTGGGAGTAACAGCTGTCTTTTTTTACCAGCCATGCGCAGTGTTGTTGTTGATTGCGATCTTCAATTTGTCAATGGCGGGAGATCTGAGTAAATAGTTTATTTACTTCGTTGATGTTCCTTGTTGGAATATTCAAGTTCATCTTTCAAATGCAAGTAGGACCATCGTTTTCAACCCGACTACGAATAGTTAACAAATGCTTTGTGCTCCGGTAAAACCACCAAAGATCGCGATAAAGGTGACAGTGCGCCGTTTGTTTTTTTATATCAGTGCAGTGTTGATTCAATTATTAGGCACGGTCTGTTACGAGAGAAGAACATTGATTGTCATTTTTGATTGTGTGAGTACCGACAGATATCTTAAGGTAACCTATTTTTGCTTTTTTCTTTTGTGACTTAGACCATAATAATTGCCTTTGCATTCAACCTTTGATGTACCATTTTTATTCTTGCACTGGTATGATTCTTCAAGTGTTTGATGCACTTTGCTACCGTTTTAAAATTAGCTGGACCATTTTAGTTCGGCATTATAATAATTTGTATTTGCTTGTTAATAACACGTCGTACATTTACATTTGCATTTACCTTATCAATAAACTTTGTTATTGTTTGATGACCTGTTTTATTTCGGAAGCTACTAAGATTATTTTACAGTTCCTACGACTCCGGCTCTCCCTACTTGTAAAAAAAGAAAGCTTAGCCTATATCGAAAAGGGACAACACTACTTCTTAACCAGGATTTTTCTGGATTGTTTCCATCCTACTATTCTCTGGTTTTTGGTTAGCTCTCCCATTAGGGGCCCCAAGTAACATTTTAACCTGGGAAATTTCTGGCATTTGCCTGTCAGTGAAAACTCACCCAGGACCTGCTCCTGTGGCAGGAGTGAAGCAAGCCTGCTACAGGTGCTGTCTGAGTAATTTGGCGCATGAATTTACCTGAGGCAGCCCTGTGGCACACTTGGGAGAAAGCAAGCTGGTGCTGGCGCAAACCTGCACCACGCTTGTCGCACACCTGAGAAAAGCCTGGGGCAACCCTGAGACAGGATTGAGGGTAAGTCGGAGGCAGGAATGAGGCAAGTCTGCTACAGGTGCTGTCTGAGTAATTTGGCGCACGAATTTACCTGAGGCAGCCCTGTGGCATACTTGAGAAAAGCCTGCAACGGTTTTGATTTCCACGTGTCAAAAAAAAAAAATTATTGTAAATAATTTTCAAAAAATGAAAAAATTAATTTATTTCAATTAATTTCTTAACTTAATATCCCTTTTTAGTATTCTTTTCTCTATTAATTATCTATTATTATATTTTTTAATTCTCTTATTATGGTTGAACTCATAAATTACGATTTTCTACTAATTATTTCATTTGATGATAGTTGGTCCTGAATTTATCCACGGGTTGCGTCTGTTGGAGTCTGTAAATCTGTAAATATAATTATAAATTTTAAAAATCTTACCGGAGCTGGGAATCGATCCACGGACCTTCTCACTTGTACTTCGATAACCTGGAGTGTTATGCACTACGCCACCAAGTTTAGTTGTAAAAATCATGATTGATCAAATATTGTCTATTTAATTAAAGGAGTTCAAAACACATTAACAACAAAATTAGTTATTAATTATGAAGCAGGAATTAAAGAAAAATTAATTTCCCACGTTAATTTCCTATGTTCACATCGGCGGTTGTCACCCGGTATAAAGGCACGTGTACCTACTAATTTTTGAAATTTTTTGAAAATATAGGTTTTTGGTAAAAAATTTAAATTGATGGTTAAACAACCAACATTAAATGTTGTACAAACAAATTTTGTTTGTAGATTTTGAGTTGTATAATTAATAGAGACAGGATGGTTAGGCAAAATCAGAACTGACTTGAGTCAGATCTGTTTTTGCCTAACTACCCTGTCTCTAATAATTAAGTATAATATTATAATCTTATGAACTACTTACAAATTTAAAAATTTATTACGTGTATCTACGTAATTAAATTAAAGACACGTGTATATACTAATCTTTTTTAAATTTTTTAAAAACACGTGCCGGACGGCCTTAAGCATCTTTTATTAATTATTATATCGTAAATTTGATTATAATATATTTTTTGGTAAAGATTTTAGTGAATGAACGTCACCATCAACATCACAATTAACCGAAGACGAGATTGCGTTATCCGATTCAATTGCAACTTGCAATGTAGGACTACGGTTTTTTCTAAATTTATTTGCCGTAATTCATTGTCGGCTTATAGGTCAAACCTACTTATCACTTTTTACCTGAAAACCATGGGATTAATTATTTAATTTAATAGCCATGTAACAGTATTACACATTTTTGGAATTTCCTACATTTTTTGTAATTATTTTGTTGCAGGTTGATACTTGTTTTATAACTTATCAATATATTAGGGTACTGTTACAATGCAGTATGAAAAATAAAATATTCAAACAACTTTTAATTTACTTTGACCTGTAGTGATTATTGTAGTGAAAATTATAAAAAAAGGAAAAAATTTAACAAGGTGTGTGTGAAATGAGTGGAAAAAAGAGAGATGGTACTTTGTTATCTTTTTTTACTAAAACTTCCAAAAGGATAAAAATAGATGACGACAGCAATACGGATAATGCAGTGCCTCTTGCAAGTGAGCACATCAGTGAAAATGAAGTGGAAGAAGTGATTTACAGTGGCCCTAGTTTCAGTGAAAATATTTTTAAATAATATAATTATTTGTAATGACCACCGAAAAGTTTACATAAGGCTTTTTACAAGTGCCCCCCCCCCCCGAAATGAAATCCTGGCTACGGGCCTGCTGTTAAAGATCTTTTAGCAGTTTTAAATAATACTTTTACTTAATTTTGCCAAAAGATGCAAGAACATTGATGAATACTCCAAAAAATAAAAAAAATGATTTAGTATTAAAAAATTTTATTAAACAATAAATTATTTGTTCATATTATTTTGAAGATACCTTTTCAATATCGGCCAATATTTGCTCAATCCCATGTAATTTATTAACAAATCGACAACTGTTTTGAAGGGATAAACTACTTCTTTTTCAAAGACACAAAAACTTTGAGTAGAAGAGTGGCTTATTCCTTCGAAACAATTGTTAATTTTTTATTTATAAATTTTTTAATTAGCTACTGCTGGGTCCTCCTGGTTCTTCTGATTTTCGTGGTTCAATCTGTTAAAAGTAAATTAAAGTGATTTAAATGTTTAATTAAGAGCGCGCTGCAAATTTTGATGCAAAAACATGTTCAACAAATGGCGTGCCCTAAAATATTAATCTTTTCTATGAATCTTTGAAATCTTTATAATTCTGTATTGGTGAAAAGAATTGTATAAAAGATTAATATTTCAGGGCGCGCCATCTGTTGAAACATGTTTTTGCATCAACATTTGCAACAACATATATTGTAACATTATTATACAACCCAGTAAAAATTGATAGGGTTTGTACCCTATAGAATAGGGTATTATTCTTACTTACCTTTTACGAAGAAGAAAGCAAAAAAATATAAAATTATTTTGTTTAATTCTGCAAAACTTACCTAAACACATGGTAGTAATAAAAAAAAATGAGTCTGCGATATGAGTATAATGAAAATGACTGATAGAAAACAAATTTGACATATACGAACATATGCGAACGATGCGAACGAGTATCTACGAACTAGTTCGAGATTGGCTTGGCGCCGAGGCTACACAGGCCAGGCGCCGGAGTGCGCAGGAGATCTGCAAGTTATTCTCAGGTATGGCTTCATAACCTGACACTGGCTTGCACCAAGCCAAGCGCAGGACATTCTCAGGTATCGCTAAGTAACCTGTAAATTACTATTTATTTGGAGTCAGCCAGGCCTGGCGCAGGCTTGGCAGGTAAAATTTGATTTTGCAGGTAATTGCCAGGATTGAAATGTTACTTGGGGCTGGAGATCAGAGGGTGGAAAGTTGTGTTTCATAGGTTATAGGTCTTTTCCAACCATGAGTAATTTCCAGTAATATTACTACATCGCAAGCGCAATAGATAAAAAGCAACACTTTTTGTCTTCTGCGCATGACTTTTTATCTATTGCGCTTGCGTTGTAGTAATATTACTGCAAATCCTTGTGGTTGGAAAAGACCTTATGTTTACAATTTAAATAATTTATGCCAAGCCCATAGCCAAGGAGCCATAGCCAAGGAATTTATAAATAAATAATGAGTTAATTTAATTAACCATCGAAAATTTTACGTTTTACAAAAGGCTCTTTACAAGTGCCCCCCCCCCAAATGAAATCCTGGCTACGGGCCTGATTTATGCCTTGTTTCATAAAACTTTTAACAACGCGTTAAATTTAACTAACCAATAGAAAGCGTCCGTTAGTACTAATAAACCAATAGAATTCATTCGTTAACTTTAACAGCTTGTTAAAAGTTTTATGGAATTGGGGGTTAATTTCATAGATCTATGTAGAAAGCATAGAAAATAAATACAATTTTTAAATTAGATGATCAGATTAGTCTTTGAAGAATGGTATAATTACATCACAACAGTTCGGCATTCGCCTACTCACTTTTACCAAAAGGTACATGTTCACATGTGCACATTTACCGGTAATTGTAATCCAATAATCTTCTTACTTATCTTACTTTTTTGATTTCCACTAAATTTCCTTCATAATAATAATCTTGGTTTCGGGTTTGCTTAGGTTAATTAAAAGAGTTCGGTTTCCTGGTTTTCTTAATTTTTATTCTTTGAAACTTGACTACATTATTTACATCCTTCTTTCTACCTTCCAACCTTAACTAATACTAACACATCAATACATAATAATTTTTAATCAGTAAGCATTTCCTCGAAGTCATCGACATCGACTCGAAAAAATATGTTTTTTATAACTAAAATATATTTTTTTTTTAAACTTTTTGCTTTATTACAATTTATGATCGTAATATGGCTTAATTCTATTTTTATGAACTATTATTAACTTATTATCTACTTTAATTGTAACATTGGGCGCTTCGTGGTCTACTACCTCGTAAGGGCCTTTAAATATTTCTTCTACTTTATTCCCTGCATTATTTCTTAATAATACTTTATCACCAATTTTATAATTTACAAATTTGCATTTCTTGTCAAATTGATCCTTTCTTTTATTTTTTGAAATAAATAAATTATCTCTAGCTTCCTTACATGCTAGTTGTAACCTATACTTAAGTTCTAAAGAATAATTTTCACAATTATAAATTGGATCTACTGTTTTTATTAAATTTGATGGCAAGGTACATTTTTTTCCGAAAACTAACTCGTATGGAGTATATTTTGTTTCCGTATGCACGGTTGTATTGTAAGCGAAACACCAATATGACACCGAATTGCTCCAACTGATGTTTGGATGCTGTGACATCTGCATTCTTAAATACGCGCCTAAACATTTATGTGAATTTTCCAAGGAACCTAACGTTTCGTGATGGTACGCTGTTGAATTTAGTTTTTTAATTTTTAATAAATTACAAATTTCTTGAAAAGTTAAAGCTAAAAATTCTTTTCCTTGGTCTGTTACTATTTCATCTGGAATTCCATATCGCAATATGAAATTCTCGACAAAAGATTTTGCAACTGTAGCAGATTCTTTGTTGGGATAATTTTTACGAAATTATCGATGTCGTGCTTCAATCCTGTCCAAAAATAATACTGTTTCATGGTGTTGTACATTCTTGATGATCCCGCATGACCCCCTGTGGGTAACATGTGAAAATCATTCAAAATTAATTGTTTCGTCTCTTTATCTTCTATAGTTTCTACTCCTTTGATGACAGATATTTTTATACCCGCATTTCGTAGTTCTTGTGAGTTTTTTAGAATTTGTCTTATCAACATATTATAATCTTCGATATTTTGTTTATTATTTGTATTTCTTTGATTTGTTTTCATCGTACGCGTACTATTTTTATTAATTAATAATTCGAGAATCTCATTATTTATACAAATATCTCGTATATCTTTCAAAGTTGTACGAAGTACTGAACTTGATTGATTATACTGATTTAATTCTTTTAAATTAATTACTTTTAAGTAAATTACTTTTAAGGCCTTCATATATATTAAATTTCCTTTTTGGAAAGTATATTTTTTATTTCTCAATAGTTCTTCATATTCGTCTTCATTTGTTATGCATAACTCTGTAGAATCCTTTGGACGTTTCAATATTTCAACAATGCCAGGGTGATCAATCCTTTCTTGTTGAGCTGTGTCCATTTCGGCTTCTTTTTCTTCCTCTTCATCTTCCTTCTTCTGTTTCATTTGAGCTCTTGTCATTACATGCACAGTTCCGGATACTGTTCTCCTCATGTTTTTAAGTTCTTTTGAATCCAATTCAATTCTAGACAAGGCATCTGCTGTCACATTCTGTGTACCTTTTATGTACTTGATGGTGAAGTCATATTCTTCCAGTATCAATCTAAATTTTGTCAACCTACTGGATGGGTTTATCATTCCGAATAAGTAAATCAAAGGCTTGTGGTCTGAAAATATGTCAAATTTTCTACCATATAAATACGGTCTAAAATGTTTAACACTCCAAACTATTGCCAAAAGTTCCTTTTCTACGGTGGAATAATTTCTTTCTGCGCTGTTCAACATTCTACTCGCATACGCTACTGGTTTATCATTTTGATTCGAGAGAATTGCCCCTATTGCGGTTCCCGACGCGTCCGTTTTTAGACTAAAACGATTTTCTGGTGAAAAATTTGGATACTGTAAAATCGGTGGATTAACAAGTTTTGATTTTAATAATTCAAATGCCTTTTGACATTCGTCAGACCATTCGAATTTCACCCCTTTCCTTGATAATTTATGTAATGGCTGAGCTATGTGTGAAAAATTTCTTATGAATTTTCTGTAGTAATTTGTAAATGCAACAAACCTTTTAGCTTCATTCGCATTTTTTGGTACCGGATAATTTACAATCGCTTGAATTTTTGATTTATCAGGTAAAATTCCATTTTCCGAAATGATATGTCCTAAATATAAAATTTCTTTTTTCATAAACTCGCATTTACTTGGATTTAGTTTTAAATTTACTTTTCGCAATCTTTCTAAAATTTTTACAAGGTTTCTATTATGTTAAATTAAATTATTTCCGAAAACTATTAAATCATCTAAATATATGAAACAAGATTCGTAATTCAACCCCGCCATAGCTATAGTCATCGCTCTTGAAAAAACTCTAGGACTGGTCTTAAGTCCCATTGGTGTTCTCTTCATTTGGTATTGTCCACGATCAGTTGTGAATGCTGTGTATGGCCTACTTTCTTTCTCCAATTCAATTTGGTAGTATCCTTGGGATAGGTCTAAATGTGAAAAATACGTTGCTCCTGATAATGAATCCAATATTTCCGAAATACACGGAAGTGGAAACTTATCATCTTGTATTCTGTTGTTTAGTTGTCTATAATCTATGACCAATCTCCATTTTTTTTTCTCTTTACCTTGACCTGTATATTTTGGCACTATAAGTAAAGTTGCTGACCATTCAGATTTCGATTCTTCTATTATTCCGTCTTCTTCCATTTGTTGTATTTGTCTATGAATTTCTTGTTTTTGTGAATGCGGTAATCTGTATGGTTTTATGTATGCAGGATTTACTCCTTGTTGTAAATGTATTCTTTGTTTATAAATATTTGTTACCGTTAGTTTATCGCCTTGTAGATGAAATACATCGTCATATTTTGCACAAATTTTTTGCAAAGAATCTCTTTCTTCCGCTGTTAATCCGTTTGTATTTAGTAAATCTAACAACTTATCAACCCTATTTACTGATGATGTAGTTTTAGCAAAATTACATATTTTATACTCATCTAAATGTTCAAATTTCGGTCTAAAATTTTTCAATTTAACTTCTTCATCTCTAACATTTAAAATTTTGACTGGGATTAACTTATTATTTGGTTTAGCTAAAATTCCTCCTACAAATATTCCATTTGCTATTTCATCTGGCAAAACTACGCATTCTTTATCTGTATCCACATAAAAATATTTTATTATTTCACACCTTGGTGGAATCGTAGTGTAAAAATCAGAATTACAATTCATTGGAATTATAATTTTCTTATTTTCTACCCAAAAACTAAAACTAAAATTTTCGTAATCTAATGTCGCAAAATATTTTTCGAAAAAATCACTAGATAAAATTCCGTCAAATTCGTTTACAAATTATTCCATTATAATAAAATTATGACACACATTTATATTATTATCTACTTGCAATAAAATACTTGCTGATCCATTTGAGGTAACTGACCCACAAATGCCATTTATTGCAATTTTATGCGATACATCAATTTCCTCATCCGGAGCTAAATTATTTTGAAATAAGATACTAATCGACGCACCACTATCTAATAAGAATTTCAATTTTTTATTTTTATACCCGATATTAACAAAATTTAAACTATTATTTAATTTTAAAACTACTTGTTCATTATTAATTTGATTATTCTGTGGAGTCACGAAAAAACTTACGTTCTTCGACATTTTTATCTTCCGAATTTCCTTCTTGATTGTTACTCATAAAATATGTTCTATTAGTATTCCCAAAATTATTTCTATTACCTCGTCCTCTATTATTAAAATGCTGACCTCTACTCGAGCCGTTAAAAGTATTATTGTAATTCGAGTTGTCATAATTATTTCGACTAAAATTATTCCTGTTACCAAAATTATTTCTGTTACCAAAATTATTTCTGTTACCAAAATTATTTGCCGATTTATTTGTAAAAATTCTACTATAATTTGTGTTTCCTGAATTACGCCCTCTGAAATTTGAATTGTTGTTGCTAAATCTTCCTCGAAAATTATTATTACGCATATGGAATACCTGAGAAAAATCTTTCGATTGATTTTCTTCCTCGTTTGCAGTTTGAATTGCATCTCTTAATTTAGAAAAATTTCTAGCTTTTATTAAATTTTTTAAACTTTGATTATTTAACCCGTTCGCGAATGCATTAATTGCAATTTTTTCGTTGTTCGCTTGTAAAATCTCAAAATGTTCAGGATTACCTTTGCTTTGTGAAATCGTTAATTCTACAAATAATTCTTCAATATCTTTGCCAAAATTTAATAAACTTTTACCTGCTTGTTTACTGGTGTTTAATTTAACAGACAACGCGGCAGACGATTTGGTGGTTACAAAATACTTTTTTAAATCTTCAACTAACAATGAATTATTATCATAATTTTGATTTAATCTAATTTTTGCATTGGCCGAAAGTCGTGTTTTTAAAATGTACTTTGTCAACAAATTTTTACCACTTAAATCTAACAATGAATCGTACAATTCAATCGCATCTATTAATTGTTTTGTTACATTTTCATTCCCTGTCATTACCGGAAGTAAACTTGCGGCTGTCTTTAAATCAAATTTTTCCGACATGATTTCTATTTTTAAATTCTGTTCACATGCACACTCCGACAACCTAGACTCTAATATATCCTTACAGACTTGAATCAAAAATAGTGTATTTGTATATAATTTTTTTACCTGCAGCTACAATATTTTCGTCAAAATTTTTCTTATTAAAGTCATCTAAAGTTTTATCTAATACAGTATTAAATTTCTCTAATCTTTCAAGTTTATTATTTAAAACAGTTTCCGACTTACGATTTTCTAAATTGTCTTTCTTGAGGTTTTGATGGAAATTCTTGAGTGACTCTTGTAAATCTTCCAACTCTTTTAACTCCAAATCTTTGACCATATTAGCGTTTCAAAATCGTTATTTTCATTCACAAACTAAATAACTTTTTCACTACACTAAACGCACTTGGTTTTGTTGATTGTTGACTGTTGGCTGCTTCTTTGTTGTTATTTTTTATAATTTAATTGATTTCTTCTTATGCTGTTTTATTAATTTTTAAATACCATTGCCAGAAGTTTCCCAATTCTTAAGGCAAGATCGCCATCCAATAATCTTCTTACTTATCTTACTTTTTTGATTTCCACTAAATTTCCTTATAATAATCTTGGTTTCGGGTTTGCTTAGGTTAATTAAAAGAGTTCGCTTTCCTGGTTTTCTTAACTTTTATTCTTTGAAACTTGACTACATTATTTACATCCTTCTTTCTACCTTCCAACCTTAACTAATACTAACACATCAATACATAATAATTTTTAATCAGTAAGCATTTCCTCGAAGTCATCGACATCGAACTAACACGTATTGCTTACTTGCAATTTACAAATATTCTTTTATCATTCTACTACAGTAAGGATAGCGCCCACTTTTATATTATTCAACACACTTTTACCAACTCCTGAGGAATATGTACACATTTACCGGTAAATTTTCCAGTTACGTACTTTTTCCGTATCATATACATATATGTTTCCATGTTTACCAATTTATTATTTGTACTTTTCTGAAGAAGATTGAAATGCTCGATCGAAAGCTTATAAATATACTATAGGGTGTTTTTTTAGCTGCATGAGAACTTCAAAATGAAATAAAACATTAAAAACCTGACGGAATGTTTTGGTTATAATTTTTTTATGAAAGTACAGTTAATGGCATTTATGATTTGAACATGACTTCCGGCATGTGACCACCACGACTAATGGTTACGAAGCGCATCCGTTCAGTCCAATTTTTGACCACTTTTTCCAATATTTCTGGCTTTATTTCATAAATGGCTTGCTGAATATTAGCCTCCAATGCTTCTAGAGTTGTTGGTTTGTTAGCATAAACCATGGATTTAACATACCCCCACAGAAAATAATCTGGAGGTGTCAAATCACACGATCTTGGAGGCCAATTGATAGGACCACGTTTTGAAATAATGTTGTCACCAAATTGTCCTTTCAATAAATTGATGGTTTCGTTGGCTGTGTGGCACGTAGCACCATCCTGTTGGAACCATAAGTTGTCAATGTTTAGCTCTTGAAGTTTTGGAAACAAAATGTATTGAGCATGTGTCGATATCTCACACCATTCACCGTAACGGTAGCTCCTTCCTCATTTCGAAAGACATATGGACCAATGATGCCGTTGGCGTGTATTCCACACCAAACAGTCAATTTTAATGGATGCAATGGAGTCTCAAGATAATGTCCCGGATTGGTCTCACTCCATATACGGCAATTTTGTTTGTTCACATACCCATTTAACCAGAAATGTGCCTCGTCACTGAACAAAATTTTACGGTAAAAAAATGGATCCACTTCCAATTGGTTGTGAGCCCAATTTGGTAGCGTTGTTCAATGGTCAATCTATGCATTATCAAATGCCAAACCTTGCTAAACACAAATGTCAAAAAACTGTTTCCATAGCAATCTTGATTCAATTGTTATCCCTATTCAAAGTTATCATGCAGCTAAAAAAACACCCTATATAAATAAATATCCATAATTCGTAATTTATTAATCATAAAACTTATATAATAATAATAAGTACTGCAAGTTGGAGAGTAGTGGAATGATTTGGACAGAAACTGAATTGCTCTTTAATTGGGATGTTGTTAGAGGATTCTAAAGTGAGGATGCGTTTGAGTATGATATTTTTGAGGATTTTGGACAGGGTTGGTAGGAGATTAATGGGGCGGTAGCTGTAGGAGAGGTTTTTGGGTTTGTCTGATGGTTTGGGGATGACTATGGCGGTTTTCCAGGCTTACGCGAAATATTGAGTTTTTAGGCAGCCGTTTAGGATATAATAAATTTGGACAACAATTTTTTTGAGAAGCTTTTTTAACATGAATGCAGATAGGGAATCGTGACCTGGGGCTCTGTTTTTGAATTATTTTATGATACTACGGATTTCAATAGGGGACGTAAAATCGCATTCAGGGTTGGGAGAATGGGTAATTAGGATTTGGTCTATAGATTGTTGGACTAGGTACGTAGCAGGATTTAGGGTGCGG
This sequence comes from Rhagonycha lutea, assembly GCA_958510855.1. Classification (NCBI taxonomy): domain Eukaryota; kingdom Metazoa; phylum Arthropoda; class Insecta; order Coleoptera; family Cantharidae; genus Rhagonycha; species Rhagonycha lutea. The sequence goes on from OY294042.1 coordinate 19,065,745, forward strand.
TTGGTAAGGTTGTGATTTTTTAGGTATTCTGGAGCAAAAAGGTTGGCTTTGTCTTTCCATCAAGACAATCGGGATCCAATTTCCCGAATGGAGGACGGGAAATTCTCGGTCGGGTTCGTCGCTTTCTAGTCATTTGCCAATTTGGCATAATTTTTTGAGAGTAGTCGGTTAGATAGGGCTTTGTTCCAGTTTTGTTTTTGTAATTGTTTTGTATTATACAAGGGTGACCCCTTCATGACTAACTTTATGGTTCGGTCTTCCTTATAACCATAAGTAAAACCTTTGATACCACAAGGAACCAGCAAGATTTTTTTGAGCGCTTCATGATCTTCGCGGGTCCAGCTCTGGCCACGTACTTGCTGGATCCTGATGGTAAAATGACTGGTTTTACATTGGCCATAAATTTTCTTATATCGCCTATAGGGGGGCGAGGACTATCGGGGGCGACTTCTGCAAACGTGGTGTAGGTGGTGGTGTGGTGGAAGATCCCTGAGCCCCATGGTGATGTGCACGTGAGCACGATCTAGATCGTGTACGGGAGTAAAAGTGAGATGCAGATGTGCGCGCGATTGAACGGGCGAAAACGACCCCTGGTCACAAAATTGGGCAAGTGCAAATACTTATTCTATTAGTATTATCTTTATCAGCCTTTTCCGCCCACTGTTGGACATAAGCCTCTCCATATTATGGAGGTTTTTTGGCCATAACTCACCACGCTGGCCAGACGGGTTGGTGAGTAGTCCGTAGATCGATTTTGGACTATAGTTATTTTACATTCGGTAGCAGCTTGCTAGGCTAGTATTCAGATGTGCCTGTAGCCCTATTTTTTGTTAACGGTGGCAATTCGTCAACTCAGGGGGACCGCCGGCGCCGGCCGGCTTAACGTGCCCTCCGAAGCACGGAGACTTGGTCATAAGAAAGTTTGACTCTCCCCGGGTTTGAACCCGCTACCCCGCATTTACATCCAACTGCATTAGCTGCAGCTGCAAGGCAATGACCGTCTCGATTCTATTAGTATTATACTATAAAAAATAGTATAATTTTAACTATAAGTAAAGAACAAAAGACAATAAATTTTTTTTAAAACACTTTAACCCTTGCATACAAATTTACACCTTATAGGTATCTACCATATTATGTAGTACCCGGGTATTACCATAAATTGATATGTAATTCCTGTTGTGCTCACACTTTTAGCGGATTTTTAATATTCATATAAGCGCTTTTCATAGTAATTAAATTTACCTATATCGAGTTACATTTTTGCATAATGTGATAGCGACACATGGTGTTATGCAAAATTTTATTAAATTGTAAGCAGTATTCTGAAGTAAAGCTCGTTAGTCAAGTGTAGATTTTACGTTTTGGATTGCCGTAGTTGCTTTTTCATTAACATAACGAATGCTAATAAATTTAAAGCAGAAGTGAATCTTAATAATCTGTTACCTGATACAACTCGTGAATTTTTACAAGTAAATGATAAGTATTAAGGTTCTTTTTATATAATTATTATTAATTTAAGTAATGTATGATAGCGACGTATAATTGTGTCGATTGTACAGGGTGGCTCAAATTCGCTTCTTCTTATCGGGAAATCGGTAACTATAGGAGATATCAAAAAATGGATGGCGCATCCTCGATCTCTTTTTTTGAGAAAATCACAATGGCGAAAACCGGAATTCGCTATCTTTTTTTGTTTTCGAGTTATAGCCAAAAGTTCGATTATTGGACTTTTCGATAAATGTCGATATCTCGGTTGTTTTTGAAGTTACCAAAAAAGTGTTGACACCTTCTTCAGACACTTTTTTAGGGGCAACAAAATAGGCTGAATAGATTTTAAATATTTAAGTGAGTTTCCGAGTTATAATACAAAGTTGTGTTTTTTTAAATGGAAACCATAGTTAAATATGACATTTTTAAATAGAATTTTTAATCCTCTTTTCAATGATATATAACAGGCACTGCTAACTCGTATAGCAAATTTGTTCGCTTCTATGTATCTCTCTCTAACGCGTATTATGAGCATAAGTATATCCTCCCCATTCGTCAACCACAGGCACTTTAGAGGCCGCCACAGTAGCAATTTAAAGTTTCCACGGTTTTCATTACAGCAACTGTCAATAGATGTCAATCGTGTCAATTTTATTCAGGTTATGGTTGTATTGCTTGGTTATGTTTACACGTGGTTCAACTATATTTTCTTTGGTTATGTTTTTATGGACCTTTGAATTCCAATAAATTGTGTCTTTTGCTGGTGGTTATTATTGTTATTATTAAGTTAACATTTTATATTATTAGTAAGTATTACGAGTTATTTTTTATTTAATTTTTATCTTAACTTTTAATATTTTAAAGGTTAACTTATCGTGTCTCATACCTGATTCCATCGTTTAAAGAAAACGAGAAATATCATTTTTTTAATTTGTGGAAGTGAAGAAAATGAAGTAGAAAAGTTGCATTATTGTTAGGTTACGTTTTCATGAACTTTTGAATTGTAGTAAATTGTTTCTTTTGTTGGTGGTTTGTCGATAAGTCGGTAAGTGGACTTTTCTGTTATCTTAGGTAGATAAAAATGCATGTTTTTCATAAAAAGACGATTTGCACCCTTATTCTGTAACTTTTTGCTTATTGTATAAGATATTTGTTTGGATTTGTTACGATTTTTGAAGTTTCAAACGAACTACGTAGGATATGATATTCTGTATGGTTTTTCTTTGGACATTACTGTATATTTTGTTATAATTAATAATTATGTTTATTATTTTATTTTGTAAGTGTATAATTTCAAAGATTGAATAAAAAACAGAAAAAAGTTGTTGTTTTTCATTTCTACCACATTCAAAAATTTTATTTTAGATTTTTTAACTACATGTAGTAGATTGATCTAAAATCGATTAGATTTTGTTTTTGACTTTCTTGATATTCATAATATTTTGGTTATCAAGAAAGGAAAAAACAAATCTATCGATTTTATATCAATCTACTACATTTTATATTTTTTAAATCAAATAAATATTCTATTCAAATCCCGCGTTCAGTTTCAGTGGTTACTACCGCCATCTAAAGTGCCTCTGCTTTCTAAATAATAATTAGCGAATAAAAATTTACCATGGAGTTGCATACCCCTTAAAAAAGTGTCTGAAGAAGGTGTCAACACTTTTTTGGCAACTTCAAAAACAACTGAGATATCGACATTTATCGAAAAGTCCAATAATAGAACTTTTGGCTATAACTCGAAAACAAAAAAAGATAGCGAATTCCGGTTTTCGCCATTGTGATTTTCTCAAAAAAAGAGATCGAGGATGTGCCATCCATTTTTCGATATCTCCTATAGTTACCGATTTCCCCATAAGAAGAAGCGAATTTGAGCCACCCTGTACATCCGAAGGAAATATTTAATTGGGTAAATTTCATTTATCGGTGACAACAATTTCTTGTACGTTCCTACCCCTAATATTTATTCATCATGATTCATCTAACATATTCGCATTAATTACAGTTTAATTAATAAAAAATTATAACTTTTAATATTTGAGAATATTGATGATAAATTCTTAAATGGCGAGATAGAATATGTAAACTGAGAACCACCAGGTGACGACGATTAAGATGTAATGGATCGATGATGGATCAATTGAGAGATACAATTGAAGTTGAACCAAGTAACGATAGCGTGTCGCAAATTTTTACTTATTGACAAGTTCCGGTAGCTCTATGGGTTTCGGTGAGAGCTTTATGGGATTCGTGGGTCGACACGTATCATCTAAGATTACTCTACAATTTATATACAGGGCGCCAGCTAATGGACGAGTAATTAATAATAAATATTTACTATGGTCGTTATTTGAGAAGGTTATTGAGACGGTCGTTAGCATAGCGATTAAACGCATAGACTGCTAACACAGAGAACCCGGTTCGACTCCGGGCGAAGCAAGAATCATATTGTGGCCGTCTCCCCTCGGCAGGCAATGGCAAACCACCGGGGTGTAATCTGCCATGAAAAGCCTTTGTTAAAAGGCTCACCACACCCTGCAGAAGGGTTATGGACGGAGGAGGAGGATTTACTGTACTAGGTGGAAATGGTATGTTTAATCTTGCTAGACAAGACTTCCCTTCGTATAGCCATACTCGATTTACACTCGTTGTACAGACAATATGTTTAAACAAAAACATTAAATTATTAAACATTAAAGTATTAAGTTAACCACTCGGCCATACACTGACCTCATACACAATGTGAAAATGCCCCCACAACTTTATTTAAAGTTTTCCTCTCATAACGAAAATTTGTGATTTTTAAATTAAATTATTTATTTAATGTTATAATTAAATTTATTGAACAAAAATTGTTAAAATTATTATCAATAAAATTTAAAGTGCACTGCAGTTTTCTTTATAAAATTTCTAGTTTTTCATTCTCTTAAAGAGAACTGCAATGAAACTTGACTCATTTAATTATTATTATTATTATTATTATGATTGATTAGTAATGCTTCAGTTTTCATAAAGAGCACTGCAATTCACATTTATTTTTATTGATTTATTGTTATTTTCGTTTAATTTTGATACGGAGAATTGCAATGGAATTGTAATTTTATTGATTTATTATTATGGACCTTCGTGGATTAGTTTTCATACAGATACCTGTAATGGAATTTAACTTATATCGAGTTTTTGTTATTGATTATTGTTATAGTTTTTACGTTGCGCTTCGTACCCTACAGAGCCCTATTTTGGCAACACAACCACCCCCACCAGAGTTGCAAAAGAAGAGAGATTCAACGTCGTTAAATCATTAACCCTTTCTAAGTATTTTTGACCCTAAAAAGAACCGTTTTTCAACGCTCAACGCACGACACGTTATTGGGATCGACAGTACGCACTGAGAGCATTTTATAAAGTACACGCATTGTATTTTTTATAAACTTTTGGTTGAATATGTTAGAGGCGGGGTTTCGGGAGGCAATGAAAAGTTGTAAATCGTTTCTAACTCGTAAGACCGCCTTGGCCAACCGAAATTTTGAAAATAGGGCTCTAAAAAGTCCACAAATATTTTATTTTATAATTGCTTTTTGGACCGCTTTTTTTGATTCTTGACAGTGGAAATTTTTAAAATCTGTGGCGCAGTTTCTTACATACCACCAGATATTTAGTTCTTACTTTTAACTACAAAAAACTTCAAGGTCCATTGTGGGTTTTCGTCCTTTCGCGGATATACAGGCGTTTAAAGAGAAGCTTTGCTTGAAAATACAAATAAATTTGTAGTTAGTGTAATTCGGGATGTACCAGGACTGTAATACCATAAATAATACTAATAGAATAAGTAGCTTTTCACTTTATGTCGGTTCCTTCGGATGTCGGTGACCACGAGTTGAACTCGCGCCCTCTACGACGCGCAAGTATTTATGGCGCGTCGAGCTGACAACAACAGCTGATATAACGGTGTACGTGAGTAAGAGTGAGATGCGATATTGCAACTTGTAGAATGTGCGAGAACGACCCGTGGTAATTTGAAATTATTTGGTGCAATCTCGAGCTGACAACAACAGCTGATATAACGGCATCAATATTAGATGTGCACGTGAGCACGATCTAGATCGTGTACGTGAGTAAGAGTGAGATGAGATGTTAAAATTAGGCAGATGCAACTACTTATTCTATTAGTAGTAGTTCTTCTACTATGCCTTAACAATAGTTTTCCTTTAAGCTACGTTTAGATCTAACACTTATTGTATGAACTTTGTGTGTTAGAGAAATTCTGTCTCTATTCCTATCTCTTACTCTTATTATCTTTTACTGTCCGACATAAAGTTCATGTAATAACTAATAAGTGTCAGATCTAAACGTACTTTTAGATTAAAACTGGAGCTCCCTGACCACGCAAACCGGCAATGGAAACTATATGTTTAGTTGCAAAGTAGTAGAGATAAATTTTTCATTAGCGGTTTGCACGTGACTTGGGCTTGCGCGGCAAATGTGGAGGGAGACACCCGTGCCAATTCTACCAATTGACACATAGATAGAACTGAAATAACGAATATTCGTTTCGCCACATTAGCCACTCCCAACCACTAAGGAAAAATATAACTATACTATTCTCCTCCGGTGATTTTGGTATTTACCCTACAGACCTTTGAAGCATATTACTAATGGAACACCCTGTAACTCTGAACTCTTCCTTCCCGGTAAATTCTTCTTGAAACTTATTTTGGCAATCAATTTATTACTGCCCTTCTTGTTCACTACCTGATCAAATAAATTTAATTACTTATGTGCTTGCAACAGCAATCAATTTAGAATTTCATTAAATAGAAGGTGTGTTTAGTAGCTGATAACGTAAATAAGAACCAGGCTCGTGTTTTCAGTGTTACGTGTACATGTAAAGCCGAACATGGGAGATGATGTAAACCACGGATGTATAATTGCCTAGCTGGACTGACGCCCGATGCTTTCATCGCAAAGTGGATCGAAAGTGTGCTCAGTGTGGGAAAGAGATGTACATACAAAGGATAGACAATAGCACCTCGAAAACACATAATGCACATATTAAATTAATTGCATTTTACTGCAGCTTTAAGTTTAAAAAGCCAGTGTCTCACTATCAAATAATTATCATCAAAATTATTATAATAATTATTATACAAACGATGTGACGTCATTTACGTAAAAATATGTCAAAGCCATGCAGAGGCATGTCTCGCTATCAAATCAAGTTTGTATAATAACGATGGCAGCCACATGTCAGCTGTGAAAAGTAAGGTTAGAGTTGGTTTTATACGTTCAAATATACTGGTTATACTGGTTCCAACTGATACAAATCAATTAGCAAACTGATTTCACGTACCAGCCATAATAATTGCTAACCTTTTAGACCTAATTAAAAACCGCGTTAAAATTAAAAAATAAAATTGAAAGTATGGTTTATGTCCACGTTATGTCAAAGTGTCAAATATATAAGAGTGGGATATCGAACAGCCTATGGGAAGCCTGATAGCATCAAAATTATAGAAACTGTTCTAAATTCTTTTTATCAAAACGTTTGTATCAAATCGAATCCGTGACGTCATGAAAATAGAAGCAGCATATAAAAGTATGTAGCTTACGTCATTTTGATACAACTACAGCGCAGTCACACTATCAAAACCGTTTGTATACTAAATATTATGATAATTTTGACGAAAATTTGATAGTGAGACACTGGCTTAATACAATCGGTTTAGTGTTAATTTTTAATATCACAGACAAGAGCAAGGGAAATTAGCAAAACAGTCAGCTGTCGATAAGAAAAAATAAAAATTACATCGGTCAATTAATTAAATTTTTTGTTGTATGAAATTTGTGTAGTTTTTGATGACGTTTTTCCCCTTTTTATTCGTTTTACTCATCCTTAAATGTACAAAATTAAATTATATCATTAAATTAATAATTATAATAAACTCGCATACATTATAATGTATAGAAATAAACTCCTTTTGTAATAATTTCATCTCGGTACTTATCACCAAAATTGTATTGGTTAATTGACTTCATTTGATGAAAGTATTTATAATTTCTTAACTTTTTATTATACTATAGGGAAGTTGTGTTCCCTATTATTAAATAATTCAATCGTCACTTAATGTTCTATTTATTAATTTTTAAATATCTACAACATGAATCTTTAATTATATTTTGACAACTGTTTATATCTTTTTTATTTTTCGCCAACTTAATTATGTTCACTTGTTGTGTTGCCCCACAGTACTCCCCTTCTAGCGAAGACTGTGTCTGAACGATAAAAGAAACTAGGGCAGGATAAAATGTTAGTATCGGTCTGCAAGTTTATCTTTCTTTCGCCGAAAACATGCGAACAAGTGCTGTAGTGATGTTGATGCGAAAATTATGGTTTGCTGTGATTGTTTGTTTGGTTGCTTGTCAGCTCCTTAACGAATTCAGATCCAGATCTGGTTTTCGCTCCGAGCGAGGAATAATTGTCCTGAGCAGGATATTGAAGGAGCTGGATGCTTTTGTTGTTTTGTTTGATGCTGGTGCTCTTGCTGTTACAATGAGGTGAAAAGTTTGTCATTTCACCATTGAAACAACATTGGTTTTCCGTTAGAAGATCGGAAGATTGACGTTAAACACTTGATTGGTCTTCTTATCGATTAACTGGCTTCGTTTGATATCCACCAGAAGGTCGAAATGTTGCAAAAAGTCTACACCGATGATGGGTTCTTTAATATCTGCTATAATAAATTCCCATTCAAATTCACGGCGTAGTCCCAAGTTAAGTTTTAATCGTTTTGCACCGAATGTTCTTATTTGTGTGCCATTTGCTGCGAACGGGCATCGACGAGATGGATTTTTGATATTAAATTGTGCAGAGGGTAAAACAGATACATCTGCTCCCGTGTCTATTAAAAATTTTGTAGATGAGATGCGATCGTGTATGCACAAGCGGTTAAGCTCTGCAGCCCCCTTTGCCGCCTGAGGATGCAGTGTTAGTTTAAATCCTCATAAGTACATGGTTTCGTGCACTTGGTCGCTCTCTCCTTGTACCTTTGATGGTACCAACAATGCGTCTTATCTCTACCGTTTGTACCCATTGATCTAGAACGTGAACGAGACCTGTAGCGATTCTTGTTTATGCACTTTTCTACTATTATCGAAAGTTCGTCCACCTTCTTCTCCAACATTGCAATGCGGTCATCTTTATTGTTACTTTTTATTTGGGATACATTCGGCTTGTTGTCAGTTACTTCCATAATTTTATCAGCCAATTTTGCCTGTGTAGTTAAATTGCTCTCACTAATTGCTAAAATTCCACGGACGTTCTGCGGTAAACATTCCAACCAAAGCGTGCGCAGGATATCTTCTCCAACTCCTTTCGTTGCGTGCCCAGGATATCTTCTCCAACTCCTTTCGTTGCGTGTTGCTGCATTTCTTCGAGTAGGTGGGAAGGAATTTGATCGCCTAGTGTAAATTCTGATAACAATTTTTTAATCTTCTTTTGCTCGCTCATCGAAAATCGATCTAAAACTTTTGATTTAAAATGTGCATATTTATTATTTTTTGGAGGGTTTAAAACGGCTTCTGATATTTGATGAAGAATTTGACCACTCATCTCGGCGATTGCGATGTTAAATTTTGTAGTATCATCCTTTATGCCATTTAACGAGAACTGGCTCTCAATTTGAGTAAACAATATTTCAGGCATCTGTTCATAAAATGGTGGTACTCTTATTGCTACTCGGTTCACTTGATGCGAAGGCATAAGTTCGAGTACCGTACTAGTTTCTTCTTGGGGCATTGTATTGAACTTAATAACCGAAAATTTAAAAAAATGTCTTTTTTTGTTGCGTATTCAGGTTTTGTCGAGGGTCACCAATATAGGGAAGTTGTGTTCCCTATTATTAAATAATTCAATCGTCACTTAATGTTCTATTTATTAATTTTTAAATATCTACAACATGAATCTTTAATTATATTTTGACAACTGTTTATTATATCTTTTTTATTTTTCGCCAACTTAATTATGTTCACTTGTTGTGTTGCCCCATAATACCAACGAAATTATTAATGTAAAAATAAATCCTAATATTGTTTGGAATTGTGTCTAAACTACAATTAAATAAATATCCCAAGTGCAGGCTCTTTTCTTTCGCTTTCTTTGGGAATTTTTTTTTGCGAACTAAATAAACATACAACTGTGAACTTTTCACCACATATTTATTCATACTTTCAGCACACTTTATAATTTTTTCAGGTCGAAGTCGTCCCCCATTGCTGAAGTACACGGCAACTTAGCCGTGTATAGGGTTTCTTTACGGTGGACACGATTGCAGTCGTTCTGCTTCTCCGAAACACTTGAATTTCACTTTTTTTTTATTTCACTTGAAAACAAGTAAATAAAATTTCAGTGCCTGGTATGTAGTATATTGAGACGAAATTATTGCAAAAGGAGTTTATTTCTATATAATATTCATGCGAGTCTATTATGATAGATTAATATAATTGGCATTAAAACTTTTTTTTTTTAATTAAAAAATAAGCAAAAGCAATGTTTTTTTATTTAAAAAAGTATTTTCATTAATTCTAATTATTTTTAAAGTTTTGTTTATTTGAAGTTGGCAATTGATACCTACTTTTTTTTTAATTTTAATTGTCATATTACTGAAAAATTGTCATGAATATTACTAGAAAGGATTCAACAATATCACTTTCGACCATTTGAAATTCTGGAGTTCTGGACACTTGCTTATTTTTGCAAGATCTTTTCAACGATACCATTTTCGGCTTATGGTGCCATTTAAATTTCTGAAGTTCTGGAGTTTCTGGAGCAAACTACTCGGGACGCCGCCCTTTCCGAGAAATAATAATATCACCATTCGATTCTTTATTATGGCTTTTATAATAAATTTTTTTAACCCAACTCTCTACAACTAGCCGTTTTTGAAAAAAATTGCTGATACGGGTGCTCTCATTCACCCTGTATATGAATTACCTACTGGAACTTTTGCAAATCACACGTACGTATTTAAAATCAACAAATTGTGATAATATTTTATATCGGCATGTAAATTGCTCAAGCTAAGTAAATTTATTCAAATTTATTCGACAATGTTTCGAAGCGATACACTACTTCATCTTCAGGGAAACCAAAAAACTACAAATAAAATATGTAAAATTTTGCCTTATACTTATAGGAAAACCTTAATACCAACTTTATCGAATATGTACATATTTAGTAATAAAGTGTTTCAAAGTATGAGCTATGTAGAATTTGTGTTTTGCCAAAATGCTAAGAGGTTTAAATTAAAATACTTAACCAGAATTAAATTAGACCAAGCTTAGAAATTAATTTTGCACAGCATAAAGATGAACTTTCTCAACTACCAAGCTTTCAGATGCTCCTTGTATGCTTTATTGCTATCTTGAAGTATAATCGTGTTTGACGTATGAGATAGTTTTGCATAGTTAATTGAGATGTTGTACCTAACAAGAAAATGTTATAATTCTAAAGAACATCTAAGATGCATTATTGGTACAAGTAAATTGAAGAATAAATTTTGGATTTTGGCTTCCCTTTTTTGAAATATTTATTGTAAATGGAATAAACAAATAAATGTATTTAATTTTGAAACTGCAAAGAGTACAAAATGAAATTGAATCTAATTTTTAAATTACTTAACCTACAGATTTCAAAATACTCAACTTTGCTGACAACATTGTAAGGAAGTTGTTAAAGAGGCTGACAGGTCCTTACAAAACTTTAACCTTCATCAGCTCGCGTACGCGGCAAATTGGCCGCACTTTTTAATTTGCTCTCCCATTTCCTTCTAGGGCGCCATGTGAGGAGTGGGAAGGCCTTGTGTTCTCTAACTACTATCTCCTACACTAGACGGCCGGAGCTTAGCGGTCACTAGAGTTGACTATGAACGCTAAATACCAGGTTCGAATCCGAGTACAGTAAGAACTTTATTCTGGCCGTCTCTCCCCTCGGCAGGCAATGGCAAACCACCGGGGTGTAATCTGCCATGAGAAGCCTTTGTTAAAAGGCTCACCACACTCTCTTTAGGGTAAAAGGATTGAGAAGGAAGGACACTAGACCACGCCCGTGTTCTGATAAAAAAAAGTTCCACCAGCCGCCTCAGTACAACCACAAATAAAAATAAAAAGGCACTCTTTTTATCTATTGCGCATGATTTTTACTTATTGCGCATGACGGTTACCGTTTCCAAACGATTTTGTACGTGGTTGGAACAAACCTATTATATTTCATTTTATCCGAGAGACAAACCTTTCAAACAGGCATAATATTGTAATATTATTAGTAATAATAAGAGACAGGATTGTTAGGCAAAATAAAACCTGAAAAAAGGCAGGAAAAAGGGCATTAAAAAACAAGCAAAAAAGGCACAAAAAGGCAAAAACCCCTAAAACCGTATCTAAAAAAAAGTGTTTTTCCAAAATAATGAATTCTCTTTATTCTTGTACCAACTAGTTACTAAAAGTTTCTCTATATTATCAACCGTTAAGTTCGTTCTTCTGTCACTCAAAATTTGTTTGAAAGTGGAAACGATCTTTTCACCTTACAAGTTGTGATAGGGGCAAATTACAAATTTTAATGAACTTATCTGATCTGGACTTATGTCTAAATCAAAACGTTATTCGAAATTACTTGAAATGTATTTTAGAAAGGACCCCGCTACAGTCCTATTCCTATGGGATTTTGGTCCCGGTCTTTAACAAAAATTTAGGATATTGCAGTTCATAACATGTTGATAAAAAGTGTCCATGAGCACGAAGCCCAAAAATAGACAGTTTCCGAAATAAAGGCACTAAAGAGAAGTTTCTGTGACTTATCTCCAAAAAGAGCAACTAAGATAAAAAAGGCTTTTCAAAGACCAATTTAATTAGGGCAGCTGTAGGGCCGTAGATAAGGGGGGGGGTTCGGGGGTTCAACCCCCCCCCCATGGGAGAGCAAGATATTAAAAATAAGGGTCTAAAAATTTTTTTGGCGTGAACCCCCCCCCCCCCCCCCCCCCCATGGCATAGAAAAAACTTTCTTTTCGGAGAAAACCCCCCCATGACCAATATCTAGCTACGGCCCTGGGCAGCTGTTCTTCCTATTGGAATGTTTTATGAAGAAGCATTAGAATCTCGAAACAAGGACTTCAGAAGATATCGGGAATTTCACACAATAAAGTTTTCTCGGGAAATAACCATGCGAGATTTATTTAAACTCTTCTTGTTTCTTCGGATCCCTATCGTCGTTATCACAGTTTGTAGGCACACGTTCATACAAGGAGCCTTTGATTTCAGACATGGAAGACTGATTTATAGCATTGGTTAGAGGTATTCACCAAAATGTTTATATTCTTTTTAATCCTTACCAATTAGAGATGCCTTACGAGTATATGATTTGTTGAAACTTTCATCTTCTTCTTCTTCATTAGCGTTTTTGTTTACATCCATTTTTTTGGATATACGTCTCTTAAGAACTTGAAGGCTTAGGCCTTACCTAGGCTAGCCTAATGCGGGTTGGAATGGATCCTATAGTCTACAGATCAATTTTGGACTCTTTAGATCACAGCACATATCCGATGCAATCAGGATTATAACCGCGACTTCCTGCTCTCTAGTCTATCCGTGTTTGATTTATGCCAAACTGCTGGTTTATACCTATTATAATATACAGGACAATAAAAATAATTTTAGCATTATATAATTTCTAATTTTTTTAATATTAATTCCAAAAGTTTAGATCTAAAAATTAATATTTTAGTGAGCCATTTTTATTGACTTTTTTCTATATAAATCTTAGTTAAGACTTCTACATCAATTATAGTCAGTTAAACTTAAAGAAAATTTGTTAAAATCCAATTTTTAAAAGCTTTTTTACACTACTATTTTATACAATCATGACCACTGTGCGTCGGCGCGTATATAAAGAGCTCTCAATATCAGACATTCATGATACGATCTTCTCATAGAAGGGTGCTAAAACCAAGTAAAAATTTTCATAATATTTAATCCAATTTAGTGAAATATTAAAGGTGAGTGATTTGCATTTTCTAGTATTTGTACATGTCGTTTTATGTGTTCATGTAGATCAAATTAATCATTTAAATATTTAATCTTAAAAATATTTTATGTGAAGTAATTTTGATCTCTTCAGTATTACATTTAATCGTAAATTTTATAGGAAATTACTATTAAATACGTAAAACAATTTAGATACATTTGGCTTTATTGGGATGTTTGTGCAATTAACAAAATTGTGTAAAATTGAATCCACAGGTTGGGTTTTAATATTAAATTGATACCAAAAATGTTGTGATTATTCTAAAACAAAATTTACATTTTACGGTTTTTAATAAAATTTATAAAATTGTTTTGCATTTTAATGTTTAAAGCTACAAGTATTTCCGTCTTAACATATTATTCAATTATACACCACTTTTATTGATGTTTTTTTCTGATTATATCAAATCTTCAATAAAATTATTAAATAAAAAAATTTATCGTCGATAAAAACTATTTAATATAATAAATAAGTTAAATTAGTTACTCTGCAATCATTGATTATAAACATTAAGATGTATGTAATATTCGATTTATATAATTAGGTTTAGACGCTTTTTTCACCGCTATTTTCAAAAATTGAAAAATTGCTTTGTTAATTTTCGATACTAACAGATGGACTTTTATTAAAGCTAATACCTTTTGATGGGGAATTCTTCTGGCTTATTTTTTAAAGGGTTTTCATTGAATAAAATTATAATATATTAGACACCACGAATAATTATTAATGGTTATCTAATGATTTTTTGTGCCAAAAACTGTAAACACAAAGGTGGATTCCCACTGGTGCGCTCTCTAGAATTAATATAAAAAACAATTTTTCTATTTTTTAAATTATTTTCAGAAATGGTTATTATCTACTATCAGTAGTTGTTCTCAATGTTAAACAAAATTTAAAATTTTTGCAATAATTTTCATTTAATAAAAATACACAAATTACTTTTTAAATTACCATATTTGTAAATTACATAAAATTGTTACTTACAAAAATGAAACTTTTGAAAGCATGGGTTGACAATGGAATGTCCATAAGCAATAAAAGAAAAACCTTAGTGAATAACAATAACACAAGAATTTTCATTAAAAACGTAAATTTGCTCGCAAGCTGCAATTAATTAATGATAAATAATCAAGGTATTGAATTAATAATTGAATAAATTTCCACGACCAATTAAATTATTCAATTATTAAATCATTCTCTTGATTATTCATCAGTAATTAATTTAGATTTGAGAGCGAATTTAAGTTTTTAGTGAAAATTCTTGTGTTATTGTTATTTAATTTTTGTCATTTTTATTGTTTTTGAATATTTTTATAAAATAAAAATTATTACAACAATTTTAATTTTTTTTAACAATGAAAACATGTGAATAGCAATAACTTTTGCTGAAAATAATTTAAGAAAGTACAGAAAAAAGTAATTTTTAGCAAAAATTGGTTTTTATGTTGCAGCAGTGGGAAGAATGTTTCCCACCTTTGTGTTTATATTTTGCGATACAAAAAATCATTAGATAACCATTAATAATTTTTTAAGGGGTCTAACATGTTATATATTCAATGAAAAAACTTAAAAAAGAAGCCAGAGGAATTCTCTCAGCAAAGGATTAAATTAAAAGTTAATTTGACTTTTTCACGATCAAATTTCATTAACAATTTTAATGTACATTAAATTCTTCACTTTGATGTGAAGTTTTACATTGAAATGTTAGTGAAAACTGCTAATATAATGTATTACAAAAAAATTTGAAAATAAAATTCAAACTTCACACTAAATATATTGCGCCGAAATTCAGATGCGCCTGGCATTTACCGTGGAATCAATATTGCAGTGTTCCAATACATTTTCAAACTTCGATGTGTGCAAACCTAAATTGTTAATGGTGCAAATATTTATGCTAAAAATAGTTTAAAATCATCTTAATAAACTTTAATATAAATTATTATTCACTATGAATTAAACTAAAGAATTCAATTTGTTTGGTGTTTTTTTAGTTATTTATAATGGATTTTTATTTTATTATGGATTTTGTTGCGCTAATTTTTTTTTATTTATATTTTACAAGAAATTATTTTTGGTTAGTTTGTTTATCGGTTTGTATTATTTTTTTTCTTTCTAGGTATCCCCTTGAAAACAGACTATTTGTAAATATAATTGATGGTATAATGTATTATTTACGGATTATGCGTTTTTTTATTATCCTCTATATTTATTTCATTTTCTTTTTCTGTATTTATTTTGCAATTGGATTTATAATTTTAGACTTAATAGTTTAATAACAAACTCTTTTAGAAATAATGTCTTTTAATGTTCGAAGATAGATATAATGATAGAAGATATAATATTTTTCATAAACAATTCTATAAAATTTATATAATTAATCAAATAATCGCGTAAATTTGTAATTTGTTGTTCACTGTTAGTAGGTAAATGTAAAGCATAATTAACAAACAATTAAAAAATAAGTTATTTATATTATGTGATGTTACTAATAATTGTGCGTGTTTAAACTTTTTGCTCGATCTTTCTTCTCATTAAAACAAACAAAATGTTTACAAAAGGTTAATCCATAATTAGGTAAAATAAAGTTTAAAATGGTGTTAGCGAATATACACATCCTTTGTTTTAATGTTTGTCTGAAATTAACAATTTCATATGGAAATTTATTGAGACTTAAATAAATGTTAAAATAGTTTACTTACGTTAAACTTAAACGATTTACACATATTTAATGGTAGGTAAGTTTTATTTATTTTTTCATTGATAATATTTTTTGAATTGATTTTTTGTACCTAATAAATTTCCTTTTTAAATCAATATTCAAAAACAATCTCTTCAAAAACATTTTTCATTTTTGCTTCATTTACTAATTAAATGCAAATAAAGATTAGTTAATAATTGATCAGAACTGGCCTAACATGGCACACCATTTTATTTTACGCATAAAATAATAACTTGATAATTACGTACTTAAATTTTAAACACTTTTCACTAAATTATTATTATATTAGTAAATCCAAATAAATACCAAAAATATTTCTGTGAAAATAAGAAGATTTTAAAATAAGCAAGAACGCATGTTACCCGTTTTAATAAGGGCAAAATAAGATACTCATTTAATTGTGTAATTGAATTGAAATCCTGAACTTAAAGTTTTAAACCCGTATTGATTTCAAATTTTGGATGGAGATCGGAGTGATTCACATCATAGAATGTTACTTTCGATTATATGTTTTCGATCAAAAATACTATCTTATAGGTACATTTTTGAAGCTTCATGGCTTGCAAATTTTACATCTGCGTTGTTGTTTTCACTTTTCATTCTTCACTTTTCAGCTTTTCAATTTTTAGTTTTCACTTTTTGGGCGTAAGAAATGATTATTACATTTCTTTTTATAGAATTTTTATAGAACAGAGTACCTAGAAAAATATTAATGAAAAGTAGAAATGAAAAGTCAAAATTTGTGTGAAAAGTGAAAATTCACAAGTAGTACATACGTTTCCAAAATCGACTTAAATTAATAATTAGAGGGCTTTTTCGAATAAATTGTTCTATATCTCAAGCCTTTATCGAGGATACAATCACATTAAAAGAAAATAAAACGTATTTTTGGGGTTAAATTATGTATTGGACCCCTAGCTATAAAATCAAAAGAACTGAAGCTTGAAGGGTGGAGATTTACATGTAAATAATAATATTTGATCCCAAAATGCAAAAAATACTTTATCTAAAGAATGACAAAGTTTATTCCTACTATTTATTTATAATACATTTAAAAGGAGATTTCTCAAGTGTCCCAAGAAAATTCTCGCTTAGAGCCTCTCCAGGCATCCTGACGTGGTCCTCCGGTCCAATTAGAGGCCCAAACCCGGTGTTAAATCCACAGGCTCTGGTACTCCAGGTGGGCCTGGTGAACGACTCGGCGAACCGCATCCAGCAAGATTTTTCCTTAAATAACTTCCTTTAAACTGATCTTGAAAATTTAAAAATTATTAAAATGATGTAAAGAGGCTCTAATTGTCTTCTTGTAAATGTCATTAGTATTTAATACTTCTTAAATATTAGAGGAAGAGTTAAAACGGCCACTATTATCCGCGCTTGTTATTTTAGGTCAGTTTAGTCTATTTTGTACGATTTATATTTCAATTTTTACATTAAATTTTTTTCGTACTTTTAATTATAGTTTATCTATGTATAGCATTTCATATTTTGCTTCAGTTTATTATTGATATTCAAATTATCTTTATACCTTATTTTCATTAAAAATTTCTGCGCATATTTACAAAATGTGTGCTAATTCTGAATTGCTCATTATAAATTGATTATCTTTGGTTGATAGTTACAATAGGATATAAATAAATTGTAATCTACATAATAAGATTTCTGAGCGATTTAAGTTTTCAATTTAACTATTTATAATTTCAAATATTGCTCAAAAGAAACTCAAACGATTTGAGTTTTCTTACTTATTTTTATTCTTGTATATCTCTTTTATGAGACACTGTTTTCTGTAATTGATAAGTTTGTAAGTGTGCGTTCAATGAGAAGAAACTCATTTTCTTATCTCAAAGAAAAGGCTGAGAGAGTCTAAGCGAAGTTTGTCCAGCTGTAGGGGTCTTGTGCTTTACTTTTACGAGAGTTCGCCGATTTCTAAAATTACGACTTACCTACTCCGTTTTCACGCCGCTCAGGGAATTAATAACATAACATTAGTAAATAAATGAAAGAGTTTTTAAGTTATTGGGACCTATAATAGTAAGCATTACATCACTATTTATTGAATATAGAGCTAAAATTTCGAATGAGAAAGATTCTATTTTGAAAAAATTTCTATGAAGCTCAATTATTCATTTTATTATTTTGATCGACATTGGTTGTTAATTAAACGCATATTGTAACTTTTAATTAACAATATTATAAAGACGACGTACCTAAGTCTGAAAGAGCAAAAAAATTTAATTATAACTCGATATATTTTAAAATATCCTAATTAAAAAGTGGAAAATATAAAATTTTTATAAAAGCTTTTAAAAATAAAATATATGTTATAAAATAATTTTACCTACATTACTGGCTGTCTTTGTACGATCTTAAAGTGCTGAGAAATTGTTCGTAATTGAGTTCTCTATGATTTTTCGTAGTTTCAAAGAAATTCGATCGTGTAGTGTAGAATGTATATATAAAAGTACTATCTTATGGTTATACCCAAATAACTGCTATTAGAATATGTACTAGGTGTAGTGAGATCTGATACAATATTAAATTACGATCAATTTTGCAGTGCCACTTATTGTTGGCACTTACAACCTTTATTGATAGACGACGCCTTACTTTCTTATACTTACAAGTTTGTTATAACTTCTTAATAAGTTTGAATTTTTAAAAAGACTTTATTAAAATTACAAAGGTGAATAGAATTACAAAGATGAGATGTTGCATGCACATACATGCATAAAGAAAAAACTGAAGATGCTTGAGTGTTAAAGTTTTGAAAAGTGCTTTAAACAGCGTGTAACTATTAAATATTGATAAGAATAAATTATACAAAAGATGTAACATGCGGTTGTAAAACTATATTAAATAATACAATGATGAGAATAAATTAAACAATGAATGGAATAAAAGTATTTTTTATATATTATATTATATTATATTATATTATTTATGAATAATATGAATGCAAAGAGTGTTTGTTATTTAATGAAAATAGATGTCTCCTTAAGAGTGGTAACGTAACTGTGTTTACTCGACAAAGTATAGTTTATTTTAATAATCAATTCAATTAAAAAATGATAGATTTCTAACCCATAAATATAAGGTTGAAGAAGAAATACAGTTTGAAAAAAAAGAAACCCAAAGATTTTCTCTCTTTTAAAATCAAATAGTAGCTGAATAATTTAATAATTTAGTATAATGGGTACCTTACATTTCATCACAAAAATATATAAAATAAAGCTAATTTCAAGAGTAGATGCGAAAATAATATATTTTAAAATATAAATTTAACAGGAAATATCCAATTTCATAAAATTTTTAACGTGCAGTGATGCTGGATTTGTGAAAGTGCTAAAATATTAGAATTTTAACTATAATATTAAGTAAAGAATAACATACAAGAAATTTTATTTAAAAACATTTTTATTCCTTAATAATGACAAGGTATAATAATAATAAACAAAAAATGTTTATAAGTAATATTAATATGCATACAAAATAGCGTCAGAAGCTGCCGGCAAATCGTGTCACGGAAAATCGTTCCCGATAATAGTAATCAAATAGGATACCTTTATAATAGGTAAACCCTCGAAATAGTAAACTGTGAAAATAAATTCGACCCTTGAGGAAATAGAAATACTAATGTGTACCTACTTATGTAATAGCGACTATGGAGCCGGGCGGGCGTTTGAGATTCAATTGCAATTCTATTTTATTTAATCTAACCTTAAATTAAAAGTAGACAACCTTTAAATTGTGACTAAATGCCATTTAACACAATGTTATAATATTATTATAATATCTTAAAATATATCGAGTTATAAAGTAAATAATTAAATTATTTAATATTAAATTTTGTTAAATAATTAACAATAAGTTAGTAGTAAACATGAAAACCGATGTAATATATTGTTATTTGAACGGTAACTAGATCCAATTAGACCTAGACCATTTTAATTAGATCTAGTTGCCATTGAAATTACAATATATTATTATAACGGTTTCCATATATAGGTACTTATTATTATTTATTTCTGACAAACATCGTATTTACGTTTGAAAGTTCAATAAACATATTAAATAATTTAATTACTTAGTTTATATTGTTATATATTATTTTAATATGATGTGATATTCTGAAATCCTCGATTAAGCTTAATTTAAATTTAATTATTTTTGTGTTAGTTACACATTCCGCCGTGTAGTAGCGCTTAGAAATATAAAATTTATAAAATAAAAAAATAGGAGGATTTGAAATCGCAATTTAACTACGTAGTGGCAAACCGCGTAACTAAGAGAATAATTCAGTGCCCTATTCGGAGATTTTGGGGTTTAATTTTAAGAAATTGTAATATTAATTTTAGTATTTAATTTCTTTTGTATTGTCAATTGTAAGTTAGGGAGATAATGAAATGTAAATGTGTAAACTTGCAGAGTTATAAAATTTGTCACCTATTTTTCTTTATTAAATTTTCTTTGGATCAATTACCATTACTTTTATTTTGAGCTAGTCGAGGTAGATGTGTCTTTTATCAATAATAAATAAAGTTATATAAAACAGGTTGAGGTTAGAGGACAATATTTTAAGCGCCGCGAATTAATTTATTTTATTTTAATGTAAAAAAGAATTTTTTTTTCAATTTTTGTTCAATTGCCTCGTTTAACATGTGAAGTATTAAATTCGTCTCTCTGTGAATAAAAATATAATAGTAGTGTAAATAGATTTAAAGGAAATGCGAATGCGATCAACTCACTTTATTGTTAATAAATAGGGCAATCCCGCCCACTGACCTGCCTCAATGTTGCCTTTGTTGCGCGTAATTAAATTTGTCAAATATCTGCTTCAAACGATTGCCGAATGTAAAACTATTGTTTTCGGCAAAACAAGGAAAGTTTAAAATCTTCCAATCGGGATTGCTGCTGGCTAATTATTTACTCTATTTAATTAATTGTCGACGTCTTTATGTGTCTGGAAAATTAAACTTTATTAATTTTTAAAAGCTTTTATTTAACATTGCATAAGCGTTGTCCGGACGACGGACACCCGGTGACCAAAGGAAGAGAACTGAAAATAGCGCATTTAACGGCTTTACCATACATGATGAATATAAGTAGCATTTCTAAATCGCATTCTTAGGGAAATTTGAAATTGATTTTTATTGTTTCAAATCGCAAAAGAAATTAAAAAGTATATTTGCCTGCATCTAAAAAGTACAGACATTCCAGAAAACAATCATTAATTTTCCGGTGTAAGAAGGAAAAAAACAGAAGCTTCATTGTATTATAAGCTAAGTGTTTTGATTGTATTGGTTTGAAATTTCAAGAATTGATGATTTTTAAATTTAGACAACATTTTTAGTTTAATTGTATTAATTAACAGAATATTTATGACGGTTTCAGAAGGCAGAGAAAGGTATTGAATTTATTATTGAACAAGCGTCTTAGATTTTAGATAGATTTTGATTAAAATATATTTTAATCTAATTTTTTAATTTCAGATATACCTACAGCATGTGGATGTTAAATTTATTATGGCGTATAAAATTAATGTTAACATTTGTAACTATTGGAATGGCTGAAGAAGATGCTTTACACAGTGCTCCAATGCCGTTCACAGGTGTCAACGAGATCTTACTAAAATTTCTGATTATTACCCGGAAAATAGGCCAGGAAGATATTATTATTTGCCCAGTGATACAGACGATGTAGCATTTCTAAAATCAGATCATCCTTATAAACATTACAATGGTATATTTAATTTAATAATAATCTTCGAACTTGGGTGTTACGTCATCATAACGCAGCCAATAACGGGGGCTACTCTTGGTTAGATAGCCAATGGTTGTGCTGACATACAAAAAGGTAACATTAAGAAAATGATAGAAGAAATAACTCAATGGATTAAAGGTATTATAGCTAATTTTATTAGATTTAATTTTGGTTGAGTTATGGAGAGAAAATTCCCTGTTCGATTACAGAACTTCGCGGAATCTTTTATGTTGGCCTTTCGGTGAGAATGGGCCCGTATGGTGTAATGAAATATAACACTTCATTTAAGTCATTATTTTGTAGAAATAAATTATAAAAGAGAAGTTTCAAGAATAAATGTGATATCTGTTGTAAAACAAAACTTAACTAAGCACTTAAATCTTAAAATTTTCATTCTTTTTTTCACGAATTACTTTATTAGCATTTAATTTGTCTCATTGTGACAGGGTAGGACTAGAAATTTTGAAAATTATGATAGAAATATTTAATATTTATTTCTATCATATTTTTCAAGCATTTCCAGTTCTGCGCTTTTACAAAGGGAGAAATAAAATGTCGTTCAAGTATTTTTTTGAATAAAATTTCTATGTACATATTCAATTTTCGCTTACAGTTAAAATTTTAAGATTTTAGCGTTCAGTTAAGTTTAATCAAATTTGCATTATTTTATAATTGATCTAATCTTGGATTCTCTTAATTTACAGGTAGGTGTACCGAAATTCAGCGTGCCTGCAATGAAGTAGCAGACGTTTTAGGTAATTATGGCCGACCATTGGAGGTAGAATGCAACATGTACCAGACTTGTCTTCTATGCGTAAGTAATTTTGGTTTAATTTTGAAAAATAACGTAGAATAATTTTTTGAATAGGGCGAAAATACATGGTTTGGACCAACCCGTCACTGTAATGTGCTGTTCATTGTGAAATCTGATGAAGTTTGTGATTACCACAAGGAAGGTCAGAAATTTGCTCGATACTCCTATAGGTTTCTTTTAGATAATAATAGGTCCTTGAAGGGCAGAGCCATTAAGCCAATGCGAGTTCACATGTTCATGTGATGGCAAGCGATAAATATGTAATTCATAATAAATACTCTTTATACACTCCCGGGACTTAAATTTCAATTTTAGCCCCGGTTGTCAACGTCTTAAATGTAATTTTAAAACTCAAGGGACTTAAAATGATAATGCACGACTTAAGTAATAAAGTGGATTCTCTAGGGACTTAAGTAAAACAAAAAAACGTGTTGCTATGACAACATGGATTTTATAATATAGACAATCGTCAAATTGACATTACTTTTGATATTATTTTTTATTTAAAATAATACTGGGAGAGTATAAAATAATGTATATACCACAGGACTAAAGTATTTTAATCCCTCACGTGATACGACAACAAATTAACTATACGCTCAGGATTAATATTGCACTTTAGTCCCTTGTTATATTATACTATTATTTTGGTGTAATTGTTCAAACGAAATGACAATGAAAATGATAAATTATTGACTGACAACTATTTTATTACTCTTATTATAATTACCGATATTACTTTGGTAAATTTTAACGGGACCACTGGACATTTCTAGCATATTTCCATGCCTGCCTACCAAGTATTTAAATCCAAAAATTGAAAATAATAATTTCAGTAAATGTATTTATATTGATGTTCAATGACGTGTTGTAATGCTATATTAAAATACGTTGTCGCTTCAAAATAAAAACTAATGGGAACAACTGCAATGAAATAAAATTGAATTATCTACAAGTAAAATGTTGTAGAGGTAAATTTTTCTTTAGTGGTTGGCAAGTGACTTGCTTGGGCTTGCTCAGCAAATGTGGAGGGAGACACCCGTGACACCTAATTCCACCAATTGGCACAAAAATAGAACCGAAATAACGAATATTCGTTTCTGCGCATTGGCCACTCCCAACGACTAACGAAAAATTGTACTCTATGTTAAAATAAGAGTTTAAAGAGTTCTTGTTAAGATATTATGTTTTAAGTTTTAGAATATTTAAAATTTGTTAATTAGTATTAGCAAATACCGTAGATATTAGGATATTACTGAATTTAACTGTACATGTACTTAATTTTCGTTAAAAAAAAAATTTAAATAATAAACTTCAGAGCGAAGAATTCTAAAATATATGTCAAATTTTTTTGAAGGTTCTCTTCTCCCCTTTCAAACTCATAACAATAACGTTTTCCAAATAGTATGTTAAATTTCACACCTTACTAATAGTCCATCTTGTATTTCTTTATGTATACCAATTAGATGTTATCATATATTATATTTTTTAACATCTAAAAATAATGTTAATTAATGTAGTAATATTAAGGATATATTTTCGTCCATTTTTTATTAATTTATTTTTTTCTTTTTTCGTTGACTTTTACAATCCAGTAATTAATAGTCCACTACCCGAAAAAAAGAAAAAATAAGTTATATAAGTTACATAAAATTTAAAAATAAACTTCATAATTAGAAAATAATTTTGAGTTTAAGGTTTTGTAATAAAACATTTTCAAAATATAATTGGTGTAATATAAGACTGATAATGATGTATTGGTGCAAAATGTTCATTATATTTTAATACTGAAATTGACTTTTATTGTATACGTTTTATTTACCGTTGGTGTTCTAAAATTTACTACCTCGTATCATTCGCACCCACTTTACCAACGACGAATACGACAATACATAAAGGAAAGTTCTCCAGACAATAGCAGATATTGCAATTTAGAGAAAGATGCTAATAATTGCTTCTTCGTCACCTAAAGAATAATGGTAAGGATCTTTTTTTTTAGTCAGTTAAAGAGTGTCACGTATTTTTATAACAAGGTAAAATATTCGAATAGTTCAACAATTTACTCAAATTTTTTGACACATAACACTTTGTTATGTTTGGGGCAGATTTGATTAATAAAATGTTATACAAAATAATATGCACTTTTAAAAAATTTAAATAATATTAGGTAGATACATAATATTTTTCTTCTACATTTTACTACTTTTTTTGTTCAAGGAAGTACATACATTTTAAAATACAAAGTCAATAAAATATAACCCTGATCGGTCTAAAAATCGGTCTAAAAAATACACCTTTTTAAGTTTTTTATGACATGGGATAATTCAAATTCAATACAATTATGAGTTATATTGAAATATTTATTGGCCCTAACTAAAGTTTAAAGTCGTTTTAGATAAAAGAAGTGAAATTTTGTTCTTCGCAGATGGCATTCACGTTATGATGCGGGCAGCGAGCATGCTATATAAATATAATACTGTGCGTTGTTGTAAAAAGGCACAACAACATTTTATTGTATACAGGGTGTCCCCGCACTCACTTTACATAACTTAGGTGGTGATAGAGGACGCTTTTCTAAGAACAATATTTAACAAAAATTTTTTTCTAAATTCAAACCCTCGAAAGTTAGGCCTCTTTAAAGCATTTTTTTCAATTTCCATCTTGACGTGGCCATAGCTCCGAAAATAATGATTTTTCAGTAAAAATGGTTTAGTGCTTTTTTAAAGAGCGGGAAATAATCTACAAACAAGATTTACACCTTTTATTGTCTAAAATCAACAACTTTCGAGTTATGAATTAAAGTAAGCTAAAAAATGTCGAAAAATTTGAGTATTTCTTTTTTTTGCTTTTTTTCAAAACCCTGTATCTTTTAAACAAAACATTTTACAAAAAATCTGACGCCCCATTCCGGATAGGAAATTTAACGGACTACAACTTTCATCTAATAAAATTTTTTGAGAAACCAATCCATTTCACAGAAAATCAGAAAATAATAAACAAGGCAGCTACAAAACATAAAATTAAATTCACAAAATTCTTATTTTTTTTTGAAAAATTATTTTATTAATTAATTTTAAATTATTACATTAATAAAGTAATTGTTGAAAATGACCACCCTCATTTTCAATACACAGTCGTGATTGTTTTAAAAGATGTTTGTCGAAAAAATTCGAAAAATGTCGATTTTTCGACACTTTAATTGCAGAAATTCGAATTTTTGACACTTTTCACATTCACCGATTGACCAAAATTGGCCTCGTGAGCGACCGGTCAATCCCTCGACTTTGTTGACCACCCCTGCTATAATGGCCCTTAACAAAAAGGGAAATGTTATAAATAATACTATAAAGCATATTTTAAAACGAGCACGACTGTGTATTGAAAATGAGGGTGGTCATTTTCAACATTTACTTAAATAATTATAATAGTTTAAAATTAATTAATAAAATAATTTAAAAAAAAAAATGAAAATTTTGTGAATTTAATTTTTTGTTTTGTGACTGCCTTGTTTATTATTTTCTGATTTTCTGTGAAATGGATTGGTTTCTCAAAAAATTTTATTAGATGAAAGTTGTAGTCCGTTAAATTTCCTATCCGGAATGGGGCGTCAGATTTTTTGTAAAATGTTTTGTTTAAAAGATACAGGGTTTTGAAAAAAAGCAAAAAAAAAGAAATGCTCAAATTTTTCGACATTTTTTAGCTTACTTTAATTCATAACTCGAAAGTTGTTGATTTTAGACAATAAAAGGTGTAAATCTTGTTTGTAGATTATTTCCCGCTCTTTAAAAAAGCACTAAACCATTTTTACTGAAAAATCATTATTTTCGGAGCTATGGCCACGTCAAGATGGAAATTGAAAAAAATGCTTTAAAGAGGCCTAACTCTCGAGGGTTTGAATTTAGAAAAAAATTTTTGTTAAATATTGTTCTTAGAAAAGTGTCCTCTATCACCACCTAAGTTATGTACAGTGAGTGCGGGGACACCCTGTATAATTAAATTTAGTGAGATGTATTTTTAGTGACAATGTCCTGTAAGGAATATCATACTTAACGAGATATGAATATAATATTGCTGTTTATCAATTTGTTGGTGTATTTATAAAGATGAACATTGCTATGTAATACATTATGACTGATACCATTTTGATATAGTATTGGAAAATACTTGATGTTATAATGCATAAGTAAATTTTAAGTATATTTACATTAAAACATTGTATACTATATGAAAATCTCACAACAACTACGTTATGTATAAATAAGACCTAAAAATTCTCTCAGTGTACATACGAAGGACATGTTAATTATTGTTAGTTTTAGATGTTAGATGTTCACTTAAGTATTATCTTGCATTCCCCCCCATGGGATAGCGGCATGCGATATTTATTACCTCGCTGAGGGTCCCCATTCCAGGTACCTATTGCATTTCCTGAGTTGCAAGACAGGTCGTACTGAAGTCGATAGTCTACCAACCTCTTCTGGTGGGTGATAATAGGCAAGCCTATTATCAGGGCTCCCACCACCCGTAGTAGTTTTTGTTTTTGAATGCATGATCTCTTTAGATCCAGATGTTTCATGAAAGATTCTTAAACTCTCATTGAAACTGCCATCTCAAGTTCAAGCTTTAGCTTTGGATCAACCAGGATTTGTGTATTAGATAGAGATTAGATTATGTACACTTGTGGTAGCGTCACAACGCAGTTATGTGTTTAGGTTTCCAGTTGTTTTCCTTTTAGTAAACTGGAATTTTTACACAGTTTAGATCTCAGAAAACTGTTGGTTTTATCTGTAGTAATCAGCGACTATCGCCATCTGAAAACACAGATACCTTATTTAGACTAGACCCCCTCCAAGTCTGTCTTAATTTGCATGAAGCCAAGATTTAGGCAGGAAGTTCGTCTAGTAAGATGGGTGCCGGACTTGTTAGTAGAATTTCTAAGTTCGAAACCTACTCGGAACGATTTTCTTTCTGTCCTAGTGTAGTTCGTATTCCTCTTTAAACGCTGTAGGTCCCGTTGAGTAATGCTTATGCACTGCTCTCTGTAAAAATATAGTAATATATCAAAAAGGGCTCATGAAAATGAGATATCGTCGGCTTAATCTGCAAATCTCGTAACTCCAATATACCAAATTATACAGGGGGACAAAAAGTTGCGAGATTTACTTGCGGATTTAAACGCGTGTGGACATACGTGAAAAACAAAATTCAATATTACAAAGTTAATAATTTTTTTGGATTTACGCGATTTTCATAGGGACATAGGTTATTTTTTTACGCAACAGATAGCACCAAAATGTCAATTTCGACCAAAAGTGGACTTACGAGATTTGCAGATTAAGCCGACGATATCGGCTTTCCTGTTATTGGGTTCGTCTGTTGGAATTTAACTGATTATTATTATAATTCAAGTTTATTTTAAACCTCACCTTACATTGTGGAATAAAATAATAATATAGAATGGGGGATGTAGCTCCAACCATTCTATATTTTATATTATGTTGCATTTTTTTTTAACAATTCTTAAATAAGTAATACATTAAATTTATAGGATTTAAACAAATTAAATATTTTATAGGTATCGGAATTTTCTTCTTTTTACGTTATAGCATTTAAAAATTTTCTAACAATATGACAAGTTTCTAAAATGACTGCTTTTTGCATCTCAGGGAATAATTTTGAAGAGAGGTCCAAATGGGACAGATGGGTTTTAAATTTGGAAGATACCACACCAGTAGCTGATATTATTATCGGTATTATAGAAATTTTGGTTAGTCCCCATACACTCATCATTTCCATCGCTAATGCCTCATATTTGCGGATTTTTTCTTTTTCCGTATTCAAACATTTTTTGACAGAGGCACAGCAACGTCAATGATGACTGCATTTCTGTCTCGTTGGCTTATTAAAACAATGTCAGGTCTATTATGACTAATTTCCATGGTGTTAATATTATTCTGTCCCAGTATAAAAGGGAGGATTCGTTTTCAAGAACTGGTTCAGGAATATAGTCATAATATGGCTTAAAATTGCTTAATAAGCCAACTTTCTTTGCAATTTGCTGATGTAATATCTTGCAAACTTGGTTATGTCTTTGGAGATAGTCAGTAGGAGCCAAGTAAGAGCAACCGGCTATTATGTTTTCTATTGGTTCGTTGAGTACGTTACATTTGCTACAGTGATCTGAAACCTCCAGATTCATGATGTGCTTTTTGTAGTTATAGGTTGCAATAACTCCATTTTGAATAGCACACATGAATCCTTCGGTTTCTAAATGTAAAACACTCCTCTCTTAAGCCATTCTACTGACATCTCCTTATCAATTCCAATGGAGTCTAAAATTGTCGGATGTTTACCATGCAGCACTTTTTTCCAATTTATGTTGTCTACATCACTTTTTTGTTCACAATTTAAATTTCTGTTTTTTAAATTTAGACCGCTAAAATGTTTATCAAAGCTTATTATTATTTCTTGTATTAAAGGAGTATTTAACGAGTAAAAATAGTAATAATTTTGTTAAAGATTTGCACATATTAAATAAATTTATAAGACCTCGCCCTCCGTCTTTTCTTTTGATATTATAGCCTTTCAATTTTTTTTTTTTCAATTGGATGTAAATATCTATATTTGTACAACATTTTCCTAGTTAAAGTGTCCATGGCATTAAGGTCTGTATTCGACCATTTTAAAACTCCAAGAGAATATGATAAGACTGGAACGCCCACGAATTTATAGCTGATATCATATTTCAAGAGTATAATTTTGACTTGAGTAAAATTTTTAGTTTTCCGATAGGTATATTTTTGTTTAAATTCGTTTTTAAGAAACGTATGATTTAAAACAAAATTTTGCTGCATTCCTAAATATTTATAAAACTTATTCGGTAACAATTGAGGAATTTCATTCAAAATATCTGGATTTGCGATTGGAGTACCCGATGTTATAAATTGATTTTTGCACATTTGTCAAAACCAAATTCCATACAAATATCACGACTGAATAATTTAGTACATTCTATTAAGTTTTGAAGCTGATCTTCTGTCCTGGAGTATAATTTTAAGTCGTACATGTAAAGCAAATACGTTATGGTACTATTGTTTCGAAAATTAAGCCTAAATCCTGATGTAGAGTCATTCAATAATAACGGATTAGAATGAAAATAGTATCAATTTAAAGAGGTTTATTTTCCGCGTCTAAAGACACCCAGCACTTGATGGTTTGTTCCATAGGCGCAACTAATGTCGAAAGTGGATTTATAGCCAAACAAAACCAAAGTGCACTCAATGAATCTCCTTGAAAAATTCTCCGATTGATTTTAATTGTTTCCAGTTTGGTTCCATTATTTAAGACAAGTGTATTCCACATCGACATCATTGAAGATAATAATCTTATAATTTTGGGGTCAATTTTGTAAATTATTAATATATTGATAAACCAATCATGAGGAATAGAATCATAAGCCTTTTTATAATCGATATAGCACATGTGCAAATTTATTTTGTTGTCTTTTGCTCACTTTGTAATTATCGTGTCGACGATTAGCAATTCTCTACATCCTTGTGAACCTTTAACACAGCCTTTTTGTTCCATACATATAACGTTATTTGTCTTACAGTGGTTTTCAATTTTAGAGGCCAAAATAGTTATAGAGATTTTGTAAATAGTCGGTAAACAAGTAATGGGTCTCTAATTTTGTGGTTCTAAAGGATTTCCGTTTTTGTAAAGCATTATGTAACACCTGTACCTACATAAAAATTCCGGAATAACTGAAGGATCATTCAATGCTTCGTTATACCAAAAAAGTAAAGGTAGGTGCACTGATTTAAATCTTTTCAAACAAAAATTTTGAATATCATCTAATCCCGGTGATTTCCAATTAGAAGAAAATCTTATAGCATTAGTTATTTACTCTAATGTTATAAGGTCATCTTCACGCCATTCTAACGCGTTTGAACCATCCGTCAGCTTTTCTATACAAGATGCTTCCTTGTTATACTTACTATTTTGACACCAAAGATTTGACCAAAAGTGTAGCATATTATCTGGCTGCGGAAAATTTCGTGTTTTAGGGGTAGGTTCTAAATATCTAAAAAATTTATTTGAATTTTCTAAGTAGATTTTGTTCTCAAATTTTCTTTGAGTACAGCTAATAATATATCGTTTTAACCTATGCGCAGTAACTTTTAATTTTTGTTTTAAAATATCTAAATTGTCATTATTTACCATTTTTGTCATTATTATAACCTGTTTAGTTTATATTTAATGAAAATGGTTAATTTTTGTAGGTCCGACATTGTTAAAATTATTTCTAAATCCTGTGCATGAGTATACCAATATCTTTTCCTAAATTATTCACTTTTTTGTTCAGGCAAATTTTGTATATAGGTTCTTTAGCTTCTTTATTGGAAGGAGTTTCAGTTAGTAATGTTTGACCATTTTTTTCGATGATTAATGCTGCAGCACAATAAAATGTCAAATGTATGTAATAAATTGACGTATGACTTTCCAAAAATAAATTTATAATTTTGTCCAAAATATCGGAAATACCTTTAATTTTATAGTAACTGGAAAATTTTAAATTGGAAATTTTTGGTCTAGTTAGAGGGTTAGTATCGTCAAATAGTTCAATTTTAGATAAAAACTCTGCCGCTATATGTTGATAAGTGTCATCTAAAATTAATTCATTTTCGGCTAAACTGTCATTTGGAATTACTTCAATTTCACTTTCAATTTGTATTTCTACTTCTTCTTCATCAAAATGTTCTCGTTGATAAATGGCGTTGCCAGCCTGTCTGCATATTTCATCTAATTCATTTCTGCTTAAATATTGTTTTTTTATTATTGCACTCCTTCTGTCTACCACATTTTGTTCAGACAGATCTAAATTTGGAAATTTTTCTCTCATGGCCAGATAAAAATTTTTTCTCCATCCTGGCAATGGGCTATTATTATTATTATTATTCGTGACCTCTGTAGCATGAGATGTACTCCAGGGCCTTGACTAAATACACTATAAGACAAGTTAGAGAGATTTAATCTGTCAAGGCTTGCTGGTAATGGTGAGAACACATTTACTTTCTAAAAGTTCAAGAACAGGGGTTCTCTTCTATAAAGACATATATGGTCATCTGCGCTTCCAAGATTGTGTACCTTGGCTATATATGTATTAAAGATTCCATTCCTGTCTTGGGTTTGTTTAATATGCTCATTATACCACATTGGGAGAAAGATAGTCATATGCGCCACCAAGAATTTCTGGGTGTTCAGATTTTTCCATTTCATGCAATATAAACATAAGCACCGTAACAAAGGCACGAGCAAGGAGGCACAAGTTTTTTTATTAAAGGTATTTTATCATAGTTTTACTACCTGCTTTAATTAAAGTTTCCCTTTTTGGATCGTAAAGAGAAATGTTGTCAGAATACGTTTTTGCTTTTTATAGCACATTGCGTACCACGACATAATCGGTACAATAGCCTAGTTGGCCAAGGCAAAATATGCATAATATCCCTAAGTGGGTTGTGTACATTTCGCCGGGAACGATTCGCCGTGACACGATTCGCCGTGACACGATTCGCCGGGAACGATTCGCCGTGACACAATTCGCCGATAGCTTCTGGCGCCATTTTAGATGCATATTAATATTAATAATTATTAATATTAAAATATATAAATAGTTTCTGGTTCTACCTGTAGCCGCTTGCTACAAGCGCAGCTAAGCATTGAAAGGCCCACAATTTGGCGATTTATTACCGAATTGAAAAAAGTACAAAAAAACAGAGATATGTATTTTGAAAGGTTAGTTGCTGGAAACCGTCCTTCAAAAAAACAAAAAAAATTTACACTTGCGGATGAACGTATATTGACGATAGTCAATGATTTCGAAAATCGAGATATTTTGGAATACCTTCGTGGTTTGGCCCATAATTTCGAAATGTTGGAGGCTTGAATGATTGGTGTGATGTAAAAATAGTTTGTTTTTAATTAAAATTTACAATAAACGAAATAACAAAGAATTACTGATGGCTTTTCCTAACTTTTGAGCAATTATTATTTTTAAGTTTATGTTTATTATTATAGTTAAAAATTTATCAAAAGATTATTGACAGGTTTTATCTCGTCGTATACTACGCATAACGTCTGTAACGTTTGTCATTTTGAATTATTAAGCGGCAAGGTATTGGCGTTTTACATTATGTAAAGTGTCACGTAGTGTCCATAATAGTAACTAAATTAAGTAGTATTCGTGTAGTAACGAAAATTCGGACATCCGGGTTTATGTTGGTGAGATTGAGTATCAAGCGTTCTCCCCCCTCATGTATCTACTGTAAACTCCGCTAATTAGGGGGGGGGCGAGGTAAGACAATACCCTTGACACGTTAGGTTGTTTGTCGAATGTTGTTCTTTTTTAGCATAATTTTGTAGTCATTATGTAATCCAGTTGTAAGTTTGACAAATAACCTAAGGTGTCGTCCATAAAAGAACGTTCGAAATTTTGTCTCACCCCCCTCATTAGCGGAATTTACATGCACCCCAAAGATTTTCTATCTTTTAAAATAAAATAGTAGTTTTGTTAGTATTAATAATTATAAAATTCCTATTTTATTTTAAAATAAAGAAAATCTTTGAGTTTCCATTTTTTAAATATTTTTTTTTTTGCTTCTTAAACCTTATGTTTAACATATTTTTGGTTTACCATATTTATGGGTTACCATATTTATGGGTTAAAAATGTAACAAATAAAATTACTCCGGCGAATTTTCCCGGCGAATCGTGCCTGCCGGCGAATCGTTCCCGGCGAAGTGTATCCCGGCGAAATGTACCCTCCCTAAGTGACACTGCTTAGAAACCGCTATATAAATTCCATTGGTGGTCATTCATATATGAATGCCAGTGTGTTTCAAGAAACTTATCTGTCATTCGTATATAAATGACGATGCCGTGGCATGCAATGTGTTAATCTGGCGATCAAAAAGCTTAGCAGCAACCACAACAACTTACTATCACGGTTGTGGTTGGTTTTTCGATAAAGCAATTGTTGACGTTACTGATGACGTTTTGAGCTCGACCGCAAAGAAGGCAGCTTTATGGAATGACTGAAGATGAATGGTCAACCGTATAGTCATCGTGGGCTCTAGTGGGCCGCGGCCTATAAAGGGGGACAAAAATGAGTGGGAAATTTAAAAGTTAGTTGCAATGTTCCTGTTACCTATTAAGGATATTAATATCTATGTATATACTTCTATGTTATATAAATACATAGCACATATACAGTGCTATAAAATACCAGTTATTGATGATATTTTTAATAAGATGGGTGGTGGAAAATTCTTGTGTAATTTGGACATTTCTAATGCATACCTACACATGCCAGTAGATGAAGAAACGTCGATCCTACAAGCTATATCGACACATAAAGGTGTCTACAAAGTGAAGCGGCTCATGTTTGGAATAAAAACAGCATCAAAAGCATGGCAACGATTTATGGATCAAATGCTACAAGAACTTGAAGAAGTAACGTGATTAATCACAAACATCTTTCCTGTTCTTCCTGGCACATCAATGAAGAATAGAGCGCCTGCACCATCTTTCGCTTGGTGAAGAATTATATCGTAAACAATTCTTTGGTGTTGAACTACATAAGTGGCTTGTTATTGTAATGCTGTAAGTCGTTGGTGTTGTAAGCGGTTTCCATAAGTATTTCTCTTTGCAAATGATTGATATTGTTTCTTAATGGACTGTGTCAATAAGTTTATCCTTTATGATGATCAAGACTTCGTTAAACGTTTTAATTTTTTGCAACATTCTTTTTATAATAACAATTACTCTTTGTACACAGAAGATTACTTTTCAAAAGATTCCTTGATCCGTTGATCCATTGAGAATGGATTGTAAAGGTGGTGATCATCCAAGATTACCAACTCAATATTATATATTGACCTTTATAGTGAGGTGAATTTTTCCTACGTAAGTAGTGAGGTGGTCGCCGCGGAAGCGACCAGCAAGGCATCCTTTTCCTAAATTGATCTATTTAGGGATTTTACAATCGTATTTGTAAGAAATCTGTTAGGGCTTATGTTCATAACACTACAAACGGAATAGCTAGAAGCATTTTTTTACATTATCAAAAATAAAGTCATTGAGTCATTTTAATGCGCACCATGGCCTCCGGAGGCGCCCACCTCACTAACTAAAGGTTAAATAAAATCATAGTAAAGTGGATTAGGTACAAACTTAAAAATATTATTAAATAATTATTTTATTAGCATTTTATTAGTATTAGTTTATTAGCATACATCTATATATAATATATTTGACACAATAAGATTTTATTCTATAATAAGAATAAGATAATAATGAAAACCTAGCTCCAATATGTAAACAGGTTTATACAAGCAAGTATAATACAAAAGAATTATTGGGCACATCTCTAACATCAGATGTAATAAACCTGAAAGCACTGCCATTGCTAAACATATTCTTATCGATGGACACGATGCTAATTTTATGAACACAAAAATTATTAAATCGGTTAGCAATTACAAAGATCGTTTGCTACAAGAGATGATTTGCATTAAGAAGACCAAGAACACTATAAACCGTCAAACCGATATAGAGGGCTTAAGTACTATATACAGCCACTTGCTTGTAAAAACCTGTTTACGTATTGGAGCTAGGTTTTCCTTTTTTGGGGGAACACAATCCAGGTTTTTCCTATCTCACGGTTATTGGATTTTATCTAGTTACCGGTCAAATGACAACACAATGTATATTTGTTTCCATGTTTACCCATTTATTATTTGTAATTTTCTGAAGAAGATCTAAATGCAAGATCGAAAGCTTAAAATATAACTTTTAATAGTATTTCCTTAATTCGTTATTTATTAAAAATAAAACATATTTAATTTCACGAATTAATAATTAACCAATTTTAGATAATAATTTTAAACAATAAGATTTGTGCGCACAACCACATACACAAACTTTGACAAATATACATTTATTTTGTAATATTTTGAAATCCTTGATTAATTTTACAATTTATAATAAAAAATAAAGGAGAGGATATTAATTTTGTAATCATTTACATTACAACATCATAGGAGGACGTGCAAGAGTACGTAGAATTTGGGAAATCAACTACGAGTAGAAAGAATCTTTGAAGATACTGTATTAATCTTGTAATTTAGCTAGTAATTATTAGTCTTGTTAATTTTATAAAAAATTCAAATATTCAAATATAGTCCGATAAAACACCGCAACAGCGCGAAGGAGAATTAAAAATTTGAGTTTAGGTTGGCGCGCGTGGTGGACAAAAGTACAGCTGCCTCTTGTAAAAGTGATGTTAAAGAGGTGAGACGTAATTCGAGTGAAGGTTCCTCTGAATGAAGCTATCAAGGAATGGAGATTGCTTGCAAAGCAGGAAAGCACAGAAAATTGGTCTAATTCGATCGTGAAGCTGAGCGTCACTAAAAAAAATTAATTTGGATGACACCAAATTTGGAATCACCTGGAAAAAATCAGAAATTTTACAAATTTTAATTTAATCTACGAAGTTTTTCGTCACACATTTGATGTGAAGCATTATAAATACGTACATGATATTTTGCCGAAAAATATCTTGTACGTAAATTTTAATTTTTAAAAACATTTTATCAAGAGATAAATGAAATTATTTGACTTTATGCGACGAAGTACGTTGATTGGTTACTCGAAGTGTTGCAAAACGTTCGTTTGTATAACAAATATTTGAACAAAGTTTCATGAATCACAATTTATGAAACAGTGTATAAAAATTTTTATAATTCTAATTTTAAGGTTTAATTTCAGTTGGGAGTTGCATTATCGAGAGAAAATTTTGAGAATTAAATGTGTGAGGTGCAACTTTCAAATAGGGCGTAGTTGATGAATATAATTGTAATTTTCATAAAATCCCAAAGTTAAGAGCCGAAGTGCTACTATTTCGAATTAATTTGTATAAAGATGAAAAGTATATCTTAATTTTTTTTTTTTTAGAAATTAAATTTGTTTTTGAAAAGAAAAAGAAAATCTTTTTGAGCTAGCCGGAAGAAAATATTCTCCTTTCCCAATAATAATTATTATAAAATAAAATTAATCAGAAGGGTAGAGGACAATACATATATTAATTTTTTAACATATAACATCATTTTGACATCTATTATTATCTGTTTTAATAAGATTTGTGCGCACAAATACACAAACAATTAATTATATTTAATATTCTCAGTAAAAGGAATGGAATAAGAGAATAGAACAAAAAAATATTTAGTAGAGCGAAATATTCCTTCGTGACTGGGCGGAGCTAATGTGCAGAAACGAATATTCGTTCGGTAAGTTTACAAGTCGGCACCTGCACGTTCTCCCTCCACATCTACAGAGCAGAAATTTGGCCCCGCCTAGTCACGAAGGAAAAATTTCGCTTACAACATGTATAAACATCGATAAACATATATGAATTTAAAAATTTGCTGAAGTATGATCAGTATCAATAAGTTTCTTCAATGCACCGAAAGTTGCTTTAACAATATTCTCTAAATCATCAATTCCACCAGTATAGCCCTCTACAATTACTTTGCAATCATCAATTCCGGCCAATCTTATTGCTTCCGAAACGTCAAGGTGATATGTACCTCTTCCCGACTTAGCAAATCCAGGCATAATTATCACTTTTATATCACCACTTTTATCATAGACTTGAAATGCAATCGTGTGAAATGTTTGAGATCTATGTTTATATGCATATCGCTTGATTCGAAACATGTTTAAAAGTGCTTGCTGCTTATTGTGCTCTAAAGTTCCAGAATAATTTTCACTGTAAGTAGTCGAAAAACCAATGTGACCATTTAGATCTCCAACAAATGCAAACATATTGTATCCCACGTATTGTCTGTCATCATTACAAACAGGATCGATATTAGTGTGAAACTCAATAGATGGGCCTAAAATGAATCAAATTATTTTGCATTCTTCAATTTTATAATTATTATTATAAATATCTCTAAAGTACCTGTATCATTTTCCATGAATTGCTCTAAAATAATTTTGGGGATCCAATAACCAATATTATTTGCATAGATGACTAAAACAAAAGTAATTATTACCGTAATTAATTATAAACTACTGTTACCTCATTACCTTTACTTTCTGTAATATTTTCTCCATTCAAATTATATGATCCGTCTGTGAGATTTTGCGGAACAATATTTCTAATCCTTTTGTTCTCTGAACCACTTGGTCCAGGTGTTGAGTCAACTTCTGCGATATTTCTTTTTTTACCTTTCTTAGATCTAGAAATTCCTGTCATAAAAATCGTATGAAGCTTTTTATACAAGTAGTTTTTTAAAGAAAAAGGGCTGAGATTTGGTATTTCCTCTCCCGTGATAAGATTTTCAAATTTGGCATAAATAAAATTATTTGATTCTTTTACAACGCTGATTTTTGATATTACATGATTATGTTCTCTCCTTGTTCTAAGTGGTTCAGATAAACTAACATTCTCCGATGAACTTGGTTTTTCCTCCTTGACCTCAACATTTTCCATCTTAATCCAGCTTAAATTTGAAATGTTCGGCTTTTCTTCATGGACTGGTGGAGAATCTTCATCGTCATCTTCTATAGTAATAATATTTTCTCTAGTCCCGTTAAAATTGAAGTTTACATTATTTGAATTTTCTGTTTCTGCTGGAACATCGTCTTCTATAGTAACAATTTCATTATTCCTTTCGAGATTCAAACCATCTAATGTCTCTGTAATATAAAAATGTATCTTTTTAGTTTCTGCATTATCTTAAATAAATTTGTTCCTTACCTTGATAATCAACATAAAAATCTTCTTTCATTAAATAATTAATCCATTTAAAATTACGCTTAATGATCTACAAATAAATTCAATTTTAGAAAACTTGTTTAATGTCCATGGATTTGAAAGTAATCAGTAATGAGGTTGCAATCTTAATAGATCTTAAGAATTTTATTATGAGAAAATATGAATTAGATTATGATCTCACTGAACCAACGTAAACCACCGTTAACAACTAAAATTTAAACTAAATGAGAACAAACGAAGCTGGTATTTCAATGAAAACATCCGACCAGGCGACCAGCGTTTACTCTGTGGCTACTCTTAGGCTGAGTACACAGTAAAAGCAGGGTTCCGATCCAGTGTACATATTTCGATCTTTGCATTGAAATATTTGTCCGATTGCCACCTTTGTTTATATTCGGTTACATTAATTAACTTAGAATATAATGAAGCTGGTAAAGTTTTCGTCTTTTGAGCAAAATTTTAAAAAATAGAACGATATCTGCATACTTACATCTAATCTGTCGGAATATAAACTCGATCTTCGATTTTCGAAGATACTATCTCTGCGTAACTACAAATAAAAATGCAATACATAATTCAGTTTTGTGATTAGGTATCACGTCGTTACGCCTAAAACACTTACGACTAGTCAGTACGCCTAAGTCTTTACACCTAAAGAACTTTACGACTACGTTTTTTTACGCCTAAAACCATGTACGCCTAAAACTTTTACACCTAAGTAATTTACGCCTAAACCTTTACACCTAAAAGATTTTACGACTAAGACATCAACGCCTAATGCATTTACGCCTAAACCAGGAGAAATTGGTAGGTCATTTAAAGTTGCCTCGTAACAGTTCCAGAGGTTGATGGATCCAACCTTGGGATCTTTACGAGTTCCATTGTTACGAAGCCGGCCAATCCAATTATCCTCGAAATATTCAAGGAGAGGCTCAAGCGAATCTTCATTATCAACATAAAATGGAGATACTATCAGTTCTTCGAACGATATGACAACATCATTGGTTGGAACGAAAGCAAGTGCAGCCAACTTTCTCACAAGAAGAGCAAAGTCAGAGTTCTTCACATCTGCGTAATTTTGCCTTAAGTCATTAATATATGCAATTTTTCGCCACAAGCATTGACTAAAGTGGAAAAAGCAGCCCTTGTTCTCCGAATCTGGAAATACAACATGTCCGAACGCGTTGATCTGCGCCTTCTCTAAGTCGGTCATAATTGAGGTTGGGGCAAGATTTGGCATAATATTCTTAAGGGCTTGAAAAACTTGAATGTACGTCTGCTGGTGTTTGTTCGGAAGGAGACAATATACTTCGGGCCGACACATGAAGTCTTTTGGGACCCTCGGGTTATATTTTTTGCACATAACTGTTATTTTGAGAAACTTAGGCGTAAATGCATTAAGCGTTGATGTCTTAGTCGTAAAATCTTTTAGGTGTAGAGGTTTAGGCGTAAAATACTTAGGTGTAAAAGTTTTAGGCGTACATGATGTTAGGCGTAAAAACCTTAGTCGTAAAATTCTTTAGGCGTACTGACTTAGTCGTAAGCATTTTTAGGCGTAAAGTTTTAGGCGTAAAGACGTGGAACCACATAATTCAGTTTTGTTGATTAAGATTGTACTCTAATAGAGCTAACTTTGCAGTATTTATTTAACATTTATGTTTTTGCACAAATGAAAACATAATAAATTTTTATGTGTTATTTTATTTAAAATTTTGTTTTCTAAATAAATTCTGCGAAATTAGGGATACTGCAAATAAGACAAGTCTGTCCTATAGATTTTGGCACTTACAGCTTTTCGTGCTAATAAAGCATCATGTTTATCTTTGATTCTAATCCGTTTTCGGAAATCAGCCAAGAACTACAAATAAAAATAAAATATTAATATTCTTATTAAATAATATAATAATTAATATTCTTTTTGCTAATCACAGTCGAACTAGTTTCATGTACTTACGTCAATACATGAGCCGAAAGTATCTCCAATATCTTCATATATTATGGGATATTGCTGTGAATTATTCGAGCTATTCAACTCAGAACCAAATATCTACTCAATAAAATTAACTGATTAGTTCGTATGTATATAAATTACCAAATAAAAATAATATCATTACATTGAAGTGTTTTTTTTTATAATTAATTTAATTTTGTGGAATTTTTGCGGGTTTGATTTGTGGATTACAGCGTCCTTAATAAAATAAGAATATTTATAACTTTTTTTCATCAATTTTCAATATTATGTCTCCCTAAAAGCACCTTCGTATTTGTCATGATTCTATAAATATTTTGACGATGTTGACTGCCCATGGATGGACATATTGCGGTATGAAAATAAAAACATTCTAGAACTTTAAGAACTTTTTAGAATGTAGCTAAAATTTGAAACGTATTATGATATTACTATAGCAATTTGTGTGTTAAGGTTTTAAAACCAACTTTTAGAAAATATTTTAGACAATTGTCACAAAAACTACCCTCTGAGATCGCAACCCCTAATGAGAGGGTTAACACAAACAGAGACCAGAGCCTAGAACAATCCGGAGAGGACTTCTCCAGTTTGTTTTGCCACGATGGTAATATACTGACTTACAATTTATGCGGAGGCACGGATCGTGGGTTTTTAAAAATAGACCGGTAGCTTGGGAAAACTAAAAAATGCAAATAGAATCAAATGCTTTAATTGATACACAGAACTTGAGAGATGTATCACAGTTTCAACAATTGCAATGTAGGGTAAGGTGCTCTAAGACTGCGCACCCCTTATATTTCGGCATGGGTGTTTGTTTTCTTGCTAATTTTAATTCCCACACATCACTGCCAATAGCGTGGTTACCCTTAACGATTTTTTTCGTAAAAAAATGGATAATAAACATTTTAGGTAAGTTTTACATTTTACGCTGTTTTGATCTAATAATTCGACATTTTGGAAATTGTGTACGGTCGTTGTTTTTGTGATTATCGCCTGCATATTGCAATATCATGTAAACAAAACTCTTAACGAAGCGTGGATTATTGCTAGGCCAGTCACTAGAGACTTCAAAAATGCAAAGTTCGACAAAAAGTGCCATAGTTTTTAAATTTTGGGGAAACATTGGAAGAGGTAAAAAAATACTAAATCCGAATTTGCACCCCTTTCACCCCCCCCCCCGGAACATTGTTAAATTAACAAATAAACGAAAATATTCAATAACTTCTACAAAAAAATTCACATAGTTATGCAAACTTTAGAGAACATTTTAATAATTATTATACATCTTCTATTAAATTTGCACCCTGCTAGGATGAACGGAACATTGCTAATAATTGTTTATTAACTTTATTTTGATATATCTTTTCCAAAAAAAATGCCAGAGTTATGCAAATTATTGTTTATGCAGCAGAGAAGGGTTACAAACCCGCTTGCAATTTTGCATAAC
This sequence comes from Rhagonycha lutea, assembly GCA_958510855.1. NCBI lineage: Eukaryota > Metazoa > Arthropoda > Insecta > Coleoptera > Cantharidae > Rhagonycha > Rhagonycha lutea. The sequence continues at coordinate 19,107,868 of OY294042.1, forward strand.
TTTTTTTAACCCGGAACATTTTTTTTAGAATTTTTTTATCTGACACGTCGGAAATTTTGACGCTATAAACAATAAGTGAGTCTCCACATAAACGCCATAGTTTTAAAATCTGGTTGCAAATGATTGTTACACAATTATATGTCAAAATCTGAATTTGCACCCTCGTAAATGTACCGGAACCTAATTAAATTACCAATTATTTAATTAAAAGTTAGTTTCGACGTACTGTCGAGCTTCTGTGCTTGTTTTCGCTGGATTTTAAGAAGCTAAATTGACAAGACGTTTGTTGTATTACCATTGCATACAACTGCACATCGCCGTTCGAAGAAATTTCATAAGCCGACTCGAAGGTAGGTACCTAACCGCTGGAATAATACAATAGGTATTATAATAAAACTATTATATTATAAAATGTAAGTTTTGAAAGGTACATGAAAAATTAGGAAAAGTCAGGACCAACGGCGGATCCAATTTTTCATGCCTTATTTTGCTATAATATAATTGCCATTTTTAAGAAATAGTTTTTATTACATAAAAAAAATTGTTTTACATAAAATATTATCTATGATAATTTAGCTTTTTTTCGTGTTTTATGTTTCGGTGACTCATCTGATTCTGAATTGTCAGTTGTATAAGAAGGACCCGGAATGATACTGATTTCTTGATCAAATTGCATTGTAGACCCCTGCGGACCTGCTATCTCCTCGCCCTCCATTTCCTCCATTTCGTTTACTTTGACGGCTTCCAGATCAAAAATAAGATTTGGATCGATGGGATTACCAATAACATCCGATTGTGTTAGGAACTTCGCCAATTCACCATCTTCCTCGTCTTCGTTATCTTCGTCCTCCATCTCCGGAACATTATTGCAAGATTGTCCTTGGCAAGAAAAGCAAATTGATGAACACTTCAATCCAGCTTTTCTACACCCACATTGTTTATCGCACCCTTTCTTGCATTTACACGAAATAAATTTCAACACTTCGGGAGGTGCTGATGGTTCCTTCAACATGTAAATTGGAATTAACCCGTGAAGAGATTGCTTCCAACCCCACTCTACACAGGACTTGTTGTTTCCCAACCACTTCTGAATTTGATGGTAGCATCGCAAGGAATGCTGTCGCGCGGCAGCTTCACACGGAGGTATATTTGCAAGATTAAATTCGCTTTTGGTCATTGATCTTGAGAAGATATTGTACCGCAACGAATTTAACTTATCTTCACATTTACCTCCGTAATTGAGATGGGATAGGAATAGGCCCCCCCTCTTTGAAAAAGTTACTGGATCCGTCCCTGGTCCTGAGTGTGATTGCCTTTACTGCTTTATTCAATAAATGTACACTATTTATATTATTTTTAAAATTTTATATAAAATTATAATTATTGATATAATTACAAAAAAATACTTCTTAAAAATTGCAATTCTAAACAAAGCTTTATTTGTTTTACATATTTATTCGTATTAGGGCCGCTTTTACAATAGTCGGTTAACGCTAACCTAGGGATAAACTTATAACTATTCACCAATCACAGTACAAGCTACTACAAGCTGTACTGTGATTGGTGAATAATCACCACCCTTAACAAATTATAGACATTTATGTAAGACTTTCAGATTAAATATAATTTTTCATGTACAGGGTGGTTCAAATATAATTTTTTCTATTTTGCGTCTAAAATAAAGTCATTTCGATACGCGAATGGGTATCGAAATGGACTCTAGTACGATACGCAATTTTTTGTTTTAAGAGGTTGGTAGCATAAACGTTATTCAAAATAATTTTAATTATTGAAACGCATATCATTTTAAATCACATTTAAAATCTGCAAATTTGTGTTAAACATTTTAATTAACTTTAAATTAAACATAATTATAATAATAAATAAGGAAAATTATTAACGGCAGGTATAATTTCGTTTATTTAAACTTTCGACAATTTGATACAAACTTGAAAAGCTTTTCAAATTTCAATTGTTTGTAAAAATGTCAAAATATTACCAACCAACATTAAATAAAACGAAATTTTTAAATTGGCCATCATTTAATATTGACCTTTTTTTTAAATTTTAAACCATAAAAAATGCAAAATAGAAAAAATTGTATAAAGTACTCGTTTTATAATTGTTTTTATCGCACTTATCCTTTAGAAAACTCCCAGCTACGCTACGCTACGCGGGTCGTTTTCTAAACAGATTTCGTGCGATATAAACATCAATTATAAAACTCGTTCTTTAATATACTATTTCGATATCTCCTAAAGTTACCGATTTCCCCATAAAAAGAATCGAATTTGAGCCACCCTGTACCTTTCAAAACTTACATTTCATAATAATATAATAGTTTTATTATAATAAGTACTACCTATTGTATTATTCCAGCGGTTAGGTACCTACCTTCGAGTCGGCTTATGAAATTTCTTCGAACGGCGATGTGCAGTTGTATGCAATGGTAATACAACAAACGTCTTGTCAATTTAGCTTCTTAAAATCCAGCGAAAACAAGCACAGAAGCTCGACAGTACGTCGAAACTAACTTTTAATTAAATAATTGGTAATTTAATTAGGTTCCGGTACATTTACGAGGGTGCAAATTCAGATTTTGACATATAATTGTGTAACAATCATTTGCAACCAGATTTTAAAACTATGGCGTTTATGTGGAGACTCACTTATTGTTTATAGCGTCAAAATTTCCGCCGTGTCAGATAAAAAAATTCAAAAAAAAATGTTCCGGGTTAAAAAAAGTTATGCAAAATTGCAAGCGGGTTTGTAACCCTTCTCTGCTGCATAAACAATAATTTGCATAACTCTGGCATTTTTTTTGGAAAAGATATATCAAAATAAAGTTAATAAACAATTATTAGCAATGTTCCGTTCATCCTAGCAGGGTGCAAATTTAATAGAAGATGTATAATAATTATTAAAATGTTCTCTAAAGTTTGCATAACTATGTGAATTTTTTTGTAGAAGTTATTGGAAATAAACGTTTTTTTTTAATTTAAGAATGTTCCGGGGGGGTGAAAGGGGTGCAAATTCGGATTTAGTATTTTTTTACTTTCTTCAATGTTTCCCCAAAATTTAAAAACTGTGGCACTTTTTCATACCTTTTTTTACTATAATGACTGGCCTATAAGATTATAACGATTAATTTGGTATATTATTTATTTAAAATGGACACGCCAAATTCTTACATATGGCTTTAAACGTCGCGGGCAACCATCAGTTGCGGCACGCTTGACTTAAATGGGAATGGAAGCTACTGCTTTCACCAAATCTCGATTAAGGAGCTCAATATTTTTATGTGGCCTACCCCAAGGCATGCCTTCAAGTCTGACCATAATTTATGTCCAAAGAATTTAAGTCTGTTCTTCCAAATGGCCTATCTTCTGCCGCAATAAACGCAGGTAAATTGGGTTTTAACTACCTGACCAGGTAATTTCAAACATATGACCGCGTTTTGTGAATTTTGCTAGAAAACATATTTTTTATTTTGGAGTAAGCTTTTGTTGTGAGGTGTAACAACATCATTTAACATCTTTTGGTACACAATGGCAGGTGTTTTAACCCTTTTTTCACAAATAATGAAGGTGAGTTACACCGTCATACGATGATTCTCACCACACCGTCACTATATCAGGATAGTGAACCCTTTGCACCCTTGAAATTTTTTGAAAAGCTTCTTACGAACTCGGACCATACACACGAACATTTTGTTTCTTAAATATTTCTCATAAAGTTAAAATTTTTTCATCTGTAAACTTTCTGCGATGATCGTCATTAGCGTGCTTCTGCAAACGCTATTTTGATCTCACCCTTGTAATTTTTTATAAAGCATCGGTAAGTCCTTGTGCTGTTACAAGAAGATATGCCCCAAGACATACTTCTTTTTAAAATTTCAACTTCTCTGAGCCATCATTTTCTGTTTTTTTAAGGATTTTTAAGAATTTTTTCTTAAACTAATTTGACTACTGTAAGGGTCCTTAAAATTCGTACACCTCCGCTTATATGGTCTAAAATCACTGTTAATAATTGGATATATCGCTCTTTAGCTCGATACACAAATTTTTGTGACATTTTTAGCGGTTTTATTAATTTGAAAATTTCACACTCTGATTTACCACAGCTATTCAACTCTATCATTACAATCCATGTTTACTTAATTATTACAAAATATCAATTATTGTAAGTTTATTTACTAACAAGTGGTGAACCTAAAAATAGCAATTTTGGCTACGCCCACGCTTTAAACCCGATCTTATATTCATGTGACAAAACTTATGGCACGACTAGGTAATGACATAGTATCCATATCAAAATTTTCAATTTTTAGACATTTTACGTTTTGAAAATAAACTGATAAGAACATAAGGTTAAATGTTGATGCTAAAATGACTTTTATCGACAATCTAATTTAGAAATATTTTCATGAAGTCATATATAGAAACAAATTTTTGTATATTTTTGGTATGTTGATCATGAACACAAAACTTTCAAATTAAATTGTCTAATGCAAGTAATAGTTATCATGAACATTTATACATCTTATATACCTAATCGGCTACAATTTAATGATATTATTTGTAACTACGTCTATAATCTCAACGAAAGTTTTCTTATCTCTTTTCAATATCTAGATACAACTATAATGTTACATTATTCTTTCTTCTTCTTCTGTTTTGTAAATCGATACCCTCTAAATACATAACCGAAAATGGCAGACATTTATCCGGTCGGATAAAGGAGTAATTAATGTTTTAAAATCGTAAAAATTTGTATATTGTCGCGAAGAACAAGGGATGGTGAAAAGGTATCATTAGGGATATACGCTACTATACCGAAAGAAAATACAAAAACCTTCTATTGCGGGTGCGTGTCCCCTAATAACAAGCACACACATCTTTTCTTACGATTTTAAAACATTTATTTAACAATGTTCCCGACCAAATTTTCCTCTGAATTTTTTTCTAATTACCTATAAACACTACGTAACCGTTTGGTGAAGTCGGTAGAAGTCTAGCACTTTTATAAGATTCACCCTTTGCCCCCCCCCCTACATTATCCGAAAAGATGAACGTCGACCATTTTCGGTTTTGTATTTAGGGGGTATCGATTTACAAAACAGAAGAAGAAGAAAGAATAATGTAACATTATAGTTGTATCTAGATATTGAAAAGAGATAAGAAAACTTTCGTTGAGATTATAGACGTAGTTACAAATAATATCATTAAATTGTAGCCGATTAGGTATATAAGATGTATAAATGTTCATGATAACTATTACTTGCATTAGACAATTTAATTTGAAAGTTTTGTGTTCATGATCAACATACCAAAACCCGGTTCGATTCCAGGCGAAGTTAGAATCATATTATGGTCGTCTCCCATCGACAGGCAATCTGCCAAGAATAGCCTTTATTAAAGGCTTACCAAACTCCCTTTAGGGTAAAAGGACCGAGAAAGAAAGAATTTGGGGTGTATCTATTTATAAGCCATAAAATTAATTATAATTATTAATTAGGATAATACTACAATGTTTTCACTTACCGAGGCTAGTACCATACAGTTGTTGTGTTCCATTTCTTGTTGAATTCTACAAGGTAATCTTGTAATGTCTACAAATAAAAACAGAACTTGTGTTAAAATATCAAATTGGAAATCCAAAATAGTTTAGATAAGCCAAATTTTCGCGGGCCGCACACGAATGGCCGTCAGCGTTGATTGAAGGAATATTTATAATTATTCTATTCTACCAATCAACGCTAACGTCACTTATAGTACGGGAGGCAGCGTAGTATTTTGGTAACTCATTTGATCCCTCAAAATTTTTGTATTAAATGATAGTTTGAATATATCTAATAAGTAAACCCTACGTCAGCCGTTTGCATCTTGCTGGAATTGGCTACGCCGAAATTGCAAACATGTCGAAAAACGAAAAAAAAAAAATTCATTTGACTCCTTCTGAAAATTTGTAAATCTTTAGTTTAAATAATATTAAACATAAAAATAATCGTCAGCTGCTCCAAAAATGATGGATCATACGTCAGCCACCCCTATTTATAGGGTTGTTCCCGGATAAATTTTTCATAAATTAAGTGGTGATAGAGGACACTTTTCTAAGAAAAAAAGTTAACAAACATTTTTTTCTAAATTCAAACCCTCGAGAGTTATAGGCCTCTTTAAAGCATTTTTTTTAATTTCCACCTTGACGTGGCCATAGCTCCGAAAATAATGATTTTTCAGTAAAAATGGTTTAGTGTTTTTTTAAAGACCGTGAAATAATCTACAAACTAGAGTTAGACCTTTTATTGTCCAAAATCAACGGATTTCGAGTTATGAATTAAAATAAGTTAAAAAATGTTGAAAATTCGAGTTTTTTGTTTTTTGGTTCTTTTCAAAACCCCGTATCTTTTAAACGAAACATTTTACAAAAAATCTGATGCTCCATTTTGGATGAGAAATTTAACGGACTACAACTTTTGCCTAATAAAAATTTTTGAAAAACCAATCCATTTCACAGAAAATCAGGAAATTTCCTATCCAGGAAAGGATAATCAGGTGGATTAGGTATCACCCTAGGTGACACCCCTATACCCAAGGGGGTCTGTAAAAAAACATCTGTAACCATTGATTCGTTAAACAACCAACATCGGTACCAACATTGGTTTGTTTAATCAATCAATGGGCTGTTACCAAATTATTTTTTAATTTTAAAAATTTAAAAAATAATTAATTAGGACACGATACACGTACTACGTCATTCAAAATGTATTAATTTTGTTAAACTATATTTAAAATATGCCTTTACCTGTTAGTCGTACAAAATTTATCCCTATCCTCGAAAGTTTTACGAAATTTTAAAATGGGGTCGTAATAAGAAAGAGTAATATTACAGATTACTATAATAATCTGTGGTAAGGACTGTGACGTTAGAAACTCGTAATTTTCATGAACGATTTTCACATAAAATACAAAATTATTCTAAATAAAAAATAGTGTTAATATAAAATAGTTAGGCTTCTAAAATCATATACATATATGTTGTTTATCAGTTTTTCTTAATATTTTACATAATGCAGAATAAATAAGAAGTGCGTCACAAAATTGTGCTAAAGCGAACTGAAAATCCGACAATTTCTAGTAAAAATGGACTTGGCAACACTAGCTGGTCCTCAATATTATACAAAAAAACCTGAAGAGAATCTTCTTGATGCCATAACGAAAATTTATGTTGAAAAATTTTGTGTCCAAACTATTAGTTTGGCAGATTATTTGTCAGTACGCAAAGCGAAGTGGAATTTTCGTTACATCTGGTAATGTAAATGGAGAAATTTACAGCAATGAATGTATCGCGAATAAATTAAAACCATTCATAAATTCACATGATGGTCCAACATTATTTTACTTAGCCTAAGCTCATTATGCTAAACAAACTTTGGAGCTCTTTAAGAGCACTCCGGATCACGTGACTTTCTCAGTCGAAAGCCAATCAAACGCCTTCCTTTTGATTACGAAAGGAACTTCTGTAGGCTATAAACGCAATTATTTTATGTAAACAATTTGAACTATTATTAATAATATATAGAGACAAACAGTGGATACTCAATACTATTTCGAATAATATTTAAATTCAGTAAAAAAAAATTATTTAATTTTTTTTTCAAATTTTAAGGAGTATCCACAGTTCAAAATATAGGGTTATTCACTTAGAACATAACAATTTTGCATTTTAATATCAACGAGCTCTTAAACTTTTTTTATGATCTGTCAGCGTCAAAACGTCAGTCAAGGTTTACCATTTTATTATGGCGAGGTTCACAAACGAGCAACGTTTGGAAGTTATTAAAAATTACTACGGAAATTCTAAGTCTATAGTTGCAACTTTAAGAGCGCTTACTCCAATTTTCGGTAGTTATAACCGTCCAACCAGACAAGCTGTACGTGCTATAGTGAACAAATTCGAGTCAACATATTCACTATCTAATATTCCGGTGCCATTGAGACCACGTCCATGTCGAAGTATCGAAAATATCACAGCCGTAAGGTCTTCAGTTCAAAATGAGCCAAATCAGTCGATTCCACGCCGTTCACAGGAATTGGGAATGTCTCAGTCTACATTGTGGAATTGTGGCGAATTTTGCATAAAGATCTTAACCTAAACTCTTACAAGATCAAACTAAGCCAAGAACTGAAGCCTTCTGATCATTTGAAGCGCCAAAACTTCTGCGATTGGGCTTTGCAAAAGTTTCAAGAACTTCCGGAATTTCATCGAAAAATTATCTTTAGCGATGAAGTTCATTTTTGGCTTAATGCCTTTGTCAATAAGCAAAATATGCGTTATTGGACAGCAACAAATCCACTCGTGCTTCAAGAGACTCCATTGCATCCACAGAAAGTGACCGTGTGGTGTGGATTTCATGCCGGAGGTGTGATTGGACCGTATTTTTTCGTCGATGAAAATGATCGCCATGTTACGGTTAATGGAGTTCGCTATCGTGCCATGTTGGAAAACTATTTTTAGCCAGAATTGGATGGACTTGACATCAGTGATATGTGGTTCCAACAAGATGGTGCGACATGCCACACAGCTGGTCTAACAATGGATCTGTTGAAAGAAAAATTTGGTAATAGTGTAATCTCGAAAAATGGTCCGGTCAATTGGCCACCTCGCTTTTGCGATTTAACGCCGTTGGATTTTTTTTTATTGGGTCACGTGAAGTCGTTAGTTTATGCCAACAAGCCAACAACATTAGAGGAGCTTTAGGAACAATATCAAACGTGAAATTGACGACATTCCGGCCGATATGTGGTGGAAAATTGGCTTCAAAGAATCGATCGCTGCAAACGTGCTCGTGGTGGTCATATGAACGAGATCGAATTCCATACATAAAATGTAACATGTGTACTACACCTTGAACAAATTTCAGCCCTATATCTAAATTATTATGTGTTTTATTCAAATACAAAATTGTTATGTCCTTACCGAATAACCCATACATTTAAAAATGAAATAGCAAAAGCAAAATTAACTTTTTTTATATAATAATCGAATTAGACGTTCCCTACGTAAACAGAGAAAGTCACGTGATCCGGAGTGCTCTTAAAGCTGAAAATATTGAATTTGTACCTAAAGAGGCTAATCTACCAAGCGTCGCAGAACTTCGCCCAATTCAAAGACATTGGACTCTAATGAAAAAGAACTTAAAAAGGGTTAAAAATCTAAGGACATCGAAATATTCAAGGTAAAGTGGAAAAACCATCCACTAGAGTGACGAATCAGATCGTGCAAAACATAATGGAAGGCATTAACCGAAAAGCACGCTTGACTATCCGAAATCCTAAAACTTGATATTTTTTTATATTTTTTTATAAATTTAAATTGTTTAATATCATTTTAAAACTATTTCCACTAAAATTAATCTTTAAACTTGAAAGTTGTGTTTAATTGAAAATTACGATTTTCTAACGTCACAGTCCTTAATGGGCAATTGTGGATTGCACCGATGGGCAAAGGGTCACATAATCTGACATGTGGATTACACCGGGTTCGGTTAGGGTAAGTATGTGGACTGCACCGATGGTCAGTAAGTAATCTTTTTTAATTCCATTAAAGGATTGAGGTATTTAATTTACTACAGAGGTATGTAAATAATACAGATTGTATTTACATTTGCTGGTTTTCATTGCTTGATAATGTAAAACTTATCGCAATAATTTATGGGAAATCCTCATTTCATCAATGATTTAGGTTTAGGGGACCGCTAAAAGAAGGATCCACTGGTCGAGCTTGGGTTATTGTTAGGAAACGATCTCTTTTTAATGAAAGAAAGTTGAAATAGAGATTCACCGGTAGAGCTTACGTTAGTTAGTTAAAATTTTACGATTTGCTACCATTCTATTAGTCCATAATTTTTTAAATAAATTTTGATTGGCTTGAATTACACATTTGCAAAAATTTTTTTAGAAGACTACGTTTTTGGATTAGGGGTCGTTCATAAATTATTTCACCCAATTTTAAGCATTATTCAACCCTCCCCAACTGCACAAAAACCTAGACCTATCTCCAAATATTACGTTATGCACCCTTCAACCACCCATCTTTCAATATGTTTTATTAAGAGCAATTTTCAGTGGTACCCCCCTATACAGTTTGAATATTTGTGTTTTCTGTCATTTATTTCCAGGACGTTACAAAAATTTAAATAATTGCTAGCATTACAAAATCTTTCAACACTTTTTTATATCTTCTTCTTCTTCTTCTTCGCTTCAAGTATTAGGCAACTTTGCCTGTTACGGAACCCAACGCTTTCTTGGACGACCTATGCTTCTTTTACCTACGCATCTATAATTCATAGCCTTCAGTGGCAATCTATCATTACTCATTCGTTTACTCGTTTATTCGTTTACTCATTACTTTTTTATATAAACATGCTAAAGGAAGTTGATTTATTTATTGGAAAACCATGTTATTCGAAAATTAAAACATTGGAATCTCCCCCCCCCCCTTCCAACCGTAGTTTTCGAATTACACGATGTTCAAATGAGTAAATCAATTTCTTTTAGCGTTTTTACATAAAAAAAAGTTGAAAGATTCTGCAATGCTAGCAATTATTTAAATTTTTGTAACGTCCAGGAAATAAATGATATAAAACACAAATATTCACACTGTACAGGGGGGTACCACTGGACATTGCTCTTAAGAAAAACCCAAGGAACCCTACATATTTTTTATTAGACAAAACAAATATCTACAATCGTTAGTTATGTTCTCAAAATGATTTACTTTTTAAACCAATAACAGCAACCGTTGATTTTGAAGTTGCTATTCATGTAAGCATTAACATGTTTGGGAAAATATTGAACTTATTGGATTCCGATTTCATTTAAGCCAAACGTGGTATAGAAAAATTCAAAAAGTAAGTTTGGTAGCAGAATATTAAGACCATCTTTCCAAAATTGGTCAATGGTTGCTCTTCGCGTTTGATTTGCAATATTTACAACATCCAAACGAAGTTGATTTTGTTAATATCGATAATGCCAGACGATGCACGACTGAACACCTATTCCGATTATATATTTCGAACCTATATTGATGCAGATTCACTTTTACCATCAAAGCTCCGAGCAGCACGCACATCAAGTATATGCCGGAATACGAATGCCTGTGAATCGTTTTATAACGTATTTAGTTATTTTTTTTTAACCCTATCCACCGATTTACACCTTCTTGGAGATATTAAAAATGATGCAAATTAAAATATACCTAAGAATAAGCAGTATTGGCACAGTTAATGCCATCATCCAGAGATCTATGATTTTTCCGAACCGGGGCAAAAATTGACATTATTTGCGTTTAAAGATATCAAAAATCTCACGAAATATAATTTATAATTTGGTGCTCCCTTGAATTGCCTCCCGGGTCAGGTGCCCTGGTTAGGCCCCCCCTAGATCCTGAGCTAAATGCCATTGAAGTTAGTAAACAAGCCAAATTATAACATTTGATCGACTTGTATTCTGACAGAACAATTATCAGGATCCAATTTATAAAAATTCGAATTTCTTTCAATAAATAATAAATTAAAATAAAATTAAATATTTTGGGCATCTATTAGTGCTTTTTTAAGTTTTTCAGTAGTGTTCGGGGCGACTCGACTCCTTGTATACGTATACTTGTATACTTTAAAATTTTTAAAGTTCTAATTATTAATTTCTACAATTATTATTTTATACTTTAAATTTTTCTTCGGTAGCTTCGAGCCCTTTGGGCCCCCAAGACTGACGGGCCGTGTGCATGCGCACACTGGTAATTACGCCGCTGGTTTGGATACAAATAGAAATAAAAATTGCAAAATAAAAAAAACAAACAAAGCACACACAATCTAGAATCTAAACTATTTTAAATAAGCGTACCTCCAGTCTTCCCAGCTAATTCTTGAAATGTCTAGAAAACTATTTGGGCATAAATGAAAATAATAATTGATCAAACATGCACAAACGATTTAGAATATTTTAGAATAAAAATTCTAAATGGGAGGGGGGCAAGCACCTATGTATTTATATCGATGAATTTATAGTATTAAGTCATCTAAGACTTGTCTTTATATTGTATAGCTACAAGTTAATATTATTGTATGCCATTGTTATGTTGTGCACATTACGGCGCTCCCGAAACAAATATTGAGTTTTTGAAATTCAATAAAAATATTATTTTCTTGTTTAGTTGTTATTACCAGTATTATGAAAACTGATATACTATAAATTATAATGGTGCGTTACGCACATAAAACAGTTAGTTATATTAAAATGAATTAGAATAATAACATCTATTTACAACGTTACACAAATTTGTACTACATAAATAAACATTAATTTACATTACATTGTTCTGTTAGTCCGAAACGTTACAGTTCACTTCGTTCAGTACACAGCAGCAATCATGTACGCAGAGCCAGATTGAAATTTTACACATTTATGACATTTCCGATATTATTGATCGCCAGCGTCAGCGCATGGGAGTGTCTAAAATATTACGACGACCAATAGTAAAATGTAGCAAAATCTAATTTTCAATTAACGATTATAATTATACAGCAAATCTGGTTTTGCCTTGTAAAAAAATCAATGTGAAACAAGGAAAGCCGCAAAGACAAGGCTACATTTTCTTTTTCCAAGTTAGTGATGATGTCTGACGACAGATATCCTGTCCATCCTGTACTCTTATATCATGGTCAATAATAATAATCAACCTTGTCAAGATAACGATAAGCACTTATTCTCGTACAAAATTTCATTTTGAACATGAAAAATTGACCCACAAGATAACACAACTATTAAAAATCACTCAACGGGGTCTTATCCATCGCGATTTATATTTAAACAACATTACAAACAAACACAACAAACAATTTTCACAAAATAAAATAACAAATAGCCGTAAATACACTGGAGATTGTATCTTACCATAACTCCAATTTTTAGTTTGAACTTATTCCATGTGGTGGCGTTTTGTTAATGCAAAGGCAGTGTGACATTAGGTTTGATCCAACCAGTCGAGAAACCGTACAGTGTACGGTCATATTCCTGCGCAATACATAAAAAGGCAACGCTTTTTATCTCCTCCTCCTACTCGGTCCTTTTACCCTAAAGAGGGTTTGGTGAACGTTTTAATTTAGGGACGATTTATGTACTTTATATGTTTCGTACTAGGTCCTTTTATCCTAAGACAAAGGCTTCTCGTGGCAAATTACACCCCGGTGGTTTGCCATTGCCTGCCGAGGGGAGACGGCCATAATTTGATTTTTACTTCACCCGGGGTCGAACCGGGTTCTCTGTATTAGCAGTCTAGGCGCTTAATCGCTATGCTAACGACCGTCTCATTATCTTTTTATCTATTGTGTATGATTTTTACCTATTGTCCATAAGCATGACCGTACATTGTACGGTTTCTCGGATTTTGCAATTCATTAACAATTAAAATGAACTAAATAAGAATTGATCAACTTAAAAGAAAAAGATTTAATCATGACCAGAATAAAAACATTTGACATAATTCTTCTTTGGAATCCTTACAAATTAAAAAACAATCTCAAAATTCCTGTAACTTTTAAATTATGAATTTAAAAGACAACTAAGTTTTTGGTCAGTATTTTTATCATTAAATGGTCAGTATTTTTTAAAATAAATGGTCAGTATATAATTATATTTTGGTCAGTATAAATATTTAAGTGTCAGTATTAAGTCGAATTTTGGTCAATATAATTTGTTATTTTGGTCAGTATAATTTGTTAATTTGGTCAGTATTATTTGTTATTTTAGTCAGTATAATACTGTAAGCTGTAAGTTGCTTGTTTGGTTAGTATATTTTATTGCTTAGTTAAGTTTGGTCAGTAGTAACCATTTCTAATATAAAATCAAAAATCCAAATAATTATTATAAAATTTTTATTTAATTAATTTATAAAAATTGAAATACAGAAATATTTTCTTTTTAATGAAATAGGTGTAAATATTGGTGTGCACACATTAATTGGTTAAGGGAAATGAGGACATTTGATAAACAGTTCAGTTTTTGTTTGATAATAATAAATTTGGGTTTTTTGATATGAGCGTTGTAATTAATTAAATAAAGTTTTGTTACATAAAGAATAAATAATGGTTGAAAATTATGTGATATTTTGGCGCAGCAACGTGGGGTCCAGAGTGAAAAACGTGCGGCGGTAATGTGGTAAAAACGTACTCCTTAAAAAGACGAAAAGGAAAATCGTCGAACCTACGACCAAGAGAAAAATAAAAAGGTTTACACGTCAAAATTAAAAATTAGAAGAATATGGATACGAGAAGTAAAAAACATAGTTGGTGAGGGTGACATACCGGAGAAGGAAATGAAAATGAAAGTTCAGGCAGAAAGGGAAAAATATGTTGAGCTTAAACAGCTTTTGATCCAGCTCATGCAAGATAATGCAAATAACTATAGAATGATGTTGGAGGAAAAAATGCGACGAATGAACGAAATGATGGATAAAGGATTTGATCGATGGAATGAAAACATGAATAAAGGATTTGATCGAATTAATGAACAATTAAATGAAAACATAGAGCAAGTGAAAGAGAAGAAGAAAATTAATGAAGAATAAGTATGCTTGAAGAGGCAAGACACTAATAATAAAGTCCTTGAAATGGAAGAAGCGAAAGAAGAAAAATCATCAGAAGAAAATATTCCCGTGGATGTAAACGAGGAAGAGAAGTGTGATGCAAGCAGGATGGAGAAGATAATCCTGATATTATCAAGATAGAAAATGAGGAAAATAAGATGGCGAAGAATAGAATAGAAAAGAAATTTTCACCTTAAAGGAGATCGTGTAGGTGAGCAGAATAAGATAGAAAAGTCGAAAACGAGGTTACGTTAAAGAAGATGAAGTCTATCGGTGAAGATAATATGTTCCACGCAGTAACATGGGGAATGAAGAAAAGGACGAACATGACGAGAAAGAGATACCGCCCAATAAATTGTTTTGGGTTGCTGAAGTGAGGGAGATGTTCAAAAAGATGAAGTTGGGTAAAAATTGGAGAAGAGTGTTTAAAAGAATTTTGGAAAAAGAAGAAGTGGTTAAAAGTGTAGGAAATGTCAACCTATCAAACTGGCAATACTGGCGTGCAAGGTGTAAAGTCGATGAAGACACCATTTCCCAACAATAAGAAGAAAAATAAGGGAAACTTGATTAATAATTTATAATGATGACTGCAAATCTAAAGGAAAACGGTAAATTGATACAATTAGAAATTGAATAAAGATTGGTATGATGGGAGGTGTTAAGAAATATTGAAGAATTATATGAGTGATGAATTGAAGAAGAGTAAAGGTGAACAGCAATTATTGGTACAAGGAAAAGTTAAGGTTTCGTATAGTGAAGAAGTAATGAAGAGTATACGAGATGAAGTGATGAAGTTAAAAAGAAGGATGTGGCTATTTATACATACAGTATGTATACGCAATTGGCTATTTATACATACAGTATGTATTGAAGTGTGAAAAAGTCGATCAAATAAGCAAATAGTAAATTTTGGTTAAATTTAAATTTTGTCGATTTTAGACATTTAATTTTGAAGCAATTTTGAGATGACGGAAGCGATTGTATTGTTACTTCCAACACACAAAACAATACAAACTTGATTTTTCTTAAAGACTGATATTTCTTGAGAATTTGTAGTGTTATCTAAAAAGTGAAAAGTGGTAATTTAAATTTATGGCGGCAAAAGTGGCGCATACTTACAAAATTTGTTTGAAAATTTATTGTTATTATGATGGTAATTTGAACTGTGAAGTCAATTTTGCGGCGAGGCTTTTGTCTTGCGCCGACCGGTTGATGAAGAAGATGCATTTCGTGGGTTTGTGAATATTACCTCGAAATTAAACCCATGAAGACCAATTTTGAGAGTTTTTGTAGTCTCAAAAACCATTATTCCAGTGATAGGAGATAAGCGTGAGTCATTTTTGAAACGTATTATTTTCATAAATCAACATTTACGTGCATTTTGTGGGCGCAAGCAATATTCGACTTTATTGAGGCCATTTTGCTTTTTGGATAATTTCGTATCTGAAATTACATTTAGAAGTTTAATTTTGATGATTTGTGCAATTACACAAATCAAATTTCATTGTACGTACCGAACAAGTAGATGTTCGCTAATTTTGGTGGTTTATAAGAATCACATGTGGAATTTGGAGGTTACGATTTTCCAGCCAGATGTTTATGTTTCCGATTTAATTATGAAGTTGGAAAGATTTGTTTAAGCCGACAATCGAGGTTTGAATACTACACTGGACGATTTTTACACGTTCACTTTACTGTTTGTTTGGATAAACGAAGAATTTTCTGGATCGACGCAGATGTTGTTTCGCTACCGTTTACCAACTGGACACCGATTAAGAAGTGAATGTTAAGCGGTGACGTATGGTTTGATGTACAGAGTGCTTCGTAATAAGTATCAACTACGAAATTTTATGAGTAAGAAATTGAACATTATTTTATAAAAACACCATTGTTGTAAAATTTTCTTTATTAATATTACACAATTTCACATTTATGGAACATCCAATAAAAGTATAGCTGAAGTGTTGCACATAAATGATACGGTTTATTGGATGTTTCTACACATTTACACACCTGTTTGAGTATCGCTTGACGATTGTGTCAGGGGCGTCCAAAATTGCTTCGTATTTGCTTTTGGGTCATTTGAATAAATTGCTTTATGATTTATTGTGCTTATTAATTTGCTTTAATCTTGCCGATACCTACAACCTGCAGATATTGTGGCCTCGAATATGTAAACCTGACGTAAAGCTAGCCGGACCTCTTTTGTTGAAGTGTACACATTAGGCGAGGTTTCACCGCTGACTATAATTAGGGGTGTTATTGAGCCGTGCAACACGACAGTATATTCAATTGGCTATTTATACATACAGTATGTATATGCAATTGGCTATTTATACATACAGTATCATGTACAGTATGTATAAGCAATTGCCTATTTATACATACAGTATGTATACGCAATTGGCTATTCATACATACTGACTGTATGCGCTATGATTAAAATTGAAATTTGCCTATAACTAATACACTATATTTTTATTAAAAAAAGTATAGTTTTATTTGTTAAAGTTCATTTACAATGTTGTTCAATAAAGTAATCAATTTAAACTACCAATAAAGTAAAATAAATATATTATTTTTGATTTTGTATTTTACTTTTTGTTATCCGATAGGGAAAAATTTAATGCGGCACTGACGATAATTAAAAATATGTAGAGGAATTAAAAGTAATAGAAAATAATGTAAGAAACAGAATTTTTCTTTTTGAACATGAGAGCAGTGGAGTTAGTACAATTGAGCCATCAGAAGAAACTGAAGAACAGATTCGGTTCAATTCAATCAAATGAAAACTTGTAATTCAAAACTAATATTAAATCCAAAACACATCCGAAGAGAAAGACTAAGCCCACTTTCTATAAAAAAAAAGTAATATACAAAATCAAAAATAATATATTTATTTTACTGTATTGGTAGTTTAAATTGATTACTTTATTGAACAACATTGTAAATGAACTTTAATAAATAAAACTATAATTATTTATATAGTGTAGTTATTGTCAGTGCCGTATTAAATTTTTCCCTATCCGATAATATTTTGTTGGGACAATAAAAATCATCAGCCAAAGTTACATCTTCAATAAGATCATCTATGTCTCATTTACATCATCTGTATCCATACTTATTAGTGCATTTTCAATTGAAAAAATAATGTCCAAATTATTATTATGTTCTTATCATAAAGAATATGACGACATTGTGCACTAAAATAATTCCAAAATAAACCGATGTAGGTACATATTATAAAATTTTGATATTTTGCTATCAAGATTTTCCTCAATGCTTTTATTTTTAATTCTCATTTTGGACTCTAAAGTTATAAATACTTTTAATTGTCTCTGAAATAATTTTATTCCCGTCTCTGTGAGGGCTTCAGAACATCCTTCCAGTATCTTTTTTATCTCGATATCACTATCCATAATTTTAAAAAACTTTTTTTTAATTTTTTGCTAATTTGTTATTTATTCTTGAATCAATACCAAACTATATTCTTCTTCTTCTTTCTAGAAGTAATTCTCTAGAGAATTCTTTTCTAGTAGGCCAAGGCCTGTTATTTCCCAACACATGCGTCATTTCCTTGGCAGTGTTAGAAACTTTGAGCATATAAATATTTTACATCCATCAGGTAGCTTGCTAGACTTGCCTTCAGATGTGCCTGTATCCTGGCTTATTATGTTAATGGTAGCAATTCACTAACCCAGGGGACCACCGGCTTAACGTTCCTTCCGAAGCACGAAGACTAGTCATAAGAAAGTTTGACTCTCCCCGGATTTGAACCTGGTGCCCCATATTCGCATCCAACTGCGTTAGCTGCAAGGCAATGACCGTCTCTAATAATTAATAATTTATAATAATAATTTATGAATTAAGGAAATAAAATTAATACATATTGTATATTTTAAGCTCATTATTACGTAAATTCTGATGAAGAGTGCATCACGCATTTGAAAGCTTAAAATATCCTTCCTTCTCAATCCTTTTACCCTAAAGATGGTGTGGAGAGCCTTTTAACAAAGGCTTCTCATGGCAGATTACACCCCGGTGGTTTGCCATTTCCTGCCGAGGGGAGAGACGGCCAGAATAAAGTTCTTACTTTACTGGGATTCGATCCGAGTATTTAGCGTTCATAGTCAATTCTCGTGACCGCTAAGCTCCGACCGCCTCTCTTAAAATATACAATATTAATTTTATTTTCTTAATTCGTAAATTATTAAAATATCCTTACTAATCAAATATTTTCACTTCAATTTCAATTCTTAAATTTATTCCTTCCACAGTCCTGAGGATGGTTTTCTAGTAAATAGAACCGAAACGTCGACTGACAAATTATTTGTTTTATTTGGGCGTCTCAAATATCCCGATAATCGTTGTTATCTATAAATATTTTCACTATACGGTATTATAAAAGCACTTTCTATTTATCAACTTTAGCTTCTTCGACCTCCGTTAAAAGCTTATCTCATCGTTTGTTATGACATTCTAATAGTTTTCTTTCCTTTTTACTCATAGAAACTCGAGAAAACATACTTTCCATTTATTTCCTGACAAATCTTTCAGTTTCATTTGGTCACTAATCGGGAATGGTTGCATAAATTCCCCTGATAATTTATTTGTTGTGGCACCCTGGTTAGTAAACCTCAGTCTCAGCGCCCATAGTGATTGTTTAGACTTGGATTCTCAGCAAGAGTGGTGTTGGAGTCAGGATGAGTGAACTACACGAGTTTTCAAAGCTGACTTAAATTGCTTAAATGTATTCAGAAAAATATAGAGAAAGAATTAAACCCATAAAAATCTGCAAGCTCTGGCATGCTTTTGATGAGTCACATCAGCTGTGTTTCCTTCCGGATGATTAATAATTTTTATATTATTTGATACTTCCGCACTTGGTGCAAAATTCTTTGAATGACTTATATTCAGGTTCTTGTAAGTTTACATTAATTTGACCTACATTATATTACATTGTAACAATTATTTTCTAATTTACACGAGATTCTACGCTAACTTTCAGTACTACAGATGACAGATGGCGTTTGGAAATTAAACGTCAAATTTATTTGAAGTCCCACTTATACGATAACAATTTATATCCAACTATTTAGCAGGAGGATAAACTGACTGACTTTGGTGATCCTCGCCCATGGTGGTATTAACAGTAAAATTACCAACTAAATAATTTTCAGACCTAACAGGTCAGAAGGGTGACCCGCTAGTAATGGTGGCAGATCAATAGGCGCTGAGCTTGTGTCAAGTTCAACTCAAAAACGAATAATCGTAGAAAGTTGAAATTTTCAGAATATATGTAGAATATGATTTTTAACCCCCGACCCAAAAAGAGGGGAGTTATAAGTTTAACGTGTGTGTGTGTGTGTGTGTGTGTGTGTGTGTGTGCGCTCTTTGTTTGAGGACACGTATCTCCCAAACGGATTCACCAATTTGGCTAATTTTTTTTTTAAATGTTCTCCATAGTCCAAGGATGGTTCTTACGGAGAGAAAAATTAAAAAAGTTGGCCGGAAAATTAGAAAAAAGAAAGAATATAATTTTTTATACCCCACATAAACGAGGAATTCCCAGTAAGCCGCATCTAGTGCGCATGCACTACATTCATTATTTGACATTTACATTTAAAATTTAAAGTTTAAACCACTTCAAACCATTATTTTATATACAGGGTGGAGTAAAAATTAATATATTATATTGAACATCAAAAATAAAAATTATTTACATAATAGGTGGGAGTAATATATAAACTTTAAAAAGCACTAAATAAAAATTAAATTACAAATTTAAAAAAACCCCCAACCCAAAAAAACTCTAAAAAGTAAAATAATAATTAAATCGATCTAACCGTCGCGTCGTCGTGTCGGGGGCCGTTAAGCAAATATTAACAATACCAAATCGTTCTGTGCAAACCCCTTGGGCCCCCCGACACGACGACGCGACGGTTAGATCGATTTAATTATTATTTTACTTTTTAGAGTTTTTTTGGGTTGGGGGTTTTTTTAAATTTGTAATTTAATACTTAACGTAAGCTATTTTTTATTTCAAAAAAATTAATATAAAAAAAATTTTCTTTCGGTTTTCCATAAAATACACTTTTGATCTAAATATAAAATAGCTTACGTTAAGTAAACTCATCTGTTACGTATATTCTGAAAATTTCAACTTTCTACGATTATTCGTTTTTGAGTTGAACTTGACACTAGAATTGAAGCAATTTACTTGAAATTTCAAATTGGTGCCATGGCATTAACCAATCAGAGGTAAACGTGCAGTTCAAGCATTTTCAAAAAGAGGTCGGCACTAAAATTTTAAGCAAAGACACAAACCATATTATTTTCTATTGTATTGGCAGGTATTGGTAAAATCCTTAGACCATATATACCTATAGACCTATATTGCTATCCAAGAGTGAGCCAAACATAACTCAGGCCACTCAGGCAACACACTGAGTATGTGAAGTCAAGGAGCGGGGTAAATGTACGTAAAGCATAGGCTTAAATGAAGAAAACCGTTTATTTTAATTCACAGAAAACTTAAATCTGGATGTTTGAAGAGTATTTGATTAAGAAACACAACTTTCATACTTTAAGAATATTTGTTAAACAAAATCTGAATATAAATCCGTGTATTTCGTTTATAATCTTAATTTTTTAAAGACCGCTCAATTCCATTTACTATTTTCTAAATTCAAAAATAAAGCTCAAATCAATTTGTGGTACACATTTATTATTAAGAAAAATAAATTGATTTATTCAATACTTAAAAAAATTATTTTCTATTTTTAATTATTGACCAGAAAACAAAATTGTTTTATGTACCTACCTAATTTATTTCTTAATTTATTTGAATGTTTGTTCATGCATTCACCTAGATGATACAAGTACTTAATATAATTTTACAATATTTAACAGAAATAATTAATTTTCAATTAAATTTATTGTCGCTTAATATTGTCCAAGTGCAAAACACATTTGCTGAAATTGTGAAAGTGCGGCTTCATTGAAAGAATAAAGTAATAATTGTAAAACCTCAATAAAAGTAGGAAACTTACAATAATCCAACCGCATTTGGTCACATTTTAGCGACTTTTTGCAGTTAGGTATATTTTTTCATAACAATTAATTAACAACAATTAATTAACCAACAAATTAAAACAAAAAAATTTAATGGTTAAATTGCAAATAAATGTTCTAAGCAGTGTTCGTGGTACAATTTTCAACGACTACAAAGAACACATGTATGACCAGGATATTGAAAATAACCATATTATAAATTTAATTAAAATTATTACTTTTAATTATTGTAGAATTAGATTATATCATCTAGGTGAATGCATGAACAAACATTCAAACCAGTTAAGAAATAAATTAAATAAAACAATTTTGTTTTCTGGTCAATAATTAAAAATATAAAATAATTATTTTGCATTAGTAACAAAATTGTTTCATTTAATTTATTTCTTAACATCTTAACTTAATGTTTGTTTACTTAGAACCTAGATGATATATTACTACTTAATCTAATTTTCCAATAATTAAAATTAATAGTAATTTTTAATTAAATTTATAGGTAATTGTTTATTTTGGATGTGTCATTTATTTTTCTTAATAATAAATGTGTACCACAAATTGATTTTAGTTTTATTTTTGAATTTAGGAAATAGTAAATGGAATTGAGCGGTCTTTAAAAAATTAAGATTATAAACGAAATACACGGATTTATATTCAGATTTTGTTTAACAAATATTCTTAAAGTATGAAAGTTGTGATTTTCTTAATCAAATACTCTTCAAACATCCACATTTAAGTTTTCTGTGAATTAAAATAAACGGTTTTCTTCATTTAAGCCTATGCTTTACGTACATTTACCCCGCTCCTTGACGTCACATGCTCAGTGTGTTGCCTAAGTGCGATTTGCCTCAGTTTCTTTTAAAGAAGAGATAGCAAACGGCGGGTCTATAGGTATATATGGTTTAAGGTAAAATCAAATAACGTAAAATCTTAGGGTAAAATATGAAGTGGTCATTTAAGTTACCGCGTAGAGCTACCGTAAATTATAAGCTGTCCTCTACCTGATTACAATGCTTTATTTAATTTTGTATTTATTGTATTTATACATTGTAAATTATATCAGTGCAAACGTGCAAAAAATATTTATTATATTTGCACATAAATTCTAAATTTGATTTTGTAGCGAAGTGACAATGGTCAACAAAAATTTTTCTTTGGTAGTACATGTTTTAATAATAGCGGAGTTCAAAAAATAATCATGATTATCAATAATTTGCGAACCATGCCATAAATTAAAAAAATCATTTCAATGCACTACGACCCAGGGCCAGGGGCGGATCCAGCAACTTTTTTAAAGGGGGGCGATTCCATAGATTGAAAAGAAAAATACAAAAACTGATAACCCCCTCTATATTTTTACCAGTTATTTTAGTTTTTATGTTTTATAACTAAATTTTATAAATATGTTGAATTATTAATAAATTACAAATTAAGGAATAATTATAATGTTATATTTGAGCTTTCGATCTTGCATTAAGACCTTCGTCAGAAAATTACAAATAATAAGTGGGTAAACATGGAAACATATATATGTACATTGTATTGTCATTTGACCGGTAACTAGATAAAATCCAATAACAGTGAGTTAGGAAAAACCTGGATTGTGTTCCACCAAAAAAGGAAAACCTAGCCCCAATACGTAAAAGGTTTTACACAAGTAAGTGGCTGTATATAGTACTTAAGCCCTCTATATCAGTTTGACGGTTCATAGTGTTTTTGGTCTTCTTTATGCAAATCATCTCATGTAGTAAACGATCTTTGTAATTGCTAACCGATTTAATAATTTTTGTGTTCATAAAATTAGCATCGTGCCCGTCAATAAGAATATGTTTAGCAATGGCAGTACTTTCTGGTTTATTACATCTGATGTTAGAGATGTGTCCACTAATTCTTTTCTTAAGCCATTGGTTAGTTTGTCCAACATACACTAAGTTACAAGTGGTACAATCTACTTGGTATATTAGGTCGGATTTCTTTTCCGTTGGGATTGGGTCTTTAAGTTTAGTATATAGCATGCCGACGTTGTTTGGGGATCGGAAAGCCATGTTTAATGTTGAATGGTTTGTTCTTGAATGATTGCTTTAGAAAAAGAAGAACTTTGGAATTTTTAATTTAGAAATTAATATAAGGAAAAGTTTGGACAAGGTCGTTGGATTGTGACGGCATTGGAGTTAAGTCGGATGTGTTGAACTTATCAATCGATGATTTGTAAGAATTAGGGCCAGTTCTACAAAGCAAGTATAAACTAAGAATAAGCTATACTGAGAATAAGTTTCTCTTTTCTCTCTCTAAATTGCGTTCTACGCTTGCGTAGAACGAAATCTGTGTGACTTATTCTCAGTATAGCTTATTCGTAATTTATACTTGCTTTGTAGAACTGGCCCTTAATACAACAATAATTTTATTTATAAATTCGTATAAAAAATTTTCAAGGTCCATTTTTAATATTTCAATACCTATTATTAGGTTGAGTCATAAATAATATGTTTCGTCTTACTAATATCAATTTTAATTTTCAATAAATGATAATAATAGTCCATACCTTAGTCAATTCACTATACCGGGTGACCGGCCGTCGCCGTCAATGTGAACATAGGAAATTAAAATGGGATATTAATTTTTCTTTAAATTCTGCTACCCATCATTACGAATAAGAATGAAAATGGCATCAATTTGAAGAGATTTTTCCGCTTCTAAAAATACCTAACACTTGATATTTTGTTCTTTAGTTACTATGAAAAACTTAGTACTAATAAAATGTAAAATGACGTATTTAAAAAAATTTTAGTTGCTTTATTTGAATTTTATTGCAATTGTTTTTGCTTGAAAACCAATAATTTCCAACAAGTTAAGAATAACTTGTGTTTGCGTTCATTGTTAAACAAATTTTAGAAGTATTTATGTCTAAAAAACACGGGAAAATTCATTGTACAGTTAACGTCGAGCTAAATTCACATTTTAAACGTATTTCTGGCTTAAATTTGCAGCAAAAAGAGGGAGATGCACTCCTTGCTAGTAGCACAATTTGCCGAGTTGGAACACCCCAGGGGGATGTTTTTAATGAGTTTAGTGTTGCTAAAAAATGGCTCTATAGCGTGCGGAGCGCAGCGTAGCGTTCATTTATAGGCGCACCTCTAATTATTATTAATTCTTTCATTTACAGTAGAGTCGCGATACCGTGAACACCATTTATACTGTGAACCTCCCACTAACGTGAACATGTATTTATACATGCTTTCCATATACTGTGACCAACTACACCACCCGATAACGTGAACAAGTTTATTATTCGGCGCTACTAGACAACATATAATCAAATTAGCATTGTCGAGTATGTCCACAGAATTCAGACAATGTTTCTTTGCCTATTCAGTTTTTGCACAATAAAATAAGTATTTCCTAACTTTTAACTTAACATTTATTTTAATGCAATCTTGTATTGCAGACATTGATGCGTGCATATTACGGGTCGTTTGAGACCAGTATTCCAGCTGTTGGGTAATGTTTTTGAGTTCCTGTGTAAAACATCTGAGATAAAGGGTTACTCTTATGCGCAAACGACTACGCAGTTTTGATGCGCAGGTGGTACGATAACATCCGCCTCCATTCGGTTAGCGATGCATTTGGGTGTTAATTACAACATAACCTCGAGCTAACAATCATTGTTGTTTTGGGCAACGATTTGGATGACGAATTATTTAGTATTGGAGTTCATTATCATTATTAATTCTACCTCTTTCACGGTGCAGCCAACATCAGATCTACAAACAGCGTTTTTGTGTTCGCGGAAGTCGACCAAGTGTCTCCGTGTAGAATTAACAAGTATTCCAGCTTTTCACCTTTAGAGTCACACGTTAGAAAGTGATTGGAAGTTAGCACCCGTCACCATTTATTTGTAAGCTTATACAAGCTTGAGGTAAGCAATTTATCTTTTCCAATTCGTGTGAACCAACGTGTTATGTTTGATATTGGGTACTTGTTTAAGTTTTTATTGTGACCGTATTTTCATTTGCTACTGTGCATTGTTTAGCACAATTATTTTGCAATTCAATTATTGGAATGGTGATAGCATCTCTCAAATTTTTCAATTCAAGCACTTTATTGCCATTTGCGGTTTTTTTAGTTTCCCAAGCTACCATTTTTTTCAGAACCTATGACTTAGCCTTTGCACAAATCGAGAGCTAGCCTATGAACATCGTTGCTAAACAAACTGCAGAGGTTATCTCAGGATTGTGGCGGACTCTGATCTTTGTTTGGATCAACACTTCCATTAGGGGTTGCTACTCATAGGATAGTTTTCGTTTCAATAGTACATAATTCTGTCTGTATATGCAAGTATAATTACAAATATAAACCTTTTTATAATACCTTCATTAATGTGAAAAAATCACAATACCCTCTGAGTGAGGCCGAACGCCGAACAATTGCTTCAACCAAACACTAATTATATTTACAATGACTTCTTGCCATTTACCAAGTTCCTTTTAGATACTTTTTAAGTCGAATTTGCTGATTTTGATGTGAAAATTTTGTTGGTAAGGTCTAGATCCTGGTCTTCATTAGAGAATTGTTTCGATCCAAACACAAATGTAAATACAAGCTTGTTGACTTTCCCCAACTTTTCCAAGTGGAGGCATATTATAGCAAAATGTGACCTGCGTACCTTATTTGTAATTCCAAATAAGGAATTCTACCAACTCAAAAAAAGCGAAAACTCCCTTTATGGTCACTCGGTAGCTGTTCAATGCATTATAAGTACATCAAGGTAAGAACATCAGTACTAGGCTGAATCTAATGCAGAAATCAAGGCAAGTTCTTACGCTTAAGTCCTCTTCCTCTGTCAAGGACAAGGATGAATTAAAGGAGCATGTTGAGACCTCAACAGCTATGATAGATCAGCATAGTTATGGTAAATCTAGACCTTAGCAAAACATCATTAATTGTCAAAACAGAGGAAGAGGTTCCTTATAAAATTTATTAATTAGGCATCATGGGGGATGTCCGCTTATCGAGATTGAACGAGAGGGAGATCGCCCTCAACGACTGAAGGACAAGCTGAATGGTGTCACTAAAAACTTACAGTTGACAGATTTCAGAAAAAGGATCAGAGTACAGAACAAAGGCATGATCCATTTATGAATCAAGGACAGCATCTTAAGTGCGGTTGGGAAAGGAGGAAATTTATTTATCGGTTCTCTGAGAACCACGTAAGAGGGCATCTAGATGGCAAAAATTGATCTAGACTTGAGGAGCGAGGATGCTCTATTAATCACACTGAGGCTTAAAATTGGTTTAGCTAAAGCGTGTAGAACGATTAAAATTATCACATTCAAAGGTTACAAGGCATGGTAGTGTAATGGCTTGGATATGTCATTAAAGTGCCGAAGGTATTGCAAAGTGAGTTACATGAGAACACCTGCATTAGGGTGCCATACTGCGCATTGTGTGGTTTAGAAGGCCACAGTCTTGGAAGCTAGAGCTGTCGCGCTAAACACAGCAAGTCTGGAGAATAATCAATAAAGGTTATGTCTATGGCAGGCAACAAGTCCCTTAAGGGTGACCAATATCAAAAACCAAACAAAATTTTAATGGCAGAGGCTAAGGTAGCAGATACCAAGGAAATCTCTCAAGAAGCAGTTAAGAATCAAATTATTTAATGGTGCTAGAACAGCGGTCCCAGAAGCATCTAAGTTTTTAGTTGACTCCGAAATTGGAGGAAAACCCAACCGTTACAGTAATGTCGCAAGGCGGTTTCCCTACGGTTAGTGGGTGCTGCGGGGGAGGTTTTAGTCTATGGGGAATGACACCACTGTCACGAAAATTTTTGCAATTTATTGCAAAATATCCTGCTCTTATTAGTTTTCAAATAATAATTAAAATTCCTAATCTAAAGTTGAATGAAATTGCAAAGCTCCTACTCGTTAATTAAAAGTTGATAGATATTGCTTATCATGTCAAATTTTGCGAGTGCGAAATTTAATTAAAAGAAAAATTTGAAATAAACCAATGAACATTTTTTATAATCTTTTATTTATTTAATGTAAAATAAATCAACATTTGTGCATTTTAAAAGTTAAAAACATGAATATGAAAACATAAGGAGAAAAATATTAATTTTGATACCATGAAAGAAAATTTGTTTAGGTCTCTAAATTTTGTGTTCGTACATTAAATATCAATTATAAATGAATTGTGATTCTAATTTAAATGTAATATAGTAAAAGCTATCAGGCAAAATTTTAGACAGACAATCGTTGAAAGATAATAAACAGTATTGAAAACAGCCCTCATTGCATAGCTTTTAAAATTATTTTCAACTATTGTTGCTGTCTAACCTTTTTAACACAGCCTATATGAAGCCATCATTTTAAAGTACCTTCCAGCATTAAATTCATTTTTATCTGGAATATCACTAATGGTTGCTAAATTGAGCAGATTTTTTTACCACATTATGATAAAATAATTTACTAAGGTACATTTCTAATATTTCTTAGGTAACTAGGTAACAGTTACAAAGATTTGTCTATGTGTAATGTGCTACTTCTTTAACCAATTCATCATTAAATGAAAGGTATAAAACATGGGATGCCAGAAATGTGCAGTACAATTCATTTTACACATCTAACAGCGTTGTTTACATCGTTGCAGTAATTTCCCTACTATATACACTCAACTATATTTAAAGTGTAGTTTGCTTATAATAAATAACACAAGTACAAGGCTTGATAATCTAGGTTTTAAACATATACAACTAGAAGACACTGTGTTTGGTACTGCAGTAGGAGTGCCAAATCTACTATTTGCTCTAATAACTTGAGATTTCCACTTAATTGTAACTTGGGGTAGTGTTCTACTTACTGTTCTTAATCTGAAACAAAAAACAATAAATAAAAGTGTAGGTACAGTTTATATTTTGAAGTTATTAATTTCTATAATCCATTATAAAAGAAAATTAATTTGAAAATATTTTCAAGACGTGTTATTAATTGAATAGTTAATTATTATGAAGCACAGAGTAGGAGCCAAATACCGCTTTTTGTGTTCTCTTCATATGCAATTTTGGTGTCCCTGAATATTCTCCACTGTTTACTAGCCAGCCACAATATTGTAAATTGTAGGTTACGAACCCTTGTCAATTACATAAAATTTTATGTTGTTCTTGAGGCTAAATATTTTTAGAAAAAACTATCGAACCTTTAGACAATGTTTTAAACAAGGACGAAACTTAGTTCTAGAAAACTTAGTATAATAAATTAATGTTTCAAAATTTGAATTTAAAAAATTCCAAATTCTTAAAACGTTTTTAGTTGACCTTCTACAGACCAAAAGGATCGACGTATTTTTGGGAAATTGGTGAGGAAAATTGTATTTTTATAAAACCAGTACGAGTCGGAAGATATCAGTTTCACAACTAGAATCGTGAATGAGATTGAAACATGTAATCCGGTAAGATCTTCTTTGATTTTATAATTATTCTTGCTAATTATTTATTTTAAATGAACGTCAAATCCTGAAGATGGTCCTGTTTGTTGCTGCTTTGTTATAATGATTTATAAGAAGTAAAATTTAAATCTACCTGTAGTGTAGATTATTCAAGACCTAATTCTCAACTATAAACTTAGGAAACTTTGCAAGTAAATTTAATTTGTGTAAATCCTTCAAGCTCAATCCAAAACTAATATTGTTTTAGTTTTCTCATCTTTGTTCATCTGAATAAATTTTGGCATTTAGGTTTTGAGATCGATTTGCCATATAAACTTAAAAAATTTTCACTTCAGTGAGGTATGGTACAAATTTTTCCCTTCGATAAAATGAGACGTCAGTCAGGGTTAGGTTTTGGTTTCATACTCGAAAATATTTGATAACGATTTTAACAGACTAATTGGGAGAGTACTGAAATGTGGAGGTCTAAAATCGAATTGAGGCAAGCACCATCAGTAACAATACAAAACTTACCTAATTATAACTGTATTTAGTTTCCATGGTAATAAATATACTTTGTGAATGTCTCTTGAGCAGAATGTGTGAAGAAGTTCACCTAGATGATGGTCTTTAGAACTAACAGAATATTGGTGTATACTAATATTCCAGGCAGTGCACGGACCTAAAAAGTGAATTTTAAAGTTTGTTAACACAAAATTGTAGTAAAATTATGAAAATATACTAACGGTTTTGTTTAGAAGATATATCCAATTCCAGTTGTCTTTCGACATTCGAATGAAGAGTCCAAGTGCAATTTTGGTAGTAAAAATTATTTAAATTATCTGGTGGTGTAATGTTTTTTAAAGTAATTTCTCCTGAATGTAGCGTGTAAATTTGATCGAAACATATACTATCCGTATTAAAAGAATATGAAGCAGAAAAGCTAAATCCTTTATTGCTCCATATGTAATGTGCCACAGAATATACGACGGTTAAGGAATTCCAAGATCGTACGCTGATAGGAAACCACTCCGATCTAAAAGCACTGCATAAACAAGCAATGGTCCAACCTTCTTCATTGACTAGCATTAGATGATCGACTTTCTTTAAATCCACTTTTGCTACACAGATGCATCCATTATCTCCACATTGTGTCACACAAGCTGGCGATTGAGCCATTCGTTCAATTCCTAATACTTTAACTGTTATGCTTTGGTTATCAACTGGTACAAATTGTTGATGACATGTTAATGGGCCATCGACATTCCAATAAAGTTGTTGCGAACCAGGGTTATCTATGGTACCAGATAGTGGGCTATTAATACCATTATACTTAACATCACATAATCCAGTTGGTTGCATGGTTCCACTTATTTGTTCTAAAAAGAAATTGTTTATAAATAATATAATTCGAAAATGCTATCTACCATCATGAAAGAAAAATGATCCAGATAAAAATTCGGCATCGTTTGTTGATAATGGAGCAATTGGACGTCGAAATAAAATAACCATTATGTTACTGGTAGATAAAAACTTCTTTAAATACAAACTTTGACCATCGGAGTCATGTATTTGTTTAATCAAAGGACTACATAATTTGTCAATTGGGCCTTTTGTATCTTCCATGAAACCATCAAATATTTCAATAACTGATCGGCATCCAGAAGCTTTCAAGCGATAGTTAAAAAATGAGATATGTATCACATCGGTGGAATGACCTTTAAAAATTATACGACAAGTTGGAAACCATTCATATTCTCGTGTGTCAAAATGTCCTGATCTAGTATTGTTACCAGATATTATAATTTCACATCCAAATATATCAGGAGCTGGTGTAGTGGTAAAATTTACTGCAATTACAGTGATTACAATAATTTATTACTTCTTACAGAAATAATTACATTTTTGATGTGAAATTCCTACATTGTTTGTTGTATGGAGATAGTGCGTTAGAGAAGATTCCGTGGTACTTCCCTTTTCATAAAATTCTAAAGTTGCTAAAAATCCATTATGATTATATGGTGGTGTTTGAGAACCAGAACTAAATTCTAATAACAATTTGGGTCCTGGATAATCTAAAGTTTTCTTCTGATTAGCACACAATGTGATAAGATGAGGATTGCTAGTTGTTGAACCATGGTATATTGTGACGTAATCAGTCGTGCAATGACTACAGAAAGAGTATAGAATATTAGTTTTATATTGTGCACATTGTTATTTGATATTACTTTTGGGGTAGCAGAAGAGAATTGAAGATAATTCGAACTCTTGTCCGATCACTACTGGTAGTAATGTGATATTTACACTGACGATTTGGAGGATATAATCCTGGATAGTTTGGACTAGCTAATACACACACTCCAGATTTAATGCAAGAAATATCTTGGTACAACCAATCACAATCTGAAATTAAAAAATGAAAAGTTATTAGCTATACCACTTTTATTTTAATTTACATGCAATATCGGTGAAATCCAAAAAAACTATCATTGAAATGAAGGTAATTTAATACACTTCCATATAAAATCTATCAAATGGTGAAATCAGTTTTAAGAGAAATAGCTTTTTACGTTTAAAAATCTATTTAAAAGCATTAAAACCTTTTTTTTGCTCATTATTAATCAATTTCAAGCAAATCGAATAAAAGTTCAAGCAAAAGCGGTTAATTAAAACTCAAATATTAAATAAACTTAAATGTACAACAATTTTTATCATGCTTTCTAGTCAGACTAAAGGCGACTAAAGGTAAAACTTTTTATGGATGCTGATAATTTTTAGTAAATGAACAAAATTCTCGGAATGAACAAAATTAGATTTAACTGGTTTTGCTGGTTACTTTTTCTATAATTGAGTCTTCAATGTGCTGTAAAATAAATCTATAGATTTTCTTTAAGCACTATTGATAAGGTCCATTAATGAAAAAGTAAATTCAATTTTATAGTTTATTTAATTTAAATTCGTTACTGATGAAATGACCAATATTTTATTGTACGTGTTTCTTTTAACTATCTACGAAGGTACAAATTACATTAGAGTAATTCAAACAACACATCAAAAAAATTTATAAAATCTAATTTTACTACTTGCTAACCTTTCAAGTAATTGTAAAGTAGGTTTAGGTTCTTTAATTATTATATAAAATTTGTACAATGGGTACTCCTAAAATAGCAAACTCATTTAATTTGTTTTCATTTTAGACACTTGTAACATCGAGTTTTCAATTATTGTGCTTATGGGTATGCAGAAATTTTGCAAGGTTGAGGTAGTGTCATACATTTTATTTTGTTTAATGTTTTCCTGAACTTTTCTAGTAGCAATGTATTGCATTTTTCAATGATCTATGTAGGCGTTCTATCATTCCTTTACATGCCGGGTGGTAAGGAGAGCTTCCACTGCGTTTAAAACCAAATAAAATTGAAAATTGCCTGAATAAAACACATTCAAATTGAGACCTTGATCAGTGGTTGTTTTTAAAAAAACTCCGAATTTAGCAATTCAACCGGAAAGCAAATTTTAGGAAGCAGTTGCATCGGGAATGGGAATAATTTCCTATCATCTTGTAAAACTATCGATACATGTTAAAACATAATTGAAACCTTGACAGAAGGTAAACGGCCAACTAAATCCATGTGTACGTGTGAAAAACGTTCAGATGAAGGCAGCAATGATTGAAGTGGAGAATGTACGTATTTAGTTATTTAAGCTTTTTGACACTCCTTATTCATTGATGGCCAAATGTAACGTCTTTGAATTAATTTGAATGTTCTTATTCTCTAGGAATATTTGCAGATGTATCGCAATATAAAGTTTTATTGGAATCTTGAATTGAAAGTGTTTGTAAATTAATGCTAGGAAGTGATTGAAGAGTTTTTAGATCTGAGTCGTTAATTTTATCATGAGTTAAAGATTCGAAGTCAATTGCTGAAAGAAAAAGAAATACTATTTATGTCGTTGACCCAACGATATTCAATAATTTGTTACCATAAGTATCAATTTTGGATCCATGTGCTTCAAATAATTTAATAGTCGATGGAACTGGTTAAGGTAATCCAAATTGAATAGGTTTAAAATGCTTGATGAGCATTATCATGTGAAAATACTGCACCCATAACTTCGCAGGGGGCTCCTTAGTTTCAAGCGCGCACAAGGCTTCTCTGGATTTCACAGCAATACCTTTCAGACAATCATTTCGGTACAGGCTGTGATTATCGCGGGTCGATCTTCATCGTTTATAACATGAGCAAGAGTGTAAAGTTCATCATTAGTAAGCTCAATCGTTTCAATTTGATGAATGGAATCATCAATTTGATGAAGTAGTACATCATATTAATGAATTGTTCATCATATTAATGCAACTATTCATCTTATTTAGAAATGCAATGATCAAGTTGATGAAGTAGTATATCATATTAACGCCAACTTTTCATCATATTTGTGAATAAGTTTATCACACTTATGTATACAATCATCAATATGATGATGCAGTACATCATATTAATGAAACTGTATCTTATTTAGGAATTCAATCAAGTTGATGAAGAAGTACTTCATATTAATGCTGTTAGTTATTCATCAGTTGTTCATCATATTTATAAACACGTTCAACCTTACGCTGAACAATTGATGAACATTTGTTCATCATATTGATGAAAAACCCATCAATATCCAGCCGATGAAGAAGTTTATCATAATGATGTACAAGTGTTCATCAATTGTTCATCAATATGATGAACTTATGAAAAAACCATCAATATCCAGCCGATGAACAATTTATTGATGAACACTTGTTCATCAGGGATACGGACAACTCGGCACCGGACAACTCGGCACCGGGAAAACTCGGCACCGGCTTAACTCGGCACCGGGGAAACTTGGCACCAGTTGAAAAACTTTAAAAAAATTAAAATATAAAAAAATGTATGAGGATCATTATTAAAAGTTAGATCCCGGTCGAGACTAGGTTAGTGTTAGGAAACGACTTTTTTTTAAAGAGATGGTCATTAAAAGGTAGATTAATTACTACTTAAAAATATTTGCATGTGTGACATAATATGGTCCGGTACCGAAAAAAAAAGCGAGATTCACCCCATTCCCAGTACTAGCCCAATTTGCCGAGTTGGAAGGCCCTAAGGAGATGTTTTTAATGAGTTTAGTGCTGCAAAAATGGCTCTGGAGCAGACTCGGTACCATCACAACTTGGCACCAGTTGAAAAACTTTAAAAAAATTAAAATATAAAAAAATTTATTATATTAAAGAAATTATATATCTTTTTGTACATATTAGTCCATTACATAATTATGAGATAAACCACGCAAATACTCTAACATATTCACTTGCTCATAATGTGTTACTTTATAAAGGATACGGTCATCTGCATCCTCGTAGCGTTTGCGTTTTTGCGGTCCTTCATAACCTGCGACAAAACGCTCGTAATCGGCATCAAATGTCCTTTGTATCTTTATTAGATTACTAAGAAATTTCAATAGATGTGGATGTGCGACCCCATATCCCTGTTGCAGCTATTTATGGCAAGCTTCGGCGAAGTTATTCCTTCTATCAGACCC
This sequence comes from Rhagonycha lutea, assembly GCA_958510855.1. NCBI lineage: Eukaryota > Metazoa > Arthropoda > Insecta > Coleoptera > Cantharidae > Rhagonycha > Rhagonycha lutea. Next base: position 19,142,572 of record OY294042.1, read on the forward strand.
AACCAAAGTACGATGATGTACCGACCGCACATCGTAGGGAAACATAGGTGGGGCACTTGCACCGTTATTTCTTATTCTACCAACATAAGTATTAGTAAACCAACTCATGATTGGTTCTAATTCTGGTGGCAGATAATCTTCGAGAACGTTAAGCGCGTTTTCATTATCATCTTTCGGAACCAACGCTACCGAAGTTATCATACGTGACTTTGCGACGGAAATGGTCTTAAAAATCCGAGGTGCCGAGTCGCCGGTGCCGAGTTTTCCCGGTGCCGAGTTGTCCGGTGTCGAGTTGTCCGGTGCCGAGTTGTCCGGTGCCGAGTTTTCCCGGTGTAGAGTTTTCCCGGTGCCGAGTTGTCCGGTGCCGAGCTGTCCGGTGCCGAGTTTTCCTGTACCGTGTTCATCATTATGATGAACTTCTTCATCGGCTGGATATTGATGGGTTTTTCATCAATATGATAAACATGTTCATCACTCTGACACCACTGTTTTTTTCAATGTACTTGACCGAATTTAAAAATGTTGGTACTTATTGGATGCAGAATTTGATGCTCTGCAACTTTTACTTTATGAGTTTTTCTCTTAGAGTACTAATTTCCAAGTTCCAGACTCGTATCTAGTACTTTATCTCAGGTTTTTGACCGTGGTTTTCGTCCATAAAACTTAACCTAATTATTAAGTTCTGGTACTCATTTAACGCAAAATTAATAGTCTTTAATTTGTTATACTATAGCATTATTAATAGGATATATCACCATCGTTTAGGAGTTATAGGCAAAAAAGCAAATAAGTTCTAAAATTTGGAGGTTTTTTTGGAGGCCAAAAGTTCTCAAGGTTGCCCGTGTTAGGATTTTTTTTTCATGTTGGCACCCATATATACAAGTAAAGAAAATGAAATCTTCTACACCACCTATTGTAACAAACCCCTAATTTGATGCTATAATTACTGGACTATTCTAAAAATATCTGCTAAACAGGCAAGATGATTTAACGGTTGATCACTTATTGAAAATATGGCTTGTGCCTGTTGTGGTAGACGTTGTAAAATAAGAATTGTAATGCAGAGCCTGCAATATTGCCACCTGCAAATTCACGCATTTGGCGCAGTAAATGAGTGGCTTCTAGTTACCCAAAGTTAGGGATGTTTACAATTCAGTTGCGACTCCACAGACTCTCAGAATCCTCTGGACTCTTGGACTCTAATAATTTAATTTTTAACATTTAATACATGTTAGATTTGGAGGGTTGAGTATTATATCTGATACCTGACCGCATTCCAAACTATAATTTTTCTTATTACCCATATGCTTATTTACATTAACTGTGGAATCACAGTTTTTAAAACAGAAAATTAATACAGTTGTAGCTGACGTTTTTAATTTAAATTCAATTAAATGGTCAACTAAATAAACTTTAAAACATTTTTCCAGGCAGCTGATGTCAGGTATAAAACCGAATAAATGGAGAAAACGCCAGATGAGTGAATCGTTTACTACTGGAAACTGTGAAAAGCTTTTAATTCGAAAATGTCATTAATTGAAAATTAATTTAAGTTATTTTACTTATAAAAGTTATTTGGAAGTCTATACAAACAGAAAACAAGGGGCTTTTATTAAATGAAGTTACACTTTTGGAGAAGACCTTTTAGGAAAACATTTAAATTGGTTAGTTGTTAACTCGTGATAATAAATTAAATTGTATTTTTAAATAATTTTATGAGTTATAATTAAAGCCAGAGTAATACATAATGTATCATAATTTAATTTAATTATAACTCGTAAAATTATTTAAAAATACCATTTAATTCATTATGTTTAAGGAATACAGGGTATGGCAGATTAACTGATACATTTTAAAAAGGCTATAAAAATCTAACAAAACGGAATAATTCCAAATTATTTACATATTTCGGTTAAGAGTACTTTATATTTTCACATTTAATCTTAAAAGTTCAAATCGCTACTCCTTTGCTTTCACAATCTCCTTCATTCTTCCAAACAAAAATGACACGCGGCACGCTCGGTCTCCTCCGGTATTTGATCTTATATCGTGATCAGCCGACGCTTGAATGAATCCAAATTAAATCCTTTCGTACTCCCAATCATGCTCAACATGTATTCCCATATGGAAAAGTCCAAGGAATTCAAGTCGGGTGAAGATGATGGCTATTCTTTCCAAGGGATGAAATCATTCAAAATGTTCAGAAACCAATCCTCAGTGCATGCGTTGGTGCATGTAGCTTTGTGAGATGGGGCACTGCATACTGAAAGCAATAATAATCATTTCCATACAAACTACGAGCATATAAAAGCAAATGATCCTTCAGTACGTGTTGAATGTATTATTTTTTATTGATCTTAACGCCTCAATCAATGGAGAGCAGTGGTAACTTGCCTTCGGGAGATATTGCATCCCAAACCATGACAGCAGATACATTTTGAAAATGTTGTACTGCTAGTTTGTCGATAGGAATATCCCTTAATGGATCACCATAGACGAGATCATTCTGTTAATTGTAAGTGTCTTGTAGTAGTAACATCTTGCCGTCAGAAAATATGATATCGTTGCCTGCGTGCCAAACGAGCATTTTACAACTACCTCTTGCTTAGCGTTCATCGCTGTTAAAAATTTACTATCAATGTTATCACATTGACGTCTTGCATATTTACGACGCACTAAATACTCAATTTAAAAAAAAATAGTAGGCGACGAAAAATCGTGTTAAAACCTGTTTTATAAACACCCAAAGAAGTGTATCACTTAATGTGCCATACCCTGTACATCGTACAAAACGATCTAAAGTTTCTTAGAGATAACAGCACAGGGGTACGAATGGTAACTACGAACGTTACTTTATTGTAACTTTTATAATAGTTTATGTTTCCTTGTGACTTTGAAAACAAATCTTGACGGAAACTATGATTTCGGATGGAGCTGACTTTGTACATCAAACTCGTTTCGGTGGCACTGGTTTTGTTTTGAATGAACCAATCATTCTCACTAAGGAACGCTCGGCTTATGACGCACGTTTGGAACTTGAGTTATGCGTGTGCAGAATTTTAAATACTATCTATCTTTAATATATTATTTACTACCAATTCAAATGCACACATTGTGTTTTAATTGGTTATCAAATAAAGTCGTACACTCATGTTTGAGTCATCACTGTCAATGTCATTGATATAGGATAGAGATTAATAGTTACAGGCGATCTGTAAGTGAGTGGCAATTATTATGTAAATTATAGATGAGCAAATTTCTTTCTGAATTCTACGACGAATAATAAAAACAGTTCTCTCATCAGTAAATTATCTATTCATTCTCTCTCTGCTGATAGCATTATTTTTTATGTTAAATTGGACAAATTTAATATTGGAAAGCTTTTTATTTAACATTTTTCATTGTTCTGTTTTCATGTATCTCGTGAGATAATAATAATATTTTGTTTGAGTTCATTATGTTATTTAATGTCTCTGTTATTAAAATTGAAAGCATTAAATTGTGCATCACTGAACTTGTGAACGAGAGTTCTATTAATAATTAATTTTAACTTTATACAGGATGTTAAATTGAAAATTTATTTATTAATTTTCTAACGCACTTTTTCCATTACTTGTTACATGTAAAGCATAATCGTAAGTTTTGAGCTACTTACATACGATAACCTAGCGTCGCGACTGTAGTGCGAAAAGCACAAAGTTTAGTTGCCTTAAGATCAACGGAAACCGACGCAATGAACATTTAATTAAATATTTTGCTTTTTAATTCAATACTTCAAATTCAATATATCAATTTAGGGTTCATAGAAAATTGTTACTGATGTCAAAATTAATACTGTTGAGAATCATCAAGCATGAAAGCGCTTATCAGAATTTACAAAAGTACTATGGCTTTTTTAAACAAATATTTATGCTTCTTTATTTTATTGTAATTTTATTCACCGTATAGCTCACTATATCCTTTTTTCAAACTGCATAAAAATCTAATAGAGGAGGTTGGTATAGCAGATCGATACTAAATGCACATATTAGTCAAAATAAAAAAAAACCGCATATCTGATTACCCTACAGTTATTGGATTTATCGTAAATATTACTGAAATAATATCCTTGCACTCTGCATTGGAAAGCAGAGCGTTTTATTTTTACTGTAATAAATTTAGCATAAAACAAACAAGGTAAGTGGAAAATGCAACGTTTGCACGTAATTAAAATCTTACAAATCACCAAATAAATTTATTGAAAAGGAATCGCTTAAAATGGTATCATACATCTCACCAACTTCCTAATTAACAAACGCGTGATAAAGGGCGGTGAAAAAACAATTTATGCTATTTTATTTACTTCTTCGTACAAATACATTTAATATACGTGAAACACTAACAAAAACGCAACATAAAATCAACATCGAAATGTCCCTCAACCAATTAGTTTAATTTACTACAATAACAGATTAAATTAACGTTAAAAACCTAAAAGCATTGCTGCTGCAAAATATACGACGTGACGGTTATATTACATACCTTTCCAATTGAACTAAACATGCTTTTTTTTATAATGTATTCAAAATTAATTAAAAATAGTTGGCATATTTTTAATTGAAAACATTCAAACGAAAGAATTTGTTAAAAAATTAATTGTTTTTAATGAAATATTTTTGAAAACGTATTGGCTTGTCTGTCTTTATATTTTCAACAAAAAGTTAAAGGAATTAATTATTAATTAGTTGACATTCTATTTGAATACTACAATAGAATATTGTGGTGTAGAAATAAATAATAATACGTTAGGAATCGGTCCAGTAGTCGAATTGTAGCAGTTTGGAGTGTGTTAAGAGTCTGGAAGGATCTGGAATAGCGTCATCGACTGTAGAAGTGTCCGGTTGATGTACGAAGGTGAGGAATAGAACAAGCGTACAGGGCCGTAAGTTCTTTTCTAAGTAACTTATGCAACGACTAGCTGGATACCCGACTTCGCCCGGGGTTTTACATACAATAAAATACTTCTTCGCGTGCATATAGGGTGTCCCAGTAACACCGCCTATTTTGACATTTGAAAAAAACGTCGTGTTTATTTGAAAAGTTCAAATTTTTTTATTGCAATAAAGAGTGTAGACATGGAGGTTATGTATAGAACACAATATCTGATAAATGGTCGCCTCGTGTCTGAGGCACTCGTCAGTTCTTTTGGTGAAATTTTTGATGATATTTTGGCATAGTTCCGGCTCAATTTCATCAATGGCGCGTCGAATCTTGTCTTTCAGTTCATAAATTGTTCTTGGATTAATGGCATACACCTTTCCTTTCAAAAAAACCCAAAGAAATAAATCCAAGGGCGTCAAATTCACATCGCCGCGGCGCGAGATAACTCTCCTTTCAAATTTCGTCTTTAAGAATTTCATCTTTTCGTTCACTGTGTGCCAGGTTGCGCCATCCTGCTGAAACCACATATCTTCGAGATCTATTGAAGCAATTTTAGGCCAGAAAAAGTGATGCTTATCATTTTACGTCTCAATTGTTGCTGAGGACGATGGCAAATTGAGGCGGAAGGATTCTGGTCAAAACTCTCACTAATTGTTGCAATGATTTCATTACAACGAGCTGCACGAACACGGACAGGTTTCTTTTGGGTTTGAATTGACCCAATTGCCTCAAATTTTTCTATTAATCGGACCACTGTACGGCAAGAGGGTGCGTTATGGTGACCGAAAAATCAACAACATTTTCGAATCGTCTCTGCAAAAATTTCACTATTTCTGTAGTGGATTTTCACAATTTCTATGCGTTGTGCATCCGTATAATTTTCCATAACTAAACCTCAATGTTCACACATAACACCTATCAAAAAACAGCACTCTACGACTGATATTTAAAAAATGACGCTAAATTCAAAATAGGCGGTGTTACTGGGACACCCTATAGAAAGAATTTGTGTTAATGAATTACTAATTAATTTTTCTTAATTAAGTAATAATCTGATAGTAAATAACATTCCTCGTTTTCCCGTCGTTTGCAAGTACGTAAAAAATTTTCCACTTCCAATAATTCTAGACATTGACACATAACTGACCATGACTAAAGCAGTCCGATCTCAAATCAATCCCAGCAAACTTAAGCGATTGGCCGTGTGCTTTGTTTATAAACATAGCAAAAGCAAGTCGTATGGGGTATTATAGTCTTTTAAGTATTCTTTTTTTGTGCAACGCGAGCGTTTATGTAACGGATCAGAGCTTGCTTATGGGTCCGTTCAAGATCCAACTAATGATTTTTCCCTCAAACGTATCGCTGCAAGGCTGATACAGAAAGACCTGAATTTCATTCAAAACATGAACCGCGTTGAAGTCGCGAAAAACAGGATTTTAGATATTGAATCCGACCCTACGTTCATCAAACGTATCATTACTGGAGACGAGACGTGGGTTTATGAGCATGACACGCAATCCAGACATCAATCGAATGCATGGTGTATACCAAATGAGCCAAGACCTAAAACAACTACGTCGTTTGCAGTCGAAAAAGAAATGGAAAAAGAAATATCTGTGATTATTTGACCAAGAACAGAACGAATACCATCCAACAGCCATCAAAGTTGCCTGATTTGGCCCCCTGCGAGTTCTTGTTGTTCAATAGACTCATAAAACCGCTCTGTGAAACGCGTTCTAATAGCCGAGAAGAGATAATAGAAAATTCGAAGACGGCTCTGATGGTGATACCGAAAACAGAATATAAAAAATGTTTCGAGTATTGAATCAACAGCTGGCATAAGTGCGTTACAGTCGCTGGAAAGTACTTGAAAGGGGACAATATCGACTTTGATGAATAAACTTGTAATTTTTATTTTATGAATATATTCCTGAAACTTTTTGATCATTTGTTTTATATTTCTTTTCTTAAAATCAAAAGTCTAACAGAATGAAGGCCGTTTTCTGGTTTAAAAGCATAAATTATGGGCGATTTGTCGAGCTCAATAAAAACAAATCAAAAAACATTTTTACCATTCATTTTTTTTTCAATTCGTGTGTAATGCGATCATACTATCTTGTGACCTGATATGAAAGACCACCAATTCGAATTCAAAAATCAATTCTCTAGAGAATTCTCATCTAGTTTAGTCATTAAGGAGTATTATTTCCCAATATCTGCATCGTTTCCTTGGTAAATTACTATGAGCATATAAATATTTTAAAATTGGTTTATTATTAATTCGTGAAAATATATGTTTTATTTTATTTTTATTTATTATTAAATATAAAACATAATATATAAATATTTTACATTAGGTAGCTTGCTAGGCTGGACTTCAGATGTGCCTGTACCTTTGTTTTTTATGTTAATGATGGCAATTCATAAACCCAAGAGGACTTATGGCTTAACGTGCATTCCGAAACACGGAGCTAGTCATAAGAAAGTTCTCTTTTTGCAAGTACTTTTCATAAATCTAATTTTAAGTAGAGAAAATATCTATTGCATGATATTTTCCCAGCTTTTTATGATAGCACACCTTGTATATTCCAGTTATTTGTTCCATTCTTATATAATATTTATTCTTACTTTAAACTTTGTAGCATTTCAAATGCTATTATTTTTGCTTGGTAGTTTTCTTTAATAAATTCTATATTTATTAACAGCGATTGGAAATCACATTTTCATTTTTAACATCTAACGACAAGTGAAAATATTTTGGCTCAAATCTATGCATCACCCTGTGTGTGTTTCAAACATGCGCAAACGGTTTTAATTTTCAAAAATGTATCAAATGTCATTCTTTCGCTAATTTTTATGAAAGATGGAAGTTTCACCTATTTGTGCTGTGTAATCTTTCTTCTTTTATCTTTTCTTTTTATCTGAACTTTGTTCTTTGAATAACACCAACTCTAGTTTACTTCTGCTTTTTTTCAGAAGGTTTATTGTCTTAGTTAGTGGCCAATTGATCACCTGAGCCACAACGGAAGAACCCACGAATCACGTCCGCGCGACCCAAGCTCTGGCACTGGACGGGGGTGTAATCCCTTAGCTGGCCTGTCTACCATTCCAGCGTAGACCAGCGAGGTAAGTGGCCCAAATTAGAGCAATTTGCGTTACACTTTCTAGTACGGTCTGTTGGCCGTAAGTTATATTGTTTCTTTCAGGACTTTCTCGATTTTGTAAGACCCAGTGTAGCTATAACATAATTGAAATTGTAGTAAGTTTATTAGCGTCGGAGGTCAGATTGGTGGTATATTTCGGCGTCTTCAGTGCTTTGACCCCTCATTTATTTCAACACCTACCCAATGGTGAGTATTTTGAACTTCTCGTATTCCCCTTGTTTTGTTCCACAACCCACCCCATTCGCGACTAATGGCAGGCAACTTAATATCTACGGGGAAAGGGAAGTCGTAACACATTATTTTATTACAAAAATACTTGCCATATTTTGTTACATTAATCTCATCCAGTTTGCCATATTTGTACTAGAAGGTGTTAGTGTTTTTAACAATACCATTATTTACGAACCGAATCACTAATTCAAATGGGTCAATTAAATAAACTCACGAGCGGTTATAGAAAATGCGCAAATATTTTTATAGTAAATATATTCAAAACTATTTTTCATTCTGTTCATATACTTTTTGGTTCACTGAAGCGAGAACCCTATTTTAGTCAGTTTAAAACAAAGCACACCGCATATGCTAAACAGACGGCTTTCTTCAAGATCCAACAGACAAATCTAAAATTTTAATTTGAAAATTCTTTTTGAAAGAAACTGCTATAAAATAAAATAGTTTTGGTTGTAAATTAATTAGGATAAACTTGAAAGAGTGAATTTATTAACCAGAAAACTTGAGAAAATAATTTAAAACAATAAAGCCAAGTTCAAAATATCAAAGTTGCAATAACCTACTAAAGTTGATATAGTACATAGAAGTTAAATATAAAATGATGAAAATTCTTACAATTGTAGTTGAATGTAATATACCAAATTTAAAGTCACATTTATCGCTTGTTAAAAATAGTATCCACTGATGGTGAAAATGTAAAATTCGATACCCTCCATCATAAATAATTAATAGAGTGCTCCCAAATAGAGTTTATGTTACTTTACCCATATAATAATAAATAATATTGACTTCAGTGCAGGATTTTTATTAATTTAAAGTAATAAGTAATTAAATTTTATTATGAAGTCCTTTCCCTGCTTTTTCATCTCAAAATATCACTTTCATTATATAAATTTGAATTCGTTTTACCTTAAATATAATATTTCACTTGTTTTACAAAAACAAACTTAAGAAGGTTTAAAGAGCTTATTAAATAAAGCAACATGTTAGTCTGACTCTCAGCAGGATAAAATCACCCTATAAATAACTCGATCAGGATTTTAAAACTTAGAAGTTTCCTTCAATAATAATCAGTTTCCTTGACCTGCATAGCTCATTTATTATAAATTTTCGATGGGTTACTTTCTCTTCCTATCTCCCTAATAACCACGGGATGACATTACCAGAGGTGAAATTACCAGGGACGAAATTACCGGGGACCAAGTCGCCTACTGCCTGATTATGTAATTATTCATAATAATATTTAACATTTTACAAAAGTTAGCTATATCGGAAATTAAATCTAGAACCTCCAGCGCCTCAACTTCCGTAGTACTAGATTATGCATCGTTGTTTTGGTGTTTTGACGAATAAGGTGACCGGCAGCTTAACGAGTAATTAATAAAATATATAACGTTTAATGTTTTATTAATTAGAGTAACGATTTAAATCATATGGGTAAAGGGTGGCCCATATGGATTTTACACTTTTTGCAACGATTGTGTGTAAACAATTCATTTGATGTATTGTTTATATTGTGTAAATAAATATTATTACATAAATATATTCTAAGTTGATCATTTAAATAAATCCAATTTACCATCTACAATAGAGTACCATTTAAGATTTTTCATGTATAATATAAGGGAGAAATTTATTTATCAACAACCAATTTCTTAAAACTTCTCTCCTTAACATCTTAAAAGTGTACGCAAACCGAATCTCAATATCTTTTCTATTTATTAGATAAATATTGTTTTATGTTTTGAACTTATTAATTGATTTATAACTTTATTAATCATTTCTTACATAGAAAACTTATTGCTTCATATTAAGAACCTAAAGGGAACCACACACGGACAGGTAACAATAAATTATTGTATTATAAAGATTTGAAAATAATAGATATAGAAATCATGACAGTTGACATTTTGCTCTTCAATTATTGTTAAGAATGTAAAAATTTCTGAATTTCTGAATTAAAATGATTATTTACTAATTTGTTACTATCAAGTTACCATGTATTTACTGATGCACAACTACATTAACAACAAATCAATTGTTTTTATTGCTTTAGTTTGATTTTTTTATATTCAAACAATTAAAATCAATCAAACTCCGACCAAGTATTTTGAAATTTTTACGACCGTGTTTTGCAGCACGAATAATTAAGCATTATCCGTTTCATACGCGACACATCACAAGGGCGGAAAATGAAAAATAAATTCATTAAAAAGTCACTAAAAATAGAACACGCTGTAGATAATATATTCCACTAAACCGTTTTTAAATTTATTGATAAAATGTGGTTCTCGTGGACTTGAAACAAATGTAAATTAAATTAAATCGTACAATGACATTATTACAGAAAATAAAAGCAATAATCTTTAATTACTTTCATAAATCTTTCAGTTTTAAACACTTTTAAGATAAAATTATTTCAGTTTAAATTTCGCAGCTAATACAAATTGCTTCATAATTAACTACGAATTTTAACATTTCATACGCGTATTAATAATAATTTTTAAAAGAATTAGGCAATTAAGAATTTTTGTAGGCAATATTTCTGAGTTACCTATTTTCTGAATTACAGTTTTAAACAAGAACAAAATGCATATTTAACTATAATTATTTATATCCAAAATTTACATGATTTTCTATTTTAAATTTTTTAAAACATGAAATTTATACATTAATAAATCAATAACATAAAATACATAAGTAAGTAATATCATCCATTAAATCGGCTGAAATTAGATCTTTATCAAAGGAATAATTTAATAAAAATTATACCAGAAATGAAATATGTTTTTAATCATAATCATAATCAATTTATTTCTTAACAAAATAAAACATAGCAAGTCAAAATTTAAAAAGGCTCCTAACAAAAGCAAAATACAAAATCAAAATTTCGCGTCATCTCAAAATCATTAAAACACTTAAAACATCACAGATTGTCTTCCAGAAACTCCTCAGGAATTCTCAGGATTGCAAAAACTGGATAAGGTAAATTGCAACAAATTTTTGCATTTGTTAGTTACGTGATTTCTCTTCAAATCATACGGCCCTACATTTCCTTTAAGGCACTTTTGTACTGCTGGCATTTGGTTTGCATTTTAATGCTCGAGATCGACTGGCTAAATTTCCAGAGGCATATTAGCAACCTTAGCAACTAGCAATTAGCTAGGCAATTAGCAACCTTGTCTGAAAGTGCCTGCAGGTTTTTAGTTAGACGAGTTTAGGTTCAACAAAACTGTTTTTTTGTGCCTAGTCGAGTAGACTATCTCAATTCGCTGTCGATTGTAATCGTTTTTGGGCTCCTGTGTCGACATGTTACTCTTTATGCACAAACTACTACACAGTTTTTGGTACACAAGTCGTACAATAGCATTTGACTCCATTCGTTTAGCGACGTTTTTGGGTTGTTAATTTACAACATCACCTCGAGTTAATAACCATTGTTGTTGTTTTGGATGACGATTGGGGATTACTTAGTATTGGAGGTTACTAACATCCTTAATTCATTCTCTCTCACAGTCCAGAAGCCAAGATCAGATCTGCAAGCAACGTTTTGTGTCGCTAGTTTCGATCAAGTTTTAAATTAACAATTGTTCCAGATTTTCATCTTTTGAAGCCACACGTTGTAAAGCGATAGGAAAGAAATGCCTGTCACCATTAAGTTGTAAAGTTCTTTCCAATTCGTTTGACTGACATATTTCTGGCTTTTGTATATCATTTGTTTATAACCCACAGTGGTTACTGTTTTGTTCTGGGTGCTTTTTAACTTGAGATGGGTGTACTTTTAACCGCAACACTTAATTATTCATTTGCCACTGTATGTATATTTTTGCACCTCTCAAATTCTTTTTTCAATTGAAACACTTGATTACTATTTGCATTTTTTTTTAGTTTCCCCAAGGTACCGTTTTGTTTCAGAATCCACGGCTCAACCTTCGCACAAATCGAGAGCCTGCCTATTAACATCGTAGCTAAACAAATTGGAGAGGTCTTCTTCAGATTGCGACAAACTGTAGTGTAGTGATGTGATCGCTGATTGACAGAGGAAAATTTGGGTTCAAACGCGGACTTGCCAGATTTTCTTAGCTAAGCCTTCCAGTTGACATTCACAAGCTGTCGTGAAATCGAACAGACAAAGAAATAAATGCAATGTATTGTCGGATTTTTTAGAGATCAATTAATGAAAGCATGCATTTTATTGCAATTTTTTTATTGTAAAAGGTGGGGAAAGTTTGAATTGATAAGGACTCGCAACGACCAGCAGAGTGGCTAGTTCACAAATGATTGCAAGATTTGTGTGAAAAATATTGAATAATAAAGGTTTGATTTGAAAAGAGTTTTTCTTGGTGCTATATTTCTTTTAATGAAAAAAAAGTGCAGGATAAATTGGCGAAAAAGAATATTTGGGATTGTAAATGAATAAATTATTCGATTCTAAAATAACATTTTGTATATTCACAAGGTCGCATCATAAAGAAGTGTGATAAGTTTCGATTGAGCTGAGTTGGGCTGTGAAGTAGATAGTCCAGCTTTTGGATTAAATTTTTTGCTGGAAAATTTAGGATTTCGGAAAAAAATACTTCAGTGTATATGGGGTCTAATCTTCCCCTAGAGATAGCTATATTCATAACGAATGTCTTAAACCTTTATAAAATAATATATTATTTTACCCTTCTAACAATGATCTTTCAGTTTTCTGCTTTTGTTGTCCATTTATTAAGTTGTACTCAGTTTTGTGACTTCAAATAGCCGTAATATGATGTTGTTGATCCACTTAGATTTCAACGATGTTTTGAGATGAATTCTTCGGATTTGTTTTTCAAATTCCACCTAATTGTGTTTTGGTGTGCGCTATGGCATCCGATGTAATATGGTTTCTTTACAGTATTTGTAATTTTTTACAACCGTAAGAGTCATTCGTCACTAGGTAAAACTTTCCATTTTTGCTTTTATTTCTGGGATACGATTATTCGGTTAAATTATGTTGTCATTCTGTTTTAGGTTTTTATTATGAAAAGTAATAACGTATTTGAAGTCATTCATTTAGTGCAAATATTATATTGGTTACTATAGTTTGTTTTTTTTAAGAAATGAGTAAAAAATTTCTATTCCATGTGGATAACGTGAATGTTAACCAATGAAATTGCTTGAAATTTAATTTCAACCAATTTCATTTCATTTAATCATAATAGTTGATAATATAACATCATAAAATTGAATAAATCAACAAAGTTACTAAAATTTTTTAAAATATAGTAATTTGCTAGAAAGCTCCTCCTGCTCCGTATCATTTATAGACGCACCTCTGATGGATTCCTTCATTTATTACTAACTAATAAAAGTTTACAAACTTAATGAAAGTTTATGACCTATGAAATAGACGCACGCATCTGATTTGTCAGAATCCCCCCTGAGTGAACTGTAGGCCGAACAACCATATTAAGCACGCACTAGTTATCTAGTTTTTATTATAATAGCTAGATAATATTGTCGTAATTTTTTTGAGCCCCAATTGACAATAAGATTGGATGGGGAAAATGTTTGTACAAATTTATAGTTGGTATTGTTAAAATGAGAGATAATAGGGACCCTCACTTTGACCGCCGTGCGGGCAGGTTGCGAATTTTGGTTAATTATATTGAAAAGAGTAAATTTTTGAATAATTGTGAAAGAAAAATAAATACTGTTGATTTGAAAAGTGTTTTTATTTTAGAGATCATTAATTTGAAGAAATTATTATTTGAGATTTGAAAGTGGAATTTGTTGTAAATTATTAGAAGGTCACGCGTAAAGTGGTGATAAAAATTTTTGAACCGACAAGCAAGTCGCGGCGTATGTTCGGAAGATAATTCAGCGGCTCGATTAAATTATTTTTGAAAAGTTTTTGAAGAAAAGTTGGGGGCTGGATTATTTTACGTCAATATATTATCTAGCTAGTTTTTTGTAATTCTTCAGTAAGCCAAACTCAAAATAAATAAACCTATTTTAGAAATAACTTTAATTTTATATAAATTCAGAACCATCGCGTGTTCATCGTGTACATAGTATATTATATAATATTATAAATAATTCTTTTAGATGTTTCCACAAATAAACCCAATATGAATTATCAGATATTATATTATAAGCGCACATAAAGTAATATGTAGAAAAAAATAAGTTTAAATGAATGAAAAACCCTAAAATGTGATTCATGTTCGCTTAATTTTTGAACCTTAGGGAATTAAGTTTAAAATCGAACAATTTACAAAACAATTAATTTGAAACTTGTGGACCGATTTATTTGAAATTTTAAGTGATAAAAGTTTTAGAGACTAATGGTTCTTGAGTTACGTGCCTTCAAGCAGAGGCACCTTAATATAAATAGTGTTTTTGGATAAAAATGTGGTAGACAATTTAGGAAATGACAACTAAAGGTTTTTTTACATTGTTTTCTGTCAAACAATTTTAATGCTCTGATTTAGCTCTATAGAAATAATATATAGTGTGAACAATAGGAATAAATTTGAATAATAAATAAGATTTTCGTTCTTTATAAATAAATAGTAGGTATACTATTATTAGGTTTAAACCATCGTATTTAACTCATTATGAAGAAAGTTTGGTAAGACCGTGTCGAAATAATTATAATATTAGAGCAGCAGTGGGAAAACTAAGAGCTATTGATTTGTTAACAAACATAATGATAATATTTAATTCATAAGTAAATTACAGTAGATTAGAAATTTAGCAGAGATAAGCAAGACTTCCTCCTGGTAGCATCGTAATAGCCGTAAAGTTTAGGAACTCTATTGATTTAACCAAGTACCTACAATCACTTGTTAAATATTTAAAACGAAGGTAAATCTAACTAAAGAAAATTTGTAGCATGCTTTTATTAAATAAGGAAAGTATACTTTTATTTAACTAAAATTATCACAAAATTCTAAGTGCTTGGTTAGCTTACCTGTATTTTGCAATTTCATTCCCCCTTTTGGTTGATAACCAAGACCTTCCGTATTGTTTGTAGGTGTAAAGCTAAAGTAGGCTAAAAATTGTGATCGACGAGTTTTTTCTTCAATTCTGAAAAAGAAAATTAAATTTTTTAGCATTAATAGTTATAATCTACGAAATTGATTACTACTAAATATTTTGAAAATCTATTCTTGCATCACTACTATTATTTTAATTGTATCTTTCTAAATTTGTTATAATTTATTGTTTGTTATAATTGTATAAGTGCGTTGATGGTTAATGCTGTGAACCCGGTTCAGCTAAATGGGTGGCTAACTATGGCAAACTATCAAGGTATAATTTTACAGGATTACAGAATTTTTTTGGACGTTCTTCACATCTAGACGCTACTTTCCATAAATAAAATTGTGCAACATACTATGTAAGTTTTAATCATCATTTAAGAAAATTACATTATACTAACAACGGATCAAATCTATTCTGAATTGGATAAACCGTATTTCCGTGTACATGAAAGGATTCCTCCGCTGTTTTTCCTAAGTTTTATACTATGAACATTCTTTATGCTTTACTTGCCTTTCTGAAATTATTAATTTTTTCAAATTTTAGTTCACCTTTGATATCTTGGGTTTCAAATATGGCAATATATTTAAACGGCATAATACAATCCGACCGCGTCGTCACGACGGCTTTGCCCTGTACTTGATGAATTGAGTAACTTTTGGTTATTGACATTAAAACAATTTATTATACCTTCCAATTTCTGAGTAGTAACAATATTTGTTTAGTTATGTCAAATATATGAACGCTAAAATGAAGAAGATGCTATAAAAATTGATATTATACATAGTCGTGCCATAAGTTCTGTCATAACAATATAAGATCAGGTTTCTCCCTTTTTAAAGCGTGGGCGTAGCCAAAATTTCTATTTTTAGGTTCACCACTTGTTAGTAAATAAACTTACAATAATTGATATTTTGTAATAATCAAGTAAACATGGATTGGGGCGTAAATAAAATAGAATTGTAATGATAGAGTTGAATAGCTGTGGTAAATCAGAGTGTGAAATTTTCAAATTAATAAAACCGCTAAAAATGTCACAAAAATGTGTGTATCGAGCTAAAGAGCGATATATCCAATTATTAACAGTGATTTTAGACCATAAACGCGGAGGTTTACGAATTTTAAGGGCCCTTGCAGTAGTCAAATTAGTTTAAGAAAAAATTCTTAAAAATCCTTAAAAAAACAGAAAATGATGGCTCAGAGAAGTTGAAATTTTAAAAAGAAGTATGTCTTGCGTATTAAAGATGACCTGACACTTGGGGCATATCTTTTTATAACAGAACAAGGACTTGCCGATGCTTTATAAAAAATTACAAGGGTGAGATCAAAATAGCGTTTGCTGAAGCACGCTAATGACGATCATCGCAGAAATTTGTTTACAGATGAAAAAATGTTTACTTTATGAGAAATATTTAAGAAACAAAATGTTCGTATGTATGGTCCGAGTTCGTAAGAAGCTTTTAAAAAAATTTTGAAGGTGCAAAGGGTTCACTACCCTGCTTTAGTGACGTTGTGGTGAGAATCATCGTATGACGGTGTAACTCACCTTCATTATTTGTGAAAAAATGGTTAAAACACCTGCCATTGTATACCAAAAGATGTTAAATGATGTTGTTACACCTCGCAACAAAAGCTTATTCCAAAATAAAAAGTATATTTTCTAGCAAAATTCACAAAACGCGGTCATACGTTTGAAATTACCTGGTCAGGTAGTTAAAACCCAATTTACCTGTGTTTATTGCGGCAGAAGATAGGCCATTTGGAAGAACAGACTTAAATTCTTTGGAATTAAACTATGGTCAGACCCTGGGTCAGACTTGAAGGCATGCCTTGGGGTAGGCCACATAAAAATATTGAGCTCCTTAAGCGAGATTTGGTGAAAGCAGTAGCTTCCATTCCCATTTAAGTCAAGCGTGCCATAACTGATGGTTGCTCGCGACCTTTAAAGCCATATGTAAGAATTTAGCGTGTCCATTTTAAATAAATCATATACCAAATTAATCGTTATAATCTTAGCAATAAAATGGTATTAGAAAAATTGATTTTTTTTATTTTTAAATACCATAAATAATCGTATAACCATGTGACAGAATTTATGGCACGACTAGGTATGCATGCTATTTTTTATATAACCAAGTGTTAATCATTTGGGGTATTTTTGTTTAAATATTGGCAATTCAATAAAACATTTTGAAATGTCAATAATGCAACAGAAAACAATTCCAGTTGAATACTTTTGTACAAATATTAAACATATAAAGGTTTTGTTGACATATTCGTGATATTGTTCGACAAACAATTACAAACTTTTTTCATTTTTTTTTTCAAATTTATTTTTAGTTTTAAAATCCTTTTTGTACACAACAGATCGATGAAACTCTCGTATCTTACCAACAATTAATGTAGAATAACATTCAAAAATGGTAGGGTGTTATTATTAACACAAAGATTGTACAAATTACAGAGCGGCATCATTCTGCCTGGAACATAATGAAAAGTGAAATCTGCAGCCCACAATGGCGCTGCATCACAAAACTTTAACACACAATGAATGTGTTAGTTAATTAATTTTCTGAATAAAGTATGAAAAAATTAATTAATAAATTAATCGCTTCTGTTCATATCACGAGCGTGTAATTATATTTTGTGTTTTTATGTAATATGTATTGATAATTTATTTAGAATTTAAAACAAACAATTAATCATAACGGTATTATACCGTAAAATAAAATTCCGAGTTTATATTTTGTATAATATATTTATTGCATAAAAAAGTATTCTAATAATTTAGCAGCTTAACCTGAAATTTATCCTCACAGAGGACGCTCGCATAATCTCCAATACATCGTATCGTTGGAAAACATCATCAATTGAAGTTATGTTCTGAGGATGATTTCGATTATTTGGATTACAGTCAGTCCATTTAATTTTTTTATATCAATATGGGCTGAAGAGATAAATTTTACCATAATAAGTAGATAATTTAAAAGCTACGCTCCTCCATTAAGGTTACTGCGATTTATATTTTAGCAGCTATCAGAACCCACCTCAGAGGACATCCCCAATATACTAATATTTTTAAACTATTTATAATATTAAGGTTGCTTATAAGTTGAATTCACAACCTTGAAATTAGTGGAAATAAAAACTTTGGTATGAATTTTATTTCCTTTCGATTTTAAAATATAGAAATATATCCGATTATCATAACAATCTGTCAATTTTGGAATTACCCTCATACTATTTTTTTCTTCAAAATTTAATTATTACTAACACAAATTCAGAGCATGAATCTGAGAGAAATAGTTCTTTTCTAAATATTGAAGTGAGAAAATAACCTCCTAAATCGAATGTGTATTGATTCCGAATAAGGTATAATGCTATTTGTGTAAATATTACATGAGATTATACCAAATGTTGACGGTGGTAGACGCCATAATATAAAATTGTATTTTTGATATTACTTCCATAACTTTTATTTTTTAAACAAAAATGAATGTCAGTGCATCACCTTTAATATTATACCATACTAAACATGCAAAAATGATTCTAAAATTTTCTAATAAAAGTTGTCTGTATTATGCCATACATTTGAGGAGAATTAAGAATTTTGAATTTTAAATTCTTATAAAAATTTCATTATGGTTTTACTATCTATCAATATGTTAATTGGATCAAATTACTAATGGAATAATAATTATCATAATTCACTTAAGTATTATATTATTCAATTATTCCTAGCTGCATTAGACCATGGTGTGGAGTGATGTGATCGCTGGTTGAGTTACGGAGCGGAAATTTTGGGTTCAAGTCGCGGACTTCGCAGAATTTCTTAGCACGGCCTTCTGGTGGACATCCAACACTGTGGTGAAAAGTTGTAGTAAAAGAGGATTAATCCACCTCGTGAAATTAAAGACTTCAATAGAAGTGGCAAATATTCCGACAGGAATGGAAATGCCCTTGATTGATATCAGATCTGCATAGGTAAATATTTTGAATATGTTCACAAGTTTACATTGCTTGCAGCATTATGGGTAACATTAAAAAATTGCACAAATGGTTATAAATACTCTAAAGCAATCACTCATGCATTCATGGATGCAATTTTTGACCTAGTTGCTCATTAAACAACTCATGCGCGTCAGCATTAAAATTACTTAAATTGTTCCTTAGAAATGTATTTAATCCACGTTTTTAATTATTTAAATGGAATTATGTATACATCTAGGATATGCAACGTTTTTACTTCAGTTTCTCCCCCTCCTGTTTTGTTACTTGCAATTAAGGGGTTATGCTAGTTAGAAATATTGTTACGTTGGTTGTTGGGCGTTAACACTTTTGCTACCCGAAAACACAAATCCGAGAGCTGTGTATTAACATAAGATCGAAATGCCCCTGTGGCTAGCTCGTAGTAGGGAAGAGGAAAATGTGCCAATCTCCTTCCCTTGATGGTAAATTAATAATACAAGGGGCGCCAAAAAGTTATACTCCAAAAAGCAAGGCGATAACAGATTGTAAAATGAGCGCCACGTAGTTTTATTGACCATAAAGTATCCACTGTGAAAACTACGAAAATATGTCGTAATGAAATAATGGTGGAAACAGGTGGTGGGGATTGGATAAAAAATCACCTTCCGTAACAAAAAGCGTGTTATTGGTTTCACTCTGGATGTAATGTCATATATAAAATTTACAAACATTGCACAATAATAGCTTTGTTCGCGGAGACAATCCCGATTACTTTCTATCCTACTGCGCGTGCGGATTTATAATTTTTATCATCTAAGTTGAGCTTTAATGACAATTTTATTATAAATCCGTACGCGCAGTAGGATAGAACGTAATGGTAAATGTCTCCGCGAATAAAGCTAATATTGAACTTACCCTTTCGAAAATATGATCCGTAATTATTCTAAAATCACACGTATAAAGCTATGAAAATTACTGGATGTTAAAAACGCTCCTAACCCAACCCTTTCTTATGAGGAAGTACTAAAGGAACTAAAACACACCGTCGCCCAAAATCAAGAGGCAGTTGAAGCCATCCGGACCATCAGGGCCACACGAGCAGGAGATGTGCTAATAGAGCTGGTTAAAGGAAAACGTCCCCAACAGCTCAGAGAGGAGCTCACCAAGAACAACAAAGATCTCAACTTCAAGGATCTAACAAGAAAAATGTCCATTGAGATAAGAAATCTCGACCTTTTAATGGACAGCGAGAAGGTGAAGAAAGCAATCACAAGATTATCTGACACGGATGATCAGGTGTTACTTAAGTATCTGATAACCACACCGGCAAAAACAAGGTGGCAATCCACGAGGGTTATGTGACGTTTCGCCCCCGCCGTTTCGCCCCCACCGATTCGCCCCCGCCGTTTCGCCCCCGGACGTTCCGCCCCCGGGACGTTTCGCCCCCGACCGTTTCGCCCCCGCCGTTTAGCCCCCACCGTTTCGCCCCCACCGTTTGGCCCCTGCCGTTTCGCCCCGGGACGTTTCGCCCCCTAAAATAATAAATAAATTAAAAGTCGAAAAAAAAGGGAATTTTAAAATGCCCAACAAATAATCCATATTATCTATCCTTCCATAACTCTCTGCGATGTTTTTTTATTCTTTTTGAAATTACACTATAGTATGTTTTGTTTATTTTTGGTCTAAAGCCGGAATTCCACTGAGGCAACACTGAACGAAATGAGGCATGCTACATTAATTTAATTAACTTAATTATTTAATTTCTAATTACTTCTTCGATTATCTTTACAAATACTTATTCTATTGTTCCATAATACGGGTAAATTATGGTATTCTTCTATTAATGAAGCTGTTATCTCACTATTTCACCCCATTGACAACACCAGAAAACAAGTAGCATGCCTCATGTCGTTCAGTGTTGCCTCAGTGGAAACTTTCAATAAATTGAAAAATGTTTGTAAATAAATTTCTGCAAGTGCTTTGAAAACCGCGATGCCAGCCTTCGATGTGATTATTCGTCCTGTGACGATCATTTATGGTTCGGTTATATACATTCCACATTTCAATAGAAAATTGAGGAGCTCGTCTATGTGTTCTGTTTCTTCGTTCTATGTAACAGTCTTCAAAATAATCCACAATGGGCAGTGCATCTTGAGGAAAATTTTCGTCTTCTACGAGAGCGTCGAATTCATAGAATTCATTCACGAATTCATAGAGCGAATTCATGTGATTGATTCTAATCCCTAACATAACTCACCAATAGAGGAAGTTTATTAACGCTAATAAACGTTCAATTTGTAATTGCTATAATAAGGGCCGTGCCCAAGGGGACCCAATATTTTAGGAAGTTGGAAAAAAGTTGGATTTGAATTTAATCAAGTTGGAAAAACCAACAATAGGCGACATAGACAATTACAGAAAGTTACAGCATACTAATTGAGTATTTTAATTTTTACCAATTGAATTAATTTACCAGCTTAAAAACAATAAATTTAATACAAAAAATTGTTTACTTGTTATTAAAAGTAAGCTTAAAATGGTCTTAAACGTGACCAATAGTAGAAATTAATACAAAGTGTGAATGTAGTGTAAAACCGAACTTGGGGGCGAATCGGCGGAGGCGAAACGGCGGGGGCGAAACGGTGGGGGCGAATCGGCGGGGGCGAAACGGTGGGGGCGAAACGGCGCCGGGGGCGAACCGGCGGGGGCGAAACGGCGGGGGCTAAACGGCGGGGGCGAAACGGTGGGGGCGAAACGTCCCCATCCCATCCACGAGGTGGAGATGGAGGCTGCCAAACGACTGCTATTAACCTTCATAAACCCGAGCGGGGTACAGCTGTACCCCAGACATGAATTTTTGAGTATATTTTCTAAAATAATTTTTTTTTCTTAATTTCCCTCGAGCTATGTTTCTTACAAATTTTTGAATAAATTGCTTTTTATTGTAACTAATTATAGAGAGTTTTGTTGCAATCAGTTCGTATGTATGTGTAGAACATTCAAAAAATATTTTGTAACAAGTGTGATAATTAAATCAATATTTAAAATGTCACTAAAATGCTTGTTCTTTTTTCATAATTATTTTTGTTTTTATTATTTCTAATCATTTTATATTATTTTTTCAAAATGCGTTTACTCATTTATCAATGCTGATAACTTTTTTATGTAAAAAATATTTTTTTATAAGCAGAATGTGTTTTATTTTTAATATTCCCTAATTATAAAATAAAAAAAATAATAATAATAAGCCAAAAAAATGTTGGGTACATTTGGACCCCACTCGGTATTTAATGTAAGTTTTTGACCACGGGTTTATGAAGGTTAACCCCGAATGTCAAGAATGGGTTTAACGTATACAAGCAAGTATACGAGCGGGCCAAAAGAAGTAGAAACTACGTCGGATGGTCCTTGGCTGTCGTAACTGTTGCGGACATAGGATAGGAGAGCCGAACTCATGGTTCTCCCAACACCAAGGAATGTGTATAACACAAGTCACGAAAGGGCAGGATTACCATCTTAACCCCTATTAGCTGTGAATGTAATGCCTAGCGGCGGTTTCCTTGCGGCTAAGGGGGCTGCGGGGGGAGGTTTTAGTCATTGAAGTCTGACAATCCTATTTATGCAATGTAACAATAAAATAAAAAATTCAATCATTAAATTCAATGCATTTTGCTACAGATGGTTAATAGCGTGAACGTTCCGGCGTAGGAATACCTGGGTCGAGAGTCTTGCAAGCTTAACCATGACAAACGCTGTTTTCACGACGATTTAGTAAAGTGCCTGTAGTGCGTGGTCATGTTTTTTGGTTCAGCGCAGTTATTTATTTGTGCCTTACCGCGTGAAACAGTAGTATAGTCGTCTTGTGGTATTTTTGGCTCCTGTTAAACATCTGCAAATAGGAAAGGCTCCTAATGCGCAACTTATTACGCAGTGTTTTATTGTGCAGATTGTGGAACCATTTTGGATTTCCTCCGGTTGGCAACATCCTGTTGTCGTTTTTTTTGGATGACGCCTGGAGAATTGTTTTCATTGTTTGGATGGTCCAATCTTGTTGACATCTCCAGCACCATCTCTCACTGGTCCAGTTCCAGTTTCAGATCTGCCGCAGTGTTAGTGTTCGCAAAGTCGATCAAGTGCTACTGTATAAAATTATAACAAATTACAGATTTTTATCTTTGAAGCCACACGTTGGGAAAGCGGTTGGAGGCGAACACCTGTCACCATTATATTGTAAGCTTATATCTTATGAAAGCTCGAGGTAAGTAATTTTGATCTATTGCAATTCTTGTAAACGGACGTGATTCTGGGCTTTTGTGTTTCATATTGGGTAACCGTTAGAAGTTACTATGTTTATATTTGAGTACTTGTTTAATTTGAACGGGATGCACTTCTTGATTATACCACTGTAATCTAATCATTCATTGCTACTGGGCATGTTAGTGCAGCCACATACATTGCAATTGTTGGAACTGTGATAGCATCTCTCAAATTCTGTGCGTCAATTAAAACATTTGTTTACTCTTTGCGTTTTTTTGACTTTTTCCTAAGCTACCGGTCTTTTTTTCAGAAACCCACGGACCTGGCCTCCACATTTAATCAGGAGCTAGTCTATTAACATCGTGGAAAACAAACTGGAGAGATCCTCTCCGGATTGTAAAGGACTCTGGTCTCCGGTTGGGTTATCCCTCTCATTAGGGATTGCGATTCACAGGGTAGTTTTTGTTACAAAAGTCC
This sequence comes from Rhagonycha lutea, assembly GCA_958510855.1. Classification (NCBI taxonomy): domain Eukaryota; kingdom Metazoa; phylum Arthropoda; class Insecta; order Coleoptera; family Cantharidae; genus Rhagonycha; species Rhagonycha lutea. The sequence goes on from OY294042.1 coordinate 19,166,604, forward strand.
ATACGACGACAATGATAACGGACAAAAAAAATCGTACACGGAACCAAAGGTAAAAATCTTTACTGATCAAAAATGGTTCAAATATCTCAAGTTATCGAGGGTTCCAATTTTAGTCTGTTAAAGCTCTTGCAGCCACTATCCGAGCAGATGGTCAAAAACTTGGAACGCTTTAATTCCTTCAAAATTGAAGATAGGATTCTCCCAACAAAATTACTTCGATAAAGAAGCCGATACGGTTACTAGGTGGAATTCAACTGCAGCAGTTGAAATAAATCCCAAAAAATGTGGATAGAACGAAAAATGTCCAAAAAAATTACAAATCCACTGGCCGTCCACAAAAAGTGTTAAAAAATCGTAAACATGTGGATCGAACAGAAATGGCGCAACAAAACTTTTAACTTTTCAACAACTGCAATCTTATCAACATTCACACAGCGGGCTTTCCAAAAATATGAAAAATATAAAACTTACAATGCCATATTATTATAACGAAAAACTATCATAGTAATTGAAAAATTTCTACAATAATTATGTAAAACTAAATTTAAATATAAAGAAGTTTAACCTGGTTAATTTTGAACGGAAACAATATAATAAGAAAAAATCGATTTCCAAAAAACAACTTGTAGATAAGCGCCACCTTTGTATGATAGACTAATTTGTTGTAATTTATTTTTATTTTAAATAAAATAATACATTTTTATTTTAAATAAAATAATACAATTTTATTTTAAATAAAATAATAAATAAATAAGTTTGAATAAATATTATATTCTGGATTGCTATAAAATAATATAAACACCAATGGTGGCAGCAGGATATGTTTAATACCACTCCAATGAGGTTTATTTCTTATCAATCGAGATCCTAAGTCAGTAGTCTTTCGATAATTATTTATTATTACTTCGTTTGTGACTCAAATCTCTGTTGTTTACTCCTATTTCACTGCGGAACTGCTTCTAAATTATTTGAATTTAAGATAAAATAATGCAAAATACTGCTTTTCTTTAAATTAAAAAAAAAATTAATGTAAAAAATATTTTACAATCATACATTTACAATAATGAATTCTCATAACTCCAAAATCTAGATTGCTATCTTAAGATAAATTTAGAGATCTCTATCTTGTTGCGTCTTCTTTTGTTTTGTGAACCTCTTTGATGTTGATTTTCTTGTTTTTCAATTCAAAAGTATCATGTTGCAATACTACCCCATAGAGTAAACAGTAGTCCCATGGACGTTCATTATGTTATGTAAAGTACTGTTCCAAAAACGTCCGTAACTGTAAGTTTTACGTATGTCCATTTATAGTTCATGTAACTTTAAATGGGCATATACTGAACGTCCTGTTAGGCGTACAAACGTACAGTAAAATAAGCATTAAGTATGTCCATTTGCAGTACGTACCTAAAAGGGACCTTTAAGGGACATCCATATGACGTTGTGTGTCATGTGAGATTGTATTATATTTCCACATATTAACTAATAGCAAAATATTGCTAAAGATTCTCGATTCACCTATTATAGGTATACGCATAATTTATCAGATTATCCGTTGATACGATTATACATTAGCAAAAACTAGGAAGTTGTTTCGATGTTTTCAAATCGATGTTATCCGATCGGTACACCTGGGCGAAACGGGTATTCTTCGACGTAGTATTCACGTAAACCATACGGCCATGTCCCCGAACATAACCTCGGTTCCACGGATCCACAAGTTTTTATTAAATTTTTGTACATGCCACCGATTTTACTGATATGTAATTTGATTAAGTTTGACATCACTGTCACCAAAACCCCGCCTTCAAATAAAAATTTTTTAAAAAATTTGTTTGAGAAAATTAAAGTTCTTATAGACTTTTGATCTATGGTGTTTAACACTAACCAAACTTTAAGAGAAAAAATACTTCAAAATTCATGCAACAACCGTATTGATGGATCGGTATGAGAAGCCAAGGTCGCGGTGTCGTCGGCAAACGTCATAATGCCTGTATTTCTAGTTATTGGCAGGTCCGCAATGTATATCATGTACAATATCGGGTCATGTACACTGCCCTGTGGAACTCCTGAGTCGATTGGTAAAAGCAGTGAGATGTCCTCGTTGAATTTCACGAAGAAATAATGTCTATTGCTGAAGTACGACTTAAGTACCAGGTAGTAGGTATGCGGTAGGTATGATTTGAATTTGAATTGCAATCATCCAGATTTTACAAATGTAATTTTTAAAACATTAATAATAAAAATTGCTAAATAAATAAAAAGAAATGATGGCAAATAATTTTTTGTTTCATTTGTTTTAGATTTATTTGAGTTATGTGAGTGTAAAAACGCTTTCCAGGAGTTTTATAATAATATGTAAATTATCAAAAATGTGTTTTCACTGCTAATGTTTATTTTTACAGGTAATACATACTTTAATTAATTTTTGGATATATGAATAATAAAAAATGAAGTTAAAATAAACACTGGAGATAGAATCCAATTTAAAATTCTTTTAGTTAAATGAGCCACATAGTAACAAGAATTTACACAAATATAAGCACTCGTCTAAATGTTCTTTACCAAAGTTTGATTGACATTGTTAGGAATAAATTATGCTTAAATTATATTTTATTTAATTAACAAGAAGCTTTTCTGATACCTGTAGTTGAATTAAGTTTTAATGTCTTGCTTAATTAAGGAAGCAACGTATAATTTAATGGCAGCGATATTTTAATGCTCAATTTTACCACAATTAAACTCCAAAATGTGTTTTTAAATAAGCTCAATTAAAATTTTCAAATTGCGTTATAAAAAAAATTATGAAATTATGCAATTGACATTTGAATATAACGTTTACAATTTAAATTAATCTAATTTTGAACCAAACAAGAAACTTTATAGTTAGATTAACAAGATTTTGATTATGATTCGTTAGCGCTATTTCTGATTTTCTTCAATACTTTCTTCAAAGATGAATGCAATTATACTTTACTGTAATAATTGAATTACAGCTTATGCATAAGTTTGTTTCCACTTCCTAGTAAGTTAGTTTTAAAACTAAACTTCATTTTATAGTACCGCAAAAAATATTTATTCAAGTAAAATTTTATACTTAACTTTTCTAAAGGTAAATGTAGTAGTTTTAATTAATAATTAAACTTTATTTTACATCAGTTACAGTACCAAATCCCGCAACTGGATTATACTTTTTTGTCTTAAGATTATTATCCAATTTTAGAACTATTCAAAAAGTCTTTAAATGTTTAGTGTGTAACTTTCTAAATGTTGTAAAGAATTTTTGCAATTTGTTACTTGGTTCTGATTTTCATATAATTTCACAATATTTCTGTGCACGCCCATGCATTTATTTAAATGCAATTGAAATTTAATGCATTTTGATAGCAGATGCTATGTGAACCGTGAGCGTTTGAATTTATAGGGATCGCGGCGTAGTAAAATTTAGTTATCCGACTACAAAATAGCAGAACGGTCATGTTTTGTTGCAACAGTTTTCTGAGTGCCGATTTGGGTGTGTTTCTTGTTGAGCGACTTTCATTATCGGCCAGTTTATTTTGTAATAAGTTTTTCCGGATCTGGCTACTGTTTTAGGGGCTTTTAATTTTTCAAAGGGCAGGTTTTATCATAAGCTTAGCATTATGGACGTTGTAACGCGTAGGTCCTGGGTTCTCATCCCAGTCCCGGCAAATTTTTTTTCTTTAAATTATGTAATTTATTATCGGAATTAAAAAATTAATGACCTACGAATTACTATTACAAATTATTAACCGCTAGACCACCACGGTTTTTTGTAATAATAGCTAATAATAATAGCAGTTAACCCACCATAGTATTTTTAAAAATTCATAACTCAAGAACTAAAGGTGATAAGAGATGAGAGAGATAAAAGAAGTGTGATAATCGTATTAATTTATTTTAATAAATAAAATGTTTCCAAAATTTGAATTTAAAAAACCCAGAATTTTAAAAAACGTAAATAGTTGATCTTAAATTAATATAAAACAAATTATAGTTGAGAAAATGTAACGAATTTTGTATTCGTTACTTAAATTTTGCAGCACCTTGTATATATTTGCATTTAGCAATAGGTACGACGCAGACTTGCGACGTTTTACAGCGCACGTTTGATAAGGGACGGGTACGCCATTTTTGAGCAAGTATGACGTGTTTTTGAACATCGGTAATTATTTACCAATTACATAATTAGAATCGTGTTAATTACACCAGAATCTAACTATTCACAATAGTAACGACGTCTACTACGCTTGGAAATTCTTTTTTGGCTTGTCGTTGTGAGTTCCTGTCATAGCAAGCAATTTTTACTAACATCGTTTGATTGTGCGTACCATTATTTATTACCAGTGCCTTATCAATATCGCCATATTGCTCGTACAACTTATTGTTTAGTGGTTATCAGCATTTTTGTTGTTCAACGCCTCATAGTAGTGCCTTATCTATTAGTGCATCCTGCAATTATACAAGTCTGTACTGGATAGTTTTTTTGGTTTCGGAAGTCGGACTTCGCCACAGTAGCGTCACTACCAGTTTTGGAAATCTACTGCTTATCAACATCTCCAGAGCGATTGCAGTTGACGATTTAATTACTAAACCAATTGTATAAGGTAGAAGTTTGTAAACCTCCTCCTACAAAGATCTTTGGACGTGAAGGTAAGATTTTTATTTTAGTATTTTAATTTCGTCTTTTTGCAAGTTGCTAAGTTTACTCAATTGTGGAAGGTATTTGCCTTAATATTTTAACTGGATAGTTTCGACTGGAAGTGCAGTCCTTTGACTGATTTTTCATTCTACTTAATTTACATCGTCCAGATCCGTCGTGAGTTGAAGCCTGTACCAAAATAGTTTTATTTGTAATAAGTATTTATTATATTGTTGTTAACTTTAATTGGTGGTTTGATTTTCAAGTGTTTTCTTTTGAAGTCAATTTTCAGGGTAATTCACCCCCTAGCCTACCGTCAGAGCTAAGCTGTCAAAAAGGGCAACATTTTAACAGGTAGCTCTCTACCTGGTGAGCAATAATCGCTTCCTGGACCACCATAACGGTGGGGAAAAGGAGGTATAAGATTATTAGTTTCAAAAAGATCTAGAATAATCCAACACGTAGATTTTAAATTTACTTCTTACAATCCATTAACACAAATTATTATCATAATATTAATATTATATATAATTTTATAATATTATTATAAAATTATTAACTTATAAAAAACTTAAGTAAAATTTAAAAACATTAAAATTTTAACCCTAATTAAAGAACAACATGCAAGTCATTTTATTTAGAAACAGTTTTAACCTTTTATCACAAGAAAACCAGAAAATATGAAATAATGTCAAATACGGGGGGGGGGGGTCTAACAACGTGGTGTTTTTTAAAAAAGTTGAAAAATATAGTGAAATTATTGTAGAATTTAGAAAATAAATACGATACAACGAAAAGTAATAAGATACTTTTGTTAATTATTCAATAATTTTACTATATTTTTCACCTTTTTTAAAAAAACAATACGTTATTTGACCCCCCCCCACGTTTTTGGAATTTTCATATTTTCCAATATTTTCTTGTTCTATCTTGTGATAAAAGGTTCTAAATAAAATTTCTTGTATGTTGTCTTTACTTACGGTTAAAATTTTAATGTTTTAACGTATACTTAAGTTTTTGTTGAATTTATAATTTTACAGTAAATTAATACGATTATCACACTTCTTTAGATTAAATTTTTAACATTTAATTCTAATTGCAGTAAATTCTTTAATCTTAAAATGTTCGTTAATTTTAAGCAAAGAGAATTATTAATAATTATTGAGTTTAAATTTTTAAAATAAAATTATTATCCACGTGTTAAAACTATAAATAACGGTAAATATTTAAATTATATTTTAATCGTTTGCATAATTACTAATTAAATGTATATAATTTAAAAATGAAAATTTTTTTCAAATTTTACTGCTTTAATAATAATTATTCAAGTAAAATTTTACGTTTACAATTCGCACAATCTTAAGAACATAATTATTGGGTGGAACTTAAACAACAATAGTTACCATATACAATACAATTTTCCAGGTACAAAAATTTGAATATTTCTAACAAGCCCAGTACCTATCAAGAACTGAATTTGGGATTAACAAGAACACAATTTCAAGAACACAATATTGTGCGAATTTAACATCAAGGATTTTTTTCTGTGTACTAATCAAAAAGTTTACTAACTTAAAAGTTTTATTTATTTATTTAGATTTTAAGTTGGTACGACCATCGACAACAACCAATCAAAGTTATTTTTGATTTTTGAATTGAATTGATTAAAAAATTTTGTTTTGCTTTTTTTTTGTTGTTTTGTTTGTTCTACGCGTATCCTAAAAACCCTGTAATATTGTGATGTGGGAGTTTAATTTCAACATTTAGTATTTTAAACATATCATAACTTTAGACTAACAACTAAAAATGTTAAACTTTGGTGCTTGAAAGTTTTTGTAAACTCGAATTTTGTAATTCGAGATTCGAAAGTTGTGAGGCTCTAATAACAGATTATTTAACATTGAAGAAGAAATTTGTCCTTTGTAGAAAAATTTTGAATGATTACACTTCTAGGAATATAAGTAAGCAAAATTTTAGATTTGTTGTGATTTTTGATTCTCCTCTTTGTACGTACCTAAAGTACATCATAATTTCAAGGTGTAAAATTGTGCAAAATGATTACACTTCTAGGAATATAAGTAAGCAAAATTTTAAATTTGTTGTGATCTTTGATTCTCCTCTTTGTACGTACCTAAAGTACATCATAATTTCAAGGTGTAAAATTGTGCAATTTTAAACTTACCCGCGACGTATGATAAAGGAAACAATTTTCGTTTTCAAGGGTGGCAAGAGAAAAGCGAGGTCTTCCGGTGGATTTCAGCTTGGAAGAAAGACGTAAACATTTTTCGTCCGTTTTGAGAGCGCGAAGTTTGAAAATTCAAGGATTAAAGCTTGATCCTGGATGACTATCGAATTGAAATGTCTGTGCTGGATTGATAATTCTGGAGAACGTTAAACCAGAAAAGTCGTTGAAAAACAAAGGTTTGCGAATTTAGCAATGATGTAATGACCGCATGGTGAAATTTTAGTAAAAAATCGCCAAAAATTATAACGCATTTTGAGCATTGGATGATTATTAATTTATTGTCAATTTGATGAATGATCATAATTTTGAGTTATTAAATCCTGGATGAATTGATAAACCTAGTACAAAGTGAGGTTAAGATCGCAGCTCAAGCAATTTTGCTTTTTATTCTCACCTAAGGAGAGAAGCAGTATGTCATAGGATATAGCTGGCACATAGGAAAATAATAAATTAAGGTACCAACAATGTTTTTCTTTTAAGAAGATTTTAATTTGAAGATGATTCCGTCGTGAATGCAAGGAGCAGGGAGATGATTAACGGGAGTTCTATTGATTTCAAAGGGCGTCGTTCGTACTTGCTGAGTTATCAAAAGAATATTGAAGGAGTCATATCTAGCTGGAGCATTTATAGAGTGCCTTTACTGATCGATTTTAGAAAATTCCCCTACTATTATACATGTTAATGATTGTTAGTTTTAACTATCCCCTACGGGATAGTGGCATGCGATATAGTTCCTCGCTGAGGGTCCCCATTACAGGTTACCTATCACATTCTCTGAGTTGCAAATTCAGATGGTGATCCTAGGTGGGGGGATTTACGACAGATTGGTCGTGCTAAGGTCCTAGTAAAAGGGCACTTTTCGCCTACTTTCTACTTCCACTGGCCACTCCGAATCCGACCTCAATGGTGGGTGAAATTTGGCAAGCCTAGTTACAGTGCTCCCACCCCCATAGTAGTTTTTGTTTTTGAAAGCATGACCTATTTAGATCTAAATGTTTCATGAAAGATTCGTAAGCTTTCATAGAGACTATCGTCCCATGTTCAAGCTTTTGGTTTGGAGTCCACCAGGATTTCACCCTTTCATGTTGTAAAAGTACAAGTTAAGGCGCTTCTCCTTTAGGCGTCCATCTAAGGTTTCTTGGAATACTTCAAATGTACTCGAGAGCATACTTGCGTTAGCGTCACGAGGCAGTTTGTGTCCACGTTACCAGTAGTCCCTTTTTAGCAACTTAGAATTCTTTCAAATTCAAAATTTGGAACTGTGTTTTTCTCTGTGTCTATCAGCGACCATCGCCATCTGAAAAATCAAGTCCATCTTATTATGTAAAAACCAAGATTCATAACCTTAGTAACGTGACTGAAACCTCCAGGGCCCTGACTTACTACAATTTAAAACAAGGTTAAAGTAGTCTAGTCCGTCAATGCTTACTGGTAAGGGTGGTATCTATTTATGGGTACCCCGACAAAATAGCCCCGGGCAAAATAGCTCCGTCATAATAGCCCCGTCAAAATAGCTCCGGCAAAATAGCCCAATGACAAAACAGCCCCGACAAGATAGCCCAATGACAAAACCGCCCCGACAAAATAGCCCAAGGACAAAATAGCCCCGATAAAATAGCCCAATGACAAAATAGCTCCGACAAAATAGCCCTATTTTAAAAAGCCCAAAAGGAATTTTAAAAGCGCATTTTTACGCAGTTTTACCATACAGGGTGAAAAGTAACATTACTAAATCGGATTCGCATTTTTAAGAACCGCATTCAGGGTGAAATTTTTTGTTTTAATGATGTATACAGGGTGAAGCATCAAACATCAAAAACACATACCAGAGGAATTCTGATAGGATGAAGCAGGAGCTGTATTTGCATAGGTGCAACTAGGGGGGGGGGCAAAATTCAAGTTAGCCCCCCCAAAATATCCCAATTTTTCGTTATTTTTACCCCTATGAATAAATAGCCCCACGCTTTTATATTGCTGTTTTCGAGAAACTTTGTTAGTTCTTATTAAAATTATTTTTTACTTTTCAATGCACCTTTTCAATTTAAAAAAAAAAGGTTTTTTTTTTAAATTTTTTATTTAATATTTTTCCTACCAACCTTTGATGATGGGCCTTCCAGCTAGTAAATATATAAAACGTGTTTAGTTTCTAAATCTTTGGGCTATTTTGCCGGAGCTATTTGTCGCCGGGCTATTTTGACGGGGCTATTTTGTCGTCGGGCTATTTTGTCGGGGCTGTTTTGTCATTGGGCTATTTTGACGGGGCTATCTTGTCGTCGGACTATTTTGTCGGAGCTATTTTGTCGCTGGGCTATTTTGTCGGGGCTATTTTAACGGGGCTGTTTTGACGGGGCTATTTTGACGGGTCACCCTATTTATGGGCGATTTCTTTCTTCATCAATTTTATAGGTTAGAATCATTGCTCTCACCTTTACTCATTCAATATCTGCGCCACCAAGAATGTATACCTTGTGTTTTGTTCATTGAAAGGCTCATTATTCCTTCTTTAGAGAAAATGGTCATACGCGCTACCAAGAATGTGTACCGGAGCCATTTTCTTTTGAGAGTGTAAGATTCTTTGCCTAGCTCATTTGAGCACCTTCAAGCGGCAGTTCTGTACTACAGCTGTGATCTCCCTAAAGGCCAAATTTCCAAATTCAGAGATTGTTGTTTTGAAATACATTAGTCATTAGTCCATTTAAATTTTTGGGAAATTAAGTGGTGCCGCACCTTAAAGACTAATGATCCTAATGATCCCCTACTATACAGTTAATTTATTTAAAAGGCGATCAGTAAAGTTCAATATAATATGATCTAAGAGGATAGGGAGGGATCAATTATGTTAGTATGATAAGCTAACTACTAGGTGTCGACTCGCGGGACTTGGTAGAGGAGTCAATGTGGCCCGCGGACTAAAAGGTTTGGAGACCCATCATCTAAGGCCTTAGCTTAGTATATCCTTGTGTGCGGAGCGCATCGCGAACGAAGTTCGCCTCATATCTTTCGTCGTAACAATAACCTAGCAGTTAGGAAAATACTTAAAAATTAGTCAGAAGCAGCATCAGTTCAGTATGCAACGAAGTGGAGTGTTAATTCGCTTAAGGCATGATCAACCTTCGAGTTAATTTAATTACTTTTATGTTAGTCAGCCCAGAAAACTCAGCGTCGTCGGGACACGTACGAAGGTATGACTAGAAAGGCAAAGAAGCAACGCATAAGAACGAAGAGGGCAAAAGCAGTTAGTATACTGCGGAAAATCTACCCATCTTCTTGAGGAGAACTGATCTTAGTCCGCGGTGAGACATTATAAAAACCTCATCAGTGACCTAAAACCAGTGAACTAAAATTACACGGACGGGTAATAGAATGCATTAATAACGTCGAAATTCGCGTAGAAATTGGAAACTTTAAAATCGATTCTTGGCTAAACTAATGGATATTGGTGATTCATCCGCTATTTAATCGCTTAATTTTAATGTCAACTATCAATTTCCGTTGAGTTTTCTTTTATAAATAAAATATCTTCGGGTCAGTGTTGATGAACTACAACCAAAACAACATTTGAGTACTAATGGTAATTTGTTAAAAAAAAATTACCAATATAGTCCAATTTGTGCCAAAAATAATTTGTTATCGTGTTCTGATAACACTATAAATAGCAGTGCGGTAAGAGTTTCAAATAACAGGCCAGTGATCCAGTTCATGAATCAATTAATTTTTCAGTATTTTGGAATTCCTTTGGAGTGTATAAATTTGGTACTAAAATTAATTCGTAATATTGCAAAAAGTTAACTTGGCGGTCGAGACGCTTGTGGTAATCCAACAAACTTGTTTGTTGACGTAATGATTTGAGTTTATGTGAAGTTGTTTAACGACAGGGTATATGAATTGAAGAGCGCTATTGCATGTATTGCCAATCTTAATAATAAGCTCCAAAATCTTTGAATTAATTAAAATTTTGAATTAATAATTTAATTTTACAAACTTCTTCATTTACTATATTTACTCATTTTTCATCCAGGGTTTGTAATTTTTTCAATTATAGTTCTTTGATTTTTTCCATCGTTCTCAAAAATACTTAAAATTCAATTTTTGTTTTTCATACTTCAATGGTTTAACCGCATTGTTAAATCGAGTTTGGATAGAATTAGAAACACATTTCGGTTTTTATTCAATTAATTTTTTGGCTATCAGTAAATTTACTTCCATCTCATTGATAAAGTGCCAATCTGTCAATTTGGAAAATTATATTACGTCAGTAACCAATGTTACTGTAAAATTGTTTAATTGTTTTCAGTTGTTACAATGCTACCGTATAATTGTTTAATTGACTTTCTATTAAAACTAATAATTGCATTTCTAAATATGTAGTACTTAGCAGCCTTAAGCTTCTAACAATAAAATCAAATTAAAAAGTACACACAGATTTTCACGCAGTAAAAAATAAATCAATATTTTTGTTCCATTTTCATATAATTCTTGTTGTATTATTTGTTAAACTCTTTGTTTTATTCGACAAAATTCACTTACTAATTCTAAAGGCTCGATGAAATAACAAGATAAAAGTTTTATTGTGATTTATTTACAAAGTGTCGTATTAATAAAAACAGTTTAATTTTATAAATTATTGTTGTAATGGAATTACGTTGTTTATTAATTTAATAGAGGAAAAGACAGCGTTTTCTTAAATAACTTAAGAAACACTTCACGTACTAAATGAAACACCAAAAATGCTTAGTTTTTGGGAGAATTGGCCATCAATTCTCTTATGTATTTGATGAGCAATAATAATTAGAGAAAAGCGTGATCTTATAATTTTAGTTTTTCTCCAATAACTCCAAAATGGTGTCAAAATTGATATAAAAAATTTTTAAGAGGCCAAAATTGTTTAGCACCAAAAGCAAATAGTTTTTGGTATAAGATTTTATGTATAATATATTATTAGCATAAAACTGTAATGAGTTATACTCGAGCTCTCATGGTAATAACTATATTTTTACATAACACAATTTTTGTCTATTATATTTTGTAATACATACATAGTTATAAACATTTCACGTTTATAAGCAATTTTATTAATTTAAGTGCACAGCACAAGCATTAAGGTTAATAAATATTTTTTGCAATTTTCTTCTCCAATAGCTTTTACTTTTACTTGCCTCGTTTAGTTCAACTAATCAAACGCTCTATTGTATTTTAGCTTTTAATAAATTGCTTCCTTTTATCGAATCATTATTCAATATCATTGTACAGTAATTAACATTAAATATTCAACTGCTATATAACACTAACAATAAAAATAAAACAGATATACTATGTTATACTATATTCTAATTTTCTGTTTCAAAATGGAATTCGTTAATATTTTTGAAATACCTACTCAGAAATTCGTGAAATTACAAAGTAATTTACAAAAGACGGTTTTATTGCATTTATAGTACTGGGTATTTATTTCACCCGTAAAACCATTTTAGAGTAGCTTATGATATTACGTAGAACCTCAAGCATGTTTATTTGATTACAAGCGTAAAGAAACCGAAGGAATTGGAAATTTTGTTCCGAAAACTTTCATCAACTATAATTATTATTAACGCGGTACAAGAATTTCAAGTCTGAGGAAAATTTAAACGCAATATAAAGAAAGCGAGCCAGTTGTTTTTTTTCAATTCATTCGTTAAGAAAGTATTGTTGCCGCCGTTAAAGAAAATTGTCGCGCTGCTTCTACAGAGTAAACAATAAAAATGGATTATCTTTGTTATGAAGCTCATATTTTGAAATAAGAGTTTATGATTAACTTTATCTAATTTTATTATTTCAGGAAATTTATTTATGTGCTTATTATTCAACATCAGTGCTGTTAATTAAAAAGAAATTACAAAGTAATAAAGCATTTCATGTGTCCGGAATTTCCCGGATATATTCTCTTTTTAAGGTGTTTGGGAGCGTCCGGGGAGGATTTTGATTGGAAGGATTTGATTTTAAATTTAAATTACCCACTTAAATTTTGTTTCTAACTGAATTGCCGTTTCGTTGCGAAGTACATGAAAACGGATGTAATTTGTAACGCATTAAAATTTAGTAAGCAATGGTGCAATTTGAAAATATGTATAATAATGAAATTTCTTTCAATTGAAGAGTCACGTACATATAAATGCAAAAACTAATTCAATACATGCCTTTCTGCTTAATTACACAGTCCATTCACCAATCAAACCAGTTAAATACAATTTATGATGTTATAATTCAGAATATTATTACTTTGCGTCTATCGTAAGATATCTAATTTAGTTATTAACAATCTCTCGGTAACATTTAGCGTTATGTATTTACTTACTTTGATTTACGAACATCTACAGTACAGCTGCGTCAATTAGTGAGTTCTGATTGTTACAGCTAGTCTATATAATATGTGTATAATATAATAGTAGAACTGTAGTGTAAAATTAAATAAGGAACGATGGGCGGATCTAATGTGCAGTAATGAAAATTCGTCCGGTCCGATTACACGACGGCACTAGCACGTTCTCCCTCCACTTCTACAGTGGGCAGCGGTAAACTTTCTTTAATCGGTACTTAAATGGCAAGGGCGCCAAAGTCCATAATTTCACGGTCACAACAGTAGTTTTCGTGTTATAACGAGCCCTTGACTTAAAGGCTTGAAGTACACGATGACTAACACAGGAAATAAGACGTTACGAAACGCAACTCACAATAGATTTCCGTTACACGTCTCTATGCTCTCCCCCTTGCTTATTACTGATACATCTAGAATAGAGCGTGCAAATTACATGGCTAAATAGCCATGAAAGAAAAGACGAGTGTACGTAAGTGTCGATTAAAAAGTGGACGATAGAAACTGCAAAGAGATGTGCACGGCCAAAACCTTGAATAAGTAGAAATCATTGGATGTCAGATGAAACAATCCACCTACTGGAAGAACGGAGAAATCAGAAACTCAGAAAAGCATTATCATCACAAACACTACAAGATCTGAACCGAGAGATAAAACGGTCATGCAGACGGGATAAAAATAACATATTAATGATGTTTGTGCGGAACTAGAACTTCACGCAGATCGACATGAGCAGCATGAATACTATACAAGAAGGTTAAATATTTGTCGCGAGAATTCAAGTCCCGAACCCAAATTATAAAAGATCAAAATTCTGGAGAGAATATTGTGCCCACCTATTTGGAGGTGCACCACAAAGAGATACAGACGGGCCGAGAGAGCTGAGCACTTGGAACCGCGCATCCTGCAGTCGGAAGTGGAGAAGGCAATAAGTAAACTGAAAACTCGGAAGGCCATTGGAGTAGACGGAATTGAAGGAGAACTCATTGGCTGCAAATTTGTCTCCAGTCCATCACTCCAATCATTCCCAGGTCCTCCATCACACAATCCCACCATCGCAATCTTGGCCTTCCCCGGTCACGATTTCCGTCCGGTTTCCATAACGTTATCTTTTTTGTCGCTTCCTCGCTGCTGCTCCTAATGACGTGTCCAAGCCATTTTAATTGCTGTGCCTTTATGAACCTAACCAAATCCTCACCTCCCATCTCCTTTTGGATCTCATGGTTTATTCTCGCTCTGTATTCTTCATCTACTCTCTCTTCGGGCCCAAAATCGTTTTCAGCACATTCCTTTCGAAGATTCTCTTCGGGGTCAAGCACATTGTTTCTGAAGCATACGTTACCACCGCCACCGGTCTTATTAGAGATTTGTATATTTGGATCTTTGTCTTTCTTAATAATTTTGTGTCTTTTAGTACCTTTTTATTTGCGAAATATGCTCGATTACCAGCCCGGCGAAATGTACCTTTCACATATATCGGTAGTCGTTCTTTCAGCAAAAGCTAAGGTGGTAGGCACGAAGCTAACTGCAACGGTATCGGGAAGCTGCGTGTGTTGGCATACTGGCTGAACGATTTGGTTAATGGTGAGCGTGAGATGTTGAATACAGAAGAAAGGTGTTTCTTAACAGCGGTACTAAAAATATTCACTTTGCAACCCAAGATTAATATTGAATTAAAATAAGATCACCTTCAAGGTTTTAAGATCAAGGTTACCTTGATCAATAATGGGTCAAGGTAACATCCGGTAGTATCTTTCATTCACTCGAGACGGTATTTATTTCAAGCAGTTCCTAAGGAATGCGGAAGTGGTATGAGAATGAAAGATGCGTAATTTAACTTATTATTTACAGCGAGACTACGTTAATTTTATTTGCATACAGATACAATACGATGATTAAATTATTTACAAACGACGGAAATGGTAAACTTTAGAAAACGGCACTAAATGACATCAAGATTTACTTAGATTCCATTACTAAGAAATAAATCCACAAAGGGATCCGTCAAATTTGTAGGCTAGGTTCTGGTTGTCAAAACACAACATCAGAGACGCTGCCAATCGGAGGAAAACCGAAATGGTCGTACCACAAGCGCATGAAAAACAAAAACCTGTAGCAGTTCGCTCAATCGAGTAACCCTTATCTCTTCTGTTAGTCAGATGCTTACAGAAGCCAAAAATCATACCAAACGACAGCAATATTATTCGTCAATAACTCGTCAATAAAATTCGGTCTAACTTAGAACTCAACTGCTTTCAATCGTCGTTCCAGGGTCACTGAAGATATTTCTAATTCCTACGCTAGCAGATCACGTGCGTTCAAATTGCCATATGTCTGCAATATTAGGTCGCATTTAAATGCAAAGGCAGAGTTGTATCTAGGAATATTGCGAGATGACATGAAAAGTAGTACAACGTAATAAATGCAAATATTCGTTACAATACAACTGGAAATGAAGGAGGACGCTAGTCCGAGACCAGCGCCCTTAATTAATTATTAATTAACTCATGAATGTTATGGTTCAGAGCCCCAAGCGAACTGAGTTATATCCCAGCTCGTGAACAACTGACTTATAAAATGCATTTCTTTGCCTTGTCCAGAAACCCTTTCCCTTTAAGTGTGATGGAAGACACATTTTCTGCCCTCTCCCTATTAAAAGGTGTAAAACGAAATATTTAGAAATGATCTGAAGTTGACATGTGACGGCAAATGTGCAAACGAAAGTCGAAAAAAAACTTAATTTATTCCAGCAGAGTAAGATAACATTCTACAAGTTTAGATAAGACTGCAAACTAAAACATGACAATAATCTTGGAGTGTAACATATCGTCGTTGCGCCTTCAAAACCCTACATGTGCATTTTAGTAAATTGTTCAGGAGAAGGTTTAAACTGATTTATTTACACACATAGCGCTTTGTGATTTACCTTCATTAAACAACTATTTTACAGAAAAATGCATTATCGGCTTTTATGGAAATGTCCGGCTTGAAACCCTTAATCGAAATCTGTACTTAACGCATTTTGCTCAAAATGTGCACATGTCGGGTTTTGAAGGCGCAACGACGATATTGAAATATCAACTTGACAACTGAATTTTATTAACAAACACAAATACGAAAAATTGCTGTGCTTTAAAACCTGGTTACAACTTAAAGTCATATTTTTACCTGCAAGAATATCATTTTTTGTAATCGTGTATTTGAATTCCTATTAAAATAAGCGCCATAGGTGACTTAATCTTTACTACTATAGTACTATATTGTCGTATTCCTTTTGGAATGAAGAAGTTTTGTCCGAATGTTGCTTTGGAAAGTTATGATTTGGTAGACACTTCGGGGTTTCTGCGAAGTCGAGAGGAGGCCGGAAGTAGGAAGGGGAGGTGCGTACGACGTCCAAGTCGCAAGGTGTTGATTTGAATTTTGGAAAATGGAAAAATAGATATCAAAGTTGATTTTTTTGGAAATTAAAAACAAGTGATAAAATTAAAAAAGTGTTCATTCTTATATAGGATGTTTTTTTAGCTGCATGAGAACTTCAAAATGAAATAAAACATTAAAAACCTGACGGAATGTTTTGGTTATAATTTTTTTATGAAAGTACAGTTAATGGCATTTATGATTTGAACATGACTTCCGGCATGTGACCACCACGACTAATGGTTACGAAGCGCATCCGTTCAGTCCAATTTTTGACCACTTTTTCCAATATTTCTGGCTTTATTTCATAAATGGCTTGCTGAATATTAGCCTCCAATGCTTCTAGAGTTGTTGGTTTGTTAGCATAAACCATGGATTTAACATACCCCCACCGAAAATAATCTGGAGGTGTCAAATCACACGATCTTGGAGGCCAATTGATAGGACCACGTTTTGAAATAATGTTGTCACCAAATTGTCCTTTCAATAAATTGATGGTTTCGTTGGCTGTGTGGCACGTAGCACCATCCTGTTGGAACCATAAGTTGTCAATGTTTAGCTCTTGAAGTTTTGGAAACAAAAATGTATTGAGCATGTGTCGATATCTCACACCATTCACCGTAACGGTAGCTCCTTCCTCATTTCGAAAGACATATGGACCAATGATGCCGTTGGCGTGTATTCCACACCAAACAGTCAATTTTAATGGATGCAATGGAGTCTCAAGATAATGTCCCGGATTGGTCTCACTCCATATACGGCAATTTTGTTTGTTCACATACCCATTTAACCAGAAATGTGCCTCGTCACTGAACAAAATTTTACGGTAAAAAAATGGATCCACTTCCAATTGGTTGTGAGCTCAATTTGGTAGCGTTGTTCAATGGTCAATCTATGCATTATCAAATGCCAAACCTTGCTAAACACAAATGTCAAAAAACTGTTTCCATAGTAATCTTGATTCAATTGTTATCCCTATTGAAAGTTCTCATGCAGCTAAAAAAACACCCTATAGAAAGAAATTTTGAAAATAAAATAATTCAGAAGTTAAAATTTGCAAGTGGAATTATTTAGTAAAGGAATTGAAGGTCGAATGATAACAGCGGCTTAAAAAATAGTAGCTAGTAGACTGAGCTAGCAGGATATAGGTCAGTAATTTTTGGAATAAATATTTTTTTTTGCTTTCAAAAGTTTTGGGTTGGATTGTTAGACCGCATCTAGACTAGACTGTTAGGGTAGCAAATAATAACTGAACATTAAAATTTAATATCGAAAGTCATGTGATACATAAACTGCTTCTATACCATGTATAATACAAAATTAAGATTAAGAAGTTAATGTTTTGAGCAATTAATTATTCGCATTACAAATCCTGCAAGCTAAATAGTGAAATGCATTATTTAGAAAGGTATTTGACAGCTTAAATAATTTCAAAAATGATAATTTAATATCAGAACTACTAATCTCAAAAAACAAAAGTTTGCAACTTAAGAAAACAAAAGGAGAACATTGTTTCCATAGAATCAGTCAACAAGTAAGACAAGCTATTTAAAATGGAGCCTCCGAAATATGAATGAATAGAAGTTTGTAAAATTAATTAGTAAAATTTGTATTTGCTTATATTTAGGATTAATTGAGCAGAAAAGGTAAAAATTAAACTCTAGAATAAAGGTTTGGCAACATGCAACCCACACTTGCATTTTTGCACTTCAAAATTTCGTTTTTACATAATTATTGTGGTAATAATTACTATCTCACGTTAAACTGTTTTTAATAATAATTTTAATTAGAGATAAAATAAAAACAATTATGTCATGCTTCGATATATTCGTTATAAAATATTTATTGTATCAAATATATTGTCGTGAAACACAGCTCAATTAAACCCTCCAGTAAAATAACCGAGAATGAAATCTTGCCTAATGTGTACACTCGAACAATAGAGGTCCGGCTAGCTTTACGTCGGTTCACAAATCTGAGGCAACAATATCTGCAGGTTGCGGAATTCAGCGATAGTAAGTCAATCAAAGAGTGTAAAGAGTAAAATGGTAATTTATTTGAATTATTGAGATATAACGCTGGAGCAATTTTAAACGGTATTGACACAAATGTCAAAAAAGATGAAAAATTATGTACTTGTGTACACAGTATGAAATGGATAGTATTATTTAAATTCAAACAATATCCTATACTTCCATTTAACACTGTGAAAATGTTTAAAATGTAAGAAATCAACAAAGTATCAAAAATGTTTACAAATATAAAGTTCTGTACCTTATTCATTAAGTTTTTGATTTGCACGAGTTTTGAAGCACCCTGTACCTCGTTGTGGAACGATATGTAACAGCGCTGCAAGATGACTTCCAGTTTGATCGTACGGTGGCCGTTAGCTCCCGAATTTATCCAAATCTTCTTTTCTTTACCAGAAAACAGTGAAATCAACGTGTGAATTCTTCTCATGTGATATTTAAATCTCGAATCTCGATTTAAACACGGTTGTTCGGTTTTTGTGTCGAACAGGAAAAACGTGAACATGTGTCGTAAAATTTAACCTCCAAATTTTAATTATGATCAAAATCATCCAACTTTTTAATCATCCAAGTCGGTATGTAAAATACACCTTGATTTATATAACGTAGAAATCATGAAATAATTATTCTTCAGGATATTTTAGACGCGATGGCATCCAAAAAGCAAATTTCAATGATGAAATCGAAAAATGTGCTCGATTCACAAAAAAGTCTAAAAACCTCGTTTTTACACAGTAAAATATTCAACAAACTCACTTGTGCTATTTATCGCCGATATATTAGCTTTTGTGGCAACAAAAGCTTGCAGAAAGGTCTTCTTTTGTAAAATCGCGAAGATGTCCGCAATTTACAAACTTCTCTCTTCACTCTCGGCACAAGACAAGACCTCGCCGTCAAATTGGCTTAAAAGTTCAAAATACCATAATAATAAAACAAAATTTAGCAATAAAATCGTAAGTATCCGCTACATTTTTACCGCCACAATTTAAATTTTCACTGTTTTCACATTTTAGATAACACAAACTCTCGTCAAGTTACAAATGGAAAAATCAAAATTGTATGTTTCATGTGTCATAGGTTACAAAATATCTCTTTCGTCTTGTAAAATTGCATCCAGCTTCAATGTCTTTAAAATAGACACAATTAATTTTAGGCAAAATTCAATTTGCTAAATTGACTGACTTTTTGCACACTTCAATATTTACCATTATGTTTTTATATTAATATAAATTTGCAATATTATTTTGGATAATTATTAATTGTTAAGAGGGATCTTTTATTTGTAACAAACATAAAAGCATGTAAATCTATGTAGGTCAATACTTGAGCTTGCAATATGAATCATTGTCATGAAACAAGTTAATGAATTTAAACAGCGCATGATGAATTATTCATAAATTCTCGCAATTATTGCGGAAATGGAAAAATATCAAATAACAATAAAAATGTACTTTCTTTTATTTCCAAGTAATCAAACCTGAGTATTGAGACTGGTGCTCCCCAAAGAAAGATAGTCCATCAAATAGTTTCCAAGGGGAAATTATTCAGACTTTGTACATCGCGCTTGGATCATTTTTCAATAACAATAGCGGACGGTTCCAATTTCTTGTTTGTATGCTCTGTAAATGCGCGTATAAAATTTGGGTTCAAATCGGAGTAAACATGAAGCATAAATTAACCAATAACATCAGCTCGTACGTTTCTAAATTAATCTAATACAACGCAATGAGGTTTACAAATATTGACCCATTGTATAACGGCCACACTCCTCCACAAAAAGCCCGAGAAACTTCGGACTTAATCCAGTTTTTCGGGCTTTGGATATTGTCTTGCCGGGATAACCGCTCAAATTTTGCTTTATTGGGATTACGATTATAGCTATAATTTTTGGTCGCACCTCATATTTATGTACGAAGTAGGTACAGATATTTTAAAATATTGACTTTTATAAAAGTGGCGAATGTTTCAAAGTTCATTTATGCGAAAGAGAAAATTAAGTCTTTTAAAACTGTCGAAGTGGTTTAACTCCTCAAAACATTACAAACAATGTTCAACTTTGTTGATCTCGCCTGCATTTTGTGAGGCAAACGATGTAAAAATTCCGACATAGTTAGAGTTTAATCCTGAGACTAAGCAAAATCATGCTCAAATCACGTTTTTTTAATAGTTTTTAAAAAAAAAATAAAAACATTTGCAACAAAACAAATTCATATAACCTTCTTAAAAGCGATCAATACATCAACTCGATAAGGCGTACTTAGCGAATTAGTAATAATGCAAAATAAATTCCAAAACATCAATTTTAAAATACGACGTAATTATTACCAAGTATTGATGAATTGGTAGCAGGCAAACATTGCTATTTTTAACTAATCCGTTTTGAATATATTTAAATATCCGCTTCCATTAGCAAAATGTATTGAATGTAAAAAACATATTTCAATAGGCATATTTGGTGTAAAATATCAATTTATTTTACGTTCCTGGTGTTTTTATTGGCAATTTGAGAATTAAAATTAAATATTATTTTATACGATTTTATATGACTAGCTTTGTAACTTCTAAATCTTTTTCTTCAGGTGCCTTATCCGACACGGATGTTGACGATGCTCCTGGCTAAGCCAAGAAGACTTCACTAGCGAAATGTTAATGGGGTGATTTCCCTCTGCCTTCCCCATAGTCCACAGATCGTTGATGGTCTTTTTTTTTTTTCAAATGACTTTCATGACATTGTATTTTTTACATAAGACGCGGGGAGCTAGCGCCACGAAGAACCCTCAGTTTAGAGGACCAGAGAGATGGACAGAATAAAGTTCTTAGCGAGAATTGAGCGTTCATAGGCAACTCGCGTGACCACTATCCTCCGACCGTCTCTTCCGAACCGTCAACTTCTAAATAATTATTTAATTATAGTTACTAAATTGTAACTTATATTATTTTATATTCAAGTTAAGGAAAAATAAAAATTAAAATTGGATGTAAAATATTCTTACGAGTTAATAATACACAAAAATCTAAATAATTATTTGTAGTAATATTAACCAAGGCAAATATTTAGTAGATTAGTTAATCGGCGAGGTAACACTAGGCGTTAAATTAATTTAAACATTTATCATCAAAAGACCGACATTTATACAGCAACAAAACCAAGAGCAAGAGATAACACAAAAAGATCGAATACATCTAAGGGTTGAACAGGTCCAAGAAACAATAACGGCTACTAAACTAAAGAAATCACCGGGACCAGGAGGAATATATCCAAAATTTTTAAGAAATGGACCAAAAAATCTGATAGAAATGCTGAGATCTTTATACGAAAGATGCTTAAATGGGGAGGAGATTCCAAAAGAATGGAAAACCTCATTTATAACAACAATACATAAAAAAGGTCACAAAGACGACCCAAATAACTATCGGGGTATAGCGGTGATTCCAACAATAGGCAGAGTATACGCAAGGATTCTGCGAAATCTGGTGGAAGAAGATGTAAAAAATGATCAACCCGAGGAACAAGCAGGGTTCAGAGCCGGGAGATCCACGATAGACAACTTGTTCACTGTAAAAATCGCACTAGAAAAACGGATGCAGCGGAGTCGGGAGACACATCTAGCCCTCATTGACTTGGAAAAGGCATATGACAACGTTCCTATATCACAACTATGGACGGAATTGCGGAAGCTCAAAATAAGACCAACGATAATTAGAGCTATTCGGGAATACTACAGAGAAAACTATGCTGCGATAAAGGTTGGAAAAACTATTACAGAGATGTTTGAAACGACCAAAGGACTAAGACAGTCCACTTTCACCCACTCTATTCAAAATTTATCTGAACGAAATCCTACAGGGATGGATGAAAAAGTGTAGAAATATGGGACTAAGAGTGGGAGACGACATACTTTATACCCTTTTTTTCGCGGACGACCAGATTGTGATAGCGGAAGATGAGCAAGACCTTAGTTATATGATCAGAAAGCTCCATGAGGAGTACACGAAGGCCGGACTTACTATGAACCTGATTAAGTGCGAATATCTGATTGTTGGAGGTAATGAATGCAATGACCTCCCACTTGAAACAGGTGCTATAAGAGGAATAACCAAATGTAGATATTTGGGTGTCATAATGAACAAAGAAGGTAACAGCAATGACGAAATAAAAGAAAGAATCAACAAGCGCAGAAAAGCGATGGGGGCATTGAACTCAGTCCTGTGGGAAAAAAATATAAAGAAAGAGACGAAAAAAGGATTTATAAATCTATAGTCCGAAGTGTGATGATATATGGCGCAGAGGTGTGGGATGTCAGCGCAATCAATAGACGAAAATTGCTGGCCACAGAAATTGACTGCTTGAGAAGAAGTTGCAGAAGATCCAGAATGGAAAGAATAAGGAATGAAGCTATAAGAAGAACCATGAATATGGAAACTGATATAGCGGATGAAATAGAAAAACGACAACTGATATGGTTCGGACATACAAAAAGAATGGGAGAAAGTAGATGGCCAAGAAAAGTATTGGAATGGATCCCGCCGGAACGGAGAAAGAGAGGACGCCCTAGGAGAAGCTGGAGGGACGATATAGATGGGGCGATGAATTCCAGAAATATAGATGAAGAGTTATGTCAGGATAGAAACAGTTGGAAGTTGGGAACGGAGAGGCGGCGCTAGCCGTAGAAATCCGTATATATATATTGTCGTATTTTTTTTGAGCCCCAATTGACAATAAGATTGGATGGGAAAATGTTGTACAAATTTATAGTTGGTATTGTTAAAAATGAGAGATAAAGGGGACTCGCACTTTAACCGCCGTGCGGGCAGGTTGCGAATTTTGGTTAATTATATTGAAAAGAGTAAATTTTTGAATAATTGTGAAAGAAAAATAAATACTGTTGATTTGAAAAGTGTTTTTATTTTAGAGATCATTAATTTGAAGAAATTATTATTTGAAATTTGAAAGTGGAATTTGTTTAATATTATTAGAAGGTCACGCGTAAAGTGGTGATAAAAATTTTGGAACCGACGAGCAAGCCGCGGCGTATGTTCGGAAGATAATTCAGCGGCTCGATTAAATTATTTTTGAAAAGTTTTTGAATAAAAGTTGGGGGCTGGATTAATTTACGTCATCTTGTTTTTTTTTTTTTTTTTTTTTTATAACTAATAATTTATTTGAAAATATGATACAAGAAAAATAACAAGCAAAATAAATGCAAAATTGAATCTTTTACAATTTATTAGAGAAACATAAATATTTGTTATAAAAAAAAAAAAAAAATTTTGATGGAAATAAATGTCACAAATTGAACCGACCTTAACCCTGAGATAATTTGGAGTCGTATAAAAGGCAAAATTATAACAATCATGGAAGAGTCAAGTGACGAATTATATCAATGGATGATGGTAAGAATGGCGGAAGGGATTTCCGAGGAAAGGATGAGGCTAGAGGATGAATATAGGGAAGAAATGAAGAGAAAAACGGAAAAATTTTATTGGGAAATGAATTGGGAAGCGACCGGAGCTCATGACGAAAGAAAGAGAAAATTGGAAAAACATTAAGCAAAATTGCAAGAAGACCAGAATAGATACTGGGAGAAGTTAAGGAGAATAGTTTTAAAAGAAGAGGATGAAAGAAATAAGAGAAGGTGTCGTATGGGCGATACTAGAGAAAACAAGATGACGTAAAATAATCCAGCCCCCAACTTTTTTTCAAAAACTTTTCAAAAATAATTTAATCGAGCCGCTGAATTATCTTCCGAACATACGCCGCGGCTTGCTCGTCGGTTCCAAAATTTTTATCACCACTTTACGCGTGACCTTCTAATAATATTAAACAAATTCCACTTTCAAATGTCAAATAATAATTTCTTCAAATTAATGATCTCTAAAATAAAAACACTTTTCAAATCAACAGTATTTATTTTTCTTTCACAATTATTCAAAAATTTACTCTTTTCAATATAATTAACCAAAATTCGCAACCTGCCCGCACGGCGGTTAAAGTGCGAGTCCCCTTTATCTCTCATTTTTAACAATACCAACTATAAATTTGTACAACATTTTCCCCATCCAATCTTATTGTCAATTGGGGCTCAAAAAAAATACGACAACATATATGTTACGGTCAATGATGACAATTCGGCCATTAACGTCAATGGCCGGACAATGACGTCAATGCCCGGCTTAGCTGGGCATTGACGTCAACACCCGGCCAATAACGTCAATGCCCGTGCATTTTGGGCGATGTTGACATTTAAAATTTCATACGTGGTTTTTACATCATTGACCGGGTAATGACGTCATTGCCCAATACAAAGTGGCCAATGATGATATTGCTATTCTACGGTGACAAATCGAACTTAGGAGAAGCCCTAACATAACTCACCAATAGAGAAGTTTATTAACGCTAATAAACGTTTTAATTGGTAATAGACTTTCTCTATTGGTGAGTTATGTTAGGGCTTCTCCTAAGTTCCATCTTTTTTTACACAACTATCCTGTCTCTAGTTATAACTGATTTTTAAAGTGTTCCTAAATAAAATTTCTTGTATGTTGTTCATTACTTACGGTTAAAACTCTAATGTTTTAACTTTTAGTTAAGAGCAATATCAAGTGATACCCTCCTATACAGTGTGAATATTTGTGTTTTCTGTTAATTGGACGTTACAAAAATTTAAATAATTGCTAGCATTGCAATATCTTTCAACTTTTTTTTATGTAAAAACGCTAAAAGATATTGATTTACTTATTTGAACATCGCGTAATTCGAAAACTACGGTTGGAAGGGGGGGTTGGAGATTCCCATGTTTTAATTTTCGAATAACATGGTTTTCCAATAAATAAATGAACTTCCTTTAGCGTGTTTATATAAAAAAGTGTTGACAGATTTTGTAATTCTAACAATTATTTAAATTTTTGTAACGTCCTGGAAATAAATGACAGAAAACACAAATATTCACACTGTACAGGGAGGTAGCACTGGACATTGTTCTTAAGTTTTTGTTACATTTGGAAGATAACAAACCAGATGGAGAAATGGAAAATAACAAATCAGATGGTGAAATGGATGATAATGTGGAATTAATATTTAAAAGAGACCAATAAAATTGGTTTGTAAAATGCTTTGTAAATGCCATGGATCACTCTCGTGCCAGAATAAAAATGATTAATTTAATAAATTTTATTTAATTATTTTTTAATGTTTATTATTGTTCAAAATTTTTGTTAATTTTTATTATTTTTATTAATAAATTATTATACTACAATGAATACAACACACCTAAATGTCAATTGCCAATTGGCTGTCAAATTCAAATAATCGTTTTGCTGTTCCTTATAGTATTTATTTCATATCATCATTGCCCAATCCTTTTTGGCCAATAACGTCAATGACCGGCCAAAGACGTAAATATTACAATCAGATGAAAATATTTGCATCATTGCCCACCGTTATCGGGCGTTGACGTCAATGACCGGACAATGACGCTAATGCCCAGCATAAATGGGCATTGACATCATTGTCCGGTCATTGACGTCAACGCCCGATTTACATCATTGACCGTAACATATATATATCATCAATTAATTTAAACGTCCTCTACTTCCAGCTTTATTAGCTTCTTTTGAAAAGTACCGAAATGGTTTATCAATTCATTTCATTGCTCTTGACAGGCGATAATTATTGTATTATTAAATAAATAATATACTACATAAATGTAAATAATGTTGAGATGGATTAATTTAATCCTCGCTGACAATAGACGTGTTTAAAAATCAAATAAGCGGAAAATTTTTACTGTGCTCTGCTAATTAACGAATTAACCATATTTTTCCAAAATTGGGTAACTAATTGCTCTCCCAATTAAGCAAATCGGATCTTAAAGTCGAGTAAACAAATTCAAGTCAAGTATTTAAATTTGAGTTAAACAAAATATTCGATTCAAAAAAAATGTGAGAGGGTAGTTAAGAGGCAATTAGCTCATAATAATCAAATCAAATAATCATTATTTTCATATTAATTTTTAGTGGAAGCCAATATAAGATTTGCGATAAAATAGTATTAATTCCGTGAAGTTTCACGGATTACATAATACAGTTTGCTATTTTGACAAATCTGTTCGAGTTATGACTTAAATATGACAGCAAATATTGATGAATTTGACATAGAGAATATTGAATCGCTTTTTGAAATTGATATGAACGCTTTATTGAATGGAAATTTTTTAGCAGATTTTTGGCATTGAATTAATAATTCTTTATTAATTTTTGATTTTATTTCATATTAAAAATTAAAGTTGCTTTTAAACAAGGGGAATAAATTTTAATTAAGTTTTGTGCGGTTTTAGCATAAATTTAAATTATTATTAGCGTAAAGTTAATTTTTGTAAGTTGTTTTAGTAATCAGTCAACTCCTAAACTGTTATTTTGCACAACAAGTTAAAGAAAGCTTTAGCAATTTTCAAGTTGGAATTGGAACGTGATCATCGGTTATTTATTTAGAAGTGGGAGAATTTAAAGCAATAGTTTGTAATCTTCCGTTTTCCGTGGTAACAATAATAATTATTTATTGTTCAACAGGTTATCCAGCCAATTATACAACAACGGTAAATGAAATATGATTTCACATTTACATAAATTAGTGGCCATAAGTTTAAAATAAAGCTACTACTCCTACTCATAACATGCAAGAAGTATTATTCAAAATGTATGTACGCCAGGTAACCCATTTATCTCAAATTTCATTATTATAAATAATATAATATTTTTGCTTGACATAAGCATGCCATGTAGGGTAGAGTGCTCTAAGACTGCGCACTTAAGGTTTGACCCGGTATATTAAAAAAACTAAAGCAATTAAAAACTCAGAAATTTGTATTAAAACTTATTGGTCTTTTAACAACATTATTACAAACTTAATTAGTAATTATCACATATACTTTATTAATAAAAACAAAAAAATCAGAAAAAGTCATTTGCGCAGTCTTACAGACCCCGTCATGTAAGACTGCGCACTTGGGTCTGCAAGACTGCGCATTCAGTTTACAAGCATAGATCACATCACATGCTAGTATTATGCAGTTCACTTCTTCTGCCACCACTGAGAGCATGATGTACACTCGATCCAATCTTCAGTTATTGGCATTTACTTTGTTCTATGGATCCTGGACAACCCAACTACTCTTTGCTTTCAACAGTTTTTTTTTAATTTTTCTTTATACTTATTTTTTGTGCCGTGAATTGCAGTTTCAGAGATTTCCCTCTCCGTCACACGACTGGCCATAAAATCAACCTCACTTTAGGTAAAAAGAATAAAATTAACCAGCATTACAATGTGAGATTTGTAAAAGTACGCGCGCAGTCTTACAAACCACCACACCGCGCAGTCTTACACGCCACTCCATAAATTTAAAAAGGACACGAATATAGCCATCTCCAACTAAATTGGAAAATAATACCATCATCCACGCTTGGTTAAGAGTTTTGTTTACATGATATTGCAATATGCAGGCGATAATCACAAAAACAACGATCGTACACAATTTCCAAAATGTCGAATTATTAGATCAAAACAGCGTAAAATGGTAAAACTTACCTAAAATGTTTATTATCCATTTTTTTACGACAAAAATCTTTAAGGGTAACCACGCTATTGGCAGTGATGTGTGGGAATTAAAATTAGCAATAAAACAAACACCCATGCCGAAATATAAGGGGTGCGCAGTCTTAGAGACCGCGCAGTCTTAGAGCACCTTACCCTAGGACAAAGCAATTACATCTATGATTTGAAAGAATATGCGCCAATTTGATTTGTTTAAAAAAAGCTTTTGACTTGATATAATTTATCACAAAGTTAAAACTCTAAAGTAAAATATTTTATTATATTATTTAAAAAATATTTTAAATAGCTTCCATCTTTTCAGTTTGCTTGTTTTGAGCTTTTTGTAAGTGTCTAAGCTCCAGGCGCCGAAAGCTGCGTGAATACTCCAGTGAGTGCTAGCTTGAGATTTTATGAAATAAATAATGACAACCATGTCAATCATACAAAGTTATAAATTTTTTAAATTTGATGCTAAAACTACGAAGCTGTGCTAATAGTACTTTAATAATGTAATTGCTTATTGTGAAAAATACGACGTCAGTATATTTTCTGATGTGACACTTTCGGGTGTTTTCTTTCTTTCTGTGGTTATTTATTTTATTTTCTTAAAATTATATGTGCATTTTGTGAGAACAACATAACTTTTTTTTGTGATCGACTGGATGCTTTTTGTTTGTATAAATTTGCAAGATAAATATAATATTTAAATACTTACTGGAATAAGAGAGAGGCCACACCTTCGTCGGAAAACAATACAACTGGAGGAGTATATCGTTCATTAATTCCACATACTGTGTTGTCTATTGTACCGTAAATAGGCTCAGATCCACTTACAAGTTGAAGGAAACCACTAACACAGCTGCGAACAAAAAACATTATTAAGCTTTTGGAAGTTTATATGCCCAATAATAATTAAAGGAAGCAATAATTATCACTAAGATAGGAATATATAATAAACGGACAGACTGAAATGTCGAATAATTAAAACCATAAATTTTTAATCAATATTCACGTACCTGGTTCCATTAAATCTTCCTACATTAACTAATCTGTAAATTTGAATTTCTATGCGTTGTGAAGGTGAAGGTATAAACGTAAACCAACAAAAGTTTGGTCCTTCCAGAGACGGTGATTTAATTTGCCCGAAGGTTTTTCCAGAATGTTTTTGAAGTTCAACAGAATCAATTGTCATGTTACATGCTGAAACAAGAAGCAATAATTAAATTTACAAAACTTTTAAGTAAATTAAAAATTTTATGACCTTTTTTTCAAATTTAATATGCGGTAAAAGCAAAGGCACTGTGCTTTCATAATATTGTAATGTGTTTGGCAATTGTTGGGATTATTTGATAGGTTGAAAAGTTGTGTTTATTTATAAAACAATGCATTGCTTATATAAGAAAATTTTGCAGTTGGTAATAGGTGATTATTGGATTACATTATCGGATTGCATTACGTCACTACATTACCCCCTTCCTAGTGAGATAGCCGAAGGACATCAAACGATATGTATCTATTAAAATATTAATTGTACTCGGTCACAATATCTTGTTGGAAAATGTACTTTTCTCCCGGATCTTGTTGTTCGTACTAAATTTTTGGGAGAATGTGCTGTTGCTTTTTCGTCAGTCTTACTAGATTGAGGTAATGATGGTGCTATGATCTTAGGTATGGGTGCTTGGTCTTCGTCAGATGCTGTTAAATATGCTGGTTTCAAGCGGTCGATAGAGACTACATGTTCTTTGTGATTGATTCTAATTGTGAAATTTTTCGAATTCCTGCTTATTACTTCGTATGGGCCATTGTAAGGTGCTTGCAATGATTTCTTTACCGCATCAAATCTTAGAAAAACATGGGTACAAGATTCTAAATCTTTGGAAATGAAAAGTTTTCGTTTGCCATGTGAAACTGGTTGCGTTGGTCGTAGTGTATTGAAATGTTTGCGTAAACGAGTAATTACTTCAGTGGTGTTTTCAACTTGATTATTCGGCGAAAAAAATTCACCAGGTAATCTTATTCCTTCTCCATATACCATTTCTGCTGCAGTAGCTTTCAAATCTTCTTTAAATGATGATCTAATTCCTAGTAATACGATAGGTAGTGATTCTGTCCAGGATTCATTCTCGTGGCTTCGGATTGCGGCTTTTAATTGTCTGTGGAAACGTTCAACCATGCCATTTGCTGCTGGATGATACGATGTAGTTCGTATGTGCGTAATTCCTAGTAAAGATGAGAGATTTTTAAATAGATTAGATTCAAATTGGCGTCCCTGGTCAGTTGTTACTCTTAAGGGTACGCCAAACCTTGCGATCCAATTGCTTATAAATGCTTTCGCGACTGTTTCGGCAGTAATGTCTACTAATGGAATTGCTTCAGGCCATCTGGAGAATCTGTCGATACACGTTAAACAATATGTATATCCATTGGAAAATGGAAGCGGTCCCACTAAATCTATGTGAACGTGTTCGAATCGTGTTGAGGGTAAGATAAATGTGCCAAGTGGTGCTGATGTATGTCGTTGTATTTTTGAGCGCTGACAAGGTAAGCATTGTTGTGTCCACATCTTGCAATCTTTGTTCATTCCAGGCCATACAAAACGAGTTGTGATTAACTTTGTAGTTGCTCTTGCACCGGGATGTGCTAATCCATGTAGTTTGTTAAATACTTGGGCGCGAAATGGTTGTGTAATGTATGGTCGAATCACATCTGTTGAAACGTCGCAATAAATATTGACATTGTACTCAGGCAGATGCATTTTCTTCAATTTCAGGGATGTTTTAGATTCGTCCAGGAATATTTTTAACTCGGAATCGATTTCTTGAGATTTTTGTAGTTCTTCATAATTAATTGACTGTGTTGCTTGAACCTTGTCGATGTCTAATCTTGAAAGTGTATCAGCCGGAATATTTTCTAATCCTTTAACATATTGAATATTCGTTGTGAACTGTCCTATAAAGTCGAGATGTCGAAATTGTCTAGGAGTGCTTTTGTCTGCTTTTTGTTTGAAAGCGTAAGTTAAGGGTTTGTGATCGGTAAATAGTATAAATTCGTGTCCTTCTAAAGAATGTCTAAAGTGCTTGATAGCTATGAATCACGTCGGGGTCACCAATGTTGGGATTATTTGATAGGTTGAAAAGTTGTGTTTATTTATAAAACAATGCATTGCTTATATAAGAAAATTTTGCAGTTGGTAATAGGTGATTATTGGATTACATTATCGGATTGCATTACGTCACTACAGCAATAATATAAAGTTCTTAATGGTGTAATATTTGATGTGGTTGTTTATAACACAACGGGAAGAAAACGTTAAAATGCAATGTAGTGCAATAATATATAAGCTTTATGTCCGTTCTTGATAGCATTAAAGATTAAACTAAGCGCTATAATCAACCCTCGGAAAAATATTTTTAGTTATGTAGATTGCTATATTCAGAAATTTATGATTT
Source organism: Rhagonycha lutea (assembly GCA_958510855.1). Classification (NCBI taxonomy): domain Eukaryota; kingdom Metazoa; phylum Arthropoda; class Insecta; order Coleoptera; family Cantharidae; genus Rhagonycha; species Rhagonycha lutea. The sequence goes on from OY294042.1 coordinate 19,198,343, forward strand.
GGTTTATAGTGTAAATTTTTAATCTTTCAACCCTAAGCTGAGATACAAACTGTGTCAACTACTTGAGGTGGTGTTAAGGGACCATATTCTTTTTGATATTACCAAATGTAAAATGAAATGTAAATCATTTCAGGCGAAAATGAAATCATTTGCCTTCCAATGTATGACCACGATATTAACTAAAATACTAATGAACTAAATTACAATGTAAAATAAGCTTTTGTCAACTTTCCTTGTTTAATTATTCATCTGTTGTTTTTTATTATTCTCTTTCATCTATCTAACCAATTAAAACTACTCCACCCTCGCACTTGAATTATTTTATTTCAACTCTTATTAACAAAATTATCCCTTGTTATTTAATTATTATCAAACCTTTCGTGCATTCTTCCACCGCTGGATGATTTTCAGTGGCGTAGTGTAAATATAATTTACTTTAAAATATTTACAATTAAACACTACAATAGAACTGGACCATGATATCATAGCAGTTCCCCCTTCTGTTTTAATTGCTGATTATTTTTTAACAACAATACCAACTTTTAACGGAAATTAAATGTCTTGCGACACGTCAAAATTGGGAATCGGTCCTTTTTACCTTAGGACAGTGGCCGACTAGCTAAATACAGTGGAGACGGCGTGGTTCAAATCCAAGGACACTGAAATAAGGAGGAACGAGAAACAACATAGAGAAGAAGTCAAAGATCGAGAGGGCGCCACCAGCAATGACTTTCGGCGACGACTCTTCAATATCCGAAAGTATTCGCTGGAAAACTGATTCACAAGTCGTCCCGTAATAAACTTATACACTAATAGAAAATCAAAACTAAACTTTAATAATAGAGGCGATAGCAAAATTTAATAAACGACAACAGAACAAAAGAAAAATTTAGTTAATCGAGATATAGACTAAACAGTCTTATTTATGACTCCCAGGAGACACAGACTTTATTCGATTATAAGCAGCATTAAAAAAACTAATTCTAATTTACCAAAATTTCACAACTTAACTTAATATCTAATATCTTAACTAAATGATCTTAAAAATTACTAACAAGGGGAAGGCCAACTTTGGTCATCACAAACCTGTACCACTACCTTTTTACAACCCAATTACAACGTCATTTGATGAAAATTTAACAATCCCGAATTCAGAAAATGTTGAGAAAATAATGTTGAAAAGTTTAGTTACCTCACAAGAATTAATTTCCTCTTTAGTTTATTTCTTAATTAATTTAAGTAATTCCTCGTGTTCCAAAATTAATACTCCTACACATCCATAGAATTTTGTGAACGAAATCTCTCGACGACGCGACGCCTGGGGTAATTTACAATTTTTAAGAATTGTTTCCTGTTTGTCGTCAATTTTGGATTAAAAATACACAATTTATTATTTTTTCAAATAAAATGCATATTATGAGGCTTTTGTAGTACAACGTTTATAGAATTTAATAAACATAACTCAATTCTATATTGTCATGTGCGAAAATCGTTGAATTATGGTTAATTTAGCTTAATTCGAAGAATCGAAGTAGGTAGAATGTTGTGACACATAATAAACAGTTTTTGAATGATTGTAAATAAAGCTACTCAACGTGGGGTGGTAAAAGAGTACTCCTTAAAGGACGAAAGAATAATCGTCGAACTCGCTACCAAGAAAAAACTATAATGAAATTTTTAGGAAACGTCAAAATTAAAAATTAGAAGTTAAAATTTTGATAAACAAGGATACGAGCAGTAAAAAAATAGTTTGTGAGGATGACATACCGGAGAAAGAAATGGAGAGGAACGATCAGGAAACAGGGAGAATGGGAAAAAGAGGTTGATTTAAAAGAGTTATTGATCCAGCTCATGCAACAAAGTGGAAAAAATATGAACAAAAAAATTTTATGGAATAAATGAGAAAATGGATTAAATAAATGAACAGATGCATGAAGCACCAATAATTTAAACAAGTCAATGACCGATTGGATGGAAACATGCAACAAAATAAGGAAGGATTGAATTAAAGCAAGGCACAATGGAGGGAACAAATTGAACTTGAACAAAAAGAAAAGTTTAATGAAAAATTTGATATAATGGCAAAGCTGGAGAAAGCAGGGAAGACAACAAAAAAGTAAAGGAATAAGTAAGAAGAAAAGTTCAAGAATGCGAAGAAGAACAAACGGGAATAGTGCATCCACCCGAACCTCGGTTTTGAAACTTTCAAAGTAATATTCTCATAAATAAGGGTCCAAAGAACAATTCTAAACAAGAAAATTAGAGAACTATTTATTTTACAACATTTCATTGGCTCGCGCAATACGAATACGCCCCCCCCCCCCAGAAAGTTTATAAATTTAAGCTGTTTCTTTGTAAAATGCCTACAGTACGTACTTTTTATCGCAATGGATGTATCTACATCATTTCATACACACGTTGTTAACGTTTTTTGTTGCGACAATTACGCTTGTTACCTAAAATCAAGCTAATCGATATGAAAAAAGGTCCTTTTTAGGATCAAAAATACTTAGAAATCTCGTTATTTTTGGAGCTCATCGTAGGTGGATGTGTTATCAAAATTGGCAACATCAATAAACTCATTAAAAACATCCCCCTAGAGCCAAATTGTGATACTGGGAAGGGGGTGAATCATGCTTTTTTTCCTGAAAATTTAAGCCAGAAATACGTTTAAAATGTGAATTTAGCTCGACGTCAACTGTACGATGAATTTCCCTGTATTTTTTAGCCAAAAGTACCCTTAAAAAGTGAAATTACGTCAATGTTAACTGTTCTATGGAGTAAGTACAACTGGGAGCGCTCCCGAGGTCCAAAATCTCTAAGTGTAAGACTAACTCAGAGCGCACGGACAGAGAATAGAATGCCCGTGACGTTCGAAAATCGAGCGAATATTGGCAACTTTAAAATCGATTATTGGCTCAACTAATCGATGTATACGACATTCATCCTCATCTTAATCGCTTCAGTTTTATGTTTTCTATCGAAATCCGTCGAGATTTTTTAAATAAATTTTAAATTGTTGGGTTCGGGTAAAAGAAAAGTGAAAGGAAATAAGAAAAGGTTGGAAAAAATGAAACAAAGTGTGGGGCTTACAGATAAAAAGGTTGATGCGTTAAAAATGCATAATATACAGGATAATTATCAAGGAGGAGGTGTTTTAATAAATCAAGTAGTGCAGAGCAAACATACGTAAACATCTTGGTAAAAGAACAAAATCTAAATTTTAACACTGAATAAAGAAATGGGATGTAAAGGCGACACTAATAATAAAGTCCTTGAAATAGAATAATCGAAAAAAGAAATACCAAAAGAAATTATTCCCAAGGAAGTTAACGAAGAAGAATAGTGCAAGCAAGCAGCACGGATAAAATATATGATATAGTCAAGAAAATTTGACTGACTGCTGATCTGGCGTAAATTAAATACGGATAGACTAGAGAGCGAGAAACCGCGGTTCTAATCCTGATTGCGTCGAATATGTGCTGTGGTCTAAAATGTCCAAAATCGATCTGTGAACTATGGGGAAGGCAACGGGAAACCACCCAATTAACATTTTTTCCCTAGTAAAGTCTTCTTGGCTTAGCCAGGAGGATCACTAACATCCGAAATCGGATAGGCACCTGAAGAAGAAGAAGTTAAGAAAGAAGAAACAAGAAATAAGATCGCGAATAATACAAAAGAAAAGAAAATTTGACGCTAAAGGAAATCGTAAAAATGATCAAAACAAGAAAGAGAAACTTGAAGATGAGGTTACGTCTAATGAGATGAAGTCTGACTATGAAAAGATGCCCTACACAGCAATATGGGGGAATGAAGAAAAGAATGAAGATGATGAGGAGGAAATACCGTTCAATAAATTGTTTTGAATTGAGGAAGATTTTCAAATAGAACAATATGGGTAAAAGGAGAAGAACGTTTGAAAAACATTTGGAAAAAGAAGAAATGGTCAAAAGTGTAGGAAATGTCAACATATAGAAAATGGCAATACCGGCGTGCAAGGTGGAAGACTGCTGAAGACACCAACTCCCAAAAATATGAAGAAAAATAAGGGAAAATTGATTAATTTATGATGACTGCAAAATCGAATGGGAAACGTACAACGAAATTTCTTAATGTAAAAAAATAAGAAGAAGTATGAAGAAGTGATGTAATGAATTGAAGAAGAAAAGTTAAAGGTGAATAGTAATTGGTAGAAGGAAATTGATACCTTTTCTCTTTAAAAATAAAATATCTAAGTGAAAATAAAAAAGTAAAAAGAGATTACTAAGGTAAAACACCCAGCACTTGAACACCGCAAGAAATGGAACTAGTACTTGAACAGATTTTTGAAATTGTATCAATGCAAAATCCGAATATTCATAATAAGTAATATCCGTATTTTATAATTACTTGATGATTTAGCAATTGATTTCTATAAGTTTTTTTAAATTATAAATCGAAATAATTATATTTTTGTTAACTTGAAAGTTGGCATGTGGAATAGCTGATAAGCATGCTACTTTTGCCATGGAAAGTTAGTAAACCGTAAACCGCGCAATCAGTTTTTAGGTTATGAACTTGAACTCGAAAAAACTAACATATAATGATGACGTTTGTCAATGACGTTTTTCATACATAAATAAATCAATGTTGCCAAATGTATCTTTAGAATATCGATTGGATTTTTGTTTGATTTTGACTATTTTCACACGTGTTCAAGTACTACCACCACCGGAGTGTTCAATTACGGCTGCGATTCAAAATAGATTGTTCAATTACTGCTGCATTTGAAGTATATTTTAAAAACCTTGTAAAAATATGATAATTTTATTAATTATTCCTTTTTTCTTTGCTATTATATGCAAAACTATCTATATTTTTATGAAGAACATATTTTAATCAAATTAATCGAATTTTATTTGCTTAAATTAGAGTGAAATAGGTTTTACTTTCAAAACTGTTCAACTAGTGGGTGTTTTACCTTATTCAATTTTAAAGTAACAACCACAGTAATTCTTAACTTCGGTAAATGTTAACCGTTACTTTATTTAAGTGGGACAACTCGAGACTTAATTAAACTCCTTGTACTACCTTTCTGGGCATTTCTAACTTGGACACCCGTACCTACTGGTTAAATTTAATCAATATGGTTCAAAATTTGGTTCTTCAAATTTCTTGTATGGGTCTTGAAATCAACTAATATTATATAGGTCCGCATCTAGGACAAGCAACCACACTTCCTGGCGAACGATTACTTATGAATTTTCTTGACTGCTATATAACTTTATTATTTCTGCATCCAAAAAAGTCCAGCGATACTAACTTCCCAATTTATTAAATTTCATGCCTATGTACTCAAAGAGATAAACTCTCCTAAAATAATATTGTAATAAGCATTTTTTGCTATCTGAATTTCAATGATTTAAGTTATAACTACCATCGCCTGTTATTACCATTAATTGACTAAAATTTTAAGTTTTGAATTTCTCTTCTTCTTCTTCTTCTTCTTCTTTCTAGAAGTAATTCTCTAGAGAATTCTCTTCTAGTAGGCCAAGGCCTGTTATTTTCCCAACACTGTTGGAAACTTTGAGCATATAAATATTTTACATCCATCAGGTAGCTTGCTAGACTTGCCTTCAGATGTGCCTGTATCCTGGTTTGTTATGTTAATGGTAGCAATTCACTAACCCAGGGGACCACCGGCTTAACGTGCCTTCCGAAGCACGGAGACTAGTCATAAGAAAGTTTGACTCTTCCCAGGTTTGAACCCGGTGCCCCATATTCGCATCCAACTACGTTAGCTGCAAGGCAATGACCGTCTTTTTGCAATGCAAAATTTAAAATTAATTTATCTTTAACAGATTGCAGCATTTGCTTCCTATGCTGAGTTTTATGTATCGTAATAGTAATTTACTCCAATTGATTAACCCATCTATTTCAGATCCAGTTTACCTTCTGTAAAGGAAAAGTAAGTAATCGCCACACAAAGGAAGCTGTTATTCTTTGTTCCACCCTGGGAAACTTATACTCTCCTACCGAGCAGCCCGAGTGTACATTTTTACCACGGGTACGCATATCAACCATAACTAAAGATTATAACAGAATTATCTGGTAATAAAGTATTACACGTAGCGCGATAATTTGTCCACTATTAACTGACTATTTACCCACTTAATTACTTAGTTACTTTCGAATCATGCGCAGCAGTCGATCGTTGATCGCACTTGACTTATTCACCACCACACCATAATCTGCACTCATTATGTGCCGGGCCTTGATTGAAATCCGCTTAAGTTCCCTTGAAAGTGTTGCTCTCACATCCTTTAAAAATCCAACTCTGCTGACACCAAGCTGACGCACACTTTGAGCAGAATTAAAGTATAGCTACGATAATGTATACGGATAAACTATTTTATTCACGAATAAATTCACACAAGAATTGAATTATTTCAAGGACAACATTTTACTTAATGACTATAAGCTGTAGTTATTTAGGTACATACGTATATACCTTAAACGTGGAGAAAATTGACGGAAAATCATGAACATTTTATTTACTCAATATATGAGTATATCTACTCTATATATATAAAAAGATAAGAAAATATGCAACGTTTTTATGCAACGTTTTTGTGCAACGTTTTTATGCAACGTTGAGAACAGCTATTGGACGACACCAAATGAACATTATAATCACATCAACGGATGAATCAAAGCAAAGCAAAGCAAAGCAAAGCAAAGCAAAGCAAAGCAAAGCAAAGCAAAGCAAAGCAAAGCAAAGCAAAGCAAAGCAAAGCAAAGCAAAGCAAAGCAAAGCAAAGCAAAGCAAAGCAAAGCAAAGCAAAGCAAAGCAAAGCAAAGCAAAGCAAAGCAAAGCAAAGCAAAGCAAAGCAAAGCAAAGCAAAGCAAAGCAAAGCAAAGCAAAGCAAAGCAAAGCAAAGCAAAGCAAAGCAAAGCAAAGCAAAGCAAAGCAAAGCAAAGCAAAGCAAAGCAAAGCAAAGCAAAGCAAAGCAAAGCAAAGCAAAGCAAAGCAAAACAAAGCAAAGCAAAGCAAAGCAAAGCAAAGCAAAGCAAAGCAAAGCAAAGCAAAGCAAAGCAAAGCAAAGCAAAGCAAAGCAAAGCAAAGCAAAGCAAAGCAAAGCAAAGCAAAGCAAAGCAAAGCAAAGCAAAGCAAAGCAAAGCAAAGCAAAGCAAAGCAAAGCAAAGCAAAGCAAAGCAAAGCAAAGCAAAGCAAAAGCAATAGCAATAGCAATAGCAATAGCAATAGTAAAAGCTATAGCAAAAGCAAAAGCAATAGCAAAATCAAAAGCAAACGCAAAGCAATGCAACAAAACCATGCAACGCAAAAACACAAAGATTGAAAGATTTATGTAAATGCAAAAATCCGTTTGGTGGCAAATTTGTTATTTTCGGTGGTGACTTTCGTCAAGTTTTACCTGTTATAAAATACGCTTCACCTGTGGAGATAGTCAATTATACTTTAAAGTCAACATCAATTTGGCCAAGCAGCATTATATTATTGAAAGTACCGAATAGCTGGAAATCTACAAATATAATTCAGGACATTTACAGCAATTCAATTGCTTCTAATGCCGATCTCTCCCACAGAATTATATTAGCCTGCCACAATGATGATGTTCGCATACTTAATAATAAAATATTAAATTTGGTCGAGGGCGAGATTCATACCTACTTAAGTAAAGATACTGCTAAACATCGAGGGGTCGATCAAACAGATGAGGACATTCGGTTGGAATATGAAGTCGAATATTTAAATTCGTTGAATTTCCCTGGTTTTCCGGTACACAAATTAAAACTCAAAATAGGATCTGTTGTTATGATAGCAGAGCTTTAAGAAAGTTGGTATATACATGGATAGGCCTTTGTTTAGTCATGGACAGTTATATGTAGTATTATCAAGATGTCGAGCGAAGGATGGAATACAAATTCAAAGTGAAAGCGACATAAAAAATGTTGTATGGAAATAGGAAATATATTCCGAAAGCGGCCCTGGGGGGTTGGGCCGCGTTAGCGGCCAGGGGGGCGGAGCCCCCCTAGTGTTTATATAATTAAATAAACAACTGACAAGAATTAATTGAGGACCGTTTTTTCAAAACTCGCTTTGTCCAAATTAAAAAATATTGAGCTTTATATCAAAGACCACGGTATGGAGTGATGTGATCGCTGGTTGAGTTACGGAGCGGAAATTCTGGGTTCAAGTCGCGGACTTCGCAGAATTTCTTAGCCCAGCCTTCCGGTGAACATCCACACGCTGTGGTGAAAAGTTGTAGTAAAAAGAGTAGCACAAGAGGATTAATCCACCTCGTGAAATGGATTGTAAAGACTTCAATAGAAGTGGCAATATTCCGACAGGAATGGAAAAGCCTATGGTGATGATTATGATGATTATTAATCTATATAATTTTGTAGCGGCCTTTCAGAATTTGCTATCATATATTGCAAATTTTGCTTTGTTACTTTACAAAACGCTAGAGAAAACTTAAAGTTTTTACAAAACTCGCTTTGTACAAAAAATCATAAAATATATTAATATTCCTGAAGAAGCGAAAGAATTTTTTAACGAAATTTTAGGGAAAACAACATCGGAAGAACCAGCGCGACAAGTGACAAAAAATTGAAAAGATTAAACCGTATTTTTTTTCTGTGTTCTGTAGAAAATTTCCTTTTAATTCGATGTATTATGATAAAAGTACTATTACATAAAACAAGTTTTGCAAAAACTGTAATTTTTCTTTAATTAATATTTTTGAAAACTTATAAAAAAAAAATTCATATTAGAAGCCTTTAAAAGACACTAGGAATCAAATTATTTTCAGTTATTTTTAACTAATATTTTGTTTATATCAAATTCACTAAACAATAAAAACCGTTTCCTGAAAAGTTTACTTTTAGGATAAAGCGAGTTTTGAAAAAACGGTCCTCAATTTTTCTATCTATGTCTTTTAGGTAACTAAAAGTGACCAACTCCAACTGGAGTCGGAACCCGACGATATACTTCCTGTAGCTTTTAATTTGCTTCTAGATTCCATTCATTTAATGTTTACTTTCTTAACTTTATATTTCTACCCTTATCTTTGAATTATAGCCCTGGAGGTTGCTTTGACTAATGAATTTCTCCTTCATTATTACAACATGGCACTTTAGTTCCTTGATATGTAATATACTATTTCGCTGCATTCTGCTCAAATGGATACCTATTCAAATGCTTATTCTAATTGTTTTTCTATATTTTATACATCAATAGTAAAAGTTAAAAATAAACAAGTTAAGCAAAATTGTATACTATATCTCCTACAATAAACGCTATTTCCGTAGTAGGTATGAACATCAAAGAATCGAAAACATTTTAAATAAAAAATTAATAAAAGTTAAAAAATAAATAAAAGCAATCATATCGATACACTGTTATGATCTTTCAAACGAATTGTCTCAGTTATTAACAGAAGAATTGGTAAGAAAACGCGTGATGAGCATCAAGCTCACTTCAAAAAGGAAATAACAAGGCGCTGTTTCAAAAATTGTTGATGCAAGCACCCACGCAGGAAGGAAATCAATCGGAAAAGAAATCAATAAGGAAAGAAAAACAATTTTGCAAAATAGGAAAAATTAACTTGTAAAAACAGAAAGAAAAATTCACTTAAAATTCACAGAAAATATTATGTTTCTTCCATTCTAAAATTGAAATAAAATTTATTTCAGATAGTTACTCAAAAACATCAAATACATTATATTCCTATAAACCTCATAATTACACATACTGATGTATTTACTGCACTTACATCAATAAAAATGTATTATTATTATTATTTGTATTCTAATCAAACATTGTAATTAATTTAATGAATAATGAGGTTATAATCTTGTATATAGGGTTTATAACTTTATAAACGCTTCGCCAACTAAGGCAAGTATGACGAGTGAAAGTGTATACTAGTAGTGATAGAAGGAATCTCGTTCGCCGTATCTGCGCATCATTTGAAATTTTGAGTACCTATCCGTCATTTTACATTATTAAGGAACTTATATTTCACCTGTACCTTCTCGCATTCGTGATTGAGCATAATATTGGGATCCTGTGTCCTTAATTAATTTGGTTAAAAAAGGAAATAGCTACCAGGGTTTCCTTTTATAAAAGATTAGTTCACGGCAGTGATGGCAATATAAAAATTGGAAAAGGATGTTTACGGGTTTATTTAGGGAAAGTTTTAGTAAAAAGTGAAAACATTTATAAATGAAAGCTACCTTCTATTTGCACAATGTTTTTTAGTTACGATATATGCCTGCTGGGTGCCTTAAAGATTGAATGGAGGCTTAAAATTGTTTTCCATCGTCGTTTACCTTTGGCCTTTATACACATTATTATCGTTATCGTTTATAAACCCACCAATATTATATAATATCGGCGCCAATATGATTTCCGGCTATTGAAAACTATTAGCAGAGCAGTCGACAGTAAAATGTATTTTATATTATATTACATAAATAATTTTAACGTGACATTTTATAACAACATATTATACACATATACAATAATTTGTGTAATTTAATTATATAAAACGTCGTGAAAGTTATCCTCACATTTTTAATCTTTTTGAAATGTTTGCTAAAAATTAATTTTAAAAGTAGTAGGTACTCGTATATATCATGAGCTGAATTAAATCACCCGGCATAACAAAAGCAAATTATGTTAAAGTTTAATATTCATTTGGTTATGTGTTTTGCTATACGTAAACTCTAAAGTCTAAAGCTTTTACTAATGTAGTACCTAGTTCTAACTCTGACAAAAATATTTTTCTTATTTATTCTACTGTAGGTGTAGATATACCCTACTGGTGTAGGGATAAAGTCGGCATGTAAAATTGTGATAGTAGCGAATCAGATTTGCGCATAGTCTGTCGTAAATAGAGATTTAGGGTAAAAAGTATATTTACTATACTGAAATGACAAAACCTAGTTGATATGAATCAATTAATTAAATAAGTATTTACTAAGGTATTTTAAGTATTATTTTATACTACTTGTTAAAGCGAAGTTTCCATTAATGAAATTAAAATACAATAAAATACACCATATAGTTATTGGACACATTACACTTAATAAACACTGCACAAATAGACCTTACAGATAAGATTGTGTTTTAAATAAATATATTTTCATTGAGAGGAAATGTTTCTGGCCATCTTAAACCCTGTCCTACCACTGAGACATTACCTGCCAAGAACTATAAAAGCTGTCCAGTAACTATACATATTAGCATATTTTTACTATTATTTCTTTTTTTTAATCGCGTTGTCAGAATAAAATATTTAATATGCAACGTTAACATGCAAGATCGAATAAATTTGGTGAAGAAATAACAAGTTAAAACAAACAAATTTGCGTAATACCTAGTTTACACGAGCTTAGTAGCTAATGCTTAGTACTAATGCTTAGTACTAATACCTTGCGTGTAAACATGCTGAAGTAGTGCTTAGTATTAGTGCAACCGCCAGTGCAAGTGAATAGAAGTCGGTTCTATTTACTAACGACAAGTTGACCACCTCCACTAAAATTTAACCTAGCACTTGTCGCTTGCTGACGTCATATATCTTGCTACTAACAAGATCGTGGCTACTGGCTACTCACTAATACCTTTTTACTAATACCAACTAACCATAATGGCTAATTAGGCATAATGCCTAGTTTACACGAGCTTAGTAACTAATGCTTAGTACTAATGCTTAGTACTAATGCTTAGTACTAATCGGTATAGTGACAAGTAAGAAGTAATCGTTTACACGTTGGTATTAGTAAAAAGGTATTAGTAGCCACGATCTTGTTAGTAGCAAGATATATGACGTCAGCAAGCGACAAGTGCTACGTTAAATTTTGGTGGAGGTGGTCAACTTGTCGTTAGTAAATAGAACCGACTTCTATTCACTTGCACTGGCGGTTGCACTAATACTAAGCACTATTTCAGCATGTTTACACGCAAGGTATTAGTACTAAGCATTAGTACTAAGCATTAGCTACTAAGCTCGGTATTATACCTAGTTTACACGGTATTATACCTAGTTTACACGAGCTTAGTAGCTAATGCTTAGTACTAATGCTTAGTAAACTAGGTATAATACCGAGTGCTAATACTAAGCACTATTTCAACATGTTTACACGCAAAGTATTAGTACTAAGCATTAGTACTAAGCATTAGCTACTAAGCTCGTGTAAACTAGGTATAATACCGTGTAAACTAGGTATAATACCGAGCTTAGTAGCTAATGCTTAGTACTAATGCTTAGTACTAATACTTTGCGTGTAAACATGTTGAAATAGTGCTTAGTATTAGCACTCGGTATTATACCTAGTTTACACGGTATTATACCTAGTTTACACGAGCTTAGTAGCTAATGCTTAGTACTAATGCTTAGTACTAATACTTTGCGTGTAAACATGTTGAAATAGTGCTTAGTATTAGTGCAACCGCCAGTGCAAGTGAATATAAATCGGTTCTATTTACTAACGACAAGTTGACCACCTCCACCAAAATTTAACATAGCACTTGTCGCTTGCTGACGTCATATATCTTGCTACTAACAAGATCGTGGCTACTAATACCTTTTTACTAATACCAACGTGTAAACGATTACTTCTTACTTGTCACTATACCGACAAGTAAGCATTATTACTAAGCATTAGTTACTAAGCTCGTGTAAACTAGGCATAACTGTCCAATAACTATATGATTTACTATACTTGATTCAATCAAGTGCATTTTTACATTATTTTCAATAAATTCATTAAATGTATCACAAATAGAATCCATGCAAAGTACAAAACTATTCTTGAATCTAATACAAATGTTCACATTTTCGTGTTACGCCATTGGGAACTAACCAATCACGGAGATTGTTTTGGTTGAGCAACCAACGGGAATGCTTATGTGTGATGATTAAACACTCAAATATGAAGATCTATACCTATGTAGTTTTGGTTTTACATACAGCTGAGCTATTATAGTATTTATTTAAATTAATTTGTAGTATTATCGGAGCAGGTCTTTATGAATGATCTTACTATGGTTTGTGTATTATTAAACCGTAGCTGTTTCGCGGTTTTCGAGCGAAGCGAGCAAGCGCGAAATTAGCATAGTTGTCTCTCAAATTCCATCCAAGTTAAAGCTCTACTGGGTGGTTTATCGCCCATACTACATATTAATCAATTCTCTTTAAACTTTGTACGACTATTAGTATAATACGCTTTTCTATATGAGTAATCAGAATTACAACAAATCAATCGGTCAACGAGAAATACACTAAGCTGTTTATTACATGTAATTTTACAGTATAAGTAAACGGAAAGTAACGCAACCTTTACATCAAAAATATATAGAAAAAGTATGCTACGTTATTATATTCACGTGACGCGCAAAATGGATTAACGAGTTTATTGGTATCTCTATTGCTACACTCTCTTATGTTATAAAATTTAGTTACATCGTGGGTAATTGTCCCAGTATATAATAATAATCATTTGCTATTTATAAATAAATTTAAGTTGTAAAATAAATACAAATCAATAATAATTACACTATCGCGACAATATATCAAATGTAAAGCTTGAATTACATTATACTTTTTTCGACTTTTTTCGTCTATATAGATTCTCGTTCGATTTTGTTTCGAGTTTTTATTTCATTTGCTTTAGTATAGATGGCGTCAAAAGGAACTACCTACCACGGACCTCTTACCTATACTACGCCAATAGGGATGTTGGCACTCCAGAACTCGGACCGACCCGAACGAAAACTCGGACGGGCTGCATATTTCTATTCGAGAAATCTAGACGAAAAAAGTATAATGTAATTCAAGCTTAAGGCTACGTACGTAGCTGAAACGTAGAGTGCACGCTGGTCGCCGAAACCTGCTTACAGGCTTGAATGTTATTTTTTGAAATAGTAGCTTCGTTTGTCCTCGATTACATTAATTAATATAATTATAATTAATTCGAAAGTAAATCAATTATAACCAAAATACAACAACGACAAACATGTTTCGATCTTATTAGATCTCATCAGTGACGTATAGCTGTAAATTTGGTTATAATTGATTTGATGTTTACTTTATATAGCATTTTACTAATAAAATTAAATGGATTATCTGACAATTCAGAGTTGTCCAAAAAATTGAATCAATAATTCCGCGCAATGCTAATTTTTGGCTAATTTTCGCCTCATAGCTCAACCATTAATTGCACCAAGGCACTGCTATGTCTTAAAATATTTTTAAATCATAACTTTCTAATAAACATTTAATTCCAAGGCAGTATCGACGATTGTTATTTGTGTTTGAATTGAAGCAGAGGTGATGATTTATCAATTTAAAATATTGGATATCATTTTATTTTTATATTAAAGCTTATCGAGACTTCTATTTTATTAAAAGTCGATAATTAGTTTATTATTTGCTCAATTAATATCGTAGACATTTTCGATATTAAAAATTAGTATAGTTAGCTCTTAAAATTTTATTACTTAATCCAGTATTATTGACCTTAATTACCATACAATATAATTATAATATGGTATTATGTGGTTTCTTATTTTTCTTAAGCTTTTCGCGTTGTAAATAATATCAAATACACAACTAAAAAATATAAATGTAAAAAATATCTCGGATATGTTCAGTATTCTGATCCATTAACAATGAAATTGTGTAAATCCTCAGCATTATTATCCAGTATACTAACCATGCCAAAACGCTTTTTTATCTATTCAAGAGATGCAACAATTTCTGAATAATTTTCTGTAGACATACATAATAAAATATTATTCATAAAATTTTTTTTGATTGATCAATATGTATTTTATAATCACCACAATTTGTTCGAAATTTTAATTCTATGAATTACATTTTAATTTTTGCAATTTTGCCTCCAATAATTACTACATAGTATTAATATAGTAGTAGGTCACAATTGGTCTTTAAGTGGGGTGACAGCTTAAAGTGACGCTAATGAATTTATTTATGAGGACACGAAGTAACTTGTTAGGTGATTTTGAGATTTACCTTTCATTTTCAAAAGTTTAATTAGATTGTGTCGAGTATGAAATTCCTTTGGTTGTCAGGCTATAGTTAAGTTGTAAATACAATATATTTAGGTGAGTTTACGATTGCTTTGGAATGTTCTGGAACGAATCTGTCTACGCACTTTCCGTGTGTGTGGGTTAATGTCACATCCGCTTTGCAACCTTTTCTTCACCTCGCTTTGTTTCGAGAGCGATAAGTTAGTTAATTTTTACCACTCATCCAGTAAACATCATGTAACAGATAAATAAGTAAAGTTGTTTCTCGGGTGACAAGTTAACTTTTACCCAAGTAAAATATACATCGGTCCCATAATGTGTATATAAAATGAAATACATAGCCAACAATGAGTCGTAAGACGAATAGAGAGGAAAAATCTTACTTATCCCAGCGCTACTGTAATTTTACAAAACTAATTGTAACAAACACTGCCCGCTACTCGCCCAGGTACGACTTGGCTTACTAAATGAGTTGACCATCGGAAATAACTCTTGGGAAACACTCGACACCTGCTTCGCAAACACAATACTGCTGTCGACTTTTTGACTGGACCTGAGGTAGATAACGCCGGTGATGTCAGACGACGCTGAACCATACAAAGAACAACAAAATATCCTCGAAGGGATCAGTCAAAATAAATCGTGCTGGTTGTCAAACACAATAACACCAGAGACGCTACAATCGGAGGAAAAATGGAAATGGTCGAGTTGCGCTAACACAAGTGACCCTTATCTCTTCTGTTCAACAGATTAGTTACAGTAACCACATTCGCATCAAAACGGCAGCAATAATTACGTAACAAAATCGGCACGTATCACAGTTAAATTGGAACCGAAAACAATCGTCCAACGTAAAACTTACGGCACTAATAGACAAAATTTGTCTAACGCAATTCTGACTGTACTCAAACATAGTACCAGGATCACTGAAAATATCTATTCGCTGCGCTAGCAGATAATGCCTGCAATGCCAAATGTATTTTGCACTACAAAATGCATTAAATAAATGCATGAGCCGTACTCAGGATTATTGAAATATGAGGATGCAGTACTACGTAACAAATTGCAAAAATTCGTTACAATAGATCTCTCTTTTTCTTATAATATATCTAAATACTTTTTAAATAATATAGTCGTAATCGGGTGAAATTATCTTGATCCAAATTACCGTGGACCAAGTTACTGGGAACCAACTTATCTGGAGATGAAATCACCTATAGTGATCAAATTACCGGGGGTGAAATTACCAGGAGATCAAATTACCTGGGGGTGAAGTCACCTGGGGTAACATTACCGGGGACGAAATTACCAGAGGATCAAATTACCGGGAACCAAATGACTGGGAATCAAATTACCGTCAACGTTATCTTGTATTTTATTAGCTTTATTCGAGGAGACAATCCCGGTTATATTCTATCCTACTGCACGTGCGGATTTATAATAAAATTGTCATTAAAGCTCAAATTATATGATAAAAAGTATAAATCCGCATGCGCAGTAGGATAGAACGTGACTAGGATTGTCTCCGCGAATAGAGCTATTATCGTCACATCTTTTCATCGTTTAAGATCACAAATATCAGGACGATATTTCGTATCTCATTATAATGGATTAAGCTTTATTTTGGAGTTTTAGTGGGGTTTGTCGGCCGTTCATTTTGTAATAATGTGTTACAGATTTAGTGATTAAAAACGAATATAAAGGTGGATGGCAAGCTCACTGAATATATAGACAATCAGGAATTAGACAAGGCGACTCCTTAAGTCCGGTATTGTTCAGCTTGATAATGGACAAGATAGTCCAATAGGTCAAAAAATTGCAAGGGTATAGAATGGGAGGAAGAGACATTAAGATAGTTTGTTATGGCGATGATGCTGTTCTCATCGCAGATACGGAAGATAAACTCCAATACATGCTACATAAATTTGTCACAACAGCAAAGAAAAAACCAAGACTCTAACAATATCTAAAGAGCCCATCAGATGCAAATTAGAAGTTGAAGGAAAAATCATAGAACAGGTCATGTCCTTCAAGTATTTAGGAGTCATTATTTCCAGTGAAAGCAATCTAAACATGGAAGTAAAACATCATGCAATGCAAGGATCAAGGATATCTGGTTACCTCAAAGACGTCACATGGTAAACAAATACATGTCAATGGTGAGCAAGACAAAACTATAAGTATAAAACAATAATAAGACCTATAATGACATATGGAGCTGAAACTCGCGCAGAATCCAGTAGAACAAAACAAATATTAAGAACAACAGAAATGAATACACTCAGAGCTATAGTAGGAAAAACCAGATTGGATAGAGTGCGAAACACAGAAGTGAGACAGACATGTGGCATAAATGACGTCGTCAAGTTTGTGAGACATCGAAAAAAGAAATGGAACGAGCATGTCAGCAGAGCCAACAATGATCGATTGATCAAACTAGCAAGAGACTTGAAGCCATAGAAAAAGCGAAACCCTGGAAGACCACCTAAAAGATGGGTATACTCTATAGAGAGCTAGGTTTTAACATCAGAGCAAATGTGAAGCGGTGAAAAGACGTGAAGAAAAACAGGCTGATGCCTATAATAAAAGAAGAAGAAGAAGATTTAGCGTCCTTTGTAAAGGCCAAGGAACTGTACCTTCCAACAAAGCTGTAAGTTTATTAAGAGTGTAAAAGGTAAGACGTCGCGCGTCGTTATTCTCTCTAGTGTGCTATCCCAAGTAGCATTTTTGACTACCAATTTTCAATTGCTGCAATATTGCTTGCAAATTGCTGCCTATTTTGGCGCAATATGCAAAATTGCTCCCCTTCTTAGTTCATCATACGCTTATTCAACAATCAGAGTGGCGCCCTAATTAATATTGGTATAATCGACATTTTAAAATTTAAAAAGCCGTTTACAATCTTCGTTTCCTTGATTTTATCAAGTGATTCAACCATGTCGTGACTCAGCTGCTGGCATAGTTTTGCACGCTGGCCAAGGGAACGATTGGGATCCAAGAGTCCCGTAACAAATTAACGTGGAATGATGTACTATAAGTGAATTAATTAACGTCGCATAATATAGTACACTTCTATAAACAATAATTGATTAAATTATTACCGAGAAACTAATTCATCCATTTTTAAAAGAAAGAAAAAATTATGGAACTACATGCGTTAATACCAATGCAGTTTAGGAAATTACCAAAATGGTTCTCCAATAATTTCGTTTCGATCTCATTTTTACAATAAATTGAATTATTGTCCCTCCCCCTGGCGTTTTATTGGTCAGTCCAATGAAGTTAATTTTGTTAGAGTACAAGTACAACCAAGTTTCTGTTAATATAATTAAGTCACTATTGTATTTCTGGGCCAATAAAACTATCAACTAAACTACCTGGAGATATATTTGAACTGCTATTTTAAACTTTCAAAACAGCGAAATTTATTTTTAAGTTAAACATTTATTTTTCAAAGGACATAACCCTAATAACAAGGTTAAACCAAAAATTTAAAAGCATGAATAATGTATCACTAAGAATCAATACACTCTGCGTTCGATGATACTATTATCATAATTAATAATGATATCAAGAATGGCTCTCCGAGATTCGGAATGAATATTTGAAACACGGCACATAATATTAATAGGGAAATCGTACAAAATTTAAACTTGGAAAAGAAATTGAAAATTTAATAATACTTAGCAGCATGTCATAGTCGATCCTATCGTACCGCAGTTTATAAAGGAAATCTTATGACTATCCAACTACTAAAAGTTAAATTAAAAGCTAAGTTATATTAAAATTGAGATCTCAATGGCGGCCCAGAAACAAAATTAATAACTGGGTGCCAATTGTATAAAAAAAATTCATCTTTGAATATAATTCCGAGTTTGTTTCATTGCTTTCATTTTCATACTTAAATATTTTATATGATTCTGATTAAATATTAAAAGATTTATTTGCTATCAGAAATGCAATGCTAATCCAGGATTAAAAAGGATATTGTAAGTTTCTAAAGTAATCGCGGTGATTAATAAAGTCATCTTCAACATTTTGCACATTTCATATCGGATTTATAAATCCTGAGAATTTCATAACACAATACTTACTGAGTTAATATTTAAATGTTTCTCTCTACAATTTTTGGCAAAAGATACACTGTGGAGTAAAGTCTACCTATAATGGACACGCTTATAATAGAAACTCGCTTATTATTCATGAAATCTTAGACCAAATTAGTAATATTATCAATGTATTGAAATATAGGATTAGAATAATTAACTCCCTCTTATAATGGACTAATTTCCATTGAAGTCCCATTATGGGCGAACTATGGTATATTTTAAATAATATGTTTTTCAAAGTTGTATTTTAATTTTTCCCCACATTTTTTCACAAATTCATTAAATTTTGATTTAGTTAAAAAGCTGTAGTAAACTTTCGATATATCCCTGTATTTATATGTATATAAGGAGCATCATTTAGAAACTTGCAGGTGAAACAAGTAAAAGCCTTCGCTCTCTAATAAAACGTAAAAAAGATATCCTGTAGGGTTGAGTTACCCCATTGGTGCAACATTGTATTTTATTATTACAATTTTATCGCTCTATTCAAACTTGCAAATTGATTACAAATTTGCAATTTGAAACAGACTATTAATAACTCCAGTAATTACGTTTATACAAAAGGCGGCTGCCAACCCACGGTTACATATTTATATTCGCTTGCATTTGACCTTACCCTCTGCCTGCTTTGAGACTTGTTTAAGATTTAAACGTTGTACGATATTACAATTTTTTACAACTAATGAAAATTCAAATAGCATGACTACTACATTAAAGCAGAGTAATCTCTTTTAATTTTTTTCCTTATCGTGCTGCATAGTGAAAGTAATTATTGTCTGTGCTCTTTATTAACCTAGAGTTTATGCAGATTTTGGAGATTGCATAAATATATTTTTAGGGTAATATTAATTAAAAATTACGAAGTCATGAAAAACTTCGGCCTTAATTTTACTAATTTAAGATTTTTAATTTGATGGTTTAAAGTTTGTCAATTTAGTATGTGTGTAAAATAAATATTTGTTAGTATTCAAATAGAATTATAGAGGTAGCGCAAATATTTAATTAGTTCCACTGTTTTCGAGCAGAGTGCATTTCTCAAATAAATCACATGGATATTCAAATCAATGTAAGTTTACCAAGACGAACTTGGATACAGGTTTAACTCATTAATACTAATTTAATTATTTCTAATGACGACTTATCAACATGAATAACTTTATATGTTTGGCGTATCTGGAGAGAAATTAATTGCTATAAACTTAATATACAGTATAATTGTAAATCCGTATAATTTATTAAATATTGTATTTCGAATAAACAATTTAAACCTATGAAAACTTTAATTTATGGAGGAAATATGTAAAGTAAATAATATTTAGAAATCCTACAATATCATAAAATAATATAATCCTTATTCGATCTTTCGTACATACTATATTATAATGCAATTTCCACAATCCGCACCAACGCTTATTTTCAAATATGGTTTGATTCAACAATATTTTGAAATATTTGTAATTTCATATTATGTTATACAAAATTATAAGTTTGTAATTATTGTCTTACTTATTTTCATTTATTTATAAAAATTTAAAATTTGCAAAGTGCATAAAAATTATTTAGGTCAAACATTGAACTTACAACGGAAGCAGATATAAATCATTTAAAGGAAGCTACAATGACATTAATGAAGTTGTATGAATCATTTATAATTATTGTAATTAGTGAAACTTAAACTGTCATCACAAATCAATCACAAATCCGTTCGAACTGTTCCAACTATTTTGTAGTAGAGTGGACGGTTTTGTGATTCACGCATGCGCATAAAACCGTTACAAACAGTTCATGCACCGTTTCGCGACGATACAAAAATGGTTTTAACAACATATTAAATTATGAGTTAACTACTCCAAAATATTAATATAAAGAAACGAAATATTGCGATAAATTCCAATACATTTAAACATATTTAGTGATAACTAGTGATGGGATAATTCAAATTAAAAATAACCTGTCATCCGGTTATTTAAATAACCTGTATAATTCGATTATCAAATTGAATAATTCGAATTAAAAATAACCTTATAATAAATCGCGAAATATCGGTATTTAAGAACCGATGGCCGAAGCGAGTGAAAAATCGTAATAAATAACCGTATATTAAAACCTAATGCGCGAGTCAATTCTCTGCTTCACCGGAAAGCTAACATTTACATCCAAGTCAGTTTGGAATTCGTCAAGTAAGCATAACCGCCGCACAACGTCGCTGAATCGTAATTTGATAACGCGCGCTTCGTAATCGAATGGAGAAGAGGTTTTGTTTCACTAATTACGTCATTACCTGTTCAGAAAGAAATGAGTTAAAAATAATTTGAATTATAAAATCATCCGGTTATTAGAATAACCTAATCGGTAGAATCCGATTCTTGAAATAATCCGGTTATGCCCATCACTAGACTGCAACTTACAGAATTGACCAGAATCAACATTAAGATCGGTATTTTACAATTTATTCTATATGAAAGGATAATTTTGCAAATGATAACTTCGATTAAAATAAAAACTGTAATAAATCTTTAATAATTTTACCTATTAACCGAATTTTACCTTTCATGAATGGAGTTTTTCGTAAGGGATGGATTACAGAATACCCGCTCACGGCAGGGATGTTCACCGTCTCCTACCCTATTCAAAAATAACTTGAACGAGATTCTATATAAAGATCGATGAAGAAATGTAAAATATAGGGTTTCGGTGGGAAACGAACTTACTTTTTTATTTTATGTAGTTTTGATGAATTTTTGGATGTTAGATCCTTGTAAGTAATAAATTGATTGAATTATGCTAAAACTGGTTAGTTTCTCACTTTGACGACATTTCTTAACAATTTTTATTGCTAACAACAAATCTTTAATTGTAATATAGTAACAAAGTTGCATAATTCACATAATCAAGTGGAAAATTTTGGAATGATATGATAAGTTTGGAGACTTTTCCAACTTCCATTTGCCATGGTTTTTTGAGCTGTATTCGCCTAACCTTTGATACCAATTAATTTCTGTTATCGTAGCGGATTTTTGAACCCATCGCACTGTAATATTTCTGGTAGTCGGAACAGCCAACTATTAATAGGGAAGCACATAATCAATCGATTAATTGATAATGCTAAATCAGAAAAATATCTAATATTATTTGATGTAATGAATGAGTGACAAATGTGAGTGGCTATGTCTAATAATTCTATGGGAAACAAAAATTTTCTCTAATAGACGAGATTATAAAGCTCTGATAAATTTAACTATAGTTTAAATATTTAATAAACTTGTTGTGGTGTAAGCTGTGCTTTGAAATTAGCTTAACATTCAATTTCAAAACATCTGTTGAACTGTGAAAGTTTGCGTATCGCGTGTAACTTTAAGCTAATTATTTTAGTGTTACACGTTGTTTTTATCTCTGATAAATTTATTTCTAGTTTAAATATTTAAATAAACTTGTTGTGGTGTAAACTGAACTTTAAAATTAACTTGACATTTAATTTCCAAACGCTATCTGTCATCTGTTGAACTGTGAAAGTTTGCGTATCGCGTGTAAATTATAAAATAATTTACTTTAAGCTAACTATTTTAGTGTTACACGTTGTCTTTACACAGATGGCGTTTGGAAATTAAATATCAAGTTAATTTTAAAGCACAGCTTACACCACAAAAAGTTTATTAAATATTTAAATTAGAGATAAATTTATCAGAGTTTTATAATCTCGGCTATAAATCTAACAAATACTGAGCCAATCATGAAACAATAAAAATTATTATTATGAAAATAAAAGGGACATTACTGGATACACAAAAGTAGTAGTAATTAGTGCGTGTCGATCGTATGAATCAAGTTGTCGCGAGTCCATCTCTAAGGGGGCTGTCAACACCGTTATTAGTTATGCGGTTAGGATAAGTCCCGTTTTAATGTAATCGTCTAGTTATAATAATTGTTAATGATTGACAACGGATATTATTCTTCTTTAAAAAAAATTTTCTAATTGAGTTTCTTTCGAAAAATGGAATGTGTGTCTCACTGGCACCATAATAACTTAAAGCTAAACGTGGAATCTGAACTACTGCACAAATAATTCGGGAGTGGCTGATCCTCCACCCAGTTCGATCCAGATTCCTAGATCAACTTCCAGTAGAAGTTTTAATATAATATATATATATTTCGGACTGCTTTTTGCATTGCAAGGTAAATAAACACCTCACAACACATCAAGCCTACAATTAGTAATTGTTTATCCGTTCCCATTTCCCAAGTCTCTTGCGAGGCTTGGTCATGGTTTAAGGCTTTTTAGTTTTCTTTACAGGTGATGAGGAGCTAGCCCATCGCCCCGACCCCCGACCCCCAACCTGGAGGACCAGAGAGACGGCCAGAATAAAGTTCTTACTTCACCCGGATTCGAACCGGGCATTTAGCGTTCATAGTCAACTCGCGTGACCACTATGCTCCGACCGTCTCTTTTTTTAATATTAATTAATATAATATTGTAAATATAAAAATATTTTACAATATTTTTAATAAATAATTAATTACAATTTAAAAATTTGTTTTTATTAGTGTTAATGTTCGGAAAATATTTCCAAAATTATCAAAACAAATAATTTTCTTACAATTCTAGCAGAAAATCATTAATTTACTGGAAATAACATAAATACTAACAATTTTATGTACTTTATGAACAAAAATATTATAATTATTTCAGATGGGTAAATAATGAGGATTTAAGCACCTCGCTTGAAATATAATTAAAATGAAGCATTTTTAATGTACTTTTCCGACAAAATTGCCAGTTATTTTTAAAACACGTAATAGGCTGGAAAAATAATAAAGTAGAGGAGTGAATTGTTTTTAAAAATTTTCACGTATAATCTCATTCATTCGAGATAACAAATTTTATGTATTTATACCTACTATAATATACAAAGGTGCACTAATTTATTTCAATTAACACGGCGTTTATATTAAACGCGACAAACTACAACATTTAATAATTATTATTAAAGTCTCTTAAGTATGAGACACTTCATAATTAGATGAATAGAAATGTATTGCGCTATTATATATTAAAACAAAAAGTGGTTGCAGTACTACCAATCTAGTAAAATACTCATGCAAAATCGGTCAAGCATTTGTTTATAGAATGGTAAAACGGAAATGTAAAATATTTATACCAATATCAGGTGAAAGATGAGTAAATTGTTTAATTTATTGTTTTGCTTGCAAGTCTGACAAGCAGAATGTAATGAGCAATTGTTTTGGTTTTATAAAATTACATCTAATTTTGGTGTAAACTATTTATTAAGGTAGTAGGGTCGCGCAAACAAAATATTGAGAAATCTTTTAAACTTTCAATATAAGTAATTAAATGTAGCATACACACGCTGTTAAAATTTCAAGGCGATTTACCGTGTCTAATAAGAAATAATTGCAATTAAAAATGACATTATTTGTACATGTAGCATGGAAGAAGCGAGTGAAAATGACAGGTTTTTTAATTTTTTTCCTCGAAGGAGTATTGGCATTCTGACGAAAAACTAGTAAAATTGAAGAAACATATCTTTGAGGTTTAGTACAAAGAGCTTAAGTCAGAAATTTGCGTTTTTGAGTTATATATACCATCGTATTCGTAATTTTGTGCTCTTTCGATTAGTACAAAGAACCTACGTCAATTCTATTAAACAAGTGCAACAACATATAAAATACTAACAACTTAGTTGCATTTTATTTTATTTTCATAATCCAAATAACTTAAGTCGACTTAAGTTCTTAATACGAAACTTGAAAACACAGGAATTGCAATTCATTTAACTTAAGTCAACTTAAATATTGCCTTAAAATTGAAAACTCTTATATTTTTAAATTACTTCGCTTCCACTAGTCCCGTCATTTTACTTCTCATTTTTAATTTCGGAAGTACCGTAAAAGTCCCTAACTTCGGACACTTTTGTACTAAATACAATTATAACTTAAGAACTGAAAGATAGTAACTTTTGAAAAAAATACAGTTAGTAAGAGTGAGCAACAATCTAACGATTCATCAATAATGCCACATTTCTGCCAATAAGACTTCAATAAAAAAAAATTATATTCACTGTCCGAACTTAGGGACAGAAACTTCCTAACTTCGGACAACTTATGTTTAGCCCAAAAATTTAAAGTAAAATAATTTATTTTGATGTTAGGAACCACCATTAGTACATTCGGACACTCAAAATGTTACTATAAGTCGAAAAAAAAATTAAATTGAAATAAACTGGAGGTGTATAATACGCACTTCAAAATATTTGGTGAATTTAATGAAAAAAACATTGTTAATAACAAAACATTGTCACAAACATAAAAAACAAACAAAAAATTAACAAATTATTCTGGTAAACATTAAAATTATGTTATTAAAAAATAGAGCCCTTAAATAAATTAGGCCCTACTGCTTGTCCGAACTTAGGCTATTGTCCGAAGTTAGGGACTTTTACGGTAATTACCTTTTACAAATAAGTTTTTATTGGTAGTTTACTTCATTTGTTTCATAACAGGGCATCGCTTTATATTTGGGTATTCCAAACAGTTCTTGGTCGCATATTTTAGATTGTACCCAATCTTTGTTTATAAAATGGATTTCCAAAGTTTTAGCTTACCTAACAAAAAAAATGACAAAATGGAAGCTGGAGTAAATGATGAAAAAAAATTTTACTAATTTGACTTACAACAATGCTTGGCAACTCCACTGCTATCGTCCTCAGTTACCTTTTATAAGAGGCAGTTGTGGACTTATAATTTGACAATTCACGACAATAGTAGTGGAGAGTCCACAAACTACATGTGGCATGAAGGTATTGCTGGACGAGGAGCAAACGAAGTTGCATCTTGTATTTATCAGCACTTGCTGAAATTATCATCCAAAATCAAAGAAGTGATCCTATATTCTGACACTTGCCAGGGCCAGAACAAAAATACCCACATATGTGCAATGTTCGCTCTATTCTGCTCCAGTTTTAATTTCCAAGGAGAAAAAGAAGGATTTAAATTTATATTGGATCTTTTACCATTAATTCCTCCTATTTTTCACGACTTTTATCATAATTTAGCAACCAGTGATATTCCAGCGAATAATCCCGATTTGGACGAAATTTCCGATGAATAAATTAAGTATAAAAATGAAATTGTTATAATAAATTATTAAATTATAATTAATTACAATAAATTTTGTTTAGTCAGTGAATTTTTTTCTCATAATTGTTAGATTACTATAATGAACTAAAGTATGACTTAAGTTCATAGTACTATAAAAGTTAAAGATTTTTGCAGTACTAAGAACTTAAGTTGACTTAAGTTCATAGTATTATAAAAATTAAAAGTTTTTGAAATACTAAGAACTTAAGTCACTCAAAAAAGTGACAAGGACTGATAATTCAAAACTGATCTTGTGTATGTCAATAGATCTAACCATTACCTAATTATTGCCATAAGAATTTTTTTTAAATTTGTTAGCATTGTCATAACATTCAATTGGTAACTTCATTTGCCTCTAGTGAAAACTTGTGTTTTTTGACTTAAGCTCTTTGTACTAAACCTCAAAGATATAATTTGAACAATTAAAAAAAAAATGAAAATTATTTACCGTGTAGTTTTAATAAAAATTTAAAAGTAATTCCATGTTTAGATTATTATTTTTAGTGGAGGGATATGAGCTTAGATATGAGTGACCGAGAGATATGATATGTTAGACCGGGTCAAGTAGACGTAAGTATTGTGGGGGGTACACTCACGTTAAAAAAACTTCGCCTATTACGTTAGTGCAGCCGCTTCGTATAACATGGGTAATAAGCCATAACTTTCTTACTGGAATGTACGGCCTCAACTACCTTAATGAGTCGCCACACTAAGTAGAATATCAACTGCCGATGATCCTACATTTTCATGTGAGGTCACCTTCTTCCAATGTTGCCAACTTTCCTAAAGTTTGGGTTTACACAATACATAACAGCAATTTTGATCGTTTTTAATAAGATATGGTTTAGCTTTAGGTTGCATAAGATCACAACCAAGTTTTATTAAAATCACACAGACCTACGCATTGTCTTCTCTTAGTGAGTCAGAGAACCAATTTTTCATCAGTTGATATTATACAATTTGTCGTTTAAATTAAATTATATCAATTTTTTTTGTAATCACTGAGATAACAATGGACTTGAATGGAAATGGCAGAATTGTGGTTATAATAGCAGGAATTCCTGATAATGTTTGTCTCGAGAATAATTTAAAATAATGTCGTAATAGTACATCGCTTTAGAAATTTAAGTTAATCGCTTAGGAATAATCAGACTTATTGAAATATTCTCGGTCATAAAATAACCGATGGCTATTGTTTCACACTTCAAACATCCATGTCAGTTTTCAATAATTACAACGTAATTCCACAGTTAATGGAAATCTTGATTCAGAGTTTCATGTAACCGTAACCGCACTGATAGCCGCAACGTAAGGATTAAAAGGGCATTGAAAGTTCTCCTCAAACAGTGCGCCCCCTATTAATTATAATATATAATTTGCAATCTAAATAAATTTTTAATAAATAATTACTGTATACAATTATTCCATCATTTTAACAATCATCAAACGCGATAAACCCAAAAGCCCAAATCAGAGGTCTGAATCCGTGTTTGAAGGGGACTCAACTATATCAGTTGCCCCGGGACTGGCAATTTTTCCTCAAGACCCTGCTATAATTTTCGAATTTTTTCATTCATCACAATTAAGTGAAGTAAAAAATGCCATGAACGTGGAGATAACTATGCGCGAAGCAGAAAGAGAGGAGTGTAACTTCCTCGAAAAAGAAGTCTCGATCCTGAAGGAGGAGTTAAATAAGGGGATTAAATTAAATAGAACTCAACAACAACCATCATGCAATATCAAAGAAGTTCAAGAGAAAGAGCAAGCCCTTCCCAAGGGGATTGCTTCTCTTAGAGATGTATTAGATAAGATGCAAAATGAGCAGAAGTCCACGGATACCCAGAACAGGGAACAAAAGATTCAGTTGAAAGCGTTAGACCTAATGCTTAGGTCTTCGGTCGGAGACATGGGCGAATTAAAAGATGATATCAAATTAATAAAACAACAACCAACTGGCAAAATAAAAACGAACAAGTTTACAAGCACATACAAATGCACTGAAGATCAGAAAGAGAGTGAAGAGGTTGGGGAGAACTTTCAGACCCTACTATATGAAAATGGCATCCTTAAAGAGTAGGTGCGAATTTTGCTAAGACAGATAGTCAGCATGCAAATATGTATCGACAACCGGAATGCGAAAAACAAGCAAGAGGATGATGAGACGGAGAAGTATGATATCTCACCGTCCCATACAACGCTGGAGGTTCAACACCCGACTCAAAACAGTTTGGACCAGGATGAATCCAATTTCACACTAGTATCTATAACGCTTAATCCGACGATGTCCGCTATTGGGGTGGTTCCGCCGAGGAGCGACAGAAGAAAGTGAGTGAGAACCCCGGCATTGGTAGTGAAGACTAGCCCAACCCTATCTTATGAGGAAGCACTAAGGGAACTAAAAAAACACCGTCACCCAAAATCAAAAGGCATGTGAAGCCATCCGGGCCGTCAGAGCCACACGAGCAGGAGATGTGCTGATAGAGCTGGTCAAAGGGAAACGTCCCCAACAGCTCAGAGAGGAGCTCATCAAGAACAATAAAGATTTAAACTTTAAGGATCTCACAAGGAAAATGTCCATTGAGATAAGAAATCTCGACCTTTTAATGGACAGTGACAAGGTGAAGGAAGCAATCACAAGATTGTCTGACACGGATGATCAGGTGCTACTT
The DNA here is from genome assembly GCA_958510855.1 of Rhagonycha lutea. Lineage (NCBI taxonomy): Eukaryota > Metazoa > Arthropoda > Insecta > Coleoptera > Cantharidae > Rhagonycha > Rhagonycha lutea. Next base: position 19,227,337 of record OY294042.1, read on the forward strand.
AAGTCCCTGACAACCACACCGAAAAAAAAAACAAAGTGGCAGTCCTCGAGGTGGAGATGGAGGCAGCCAAACGACTGCTATTGACCCTTAACGTCAAGATTGGATTTAACATATGCAAGATTAGAAATCACACGAGATGCGGAAGGTGCTGGTCGAAAGGGCACGCCCAACCGACTTGCAGGGACCTGCATAGGTCAAAAATGTGCTGGCGGTGCTGCCGTGAAGGTCACTTCGCAGCGGTATGCACCGGTGAGTACCACTGCGCTGACTGCGGGGTGGATGGCCATAGCGCGGGCAACTGGCGTTGCCGAGGGAGCCAAAAGCAGTAGGAACTACGTCGGATGGTCCATGGCTGTCGTAACCGTCGCGGCAATAGGATAGGAGAGCCGAACTCATGGTTCTCCCAACATCAAAGAATCTTATAACAAATATTATATAAAACAATAGTCCCGAAAGGGCAGGATTACCATCTTAATCCCTCTTAGCTGTGAATGTAATGCCCAGCGGCGGTTTCCTTGCAGCTAAGGGGGCTGCGGGGGGAGGTTTTAGTCAGTGAAGTCTGACACTACCGTCACAGATTGTGGCGGTGTCTCAGACGAGATTTCCTCCTTCCAGCAGAATGCATACCCGCACTATTTATGCAATGTTAAAAAAAAACTTACCTGCTTGTCTCCCTCCAATTTTAACATGAAGGTAACCGAGGACAAACGAAGCTGATAACTTCTGAAAGCAGGTAAGCTTGTTTCGGAAACCAGTGTTTACTATGTTCGTAGCCGGCGTCCATCAGGCTAACTACTATAAGACTGAATACCGAGAAGTATCGCAGAGCTGGGTGATAAGGGTTAAGATAGAACGCCCCGAAGCTCCGAAGCCCCGAAGCTCCGTAGAGCTAACGTAATAAACTAAGCTTATTATTAAATTATTTTGTACAAATTTTGATTGCGCCACACAAATTATCACTGATTTGATCGAATCGCCATTTACCAAAATTGAAGTGAAATGTAATGGTGGTCTGATACAATCACACAAACCGACACATACGGCTAAAGGACTACTTGTTGTTTACGTAACAAGATTAAATGTTTACATTTTACGTTCAGATTATTAAATAGTATAAGATATCCCGAGTCACTTATTTGAATTTAGAATCTAGCCTTCCCTGTAGAAATAAGCAGTTTCAAATTTGTTCTACCGACTTTTTACTTAAAATATTTTGAAGATAATAAATTGTAATACAATTTGGGATTTATTTCTCTTAAATTAGTAAGAAACAAACTCATAGGTAAAATTGAAACTTAAACATCCTTGTACTTTTAAGCACATGTAGGTGGAATTTACTGACAACCGACGATCATATATTTAAATTTAAGAATAATAAAAATGATGTCGTACGCCTCTACCGATGCATTGATTTGTTGTTCCAAATTAACATAAAACAATTCATATCGGTATCATAGTTGGTTTATCGCTCGCAAGAAATAAAAAAATGTAAAAGTATTTCGCAATTCTAATTATATTTTGAATCAAACAGAGAAAGGTTTTTTTTCTATTCTATTGGTGAGTAATAAGGTATATATTTATCATTTTATTGTGTTCAATATGACGTGATACTATATGATCTTATGACTATAAATGCTTTACTCATTGTGAGGATATTTTGTTTTTGTCGAATATTTTCGGGTTCTTTGACTAATAATATTTTTAGATTATTTTTGTATGCTATCTGAAACTGACTTTGAAGTGTTTGAATGATAACTTTGGTTACTCTTATTATTAATTTTGCAGACAAGTTTATACCATTGAAGTTATACTTGAAAATTCTAAGTCTCACTTATTTAACTGACAATAATAGAATTCTTTGTATTCGTAACTTTGATTGAGTAGTTAAATCGTAGAATTTAAATTATAACAATTTTGAATTAAGGGTACTAGGAATTGGTTATTCGCGAAATCGACGCTCTCGTTTTTCTTAATTTTAACATATTATATAGGAAACAAATACATATTTGTAACTTTAACCGATGTTTATTTACATATAAATTATAAAGGAAATTGTACTATGGAGCCCATAGAGCATAGACTCTTATAAAATAGCGGCACATTTTTGTTTCATATTTACATACTATCGCCCTTAAAAGTAAACTTTTTCCGGCTCTGCAAGTTGTCTTTTTTTTCCTAAGGTACGTGGTTTCGGGCTGAACCTAAAATCAGAACGATTGAAGCGAAATTGTTCAACTGGTAGACGAAAAACCGCGATTTTTACGATAAAAATGCGATGTTTTTGTAACTGAACAACAAAATCGCGACTTTACAATTTTGTTCATCGATGATTTCGGAGGTTCAGCTTCAAATTATACATATTTTACGTATTCTCAATTTTTTTCAAGTCACCAGAGACCTCCGTTCTCTTGGAATCACTGCAAAACCAACTCCATATAGAGGTGGTATAATTATTTCTCGAAAAGGTCGTCATCCCGAGTAATTTGCTCCAGAAACTCTAGAACTCCAGAATTTTAAATGGCACAACTTCAATCGAATATTACCTGAAAGGGATGGCAGTTTGAAACATCCCTTTTTTTCATTCTGCAATATATACCTACCCACTTATGTACTTCAACAACATTGTTAATAAATCTAATATTTAAAGAAATAAAAGACGTGATATTTATAATAAGTGATAGTATCTTAAAACGATGGTAAATTGGAATCGATCGAATGGAAATTGACTTTGAAAGATGGCCGATTGTAATATCTGCGATTACAGAAACTTATATATATTGTATTTAAATTTGAATAACTTATTCGTTTAGAAATAAAGCAGCACAAGACATTTCATAGTGCGAAGAAAGTTTTATTACTTTATATTTATCGAGAATCTCGACTAAAAGATTCTATCTTATGTTTGCTAAAAATATTTCCCACTTAAATTTTGTGACGTAGAAGTTTTGGAAGTACCTGATATATTATGTTGTAGATCTACAAAATATAAAAGATAATATTTATTTTAATAACGACGAAGGAAAATAAAATTGAAATTCACATTTTGTAATGTTAATCTTTTAATAAGTTAGGATTTTTTATTAATAACAATATAATATTTACTTTTAATATATAATTATGAAAGTTTTGGATTGTTTTATTAAATTTTTTTTTACAGATTTGGACATTAAAATAATTTTGAATCTTAACACGTCTACAGTAGCTCTTGGATAAGCGCCAATCAATCAGCTTATATCTAAAAGCATTTGTACTCTTGTATACATATCTTTTCTTTTACTGTGTGCTTGTTGCGTTCCTATTTCGTTTTGTTCCTTGACAGCGCTATAAATTTATATTTTATTTTATTACGATTTGCACATTTTTATATATTTTACTACCGCGTATAGATCGGTATATCAAAAGGTTACTACATAGTCTAAAATAAAGATTGATACTAACAGGAATTGTGAGTAGTTACTCATTTAAGTGTGGTACTCTTATTTCAAGTTCATTAACTAACAATTTATTAATTAATTATTAAATATGATTTTATCTCATAATCAAGAAGAAAAGAATAATAAAGGAAATTTTATAAAATATATAATTGTTAAAATTTGTCCAATTAAAATGTAAGGGTCTTCTACTGGGCATGTAAGTACTAGGTACTAGGTACTATAGTAGTACGAGTACCTCTGAGGTGTTGAACCGGGTTCTCGTGCTGACGCTACAGAAAAACACTATAAAATAAACACAGTAGCTGTGAAATTGATTGATTGTTTGTCACAAGCAAATTGGGTTGCATACGTGCAAGTATCAAGAACTAATGAGTAAAAGCAGAATTAATAAAGAAAGATCAAACAGCGTACCATCTATGAAGACATTCCTAAAAAGGGGTAGAGAAGACATTGAAACAAGTAAGGAAGAAGAAGAAGAGGCTTTTAAAAGAAGCAAAAAAACACTGAAATATCCAAATAAAGTAGAGACGGAAACAAACAAGATTGAAAACATGGATGAGTTAAAAGAGATGATGGCAGGTTTAACAAGAATGGTGCTCGATGGTAACAAGGTGAACAAAGAGGTAAAGGAAAAATTAGATAGCATAGAGGCAAATTGGAATTCAAAGATGCAGGAGATGGAACATATGATGGAAAATTTCACAGCTAAAACGGAATTACAAGATAAGAAGATTGCGCAGTTGGAAGAACATCTGGAAAGACTTGAAAAGGAGAAGAGAAAAGAAAACATCATAATAAAGAATTTAGCAATGGAAGGAGAATTAACACCTGGAAAAATAGAAGAATTTCTGAATAAAAAAATGCAAGTAAATGTAGAAGTAGTGGATGCCTTCAAGGTGGGAAGAAGGGTTGAAAAACAAGTAATCGTGGCAAAACTAAGGAATCAGGCACAAAAGAAAATGATAATGGAAAATAAAAATAAACTGAAAGGTACTAGAACATTTATTGAAAGTGACTTGACAAACAATGAAAAAGAAATACAAAACCAGATATGGTCCCTAGCAAGAAGTGAAATGAGTAATGGCGAGAGAGTTAAAGTCGGCTACCAGAAGATGATCAAAAATGGTATAGTTTATACATGGAATAAGAGGGAGAATACCCTGAAACAGCATAATGATGGAAACCAAGAAGAAAAAAACTGAAAAGAGGGGAGGGTGGAGTATCCGGACCTCCTCAGACGGATGCTCCAAAAGGGACGACTGGGGAACATACATGGATAGGGCGAGGAAAACGGACTATGGAAATGAACCAGGCGGATGATCAGGAAAAAATTTCAAAAAAGAAAATACATAAAAGAAGAAATAAGATGAGAAAAAAAAGACGAGGTAGGAGAAATGAAATAATCAGAATAGCGACATGGAATGTGAGAACGCTTTTAAGACCGGGAAAGATGAGAGAGGTGGCGGAAGAATTATTGAGATACAAGGCAGATGTAACTGCACTTCAAGAGATTAGATGGGTGGGACAAGGGGAAATTGTAAGGAAGGATTTTTCGATGCTATACTCAGGTGAAGAAAAACAAGGAAAAAGGGGCACAGGTTTTGTGGTGGCAGCAAGACTACGCGAGAATATAATGCAGTTTAAAGCAATTAGTGGCAGATTGGCATACATAAGAATAAAAGCGAAACCATCGAACATATCCATTATAAATGCGTATGCACCAACGGAAGATGGCAGTGATGCAGAAAAAGAAGAGTTCTATAGCAAGATAGAAAATATATGCAAAGCAGCTCCCAAAAGCGATACTTTATTGATATTAGGAGATTTCAATGCGCAAATAGGAAAGGAGACGTACATCCGGGAAGTGGCGGGAAAACAAACGATACATGAAAGAACGAACGATTATGCAACCTGGCGACGGTGACAGACACGGACATCAGTAGCACTAGATTTATACACAAGAAGATACATAAAATAACTTGGGTTTGGCCTGGAGGAGGAAGTGGTGATGGCAACCAAATTGACCATATATTAATCTCGAGAAAGAAGAAATCGTTAGTAAAAGATGTTAGGTCGTATAGGGGAGCCAATGCAGACACCGATCATTGCTTGGTGATGGCAGAAATTCAACAAAAGGTAGTGACAATTAAGAAAAACAGTAAGGAAAATAAAAGAATAGCAACAGAAAAACTCAACGATGGAATAACAAGAAAACATTACGAAGACATGGTAAAGCAAGAGTTGGAAAGCAAAGAAAGAAGTAACATTATGGACCAGGAAATCGACATAATTATGAACAGTCTGAAAGAGAGCGCCGAACAAACGATGGGATACGAGGAAAAGAGAATACGATCAGAATGGTTTGATAATGAATGTGGAGAGGCTAGTAGACTCAAGAGAGAAGCAAGACTGAAGTGGCTGGGTTAGGACTCAAATGATGATTTAAAAGATTATAAGGAAAAATGCGGTAAAGCAAGTAAAATTTATAAAAAGAAAAAAGATTTATGGATAAGAAGAATGATGGAAGAACTGGAGGAAAGTAACAGACCCAACAACGCACGACAGTTTTATGAAAAGATTAAAAAACAAAAAGTTGGACACAAGATGAAGACAAGAGGAATAAAGAATGTAGATGGGCAATTAGAAAACGATACGGAAAAGATAAAAAAGATATGGGAAGAACATTTCCAAAAGTTACTAAACGTACCACAAGCAATGGAAGAACTCATGGAAGTAGAGATAATCGAAGAAGACCAAGAAGTGGAAGAACCCTCTTACGAAGAAGTGGTGGAAATAATAAACAAATTGAAAAACAGAAAATCGCCAGGTAAAGATGGTATAAATGCAGAGATGGTTAAATACGGGGGAGAAAGACTACATGAAAGAATTTATGAACTAGTGAAGCAAGTGTGGACGGAAGAGGAGATGCCTCAGAGATGGAAAGAAGGAATAATAGTGGCGATAAAAAAGAAAGGAAACCCAGAGGTGTGCAATAATTATAGAGGAATCACACTGCTGAATACAACCTATAAAGTAATGTCCACTATATTAAACAAAAAGTTGAAAAAGTTTACAAATAAAGTGATTGGCGAATATCAATGTGGATTCACCGAAGGCAAGTTGACAATAGATGCCATATTTATTCTGAAACAGATTATTGAGAGAAGCTTGGAATTTGGTATAGACACACATATGTTATTCATTGATTACAACCAGGCCTTTGACAAAGTAAAGAGAAGCGAACTAATAAGAACAATGGCAGAAATGAAGATACCAAAGAAGTTGATAAGGTTAACAAGTATGACACTTAAGGAAACGATGGCATGTGTTAAAACATCGGAAGGTGAAACGAATAATTTTGAGATAAATAGTGGGGTGAGACAGGGAGACGCGATGTCTGCAACGCTGTTTAACTTGGTACTGGAAAAGATAATGAGAAGCATAGAAAACAAAGGCACGATAATAAATAAAGAAATACAAGTAATAGCATATGCAGATGATGTGGTTTTGATAACGAGAACGAAAAGTAAATTAATAGAAAGCCTTAGAAGAATGAATGAAACGGCACAAAAGATGGGGCTGGTAATTAATCAAAATAAGACAAAATATATGAAATGCCAAAGAGGAAAAATAGACAAGGAAAGCTTTTTAAAAGTGGATGGTAACGAGTACGAAGAAGTAAATGGTTTCAACTACCTTGGAGTGCAAGTAAATGACAATGGTGAGCGAACCGAAGAAACAAGAAGAAGAATACAAGCTGGTAATAGAGCTTATTATGCCAATAGTCACTTGCTGAGGGTTAACACATATCAAGGTCAACGAAAATTATGATCTATAAAACATTAATAAGACCGGTTGTAACATATGCTTCGGAAGTTGCGTGCTTCTCAAAAAAACAAGAGGAAGAGTTGAGAATTTTTGAACGCAAAATATTAAGAACTATATTGGGAACTAAACAAGTGAATGAAAATGAAACAAGAGCCATGATGAATCGTGAAATACTAGAGTCGATGGATAATGAAGATATAGTGAAGATAATCAAAGCTGGAAGAATAAGATGGCTAGGACATGTAATGAGAAGAGAAGAGAGCGCGGTGGTGAGGAAGATAATGAATTGGAGACCTATGGAAGAGAGAGGAAGAGGAAAACCCAAAATAAGATGGTGGGATCAGGTCACGGAGGACCTGAGGACGATGGAGGTGAAAGATTGGAAAGAAAAGGTCGTGGACAGGAATGAGTGGAGAAGAATTGTGATAGAAACAAGAAAAGATAAAAGACTGTGAAAATAAAATATAGATATGAAGGGGACTAATCCACCCCAACAAATGGATTTGTAAAGTTTCAATGTAGAAATTCAGCAAAATTCCGCCTAGGAATGTAAAAGCTAAAATAAATAAATAATAACTCTAAGATAGAACTGAATATGGAATTCTAAGATGTGGTTCTCTCTAAGATATTGTTTCAGTTTTCTTAATACGAAGAAGGGGTCCATGGGAAATTGCAGCTGCAGGAACACCGAACTGTTTTGCTCAATACTCTGCCTTCATTATTGGAACACCTGAGATAACATAAAAGTGCCAGTTGTTGATTGTGATAAGGCAGGCCCGTAGCCAGGATTTCATTGGGGGGGGGGGAGCAATTGTAAAAAGCCTTTTGTAAAATGTAAAATTTTCGGTTGCTCCCCTTCCTTTTTCTTTGTCTTCAACATTAGGGGGGGCACGTTCCCCCCAAGTGCCCCCCTGGCTAAGGGCCTGTGATAAGATATTGTACGTAGTCTTACATGCAGCCTTATGCATAGTCAACTTAGTAGCTACTAAGCAAATATTCAAATTGATATTAATATGTGTTTAAAAATAAATAAAAGATTGAGTTGAAATTGCAAGAAAAATTTTTGTTGGCAAGCAAGATTTGTAAACAGCACCACAAGAAACATAATAGCAAAAGAATGCAAAGAAGCAAAAAATGATAACTACCCACGATTTCATTTAAAACACCCCCTTTCGGCATAATGACAAGATTAATTCCACAATACATAAGTTTATACAAACATTTCAATTCTTTTCATCAAAGCTTTTGCTGTGAAGGTTGTACTCCTTAATCAGCTTTTGAAATTTTTTAATTATTCCGAAACACTGATAAGGTTCTTAATTATAAACCGATTTTTAAATGTTATTTGTACTTAACAACGAACTTAACTTATCAGCAGAGTTGGAAGTTAATCTATTCAATTATAAATTGGCAATTAAAATATACTTTTCCCTGTTGATTGTTCAGAGGTAAAGCGAGCGTCCGGATAACCTCAAAAGTAAATCATCATACATTCATTTAATAAAACTCTCCATATAAACAACATTATTTCATTGGTAACTCTTTCATTTCTACTTCATAAGTGCTCATTATGCGGCAGTCCATTTACAACTTTTTAATTAAATCTAAATTACTGCAAAAAATAAAAAACCGGCTAGAAGTATTACCAGAAAATAAAATGTGCTTCATTTGGTTATGTTAACAATTAAAATTCGATTTCATTTGACCAAAAGTAATCGGAACGAATTCGATACAATCATTGATCGTAATACTTTTTGTGCATCAGAGCATATAATAAACTAAAAATCAATATAATATTGTTAAGCCTGTGCAAATTTTGGCAGCTATAGAAGAAATTCATAATTATCAAAAAATATTAATTGTTAATCGGAACAAGATATCAATTTTCTGATAACGGATTATTATACAAAGAAGAGTCGGTTCTTTGCTTATAACTCAGAAACTATCAACTTTTCGTAAATAACCCCCTTTTCAAAATGAAATTACATAAAATTTCCTATAAATGTTACTATTTTGGTTTTTTTCCGACGGACCGTTTGGAATCAAGCGCTATTTGAAAATTGGCGTATTTCGGCTGTCTCCTCAAAAACCCACTTTTTCCACTCCAATTAACCACCCGAGGATGTTTCAGCATTTGTAGGAGTGACAAACTGTGGTGTGGCACTTGGAGTGACATGGTCTCATTCAAACCCATGGATTAACGACAGGTGTTGTAACAAGATGGACACAAGGGATGACAGCACTGGATAATGTGAGCTAAGATTTTGAGCACTTTACAGGAGTGGAACTCGCAACGTCAGAACAATACGTTTAGAGTAGAGATACTATGCAAAAGCGAGACAACAATGACGCAGATATGTTGCTGAATTTGTTCCACGAGCATTCTCCTTTCCCAGAGACCACTGAACTAATGTCACTAAGTGCAGATGTTGTCGCAGATGAGAGGATCAACTGCCACTTGTCTAAGGAGATGGGTTTGAAAGGCATACAACGCATTTTTGGTGGTTCTTCAAGGTGTAAAATTCAAACAAAACGAAAGAGTGCAGCCTCTTGCGATCATGAACAGCTCTATTCAGATAGAAGATAGGGTTTTATCAATCCAATGACACTTTTCCAACGAATAACCATCGCGAAACATTCAGATGAAGAGCTGTGAGAATTTTAGCGTTACGAACTTAGCCCCTACCCTCTTCCTACCCCTTTTCGATGAGCATGGAATGAGGAAAGGAACAAAATCGAGCTTGTATAGGGCTTTGCACCGACTCCAACTGAACTGGGGAACTTGAGCGATACAAAATATGTCATTGACGGAGGGTTTTTGTTATACCGTGTCAAATATGGCACCACAACCAGACATATGCATATCAAATGCCGTTGTCATTTTTGATGGCTACCCTGACGAAACTTGTGAAAGCACCATAGTCCAGTCATTATATCCAAAAAACCGACCCTACCCGTGAATAATTTCTTAGTGGTTTTTTTTTTTCGCAGCTGTCTCGGCGGGGTCACTGGGAGTGTAAATTGAAAATCTCGACCAAATTATGCTTTTGCGTATATTCGAAAAATGTTTTTTTTCGTAAAAAACGGTTTTTCTTTACTCGGCCATTTTTAATTTTACATAAAAACCGTGGGGACAAAAATTGTAGGAAATTTGATTCTCTACAAGTTTGGTCCTCACAATTTTTCTTCTAAGATCGATAGTTTTGGAATTGGACCCGAAAAAAGCGACAATGTTCGCCTTATTAATTGTACCTGTAAAATTGAAAATAAAGGGCATAATGGGAATATTTCTAAATGGGTACATATTTTTAGGTTAAATTCCGAAAATATCGATTTTTGTAAAAACAGGTGGAGACAAAATTTGTCCAAAATTTTATTCTCTACAAGTTTGTTCCTTTTCATTTATGCCGTTAAGTTGAAAATTAAAGAGATAATGATATTATTTTGAATTTGTCGCTTTTTTCGGGTCCAATTCCAAAAATATCGATCCTAAAAGAAAAATTGTGAGAACAAAACTTGTAGAGAATCAAATTTCGTACAATTTTTGTTCCCACGATTTTTATGTAAAATCAAAAATGGCCGAGTTATTCAAGAAAACCGTTTTTTACGAAAAAAAAACCATTTTTAGAATGTACGCAAAAGCATAATTTGGTCCAGATTTTCAATTTACACTCCCAGTGACCCCCCGAGACAGCTGCGAAAAAAAAACCACTAAGAAATTATTCACGGGTCAAAATCTATAATGACTGGACTACCAAGCGCATAGAACGATTGAGAAGAGCGCAAAGAAAACAATCTGCTGCACTATCATTTACAGAATAGATGGTGCTCACTGTCTCGCAGGAGAGTTTCCTTGCAAACTCCAAAAACAAAAGCCGGTTGATATCTATGCTAATGGAAAAATTTATTTTCAGGTGCAGCTTTGGTTAGCCGGTCAAACCACACTCGACGATTAAAAAAATACTCGAACGAGTGGGAGTGGAAAGACATAGAATGGGCTCGTGGTAGTGCTAACAACTTTGAATCCTGCACCGGACTCGATACTCCGGCATAATTCTTGTAAATGTAAAAAAGACTGACAACGCAATTGTGGATGCAGGAAGGCTGGCCTCCATTGCTCCCCGATCTGCAATCGTGCGAAGGGCTGTTTCAAAAGTCCAGCTTCCGGAAGACAACATTGACATTGACGAAGAAGAGGCCGAAGAAAGAGACCAAGAACAGACTGAAGAATGACGCTTACACGATGAGGAAGGTATGTATAATCTCACGATCTATTTCGTAATCACTCATCTCTCCTGAAGATATGATCACAAATTGTTGTTTTCTCACCACCTCTTTCACTTTCCAGATGAACAAGCCCGACGCTGACGATAGAACAACCCGAACCTGTGCCAAGAACTTCAGCCAGGACCGTCTAAACGACAACTGTTCATATAATTTTTGCACATATAATAATGTAATATAATAATGATTGTATTGTAATATAATATAATAAAATGTAATAATTTTTCAAGAGTTTTTGTTGGAATTTCAACTTTTTTATAACGGAATTTGTACAATTTCGGACTTCATTAAAAAACTTGAACATTATGTAATGTTTGAAAAAATTACCTGTACCTTTACATATACGAACTAAATAAGGTATGTGCAGAGAACTGGGAGGAATTCACTAATTGACAGCATTTAACATTAAATTATACTCGTAGTTTTGGAGAGAAAAAAGTGGGTTTTTAAGGCGAGAGCTTAAATACGCCAATTTTCAACTAGCGCTTGAGCCTAAACGGTCCGTCGAAGGAAAAAATCTAAAGAATAAAATTTGTTGGAAATTTTATGTGCTTTCATTTTGAATAGGAAGATTATTTACAAAAAGTTGATAGCTTCTGAGTTATAAGCAAAAAAATACAGCTAAAAAGTGAAAAATTTTACCATTTTTGCATATTTTTCAATGTTGCGTCACGAAATTTTGTTAACAAACATCGGATTCCGATTTATCAACCCCACCTTTTTATCTCGACGATTGCTTTTTAAATAAAACTAACTCTTTTACTTCTAGGTTTTATTTAGAAGACTGGCGCCCGGACATAATTTTCCTTAGTTAGTTGCCTAACAATTTTCTGAGTCACATTATAAGAACCCACGACAAGCTCTGATACTGGACGGGGTATAATCCTTTAGCTGGCCTGTCTACCATAACATCGTGGAACAGCGGGAAAAGTGGCCCAAATTGGAATAATTTGTTTTACACGTTGATCAAATTCATACCTACATATATGGTTGGCAGTATACTTCAGAAATCTACTGGGCCTGGTGCAGCGATTTGCTCAGTGCTATTATGTAAGTGACGTCTTTGTATTATCCTGAAACTTTCGCAGCACCACATATTCGGATTGTATATACGCTCTCTTATTTCTTCCTCTTCATCATCATCATCATTATATCCTTCATGGGTTAGGTCGTTGACCAGTTCCGGCCCATCTTTTCCTCGGTCGTCCCACATTTCTGCGTCATTGAGGGTTGGTATTTGTATATTTGCAGATGGATTCTGTTGTTTTCCATTCTCTTTTATTCATTTCTTCATCTATATTTTTAATTTCACAAGCTTTTTTTTATAATTTTAAGCTATTTTGTGTCATAAACTTCTTTCTCAAATAATTGGAAATTTTTAGTTGTAATAGTATAAAGGTAGGTACTGTTGGTAACAGTTAATATGCAATTATTAATCGAAAATCTGATAATTTAACAAAACATCGCAATATGATTCCTAGGAGTTTTCTTATCTCCGTCGTTAGAGGTTGAAAAGTATTTAGAGAACAAATAGTGTTTCAGATCAGTAAAGGAGATAATTCAAAAAGCTTCCATTTTCTGAAACAACCCTCTCGTGCCACGTGTCCCGCCCAGCTCCATTTTAACTCCGCAGCTCTTCTGAGTACGTCTATTATTTTTGTTTGGTTCCGCAGTTCTTCATTTCTTACTCTGTCTAGGCGGCTCACTCCCACCATACAACTCTACATTGCTTTTTGCGTTATTTGCAATGCATTAGAACTTTTAACCGTTAAGGCCATCATAGTTTCCACTGTGTAAGTCATCACTGGTAGGTTGAATGAGTCGAATACTTTTCGTTGTAACCCATGTACCATTTTTTATTTAACAGTATTATTAACATTTTACTAAAATGTTGCTCGGAGCAAATATAGGTTTAAGAAAATGTCATTAAAAAAAAATTTCGGGAAGGGCGGCAAATTTTGGAACTACCCCTGTTTAAAATTAACAAATGAACATTTGATAATTTTAACCATGCAATATAATTCAAATAATGAATTATATTTTTCTTTATAATAATGTCAATTATTTCAATAATATTAACAAAATAGTACTAATTTAAGATTCATTCACATTTGTAATGCAATTTGCAACATAGTAATTTAATAATGATAACAGAAATGCAGACTAATGCATGAGTATAAGTAGGGCAGACAATGAACTTGAAATGTATAATCTTAACATATAATTTTGACTCAAACTTGCAATTAATAATAAGTATCTAATAATTTTTACAATTAAAATAACAACTTGCAGTAAGTAAATTATGTAAATGGTTATATTACAATGATTCATCCAGAAAAGCATAACTGAGGTGACTCAGCTAATGTAGGTCACATCTAAACTCGTAAAAACTTGTAGATTAAGCCCTCAATGAATTTTCTGCAACTTAAAAGTAATGTTAATGATTTTGTAAATATTCTTCCTTTGTTAAAACCTGTATATATACCAATAGTGTGTTAATAAACTTTAGTCAGATTTGAAAGCTTGTAGTGATCATTTCTGGCTCCATCGCGACGACTTCTGTTTAGACCAAAGTCTACCACGCCCTGCAATCTGAGACTGGGTTGCACTAAGCAGAAGGTCGTCCAACGCCATAAATTATTGTTGAATTTAAATTACGCGGCTTAAGTTTTAGTTACAATTAAGTTGGTACTACAGTTGGCAATACTGTTTAGTAGGGTTACCTGTTAGGTAAAGCTCGTTGTTAGTTGTTACAGTTGTTATCATATTATGTTATCGTGTTGTTGTTATCATGTAATCAGTTAAGTTTGTTATTATAAGTTGTTATTGTTGATTTGTGTTTTCTTTTATTTGCCATTGGAATCCGCTATATCCAATAATTATCCACCAGGTCGGGGTAATTTATTCAACCCCAGGTGATAACAGGCAAAAGTACGCCTCTGTCATTTTAATAATTTTTTGTTAATATTTAAGTTATTAAATTTATTACCTTAAAAATAAGGTGCAAATTATAACATAAAATATATAAAAAATGAAAAATTTATCCATATTTATATTAGGTTTATTTTATTTTATTGGCGTTATGAAGCATGTCAGAAATCTTTAAATGTCCAATTTTATATCGTAAAACCCTACAAAGTATTTTAAATCTGATTTGACAAGTTATTGATGTGAAAAGGAAGTAAAAAGTAACATATTGGTTTTTAAATGACATTAGCAATATATTTTAATGCTTAATATTAAAATAAATAATAAGGGATGTTGATGTAAACAAAGAAATAATGAAGCTGCCGTTATAATTAATTTTTATTCGAAGAATATAAAAATCTGAAACGTAAGGAATATTTTTATCCTTTTCATAATTTTCAATTAATCAATATCAAAAACTGAAAGATACAGATGTTGAAATTTACATATTTACATCTTATACATATTGTGGATGTTGCTTAAACTCAACCATTGGGTTTCTTCCAAATAGGAAAAAACAAATTATCAAGTTAAATTACATAAATTTTATGCTTACTATTAATATTATTATTATGTTATATTAAAATATAAATCTTTTGTTTTAATTGTAATTCATTATTTAAACAATGAAATATATTATTAGGTAGTTGCAGTATTTTAAGTGATTTATTGATTTATCAAGTTTAATTTAGTATAACTATTATTATACATTTTTAGTTTTACTTTATTTGCGTTTAGCATGTAACCGCTCTCCTTGAAGCTATTAACTTTGTTCTCCCATTTGATGCTTTATGTTTTATTTACTTTAAATTTATGAAACAAATTAAAGTGCCTTAAGATTATTTGAATTGAAAATTTAAAAAATTCTTTTCTTTAAGCTTTGTAATAAATTTGTTTTCCATTATATTTCGCTGAAAATTTAATCGAATGCAATTATTGCTGAAGGGTCTGAATATTTACGTATAAAAAAGTTTTTTTTTATATACAGAGTATTTCTTATATTTTTTGTCATATTTTGCAAGAGACTTTACAACTCAAAATAATATAAAACATAGCTAATAATGTGTCCTCATCTCTCCGTTTTCAAGCTATGATTATAATAAAGCGAGGGAAAACCGTTTTACATATTTTTCCACTTAATCAAAGTGGATTAAAGTAATTCACCTTAAGCATCACTGTTACAAACCACCCTTTAATAGTTGTTAGGGTGAAAAGTAGCAAACATTGTAATAATTTGGGTTTTCGTCTGTCGTGAACGTTAAATTTAAAAAAGATTAAGTAGAAATTAAAAATAATAAAATTACTATAATAATAAATTAATTTTAACTGTTAGCAGAAAATTAAAATGTACAGAAATAATTCACGGATATACCATTTTCACCTCGATAAGTGAACATCTTAATGTGGAATCCGAACACAGCTCAACCAATTTGGCAGCCACTGGGATTTGAACCTATATGACTCTAGCTGCAGTCTAACTTAGCTTCGTTGCGAATTTTCACTTTTCTTTTCTTTACCATTTTATTGTCAAATAACACTTCATGTTATATTCAACTAGTTTGGATGAAATCTGGGTCGTCAACTTATAAAGGAATAACAAAATGCATATTTGTAGCTTTTATTTTGAGAAAGGTTTTCATGGCAGATTAACTCGGTGGTTTCCCAGAGAGACTGTCAAAATAGAGTTCTTATTCGGCCCGCGCTCGAACCGGGAACAGTCTCTTTGATTATTCAACTTATCAGAATAGTTTATATATGTTACCGGCAATCTGCGAAATCAGTCAATTTGGACAATGCCTAGATAATGTGCAAACCCAGCAAGTCGTAAGGTATTGTGCAAATTCACTAGTACTTTAGGCAATCTGCAAAATGGCTACCGTCTTTCAGGCAATGTACACATTGTCTATATTGTTAGTTAATGTGCTTTTTGAAAATATAACAGACTCACATTGACTAGGCAATGTAAAAAACGAAATTTAATAATTTTTCAAATTCAATTTTGTAAAATTATATGAAATTATTCGAAATCATTATCGGAATCACAATTAGGGCAAGTGCAAACACTGAACCGCATATCAGCACATTTTGAGCGAACGGAAATTGTAAAAATAATCACCGATAATATCTGTAAAATGCAATAAAAACACTTCACTTTTGACTCAATAAAAATATTGTAAACAATAAACTCATAATAAAATCATAAAAACTTGCATATGAGTGTAAACAATAAGCGAAGAAAGAGAGGTAGCAACTTGCAAGCCGAAAAAGGTGGCAACCTGCATTTTGACGCTACTTTAGAATTATACTGGAAAAAATTGCCGATTCATGATATATTTGAAATTTTGTCAGGATTATGTAAATTGAATGAAAATTTGTAAAAATGGACGACCTACGGGGAAAAGACTGCCGGTACGACCACCCAAGAGATGGGCACAGAGCTGGTTCTCCTCTTCCACTGAATAATCCGAAGGCCATCAGGCAAACAGGGTTGACCCTAGCCAAAAGCAGAAGAAGTAGAATGAAAAAGAAACACAGAAAAAATATTGACGTTGATTTGTCGATAAAAATGTTCAATTTATCAGCACAGAACAAAAGCATACTTTCAAATTTTAAATTTTCAAGATACAAGATTTCAAACTTTCTTCAACACACACTGTCTTATTGGCTCTGTCCGCTTCAGAACTAGTTTAAAAGTGACCACACCTCCTTATGTTTCGATTTCAGTCAAAGTTTAGTTTATGACATTGGTCCAATACCAAAATGTAGCTAAGGTGGCAACCTGTAAGCGGTGGCAACATGCAAGCCTCTCCCCTACTAGTTTACGCATCTCGCACAATGTCTAGTCAATGTGAGTCTGTTACATTTTCAAAAAGCACATTAACTAACAATATAGACAATGTGCACATTGCCTGAAAGACCGTAGCCATTTTGCAGATTGCCTAAAGTACTAGTGAATTTGCACAATACCTAACGACTTGGTGGGTTTGCACATTATCTAGGCATTGTGCAAATTGACTGATTTCTCAGATTGCCGGTAACATATACACACTATGGTATTTTAACTGATACTTATCTAAACAAAGTAAATAAATGGCAGTATCATTAATTTCATACGTTCATTATGGTACTAGGATATTTTTTTTACCACCCCTTAGCATTGATTCAATGATGGACCATTTTTATCGTAATTTCCATCCACTGCTTCAATATATTGGCAATCTCTTTGTAACTCCTGGTTTTACTGAAGACTCTTCATCGCGTACAAAGTTTCTGTGTCACGAAACTAAGTCAGGAATGATTAAATTAAGCTATTTGGGCAACTATTTGAAATCCAAACAATAACTTTACGCTTAAACATCAAACATTTAATTTTAATGCCACATTAAATTACAGAAAAAAAAATCTAATAATTTTTCATTTATTTGTAAAGGTTAGTGAGTTGTAGTGGCTATTATTACTATAATTCTTAGACATTACTCAAATGGTTACCCCATAACAAAGGGACGCCTTGTTAATCACCTCTGCCGGACCGTATCGCTTCAGAGACTGATTGAACACATATTAATTGATAGCGTAGGTATTTACATTATAGAATTCCACTATACCGAATTATAATCAAAATTTTATACTCTCGTGAGATTTAGACCTGGTATTCCCATTTGGGGATCTGCTACTCAATGAAGACTAACATGGCTCCATAATTATTATTAATTAAGATCATAATTATAAAATACTAAATTTTGGAGAATTAAAGTAACTTTTATAAGTAACCAATATTTAAACAGAGAATTTATTGCCAAACAAATCAAATATTAATTTCCTTTTGCTTTAAAATTCAAAATCTGTTAACACTTAAACTACCGATCTTGTAATTACTACTTACTGTAACTGCAAAATTTTTCTAGCCCACATTGTGTACAACGATTTGGAGATTCTTTACCACAATGACATCCTCCATCCTGAACACAGCAAGCACATTGATGATTACTAAGATTCCACGGACACGAACATCCTTTTGATTCTTGAGTCCATAGATCTATTTGACCTGAAAGGAAAACAGTTATCTTAATAATTTTTTGAACTTGTTTGAGGATCGGATTCGTGATCGGATCAGTTAAATAAGAATATGGGACAGGGGCTAGTTGGTGCACTTTTCAATCTAATTTTAGAGTTTGGAATTTTAGGTTCATTTTTAAAACTTACAAAAAATATTTTGCCATGCTGACAAAAAAGCCTATCTATCCGGAGCGTGAGGTAAGTTACAAAAATATTGGTAGTGTGACATAATATATAAAGCAGTGTTAGCGCTGAATATTGAGTTATCAAGAGGAATTGTGAAAAAGACTTAAGTGAAAACTAATGGATGAGTGTGACTAATGAAGGAAAATTGTTCAAAATAATAAGAAAACTCCCAAATCTCCAATTAACGTCAACAGAAACTTAAAACTGATAGAGATTTTAGAAGAGATGTAAGAAGAAGTACATTAAATGTGCAATTCCTTAAACGCGGCCGCCACATGATCAATCATATCCTTACGTTTACGCATGTCATCGTAAATTGAGAAATGTGATGACCATGCGACGCCCGTAATGCAGCTACTGCGTGTAAGGAATTGCACTTCAAAAAATAACAGAGAGATAAATGAATTAAAGGATATGTTAGAGAGAGATTCGCGGATACTTGTATGAAAACACCGCAGCGATTGCGGTTGCGTGGCGGTTGCGATCGCGGTGGCGATCAAATGTAACTTCTACAAACGTGTGCACTTTTGCATACCGACTACAATCGCTGCGGTGTGTTAGACGTTTTAACATTTATTTCACTATTTACCCATTTATTATTTAATTAATTTTTCAAATTTATTATTGATTAATTAATTTCAGGGTGTAGAAGGTATAATAATATTATGGTCGATTTAGTTTTGTTAGGAAAATAAAAAAATAGAACTGAAAGTATTTTACTGAACAATTAAACAGGGTATACGAAAATTTGTAGTAAAGAAAATGAAATAACCCAAAAAATAAGAACTAATAAAGTCATTAAGAATAGAATAGATAAGAAGATTATATAAATTAAAATTATACAAATTAAAGGAAAATATTAAAAGAAATTAATAAAATAGAAACATTAAAGTTAATTTTTCTTTTAATTTCACTAAAATTATGCCTATACAATATAATATCTTAATTTCAACTTTTCCGATAATTACAAATTAGAAGAACAAAAACTCGAAACGACAATTGGAAGCAGATTAATATTGTTAGGATTATTTTTTATAATTAAATCCTTTTAGATTCTTGAAGAATCTTGTATAGATTTACATAAGAAAATAAGTTTTATAAACTGCTAAGTAACTTTCACTTAAACTTTTGAATTATTAATTTATATTTTAAAAGCATTCATTCATTTCAGAAAATTTTGTTTTGAAAGTTAGCACTTTTTATCAATTTTTGCTCTCACATAAAAGTTGCAGATGACTAACAAAAATAAGCTATTTGCTTCATGCAAATAGAAATTAACTTGAGCTTGAAATCGAGTCGAAACTAAATCTGCCAACTAAGCAAATCAATATTAAACTGCATTGATGATATGCAAACATATGCTATTACTTCTGCACCTTACCACGTTATATTTTTCACTTTATTGGACAGAATTTCAAAAGCGAACAAACTCTCTTTATTTTCGGGCAAACATTTTTTAAAAAGTGGGCAAAAACTACGAGTGATATCTGAAATACTATAAATGAAAGGTGTTTTATTAGACGCTCAAACAATTTTCCCAAATCGGCTTGGGCCAAGAAATTTGTATATGTAATCGCGCAGCGTTTCTCGTTTACGCGTACAATTTATTTTGACAAATTTGTGAGTTTAAGCCGATTTCCGCAAATTGTTGGAGCGTGTAAACCCAATCTTAGAGTCAATTTTTAACAGAGTTTATTTATATTTTTGTCATGAAAATTTTAATCACGCATCTCATCGTAAAGTTGCAAATACTGTAATGTGGAACACATAACGCTTTTCCTCTTATTCATACGATTTCGTAAAAGATTAGCAGATTTTACAATCCTGAGAGGCGAAGAAGAACAGATATACAATTTTCAAATATTTTTTGCTCGAATAATACGTGGAAATGCAATGAACTTATTTAGAAAATTCGCGTGAATAAATAATAAAAATTTTCCTTTTCCATTAAATTTGTAAGGAAATGTTTGTATACTTGACAACTTTTTGTCAAAGCAGTTATTTTGATTTAACAAACGAAAATATATCAAAATTGATCAATTTATTTTAAAATATAGCTTATTTTTAAAAACATTGTTATCATTATAACATCAATCACTTTTTGCACCACTTAATTAACTTCCATAATGATTGAGTAATTTTAGATCACAGGAGCACAAAAGTTTGTCATTGTCAACTCAATTTATTGGGCTTACGGTAAGACTGTTGAAAATACAGGAAATAAACTAATTCTTCTCAACATTTCATGTTTATTAACAATAAAAATGTATCATAAAGACAGAATTTATTAATAAAAATGCAATAGGAAATTCTAAAAATTACAAACAATAAACTAACAAAAAACGTATATTTGTTCGGATAAGTTGAGTAATAAAATTTCGTATACCTGTATATTAATTAGTCTTAATTCACGAATCGGATAGAATGGAACAGAATAAAACACTCAAGGTTGTAAAAGTTCTGTTTTATTTAAATAAATAAACTGAAAATGAAAAGCTTTTGTCGAAAGTTTTTCAAACAATCTTATGTTTGATGAATTTCGGTTTTAGATTTAAATTAATTACAAAAAGTTAGACTGGGTAGGATAATTTAAAACTTCAAATAGAATAAAAAATCATACGGTAAAATAAGAATCTAAAAAGGAAACTGGAGAAAAATTTTATAATGTTACAGTTAAAACGAGAAGTTTGGTGAAACCCAATCTAACTAGGAAATTCTAATTCTAACAAACCTATTTAGTTAATTCAAGTTTTAACTGATATAAGTTTAGCTAAAACTAGAATTAACTAACTGCTGCTAGTAAATTCGCATTGTAACTGAAATCTATCACCGTTAACACTAAATTTAAAGCAAACGTAATTAAATAAAAATTGTTGTATTCTAATGCTTTATACAGGTAGTTTGGTGTAGTGGTTAGGGAATAGACCTACGGATCTAAAGGTCATAGGTTCGAATCCCCATCGCTCCCAAATGAGCGATGACTTGTAATTGGGCCTTGGCCTTAGGGTTTTAGCAGGTTTATCCCGTGTTGCGAGTTCTAATATTCAAAATAATCATCGTTAGAAGGTCAGAAGATAGGCATAGCGCCTAACTAGACTAATATAGTTTTAACGTTGATATATTTCAGTTGCAATGCAAATTAATGAAGTCAGTTAGTTCTAGTGTCGCGATTACGACTGTATTTGAAGTATCTTAAATTCTAGGGATCTTGTTTCTTGTTCGGGACCAAGTTTGCTTAATTTGGTTACAGTTGTAGTATGTCTAAAAAATTATGATATGTTTATTAATCTGTATTTTGACGAGCACCTCGCGAAATCAGTACTTCCTGGTGGAATCTCCTAGCTCGGCTGGCAGCGGTCATCCTTATACGCGAATGATTGATGACTACCTTCCGATAACAAGATAAGATAAAAGAACTCTATTTTGTTTAACTATTTATAAATAGTATAAAGGGTTATAATTTAAAATTAGTGCCTATTGCTGCTACAGTTTATCTAACATATATTAATTTATTTACAGTTTAATTTGTTATTTTACAGTTTGAAGTATTTTCAGGGAAAAGTGAGTATAAAAACCCAGCTCTCTGATCGTACAAACAAAAAAAAAGATTCGTGAGTTAGAATTTGTGTTTTAATATTGGTGTAATTTTATAGTTGTGACGCGTAAAAAGTCGCGAAATTTATTAAATGAACAAATAACGATATATTAATTTATGTCTGAGTTTAAAAGGCGCATTGCTGCTAATGGTGATTGCCATGATTTGGCTAGATGTCCTTAATTTGTAAAATTTAAAAACTTGATCGCGTATAACATTAGGGGTAGTATTATGATTTTGTAAACTAGTTTGATTTTAATGTTGAGGTGATTTTTGTGTATTAATAGTGGGCAATGTGCATGAAAAGCTCGGTTGGCCGATGCTTTCTTGTTTGAAAAGTGTTGCGTATAGGTGAATGTTTTATCAAGTGTCACGCCGAGGTACTTAACCGTGGGTGTGGGGTCTATGAGTTTTTTGTTAACTTGAAGAGTTGTTGTGTACTGATCTTTCCTTTTCTTAGAAAAGGTCGTCAGTGTAGTTTTGTCTGCATTAATTTGTACTAGTTTCCATTTATGGCTATATGGTGACAGAATGTCAATATGACGTTGAAGGTATGATATTAATTGATACAGATATATGACACATCTACAAATAGTGCCACTTAGGTATCTGGGTGTTTTGGAATAAAATTCATATAATACGTGAAGAGCTGAAGTGCAAAGAGTGATTCCTGGGGAACGCCTACAGAGATGCGGGAGTGAATTTGACAAAATGTCCTTTACTAAAACTTGAAAAGTACCGTTTTTGAGAAATTGTTGAATGCGTTTGATAACATATCGGTGATGTCGAGTATAATTAATTTATATATCAGTCCATCATGCCAAATACTACCGACAGATTTTTTAATGTCCAGCGTGACGACTGATGTTGTGCGTTAAATTTTGAAATTTGTTGTAATGATGTTAGTAAGCCAAGCTAGCTGTAACACCGCACTGTGATTTGCTCGGAAACTAAATTGCTCTTGAATTATTTGACTTTTCTCAAATTCATATTGCTGAAAGAGGCTGAGAATAGCTTTTTCTAAAATTTTTGAGTGTGGGGAGTAAACTGATGGGGCGGTAGCTGGTACGGATGTTCTTTTGTTTTCCTGGTTTGGGGAAATGGAATTACTATTGCATGTTTTTTTATTTGTGCTTTAATTGTTTAAAAATTTTACCTTTGATAAATTTTTCTCAATTATGTAATATTTTTGTAAGTATTATTTATATTTTAGTTATAGACGTGGCACGCCTTTACAGTTAAAAATTATTGATATCATTGATTATTTCAAAAGCAATTGTGTTTAAAATTAAAATTTTAACCATGCAACATAATTCCATTACAGAATTATGTTTTCATATATTTGCTTAAAATAGTTTTTAATTAAGATTTCTTAGTATTTTAAAATGCAATTGCAGCCTAATCATGTTGCTTCCGCAGGACGGATGTATGTAACAAGGTATCATATTATTACTCATCAAATATTTCTGAATAATGCAATTGCAACATATTTTAATAATTGTTAGGAATAGGTAAAATACGAAACTAATAACTCATCATTTAATGATTTAGTGATAATCAAAGTATTATCTGCAAGATAAGTAATATGTAATTGAAACCTGTAAATATTCTTTGTTGTAAAACTGTATATAAACCAATATTTTCATAATAAAATTGAGTCAGATTTGAACGCTCTATTAGTTATCATTTCTGGTTCCAACCATAAGTTATCTCCAGGTCGGGGGTAATTTATTCAAATTGATTGATAATATTTCACTCAAAATTCCTTAAATTTTACTTATTTTGGCTTAAATTTGAAGTACCAATTATGGAATTTTAGATTTAAAATTATTTTTCAAATTACTATAATATTGTGGCACTAGTTTTAAACTTAACTTATCTAGTTTTAAAATTAGAATTAACTAAAGAGGTTTGCTAGAACTAGAATTTTTATGTTAAATTATGTTTTAACCCTACACTGCTCGATTTTTTTACTTCTACTCAAAAAAAATATGACAGCTGTGTCATAGTCATAGAATGATGGAAAAATATTTAAAAAAATATTGGACGGCTCCTTTGTCTGTTTTTTGAAATTTTGTTAATTTAATGGCAATTAATTTAAGGCAATTTAATTGCCTTACCTAGCATAAAAACACACAGAACCGCAAAACAATTTATAAAAAACTATTTGAAAGAGTTTAAAAACTCAAACATACAATTTTATTATATTTTATTTCAGAAAAAACACTTTATAACGATAAGACTAAATATGCACAAACATACACTCGCGCCATTATGTGATAGCAACCAACTAAATTTGTTGATTATGGTTATAATTCTGATGCCAGTCTAATTATCTTAACATTATAATATAGCTGGTACCTTACAGATACGATACACACCGATTTTAGCATACTATTATTTGAACATTATATTTAATGCATCGATTTCTAATATGTCTCATATATGATACAATGAGCAGTGTAGGGTTAACTGTAACAAATATAAATAAGAAATTTGTAACATCTCGCTTATATTATAGATTTTCTATTATAATCACCACTTTTTATTGGGGTAAATATATTGTCGTGTTCTACAGCTCAGTAACGCCCCTACTTATTGTCAGCGGTGAAACCTCGCTTAATGCGGTCCACTTCAACAAAATAGTCCCAGCTAGCTTTACGTCGGTTCACAAAACTTAAGGCCACAGTATCTGCAAGTTGTGGGTTTCGGCGAGATTAAAGTAAATCAATAAGCACAATGAATCATAAATCAATTTATTCAAATGACCCTGTAACGAATTTTTATTAATTCTTACTTTGGTTTCCTTTTCATATCATTTCGCAATATTTCTGAGTACGCCCATGCATTTATTTTAAATGCAATCGCAAATTTTATGCACTTTGTTAGGCAGATGGTCGTGAACTGTGAACGTTCGAATTTGATAGGGACATATTTCCGGCGTAGAATTTTGTATTTAGAACAGTTACCTGAGTACCTAAGAACCGAGCGGTCGATATTTTTGTTGCGACAGTTTCTGAGTGCCGTTTTGGAGTGTGTTTTTGTTAAACCACTGGTTGATCGGCCAGTTTAGTTCGTAATATGGTTTTCCGGCTCTGGCTATGTTTTTGGTACTACTGTATAACATCTGACAGTAGTTAGGTAACTCAAATGTGCAAGAATCGATTACAGTTTTTTTTTCTTGTTGATGTGCAAGTTGTGCGACCATTTTGGATTTCTTCAAGTTGGCTACATCCTATTGTTATTGTTTTTGGATGGATGAGCACTTGGGAAATTCTTTCCATCGTTTGGAAGGTTCCGTCTTGTTGACATCTCTACACCATCTCTCACTGGTCCAGGTTCCAGCTACAAATCTACAAGCAGAATGTTGAGTGTTCGCGATTATAGCAATCGAGTGTTTTCTTGTGTGATTTAACAAGTTACAGATTCCAACCTTCAAGCCAGTGGTCAATGTCGAGTAGGAAGATGCGTTTGTCAACATCTAAGTTTGTAAACTTATGAAACGTTTATGTAAGTAAATTTTATTCTATCTTGCTCGTCTGACCGATGTACATTTATTTGGCTTTTGTATATTAATTACTGGTAGCCCATAGCGGTTACTGTGTGTTTTGGTACTTGTTAAATTTAAGCTGGGTGCACTTTTTGATTGTGACCGTAATCTTTCAGTTGCTGCTGTGTGCATTGTTGCCACAGTAATTTACATTGCAATTGTTGAAACTGTTGATACATCTCTCAAGTTCTATGTGTTCAATTAAAGCATTTGATTGTATTTGCGTTTTTTTGAGTTTTCCCAAGCTACCTGTCTTTTTTTCAGTAACCCATTGATCCGTGCCTTCGCATAAATATGGCTAGTCTAATTACCATCGTGGCAAAACAAACTGGAGAGGTTTGGTCTCCGGATTGTTGCAGATCCTGATCTCTGTAGGGGTCGACTCTCCCATTAGGGGTCGTGTTTGCAGAGGGATGATTTGTTGACAACCCAAAAATGAAATTGAAGCAATTTTGGACGCCCCTGACACAATCGTCAAGCGATACTCAAATAGGTGTTTAAATGTGTAGAAACATCCAATAAACCGTATCATTTATGTACAATACCTCAGCTATACTTTTATTGGATGTTCCATAAATGTGAAATGTGTGACATTAATAAAGAAAATTTGTAACAATGGTGTTTTTATAAATAATGTTCAATTTCTTACTCATACAAATTTCGCAGTAGACACTTGTTACGAAACACTCTGTACATCAGACCGTACGCCACTGCTCTTATCGAAATTGACATTCAGTTGGTAAACGGTAGCAAATTGACATCTGGGATAATCCAGAAGCTTTTCCATTCATCCAAAACAAACAGTAAAGTGAACGTGTGAAACTCGTCCAGTGTAGTGTTCAAACCTCGAATATCGGTTTAAACAAATCTTTCCAACTTCTTAATTAAATTGGAACTATTGACATCTGGCCGGGGAATGTAACCTCCAATATCCACATGTGATTCTTTTAAACCACCAAAATTAGCGAACATCTACTTGTTCGGTACGTACAATGAAATCTGATTCGTGTAATCGTACAAATCATCAAAATTAAACCCATAAAAGTGATTTCAGATGCGAAATCATCCAAAAAGCAAAATGACATCAATAGAGTTCAATATTGCTTACGCCCACAAAAATGCACGCAAAATGCTCGTTTTCGAAAATAATACGTTTCAAAAATAACTCACGCATTTCTCCTATCACTGGAATAATGGTTTTTTGTGACTACAAAAACTCTCACAAATGGTCTTCTTGGGTTAAATTGCGAGGTAATATTCGCAACCCCACGAAAAGCACCGTCTACATCAATGGTCGGCGTAAGACAAAACTCGCCGTCAAATTGGCTTCACAGTTCAAATTACCATCATAATAACAATAAATAATTCAACAAACTTTGCAAGTATGCGCCACTTTTACCGCCAAAAATTTAAATTATAAATTTTCACATTTTAGATAACACTACAAATACGCAAGAAACATCAGTCCTCAAGAAAAATCAAGTCTGTATTGTTTTGTGTGTTGAAAGTAACAATACAATCGCTTTTGTCATCTCAAAAATTGCTTCAAAATAAAATGTCTACAATCGACAAAATTTAAATTTAACCAAAATCATTATTTGCCCATTCGATTGACTTTTTCTCACTTCAATATATTATACAGGGTGTCCGGCCGCCGCGCCGGTGTGAACATAGGAAATTAACATGGGAAATTGATTTTTCTTTAATTCCTGCTTCCCATCATAACGAATAAGAATGAAAATGGTATCAATTTGAGAGAGTTTTATTCTGCTTCTAAAGAGATAACCCTTGATAACACTTGATATTTTGTTCTTTAATTTCTGTTAAAAACTCACTAATAAAATGGAAAATAGCGCATTTAAAAAATTTTTAGTTGCTTTGTTTGAATTTTATTGCAATTGTTTTTGCTTGAAAGCTAATAATTTCTATGTTTTCATTCTTAACCGTTATGATGGGAAGCAGAGGAATGAAAGAAAAATCAATTTCCCATGCTAATTTCTTATGTTCACATGGGCGGCCGGTCACCGCATTGACAGGAGGTAGTTCCATCAAAATTCGAAGTTACAAAATGATTCGTGAAATTTTTCATTGTAAGATAACGGATTATCGTTAATTTTCTGTAATTACTTTTTGTTGATTTAATCGGTATATTTATAAACTTGAACTTTTTCTCGCGACATCTAAGATGAAGTTTGAAGGATTCATGGCTCTTTAAATCTGATTTAAAGTTTATTTTGAACCAAGTAGAAAAGTAATAAAATATAAAACAAACTCACACTAGATAAGTTAAATAAAGCAATAGTATAATTATTAATGAATAACCAATTGCTAATAGCATCAAAATTGTCACACACAGCAAAAGGGTTCAGGCACAGCTAGGTAGTAAATTAACCTGACAAAATCTTTCGACCGTAATATTTCATTTGTGTTACTAAAATTTAGTCATTCAATAATTTAAAATTAATAAAACTAGCAATAAATTTCAAGTAATTTGTTTCTGTAGAAAATAAACCTTAGTGGTATCTCAGTGATCAGGTAGAATCAAAACAAAAGATGATACTCAACGATGTAAGCACTCTGTTTTATGTAAATAAATAATCATTTGGATGAAGCATTGTTTTCAAATCGGTTTTAAACGAAGCAATAAAATCGTTGTTGCTGACAATTCATAAAATTTTCTTTTGATGAAGTACGATTTTAGACCTAAATTAATTACAAAAAATTTAAACTGGATGGTATAATTTAACCCTCAAGTGGAAGTCTTATACAAATTAAAACACACATGCATAATATAATAATGAACAAGCAAGGACTACTATTCATCCCTAAAAGTTTCTCAGAATGCAACAAGAAACTAAGATAGTACTACAGCATAATATAATATGATATTATATATATACGTAACGCCGTAGGTACTTTAATGCGGAGCTTATAAATTGTCACCAATGTTTTCCTGTTCAAATTGTGCATACCAAATGGTATAATGTCTACAACCGTAATAAATAATAACCGCTCGTATACAAAAACAAAATTGTACTTATACTGACAAATTGTGAAAAAATATCAATCACATTAAGTTCATGAATCGTTAACCTCAAATTACTGCATACAGGGTGGATAAATCTGCAGAGAAGATTTTGATTATTGTATTGAAACAAGAATAAAAATGTAATATTTTAACTCGATTTTAAGTTAAACGGCGTTCACAATGAAGTGGGGTCTTGCCTTACGTCCGTAGGTAGAAAGCTAGCAAGAGCCAATCAAAATGAACGCTTTTTTAATCATAGAAAGGGATAGAAGAAAATGCTTTAATCTAATTGGCCCTTGCCAACTTCTACCGAAGCAAGGCAAGGCACCAATTTCATTGTGAACGCCGCTTTACCATGTTTCATTATTCATGTCTAAGTTATCGCGATTAAAAAAGTACGATTTCACATGCCAAAAACAGGAGCAGTTGTTTTCATGGGTTCCGATCAATCCGTAAATTAATGTAAATAATAATTAATTATTAAGTAATTATTAATTATCATAATAATTGTACTTTATGTTGCTTTATTTATTTCAACGTTTAGCTTTCTACCTACGACAAATATAGGTCATTGCCAACCTACGTAAAGTTTTTTCTTGGTGTATAGAAAATAAAAGGAAAATGTGCAAATAAAATTCATGAAGCATAATACAAATATTGTACTAAAAATTTCCTTTGCAAAATGGTGTACCAATTTTATATTTTTAAAAAGGTATTTACATATTTTTTACATAAAAAGGTCATGAAAGTAAATCCATTACTATAGTGGCGATTACAATACTCTTTAAATTTTTTAATCTCCTCAAGTATGCTCTTGAAGTATCCCCCTGGCGTAAACTTTGTTTATCAAATAAAACTACTGAATAAAAAGCCCCTTCTTATAGCGTCATTATTTTTAAATATGATGCACTCGGCAAACGTTACATATATTTTTAAGTTTTAATGTTTAGAAAAAACATAAAAAATTGCAATAAACAAATTCTTAACAAATTCTAACAAAATAAGTTAGACTAAATTCTAATAAATTCATACTACTAAAAATATAATGGTTATTTATCATCGAACCATGTGCTCGAAGTAGCGCCAATTTTTATCCAATGATTATTGCGAATTATTTCTATATCATCAATCATTGTAATATCTATATTTTTATCGAACGATCACAAGTGTAGGTTTCGGAGCAACTTGGGATTGGTAAACTTTCTGTGAATAATATTAGAGATGACGATTGTATTGTCCCGAATAACAGAGTAAATAAATACACAACGAAAACGGTGAAATCCAAATTTAATAACAAATATACAAACTACATAAAGCGATGTTCATCTTGAGATGGTACACGTAATCTTAATTACTCATGATTCTACATTATCAATAATCTACTATTTCCGACTAATAACCATAGGCATCGCGAGTGAGTCGCTAGGTTTATTAATTATTCTAACAAATAATGGTAAATAAACGAACTAATTATTCGAATTGTGCCTAAAACTGACACGAAGGAGGAAGAGGAGCTTTCTAGCAGTTGCTAGAACGTCCTTGATGCGTCTATGTTTTAAGGGTATTCCTTTACGATGGGGATTAAATTTTCTCAATTAAATCTTATTTAAAATTATCTAAATGGAATGGTTGTCCCAAACATTATCATTAATGCGGTTGCGTTCCTTTAGTTAGGTTTTAGTTATTTTGTTTTCTTATTATTATTATACCCAATGAAATTACACTGATACACGAAGCAAAATTTTTTTTTTAATATTACGATCTTCAATATTATGCCGAACACGTACAAGAGGTTTAATAC
Source organism: Rhagonycha lutea (assembly GCA_958510855.1). Taxonomy (NCBI): domain Eukaryota; kingdom Metazoa; phylum Arthropoda; class Insecta; order Coleoptera; family Cantharidae; genus Rhagonycha; species Rhagonycha lutea. The sequence goes on from OY294042.1 coordinate 19,258,066, forward strand.
TATATGTATTTGATAATATCGAGGCCGCACAATTGCGAAGTATTAAAGAACAGGTCGCATCTAAAATCGTATCGCGTTTTCAACAATTTTATCAATTTAAAGTCGAGAGAATTTCAAATGATAAATCTCTACACTTCCATAGTTTTTCCTCCTTTGTTTTAAAATAAGGAACAAAGAGCAGCTTTTGTTTAAATAAAACCATAGAAATTAAGAAAGATGAACTAAAATTTCAAAATTTTAGGTTACAATAAAAATCTACCCTTCTGAAAATAAGTTTAAGGTTTGCAACTAAATTAAATAAAAAACGTTAAAAAAGTTGCTTCAAAGTCGATTCTGACAAACGGTGTGAGACTAATAATAAATCGATTACATCGTTTCGTTTACTTTCAGTCAAGCTGAATAATTTCAATCTTCAAAACAATTTTAATAAGAGGTAATAGTTTAGAAATGTTTCCAGGATGTTTAAATTTATTATTTAAAAGTTACTGACCTCAGTGTTTAGCAGTAAATTAATTTGTCTGTTTACCCTTGCCAAGAACAAATTCTTGCCTTCGCACCCTAACATATTGATCACAATACTTGAAATTTTTAGTGAAATAAAATAGAACTTACGACATTTACTCATAAAAACACTTGGAACTATTTTGAGACACTTCCAGTTTGAACTTGTTATAATTTTGAATTAATTTAATTGCAATTTTTGAAAAAGTATGCTGTGGTGTTTCAAACGGGTTGAAGACTCAGGTTGATAGCATAAAATTCAAAAAAGGGTACAAAAGGATACTCGCATGCGTTGGTAATAAAATCTGTTTACAAAAGGCCAAAATGTTTACCAAAGACACAACACTTTAACAATAATTTGCTTATTCGTTCGTTCGTTTGTTATCAGCCTTTTTCCGCCCACTGATCGACATTAGCCTCTCCATATTATAGAGGTTTGGTTTGGCCATAGCTCACCACGCTGGCCAGACTGGTTGGTGAGTAGTCCGCAGATCGATTTTGGACTATAGTTGTTTTACATCCGGTAGCAGCTTGCTAGGCTAGCATTCAGATGTGCCTGTAGCCCTGTTTTTTTGTTAACGGTGGCAATTTGTCAACTCAAGGGGACCGCCGGCTTAAAGTGCCCTCCGAAGCACGGAGACTTGGTCATAAGAAAGTTTGACTCTCCTCGGGTTTGAACCCGGTACCCCGCATTCACATCCAACTGTGTTAGCTGCAAGGCAATGACCGTCTCTTATTTGCTTATTATTACATCTATTTGTGGAATTTGTGTAGTTACTGTGGCAGGTGGTTGTAAATCTACAAAGAAAAAAGCGTTTACTAAAAGTTTGAATTTGGCGCCAATAGTGTTACCTGCGATTTTTAGAAATTTGACAAAATTTTGGAAATTTTGTTTTTGAAATTGTGGCACCTCCGAGCGGAAAAGAGGATTCTCGAAAGATCTTCACTGAGAGGAAGACGTGTTTTTCGTTGTTCGAGAAGAAGTGAAGATTTCTCTTTTTTGAGGTCACGTTTTGACCTCGGGAGCTTTTTGGGTTTAACTTAATCTACGATTTCTGGACAAATTGTTGGTCATCCGATTGATAATTCGTCGAATGCTTCTTAATCGAATGACGATCGTGTTGATGAGCCTGAATTTGATGAATTCTGAAAGACTGTGAGTAAATTTGAAATTTTGAGGTTAACTTACGACGATAGGAGTAAATTGAAACTTTTTCCTCGTAAATTCACAAGAAACACGAAGCGAACGACCAGTGGAAGATATCAACGATTACAGATACGAAAATCGGTGAAATTCGTTGGAAAATTTCAAATTTCAACACGGCCGGACATTAAATATGTTCACTCACCTGCAAGGACATAATAAAGAAGAGTAATCTGGCGCCACCGTATAACGAAGCAAGAACGACAGATTCAGCAGCACCAAACCAGTGGGACATAGGGTCAGTGAAAATTTTATTTGTAAATGATTAATTTTTGCTGCACATTGTACAATTATGAAAGTTTCAAACAATAATTTAGCGATCGAATTAGTAGTAAATGTGATTGTTGTTTGAGGCTTTCTGGCAATAATACACAAACGGCTTAGAGACAAAGTTGTTGTCAAAAACGGAATTATTATCAGCGCTTAAAACGTAAATTTAATTAAACAAGTTTCTTGAAACCAGAGTCTTCAAATTGAGTTGAATCCAAGCCCTGAGAGAGTTTTCATTTTTGCTCCCAACTACATAGCAAACCGGAACTTTTGTTTGTTTCATTACAATACATGTGGTTTTAAAGTCAGTTAACTTCATTGTTTATATAAGGTGCCAGTGGCGTTGTACACAATATTTGCAATCATAATAATTAATGTCAAAATTATTTTATAATATGTAGTTGCACCATTCCCTTGTTTGTTTTCCTGGGAGAGCCGAGCTCAGGGTAGGTTGTGACAGTAAGTTCAATTCCAGTTGGAGCTCTATTGCACTGTTGAATTTTAAGTTTTGTTGTTCCATTATTTTGTTTACGCAAAAGTAATTTTCAATTAACGGTCATTATGGTGAGTTGTTTACAATGCCTCACAAACGACGAATACAGGTGTCAAGCTGGTACTTAAGTATTACTCTAACCGCTAAGTCATTGTTAAGACGAATGAGATGGGGTGAGCTTTGTTCGCGACGCACTCGATTGCAATTTTTGGACAAATTGTTGGTCATCCGATTGATAACTCGTCGAATGCTTCTTAATCCAGTGACGATTGTGTTGGATGAGCCTGAATTTTATGAATTCGGGAAGATTGTGAGTAAATTTGGAAATTTGAGGTTAACTTACCACGAGACGAATAAATTCGAACATTTGTGTCGTAAATTCGCAAGAATGAGGCAGCAAACGGATGACAACGATGATTACCACAACGAATATTTGGATAAATTAGACGGAAAATTGGAAATTGAAAACCAGCAGTCTGGCGTAAATCAAACACGGATAAACTAAAGAGCGGGAAACCGCGGTTCTAATCCTGATTACGTCGGATATGTGCTGTGATCTAAAAGGTCCAAAATAGATCTGTGGACTATGGGGAAGGCAACGGGAAACTACCCCATTAACATTTCCCTAGTAAAGTCTTCTTGGCTTAGCCAGGAGGATCGCTAACATCCGAAATCTGATTGGCACCTGAAGAAGGAAGAAGACGGAAAATTCAAATTAAAAGGCGAACAAATTTCACATGTGCGACTGACATTGGCAAGACTTTGATAACTGCTACACATTTGTAACTATCAAGTTACGAAGCCCAATTCAGTTTTTGGTTGGATAGTAAATGTAATTGAGGAGTTAGGTGGAAAAAGGGCACTTCTCGAAAAGTGCCATTATTTCCAAGCCACATGTCGCCCCATTAAAATAAGAAACTAACTCACTAATGGTAGATTCCCATTATCCTATTCAATATTGTTCACAAAATCTTTGCTTAATAGGTTTTAGTAGGTACTTAACTAAATCTTCAAAGCTCCCTATCTCAAAATGACGTTTTCACAGAAGTGCCCTTTTTCCACCTAACTCCTCAATTGCGATTCATATAGCGATAGCACAATTTTACACGAAGGGCTAAAGGACGAAATTGTCGTCCAAACGGAAATATTTTCAACATTTTAATTGAGAATTTTATTAAATTAATTTGGAACAAACGAGTCTTTAATTTGAGCTGGACCCAAGCCCTGAGAGAGTTTTCTTTATGTTCTTCGATCACATAGCAAACCGGAAATTTGAGTTGTTTTTGCTAGATAACCAGAATGCTGATCCACCCGATTTAATCTATCCGATAACCTAATTGATTCAAATTTTTACCAAACTAAAGTCACCTCTCGATCGAGTTGCACACCAAGTAAGTTTCGACTGGCATACCCTTAGACCATTTGAACTTATAGACACGCCACTCCCTATCTCTTATTGAATACAAATTGAAGCAAACATGTATGATGTCACTAGTGGGGTTATATCGAGATTTATGTCAGTGGTGAACTAAAATAAACTATTTTTTTCACTTATATTTGGTGCATGCAGATGTATCTTAGCGTTTTACCCACCAGCGACGTCACTTATGGTGCTTCACTGCTTGAAATTCAAGGCGTATCTATAAGTTTTAATGATCTTAGGGCATACCCATATAAAAGCCAGGGTCCCTATTCTCTAACTCACACGATTATATTCGCATATGAAAGTTTGGTTTACACATTACATTACCAATTAATAAATTCAATTGTGATTGTAAACAAAACTTTGAAAACAATTGTGTTTAAACCTATAGGGCCCTCATCTACCTACCCGTCCGTGGACGGGGTTTCCAGCTAGTTCAAATAATATAAACGTTAACTTTACATCTTTAATTTTTTATTATTTAAAATAATTGAACATCGTTTGAGGTTTCTTTAATTTAAATTCTAATTATTTTACCGAGACTTTTGCTTTCATATTGTGTAGGTTTGATGTTGGTTATGGAGATATTATGCAAACAAAGATGCTGTGCTTGATAAAAGGGGAAGTGGACTCAATCCTTTGCGGTGGTTTAATTTTTGTGTTGAGTTGTTCAGGATTAAATGGATGAAAGAGTTAGACATGCTTTTTCCTAGAAATAGATTTTAGAACAAAAGGTGTTTGATGTTCTCCGGAGTCACTTATTCAGCGAGATGATGTGCGCTGAACAATATGTTTATCGACCTGAACAAAAAATAGTATTAGGTATTTTTGCGACAATTTTCATTACAGAACCACACTGTGCCGAAATACTGTTCTTTTTATGTGTATAAGTTTTTTCTTTTAAAAGGCTAATATTTTTAAATTTTTTTAAGATTCAATTTGGAACAATATCTATTAACGGTACAGAAAATATATTATATCGGAGCGATTAGTGTGAATAATTTATTCTTTAATGTAAAGAAGAGCAAAGGAAAAATGAAAACAAAATTATATTTAATGGGTAGAAAATTTGTAAACAAGATAATTGTTTCGCAATTTGTCTCATGTAAGAAAATAAAATGAAGACAATACAGATAAAAAGTTTACCAATTTTGAATACATTATTCCAATTTAAGTTGATAAAACTTTTTGTTAATAAATAGGTACGAGAAACATCACATTGAAGAGAAATTTAAACCGTAACCAAATAAGAATTAAATATTAAAGAAGCAAATTTTATTTAATCGATTACATAAATTGCATGAAATTATGAAAATCAATTTTTAATAACGTTTTAATATTTAACTTTAGAAAAGTACTAAATTAAAGTTTGATTTAACCATTAGTTTGCTCGCATTTTTTTGAAAAGGGGGCAAGTACTATCCATTTAATGAATAAATTAAAATAAAAATTATGTAAAATAGTTTACATGAAGTCGATATAATATTCTTCTGTGACTATTAAGGCAAAATATGGTTAAAAACCGCTCAGTAGGTAATAAATTTGAAACTTTTAATGATATGAAATATGAAAAGGAAAAGTTTGCTATGATGTGTTGACTTCGTAATATAATAATAGTTTAAATTATAATTTTACTCAAAAGTAAATAATTACTACTAACTTTATTTAATGAGTAAGATTTAATTAAATATAGTTTAAAATTAGTAATTAGTTTGGTAGGTAAACGTGAAATTAATTAATGTAGTTTAATTTGTTTTATACGCGTTATCAGAATATCTTTCATTAAAAAGATAGAAATGCTGTGATGCAGTAGCGTTTTCCTTCAGTCCTTCCAGATATCTTAACTACGCCAAGTTTCTCCGAATAAGAGATAACTTTGTCACAAAGGAAAACTTAAAAACAATTTTAGTTCCACTTTGTTATATTCTATTTGCAAGGTGTTTATTTATTTCACTGGCCGATTTTGTTCCTTATTTTGAATATTTTGTTCCCTAATATATTTGCAGTAAGTCTATGTGTGTATCAGCAGCTAATAACAGATTTGATTATTTAGTCAATATACTGGTAGTTTAATTCGTCTCCTTGCCTTAATGCCACACTGACAAGGTAACTATGACAACACACAAATATTTCTCTACAAAGAAACTAAATTAAAAATAAAAACAAAAATTTCGGATGACGCAGTCATGCACTAAACCTACCACGCAAATGTTATTTTCAAACATTACCAGCTTTCCACAACCATATCAGCAGCCCCATCCATTTTGAATTGAATGTTATCTTATTCCTTTGTACAATCATGTTTATGCCATTTTTATATAAGGGGAATTTGTTTAGTTTTGCTTTCATTTCGAATAAATGTGTTTATTTTCTCCCCTAGCATTATAATTTTAACTTCAAATTGATCTAAATCCTTTGGATTTTCTTTCTAACTGGTAGGTGAATTTAAAGATTTTTCAGGGCATAATGTGATTATTATTGAATTTATAAAATAAAAATAAACTGTGACATCACTTTCTTCTTTTAGTAATTTTGGATGTAATTTTTATTACAATTTTCTCAGTTCAAACCTTGTTTAGTTAATTTTAATCTTTTAAACTCGCCCCTCCCGCTGCAAATTAGCCGGCAATGTGATATTTAATAATATTGTGGTTAGGAAAGTTTAGAATCTTTTGTAGGTTCTTCTATTGGAATATCTCATTTAAAAAAGGAAGGGTTAGTAGTATATAGTATGTTTTTCGCGTTTTAAATCAGGTAATCCCTAATCGTCAACATAAGATGATTGACTCCCTCTGGAGCAAGAAACTTCCTCTACATAATACCGCCAGTTGTAATTAGCTGTAACTTTGTGTTAAGTTTTCAACATTAATTAAGTTTGTGCACCGATTTCTCCAGTTAGTTAATAACATTTGTGATTGCCAAAGTTTATGGTTTTTGGAAAAAAACACTGTTTTTGAAATATTTAAAATAGATAATTATGGTTCACTGAAACCGCTTTGGATTGGAATCCAATTTGGATTCTTTATTTTTCAATGGCTACAAACTTGTGAAGGTCCCAAATATGTTCCACCTGCAAATAGTCTCCATTGTAAATTGATAGTTTGTAAGGTAACCTGGAAAGCTTACTTTCAACCTCCAAAATCACAGGTTATAGCCACGAGAAATTATGTAAATTCCTTCAGATTCTAATTACGCTTACTTTTACGTTTGCTTAATTACTTAGGACTACTTTTCCAATTTTGAATGTAACGCTCCAGATGTTTCTTCAAACTAAATCTAGTGGATTTTAAATCCAGCTGTTTTACTACTTAAGTGCTGGGTATGGATTAAAATGCACTCAAAATTCTTGTTTATGTTGTCTGTGATGCTTCCGTGAATTTAATACACAATTTCAATTAGTGTATAACGATAAAGATAAAGTGGATATTTAAAATAACAAAGATTTAATCACAAAGGTAAATTTTATATTTTAGCAGCATCTTCCACTTAATTTTTTAGAGATAGTCTCTATCTCATCTCTCATCTTTGACCTTATGTCCAGTTTTTACAAAATACATATTGCCATAAAAATTAATTTTTGTATTAAGGGAATAAATGTTATAAAACGAATTACTGGATATAGCACTGGCCAGTGCTCTTAATTATATAATTAATATCTTTACAGCGCTGAATCGCTCAACTTTTAATTTATACATTGAAAGTTAAATATTTACAACTGTGCTTTACATTTTCCAACGAAAAAAATAATGTTATTTTAAATAAAATTATAAATGAGTAAGTGCAAAGCATTAAAACTATTTCCAGTTTTCTAAAAGCAATTAGAAACATTTTACATTCTTGAGAATAAAATATAAATTACATATTAAATATTGTTAAAGAAATAGGTCATAGTTATCCAGAAAGTAGACAGAAGGTTTTCTACAATGCTTATATTACAAAAAAGCATTAGAAACCATCCACATCCAGAATCAGTGTCTCCCATTTATATTAGAAATAGTTAATTACTATTTTATCAACAGTGCCACTAATTATTTTTAAAATTGCATTTGCTTTCTATTTTAAATTACTAAACATTGCGAAACATTTTTGTAATTTATTTTTACGGGTTCATCTTCTAGTTAAATATTATATAATATATTATTATTTAATGCTACGAAAGTTGAAGCCACGGTCCTCTAAACTCGATAAATTGGATGAACAATGTTGTAAACAACCCACCTTATTTTGGTTGAAATCCAACCCACGTTAAAATAAATTTGAGCTTGGACAGTATCGCGCCTTGGACAATTCCATGCAAAGTTCACCAATCTACTATCACTCCGCGTTGGTCAGCCTGCAGCCTCGCCGCATCTTTGAGTACACGAACAAGTTTTCATTTTTATATACAGTGACTCGCAATTGTCCTCGGACAACTAATAAAAATTGCAATAATTTCAATGTAATTTGACATTATTATAAAAGAAAACAGCTATATCAATTTATGAGTTTATAAAATATCCCTTATGGTCACCGTTAACACGAAAAAGTTTGAAAAAATTCAATCACCAACAGAATTAGCAAGGGTTTAATCATTCTATAGTTCCAATTCTTATGAAATTAAAACTGCAAAAATTCTCGGACAAGTTACATTGTATTATTTTAAAGCTTCTTAGATTTGTGTAACAATGTTAAAATGCATTTGCAGCAACCTTGTAAATACAAAAGATAACAATAACGCTCACTTTTAATTGTGAAATTTAATATTTAGCACACTGAAGCTTAAAAACACTAAATAGGCAAATTTTAATTTAAGACTATTAGTTATTTTTCATTATCGAAATGTACATCGCATCAGGAAATTTGGAAATTGCTCAATATGGACAATACCGCTGCGGCACATTTTATTATGCATTTGCGTAAATTATGTTATTAGGAAGACACCTGTTATTTACGCTAAAAAGTACATACAAAAAGACTAAACATGGCGGAATGATGTTATATTGGCAGACGAGAGTAAATATAACATCTACGTTTCTAAAAGTCAAATCCTGATGTGGTTTAAACCCAATAAATAGCTTAATATTAAAAATTTACATGGTACGGTCAAGCATTAACTATGAAATGTCCCTTTTTGAGGTTGTTTTTCATCTAAGGGGGTGGGTAATTTAGTTGTATTCGATAGCATAATGAACCGTTTTAAATATTTACATTTACCACAAAAAGAAATTATTCCAAATTGCGGCTCAAATGGGAATTCAAAACCCTTTTAAACACACGAGAATAATGATTGTACGCCAAAAATCCCGTTTAGTCAAGAGTTTCTTTTGTATAAATGTCCCCAAGTTAACATCCACCCCCTCAGTCACCCGACATTACTCCCCTAGAAAATCTATGGGATAAATTAGATCGTAAGGTATGAACCACCCCTATAAATAATAAACAAGAATTGATTCGACATTTACAAAAGGAATGGGCTCTTATAAGCAAAAGATATTTAAAAAAATCCTTTGTAACATGCCCAATCGACTAAGAAAAGTAATAGAACAAAACTGATACCCCATCAAATATTAAATAATGGCATATTTTCTTAGTTTCCCTTGTGCTAAATCTTGTAGTGTCCGAGAATTATTGCAGTTTTGAATTTGAATAGAATTGCAACTGTAGAATGATTGAACCCTTGCTAATTCTGTTTGTGATTGAATTTTTTCAAACTTTTTTGTGTTACCGGTGATCCCAAGGAATATTTTATAAAATCTTTAATCATTATTGCTATTTTCTTTTTAAATAATTTCAAAAAGTTAAATTACATTGAAAGTATTGCAATTTTGATTAGTTGTCCGAGGACAATTGCGAGGCACTGTAAATATCTAGCAATAGAAATCCATACCATTAATCATTCGCAGAGAATTTTTTTGACAACCCTGTTTACATTCATACATCAGGATTCGAATCTAAATCGAGGTCCATGCATATTTTAGGGAATATAATTTCACTGAAAACTTTAACCTGATTTTTTACATTATTAAAAAATTAAATATTTTACTTAAATTCAGTAGTAAACCTGTGAAACACGAAACTTCGTAAAATTTATTTGCAGTATTTTCATGTCATAAACCAACAAAATTGGCTTATTTCTTATCTAATATTCCTTCAAAACAGAGATAAAAACTGCAAAATATATGCAGAGCAATTTTTATTCAGAAAAATGTAAACAGTTCTTCTACACAATGAATCATCCATCTTATTTGCCAGATTTTGTTGCCTTTGACTTACTTGTTTCAAAACGAAATGTCATGAAAAGAACTCATATTTTGACAAAGTTGGCTATAAGATCGAGCATCTTCGACAATAGTTCGGTTGGAGAGGAAATAAGAGAAATAACTAGCGTATTTTTTAAGGTTGGTTTTTTGTGCACAACTTGTTTATTATTTATTTTTATGTTCATTTTTCTAACGAATTTAGTACCCGCAATCATAATATTTGTTATCTTTTAACGGCTAGCAGTCAATCTGAGTTTAATCAATGCCAATATGAAATCAACCCAAAATAAAATTTACAATAGGCGTAGAAAATTTGTATGCAGACAACATGTGAATGCATAAAATAAGCAATGAAAAAATTCTTTTTAACAATAATTTAAATGAGATACCTTAAGAGGAATCCGCTATACTTTTTGCAAAGCTCATAAACATACTGTCGAAATTCGACGAAAGAGGACACTTGAATACATCCCGACATGTTTAGAATTTTTATTAACAATTAAAAAATTAAAAACAACTCGGTGTGATTTGAAGCTTTTTATATTTAATTTCAAAATTTTATGCATTTCGCTAATGCTGTTTCGTTGTAATTACCAAATTACAAACATTTTAACAATTAAAAAACAAAACAATTTAAAATTATTATAGACACGCCTTGACATTTAATCAGTGAAGCAAACTGCAAACCTAACTCTAGGCGTGTGACGTCACTGGTTAGGTAAATGCAACTGTATACATAAGGCTGAACTGAAGAAAATCGTTTAATTTAAATCACAATGAAAAACAAAGTAATAATGGAATAAAAAAATTAAAATCGTGGCTTAAAATTGCATCTAATGTCACAAGTGTATGACCAGGATGTTGAAAATAAACAAATTACCTATAAAATTAATTAAACATTATTATTTTGAATTATAATCAATTATAATAATATTATATAGATGAATGCATGAACAAACATTCAAATAAGTTAAGAAATAAATTAAATAAAACAATTTTATTTTATGGTTAATAAATTGAAAACGCAAAATAATTTTTTATGTATTAAATAAATCATTTTCTTTTCCTTAATTAGGAAAATGTAAATGGAATTGACTAGTCTTTAAAAAGATTAATAATTATAGTAGTATTTGAGGTAAATAAATAAAATTTATGGATTCAGATTTTGTTTCTTGAAGTATCAAAATTGTGATTTTCTTGATCTAATATTTTACAAATATCAAGATTTGACAATTTTCTTCACTTAAGCCTATGTACATAGATAGCCAATGCAACTGCATTTACCCAACCAGTGACTTCACACGCCCAGAGTTATGATTGCTTCATTTTGCATTCAAGGAGGAATAGAAATCGGCGTGTCTATAAGTTTGTTTGGTCTAAGTCTGGCACAGACTGAAATATAAAAATCTCAATGGGAAAACATACCAAAAGAACCACTAAGTTTAGTTTTGGTTTAAATTTGTTAGATATAACACACGAGATAGATCCCGATAGTGCCAATAAGTTTTGCATAAGCATGGAAAAGGTAATAACTTGACATTATTGCAAGCATGTGAGATAGACAGGTTGCAGAAATATATTAAGAACGATATAATATTGAACGGTCAACTTTTATTGAATTTTAAGCCGCTATTCAGCACAGTTAGATAATATTTTATAGTTTGCACATTTCGGTGCACAAACTCCTCCACAGCAGTTGAACGATTTATTAGCAAACAATATACCTTAATCTTTAAAAGTTCACCTATAATATTAAATAATTGTAGATTTTCCAGTTTATAAATATAAGCTAAGCTCTTCTGTAATGCTTGAGACTCCTTAAGTATCACGAAAGACTTATGTTTATTGTCGAATGCAGGATGAACAATAAAATCCATTTTATACACAAAGAATAATTTTATTATTACCAATAATATTGGTTGTAGGTATTTCACAAAATTGACAAATAAATCTGACGCTTTAAAATTCGTATGATTGAAAATTTTGAAGGACACAGCCTTTCCGAATATTAAACTGAACAATCTAACAAAGAACATTTACTGCTATAAGAATTTTATCATTTATTTGAGTTTGAGCTGAAATTTTTCTCGTCTGCTATTATGGTCATTAATTTTTAAAAATGACAATATACAGTGTGTTCACGGAAAATGGTAACAGTGAATAATTTTTATATGCTACTAGATACAAAAAAAAGTTTAAATAGTTTTTTATTCAACTGGAAATTTACTATCGGAAACTGCTGATGTATATTTTTTTATACTTCAAATTCAACCGGAAGTGAACATCAAAACTTTTTTTCAAATGGCAACATGTCTTTTTTTTAACATTTTCGCAATCTGCAATTTTTTCTTTATAAATAGGTATAAAATTTTCATAAGGTTACATAAGAAAATATTCGAGAAAATTAAAGATTTAAACAGACAATAATAATTTATTAATTATTTACACACAGGTATGTAGAGTGCTATGAACTTTTTTGGTAACTTTTTTCTATTGGGTCATTTAAAAACAGTTGTTTTTACGCAAATCCGCCATTAAATTTAAAAGATTTCAAAAACAAAAAATTAATTTAGCATGCGATCAAATATCAGTAAATCAACAAAAAAAAGCATCTAATGATGAACTTCTGCGTATATTAGATTCATGTCTTGAACAAAACGGTGGCAATTTTGAAAAATTTATCCGATAAATGACAGTTGTGTTTTCTGTAACGTGATTTTTTGTTTTTCATAGCACTCTACATACGTTTATGTGTAGATAATTAATAAATGATTATTGTTTGTTTAAATCTTGTATTTTCTCGAATATTTTCTTATGTAACCTTATGAAAATTTTATATATATTTATAGAGAAAAACCGGCAGATTGCGAAAATTTAAAAAAAAGACATGTTGCCATTTGAAAAAAAAATTTTATGTTCACTTCCGGTTGAATTTCAAGTATAAAAAAATATACCTCAGCAGTTTCCGATAGTAAATTTCCAGTTGAATAAAAAACTATTTAAACTTTTTCTTGTATCTAGTAGCATATAAAAATTATTCACTGTTACCATTTTCCGTGAACACACTGTATACCACATACATCATTAGCGTATCTAATCATGTTAGGTATTAACATTAATCATATTGGTATATTAATTACTAATTAAAAGTCATTTTACGAATTTTATCGTTAAATTCCAAGTTAATATTTTAATGTCTTGTAATTCCTCAAACAACTTATAATTTTTGAGCTTTAAATATAATTTTTCGTATATCACGTTACATTACGTGGGTGTAAACGATACACTAGCTCTGTAAAAGCTTCGTTATGATTTGTAAGTTCTAAATTTAAAATTGTTGGCTACAAATTTCGTAACCAAAAGGAGACAATAGCCTATAAAATCAATCAATCAATAAAGAGCTTATTAATTACCGACGACTTGTTAATTTTTAATCAAACTTTTGTGTTTTCTTACTTCTTTCACCTTCTTCCTCATTATTCCGTTAGATTAAAGCATGAAAATTTATTTCTCTCGAGTTTTAACACAATGAACGTCACTCAAATTTAAATTTGTTAAAACAATTAGCTGATGTCAAATTCTAATTAGGTAAGACACGGCAATTACGTTATCATAGGTGTATGTTTGTAGGTATGCATAATTGAAGGAAAATTGTTCTATTTGTTATACGAGATAATCCTTACTATAATTCAACAGAAATATCTTAATCATTCAATGAAGGCGTCTTATGAGTTTCAGTAGGAATTTTGTTATGTAGCATACAAATAACTGGCTAGATATAATTCTACGATTTCGGTATTTACTGAATATATTTTTCTGGATTTATTATTCTGAAGTGATTTGTTACAATGTTTGCGAAAAGTTAAACTTTATTTTTCTCGTAATTTATTATAACATTTTAATTTTTTTTTTAAATCTAAATCATATCGAACATATAACCTAACTAATTAAAACAGGCCCCTCAACACAATGAGTGTCGTAGAAGATTCTGCATGTAGGCTATGCGGGGAGGAGGAAGAAACTCCACTTGACCAACAGTGCCCTTGATAATCTAGCAAAACTATTTATTGGTTCCATAAGCAAGTCATTCTTCTATGTCCCATAGGTAGATTACTAGGCTGACCTACAAAAAATGTGATTGTGACCCTGGTTTTCTGTTAATAGTAGCAATTTAGCAACGGAGAGGAACCGACGGCTTTAGGTGTCCTCCGAAAGACGAAGACGATCATTAGAATTCAAATTTTACATTACTATAACACCGAGATGAAATAATAAACAAAATTTCATGTGTAAGTAAATTTTAACTTGAAACCAATAATTATTGCACTAAGCAAGAGTATGTTAAATTACTTTTAATTGAACTGACGTTCAAAATTATGTTAGTTAAACCAAACTGAAGCTAAATTCACTATTTGTTTATAATTATTAATAATAACAAATTGATGTCTATTTAATAGCTTTAGAGAAAAGAGCTTATCGTTCGACAATTTTGGTTTGAAAAAGAATTGTAATGCCAACTTGATTGAACAAAGTTCAATTTCTGTAAGGAACAAGAAAAGCTAACGAACGGATGTAACGCGCAAATTACATCTTTGTCACGCTCTATAATTCCACAATTTGAAATTTCATTTCAATTAATTTAAATCTTAAATTTTGTAATACCCTGTGTCGTCTTTCTAAATTGCCGCTTGTTAGTTTCCGAATTACCAGTAGCTCAACTAAATAATTCCATGCAACTTACTTTTTCTCACCTTTAAAAGTTACAACTATAATTTTTATTTTTGAAAGTAAAACTTAGTTGCTGTGTGAGAAAGCAAATTAAATTTTAAATTTGCATAATTTACTAGCAGTTATATAGGTACGTATGTAGGATGCATCGCACACCACATCATAATTAATTATAATTCATAAAGGAAACCACTTAACTAAATTAAAAACTTAGATCACATGGTGACAGTGAAAAGCTAAAATAAGCATGGAAGAATTATAACAAAAAAATGCAAAGTTATATAAAATACGTAATAATACCGATAAAGTAAAAGTCGAATTTGATAATATAGTATTTGTCACGGAATAAGCCTAGAATTGTTAGCACCAAAAAATATTCGAGGGGTATTCATTTCGTCCCCGGAAGATTGATCCAGCGGACGGTTGATCCAGGGAATGATTGATCCCCGGGTGATTCCATTTCCTATGGAACTGTTTCACTCTTTAGAGGTATTTTTGGCTTAAAGCCGAAAATTAAAAAAGAGAGATCCATCCCTTTACCAGTAGCATACTTTGCTGAGTAAGACCAGTCTAGACTAGAGGATATCTTTAGTTAGTACAGCGTTAGTCAAATCGGCTCGTAGCGGAGGGAACCGGAGCGAAAGGCGCAGAGTCGATTTTGACAACGTAACCACTGTTTGTGGTTAAAAATTACTGTTGTGATACAGGATGTTTAATATATCACATCATGGATTAGTGAATCAGAACTCTGTCTCACTTGTCACTTGAGACAGAGAATGAATTTTTTTAATTAATAAAATTATAATTATAGTTTTTGCTTATAATTTTGAATGTTGAACCGTCCAGGGATCAATCGTTGTATTCGGGGATCCAATCTGCATGTCTTTCTCATAAATCTCACGAACGGAAAGCTGTAGCGGAAAATAAGCGTTCTACTTCGAATTATAAATTAAACGCCGTTATTTTCAACCCTTCGTGTGGCATTCGAAACACCTGGTAAATTTTATTGTTAAGATTGTAACGAATTTTGTAATTTGTTACTTGGGTTTCTTTTTCATACCATTTTACAATATTTCTGAATAAGGGCCATGCATTTATTTTAAAAGCCATCATAAATTTAACGCATTTTGTTGGGCAGATGGTACGTGAACGTTTTGAATTTGATACGACCGATCGCGGCGTAGTAATTTAAGGAGTTACCAAACCACCAAATATGAGTACGGTCATGATTTTCTTGCAACAATTTTCTGAGTGCCCATTTGGAGTGTGTTTCTAGTTGAACCACTGGTTTATCGGCCAGTTTAATTTTGTAATAAGCTTTTCCGGCTCTGGCTAATGGTTTTGGGGCTACTGAAACATCTGGTAGTATATTTGGTTAACTCAATCTGGCGGAGTCTTACAAGCTCGATCATGGCGAGCGTGCTCTGCTTTCACAACGATTTAGTAGGTGCCCGAAAAAGGTGAAAGGTCGTGTGAAGTAGTTGTATCGTCGTTGTGTGGTGTTTCTGGCTTCTGTTGTAAACATCTGGAAGGCATTGCCCGCGCAAATCTATCACGCAGTTTTTCTTTGAACGCAAGTATTGCAACCATTTTGGATTTTCTTGAGTTGGTACATCCTATTGTTTTGTTTTGGATGACGCTTGGAAAATTCTTTCCATTGTTTGGAACGAATGTTTGTTTTTTTTTGTTTGGACAGAGACGGTCGGAACATAGTGGTCATACGAGTTGACTATGAAAGCTAAATACCCGGTTCGAATCCGAGTGAAGTAAGAACTTTATTCTGGCCGTCTCTCTGGTCCTCCAGGTTGGGGGTTCTTCGTCGAGCTGGCTCCCCGTCGTAGGTAAAAATGCAATGCTGTGAATGCAATTTGAAATTAAAAGTTAATATTATAATGGTTAGCAAGACCCATCAGGGTTGTAGCGCTACACGATAGATAGATTTTTTGGATGGTCCAATCTTGTTGACATCTCTAAACCATTTCTCACTGGTCCAGTTCCAGCTACAAATTAGCCGCAGTATTCAGTGTCGGCGAATATCAATCAGGTGTTTTTCTTTTATGAAAATATAACAAGTTACAGATTTCATCTTGGAAAGCGCACGTTGGGAAAGAGCAATTGTGGACGAATGCCTATCTCCATTATATTGTAAGCTTAGCGAGAGCTCGAGATAAGCAATTTTATCTTTTACAATTCGCATGAACCGACGGACGTGTTTATGAGCTTTTGTGTTTAATTACGTGTAACCATTAGAGGTTATTGTGTTTGCTGGGTACTTGTTTATATTTAGTATGGGGTGCACTTTCTGATTGTGACCGTAATCTTTCATTTGCTACTGGGTGCATTGTTGCCACAGTAATATACCTACATTGCAATTGTTGAAACTATGATACATCTATCAAGTTCTGTGTGTCAATTAAAGCATTTGATTTCTATTTGCGTTTTTTTGAGTTTTCCCGAGCTACCGGTATTTTTTTCAGAAACCCACGATCCGTGCCTTCGCATAAATTGTGAGTTAGTCTGTGGATAGCTGCTGCTGTCGGTTTGTTGAGAAAGTATATTATCCGCTTATACCTTTAAACATATCATAATTTTTTAGACATACTAAAAATGTAATAGACACTTTTAGCACTAAAAATATAAAATTGGCACAGATGTAAATATACTGAAAGTATTGTCGTGATCCACAGCTCATTCAAACCTTCCAGTAATAACAGAGAGCAAAATCTCGCCTAATGTAGACACTCGAACAAAATAGCCCCCGTTAGTCTTATGTCGGTTCACAAATTTGAGGCCACAATATCTGCAGGTCGTAGATTCAACGATAGTAAGTCAATCAAAGATCTTAATAAATCAGAGGGTAATTTATTCAGACAAACCAAAACCAAAAATGGAGCAATTTTGATACTTTCTGACACAAATGTCAAGCAATATGCAATATGGTGTATAAAATGTACAAACGATAAATAAAAAGTATCATTTACTTTCAAAAACTCAGCTATACTTTTATTTAGCGTTATGTTTATGTAAATCGTGTAAACAGAATAAAGAAAATTTTGTACAATAGTGTTTTGATAAAAAAGTTCAAATTTCTTACTCGTAATAATAATTTGATGTAGAACACAAATCGTGAAACACCCCGTACATCGGCTATAGATAAATTCCGTATGCAACCTGTTCATCAAGATGGCTGCCAGCTTCAATGCACTGAGTAGCTCGGCTCCTGTAATTTTCCAAATTTTGTGCTCCTGTCCAAAAATAAGTGATGTGACGTATAAACTTCCTCGTGTGGTGTATTTAAATCTCGAGGGTTGATTTAAATAAATTTCTCCAACTTTTAAACCAAAACAGTAGCCAAAACGTGCAACTTTTTCGTTAACCTCAAAATCGAAATGTGGTATTTTTAAATCGGCGAAGTTACTGGGCATCTAATATAGTAAGTGATGTAAAACTCGTTCATATACCATATTAATCGTTAATTTAAACTTCCTCACGTTATTTCAGGTTTAACAATCCCAAAATGTGCAATTTTAATATTACAGTCGAGAATTTCTCGCGACCAAGAAAAGCGTGTGAAAACTTCGTTTTCACGAAAATAAAACGTTCCAAAATACTCACGTTTTATTTATAACGTCGATATAACTGCTTTTGTGACTCAAAAGCTTACTAAATTGTCTTTTTTGGGAATAATTGCGATTAAAATGGTCGCAAGTATCAACGTGTCCCAAAGACGGCTCGTGTAAGACCACCTCGTCGGAAACGACCTTATCAAAACTCTCATACCACCATAGACATCCAAAATCCAACACAAAAATCGTAGGTGGTCACTTCCTGGCGCTATTTATTCAAATCACAGAAATTTTCAAATTTCAGGTAAACAATCAATGTACCTGTGTAAACACATCACAAATTCGTACGAAGCACATCACATTCTCAAGGAAACCAAATCTGTTTTAGTTTTCTATGTTAAAAGTTACAAATAATTGCTTGTTATGCAAAATTGCCTCCATATTAGATGTCTTACAAAATGACAAAATTTTAACTTGAAGGGAAATCTCTAACTGGCATCTTTGACTGACTTTATCACACTTCAGTATATTTACATCTGTGCCAATTTTATATTTTTAGTGCTAAAAGTGTTTATTACATTTTTTGTGTGTCTAAAAAATTATGATATGTTTACTATCAAGTTGCACTACTTAGACCACGCTACTTTAGATTACTTATAGTTTTATTAAACGATATATTTACCAATTAACGATAACGATTTCAAACAATAATTAACATTTAACAATAACATTTAACAGGGAATTATAGAAAAGTTGTATTTCTACATAAATTAGTCTACCCAGTATTCTATAGTTTTACGAAATCTACTATTATTTGTATATGGCATTGGATGCGCTTATTTGCAAAATATGCTATCGTAAGTATCTGAGCTGTTTTGTACAGTAAGAAATTACTTCTGATAATTACTTTTCAACTCTACTTACCGGATATTATTTGTAATTAGCTTTAAGGTATTGTTGCTACAAATAATAGCTTTTTGTGTACTTTCGCTCTTAATTAAGAAAATGAAAAATAAATACTAGTGTGATTCTTTTCTACTTCCATATATTTTGAAAAACGATGTCCTCTTGATCATTTACTTTTTACAAAATTAAACTTTTAAATATGCAGTCGCACAAAGTAACTTCTTCATTTAATATTTTTTTAATAAAAAAGTTTTCTAAGAGAATATATGGTTTTAGTTTTACTACTAGGACTACCTGTAATAATTAATTTCCTCTTCTTCTTCAACTTATTTTAAGCCAGTGTTGGTTCCATAAGCATATAAATAGTTTACATCCATTAGGTAGTTTGCTATACTTGCCTTCAGATGTGCCAGTATCCACCATGTTAATGGTGGCAATTCACTAACCCAGGGGACCACCGGCTTAACGTGCTTTCCGAAGCGCTAATTTATTAACTATAAAAGCATTAATTTAAATTTATAAATCATCGAGTTAATTAAACGCAATAAAAATAATTATAATACTGTCAGAAACTTAATAACAGTAAAGATTTGCTTTGATATGAAAACAGACATTAAAAAGTATTGTTTTATGATATGGTATAGATAAAATTAATTTGCTAATTTTACTTATTTAAAGTTGTATATTATTGTAATTTGTATGTATGTGTTATTGGAATTTACCCCCAAAGAGAATTTAATAGCTGTAAGTAAATTTCGAAGCTACAGCTACTTTATGTACCTAGCTAATTGGTACCTGAGACACATCCCATCTCAGTATGCGGTATATTGTACATGTATGTGTGTGTAGTAAACGGTATGATCCTTTTGGTATATAAGGCATACCAAGCAATATGTTCTATATGTAAATTCCGCGAAATTTTTAAATATATTTAAAAAAACCCTTAAGTATCTCAAACACTGCTTCAGAATTTTATCAATGAATAAATTTTCTCTGTTGAATGTATAATAGCAATACATCAATGAACAACTACAGACTACACCATTTAGCTTTAAATTTAAATTAAAATGTCAAGTAGATATTTATAATTTGATTTAAGAGTAAATCCTACTATTAGAAAATTGTCAAGTAATATGAAAATAAACTTAATGAAATAATAAACTTAAAAATTTTAATTTATAATGTCGTACTTGTAGTTGGTGCTTTTCTATTGGATCGTAATAAACCATATATTTTCGTAAACGATGTACGAAGATCCGTCCGAGTCTCATATTTTAATTACTGATTAAACTTAATCATGTCATTAAAATATTTTTATGATCAAAGAAAACTTTAGTTACTTGCTAGGATTTCTTTCCCTGCACCACTAATATCATCTAATAAGATCGAAACATGCAGTGTATAGGTAATTGAAATTTTTAATCAAAATAAAATTTTACTTCAGATACCAACGTTTCACAATATTAAGAAATGTATTACCAATACGATCACATTTTCATTCGTGAATGAAATGGATATTCGGCTTACGGCCTCACATAGTGAATATTATAATTTACACACAGATACACAGGGCACACGTAGGGCAAAGGATAGTAGGAAGATTTAGAACATTTTTATTTTTGTATGGCCACCTACTGATGTTTCAGATAAAATTAACAATTAAGTAGAACTTTAGTAGGTATTGATTTTGCTAACGAAACTTTTTGTACGTCAAAAGTTTTATTTCTTTTGAAACAGTGATCTACTAGAAAACTTGTGATTTCAAATAACGTAGGTAGTACTTGTAGAATCTGTTTGAAATTGCAGCGAGCTAAAGTTTTTATTGATACGGATGATGTTTACTTTTTAAAACCAATAACGCTTTAATTAGAAAATCTAAGCAACGTTTCCGCATAGGATTTCCTCGTGTTGATTATAAACTTTCTACGTTAATTTGTAGTTTCTCTATTAAACGAAATTTAAAACCATTTACTCAACAGGCTTCCTACTTATGTTATGAGGGAAATGTTTGTATTTTGCTTTTTACGTAAAATTACTTGTTGCATAACATATCCATACCTATTCAGATTGTTTTTACATGAAACAATTTATTAGAAGTGTAATTACCTATTTAACAAATAAATTGCATAGTTTTCTTAAATTAAATTTGAACCTAGCGTGTCGACTTATAATTTGGACACTGTCAAGGACATAATTGTCCTTATACAATGAGCAATCTTATCAGGGACCGTTTCCTGATTATTCCGAAGGTTGATACACTGCATAATTGCATTTATGTAATCGTCAGACATTGTCCATTGCACATCGAGTAATCTTATCAGAGACCGTTTCCAGTTTAAAACGTAACTTGTCGAGCGGACCGTGCTCATCCGATTCAATTTGTTTGCTACTTAAGGCTACGTACAGAGTGCACGCTGGTCGCCGAAACCTGATGCTTACCAGCTATACCAGCTTCGTTTGTCTTGAATTACATTAATTCATATAATATAATAAGTAATACATTAATTAATGTAAACGTGGTCAAATAAAGCTGTTATTTCATTGAAAACATCCAAGCCGGTAAGCAGGTTTCGGCGACCAGCGTGCACTCTGTACGTAGAGTAAGGGCGAGGATCATCAAAGTTAGTTAGTTTATCCTCCTGCTAAATAGTTGGATATATATTGTTATCGTGTAAGTGGGACTTTGAATAAATTTGACGTTTAATTTTCAAACGCCATCTGTCATCTGTTCGAATTCGAATTTAATATAAATCACTTACAAAACAGTTAAAACGGTAAGCTCAAAGTAAATTATTTTCTAATTTATACGAGATTCTACACTAACTTTCAGTTCTACAAATGACAAATGGCGTTTGGAAATTAAACGTCAAGTTTATTAAAAGCCCACTTACACGATAACAATTATATCCAACTATTTAGCAGGAGGATAAACTAACTGACTTTGGTGATCCTCGCCCTAAGACTTTTTCTTCATTTCGATATTATATCATTATTATTATTTAATTTATACAACAAAAATTTGATCTCATATTACAAATAAATAATGATTTTCTTGGGGTAGTCCACAAAATAATAATTAGATTATCTACATCTTCAAAGTTTCACTATATTTATTTTAAGCTTCGTCAGGAAATACAGAATTAATATGTAAAATAAAAATGACAAATTACAAAATAATATGAAGTAATAAAATTTGGATTTTTTTTGTAAATTGTTATAATACAAAGTAAAATAGATTAAATAAAATGAATCATATTCATTATAAAAGATCAACATATTAGATTGTGCTTAAACTTTGTGTGCCTTTTCTAAAATTTACATTATGTTTTATTGTTTTTATATGAAACATTTCACTTTAAATATTTCTTTTAAAATAATTGCTTTCCATGTCTGAAATTTGTGTGTAATCAAAACCAAAATTATGTCTTAGTGTCTGGTGGTGATGTACAAGTGCTGATGTCAGCAAACAGTAAAAGTCGCTACGTGCGCGCGTGCGCAGTTACTCACGTCGAATGTGCGCACGCGCAAAAATTCCCGGCAAATGTGAAGTGCATTTAAATGTAAAGTGCGCGCATGCGTCATACTCAAGTCGAATGTGTGTAAAAATTAAATTTTTAGTTTTATAAACAGGACCGGATCAGAGTTTGTGGCCCAAATCTAAAACTTTATTTAACTCTTAATGGTCCTGTCATTAAAAAGCTTTTAAGCTAACACTAACCTAAACTCGATCGGTGGATCTCTCTTTTAACGGTCTCCCCATTAAAATAAAAATCGATTCCTAACACTAACCTGGTGGATCTCTGTTTCAAGGGTCCCCTCTTTTAAAAAAATGTTGT
This sequence comes from Rhagonycha lutea, assembly GCA_958510855.1. Taxonomy (NCBI): domain Eukaryota; kingdom Metazoa; phylum Arthropoda; class Insecta; order Coleoptera; family Cantharidae; genus Rhagonycha; species Rhagonycha lutea. The sequence continues at coordinate 19,281,232 of OY294042.1, forward strand.
TTCCTAACACTAACCTAAGGTCCACCGGTGGATCTCACTTTTAACGCCCCCCCCCACCCATTAAAAAAAATCAATTCCTAACACTAAAAAGCTTTTCCTAACATTAACCTAAACTCGACCAGTGGATCTCTCTTTTAACGGTTCTCCCATTTAAAAAAATCGATTCCTAACACTGACCGAAGTCCGTCCGGTGGATCTCTCTTTTAAGAGTCCTCTCATTAAAAGAATGGTTTCCTAACACTAACCTAAACTCGATCGGTGGATCTCTCTTTTAACAGCTCCCCATTAAAATAAAAATCGATTCCTAACACTAACCTGGTGGATCTCTGTTTTCAGGGTCCCCTCATTTAAAAAAATTCGTTTCCAAACACTAACCTAAGCTCAACCGATGGATCTCGCTTTTCATGGTCCCCTTAATAAAAAAATGTTGTTTCCTAACACTAACCTAAGGTTCACCTGTGGATCTCACTTTTAACGGTCCCCCATGGTACAACAAAATTATTATATTGTGCTCCCTCCCATTAAAATAATCGTTTCTTAACACTAACCTAAACTTGACTGGTGGATCTTTCTTTAACGGTTTATTCATTAAAAAAATCGTTTCGTAAAACTAACCTTAGCTCGACTGGTTGTTAATTATTGTTGATTTTTTCAAGTACTCGAAAAAATTCGTATATTTGCAGCTTAATTCATAACTTTAAAAGGGAGGCTTTAAAAATTTGTGCAAAAACAAACTGCAGTTCGAGAGCACCGAAAAGAACTGTACCCAAAACCAAAACTTCCAATTAATGGTTGCAGAAGTACCAACTAAAGTTTAACCAAGTGTAACTAAATAATACCAACCGGTACAATGTCGCAATCGCCGAGAGTAACTGCGCACGCGCGCACGTAGCGACTTTTACTGTATGCAGCTGAAGTCTGGTTTTGTTATGATAGATGAAACGTTTAAGATATACGTAGTACATAATCTAATTATTATTTAGTCAACTACACCAAAAAATCATTGAAATATGTTATTAAATGGGAAAAACTTATCCTTAATATTATAAATAAATATAATATATTTATTTGATATTTGGTTTTGGTGTAACTAAAGGAAATAAATATTTTAAAAGCAAAATTCGTAAATGCAAGTTAAATTCAATTCGTTTGGTAATATTAATTGGTTTTGATAGCAATACTGGTGTACATTTTTTTTTATTCAAGTTCAAAAACGAATTAAATATTATTAATTGCTTTTTGCTTCAAAAATACTAAATTATTCATTTAAGAGCATTGTCCGGTGCTGTACTATAAGTATTTAATATTTTATGTCTTTTACTTCTGGAATTACTAGATAAAACATATTTTTTTTATCAATTTGAAATTAACTGCTTACGCTAACACGAAAAAACTTGATTTACTCATTAGAATTTGCAGTAAATCAAAATTCGAGTTTGGGAATCCCCGAATATTAATTTTCAATATATTATCTTGTGGGTAACTTATGGCGCGTCGTTTTACATTTTATTGCAACATTTAGATTTTGTATCGTTTAAATATCAATTGATTTAATTGTAATGATTTAAACGTTTGGTAAAATTTTTTGTCGAAATGTAAACAATTGTTTAAAAAATATATGTCCATTTCATATGTAAAATTTAATTTAATTTTGTATCCTTTAAATGACAATCGCTTTAATTATAATGATTTAAACGTTAGTTGAAAGTTTTTGTTATAATTTAAACAATTGTTAAAAGAAATATGCCAATTTAATACAATTGTTGAATTTTCTCGATTGTGGAATTCTTACATTACAATTTAAACATTAAAATAAACATTTGCATTTAATGCAATACAATTTCAAATATTACACAGAAAATTTTCGCCTATTGCAGTTAATTCATTGCTGGTATCGGTGGAGATATTTTGAACTTCGCTTGAATTTATTTGGCAACAGTGTGAGATATTCAAGTTTACCGCAAGTCTAATTACATAATTCGTAACTTTTATTTATTTTTAAATTAGACAAGAGATACAATCAAAACTTAATGCCTGATTTTCTTTTCAAAATTAGTTGAATAATAATCACATGAGATATCTGCTCTCCCCGATTTAAGCAGTCACAGCAACCCGGCTCTGGATACTTAATATTACGGCTAATCACTTGCAATCACCGAGAAAACCATAGATGCAGTGCATAGCTATTTTATTTAATGAGGAAGACTTTAATGATTGACACAAAATTTCAGTGGACTAATAGTGAATATGAACAAGCTTTCCAATTTTTAAATAAAGAAATTATCAATTTCTAGTATCTCTAGTACCATAGAATCCAAAATTACCAATAATATTAGCCACCAATACATCCCCAATATGTGTATGAGCAGTTTATTTCGCATATTACAGAATATTCCAGGTGGCTATCTAAATCAGAAAAGAAATACAATCAAATCTCAAAGTCAAAATATTACCTCCAAAGAGTGCAAAATCGTAGAGTATAGCGATATCAAAAATAAATAAAAACCCTAGATGGAAGGCTCGTCTACGAACGGGTTACTAGAGTGTTTCGAAACTGAATTGGTTTACAATTCGCACTTTCGCCGCATCCTGTCTGACGACTGAACCTAAAACTCTGACAAATATTGTATATTATGATAACAGTTTGAATTTACTTTTGATTGGTAAAAATGTAGAAAAATTCTAATTTTTATCGATACACATTTAGCTTTTTATTATAGTTTCAACGGAGGGATAGTAATAAGCAGGCGCGGATAGAGGATTTCGTTCATTGATTTGAAATTGATCAAAATAATGTGCTTCGGTCGTGATTCAGGGGCGAGGCAATTCCATCCATTGCCCCCTTTGTATCCGAGTCTGGTAACAAGTACATCGTGGTATATATTTTTGGTATACAAAATCCAGAAACTCTTGGTTGAACCAATGAAGATAGATATTAGAATCTCTGACAATGACATCCTCTAAAATGTGGATATCGGTTACTACGTTAACTGGTTGTTCTTAAATCACGTATTTAAAATTCAATTACATGAATCATAAAAGATCGCATGAAGACCAAACTCCATATTACTATAGTACTAAAGCACAAAAGCGTAGCTAGTCTGTCCACATAGATCTGTGGGATTTGTGGATCTGTGGATCATCGAGGCAGTGACATGATACATTTATTAGGTAGCTATGATAAATCTTGGAACTTGGATGTTTGGTTATGCGAATCTAACCAGTTACAATATCGTTGCCTTGTATATCCATTATTATTATAATTATTGTAATATAATTTTATCCGCTAAAAATCATAATAAATATAAGATTATGCAATTCCTTTAGAATGTGAATTATACTCCAATACGATTATATATTCTCGTGTTTCGTTTTGTAACACAAACTTGAAATTTCTATACGAAATGAACTTCGCTTAACAAATACAGTAAATTTAATTTAAAAAAAAAGTTTGATATTTAGTTTACATTACTTTTTTATTGGTAGTTTACTTTGTATAATTATATGAAAAAGTATTGACTCAAAGTTCGATCTTTCACGTAAAAAAAAATATCTGACCTGCTTCTATAATGGCATCTATAATTATTATTGATATATTTGCCTTGACACAATTTTTCTAGAAAATTCTTGTGCACCACATTAATGCTCTGGAAAATAATATTAAATCTATATATTTATAATTTAGTATTTTGTTGTTTATTAGTTAAGTTTTCCAACATTGAAACTTTGATGTTATTTTTCGTCTGATTATGGCTACTTTGTTTACCCTTCTCTTGTTTATTAATTTAAAAATATTATTCCTCCGTTTCTAATATTCCTGGAATAAAGAAGGTGTAATCCGCTGGTAGAAGATAGGATTAATTAAGGATTTATTATGATTTTAATTATTAGTCAACAAGGTAAAAGCAGGGCTTAGTATAATTAATTTTTAATGTTTTACTAACACTAATTTACCTCATAATGGTACTTATCCCAAAATGCATATAATCGAAAGAGGCATAGAATTTCAACGGATTATGCTATTGTTTCCTAAATTTTGTAGGAATATAATCTGTTATAAATTATTATAAGTATTATCTCAATTGTGCTTCCGAGTGCGATTAGCGATTACTGTTATTTATTACTTATTAAAATTATAAATATTTCTAAATAATAGTCTGTCATATAAAATTTAATTTGGATATTAAAAATTGAAGTTGCACTGTAAACGCAAGTAATTAAATTCGGTTTAACAATAATTTTTGAAATAACTATTATAATCGATTTTCCATTAGCCAGCTCCATAAATACTGCTAATACGTATGTGGTTTTATAATGTCATTATTTATTAAATGATGACGAATTATTATATTTATCTTATATCATTTATATTTAAATTGGTTAGTTTTTAATTCGTGAAAATAAATTAGTAAGGATATTTTAATAATTTACAAATTAAGGATATAAAAATTAATATTGTAGTATATTTTAAGTTTTCAAAAAAACTTTTACTCAAAAATAATTGTTTATTACTTTTCGTACCAATAAAAGTAAACATAACAAGCTTTACTTTATATTTTGAAAAATTGCTCTGACAATATGGTCATATAAACGATAAATAACGCTCAGTAAATTGGGTGTTTAATTTGTGAAATAATTACAAACGATGATAATATAGTACAGAAATTTTGGATAGCTCTGACAACATGTCTGCTAATGACTTTATATTATTCATATTAGGTTGCTGGTTTGCATAAATTCTGAGTATTTTAATTGGTGAAAATCTAATACAAGTTTTTAACCCTTTGTGGTATAAAAAAGAATTAGCAATTCCTTTGATATTCACCTGCACGAATTTTATGTTAGTATACACAATCTTGTTATATACACTAAGTTGCCTTTATTACACTCCAAATATCATCAATTTTTTTGTATAATTTTAGACTTGGTGGGGCTCTTTTCAAACTCAGTACTCGCTAAATTAGAGATCATTAACTAACAGGCGTAAATAAAATTTGTAGTCGAGAGCAAACACATATGAAATTCACTTCTCAGTCCGTTCATCTGTAGATCTGATTTTTACCAGCCAGAAGGCAATCGCATTTTTCACTCGGTTAAGCACATGGATATGACTTGCTACAGTTATCCTGCTGCCAGCAGGTAATTTCCCACCATGTGAATTTAGTACTACTAGGTAAAAAAACTTGCTTATTTTGTTCAACTCGTTGAAGAAGTTAATTTTTTTAAATAATAGTTTCTTTATTTGGTTTCTTTTTTCTCAAAAATTTTTTTAAATTACTAATTACACTACAAAGACTTTCATTTAACCAACTTTATTTTACATGCCATATTTTTATAAAATTTTACACAATGATTTTAGGAATGCAGTCAATATTAGAAAATACTTCCGAAGCTGTCAGTCTCAACTGAGACAATTTCATTTCATATTAAAGGATTTTGGTACACTTTTATTTTTTTAAATCTTATTCACTTTGAAAGAACTTTCTTATCAGAAAAAGATTAGACCTGAATAAGTGGACCGGAAATTGAAACTGGAAAGATGTAAGCTTTGACTATCAAAAAAGCACTTACACAGGATTGTACCTCTGATAAACTAATAATGCGTTAACTGCTTACATGCAAAGTTTCCAAAAAATTTAAGCTAATTACATAGTTTGTTAACAACATATTTCAATATTGTAGGATTAAACTGCTTATTCTAATGCTATTAACGGGCACTATCCTTATAGTACTAGCCTAATCTGTTTGAATACTACTTTATGGAAGATTTGATAATTTCAATAGCTATAAAGCCTATTTAATGCAGTCGACCATCCCAGAATATACTAAAGTAACATTTTTATGTTATAAGAAAATAATAAATATCCAGTTCCACAAAATTTTCCAGAATTTTCACAGCAAGGTATTGGGCTATTGAGTGTTTTCACTTTAATTATATTATTGTTTTTTTCAAAATTAGAAATGTGTATTTTTGGAAATATGTTCGAATTACACGTATCGGCGGCTACTACCCGAAGCGTTTGTGACATAATAGCAAGTCGCGGTTGTGCTTTGTAATGCACTTACAAATTTAACATCAAAGGCTTTTCACTTGATTTACTATAAATTTACTTATTAGTAAATATCTTAGCGCTCTCTAACCATAAATTTTGTAAGCTTGTTCAAATTGATATAATTCTACCACCGGATGATGGTAACTTCCACCGAATTGGTGAACATGTAAGTTCCACTGCTGGCCGAAAAGATACCCAACCAAAACATGTAAGTTCCACACAATATTGCAATGATAACTTCGTACATTAATATTACACCAATCAGAATATTGCATTTTAATTCACGTGGGTTCCATTTTACATTGACTGATCCGCGCAAACTTTAACTGTCAATGACACTCGAATCGATAAGACTCCTAGGGCGATCTGTTAACATTGAGCTGATAACTACCCTGTCAATTACAATTCAATAGTTGAGATTAGCCGAGTTTGATACTGTCGTTTCGACGCGATAACGTTTCGATGCGGGCACTTTTCTCGGGGTGTTAATTAAAACAGTTTCATTTCCTAACAGTAACCTAAGCTTGACTTGTGGATCTCTCATTAAAAATAGTCATTTCCTAACAATAACCTAAGCTGAACCGGTAGATCATACTACCGGTACCGTATGCGTACTGCCGATGCCGTACTGCGTCGTTCTAACTTCAAAACTAGACTCATTTTAGCACGTGGATGTGGAGTTTATATATGATTTCCACTGCATTGTTCCTCTTTGCTTTCACACGAGTCATCCGAGTTTAATACATTTCCAAGAACTTACTTCCGTTCTACTTTGCAGTTCTTGTAATCGCTATAAACGACCTGACACATTTTGCATTCCTTTACAAAGGATTTGTGCAACAACTATGAATCATCCTTAAATTGTAACACAGTTATAAAATGCAACAAATTTGTGGGTGACTCATTTTAACATTGAAATACAAAGTAACCTGATTAAATTTCTTAACAATATTAAAATAATGATTATACTTATACACTACAATAGCGACCCAAAACCGATTGGTGATTAAAAAGGATTTTACCTATCAGTGGAACTTACAATCGCCCCTACCACCTAGCACACCACACACGCTCCGAGTTGTGGTGATATTTAAAAATTTTAAATTTTACTTTGGCTCCATCAAGTTGGCCCCTCCATTTTGGAATTCATTCACATCACTTGGAAGGGCTCGCGAAGTGTTGTAAATTATTTTGAAAATGCTGGGTTCGTTAGTTTTTTATTAGTAATATAACGATTTTTAACCGAAGAGGGGCCAACTTGACGCATCCCCTCCACTTTTATTTTTTTTTTAATTATTTTCTCGTAATTTTAAATCAAGTTCTCGTAAACAGTTGTAATTTATTTTGAAAGTGATGGATCCGCTAAATATTTTTTAGAAAATTTAAATTGAAAAATTTAGAGGGGCCAACTTGACGCCTCCCTTCCACTTTGGAATTTTTTATTTTTTCTTATTTATTCTAAAGTGCTTGCAAAGTGTGCTTGTAAGTGTCAAAGTGACTTTTGACAAAAGCGTCAAGTTGGCCCCTCTGAATTTAAATTTTATTAGATATTAAAATTTTCTGTATGTTATTTAAAAGTACCTACTCGTGAAGTTCTGGTGAATGCTGCAACCTATTTAAAGATACTTATTTTATTACAAAATTTAAGAAAAGCTCCGAGCAAGATACATTGAATTTATTTATTTATTTTTAATTCAAATAAAATGTATTAATTACAATCTTGTCTTTTCCAAGTTGACAAAATATAAAAAGCATATCATCTATAATAATCGATTGTTCGTGCACTTACAAAGAGGAAGCTGAGAGAGCCAAAAGTCTTTCTAGTGGATTTTGTCTGCCAACCTGTATACGTATTTAAATGAGTTCAACTAGTACCAACTACGAATAATTGAATAATATTAAAAGACATAAATATTAAAAGACATTAAAACATCATTAAAATAGCAAAATTAAAATAAAATACCAAAATATCACAAAATTTAAATTTAAAATAAACAGCTTGAAGAAAATCCCAAAATAAATATATGATTTTAGGAAAAATGTTACTTAAATTAATGTAATCTAGAGAAATCCATATTTCATAAAAATGGTTAACCCGTATACCTATCCTTCTGTATATCCTTCTAGATTTAAGTAATAGTTCTTCTAAAATCATATTATTTATTTTCAACCAAAATGCTGGGATTTTTTTCAACGCGCTGTTCATTTTAAAATTTATGTATACTGGAAATTTCGTATTTTATTTTAAATTAAGCTATTTTAATGTAGTTTTCATGTCTTAAATTAGTCTATCTTTTTTCTTATCGAAACGAAAACTACCCTCTTAGCAGTAACCCCTAATGAAAAGGTTCACCCAAAATACCAAAAATAACCAGAGTCCGTCGCAATCTGGAGAGAACCTCTCCAGCTTGTTTAGCCACGAAGTTAATAGGTTAGCCCTCGATTCGTGCGCAGGCTGAGATAAAAAGGAAGCTTGGAAAAACTAAAAAAAAAAATCGCAAGTGATAATCAAGTACTTTAATTGATAATAGAATTTGAGAGATGCTATTACAATTCCAATAATTGCAGTGTATGGACTCCGATTCCAACGATTGGATGCGGATTCTATCGTACGACTTCCGCACCAAAAATAGCGTAGTACATCGAACATAAAGAGTAACCAAATGCTGCCAGATGTTCACAGAATCAAACGAAAACCACCTGCCAGAGCCGGAACAACTTGTCACACATGAAATGGCACGAAAAAACAAAAGTCGTTGAACCAAAAATATTTGTCAACTAAAACCAAATTGGCAATAAGAACTTGTTGTGACTAAACAAAATTACATCCGCTCTCTTATTTAGTGGTCAGGGTAATTGAAATTATTTCAATATTCCTACGCTCAAGAGGTTCGAGCTACAGGTTATGACCTCACGATTCTCAAAACTGAATATTGATGAATATTTTTGAACGAGAAGAAATTTATTCCCAACGTATGAAATAACACACAAATTACGCTGATAATTATTCAGTGCATAATGATAAAATATTTACTCTGTCTGGCCACAATAATCCCCAAATCAAACTCATACTAATAAATAATACCCGAGTATGAATAATACAAACGCGTTGGGATTTATAAATAATAAAAGTTTCCAAAGTTTTCAAGTATTAACTCTGCATTTATAATTTCTATAAAATAACATTTTTATTAGCATCAAAACTTGCAATTCCGAAAAGAGATATTTTGTGAAAAATTACTTAGTTTAATTGCTATCATAGTCAATTACAGAACAACATAAACTACAGACTTTTTGTTCTCGTTAAGCATACAAACTACAATTTCCCGATAACAAACTGTGACTGGTTAGAATCACGAGAGTTTTCTAAATTGTGTGGTTATATAAAGCCAAATATTAAGAAAAGTTAAGTGACTAACTCTCAGTTTAAAATGCTTCAACACCCAGACCTGCGTTGAAAACATCCGTATTAAAAAACTTTAAGCTTTAGTATGTTTAGTGATTGTGCTTACTTGTGAAATCGTGCTATTTATCGCTTACATCTATCAAGGTGGAAGGGAGTTTTTAAAATCTTAGTAGTGTTCGTCAAAATTATGATTGCAGGGAAATTCTTGGTAGAATTCAAGGTCGAATTAACGATCCATTCCGCAGAAAATATTTTTACACTAGGTTGAAATGAATTTTTGTTCCCGATAATTATTTTGTCATATTTTGTAATTATTTGAAAATTCCATTTTATTCAATATTAATATGTATAAGGGTTGTCAGTAAAATAAGGTCTCCATGGCGTTAGAGTCGCTAAGAACGCTTTAATACAAGATCCAGCAACACTTGTGTGTAGCTTAGTTCCCCTACAAATTGACACCACTCCGAGCTGCCTGCGATGGTTAGTATGGGTTTGGTAGCCGTTCGCGGTGAAGTTTCCACTCGCTGCTACCGCCAGATGTGAGTTACGTTCTGTAATTCGTTTTTTATGTACTAAGGACACTAGGCCTATAGACATTTGTCGAGAGTTATGTGAAGTATATGGACAAGAATGTATGGATATCAAAAACGTACAAAAATGGTACAGGAGTTTAAAAATGGACGTAAATACGTCTATGATAAACAACGTTCCAGGTGGCCATCGGTTTCAGACGAAACGAATGAAAAAGTGGAAAGTGATGATTCTGGAGTTGGATGAATTGATCCTTAATGTCAGTAAGACTACAACTATTGACAAAATTTTGACAAAGGAAATACGTTTTTATCAGGACAACGCTCGTCCCCACCCGGGACGAACATTGCTTGATTGCTGATTTAATGTTGTCCTGATGGACCTTGAGAGAGGTTGAATTAAAGATGGTAGTGAATCCTAATACTAATTAATCCCCAATCGGCATCTAAAACAGCAACGGTTGTTAGCTCGAGGTTGTGCTTTAATCAACAACCAAAAACGTCGCTAACTGAATCTAGTCTAGTCAAAAACTGCGTAGTAGTTTGCTCATAAACAGTCTCTCCTATCACCAGATGTTTACAGAGGAGCTAAAACCACCTCACACGGCAACCGGACTACTTGTCTTAAACGACTTGGCACTTAAAAATAATGACATCGGACCAAAAACTGATTTTCCACGCGAAATATCGGCACTTAACAAAATCGCAGTCAAATAACGTACCTCCTCTATTATCGAGGTTGGAGCAGAACGCTAAAGCGTTCAAGTTTTCAATAATTTGTCCGCAAAATGCATGCATCAATGCCTGCAATACAATATTGCTTTTAAATAGAATGCAGGGCCGCATCGATGAATATGTGAAATAAAATTAAAAATAGAACCACGTAAAAAATGCAAAAATTCGTTACAATTCCTACTAGAATTTAAAATTCGTACTTATGTACAGTATCGCTTAAGAAAAACCTGCTTGCACTGTGGACACTTAATTCCGGTAAATACTAGCGCCGATAGCGCACTCAATGCTTATTTAACTAATTTCACTGCAAGTAGTTCCATTTCTTACTACGTGGGATTGTCAGTAGCGATAATCTGAAACCGGTAACCTGCCTCTATTCTGTCTTTATCTTTACATTAATTTGTTCGGAATATCGAGGTTGCCCTATATAAATTTATATAAATTACTTCAAATTCAGTGATGTGCATCGTTGATTACTGTGTTAATAATGATCGATTTTTTATAAAAACGATTAAAGCACCAAATTATTTGCATTTTGCATACTAATTACCTTGGCTAAAAGATAAAAACAAAAAAGTAAAACTGATTACAGTTTTCTCCCTGCAGCCAAAAATAAAGAAGTTGGAATAATATTCTTGAAGCGAATTTTAAAATCGTTTTCTATTAAGTTACCGATTTAATAAACGGTTATAAAAATCTCTCAAAAATACCATGCATACTACCAAAAATAATTTTTAAATGGCTGCAATTTTTTGGTTGACCGCAAAATTTTGTTTCTTGTTTTTTTATGGAATATTTAGCTAACTAAAAAAAGTTTAAAAAATATGTGTTTACTGAAATGTTCGCAGACTGCAAAAAATTATCTGTAAGCCGGAAAATTGTCGGACCAGTATGCTCGTGCATTCCGATAAATTTGAGATTGAGATTATAAGAATTTAAAAGTTTAATTTAATTGATATGCCAACATGTAATTAATTTGCCTATAGTGTGGAACTTTGCGGAAAGATCCACTTATGTAATTTTATTTAACCACTTCATGCTCACATAAATTTGGTGAAATTAATGGTGATTGGTGAAAGTTAAAGAAGGATGCGACATAAACATTAATTATACATAGAGTATATTAAAGTATATAAAACCACCTAAAGTGGTTAAGGAGTTATGCCCAATTAGAAATTTCAAAAGAATCGAGTTTCTAAAAACCACATTTTTTTGCAGTATACAATGTCAGAAATATCTCTTGCAAGCTTTAAGTTGATTTGATTTTCTTTTTAAAGATATAAGATATGATGTGAAACAGATAAGATACTTTTTTTATTTATTAATGTTTTTTTTAATGAAAAGGTTATTAAATATTTGCTAAATAAAGTTCTTTTGAATATTATATAAAAATTGTTGTACAAAGACATGTATAGACTTAAAAAAAATTTACAAAATTTCCTTTCTTTTTCGACATTCTAAGTAGGCATAGTTCCTTAAGATTTCAAATTAAAATTTTATTTCAAAAATAAATTTCGCATGTAAGTTTGCATTTATGATATACGATACTATAGCATAATTTATACTATGGTATAAAGTTTCCATCGTAAGGAAGGTTTGATTTTAGATTTAGTTTGTGATAAGTAAATACTTTGAATCTTCAGACATAAGTTAATCGAGGAAGAACTTTGTTAGGGTACTTTCCTTTTATTGCAATTTTTTCTTTTTCTTCGTTTCAGCTCACTCTATTTTCGACGTTTCCATCCGACGTATATGTATATTATTTTACAAGTAGGAACCCCCCCTCCCGATGCAGTGAAAGCCGGCAGCAGTCTGTACATTTTATATTAGTTTTATCCCCTTCAATTACAACTTAATCAATCCACTTTCAATACTTAACCATACTTTTATTATCTTAATAATTAAATATTTCAAAGAGAAACTCCAAAAAGGTTAAATAACTTGTCGCAGTTTTGTAATAAGCAAAGTTGCAAAATCTGTGAAGCACTATAGTAATTAGTTCAGCGACATTTTCAGCATTATTGTGTGACGTTTACTAAACATGTTTTGTGTAAATTAAAAAAATGAAAATTGTGACAAATTGCTGTAGTGAAGCATTAATTATAATTTATAATGTTACAATTAAAATTGTATAAGCAAATGTGCAACATTCAAGCACTTTAATTTATTATTCGAGAAATTAATTAATATTCAATCTCTCCACTAATCAAATTTCCTCTGGTTTTAATAACAAATTCTTTAATGTTCACCAATTCTAAAGCAGATGTGAAACAACCAGCCATTGCAAAAGTTCGATTAAAATTTAAAAATTTTTATTTCATGAATAATCTTTTTTATCCGAATCAAAATTTAAATATATTTAACCAACGGGTTCGGAAAACTTAGCAGGTGTTCTATCGATATATATTTACATTTATTTAAAATAATTGAATGTAGTTATAAAATTCGGCAAATGACTTTTCTGCGTGCTGTCGCCAAAACTACGGTTGGATTTGAGACTCCTTATATAAACTTCGAGTAAGAAACAAAGAATACACATGCGAAAAGTTTAATGTAGTATAAATTTGAATAAAAAACATTTAGGGGTGAAATAAATACAAACATTTTAGTTAAATGAAAATATGTTTTAACTCGGTAGATTGGTTTCAATGTACTACTTATTTACAAATTGAAACATCTGAAGAAAGCAATTATACCTATTAACCGGAAGCTTATTTATTCTTTAGCTCATAATACAACTTAGCCCTAGGGATCGCAATCCATGTGATAAATAAGCCAAAATAAAACACAAGTTTAGTAATTTTATTTGGCGTATCAGTGCCAACGCTACATATAGAGATCACTTGCCAAGTATCTGAAGATTTTTGAAATAAAGGGTCCGTTAAGAAGACGTTATCACAATTTAACAGTTAATTACAGACTTTTAATGATGATAAATTCGATAAAACAAACTTTTCAAATAATTATTTTGATACACAAAGCAAATTTTGATTACGAAGTTATTTCACAATAATCAAAATAAACGTTCTAGTTACTATGTTGACTCGGTTTGAGCTCAGGCGGAATAAAAACGTTACGTTAACTAACCGCCTTTCCTCCTCAACCAGTGCCAAATTACCCTGATAATCTGCTCGGACAACCTTCCCAATTCCTTGTTTCCTAGTTCATACTAAATAGTAGATCATCTAATGTGTATGTGGATACAATTTGAAAACAAAAGTTTAATTTGATTGTGCTTGCTTAGCTTGTTAATTTTTAAATATGAATTAGTTTTCAGAAGTTAATAATTTATTGTTGTCAATCTCTAGAAATATTTAATTATAATAGATATTGTCATTATATATTCTGATGTTAAATATTGTTTTAATTGGGTTGCCTTAATAAACAAGCCAAAACTAGTCAGTTAATATATGTAAATAATGTTTTTGTGACTTAATAAATAGAGAACTAAGCTTTCGCGAATATCTAAATTTGATAATTTAAAGTTATATTAGTTTTGATCTTGAAATAGTAGGCTTCCCTAAATTAATACGATTAAGAGTTTTATATTGGTTTTGAGTGTTAATCATTTTTTCATTTTCTTTTTGTGAAAATATAATATATTTAATTATTTATTTTCTTTATCTTCTTCGAATGACAACAGAAAGAAAGCCCTACCCAAACGGAAATGGGAAGTTCGCAGCAGCAGGTGATTCACTATTAAGTGATGAGTTCGATTCTCAGCACAGAGGCTTGCAGAGAATTACGACCGTAACAAAACGATGAAGAAAAAACTTTTGTTCTAAAAGTTGCACGATACTTAAAATTTCTCTAATTGATTTTTTTTTCATTTATTAATAGCCTAACAATAGGGGTCACTTTGTAAAAACCATTAAGGTAGCATAAACACAAAATTACAACATTATAACGTTTAAAACGAAATAAAAAATATCTAATTATTAAATTGATTTATTTATATAGATTTTTGAAAACATTTATTTTTAAGCAATTGGAGAACAGTAATATCTATTAATTAATTATGGATTTTGGAAATTTAGACAACTCAATTTATTAAACTCTACTATTTTTTTAAGTCAACGTTTGGCGAATATTTATTGAAATATCAATGCAAAGTGTCATATTTTGCTATTATCACTTTTAAATGTATCATTAATTTTATATTTTACTTATTGTCTTGATAAAGACTTTAAAAAAATACTATAGTTTAATTGAATTGTCCAAATTCCCCCAATAAAAAACAACTTTAATTAATTTATATAATGGACGATAACAATCACATAATAATAGTCTCTATCTGATCCAATATTTGTTATGTATTTTAACCAATGGTTTAAATAATTAGTCGAAATAGAATGCTTATTCATTTATTATTCCATTTTATTAAATTAATAGCCGGTTTCAAGATATGATATATTGTTAATCACTGATTAGTTAATCTTGATTAACTATAAATCAGTAGAAAACTTTTGTTATCGCTAGTAATCGTTTTTCATTGGTTCAAAGTTGATCTAAGTAAACTAATCTGTGATTAACTAAGTCATATCGTGTCTGCAACCTGATGCCATTATGTCATATATTTATTTAACCTTTTCAACCAGAATGAATCTTTTATGCCGAATTTATATTGTAGTTTACGAAAATAAACTAACATTTATAGAGGCTAAATAGCATTAGTTGGCCACAGTAAATGCAAAGACAGAAAAAATAAGGGGGACTGTGCAGAATATAAATTCAGAAAGGGAATGTTGACGACAAACACATTACACATCTTGAAGTGAATGACAAAAAAATGTCATAGATGTGACATAAATTTGCACTTATTGTTTATAGATGTTGAACAAACATTTACCGTACCAAATTATTGGTAGAAAGGATGCAGCGGTGAAGTTGATCAAAATAATGTCATATACAAGAGCCAACACGATGGAATGAAAACAGAAAGTTTTAAGATTGGCTCAGGTATAAGATAAGAGGACACGTGTCAACGACTTTACTTAAGGGGTATTATCTGTTTGAATTTTTTTTTCATTTTTCCATTTTTGGCTGAAATAATGTAAAACCTTTTAAGAATAATATCCATATCATTTTTTGACGAAAAAGCTTTTTAAATCGCAACTATCGTTGCGAGCACGTGCCACGTAATATAATCATCTGAATCGCAGTTCGGACAGATGTAAAATGCAAAATCCAACAAAATACTTCAAAATTTCACAAAAACACCGCAAAAATACTTTGAAGTTGATTCGATGTAAATTTCAAACATAAAAATGTAATAACAAATTGTTTAACAATGGAAACAATACAAAAAATGGGGTGATCAACTTATATCCCACAAATGTGGTCAACTTACATTCTTGACACTATTTTGAAACACTCGCAAAAAAATTGATGTATACCTACACGATATGTTTGAAATTTACTTTGGATTAGTAAAATTCAATGAAATAAGAGTTCAGCACATATATTTACCTTTCGATATCACCGAAAATTGTTTAGTTTATCGGCACACGAAAAAATTGAATTTTTAAAAAAATAAAAATTTGTTTACACAAAGTTTGTAGCAGCCGGAGCAACGCGTCTATTCACTTTAAAACCACAAAAAGATTGAATGTTGTGTTTAAGCACGATGGTATATAAAATGGCGGTGTTGCAACTCATATAGTTTTCTCTATAAGTCAGGGTGGTCAACTTACATACCTTTCCCCTATATAATTATTTTATTAGTACATCGAAGTACATAGGATTTTTACTAATGATAAACAATTCCGATTTCTATAAACAACTCAAGATCGATTTTCTGACAAAAATTCAATTTTTTTCAAATTAATGCCCAATTTACAAAAATCAATATTTTTAATATCCGTATGTACTTTTGTGATAAAACTCATGACGATTATAAAAAAAATTTTTATTTTCTTTGCCATTTCTACCGTGTGAGAGGCCTTAAAAAAGTAGTCTTGCCCTTATGCTCTGTACACCGCCATTTTGTTTTCAAAATAAAAACAAAAAAATATTTTTGTATACTCTAATGCATGGTTAATAAACTTCTAAAAAAATTTGTTGATTGTTTTTATAGTTTCGCCAAAAGAAATCCAGAACAACTCCTGTTTGTTTAGGTTTCAAACAGATAATACACCTTAATTTTATGTTGAAAGATGTTGCAAAAATAGATATCTTAAAGGGTCCGTTTACTCGCCCCCCCCACCCCAAGTTAATATTTTCTCCCAAAAAGCTAGCTCCCGAATCCTTCTAGCTAGCACCCAAAGATAAAAGCTAGCACCGTTATAGCTTTTCCACAAATAGATTATAAAATGGAGGCGCAGTGGTTCAAAATCCCATAAATCCGGTCATAATATGAAAGTGTTCTTTAATTTGAACTTAATTTGCTATACTAAGGTTTTTTGTGATCGCTGATTACGACTAAAAAGTCGAATAATATGTACCTATTTAAATATTATCAGATATAGTCGAAATTTTGTGACGGTGAGTTTTTGAGGTCGCAAATAATGAATTCAAGATCGAAATGACAAATAACAAAATGGCGGATTCAATGTGGCGTATATTTATTTTAAAACTACCAGATTAGCCGAAATTTGGTGACTGGGTGTTTTTTTACGGTTTAATTTGGCGGTTATGAATGTTAAAAAATCGTTTAAAAACGAAAATAGATATTATGCGGGACATTATGTCCGGCATATTTGAACCCCCGTTTTGTTTTTTTTGTAATTTCGACTTTCGATAAGGCAAGTCTATCCTATTTACCCTGTCTTGTTTTAAAGCTATGTACCAAAAATATCCAAAAATTTCTATCTCTACTCTCCTTTTTTTGTGTTTAAAATATATCAACTTTTTACAAAAAAAGAAAGTAATTAAAATCGTGTTTGACTAGGGTTGCAATTTAGTATTCAAATTTAAACTTCATGAAATCGTAATTTTAACGCCTAATTAGTTAGATATCCCATCTATATGCTACCTTTTCTTCAGTAAACTGAATAATGCACCCACACGCTATAAAAAAACTCCTGGAGGAGAACAAGTTGAATGTTTGAACAAATAACATGTCGCTCTACCTTATAAAAAATATCAAGTTATCTGTTAAATTGTGATTGATCTAGGTATTCGCTGTGTACATTCCTCCTGCTGTCCTCTGGTATTTTAGCAATAGCAACTGTTTTAATTAAGAATTTTTGAGGGAAATTTAAATTTAAACTTTGTTGGAGTGGTCCGAGATGTATTGGTTTGTATACGAATCACATCAGGCATAGATAAATAATAATAATTAATAGATTAATAAGTCCCGTTTCGCTTCTATACGGCTACTCCAAACGCTTCGATCGGTTTTCGTATCCCCTCTCCACCCACGCACATAGCGAATACCACGGGAATAATTGTAAAGTTTCTATTTGTTTGCGAATATTAAGACTTGGGCGTCCATTGCTCTCCAATACTGCCCTAAATAGTGTTAGCAAACAACTGTGGAAATGCCGCGCATGAATCAATTAATGAGATTTTCACTGTTATACAAATAAATTATAGTATATTATTGGCGAGATTCCCAGTGAATTAGTAGACAAATGGATGGCGATAATCCAGTGGATAATAGTGGGGATCTTGTTAATCTATTCATGCACCTCATTTTTTACAATGTCCAAAAGAATAATGTAACATAAAATTCTTCTAAGTTGATCCTTTCAAAAATTGTATAAATAGTTTTAAAATTAAAAATTGATAAAATTTTAATTATGATTTAAATAGTGACAATGGATCAAATCGATCAAAAAAATAAGATCACCTCTGGTCCGATGTTGGACTAAATCAAGATACTGAATGCAATATCAACCCAAAATATCCTTCCACTGCTGGATTGAAGAACTTAAATTAAAAAGATTATAACAAACAGCCCTATAAAGTTTTCCCTGCGTCTTTTAGTCGAGGGTCATGCTCGTCCAAGGTATTAATTTTTAACAAACCCAGATTAGAAATTCGACAAGGTGATAAAAAAATATCATGACAATATACTGTGCGTATAAAATTATGATAAATATAAGTAGGAGAAAAGTTTAAATATTTACCGCTAAATGTGAAAAAAGGAACTGCTATAAATAGAAGAGAAACCTCATAAATTTATCAAAATCACATACGAAGTTATAGAAAAGGAGAGAGGAATGTAAAGAATAATGTACCTTGTAAAATGAATTGAGAGGCATTCACGTTGGTAATATTGCTATATCCAATGCGTGCCAGATTACGATAATGGACTAAATATAAGTATGTTTCACATTTATCGCAAAATTTGAGGGCTTCACCTTATTTGACCCCAATTTAAATAGTTAATAACTTAGTAGATAGTAGTATACCATATTTGAATTATTATTCAAATAAAAAAAACTGTTTGAAACCTTTTAACAATTAAACAGATTTCGTATAAGGTTAGAGTTGGTAACACTTAAATTTTTAAGTTCTATAATTTTTTAAATTCTGCCTTCCCGACGCACGATTTCTATAAATTCCAATTTGCAAATAATCAAATCGTAAACCAATAAACAAATTCTAATAAATTCTAACCAAAAAGTTGCATTGTAAATTTTTAAAGCTACTACTACCAAAATGTAGTCGTAAATACTGATATCTTGCGTTCTCAAATATTTCCTAGTATTCGATTAAAATTAGTGAATTACTATATTATGTAATCAATTACCATAATCAATACCATCAAAGTATTTATTACCGTATATCAAATCAAAATTCTACTTGTTGGCAATCTTAAGCAGATATTCCAACGATAGAAACTAAAATCACCAACTGTTTTATCGACAATATAATTAAAATAAAGATCCAAAGCCTAATCACACAAATGTGCAGAGTTAGGGATATTAATTGATGTAAAGAAGATTTAAGTAAGTAAATTTGCTTTGAAGTGGCAAACGCACGCGATAAGCCGTATGACCAATCATATCGTTAAGCTTATACAAATATATTGTAGATTAAGTTTAGAGAAAGGAGTGGAACTCGAAACAAAAGACTAAAGTGCAAGAACTTACTTCACATGTAGGGTAAGTAGCCTGCTCCTCCAGAGAAGCAAGCATGGCAGGAAATTAATATCGAAGCCGACCGATTGCAAATCGCGTTGCAGATTCGAATCAGACCTTGTCTGCCTATATGATTTATTAATAATTCAAGAAAAATTTAGCGTGAATCATTCATTAGTCAATATAATTAACCAAAGAAGAGTAATTAATACAAGCAAGTCATGCATAGTTTCAACATCAATTTTGAAATATTACAAAAAAGAAAACAAATTTAATACATTTTTAATGCAAGAGCTTTTTAAAACTCCTAAAAAAGTGTGGGAAATATATTACACTTTTATTGTATCAAAGTTTTGACTGTACATTTATGATCAATTATTATTAATGAATAAAAAATAGATTTATTCACTTTTGTATTGTCAGTTTTTTCTTAACGGGTGTCATCCCGTCATCAAAACTAAGCACTGAACATGAAGGCAATTTTGAGACAGTGAAGAAGATACTATACCGCTAGAAGTAGAACAAATGAAACTTCACGATTACTTTATTTGTATTTGTTTTTGTTTTTTTAGTTTATTAGCTGTACATGTGTATATATTTTATTAGAAAACTTTGCAAATATTGGACAGGCAAGAATAGCCTGAAATAAAAGTAACAAGAAAACATGGAAAAGATGCGCATAAAAAGGACGGATAAAAGGAAAAGTTGATGTCATTCAAATTTGTAACAATTGTGCTTTTTAGCTGTGCTTGTTTTATTAATGTGAAAAGGAAAGAAAAACAATGTTGCTCGTATTTAGGAAGAACTTCAAGAGACCGACTAAAAAGTTTCGAGTTAAAAATATAACCTACAAATATCGACAATTAGATATTATTACAAAATTTATAATTAATCTGTAACAATACAATAAATAAAGTAACGAGCTCGACTGTTGAGATGAAAGTAACCGGTTCCATTCCTGCTAAAATTATGCAGCAAAATTAAAAGTTAATGCTGCAACCAGTCGTACACACAATTCCCAACGTTTTGTAAATAACCGAGGGGTCTAAATGTCGAAACCTTTCTCCAACATTTGTCATTTGAAACCGAGGTTAAACTGTAAGTCCTCCATCTCAAAACTTTAGCCCTAAAAAACACAAGTGGAAGAGAAAAGCCCAAGTTAAGCAGTAGTTTGCAAGGCAGAAGATGATAAAATAAATTCTTAAATTAACATCAAGATTATTTAAATATGATGGATATCAAAATGAACCGAAAACAAAAATTGAAGCTAAAATGTAAACGCTAATCTTAGATCTGACGATTAATAATTACATTGCAGCCTTTTACACAATTTTCATAATTTCAATCGTAAATGGAATTTAACTTTCTTTTGAAACAAAACGCTTGAATAGAGAAACTGGTTAGGTGACCGGGAAGGTAGCTGCCATTAAATGGGTTGCGGAAGTCACTACATTTTGATGAATTAATTCGAACTGAATGTTGAATATTTAGCTCAAACTTCGCATATTTTGATTAATGTAAAAGAAACTCATAAAACTGTTACCAATATTTGTAAAAAAAAAAAAAAAATTAGAATCGACATTTTTTTTATATCGGCGGTAAAGTTGAATTTCTTAAAATTATTTTTTGTTATGCAACCCGACTTCCACTAACTGATATTATCCTGAATAAGGATTTGGAACTAATTATAATTTTGAACAATAAAATTGTTCAATCGTATTAAATGAAATGCTTACAAATATTAAATTCGGTTAGAATATTACTTGTTTGCTCACCTTTGATATTTAGTAAATAGAAACAGTAGCAACCAATAAAACTTTACTATGAATTGTTTTTATCATATTTTAATTGGATTTTCAAAATAATAATTGTTTTCTGCAGTTTTAAATACCTGAACGGTTTCAAGGTACTCGATATGAAGCACTGTTCTTCAAATTTGAAGTTTTTAAATTAATTAGAAATTGCTGAAAGCGCAATTCGAGGAATTTCTAAAGACCTACTATTTTTGGTTCATATAATGCTCTGGGTATCATTCATTATATTTTTTTTAATACAGCATACGGTTTGAAGTTCTATGTAATAAACTTGAAGTTTTCAAGTCATTAATTCATCCATTAGGAGTTGCAAAGAAAGGTAGATGGGAATCGAATTGAAATTTTGTTTCCTTCTTAATAAAGATTATTTTTTCAAAACCGGTACATAAACGTTTACAAAATTTTAGTTTAAATGTAAAGCTACGTTTTCATAGGGTAGTGTATTGGTAACGTAATGTGTAGTGTGTAAAAGTTAGTGTGTAAGAATTTTAGCGTTCACATTGGTAGTGGATGATAGTTGGCTTTCTGTTAAACTAAACGTCAGGTAACCATGAAACATGTCAACACAAATGTCAAACGAAACGGATTACCTGATCTGTTTGTTCTGATTGGTCGTTGTAACGCTGTGTATGGTAAAAGCGGTAAAAGCTAAAACCTACCTAGCTTTTACCATCCCCACTACACCTTACCACGCTTCTTACACATTACACAGCGATTAGACCGGTACCATTAAAAACCGTTACTCTAAGTTTTACACTACACACTAAGTCTTACGCTACCACTACACTACCCTATGAAAACGGAGCTTAAAGCTACGTTTTCATAGGGTAGTGTATTGGTAGTGTAACGTGTAGTGGGTAAAAATTAGTGTGTAAGAATTTTAACGTTCACATTGGTAGTGGATGGTCGTTGTCAAACGAAACGGATTAACTGATCTGTTTGTTCTGATTGGTCGTTGTAACGCTGTGTATGGTAAAAGCGGTAAAAGCTAAAACCTACCTAGCTTTTACCATCCCCACTACACCTTACCACGCTTCTTACACATTACACAGCGATTAGAACGGTACCATTAAAAACCGTTACTCTAAGTTTTACACTACACACTAAGTCTTACGCTACCACTACACTACCCTATGAAAACGGAGCTTAAGTGTCCGTTCAGTAACTCTAATAACAATCACAAGAAGCCACTGCTACGAACTAACATCCTGTTTTTATTTTGTATTCTTGATATTACATACTTGTGTGTTGTTTAACAAACAACCATAGTTAAAATTTGATTTTTCTGGCGTTTGTTTACCGGTAAAATAATAAAAAATATGTATTTACAGATTGCGCCGTATTTATGGAAAACGTGATTATTCCAAATTTTAGAAAATACCAATAGAATTTAAAACACACACGTATGTACTATGAGTATCGCATTTGCACTAATTATTGCAAGGCCTTGACGTCTCACTTCAACATGATTTTTTATTATTTCGGGTTTTAATAAAATAATAACTATAATGATAATTTGCGGTGTAGATATGTACGTATTATATAAGTTTCAAAATCAAATTTAATTATTTAACGTTTTTACACGGCCAGGCAGGTAAGTTGTCGCCAAGAATGAACAAATCATTCTTCTTAATGTCCCGGAATCTGCTACCCGCTGTGAGCACTTCCATTTGCTACTACATGGGATTGTCTGTACCGATAATCTGAAACCGGCAACCTGCTTCTACTCTGTCTTTACGTTAAGATGAAAAATATGTCAAAGTCAGTAACTACACTATAAATTTTATATGAGTTTTATTAAATTGCTTTGATAAAAGAAACTCTTTTTACCATGCTTAAAGGAAAAAATGTTATTGGAAAAGCAAAAGGAATTTTGTGAATTACTAACATTTTGCGGATAAGAAGTTTCATAATGTAATCGTAAGGCAATCGGAAAATGCAGTTTTACTGGCTTTACAGTTAATGAATAAAAGTGATGAATAAGTAATTAACATGTATTACGGTTTTGTTTAGTTCAAATTAGCCCTTTGAAATGTATTAGCAGTGTTAGTATTTACTAAGCATAAAGAGCATCCTCTTAATAAGTGGTCATAATGTTATTAACCTAAAACCACTATGCAAACTTTGAAAAGTATCATACTGTACTTTACAATGTCTAAGTACGAGTACCTATAAGTACTAACCAACTAATTTAATAAGTCAGGATTAACTTTATCACGGACTAATTATAATACCACAATTACAAGAATTTTTTTCGATTAATTTTGAAATTTGAGTAGTTCTGTTGTAGGTATAAGTGAAATAAAAATACGATGTTTGGTCCATTATTTAACATGAATGAAACGTTCATCTAACATTTAGCTTAGTTGGTCACGTCGCCTAAAATATTACCTAGCTTAGCTGCCGATTTGTTGCTTAGCTTAGTAATTGGTGTCTGTTAGCTTTAAGGATTTCATATAAGTAAATATTATTTATTTTTATTTGGGAGGATTATTGTTTCTGTACTGGCCAGCTGTACTATAGGAGCTTAGCCAGGACATTGAAACAAATATTTAATAGAAACGATAAAAATTTTATCACTATTACTTATCTATAATATTTCAAAAATAAAATATTTATATAACAAGGTAACTTGTATAATAAAAATATTTTGTGTAATGTTAGTGCATATTCAAAATGTAGAATATCCTTTGAATTTTTACGTAACTCATTTACGTTTAATTAATTAATTAAAATCACACTTACGTAATATCTAATCGAAACAGAGGCACCACTTGCAGCATAACATGAGGCTAAGTACAGAGTGGACGCTGGTCGCCAAAACCTGCTTACCGGCTTAGATGTTTTCATAGAAATACCAACTTTGTTTATCCTCGATTGCATTAATTAAGGGCTTAGATGCACTCAGGATTTACAAAAAATTGATTGTGTGTTTCCTTGATTTTCTTAAGGTACAATGTTTCAAGAATATTCTGTGAAAATTTCAAATCTATCCGATAAATAGTTTTGAAAATATTTTACAATAACTGAAGTGTTCATTCATAGGCATCTGATCTAGGGTAGCGGGCGGTATCGTCACGGATAATGAAATATCTCGGTACTTCGTCCATAGTAACAGCTCTAGTAACGAATTTCTGGTCGGTTCAGGTCGGTTCAGGTCCGTCAGTCTGGTTGTGAGGACGTGTCATGAAGGTAGGCAGGGTTTGGAAAGGTAATTTATATTTTCGAAGTATATTATCTTTAGTCATCTCCGTTGTTAGCGGACTCTTTTGTATTTGCGTTTGGTAGAATTTTGTCGACAACCGAGTTACGTGGTCTCTTAAAAATTCTACTTGTGCATCGTCATGAATTGTCGTCAGTCTGGCGTATCAATTAGCTCCCGTGACGAGACGGAGACAGCGGTTCTGAAACACCTGCAGGGGACGAAATCGTGTCATAGACACGTTCGCCCAAGCAGGGCAGGCGTACGTCAGTATCGGTCTTAGTCCTCCTCCTCAGTCCATAACCCTTCCGCAGGGTGTGGTGAGCCTTTTAACAAAGGCTTTTCATGGCAGATTACACCCCGGTAGTTTGCCATTACCTGCCGAGGGGAGACGGCCACAATATGATTCTTACTTCGCCCGGAGTTGAACCGGGTTCTCTGTGTTAGCAGTCTATATGTCAACAGTCAACTGTCGCGAAGATATTCGCGAAAAAGATTGGGGGGGCTGTAGACACGTTGGTCCCCCCAAGTCGAATTTGGGGGGTGAAAATGGTGTCAAACGTTAGAGCTTCGTTAGAGCCTAAATGAGCTTCCATTTTTTTCGTTTGAGCCTCAACCGTCGCGGAGTTATTCGCGAAACAGTTGGGGGGGCGGGGGCCACAGACATGATTTGCTATTTTCGTTATTTTTACGAGTTTTTGGATGAAATTGGTGTCAAACGTTAGAGCTTCGTTAGAGCCTAAATGAGCTTCCATTTCCAACATCCTAATTTCATTTTCTAAAAAGTTACGGGCATTTCAAATATTCGATTGCTCCGAGCAAGTTGCGTCCGGTAATCCTCAAATTTTATTTTATTTTACCAGATTAAATCTTTTGTTTAGATTAAAAAAATTAATCCTCCTTGCCATTATAATCTTCATAATAAATAAAAATGGAAAAATTAATTTTACAAAATTTTTCATACTTTTATGTTTCAATTCTGTTTCCCACTAATGTAAAGTGTGCACGCCCTTTTCTCATATAATAATGTAAGTTAAATTGCAAGAATTTGTAAAAACTGCACACGTTTCTGAAAAACTAAAAGGGCCGAATACGGTATAATTACATTTTTATATCTTTTTCATTACTTACAGGACGTAGACACGTTTTAAGTCGAATTTTGGGGTGAAATCGGTATCAAACGTTAGAACCTAAATGAGCTTTCATTATTGGTTTAGGATTACTTTTTGTAATCGAAACAAAAATTTTACGCTCTAACGTCTGACACCAATTTCACCAAAAACTTCAAAAATAAAACGAAAATAGAAAAAACGAAGCTGGTATTTCAATAAAAACATCGAAGCCGGTAAGCTGGTTTCGGCGACCAGCGTGCACTCTGCATGTAGACTTAGGACGTATGTCATTATTTGCTGATGATGCATCGTGGAAATTGACTGCAGCTCAGGATTAATATTGCTCTTTAGTCCCTTGTTATACAATATCCTATCATTACTAACAGCAACAAAAGTTTTGCTAGTATATAGCAAATATGTATTACACAATCGATAGTTCAGTTATACTGAGGACTTTGTTCGGTTTGTTTACTATGAGCATACGTGCGGCTATTAGAATTGTTTTTATTGATCGTTTAAATCTTATAAGCTTTTTAAAGTGATTCGAAATGGTCTTAAAGTCTTTAACAAATTTACAAAACTATTCAAACTTATTTCAAATTTCAATAAAAATTCAAGAAAAGTAAAACTTGGAAGTAACTAATTTAAGTTACATTTCTAAGAAATTAGGTTTTTAGGTTAGGTTTTTAAGCCGAACAGATTTTTATTTTAATTTAGCCTTAAATGTACCTCCTAATGCCCATATTGGTAATTAATTGTTGGTAATCAGCACATCCTAAGGATAAAACATTGTTTAGTTCAATTTTACCGCTCATTTTCCATATTTTAATAACAATATGACCTTGACTCTCAAATTATTGCATTATTTAACGGAGGGGGGGGCATCCACTTGATGCTGATTTCATTACGTTGCAAGTTTACTAATAATAATTTTGCTTTATGTTCAAAATCTAGAATAATTTCATACATCGAAGCCCATATATTAGACTAAAAGTGTCGAAACTTAAGGATACATTTCCTTACAATCGTAAATTCGACTGTTAATAACAATAAAACATTCTCTAAGAGAATATAGTAAATTAAGTACATTTATAGTTGTTAGTCTTTATTAAAAATATCACAGAATACCAATAATATTGCACCAAGAAATAATTTTAACGGTTACAGTTTTAACTTTAGAATATTCTCTATAGATTTTAAAATATTTTATCAAAATGGACAATCGATGAATTACCAAAAAAATATTAAGTTGTTTATTTTATGGTTACATGGTTTCATATTTACGACAGGTTCCAGTCATTGCTACTTTTACTTTAATAAATAATATAGTTTCGCCCCAACTTGCGTTTTATTGTATTATTCAATATATTTAAAAAAATGTAATATTGATATTATGCATGAATGAATTAACCAGATTCCCACTGTTATACTAATTCACTGTATTAATGAGACCAACTCGTCTACGTATCCACTGAAAATCTCATCAATGCATTCCTAATCAAATGAATTAGTATACCAGCGCGAATCTTATTAATCCATTCAAGCGCGTTCGATTTTTTAAAACTATTTGAAAACTTGAACTTTATGAAATCCAAGTTATGATCTAATTACATTAGCACTTATCTTATCGATATAAGACGTTGTGAGGTATGACTCAAAGCGGTCACGTTCTAATTTTAATAAATTAGTTAAATTTTCTCGCTACTTTTTGAATTCTATGAAATCAATGCCTTTTAAAGAGTTATTTCCGAACTGTATTTATGTGAATTTACACCCCTGAAGTTTGGCCACAACATTCTGTTACGTCCTGCATATGACTCACGTTTCAAGATATCGACACTAACTTTGTTACTTTTTATGGGCACGAGTGGCGGTCCCTAGTATAGTTTAATATCGTTTTTTTCTCATTTCAATGATATAAGACTTTATAGATTCATTTTTTCAAATAAGCGAATTATGGCTAACAATGCATATTATTTTATAAATACTTGGTGATTAAATGATAGAAATAAAACCGAATAAGAACTCAAAAATTGACTATAATTTAATTTACTATGATTTGGTTGTTTGCGTGATTTACTTATTTTTTTTTCGACAAACAAGCTATTTTTAAACAAATTATAGCATAAATATTTAATTTAATAATAAATAATCAGCAAATTAATATTATAATTGATGTTCATCAGTTCATTGTGCAGCTAATAATTAATAGAATAACAGAAATGACCAAAACCTAAAACAATATTGATAACAATTATTTAACACCGCAAAAGTGACATCAATTTACAAATCAATTTATACTGAATTGTTTTTACAAGGTAAAAAACTAAGATCATTTAAAATAAATCAGAAGCGACGGCGACGTCAAAGTAAACTTATCTCAACAAAAATCAATAAAGTTAAATCGCGCAAACTTAAATAATAAAATATTGAAACCAAATTTTTGACTAGTTTTCTTCTATAACCAAATTGTTTATAAAATATTCATACCTCGTATACCCATTATTAGAGACCTACATTTTTCAAGGTTTATAAAATTACCTTGAACTACATAAAAGAGTGAATAATTTTTACTTTATATCTCTGGTGGTTTACGAGATCCTTATGAGTTCATTCTTATTCTGGACATCCCGTATAAGAGCAATTTGAATACTAGAACAGAACTGCACGCGATGTTTTAAAATTTTTATTACGTATGCAACCAAGCACATGCAGGTTGTTTAAACTTCAAATTATTCAAAAATCTTAAATTCGGTAATATAATATTTAAGGGATGATTCTTCTACAGAATATTTGGTTGCTTTAAACGCTGCAATACTTCCGCTTTACTAATTCATTAAAAATATTATATTGATCGTAATTTAATATTTATTTTGCAGTTGTATGCTATCTTAAACTGGTTTCTCAATTTCCACGAAAATTATATGAAAACATAATAAAACGAAAGGCAATTATGTTTCAAAAATATGTTATTATTTCAATAAAACTATATGTTTTCTTTATAATGGCAATAGTGAAATTAATCGAACTTCTATAAAACTAAATCTTTACTGTGAGAATTTTACAGATTTTATCTGTAATAATATTTTTCAACAGTCAATTTACTTCAAAATCCTTTTTAGTATAAATCTGTGTAGCGTGAAACTCAATGAATTTAAAAAGCATTATTGTAGCACAAGACTATTTCTATCATTACGTAATCAATTAATCATAATATATTGTCGTATTTTGAAATAGCAAAGCAACGGCTGGATTTTCTCACATGCAAATTAAGGCATTCAAATTTTTGTGTTCCTAAAAACTTCAGTATTTTGTAAATTTGTATGTTGAAAGAAGATTATTACGTGTAGCATTGTGGCTTATTTTGCTCTAAGTATTAATTTAGAATCAGTAAAACAAGGTTGTACCTCCAAAACATTCCAGAAGCAAATGTGCTTATAATAAAAGGGAAAATTTAGTATTAAGAGCAGGTCTCATATTATGTCTGTGATTTGATTCCATTGTATACGTTGTTTTTATGAAAAACCGCGCCAATGCTTCTAGATTATCTAAAAAGTGAAAATTAATTATAAAACAAGGTAGACAAGCAATTTTAGAGAAGCTACCAACTTAGCGCAGTGACATACCATCAGCAATAAATTGAAGGAACAAGTGTCATTGTGCCACAACAAAAACACAAAATTTTAAACTTTATTTAAGCGTCCATTGCAAGGGGGCGCTTTACTATGCTTTTCTGTGTGGCCATTTAGATGATCTAGACTTGTTTAATTTTTTAAATTATGCCGGAAGTAGTGAAAGTTATTGTGAATTTTTCCGATAAGTAAAGTCAACAAGGAGAATCTGTATTCTACAGAGGTAGGAGTAATTTTTACCTTTATTTTACGGGTTTTTAAAATGATTCTGCAAATGTACCCAAAATCAAATTTGTTCGTGAAAATTTTTATATCCCTCCAATACGAACATTATAGATAGTCATAAATTGCGTCTTTTAAATAAAGATAATGGTTGATTGATAGATATTATAAATGAAATTGATATTGTAACGAATTTTTGTATTTAGTTACGTGGTACTACTTTCTAATTTCATTTCAATATTTTTAAGTACGGACCATGCACTTTATTTAAATCAAATGCAGGTTATCAGCTGAGAACGTTTGGCGTAGGAATACCTGGGTCTTGCGTCTCGCGAGTTCGACGATAGTGAGCGTACATAATTTCAGAGCGACTTTGGGTAATTTCTAATATTTTGCTTGGACAAGTAGGGTCTTTGGTCCAATAATTAAAGTCACCATTTTTGTCGTACCAGTCGTTTGGAATAAGTAGTTCAGCTTTCGTGTAGTATCTGAAGCTCCTGTTTATAACCTCTGTTCGAGCAAAAGTGATAATAGAAGCTCTTAATTCCTAAAATACTACGCAGTTTCTGGTGCGCAAGTTGTGGAACCATTTTGGATTTTCTCCAGTTGGCAAAGTACTATTGTTGTTATTTTGGATGCTCACTTGAGGAATTCTTTCAGTATCTGGATGGCCCAGCGTAGTGTAACATCTCCAACAATATCCAAAATAGTTTTATGTTCCCGGAAGTTGTTCAAGTGCTTCCGGTGTAAAGTTTACAGGTGTGGCAGGGCTCACCTTTTGAAGCCAGCCATCGTATGTAGAGTAGAAGGAGACGTTTGTCACGAAATAAGTTGCAAACTTTCGAGAACATTTTATGTAATTGATTCTTTCTTACTCGTCTGACTCGTGTTCAAACTCAAATCAAAGACTCGGGTGTATAGAGCTGATTTACTGTATCTTAGCCGTTTGTGTACTTTTGTAAGATAGTTTCGAACCTCAATCACATTTACTATCGACTTGATAACTTAATTGTCCGAAACTTTCATGTGTGCTAAAAAATATGACAAAAATCAATGTTGTACAATAAAAATGTTTCAATATAAAATTAAGACTAACCCTTATGATAACCGTTTCGAAAAGTCGTCTGGCTTTGCATATGGGAGGTAGCTTCCTATGACGTTCACTCATAGGTGCCAGCAACTGCTTGGAACATACGCGTTGATTTTCGTGCTTATTAGTCGGATTATCTCCGAATTTAACCAAATCTTCGTACTTGTGCTGGTGTGTAATCGTACACGGATCACTCGCTGCGTTTAGTACGAATTTATATTGAAACTATTACTGATCTTTCCAAATCTTCGATTTTCAGATTATCCAACACTGTAGCGGTTGGACAAACAAGCATCCGCCAATTTAACAATCGGATGATCAATAATTTGTCCAAAAATTACGAACTGTTGTAATCGGCCCACGCTTATAACAAATAGGTCAACTTTCTCAAAAAACTCGCAATTTTGATCTTCACACCAAGATCTAGGTGTTCCCGTTACAGGAATATCGCAGAACAATCACTTAGATTTTAGAAGATGCCTGCGATCAAAACTTGATCCCCAGGATACGCAAATTCTTCATTTTTCTCGACAAACGAAAAACACGTCCGTTCTCACAGAAAGGCCGCTTCGAGAAAACTAATTCTTCGGAGGTGCCACACCGTCAAAGACAAAAACAAGCAAAATAGTGTTTGAGTGTTGTACCCCTTTTTGAACATGACGTGCAAGCCCGAGTCTTCAACTCGTTTGGAACACCACAATATATTTTTATTTTATTTATTATTAAAAAATTTAATTTTGCGGTTAAAATTACATGCACACGCCGGGCAGTTTTTTCCATATGACAGAAGGTTGTGCATCGCTGAAACTACAGTTCGAAGTAGAAAAATCCAACCCCATGATCCTTCAAAACAAAAATTTTAAAAACGAACTTCCAAATAAAAGTAATCCTGTTAGATTTATTCAATTTTCTCATGGGTTACCAGCTCAGTCGATAAAAAATAATTATCTTTTTACGTTTGCTTAGAATTTTCTATTCCCCATACAGGCGATAACCGCGGTTATCGCGCGACCTTGAAGTTTTCCAATGCTTTCCAATTTGTGTAACCAACATTCCTATGCATTTATCTCAATTTGCCCAAAAATCGACTTATACCACTTTGCACGCGCACGCCGGTATTAATAACTTCTTTTTGATTCGATATTCAATAATTATTCCACGACTTTTAGGATTAAAATAAATCAAAAAATTTACCATATTATTAACTTTATTAACTTTATAATCTTAATTAATAATTCTTATAGTAATAATTATATTCTGAATAAATTCATAAATTATCTAAATAAATTTTTATACCTTCGTCGGGACCGCGGCGGTTCTAGGGAGGTGCGACCGGTGCGGTCGAACCGGGCGCCATCCTAAGGGGGGCGCCAAAATGACAAAAAATTCTGATTTTTTTTTTAATTTAATTTTTTAAATAAACCTTTTCAAACAAATATTGTTTCTTTTGGTAGCAGGTAAGTAGGCTCAGCTCGAGAATATTAAATTTATTAAAAAAAACTCGACGGATTTAGATAGAAAAAATATAGACGAAGCGATTAAGGTGAGGATGAAAGTCGTATATCGATTAGTTTGGCCAATAATCGATTTTAAAGTTGCCAATTTTAGCTCGATTTTCAAACGTCACAGTCATTCTGTCGTCAGTCCGTGTGGTGTGAGTTACTCTAACACTTGGAAAAACCGGAGCTCGCTTACGCACCCAGTAGTACCTAGTCCGTCGCGCAGTTAACATCGACATAATTTCACTTTTTAGGGGTATTTTTGACTAAAAAACACGGGGAAATTCATCGTACAGTTAATGTCGAGGTAAATTCACATTTTCAACGTATTTTTGGCTTAAATTTGCAGCAAAAAAAAGCGAGATTCACCCCTTGCTAATAGCACAATTTGCCGAGTTGGATCACCCTCGGGGGATGTTTTTAATGAGTATAGTGTTGCCGAAAAATGGGTCTGTAGCGTGCGGAGCGCAGCGTAGCGCGCGAAAGGGCCATTTCGGCAACACAACCACCCCCGCCAGAGTTTCAAAAAAAAAGCGAGATTCAACGTCGTTAAAACCTTAACCCTTTCTAAGTATTTTTGGCCCTAAAAAGAACTGTTTTTTAACGCTCAACACACGAAACATTGTTGTGATCGCCAGTATGTACTGAGAGCATTTTATGAAGTACACACCTTATGTAAGCTTTTGGTGGGATATGTTAGAGGCGGGGTTTCGGCAGCCAATGGAATGTTCTAAACCATTTCTAACTCGTAAGACTGCATCGGACAATACAAATTTTGAAAATTTGACTTTTTAGAGCCCTATTTACAATGGTTCGCAAATATTTTGTTTTATAATAGCTTTTTGTACCGTTTTTAATGATTCTTGACAGTGGAAATTTTAAAAATACGAGCTGAGGTTACTTACCTACCACCTTTCTTTTTACTGTCCGGTCTGGAGGGGGGGAGGCGCCAAAATGAGATCTCGCACCACCTAAAAATCTTGCTAGAACCGCCGCTGCGTCGGGATCGAATCGGTCATTTGCACAATGGAGCCAACGACTTAAATTTTACACGCTGCGTCCTCATATTTTCCACACCGGGAGCCCAAAGGTTCAGGCGCACAAATGTCCGGCGCCCAAACGGCGGGGCCCAAAAGTCGTGCCCATAATATTTTAGTGAATTTATTTTATCATAAAATTAATTTAGAACAATTAAGTTTAGACGGTTACATGCAAGGTACTAAATGCGAAAGTGCGCATGTAGTAATTAGTAATCGTGCAAATAAGAAGGCTGGGGGCGGAGTGTGTAAAATTTTATTTTTGTAAATATTAATTTTAATTTCAATTTTCGACTTGTGAAGGATGATACGATAGTAGGATTTGAAATAAGTAATATTAAATATATGACCGTATTTCCACTAAAGCCTGGATATACTTAAAAAACGCGATTCTTTAGTTTTCCACGAACGGTTTTGGAAAAAAACAATTTTATTTGAGTATAATTTATTAATAGGCACAGGTAAATTTAATTAATAAAGTTTCGATTTCATTTGTTGCATTAATTGGAGTGTATGATTTTAAAATTATGGGTCATTCTCACAGATATGTAATTCTTTGTTGAATTTTGAATCTTTGTACAAGCTTGCAGATAATAATTGGCTGCGAAAACGTGTATATAAAGCGGACAGTGTTTATAATAATATTAGTATCATGTAGATCCTTGTGTCATCTATACTTACTCCTACCGAGGTTCTCTTTGGTAGCACCGAGTGTATCTAGAGCTTTAAAGGGATTTTAAGACTGATTTTTGTCAAAGAGAACCAACTTCAAACAAGTAATTCCACTTACAATCGAATTATACAATAACTTTTTTTTTAAATCAGAAAATCGGGAATAATTTATTCTTCAAAATCCTAAGAAAAATTAATATTAAACCAATAAGAACAATGGTAATAGATAAGACTGAAGAGAGAGAGATTCGTTGTGGAGTGCGCATCGGTTGCCTGTTTGCATGGTGCGTTGTACCCCTGTGGTTTAGTTCAAAATAAAATTTAGTTTAATAATCGTCATTGATAAATATGTGTAGATAAATATTTAGTTAGCCCAAAAGTAGTTTTACTTGTTAATTGAGCTTATAATATAACAACAAGCTGGATAAAATAAGTCCAAGATTTAAATCAAAGTTCCAGGCAAATAAAACAGTGGCGACAATATTACCTTATTATTATTTAAATTTAAAATTTTAATCTTCGTATATAAATGAACCTTTGAACTTTATATAGGTATAAACGTTTGTATAAACGTAATGAACGTTTATATATTTGAAACTTTCTTTGAGAAAAAACTACCTATTCTGTCACAGGCAGTAAATATCACAAATTTTTCCATCTCAAAACGTAAAATTTTGTGAATAAGAAAATTCGACAATTTCATTTATTATTGTATCAATGTGAATGCAGGATATTGTATGTATCATATAATATTATTAAATGTTAATGCCTCTTAATTCAAATGTATAAATTATTGTAATATAGTAATTTGGGATTACCGCGGATTTGAAATGTCAAGGTACACTGGTTGCACGGTAATTCTAATTTCTTACTGCAACACTTAAGATTATGTAAGTTTGTTCAAAATGATTGCATAGTCACGTGATATGCTAAAAAGATAACTAAAACTTTATCTGCAAAATCGATTAGAAATTTTTAGCGCAGTCTCGTTCAAGCACAATTGCACTGTAATAAAATAATTTTAGAAAATGTGTCTGCTAGAAAAATATATTGGGTAGGTACAGAGTGATTGTTATTTTATTACCTATGCCGTCTCTGCGTACTAAAGTAAGCAGGTATGATTACGAAACACAATTGGATTGACAGTTTTTATTTTTACAACTTGGCATGATACGTGAAAAGTTATCTCTACGTACTACATGCTGCAGTATTTACTTCATTTTACCGCACAATATTAATACTTACATAAACTTCCACAGTGAAACTTGTATTATATTTTATGCAACAGTTATTCGTGAACGGTTGGATAAACTTATTTACAAATCGATTTCTCTACTGCGAAGAAGTTCGACATTTAACATTGGTTGTAATGGTTTTGTAGACTTTGATCATATTGACATGGAATTAACAATAATACTTATCTAAATTAGTAATATTAATTTATTTCGTTCGGTCTATTTGGTAATTTTGCAATTAAGAATGTCTTGATACTTGATACGAAGTTCTAACAGACATTGTATTATGAGATAGGTAATTACTTCTGTACGAATTTCAAGTGAGGTTATGTATTTCAATAACAAAGTCTAGTATAATATAGTAAATACTTAATTTGAAAACTTTTAGTTCTAATATAAACTCAAGTAAAAGTTTTGACTTTTATTCGCAAGTTATCCAATGTTATTAGTGCCATAAAGTAAATGTCAATTACTAAATTATAAGGTAATCAATAATTCTTATATTATCCACTGATAATCTACACAAGGTGTAATGAATTACTTAGCCAAACTTTAAGGGCGTATAGTATATTCCTCAAAATAATGGTAAAAATTCGGATAAAAAAAAAACTTGAAAATTATCTACAAGTGCTGGAAGAAACCGTTTTTAAAAGTAATCCAATCGTATAATAAAAATAAATGGAAATATAATTAATTAAACCAACAAAAAATGCATTTTTGGCGCAGTCATTCAGATACATTTTGTAAAATTTGTTGACATGCAACTTTTGGTAGACAAGTTGTAGCTTAGGTGTTTATAATAAATTATGAAATTTTTTATAATATCAAAACAACTTTATACATAAATTCAAATACTATTTGAAAACATTTTAGCACGTATTCTGGAGAAACTTTGTTTTGAAGCAATATTGTGAATTATATCCAATATTAATCCGAATTTAATGCGTCTATATTGATTAATTTTGTTGTAAATATTCAACATAATGTTTTCGTAGACCATTTTTTCTTAATTAAGAATGAACATTCTTTTTAAAAACCTTTCGATAACTTTTTTACATTTACCAGGGTATAAATCTCACACCAAAAAGAAAAGAAAGTAAAATTTATAACATCGTAATAATATGCAAAAGTTAATATCAATTCAAGATTTCTCCCTTAAATTTTCTCAAGCCTGCTTTCATAGAATGAAAGAAAAAATTTGCAAATCTGTATAATTTTATTATAACGAGGTTTATTAAATTAATTTAATTAAGTTGACTTTAGATTTTCATCATTTTCTTTGAAATATTTAAAAATCTTTATAGTATTATGTTTCTATTGTTTCTGTGTTCTTCCTTTACCGATGCGCTTCAGAAAACTTTGCAGCTACCTTATCTTTGACAGATTTATAACATACAACAGAATACTTTGTATCAATTCATACTGCATAAATTATCGTCTTGACAGTTTCTTAATAAACGAAGCCTTAGTTAAGGCTGCCAGATTTATAATTCAATATTCTACCGCAATTTTGTATTAATGTCTAAAATTAAAAAAGATTGCAAATAGTTAATTTAAGGCTTAAGGTACAAACAGAAACAAATCAAGTTGCCTGCTTCTGGTTACAAGCGCCAAAAATTTTCACATATTAATAGGAGCAGCTACACAAAGTGTTAGATTTTCCTAATAGAAAGTTTGATTAAATATATCGCATAGTCACCTTGTTATGAAATTAAATCGCTCTCAGCACAAATTTTATTAAAATCATTTATTTTATTTTGAATTGCAAATTTAAATTTGAATAGTTGGTGTGGGTTTGATTACTCGAGTTTGAGATTCAATTTGTTTGGTTGAACGCGCAGATCGTTGCGTAATTTAAAAAAATGTTGTTAATAACAATTAAATTTTAGAAGTTGTGAATTTCTTCTATTCGTCCTGTTTGATTATTAAACTCGTAATTAATCACGGAGTTATATTGAAATTGCAGGCAAAACATTTTTTTTTGTATGTTGTGGATATTATGACGCTATCCTATCTAAGGATAGCGTTATTTCATATTCAGCTTCAGTTTCGTCTTTTGGTGAAACATGGCATATTACTTATTGTTAAGGAGCATTTTATTATAATTCGTGGAATGCATTGAACATCTAGGACTGGCAAATTTCGAATCCCCTCTAATAAGCTGCCCCTAAACTATTGAATCGTTTTTTTAAATTTTGAAGTTTATTGGCTAAAATTAAATAAAAGCTTGTGAAAAAATCATTATTAAAATATTGTTCTAGATGTATGCACTTAAAATACGAAAAAGGCAATTTTTATCTGAAGACCATAAATGCAACAATATAATGTTATTAATTTTAGCTTACTTTTTATTCTTTAAAATTCTAATTATTATATTATATTGACGCTCTTTCTTTGTGAATAAATTAATTTTGCTAATGGCAGTACAAGGTAATAAGAACAATAATTAAACCTTTTAATAATAAAGTATTAGCGTAATATAAATTACACAAATTAAATAATTAGCATAATTATCTGTAAGGGTGCAGTAATCCCATAAAATCCAATACACTTGGAAGGTTGCGTTTCTATGCTCTCTCTAGTTTATTCACTATCATTAAATTATAATAGGTTGCTCGTAAATTTTGTGCAGATTATTTTATCAAGTAAATAAAATAAATTTTTTATTTTTATTTATTTATTCACGAACAGTTACCTACAGTTTTCAAATAAAGTAAAAATGTGCTTACACAAAACATAGGTACTACCTAAATATTTGGTCAGTTGAACAGAATTTGTACAAATTAAAGTTTTAATATTTTTATACCCAAGTAAACGGCGAGAACTTTATTTTTTATTAAATAATATGTTCTGGCGCCATTAGCATGCTTAAAAAAGGTGGCAATCTGATTGATAGTTTGTTTTGCAAAGTTTGTACGTATTATATTAGATAAATGATGGTCAAACTTATTTCATAACGGATTTACCTATTCTTTTTTGATGCGGAAACATAAATATGGCCTAGTCTAGAAAACTCAAAAGATTGAAATGTCGAATATTGTTATTGCATGGGGTGAGTTGCATTGCAATTACCTCTTCCATTATTGTGTGGTGATGTAAATTTATTTAGGTAAGCAAAGGTTACGATTTTTTAAGATTATCCACTCGGGATCTAGCCTAATTCTTCATTATCTTTTTGCATTCAGAGCAATTCATTCGGAGTCTTGAATTAGTACAATTGTACTTAAAAACGGTATCAAACCATTAAGATTCGAAAAATCAAGAAGAAACGATTCGAAGAGAATTCAACGCTCTTCTGAGACCGCTATTAAAAATTTGGTGATTTAATTTGATTGTAGTGGTTTGGTATATTATGACATACTAACAATAATTAATACCATGTTCGTTCGGGTCGTTCAGTTACCAATATTGTTGTTCTAGGTGAAAGTGTTGAGCAAGATTAAAATTTATCTATT
The DNA here is from genome assembly GCA_958510855.1 of Rhagonycha lutea. Classification (NCBI taxonomy): domain Eukaryota; kingdom Metazoa; phylum Arthropoda; class Insecta; order Coleoptera; family Cantharidae; genus Rhagonycha; species Rhagonycha lutea. The sequence goes on from OY294042.1 coordinate 19,319,955, forward strand.
CCATGGCATTCTCCGCAATTAGGCCTATTTATGCCCCGTTTTTTTTCTTATTATTGATTATATGGATGTAAATGATATGTGGTTATAGCAGGATGGCGCCACATGCCACCCAGTCAGTGCAACAAATAATTTATTGCGAACGGAATTTCTTGCTCGAATAATTTCCCGTAATAAATAAGATAAAACAAATTTGTAATTCAATTTTTAAACTAAATAATTACAATTACTATTGTACGGTTTCTAAATTACCAAAAATAAAACATCGTAGATCAAATTGATCCTGTCGTACTAAAGTATTCTCAAATTAAATATACCTCTTTTGCAGTTTTTTACTTTTAATGAAGTAACTCAATGTTAATTACCAAAATGATAAGTTTTCAAGTAGGTAATTATTTTCAATTATAATTACACCTAATAAATTTTAAAGTATTAAAAATCTTATTTTCTGTTACTTTTTTAACATGCATTTGCAAAATTCGACTTGACGAATAAAATCCATAAGAATTAAGACTGTAATTCGCATACTTAATTTATCGTTGGCGTATACTAGTACTTTATTTTACGTTTCTGGTTTTATTCGTTCATTCATTTACTGTTATCTTTAGTTTGCTTATACATATTTATGAATATTTTTTTCCTTAAAATAAATAACAAATTTTAATAAATTTAATAATTTAATAAATTGGAAAACAACAAAATTTATTCAGTAATAACATGATATGAAATTTATAGATTCGCAATTATAATTTTAAAATCCTATCTTATTTTTATCCTACTACCATTTATGTATGTAGTAGCTCTGGTAGTAGTGTACATAATAACATATTATGTACATTATTATGTACTTACATATTATATTATGTTTCTTTGTTTTGTGTGTCCTGCTCTAGAACCTGAAACTGTACCGATTTTGACATAAATTCCACTGATTGATAGCTTTATTATCCACCACTAACATAATAATTAAGCTACTGTGACGCGCATGAATGGAGTAGAGAGATTAACACTGAAATATTGAATCGATTTTGATGTAAATTTTACTAATTTATAGCTCTTTAGTCCTTAAATAGCATGGTTATATAACATTGCGCTACTGTGACGCACATGAATGGACTAATTGGATTACTATTGAAATTCAAAACTAATTTTCACAAAACTATCAAAAATAAAAATAAGAATACGAAAAAAGTACAAGTAACCTAAATTTTAAAACATAAAAAACGTAATAATAACGTTTATTATGTTATTATTATCAATAATAATGAAATAATTTGAATTTTATTGTGCTTTCTTGTAGCTTGTCAATTCTTAAATTTGAATGTAATTAATTACAATTTTTTTCTAATAAATTATTTATATTGATAAAATGATAGTGACAGATTCAAAATTATAACCATAAGTCATTTAAAAATAATTTTAGGCGTATTTATATCCTATTTAACATACAAATTAAATTAAAAGTTAAACATGAAATATTCTACTAGCGATTCCAACATTGTTTAGCTAACAGCTAATTTAAACAATGCGTTATGTATATAATTAAAAGTTAAATTATAGGAATTACTGACAATTCTGTTTGTCGAATCAACAAACAATATAAATTTTTAATACTTACAAATATTTTAATAAATTTTCATTTACCCCCAAGAAATGTAAAAAATTAATTTCAAGTTTGCAATTTCAGTTTTTAAAAAGTTAATATTGAATTTGCTTCGTGTTTACGACAGTTCTGTAATAAGTGTTACTTCAAAGTTTGTTTTGCTTTAGGACTTAAAAGCAAAGCAATACAGTCTGATTAACCAGAAAGCATATTTTGTCATAATAATATCGATTATTTAAATTGGCATTTAACTTCAAATGCTACATTACGCTTTAAAATTAAAATTGCGAATAAAACTTCATACAACATTTTATTATTTCATTTAGAATTTAGCAACATTTTTAGTATAATTTTATTCAATATAAATGTCCGAATTTTTAACCCTTTGAGTGGTTAAGTCGTATATATTCGTCAAAAACATTTTACTTAGCTTGTGGCGATGACGATTATATTCTCGATTACAAATTAATCTGGAATTCAATGGATTTATTAAATACATCAGCTATGTGATTAAATATAAGTAGTATAATTTATGAGGATTACCAACAGGTTCGCAGTTAAACGTTCGCGCCACCACAGGAGTCCTTTACACAAAGAGTTTCTTTGGCACAATTACTATTAAGGGCTTTCCATTCCTGTCGGAGTATTGCCACTTCTATTAATTGAAGTCTTTACAATCCATTTCACGAAGTGGATTAATCCTCTTTTGCTACTCGTTTTACTACAACTTTTCACCACAGCGCATGGATGTCCACCGGAAGGCCGGGCTAAGAAATTCTGCTAAGTCCGCGACTTAAACCCAGAATTTCCGCTCCGTAACTCAACCAGCGATCACATCACTCCACACCGTGTCACAATCACTATTGTGAGCATTTAATTGCTTTACATCTGGTAGGTAGCTTGTTAGGCTAGCCTGCAGATGTGCCTGTATCCTAGTTTTTTATGCAATTCATTAACTCAGGAGGACCACCCGCTTAAAGTGCCTCCCGAAACACAAAATCTTCCAAAGATATTAATATTCATTCCGAAAGTATGCTCAAATATTTTCTAAAAGCTTTATTTGTTCATTTTGTTATTTAGGTTAATACAATAATTAAAAAAAAATTGCATGTGTTGGGTATCTTTAAACGCGAAAAGAAAATCTCTTATTAAATTGTTAACGTTTTCATTTTTATCCGTTATAATGGAAAGCAAGAATTTAAATAAAAATCAATTTTCCATATTATTTCCCTATGATTGGGTATAAGAGGTCGGTCACCCTGTATTAAATATTTAATAGTTTATGGTTGGTGGACATTGAAATTCCCAGATAATAACTAAAATGTTAAAATGTACTGCTAATGACTAACTTTCTCGTTTAAACTTTTGCTGATAAATATAATATGCTGCCACACATTTTTTTGTACGAAAGTTACAATTTGAGGAAGCATACAATACAATAGTTTATGCATCCATATTTTGTTAATTACCATAGTGGGGTATATTTCAAAAGTAGCAACTTTAAGCTATAAATGTAATTCGAATTTTTGGTTTCTAATCACAATATAATTTATCAGTTCAATAAATAGATCATATTGCAAAATACCTTGCATTTATAGGAAAAGTTTTAGCAAAACTTATAGAAACGTTGTTCGCCACGAAACTTCACAAGAACTAATTGAAAAAGTCTCATAAGTTTTGATTTTATTGGTTTAAAGAAGTTTATAAATATTGTGGACCAAGTAAACTTGGATATGGAGTATGTAGGTGTCAAAAAAAACATTTTTTATTTGGATTATTATTATTATTTTTAACGGGTGTGGTTTGGTTTTTACCCACTTGTACTGAAACTCTAGGTCTAGTTATTTTACCCCGTTCCATGTGAGATTGTGATGGAATTGTGGAGGAAGGAGCCACTAATCAGGTTCCTTGCACTACCTACGATTTGCACTACCTACGAGTGTGGATGCCCACTGGAAGGCCGAGTTAAGAAAGTCTGTGTAGTTTGCAATTTGAACCCAAAATTTCCACCGTCCAGCGGTCACATCACTCCATGGCTATGACTTATGTGGATTCAGAAAAAATTCAGAAGAGCTATTATTAGGGAAATTGATACCTTTCAAACTAATATACACCAGAAAAAAAATTCAACTGTAAAACTTATTAAAAATCTGATAAAAAGTAATTAATCTAAAAATTATGCCACCCAACCCCGGTCTTGCCTACTCTTAGTAACAAATTATTCCTACGAATAAAATGCAATTATATGCACGCACTCAGGTTTACAATCATATTGGTGGAAACTAGCCATTTTTTAAATTTTTGTAAGGATTTGGAAATAAATGATACAAAATACGAATTATTCAATATAGCACTGAAAAGTGCTCTTAAACAAAATGCGCAATAAGCTAATAAGTAAATTCTTCGTATTCACTGAAGTGAAACCAAGCTTATACTTTCTTGAGGGCGATATTCATATTGAAAATTTATGAGAAATAATATGAGTTTTGACTTCAGATACATTTTATTGCAGGTTATAATTTGTTGTGTAAAATTCTAATTTTAAACTTTTTAATCTGTTATTTTAAAAAGTAATCGTAAATAATTTTAATTTTATATTATAATATTCAGTAATATTTTTAAGAATTTTTATTAAATTAAATAAAAAAAACCAGGAAATTTTTTTTTTTTTACAAAATTGTGTTGTTGAAATTAAGTCTTACCTAGTAATAATTATTAACAATTTTAGATAATTATTGATTTTGAAGCAAGATTATTAAACTGAAGAAGACTTTATGAATAATTTATAATGCTTTCAATTAGAAAATCAAAAAACTCGCAATAAAAATATATCCAGTTCATTCAATGAACTAATAATTGTTAACTCTTCAAAATGGAAATATTATATACCTAAATAGTATACAAATTATTGGCATACACAGTATGTACCAGACATTTGTTTGTGTTACTACTACTGCATGCTGACTTCTAGTAACAAGGTCTTTATATCGTAATTGTTAGGCGAGACCGCCTAGCAAGCTAGAATTATTCGCACCGAATAATTTTTTAACTGCTGGAAATTCAAATAATTATCATTAATTTCCAGTGTGTTGAATATATTTCAACACACAATAATCAATATCTTGAAAAATAATAGTTGAATAACCAATAACTTCGACACCCCGCCAAGTTAATGATCATTAGTAATTCTTTCATCTTTATAACAATCTTTACCCCCTTCTTACGCTACGTCTAATCGGGCCCTTACGGTTTGGATACGCATATAAAAAATACTCAAATTATCAATTATATTGTATTGTGGTCGATGTAGTGTAACTTGATAGTAAACTTATCATAATTCTTTTGACCAACTAAAAATGCACTAAAATACTTTTAGAACTAAAAATATATAATAATCGTAATGTATCTATGCAGGACCTGAAGAGCGTAAACAGCAACATTTAAAATTTTTAACTTGAAAGTGCACATTGTGATAACTTTATTTAGGCTATTTAATGTATGAAATTATTCCGTCTGAAAATATCCTTAATGATCAATAACTTCACAATGTGTAGAAGGCCCAAATATTTTAACTATTAACTAGCTAATAGTTTGAATGTCAATGATTATTTTTATTTATCTGAACAATCATTAACGAAGTTATAAAAAATTTGGGAAACATTGATTTTTCGATATTTTGTTTGTAAGGATGTTCCCTCAAGTTTGCACCTTTTTTATTCATTCCTTATTTGCTTTGCTGTAAAAGGATTATGTCGGTAAATAAATGCATTAAACGATAAATTAAGGATAAAATATCTCTAAAGTAAATATCTATGATTATAGCAGGATTTCAAGAACGTAAAAAGCAACATAAAATTTTTATCTTATTAGAGCTAAAATTCATTGCTAAGTTTTATTCAGTAAAAATATGATATCGTGCCATAGTTGTTAATCCTTTAGATTTTATGAATGAATTAGTAATTATTTTATTTATTATTACCAAAAGCTTGCGTCGACGTATAGCATATATTGCTTATATAAAGTGTTAACTTCCACAATTAAACGGCGAGATTTAGCTCAGATGAGAATCAGCAAATACCTAAGCAATTTACAACAATTATAAAATAAAAACTAAATTTAAAAGTGCAATAAAAACTGAAATTAAATACTCGATGAAAGATGGTGCGTCAAGCCGTCGGTGGCATACTACAAGTAGCTAACTGTCTTGGCAAAATAATTTTAATGTAATCTGACTCACTACGGATAGCAAGCAAGTTCTTTAGAGGGGCAATATTTTATGGTACACTATGCGGTAACTTATATGTATGTACGTAAAAATAGTAATAAATAATGCACAATCTTTATTTACATTTACCGCTACCCAGCATGACATTGTCGCATTCAGAATGCATATTCTGTATATGCTCTGCATTTTTATTACGACACAACTGAACATCCTGTATTATGAATTTCACCTACATTTCTAAAATTGCTTATCGGTGTCATCGGCGCTGCGCGAACGTGCATGATTTAAGCAGTCTTGCATAGGCAGCGATAGCAAACGGTCGCGTATTGATGGATTGTTTGTTTTTACATCTATTTTAAATTTTAGTGTGAATTATGAGTTATGTAGTTCCACTACTGGTTAATATTTCGGTTGTAATTCGAAATATTAATTGTTGTGCTATCTTCCAGTGTCACTAGCAGTAGCAATGATGAAGTAGTTAACGCAAAATAATCCGATTTTATGTTTTTTATGGGTTTTTTGATATTATAAAAATCATGTCATCATCTCCCAACTTCCTATTGTTTGGAAGAATCGAGTTCATTATTTTGGGAAATTCCTTTCAACCTGGATGGGTTGTGATAGCGCTACTTATTTTACATCAACAGCTGATCACTCAACGGTTCATACATATAGTGCAGTGTCTATCACGTATATTCGGTCAGGTGCTCTTATTTATTGGGAATAAGTTGGTCATCTTTCAAAGCCGCACGTCAACTACGATTGGAAGAAATTGATGTCACCTTAAATTATATACACTTGCCACAGCTCTATATAAATAATTTTTATTTTTCTAATTCATATAAATTGACGTATTTATTCGGGATTTTGCTTTCAATATGTGATAACCGTTGTGATTATAGTTTAATTGTGTCATATTGCAGCGGGAGTGCGAAAAACCAACATCGTATTAAAAAGTTTCTCTCGTAAATAATATAGTAGATAAAGGGGTTTATATGAAGAATAAAACAAAATTTCGGATGGCCGAAAATTGGGCCTAAATTTAGCAAAAAAGTGAAAAATTTTCAGTATACTCAGTCTGGTATTGATAAAATGGAGACCATACACATAACGCGTATTCCAATTGAGATCTCACAAGGGTCAATACAGTAAACTGTGTGTATTGTTTGCATAATATTTATATTTGTATGTTTATCTTTGATTATACCTGTTTATCACATCTCAGTGTTTTATTGGAGAAATTCCCCCAGACTACATTTCTTCCTCGCTCTCCGCATTTATCATTGGAAATTGCTCTACAACATCGTGGCACTAAAGAATTACCCTATCCGGATTGCGACTCAATCTGGATCTTTGTTTTTGGGCATCCCTCTCATTAGGGGTTACGTTTTAGAGGGACCGTTTGTGTTTCAGCTATTACTCTTTTATGCTGTTATTAAAATTTAGCGGAAACCGTTTATTACTAAAGTTAAAATATTATTACGTAATTAATTAAAAAAATTTCTGATAAATTGGATGGTGCATGAATAACCCACATAATATAAAAAATATATAGATTTTTTAATTAATACAAATTACACCTTACAGCTATCGTGTACGTCAATGAAAAATAATACTAAATTGTTATTGATTATAATTAGCGACCGGATTTATAGGCGCAAAAGAACATCAAAACAAGTTTGTTTATGCGGTTTAAACTGCATTATAGTCGATATAATAATATGTGATTAGTTTTTGGGTAATAATGGATAATATGCGATTACACAAAAACAAATAATATACGCAGTAAAATTTTAAATTTTTATTACAAAATTTACTAAAAATTGTTTATTATTATTACAATACAGACTAATGCTTTATTGAGATTTTCCATCCTAAAATTATATAGAATTATTAAATTATGTTATTTATATAACAAAGAAAATATACAAGATATAATTTTAAAAATTCTAACTTTAAATTTAAAAAGAAAATTTTAAAAGCTTTTTTAACATTAAAATCAAAAATAATGATGCCAAATATTCACTATACATGTGGTTATATTATGTGCCTATAATGAATATTGTCATTTTGCTATTTAGCTCCTTAATAAAGCACTAAGCGCGTGTTTTTTTTCCGTTGGAAATAATTGAAAATTGCAGTGGATGTTCTAACTTTTTTGAAATTCAAAACCAATTTACTGGAGAGAATTTAGAGGTTAAGATTTGAAATGGCAAAGTTACTTACATATCTTTGTCATTGAAGACTAAACGATTTTTTAAACAAAAATTCGAGTTCGAAGCAATTTTGGTATCTGGAATGACTACCGTGTTTTACTGTGGTGATCAACAAGTGAACGAATTTGAAACTATAAAGGACAGTGACGTTACAAATAAAGATCTTATAAAGGTACCCAACGTTTTTATTTAATTATTAATTTGCCTAATTTTGTTTTAGTAAGTGGCAGGTAATTTTTATTAAAGTAAATATCTGCTTACAAGTATATAGAAGGGTATTGTTGGTATAAATTGCGTTTATTAATTCAAATGATTTTTTTTTAATTATTAATGAATTTTTAAATAAAAAATGCTATCGGATACAAATTCGCTTACTAATTATAAGTAATTGCCTTTAATCTTAAGCAGACCCCATAAGGCTTGGCGCTTGATTGAGGGCTTTGCAAAACTATACACAATTAATGAAAAGTTTTCTAACAATAATCAACAGTGGTGGCACATGAAACGCATTGTATAAAACCGCAATAACTCTTATTTTCTGATGTTACTTCCACTAAATTACCCTTTTTCAATATTGTAATTAATAGTTTGAATTAAATTACAATAAATTAATTATTAGAACTTGGAACGTTTGCAAATATAATTCAAGCACAATACAAATACAAATAATTAACCAAATTATTAATAATTTCATAGTATTGAGTACATAAATAATAATTGCTTTAAATTTCAATGTGTTGCTGATTTGTATAAACTTGCAAAGAAACTATAGTAACAATTACACCATTGTTTTATTATGTATGGTAAATATGCTTGACAGTTTGTAATATTGTTTAGAGAAAATTAATTATATTTATACGAAGAACCTTAAAATGAAACAAATTAATAATTACTTACTTAATTTAACGGAAATTTATTTTATATCTACTTAGTTTACATCCCACATTATTTTTTAACTTTATCAAGTTAAGTTAAACTAAATAAAATAATTTATATTTTTAAGTTTTCGGCAAGTTTGTTTTCTTTATGTTGAATTTATTAATATTTAAAACAATAAATATGGATAGCAATAATTATCTGGACAAATATATTATTGACGCACTTGAATGGATTCTAGGAAATTCGAGACCAACGTGAATAGTTAGTAGGTACTAATATAATTTAAATTTAAAAGTTTTATATGATTAAATTAAATAAATAAGATTTACTGTAAACTGCTGTAAATTTATAATAATGATACAGTGGTTAATTAGCCCTTGTCTGCTATACAAGACAACACTTCAGAGCGCATAACTTCTATAATTTGTAACATTATAGTGAAACATTTATTAACTCGTTTTTCTATGTAACGTATTGCACAGTCCTTTCAACAAATAGAACAACATAATATTGTAAGTTTACTACCTAGTATTGTTTAATTAGTAATTTTAATAAAAATACACATACTATATTTTTTTTGCAGGAAAATGCAACTCAAAAAGTTTATTGATTAACGTAAAATTAAAAATGGTGACGCGCCTGAATGGATTATAAAAAATACGAAACGACATATTTTTAAAATTGTATGATTAACAATAAGCTAGATTTATTATGAAGTACTGTGCATTTAGAATTATGATTAAAATTATAGCCTTTATTTAGTCCTTATTATACAAGAAAACTCACAGAACTGCTATTGTAATATATTCTTTGTAACATTTTTGTGAAGCTTTTTTTGTTGACTAGTTTTTATATTATGTTTTGATGTACTGCAGACCTTTCAACTAAACTTATTTTATGTTTTACGTCTATTGGTGTATTATTAAAAACGTAGTTATATTTTTCTTGCAAAAAATTAATTAGGTAAGTGCACTGCTGAATAAAATACAATATTAAACTAATACATTTTTAATTTTGCTTTGATAATTAAAAAGATGCGCTTCAAAATTACCGATCAAGTACTGAAAAAAATATTAATGAAAAACTGGAAAGCTCACTTTTAACCGTGTTACTTTTCGGATCTCTTTAATCAACATTCTAAAGTCCCCCAAGATTGAGTTCCGTTCGCACCGCTAGAGCGGAGTAAAATTTTTTTGATGTGTTTGATCATTACTAAATAAAATAATAAAGATTTAATTAACTAATTTTCTTTTTTGTTATTAAACGTACGTTCCATTTATCTTCCATTACATTGAATTACTTAATGCGATAACTGCTATAAAAATAAACGAATTTTAATTTTTCCTAGCACTTTAGACAGTAAAGTCTTTGATCTGAAGCTTTTATTTTTTAAAAGATAATAAAAAGTTTACTTTAACATTATAATTTTTATATAACATTCTGAACTGCGATTGAATAATGAATGCTATATTAAACAGAAAATGTGAGGAAAATTTAAATTGCATTTATGCGAGTAAATTAGAAGTCATAATTTCAAATAAAAATTGCAGTGACAATTGGAAAATTTACGAGTAAAATTAGAATTTCTGAATTTTTCAAGATTTTTATTAGCTTTTTAGACTTGGATAAATGATAGCTCACAAACCTCACGCCATAAAACAGAAGTATTAAAATAAGGTTTTAGATTGAAAAGGTAGGACATATTGAATCGGTTCACTTTTGTAAAAGTTATTAGCATTTAAATAATGTAGAGGTCAGGAAATTTAAAAAATTGATTTAATATATTCTTAAATTATTATTTTGTGACTTTGTGCAGGCGCTGAGAGACATTCCGTATGCAAAAACCGCTGACCGCATTCTGATTGATGATTTAAGTTAAGAAGGACTTAAAAAATAAAGTCGTGGATGTTGCCAGACGAAATTAGTGCCAAAAAAAATTAGTGGTGCTATTATATGAAATCATCGAAAAACAATAAAAATTGTTGCTGTATTATTTTAGATTTTGCTTAAACTTTGTGGAAATGTTGTTGTATATGTGTGCTTTGCGGTTTTAGCTGTAAAAATTTTTCTATTAGAGATATCTACGCGACCAAGATGGCATTTAAAGCTGAAAGACGGTAGTTTCTAAAACAAAAATATAAAAATTTTCATAATTTATATACCTGAATAATAACATGGTATTGAAAATGATTGATTTTTTGTGATTTTCAATTGACTCCAGTGTCTGCGCTGTTGAATGTAAAAGTTAAACCATTCTCAGATATCAAAGTGTAAATAACGTAAGAGAATAGAAAATATAGAAAAGATTCGTTCAGTCAACTCGTTATGAAAAAATCTTTGCTGGCAATTTTAAAATTTTAAAAAATTGTCTATTTCATGCTACAATTGGACGTGTTTGATAAGAGATAAAAATTTGAAAATTACAGTATACTTAGTTCTTACCGATAACTTAAAAAAACTTCAAGGTTCTTTGAGGGATTTCCTCCTCTCGCGGATGTACAGGCGTTTAAACAGAAGCAACAAATATAACCATTTTTTTCAATCTTTTAAAATTTCAAAATTTCAAACAATTTCAAAAGAAAAGATTTTTTCATAAAGAGTTGACTGGACCAATCTATTTTAATTTTCTATTCTCTTACAATATATGTGTTACTGGCAATCCGCGAAATCAATCAATTTGCACAATGCCTAGATAATGTGCAAACCCTCCAAGTCGTAAGGTATTGTGCAAATTCACTAGTACTTTAGGCAATCTGCAAAATGGCTACGGTCTTTCAGGCAATGTGCACATTGTCTATATTGTTAGTTAATGCGCTTTTTGAAAATGTAAGAGACTCACATTGACTAGACATTGTGCGAGATGCGTAAACTAGTAGGGGAGAGGCTTGCATGTTACCACCACTTGCAGGTTGCCACCTTAGCTACATTTTGGTATTGGACCAATATCATAAACTAAACTTTGACTGAAATCGAAACCTAAGGAGGTGTGGTCACTTTTAAACTAGTTCTGGATCGGACAGAGCCAATAAGACAGTGTGTGTTGAAGAAAGTTTGAAATCTTGTATCTTGAAAATTTAAATTGTGCTTTTGTTCTGTGCTGATAAATTGAACATTTTTATCGACAAATCAACGTCAATATTTTTTCTGTGTTTCTTTTTCATTCAATTTACATAATCCTGACAAAATTTCAAACATATCATGAATCGGCAATTTTTTTCTGTATAATTCTAAAGTAGCGTCAAAATGCAGGTTGCCACCCTTTTCGGCTTGCAAGTTGCTACCTCTCTTTCTTCGCTTGTTTACACTCATATGTAAGTTTTTATGATTGTTTGTTGTTTACAATATTGTTATTGAGTCAAAAGTGAAGTGTTTTTATTGCATTTTACTGATATTTCCGTTCGCTAAAAATGTGCTGATATGCGGTTTAGTGTTTGCACTTGCCCTAATTGTGATTCCGATAATGATTTTGAAAGATTTCATATAATTTTACAAAATTAAATTTGGAAAATAATTAAATTTCGTTTTTTACATTGCCTAGTAAATGTGAGTCTGTTACATTTTCAAAAAGCACATTAACTAACAATATAGACAATGTGCACATTGCCTGAAAGACCGTAGCCATTTTGCAGATTGCCTAAAGTACTAGTAAATTTGCACAAAACCTTACGACTTGGTGGGTTTGCACATTATCTAGGCATTGTGCAAATTGACTGATTTCGCAGATTGCCGGTAACATATTATGCACTTTGATATCTGAGAATGGTTAAACTTTTACATTCAACAGCGCAGACACTGAAGTCAAATGAAAATCACAACAAAATTAATAAAATACACGTATTTTCAATACCATGTTATGATTCAGGTATATAAATTATGAAAATTTTCATATTTTTTTTAGAAACTACCGTCTTTCAACTTTAAAATGCCACCTTGGTCGCGTAGACATCTTCAGAAAAATTAACTTGAAATCTATTGTAATTTACGGCTTAGATTTTTTCATTATTTTTCCTGTCTTTAGTGTATTTGCATTAGTATTTTCATGAAGTTCTCGAATATTTGAACAAAATTTAATTTTTATTCAAAAATTTCAATAAAAAATTAGACTGAACTCAAAATAACTTGAAGTCTATTGCAATTTACGGTTTAGATTTTTTTCATTATTTATCCTGTCTTTAGTGTATTTTCATTAGTATTTTCATGAATTTCCCGAATATTTGAACAACATTTAATTTTTATTCAAAAATTTCAATAAATCAGACTAAACTCAAAATAACTTGAAATCTATTGCAATTTAAGGCTTGGATTTTTTTCATTATTTTTCCTGTCTATAGTGTATTTGCATTAGTATTTCCATGAAGTTCCCGAATATTTGAACAACATTTAATTTTTATTCAAAAATTTCAATAAATCAAACTAAACTCAAAATAACTTGAAATCTATTGCAATTTAAGGCTTGGATTTTTTTCATTATTTTTCCTGTCTATAGTGTATTTGCATTAGTATTTCCATGAAGTTCCCGAATATTTGAACAAAATTTAATTTTTATTTAAAAATTTCATTAACAAATCCGACTGAACTCAAAATAACTTGAAATCTATTGCAATTTAAGGCTTAGATTTTTTTCATTATTTTTCCTGTCTTTAGTGTATTTGCATTAGTATTTTCATGAAGTACCCGAATATTTGAACAACATTATTCAAAAATTTCAATAAAATCAGACTAAACTCAAAATAACTTGAAATCTATTGCAATTTAAGGCTTGGATTTTTTTCATTATTTTTCCTGTCTTTAGTGTATTTTGTTATTATAGTGTGTAGGCATTAGTATTTCTATGAAGTTCCCTAATATTTGAACAAAATTTAATTTTTATTCAAAAATTTCAATAAAAAATCAGACTGAACTCAAAATAACTTGAAATCTATTGCAATTTACGGGTTAGATTTTTTTCATTATTTTTCCTGTCTTTAGTGTATTTGCATTAGTATTTTCATGAAGTTCCGAATATTTGAACAAAATTTTAATTTTTTTTAAATTTTTTTTTAATTTTAAATTTAATTTTTATTCAAAAATTTCAATAAAAAATTAGACTGAACTCAAAAATAACTTGAAATCTATTGCAATTTAAGGCTTAGATTTTTTTCAATATTTTTCCTGTTTTAGTGTACTTGCATTAGTATTTTCATGAAGTTCCGAATATTTGAACAAAATTTTAATTTTTTTTAAATTTTTTTTTAATTTTAAATTTAATTTTTATTCAAAAATTTCAATAAAAAATTAGACTGAACTCAAAAATAACTTGAAATCTATTGCAATTTACGGGTTAGATTTTTTTCATTATTTTTCCTGTCTTTAGTGTATTTGCATTAGTATTTTCATGAAGTTCCGAATATTTGAACAAAATTTTAATTTTTTTTAAATTTTTTTTTAATTTTAAATTTAATTTTTATTCAAAAATTTCAATAAAAAATTAGACTGAACTCAAAAATAACTTGAAATCTATTGCAATTTAAGGCTTAGATTTTTTTCAATATTTTTCCTGTTTTAGTGTACTTGCATTAGTATTTTTATGAAGTTCCCGAATATTTGAACAAAATTCAAGTTTTATTCAAAACTTTCAATTAAAAATCAGACTGAACTCAAAATAACTTGATATCTTGCAATTTAAGGCTTAGATTTTTTTAATTATTTTTCCTGTCGTTAGTACATTTGCATTAGTATTTTCAAGAAGTTGAACAAAATTTAATTTTTATTCAAAAATTGAAAATTATCCTGGCTTTTATTTCTTATCTTGAGCGAGATTAGAATCCGAAGGGACCAAAAAATATGTCGGGAAGATGATTATTTTGGTTGACTATTAATAAACATTATAAAACACAAAAACAATTTTTTAAAAATAGTGAGCATCTATAACAAAGGCAAATTACCTACCCATAGAAATTTTTATACGCCAACTAATATATTATAGTTTAGATAAAACATAAAAAATGAAAAACGTCAACTCTGAAGTTTTTCACAGGTTCCTTTCAAGATATTAAAATGAATGGAAATTTTTAAAAATAAATTTAAAATTAAGTGTCGTAAATGAACGGGAAGAAGTGCATTATTAAACTTAAGAATTTACTTACTATTTCCATCTACGTAAATTGAAGTCCATGCAAGTTTGGCATCGGTTAATAATCTTCGGTTAAACGAAGTTAACCAAATAAAAATTAGAAAACGCAAAGGAGGCATTAGGTAGTTAATCCGCAGCCTCCCGAACTTAAAACGTTACAGGCGAATTATTTTAATCATTGCAAATACTTTCTAAATGTGTTTTGTAAAATAAAGTTCCACTATATAGTACGTTCGAACCGATTTTAATTCCATCGAAGATAAACACCTCGGCTTTAAGTGTTTACTTTAGAAGACTCGTTAGAAGTTTTAATTTTATATCCTGAAAGTAACAATAGTTTTACTTTTCAACAAAAAAAATAAATTCATTTTTAATTTTTATTTCTTATTTTTAAGAAGCATGTCTATCAAATTTAAATTTCATGCTAATTATATGTAAACATAAATAGTTTAGAATAATTTAAAAAATTATTAATGTTTAGAATTACATATTATTTCACATAAATAAATTAAATTTACTATTTTTAACGATGTTTTCAAAATGTTAGCAAAGATATTATTTTACAAAAATGTGGGACATGTGCATTTTGTGGTTATATGGAAACCGTTGATTTTATCGCTTTATCAATAAAAATAGCCTGAAAGGAAAGCTTTTCAGTTACTTATTATTTATCGGAATTTCCAAAGAGGTCTAATTTTGTTAATAGTACAAAAATCTATAATCAAAAATATTTTAACAGATAACAATTTGCATAGGCATGCATTCATCGATTATTTAATATCCAAAGGGTAAATAAAAAGCTACGAATTTTATATTAAGAGTGAAAGCATTTTCAAATCAATTTTGAACTAATTGACAATACTATCAATAGATATTAAATTTAATTATTTACACTTACATAGTTTCAAATAACTTAAATTTTAAAAAATATCAACATATAACCACTTATTATTGTAAAGCACACTTAAAATTAAAGAATAACATTCATTAATTGTAATATTATTTGTAGAAATTTTTGAAATTATAAATTGAAAATCAACGTACTTTTAAAATATTTCGTTTTTATTTGAAAGTTCAACATGCAACTGTGTAACTTAAATGAAGATTGCGTTGTAAAAGCATGAGTAACCCCATTTACAGGTCGCGAAAAACTGGCGCGGGTGAGTCAGTGACGATGGCGACGCCTGCGCTTATCCTGACCTCTCTGAAGGCGTCGGTAATCAACCCCGCTGAAAGGTGAGTTTGCCCTACCCAACAACCACTGCGAAACCCCGACAGCAATTAACAAAAGCTTCTCTAACCACTAAGTGAAGTATACAAAGTGATATCGGTTTACTTTACTAATACTTGATACTAACTATTTCATAAAATTATGTTATAATTGACTATGACATTAGAGTCGCTCCTCAATTGAAGCACGAATTACTCAATCCACGTTAAACTGATATATTACTTACAACGCTGCCCCACTACAGTGTAATCGCTATTACGAAAACAGTTTCAAAGCAAAGACACTAATATAATTTTTTTTTATTACAACATGAATTGACGTGGAGTTGATGCTACACAATTTATTAGCCTTTTCTATTTTTTTCTACTTTAATTTAAATCAATAATTCAAGAGTTAAATAACTTATAACGCTGTTAAAAATTAGATTATAGAAACAAGATACAGCAGCCTTTCAGAACTGTATTAATCTTGCATCTTATCTTCGTCCTCAAGAAATATTAATTTACTGACGGACGCGCATGAATAGATTATAAATAGTGAACTTAGTTCACAAGATCTCTTTAATCTTTAAAATGCAAGTTTCAAACGTTTTATTAAGAACTTTTTAATTTTATTAGCGTCTACTAGTAACAAAACTTATGTATTTTATTACCGCAAACGCTTATTAAACTATACAGGTTGCCTGGTACGTGTAATTTCTAAGAGTCTGAAAGAACCTCATTTATTAATGACGCTTATTAATAATTCTGACATGAAAGCATTTTCTTGCTTACTACTAATTTAAATTTAGTCAAGGATTATAAAAAATCAGTTATCCAATGTATTAATTTGCTATAAAGTGCCTCCTCGTCCTTCGTGTCATTCACAAAAGCTCCTCTGCAAGGTTCGTTCATTTATTTCCAAGCAAACAAATTTAATCCTAATATCATGATACATTAATTAATTTACTCGTAAGTATATTATTACCAATTAGTAATTAGTAATTAGTCGTAAGGAAGGGGAAAGGTAAAACTTTCTTATGACTTAGTTTTCGTGCTTCGGAAAGTAAGCAAGTTAAGGCGGTGGTCCTCCTGGGTTTATAGAATTGCCAGCATTAACATAAAAAACCAGGATACAGGCACATCTGCAGGCAAACCCAGTAAGCTATTTACCAGATGTAAAGCAATTACATGTGGCAAATATATGGTCATAGAACTCACGTGGCCAAGGAAACGACGCATATGTTGGGAAATAATAGGCCTTATGCCTAAACTAGAAGAGACCTCTCTAGAGAATAACTTCTGGGAAAGGTAGAAGTAGAAGAGTCGTAAGTGTATTTGGAACGGTTGCGATTTATAAAAACAAATAACACAACATATTGAAGTATAATAATTTTCCACCCTCAAAAAAATCCCTAAGAAAAACTTCTTCTTTTATGTTTGGTAAAATAATTCCAACTTCTCAATTTATACTTTTCGAATTGGGCGGAAAATATCTTCTTTACCCGCTAGCTCAATCGGTTCTATTTTATACCAATACTTCGTGCAACTCAATAATCCAAAACCAGAAAAACCCGCTCTTGTGGTATTTTCCAATAAATAAATTTTAAAATATTTAAATTTTTCCAGAAAGGTAAACTTAAACTGTCAATTTGTTTAACGATAAAAATGCAACGCACTTAATCTTTTTTCCAAAAATTCCGTATCTCCTTGCGACTTTAATGCCTTGAATACTAAATTTCATTGGTAATGCAAGTTTACCCAAAATCATCAATGATGTCCAATTTTCCTCAGTTTTTCCAATTATACTAAAATGAGAAAGACACTCGAACGTATTTTTCACAACTAATCAACTTTTTAATCAAAAACATAACTCAATTTCAAAACCTTTATTAGAAAAATCAAAAAGAACGACCATCCACGCTTGGACGACGTACGCAAGTCATCTTCTTCTCTGTTCGCGCTCTCTCGGCTTCCCCGAAACCGCGAAACATACATAATTCAAATTATTTAACATGAAATACAAAAAGTCAAGCAAACCACTTAAAAATTACACGACAATAAAATATATATGTAGATACTATTATGTGGTTATTTTAGACTAAATAGTTACGGGTATATGCGACAACCTCATGTATTTATTTAGATGATTTCACATGAGTTTCCCTTTAAGCGCAAATCAAGACTCCCTGTCAAATTTACTCCAGCCCTATTATAGCTCTTGCCAAAACACTGCAGCGATCTTCTTTATCGACTCCAATTCAGAAGTAAATTAGCGACGTATCCATTGTTTATCGCTTTCCATACTGATGTAAATTTACTTAGAATTTCTTGTTCTTCGTAATTGTATAACCAGAACGGTGGCGAAATTTAACATCTGCTCTGTCTCCAAACGTTGATATTATTTACTATATCTGAATAACATGTAACGAATTTTTATCACGTGTTTTTGATCAAATTATGGTGATTATCCAGTTTGTGCGCATTTTATGATCAATTACTGTGTCCTGTTCTATCATTCACCGACTTCAACAACGCCGCTGCCCAGTAAACCCTTTTGGTAATAGTAAATCTAACCTCACTTATTTTACTTAATTGTTGATTAATCTCATTTTTTTAGATTAGAACCACGGAAAAACGATTACCCGCACTTCTATTAGTTTAAAATCATCAACAGAAGAAATAATTAAACAACAACGTAAAGCCTAATCTAAACATAAAGAAATTTTATTCATAACTCATAATTATCGCAGTAATTTCCCCAAGTAAACGAATGAGTCATAATAAGCAAAGATATTATGTTACATAGGAAGCAAATTAGAACGGAAACGAAGTTTAAAAAAATAAAATAAACTCAAGTGAACTTGTGTGAACAAGGAAAATAGCTAAAAAAAAAAGGTCAGTTAAACCACATACTAACCCTAGTAATTATTAAAGTAAGGAAGTTCAAGTTTGAATTGAACACAAGCTGTACCAACAGTGAAGCTAAAAATAGCCACGAAGATACTAGGTGCCACTTTGATAATTACAGGGTAAGAAGTATTAAATTGAAAACCAGCAGTCTGGCGTAAATCAAATACGGATAGACTAGAGAGCGAGACACCGCCGTTCTAATCCTGATTGCGTTGGATATGTGCTGTGATCTAAAATGTCCAAAATCGATCTGTGGACTATGGGGAAGGCAATGGGAAACCACCCCATTAACATTTCCCCAGTAAAGTCTTCTTGGCTTAGCCAGGAGGATCGCTAACATCCGAAATCGGATAGGCACCTGAAGAAGAAGAAGAAGTATTAAATAAAATGTATTTCGGTGATATTTGGCCAAACGGGGGGTCTGCGACCTCAATTGAAATGGTCATCTCGCGAGCATCTGTGAGACGAAGAGAATGAGCAACAGTCACATAAAGGCATTATAATAAAACATATAATTTAACAGTTTAATACAAATCTAGAAAAGTAAAGCCTTTATGTAATGATTTGTCCTTTGAAAAAGGTTGTCATCAAGGACATGCGTTCATTCCAACGAACAACATGGTTCCAAGAAACTAAGGATGACGAGGTGTGAAAGAACGTAAATACTAGGAGATCGCGGTCGTTAGGTGACAAAATGAAAAGATAAACAAAGAGTTCAATTTTAGTCCTCGAAACGAACAGGTTGTAAAACAAAAAAGAGAGCCAAAAGAACAAAATAGGTTACTTTGTGCGTTTTGATCCTTCGAGGAAGAAGGAGATAAGCAAGCAGTTATTTTGGTCTTTCCGAAGTGAAGGTGTGACAATGAATCTCGGAGATCCATTTTTGGATCTGGAAAAAATGAAATAAACCACCTAATCTATTTGGGTGTCACAGGTTTTTTAATTTTAGACATTCATTTGTGTATTATAGTTTTGTGGGTAATTTTAATTATTGGGAGATATTGTTAAGTAAATTATTGAGCTA
Source organism: Rhagonycha lutea (assembly GCA_958510855.1). Taxonomy (NCBI): domain Eukaryota; kingdom Metazoa; phylum Arthropoda; class Insecta; order Coleoptera; family Cantharidae; genus Rhagonycha; species Rhagonycha lutea. The sequence goes on from OY294042.1 coordinate 19,340,133, forward strand.
AATAAATTTTTAAATCTTATCTGGTCACGTGTCGTTATCCAAAAACTTTGTTTGCATTGGATCAGAAGCCCAAATCTTGGTGGTCCTTCTTGAGGTTGTTTTCTAGCGTAGAGACGCTATTCTGGTTGTGCTTGCAGAAAATATAAGCGGAAGTCAAAAAAAATGTGTTTAAAATCGGTAAGTATGCGGATGGTGTCGTTAGAGGCATAACATCGCAGTATTTTCGTTATTATTTTTATTCCTGGTTTCGTAAATATTTGTTATTTAAAGAACACCAGCTTTAATGAGTAATTTGTTATCAAGCGTTAACCTCTAACTATCCTCATAAGGGACATAGGGGTTGATTGCGACAAAATAAAAAGACAAGTATGTATATGAAGGGGGATGTAAATAAACTAAAAATTAAAAATCAATTTAGCCTGCAATTTAAGCTAAAACTAAAATCTGTAATGAAAATGGCTTACAAAACTAATCTACATTTAAAATTCAATTTCTTATGATGAACTTAAAATTGTGGCTTAAGCTTGTGTGTTTTTACCCATATAAAGTTTTCAAAGTTGTTGGGAATACAGCACAAAAATTTCACAGTATTCCAACTATAATTGGGAAATACCCACCTCAAGCACCATAAAAAAATAAGCTTGAAAGGAAATTCGATTTCCAAGTATTTACCAATTTAAGGTTGCTGATGTGGTATCAAGAAGCCTAAAAAACGTTGTTGCTAAACAACAAATTCGTAAATAAATTTTGTTGATTATTATCATATCCAACATACAACCTCACTATAAAACAGCACCCAAGTAAACAATTGCTACTCTCATATAAATTCCTACCGGATAAAAGTGATGTTGATTTCAATATAACCAACTTCCTGTACTAACGGAGTTATTTGCTGTAATCGGGATGGTGTAAAACTAGCAAACAGATTTCTACTTCGGCTTTAAATTCAGTCAGCCAACAAAGTTGACAAAAAAAATGACGAAATACTAATTGAAATCGAAATTTAATAGTCTAGTGCGATGAACTTAAATTAATTATGTAAAAAGTGATAATTGAATTTTATTAATCAAAACTGAAAGATACTAAATCAATATCTATTAATTATTGAAACTAGTAGGTATACGGAATTTTCTAACACTTTGGAATTTTAATATACAGGACTAAACGTAGGTACTAAATAAATTAGCATTATGATAAATTACTCCAAATTAATGTTAAATCCATGTAATTATATAGGGTTGATCAGTACCCTGAGTTTACTTTGTAAAAGTAGTGAAACAAAAACTACCCTCTGAAACGCAACCCCTAATGAAAAGGGTTAACCCAAACAGAGACCCGAGATGACCTCTCCAGTTTGTTTGCCACGATGTTAATAGACCAGCTCCTTATTTGTGCGATGGCGAAGTTCATGAATTCTGAAAAAAATACCGATAGCTTGTGGAAACTCAAGAAAACGAAAATAGTAAACAAATGCTTTAATTGACACACAGAACTTGAGAGAAGCTATCACAGTTCTAATAATTGCAATGAGTATTCACAGTTCCAATAATTGCAATGAGTATAGCTGTGCAAACATATACACAGTTGCCAATGATGTTAACAATCAAAAATTGCATCCAACTGAAATTAAACAAGCATACCAATCAATAAACAATAACCTCTAACGGTTACTCAAACTGAAATACAAGAGCCTGAATATCACGTCGGTTCATACGAATTGGAAAAGATAAAATTTGCTTACTCTAGCACTTTATGTAAGTTTACAATATCATGGTGACAGGGGTTCGTCTCTAATCGCTGTCCAACGTGCGGCTTAAAAGATAAAAATTGTTGTGAGAGTTGTGACTCAAACTCTCATCATACCTCGTGGGGGAGTGGAGACTGCAACAAGAGAGGTAAGTCCCTTTTTGATTACCTTATTGGTACAAACTTAGTAATTCTTAATCGGAGTGACACACCAACCTGGTATGTGTCGCCAGAATGCCATTCCGTGATTGATATCACCTTGGCGTCGGTAAGTGTTTCAACAAAAATCTTTGACTGGCATTGTGTCAAAAGAGCTGACTATGTCGGATCATAGATGGATTTGCTTTAAAATTAAAGCCGTGAAAGTCGAGCCTAGACAGGTAAGGAATCCGAGGAAGCTGGATAGGCATGTCTTTTTGGATGTACTATCTAGCGCTTTGGAGGCCGACATGCCAAAGGCAATCACAAAGAAAGATCGACTAGAAAACACTGATGAGATTGAAATATGCACTAACGTATTACAAAACTCACTCACTAAGGCATTTGAGGCTTCCTGTCCGCTAACAGCGGTTGATTCTGGCAGACGAGCAACACCTTGGTGGTGCAAGGAGCTGGATCGGCTGAGGAAGGCGGTCACGAGGCTCTGTAACAAGGCGAAGAAATCCAAAAGTGGCTCTGACTGGGAGGAGTTTAAAAACCTTCGGCTGGAATACAAGAGGATGATTCGCCAAAAACAGCGTGAGTCTTGGAGGGACTTCTGCAGCGCCATTGCGTCCACTACGGAGGCGGCTAAGCTGAAGAAGATAATTTCCAAAGACCCAAGTCAACAGCTTGGCACGATCCGTCGAGTTGACGGCTCCTTTACGGAGAGCCTCAAGGAGAGACTGCCGAGGTACTGTTACAAACACACTTTCCTGGTAGCATAACTGTCTTAGAATATCAGTGGACTGAGCTTAGCGCTCGGACACCGACTGAGGCGGACTAGGAAGGTGTTAATTTAACTGTGAACCCTAACAAGACGGAATGGGCAATCAGATCCTTCAGTCCCTTTAAATCACCGGGGCTGGATGGAGTGTATCCGGCCCTACTCCAATGGGGCATGGAACTCTTACTCAGTCCCTTGGTGAAGGTGTACAAGGCGTGCATTGCGCATGGCTATACACCAAGGGAATGGCGCAAGGTTAAGGTAATCTTCATACCCAAGCCAGGGCGTAGTGACTACTCTCTGGCTAAATCATATAGACCAATTATTAGTCTTACATCCTTCTTTCTGAAGGCACTGGAAAGACTATGCGATAGAGAAATTCGGGATTGAGTGTTGGTGCATAGCCCACTACACCCGAATCAACATGCATACACTACGGGGAGATCTACTGAGTCTGCACTACACAAGGTGGTCGAGCGTATCGAGGGATCGTTACAATCTCAGGAATGTAAACTGGGAGCGTTTATTGATATTGAGGGAGCGTTTGACAATGCTACCTGAAAGCATCTGCACCGCCCTACATGAACACAATGTGCCTAACACCATCATCAGATGGATCAGATCTATGCTGAATTGTAGGGCTGTTGAGATAAGTGTGGGAGATGCGAATATTAGAGGGGCGGTTAATTAGGGCTGTCCGCAGGGAGGCGTACTCTCGCCGTTGCTGTGGAATTTTGTGGTGCATAGCCTCCTACAGCAACTCAATGATAACGGTTACTACACTGTCGGATAAGCAGATGATATAACCATACTGCTTAGGGGGAAATTTGAAGATGTCCTGTGTGAATTAATTGCTTTAAGAATCCTTGAGGTATGGTGTTTAGAGCAGTCTCTTTCGGTTAATCCAACCAAGACTGAGCTTGTACGATTCACCAAAAAAATAAAGCTGAGGAACATGAGAATGCCTCGTTTAAAGGGAACCCCTCTTAAATTGGCTTCAGAGGTCAAGTATCTGGGAATTACACTCGACTCGAAGCTAAACTGGGGCAAACACATCAGCACTAAAGCGACGAAAGCAAGCATGGCCTACTGGCAGTGTCGCAGGGCATTGGGAAGATCATGGGATTTTTCCCCAAAGATTGCCCTCTGGCTGTACACTGCCGTAATAAGGCCTATGCTCTGCTATGGCGCACTCGTCTGGTGGCCCAGAACCAGACTGACTACGATGGTGTCCTCTCTTGATCGGCTGCAAAGATCAGTCTGCGTAGCAGTGACGGGAGTGATGCGAACAACACCTACCGCTGAACTGGAGGTTCTCATCTGCCTTCCTCCCTTAGATCTCTTTGTGGAGGAGCAGGCGTTGAGAGCCGCCCTAAGAATGCGGGCATGGGGTTTCTGGACCCATAGGTGGGGAGCCAAGGGGCATACACGGATTCTGGAGGACTATTCTAAAAGGTTGCCTCTTCTGAGTCTTGATGCTGACAGGATCCCCCCCCCAAATATGTGTTTAAGAGGAATTTTACAATTCTGTTAGACACAAAAGGATCTAACCGGGCTGACATATGGCTGTACACGGACGGCTCCAAAAATAAGACTGGCTCGGGTGCGGAGATATTCTCCTCGGAACTGCAGCTAGATATGAAAATATCGTTGGGGAAGTACGCCTCTGCTTTCCAGACGGAACTCATTGGAGTGCTCCGCTGCGCAGAATTAGTCCAAGAAAGAAATGTCCGGGGCAAAACAATTCAAATAATCACTGATAGTAGGGCGACCCTTGCGGCACTAAATCGCTGCAAGATCATCTCTGGTCTTGTGCTACATCAATGCATCGAGACACTAAACGTGATATCAATTCATAATGTCGTAACTCTCAGTTGGGTTAAAGGGCACGAAGGGAATGAGGGCAACGAGAGGGCTGATGAGCTGGCGAGGCTGGGTTCGGGAAATGCACCATGCGGTCCGGAACCTTTTCTCACACTGGCTGTTAAAACCCTTGATGCTATCATAAAAGGGGAAACCCGCAGACTGCATGCGGAAAGATGGGTGAATGTCGCTGGATGCCGTCAGGCTAAGGCGGCAATTAACGCACCGTCTGACAAACATGCAAGATACTATCTGAAGCTCTCTAGGGACAGCCTACGAATTATCGTGGGATGTCTTACGGGGCACTGTAAGCTAAACACGCATTTACACACAATGGGACTGGTTGACAGCCCACTGTGTCGGGGATGTGAAGAAGAAGATGAAACAGTGGAGCATGTGCTTTGCGACTGCCCAGTGTTAGCATCGAAAAGAGGATCCATGTTGGGTAGCTTCTGGCCTAGCATGGCCAGTATTAGTAGCACACCGCCTTCAAAAATACTCGAGTTCGTCTTGAGTTTGGGATGGCTTGAGGAATAGAAGGATGGTGGCTGCTGACACCGGAGGTAGCATAATGGGACCGGTTTTGTGGCCTGAGTGCATGTAAACCTTGGTTTGCCCTCCACACTCAATCCAGAATCCAGATAAAAATCTGTAACTTAAGAAAACACTGGTTCAACTTTCGCGAACACAGAACACTGGAACGAATAGACCGTGAGAAACCTGATGCTGGAGATATTAGCAAGACTGGACCATCCAAATAACGCAGGAATTCGAACGAAACAAAACAACAACAATAACCGTAGGAATCTAAAATGGTTGCACAACTTGTCCGCAAAAAACTGCGTAGTAGATTGCGCATTGAAGAGCCTCTCCTAATTCCGGATATATATGAGCCAAAACCACCGAACGACAGTTGTACCGTTGTTTCACACGATAAGGCACAAAAAATAACGGCCCTGGACCAAAAAAATACTTGTCCACGCACTACAGGCACTTAACAATATAGATCTCGCGGATTATTTTCCCTGTGTGTAGCTCGCTAAGCCACGATGGTTATTGGGTACCGCGTCATTTTCTACGAGATATAAAGAGCACGAAGAACCCGATACGCTTTTTTCTCGAAAATGGCTGAAATATGCACCTTACTACTTTCACAAAGTAAAGTCGGGGTACTGGTGTTTAATTATTATTAATATCAAAAAGATCTGTTTCCCGAATGTCTCGCCTTCGCTTGACCGACGGCGATGAAATGAAACTTTAACCTTGCGTACAAAATTATGAAATGACATGTTTTAGCAGTTTGAAGAAAAAATATATGTTTATTATAAATATAAAATACATAATAATAAAAGCATATAATTTAATAAAAAAAACTATAATTAAGAATTATAAAAAATATTGTTTTAAAATTATTAGTGACAACAACAAAAATTTATTGCTAATACCGTGATTTAAAAAAATATTTATCAATATGAATTATTTAAAAATTTCGATATCGCATACAATTGAAAAATACGTGCACATCAAGTGATTTATCAAATAATAAAATAACGACGAATAACGATACAATTGTTTATGTCCGAAAGCATTTTTGATTAATGTGAGGTAAACGTAAAATTAAGTGTACTGAAAAATTTCCATATGAATAAAAAATAAACAAAGCGATAATTAAAGTCTTGATTAAAAAAATACTCCTTTACTTGCTATATCTCGGAACAAAAATAATTTAAAATTTTCATGTGTGTTGAATTTTTAATTTATTTAATTATAACGAATTTTAATTCAAAAAGACATTTTTAATAAAGTTAGCGTGTAAAAATCAACGAACAAATTAGCAAAACACCAATTTTGTTAACTCTTCCAAATGCGGACTGACAAAGGAGGATTTAATGTAGGTACAGTAGTACATGTGCCTATAGCAAAAGTAACAAATAATGAAATAAAGGATGAGTTTAACCACCCACATAAAATATTTTCTGATATACGCGGAATATGTAGGGGTTTTCCACACGCTACCTGAAAATCGCTTATCTGAAAAAATTAATGATAATATGCTGGTTTTAATCTTTTTTTGTATTACATTTAGACTTTGTTCCGTAATTAAAAAAAATTATTTATTGCTTATCTACATTTATTTCCACTTGGAAAGCTTTAAGTTTCTGTTGAACTATTATAATCAAAGCGATGCTATACTTATCAATACTTAGTTTTTGCTCGTAATTTATGCCTTTATCCTTTAATCATCATCTCTCATTACGTAAGAATGAAAAGCAAAATTTAGCTTTTCCGCAAAATATTAATCAATTGAGCTCCAAACTGTGGCATGTAGCCACAGTAATATACTGGAGATACATGTAGTCATTAAGTCGCCCTAACAGAGCTCGAGCTAGTCAGTCCTATCATATTACACTCACGTAAACCTAGGGTTAGCCGACCTAACGGTATAGATCGATCTAAGTTAAACCGAGCTTCAAATGTGAGCTGGGAGGTTGAGTCGATATTAAAATTGAATGTAAATAGATGCCTTAGCTCGAACTAAGGGCAGTCCGACCTGGGTTCAACCAATCAAGTTAACTGATTGGTTGTAAACCCTGATTTCAGTTCGAACTAACAATATGCATGTGAATACCAAACATAATTTAAATTTTTATATTATGGATTATGTATAACAGAAAAACTGAATATTATATTTAAATTATCTTTTAATATCACAGAATCGAAAGTATATATTGCGATGTTAAGGTCTTTCACCATTATCACTGCATACTTACAGTTGATATCACTAATTGATACCGTTCGCTTATTCTCTTTTTCTCTTTTTCCATCTCCGATCACACAAAGAAGAAACACCAAGAGTGTGTCTTCCTGATCCAATGTAAAAATAATTTCCGCTTTGATATACGACGGGAAGTGATTGGATAACAATATTAATTTTATAATTAAATAATTCTGTCAATACAGAAGTTTTTAAATAGAATTTTGGCCGCTTAACCGGTAATGCGTTACACAAACTCTTCCCAAATAATCGTTCAACACAGAAATATAAAGCTAAAAACACACCAATAAATAAATAACAACAAGGAATTTACCGTGGTATTATACGGATTCGGTCAAATCTTCTTCCGTTAACGCTTGTTCACACTCACAGCTCCAATCTGCTTCTCCAACACCTTCCATTTTAATTTTGGTTCCAAATTTTCCTTCTCTTACCACTAACGCCGCCCCACTTTCACACGGCCAATATATTTTTTTCTTCCACGCCGGAAAGATCAAATTTCCTTTGATCACCAACTTAATCTTGGTTTCTCAAGTCTTGTCACTCACATCTTGTCATTCTTTGATTTCTTGAAGCATGCTATTCGTTGCAATGAAAGCATGTCCTCGATGACGAACCAATTTAAAAAGGGTATAAATATTTTATGTTAGTACCATTTTTAAACTGTTTAAATTTACTGTTTAATATTGCCTTTTCAATATTGAACAATAAAGATTGCTTTTTTATATTATATTGTAATATTTAGGTTAATTTTCAACCTGTAATCGGTTTTACTTTATAAACAAAGTCATGGTTTCCAATTCAATTTAAATTGTTATATTTGCTTGCTAAAATACTTGTATATGTACTTTAAAGTATTTTCATACTTCCTTCAAGTATTTTTATCTTTATTTTTAATTGGCTAATTAATTGTTGTGCTTTATACTTCAGCAATTTGAAATCACTAATTAAAACTAATTTGCATTTTTAATACAAAGAAACCTTTTATAAGTATACAAAAAATATAATAATTTAATAAGTGTAGGGTATAGTGCTCTAAGACTGCGCACTTAAGGTTGTAACAAATTTTTGCTTTGTTATATTGTTCTCCTTTTCATATCGTTTCACAATATCCCTGAGTACGGCCCATTGCCTTGTATGCATTTTCAAATGCATTTTGCATTGACCTTGCAATTTTGGAACGCAATGTGGCTTGCTGTCGGACGCGGTTGAGCCGTATCAGTTGGGTTTGAGATATTGAATGTGTACGTTCGACCTTCGTGTGCGGAGTTTTAAAGTGCCTTTTAGTGCCGAATTACTGGTGCTTTATCCATTATTTTAAATTGGCCAGCTCCTGTTTCTATTGAGCATTACTTTAAGCCATTCGCTGTTGCGTTACAGTTTTTTCTACTGTGGAAGTATACCACCTGTGGATTTTACAAAATTCACCATTATCAGCATATTGCACGATTTCTCCCCGCACGCAAGGTTTTGCGCAAGCCAGTTCTTGTTTGTCTTTTTGACAAGTATCGAGTTGTGATGTTTGTTTTGGTCTCCTTACAACATCAAACCGATCGATTGACATCCTGGATTCTCCAACTGTAACGAAGTTTCGTTCGATCAGCATTTCACCTGCTCTCAATACACCATCAAAAACATAGCAGTGGCTTGCTGTTGCTGGTTGTTGAATATAGAACAGAAATTCTGAGTTCAAATGTTCTGAGTTCAACTCTCCAAAGAGTTCCACATATTATATATAAATTGAATAAGATGTCCTTGTCACCTTATGTGAAATCCGGGTTAGATAATGCTGATTTAACGAATCTTTTAGGTTCACTGATTAGTCAGGTTAATTCTAATAAGGAATATGTAGGGGTGCATAAATGGCATTTGACTTTTGACGGGTCTGGTGGTTTTCAACAGGTGTTCGACTTTTTAAATCGATCCCGTGAATTATCATTGTGCAGAGGCGTTAGCGAAGATGAACTTTTTCATAAAGCGGCCGAATTTTTTTCTGGAGATGCTTTAGTATGGTATCGGAGTTTGGGTACACATATAACATCTTGGACTCAATTAGTTGAAGAGTTAAAAATTCGCTTTTTATCTCTAGACTTCAACAGAGAGTACGTGGACCAAATTCGAACGTATTTTCAGCAACCTCAGGAATCGGTACGCACGTACATCGAGGCAATGTTTGCCAGATTCTCGCATGTTTGTCCTATACCTGACGTGGAAGAACAGCTGTGGGTAATTCGTAAAAATTTATTACCAAATATTTCACTGGCTATGGGAAACGCTCCTATTCATACCAGGGTGGATTTTATTACGTCAGCCCAAGCAGCTGAAAGATTAATTAAGTGGACTACCACACCTGAACCAACCACCTCGGTTCTTATTGCGGATCCCACAGTTGTTGAACCTACTAGGAAGATCCTTAAGACTCCTCGGTCATCGAAGCGGACATTTTGTTGGAATTGCTCCGAGCCCGGACATTCTTTTCACACCTGTAGTAAGCCTTTGGGTTTTTTCTGTTTTATTTGCGGTCAAGCAGGTTTTACCACTCAAACATGCACGGAAAATCACTCAAGACATCGCAGAGCCAAGCGGCGTCGCGGCGCGTCGCTGAGAAAGGCTATTCAAGCCGATCTTTTGTTGTGGAAGAGTTGGTTGACCCGAGTTAACGCTTTCTGCGGATCTGCTCCACCATCCAACAATTCCACATTGTTTTCTCACCCAAGGTCAGATCAACGACCATACGTCAACCTGTCTGTGCGCGGCGTGCAACTCACAGCACTTCTAGATTCGGGAGCTAATATTTCGGTATTAGGCACCGCCGGTCATTTTTTAATAAATCAACTCGATATTAAGTATACCAGTGGCAGCTCGTGTGTCTTGCGATCTGCTGACGGGACCTCGCAGGACGTCATAGGAACCGTGCTGTTGCCTATAAATATTTGTGGGGTAGTCCGGTCGTTAGATGTATTAGTTTGCCGAAGCATTACTACCGCTTTAACACTGGGAATTGATTTTTGCAAACTGTTTGGGATCAAAGCAGATTTTGGTAGCGATAATTTTTTCGTCGAAAAAATTCATTCTTTGGAATGCATCCGGTCGGCTTTGGATCTTACTATCGAACAACAAGTTGCACTCGCTGCACTTAGGGAAAATTTTGAAATTTTGTCAAAAGATGGGTTGACGAAAACTCATAAGGTTGCTCATGACATCAACACTGGGGATGCAGCACCCATTAAGCAAAGGTTTTATCCTCTTTCGCCAGCAATGCGCGTCATTGCTCATGAAGAGCTGGACGAGATGCTTAAAAACAACATCGTGCGCCCTTCCAACTCCCCGTGGTCGTCTCCGATGTTGCTGGTTAAGAAGTCTAGCGGTTCCTATCGATTGTGTTTCGATGGACGCAAGCTTAACCAGGTGACTCGGAAGGATGCTTATCCATTACCGCGATTGGACGATATCTTGTCTCGTTTGCAAGATGCGCGCTTCTTGTCTTCCATTGACTTGAAGAAAGCCTTTTGGCAGATACCGCTCACACCGTCATCTTGTGAGAAAACAGCGTTTACGGTACCGGGTCGTGGCTTGTTCGAGTATGTTGTCTGCCCCATGGGTATTTCCAATGCTCCTATGACATTACAGCGCTTGATGGATAATATTTTTGGACCCCTTCTGGGCGAAAAAATTTTTGTCTATTTAGATGACATAATTGTCATCTCGAACACCTTCGCTGAGCATTTGGAACTGCTCGAACAGGTACGTGCGCGTCTGCTGGAAGCGAACCTGACCATAAATTTAGAAAAGTGTGAGTTCTGTCGCTCGAGTTTGACCTTTTTGGGTCACATCGTCGACAAGACTGGACTGCACACTGACCCTGCTAAGGTTGAGGCCATCACAAAGCTTGCTAAGCCTACAACTACCACCGGTGTTAAGAGTTTTATGGGTATGATTGGTTGGTATCGTCGCTTTATACCAAATTTTTCGTCACTCTCAGCCCCTATAACAGAGTTGTTAAAAGGACGTGGGAAGGGAAAAGCAATCACTTGGACTCCGGAAGCCATTGAGTCTTTTGAGAGCTTGAAAAAGCTATTAGTTTCAGCGCCTATTTTAGCAAGTCCAGATTTCACCAAGAAATTTTACATACAGTGTGATGCCTCTAATTATGGTCTTGGTTGTTTATTGAGTCAGGGGGAGGGCGATGAAGAGCGCGCTATTGCATACGCTTCGAGAACATTGAATCGAGCTGAACGAAATTATTCGGTCACTGAGCGTGAGTGTTTAGCTGTGATTTTCGGGATCGAGAAGTTTCGTCCTTACGTCGAAGGTACGAACTTTACGGTAGTTACGGATCACTATTCGTTATTGTGGTTGCTATCGATGCGATCTCCGGTTAATCGCTTAGCTCGGTGGAGTGTGAGACTATCTCAGCACTCATTTAACATCCAACACCGAAAAGGGAAACTGAATGTAGTACCAGACGCTTTGTCTCGAGCTCCATTAGAGATTTCATCTCTGGACCTGTCTGAGGAGGACCTCGATGCATGGTATCGGCGTATGTTGACGAAGGTCGGTGACGCTCCTGCTAGTTATCCTGACTGGCGCATTGAGTCCGGATTTTTATACAAACTCGTCCCGAATCGTCATGATCTGACTTCCAATCTTGTAGAATGGAAGCAAGTTGTTCCAAAGTCACGTCGAAAGGACATCCTTCAGCGTTGTCACGACGATCCGACTTCAGCTCATTTAGGAACTTTTAAGACCTTCAGTAAGATCAACGAGTTGTACTATTGGCCCAGGATGCGTGCCGACGTCGGTCGATATGTGCGTCGATGCACCGTGTGTTTGTCTTCCAAAGCTTGTCAGGGTGGAAGGTATGGGTTGATGGGTAAAGAGAAGAAGGTACGGTTCCCCTTCCAGTGCATTTCAGTGGATTTAATGGGTCCTTTTCCGCGCTCGTCTCAGGGAAATACGATGCTACTTGTAGTTTGCGATTGGTTTTCGAAGTTCGTGCTGGTACAACCACTGCGTAAAGCCACTTCCAAAAAGATTTGTGAGTTTCTAGAAAATCAAGTTTTCCTGCTATTTGGGGTTCCCCAGATATGCATGGTTGATAACGGGCCGCAATTTATCAGTCACGAGTTTCGAAAACTCATGAGCGATTACAAGGTGGAGCATCTATGGTATACACCAGCTTATACGCCTCAGGTGAATTTCGTAGAGCGAGTTAACAGGGTAGTGGGTACAGCCATCCGTTCTTACATCAAGAAGGATCACAGAACATGGGATGTAGAGATCTTTAAGATCGCTCATGCGCTGCGTTCGGCTACGCACGAGGTAACCGGGTTTACACCCTCTCTTTTGAACCTTGGACGTACTGTTCCCGCGAGGGGAGACTATTACGGTCGCGTTTTGGATTTGAAGGAGGAGGATTTAACTTTAGGAAGCCGCGAGCGGGTCGCTGGGGAAATGAATCGGTTAGACGAGCTATTTAAGGACGTGACTCATCGTTTGGGTGAAGCCTACCAGCGCAATGCTTCACATTATAACCTACGCAAACGCACCATTCGCTTTCGAGTGGGTGATGTCGTTTGGCGTCGGAATTTTGCCTTGTCCAACGCTGGCAAAAACTTTATGAGTAAGCTTGCACCGAAGTTCCTTAAATGCAAGGTCCGCGAGGTCACCGGTCCATTGACCTATCGCCTCGCTAATGAGCGAGGCAGAGACGTGGGCGTATTCCATGTTAAGGATTTAAAACAACATCCCCATGATGACATAGGAGAACAGCCTTAGAGTGAGAAAACATTACATGGGTGGTAGGATGGGTAATGTTGTCACTGCTGGTCCGCAAACAACTAAGATCAGACATTAAATTCAGGCTTTTATCTGCGCGCCTGGATCTCTCTATTAAGTCGAACACCTGACTTACACTTCCCTGTTTAGTACAATGAACGCACCTCGGAGGCGGGCTGCGCGAGTTTTTAAAGCCTACCACACTGACCTAGGTCAACTTTTTTTACGATTTGGAACAGTTCCATCGTAAGTTCTAGATTGTGCCATCAGAGATTTTTCTCTCAACTTTTAATAGTCATTGTTAGATAACTGTAGAGGGATTAGTAAGTCATTTTTGACAAATAAGTAATTTTTTAGTTTTGATAATTATTCCGAGTTTCGAGGACACTTGATTGCCTCGACCGGAAACCTGATTTATGCTGGGTGAGTGCTGTTTTGTTCGCAAACACTTTGCCTTCAGCAGTGAGATAGGTCCTAGGTGGTCTATCCCGTTGATCCCGGTTGTGTGATCACGGAATTTTTTTTTGTAGCAGTTTTGCATTTTAGATGCAATTTGCATTACCATTCATTCTCATGGGTCCTATGGGGTGCCGTGACTGCGCTGCAGGCTCCGTGCTGACGTCCGCACTGGAGTACTTAGTATATTTAATATACGTTTTTTTGACATTTTAAAGCGACTTTGCTTTGTCACCTTGGCTTCTCGCTTTATGCGGAAAAAGTAGGGTAACGTTTCGTTATCCTAGGGGAATCGCCACCTTATTTCATTTTTTTATGATTAACTTTTATTTGATTTTAGAATCAAACCTTTTTATTTTATCCTACAGTTTATCGAGCTTTAATTACGTATTCCTTAAGTTAGTAGTTTATCGAACAATGCTTGTGTTCCACACGACCTCAGTACCTTTAGGTATCACTGTGGACTTCCATCACGTCCATTTCACTGTTACGTCGATCACGTCCGACTCACGTCACGTTCACGCTTGACATTTTTTTTATTTTCAACATCTTTAGTTTTCCATCTTCATCGGCGTGAGATGATTTGAGGAGGGGGCTGTGTAACAAATTTTTGCTTTGTTATATTGTTCTCCTTTTCATATCGTTTCACAATATCCCTGAGTACGGCCCATTGCCTTGTATGCATTTTCAAATGCATTTTGCATTGACCTTGCAATTTTGGAACGCAATGTGGCTTGCTGTCGGACGCGGTTGAGCCGTATCAGTTGGGTTTGAGATATTGAATGTGTACGTTCGACCTTCGTGTGCGGAGTTTTAAAGTGCCTTTTAGTGCCGAATTACTGGTGCTTTATCCATTATTTTAAATTGGCCAGCTCCTGTTTCTATTGAGCATTACTTTAAGCCATTCGCTGTTGCGTTACAGTTTTTTCTACTGTGGAAGTATACCACCTGTGGATTTTACAAAATTCACCATTATCAGCATATTGCACGATTTCTCCCCGCACGCAAGGTTTTGCGCAAGCCAGTTCTTGTTTGTCTTTTTGACAAGTATCGAGTTGTGATGTTTGTTTTGGTCTCCTTACAACATCAAACCGATCGATTGACATCCTGGATTCTCCAACTGTAACGAAGTTTCGTTCGATCAGCATTTCACCTGCTCTCAATACACCATCACCTAATCCAAGCCGTGTTTATCTGTGCGCGTAGTTCTATCAAGTGCTACTGTTTAGATAGTTCAACAAGATCCAGCTTCACCTGAATAGCACCCGTTGGTCTCGATTGGAAGTGCCTGTCATCTTTGATATTGTAAGCTTAGCGAGATATCGAGGTAAGCATTTTTATTTTTCCATATCGAAAGCATCAACGTGTGTGTGCTTTGTTTTCATATTGTACAACCTTAGTGTTGTTATCTTGTTTGGTATTTGTTTATATTAAGACGGAGCTCTTTGTGAATGAACCGCTCATTATTTCATTTGCTACTGTGCAGTTTTACCACAGTAATTTATACATTGCAATTGTTTGGAACTGTAAGAGCATCTCAGATTCTGTTATCATTGAATTAAAGCACATTTACCATCATAGGTGTTTTATTGTTTTTTCACCCTTAGCTACCTATTATTTACAGAACCCCGATCCAGCCACCGCCCAAATAAAGAGCTGGTCTAAATTTCCATCGTGGCAAAACAAACTGGAGAGTTTCTCTTCGGATTGTTGCAGACTCTGGCTTTTGGTGTACCAACCCTCTCATTAGGGGTTGCAATCCAGAGGGCAGTTTTTGTTTCAAGGTTTGACCCGTTATATTAAAAAAACTAAAGCAATTAAAAGCTCAGAAATTTTTATTAAAACTTATTGGTCTTTCAACAACATTATTACAAACTTAATTAGTAATTATTACATATACTTTATTAATAAAACAAAAAAATCAGAAAAAGTCATTTGTCTGTAAGACAGGTCTGTAAGACAGGTCTGGAAGACTGCGCATACAGTTTACAAATCTTCAGTAATTGGCATTTACTTTGTTCTGTGCATCCTGGACAACCCAACTACTCTTTGCTTCCAATAGGTTGTTTGTATTTTTCTTTGGACTTTTTTTGGATTTCTTTTTGAAGTATCTGACAAGCGCTTCGACTTCTTCCTCGCTTCTTCTATCAATTCTAATTTGTAGGGAGAACTAGTTATAATATCGGATTTCTTACCCTTCCGGTTTATTAATCTTGCAAAGGTACATTTAATAATGGCGAAATAATTGTTAAGGCAATTTGAGTTAATTTTTGGGAATTGGTTCAATCAGTAGATGTTCCCGGTATGTTGGAAATATCCAAACTAATGTTTGCAGTCGGCAATTTGATTGTAGCAGTAGGCGGTTCCATAGAACCATCAGTTGATTCCAGGTCTGCAATGGATTATTGAAATGTGCCGTGAATTGCAGTTTCAGAGATTTCCCTCTCCGTCACACAACTAGCCATAAAATCAACCTCACTTTATAGTACGGGAGGCAGCGTAGTATTTTGGTTAGTCATTTGATCAGACACAATTTTTGTGTTAAATGATAGTTTGAATATAGCTATTAATCAAACCCTGCGTCAGCTGTTTGCATCTTGTCGCAATTGGCTACGCCGAAATTGCAAACATGTCGAAAAACAAAAAAAATAAACTTATTTGATCAGGCTTGAAAATTTGTAAATCTTTAGTTTAAATAATATTAAACATAAAAATAATCGTCAGCTGCACTGAACATGATGCCTTATACGTCAGCTACCCCTATATGGAGGGTTCAGAAGCCAATCAGTGTAAGTCAAATTTTTATTAAACATGACTTACCTATTGATACCTATCAAAAACTTTTGTGATTTTAATTCAATTTCAATTAAAGTTACTGTGTTTAAGTATTTGTTTCCAATAAAAAGTTTGTATATTAAACCGATATAAGAAGTAGTTTTTTTCATGTGCAACAATTTGAAAATATCCAATTATCTCATTTAACTTAGTTAATGACTTACACTGATTGGCTTCAGAACCCTCCATATATGAACCCGAAATAAAAGTGGTGGTGAAAAATGATTTGATCCCTTACCAAATTTTTTCAGCGTGTTTATTATGTTATTGAAATGATAAAAACAATAATCAGCTGAGCTTCCAATAATGGAAAGACCGTCAGCTTAGTCCAGTCAAATAAGCATTTAACCTTGGAATGAAAGATAATAAGCTAAAAATTTGCACAAGTCTTTGTTTGGACATTATAAATGTTGGTCCAAAGATCTCATAAAATCTCGCACCGGCGTCATGAGATATTAAAGGTCAAAGGTCACAAAAATCAGTTTTTTGCATATATCTTGTTTCCTTTGCTCTAAATGACATTTTGGGTTATTACAAAAGTTCTAGAGCATAAAATTCTCTACAACTTTGGTCTTAAACAATATTTTATACAATAAACCATTATTGAGATAGAGCGCAATAAGTGGGAAGCGCTTAGCTGTGTATTACGTATGTAACAGCGCGCTAGGTCAGGCTGCGGAAACCAATACATAGTACGGTTTATGTGGTTAATTATTTACTAAAAATTAATATTATTATTTATTTATTATTTAATTAATTTTATTTAATTATTAGTATTAATTTTTTAATTACTAATTAATAAATAATATTTATACTATAATATATTATTCATAAATATGTTTTATTATTAATAAATTACGAATTAAGGAATAATATTTAAAGTTATATTTGAGCTTTCGTTCTTGCATTAAGACCTTCGTCAGAAATTACAAATAATTTTACAAAAAATACAATACAATTTCTGACAAAGGTTTTAATGCAAGACCGAAAGCTCAAATATAACTTTAAATATTATTCCTTAATTCGTAATTTATTAATAATAAAATATATTTAATTTCACGAATTAATAATAAACCAATTTTAAATATTCATAAATAAGGCATTCGTTTAATTATAATTTTATTAATAACTAAGGTTTTTCATAATTATAATATTTTTAGTAAATAATAATAACCACATAAACCGTACTATGTATTGGTTTCCACAGCTGACCTAGCGCGCTGTTACATACGTAATACACAGCTAAGCGCTTCCCACTTATTGCGCTCTATCTCAATAATTATTGAGATATTGAGATATAACCGTTAACGGTTTATTGTATAAAATATTGTTTAAGACCAAAGTTGTAGAGAATTTTATGCTCTACAACTTTTGTGATAACCAAAAATGTCATTTAGAGCAAAGGAAACAAGATATCTGTAAAAAACTGATTTTCGTGACCTTTAATATCTCAAGACGCCGGCTCAAGATTTTATGAGATCTCTGTGCCAACGTTTATAATATCCAAACAAAGACTTGTGCAAATTTTCAGCTTATTATCTTTCATTCCAAGGTTAAATGCTTATTTGACTGGACTAAGCTGACGGTCTTTCCATTATTGGAAGCTCAGCTGATTATTGTTTTTATCATTTCAATAACATAATAAACACGTTGTAAAAATTTGGTAAGGGATCAAATCATTTTTCACCACCACTTTTATTTCGGGTTCATATATAGGGGTAGCTGACGTATAAGGCATCATGTTCAGTGCAGCTGACGATTATTTTTATGTTTAATATTATTTAAACTAAAGATTTACAAATTTTCAAGCCTGATCAAATAAGTTTATTTTTTTTGTTTTTCGACATGTTTGCAATTTCGGCGTAGCCAATTGCAACAAGATAGAAACAGCTGACGCAGGGTTTGATTAATAGCTATATTCAAACTATCATTTAACGCAAAAATTGTGTCTGATCAAATTCTTTTTCATTTACTACGCTGCCTCCCGTACTATTAGGTAAAAAGAATAAAATTAACCAGTATTAAAAATCTTACAAACCACCACACCGCACAGTCTTACACGCCGCTCCATAAATTTAAAAAGGACACGAATATAGCCATCTCCAATTAAATTGGAAAATAATACCATCATCCACGCTTGGTTAAGAGCTTTGTTAACATGATATTGCAATATGCAGGCGATAATCACAAAAACAACGACCGTACACAATTTCCAGAATGTCGAATTATTAGATCAAAACAGCGTAAAATGGTAAAACTTACCTAAAATGTTTATTATCCATTTTTTTACGACAAAAATCGTTATGGGTAACCACGGCATTGGCAGTGATGTGTGGAAATTAAAATTAGCAAGAAAACAGACACACGTGCAGAAATATAAGGGGTGCGCAGTCTTAGAGACCGCGCAGTCTTAGAGCACCTTACCCTACTATTAAATTTTACTTTCCCATTTACGAAGTAAAGGAAGTATTGTAAACGAGTCAAAGACAAACTTCGAGTAGGCACATATTAGAATTTCGATTAACATCTATTATAGTCTGTGTTACCTGTGTTACTGTGTTATTGTCTAATGTTAACCAATGAAATTGGTTGAAATTAAATTTCAAGCAATTTCCATTCACATAACATTCACGTTATCCACATGGAATAGAAATTTTCTACTCGATTCTTAAAAAAAACATACTATAGTTTGATTTTAAACGATTATTGGAACAATGTCTGGATGTGTGTGTGTGGTGTGTTGTGTATCGTTTGTGTGAACATTTTTTCCGGATACGATTACGAACAGACGCTCGCACTAATTTACTTGAAATTTTGCACACTAATTTGAACAATCTCTGTAAACAACAAATTCGATTTTGGTTGAAATCCTCCGATGACATCTCTCTTATTTGCACATCGTTAATTTTTAATGACGCGCATGAATGGATCAAAAAGATTCCTTTCGTCTCAAACAATTCTTTTATAAATTATAAGAAATAAAAGATTATTGTATGGTTATTCCAAATACAAAGGAACAGAATGTCTCCACGTTTATTTCTTTGTGCTTGAAAATCGTTTACAAGTAATTGCCAGTGGATCAATGAAAAGAAAGGCGGCCCGCACCTACGGATTGATAACACAGGTCAACAGTTGTTTTGGCGCCGGGGCATTTGGAGCTGATTTCATATGTATTTGATGCCTTGAATTCAAATATGGCATTAGTTTTTGCCTAACATCTATATTTGAGATAGTAGGCATCTCAGATGAACGTGTGCACAATATCGTAGGCAAACATTTGGATATGAAAAAGCTATTCGCGTGATGGATGCCGCGTTGACCAAAAATGCATTACATGTAACAACTTCAAACGTTTGGGCATGTTAAGCGTGATAAAAACTAGTTTTTGAATCGGTTCTTAACTGTAGATAAAACATGGATCCACCACTATACACCGAGACCTCTAGGAACAGTGGAAATACTGAATTTCTCCTGGCAAACCTGTACCAAAGAAGACCAAGAAAGTCATGGCCACTGTCTTTGGGATGCAAGCAGAATAATCCACATTGATTACCTCGAAAAGGGAAAACAATCAACGGAGAATATTGTTGCAGATTATTGGATTGTTTTAATCAAGTTTTGAAAGAAAAACAACCGCATTTAGCGAAAAAGAAAGTTCTCTTCCAAAAAGACAATGCAGTGGTGCACACGTGTGCACTTTTCATGGCCAAAATCCCTGATTTACTATTCGAATTGGTCTCACATCCACCACATTCTCCAGACTTAGCCCCCTGCGACTATTTGCTGTTTCCAAACTTGAAAAAATGATTTGCAGGAAAAGGTTTGGCTCTAACGAAGATATTATCATTGAATGAAACAAATGCTGAATTTGAAGGCTTACAGAAATCGTATTATTTGGAAGAGATCGAAAAATTGGAAAAACGTTGGACGAAGCGTAGAGACCTAAAATGACACTGTTGAAAAATAAAATGTGTTTTTAGCAAAAATATTATTTCTTGTTGTATTTTTACAAGATTTATTAATCTGCCCTCGTATGTGATTTAGAACTGCACATTTCGTGTAGATCTGCATGTTGAAAAAAGCACTGATATAACATATTTTCTTCTTCTTCAGGTGGTGCCTATTCGATTTCGGATGTTAGCGATCCTCCCGGCTAAGCCAAGAAGACTTGGGAAATGTTAGTGGAGTGGTTTCCCGTTGCCTTCCCCATAGTCCACAGATCGATTTTGGACATTTTAGATAACAGCACATATCCGACGCAATCAGGATTATAATCGCTGTTTCTCGCTCTCTAGTCTATCCATATTTGATTTACGCCAGACTGCTGGACATATTTTCTATTTATTTTATATAATTAATTAGAATTTGAGACAGTCATTGCCTTGCAGTTAACGCGATCAACTGCGAATGCGGGGTACCGGGTTCAAACCCGGGGAGAGTCGTAGACTTTCTTATGACTGTTCTCCGTACTTCGGAACGCACGTTAAGCCGGTGGTCCCCTGGGTTAGTAAATTTCCACCGTTAACATAAAAACCATAATACAAGGCACATCTGAAGGCTGGTCTAGCAAGCTACCTGATGATGTAAAAATATTTATATGCTCAAACTTGGACCTTGACACAGAATATAGTCAGCAAGCTAGCCAAGACACAATATAAAGCTCCGAGAGAGAATGAGAAATAAACTCGTAAGAGAAAAAACAAAAGTAATAGAATAAGCGACAATGCTGAAATGGAGATGGGGGCAATGTAATGAGAACAGCCGACAGTAGATAGAATAAACAGATACTCAATAGAGACCATAGACCAGTGATTCTCAACCACTGTGCCGCGGCACTTTTGTGTTCCGCGAAATTTTAGATATAATAATTATTATGTTAATATTATTAAGTAATATGATTTAAAAAGAAAAATCCTTTTAACAGGAATAGATATTTAAATCCTAAAAAATTATTATCATAAACTATTTTACGCAGTGTGTTATAGGTAAGTACAAAATTTTTAAACTTATCTTTTTCTTTGTATGCCGCCAAATTTTGAAATCGCTAAAAGTGTGCCGCAACAAAAAAAAAAAAATTGAGAAACACTGCCATAGACGGAGAAAAGGGGAAAAGGATGTCCATAGATGCACTGGTCGGATAATCTGAATAGGGTTGCCGGATTCTCCTGCATGAGAAAAACAGGGGACCGAGATGCCTGGATAGAGAAAGGCTCATAAAGAAAGAAAGAAATAGAATTAAAATATATCAAGAAATATCGAACAGGGTATTTATCTCCACCCTGTAAATAATGGTTTAAAATTGTTTTAGAATAATGTGAAATTTAATATTTAATGTGGTGTGGCTACTGCAGTAACTTCATTTTTTTAATGTAATTTATAAATTTCATTGTGATTGATAACCTTCTGACAAAGATTAATTTAAATTGAAAAATACTGTAACTTTTCTTGTTCTATAGGGTTTAAAAACGTATTGCCTATTAACTAAATTTCTCTAGAGATTATAATTATTTTTTTATTATTATTTAGGTGTATTACAGTAGGTATAATGGCGATGTCAATATATTTTATTATGTAATTTAGCGTATCTGAAAATGTGAACTGATGGTTATAATTTATTCCGCAACAATCTAACCTTTTAATAGTATTATAGTAGTGTAAAATAAAATAAACAACATTTTATAATAGGAAATTCAAATATGATAAATATAAAAAATATAAAACAATCTATTGTTGCCACTTCCCCAATGATTTTCACCTGCGTATGTCAGTCTCATATAATAATAAAAAATATAATATAAAGTTTTTATTTTTCATATGCCGCCATTTCGTATTTTACAAATGATACAAAAATCATTTTAATATTTGAAATTTGACATTATTGTAATATAGAGCTACATACATGGGAAATTAGTTATGGAACGGTATATAGCAGTACAAAGTGTCCAAATCGTGCAAGTTTAATTATAAAAATAATCATTTCTTTTTGGCAACATCATATTATATCGCCATTAGAATCTTTTATCTATACGACGCGACGGCATCATCTTTATACATATTGTCGTGTTTCGAACCAACTGTCCTCCTCCCTATTGAGTCGGGCAATGGATCACGCTGATAATAATATGTTCTCCACACGAGCAATTAAAGTTCCGACCGCTTTTTTGTCGCAGAACATTTTTATTGAAATTGTAATTTTCTACGGGGAGTCGATTCCAGAAAGGTAATTAAAAAGGCCTTCAACGTTTGATTAATTTTAATTTAAATTGAAATACTACTGGTTAAATCAATCTTGTAGTATAGGACCACAAAATGTCCCTCAATCGTCAGTGTAAAATTGTGAAACTCGTTCAAAGGGTCATGAAATTTAATTTCATAATGGCTGCATGACACTTTGATGAATTTATTTGTTAAAAGTGTAGTTATAAATTTCATACAATAAATTTTGTTATTACAAATAAAAAAGTGCAAAGAACCCAAAAAGTTTTACTATGCGTTAAATCAGCTACTACGTTTTGAATCAGCTCTACTTGGTAATCTAATTTCCCTACGGCACTGTCTTGTGTTTTAAACCTGTTCGTTAGGAGGTTGTAGAAATTTTCCAATTCTGCTCCAAATAAAACTGAATTTGGTGAAACAAAGTTGATCGTGTTGTTTCACGTATAAATAATGTCGATGCTAATGATGCGAACTCGGTGACTTTACATCTAAAATTTTGAACGACCCTAAATGGGGTAAACCTAACCTCTAAAATTTTCTTAGTGGGTTGAAAATATCGATTTTTATCAACATCGAATATAACAAATCGATATTTTGAAGCCACTAAGTAAATTTTAGAGGTTAGGTTTACCCCATTTAGCGTCGTTCGAATAGGCATGCGATTTTCTCAAACAAATTAAAGAATTACGAAGATCATTGATCTTCTATCATCTTCGCCGAAAAACCGCCCGCATACTTAATTGCACTATTTATGTAGTACCGAAACTCTCGAAGCACTTCACTTCGTACATACAGAAATCAATGTGAAAATTAAACGCTCACCCCTTTCTCTTCGATGCGCCTCTATAATGCCATTGCTCCACTGAATGCAGCCAACTACAATTGAATAAATGATCGCTCCTTGCAGAAGATATCAAGATGGAGTACAGTGTTGTTGATGGATCTCAAAAATCTTGTTTATACAACTTGGATGTTACTGTCGTTGTAGATGGTAATGATGTCGAAACCACAAAGGAAAGATATCCAGGGTCGCATTAGGACTAAGTACTGGTATTCGTAAGTAAAAAATTGGGACAAGATAGTAATCGAGTATTATATTTATAGATTGCTGAACACTTAAATTATTGAAATAGCAGCCTCGAATCTACCGGATTAAAACCCACACTTAGTGGAAATATTACTTTTGACGGCCCCTCGTAAGCAATGACGGATACGATTATGAAATCCAAAAACTGGAGTTAATTGGTTACGTTAATTTAACTAATAAATCGTTATTGACCGAAAAATTAGCACTATTCTATTTTCGATCGTCGTTAACCGCAAATATACAAAATGGCCTGCTTATTTTAATCAGCGCTTATCAACCAACAGGCAAAATTCATGAAACCCCCATATTATTTTTGTTTGGTTCCAAATGAAAATTACCAAAATTTTTTTATCAACAATAAACGTAAATAAAGGAATATAGGGTGCATCAAAATCTTGTAACCCAATTATTTGGCAAATTTAGCTAAATGCTGTTAGCGCTAAATTTGAATGTTACAACTACAACAGGTGTACCACAGGAAAGTAATTTCAAACCAATATTGCTTAGTGATATGACCCCCTTAATGAAATCTCGCTCATAAATTTATGTTATTTTCATACGATCTTGTTCTCTGGGAGAGTTGAATCGATATCCGATGTTACTTTAGTTCATCGTTACCTGAAGGCGAAATGAAAATAGATTATTTCTGAATGAACAAAGAAATTAAAACAATTAATTTCTAATTTAAATATTCTTGCCGTGACTTCTCATAAAATTTTAATTTATTCCTAAGGAGATTGGTGAATTAAACTGAAATTGCAAAAATACTATTAATCTCCAATCATTTTTCGAATGGTAAAATGTAAAAATTAAAAAAAATCTGCAATTCGAACTCGTAACTTGTACGGAATGATTTGCTCTTGTTACAGGAGATATACAGATTCAATGATTGAATTATTCCTATCCGAAAAGTAAATGAAATGGTGAAAAACAAATCCATTTAATTCAAAATTTATAACAAACGAATGAAATTCTGTTACTTTTCCTTTAAAATTTTTAATTAAATTGTAAATAACTTGTAATTAAACTAACTTTTTCTATAGTTTTAAATCACTTACTTTATTACTCAGACTGTTTTGACAATACTCGTATATACCGTTATTTTTGTTAAATTACAATATTTTCTAGAAATCATAAAAGAAAACATTTAAAACTAAAATAATGTTTATACAGGGTGACTCTGAACATAGAAAATTAACATGGGAAATTAATTTTTCTTTAATTCCTGCTTCCCATCATAATGGATAAGAACGAAAATGGTATCAACTTGTAGAGATTGTTATTCCGCTTCTAAAGATACTAAACTCACTAATAAACTGCTAAATAGAGCATTTAAAAACTTTTAATTGCCTTGTTTGAATTTTATTGCAATTGTTTTTGCTTGAAAACCAATAATTTCGAACTAGTTGCTTTGACATACTACAATAAATTTGGTTAACAATGAATGCAAGCACAAGCTTGCATTAAAAAAATAACTTGTTTGAAATTAAATTGCAAGAACAATTGCAATAAAATTCAAACAAGGCAACTACAATTTTCTTAATTGCGCATTTAAGGAACACACAGGTTTTAGATTTTGTATGGAGTTGTTTGAACACTTGCGATTGTGTTTTTCATAATATTATAGGAACTTTTCTCACCAATTAACTGTAAATTACTTTAGGAAAAATGATTCGGGGCAGATACTTAAACAAATTCAGAAATTATACTTAATGATCATTAAATTCACAGTGTGTTCTGGACTGTAAATTACATTATACGAATAAATTGTTAATTAAAATATAAAATTAAAATCGTTACAATTTCAAAATACATATTAAATGAATGAAATTGGAAAATAAAAATAAACTGGGAATAACAAGAACCCAATGCTACCAAAATATAATAGAGATAATTAAGGAATGTGAAATTTTTTGCTTTGCTTTAATAAATAAAAGCGCAAAACTTGGAAAGGTAATTTATTCGTTGAGTGCTGTTTAAAATACAGAAAGCTATTTTTGATAAAGGTTTCATTTTTAAATATAAAATAATCTATATTATGCACTTACACAATCGTAAGGTACAAAAAGAAATAACTAAGAGGAACTGATGTACAAAGTGAAATATGGCATAAGGTATGAGGTGCTCTGTAGTATAACAATTAATTTTTAATTATTTAACTTTTTATTGCTTACACTATAAAGAATAGAGATAAAAGGAAAATAATGAAAGAAGGTAAATTAAAAATTAGAAACTGAAAAATATATGAAACTTGAAAAAAGTAAACAAAATTAAAATGTTATATAAACTACAACAATGAGAATATGAAATATAATGGTAATCAGAATCTCTTTTACTGCAAATTTTGCTTCCAGACATTTTGCTACTAGGATATTTTGCTACCACTTCTTTATTCTGTTATTATTATCTTTTATTAAATTTAATTACATGCGTCACTTTCTTAAAATTATTATTGTTCCGCTACTGTTCTGTAACTTAGTTGAACCAATCAGGGATTGTTTACTTACACAAAGCAGAGATGTGTGATTGCTTTCCAGGGAACCTTGATGTTCCGTCATCCTAACGCAACCAATCACAGAAGCTCTTTGGATCGAAAAACCAAAGGCGGTAATTATGTATGATTAGGTGTACCATGACGTAACACCGAAGTTCCTTGGCAAAGACTATAATTCGTATATTAATGTTTATTAAATTTTTTTATAGTTTAATTAAAAATGAAGGGATTTAATTTATTTTATTAGCTATTTTTAGAAGTTAATCGCCGATAAAATATTTGTATAGGGATTGAAGTACCACTTATGCAATACTCATAAATCACTTGATATATATCTACAAAAATGCAAATGCCTGGGGTGTAAGTCAAGTAGTACGAGTAATATTATGAGTTGTAAAGTATTTTTGAAGTAATAATATAGCCTCCATTGAGAGAGAATTCCATTTAGTAAATTCAATTTTATGTAAATCAAAAATGTTTTTAGGCTTTGCAATATTTTGTAATTCGACATAAATATATTGCCATTTTAGTTATTTATAATAAATATTCTGTATTATAAAAGCTATTTGACAAATAAATTACATTCATTTAAGAGCCTTCTTCTGTTTTGTTTTGTTGCTAAAAGGCTATCTATACCTTTTCTCCTTGATATGACGATCACAGTGATTTGCTTTTAGTTAATTTTGTGTTAATTCTATAATTTTAAGTAAGTAAAATTAATTATTAAATAAATACATTTTTTGAAATGCTTTATCTGTAATTTGCATGTTTTACTTTTAAACGTTCATTTTAAAACTTGTAAAAAGTAACGTAATTAATTGATTCGTAGTTTTTTTTTTCACGATGGAAGGGGGAAAATCTTAAACAAGACACCATCAGCCCGTGCTGCTGGTAGTGTGGGGTTATACCCACTAAAAACCCCTTCCCGTTGATCCACGCAGGTTTCACCTTCTGGTATTTCTTCTGCGAGGATCACGTCTTATGCTCTGCCCTTTCGGGATTTTGCTTTTCAATTTTATACGATGTAAGCTCAACCTACACGGACAATCGAGCTTCCAGTTATTCTCTTCTGCCGTCTTCCGCTTTTGTCGACATGATCTTTTTGACGGCGTTCGAGACCACGTTCCATTTGTCTTCCGACATTAACATCGAGCTAATAAAGTTGTTGGGTGTCAATTGTTGTCTTCTTCCTGGAAGTAACGGCATCCCGGGTGCTCACGGATGGCCATGCGCTCCAAATACGCATTGAAGCAGCCATGTCCCGTTAGAACCTGTGTGAGCGTGTAGTTCAGCTCTCCAAACGATCTTTCGACCCAAAGTCTTATAGTCGGTATGAGGGTTCTGGTCCACGAGCCTCCGGTACTGGCTGCCCACATGGCCTGCCACCTCTCTAGAAGCATTTCCCTAGAGACGCGCTCCTCTTCGGTGATCAATGCCTCCTTGGACACCATCCTGTATGCTGAGCATACCCTGAGCGCAACTGTTCTCTGCACTCTATCGAACTTGCTGCGGTAGGCTTCTATTTTCATGGCTCCGTGCCACACCGGTGCACCATACAGCATGATGGAGTGCACCACCGACCCTAGCACTCTTCTCTTTGTGTATCTCGGGCCCCCCATATTTGGCATCAGTCTGGTTAGGACTGCGGTAAGTTGTGATGCCTTAATGTACTGAAACTTAACAGTAATCGTTAAATAACTAAAAATTGCACTAAATAATTTTTACATAATATTGTAGAACATACTTAAATAGTTTGAATTATCACTTAGCTTTGTGTTCGTCTGTGCGTCCGTTCGTTCATTCGTTCATTCATCCCTCCGACAATTTATCACATTTAGGGCGAGGATCACCAAAGTCAGTTAGTTTATCCTCCTGCTAAATAGTTGGATATAATTCTCAGGTGTTAGGTATAAAGGGCTTAAGTCAGAAAATGGAAATTTTTTTTTATTGCTGGAATGAAATCTATTTTGAATGCTCTTTCGACTGGTATACAATTTTTAGTAAATTTCGTTTTATTAACGCAGTAATGGAATGGTCTAAAGGTATTAAGTCAAAAATAATTATATGCCGTTCAGTATAAAGGGCGTAAGTTGACTTATGCCTCTGAGACCACTGCATATTCCGTATTCCTCTACATATTCCGTTCGGTATAAAAGCCGTAAGTTGACTTATGCCTCTGAGACCACTATATATTCCATATTCCGTTACATATTCCGTTCGGTAGAAAAGGCGTAAGTTGACGAGATCGCTACATATTCCATATTCCGCTACATATTCCGTTTGGTATAAAGGGCTTAAGTTGAGTTATGCCTTTTGAACCTATACATAATTTTATTATGTTCGGTATAAAAGGCATAAGTCGACTTATGCGCTTGAATATCATTGGCTAATTCCCGTTTTTTAAGAGATTAAAGTATTATATTATTATTATCCATTTAATCCAAGTTTCAACAGATGGGCGCACTCTAAAATATTATTCGTATTTTTTATTCTTATTTCATTTTTATAATTACTTAATAAATACATATATATTTAAAAATAAATTATTATTGACGTATAAGTGCCTGAATTACAATATTTCATTACAATTCGTTTAATTTTCTGACTTAATCCCTTTATACCTGGCATCAATACTACTAAAATCCTAATGACACTATCCTAAGGGCATAAGTCATTGAAATTCGCGTAAATATGAACAATTCCAAAATTTTAAAATATACAATCTTTAATTAAAAACTATATCTAATAACCTATCTTGTTGGAATTTAATATAAATAATTATCCGAATTACAATTTGCATTACAAACTTCTTTCTTCATTTTCTCAAAACTACGTTTTATGACTTAAGCCCTTTATACCTAACACCTGAGAATTGTTATCGTGTAAGTGGGACTTTGAATAAATTTGACGTTTAATTTCCAATCGCCATCTGTCATCTGTAGAACTGAAAGTTAGAGTAGAATCTCGTGTAAATTAGAAAATAATTTACTTTGAATTTACTGTTTTAAGTGTTTTTACTGTTTTGTGAGTAATTTATTTAAATTCGAATTCGAAACAGATGACAGATGGCATTTGGAAATTAAACGTCAAATTTATTCAAAGTCGCACTTACACGATAAGTATTATATCCAACTATTTAGCAGGAGGGTAAACTAACTGACTTTGGTGATCCCCGCCCTTAAAGCGCCTAAGAACTACGGTCATCTGAATTCCACTTTCTTATTCGATACACATCATCGTCTATAGCTCCTATTTGACGTACAGTTGAATGTGAAACATGAAACTAAAACGACGTCGATTATGCGCTACATGAAAGACAAAGTCAGAGTTTTGTACGACATTCTAATATTTTGTAAAACTTGAAATGCATTTACGTTCTAAAGTTTAATATAAGATTATTCCAAGCTTGAAAATCATATTTGTGTCACCTTATATAATAACAGTTAATATTAGAAGTTTACTTGAAAGAAAGTTGAAATCCTTTTAATAACTTAATATTCTAGTTAATCATATACACCGCAAAATTTCAAACAAACAAAGTTTTGTGTTTAATAACACAGAATATTCAAAAGTATTAAATGTACTTCTATAAAGTTTTCAAGTATAATATTTATTTAAAATGTTAACATGGGACTAACGAGGGGAGGGCCAACTTTGGTCGTCACAATCCTGCACCATTACCAATATACTTTTGGATCCAAAATAGAACTTCACCATATCGATTTTGAAGAATGAAAATTGCATGTAGTTTTACATTGCATACATCGCGAATAATATTTTAACTATTATATACTACTAATATAATAATTAGAGCACGGATTTTAGGACTTAAAAAATGTTAAAAAAGGCACAATTTTAGGCTATAAAAATCATTGAAATAGGCGCAATAATTAAGAATTTATGGGTTTTTAGGCAATATGTGTTTTTCATTACAGAAACTTGTAAACATAATATTTAAAAAAATTAGTTAAAAAATTTTTAATAACGATTAAGAACCTATACCGATTAAGACCTATAACGATTAAGACCTATACGGATGGAAAATAAAAATACTATACAAATTTTTATGTAAGCTTTCTTCCGCCCTAAATAAATGGTGTTATTAATTTTCTCCTCTATTTGCATATGGCGCTACTAATTTTGGGGGTTAGATACTATTTTTTTAAGTTACCAAATAAATTTAAGATTTTTTTTAAATGTTTGGAAAATTCACCCCCCCCCCTATCAGACCTGGAGAACCTCTGCCATTTACGGTTTTGTATTTAGAGGGTACCTATCTGACTTAAAGCCATTCAGGATTTATGAAATCTGTCGCCACCTCTTGGGCTAAAGTAATTTCCACACTTTTATTAATACGCGTGGATACGAAGCGCTGATTCAACGACCACTGCCAGTTTTCTATCTACGATATGCTGATTTCACCAAGGTAAAATACAAGAACTCAGATTACTTTTTGAACAGTGGCGGATTTCCGCACGCCTGCGGTATCATAAACTAAGGGGGCCTCAAAATTCAGCTTTTTTAGATCACTGGTATAGATAGAGTACAAAACATAGTAAAACGTGCGCGTAGAATGCACACTGTAGGGTATAGCGGCAGTGAAAATATTTAGAAGATCTATAAAAATCGTTTCTTGGGGTTTTGGAAGAGGACCTCAAAATTAAATTGCGCTTGGGGCCTTTCAAGTGCTAAAAAATTTTAAAAAGCATAAAAACTATTTTTTCGTTAACTTTTAGTAACGTAAACGGGATAAATCATTGGTTTAGGCTTTTTAGGCATTAAAAATCCATTTTAGGTCAGTAACATCGAAAATAGGCATTTAGGCAAATAAAAGTAGGGTTCAAAATTTTCAAAATCGTTTGAACGGCATTTCTGTATTTATAATTTTGAATTGCCTAAATAAAGGACAAAAAGGCAAATTGCCTAGAATCCGTGCTCTAATAATAATAATATATTATTCTATAATTTTAAAAATTAATTTATTGTACATTATCTATGTCTTACAATAATAAAGCTTAATATTATTTATTATATATTTAAAAAGTTTTAAGACACTGTTTAAAAAAAAAATAAACAGTTTTCAAATTCTGCACGAACACAAACATGCAGTTTTAATTTATTTTACCGGGAATTTAACAAAATTGTTTCAATAATAGTAGGTACATGATTACACGATATCCGTTAAGTTGCCTTAGCAATGAAAGTATTTCAAATCGTAAAAGTATTTCTCTTAACACAAAAGCTTTTGCTCTTTTTCTTTAGATCTAAATTGTGACTCGAATGCTATACTGTTATTTATTGAAATTTAGATTACTTTTTTGTAAAAGCATAATTTCAAATCATTTAAATATTAATATAAATTATGCCAGCACTACAAATAAATTGATTATGAAAATAATTACGTAAATAATAAAATAAAATGTTAATTATGCACAATATATTTATTATATATTACGATTCAGAATTACGTCATCACATTTTACAGGTTGCGGAAATTAAAATTAATGTATTACCACATACATTTTTAATAAATGATAGTTCGATTTTTGCCTGCTTATAAACTATTCAAAATCACTTTCAGAGTCTGCATAGTGATATATTTTTAATGAGTTTGTACTGTATCTAGTAAGTGCAAACTAATTATGCAATTTTAGTTTTATTTGAGGAAATTGGCAATAAGAACAATATTGATTTATTCGACATTGCGGAAAACATTTCAAACCTTTGCTTAGTTCTCAGGAACAGTTTACAGTTACAGGATTGAGAATGGCTGCCTCAAACGAGAATTGAAGGAAGGATTGCCCACCATTTTTCAAACACTTCATCCTTGTATGCTTGAATTTGTAATAAGGTCCTAGATCATATTAAGGGTAGTGAATCGCCTAATACGATCCACTATTTCAAATAATTAGTTTTTGCACAGGATGAAAAGCTTCTATAACTTTCTACTCTTTACTTGTCCACCTTGAGTTAGTACTGAGTTGTAAGATAATCACAAGTGTAACCTAAATTAATATAAATTAATATAAATTAAACAAAAACTTAACTAGACGTTAAAATATTAGATTTTAACTGTAAGTAAAGAACAACATACAAGAAAATTTTATTTAACAACACTAAAAGAACAATTCTAACCTTTTTGTGACAAGGTACAAACAGAATATTTGAAAAAATGAGAAAACTGAAAACTACGGGGGGGGGGGTAAAAAACAACGTGGTGTTTTTTATAAAAGTTGAAAAATATAGTAAAATAAATGAAGATATAGCGAAGTAAATTAGCTACATCGATGTTTCGGGATTCTGTCCCTCGTCAGGCTAATCACACCAGCAAGAATACAAGAAAATATTTAAAATTAATCGAAAAATTAAAAAAAAAATTAAAAAAATAGGGAAAAAAATGAAAGAGCTTACCAACGGAATGAAAAATATAACTGGATAACTGGATACACCTAAACACTTGGAGATTCGAAATGAACTGAAGGTTAATAGAATAAAAATTTTCTAAAACTGTTACAAACAGCTTTACCAATGTTTATAGTGACACAGTTAGTGACTAGTTAAGTTTTTGTTTAATTTATATTAATTTATATTAATTTATATTTCACATAACACATACTAATATCACACTCTATTCTTGAAAAAATTTCTTTTTTAAGATCATATTTCTGTACAAGTGTAATCACCGATTACTATGGCATGACACTATAACGGTATAATGTATAATAAAATTTTCTACATGACATTTCATGAAATATTTTAGAAGTTACATCTATTAAGCATATCCAGTGGCCACCATAGTTAAGTGTCGTGGTCTCCCCGACAAGCACGCTAGCGGTGGTCGTCTCCTGTGCTACATGGTTTCGTCTGAAAAATGTGTTGCCAATTTTAACAATAGGGTTGGCTATCTGTATAGTAATCGGTGTTATTACTCAGCACCGCCCACGATAACGTCGATCTGCTGGTCTGCCTTCGTTATGTTCCTTAACATATTGTGACGTGGTTTTTAAATACGCCGACTAAAGGCAATATTAGTTAGGAATATTAGGTTTTTAAATTAATTTTGTACTAAAACTTCGAGATTGTACCTCGTATTCGTCAAAAAGAAATAACGTATTTGTTCATTGAGTCATAAAATAGTAGAATTTATGGGACTTTTAAATTAAACTTCATAATTATTATTTTAAGTAAAATAATACTATTTTCTTACATGCAGCTGAGAACAATAAAAAACGCGGCAAGCTAACTATGAGAGTACCGGAAAGGCATTTTACGTTAGTATTGACCTCGGTATTTATTGTTTTTCCCAAGAAAATAACAAAGAACGCAGCTGTGTATTAAGTCATATAGGTAGACATAGCTTTGGGATCGCGGCGTCAAAGTATACCGACGTAATGTGGTGCCACAAAGTCGCCTAAAACGTTACCACAAAACACGTATGAGCATTAGTCAAAAACTATTAATCGTTTTTAGGAACTTATTAATTTTAAGTGTGGGAGTATGCCAGAATTGCGTGAGAACGAACGGAACGGAGAAAGACCATTGGTGGGTCCCTTTCTTATGTGGTCGTGGCTTAACGTTAACAACTGGGGATAAGACAGGCAGACAAATCACTCGCTGATTGCCAAGGGTAGAATCAACACCTAGTGATTGTACAGGGTGATCATTAAACAAATAACATCTAAGTTTTCGAGTCCAAAATTAGTTAAAGATTCGACGGTCAGTACTTAGAAAAATTATTTTATAAGTATCGAATACACCAAGAACATCTTATCGGTAGTCGAATCAAAAGTAATATTAGGAATTATTAGTGAATAAAGACATTATTTTATGTGATAAAATAGTGAATTTCGTTAGTAGACGGGTGAACTTATCACGTTTTATAGTTTAAAAGTGTGTAAAGCCGATCGTTAATTATATTTATTTCGAACATTTAGAGTCTGGAAGAATCGAAGTTATTAAGTTTTAGTCATCAAGGATAATTAGAAAATTAGTCCTCGATGCAATTTTAACGCGAATTGGCGGGATTATACTGTTTAAGGTGAATTAAATGTTTATTTCTGAAACATCGACGTAGCCCAGGGGTGCAAATAAAGCGTACCTTGATTTCAGATACTTTTAAGTCCTTCGTTTCATCAAAATTCTGATCTAAAGTTCATTAGGAATCCACATAATAACGTGCGTAATATTATAATTTAAACGACGTAAAATCACCGTAGTGATTAATTTGGTTAAGTAAGAATAATCAAAATCAAAAGAATGAACATTATTGTGCGTATGGGACGCGTATTTTTTATAAAGTTATAAATTTGGGAGTTCATTCATACTATACACATTTAAATTAATAATTCTTGTGAAACCATCATAAAGTTCAACCCCGTGTTTAACATCTTTGTGGCGAAGGAGCCGTTTCATCAATCAAATCGAGGATCGAAAACTATCAAATCTATTGTAGTCAAGGAATATCCATAAGGAGTGAACAATTGTGTAAGACACCTGTAATAATCAAAAGTAAGTGTTTTAATTTGTTATTATCAAAAACGCTTAATTTTCAAGAATCGGTGTGAAGTTTATTTATTTGTTGTTAGGTTATTATAAAGTTTGCCTAATTTTATTCAAGCTTTGTACTAATTTCGTTACGTATATTTCATTAGAAATATATGGATGCGAGTAGCTGACGAAATCTTTGCTTTAAGTTCAGAAATTAAGATTAATTCGGTCAGTTACTCGAATCATTTAAATTATTATTGTCAAAATCATTATTTTATTAGAACTAAGAAAATTTAGCTTTGCATCGAGCTCGAATAATTTTGATAGGTTTTATTATTAAGATCGATAAATGCTTTCGGCATTTAATGTAAGTAAGTCTGTATTTTGAAGTTTTATTATATGTATTTGTTTTACAGTTTTCATTTGTTTTTATTGTCGTTACGTAACTGTGTTACGAGGTTTATTTTTCAGGATATTCCATATTGTGAGGCTCAATAGATTTCCGATAGTTCATCGTCCCTTGACAATTTACATTCAATATTTTCACTAAGTAATTTTTATTTATTACATACAAGAAATATTAATTTCATAACATCAGCCGCGCGTGGATAAGGGGGGATAAACCGTGTTCTCTGTTGCACCGTTTACCGATCCAGGCAGTTAAAATCAGTAGCGTGCAGGAATTAATTCAACAGGGTGGCGCCATTCGTAACCCCCAACATCGGGTTATCAGTCGAGCATTGTAAATAGTATTAGTGACACTTCGCCATAGCACCTTTTCCCGTAATTTTAGTTAGTGAAGAATCTACGCCGATCAAACCCTGAGTTAGCTGATTCGCCTTCCTAAAGTGTCGAAAACCTTTATTACGTGATTGAGGGAAAAGGGCGTAGTGTGAAATTAGCACGTAATAATATAACAACCCCTCTTAAGTTGCTTACACCTACAATAGCGACACCTTGCTTATAACGTACCCAATTTAGACATTTTCGTTACGGATTTATCCCGTATAACATTATTCAAGGAGTTATCGTTAGATGTTGCGTTTATGTCGGAAAATTTTTAAAATTGTTTTATTGTAAAAATGTTGTTTCATATGTATTGTGGTGTTTCAAACGAGTTAAGGACTCGGAGGTAGATATCATATTCAAAAGGGGATTTGCGTTTTCTTGGAGTCAAATTTTGATTGATACAAGCTTGAGTCGGTTTTACATCAATTTGCAATTATTGGACGAATTATTTATCGATCATCCGATTGCTAATAATTTAGCGGAAGTTTGTTTATCCAACGATCGCAGTGCTGGATAATTCGAAAATTCGAAAATTTAGAAAGATTTTAAGAAAATTTTGAGGTTAAGTGAAACCCACCTCGAGTCAAAAAGTTGATATTTTTTGCGTTGTAAATTTGTTTGGAATACACAGCAATCATAATTTGAAATTTGAATACACAGCAACAACTGATCCATGGACGATTACAACAACACAACTAAAAAAAATTTGGTTGCATTTGGTAAAATTCGACATTGGAAGCACGAGATAACTGCGCGTCTGGTCAACACCTGTCGTGGATACGAAGGCAGAGCAACTATTCCAGTAGTTTAAAAACAGCGTACACAAAAGGGTTCGTTTGAATTTGTACTTGAACATTTTTTTATTGAATAAAATTTGAATTTTGCCACATTTTATCATACACGAAGGTCTCGAACCACAATAAATTAGATATCAAATTGATAGTAAATGTAATTGTGATCTGAAACAGTCTTACACTATTACACGAACGGCCAAGGTACGAAAATTGTCGTAGAATCAGGATTGAATACTCAATGTATTTGCGAAATTTTATTAATTTTTGTGAATTGGAGCTGTTGATTGACGAGTATTGCTTTGATTTTGTATGTTTGAGTGAGACTCATTTATCAGAAATGGATGAGGACGGGCTGATTCAGGTTGACGGATATAATGTGGTGAGAGTCGATTCGGCATCTAGACATACAGGGGGTGTGATGTTGTATATAAAAAAATCTTGTAAGTATGAATTGATTAAGGATATTGTAATTGATTTGGATTTTTGGTGGTTAGTTGTAAAAGTTGATGATGGGAATGGTGTTATTTATTTAGCAGTGCTATACAGAGCACCTAAGTATTTAAATATTGCTTCGGATTTTTATGGGTATTTTGAAAGTTGCATGGACGAATTAAGCGAAATAAACGGTCAAGTTGTAGTGGTGGGTGATATTAATGTTGACTGGTTGGGTGATTCACATTCAAAAGTTCGGATAGGTGAGATTATAATGGATAGTGGTTTTAGGCAAATAGTTGACCAACACACTCGAGTTACTTGCGAGTCAAAGACGTTAATTGATTACGTAATAGTTAATGACAGATCTAACATTAGTGCAAATATTAATGGCGAAATGAAAATAAGTGATCACGAGTCAATAGAAGTAACAATTAAGCGGGATTCAAAGAGGGATAGGAGGGAAAAAGTATCTATTAGGGTCTTGAAGTACGAAAGGGAAAAGTTTAGAAACAGAGTCAATAAAAGTGACATTATGACCACGTACTACGGTGATTGTGATTATAAAGCGGAAACTTTCGGTAATAATTTACAGCGGATTATTAAGGAATTTGTTAAAACTAAGAGGGTTTCGAGTGGTGGTTGTATGTGGTTTTCAAGTGAAGTGAATGATTTAAAGAATCAAAAAGTAAATCAATATAATAGAGCGTCTCTAATAGGTAGTGAGTATGAGTGGGAGAAGTACAGGTGTATTAGAAACAGATATAAGACTAAAGTAAACAAAGCTAAAGCAGATTACATAAGTAATAAAATTGATAATTCTGTTAATCAAAAACTAATGTGGAAATCTTTAAAAACATTCGTTTTGAAGGAACAAAAATGTGATATTAAGGAGATAATTTTTGATAATGAGAAATGCATAGACATTTCAATAATTTCGGATAAATTTAATAAATATTTTGTCGATAGCGTTGTTGAGATTAATAATAATATCCCGGTAAACCAATACGTGGACATAATTGGGGAGGCGAGTTGTTCTTTCAAGTTTGGGGCAGTGACAATCGATGAACTACATAAGGTACTAAAATTGATGAATAACAAAAAAGATGTGCATTTTGCTAGTGCTGGTATGTTTATGGATATATTTGACTTAATTGGAGAAAATTTGTTATCTATAGTTAGTGCATCTTTGGAATCTGGTATCTTTCCCAATTCGTTGAAGGAATCTATAGTAGTACCTATAGGAAAAGTAAAAAATTCGAGTAGGTGTGAGGACTTTCGGCCGGTTAATATGATCTCGGTACAGGCAAAAATTTTGGAAAAGATAGTTAACAACCAGTTGATTGATTACTTGGAGAACATTAATATGATTTCTGAATATCAGTCATGCTTTAGGAGGGGACACAGCTGTGAATCGTTGATTTCTTATGTCATTGGAAAATGGAAGGTTGCTTGTAGCGACGGGAAGGTAATTGTGGCAGTATTTTTAGACCTCCGCAGAGCATTCGAGACGGTGGACCGAGATATCTTGTTAAGAAAATTGTCGAAATATGGAATACGAGGAAAAGAATGGAGTTGGTTTAAATCCTATTTGAGTGGCAGAAGACGAAGGTTGGTGATTTTGTATCAGAGGGGATCGATGTTACCTTGGGAGTTCCCCAAGGATCTGTCCTTGGCGTTTTGCTTTTTTTGTTGTACATTAATGATATGAATGACATATTTGATAGGGCAAAATCTGTTTTATTTGCAGATGATGGTTTGGTGTATGTTGTTGGGGATGATGTAGATACATGTGTTGGGATGATTAATTTAGAGTTGGAAAAGTTGGGTGACTGGTTTCAAATGAATAGACTGGCACTCAATATAAAGAAGACTAAATGCATGATTATTAATGCTAAAGGGTGTAATAGTCTTGATGTAGTGATGGAGGGTTCAGTGATTGAGATAGTATCTCAAATTAAATACTTGGGTATTGTTGTGGACGACAGATTGAATTTTAAGGCACACTTTAATTATGTATGTGGAAAGATTTCAAAGAAGATGTATTTTTTTTTGAAAATTAGAAAGAATGTGTCAGTTTTGTGTGCTATAAAAATCTATAATACTATGCTGAAGCCTCATTTTGAGTATTGTTCGTCTGTATTGTTTTTGGGTAACAATAGTATGCTGGGTAGGTTGCAAAAACTACAAAATAGGGGAATGAGGATTGTTTTGAGGGTTGATAGATTTGTGTCGAAATTTGTGCTGCTTGAAACATTGCGGTGGCACAGTGTATACCAGAGAATAGTTATAAATGTTTTAATTTTTGTATTCAAGTTAAAAAATAAGTTGTTACCTGAATATTTGTGTAATAGCGTGACATATGTTGAAGATTCTCATGGATACTCTGTGCGTAATGTGCATGACTTCAGGTTGAACCTTTATAGAAGCAGCAGGGCTCAAAACATGATTTTATACGGTGGTTTGAGGTTGTTCAACGGTTTGCCGTTGCAGCTAAGGTTGGAGACTGAACTGAGATCCTTTAAAAGGAAAATTAAAAAGTATGTAGCTTTAGAATTTGTATAGGTTTTTTTTTTTGGTTTTTTGTGTATTATGGTGATCGGTGAAAGTTATGTAGGTTTTGCTGGTTTGTGATGTAAATAGTGGTATGTATTTACCAAATAAAGATATTATTATTATTTTATTCACCCGAGTCACCCGAGTTGGAACCCAACCTTCTCTGAGGGAGTATTTTTGTTCTCCACCATTATAGCAACCCGGACCTTTAGTTGTTTTGAAAAATTCATTATAGTATATTATGTTTTGTTGTACAACGTTAAAAAAAAGGGGAATTACAATTAAGTATAATACAAATTGCTCTAATTTGTACAACTTGCCCCGCTGATCTACGATGTTATGGCAGACAGACTAGTTAAGAGATTACACTCTGTCTAGTACCAAAGCTTAGGTCGCGCGCACGCGGTTCGTGGATTCTTTACGTTGTGACTCAAGAGGTCGTTTGATTCTAGATCAAGCATTTGATCAGAGATTTCTAACCTAACATTTTAGTTATGTAAACATCCCATTTCGATTTTAATAGGTACACAAATTATTGAAATCTTTGAGTTTATTAAAGTACATATTATTATAATTTTAATTATAATATGTAGTGTAATTTCTAATATATATTTTTAAATTTGGCAAGGAATAATTACAAATTATACAATAACTACAAAAATTAATGATGATAAGGATATATTTAATATTTATCCTTATCACTTTCCAATTTTATAATAACAGTTTAACGTTCTGATTCGATTATTTAAAATTTTATTATTCAATTTAAAATTTACACTGTCAGATCAATGTAAATAAACATAAAGTTAGTGTAAAGTCAAATGTTACTGCAATGTTACTAGAAAAATCTAGTAACATTGAATCACCAATCTAGTGACATTGCGTTACGTGATTTTAACCGGAGAATGCTTTATGAAACCCGTCGAATTTTGACACTCGGATCAACGTGATCGGAGATCAGCTGATCGGAGCTCAGGGTCGGCTGATCAAGACTTTTATGAAACTGGCTATAAGAAAAGCAAAGTTGCCATCTGAAGACAACTCACAGAAAGCTAATTTGCGCATTTATAGAAGACTGCTCAACGCAGACAAAAAAATGTTGATAAAAATTGTCTGCAAATACCTACTCATTTGCAAGAAATATCATCAATTAAACTTAAATTCATTAATATTCTCCATCTACCACAATCCATTCGATTCAAGGAATAATAATAGTTCATCGTTCAAACTAATTTACAGGTGTAAAGCTAAAAATAATACGAACTGTACACTATTAAGTAAGAATCAATTCATCTACGAACGGTAGTTAATGTCGATGTAAATTATTGAGGCAAGCTAATCTCCTAAAAATTAGACGGTCATTGTTTTGCAGCTAACCCAGTTGGATACGAATGCGGGGTACCGGGTTCAAACCCGGGAAGAGTAAAACTTTCTTATGTCAAAGTCTCCGTGCTTCGGAGGGAACGTTAAGGCGGCGGTCCTCCTGAGTTGACGATTTGCCACCGTTAACAAAAAATAGGGTTACATGCACATCTGAATGCTAGCCTAGCGAGCTGCTACCGGATGTAAAACAACTATAGCCCAAAATCGATCTGCGGACTAGTCACCAACCCGTCTGGCCAGCGTGGTGAGTTATGGCCAAAAAAAACCTCCATAATATGGAGAGGCTTATGTCCAGCAGTGGGCGGAAAAGGCTGATAAAGAATCTCCTAAACGCGCTACTACAAAAATAAAATAATCTAGGCATTTGGCCGTCCCACTCTCCTAACCACTAGAGATGGAATAGTGGTGTAGGCTCATGCCAACGCTGCGACAGAAAAATCCCTCGATGTTGGAATGGAGAACACGTCTTTCCAAAAACGGGAGTACGGAGAAATCATCAAGGGGGACGATCAAAGTGATAAACTTGTCACACCACTCTAAAAAAACGCAAACATGCGATGAAGATGAAGATAGGAAAACGTTCATCAGTCCTGTCCCCTCCATTGGTTCCATACGGGAATGGTAAAATCAAAATAAAATTTCCAACATTGGTAAATAAGGTCGTCACAG
The DNA here is from genome assembly GCA_958510855.1 of Rhagonycha lutea. Lineage (NCBI taxonomy): Eukaryota > Metazoa > Arthropoda > Insecta > Coleoptera > Cantharidae > Rhagonycha > Rhagonycha lutea. The sequence goes on from OY294042.1 coordinate 19,381,419, forward strand.
CTGATTCGACGCAGGTGCCAAGGTTACCACAGGTGGAAACAAGATAACTAAACTGCTGGTAAACTCCTCGAAAAAAAAACCATATGGTTGGGTGAATAAAATTAACTAACTTGATAGTTGGCTATCATACACCTATGCTATGCATACAGAAAATCATAATTTTTTTAATGGTTGAAAACCAAAAATGGACAAACACAGAATTGGACGGGGTAATAAAAATTTATTGTACGACGATGGGACGATGGATCCTCGAAAGGGTGATCCGCGGACGATGGATGATTCAACATTCATAATTATAAGCAAAAATTGATCTCTATTTTTTACGGATCCAAGATGTGACGTGGTTGCCTTGTCAAAATGGACTCTCCGCGCTCTTCGCTACGGTCTCGTTCTCTCCGAGTCTAAAATATCCACTAGGATCGTCCAACTTGGCAAAGTGAGCTACTGTGAAGGAGATGGATCTCTCTTTTTTTATGAATCCGAGATGTTACGATGTGGTTACGTTGTCAAAATCGACTCTTCGTGCCTTCCACTCCGAACGCTCCGAGCCATTTTGATTAACGCTGTATTAATTAAAAATATCCCCTAAGGCCATCCAACTCGGCAAAATATAGTACTTCCTAGCTACGCATCGCACTAACAGTCTAATAGGAAATGAAATCGCCCGGGGTCAATCGTCCGGGAACCAAAAGTACCCACAAACCTTAAACTATAAAGGTACAATATAAGCTCATTTCATAAATCTAATAGTTTGTGGCTTTAGAACTTAAATATTACACAGAACGTAAAATGATTCTCTACTTTTCATGAACCAACGGAAGAATGGCAAATTTTCGAAATAATAACGCTTCCGCGTTGATATTCACAGAATGGTGCGTTTTATATTTTAAACCATTAACGTGAACATCAAACTACAATATAACGGAATTAAAACTATTAACTACACTTACCACTGGATCTATCAAATTTAGTGAAGTATCAGGCACTGAAACCATTTGTTTCCGAAATATACAACTGTGTCATATTGCCAGTCTTACTTGACTGAAGTAAACAAATCTGATGTGACCCAACACATTACTTTCCCATTTGAAAAAGTAAATAGTAACAAATTATGTTACTATTTAACACATTATTATAAGTATGTTACTATATATTTACTTTTACAAATGGGAAAGTAATGTGTTGTGTCACATCGGATTTTTTTAATGAACCGGTGTGTTAAGACATTTTATCCCTTTGTATTTGTATTGTATTGACTATACAATAATCTGTCATTTTTTATAAAAGAATTTTTTCAATAGAAAGGAATCTCGTTAATTCATTCGTTATGCGTCATTAATAATAATATTAATGAAATGATAATAAAAGTGGGTTAAGCGGAGGGATATCTACCAAAATCTAATCATTTCTTTACACCATTTTTGTTAAAACTATTGTGCAAAGTTTAAAATCAATGGGTGTACGCGTTTGTTCGTAATCGTAGCCGAAGATACTGTCCACACTCCACATTCTGATATTACTCGAAAAATTGTAGACTATTAAATAATGAATCCTTTGAATCGAAATTCTAATGAGGTTACGTGAAGCTAGGTTACTCGATTACAATACTTTCCTTTACTACGTAAATGGGACAGTAATATTCACTATGGGAATAGTTACCAGTTTCCAGTTTATGCACATTTTAGTTTACAGAGTAGGTACAGACAATGTTTAAAGTTAAAGACAATATTTATTCATTACTGGGTACTGGCTAAACACTACGATAAGCACTAAAACAACTTGTAGCCAAAACTTTTGGTCATAGCAGAAGATTATTAAACAATACAAGAATAGTATTATCTAATTCTCCCAAATAAACAATAGGTATTCAAACGAATCTGATATTTAATTAGACACAAAATATTTGGTAAAATTAAAAGTTTGTTTGGAAAAATAAGCATTTAAAAAATAACAGCCACTTTTTAAGCAGTTACAATGTAGATCAAACCAAACTAATCAATTGATGTGACTTACCAGAGTCTTTTGAACTCCTTCTCCCTATTCGGGTTGTGGCTTGTGGTCGAATAAAGTAGGGTTAGGAACGACAAAGTTTACTCTCATAAGCACATTGTCAAAGTAGCGTCGATTAATCGATTACTCAGAGAATGATTGGATAATAATTAGCACAAAAAGTACTTTATTATGGATATAAACTAATGAATTAGATATTCAACATGGAATATATTATCTAACAATAGTGGCGGTTAATTCTAATTTCTTCACTTTTGAGCTCTTGGAAGGAACAATGATGCTTTTCTAATTAATACCAAAGAAATGTATTTATAAATTTAATATCATTAATTGGTTTGGGGATTAAATGCAAAATAAAAACTTCAAAATGTGTCCTCGGTAAGTATCAACTTAAGGTGTAGCAATTTTTTAAACATCAAGTGCAATAGAAGTATCTTTTAAAGTTATAAAAGCAAAAGAGCAATTATAAGCTTAACACAATATTGAAAAGACGTGCTAAGCAAAATTTTCAACTGAGGACATCAACTAACTACCATAAAAAGTTACCACTGATGGAAATTACTTACATAAAGCTGTTAAATGACTGCTTGAAATTTTGCTGAGTCCTTTTTGCTGATATATTAAAGGTAGTTATCGCATTTTAGTGGAATACTTTTATATTTAAACGACTATTAATTTTTATGTTTAACTTCCATATTTTCACTTGTATTAAATGTTTAAGATTTGTGATATAATAAATTAGGACACACATTTTAATGAATCTAACAAGTGTTAGATTAAGGATACATTAAAATTTGCGTTAGAAAACGTGTTAGCAACCACGCAAATAGCTTCAAATTATTTAAATTTTATAAACCCATTAGCGCTAAGCGTCATTTTTTGATGACAGTTCAAATATGGACCCCAAAATTAATTTTTCCTGAATAATTTTTCATTCCTTTGATAAATGGAACCAACCACAGTTGAAAATTAATTGTTAGTTTAATGACGGATTAAATTTGGTTCAAAAATTATTATCCTACCAGGTAATGTTTTTCAACTAACCAGAATAAAATTCTGTAGTTATTAATTTATTAATTAATTGGCATTAAATTTGTTTAATTAATTGATTAATTAAACCCATTCTATAGGCTATTAATAGAAATTTCTATGAACTTTAGTTATTGAAAAAAGAAAAAAAAATATGATAAGTTTCTAATAAATCTAAGCATATTTTTAAAGCTGAGCCGATCTACTCGCATATCAGTTTATTTCCCAGTAGTGTGTATGGCGCCACTGGGAATAGAACCACAGAATTTCGCTCTCTAGACTGCCGGTATATGCTTAATAATACTATGTAATTATTAACCGAAACTTTACGGCTTTTACTATTCGTTTGTAACTTTTGCACTAAATAATTTTAACTCGATTTAAAATTGCTCATATGCAATTCGGTGCAATTTATGGTAATGTATTGAAGGTTAGTAAAGGGTAACGCTAGTTTCGAATAGGCTTTATGATAGGCATCACTCTGCAAGGCCAAACGAGCTGGAAGATGACTTGTTTAAATAATTTTTTGAATAGGACTTACGATAGAGCATACAGAAATTATCAAATAAAGTAGAACCCCATTTAACCGACACTAGTTTATCCGACACTTCTCAGAAATTCACTATGGAATCCGTAACAGAAGTGGGCGAAGGCTTACAGCATCTCATGAGCAGGTGGATCTATTGTTTTGTTGATATGATTTCTTATCACGTTGCAATAACAACTATCGAGTTTACGTATCTTGCATTTTAACAAATGTTTTGTTTGATAATTTTAAAGTTTTGATTAATTTTTTTAAAATTTAGATACTACTTCACAAAATTAATTTGATAACAGTTTTAAATTGTAATATAATGTAACTTCAATTTAATCATCAATTTGCAATGTTTTGTTATAATTTTTTTATCTTAAATAATATTTCGACGGTAATAATTCATTAACGATAGATGATGCACAGACGGTAAATGTGCAATTTTGTCATTTTTAAGTTATGTACTCGTATACTACTAATTTAGAATTGGAACAAACTATCAATTATTACAAGAACAATGAATGCAATCAGATTGCAAAATTACAATTTTACACATTCTTTTTAATGCACATTAACTAAATAATGCAAATGTTCTATCTGAAAGCACAATAAGTCAATTAATTGTATAAATAATGTATACTTTCCCATTCATCGGTGATTATAATTTGTAGTGATTTCACGTAGTTAGGTTTTCTAACATTTTGAGTGTTTTCGATCTGTCTTTGTTTTTAAATAAACTTTAATTTGTAATGATATAAAAATATTTTATTGCATTGTTAAACAACAGGGACAAATGAAGTATTATTTGTAATTCACGAAGACAATAATGTAAGTTATTATTATAATCGAGAATAATAGGGGATGGGACTATTCGCCGCGGCCAACTTGCCGCCAGCCTAACTCGCCGCCACGCCGTCAATTAATCATAATCTATTAATCTAAATAATTGAGTAGTTAAACTTCCTTTGTGGAATCCTAATTCTTAACAATAAGTGATACAGAGTGGATGATAAAACAAAAAATTCGAAATTATTACTGTTACCAACCGCACAACAAATGAAAATTTTTTTCATTTTTTAGGATACAACGCACTCTGATTGGTCGTTGTCTTAAGTTGTACCAAATTAAGAAAGTGAGAATCACCCCCTTCCGAGTAGCACAATTTGCCGAATTGGAAGACCCTAGGGGGATGCTTTTAATGAGTTTAGTGTTACCAAACTAGCTCTGGAGCGCTGCAAAGCGGAGCGGAGCGAAGCGGTGCGCGGAAGAGTCAATTTTTGCGACACATCCACCTACGACAGAGTTGCAAAAAAAAGCGAGAATTACCCCCTTCTCAATAGCACAATTTGCCGAATTGGAAGACCCTAGGGGGATATAATAATAATTTTCTCAATCAAAAAATGTGATATACCAAAATTTCTAGAGTTTGCAACCATGAGTAACTAAGGGCAAAATGGAAACGATACAGAGTAGATGATAAAACAAAAAATTCAAAATGTAAAAAAGTGTTATCATCGTACGTGATAGGTGGAATAGGGTCAAATATCGTTCGTCAAAGAGTGGGTTGGTATTTAATAATAAAGATTAGACTCTTTATTTAATGATAAAAAGTAGAATTGAACTTAGCGGTTACATATAAATTCATATTTGTTAAACCAATAATAATCATTATGGAAAAATCAATTTTAATAATCAATAAGCAGATTTCGCGGCGAGTTGGTCCGCGGTGAATTGGCCCGCGGCGAGTTGGACTGGCTTTGGGCTGGCGGCCAGTTGGTTTGTCCAAGTTGTGCTAGATCCCTAAAATCACACCTTATTCTTGAACAATTTCTTTTCTTAAGATCATAATTCTCTATTTTTTAAAAGTAACTTCGGTTCTATTTTTCTTAAAACTCTTGTACCAGTTACTCACAAGAGTATGTTAACAAAGTATAGTTTTCATTATAATCTTAATTTTCATGGTTACTTATTATTATTGAAATCAAAAAAATTAAAAACATAATCTTAAAATAGTTTATCGAAATGACATAGTTGCCAATCTAACTTTTTCCACCAGTAATTCAGATATCGTCAACTGTAATTCAGATTTGCCAGTTGATATTCAGAAATCGTCAATTGTAATTCAGATTTGTCAAATGATATTCAGAAATCGTCAATTGTAATTCAGATTTGTCAAATGATATTCAGAAATCGTTAATTGTTATTCAGATTTGTCAAATGATATTCAGAAACCGTCAACTGCAATTCAGATTTGTCAACTGATATTCAGAAATCGTTAATTGTTATTAAGAAATCGTCAATTTTAATTCAGAAATCAACAGTTCACCTCGATTGACACAACCTACTATCCTTTGACGATCTTGGTAGTGTAGTTTTAAAAACTTGTATTTAAAATGTTATTATGAATCACCTTTGTTACTTTGTTGTAAAGATTAGTCATAACGGAAATTATTGCATTTATTGGATATATCAAATTTCATAGGGGAGAGGTTTACAGGTTGCCACTGACTGCAGGTTGCTACCCCCCTTAGATTTTGGTGTTGGACCAATGTCATAAACTAAATTTTGACTGAAATCGAAACCTAAGAAGGTGTGATCACTTTTAAACTAGTTCTGGAGCGGACAGAGCCACTAAGACAGTGTGTGTTGACAAAAGTTTGAAAAGTTGTATCGTGAAAATTTAAAAATTAAAATTGTGTTTTTGTTCTGTGGTCATAAATTGAACATTTTAATCGAGAAATCAAGGTAAATATTTTTTCTGTATTGCTTTTACATTTAACTTACATTATCCTAACAACATTTCAAACATATCAGGAATTGGCAATTTTTTTCATATATAATTCTAAAATTGTGCTAGAATGCAGGTTGCCACCCTTTACGATTTGCAGGTTACTACCTATCGTGTTTCGCTTGTTTACACTCATATGCCAGTTTTTATGATTGTTTGATGTTTACAATATTGTTATTGAGTCAAAAGTGAAGTGTTTTTATTGCATTAAATAATTAAATTTGCAAGATAATATGGAATCATGCAAATTAACATGAAAAATCAAATTTTGATTTTTTATGCCAATTTACACTAATTTTTTTATGTTTACGACCACTGAGTGTCAATAAAAACCCATAAATTTTATAAATCAGTTGGTTTACTTTCCGTTTTTCTACATTTTCAGCAATTTCTCGAGGGGTGGCAACCTGCAAGCCTAAATTTTAAGAGCTCGATGTTAGCTACTTTTCAAAAACTCCTGTAAAATTTTTATTTTTTGAAAATCCAAATAATTTCTACGTCAGGATTGTGCCTTTTGAGTTCCTGTTTCCAACGAATGTTATACAGGGTGTCCCCGCACTCACTTTACATAACTTAGGTGGTGATATAGGACACTTTTATAAGAACAATATTTAACAAAAATTTTTTTCTAAATTCAAACTCTCGAGAGTTAGGCCTCTTTAAAGCAATTAAAGCAAAGACTTTTTTCGATTTTTTTCGACAAACATCTTTTAAAACGATCACGACTGTGTATTGAAAATGAGGGTGGTCATTTTCAACATTTACTTAAATAATCAAATAGTTTAAAATTAATTAATAAAATAATTTTTCAAAAAAAAAAAAAAAATTTTTAATTTAATTCTTTGTTTTGTAGCTACCTTGTTTATTATTTTCTGATTTTCTGTGAAATGGATTGGTTTCTCAAAAATTTTTACTAGGCAAAAGTTGTAGTCCGTTAAATTTTCTATCCGGAATGGGGCATTAGATTTTTTATAAAATGTTTCGTTTAAAAGATACAGGTTATTGAAAAAAACCAAAAAAAGAAAAAGCTCAAATTTTTCGACATTTTTTAACTTAATTTAATTCATAACTCGAAATCCGTTGAGTTTAGACAATAAAATGTTAGAATCTAGTTTGTAGATAATTTCACGCTCTTTAAAAAATCACTAAACCATTTTTACTGAAAAATCAATATTTTCGGTGCTATGGCCACGTAAAGGTGGAAATTAAAAAAAATGCTTTAAAGAGGCCTAACTCTCGAGAGTTTGAATTTAGAAAAAAATTGTTGTTAAATATTGTTCTTAGAAAAGTGTCCTCTATCACCACCCAAGTTATGTAAAGTGAGTGCGGGGACACCCTGTATATCAATAATACGTTGGTTTTGTGACGAGCTATGGGCAAAAAAGCTAAGGGGTGGCAACCTGCAAACCTCTCCCCTATATATGATTTAAATTGCATTTCACATGATGTAAAATATGTAAAATAAAATATGTAAAATATTCTCTTTCAATCGCTTCATTTGAAAAATCTGAATTACAATTATTGACAATTGCTGAATATCAGTTGACAAATCTGAATTACAATTGACGATATCTGAATATCAACTGGCAAATCTGAATTACGGTTGACAATTTCTGAATAGCAGTTGATCTTTTCTGAATTACAGCTGCAAAAAGTGTAGATGATAATGATTGGGTATACTTAGTACACTCAGTTGGAGTCATATCAAACCATATTATTTCTTCTATTAAATTCTGAGATTCGGGGTTTAAGCAGAGCCCAGAGGTTTTCTATACTGGGGTGGCTACTTCATAACATTAATATTGGCATCTTGAAGGTAATTGGTGACAATTTTGGCGCGGTGTATATGAGCATTGTCCTGCTGCAGAATGAATTCTTCACCAATTAGACGTTTACCTTCTGGTATAATGACTTCTTTTAAAAGATTTAAATATACCGCAGCATTGACTCTTCCTTCTCATACCACAATTCTTCCTACTACCCCTGCTGAACAAATAACACCCCCAAATCATTAAACCCTTTTCTAATAATTTTAGTGTAGGTTCAGTACACTAACTTATACGAGTATACTTCTGCATTTTTCCTCCAAACGTACATCCTACCATGGCTATATTTCAGACGAATCGTAGAATCGTCAGTCCATAAGATTTTATCCCAATAATTTGAGAGTTTTTAAACGAGCAATACGACCATTTTTATTTACGAAGACGACGTCTTACAGGTTTTCTCGATATTTGATTTTTAGTATAAATTTCAAGCTTGAACTAATGTGTGGAGCGAACATATAAGGATCTGAAGACGAGATTGTTTGTATTTTAATATCATCCCGTTTAGTTGTGATTCTTAGCCGTCCTTGTCTCTTAATTGCCGTTACTCTACCTTCGGATTTGAATGCTTTTATAACTTTAAAAACCGAAGTTGGTGATTTATCAGATAATTTTGCTATCTCGAGAATTTTTTTGCCACATTCATACATTTTCAGTATTAATATACGTTCTTCTAACGTAAATATTTAAATTTAGCCATATTGATACTTTAAATTTTGGTAATTCTATAATAGTGAATGTTAACATTTTGCAATATAATTTGAAATGAATTATGATTTCATTATATTGAGTTTAGTTTATATCTTTGAGAGAGGCGGTCGGAACTTAGCGGTCACGCGAGTTGCCTATGAACGCTAAATACCCGGTTCGAATCCGAGTAAAGTAAGAACTTTATTCTGGCCGTCGCTCCCTCGGTAGGCAATGGCAAACCACCGGGGTGTAATCTACCATGAGAAACCTTTGTCTTAGGATAAAAGGACCTAGTACGAAACATATAAAGTACATAAATCGTCCCCAAATTATAAGGTTCACCAAACCCTCTTTAGGGTAAAAGGACCGAGAAGGAAGTTTATATCTCCAGATGTAAGGTACATCTTGTATGAGTTGCAAATTAAAAACGGAAAAGTTTGTGTTCATTTTCAGACTTTATAATGGTCTTTTTCAAATTTTCTTCAATATTAACCTACTTTTGTGGGTAACTGCATGTAACCTGATACATCCGGTCGTTACAATGTTGTAGAATGTATGATTCATATTTATAAACTTAAATTTCTTAACATTTCTTAACAATTTTAAAATTATATAATTATATCTCTACACTACACTAACTTGTAATAAAAATTGAGCATGTTAAACAAACAATAAACGCAGAATGGTCCCAAACAGACACATTAGGACACCAACGGCTGGGCATAACAATTCTGGTTTAATCAAGTTCTTGTCAACCTTTTTGCGTAGAAGTGCATAACTTTTTGATTTTGACTTGAAATGGGTACTTAAATATATAAACGTTAGGCTGTGTTCTAAGGAACAAATAAATATTGTATATTTATTATTAAAAGATAGTTGAAAGGAATATCTACAATTATTATTTATCAATTTTTTTAATTTTAAATTATAACAATTATTTGGGTGCAATATTTGTAAGAACTTTTTTTATATTTTTTTGATTAGTAGAACGCGTCTCTAAAGTTTGGCTTAGTGATTTAGTTACCCTTACTCATATATTGTCTAGTTACAAAAAGGCAGTTCATTTAAGTTAAAATATTAATTAATTAACTTGAGAACTTAGCATTTTAATAGAGTAGTTTGGCTTCCTAATTTAAAACGTTGGAAAACGCTTATAATGTAAATGTTTTCATCAAAATATTATTTAACTGCTTTAAAATACCTTTAAATTTCATTTACTTCGTTGTTTTAATATAGTAGGTATAATTTTAATACTGCATTACTATATGAAGGGTCCACTGGAAGAACGATGAGACTCCATTTTTTTCAAAATCGATATTTTATCGGAATCTCTTAGCTTGTAACATAAGCTATGAACACACCAATCCTCACAGGAAACAAACAATGAAATTCCACTAAAAACTGCGGTTGAAAATAGGCAGCATAATGTAACGTTACGTGTTTTGAAGAGTTGTGAAACTTTAAACCTCGTTTTACTCGACTATTTAAAAATGTGACCCTCATCGTTCTTCCATTGGACCCTTCATATATTATAGTAATATACTATGTTCTTCTTTCTTCTTGGTCGTTTTGCCCGAATTCGGACGTCGTGACAGCATTCATGATGAGCAATTGCTTATCATTTTTGCGAATACTGCGTTCTTGGGACATAGTACGTATACAGTAGGGGTCCCCCTCCTTTCTGTATAAGAGACGGCCAGAATAAAGTTTTTACCTTATCCGGAATCGAACCGCTCCGACCGCTCTCTATGTTATGTATTATGTATGTTATGTATTATTAAATTGATTTTACTTGCGTTTTATTATTTTTATAAAATAATATACACAATAAAAACTACATAAAATATTTATTGCAATTGTACTAACATTTACAGTAAATACATTATAAAATTTTAGTATTTTTTCAAATATAACAACAATACAAATTATGCATATAAAATTAAAAAATTTATTTTCTATTTACTATTATGATTCATCATTACATCCAAATTATGACATACTATATTGTCAAATTCCAGGAGGACTAAATCGTAATTGTTAAATCAACTTGTCTTGTCTACAGGAGCAATTCAATAAAATGAAGAGAGACAATGAAATGAATAGAAATGTCAAGAATGATGTTAAATGAGTAAATCAACTAAAAGAAATTCTTACAATGCAAGGTTTCAAATTAACTACTATCGGTTTCTAAAGTTTTGAGCCCTGATTTTGGCGTCTTATAATTCAGAAAGTTATTAACAGCATTTCATACCGTAAAAACAGGTAGTTGACGAATATGTATTTACAATTGACAATTCATTAAAATATTTTACATACTAAATAATTTTTATGGGAATGACACTTTATTTATAAATTCATTTTAGTACAAATTTGAAAAATAAAATTTTATTATATTATTGCGCGCTAATAAGTAAATAACATACCTATATTTTTTCACTCGTTTACGTTTTATTTTATTTGCTTTCGCAAATCAGGGCTCAAAACTTTAGAAACCAATAGTAAAGTAATTTAAACTTTCTATACCAGAATTAACTTTATATGAAATATGTATTATTCCAATAGAGTTACATTGTTTTCTTCTTTTTTTTCCATAAAATTATGGAATTCTTTATAAAGTTGTCGGTATTATTCACCTAAAAATGTAATTGATTTAAATAAAATGCATTTTTGTTATTTCTTATCCAGATTGATATTTTAAATACAGGATGTTGGCAGAAAATTTTTGGATATTATTTTGAGGTAAAAATAATTTTTAAATGTGTGTGGAATTTTGAATGGATATGGAAAATTACATTGTTAAGACAATTCTGAAGAAACCGCCACCTCTAAAAGCGTGGATCTCAGTACCGTCGCGAAAAAATACTTTTATGCCCTTCCAATGAAAGAAGTCATGAGGTTTTGTAATGCCAATTTTCAAACATTTTTTAACAGGGATGGGGGTCTATATAAACTTCTTTACTCAAAATAATCGATCCTATAACCTTCATAAATATTAACCAATCCTCCATAAACACCCTGTATATAAAATATTAGATTTTGAAAATTAATATAAGAAGATTTTTGGTGCTTCTAACCAGAAACAAGTAACCTGCTTTCTTTCTGTTTATACTTTAGCTATAATGTCTAGCACGAACTAATGTTTTTCTATACAAACTTACCCAAATTTGATTGTGGCGAGACTCGACTTACACCTTCCGGATGGTTCAAATGCTTATCATCATCGTTACTGCTCCATGGAATACTCAACTTTGATCTGTATTTTATAGTTGTAAACGTATACAGTAAAGGATTGACCGCAGAATTAATTGGTAATACAAAGACAACCAACCAGGAATGTAGATCGCCTGTTATAAGAATTAAATAATAGCTACATATTTGCCATACAAGGTTGAAATCTTGGTGAGGTACATCCGGTTAATTCAAAGTTAAAAGCAATAATTTCGTTAAGAATGGAAAAATAACACTTTTTCACGAGTATCACATTTGATTTTTTCTAATATCGTTTGAATATGAACAAATCACAACAAATAATTATTATTAATTCATTTTTTGGACTATGTTCAGGTAATTAAAATTTCTAGTGGAATCTCAAAATTGTTCATAGTTTGTCCTTAAATATTTATATTCTTTTTAGAATTAAAAAGAATAACATAGTATTTCACACAATTCGAAATCAAAATTAAAGTTTTTAATTTCAGACAGTTTTACTTTACCGCACGGAAACATTTTTAATCAGAAAATAAAGTTACCAGTTATTTCAATGCCGGATATAGCTAGTAGTTTAGTAATGATTATTGGAAACCAACAGCTGACATCTGTTAGTACAATAAAGAAGAATCTAATTGCAAATTCGTAATCTGTTTTGGGTAAGGAGGTAGCATTTCTTGTTTTCCAAATACTAACAAACATTATGCAGTACATCGTAGTAATAAGAAGCAAACTAAAATAAACATAAAGATAGAAATACTACAGCAAATTTAATTAAATTCAATATTAATTTGTTTATGTTTACATTTCTATACCTGAGAGTATTAATCCCGAATGTTATTATTGCCGAATATTTCCATCCGACTAGGAAGGGTTCATCAATATATAATGGAAAGCATAATCCATTTAATCCATAAAAACGTGTACTGGAATAAAATTCCATAGCTGCAATAAAACTTTTTATTAAAAATTATTTTAAGGGTTTTTGTAATTGTGCAATTTAAGCGGTTACATAAAATACTTGTTTCGTATACGACATAAAATTAAACGCTTCATTTTTACATACATACATCAAAGCAGTATAAAATTTAAATATTATTCCAGATCAAATAAAATAAACTTTTCAATTTTACATTAAAATTTAAATTTAATATCTTTCAAGGTTTTTAATAAAAATTTATTGAGAAACATTGATAAAACTTACGATTGGAAAACATTTATTGGATAATGGTAATAACATGTATTAGTATAAAAAATTGGGCCATATTACGGTCATAGATTCGAATCCCACTGATTAAATATTTATTTATTTCATGATTCGGATTCCTCATTTTGCGTTTAGTCGCATACGCATAATAGATCATCTGGCATTGTTTACCCACCAAACTCATAAGATTGGACATTGCTAATCACGTGATCGTTGTGGTGGCGTAACTATCAATCAGATGATGACCGATCGTTGTGTACGTGGCAACTTTAAATGATACAATATTTTCAAGATCCAGTCACCATTATAAAATTTAAAACTCTTTCAATTCTTTTCATTCTTTTCAGTTAATCAACAGCGTAGAACAGAGTTAATTAATTTTTTTTTTTTTAATGAAAACAAAACTAAGCAGAACAGTATCCACTTTCAGCTTGACATGATTAGAAACATCAGCAACCCTCCCGTGAACGTCCTTAAGTTTATCCCAAGTGTCCTAAGTTTGGGGTAGTTTTATAAGTGACGGTGTTGAGAAAGCTACTGGTGGGAGGATGTACAATAGGCGCGCTTTGAGTATCTTTCTCGCTTCCTTCCCGTTTCAATTCGACATAGTAACAACCATCTCGAGAACATGTTTCCTTCTTTTATGTCTTGTTCGCAACGAAGTGTGCATATCAATTTTCCGTTGCATTTAAGCAATAAATTTGGGTTAATCAACTGTCCCATTTTAGAGAAGGTAATTTTAATTTCTTTTTCAATTAACAATTTTAATGCCTTTATTTCTTTTTTACCTGAAGTAAAATTTTTGTTCAATTCACACAGAACTTGGATTAAAAATTTTCTCTGGCTATCGTTGTTCCAATTTCTCAGATGGGAGATAATGTTAAATAATGATTGATTGGCACTCGTATAAGTGTAACTAGACGTTAAGGAAAAGTGAATTAAATTGTATTTGATTTGTATTTTAAAAGTATATACTTATTTTAAATGTTTTAACAAATATTATATAATCGAAAACCAAAACGGTCGTAAAGTTGCATGGACATAATATAAAGCCAGTAGGAATAAATAGCTAAGTAACACAAGGAAATAATAATATATCCCTCAAATTATTCAACCGAATACTGGAGGATTCAGACCGCAATTTAATCTTCAGTCGAGTCAAACCGATTTTCATAGTTAAGTAATGTTCTTTCTGGTTACCACTTGGGTGGGTATTTAGAACTACAACTTGTAGTGTTTTGGAGAATACGTATTGCAGTCTGTTCAATGACAAAATATCCATAGAATGTAGACATTCCAGTAGGGCAAAACAAAAAATATAGCAAATATCGACAAATTTATTTGACATGCCTAAATACACCCCAGTCAACTGTTTGGCAAATAGCTACATTATTTGCTTGTGGTAAACTTTCCTATAAGCTGAGAAATGCACATGAATAAATTGACCAGGACACAAACAGCCGTGGAAGTTTCAGATACATAAGAAATGCCACAGACGTCTATCAAAATATATTAGAACTTAAATCAAAATTTGATTAGAGATCATAATTTAATTTGATTTCTTACTTGTTTCTTGTTTCTTGTTTTTATCTCTTTTTTGAACAATGTAATTTTATTGTATTTTGACTTTAATTTTGTTTGATGTTAATATATTTGCTTTGCGTTGATTGACGAGTCTTATATGATTGTTCCAATTGACATAAAAAATATTATTAGTTATTGACAGAGACATGTTTAATAAAATATTGGGTATGTATAAGCCTGTGTAACGAATTTTTTTAAATTAGTTATATGGTGCCACTTTTCATATCATTTCGCCATATTCCAAGTACGCCCATGCATTTATTTTAAATGCTATCGCACATTTTATGCATTTTGTTAGGCAGATGGTCGTGAACTGTGAACGTTCGATTTGATAGGAACATTTCCGGCGTAGAATTTTGTATTTAGGACAGTTACCTGAGTACCTAAGAACCGAGCGGTTGATATTTTTGTTGCGTCAGTTTCTGATTGCCGTTTTGGAGTGTGTTTTTGTTAAACCACTGGTTGATCGGCCAGTTTATTTCGTAATATGGTTTTCCGGCTCTGGCTATGTTTTTGGTGCTACTGTATGACATCTGACAGTAGTTAGGTAACTCAAATGTGCAAGAATCGATTACAGTTTTTTTTTCTTGTTGGTGTGCAAGTTGTGCGACCATTTTGGATTTCTTCAAGTTGGCTACATCCTATTGTTATTGTTTTTGGATGGATGAGCACTTGAGAAATTCTTTCCATCGATTGGAAGGTTCCGTCTTGTTGACATCTCTACACCATCTCTCACTGGTCCAGGTTGCGGCTACAAATGTGCAAGCAGATGTTTAGTGTTCGCGATTATAGCAATCGAGTGTTTTCTTGTGTGATTTAACAAGTTACAGATTCCAACCTTCAAGCCAGTGGTCAATGTCGAGTAGGAAGATGCGTTTGTCAACATCTAAGTTTGTAACTTATGAAACGTTTATGTAAGTAAATTTTATTCTATCTTGCTCGTCTGACCGATGTACATTTATTTGGCTTTTGTATATTAATTACTGGTAGCCCATAGCGGTTACTGTGTGTTTTGGTACTTGTTAAATTTAAGCTGGGTGCACTTTTTGATTGTGACCGTAATCTTCCAGTTGCTACTGTGTGCATTGTCGGCACAGTGATTTACATTGCAATTGTTGAAACTGTTGATACATCTCTCAAGTTCTGTGTGTTCAAATATAGCATTTGATTGTATTTGCGTTTTTTGAGTTTTCCCAAGCTACCTGTCTTTTTTTCAGTAACCCATTGACCCGTGCCTTCGCATAAATCATGGCTAGTTTATTACCATCGTGGCAAAACAAACTGGAGAGGTTTTCTCCGGATTGTTGCAGATCCTGATCTCTGTAGGGGTCGACTCTCCCATTAGGGGTCGTGTTTGCAGAGGGATGATTTGTTGACATTGGCGCCCAACGTGGGACCACATTTACGGTAGCTTTTGGGGATGCTCTGTTGAATTTTGAGAGTGTTCACTTTTTCAATTAATTGCAATTGTTTTTTTGAACCTGCTTAAAATTTGTGTGTACTTTGTTACAGGCTGGTACCAAGTGAGAGAGAGAGAACTGGTAATGGATTTTTTTTCCATCTGCGCTTCTGTTTTTGTGTGTGTACAGTAACGGTATTTTTCGAATTACTTGGCAAATTAAGTTTGGCATGGTTACTGTGCAACTGTTTATTTTTGTTATCTGTTGTGTCTTTTAGTTTAGGCGTTTCCTTCTATGCAGTTTGACCGATTGCGTGTGTTGTAGGATTCTTTCTTGATCAGTGGGTTGATTGCTAGATCGATTAAATTCGGATGCTTCCCTGATCATGAGAATCGTTGTTTGTTCTGTGGATCATTTTGATTGATGTGTTGATTGCCAGGCCGATTAAATTCGGACGCTCCCATATTCATATGATTCATGGTGTGTTTTGTGGATTCATTTCGGTTAGAGTAGATTTGCTGGGCCGAGTTACGAAATTCGGAAGCCCTCGTGACCGTATGAATCATTTTTTTGTAGCAATTTAGTCATTTCTCAAGGGGTGGGAAAGTCTGAGTTAATTGATACTCCAGTGTTTGTAGATTGCCAGCACTTTGCTTTTGAAGTGTGTGGAATTTTTGTGTGTTTTGTGTAGAAACATTACAAGGGTGGAGGATGGGTGATGTTGTAACTTCTTGGTTTAATTCCATCGTAAATCAGAAACATTACAAGGGTGGATGGATGGGTGATGTTGTAACTTTTTGGTTTAATTCCATCTTAAATCAGATACATTACAATGGTAATGTTGTCACTTCTCTGTATCAATTTCCACCTATGATCAGATCAAGTAAAGCTGAGGGTTTTACATTTTTTAATGTTATGGTGCAGTTTAGTATTGCGATGCTCATTTGCATTTGGACATTATCGTGGATTTTAGACGGATTTGTTGCGATTAAGATCGCTGTACGTTATTGAAATTGCGATCTTGTTTCCATTTTGCGGAGGGCTAGCAGTATTGCACTGAATCAGATACATTACAAGGGAGGTTTTGGATGGGTAATGTAGTAACTCCCTGGTATAATTTCCTTCTAATATCAGAATATATTGACTTAGGTCAACTTTTTATCGATTTGTAGACTGTTCCATCGTAAGTCTCAAGTTGAGCCATAGGAGATTTTTCTCCCAACTCTCGATAATCTTTGCGATATAGCTGTAGATGGATTTGTAGGTCGATTGTTTGACCCTGTTTAATTCTTGTTTTTAATACTTGTTTCCGTTGTTTCGAGGACACTTGATTGCCTCGACCGGAAATCCTTTACTGCTGGGTGAGTCCGTTTTGTTCGCAAACACTTTGCCTTCAGCAGTCAACAGGTCCTATGTGAGCTGTCCCGTAGATCCCGATTGGTGTGATCACGGAAATTTTTTATAGCAGTTTTGCGTTTTAGATGCAATTTGCTTTTTTTTTTCATTTTTTCTCACGGGTCCTATGGGGTGCCGTGACTGCGCAAGCAGGCTCCATGCATACGTTCTGCATGGGAGTACTTTGTATATTTTATATACACCTTTTGATATGACCTTTTAGTGCGTTACGCTTTGTCATTTTGGCTTCTCGCTTTTATGCGGATTTAGTAGACTACGTTTCGTTGTTCTAGGGGAAATGCCACCTTATTTTTAGTTTATGATTTATTTATATTGATTGTAAAATCAAGCCTTTTTGTTTTTCCTTCGGTCTATTAAGCATTGATTGCGCATCTTTAGAGTTAGTAGTTTTTTTGCAATGCAAATTTAGACACATCTTCGATACCATCTTAGAACACGGTGGACTACCATCACGTCCACTTCACTTTCAACGTCACGTTCATGTCCAATTTTTTTCTTTTCTGCAGCATTAGTTTTCCATCTTCATCGGCGTGAGATGATTTGAGGAGGGGGCTGTGTAACGAATTTTTTTAAATTAGTTATATGGTGCCACTTTTCATATCATTTCGCCATATTCCAAGTACGCCCATGCATTTATTTTAAATGCTATCGCACATTTTATGCATTTTGTTAGGCAGATGGTCGTGAACTGTGAACGTTCGATTTGATAGGAACATTTCCGGCGTAGAATTTTGTATTTAGGACAGTTACCTGAGTACCTAAGAACCGAGCGGTTGATATTTTTGTTGCGTCAGTTTCTGATTGCCGTTTTGGAGTGTGTTTTTGTTAAACCACTGGTTGATCGGCCAGTTTATTTCGTAATATGGTTTTCCGGCTCTGGCTATGTTTTTGGTGCTACTGTATGACATCTGACAGTAGTTAGGTAACTCAAATGTGCAAGAATCGATTACAGTTTTTTTTTCTTGTTGGTGTGCAAGTTGTGCGACCATTTTGGATTTCTTCAAGTTGGCTACATCCTATTGTTATTGTTTTTGGATGGATGAGCACTTGAGAAATTCTTTCCATCGTTTGGAAGGTTCCGTCTTGTTGACATCTCTACACCATCTCTCACTGGTCCAGGTTCCGGCTACAAATGTGCAAGCAGATGTTTAGTGTTCGCGATTATAGCAATCGAGTGTTTTCTTGTGTGATTTAACAAGTTACAGATTCCAACCTTCAAGCCAGTGGTCAATGTCGAGTAGGAAGATGCGTTTGTCAACATCTAAGTTTGTAACTTATGAAACGTTTATGTAAGTAAATTTTATTCTATCTTGCTCGTCTGACCGATGTACATTTATTTGGCTTTTGTATATTAATTACTGGTAGCCCATAGCGGTTACTGTGTGTTTTGGTACTTGTTAAATTTAAGCTGGGTGCACTTTTTGATTGTGACCGTAATCTTCCAGTTGCTACTGTGTGCATTGTCGGCACAGTGATTTACATTGCAATTGTTGAAACTGTTGATACATCTCTCAAGTTCTGTGTGTTCAAATATAGCATTTGATTGTATTTGCGTTTTTTGAGTTTTCCCAAGCTACCTGTCTTTTTTTCAGTAACCCATTGACCCGTGCCTTCGCATAAATCATGGCTAGTTTATTACCATCGTGGCAAAACAAACTGGAGAGGTTTTCTCCGGATTGTTGCAGATCCTGATCTCTGTAGGGGTCGACTCTCCCATTAGGGGTCGTGTTTGCAGAGGGATGATTTGTTGACACCAGGAAGGTTATAACTGGGTTGAGTTATAACGCAAACCAAACGTTACGTTATTACGTAACGTTACTCAAACTTTCGTTTTTTTAAATAACGTTAATATAACGTTATTTTTTCATTAACGTTATTTTGTTATAATGTTTATTAATTCAAATAATTCAAATTATAACGTTTCAATAACGTTATTTTACTACCGTAATCGTACCGTTATTATGGTAAAGGTACATTTCGCCGGAAACGATTCGCCGGGAGACAGTTCGTCGGGAACGATTCGCAGGCAAGCACGGGGCACGATTCGCCGGGAAAGGCATATTTCGTCGGGAACGATTCGCAGTCAAACACGGGGTACAATTCGCCGGAAACGATTTGCCGGGAATGATTCACCTGGAAAGATGGCCGGGAATAATATGCATATAAAATGGCGCTAGGAGCTCCCGGTGAATTTTGTCACGGTGAATCGTGTCACGGCGAATCATTCCACTCGATTCCAGGAGAACTGTTACCAGTGAATCACTTCTGGCGAATTGTAACCGACAATAGCTAACGAGTTCTCTCAATAAACTGGAATCACTGTTAGAAATCCCACCTTCAAGTTATCCAGAATTATGCATAAAAATATATATTAAAAAAATTAACCCCACCCCAAATCGATGACTTCAATCGGGAAGTCACCGAGTAGTTTTATCTCCGCTGTAGGGACGCAGAAAGCCCACTCATTCGACAACTCGATAACTACGACGTCCAATATTTCCCGAAAGTTAAAAGGCCATAGAGCATTCTCGCTCCGTGGTCCCCTAAGTATCTCTTCATGTTGAAAAATCTTACTAATCTTCTTTCTTCAAGACCAAAACTCTCCCCCCCCCCAAGATTATAATTGTTAACCAACCAGGACCCAGGAATCTAGCTCGACAACTGTGAAACCAATACGTCTTTCGGACACTTTAAACTTGTAACTGTTAAGATAAGCCACTCAAACAAAATTGTATTTTTGGGGGGAGAATCCGCCTGTAGAAGGACGGTCGCTCCCTCATTTTTTGTTCTATTTATGATGATAAACCGAGCGGTTAAATTCACAACTTCCTTTACAATTATTGCTCGTCGAATAATAAAGGAGTTATAAATAATGGCTGTGGCTAAATTTTGGTCTGGATCAGATCCGAAAATATCAGACTTGTTCATACGCTCCCCCTACGTGAAGAAACGTACACTCTGGTAGCTCAGAAGTAAAGTATGAGATTCCCAAGGTAGTTCTTGTGTAACTTTCCCTTGCAGCTCAAAGGTTGTCTCTGCAAAATAAAATTAACAAAAAAATACCATTACGGCCTTCGTCGCCGCAATAAAAGAATAGATAATTATTTAGTAGGCTATAATGAAAGATCATTAATTTAGTCAGATAAAATCCAACTAATACAGTAACAACAATGTAAATCAAAATACTCAACTATTATGATATTAGATCAATAATATAATCGATAAACTTAAAGAAGAGTTTACGTTAATGAATGAATCCATTCGGAAATGCAAATTGATATTAAGAACTTCAAAGTAATAACAAAAACACTATTTGAATAATTAATTCCTATTAGGGTTATTTTCCTATTAACTGCCCAGCTGGCAGTTCCACCTATCAAGACTCCCACCCAAGAATGGGCAAACAGCAACATCGAAACAGAAAATACTTTCGCAGCCCACCTAGATGAAATTTTTAAACCTTATCAATCTTAAGTTCCTCACGAAGATGCAAAAATTAAAAAAATGGAACTACTAATAAAAAAATTTAAGAAGACCGACGTATCAAGTTATATCATCAAAGAACTAAATGCAAAGAAATCTCCAGGATTTGATTTAGTAACTGGAGAAGTCCTAAGAAGCTACCGGAGATTATCGTCAGATATATCACTATGATCTATAACTCAATCTTGCGACTAGAATATTTCCCTGTACAATGGAAGGTGGCCCAAGTAATGTTAATTCCAAAACCGGGAAAACCACCAAGGGAACCCGCTTCTTATAGGCCTATCAGCTTGCTTCCAGTATTGTCTAAGGTCTTCGAAAAATTACTATAGTAATTTAGCTTAGAACGTTAATTCCAATTATTATAGAAGAAAAGAAGATAATTACCAATTATCAATTCGGATTCCGGCAGCAGCATTTCATAATAGAGCACGTCCATAGAATTGCTACCAAAATCAGACATGACTTGGGAGGCAGTAGATATTGTTCGGCGGCATTCCTCGATATAACGCAAGCCTTTGATAAGGTGTGGCATACTAGGTTGCTCTTCAAAAGCAAATCATACCTACTTGTAGGTACTTAAGTCGTACCTTAGCAATAGACATTTCTTCGTGAAAATTCAAGAGGATAAATATTTCACCACTTTTACCAATCGACTCAAAAGTTCCGCAGGTCAACCTACTTGGCCCGATCGTTTATTGAAAAAACACAGCGGACCTGCCCATATCCATCAATTACATCTCTACATCTGCTAGCTCACCTTAAAAAATTTGAGAATTGGATAAATAAACGGCGCATCAAGGCAAATGACCAGAAGTCGATTCACGTAACATTTACAAACAGGAGAGCCACCTGCCAGACTTAATGAAAATCCTCTACAACAAGAAGATGAAGTCAAATACCTGGGCATGTATAATATGAACAGGGGCTTGACATGGAGCAAACACTTCTGGAGCAAGATACTTTAACTGTGTCATACATTTCGAAAGCACTATTGGATACTAAATCGTTACTCGCAGTTGTCGTTTGAAAACAAGACCTTTGTCTATAAAACAATTATAAAGCTAATTTGAACGTATGGCATTCAGCTTTGGAGAGCTGCAAATAACTTGAACATTTCCAAAATTCAACGATTTAGGCATAACTGACGCTCCATGGTTCGTACCCAATCAACTAATTCATCGCGACCTTCAAATTCCAACCGTTGAGGAGTGCATCAGATCATCCAGCATTAGATATCACGATAGAGATAAACTCTCTTGCAACTTATCTGCTGACTGCTCATCGAACTAAGAGGCTAAAGCGTCACGACCTACTGGACGTACCCCATCTCTTCAGAACTGAACAAGTTTGTGTGGATAAGCTATGAAGTCCTAATGCAACATTGACAGTTGATTTTTTGTAAGTGGAGCTTACATAGAAAAACTCCTCCTATGACATTTATATAAACCAAACTTTTACTTATTGTAATCCTATAGATTGTAATTTACTAAGAAGCCAATAAAAAAAGGGTTATTTGCAATAAGTTATGCAGATAAATTAAATAAAAGTTATTTAAAATGAACGCTAGGATGCTTAAACACTTCACTTTGGGTAGATAAACACTAAAAAATAGTTCAGCAAATCTACAAAAATAAATTAACCAAGCTTTAGGAAGAACAACAAACGGCTAAAGCTTTGTAGGTAAATTCGTTAAATTCGGCATTCTTTTGGAAGATAAGTAGGACTAATTGAACCGTTCGGAAAAGATACAGTAGATTTTGAAACTACAAGTTATTTATTTCATGGAGAACGCATCTTGCACTAATTAAGTGCAATTTAGAATTTCCTTGAATTTTAGATAATTTTAATCGAACTAATTATTTTTGTAAGTTAATTTAGCTAGACAGACCATTACGAGATTTTACAAGGCACTTTAATTAATTTAAAATTGAAGATAATTAGCTATTTAAACACATTTCTCACTAGCTAATTTTTAGATAGAAGTTAAGTATTTCATTTGAGGATAAAAGATAATTTGACCCAGGCCCGTAGCCAGGATTTCACTTCGGGGGGGGGGACACTTGTAAAAAGCCTTTTGTAAAATGTAAAATTTTCGGTGATTCGCAATAAAATTGAATACATTTCATACATTTCAGGGGGGCACGTGCGCCCAATTGCCCCACCCCCTGCCTGCGGGCCTGATTTGACCGTATTAATTCAACGTTCACATCTTAATTAATTTATTGTTCAGAAGCTAACAGGTTAATGTCGCGGAGAGTCAATCGTTCCTCTTATTAAACTGGTCACGTGATTAGTTATGAACAAAGAATTGCCCTAGTGTTAAGTTGGAGATATAACTAAAGGCGTAAAAAGATCTAGTGGAATCAATTAAATTGAAGAGAAATTGACGTTTAAGAAGGATTGCAGATAGTTTTAGATGTCATGGGAGTAGAGTTACAAAACTTATACCAATTAGACAAATTCCAAAGACACGATAAAAACTTGATCAAGCAAGCTTATTACTATATAGTGACAGCATTTAATCAATTTTTAATCTTAAAAGAAATTACGTTGGTATTTAAAAATTAAAATTAATGCAATAGAAAACAATTATTTTATAAATAGATAATTATCAGTAGTTTTGTGCGCGGACACAAATCCTGAAAACCGAACTACATCCTGCGCGTACGGATTTATAATAAAATTGTAATTAAAGGTAAAATTCGATGATAAAAATCCACATGCTTAGGATGTAGTATCATCGTAACATTGTTCCGACAAATAAATCAGTAGAAAGCAAATGTGTATGGTATTAGGTGATGGTTGCACTAAATCCGTTCCGAACTGATCAAATCACTTCCGACGTTCGTGGCTACACTAGATTTGGGAAGACTAATTGGAAAAACCTACCAGTGCTGGCTACAGTTGTCACGGGCTGTATAATTTGTATAGCTTTTATAAATTATATAACTTGATTTATTAGCCTTTTGTTAGTCGGGTCTATCTGGACGGATCTGCTCAGTACGGATCGAATCGGAGGTAATGTAGCTACATAAAAATTCCATTGGTACAAATCTACTGATGGATCTGTTTGGATCGGAAAATTTTGAAACTCAGAATTATTATGTTTTCTTGCTAAGCTTGATTATAAAGTTTTAAATATCTACTTGGAATAACAGCAAATCCAACTCCAAGAATCCAAATTGTGATTATTGCAATCAATGCTGTTTTAACATTCATATTTGAAAAGTGTCCAAAGGGAAGAGAAATTAGGAAAAATCGCTCTGCTGACATAAAAGCCAATAACAAAATAGAAACTTCTGAAGACGTCATTGCTAGAATTCCAGAAAACGTGCATAACCACGATGACATCCAACTATAAGCATATTGATTATAAACTCCTCGGTATTTGAAATCCTTCACAGCAATAATCATTAAATAAATTCCCATTAATACATCACTTCCTGAAAATTAATATTCGTTTAATTAACTTTTAAATAATTTAATTTCATTTAATTAATTTGAATACCGTAATATTTCATACCTGCTAAATTTCTGATCACCAGATTTAAAACTTTATTATCATCCCGTATCGTACATCTTCCCCATATTACTAAAATATTTCCAATGCATGTTATAATTGATGTAATCCATGTAGCGTAACGCAATATCGGCTTCTCTAATAAATGAGTTGTTGAAGATATACCTAACAAGAAAATATTAATTTTATTTACAACAGTAGCGTGTTAAATGAAATACTATAAATAACAATTAATTACAATAATTGCTTAAATGATTAAGCTTTTGCATCATTAGCAACAGAACTTTTAATACTTTTGCATTAAAATTTTATATCCACAATTAGGACTCACAGAGGTATAAACGACAAAACGTTTTATCAGAAATTCAATCATATCAAATTCATATTTTGAAACTTAGTTATATTTTATGTAAAACTAATTGCTAATATACTTAACCTAAATATGCAGTCATTTGAAAATATAACTGGCAGTTTTCTGCTAAAAGAGTCTTTACAATTAGAATTTTTAAAGCGGCTTTCAAGTAAGTCCATAATGCTATTGTACGTAAGTGGTGCAATTGACAATATTATAAATACTGAATTTAACTTTTTTGATTTATTTATACTTTAACATTACATTAATGTTAATTAAGGGGGGTGATTATTATCTCACAAATATGGATGAATTTCAATTCGAGGTTTCATCCAAGAAAATTAAAATGAAACAGAAAATTATAGGCAACTTTGTGATCAATATAAAATTACATGTAATTATTTTACAATACATATAATTATTTACGTAATTTTACAATGTAGTATTTATTATAATTAGATAGTCATAAAGTTGTCTCATCTTCTTGTGTAATTTTACACAAATATTTTTGCAGAGTGGCAGCGTCCAGCGTCATGTAGTTCAGAAGTATGCTTGATAAACAATCCGAATATATTTGGAAGCGAATACTCTGCGGATGCTATAAATAAGCTAAACGCAACGCTCCTACGCTAAAAACACATCGCATCGCTTTGTTTAATTGACGACGCGACGCTCGACGCTGCCACTCTGAATATACCTTTAGGATTGCGTTTTATTAGTTGCCTGTCAATTACAACAAATACAATCCACTTAAATCAATAAATCGGAGCGACACTTCATTATTAATCCAACAGATTGAGTTAATAAAGAGTTGTTTTTTTTAAATAATTTTATTTATTTTAATTTGTATTAAAATTGATAATTAATTTTGATACAATATAGCTTTTAGTTAAGCATTCCCTTTGCTAAAATACATTTAAGATAGAAGTTTTATTCGCA
Source organism: Rhagonycha lutea (assembly GCA_958510855.1). NCBI lineage: Eukaryota > Metazoa > Arthropoda > Insecta > Coleoptera > Cantharidae > Rhagonycha > Rhagonycha lutea. Next base: position 19,407,405 of record OY294042.1, read on the forward strand.
TAAGCATCTTTTTATTTGCCCTAAAATTTAGTTTTTACTAGGTAATAATTTTGAAATCAAGCGACGTTTGGCAAATTTGCTTAAGCTTCGCTTTAGAAACTTTTGCGTACCTTTGCTTGTTAATTATTACCTTAAAAGCCAAACTTTTGTTTAAAAACAAGCTTATTTGAAAACATAAAAATTGACAACTTCTTATATTTACTTACCAATTATTTAAACATTTATAAGTTACAACCATAAATTTCAATAACATACCTCAAAATATAAGATCAAAATTGGTCCACCCAAACAAATTTATTTTTATTTACTTTTTAGAAAAATAAAGTCTTATTGTTTATCTCGTTCTCATTTCCATTTTGATGACGTAATTCAAAATACTACAATATACTGCGATGATATTTGACCAAACAAGGGGTCTACTACCACAATCGAAATGGTCGTCTCGCATGCGTCTGCGAGACGAAGAGAAGAAGCAACAGTCACATAAAGGCATTATAATACGATAAAACAAATAATTTAGCACAGTTTAAAAGAAATCTAGAAAAAGTAAAACCTTTATGTGATGATTTATTCTTTTGAAAAGAGTTCGTCATCAAGGACATGCGTTCATTGCAACGAACAGCATGGTTACAAGAAACTAAGAATGACGAGGTGTGAAGGAAAAGAACGTAGACCATTTGGTAAAATAAAATATAAAGAAAATGTAAAAAAATTTGTAATTGTGTTAAAATTTATTAAATCTCAAATTTGTATTAAGTTAACGTTATCAAGGCACCCGAATTATTAGGTGAATTTATAAAATAAAGAAATAGGATCGAGGAAGTAGGCATGTTTAAAAATGTGCAAGAGGATACCTAGGAGATGGCAGTCGTGATGGAAAAAGTTCATAAAAATAATGAAAACATCAAAAATTGGAGTTCACTTTTATCTTTCGAACCGAAAGATCTAGACAGTGTTAACTTACAAAAAGCAGTAAGTAAATTTGTTAGTTGGTGTGTTTGATCCTTCGAGGACGAAGGTGATAAGAAGGGATCTTATTTTTGTCTTTTCGAGGTGAAGATACGAGCAGCGGTAGTTCCGTTGGATTATGGTTTAGTCTAAGGTTGTGTTTAGAGAAGAAGTTTGTAAAATTCAGTGAAGGTGTGACAACGAATTGAGGGGCATGGACCATAGTAGGGGAGAAGGAAGCAGAAATAAAAAGGTTATTGTTGGATCTGTGAGGAAGGAACTAAAGCACCTAATCGATTCGTGTGCTATAGGTTTTTTTAATTTTATATATTTATTTTTGTAGTTTTGAATTTGTATGTAATTTTTTTAGGGTAAAACGTGTGTAAAGTAATTGTCAAGGAGTAATTGTAAAAGTAATTGTAAAGTTTAAAATCGTGTTTGGTCACGTGTCGTTATCCACAAAATTAGAAAATTTGTTTGCATGGGATTACAAGGAGACAATCTTGGTGTTTCTTCTCGAGGTTGTTGCTGAACGTGGGGACGCTATTTTTATTGTGGTCGGAGATACAAGAAATTCTAACTTAAATCCACATTATAAGTTGTAACAATTCACGGTGAGTATGCGGTGGTGAAAGACATGAACATCGCAATACATATTGTGGTGTTTCAAACGGGTTAAAGACTCGAGCTTTATAACATTAAAGTCAAAAAGGGGTATAAAAAGGATACTCGTGAGCGTTGAAAATAAATTCTGTTACATCAAAGCTAAAATGTTACCTATGACAATTACATTTAAACACTAATTTGCGTATTATTTACATCTGGTGAATTTTGTGCGACTACTATGACAAGTTGTTGTGAACCTATAAAGAAAACGTTTGTTAATAAGTTTAAAATTAGCGCCAAAATGTACCTCCGATTTTACGAAATTTAACGAAATTTTGATTTTGAAATAGTGGCAAAAGTGAAAAAGTGAAAATTTACCTATTCTGGGGGTCATTAAAGTGATCTCCGGGAGTTTTTCAAGTGCCTATTCTAAGTTTCCTGTAACGGGAGCAATTAGATTTTGTTTCAAGACTGAAATTGCAAATATAGTACGAAAGTTTGGAGGTTATAAAAACTTACCTCTGGCTTGAAAAGTCAGTCAAGATTTAATTTTAAGTTCGTACGGAGCATAGCGGATGATCTAGAAACCTGCTTACCCGCTTGAATGTTTTTATTGAAATACGAGCTTCGTTTGTCCTCGATTATTATAATTAATATAATATAATTAATAATATAATAAGTAATACATGAATTAAAGTAATCGAGGACAAACGAAGCTCGTATTTCAATAAAATCATTCCAGCCGGTAAGCAGGTTTCGGCGAGCAGGCTCCACTGTGTTTCTACCGTTAGATCATAATTACACTAGATGAAGGATTCCTATCTAAATAGCATTGATTGTTGTGAAGCCACCCATAACATGTTTTATGTTTTCGTTTTATTTGTTTACTGTTTACACCACCGATGGCGCTTCTATTTTAAAGCATTGAAATTTTAACCCATTTAGGTTAGAAGATTTAAATTTGACATTCAGGGACCAGGTAAACATTGAGAGCGCACTCTAGTGTAATATATCGACACTGGAAAGGTCAATGGGCGTAACCCACATTAAAAAATTTTTTTTTTATATTTGTTGATATCTATTAAACCAAGGGTAGTATTTTTCACAATAATTTGCAATTGATAAAACAAAACTTATTACAAACAACATTGCAGTTTTCAACTATAACAATGCATACATGAATAATTAATTTAGTTTCTCCTGGCAAAAAAAAATGAAAAATTTTTAGTGAGGGTTACGCCCATTGACCTTTCCAGTGTCGATATGATCTAAGAGTATAGCAGCTACACCAGTGAACCCAAAACGGTTATGTGTTTGTATTCCAAACACATCTTTATTTTTTGTAAAATTTGATTTATGCTACACATTTGTTACACATGAAAGTTGCGAAGCGCAATTCAGTTTTTGGTTTTATAGTAAATGTAATTGTGATTGGCAGCGATCGTACAATTTTACACAAAAGGCTAAAGGACGAAATTGTCGTCCCAAACGGAAATATTTTCAACGCATTATTTGAGAAATTTATTAAATTCATTTTTTTTTTAGTTTGAACCGTAACTGCCCTGAGAGAGTATTCTTTATGTTTTCCGACGACATAGCAAACCGGACCTTAAATTGTTTTGCTCATTACAACTTATTTTAGCTAGTACGTGGGGCCTTAATTGTTTTTATCACTACAATATACAGTTTACTGATATTCCTGGTTGTAACATTTAAACTTCCAACTCTCCGATCTGATGAATAAGTTGTCAAAGCTGCAATAGGGCTTCTTAGCCCTTCGTAAGTCATACGTACGATTTTATTGGAAAAGTGCTTATGATAATATCATGTACAATTTCCCACAGAGTTTTTGAATGATGTATCAAAAAATTTAAAACCTGAATTTCTAAGCTTACTTATAATATGAATAATTCCTTATTTCCAGTTGAATTAACTAAACTCGTCGGTAATGCTTGAGATTCTTTGATTATTGTAAAACTTTCTGTTCGTTGTAGAACTCAGAAGGAAGAATAAAATCCATTTTTATACACATATAATACATATAAAACCAGCAGTCTGGCGTAAATCAAACACGGATAGACTAGAGAGCGGAAAACCGCGGTTCTAATCCTGATTGCGTCGGATATGTGTTGTGATCTAAAAAGTCCAAAATCGATCTGTGGACTGTGAACAAATTTCCGTATCGAATACGCTGAAAATCATCTGTTGATTGATAATAATTCACGATAATCTACTAAACCAGGTAAAATTTTGTAAAGCTAACCCCTTCGTTAAGTTGTGATGTGTGAAATTTCTATTACTTGAAATTTTTAGATCAAGTATGTGTAATAGACAAACTCTCAGAGCTTGTCGTTGATGTTGATATTATTGCTTCGAAATTAATTTTAATTATTAAATTTTAAGCCTTTACCAAAATAGTTTAAATTTTACTGAATCAATTCTTTTTGAATCATTTAAAAATACGGTTTTGACATATGACGAAGGTGAATGTAAATTTTCAAATAGTCCTATAATAATTATTAAAATTATTTTGATCTAATAAAAGAGTTTTCTGATCCTTGAAACTACCATTTCATATTTTTCTTCCCATAAATTCGAATTTTGAAAGGAGAAGGTTAAAAAATATCAATTGCTCCGGGCCTGGCATTTTCTCTGCAGTAGCAATACTGCAAGTGTAAAATGTTATTGCAATTGGAAGTGTAAATTAACTATTACAATAAAAATTTTCTTTATAGCGTCGAAATGCCTTTGTAAACTTAAAATTTATTACTTTTAATTTTATTGTGCAGTATCTTTTCCGTAGAAAATACAAAAGAATTTCATTATAAAAATTATTTTGTATTAAAAACTACAATAAATAAAGAATTCTATATCCTGTAAGGATTTAGTTCTAAATTAATATAGGTACCTGGTTAGATAATTATAAATTTAAGAAAGAAAATTTGTCTTTGAATTATTTTCCTCTTTAGGAAAATAGGTTACTGAAATATACCAGACAAATCATAAATTTAAAATAACGGATGACGTGTTTCGATTTATCCTTAAATTGAACTCTTCAGATACGTATTAATAAACGAAATTACAAATAAACTCACCAACTGCAGATATTTCAAAACTTCAAACATAAAACTTATCTGTCATGTACTTTCATGCTGATATAAAAGGCATACAATTTCCAACATGATCAAGACATGGAATTTAAACCCCAAGAATATCTCAGTCTAACCAAAGATATTATGAACAGTAAAGATGGAAAATACTTGAAAATTTATATGTTTGCTTTTGTCTCGGGTAAATAGCTGGGGTTACTAATTTTCTCCCCCATTTGCAGATGGCGCTACCGATTTGGAATTATTTATATTAATTAATATTATGCTTGAGGAAAATATGTGGCAGAAAAGAGAACCTATACCCGTGAAGGTCCGAATGGAAAGAAGATCAGTTGCCTGCTTTTGGATAGCGGCGCCAATCCTTGCACGTGAATATTCTTCAATTAACCGCTTATTAAGCTGCTTTCTTTCAATCGTCCCGATTTAGGTAATAATAAAAATAAACGTTTTTTGATTCTATTAATTTACTTGGAAATTGTACACTAGTTTCATTAAATATTAACTGTTTACACTGCCTATTACTTTTAGTAGTCTCCTATCTCATCAAGAGTAGTTTGATTAACTTGTTATTATTTTCATAGCTCTGGGAGCAAGATAATACAAAATTTAATATGTTATAGGTATTGGAGCTCATACTCTGACTTCATTAATATTAATTTATTTGTTTAATTTTATAATTAAACATTTTTAGGTAAATAATTTTGTATGGTAAGAGAGTTCGGGTTTAGTTGTAAGCTAAACTAGAGTAGAATAACGAGCAACCTTTCCAGCAAACATGTGGCTCTTCTTATGCATTAATTATTGTCCTAATTACTATTTTATGTACTTTATTTATTACTAGAAGACATGGGCATCTTTGGTCACCCATAACTGTCTAGGTACAGTTCGCCCTTTATCATCGAAAATGCAATTGACGTTACAAAGTTTATCACAGCATTTTTCGACCGATTTTTCAAAATTGTTTCATTATCTTTTATTTTTAGATCCTTCGAATCGCAATACGGATGAAAGTCAAGTTTTCACTTGACAATTAATTACAATAATATAACATCGGTATCTTTTGTAATAAGAAAATCTACCATACTACAATATTTATTATAAGCACAAATTTTGCATAATATTTATGTAGGAATATGGTTGGAGTCATTGTTATAAAATATTTGTTTTCCTGTATTATTTATTCAGAATCTCTATCATATCATGATTTACCATTCTCACAAGCTTATTGGCGAGCGTTGAATAGAAACGAAAATATAACAACTGCCCAGAACACATCTTGTTCTGCTTTGTCAGTTCAGCCGTTCAAATATTCCTTCAAACTGACTTCCTTCAACTCGAAACTTGCTTATCAGTAAATTGATGTTATTGACTTTAACTTTTAAGTAAATACCAAAAGACTACTATAGGAACCGCTTTCATTCAGAGAAAAAAAATTAAGTAAACCTTTCCTACCGGCATGACAGCTTGAGTAATCCTCGATTATTATCTTTTCCACCATCAACCAATTTACACTTTTCATTCTTTGCCTTTTCATTTTTATAATGTTTCTCTAAATTAAAATTATTGCTGTTCTATTATCCAATAATTGTTTTAATTACTAACAATTTTATCGATTATTATTTAATGAAGTAATATTGCTAGTATTTGAGTTACACGATGACAAGTTGTCACTAATTTTGAAATTAAATAGTAGGAAATTAAATACCGTAACGTTTCATTAGTTTGATTTTAATGAACTTGCATGGTCAGTTGAACAACATCTAGTGGATCTAGTGGATCGTAGTAATTCCCACCTGTTAATATTTTTACTCATAAATTTTCGAGTATGATACATTATAGCATCAATATAGTTTCTAGAGAATTGGATTAGAATTAATTAAGCGCATGAACGGATTAACCGAATTTTCACTGTTATTACTTGGTTTCTACGGTAACCAGATCTGAAGGGACTGACTTTAAACACTAATTGTACTTAGAAAAGTCTATCCATTACAAAAAAAATAGAAAGTAAACGACAAGAGTATAGTAATTTTAGTGGCATGTCCAATACATTGGCATCGATGGCATTGGAGAATATGATTGCTTCTTTTTCTTCGCTTAACGGTTACCCTTTCCTCTCAGATAGTTTCAAGCTTTTGTTTTCTCGAAGCCTTTTATTTCAACTATTTGGATAAGTTTATTTTATAATTATATTTTTATAATTCTAGAGTGGGAAGTTAAAACAGTACACGTCAAAAAAAGTAACTTTTCAGGAGAGCATAAAAACTGTAGGTATAACTTTTTTCATAAAAATTTTAAAATTTTCAAAAAATTAATTATAGATATTTAAGGGTGCAACTATTAACAAATGAATAAAAAAAATTTATAAGTGCACTATTAAAGTAATTACATGACTTGTACTCTTTGGACCAATAGAGTTAAAACTGATTTGTACTATAATGACCATAACAAATGTACATAAAGTATAAATTAATTTATTGTGAATTATTACAAATTACGTATCACCAATAAAAATAAGTTATTATTTATAAATTAATTATAATTTATAAAAATTATTAAAATTAATATTAAATAAAAAAAAAAAAATTTTTTTTTTTAAATTAAATTTCTTCAAATTCTTTAATATCAGGATATGTCATTTCCGTCACAACAATTTTTTTTTTGTACTTCCCTACTGTACGAACTAACTGAAACCAGTCGTAAGGATGTTAAATTGGGTATTCCAACTTATTTTTCTGTTTTTCGATTTGACCATGATCCGCATCACATTCCATGTGGCTATGTCTACTAATCAGAAAATTTTGCTCAACATATTGTAAAGTAGGCTTATTTTGCATCAAACACATTTGATTTTCATATTCAAAGTATCACATTTGTGACAAGTATCAACTTGTGGCTTTTTAAAGCTGAGATTCAATTTGTGGAAATTGACTTGTACTGTTTTAACTTCGCACTTTAGTACTAATACAACTAAATAAACTGCTTATTATTGGGTGGAATAAAAGTACAAGTCAACATGTACTGTTTTTCTCGCGCACGATTTGAGCGTTTTATTTTGTACTTTTAAGATCAATGGATTTTTAAGCATGTTATAACAGGTTTTGACTTGTACTTTTTTTTTACCACATATAAATATCAACCTGACAATTCCAAATATGCACTTAACACAATTTTGAAAAAAATTTACTTGTACTGTTTTAACTTCCCACTCTAGAATTAATCTAACTTTGAATTATTTAAATATTAGGTTTCGAGTGGTTATTTACATTTTAATCAATACGAATTAATATTTTCAAAAACTTACCATTAGATAAAGGTCTGCAACGTGGTACTGTTGGAGCAAATGCACAATAGTAATACTTTTTAAAGTATACTGATTTTAAATTTTTCAAATTATGGAATATGCTGATATCAATATTTTCTATATCAATTTCATCTAAATTCCTGAAAAACACTTGAATTATTCATTTTATATAACCTAATTTCACGAATATTGCAGAAATTTAATGTTAGAATAAAAAAGTATATGCTTTTATCTCCCAATAGTAGATCATTGTAATTAACAAAATTTATATTTGACAACATACAATCTTAATTACAAGAGATAATAATGTGTAAAAACTTACAATGAGGCCAAGTTTTTCAATTTATTAAACACGTCGGTTGGAAATTGGTGAAAAGGGTTGCTTCCTAAATACCTATAAATAAGATTAGAAAATTATTTGTTAATTTGTGATAAAACGTGATATAAGCATACTATCAGGGATTCCAATAATTCCGTACAATTTGTACTAATTCACCTGTATTTTCAACTCATGATCATCTCACCAATAATGGAATTAAATTTCAATTGTTACTTACAAATAATCCATTCAACTTTCAGTACAGATATAAAATATAATTTCAATATTTATGTATCCATTTTAGCTAGAAAATTATAAAAGAGTTTTGCTATTCTCAACAAAATCGAACAAATTTTTCTCAATTATCTAAGAAACTGTATAAATAAAAATAAAAATAAAAAAATGTTAGACAATATAAAGCAAAATTAATTAACGTATATAATTTATACAGTTTAAGGTGAGTTCACATTACGCGTTACATTTTATGTAAAAAAATAACTCACAAGCAATTACCTCTCCATTGCAAGTTTTAAAAATAAATTTTTGTAATACATTTTCAATCAAAATTAAATCTCGCGTGAGTTTTTCACACAAAACAAAACGACTGGTGCAATTTTCTTAACTCACTGCTATTTCAAAGTAATTTAGCACAAACTAATAACTTTTATCACAGAATATAATCAATAGAAACCAACTTGTTAAAAATTTATTTTCTTCACGTGTTCTTTCTAGTTTTTATTATTTGAAGCAGTTTCTCGTAATTATAGAGAAAAGTTCTGAATGAATTCGCGAATGTAATATTGGGTATTCTTAATTAAGCACATTACATATTTTGGAAAACTTTGAAAACAGTGGAAAACTTTTTTCTTGTGGTTAGGTTTTTATTTTTAATAATTTCGGGACTACCTTGATATTTTATGTAGTATGCTGAGTTTAACACTATACATTTTTTCATGTAGGTCTAATTTGACTAAATTGATGGAATTTGTTTAGTACTACTATCTGGTTTATGTTTCTTAAAATTTTTTTATAATTTAGATATAGAAATTAAAAATTAATTAAAATAGTGCTTAAGCTAATATTTGCAAAGCAGAAACAACAATAAGTTCCCAATTAAATCGCTTCGTTAATTGTAATCATAAGTCGTTAATCCTTCTTGAATGTTAATTCACTTCGTTCGACATTTAAACTACATTCACCGTGCGCATATAGAATTTCCGCATTTAACATACTCTAAGCCAAGGAGCATTAAATAGTACACTTGTTTAAATCTACTTCGTTAACCTTTCGTTTGTTATGAGTACATACGTTATTCTTTGTTTCTACCTCGTTAATTTTACTATGCCTACTCAAATAATTAACTTTATTTGTGTTGTATCAGCTAATTACTGATTTGGATTTGTTAACATTTAATAGACGATGCCAGATTTATTATTTGTATAAATCAACAAGAAAAGAAGATGATGATACCCGCAAACAAAGGGTAAAAAACACACAAAATTACAAAAGAAGAGAAGAAAGGACAACAATAATAAAGGTACTTTGTTTAACTTTTCACTGCCTCATCAAAAACTTAGAATTGATTAAACTATTATTCACCAATCCAAGATAGATCCACCGGCTAGCTACCCATCCGTGGACGGGCTTTCCATCTAATTAAATATAAATGAGCAAACATGAGGTAAAAAGATTTTCTTAAATCATATAATTTTAACATTAAAGGAAATTGAAAAAGCTAACCCTCAAAGAAGGGAAAATTAACAGTATTATATAGTTTTTCATCAGAATTCGCTTATAAAGAATACCGGATATAGCGAGATATACCGATTGAAGAAATCCCAGGTGCATGAAAGTTTGGTTTAATACGCACTATTTTATATGGCTAGTGTACAGGGTATGGCACATTAAGTGATACACTTCTTTGGGTGTTTATAAAACAGGTTTTAACACGATTTTTCGTCGCCTACTATTTTTTTTAAATTGAGTATTTAGTGCGTCGTAAATATGCAAGACGTCAATGTGATAATATTGATAGTAAATTTTTAACAGCGATGAACGCTAAGCAAGAGGTAGTTGTAAAATGCTCGTTTGGCACGCAGGCAACGATATCATATTTTCTGACGGCAAGATGTTACTACTACAAGACACTTACAATTAACAGAATGATCTCGTCTATGGTGCTCCATTAAGGGATATTCCTATCGACAAACTGGCAGTACAACGTTTTCAAAATGTATCTGCTGTCATGGTTTGGGATGCAATATCTCCCGAAGGCAAGTTACCACTGCTCTCCATTGATTGGGGCGTTAAGATCAATAAAAAATAATACATTCAACACTTACTGAAGGATCATTTGCTTTTATATGCACGTAGTTTGTATGGAAATGATTATTATTGCTTTCAGTATGCAGTGCCCCATCTCACAAAGCTACATGCACCAACGCATGCACTGAGGATTGGTTTCTGAACATTTTGAATGATTTCATCCCTTGGAAAGAATAGCCATCATCTTCACCCGACTTGAATTCCTTGGACTTTTCCATATGGGAATACATGTTGAGCATGATTGGGAGTACGAAAGGATTTAATTTGGATTCATTCAAGCGTCGGCTGATCACGATATAGGATCAAATACCGGAGGAGACCGAGCGTGCCGCGTGTCATTTTTGTTTGGAAGAATGAAGGAGATTGTGAAAGCAAAGGAGGAGCGATTTGAACTTTTAAGATTAAATGTGAAAATATAAAGTACTCTTAACCGAAATATGTAAATAATTTGGAATTATTCCGTTTTGTTAGATTTTTATAGCCTTTTTAAAATGTATCAGTTAATCTGCCATACCCTGTATATAAGCCATTCATTATTAATCCATTAATTACCATCTAATTTAACTTTTCGAGCCTCCTCATTATAACCGTATTTTACTGTGCTTATCATTCAGTAAAAAACGGTAAGCCGTCAAACGATAATTTGCTAAATTACCAATTATTATTCTAATCTCCCAATAATTTGTAAAATTGTAAAGGTGTAAAGACCTAAGATTTTCTTAAGGACATTTGACACGAGCACAATTTTTTTCATGTGTAAACGCGGCCGGTTGAACGTGGCCGTTTGAATCCAGAGCCGTTTAAATGCACGGACGTTTGAACGCGACGTTTTTGCACCCTCCCCCGACTTATGACCGCCGCATTTTATTTTGACCAAATTAGGGGCCGTCCATTAATTACCATTAATGCCAACCCAACCACTTCTCATTTTGGATCCAATAATTGATTTTTAATATAAATCAAAAAAAGACGCAAAAAATAATTATACATTCCGTAATTGTGTGATTGAACAAAAAGAGAGATCCATCCCCTTGCCAGTAGGACACTTTACCGAGTTGGATGGCCCTAGGGGATATTTTTAATTGGTATATTACCCATTGGGTACTTTGTAATGAATTTTTGCAATTTATTACGAGCTCTACTTTTCATATCATTTTAATATTTCTAAGTACGACCCATGCGTTTTATTTAAATGTAATCTTAGAATTTAATTCATTTTGCAAGCAGATTGTTGATGGCGTTTGAATTTCTAGGAACATTTTGGCGTAGTAATATCAGTTACCCGAGGACAAAATAGCGGAGCGGACCTGTTGTGCTACAACAATTTTCTTAGTGCCGATTTGGTGTGTGTTTAAATATATTTTTTGTTTAACAACTTCTAGTTTTCGTACCAGTTTCGTTTACTAACCTACATACTTTTTTTTTCGTGGGAAGACGGATCACTTGGGGAATTCCTTTATCATCTGGATGGTCCAGCGTTGCGTAACATCTCCAACACCATCTCTCATTGGTCCAGTTCTAACTACAGATCTGCAAGCGTGTTTTAGTGTCGCGAATGTCGATCAAGTGTTTTCCGGTGTAAATTGACAACTTACAGATTTCCATTTTTTAAATCAGCAGTCGTATGTCGAGTAGAAGGAGACGTTTGTCACCAGATAAATTGTAAACTTACGAGATCGTTTTATGTAAGCAAATTAATTCTTTCTTACTCGTCTGGCCGATTATTGGAACTGCGATAGCATCTCTCAAATTCTGTGTGTTAATTAAAGCATTTTATTACTATTTTCATTTTTTTGAGTTTTTCCAAGCTAGGTCTTTTTTCAGAAATCTATGATCTACGCCTTCGCATGAATCAGAAGCTAATCTATTAAGGTTGCGGTTTTGTGTGTGGGCGATTCATCAGAAGAATAGAGAATAGTCAAAAATCGAGAATAGTCAAACTATTTTTATGATACCAAGAGCTACTATAACTTTCTCGTCAACAGATTTCTGTAAAATTATACTCGATATTATTAAACGGAAGAAAAATTCATATAAATGAATTTGTTTAGATTTTTAAAATAATGAATATAATTCCTTCAAATTTTTTTACAAGTAGTGTAAAGCATGGCACCTGGGTGTGAATTGGTTTTTAGAGTAAAATTCTATATATCTGAAGCAATAAAAATTATGCAATACAGACTTTTAATCACTAATATTGACAAATTTCAACAGCATACTTTGGATAGTTATAGTGTTCTGATTATAATAAAAGTAATTCACATCTTAGAACAAAGCTTCTACTTTCTAATGGCGTTAAAATCATTACCTAAAAGTTTGTAGTTTTCAAACGTAAGCAAATGCAATGTGACCAAATATTAGCATAATTGCGTTAACTCACCCACGCACAAAATCGCAGCCTTAACATGGTGGCTAAACTGGAGAGTTAACCCTCTCATTAGAGGTTACGACTCAGACGGTAGTTTCTGTTGTAACTTCCCATCTCGAATCGAATGATTGATTTTTTATATAAAAAAGATTGTTATAAGATTATTATACATTACGTAATTGTGTGATTGAAAAAAAGAGAGATCCATGTCCCCTTGCTAGTAGCACACTTTGTCGAATTATGTTATTACGTAATGTAAAATAAGTTTTTGCTTTTTTATGGTCTGCTTCCTTTTGGGTCTGCATTCTTTTCGGTCTGTGTCCATTTGGATCTGAATCCTTTTGGACCTGCGTCCTAACGTTCGCATACTTTTGGGTCGCGTCAGTTTATCCTAGACCCACTAGAGACACCATAAATGTCCTTATGTTTTTTAAAGCGCTGATGAGCCCTATTCTTCTTATGAATTAAAAGAATAACCTCTCTTCTTTACAAAAATATGATGTAGGATAATCTTGTGTGGGATGTAAGCGCTAGACGTGAAGGGACACGCGCATGTTAAATGTAATTAAAAAGGATAGTTACATGTTAAGGGAGGAAGGTGATCTTGATGAAGCGGTGTAGAGTAGAACCGGTCAGACACGTACGAGTACAAAGCAGGGTACAAAGACTGGTTTTGCTATGCATATAGTGATAATATACGGTGATTGCGTATTCTTATGTTGATGAACAGTAAGAGTTAAGTTTAAGTGAGGACAATTAAAAAAACAGTTAAGATAAAAAAAAACCTAACAATTAGTCTCCGTTTGGAGGGCACGTTAAGCCGGCGATCCCCCTAATTGCCACCGTTAACAAAAAAAAAACAGGGCTACAGGCACATCTGAAGGTTAGCCTAGCAAGCTGCTACTAGATGTAAAATAACTATAGTCCAAATATCGATATGCGGACTACTCACCAACCCGTCTGGCCAGCGTGGTGAGTTATGGCCAAATTCTCCATTACTGGAGGTCCAGGAGTGGACTAAGGCAGGCTGAAGAGGAAAAAAAGTAATTTTAAGTTATGTACACTGAATGAATAATTAACACGCGAGGGTTTAACCACGATGGGTAATAAAGCGAAATTATTCAACCGATTGATGTCAAATGACCCAGCAGGTAAAAGGGTGTCGCAAATATCCGACGTTGGAGATTATAAAGACGTAAACGTATCGCACGTATCTCCGATAATGACAGGTATGGATCATTCATTCGATGCGCGAAAGATTCTATTGATTCGTGGATCGCAAATTAATCATGATGAGATGCAAACTCGAAGAATTGCGTTCGACGGTAATACGCAATAAGAAGGCCAAAAGTGCCACAGCTACAGATAAAGCAAGTATAAATGCGATAGCTAAAGTTTTAGGTTACTTCGAGGGTTAAGGTAAGTCTACGTCAAATAACAACTGTAGATAAAGCTTCTTCAATCAGCATACAAACCAAGTGAAGAATTAACTAGGATTTTAATCGGTTCAAGATTAAAAGGAATGGAGAAAACTCGGAGCAAGTCGCAATGCTTGGAGATGCCGGTGGCTGATTTATTTGCAGAAATAAGATCGATGATTGATAGTCGTTCATATATATTAACTTTAAGTAGAAGTTAGAAGCGCGGACAAATAATGAGAATATTAGCGACTGTCTAGATGACAAAATTATTCTCATGAATAGAGTAAATATCGACAAAGATGAACTTGTTAGTTTTATCATTCAAAGCATTCCTTGGTGCAATCTTGGGCGATCAAGCGAGGATGCAGTGCTACACGACAACAAAGTCATTGCTTCACGCGCTTAGGGAGATTTCTTTGAAAAGGAGGAGGACGTAACACGGCGTCAAAGTTAATAATGAAATTATAGAACAAAGTAACGCGGATGGTGACAGCATCCCCGGATCTACTATTTTTCCGAACCGGGCCAAGAACTTGACTTTGGCGCCCCTTTTCTCCAGCATTTGAGTTTAAAGATTCACAAAATTTTACACAAAATATAGGAATTTGGCGCCCCCAATCTGCCCCGATTTACCGCTCACCCTAGATCCGGGGCTGGGTGACAGTAATATGTACGCAGGACAAAGTGTTTCCACATGGGCAAGGAAACAATAATGATATAAATGCAATAAGTTTGATAGTCATGTGGTGGCGGAGTGCCCATAGAGACTTACAAACTTGAACGCGGTGAATAAAGATAATTAAAAATTTTTTACATACAGAATGCATACAAAATGTTCATGTAAATGTTTGAATCCAGGAGAAGTTCGACAGTGCATTCATCGTGAGAGTTACCACTATCATCAATTTGGCCGGAATTCACCTAAATTATTATCTTAATCATCTCCTCTTACATTCCATCATCTTCCCTCACTTTTATTGTTTGCAAGGTTCCACATTACTTCCAAAATCTCTTCCTCACTTTTTCCGATGTTTATTCACTAGTTTTTGAAAGTTATGGATTCTCTTACCCAATCAAATTTTCAACATATTCTTTATAGAAAGTTGTTTCTGACTGGTGTTTAAAGACGTCCTACAGTTGTAGCTAATCACTAATTAATAAGTTGAGATGTAATTCAATCGCAATAGAGTAATAAAATTATCACAATTAATAAAACTGCGAGAAAGTTTAATCAAAATCATCTACGAATTAAATATCATTGTATATCAGGAAAGAGAGGTAAGTAATTGAAATTATTAAAAGATTATTGAAACTTTGTCTGCATAAAATTTTAGATAAAATGTAACAGTTTCAAAAATATTTTCCCTTTTTAAAACATCCAAATTAAGTAAAATTACAGATTTCTAACTGTTATTTAGATTTAGAAGTATCATTCAAAATTAACTTCATGATTAAAAAATATTTAATGTTTCCATTAAAAAAATCCACTGTTTAATTTGAATTTTCAAGAGTCTTCTTTCGAAATATTTTGTCTTGTAAATTGGTAGAGCTGAAATGACAGTTTAGATTTATTTCGAAACATTTATTATTTAATAGAACCAATTTATTTCAAATCGAATCTTCAAAATTACATCACGTGGAATGTCAATTGCAATTTAGTTGTTTTATGATTGTCGTAAACTGTAATTTAAAATATATTTTGTAAAAGTTCAATTTATATTTTAAAAATAATTCTTCCGTAAAATGTAATAACTGACAGAGTAATTTAAAAAAGTTTCAGACGTAAATTATTAATAATAATTAGCAATTATTGAATAAATGTTAAACTTGCAATTTTCAAAAAGAAATTGAGTTCTAAAAATCATGATTACTATAATAGCCGACTTTGATATCGACTAAGTGGAAAGCCCATCCACGGACGGATAGCTAGCCGGTGGAAATTTTCCTAAATCATATGGGCAGGTCAGCTCAATCGTTTTCTTTACTATCGCGACCTTATCGTGCGTCCTTGTAAATTTTCCTACTAATTTATTTTTCTAACGAATTCTATTTCCTTTATCAAACTTTTTAAAAATTCTTCCTTTTTAAAATATCAAAATATTTAATTCCCACTGTCATATTTAACAAAGTTGTATTTTACATTATCTCAAAAGAATACCTCAAAATTTTACAAAAATTGTCACAATCCAAAAATTACGACCACGCCACTCTGCTCGTCGTTTACGAGTCCCATATCGAAAACCTTACCCCCACTGAGACTATTATACCAGGGGCGTCTCACAAATTACAACTTGAAAAATTGTTATAAAATAAAATTTACAATAATTTCTGCCTACACTTCTAGGGCTCAAAAAACTACGACAATATTTTATAATCAATTAAGGTTATTTAACATTTTTGAGATATACCATCAGAACTGAAAGTAAAAAACGCATTCAGTAACTCAGCTTAGAAAATATTATTTTAGTCAAATAATTAGTTTAGTTTAGACAGAACAATAAATTTTTAGCATTCCGGTTTCTTGATTTTCGCCTAATTAATCGAGTGAGTGTTATTATTACTTGTCACAAATGAATTACGACATGTCAATACTAGATAAAATGTCAGAAGACAACAAATTGCAAACCAAATCGTAATCGATAAAATATCAACCAAAGACTGAAATGGTTGTATTTGTGTTCATTAAATTTTACTTTTACTGCTTTAACCGTTTGACCCTCGTAGACCCTTTTTACAACTATTGAATCATGGCTAATTCCACCTAATGGACATGTTGGATTGGTAGTATCCCATTCAATAATATATTTACAACAAAAATAACGATTACAATTTTTCATCAGTAATTCGATTTTTTGTTGCTTTAATTCGTGTAAAGACTGTTCTATTGCACGGTTTTGCATAATTCAAATAGAAAATTTTAAATTTTATAATAATTTTTCAAAGTAACGCCATGTATTGTAACAAATTTTTGCATTTGTTAATTAATCCTCTATTATGCATTTCACCTGCGCCTGCGTATCAATGCATGACTTGTCGAAATCATCTGGCTACACAAACCTGCGAAGTTTTAAGCAGTCTTGCACGGGGAAGCGATTGCAGCGTTTACGTTTTGATCTATTGCTCAATTTTACATCCGTTTTAAATTTGATATTTAAGTGTGAATAACGACGTATGTTTCCCGCACCTGCTTTCTACTACTTTTAATCATTACATCCAATCATCGCAATCCGACCTTAACATCTGTTGCAACATGGTATGTGTCTTCTTCTTGTTGTTGATATTCCAAGAACCATATTATTATCTCCAATTTACGTTTTATTTGGAAAAGCTGAGTCGATATCTTAGAGAATTCCATTACATCTGGATGAGTTTTGTTATCGCCACTTTGGTTGCGTCGCACTCAAAGGTTCTAGTACATCTATTACAGTTGATTGATACGATTTTTTCGAACAGGGGGCATCAAGAACTTGGCATTGGCGCCCATTTCTTCCAGCATTTGAGCTTAAATGAAAAAATGAGGCAGACAACCCGAGTTGCCCCCCCCCTAGATCCGGGGCTGAGTATAGTGTTTATTTGGAACAAGTGAATCGTCTGTCATCTTTGAAGCATCAGGTCAAGCGATTGGAAGAACTTGGTGTCATCTTACATTATATAAACTTACTAGAGCTCATACGTGAATAACTTTTATTTTTCCGTTTTGTAACTAAAGCAACAGTCACATAACTCCACTACTATGATTACGTTGTAACGTAAAATCGTCATTTGACGTTTTTGTTCGCACGCCTATGGATTTTATTTTGTGTCTTGTTGCTACACCTATGGGAAAAATGGCGGTGGGTTCCACGGAGGTTTGTATGGATAAGAGAGCAATTGAAGTGTGAAAAGCCGCTTTACCTTGTTGGTTTACCGTTTAGTTTTATACCGCTATAGTAGGCAAAAGCAGCTCTTCTTGCTTAGGTTAATTGACGACGGACGCTTGATTGCGGATTATCCGTATCTGTTGATTTAACTCATGCTTAGGCTACCACATTTGTAAGTAACCTTTTATACTCTTTTCCGGTTATAATTCCTTTTCATTTTAGATTCAGATTATTACACTTTCAACGTGGGCCTGGAAGGTTGTGCAGTGGTTTTCTAGTTTCCTATACTTTTGAGTTTGGAGTATCCAATCTGTAACCCTGCGGGCTCCACATTTGGCGGATGACCTTGAGACCAATTTTCCCTACTTCCAGCTAAGCAACCGTAACCAGGAGATCCTTTCGTTTAGGACTGGCAGAAGAGGACAGTGGAATACCTTTTTTTTTTCATTTTACACATCGATCGCGTACAGAGAATTCCGTATAAGGTAGATTTTGTGAACACCAAAAGATCTGAGGTGAGTTTTTATTCCTCTGTATTGCGATTGTGTTTTGGTTAATTTTAGTCCATTTATGGTCTGCCTTGGTACCTCCACGTACCTACTAACGCCATTTGACCAAGTTAGTTATATAGTCGACGGATGTCTTTTGTGTGTGCGATTATTGTGGCTGTAATTATTAATAAACGTAACTTTTGTTTCCGACTTAGTTTTATTTACCTCGAGAAGTGGAAAACCGAATCCTCACCTTGCCTCCTAATTACCATAGAACTAGTTTTTACAACAGGGCCACCACACGCTTTACCAGTCTTAACTGGGTGTGGGGAAATTTCCAATTGCTTAGGTGATCTGGAATTTCGTTGCACGTACAAAGTGCACGCTGGTCGCCGAAACCTGCTTACCGGCTTGGATGTTTTCATTGAAATACCAGCTTCGTTTTTCCTCGATTACATTAATTAATACAGTAATATAATTAATAATATAATATGATTAATAATATGTAAACGAGCACAAACGAAGCTAATATTTCAATGAAAACATCCAAGCCGGTAAGCAGGTTTCGGCGACCAGCGTGCACTCTATACGTAGACTTAGGTTTTATTATTTACAAAATATAAATTTTGTGAGGAGACTCGAACTCAAGATTTCCTTTATAAACTTGTTATGGTTAAATTTGAAAGATGACACTATGATTTGATGAAAATCCATCTAGTAGTTTTTGAGTGACTAATGAATAACTTAAATAAAAAATATCCTATAGGCGTTTCAAGATAAGCGATACGCTATCTGGTGGCAAGTTTTTGTACTCTGGGGATCGTGTTGGAATGTTTGTTTACATTTGAACTTGTACTTTATATGCAGGTATAAATGTGAGATTTTGAGTTAGTAATGAACAAAAATTAAAAAAATTATATTATTCAGTATATAAGCAATACTAAATAACTCATTTTTTTTAAATTTTGAGAGTTTAGAACGAAATTTGGTAATAATGAGTAGTGGAGTGTATTGTTCCGTTTTTGGATGCAGTTCTATGGTTAAGAGAAATACTAATCTTAATTTTCATTCATTTCCCAAAAAGGGAGAAAGTAAAGTATGCCTTACTAACAAATTGAATATTCGTGAACAGGTTGATTGTTAAGCAGCGTGGGTTCTTAAACTAAAAATTGGGAAATCAGTTTCAAAACATTATGTTTATAAAATTTATTCAAGTCCTTTACAGTATTCACTAGTTATAAGTGGCATTACAAATTTATCGGTAGCAATTTTGTCTGATAAGTTTTAATAATCATTTCTCATTATGATTTTTTGTAACATAGAAAATAAAGTGATTTAATTTAAACAAATTTAGATTTAGTTAATTATTTGGAAAAAATATCAGTGCAGTACTTTTGAGTTTTCCTCCTTTTAATTTAAAACACAAGGTGATTATAAGGTGTTAATCATGATTTCAAAAAATGCCACTTCTTCGCCTGAGATCCATTTCATTAATACGGTAATACTGATTGTGCACGTGTGAGACTGTACGGAGCACAGCATACTTGAATTTGTTTGTAGCTCATTTTGCGTCAATTGAAACACTGAAACAAACTAACTTATTACTTTTAAACACTTTATAACGACTAAATACATACGTGTGCTTTGCAAAAGCTTCAGTCGGTAATTCATTGATATATAATTTCTTCAGGTTTTCTGCATCCACTTGATATATAAAGTGAGTTTATAGTTGGCAAAGCATGGCATGTCTAATACTGGGACTGCCTTATACTTTTCTTTCGTACTGTGTTTTTACTGCGACTATCACATTTTATGTCAGTTTGTGATATAACTTCAATTTTATGTAGGTCATCTCTTAAACAAAATACTTAATAAGATAAGAATGTTAAAATAAAATTCAACATACCTTGATGTGCACCACAGCAGAAATCTGTTTACAACGACATCCTTGCGTGGCTTTACATGTACGAGTAATGCTGGAAATACGAGCCTGGTTCTTATTAGCTTTATCACACCTTCTATTTGGTGTGGATCTGAGATAATTTCTGTTGTTTATATGCACATAGCAATCAAATTAATATGAACTGGTTGTCCAGCACTTAACCGCACAAAACATGTCCAACACGAAGAACCTCTTCACCTTCGTAAATGCACCTGGAATTGCGATTACCGTTGAAGTATTTGGTATATTCAACCACGGTAAAACGAAGACCAGACATTGTTTCTAAAATTATATTTTATAAATAAATAATCAACTACTAATGGAATAACATAACCCCAACATCTTGACCTTGTTATTTAACTTAGCCAGTTATTTTAAAGACAAACTTGTATTATAAACAAACTTACCCTAATATATTTTAAATATGTAAATAAATAATTAACAGATACCACGATAAACACCTTCACAATTACGTTTTTGTTTTAATAACATGGTAATGTCATTTATTTATGTAGAAGTAGTCTCAAAACTTCGAGTACCAACGTGACCGCTAGAGGCGCTACAATCTTAATTTGAAACGCCTATATTCATAAGTTTAGATTTATAATAAAATTTGTTTTTTAATCTATAAAAAAATCCTCTTCTTATTAATAATAACTTTTTTGAAATTTAATATTAATTTCTATTCATCTTTTAATAATTAATTTTTTTAATATTCTTCCAGTTTCATTAATTAAATATTTCAACTTCCTACAGTTTTTTATTTTTAACCTTCATTGCAGCACCGTATATTTTATTTCCTTACGCTCAGATTCATAGTCGTTAATTAAAAATACAAGAGCTAATTCTTAAGGATCTCACATTTTACAATCGACTATTTTTACTATTTGTCAATTTATTTCTAAAAGTAAAATATTCTTTACCGAAGTATCAGCTATAGAATGTGCTGATAAAATTACTTATGCAGGTATTGAGGGTATCTTGTTCTAAGTTAGTATAAGTTTACAATATAAAGCTTTGTCTATGAATCTGATAGGTGATAATTAACTTTACCTAACTAAAACTTTAAATTCAAACTTGATTCAATTTTCAATTTAAGGGTCCGATTTTAAGGACTCGAATATATTATTTTATAGCACAAATTTCATTATAAATATTGCTCTAATTTTTCTTAATGGGAAACGGATAATTTTTAATATGTGTTCAATTAAGTTAACACGTAGACCGCCACGCTTAAAAATAGCCTATTGTTTTTACGGTTAGTGTGAGTTAAATTTAATTCACTTGGCGGCTAACTTATTAGTAAAAAAGATGTATCCCAAAATTGTCATAAAAATGTGGTATTGCTATGCCTACTGAATTAAAATTGTTCTAAAAAGTTAAGGCACTAAAACACTGTAAAATAAAAATAAATTTTATTTGTTTCTTTTTCATTTTCTTAAAGATGCATTTGTTAAGAATGCTCTCACCAAATTTTGTAAAGAAATTCGTAAAATTGACGGAGATACAGCATTTTATGTGAAATGCTATGTATGTTGAATTATCCTGCAGCAAAACTTTGAACGCGTTTTTATCGAAACTACATTTTTCAACCTGGTTGACAACATATTTAAAAAAATATTAATCCGATTTGCATGTACCAAAAAATGAAATGTTCGCAAATCAAGTCTCTATGGCACCACGCAGGGATTTTTTGATAAAGGGCCCCCTTCTATTTCTTTTTTTTTCATAAAAGATGAAAATTTTCTGTAAATATGGGAAATAAAATTCTCTGGTTCGCCATTTATTTTGTTTTCTAGATATCGAAATTCCGCTACGTGAGGCTATAAACCTGTATGTCTAGTTTATAAATATATTTTTTTGGTATTTTTCGTATGAACCGTATGGCTTAATTGCTGTCAACCACTAAGCAGCAGAGTGTCATTTGGAAGCGGTGTACACCGTAAACTATTCTGAAGATTCAAATCAAATAATTTGTGTAGTGTCTTCTATATGTATAATAATGAATATTAGTATCTATAAATAAAAAACCATTCATCGTTGGCTCGAAAAAAATTATTAAAAATACACCCTCATACCGCTCGCGCACAGTGTTTTAGTGCCTTAAATCATTTCAGCACAATTTGCCTCAGAATTGATTAAAAATTCAATGTTGTGTTAAAAACAGATAAACATTTGGGTCAACAATTTTGTGCAGGTAAATAACCCAATCTGTGGGTATTTTTATGGTACAAATTTGGTATAGAATTTTAATCTATAAATGAATTTAAAGCAATCACAACTTTTGGGTACATTTAAACAGTTAGACATATCTAGAAAAGAATATTGTCCTATAAATCATAGCCGGAGCTTGAACCTAAAAAACAGAAGAATCGAAATCTAAATTTTTTTGCTCTTTTTTATTTCACTGTAAATATTTTATGTTTACATCCTCAGTTACCATATTTTTTTGTATCTAAATTAATTTGGTTTAAGAAATATTTGGGGTTAAAACTATTGAAGGAAACACCAATAATTCATACTTACAGTTTATTAAGCAGTGGCGCATTACTGAATAGACTTGAATGTAAGTGGCGCAGTTTATTCCCATAAAGATTTCTGTAACAAAATTGGTACGATAATAATAATGTTTAAATTTTCCTAAAGCTAATACATCCACATTACAAAACATGCATTTTTGTGTTTTGTTTGGAAAGATAAATAAATTTCGGCAATGTAGCTTCATATAACTTTCACTGTATAAGTTTAGGATCGTAAATTATTTTTCAGATTTGAAACAACAATGGAATCTATATTTAAAAAGTTTTTTCTTTCTATTCCCTTGAACAAGTTATACAAAATTGATTTTTGAAATTTAAGAATGGATTTCGATTTGGAAACTAATTTTGAAGATTATTAACAGAAAGTATACTAAAAAGTCACAACGATTCTAACTTAATTAGTTCTTAGAATTCCGTTAATTGAAATAATTTGATAAATTAAGTGACATTTCTCAACAAATTAATTTATAAATGTCAAACATGTACACTTACTCATTTTTCATCCCTCTCTTAATACTCTTGCATCAAAATGAGATGGAACATCCAAAATGATGTTAAAGAAAATTAATAAATATATGGGTTGTCTAAAAGTAATTGTAGCTATTATTTTTTGTTTCATTTATTTTATTTCAAGCTTATCTGGGATCAAACAAAATCTGGAAGACAATTCATTACGACAACATTCTTAAATATACAGGGTGACCGACCTTACACCCGATCATAGAGAAATAACATGATTTATTGATTTATTTTTTAAATTCTTGCTTTCTATTATAAAATAAAAAAGGTATCAATTCAAAGAGATACTTTTTGCGTCTAAAGATCCAATACTTGATTTTTTAAAGCGCTATTTTATTATCGAGTTTTAACAAGAGTGAAAGAACAAAATATCAATTGGTCGGTATCTTTAGACGCGGAAAACTATTTCTATAAATTAATACCTTCCTCATTCTTATCCACTATAATAGGAAGCAGGACCTTTAAAGCAAAAAAAATTTTCTCATATTATTTCCCTATGATCGGCTGTAAAGGTACTCTCAGAATAGACGCTGGAGGTACAGGTAGTTTGGTGGAATGGTTAGGGAGTGTGACTACTAAAAGTCATAGGTTCAAATTGCGATCTCTCCCAAGTTTTATCTATGCCATGTTTAGGATTACACATTAAAGTAACATCATACTATATCGTTTAGTCAGCAAAAGTAAAAGCTGCTTACTTGTAATTCGTTCTTGACCATTATGGTTCTAGCGGGTTTATCCCGTGTTGCAACACTCAAAGAATAGCTTGTGTCAAAAAATGATCAAGATTTTGAATTTGTAATCTTGTAATGTTCTTTAATCGTGAATGTGTGATTAGTTATAAAAACGATATTTCCAAAAATAAATAAGGCTTACATCTTATTTCTTGGTCTGTTTACCTTAAAATGAAGGATTGGTGACATAAATTTTGAGTTGTGTCGTTCTTCCGTAAGGGGAGCGATATATGATACTGTCATGCATATACAGGGTGGCCCTGTGAAAACGAAACAGACGGAATTGTGGCCAGCAGAATTTTTTTTTCAAGAAATGCAAAAACACGTCAATTTTATCATCGAGGAGGACAACTTTTGAGACCAATGTCACTCCCGTATTGTTTCATCCCTTCGCGCTGTGATGACAACCCCTGAAATGTTAATAGGGATAATATAGCAAGTGATACCTCATTTGAAAGGTCTTGCTTCCTTGAATTCAGCGATATAATTTTTTTGAATTTTTATCAATTTTTTTCAACAACAAAATTGAAGCTGCAAAAGTGCGAAATAAATCCGATACTTCAAGACATTTAAGAATAAAAAAGTGAAAAACGCTTGGTTAGGTTGATTTTAATTTCAAGGGGGTACTTTTACTGCTATTCATAAACATTTATAGTTCAACCCTAAGGTAAAGGGCAAACCACCCTTAGAATTTTGAATAAAAAAAAGGGTCTGATAAAAAAATCAGCTTAATCAAATTATAATGTTCAAATTGTTCACCACCAGCTTCTTCAATGGAAGAATTGTTTCAATTCCTCATTGCATTCAAGACTGTAAGGGTGGTTTGACCTTTACCTTAAGGGTTGAACTGTCAATGTTTATGAATAGCAGTAAAAGTAGCCCCCTTTCGCATTTTTACAGCTTCAATTTTTTTGTTGAATAATTGATAAAACTTCAAAAAAATTATATCGCTGAATTCAGGGAAGCAAGACCTTTCAAATGAGGTATCACTTGCTATATTATCCCTATTAACATTTCAGGGGTTGTCATCACAGCGCGAAGGGATGAAAAGTTGTCCCCCTAGATGATAAAATTGACGTGTTTTTGCATTTCTTGAAAAAAAAATTCTGCTGGCCACAATCCCGTCTGTTTCGTTTTCAAACGGCCACCCTGTATAATTTGTATTTGTATCGTTATCAAATCGTTAAGAACCGTATAAAGTTCGATTTCCATATATACCATAACTTCTTCTTCTTCAACGTAGTTTAAGCCGTAAGGCTTTTTATTACCAACATCTGCGTCGTTTCCTTGGCAGTGCTAGTTCTGTGAGCATATACAAATTTTACATCCATTAGGTAGCTTGCTAGACTTGCCTTCAGATGTGCCATGTATCCTGGTTTTTATGTTAATGGTGGCAATTCACTAACCCAGGGGACCACCGGCTTAACGTGCCTTCGGAAGCATGGAGACTAGTGATAAACAAGTTTGACTCTCCCCAGGTTTGAACCCGGTGCCCCGCATTCGCATCCAACTGCGTTAGGTGCCAGGCAATGACCGTCTTTTCCAATATACCATAACCATTATTCTATTTATTTATATAATTCAATTGTGAGTATGTAAATCAAACATCACGGTTCTTAACGATTCGATAACGATAACAAATGAGTTAGTGAATAGGGGTGTTAGTTAAAAACCAGCCAGATTGTCTCACGTTGTCATGTCATGATTTTTGAGTTCCTTCTTCTTGGTTTTTAACTCATCCCCACTATGCGGTTTCCCATAATTCCGATCCTTCTGCAAATATGTGTCCAATAGTATATAACGGTTGACATCTCACAGCAGACAAAGTTTGGTATAAACTACTCCAAAATGGATTCTTTAGTGTGGTGGCCCATTCAAGATATGTATAACCAAAACTAAGATTTAGCTCAAATATTTTATATTTTGGGGATGAGAGGATTTCATTTCTGCTTCTTCAAATAAATCAAAAACGAATAAGAAGTATTAAAGTTACATTGTGACTATTTTGCCCACGTTGCAGCTGATATGACTATTCCTTTCTTCCAAATCCAATTAAGAAAGAAGCTTAATCTACAATACCTACACATGATTGAGCCATATTTCCAAACCACAACACAAATGAACATTTACTGCGAATTCAATAAAAATCCGTGATTTCAATAAGGACTAAAGTAAATCTTCGCAGCTTTTGAAATTTTATTATTTAGAAACTCTTAGGAGTAAAATTTTTGCATTTCAACAACATTCATTCAAAATCTATGCTTAACCAAATAAGATAAATTTCAAAATCAAGTAATTGAACTTGAAAATAATTGAAAATTAAAGATAAATAAAGCAAATTATTTTTTCATAATAATGCGGAGAGAGCAATGTCATCCCTAAATTCCGTATGGGGAAATAAAAAAACCAAATTAACTTTTTCCTCCTTGTAACAAAGTATAATTAAAATGCAATTGTCAGTTCTGTAAAAGTATTTAAAAATGTAATTATCAAATACTGAAAAATACTCACAATTCTTTTAATTTTCTTAAATTACTGAAGGCATCTGCTTCGATAATCGATATTTCATTCTTGTGAAGATTTCTGAAAATTCAAAAACATTAGAATCTGAATAATATAAAAATACTTTTTGTAAGAAGTTCAAATTAAAAAATACTCTCTATGTTAAAATAAGTAGAGAAAAGAAAATTTTTAGTAAATTTTATAGTATTGTATTTACTTTACTGGCAATTTGCCAATAGTAATAAGGTAACTGCAAAAGAAAATTTGTGCGAAATATACGAAAATTAGAATCTTGAATGTAATTTCTCAAATGTTGCAGAAACTATAACAAATACGAAAAAATTCTATATAAACAATTTTGTAGAGAATTTCCTACATGAAAGTCTGTTATTGCATATTTCTTTCTTCGAAACTTTAAACACAGGAGGTATTCAAAGTGACATTTCAGATAATATTCGCGACTTCAAATAGTTTCCTCATCTAATAAGCTATGGAAGGTAAGAATATGCTGTCCAGGATTTCTTGTAGGAAATGTAATAATAAAAATTATGTAACTTATTTGTGATTAAAAAATCTAGCTAACCATGAACATGCAAAGATTATAATTTTCCCAAATTTCATACAAAGATTGTCCTGCGAGTGTCTATTACCTATTAATATATTTTATCCTATAACATTAAACGAGCAATTCTTGTATATATGTATGCAATGGCTTTCTCGAAAGCGGCCCTAACGATTTCGATGAAAATCACGGACTGGGGGGTTTTTGGGTCTACAAATCGAACTGACAGGGTCTCATCTTTAGGAAAATTCATTTTCTCGAGAAAAAGCGACTTGAATAGCGGATAAACCAAAATTTAGTAGGCCGCGATTTAGTAGGCCATTACTTTTCGCGGCCTACTAAGGAAGCTATTCAAAATTTTGTTGTTTACTTTTTTCAATTGTTTTTCGCGTTGACAGTTCTACAAAATATCTAAAGTTTTAAATAATTTTATTATTTATAATCATCGTGCAACCGCGAACTTTCCCGAAACAAATTATTAATTTCATCGTTTACTAGCGGAATTATCTTATCAAATTAATAATACAAATCTAGCTTTTGTTTTAATCCTGATATAATTTCTGATTTTTAATCACTCAGGCGTACTTTTAAAATTTAGCTCTAGAAAATTTGATACCGGGTGACAAAGGGAGCAATCTCCCCCCCCCCTGGGAACACTTTTTGGGATGCCTTCAGGGCTGTTCCTAGGGGGTATTGCGCCTGCATGCAAGAATTTTTTCCGCCCTTTATGCTAGATGGGCTATGAAAAATCAACCGGGAAATTGTCTGATGAGCAAAAAAAAATCTGTCTATCTAAAAAAAATTCTTATCTCTCTCCAAAATGCCGCCCCTTACTTTAGCCGCCTGCATGCGAGGCATGCACTGCATACCCGGTAGGAACGGCCCTGGATGCCTTAAACTGCATTATATTGCGATCAAATTTTACTTTTTGACGTAAATACGTCTGTAAATTCGGCAATATGTTCAAAACAACTTTGTAACAAAAAAAACGTCCATGTAACATTTCCAACTCAAAATAATTACCCATGTCCCATGTAACAAAAATATTGGTTCTATATTGGTGCAATACTGAAAATCAAAATTGCGTCAATCGGTGCGATTCTGATTTGACATAACAATCTGGTTATGATAACCAAATTGTTATTTTATAACAATATGGTTATTTGGGAGTATTTGGTATTCTGATCTTCAAGACATAACCATGAGGGGTGTGGTTTCTGAACAATAATGGTTATAATTCATGACTATCACAACAACTGCATTTCAGTGGTTGTTAGACCTATGGTTATACCTTTTCTGCAGTTAATTTGTTAGTTTTGGTGTTATTTGGTGTTAATTTTCACTTAACTTTTGAAAACATGTATGAAAATGTTGAAAATCAGTAAGAAAAATTAAATAATTAATTTTTTTTTATTTTTTTAAAATTTTTTGAGATAACCTACGTTTAGAGTACCAATTGATTCGAGATACCAGTGATCCATTTAGAATGGCGAACGAAAAATTTATAAAGTTATTTCGTCTCAATAAAGTTGCGGTCTTGGAATTGATTCCCGAATTGCAGGAATTTTCTAACTACACTCCTATAGGGAAAACAAGATCCCATTTCATTTGCAGGTTTTAACTGATGTTGTTTTCTTTTTAAGATTATGCTAACGACTTCTTAACATAAGGACATTATGATACGGAGAACTTTAATTAACTCTATAGAAGAAGCACAATAATTTTTTTTAAGTAGTTATATTTATTAGTAATAATATTAATAATAAATTATAAAAAATTACTGCTTAGATTTATTTAAAGCATTGGCAAAATTATTCATTGCATCGGTCAATGTCGATATACTCTCCGAGAGCTTCGAGACAGCTGAACTTAGCTTCTCGGCAGATTTGCTGTAGAGCTCTGTGGATGCCTGCAGCTGGGTTTTACTTGTGGTTGGGGGCTCCCTTCTTCTTTTTCCTGTAACAGCAATTAATAAATAAAATGGTCGTAATACATCATCAATAAATTATTCAATTGAAAAAGTGAGAAAAATACCTGAACTTCTGCGACCATTTCGAAACCTATTTCGAGGCAAATTCTGATTTTGAGACAAATGCTCATTTTGAGGTAAAAGCCTATCTTGTGCCTCCGCTAGTGCATCTTCTTCTGCTAAGACTTTCTCGATAGATTAGCCTTCTTCCGAACCCTAGATTTCCATTCCGATACGAACTAAAAATGAAAATTTATAATAACAAAAATACAGGGCCTACTTAGTACTAGCTATGTTACCGCAAATAAACTTCTAAATTTAAAATATAAAACTTACAGTTCGCCACTGCTTTGAACTTTTATTTGCAGCTCCCGATTCTTTATTTAACTTTATTTAACCCGGGGTAGTTTTCCTTCCTCTTCGTTTAGCTTCGGCCATTATTCCACAAAAACAACACAAACTGTTACTTAATCTTTGATTTAGCACAACAAAAACTTTTTTAATCACAACAAATTAATCAGCTGTTTGAAATAGTTGGTTGTCAAACGATATAAAGCGCTATACATGTGAACTAATACGGTACATTTTGAACTAATCATAACCATGATTTGTTACGTATAACTTATAATCATGATGTTTAAATTAGGTTAAATAGAATCGCAATTTTTTGGAACCTTGTTGAGAACATGATTATAATTTAGGATAACCAACTCGTCGTAACCATATTGTTGTACAACCATGTTCAAATCAGAATCGCACCGAATATCCTTGGTTGGTACAACAAATTTTAGAATTTATAATAATTCTGGTTACGTTTTATCCTACTGCGTCTGCGGATTTATACTTTTTATCATCTAATTTGAGCTTTAATGACAAATTTATTATAAATCCGTACGCGCAGTAGGATAGAACGTAACCAGGATTTTCTCCGCGAATAGAGCTATTGTTAAACTGCCTCCTCCTAACGACGTCTCTCAGTACCTATATGCCTAGAAGTCCACGGAAATCAAGGAATATTGACTTGCCAACTTTGCGCAATTTATGTTTTTTATCACGTCAATTATTATTGTACGAAGTGCGTACACAAAGTTTGTAAAAACGTAAGGAATGAATTTAAAAAAATTTGTTACAGTCTTTATATAAAAATAAAAGGAGAACCTGCGTCTTTCTCTTGTAAACAAAAATAAGAATAGTTACGATCGGAGGTGCATGTCGCTGGCCCCCCCCAAATCGAATTTTGGGGTGAATTTGGTGTCAATCGTTAGAGCTTCGTTAGAGCCTAAATGAGCTTCCATTTTTTTCGTTTGAGCCTCAACCGTCGCGAAGATATTCGCGAAAAAGTTTGGGGGGGGGCTGTAGACACGTTGGCCCCCCCCAAGTCGAATTTGGGGGTGAAAATGGTGTCAAACGTTAGAGCTTCGTTAGAGCCTAAATGAGCTTCCATTTTTTTCGTTTGAGCCTCAACCGTCGCGGAGTTATTCGCGAAATAGTTGGGGGGGGCCACAGACACGTTGGCCCCCCCCAAGTCAAATTTGGGGGTGAAAATGGTGTCAAACGTTAGAGCTTCGTTAGAGCCTAAATGAGCTTCCATTTTTTTCGTTTGAGCCTCAACCGTCGCGGAGTTATTCGCGAAATAGTTGGGGGGGGGCACAGACATGATTTGCTATTTTCGTTATTTTTACGAATTTTTGGATGAAATTGGTGTCAAACGTTAGAGCTTCGTTAGAGCCTAAATGAGCTTCCATTTCCAACATCCTAATTTCATTTTCTAAAAAGTTACGGGCATTTCAAATTTTCGATTGCTCCGAGCAAGTTGCGTCCGATAATCCTCAAATTTTATTTTATTTTAGCAGATTAAATCTTTTGTTTAGATTAAAAAAATTAATCCTCCTTGCCATTATAATCTTCATAATAAATAAAAATGGAAAAATTAATTTTACAAAATTTTTCATACTTTTATGTTTCAATTCTGTTTCCCACTAATGTAAAGTGTGCACGCCCTTTTTTCATATAATAATGTAAGTTAAATTGCAAGAATTTATAAAAACTGCACACGTTTCTGAAAAACTAAAAGGGCCGAATACGGTATAATAACATTTTTATATCTTTTTCATTACTTACAGGACGTAGACACGTTTTAAGTCGAATTTTGGGGTGAAATCAGTATCAAACGTTACAACCTAAATGAGCTTTCATTGTTGGTTTAGGATTACTTTTTGTAATCGAAACAAAAATTTTACGCTCTAACGTCTGACACCAATTTCACCAAAAACTTCAAAAATATAACGAAAATAGAAAAACACGTCTACTCCCCCCCCCCAAAAAAAAGATTTAGCGAATAACTGCGTGACGGTTAAGGCTCAAACGAAAAAATGGAAGCTCAGTTAGATTATAACGATGCTTTAACGTTTGACACCAATTTCACCCCAAAATTCAAATAAAGAGGGAAAATAGGAAAACAAGACTACGACCCCTCCCTCCACAAAAAGAAAAGATTACCAGCAAGGAATTAATCGTTTGTGGAAGGAGGCAAAGCTGAAGGTCACCGATAAGATTGCTCTATGTGAAGCAAAATACACCAACATATCAAATTATTGATTAGTAATTAATTAATTTAAATTATAAGGTAAATCTCATGCGAGGGGGAGGGTGGCTCCACCACATTTTATCAAATCTCACCAAGGGGGGGAGGATGTCCAAATCAAAAAGAAATACCACAAGTAATTAATTAACGACCCCAGTTAGGGGGCTAACGTTAGGTTCTAACGATGCTTTAACGTCTGACACCAATTTCACCAAAAACTTCAAAAATATAACGAAAATAGAAAAACACGTCTACTCCCCCCCCCCAAAAAAAAAAGATTTAGCGAATAACTTCGTGACGGTTAAGGCTCAAACGAAAAAATGGAAGCTCAGTAGTTAGACTATAACGATGCTTTAACGTTTGACACCAATTTCACCCCAAAATTCAAATAAAGAGGGAAAATAAGAAAACAAGACTACGACCCCTCCCCCCACAAAAACAAAAAGATTACCAGCAAGAAGTTAATCGTTTGTGGAAGGAGACAAAGCTGAAGTTCACCGATAAGAATGCTCAGAATACTTTATAATCTATATGAAGCAAAATACACAACATAATATCAAATTTTGGTAAAAGTTACCTAAAATATACTGTAACAATTTTATGTTATGCATTAAATAAAAACACTATGCAATAGTTCAAAAAAATTCTTGAAAATGTCTATTTTTTCATAATTGAAACAAAATAATAATCTAATCAAACAGATTTAAACTTGAAGATTATCGTACGGAACTTGCTCGGATGACTTGAAAATTTAAAATTCCCGTAACTTTGTAGAAAATATAATTAAAATTATGAAAATAGAAACTCATTCAGGTTTTAAATAAGCTCTGACGTTTGACACAAATTTTACCAAAAATTTCATTAAAGAGCGAAAAAGAAAAACAAGTCTACTATTCCCCCCCCCAAAAAAAAAGATTTCGCGAATAACTTTGCGATGGTTCAAGCTCAAACGAACAAATAGAAGCTCATTTATGCTCTCATGAGGCTCTAAACTTTGACACCAATTTCACCTCAAAATTCGAGTTGGAGGAGGAGCAATGAGTCTACGCAACTAATAAAATTAACCCCATACCGGAAAGTAGACATGTTGCCCCCCTCCAAGTCAAATTTTGGGGTGAAATTAGTGTCAAACGTGAGAGAGTCGTTAGAGTCTAACTGAGCTTCCATTTTTCGTTTGTGCCTCAACCGTCGCGGAGTTATTCGCGAAATCCTGGAGGGGAGGGTAGACATGTTTTTCTATTTTCGTTATATTTTTGAAGTTCTTGGTGAAATTGGTGTCAGACGTTAGAGCGTAAAATTTTTGTTTCGATTACAAAAAGTAATCCTAAACCAACAATGAAAGCTCATTTAGGTTGTAACTTTTGATACTGATTTCACCCCAAAATTCGACTTAAAACGTGTCTACGTCCTGTAAGTAATGAAAAAGATATAAAAATGTTATTATACCGTATTCGGCCCTTTTAGTTTTTCAGAAACGTGTGCAGTTTTTACAAATTCTTGCAATTTAACTTACATTATTATATGAAAAAAGGGCGTGCACACTTTACATTAGTGGGAAACAGAATTGAAACATAAAAGTATGAAAAATTTTGTAAAATTAATTTTTCCATTTTTATTTATTATGAAGATTATAATGGCAAGGAGGATTAATTTTTTTAATCTAAAC
This sequence comes from Rhagonycha lutea, assembly GCA_958510855.1. NCBI lineage: Eukaryota > Metazoa > Arthropoda > Insecta > Coleoptera > Cantharidae > Rhagonycha > Rhagonycha lutea. The sequence continues at coordinate 19,441,172 of OY294042.1, forward strand.
AAAAGATTTAATCTGGTAAAATAAAATAAAATTTGAGGATTATCGGACGCAACTTGCTCGGAGCAATCGAAAATTTGAAATGCCCGTAACTTTTTAGAAAATGAAATTAGGATGTTGGAAATGGAAGCTCATTTAGGCTCTAACGAAGCTCTAACGTTTGACACCAATTTCATCCAAAAATTCGTAAAAATAACGAAAATAGCAAATCATGTCTGTGCCCCCCCCCCAACTATTTCGCGAATAACTCCGCGACGGTTGAGGCTCAAACGAAAAAAATGGAAGCTCATTTAGGCTCTAACGAAGCTCTAACGTTTGACACCATTTTCACCCCCAAATTCGACTTGGGGGGGGGGGCCAACGTGTCTGTGGCCCCCCCCAACTATTTCGCGAATAACTCCGCGACGGTTGAGGCTCAAACGAAAAAAATGGAAGCTCATTTAGGCTCTAACGAAGCTCTAACGTTTGACACCATTTTCACCCCCAAATTCGACTTGGGGGGGGCCAACGTGTCTACAGCCCCCCCCAAACTTTTTCGCGAATATCTTCGCGACGGTTGAGGCTCAAACGAAAAAAATGGAAGCTCATTTAGGCTCTAACGAAGCTCTAACGATTGACACCAAATTCACCCCAAAATTCGATTTGGGGGGGGGCCAGCGACATGCACCTTACGATCGGAGATCGGTCACCCAGGTACTAGTTATTACCAAAGCAAATATTTAATTTGCTCGCCAAGTTTCATTATTATTGATAAAAGTAATAAAATAGAAAATAAGAAGAGATTGCAGAGTTTAGAGATTAAAGTCCTTTACAGCAGTTGCCGTCACCAATGATTAATTATATTTGTTTGCTACCTATGCCTACCTTTACTCAAATTTAAAACTTATTTTTTGAAAATCGTTGATTTCTTCTGTGGATATTTTCATAATTACAAGTATTTTCTTTATTATCTGAAATTTTCGAGTTCTGATTCTTTGTTAATTTCACTTATGCAGTGCCCCTCATCCTATGCTTGTAGCTTGTGCAAACTACAAACTATGGGAAATATTATTATTTTTAGGTTTTACTTAACAAATTACAGATCAGTACTAGTTTACTATTAGGTTTGTTTCAACCAGCCGAGAAATCGTACAATGTACGGTCACGATCATGCGCAATAGGTAAAAATCATGCGCAATAGATAAAAAACCGCTCCATTTTATCTATTACGCAGAAGCGGTTTCTCGGCTGGTTGGAACAAACCTATTGTCTTTTTGAAAGGAGCTGGTAAGATTAAAGTCCTCACTTTGCCCGAAATCGAACCACGAAGTACCATATCATTGACAATCTTATTTGTATTTATTTCTATGATGTTGAGTAAACAAAATATCTTATGGATCAAATTAATAGCTTAGTACTAAGACATTAATTTTTATTATTGGGGGAAATATTTAAACCTAAAAGGAATCTTTGAAAATAGAAAATATTACTACTTCAAATCATACAGTACTGTCCTACTGTCACTACAGTAGCTGCGATCATTAAAAAATGTTTCTATCAAATATTATATTTTAGAACCATGGGATGCTATTAATCGCAGGGTAATCAATTATGATACTTTGACATCGTTAAGCTATATGTGATATCGATGTGAATAATTACTGGCTTTCAATTAAGAAAGATTGTTGGCTAAGTCCAAAAGTGGATTAACAGAATAGAAATTCAAAAGGAATTATAACATAAATAATCCTATGATGAGAAAACTCCTGTTAGCTTATAATAAATCACTAAACGCGGGTTTCAATAATTTGCTTATAAATAAAATAATTAAAATAAACTAATTTAGTTATCGGTAGCGAAATGGTCTCCAAATTTTACCCTGTAAAGACTGGCGTTACAATATCTTAAAATACTCGATAATAAGGGAAGGAATACAATGATAATTACAGTTTGGCAGCCACTACATTAAAATGATTTGTGAGTTTGCTGTATATCTATCACTGGCAGACCAGGCTGAGCAGGAGCCCCCTTATCAAGAGGAGAGATTTTTGAAAATCACATTTTCCGCGATTTTGATACTTGGAAGATATACCTATACAAAAAATACAAATAACCACCTTTATCCCATGTATAAACCACTTTTCTTGAGGCCTCTTTGGGGCCCCCTTCCTCTGACTAGCCGACCTAGCAAGTCTGGGTCTGATCACTAGAAATCTATCGAGGAATGGCTCTAGTAGAATTTTTATTCTAAGTAGACTTGTACTGCATCGGTAATTACAGCTCACAGGGGACCTTCTCGACAACTTTTCCCCGATTGACACAATTTTTAACATACCTTTTAGGAAATAATTTTTTATACTTCAGGTTAAAATTTCAGGATCCGGATTTGAATAAATTTTGATTAAATCGATTTTAAAAATCCAATAAATTCGTATTATAAATTAGGTCTAATGCAAACTGCGTCCAAGTTCTTATCTAATTTAAAAAGGTTTGTTCAACTATTTAACCTCACTTTTTGTTACATAATTATTATAATAATTCTCGTAAAATCACGCAAATAACTAGTTAATATTAGACATGTTACAATTACTGAGAATTAATTTATCGTACTTTCTGTACGTTTTACAAATACTAACTAGTTAACATAATGGTTTCGTAGTTACAAATTGCTACGATAAGGAAATTTGCAAGTTTTTTTAATTTCCCACCGATTCCAAGAACAAATGAGACGGAAAAAACATTTCAGATCACAGCGAACTTTGCGATATGAAACATCAGAAATTATAGTTGTGCAAAACTACTATTTTAAAACACATAGGTAGGTACCTACCGGCGAAAAACCATTTGAATGTGAAATTTGAAGTAAAGAATGCTTTATAAATAATGTAGATGATTGTGTTTGTAATTTTCTTTTCTTTACAGGTAATCATTGTCGTACATTTTAAACAAGAAATATTGCCATTTGGTGGTGTGGACTCCCAAAGAAACCCAAATTGTAATTATTTTAAGATCAAAAAGCTGGGAAATCAAGATTGCTATTTTGGAAAACTTTTATGTTAACAAATTTATACCAAATATTAGTGTTGTTTCTACAATTGCTAGTTAATTTGTTTTTTAAACTTTTGTGTTTGTTAATAGTAATTTATTCAAAACATGCGACTCGATGCGAAATCGAAAGATCCTAGTTTTCCCTAACTGCATTTTTAATTAACAATTAATAAAATATGAATAACAATAAGAGTAAATGTCTATTATGTATCATTGTTCCTTTTATTAAAAATTTGTATATAAATTGGCAAAAGTTAATTACAATATTTATTCAAAACAACAAATTCCATTTTTAGATGAATCGCTATCTTCACGATACTTGTCTTCTACTTCCTTTATTAAGGGGTTTTACAAGTGCCCCAATTGTTTAAAATGTACGACAATGATTACCTGTAAAGAAAAGCAAATTACAAACACAATCATCTACATTATTTATAAAGCATTCTTTACTTCAAATTTCACATTCAAATGGTTTTTCAACGGTAGGTACCTACCTATGTGTTTTAAAATAGTAGTTTTGCACAACTATAATTTCTGATGTTTCATATCGCAAAGTTCGCTGTGATCTGAAATGTTTTTTCCGTCTCATTTGTTCTTGGAATCGGTGGGAAATTAAAAAAACTTGCAAATTTCCTTATCGTAGCAATTTGTAACTACGAAACCATTATGTTAACTAGTTAGTATTTGTAAAACGTACAGAAAGTACGATAAATTAATTCTCAGTAAGTGTAACATGTCTAAGTAACATATTAACTAGTTATTTGCGTGATTTTACGAGAATTATTATAATAATTATGTAACAAAAAGTGAGGTTAAATAGTTGAACAAACCTTTTTAAATTAGATAAGAACTTGGACGCAGTTCGCATTAGACCTAATTTATAATACGAATTTATTGGATTTTTAAAATCGATTTAATCAAAATTTATTCAAATCCGGGTCCTGAAATTTTAACCTGAAGTATAAAAAATTATTTCCTAAAAGGTATGTTAAAAATTGTGTCAATCGGGGAAAAGTCGTCGAGAAGGTCCCCTTTCAGACATTTGAAAACAATAAATTTGTTGCCCATTCTTCATTGAAATTTGAGAATTTTCTCTTATTGAATCATTTTAACCGTGGTTCCAATATCTCTAAATTGCGGTTTACACCCTTTGAAGAATCAAAGGACACCAAACGATTAACAACGCAAAAATTTTGAGCTACTTTTGGCCTGGGGATCTAAGTGTTATTTTAAGGAACCCCAAGAGTAGATAATCTACCTTAATTCAGCAACAAGAATGCTCATTAGGTGGAAGCAAATAATTTGGAGATATACGGGGTTACAAAATGACCAAATTTTTTATTTTTCCTATTTCATTAACATTAGAAATTTAAGTCCCCACAGGAAAAAATCACAAGGAGCCAAATCAGGAGAGTGCGCTGGCCAGTTCAAATCGCCTCTTGGGGAGATGAGGCGCCCAGGGAATCTGTCTCGCAAAAAGTCCATGCAAACCCTTGCTGTGTGGGATGTGGCCCCGTCCTGCTGATGAAACCAGACGTCTTCCAGCTCTATCACTTCGAATTGAGGCAAGAAAAAATCCTGGATCATGGTCAGGTAACGTGCAGAAGTAACTGTAACCGCTCGATCATTTTCTTCAAAAAATTAAGGGCCGTAATCCCAATTCTTGAAATAGCACACCATACTGTCACCCTGTCTGGGTCCAGAGGTATCTGGTGGAGCTCCCTGGGATTCGTATCACTCCAACACATCATATTCTGTTTATTGACACATCCACTGAGGTGAAAATGTCCTAACCATCAATAGGGGTGCAAATGAAGATGTTCTTTGAGGATTCGTTGAATGGAACCTCTCGAAATACCGAGGGCACCTGCCCGTTTCCGAACTAAACGCCTAGGAGATTATTGAAGTGCAGCTCAAACCCTCTCGATGTTTTCGAGGGAGTGACATTAAACTGAGGCCAATAACCATTAATCCACGCAAGAATTCGATTTCGATCGGAAATTCAGCCAAAAACACATTGTTCAACGAACCATTCCACTATGACGACTGACACCTGGTGGAACATAAACTTCCCTTCCCCCTCTTTTGAAGCACCCCACTTTTAACTGCCTAGAACCGTTAGGAAGGGAGCAATGCCCTCTTCAAATCCAAACGTCTGCCACGCGCCACCCTGTACATGGAGGCTGCAACTTGTGAGATCCAAAAGATCAAGATCTTAAACTACCTTAGATCGATGACTGTTCAGATGAGAACTATTCTAGTGGGCTAAAAATCACTTAACTAATATTCAAGATATTCAAATTAAAAAACATCTTAGATCAGTGAAATTGTAATTAAACAAAAATATTAATCTTTGAATTAAAAATATAAACTTCTAAAAATTCTTTCTGTTGGATAAAACGTACTAAATTTGACGGTAACTGATAATAATATAACAGAGTTTTACTGGATATATTAGGTATTATATAATATTATTTTATTATAATTATATTATTTAATAAATCTATTTAAATTTATTTTTTGTATAACTTTAAAAAATGTTAAATAACATAATAAAGGAGCTGTTTCCAATAGACGGTTGCTAATGCTTTTTTTATACTTACAATAGCTCCAAATTTATTAGCTGAGAAAATGTATTATTCTTTACAATAGTAATATTATTGCTTCCGAGAAATCTGAAAAAATAATTATAACATTATTAAAAAAATAATGAAAGAATTTAAAAAAAATATCAATTTATTTTAATGTTGCCACAATAAAAACTAATTAATTGTATGTGGTTGCATTGATACGGCGGTATCTATGTAATAATGATAATCTAATTAGTCAAACTTACAATTCTAATAAACTTAGTAATGGCGGGAAGCTCTCGTGTTCTAGAGTCAAGTAATTTTTTGATATGTCCCTGTAATTATAAATATAACATTAATAATCACAATTTCTTTAATTATAAACTTACATCCATTGTAACGACTTTAAGTTTCTAATCGAATTCAGTTCAAATTTTTTAATTTTATTATTACATAAAAATAACCATAAAAGTTTCTGCAATCCATTAAAAACTCCATTTTTGATCACAGTTAAATTGTTATTTGTAAGAAATCTAAAATAAATTAAACATCAGACAGTAATGTTAAATTTTTTTTAATTGCTAAAACTAAATAAATATAGTAAATTGGAGAGAATAAAAAATATCGTGCTTCTTCCTTTTGAACTATCCTCGTACATTGCAATTTTTATTTTTTAAGTATTCTTCGATCAATGCACTTTTATAGAGCGAAAGATCATGTGACTGGAGATGAACCAAAATGTTTTTGGATAAAGTTCGCGATTTTATAGCTTGTCTCGCCAGCAGGAGTTTTTATCCTATTTTTGTGCTTCCTATGGGATATTTTGCTAAATTGAGTTTGTATCCGGTTCTGAATACAGCAATCTACGTGCAATCTAATACTTTGTTGCTCATCAAGTAACTACTGGTAATTAGTGATAATCCAGGTGCTTACCATTCGCTGATTAGTTCTGGGCCACTTTTATTTCCGTTTGGTCAAAGCTTGGTTAACTTTTGGTAAACGTTTTGTTTAGAAACATCTTTTTACACTGATTTGAATTATGTTGAAGTATTCAACTTCAATTTTCAAACTCAACATCCGTCGGGTTTGGAGATGAATTCATTTCCATTATGCGAGCAACATCCAATGCAATTTGTTCATCTTAAGATTTATTAGAATTTCTCTAAAGAGTTCTGGAGGTAAGCCTTTTTATTAATGGTGGTTGTCGACGAGGTTTGGCTGGTAAGAAGCCGATAGATGAGAAAACCAGCTATAGAATAAAATCCAGGATCTTGGCAGGCGGTATTACTGATACTTACCATGTCGGGCCAGAAGTCCCCCAACACAGATTATCTCATTGAAGTTAACGCTGGACAGTAACAAAATATATTTTCAACTGCTTCCTCCTCTTCATTGCATCTACGACATATAAAGTCATCTGCATACTCCATCGTGTGAAAGTGTATCTGCAGATAATATCTTGCATGTTTGGAAGAAGGCCTTCCACTTCCAAGTGGTTGCATGCACAGCCATCCCACAACTATACTAACATTTACAATAGCAAATTGCCTCATATTTTAAGTTTTTCCTTATTTTTGTGGCGATCATCTTTCATTATGCTTTAAGCAGATGTTACTAAATTACACCTCAGTAATTTGCTATTGCTTTCCGAAACTGAACTGTCAAAATAAAGTTCTTACTTTGACAGGAATTGAGTCAGGTAGTTATTATTAAACAGTGACGACCCGATGACGACCTTAATACTAATTTTCAATTGTTCTTAATACTTACAATCTCAACAAATTCCTTTGACCAGAAAAAGTATGATTAGTTATATTTATTATTCGATTTCCTTCCAGGTGGCTAAAAAGTTAAATAATTGCTTGAATGTTATTAATTTGTTTTTATATTTTATGATACTTACAGAACTTCCAGGTTTTTATAAATCATCAGGTTTTCTCTATTTAAATATGTGATGTTATTGTTTGGTAGAATTCTTTAAAAATAGTATAATTATTAACTGTAATAATTTATTCATAAAATACCTTCACTTACAAATGAGTTACTTCTACAGATATATTGTTAGGAATTTTGTGTAAATTAACATTTTTGCAAATGAGCTTATACCTTAGGTTACAAATGCAGTTGTTGGGGTAGTTAGATAAATCTGGAATATTTATTAAATAAGTGATATTTATATAATAATATCTAGTCAGAATGTTTATAAAATATCTTTTTAAACCAATGACTTAACCATTAATTAAAAGCATATTACCCGCGAATGTCATGGGCATAGAATAATTGATCTCAATAGACAGGAAGCTTCCATGTTAAAAGTTTAGACAGTCTTATCATTGCGCCCCCTGGATTTTTGTAATTTTGGTGGTCAACAAAATTAGAAAAGGATGTAGCGAAATAAATAAATCTGCTTGACTGGTTGCATATCCAGCAAAGAATAAATATTTTTTGTTTGATATGTTGCCTAACTTAATTTTAAATGGGAAAGGTACATTTCGCCGAGAACGATTCGCCGAGATACACTTCGCCGGGAACGATTCGCCGAGAACAATTCGCCGAGAACGATTCGCCGAGAACGATTCGCCGAGAACGATTCGCCGACAGGCACGATTCGCCGGGAACGATTCGCCGAGAACGATTCGCCGAGAGTAATTTTATATATTACATTTTTAATATTATGGTAAAATATAAGGTTTATATAAGGTTTAAGAAGCAAAAAAAAAAGATTTAATAAAAGGAAACTCAAAGTTTTTTTTCTTTTAAAATCAAATAGTAGTTTTATAATTAACTTCAAGGTAGATAGATTAGTTAAATGTAGATTATTTAAAATAATAAAAATAAATTTACAGTTTAGTTACAGTTATTAATTCAAATATCCATAAAGTCCAAATATTCATTTTTTGTTAATGAGGGGACCGTGAAAAGAGATATCCACCAGCCGAACTTAGGTTAGTATTAGGAAACGATTTTTTTTAATGAAGAGACCGTGAAAAGAGAAATCCACCGGTCGAACTTAGGTTAGTGGTAAGAAACGATTTATTTTAATGAGAGAAACGTGAAAAGAGAGATATACCGGTCGAGAGGAGGTTAGTGTTAGGAAACGATTTTTTGTTTTAATGAAGAGACCGTGAAAAGAGAGATCCACCGGTCGAGCTTAGGTTAGTGGTAGGAATCGATTTCTTTTTAATGAGGGGACTGTTAAAAATCCAAGGTCGAGATTAGGTTAGTAGTAGGTTTTGACTGCGTCAAAACCCCCTGGGTGGGCGGCGAAATGGTGTATATTCAGATTAGATAGGTCGTAGATACATGTGGAGGGAGAACGCTTGACATCCAATCTCACCAACATAAACCCGCATGTACGAGTTTTTGTTACTGCGCATTAGCTCCAATTAAAAATTGAAATTTCATCACAAAATTCAGTCTTCAACCGCCTAATATATTTCATAAAACTTTTAAAGAGCCGTTAAAAGTAAAGGTGGATTTCTATTGGAAGAGTTTTTAGAGTTAACACACGTTTTCTATTGGTTAATTAGGAAAATTTAGATAATGCTTTTATTATAAAACCGGCCTAAGCGCTAAAATATTAGAATTTTAACTAATATGTAAAGAACAACATACAAGAAATTAATATTTAATGTCACTTTAAAAATTGTGTCACGGAGAATCGTGCCTCGGCGAATCGTTCTCGGCGAATCGTTCTCGGCGAATTGTGTCTCGGCGAATCGTGCCTCGGCGAATCGTGTCTCGGCGAATCGTTCCCGGCGAAGTGTTATCGGCGAATCGTTCTCGGCGAAATGTACCCAACCCATTTTAAATACATGATGTCATATTTTGAAATCCTTGATTAATTTTAAAATTTATAATAAAAAAAAAGAAAGGATATTAATTTTGTAATTATTTATATAGCATATAGAATTTTGGGACATCAACTACGAGTGGAAAAAAACTATGTAGATGTTGTATTAATCTTGCAATTTAGTTTGTAAGCATTAGTCCTGTTAATTTTTATAAAAACTTCAAATAAATAGTGCGATAAAACACCCCAACAGCGCGAAGGAGAATTAAAAATTTGAGTTTAGGTTGGCGCGAGTGGGGGAAAAAAGTACAGCTCAACAATTATTATAAAATAAAATTATCAGTAAGGGTAGAGGACATATTAATGGCGCCCAACGTGGGGCAGTTTAGTGAACATTTTGTTAAAGTTTTTAACTTTATACCAGGTGAAAATCGAAATTCAATAACTCTTCATAAAATAACAAAAAGAAAGTTAAATTTCAAAATCTGCTAATGAGCATAGATGCAATTGTTCGTACGTAATTTTCAATAAGTGTTCTGTTTTTTTTTCATATTTAATTCATCTGAGGAACTTCAACAAAAACGAAACAAGTATCTTGGTTTATAACATATAATATTACATCTACGTTTTCAATTAATATTGAATTTAACTTGCTTGAAACTTGAAATTCGTAACAAAATTTTCTATCTATGCTACATTATGTACATATAGTACATACATAAATCGTATTTGTTAATTCGGCAAAACAATGATTAACTGGAAACGACTATTCAAATTACAAAACAGATAACATGATCCAAATTAAGTACAATAATTATCTCAAAGTAGAGAAAATGTTTGAAATATTATAATTAAGGGGATTTATATGTATATACATGTATACTATGATGGGTTGGGTACATTTCGCCGAGAACGATTCGCCGATAACACTTCGCCGGGAACGATTCGCCGAGACACGATTCGCCGAGGCACGATTCGCCGAGACACAATTCGCCGAGAACGATTCGCCGAGAACAATTCGCCGAGAACGATTCGCCGAGAACGATTCGCCGAGACACGATTCGCCGAGACACGATTCGCCGAGAACGATTCGCCGAGAACGATTCGCCGAGAACGATTCGCCGAAGCACGATTCTCCGTGACACAATTTTTAAAGTGACATTAAATATTAATTTCTTGTATGTTGTTCTTTACATATTAGTTAAAATTCTAATATTTTAGCGCTTAGGCCGGTTTTATAAAGCGTTATCTAAATTTTCCTAATTAACCAATAGAAAACGTGTGTTAACTCTAAAAACTTTTCCAATAGAAATCCACCTTTACTTTTAACGGCTCTTTAAAAGTTTTATGAAATATATTAGGCGGTTGAAAGACTGAATTTTGTGATGAAATTTCAATTTTTAATTGGAGCTAATACGCAGTAACGAAAACTCGTACATGCGGTTTTATGTTGGTGAGATTGGATGTCAAGCGTTCTCCCTCCACATGTATCTACGACCTATCTAATCTGAATATACACCATTTCGCCGCCCACCCAGGGGGTTTTGACACAGTCAAAACCTACTACTAACCTAATCTCGACCTTGGATTTTTAACAGTCCCCTCATTAAAAAGAAATCGATTCCTACCACTAACCTAAGCTCGACCGGTGGATCTCTCTTTTCACGGTCTCTTCATTAAAAAAAAATCGTTTCCTAACACTAACCTCCTCTCGACCGGTATATCTCTCTTTTCACGTTTCTCTCATTAAAATAAATCGTTTCTTACCACTAACCTAAGTTCGACCGATGGATTTCTTTTTTCACGGTCTCTTCATTAAAAAAAAAATCGTTTCCTAATACTAACCTAAGTTCGGCCGGTGGATATCTCTTTTCACGGTCCCATTAACAAAAAATGAATATTTGGACTTTATGGATATTTGAATTAATAACTGTAACTAAACTGTAAATTTATTTTTATTATTTTAAATAATCTACATTTAACTAATCTATCTACCTTGAAGTTAATTATAAGACTACTATTTGATTTTAAAAGAAAAAAAACTTTGAGTTTCCTTTTATTAAATCTTTTTTTTTTTTGCTTCTTAAACCTTATATAAACCTTATATTTTACCATAATATTAAAAATGTAATATATAAAATTACTCTCGGCGAATCGTTCTCGGCGAATCGTTCCCGGCGAATCGTGCCTGTCGGCGAATCGTTCTCGGCGAATCGTTCTCGGCGAATCGTTCTCGGCGAATTGTTCTCGGCGAATCGTTCCCGGCGAATCGTGCCTGTCGGCGAAACGTTCTCGGCGAATCGTTCCCGGCGAAGTGTATCTCGGCGAATCGTTCTCGGCGAAATGTACCTTTCCTACTATGATTGTTAGTTGCTCAATCGATACCGAAAATAATGGAGCATACTTAAGATCTGGAAAGTTGCCAGTATTAAATTCATCTTTAGAAATACTAAATGTGTTCCCTATAAGGTTTAAGATAGGATTAGTTTAATGAAAAACATAAAATGTAAAATGGAGATTATTAGTTAAATTATAACTTTCAAATTTTATCAATAATTAATATTTTCAAATTTTGATTATAATTATTTGTAAAACGAAATTTTGTGTAAATACCTGATACAGAGAATTAAATACCTTAGATAAATTTAAATTGAAAAACTATAAAAATATAGTATACAAGTTACAATTTGATGTTTTGATTAACCATTGACTGTAGAAAAACGAATAGTCACTTTTCTTAATGCTGATTATTATTTAATAGTGCGTAATAAGGTTACCGTACGTTCCCTTATACTTTGAATTTCTTTTGGATTTCCATATGAGTAAATTTTCTATCTCTTCCAGTTCTCAGATTTTACAGTCTCCAACTTTCGAGTTTTTCACTCTTAAAAACATGAAACGTGACTAATAAAGAAAACTTACTTTTAATTATATTCAGAATACCTAAATTTTGCATAGAATGCAAATCAAGTTTTACATAAATTAATTTTTCTTATTGAAAGAAAAATAATACCATGAATCGTCAAACGGATATAGAAGGCTTGAGCAGCATAATATACAGCCAATTACTTATCTAATTTCATTGATGTATTAGACTTAGGTTTTCCTTTTTTGCCGGAACACAACTCAGGGTTTTCCTAACTCACGGTTATTAGATTGGATCCAGTTACCGTTCAAATGACAATGGAATGTATACGCTTTCATGTTTACTAATATTATGTATTATCCTGACGAAGAGTGCGTAAGCACTTGAAAACTTAAAAATATATTATAATTTAATTTAATTTATTATAACTGATAAATTATTTAAAAATACCATTTAATTTATTATCACGAGTTAACAACTAGCCAATTTAATATGTACGAAGATTGGCATTAACGTTTGTCAACGTTTTGGTTAGGATTCCACGTTAAACTGTGAGCCCATTTTATACCTAAATTCCTTTTTTTGTGATATAACAATAATTATTTTTTTATCGATATTATTATTTATTATAAGTGACATATTGTCACAATTGAACATTTGGAAAATCTGACCTACAGTACGTAAAGCTTACAAAGTAACAGAGTAATAAAAATGGAAATTAAAATCTAATAAATCTCTGGAAACAGTAAATCATAAACATAAAACCAAGTCCTAGTTCAAATCCAGTAAAATTAAGTTAATGGACCATGAGGTCTGAATAAAAGGCCAACTACGATTATGGAAAAGGAGAGTTCAAGTTAGAACGCTTTACTGTGTACAGTTCGTTTAGAACCAAATCACCAGTGCAGTGATCATAATGTTTAACTCTACTATAGTCATTATTGGGTAAGAATTATTATAATATTTTATAGAAATTAATCGATTGACTACTAACCATACTCTAGGTTGTTAAAAGTATTTAACATAATAGCTTGAATTTTCTTTACCACCAAATGGCAACTATGTAGATTCTAAAAATCAAAAGAAAATCTGAACGTTTTTTTATGGTTTAGGGAAAAACTTCGCCATCGACAAAGGTTGGTTTCACCCATCTTGCGCCACGAGTGCAAAAGGGTGCGATATACTTTCATGCTATCTCTATTAGGCCTTTCTTAACCTCAACTACCCGATAAGGGTAGAATTGGGGTTAATTGCAATAATATTTATTGCCTCCAATTTAGTTAGTGTATCTTCAAGCATTGAACTCGATGCAAGTTGGGTTGCACAACCCAAAATTGTATAAAAAAGTTGAACGTTAGTCACTAGTCGTCACTTTTTTACAAGTATATTTATTATTTTTACTTACTGCATTGATGGAAAATACTGATATGGTATTCTAATGTTATGCTTGTATTTAGTGTTTGATTGATAATGTTGATGCTTCCATTTTGATCAGCTAAAACAAACTTTGCAGTTTAATATAACATCATAACAAAATATTATTACTAAAAATTAACAAAAGCACATAGTGTAATCACACTTGAAAGCTCAAATATAATATTATAATTTCAATTTATTTATTTGTTAACTCGATATATATTTTAGGGGTTGGGTACATTTCGCCGAGAACGATTCGCCGATAACACTTCTCCGGGAACGATTCGCCGAGACACGATTCGCCGAGGCACGATTCGCCGAGACACAATTCGCCGAGAACGATTCGCCGAGAACGATTCGCCGAGAACGATTCGCCGAGACACGATTCGCCGAGACACGATTCGCCGAGAACGATTCGCCGAGAACGATTCGCCGAGGCACGATTCTCCGTGACACAATTTTTAAAGTGACATTAAATATTAATTTCTTGTATGTTGTTCTTTACATATTAGTTAAAATTCTAATATTTTAGCGCTTAGGCCGGTTTTATAATAAAAGCGTTATCTAAATTTTCCTAATTAACCAATAGAAAACGTGTGGTAACTCTAACAAGCCAATAGAAATCCACCTTTACTTTTAACGGCTCTTTAAAAGTTTTATGAAATATATTAGGCGGTTGAAAGACTGAATTTTGTGATGAAATTTCAATTTTTAATTGGAGCTAATGCGCAGTAACGAAAACTCGTACATGCGGGTTTATGTTGGTGAGATTGGATGTCAAGCGTTCTCCCTCCACATGTATCTACGACCTATCTAATCTGAATATATACCATTTCGCCGCCCACCCAGGGGGTTTTGACGCAGTCAAAACCTACTACTAACCTAATCTCGACCTTGGATTTTTAACAGTCCCCTCATTAAAAAGAAATCGATTCCTACCACTAACCTAAGTTCAACCGGTGGATTTCTCTTTTCACGGTCTCTTCATTAAAAAAAAATCGTTTCCTAATACTAGCCTAAGTTCGGCCGGTGGATATCTCTTTTCACGGTCCCCTCATTAACAAAAAATGAATATTTGGACTTTATGGATATTTGAATTAATAACTGTAACTAAACTGTAAATTTATTTTTATTATTTTAAATAATCCACATTTAACTAATCTATCTACCTTGAAGTTAATTATAAAACTACTATTTGATTTTAAAAGAAAAAAAACTTTGAGTTTCCTTTTATTAAATCTTTCTTTTTTTGCTTCTTAAACCTTATATAAACCTTATATTTTACCATAATATTAAAAATGTAATATATAAAATTACTCTCGGCGAATCGTTCTCGGCGAATCGTTCCCGGCGAATCGTTCCCGGCGAATCGTTCCCGGCGAATCGTTCTCGGCGAATCGTTCTCGGCGAATCGTTCTCGGCGAATTGTTCTCGGCGAATCGTTCCCGGCGAAGTGTATCTCGGCGAATCGTTCTCGGCGAAATGTACCTTTCCCGAAAGAATACATATTTGTGCACTATATAAACTAGCTTACATTGGCGCGAATATTGCAAAATAGATAATATGTTATTTGGAGTACGTTTTGAACAGGTGGGGCAGATCCGGAAAATAAACGTGGGGCACTTTCGGACTGGTAAAGTTTCCCACAAAAAAATTTTTACCAATATTTGGGTCAAGTGATAGAAATTGTCAAACACGGGGAATTTGTAGTCAAATTTTTGAGGAACTCAATGAACCATTTCAATTTCCCTCCAGTTGACAACATCTTAACGATTTCATAGAAAGACATAGTGTCCAAATTGCCTAAACCGACTTCTGCTCCAGGGACTTCACGTTCTTCTAGTTTTAAAATGTTCAATGTTAATTTTGACTCCCTGAACATGAAATAAAATGTGTTAACGTTTGATTTTAATGTATTTGATTGTGTGTCCAAACCTACCCCAATGCCTGTCCAAAAGTGCCCCGCCATGGGGCACTGTCGGACAAATGCAACTTTTTTTTAAAACTAAACTCTTAACTTTTAAAAAATTTTAACTATGAAATGTTAAAATGTTAAAAAACATGTGAAAGAATCTGCTAAGGTATGTTTAAAAACCTCAAATCTTTAAATGTTGTTATAGGATGAAGTTGGAGACGGTCGGAGCATAGTGGCCACGCAAGTTGACTATGGACGCTAAATACCCGGTTCGAATCCGAGTAAAGTAAGAACTTTATTCTGACCGTTCTCCCCTCGGAAAGCAATGGCAACCTACCGAGAGTAATATGCCAAGAGCATCCTTAAATGTTAATGATCTAAAGGGTCCAAAAGTTGATCTGTGGACTATGGGGAAGCGTAATAACCACCCCACCAACATTTAAGGAACACGACGCTTCTATTAAGAAGCATAACGACTGTATGATGTATGATAGGATGAAGTTAGCCAAAAGTGTCCAACCGTGCCCCACTCTACCCTACCTAATGTAATTTACTTCCAGATTTGTACAAAAATTAATAAACAAATCTATGGTAAATTCAAAAGTTCTATTAACTTGATACTTGATGCATGTTAAATATAAAAAAGAAATGCACTTATAATTAATGATACAATAATATCAGACTATATCCGTTAAATACTAATAATCTTTTATTCCCCCCAAAATACGCAAGATGTATTTGCTTTACAAAATCAGCTATATTTTTGTTGTTGAGCTGTGTAATGTTAACATCAAAATTGGATTCTACTACAAACAACCATATCACTCTGTTCACGCCTTTTTACCGGATGACTCTAGATTCTAGAAGGGACAACAAAGAACTATATTCACAAAGACAATGGGAACAAAGCGCTTCGAATAATGAGATTCCCACTAAACTATTACTTAAGAAAGAAATCTCGTTGATCCATTTATGCACGTCGTCTATATAAAAAAGAAATTAATTAATTTGGAAAAATATTTTAATTTGTTCATGTTAAATTCTTAATTATGGACTACAGGGGTAATGACAATTAATCAAATCGGTGCGGTCATGTTCTGTGATTCCACATATTAAAGTAAATTTATGAATAATAATCTTATTTTGAAATTAAATCAAAAATAATTCAATATTTGGCTTCAAATTTTTAATATTATAAAGATGTATTGGAAAATTTAAAAAAATGAATTTATAAAGCTAGCTAATATTTATTATTAAATTTGTTTACTTCGCTAAAAAAATTATTTTACAAAATTTATTAAATTTACTTACAAATCTTATAAAAAGTTTTCCCAACATACATTAACTTAGAATTACGATGTAAAAGCTAACGCTGACCTTGAACTTTTTCAATATTATTTTAATATAAAAAGTGAAATATCGGCTAATGAATTTTATGTTGTTTTAACATGGCACAATCTTTTTTATAATAATAGCAGAAATTGATTTTTTAAAAAAGCATAAGTTTAAATATAATTTCTTACTGCAAAGAACGGGCTCTTCATCTTCTCCGTTTGGACAATCTCGATGTTTGTTACATACTTTATTTTGTGGTACGCAATTTTCATCATTGGAGCACGAAAAGGTTCCTGTGGGACAGGATCCTGAAAAGAACATTTGTATTCATCTTTTTATTTAACTACCTATGATGTAACTAAAAATACAGAGTGTGGCAATAAAATACATGAATATATTTTTCAACACATAATATCACCACCCTTCATTGGTGACCCCAATAGAACATATCAATCGCTTCGTTGTAATTTTTAGAATAGTATATCACGCTAAACTTTTCCCGATCCTTTGAGGTTGAATTGAACTCTGTTATTAGCTTTGCAATGGACATCATTTCTATAGGGATGGTGATGTATCAATTTTAGAATTAGATAGAAACCACAATCCGTGCTTATACAATTGTTAATTTTATTTTGTCTCAATCGGTATGCTCTGATTCGAAACTAAAAATTAACATTGCATGTGGTAAAGATATTGTTGTCTTCTAAACCAACTACAAAGCCCCTCAATCAGAAACTAAGATAAGTTGTGATGTTTCGAACACGAACAAGCTATGTTCCGACGCTTTGTTGTCGGAGAACACTTATCGAGACTGCTTAGATCAGGGAAGACTGGATTCTAATAATTAAGAGAATCTAACTAGGAGATTCATAAATTAAAAAACTAATTATTAGTCTAGTAGATACATTTAGGTCGGCCCTTATTATAATAATATAATACTTAAATAAAAATTTAAATAAAAAAATATGATTCTGGTGAGGATCGAACGCGCAATGACAAAATGAAAGCCGACTTGCTAAGCACAAGGCCAACGGAGTGATTAATAAATATATTTTAATTTGTCATATAAAGTATTAACTAATAATAATATGATTACTATAAATATTGATAATAGTAAAATGTACGTTATCTTACAGCAAAAATTGATATTATAATTAATAACAAATACGAAAATGTGTTTAAAATTAAAAAACCCGACTGCGTTAAAAAACATCAACTGAAAAGCAATAAACTAAATTAAAAATAAACTAAATTATTAAAAACATAAACAAAACTAAAAAGCGAAAAACAAGCTTTGCAGGGTGTGTTCCACTTCAAGCCCACGACGACCACGGTCGATCGCCAGTCCAATCAAATAACCGCGTTCGATCTTTAGTCCAATCAAAGATCCATGGGACCACGCCGCGGTCGTCGTGGGCTGTAAGTGAAAGGCACCCATAATCTATACAAATTTGTAAGATCAAAAGGTATTGCAGGCGGGGACAAGCTAATAGTCCAAGTTGGTGATCTTTAAGTGAAGTGTTTTGTAATTCTTTGCTTGTCCCCGTCTGCAATACCTTTTGATCTTACAAATTTGTATAGATTATGGGTGCCTTTCACTTACAGCCCACGACGACCGCGGCGTGGTCCCATGGATCTTTGATTGGACTAAAGATCGAACGCGGTTATTTGATTGGACTGGCGATCGACCGTGGTCGTCGTGGGCTTGAAGTGGAACACACCCTGCAAAGCTTGTTTTTCGCTTTTTAGTTTTGTTTATGTTTTTAATAATTTAGTTTATTTTTAATTTAGTTTATTGCTTTTCAGTTGATGTTTTTTAACGCAGTCGGGTTTTTTGTTTATTTTTAATAATTTATTTATTTCTAGCTTTTTAGTTCACATTTTCCATTTTAGGTAAAAGGGTTTTTTTTAAATTTTTTATTTCAATTTCTATTTAAATTTTTAGTCAATTTGTTTCAAATACAGCTTCTGTATTTAAGGCGGGGGGGGGGTATACCTTGTCGGCAAAAATTAGAAGTCCAACTTTGTAAAGTTTTTCTGAGAAAATGAATGTAGTTAGATCAATTTGGGTTTCGAAACATTATTGTACAAGTCTTGAAGAACATTTAACAATTTGTTCAAGTCAAAATATTACAAAATGGCCGCGTGGCAGCTGAACTCCAAAAAGCACCTCTTAAAATGCGGTGGAAGATATCCCAATGGTGTCGTTAGACCTACAACATCGGAAATAAAAAAATTTAGTTTAATGTATGTTTATCCAGTCCGCCTCGATCCAGATTTTTTATATTTTAATTTTTTTTTGAGGTATTAAGGTTCAAAGTCAAACGGTCAAAAAGTCAACATCGTCACTTAAGCGGTCATAAAAAATTTTTGAGACAAAAATTTAAAAATCTGGATCGAAACCATTGGGATATCTTCCATCGCATTTTAAGAGGTGCATTTTGGAGTTCAGCTGCCACGCGGCCATTTTGTAATATTTTGACTTGAAAAATTTGTTAAATGTTCTTCAAGACTTGTACAATAATGTGCCGAAACCCAAATTGATCTAAATACATTCATTTTCTCAGAACAAATTCACAAAGTTGGACTTCTTATTTTTACCGGCAAGGTGTACCCTCGCCTTAAACTAATGCAATTTCATCCTATCAGAATTCTCCATGTATGTGTTTTAGATGATTAATGCTTCGCCCTGTAAACATAATTCAAGCTCAATACATAATGTGCTGATATTTTTTTTTCGCTGACGCTTTAATTAAATATTATAGCCTATGTCACTCCCACAATGAATACGATTCTAATGACACCTCATATGTTAAAATCCGTCAAACCGTTTAGCCTGTAGAGCGTGCCAAAGAAATAGACATACATACATACATACATACACACATACATACATACATACATACACTCGAAAAACATAACCCTCTTTTTTTTTGGCAGTCGGGTAAAAATATGGCATTTAATTCACCTCATGTGTCAAAAATAAATGTAAATCCGAAGTTGCACGAATATAAATTAATCTCCTAGATAAATTTATCCCCAAGACTAATTTTATTCCCACCGTTATAGTCTTGGGCCTAATTTGGGTTTATTCCTTTACTGTTCCCTGTGTTCCATTTAACTATTATCATATTAAGGCAATAAATGATATTCTAAAATAAAAGACAGCCTGTAGATGTGGAGAATCGATTTATTAAATGTATAGAGGTTACTATTTTGAACAAAATACGAAAAACAATTTATGAAATTGAAATTTTATTGGTTTTAAAAATTTTCATCTCGTATAAATTTAAAGTATTAATTTAGATAATTTGGTTTCGTTTTAAACTAAACAATTGAATAACTAATAAGATGTAAGAAGAGCGGCATCGTCAAACAAATTGTCAATAAAGATAACGAAGCAGTTAAAGTGATTCAAAAAAAGCTCCGAATTGGGATTGATGTAATTAAAAGAACTTTATATAAACAATTTCGCCTGAAAATAAAACTGCCATGTAAGAATGTGAAAAAAGCTTCCTTTATCAACTTTGTTGACAAAAAGATTCCCTTGAATTTTCCTTTTAAGACGTTTTCTAGTTTGCGGTGGAGAAATCTGGAGAAATACAATGCATGAATGTTTTAACTCGAAAACATTCTGAAATAGAGCATTTTTATTCTCTTCGAAGCAAAGAAATAAATTAACAATGGAGAATTTTCTATTTTGGCGAAAATGTTAGTAATATTAACATCTACTAAAATCAATCAAATTAAGAGGTTAAAATCCATTACACGGTGAGATCTGCTGATTATTATCAAAATACGTAACAAAAATGAACGAATGCAAAATATATATTTTATATATTATATTTTTACCTATGTATGTAGTATGTACATAGATACAATATGTAGCATAAATACATAAAAACGATGGAACAGATAGCTCAAGAATATGGGAAAAGCATAGCACTCGTTTAACTGCAAGAACTTTGTTAATAGTAACTTTGTGTTTAAAGTTTTATTCAAAAACTATAATATAAAGATTAAAGTACTATAAAAATACTCTTTAGTGCTGTTAAATGTTGGTTATTCTTAAATAAACATTACATGTCTATGTAATGTTCACGATAGACTTGGGGACTAAGACCGAAAATGATCCATTGGTCATATACGTCAATAATAAGACCCATTGTCACATACGCGTCAATTGTATGGTGGACAAAAACAAATGAAATCACGACACAAAGCAATATGCAGAAATTGCAACGGCTAGCGTGTCTGGGCATAACGGGAGCTATGCGAACAACCCCAACAGTGGACATGGAGGCACTCTTGGATCTACCGCCTCTACACCTACAGGTGCAGAGGGAGGGTCTACAAGCTGCCACTAAAATTGCCCAAATCAGGAAATTCAAACCAGGAGACAAGACAGGTCACCTAAAGATACTGGACTTTCTAAAGCCAGATCTGTTTGAAAAGCCTTGGGATATCATTCCAAAATCTTTTGACTTTCAGAAGCCGTTTGAGGTTGTTATTCAGGACCGCAATACGGCTAGAAATCAAAAAATACAAGCGGATAATAAATCCTCCAACTGGTACACAGATGGATCAAAAACTGAACAGGGAACTGGAATAGGCATACATGGCCCAAATTACTCGGCATCAATAGCCTTAGGAACCCATCCCACAATTATGCAAGCTGAAATACTTGCGATTGAACTGTGTGCCCATGAATGCCTTCGAAGGAATTTAAAGGGAAAGCAGATCAATATAATGTCGGACAGCCAAGCTGCGATAAAGGCACTCGAAATTTATAAAGTACTCGACTGCAGAGGCTAAAAAGCTTCTTCTTTTGACAAAGAATTAAATTAGACTCATTACGGGGTTGTTCACCGGACACTGTCCGGTGAAATATCACCTCAAAAAAATGAGACTAGAAGATAATGACAGGTGCAGACTTTGTGAATCGGAAACGGAGACAGCCGAGCACATCCTCTGTAACTGCGATGCCTTAGGCCGACTCAGGTTTAAACATCTGGGACAGTTACAACTGACGCCCAAAGAGGTAAAAAGCAAACCCCTCAGGAGCATTCTGTGTTTCGCTAGCGAAATTGAATTCCTGAATACCTAATTAGTAGGGTTATGAACAAAAGATCAATACTGGTCGCAGTTCTGAAAGGCTCTCGTAGCCAATCGACCCCTAAGTACCAATACCAATACCAATGTTCACGATATGTGTAATAATAAATAAAAAATAAATTTCGTTCATCAAATATGCAAAAGTTATCTTAAGCCTCGTGTATCTAAATTTTAAATGACATTACCACGCGCAAATAATAGTTGTACAAGATATATCTACTAATAGCATGAGCCTTCACAAATAACATCTCAAAAATTAAAATCCAATTTTCATTCCTAACTACGTATACTACAAACAATGATGCTCTTATGATGTGGTTCCTAAATCAAAATTGAAAATGTAGAACAAAGCTACAAAAAAAATCGACTACACATTAATTCCGAGAAATTACTATTATGATTTCTTTTACCAATAAATGCAATTACAAACTCTTATTAAATTTCCGCAGATACTGCTCCAATCAGAGTATAGTAAGTAGGGCACATTATACTAGTAAACAGCGTAAAAAGATTATAAACTTAACCTTTACCTTCTGATCCTTTTAATCCCCCAAAAATAAGGCAATCGATTGCCCATATTAATTATTGAAAATTAATTTTAAAATACTTTTTAATATCTTAACAAGTTCAGAAAATATATTAATTTGGCAATAGTTTTGTTCTCAGTCGTAGCCTCATTTTTATGAATAGGAAGTAGGAACAATGTGAGACATTTTTCAATTTTCAGTGAATACCTTTTGCGTAAGTGACAACTTAAAAATATGCAACAATAGAACCGCCAATGAATAAGTGCATGATTTATAGAAATAATCTGTAATTTAAAAAATTATAAAATATGATCCAAACAAACCTAATTGATTTTTACAAAAAATTTAATAAAAAAAAATATATTTAACTTTTTTAAACATTCAATGTAATAATTGTGCGATATGTAATTTTCAACATTTAAAAACAAGAGTTTCTGGTATAAAATTGCAGTGCATGTAAATTAAATAAAATCGACTTTGTCGCAATAAACATTTTGAAGTATAATAACAAAATTTTAAATTTGACTTCCAAATTTGTGATTACGCAGGCTTTGTTATTAAAATAAATAAACCCGCGAGGATCATTTGGAGTTAGTTCTTACATTACCGTAAATTTGATGTAGCAAATTAACTTTAGTTTTTGAGTAATAATAGTATTTCATTTAACTTACCATTATCCATTTGAATGGCATCTTATTTGAAATCGCTTTTCTCGGATTTGGTTGAAAAGCTTTCGCCTTATAATTTGCAACTATTGTAGTTCCAATTATGGTCTATAGGGATAATGGAAATAGATCAAATCGGTGAAAGCCACCCGATAGCTTACTGTTAAAACCCGAATAAATAATTGTACCATGCTATCGAGAAAAAAAGGTTATTGAAAGAATTGGGAGAACTATTTAAAATAAACTGTGCCGTTAGACAACCTACAGATATTAAATCAATTTTCAGAAAATCTGGAAGTAAAAGACCTGTAACACTTCTTACAAAATATTCGAATAGCCGGTTTCATAAACAATAATTAAGATTTAATCACTAATTAATTTATTATGTTGAATTAATGGAAAAGATCTATTAACAGAAAATGTTTTCTAGTTTTGTATCTTGTACAAAATAAATTACAAAAAATAACACTAACCTCGCCTCAAGACGTGAAACGTAAAAAATGTATTTCTTTTACTAAATAAATCTCATAAGCCAGCTCTAACCTAAGTTCGAGATCGGAATCCTTGAAAATAAGTAATAAATCAACTAAAAATAACATTTTAATATGATGTTTTCGCTACAACTTCTAAAGTACGATTGGTCTCCCCCTCCCACACTTTCCATAGCATAGTTTCTCTTTGTTTACGGAAGTGGAAGAGCAGCTCCCGTTACCCCCTTCAACTCTTAGGACATCGCTTAAATGTATAATTATGAAATATATAATACTTAAGCTGAAGCACCAGGGAATTTCGACATGCTACGAAGTGGAGTTCTGTTACGCGCGAGGTAATAATCAGCCTTCTATTGAAAATATTACAGAAGGCAGATGATACCGCCAACTCGAGAGAAAGCAAGATCGCAGACGCAGTTCACAAGAGAACTGATCTAGGTTGGTGCTGAGGCATTGGAAACACCCAAGTAATGTCTCTAAATTTTCCATGCGATACAGCTAAGGGTAGTTTAGATTAACGTACCAGCAACAAA
Source organism: Rhagonycha lutea (assembly GCA_958510855.1). NCBI lineage: Eukaryota > Metazoa > Arthropoda > Insecta > Coleoptera > Cantharidae > Rhagonycha > Rhagonycha lutea. Next base: position 19,465,422 of record OY294042.1, read on the forward strand.
ATGATACCAATTAGGACTAAATTTGCGTGAAAACTGTAAACATCAAAATCGATTTTTGATTAAACTAATCGATTTAAGATTATGTAGCCTTGCAACTAACGGTCCCCCTGAGTTGACGAATCGCCACCATTAACAAAAAAACAAGGCTACAGGCACATCTGAAGGCTGGCCTAGCAAGCTGCTAGTGGATGTAAAACAACTATAGTCCAAAATCGATCTGCGGACTACTCACCAACCCCTCTGGCCAGCATGGTGAGTTATAGCAAAAACCTCCATTACTGGAGAAGCCTATGTCCTCTCGTCCAATCGATATATGACAACGCTTCATTCTAATGCTATCTACAAGACTCCGTGGAGTTTTTTAACAGCTATAATATCTTTTGGGCATGTTTAACGTCCTTTAACCAAAATTTTGAATTTAAAAAATCTGTCAAGGTACTAATTCCTTTGCTTATTCTACGACTTCAAGGGTGAATTTTTGCCCCCTATTTTAACGGATCGTTCACCAGACAGTAAATTTTGTGCTTTCCACTTAAATTATAAACTTTTCTTAGTAAAGGTTCACTGGTTTTTTAGACTCCTCTAATATGCATAATAATTGTAATCTTCTAACCTGAGATTTGCATCTCATAGGGCGAGGATCACCAAAGTCAGTTAGTTTATCTTCCTGCTAAATAGTTGGATATAATTGTTTTTCGTGTAAGTGGGACTTTGAATAAATTTGACGTTTAATTTCCAAACGACATCTGTCATCTGTTTCGAATTCGAATTTAATATAAACCATTCACAAAACAGTTAAAACAGTAAGCTCAAAGTAAATTATTTTCTAATTTACACGAGATTCTACGCTAACTTTCAGTTCTACAGATCACAGATGGCGTTTGGAAATTAAACGTCAAATTTATTCAAAGTTCCACTTACACGATAACAATTATATCCAATTATTTAGCAGGAGGATAAACTAACTGACTTTGGTGATCCTCGCTCTTAGATTATTGTGAGCATACATCTCTGAGGCCCAGTTTATCAATCTCTAGTTAGTGTCCCAAGTAAATTTATCTAACAAGTAAATTTTAAAGGCTCTAAAAAAGCCTTTTAAAGGGGCATTTTAGCGCCTATAAGATTTATTTGTTAGATAAATTTATTTGGGACACTAACTAGAGGTGGGTAAACTATCAATTAGTGGTGCATAAACTATCTTTGGGTTGTTAATAAGTACCTGGGTGACCGATCTCCGATCGTAACTATTCTTATTTTTAGTAACACAAGAATGACGTAAAAACAATTGAAAAAGGTAAAAAACAAAATTTTGAGTAGCTTCCTTAGTAGGCCGCGAAAGGTAACGGCCTACTAAATCGCGGCCTACTAAATCGTATGGTTTATCCGCTATTCAAGTCGCTTTTTCTCGCGAAAATGAATTTTCCTAACGATGAGACCCTGTCAGATCGATTTGTAGACCCAAAAAACCCCTAGTCCGTGATTTTCATCGAAATCGTTAGGCCATTGAGAAAGCCATTGCATATATATATACAAGAATTGCTCATTTAATGTTATAGGATAGGATAGGATAAAGGGACAAATTAGAACAGTGTTTCCTAAAGTGGTCTATATCGACCCCCAGGGGTCGATGTCGGCGAAAAGAAAAAAATTGGGGGTCCATGAGATGTAAATGGGGGTCCACGACATTTCGTGGATGCTTTTCATCCTCATACTTAGTGGAAAGGGGTTTCAGCGCGGTTGCCAATATTTTAACAAAAAAAAAAAAAGAAACAGACTGGACATCACTAACAGAGGAGATTTGAGAGTAAACCTAACTAAATTTATACCAAATGTTGAAAATTTATTATTAATGCACCAGGCTCATTCCTCCCACTAAAATTTAAAAAAATTATTTTTCCATTAGTTATTTAATGTAAATTTTAATTTGTTGAAATTTTAAAAATGTCCTATTACCCTTAAATGTCCTTAAAAGAAAGGTGAGCAGCAGAGGGGGTCTACGCAAAACCGAAAATCATGGCATGGTCTACGAGACAAAAAAAGTTTGGGGAACACTGAATTAGAAGATTCACATAGAGTTACAGATAGAGTGACAGACAGACATAGCTTTCTATAACTTTCTATGTTTGTAGGCGAAGTAATCTAAAATTGGGGAGGGATGTAATTGAGCAATTAAAACGGCTATTCTGGCTGGTAAGTCGACTTATCGATTCTTGTACTATTGCGAATTTGAAGAGGATAATTTTATAATCACAGATAGAGGTAAATTTTTCCTTAGTGGTTGGCACGTGACTTGGGCTTGCGTGGCAAATGTGGAGGGAGAACCCGTGACACCCAATTGACACAAACATATAACCGAAATGGCAGAATATTTCTTTCTGCACATTAGCCACTCCCAACCACTAAGGAAAAATACAACTATAGGTGGTCATTCGTTAAGGCTAATATGAATTTATATTTTAAATGTTGTATTTTTATGAATGTTATCCAATTAATTTAACGTCCCAGGTTACAAGATTAATGAATCATGGAATTCATAGCACCAAATTTTTAATTTTTTTTTTGTAGAAAATCTTGAAAATAGGAAATTGAAGTTTTGAAAATCAGATCTTGAACTTATTAACTTTAAATTATTAAGTTATTTATTATTTTGGAAATAGAAATTAGAATTTCTGAAAATGAAATCTTAAAGTTCTTAATTTTAAATTACCAAGTTAGTTATTCAGTGGTGTGATGTACTTTTAAAATAATAACATAACGTAAATACGTTATGTTATTCTATAGTGTTTTTCGCGAAACGGTCTCACGTATCATTTTAATAAGCCGCTATTATTATAACGTGAACGTTATAATAAAGGTTTTCCTAACCGTTATAGTGCGAAATATAAATGCACCTAAATTTCACACGTTATATTTCGCACTATAACGGTTAGGAAAACCTTTATTATAACGTTCACGTTATAATAATAGCGGCTTGTTAAAATGATACGTGAGACCGTTTCGCGAAAAACACTATAGAATAACATAACGTATTTACGTTATGTTATTATTTTAAAAGTACATCACACCACTGAATATCTAAAAAATTAAAGTTTGTAGTTCTGGATTGCAGATCTGGAAGTTATAAACTTTAAATTAGCAAGTTAATAAAATTATTATTACACATAAATATTTTGTCTCAAAAATTTCAATTGTTTTAGTCACTTGGTTCAGAAATTATGCACAATCGCACCAACCTACGGACAGACATTTTTAAAAACAAAACTAATTGACTAGAAAAGGTTAAAATTGATAATTTCCAAATATCATTTTCTCACGAATTCAATGACTTGGAGTCAGCGGCGGTGCAAGAATAGCTAGGGCCCGTAAGCAAATATACAAAACGGGCCCCTAAAAAAAGGTCGTAAGTTTTTTGCTTGTATAAAAGGTGGGGTGGTAGGGCTCCTTATGGTCCCGGGCCCCTAAGCATTGCTTACAGTAGCTTACTTATATCACCGCCACTGCTTGGAGTTACTTCCGATGTCAAAATTAAAAATTAAATTGAAACGATGACGTTTTAGAAGATTAAAGTTTTAATAATTTCATAATAAAAAGTCTATTAAGTGCTTTGAAGTGCTTTGAATTTGAAGTGTCGTAACAACCTCAAGAATTTCCAACAAATTGAGTTTATTTAATCAGGGGACAAAGATAAGGATTTATGTAGGTACAAGTTTGCATCCTATGTCATGTCTTCCCGGCTTTAAAATCCGTACTCTACTGATAAGCTTGTGATACTTAACTGCTTTTTGAATTATAGTACAAAGACAAAAGTTCAAATTAAAAATTTGCAATCAAGCTTTGAAATTCTATAACCAACTAAAAATAAAATAAATTAATTGTATTATTTACATTTTAGTTAATGTTTCAAAATTTCAATTAAAAAAAAAATTTTAAGAAACGTTTTATCGTTGAAATTATTATATTAATATAAAGCAATTTATGGTTGAGAAAAGATCAGTCCTGATTTTCATTTTCATTGCTTTTATGTTAATGGTTTGTAGGAAGTGAAAATTTAAAATCTACTTGTTAGATTACTAAAGATCTTTTCTCAACTATAACTTGTTTTATATTTACATTTTAATTAACTGTAATAATTATTAAGTGTAATAGTAGCATAACAGATTAAAATATTTTAAAAACCTTACAATACAATTTTTGGTAACAGAGAAAATATATTTAATTAAAAAATAATTACATTAACTAAAAAAATTATATTTCTATAACTCAATTAAAATTTTAATATTTAAACCTTTTAGTATTAAATATTTAACTGTTTGTTAAAAATTTTAACGTCATTTTTGTTTTCAATTAAGGGTAGTAGGTATATGTAGTATTATTTATATATCTACTGTAAACTTTTTTATTTTTATACTAACTTATTTATTTAAAACTTTTAGATAATAATATTTTTAGTTACCTTTACTCCAAAGGAAAATGAAAATGGAATATGACACTACACAAGTCACAATAAAACCTCCGATCGCAAAACTTTGCCAATAATGCATTATTGGTATCAGTTTGGTAACAACCTGCGAATTGCATTAAAGCATTCGGTGGACTGTCCACGCGCTTTAAGCGATTCCCTTTATATATGTAATCTACAAACCCTTTCTATGTTAGAAGAGATAAAACAATAAGGAAATTTTTTTAAAGAAAAATTTCAGTGGGGTATTAAAATTGGGAATACTATTAAATAATTTGATTTCAGTAGTATTCACTAAAACTTTGAGAGTATTTTTGAATAAAGGAAAACAAATAAAAATTCAGAATGTACATCTCTGTTTAAGTGCTATAAATTTTAAGTTTAAAATGTTACGTTCAAGATTTATTGGTGAAATTGTCAACAATGTAATTATTTGAGTCTCCAGATTTTCAATTTTGCTACAGTTCTTCGAGAACACCACTCTATAATTTATTACGACTCTATAATTGTGATTTATTATTTGCTTGCAATACCTGCAAAGTAGTCTAAGGGAGTCTATAAAGATCTCAAGAGAGCAAAAAACATTTGGGATTTGTACGATTTCTCCTTAACCCTGTAGCTTTGTTATACTTTGATATTAACATTTTTTTCTACTTTCCAATTTTTTTTATATTGCTTTCATAAGCAATATATTTAAAAATTTAAACTAGGAGGGGAAATTCAGCAATTAGAAGGGTACGAATAGGAATTTTCCAAGTTGATTTACAAGTACGAACACGTTTTTACGAGTAAGAAAGAATTAATTTACTTACATAAAACGTTCTCGTAAGTGTACAACTTATCTGGTGACAAACGTCTCCTTCTACTCGATATACGACGACGGCTGTCTTAAAAGATGGAAATCTGTAATGTATCAATTTATACAGGAAAACACTTGATCGATATTCGCGACACTAAGACACTGCTTGCAGATCTGTAGCTGGAACTGGACCAGTGAGAGAGCTGATATGCTTGAGATCTTAACAAGATTGGACCATCCAAATAACAAAAGAATTCCCTAGGCGTCATCCAAAATACAACAATAATAGGACGTTGCCAACTGGAGGAAATCAAAGAAAAGGAAAAAAACTGCGTAAAAGATCGCCACACTAAAGAGCCTCTCCTATTTCCAGATGTTTTCAAACAGGAGCCAAAAACACCACACGACAGCTGACTTACTTATTTCAAACGACTGGCACGACAAAAATGGTGACATTGGACCAAAACACTATTTGTCCAAGCAAAATATCGGAAATTACCAAAGTCGCTCTGAAATTATCTCGCTCGCTCTCAGCTGGCGAGATTGAAGGTATTCATACGCTCGAGGTTCACGCTATCAACCATCTGCTATCAAAATTGCATTTAATTCAACGATTGCATTTAAATAAAATGCATGAACCGTAATGCTTAAAAATATTGAAATGAAATAAGAAAGTAGTCCCACGTAAAGAAGTGCAAAGATTCGTTACAGAATTCGGTCGGGAACATGGTTAAATAAATTTTTTAAATCGTAAAACCGAAAAATTAGATAAAAGCAAAGATATATGAGGTGTAACAATAGAAAATGCTATCCAAATTTATACGTATGCTTTTTTTCCCTATTTGCGGGTACCCCATCGATTTGGGGTTACTATTTTTAAATATCGAGAATATATTTGTTAATTTGAATAAAGAGTAACCCCAATTCCATAGCGTCATCTGCAAATACGGAAGAAAATTGATAACACCATCTATTTATGAGGGAAAAAGCTTACTTAATCCAAATTTATAGCTCTTATCTCTATTAAAGCTTAGTAATTTTTTTAAATATTACTTTTGTAAGTTTTTGTAATAAAATTATAAGGTATATTGCCTAAAACGCCTAAATTCTTAATAATTATAGTGCCCATTTTAATGATTTTTGTAGCCTAAATTGTGCAGTTTTTACGTCCGAAAATCCGTGCTTTAATCATTTTAATATATCAGTGCCGTGTTTTAAATCCTAAGTGCCAGAGGTATCTGTCCTGCCAGAGATATTCTTCTAACTATCGTATCGTATCTCGTATCTCTTCATCCTACCATCTCGGGGTGGGGAATTAGCCTTGTTTTCTTCTTTCTGGAGCGGTCGACACTCGACACCAGCAATATAAACGAAAATAATTGGAATTTTGAAAACAACTGACATTTTTTAGAACTAGTTTTTAATAAGGTTTGCCAACACATAATACAAAATAAAAATATACTAGACATTTGACGTGGAACCCCCATATATTGCTCAACTGTGGACTAATTTTTTGTATTGTAAGATAATATACAGGAGCATAGGCGCAACTAGCGGTTTTTTTTATACAATTGCAGTTTTCATTAAAGATTTCAATTAAAAATGTGTAGGAACATACAATTGGATTAGGCCAGGCTTTCGGAAAGCTTACTATTTAAAAAAAAAATAGTTTTCTGCCCCTAGAATTACAAAAATTAGTACAAAAACATCTTCTTATAATTTCTAACTTCAAATCTAAGCGCTGTTGACCTATAAAATCTAAATTTATTGCTTGTGGCGCAGGTTTTCGCTATTTTTGTCCCCCCCCTTAAAAAAATTGTTGAAGACTTTTTTTAGCCACCCAAAACTTTTACCCTAGTTGCGCCTATGTACAGAAGCAAACATGTGTAAAACGCCACCACACGGAATAATTTCAAACTGCATCTTGGACGTAATTTTGTTAGTGATGGTTAACGCCACCAACGGCAATGTAAAACGCGAATTATAACAAATAAAATAAATTTGTGGGAGATTTGATTTGATTTGATTTGTGATGCGATTTATGTATTTCATTTTCTTGTAATGGTTATTGTTTGTGCGTTGATAATAATGATTTGCGGCTTTTATATAATTTGTAATATTTTTTAGCTAAATAAACGTTATTTATTATTATTTTTATTATTATTTTCTATAAACGTTAATTATACCAAAATGAACAAATTTTTTAACTTACTATACAATACAGACAATATAATACATTATTTTCTGTGTTAATTAATTATTTCGAAATGTTCTGAATGAACAACATTATTATGAAATTTTCAACTTATTATTTTTCTTTCCACGAGCAAGATATATTTGAAATAACATTCACGTAAGAGTGAGTACGATTTAGGCTTTGATTCTTTCTGGATGAATTTTATCCAATGCATTTATTAAAGGAACATTGCCCTTCCTTCATATTATCAAAAAATATTGACGTTTTTTCTTTTTCTCACAAAATATTAATTTTATAATAATAAGTAATTTATTACTTTTAAGTAATTACTATAAAGCAATTCGTAAAGTAAAATAATTATTATTCGATACGCAATGTGGTCAATTTCATTAAAAATAATTCCGACAGTGTATTTTTATAATATTACAACATTACAAGTGCCAGGACCGCCGCGCCCTATTATTCACAGTATGCAAAACACACGGGCGGCCAAAATTAGAGGCGGCCAAAATCCCAAAAATAGGGGTTAAGAAAAGGTAATTTACTTTAAGGCAGTGAAGTACCCCTAGCGGCGGTCCTGACAAATGCCTACGAGACCATGAGAGTCTCTAAGTGCTATGCATGCCGGCGGCAAGCCGCTACGCGGCTTAAGGTGAGCACATAATGGGAAACAGGTGTTATACTCCGGTTTACCCGCTTCGAACTTTGTATTGAAAAATCTGTCCGGTTGCTTGCTTTATTTGCGTTCGGTTGCATTCATTAACATTGGAGATTTATCATGCTTCTAAACTGTAATCGGTAACCAGCATGTACTCTGGGAATACCTTTACTATTTATCGCTCTTGCGCAACTTTTCTTATAGTGAAACGAAAATTCCCCTCCGAGCAGCAACCCCTAATGAGAGGATTGACCTAAACAGAGACCAAAGTCCATCGCAATCTGGAGAGGACTTCTCCAGTTTGTTTAGTCACGATGTTAATAGGCTAGCTCTCGATTTGTGTGAAGGCTGAAAGTGGATTCTGAAAAAACAGGTATTAGGGAAACTCAAAAAACCGCAAATAGTAATCAAGTGCTTTAATTGGAAAAAGAACTTCAGAGCAGGTGCTATTACTATTCCAATAATTACAATGTATAGACTGCTCAAAAATATACACAGTAGCAAATGTATAATTAAATGTTGCAGTGATAAAACTTTTAGATTTAGATGCTGCGTTAGACTTAACAATTAGCTGTGTCCTCTCCCTAGAGAGCTATCGGGTCGTAATTGATACCTTACGACAAATGGTCCCCAGCAAGCCCAAAGGCAAGCCAGGATTCCTACCCATCTAAGACTGCAAGGTCCATTCCGGCTTTAGGTGGAGGGATCAAGAAAGACAGGTCGCACTGAGGTCCAGAAATCACTACAATTAATGGACACTTTTTAGCCTAACATTCCAGAATACACCTGACACTACTAATCCAACCACTATTGTGGGTTTCCATCCCCGTAGTAGTTTTATTTTTGAAAGCGTGACCCCCTTAGCTTGAAATGTTTCAAGAATGATACATAAATAATCCATAGAGATTTACTTGCGCATCTCAAGTTCAAGTTATTGCTTTGGAGGTCACCAAGATTTCGACCTTCCGCGCCATACAAGTCTCCTTGTCAGGTGGTAAAACCATCCTCCCTTAGGTGTCCATTTAAGGTTGCCTAAGTAATGTCGATTGGGAACGAATGCACTCACAGTTTATGGGTAGCAATGCAACGCAGTTCAATACTCAAGTTTCCAGGACAGTTCTTCTAGGACTGACTTCCTGCACCACGAGAACCACCACTGCATCACGAGGTGCACCATCTTCTCTGGCTCTTGCGACCATCGCCATCAAGTATACCTCTTTTAAGGTCACCAGAAAAGCATTTTTCAGTTTTGCATATGATAGCTGTTATCCCATGCCCACCTCAATTACCTAATATTGATGGAAACCCTATACTACCTGGTCAGCATCAAAGGGGAAGTGGTTTCCTTTAAAAACAATTTTCTGCCCCAAATGGCGCCAACCAAGTTATAAGTTGGATCATTGCTTTTCAGGTCACCAATGTTCATTCAAGGCTCATCCACATTTCTACAAGGATTAATCTTCTGCGCCATAAATATGTACTAGGGCTATCACCTCGTTGGAGTGTGGGTGGAAAGAGGGTTCTGCTAGGGTTATAGCCTTCCATCCTTCCTTCTCGGTCCTTTTACCCTAAAGAGGGCTTGGTGAACCTTTTAATTTGGGGACGATTTATGTATACTTTATATGTATCGAACTAGGTCCTTTTATCCTAAGACAAAGGTTTCTCATGGCAGATTACACCCCGGTGGTTTGCCATTGCCTGCGGAGGGAGAGACAGCCAGAATAAAGTTCTTACTTTACTCGGATTCGAACCGGGTATTTAGCGTTCATAGTCAACTCGCGTGACCGCTAAGCTCCGACCGCCTTCCATATCATAAGTTTAATCATGAATAATTAAAGCCATTGTGTACCACCTTAAACAAAGCCAAATGGCTGGATGGCCAAGGATGCCGCTTTTCGTGTTCGTAGATGGAATTAACGGAACGGCTAGCTCATAGAGTTCAGTCAGCGTCGGAGATATTGGGTTACTCAAGATCTTAACGAGTATCGTGGGTGCTTGTAAATGGTTTCTCTCTTCAGTAGGAATAACTCGAGTGGGCGCCAATAAAGATCATAGACAGTTATTTGTATTAATAACAGCTTTAATTTTTATAAAACAAAATGAAAAGTATGTACAAACATACGTCAGTAAAATAAAAAGAGTCACACCAAAATTAGCAGTTGCTGTAGTACATCGTTTTTTGTATTCCTTTGTTATATGCGCTGCCCTCCGGCGCATTAAGAACTTGAGCCCTTTCATTGGCTCTTGGCGTTAAAGCAGTTACCACCAAAATGTTTCTTAAAAATGTTTCTTAAAACTAACTAACACTAAAAAATAAAAATGTTTCAAAAACAAAACGAAACTAATTAAAGAAAACAGACGAGAAGAGCCATGTAACAAATGGATTGTTACAATTGTCATCTTATTTTGGGAGTCCTATTAGAACACATTCGGTCGCCTTGGCCAGCAAAATAGATGCAATAATAATAATGATCCGAGAGCTCATCTCTTGGATGAGTCCAATTAGCGATCATTTCTCCTTACTCATGCTTACGCTAGCTGGAAGCGCAGTTGAAGTGGTGCTGATACTTTTTGATATCTTTCAATCAGCATGATGGAACCCATGGTCATGCGAGGGTGTTCACATTTATTCAATGTAAAAACAAGTTTGGTCACGAGGCCGCCATTTGTGGTTCAACTGTTATTATAGCCAATAGTATTTTAGGATTTTGGAGGGTAACTTAAATTTGAACTGCTCAAAACAAAGAATGAGGTTATCTTACGAGTGAAATGTGAAATATTCTAATTTTAATACCAACATAAAACAAGAAATACTTGAAATTTCCTAGAACTGCACAATAAATGGCGGTACCCAAATAGGCTGTACTTTTTTTGGATTCACAGCCGTAAGGAATAGCAGTCCATCTTTATTTAAGAGGTCCGTGATACATATTTTACAGTTGCGCCCTCTAGCGGCGCGCCTATATAGTTATATTCAAATGTCACATTTCGATCTTATTAGATCTCAACAGTATGAATCATGTAGCAGGAAATACTCTGGATATTTAACCGATTTCAATCAACAGACCATCTAACTTCCAAGCACGGATTCAGGAAGAGGTAATGGATGTATTATAACCCCGATCTACAGGTATACTATGCATCTTTAATTTAAGGCGGTTTAACCTTAAAAAATGTTAAATTTTATTGGGTCTAGATTCACATTTAATAAATTCTAGTTTGGGCACTTTTACGACTGTCAAATATTTCTCACTGTTAAACATGCCCCACGGTCTCCACCTTTAGATTTTCATTAAAAGTTGATTTTAATTAATTATTTTATTAGGTACAATGCGGTTCAGATGCCTTCGGCCGCCTTTTCACTTCCTATGAGTGTTGGATGTGGTTGTTCGGCTTTCTGCCTCACAGGGTGAAAGGACAGTGGGAATCTCATTAATCCTTTCATGCGCGTCATCACTAATTAGATGGTTGATGCTTGTTGATTGTTATGACGAACGACAACCTAATAGGAAATTGTCGTCTTCTCAACTGGAATGGAAATTTAGCTTGGAGAAAGATTAATCCGAGGAATGAATACACATTCGCCGGCATGATTACCAGTGGATTTCAGCATCAAGAACATGTTCAAACATGGTTCAACCATCAGGCGTGTTCCATTGCACAATCCTTTCCTTCTAGTCAAGTTACGCTGCAGCATGACGATCGATCCTATATCTTCAGTCCCAGTATGTGCGGAAGCATTCCTGAAGGAGTCTGCGAGTTACTGAACTCCATTGGATAATTATTTTATTCCTCTGGTCTGGATCATCACATTCGATATTGTCGATACTGGTGTAAATTTTGGCTTCTACATGAATTTTTGAAGAAGTTAATCTTCATTTATCGTTGTTAGGATCGCAACATTTTGGAATGACTCACAGGATGAGTGCTCAAGATCATTTCCAAAAATCTCCCAGATCTTTATTAGCGACGCAAAGCTCATGAATCTGGAAGCTATCTTCACCAAGAGTTTCTAGAAGCCATTCAGCAAATACTTTCTCGTTGCGATCCGATGCCGATAAAATTAGTCGAGAGGTGTAGGATTGCAGAAAGCCAAAATCATTTAAAAAAGATCTCCCAGAGATTTTGCCATCTGATATCTTGAAGCTTCCTCAAGACATCTCGACTATTCCTCATCGTTTTAAGCAATCCCCTGGCTCTTGCTGTATCCTCTAATGTTCCACATGAAATGCCATTCACGGCTTTCAGGTTCTGTAGCGTGTGAGTAATTTTTTCAATATTTATTTTGCTTTATACAAAAACTTGATAATTACTTGAAGATGGAGTTTCTAATAGTAAGGTCATCTATTGGGAGAACGTAACCGACGTTTACGGTATGCATACCGAACTAAACATGCAAATAATAATATAAAATATAATAAATAAATATAAAATAAATATGAAAATATAAATAAATAAAATAAAATAAAAATAGAAAAAAACTATGCAACAACTAAAAACCTGTTTGGATAAAACCGGTCCTTTAGTGCTCACCTACGTTATTACATAAGGAACTAATATACAAAATTCTGTTTGTCAGTCAGTCAGTCAGTTTTGGAATTTATTAAGTGGGATTTTAAACTATTGCATAATATTTATTACAATAATAGTATATTATATACCGAGGGAGTAAAGTGCTACTTTTCGTCATAAGGGTAAAGGCTTTTTACACGAGGCGCATAGTCCAGTCAATAGAGACATTCGTTATAGGTGTGACTTTGCAAAAATTCTGCACAGCATTGATATTTTTAGGATCGTTAAGTAGGCTTATAAAAGGTTTAAATTCAAATTTGAGAATTATGAAACATCGAGCGCTAGCCGCCATCTTGGAAAACGCGTTTCGTATCATATCTCAGAAACGGCTTACTTTAGGATGAAAAACATGGAGACCTTTTTTGTAGATAATTAAATTTTCCACCTTTTTTATTCGACACTTTTTTTGATTCAACTTACCGTTTTTCAATTACAGCTCGTTCAATGTCGCAAATCTCCTCTTACCCGCTGTTATCCGCTGCGACTCCCTGGAAAGTCGATTTAACGATGAAACGTCCTGTATTTGCGACATTGAACGAGCTGTAATTGAAAAACGGTAAGTTGAATCAAAAAAAGTTTCGAACAAAAAAGGTGGGAAATTCAATTATCTACAAAAAAGGTCTCCATGTTTTTCATCCTAAAGTAAGCCGTTTCCGAGATATGATACGAAACGCGTTTTCCAAGATGGCGGCTAGCGCCATTGACTGGACTAGCAGCCGAGTGGGAAAATTACCCGAAGGACGAAAAGTCACTTTAATCCCGAACGCGAATATACTATTTTTGGCCATTCCGAAAACCAATTACGAAATTCAAAGCAAATATTTGTTAGAATAAGCGAGAATTACCAAACCATACAGCCTAAAGCCAAACCTGTACATGACATTAATGAAGTACGGCCCTGATTATTATTTAACGAAGTTTTGATTAAGTAATACCAACTTAAGTTGGTGGTAATTAACTAAAGTAGTAATACCAATTCTTCTTACTTTTCCTCCCGCTAATTTACTTTTCCTCCCGCTCCTAAGAAAAGTGGCACTTTGCTCCCGCAAAACTGAGAGCAAAACTTTACTCCCGGAAAGGCAAAAAATAATAAAGTTCTAAAAACTTAGGTCGCATATAAATCGTATTTAAATTTAGCGCGATTTTAAAACAAAATTTTATCCCTGCGGTGGCAACACTGAATAAATATTGCTTGGTTACTTGGTTGCTATGCTTTGTTTTCCTTAGTTACCACTGACATTGAATAGTAAGTTTGTGCTGCTGTTGTAAAATAATTTTCGTAATTAGTTTTGTAAGTACATAATATTTATTAATTAAAAAAAATTGTTTGAATAAATGGTTTACTTATAATTTTAGGTTATCAAAGTTGTAATATTTCATGAACGAAATGCAAGCAGAACCGAAACAACGTGTTAGACATAATTACCACATGCAGTGGAAGTCCCATGCAAATCATTTCTGTACAGGTTTTGGTTCCCTGCTGGAACACCAAACCCTTGTTGATGTAGCACTTTGTTGTGGAACTAAAACTATTCATGCTCACAAATGTGTTCTCGCTGCGAATAGCACATATTTTCGTGTAAGTTTCTTGTTATTATTGTAAAATGATTATGTTCAACTTCAAAATTTTATTGTTGTAGGATCGATTATCGCAAGCTGCAGCAATAGAGCAAATTGTATTTAATAACTTGGACTTTGAGGTTGTCAAATGTATTATTGAGTATATGTACTGTGGGGAAACGTCTATATCAGAAGACAATTTGAAACAATTGGAAGCTGCAGCAAACACTTTCCAGTTGCATGGTCTGCAAACAATGCCTTCCGAACAAGGTTAGTGGCTTCTACTGTCAAAGAATTATGGGAATTATACAATTTTCATCACTTGAGGGTGAAACTACTCTGCTATTTTACCGTGGAAATGGTGACCAAGTGTGATGTGAATGATTATAATTGAATCAAACCTGGCAATCACAGTAGCATCAAATTTGGGCCTCAGTTATAAGATTGGGCTTCTTGATCCAACATACAACTATATACATCATAGTGGTAAACGAAGGTTTAAAATAATCACCAAATTTTACCTTAATTTCATATAATATTCGATTGACATTGACGAATCGTAGGACATCAAAACCTCGACACTGGTTGTTAAACTACGTTAAGATTTATTTTTTAACATGGATTTATGTAGAAGAACCGATTAGGTCAGCACAATTAAAATTTGAATGCTGAGAAACTGTGCATACTGTGCATGGCTGAAGGACGGACGTCCAAATGATATCTTTGCTAAAGTCAAATTCATCTTGAGCCTTATAATAACATCGCATGACTTTTGATATCGTATGCTCTTCTCAGTGCTAATTCACTATAAAGAACATATCGTTTTAATATCGGTTCCATCAGGGATTTAGATTACACAACTACGTACTGATATCCATTATCCAAATAAATATCATGTCGTTCAATTAAACTATACTTAATTATTATTTCCCAAACCAATATTTTTTAACCCTTCTCGCATTACATCATATTTGAGTTATGACTATTACCATTTTAATCCTTAGAAAAATACCTTATTTTTGGTAAAATAAATTTTTACTTTACGACCAATAATTCCAGAGATAATCAGTGGAACAAAGTTGTATCTCAACGTTGTTTTTGCAATTTTCTATATTTCAAATCGCCCTACTGAAAAATAGGTATAAATGAGTTACGGCTTTGTTCCTTGGGGATCGATATATAACCCAGGTGAGGCACCCCGATGCATTCGTATAATTTTATCGTAATTCAATATTTTTGGTTCCTTTTCTGGCGTTATTAGTCCTTTGCAGTTATATTTTTAATAGGGTTTCCATATCGTATTGCATGGTTCAATCTTTTGCACCCGACTAGCAACGAAAACGGGGGATTAAACTAATTATAGACGCGCATGAATGGATTAAGGAGACTATTAACTACAGTGGTATTGGGTAGCTATTGTTTAGCATCTAGTTTTTCACATTTTACACCTAGAGTAAACATAAATAACCAGAATCAATTTGTTGCTATAGTTTATTTTTATTACTTGAAAATTGCTTTTCAAGTGCACCTACTAAATGGCGACTTGGGGTCTTGGTGTAAAATTTGTCGTGTGCAAAATTTCAGCTTTTCAATTTAATTCCTGTTGACTTTAGAAGGAAAAACCTGCTTTTTCACATTTTTTCTTTTTATTGTTTAAATTAAAAACATTCACTTGTTTTTGTTTTGTTCATGATTACAAACAAAGAAAGATAGCACTCACTAAACACTATTTCCGGTGGTGCAAGTCCAGGGGGACTTTTTTCCTCTTTGAAAAAAAAGACCTCTTTGGTCTTTTCAGGTTAGGGGCAGTGAGGAGATCTGAAGCCAAACTATTTGGATGAGCATTTGAGTCTGAGCAGGTACTTCTTGCTCGATACAGCAATTTCTTCTTTGACTGTGGCCATGCATAGGTCGCGATGTATGACTTCGTTGGGAACATACCAGGGTACATTGCAAACCGGTCGCAATGTTTTAGATTGGAATCGTTGTAGTTTCACAATATTCGAATCGCTAGTGGAGCCCCATAACTGTAGGTCATATGTCCACACTGGCTTGATGATGGTTTTGTATTGATAGTCTATTTTCCAATCCAAGATGGGAATCTCTACTCATCAGCTATCGCATTTTACGGTAGATAAGACCTAGCTGCAGTCTCTTTTTCCAGATATGCTTCAACCATGTAAGACGTCTGTCCAGATGGAGACCAAGGTATTTGACCTCTTCGCTTTGCTGAAGGGCGTGTTTAATGAAACTGCAGGACATGATGATGTGTCTTCCCCTTAGAATATATAGGTAAGGAAGGACTACTTGAATACAAAATGCGAGTAAAAGTGGTGTCCTATGGCGGCTTTGCCAGTGGCGAGCATAAAAATATTGGGAAAGGTCGTCAGTAAAATGTTTTGAACACAAGCGTGACGATGGAGTTGGAGACCAATATTACGGCATTTTCATTTTTTTTAACCAAAAATAATCTTTCTCATCTCATTTTTTTGGAAATCTAAATTATAAAAACGATATTTAATGTAAATATATAGAATCACTGTACGCCTATGATTTAAGCACATTTATATTTTTGTTATAAAATTATTTACTTAACTCTAAGTACTTACGTATGCCAAGTTATACCATTTTTATTAACATTTTTCTTGGTCTTAGAAGTCCCACAAACACTACAACAAATCATTATAACAATTTAAAATATAATAATTATGAGTCACCGAGTTAGAAGTTGGAGTCCTGGGCGGAGCTTCTACCCACGATTTTTGTCTCGCTTTTTATGCATATGGTATTATGCAAGTAGTCCTTCCTTATCTATATATTCTAAGGTCTTCCCTAAGAGTAAACGTGATATGAGTGGATTTTATACTATTGCAACTTTTTCATCCATCTCTCCACTTCATCGAGGTGTTCTTGAAGGTATCTAGAGGTAACATTTAGGTTTTGGGGTGAGGCCATTATCGCAGTATCATCAGCATAAGTGGCAGTTTCAGTTCTGGGGTTAGTAGACAGATCAGCGGTATACAAGAGATATAAAAGTGGGCCAAGCACACTGCCATGTGGAACACCTGATTTTATAGCAAACAGAGTTGAATAGGCATCTCCGTACTTCACGATAAAATACCCATCTGCCAGATAAGACTTCAGTACTTGGCAATAAGAATGAGGTAAGGTGGTCTTGATTTTGTAGATCAAACCTGGGTGCCTAACTTTGTTAAACGCCTGAGAAATATCTAAGAATGCTGCAAAGCAGTTGTACTACTTCTTATGCTCTAGCTTTTTTTTGACAACTCTATGTACCTGCTCGATTGTGGAATGGTTCTCTCGGAATTCAAACTGGTGGCTGTGTATTAATTGCTTTTCTTCGAGTAGTGGTTTGAGTCAGCGTAGCTACTAAGATCCTCTCAAATACCTTTTATAGGAGGAGGATAGGAGGCTCCACGTCTTTACGCCTAAAAACGCTTACGACTAAGTCTTTATACCTAAAGAATTTTACGACTAAAGTTTTTTACGTCTAACGTCATGTACGCCTAAAACAGGTGTAAAAATTTTAGGCGTACATGATGTTTGTTGTTGTTTCCTTCTAAAGTCAACAGGAAAAGTTGAAATTTTGCACACGACTGTCTTTTTACATAACAAACCTTGTAAAAATTTGCCACAATAAAATTCCGAAAAGGCATTTTTAACATACTTAACCGGCCAGACTCTTTACAAATTCTAAATAATAAATTGAAATGAACATCGAAATTCTAATGGATAAGAAAACCGTAAAATTACACATGTCCTTAATTGTTGTCCATTAGACGCAGTTTCTTTTGGGTTTGCTCTTTACACTTTCACCTTTGGTCTTTGATGCCAAAGTTTTTTTTCTCCCCAAAGTGGATAAAGGATATCTGTTGCGTATCTATCTATCTAATATTAGTATTTGCTAATATCTACCAGTCGAGTTGGATGTTATTCAAAATGCACAACTTGATCCGATGTGATATGGTTCTGGTATCATTAACCCGTAGTTATCAACGGAAATTATCCAAATCTAAACTCCACGCAATCTCTTCTCTTAAATACTCAATTCTTAATTATGTGCCTATAGTGAGGGACTACCACAAACTATACAAATAAAGACTAACCAACTTTCTTTTTACCCAAAAAATTTGGGTAACCTGTGGGTTGGATATTTTGTATATCAGCTTTCCAATTTATTTACCTTATAGAGAATTTTCATATTCCTATAAGTGAAATAATATTTCAATTAACAAATTTTTATCCTATTTTTAGAGGTTCCTGTAGTTGAAGCACCCATATTTCTTTCTGAAAAACTAAAGTACGCTCCACATCTTGAATCTTCCGCTTCAACTTCAAATCCTGTACCTAATGTTCCGAATTCCCGTAGAAAACGTAGACGTGATATTTTGTCAGTTGAAGCAGAGACAGCTTGTGCAAAAGAAGCTGCTGCTAGTCGTTCAGCTATAGATGCTTTAAATGACGATTTGGCTATGCGAATGAATAGCACATTCGTAATTGAAGAAACGTGTTCCGAAACGACCGTTGAAAATTTTATTCCACGCAAAGAAGCTGCTAATGTAAGTTTTGAACTGCAGAATTATGCTCATTTAAATCCATATGATTCAGTAACTACCGATATATTCAATGATCCCTCAAATATACATAATGTAATTTCGATTCCTGATGAAATAATACATTTTGATGGATCTGAGCTTCTCAATCCTATGACACCACCTAGACTGGCTGCAAATGTTAATAATGAAAGATTCAACGAAATTCTGGGTTCTGGTATACCAGATGACGTTGAAGTCATATTCAAAGTAACTGACGGTGATTACATTAAGATCACTGAAGAAATGTTACAAGATATGTCAGCAGAAAACAGTTTATTGAACTATCAAGTAGTTTTTGAAGATGGCCAATTAGGTGAAGTCTGTGACAGATCAGCACAAAAAAAGAATTCCTCTAATAACCTCTTAATATTTGACCCTGGTGAGAAAAGAGAAGCCATTGTTAGCAATAATTATAACTTTGCTTATGATACTGATATTGCAATGTCAGATGCCGAAATTAACAGTCTGTTAGCTTTCAACTTGCCTAACCAAAAAATTGGCATTGACGTAGCTCCAAGAGTTAATCAAGTTGTCAATACCGATCCATTTGTCAATGCACTTACTGAAATTAAGGAGCATTTAAATATAGGTGATGATAGTTCTTTAAATAAATCGATACCAAATAAAGGAAGAAATGTCGCAAAATGCGAAACACAAACATTGGCATCTCTAAGACAACTTAAAGACTACTGTGATAAGGAATCCTATTTATCGGATGAACATAATACAACCGAATCTATTTCGGTGTTGCCTGGTTGTTTTGATTTTCAATCGGTTAAACAAGATATAAATATTATTGAAAATCAGAAAGTTAATAAGCATGATAATGAAATTGAAGGGAATAAAGAAAATGCGAAAAATGAAGGTAATTGTGAATTGTCTTTGAAGAAGGGGAACTTAGAAACGAGGCCGTCTCCCCCTATAAGCGAGGAAGTACCTATGGAAATGTTTGATGATCATGAAATTGAAGGAAATAAAGAAAATGCGAAAAATGAAGGTAATTGTGATTTGTCTTTGAAGCAAGGGAAATTAGAAACGAGGCCGTCTCCCCCTATAAGCGAGGAAGTACCTATGGAAATGTTTGATAATCATGAAATTGAAGGAAATAAAGAAAATGCGGAAAATGAAGGTAATTGTGATTTGTCTTTAAAGCAAGAGAAATTAGAAACGAGGCCGTCTCCCCCTATAAGCGAGGAAGTACCTATGGAAATGTTTGATGATCATGAAATTGAAGGAAATAAAGAAAATGCGAAAAATGAAGGTAATTGTGATTTGTCTTTGAAGCAAGGGAAATTAGAAACGAGGCCGTCTCCCCCTATAAGCGAGGAAGTGCCTATGGAAATGTTTGATAAACCTGATAATAAAATTGAAGGGAATAGAGAAAATGTGAAAAATGAAAGGAAGTGTGAATTGTCTATGAAGAAGGGGAAATTAGAAACGAGGCCATCTCCCCCTATAAGCGAGCAAGTACCTATGGAAATTTTTGATGAAATTGAAGGGAATAAAGAAAATGCGAAAAATGAAGGTAATTGTAAATTGTCTTTGAAGAAGGGGCAATTAGAAACGAGGCCGTCTCCCCCTATAAGCGAGGAAGTACCTATTAAAATGTTTGAAGAAAATATTAGATCAACAAGGTACAACCTTCGATTGATCAAGAAGGTTAGAAAAACTGATTAATATAGTATTGTACCCTTGATTTGAAGGATTGATAATAATTAGCGCTGTGACTGTTGACTAATTAGTTATTTATATTGGTTAACTGACCATTTTGTGATATGTTAGTATTAGTAAGTAAGTTATTGTTATATGCCTGTTAGTCAGGTACTGTGATGTAGTAAAACTTATAGATTTGCATAATTGTTACGGAGTTCTTCTAAATTGCAGTTATTTGATTGACCTCTGAATTTTAATCGATTAAGTGACCATTTAGTAATCCTAATCAGTTAGTATTAGGTAGTTGTTAAAGTTATGTGCCGGATCCGGCACTAGTGAGATGATATAATATAGTCTATCTATAGCCGGTTTCAGCAACAATATGTTATAGTTAATCTCTGATTAAGTTAATCCAGATCAAATATGAACCAATGGAAATCGGTTTTATTACTACTAGTCGTTTTCCATTGGTTCGTATTTGATCTGGATTAACTTAATCAGAGATTAACTATAACATATTGTTGCTGAAACCGGCCATGAGAGTTGTAGATTTTGTTACTGGGTTCAAGTTTCTATGTGGATGTAGTTGAGATTCAAGTTATTTGATTGTAGATACTTTTGAATTTCAATCGAAAATCGCTACTGTAATTTAGTATTTTGTTATGTATTTAGAAATTCTTTTTCACAATAAATTATTGTTATCTGTTGAAAATATCGAATAAAATTCAGGCATACTTTTGGAAAAATTACGATATAATTACAGAAGAATGTCACATAATTGCAAGTTTAGACTAAAATGATGTATATGTGTAAAAATTCAAAGATAATGGTGGGTTCATGCAAAAGAGAAAAATCGTGCATTTTTTTGGCACGAATCAGAATGTTTTGCATGAACTCAGCAAAACATTTTGTAAATGATTTATTTTTAATTTTAAATAATCCTCATCACATTATTTTTGTAATCTTAATGATTACTTAATACCCAACCAAATATTCAATTCGATTGGGAAGAAAATACCTCAAATTGAAATTTTCACTTGAAAAATGAAATTTATATTAGGCATGTTAAACTGTATTGAATTGTGATCTGATCACATTATTTTGTGTATTGTTTTTGTATTCGTTCAATTAATAAAAAAAAGTTTTCGATATATGAGTGTCTTATTACTTTTAAAGTGTAACAACCACCACTTGCCCTTTTACGCTTTAAGCCGGAAATACAAATGGTGAGAACGTAGGATTTTTTTATAAGCCAGCTGCAAACTATAAACAAAGGAAAATCTGACCATAGGTAAGACAAAGAGGGTGGAAAAATAAACATAAATACGGGCTCCAAAAACGGACCTATTCAGAAAGGGATCGACATTCAAAAAAATCGATCACCATTACTATTTCATGTTTATTAAGTACAAAGTGTTAATTATATAATTTTCTTTTTTTCTTAAATCATTCTCTCATCGATCAACTTTTATTTAATCAATCAAGTGATTCCACGAACATCTAGTCTCTAATGGTAAGGTAAGATTTTTTATCTCATTATTTTGTAAACTTTAACTGTTATCTAAATTATATTACCATTTACGTTTTCTTTCTTTTGTTTTCTGTTTTATTTGGCGTTAAGAAGAGATTTATCTCCATTCCCCACAACTCCGTAGCTCGCTTACCTGGTGGAATTGGTTCGACCGCCGATTAGAACTATTAACCCTTTTTCTAATCAACATCTAAATGAACCTGGTGGCAACTGAGTAATTGTTTATTTAGTTTGTCTACAAACGGGAAACAAATTAAACAATTGCCAAATATTTATATAGCAAAGTAAGAAAAGATACCGGTGGGCGTTACAAAAGTACTTTTTCTTTTTAATTAATATTATGTTCATACAACGTCATAATTTGTCGATTCTTCATATTTTAAAATCTAGTTTTTATTGTTTATAAATGAATTATAATATATAAAGTTTATTATAAGTAGATAGATTTTTTGAATCTGTAGCAGTGGCGTAACTACCAGTGTGCGCGGTGTGCGATGAACACGGCCTGTAAAACCTTAGGGGCCCGAAACAATGTAAAGTAAAAAAATCTTAAACAAGGGTAAAAAGCGCCTGTGCAAGCCGGAAACAGACAATTCGGCAACGGGAATCCACCGGTCGAGCTTAGGTTAGTGTTAGAAAACGATTTTATTAAATGAGGGGACTGTTAAAATAGAGATCCGCCGGGGCCGAATTGTTGTGTATCCTTCCCTGTCCTGGGGGGTATTCCCAACAAATTTTCTCCTAGACCTTCTGGTCTGCGTTTTACGGAAGATAGAAAAGCCAAATAAATAGTTAATCGGCTTTTATTTTTTTATTTATTAAAAGCAAATTTTTTTTTTATTTTAACTCCTCGGTTACAGCGATCTATCTACAAGATAATAAGCTTATGTTTTGACAAAGTAATAATGATAAGCAGAGAATTACTTCAATAAGCAATCTCTCTCTATATATATATTAAGACGACCTTTACTTCCAATATTTAATTACAATCCTTTATTACTATTCTTAAAAACTGTACAACTGAACTTCTCAACTTAACTTCTTCTCCTAACATTGAATGTTAATATAGTGGATCTCTTACTAACTATTACCAACTTCACAAAACTAAGATAAAGTACGTTTTACACATTCAATAATTAATCCTTTAGCGTCCTGATATTGATCAGGACCGGCTTACGTATAGTTTCTATCTTCGTTGATCAGTATTTCCAGATACTGATCAGGGTCGGCTTTCGTATGATTTTCATTGGTTCTAACATATATAATACAATAAGTATGTTATGATTGAATTACAAAATTTAAGTCAATATTAAGATTTAAATCTGGTCACTAGGTCAGCCGTTATGTATCTTTTCAGTCTTCGCACTTCACTGTGGTTGTTTGCAAACAGTTCAGTTGCTAGAACGTTAGGATGGACTGTGAGTCTTTCACGGTAGTTTACACTAAATCTTTCGATTTCTTCTCTGATAGAGTTTATTGGTATGTCACGTTGTATAACACTATTATGTGCTTATTCTGCTAATAATTTTGAAGCCTATAAGGCCCCTATAGCGCTATAAAACTATAAATCTATTAGGGATATAGACTTTAGTAAGAAATGGTATTCTGCTCATACTTATAGAGTCTAAAACACTATTATAAATTCTATAATTCTTATAGGCAATTTTTTTTCCCTATAACGGCTATAAGTGCTATATATAGTGGCGTACATCTCACACCCCTTACAAAAACGACCCTGTTAAACATTGTATTTATGTACGATTGGTAGAGATGGACTCTGAAAGGGAGACCAGACTTTTTAAGAAATATAAAAAGATAGTTTAGGAAACTGTGCGGTCTGCAACTGTCAATTTCAATCGAGTGTACAATTCAAACAGTTTTTATTGAATATTATAAAAAATGGATGTTGCGAATATTCATAATATTCCATTCTTTATTATGGCGTTACTTGAAAATGATTTTCGAAGGTAGTAAACTGAAATTTTTCCTTAGTAGCTAAGGACATCCAATTCCACCAATTGACGATTTTTCGTTTCTGCACACTAGCTCCGTCTAGTCGCTAAGGAAAAATTTTAATTTCACTCTACTTTAAATTTATTTTTATTAACCTATGAATAACCAATCAAAATTGTCCATTTACTTCTTCACACCACTGTTATTGCTGCCAACCTCAAGATAAAATTATTAGAATACTATAACACTATAAGAAAGTCCTTATATATACGCTCCTTACAGAATGGATAGCAGAATACCAATTTGTCGATTTCTATAACAAGCAGTGCTGTGACACACTATAGCTTATAGTTCTGTAAGATTTATAGAGTTATAGGTGTTATTAGCAGAATAAGCACATTAGCTATTACGCGGAGAACCTTATTTTGAAATGAATGGCAACAGTAGCTGTAAGTGCTTCAAACTCCGAGGCCTTCTCTAACACTGAATTATTATTATTACATTATTGGGGCGAGTACCCTAACTGGGTCCACTTTTTTTTAAATATTCTACATAGTCCAAGGATGGTTCTTACGCTTTTCTTACGGAAAGGAAAAATTAAAAAAGTTGTCCAGAAAATTCGGAAAAGAAGGAATGAATTTTTAGTTACCAATAGATGGCGCGACGGTTTACGGTACCGTTACGATAATCCCTAATGTGGATAACTCAGGCACGTAATTTTTTTGGCAGTGGTTTTTTTTGTCATTTGAGTTACACATAACAGTTGTTATGTTTTTTATAACAGTTTTTTGTTGTGTTCGTAATTTGTCAGGACAAGGTTTGTATGTAAGAAAAAGTTTGGTAAACTACCGGAAAAGTCGGAAATTTGGATGGTATTTTTGTACCTGTCGATAGATGCCGCGAGTAGAACATGTAAATTATAATGTTGTTAGTCCATCCTTGGACCATGGAGAACATTTAAAAAAAAATTAGCCAAATCGGACCAGCGGTTCTCAAATAATGCGATGACAAAGATTTCAGATTAATTTTTATTTATATAGATTATTTTCCCATATGAACCCCTCATGACCAGTGTCTAGCTACGGGCCCGATTTACGTCAACCGCACGTATCGTCAACAGAAAGCAGAGTGAAAAATTGAGGTGCATGTCGCCAGCCTTTCCATATCGAATTTTGATTCTAAAATAGTCTAAATCGTTTGTGCTTCGTTTGTGCAAAATTTTTTTTCGTTTGTACCTAAATACTAATAAATAGTTTTCAAGAGTCAAACTTTCTTACGACCAAGCCTCCGTGCTTCGGAGGGCACGTTAAGCCGGCGGTCCCCCTGAGTTGACTAATTGCCACCGTTAACAAAAAACAGGGCTACAGGCACATCTGAATGCTAGCCTAGCAAGCTGCTACCGGATGTAAAACAACTATAGTCCAAAATCGATCTGCGGACTCCTCACCAACCCGTCTGGCCAGCGCCAGCGTGGTGAGTTATGGCCAGATCCTCCATAATATGGAGAGGCTTATGTCCACAATGTCCAGCAGTGGGCGGAAAAAGGGCTGATGAAGAAGAAGGGAGTTGCGACACAAAAAAGGTTGAGAAACGATGTCAATAGCCCAATTCAACATAAAAGTTACTTCCAAATCCTAAAAACTGTCAATTGTTATTAAAATAATTCAACAATTCTCTTGGTGGTATCGAGTAAAAGTTTGTTTTTTGTACACCAAAAATGCAAAAGATATAGATTCCTTGTCACCAATTCTAATGTAAAAAGTGAAATTCACATGGGGAGTGTCCCACATCGTAATCACCAATTTACATTGTCACTATAGGCATTGGTCCATAATTATAAGACTTCGTCAAGTTCAAATTTTAAAACTCATTATTGTTCATCAAATTTCTAAAATATCAATTTTGAAGCCTACTTACTTTAACATTTTCAAAAAATCGCTGACGGCGCTTTTAAATTATTTAATTTCATAGTGACGCCTGAAAATGTTTCATACAATTTCTTTAGCACCAATGCGGTCCTGGACATTACTAAAATTTTGCGCTATAAATGTTATATTGGCATTTTGTTGATAATTTTAATATTGAATAGCATGTGCATTTTTATCGCTCTCATTTTGTAAAAGTTTGTGAATCGTACTCGTTGAAAAGTTTGCTTGAAATTCTAAATTACAGTGAAATATATCTGGTAAGTTAAATCTTTTTTTATAATTCAGTTATAATTTTAACTAATATTAATTAGATTTACAATGATTTCGCTTCCCGGATCGTCGTCATCATCTTCTAAAAGTTCAAAAGACACATTCAAAGAACCACTTCCAAAAGATTGGATTGAAGTTGGAAGTGTACAGCAATTATTTATATACCCAGTTGAAGGATGTCATCCAATGAAAATAGATACGGGACTCTGCACAGCACATGGACTGACTGAGATTACTGAAGAAAATAGGCATACATTTCAGGATAGGTGTAGACGATTTTATTTTTTAGATCACATTTTTATTATTTTAATTAATTAATTTGGTTTTTAGGAATTTTGTCCTATATCATGAAAAAACTAGGCAGTGCATTACGTTAGCAGATTATTCTCATTTGGTTTGTCTTAAAATGGATTCCCATGACAAGAAAACATTTACTTTGCAACAACTTGACGACTGCGTTCCAGTACATTATCCCTTACCTGATATGATGTCGTCCATAAAAGTTAAAGTGTAAGTTACACATATTTTTTAATATTTACTTATTCCAAATAATTTTGTCATTAATCACCATAGTGATCAAAAATTTGAGTCCAGATTTTTAGCCAGGATTTTATTTCGGGTGGGGGGCACCCATTAATAATAATAGGTCAAATGGTTTACAATTAATAAAATTTTCGAAAATTTGTCTGTTTGAAAACCCGAAGGTTTAATTTAGGGGTGGAGGTACGTACCCCCCCCCCTCTTCTTTGGCTACGGGTCTGACTAATTTCAAATTTTACTTTTTTGTAGCATTTACCATGGTAAAAATATAGAAGTTTATGATTGTGGTGATGCAGTTGCAGAGTTTTTATCACCATTTTTGTTACACCAAAAAAACGGAATACGATTAGGAATGCATTGGAAGTTTAACAGAAGAAACATTAGTGATTCTGAATTGGAAAGCGCAAATAATATGAACTTTAAAACTGTTTTAGCCAAGGTAAGTAGTTATTATCTTTTTACTAATTACTATACCGTATTGTTCGTTCAAAATATGTTAATAACAATCACATTATATTTTTGCAGAGGATGCATGCTGATATTTCTAACTATTTGATTATTGCTCAGCCATCTATTGATGACATTTTAAGCTCCATCAACAACACTTCCATTGTAACTGAAAATTTTCGCCCCAACATATTATTGAGCGGAAACGGGCTTTCAGGTTTCCCAGAAGATAACTGGACTTGGATTAAAATTAACAATGTTATATTTAACAAAACTCGATTATGCGCTCATACTGAAACAGCTACAATTAGCATACGCACTGGAATTAAGTCATTCAGAGACGAACCTTTAAGGAATATGAAGCCGTAAGTATTTTTTCAGAATATAAAATTATAGATTATCTGTTTTTTTTTCGTTTTTTAGGAACAGGCTGTTAGCTAACGTCCTTCAAACTCCACAAGATGAAGATATTCCAGTTTTGGGCGTTAATGCAGAAATAAATACTGCTGGGACGATAGCCATTGGTGATTTAGTTTATGTAGCATCAGATTAATTTTTACCTTATGTTATAAGTTTTTTGTTATGTCTATTAATCTATTAATTATAAAATTTATATGTTACTAAATAATAATATTCATCATAAAAACAATTTAAATTCTTCTATGTTTTTTGTTTCGTTTAGCTTTACATAATTAAATAATTATATCTTTGAAAGAATAAATAATATAAAATAAAATTGTTATTTTTCAATTAATCAGATTGAATGAAAATCTCGTAATTGGTAACTTTAGAAATAAGTGATGGTTTCAGTGGTGAAAAGAACTGAACTCGGTATCTTGTGGGATTTCAATTTGACAAAAATGAGATGCTAGAATTATGTGAAAGCAAATATTTTGTTCATCTAATCGTTATTGGAAGCGAAATACCTTGCTGAAACAGAATACTTAATGACAGGTTTGATGATTCTTCTTCCAATTAATAGCCGAGATTATAAAGCTCTGATAAATTTATCTCTAGTTTAAATATTTAATAAACTTGTAGTGGTGTAAGTTGTGCTTTGAAATTAACTTTACATTTAATTTCCAAACGCCATCTGTCATCTATTTCATCCTAAGATTTCAACTATGTCAGATGACAGAAGATGGCGTTTGGAAATTAAATGTCAAGTAAATTTCAAAGCACAGCTTACACCACAACAAGTTTATTAAATATTTAAACTAGTGATAAATTTATCACAGCTTTATAATCTCGGCTATGAGGTGCAATTTTGTTATCAGACATTATTTATGCGAAAACGGATATTTTGGAGGATATGGATTTGGTTCATTTGATCGATGGAAAGCGAAACCCCACGCTGAAACGGACTACTTGATAGCAGGAGGGCCTTGGAAATCTTCATCTCGGGTTCTAGCACCAGACTGCTTTTTCTTTTTACTAAAGGGTCCAATTTTATCATTGGACTTGGTTTTAAGGAGTTATTACATAGGTTTCGAAGGTTAAAAAAAGATATTTTTTTATCTAATAGTAGAATATTTTTCCAAAGTTTCAAGTCAATCAGAGCAAATCTCTAGGAGAGAGAGCCTTTATGTCTAATTAATATATTAATATTAACCTCATAATTAAAACTTTGATCGTTTTTTTCTCAAAATTATCTTTTTTGAAGTGGGTAGACACGATTTCTCAGAAACTAATGCACCAATCTTATTGAAATTTTGCATTTACCTTCTAGATAGGATTGACCATGGATGGACTAATAGTGATTGAACATAAAATTTTTAAAATTTTGACCAGAACTTATTTTACAAGACAATACATTGTGTAGATTTTAAGGAAAATTGTACTTATTTTGCATACAACTTTGCCAAAAATTAAGATTAAAATTAAGAAGAAGAGAAATTAAGCAAAAAAAGATTCACTGACTATAACTACCCATCCGTGGACGGGCATTCCAGCTAGTTATAATAATAAAAGGCCATCACGCTGCTCCTCCATCGTGCCATTTTTATAGGAGACACAATAACACAATAAAACTTAACATAACACAACAAAACAAAGCATCATAAATAAAAAATAATATAAAAGGAAATCCTGTCTAATGGTAAGCCTAATCCGATGATCCAACACTATAAAGGGGATGCGGTTATTCCATTCCAAGCTCATCGTTGAAAATCTGTCCGACAACCCAATTGGTCCAACTGTTTACCAACCTAAATTCACCTCCCTTGGGATCGAGTTGCACACCAAGTAAGTTTCGACTGGCACTATATGATGATAACTTATTCTTATTAGAAACGTAGAAAAAATACAGCTTTTATGTGATGACGTATCCTTTTGAAAACGGTTAGTCGGTGAGGACAGGCCTTCATAGCAACGAATGGCCTGATGGTTCGAAGAAAGAAAGTATGACAAGACGTGAGGAAAATAAAGGTAGACCATGCGGTCAAAAATATAACTGATAATAAAAAATTGTAAAATAAAAAAATGTTAAATGTATAATTTAAGTGTAGTTGGTAAATGTTATCAAAGGTATCCAGAAATCGTTTAGGAAGTCCAGAAAAATAATTGAAGTAGACAAGTAAGCACTGCTGTAAAATGGAGGAGGATTATATGGAGACGGGCTGTTGTTAATAACAAAAGTTTACATCTGGAGGAACGACAAGTTGCAAATTAATAATCAGGCCCGGACTGGCTCCTTTGGGGGCCCTCGGCTAGAGACTGAGGAGGGGCCCTCTTACCAAAAGGAGAGATTTTTGAAAATTACATTTTCCGCTATTTTGAACACTTGGAAAAATTACCTGAGTATTAAAAAATACAAACTACTTTTACCCCAAGTATAAACCACTTTTTTGAGGCCCCAAAGTCTACAAGGAGATATAACCAGAAAGGTTAGGGCTAAAAGATTATCTGCTTCAGAGAGTTAATCATAAGGATGGCCGTAAGGCCGATAGCACTGACTAATCCGAATTACAATTGATGCTTTTTGAATTAAAACTGGAAATGGTATAGAATATAGATGGCTCGATCGGTGATGTAATCGTGATTGGTTCAACCAATTATTATTAATCCAAACATTGTTCCAGTGCGGCCTGCAGACCGAACAGCCTGGCCCATATATTTCAGTAGGTTGTTTTCCACATGTATTGGAGGGTATTCCATACCCCCCAGAATCCCCCTCGAGAATTCGGAGTTATTTAAAGACGTCCGAAATTTTGTCTTACCCCAAACCACCAGTGGACCAAAAGGTCCACTTTAACAAGTATAAACCACTTTTTTGGGGGCCCCTTGGGTCCAGGGCCCTCGGCGATCGCCGACCTAGCCAGTCCGGGCCTGTTAATAACCCTTCCAAAGGACGAGCAAAGACGATTTCCAACAAGCGCAAACTAAGAAGAATATGGCAGAATACAAGACATCCGAATGATAAAACAAACCTAAATCGTGCCACGACCGAACTCAAGAAGCAATTGAATGAAGTTAAAAGCAAATCCATTCAAAATAACTTGAAAAACCTAACACCCACAGAAACGACTAATTACTCATTATGGACAGCGACCAATTAAGGCGAAGCATCACCACGTGACTAAATATTGGTGTAAAACGTTCTTTAAAAAGATTTGTTAAACATGTTTTTCAAGAAATATTTAGATATTTTTGGAATTTTAAAAATCCAGCTTCGTTAGCTCAATAGAATAATCGTTTCTGTAAACTAAAGTATTACAATAATTGTCTTTATTACTACATTTGAAAAGAAATTTGACATTCCTTTTTTTGAAAATTCTGAATATTGGAATTCGAAATTTCTTTAATATACGCATTACTAAATAGAATTACCAAACGTTGACAGTATCAAGAAACAATTATTCTATTGAGCTACGAAGCTGAATTTATAAAATTCCAAAAATATATAAACATTTCTTGAAAAACATGTTTAACGAATCTTTTTAAAGAAGGTTTTACACCAACGTGGTGATGCTTCGCCTTTCCTTTAAGGCCACCAATCAAAAAACCTGATGGAAATGGGGCGAGAAATGATGAGGAGAAGGCCTTTGTGGAACATTTTGAAAAGCTCCTCGGCTTTTATAAATATTTCTCAGGCGTTTGACAAGATCTGGCATGAAGGGTTGCTAGTAAAGATTAGAAGAGCATTACCAAAATTCGATCTACTTTTTAAGTCAAGAGACAATGTTCCAAATCAAGTATCAGGATACTTATACAGACTTCTATCCCGTAAAATGTGGAGTGCCACAGGGCAGCATTTTAGGCCCAATTCTTTATTTGATATACACAGCAGATTTTCCTACAAAGAAATTATGCAACCAACATGACATATCATATGAAAAATGTTTTACTTTTTAAATATTATGGTATAATGCCTCGGTTATTGAACAAAGACGAGACTTTTACTCATATAATGCAGATGTAGAGTATCCTAGTATTCCTAGTATAACAAAAGTATTCACACAAATCATTTTCTTACCAGAAAGGCTGTGCAATACCATGGGCTGTGCATAAGGTTGCATTAAAAAAAAATTTCAACAGTTCATAATAAAAAAATTTTAATAGATGCGCTATTAATTCATATTATGCACAACTACTCCAGTAATCGCTTGTTTAAAACTTCTTATCTTGAAATGTCTTATCATTTATAAAACTGCATTATTTTTACCTTAAGAGCGCGCTGCAAATTTTGATGCAAAAACATGTTTCGACAGATGGCGTGCCCTAAAATATTAATCTTTTATAGTTATCTTTTCACCAAAACAGAATTCTAATAATTTATAAAAGTCATATGAATAAACGATAACTAAGCTAGGCAATAACGAAGTTTGAACTTTCAAATATAAATATTTTTAAATATATTGAATAATTTCACATGTACATATATTTTTGGAATATACTTGTAAATATTCAACATTGGAAGCTCAAACTCCTTTATTGCCTAGCTTAGTTATCGTTTATTCATATGACTTTTATAAATTATTAGAATTCTGTTTTGGTGAAAAGATAACTATAAAAGATTAATATTTTAGAGTACGCCATCTGTTGAAACATGTTTTTGCATCAAAATTTGCAGCGCGCTCTTAAGTGTATTTGCTATTCCAAAAGATAACATTCTATCTCACTTTCTAATTACCGCTATATCTCAAAAGCAAAATGCCATTATTCTTGAGGATTCCTCTTAAGTGTCCTTTTAAATTTTAATGCCATGCTAACTTTTATTATGAAATCGGCCCTTAGTGTTAAGTATTTATTTGAAGTAATAAAATTAATTAGATAATTTAAAAAATTTAAAAAGAAATCTGGTTATCATTCCTAATTTTTTGTATGATTTTTGATGTGTGTAGAAATGCTCTAGTTTTATGTGTTTTGTCCTGTCATAAATCAAAACAAACTTCAAAATGTGTGTGCAGGTTATGTTGTTTATTAACGTGATGTAATAATAATTTAAATGCGCCAAAGTAAATAAAAGTTATCAATAACTTATTAACCCATTTAATCAAATAACAATTAATCATTTAATTAATTATAATGTATAGTAATGAAAAAATAATAATTAGTGCGATATGACATTAAGTTCTAGTGGAAGTTTTACAGCTGTTCAAAAATGCTATCAGTGCTGATGGACTTTGGGCAATTTACAGCTATATCTAGATTTTCCTTGTGTTTATTGGAATAATTGTAGGATGATTTTTAAAATGTATGCTGTTTATACGCTTTGAAGGTAAATAATGGAAGCCGATTGTTTACAACAGGATTCTGATGAGGGAGTCGAAGTAGGAGGTATCAGATTACTGAAACGTAGTTGAGTTAATTTTATTAATGATTTTATTGCTTTTAAGATGAAGGTGAAGATGTATTACATTATATTCAAGCTGAACAGAATGATGAAATGGTTATATTGGAGGCTGATACTGTTTACGTTCTTATGCCCAAAAATTTACCTGTGTCTAGGGCTACTCGATTTCAATGGTTTTTAGATCACCTAAACATGGTTATTATGATTCCAGTGCATATTAAAATAGTAGGTAACAAAATCGTAATCTTTCCTGATTTTAATTAACAATTTTGTAGGATAACACATCGACAGAATTAGAAATTATTTCTGCAACTGCCAAAAAGGATACGGCTGTGAAATGTAACCAATATTTAATTACAAGTAACACGGTGATAAAATTTTTAGCACATTCATATCGTTTTGTTTATTGTTTTGATATGAGTCCATCTCAGTCATCTGTTAATATTGAAAAAGGTGAAATACTTTTTGATGAAATTCTGCAATGTTTTAAGACCACTATAGAAGGATTGTGTAAACAGGTAAGAAGTTAAAGTTATATTTTTTGTATTAAAGATATTCATCATTTAATTTTTTTAGTTTACGATTAATGGAAATTCCTTAATTTTTCAACCCAGTTTGTATCTCACTGTTATTGCAAACACCCCATTTTTTATGAGTCCTGCTCAACAAGTTTTAGTAAAAGGAGTAAAAATTTCATCTCAAAATGTACACGAAATCATAAGTTTAGTAGAACACCAATTTTATTTTTTGGAAGGTCGCATTGCACGAGTGTCTTCCATGGCACACGATGAAGTGGAATTACAAAAGGTAAGACTTAAAAATTGTTTACATGATGAGTGATTACTTGTATTGTATTATAAGGGAGAAACATGCAAGAAGCTCCAAATAATCAGTATCTCCATAATACAATACTGAAATTTATTTGATATAAGCAGAGGTAGATACTTCCATTTCATTGGTTCTTGCAAGCTTTTACCTTTGAGTGTATAATATACTCTAACTGGCACAGTGAGTGAGTGAGTGGGGAACCTAGAATTTATGCAGGGTGTCCCAGAACTCAACTTCTTCACTTTGCTAACTTCGACTCTTCATATAGTTAAAAAAATGCACCACACTAACCTGGCAAGTTATTTTAAAATAGCTCATTTAGTGTAGTTTTCAAAATGGTATGGCATTTGCAATAATTTTACTTTAGAAAAAAAGATATAGCTATTTTACTGCAAAAGGGGCTCATTGTGAAATTATTACAATAATCGGGAATTCAAATAGAAGTACTTATGGTCACTATTGGACAAAAGTCACTAAAAATATTACCAAATGAGAGATTAATCTAGGATTAGTTGGAACTACCCGAATCCCTGACTCTAGAATATGGCAACGAGGATTGATGAATCTAGGATTGAGGATTAGATTAATCCTCGACTATTAATACGGGCATAAATGAATTATAATATATTATATATAAATGAATAATATTTTAAAATTACTTGTCAGGTTATTGTGGTACATTCTTTTTACGGTATGAAGAGTCAAAGTTGCTGCTAGC
Source organism: Rhagonycha lutea (assembly GCA_958510855.1). Taxonomy (NCBI): domain Eukaryota; kingdom Metazoa; phylum Arthropoda; class Insecta; order Coleoptera; family Cantharidae; genus Rhagonycha; species Rhagonycha lutea. Next base: position 19,499,945 of record OY294042.1, read on the forward strand.
TCCAATAATTTAGTAGATTTAGTAGTTGGATCTAAAAATCCACTCGCGAATATATGTATAAGTCACTCTTCAGCATCTTATGTGTTGTGATTTTCACACAATAGCATGCCCTTTACTGAACGCTTACGTTAACTGGAAATCCCTCGATCGAGTTCGCGGATACGAAAAATGTACAAACCTAGCTCCATTGACTTGCTATTGGGCGTGGATCTGTACTACCAACATTGCAAAATAGTCACTTCGACTGGCGAGTTGGGGGGTGATACTCCAATAGAGAGTTTCTATAGCAATGCGGTTTTGCTTGTTGTAAGGATAGACTGCATGATCCCGAAATTCCGGAAGCCTGACGAATTTTTGAACAAAAAAGCGATATCGGTCGTCAAAGGTTAGGGCGCCAGAGTCTGACACGGGAACCTAACATGACCTTGATACATTCGGGTGGAAATGCTGATTCAAGCATTCCACCATATGCAAGTTCAACTCGATAGTCAACATCAACAAAATATCCATACACCTACCACTATGCGTCCAGAATCGTCTCTACGAGATCGAGTCTCCACTGGAACTCTTGAAACGACGGGAATAACTGATTGAACTACAACAAAATTCTAATTTCCTACTAATTTTCTAATTTTCGTAACACTTAATATACCTAGCCCTTGTAAAAAAAAATGTTTTTTAACGTTTTGTTTTAACCTTATATCCATCCACAATCCATCCATCTATCGGGATGTCTTTTTTAGGGTTGGGTACATTTCGCCGAGAACGATTCGCCGATAACACTTCGCCGGGAACGATTCGCCGAGACACGATTCGCCGAGGCACGATTCGCCGAGACACAATTCGCCGAGAACGATTCGCCGAGAACGATTCGCCGAGAACGATTCGCCGAGACACGATTCGCCGAGACACGATTCGCCGAGAACGATTCGCCGAGGCACGATTCTCCGTGACACAATTTTTAAAGTAACATTAAATATTAATTTCTTGTATGTTGTTCTTTACATATTAGTTAAAATTCTAATATTTTAGCGTTTAGGCCGGTTTTATAATAAAAGCGTTATCTAAATTTTCCTAATTAACCAATAGAAAACGTGTGTTAACTCTAAAAACTCTTCCAATAGAAATCCACCTTTACTTTTAACGGCTCTTTAAAAGTTTTATGAAATATATTAGGCGGTTGAAAGACTGAATTTTGTGATGAAATTTAAATTTTTAATTGGAGCTAATGCGCAGTAACGAAAACTCGTACATGCGGGTTTATGTTGGTGAGATTGGATGTCAAGCGTTCTCCCTCCACATGTATCTACGACCTATCTAATCTGAATATACACCATTTCGCCGCCCACCCAGGGGGTTTTGACGCAGTCAAAACCTACTACTAACCTAATCTCGACCTTGGATTTTTAACAGTCCCCTCATTAAAAAGAAATCGATTCCTACCACTAACCTAAGCTCGACCGGTGGATCTCTCTTTTAACGGTCTCTTCATTAAAAAAAAAATCGTTTCCTAACACTAACCTCCTCTCGACCGGTATATCTCTCTTTTCACGTTTCTTTCATTAAAATAAATCGTTTCTTACCACTAACCTAAGTTCGACCGGTGGATTTCTCTTTTTACGGTCTCTTCATTAAAAAAAAAAAATCGTTTCCTAATACTAACCTAAGTTCGGCCGGTGGATATCTCTTTTCACGGTCCCCTCATTAACAAAAAATGAATATTTGGACTTTATGGATATTTGAATTAATAACTGTAACTAAACTGTAAATTTATTTTTATTATTTTAAATAATCTACATTTAACTAATCTATCTACCTTGAAGTTAATTATAAAACTACTATTTGATTTAAAAAAAAAAAAACTTTGAGTTTCCTTTTATTAAATCTTTTTTTTTTTGCTTCTTAAACCTTATATAAACCTTATATTTTACCATAATATTAAAAATGTAATATATAAAATTACTCTCGGCGAATCGTTCTCGGCGAATCGTTCCCGGCGAATCGTTCCCGGCAAATCGTTCCCGGCGAATCGTGCCTGTCGGCGAATCGTTCTCGGCGAATCGTTCCCGGCGAATCGTGCCTGTCGGCGAAACGTTCCCGGCGAAGTGTATCTCGGCGAATCGTTCTCGGCGAAATGTACCTTTCCCCTTTTTTATGCCTTTCTTTTGATCTTTAAATAAACGAAAAATGAAATTTTTTGACCGAAGCTCGGTGCAGCGCGAACTCTCCAAACTCTTCCCGTGCCCCAGGGGTACGTGTGCCCCACTTTGAGAAACACTGCCCTAAATGCTTGGCTAGGATAATAAAAATTAATTTGTACGAAAACCTACCACCTCCAGAAGATATTATTTTGAAATTTTTAAGGAGGAACACCACTGTAACAGCCTTTAAAAAAAGCGTTTTTTAATAAATTTTTTTTTATGGAAGGCAAGGCAATAGAATAATAATTTTGAGCAAATTATTGGGCATATATTTAAGTGTTAAAAAAAAATTGTTATCGTCGATAAATATTAAAAAATGGCGACACCGGAGCCAATCTCGCGAGACATATTGAACTTGAGGGGCTCTGCGGCACGCAGTGTTGCTGGTGCAAATTTGAATTTGGAAGAATAAAACAAATTCACTTAATCTAGTACATAGTGAAACACGTAGGGGATTTTAACAATTTGATTTTTGTGTGATTGGCTAGTATTTGAATTAAAAAGTTCAATTTTCGACAAAAAAATGAGCAATCAATTGTGAATAAATAATGTTTAAGTTAACTTAAAAAAATGTCATTTTAAAGATTTTGCTGAAAATAATTTTATTTAACACATTGCGTGCCACGTTATACACATGAATGACAGCATGAATAAAATGTCATAAACGAATATATCGTGGCACGCAATGTGTTAACAGATTTTAAAATTTAAGAGTTGTTAAACTTTATTCGACGTTTATAGTCTCGGTCATCAGAGAAGTCCACAAGTTCTTAAGGGGTAATATTACCTTGTGTGCAGAAAAAGTGGAGTCATTAGCTGAATTTATTAAAAAAAAAATTTTTAAGATTTATTCACTTGCATTTCAGCAAAGTGGCGGGATGGTAGCGCTAGCAAAACTATTCCTTTTTTTTTGTTGACCTCCCTGGGCGAACCGCTACAGGTCGAAATTTTGCACTTAGAACAAAAAACAAAATATTTTCTGAAAATATAGCTCAAATTCTAGTGAAGATCGTAGGATTTTTTCGAAAAATGGTTTTAAAAAAAAATTATCGATTTGAATTTTATTTCATGTTTTTCTTTCGAAAAACTCGCTCGAGAATTGGCTATAGAATCGTCAAATTTTAATTTTTCAAAAAAATCCTACGATGTTCACTAGAAAATCTTATTTTGAAGCTACACTTAAAATTTGAACTCAATCGGATCAAAATTGAAGGAGCTAGAGGTTCGTCTGTCTCGAAAAATGTTGTTTCGAGAAAAACGCGTTTAAAGTTTCAAGTAGCAGAATTTTAAAGAAATTTGTATTTTACCTCTAATCTGCGATGCCTGCACCATAATAAAAAAAATAATCTTCTATAATCTAATCTATTATAAAAATAATAAAAAAATAAAAGTTGGAAGGACAATATTATTGTCCTTCCAACTGAAGATTATTTTCCTCTTCATCCTTTCGGTTTTAATTTTTCGATATCGATATTTAGATATTGTCCAGTCCTACTCTCGAGTACACTAAAAAACCAATAATTTGGCTTTACGACTGTGGTCGGAAAATCGACTGTTTGGACCATTTAAAAATTTTCCCCTCTTATAATCAACTTTTTATATCATTCTTGAATAGTTCAGGAAGTATTTAAGGCAATAAGAAAAAAGAACGTAAATAAAAAAGTCACAAGGTGATATTAGCCCTTAATGAATAAAGAAGCATGCACCGCTATAATAACCGCTTTACCATCAAAATAAATCAAGTGGAAACTTATTCCTCTGCACAGTCTCCTGTGGAGCGATCACCTCAAACGAGCAATAAGGAAACAAGCCTTGAGCTTTGAGGAAGTCGCTAAGCCCCTTACTCACAATCAGATTAAGCAATCCTAAATTAGCACCCCTTTTGACCGTTAGGCGCGACCCACATGATCTTAATTGACCGTTGACTTAAGAGACCGTTCACTTCCGAAGACTTCCCAAGTCACGACGGTAAAGTTCGAGCAGCAAGGGTTAAACTACAGAAGGAATTACCATGCGATCAACCACAAGGTTATGTCCACTCCTATTGATTCGCCATAATTCATTTCATCATCACGGGGGAGAATGTTCGGATTTAAATAGGGTGACCATACGTCCCCGATTTCTGGGGCTGTCTCCGGTTTCAAATGCGAGACGTACGTTTTGTAATATCTGTATTAGGTTACATGATCTTTTCAATTGGTGCCAATTTAGTACACTTGTTTACAGGACTCTAAGACGTAGCTCGCACCTACAGCGAGCCATTTGTCATTTAACCCACGGTAGACACACGCCTGCATCTTAGAGCTCCGTAACTAAGTAGCTTGTGCATGTGAGGGAAATTGTAATGCATGTATTTTTTAATTGTAATTGTCCGATTTTCCCATTGGGCTTCCAAAATGTTAAACCATCCTCATTTGTCAGGTCTTTGTTAGGGCATGCAATATGGGTGGTAAAAGCGGATTCTTTAGTATGTAAAAGTTTGTGAAAAGCAGCACATTGCCTGTTTTTTGCTAGAAAATCATAATTGTACATGTTTCAGTGTTTGTGTAAATAAATTGTACATATCCATTACTACCTCTTTTATTAGTTCGTTATTGGTCCTTCGAAAGTGTTACTTAAACAATCAGCCTTAGAGCTGCGGTAACCGTTACTAATTAACTCAGGAAACCTTTACATTTTGACATCATTTTAAAGATTTTTCTCAAATTTACTCAAAATCAAAAGTTATTTCGACCGGATACTTTTGAATTAAACACCCGGTATAATCAAAGTTTTATGCCTTGTAAAAACACAAATATTGTTTTCAGTCAAATACAGAAGGGATGATCGGCAGTCTTTTTCGCACAACGGATACAGAACAAAATATTCCTAACATTGCTATGGTTCTACCTGATGCTAACTTTGTAAATATGTTGCGATATTCCATGCTAGCAATTTCACTTCTCCCAGAAAACAGTCTGAGTCGTAAGAAATTAATATTTTTATTGAAAATGTTTGTATACAATTTTGTTTCAGATATTCTAGTCGTAACTGATGGTGTTGTCGCAATGCCAGATAGCAATATAATGGAGTCGTTGTTGTTGCAATTGCATTATGAAAGTATTTCTGTTTCGTTTTTAAAAGTTGGTCCAAAATTTCATCCTCGAAATAGTGCTGGATATATTTCCTATACCGATTTACTTCACTTTATATCACAAGCAACTTCTGGAATTTGTTTAGAAGTTTTTCCTGAAATTGTAAGTATAACGAGAAGTAAGGGAAAAGGCTTCTCATGCGAGATTTTTCAATTCATCACTAACTTGGTGATAATTTTTATTTTGGTTTCAGAAACTTAATCCATTGATGCCTATGAATATATATCATTTATCGTATTTATTTTGGACATTTCAAAGTAAAAATAAATATTCTTGTAATCCTTTAGGACCCCATCAAAATAAATGGAAAATACCGTAAGTTGTGAATTTTTGGTTTTGAGTTTACCCTAATAAAACATTTATAGCAATGGTAATTTTCAAAACAATAAAGTGCCTGTTTTACTTTCAAAACGACAAACGGAAGATAATGTAACGGCATCTGTATCATTACTATTATCAAGACGTATGAGAGAAGGATATAACATTGACGTACATAAGCATAAAATTTGTTTTTATTTTATATTTTATTTTTTATTTCATATATTTTAGTATGTTAAATTTGACAATGGCTTACTAGAAATAAGTTTGAGTATAGAGTGGAAATCTTATATTTATATTCAGTACCATCTGACCTATCAATGGCCTATGGTGAAAAACGTTGCTCGAGTGGAAGTTAGAATATGTGGTAAGTTTTCTGATGGAATATTTTGATGGTTTTTTTCAAATTGTGTTTTTAGCACCCTACGAGTTTTTGCACGATATTACATGTCTTATGAAAAAAGAATCAAAATCTTCATACCGACAAGCTGTTATTGAAAGATTTTGGTTACGTTTAACCCAACTGTCATCCACAGATGTAGTATTAGCTCAACAATTAACTTCAATGCAAAATATAAATACATGGTATACTTTACCGGAAAGTGTTCGAAATGGAATTCCAGTTTTTATTTTGGAAGGAAATGATACAACTAAATTAGTTTTATCACCAAGGTAATTATAATTTTTATATGTGAGGGGTCAGCAATTGTTTTTATTATTTTGTATTATTTTAGCGACGTTTCTTGTAATAAATTTATATCAGTTTGGCAACCTTTATGTCAAATTGAAAGTAACAATTGGAGAAAATGGTTACACACACATAAAATTTCTGTAGTGCTAAAATACGATCATCCATTACCAAGACATTTACATTTAGCAAATTCGTCTGGAAGATTTCAGGTAATAATGACTTTAATGGAAATGTTCAGTTACATGTTTAAAAATATTTTTAGATCGTTCAATGCCGTCAAGCTGCCACTGCCTTGTATAGTATGCTTTCAGAATGGTCTTCCTTTATACTTATAGATAACCATACATATTTGAAACTTTTGTATAATCAAGATGATCAGCATCCTACTTGGTTTTGTATAGTTCGAGTAATACCAAAATTTCCATGTGCTATTATTAATGTCGGTTTTGTAACCGGTACACCGGGTTCAATGAGACATAAGGTAAGACATTACATTTTTTATATATTATGTATAATTGAATCAAGAATATTAAGTTTTGTCTGAAAAGTGTTTATTTCATCTAAATTATTTCGAAATCTTATACAGGGTGATGATATTAAAAACAAAAGTTTTATGTTAAATGGCATATTTCTATATTATTTTTAGCGCTATGTACCATAAAAGTCTGTGGTTTTTATGATTATTAAAAATTCACATGAATTTTGGGTGGAGTTTTCTTGGTCTGGATTTGAATCCTGGAATTTTAAGGCGATTCCCAAATCAGAAATCAACTTTGAGGCTGCCTCAAATGAAATTTTATATTAAAATATCAATTCTAAAATATAAACTGTATAGTACCTACCTGGGGAACGCCTACGGAATGAAGTTCTGTATGAAAAGCTTTTGCTTTCAGTGAAAGAGCCATAGCAACATGTTTTTACATTAACGACATTTCTCCAGAGAAGATTACAAATAGTTACTTACAGTAACTCACGAGGAACTAAAACAAACGTGAGCTCATGCATGCATAAAATGTTAACGGAAATGATCTGCGTGGTTATTGGATTATCGTCGTTCGGACTACGAGGTATTCTTATAACTGTCAGGGACTAATAATAAAATCTAGACTGACCATGGTCCAGACCAGATATTGTTTGGTGTCGACTGTTATAGTTTAAAAACAGGGATAGCACGAGTTCCCGGCTCACGAGTTTAATAATTTCCTGGATAAGGATAAGTATACATACAGTGTGTATACGCAATTGGCTATTATTGTGACGTGTTTGCATTGTCAAAATTGAACCTTCGCATCCTACGCTGCGCTACGAGTTGTTTTGATTAACGCTGTACTATATTATAATTAAAAATATCCCCTAGGGCCGCCCAACTCGGAAAAGTATGAATAAATACTCACTTTCTAATTTTCCTAAGTTGAAGGATAAAAGGAAAGGTAAAAGGCCCAAAAAGCAATATTATAAAACAAAAATTTTATGAATCATTTCAAATGGGGCTTAAATTTTACAAAAAAAACTAAAAAATTACATTAACTGGCATTTAACGACATTGAATTGGATTTAGCTGCAAGGTTAGCCCCGCCCAAAGCTGTCCAAAGCACTTTGTGAACGTAATTCAATTGCCTAGTACTTTGTTGATGCCGAAAGTACTTCAAGTATCAAATACTATATTTTCTTAAAAGTAAACTCAGCCGTTTTAGGTATTTTCATCCTCGCGGATTAAGCTTAGTCTTAAGCTGTATAGGTAAACTCAGCCTAAAGCGGCTGAGATTACCTCAACAATTTTAATCCTCACGTATATGAGGATATTAGTCACATATATATCCAGTTTATACCGCAATACGCGGCCTTCCGGTTCTCGAACGCCAATTATCTCTATCAAGAGCATTCTCCTGTTCAACTTGGTATGTTTCCATTCCCTTTCTTATGCAGTAATTCCATGATCTTCTTGGTCTATCTCTTTTTCTTCTCCCAGGGGGCTTCCATTTCCAGATCTTCATGGGCCATCTCTGTTCATTCATTCTGAGTACGTGGCCGAACCATTTCAAACTTGTGCGATCGATTCTATCCGTTACCGTATCACTGGCCCTCATTCTTCGTCGAATTTCGTCATTTGTTATATGTTGTCTCTAGCGCTTCGTCGCAAGTAGTCCATCTCCACAGCTTGAACTCTTCTTCTCATATCATCCTTTAAAACCCGTACCTCGCTTCCATAGCATAGCACCGACTTTACCATTGTTTTTCCAATGTGCTTTTTAGTTTTTTGTAAAATGTGTATTCCACCATACTGAGTTTAGTGCTCCTATCACCCTCCGACTGTTTTCTATTTTAGAATAATTTATATCCTCATTATCAATTCCATCTATTCTATCTCTCCCATTTCTCATTCCTCTCAGACAAATTGTTAATGTGTCTCTGGTTATTTTCACATCTGTATTCACTGTTATATTTTCTTCGTGTTTGTATTGCTGTGTGTTTACCACCAGGAGGTCCTTATAGTGCATTGTCCACTGTGTAGTTGTAATCAGGGTTGCGTTTATACTATTGTCTTCTGATGCTTTTTAAGAATCTCCAAAACCTCTGAGGATTGAGTACCCCCTATCTTTCCATCTATTTCTAAACATTTTCTGTCCCATGCGTTGTTCTTGCACTGGGCTATCTTGGCTTTAACGATTCTGTTCATTTGTTTATATTCTTGCAGAGATTCCGTCGTTCTCTGAGAGAGCCACTTATGGTATAATTCGTTCTTTTGTTCTATATAATCTGCGATGTCCTTATTCCACAAAAATGGCAATCTTCCACATTTTCCTCTTTCCACCATTCCTAAGGCCTCCCTAGCTGCTTGATGTATCGCTTGTGCTATCAGAGAGTGTTCCATTTCTATATTGTCCGTTTCCTCTACCATCATTTGGAGTTGCAACTTTAATCTTTCCGCATACAAATGCCTTATCATATTCATATCATCGTTTAATAGATATAGCTTGTATCTCGCTCGACTTACTATCTCTGGTTTTGTACCATCTTGTTGCGCTCCTTTACTGTTATTGCACATGGGAGGGTATACATATTCTTGCCATTACTAAGTAGTGGTCTGATCCACAATTTGCTCCTCTCCTCACCCATCCTTTACTGTCATATTCTGTCTTTGTCTGGTGATAATACAGTGTGTTCACGGAAAATGGTAACAGTGAATAATTTTTATATGCTACTAGATACAAAAAAAAGTTTAAATAGTTTTTTATTCAACTGGAAATATACTATCGGAAACTGCTGATGTATTTTTTTTATACTTCAAATTCAACCGGAAGTGAACATCAAAATTTTTTTTCAAATGGCAACATGTCTTTTTTTAACATTTTCACAATCTGCAATTTTTTCTTTATAAATAGGTATAAAATTTTCATAAGGTTACATAAGAAAATATTCGAGAAAATTCAAGATTTAAACAGACAATAATAATAATTTATTAATTATTTACACACAGGTATGTAGAGTGCTATGAACTTTTTTAGTAACTTTTTTCTATTGGGTCATTTAAAAACAGTTGTTTACGCAAATCCGCCATTAAATTTAAAAGATTTCAAAAACAAAAAATTAATTCAGCATGCGATCAAATATCACTAAATCAACAAAAAAAAAAGCATCTAATGATGAACTTCTGCGTATATTAGAATCATGTCTTGAACAAAACGGTGGCAATTTTGAAAAATTTATCCGATAAATGACAGTTGTGTTTTCTGTAACGTTATTTTTTGTTTTTCATAGCACTCTACATACGTTTATGTGTAGATAATTAATAAATTATTATTGTTTGTTTAAATCTTGTATTTTCTCGAATATTTTCTTATGTAATCTTATGAAAATTTTATACCTATTTATAAAAAAAATTGCAGATTGCGAAAATGTTAAAAAAAAGACATGTTGCCATTTGAAAAAAAAATTTTATGTTCACTTCCGGTTGAATTTGAAGTATAAAAAAATATATACCTCAGCAGTTTCCGATAGTAAATTTCCAGTTGAATAAAAAACTATTTAAACTTTTTTTTGTATCTAATAGTAGCATATAAAAATTATTCACTGTTACCATTTTCCGTGAACACACTGTATAATCTAGCATTGATTTCTGGTTAAGCGATGGTCTCTCCCATGTTATCCGGTAGATAGGCATATGCTGAAAGAAAGTATTCCATATTTTCAGGTTATATTATATGCATAAGTCTATTAGTCTATCCCGCTATTATTTCTAATTGTTTCGCCGAAATGACCCACAATACAATCTTGATTTTTTGTTCCTACTGTGGCGTTCATGTCACCGGCAATTATTAGTTGTTGTTTACCGTTTATCTTGTTTAACTGTTTTGTTATGGTTTGGTAGAACTCTTTAATTTCTTTTTTCGCATCGTCTGTTGGTGCATATAGCTAATATAACTTTCTTGGTTTCTGACCTTTATTGTTAATTTAATGCATCTTTCTGTTATTGCTTCGAAGTATATTACCTTTTTTGCATGTTTGTTTTTTAGAACGATTGCTACTCCTGCCCTAGCTCTCTCTCCTTTGGAGACCCTGGACCAGTAACGTCATAGTTTTTCTCTACTTTTTTCCTTGTCCTTTTCTGGTTTCTGTAAGATAAGCAATGTCTATATCTATATAGTTTGATCAAGTGGTTCCAGATTATTAGTCACATATATTAGTATAAAGCTATGTATAGGTAATCTCGGCCGATTACAACAAAGTAAGATGTGACGTCATTTCAAGGTTATTGGCTATCTTCAGTTATATGTAACGAGATATAAATGATGATGGATCCGAATATGACGTGATTGCGTTGTCAAAACGGCTCGGAGCGGAGGGCGCTATACCAATTAAAAATATCCCTAGGGCCGTCTAATTCGGCAAAGTGTGCTACAGGGAAGGGGACAGATCTCTATTTTTTTGGCAAATCCTTATATAAACAAACTACTGTATAATAATAATGTTGGTTGGTAAGAGATGTCAATCTAAGATATTATGTGGTCTTCGCCATCTAACCGTAATATTACATTTAGTCATCTCCTAAGCTAAAAATCCCCACCTTGATTTATTTCAAGACACGACGTGTGCTGTACCTTGATCCAGGCCTTGGTGCTGTACCTTGTACTGGTTCAAGGTGCATCAAAGACCATCACTTTTGGAGAATAATAACTAATTAATTTCTAGATAAGATAGATAATCTTTTGTTAGATAATTCAGCCAAAAATTACATAATTGATGAAACAGATGTGATTTTGAAATTACCCTCTCCAATGACCACGGGAGGATTAGCTCGTCAGCAGTCACATTTCAGATTTCCAATAGATCTTAGCCCCTATGCTTTGAAATAATCAAAACAATAATATTTCATTTTTAATTGCTGTTTTTATATCTTGACTCAAGGTACGATTTAAAATAAATCAAATTAAAATTAAATCGGGGGCGAAATGAGAAAACAAAGTGGTGACGAAATGGGCTGATACTGTTTTGAAAACCCTTTATAATCACGGCCATAAGAGAAAATATTTCAATTACCAAGTAGGGGAAAGTGTTCCACAATGAGACAAGCGGCTTTTTAACTTATCTACTGCCACATCAGATTCACGATCAGATTCATGTTTAGTGCCCTTAAACACCACGTGATGCGTGCTATTTCAGGACACTAAACATGAATCTGATGTGGCAGTAAGTTTAAAAAAAAAGCCGCTTGTCTCATTGTGGAACATGTCTCATTGTGGAACACTTTCCCCTACTTACTAAAAGTATAATTCAAGTTTTGGTGGTACTTCAATTATCCAAAGTAAATTACTTCAATTACCAACAGTATTTCAATTAATGACTGAACTTTAATTTATTATTTAGTACTTTTTTCAATAAAAAGTATTAGTTGAAGTACAATTTATAAATTAATATTATTGTTAAAAACGTAGAATTAAAAATAAGCAATCAAACCTATTTTGGATATTTGAACTTTGGTATTGAAATACTTCATATATGTATTTCAATCACTTTAAAGCACTTCAAGTACTTTAAAATACTTCAGTTACTTCAATTACTTCAAAAGTAGTTCAATTACTTTAAAGTGTTTCAACTATTTTAAAAGTATTTCAATTACTCAACTTTTGTTCAAATCCAATTACAAAATACCCAAGTGCTTTTATAAAGTACTTAATTCAAGTACCAAGTACTTTTAAGTTGGTTTCAAAAGTATTTCAAGTACTTTTAAGTTGGTTTCAAAAGTATTTCAAGTACTTTTGAGTGCTTGCATTACTTTTTGCAAGTCTTTTACTTGAAGTACTTTCAGCTCTGGCCCCGCTCACTCCTCAGTTTATAACATCCTCGCAAAAGTTTATTTGATTTAACGCACAGTTAATTAAACGGGATTTTTGAAACAGTTCAACTCATTAAAAATATACCTCGGGGCCAACAAATAACCTAAATGTGGATATTAGAATAACTGGGAACTATGCTTACAGTCCACTCATTAAAAGCATCCCTAAAGCCCGACAACCACCCCAACCGGGATATTAGAAAATTTGGACCTGTGAGACAGTCCAATTCATTAAACAATTGAAAATTTAAACAAAAAAAAGCCATAAACCGTGATATTTGCGCGATATTAACTGTACAACATTGTAGGTAAAACTACAGCTACAAAGTATACGGACTGATATCAGAATGCCTCAATAAGATCGAATATTGCGCAAAAATCGATTATTTTAAAATCGATTTTTGAATAAACTAACCTATACTTATATGACATTCGCCCGTAACTAAAACGTTTCACAGGGGAGCCGCGCCCTATTGTTCACAGTGTGCAAAACACACGGGCGGCCAAAATCCCAAAAATATTAGTTTAGAAAAGGTCATTTACTTTACGGCAGGGAATAAGTAGTAGAAATTTAAGAAATTGTATTAAAAAACTGAAAAAAAATCGTCTACAAGGGCGGCTAAATTAAACTTTGCACACGGGCGGAAGTACCCCTAGCGGCGGCCCTGACGTTTCATATTGATGTTATCTATCAAAATCGGTTGCTTTCGTTAATAAATATTGACGTGATTTTTTTCACCCTTAAAATAATCCCCAAGAAAAACTTCTTTTAGCTTGGTAAAATAATTCCAATTTTTAAATCGAATTGGGCGGAAAAATCACTTCTCACCCGGCTGGCTCAATCGGTTATTATCTCTTCAAACGCCGGCCCTTATCTGCCGACCTTCAATGCTTTTCCAAAATTATTCCACTTGCAAATTGTTATATTTTACAAAATTTTCTCTTCAAAATTTTGCTTCTAAAAGAAATAACACACTTTCTATTTTAACTTGTCTTTTATTCTCAAAATTAATAAACTTTTATAACTAAAATCAATCACAAATCAAAATGTCGACCGTCCACAACTTGGACGGCGTACGCAAGTCTACTTCCTCTCTTCTTCGCTCCGGAACCTGCGCTCCGCAGCGACCTCGAAAAACCGCGAATTAAATTCAAAATTTAAATTTTCACACTTTACAATTTTGGTTGTTCCTTATCCAAAATTAACACGACAATATATCTTCTGAGCCCTGTTCTCGTGCTACTACCCAAAACATTGTGAACCATTTGCAAATTACCTTAGTGTTCCTGATTTGAGACAGGCCTCAAATCATATTGGTCATTCTGTCATGGGAGTGACCACTTCCAAATAAGAAATTTCGCCATTAGCCGTGGATCTTCTCTAAGTTCTTACTGCTAGAAGGTTAAATTAGTTTAACTCATTGAACTTGCCTCACCATAGTTACAGTACAGTGTGTTCACACACTACAGTGTAATCCGCGTATAATGGACTTCAAGAAATCAATGAATAATAAACAGAAGTTACATTTTAATATCTAAACATAACTTTAGTCTACAATTTCATTATAGACGAATTTCCTATACATGCGAGTCCATTATAGATGGATTACACGTTGTAGTTGAAGTCTTGATATAACACATATGTAAATATAAATAGTATAAATTATATTAATGAAGTTGGCTGATGAAGAGGTCTCAGTGGTATCTATTTTATCCATTTCTAAAATTATTGCTTTTTGTTCTGATAATAATAGTATTTGTAATAGTAAAAATAGTAGTAGTGATAGCTTGGTAATAGGAATAGATTGTAAATAATACACAGAAATATTTAATAAAAAAAATTATTTTTTAGATTTGTGAAGATTTAAAAGCTGAATTATTTACGTTATCATACTTATCTAGTCCCGTTAAGTCAAAAGACAACATGTGCTGTACATTGATGCAAAAGTCTTTAGAGAGAATATTGATCAGGTACCGTATTCTTTTTTATCATACATTTTCTCCATTTTGCCAATATTAAAGTTAGCTCATTTTTAATAAGAAGGTATATTTCAGGTACGAACGAATGCCGAGCGATTTAACGACTGTGGTATTTCCAGATGGTACGCGACCACCAAATGCTTTACAAAATTTACCACCTTCACCACTTGCAGGTACTTTATTTACAACACTTTCCCGATATCTTTATCACAGGAGATGGATTTGGAGTACTTCACATATGGGTAATCATAAATTGGAAACCACCGCTATTTCTAGAATTTTGAGTACTCTTACTAGGTAAAAAACTAGTTATTTGTAAAAAATTTTGTTTACCGTAGTTTTATTGTAGAATGCGGTTAAAGGAAGGTTTCAGTTTTGCACATTCATCTTCTGGTATTATAACCATGGTTTTGGAATTGACTATGAAACCATTGTCTTCGTGTGTAGTGCAATTTGTTGTTTTTCCTCCTCATAGTGCATGGAGGGAAGGAGAATTTACTAGCAGTTCAGAGGAAGACATTGATCCAGATTCAGAAATAGATCCAGAATTGCAAATGGTAACTGAGGTATGGATAGAACCTCAATATGGGATTGTTCAACCAAGAATTTTTCGTACAAATTATTTAGATAATAAACAATATAACGAATTAGCAGATGTGGTAAGTTTTTTTTTCTTAAATGTTTATTTCGACATATTTTATATTTTTATGTTATATTATATTTTAATTACAGATTCGTCGAGTAGATTCGTTATGTATTAATTCCCTTCTCACGCTAGAACATTTAAATTTAATCTGCCAAAATAAGTCTCAAGCATTCGACATGGATCATTCGTCAAGTAGTCGACGTTCAAGTACAATTAATAAAAGACGAAAAAACTGTAGTTATAGAGATAGTAGAAGTAGTTCTGAAAACTTGTTTACTCTTTGTGATACCGAGTATGATACCGTAAAATTTACCACTTTAATGTAAAAAAAACTCATAAATTACTTTTTAGGGAACGAATCGAACACATTCCATTTAATTTTGATCCTATTAGTATTTTACCGTTAAGCCAGCAAACTGAACTGCTGTTTTCTATGTTCATCGAAAGTAAGTTGGTTTGTTTTTTAAATCCCGTTGTCTATTTTAAAATTTTAGATAACGAAAAAATGGCATTGGGTATAAATTATGATTTTGAAAAATCGAATAAGTTTTTGTTAGAAAACATTCAAGATCATTTACTATGTTTACACGATCGCGAATTAAACATTTCTTGGGAGGAATCGGATAGGTTTACGGAACAAATTTTGGTGCGCCATCAAAATAAATATCCACACTTTTGTCCATTGTCTCATATATCTAGTCGAGGTAGTAGTTTATCCTAATTTGATTGTTTTTTAAAGATTATTTTTTCTTTTTTTCCAGTAAGTGGTACTCCAACAACTTCGGATGAATCGCATATGCCGCAGTGGAGATGTTTTATAAAAGGAATTTCGGTAACGCATGTAATTTTAACGTTCATACCTACAAATTTAAGAACTTTGAAGATGCTTGTGATACAAGAGGGAACCACTACTCCTAGTTTAAATGACAGTTCTGAAAGTACCGAAAGGGCGTCATCTCGTGAAAGTAACTTTAGTGATGTACCTATAAATGCTACAAGTTCGTTAGTTTTACCGTTATATATTTACGATTGTCCATTAGCGTTGTTAGTAAGTTCATACATCAACAATTCAGATGATGCTGACTCTTCCATCAATGATATCTACGAAGACCATAGGTTTAAGTTTGGTTCTCTCGTAGAAGAAGATTGCATTAGGTAAGTTTTATTTAAATTTCACCTGTTTACTTTTTCTAGCTTTTGTTTTTAATGTTACAACAGTTAAACTCAAGTTTAAACTTATAATTTGCAATCGGCCCTTAGTAGAGTGAATTTTTTCCTTAGTGGTTGGCATGTGACTTAGGCTTGCGCGGCAAATGTGGAAGGAGAACCCCTGATACCCAATTGACACAAACATAGAACCGAAATAACGAATATTCGTTTCTGCACATTAGCCACTCCCAACCACTAAGGAAAAGATTCACTCTACTTATAGTTATATTATAATAATCAATTTTCTCTTGTATTAACATTTATTTAACATTTTTAAATTGCTTCGTATAGGATATGCAAATTATTTCATATAATCGAACATTTCTTATAGGTTAAAATCTGACGAATTGTTAAATGGAAGTCCAGAACCGAAGAGCGATGAATCTGAAACAAGCGATAGTAAAAGTAATGTTAAACAGCATTGCAAAGCATTAGTTTTAGCCCATTCAAAATGTTTTGTGATGTCGTTATTTTCTGCTTTACAACATGGCGCGTTTGTCAATAGATCCGATGTCCAATTTGCAATGGATCAGTGCGAAGAAACTGTTTACGACGTTGATATATCGTATTATCTGGAAGTATGTTACAATTTTAATAACTAATTTTGTTTTCATGACTAAATTTTTTTTAGACAATTTGTGGTCATTTAAAACAAGAAAGTGATGATCTTATTGATAAAAATATTTTGAATAAACCTTTGCAATGCATCGAACTGAAACCTTTGCATCGACTCATAAAGGACAAATTTTTTGAGATTATGAATGTCGCTTTTAGTCCCATACCAACAAATAAAGAATATTACTACTGTCGCAATTTAATCTTGGATAAAATGATTATGAAGGTCGATAGTGATGACGAAGTCTCAATACCTCAATCCGATGGTGTAGAATTTAGATCAAGTTTCTCAGATACACCATACCTACTTCATTTAGATAGTACCAGTAGTAGAGGATCTAACCAATTTATCACCCCTTTATTTGTACATTTAATTTGTACAGTTAGATATGACAACAACGTTGTAAACACTTCGGTGAAGGTTTTACCTACATGTTTAGGAGAACTTGTGCAAAATATGGAATTTGATAGTCAATACATAAAAAAGTCAAAATTACAGATCAGTTTGGATATTATGTGTTTAACACTACCAATCGAAGTTCAAAATGTTATGAACGATTATTCCACTAAGGGGTTTAGAACGACTTCTTTTTGTTCAGATGGTTTCCAAACTAGTATCGGTAGTGCTGCATCCGATACTAGTTTTATTCCAGAGTAATACTTTTGAACTTTGAAAATCACAGTAAATTTATTATTTTTGTTTAGGTTTCCAGATCCAATACAACATTTACCGGAAGTCCAAAGAAGAGCAATTTCGAACCTACGACAAGAAGTAAAATGCTTCATTTTCATATGAATTTGTAACTTAATTTTTATTTTAGATTAAATTATTACTAAGAGATGAAATAGCAACAGCACTGCTAGATAGTGAACCAATAACAACCAGCATTTTAAATTTTGTCATCAATCATGTATCAGAAAGCTCTACTTGCACGTCCTGTGTAAAAGATATAATAGAACTTAATTTTGTTTATGGTGCAAACCAAAGTTACGACAAATTTATGCAGGTAATTTATAAACTTAGGTAGTATATATTTTTTAAACACATTTTATTTTATTTTCTTAGGAATTTTCAAAAATTGAGATTCCGTACCATAAGTTGTTAAAAGAAGAAGACTTATATTACATAACTAAAAATTCAGAATACAAAGAAATGTTAGGATCTGAAAATGAAGTTTTATCCACCAATTATTTAGATTCACACAGTTTTATGACTCATTGTGATAGAAGAGAATCCATATCTGATAAAAGTGATTATACTGGTATTATTGAAGAAAACGATGAAATATTTCATAAAAACGAATTTACTCTTCAACAAAGTGATATCTCCAGTATAGATGACAGTTATGTAGGCACAGATGGAGGTAAGTAACTTTTTACTTCCTCTACCTATTGTAGCAACGCCATTGAAATTTTATAAGGCCACAGGCCAACTTTTTTGTAAATGATTCGGGGGCTACAATTTAATCGCAATTGTTGTGTTTACTTGATTTATTTTTATATTAAATATTTACACTTTTACATAGTTTCTGAGTGGCATGACAGTTACAGCAACTTGTGCAGATTCAAACCTGAACTGCCCTCCTTGGTAATAATAATATGATTCTAACTGACCTTATTTTTCTAGATTTGTCTTAAGCATTTCGTTCCCATAAGTTCACTGTAATAGTACTTTTCATCACAAGGACGTAAAACGCGATTTTTCGTTCGAGGGGAGCGGGGGTTACGAGGCGGAGCGTAGCGCAGCCGAGGAACCCGACCGCTTCCGAGGTGAAAAAGTAGTTTTACGGCTTCGCGTGGTGAGAAGAACTTTTCGTTAGCCGTCAATGTGCGTAATATTTGCAGGAGGAACAATAAAGCGCCGCGCGACATTAAAAAAGCTGCCGTGTTAGTGTTTGCTAAGGAACACGTGCAGCAATTTGTCTCGACGCGACGGCGCAATATAAGTAACTATTATTATGCTAGCCAAATTAAGTTACACTATCACGTTCTAAATATTGCATATAGAAAGTAGTATAGAGGGACGTGACTCTATGCTTCTTTCCGTTTCTCTGTAAATATTGTAAATAGAAAGTATTATAGAGGGACGTGTCTCTATAATACTTTCCTTTTGTACATATTTTGTACTTATTTTGTACATAATACAGTAGAAACTTATGCTTTTATACCATTTTTATTGGTTTTTTCCTGCAAATATCGACGAAAACATACTCTTTTCGTACCTCAAAACGTATACGAAAAGTGCTCAAATACGTCCGCGGTAACGAAAAATTATTTTATTTTTTAAAACTAACTTCCATTCTAGTTTTCTTAGTAACATTTACATGTAACTTAATATGACTTGCAACTTGTGTGACTCATATGCTTGGATTTTTCTGTAAGATTCATAATTTATAAACTTAGCTTTCTTAATATTTTTTGATTGTGACAATATCAATATTAAAATTATAAATATATAAAATCTATGCACTTCAACAGCGGTCGGCAACCTTTTGTTGTACGGGGTCCAAATATTTTACTTTGAGATTAGTGCGGGCCGCACTTCTTGGATAATCCAGTGAAAAGAGCTTTTTTAAAAAAAAAATTGTAAACCCACTAAAATGACTTTTTTTTAAAAAAAGTCATTTATTTTAGAGTCCGCGGGCCGCACCAAGACCCTTCGGGGGCTTGCCAACCCCTGCACTACAATATAATACGTGGATAATGTGGTAAATCTTATATTAATTCAGTTTTCCAGAGTTGGAAAGTTTAGTTTAAATGTTTATATTATTTCATAAACAAATTTTGGGTTTGAGGACGTTAACCGGGTCCAGAAGATATCGACGCTGGACAGGTAGAAAGTCTTAATTGTCATTAGCGTTAATGCTCACATTAATTATGGCTACCGTAAAATGCGGTAACTTTGGTCCTTAGGTGTAACTTTGTTCCAAAACAAAAAGAATAATTGCATCATGTATGCTGGAAACTGAGCGCCTCTGATTCATGTAGTAATCGGCGATTATGCCAGGCTTGCTACTACATGAATATGAGGCGCTCAGTTTCCAGCATACAAGATGCAATCATGTTTTCATTTTTGGGATAAAGTTACCACATTTTACGGTAGTCAAAGTTAAACAAGGTTATGACATTAAACAAGTGGAGTGGACAGTGAATGTCGTTTAAGAGTTTCTCTCTTTTCAGCGTCGATATTATTAGTTATTAAAAGAAACTCAACGGGATCTTATAGATAAACATTAGCTTTTAAGCTATGGGGGAAACTGAAATATCGATTAATTTAGGCACTAATCAATTGTAAAGTTTCGATATTTTACCTCCAATTGGCTGCGCTTACTGCATTCTGTTGACGGTACGTGCGTTCTACGTAAATATTTATAACAAGGCTTATTAAGGAGTTTTATTCTCAGAGACGACGGTTTAACATGCCGAGGCGGCATTCGAGGCGCTGCCAGCGCAAACGAAATAAAAGTGCCTAATACTTTGATTTCATCATGGTTCCTTTAAGCCGGAACCAGTTTGCCTAACAAATGGACTCCATGAAAATTAAAAACAAAGTGCGTCATACCTTGTTTTTAAATAGTATTTACCTCAAGAGAAGTTGCTATGCTTCAATAAGTTGAGAAATTTTTTTGATTCACATACTATGTAATTTCTTTGAGCTAAAAATCGGGAACCTCCCTCTTGATTTTTAATGACCGAAAAGTGCTTTACATTCTTGGTTGCAGGGACACGGCTGAGGTGTTTACTCAATACCTCGGCACCGTCCTTGATCAGTCTCTTCAAGATTGCTGTAGAGTAGGGGAGTGGGACTGAATTGTCCTGCAAATCTACTTTTGGTCTGGTGTAAATTTACTTGTAATTTTCAGTCAATTTCATTTGTTAATAACTGCTACACGCATTACAGCACTCGACATCGTGCTATGCTAAGCTTCCATGCTCGCTAAGTATACTCATACCATTAATCATCAATTGCGATGTCCCGAGATGTTGAAAGAGGTTATGGAGGCTGCGCCTCCACCAAACTCTGTAAACAATGAGATGCTATGCTATAGTAAGGAGTGGGGCTACCGCAGTTCACCGTACGTATTGCTACAGATAACATACTAATTTCGCGGTTTAGGACTTCCGTTGGCTTAAATATCCCGATTTAGGTAATGAGTTTGCCATTAGAGATAATTTTAATAAGAGAGCTATTTCACGATCATAGATTCCGGTTTATAAATATCCCGATTTTCAAAGTTCTCGATTGGGGAGTTACGTGGGCTTCAGGAATATTTTTAATAATTTGAACTGTCAGAGATCCTGATTTTCACATTTTCCCGGTTGAGACATCTATTATGGAAAATGCAAGTGATGCATTGAAGCTAGTATGCTCTCTTATTCTTGTGCTGTTGGTTTTACGAGGTACCGGTATTTAATACCACACACTCTGTCTTGACGGCTTTAGCCTGAAACCATGAATATTTGGAAAGTCGGAATGTGATTAGAGCCGCACCTCTAGTACATTTCTAAACTTGCTCGCTCGAGAGTTGGATGTACCCTTTCTGTCCGGACCGCGGCCGTAGTGTCGGTTTCTTTCCAACATTACGGATGTGTAGTCCGAGGTTCTCCGCAGCATTGGACCTAGTCGATCACCTGATTGGTCGGATGCCTGCTTAGCCCGGCCAATCGTGGAGAGGTGCACACTTTTCATCCTTCATCACGCCTGGTGACTTTGGGGTTAATATGAATGACACTTCCCGATTTGGTTTTTTCAAGGGGGATTTTTCACCTACCCAAACGAGTAGCGAATTGCTTCAAATGCGATATTAAATGTCTACTTTTCCGAGGGTGGTTGCTCCCACTCTTGACTGGGCCAACCCCCTCTGTACCTAAATTTGTCACCCAGTCATCGTTCGTGGTATACTAAAGGTTTTCAGAAAGAGCGCGAACGCTCCAGCGTTTCAAATCGTATGAAGAGGAAAGTAGACGGACATAATTCAATTGAACGTCAATTTGCCTTTCGTTTAGTTGGTCATGTATTTCCTGGCTGGACTTCTTTGTTGTCATCTGAAACAGAAAAGTCATTCCGACTCAGGACAGCCATGGGTTTCTTATACTGCATTGGATTGTTCGGGTAGTACTGGCCCCATTACTGGCCCAAACCCTGAATCAGCAAGTTTTCGGAGTGAAGTTACCAAGCCAAGCTATATACCACCAAGCCTACATTAGTAAACTAAGGAGTGGGCGAAGCTAAACTTATACCAAGAGCCAATATTATTTTTAGCATATTATTTTTTTGTTTTTGACCTTATTTATCCCCAATTTTGAATGATCCATTAAATTTTTGTTTTACACTTGCTATTTTTACATGTCCATTTGCTTTGAATTGTTGCATTCCTTGCTATCTTATTTTGATTATTATGAAATAAGTTAGTGATTAATTTCGATTTATGTGTCAAAAAGATTGAAAAAATTCGTTAACTACAAGGTAGAGGAAGTATTGTGTTTTTAAATACAAGCAATATACTAAAAAATTTAATTCAGGGTATGATGAAGACGTGAGTGAAGATGAAGACGACTTCAATTGGTTAATTCAGTTAGATAACAAAAGAAAAAGTCTACCCAATTTTTGGTTAATTATGCAAGTAGAACAAGAAGCTGTTACCATATACTTCCACTGCAGATTTTTAGAATTACCTACCACTTTAGTAGGTACATACTTACAAGTACAACGAGCAATTCGAGATGCAATTCGAAATCTTTGTAAAAAAGTAAATCAGTTTTTGTTGCTTCAATCATTACATGATACACGTGCATGTGATGATTTATTGGAATCAGAAGAAAGTTTTAAAAGTTACAATAATGAAAATAATACACCCAAAATTACCAGAAACCCATCATTTTCCAGATTGAGAAGCATGGATGGTAAATATAACATTTTTCTAGTCGCATTTAATATTACAAAATTTTCTGCAGAAGTAAGCGATGAAGCTGATCCATATCCTATAGCACTTGCAGAAGCTTCTTTAAAATTCAAATCTGGATATTTTAGTTGTCCAGTAGTTTGGGAAACGCAATTCATTCTTCATCCACGACTAAAAACTGGTTCGGGAAAATTTAGTTTGTCTAGAGGTGTTTTGGCATTAAAAAATGTATTAGATAAATTTTCAGTAACAAACCGAAGCAACATGTTTGTTTACCAAGATGTTAATTCGAATGTGTTTTATCTAAGGTATTTAAAACTCCAAATTTCATAAATTCCAAGTCAATTTCATGATTTTTTAGGTTGCACGAAAACTTGCAAAATTTTCCGAAAGGTTCAAAAATGAAATCAAATGAATTTGAACATACTATAGTGTCACGTAGTCCGTCAATTGCTTCATTACCATTAGGACCTCAAAAAAATACCCTAACTCAATCACAACAGAGCATTGCTTCGAGTAATAGCGTAATATTTTTGTTTTGTATTTTGTTTGAACACAAATGATATTTTTGTTTAATAGAGGGAATCAGATATTCGTCCAAGAGTGAGATCTTTTGGAGAAAAGGAAATAAAAGATAATCCTAATGATGACACATTAATTCTTAAAGTTCATGGAATTACGGAAGTTGGAGATGATGTACGTTGTGAACTTGTGCAAGTTTTGCAAAATAGGTTGGATGATGCTGTTTTAGAGTGTCTCTCTGTTATGTTAGCTAGGAATGCTATGTGTCCCTTAACACCTGAAGATGTCCATTTTCTTCAAAAACCATTTCGATTACCGGAAATAGTGATTCGAGTAAGGATTTTTAAATGACCACTAAATTTAAGGCGGTTAAAAACGTTCCTTGTTTTTTTTAGCTTACTGTGCAAGATTATGCTTTGAAATATTTGGATTCTTTTGTTCACTATTTAAAACAAAACTTGTTGCAATTTTTAAATATTCCCAAATATACAGATAGCCGATCTCATTATCATTTTAAGGTAGGTACAAATTTTAAATTGTTTAAACAAATTTTAGTTGTTGTTTTACTTGCAGGATTATTCAGAAACTGAGCAACCATCAAATAAATTTGGGGATAATATGTTTATTTATAATCAAAGTCAAAATCCATCATCTGGAAGTAAAGGCATTGCATGTATTGCGCTTGCAGTGGTTTCACATTCTGATCAACAGCAAAAGTTCAATGGAGATTTTACTGAATTGTTTCAAAAGTTTGATTTTCAAAACATCGTTTCATTGACGAAGCTCTCCGAAACCGGTTAGTGCATTTATTTTATTTGTGGCATGCGTTATTTAAATCTAAAGGCGCAATTCCACTGAGGCAACACTGAACGACATGAGGCATGCTACTTGTTTTCTGGTGTTGTCAATGGGGTGAAATAATGAGATAACAGCTTCATTTATAGAAGAATACCATAATTTACCCGTATTATGGAACAATAGAATAAGTATTTATAAAAATAATCGAATAAATAATGAGAAATTAAATAATTAAGTTAATTAAATTAATGTAGCATGCCTCATTTTGTTCAATGTTGCCTCAGTGGAATTCCGGCTTAAGAATTAAAAAATCACTCGATTTGATCTTTAAAATGCAGATTTCTAGCTTTTATGATATTAAATATGTGGTTTGATTACTTGGAAATTAAAGAAAATAATATTTATTTTATTTTACAAATTTACAGGTTTATATAGGTATACAAAAGTTGACATTGAATTTTCAAGTTCTTTTTTATTGTTATTTTATGTTTTTCCGTTTCTCGAATCATGCACTCTTTAAGTTCATTAACTTGTTTCCTATGCAAGTTCAATAAATTATTGACCTACATTATTACAATGTCATACTTGCATATTTAAATTGTTATGATAAATAATATTTTAATGCCTAAAAAGCCTAAGTGGTGCCTAAGCCTCAGTCAGTGGTGGATTTAGCACTTGAGAGACCCCAATCGCAATTTAATTTTGAGGTCCTCTTCTAAATATTTTCACTGCCCCTACACCTTTTTTTTTTTGTTTACATTGGAAGGGGGAAAATCTTAATAAAGACACCACCAGCCCATGCTGCTGGTAGTGTGGGGTTATACCCACTAAAACCCTCTCCCGTTGATGCACGCAGGTTTCACCTTTCGGTATTTCTTCTGCAGGCATCACCTATACAAATCTT
Source organism: Rhagonycha lutea (assembly GCA_958510855.1). Taxonomy (NCBI): domain Eukaryota; kingdom Metazoa; phylum Arthropoda; class Insecta; order Coleoptera; family Cantharidae; genus Rhagonycha; species Rhagonycha lutea. The sequence continues at coordinate 19,525,200 of OY294042.1, forward strand.
CTGCCCTTTCGGGTCTTTGTTTTTCCTAGTTTGCGAAAAAATTCTGCAGGGACGTTCTACGTTCTTCTCGTCTTTAGGAATGGTAGTTAAGCCTAAGCAGCCGAACTCTCACCTCTTCGCCATTTTCCACTTCCTCGCCTGTGGCGGTTATCACCTCAGGCCTTCTTTGTGGCTATACGTTCCGTTACGTCTTTTCCGCCCTTTCTGGACTGTCTCTTCTTGTATTGTATCCACAACGCAGCAGCTGCGCGCGCTATGGCCATCCAAACCACATTTTGCACAGTGGGGACACAGCCCTACACCCTACAGTGTGCATTCTTTACGCACGATTTTTATTCTGATATGCACTATACCAGTGATCCAAAAAAGCTGAATTTTGAGACCCCTCTTGATTTATGATGTCCTAGGCGTGCGCCTGTTCGGAAATCCGCTACTGCTCACAGTAATATGAGTTCTTGTATTTATCTCGGTGAAGTTAGCATAGAACTAGCAGCGGCCGCTGGGTCGGCGCTTCGTATCCACGCGTATTAATAAACCTGTGGAAGTCACTGTAGCCCAAGGGTGGGCGTTAATAACTAGCAATCTTTTATATAAAATAGGTCTTTAATTTACAAAGGAAGCTTATAGCTGATTTGCTGATTACGTAATCACCCACCAATGTCAGTCATTATTTTTTTAATGAAAGTAGAGCGAAAATGAAGAAATATAGGTATAAACTCAAGTATGTTTTGTCCCAGTTGTTTTATGCTGAACGCTTTTGGCCTGTTCGACATTTATATCTTTCACCGTTTTCGAGTTATTAGAGAAATATTGGGTCAAGTCATATTCTAGCTCACTTGGCCCATGACTTATGCGTCTCGACGTTTGATTCAATGCGCTCTATTTTTGATGAAAATACAAACTAATGAATGTGTGTGGATTTGATTAATTAATTAAAAACAACTGATCAACTGAGAATTTAATTACATTACATTGTTAACGCAAAATCAACATAATTGCAAAATCCATATAGGGCACCGTTCACCCATATGATTTAAATCGTTACACCAATTAATAAAACATAAAATCGAACTAGATTCTATCAATTATTCGTTAAGTTGCCGGTCATCGTATGGTCAACTCATTCGTTCAGTAACCACCCCATTGCATTGTCATTGTTTTACATCTGTATCGTCGGCGACGTCTGCCTAAACATTTAACAACATTTAACACGTATAAATCTCGTTTTCTACCTATGTTTATTTAATTCTGTTTAAATGGAGAATAAAAATGTCCTTGTTCATAAACCATAATAGCAATGACTAATTTTAACTTTCTGTATTCAGAGAAACGGAATGGAACATACATCGAATTTCGTATGTGGAAACAAGGAAGAGTGAACACTGAAAATTTATTTCAAAAATTATATAATACTACAAATCAAGCAATGTGGGACATAATAATGGAATATTATCTATTACAAAAGCCTTTATGTGAAGAAGATACAGAAAATTTCAAAAGGCGATCACGTTATAATAGTAAATTGGGTAACAACGAATCCCCAATACCTCTGAATAGTAAAGAAACCGAATGCAGTGTAGTACTTAACACAAATATAGAAGAATATCAACGATTTTATAAATCCAAAGAAGATCTTCAAGTAAAGAAAAGCGATTGCCCGAAAGTTCTCATTTCTTATAGACGTCAAAAAAAGTACATTCCATTAAATTCGTCGGTTCGAAGAAGTATTTTATTTGACGATTACAAAGATAGAGATTCAACAGGTGGTAACACAAAACCTCCTATTCCATTAAATCGTTTTGAATTAGGAGAGGAAGGTGTTATGTCCCATATTTGTTCTACTCTTCTGAAGGATTGGTTAGATTTTGGTTTTGATTCATCTGTGCCTGCTGTTCGAAAACATATCGTGACTTTAACAAATCGCCACTTGTTAAATGTTACTATAAAAGAATTCCAAAATATCATTACACAACTTTCATCAGACACAACAAAAGTGTTTAGTTCCTTGCCCATTGGAGATTTCAATGAGGGGCACAAAGAAATGTATTTGCCTTATAATCCGTCAGACTCACCAAACAAAGCAATTTTAATAGCTCGTAATTTTGAACAGTGGAAAATTTGTAACTTGAACAGCAATCCACTGGATTACATGGATTTAATTAATCCGCAAACGTTGAAACATACGCAAAAGTTTATACCTAACATTACTTCTGAAAACTTTTTCGTACCTAGGCAGAAGTTTTTATGGGCTCTAATTGAAAGTGATAATGTAAGTTTTATTCGAAAAAAAGTAGTGAGTTCATGCAAGAAAATGTTATGAGTAACTTATTGCAGAAAATTAATACAACATTTTCTTGCATAAACTCACCATAATGAAATAATAATTGTAATTTTTCAGATTTTGATATATACCTACAATTGGTCAAAGGATAATTTAGATAAATTAAGAGAAGTTACTACAAATATTGGGTTGTGGCTGAGTGTTCGAGGGAGTTTGCTTAATTCCATAACATCACAAAAATTGGGCATATTTTACAACCAAGCTGTAGCTAGAAATAACTTGGTAGTTCTGGTTTTTCTATTAAATGCATCTATTTCTAATTGTTTTTCCTTCCAGCTAACTTCTACAAATCCTTATTTAAATTATATCAGCGATGTTGAGTGTATGATGAAATATTCAAGAGATCGGTCCCGACGTCCGCCACCCGTTGGGTTAAGCAATCAACCTATGGCCATGTTAGAGGTGTTTCGAGATACACATAAATATTTAAAACCATGTCACATTGATCCAGTGGTTGTATTTGTTATAGAAATGCAGGAATTGAAACGTACGGATAAGAAATATAAAGGTAATTTTAAAATTCAATTTTTACGTTGGTTGCATTAACAGTTTTTTTTTAGACGAACTTAAAAAATTGCACTCGATGTGGCAGTCGAGAACAAGTACGTGCACTTCATTGCAAATTCAGATGCTAAAACAAAATTCTAGGGTTATTCATTTTTGCCACACTCCGTTATTATTTTTATCAGAGTAAGTTTTCCGAAAGAAGAAACTTGTATGAGGTGCTGAATTCTCACATTTTATATTTTTAGATGGAGAATTAATTCAGCAGCAACCAGAGACCATTCGCTCAGTCCACCTTTAATTTGCAGTGAGTTGATTGTAGAGAGAAGATACAGTGAGGACGTTGAAAATTGGTATAAAAATTTATGCAACGGATTCATTTCTGAATACAAACGTTATCTTCAGACTTTGGGATTTATTCCTTTACAGATTGAAAATTCACATAAAAAGCACTCGTAAGAATTTTGGCTTTGTTTTACTATTTATTTACAAGAAATCTGATTTTAGTCATATGAAATCTGAAAGCAACTCGTACAATTCCGTATTTTATGTTCAAAAGACAATTTTGGGTGGAATACTAATTTTCACAATTTACCTTAACGAACCATTTTTGATTACCAAATTGCATGCTATTGAATGCAGCAAACTACAATCAACCACATCTAGAACGTCTATCAATCAGGTATTTCTAATTTTTTTGTAGCTTTTTTTTTAAACTGATTCCAAATTTATAATTTTATACAAAATCCGTAATGACATCATAACGAATCAAATTAATAATTATTATGCAGTAAAGGCAAGGTAAATGATTGAATTATTATCTCCACAAATTACACTAGTTGATTGAATTATTGCATTTATTGGTAATATCTTCTGAGAAGTCCTCCTATATCTCTCCAATAGTTAGGATTTCTGCAAAATATTCGTGTATCCATCGATTATTAAGTGCATAGTAATAATTTATTTGTTTCCTTTGATGGATATTCATAGTTTTGACGCTTTGAAAATCTCATCTCATATTTAGGGTGCGATTTTAAAGTCTTGCAGCTCAAAATTAGTTATAGATACTGCCATGAATTTTTTTTTTTTTAATGGAAAGAAGAGAAGTTTATTAGTCATGATATAATTTTTAATTGGTTTTGATATCGGATTAACATTTTAATTAGCAATTTTGTATCAAAAGCACAAGCACACCATTAAAATTTAAAATGTGACACACTTAAAATAGCAATTCTTAATATGCTGCATTAAAATTGTTTAAATGTCAAGTAAGTATAAGTACTGTAAATGAGTTTTGTTTCCACCATAATTTGAATGATTTCAAAAGACGCGCCTTTTGAACCCATTGAAATTTTTCTTTCATTCTTTCCAACCAGTGAAAAGCGTCAATTCTAAATCTAGGTAACTGCGCCACCTATTGAAAAAGTTGTCGTCCAAATGATAGATCGGATGATAGATAGATGACAAAAATGTGATGTTCCTAAAGTTTGTGGCGAATTATATGTATAGTTCGTTCCAAATAAATTTGCCTCGACGTCACGAAATCTGATTAAGAAATAACATACTGAATATAATTTAGAACGTCGCGTCGTTCAGCTTTATTTAAAAGAGTGCAAAAATATTTACATGTCGTGCTGACCAAAGTCCATAAAAGTCGTACTCTACCAATATTGTACATTTAAAAACAGATATTTTCTTAATCAGAATTTCGTGCCGTAGAGGCAAAATTATTTGGAGCGAACTATATGTACTATGTTCAAATTGCTAGCAAAACACTTTCTACACATTGTAGGTATACATAAAATATTATATTTTTGTTACATAATAATATGCAATACATAATGTGGCTTGAGTACCTTAACTGAATCCAGAAGATATTATAACTATTAAAAAAACTTAACGGAATCTGTTAGATAGCATTAAAATGAATAATTCAGGCAATAATCGATTGTGAAGTTTCAAATTTTCACGTGCATGTCCCTCCCATATCGAATTTTGATTCCAAAATAGTTTAAATCGTTTGTGCATTGTTTGTATCCCCAAAATAGTTTTCGAAAAATTTCAAAATTTCGCTAGGGGCTAGAGACATGCTAGTCCCCCCATTTCGAAATTTGAATCCAAAATTATCTAAATCATTTGTAATATTCGTTTGTGCAAGCTTTATTTTCGTTTGTACCCAAATAATTTTTGAGATTTTCAAGAAAGCAATGATGCGCATGATAGGATTAACGAGATTCTGAGAAGTACAGGATGAAGTTCAATATAATCCCAATCGTTTGTACCCGTTGTGCAAGTTTTAGTTTTGTTTGTACCCAAATAGTTTGTTTTTATTCTTCTTAGGCCCAAGACTATAACGGTGGGAATAAAATTAGTCTTGGGGATAAATTTATCTAGGAGATTAATTTATATTCGTGCAACTTCGGATTTACATTTATTTTTGACACATGAGGTGAATTAAATGCCATATTTTTAATTTTAAACACATTTTCGTATTTGTTATTAATTATAATATCAATTTTTGCTGTAAGATAACGTACATTTTACTATTATCAATATTTATAGTAATCATATTATTATTAGTTAATACTTTATATGACAAATTAAAATATATTTATTAATGACTCCGTTGGCCTTGTGCTTAGCAAGTCGGCTTTCATTTTGTCATGCGCGTTCGATCCTCACAAGAATCATATTTTTTTATTTAAATTTTTATTTAAGTATTATATTATTATAATAAGTGCCGACCTAAATGTATCTACTAGACTAATAATTAGTTTTTTTAATTTATGAATCTCCTAGGTAAATTTGTACGTAGGTAAAGCACCATTCACAAACTACAAATTTAACTAGGAGATTCATAAATTAAAAAACTAATTATTAGTCTAGTAGATACATTTAGGTCGGCCCTTATTATAATAATATAATACTTAAATAAAAATTTAAATAAAAAAATATGATTCCGGTGAGGATCGAACGCGCAATGACAAAATGAAAGCCGACTTGCTAAGCACAAGGCCAACGGAGTCATTAATAAATATATTTTAATTTGTCATATAAAGTATTAACTAATAATAATATGATTACTATAAATATTGATAATAGTAAAATGTACGTTATCTTACAGCAAAAATTGATATTATAATTAATAACAAATACGAAAATGTGTTTAAAATTAAAAATATGGCATTTAATTCACCTCATGTGTCAAAAATAAATGTAAATCCGAAGTTGCACGAATATAAATTAATCTCCTAGATAAATTTATCCCCAAGACTAATCTTATTCCCACCGTTATAGTCTTGGGCCTTAGTGCCATATCTTCTTTAGACGTAGTCCACAGATCGATTTTGGACTTTTTAGATCACAGCACATATCCGACTTAATCAGGATTAGAACCGCGGTTTCCCGCTCTGTAGTCTATCCGTGTTTAATTTACGCCAGACTGCTGGTCTGGCTGGCTGGTCTGGACCAGATTGCTGGTCAATAGTTTATTAATACAATTAATTTAAAAATTAGTTTCCCGTAAAATACGGACAGATTTATTTAGGAATTTATAGGTATTTAAAAGCAGAATTAATATTTAAAATTGGAATGGAAATTGGTGAATACTTCTTCTCTTCTAAATTTTCTACAGACTACTTGGGAATTCCCAAGACTGCCTAAAACTTCCCGGGATTTCCTAAGACTTCTCGGGACTACCCAAAACTTCCCGGGACTTCCACGATTCTCTACACCAGACACCCGCGTGATTTACCCCTCGGTAGAAAGTAACATTTCTAAATCGAATTTTGTAATAATTGTAATCTAACTCTAATCGCATCATTTTCACCCTGTGTTTCCCAGAATCTCGATAATCACATCATGCGCGTCAATGTCTTTCTTGAAAATCTCAAAAACTATTTGGGTACAAACGAAAATAAATCTTGCACAAAGGAATTACAAACGATTTAGACCTTTGAATACATAATTCAAAATTTCAGAAAACTATATGTGTTGTGCATGATAGGGGGAATCTCGTTAATCCAATCATGCGTATCGGTGTCGTTCTAGAAAATCGCAAAAGCTATTTGGGTACAAACGAAAATAATACTTGCATAAACAAGCTCAAATGAAATACAAACGATCTCGACTATTTTAAATCCAAAATTCTAAAAAATTTCAGAAAAGCGTGTCTCCACCCCCCCCCCCCCCCGCGAAATTTTGAAATTTCTCGAAAACTTCATTCTTCATCAGCCTTTTTTTTCCCGCCCACTGCTGGACATAAGCCTCTCCATATTATGGAGGATCTGGCCATAACTCACCACGCTGCCCAGACGGGTTGGTGAGTAGTCCGCAGATCGATTTTGGACTATAGTTGTTTTACATCCGGTAGCAGCTTGCTAGGCTAGCATTCAGATGTGCCTGTAGCCCTGTTTTTTGTTAACGGTGGCAATTAGTCAACTCAGGGGGACCGCCGGCTTAACGTGCCCTCAGAAGCACGGAGGCTTGGTCATAAGAAAGTTTGACTCTCGAAAACTATTTATTAGTATTTAGGTACAAACGAAAAAAATTTTTGCACAAACGAAGCACAAACGATTTAGACTATTTTAGAATCAAAATTCGATATGGAAGGGCTGGCGAATGCACCTCAATTTTTCACTCTGCTTTCTGTTGACGATACGTGCGGTTGACGTAAATCAGGCCCGTAGCTAGACACTGGTCATGGGGGGTTCATATGGGAAAATAATCTATATAAATAAAAATTAATCTGAAATCTTTGTCATCGCATTATTTGAGAACCGCTGGTCCGATTTGGCTAATTTTTTTTTTAAATGTTCTCCATAGTCCAAGGATGGACTAACAACATTATAATGTACATGTTCTACTCGCGGCATCTATCGACAGGTACAAAAATACCATCCAAATTTCCGACTTTTCCGGTAGTTTACCAAACTTTTTCTTACATACAAACCTTGTCCTGACAAATTACGAACACAACAAAAAACTGTTATAAAAAACATAACTGTTATGTGTAACTCAAATAACAAAAAAATTACGCGCCCGAGTTATCCACATTAGGGATTATCGTAACGGTACCGTAAACCGTCGCGCCATCTATTGGTAGCTAAAAATTCATTCCTTCTTTTCCGAATTTTCTGGACAACTTTTTTAATTTTTCCTTTCCGTAAGAAAAGCGTAAGAACCATCCTTGGACTATGGAGAATATTTAAAAAAAAGTGGACCCAGTTAGGGTACTCGCCCCATTAATGTAATAATAATAATTCAGTGTTAGAGAAGGCCTCGGAGTTTGAAGCAGTTACAGCTACTGTTGCTGGAGCCATTCAGTATTATTAAATTATTATACTAAAGTGCTAACCCAAAGTACTTACTACAAAGCTGAGTCGACCTGGAGATCATAACCCCTGAAAATCATAAGCTAACGACTGTATTCGCTGAGCCATGCGCTATCCAACAAATAATATAATATCGACGCCCCCAACGAAGACTATAGTAATTCAGTAATTACAGTTTTGATAAAAACGCAATTCAATATTTAAATAGTCACTATAAATTGCATAATTTCTAAGGATCAGTGTCTACTATTGGTCGTCTCGAGTTGCTACAAAGTTACGATATTTTTCTAGGCAAATGCTTACCGATATAATAGATTTTTTTACTATAGTAACTCAAAAAATCAATTTTTTGAGTTACTATAGTTTTCGTTGGGGGCGTCGATATGTAATAATAATAAATTAAATGTAATAATAGGTATTCAGTCATAATAAATATTTTCGATGTAATTACGGGTATTACCGAGGGCGGTCGGAGCATAGCGTTCCCGCGAGTTGACTATGAACCCGGTTCGAATCCGAGTGAAGTAAGAACTTTATTCTGACCTTCCCTCCCCTCGGAAAGCAATGGCAAACCACCGAGGTGTAATCTGCCATGAAAGCCATTAACAAGCATTGTTAAAGGTTACGACGCTTCTGTCAAGAAGCAATAAGAAGAAGAATTACGGGTAATTTTTAATTATTTAAGTAATTTTAATTACTTAAATAATTACTTTTAATTCTGCCATACTGTAGTATAAGTGAACGTATTTTGGCAGAGTTGGGCAAGCTGCTTTTATAAAGTAGCTAAGCTATATCAATATTTCATTAATATTATCAGATACGCAAACCTTATGGTAATTTTGAAAACTTCAGGTATAGTTCAAAATATTATCAACAGATGGCCTTACCAAATTGAAAGGCGCAATAAATTGCTTTTAATTGATAAGTACATTTCTTACAGGCATTATTTTACCGATTGTATGTAGTGCAGTTATGGATTTAAGAAACTTATGCCCTTTTTGCCACATTTAATCAAGTAGGTTTGCCGTGAAAAGTAAGTGAAAGTTTGTTTGTTTCAGGAAAAATTAAGAATACTTCAATTTAGGTTGGCTTTGAGAAAGAATAAAAATTAATAAACAAAAGTGATCAACAGGTAAAAATACACTAAAACCCTTGGTTTCATAAGACTTTTAATAAAACGTTAAAACTAACTAAATCAAAACATTCAGCTTTTGCTGAACTCTCAGCCTCTTCTTAGGGAAAGTACTGTACCTACTCGCGTTATTCTTCACACCTCCTTGTAATCTATCAAAGTGTAATGGTCGATGATTTGTACTCACTTCACTTATCACTATGGACCTCTTAAAATAAAATGGACTGCTGATGCTTATGGTTATGGCTGTAAATAAAAAAATTTGAAGATGGGCGCCGCCATTTGTGGTGAAGTTCTAGGAAATTTTAAATATTTACGTTATTTAAGTTATGTCGCTGTTCTAAAAGCCAATCAATAAGAAGCTGTGTTCATAGTAACAGGTTTGTATTGGTGCTAAGCAATGTATTTCGCCTTCCAATTTAGTAGCACTATTTTAGAACTCCATGAAGTGTTTCATCATAAGGTTTGCATATCTGATGAGACTATTATAATCAAATCTATAAATTATTATAGCTGGGTGGGTTGCGGTGCTCAAGGCTCAGAGTTGGATCTCCTGATGCATAGATCATTAATTATTATTATTTTAACTACATCGGAACATTTAAATTAAAACTATGTTGTCCTCGAAAATAGCAATTTTGTTGTTGACTAGAAATATTATATCTACTGTTTTAACAATGTATCAGGAGAGTTCTATTCCTGAACTGCTTGTTCGACGAAAGGATACGTTTATGATGTTGTGGCCGTGTGAAAAGAAACCATAATGAAGTGCGTTCACGTACCATATATTTGGATATTATACGATTTTTCACTCGTCCATAGCATGAAATAATTTTATAATAATAATCTTTATTTAAACAATATAATGTTAACTTCCGATTTAATCAGAAATTACGTTAATTTGTTTATTCCCTCTACTGAATTATTTTAATAAACCATTGTGTTTTAGTTTACCGTAAGTTTTCTTGACGAATGTGACAAAGTGAAGGTTGCAATGCATTTACATTCTTTTACTTACGATTTTCATTTACGCTGCATTCATAATTACATAGCAAGTGTTAGTAATGGAATTAAAGTTTGCGATGGTTATCATCTCACTCACTTCTTGGACGATTTTATGAAATATTACAACAAAGCACCAAATTTTGCTCGAAATTTAGTTCATGAAGGTTTGCACTTATTCACATATATTATACCTAATTGATGTAATATTAAAAAAAACTATTGTAGAAACGATCACGATAATGGAATTAATGACAGAAGGTAAACAATTGTTTGATTATCTTTTAAGCAATGTTAGTCAATATAACATGGATGTATTCTCTATGCATGGAGAAAATGGAGAAGAATGTGAATATGTGTTGGTTCATATCTCTCACACGCCGCAAGTGTCTTATAAAGATTCTCAAGATTGCAAACATAGTGACGATTTTGACGTAACTCTTATTGTAACTCGTACATGTTTTCCATACGAATCTTGGGAAGCCATACTACACCTAAAATTTTATATTATTCTCACATCGCGAAGGTACAAATTACTTACTTATCTCAATTTTTTTATTATTTTTCAAATTGTTTCTTTTAGTGAAATATATCCTACATCAGAAGTTGATAGGACACTGGGAAAATTTCGAACTGTTTCTTCAACTTACAGAAGTCTCTCGATTGCAAAAGAGAACACATCTGAAGACCACATTGCTGACATTACTAAATTGAGTCAATCAGAAATTGATTCTGATATTGAAAGCGCAGTACAAGTGGCTACATTAGCCGAATCTAAAGATGATGTAGATTCTGAAAAATCAGTTACAACACTCCAGTCTCACGAGGAAAAGAGTCGAAGCTACAGTGGACAAAATCATTCTCATGTTGAAATAAAAAAGGAATCTGTTAATTATTTAGGTTATTATTCTTCTCATGAACAACTTATGCAACAGTTAATACTGCAACAAGCCACACTAGCCAGAAATAAAATTAAGGAAATGGTTGCTCAAGGTATGTATAAAATATTTTATAACCAATAGGAAATTTTCTACAAAAAAGTCCACAACATCATAATAATATATTAATCTTTAAACGTGGGAGGTATTTAAAGTCACAGCTTTTTAGTGAACTTTGATGTCCTCCACGCCTGAACTGTTAAAGAAAAATGTATGACTTCTTTGCAGAAAAAAAATTGTGGTTGACAATTTTTTGCAAGTGTTTAGGCATATAATAAACCATATTTTACTAAATAAGCAGTAATGGAATGTAATGTAATGCGATATATCACATTATGATTCCTACATATATAGGTACATATTGATTTACCGCATATAAATCTAAATTATTTCTATTTTATGTGACGCACTATCTAATAAAGACAATAATAAAGCAAAATCCATATAATAATTAAAATAATTTTTGCTAAAAATTAAATAAAAATAATAATAAAAGTACATATACCGCACGTCTAAGGACACTCATGCTGTCCAACAACTGAAGTAACAAAACCTAAAAACTATTTTAGATTTATAGCCTTCCAAGCAGAATCAGTGGTACCAGCTGTTAGAGTTGATAACAACTGTAACTTAAAACCAGCTGATAACATTTCCAAAAGCCTGCGTTTATTTAAATCGGTCATTTATAAATGGTATCATATATGATACCAAACTAGAATAAGGGTTAAGGAAACCACCCTGTACTCCTTTTTTTGTAAACCACGCTCCTTTTAAAACCTGTACTTCTTTGCAATCTTTTGTACTTCTAAGTCCTTTTTGAATCTTCCGCTCCTCCGCTTCGCTCGGGACGCTCCAGAGCCGTTTTGACAACACTAAACCAATTAAAAATATCCCCTAGGGCTATCTAACTCGGCAAAGTGTGCTACTGGAAAGGGAATGGATCTCTCTTTTTGTTCAATCACACAATAACGTAATGTATAATAATTTTTTGCGTCTTTTTTTGATTTATATTTCTCGCATTCAAACGTCCCTGCGTTCAAACGGCCGCGTTCAACCGGTTGCGTTCCAATGTCCGGCTCCGCAAATTAAAGAGTATTTAATTTAGGGTCGAATGAGCACCACAACTTAATAATTCGGTCAAGTAGAATGGTCGAAAACTACGGTTAAAAATTGACGATTTTTTCCAACTTTATCAAAAACTGAGATAGAATACTATGTATGAGTCTGCAGCTTCGAAACAAGTACTCTAAGAGAAAAACTCACAAAACAAAAGTTGTAGAGCGTCAAATTCTGCGTCTAATGAATACCAAAATTTTTAAATTCGGTCAAGTATACATTTCCAAATTGGAAATCCCAATGTCCGGCAACTGGCATAAGGACCCCATGAAAGTACCTTGAAGGTACCATGATCTACCATCTACTGGTTGCATTCGAAAATTCAATCGTACCTTCATCCTTTCATGGTACCTTCAAGGTACTTTCAAGGCTTTCTTATGCCAGTTGCCGGATCTACCATCTACTGATTTCATTCGGAAATTCAATCGTACCTTCATCCTTTCATGGTACCTTCAAGGTACTTTCATGGCTTTCTTATGCCAGTTGCCGGATCTACCATCTACTGATTTCATTCGGAAATTCAATCGTACCTTCATCCTTTCATGGTACCTTCAAGGTACTTTCATGGGTTCCTTATACCAGCTTACGTATTGCACAACGAGCGATGGAAAGGGCTATGTTAGGAATTATCCTAAGAGATAGGATCAGAAACACGGAAATAAGAAAAAGAACAAAAGTGATAGATATAATAAGAAGAATAGCAAGCCTGAAGTGGAGGTGAGTGGGGCATGTCGCAAGAAAATCATATGAAGAGTGGCCGATTCGCATTTCCCAGTGGCGCCCAAGATTAGCAAAAAGTAGCGTAGGCAGGCCGCAACAGTGATGGCTTGATGACGTGAAACAGCAGACTGGTGGCTCATGGCATCAAATTGCTAAAGATAAGGGGGCTTAGAAGAAGTTAGAGGAGGCCTATGGCCAGCAGTGGGCGAAAGACGGCTGAGAAGAAGACTCATTCGACACAGAATTAAATGCTCTTTAATTTATTATATCGTAACTTTTTTGCTAGGATGCACCAGTTAGGAATTATAGGCGAAAACGCAAAAGAAGGTCTAAAATTTGAAGGTTTTTTGGAGGCCAAAAGTTCTCCCGAGGTTGCCTGTGTTAGCATTTTTGTTTTTTTACATGTAGTACAAGTTTAAAAAAATTAAATCTTCTACACCACCGTTTGCAACGTACACCCCACCCCTGTTATGATGCTATAATGACTGGTCTCTAAAGATTCATGGCCGGTTTCAGCAACCTTAACTTAAATTTAATCTCACAAGGGGACCTTATCAACTCCCCCTCACCGATTTGCACAATTTTTAACACACCTTTAGGCCATATTTAGTTATACATAAATTTAAAATCTTAGCTTGCACAATTTAGGCAACTCGGAGAAAATCAATTTTGAAAATCCAATAAATTACCATACTAATTATTCGAATACATCTCCCTTTAAGTACATGTGTTTAATGATCACGTGTTCGCTCAGAGCGGGAAATTTTTCAAATTAACATGCAAAATACAGAGCGTAAACGTAAAGAATAATTCAAAAACGAGAGATATCTTAGCTATGAGATTCATATAGCACCAATAAGGAATATAATTGGTAAGTTTCAATGCAGTAGATAAACTCAAATTTAAATTATTTCGATTTCAATCTTTGAACTGTTTAACCTCACTTTTTGTTACATATACAGATTCTCCTAAAATCCACTCTGAAAAGAACATTGCAAGTTTTTTTAATTTCTCAACGATTTAGAAATTAGATAATTAACTTCTCATATCAGAATTCACTGCAAAATTTGGACATATTATTTAGTATCTGAAAATTAAATTTCACACGGGTGAAAAACCTTTATAGCCAGTTTCATAAAACTTTTGATCAGCGATCAGCCGGTGATCGTCTGTTAAGTGCACATTTGAGTTTCATAAATGTTTGTCAACACTTGATCAGCTGTCAAATCTTGATTACCCAAATTTCTAGGATCACATTCAGTATTGGTATTCATTATTGGATTTTCAAAATTGATTTTCTCCGAGTTGCCTAAATTGTGCAAGCTAAGATTTTAAATTTATGTATAACTAAATATGGCCTAAAGATGTGTTAAAAATTGTACAAATCGGTGAGGGGGAGTTGATAAGGTCCCCTTGTCAGATTAAATTAACCCAGGTTAAATATGAACCAATGGAGAACGACTAAAAGTCATAAAACCGATTTCTATTGGTTCATATTTAACCTGGGTTAATTTAATCTGAGATTAAATTTAAGTTAAGGTTGCTGAAACCGGCCATCAATATTATAACTTTTCGTATTTTACATGCATTTTGCAGCGCTATGTTGTAAACTCGCGGCAAATTCAGCATTTTCTATGATTTTACTTTTCCATTTATGAAATAAGAACAGTATTGTAATTTAGGTTGAATAAAGTTTTGAATTAACATTTTCCCCATGGTTTATACCACCGATTTCCAAACGTAAAGTTTGGAACCACTGTGGTGATTTTTGAGGGGGACAAAACAGCAAACATTTTGTTTAATATTTTTGAAAATTCTTGGTAAATAATATTATATTAGTATTAAATTTGTGAACACTGCAAGAATGATAAAAAAATTCTAAACGAAAGGGGGTCATTTTTGAGGGAGTTAAATTGCAAAATTTTGTCTAAAATTTTTGAAACTATGTAAATTTATTAATGTTAAATCTGAGAATACCGCAAAAATAGTGAAACATTTCTAATCGCAAGAGGTGAATTAGAGGGTGGGGGGCGGTTAAAATAAAAATGTTGCTTACAATTTTTTTTAACTTTGTAAATATAGAAATATATTGTTAAATTTGCGAATACTACAAAAATAGTTAAAAAATTGTAAGGGGAGTTCGGGTAGTTTTTGAGAGATTTTTGAAAAAATAGAAAAATCCAACACCCTTATTTTCAAAATAAAAATTTCCCAACAAAATCAAATGAACATCTTGGATTTTCGCAATTTCATTAGATAACTAGCTGTATTTTTTTTTCGATTTTTTCCTTTTAAAATTCTTAATCGCACCTACGGCGATTATCGTGCGGCCTTGAACTTCTAATAAAAATTTTATTCTTACAAAATTAACTTATTAATTTTATAAATTTTTCAATTAACCAATTTCCAAAATCATTCTTCCGTTCCAACAACTAAAAAATGTAACACCCAAAATCTTTCTTTCGGCAATTTTTTTTTACAGAATTTAACAAAAATCTTTTATTTCCATAAATTGTGACCACTCCTCACTGGCGCCGGCGCCGTCTTCTAAGGCCTCAAAATTTTTACAACAAATAGTCAAAAATTTTAAACAGTGTAACACCTCCCTAGTTTTCAAAAAATAATATGACAATATATTACTGTTAAACTTGTGAATACTGCAAAAATAGTCAAAAAATTCTAAGCGGAAAAGAGGTAGCTTTTAAAAATGTTTCAAATTTATTGTAACATTTTGTCTAAAACTTTTGAAACTGTACATTTATTAATGTTAAATCTGTGAATACCGCAAAAATAGTTAAAAATTCTAATAGCACGTTCAGCTTATTTCCTAATGTTTTAGTGATGCGCGTTCTGGATTAACGAGCTTCATACTCCAAACCAATTTCATTTTAACGTAAAATTTCATTTCAGTAGTGTTTTTTGATAGTTAGTTTTGGCTTTTGGACTTCTTATGTGCAAGAAGCTGTCCAAGCCAAATTTTCAACAACAGAATCTGATAATATTTAAAAAAAAAAATCTTGAAAATTATTTTTGGATAACATTTAAGATATAATTAATTAAAAACCTTAATTATAACTGTACGGCGCCATTTCATGGCTATTATTAATCGTCAGTTACGTTTAACACATTGCATGCCACGATATTATATTCATTTATGGCATTTTATGCTATCATTCATATGTGTATGACGTGCCACGCAATGTGTTAATTAGGAAATAAATCAAGTTAATTTAAATTTTTTTTATTAGGTATGGTTGACTGTAGAACACATTTATTATGGAATAAACTGGTATCTCCTCATGAAGCAAATCAGTTAACTTTTAAGGAATTTATAGAACTAAAGAATCTTGCAAAGCTACAAAATTTGTGTGACATTCATCCAAATTTAAGCTCACTGCTCATTAATCAGCCAATTGCTTGGTATCAAGGTCTATCAAAACTACTTCTAGTAAAATATAATGGGCAAAATCGTACTTTTGTATCGCCTGATGGTAACATCCAACATTCTGTAATTTTACATCCTAGGTATGACGGTGCTTTTATGTTACTTTCAATGGATGTGCACACATCACGTGGTGTAAGTATACCTATTTCATTTCGAATTTCATTTTATTACAAAAAAAATCAATTTTAGAATTTGTACGCCGTGTATCGGGCTTCACATAAACATCAAGATTCTGATATTTGTATGACAGATCGTAAGGCTCTTTTAGATGGTTTTATAAATTGTATTTGTTTTTATATTTGGACAGGATTGATTTAAATAATAAGAAAGTGTTTCCAAATGTTTTTTAAGTTTCAACATTTTTAAGAGAGTACTTTTATTGTTTGTTTTGTTTGATATATTTTTTAAAAAGTTGCTTATTTATATAATAATTTTATTATTGCAATTATTTTTAATTAAGTGATAGAAATAATTGCATATTATAGAAATGCAGTAAAGTGTTGTGATAATAAAACAATATTCAATTTTTAAAGAATTTTGTAAACTTACTTTTTTAAATCATCCGCTGGAAAATGGTTTTTATATTTTATTGTCAGTTTTATTGATTTTATATTTTCATTTTATTGACATTTCAAACTCAATCTAATGTAAATATACTAATTTACAAATTTTATATACCTGCTATAATATATTTATTTAAATTCACTGTTGAAAATTTAACATTTTACTATATTTTAATGTATGTTCAATTTTTCAAGTTAGTTTTAGTTTTACATATTAGAGATGAAATAATGGATTTTTTTAAATATTCATTTAATTAAGTGTGAAATAAAAATACCTGAAATATATTTAAAATTTATTATGGAACCATATTTTTGTACTGGAAGAAAACATTATATTTTGGATTTAATAAAAATGTGTTCATTGTACCTATATATTCTAATTTTCATTTAAGAGCCATTTTACTGATATGCCAAGTATACTTTCAGAATGCTACAAAAATTAATACATCAGTGATGATTTACTTTTTAGAATATCGCGTAAAATGAAATCTAAGATTCGGGGATTCCCCAATTTTTAATTTACGCAATATTTTATAATGAGTAAATCACATTATTTTTAGTTTTTGTATAAATAGATGTTTAAGATTGGCGGACAATAGCGACCATATTAATTTTTGTTCAATTCTGGAAGTAAATAACAAAAGGTTAAATCTGAGTTACTCAGTAAGCAGTAGGCATTGCTCTTAAATTACGACACTATGTAGTTTTTTGATAAATGTACAATTGTTAAATAGATTAAGTAGTTTTATATTTTTGTCAGTAGATCCAACTGTGATAATATCATTAAAGTACAATGTGTTACCATAGTGCCTGAATATTTTATTAACTAATAAGTATAATATTGGTTATATCGTGAATATTGATTTATATATATCTATTTATAGGGTATCCAAAGGGTTTGAAATATATAAACCTGATTAAGTACTCCAGTAAATTGTGCCATGATTTGTAATATTGCATTTATCTATTTTATTTGTTATTCGTCTTATTTTAATAAATTGAAATTATACCTCTTAAAAAGTATTTTTTATACAGGATATCTTGGGTGAATATGTGGAATCTCATGTATATTCGAAATTATGGTAGTTGACTGTATTTACACCCTGTATTGTGTATTTATTTGCTATTTAGCAAGTGTAAAACAGGTGCATGTCGCTGGCCCCCCTCCAAATCAAATTTTGTTGTCAAATTGGTATCAATCGTTGGAGCCTAAATGAGCTTCCGTTTTTTTCGCTTGTGTCTCAATCGTTGCATGAAGATATTCACGAAAACTTTGGGGGGGGGGGGGACGTAACGTTAAGACACGTTGCCCCCCCAAATCAAATTTTGGGGTGAATTTGGTGTTAATATTGTTAGAGCCTAAATGAGCTTCCATTTTTTTCGTTTGAGTCTCAACCGTCGCGCGTCGTGAAGATATCGGCGCTGTTTTGTAGTAAGAGCGAATCAACCAAATGACAAACTTTACAGGAGAAGCGTTTATGACTTCATATTATTGTGTGAATTATACATATCTTAACCTTGGATTCCTATGATTTTCTCCTGAATATTAGGTGAATTAAATGCTAAATTTCGTTATTTATATTTAGATAATATTCAGGGGCGGATGGGCTATCATAAAGTTACCGGGAAATTTATAGTCGGCGGCCCAAAAATGCAATCGCCGCAGGCGAAAATTTTTTGAATGGGGGGGGCCCCTTCCCGTTGCAAAAAAAATTTAATACTAGTAACAAAAATTATATTTTTATTAATTACAAACCATGGTGAATATAAAAAAAATTAAAATAAAAGTGCATCTTTCATTAATTTGCTGTTTTTATTGTTAATGTCATTCATGAAGTTTTTTTCTATATCCATCAACTTGAATCTAATCTATTATCTGAAAACGATCTCTCGCAAGCTACTTGCGAAATGGCAATGAATGTAAAAGTTGGTATACCAAAGTAGGCCCATATAGCCAGATAGAAAATGAAGGTAGGGTAAACGGTTGGTATGGCCGGGCAAATTATGGGCGCGTGGGAGTGGCGGAAATTTTTTCAAGCGCCGCAGGCGAAAATTTTTGAAATTTGAAGGTCAACGTGGTTTAAGAAAAATTAGAAAATTTATCAGTTTGGCAGATAGCTAAAGATAGTGTAACATTAAAAAATTGATTTAGGAGGAGTCCTAACATAACTCACCAATAGAGAAAGTTTATTAACGCTAATAAACGTTTTGATTGGTTTTGACGTTATAGGTAACTTCTCCTAAGTCAGATCTGTTTTTGCCTAACTATCCTGTCTTTAATTACGATATAACTATTTATTAGGATATCCATGGGAAAACACAAACAAATAATGATTGATAAATTCTAAAGTTGATATTATATTTCATTATGTTTAGTTAGAAATGGACCAATGGCCGTTAACGCGGCCGACAGCCGTGACAATTGTTTTCCATTGAAGATCATACTATTAACAGAAATTATTAAAACGAAGACGGTCTACGGACCGACGCGCCGGCCCACGGTCCTATGGATCGACGGCCCACCGGGAAATTTCCCGGTATCCCGGCGGCCCCATCCGCCCCTGATAATATTATGAAATATGATAAAACGAAGGGCTTGTTGCTATATACGCGAAGAATATTTGTAACGAAAATTAAATGTCTTACGACACGTCAAAACCGGGGATCGATCCTTCTCACCTTAAGCCAGTGGCCGACTAACTAAACACAGTGGAGACGGCGCACACTGGGCTGAAAAATGATGTAAAAATTTATTTTCCAATTAATGTTTATATAAAAAATTGTTTTAGTTGGTAATATTAAAAAAATCGCACATTACAATCGCAAAATTCGTTATGTTCTGGTGGATTGTTTTGCGTTTAAATGCTTATGAATATTAAATATGATTATATTAAACAGATGATACTCATAGCAATGCGTTTATTTTAAAATTTATAGGTAAAATAACGATTTTAGGGTTTATCTTAACTTGAACTTTTCGAGCGTTCTATAAAATTGTGAACTTTAAAATTTAGACCTGCGTTACTGTTACCTAAACATCTATATCGTGTATCAATTTCTCGCTGGAATGTTTGCCTATAAGGAAGATATTGTCATTTCAAGTTTTAATCTCTTAATTTTATGTACCAAATCCGCTCATTTTCATCATAAAAATATGAAAAAAATGAAAATATAAATGTATATCAAATATATTTGTAACACGTAAAAGGAATTAGATTAGTAAATTATTAAAATATATCAATTAATTTACTATCACGTATTAAAAACTAACCAATTATAGTTAGAAAATACTATAATAATTTATTATTGTTGCATTGATTATACATAGCGTAAAAGAGTTACCTATCAGCGAAAATTTAAAATTAGTTTTGTTACCAGAACCCACCTAAACAAATTTATATTTGATTTAAACTAATTTAAATTAATTTTTATTAATATATGAAAATAAATTATTAGTAGCTACATAATTATTAATTTGTATCGCTTTCAGTAGCGTCTGTTAATTCAATTTCTGGAGTTAATTCCAGTAATTCCAAAGTTTCGGGTAAAAGATTTTTTGTTTGTCTTTTCTGAAATGGCCGAATACTTGATATAAAAGGATCTGAAGATATTAGCATATTATGTAAAATATCTTCGTTGGATGCTTCCCTGCAAAACTTTCTAGATCGGGTTTCTCTACTCTTTCGAGTACTCTTTCGAGTACACGACAGGTTTAAATTTATCATCAAGAATTTTTCTTATTTTTATAACAAATTCAGGATTTTCTTGTAAATGTTCTAAAATCCTTGCAACATCGTTAAGTCCATTGTTGTACATACTCCTGATTGTAGAACACATGAGCTCCTGCGTATCCTTATATTGAATAAATTCGGTCTTTTCTACCATATCTTTAATTTTCAGTCTTATACAATGAGGCCAATTAAACTCAGAATGCAACCATGAATTATTGTTCTCCAAAAAAATTTTTTCAGTACGGTTGGACTGTTTCCACTTCCTACGCAGCTTCAAACAAAGCATTCTAATACTATTTTTTAAAGTATTCAGTTCTGATTCACAAAAATTGATATCAAGTCTGGAAGTAACCATTTCAAAAAGTTTCTTGTAATCATCAAGATGTGTGTCAGGGGAGCTTTTAAGTAATAAATAAAGATCATAATTTGTTCTTAAATTATAATTCATCTTGATTTGATTTGCTTTTTTTCTAATTCTCTATTCTATTTCCTTTTTTATTTATATTTTCTCGATTTTCAAAACCTTTATAGGCATATTATCTCATCGTATATACGGATCAATGGATTCTGAAGCATGAAAGCTTTCATATTTTAGCGAAAATGAGCGGATTTGGTACATAAAATTAAGAGATTAAAACTTGAAATGACAATATCTTCCTTATAGGCAAACATTCCAGCGAGAAATTGATACACGATATAGATGTTTAGGTAACAGTAACGCAGGTCTAAATTTTAAAGTTCACAATTTTATAGAACGCTCGAAAAGTTCAAGTTAAGATAAACCCTAAAATCGTTATTTTACCTATAAATTTTAAAATAAACGCATTGCTATGAGTATCATCTGTTTAATATAATCATATTTAATATTCATAAGCATTTAAACGCAAAACAATCCACCAGAACATAACGAATTTTGCGATTGTAATGTGCGATTTTTTTAATATTACCAACTAAAAGAATTTTTTATATAAACATTAATTGGAAAATAAATTTTTACATCATTTTTCAGCCCAGTGTGCGGCGTGGTTCAAATCCAAGGGCACTGAAACAAGGAGAGGAATGAGAAACAACATCAAAAATTAGTCCAAGATCACCTATATCCGAAAATATTCAGTGAAAGCTCGATTGGTGTGCTACTCAATCCCAGGGGGAGGTGATCTTAAGTTGGTACTACCAACGACCAATCAGAATACGTTGTGTGTCCTAAAAAAATGAC
Source organism: Rhagonycha lutea (assembly GCA_958510855.1). Classification (NCBI taxonomy): domain Eukaryota; kingdom Metazoa; phylum Arthropoda; class Insecta; order Coleoptera; family Cantharidae; genus Rhagonycha; species Rhagonycha lutea. The sequence continues at coordinate 19,547,241 of OY294042.1, forward strand.
ACGCTGAAGGCGGAGCGTGCTGGTCTTTTATATGTTTGATAATTGAACATACAGATGAATATGAAGTATATAAGGTTATCATGAATTGTAAAGCAAAGAATTCTGAAGATATCTATGGGGTAACAACAAAAAGTTTAAAATCTGTAGCTTCCAGTATAGCATTTGCTTTAGCAATCACGGTCACGGTGGCAAAGCCGGTCGTTAGCATAGCGATTAAACGCATAGACTGCTAACACAGAGAACCCAGTTCGACTCCGGGCGAAGTAAGAATCATTGCGGCCGTCTCCCCTCGACAGGCAATGGCAAACCACCGGGGTAAGTAATTAAAGCAAGTAATCTGCCATGAAAAGCCTTTGTTAAAAGGCTCACCACACCCTGCAGAAGGGTTATGGACTGAGGAGGAGACGAGGGTCATTTTCCTAATGAACTGAAGAAGGCAAAAATTGTGCCCATTTTCAAAAATCACTCGGAAAAATCTTCAAACAAATATATTGGACCTCTGCAAGACGTTTGCACTGTCTGACACAGTAAAATAGATGGAAAACGAACTAAGGAAGGTTATAGACATATCAAAGACCCAAGGAATGACAATTATCGTCGTCAGTTGAACGTAAGACGGTTAAGGTTTCAGTCATTCCGGGAGGCTCTAAAAACGTACGTTGAAAGCCCAGAGCGTCAAATTGAATTGGTCACCGCTACAAACTGCTAAAGCATGCAAGATAAAGAAAAGGAAAGGTGCGGAGAAGCTGTTTTGCCGAAAATGAAAAGAAAGCAAAATTTGAAGCTGAAGAATATGCATTGGAGACTTCCATACTCTTAAACAACATTGAAGAAGCACGGATTGGTATATTAGTGATTAGAAGGCCTGATTATAAAGCATAATAGAGGAAAGTAAACAGGCTTCAGTTGGAAATTTCTTATCCAGAAAATTTAATATTCGATTTAAATTTTTTTCCGCGCGCCCGCTACGCGCCGTTTCGCTCTGCACGCTCCAGAGCCATTTTGACAACACTATACCCATTAAAAACATCTCCCCTAGGGCCTTTCCAACTCGGAAAATTGTGCTACTGGGAAGGGGGTGAATCTATCTTTTTTTTGGTGTAAATTTAAGCCAAAAATACACTTAAAATGTGAAATTAGCTCGATGTTAACTGTACGACGGTGTAGGTACAAATGGAAGCGGTCCGCACTCTCCGAGCGTAAGACCAACTCAATTAACATGGACGACGCGACGATGGAATGTCCGAAAAGTTCAAAAATTGGTAACTTTAGTAACAAACTAATCGATATACGACATTCATCTGTATCCAGATCGCTTTATTTTTATGTTTTGTATCTAAATCCGTTGAGTTTTCTTTAATACATTTAATATCCTCGAGTCCCGGTTACTTACCTGCTACTTAATTATTTATATACTATAATAAGTAATACATTAATTAATGTAATCGAAGACAAACGAAGCTGGTATTTCAATGAAAACATACAAGCCGGTGAGCAGGTTTCGGCGACCAGCGTGTACTCTGTACACACATACATACTAATAACAACAAAAGAAAGTAAAACGGGAGCAGTGGCGTAAATAAGGGGGGTGATCAGGGTGATGAATCACCCCCCAAAGGCTAATAATAATCAATGTAATAATCCAAAAATATACATTTAAAAGTAAAAATTTCCAAAATCTTAGACCCGGTGATATCTCCTACCAGATTCCTTCCTTCCTTCTCAGTCCATAACCCTTCTGCAGGGTGTAGTGAGCCTTTTAACAAAGGCTTTTCATGGCATATTACACCCCGGTGGTTTGCCATTGCCTGCCGAGGGGAGACGGCCACAATATGATTCTAACTTCGTCCGGAGTCGAACCGGGTTCTCTGTGTTAGCAGTCTATGCGTTTAATCGCTATGCTAACGACCGTCTCAAGATTCATCAGATTCATCACCCCCCAAATTCAAATCCTATTTACGCTACTGAACGGGAGGATTTTAGCGTGTGGGTGAGGGTTCCATCAAAATTTCTTCATGCTTCATATAATCAAAAAAATATTTACAATATGGGGCTTCTCAGAAACCAAAATGACAAAATACCTTTTTTCTTTATTTTTAATATCGACTACCTTTCTTAACTTTTTACATCAAATATTTAGTGATTTTTGAATATAGGAAAAATTATTTATGCAAATATTGACATTTGTGTTGCAAATTTATTTATAAAATTATTTATCAAAATGTTCTTAATAATACGTGAGCTAATTATAATTTTTGCTAACTATTATCAAAGTATTATTGCTCTTATCCCGATATATCATTTTAATAAAAAATTGTAATACGTAAGTAGTATCCACAGTTTTCTTTACTTCGTTATTATTTCTAGCAAGTGCACCGGCATCCTCGACTTTTTGAACTTTCAAAATACATGTATTCCTGTAAGTAAAAAAATTATTAATTAAATTCTTAAATATCTCGCTACTCCTTAGCAGAAGCTGCACGGCCCTATGAAACAGGGGATCACAGTTTGAAAAGAATAATTATAATATACATCACTAGCATAATTATTCTAAAAAGAATCTTCTATGAAAAATTGTGTATATTAACCAATAAAAATCCAGCTCCCAATAATAATGCTTTGTGCTTAGTATCCAGCGATCGTCCTGGAAATTGTATGGATAAATTGTAAGCTACCAATATCTGGTCCCACTGATGATTTATACTTCCAACTTGCGTTGTACCATCTGGTGTATAAACCTAAAATATAAAATTGTATATGAATATTTGAATTCTGGAAAGAATTATCAAGATTACTTTAAAATGAGCATCTTTTCCGAATGAAACACAGGCGCAAGTAGACGGTCCTTCGATACGATATAATAAATCGCGTTGTTTACTGTAAATTAGAAACACTGGTATCGATGGACTAAATTGCTGCTCTATTGTTCCAACAAGATCTGTAGGTTTCGAAAGTACTTCCATGGACTAAAAAGATTATAGTAAAATTTTATTCATTTAGCTATGGCTACTAAAGGTTCAAAAGAAACCTGACCGAATAATAAATTAGTACCTGTAAGTAACACCAAAATGAACAAGTTCCACAAGCTAGCCTTCGTCGAATTTCTAAAGCTTCTTGTTGTGTTTGATCATATATTTTCATGCTAAAAGCTCTTGCCGAGCCAAAGCAAGTTCTCTGAAATGTTGTTGAAGATTCGCTTGCGTAATATAAAGTTTCTCCATTTGGTACTTTTATAATATACCTGTTTTCTGATTCCATATTGGATAATACTGTAAATTAGAATTATTAATAAAAAAATTAAAATTTAGCATTACAAATCTTACAATCGTTTAGTTCTACCGTTTGTTGAATATGAAGTTGTTCGGCTCCACCCAAAAAATCAAGACCATGCATAGGTATAAACTGAGAAACATTTTTAGTTTGCCAATCCACTGTCGATACAGGTATGGGTCTTCTTGTTCCAGTATTTTCGCCATCTAAATTTAAAATTGATGTTTAATCTTAAGTAATCTACAATAGCGCGGTCTAAATAGTGCAACTTAATAGTAAACATATCATAATTTTTTAGACAGACTAAAACTCTGTATTAAACACTTTTAGAACTAAAAATATCAAGTTCCTATTTAGTCACCTGACGATGTTACTGTGTTAACTAAATCGATTGTGAATAATTCTTTCAGTATATTTACATTTGTGTCAACTTTATATTTTTAGTTCTAAAAGTGTTTCATACAGTTTTAGTCTATCTAAAACACTATGATATGTTTAATCTTAAAAATTGGCATTTTTTAATATTGAACATGGAAATTTAATTTTTTCTACATTCAGAATAATTTAAAACGTAAAAGATGAATGTGAGGAAGAATAATATAATTTATTGTTGACGATGTTTTAATAAGCTTACCTCCAAGTTGTGGTTGAAACGTTATTGCTGGATTGGAATTTTCACTGAATACTGGTAAATCCAAATCTAAAAAATAAATTTATGAATAAAATTTTAAAAATAGTCAAGAACAAAGAAACTGATAAATAATACCTGATATTTCGTTTATCATAATATAAATTCAATAGAGATAATAAGTTGTCTGATACTTGTACACAATTGCATTTTTTTTAATAACATTTGAATCTCGATTTGAATAGACAGATAGACACTAAATTTTTTGTGCGACAAATTTTGAAGTGATTTTTGTACGGCAGCAAATCATTGAGAGGATAAATAATTTGTTGGGAAAAATAATGTAAATAAAATATATCGTAGGACATTTTGCCGAGTTATCTCTTCTTTCCTAGCTAAATGGTTCAAAACGTTCGAGAAGTATTATTCCAATAAGAGAAAAAAGTTTATAATATATCTGTAACTTGCGTTTTGTCATGGAAAAGGCAAGAAACTAACAAAATAATCAAACGATAAATTAAATTTTTTTTATTGTTTGAGTTAAATTACATCAAATGTTTGAACGCAGGGAAACATTATTATTCATTAAGTAATTGTGTGATTGAACAAAACGAGAGATCCCTCCCCTTTCCAGTAGCACACTTTGCCAAGTTATACGGCCATAGGGGATAGTTTTAATTGGTATAGTGTTGTCAAAACGGCTCTGGAGCGTCGGGAGCAGAGAAGCGCGAAGCGAAGGCGCAGAAGGATCAGTTTCGACAAGACAACCACCTTCCACCTCGGATCCAACGCTGTTAAATCAATTTAAACCCTTTAAACTTGTTAAGCTGCGTGTTTGGATGGTCCATTGTTCATTTGTCTTAATAATGAATAATTTTTTATTATATTTAAATATAATAAGGGGGGGTGCAATTATATCTAATTGCTCGCGTTCAAACGTCCCTGCGTTCAAACGTTCCGAGTTCAACCTGCCGCGTTCCAATGTCCTAGACCGTCTCAGGAACAGGAATGACTTTTTTTACGCTCACATTCACAATAATATGAATCACAAATATTTTCATCATTGCATTTTACATAAAAAGTAATATAAAAATAAATAAAATGTACAGAATTAATTCTGATGTCTTATACATTTATTCCGCGACCCCCTGGAAAGCTTTGACGACTCCCCAGAGTTGTGCGTCCCACACTTTGAGAAGCGCTGGCTTAGATATACCTTATATGGGTAAATATTTCCACTTATAAATGGAGGGTTCAGAAGCCAATCAGTGTAAGTCAAATTTTTATTAAACATGACTTACCTATTGATACCTATCAAAAACTTTTGTGATTTTAATTCAATTTCAATTAAAGTTACTGTGTTTAAGTATTTGTTTCCAATAAAAAGTTTGTATATTAAACCGATACTATAAGAAGTAGTTTTTTTCATGTGCTACAATTTGAAAATATCCAACTATCTCATTTAACTTTAGTTAATGACTTACACTGATTGGCTTCAGAACCCTCCAAATATTAGCTTTTAGTATACTTTGCTTTTAAATCTCAGGAATTTGCAAAGTTTACAAAATGCTTCACATCAAAGATATTCATTCACATAAAAGAGTAACTTACGAATCTGTACAAATTGTTAAGGGTTTGTTGTCATATTATGACAGAAAATATAACAGAATAGAAAAGAAAAAGGTTAATTAATGTTAACACCGTAATATACTAAAATTAAAAAAAAAATACTAGAATGGCCTTTTGAATGGACGTTGCTAGTCCACCCCTGAGTGCATAATATTAAGTCCCTCTCCTAATTTGAAACGAAATTAAATAATGCATTATGAGAAAGCCTTTCAGCTTCATAAAGGTAATTTGGAAAAAAATAATGACAATCAAGATAATTAAATTAAATGGATACTTTTTTAATTAATTGTTATTTTTCTTTATAGATTTACAGAATTTTGATCTTGGATAACAATTATTATTAATAATATCACTTACCCGTTGTATGCTGCTCTAGATTATCCACATTCAATTCGTTACTTGATTTTGGAACATTAAACATTTTTGCAGCAAATTATTAATACTGTATCAAAATATCAGTTGGAATACTAACAATGAATTTTTATTCAACTATTGAAATAAATAGATAAAGTAATCTAATCACTATCTTTATTATCGCATACTTCAAAAATAATATGTCGTATTAAAGTACTGCTTTTATACAAAAACATAACAATATGAGTTCAATGAACAATTTTAATAAAAATTTCAGAACATTAGCATAAAATAAACAAACGATGAAGATGAAGAAGAAGAAGAGACTAATCAAATTAAAATCTCCAATTTCCGATTCAAACCCAATAACATAGCAATAAATCAAACAATATACAGTGGAACTTTCCTAACTCGAATCCCAAGGGCAGGAAGAAAATTCTGGAAGAAAGTTATGGAAAATTAAAAGTTTAGAAGATACAATAAAATACAAGTAAAAATTATCGGATGTGTGTGAGAAAAGTGGCATGCTTTTACCATACACTAAACTTATGGTTTATAACAACACCTACATAATATATATTAGGTTTGTTCCAACCAGCCTAGAAACCGTGTACAATGCACGGTCACGCTCGTGCGCAATAGATTAAAGGTATGCTTTTTATCAATTGCGCATTATTTTCACCTATTGTGCATGAGCTGACCGTACATGTACGGTTTCGTGGCTGATCGCAACAAACCTACTAATGTCATTTGCTTTTTATGATCATAAATTAGAATAATTAGACTGGCATTCCCGAAATTTGAATTTCGTTTATTTTGAAAAAGTTAAGAGGATAAAATTTATTTATAATGAAGAATGTTTCGTAAGTTTAAAAGTTTTAGTTTTGGATAAGTTGGGGAACGTGCTAGTGTTACTAAAGTTTTGGATATTTTTTGAGTTTATGGTGGCCAGATTGGAACGACAAGAACTCTCTCTACTCATGAAGACACCAAAGCAGGCAGCCGTGAAAGTTTGTGCCCCAAGTGATTTTTTTTAGTTCAAATTTGGGCAAGTAAATGCAATTTTGGAACAACTGTTCATTGCAGGAGTGACTCTTCATTGCTGAAAAACTGGAAATGTGTCTTCAATTCAGAAGTCTTTCAATTTCAATTCAATTGAATGTCTAAAAATACCGAAAAATACAGTAATCCTCAAATTTCGAGACCATCCTACCGTCATTCGATGGAATTACATTCAAACATTTTTATTTGTTTTACCCCAAATTTACGTTTTTTTAATAAGTACCGATCGTAGACCATGTAGCAAAAACTACGCAACCCCTAATGAGAGGGTCGACCCAAACAGAGACCAGAGTCCGTCGCAATCCGGAGATGACCTCTCCAGTTTGTTTGCCACGATATTAATAGACCAGCTTCTTATTAAATGCGAAGATCAGGCCGTGGATTCTGGAAAAAAGACCGGTAGCTTGCAAAACTCAAAAAAACACAAATAGTAAACAAATGCTTTAATTGATACACATAATTTGAGAGTGGCTATCACAGTTCCAATAATTGCAATGTATATGGCTGTGCAAGACATAGGCACAGTAGCTATTGATATTAACAATAAAAAAGTGCACTCCATACTAAATATAAATAATTACCCAATAAAAGTCAGTAATCTTTAACGGTTACTCAAAATTGAATACAAAAGCCCAGAAACACGTCGGTTCATGCGAATTGGATAAGTTAAAATTGCTTACCTCGAGCTCGGATAAACTTACAATATAATGGTGACAGGTGTTTGCATCAACTCGTTGTAGAACGTGCGGCTTAAAAGATGAAAATCTGTAACTTGTTAATTTACACAGGAAAACACTTTATCGAACATTCGCGACACAAAACACTGCTGCGGATTCGTAGCTAGAACTGGACCAGTGAGAGATGGTGTTGAAGATGTTATAGTCTGGATCATCTAGATAATGAAAGAAGTCGCAAAGCGATCCATTTTCCCACGAGAAACGAAGTACCTAGGTTGCACGGAAATGCACGGGCCGTACTTAGAAAAATTAAAATAAAATGAGAAAATAATACCACGCAACGAAGTACAAAAATTCGTTACAACCACAGTATCTTGCATACTAATTCAATACACTGGCACTGTAACGAATTTTTTTCACTTCGTTACGTGGCACTACTTTCTCATTTCATTTTAATATTTCTAAGTACGGCCTATGAGTTTTATTTAAATGCAATCGTTGAATTTAATACATTTTGCTAGTAGATGGTTGATAACGTGAACCTTGGGCGTATTAATATAATACCTTGAGTCTCGCCAGCTCGACGATACTGAGCGTACATAATTGCAGAGGGTCTTTGGTAATTTCCGATATTTTGTTTGGAGAAATAGTTTTTTTGTTCCAATGTCACCATTTTTGTCGTGCCAGTCGTTTGAAATGAGTAAGTCAGCTGTCATGTGGTGTTTTTAGCTCCTGTTTGTAAACATCTGGAAATACGAGAGGCTCTTTTGGGTGCCGATCTATTACGCAGTTTTTGGTGCGCAACTTGTGGAACCATTTTGGATTTCCTCCAGTTGGCAACGTCCTATTGTTGTTGTTTTGGATGATCACCTGAGTAATTCCTTCGTCATCTGGATGGTCCATCGTTGCACAAAAGCTAAATTTTGCCATGCTGTTAAAATTGTCACTTTTATCTCGTTTATGGTTGAGTACTGCTGGTTATTTTTATAAATTTTCCGAACTAGTAGTCCCCAAAGATTCTCAATAAGGCTTAAGGCCGTCTTCTGGTTTAAAAGCATAAATTATGGGCGATTTGTCGAGCTCAATAAAAGCAAAACAAACAATATTTTTACCATTCAGTTTTTTACAGCATATTTGTTGATATTTCGAGAATATACAGAAAAATTTTTAACAAAAAAAAATAAAAATTAAACAAGCTATAAGCTGGTAAAGTTGGGGGTAAAAAAATTGAGGGTGTGCTGGTTGACACGATTGCAACCCTTCTGGTAATCGAAAACAAGATTTAAAAAAAGATTCTTAATTAGTAAGAATGTCGTTATAGCCCCTACTAAAGAGAAACCGGAAAAAAAATATTTCGCAAAATGGCGGCTGTCTGAAGAAAAAAATTCATTTTTTGACTATTTTTTTCACAATTCTTAATTTTTTAAAATAGTAAACCAAATAATTTTTATATAAAAGTAGTAGGGGCGATAAACAGCTATATAGTGAAGGTTGATACAAAATTTGAAGCAAATCGGTGAAATGGAACTTGAGATATCATGTCAACCATGTTGAAAAATGTAGTTTTAAGAAAAACACGTTTAAAGTTTTAAGCAAAAGTTTCAACCAGTAAAACAAATAATTTTGATACAAAAGTTGTAGGGGCGATAGACAGTTATATATAGAAGGTTTGTACAAAATTTGAAGTAAATCGGTCAGATGGAACTTGATATATCATGTCATCCATGTTGAAAAATGTAGTTTGGAGAAAAATTCGATTAAAGTTTTGAGCAAAAGTTTCGGCCAGTAAAACAAATAATTTTGATACAAAAGTAGTAGGGGCGATAGACAGTTATATAGTGAAGGTTGGTACAAAATTTGAAGCAAATCGATTAAATAGAACTTGAGATATTATGTCAACCAAGTTGAAAAATGTTAAAATGTCATAAAATACATAATTACTACGACCTTCGGTAAGTTGCTCACTGCAGGTTCAGTTGCTGCGTCACTAAAATAGCTAAAACGTGGTAAACTGTTGGAATTTTAAAATTTTCTCTTGAGAATATATTCTTAAAGGTCTAAACTTTAAGAATATGGAAAAAACCAAAAACTTGATTTTTTTTAATTCCAAACCAGAACACGACCTTAAGTCAGGTCAATATGCTGGCCAGTCGAGAACATCAATATTTTTATCTGCAAACCATTTCTTTATGCTCCTGTTGACATGCACACTTGCATTATTATGCGGAATGATAAAGTATTGCTTGAGATGGCCTGTTAATAATGGCATCAGATGTTGGGATAACACGTCCTGATATTCTTCGCGGTTGATCCGAGTGGATGGAAATGCCAAATTAAGTTTTCCAAATGCACTAAAAGCTTCCCATACCATAAGTGAACCCCCACCGAATTTCTATTTGAAAAATATCTTTCCTCCTCTCTCAAATCTTTCAAATATCCATTGAAACCATCTGGGCCACCTAAATTAAACTATTTTTCGTCATAATAAATAACCTAAGAAAAAAATAACATCTTGTAGAATAAATGATTTTATCAATAAATTTACTTATTTTATCCCAGTTGGTACTCATAATTTTTAAACAAATTTTAAGCGATTTTCTTTGCGACTTGCTTTTAATTGTGGTGTCGTTTTCATTTTTGAACGTTCTATATACATAAGAGATTTTATTTCCCTCCATATAGTGGATTTTGAAACATATAAACCAAGTTCCCGTATGACGGTACAGGACAACTCGGCACCGGACAACTCGGCACCGGGAAAACTCGACACCGGCATAACTCGGCACCGGCGACTCGGCACCTCGGATTTTTAAGACCATTTCCGTCGCAAAGTCACGTATGATAACTTCGGTAGCGTTTGTTCCGGAAGATGATATTAAAAACGCGCTTAAGGTTCTCGAAGATTATCTGCCACCAGAATTAGAACCAATCATGAGTTGGTTTACTAATACTCATGTTGGTAGAATAAGAAATAATGGTGCAAGGGCCCCACCTATGTTTCCCTACGATGTGTGGTCGGTACATCATCGTAATTTGGTTGGGTCTGATAGAACGAATAACTTCGCCAAAGCTTGCCAAAAATAGCTGCAACAGGGATATGGGGTCGCACATCCACATCTATTCAAATTTCTTAGTAATCTAATAAAGATACAAAGGATATTTGATGCCGATTACGAGCGTTTTGTCGCAGGTTATGAAGGACCGCAAAAACGCAAACGCTACAAGGATGCAGATGACCGTAGCCTTTATAAAGTAACAGATTATGAGAAAGTGAATATGTTAGAGTATTTGCGCGGTTTATCCCATAATTATGTAATGGACTAATATGTACAAAAAGATATATAATTTCTTTAATATAATAATTTTTTTTATATTTTAATTTTTTTTAAGTTTTTCAACTGGTGCCGAGTCCGCTCCAGAGCCATTTTTGCAGCACTAAACTCATTAAAAACATTCCCTTAGGGCCATCCAACTCGGCAAATTGTGCTACTGGGAATGGGGTGAATCTCGCTTTTTTTTTTTCGGTACCGGACCATATTATGTCACACATTTAAATATTTTTAAGTAGTAATTAATCTACCTTTTAATGAACTTCTCTTTAAAAAAAAGTCGTTTCCTAACACTAACCTAGCCTCGACCGGGATCTACCTTTTAATAATGATCCTCATAAATTTTTTTATATTTTAATTTTTTTAAAGTTTTTCAACTGGTGCCAAGTTATCCCGGTGCCGAGTTGTCCGGTGCCGAGTTATGCCGGTGCCGAGTTGTCTGGTGCCGAGTCGCCGGTGCCGAGTCGCTGGTGCCGAATTTTCCCGGTGCCGAGTTGTCCGGTGCCGAGTCGCCGGTGCCGAGTTGTCCGTGTCCCCCCGTATGATATCTTTGCAGCTCTTGGTTGAATTTGAGGCTATTTTCGAAATTAGTTGGAAATTTCGAGTGGAAATGACCTTTAGACATCCAGTGGACATTTTTTTACCATAATCACCAGGACTATAGTTACATAATTTTGGATGACACTTAAAGATCTATCTAATCTTCAAGCGATTTCCCTCGTGCTCAATCTGTTAGACCTGAGAACATATACACCACCGTTTTCATTTTCGGTTAATGGTTTACCATTTGCCATGAGGTCTTAAAATAAAGTTTCATTAAAAAATGTTGAAAAAAAAAATTAATGGAAGGAATTAATTCTTTGGATTTTTCGTTTTGACTTTATACTTTCGAAACGATTTAAAAACACAATTCACACTTTAAATGACGTTTATTGTTAAGCAGTTTACAGTAAACTACGTTTGTGGGTTCATTTATTTATATCAATAGACGTCTTATCTTGCAACAACAACCATAGTCGATTCTGAGGATTTGTTCTACAAAAAATTCATTTTTCCTGATTGACTGTATTATTTTGAATGATCTCTGTTTAGGTTAACCCTCTCATTAGGAGTTGCGTCTCAGAGGGTAGTTTTTGTTGCAACACACTACAACAAAAATAGTTTTGGGCATCTCTATAATTTGCCACCCATATTCAGCCATCTCGTTAATCCTTTCATGCGCGTCAATCCTACTTTCAAGTTTCAGTGGACGGATTTTACCTAAAATCCAATCAATTCTTAAGTCTTAATAATTAAAAAAAAATTTTTAATCTAATAGGTTCTTGCCAGCTTCACCTAAGCACAAGACTCTAATCTCTATGTGAACGCCGCTTAAAAGTAGATACTAAATTATGAAATTTAGTTTGGAAATTCTTATTGGTTTTGGATCTAGAGCGCTCACAAAATTTAGTGACAAACAAATACATAATAATAAATAAATTTTGGAGCACCACAATTTAATTAGAAACGATGTTTTTAATATTATCTCGAAAATCGATAAAGCATATCTTATTAGTGCCAATAGACGAAATAGTGCCACAAGTCTTCTAAATATCAAACAAAACCCCTGAAGCTCTTTAGTTTATTACGATTTTAGGATTAATCTATCCTGCATGGTATTGAACAGACAGGTCTATTATAGTCAAGGAAGTTGATTAGCATCCTAGAGAGAAGTTTTTCAAATATATTAGAGAATACATATACGATCAATATTGGAATGAGCGAATTGTTAAAAACAAAGCATTTCTTAGAAGCTAGCAGGCAATACGAAATACAGCCATAAATCTTCCAAAGATCAAACAAGAACCCCTGGAATTCTCTACGTTAGTCTACAGTTGGAATGATTGGATTAATCTATTCTATAACTGCAATAGACAAGTTCATGATAGTTATATTAGTAGTTGGAAAATTACTTAAAAAGTTTTTAGCGAGTGGTAACTTCTACCATCTAATTACTTGAAAATTTCTTTTCAAAGGAGTTGATTAACTTACTAAAGAGAAGTTTTCCAATATCTTTGAAAAAGCAAAATTACATACAACTAAGATCAATATTAGTAATTACATGGTTCGGATTTGTCTGATAGGAATAATCTTGGTTGATATTGAGTTACAAATATTATTGTACAAAAAGAAATAATAAATATGACGGAACAACCAGCGCCAGTGGTGGTACAAAGCATCGGTGGTTATCTGTAATCATAGATGCGGAGGAAAAAAAACAAAACAATATTTCACAAAGGCATAGAAGCAAGCGTTGAAAATATATTACTGTCGTCTCATCGTGGATGGGAGCTTCCATATCAATTTATCGTACGTAGATATTATTGGCACAGATGAACACTGCAAAGTTCATTATGAAGTGCGATATTTGTCAAAAAGTCAATCTAGCTATTCCTGAACTCCGACCAGTGCTAATACCAATTAAAGTTATGAAACAAATTTGATTAGATTTAGCTCTGTATGTACACTTTATAGGTAACGTCTGCATATAATCCCCAAAGTAATTAACTTGTAGAAAGACAAAATAGAAATTAGAAAAAGGTTACATCTGAAAAACATAGCGCAGTTATATGGACGTCCTGGCCTCATTCGCCAGAGGTTGGGTAGGGATATATAATACTAATATGATGTCTAAAATATTTAAATATTTATTTTCTGATGCTAAAATTTAATGAATTCAAATGTAAATAAGCGACCTTATAGGCCGTCTTTAGTAATCTAGTGCGCGATTGGTGTTGTTGTTCGGCTTAGAAAGACTTTTTCCTAAATAATCGTAGATAATATGTTTTTTAATCATTTTTAATTGGCGACGTAATCGTTCAAGAAAACCATTGCTTTGAGGATGATATTCATATTATATTTACTGTGAGCACTAAATAATTTTATTATGGTGTCGAAGATATTATATTATAATTAAAAGTTTAACGGAACTTCAAAATGTGGAATACACTTATCTAGTGTCTAATCGATCGAAAAGTAAATTGAGATATTTGATCAATAAATGTTTAATTATTTGAGCTGCATTCCGAAAACCGAATAATATTTGAGTAAATTATTTGAATATTCTATCTTGTTACAAAAATACGTGACACTAAAAAAAAAAGTATCCTTACCATTATTCTTTAGGTGACGAAGAAGCAATTATGGCCATCCTTTTCTAAATTGCAATATCTGCTATTTTCTGGAGGACTTTTCTTTATGTATGATGCGTCGTTGGTAAAGTGGGTGCGAATGTTACGAGGTAATAAATTTTAGTACAGCAAGGGTAAATAAAACGTATACAATAAAAGTCAATTTCAGCATTAAAATATATTGAAACATTTGCACCAATACATTAACAGTCATTTTTGCTTTAAGTTAAGCAAAACATGCATAGGTACATCTAATATTATACAAATTATATAAGAAAACGTGTTTTGATATGACAACCCTTTTGAAAATGTTATATTAAAAACCTTAAACTCGAAATTATTTCCTAATTATGAAGTTTATTTTTAAATTTTACGTATATTAATTAACATTATTTTTCAAATATTAAAAAATATAATATTAATTTAATAACACCTAATAGGTACATAAAGAAATACACAATGGACTATTAGTAAGGTGTGTAAATGAACATATTTGGAAAACATTATTGTCATGAGTTTGAAAGGGGACAAGAGAATCTTCAAAAAAGGTTGACATATATTTTAGAATTCTTCGCTCTTAAGTTTATTATTTAAACTTCTTCTTTAACGAAAATTAAGTACATGCTCATTAAAATTCAGTAATATCTACGGTATTTGCTAATACAATTTAACAAATTTTACATATTCTAAAACTTAAAACATATCTTAACACTTCTCTTTTTTTAACATACAACATTTTATTTGTAGAAGACTCAATTTTATTTCATTGCAGTTGTTTCCATTGGTACTCATTTTGAAGCGGCAACGTATTTTAATATAACATTAACACACGTCATTAAACATCAAGATAAATACATTTACTTAAATTATATTTTTCAATTTTTGGATTTAAATACTTGGTAGGCAGGCATGGAAATGAAAGTTGCTAAAAATGTCCAGTTGTCCCCTTAAAATTAAGCAAGGTAATGTCGATAATTATAATAAAAGTAATAAAATAGTTGTCAGTCAATAATTAGCATTTTCATTACCATTTTGTTTGAACGATTACACCAAAATAAGTATTTATTATGAATTACATGTTTATCGCCTATCATCTGAACATGTTAACTCGCATTCGCTTAATGGCTCTGCCCTCAAGGATCTATTAATATCTAAAAGATACCTAATGGAGTATCGAGCAAATTTCTGACATTCCTTGTCGTCATCACAAAGCTCATCGGATTTCGCAATGAACAGCACATTACAATGACGGGTTGGTGCAAACCAGGTATTTTCGCCCTATTCAGAAAATTATTCTACATGTTATTTTTCAAAATTAAACCAAAATTACTTACGCATAGAAGACAAGTCTGGTACATGTTGCATGCTGCCTCCAATGTTCGTCCATAATTACCTAAAACGTCTGCTACTTCATTGCAGGCACGCTGTATTTTGGTACAGCTGCCTGTAAATTAAAAACAACCTAAATTAGATCAGTTATAAAATAATGCAAATTTAACTAAGCACTAAAATCTTGAAATTTTAATTTCAATAGAATTGCAACTGTAGAATGATTGCTAATTCTGTTTGTGATTGAATTTTTTCAAACTTATTTGTGTTACCGGTGACCCTAAGGAATATTTTATAAAATCGTAAGTCGATATTGCTATTTTCTTATTAAATAACTTCAAACATTCAAATTACATTGAATTTATTGCAATTTTTATTAGTTGTCCGAGGATAATTGCGAGTTACTGTACATTGAAATTTTATTCAAAAAGCACTTGAACCACATTTTATTTATCCACTCTTTTTTAACACTTTCAAAGTGTTTCTTGAATAAAATTTCTATGTATGTATTCTTCACTTACAATAAAAATTCTACGATTTTAGCGCTTAGTGAAGTTATATCACCCCTATTCTTGTAAATGCACTTATAAGATTTATTTCTACAAAATAATGAAATAAAACACCGTACACCCATTCTCACTAAAAGGCCAACATAAAAGATTCTGCGAAGTTCTGAAATCGAACACGGAATTTTCTCTCCATAAATCAACCCAAAATTAATTCTAGTAAAATTAGCTATAATACCTTTAATCCATTGAGTTTCTTCTTCTAAGATTTCCTTAGGCGTTTTGTAGGTTTGTTCATTGCATTCTTCAGTTCCTTGTGCACACTTAATACTATTATCTTCTTCGGGTGCTTTATCTCGATCTTCATCAATAGCATGTTTTCTTGGAACAGAAATGCGTTTCTCCTCAGTTTTTGCTATATCTTGATTGGCTTCCTTCATCTGTTTTCGTTGTTTTGCAATGCTTTCCTTATATTCACCTAAAGCCTGTCTCATTTTTTCTAAACTGTATGCTGCTGCCAGACGAGATATTACTTTATCCTTTACTTCTTGTATTTCTTTGGAATCAATAGTACCTTCATGGGCACCTGTATATTTTAGTGCTTCATCGATAATGGAATCCTCTATATTTTTTAGTTTGTTATCCACCTCTTGTAGTTTAGTTTGTTCATCTACATGAATATTGCTCTTCTTCTCAGATGCTTTTTCGACGTTTTCTGGTTTTTCGTCATCATAGTAATGGAAACTTTGGAGCGGATAGTCAGTATTTCGTTTAGGGGCCAACGCAATAGCTTTATGATACCGTTCCATTAACCATTCGTTATCTAAATTGTTATCGGATTTCTTTTTTCGATCGTAGCCAAAATAATCTCTCCAATTAATAGATTTCTTTTTTACTTCTATAGGGTCTTCCTTGGTTGCATTAGGAACTACTTCCTTAGTAGTAGAATCTTTTGTCAACGACACATTTTGTTTATTTTCATTTTTCAGTTCCTGCTTTGTTACTTTGGAATTCTTTGGTACTTTCGTAGATTTTTTATTATCATCTTTCTTTTCCTTTCCGTCTTCCGCCAATTTAGTATTACTAGATCCAAATACACTACTTAATTCTTTTACTACTTTAGGATCTGTAGTAGATGAAGATTTGGCACTTGCTTCGTTTGATTTTTTTTGTTGGTTCGTTTTACTTTTGAGTTTATGTTCTGGTGGATTACTACGTTTTGTGACTGGAAAATGTTTATTGCCAGAATATAGAGAATGCATATACGATCTATCTCGTTTAGAGTCTGGTTGTTCGTAATCATTCCAATTGTTGTAATATTCTGGAATCAAATCTGATGATTTTAGGTCATCTTCATGAATTCTTTCAAATATTTCATCTTTAGGCGCATAATTAAGTAAATAAAGAGATTCACTAGGACCATCAGGTTCAAAATATCGGCTTCGCTTTTTCATACCAACACTGTCATATCCCAAATTTGTATAATAATCGTTTGAAAATGTTCTCTTTTTTAGCTGATTAATCGAATGCAATTTATTTGAATCTTGGTAATAGCTTCTGTATTTATCAGGGAGTTGTTGAAGTAAGTCAAGGTATTGTTCGTTATCATTATTTTCTAACTTATTAAACGACTCTGACAAATCTTCATCTGGCATTTCTTTAGCATTTTCGATTCTTTCTCGAAAAGAAGATGAAATTCGTTTTTTCATGCTATTATCCGGAATAGGACTAAATTGATAGGGATACCTATTTTCATCTTCCAAATAATCTAGTAAGGTTTTCTGAAATACTCTATTATCTGTAATGATAAATTTGTTGTAAATTATTAATTACACTAATCTGTTATACAAAGCAATTCACAATGACTCATTCGAATACTAAAAGGAATAGCACTGTGGCTATATGGAAAAACGGCCTAAGTCAAAAGTGTGAGATTTAAAACGGCATATTAATAACTGCTTCAGGGTTTTGGAGACAATTGGCTTTTGGTTTACGGCTCAATTCTCGTTGAAAATTAAATTTTATATTTTTGCGTAAATATCATGCTTATTGACTTGAGCCGCTTTTCCATATTGTCTCAGAACTGTGAATTACTTTGAGTAGTATTAAAACAATGATATAGTCTCTCCGAACCTGGAGGTTACTTTTTCATACGTAAGTACAGCCATTGGCTATCTAACTAAAATCAGCCCGCGTGATTGGCTACATTAGGATGACGTAACACCCAAGTTCGAAGATTTTTATTATATTTTAAATATACCGTTGTAATGGTTATTACGATTATCTGATTTTAAAAATGCTACATCGTCTTTATCACTGGGCAAATAATAATATCTTCCTGGCCTATTTTCGGGGTAATAATCAGAAATTTCAGTAAGATCTCGTTGACGCCTGTGAACGGCATTTAGAGCACTTTGTAAAGTATCTTCTTGAGCCATTCCAATAGTTACAAACATTAACATTAGTTTTATACGCCATGATAAATTTAACAGCCACATGCTATATATCTGAAATTAAAAAATTAGCTAAAATATTTTTTATTCAAAATATAGACGCTTGTTCACTAATAAATTAATATTCACTTCAGCTTCGCCTATTCAATTAAGGCTTCTTCCGCCTTCTGAAACCGTAATAAATATTCTGTTAATTAATTCAATAAAGCTAAAAATGTTTTCTAAATTTAAAAACCATCAATTTTTGAAATTTAATAAGAAACACAATCAAAACACTTAGTTTATATAATGAAGGTTTTTTGCTTTTTCCTTTCATACATCTGAACATTAATTATTGTTTCCTGCAATATTTGAACTTATGCAGGTAGACATACTTTATAATTTCTTTTGCAATTTGAACCAATAAAAATCTATTTAAAAATGACTTTAAGGAAAATTTAACAAAATTAACTTTATTTAAAAGCAAAAATTTTGAGTTCAATCTAAAAAAGCTTTATAGCGGTGGAAAACATGTCATGTATTTAGTAATGGAAGCCTATGATCTGATTTAGGCAATTATTTATTACAGCTACGCCTGACATTATTTACGGTGTTTGAAACTCTTTAATTCTTTTGTTATTGCCTCGTAGATTTGCTTTTAACAATTTAATTAAATTTTATCTATACCATATTCTATATTCCCTCTATATTTATATTTCGTTTTTCAGATTATGCATTTTCAGACTGTACCGTCTATCCAGCGGCAACAAGTAGGTACATATTTCCAAAATGTTACTCTTTCTTTGACAGAGCGCCGATTTTCAATTATTCAAGTATTTAAATATCCATTATAGTTAAATAAATTCTATTATACAGGGTGTCCCCGCACTCACTTTACATAACTAAGGTGGTGATATAGGACACTTTTTTAAGAACAATTTTTAACAAAATTTTTTTTCTAAATTCAAACCCTCGAGAGTTAGGCCTCTTTAAAGCATTTTTTTTTAATTTCCACCTTCACGTGGCCATAGCCCCGAAAATATTGATTTTTCAGTAAAAATGGTTTAGTAATTTTTTAAAGAGCGTGAAATAATCTACAAACTAGATTCTAACATTTTATTGTCTAAACTCAACGGCTTTCGAGTTATGAATTATCAGTAAGTTAAAAAATGTCGAAAAATTTGAGCATTTAGTTTTTTCGGTTTTTTTAAAAACCCTGTATCTTTTAAACGAAACATTTTACAAAAAATCTGACGCCCCATTCCGGATAGGAAATTTAACGGACTACAACTTTTGTCTAGTAAAAATTTTTGAAAAACCAATCCATTTCACAGAAAATCAGAAAATAACAAACAAGGCAGCTACAAAAAATAAAATTAAATTCAAAAAATATTCATTTTTTTTTTAAATTATTTTATTAATTAATTTTAAATTATTACATTAATAAAGTAATTGTTGAAAATGACCACCCTCATTTTCAATACACAGTCGTGATTGTTTTAAAAGATGTTTGTCGAAAAAAATCGAAAAAAGTCGATTTCTCGACACTTTTAATCGCAGAAATTCCAATTTTTGACACTTTTCACACTCACCGATTGACCAAAATTGGCCTCGTGATCGACCGGTCATCCCTCGACCTTGTTGACCACCCCTGCTATAATGGCTCTTAAGAAAAAAGGAAATTTTATAAATAATACTATAAAGTATATTTTAAAACGAGCACGACTGTGTATTGAAAATGAGGGTGCGGTCATTTTCAACATTTACTTAAATAATCTAATAGTTTAAAATTAATTAATAATATAATTTTTCAAAAAAAATAAAAATTTTGTGAATGAATTGAATGAAAAAAACAAAAAATTATTTTGTTTTGTGGCTGCCTTGTTTATTATTTTCTGATTTTCTGTGAAATGGATTGGTTTCTCAAAAATTTTTACTAGACGAAAGTTGTAGTCCGTTAAATTTCCTATCCGGAATGGGGCGTCAGATTTTTTGTAAAATGTTTCGTTTAAAAGATACAGGGTTTTTAAAAAAACCGAAAAAACTAAATGCTCAAATTTTTCGACATTTTTTAACTTACTTTAATTCATAACTCGAAAGCCGTTGAGTTTAGACAATAAAATGTTAGAATCTAGTTTGTAGATTATTTCACGCTTTTTAAAAAATTACTAAACCATTTTTACTGAAAAATCATTATTTTCGGACCTATGGCCACGTCAAGGAGGAAATTAAAAATATGCTTTAAAGAGGCCTAACTCTCGAGGGTTTGAATTTAGAAAAAAAATTTTGTTAAAAATAATTTTTAACCTCCTCTATCCTCTATCACCACCTAAGTTATGTAAAGTGAGTGCGGGGACACCCTGTATATTAAACATTTACGTAATTTTCTTTCCAGTGCAAAATTTATTAATTTCAGTGCCATTGTGCTGTAAAAATTGTTATATGGTCGGATATAAAGAGAATTTATAAAAGTGCAATGGAGTTCTATTAACTTTTATACATTTTATATTCGAATCATTTAAAAATTAATTTCTCTTCAATTAAATTTATTGTAATAATTTGTTAATATTTTCTTATTTTAATTATTAATATGTTTTGTTTTTCTAAAAGAAACCGCATTAAGAGGAAAATTACTTTATATTAAATTTCTTGTATACCTTCCTTAAATACCTATAGGTATTTAATTAGATGAAAAGGCATCAAAATATTTTTAGGCTACAAAAGAAAATGTTAAATTTAGTATATCATTTCAAACCTCAAAAGTAAGCCATTAAAATTATTTCAACTTTTCCCACTTTTCCTCAATTATTTCATAATTTAAATTTCTTACGAAGTTCAAAGCCTAACGATTTTTCCGCTAAACGCTAATAATAGAATAGAAAATAATCTGATTCAATTTTTAGAACAATATTTGAAATATAATATTTAAAATTAAATTATTAAATTAAAAAGTGCAATTTTTTGACAAATTACTTTCAATTTATTTATATTATCATATAGATGACTGAAACGAATTTGTTAGCTGGAAATTGTCCTAAGGTACAACCACGACTTGTAGTTGGGGACAGTACAATTGTACCTCGATTGACTGTTAAATTTCAATTAACTTATTGAATCATAGATGCAGGTACAATCAAATGTGACAACCAGGAGCAAATCCTATAATTTTCTAAAAATGGTAATTAAATTATTAATTAGGGTAGTGATAGTCTACCTCGATAAGCGAATGGCGTGATCGGGGTTCTTGTTACTTTAAAAGACAAATCCAATTTACTAAAATTATTGTTTAATATGAATTTTACACTACCGACATGTTAGTGATAACATAAATTAATAACCCAAATAATTTAATTTTATCAGTAATCGCGCCTTGGTTATACTACTAAACTAATAATTGGAAAATACTCAAATCGCAAAAGTTACAATTTTGAAAATTAAGCAAAAAAAGCAACTTATTACCTTCTAATCCCCGTCGTCCCTGCCCATTTGTTTTATTTCCCCCCATTCTCTTACTTTCTTTTCTGTTCCACTGTACACTATATTGTGTTTCTAGCTTGATAATTTTTAAAATTTTATAATCCTTTACCTGAAAAAAAGTGACCGTAGGAGGAATTTACATATAGGTACGTCCATCGAATTATTGATTAATCCTTTTAAATGTTAAGTGATACGTGAAGTGAGTATAAATGGACTATAAATCGATCATACCATTTAATTTATTTAAAATTATTCATAATATAATTTTCACAAGTTAAAAACTTAAAATATTATACATATTTTAATTCAATAAGGGCCAGTTTATCCACCTCTAGTTACTGTCCCAAGTAAATTTATCTGACAATTAAGTCTGAATTTCGGTTGATCAATGTCTAGTTAAAATTTACTTGTCAGATAAATTTACTTACCTGTTAGATATTTACTTGCCGGTCCAGGCAGCTGTTAAATTTACTTGTAGGAGTTAAATAAAATCCGACCAATCACAAATAATTATATTTTCAAGATAAAAATAATTTAAGGTGGCCGAGAAATTCACTTAAAAATACTAAATCCGCTAGGTGCCGCGACTGTCGCGAGAATTCCCCATAGCAGCTGAGGGGTTGAAATTACCCATAGCTTGAAACAATCCTTTTCTTTAGGGATCCATTAGGTCATTTTAAAAAAAACTTACATAGATGTGTTACTATTTATAATAAGGATTTCAAAAGACATTTTCCATTTTTATTCTGTATTCCATAAAATTTTATTTTCAATTATTTCGTATTGCGTGGACAACCACTGCTACCAGCGTTGAATTCTTTGGCGATAACATCCCATTATTCCTTCTTTTTCTTTTCTTTCCATGTTTTTGCATCGGTTTGTTTATTTTCGAAATATAACCGTATTTTAATACTATCTTTGTAAGCAGTTTGTGTTCGCTAGGAGAAAAATTAACTCCTCCTTGTTTACTATCAGATTGCACTGTTTAGACTTTAGACCACGCTACTATAGACAATTCTATTTATTTTGTATCCAAATTCGATATCTATTTGTCTTGTATAGCATTTTATATTTTTTTGGATTATCCGCTAATAATCCCACTTCTGATGTTAATTAACTAAATACACCACAGCAATGATACCAATATCTTCTTTTTTTTTAGTTTATACATGGTGTGAACCATAAATAAACATTAAGTGTTAAGTAATCTCTTCGGTAGTTAACCAAAAGTTAAAAATGTTAAAGTTAAAGTAATCAACCCATTTTACTTACCAGAAGGTTTATTCGGCAAGTAACTTTACTTTTTGGTTAACTAACGAACACTTTAACTAGAGAATTGATAAACTGGCCCTAAGGGCCAGTTTATCCACCTCTAGTTAGTGTCCCAAGTAAATTTATCTGACAATTAAGTCTGAATTTCGGTTGATCAATGTCTAGTTAAAATTTACTTGTCAGATAAATTTACTTACCTGTAAGATATTTACTTGCCGGTCCAGGCAGCTGTTAAATTTACTTGTAGGAGTTAAATAAAATCCGACCAATCACAAATAATTATATTTTCAAGATAAAAATAATTTAAGGTGGCCGAGAAATTCACTTAAAAATACTAAATCCGCTAGGTGCCGCGACTGTCGCGAGAATTCCCCATAGCAGCTGAGGGGTTGAAATTACCCATAGCTTGAAACAATCCTTTTCTTTAGGGATCCATTAGGTCATTTTAAAAAAAACTTACATAGATGTGTTACTATTTATAATAAGGATTTCAAAAGACATTTTCCATTTTTATTCTGTATTCCATAAAATTTTATTTTCAATTATTTCGTATTGCGTGGACAACCACTGCTACCAGCGTTGAATTCTTTGGCGATAACATCCCATTATTCCTTCTTTTTCTTTTCTTTCCATGTTTTTGCATCGGTTTGTTTATTTTCGAAATATAACCGTATTTTAATACTATCTTTGTAAGGAGTTTGTGTTCGCTAGGAGAAAAATGAACTCCTCCTTGTTTACTATCAGATTGCACTGTTTAGACTTTAGACCACGCTACTATAGACAATTCTATTTATTTTGTATCCAAATTCGATATCTATTTGTCTTGTATAGCATTTTATATTTTTTTGGATTATCCGCTAATAATCCCACTTCTGATGTTAATTAACTAAATACACCACAGCAATGATACCAATATCTTCTTTTTTTTTAGTTTATACATGGTGTGAACCATAAATAAACATTAAGTGTTAAGTAATCTCTTCGGTAGTTAACCAAAAGTTAAAAATGTTAAAGTTAAAGTAATCAACCCATTTTACTTACCAGAAGGTTTATTCGGCAAGTAACTTTACTTTTTGGTTAACTAACGAACACTTTAATTATTTTATTTTAAAATCAATATTTGCTGAACACACCTAATGCAATTAATCCATAATATGTAGTATGTCTTTTTCCTTATTAATTATTACAGATTGATTATTATGATAATAAACCACCACCATCGTCACGCTACCTTATCAGGAAATAATTTTGTATGGAATCTTTCAGATGTGATGGTGGTGGCAGTATGTTATTTATTTTCTTGTTATGAAAGCGGCACGGCAGCCTGGTGTTGTTTAAGTAAACCAACCCTACTCCTAGGACCGCTACATAATGGCAAACTTAGCATAAATAATAAAGTTATTTATTTATTAAATTATTATTATTTAAAAATGTCTGTTATCCTAATGAAATATGCGACAATTGATTTGTTTCTGATTGTTGTGCCATCAATAATTGTAAAATTTGCATGTAAAATTTGTAGGTTGGTAATAAATGAACGGCCAATCACACGCGTATAAAATTTTAATAAATGCGAGTATAGTGCAATCCAAATAAATTGGCACTTGCGTCATCGTAGCCTAACCTACGGAAGCTTTAATCAATGGCGATGCTTAACACCAATACCTAAGTTCCAATTTATTTGGATTGTACTATATCTGTTGATACAATATGAAATTTTAACTAGTGTGAGCCGTAAAGTTTGGTTTACACTTATAATTGAATTAAATACATCCGATAATCCGGCAATATTATGGGTGTAAACAAAACAAAACAAAATTAACCCCCTTAGAAAACTTAAAATATTTCATTAATGTTACATTTTTTTAGAATTGATAATAAATCAAGAATTAGAAACACTGGATCGAAGAATTATTTATTATAAAAAAGTGAAAATAATTATTGAAAAAGTAAGTAAAACTTACCTATCAAACGATTATGATGTGTAAATTAAACTTCTAGTATATCAAATTTACGGTTCAAGTTAAAATATTTTTACCAGTATTTTGTTATATTAATTATGAAAATTATTGTTGATTTTTTCTTGAATATTTAAAAAATGCAAAAATGTTAATTTTGCATCAAAAATAGTTTTGGTATTACTACTTCACAAATACGCATATTGTTAGTAAGCGCAACTTTTTTTTTTAAAGTGTTAGTTAAGAATTGGTTAGCATTTAACAATTAACACCGGATTACAACTTCATATTATGATGATTACGTTTATGTTTAACTTGATTAATTTTAAATATTTAAAATTTAAAAAAAAATTTTAAATTGTAAAAGGTAAAAACAATGTTAAAAGAACATAAGTAGATATTAAAACATTTAAAAAATGATATGAAGTAATCGCACTTAAAGATTTAAATTGCACAATAGAAAACAAATAATTTCAAGAAAATTAATAATTTATAATTAAATTAATTTTAAAATTCTAACTATAATTGTAATATAAATAAAAGCAATAATAATTAAACAAGTATAACATAATATATAAAAACTAAGTAAATATAAGTTATGAAATAAATAAAAAATAAACTTACATCTTTGTCTATTTTGTTGCCGATTGTAAATTCTTAATATAAAATTAATCAAAAATAACAAAAAACAAAACAACCACAAAAACTTTCCACTAAATAATAAATATAAAAATATAAGAAAAATCATAAGTAAATAAGCTTCCATAATAATCAACTGAAGTATAAAATAATAAATAATTGAAATTAATAACTTTAAATTATTTAAGTTGTTTTATTTAAATTAATATTATTAAACTCAAATTAAGTTTGCAGCAGTAACCGAGTACTTGAGTTGTATCGCAATAAAAGTCAAGACTAAATGAGCAGCGTAAATTTTAACAACACACAACCTCTTGGTTGCTTTCTTTGCGTTCAACTGATGGATGAAACTTGCGCCTGCTTCAAAATTGTATATTCTTGCGTATACTCAATTCATATTTAAAAAACTGCAGCATATTTTTCATTGTAGGTAGAGTGGTTCAAAAAAAAAAAGAAAAGGTGGAGCTAATGCGCAGAAACCAAAACTCGTACAATCGTGTTTATGTTGGTGTCAATTGGGTGTCACGCGATCTCTACTGCGCCGGATTTTGGTTACGCCTTTTCTTCTTTCTTTGGAACTATATATATATATCAGCACTACAGGCCTTGAAGGCCCATGGCTTAGTGGCTATACTAGCCCACCTCTTCCCACTCTCAAACAAATATCTCTGTCTAATCTGTCCCAGAATCTTTACATGTATGACGCAGCCACATTCACGGTAATGACG
This sequence comes from Rhagonycha lutea, assembly GCA_958510855.1. NCBI lineage: Eukaryota > Metazoa > Arthropoda > Insecta > Coleoptera > Cantharidae > Rhagonycha > Rhagonycha lutea. The sequence goes on from OY294042.1 coordinate 19,573,701, forward strand.
TCGATACAACAGATCCCGTACAGATTACACCAACGGTGTTTGGAAGGCCGAGCTAAGAAATTCTGTACGGTCCGCAATTTGAACTCAGAATTTCCGCTCCGTAACTCAACCACCGGTCACATCACTCCACCACTGGTGCTTCTTTGGAACTACTCTACTATTATTTTCAATCAACTCTAATAAAATTGTCACTGTTACTTCGTTTTCTATTACTTTAATTTATTTGTAAGTAACAAACCAGTAAAATACAAAATAAAGGTTAATTTTAGAGCCCTTAATATTAAAGATGACCCGATGATGCTTTAAAATACTGGTTTTAAATATTACGTTTTTGCGTACACAAAATTTATGACGTCATTTTTTGAAATTGGTTTAAACCATTACACCTACCCGGTTTAAGGTGGCCTATATTAATAATACAGTGTTAATTGTGGAGTTTTTAGTGCTAAACGGTAGTGTTTATTGTAAACAGCACAAACTATTACACTTACAAGAAATATAAAACAAAGTAGAATGATTGGTCTACATTATTAACTAAATTTTAATGCTCAATTATTTATATTAACTGAAATAATTATGGCATGTTGAAAATCACAATGCAGAAATCACTTTTACGCATAAGTTTTTTTTTTTTCGAGAACAAAATGTAAATTCTGAGATATACAAAATGTAGTATATGCTATATTTTAAATATTCACAAAATAACAAGTTAAAACTTTAATTCAATACAAATTTAAATAATTCAAGTTATGTATTCTTTCTTAAAATATTGGTACTTGATTGAATGATAATTATTATTAATTACTATAACTATAACGCCAAAGGATTGAAAAGCGATAATTGTTTCAAAAGTTTTTATCAAAATCTTGAATAAATTTAATATTGTTTTAAATGGCATTTAGTCTCAATTTAGAAAATGTTGTCTACCTGTAATTTAAGGTTAAACTGCATAAAATAGAATTTTAATTGAATCTTCAACGCCCGCCCGACTTCATAGTCGCTATAAAGTGCATATTAGTACTACCTCAAAGGTCGAATTTGCATCCGAGTACTTCGACTACTTGTGTATTTGATTTTTAAAATAAACTATACTTTGTCGAGTATGCACCACAAAATAATGAAGTTATAACAAACTTGAAGGTATAGTAAGTGAGGCATCGTCTATCAATACGGGTATAAGTGCAAAAAATAAGTGATAGGTACTGAAAAATAGGTCGTAATTTAATATTGTATCAGATCGTGTCTTTCTGCACTTAATACATATTGTAACGGAGGTTATTTGGTTATAACTATCACATAGTACTTTGATATCTGCACTAGACCATCGAATTTATTTGAAACTACGAAAAATGATTTATAACTAAGTTACTACGTATTTCTCAGCACTTTAGAATCATACAAAGACAGCCAGTAATGTACATATAAGTAAAATTTTTTATATATTTTCTACTTCTTAACACCTTGGCTGCCACGCTTGAAAATACACAATTGTCTACGAGGCCACACGTACTATATATAATAGTTAATAAAATCTAATTTTGACGTTAAAAAAATTTAAATGTTCATTAGCGATGCCCGCTTTTAAATCCCTAGATTACAACGTAATATTGAACATTCTATTCAAACCACGCGGTATCAAAAGAATGCATGTGCATTGTTTTTAACTCATACGGCGCCAGGGGAAATCTTAGCGCAAGTTAAATTTAACTCACGCGGCGGCCAATGTGTTCATTAAGATATTTTGAAATATATCGAGTTATAATTAAATTTGATTAAGCTTTCAGACGTGTGTACGTCCTTCGTCAGTATAATATAATAATAGGTAAACATGGAAACAGATACATTGCATTGTCATTTGAACGGTAACTAGATCTAAACCAAAGTAAATTCCTTTTATTATATTTTGGTGTTAGGTTTTCTTTTTTTGCCGAAACACAATTTAAGTTTTTCCTAACTAACAGATTTTGGATATTCAAGACGTAGACTATTGCATTATATCATTTCAGTGACATGAAATCCATAAATAATCATAAAAGTCTGATTCAACGTTTCCATTAACTTTCTTTTATAATTTTAATTAAATTTTATAAAATTTAATTAATAAAAAAAAAAGAAAATGCAGTGACATCGGGACAGAGCGAGTTAAATAAAAGCTTATAATGAAAATTTAGTAACTAAACCGTGTGCGGACAGTAACATTTAGTTGAATAGTTTAGCACTTGTGCATATTTTGTGGCTACATTTAATGGCTACATGCTACTTGACTAAATTATTGGAAGTGCTTGAATCAAACTTTACTGTTTCTATTTAAAAGACATTTTTAATAAAATATCTAAAATTTGATACAACTTACTTTATTCGTTTAATTAACAACCAATGTCGATCAAAATTTTAAAATTAATAATAATAAAAATTTCGAGCTACAGAGAAATTTTTTCAAAATAGAATCTTTCTCTTTCAAAATTTTAGCTCTATATTCAATCAATAGCGATGTAAAGCTTACTATTATAGTGTCCAATAACTCATTGATTTTTCTAGACTTATAAAAACAACCGAATTACGTTTCGTACATATAAATCCTTACAAAGTAAATAAGTACAATGTAAGAAATTGTTTATTTGAGATTCAGTTTATCGCGAAACATTTTTTATATACCCCGTATAAAACATTCTAAATTTTAATTACCTTAAATTTCTATTACATCATAAACACTTTGTTAAATTATGTTTTTTTTTACACTTGGTTAAATATTTTTTATTCTAGATTTAACACTTTTCCACATTGTTACACTTCATTAAATATTAAGCGTAATTTGTGCTCTCCCCATTTTGTATTATAATATTATTTACATAAATTTTAAATAATAATTAATACACGAATATTAAAATATTCAAATAAAAAATGTTCTGCTTCATTTATTGCAGTTTTTTAAAATTTAAAATTTTAAAATTATAAAGTTACGTAATTTAAACTTTTCATCATAAAAAATTTGAATTCGACATATCTGTAGTTTAGAATTACCAAAACATACATTACAACTTGCACAAAATGTTACAAAAGAAATTATATCAATTAACCCATTTATTTACTAATGCTATGTTATCAATTCGCAGATGAACTCGTCTCATAAAAGTAAAGGACAGGTTATTTTTTAAGCGAGAATTTTCTTTGGATTCTTGAGAAAATTTTTTTAGATTAAGTACTTTTTCCATTTTAAGGATAAAGTGATATTATGTACAAGTAAAATCGCAAACAACTTTCTCCTTATTCCCACCCTTCAAGCTTCAGCTCCTTTGATTTTATAGCTAGAAGTTCAATATATAATTTAACCCCAAAAATACGTTTGATTTTGCTTTAATGTGAATGTATCTTTGATAAAGGCTTGAGATATCGTAAAATTAATTCGAAACATCCCACTAATCCCTAATTTACGTCGATTTTGGAAATGTAAGGAGCACTTGTAACTTTTTACTTTTCACACAAATTTTGACTGCTAAATTTTACTTTTTCTGATACTGATTTGAGAAAGATTCTATAACATTTAAATTTTATAACCATTTTTTAAGCTCGAAAAGTCAAAATTAAAAATGCCCATCCGAACTCAGATATCAAATTTGCAAGCCATGTAGCTCCAAAAATGTGTAAAATAGTATTTTTGATCGAAAATTCATAATCGAGAGAAACACCCTATGATTTGATTTGCTCCGATCACTATCCAAAGTTTCAAATCAATACAGCTTTAAAATTTTCAGTTTCGGATTTCAATTCAATTACACAATTAAATGAGTAGATATGTCATTTTGACCTTATACAAAAGAGAAGGTAACATGTTTTTTCTGCTTCTTGCTTATGCAAAAAGATTTTTTGTTTTTATTTTGATTTTACTTATACTATGATAGTTTAGTGAAAAATGGTTAAATTTTCAATATTTTCTTATCAAAATTTAGTACTTTTTGCACCAAAATAAAATGGTCTAGTTAAGTCAGTTTTCCTCAGTTACATCTTTATTTGCATTTAACCCATTAGCATTAGAGTACAAAGCTTACAGATATGTTTTTTTGACAAAATCAATAGGGGTTTTTCAATTTTGCGGTAAATAAGCAGAAAAAGCAAAAAAGAAATTTTTTTTTTCAAACGGACACTGTACTACCTGGTCACTATAATACTTTAATAACAACCCATTAGAGTATGAAGTTTACAAATTATTATTTTTTTACATCAATAGGGTTTTCCAATTTTGGAATTGTAATGGAATTCGCGCTAAATTTGTTCGTCCGTTTAAACGGACGTTGTACTCTAATGGGTTAATCAGAAAATAAAGTAAAAATGAAAAACTGATCACAAAAATGTTGTTTGAATGCTTTTAAATATTTATTTCAAAAGAAAATTTATTAAGTACAGAAAAAATCAATTAAAACAAAATTAATCAATGAAAAACTAAATAAAACTTACCATAGAATAGTAAATCATCTAACTTACGGTTAAAATTAAATATTTTAACATTTATTTAAGTCTCAATAAAATTCTATATAAAAATTGTTAGTTTCAAACAAAAATTAAAAAAGGAATATAAATATAATATATTTGCTAACAGTATTTTAAACTTTGTTTTACCTAATTTTGGATTAAACTTTTGTAAACATTTTGTTTGTTTTAATGAGAAAAAAGATCGAGAAAAGTTTAAACACGCACAATTATTGTTAAAATCACGTAAATATAAATAACTTATTTTTTAATTTTTTGTTAATTATGGTTTACATTTAACAATTTATTATTAACTCAATTGAAAAATTTACGCGATTATTTGTTTAACTTAATAAATGTTATTTAGTTAAAAAATTTAGAAAAATATTGTTAATGGAAAATATTAAAATCATTAAGGTGATTTATATCTTCAAACATTAAAAAACATTATTAAATTGTAAAGTTTGTTATTAAATTACATTAAGTCTAAAAAATATATAAATATAGAGTAAAATAAAAAAAAATTAACTCATCAGACATAAATAATGAATTAAATAATAAATAAAATTTAAAATCTATCGGTTTTGTCGTCGATAGATTGAAATAAAATAAAAAACAGCCACCGATAAACAAATTAAACAAAAATATTTACCTGCAAAAAAAAAATAAAAAAAAATTAGTGCAATCATATCCATAATAACGTAAAACTCCATTATAAATAATTACTAAAAAAGTAAAATGATTAGGTTAGGATTGAGATTATAATTATAATTGTTTAATTAATATTAAATTTATATTAGAGTTTAGTTTAAGTGATGATTTTAAAATTTTATAGCAGCTTGTGGAAATACACGTTTGCACTCAATAAGGTTCAAAAATAAATTGGAGAGAGCTAATTGGCATCAGCAATGAATGCACTGCGCATCTCTAAATATGCGCTAAATGTAGTTCGAAGTTTAAATTGGTCAAAATTGCATTTTATTAGCAATTTTCATTAACATTTCAATATAAAACAATTACATATGAAATTAATGAATGCACATTAAAATTGTTAACTGAATTAGGTATATCGTGAAAAAGTCAAATTAACTTTTAATTAAAGTACTACTGAACGCAAAATTTGTTGCTAAAAGTAACGAACATTTTTATTTTAACAACGTTGGCGATTTTTACTTTGGTAAAAGGAATTTATTCATTTCTAGCTTTCAAGTTAACTGCTGAGTTAAAATTTGCACGTATACGCGTTGAATTATTTTGCGACAAGTTAAATGTTAGAATTACTTTAGGATAACTTATGGATATTTTCTAATTTATGCTAAAAGATAACTGATCGGTTAAAATTAGATTGCTCATGACTTGAACATTTAAGATTAGGTAAAACTTAAATTTGCTCATTTTAAAAAAGCAATTAACTTTTAGCTTTAATTAAAATCAACCTGTTAGTATTGAAAATTTGAAAATTACCAAAGCAATATTTCATTTTTTAAAAATAGCTAGAAAAAAGCGTTTGAACTTAATTGTATAAATAGAATATTTCATTTATTTTAATGAAATTTGAAATCAATGATTGCAAAGCAAATGATTTTAACCACTGATTAAATAGTTTTTATCGAGGATACCACATTGTTTGATTGCTACTCATCTGAAAATTAATTTTACGCTGGAAAATTAATGTTTGTTATTAAACAATATAATTAATATTATATTCAGGATTTGATGTATCAAACTGAATGTATCAATTTAAATTATCAACAAAAGCGTAATCTAATTCAATATTATGTTAAAACGGAAATACTTGAAGCTTTAAACATTAAAATGCAAAATATTTTTATAAATTATATTAATAAATATAAAATGTCTTAAATTTTTTTTAAAAAAAATCTCACTACATTTTTAGTATAAATTTAATATTATCCAACCTGTGGATTCAATGTTATACAATTTTATTAATTGTACAAACCTCCCAATAATGCCAAATGTATCTAAGATGTTATTCACATTTAATAATAATTTTAAATAAAATTTACAATCAAATGTAATATTGGAGTGATCAAAATTACGTCACATAAAATATTTTTAAGATTTCCCAAATTGATTAATTTGATCTCCATAAACAACTAAAACGACCTCTACAAATACTAGAAAAAGTAAATCACTCACCTTTAATATATCATTAAATTGGGTTAAATATTATGAAATTTTGGACTTGATTTTAACACCCTTCAAGTGACTATGAGAAAATACCACAGTCTCTGTCAATGGTAGTTGTTTATATACGCGCCGACGCCAAGCGTAGCGACTTCGAATCGATATCTAATTTACTAAAAGAATTAAAACGAATACAACAATTTTTATTATTAAATTGTTGTAGTTCATTATTTTATTATTAAATATTTATTCTTTTGGAAGAAATTAATTTAAATTTTAAGTTCCTTCTTAATTATCCATTTCAAAATGTTGACAATTCTTCAAATCTCCAAATTAAATTATGGAAAATCGATTATCAATTTATGCTTAACTAAATTTTTATCTCGCGCTTTTTAAAATATTTATTAACAAGATTAGATGAAGCTTCAAAAAAAGAGGTAACTTACTTTTTAGAAACAAAACACTATAATAGTGAAATTTTTCCAAATGGCAAAAATGATTCCTCCTGAAGACATAATGAGAACGTCGACTTTGGACGTTCGCACATTCAAAATGTCCGGGACTGCTATTGAAATTGTTTTACAGATATCTAAATAGTCGACTTTGGAAGTTCTAACAACCATCATATTAAAGTTTCGTGTGGACCTAGTCAGGTTCTTTAAAAACTTCTTTACGATGTTTTCAGCAAAATTGTGGATTTTGAAATCTGTAGGTTAAGTAACCTAAAAATAAGATTCAATTTCATTTTGTACTCTTTACGGTTTCAAAATTAAAGAAATTTATTTTTTATTCCATTTACAATCAATATGTCAAAACATGAACTTAAAAAAAAAATGGATTCTTCAATTTACTTGTAATGCATCTTCGGTGCTTTAGAATTATAAAATTTTGCTTGCACGTCTCAATTATCCCTACAAAATTATCTCATACGTCAAACACGATTACACTTCAGGATAGCAAAACATACAAAGAGCATCTGAAAGCTTGTTAGTTGAGAAAGTTCATCTTTATGCTGTGCAAAATTAATTTCTAAGCTTGGTCGATTTCAATTCTGTTCAAGTATTTTAATTTAAATTTCTTACCATTTTGGCAAAACACAAATTTGACATCATTAGCTCATCTATCAGGTAAGATATAATTAGAAGTTGTGTGACAGTTAAATTATACTTAAATCTATGTTAATATTTAAAAAACGTAAGTTTGATATCATAATATAATATCGCTAAAACTTCTTGGCGTTTGGTGGCCAAAATTACAATAGTTACTAAATTTTCAAAAAGTTACTGACTCTCATGATGGATTTACGACGTTCTACTTTTAGAGCAAACAAATGAATTTTTAAATTTTAGAAATTGATCATTTCCTGCACCGAAGAAAACGTTGGCGAGATCTATGAAGTCGGAACAGGAAACCACTGCATATACCTTGAAAGGAAGAAGAAGAAGAGAAATTGATAAATAGAAGTAATTTATTTTCAAAATACTAAGAGCAATATTATCTAGTGCTATGTTACATTGAATAATATTAGGGGGTTTCTACTCAAAACGATATTTACACATCTGTAACAAAACGTTAAGGTACCGGTTTGCTAGTGAGAGGGGCGTGGGTTTAAATAACAAAATCAAAAGTGGTGGGCAAGACGAAGCGGTATTAAAACGGGATCTCTACTGGACACGTTCAGAACGTAAAGAAAAGGGCGCCAGAGTCGATTTGAAACGTCACATAACTCTCTCGTGCTCAAAACTGCTAATAAATCCTACTTTACAACGACATATTGGTGCCTGTTGGATAATCCGACAATAAGTCGTCTAACTCGATATAACGGAATGCGATACGAGACGAAATGGCACTAATATAGGTAAAACGAATACTATAATCCAACTTCCAATTTGAAACGATAATCTTATGCCGGTTCCACCAACTCTGGTTAAGTAGTTTAATCACCGTTAGTTGGAGTTAATCACGGTTAAATAAAAAAAAACTGACTCACCAGCTTTTTAACCATGATTAAAGCAAGTTAATCAGCCCTCAAACTAATCAGTCGATGTTTACCGATTACTTACTTCCGATGGCCAAATAGCTCTTTAGAGCTTTAGCCTCTTCAATATTTGCTGCAATTCATCGCTGATTCCTTCCAGTTCTCTCTTCTGTCTGAGTAAAATCTCTATGTTATCTATGTTATCTTTCAATCGCTGTCGTGGTCTACCAGGAGGTCTCCTTCCAATTGGCTGGGATTCATAAATGTTTTTTTATGTCGCTTAGTCGAACTTAATCACGGTTAACTCTAGGTGCATCTCGGTCATATCTCGGTAAAATTCCAACCAACCAGAATAGGTTTTAGAAATTTTTAGCGAGTATTTTCGAAGTTGAAGCAACCAACTAATCATAGATACAAAATACATGGTGGAACGTTAAACAATAGAAAACATCATAATTCATTCGAGCAACACTGTAGCTAATGAATTCGTCACCCATGTAATTATGGCACAGAAACATGATATTATGGTTGTGATTAGCCGAGGTCGGACCACAATTAACAGCCAGATTGCAAACTTTTCAAAAGTTTGAAAATGAATTAAAAAAAAATTACTTGATTAAAATATTTTACCAAAATCGCAACAAATAAATCTTAATTTCTAGGTATGTGAGAAGATTCATTCGACACCATAGCTAAAGGACCCGCGGTACGAGAGAGTCTGCGAAGTTTTGTAGCCTAATAATTTATTGAATAAAAAAAATTAGTAGTAACAATGTTTGTGATGTGATGAACGAATGAGTAACTAAGATCTCAATTAAGATAATTGAAATAAGGCCCTATATTATTACGTGAATGTCTCGATTTGCGTCGTTTCGATTTACGTTACAACTGAAAATGTAATCTGCATCAGTAAAATTCAATTTTCTACATCTTTTGAAATAAATTAAATCTGATTTGGATAATTTAACTGTAATTTAATAAAAATAATAAAATTGGAGCATGTGTCAGTTAACTTTGTCTTTGGTTAATTGCAAATTTATATTACCAGCAAATAATAATAATAACGTCAAAAGCTGATGATCTATCGCCTGTTCTTAGTCAAGTTCTTAGTAGATTATAACTAAACACAACATCTTAAAGTGGAATTCAAACCACAACATAAATAATTCAGAAGCTTAGATTTAAATTCACCACCATTGGGTGATTCAAATTACTCATCTTTACATCAAATTATCTTAACAAACACTGCCTTCTTGTTTCTTAATTTGTTTGATCAAAATAATGTAATATTTTAAACTATACCTGGTGGCTCACCTTACAACCAGACATTGGAGATTTACATGGTAAATGGGTTCTTTTTTTAAAGATTTTTGCTTCTTGTAAAAAGATCTTTTTATTTTGAGTCTAAATAATACTTTCTATTTCTTCTTCTTCAGAACCACATTCCTTTCGAAATATCACCACTTTCTGATCCATTTTCTGAGGTAGATTTCCAGTTCTACTTTTCCGTGGGTTCTACAATCTTGTGCTCTCTTTCGCTTCCTCTACGACCCTTCTCCATTTTTCCTGTCTTAGCAGATCTCTTCTCAGTTCTCCACCTTTATCCTTTTCCTACCTCCTGTCATCTTGATCTTGGATTTTCTCCATATCCGGTCTCCATTTCAAGAGCTTTTTTATTACCATATCTTCCTGGGCCATCATAACGTATCACAGCGATCCCAATTATTTTAAGAAATTAAGATTTAAATTAGTCATCTGGCTTAATTTGATAAAAATTTGTTACTGGAATTTAATTAAACTGATTTTGGCCGCCCGTTTGTTTTGCACACTGTGCACAATAGGACGCGACGGCCCTGATTATTCATACGATGATTCTTCCACTTCTTGAGTGGTTTGCTTCTCAATTACTGTCGCTTTTGTTTTAATCTCTGGTTTTTTTTAGTTTGTTCATTTAAAATCTCTTCAAAGTGATCCTTCCATATTGTCACGTTATTTTTCGAATGAGGAAGCTACGAATTTATTAATTGTATGTATATTATTGTTGTAATTGTGGCCAAAATTGTAGGGAAAGCCACTCTACCAAAATGGGCATAAAAACAATCAACTCCCTATGAATAAACGAAGACAAGGGAAATTAAATGAATTATGACGACGGACGCCGAAATAAATGTTCAAAAAGAAACTTACAAATATAAGTTTGATAAAAATTACAATTTAAAATAATGCAATTATTCCACTAATCACTGAAGAATAAAATCAATTAAAAACAATTAATAAATAAATCTAATTAAAAAATAAAACGAACGCACAATGAAATTAAAATTTTAAGTAACTAAAAATTTAATAATATCTACTAAAAATTAATAGCTAGAATTACTACATAATTTTCTACATAACTAAAGCATCGTTCACATAGAATTAGCGTTGCGCCTTGCTTTCGTTGTCTTGCAGAATTTGTTGCTTGATATTTGCTTTCGACCGTATAGCGATCACATTGAATTAGCGCGGTGCCTTGTTATGTGCACAGACTGCATTGTCCAAATATCCTTAGATCTAACAGTAGCTTACCTGTTATGTTATGAAAAGTAGTATTTATACTATATTTATTTGGACGCCCATTTATTTAAAGTCGTCTCGGAATATAATCTTAAAATAATTAATTATACATAATCTTTAGTTTTGCAATAAAATTCGCATTTACTTATTTTGATTTAATTTTGACTACATTAATTTATTCATTTATTGCAATATAAATGCATAAAAATTATTTAATAATTGTGAGATCACTACACATTGTAAATATTAAATTTATATAAATTTTTTAAAAAATAAAATAGTAATTACATTTTTCAAATAATATTACAGGCTATTTGTAAACAGCTTTTGGGTTTTATGGTGTACTTTATTGCCATAAATAATCTTTTGGTTGTTAGGGTTGTCCTGGCACTTTTTATAATCCTACTAAATTACCTGCATAAAATACTTTACTTCTTGAAAATTCTTGACAAATTATTTAATTTTAAAATAGACCTATTTTAAATGTTAGAAAATAAATTAGTTAACGTAGCAATAAACTTTAGGGAATCAATAAGAGAAAAAAAGTATACAAAAACAAATAAAATTTTATTTAAATTGAAAATCACCAAATTAAAAAATGGCTATTTGTTTGCAATAATTTAAAATTCACCTATTGGAATCTTTTCGGATAATAAGTACATAACAATTTTGAATTGTTAAAAATCTCGAATCGAATTAAACCAATCCAATCAAACAAATAAAATTTAAAAGGGTTCTTGCTTGTATCTGAAGTGAAAAAGCTTGACAGAGGCAAACTTCTGCAAAACTTCAAAAGTCAACAGTAATTTTAAACATAAAACCTTTTTTCAGGTAAAATTGTAAAATTTATTATTTCGTATACCTGCCAACATACAATATCAACCATTTGAAGCTTGACAAAGTCTGCAAGACCACGACATCGCAACAGCTAATTTTAAGCATAAAAAAGGATAGAAGAATATATGCATCACTCTGATTGGCGCTTGCCATCTTCTACCGAAGCAACCAGGGCCGTCTCATCCAAGGGTGCAAAGTGTGCGTAGCACACGGGCGCAGAAACATTTGGGGCGCCGGCCAGATGTAGACGTTCATAAAAACCAACCTTAAGATTTTTTTTATTCGTGCTTTATTTTTAAGGCATCAGCTATCTTTATTTAAAAAAAAAAATTAACAAAGCACGTTTGCTGACTAACACTTTGTGTTTATAATCAAACTTCTACAGGGTACAGGTTAATTTTTATGCTTCCTGCCGTAGTACATTTTTGTTGTGCAAGTAGTACATATGTTGGCGACAGATGCCGAATTCGGCCCGCGGCCGAATTAGTTGGACATATCGGGATATGTCCGTGACAGAAATGCCAGATGCCCAAATCTGGCATGCGGACTATGTGAATTTAGACACATCGCGAAATGTTAGATTACGCTTTGGTCATATGACAAACACGATTATTTAAGTATAACAAAAAGGCTTTATAGGGACTAACGCAGGGATGAGCAACCTTTTTTTGCAACGGGTCACTTACAAATTAAAAAATGTTGTGCGGGCCGGACGAAGGACCGTATATAAGGGGGGGGGGGGAGATTCAATAAAAAAAAATTTTTTTCTAAAAGGCAAATGTTTGATTCTTTTGCCGCAACTGTTCGCAAACTAAAGTTTTTATCAATGGGTACTTCCGAAGATGTCAATGTATTCGTTTGAGAAGGCTGAAAAAGAACAATGGTATTATATTTTTCGCCGGCTTCTTTCTCATGCTATCCTTGACTTGATTTAAAATATTTAAATACTGATCAACGGTTAGTATGGTGGTAAAATTATTACCGCTACTTTTTTCAATCAATTCAAGAAGCTTCTTTTCAAACATACACTTGTCAACTACATATTTTTCACTCTCCATAATTAAAACGATTACTTGCATTAAAATTTTGTATTTACGGTACAAAAACCACTAAAAATCAAACTGCATTTGTTAAGGTTATGTTGTTTATGTTTAGATCGGCATCAGCTCATTATGTATATGCGCATGTCGGGATGTGTTCAAATTGAGTTAGCCAGATGCCGAATTGTATCATTATTTCGGCATCTGGCATTCTGTCACGGACATATATCCCGATATGTCCAACTAATTCGGTCACGGGCCGAATTCGGCATCTGTCGCCAACACATATAAATATCAGATTACTCGATTACTAACTAAGCCGACCGCCTAAGATCTGTGAAAAACACGATATCACAAGTCAAATTCGCCGACTACAATATTGTTGTTATCGTTTTGCAGAAGATGTAGCTAAAACAAGGCACCAAATTTTTAAACTCTTCTAAACGTCAATGACCTTGAAAATTTGATGCAAAATGAAAAGTGGATAATTTACAACATATATAATAATGAGAGTATTACATCATATTTAATGCAATGGAATCGAATGGAATTGAAGAATTATAATCAGTCGATATGAATTACCATCGGATGTGAAGCTGGAGAATTAATTTTTTCTCATAGGCAAATTTTCAAATAATTTTTTATGTATTCTACAATGTTTAAAATGTTTTATTTCACTCCCGATTTTATTTTGACCGTAATTGCTTTGGCCCTACTTTCGCTTTGAAGCGCCACCAAACACTTTTCTGCGTTCGCTTTGGCACTTCCAAATAGAGTAACAGCAAAACAATTCCTAAAGCAAGAATAATAATTTATAATTATATTTCGGTATGGAAAAAATAAGTTAGGTTAGATAGCAACCCTTAAACGTTAAGCTGAAGCACCGTTCGCTTTGGAAAGCATGGAAGCGAGCATTTTTCCAAAGTGAAAGCAAGTTTTGTACTAACTATTTATACTATTGTATTATACCAGGTGACCGGCCGCCGATGTGAACATAGGAAATTAACATGGGAAGTTGACTTCCTTTAATTCCTGCTTCCCATAAGAATGGATAATAATGAAAAGAGTTTCAGTTTGAAGAGATTTTTATTCCGCTTCTAAAAATACCTAACACTTGATATTTTGCTCTTTAATTACTGTTAAAAACTCACTAATAAAATTTAAAATAGCGCATTTAAAAAAAGTTTAGTTGCCTTGTTTGAATTTTATTGCAATTGTTTTTTCTTGAAAACCAATAATTTCCAACAAGTTAAGAATTACTTGTGTTTTCGTTCATTGTTAACCAAATTTATTGTAATTATGTCAAAGTAACTTGTTGGACATTTATTGGTTTTCAAACAAAAACAATTGCAATAAAATTCTAACAAAGCAACTAGAAATTTTTAAATGCGCTATTTTACATTTTATTAGTGAGTTTTTAACAAAAATTAAAAAACAAAATTTTAAGTGTTGGGTATCTTTAGAAGCGGAATGAAAATCTCTTCAAATTGATACCATTTTCATTCTTATCCGTTACGATGGGAAGCAGGAATGAAAGAAAAATCAATTTCCCATGTTAATTTCCTATGTTCACATCGGCGCGGCGGCCGGTCACCCTGTATATCCTAAGTGGTATGTAATATTTACCATTAGTACCTTTAGGATGTTTTCATGTTATTTCAAAATTTTGGTTTTCATAAAAATAAAAAAGTTATTCTAAAAGAAAAAATGCAATTTGTTTGTTGTTAGTAATGTTGCTTTACCCATTATTTGCGACGCAAATAATGACTAACTATTTAATGTACGATTCAACTAATATTTTTCATCTTATCTATTGCAAATTGCAATTATACAATGACTCTGCAGATAGTAATCCACCAGTTTATTTTCTTAGTGTTCTGGTATTAATAAACTAAAATCTGCAATTAATGTGTCTAACAATTCTAGACATTCGAAAAATATCGAACGATTCTTCAAGGTTTGAGCCGAGGGTTCAAGAGAGCAAATAAAACAAAACATTCTATAAGCAAAAAATTGAAAACGTAAGTCATATAAAAGAAGCCCTAAAATGACATTGTTTTAAATTGCGATATTTCTTTTCCACTCGTTGAAGATTTGGAAAAATAAGAATCAGTAAATCTCAATTGTACTATTACGTTATGCAATGAAAAAATAAAAATTTTATTTTAGTTCCATAAAGGACACCAAAAATATTTAAAATAAGGTATATAACGGTGTGTCATTTTACCATCCCATCACGTGATGGAAAAATGGATTTCTACAAATTTTTTTTTGCCAACTATTATTCTTCTTCTTAAGGTGCCTATCCGATTTCAGATATTAGCGATCCTCCTGGCTAAGCCAAGAAGACTGTACTAGGGAAATATTAATGGGGTGGTTTCCCGTTGCCTTCCCCATAGTCCACAGATCGATTTTGGACTTTTTTTTAGATCACAGCACATATCCGACACAATCAGGATTAGAACCGCGGTTTCCCGCTCTGTAGTCCAACTATTATTATATTCAACTTTTAAAAAATTTCAAATTTTAAAGAAAATTGATAAATCATCACTATGCATGATTATTCAAAATACCAAGTGGCAAATACAAATTATAATGTAGATTTTGTTTTATTTTACTTAAAAAATAATTTGTAACAATATTTTCATATTTCTATTTCTACATAATCAGACAAATGATACTGTTTTATTTTAATATATCATATAAATGTTTATGTTTTGATTCTTAAGATTTTTTGTTTTTATGTAATTTCTTGCGAGAAAAACAAGGGATATTGATTAAAATGATAGGATACCTAAAGTTGGGTTAACCCCGAGGTGAATTGAATGAAAAAATTAAAAATAAGTCTGTCCATGTAAGTGTTTTCTTAGGTTTTTTAAAATTTTTTTCGGATTATATTATTGCTACGTAATTGACATTATCAAAAAAATGTTTAAAGAAAACTTTTTTGTTTTGATTAAATAATATTACGAAGTCAACATTTATCTCAAACTGAAAATGAGCTTAAAAAACTGCAATTAGAAATAAAGCAACAACTTATTTTAAAACAACAATAATATCAGATTATCGATAGTTTTACCTCAAATTTAAGGGGTAACACCACTGAAAATTTGTCAGAATATAAAATTTTTTTATTGGTTTAATAGATGCTTTGAATCTTCTGGAATCTTCTTCTTCTTCTTAGTTTAAGCCTTAAGGCTTGTTATTACCAACATTTGCGTCGTTTCCTTGGCAGTGTTGGTTCTGTGAGCATATAAATATTTTACATCCATCAGGTAGCTTGCTAGACTTGCCGTCAGATGTGCCATGTATCCTGGTTTTTTATGTTAATGGTGGCAATTCACTAACCCAGGGGACCACCAGCTTAACGTGCCTTCCGAAGCACGGAGACTAGTCATAAGAAAGTTTGACTCTCCCCAGGTTTAAACCCGGTGCCCCGCATTTGCATCCAACTGCGCTAGCTGCAAGGCAATGACCGTCTAAACGTTCTTCTGGAATATGAGGCAAAAAGTTTATCATCCGAAAGAATGATTTTCCTTGAAATGTAGAGTTCTTCACTACCTGTGTCAAATAAATACTAAGGTGCAGCCTCAATGGCTTACCTTTCGATTCCTAACTTCTCTAACAAACATTTTGAACAGTCGAATTTTTCATTTTTAATATCTATAACACATTTCAAAATGAGAGGATATTGATATATTCTTAGTCTAATCCGGATGCAATGAAAATTTGGAATTTATTATATTTTGTTATAATTTGGGGCCTCAAGCATCTCCAGTTATGGTTTCCACCTTTCCAAAGTAATCAATTAGAATGATACCACCACTATCCCAAAACACTGAATCAAGAACTTTTTGAGCAGAATCTTGAACAGGGTATTTCTTTGGCCTTTAAGTGCTGTTTTGCCTCTGAATCGTAGAAATGTACCCAAGCTTCATCCACAGTGACAAGTCGGTTCAGAAAGTTTGAATCTTTTTCAAATCGGGCACAGTTTGAATGTTTGTACTGCAAACTATATATGATTCTCATACTCACTTCTGTTATGCGTTCAGGCATTTGCGAATCCAATTTGCAAAAAGAAATTTCTTCTATATATCTAAACGTTAATCTTAAAGTTAATCTATATAAACAATACGATCGACATGTTCGTATGAAATCCTCAGTGTCTTAGCTATACGTGTTGTGAAGCCACCCATAACATGTTTATATTTACGTTTTATTTGTTTCCAGTTTACACCACCGATAGCGTCTCTATTTTAAAGCATTGAAATTTTAACCCATTTAGGTTAGAAAATTTAAATTTAACGTTCAGAGACCAGGTAAACATTGAGAGCACCAATGAGATCCAGGGACTTGGTAAACACGAAAAATACGCCATGCTAAAACAAACCTTATGATAGGCTTCAATTCTAGTACTTGCATTCACCAACTAGTGTAATAAATATAATATTATGATCTAAGTTCCATTTTATTGATTTTCTCAATTGCCACTGACATAAGTTTTTTGAAAATTTCTTGCATGTTGCACTCGAAATGGTCAAGGCTAACTAGTTATCAATACCCCCCCCCTCGTAAATACTAACTATAATAAGTGTTATCCCGTTTACCCCGGACAGAGTAAAAGAAATGTCATTTGTGCGGCCAGCAGAAATTTCCCTTATCAAGAAGCAGCCCGCGGCCGGAATGAGTTTGATAGCCCTGTAGTAGATCATGGGTTCGTCTCTCGAATCGGCCAATTTTTTTTAAACAACTTTTTAGTTTTAAAATGATACTATTATATTTTTAATTATATGAATTATTGATATTTTAAAATTTTATTTAATTCATTATTATCAATTAAATAAAATGTTAAAATTTAGAAAAGGTAATTAATTATTTAATTTATATAGAAAATAGAGAGCTTTAAAAATCACTGAAAAAATTAGAATAGTTTTGCCTTGATTTGGGAAGTAAAGTCATCAACTCTGGTAGGCTGGGAGTCATGGGTGTCCCACCCGTCACACTTGGAAAATATGTAATTTTTTGGGTATAAACAGTTTAATATTTATTTTTTTAATAGTTTGGGTTGAAATGAACATCTGGGTTCACGATGTTGTCATTATGAAACTGGTTATGTTAATGGTTAGAGAGAAGTTAGATGAAAGTTAAGCAAAATTCAGTCAAAATGTCCCACCCGCCATTTTGGAATAACCCCGTTTTTTCCTTCTAAAATCAACAGGAATTGTTGTATTTTGGTTATAATTTGACTTATTTTCGAATTTATTTTACAATTTCTTAGCAACTAGCTAAGTTGCGCCACTTTGACCTCGCGAAGGGTCTTGATTGATGGTTTATCCTCAACATATTTAGTATTGTCGTAATGACATGTCTTCACGACCCGACCTCTCGAAAAGTGCTTCCACAACACATCAGTGTATTTATTGTACTGAAATTTTACATAACATAACAAACTTTGTAAAAAAAATTCCCACAACAAAATTCAAAACAGGCATTTTTAACATATTATTTTAAACCCTTTTAGTTCAGCAATCAATAAGTTAAATTAATTATGTTTGTTTATGTTCTTCAATTTTATTCAAGATATTACAGTGTTCAGTCATATTTTTCTGGAATTTTTAGATTATTATTAGAATTTTTAGAATTATAATACATTTTAAGTAAAATGTGTAAATATTGCGATGTGATATCTCTAACGACAGCATACCGCATACTCACCGATTTTAACACAATTTATATGTGATTTCCGCTAATATTTTCTGCAACCACAACCAAAATAACGTCCCCGCGCTTGGTAACAACCTCGAGAAGAACCACCAAGACTTGGCCTTCTGATCCACTGCAAACAAACTTTCCAATTTTGTGGATGATGACATATGACCAAATACGAAATAAAAATTTATTTAACTAAATAATTTAGTTCACAGTCTCCCAAAAATTAAAATTCCCCACAAATTTACTGGAAGCAGGTAGTTAATAGTTTTAACAGAAGTCATACTAGTTAAAATTAGAATTAACTAGATATATATTATAGATTAACTAGATAGATTTTATACAAGAATTGCTCGTTTAATAGGATTAGATAGATTTAATCTATAGATATCGGGTGTAAACCATTAAAGTTGGCCATAGGGGAAAGTTAAGTTAAATCGGAAATTGTAATCTTAATTTTTATTATCTCTTGTTGTATTTACCATAATTTTATTTTTGAATTGATACTTGATATCATTATTATTTTCATAGATTAACTATACTGTGCAGTAATTTACCTAAGCGTTCAAAAAAAATATAATTCCCTATGGCCAGCTTTGAGTAATTAGTTTTGTTTAATTAATCTTGTCAACGGCGTTTGATGTGTTTACTTGTTTGTGAATTGACTCGACACTCAGAACTATAAGTCACTTTAAATAGTTTGTAATGGTAATCAACTGTCAACTACCACTAAATAACGTTAAACTAATAATTATAATGCAAATGTAAAGTTAAATTTTTTTGTATACTATACAGGGTGTCCCCGCACTCACTTTACATAACTTAGGTGGTAATAGAGGACACTTTTCTAAGAACAATATTTAACAAAAATTTTTTTCTAAATTCAAACCCTCGAGAGTTAGGCCTATTTAAAGCATTTTTTTTAATTTCCACCTTGACGTGGACATAGCCCCGAAAATATTGATTTATCAGCAAAAATGGTTTAGTGCTTTTGTAAAGAGCGTGAAATAATCTACAAACTAGATTTAAACCTTTTATTGTCTAAACTCAATGGCTTTCGAGTTATGAATTAAAGTAAGTTAAAAAATGTCAAAAAATTTAAGCTTTCTTTTTTTTTGGTTTTTTTCAAAACCCTGTATCTTTCAAACGAAACATTTTACAAAAAATCTGATGCCCCATTCCGGATAGGAAATTTAACGGACTACAACTTTTGTCTAATAAAAATTTTTTAGAAATCTCTCCATTTTACAGAAAATCAGAAAATAATAAACAAGGCAGCTATAAAACAACAATTAAATTCACTAAATTTTTTATTTTTTTTTGAAAAATTATTTTATTAATTAATTTTAAACTATTACATTATTTCGGTAAATGTTGAAAGTGACCACCCTCATTTTCAATATACAGTTGTGATTGTTTTAAAAGATGTTGGTCGAGAAAAAATCGAGAAAAGGTGATTTTTCGACACTTTTTCACACTCACCGACTGATCAAATTTGGCCTCGTGATCTACCGGTCGATCCATCGACCTTGTTGACCACCCCTGCTATAGTAGCTCTTAACAAATTTTATAATTTTATAAATAATACTAAGGTAAAACACCCACTAGTTGAACAGTTTTGAAAGTAAAACCTATTTCACTCTAATTTAAGCAAATAAAATTCGATTAATTTGATCAAAATATGTTATTTATAAAAATATAGATAGTTTTGCATATAATAGCAAAGAAAAAAGGAATAATTAATAAAATTATCATATTTTTACAAGGTTTTTAAAATATACTTCAAATGCAGCAGTAATTGAACAATCTATTTTGAATCGCAGCCGTAATTGAACACTCCGGTGGTGGTTGTACTTGAACACGTGTGAAAATAGTCAAAATCAGTCAAAATCAAACAAAAATCCAATCGATATTCTAAAGATACATTTGGCAACATTGATTTATTTATGTATGACAAACGTAATGGACAAACGTGATCATTTTATGTTAGTTTTTTCGAGTTCAAGTTCATAACCTAAAAACTGTGATTGCGCGGTTTACGGTTTAGTGCGGTTTAGTAACTTTCCATGGCAAAAGTAGCATGCTTATCGGCTATTCCACATGCCAACTTTCAAGTTAACAAAAATATAATTATTTCGATTTATAATTTAAAAAAACTTATAGAAATCAATTGCTAAATCATCAAGTAATTATAAAATACGGATATTACTTATTATGAATATTCGGTTTTTGCATTAATACAATTTCAAAAATCTGTTCAATTATTAGTTCCATTTCTTGCGGTGTTCAAGTGCTGGGTGTTTTACCTTATAAAACATCTTTTAAAACGATCACGATTGTGTATTGAAAATGAGGGAGGTCATTTTCAACATTTACAGAAATAATGTAAATAGTTTAAAATTAATTAATAAAATAATTTTTCAAAAAAATATAAAATTTAATGAATTTAATTGTCGTTTTATAGCTGCCTTGTTTATTATTTTCTGTGAAATGGAGAGGTTTCTAAAAAATTTTTATTAGACAAAAGTTGTAGTCCGTTAAATTTCCTATCCGGAATGGGGCGTCAGATTTTTTGTAAAATGTTTTGTTTGAAAGATACAGGGTTTTGAAAAAAACAAAAAAAAAAGAAAGCTTAAATTTTTCAACATTTTTTAACTTACTTTAATTCATAACTCGAAAGCCGTTGATTTTATACAATAAAAGGTTTCAATCTATTTTGTAGATTATTTCACGCTCTTTAAAAAAGAACTAAACCATTTTTACTGAAAAATCAATATATTCGGGGCTATGGCAACGTGAAGGTGGAAATTAAAAAAAAAAGAGGCCTAACTCTCGAGGGTTTGAATTTAGAAAAAAATTTTTGTTAAATATTGTTCTTAGAAAAGTGTCCTCTATCACCATCTAAGTTATGTAAAGTGAGTGCGGGGACACCCTGTATAATATGTTGTACCTCAATATTCACACTTCTGGTAGTGGTTGTGATTTTCCGTAATTTTCAAATTTCAAAGTTAATTTTAAAGCCTTTGCGGTGAGCAAAAGAATTGACAATAATTCAAGTATTTTTCTATTTTCTATACTTTTAAATAAAAAAATTTTTACGAAAAGATCCTACCTACAGAATTGAACTGAACTTGATGACAAAACGGTAAATTATTTTTGACATATTTTGATAATTGAAATGTGAGTTTGAAAATCTTTTAAAATACGTAGTTTCTTTCATTTAAATAATAGTAATTTTAATTTATTTACATAGCATTCGGAACTAATAATAATAAAAAAAAAAAATAAAAGCAGATAATGTGATGAAAAATATATTAACCGGTAAAGTAAAAGCTTATTTAAATTATTTAAAAAAAAACTTTAATTGCGCTTACGCTATAATTTGATTGCTTCAGTTTAGCACCTAATTTAAATTAAGCTATGATAGATATTTAGATGATAAACAATGATATAAATATTAAATATAGAGCGCCAAAGGGGGAAATGGATACGACCTGTACAAATATTCTACTCGGGTCTTATCTTCTTCAGTTAGATTCGTGATCGCGTAGTAAGAATGTGAAAAATGCAAGTGGTTACTAACTAAAAGTTATATGTATGTGGTTAGATAAATTTATTACGAATATTCAAATAAAAAAAGTGCAGCGATGGTGGCTGAACACATTAAGCTAGATTTCAAACATCAAACAGAAAATGCATTCACCACTGAAGAAACGTTATCAAGAAAACAGTTTTTCAAAATTAGAAAGCATTTATTATTTTTATTTGCTTTATTAATTATTGTTCCTTGCATCGGTTTATCGACTTATTCAATAATTATGGTAAAACATTTAAATAAAGAAGTCTACTACTTAAACGAACAAATTCAAAATTTGAAACTTTCTTTGATTAACAACATCGTTCACGACATCAAGAAGTTTGAACACGAAGATGTAAGTAAAAAGTTTTATTTTTTGAAAAGCGGAAGTTTTTGAATTGCAATTTTCAAATCTCTATATCGACAATACACAGCTTTAAAGATACAGTTCAGTTTTAAAATGTTTATTTTCATAATTAGTTTTGTTATCAAAACTAAAATAATCATTTAACTTCCTGTTTAATCAATGTTTATGTCATCTATCACCTGATGTGCATAATAATCATCTATTATTATTATTTTTTTTTCAATAAAATCAAAACTAATTTTTAACACTTAATGTGATTTCAACCCTTCGTTAACTTTTTAATACCAATTTCTTATTTATGTTCATTCATAACCCTTATAATTAGTGGTGACACCTCGTACATCACTTTCTACTTATTAAGGGTCCTATGAATCTTAACATAGAGCGATAATATGAACAAAGCCCGCACCCAATTATCTTATTTAGTTAATAAAAGATAATTGTTCATTAAACTTAATAACAAAATTATTTTAGTTTACTGAAATCGAGAGTTAACATTTTTGCAAAAGTATTCTTATTGGTTAATTACATTTTTTCAAAGAATTTAAATTATTCTATCAAAAACAGTCGCTTAAACAATCAGTTCGTTATTCATAATAATGAGAAATTATTGTAGTCATCGTTTAAGATAAAAGTGTAACAGAATTTTATTGTTTACTGATACCACTCTTTCGTATTTATGTTAATAGCTAATTATAAAATAAAAATTATTATTAACTCATAAACGTATCGGTTATTATTAGTATCCCAATTTTTGGCACAATAAATATCAGTATTACACACATTTTGGAGTGTGGGTGAAGCAATAAAATTTTATATCATTTTTCATGTTTAATATTTTCTTTACTGAAAGTAAACTATAAATAAGTCTATTAGCGCAACATAACCGAACACTAAAAGGAGCAATCCACTGAATGACGAATTTCACAAAACTTTTCACAAAATGTCACAGTCAATTATATTTATCGGATATTTAAGCAAATGGGATCTGAACAACTGCAATTTAGAAAAAGCTTATGCAGTATTTGAAGAACATTCAGGCCCGGACTGGCTAGGTCGGCTAGTCGGCAATCGCCCCGAAGAGGCCTAAAAAAAGTGGTTTATACTTGAGGTAAAAGTGGTTTGGATTTTTTATATACCTTCCAAGCGTCAAAATAGCGGAAAATGTGATTTTCAAAAATCTCTTCTCTTGGTAAGGGGGCTCCTCTTCAGTCTCTAGCCGAGGGCTCTCAAAGGAGCCAGTCCGGGCCTGAGAACACTGCAAAAGTTTTCCAACCTTCAATTCAGTAACAAGAAGAAAATAATCTTGACGAAGTTTTCTAGTAAATGGTTTTTAGTAAAAAATTATATAAAATGAGATTGGATTATTGGGTAACGCAATAACAAAATATAAGGAAAAAGAGCCATTAATTGGATTAACGCTGTTTGTGGGGGATACAACTCATAGTTGTGAAACTTAAAGAAATATTGGTAAAAATGTTGCAGGAGACACGTATGAATCTCTGGAGGAATATTCCTACTTTGCAAAAGTCTTTACAATTCATTTCTTGAGGTAAATTACTCCTCTTGTTCTCTTCTTCGTTTTTTAAGGTCTCGCGTGTGTTTTTGCCTCGTTCACTATTCTTCTCCACTCTCTGTCTTCGCATTTCTTTTTCCATATCGTTATTCCCATAGCTTCAAGATCATTTATCACTTCGTCCAACCATCTATTTCTTGTTCTCCCTCTAGGTCTTGTCTCATTCGGTCTCCAGTCTGTTATCTGTCTTAAAACACTTTGTGGTTCTTTTCTTGTGATGTGTCCTAGCCATCGGTTTCTCTGAGCCTTCATGTATTTCACGATGTCTGCATCCCCCATAACCTCCATTACTTCAATATTTGTTCTTTGTCTGTATTCACCCTCTCTTTAGTTAGATTAAAGATGAATTTCAGCAAAACAAAAATTATGACAAAAGACAAATACATACATCCATTGAGAATAAAACCATCGAAAATGTCTCAGAATACATATACTTGAGTCATCTTATTAAAACAGACAAGGGTAATCAAACCGCAAAAATAATAAGATGAATAGGACTTACTTGGGCAGCGTTCGGTAAGCTAGGATACATTCTAAAAGAACCCAGTATACCTATAAACTTAAAACGCAAGGTATAATGATGCATGCGTATTGCCAGTAACCACTTATGGAATAGAGTCAATGGCAATTACAAATCAAACAGCAAATCGACTCCGAGTAACACAAAGGGCAATGGAAAGAGCTATGTTGGGGGTCTCCTTGAGAGATAAAATAAGAAATGAGGAAATTAGACGAAGAACGGGAGTGACGGACATAGTGGAGAGGATGGCAACACTGAAATGGCGGTGGGTTGGCCAAGATAAAAATAGGGGTGGTAATTATTCGCACTTTATAATAGATCAAAATAGCTTTAAAAAGAAGTGAATAAACATTAAAACAAAATATTAAAACTTTTATAAAATATAATACACGAAAAAATATATATCCACTTTGAAATATTTTAACACGCTTAAAATAAATCAAAATAGCTTTAAAAAGAAATGATTAAACATTAAAAAAATTATTAAAACTTTTATGAAAGATAATACACTAAAAAAAAAGAAATTCCACTTTGAAATATTTTAACACGCTTAAAATAGATCAAAATAGCTTTAAAAGAAATTAATGAACATTAAAAAAATTATTAAATACATACATACATACATACATACATACATACATTAGATACATCGCACTTTGAAATGTTGGTATACCCAATGAGTAATACTTTGAAGGCGGTTGAAATTTAAAATTTCACCGCTTTCCAAGTTAATACCATTAACAATCCAAAAGAGGATGACAAGTCTGTCTTCTATTCTAAATCAACACAGAATACTACAGACGTCTTGACCCAAGAGGACATACAAAGCTGAAAAGATACTCAATTGAAATGGGAATCTTTTGACAGTTTTCATAAAGCGCAGAAAATTATAAAAGTAACCTGCTATTCCGAAAATGATAAATTTACATCTCGGTGCACTTGTTCAAGTTTTCTGAAGCAATATGTTTGCAAGCATTCTTTGGGTATGTTAGTAATTTTAAAACAGGCAAAGGTGCCCATGGAAGCAAAAACTGTACCTCTTGGCACGAAAAGGAAGAGAGGACGGCCAACCAAAGCAAAAAAGGCACTAATAGTTCAATAATAATTTTTCCTTGACATTTATTGTTCTACTATTTCATACATATTTATTGCTTATGTAAAACTGAATTTTGTAAATGAAAATATATACGCAATATACGAATAAATTAGTACTTCTGTAAACAAAGTGCGATGGTATCATTTTATAGTGGGTAAGTTTAAAGTTTAAATGATCCCAATCCAAAGTGCGATTGTATCATCTTATAGTGGGTAAGTTTAAATTTTAAATGTCCCCAATCCAAAGTGCGATTATATCATTTTATAGTGGGTAAGCTTAAAGTTTAAATGTGCCCAATCCAAAGTGCAAATGTATCATTTTATAGTTTGTTAGTACAAAGTTAGGAAGATTTTTTTAAAGTGCAAATATATATACCCCTAGTGGCGACCAAGAATGACAAAGAGGAGCGAGGGAAGACAACAAATGAGATGGAAAGACGACGTAAAGAAGACTGCGGGTAGATATTGGATACAAGTGGCTCAAGACAGAGAGAACTGGAAAAAACTGGGAGAGGCCTACGTCCAGGAGTGGATGAATACAGACTGATGAAGATGAAGAGACCCTCTCCAATCTTCTTCAGACCCATTATCGCTCTCATCAGTCTTCTCTCGAATGCTTTCAGTCTTTCTTCTTCTCGCCTTGTCAAATTTATTGTTTCTGAGGCATATGTGACTACCGTTCTCACATATCGTCGGGTTGTTGGTAAAAATGACCAAATGTATAGGATTTCTATGTCAGTTGGTCACTTTTACCAACAACCCGACGATATTATGTTTTATATATTCTTATCTTAGTTCTCAAAGATATGCTTTTGATTTTTAACATTTTCTTGCTTACATGATAAGCTCTCCAACCTGCTTGTATCTTCTCATGCATCTCCGTTGTTCTATTGTTGGTTTTGTTTAGCTGGAGCCTAGGTACTTGAATTTTTTAACCTTTTCAAACGTCCGATCTTAAACTCATTTTGTCGATTGTCTTCGTTTCTATTGAAGTTTATATACTTGGTCTTGCCTTCATTGATCTTTAATCCCATTTCTGTCGCTTGTTCTTCCATTTCCTTGAAAATTTGGGCCATTTTCTGTTTGGACCTGGCTATAATCACGATATCATCGGCATATGCTATTATTTGTCACTCTTTCGTTACAATTGTTGCTCTGTTTCCTAATTTTCTAATAATGCTCTCAATCACCAAGTTAAACATAGCAGCCGACAGCCTGTCTCACCCTGTCTCACTCCATACATATTTCTACTATTCTACTACTATACTATACTATTATACTATTCTACTATATATATAAAAAGATAAGACAAAATATGCAACGTTTTTATGCAACGTTTTTGTGCAACGTTTTATGCAACGTTTTTATGCAACGCTGAGAACAGCTATTGGACGACACCAAATCAACATTATAATCACATCAACGGATGAATCAAAGCAAAGCAAAGCAAAGCAAAGCAAAGCAAAGCAAAGCAAAGCAAAGCAAAGCAAAGCAGAAGCAGAAGCAGAAGCAGAAGCAGAAGCAGAAGCAGAAGCAGAAGCAGAAGCAGAAGCAGAAGCAGAAGCAGAAGCAGAAGCAGAAGCAGAAGCAGAAGCAACAGCAAAAGCAAAAGCAAAGGCAAAAGCAAAAGCAAATGCAAATGCAAAAAAGCAAAAAGCAAAAGCAAATGCAAAAAAGCAAATGCAAAAAAGCAAGAGCAAAAAGTAAACGCAAAGCAAGGCAACAAAACCATGCGACGCAAAAACACAAAGATTGAAAGATTTATGTAAATGCAAAAATCCGTTTGGTGGCAAATTTGTTATTTTCGGTGGCGACTTTCGTCAAGTTTTACCTGTTATAAAATACGCTTCACCTGTGGAAATAGTCAATTTTACTTTATAGTCAATATCAATTTGGCCAAGCAGCATTATATTATTGAAAGTACCGAATAGCTGGAAATCTACAAATATAATTCAGGACATTTACAGCAATTCAATTGCTTCTAATGCCGATCTCTCCGACAGAATTATATTAGCCTGCCACAATGATGATGTTCGCACACTTAACAATAAAATATTAAATTTGGTCGAGGGCAAGATTCATACCTACTTAATTGAAGATACAGCTAAACATCGAGGGGTCGATCAAACAGATGAGGACATTCGGTTGGAATATGAAGTCGAATATTTAAATTCGTTGAATTTCCCTGGGTTTCCGGTACACAAATTAAAACTCAAAATAGGATCTGTTGTTATGCTAGCAGAGCTTTAACAAAGTTGGTTTGCTGTCGTGTAATTTTTGGAATAAGGAAATGGTTTGCTTGAGTTTTTGTAAATAATTTGAATTTTGTATGTTTCGCGGTTTCGGAGAAGCCGAGAGAGCCCGAGCAGTGAAGAAGAGAAGACTTGCGTACGCCGTCCAAGTCGTGGACGGTCGACATTTTGATTTCTGACGATTTTTAGTTGTAAAAATTTGATTTATTTGAGAATAAAAGACAAGTAAAGTTTGAAGAAGTGTTATTTCTTTTAGATTGAGAAATTAGAAGAGAAAATTTTGTGAATTATACTAAATGCAAGTGGAATTATTTCGGAAAAGGTATGCAAGGTCGCTTGATAGTGGGCGATACTGAAAGATAACCGATTGAGCCAGCCGGGTAAGAAGGTGATTTCTCCGCCCGAATTGGAATTTTACGAAGAAGATTTGAAAATTCGATATTTAATATTTAAGGGTGCAAAATAACACTTCAACTTGGCTACCCGAACGTGCGGCATTTGGTGAACATTTTTTTGAATTCAATTTGGGATGATTAGTTTATGGTTGTAAATGTTCACCGCAGAACCGGCTGTCACCCTGAGATTTTTAGTAAGAAAAGTTTGACCATGGCTACTTGGCTGAATTGACTGGATGCTTCAACAGCTGATAGAGCAAATGGCTGAAGACAGGAGAGAGAGGAGAACGAATAGAATAGAAGATAAAAGAGAGAGGGAAAAGAATAGGATCGAGGACAAAAAAGAATGGGTAAAATATTGTGAAGAATTGAGCAGAACAATCAGCAGTGCCAATTATGAAAAAAATGAAAATGAGGAAGAACTAGAAGATAAGAAGGGAAATAAGTTTAATAAAAGGAGAAACTTTAGCAGAAAAAGTGCAACTATCGGAAGAGATTGAGAAAAATGAAAATAAAGAAGACTTGAGAAATGAAAAAATGGAAGGAGAAGTAAATAAAGAAACGGGTCATACCGGCGGCATTAATAAAAAAGCCCGGATATTCACCAGAACACAGATGCGACGAATGAAATGGCGAAAGATGAAACGTGGACGAAAAAGTAATTTTGAAAGAAGGTATAACAATAATTATTGTAAAAGGAAGAAAAATAAAATTAATACGAACATGATTACTTCATCCAAGATGGTTTCCGATGGAAATGATGTTCCCCGTTCAGCAATTTGGAAGGATGAAATAAAGGATGAAGAGGATATGCCGTCCAACAAAGTAATTTGGTATTTTGAAAAAGAAGAGTTGGGTTCAAGAAGAAGAAAATAAAGAAACAGTGGTTTGGTGAAAAGAAACGTATTTTTAAAAAGGAAGACGTCATGGAAAACAAAATGAAGGTCATTTTGGAAAAGTGGCAGTATCGGCGATCAAGATGGAGGGTGGTTAATCTTATCAAATATGAAAAGTAACCACGGACGAATAAAGAAGATTGACAAATTTAAGGATAACCGCGATTTAAATGGAAAATGAATGGAACTAAATGTGTTTTGATAAAATTAAAAAAAAAGGTTGTAAATATTAAAATTTAAAGAAGGAACTACACATCATGATAAAACTGAAAATCATAATTAAATAAAAGGCAATAGAAATTCGAACAAGTTAATAATAACCAATGTAACAAGTGAAAAGGACAATCTTCGAAAGATAAGCAGACGGAAAGTTTATAAATTGTATAACAAAATTTGAGAAAGTAAAAGTGTTTCCAAAAATTGAAAATTTGAAAAATGGATTAATTAATTGCTGCATTTTATAATAGTAAATTTGAAATTAGCGTTTATGGCAATCAAATGGAAAAATTTAATTTGAAAATTGATGGTTATTGAAGGAATTTGTCACTACGAAAATTGAAATTGGATGATTAGTAAAGAAATAGGTAAAAGAGTTTTAAATGATGTGTATTGCATATTTAAAAAAATTTTTATGAAGCTACAGCTTTAAAATGTAGCAAAATTGATGAAATTATTTAAGGAGATGAAATTGTTAATTGGAAATTTTAAAAATTAAGTAGTATTGAAGGATTTTATTAAATAAGGGTCGATATGAAGATTGAAGATGACAATGAAATTGCAGAACACTAGAAGAGAATCGAAATTATGAAAGGTCCGTAACGGAAAAAGAAGGAGCTTTGAAAAGTTATGGAATAAAATTTGGAAGGATAAAAAAATTTGCAGTTATTTCGAAGAAAGTTTTGGATCGAGTTATCTAAGAAATTGTTATTATTGCAAAGAAGTTTGGATGTCATTTATGAATTGTTTAGTGATCATTCGTCAAGATAGGTAGTTCGGGATGTTGATTAATTAATTAATTTAGGTGTGTAAATTAGATTGCCGCATTAATTAATTATTATTTACTTTTGAACATTGTTATTTATTTTTGAAGATGTTGATTTAGAGAATTTGCTACTTATTCCAAAAGCACGACGTTATGTGACTTTCTTGAAATCCCTCCTGGATTTCTGCATAAGCCAGGAAGGATTGCTGTCGTGTAATTTTTGGAATAAGGAAATGGTTTGCTTGAGTTTTTGTAAATAATTTGAATTTTGTATGTTTCGCGGTTTCGGGGAAGCCGAGAGAGCACGAGCAGTGAAGAAGAAGACTAGCGTACGCCTTCCAAGTCGTGGACGGTCGACATTTTGATTTCTGACGATTTTTAGTTGTAAAAATTTGATTTATTTGAGAATAAAAGACAAGTAAAGTTTGAAGGAGTGTTATTTCTTTTAGATTGAGAATTTAGAAGAGAAAATTTTGTGAATTATACTAAATGCAAGTGGAATTATTTCGGAAAAGGTATACAAGGTCGCTTGATAGTGGGCGATACTGAAAGATAACCGATTGAGCCAGCCGGGTAAGAAGGTGATTTCTCCGCCCGAATTGGAATTTTACGAAGAAGATTTGAAAATTCGATATTTAATATTTAAGGGTGGAAAATAACACTTCAATATACATCGATAGGCCTTTGTTTAGTCATGGACAGTTATATGTAGCATTATCAAGATGTCGAGCGAAGGATGGAATACAAATTCAAAGTGAAAGCGACATAAAAAATGTTGTATGGAAATAAGTTTTATAACTTGAAGTTATTAGGGCCGCGAAGCGGCCCTGGGGGGTTGGGCCGCGGCAGCGGCCAGGGGGGCGGAGCCCCCCTAGTATAATAATAAATGATTAAAGTATTAAGTTTTTAACTCGTGAAAATCAAGAAGTAATTGTTTTATTATCGAATTAACAATTAAATCAATTGAAAAATTATATTTTCGCTTTTGGATATGTATGCAACCTTCATCAGAAATATATTCTTCTTCTTTAACTTAGTTTGTTATTTCCAACATCTGCGTCGTTTCCTTAGCAGTGTTAGTTCCATGGGCATATGAATAGTTTACATCCATTAGGTAGCTTGCTAGACTTGCCTTCAGATGTGCCTGTATCCTGGCTTTTATGTTAATTGTGGCAATTTTATTGATTTAATAATAACATAAAATTGGGAAAATGAGAACTGCTCAAACTGCCGGAAAATAAGAACATGGTCACAACATTTTTGATTGCAATTTTGGCCTCACTCGGGGGATTACCATACAAAATTTTTTATATTGATAAAGCACTGTATATTTCTGAAGCAATTAATCAACTTCAACTTTTATAATAATGTGTGGATTTTAATATGTAGGTATAGAATAAATAATAAAAAATATATCATTATATTTTTCTTCGGTCTTCAATAAAAAGCAGTATTTAATTGTGAAAATCAACTATTAAATGGTTTACCTGCTCATAAGTATCCAAAATTCTCCGAACGATCAGTAAGGGTGTAATCATGATCTTCATATAAAAACTGTAAAATATTAAATTATTATCGCATAACTTGACCCATGATTCAATATAAAAGAAGAATTGGCGAGATTTTTAGTGCACGATTTGTTTAACTGTGATTTTATTTGACATATTTGATAAATTTTATAATAAATAAAATTGTAAATCATTTAAAACTGTCAGCAAGCTTGATTATTTTTTAAATTTTATTTTAGTTTCTACGTAAGAGGTCGATTTACGCAGGAATATTATAAAAAATGACGACAGCAGCCCTTATTTACGCAACAATAATTATTTTTGCAACGATAGAGAAAGGTTATGGCAACGTTCTATATACATTATTTTATAGCTTCCTTTTATATTTCCAACCGGAAAATCGTAAAATTGAATCTAAATTTAAAAATATTTAGCTTCATCTGCTAAAATTTCACAGTTAAATTAAATTTAAACAAAATATGATAATTAAATTATACATTAATTGTTGATCAACATCAAATAGCCATGTGCATAATGTCATTCATCGGTGGATAAAATCCTGCCAAAACTGTGAGAAATAAAATCCCATCGATAGCTGAGATTAATATGAAAACCTGAGTATTGTTTTATATCGGTAGTCCATCAAGTAATTGAGTGACGCACATTTTGTTTTTTAGTTCGTGGTCTCCATTCCATTATTCTTCTGGCCCATTGGTTGTTCCATATTCTAGAGAGACATTATGTCCCATCAAGTTCAATCCCAGTTGAAAGATTTTGTACTACATACACGTTTCTTATGTGATCTTGAAATACAATACCTGTATTTCTTGTACTTTGTGACAAAAGTAAGCAGCTTTACTTTGTCTGCCGGTCATTAACAAAATACCACATTACATCACAACGGTGGGGGAATGAAACATTGACCTTCTGTACATAGCAGCAAAACGAGATGTTTTATAGAAAAATGATATATTTTCGAATATTGTTGACTGCTAAAGCAGAATATCTGGTTTATTCTGACCGTCTCTCCTCGAAAGACAATGGCAAACCATCCAAGTATAATCTATTTAGAAGAAACATCCCAAAATGAAGCTATACCTACATCTGGAACGCATAGGAACTCTCATATGAAAAAATATTATAAAAAAATAATAAAGAAGACATATTTTTCCACATTTTAACACAATACTACTTTGAAAGGTTAAAAACATTTTTAAATTCTAGGAAATTTAAAATTAGTAAATAAAATATTTTTGTAAATTTTTTCTTGTAATATTATTATTATTACTGAGGATATCATGAAAGTATGCGTCAATGAGCCACCTTATATAAATGGAGATATGTCATATATGCAGTAAAATAACAAACGCGTTTACACTGACTCATTTTAGAACAAGCTAACTCTGTTATATATTGACAAGACTTTATTAATACAACTTTACCAAAGAATAAGAATGCTAGTATAAAAAGAAAAATTTTAATTTCATTGTGCAAAATTATATGAACTTTTTAATTTTAAGTAAAAGTTATAATTGTTTTTACAAAAATATTGTGAATTTAATTTACAAAAATAGACCATTTCACGAAAGAAAACTCTGTGGCGCATGTGTGACGTGTTTAAAATGAGTTTAAATTTGAGCTCTAATACTAGAGCGAATAGTGCCAATAATTTGTACAATTTTAACTCGATTTTTCTACCGTTAAGGGTGGAATTTTTGTTTTTAAAATTTAAATGGGACCACCGTCGAACTGTACCCTATCCAATAAAAAAAAGAATCATCAAAATTGAACTACTCTGTAAAAATTATAACACAATATCTAAGCACGTTTTTACACGTAAAAACATAGGGAAAGTAGCAAAAGTAGTAAGTTGGTCCGAACATCTAGCTGTCTTATTCTATTTCTCGCGTCATTCTGCTCTTCAACGCGCTTCAACGCAAGCGCTGTAGTTTGCGTGAAATGGTCTATTACATAAAAGTCAATGTTGTATATTATTTTCTACATTTATTTATTTACGGAAATATCCTTTTTATGACACAGATAAATTTGGGAGCGATCGGGATTCGAATATTTAATGTGACCTGTACATCTAAATTAAATTTAAATTTGGTATCACACTCTTAGTGCAAACTAAAAATTGATTGGTGTAAAATCACCAACGCACTTTTTATACCAATCAATTTTCGCAAATTTTTACACTAACTTACGCGGAGTAGTTCGGAGTAACATAACTCGGACCTATTATTATTTTATAATTAAGTCATTACATTTTTGTGGTAAAATTTTCCATAATTGTACTACATACGATATAATATAATGTCGCAAGTAAATAGTAATTTTAGGTAAATAACTCATGTTTAGGAAAATATAGCATCTGCTTGGGAAAATAGCTTTATGACCTAGGCAAATAGTATCTGCCTGAAGAGTTGTTGAGCAAACTTTAACAATTTGGATGGAAGAAAATAAAACTTCTCATTGATCGGTTGGGCGTTACTTTATGTAATGGCAAAAAATATTTATCATATCATCGCAATATTGGAAGATCATCGTACAAGAGTTTATATATTGCGATG
Source organism: Rhagonycha lutea (assembly GCA_958510855.1). Classification (NCBI taxonomy): domain Eukaryota; kingdom Metazoa; phylum Arthropoda; class Insecta; order Coleoptera; family Cantharidae; genus Rhagonycha; species Rhagonycha lutea. The sequence goes on from OY294042.1 coordinate 19,608,174, forward strand.
TTAATGTCTTTACCACTAACACCGCATATTCATCGTGAAATATCCCTACTTAAATTTTACCCTTCACTTCCTTTATTTTAAAATCTCCGACCACAATTGAACAATCGGCTTCTCCAATCTGCAGAAACCTCCAGAAGAACCACCAAGATTTTGTCCTTCTGATCCAGCGTAAACAAAAGTTCAGCGTTTGCGATTAACAAAATGAATTTGTTATCCACAAATCTGCCTCCTAAAGAGGACCTAGAATGAATTCTTCTACTTCATCAGCCTTTCTCCGCCCACTGCTGGACATAAGCCTCTCCATATTATGGAGGATCTGGCCATAACTCACCACGCTGGCCAGACGGGTTGGTGAGTAGTCCGCAGATCGATTTTGGACTATAGTTGTTTTATATCCGGTAGCAGCTTGCTAGGCTAGCATTCAGATGTGCCTGTAGCCCTGTTTTTTGTTAATGGTGGCAATTCGTCAACTTAACGGGACCGCCGGCTTAACGTGCCCTCCGAAACACGGAGACTTGGCCACATGTACAAGTAAATTACATTTTACTATTAGTAATAAAAATTAAAAATTAAAATTTTTGTTAAAACTTGCAATATTTAACAAATATATCCCAAACTTGTATGTGGAAAAGCATTCACTTGTAAATCCATGGTCGTCATTGCTTTGATGGAGTCCCAATGAAAACTAAATTATTTTAATCATGGTTCAAATTCCACGTTAAGCTATAAGTCGTTGTATAAGTAAAGAGTCATTCAAAAATATTTAATTTAATAAAAATCTTGTCTGTTACATAAATTAAATTAATAATACGGTCAACGATCTGTACGTAAAATGATTACAATGTTGTGTATTTTATTTAAATTACTTCATCAAGTTAAGTTAATGTATTTTCCATTTGTCATTTTGTCGCAATATAAAATTTTATTTTTTTGCTACTTTAATTACTTTCATATTTGTTAAAAATAAACTAAAATACATATTATTTTCTTTTATTATTTATTTTTAGTTAGATATTAGGTTACTAAATTGTTGGTATTATGGTACTTTGTTTACTACACCGAATCTAAAAAATTAGAAAATAACAGAAAAGTAGTTGCTTTAGTTTTAATTTAAATATTTATAACATTATTGTAAACATGATCTTTTTTGATTACACAAAATAGTTTATTATTCTGGCAGCTGATGTTTAAATATAAAGTAACTTTTATTATAGAAAGTCTCATTATACCGGTATACATGCAGTCGTGAGGTCGAGCTAACGTAAGATCGATTTGGTAGGTTTTAAGTTTACGATACCGAAGTATACCTACATTCAGTTAGTTCGAACTGAAAGCATTGTTTACAACCAATCACTTCACCTCATTGTTCAAACGCTTAGTTCGAGCTAAGGGCGTCTATATTCAATTCTGAGATCGACCTAACCTCCTAACTCGGGTCGATGTAAACCGTCAAGTCGGTTTACTTTATTGTACACATGAAATGTCTAACTAACTCGAGCGAAGTTAAGTCGACATAACCACTGCACGTATACGGGGTAATAATAGCCTATACATTTTGATATTTGATTGAAATTTTCTCCAAACTCTAAAAAATTACAGATAAATCTCCAATATTCAGTGTACTATGTGCCCTAGCTATCGTATTTCATTTCAGCCAGCTTTTTCTTGCAATTTCCCTAATATTATTTAAAAATTTAGCAAACTTTATTTTTACGAAGTAATTCAATAATTTCAACAAAACTTTCATTAAACAGTTATAGATTACAAAGGTTTCAATGTATCAAATTTTAACGAGCTTTCATTGACGCGCCTCAACTGTACTGAACACTAATATTCTGAGCAAAATTTGATAACCTATGATAACTCCAATTAAGAGGAAGTGCGGTTTTAAATGCGAACCCAGTCGCCCACAAATTGGACCAAATTAATTTTCGATACAATTTTTTTGTTTTAAATTTCAATTTACTAAATTAATATCATTTCAAACAAGACAACTAAGTATTTATTATATTTGACATTTCGTATATTTAATAACTTTGTAATTTTCAAAAAACAAATTTAAAGAAAGTTTGTATAATTAATAGCACCACGCTTTGTAACCCCTCTATAAGCTAAAGTAAATATAGTAAAAGATGGCTCTCCCTACATCCCCAAGTACATCCCCGGGGTACATCCCCGAGAATGTATGATTAACTGATTTTATTGCGTTCAATTAATTTAATAACTTTTAAATTTTAATTATTATAATTTTGTTAGTTAAAAACTTATAATATTTTAGGTAATAAACTAAATAATATAATAATTAATGCTCTTCAGGTTTATGGAAAACCAGTAACCCACATAGATGATGGACTTCCATTGCATGAATATGAGGATTATAATGCAGATGATTACTATATCCAAAATATCGATACTCTAATCTTAAAAGATAGCGATGAAGTTCAAGAGGAAGGTTTTCATTCTGATGAAGATAACTTTAAAACACCAAAACAAATCCCGCTACAATTTTTGAAGGTTGGAGATGAGCAGAAGCGAATGAGAAGAAGTTATATTGATGATACGACGGAAACTATTCAAATTAATTCCGAATCTAATACCAACTCGACAAAGAAAAATATGACTACAGAAAAACATAAACATTTAAAATTACACGAACATAAACATAAAAGAATTGCTAATCTTAAAAGTACTGATTTGAGGTTAGAAACTGTTTAATTTAGCTTTTTCTGTATTAGTTACAATATTTTTATTTTAGTGCGCCAGAAAAACAATCACCACTTTCCACAATTGACTCTTCCAAAGATAAGGTATCAGCCCGTATCAGGAAAAGACCTCAACTAAAGTCTGGTGGTCATTGGGAAAGTGTCGAGGTTTGTTAATAACTTACGTAATCCAAATTCCTTCTGCTCGAAGGATTCATTCCAAACATTGAATTTATTACTTGTTTTTAGGAGCAAGGAACTTATAGTCCAGATGTAACTATTGTAAGAGATAGTAGCATTCATCACAGAAGAAATCGACATAGACAACGAAATAATGTAGAAACGTTTGACGAAGGAGTTCATCCCCAAAGAAATAAGTTATTGCCATCCATTCACTGCGATGGAGATACTTCCAAATATGTCCTAGGGAGACACACAAATTTCAATGGTAAATATTAAATTAAGACCTGGGTCTACTACTAGGAATGTAAAATAAAATTAAATTTTTTAAATTATATAGGTGATGGCCATCTTCGTCATCTTAACCGCCGATATGTAGACTGGGAATCTCCGATTTGGGTTAACAATTTGGGAATGAATGACCACTTCACCTTGAATGATGGATTCCTGAGAATTAAGGAAACTGGATTATATTTTATCTATGCTCAGGTAATTATTAAAGGATCTGTTATAGCTTTTGTGTTTAATTTAGTAATCATGTCATTTCTATAAAAGTATTTATAAGGTCAAGTTCAGTTTAATTTAAAACAAAAATTATTTATTAATAAATCGGACGAATTGAACACTATTTTAATATAGTAAATTATTACCAGGGGCTAGATTGGATTAATGAAATAGCATGATGTGAAAATGTGCACTGTAAATTGATTTATTAGTAAGTGCTGCATAACCGGAAACTTTGACGTCGAAAAGTTTTATTAACGTAATTTGATTCTAAACGTAAATGCGATTATTTGTAATTGAAAAATTAGAAGTTATTATTAGATTAGATCAAATTTATAAGCTTGCAAATGATTTCTCTTGAAATAAAATTTAAATAAACTGTAGTAGAAACGCGGCTTTGTATAAATGGGAAGTTCTAAATGGTATTATATATTTTTTTAGTCTGTCGGAAATTGCGGTGCATTTAACTTTTCTCTTTAAGCAAAAGTTCAATAAATTTTCATTTTAATATTAGCTTTGAAGTTCAATATCGCATTAAATTTCTATCAACTGTTCTATTAAATAAAAAACTTATCCATAATTGTCTGCAGAAACGAAAGTGGGTCCCTGTTCCAGTTATCTTATTTCAAAATTTTCAAGAAAATGTAAAAGAAAATTCAAGATCAGTTTTTGTGCAGCTTTCTTTTCTGATCTAGAAAAGTTGCGTATTATAGATTGAGAACCATCGATTTTGAATAATTTAGTTCTGTAATCACACTGCTACCATAAAATCGGAAAAACCTAATAACTTGGGTTATTAAACGTTGATTTTTATTTCATGTTACCGTAATATGTACTTGATTAATTTTCATACTTTGAGTTTTAAAATATATAGGGTAGACGGTGATATATTAATTTAAAAATGAAAACATGAATTCGTTCAATATTATAATGTAGCTGCAGGCTGCACTATCCAATTAAGTTAACTTTTACTAATTATAGTTACTATATAACGTCCAAGAGTCTGTTTTGCTTTTATTTCATTTCCTATTAGAGTCCTTTTGATCTATTACTATTTGATACAAGCAAGTGAATATAATCACCACAAGCCGTCCATCTAGTACATAAACTTCCACAATAAATTCGAACGTTACGAATGATTAAAATTTCTCATTCATTCTTCCTAAAGGGTCTGGCTGCTGAAGTATATTAAAAATGCCTTTTTTGAATTTTTTACAAAGTTTACTATGTAAAAAGACAGTTGTGTACAAAATTTCAGCTTTCCAATTTACTTCCTCTGGACTTTAGAAGGAAAAAACTCCTTTTTCACATTTCTTCATTTTTTTCTACTAAAAGATATGAAAAATCTCAAAAAATTCAACTAAACAAGAATTGATAAACTTAAAAAAAAAAATGATTTAACCATGTTAGAATTTTCCGACAAAAATAAGAAAATTTTACATAATTCTGCGTTGGAATTTTGGTTAAAGATGCTGAAGGTACCGAAAATTACAATACGGATTCATTCAACTGAGAGTTAGGTGATTTGGGTGTGTCGACAACTGAATCAGCTAAATTGATCAGGCTGTCATTGGGGACATAACAAGAAACAAAAGAAACTTCGCCTAAAGATTTCAACAGTCCAGAGTTTTCTAACATGGCTTCTAATAAAATTCTAACATGGTTAAATCATTGTTTTTAAGTTCATCAATTCTTATTTATTAGTTGAACTTTTTGAGATTTTTCGGATATCTTTTAGTACAAAAAAAAATGAGGAAATGTTAAAAAGCAGTTTTCACATTTCAAGTCCACAGGAAGTAAATTGAAAAGCTGAAATTTTGTACACAACTGTCTTTTTACGGCAGTCTGATAAGTCCCTGAATAATGAAACAAGGAAACATTTTTTTGGCCATATTCGGTTTTATTTCTCAACATTATTCTCCTTTTAGGTCGATACAACAAGTCCAACGATTTTCTAACTTTTTTATACCGTTCGAATAGGACTTGATCGGAAGTTCCTTAAAATAGGCCTCAGTTTCAGCTACGAACTCCTCATTTGATTAAAAATGCTTACCAGTGAGCCATATCTTCAGGTTTGGAAACAGGTAGAAGTCGCTGGGGATCAGGTCTGGCAAATACGGTGGCTGAGGGACCAGGTCAAACCCCATTTTGTGCAGTTTTGCATTCATCGTTATGAATCGCCGTACAAAGTCTTTCGGATTACTCGTAAACATGCTGAAATTCTGCTGGGAAGCAGTAACACGAATTTGGTTTTGGTCGACTGTGAGGAAACGCGGCACCCATCGCGCGCAGAGCTCTTCATGCCCAAAAACGCATGTAAAATATTGCCCCCACGTTCCATTGACATGCCTAGAGTCTTAGCTAGCTCCCTTAATTTTGATTTGAAACCATACAAAATCATAGAATGGATTTGTCAATGTTTTCTGGTGAAGTGACCTAATTCGGGTGCCCAAAACGTTCAGCTTCATTGGCGCTCGTACGTCTACAACGAAAATCAATAAACCACTTATGCTTATATTGTTTTTTTGCGAAAACAATTTAATAGTGTTTAATCAAAACTCGAAAATCATTTTTTCCCATATTAAATTATCCTCGTTGGTTGGTCACTTCTTAGTGCTGTAACTTGTAAATGCATAATTGAGGACCGTTTTTTCAAAACTCGCTTTGTCCAAATTAAAAAATATTAATCTTTATATCAAATGTATATAATTTTCTAGCGGCCTTTCAGAATTTGCTATCATATTATATTGCAAATTTCGCTTTGTTTCATTAGAAAACGCTAGAGAAAAAAGTTTTTACAAAACTAACTTTATACAAAAATGTCGGGTAAAATTTTACTTTTAGGACAAAGCGAGTTTTGAAAAAACGGTCCTCAATTGTAAATGGCTGTAATTTTGACAAACCTCCTATAAAGGATCAAGCTAGTCAAAACTGGTTCACATTAGTGCATACTAACGCCGTTTCTTAGAATTTTCAGGTACTTATCAGACTGCATATATATAACAAACTTTGTAAAAAAATGTCCGTCATAAAATTCAGAAAGGTCGTTTTTAACATACTTAACGGGCCAGACCCTTTACTGTAATTTTCTAATCATAAACCTTCAAATAACCGTACTCTTACATCAATACAATACAATAAAATAAAATAATATTATAAGCTTAGCAAACTTCACCGCCGTTTATTACCGCAAGGCAGTGAATAAAATTAATTCCTATTGACACAAATGGATAAAGTCTGGGCAGGACTTTTGAGCGCCGACTGTTTGGGTGCCTGGGCATTTGGACGTTAGGCATCGAACTTACTTTAGTTTTATTTTATATAATTAGTAGGAAAGATGAAAGAAAATTTAGTTGACTTTGATAATTTTGCATAATTGAAAGAATAAATAATTTTAGTTGAGAAGAAAATTCAGTTATTGAATTATTATTATTATTTCAATTAGTTATAATTGATCAACCACCAAATTAATACTCAAAATATTTTGTTTGCTTAATTTATTATTCAAAAATCGCAACAACTGCAAACATAGGCTTCCGCCTCACTTAAGACAAGGCAAAAAGCTTTCTTCTAAATGAAAAAGAAAATTGTTGGAAGATTACCGGCGAACTTTGCTCCATAAACCTCCGTCACAGTTAACAACGTTTCATCGTTGAACAAAGGACACCACATTCCTCTTGAACAATTTTTTTTCCTTGAGCCTTCCTTTTACATGTCAGAGGTTTACACCGTCCGCAGACAACAATGTCTTTTTATAAGATTTCAAAACGCCCTGACACCTCATATTTGGCCCTAATTTTTGACTTTATCCTAAAGTTTTTTTTAAATTTTTGGAACCTCTAAGATTTGCTGACATCAAAAGTGAAATTTTCCCTTCTACTTTCCATATTAAAAAAGTTTCCCAAAATTATTTTGAAAGTGAAATTTGCAATACATTTTATCATCGATCTAAAATCGATAACTAAAATCTGACTGGTTAATAATTTTCCCAATGTTACGCCCTAGCTTTTTATGAAAAATTATTGTGCAAAAATTATTTGTTAGCAGAAAATTGATTTCCGTATTACTCTAGAGCTAACATCGTCAGGTGTCTGGTCCTAGAAATTTAATTAAAACATTCCTTTTTTAATTGATTTTGTACTTTTTAACTTTTTGTGAACATTTTTCATGAACAATAAGGAAAATTAAATTCCATTATTCGCCGTTTGATACAACGACATTTTTATATTGTCCGCTTTACGAAGGGACAGGTATTCTGAAAATAAAATGAACAAAGATTGACCATGCCGAAAATACTTACCTATATTTTATTTCATAATTGAAAAATTCGCAGACTCTTCTTCAGACTAATTGAAGAATTCGCTTCCTGACACAATAGAATAGACAGATTCTCAGACCCATTATTTTCAACTTATAAGGATTGCTGCAATTTATTTCAAAAATCATTGCCATTTTTGAAATATTTTTATTTTACTAATCCTTATGTCAAAAATTTAATAGTATTTAATCGTAAACCTAAATACATTACATTCTTATCTCTCTTGATGTATAACGATGGCTCACCGACGTTCCGGTGGAATTGGTCATCCAACATACCGGAGATAAGATTTCCAATTGTACACTACAATGTGTAAATACAATGATATTCTAGTTCACGCGCTTGATTAATAAATTACAAATCAGGCTAAACTAAACCTCACATTAATTTGGAGTCCATCGTCTGATGGCAGAACTGGCATTCGGTCATCGAGTGGTTTTTTTGGTATTGCCTAAACTCCGATCCTACTGGGATTAATGATTCCTATGATTCCTGTACAAATCTTTCCTACCTTACCGCGTCAATTGAGTTAGGGGGTAATCTTGTTAATTTAAAATTTTGTACTCTTTAAGATAGAATTTTGAAATGCGGTTTTCTGTGAGTTTTTGTAAAGAAATCATTTTTAGGAATCGGTTAAAACAATCTTTTTAATTTCAAGAAAAAAACTATTTTGAAATTTTGCACTACAATATTTAAAATATTTTTAAAGAACATGAGGAATTTTATTTTAGATTTTCTACTTGGATGAACATGATACTAATGGATACCGAGTTTATAAAAATTTGGAAACTCTTCTTCAGTGCACTGTAACAACACATTCCACCAGTCGTATTCTTAAGAGCAACACTTGTTACACTTCTGGGGTTGCACACCTAGTTGATGGAGACCAAATAAGTCTTCAAGATCTTGCAGAAGGTAGATATTCATTATTTGAAGTGGGAAAATCGTTCTTTGGAGTTGTGAAATTGGGAGATGCAAGAAACAAGTAAACTATATAATGAAAAAATATATGTTTATGTCCTCATATATTATGCAAACTACTTCAATGTATTTAAACAATTAAATTGTTGTATTAGATTATTATTATTATGTGCCATTTTTAAGTTAAGATGTAACTTTAATATTTTTATATGATTTCTATAATTATTAATCGTTAAAATGAAATAAATAAAAGCATGACGAATCCTTGTTATCACTGAAATGATAAGGGTAGAAACCAATGGCTAATTATGCTCATTTAGTAATTCAAAGTAAGATTTCCCATGTGAGGTTCGAAATTATTCAGGTCGGCCGCCCAGGTGAATAATTTCCAAACTGAAATACTAAATACAACATGACATACATTTCGGATTTCATTACAATTTGAGATATTGTTCGAGAATATAATATTCGGAAGTACACAGTGTAAGCGCCGAAAGTAAAATTTTAATTCATAAACCTACTTTTTGCAGGAATTTATAAGTTTGATTCGTTATTTTTTTGCATGTGTAATTTGAATTTTCCAATAAAATTTTTCCAAATATAAACAAAAGTCCTTTTAAGCGACTTAGTATTCCAATTTAATTTTGCAAATGTTGAGCAAGATGTGCTGGGAACAATATCCCTCGAGGTAGATTCGAATCCTGATGTATTAGCGGTGAAAACTCATAAGCAGCAGGGGGTAAGGAGGTAATTAGGCGTGTTAATTCTTTCCTAAAAACTATGTATTTTTCGTAGAAAAATGTAACGTCATTTGTGAACAAACTTGATGCCCCGTTGATATTTGTGGGTGACTAGCTGAAGGATTACACCCCTGACCAGTACTAGAGTTGGGTCGCACATACGTGGTTCGTGGATTCTTCACATAACTTACCTCACTCAGCAAAACAAGCTTACATGCACCGCTAACTGGAAAAGAAGTGTTGGGCGCCAGTAAAACACCAAAGAAAGGAATTACAATCTTTAATGAGAGACAAAATAGGTGGTTGATCAGATTAACCAAATGTACACAAACTTAATAAAAGAACAACACTGCCAAGAGAATAACCGCTAAGTGACTGGTCGGTTGTCTCCAGCAATATCCTTACTCTACTTCAGAAATAAGATCAAAATGGTTAGCGGCAACAGGATCACTCAATTATTTGACAGCAATACCCTAACAGGCAGGCCCGTAACCAGGATTTCATTTCAGGGGGGGGGGGGGCACTTGTAAAAAGCCTTTTGTAAAAAATAAAATTTTCGGTGGTTCGCAATTAAATTGAATACATTTCATACATTTCGGGGGGTGGCAGCGCCTGCTAAGAGATATGGGCAGGGCTGCCGCGCCCTATTGTTCACAGTATGCAAACACACGGGTGACCAAAATTAGAGGCGGCCAAAATCCCAAAAATAGGGGTTAAGAAAAGGTCATTTACTTTACGGCAGGGAATAAGTAGTAGAAATTTAGAAAATTGTATTAAAAAACCGAAAAAAATCGGCTACAAGGGCGGCCAAATTAAATTTTGCACACGGGCGGAAGTACCCCTAGTGGCGGTCCTGGGTATATGGGTGACGTTATAATGCTTACTTTTCTATGTGGTTAAACAAACCAATTGCAAATGATAATTGTCCAAGTGATTTCCTTAAATTTAACTTGTTATTTCCTAATTAGTAAGGAAACAAATGATATATCGTTCGTCAGGACTCTTCCAGAAATATGATCTTAAAAAAGAAATTTTTTCAAGAATAGAGTGTGGTATTAGTATGTGTTATGTGAAATATAAATTAAACAAAAAACTTAACTAGACGTTAAAATATTAGATTTTAACTGTAAGTAAAGAACAACATACAAGAAAATTTTATTTAAAAACACTAAAAGAACAATTCTAACCTTTTTGTGACAAGGTACAAACAGAATATTTGAAAAAATGAAAAAACTGAAAACTACGGGGGGGGGGGGTGATAAAATTTGAATATTTTTTCAAATTTATTTCTCAAAGTTTAAGTTGGCACCGTGTGTCACTATAAACATTGGTAACGCTGTTTGTAACAGTTTTAGAAAATTTTTATTCTATTAACCTTCAGTTCATTTCGAATCTCCTAGTGTTTAGGTGTATCCAGTTATATTTTTCATTCCGTTGGTAAGCTTTTTAATTTTGTTCCTATTTTTTAATTTTTTTTTTTTTTTAATTTTTCGATTAATTTTAAATATTTTCTTGTATTCTTGCTGGTGTGATTAGCCTGACGAGGGACAGAATCCCGAAACATCGATGTAGCTAATTTACTTCGCTATATCTTCATTTATTTTACTATATTTTTCAACTTTTATAAAAAACACCACGTTGTTTTTTACCCCCTCCCCCCCGTAGTTTTCAGTTTTCTCATTTTTTCAAATATTCTGTTTGTACCTTGTCACAAAAAGGTTAGAATAGTTCTTTTAGTGTTTTTAAATAAAATTTTCTTGTATGTTGTTCTTTACTTACAGTTAAAATCTAATATTTTAACGTCTAGTTAAGTTTTTTGTTTAATTTATATAGGACTCTTTTCGTCCGAAATATTTTTGGGAAAGTATCCAAGCAATACCTGGTGGTAGGTAGAATTGCTAAAAGTAAAATAAACTCGCATAGAAATTAAATTTATGTGTTAATATTTAATGTTGCACTTCGAGGCTTAGCTTAGACTTTAGGATTAACTGCACTGCAGTTCGAGTCTGTTCCACCTCAAGCGTTAAAATTGAAACCAAATTTAATTGAGTAAAAGAAACCCAGATTGTCACGCCACTCAAATACTGATAAAATGATAATGACCAAAATTAACAAAACTATGATTGTGTTAAACAATAATTGATTAATTAGAATGTTGCTGGTGAATAATTTAGGCACAACAACTACGAAGTCACTTCGCTACGTATAAGATAAGGAGGCGTCGGCGTTGTTGCAATGAGGACATTTTCGATAAGCGTAAAAAGAAAATCTCTATCCTCGGGAACAGACTCGAACTGCAGTTCGGTTAATCCTAAAGTCTAAGCTAACAGCTAACTCTCGAAGTGCAACATTAAATATTAACACATAAACTGCAGTGAAAAATTAACCATTGTAATACCCTAACTAGGTAAGTAATTTAATCCAAGTAACCAAAAAATTTAAATATGTAGATTTATAAACTGGGCTGGATCAGAGCTTGGGGCCCAAATCTAACATTTGTTCAAGTGGCAATATTTTTGAATAAAATATCGACTAATTCTAAAGGTCCTTGTTATCCAATGAAAACAAATTTTCGAATTTTGTGGATGACGACACGTGACAAGATACGATTTTAAATTTACTTAACTCAATAATTTAATTAACAAAATCAGTTTATCTTGCCCAAGTCCTAGAGGCCATTCATGTACACACATCTTACCCAACAATTTAAAAAAAACTCCGAATAAATCAAGTGCAATTATAAAGGATTATAATTTCATCGATTTGAAAATATGGCAATTTAAGTTTGGCCAAATATTAATTGTAGATTTCAAGTGCTCAAAAAAATTCAGTAACGTATATTTGTGGTTTATTAATAATTATAATCTGGTAATATTTATGTCCTCCAATGCTTACGTTTGGAGTTCTGATGGATCCCGCTAGATGGCGTATTAGGAGGCTCAGAAATCAAAACCCAAATTAACCCTTATCTCACAGCGACATGTAAAGTGAATTTTTTCCTTAGTGGTTGGGAGTGGTTAATATGCAGAAACGAATATTTATCATTTCGGTTTTATGTTTGTGTCACAAGTTCTCCCTCCACATTTGCCGCGCAAGCCCTAGTCACGTGCCAACCACTAAGGAAAAAATTCACTCTACGACTCCCGTACGTGTATCTACTGTATCGTCATTCGTAAAACACAACCTGATGATGGTGGTGAAGTATAATAATTGTCGTAATAGTTGATTGCACTCAAAAGTACCTACTGGGTAAATTGTTAAAAATAAAATCGAGCACCAAAACTATCAACCGCCATTGATTGACTTTCTATTCAAAAAGCCTTGAGTTGAATTTGATAAGCCCTTATCAAAATGTGTACAGAGAGCGGATTATAATGCATTCTGAATGCGACCAAACTTATAATATAGAGCGAAAAAACGAAGCTATAAATTGACACATATCAACTTCCTTTTACCATTTTGATCTGTTCTCAATACATTTCTCCTATTCGTAAAAGCAAATTTTTGGATTAAAGTTTCTTTGAATAATCATGCATACACCACTCATTGCCAGTCCGACAATAACATCCTCCGTCCGTTTAAGAACATCATCATCAAAAGTCTACCCTTGTATTTATCATTCTTGAGAATTGAGACATCTTACTCATTTTGAACCCAATCTTTTGAATTTCGTTTTCATATTTGAGGAGCTTATTTTCAAAACGCACCATGTCCAAAAATTAAAATTTTAGGTACTTTCCAAAAAACTTCTTTTTATTTTGATTGCAAATATTTTTAATAAAATTTTCGTACTTTTGGACATCCATCAGATACTTCAATAAATAAATTGTCACTGTTTATACTGTTTAGATTTTTAACTATTACAGTTTTATGCTTTGATCAAAAATTCTCTTGTAAGCAGTGCCCTGAATCTTATCCATATTTATGGTTACTCATGTTTTATCTATCAACCTTAATTATTTCGTTTAAAAATGTACATGAAGGGGAAGGAATTTATGTCCCAAGATACGATCTGTCTCAAGGTACGTGATTCTCCCCTACACAGCATAAATAAATAAAATATAGTAGTGCCGATGCACTATGGAACGCAACTAATATAATAATATGAGCATAGCATAACTACTAGATATAAGATCCAAATAGGACCGCTAGTGACAGCGCTAGGTCAAATTACATTTAGGGTACATTTTAGATGTGTACAAAAATTGTAATAAACATGTGCGTAATTTTGAGTTAATCATAGTATATTCCAAAATTTGTACATAATAATAAATTATAGGTTGGGTATTTCGTAGATCTTTATAAAATTATTTATATTTCATATTAGATAGATGCGAAAACAATAAAGTTTTGCTGAAACTACTCCCTAAAAGTTATCCTTGGCTTGTGAAAATTTATGGCGAATAAGCAACATCTACAGACACTTGGGAGTATTAGTATATGAAAATATAGTAAAATTATGAATTTCGTCTGGTCAATCATCAACATCGAATTAAAAACTAAATATTCATGGAAGTGAGGTTATGTAATGCATATTGTGGAATCAAACAGGTGTGTTGTATTAGTTGTTAAAATGTGGTGAAAAAAGTAAAAGCAATCCCCATTGACAACAATAATCAATTTAAACCTAGTTTTGAAAGAAAAATAAGAAAACAAGTGAAAAGACATGATGAAGTGATTTTTTTGCATGAAAATACTATGGATAGCAAGACAGGATACATTGGAAGAACTAGCACTTGGATGGGAAATGTTACCCCGCTAACTCAATTTTTCAGACATTACTCTTTCTAATTATTATTTCCTAATTCGATCATCACAGCATGACCTCAAGAGGCAGCACTTTAGAACTTATGAAGAATTAAAAAAATGATTTGAATGATCAATCTGCGTTATTAATTTCATCGACGCTTACTCCAGAGACAAAGATGCTACAACCATTAATGTCCATATTATTAGAGGGCGGGTGTTGGATGATTTATCGCCGTGATCAACGCTCTTAATTTGTTCGAAAGCATCAACAACACTCTTTGGATCCGTGGTACCCAAAATAACAAAATCAGTACTCTAACTCAAAACGCGAGGGTTCTACAGACATTACGATGAGAGCTAATCTCTTGCTAATCTGTAGCGGACCGCTGATTGACAAGATCAAGAATCAAAATCTTAGGCTTTCCACCAATTGTACCAGATTTATACTGATGCGCCAAATCCTTATCAACCCCACGAAATGTATTTTCTTTTTTATCACTAAATTGAAAGAATCCAAATGCATTGTTTGTAGAAGGAGTATGAAGCGTAATACCTTCATACCATACATACATGCCAATCCTAAGATAAATTTAAATTTAAGTTCGAAGCATACGACTCCGATCTCCTAGCCCCAGCCATAGATACAGGGGTATTAGTATTAAGATTGACAACCGCTTCTGCTTTCCTCCTGTATGCATTGACGTGAGGCACCAAGGTGGCCTGTTGTCTAATTTCATCCGGGAGCAAAGTATTCTCTCGTCTAAGCGTGTCGTTTTCCCTTTTCAAAGAAGCCACCTCATCCATTACCACTTGACTAGCTCCCGTTCTACTAAGAACAGACAGCAACTCATCACGGAGCGACTCGAACCGTGTGCTCATCACTCAGAAGATAAAGATTTCCATAGCCTACATATTCATAAAACGGCACATCACATTCCTTGAATGTTGAATAATTGAATAAATAAAATATACTTTTTTAAACAAAAAGGTTCTTAAAACTAATTGGCTTGTATTTTAAAATATTTTTGGTCAGTTTTTTAATGAAATGGTCAGTATTTTAAATAAATGGTCAGTGGTTTAAATAATATGGTCGGTATTTTAAATAAATTGCCAGTATCTAACAAAATTCACGCCGATACCACTTACAAACTTATATGGAAAGATATGCCTGTTATACTTTTTGGAACGACAGATATTGATCGTCACTTCCATCCGATTGGCATGGCAGTATGTTTAACTAAAAAAAACTGAAGATTTTAAATTCATTTTCCATTCAATTATTGCCGGCCTAAATAGATTAAACGAGTAAATTGATCCCGATTATACTTAATATCCGATGGCTCAAATGCAATTAGAAATTCATTCCTTGAAACATTCGGCGACAATAAGCTATTAATTATGTGTTGGGCAGATATGAGGCACAACGTTTCGAGAAAAACTGAAGCATTGGTGGAGAAAAGCTTGAGAAAAGAAGTAATAAATGGCATAGATACATTACAATGACTTCAAAATAAAGAAGTATTTGATAAAGCTTTTATTTATCAACAAATGGCTTCAAAAAAGTAAACAGAATTTGCTGAATACATGAAGCTGCCTTAAAACTAATTCACATCCAATCAAAGTGGTACCGTAACATGCTACAACTTGGGACAGTTTGCACACTATTCAGAAAACTCAATCTGGCAAAAGTTGTATCTAGGTTTCTTGATTCAACGTGCGTAATACCTGTTTATTATGCGTATTTCAGAGGTCCTTTTGAGAAAAAAAAACATTTGAGAAAAATGCATCGGTGTGTTGAAAAATGTTATTGAAAAATATTACGTAAATTTTATACCTTGGAAAACTTCTGCTGGGACGGTGTTGCTGTAAATTGTTGTAAGTTCATATTTTGAATGTTTATAGCAAATGTTATTGTTAATTGAATGGTTTAATGAGAACTTTTATATTTTAAACCCCTTTTTTTATTAATTTGTTTTTTTAAAAAAACTCCCTGCGTTTACGACTTGGGACACCTATCATCTGATGTAAATGTTGTGATGTAAAAGTATGTTCTTATCAAATAGGAAGATATCAGTTTGTTGACATTAACTAGATTATTTTTAAAGTATTTTAAAACATTTTAAAGGGTTTTAAGGATTTTTTACGTAACTTTTAAACGAGTGCCCGATTTTACATATATCTAAGAAATGCAGGTCGTATTAGTGACTTTTTAGATCATGGATACTTTTTTTATATGCTACTGTGTAGTTTTTCCCTTTTTTAAAAAGAATATACTTGTTCCATGTTGTGAACGGCTCAAACAATTTGATTTCTTTGAATATTTCAATAACTGTCCCAAGTTGTAACACCCGTGAGGTAACTTGGGACACCTAGTTTTTTTTTTTTAAAGAGCTGAAATATGCAATATTTTTAAAATGTCAGAACGTATCGTTAAAGTACTCAAAGAGTCCGGAAAAATGGCTGTCTCCGATAACTGAAGGGAATAGTACAAAAAGAATGGCACATCGTTGAATGTCAAAAGTGTCCCAAGTTGTAGCATGTTACGGTATGGAGGTATTACGCATTATACTCCTTCTAGAAACAATGCATTTGGATTCTTTCAATTTAGTGATAAAAAAGAAAATACATTTCGTGAAAGGTTACTTCTGTCAAGATTTCTTAAATTTAAACATTATTAACTATAATTAATTATTAAAACTAAAACAGAAGCTTAAAGATTAAAACAGTAGAAAAGTGGTCAAAAGAATATTCCATTGAAAGGTTGTCGCAACCTCTCAGTTACAAACAGCGGCGGCTCTAGCAAGATTTTTAAGTGGTGCGAGATCTCATTTTGGCGCCCCCCCCCCGTCGAGTGAAACGTAAAAAGAAACAATATTTATTTGAAAAGGAGTATTTAAACAAATTAAGAAAGGAAAATTAACTACAAAGCCACATTCCTCGCTTTTGCGCTTGCAAATTTCAAAAAAATATATTTTTTTTTCCAAAAGAAACCCAAATTATTCATTTTTTCGAAATATTTTGTCATTTTGGCGCCCCCCTTAGGATGGCGCCCGGTGCGATTGCACCGGTCGCACCGCCCTAGAACCGCCGCTGGTTACAAACAAGGTCCGGTAGCTCGATGGGTTTCTGCAGGAGCTTTGTGGGATCCGCGGGCCCACACGTATCCTCGAGGATTACTCTCATATTTATAAAAAAAAAACGGGCGCCAGCTAATGGGCGAGTAATCTTCGAGACAGCTGAAAATTGAGGATAATAAAATAATGCATATTAGCTCGCATGAAAGTTGATTTATTATAGCAATGATTTTTATCGTCACACACAATTTTATAAAAGAACATATAAGTTTTTGTAACTTGAATACCTAGAGGTGGCGTATGCATATAATCCCGTCGGTTTACACGGATATTAATCAACTTTTGGCAGGTGGATTCTAAAATTCATTAACTATTTTACAACTGGTGGATTCCCTCGAATTTCAAAAAAAAATACTCAGCACAGTACAAATAAAAAATATTTCGATGTAAATTCGTCTTTCTTCGTAGGAGGTCGCAATTTTCTCCATGAATATTATAAAAAAATTCTCAATAGATCGTTTAACCTTTTCATCTGGAGTCGGCGAGTTTGACCTCATTTAACAGCAACTGGATTTCGGAATTACAATTGGTGTTGCACAAGGATGAGTTTTTGGCTTGATAGTGAGTTGTATTCAGACGACTTCTCAAAGCAGCGTAAGTTTCAAATCCAAAAAAACAACAAAAGGTGGAAACCTCCAAAAATCAGATGTGGTATGATTACACCACAGGAGCGGTAGCTGTAAAATTTGAAACTAAAAAAATTTAACGAGTGGAAAATCACCCTCACGAAGACGTAAAAGATATCTTACCAGGTGATCGGTTCACAACTATAACTTTAATACAACACACTTTCCATTGAAGAGCAAGTTGAGATGGCTGCTGTTAAATTGGATAAAGGTGATTTAGCCATCATCAGTATATATAGGCCTCCACTTGGGGACATAAACATCTTCATGGAACAGGTCGACTTGGCCTTAAACTTTCTGGTTGGTCTGTCGAATAGCCATATTGTAATAGCAGGCAGGGCAGGTAACTACAATGTAAACTTCCTCAGAAGTTCAAGCGAAAGCCAAACACTGCTCGACCTCTTCAACAGTTATAACCTGCATCAAGTATTCTCAGAAAAATCACGGGTAACTGCAAATACAAGTACATGTATTGACAACATCTTCACGAATGTAGACACCGACAAGTATCGAAAGGACACAATAAATCCTCACCTATCGGATCATATGGCACAATCGTTGACTATACAAACTATGCATGCACAGGAAAAAAGTGAATACGGGAATTTTCGAAATATTACGGAGAAGGGTATTAGACTTTTTAAAGAAAGGCTTCAAAGTACAAATTGGGACCCCATGGTTTCACTTGAACCGAAAACGGTTATTCATTGTTTCACAACACCATACAGAGCCACTTTGAATCTTGCTTTCCGAAAAAAAGGATCAACTTCAGAACAATACATAGAAGCAAAATAAACGAAACTGCAAAATAATTAAAAAACCAGCTCAATGCAGCCATATGCTAACATAGTGGCAATGGTTAGAAAAGACGAAGCATCCATGAAGTTGTATCAAGCTCCGAAAAAAATATTCAAAGTTCAGGTGGAAAGTTGCTCTCCAGAAATAAATTTGGAAAGTATAAGAAACGCCAGATCAGCAAAGAAGACCAGCAGTCTGGCGTAAATCAAACACGGATAGACTACAGAGCGGGAAACCGCGGTTTTAATCCTGATTGCGTCGGATATGTGCTGTGATCTAAAAAGTCCAAAATCGATCTGTGAACTATGGGGAAGGCAAAGGGAAACCAGCCCATTAACATTTCCCTAGTAAAGTCTTCCTGGCTTCGCCAGGAAGATCGCCTACGTCTAAAGAAGATGTGGCACTAACCACTAAAAAGAAGATAAGAAACGCCAAAAATAAAAGTAAGGCCACATGACAAGTAATAAATTTTGTTGCTTGTAAAGAAGGTACATTTGAACAAGCAAAAACACTATTGAGATTTGTATTTGAATATAATATACAGGGTGTCCCAAAACACAACGATATCCCTTGGAGAGCTGACAGGCCAGTCCATGACTGACCAGAATATCAAAATATGACCTTAGTAAAAAATCGTCTGTTTTCGAGATAATATTGGCACTTTTATGAATTTTATGAATAATGAACTTTTATGAATAAAAAATCGACACTTTAAATCAGTTATCGTGTGCCACGGGTACGAAATTTCATGTTATAAGATTCTAATTTTGGTTAAGTAACCTTGAATAGCCTTGTTATTGATTACAGATAACAATAGATCAAAAAAATTGGGCCTTACTTTTAGAAAACAAAAAGTTTTTGCCAAACTCAGAAATTTTTTTTTAGAAACAATTCTTCCTCAAAACTCTATCCACTTGGATCCAATCATAAATTCATCCATACACATGGACTAAACACCTCATCCAATACTACCAATAATAATTCTTCCAATGATTTTCTTTCTAATTGCGTTCTTGAATTTAGCTTCTGGTTTAATTCACCATTCCTTTCAATTTCTGTTTGAATATTCGATACCAAGCTTAACTTTATTCGCACTCGCCAAACGCGACTGCCCGCTTCCGTCGTTTTTCATTCATTAATTCTTTATATCCTCCCGTTACTATATCAACTTCACTTTCTTTTATTTTTCGATTCAAATTTTCTCTAATCAATTTGTTCCTAGATTCCTTATTTTGGTTCGACTACCTTTAGTTTGCAGATACCTTGGTTGATAACTTGATTACTAAGTAACGAACATTATTTACAGATTATTAACACACAACAATTACAAATTTTTATTACAAATACTATTTATAATATAAATGTGAGCTACGAGGTGTTGAACCGGCTCATAGCAACCTTACGCGAGAGTGAATGAGTATGCACGGAGATTAATCAACGGTTGATAGTGAAGATTTGACAGCGGAAAGCACAGGAAGAAAAAGACCATCCACTTACGATATATTTCATAAGAGTAAGAGAATCCCAAGAACACCAACTAAAGCTACAACAGGACCAAAAGAGGAAATGGAAGAAGTAAAAAATATGATACGCGAGATTATGGGAGAGCTTAAAGAAGTAAGAAAAAGCCAAACATACTATGAAGAAGAAATAAAGGCACTGAAATGTGAAAACAGCCAACTAAAAGATCGAATTTTATCTCTCGAGATTAGGATTAATCGTATGGAAGGTATGGAGAAGAAAAATAACGTAGTAATTAAAGGAATAGATTTTAATGTGAGTGAATTGAGGGAGGAAATTCACTGCAAAAATAAAAAAAGCAGAATTGATAAAACCCAAAACCGCATCTCCCTTCGTAGTAGCCACAATGGAATCCTGGCCTGAGAAGATAGAAATAATGAAAAGAAAAAATGTCTTACGAGGTACTAAAAAGTACATAGACGACGATCTAACGGCGGAAGAAAGAAAGGTACAAACAAAACTGAGAGAAATTGCAAGGATAGAACGAAGCAAGGGGAAAAAAGCAAGAGTTGGATATAAGAAAATATTTATAGATGGAGAAAGGTGGAACTGGGAGGCATGTATGGAGCGGATAGTATAGCATACCGCGATATCCATTCCAAAAAATGGTTAGTAAACAAAAACAGATGGAATCAGACGATGACGACAATGGCAAGACACTGAAAAATTGAATTGAAAGGCGGATTGACAAAAGAAAAGAGAATAAAACGGGATAAATATATACTTGCAGCGAGTTGGAATGTAAGGGGAATATTTGGGGAAGGTATGATGAAACAATTAATTAATGTTTTAAAAAAGTACAGAGTTGATATGCTTAGCATTACAGGAAACAAAGCACAAAAACACTGGGGTTTTTGACATAGACGGATACACATTTTTTATGAGTAGTGGATTTGATAGGAGATTACTTACGGGATTTGTCGTAAGCGAGCGACTGAGGCATGCAGTCATGAAATTTACACCAGTATCGGACAAAATGTGTGCCCTAAGGATAAGAGGTAAATACCAAAAAATAAATATAATAAATATTCACGCACCAACAGAAGAAAAACAAATTGAGCACAAAGAAGAATTCTATGAATTGCTAGACAAGGAATACAAGCAAATCCAAAAGTACGACCTAAAAATGATTGTAGGAGATAGTAATGCCAAAATTGGCAAGGAGGTAGTATATCAACCAACTATAGGAAAGTACAGTAAACACACGGAGACTAATGAAAATGGTAGATTTTTGATTGATTTTGCTATGGAAAATAATATGAGAATAGTAAGTACACAATACCAACATAAAGAAATCCATAAGGGAACATGGAGAACACCCGATGGAGAAAATGTAAACCAAATCGACCATGTATTGATGGAAAAAAGAAGTGAAACAAGTGTAAAAGATGTACGAACTTATAGAGGTCCTGATATCGACTCGGATCATTTTATGGTAGTAACAAAACTAAAACAAATTATACCAATAAGGATAGCAACGGAAGATTAAATACTAAATGAATCAAAACGAATTAAATTTCAGGAAAAAGAGGTGCAAAAGCAATTTGCGAAAACAATTAATGAATTATTGGAAAATGAAAACAAACCTGAAACCATAGAAGAAAAAGCGAATATCTTGACAAAAGTTATGAGAAAAGCAGCTTCCATGCAAGACAAGGTAAGAAGATACAAAAATAAAGATTGGTACGACATGGAATGTCGGAAAGTAATAAGTAAAAGAGAAATAGCTAGGAAGATAATGCTACAAATAAAAACCCTAGAAAATAGACGCAAATATGAATTACAAAAGGAAAACATGCAAAACATTAATAAGAGAGAAGAAAAGAAAACACATGGTATAGTATCTGGAGACAATAGAAGAAAAATACAAAAACAAGGAAATTAGAAACTTCTATCAAGGTGTTAAAAGAGTAAAGAAGGGTTACCAACCAAAGACAATGTTATGCCAGGACAAAGAGGGAAACCTGATAGGAGATCAAGATAAAGCGATAGAAAGATTGGCAGAGTACTTCGAAGAGCTTCTTAACAAACCATTAGATGAAAGTGAAAGAGGAATATTCGATGGAGACATAGCAGAACTAAGTGTAGAAAAACCAACCATAGAAGACATCATAAAAATAATAAAAAGCCTGAAAAATAACAGAAGTGTGGGAGAAGATGCTATACAGGCAGAAATGATAAAATATGGAGGTGAAAAAGTCGAAACTATGATATATGAGCTGATCGAGAAGGTATGGGAAAGAGAGGAAATGCCAAAGATATGGAGAGATGCTGTAATATGCCCAATACACAAGAAAGGAGACAAGACTGACTGTAATAACTATAGAGGCATAGCCCTGTTGAATGTTATGTATAAAATATTGGCAACATGCATAAAAAATAAATTAAACCAATATGCAGATAAAATACTTGGGGAGTACCAAAGTGGATTCCGTAGGGGCAGATCAGTGACGGATCAAATATACGTACTCAGAGAAATACAGACTATAAGTCATGAGTTTAAGTTATCAACGCACATATTGTTTGTAGACTTTAAGCAAGCGTACGACAGCGTCAAGCGAGACCAACTATATATAGCACTTAAAGAGTTCAAGATACCCAATAAACTTATAAGGCTGGTAGAAATGACACTAGACGAAACCACCAATAAAGTAAAAATGAACGGGAAACTATCAAGAAAGTTTAAGATAGAACAAAGATTAAGACAGGGAGACCCTCTTTCGGCAGTGTTATTTAATTTTGTACTTGAAAAAGCCATAAGAGACAGCAAAATAGGTGGTGGGAACATAATATTTCATAACCGACAACAATTTCTTGCCTTTGCGGATGATATAACAATCTTGACGAGAACAAAATACGAACTGCAAGAAGCTACAAAAATGATATTGAATGCTGCACAAAAAATGGGACTCGAGGTCAACGAGGGAAAAACCAAATATATGCGGTAGGGTGATAGACCTTTTGAACAGGGTGAATTTTTCCAGATACAATTGAATAATAAAATGGTCAATTTCGAGGAGGTGGAGACATTCACTTATCTCGGAACATTGGTGACAAGAGAAGTGGGAAGTAATGAAGAAATAAGAGCCAGAATCGCGGCGGGGAACAAAAGCGCATTTGCCTTAAAATCAATATTAACTGGTAAAATGTTTTTAAGATCGGTTAAGCTTAGAGTTTACAAGACGATAATAAGACCAGTAGTAACGTACGCAAGCGAGGTTTGGACGTTGAGGAAGCAAGAACAAATAATGTTAAGTGTGTGGGAGCGAAAGATGTTGAGAAGAATATTCGGTGGAAAATACGAAGAGGGGAGATGGTTAAGAAGAATCAACCAAGAACTGTACGAATTATACAATGAACCTGCTATTGTTGGGGTGGTTAAATCACATCGTATAAGGTGGCTGGGTCATTTAATACGTATGAGTGAGGAGAGAGTGCCTAACATCATGTTGAGAATGAACATGGGTGGAACGAGGAGAAGAGGTAGACCAAGGTCAAAATGGAAAAAGGAAGTACAAGAAGATTTAAACTCTCTGCATATTAAAAAATGGATGGATGAAGCTCGAGATAGAAAGAAATGGTCCGCAGTGGTTAAACAAGCCATGGGTCTACAAGGCCTGTAATGCTATCTTATAATATATATATTTAACTCTCATTTTGTCACTTGTGGTAAAGAGGCAGTTAGAGCATAGTGGTCAAGCAGTTTGACTATGAACTCTGAATGCCCGGTTCGATTCCGGGTGAAGTATTCTGGCCGTCTCTCCCCCACGAAGTGTGGGTTCTTCGTCGGGCTAGCGACTCGGCATAGGTAAAAACATATTTAAAATGCTGAAAAACAAACGCCAGCATCGGCTAGCGTTTGCGAACTGGTGAACCGCTCAGCGGTATAAAAGCCAGGATAATAGGTAGGTAAATGGAAACATGTAGCCTTTGCAAAAACTACATGTCCAATTATAAACTCGTTTCAAATTTCCTCATCCTCACCTCAGTCCAATCTTAGCTCGTTATATTAGGAATTTTATTTAAGTTTGTTCTGAGATGAGTGTGAACGTTCCTTTTATCCTGCTCAGCCTGCAAGCCCACGATCTTACTGGTGTTAGCCCTCTTATCTCAGAATATCACTGCAATATATAAGTTATATATAAGTGCCAATATCTCGAAAATTAACGATTTATTAATAAGATATATTTTGATATTCTGGTCAGTCATGAAATGGCCTATCAGTATCGTTGAGTTCTGGGACACCCTGTATAAACAGATGTAGCGGCTGCAAGCGGACGGTCCGACCATATCGGCGGCAATCGTAGTTCATCCAAATTTCATCCGATTCACTTCATTCAAGGTTTAAATTAAAGAAAATTAAATTTAGGTGCGGATAAGTGATTGTCGTATGGAAATTTCATGATTTCTCATGGAAAAATTACACGTTTTTTAATGTACATTTACATGCACTCGTTTCGGTTGTGTAAAAGTACCCCCACCAAAAGTAGTTTACATTCGAGATATCAAAAACCGGTATATTTACCATTCTTACCTTTAGTGTACTTTTTACTCTTTCTTTTAGTAAAATTCCTTAACTTTTAAGGTAAATTCACACATACTATAATATTATAATGAAAAGTACAGGGAAACCGTAATTTCACATTGTTAGACGTGTAATATGTAATGTATTATGTAATGTAACGTGATTTCTTAGGAAAGTTATATGTTTTTTATTAATGTACATTTACATGCACTTATTAAGGTGGTGTAAAAGTACAACTGCCAAATGTAATTTTACATTCACGATGCCAAATACTGGTAAAATTACATTTTCTTGCCAGTTTTACTTATTTTGTGTAACATTCCTCAACTTTTAAGGTAAAATCCCATAAATAAGTAAAATTACCAAGAATCAGTAATGTCACACAATTATTACTGTAATATCACACAATATATATTTTTACATGATTTTTACTGTAAAAATTACTCAGTTTTTACTAGTGATGTGACGAGTCGAATACTTTTTAAACTCGAGTAACTCAAATTCGAAATATTTTCAACTCGAGTTAATACTCGAGTAATTTTACTCGGCTGCGCGCGCACCTTGTATCATTAATAATTAAAATAACATTAAAAATTATAAAATTTTAATCATTTAATCTTTTTTATGAGTTGCGACTTGTGAGTATTTGAAAAGGCAAATCGGTTAGTAAAAAACTAATATAATAATTTTGCTTTGCTTTGCATTCGTCTCGTTTATAAAATTATTTGTGCTTGTGCAGTTTGCGTGCGCATTTAAAACTCGCCAACTCGAGTTGCACAAAAAAACTACTCGAGTTATTCGAATACAGACCTTACTCGAGTTTTAACCCGAGTAATACTCGAGTCGTCACATCACTAGTTTTTACTATAATATAATATTAATTAGTAATGTAAAAAATTACTCGATTTTTAGTGTAATTTTAGGTGCTTGTTTTACAGTGTGTGATCTAAAAAGTCCAAAATCAATTTGTGGACTATGGGGAAGGCAAGGGGAAATAATCCTATTAGCATTTTCCTAGTAAAGTCTTCGTGGCTTCGTGAGGAGGATCGCCAACATCCGGAATCGGATATAGGCACTTGAAGAAGAAGAATTAAAGTCTACTTTTTGGTCGGGCCGATTTTAAAAACAAAATTGTAGAATAGAATATGTAAAACCTATATGTAAATTTTGTGTTTGTCACAATACTTACAAATATATGAGCGCTACTCAAATATCAACAAATGCGCTATTTCATTTTGAAATCAGCTAGCTCATTGTAGCTTTAGTTGGTTAAAATAAAAGTATCAGTTTGTTCAACAAATAGATGAGATAGTAAAATGTAATGATTAATTTGCCAAAAAGCAGTAAATTAAAATTGCACGACTACACAGAACATTTTTCAATAAAATTTTGCAATAATGTATGTTGAATGTTAAATCGACTATAAATGGATGCCGAACAAAGCTTTTCAATTCAAAATAGAAAATTTGGCATACATATTGAAATTTGAAATCCTCAACTTTATTAAAGTAGGTATCAAAGTTCAGAGAAATATTGTACGGTAAATATAATGTAAAATATTATTTGTTGGAAGGTGTAAATGCGCAGCCGTGTTTTCTAACGAAAAGCTTTTCCAGTGGCCTTCACCGCTTGTGTAATAGTAGGTTTATAGGTCTGCATGGGGTGTGTTTCAATGAATTCGATATTAGAGAAATTTTAAAATGACGATTTCTTTATAGTACACCAAAAATAATCGGTATGTAAATATTTGAAGTATTAATATTAAAATTTAAAAGTTACACAAAAATTCCTATGCTTTGAAAAATAAAATCAATATAACGTTGCCATTATATTGTAGCTACATAGTCAACAAAACTTTTTAGTTTAATAAATAAGTTATCCAGTGTGCTTCGGTAATAATAATTGTTATTTCATTCAATAAAATATTATCTTTCTTGAATCGACAGGTATTTTAGAGCACTTATTTATACAGGGTGTTCACATATTGAAATTTTTTTTAGCATAGCTATGTTTGTAATGTTGTAATATAATATTATTATACTTATTATTTAATAACATTTACATTCACATTTATTCAAAAATATTTCAACTGACAACCAAATTTTTTATTGTTGTTAAAATATTAATCTATAATTAAACTTTTGGTTCTTATTAAGTACTTCAGAATCAGCCTTTTAACATTTATCTAAATTTTGGTACCTACATTCTCTAGCATAGAATAGAAGAGAGCATACACTTATAAAAGTACTTAGCGCTGTGGTATACAAAACGAAGCTAAAATAAAATTAATTGCAGCGGTAAAGTGACACTCAATTCGATACTACCGAGCAAATTTTGAAGTTGGTACTTAATTTGCTCCCCAATCTCCTAAACGCTTAACCGCTTGAAAAGTTTCTAGCTTCTTTAGCTGCTGCTACAAAATTAGCTTCGAACATTTCAAGTTGTAATTATACGGCACTAGTACTTCTGTTGCTACCTCACAAGCATCTAGCTAACTCCAACCACTTTCCATACACGATGCTTCCAAAGTAGCTCAGTAAACATTTTCATAGTGATATTTAATTGCAATAAGAGACAATACCTGCTGGCGATATTTTAGTCGCTCAATTAAATTGTAAACAATAAATTTAGAAACAGGATATAAGCAGCCAACTTTTCAAGTATACAGCTTGATAGTACATGGAACAAATTTACTACCAACCTCTCCTCTCAACATTAACTCCTCCAACATTACAGTTTTCTCCTTATGATACCAGGTTATTCGAAAACATAAAAGTTTGGATGGTAGTCCAAACCACCAGTAGGATCAGCACCACTTAATTATTTAACAATTTTGTTTGATAGCGCTCGGTGGTTATAACGTTTGCCCTTAAGAACCTAAAGTTTCATTAGTGAAATAACTTGGAGTTTAAATTCAAAATTTTGGAGTAAATATTTCAAGTTCCAAGTTATATTGAATAAAATTTAAAAGTAGATGCAAATACGATATAATATTATATCCATTATTTGGAATTGAATTAAGAATTCAGACAAATTGGCACTAAGCAAATATTCCAACATTCACATTGTAACTTCAGCACATTCACTTAAGCAAACTTTTAACTTAATTAATTAATTACTATACTAAACTATGAACGACCAAACCTTCTTATTAGACTACCAAACCTCTACACATAATTGATCACATAATCTAAACAAAAAGATTAAAAAAATCGACTTAGTCTCGTTAATTTAATATAATAAGTACCTATAATTGATTGATTAATTATAAAGAAACTTTTAATTAATTTGCCAAACGGTTACCTAACATTAAGAATAAAAAAATTTATAATCGATTGATTAATTACAAAGAAGCTTTTAATTAAATTACCAAACGGTTTTATAACCTAACATTTAGAATAAAAAAGTTAAAAATTTGTTTAAAGGGGGGAGGGTTAACTTGATGGAGGTATATTATAAGCAAAACTGAAACAGTATGATTTTGAAAGTTTTCCAGCCCCAGTTATGTTTACCTAAATTTTTGATTTTCTATTTTGTCAATATTCTGTAATTTTAAAATTATTAGATTTACTGGATCAAATGTTTGATAACTATTAACAATAACAATAACTATTATTTTGTATAATATAGGTAAATACTAAGTGTAAATTCATAACAAAATATGTTTTTCGCTGACATTCCTGATAACATGACAATCTGCATTTGAAACAGGATTACTTCATATAGTAATATAAACTTTAAACTCAGATAATTTTGATTCCAGAATTTTATTCTTTAGGTAACGCTCGTAGGTATGTGTCACATATTGGAATCAAGAATATGATCCATTATGTACAGATCACCGCTTCTTTTTTTAGCGTCTTCATTTTTACCTGTTTTCACCTTGAATAATTCTGCGACCCCCTGCTACAATTAATTACACTCACAAATTTATGAATCACAAATATTTTTATCATCGCAACGCACAGCATAAAAATGCAATTCTGATGTTTTCTTCATTTACTCGGCGATCCCCCAGGGGGTCATGCCCCACATTTTAAGAAGCGCTGGTTTAGATTTTAATTAGGACTTCATCAAATTGTTCAGCTAATTTAGAGAAACTCAATTTTGAATAATTTTATTTAACGTTATTCTGATGGACAGTGGAAATGACGTGCATGCATGAATGGATTAATAGGAATTGTTGCAATCTATTGGATTAACGCCACCCATTTATTGTCTGCTAATCTACTGAGAATCTGGTTAGTTTATATTGCTAATCTAGTGGATTAGTATACGAATGAGAATCTCGTTAACACATTGTTTAAATGTTCAAACCATTCATGCACTTCATTTCCACTGTACTTAAAAATATCATTAAATAAAATTATTCAAATTTAATGTGCTCGTAATTGGCTGAACAATTATTTTTAAAATTTCTAGTAATTATGATCTACACGTATGTGCCTATATAATGATAATAAATCAAATCGGTAATTCCAATGAGCAGGGTTGGACTGGCTAGTGGTTGGCTAATTCTTCTTTATTCAACCCATCTCAGTCCACTTCTGGATGTATAAGTTCCTCCAGTAATGGAGGTTTTGGCCATAACTCACCACGCTGGGTAGACGGGTTGGTGACTAGTCCGCAGATCATTTTTGGACTATAGTTGTTTTACATCCAGTAGTAGCTTGCTAGGCTAGCCTTCAGATTTTTTGTTAACGGTAGCAATTTGTCAACTCAGGGGGATCACTGGCTTAACGTGCCCTCCAAAGCACGGAGACTTGATCATAAGAAAGTTTGAGTATTCCCAGGTTTAAACCCGGTACCCCGCATTCACATCCAACTGCGTTAGTTGCGAGGTAATGGCCGTCTGTGGATGAATGGTTGGCCCCACTTGCTATAAAATTCTGTTGGCCCCAAATGGCTACACCCCAAGTCTTGTTTTTTCCAGTTTCTTGCCAAAAATGTCTTGTATAAATATTTTGTTTACTATTAACCGAACTGGAGGCTAATTTACTTGATTAAAGTATCTGGAGAAGCCTAAAAAATGAGTTGGTGATTTTACACCAATTAATTTGTAGTTAGTGTAGTATGGGTTGTATTAGGACTTTTATTTTCAAAAATCGGTGCAATTTATGATATTTAACTATTATTCAAGTTAATAGGTTACCAAAACGTGATATACAAATCAATAAACGAATTAAATGTCTACTAAGTGCTTTAACCGGCTTGGTTTGGAAGAAGGGTTTTAAATTTTTGTGGCGAAAGCAACAGTACCCCATTAAGCAGTAATTCTAACTTTCTTTCCACTGTATAATAATGTTCTTTGGTAGAACTGTTTGTACGATCTATTGCTTTCAGACCATTGTATTTTTTACCCATTCTTTTCTTTTATTTGTATAAGAACCACTTTATTTACATATGAAAGACTTTACATGTTACGATTTTTTGTAACTTCCTTGTGGTATTGGTGAGTTTTTGTTTACATTAATCTCAATTGTTGAAATTATTCTGTTTTAACTATTATGGATTTTTAGGAATAATTTTATAGAAGTTGAAATTGCTTCAAATAGTAGGTACTCTAAATAATTTAAAGTTTATTTTTTGACCTCATTTCTACTAAAAAATATAACGAAGTGATACACAAATAATGGTTCAAATTCCATTAAAATATTTATAGTTAGTTTATTATTAATAATACTACAATAATCTTGTTATTTTTGCGTATGTGGTGGATAATAAAATAAACTATAGTTTTGATATTAAAATTGGTTAGTTATTAATTCGTGATAATAAATTGTTATATTTTCAATGAATTAATTGAATTAAATCAATATAATGCTTTAGCTTTCAAGTGCTCACGCACCCTTAGTGAAAATAATTCGTAAAATTATTTAAAATGTAACAATTAAGTTAGAAGATTTATACTGTGGAAGAGATTAATTTTTCTGATGAAAAAGTTTGTAATAATGGAATAAAGTGAAAGTTTGAGTAGAGGAATTAAAAAAGCTTTACTATATGAATTAATTTACAAAATTTTACTACTTTATTAGTTTGCTGATATTTTGCACGTAGCACAGCATGAGTAACATTGTTTTGAATTTTATTACCACTTATTAATTTACGTTGATGATGACTAAGTTAGTACAAAGGTTTTACATACAGAATGACTTATTGTTTAGAGTTCTATACTTCATCAAAACAAAATCAAACTTCAAGGTTACAATTTTTCATTTGTGTATCTTTAAATCAATATGTTGCCAACAAAGCTCGAAATTGTACAAAGTTCACCTTTGTTTTCATGCATTTTTCAGTTTTTATAGTGCAATATTGACTTGGTACGGTAATGGTGTACAAAAGTACAGCAAACAAATTTCGAACTTTGGACATATTGAATGTTAATTACCAACTTCATACAATTTTGGACTTTGTTCGTAATAAATATCTTTGATCATTAAATTTTTTCAATTGTTAAAATCTTCCCTATTCATTCCCGCTAAAACGCATTGGTATAAACTGGAGAGTTGTTCACTCATTTAGGTTTTTGCTTGTAACACCGGCGAGAAAATCCGATGTTGTGAAATTGACAGCTGCAAGCGTAATTTTGATGTGATCATGTCTTAGGATCATGTATTCACGTAAACTACGACAGACATTGTTTGAGGTCCATGTTAAAATTAAACAATACTAATTGTACTAATAATATTTTTTTAATATGCAATCGGTAGATGAAGCACTTTTATATTTCAAACATAAAGAATCGTTTAGATTCCAAAAAATTAACTAATAATTAACGAAGAATCCTAAAACTACGATATTTCCGTGACTGGACGGTTGCGCGTAATTGGTTTGAATCGATTTTTGCCGAACTTGGAGCACTTACTTATCAATTTCAACTTCATTACATTTTCTACCTTTTATTTTCATTGCTATGAAAGTTTACTGTTTTGTTATTGCTGTTTAGTCTATTGTTCAACTGTTGCAGCTGACGTTATTGTTCATACGGTAGTGTAACTTACAAGAAAGAATAATTAATAGGTTTGTTGCATGAATTTTGAAGTATTTGTTTTCTTAAAGTTTGGCTATTGTTAAACAGCTTAACATAGATCAGAAGTCTGTAAGAACTTTAATTTTCTGCAAAACATTTTTTTAAAGTTTTTATTTGAAAGCGGAGTTTTAGCGGCAGTGACGTCAAACTTAGTTTTTATATCAACTGGCAACAGTTGTTTACTCTGTACGTAGCCTAACTTGGCTCTAGCTTGTAAGTCTTTTCATAATATGTATATGTTACGGTCAATGATGTAAATCGGGCGTTAACGTTGGTTCGACCACTCAGGTTAACTGATTAGTTGGGAGCACTCAGTTCGAACGGCAAACTTAAAGCCGACCTAAATTAGATCGTTCTAAGCTCGAGCCATCGACTGCATATATACCCGCTAATTTTCAACAAGCACAGGCACAGGCAGATAAAAGCTGGAAACCGTGATTACACGGTAAGAATCAGAAATATATAAATTTGAAATGTTAAACTTTTGAGTTTGTTGAAAACTAAAAAGTAATGTAATTTAATTTAATTAAAGTAATTTAATTTGGATTAGTAAATTGCATTATTAAATAAAAAATATCTACCTGTGATTGTTATCTTACTTTACCTTTAAGAATTTTAGACATTGCACTTAAATGCTGCTTTATATTAAGGTAGTTAACATTATTACGTTTAACAAATTGAATCACTTTCCGAGATTGGTTTATCAAGAGAAAATCCTGCTTATTATTTCTATAGCAATGCTGTTAAGTTTGCTTCAAATACCACAGTTTCAAAATTAAATAGAAAAAGTACTACTTACTTTATTTGGGACTGTTTTTATAAAAACAGATTAAGTTTAAAAAAATAAATTTGCAAATCAAATTTGTGAACGCTCTGAAGGAAAATCGATTTAAATATTTTCCTGCTGTTTCTTTAATATAATCATTATAGATTTTGTTTATTTATTTATAAACGCATTTAAATTAAATTGCAAATACCTAATTTTCTAATTTTGAGCACTGATTTTATCGTCTTATAATTTAAAAAGTTATTAAACTACTTGTATACCTATTGTAAAAGAAGTCGATGAAGAATCTAATAGTATTACAAAATAAACTTATAAAATCTATAATGGACTCGCTTGCAATGGATGCTCGCCTATAATGTACAAATTTCTCTATTTTCATATATTTAAATATGATCAAAAAGAACTCGTTCATTATCAATTTTCATTTATAATGTACGAAAATCGTTTATATAGTCCATTATAAGCGGGTTTTCTTTGTTTTGTAGTTTTCAGTTACTATTTTAGAAATTAACTGGGTATAGGTATAATGTTTCTTCATCAATGGCATAAAATCAAAAACGTTTATTTACATTATACATAGAAGAATTTACAATAGCAATAAATGAAATTGAAAACTTTTTTCCCAAACGGAAATTAGTGTAAAAATGAAATATTTAACAATATTTGGAAAACGAATATCTGGAAAACCAGGCGCAATAACTTAAATCCTAAAGTATCATATTACGCCGTGAATGAAAAATTTTCGAAACATGAAACTATGATTCTGTTGCTAGAAAGAACTTCTTGAATAAGTAAACAGATTTTGATTTATTCAACCAGTTCCTGCTAAAGTTCTATAAAAATATGTGAAATATAATACAATAAAATTATCTAGAGAGTTGTACCTTACAATGTTGAAATTTTAAGAGCATTGAAAATTTAAATTTTGATTTATGAATACTGTTCAATAAAAATTCCTAATCATTTGTTCAGTTTAATCAACAAAACTGAACTTATAATAAAATAGAATTTAAAATAAGTCCTAAGAAATCCTAAAGAAATTTCATTTTGAACTATTCAACATTTTTGTTCTTAATTTAAGTCATAACTCAAAAACCGTTGATATTATAGATTAAAAAAACTGTTAGAATTCAATTCAACTATTTACCATAAAGAAACAATAGTTTTCGTGTTACAATAGAATATATTGCTCCAAAGAGGGTTTGAATTTAGTCAGAACTTTTATTTACAAATTTTTCTTAGAAAAATATTTGGATATTAAGTGATAACATTGTCCATTATATCTTTATTTTATATATGTCAATATTTATAATAAATTGATCGACCAACATTAGATTTCGTTTTTTTACTTTTGAAGAATTTGATCTTTAAATTTCTTGATTATTATGGAATACTTGATCCCTTTTTCGGGTGTAATACCTGAAATGGATCAAATCTCCATCTTTTTGGGAACATTTGATCCGCCACCTGTGGGAGACTTGATTTAATCTTAAAATCACAATTTATATAGTTGAGATTAGGGTGATCAAGTCTCCCTAAGAATTAAGTTTTCCACATTTATCCTACAATTCGCTACTCTATTTATGTATTCAATTAACTTTTAATTGAATTAGTATGAATGTTTTTAGCAAAATGTTCCAATATTTATTCGTCGTGAAAAAAATACACAGTAAGTTAAAAATTCAAACAAGCTCACAAGTTTATTTGTATAAGTTTAATTAAAATTCGAATAATTTAAATTTTACAAACTTATTTGCCTATTAAACATTTTACATCAAAATTTGAAAATAATTAATTAATCTCTAGGTAAGGTGAGATTTAAATTAATTTAACGATTTTGTAAAAATTGTTCATTATACGCACTATCAAATTGTATTAGTAATTTACATATTATCAAAGTAATTTAAATTAATAATACGTCAATTTCACAAGGTTTGGAGTTGAATTCAGAAACACGTCAGAAACACGTTAATTTTTGAAAATTTAGAGATACCTCGGGGATAATTAAATTAATCAGCAAAAACTGTATATTGCTTTGTAAATACAATTTCAATTTTTACATACTGGTTTTTATTGCTTTATTTATAAACATCTGACTTGATGAGTTCTTATTTAATTATTACACTCGACAAAGTACTTACACAGTTGTAGCTTTAATTTGTCAAAAGATTTACTAATTAAAAAAATAACAACGTTGCCTACGATTTAACAAAAGGATTAACAAAGAAATTTTATAAAATTTTAATTAGTTAACACCTAAAGGGTATAAACGCAATTAAAAAAATAAATGGTTTCTTTGTATATTTCCTTTTTGATTTGAAACTGTCTACGTAAATTAAAAGTTATGCTTATTCATGCATTAGTAATTACGTGTAATCTATGTTTTTTCAAGTTGAATTTATTAATAAGGCACTTTTAAATAAACAAAATTACAAACATTTTCCATGCGAGAAAATTAGTAAACCTTTAGTAATTTAATGTGTGTATTTTAAATTAATGAAATTATGTTTGGTTTTAATTTGAATTATTAATTTAAGCAAACGTAAAATTTGAAAGTGAAAAGTTGTTATGGAAATCTAATTATTTCACAACTCTTTTACGAATGGTGGCGTATATTAGCTATATCAAAGGGAACGTCTGTTTGTTTGAATCGAACACTGATTGTAAGAAATGGATAATACCAGGGTTGAGTACAGGTATACCACAATTTAATTAACTTAAAATCAAAAAATAAAATTGGAATTATTATTGTATAGACAAATGCTGCCAGTTCCTATGTTTCATACCGACTTCAATATTTGGTCAGTACTGAAAAATTGCATAGGAAAAGAATTAAGCAAAATTACGATGCCCGTCGTTTTTAACGAACCTCTGAGTTTTCTTCAGAGAATGTCAGAAAATATGGAGTATGCACATTTGCTACGAGTCGCTGCCGATCAACCCGATCCAATTTTGCGCATGCAATACGTTATAGGTTTGCTATAACTCAATAATTTTTATAATCCAAATTAAACAATTTTTTTAGGATTTGCTGTAAGTGCGTTAGCCTCAAATTGGGAACGTTTAGGAAAACCTTTTAATCCGTTACTTGGCGAAACTTACGAATTAGAAAGGGAAGAATTTAAAATAGTATGCGAACAGGTTAGTCATCACCCACCAATTTCGGCTTTTCACGCGGAAGCTCATAATAAATCTTGGACCTTTCATGGATCGATTCATCCAAAACTAAAGTTTTGGGGAAAGAGCGTAGAAATTCAACCTAAAGGTGTAGTCACTCTCGAATTTCCAAAGTAAATCTACAGTTTACTTTAACTAACGAATCAATAAAACTTTAATTTTCCAGGTGGAATGAAGCATACACCTGGACAAGTGTTCAATGTTGTGTTCACAATATCATAGTCGGAAAACTTTGGATTGAACAGTACGGAAACATGGAAATAATAAATCACTCCACCGGCCATAAAGCAAACTTAACTTTTAAACCCGCTGGTTCTAACTCTAAAGATTTACATCGTGTGGAAGGTTTCATACAAAATAAACTGTAAGCTGATTGTTCGCATTTTCCAAATGATATTTAATGCTTTCATTATTTTTAGGAAACATAAACTCTATTTTATATATGGAAAATGGACTGATTTTATAAAATGTACGGGTTATTCATCTTACGAAGAATACGTAAGAGAAAATTCGCACAAGTTTAAACGCGAAAAAGATGGTGAATACCGAAGCAAAAGTCCAAATGAATCACCTTGTCACACTTCTAGAAAAGTTTTACAGAAGCTTAACAGTTTAAAAGTTGGTCCTTTTAAATCAAACTCAACACAAGAAGTATAATTTTTATTCTATAATAAAATGGATATAAAATATTTGGGGTTTTAGAGCGTCGATGAATCTATGCCACCTGATATTGCAGAAGGAGAAATACCCAAAAGTGATTCAGCCTATTCGATTGATATTCCTAACTCATTTACCATTTGGACAGTAAATCCTAGACCACCAAATTGTGGAGATGTTTGTAATATTTCATTTTATTTACTTTTAACTGTGATATTTATTTTTAGTATTATCAATTCACTCAATTTGCGATTAGTTTGAATGAAATGGAACAGAATATGGATAAGAACTTATGTCCAACTGATTCACGCTTAAGACCTGATATAAGAAAATTGGAGCAAGGAGATATTGACGGTGCAGCAATTGAAAAAACAAGGTTGGAACAAAAGCAAAGAGATGCTAGCAAACAACGAAAGAGCAAAAAATCGACTGACTGGTCTCCAAGGTATGGAATGAATTTTATTTCGTTAATAATAAACTGTTATTAAAATATTGTTTAGGTGGTTTTATCTTGGTGTAAATCCACACACCAAACTTGAGGATTGGTTATGCAATAATCAATACTGGAATCGTGAATATGCTGAAGATCCTGATATCTTTTGAAGTTAATTGAAAATATATCTGCAATAATTTGCATATCCAAAACAGTATTTAACCATTTATTTTAAGCTAACTGAAATTAATGTTCTTCAAAATGTTAATTCTATTAGGAGCGGACTGTAGTATTATGTATATTACGATATTAGAATTATTTGCGTATAGAAATGGATTTGAATTGAATATCACTTGCAAAGCACAAGTGTTAATTTTTATTATATTCATTTATGTCTTATGCAGGGTCTTTCATAGAAGTTCTGATACTGTAGGTTCTAGAAGAGGTTTAGGTGATTTACTGCTTAGCATAATTGATGCGGCTTATTTAAATAAAATGTTTAATATATTGTCGAGTTAACTTAAACAATTAAACCAATTGGAATATTTTAATTACGTTTTTGATGAAAGTTGCAAACGTAACTGCCAGCTCCAATTGGGCTAATTAGGTTCTGGTTAATTCGACTATGTTTTAGAATATTATTTATTAGGTATTAATTTCAAGAGTTAAAAACTTATATATTTTAAAATTGACATAAAACACATCCATTCTCATTGGATCAAATCAATTTTTGAATCCAATTCTTGTTCAGGTGCCTATCCGATTCCGGATGTTAGCGATCCTCCTGGCTAAGCCAATAAGAATTTACTAGGGAAATGTTAATGGGGTGATTTTCCTTTGCCTTCCCCATAGTTCACAGATCGATTTTGGACTTTTTAGATCACAGCACATATCCGACGCAATCAGGATTAGAACCACGGTTTCCCGCTCTCAAGTCAAATGTCAAATAAATCTTCAAAGCCTCCTCTATAACCTACAATTTTTGAAGAATATTTGAAGTATGCAGTACACATACTTTACCAAAAAAATTTTACTCTACTTTAAAAATAATATGATATTTCTATGAGGGTCCCCAAATATGCTTAATTACAATTATTATTCATTAAAATTATACAATATATATTATAATGAATCAACAGAAAGCCACGTGCCAGTAGCTACAATTAATTCAATTTTTCGAACTTGGAAAAAAATTCCAACAGAAACTTAGTAAATTGCAAGTTCCTATACGATATAAATCTGCATGTTGAATAAATTAGGGAAACACTTCAAAATTTTGCCTGGCTTGTCATGCCAAATGGATCAAACACCATGTTCGGCGCTTGATTACCTGTCATTTCTGGTTTCAATGTCCTCCGAATGAAGCTAAGGATGATTGTAAACTGGGCGTTCAAAAATTAAATAGTTGTTGATGACCATGGTTCAATTGGTGCAATATTAGCCCAAGATTGTACTGCATAAGTTGTTATCAACCCCTATTATAATACTAAGGGCCTAGTATACAATTATTATCCTCGCTTGATTTCGGGCTTGTCACTGTCAAACCAGAAATGACAACTAGCCAAGCTAAGTATGATGGATTAAATTGTTCTGATGTATTTGGCAAAATGTTGAGAGTGTTTACTCTAATTTAAACAGCATGCAGATGTGGAATTTGATCCATTTAGATCTAATTAAGCAGGAAACATCTAACCATAAATTTTGTGTTATAATTACTTTTTATTTGATTCGAATTCCTACTGTGCACGTTGAAGCAAAGCTGTTTTGAGACAAGATAAAAAAAATGAGTAGATAATAATGTTATACAATATTTCTTAGGTTATGTTACATTTATTCTAAATTCTTAATTATTTAAAAATATTAGATATCAATTAGGGCTATAAAATATTAATAATATAATTGTTAAATAAAATATATTTTATAACTTTTATAATTATTTATTAAGTTAATGAAAGTACGGGAACAGACATATTAAATTATAAAGACTGAAAAGAATTATAAAATTTATAATAATTTAGAAAAAAAAAATTTCTTTTTCAATGCGTAAATATAAATAAAAAAATACTAAATATTTTATGGACAATAATACGATTATTAATAATTCTTAATATTATCCCGTAATAACGATAACCTTAGTTTTTTTAAATTTAATATTTATGTACTAATTATTATCAGTAGTAAAATGTAAATTCCATTATCTAAAATTAATTTCTCTGTAGTGAAAATTCTAAAATCTAGAATTTTTATTTGCTCAATTCTATAGGTGGAGTTAGGATGACCTTGGGGGTGCTACACCTTCAGATAATTATAATTAACATTATTACCTATATAATTTTAATTTCCTTCTTTAGTTTACCTATCAATCAACTCAAGTAACATTTCAATCCTGGTAATGGCAGGCAATTACCAAGATTGAAATGTTGATTGGGAAATGATGGGTGAAAAGAAAATCTAAATTAGCACTCCCATTTTCAAATTTGAGAATCCTACTGCAGCTATGGTCACTTCCAATTTGACACGCTTAAAGATTAGTACACTAGTTAACTCTTGATTAGCCAAACAAGTGGTGCTTGTTGTATTAGAATAGAAGCTATAGCACTTCCCGATAGTATTAGGTTTTGGTAAAAAAACAGAACTGTTCTTGTCAATTATAACAATGAATTAATACTATAAATAATTATTCATAGTTTAAAATCTGATGTAATTTAGACTAGTCCGCTCCTTAAATTTGTAAAAAAAAAAAACTTATACAGTTTGTATATAGAGGTACGCTGGTAGTGCTTCCAATTTATTGTATCAAACGTTTACAAAGCAATACCTGCTTTTAGAACAAAAATTTATAAAATTGAAATATTATTTTCAAAAAATGAAGTGGACGTTGTAGTTGTTATAATATAATTTTAGGAAACTAATAGCATCTGTTGATGAAATAAACGATATAAATAAAATATTATTAGTTTAGGATTGCAAGCGTTTAGAACTTCCTGTTTAAATATCGATGTTACATTAAAACAATTTTAGAGCACGTACAAAGCGGTAATTGTGATTTTCAGAAGGAAATCACCCTTAAACAACTTGTTCCTAGCAATTCCAGTAAAATGTATGTCCTACTTACAAAAAAAAACAAATTATAATGCGGAGTCAGCATGCATCTCAGTAAGTTTTTAACACGTCATGTTTACCATCATGTCTTGCAGGGCAAGTCGCTTGTAACGGTTTTTTGATACAAACTTTCTTTTTATTCATTTTATTCTGGAACTCTGATACCGTCAGAGATATTAAACTATTAACTCATTGAATACGTTGAAATGAAGCCAGTAAATGCATTGTCGCCATTTGCAAAAGGGGCAAATCAACCTAAAAAGTCATAATATTGTTTGCATTTTAAGGTAATTGTTTGAATAAATACATTTTCATATAATTAATTGCAATTTATAA
Organism: Rhagonycha lutea; assembly: GCA_958510855.1. Taxonomy (NCBI): domain Eukaryota; kingdom Metazoa; phylum Arthropoda; class Insecta; order Coleoptera; family Cantharidae; genus Rhagonycha; species Rhagonycha lutea. The sequence continues at coordinate 19,648,414 of OY294042.1, forward strand.
AATAATTGCAGTGTTTCCATACAGAAAGACCATTTATAGTACAATAAGGAAATAGTGAGGTTAGAATATGGCCCTCTTTACAAATGGCCGCCGGTTTCACTTTTTCATAGTAGGAAATATCGATAGTTATCCCTCTAGGTTAGTTTAAAATCTCTAGATGTAACCTGGAACCTGCTTCATGCCTCGTGCGTAAATAAAAAGATTCTTATAATGCAAGTCCCAAGTTCTAGATTACGACTGAATAAATTCAACAAGGCTGATAGAACTTTTTCTATACCTACACTGCGCCGCCTAACAGGGCTAGTACAGTTAACGTAAACAAATTATGGTAAAAATATGTACTCGTATATAAATAAATATAAAATATATTAGTAATAATGAAAATATATATTAAAAATGTAATATACTATAATATAAACATAAATAATACAGTCAATTAAAAATTTATGTTGGTAACTTTAAAAAAAAATTGCTTTTACAGTTCTACATTTATTTGCTTGTAGAGGGCCCAAAATTTAGGGCTACGGTACTTGTCCCCTAGTGATATAGACGTGCATATCAATGTACATTAATTTCATTGATACAATAATTTAAATGAAAAATTTAAAAAAAACCGTTACAAGTTCTTGAAACTGTCAAAAACATGAGTTTTTGTATCAATCGATATTATAACCTAGAATCTCATATTGATAAAAATATTTTTACTACTACCTTGACTAAAATTTACTAACAATATTTTTATAGTAAAATATCTATTTATAAGTTTACTATTGTACCCAACTAATATTTCAAAAACAATATTGTAAGCTGTTCAAAAAATCAGAAGCACAATTTTCTTAGTTTATTTCTTTTTCTCAACGAATGTTGATCAATTTATTACTTCGGTCGAAAAATGATAAGAGAATCAATTTTAAATAAAATAGAAACATTTTTCCTTTAGTATAAAATAGGTTTTTTTTCCTTTGTGCAACATTTATCTGTGATGACTAAGAAATTTTACAGAATTAAGGCAGGCTGTCATCACCAACTATGTATAAAATGAGATGCAAAAATTCCAACCTTCTAAAACATAACCTAATTGTTTTGCAAACTCAAATTGTTCTACCAAAACTACTTCTCAATTTCAACAGTTAAAATTATACAATATAATAATTATTATACGTATTTATTATACAGGGTGTCAAATTCTATCATTGCGTCCTTATAGAAATGTAATAAGAACAACAATTTTGAACATTAATTTGATTCTTTGTTATTTTTTTCAACCAAATTTTCCAGTTATCTCCTAAGTAGATAAAGGTAATCAGATTGCAGGGCATGGCTCGATTTTACTAAATGTTGGTATGTATTTTGCACGTTGGTTTATTACAAGTTTCGGTCTTGACCACCAAGTTGTTTGTGTATATTTTACTAAATGGGAAACTAGGGATAGTGCAAGCATTGGTAAGCGTATTTGATAGTTCATAAGTAGACCGCCAGATGGTATGGACTAGCACAATGGGAATTCTTTATCTAAATTTAACATTCAGTTTATTTAACTTTTAAACTCATATTTATTAATATTGTTTATTTATTGTGTTTAGATGCCATATACTCGTTATATATGCATTGTTATGATGTTAGCAATTTTAAGTATTTCTTTAATAATAATTATATAAAATGTATTTCAATGTACACCTATACTACATATTATTATATAGACCACCATTGATATTAAAACACTAACAATCAAATTAACAACTGACTAACAACTAAACAACGAAATTGTTAATGTAGGTACAATATAATGATAATACTGTAAAATTGTTGCTTAGTTTTGGCTGTTACCATACCTATACCTAAGAAAAATGTATTTTAATATAATATATAAGTTAATTTTAAATAATACATCATCTGATTGATTTATGAAAATTACTAAATTAGCTAAACAAAATTACTAAAGTAAAATTGAAGATCTGGATAATTGATTAGATTTTCCGATATACTTAGGACGACTGTGAAAAGTGACATATTTTGACTTGTTCCAAAAAGCCAAATGTGAAAACTGACAAAAAATTTGTTAATGCTTTTCGTTCAATTTTTAATCATGCGCTGTTTGGACCTGTTTTAATTTAAAGTAAGAAAAAAAATTACCGTCGCACTTTCTATTAACATTGCAATGTAAACTATTTGAAGATATGTCACTACAATAATGTAATATTAGTCAATTTGTTACTTACTTCTGTAAGTTTGTAATCGTTGGCCAAATACTGAAAGTATAATCCAAATTATGTATGTATGTAAATTGAGAAACTTTTTTAAAGAAATATTAAATTCTGAATTTGCAGCAGGTAATTCAAACCAAAAAGATGATTATCTCACCAATAAAGAAGATTTTCTGCACACCCTCTGCTCTTCGTTATTATAAATAATTATCTTTACAATATAATTATTTAGCAGTTAATGAATGTACTAACATTTAGGTGAATTAATGTGCTTGTCATATTTCTTGTGAAAATGGATTACTGCTACAGCAATTATAATAAACTAATAAAGTATCAAGAAGATTATAGTATCTTATATGTACTATGTGTATCAATATTCTTCTTTTTCACGTCTACAACTTCAATGACGGTTTCAACAACATTATGTTATAGTTAATCTCTGATTAAGTTAACCCAGATCAAATATGAACCAATAGAAAACGACTAGAAGTCATAAAACCAATTTCTATTGGTTCATATTTGATCTGGGTTAACTTAATCAGAGATTAACTATAACTTTGCTATAACATAATGTTGCTGAAACCGGCGACAAGGTTAACAATGTAAATCTTATGGGAACATCATGGGTTGCCTAATCGTAATGCATATATTACGTTTTAAAATATTACCCTCGATGTATGCAATGTAAAATTACCTGCAATTTTCGTCCTTCAAAATCGATTTTCTCCAAATTATCTGAGTTATGGAATATTAAATTTGCACCTTATGTATAATTAATTATGACCTAAAGGTATATTAAAAATGGTGCAACTTGGTGAGTGACAATGTTGGCACTTCCCTTATTAGTATGAATTCAAAACTATACATAATGCTAAAAATTCGAAAATAAGTCAATTATAACCAAAATACAACAACGACAGACATGTTTCGATCTTGTTAGATCTCATCAGTGACGTACAGTTGTAAATTTGGTTATAATTTGACTTTATGTTTTTACCTATATAGCATTTTATCGATAAAATTAATTGGAAGTATCCGATAATCCAAAAAATGACATCAACAATTCGCGCAATGCTAATAAGTATAAAACGACCCGTTTATATAATAAAATAAACACACGGATGTGATGTGGAAGCACTTTTTCGAGAGGTCGTGAAGTATGTCATTACGACAGTACTAAATGTGTTGAGGATAAACCTTCAATCAAGACCCTTCGCGAGGTCAAAATGGTCCATTTTGACCTCGCGACCTCGAAAAAGTGCTTCCACATCACATCCGTGTGTATATTTTATTATACATAATTCCATTGTAAGTTTTAGACTGTGGACACTGTTTTCGATTTTTACTCATTCATCTCCATACATAAATATTGTAGATGTAGATATACAAACCTTTACCTACATCTTTCTTAGGAAAATAAAGTTATAGGTAGGTACTACAACATGTAAAAAGTTCTGGTAAAAAGTCCTCTGCAAAATAATTGCTCATCCTTGAAAATTATTTTTACCTTATGCAATCTAACTTCATTCCAAAATAGCTAAAGCAAATTTTGTTCACCGATACGATATTCAACTTTCAAGACACCAAAAAATGCAACACATAAGTTAATGAAAAACAAAATTCATAGTAACGCCTGTGGTTTATTAAAAATTATAGTATAAATCATGGTTTTGTAATACAGCAAGAGAAATTTTTGATAAGTTAATTTGAAACATTTTTGTTTCTCGTGGTGGTTGCGTCCATATCGGCCCTTAATGCCTTCCGCCATTCTATTACCCTAGCTTTATCCACGTCCTTGAATGATTCGTTATTTTCAGTGCGTAAAAGCAGTTTTAAGAATAACTTCTGATATTCTTCTTTTTTATGCCGAGGTTTGACAATGCGAATTTGATAAGTTACTACAACAAAATTTCGAGATTAATTCTACAATTTATTACAAAGTATGTCGAAAAAACAATCTTACCCACTTCCAAGACATCTACGAATAATTTTGGGATGGGACCTATAAGGATTTCGAATGGACTAGGTTGAACGCGGTGCAATTGGCTTAAGACCTCCTTAACATCCGTTCCAGTTAGAATTTTTTCCATCATCTGTCGGCAAAGGTGTTGTTGCAATTTCACTACTTCGAATGATTCGCAAACTCGGCATACTAAGCCAGGTACTAATCTTATATTGAGTCGTCCTGGTGTAAGATTAATTAGTTCTTCGAAATCCATATTACGAAGTAATTCATGGCACACAATTAGTTTTTCACAAAAGAGCCATTTTCGTAACTTCCAAACCTGCTCTTGTGGCTGTGCCAATCGGCAACTATGGCTGCCTTGAGCGTGTTTTTTGATAGATCTTTTTTTATTTTTCTGAAAATAAATTAAAACCATTAAACTTTCAAAAGTTAAATTTAAAAATTTAAATTTTATTGTACAAATTATAAGCAATGGTTTAAATTATTATAAAATTTCAACTCCATATAATATGTTGACATAGTATTTTCAACCCTTAGCTATTTTTGAAATATTAAAATCTAAAAAAGTTTTGAAAATTTCGTAATTTCCAAATTTGTTCACTTACCTTTGGATTCTGTGCCAATGAGCAACTGCAGCTGGCTAGAGCGTCGCTTTTATTAGATTTTGAATTATTGATCTGAAAATAAATTAAAACAAAATCATTAAAATTTCAGAAGTTAAATTTAAAAATTTAAATGTTATTATAAGCATTGCAAACAATTTATTGTAGAAATTATTTTAAAATTTCAACTGCATAAAATATTTTAAAATATTATATTCAACCCTTAGCTATTTTTGAAAAATATTAAATTCTAAAAAAGTTTTGAAAATATCCAAATTCTTTCACTTACCTGTGGCGGTGGTGGATTCTGTGCCAATTGGCAACTGCAACTGGCGAGAGCTTCTTTTTTGTTAGATTTCGTATTTTTCATCTAAACATAAATTAAAACAAAATCAATAAACTTTCAGAAGTTAAATTATTGAAAAATTTAAATTTTATTAAGTAATATAAGAATTTCAAGGAATTCTTGAATTATTATAAAATTTCAACTGCATAAATTATTTTGACATATTATTTTCAACTCTTAGCTATTTTTGAAATATTAAAATCTAAAAAAGTTTTGAAAATTTCGTAATTTCCAAATTCGTACACTTACCGATGGCAGTGGTGGATTTTGTGCCAATCGGTTACTACAGTATGTGAGAGCGTCTTTTTTGATAGATTTCTTGGTATCCATCTGAAAATAAATTAAAACAAAATCAGTAAACTTTCAGAAGTGAAATTGAAAAATTTAAATTTATAAGAATTACAAACATTTGTCGAAATTATTATAAAATTTCAACTGCATAAAATATTTTGACATATTATTTTCAACCCTTGGTATTTTTTAAATATTAAAATCTAAAAAAGTTTTGAAAAGTAAATAATTGCACAAATTTAATTGAGGATATGATTTTCAACGTGAAAAACTACTCGATCTTCCCCACGGATTTGAACCCGGTACCTTGCATTCGCAGTTGATTGCGTTAGCTGAAATACAATGACCGTCCTCTTTAATAAAAATTTCAATAAAAATTGAATTTAATAAATGAACTGATGAGTTTGGAAAAATATGTAAGAAAATTTTCAACATCAAATATTCTTCTAAATGAATCGCTTAAATTGAAGAATTCTGACTTTTATAATTTTGGTAGTGATAACTAAAGTACTTTAAAATACTCAGTACTCGAATTTAATAGCATAATCCTGCCAATCCAAATGACCTGCCTGGACTCTGGCTTTGCCCAGAATGGCGTCTTGGCTTTCCTGGGACATGGATGGAACTCTTTCACAAAAGTTTTCAAAATCTATTCATAATTTTCATTTTATTCTGGTATTTTGGTAAAATGGTACCTCTTGAGCTAAACTTATTCAGATTTTTTCTATCAGTGTCATTTAATCGTCACTTTTAATTTTAATTAAACGCGCTATTGCTTTTAGATTCTAAAATCACTTGGATATTCACATGCCTACAAGTTTACAACACAAAAACAATTCAAATTTATGCAGCTTCAACTATTTAATATTTAGCAATATTAGAGGCAGACAATTTATTCTGCATTGGCTATTAAAAAGTGTCATGTATTTCCCATCGAGGAATTATTCAAATCTTCATGACTTCAAAAGGTAAGATCATCTGTTCAATTAATTATTATTTATAAATTTTAAAATTAAAATTTGCTTTCAGAATTTGAAAAAAAAATGACTCCATAGATCAACTTTTTGAAAAATCTGTGGAGTGAAAATTAGGGGATGATTTTAGAACATAACAATATGTAACGGACTTCGGATATATTAGTGGACAAAAATCTTGGATATTTTAATTCAAATTTATAATTAAAAAAAAACAAGAAATACACATCTCGATATTGCATTCAAAATTCTTCGACAACGGTAAAAGATATCAATTCGTAGCAAAACTTAAAAATAATTTTTGTTTAATCATTCTATATTTTAATATAGAAGAGAGAAGAGAAGAGAAGAGAGAAGACGCTATTGGTATGCTCACGTGGGAAGAATGGGCAACAACAGGCTAGCGCACATCGCCCTTGAAGGCAAGCCGAGGGGAGGCCAACGTCCACCGGGCAGACCACCTAAAAGATGGAAAGATAGTTGGCAATCAACTTCACAAGAAATCAAATGATGGAAAATAAACAGATCAATAGATCTCTAAATAGTTAAAGAAGAAGAAGAAGAAGATATTTTAATAATTAATAAGTATGAATATTTAAGTGACTTCAACATTGTTATTAACATAATGGCTCAAATGAGCTCTCTTCAGCTATCGATTCACAATAATAAGTCATTATTGGTATAGGCGTTTCAAGATAAGCGATACGCTATCTGGTGGCAAGTTTTTGTACTCTGGGGATCGTGTTGGAATGTTTGTTTACATTTGAACTTGTACTTTATATGCAGGTATAAATTGAGATTTTGAGTTAGGAATGAACAAAAATTAAAAAAATTATATTATTCAGTATATAAGCAATACTAAATAACTCATTTTTTTTAAATTTTTGAGAGTTTAGAACGAAATTTGGTAATAATGAGTAGTGGAGTGTATTGTTCCGTTTTTGGATGCAGTTCTATGGTTAAGAGAAATACTAATCTTAATTTTCATTCATTTCTCAAAAAGGGAGAAAGTAAAGTATGCCTTACTAACAAATTGAATATTCGTGAACAGGTTGATCGTTAAGCAGCGTGGGTTCTTAAACTAAAAATTGGGAAATCAATTTCAAAACATTATGTTTATAAAATTTATTCAAGTCCTTTACAGTATTCACTAGTTATTATAAGTGGCATTACAAATTTATCGGTAGCAATTTTGTCTGATAAGTTTTAATAATCATTTCATTATGATTTTTTGTAACATAGAAAATAAAGTGATTTAATTTAAACAAATTTAGATTTAGTTAATTATTTGGAAAAAATATCAGTGCAGTACTTTTGAAAGTTTTCCTCCTTTTAATTTAAAACACAAGGTGATTATAAGGTGTTAATCATGATTTCAAAAAATGCCACTTCTTCGCCTGAGATCCATTTCATTAATACGGTAATACTGATTGTGCACGTGTGAGACTGTACGGAGCACAGCATACTTGAATTTGTTTGTAGCTCTTTTTGCGTCAATTGAAACACTGAAACAAACTAACTTATTACTTTTAAACACTTTATACCGACTAAATACATACGTGTGCTTTGCAAAAGCTTCAGTAGCTTCAAAAGCTTCAGATGACCCTTATGTAGGTCATCTCTTAAACAAAATACCTAATAAGATAAGAATGTTAAAATAAAATTCAACATACCTTGATGGGCACCACAGCAGAAATCTGTTTACAACGACATCCTTGCGTGGCTTTACATGTACGAGTAATGCTGGAAATACGGGCCTGGTTCTTATTAGCTTTATCACACCTTCTATTTGGTGTGGATCTGAGATAATTTCTGTTGTTTATATGCACATAGCAATCAAATTAATATGAACTGGTTGTCCAGCACTTAACCACACAAAACATGTCAAACACGAAGAACCTCTTCAACTTCGTAAATGCACCTGGAATTGCGATTACCGTCGAAGTATTTGGTATATTCAACCACGGTAAAACGAAGACCAGACATTGTTTCTAAAATTATATTTTATAAATAAATAATCAACTACTAATGGAATAACATAACCCCAACATCTTGACCTTGTTATTTAACTTAGCCAGTTATTTTAAAGACAAACTTGTATTATAAACAAACTTACCCTAATATATTTTAAATATGTAAATAAATAATTAACAGATACCACGATAAACACCTTCACAATTACGTTTTTGTTTTAATAACATGGTAATGTCATTTATTTATGTAGAAGTAGTCTCAAAACTTCGAGTACCAACGTGACCGCTAGAGGCGCTACAATCTTAATTTGAAACGCCTATAGTAAAATCTCTTTGACTTGACTAGGCGGAGCCAAATTTCTGTGCAGTAGATAATGGAGGGAGAACTTGTCAGTGCCGTCATGCATTTAATTTACTTTTGACATTTGAATTCTTCCAATTGACACCCCTTCGTTGCAAACATGTACCCGACCGTACGAATTTTCGTTTCTGATCACGCTCTATACATATGATACTAGAGAAGAATGCGGGACTACTTTTTCTAGTCCCGTCTCGCAGGTCCCGCGCATCCCGCAGGTTTATTTATTATTTTTAATAACTTTTAAAATTTTTGCTTAAGTAGAATCTGGCAAGAACCAATTATATATGGAAGTATTTTTTTGTATTCTTTTCAATGTTTAAAAATACCCCAAACCCATTGGTACTTGCTAGCTTCCACCTAAGCAAGGCAAGACAAGAACCTTGATGTAAACACCGCTTAAATGTCCACTGTGTAAAATAAATTTATAAATCAAACGCGGGACTTAATTGGCATCCCGCGCGCGGGACGGGATTTTTTTCATCCCGCATTCTTCTCTAATGTATACTAATTTATAATCAAGGTTATAATTTCCTAGTTCTGATTAAGTTTTCTTTTTGGTAATTGACTCGAGCAGGTGTCTTATTTTACTTATTCAATTAATTAATTGCAATCATGCTTCTCATATTATATTTTTATTGCTGACATGTGTCCTGCAGGTTTCAACTTCTAGAATGCTCATGGTTCATGGCTCATGGTTTGGAACATCTGTTCGAACCAACCTTGGTCATTACCGTATTTCAGGAGCGGATGTTTAAAAATTTTATATTTTAATGATTGATATATTTTAATAATTCATAAATATGAATATTGATGCGACAATGGACTTTTATATAAAAAATTTAATTATTTACCAAATTATTCTTATACAAATTGCTGATCTTTTTTGATGTTATTTTATTCAATGGCGTTAGAGAGATAGGTATAATTTAAACGAATTAATAATTAATTATGAATTTGTAGAATTAGTTGTATTTCATCGCAATCTTTAAAGTTATTTTTTTGAGGTTATAAAATTTTTTTAAATAGTATGAAGACAAATTTAGAAAGACAATATAAAAAGATGCATTTGCAGTTGGTATTCTAATATTAAAATTAACACAAAATGTAATAACACGATAATCTTAAATGTAAAAAACATTTGACACTTCAATATATTTAGGCATTTTGACAATTTTTAGAACCAATGCGAACGTTCATTTAATTCAACCCTTATTCAGCTTAGCTCCATCTGAACTTTAATTGTACAACTTAAAAACTGGCAGCCCAGTTCAGCGTTGTACCAAAGTTCAGTTGAACCGGCCCTTGGTGAAGCGATTATGACGCGTACAAAGTTAAACTTATTGCCACCAGTTGCGCTTTAATAACATCAGCCCAATAATTAAATGAAAACCTAAAATTTCTTAAATTTAATCAGTAAAAAATTTTAGAACACATCACATTTCTGGTACATGACATAAAAATATTTTCAAAATTACCCAAACGAATCAATTATTATTAAACCAAAATAAGGCGGTTTGTTAATTACTTCATGAAAATTAAGACATTCCCTCTTTTAGTCCGTTCTATCGACAAATTAACGAATTTATATAGAATTAATCGATTACTGTAACTAACCAGGTTTTTAATTAATTATAGAAGCCAAATTTAACAAATTTAGGAAGAAATGGCGGCGAATGCTCGCTTAAAGTTTGGGTAATTAAATAAGTTAAATTAAAAATTAAGACCTCCCTTTTCTTAGTCCGTTCTATCGACAAATTAACCAATTTATATAGAATTAATCGATTACTGTAACTAACCAGGTTTTTAATTAGTTATAGAAGCCAAATTTAACAAATTTAGGAAGAAATGGCGGCGAATGCTCGCTTAAAGTTTGGATAATTAAATAAGTTAAATATAAAATAACGGACTTCTGCTTTACCAAATGACCCTTCGTCCATTTTACTCAATAAATTATATCGAAATTTCAATGTAGTTTCATAATTAATTATTTATAAAAACCAAAATTCAGAAAATAAGTTTACTTGAAAATGGCGGACGTGGTACAAGCTTAGCATTTTTACACAATTTAACAAGTTTATTAATTTGCCATCGCAATAATAAACATATATCTAATAATAATCAACAGTAAGTAATATAAATCGTCATTACCTTATATCGGAATTGTAATTTTTAATTAAGTAAATCACTAATAATTTTAAAAAAATGCACAACAAAATGAACCACAAGCACTACTTAATAACTAAAATAAACTGACATGTCCTGCGCAAACTTGATTAATTTTGTCGCCGGCAGTGGCGCTTTGATAAATTTGGAGGGGCAATTTAAATTTAATCAGTAAGAAATAGAATAAATTAAAGTACCAAAATTCATTTCTATTATAATAAAAAAATATGTAATAGTAATATAAATCGTATTTACCTTTTAATATAATTGAAAACGTCTTAATCAAGTAATTCACTAATAATTTTTTTTTAAATGCACACACTAATATGCCGGGCTAAGCTAGTTACTTGTGTCGCCGCCAGTGGCGCTTTAATAAATTTGGCGGAGTAATTTAAATTTAATTAGTAAAAAAAAGAATTAAATAAAAAACAGCAAATCATTTTTAGTACCTACGATATGAAATATTTCCTAAATGAGATTAAGTAAACAATTATGCCAAAATTTTGGCAGTACTTGTACTACTTCTTGTAAACAGGAAATGTGGAATCTTTCCTACAAAATTACTTTCAACTGTGAACAAATTGAAAATAAATTTTCCTCATATAAATCTTTTATATCCTTAAATTACAGTCCAGTAGTCTTAAAATTGATAAATGTATTTTATTTTTGTGACTGCCTTTCCAATTTCGCTAGAGCAGCATTAGGTACCTACTGCTGAGTGCTAATTACGTTTATAAACAGTATCACCTTACTTTTGTCCGAATTGACCTCGATGCCAGTTGCCTGTTGGATTTTTCGTACTGCATTAGAGAGCTTAGGAATGCCGATAATTTGGCAAAATCATCAATGTAAATTCGAATAGCTGTAAGTGTAATATAATTATTACACTATTTTTGACAATAATTTTTTGCGATACTTATTGCAAACGATTACTTGCTGCCTCAACCAGATCTGTTTATAATAGTCCATGCAGTTTAAAATTTGGAGAGCTGACATTTGAACTCACGACCATTAGGTTAATTTCACAGTTCAACTTCCATGCCATTATGCCAAACATAAAAGATATTACTCTGTACCTGTATCATTGCGAACTCCTTGCTGTTCTTCACTGCTGAGATTTTAGACAAGGAATCTATCCCTCCTAGGCAGTTTGACCTGAACAAATTGAATTACTGTCGTTTCAAAAACAATCTTGCACTCAAAACAAGGAAATTTGACTGTGTAAAATTACTGCACCTTCTAGTCTAGACAGCTCTTGATCACTAGTAGATCTAATATCATCACTAGTAGATGTAATAAATTACACACAGAAAGCGAACACAATTCTTCGATCAAGAACTGGACGCAAATCAACACTTTATTTGTTTATTGCTGAATGATAGCAATTTGAAAATTGTTGTAAAAGATTGAACCATTTCGTTCAGAACACTACAAATTTTGCTTTGTTTCTTGAATAAGTTTTGTTTACAAAATTGTTACACGCAGTTGATTAATTTTTGTTTAAATTATCACTCCAGATTTCAATATATTGGCATTGTACGCGGTAAAAATCCCGAATACGTTCTATTATACTGCGCGTGCGAATTTATAATAAAATTGTCATTAAAGCTCAAATTCGGTGATAAAAATTCTAAATCCGCACGTACAGGCCTCCAAAACGAATTTAGGACTGTTACTGCGAACAACGTTATTATGGTTTTACAAATATCTACAACAACAAACATGTCAAAGTGACCCTCTTCCACTGGGAATACAAATTTTTAACCTTTCATCGTGTGCACAGATTGCTTACTTTGACCTGAAGGTGTCAAATGTATTCTTTGAATTTTGAATGCAAAAATACAAATGTATAAGGTAACGAGTATCTGTTCAAGTTTACCGATATTTTATTTACAAAGTCGACCGAAAACAAGGCACCAAGTTTAACCCCGCACCGGGGAACACAAAAATTGATCCTTTGAAGAAGCTCCGAACAATATTGTAGTCGCAATTTGCAATATTATGCAGATAGGTCAAACCGCCACAAACCTTCGATCGTGCAAGGTTGACAAACACAACAGATCTCGCACAAACTTCTTGACGCATACATCTTGCTCAAAATGGAAACTATATGCGCCCAAATACAAAAATTTACTCTAAACTCTCTCAATAAGATCAGAATCAAGGGCATAAAAAGGAGACCAAATTGTTGAAATATAGTCCAACAGCGATCCAACCAAGGTCATGTACAAAATATTTAAAATTCCGAGAGAGATGGTCATTGTGGGGTACCAGGTTCAAACCTGGGGAGAGTCAAACTTTCTTATGACTAGTCTCCGTGCTTCGGAAGGCACGTTAAGTTGGAGGTCCCCTAAGTTAGTGAATTGTGACCATTAACATAAAAAATCAGGCACACACAAACAGGCACATCTAAAGGCCAAGTCTAGCAAGCTACCTGATGGATGTAAAATATTTATATGCTCAAGAAAGTAACACTGCCAAGGAAACGAAGCAGAAGATGTTGGAAATAACAAGCCTTAAGGCTTAAACTGCCTAAGTTGACGAATTGCCACAATTAACAAACAACAGGGCTATAGGCACATCTGAAGGTTAGCCTAGCAAGCTGCTACTGGATGTAGAACAACTATAGTCCAAAAATCGATATGCGGACTACTCACCAAACCGTCTGGCCAGCGTGATGAGTTATGGCCAAAACCTCCATTACTGGAGAGGACTAGTGTCCAAAAGTGAACTAGGGTAGGCTGAAGAAGAAGGCTTAAACTAAGTCGAAGAAGAAAATTCCGAATGTTTCTATTTACAAAGCCTAATATTCTCATTGCTTTGGGTGATACATGCTCCATATGATACTTAAAGGTTAACTTAACATCAAAAACTACCCCCAAATCACACATTGTGTCAAACGATCTAAGAACATCGCCATCCTATGTATACCGGTAAAAGTCTCATTAAACAGCACTTGCTAATATTAAGAAAAAGTTGATTATAGGTGCGCCATTTCAAAAGCGCACACAAAGCATTCTGAATCCTGACGGAATCCTCATTCGATGTTATCAAAGTAAATATCTATAGTTCGTCAGCAAAAATCAAATATCAAACATCCAATCCCAGAGCACTGCCAATATCATGGATAAAAAGCTCAAAAAGGACCCTTGAGGTACTCCAGAAGTCACTTCTATTGGCTGGGATAACTGCATTCTGATCTTAACAAATTGGATTTTACCAGATACATAGCTTATAAGCCAGGATAACAGAGAACCAAGAATGCTCAGAGACTCAAGCTTAGAAAATAGGATAGAATGATTAATTCTGTGAAAGACCTTACAGAAATCCATGCTGTTCAGGAACAACTAGATTCAAAAGGTCAATTGAAATGGGGCGATAATTCGATAATCACTCTTCTTAAAAATTGGTACCACAACTGATTGGTTCCAGACCTTCGGAAAGAATACCAACCGACAGCAACTTGTTAAACAAAATAAACAATGGGAGACTAAGGGAGTGCATTCATGGCTTTATCAACATTGGGTGAACATTATCCGGACCAGGACCCTTGCTAGTTTTAATATTTCTCATCTTTCCCAAAATATTTTCAACAGAAATATGGCAATGACTCAGATTCGTTGTTTTTCATATTTAAAATCAGTTGAAAACACAGTCCCATCCCCATAAATATCAGAAAAATAACTCGCGAATAGCTGCAATACCTGATCAGGCGATTTTAGATCTGACACTTATTGCATGAACTTTATGTCGGAGAGAAAGTCTGTTTCTCTTACTGTCTCTTACTCTTCGAGTCTTGCTCTTACTATCTTTTACTGTCAGACATAAAATTGGTGTAATAAGTATCAGATATATGTGGCATTATTCTACCGGGTTACTAACCGCCGCGCCGATTCATAATAGGAAATTAACATGGGAAACTTTTTTTAATTCCTGATTCTCATCATAACTGATAAGAAAAGGTGAACAGAACACACACAAAGTTAGGGAAAAGGTATCAATTTAAAGAGATTTTTATTCCGCGTCTAAATAAAATCAAATTTATTTTAATCTGTAAAAGTAATTTGTTTTCAATTATTGGGTATTCAAACAAAAATAGTGGCAATAAAATTCAAACTAAGCAACAAAATTTTTTTAAAAGCGCTAGTTTTTCATAGATCGATATTAGATAGATAGCGTAAAGACATCATCCTGTGTATATTTAATATGTTCAATTAGATAAACCAGCTGAATCAACTTTCCCGTACTTCCTCTTAATTGGAGTTATCTTAGGTTATCAAATTTTGCTCAATTATTATTGGAATCTCGAATAGATGAAACAAGTCAATAATTTATTATAATAACGTTAAAATTACGATTACGAATACTGCAGCTTCTATAGTTTATAACTAATTATTGAAAGGTTTGTTGACATTGAATTTTAAGCTAGCAAATTTTTAAATATATTATTTAAAATTTTTAGGAATTCAATAAAAATTACAGCACTAATTACAATTAATTCGATCAAGCACTGGTTCGATCAGTACGCGATTGTTAACCTCTGAGGTAGCGATTTAAAAAATTTAAGGCAAAATAGTCAGGTATGTACTATGTGTTAAATACAAATAATGGAAGAGTTAAAATAGTCTCTATGTCGTTTTACCCGGGGTATGTCATTTTAAGCCAGTTTTGCCTTTTCTAATCAGGATTTAAAAGTTTTTTGTTTTTGTGTACACGAATACTTTAAGATTACGGGAAACTTGCAATTGTTTTAATTTTTGTACAATTCTGGAAACAAATAAGACAAGTTATTTACAATTAGTATAATAATAATTACTGTTATCATATTAATGTTTGCAATTTTATTTCAGGGTTCAATTTTAGGATGGCTTTTATTGGATGGTTAAATAGTTTTAAATTCTTTTGTATATATTTTTCAATATTATTATCCCCTAGTATTAGTCAAGGAAAACGAAAATTTGCATCAGGACTTCAGTCATTAGGATGTAAGTATTTGTTATCTTGCGAATTAGCTGATAATAAAAGCACTATAAGTGATTTTTTTGAAATTTAATAATTTTTGTTTTTTTTCCTTTCTATTTTCTTAATAACCTTTTTTTTAACTCTATTTGATAATATTTCGGAATCCTTGGCCTACATTTGCCCCGAGCAACATGCGTGGCGGCCGCCATCTGTTGGATCTCTAATTCCATTTGTCTATCAGAACTGAATTGACTAATTCTCGTTCACTTTTGGAGTGTAAATCAGAGGTGCTCCAAAAGTAGTATATATTTTCCTAAGTAGGGAATTGACGTCATTGCCCAGCAATTGATGTTAATGGCCGAATTGTCATCATTGTTCTTTTACATTTATATATTTTAATTTATAGAAATATTTACTTTTGATCCAATATAATAAGTTCTTATTATTTTTAATTCGAATTAGTGCCGCATTAACACAGTAGCAGAAGTAGCAAATTGCTATTATGAGCCCCGTACTTCTGAGAGACCCGCATCCGGCAAAAAAGTGTCTTTATTTTAAGGAAAGGGTATTAAAAAAGATCGTTTCTGTTTACCCGAATTTTCTGAGTCATAAAAGGGTAAAACAATAATTCTTTGAAAAAATAGGAGGGCCCGGCGACAATATTTTTTACGGGTCCCGCGCTGGCTTAATCCGGTACTTATTCGAACGCAGGAATTACTCCTTATTACTTCGCTCTCTTTACCTACTTTAAAAACAATTGCAATATTATAACAATTATGGATTATTTAATTTTATTTTATTTTAAAATACTTTAGATACAGAACCCCCGGGTGATATTTATGTAGAGTATGGAAATTCTTTAAATATTACTTGTATTTTAAATGGCCAATATAACAATTTACTGCAAACCAGCGAGGATATTTATTTTGAAATGGGTGATACAATTTTAAATCGAAATATGGTGAGTATTTTCTAAAATAACAATGTTCATTTTTTAACAAGGACATTTTTAAAGATGGAAGTAATAAATAAAACCAGTGCAAAGTTACATGTTGAAAAACCGATTCGATCTTCTAGTGTTTACTTTTGCAAAGAAAGTGAAAATGTTGTTTGTTCCAATCGAGTTATAGTTGACAGTAAGTTGTTTCAATAGTTAACAATGGCAACTTGTTTAACATATTTAATCGTTTTAGCAAAACCTCAACCCGTAGAAAATTTTAAGTGCATTAGTTATAACTTTGAAAATCTAACATGCACATGGAAAATGCCAAAAGCTTTTGCAAAAGTTAAATACAATTTGTCTTATCACTACAACAGTCAACGGTAAAATTTTTGTTTACTTACAGGTTCAAACAAAACAAACAAATTACATAACATAATGTATGTATTGCGATGTTAAGGTCTTTCAGCCCTAACAATCTGCACTTCCATAATTTTGAACCAGAAATAGTACACACAAACACTTCCAGAGAATCAAAACGATTCTTATTATTTAATCGCACAGACTACGAAGAAAATATTAACTCAAAATTATTTTCGACTCGATAACAATTTTTTCCTTGCAAAAATAAAAAGTAAATTTAACTATTTTGCTTTTAGTCTGTTTGATAGAAGAATTCAGCACTATTCCTGCCCAAATTTAAATATAAACGAAGAAACGAATAGAGCAGAATGTGTGTGGACTCTCAATACTTCGCCTTCGTATAGACAACATAGAGATACATATTATTTAGAACTTCATGCGTCTAATTATTTTGGAGCAAGTACGTTCAACTACACTTTTTCTCATTTTGCACATGGCAAGTATTTCTATTCGTATTTATCTAGAAAGCCAATAATAAATATGGGTTACAGTTCTATCCGGACCACCTGAAAATTTACAATCTAAAAGTACAACACCAAATTCTATTAATTTATTTTGGGAAGTTCCAAATGCAATGCGAGCATTTCCATATGGCTTGAATCATCGCATTTTTTATCAATCTAAATATGAAAAAGAAGTGATGGTGAGATATAAAAATCTCTTTTAGTAATATACACTTTTGTGTACATTTTTCATTTGGATTAGTTAGGCGGAACTTGCGACACAAGATATTTGATAGGAACAAATGGCGTACATTTTAATCTAACTGGCTTAAATTATGCTTTTACATCGTATGATATTCGCGTTTCTATGCGTTCTGCCGCAGCAGATGTAACTGATGAATCTATGTGGTCTAGCAATGCTACTATATCGGTACGAACAAGTGCCAAACTGCCTGGAGCTCCGCCCGAAACAAATATTGGTAGCTTTGAAGTTGTTTCCACTGGTAATTCTCTTAACAGCATTGACTTATACGTATACTGGCAGAAATTAGCAGATGAATTTCAGAATGGTCCAAACTTTTCCTACGAAATTTCTGTTCAAGGGGATGAAAGGTAAGATGCTTTTGTAATAAAATTGATTCCGATTGATTTAGCCAATGGCTTATTCTGCAAGTCCAAATCAATTTATGTGGAAATTTGCATATTTAGACCAGCCACCTAATAAGGCAAAAATGGCTAGTCTTCATGGGTTCTGATTTAGTAGAATCTACCATAACTTTAAACTTATTTTTTAATATCTTTCTTTTTATTAGCCTTAAACCAATAGAAGTGACAGAAGGATGCGCCAAATTTGTTTATTTAAGCAACACAAAAATGTATGAATTGCAAATTCGATCAAAAAACAGCTTTGGATATTCGGAAAAATACTCTAATATTACTATTCCAACCTATATTAACAGTAAGAATTTTACAAATTAAATCTAAATGATAAAGGCTGTGCATGTCGCTGCCCTTCCCCCTTGCAATAATATTTGAGTTTTGAGATTAAGTATTGAGATTGAGTTTTTAAGTAAAATTGGTGTCAGATGTTTGAACTTCCATATTTTTTGTTTGTGCTTCGACGGTCACGGAGTTATTAAATTTATTGGGGGGGGGGTGTAGATATGTTCTTACATTCTTTCTTTTTTCTATTAGAATTTTTGTTTGAAACTGATGTCAATCGATAAAGATTCGTTTGAGATCCAATAAGCTTCAAGTTCCATCATTTTAATTTTATCTTTTAAAAAGTTGAGTTATTTTAAATTTTCGGAATCTCCGAACAAGTTGCGCGTTATTAAATTCAACAGTTCAGATTATCAGAATTCGATGTGGAGATCCTCCTTCCAACAATTTCGCGAATATAATAAAATAAAATAAATAGCAGCTGATTGAGATTCGAGTGTTTGACACCGAACCTATTCCAAATATTTGATTTGTGACATGTTTTATATGTAGGAACATAAATTAAAGACGAAATTAATATAATTGATAATCATGGATATTAGACCTTCTATATTGCAGATATACAGTGTGAACGGTATGAAATGCCCGCTCATAAAATTTTAAATCAAAGTTATTTTTTTCATAGATATCAATTTAATATGGAACTAATATTCAGGTTTTATAATCAACTAACTATAATAAATGTAAAATTAGTAAATTTGGTAATTTAATATATGTGTAACCATATAAAAACATCCCTGCAAAATAAAGTACGGTTTTCCAGTATAATTTTGAATATCTGTAAAGACACAGATTTTAGTAAAAAAAAACACTTTTATGAAAAATAATGTTGAAAATTGTTTATTAATTAATAATTTTGTTACATATAATGCTGTTTAAATTTAGTTGAACCACTTTCCGCCCCTATTGTATTGTAAACATTAAGGATTAACCGTACAACCCCTCTGCCAGGTAGCCGGTTCGTACATTTTTATCCTAAACGAATTTTATGACTATTTACACTCTTTGGGAGATTTTCAACCATGTATAGTTTTATTATGGCCCACAGATTTAAAATTGGATTCAGATCGGGGCTGTTTTCGTATCGATAGATTACTTGGATGTCATTATTTAAGAAATAATTCGATATTTATAAAATATAAAAGAGAAATTAATTTAATATTTTTCAATATTTTTTTACTAAAATATATTAACAACAAAATGTCATTAATAAATTTCGAAATAAAAATTTTTTTACAAAAATATTACTTGATGTTTTTGCAGTATGGTAGTGAGCATTATCGTTCTGAAAAAACAATTTCTCGTTTTCAGCGTATAAATTCGTCACATATGATTTCAACCTTGCATCTAATATGTCGATATATTTTTTGGTGTTTATTGACTCTTGTATAATATTTTGCCTAATCTACACTAGGCAAAGCTAGGCAAAGCGATTATCTACTTAACCAGAATTTATGTAACCCCCACTGCATTTCAATAATACTATCGCCAAAGCTACGAAAATTTTACAGGTTGTTCCTCAAAGCTTCCCGTGTAACATATTGAAATATGAGACAATTATGTGTATTATTTTTCGCGTAATCATGAGATTTCGCATACGCATGCGCAATACGCGTCATCGCCGTATTTATTGAATTATCAATGTAATAATTATCTTATACGCCTCATATTTCAATATGTTACACAGGAAGCATTGAACAACAACCTGTAAAATTTTCGTAGCTTTGGCGATATTATTATTGAAATGCAGTGGGGGTTACATAAATTTTAGTTAAGTAGATAATCCCCATAGAAATCGGCCACCTTAAGAGGTACATTATCAAGCCTATGAGTGAGTCTCTAAAGCGATGCACGTCTCTTTTATCATAGGACCCAAATTGTAAAAATTTCGACTGATTTGAAAAAGTGACCCTACCCCAATCGTCAAATGTCCATTTTTCATACTTTTTTGTAAATTTTAATAGCCTTTGCATTATTTTTCTTGCTAAAAGCGTTCTTTTCATAGGGGTGTATACACGTAATTCGAATTTTATCGAAGATTTATCAATAGTTATGATGTTGATATTTACACCAAATTGATTGATTAAATCGGCATTTAATTCACGACGTGATTTAAATCGATTTTCCAATGCCAATTTTCGAAGAACACGGTCCTTAACTGCAGGTGTTTTTCTTTTTGGTTTTCCCCATGGAAGTGGTTATGTACTGCCACTAATGGCACGTTTTTCCAAAAATCCACTTTCAGTGATTCTATCGTAACCCACTTTTTCACTTTTTTAATTAAAACTTTTATTTTCTGCATTCAAAACTAAAATTTTCTGTTTTTCTACACCTGACAGGTGTATACCTGAAAACCTTTATTTTGTAGGGATGTTTTTATTTGGTTACACATAATATATTAAATTATCAAATTTACTAATTTTACATTTATTATAGTTAGTTGATTGTAAAACCTGAATAGTAGTTCCATATTAAATTAATATCTATGAAAAAAATACCATTAATTGAAAATTTTATCAGCGGGCATTTCATACCGTTCACACTGTATATTCTTAGATCTCTTAGTATGCCGAAATACTAGTCCCAAAATCTGTACTTACCAATTAATTTTGTTTTTATTTTGAAAAAATAATTTTAATCTGTTATTTAGAACTTGATGAACCAGTGTCTATTATAAGCATCTATTTTGGTGATGGAAAATATGAATTATCGTGGGATTTGCCTAGAAACAAACACAATCATCTAATTGAGAGTTACACGATATTTTGGTGTTCCAACGAACGTGATTGGTCTTATCAATGTACCGTAAGCTATGCAAAGTAAAATGTTTCTTAATTACAATGAAAACATATTTCAATAGGGAAACTTAAATTGGATCATCATTCCCGGTGGCAGCAAGACATACAATATTACTGTACCCAAACCGAAAACAACTCGGTTTGCAATTTCCGCAAATTCAGTGCATTCGAGTAGTGGGATGGTTTGGGCTACTACTACCATTATACATAACCAAGTAATAGGCAAAATTAAGAACGTCTGGATTCAGGAAGTAGGTTCAACTTTTATGGAGTTACGGTGGGGATTAGCTTGTTCAGATCATATTGAAGGTGTGACAGGTTATGTGATTTACTATTGTGCCATAATTAACCCCAATTATGCATTCTGTAAAGGTATATCTTACTTATTCGCTTTAATTTAACTTGCTTATACAATTTTATTTGTAGAACCTGAACGAAATTTAACCATATCGGGAGATTCCACTTTAGATCATGCCAATATTACGGGATTGAAACCGTATGAGACTTATGTATTGACAATTTCCGTCCTTAGGAAGCATAGCCAAAGTCAAAATAGTGAATTTCTTTATCAAACTACTCTTGACGATGTTATGAATTCATCCTACTAAATAATCTTTAACATTGCAAATGACTGAGTTATTCAAGAATATATCGTCCCCTTAGTACTATAACTAGGTAACTTGAAATTACTCATATTGAGAAAATCAAGTTTAAAGTTTAGAATAGCAATTGGCAGGATAGACTTAGGTATGATTCTAGTTTACGGTTACAACACCGATCTTCTTCATATTTGGTGTGGACATGCTCCATGATGTTCTGAACACGAATCACTAAAAATTTTTGCGCGGAAACTATTTATTTGCCCGTAAAAAAATAATTTCTAAATTTGGATTAAAATGTATCTACATTTTGCAAGTGGATATTTAATATTTAGAAACATAATATAACTTTTTTAGTTGTAGCAGTAAATGAAGCGGTTAACATTAGGTGATTACATGTAGCTAACTCAAAACAGCCAAAATTCAAGTTACCTAGTTATAGTATTAAGGGGACGATATGCATTTATATAATAATTTTTATAATAATCGCTAATACTGTGAATTTTATTGGTTTATGGATATTCGAAAATCAATTGACACTTTCTCTAAACTTTTGTCTTAGGTCGTCGATGTTGTTACTTTTACACTTAAAATAAAATTGTTCGTAATATTAATGAACATCGTTGATAAGTTATTCATACATTAATACAATGAAATATTTTGTTAATGTAATGTATAAAATGTTTAATCTTTTCATTTAAATAATGTACCTACACTTCATTAATATAACAAATTTAAGTTTTTAATACAACGAACAAAAATTCATGTAGGTAATGAATTTATTTATTATATCAATTTATAAATGTATTTTTCATTATATACATTCGTAAAAAACTGTAGGCTTAGAATGGTTGTAAATTCGAATTATACTTGTTCAGACATCAACATTGGGTAGGGTGCCATCTAACAATTCGATGTTAAAGTGTTGTAAATTGGCTGCATTTTATAATATTTAATTAGTATATCTTCTGTAATCTTAATATAATTGCTCCGGAACAATAAAAAAAATAGGGGCTATTAATAGTATTTAATTAATTTGAAAGTAATACCTATAGAATACAGATTCCTTTCGAAAGTTATAAAAACCTTTATGGATTTGTCAATAGAATGCCAGACGTACCTGAAACAAAAATAAGAAATACGCAGTAAAATAGATGAAATAATAAGAAAATATTTCGTCGGCCAGGAATTAAACTGTTTCAATGTCTACTGGATATCCTATGGACATACGCCGACTATTTGCTGACGTTTTATAGATTTTACATAAACGTAAGCGAAAAGCGACTACAATTGCCAAATAAACAAACACAACATTCTTATGAAATTTTATAATCTGAAAACCTTTTTAAAACACAAATTTTAATTATTAAATTAACAACTGATGTTTAATTATTATTATCAAACATTACCAATATTTAATGAATAAGTATAAGAAACAATTTATCATGAAATAGAAAATGTTGATAATACATACCAATACAATTATTTGAAAATTTATAAAATTAATTAAACAAACCTTTATTTAAAATAAAAAAAAAGCATTAAAAAGTTAAAAATAATCAAAATTCTTGAAAACATCAATCAACATCAAAAAATGACCGATAATAAATTATATGGTCATTTAAAATACCTATAAAGGGATTCAACGCAGTTGCTCCGCTGAAACCTATTTTATTTTCGTTCCGTTGATTTTTAATGACGCGCATTAATGGATTAAAGTTCCCTTTGTCATTTCTTTGTGCTTGAAAGTCGTTTACGTTTTACTTTACTTCTCCTTGTTAAGCTTCTCCACATCGTCCTTTTCCACATTTATGTTGCGGGAAGCTAAATAACGTACTGTGCTCGTTGAAACTATTAAAATTAAAAACATCGATGAAATGGTTGCTGATCGCAAAAGATGGACGTGCGGCTCGCAGGTTACCGACGTCTGGTTTCCATACTGAATAACTTTTCTATCTTATTGTCTTTTTATTATTTTGGAGTAAGTTTTTAATTAGAATAAAGAAAATTGTTTACTTATTGAACATATCGGACCCTCTATCCTACGTCTGTAGTCTTAAACACATAATATAAGAAATCTACTATTGAACGAGGGGTCCAATGCACCGGGAGCAGGGAAATAAATCTTATTCAAAAATTATTCTCTTGGCAGATAACCTACATATTATATATTATCTTAGATACACGAGGTTTCACACATTTTTGTTTCAATTATTATTTTTCCGATCAATTTTTTCATTTTTGTTTCTTCTTATCGGTTTAGTTGCGACTGATGATGGGCAATAACCTTGAAATAAAGATCTTTATATCGCAATAACATTTATTTTTACTTAAAATTTGCTATATTTTTCAACTTTTTCGTAAAAACTCCACATTTTTGCACCGCCCCCCTATATTTGCATTCTTTGTCACATTTTCAAACTACTTTCGGGTTCTATTTTGTCATTTGGAATAAAAGACGTTTTTAAAGTGTTTATTAAATAAAATTTCTCGTATTGTGTTCTTTGCTTAAAGTTAAAATCCTAATATTTTAACATTTAGTTAAGTTTTTGTTTAATTTATAGTATTTTACAAACACATACTAATATCACACCTATATATTCTTGCTTGAAATTTCTTTTTAAGATTTATTTCTGGGAGGGGTTATGACAATAAAACGTATTATCTTCATATTTTATTAGCATATAGTCGTTCTTGAAACGATCCCTAAACTATCAACCTCTTCGAATTGGAGTTTGGTTCGCTAGCAGTTTACATTCTTTACCTACGACCAGGACCAAGCTCGACGTTGGTAAACAAGTAGTATTATCGAATCTGGATAATGTTTTCTGGAAAATTGCACGAAGAATAAATTAAAAAGAACCAGTATTGACTGAAGGGCTGCAGTTCGGCTACTTTTACATTAATTATTATCATAAAAAGGAAAGAAAGAACTACCTCATACATAGGTTGTGAAGTCCAGCTGTAGAATTGAATTCTTCTTTTTAGCAGGTGTTCATATTATTCAACGTAAATGATGAATGAATTTTTATGACACCACTTGACTTATCAATAACTGACTCAATTTTGAAATAGCAATATTTATTAATTAGAAGATTCTTGTTCAAAAATTTTTTCATTTAAATGAGGTGAATAGATTTATGGCAGACTTCCGAAAAAAAATCTTTAGATTAGGAGGTTGATTACAAAATAACTTCACAATATTCTAAAACACAAAATTGCATTCTACAGAGTGAGATACATGCAAATTGCTAATATTTTTCACATTACGGCATAACTATCCAACTTGAATTTTAACGTTAAGACTTTTTAAAATTCGGGTTTAGTAAAAATAATATTGTTATTAAAATTATTTGTTTAATTGACAATGAGAGACGGTCATTGCCTTGCAGCTAACACAGTTGGATGCGAACGCAGGGTACCGGGTTCAAACCCGGGGAGAGTCAAACTTTCTTCTGTACAAGTCTCCGTGCTTCGGAGGGCACGTTAAGCCGGCGGTCCCCCTGAGTTGACGAATTGCCACCGTTAACAAAAGACAGGGCTTGAGGCACATCTGAATGCTAGCCTAGCAAGCTGCTACCGGATGTAAAACAACTATAGTCCAAAATCGATCTGCGAACTACTCACCAACCTGTCTGGCCAGCGTGTGGTGAGTTATGGCCAGATCCTCCATAATATGGAGAGGCTTATGTCCAGCAGTGAGCGGAAAAAGGCTGTTGAAGAAGAAGAAGTTTAATTTCGCAGATCAGTACTAGAACGATTTAAGACGCTTAAGAGAAGAACAATATCCGAAATTTATAATTTTATAAATTTTAAAATTGATTAA
Organism: Rhagonycha lutea; assembly: GCA_958510855.1. Taxonomy (NCBI): domain Eukaryota; kingdom Metazoa; phylum Arthropoda; class Insecta; order Coleoptera; family Cantharidae; genus Rhagonycha; species Rhagonycha lutea. The sequence goes on from OY294042.1 coordinate 19,674,287, forward strand.
CTTGCTTATTACTCTTGCTCCTAGAATATAATCAACAGTAAGTTCAAAAGAATACGACAAAAGTACTACTTTACATGTGTGCTCAAAAACTAAAAAAAAAAAAAAAATTTTAATTTTGTTGTAATAGAATTTGTTTTATGGGTCTCCAAACTACGTCCCGCGGGCCACAATCCGGCCCGCCCACAGTTTATTTTAGTTACTTTGTAAAAAAATTTTTCAATTACTTTATTGGAACCGTCGCAAATGAGAGCTTAAATTACGTAAAAATAATTTATTTTACAAATTTAATTTTAACTGGAAAAGCCTCAAAATTCACCATTGTGAACCAAATTTTCCAAAAATCTTCGGGGGAGTACCCCGAAACTTCGAAGGAAACCTTTCCATCAGCCCTTGGCCGACTACTTCTTAGCCTTTAACAAACCACTACTACTAAGGGGTTAAAGGGGGTCCATTATGTTAGTATGATAAGCTAACTAGGTCTCAGCGCGCCGGACTTAGTAGAGGAATTATTGTGGCCGGCTAAAAAGTTTGGAGATCCATGTGTTATAATCGCACCGCCAGTTCGTTGCAAGTGAAAAATTGGTCTGTTTTTAGTTATTGCTGCAGTTGTTTGCAATCATAGCTATTGTAGAATACTGCCATATCAGCAAAATTTTGTTTAGAAACGAACTGAGGTAAGATAAGTTCCTATGGCATTATACAAAACAATTGCTGCAATATAGCCGCAACTGCAATATTGTGGAGACTGTTCGGTAAGCACAGCATACTCGCAGTGCGGTTCTCCTCTGGACACCGCTCAACTGTTTCCTATATTTCTCGACTTCCATCGCTTGTATCCACACTGGCGTCCCAAGTAACATTTTTCCCTGGTGAAATTTAAATGTCTCTGCTAGGGCCCTAGCAAATATCTGCCAGGGGGTTATAACAGGGTTTTTTTGACAGAGCTCTTACAGATACCTGGCAGGTATTTGTAACGGATTATTTGCAGAGCCCAGAAAATTAACTCTGGTAGAGCCCTGGTAGGTCTCTGTTCAAAATAATTTGCAGGGCCCTGCAAGAAATCTGTGGCAGAGCCCTGGCAGAGTCCCTGTTACAGGTAATTTGCAAGGCCCTGCAAAAACTCTGCGGCAGAGCCCTGCCAGAGTCTCTGTTATAGGAAATTTGCAAAGCTCGTATATACCACGTGGTCTTCATAAAAATTGTCTTTTTTTACCATTTTTCAATTACTTTTAATTTTAACAATTCATTAAATTTAAATACTATATTGTACTTTTAATAGTAGATACCTACTACAAGTAGATATAAACACAATGCTTATTAAAATTTTAGCAAATCAGAATCAAGAATTTTGTTAACGATGTAAGCTTTCTTCATTCATATTGGTTAAGATTGTTAAAAGGAATATATCTTCACAGATTTATTGAAAATTAATTAATCGATTTTTTCAAAGCAACCAACGATATGACAGAAACTTTGTCAGGGTTACAGAGACAGACAGAGACAGTTACATTAACAGTTACCTTTTATGAGTTACAGGTATAAAAAAATTCGTAAAGCGCCTCGTAATTTTGAGCCAAAAATTTAGGTCTAGTTACTATGTAACGAAGTAGGATAGCGCTATAATAAATATTGTTATGAGAGAAAGAGATAAAATAGTTTTAGTTCAGGTCATTTAGAATATTCTAGAATATTAGAAATATAGGGTGTTTTTTTAGCTACATGAGAACTTTCAATAGGGATAACAATTGAATCAAGATTGCTATGGAAACAGTTTTTTGACATTTGTGTTTAGCAAGGTTTGGCATTTGATAATGCATAGATTGACCATTGAACAACGCTACCAAATTGGGCTCACATCCAATTGGAAGTGGATCCATTTTTTTACCGTAAAATTTTGTTCAGTGACGAGGCACATTTCTGGTTAAATGGGTATGTGAACAAACAAAATTGCCGTATATGGAGTGAGACCAATCCGGGACATTATCTTGAGACTCCATTGCATCCATTAAAATTGACTGTTTGGTGTGGAATACACGCCAACGGCATCATTGGTCCATATGTCTTTCGAAATGAGGAAGGAGCTACCGTTACGGTGAATGGTGTGAGATATCGACACATGCTCAATACATTTTTGTTTCCAAAACTTCAAGAGCTAAACATTGACAACTTATGGTTCCAACAGGATGGTGCTACGTGCCACACAGCCAACGAAACCATCAATTTATTGAAAGGACAATTTGGTGACAACATTATTTCAAAACGTGGTCCTATCAATTGGCCTCCAAGATCGTGTGATTTGACACCTCCAGATTATTTTCTGTGGGGGTATGTTAAATCCATGGTTTATGCTAACAAACCAACAACTCTAGAAGCATTGGAGGCTAATATTCAGCAAGCCATTTATGAAATAAAGCCAGAAATATTGGAAAAAGTGGTCAAAAATTGGACTGAACGGATGCGCTTCGTAACCATTAGTCGTGGTGGTCACATGCCGGAAGTCATGTTCAAATCATAAATGCCTTTAACTGTACTTTCATAAAAAAATTATAACCAAAACATTCCGTCAGGTTTTTAATGTTTTATTTCATTTTGAAGTTCTCATGCAGCTAAAAAAACACCCTATACAAAATACAAAGGCTAATCCGCTTCGATTTTAAACGTCATTTATGTGCAATTTATAAATTTTAACAGTTTATTTATCCTATCTAAAGAAATCATAATTAAACCACGATCTAGAATTAAACAACAAAACTTTTGCTATATTATTATTATCATTTACTGATTCTGATTCACTATTACTGATTCGTTTTGATCAATATTATTTATCAAAAATTAAATTTCTCATATATTATTTTCACTCACAATTATTCTAGAAATTTTAAGTTAAAATTAAAGTTAAAACTTATTTGCCGATGGTAACCCATTCTTAGAAGATAAAATATATCGGCGGCCCTATATTAATAAAATAAATTTTTGTCGCATTCTTTAAAAATGTTAATTTTTATTTTTAACTTCTTGCAATCCATACTGATTGTGTAATTATGTAATTGAACTAATTTAACTCTGGGGGTTTCAATTTTATTACTACATCTACTATATTTGCAGTTACAATTACGAATTATTGTATCATATTTTAAATTGCGATGTTTTACATCGATATATTTTCCATTTTATTAAAAAAGGTAAGTAAAATACGTTGATTTCTCAGCGGTTCACTCATTATTATACACAAAAGTGTGACCATCATATTACCAGTAATTTCAAAATAATTTATAAGTAGGGTCCGTAGGTAAATGGTAAGAACGAGAGGCTACGAAGCAGTCATGGATGTAGGTACAGGTTCGAATCTGGATTGTAACAAAAATTTTTAAATTTAAATATTATTTTCAGGATAGGTAACAACATCGACAGAATGGAATTCAACCAATAATACAGAATACCAAGCATTATAATATATTAATAGTTAATATATATAATTAAATGTAACCATGTAAATAAAATTGAAACCCCTAGAGTTAAATTAGTTCGATGCGATGTAATAACACAATCAATGGATTGCAAGAATCTAAAAATAAAAATTAATTTTTCTAAAAAAATGTGACATAAATTTATTTTATTAAAATTTAATATTTTTTTATATTTGTCTCTGTTTGTCTCTGTAACAGGGACATACAGAGCCCTGCCAGAGTCTCTGTGACAGAGACTCTGGCAGAGTGCCTGACAGAGCTCTTGCAGAGTCTCTGACAGGGTACCTAACAGATACCCTGTTAGGATTTGCGACAAATTTTCTGCAGAGGGTTTGCAGGGTCCATTTTCTCTGTCTCATATTATGTGACAGAGCCCTGTTACAGTCCGATTACAGAGACAGGGCCCTGCGAAATTTCTCTGCCAGAGCCCTAGCAGATATCTAGCAGGGGGAAAATGTTACTTGGGGTTCCATACAGGAGGATAGAATTTTCTACTGAGGCGATGATCCATGTTGGGCATGAGTCTAGTGAGGGCGCCACAACACTTGTCCGCCTTTGCAGCCGCCATTTTAAGGTGAAGAACGAAACACAGCCTCTTATCGATCTTAATTCCTAGCATTGTCACGTCACTTTTGGGAATAATGTTATGTGCTCCGTCAATATAAAGCAGATTAAAACCTAAGGTTACTCAGAACTTTCTTATGACCACGTCTCCGTGCTTCAGAGGCACGTTATGCCGGCGGTCTCCCCAAGTTGGTAAACTGCCGCCATTAACAGAAACCAGGGCTACAGGCACATCTGAAGGCTAGCCTAGCAAGCTATCTAATGGATGTGAAACTACTATAATCCAAAATCGATCTGCGGGCTACACTCGCCAACTCATCTGGCCGGTATGTCGAGTTATGGCCAATAATCCTCTCCCCATTATTGGAGAGGACCATTGGTGGTATTTACTCTGGATAAAGAAAGGCTTATAAAGAAAGTACTATCCTGAATTTATTCATAGAATTCATAGCTATTAGAATATTGATTTTGTCTGTAGTAAATATTTGTAAGATTTTATTTGCAATTATTTGCATTTTAATTTAAAATACTAATAAATATAAAACATTCTTTTATTGAATTGCAAAAGTACTATGAAAAGTCAATATCTTGAGTATTTACTGAACTCACTTGAAATGATAACTAACAAGGCATCTTGAAATACTAGTAAACAACTTTTCTGCTGACAAGCTATTCCTTTGAAATTGATAATAAGTAGTTGAGATTCGTGTTTAATTGGAGCAATTTAAATTTGTAATTTTCAATATGGAAATTTTTAGGTTTATAAGATCAAGTTTGCTAATAACAAATGTCCGAGTGTTAAATTATTGGAAGTCAATAAAAAAGTATTATATTGCAAAAAATTATCTTTGATATCTAGGTCAATAAAATTTTTCTTTATTTAAACAACTGAAAACAATACAAGCGGTTTTTGAAACAACGCAACGTAAAATTAATGCACAAACTTCAACAGAAATAATGTGAAAGCACTTTAATCGAATGCAAAATTTCAAGAACTCGTTAATGATAAAGCTTTTAGTGCAAGTAAAGAGTGGTTTCTAAATTTAAAAAACAATACAAATTCGTTTCATGAAAATCACAGACGAAAGTTTATTTTCTCACCCACAACTTGCCAATCCATTCAAACAAAACTTGTTTAAAAAAAAGTTGCATAAGAGCAATCGAATGAGTAGGCTCAAAGGAATAGAATGAGTTGGAGTAGAGACAAGATTTTGCGTTGTATTGGAAGAAGTGCTGCTAAAACTTATGTTTCTTCTGTTTTAAAATTCTAAATGTCTTTGTAAAATGTTGCTAGTATAAAGTAAAACTTGTAAGTTATAATTGGGTCCATGCTAAAACAACAAAATTTATCTTCCAAAGTTCCTTTACCTAATGCTGCACCTTGTCGTCCAGCTGCTGACCTAATGTAATAATAATAATAATGATAAGCTAATTTAAATGTCACAATAAAAAGAGCGAAAGTATTATTGTTTTTTCAAATAAAGTTTGGTAGTTTATAATTAAAAATTAATAAAGGAGCTTTATATTATATTAACTTTTATTATTGATGTTATTTATACTTTTTGGATCTAATTAAACTAAGCTAGCAAAGTGGATTATCATGTTTTGTTATGACACTTTGCGCTATTATTATTTGTGCATTTTAAAATTATTTATACTTTTTGTCATTGGAAACTTTAGAGCAAAAATTTTAAAGCAGCACTACGGAAGTTTTGTGCAACCTGATGCCACCCTGATAAATAGTTTCAATGGTCCGGCTATACTTTTGCATATTTTGAAACAATGTGATTTATATATTTTTGACCCGAAATTTTGTATTTGATATTGTTGTTCAAATTTTTAGTATTGTACCATCAATCGTTATAATGTTACTGACAGCATAGCAAAACGTCAAAAGGTGGCCTGAAACTAGGGTTGCCATCCGTCCGGGTTTCCCCGGATTTGTCCTAGTTTAGAGGGCGTCCGGGGAGCGTCCGGGCGGGGTTTTATTTGTGGTCCGGGTTTAAAAGTTTTCAAGTCACCGGGCGCCCACGCACCGCGCCGCGAAGAACCGACTCGCTGGATTTACCGTCCCCTCTCCCTTTTAGCACCGAGCCCAAGATTTAGTTTACAATAAATTATTGTATGAAAAAAAAATAAAAAGTTGATTTATTAAAACTATATTTTATTTTACTGCGCAACTTAAAAAAAAACACTGTTGGCATGTCCGGGTTCTAACCTCCAATGTCCGGGGTTTTAACGCTTCTTGTCCTGGTTGCCAGATTTTAGAGATGGCAACCCTACCTGAAACAAACAGTAGGTACCTTCCCAAAAAATGGTTCTCAGTTGGAAGCCTAAATTGCGCGAACTGTAAAGCAAAGCACACGAAAATTAATAAGAGCTTCAATTGTTTCGAATTGGAACATATTGAAAAATGAACTTCAGGTGACTTCATCAACTAAATTCTGTGTGCACCCTCTAAAGTCAGGGATGGTCCTTCATATTTACTTCATATCTCCAATATTAGTAAATGTTGCTGGGGAGGTTTCAGAAATTTTTGAAGATAAGAACATTGCGTTTAAATAATGACTTCAAATTATTTACCTTTGTAATTCAGTATTAGGTTTTACATGTTTAATGTTTGTTATCATAAGGTCCTTCTTGTCGACAGTTAGACAGGAAATCAGTCGCAAATATGAGCGTGAGATAGACAAAAAGCACGTAGGATAAATACCGCTGAATTGCAATCTTATATGGCTGAGAAGCTCAGCTATCCGATTTTATCATTGGCCAGGTTGAGATAAGAAAGAGCTTAAATTGAAAGAATAATTAAATAGAACACATCAGTCGTGGTACCGGGTAAATACAGACCTATATCAAATAGTGAAGTTTTAAGCAAAGTTAATTGAGCCTAAATTTTTAATAAAAGTCCTGTTTTTAAATAATAATTAAAAGTGAACCTATGCCATTTTGTTTTTGTTCTTACTAGTTTGGTTTTGGTAAAGATTTCTTTTGCATCTACCGAACGGAGTTCTTTTATTTGTTTTGGTAAGTGACATTAAACTTTCCTATAGCTTTGTATCTTTGTACTTGTATCTATTCGGTTATTACTTTGTGACCACATTATACTTTGGAAAAGTTTTAATTGTCAAAAAGAAAAACAGTGAATTTTTAATGATTTAGTAGTTGTGCTTGGGAAAAAATGAAATCCAACGCAATAATACAATAAAAATGGAATCGAATGCAATACAATAACAATTTCAAAATTTCTCTAACGAATTCTATTCTACATCACTGTGCGCTAATAAGTAGATACTATATAGTATAAGCTTGTAAATAATAAACAAAAAAGCTGTAATTCTCTGTAAATAATTAATTCTTCATTTCAAGTTTTTTTAATGGAGTATTAAATAAACTAAATTTAAATTTATAATAACTGTCTGAAAAAGTTTATAATTGCTACTGACAAAAGTTTTTGATTTAAGACTTTTAAACGCACAATAAGCTGTTACTAAATTTTTTATTTTAACCCTTGCAAAACCATAAAATAAAACAGTAATAAAAAATACATACTGGTTAGTAAAGTTTGTAACCGCATTACTGGTATTTCAACATTATGTGACCCTTGTGTATAAAGAGCAGGAAGATGTGTTCACATAGTTAGCAGTAATATTAGTCTATTTAACAAAATTTTATTTTATTGAGCCGCCCACACATTATAATTAAAAGATACGACATAATTAAAATCGATCGTAGTTCTGAAATTCACAATATTTTTTGTTACACAGTAAATATGGTAATATTGAGAACCTAATACTTAATTACAGACATAAAGGTTAATTTTTTTGTATAATTTTCATTGAAAGTTAAAAAGTAGTTGCAAAAACAAATAATTACAATATACGAAATTTAAGGTAAAAATATGGAAGAGGCATGTAATAACGACACCTTGCACGTATAATTTTAGCAAAGCGATTAGAACGCTTGAGTAGTGGTATCATTAAACTTGCATTAATGTTTTTACTGGTGCTTTAAAATTTACAAAAACACATTAAAACATCCCTTCAGAGAATAGTTGCTGACATTTTGTCGTAATTTTATTATTTATATTAATTATATAATACACACAACTTGAACATAATTTAATTTGAATATCTCAATGTTACAATGGTTCATTGGTTCCCATTTTTTTTATAAACAGTATAACTACATAATGTTTTTGTAAAATCAATTTTGCATTTGTAGTAATTCGAAATTTTGTCAAAATTGTTTTGTAAATTATTGTGAACTGATAATTTATAATAGAATTAGAATTAATCTGTCGTTATAACCTACAAATAGGTATTATAATTTATTTATGTTTATAATTTAACATAGCATTCATGCTATGTTAAATGCTATATTAGATGCTATGTTAATGGTTAAATAGTATGTTAGCCAATAAGTCAAAATCTGCGGCTTTGAATGTCCCCCGCGTGTAAATTTTTATTATTATATATTTTTTTTTAAATTAATTTTCATTCTGTATATAATTAATTAAGATGCACATTAAATAATTACTAATCAATTATATTAATATATTGATTGAAATATTTAGAATGACAAATTTTTTATTTTAAAAAATACTTTTTGTACTATTACTCTGATTTGAAAAGGTAGATTTGAATTTCTTTTTGTAAAAAGAGAGCATTTATTTATTACAGTCATTTGACATATTAGAAAGCCATTGCATTTAAATTTAAGGCCAGGATACTGGGGTGAGATGTAAAAACTCTAAAATTATAATTTAATTGTTGCTCCTCGCTATAACACTTGATACATTTTCTTTGTGTCCAATTTTTCTAAAAATAGAAAACTTAAATTTAAAAAATAAATCATCACTGAAAAAACAATATTGAATAATTTTGGCTTTTTCTCGGTATTGGCAATTCATTTTAAGAGGTTTTCGCTAAGCAGTATCAGTGGTTTGCCATTGACCGAAGCAGAATAAATTAATTTTCCTCCCTTTCTTTGATCGGATTCGTAGCACACTAATCTAGCTATAACTAGTAATCGTCCAAAAACAGGTCAGTTTGATAATTTTGGTCAATTTTGAAGTACTCTAAATTTACAATTTGTTGCAACGAGCGATACTGTACTCCGACTGTAAATTAGAGTCATTATCACTTTAACCTAACATTGCTGAAAATGTTGTGAAAATGTAGAAAGGAATTTTACGGCAGTGATCAGATTAATTCAATTTTTTAATGGAATTATAGACGAATCAAGCGATGAGCCAATTGATACAATTTCCAAAGCAATTCAGTAGCTTATCAAATATTTTAACAAATATCCTAGCGAGATGTATAAATATGAGATATCCGAAATTTTGTTTGGGGATGATCTCATAGATGAGTTGTCCACGGAAGGCATTCGGAGAACGTATTTAAGCAATTTTGTTTTACAAAACATTTTTGTAAATCCACATCATGTTTGTCCAATGCGCAGCCACGAGTTAGAAATAATGAAAGATAACAACGTTTCATCCTTTGCCTTATTCCAAACCCCCGAAACCGATTACATGGACATGAAATTTAATTTGCATTCTGACATTGATGATATTTTGAACGAATCTTCGTTTACGTTTCCCACTTCCGTGTTGTCAACTGCTGATTTGAAAAATTTAAACTTTTCCGTCTTTGACGATGACGAATATTACGATACAACCGGGGATGAATCCAGCAAGGAGTTTAATTTTGAAAAACAAAAGAAGAAATCAGCAATATTCGTGTGCATTCCTAGAATTCCGTTGAAAGTTCTTCGTTTACATCAGAAGAGACTGAATCTGAAATCTTCACAGCTTTTGACTGTCTGGATCTGTTGGAACAGTTTGAAGCAGTTGAAAGTCTATTACCTTTTCCCATTAAGAATGAACCTGTGAAGTCTTTAATTGGAGTGGCTCACCTTCGTGGAAGGGTTTCAATATTAAAGAGATCCGTAGATAAAACCATATCCAATATTCTTGCCAATATCAGGTTTGATCACAGTTACAGCAGACGAGAAGATTTTGGTCCTTCTACAAAGAAGCGAACATTGAACATTGAAAAGTACAAAAATTGTAAAGGCCTCCCTTTGGAGTTAGCTACTTCAAATTTCTGCATTGATTTAGGTCAACAGGTGAAACCACGGTTGTAGTAAAACATTCACCCAGTGGAAAGGTGGATTAAAAAACTGCTCTCCAAAAATACTATCAAGAAGTCGACGAATTAAAAATGAAAATCCTACATGCACAACCGAAAAGTAAAACTGGAGGTGTCAAATCGCCGGTTTTACCAACTGATGACTTTATTTTATATAGTTTGGGAAGATTTTGCAAATTTGGATTTTGCATTTTAAGAGGTGTGGGAAATATTTATTACGGTTTTATTGTTTTTGATGATAATAAGGTACCTGAGGGGCCACTGTATTACCTTAATTTTGGTGGTAGGAAGGATTTTCTGGTTGACCAGACCTATTTTAATTTTGATTCTCATTCAGAAAATCGAATGTCAAATAATAATAGGGCTAGGACGTATGAGGAAGAGCTTATGGAGTACGAATGCTTAAGAGATGGCAGGAATAGTTAGTCCAGCTAAGATTTTTCTTTCAATTGTTAGATGGTTTCTGTCTTGCAAACCATTTTTGGCAACAATGCAACAAGAACCATCTTATACTTTAGCTGAAATGAGATCATTGGGTGCAAATTTTTGTCAAGAGTTTCAGTTATATTTTTCCTAGCTGGAAGGAACCAGGTTTCGGAATTTCCAGTTTTGTTTAATACTTTCAGTTTCCCTTGAAATTTGGATAAGTTCAGAATTACTTAAATATTAATTTTTGTTCCAGTTAACTTGTAAAATTGCAGTTGCCTCAGCATAATATTCCAATGGCAACAGATGTAAATAATTTTTTGATCATCTGTGATTTAATTTACTACTTTTCAATGAAGGTTTTGCATAAGCTGGAAAGCTTTCTATATTGTAAATTTGCTTTTGACATGATAATAATTAATCTGTGATTATGAAATTTTTTTGGGACATGATGCATGTTACCTAAAAGTAAATAATTATTATGCATTTTTACATTGTAAATACGACTGATTTTTAATAAGTTTCTGAGGTGCATGTCGCTGTCCCCACCAAATCGAATTTTGGGGTGAATTTGGAGTCAAACGTTACAGCGTCGTTAGAGACTAAATGAGCTTCCATGTTTTCGTTTAAGCCTTAAACGCCGCGGTGTTATACTCGAAATAGTTGGGGGGTGGGGGGGCTATAGACACGTTGGCCCCCCAAGTCGAATTTTGGGGTAAAAATGGCGTCAAAGCTTCATTAGAGTCTAAATGAGTTTTCAATTTTTTTGTTTGAGCCTCAACCGTCACAGAGTTATTCTCGAAATAGTTGGGAACGACTGTGGACATGATTTTCTATTTTCGCTATTTTTAAGAAAAATTTTGGATGAAATTGGTGTCAAACGTTAGAGCTTCGTTAGATCCTAAATGAGCTTTATACTCGTATTATAATAACTTAAAAATAATACTGATTTGAAGACAAATACATTTCGACAACAAACAACATTAATCAGATATTGAATGAATGTACTCGAATTATGACTAAAGGTGACTAATGCCTGTTTTCACCAACATTTATTTAAGAATTTCTTAGTAAAGAACTTCTTAGCTAGGTATTCTATAAATTTGATTGGTCAAATTTGACATAGTAGTGACATAATAAATTATTCTGTCAAATTTGACTAATCAAATTTAAGGAATACCTGCTAAGCCAGCGATTCTCAACCTGGGGGTCGCGACCCCCTTGGGGGTCGTGGATCTATTTTAGGGGGTCGCAGAAAATTTAGCGATTTATTTCCAAAATTAGTTTTGAATTTGAATTGGAAATTAGTAACCTGAATTTCCACGACCTATTTATGCGAGGCAGGATTTTCAGCTTTATGCATAACTAAAAACAAGGCAAAAAATAGACTTGAAGTAGAACTTGTACTTAAGATTTCCCTTGCTCGAACAATTGAATATAGGATTGATAAACCAGGCACGTAGTCAGGGGGTGGCAAGATCTTTTTAAATAAAAATATGTCAATTGGTTAGTTTCTAATTCGTGATAATAAATTAATTGATATATTTTAATAATTTACAGAAAATTTGCCCATTCCACATTGGTCCTTTTGTCTGAAAACGTTCAATAATAGATTGAACAGAAAGTTGCAACTTTATTAAATACTTAATTTTGATATGGGTAGCTATATATTTTAGTTTTTTTAATTATTCCTATTGAAAATTGTTATTATTAATTTTATAGGAATTCTTGTAATTTTTTAATGTTCCACATTCGCATAAAACTATCTTTATGTATCTGCCAAACTGGTAAATTTTCTAACTTTTCTTAAACCGCGTTGACCTTGAAATTTCAAAAATTTTCGCCTGCGGCGCTTGAAAGGAATCCCCCCATGCACCCATGATACTAAGATTTTCTTACCTTCATTTTCGGTCTGGCTACGGACCTGTGATATACTCATATCAAAACATCAAGATCAAGGAAGTCATTAATAAGTAAAAAAAAAAAGTATAAATTGAGTATTTGTGTTTTTTTTAGATATTTATCTTTTTTTAATATAAATTTTAAACAAAGTAATATATGACTATTTTTGATTACTGACATTTTTAGGGTCGCGGAAAATAAGCAAGACAATTTGGAGGTCGCGTCGTAAAAAGGTTGAGAACCGCTGTGCTAAGCAATTCTTTACCAGGAAATTCTTAAATAAAATGTTGGTGAAAACGGGCATAATGTCTAAAACACTAATACATTTAGCATTTACAAGTATTAACAATGTAAAATCTACTTGATTCACATTAAATAAAATGCTTGGACTGTTGCACATACCCTCCAGTGTTGAGTCACAGTATGAAAATTCCGGGTTCAAATTGACATTCAAAAATATAACAAAAACAACCTTTAGAGCTTGATTGGCAAATGTCTTTGGGGTAATGAAATATAAGTTTTTCCTTAATTTATCAACGGATTCTGATTTTAAGGACGGTCTTTAATCAAGGACAGTCATAATGGATAAAAGGTCTGTCTGGATGATAGGTTTTTCATCACTGCTCTATTACAAAAGCCAGTTCATCTCCTATCAAAAAAGAAAAATATGATAATGAAATTGGGTAGGGGGGTTCGAATTTAATAATATTTATCTTGGAAAAGATAGCTAGCAGAGACGCTTGAACGCAGAGACATTTAAACGAGAGCAATTAGATACAATTGCATCCCCCCTTAATATATTTAGATATAACAATATTAAGACAAATGGACAATTGACCATCCAAACACGCAGTTTAACAAGTTTAAAGGGTTTAAATTGATTTAACGGCGTTAGATCCGAGGTGGAAAGTGGTTGTCTTGTCAAAACTGACTCTTCCGCGCCTCCGCTCCTCACCGGACGCTCCAGAGCCGTTTTGACAACACTATACCAATTAAAACAATCCCATAGGGTCGTCTAACTCGGCAAAGTGTGCTATTGGAAAGGGGATGGAGCTCTCATTTTGTTCAGTCACACAATTATACGTAATGTATAATAATTTTTGGCGTCTTTTTTTTTATTTATATCAAAAATCAATTTCTCGCGTCCCTGCGTTCAAACGTCCCTACGTCCAAATTTCCCTGCGTTCTAACATCCCTGCGTTCAAACTTCCCTGCGTTCAAACGTCCTAGAGTTCAAACGTCCCTGCGTTCAAACATCGCTGCGTTCAAGCGTCTCTGCGTTCAAACGGCTGCGTTCAACCGTCCGCGTTCCAATGTCCGGCTCTAGCTTCCACGACCCCAAACAAGACCACGATTACAGTCGGAACGGGCGTAAACCTTGAAGTAGATGATGAATATAGCTTCCACATGTTTGACTAAAAAACGAAGTAGAAAAATGGTAATAATCGTAAAAAAAATTATTTTAATCAAGTAAAATAAATATGTGTATGATTTTCAGTTTTTCAAAATTTGTTTACATTTTTAATTACTTCTTACGTGATTAGCTGATTACGATTACTTATGCCTGATGAAATTCTAAGATAACATCGTAAAATGTTTTAAATTGCGTTAGTTTCGAATTCCCCCTCGCCATTTTGATTTTTCCGTTTTGAAACGAAATAAAGCAGGTTTCTGTTAAAATATATTTAAAACTAATTTTTATTATTTTTTTTTGTTCAACATTATCTATATAATTAATCGAAACAATACCGACAAAAATGCCATTATGATATTACAAATCGTATTTCTGAATAGCTTCTGAAGTTTTATCCCATTAAGTTTTTCCACTGCAAGGTTGGTAAAATCTAATATCCGCTTTCCATATTATCTAGTTTCAAATCGATGATAATATTATGTTGTAGCAAAATCGGTATCACAATGACAAAATGTGTTAAGCTGTAATGTGCAAATAACTTTAACTAATTTATTAATTCCCAATTTTTAAGTTGATCTGTAGCTTTACATTAACCTTAACTTATAAATGAACAACATAAAATTTATGTTTTAAAATATTAGTTCCAAGAATTATATTTTTAATTAATTTATATAATATTCGTTATAATCTTATAATATATTCAATTAGACAAATATTTGAGGAGCGTTCATGCAAAACCAGACATGTGCACATAAAGTAGTTCTGAGCAAAAGGCAAAAAACTGTTTACTTACAGGGTACTTAAATTATAACTTTGAAAACTATATAACAAGGTAGCCTATCATTATCACATACAGAAATATGTTATCACTATTATATTATGTTATACACAATTGGATATGTCTTGTTTTGATCGATATATCAGGAATTAATTTCTGAAGAGCACTTGTCTGGTTTTGACTGAACTCGCTGTATTTGAGCTCAGATTTTCATACGTTACGTATTTTTTTGAATTATTTTGAATAGACCAGTCGATAAAAATGATCAAAACCAACCCAAAACGATATAAAACTCAATTTTTCAGAAAAATGTATGTTTGTCTGCTTTTGCATGAACGCTCCTCATTTAGAGAAGATTTTTGGGACAAGTCTTTTTAAAGACATGGAAGGCGATTATATAGAAAATAAACAACAATGTACGAGGCATTGAAGATATACAAAGAACTGATTAACACGTTAAGTACGCATGAAGCATCACGTGTGGGTCACCGATGAGTAAAGTGGTCGCAAAAGAAGATGAGAGGGTGGAGCTAATGCGTACAAACCAAAACTCGTAGAATCGTGTTTATGTTGGTGTCAGTTGGTGGAATTGGGTATAACGCGATGTCTAATTAGTCGGATTTTGTCTACGCCCTCTCATCTTCCTTTGTGATTACTCTACTTCTGGACAGCAAGGCATTTGTGTATATAGATATGGCACAATATAGATATGGTACCCGGTCTTGGGGATCGCATATTTGATTGTACATCAGGTCTTAATAATATGTTAAACAAATATATACCGGGTTAAAACCTGGGGAGAGTCAAACTTTCTTATGACTAGTCTCCGTGCTTCGAAAGGCACGTTAAGCCGGTGGTCCCCTGGGTTAGTGAATTGCCACCATTAACATAAAAACATGACACATCTGAAGGCAAGTCTAGCAAGCTACCTAATGGATGTAAACTATGTATATGCTCATAGAACTAACACTGCCAAGGAAACGACGCAGATGTTGATAATAATAACAAGCCTTAAGGGTTAAACTACGCTGAAGAAGAAGAAGAAGAGGAAGAAATATATACAAAAAGCAACAATAACCCGTCCATTTTCCAATAAAATGAGTATACTACTGCGATCAATACTGGAAGTTATTTTTAGAGAGAGAATGAGAAGCGTTAACATCCGATTAACCTGGAAGACCAAGGACATCAGAATTTGGAGGCTTGGAGGCTATGGAAGGACTATGTAGAGAGAACGAAGCACAACAGATAGTAAATTCTTTTCTCCAGAAGTCTACAAAAATTGGACGTTCTCCTTTCGAGACCCCTCTTTGCTAGCCTCCTTTCCCCGCAACACAAGATCTTACAATCGCCAATGACTGGACTATTATTTTTTCAGTGATTCACTATTTCTGTTCAACGTTCATGCTGTGACTGTTAACTTTTCGGGAATCATCAGTACGTATGAATTAGCACCTCGAACGAGAGCTGTGTATTCTGATTGCAAGTTTGGTATTATAATACCTTTGTGAAATAAACTTTTAACTCGGGATCAATCCATAAACCTGATTCTCAAAAATTAGTGATAGCAGTGATGGATGATGATTCGGTAACTATAAATTTAATTTTAATAAATTAAATATATTTAGGTATGCGAAATATGTCTCAAATGAATAATTAATATTAAATTAAACAAAATTTTGAATTCATGCCCAAATCTACATATTATAATATCTTATAATGTTTCAGTATAACTCAGTAGCAATCGACTACTTTTCTAATATTTTTTGAATCAGTTCATTCGGCTGATGATTTCAATTTGCCACTATTTCTAAAATTGATGTCAAAATGTGAATAATTAATTAAATCGACTTATTATTGTTAGTAATACACAAACTATTCTAAATAACAGAAAATTATCATAATTTTGTTTACTATTATTACAGTACGTAATTTTGTTAGTGTTATTATTAATTTTACATTTGAAATTAAACTAAGAAAACAACGTTTTCATGAAAAGTTCTTATGCATCGTTTTATCTATTTTACATTATTATCTACTCTATATACTGTAACAAGATAGGCTAAAATCATTTTTCATGAAAAGCTTTTATGAAACATTTTTATGCAACGTTTGTAATCTTGAAGTTATAGACTTGAAATATATTGTACAGTTAATAATTATTATTATCTTGATGATAGAAACTTGATGTTATGAAATGGAGATCTTTGAGTTATAAACTTTATATTCCCATAGTTAATTTCTTTTTAAATATTAGGTAGGGGAAAGGTGCTATGAATGGGACAGGTATTGAATGGGACACAGTGTAAATCTTGCAAAATAACAGTAAGTTCTAGTAACTATTACTGTCAATAGATGACCATTCATACTTGTGTCTTAAGTTCATATAAAATTTGAAATAATTCTGCCGCCTACTGTCAAAGTTACTCGCAATTTTAGTTTCTGTTGCAGATTTGTAAAAACTTTACTGTAAATTAGAAACGTAATATAATTGTTATTTGGCGTCACCCAATTGAAATTATTTCAACGTTTTTTACTGTGGATGTGTGGATCACGTTGGTAGTATAGCAATAGCTGCAACTTCTAAGGTACAAATTTTAATTTCGATTTATCATATAATTGTATACAGGCAATGAATGGGACATAATTTTAAGGAATGAATGGGACAGTGTCCCATTCATTACTTCCAAATTTAAAAGCGTGTATCATAGTTAACAACCATTGTAATTTTGCAGAGTGTTCATAAAAGGATTCGTGTTTCTGCAACTCGCATGAAACAAGCTGTTGAACACATAATTCTTCATAACATTTCAATTCGAGTTGCTAGCAAAAAATACAATATATCCAAATCAGCTTTGCAGGAATATATCCTCTTAATTGTAATGTCTTTGATCATTCAGATTTTTTGAGTTCATATGTAACAGATCACGCAGCTCCCAGTAATAACAATCAAATACAAGAGGCACAATGTTCTTCTATGGTACCTTCAACTCCATCTACTTCTATGACCACACTAAACGCTGCTGTTGGCTTAGCAATCACTCCTGAATCAGTGAGGCCGTTGTAGAGTATAGGTAAATTCACCAATTTTCATATTGTTAAGTAATTTAAGAAATGTACTTATATTTACAATGTTAAAATAATTCACCACTACTTTGTTGCATTTTATGACTGTGTGAAAATGTAAGTTACAAAGATACGTGTTTCTGCAAGTATTGCAATATATTAAATATTGCACATATAAGCGGTTTAGTTTATAGGATAATTACAATAAGTGTTAAAATTTAGTTTAGTCAGCGGAATACATGAACTTGGATGACCATTAGAAGAACAATGGAACAATGAAGAGATTTCATATATAAACACCCCACATACACATCAAAAGAACATTATCGTTCTGAAGTCAGAACCCTGCACTGCTAGTGCAACAGCTTCTGTTGTTTCGATGCAAGGCGTTGTCCTGCTCGTCATCGGTTGTAATAACATGTAAAAGTGTAAATATTAAACGTATTAAATAAATGTAAATAAAAGGTAAAAAGACCAAGCTCACAAGTTTATTATATGGCGATTCTAACTGGGCGGACCACTGGAAAAAGCGTTCAATAAAAATTATTTGGAAGAATTGACGCAAATTGGAATGGTATAAATGAATCAACATTATAATGGTATGGATTTTTAAATAATTAATTAAATTAAAAATTTGGAACTGGATGAAATTGGTAAAAATTATTATGGTTGGAAATTTTAATTTGGATGATTGCAAAGAAGTTGTTATGGTTTAATAATTGGTTGCATAATTCATGGACGAGGGTCAAACAAATATTTTTGGAATGGTGACTTCACATGGAGGAAGAAAACGTCCCGGAACTTACGACAATATTCGTAGCAAAAGAGTTAATGTCAGATCTCATATCTAAACCAATGTTGGAAAAATTCAAAAAACTTCAGGAGGAGCTCGCATCATTTCACAAGAATCTCACAAAGGACAACCTAGAACGTCGGAAGTGTTTGGAAACCACTAAGAGTAAGAAAAAAAGTTTTAATGATTTTGTAGATAGATTCAGTAATTTAAAAAGTGAGGTAAACGATGATATCGCAAAAATAGACAAAGACGATTACGCGAAAATAAAAGTTTTAGCTAACGAAATTGACAAATTAAATTTAAAAATAGAGTCGATTTTAAACGATAGATTGACAAATTTTAATTTAAAAACCGAAAACATGGGGGAAAAATTTGATTTGAAAACTGCATCTTCTTTGATTCCTTTATTTGATCAAAAAGAACAAACGGTAAAACAAATGATCGACGCAATCATGCTTTATGAATCGATTTTAGATCAATCGGGTAAAGATTTCTTAATAAAATTCGTTTTGAAAATGCGGTTGTCACAAAAAGCAAAAATTAGAATGAAACAAGATTATTCCAATATTAGCGAGTTAGTTGCCGATTTACAAAAACATTTCATAACGCAACAATCTTCGGCGGCAATTTCGATAAAATTACACAATTTAAAACAAGGTAGCAGATCAATTGATGATTTCGGTAGTTGTGTTGAACAACTTATGTCAGAATTAACGATCACGCAGGCAAACGGGAATTGTGATTCTTTCGAAATCCTACAAAGTAATAATGAAAAAATTGCTTTGAATACATTTGCAAATGGTTTAAATGATCAAAATTTAAAAAATATTGTGAAAGGTAGAAATTATACAAAATTGAACGAAGCAATTAGAGGTGCTAAGGATGAATCGGTACAAATGAATCAAAATCATCAGGTTTTCCACTTTAATAAGAATTTTGGGCGAAATAATAATAATTACTCTCAAAATTTTAGAAGTTTCAATCGTGGTTCATACCATCAAAATCAGAATTTGAATTCAAACTTTAGAAATTTTAACCGAGGAAATTTTAGAGGTGATAATAGAAATTTTTCGAACAATCGGGGTAATTTTAATAATAACTCGAGACAATTTACTAATAGCAATTTCAGAGGAAATTACAATAACAGAGGAGGTTTTAATAATAGAGGAAGAGGTTTCGGAAATAATAAGGCGAGAATAAACGTAATGACGGGTGAACAGGGTAGTTCAGGAGAAAATGATTTTCGGAACCCAGCAGAATTTTTTCGAGGCCCACAGTAAATGTAATGATGTTAAGGAGGCAGTAATTTTAAGTTTAGAAGGTTTAAATTTTGTACGAATGAAATATAGAGAGAAAGATTTATTATTTTTATTAGATAGTGGTGCATCAATTAGTGTGATTTTTGAAAATGTTTTAGCAAAAGATGAAAGGATTGATTATTCAAGAAAGATAGAAATAAAGGGAATTTCAGGAACGGTTTGTTCCCACGGTTTAGCTGATATTGAATTAAGAGTGAATGATATGAATGTAGGTCACAGATTTTATTTAATAAACAAATTTAATCAAGGAAATTTGGACGGAGTATTAGGTTCAGACTTTTTTCAAAAATATTTTGCAAATTTAAATTATGAAAAATTCAGTTTTAATTTTCGAGTGAATGACATTGATATTTCAATTCCGATGGAATCGAGAGGAGAAGAAATGTGGACAACGGTACCAGCACGGTGTGAAATTATCAAGTATATTTGGATAGGTACGAATGAGGAATGTTTGGTGTTATCTGAAGAGTTAACAGAAGGCATATTTGTAGCAGGAATGATCGTGAAACCACAAAATCGTATGATACCTGTGAAAATTTTGAATGTAAGAGAGGAGGATGTTAGATTAAGAAACTTTCAGCCAAAATTAGGATGTATGAAAGATTATAATATTTGTAGCTTTGAACAAAGTAATAGAACGGTTAAAAGGGTCGAAAAATTATTAGAAATTATTAAAACAAAACCACTGAATAACGAGGAAAGCATTTCGATTCAAAAGATTTGCGCGAAATATGATGACGTATTTCATCTTGATGATGACAAACTGACGGTAACGAATGTTTACAAGCAAAAAATTTATTTAAAGAAAGGTTCAAGTCCTTCTTACATAAAACCATATCGATTGCCTCATTCACAAAAAGAGGAAATACATAAGCAAGTCGAAAAGATGATCGAAGATGAGATTATTGAGGAGACTAGATCAGAGTGGTCTTCACCTCTTCTAGTAGTTCCTAAGAAAAAAGACGAGAACGGAATACAAAAATGGCGCGTTGTTATTGATTATAGGCAATTAAACAATAGGATTGAAGACGATAAGTTTCCTTTGCCATGTATTACGGAAATTCTTGATTCTCTTTCGGGTGCAATGTATTTTTCACATCTTGACCTGTCACAAGGTTATTATCAAATCGAATTAGACGAAAAAAGTAGACCATGCACAGCATTTACGACGGATAGAGGTCAATATCAGATGAAAAGATTACCTATGGGGTTAAAAGTTAGTTCAAAGGGATTCTCAAGGGCAATGACGATAGCCATGTCAGGGCTTAATTATGAAAGTTGCTTTATTTATTTGGATGATTTAATTGTGTTCGGAAATAATTTGCTTACGCACAATAAAAATTTGGTAAAAGTTTTACAAAGATTGAGGGAAGTAAATTTAAAATTAAATCCTAGTAAGTGTGAATTTTTAAGAAAGGAGATTTTATATCTAGGTCATGTGATTTCTGCAGGCGGAATTTCACCAGATCCAGATAAAGTCAAATCTATTAAAAATTACCCAATACCAAAGGATGCTAACGAAACAAAAAGATTTGTAGCTTTTGCAAATTATTACAGGAGGTATATCAAAAATTTTGCGGATATAGCTTCACCTTTAAATAAATTATCAAGAAAAGGAGTAAAATTTGAATGGACAAAAACATGTCAAAACGCTTTCGAAAAGTTAAAATTAGCATTAATGAATCCACCTTTATTACAATACCCAGATTTTTCGGCAGAAAATTGTTTTAAATTAACTACAGATAGTTCAGGTTTCGCTATAGGTTCAGTTTTGGCAAATGCAAATGGTAGACCCATTGCATACGCGAGTAGAACTTTGAACAAAGGGGAGAGTCGATATTGTACCATAGAAAAGGAATTGTTAGCAATAGTTTGGTCGGTAAAACATTTTAGGCCATATCTATACGGTAGAAAATTTACTATTTATACGGATCATAAACCTTTAGTATATTTGTTTGGAATGTCAAATCCTTCAAGTAGATTAACTAAGTTTAGGCTCGTTTTAGAAGAGTATGATTTTACAGTAAATTATGTAAAGGGTAAAGATAATGTCACGGCAGACGCTTTATCTAGAATAGAGATTGATTCGGAAGAATTAAAGAATATGACCACCAAAATACAAGGAACGATGATTGTTATAACGAGGGCTCAAAGTAAGAAATTAGGTAGCAATAGCAATGTCAAAGAGGATTTTACTTCAAATCAGCGACAGAACGGGATTGATCAACCAGAAATCGTTGAACTTGTAAAACGTCCTAAAGACGCTATTGAATTACGTATAATAGATAGAGATAGGT
Source organism: Rhagonycha lutea (assembly GCA_958510855.1). Classification (NCBI taxonomy): domain Eukaryota; kingdom Metazoa; phylum Arthropoda; class Insecta; order Coleoptera; family Cantharidae; genus Rhagonycha; species Rhagonycha lutea. The sequence goes on from OY294042.1 coordinate 19,696,474, forward strand.
TCGAACAATTACAATTGCAATTACAAAAAGAAGGGAATAATTATTATATAAATGAATGGTTTTTATATAGTAAAGCTTTACAAATAATATATTTTAAAGAGAATACCAGAATGCTTTCTATCTTCGATAGCAAAGCAATGGCTCTTAAAATAAGGGAATGTTGTTTAGCAAATAACATTTTCCAATTATCAATAATAAAGGACGGTGCGCACCACAATTTATTAAATACTATATTGAGATATAAACAAATTTTCAGTAAGGAAGGAATAAAAATTTCGGTCATTAAAGGAGTTCAGACTATAGACGATTATAAACAAAAACAGATTATTTTAAACGGCTATCACACTATACCTACGGGAGGACATGCGGGAATAAATCGTATGTTTTACCGGATAAGGAGATATTACTACTGGACAGGAATGCGTAGAGACATTGAAAATTTTGTGAGGCGTTGTGACGATTGCCAAAGGTACAAATATTCGAAGCCGAACATTGAACCGATGTCAATCACAACGACTGCTTCATCAGCTTTTCAAAAAATCTATTTAGACCTGGTCGGGCCAATTGAAGAAGATAATGAAGGTAAAAAGTACGTTTTAACTATTCAAGGCGAATTAAGCAAATTTGTTGAGGGATATCCATTAGAGAATAAAGAGGCGCAAACTGTTGCAAAATCTTTCGTGGAAAATTTCATATTAAGGTACGGGATTCCTGACGAGATTGTTACGGATCAAGGCACGGAATTTTTAGCGGTAGTTTTCAAAGAGGTTTGTTCATTATTACAAATAGAAAAACTCAATTCAACTGCTTACCATCATGAGACGTTAGGCGCACTTGAAAACTCACATAAGTGCTTAGGGGCATATTTGCGGATGCAGATTTCAAAACAACCCGAGTCGTGGTCTGTATGGCTCCCATACTGGTGTTTTGCCTACAACACAACAGTACATACAGAAACGCGTTATGCACCATACGAGTTAGTATTCGGAAAATCTTGTAAATTACCTTCGAATCTTCAGAACGGAACGGAACCGGTTTACAACTTTGATAATTACCCAATCGAATTAAAATATCGGTTACAGCAAGCATGTAGAGATGCACAGAATAATTTGATCAAATCAAAGAATAAAAGAAAGCAGACTTATGATAAGAAAGCTAAATTTGTAGATTATAAAGTAGGGGATTTAATTATGGTAAGAAACAGTGCGGGTAATAAAGTGGAGCAAATCTATAAAGGACCTTATAAAGTGATAGGAATAGAGACTCCAAACGTTTTAATCAGTGTAGATAATAAGGAATATTTAGTGCATAAGAATAGAATAAAATTGTATTATACAAAAAAATGAAAATTTATTGTAATTTTAATTTTTTTTATTTTCAAGGGGAGAGGTGTAGAGTATAGGTAAATTCACCAATTTTCATATTGTTAAGTAATTTAAGAAATGTACTTATATTTACAATGTTAAAATAATTCACCACTACTTTGTTGCATTTTATGACTGTGTGAAAATGTAAGTTACAAAGATACGTGTTTCTGCAAGTATTGCAATATATTAAATATTGCACATATAAGCGGTTTAGTTTATAGGATAATTACAATAAGTGTTAAAATTTAGTTTAGTCAGCGGAATACATGAACTTGGATGACCATTAGAAGAACAATGGAACAATGAAGAGATTTCATATATAAACACCCCACATACACATCAAAAGAACATTATCGTTCTGAAGTCAGAACCCTGCACTGCTAGTGCAACAGCTTCTGTTGTTTCGATGCAAGGCGTTGTCCTGCTCGTCATCGGTTGTAATAACATGTAAAAGTGTAAATATTAAACGTATTAAATAAATGTAAATAAAAGGTAAAAAGACCAAGCTCACAAGTTTATTATACCGTACCCTAAAGCCCCGGAGAGAAAGTAAAGTTGTGCAGAGGTAGAAAAAAAGGTTCAACAAGAATCTTAACAGAAACTCCGGAGAAGAAACAAATTGAAGAAGATTATCAAGCAAAACTACTTAAACTTCGAGCTAAAGGAAAAAAATTAGAAAAAGAATAATAGAAGAAAGCGATAGTAGTGAAGTCGAAACGACAGAGATTGAGTTTCAAGATTCGGATAATTAACTGATGAAGTTTTAGATGAAATAGAAAAAGATTTGGAAATTCTCAGAAATTTTTTTACCCTGTTCAAGATGATATTTGCGATATTGGTAAAGAACAAATTTTAAAGAAATTAGCTCAACCGTATAGAAATTCGGGAAGTCTCGCACTGCAGATACTAATTTGAAATTCGAAATTGAATTTGGAACATATTATTATGAACAACAGTTTGGGAAAATTCTGTAAAATATTTGTATTGTTAATTTACTTTTCAAATAAACAGTAATTTTGTAGGTAAAGGTTTTTAAATAACAAACACCCATTCAAAATATAACGTGTCCCATTCAAAACATATACGCGTCCCATTCAACACACGTAGTGCAATGAATGGTACAAAATTATTATATTATTAAAATTGTTGTAAGATTGTTCAGAAGTAAAATTCTAGTTATTTAGTATTTGGAATGTGTTTATTTGGAGCTAAGAAATACCCTGGCGAACGAATTTCGATTAATCTCCAGAAATAAAGTCGTAGCAATTTTTTGAAAAAAAGTGTCCCATTCATAGCACCTTTCCCCTACTATTCTTAATTTTTAATTGGTGTTTATTAACGTAATTTAAGCGAATACGTTAATGTTTTATATTAAAGTTCAAAACTAATTAATAATACATTTTAAAATAATATATAAATAATAATTTTAACAATTTAAAATTCAAATAAAATAAAATATTACATTTATGAAAATACAAATTTTACGTTGATTTTCCTACGGTTCAGCAGATAAGAATGTGCATTATCGCGGTGAATTTACAGTTAACCGTCTTATTTATTTCAAACCATTGCGTGGTGTTTTAATTAAATTTGAAAAAGTAAGTTCTCAATTTACAAATTATAAATTTTTTGCATTATTAAATATTTTGTTCTTTAAGTGTTCAAGATAATTTATTTTTTTCCTATGCATTTGTACCGACCATGTCCGCAGAGGTTGCAGAATTCATTTCCAGTAAATCCATATGTTCTTGCTGAAATGCTAGCAACATTGCCTGTGTCACAATATGCTGTGTATAATCAACATGTATCAACAACATCAGAAGATTCTAGGTATATTTTCCCAAGACGTGAACATATCAACTATAGTGAATATAAAATTATAAGATTAAACGAACCGCGAAAAAATAAGAAATTAGTGATATTAGAACTTGAGCATGTTTTGTGTCACATGGAGGGAATAGGGGGTTATTCCAAGCAAGATAATCGTGCAATTAAAAGACCATGTTACGATACATTTTTCAAGAGTATTTATAAGAGTTATGATATTATAATTTGGTCATCATCCCACATTGTATTAACGAAAATAATGGTGAGACAACTAAAAATGCTAGAAGACAATAATTTCAGAATACTTTGTTGTTTGGATAGTAGTCACACAATACCTCAAAAAATTCAAAATGTGGGAATCAAATTTGTAAGTTTATTTTCTTATATATTTTATAATTACGTCAATTAAAGGTGTTCAAAATTGTTTTACAACCATAAAGGGATTATTTTTCAATATTTGAATTTTGATTTGTAAAATAAGTTCATTTTTCTTAAAATATTTTTAGGTGAAGCTGTTAGAAATGATCTGGTATAATTATCCGCAGTATAACGAAACAAATACCATTATGATTGAATATAATAATGTGGATATTTATAATATGTTACGTAATACTAACGTATTAAAAGTTTCGAAATATATTAGAGATTTGTACAATTCTGATCAAGTACTGATACATCTTATAGCGTATTTATCACATTTAAGTAAACATCACGTTAATATTAGTGAAACCAATTTAAAAGATTTTGTCAAGTTTTAGTGTAATGGATATTGTATATTTTTAATGTGTTTTGTAATATTTGCAATAGTGTATAATATAATTTTTTAATAAGTATAGTGTTAAAATAACCCACATTAAAACTAAAGAAAATAAAACTTCTATTAAAAATTTCTTTTCTGCATATTTTTCTTCAACTTATTATTAAAGCAGGCAACATAACCTGAAAATTATTATTCGAATTTCTATATCTTTCGAAAATTTATTTAGCTAAAATAGTAGATACTAATAAACTTGATGGAAATTGGAAGCCCACGAGTAAAAATATATTTTACATATTAAAAGATTTGATTATTATATTAATCTGTACTGATAATACATAAAATAAAAATTATAATATTGTCGTGTTCCACCGCTCAATCAAACCTTCCAGTATAATAACAGAGAGCAAAATCTCGCCTAATGTAGACACTCGAACAAAATAGGTCCGGCTAACTTTAAGTTCGGTTTGCACATCTGAGGCCACAAATCTGCAGGTTGTAGAATTCAGCGATAGTAAGTCAATCAAATGACGCAATAAATCAAAAGGTAATTTATTTAAATGATTCAAATTCAAAAATGGAGCAATTTTGATAATCTCTGACACAAATGTCAAGCAATATGCAATATGGTGTATAAAATGTACAAACGACAAGTAAAAAGTATCATTTACTTTCAAAAACTCAGCTATATTTTTATTTGTCGTTTTGCTTATGTAAATCGTGTAAACACAATAAATAAAATTTTGTACAATAAAGTTTTGATATAAAAGTTTAAATTTCTTACTTGAAACGGTAATTTGATGTAGAACACAACTTGTGAAACACCCCGTACATCGGCAATGGTCGAATTCGATAATATGCAACCTTAACATCAAAATGGCTTCTAGCGTATAAGCAGACAGTAGCTCGGCTTCTTATATATGTGCTTCTCTCCAAAAATCAGTAACGTGAAAGTGTAAAGTTCTCCAAGTGGTGTATTTAAATCTCCAGTGTTGATTTAAACAAATTTCTCCAACTTCTTAAAGAAAACGGAAGCAAGGAACATCTGGCTTTTTATTAACCTCAAAATCGAAATGTGCTATCTTTGAATCGGCGAAATTACTGGTCATCTAATACAATCAGTGATGTAAAACTCGTTCATACACCATATAAACCATTAAATAAAACTTCTTCACGTTATTTTAGGTAAAACAATCCCAAAATGTGCGATTTCAAAATTATAATCGAGAATTGTTCGAGATGAACAAAAGATTGTGAAAATGTCGTTTCCACATAAATAAAACTTCCAAAATACTCACGTTTTATTTATAACACTGGAATAATTGCTTATGTGCCCATAAAATCTTCAAAACAATTTATATTGAGGAAAATTGCGAATTAACTTTCGCAACACGACGAAACATTCCCCATCAACGGCCGGCACAAGACAACCTTCCATTTCCGAAACGGCACATGCAGTCCCATACCACTACAAAAATTCAACTTTTCAACGTAAAACCGTAAGTGTTCACTTCCTGCCGCCTTTTATTCAAAATAATAGAATTTTCAAATTTCAGGTAAACAATCACACCACTTGTTATGACACATCGGAATATTCACATGAAGCCCATTACATTTTCAAGAAAAACAAATCTGTTCAGTTTTTTATGTTTTAAGTTACAAAACAATTGCTTGTTATACAAAATTGCCTCCATATCAGATGTCTTACAAAGTGACAAAATTTTACTTTAAGCAAAATCTTTGACACATTTGACTGACTTTATCACACTTCAATATATTCCGTTTACTATTATAATATTAAATATATATAAATATATTTTGAGTTATTAACTTGTTAATAATATGATAATAATCTGAGGAGCTTAAATAAGAGCGAAACAAATTTGTCATAGTTTATAGTTTTTCATTTATAGATTCTAATTCTTTATACTTGAAAAAAATAATTGTTACATTTTAGTAACTTATCTATCATATTCCGTTTATATAGTAGTACTATATTATTATTATAAATTATATATAGTAGCTAATATATTAACTTCTATTATTAATAAGTGAGATATTATACTTACATAGTTTTTTTTTAGGTTATTAATTACTAAATATACAAACAATATTAATGAATACTAATAATAAAAACTACGTCTAATAATACCATTGGAATTTGTTAAACGTCATAGCAGTTTTGTGTTAAAATTCTATTATACCATATAGGTAAATGTCGTTTTATTCATAGTGGTTGGCACGTGACTTGGGATTGGGCGCCAAATATGGAGAGGGAACGTTTGATACCCAATTCTACCAATTGACACAAATATAGAACCGAAATTACGAATATTAGTTTCTTCACATTAGCCACCCCCAACCACTATGATGAATAAAATTACCTCTACTTATAATCGCTGTTTTGTAGACAGGGCGAATAAACGAAATGAAAAACTTTACAGGCAAGACGTTTATGACTATTGTGTGAGTTATCCATTAACGATTTAAAATTTGTTAAGTGTTGCGAATGCTTCAAATAATTTGATCAACGAGAAAGAATTGATAGAAATATGTAAATCGCATTTTTGCAAAATGGCTTATTCGCCCTTTCTACAAATAAGCGACGATATTATAATTAACTAGCTGTTGCCCGCGACTTCGTCCGCGTGGAATTCACTTTTTTGCGCGCAAACCTTTTTTCTTCCGTCTCTATATTCTATTCTCTACTCCATCGGTCTCTCTCTCCTGGTATGTTGTCCACAGTTTCTCCATGCAGTCCTGTCCTGCACGCTCTCTTTCCACTCATCCACCTCTACAGCTCCCAAATCGTACCTCACTTGTTACTCCTGGCTTCAACATTACTCTGGCACTCCATCCTCCAACTCCCATCAGTTCCCATTTCCGGCTACCTCCACCTCTCGTATTCTTTGTATCTTTCTCATTTTCTCTTCTTCTTTCCATTCCGTTTGACGTTTCATTTCTCTCTCTCTACTCGCGCTAGAAACGACAACCCAAATCAACTTTTCGGAGGTTCTCGTTCTATCCTAACCTATAATAATAATAATAATAATAATAATAAAGCGTTTATTTAGCCAGTAGGCTATACAAAAAAACATAAATTTTAAAATTAAAGTTTTACAAATATATATAGAAAATTATGTACAAAAATACATACAGAAAACAATACAGAAATACAGCAATACAATACAGAAAACGAAGATACAATACACTTATAAATTTTTCTCACTAATATAGTCCATCAATTCACGTTTGAATACTTTCGCATTTGTGCAGCTTCGCAATCGTTCTGGTAGCTCATTATATAACACCGCACCTTTGAAAAGTATTGTGTTTTGCGCAAATACCGAATTTACCTGAGCCAAAGCAATCCTGTTTCCATTCCTTGTGTTATGTTGGTGTACTTCGCTGAATGTTGAGAGTAATCCATCGAAATACCGAGGCATCTTCCCATCACTAATTTATGTATGAATATTAACACTTGACACTCCACCATGTGTCTTATGTTCAACCACTTGAGCTCCTTTAACATGTCTTCAATTTTCGAGTAGCGATCTACTCTCAAGATCGTTCTCATTGCCCTATTTTGCAGTACTTGTAATCGGTGCAATTCCGCAACATTCGCCATGAAAAATATCGTTCCCATATACATAAAATGAGGCAAAACAATTGCGTTATATATCGTCAGTTTGCTTTGTCTGGAAGTAAAGTCACTGCATCTACTAAGCACACCCAATTTCTTTGCTATCTTTTTACATGTGTAATCAATATGCCCTTTGAAGTTCAATTTATTGTCAATCATCAATCCCAGGTATTTGATGCTTTCAACCAAATCTACATTCGATCCTTCACAAGATATTCGCAAGTTCTCATTCGTAAATATCATTTTAAACCTCTCCTTGCCCAACATCATTCCCTTCGTCTTACTTATAATCAATATCAGTCTGTTTCCATTTAACCATTCAACTAACTTAACAATCACTTCGTTCAACTTTTCAACCGTTGCTTTGCAGTTTCTCCCCGTCACATACACTACTGTATCATCCGCAAACAAGTGAAACTTCACTCCAATAAAACTCGTGAAAATCTCACACTTTTATTTTTTAATTTCTAAAAGTTTATTCTTTTCTTTTCTAAAGAAAATTCCATGCTTCTGGACAGTAGACCCACCGGTTTAGGCTGTACTTTGGAAACTTAAAGGACGTCGACAGTGGGAATCTCGTTAATCCATTCGCTCGCGTCACCACTAATTAGATATTAGGTGATAAATCCCATATTTATGTATATTTTTTTTTATAAAGAAAATCCCATGCTTCTCAACGTAGACCCACCGGTTTAGGCTGTGTTTTGCAAAATTGAGGGACGTCGACAGTGGGAATCTCCCATTCATGGGGAATCGCCCATTCATGCGCGTCACCACTAATTAGCTAATAGGTGATAAATCCCCTTGGGATAAGATTTTCATAAAATCCTTTCTTAGTGCTCGCCTACGTGATAACAGGAACCTTTGTGCAAAATTTCATCGCTAAGGACCCAGTAGTTTTGGCTGTGCGTTGATATATCAGTCAGTCAGTCAATCAGTCAGTCAGTCAGTTTATTATTTTATATATATAGATTGAATCGGTCATTTCAAAAATAACAAGTCACAGAATTAAATTTTACAAGAATCAATAAAAGCTGTGTTATACAAAAACATCAACATATTTAAGAGGTTTTTTTTAGCTAATTTGTTTTTAGACTTTAATCTGTTAGTTACTTAATAATAATTATTAAAATATTCTGTATGTCATGAAGTGCATATCTTTTATTCTAAAATGAGAACATCCCCCAATTATTTAGGTACCAAGTGTTAACCCCTAAACATTCTCCTAAGGATAGTAAGGGGTTAATTACTACTACAATATTATAGCGAAACTAAGAGCGAAACAAATTGTTATGCCCCCCCTTCATCCGGCATTACGCTCCGGTTTACTCAATCGTGAACAAAAGACTATCTCAGGGTGGAATTTTCGTTGAATACTTTTTCTGATATAAACTTACTAGGCATTCCAATAATGTTTACAATCTGAAATTAAATTAGTACTTATTCGTACTGTTTCTTTTTATAAAAAGTCAATAATAATTTTAAATGATATAATAATGAATAACAATGACTGTGTAATTAAAACACAATAATTAAACAAAAAGGAAACTTAACTACTTAAACCTATGATTCTAAATCGATCGATATCAAACTTAACACTAGATAAATCTTAATAAATGTAACATTCTTTCAAATAAGAATTTACTAATTTAGTTAATTATTAAAATGAACAATTAGTTAAAGTTGCCATAATAAATAGGCAACGCCAAAGTTATATATGGTAATTGAAATACTTTGGTCGATTCTTACTAATAAATAATTTACAGTACCTCAATAATTGCTGTAGTAAGCTTAGATAGAATTGGTTGTATGCTTCTAACCACGTGAAGAATTGGAGAAACACGAATTGGTAGTTTCGCCATAATATTTGAACCATCATTGTTGATGTTTTAGGAAATAGGTTGAATTCCATATTAGTTGGATTATAATTTAAATAGTTCGAAATTAAATAATATCCGATAACACGTTAATTAGTACACTTTTTATATTTAGTGAATCGACACTGCAACGAAATTAATTATTATAGTTTGGGTGTTAGAACACCCTACCATTTTGATAGTTTATTCATCACAACGTTTAATTATAACATTAACATAAATCACGTAATTAGATAAATTATTAAGTTACTTTATTGTGGCATGATAATTATAACATGCGCGTCTACTCCGTCTTAAAGCTAAACGGATTCTAGATGCTTCTGACTACTTGCACGCACGGAAGTGAATAATATTAAAGTAGGGATAGTGCTGTTTACTTGCGCGTATTGACCAATAGAAACGCTGAATATAAAGCATTACCTTATAAGGAATGGTATTTATGCTGGTAACTTTACTGGAAGAAATATCTTTGTATTACTCGACTTAAAAAAGTAGATTTAATTCTTAAATGAAATAAATTTGATATTTAAAAATGTGAAGGTGATTCTTAACCGTAACAAAATGTTATGGTTTATATTTTTACATTAATTTCATTCATGTCCGATAACTTGTAATTCATTTGAAATGATTTATATTATAATTTTCACAAGTTAAAAACTAGACAACTAGACAATCCAATATAGTACAATATTATATTACAAGAGGAAGGCTATATATAGTCCTACTTATCGCAAATGTTTTCTATATCTACGTTATATATCAAATCCGTCTAATATAAATCGTAAAATCTACGGAAAATAATAAAGTATAAAGTAAGACATTGATAATGTGGATCTGCTTTAGTCACTTTATTCTGGTTATGGTATCACCAACTTGTAGTTAGCAATGTAGATAACCCAAGCCTTACTTCAATGATGGCTCTTCACTTGAGCCTTCTGATCGTAAACCGAGCGCTCTTTTCTCTTACTTGAGTTCTAACTCACACTTTTTGGAATCTTCCACCCTTAATTTGCCTTACGCGAGTAAAATTGCGTTAACAAAACCTCCCCCAAAATCCCGACTTTTTTTTACCGAATTTGTAAATTCACCGACTCTTTATGTCTTGGTGGTCGTGCCTTAAGGTGGTGTAAAAACCCAGCGGACAATACGTCTTTTAATAAAAGTTCACTTCGCTTGTACATAACTAAAATAAGTAACTATCTAATATAAAAGGTTGACTGCACCATTGTAAAACTTCAAAGAGACCGGCAGATAGATTTTATGTGGAATTCTTTAAATTAAATCTATTCTTAATATTCTAAACATTTAATCAAAACTATTTTATCCACGATTTCAGGGAAACCCTTTTTGTAACACCCAAATTTCACCAGAAACGTAATTCAACAAAAAATTTAAAAGCTGAATTACATCAGTCACCATAGCCCTTCAAGTCAAATTTTAGAGTGAACTTGGTGTACAACGTTTATACCTCGGATGAGTTTTCATATTTTTCGATTGAGCCTCAACGGTCATAGAGTTATTTGCAAATCTTTGAAGGACTGCAGATAAGTTTTTACATTTTCTTTCTTATTTTAAATTGCTGTATGAAACTGATGTCATTTGATATAGATTCTTTTGAGATCCAATTGACTTCCATTCTCACCATTTTAATTTCATATTTTTTCGAACATTTCATATTTCGAATCAGCAGATGAACTTTGGTACACCCTATATTTATGTCCCCCACTCCGAAAATTTTACGAATAATTTTGTGATCATTGAGGCTCAAACAAAAAGTATGGATACATCTTTTTCTTCCCTCCATGAATTAGGCTATGTTGCCTGCTTCGGCATCCATCTTTTACTCATCATCATTATCAGCATACGTCATTTTATTGCTGGATAATGGCTCTCCGTAGCTCTTTCCATTTTTCTTTCTCTTCTGTTATAATTTATTATCCAATCCAATTATTTAAATCATAATCTTATCTTGTTTTTGGGCGACCAATACTCAAATACAAATCACAATTTTCAAGTTCTGGCTCATGAATTCTGCCCACTTCTATTTAGTTCTTTGCATTACATCTTCTACTTTTAAGATGTTGTCTGATTCATTCGTTTCTTTATGGTCTTTCAATGCTATGTTCAATATCTGACCTATAGCTTTTTATGTTGAATTTTGCCACACTCCATATTTCTGCACTTTAAATTAAAGCCGAAAAATAAGACTCAATGGAAAGTATATTATAGTATATTGTATCCTCAATGTGAAATGTACTATACCAGAAACCTCGTCTGCACCAGCCAACATTGCTTCCATATATTAAGAATAATATTTCATCAAAATTCATAAAGATTGAATACACTTCACGAATGAAAAGAGCAATATCGTCCATACGGTGCTTACTAGAATTGATGATAAACTTTTTAAACAGTATGCTTTATCATTATCAAATGCAGCAAAATTATTTCCTTACTTGTCATTTGTCATGCAAATGACCAAGACATTCACTAAATGTATGTAAGCATAATTTTGCGTCCTTGATATTGATGATTCTCCAGCAGGTGTACTATACATTTTCTACATTTTGCAGTTATTCTAATTAATTTTACGGTTGATCAAGTTTGTATATTATCCATTTATTGTACTTAATTGACTGATATTGTGCTAACTATATTCTAATGTGGCTGATTAGCCAATTAAGTATTTTATGTTCTTCCTTTTTGTCCATCTTCCTACAAAATAAGAATACTGTTGGTACCCAGTATTCCCCAATATTTTAGGAAAATGGAAAATAGTTGGCAAAATCACTCAAAATTTGGTCAAGTTGGCGAAAGCCGTTAAATCTATAATAGGAAAAATATACAATAACAAGGAGTTGGCAATTTTGAATTAATTAAGTTGGCAAATTCCCCCCTCAAAAATATTGGCTGGGACGTCCCTGCTTTTAGGAATCTTCTAATAAAATCATATTTACCTTTTTCTAATTATTTCTTTTTTTTAATCGAGTAGGATGAAGTTGATAATAATATAAATAATACAACAACTTTCCGCATTTTTTAATAAAGTAACTTCATTATTGTGAGTCATTCACAATCTATTCTAAATAACAGAAAATTGTTATGGTTTTGTTTACCATAAACATATTTCAATGAGTAACTATGTTATACTGTTATTAGTAACTTAGTGGATTGTCTTACAAACAATTTATTTACACTCAACTTGACTAAGTGTTTCTAATAAATGTTTTAAAATATTTAGAGCAAAACAGTAATAAAAAAATTATTTTTTCTATATTACAATAATTGCTAAGATTTAATTAAGGTGATTTAAGTGAATAAATTAACGTTTAGTTCATCATAGATTTGTAGTGAAATAATTTCAATTACCAAAATGCGCAAAGTAAATTTTGCGTTTAATTTCCAACTGTTGAAGAGATAAAATAGGCATTATCTAAGTGAATTTGTAGTTTATGGCCATATTTAATTCACTCAATTGTGTGTTGTTTCTATAAAATTAAATGTAACTTTGAAAATGTAAGTTTTATATTTAAAATTTTTAAGGGTTTGCGATCAGAAATAATATATTTTACAGCTATTAACATGAAAAAAGCAACATCACCACAGCCTCAGCCATCAACATCTCAATTAAGTAAAAACGAAGGAGTTGATTTGATTTCCTCATCTGCACCAAAAGCAGAAGAGGAAGAAATTCCAATACTTCGATCTGTATCATTACCAGAATTGCGCGATCTCCATCGAAAATGCATATATCCAAATGTTCCGCCATTTACTTATCGTCCTGAACCAAAATTCAGACCTGCCAAACAACCTCCAATTATCGACTTTCGTAAATATCCGATTAAAGTATTAAATAAGCCCCGAGTCGGAAAGAGATTATTGGTATTTGAAATGGAGCATATCTTATGTGACGTAATGGGATATCCCTGGGAAAATGATCCTGAAATTAAAAGACCACATTACGATGAAATGTTTAAGGAACTTTACAAGCATTATGATATAATTCTTTGGTCAGTAGACGGACCTGTGCAAATGAGAGTAATGTTAAGGCAATTAAAAATACTGCAAGACAAAAATTTTAAAGTACTGTGTTGTATGGATAATAGTCACATAATATTATATGATATTCCAAATATAGGATTCAAACCGGTAAGTTCATTGTTTTATGTGTGTATCCTGGTAAATGAGTCTTTTAAAACCTTACTGAGTGATCTAATCACGGTTTTAAAGTTCTTTTCCGTACATTTTTAAATATTTTGGAGCCATGATATTTTGTTTCTTCTTTGACTCCATTAGTATGCCTTTCCCTACATGATAAGTTTCCAAAACCCAAATGTCAAAAAACTTTCTAAAAATCAATCGAGCAGATAATAATATAGATTATTTCATTGATCCCCACAGTTATTCGTGTGGGGAAAACAATTTCTCTGGTACTCCCAATCCAAGCCAAATTGTAAGTCATTAAAATTTTCTTCGCATCTGCTGCTTCCAATTAATCTTTATTTACTTGAGTTAAATTTTTGGGAATGATAATGAATAGAGATTTCGAACATTTCTTGGCGAGCTTCGCATTAAACTTAAAACTGCACGAATATCATCAGATTCTGAAGATTTTCCCGACCTCGTTCTTTTTACAGTTTATTCAATCTCAGTTTTGACTATCTATATTTTTAATTAAATAAATTGTACTTAACTACAATAGATATACGATAATTACATAATCATGCTTACGTTTTAAAATATTTTTTAGGTGAAGGCGCTACAAATTATATGGCATCATTTTACGCAGTATGATGATACAAACACAATCTTGGTCGATTATAATGAGTACAATGCGTATTTTAATAGAGCTAATTTAATGAAAGTAGCAAAATATTTTAGAAACAGCCAATCATCTTCTGATATTTATTTGAGGAATGTTAAATCGTTTTTGTTATGGGTAGCATCAAATGCAAAGCGCAATGTTACTAAATATAGATTTTATGATTATGTCGGCTGGTTTTGAATGAATTTATTGCTTATTTTAATATGTTTTATAATTACTAAAATAGTGCTTGTAATTTTTTTATTGTTATATAAAATTGAATGAACAAAATTGGAAAAAAAAATTAAACTTTTAATAAATAAATTTTCTTCTGCACATTTTTGTTCTCATTTGTTATTAATACTAGGATCCCACATAAAAACTAACATTTTAATATATTTGGAACATTTATTTGACGATAAATACTAAAAGCAGGTAGACGAGGAGTTGAAGTAAATTTTAATTCTTCTTTTTCTGGTGCCATCTCCTAACAGAGGTTGGCGATCATCAAACTCTCCCCTGTTCTGTGCCATGCGTAAAACCATTGCCGCAAGCTTTTTTTAGCCACGAGGAACGCTTTTGACCCAGAGGCCTCGCTTACCTTCGATTTTGCCCTCCATTATCAACTGTAGCAGAGTATATTTTTCGCCTCTGAATATATGACCGAAGTATTTCGCTTTTCTTTTTTTAATTAACAACTACTTGATTATTATCAGATCAGATTGGTTCTTCTAGATTTTCTATTATTTTTCCCATCGTGGTGGGGGGGGGGGAAGGCCTCTGAATAACATGTTTACAGTTTAGTTTTTCTGTATCACAAAGCTTCTGCTCTTCCAGGAGCTTGGCTATATTTTCGGAGCTGGGTTAGACGGCAATGCCGTTCGTCATTGTCTTTATTTTGCGTTTAGAACAAATAAATTTTACATTTATTCTTTATTTTTCTATCTTTTAAGATTATCAAGGAGGCATGAGAAAGTTTTTTGAGGGTTTTGATGGAGAACAGGTTTAGTTATAGACTCGTGGGTGTTTCTAGCACCGAACGATCATTCGGATATTCTTGCTCACTAGATTCTGGGTTTATTTGCGTATCTGGCCCATCGGTCATTTTAGCCTCTTATTCGTTATCGTCATTGCAACTATTATTTACTTTTAAAACTTTTTAAAACATTTTTTTAACTACTACTACACTAAAACGAAAGATATCAGCAATAATGTGTAGAATTGGGAATATTAACTGTTTTGGAGTTATTTATTTACTTTCGGTGCTATATTGGGATTTGATGTTATCGTTAATGAGTAACTTGTCAAAGGAATTAATTTAACATTTTATATCATTGATTGGTGACATATCAGCAGAGAATGAATTATTAATCTGTAAATGCGATGAATTACTTACCAACTTACTATTTCAAAAATTTAAGAGGGAATAAATCGGCAAAGCTTGATAACTGTGAAGACTTCGGAATATTTTAGGAATTTGTTTAAATCTTTTGAAATTAGTAATTTTGTTAAACTGATTGTTCACTTTTTTATTGTTTTGAATTATAAAAGAATTATTTTTTTGATTCATTAGAGTGACAAGTATAAAATTTGATTGTATTTGTAAACAATTAATCATTTTTATAGATTGCAAGTGCAATAACAATTTTTGATATGAAGAATAATCATAGAGTCATAGAACTTGAATAAAAGCAATTTACGTTAATGTGACGTCAAGGGATAGAGGGAGTCACGGAGTTTAACATAAGCCACTTACAAGAATTTTTTTTACACACCACCGATGAAATCTTAGTAAACCGAAACACGCGTATCGTTATTTAAATTCTTGAGAGTGATTTTTAAATTTTAATTTAAAATAATATTTTCTAGTAATCCAATTGTATATGCAAGGTTTAGAAGCTTTACGATGACGGATAATCCTTATGACCAAATGTAGGAATTATTCCCCTTCTTAATTGTATTGTAAATATAATAATATATTCCATTGCTTCCATCATAAATTGGATGTTTCAATTAATTTCACTTGTGTGCTTCAGGCAAACATCCAATTCTCTTGTCATACCTTTCTAATGTATTACAGTACCTAGTATATTATTCAGCTATGTAATTTATCTGAACAACTCAAAAATCTCACAGCATTATGTTTGTCAATAAATGTCAATTATTTATTTTTTGTAAATTATTTACAATTATTTTAATTTTAGTTATTTATTATATTTACATTTAATTATTGTAAATTATTTACAAGGTGTAATATTTCTTGAAAATCGATCAATTATAATAAAATAAATTAAAACACTGTCTTAATGATGTCATATGGTATTTTTCCCCGGTTATTTGCAATTCTTATGTGCATGTAAGTGAAACGTAAAAACAACATTTTTTTAAATTTACTTCTTTTTTATTGCAAAAGTGTACTATACTTTGTTTACCCAACATAATATGCACCTAAGCTCTTCCTATAAAATTTCTATTTTATAGGAGACTATTCTTAGAATTTTTAAATTCTTGTTTACAATTGGCTTAAATACATTTTGGGTACACAAAGTATAAGCTAATCAACTTAGCTTAGATAATCAACTTAGATAATAATCAATTACTTTATGTATGCAGAATATCTGCATCCTTTTTGATCTCATTAGTCTTCGTCTTTCTAGACGTAATTCTCTAGAGAATTCTCTTCTAGTAGGCCAAGGCCTGTTATTTCCCAACACATGCGTCTTTTCCTTAGCAGTGTTAGAAACTTTGAGCATATAAATATTTTACATCCATCAGGTAGCTTGCTAGACTTGCCTTCAGATGTGCCTGTATCCTAGTTTATTATGTTAATGGTAGCAATTCACTAACCCAGGGGACCACCGGCTTAATGTGCCTTCCGAAGCACGGAGACTAGTCATAAGAAAGTTTGACTCTCCCCAGGTTTAAACCCGGTGCCCCATATTCGCATCCAACTGCGTTAGCTGCAAGGCAATGACCGTCTCTAGTAAAATATAATAATAATATATATGTCTGTTTGAAACGTTTAGTGACATTGTCCGATGCCTGGAGTTCGCCCCGAATTCTAATATCAGGATATTCAATACTTCAACTGGGAACTATACAACAGAACTCACCAGAGAAGTACAAGCCATAATATATTTTATCTTTGGGTCCCAAAAGGATATTTAGTTACATCACAAATGCCAATAAAATTCAAATGGCAGTTCCGAGATTAAATTCCATCTTTTCTTCCACTTAATTTAGAACTTCGTTCTGTCATTACTAACGCGTAACTATAGGTTCTGTGGGCACTTTTCTAGTTTTAATTCAGAAAGCGTCAATTGCAGTTCAGACTAGCAAATACTTTCGGCTACAAGGCCTTTCATCTACGTAGCTGTGCGAGGCCAAATACAGAGCAGTATCGTAAAGTATCGACCGGATGCACTGGTTAATCTGATTTACAATAATTGATGCTTTTGAATTAAAACTAAAAGTGGTGTAGTAGGGTAACATCCTTGCTAGATGTTCTAAATATCTCGCAAATCGATGTTAAAATGTCGGTATAAAACATTGCAAGTGTTTTTACAGAAAGACTGCAAATGTCTTTCCATTCACGTTTCACAATTTAATTCATATATTATATGAATTAAAAGATTTTAAGTCACAATGATAACATTAATCAAATTAGTAATCATTATTTTAGCCATAAGTTTTTGTTTTGACTGGTTTTCTTTTTCAAATTTACACCTACAATAATCACATTTTCATATTTTGATTGTTTATTGGAATATTTAGATTTAATTTTGATTGTGAAGTAGAAAACTTCTGGTTATTAATGTGGAGATTATACATTTTTCGAGTTCACATTTTTCAATTCATTTGCTACAGCAGAGATGGCGCGCGACTTACCCTCCAGTACTAATGCTTTTTATTTTAAAAGTTAAAATATTACATTGTCTTTCACACAACAATTGAGATTTAAAAAATAAATTGCTTCTTTATTTCTTGTAATTTCTCTAAGTAATTAACTTACTTTCACTTCTTAACTTTTCCAATTTGCCAGAGTTTTCAGCGATAAATGTTAACGCATCACAAGTTTGAACTTCTCATAATTTATTATGACAAATCTAGCATGCCACATGAATATGACAATTTATGATAGATCGCATAACTGAAAAACTTCAACTCTTTTATGGAAATCGTAGATCGCATCATTCGAATCGTCATTTGACAACGCCATCTTGGTCGTTTGTTTTCGAAGATAACATCTCTGCCAAGGGGACCGATTTAAATAGGTAGAACAGGCAAAAATTAAAAACGCAAGGTGGTGTATAGATAAAGGACGGAATTACAACAGGGATTCGATTTGTGTTGGAGTTACGTTCCAGGACAGTACGACGCACATCGAAGCAATTAAAAGCGATTCACATAATTATTTTATCTAAACGGACTCAAATTAAATTTTACCGATACATATAAGATAATATTCAGTCATATGATTTTGATGCAACCCAAATCGAAACCCACTGGTGTCTATTGAAGAAACCACACACAATGATAAAATTGCAGTTTTTATAAAAATAAAGTAATTATAGCTGAATTAGTTATTTTGTAATCACTATATTATAGTGCGATAGCCGTCCTTTTGGTTCTAGTAGTGCTTAATCGTAAGCAATACTGTAATTATTTAACTTTTGGTAAGGCAATTAATTTCACCCTATACGTGACTACGATTGGCCGGATTCACATGAGGATGAATAAACTTTCATAAGTTGCATATATGGTCCAAAAATGATAAGACCTTTTTTATAATTAGAATTCATTTTCGTGCAAGAAATTTTGCACCCGAATGATGAGCTGATGAGCTACGTTTAAAAAGTGAAACACGTGAATGAGATTACGTGAAGTGGAAACTATAATTTTCTAATGTTGTTTATTTGAAGTAGGTTAGGTAAAGTTATAAGCATATTAAATATAGTAATTCTAGTAAACTTCATTCAAACTTTTAAGTAGAGGACCAGCTTCCGATTAATTTTCTAAATTGCTACTGTTAATCAGCTTCGCTTATAACAAGAGTTAAACAACGCAATTTTGGATTTCGTAAATAGCAATAAATTAAAATCGCAGAGGGTGGAATATATATTACAATTAATGTACAAATGGCACGAACACGCAGACAATGAAAGTGAATTGATCTTTTGTTAACAGCATTATAATGATATCACCCTCTTTTAAACGACGCTGTTGAGATAGAAACTTGATTATAAATTCATGTATTGATTTATTGTAGTTGCAAAATACAAGTTACTTTGTCTATTTAATTTAATAAAAGGGGCACTTTAAATGCAAATTGTATTCTCTTATAGCTACACCATTTGTAAATGTGATTGGATGATACAATGTTCATTTTGATTTTTAGTACAATAAGTAATATTTTATTGCTTGTTTGTTTCGGTGACTCTATTTCCGATTACTGCTGCGTCTAGACGATATTGTCCTATTAGAACTAACTTATACTATCTTACCCTTCGTTTTCATTATCAGATCGCGATATTTATTCTAATACTCTTTTAGACTGTGATATAATAGGATGCGACTAAACAAAAACGGATATTGAATGTAAATGACGGGAACTCCGTTATAGCCGAATATGAACACTACATTTTGCCAATTACCTCTTATCTACACATCCTCAGGCATAAGGACGTCTTTGCTTTACTAAGGAAAGCCTCAAGCACACTTGCGTACCACCCTTGAGAATACAAATTATGTGAAACTTTAAGGTTTGTTCAAATAATAAGGTTTTACGTTAAACACATCTGCTACAGGAATAATTACAACTTAAATTAGCTTCTATTCATTATGAATTTTCATGTTTATTATCAAATTAAACCTAAAAATTATAGGTATACACAAAAGGTATTACCATTACAAGTTTCTGTTACTTTTGAATATTTAACTTTAGAAATTAAAATAATACCTAAAGCCATGGTTTAACTTTTTTTTATTAGAATTCTATTCTATTTTGCTTACTGCCTCATTTTCTTCGAAGGAGAAATGGTAATCAAGATATACTAACACTAACAATGGGGTTACTTTGATCACCTTATTTATTTTTGGGGTAATTGTAATTGAAAGTTACAACTTCAATATTAGTGAAAAAGTATTTCAAAAATTAATGCTTATAAATTGCAGGAAAGGAAACTCACAATAAAAAAATAAGAATGATAAAAGTTTCAATTTAAAATGATTATTTTTCCGCGTCTAAAGATACCAAACACTTGATATTTAATTCTTTAAATTATTGTTAAAACTCAATATAAAATGACAAAAGAGCGCTTCTCACTTACTTACTAATTAGTTAATTACTAACAAATTATTTGGACAGATTAAAATTAATTTCGTTAAAAATGAACTCAAGTTCTAGCTTTGACAGTTCAAATATCCAAAGGAAGTCTGATTTTTCAAAAATCGCTTATTTTAATTCTACGTTTTTAATAGATTATTATGATTATCTTTAGACGCGGAAATTAAAACTCCTTTAAATTGATACCTTTTTCATTCTTACCCGTTATAATGGGAAACAAGAATAAAAAAATTATTCCCATGTTATTTTAGTATGTTCAGATTGGCAGTCGGTCACTCGGTATTATTTTATTATTATTATAAAATTATTATATTAGCATGGTTTCAGAATATTTACCCTTATCAAAAGCAACTCCCCTTTTAATTAGAATTTTTTCACTATTTTATTTGTATTCCGAGGTTTATTCCTATTCTTACGTATTCCTAGGCTTTTTTGGAAAGTTTCAATTTTATTATTCCTAAAGACCACCCCTTACTTAGAATGCAATCAGGAATATCAAACTGCCAATAAAATTATCATTTTTCGTAAGTAGACTAAACTGAATTGATATCAGAGAAGAATAATTTATAATTTGATCAATATTGATCAATTTATATTGATATTTTATACTCGGGTCAAAGTTACCCCAATAACTTTTAATAGTTCGCAAACACTTCTTTAAAAAAAAATTTGTGATAACTATTGAATAAATCTAGCGGCCCGCGGGCCACATGCGACCATGATATATATTTTTACAGGCCGAATAAACTTCGGTGATTATTTTTTCTGTGCATATTGTATATTTTTGGATAGATATATCGTTCAAAATTGAAGATGTGTTAGCAAAAGGTATTTGGGCGGCCCGCAGAAATCCAATACAAAACCGATATTTCTCACTTCACGATTAGAGGTGCCAATTCATATTCTATGTGTCTTTGGAAAACCCGAGCTGTGTGTATGCTTGGAGGGTATTCCATAACCCCCAAACCCCCCGGTTGCAAAGATCAACACAATGTACCTATGTTCTTTAATTTGATGTATTACATAGAAACCGTTTCAAATAGATATAGTAAAATTGTTTGAAATTAAGTCCGGGGGGGGGGTCTTGGGGGGGGGGTATGGAATACCTCCCAGCGTGTGGTTGTTAATTGTTATACAATTATTAATTATGTGCTGTAAAAATGTTCGGTAAAATGAAGTTTTTAAGGTTAGCAATAATCTAAAATATCGATTAGTTTGATCAAAGATCGATCGATTCGATCTTATTGAAGGATATCATTATCGCATTATACGCCCGCTGCGTATATTTTTGCTACCCGAATTAATTTCTCGACCAATCGACGCATGTTGCTCGGACTCACATATAGGATTCAACAAGGTCAATTATGAAATTTAAAATGCAAATTTTATGCAAATGCATATGCAATTTTAAATGCATGCAAAAAATTTTCTGAAAATATTGGGAAAAAATTATTAGTTTAAGAAAAAAGCAAATTGCAAGCCGGCGCTAAGCCGTTTTGTTACGCCACTGTAGAATGGACATGTCATTCAAAAATGGAGAGGCTTAAAAAAAGGTAATTTTTGCGGCCGGCGAAAATGTTGCGGTTTGACATGACATGTAGAATGATTTGACTTTCACTCTTATTTCGCTGAATTTTCGTTGCCTACTGAATGTAAGAATTGGTCGGCATAAAAGCACTACGAAAAATGCAACGCTACCTCCTTTACTATTATGAGTTATTGTCAAATATTGCTTCCTCTATAAAAGTTTTTGAATAAATTACAGGCGGTCGATTCGACCTCGATTTATAAAAAATATTTTATAAAAATTAAAAATTTTTATTCTAAATATTTAATATATCAAACGAAAAGTATAAAAATAGCTATCTTTTGATACAAAAAAATTTAAACTCGGAAGATTCGTTCTCATGTTATTACAAAAAGATTTTCTACATCACGAGAGAAAATACTTTTTGTAATAACTTGAAAACGAACCAACCGATGTTAATTTTTTATTCGTCAAAAGATATCATTTTTTTATAACTTTTGTTTGACATATTGACAGAAAATATTTTGAATACAAATTATTCGTTTTTATAAAATTCCTTTTGTTATAGTAAAAAAAAAAGATTTCGTATAGATATAGACGACAGTAAGGAGCTAATAAAGATCAAGGGTGTGGGGGATATATGGCGATATTTAAAAATTAAACATTTATCTACTTATAGGTGAATCACTTGCCCTTTACTGATGTACCGATATATTTTTTTGTTTAGGAAATATTGGAAGTGAAAACTTTTGAAATAGATACCCGCTATCTACAGGTAATTGGAATAATGTATTAGGCTTAGGTTTGGGGTCATAAACCATTTAGTGCTGTGGTTCATATTCCACGTTAAACTGTAGGTCCATGTTTACGTTTAGTCGATACCTATCAACTAGTGACTGATAATGCAATGAGTGATGCTGATAGGTAAAACATATTTTAAAAAAAGTAACTAAAAATTCACCCAATGAATAGTGCCGTAGTCATACTGGGCCTTAATTGGGCATTAAAGAAACGGGTCTCAGTTTTAATTAAAGTAAAAATTCATTTCTAATTTACAATCTTGTAGGGCTAGAGCCTTCCTGACTACTCTACTACATTTGTAATCTCTTAGTCTACGTACAGAGTGCACGCTGGTCGCCAAAACCTGTCTTCGTTTACATTAATTAATATTATATTACTTATTCTTATTATATTATTAATTATATTATATTAATTAATGTAATCGAGGACAAACGAAGCTGGTATTTCAATGAAAACATCCGAGCCGGTAAGCAGGTGTCGGCGACCAGCGTGCACTCTGTACGTAGCCTAACGCCTGTACTAACTTTGGCGTTGCACATCGCGAACGAATGTAATTTTTTTTTTTTGCAAAACAGGATTACTTTGACTATTTGCTTTACGTCAAGAAGTAACCGAAACGGAGTTACTCTGCTAGTGGCGGTTTGAAGTTACCAAAAGTTTGTAAGAAAACAAATGGGAACGTTACTCTTCCTCCATCCTTCACGAGTTGGGACAGTAAATTTATTATATTTTTAACAATATTTTCTATAATTGTATAATAAACTAAAAAATGTAACTCCAATTCAATCTAGATTTATCACTTGCAAGTTCAATTTACTAAGAAGCTTTTACTATGAACATAAAACAGATCTGGTCGTAAAATTTTAAAAATGAAGTTAGTTTAGCTAAAGCATACTTTTCGTACTATTCCACAAGCGAAGTATAACCAATGTTAGTTTCTAGCTATGTAGGAAGTACACGTTTGAAATAAATAGATCTAATTTAAAAGCGTCGGAGCTGTCTTCAAAGCATATCTTCTTGGCAAACAATTGCATTCGGAGGTCTCGTCACAATAGCAATGCAGAACTTAATCAAAACTTTTAACAAACAAAAGACGCCAACTTACTGCAGATATTATCTAGGTGGGTAACCCCAAATTGCTTGATTCTATTTTATCTTAATTATTACGCTATCTCAATGACGCAGAGTTGGTCAGAAATGACATTTTTATTTTTTAGTAATGTTGATTTGCGATTTTGTTATTACGTTTTATTGTATTTTTATATAATAAACAACTTTTTCAAAGTGCATTAATTCTCTTAAAGATTACGCTCATCAAAATTTAGACTAGTAAAATCATTCGTTTAAAATATATCTACGCTGTCAAGAAAAAGCGAAAATGTGTAAAAGTTTTTGAAAAATTTGTCTAGTTGATATGGATTTAAAAGTAAATCAAGAATTCCAACAACATACATGTTTCTACCTTATAAGATCTCATCAGAAGATATAAATAAAACCCTGCAAGTGACTGAATTTGTCATTACTTCTGTATATAAGTTTCTTGTCGTTGTTTATACGTAGGTTGCCTTTTATATTTCGGGATTTGAGAACAACAATAAATATTTTTCATCAAAAATGACTTTATTAGTTTTGAAAATACTCTTCATGAAGATCAATATACTTTTGCATGCGTTAAAACCAATTCTTGAAGCCCTTTTTCCACTCCGATTGAGGTACCTCCGAAACTTGCATTTTGAACGCACCAGCCGCTCCTTCAGGTGTCGAAAAACGTTGACCTCGCTATTTATTTTTGACGTGCGGAAATAAAATGAAGTCTAACTAAAATACTATATTTATGGAAAAAATTTACGAGAATAACTGATATAAAATAGTTACAATTTAATCTGCATATAATGGACTTAAGGAAAACAATGATTTAGTCCATTTTATCTGCATTATTATTTTATTATTAAACCGTATTTTAATATATTCTGCTATGAGCTAATAGTCGTCAAACGAGTACATTATAGGTAGATTACTCTGTAGGGTAGATTGCTCTAAGACTGCGCACTTAAGGTTTGAACCGGTATATTAAAAAAACTAAAGCAATTAAAAACTCAGAAATTTGTATTAAAACTTATTGGTCTTTCAACAACATTATTACAAACTTAATTATTAATTATTACATATACTTTATTAATAAAAACAAAAAAATCTGAAAAAGTCATTTGCGCAGTCTTACAGACCCCGTCGTGTAAGACTGCGTACTTGGGTCTGCAAGACTGCGCATTCAGTTTACAAGCATAGATCACATCACATGCTAGTATTATGCAGTTCACTTCTTGTGCCACCACTGAGAGCATGATGTACACTCGATCCAATCTTCAGTTATTGGCATTTACTTTGTTCTATGCATCCTGGACAACCCAATTACTCTTTGCTTTCAATAGTTTTTTTTAATTTTTCTTTGGACTTATTTTTAACTTTTTTTGGATTTCTTTTTGAAGTATCTGACAAGCGCTTCGACTTCTTCCTCGCTTCTTCATCTATCAATTCTAATTTGTAGGGAGAACTAGTTATAATATCGGATTTCTTACCCTTCCGGTTTATTAATCTTGCAATGGTACATTTGGGCAATGGCGAAATAATGGTTAAGGCAATCTGAGTTAATATTTGGGAATTGGTCCAATCAGTAGATATTCCCGGCATGTTGGAAATATCCAAACTAATGTTTGCAGTCGGCAATTCGATTGTAGCAGTAGGGGGTTCCATAGAACCATCGGTTGATTCCAGGTCTGCAATGAATTATTGAAATGTGCCGTGAATTGTAGTTTCTGGCCATAAAATCAGAGTGGCCATAAAATCAACCTCACTTTAGGTAAAAAGAATAAAATTAACCAGCATTAAAATGTGAGATTTGTAAGAGTACGCGCGCAGTCTTACAAACCACCACACCGCGCAGTCTTACACGCCGCTCCATAAATTTAAAAAGGACATGAATATAGCCATCTCCAATTAAATTGGAAAATAATACCATCATCCACGCTTGGTTAAGAGTTTTGTTAACATGATATTTCAATATGCAAGCGATAATCACAAAAACAACGACCGCACACAATTTCCAAAATGTCGAATTATTAGATCAAAACAGCGTAAAATGGTAAAACTTACCTTAAATGTTTATTATCCATTTTTTTACGACAAAAATTGTTAAGGGTAACCACGGCATTGGCAGTGATGTGTGGGAATTAAAATTAGCAAGAAAACAAACACACATGCCGAAATATAAGGGGTGCGCAGTCTTAGAGACCGCGCAGTCTTAGAGCACCTTACCCTACTTTCTAAAGGCTTGTATTTATTTGGTCAGTATTTTAAAGTGTTTTTGGTCAATATTTTAATTAAATGGTCAGTATTTTATTTAAATCGTCAGTATTTTAAATAAAATGGTCAGTAGGTATTTTAAATAAATTGTCAGCATTTTAAATAATATGGTCATTATTTTAAATAAATGGGCAGTATTTTAAACATATCAGTATTATACTATTATTATCATATAATTTTCAACCTTTATTTTATTCTTTATATTCAAATCTTTATTTAATTAATTACAACTCTCATATATTAACAAAAACACAACTTTTTTATTATCAAACAAAAACTGAACTGTTTATCAAATGTCCTCACTTCCCTTAACCAATCAATGTGTGCACACCAATGTTTACAACTATTTAATTAATTAAAGAATATATTTCTGTATTTCAATTTTTATAAATTAATTAAATAAAAAATCTGTAATAATTATTTGAATTTCTAATTTTATATTAAAATTGGTTACTGACAACAAAAATTAACTAAGCAATAAAATACGCTAACCAAACAAGCAACTTACAGTACTATACTGACCAAAATAACAAATAATACTGACCAAATTAACAAATTATACTGACCAAAATAACAAATTATACTGACCAAAATATTATTATATACTGACCATTTATTTTAAAAAATACTAACCATTTAATGATAAAAATACTGACCAAAAATTTGGAAAACTTATCCAATTAGAACCACAATACTTACCGAAAGAGGCATCAAATTCAATTTTGGCATACAACAGTAATAAATTGGACAAGAGATATTATAAAAGTATCAGAATACTTAATAATATCATAATAATTTTTCAATTTTAAACTATGGGTTGTTATTCTATCTTTGGGATGCGCAATTGATATTCCTAGTACACGTATTGATAAAGATTTTACAATAGTGCATGTCGCGGTTGTGAGATATTGTCTCTTACGTACATAGTATAATTTATAGATATTTTAAGACTCTGTTTTCTGAGCTTTAGTATTCATGTTTAGTATTTGACTCGTAAGTAAATTTGTTGAACGTTGAGTGTAATGTAATTGTACCTGATATAATATGTTTGTTGTGTATCCTAAAGACGGTTTAATAAATCGAAACCGATCGACTCCTAGATTTTGTTTTTATTTGCTTGGAAATTCCTAATTCCCCATTTTAAAATAGATAATATAGTTATTTCTGTTTACTTTGTCTGTATTACTTTTGGTATTGTAAATTTTTATTCAAAAACAACTTTAAGTAATGTAGCGACCATGAACTATTTAACGTGGAATACGAACCACGGTACAAAAAATTTGAGTGCGGCGTATCAAACTACATAGTATGTCTACATCAGTTTATAGTAGGTACAGCTATACATAAAAACAACGAAAAATTTATTAGTGAATCATTTTTGAGTTGTAAATGTATAGATAATATTCACAACTTTGGGCTCCCTCGTATATTGCATGTGTAAGTCACAGTTGTCAATCTTATCAAAACTTAAGTAGTAATCACAAGGGAAATAACTAACACTTACTAGAAGTGCTGTTTGTAGATTAAGTGGTAAGGTTTAGGAGAAACTTAGGTAAATATAACCCTCCGGTCAATTGGAACAATAGGGAGAAATTCAAACCACTACACTTTTGCTATATGATCAATATATTTAAAAAGCATTTCAAAATTGATTTACATATTTATTCCAGGCGTTGCTCTCTGAATTAATTGATGGATTGATCAGAATTAATAGACAGCATTTCTCTCTTCTCATATCTGAAACAGAAAAAGATGGAATAAATAAATAAAAATATTTACCTCAGATTCTAAACTAAATTTTAAATAAAGAAACACAAAGTACAGATCATGTGACAAGAACATGCTACAAAACCTTTTGTATTTCATAATAAACGTTAATTACGTATGCCAAAAGCAGCAAATTAAGATAGCATTAGTGGTCTGGTACCTTGAATAAGCAGACACCGCTTATATTATTATATTTTAAATTTAATTACGTTTTTCTAAAATAAATTTTGAGAACTGTAAATTCTTAATTTACTTTAGCTTTGAATCTCCAATGGCTCAATAGTATTTTCTGTGATATTGACATTTTTTTTTGTACTGTTCAATATCGCTTTTTAATTTTGAAATTGGACCTCAATGATAAATTTCCTTATTATTTTTCACTTCTAAAATATAATAGTAATAATTGTGAAAATGCGTCTTCTACAGGGTAACCGGCCGCCGGCGCCGATGTGAACATAGGAAATTAACATGGAAAATTGTTTTTCCTTCAATTTTTACTTCCTATCATAACGGATAAGAATAAAATTGGTATCAATTTGAAGAGATTTTTATTCCGCTTGTAAAGATATGTAACACTTGGTATTTTGTTCTTTAATTTCTGTTTAAAACACAAAATAGCACATTTCAAAAAATTTTATTTGCTTTGCTTGAATTTTATTGCAACTGTTTTTGCTTGTAAACCAATAATTTCCAACAAGTTACTTTGACATATTACAATAAATTTGGTTAACAATGAAAGCAAACACAAGTTATTCTTAACTTGTTGGAAATTATTGGTTTTAAAACCAAAACAATAATTGTAATAAAATTCAAACAAGGCAACTAAAATTTTTTTATTATTGCGTTATTTTGCATTCTATTAGTGAGTTTTTAACAGTAATTAAATAACAAAATATCAAGTGTTAGGTATCTTTAGAAGCGGAATAAAAATCTCTTTAAATTGATACCCCTTTCATTTGTATCCGTTATAATGGGAAGCAAGAATTAAATAAAAATCAATTTCCTATGGTCACATCGGCGGCCGGCCACCCGGAATATCGGTACTAATTATCACGTTTAAGATTTTATTAAAACGACAAAATGTTTTACACTTCATTTTCTATTTTGAAAATTAGTACCGATATAAAACACTCATCTTAGCAACTGTTATAGGGTAAATTAGGGAGAGTTGCCGCATGTTTTGAAAAAAATTCGTAGATTCTCCAAATGTATATTAATTTGGCTAAATATTTGTATACAATAAATATAACCATTATAGTTTAATTATTTGAAAAGATAAATGTGTAACTGTAAATAGTTCAAAAATTAAAAACATTTTATTTTACAACTATAATCAGGCTTCTCTCCCTTATGCTAAGGACAGACGCCGCATTTATAAAATTGCTTTTAAAGCAAAAAGGTGGCCTTTTTTTGTTGAAATATTTTTCTTGAACATAATGTTGCATGTGTCGTGTAACCATTTTTGACATTTTATGGATAGAATCCATACTACTTTTTTGGTTGTTTGGGAGTACAGAACAGTCATTCTCACTCTCATTATTTTTCTTCTTTTTGATTAGTGGCTCATAATCACTATCACTCATCATCAATGAGCATCAAATGTTTCATTATCAAATGTTTTATGACGTTTTAGTATGTTTTTAATCTTGCAGTTTTTTCCTCAATGGAATTTATATCTATCCCGATTTAAAATGCGGCTTCTGTCCCATTTTGATAGGAGAGACGCTGCATGCTGATTTAACAATCGTACATTACACAACTTCAGCAAATTTGTGTAAAAACGATAAATAAGAACCCAAAGATGACGACATATAAAAATTAATATACAAGAAGTTAAGTATCAACTTGATAATGGTTTACGATTGAACATGTTAGAAATATTTATATGTAAAAACTATACAATAAAAATTAAAAACTTGAACTACTAATCAACACGTGCACTAAACAGTCACGTTAGGTTATAACCTTTAATTATGCAACTATCTTTATTATATAATAAATTAGTGGTACCATCCTTTGATTAGAAGACATATTTTTGGATACTGCGGCGTCTCTCCTGCCGCGGCATCTTACCGTAATTTACCTTAACTACAATAATTAGGCCAGTGCAATTATCGATATTGGATTGTAAATTATTCTGGTGGTTCCAATTTTTCAATATGTTTTTATAAACTGATCTAATGTTTTCGATAAAAAATATAAAATACACAAATTTTTTAGGAAATTTTTGTTGATAAATTTTTCTCGAAATTGCGTTGGAAACGAGATACTTACAAAAAACCAAACCTAATTGTGCATTTTACTTGTTTTTGCAAACGTATACACATTTTTATCTTTTTTATTCGGCTGGGTTTTTCAAGATGGCTGCGCGCGCGCCGGTGCGCTAGAGTTGAATACTTGGATTTAAAATTAGAAGACCAGTATTTAAAACGCATATCAAAATATTTTAATCAAGTACAAATGGATTTATTTACTACATTAAATGTGCTATGGATCTATGCAGATAATAAAACTTTGCGTGGTTTGAGGAACTCCTAAACTGAATAATATAAAAAAATACCTTACAACACTAATTATATCCTAACCGATCCTAACCGAACCTATCGATATTAGCGATCTATGCACAAGGTCGCCCCTTCAAAAATAAATTATACAGACGCCCATGGTACTCAAGTGCAGATTAATATACCACATGATAGAAATTAAAATATTTAGCCGCTGATCCTCATGGGTCAGATTACAAGGGATTACCCAAGAAAATATTGCCGACGTTTACAATACGGCCGACGCTTGGGCCAGCACTGGCAAACCGACCGTTGGCACCCAACGCTGGCCCCAAGCTTGGGCCAATGATTTTACCATTGCTTTGCCGATGTTCAGCTTGAAGATCGGCATATAGTGGTTGGCCAACGCTTGGGCCGACACTGCCAATCAAACTGCCAATGATAGGCCAAACGTCGAGCACAGTTGGGCCAATGCTGGAGCAATACTCCACCAATTGTAAATATTTTCCTGGGTATGGGAGCATTCGAATACCTGCCCGGTTTACGAACTGTAATGGTGTGTTTGGTTTGTTTGTGATTGGTGCGTTTCCAAGATGTATTAGGGTTGGCTTGTATGTTAGAATATTATATTACTGATTTTATTTATGTTTTTAAAATCGCAGCTTTTTCTATTAATGCAAAAGCTTTCTCGAAGGTATTTTGAGAGATTCCTTCTGCAAAATTCCATACTTTTTCCAATAGAACTTTTTTTCGTCGTCGTCATTTTATTCCATGAGAGTATCAACCCGAAAACGTTTTGCTTGCATATTTACAAAATTAATTTTTAGACTATGAATATAACCAATTTTAACACTCATGTTAAATTTAAGGTTATGCGAGGTTATGTATCAATTTACGCTGTTTCAACAAAAATCCGTTAGAGGGCTCAGCGAAATGACTAGGATGATTCTGGTTCGTAAACCTGGCAGGTTTTCGAACGCTCCCTATTTTACCATATGAGGAATTGATACATCTTGATCCATACATACTTACCGAATTGAACCCTTAATTAATAAAGTTCAAAAAGCCTAAAGGAACAAATCCTATCATTTGTGATATATGGACTAGAATCTATCACAAATATCGCCAAAAGTGGTAAAAACAAAGACATACAGAGAGATAAAAGGATTATAAAAACACCATGGTTAAGGATGTAATATGGAAGATAACTAAAAATTGACACAGCCGACTTCAAACAAAAAAATTCAAATATACACAAAAGAAAATAAACACTGGAGAGTACAGCTAAGAAAATTGTGCATAGTCAAATTTTATTCAACAAAAACTTATTTACAGCAGAAAACTTTCGACAAGAAATGTCTACTAATTTTATGTGTTATTCGTTATCGCATTACTTTTTGTCGTACTGGAATTTATTGCTATTGAATCCCAAATTAAAAGAAAATTTAGTCAAATGTTACTTACTAAATTAGCATTTGAATTATAATGTCATTAGCTAATAGCTTTCTTAAAATTAAAATCTGAAATGGTTCAATTCGCATAACATCATCAAAAAAAAAAATTTATCGTAAGTTGATTTGAAAGCAATATAATATCAGAGGGAAATTATATTTATTTTAGTTTTTGTAATTACTTTGGTAAGAAATGTATATACTATGCATTAGAGGTATGATATAAAAATATCAATCCACTTAAAAGTTAATAAAATTTGAAAACTGTTTCAAACTTAAAGAAAAGCAATACATTTCATTTTTGAATGATATTATGGCACCAAGTCATTACATAAATTCTAATGACTTCATTACAATAGTCACAATTCTATTGTACAATTGCTTCAAATTGCGTTTCGGTTTGTAGAGGGTTATAAGTTCGAATCCCAATTATCATCAAATTATTTGTGCCGTTATTGGATTCCACATTAACCGTATATTCTTATTTGTAATGTAATATTATAATAATTCTAAATCATTCAAATCGAAGACTAAGATTAATTGAAATATATTATATAACATTTGCCGTCTGTAACAAAAACTACCCTGCGAATCGCAACCCCTAATGAGAGGGTTAACCCCAAACATAGACCAGAGTCCGTCACAATCCACAGAGGACCTCCCCAGTTTGTTTGCCACGATGCTAATAGACCAGCTCCTTATTCATGTGAATAAGACGTAGGTCGTGGATTTCTGAAAAAAGACCGGTAGCTTTGAGAAACTCAAAAAGCCATAAATAGTAATCAAATGCTTTAATTGACACGCATAACCTGAGAGTGGCTGTCACAGTTCCAATAATTGCAATGTGTATGGCTGTGCAAAACATAGATACATTAGCCAATAATATAGTATTAACAATCAAAAAGTGCTCCCATTAACCAATACAACCAGCAACCTCTAACGGTTACTCAAAATTGAACACAAAAGCACAGTAACACCAGAGTATATATAATTCTACTAGTAGGGACACTCTCTAAAATCCCATTCATAAATGTGTTCCAACAATTTTTACTCTAAGATTAGTTCATCTGAAGTACCCTGGAGGGCACACTAATTGTTTGTGAATTTTAATCCAGTGGCTTTCAACCTGTTTCAAGTATTTCGCGGAATATATTTAAATAATCGTAAAATTATTGAATAAAATTGATTATTTTAATGTAAAAATGCTTTTTGTTTTGTAAATAATATGTTAATAATAAATATTTTGACTAATAACATAATTGACAAAACGTCAAATACCAAATACCATGGTAACCAAATACAACTGACGTGAAATCGACTGCGACATCTGTGAACTCATATGTGAACTAATCTTAGACTTCAGAAATCTGGAACACTAAAACTGCTAGAGTTTCCCTACTAGTAGAATTATATATATACTCTGGTAACACGTCGGTTCATACGAATTGGAAAAGATAAAATTTACTTACTTCCTGCGCTTTATATAAGTTTACAATATAATGGTGACAGGTGTTCCGTGTCCAATCGCTGTCCAACGTGCGGCTTGGAAGATGAAAATCTTTAACTTGTTAATTCACACAGAAAAATACTTGATCGACATTCATGACACTGAAACACTGCTTGCAGATATGTAGCTGGAGCTGGACTAGCGAGAGATGGTGTTGGAGATGTTACGCAACGCTGGATCATCCAGATGACGAAGGAATTCCCAAAGTGATCCGTCTTCGCACGGAAAAATAAAATAGATAGATCCTGTAGGAGTGTAGGGAATGCTAGTAAGCTACACCGCTTCCAAATAAAGAGTAATCACATCGGTCAAATCATAACCATCGATTTCGACAGAATTCCACTTATCTATACCAGACATCTTTTATGAGAATCTGTTACTCATTCAATCAGCAATTTGGATTAGATCTATACTTAGTTTTGCACTTTTTGTAGTAGTTTCTGTTTGGTGTATAAAAAAGTTTAAAGAAGTTTTGTGAATATTAAAATTAACTAATATAAAATCTAACTCCAGTTGAAAATTACTTCTTTAATGGTGCAGACATACCTATCACATTAATCAACATTACAATTTAATTGTTGCAGTTAAACTACGATTTAAAATTGGTGGTGATAAAGTGTAAATAGTTAACTCGAGATATGAAAGTTTCAAAACTTGTGATGAAAAATGGCATTTGTTTGTAAATGGAATTGTAGAATGAGTTACTGAAACATGATAATGACAAGTTATTTACTGAATAAGTTATAATTGATGTTAGGCACGCTTTATTGAGCACTTTATTGTTTAGAATGCATATAGACTAGGGTAGTAGAGTAAAGTTGCAAAAGTTGATGGGGTAGTTTACATACAAAAGAAATTATCTACGTTTGATCATGCTACAAATTATCGTTTTCTCCATTCTATTAATTAAAATCACTTTATTAATTATCATTAAATTATTTAATTTTAAACTTTAACTTTTTGTTTGATAATAACTCCATCTACATAACATTTATTATGTACATACAATCAAAATTTAAATTTAAAAATGGAATATAAAGTCTTTGTAATAAATATTTGAAAATAAAAGCAAACGATTATGCCTAAAACGCGGCACTTAAATTACGGTTTATATTACAAACTTTAGTTTATAACACTTTCAGAAACTTGCAACAATGTTATTTTGTAATTAAGTTTGATTACATTCCTTATAATAGTTTAAAACACCTGTATAACAATTATCAAAATTGTAAATAGAAGGAAATCATTAATAAAGTTCTAAAATTGCATGATTGAGACAATTATCCATGTAATTAATGAGGTTAATGAGGTATGCGTAGTTTGGTGTAGTGCATGTTGTTACCAGATTATTTGTTCCGTGGTTAGGATCCCACGTCATTGTATAAGTCCAACAATTATGCAAATAGCCATAGAATTTCTTACCCTTCCGGTTTATTAATCGTGCAATGGCGAAATAATTGTTAAGGCAACCTGAGTTAATATTTGGGGATTGGTTCAATCAGTAGATGATCCTGGCATGTTGGGAATATCCAATCTAATATTTGCAGTCGGCAATTCGATTGCAGCAGGCAGTCCCATAGAACCATTGGCTGATTCCAGGTCTGCAATGGATGATTGAAATGTGCCGTGAATTGCAGTTTCAGAGATTTCCCTCTCCGTCATACAACTGGCCATAAAATCAACCTCACTTTAGGTAAAAACAATAAAATTTACCAATATTAAAATATGAGATTTGTAAGAGTACGCGCGCAGTCTTACAAACCACCACACTGCGCAGTCTTATACGCCGCTTCATAAATTTATAAAGGACACGAATATAACCATCTCCAATTAAATTAGAAAATAATACCATCATCCACGCTTGGTTAAGAGTTTTGTTAACATGATATTGCAATATGCAGGCGATAATCACAAAAGCAACGACCGTACACAATTTGCAAATTAACAAAATAACAGTAGCAACTAAAAACTAAAGGTGGCAGCACTAATAGATTTTCCAAAGGGTTACATGGAGTTCATGCTGTCAGCACCGCTTATGTGATATCTCTGATGTCAACAACTGTGTTGATTAAGGAATGAAAACCTTCCCCAACTTTTAACTCTATGCAGATTTTTCTCTATGCAAAGCAAAGTTTTCTTCCTGGTAGGGTTGCTCGGGAAAACGTAGCTAACCTTCGATTACTGTTTTACCATCCTAAAGGATAATTCGTTTGGTTTGATTGCTGAGTTTGCTAAGGAAATTGATACCAATTCATTCAATTTTACGCTTTTTTTCTTCTTACAAATATGTAAGGTTAATGAAAAAGAAATCCATTATTTTGCTTTATTTAACATGGTTACAACTATTCGATGTGAGCCAAATATGCGGCGTTTTGTTCAATAATTTATTGCCATTGTGATGGAAAATTTCATGATTTTTCTCTCATAAAACCCCCTATCCCTATTGGCAAAAATACTCGTACCTCCAATTTTCACCGGCATCTCTTGAGGCCAGTTTTACACCACTAAAAGCGTTTGACATGGGCAGGAAAAGATAATAGTTGCTTGGTGCCAGGTCCGGACTATAAGGCGAATGCATTAAAACCCCCTTCCGAGTTCCTGGAGCTTCTGGTGAGTCACTATTGACGTGTGTGGCCTGGCGTTATCCTGGTGGAAGAAGATTCCTCTCATTTTGGCCAATTCTGGGTCACTTCTGGTCAATCGCCAGCTTCAACCGGTCCAATTGTTGGCAGTCTGGGCCGGCGCAAGCAGCTCATAGTGGATGATTCATTTCCAATACCACCAAACACACAGTATAGCCTTCCTGGCCGTCAATCCTGGATTGGCCACCGTGTCAGCGGCTTTGCCGCGCTTTGACCACGATAATTTTCACACAAACATTGTCGTATGTGACCCATTTTCAGCCACCATCAGCTTTAGATATGACTAGATTTTTTTACGTTTGGCCAAGGATTCGCAAATGGCAATACGGTTCATAAAGTTTTTTTTAAGTCAATTCGCGTGGCGCCCAAATATTGACCTTTTATAGAATAAGTTTTATAGTAAACGAAACGGCAGCGAAAATTACTTCCTACGCACAATTCCTTAGTGTGCTAACATATTATGGAATCATGATGTGGGGAGCTTCTGCAAGATCCACAAAAATATTTATACAGCAAAATAGGACAGAGCCATCGTTGGAGTAACACAACAAACAAGCTGCAGACCGCTCTTCAAAAAGCTGACAATACTCATCATTGCTACATGCTAAATAATTACGTGCCTATGCCACATTTACATGGTCAAAACCACAATTATGGGACTCGTACAAGAGAAAAGATAATTCCCCCAAAGCATCGACTGTATAAACTGCAAAACAGCTTTACCTATATTGGGGATAATCAAAATGTATAACAAACTACCAGATGGATTGGAAGAAGTTTCAAAAGGAAATTGAGATAAGTTTTGACGGAGACAGTTATCATTCTCTCGAGGAATTCATAAAATTAAATTTATGATGTTCTTGTCACCTGTGTCGTTGGGCTTCTGTATTTGTAATTTTGTAAAGTTTATATCTATTTTATTGACTTACGTTGTAAATTATGAACGGTTAAATAAACTTTATTATTATTATTATTACTATACCAAAAGATCCCGCAAAATCATCAGCAAAGCTGGTGCTTCATGGTGATCAAGCATGGAGCCGTAAAATAAAGTTGATAAATCGAATGTCTGTTTTTTCATTTAAAGTACAATAATTATTATTAATAGAGGTATTTATGCAAATTGATTACAGTCCTCATATTCGCAAAATCTAAAAGATAAAAATACTAAAATTACTCAAATTTACGGTACTGAAAGGAAAGCGAAATTACTTCTTAAATTTAATATGAGTTTAATAATATAATGCTCTTCTGGTGTATTGATTTTGCCATATTTTGAATTATTGTTAGCATTTGAGGTTACATGAGCTGCATTCTCCCATTATTGGATGCATTGCTGCTTGTGGTTGCAATGTTACTTGAATTTTGCACGTTCCGCACATTCTCATTGCGTTTATTTCCACTTTCGTTTTCGTTCAATAAATTGATAATATCATAATATGATTTTTATTATGCACCATAATTGATAGTGGTTCGATAATTAAAATAATGGGGTTAATTTTACTATTTTATGTTTCTTTTAATAATTTTTTAATTTTTTATAAGTACACAAAAGATTCAAAAAGTTCTTTTCCCACCGCTTGCTTTAAATTTACTCATTTTTGAAAAAATGTTTTAGGAGGCTTATAGAATTCTCACGCAATTGTTTTAGTGTCAATTAGTTTATTTATTATTGCCAGTCAACAGTCAGTTTAATTTACGTTTAAAAATTTGTTAAAAGTGCGTGTAATTTTATAATTCCGTAAGGTAAAATTATATAAAACCGTTTATTAAGTCAATTTAATTAAAGATGATTTCCTAATTATTTTATTTTTTCCTAATTATTGCACCATAAGTTGGTGGAAAATT
The DNA here is from genome assembly GCA_958510855.1 of Rhagonycha lutea. Lineage (NCBI taxonomy): Eukaryota > Metazoa > Arthropoda > Insecta > Coleoptera > Cantharidae > Rhagonycha > Rhagonycha lutea. The sequence goes on from OY294042.1 coordinate 19,734,503, forward strand.
TAATTTGCAATTAAAATTTTAATATTGGATAAAATCAAAAGTTTTAATTAAAACTTAAGTAAATTTAGAATTAGCGTACACAAAATTCATTACATTTTTAAATGTATTTCTAATTCAAGTCCAATACTACAAAAACAAGTATGAAAACTAATTTTTATTGAAAATTTTAATGCAATTTTTTTTATAAAATGGCTGCCATGTATAATTTTTAGAAATGGTTTTCAGTTTCCAATAGTTTATTTAACAATTACAAAAAGACCTGTCTGTACGTTTAATTTATTAAACGATTTTGAAAGTGCAAGCAATTCTTATTTTGTTAAGGTAAGATTATTTAAATGGGATTTTAATTAAATGTATTTAGGGGCCGATATCGAGGTCAACTTGTTTTCTGCAAAATTGGGTTTCTTTTACATATTGAGACATTCATTTAACATTTTTGGGCTTAACGTACTGCCCAAGTAGCACACAACGTCATATGGACGTCCGTTAAAGATTCATTTTAGGTACATACGTCCATGGACCAGAAATGGACGTACTTAAAACCTATTGTATTGGACGTTTGTAGGACGTCCAAAACAAACGTTAGATGTGTATCCATTTGAAGTACGTACCATACATGGACTACAAATGGACATACATAAAACTTACAGTTGCGGACGTTTTGGAACAGTACTTCAAATGGACTTTCACGGACGTTCAATGGACGTACGCACGTACGTTGATGGACAACATGTGGACGTCCATGGGACTACTTTGTGCTACTATAGGGTGAAATTTTATTTAAAATATTCAATAACTTTATTGACAATGTACGGTTTTTCCCTCAGACCTTAGTGGGTTTTAGTAAAACTTAGCTTTGTAATTTAAATGAATCGTTGTTTACCCATCACTTCAAATGACAAATAGAATTACCATGTAGCTACTGGTTCATGTATATGAACCTAGAATCTGCGCTGATGCTGCAGAGGATTTGGATCACGAAATGATTTGGTAATTCCTCCGATATGTTCCATTACTTCCTGTAAAGATGATGTCAAGTTATGATATAAAAGCAACTGTTAATTATAGTAATTGTTATTGACTTTTAATATTAATTCTATATTGTTATTGAATTGGCCAAGTTAATGGCATCCATTTACATGCGACCGTTAAAGCAATCAAATTTGTAATTGCGTTGCTTTTCACCAAATTTCCCAAATATATTATAGTCAATGGATAAATGCAGTCAGATTGCAGGTGATGGTTTGGTCATCGATCTATATTTTGATAGACGGTTTTGTCATTGCTATTGATTTCAATTGTAGGTGACTTGAACAAGATTGCTCAATGAATGTTTGCAATCGAATCGTTAGGTATTTACAAAGATTGTACAATTTGGAGACCAGTAGTCTGGCGTAAATCAAACATGGATAGACTACAGAGCGGGAAACCGCGGTTCTAATCCTGATTGCGCCGGATATGTGCTGTGATCTAAACAGTCCAAAATCGATCTGTGGACTATGGGGAAGGCAACAAGAAACCACCCCATTAACATTTCCCTAGTAAAGTCTTCTTGGCTTAGCCAGGAGGATCGCTAACATCCTAAATCGGATAGGCACATGAAGAAGAAGTACAATTTGGGTAGATTAATATTCAAAATCGAGAAACCAGCTTGGTAATCGGATACCCATATTTCAAACTATTACATCTTTTCTTCTGAAATCCTTCCAAATATAACATTAGTAATTTATTTCTGATTTTTTGCAGGTTAGTTACGTTAATAATTAAAAGAAAGAAGATCGCGATGAAATCCAAATTGCCGATTGCGATATGGAGACACAAGAAAAAAAGAATTGTTATCAATTTTCCAAGTAATTAAATCTTTTCACAGCCTTTACTACCTTACGTGAACAAAATTATTAAAAATGACATTTTAAATATCTTTATTTTAAGGGTATCGCTACAATTTGAAGTCGATTAGATTATTTCACAAGTAATTACCCAATGATTAGTAACTTAGGCTCTATATTACTCGTAGTTATTATTGTAATGAAATTTAGTATATGAGTAGGTGCCAATCATTGGGGAGTGGCAACTATAAGTTTTCTTAGTTGTCCCTAGGTGATTGCTTTAAAGATTACAGTAGATTTTCATTATATTTTGTTACAGGAAGTGAAGGTGAGAATGAAGGATTAGATTTATCATCAAATCTCTACACAAAATCTAGCAGACCCTGTCTGAGCATGTTTATGCCCAGCATAGCTGAGGAAGGTATGATATTATTTTAGTATTATTGCAGGTATGTTCCAAAAAGCCGAGCCAACACGCTCAGGTAAAGTTCATACTTTAGTTCCGCACGAGGCTGGTTGGAAAAAACCTCATTAGGCTAGTAAGAATTCGTTCTTTCGCGTGCTTTAGGACACAAGTCGAATTGGTTGTCTAGACTTTCTAATCAGGCTTTAATTAATTGTTCTAAAAGAAAATTAAACTATTTATTTTCCTTTCGTTCAATTAAAATGAATTGCACCAAAAGGTGGTACATCTCCATCTGACACAAAATTCAACTTTTGTATGCGCATCGACAAATTGTTAGTTGTCAAAAATGAGTAGCCATACGCGAGACGGTCATTGCGTCGTTGGATGCAAATGTTGGGTACAGGGTTCAAACCTGGGGAGAGTCAAACTTGCTTATGACCAAGTCTCCATGCTTCGGAGGGCACGTTAAGCCAGCGGTCCCCTTAAGTTGACGAATTGCCACCGTTAACAAACAATGGGTACATCTGAAGGTTAGCTTAGCAAGCTGCTACTGGATGTAAAACTACTATAGTCCAAAAATCGATATGCGGACTACTCACCAACCCGTCTGGCCAGCGTGGTAAGTTATGGCCAAAACCTCCATTACTGGAGAAGCCTATGGTCCAGGAGTGGACTAGGGTAGGCTGAAGAAGAAGACGCGATTCAGGAGACCTGGATATAGGCTAACTGAATTTAGATTCAGTTTACAGTAGAATTTCGGTTTACGTTCAGCTGACTCTGAATTGGCTCAGTCTGGTCTGATGTAATTATATAATATGCCAAGTAGAAATTTAATTGAACAAAAATTAGTAGTATCAACTACTTCAGGTGGGAATCATGTTGTACGTATAATTCTGGAGCTTGGTGCTAAAAGGGCCAATTTTTAGCACCAAGTTCCAGAATTGCTTTTCAACCTATATGAGAAAATTATACAACACAGCATGCCTTGAATTTTCCAGATGCCTTTACCTTTTTTTTGCGTGTCAAATGCTTCTAGTTGCAACAAAAAATCGGGACAGAAAAAAAATTGGCAGATATACCTACCCTCCAATTGGAGATATTAGATAATGAAGATAGAGATCAACTACAGTTGATCACTTATAACTCCCTTAATTTTACTTTAAGTGTAAATTATGGTTATACAATCAGGGTAGCCTTTATGAAACCATCCATAAGTGTTTCAGTAGCATCTTGTACATTAAAAACTTAAATGGATAACCTAATCAATATTTTCAATATTGCTTTGAAAATAAAATAATTGTTTTCTTTAAATATTATAAATGAGACTGCTGATATCAATAGAAACAGAAATCGTTTGTTTAAAAAATCTTTAGGTCCCAGAATTAAAATTGAAATAATAATTTCCATTTGAATTTCTTTCAGGCGCTTCCAATTAATTAAAACAAAAAAGTTGAGGTAATTTATTTTTCCTTTCCCTACATTAAAATGAATATAAAAATTCGTACTACCCCATTATATAAAAACCATACACATAAACATGTTTTGTAACACTGGTGAATACCCACATAAACACAATGACTGACGCACGTTAAATATTCATCCCTTACACTGTTAGACATAGTTCTATCATAATTTTCTTTTATTTTAATCAAATATGAAAAAAAGCAAACAATTTTATAATTTTGTTGTAATATGATGAATATCGAAATTCATGCATTTCTTGCCTTGAAATAAAAGTATCGTTTCTAATACATGTAAATTGCAATTTATAAGCAAAATGAGGAAACGACACCTAAAACGAAACTTATCAAAAAATACACTCGTTCCCCCCAATTTCAAAAAGTAATGATCTTGTTATTTTTATCGTTTCTAAAATGCATTCATTGCAGTCAGCCTTGATAATATTACAAACATTTTGAATCTTATAAATATTAAAAAGTTTTGAGTTAAATCTTTTAAGCCGTTGTGTCTTGAGGAGACTGCATATTCTCAATTCACTTTAATTTGTATTATCGGCGGAGGAACTTGGAAGTACAGTTTTTGCTTTGTAAATAGCGGCCTCGAATTGACTATGATATCAAAATTGACTATGACTCTCCAAATCTAATTTATTATGTAATTTTTGTGAACTAATAGATACCTTTAATTGTATAAAAGATATATTTATGCAAAATAGTGAACTTTAGCAAAAAAATTGTAATTTTAAGTATCATACAAAAGTCGCAAACAAAATTTTCCCCCAGTTGATAGTATTAATGAGTGAATTTGGCACGTGTGCCAATGGTGATACTTATGGTACTTATACTGGTATGCAGTATATGCACTGAAACGTTGTTTTATATGAATTATTGTATTAACTTATTTGCTTCACTATTCCCAAAAGTTTTTTACCAAAAGAGTCAATTGTATGCATGCGATCCTGATGAAACTTTTGACCATTATCCTTAATTGGGTTGTGGAAAAATTCTGAACAATTTTTTATTCTAATTGGATAGGTAGAAACTCTTTTATGGATTTGGTTTGTAGAATTTAACTAAAACTCGTTGTACGTGGTTCGTGATTCTGGTAACACAAAGGGTTAATAAATTAATGAGAGTTTGATGTTATAAACTAATTTATTTAGATTATATATGAGAAATTAGTTCAAATCATTTTTATATATTATAGACTTATTATTAAATAATAAAATATTTGATTGACTATGTTTTTATAGATTCAGAAACCTTGTCAACACCGGAACTTCATGCAAAACGACATCAGGGTAAGGAATATTTTTAATTTTTACATCTAAACAATTTTTGTCATTTTAATTATTAGAACAAAAAGTATTTAATATTTAATATTTTTATGTATTGGAGCTAGGTTTTCCTTTTTTGGAGGAACACAATCCAGGTTTTTCCTAACTCACGGTTATTGGATTTTATCTAGTTACCGGTCAAATGACAATACAGTGTATATCTGTTTCCATGTTATCCAATTATTATTTGTACTTTTCCAATGATGATTTCAAAACTCAATCGAAAGCTTAAAATAAACTACTATTAATAATAATATATCCTTAATTCGTAATTTATTAAAAATAAAACATATTTAATTTTACGAATTAATAATAAATCAATTTTAATATTTATATTTTCAGACCATTTCAAAAGTTCGTCATCTACCACATGTGTCTTTAAATCTCATATTGCAGTCCCACAGAAGCCAAAAGTTACTCAATCAGATATGACCTGTAAGCATATTTCTACTTAATTCCACCATATCAAACAAACCTTGAAAATTGAATCTTTGTAAACTTGTTCTTCTTGGCCATGATGTTTTGTCAATTAATCATGCATATACCATATCATAGAACCATAACATAAATCCACAGCATTTTTGCTCTGTGACTCAACCAGAAATCACATAAAACCACTGCTATGGTTGCTTGTAAGGTTGCTAAGTTTAAAAGTTCCTTAAATTTGGGGTTACCGCTATAAATATACGTAATATTGTAATTAACTGTTTATTTATTTTATTTTAACTATACAGTGTGTTCACGGAAAATGGTAACAGTGAATAATTTTTATATACTACTAGATACAAAAAAAAGTTTAAATAGTTTTTTATTCAACTGGAAAATTACTATCGGAAACTGCTGATGTATATTTTTTTATACTTCAACTTCAACCGGAAGTGAACATAAAATTTTTTTTCAAATGGCAACATGTATTTTTTTTTTTAATTTTCGCAATCTGCAGGTTTTCCTCTATAAATATATATAAAATTTTCATAAGGTTACATCAGAAAATATTCGAGAAAATTCAAGATTTAAACAGACAATAATAATTTATTAATTATTTACACACAGGTATGTACTAGAGTGCTATGAACTTTTTTGGTAACTTTTTTCTATTGGGTCATTTAAAAACAGTTGTTTACGCAAATCCGCCATTAAATTTAAAAGATTTCAAAAACAAAAAATTAATTTAGCATGCGATCAAATATCAGTAAATCAACAAAAAAAAGCATCTAATGATGAACTTCTGCATATATTAGAATCATGTCTTGAACAAAACGGTGGCAATTTTGAAAAATTTACAGTTGTGTTTTCTGTAACGTGATTTTTTGTTTTTCATAGCACTCTAATACATACGTTTATGTGTAGAATAATTAATAAATTATTATTGTTTGATTAAATCTTGTATTTTCTCGAATATTTTCTTATGTAACCTTATGAAAATTTTATATATATTTATAGAGGAAAACCTGCAGATTGCGAAAATTAAAAAAAAAGGCATGTTGCCATTTGAAAAAAAAATTTTATGTTCACTTCCGGTTGAATTTGAAGTATCAAAAAATATACCTCAGGAGTTTCCGATAGTAAATTTCCAGTTGAATAAAAAACTATTTAAACTTTTTCTTGTATCTAGTACTCTAGTAGCATATAAAAATTATTCACTGTTACCATTTTCCGTGAACACACTGTATTATTTTTTTTAAATCTTCTTAAAAATATAAGATATTTTTCAAAATAGTAATAGTTGAATTTTTATTGTTCTAGGTAACTCAACAGCAACTCAAGGTAAAATGTCGTCTAGCACTGGTGCAATAAAAAAACAGTTTAAGCCTCCTGCAGTAAGAAATTCTACATGTAAGTTAAAATTTTAAACATGTAATAATTATAATAAAATTTATGTTATTAAAATTAAATAATTTGGAATAATTCCGTCGGATAATTTTTATATTATGATAACTTTCAGATATATACCAATCTCCGATTAAGAAGAAACCGACTGGTAATTCCCCGGCATTTAAAAAACCTCGTAAGTTGATCACCAATTTTAAAATAAAACTACAGAACGTGGCTTTACACAATGAAATACATGAATAAAATACACAGTATACGTCATATTATTTTTATTTAATATTTAATACTCTACTGCAGCGATCGGCAACCTTTTAGGTATTGCGGACCACTAAATTCACAATTTAAATTTCCCGGACCACTAAATTTTTAATTGTTCACTTTGATCGCCAAATTTTTTTGAATGACCCTTTTTTTAGCCCTATTTCATAATTAAACCATTATTTCTCTGCATGTCAGCTTTATTTTCAGACCACTAAAATTACGCTACGGACCACCGGTTGCCGACCGCTGTCTACTGTATTTCTAAAAAAATAAATTAGTTTTACGTGTCTCTACACAATCAAATAAATATTTTACATAATATTACATTACATTGGTGTTAAATTAAAATTTACTGCTAAACCCATTATAACTTTTGTTTATTGGCAGTTTTCTCAATTTTGGCATAGTTATAGATAAATTGTGATATAAGATATTTTAAAAATATGTCTGTGAATTTTCAATGAGTGAGTGATATAGTACAGTGATTCTCAACTTGGGGGTCGCGGATCTATTTTAGGGGGTCGCAGTAAATTTAGCGATTTCTTTCTAAAATTAGTTTTGAATTTGAATTGGAAAGTAGTAACCTGAATTTCCACGACCTATTTATGCGAGGCAGGATTTTCAACTTTATGCATAACTAAAAACAAGGCAAGAAATCGACTTGAAGTGGAACCTGTACTTAGGATTTCCTTTGCTCAAACAATTGAATATAGGATTGATAAACCAGGCCCGTGCCAGGGGGTGGCAAGGTCGGGCAACGCCCGATCTTTTAAAATAAAAATATGTCAATTGGTTAGTTTCTAATTCGTGATAATAAATTAATTGATATAATATTTTAATAATTTACAGAAAATTTGCCCATTCCACATTGGTCCTTTTGTCCGAAAACGTTTAATAATAGATTGAACAGAAAGTTGCAACTTTATTAAATACTTAATTTTGATATATAGGTAGCTACATTTTAGTTTTTTAATTATTCCTATTGAAAATTGTTATTTTTAATTTTTTAAGAATTCTTTTAATTTTTTAATGTTCCACATTCGCATAAAACTATCTTTATGTATCTGCCAAACTGGTCAATTTTCTAACTTTTCTTAAACCGCGTTGACCAAGAAATTTCAAAAATTTTCGCCTGCGGCGCTTGAAAAAGATCCCCCCACGCACCCATGGTGCTAAGATTTGCTTATCCATGCAAACCGTTTGCCCTACCTCCATTTTCGGTCTGGCTACGGGCCTGTGATAAACTCATATCAAAACATCAAGGAAGTCATTAATAAGTAAAAAAAAAGTATAAGTTGAGTATTTGTATTTTTTTTAGATGTTTATCTATTTTTTAATATAAATTTTAAAGTAATTTATGACTATTTTTGATTACTGACATTGTTAGGGTCGCGGAAAATAAGGAAGACAATTTGGAGGTCGTGTCGTAAAAAGGTTGAGAACCGCTGATATTGTATTTACGATGCTAAAATATACTGAAGCAAGTATTGCAGTAATGTAATTACTACATTATATATTATGATATATTATTGTAAAACTAAAGAAATTTAATATATAATTTTTATTATATCTTACAGACGTAATTTTAGTTCCGCCGAAGAAAAAACCTGGGGAAGACGGTAATACACCGGTATTTAAGCGACCTTGTAAGTTAGTTATCAATATTGAATAATTATTAAGATTTTTAAGAAAGTGGAACAATTATTATTGTATTTAGTATACTACTTCAATATTAACTATATCTACTATATAGATAATATTATATCTATCATACATAATAATACTTATTATACTATGTAATATTAATACTATATTTACTATTATATAATATTATAATAATAATAATAATATATAATATAATATATTAATATAGGACATAACATATTATTATAGTAAATATTATATCGCATTATATTTAGTATTTCTCCATACTGTATAATGTACACGTAATATTATTATGTATGGTAGGTGTGGTATAAAAATATAATATTTTATATTAGTATTATATACTTTTTAATATATTATAATATATTACAACATAAATATAACGTATTTTAATATACATTATACGACATACTCTATATGTATAATAAATTCTTGTATATTTAGTTCACTGAACATGTAAATATTTAAGTGTAGTTTAGTAGACATATTTTGATGTGTTAATAATCCAGTTTGGGTATCTTTATTTTTGCTCATAATATAAATTCCAAAGAAGAAATTTTAAAGTATACACAAGATTAAATAATGAAAAATTTACAAAATTTACATATATATTTAGTAAACATATAAAACTGATAGCAATTATTATAAAAGCCAGATTTAAAGATTACCCAACAATTTGAGTACTTAAAAATTTAATTATTATAAACTAAAATATATTAATCATCATGTAAATTTCAAAGACTTAAAATCAACTTCATCGCTTTCGGCCAATAAAATCATTAATAAGAAGACTGGCCTGCAAAGATCAAAGTCACTATTAGGCCAAAATGCTCCTGGTGAGTAGATAAAAATAACGATCAACATTTTTTTATTTTTGTTAATTTTTAGGTGCAATTAAAAAAAAAGCTGATCCTGTAGCACAAATTGATAGTCAACCAATTCGTGGTGAGATAATATAATTATTGAAATCAATTTGTAGAATTGTATGATTATTATTTATAATTACAGATATACAACAGTATTTTGAAGAATTGGAAAATGAAGAAGGTAAGGTTTACTTATATATTTATTTCTCATTTTTCACAGTTTGTTTTATTATTTATGAATTAAGAAAATAGACGTTTTGACTGCGCAGCAGCACTACCAACTGCAACTATATCGGATATTCTGCCAAGTAACATATAATATCATAAAATTAAATTTTAGCCAATAATTATGAGTTTTATTACAGTTTCAACTCTAGAATACAATCATAACCAATTTGAATATGATAGTGGTAAGATAAATTTATATATTTATTTCTCATTTTTATCATACGCTATTTTAATATATGAATTAAGAAGATAGAAGTTCTAAAGGCGCAGTTTCACTACTGGAAAACGAAACTATTCCGGATTGTACTGGTAAGTATAACTATTCCCAATTACACTTTTGGCCCAATTATAAGTTTCATTTACAATTTCAATTGTAGAATATGATCTTGACGAATGGGACGAAGATGATGAAGGTAAGATAAATTTTTTTATTTATTTTTCACTATTATCATACTCTGTTTTATTATATGAATTCAGAAAATGAAAGTCCTGACCATACTGTCCCACATGCAAGCGACATTCGGGATTCTGGTGAATATAACTTTTTGAAATCAAATTTTGGTAAAAAATTATTTGTTTAATTTACCATTTCAATTTATTGTAGAATACGATGAAGATGAATGGGAAAAAGATGAAGAAGGTAAGAAACATCTGTATATTAATTTTTCATTGTTATCACATTCAATTTTATTATATTAATTAAGAAGATAGAAGATTTGACTACGCATCCTCACTACCGGTTCAGAATTTTCCTGGTAAGATATAACCTTTTGAAATTAACTTTTGATTTTTATTTAGTTTCAGTTATAGATTTCCATAAGGAATTTGAAAAGGTTGAAGAAGGTAAATTTGTATATTGATTTTTAAATTTGATCACACTCTAATTTATTATATGAATTAAGGAAATGGAAGTTCTGAAGGCGCAGTTGCACTACTGGAAAGGGAAACCATTTTAGAGATGCATGGTAAGATAAAACTTTCTGAAATTAAGTTTTCATAATAATATTATGAGTGCATTTATAGTTACAGCTGTGAAAAGCTACCATAAAGAATTGGAAGATGAAGAAAGTAAGATACAATTTTATATATTTTTTTCATTGTTTAACACACCGTTTTTTTTTAATATGAATTAAGAAAAAAGAAGTTCTACCAGCCCATATGCATCACTGAATATTGACACTATTCCGAAATTTTCTTGTAAGACAAAATATCTTTAAATTTAATTTTCGTCCAAATTTATGTGATATATTTATAGCTTCAGTTGACTTGGAAGATGAAGAAGAATGGGAAGATGAAGGTATGATAAATTTGTATACTATTCGTTTTATTTTATCATACGCATTAAGCCAATAGAAGTTTTGACACCGCAGTCCCATTGTCAAAACATAACTATATCTTTGTTCGTGGACACGATCCCGATTACGTTCTATTCTACTGCGCGTGCTGATTTATAATAAAATTGTTATTAAAGCTCAAATTAGATGATAAAAATTATAAATAGAACGTAATCGGGATTGTGTCCACGAACGAAGTTATTATATTATCTAGTAGAACCTTGATTATCCGGATTGTACCGAACAAATCATTTTAACATAGAAAAATACCGAAATAGTATGTTACTGGCGGAGGGGAGGAAGTGAAGTTTGGATAATTGATATTTTACTGTAATTCGAAAATATACAATATTACAATCAATTTTACTTGTTCTAGAATCAGCAGAGCTATATGGTCAATTACAAGCAAATATGAGAGAATATTTCTTTATAATTAACAAGTTGCACGATGCTTATATCAAAGATATTGAGTCAAAACCATGGCCTCTTAATACACTATCACCACGACCAAACAAAAAGTTACTTGTACTGGACTTAGATCACACTTTGTGTGATACAGGAGATGGTCCGTTTAATAATCAAACGAATATAGCTAGACCATTTCTACTCCAGTTTTTGAGAATTTTGTACACCAACTACGATATTGGCATTTGGTCGGCAACCAACAAGCAGGCGATACAAAAAAAACTGAACAACTTAAAATTATATAACAATCCGAATTTTGAAATACTATTCACTTTGGACTACGACCATATGATAACCGTAGCTATTCCTAGCGAAGGTTTAAGAAGGGTATGGGTTATTTAATCTATATTTCTCTATTTAACCTTAAAATTTTAGATTAAACCTCTGAGCTTAATTTGGAACAGGATTAAACAATATAACAAAATGAACACCATCATAGTAGATGATTTACTGAGCAATTTTTACTTAAATCCTTCAAATGGACTGCTGATTAGACCATACTACATGGAAGATTTCAAGACTGACATGGAACTGCAGAAGGTTGCAATATATCTAACTGGGATAGCTAAATATTGCAAAAATTTTTCTTCTTTAAATCATAAATATTATGCAAACTATCGCAAACACTAAATTTTATTATTTAATGATCCTTTTTCTTATTCAATTTTGTTTGATTATTTTTGTCTTTAAATTAATAATATCAAAGTTATGCAATAGTTTTATGGATTTGTAACCATAAAATTACTTTAATTAACTATAAGGATGTAATTTCTATATTAGATTCTTTTATATGACGAAATAAATGTTTTTCAAAAATTTTTAATATTATTGAAATAAGGTACCTAATATATTGTGTTATATTTTTTTAAGTTACTAAAATGTAACTTTCGTTATTTATTATCAAGTTAAGGAAAATAAATTCTATGAATATAATACCATGACAAAATTTTGTTTCGCTCTTATTTGAGCTTGTCAAATGGAAATATGAATTATCAACTCGCATTGTGATTGGAGGGTTAATATAATCTGGTGTCATGCTTATAATTTTCGATCAGAGTAGGTGTACATATTTATTTGTCAATTCGACAAAATAAATCTAAATTTTCAAAAATCTGGAACAACATATAAAATTTTGTATGGTTCTTTGTGGTTCATTGGTGGATATTAAATGCCATCAGACTTCAACTAGGGATTTTCTTTCAATTGTAAGTTTTTAATTTGTTTTTTAGTAGTTTTCAATAATTATTTTTCATTCTAACTAATTATTTTTAATTGCAGAATTTTTAATTATTAAATAAAGATATTCATGTCTGAGATATTATTGCCATTTGACAAGCTCAATAAGAGCGAAACAAAATTTTGTCAATTTATATTTTCCTTCATTTAGGTATAGATTTTATTTTCCTTGATAATAAATAACAAAAGTTCCATTTTAGTAACTTAAAAAAATATTTATAATACAAGTTAATAATCCAAAATATATTTATATATTGTGTTATTTATAAAAAAATATTATTGCCACATCCAGTTAAATAAACTCAGGGTGTAACCTCGTTTTTCTGCTCGTTTACAAATCGAGAGAAATTTCATTATTTTAGGATTATTTTGCTAGCCCTGTCGCCAGAAAATTAATTTCATGTCATATTGACATCGAATCTTTGAAAGGTAAACAAAGGTTTGATATCTTTGTTAATTTTGTTTATTCGCTTCTTGAGTGCGGAAATTATTTTGTTGTAATTTTATGTGGTGTTTATTGAAAACCACTTAAATTTATATTTTTATCTCTGGGAAAATTCAATAGATATTATAAATCATAATATAATATGTAAATTTTTAATTTTCGAAAAAATTTGAAAATAATTGCAATTTTATCAATTGTAAAATCAAGTCATGATTATTTAATGCCGATTTCATAAAGATTGTCTTAGTGGTTGATTGGCTGAAGTAAGTAACAGTAACATTCGACTTTGCGCTACTTCATTTGTTTTGGAAGCGGATGGATGCTTAGTATGTTATTCGCAAAAAATTGACTGCGGTTTTATTCACACGCCCAAAAATTCAACATTTCATGTACCTACTATTGATTTACGAAATTAGGGTAGCTAAGCAATAAGCATCAATTTTTGCAGTTGTATTATTTCAAAAAGTAAAGTTTGAGGTTATGTATGTACGAAGAAAACGCCCCCCTCCCCGGAGGAGTCAGTCTGCTATATAGCTAGATTCCGAGATACGTCTTATAAAATTTGGCCCAGGTTTGTCTAAACCCAGTCATTTTTTTGACTGATGAAAAGAAAAAATTATGTCATTTCTTGTTAATTCGTTGAATGCCCACCCACTGTTAAAGACAAACGCAAGCAAATGAGAATATTTTGTGAGCAGCTATAATAAATAAAATAAGCAATTTTATAAACTTTTTTTTTTATTTATAAGATTAAACTACAAAAACTTCAATATTTCAAAACTACAGAAGTAACTAATGGTTAACATTTTACATTAAGATTAAACTACAAGATATTCAATATTTTAAAAACTACAGAAGTAACTGATGGTTAGCATTTTAGCTTCAGTTAAACCTGTATAGTAGCTAAAACATTTAACTAAATTATGATAAGTAACTAAGTTTAGTTGTTTTAGCAACATACACGTGTAACTATAACTTTAAGAAATACATACAAAAAAGAGTACACAATTTTTTACCAAAGTTCACTTGTAATATCGCGATATTGTGGCGGTGAGTTGTAATTCTTGTAGTTAGAGTGCTTGACTACTGTAAAATCATAACAATTTTTTGCCAACTCGATCAAGTAAACTGCAACATGATGCAAATCAATGTCCACACCATGCATGAATTGTAGGTAAGGCTTAATTAGTAATCCATTTTTAAGGTTAAAATTAAAATTTCTGAGAGCGTCATCGACAATAATGGTGTTGGTCTTATTATACTTGGGGTACTTCTCCCAAATTACGCTTAGAGGTTTTGACTAAAAATATTGAAATTAAAAAAAAAAAAAGTTTTATTAAAATAATTTCTTACCGAGCAACAAGTGCACAAGCAGTTCTTGCTAATGGGTACCATATTTGATCTATCGAGCACGAAATTAATTTTAAAATCTTCGTTGTTTAGAAGGCCAAGGGCGTCCAGTTTCAGTTTTATTACGTCTATGCTTGTAGCCGACCATAATGCAATGTCGTAATATTCATGAACAGCTTTCAGAAAATCGTGTAAATATGGCCTTGGAATATCGTGGTTCATTAAATCTTCAGGACTCATTAGAGCCACATGAAAAGAACCAAAGTCACATAATGTCCTATCCAAATCTAACACTAAAAGCTTGCCTTTTTGGCAATTTTCAAAATCCTTATAGCGAATTAAACTTAAAGGTTCAATTTCTTCCTGCTCGCCATTTTGTTGCATTTTGCTGACAAAACTACAAAAGTTGTTCCCACTTGTCCAAAATTCTTGATCCTACAAATTAAAATAAAAATGAGCAAAATATAATAAAGATACTAAAAGCTTACGTTATTGCTGATCAAAATTTATTTGATTTCAATAAAACAAACGCCACAGCCGTTGGAGATCACTAACCAAAATCAAACTGGTCCACCTGTGACATAAACGTTATCGTCAATGCTACCACCCCAAGGGTTGTTGTTTTTTCTAGTCAGTTTGGATACTTCAAAAATCCCATTATTTTAAAAAAAGTATCGAATAGAAATTTATCACAAAATTATAAGAAATCCGTTAGAATATTGGATATTTGTATGAAAGGTGCAAAATCCAGAAAGTTATCCGATGGATGAGAACGAGAAAATCCAGTCTTCATTATATTTTAAATAAATAAACATTTTAAAATTAGTAAAATATTTATGTTTGTAATGTTGGTAGACCGCAATCACAATCGGTATATCTGGCATCACTAGTACCGATCCATGCAGGCACCCTTAAACCAATCAGATTATATTCGGCGCGAATTTTAAAATTTGTCTCAAAACGTTAATTTTTAAAATAATATACAATAGATTTTAGAAACTCCTTTTATTCAAATCGATTTACATTCAAATGTATAAAAATATAATAATTGTACATTTATTTAGATTAAATAACATTATAAACTTCAAAAAAGTAACCGGTAACACAAATTTAAAACTAGAATGTAGGACACTAAGTACTTACGTACAACAACAAGAAGTAAATATCTTTAATTGCCTAGCTATCAGTCAATATCAAATATTTTTCACATTTACTTATTGAGCTTTTTGTTTTTTCTGTTGCCTTCACAGGTTATTGCAACTGGTTGATAATTTTCATAATCGGAATGATTGACCGTTGTAAAATTCTTGCAATTCTTTGCCAAATTGACTAGATAAACGCCAATATGAACTAAATCGTTGTCTAGATTATACATATATTGTTCATAGCGATTGATAAGCAACCCATTTTTAGGGTTAAAATAAAAATTAAGAAGATAGTCGTCAACAATAATGGTATTTGTTTCGTTGTACTTGGGGTACTTCTTCCAAATAATACTTAGAGCTTTTGCCTAAAAATATTAAAATTATAAAAAATTAATGTCAATAAAAACTTTTCTTACCGAGCAATAAGTATCCGAGCAATCTGATAGTGTAGGCACCATGTTGGTTTTATCAAGCACGAAATTAATTCTGATATTTTCATTCTGAAGAATATCAAGGCAGTCCATTTTTTCCACTATTACATGTAAAGATGTGGCCGACCATACTGCTAAATCATAGTATTCTTGAACAGTTGTCAAAAAATGGTGTAAATATGGCCTTGGTATAGTAGGATTTCGACTGGTATGTTCGTTGTAACCAAAATCACATAATGTTCTATCCAAATCTAGAACCAAAAGCCTGCCTTTTTGGCAATTTTTGAAATGCTTGTAGTGAATCAATTGTAGGGATGCAAAAGGTTTAACTTTTTTCTTGTCATCATTGGTTTGCATATTACTCGCTTGGCTCACAACGAGTGCAGAATTTTTCCAGGTTCTACAAAATCCGTAATCCTATAAATTAAAATAAAAATAAGCAAAATATTTTCAATCGTAAGAGGTACACAATAACTAACCTTTTTATTCATTAAAATCGATTTAACTTGAAAGACGGTTATTTCGGTTGTTTTAGGAAACTACAAAAACTTGTTACCACCCATAAAAGCTGAGAATGGGGGTTGCTGTTTTGATCTGCGCATAATTGAGATTTATAAGTCAGTTTGAATACTTAAAATGTTTAATACCACTGCTAATCTATTGTTTATTATTTTAAAAAATTATCACGTCTGCATTTTATGGCAGCTGCTAAAGTAGCGCAAATATTTAGAAAATAGATAAAAATTATCTGAAAAATTTTTGGTAACTTTTAAAATAAATTGATTTCCGGGTATTTTTAAAATAATTTCTATTATAATTCATTAATTAATAAACTCACCGGTGGGTAATTGTTTTTATCAAAATAAAATTTACTTTTATTTTAATTTAAATTTTGATATTACGATAACCAAGCACAGGATTTTAAAATAATTTCTATTGAAATTGTAGTAGTTCAGGCTGTAGATTAAAAATATAAACATAAAATTTTGAGAATCATTCCAATATTTGGGCGAAAAAAAGCCGGAAACCGTAAAAATAATTGGATCGCAAAAAGAAATGTGTTTAAAATGTTTTTTTGCTTTTCAATCTGGTGCGCAAGAAAGTTAGAAGCGACCACAATAACCCACTTTTTATAACGCCTTTTTGAGAAAGAAATCGGTGACGTCACTGATGACGTTTGGACTCGACCGCAATGGCCCCGGCTTTAAGTGAAATGACTGAGATCGCCCATGGTCGATCGTGGTCGTTGTGGGCTTTAGGTTATTAGGTATTCGAGCCTAAATTTGAACTAATTTATGAAATTATGTACACCAGTTACGGATCGTAATTCTTTATTAGAAAATGAATAATAATAAATATATTTTAATTATTATATCAGCACTACAGGCAGGCCGTCGCTAGGGGTACTTCCGCCCGTGTGCAAGTTTAATTTGGCCGCCCTTGTAGCCGATTTTTTTCAGTTTTTTAATACAATTTCTTAAATTTCTATTACTTATTTCCTGCCGTAAAGTAAATGACCTTTTCTAAACCCCATTTTTGGGATTTTGGCCGCCTCTAATTTTGGCCGCCCGTGTGTTTGGCACACTGTGAACAATAGGGCGCGGCGCCCCTGACTACAGGCCTAGAAGGCCCATGGCTTAGTGGCTATACAAGCGAACATCTTCCCACTCTCAATCAGATATCTCTAATCTGTCCCAGAAACTTTACATGTTGTATGACGCAGCCGCATTCACTGTAATGACGTTGATACAACAGATCCTGTACAGATAACACCAACGGTGTTTGGATGTCCACTGGAAGGCCGAGCTAAGAAATTCTGTACGGTCCGCAATTTGAACTCAGAATTTCCGCTCCGTAACTCAACCACCGGTCACATCACTCCACCACTGGTGTTATATATTATAATAATATTATAATAATTAAAATTGAATAAAATGTTACCGAAATTTCATATGCTGCATGCATTATTCAAAAGCTGCAGAGAAAAACAATTTTTACTTAAAAGTTACACAATTTGTGTATTATTTCAGTAAATTTTAGGTTTGAAATTCTGCGAAGTCCGCGATTTGAACCCAGAATTTCCCAGAATTATTCAAAATTGAATAAAGTTTGTATATATTTCGCTTTTGCTAAATAACAGACCAAATTAATTGATAATTGCTGAAATTGGATTTATATGAGCAAGTAAATCATAATAATAATTCGCATAACAAGATATGTCATAAATCATAAACTTCGTATATATGTCTATGAAATGCTATACTATGCAATATGCTGTGATATACATTATAATGTATGTATTGTCGTGTAATTTTTGGAATCAGGAAGTGGTTTGTTTGACTTTTTGTTAAATAATTTGAAATTTGAATTCGCGGTTTTTAAAGGTCGCTGCGGAGCGCAGGTTTCGGAGCGTAAGAAGATAGGAAGAAGACTTGCGTACGCCATCCAAGTCGTGGACGGTTGATTTTTGATTTATGATAGAAAGTGTAAAATTTGGAGTGAATTTTGAAGGACGAAATAAATTATTATATTGAAAAGTGGTGCGTTTTATTTTAGAGACCATCAGTTGGAAAAAAAGAAGTTTTCATTTGATAGTTTTAGAACAAAACTAAAATTGTAAAAATTTGTTGAATATTGGAAGGTCACGCGTCAGGTGTGCGAGAGATAACCGATTTGAGCTAGCGGGTACGAAGGTGATTTCTCCGCCCGATTGAAAATTTTATAAAGAGAATTAGAAAATTCCATAATTAAATATTTGAGAGTGAAAAATTACACTTCAGTATGTACCTTATATTATATATTTTTCTAACGTTTGCAAATATAAAGTACAAGATTATAAATAAAACAATGTTCTATGAGTTAATTTGTTGGCCACTTGGATACAATATATGAATACCATATCAAATTATTATACAATAAACTATTATAGTTAATAAATATATTAGATTAATATACCGGGTGACCGGCCGCCGATGTGAACATAGGATATTAACATAGGAAATTAATTTTTCTTTAATTCCTGCTTCCCATCATAACGGATAAGAATGAAAAAGATATCAATTGAAAGAGTTTTATTTTCCGCGTCTAAAGACACCCAACACTTGATGTTTTGTTCTTTAATAATGTTAAAAATGGAGTATTAAAATAAGCGATTTTCTAAAAAATCAGACCTGCTTTGGATGGTTGAACTGTCAAAACTTACGTTTAAAATTAGTTTTCAAACAAAAACAATTGCAATGCATTAAACAAGGCATCTAATATCTATTTAAAAGTGCTATTTTGTCATTTTATTTTGAGTTTTTAATAATGATCAAAGAACAAACCATCAAGTTATTGGGTGTCTTTAGACGTGGAAAATAAACCTCTTTAAATTGATACTCTTTTCATTCTAATCCGCTATAATGGGAAGCGGGAATTTAAAAAATATATATTTCCTATGTTATTTTCCTATGTTCACATCGGCGGCCGGTCACCCGGTATAGTATAATATATTAAGACTAGCCGTCTAGCGTAAATCAAACACGGATAGACTACAGAGCGGGAAACCGCGGTTCTAATCCTGATTGCGTCGGATATGTGCTGTGATCTAGAAAGTCCAAAATCGAACTGTGGACTACACTCGCCAACCCGGTTGGCCACCGTTGCGAGTTATGGCTAAATCGTGATCGTGATAATATATTATGTATATTATATTACAATCTATGCATAGCCTCTATTGAATGTAGTAGGAAAAATATATATAAAATATTTGAATACCATAGTATAATATCATAATAATATGTACAATATTATATTGCATATTTGGATTATATTAAATATAATATACATATTGCTTTTTATGGTGAGATTATGCAAGACATTTAATATAAGCTAATTTAAGTTATAAAAGTTAAACATACGTAAACTAATGTAACCGGTTATGCAAACATTTAATTTATTTTAAAAGTGTCAAAAATTTTATCTTTTTTATTTAAATGTGTCAAATTTAAATTTTTAGATTTTAAAATTACTAAAATGCGCTTTCGTGAGCATTTTACACAAATATCTATTATTTTTTATAGATCTATGATTCTTCAACACCCTTTCTCCTATTTTTAATATCTATGGTGCATATTATCATTAATATCAACGTCGCTCCTCGTTCGCATTATTCAGGTTGGAAAATAAATTATCGATACTATTGTTTTTTACGATAAAGCGGTCCAGAAACAGTTTTTTATAGCTTGGAAGAGAATTATGCTGAATTTGAGTCGACACAGTACGACAACATTCATTGCTTTTACAAAATCATCCAACTTCGATCAATATTGATCGACTCGATCACTTGCCATGCCACACTTTTCCAAATGAAAATCTAATTGTTTGTTAATACTAATTAACTCAATAAATAAGTTTTTTTTAATTATCAATTCTTTATTTGCGTTTATAATCTAAATACAAAATTATTAAGTGAATAAATTACCCCCGACCTGGAGATAATTTATGGTGGACGACCTTCTGCTTAGTGCAATCCAGTCTCAGATTGCAGGGTGTGGAAGACTTGAAACTAAGCAGAAGTCGTCGTGATGGAGCAAGAAATGAGTACTACTAGAGCATTCAAAGCTGACTCAATTTTATTATGAAAATATCGGTTTATATACAATTTTCTAACAAAGAATATTTACAGGTTTCAATTACATATTTGATGAATAATATAATACGTTGATATCATGTTACATTTATTAAATGATGAGTTATTTTTTCTTGTAATTAGTTTCGCAATTTACCTATTTGAAGTTATTTGAAGTATAAACAATTATTAAAATATGTTGCAATTGCATTATTAAGAAATATTAATTTGATAAGTAATATGATAATTTGTTACATACATTTGTCTTGCAGAAGTAATATGATACTTTGATTTTATGTGACATACATTAGATTATAAACAATTATTATTAAAATGTGTTGAATATGTTGCAATTACCTTATAAAAATACTAAGAAATCTTAATTAAAAACTATTTTAAGCAAATTTAAGAAAACATAATTCTGCGATGGAATTATGTTGCATGGTTAAAATTTTAATTTTAAACATTAAGGGATAACAGTATGAAATTATGGGTAACTTCTAGTTTACGGTCACGTCACAGATTTCTCTAATAATACTTTTGGAGTGCTGAATTTCTTGCAAAGAAATCTACAAACATAGTAATGATAGTATAATTTGTTAAATATACAAAGTTTTTAAAAACTTTGTTAAATATAAAAAATTTGACAAAGGATTAACAGCACCAATACCGATAACAGTTGGAGTAAGACATGGAGATTCCTTAAGTCCGCTACTATTTAATTTAATAATGAATGAAATAATTGCAAGCGTGAAAAAACTCAATGGATATAAAATAGGAAAAAAGAATTTTAACATCATAATTTATGCTATGCTGATGACGCAGTACTGATAGCTGACAATGAGGACGACCTGCAAAGGCTATTACACCAATTTAACATCGTTGCAAAGCGATTTAACATGGAAAACTCTGCAGCTAAAACTAAAACTATGGTAATATCAAAGATGCCATCCCGCTGTAAACTGGAATTGGAAGGTGTAATGATCGAACAAGTCATGAGATTTACATACTTGGGAACCAAAATAACTTCATCTAGGGACCTAACCGAAGAAGTAGACTCACAAGTAACAAAAGCAGCCCAGATTGCTGGATGTCTTAGTCACAGTATTTGGAAAAACAGATATAGGTATGCGTCAGGAATGTAAAGTCAGGTTATACAAAAGTATAGTGAGACCCGTTTTAACTTACGACAAGAGCCGATACAAAAAGAAGACAAAAGGTGAGATCAACAGAGATGAAGATATTACGAAGATTGCTTGGGATAAAATGGTCAGACAGGCAAACAAACAAAAGCGTTAGAGACAGGACTAACGTACAAGACGTCACCATCGTGAACTGGATGAAAACCAGAAGAAGAGAATGGAATGAGCATGTTAGCAGAATGGGCGAAGAAAAAATAACACGGGCATCCAGAGATGGACGACCTCCAGGCAAAAGACTTCCGGGTCAACCACCCAAATGATGGGCCCAAAGCTGGTTTTCCTGTTCGACAGAAGACAGTCCGAGGTCAAGGCAAACAGGAGATATCCTGGTATCACGTCGTTACGCCTAAAACAACTACGCCCAAAACACTTACGACTAAGTCAGTACGCCTAAGTCTTTACACCTAAAGAACTTTACGACTACGAGTTTTTACGCCTAAAACCATGTACGCTTAAAACTGTTACACCTAAGTAATTTACGCCTAAACCTTTACACCTAAAAGATTTTACGACTAAGACATCAACGCCTAATGCATTTACGCCTAAACCAGGAGAAATTATATAATATATTTGTTTATTTAAAAATATTGCAACATATTTACAAGTAAATAAATAAAATTAAATATAAAATTTTAAACTGCCTGAAGCTCGAAGTTGTGCGCGATGCCTCGAAGGTAAACTATGATATCAAAGTTCTCATCTCTCAAATAGGACTCTACGATTCTCTTTATGTTTGCTGCGGTTCTTCTGTGTAGCGCATACGACTTGGCGGAGGTACAGATCCGGACACGTACTGCTCAATCTTAAATTCATTTGCACTCTGTTCCTTTTTTAATATATCTATAAACTTCCAAATAGAAAGATGGCATCCACTCAACAACGAATGAAAACCCCGGTGCCACCTTTCAACAGAGTTGTTTGTCTTGGGTAGGTCATTTAAAGTTTCCTCGTAACAGTTCCAGAGGTTGATGGAGCCAACCTTGGGATCTTCGGGCCAGCACATGAAGTCTTTTGCGACCTTCGGGTGTTATTTTTGCACATAACTGTTATTTTGAGAAACTTAGGCGTAAATGCATTAGGCGTTGATGTCTTAGTCGTAAAATCTTTTAGGTGTAAAGGTTTAGGCGTAAATTACTTAGGTGTAAAAGTTTTAGGCGTACATGATGTTAGGCTTAAAAAACCTTAGTCGTAAAATTCTTTAGGCGTAAAGACGTGGACCCGATATCCTAGCCTAAAAAAAAAAGAAGAAGAAGAGAAATATAATGGTATTAGGACTATTAATGAGTATGTAATCGTAAGACTTCTTCGGGAGATACAGAATTTCATCGGCTTGATGTTCCTTTCGACAGGCGAAGATATACATTGTGTATTTAAAACATGGCTCTAGGTCATTGTCCTTTATGTATTTCATCATATTTAACTATGTTCTGAAATTTTATTAAGCTGCTACTATTAAAATTATACAAATTTAGTACAGAATAAAAATACAATTATAAATTCACAAAAAAAATATTTTTTGTAAATAGTCACTACAACTGGAACATCTGATGAATTTAAAATTCAACTTTAAATATTTTAATTTATAATCTGTCATTCCGAAGCCCCGCCCCATTATAATTAAATTACGTTAAATGCTTGCATAATCGACCATTTTTTGTTAGCTTAAATTAGCTTAGCTTAAATTAGCTTAAATTACACTTATGCCCGTACCTATAGTCGCGGATCAAGCCGACATCAAGGATTGAACCTCGGTTTTCTCTTTCTATCTAGTTACCCGGTTACGGTTTAACCGAGGGTCAATCCTTGATCTCGGCTTGATCCGCGACTATAGGTACGGGCATAAATGCTTGCATAATCCCACCATTAGTGTATTATGGTATTGGTATTCATTTATTGTATCATAATTGTATCATAGCACATCCAAAATTACTTTCCGATATAATGGGTCTAATTTTTATAATTACTAATTTATTTTAACACTTGTTGATGGAGAAGAGAAGAATAGTAAAACAAGAAAATGGCACTGAGTACAACAAAATACAGAGAGAAATACGAAGAGAGGCAAGACAAGCTGAAGAGAACTGGTTAAACGAGAAGTGTGAGGAAATAGAGGAATTGGAGAAAAAATATGACAACTTTAATCTCCATAAGAAGATCAGAGAAGCTCTCTCTCTCTCTCTCTCTCGAAGTCTTCATTCGGGTGACCGGTTTGAAGCAGCTCTCCATTCATCTCAATTGGATCGGAGAGGCAAGTCTATATAAAAAAAGACCACCTAATAACCTCTTAGACGAGAACGGTCATTGGATAACAGATAAACAAAACACGATTAAAAAGTGGCAGGATTACATAGAAGTTTTATTCAAAGACGAACGCTCTGACATTCAAACACAAGAAAACGTCACAGGTCCAACAATTACCGAAGAAGAGGTAAAGAAAGCAATATCTCTCGTAACAGAAGGAAAAACATCAGGCGCAGATGATACAAATAGAGAACTATTAAAGTTGTTAGACGACCGAAATACTCAGCGGCTTACACGGATACTCAATAGGATATAGAACACGGGCAATATTCCAAAAGAGTGGCTAGACTCTACATTCATAACTATTCCCAAGAGAGTAAACCCCAAGAAGTGCAACGACTATAGAACAATCAGCATAAAGGAGAAATATCGAAGGAAATTAAAATCCAACGAGAGGTTCGTCAAGGTTGCATACTGTCGCCATATTGTTCAATTTATATTCAGAAGAAATTTTCAGCCAAGCACTGGAGAACGTATCAATGGGAATACAACTGAATGGAGAACGAATTAACAACATCAGATTAGCATACGACACCATAATAATGGCAGAAAGCTTGGAAGATCTGCAAGAAATGATGAATAGAGTGTCAAATAAGAGCGAAGAATTCGGTATTGACATAAATATACAAAAAACAAAATATATGACAATATGTAAAAAAATGCCACGCCGGCGCCGCAAAGGCAATTACTAATCAACCAGAAAGCAATCGGCAAAGCGGAGAAATACACCTATCTCGAAAGCACAATTAATGACCAGTGGGACCACGGTTTAGAAATCAGATGCCGGATTGAACAGGCAAGAAACGCTTTTGCAAAAATGTCCAAACTGTTAAAAAGCCTAAAAAATTAAATTTAAAAACAAGAATCAGACTTCTCCGCTATTATGTCTTTTCAGTAGTTACTCCTCTATGGCGTGGAATCCTGGACAGTGACAGAAGCATCCAGTAAGAAATTGGAAGCATTCTAAATGTGGATGTACAGGCGCATGTTAAGAATCCCGTGGACTGCACACATGACGAACAGTGAAGTGCTAGAACGGATGGACAAGGAAAAAGAAATAATGAACAGCGTCAAAAGAAAAAAATTAGAGTATTTGGGCCATATCATGAGGAATAAGAAACGTAATAGATTATTACAGTTGATACTCCAGGGAAAGGTGTACGGAAAGAGGGGGCCTGGGAGAAGAAGGATATCATAGTTAAAAAACCTAAGAACGTGGTTTTCGACAACCACAACAGGACTCTTCCGGGCCATAGCAAACAAAATAATGATAGCCAGAATGATCGCCAACATCCGGTAAAAGGATAGGCACGTCAAGAAGAAGATGTTTATGTAAGCAACTTAAAAGAGGAGTTGTTAACTTAAATAGACGGGAGGAAGTGGCCACTCTCGAAGGGTCGGACTGTGCTGAAACATTGAGTTTAGGTACCAGAACGAAGAGGATGGTTTCACCACTGGACGATGACATGGTACAATCTTTTAACGGTAAATTATTGTAATATATGACGATTTTATACACAGCAGTGGAGTGATGTGATCGCTGGTTGAATTACAGAGCGAAAATTCTGGGTTTAAGGCCATGAACGCCATCTTTATAGAAAGCTTTTTTGCTGGTTTCTGTAAGTTTAATCTACTATACATACATGCAGATTTAAAGCAAAAATTACAATTACGCATACTTCAAAGTAAAAAAGTTTAAATTACCAGAAGACAGAGAGGGGAGTGTAGAAATGACTACAAACTATAAGGAAAAATAGCATACTACAACGTTGTTTTGGCGTCCTTTAATTTATTTAAAACATTATAGAGAGTTTTTTTACTTCATTTAAGCTTTGAAGTTCTTTGGTCCCACTATTCAACGTCATAATGCAATTAAAAATAGATATTGCAACTACATATTACATTGTGTATGTATTACAATAAAGTTTCGGTGCATTGACTTGTCATATGTAAATGTAAATGAGAATTTGTATTTCAATTATTTCTATTATTATTTTAAACATGCACTCTGTAGGAAAATTAAAAATTTCAACCAATAGCGTAGCTGACCAAAAGCTCTTTGGTAAGGAGCTTCGTAATAATTAGGTACTCTCGTAAACTGCAATCTTAAACAAAGAAATCTACTTGCTCGTAAAATAGTCAACGACCGCTAACTTTAATGTCATCCGACTTCTCTTTGATGTAGTTTAGCTTAATGTGGTGGTTCGTAAAATATATTGCGAGCACAGCTCCTGACCTGCTTTAGAAGGCGAATGCCTTTTGGTTTTGGAAGTTGTAAATTAAAATTTACAGAATAGTAATTAATAAGCATGTGCGCTTTAAAACAAAAATGTGAAGGATTCTATTTTTCAATGGGAATTTAGGATTTTAAAGGGACTCTTTCATTTATTTTACTGCGTTTTACCAGAAATGTGCCGAAGATAAGAAGCATCTGTCTTCTAAAAGACTGGTCCATGTCGTTTAGGAGAACTTGCACATAAAATTACATATTTGGGAAAGAATTTCCTCTGTTATTATACAATGACAATAATTTATTATTATGTAAATTAATGTTTTTACCAATATTTGAGGTTTACAGGTTGTTCATTCTTTTGCTAGCGCAATTGGAATCAAATAGATTGATCAATTAGCTATTTCTCTATCTTTCCCGCAGATTTTAAGAAAGTATGAAAATGATATTTCGAGAAAAACGCATTGCTCGACGCTGACTCACCATGTGCTCTATAACTTTTAAAATACCTAAAAATTCAAAATATATTTTTGATTAGTTTAACTATCGATTAAATAAAAAAAATTCGATAATCTTGATACCATAAACTAAGAATTGGTCCCCCTTAAGTAATATTTCTTCTAAAATCATATATTTTGACCAAAATGCTGGAATTTTCTTCAAAGCTGTTCATTTTAAATTTTATATTTTGTGAGATTTTGTTATTTTATTCTAATTTTGCTATTTTAATGTTACTTTCGTGTCTTAAATTGGTTTAGATATCTTTCAATAATATAATAATATATAGAAGATATACAGGGCGAATGAGACCCATCGCATTAATCAAAAAAATTTATTATAAAAGCCGTAGTAAAGAATCGAATGGTGATATTATAATTTCCCGGAGAGGTCGGCATCCCGGGTAGTTTGCTCCAGAATATCCAGAACTCCAGAATTTTAAATGACACCATAGGTCGAAAGTGGTATTGCTGAAGAGATCTTTAAGAAATAAGCAAGTTTTTTAGGAAAAATTATTTTATTACTACCACCGTTTTCCAGATTATTTTAACTAGTAGACTTATTTCATCGTGCAGTGCTTCACCACTATACTTCTTAATCATTTCTAACATTATCCCATCGCTAACCGTTGCCTTCCAAGTTTTAAGCCTTTTTATTGTTTGCACGATCTCTTCCTTATCCGGTTCCATTAAGGGGAGAAATCCATTTAGAACAAAAATAATTGATGGTTCTTTAGGAATTTTTTAGAATGAGAAAGAATTATTGCAGGATTTTCAAAATTTATCATGACTTTATTGTAACATTCAAGAATCATAACATAATTTTTTTTCATCTAGATTTTTTAAAATGGCTGAGATATGTAGGCTGGTTGCCGGGCGACTTAGATTATGGTGTGCAGCTAGCTGGATGTAGATTTCGAATCTCTAACAAATCAAAGAAGAAATTCAATCAGTACATAATATGTAGTTATTAATTGAACCTAAAATTAGTGAAAAAAAAAAACAAATTAGCAAGTACAATAACAGAAAGTCAAAATTTAACAAAAAATGTGTACAAAATTGTACCAAAAAAGGTACTTACCATTGCATTTTTTTTCCAGCACTTAGGTTCACTTAGTAGATAATTTTACTAGAAATATTTATACAAAATTTGGTAATGATCGGTCCAATAGTTTTTGAGCTACACTGCACACCAACTTTGAAAATGTAGTTTTGCGTAAAATGGGTTTAAAGTTAATCGTACCATTTCAATCAGGTTCACGTCAAATTTATAAAAAAATTTCTTACTCTGGTAATCCAGAGCCATAAATAGGTCCTTCTTCTACTTCGAACAAATGTTGTTGCTCAGATTTATCGTTTCTGAGAGCCATTTTAGTCTGTTTTGAAGATTCTGACGCTCTATTCGTGCATCGGTTAATTCAATTCTTGTCACGTGTAACATTGTACACCTTTGAATTCTCATCAATTTTTATTCCTATTGCGGTAATTATTTGCAAACTACAATTACAATTTTGAAAAATCTTAATTTTTAATTTTTTTTTATTTTTAAAGTGTTATTTTTATAAAGTATTGTAAATTTTGAAAATGTATTATTTTATTATTTATTACAACTTTAGTTTTTTTATTGATCATAAATTTGGATAAATATTACAAATATTTCGACTGCTTTTATATATTTGGTCATAAATTAGTCACACTGAAGTCGAAGCAATTACGATACGCTTGATCACTTATACAGCTGGTATATGTGTTTAAAACTTTACACAATCTTGCAAAGAAATATATTTAAAACAAGTATAAAAATATTTTACTTGCTTTTAATAAAAATTATTTATTAAAACTTATTTTTAGAGTAAGAATTAGAAAACAAGGGAAGAAAGGTTAAAACCCGGTTCGCTATACCTAAACACGCTCCAGGTAGAATTTTCCTTCCGCGAGTGGCCGGTATACGGTTACGGGCTGTAAATATTTCGAATTTCGTTATCAAATTTTGGGAAGATATTCCTTAGATACTGTACTATAAATTTATTATATTAACAAAAAAATTATTTTTTGATCATTCTAAATGGTTTTCTCTCCTTTTAATTCTTCTTTTACTTCCGACAGCTCTAATTCAGTTTGATCTCGTTCTTCATCTCTTTCTGTCTTCAATAGCCTGTCTAAATCTTCTTCACTTTCTCTGGTTCGCTTTCCATTCTCCCCTTATTATTCCTTATTCTTCTTGCTTTAACTGAATTCTTTTTCATATCATTTTTTGAGTTATTTTCTTCTTTTCTTTCATCGTTTCATTCAGCCATTTGTTCTTCTTATATTTTCCATTTTAATCTTTCTCTATAGCCTATTATTTGCTTAGTGCTCTCAATGATACACTTTGTTATTGTGTTCCATCTCTCCTCTATATCGGTCGCTACTCCTTTGTTTTCATTTTTCAGTTCTCTCTTTAATCTTTTCTCATACTTCGTTGCCACCGTCCTATCATTGAGTTTCTCAGTTGCTATTTGTTTCGTTTTCTGTTATTTTATCTTTACTACCGATGTCTTCTGTTTGATTTCCGCAACCACTAGATAATGGTCCTGGTCTGCATTAGCTCCTCTGTAGGATCTTACGTCTCTTATTGACGAGGTTCGTTTTTTTGAAATCATTATAACATCGATGTGATTCCCTTCCCTGTTACTCCCCCGTGGCGAGGTCCATGTGATTTTGTGCTATTTCTTATGCTTGAATTTGGTACTTCTTCTTCTTAGTGTCATTATCTTCTTTAAACGTAGGCGATCCTTCTGGTCAAGCCAGGAAGACTTTACTAGGGAAATGTTAAGGGGTAGTTTCCCTTTGCCTTCCCCATAGTCCACAGATCGATTTTGGACTTTTTAGATCACAGCACATATCCGACTTAATCAGGATTAGAACCGCGGTTTCCCGCTCTGTAAGTCTATCCGTGTTTGATTTACTCCAAACTGCTGGTCCTTTTTGGTACTATAGATATTATTATGTGCATCGCCGCTGCCAGTTCACATAGTCTAGTTCCATTGTCATTTGAGTTTATATGTATCGTCTCATAAAAGTTCATTATTCATGTTATATTATTATTAGTATTTAAATAAATGTTTAAATGTTGTTGATACGATCTATACAATATTATACAAAATGTAGAATTGAATTTTACTACAAAGAAATGCGAAATAATAAAAAAATTCAGCTAAACTTAAAATATCACCGAAATTCAATTTGTACCGAAATGATCTGTACCGTATTGGGTCTGCGTCTAGTAGATCATATTTAAACGACGAGGCTGTATATCTAGCTCTTTTGCATAATACTGACGGTTAGGTAGAACTCTGATAATAAAAAGATAAATGGATTTCTTAAAAATTCTATAACTTATAAATAATGTTTGCTTTCAAAAGTATTGTTCAGTTCATTCTTGAATAAATTTCAATGTTGAAAACTATGAAATTCCATTAACCTAAATAAATTGAATTAAAAATTATAAAATTATTAATGGAAGCGCCAGTTTCGGTTGTGCTGCTTCATTTGGGAATTTCTTATAAAATATTAAAGTACGTAGAAAGGTCTGGGTTGGGTGGCGTACTTTTCAGATGAATTGCTTTTTTTAGTTGTTGTATTATACATATTATATTAATTTTACAGTTCAATTATTTTTTATGTTGTAGAATGTAGATTGATATGACAATTTCTGTAATAAAATTTTTTTAAATTTATTCTTCAATTTCATAGAAAATGCTTTATTAAATATCTTGTTGTGCGCCTATGTACCCCATATCGGGGTTGGTTGGCGCATTGTAATTTATTCTTATTTATACAAATATAGTAATTGAACAGTTTTTCTTTATAGTATTACCTAATTTTTACAAAACTAATAGTACTAATAACTTCGACAACCAATTTTAGGCCACCTCATGCAGATGTTTTTGAATTCTAGGCTTATAGTAATATTTTAATAAAAATCTATATTATGCATTTTATGAAGCAGTGATTTTGTAATTTTGTCTGGTCAACTGTGATTTTCTCAATTTAGCCGGAAGTTATTATGACTAATTAACACAATAGCATTCCATATTTGCCTTAAAATTTTCCATTACAGTAGATAGCAGTACTAATAGAACTGAAAGTTACTTAATTACTTTACTATCGTTTATACTTAATGCTTACTTAATTTACAATTTCTTAAGTAAACAATTCAATTCAAATTCAGTCAATATTGTGGTTTCATATAGAAAATTTAAAAGCTAATAGTGTTTCTACTTGACACGAAGCGAGACTACCCCAATCGATCATCGTTATATAGACGATAGGAAAATGCAAACACACAATGTAATATCCAGAACTTAGTTTTTCAGAGAGCCAATGACTGTGTTATTTTATCTTCAAAGTTTTGATATAAACACGTTGGCAATTACAATATATTGAAAAGCTAAAATGATTGATGGGTACTTAAGCTAATAGAGTGTTTGTGTTTAGGTATAAAATATGGTTTGAACTTAAACCTAAACGATAAGTCAAAATAAATCAGCAATAATTGATATAACTTTTAATAAAATGTGTTTTAGTTTTGCCTTCCTTTTCTGAAGTAATCTAATTTTGTATCACCTGTACTTATGGTAGGTACAAGCTGATTTTGATTTACAAACAAATCCCTTTGTTTAACGCCACAACGAGATTAACGCTTTGAACCTTCCGAGTTTAAAGTAAATAAACATTCTCCATCAAAAGCAAAATTTGAAGTTAAATTTATATAACCTCAAATAATTGGATTATTAGTATTTGTATTTTGTTACTGGGTGCTGGACTTGTATAATTTTCATCGTTAGCGTTAGTCAATAGTAGTAGTTAATCCTGTTTCTTTGAAAGAGTCACTGGGGCAGTACTAACTTCTATCGGTGTAGGTCATGAATTAATAAGAATTAGTTTTGATACAATTTAGGTGCATTAAAAATTTAAATCTTGCCTTGTTGCTATTTTAAAAACGGTTTAATTGACAAAACATTCAAAATTATCAAAAGTAGTTGGATAAACAAAAAATATATCCAGAGATCAGATCAGAAATATCAACCAAATCTGCAAAATTTTGGCAAACCTATAATCACTTCTTAAATTCATAGGCGTGTCGCTGTTTATTAGAACTTAGTCAAGAAATTTCGTGCAGTCCGCGATTCAAACCTACTATTTCAGCAATGTAAGTAAACCAGCATTGCACCAAACTATTGTGGTTATTAATTTTATAATACAACAGATTGTAAATGAAAATTCTGCAAAGGTAAACCGATTAAAATGTTCTGAAAATGTGTAATAAGTACGTAGTATATATAGGGTATTGCAGGTCGACTAATCCGAACTATAATCCGCAGTGGAAATTCTGGGTTCGAATCGCGGACAGGCGGTCCCGGTCACAGTGTAGTACCGCCTTGCGGACCCAATACAATCGGGATGGCGGGCGACTTGGGTAGACCTACACCTTCGGGCCGTGTCCGACTCTGGAGGGGGGGACATCTAACAGGAGGCAATGCAAACGGACCCTAACAGAATTTCTTAAAAGCTCGGCCTTCCAGAGGGCATCCACACTGTGTTGGTGACCGAGGTAGCTTTATTATTATTAGCTGTTATATTTATTAGTACCTTGGTTACCCAAAATATACTCTGCTCACCCGTAAAGCGCTCAATCGTGACTGAATTTCTATGAACCAAGCTACTAATCCACCACCAGCACCCCGCTCCGAGATACCGTTCAATCGCAATGACGCTTTAAAATAGTAAAATCTTTATGGTCCACCCTCTATTATGCCATTATAGTATCCTGTCGTAGTAATCAGTGATGTGAAAGATCCCAGCTCTCAGATCTGCATATAAAACCTAGTTACTTTTTAGATCAAATAATTACGGGACAAAGTGTAACTTGAGGAAGTTGCTAGGGAACTGAATATATTGATAAAATATTATAAATTTTGTATGGTATATTATACTATATAAATACAGTTGTATTTAACGAGTACATGGTAAGCGATATCATTGCAAAAATAATAAGTTGGGTAAAGGATTTAAGAGTGATGTAACTGATTTTCTATTTCTTCGACGATATTAAAAAACTGTTTTAAAAGAAAATCTTTTCCTTATATAGTGAAAACAGAATATTGGTTCCGCTTTAATAATCTTTTAGAACACACTGCTATAGATTTTCATAAGTCCCGATATGAAATTGAAAACTGTAGGTATCTTTGTTACTGTTCTATTTTTCACAGTTTGTAGTTTTGTTATTTAAATTTATGGCGTTTATACTAACTGATTATATTTCGGTAGGTATATAAAAGGAAATCGTTTATTAAGTGAACTTTTTATTGGTTAAATTACTGCAAATGATTTAATTATTTTTCTATTTAAAATTTTATTCTTTAAATTAAAATATGCAATTGTGTAGTATTATATAACAAGGGAGCTAAAGTGCAATATTAATCCTGAACATGAAGCGATTTATACACTTAAATCTTGTGGTGTATACATCATTTTATTCACACAAATTAATAGTATAAATAAATAAATAAATAATATAAATGTACAGTAGACCCTCTTTTAACCGACACAAACGGGACCGATTACCTGTCGGATGAATGAAAGTGTCGGTTAAGAGAGAGATACCGAGATTGTACTAAATATCAAACATGTAATTTATTCATAGTCGGCGAATGTTGTATTACACATGTTATTCTCAATTATAATAACAACCAGACCCGGACTCCTTTGGGGGTCCTCGGTTATAGACTGAGGAGGGGCCCCCTTACCAAGAGAAGAGATTTTTGAAAATCACATTTTCCGCTAGCGTGATGCTTGGAAGGTATATAAAAAATACAAACCACTTTTACCCCAAGTATAAAACTACTTTTTCTGAGGCCTGTTTGGGTCGGGGGTCTTCGGCGATCATCTAATCTGATAACCCACCTACATTATTGTCTTCGTTAATTACAAATACTTCCTTCTTCATTGTTCTTTAACAATGCAATAAAATATTTTTGAATCATTACAAATTAAAGTCCAAAAATTATTTAAAGAAATCGAAGTTCACATAAAACATTACGCAAATTGAACAGCAATAAATAATTAACGCATTCAAAAATATAAATTTTAAATTAAACTTAAATATCACCTATATAAGATATTTTGTAATTGTATCTTTTATTTTGCATAATCGAATAATGTGCAGAATTGCAGCTTTGCGATGTCTGTTTTTGTAATAGATAGTTAGTTTGTTCATATTCCAAATTAGTAGTATACATATTTTAATAATGATAAATTGCACATTTATCAGTTGTGCATCTATCGTTATAAATTATTGCTGTCAAAATATTATTTAAGATACAAAAATTGAAACAAAACATTGCAAATTGATGAGTAAATTATTTAAAAATTGAAGTTGCATAATATGAAACTTATAAACATTATCCACATATTACATGGATATTAATTAATTTTGTGAAGTGGTATTATTAAAAAAAATTAAATGTTTCGAATAAAACTTTGGTTAAAGTGCAAGGTACTTAACTCGATCGTTGTTATTGCAACGTGATAAGAAATCATATTGTAAGCCTCCGCCCACTTGTTAGTAGAATTTCTGAGTTCGAATCCTACTCGGAACGATTTTCTTTCTGTCCTAGTGGTTCGGATTCCACTTTAAACTGTAGGTCCCGTTGAGTGGTGCTTATGCACTGCTCTCTGTAAAAATATAGTAATATATCAAGAAGGGCTCATGAAAATGAGATATCCATTTTCCTGTTATTGGGTTCGCCTGTTGGAATTTAACTGATTATTATTATTATTATTATTATTATAAGATAGTGTCGGTTAAGAGAGGTTCTACTGTATAAATAATGTCAATTTGACATTTGTTTATATTATTATAAAATGCATGGTGTCATAGCACTACGTTTTTTTTTTGGTTTACCTAAGTCCCTGATGGAGATTCCTCTTTATTATTTAAATCCCGCATTTTCATTTTAAATCCCTTGAGATTTAAAATTACACTTACGACTTTCACGACTGAGACTAAAATTTGAATTTAAGTCCCGGGATTGTATTAAGAGTATATTAAAGAACGAGTTTCATAATCGATGTTTTTATCGCACGAAATTTGTTTAGAAAACGACCCGCGTAGCGGGGATTATAATTATTAATATTATAGATACCATGAAAAAAATTTAAACCATGAAAAAATAGAAAAAAAGTATAAAAAAAACTCGTTTTATAATCCTTTTTATTGCACCTATCTTTTGATAACAGATTGCGTGCAATAAAAACGCCGATTATGAAACTCATTCTTTAATATACTATTTTCTAATACATTATTATATTTTAAAATATATCGAATTAAAATAAATAAATTATTGTTGTCATTTTATTAAGCTGTCAGACGTGGGCAGGTCTTTCGTCAGAATAATACATAATAAGTGATTTATTTTGAAAATATACCAATTAATAATTATTATCACGAGTTAATAAATTAACAATTTAAATATTATATTATGCAACATAATTCTGTGAAATGTGAATATTTAAATTTTAGTTACTGAAACACCTGCATTTGACAAACATAACAATATCTTCTTTAATTAAATTGAAATATGGAAAATGAAATTGTGGAAAATAAACCTATTTAAAATATAGAATCAAAACTAGATTTATTAAAAATTCTATAAAGATCAATAGCATATTTATGTAGTAATTAATATGTACACCTCGATAAACCATAGAGGTGACTAGAACCGATTGAAATAATTGATGAGAAACTCATCATTTGTTTTGAATAATCAAATTTACGTAATTAACAATTTTTTCTATATAAAACAAAGTTAAAGTAGAGTGATATGACAGAATTAATCAATATAAGTTCAAATAGTTTATACTTTTTAAATCGATGAAATTTCTAGTTTTGGATAAGTACTACGATATAATGGAGCTTTCATCCGCACCACTGAATTTGTTCGTGGGCCGCACAATAAAAGCAATTCTGCACATTACAAATCGTAACTTATATCTAATTAATTATCAGTTCTAATATTATATCGTATAGTGTTTTAAAATTATCTTCCGATACGCTTGCAAAATAGAATATATTTTATTATTCGTATGATATGAAATCTAAACCTGCTTCTCAGCTAATTACAATAATAATTTTGAAACTATATCTAGCATTTGCAATTTTCTTTAATTTGATTTGTCCTGGTCTACAGTAAAATAGTACCCATATTAAATCAAGAAATGACATTTAATTTACTATCTGATATAAATTTTGCACAAAATCCAAAATTTAGTTATTAATGGAATAGACTTGTAGGTGTAAAGTACAAACCTTTATAGTATTACCATCAGGATCCAAATATTTAAAGAGAACGCCGATAAAGAAAAAGGATCCTGAATTTATTTGACATTAAAAAGTAAAATGTAAGGTGGGTGTGGTGTTATGGTAGAAACTTACTCCAGCTGAATTACATTACATACTAGGTATAAGCATAAATATATTGTCGTATTTCGAAATTGATGACAAAAACGATACACAAAAACTTTGGCTGAACTTAGGGTGAATTACCCCACATACATGCAGTCGTTAGGTCACCCTAACTCGATTCGAGTTAGTCCTTTCATGTATACATTCAGGTAATCCGACCTAACGGTATAGTTCGACCCGAGTTAGACCGAGCTAAAAACAAGAGCTAGGAGGTTAGTTCGATCTTAAAATTAAATAATATAGACGTCTTAATTCGAACTAACAAGGGGTCACTACAGTGAGTATGTCGCCAATCGAGATCCCAATTTCTTTGGTGATTCTAGTTGCTAAAAAAATTATCACTTTTTCGAATTTTAGTCGATTGGTCCTTAGTTCTTGAGTTATGTTAAAAAGTCGAAACTTGCTAGGAGGACTAAAAAATTTGAAATGTCCGTAACTTTGCAGAAAATAAAAAATTAAAATTATGGAAATTCATTCAGGCAACTAAGCTCTAACGTTCGACACAAATTTCACCCAAAAATTCAAATAAAGAGTGAAAATAGGAAATCATGTCTATAATCCCCCCCCCCCCCGAAAGATTTCGTGAATAACTTTGCGACGGTTTGAGGTTCAAAAGAAAAACATGAAGTTCATTTAAGTTCTAACGAGGCTCTGACGTATGACACCAATTTTACCATAAAATTCGTTGGAGGGGTGTCTACAATAACTATAAATTTAACGGCGTTCCTAAAAGTAGACACTTTCTCCCGAATTTAGGGGTGAAATTTGTGTCAAACGTTAGAGCCTCGTTAAAGCCTAAAGGCGCTTCCATCTTTTCGTTTGAGCCTCAACTGTTACGGGGTTATTCGTGAAATCTTTGGAGGGGGGAGTCGACTTGTTTTCTATTTTAGCCCTTATTTTGAATTTTGGGGTAACATTGGTGTCAAACTTAGAGCCTCGTTAGAGCTTAATGACTTTTCATTGAGCCTCAATCATCGCGGAGTTATTCACGAAATCTTCAGGGGGGAGGTCTGTAGACATATTTGACAAAACGAATTAGGTCACGATTTGAAAAAAATGTTATTTAGAAAGATACTAAAGCAGTGAAGTTTTCCAAATTTTTAAACAGTGATAATTTTACAATAGAATTGCAAATTATTTAAATAATTAAAGTAAAAAGTTATAAATTTTTTTTGTTTATCTCAAAATATAATTACATGACTTAGGTCCTTTTAAAAGTAAAGGATTCATTTATGCTAAACATAAAATGGTTAAAGATTTAGTTATTTTTTAAAATCTTTAGAATATCTTAATAATTATTGATTTATATATAGTTGCTGTTATACATTTCACTTTCAGCGCATCTTTTATCTCTTGTCTAATCTGAACATAAATAAATAAAAATTACGTATTACATAGGCAACCCACGCCACTCACTACCTGCAATCTTAAGGATTTGAATTTTGAACATAGTTGCCAAAAAAATTAAAGCGAAGTTCAAAATTTCTCCACCGAGCAGAGACAAAATAAAACGTTAGGCAAAAATTTTCTGTGTAATGTTTTAAATCGATATCATTAAATTAAATTTTTGTGAATTGTTTAAATTGTATTGCTAAAATTCGAGTAACGTATAAATAGCAACAAAAATTTTCAAGTATCGTTGCAATGATTATATTAAAGCAATAGAAATTAAAACTTTAGATAATTTAAATTTTGTAATAAAAAGTAAAAGAAAATTGAAAGAATCTTTTTAGAATTTTATTTTAAACTTTGTTTAGACCACACAGATCTGTGATCACTGCAGTTTCAGAATTTTCTACCATAGGCGCAACCCGTCCAGTGACCTAAATAATTCAGTGGCACACAATTTTATAAAAATTCCTTGTAGTAATAACATAAATTTTTACTTATACAGTTTTACAAAGTAAATGAGTTGGATTATTACAGCAATAAATGTGCCTTGTGAGATTTTTCAGTGTAACATTCGATAAAATCTGCGTATTTCTGTTTCGCAATATTTAAGGAGTCTCAAGCATACCAACGAGATTAGTTAAATTTTTTATAGAAAAAAGAAGAATCTTAAAATTTTCCACGCATAAAATTTATGGATATTTATTATCCATAATCTTTTATAAAAATCATAAAATAAAAAATAAAATGAAAGTAGAGACGGTCGGAGCATGGTGGTCGAATAAGTTGACTATGAACGCTAAATGCCCGGTTCGAATCCGGATGAAGTAAGAACTTTATTCTGGCCGTCTCTCTGGTCCTCCAAGTTGGGGGTTCTACGTCGGGCTTGATCCTCATCTAGGTAAAAAATGTAAAAT
Organism: Rhagonycha lutea; assembly: GCA_958510855.1. Classification (NCBI taxonomy): domain Eukaryota; kingdom Metazoa; phylum Arthropoda; class Insecta; order Coleoptera; family Cantharidae; genus Rhagonycha; species Rhagonycha lutea. Next base: position 19,773,447 of record OY294042.1, read on the forward strand.
GCTAACAAACCAAACACCAATTCGCAAGGTTGGTAGTTGGGCTCGGATAACGTTGTAATGCGTTTCAAAAACCGATTATATCATCATCATAAAATGAAAGTGGAATTTGTAGAGGACAATATAATACAAGTTAAATAGTTAGATGGACTAATTACTGGACAAAAGAATAAAAATAAACATATTTATTTATCTAGGCTAATTATTATTATTGATGGTTGAAATCACAAATACAATAATTATTAACTACGACCTCTGTGATAGAGTATAATTATATCGTACACTACGAAAAATAATACTTGATAAGACTGAGAAATTTCTTTCATAAAACTGAATTTATCGACGTGTTAAAATCATTTTTAGTATTAAATTATGCAAAATGCATTTCTATAGTGACTAAAAACCACATCGATCACGCACTACACTGAGAGAAAGGTTTGTTATAACAAACAAAAAAAAATAAAGAAATGGTAGTTATGAATAGAGAGAAACAAATATTTCTTTAATATAAACAAAGCATTAGTAGGGGACAGGTTTGCAGGTTGCCACCTACTGCAGGTTGCCACCTATCTTGGATTTTGGTGTTGGACCAATGTCATAAACTAAATTTTGACTGAAATCGAAACCTAAGGAGGTGTGATCACTTTTAAACTAGTTCTGGAGCGGACAGAGCCACTAAGACAGTGTGTGTTGACAAAAGTTTGAAAAGTTGTATCGTGAAAATTTAAAAATTAAAATTGTGTTTTTGTTCTGTGGTCATAAATTGAACATTTTAATCGAGAAATCAAGTTAAATATTTTTTCTGTATTGCTTTTACATTCAACTTACATTATCCTAACAAAATTTCAAACATATCATGAAATAACAATTTTTTTCAGATATAATTCTAAAATAGTGCTAGAATGCAGGTTGCCACCCTTTACGATTTGCAGGTTACTACCTATCGTGTTTCGCTTGTTTACACTCATATGCCCGTTTTTATGATTGTTTGATGTTTACAATTGTTATTGAGTCAAAAGTAAAGTGTTTTTATTGCATTAAATAATTAAATTTGCAAGTAAATATGGAATCATGCAAATTAACATGAAAAATCAAATTTTGATTTTTTATGCCAATTTACACTAATTTTTTTATGTTTACGACCACTGAGTGTCAATAAAAACCCATAAATTTTATAAATCAGTTGGTTTTCTTTCCGTTTTTCTACATTTTCAGCAATTTCTCGATGGGTGGCAACTTGCAAGCCTAAATTTCAAGAGGTCGATTTTAGGTACTTTTGAAAAACTCCTGTATAACTTTTATTTTTTGAAAATTCAAATAATTTCTACGTCAGGATTGTGCCTTTTGAGTTCCTCTTTCCAACGAATATTATAATATTAACAATATGTTGATTTTGTGACGAGCTATGAGCAAAAAAGCTAATGGGTGGCAACCTGCAAACCTCTCCCCTATATTTTACAAAGTATTAAGTCAGCACAGATTTAATTCTTTCTTTTAGTTTGAGATTATTACTTTTTTAAATATCATTTTAATTACATTTTTCTATCAGTGCCCTCTTTAGATATGTTGTAGCATCGAACTCTTGTGAATCTGAAAATTAAAAATTTCTTAACCTGACCAAAATTCGAACCCGTGACGGATCCTTTGAACGTTGCAAGAATTACCAACACGCCTATTCGCGTTTTACATTAACAAAACGCCACCACACGGAATAATTTCGAAGTTCATTTAGAAAGTATTTTGCTTTGTTTACACAATGAATTTGTTTACATAAATCCATTTAAAACGTATGGTTTGCAGCGCCACCAACGGTAATGTAAAACGCGAATAGAGCTGTGTATTTAAAATTACATAGCTACACCACGTGCAGGGCGCAGGTATACTACGCAGGTATACCAATACTATATACCTGCATTGGGTAATTATTACCCAATACAAGATTTGTTTATAGTTAACAAATCATTGGGAACACAATGTGCCCATATATGGCATAATGTTGAGAAAACTTGAATAAAATTTTTATAATAAACTTATCGCGATTAAGACTCACAGACTCTTATTTCTTCAATTGTACGTCCACCATCACCATCAAAGGAATTTGTTACCAGGTATGGGGTACAGGGCACTGCAGTCAAAGTCCCATAAGCTCCCCCCGATATGGACCTCTTCAAAGTATAAATGCATAGCATACCAAGCCCGCAAAACCACGAATGTCTCGCGACAGTAATAATCTGGCTGTAACTGTGGCGCCATCTGTGATACGGTGATGTAAATCTTAGTAAATTTGACCTGTCAGTGAGGTTATGCGAAGTTGGGTTATGTATCCATGCATGCGCATTTGGTTCTGTTTTGTACTTGGAATACCAAATTTAATTTTGACAGGTGTCAAATTTCGTCAAAGTAGTAGGTACATTTTTTATTATTTAAATTATTTCCTTCTACAATTATAGATCATAAACATCCAGTGTGAAATTTGTGATTACAAAAATGTGCACATAATAGTAATTTTAAAAAAATCATTTTAAAACTCATACAGGCGAAAAACCGTTTAAGTATGTAATTTGCATATATTTAAAAAAATAAATGTGCACATAAGAGAAGTTTAAAAATTCATTTAAAAACTCATAGATTATAATACTCATATACAACAGTTTTACTTATTTTACCTTAATATTAATTATTTTCTTGCTTTTTCCTTTTCCTTTATTTGCGGGGTTGATGGACAATAATATTAAACTCTATATATTTTTTAATTAAGATAACGTTTCGAGGGTTGTGTTTCCTCTTCGTCAGACCTGAAGTTATATTATTGAAATATAGTACATTAAATATTAAATTACAATTATAAACCTACCAATTAATAATATATGCCATAAATTAAAAATATTTATAATTAATCAACAACAACAATTAAAAATTAGGCAGAAGCATTCTACTATAAAACATTTGGAGGAGCGGTTGCATCTAAAATTATAGGAGGAACATGCAAATTTCGGGGCAGCTCTATGATTAATAGTAATTAAAAATTGAATAATTTCAACCGATTGATAATAATAAATTAATGATCATTATTTTTTTTAATAACTTAATAGTAGTAGAGTAAATACCATACTAGAATATTGTTAACGTAAAGTAATGTAATTTTCGTACATGTACGTTCATTCCTGTTCATCCAAACTACAAAGGAGATATTTGACATCTGTCAAAATTAAATTTGGTATTCCTATTTCAAAGTACAAAACAGAAACAAATGCGCATGCTTGGATTCAGGATCAAATATAAAATTCCTCTCAACAGGATCATCCCATCCACAGATGGCGCCACAGTCACAGCCAGGTTATTACTATCATTATTCAGACATTCGTCGCAAACCAACTATGTGGTTTTGGTCGTTAGAACCAGAATCATCACATTTTTACAATATTTTTGTAAAAATATTTGAAATTGGTTTCAATGAAGCGATTGCTCATCTGAAAGTGCTGGAAAATTGTTTACATGAGTTTACTAATGGACCTATAAAATCGAAGTCGGCTCATACCTACGGGCTGACAAGGGAGCGGGAGCGAATAAAAGATAGAAATTTTTTTAATATTTATTTTTACTTTTCCAAATGGGAACGTCATGTGTTGTGCACATCAGATTTGTTTCTCTATAGCGACTATAGAGTCTATAGAGAAACAAATCTGATGATCGTCAAAATTATGATAAAAAAATTAATGTTTTCTAACCCAGCAGAATGGCATGGAGTAAAACGTAATAAGCGACTACGACTACCGCTGATGATCCGAATTTTAGCTTTGTCATGCCAAATGCCTTCTTAGCAAAAATTTTACAATAATTATAGCCTGAGGGAATAAAACGTCTGAAGTAACTACGCCACTGTAGCTACATTATTTTTTTTTGAATTGAATATGATGATCATATCTAAAATATTCTACTTCTCTTGCTTCTACCGAGTACTTTCTTATTTGAATTCAAAATGTAAGATTTTATAAAAAATTTATTTGTGGAATAACATAATTCCTTACAGGTATAAATAGCAATTTATAGTTAATGTTTACGTTGTAAAGGGTCGAAGTAATCATGCAAGCGCAAGTGATTTATAATGAACTTGTGTTAATGTGGTCACAAGTTTGAATGTTATGTAGTGAAATTTGGTTATTGTTTATGACAGGTCTATAGCAAAGGGTTGAAAATAATAGCCCCACATATTTTTAAATTTCAGTGTATATTATATTGATCATGTGTGCGTGAGTGGTACAGGCAAGCGAGATCATGTTTCGGCTATTATTTAATACTTCAGTGTGCGGTCCACGAAATACGGTATTATAATGTCTGCAAATTAATGAACCAAACGTCTATTGTTAGGTTTGTGCATTCTAGTAGATTTTCAACAAGTAGATTATAAACACAAGGTAATCAATTTTGTGTAAAAATATTTTCCTGCAAAAAATTTTAAACTATCAATTCATGCGTATTGTTTTATTCAAGGCTTCTTAACCAATGGAAAGCCAGAAATAGGAAACAAGCATTTTTCATCTTGGAATAGCAACATTTTTATATCTTATTTTAAAATTTTACGTCTTTTTAGAAATCGTATAGCAACCAACATGTTTTTCCTCCTTTTTCATATTCAACATTTATTGCAACTGTACAGAACCGTTGTAGTGCACATAATTTTTGTTGAAAACATAATGCAGTCTATGGTGCAGTGCAAATAAAACCAAACAACTTTTATCTAACATAACCCTTATCTGTCATTATAAATCGGAAGGAAGAAAATTTAAAATCGTCTGCATATAACATCTTCAGTTATGAAATGATAATGGTTTTAGACGCACAAAGCTTGGGAATTTGATAAAATTATAAATATATCCTTACACTCAATGATTATACGAGATGTGGGGTTTTAATAAATGTAATAACAACAAAAGTTTTATAACATCCGGTGTATGATTTCATATTTCGTATAGCATAATACCTAAGCTGTCGGTTAACATTAAAATAGGTCGACAGTTAAAATTGTTCAAAGAAAAATGGATTCAAAATTTATTATGTTATAATTTATGTTAGAAATATTTGTATGAATAGAAGAACTTCCATATAAAGTGGGCTTGCAAACTTTCACAGCTTAGCAAGCGTTGTATGTGTAATTCGACTTACTTATCAACTGGAAATTACCTGCTGGAAATATACTAGATAAACTTTCTGGTCTATTTATCCAAGATAGTGCCAGTTCCGGCGTAAGCCATACGCGATCGCGTACGGCCTGAAGTTTGATTTCGGGCATTGCAAAATTCAAAAATTTTCCAGCTCCTCTGTAGTTGGGGGGTTACCCCCGTTGACCGACCTCATACCGACCGATCCTTCAACTCTATATAATATAATAGAGGACCTTGTCAATTTATTTTGCGTACATTACAAAATTAGGTTACGCCACTGATCCAAGAAATACACTTTCACTTTAATTTTGCTATTTTTCTATTTTACTTATTGTGGAAATCAAGATAACCATGTAATCGTGAGAGAAGACGATTTCAGCGGATTTATGTATCAACACAATTTTACTACTTGTAAGCAACAAAGATGGTCAAACTGCATGTCAATCTAAGAAATCATACGTGAGTAAGTATAATAATTAACTACTCGTAAATTGGGAGAAAATTCTTCTTTTGCTTACTATTCCTGTTAAATAATATTCGTGAATAATTTCTGTCATAAAATTATTAGCAGAGACGCACCAAGGGTAGTTGGCGTAAATTAAATATTTTGAAAAGGATGCACCATAGGACACAATAAGTTTGTTCCAACCAGCCGAGAATCCGTACAATGTACGGTCGCGCTCATGCGCAATATATAAAAGGGCGCTCCTTTATAAGATAAGAATACAAATGGTATCAGTTTGAAGAGATTTTTATTCCGCTTCTAAAGATACCTAATACTTGATATTTTATTATTTAATTTCTGTTAAAAACTCACAAATAAAATGCAAAATAACGCATTTGAAAATTGTTAGTTGTTTGTTTGAATTTTATTGCAATTGTTGTTTGCTTGAAAACCAACAATTTCCAACAAGTTAACATATTACAATTTCCAACTTCCAACTTTGACATATTACAATTAATTTGGTTAACAAAGAACGTAAACACAAGTTATTCTTACCTTGTTGGAAATTATTGGTTTTCAAGCAAAAACAATTGCAATAAAATTCAAACCATTTTAAAATGCGCTATTTTGCATTTTATTAGTGACATTTTAACAGAAATTAAATAACAAAGTATCAAGTATTATTAGGTATCTTTAGAAGCGGAACAAAAATCTCTTCAAATTGATACCATTTTTATTCTTATCTGTTCTAATAGGAAGCAGGAATTAAAGAAAAATCAATTTCCCAAGTTAATTTCCTATGTTTACAACGACCGGCGGCCAGTCACCCGGTATAACTAATGAAGAAAAATCAAGGAAAATAAACTGTGATATTAATTTAAATTACGTGTATTTTCTAATTAAATTCAAATTTTAATGCGCCCTCTATCATGATTTAGCGGAATTCTTATTGGCCGATAATATCGATTCCGGATCTTTAGACCTTCTTAATTTTGAAATAGTAGACAGACTGATTCTTTTTTCTTTAGTTTTGTTTTTGGATGTCGTCAAGTGTAAATCAAAAAACGTAGGGAGTAGATTATTATTTGGAAGAAAATTGGTTATACGTTGGAATTTCCGATCCAATGAATTGGGTTTGGTGGTTGGAACATTGGTTTCAAATACCCATGATTGGAGTCTTTTCGCAAGCAATATTTAACAGGTTCACAAAAAGTCTTGAAATATTAGAATCCCTTCCCATATTTTTTAACAAAATACCTATTTTTTTTTTTATCTTACATTGAGTTTTTGTTACATGATTTGCATTGGAAGATCTTCATCCTCGTCGACACTTCAATTAATCGCAAGGTAAAACTTTATAAACTACATTTTATTTTTCAACCTTCGTAGGGCAATCATTTATTCCCATCCGGTGCTATAATTGTTAATATAATTGATAAAGTACCTACGTAATAACAATTCAGTTCCTGCCTTACGTTATATGGGTTGCCTACAGTACAGATAACGATTCAGTTTTCACCTTAAGAAGTTATTTGGGTTGCCTATCGTACATCACATTTAATTATCATTATTGTACCATGTTGAATTTTAATTGTTTAGATTAGCTGTCAGCAACCTTTTAGGTATTGCGGACCACTAAATTGGCAATTTAAATTTCGCGGACCACTAACATTTGAATTGTTCACTTTGATCGCTAAATTTTTTTGAATAACCTTTTTTTAACCCTATGTCATAATTAATCAAACTTATTGAATTCCACGCTTAAATTTGCTCCGAGCAACAAACGAGGAACATATTTTTAAGTACAGCTAGTGGCTGTTTTAGAACTTTTGAGGCCTACTTCTAAATATTTTCACCACCCCTACAACCTACAGCAATGATTTTCAATCTCCGGTACACGGGGGGAGAGGCTTCATTCTTTTGCGCCGCAGGCGACTTAAAAAAAATACTATCTATTTTATGTAGGAATATTGCACATTAAAACCTGGTTTTAGTACCCAAGCTATAAATAACATTTTATAAAATTAGGTTCATCAAATTTTCACCAAATGTTACTATTTAACTAGAAATTCCTCATGGACTTTTGAAGGTCGATTCTTTTTGATTTTTAACTCTTAAGGCGCAATTCCACTGAGGCAACACTGAACGACATGAGGCATGTTACCTGTTTTCTGGTGTTGTCATTGGGGTAAAATAATGAGACAACAGCTTCATTTATAGAAGAATACCATAATTTACCCGTATTATGTGGGACAATACAATATGTATTTATAAAGATAATCGAATAAATAATGAGAAATTAAATAATTAAGTTAATTAAATTAATGTAGCATGCCTCATTTCGTTCAGTGTTGGCCTCAGTGGAATTCCGGCTTTACCTTTGACAATTTTTGTACCAATATGAGTTTCAATTTTCATAATTAATACAACCTGAATATCAGCAAACCTTTAAATATAGCCAAGCAGTTGTAATTTTATACTATTTAATTTTCAATGTTATTTCCCTATGTCTCACTTTTTTAACAATAAATTAAATTAACTGCCCTCATGCCCCCTTGTCATGAAAGCAATTTCTACCACACCTGTATTTTATTGTAGTTCCCCAGGCTACATTCCTTGTCAGAATTCTCGACCTCGCTTCTTCCAACAAATTGAGGACCACCTTACAAGATTGTGACTACATAAACTGGAGAATCTGGATCTTTGTCTTGGGCAACCCTCTTATTAGGGGTTGCTTCACAGAGGGCAGTTTGTGTTTCAATTTTAAACTATGAACATGTTAGGGTGATTTTGATGATATTTTCGTTTCCCAATGAGTACAAATAGCTCCATTTGAACTACTTGTGATGATATTTCACGAATGTTGAGGTGGACAGACTAACTAAAATTTTATCTCTTTCAGTTACAAAAGCTTATGTCACACATTAGTTCACATTGTGACTCACTATCAGGCGATTATTCGGTAACTAAATTACGAAAAGATGTTTGGACGTCAGCCTAAGTCATCAAATCGATGATTTGCTGATGATATTTACTTTTTCCAATGTTGATGTCTGGAGTTCCGACGGATCTCGCTAGATAACATATTAGGCAGCTTGGAAAGTAAAATCGGATTTTCTTCTAACTTGTAGACACTGATTAGACTCCCGTACGTACAGCTACTGGTTTGTCGCTCGTAAAACACACCCTGACGTGGTGTTAAGTATATTTATCGTAACGACAGACTCGCACTCAAATATACTGAGTAAAACTGTTAAAATTAACAACGAAGAAATAGAAAATTTATGGAACTGAATCTTATTACAACTAATAAATGATGATATTATACCTACTCTTTGGTAGGTTAGTATTTACCTATTTAGTATATCTTGTAAATACACGCACAAATGGATAATATAAATTATACACGATAGAAATTACATAATATATCCAAGAGAATGCTAATCATAGTAAATTATGGCATTTGGTGTACCTAACAAGTTGTAAATTTAGTGACATTTAATTTAAACAAACTAAAATTTAATTGTGTACAAGACAATGTCATAGAGTCACATCAGATTTATTACTTGAAAAAAAAAAGATTCAAATTGGATCATAAAGTTCCTAGGTTTTTGTTTTTGTGGTTTTTGGTTTCACAATGAAGCAATCCATATCTCGGAGTTTGATTTAAAAGTTCTATTATTAAATAAGTTAGCTATGTAGTTAAAAATAATTTAATATTATTTCAATTAATAGTAACAATTGCGTTAATATAAACCATAATACATAAACCATAAGACATTTTGACTTATTTATATTTATTGTATATCCCAATATCCTGCTAATACTTTTTTGGATTTTTCATTATAGTAGTGGTGAAGTTATTTGTTTTAATATAGTAATTTATTTAAAATTTTAAAGCATTTGTAAATTAAAGCTTCTAACAATGAAGTTAAAAAAGTTAAAGGAGTTGTCAAGTAGTTGACAGTTCTATAGTTATAATATAAGTACATAATAATTATATAATTGCTTTCACTTTAAAATTAGATGTTAAGCGTTGTTCTAAACCATCCGTGAAGTATAAAACCCTACACATTAAAATAAATAATCTATAATTATATAATATCATTATTGTGTCAGTTAACAAACAAATCGTAATTAAATGTCATTTGGTCAATTAAATAAATCGTTAACTTGACATATTATAGAGATATATTATGTATGAACAGTATAATAATGCATTGTTAATTTAATATAAATTTTGCATAATTTTCTTTTTTACATTTTGGGTTGTTTAGGAAAGGACAAAATATATTTTTCTTGTAGTCAAGGCCAGGCCCGTAGCCAGGAATGGGCACTTGGGGGCACGTGCCCCCCCCCCGAAATGTTGAAAAGAAAAAGAAAATTTTAAAGTAAAAAATTTAAAAGTAAAAGATTTGAGTTTCGAAAATAAAATAGGTACGTTCTATGTGCAATGTAATTATTGTAAAATAAAAATATTATAATGTCATCACTATTTTGTCGACAATTAGGCGACTTTCTTATTATTATGCAGATATGCATTTCTTTCATTTAAATATGGGTACCTATATTTTATATTTAATCACGTACAAGTGATAAGAAGTAACTGGTAGACATCATCAAGATATTAGATATTTGATTCCCAACATTAACAACTACTGTTAACTTTCGCGGTTCACGTTATTGAATGTAATATTTTTCGTTACCGAGTAGCTATAGAAAAAATTGTTATATAAAATCAAATCAAAAACCTGTAGTGATTATTGTAGTGAAAATTCTAAAAAAAAGGAAAAAAAATTAACAAGGTGTGTGTGAAATGAGTAGAAAAAAGAGATGTTACTTTGTTATCTTTTTTTATTAAAACCCCAGTGGCGGACTAAGGCCTAGACCATCTAGGCACGTGCCTAGGGCCCGTAATTTTTGGGGCCCGAAAATTAGGTTTTTAATTTATTTTTGAGTTGGCAATCACCCATTTAGTTGATTTCTTAAGAAATGTTAAGAACTGCCCCATATTTTTCTATGCTTAAAACTGATTTTTGAAGTAATAGTGTGGTAATTTTTGAAAATAAATAAATATTAACAAATTTTAATTACTACCGAATAATATGCTATATTATGTGCAAAAATTATTTTTGTTATGATATTTCAATTTAGTGGGGAAAGAAACTTGAATTGATTAGCCAACGATAAGGTTAGCGTCGAAGGCCAGGCTTTCGAGAAGCTTATAATTTTTCAAAAAATAGTTTTCTGCCCCTGAAATCCCACAAATTAGTACGAAAGCATCTTTTTATAATTTCTAACTTCAAATCTAAGCTCTGTTGACCTTGAAAATCTAAATTTTTTTGCCTGCGGCGCACTTTTTCCTTATTTTTACCCCCCCTTAAACAAAATTTTTTAAACATTTTTTTAGCCCCTCCCCCAAAACTTTTGACCCTAGCAAGTGCCCCCTCTGAAATGAAATCCTGGCTACGGGCCTGGTCGAAGCCTGTAATTGTTAAGATTTATTTACATATCGGCGCCAGTGCATGAACATCGATAGTGCAAATTTGTCAATTTTTAGTTATATAAACCAATAATTTGGAATTTTTACAAACTACCCATTACAAAAACAAGGAATGTGATTAGCCAATAGTTCAAGTTCAAAATTAACAGAGTAACATTTCTTTATATTTTAATTTGGTTTCAACTAATTATTGTAGTACTTCCATCTTCTATTGCTACACAGCCCTGAGATTTGTGTTTTCAGGTGATAAATCAACGCGATAAGAGATGAAAAGTTAAAATAAGTTTAACTTTTATCTGTTAGCACAGCGGCGGTTCTAGGGCGGTGCGACAGGTGCAGCAATAATTTGGTTTTTTTTTTTTGGAAAAAAAATTTATTTTTTTGAAATTTGCAAGCGCAAAAGCGAGGAAAGTAGCTTTGTAGTTAATTTTTCTTTCTTAATTTGTTTAAATACACCTTTTTAAACAAATATTGTTTCTTATCACGTTTTACTAGACGGTGGGGGGGGGGCAAAATGAGACCTCGCACCACTTAAAAATCTTGCTAGAGCCGCCGCTGTGTTAGCATTTAGCTCTTATCACGTTGAGTAAACGCTACTACAGTATTCCTATGGTTGAACTTTCTTATCCGCTATCTCTTATTGCTTATGTCGCTCTATAAACCCACCATAAGAGTAAATATCCTGTTTGGTATACCATGAGGCTAAAACGTTTGCTTCGCGAAAAGGATATGCTACATAAGAAGTGGAAGATTTATGGTAATTCTTGTGATTATGTCTTTTTTAATTTTGTTAGTAGAAAAGATTGCTATGGAGGAGGATTACAGAAGTTATCTGGATGATATAGATATGCGTTTGGGGTCGGGTGATGGCAAACCATTTTGGCGTTATGGTTGTGGTTTAAGGAAAAGTAATGCACTCCCTAACGCCTTTAAATACAAAGGTGTGGTGGCTTCCAATGGTACGGATATTTGTAATATGTATGCTAAGTATTTTGAATCTGTTTATGTTAGTGATAGTTCGGATGGTAATAGTGCTTCTGTACCGAGCTGTTCGCCCTTTGGTGGTGTTCTTGATTTACACTCTGGCGAAATCACATCGGAAGATGTTCTTGAGAAATTGATTGGGTTAAAGTTATGGTTGCGGACCAGATAGAATTGCTCCGAGATTTGTTGTGACCTGCGCTCATTACTTGGCGGAACCCTTGTGTAATATATTTAATCAGTCTCTTCGTTTGGGAATCTTTCCGGATATCTGGAAGAAATCTTTTGTGAAGCTTATCCACAAGTCAGGTGCAAGGGATGAGGTGACTATCTCTAGACCAATTTTTAGGTCTATTATAGTATTGCAGTTTAAAGTTCTTGACTCTAAATGCTAAAAAATACAGTGTCGTTAATTTCACGACGACATAGATTTTCCGTTGTTAACAGATTAATGGATACGTAGTGTTAGGTTCCTTAACGTGAGGTATTCTCTCTCCTTCGTTAGCATGCTATGTTGGTCTCGGATTGAGTTTGTTATCTAATTTGCGCATGTGGTTGTTTGTTGGTCAAAGAATGTGATTTTGGATCTATTATTGGTCGTTTGAGTATTTCTGCAGTTAAATGTAATAAATAAATAATTATGCAGTCATACTTCTCTCAACAATCTCAGATAATTATAAGAAATAACTTTCTGTGCTTTTGAAATTGAATTAATATTGAAAATTCATTTACAATTCAAAAAAGTAAAATTATGAATAATTAAAATTCCTGTAACTTAAATTTGGGTTTCGAAATGCACGTTTGAATAGTTTTGTTTTATAAAAGTTAAGAAATGATTATGCGTTTAGTTAACTTTAAAATTGTGCTCCCATTTGAGTGATTGCTTCAATACAAACTACTGCAGCTAGATAATTCAAGCAATATAATATGTATGTTTTAACCGATCAATTGGAAAGGATAGAATTTTAAATTCAATTATAGATAGATGAGACATTCCGAAATATCTCGTAATATAAATCAAAATTTAAAATGAACAAGTGAGCCGCCGCCACTAGGCGAACTCCAAATTATTAATTTGTTAAATTATTAATTATAAGTCATTGGACAAATTACTCGTTATAGTTACGTATAAGAAATTAAAACTTGCAGAGTCAGTTACAATTAAGTATTCACGTGTAAAACAATTTCCAATATGACAAATTACTTGTGGGAAATGATAATATACGGTAATGACGTCAATACAAATATCAGATCATATACAGATAACACCAACAACGTGTGGATGTCCACTGGAAGGCCGAGCTAAGAAATTCTGTAAGGTCTGCGATTTGAACCCAGAATTTCAACTCTGTAACTCAAGCAGCGGTCACATCACTCCACCACAAAAATTTTACTATTCACAAAAATGCACAGCTTCTGAGAAGAAGACTGTTGTATGGTACATACCACAGTATTCATTTACAGGAATGAAAATAAGACTGTAGTATATAACTTTCTACAGTATTAAAGGGTAGTTAGAACTGCGCATAATGGTAAAATTACTGAAACCTTTGCAAGAGTGAGATATGATATAATTATTGATATTCATAATTTATTATAATATAACATTATTAGAATATAATAATATATAATATATTATATTTGTTTAATTATTAATAAATTACGAATTAAGGAATAATTATAATGTTATATTTGAGCTTTCGATCTTGCATTAAGACCTTCGTCAGAAAATTACAAAAAATTCCTTAATTCGTAATTTATTAATAATTAAACAAATTTATTTCCACGAATTAATAATAAACCAATTTTAAATATAATATATTATATTATATAATAATAATATATTATATAATATTATATTCTAATATTATAAATATTTAAATGTTCGACTACATATCAATTTTCTAGCAAAATTAAGTGAATGATATACTACATAATATGTATATTGTATCTATATATTACTTATTACAGTATTAAAGGGTAGAACTGCACATAATGGTAAAATTACTGGAACCTTTTCAAGAGTGAGATATGATATAATTGATATTCATAATAATTATAATATAATATATTTATATATTATATAATACATAGTATATTGTATTATATTATATTATGATGTATGTATATTATGTATGGTTCAGATTTCCTGTTTGTATATTGACAATATTAATTTTGCTAGAAAATTTTTTATGTAATCGAACATTTAAATATTTCTAATATTAGAATATAATATTCAAATAATATATTAAATTCAATCTAATATTATATTATATATTGTGGTGGGTAAAATCGTAAAATTTGGGGATAATAAAAAAGAATCAAGTGAGAGGAGTTCAGTTTTGTTTTGGGAGTTGAATAATAATAATTAATAATGACGTGATGATTTTTAAAATGATATGTAATTTTTTTTATGATTGAGATGAGCGTGTAATAATTTGAATAAATTTGTGTTATTATAAAGGAAATAAGAGCCTAAAAAGTGTATGACATTTTGGCGTAGCAACGTGTAGAGCTAAAAATAAAAGACTAGAAAAAATCGTCGAACCTACGGAAAAAACAATTTTAAACGTCAGAAATAAAAATTTGGAATTAAAAAAAAAAAATAAGTAATAAGAAGGTAGTGGTCATCCAGGAGGAAGAGAGCGAAAAAGAAGGAGATATGATAGTATTGATGAAATTTATGAAAGAACAATTCAATGAAGCGAATGAACAATTTAAGGAAAATAAGAGAGACCAGCAGTCTGGCGTAAATCAAACACAGATAGACTACAGAGCGGGAAACCGCGGTTCTAATCCTGATTGAGTCGGATTTGTGCTGTGATCTAAAAAGTCCGAAATCGATCTGCAGACTATGGGGAAGGCAACGGGAAACCACCCCATTAACATTTCCCTAGTAAAGTCTTCCTGGCTTAGCCAGGAAGATCGCCTACGTCTAAAGATAGATATGGCACACTAAGAAGAAGAGAGATATGAATGAGCAATTAAAGGTAGATATGAATGATCAATTTAAAGGAGTGAATGGACAATTGAATAAAAATAAGGAAGATATTAAGAGAATGAGAAAGGACATGAATGAAAAATTTGATGAGAGATGACTGAGCAAATGCGGGGAATAAATGAACGGTTGGCGTGCGTGGAGGAAAAAATGAAAAAAATGAGAGAAGACAATAAGATTATAACTGTGGAATGGGAAAAAGATGATGGGTTTGAGAAAGAAGAAGTAGTCATTGGTTTGGAAGATGTAAGCGGGGTTCATTATGTGGAAAGAAAAATGGAAGTTGGTTAAGAATAGATTGTTAAATAATAAGGAAGAAATGGATTGTAAGGAAATATTGCTAAATTGCCAAGAGCAACATTTAAATACAGAAAAAAAGCTATTGGAAATTAATCTTTCTTTAATAAATGAGGAGTTAATACAATTACACCGAGAACTGTTTGATAATAAAATTGTGAAAACAAACCCTTTGAATTTAGTTACTGCAAATAAAAATTTTTTTTTCTATAATAAACAAGACATTGTTGGCTAAAATAAAAATAGCGAATTATGAAATAGTGGATAATAGCAGGATCATTAATAATATGAAAATAAATTGTATCTTGGATATGGACATAAAAAAATGGCCATAAAAGTGCGGAAGACCCCAACTCCCAACAATTATGTAATAAGGGAAAATTCGATTAATTTATGTGAAGACTGCAAGAAAATGGAAATGGTAATGAAGAAAATAAAGGTTTGTGTTGCATAGGGAAAATTTATGAATAAATGGTAGGGAGTACTTGAAAGGAAGTAAGGATGTTAAAAAGAAGTGATGAATTGAAGAAGAGTAAAGGTGAATAAGAATTGGTAGAAAGAAGAGTTAAGGTTCGGTATGTTGAAGAGTACAGGAGTAGAAATAATGAAGTAAGGAAGAAATAGGTTATAGTGAAGAGTGATAAGTGGAGGAAAAGTTAAGTTGGCATGGGGAAGAATTATTCAGAAAAGTTGAAGAGTACAGGAGAGGAATTAATGAAGTAAAAATATGAGATGAGTAGAAGGAAATGTTAAGGTTTTGTGTGGTGAAGAAGTATGAAGAGGGATTAAAGATTAAAAATTTTTAAAATGAAAGGGAACATTCTTTTTGTCAAAATTTTGGAGGGGATAATGTCGTGGGTAAAATCGTAAAATTTGGAGATAAAAAAGAATCAAGAGAGAGGAGTTAAGTTTTGTTTTGGGAGTTGAATAATAATTAATAATGACATGATGGTTTTTAAAATGATATGTAATTTTGTTTAGGATTGAGATGAGCGTATAATAATTTAAGTGGAAAAAATCTCATCCAAAACAAATATATATATTTAACCGTTTCTTGGGATTTTGGAATATAATTAGAACAACAGAAGTCGCTAACCGGCCGACGTTTCGGTATAGTATTATACCATAATCATGGCACTAAAACATATAGTACAAGTCAATAACAAAGTAAATTAATTAAAATCATTGGTACTCACAGTAAGCAAGGTGAAGGTTGTTGTTATAAAATGTTAAAATAAAAATAACAATTATAAAATCATAAATATTAAAAGTTAAAGATAGAAAAGGTTTGTTAATTAAAAATTAATGTGACATCTGATTGACATAATTCTTTGTGAGTAGCAACGAAAAATTAATTAAAATTAACTAAGGAACACAAATTATTTGGAAAGACAAAATCGAAAAGTACCAGACAAAGATCGTCGAGTATACCTTATACCTAAGGGTTTTCATATAGAGCTCATTAAGTGGGGTCATAACTTTTAATATTTATGATTTTATAATTGTTATTTTTATTTTAACATTTTATAACAACAACCTTCATCTTGCTTACTGTGAGTACCAATGATTTTAATTAATTTACTTTGTTATTGACTTCTACTATATGTTTTAGTGCCATGATTATGGTATAATACAATACCGAAACGTCGGCCGGTTAGCGACTTCTGTCGTTCTAATTATATTCCAAAATCCCAAGAAACGGTTAAATATGTATAATAATTTGAATAAAGTTGTGTTATATAATAATAAAGGAAATAAGAGCTTAAACAGTTTATGACAATTTATAATATTATATTTTAATAATATAATATTTTAATATATTAATTATTATTTTTGAAGAATTTAAATATTCGAGTACATAATTATCAATTTTCTTGCAAAATTAATATTGTCAATATATACCAAAAAAAAAGATCTGTACCATTAGATTTCCAGCATTTTGAAACTTTAGGGTGTACATATTATCAAACAAAATACAGTATAACAAACACAAGGGCCTGTTTAAAACAATTGGACTGTGCAAACTTACTATAGTAGCTCATGAACTTCTCTCTCCCCCGTATTTTGAAATTTCCAAAATAAAATATGAATTTTTTGAACACTTTTATTAATTACAGATTGACTTACATTAAAATGTATTTTACAAAATTACAGAACTTATTTTAGAACCTACGATTAAAATAAGATAAATTGTAGTACAGGTATTTTTTTCTTGGTTATTATTTTAAACAAATTCAGAATTATGTGATAAAGTACGGCAGAATCATAAGAACTTAAGCCACATTCCTTAAAAGGAATCCTCAGAGTTTTAAAATATACTTTTGTAATTCACTGATATTTTGCTTATTACTCAAAAAAATTGGACAAAAGTATATATTTTTTAAAAGAGAACCAAAAGAGTCCAAGTGTCTTCTTTTAAAAAATATATACTTTTTTGCAATTTTTTTGAGTAATAAGCGAAATATCAGTGAATTACGAATGTGTATTTTCCAACTCTGAGGATTCCTCTTAAATAGAAAAGGGTAAGTTCATAACATATTCAAGTATTGGTATCGAACATTAACGTATTTAATACAAATTTAAATATTTTGTTCGATACTTTTTAATCAATATAATGTTACGGAGCTGGATTATAAGTTTTAAAGTCTTCGTGATCTACAGTACTAAAATCAGAACAGTTTTTTGCCAACTTGATTAAGTAATCACGAATGTGAAGCAGTTCATCGTCCAAACCATGCATGTCCTGTTCATACGGAATAATCGGTAATCCATTACTAACATTCTGGCAATAATTGATGGGCGAATTATCCACAATAATGGTATTTTTCGTAGTATACTGTTCGTAAATGTTCCAAATTCTCCTTAGGGGTTTTGTCTGAAATCAATTGTTTTATTAGTACCTATAATTATAAAATAAAATAGAGCAGGACTTATTGGCATAAGTTTTGTTTATTGAAAGCTCCAAACTTGTCCTGTTAAAAAAAATGCAATTTATATTCAAAATCTTAAAATAAATAATAAGTATTCGGATTATATCGAACCTTTTCAAATTATTGCAAATAAGATTGCTGCTTAACCGGAATTGAAAAGATATGTTCAAAAATATGGGCTCAGAAGGCAATATAAAGATAAATATTATAAATCAGTTTGAGAAACAAAACGCTAAATGAAGAAATAAGAAAAATAACAGAAGTGGCAGTTGTAGTTGCACAAGTTTCAAAATTATAAAGATCAACGAGGCAAAATTTTAGCAAAAATAAACAAACAAGGCGAAACAAAGTTAGACGCTCGACATGATTAGAAGGACATCACTTATCGTTATCAAAAAGATAAAAGTGAATTCCTGTTATATTCGAGTGAATTGCAAAAAATATATGATTCAGCACTACTGTACTCAATTTTTGGATAAACTATTTTACAATCTGGATAAACTACAAAAATTATTATAAGTTATTCAATTATTCAATAATACAATTTGACAGAGCGAACGACTCCAATAATCAGCTGTTCATATATATTTACTTTATCCTTAGAGCTCCTTGCGATTACACTTATCTTTAGATTAATTTTACAATATATTCCATTGTATTAAAATTAGGTTAGTTAGACATATCAGTATTTGCAATATGGTTGGTTTTAGCATTAGTTTTTATTGAAAAATGTAAAAAATCCCGCTTTAGACGAATTAGTTGTTAGTTACTGACTAAACATAAACAAAATAAAAACGAAAGGAAAAATGTTATCGCTACCCACCCGCCCACACCCTCATTTTTTAAAGAGGCACAAGCCTATACTGAAATCTATTCCCCGAATAATTACCGCCCAAAATGGGAGGAAGAAGTTTAGTAACTTTTCAAGTTTGTCTTAAACAATTTATAGTATCCCTAATTTTCCAAAAAATTAAATTCCAAAGGAATTAAAATCTATAATAAGATAGGACCCCCGCCAAATGCAAAATGTTTAATTCCTCTACGTAGTAATTATTTAGATTTTGTTCGAGCAATTTAAATAATAAACAAATGCTTTAAATATAGTAAAACCGCGCTAGGAAGAATGAGTGTTGCCAAAACATTACGTAGTATAGGTGGAGAGAGAACGCAAGATAAACAATTCCTTCAATTGATACCAACATAAAGCACACGCTAGGAATTTTTGTTACTGTACATAGCCACCACCCATTTTTCCTAGCGCGGCTTTACTATACATACAAAAACATTTCGACTTACCAATTCCAACATTCCGGAAGATTCTTTATACTTATTAATCATTTGATTCTGACTAAGTACAAAAGTGATATCAAAAGCTTCGTTGTTAATCATGTTGAGGGTTTCTAGTTTCTTTATAGTAGAATCACGGCTTGTTGCGGACCAAATCATTATATCGTAATATTCGTATACACTTTTCAAAAACTCGTATAAGTAAGGTCTTGGTATAGTCGGATTGTTATTATCTAGTTCATTAGTACCAAAGCTGCATAATGTTTTGTCCAAATCCAACACAAGAAGTTTGTCCTTTTGTAAGTTTTTGCGAAGAGTTAGGTCCATCGGAACTTCTTGAACATTTTTATCGACTTCACCTTCCATTTTAACTGTAAAACTTCAGTTTTCACCTAATCGTACAAATAAAAAATTAAGAAACTTTGAGAAAATGTTGCAGACTTACTTAATGGTAAGTAAATATGACGCACAATAAGACCACAATAAACACACCAATGCTTCCAACAATGCTACCAATCTTCAAACCACACAAAGGGGTGTGATTTTTATCTGCACATATTTACGGGTGGTAATGGAATTCAAAATAATCAAAATTTCCATACTAATCGCAATCGTTGGTTTATTGTTTTAAAAATGTAGTATTATTTTTTATTATGATTGTGCCTTTTCTTAGATGACCGTTTCGAATTTTGCGACACTTTTTTTTAGTACCAATTAATAATAAATTATGATTGACAGTTTAGTAAAATTACAGTAAAATTTAGATAAACTTTCATTTACAAATCATAGTAAAAATTTGTTAGTACTAAAATTGACGTAAAATTTGGCAAAATAATTTTTTTTACAAGGGAAAGTCAAGAAAACCTTTAAGCTTCATCAGAAATATTTTATCTTTTTATTTGCGTTGCCCTGAGGAGCTTGATTATCAAGTTGACGCAATAACGAATATAATTTTATCAGGGAAATGTAATGCGATGGTTTCATGTAGCCTCGCCCAAGGTCATCCGCTCGCGTGAGATTCGAACTCTAGACTATTTAATGTAAAGTTCATCGCATACCAAACTACTTGTACTTTTTTGGCGTTCTAAACATTACCCAATGCGTAGACAAAAAGGGGTTTAAAACTAACAAGGGCAAGGCAAAATATTTGGAAAACAGATCTTTTTGATATTAATACATAAACATCAGCATCCCGACTTAACTTTTTAAAAGTAAGTGTAATTTTCAGCCACTTTCGAGAAAAGAGCGTGTGTGTATTTAATGAATATTATATAGGAAGTTATGAGCGTTTGGAATTTTAGAAACAAAATTTGAAATATGGGTTATAATTTGACACATCTCTATAAATTAATATCAACCGAAAAATGCACTTGTTAAAGTGATTTTGCTGTATCTCTTCTAATTGCGAATATATAAGCGTTTAAAGTTTTAAAATATCAGGAAACTTGGTTTGGTTGTGAAAATTGATGTAACGCAAAATTGTCATTTTAAGTTTTATTACTGATTCCAACGCGACGCTCCCTTGCAGGACTGACTTCCTGCACCATTGCATTCATGGGTTAAGATCATTAGCCCATCTTAGTTTTCATCTGGACCTTACCTTCCATTAGATCTATGTCCATTTGAATTACAATAAGTGCAGGAATCATCCTCCAGAGCTTGACTCACTGCTTCATGAAATATGGGGTAAATTTATTAACCTATCATGGCATCCCAGTTCTTTCAAGAGCATAACCTTCCATGTCATGACCTAGTCGTGAGTTAAGGTTATGGCTCTATTAGGTTCCAAGGTATACCTTATCTACCTTCTTGCGACCATTACTATCAAGAAAACATAGGAAGTTTACACCTCTTTTAAGGTCACCAGAAAAACAGTCTACGGTCTCGAATGAGGCAGCTACTATCCCATGCCTGCTTCAATGACCTATTTTGGTGAAAACCAGATCCAATCTGGTTGACATCCAGCGTACTAACCCACTAGGCAGCCTGGCTACCGTGCAATGGTACACATCCTGGAATTGGAATTGTCATCTGTCGGATTGGCTAAGGTAACCGAGCTGTGGCAGCCAGGATGCGGTAGCCGGGCTGCCTAGTGGGACCTCAGTCCAAAGGTGGGGGTTTCTTGAAAGACAATCTATTTCGCCAACCAAATCATGAGTTGAGATCATTGCTTTCAGGTCGGCAATGTTTATTCACCTACACCCAATGCTGGCGCATACGTTCATCGCGTGCATGCCTATTTGAATGACTAGAATGGTCGTAGGGTCCATAACCTTCTGCCGTAAAGGCAGATTCTGTACACCACACAGTGTCTAAACCTTCTGCCTTAAAGGACAGATTCTGTACACAACGCCCTTATTCCCTCCTACCAAGCATGCACCTATTACACCAGATAGCAGTTCTTTATCAGGTCTTTACCTGACTTTGCACCTTAGTCGCGTTTAAAGGGTTACACATACCCACACCCAATACTGGCGCATACGCTTATCATGTAAAATGCCTTGTCAGATGTGCAATTAGCTTCAATGTGTGACACTGAATTACCAGAGATACCGCGTGGAGGTTTGCATGTAGCTAACCTGGGGACTCATATCTCGAAAAAATGAAAAGAGCACATATACACTTAGCGGCATGAGTTCGAAAGGCACGAGTCCGAGAGTATCAATGTAGCTCTGACCATTAGTTTGGGTGGGCCCCAGGTTGCATCCTGTCTTACGGCAGGACCATCTCCCTAATGACCGTTAGTGGGAGATCATATGGTGTTTTTTTTGAGACCTTCATTTTGGTTTGTTTTTTTTCGACTTCCATTGGGCGAGTCCATTATTCTGTTTCTAGTTTCCTAAGCCATCTTAAGGTGTCCACTATTTGAACAAGTATACCAGGTAACAAATTCATCTCAAGGACTGTCTTTTGATGTTAGCTTTGGTGTAACCAGTTCTAGTATCAAGAAATGAGATTTCTTGCTTTAGAAATATTTGTAATCACCGACACTACTCTAAGTGAAAAATTTAGGCTTTGTTTGGGGTTATTTTGCGTAATTTTTACAAGAGCAGTTTTGGTTTAATTGTTACACCATCTTTTGAGCGAGCAATGGACGGTTTTATCGTGCAACTATTTTGAAGTTTTTGTTTTGAATAAAGTTATTGTTACTGAGATTATCTTTTTTTGTACCATCAAGTACCAATTTTGCCTTACAGAGAATCTTCACCAGTGCCTCTGAATAAACAAAGGAAGAGCTACTTTTTTCACCAGAGTTCCACACACAGAATTTATCAGTACTTATACCTGATTGTGGGGAAATTTTAATTTACTCAGGCAAGACCAAATTTTCTTACAATCTTTTGATTTATTCTAATAAAGTTTAAGCCCAAAAGACGCTGTTGAAAGCAGTTTTCCTCTATCTCTACATATTACGAAGTCAGAAGTCTTTAACGTTTCAAAAATAAAAGTTGGAAAAGATGGTTATTTTTTACATTTCCCAACAAAAATAAAATCAGGAATACGTTGGTTAAATTCGTTTTGCTCTATCTCTTTTATTCCAAAGTTACGAGCGCTTAAAGTTTTTAAAAAGTTGGAAAATGGGCTATTTTTGGTTAAAGCAATTTTAAAGCAACTTTTATTTTGCCGAGTCACAGGCGTTAAAAGTTTTATAGTTTTTAGAAAATGGTATTTGTTAATTGTTTTTCAACGCATCTTGAACCAAAAGGACGATTCTATCAATGATTCTATTTAAAAGCGGTTTTGCCTTACGTTTCCATTATTATCGGGGTTATGTTTCAACGCTTTGCTATATGCATTTCGACCCGAAAAGCATAGCGAAAAGCAGGAAATGCTCGTTTAAAGTTTAAATAATGTTCTAGGTGTCGACATTTTTCAACGCATTTTAACCCAAAAGGACGCTGAAGAAGCGGTTTTGCTTCATTTCTTCTATTTTAGGTGCTATGAGAGTTTAAAAATTAAAGTTGGAAAATGAGCTTTCTTACATCGCCTTGCAACGCATTTCTTTCCAAAAGAACGCTGGTCAATGCAATTTTACCCCAGATTTTATAATTTGGAATTATGGACGTTTACAATTTTCAGATTAAAGATGCAATATGTAATGGAATCTCGTTAATTTGTTCAACCGTGTTTCGAGTCGCGTTGAATTATACTTTAGATTTGTTTACCTTTTGTTTATCATAGAGAAAATAGGTAAATGCAGTGTCGGTCCCATCAAAATCGGTTCAAAATTCTATGTTCCAGGGAAGCGAAACGAAAGAATCTCGATGATATTGTCGCGTCAAGAAATATTAAGAAAGGTAAGTCAGGTTACAAAAGAAAAGTATTCAGACTATGTTTGTGTAAATTGCAAGAATGCAAAATACGCAAATACCCAAATTACTCGCAAATTAATTATAATGTAATTGATCAAAATTTTTATTTTTCCAGATTTCTGAAGTCTAAGATTAGTTCACATATGAGTTCACAGATGTCACAGTCCATTTCACGTCAGTTGTATTAGGTTACCATGGTATTTGGTATTGGACGATTCTACAAGTTGACATGGTTACGGATTTATAAGTTAATTTTTATAAATTAAAAGCACCATGTTTATTATTAACATATTATTTACAAAACGAAAAAACATTTTTACATTAAAATAATCAATTTTATTCAATAATTTTACGATTATATTTAAATATTCCGCGAAATACTTGAAACAGGTTGAAAGTCACTGGATTAAATTTCACAAACAAGTAGTAGTGCCCTCTAGGATACCTCAGATGAACTAACCTTAGAGTAAAAATTATTAGAACACATTATTTATGAATGGGATTTTAGATAGTTTCCTTACTAGTCTATTATAATATACTCTGGTTTCTGGTAGAACAATAATAAAATTAAGGGCAGGAGGGAGTTGATAAAAAGAAAATGATGAGGCCAGTGCATGATTAAACTCATGCAAATTTGCGGCGACACGTAATCGCAGCGCCACTACCGGCTGGAAATGTGAATTAACGCTACTTGACATTTATTTTGACGTTTATTAAGGGTATAGGGCAGGGATGGCGAACCTATGGCACGCGTGCCATTGATGGCACGCGACACAATATTTTGGGCACGCCACCGATAAAAAAATACACTATTAAATATTATATTTAATTATTTGATGGCACGTCTATGGCCTCATTAAACATTTCTTTAGAAAAAATGGCACGTTGATACATAAAGGTTCGCCAACCCTGGTATAGGGTATTTATTTAAATAAAAACTCTAATTTTAAGCAATATGGTTAAAATCGTACTGTATTCCTCCTTTGCCTTGCTAAATGCAAGCTGTGGTACCTATTCAAAATAACAATTATGGTATCTATTCAAACACCATCACTGCATGATGATGGTTGCCTTAGGTGCGGGGCTCACCAGTTGTATACCGCCATACAAGTATGTCGATATACCAGACTGGTCACTGAGGTTTGGCTCAGAAAGTCAGTTCCCCGACGGGCCCTGAGATTCTTCCCCGACTCCATTTTAGTTTTATACCCACAACAAAACACACAACCACCGCGAGTCCAACACCATCCGGTGGTAGGGCCAAGCAAGGTTTTGCTCGAATTGCGTCCGGGCTAAGACCACCCCAGCGTATTTTTCAACTAGAACCATCCGGTTCAGTGATGCAACCTTGAGCACTCCTAGAGATTTACTGCACATCTCAAGTTTAAGCTGACGCTATAAAAGTCCTCCAGGATCTTGGCCTTCCGCACACCACACAAGTTTCCAAGTGAGGGTTACGACTTAAGATTTCCCTTAGGTGTCCTTCATATGTTTCCTTCTGTGCCAACCTATTGCACCAAGTTCCTCAAGTTTACAAGTTTCACTTTTAACTCAGACTATTGTGTCTGAGGTCATACGAGTTCTCGGTTCGCATGGGTTAAGGTCGTTTGGCCCATTAGGTCTTTCCAGTTCCTACAGAGTGCCAGGGCAGCTCTCTTTTAGGTTCTGCGGTTTTCAAAGGTCAATGACCTTTGAAGGTTGGTTCCCTGAAGGGGCAGATCTATATTAGCTAGGGTTCCAGATTCCACTTTTAACTTGGTTATCAGAACCAAGTTGGTTCGAAGTCTCAACCATATATGTCCCTTAGTTCATATATTGTCCCTTAGTTCACCATGAAGGAGTGCCTCTACAAGATTTGGTCATTTTCGGCCAACTTTGGCCAGTAACATAGATGTAATAGTACTAAGAGTCCCGAGAAATATCTCTCTGATGAGTCCGGTTAATGATTGTTTCTCCTTGCTCCCGTCTGCATAATAAATTATGCAGTCGGTCTTTGCTTGAAGCTATTATTAACAGGACTTTATCCCGGCTTCAGTTGGCCATCAAGGTCTGGATCTACTGCGCCTCGAAAGAATCTGTGGTTAGATCTTGATCTCTGTGGGTTTCCACTTAGGCTTATTCCTCCGCGTAACGTCGATGAATTTTGAGCAGAAGCTAAGTGTGCCCTCTGGATTCTGGATTCTGGATTAAGTGTGGAGGGCAAACCAAGGTTTACATGCACTCAGGCCACAAAACCGGGCCCATTATGCTACCTCCGGTGTCAGCAGCCCCCATCCTCCTATTCCTCAAGCCATCCCAAACTCAAGACGAACTCGAGTATTTTTGAAGGCGGTGTGCTACTAATACTGGCCATGCTAGGCCAGAAGCTACCCAACATGGATCCTCTTTTCGATGCTAACACTGGGCAGTCGCAAAGCACATGTTCCACTGTTTCATCTTCTTCTTCACATCCCCGACACAATGGGCTGTCAACAAGTCCCATTGTGTGTAAATGCTTGTTTAGCTTACAGTGCCCCGTAAGACATCCCACGATAATTCGTAGGCTGTCCCTAGACAACTTCAGATAGTATCTTGCATGTTTGTCAGACGGTGCGTTAATTGCCGCCTTAGCCTGACGGCATCCAGCGACATTCACCCATCTTTCCGCATGCAGTCTGCGGGTTTCCCCTTTTATGATAGCATCAAGGGTTTTAACAGCCAGTGTGAGAAAAGGTTCCGGACCGCATGGTGCATTTCCCGAACCCAGCCTCGCCAGCTCATCAGCCCTCTCGTTGCCCTCATTCCCTTCGTGCCCTTTAACCCAGCTGAGAGTTACGACATTATGAATTGATATCACGTTTAGTGTCTCAATGCATTGTAGCACAAGACCAGAGATGATCTTGCAGCGATTTAGTGCCGCAAGGGTCGCCCTACTATCAGTGATTATTTGAATTGTTTTGCCCCGGATATTACTTTCCTGGACTAATTCTGCGCAGCGGAGCACTCCAATGAGTTCCGTCTGGAAAACAGAGGCGTACCTCCCCAACGATATCTTCATATCTAGCTGCAGTTCCGAGGAGAATATCCCCACGCCCGAGCCAGTCTTGTTTTTGGAGCCGTCCGTGTACAGACATATGTCAGCACGGTTAGATCCTTTTGTGTCTAACAGAATTGTAAAATTTCTCCTAAACACATATTTGGGGGGGATCCTGTCAGCATCAAGACTCAGAAGAGGCACCCTTTTAGAGTAGTCCTCCAGAATCCGTGTATGCCCCTTGGCTCCCCACCTATGGGTCCAAAGACCCCATGCCCGCATTCTTAGAGCGGCTCTCAGCGCCTGCTCCTCCACAAAGAGATCTAAGGGAGGAAGGCAGATGAGAACCTCCAGTGCAGCGGTGGGTGTTGTTCGCATCACTCCCGTCACTGCTACGCAGACTGATCTTTGCAGCCGTTCAAGAGAGGACACCACCGTAGTCAGTCTGGTTCTGGGCCACCAGACGAGTGCGCCATAGCAGAGCATAGGCCTTATTACGGCAGTGTACAGCCAGAGGGCAATCTTTGGGGAAAAACCCCATGATCTTCCCAATGCCCTGCGACACTGCCAGTAGGCCATGCTTGCTTTCGTCGCTTTAGTGCTAATGTGTTTGCCCCAATTTAGCTTCGAGTCGAGTGTAATTCCCAGATACTTGACCTCTGAAGCCAATTTAAGAGGGGTTCCCTTTAAGCGAGGCATTCTCATGTTCCTCAGCTTTATTTTTTTGGTGAATAGTACAAGCTCAGTCTTGGTTGGATTAACCGAAAGAGACTGCTCTGAACACCATGCCTCAAGGATTCTTAAAGCGCCCTGCATTAATTCACACAGGACATCTTCAAATTTCCCCCTAAGCAGTATGGTTATATCATCTGCGTATCCTACAGTGTAGAAACCGTTATCATTGAGTAGCTTTAGGAGGCTATGCACCACAAAATTCCACAGCAAAGGCGAGAGAACGCCTCCCTGCGGACAGCCCTTATTAACCGCCCCTCTAATTTTCGCATCTCCCACACTTATCTCAACAGCCCTACAGTTCAGCATAGATCTGATCCATCTAATGATGGTGTTAGGCACATTGTGTTCATGTAGGGAGTTGCAGATGCTTTCAGAGGTAGCATTGTCAAACGCTCCCTCAATATCAATAAACGCTCCCAGGGTACATTCCTGAGATTGTAACGATCTCTCGATACGCTCCACCACCTTGTGTAGTGCAGACTCAGTAGATCTCCCCGTAGTGTATGCATGTTGATTCAGGTGTAGTGGGCTATGCACCAACACTGCATCCCGAATTTCTCTATCGCACAGTCTTTCCAGTGCCTTCAAAAAGAAGGATGTAAGACTAATTGGCCTATATGATTTAGCCAGAGAGTAGTCACTCCGCCCTGGCTTGGGTATGAAGATTACCTTAACCTTGCGCCATTCCCTTGGTGTGTAGCCATGCGCAATGCACGCCTTGTACACCTTCACTATGGGACTGAGTAGGAATACCAGGCCCCATTGGAGTAGGGCCGGATACACTCCATCCAGCCCCGGTGATTTAAAGGGACTGAAGGATCTAATTGCCCATTCCGTCTTGTTAGGGTTCACAGTTAAATTTACACTTTCCCAGTCCGCCTCAGTCGGTGTCCGCGCGCTAAGCTCAGTCCACTGATGATCCGAGACAGTTGTGCTACCAGGAAAGTGTGTTTGTAACAGTACCTCGGCAGTCTCCTTGAGGCTCTCCGTAAAGGAGCCGTCATCTCGACGGATCGTGCCAAGCTGTTGGCTTGGGTCTTTGGAAATTATCTTCTTCAGCTTAGCCGCCTCCGTAGTGGACGCAATGTCGCTGCAGAAGTCCCTCCAAGACTCACGCTGTTTTTGGCGAATCATCCTCTTGTATTCCAGCCGAAGGTTTTTAAACTCCTCCCAGTCAGAACCACTTTTGGATTTCTTCGCCTTGTTACAGAGCCTCGTGACCGCTTTCCTCATCCGATCCAGCTCCTTGCACCACCAAGGTGTTGCTCGTCTGCCAGAATCAACCGCTGTCAGCGGACAAGAAGTCTCAAATGCCTTAATGAGTGAGTTTTGTAATACGTTAGTGCATATTTCAATCTCATCAGTGTTTTCTAGTCGATCTTTTTTTGTGATTGCCTTTGGCATGTCGGCCTCCAAAGCGCTAGATAGTACATCCAAGAAGACATTCCTATCCAGCTTCCTCGGATTCCTTACCTGCCTAGGCTCGACTTTCACGGCTTTAATTTTAAAGCAAATCCATCTATGATCCGACATAGTCAGCTAAGTGTGCCCTCATTCGACTTTTGGTTAGGTGGCTAAATCTTCTATTAGCAGGCTGATAGCTGATCTAGCCGAGTCATCGGTTTACACTCCTGGGAGTTGAGCCTTACTCAAGGCTACCCTTCGAACCCGAACAGTCTATCGGTCGCGCACAGGTGACTGTTTGCTCTTACCCACCTGATCATCTAATCGCCAGTGCAATTGCTGGAAACCCGGGACGTAGTGTCCAGGGATGACTCTTCCGAAGCCGCCGCGTGGAAGCTTGCACTTGACCTTACCGTACAGCCCTGGGGTTCCTCAGAATCCTCGGAGGAGACCCACGAAAAGGGGGCACGACTTGGCACGCAACATATGCCCTCTTGTCTGTCTTCTCGTCATGATGTGACGATACCACCCAATCTCGATAGTTTCGTTAGTATACGTTTTAAGCTAATAGATGGCACCCTTAAAAATGTCGCCCGTACTGTTATAATTAGAGTACGGACTTACATGCATAAAAAATCGTGAAAATAGAGCTTAAAATAACACAAAAAATTGCCATTATATGCATAAAAATATGCATAAAACTTAAATATAATAACTAATAAGCATTAAAATAATTTTTTTAAATAAAATTTATTTGAAAAGCAACACAATAAAATATGTACACAGGGGGGAGCCCCCCCCCCGCCCCAAATAATTTAGGAAATTGGAAAAAAGTTGGCAAAATCACTCAAAATTTGGTCAAGTTGGCAAAAGCCGAAAAATGGACAATTACAAAGAGTTGGCAATTTTGAATTAATTAAGTTGGCAAATCCCCCCCCCCCCCGCAAATAAAAGTTGGTTGTGCACGTCCCTGTATGTATACATAATTACTGTACAACGTTTTTACCACAATATTTTTCTAAAAAGTCTCTAAATGAACCGTTTCCTAATTTTAATAATGGTATTCGCATTTTACATTAACAAAACGCCACCACACGGAATTATTTCAAAGTCCATTCTGGACGTAACATAGTGGCGCCACCAACGGTAATGTAAAACGCGATATTTAAATCTAGCGAAAACGTTCTCTGGTCTTGTGATGAACTGGAACCAGCGATTGACTCAAATAAAGTTTGTTGTTTGCTTTCATCATTTTTAAATTTGTTCATACTTTCCAAATGAAATGATGTTTTAAGATGTTGCATTATGTTAAATTTCTTTTCGCTGTTTATCTCCTATTATAACAAATATCAAGTCTTGCAGTTAGTTACCGGCTAAGATTTCTGTTATATAAACAAAACCTGTTGTCAACTAAATATTAAATTCAAAGTAAGCAAATAGTAAATTTTAGGTATTTTTTATGGATCTGCTGCAATTTTTTTTTAACCCTTTCGTGGGCGAATTATTCTGGCTACTTTTTAAAAAATTTTTTTTTTTAAATATACCTTATTAGACCCCCTGAGTAGTTATTAATGGTTATCTAATCAATTTTTGCACCGCAAGTTGTAAATATAGAAGTGGGAAACCGTCTTCCCACGGGACCATTCTAGAGCACTTGCATAAAAACGATTTTTTGCTAAAACACTTATTTTTTACCTTTTTATGTTACTTTTAGGAATGGTTATTGCTAATGGATGTTCTCAATATTAAAAATAATTCAAAACTTTTTGTAATAATTTGTATTTTATTAAAATTTATGATTACCTTATACCTAAAGTACAGATAAATTTCGTAAAAATGTTACTTTTGAAAATGAAACTTTTTAAAGCATGGGTTGACAGTAGAATGTCCAAAAACAATAAAAATCATAAAAGAAACCTTATAAAGTAACAATAACACAAGAATTTTCGCTAAAAACTGAAATTTGCTCGCAAATTTCAATAAATTAATCACAAATTATCAAAGTTTTGATTTCATAATTGAATAACTTTCTAAGTTTTAAGAATATTTACTGGTAAATTACAAAATTTACTTCGTATATGTCTTGTAGTAAAGATCTGACACATATTAGGTGAAAAAATTTATTCCTATGGACCTATTTCTTACAATTTCGGTACTGGGAATACGTCTTCCCGCGGCCCACTAAAGGGTTAATTTATCGAAAATGTGCTAAAATATAATAATAAAATAAAAATGCTTAAAAATAAATCTAAGCATAAAAATGTTAAAATAAGCCGAAATAAGCATAAAAAAAATTAGTGTCAAGTGACTTATTTTTTTCAAATTCGTAGACATTTATAACAATTAGGCTTCTGCTATCAATATTTATGTATAGCAAATTTGCTAGAAATCCGTACTCTAGTTATAATAAAGTATTTGGCGGTAGTCAGGAATGAGTTGTTGTCAGACCAATTCCATTGCATACAAAGCAAACAGGATTTTATCACAATGTACTATAATATTTTTAAATAAAATTGCTCAGTGTTTGTTCGGTTTCTAGCAAAATGTAAACAGAAAGGAAGCAGGTTGCCTGCTTACTGCATGCAGATACTTAAAATCTCCACGTGTTAATATAATATGTGTAATCGCACTGAAAAGAAAAATGAAGTAAGGTAGTTCTTGTGCACCGATAGACTAATGAATTTTCTAAAAGCAATAATATTAAGAAATAGTACCATATAGTTAATTAGTACTTTCAAATATTTCCTTAATACTATTTTTGGTACAATTTTTATATGCGCATTATCATAAGTAAAGTTTAATTATTATAATATATTTTATAAATCTCCATAGTAACATTAAACAGTAAAAGTTATACTTATGTTTGTAGTTAAGATTTAGAAACTTTTTGTACTTAAAGTTGTAAATGTGTTAAAACAATATAAATGTCTTTGCTCGTTAAAACGATAGGATAATGTTTTACAATATTATACTACATAGCAGGTGTTTAGAATTTGTTCTTAAACAATGTTCTTTTGAAATAAGTTTTCTAATTAAATAGCTGCTAATTACATTATAGCTTAAAATTAACATAAAAACTATGTTGTTATTTATATAAGTAATAATTAACAAATTTAAAATTATTACAACAATTCTAATATTAAACTACTAATAACAAGTATTTCATTGTTGAGTTTGATGAATTACCTGAACTGTTCTATAAATCCTATAGTTAAACTTAGTTTTTAAGAAGAAATTAATTTTTATTTTCGTTATAACGTGAAATCCGAACCATGACACAAATGATTTGATAGCCATTGAGATACGAACTTGTAACTCGAAGGTCTGATTTTCAACTTTTATATGCACTGGTACATGCATAATATGTACAAAAGAGTTTTACAGCCTTCTACATCAGAAAGGTTTTCAATAAAAAAAGGCAGCTTGTGAAGGAAAGCTGGAAGAAATTATTAATATTTTCTACTAATAGTACTTAAATCCGACATAGTAGATCAGTAGACCAGTAGACAAGTATATTGTATATCTGTATATTTGACCTTTTCGTTCCTTCATATTACTGTTATCATCATCCCTTAACGGTCTTAATGTTTCACATCACCTAGGTTGTAAACTTGTAATAGAAACCCTCATGTTATAATTTTACAGTTATTCGCCACATACTAGATAACACATCCTACAATCTTCTTGAACAGCTTTCACTACGCGACTCATATCAACTGATATAATATTTTTTTGTTTAATTCTTTTTTTGAAAATCTTTCTTAATTATCATACATAACAATCAGGAATGCTCGGTATATGCAATAAGTATACAACAAAATATCAATTTTTTTGCTTTATTAAGGGGACTAAAAATAAATGTACAAGCCATTCAAACACAGAATTACAGAATAATGATATTCGGCAGATCATATTGTGGTTACTGTTTCAACAAACATTATGAATTAAGCCCGTGTGGTACTGTTTTTTTAACAAAATAGTGAACAAATTCTTTGTGAAATTTCATGACAAATTTCTAAAAATGTAATCTAAAAATGTAATCTAAAAATATTCATTATAGAGGAGTTTCCATTATAAATGGATTACATGGTATAAAATAAATAAAATAAAACATATTTTCAATATGGTGACGTAATTGATTTCTAAGAGACATTTAAACGCTAAAACATAAATAAAATAAATATGTGATGCGATGGAGTATACGTAAAATCAAACTCAAACGAGTTCCATTATATTTTAAATGTAATGCATATTTATACACAGTGTATAATTATTATTGTATGAAAATGTCCATTTGAACGCAATTTTGTAAAATATAATGCAGTGGTTTTAGCATCTATAGTCATTATGCTCAATCAACAAACGGATGTGGGGTTCAAATCATGACTAATTTTTTATAATCGCTTATTAGTTTTGCCACTATTCCATTCTGTTTTCTAATTATATATTTTGGCAATGTTAATTAAAAAAATGTTCAAATGAATCTAAGAAAATTAAAGAGTTTCTTTATTGAAAATGCGTTTAATTAAAGAGACATTGGATGTTCCTTATCTCTCACCATCAAAATCACCTTGGCAGGAATTCGCCCAAGGGTTATAATAGTTCCGGTATAGTTATAATTAAATTTAAAATTTAAAAATAAGATATTATCAAAGAACGCTAGTTTTAGATGTAACATTTATAAAATTAAATGAAACTACCAAACAAGTAGCTCTTAAATACTAATTTTAATTTAATTAGGCAAGAAAGCTGTCATTAATAAAAAAGGAAATAATAAAAATAATTAACCAAACCTAATGTTTATAAAATATTTAAAAACAGTAATTAAATAATAAATTAAATCCACCCCTTTTTAATTTCGAGTAATTAAATGCATAATTTTTGTAATAATTAATTTGACTTTACAATCTCGTGTTATTTAGTCAATCAGTAGATCCATCCATATTATACAGTTTACCGTTCATTCCTTTGAATTTTCGAGACCACCCTGCAAACGCCTTTAGAGTGGAATTAAAACACGTTTTACATCATATAATTTTAAATAAATTTATGCTCTAGAAAATTCTTTCTGAAACCACATACATAATAATTTTGGGATGTTAAATTTTCAAAATTGAGTTACTTATATCTTTAGTTGCATTCGGCACAGTTCAAATATTAAGAGTTAAAATATTAAAATTATTGTAACAACTAAACGTTCAGAAATTTTAAACAATTCTTTCTCAAAATCGCATTAATGTTACATACAACCTTATGAGATTACAGTAGTGATATGTGCCCTATATTACGGGCACTGTACATAATTACGTAATCACAGATCTAAGAACGAATACTAAAACAGAATAAGGAATGATTTCATTGTTTTAATTTTTAGAGTTTATTATTAGACAAGAGTTAATTAATATAAAAGGGCAGTAGGGAATAATACATTTAGCACACGCGCTTTTAGAGCGTAAGAGTTTTCCTCAGTGAGTTAGAATCGAAATAACGTTTGCATACTTTTTGATAATGAAAAACAAATTAGTAAAGAAACAAGATGTATATTTTATGCAGTCAATATAAGCGACGGCCGTGGAGTGATGTGAGCGCTGGTCGAGTTACAGATCGGAAATTTTGGGTTCAAATCGCGAACTTCACAGAATTTCTTACCTCGGCCCTCTAGTGGACATCCACACGACTGATTATTGCTCTTATTCTTCCATATATTTTATTCATTTTATTTAAATAAAATTCCCTGTCTACTAAAATAATTTCAAACTTTTTATAATTGTTAAATAATTTATTATTAATAAACCGCATCCATAACACTTTCAAAATAGAAATACTAATCCACCCATTGAGGAACGCACTATTGCGCATTTTCAACTCTTCTGAGCTTATCTGAGCATAGAATTTTCTTGGATAGATGACGCTCTAGAATTGGGCCCCATATCACCTTCATTTTACAATACTTTAACAATATTTATCAATAAGAATGACGCTCACTTTTTTAAAATAATTTTATACTTTCGCGTATTACCGTATCACAGGTGGTGCGCGCGCCCGAGCGCATTTAAACTTGATTACTTACTGATATTTTGTTAGTTGGTTTGGAATATGTTTTGGGAATTTTATTTTAATAGTTCACATAGAAAAAGTATTTGCAATTTAGTATCTGCTGCGGAAATGGAGACAGAAAGAGAAAAAAATAAATGTTATAGTTTTAGTACACAAAAATTATCGTATATTTGCATATAATACGTCACAAATAACAGCTTAGAAGTAAAACATTCGTTCTACAAGTGTAAAGACCACCTTTATATAAAAATTATAATAACATAATTCATGTGACCGGAATTTCGGCAGATAAACTACATGATGCGCTCGTTTAACCACTCCTTTTTTTGTTGCGTCTGCATGTGTGTTCATAAACAATTAACGTACAAACCACCTGAGCGGCAATGATTATTAGAAGGTATCATGCAAACTGCCTCCTTCTCTTCACGCTTACAAGTTCAGTTCCTTTATTCACATCAGAAGAACACAGACATACGTCCAATTTAACTAAGGTTGGAAAAAGATAAATTAAATACTAATAATTACCATTTACTCAAAAAAACTTCAACATTTATAATTTACAAACTTTATTTGTAATTTACCCCAATTCGCTATAAAAGGTTATCCATACACTATATTAGGCGTATAGAGTAAAATTAATTTGTATCTTATCTAAGATATTAAAAAATACAACACCAGCATAAAAAAATGTTAATATTATAAAACTATAATTTGTGGTGAACAGAAATTTCATCAATTTTAGTTCTTTTTTGATATGAATCCAAGAAATATTATAGCATTTTATTGGTTAACCACACCTTTTCATTCTCCAAAATGTATAATAATTATCGACTATAAAAACGTTTTAACTAGAAAGGTTATTAATGCAATTGGTTTTTTAAATATACCAAACAGTAATAAATTAATGCATATTCTTCCAAATTATACTTCGTATTTCTGATATTTTGATTGTCCTAACTTCATATGGAGTCGTCGTGCTATTTATTTAAAAATTTTATTAATTTGTTGTTTTTTTCGCATTAACATAATAATTATGTACTTGAATATTATTTCAATCTGCCCAAAAGGATAATAAATACTAGAATTGAAACAATCCCAGTTTGCCTCTATGAGTAATACAACAATGTTCCATAAAATTACAACAAAATTACCTTATAGTTATTCAATTTCTTTGGAGCATCTCTATTAGGTCGATGTCCTTCAGTAGGAGAGTGTGTAATATTTTGTTCTTCAATATTTCCGATGGAGAGAATATAATGGAGAGACGAAGAGAATACCATTTTGTAACAAAAACTGCCCTCTGGATTGCAACCCCTAATGAGAGGGTTAGTACACCAAAGGCCAGAGTCTGCAACAATCCGAAGAGAAACTCTCCAGTTTGTTTTGCCACGATGGTAATTAGACCAGCTCTTTATTTGGGCGGCGGCTGGATCGGGGTTCTGTAAATAACAGGTAGCTAAGGGTGAAAAAACAATAAAACACCTATGATGGTAAATGTGCTTTAATTCAATGATAACAATAGAATCTGAGATGCTCTTACAGTTCCAAACAATTGCAATGTATAAATTACTGTGGTAACACTGCACAGTAGCAAATGAAAAAATGAGCGGTTCAATCAAAAAGCGCTCCGTCGTAAATACAGCGTGACCCACAAGACCCCGGACAAACATGTTTTCCTCTTTTCGCGAAAATCACTGAATTTTACTGAAAAATAATCTAGTAATCCGATTCTAAGAACTATGGAGATCAGAAAAACAAAAGAGCAAACAAATCAAACAATAAGTTTGTGAGTGACAAGATGTCAAAAAGTCGCGCCGCAATTTTATCGTTATTTGAACCTGGAAATCGTCAATGTGAAATAGTTCGAATTCTTAAAATTCCTAGACAAACCGTGTCCGACGCCATCAAGTGATTCAAAAAACTTGGTAATATGGAAGACCGACCCGGAAGAGGAAAAAAATGTTCTGCCAACACTCGCTGGAATCGCAATATCATCAAACTTCGGATTCAAAGAAATCCGAGACTGTCGATGCGAAAAGTGGCTCGTGAAACTGGAATCGCGCGGGAGTCGGCTCGATGAATAGCTAAAAATGAACTTAAGAAGAAGCCTTATAAACTGCGAAAAGCCCAAATGCTAACTGATGAAAACAAGCTAGTACGACTTCAACGATGCCGTGCTCTTTTACATCTCACCGCTGCTCAACAATGGGAAAATTTCGTTTTTACTGATGAAAAAATTTTTACTATTGAACAATTTCACAATCGTCAAAATGATAGGTATTGGTCAGAAAAAGCACCTGGACCTTTAGCCATCGTTGCTCATCGCCAATTCCCCAAGTCTGTCATGGTTTGGGGCGGTATTTGTGCTACCGGTAAAACACCTTTAGTTTTTGTGGAAGAAGGAGTAAAAATTAACAAGGAAATCTACCACCGGGATATTTTAGAAGCTGCAGTTCTTCCGCAGGCCCAACAGCACTTTGGTGACCAACATTGGACCTTTCAACAAGACTCTGCACCTGCCCATAAGGCGAAAACTACACAAGAGTGGTGCCGAATCAATTTTCCAGATTTTATCAGTTTCGCTGAATGGCCTCCATATTCATCAGATCTCAACCCCATGGATTAAACCATATGGTCAATTTTAGAGGCCAGGGCCTGTGCAAAACCCCACAAAAGTTTGGAATCACTAAAACAATCTTTGCGTCAGAAATGGGACAAAATTTCCCTAGAAAAGGTACGAAAAACGGCCGAAAATTTCATTCGACGTTTAAAGCTCTGTATCCACGCAGAAGGAAGCCACTTTGAAATTTTATAATTTATGATGTACACAAGGATGTTGTTAATTGTTATCCATTTTTAAATTTTTGAATTGTTGCGTTTAAATAAGTTTTTTTTTAAACGTTTGTCCGAGTTCTTGTGGGTCACGCTGTATAAACAAGCACCACAACAAGATAACAACACCAAGGTTGTTCAATTTGAAATTCAAAGCACACACACGTTGATGCTTACGATATGGGAAAATAAAAATGCTTACCTCGATATCTCGTTAAGCTTACAATATAAAAGATAACAGGCACTTCCAATGGAGACCAACGGGGTGCTATACAGGTGAACCTGGAACTTGTTGAACTATCTAAAACAGTAGCACCTGACAGAACTACGCGCACAAATAAACACGGCTTGGAGTTGATGGTGGTGAATTGAGAGCAGGTGGAATTGCTTATCGTTACAGTTAGAGAATCCAGGATGACACTTCGAACGGTTTGATTGTTTGTAAGGTGACCAAAACAAACATCAAAACACAACTCGATACTTGTCAAAAGATAAACGTAAACTCGCTTGTGCAAAACCTTGCGTACGGGGAGAAGTCGTGCAATATGCTAATAATGGCGAATTTTGTAAAAATCCACATGTGGTATACTTCCACAGTAGGAAAAACTGTGACGCAACAGCGAATGGCTTAAAGTAACGCTCACTGAAGCTGGCCGATCAAAAATAATGGATAAAGCACCAGTAATTCGGAACTAAAAGGCACTTTGAAAACTCAGCGCACGAAGGTCGAACATACTTATTCGATATCTCAAACCCAACTGAATACCAAAGTATTCTGTTGTAAATCACATGACGTTCCAAAAATTGCAAGGTCAATGCAAAATGCATTTGAATATGCATAAAAGGAATGAGCCGTACTCAGGGATATTGTGAAACGATTTTAAAAGGAGAGCCATAATAACAAAGCAAAAATTTGTTACAATTTGTTGAAGGGGTTAGGCCCACCTGGGACGTCGAAATAATGGGAAATTTTTTTTAGGGCTTGGTAATAATTTTTTTGTTACAAAATATTAATAAATAACAAAGTTCAGGGTGGAACCCAATGTGAGCACCTAAAAATGAGGATTACTTTGTGGAATTTTTAAGAAAAAAACTATTCTATCAAATATATTAAAAATTTGGGGTTATATTTTTCTACGTTTTAAGATGGTCCAAAAAAAGATTCACATGAAAATATTAAACTAGTTACTTGTCAGAGCCGCATTCCACAAAAGTAGCCCAACTGCTCCAGTTGTAAGTGACGTTAGAATGTTTGGAATGAAAAATTCCTCCAATTTAAGGAGGTTAAACTAGATAGGTTTACCTATACCACGAACTAGGATATTTGAAAAATATTGAAAATTAAAAGAATGGCGGTGTTTCGAAAAATAAGTTTAAAATTTAACCAAAAAATATGCCGTTTTTTAGCATTGTAAATTGACATTTCTTAACGGATCGAAAAGATCCTTTTCTCGGGGTGGATTAATCCCCTGGTTTGCGGTTATCGTTTTCCTCACAGCGATCTATGTGTTTTTGCCCTTTCCACTATCTCCTTCCACTTTTTTCTGTTAGACGCTGTCTTCCTCCATTCTTCTGCGCCCATAATTCTCAGGTCTTTGTACACATCCTCGGCCCATGTTGCTCTAAGTCTTCCTCTCCGTCCCATTGGCTTCCATTCCATCATCATTCTAATCGCTCTTGTCTCTGGGCTTCTCAATACATGTCCCATCCAAGCAATTCTCTGCATCCCTTCATCTTGTCCAAGATCTCAAAATTCATCAAGCGCCTGTATACGTTCGGTTCCGTCTCCACTATACCCCATATTCCTCTTAATATTCAACGAGTTCAATTGACGAATTGCCACCGTTAATAAAAACAGGGCTACAGGCACATCTGAATGCTAGCCTAGCAAGCTGCTACCGGATGTAAAACAACTATAGTCCAAAATCGATCTTCGGACTACTCACCAAGCCGTCTGGCCTGCGTGGTGAATTATGGCCAAATAAAAACCTCCATAATATGGAGAGGCTTATGTCCAGCAGTGGGCAGAAAAGGCTGATAAATAAGATTCAACGTTCAAATATACGCAGTTGCTCTTCATCTCCCGTTCTCAAACTACTTATTTCCAATCCATAAGTTGTCACTGGTTTCTAGTGTTTCATAATTCGTATTTTAGTACCTTTGTCTATTTGTGGGTTTCTCAATAAGTGCTTGTTTGCGTGGTAAAGCCTTTGTATCCCGCCTGTATAGTGGTATTTACCTCTTCTTCTCTGCTTACCTCAACTCCCATTTGTTTACCTAGGTAGCAGAATTTCTCCACCTCTTCATAGTTCTGTTCATCCACTTGTAGTCCCTGAACGGTGCTCTTGCTGCCTCATGCATATTTCAATTTTCATTAATTTTTAGTCCTACTTTCGCGGCCGCTTCACGTATCTCTCTTGCCACACTTATAAGATCCTTCCCTGTTCTGCATATAATCGCTATGTCATCGGCGTAAGCTGTAATCTGAATTGATCCTATGTTTATTATATGTCCTTGGTCTTTTATATTTCTGGTAACGATTTCCAGGACTAAATTGAATAATACACCTTGTCGTACTCCACCCATTATATAGGAGCACTTTGTTTGTCCCTCTTGGGTCTGTACCGTCGCGCTTGTGTTTTCCAGTGCCATTGCTATCATTCTGATCAGCTTCACTGGTATTC
Source organism: Rhagonycha lutea (assembly GCA_958510855.1). NCBI lineage: Eukaryota > Metazoa > Arthropoda > Insecta > Coleoptera > Cantharidae > Rhagonycha > Rhagonycha lutea. The sequence goes on from OY294042.1 coordinate 19,814,085, forward strand.
TCAACATTTTCAACCCCTCATACATATTCCCCCTTATCACCGTGTCGAAAGCCTGCTTAAAGTCCACGACTAGTATGTGCATGCACATATCAAACTCGTAGCTTTTCTCCAAGATTTGGTTCATCGTGTGTAATGCATTTGTCGTCGATCTTCCATACCTGAATCTTTTTCGGCATATGCTTTCAGTCTTTGGTATATTAGTATCGACATTATCTTATAAGTAACGTCTAGGAGGGTAATTCCTTTAGTATAATTTCCAGTATCTGTCTTGTCGCCGCTCTTATGTATGGGTACAATCATTCCTCTACCCCACTCCTCTGGCATTTCCTCCTTATTCCATATTTTCACTATAAGGTCGTATATTATTTCGTGATGCTTATTAGCTGCGTATTTCAACATCTCCCCCATGACACCATCGCATCTCGACGCTTTACCATTTTTAATCCTTTTTATTATTTGTAGTACTTCTGTAATTGTTGGTTCCTCTGTTTCGTTATCATCATCGTGTTCTTCGTTGTATGTTTCATTAGTAACTTTATTTTCTCAAGTCCGAATTAGACTCCACGTTTGTCCCTCGTCATCTCTCACCTCCCCAAATTTTTTCTTCGTTATCAATATATTATGGTCTATTTGGTTACCTCTTTTGTTCCTGGATGTATCCATATCATCTCCTTATGTTCTCCTTTGTGTCTATAAAAGGTGCTGCTAATCTTCATTCCCATTACGGCCTCGAAGTTACACAATTTGCCTCCATTTCCGTTAGTTTGGTCATGTAATGTATGTTTTCCTGATACCTAGCTCTATTGTGATCTTCTTTTCCAATCTTTGCATTGAAGTCACCCAACACCGCCATGGTATCATGTCTCTGTACATTCTCGCCTACCGTCTGTAATTCATCGTAGGACCTCTCTGTTTCTTCCTCATCGGCGTCTTCCATTGGAGCATATACATTTATCAGTGTGATGTGTTTCTTATTTTCCTCTAATTCTAAGTAGTGATATTTTTCCGTATACTGGTCTAAACTGTATTACTCTTTTTCTAATTAGTTGTTAATAACAAAAGCTGTTTCATTTCTTCCACTTTTCTCCTCTCCACTGTACAATAATTCGCTGTCACCGACCTGTATCTCTACTTGCCCGCCCCATCTTGTTTATTGTATCACTGCCACGTCTACGCTATATTTCTTCAATTCCTCACTTATTTCATTTACTTTCCTGGCTTTAACATGGTTCTTACATTCCAGGTCCCCAATCTCCATACATCTTGATTCTTTTATTCCTCCAATTGTTCCCTCTTCCCTCTGCTCAGCAAGTCCTGCTCCCAGTGTCTCTGTCATTGTCCCTTTTGCGGTCGTCAACACTGTTCCTGTGCGGCTGTTTTCTCCTAGTTTTTTTGGAGCTTCAATTCCTTCTTATCGTGGTCCCAAACCAGCAACTCATCGTCCACCTGCAGCTTTTTGTATCATATTTTAATTTTACGTCTTTTCTCTTTTTCTCTCTCTCTTATTTTCATATGTACTGCTCTTTCTGATACGGTTAGGTCGCTTTCAATATAAATACCCTTCAGCTTATGTTTGTTTTCCATTACCCTCCTCTTGTCAGTCCATTGCCCTAGCTGTACTACCAATGTCTGGTTCCTTCTAATCTTGTTCTCATTAACGACACTTAATTCGTTGGTTAAAACGTTCGCTATTTCATTCCAGTTTCTGATCCCCATCAATCTTAGGTCATTGTAACATCTTCTTCCCATATCATTCTTGGTCTTCCTTTTGGTATCTGTACGCTCGGTCTCCACTTCATTACACACCTAATTCCACCATTTTCCCACGCTTTCAGTACGTGTCCATACCAACCCAATCTCATTGCGTTGATATGTTTCACAATGGTTCTTCCTTGTAGTTCAATTTTCATTTCTTCATTTGTTCTTCTGCTATATTGTTCGTCACTGATCTTAACTATCCCCATAATTTTCCTCATTATTTTTCTTAGCTTCTCTTCTTCTTTCTTCGTTAGACACATTACCTCCAATCCAATGTTACTACGGGTCTAATCAGCGTCTTGTATAATATTTTTTTGTTTTCTCTTGTATTTGTTTACTCATTATTAGTTTTTTGTTACAGTAGAACGCTATATTTCCAGCCATTAGCCTGTCCTTACTTACTTATTTTCTCTCGTTTATGTTGGTAATTTGCATTCCTAGTTATCTGAAAGTTTTCACTTCCTCAAAATCATAGTTTAGTAGAGTGAATTTTTTCCTTAGTGGTTAGCACGTGACTTACTTCCATTAGATAGTTTTCCATTGGACAACGAACAAAATTTTGTTGCTTTAATTGTATTAACATCAGTTTTAATCGACAACGATGGAATCCACTCTTAAGCGGCGTTCATAATCAAGTGGGGTCTTGCCTTGCTTTCTACCTTTCATTGTGAACGCCGCTTTAAAGGCATTCACAAATAAGTGACAACACTTTGGCGGCAAATTTAAAACACTTAATAAAATATAGTCCTTTACTTAAATTAATTTATTTTTCAAAGTATAAAATTACAACATTTAGTACATGTACATTCAGATTACTCTACAAGACGTTTAATATTTATTTGCAACAACAAAACACAAATATTCGATATTAAGAATAGTACACACCTATTTACACTCTATCTTCATGTTGTGTAATCGGCTTATTTTTATAGTTGGAATGATCGACATCTATAAAATTTAACGAATTCTTTGCTAAAGTGATTAAATAAGAAGCAACATGGATTAACTCATTGTCGACCTCATGCATATATTGCAGATACTTAGTGATCAGTAATCCGTTTCTAGGATTAAAATAAAAATTGTAATGTTGGTCGTCGATAATAATAGTGTTTGTTTCATTGTAATTAGGATACTTCTCCCAAATTACCCTTAAAGGTTTTGCCTAAAAATTTAAAATTAAGTAAAAGTTAATTTTAATTAAAATTTATCTTACCCAGCCGTTAAGCAAGAGCTTCGATCCTATATCTGCCATGTCAGTTTTATCAAGAACGAAATTGATTTTGAAATTTTTGTTGTCAAGAATGTCAAGGGATTCCATTTTCAATTTTATTACCTCCATGTTCGTAGCCGACCATAATGCAATATCGTAATATTCATTAACTTCTTTTAAAAACTGGTGTAAATAAGGCCTGGCTATAATTGGATTCATCCTACTTTCGTAACTCATGTCGTAGAATTCTTCAGTACCAAAATCACACAAGGTTTTATCCAAATCCAATACTAAAAGCTTGCCTTTTTGACAATTTTCGAAATCCTCGTAATGAATCAAACTTAGATTTGTCAAAGATTTGGCATCTTCTTGGACGCCAATTTCTTGAATTTCGCTCATTATCCTGAAGAGCAGTACAAAAATGTTATGGTTGGTCAAAATTCTTGATCCTACAAATTAAGAAAAAATAAGCAAAATGTAATAAAGGTGCTCACAGCTTACTTTGTTGTCAGTTATAATATATTTAATTAACATTAAATAATACCAATTACTAAGTAACGCTAACCATAGTAATAAAAATGGTCCACTTGTGACATAAACGTCAATGTCGTAGAACGTACCAACTTAGAAACATTACAAGCTAGTTACTTGCAAAATAGCATTATTTTAAAAATATTCTGCAAAAAATTATGGTAAGGTATCTAAAAAAATAGCACAAAAATTTGATATAATTTCCAACAATATTATACTATTTTACCAAATATACCACATAAATTATGTAATAAATTAAAACATTTAGAATAAATTAAAAAATTTCGTGGGCATTTTCAAACGTCTAAATTTCATTAAACTTATCGGATGAGTTCGAGTATATTGTCGGATCAACCCGGTTATTACATTCATGGCGCCTCCAGCGGAGTTTTGTAGAAACAGCGTATATTGACAAATAGATTGATACTTAACCTTAAATTCAACTACTGTTTAAATCGGTTATGTTGGCAGTAACTAAAAAATTTTTTCGTAAATATGCAAGGGATACGTTTCAATATGTAATTTATTGTTAATTTCTTCATTAAAAAAATTAAGAATTAAATTATCTGTCAATTGATTTATTGACATTAAATTTATTGAAATGTTTTATTTAATTTTTCTAAAAACTAAAGGAGTTATGAACATTTTATTATGCCACGGTGAAAAGGACTTTGTCGCGCTTTGTCATCTGTAGGGGGCTCACGGGGGAAAAAGTTGAGGACGTTTTACAAAGAAATCATTCGTTAAAGGCACAGGTAACCGAAGCATTCAAAATGCGGAAAACTCTTGGATGGGAGATAGTTTTAGCCAAAATGCGAAGCTCCAACCTGAAAATCCTTGCAATGCAAAACAAACATACAATAAAGGAAACGAAAATATACATAAAAAATGATCTCACTTCTAAATAAAGGCAATCCAGGTGAAGATCGTGGAGAGCCAAGACACAATCCACGAATGGAAAGAAGGTGAGAGTAGGATACCGGAAGCTGTCTGTGGAGGGAAAGATGTTTATATGGAGCGATAGAACGGATAATCTGATGGCAGCAGAAACAACAATAACGGATCCAAAAAACTAAACAAGAACAACGGAGCGATAGCAACGTCTCAAGCGGAAGCCCTAAAGAATGAAGATGAGACACATACGACAAACGGACAACTTAAACGCAAAATTGATATTGAATGCAAAAAGCATATGGGCAATCCGGTGCAAAGAAAAGCCAAGCAAAAACAAGAATTACTAAAAATTAGAACAAGGAACGTACGTACACTACTAAAACCAGGAAATATGAACGAAGTAGCAAACGAAGTTGTAAGGATGAGATGGATGTAGTGGCACTGCGGGAAGTGAGATGCAAGAAAATGGAGAAATAAAACAAAAGAATTAAATAAAGGAATGAAAGAAAAGGGCACAAAATAGACAAGAATGGAAGGAAATAATAAAGGCCTCGACAACATACGCTAAACTGTGATAACAACATAGGAAGGAGATAAGTTGAATTAATCTAAATTATGTTGTATGGGGGCCGTCCCCCTTTCTAAAAGGATCTGTAAATTCTAGAAGAGTAGGGTAGAGCGGGGTCAATTGAACCACTTTCGACAAAATCACTGCCTGTAACTACAATTTGAACTGGACGTATTTGACAGTATGCCTAAATTGAACCTTAGTTATCTGACTACAAATGGATAAGGTTATAGTGGCATAATCTGCATTACAAAAACACTAGAGGGCAATATATAAAGTCAGAGAAAGTGCTTCAACTGTCCCCATAGGCGGGGCAGTTGTACCAGTAAATGGGGTCAATTGTACCACTAGCGGAATAAAGAAAATAAATGTTTTTACATACTTATTTATTGAAAAAATTACAGAATATGGTCATTTATAGATATTACTAAATTAAAAATGAACATTTGTTGATATTGCGGAGACACCTTTATTGTCTCCGTAATATCAAGAAATTTTGATTTTTACTTTATGCTCTGAACAAAAAGAGTTAAATCAATATTATCGAAAATATTATTAAAGGCATAACATTAACGTCTAACTTAAGAATCAGTCTCATCATTATTCACAGCAATAACTAAGCCTAAACCTATAAAACTCAATTAAAAACTAAAATTTACTTAGGGGTCTGGTCACTTAGCTTAAACGCACCGCTTAAATACCGTAAATAAAATTAAAAACTAATGAAATCCGAAGAAAGTAGTAAAAATAGCTTTTCTACGACAAAACAAATAAAACAGAATGAATAAAATTTAACACTAATCAGATGGTTGGTCTTTTTTCTTTTTTTTTTATCTTTGGTAATTTTTTTTCTACATCTTTGGATTTTGAATGTTTGAATTTTTTGTTTAAATTAATCTTAATTCCTTTTCGCTTCTTTTTTAGTTCTCTTTCCTCCAGTTTCACGTTTTCTAGGCATCTAAAAATTTAAAACACAACCTTTAACAGTTTTGAAATACACATATGGCGTCGTCAGTTGAAGCGGTTCAATTGACCCCGCGAAAATTGGTACAACTGACCCCACCACATCTTTTAGAAAATTTGTCTTTATAACATCCAAAATAAACATTTAAAAAAAAATAATTACAATTATTTATACTCCGATAACCAAAGTTCTTACATTAAAAACTATAATACATTCAAAATCACAATGTACCCTCTTGCACGCGTGTGTTGTATTCGAAGTGACACCAAACACTGAACCAAATGTTCCCACACCCAAGCCGCGTCTTTTTCTCCATTTACGCCCTCCGCTATCTCTATTAGTTTTTGAGATATTAGCGTTGGTTCAATTGACCCGCGCTCCAATTGACCCCGCTCTACCCTATAGTAAAATTCTTATGAATTTAAAGCTTAAAATAAATAAATAAAACCTATCGACACCTAGCATTTTTTTTAGAACAAAAAGTCCTAACTCACAATTTTTAGACTCATCAATAGTGAATTAATTCTTGTTAGTTACATTGTACGATAGATTAATGAGGACAGAAAAATTAAAGGCGTCATTTGCCTTGTAGTTATCACCACCAGCTACTAATGCAAGGTACTCGGTTCAAATCCGGAGAGAGTCAAACTTTTTTATGCTAGCTTCTTTGCTTCGGAGGGCACGCTAAGCCGTCGGTCCCCCTGAGTTATTACATTTCCTCTATTAACAATAAAAACCTGGCTCACAGGTACATTTGAAGGCCAGCCTAACAAGCTACCTTTTGGATGTTAAACAATTTATGCTCAGACAGCCTGATGTTAAGTGAACTTGATACAGATGATCAGGACATGGTCTTAATGAAGAAGGAAGAAACTGAATTTTTTGTTTGCCATTAATGTCACTTTTTAATCATCATAGTTGTAAAAATAAATTTTCCATAATCTATTACATAAAATAATATCGGTCACGCGCATTTTTAGAGGTTAAAGCGGCTCGCGTTAGCGAGCCGCCCGAGCGATTTTTTTGCGGGAGGTCAGTTAGCGAGCGGCCCGAAGGGCCGCTCCTCGTAGTGCAAAAAAAAATGGCGCCGAGAGCCGCCGCAGGCGGCGCGAGGCGTACGAGTGGCTTTTTTGAGAAAAAAACCTTGTCCGGGTGAGATATCTGAAACCGCCAAACGGATATCGGCCGGACGCGTCTCAGTCGACGCGCCTAGGGTTCCCATCTTGCACAAACCCGGCGGCGTAGCCGCCGCTGGCCGGGGGGCGACGTGGCGATTTTTCAAAGTGGAGGTAGTTTTTCGACATATTTTGTTAGATATGCGTCTCGACCTTTCGAGGCGGCGATAGAATTTGGCGCAGCGGCATGTCAAAATGTAGGCCGTGAAAAGTTCTATCCAACGGTGCCGGAAAAATCGAGCCAACTCCTCCGGGGCGGCGACGGCGAGCGAAAGAGTTTTAGGCCTCGAAATGCAGAAAAGTTGAAAATCTGCAGTGATAAGCAAATCCGCGGGGAGTCGGCCAGAAGAACCCACCGAACCGATCTCGACGAGAGAGGCGGCGATCGACGCGGGAGGTATTCCCATCGTGTCATCACGAAAGCTCCATCCCGGGAGACGTCCGGGGCCTCCGTGGCGAAGCCTCAAAGTCGAAGAACTTTTTTCGAAAAATTGTTGTAAAAGTACTTGGGAAACGGGCGGCGGAGTGCGCAAATTTTCGGTAGGGGTGTCGAAATGTCGGCTCCGACGAATGTCGTCCGAATCCGGCGCAAAATTCGAGGTGCGAGGTCGGAGGCGGCGGCTGAGGCGGAAAAACCTTCCCGGCGCGGCAACGGCGTAGCGGCCGTACCGAGAAAACGTTAGCTACCGGACCGGTGCCGTTCGACGCCCAGTTAGATATACTATCGCGTAGATGAGGCGGCGCAGCTGGAAAATGTCGTGGGGCGGCGCACCGATAGGTCAAAAGTCGATCGATTTTAAAAATTTCGCTTTTTTGTCGAAATTTCGCGTAAAAGTTGAAAATTTAAAAAAAAATTTTCAAAATCTTTGCATTTTACAGCGGATTCGGTTAAATCGCGCGATTATAAGCAGAAACTCAATGGACGACCGTCGGATACGCCGCACTTTTGACGCGGTAAACGACGAGAAACTCTTTTAGAAAATGTTAAATTTCGGTAATTTCAAATTTTTTTTACCGAAATACCTCCGCCTCGTGCATATAAATCGAAAATGCGAAACGACATTTTTTCGAAAATTTCTTCCTCGACCTTTAAAATTGATATATTAATTTCGACACGAATTTTGCCAAAAAGAGCGAGCATTTTATTCGGAAAATTCCCCGACCATCTGCCTTTGTAAATTGTGACCTTATTTGGCGGGTTACGAAAAATTTGTATATACGCGATATCGAGCAGCGTTAAATGCTCTATCCAAATCTGCTTTTGGTTTTTAAAATTTTTTGTCCGCTTCGACGTGGCGCCATCGTTTAGCGGAAAATCGAGAAAAAACTTTGACCGCCCGTAACGCCCTTACTTACCGGCCGATGATCGATCTTAAAATTGGAACGGATGCGTCTGCCCGAGCTCTATAGAATCTCTCTCGTGGTCGACTTTCGTATCTCCATCGGGAGAGGCGTTAAATTCAATTTAAGTTTTAAAAAAAAGTTTTGAAGGCTACCACCTTTGAAAATTTCGAAAAAAAAAATTTCCGTTTTTTTTCGCTCTGCGCCTCCGCCTCGCCGATACAAGTCGAAAACGTGAAATGGAATTTTTTCGAAAAAAGTCTCCTTGACCATTTATACATAGCCCTTTGAAAATTTCGAAAAAAAAAATTTCCGTTTTTTTTTCGCCCAGCGCCTCCGCCTCGCCGATACAAGTCGAAAACGTGAAATGGAATTTTTTCGAAAAAGGTCTCCTTAACTATTTAAATTTAATTTTAATTTAGATGATTTAATTCGCGCGCGATTTTTAATTTTAAAATTTCGATAAAAATTAAAAAATGTTGTATGAATATTCTGAAACTGCTTGAGAATACTGATTACGGTCAAGTTAACACAGGAAAAATAACCAAAAAATTCTAAGCGAAGAATTGCGCTAAATATTTAGATGATTTGATTCGCGCGCGATTTTTAATTTTAAAATTTCAATAAAAATTAAAAAATTTTGTTTGAATATTCTGAAACTGCTTGAGAATACTGATTACCGTCAAGTTAACACAGGAAAAATAACCAAAAAATTCTAAGCGAAGAATTGCGCTAAATATTTAGATGATTTGATTGGCGCGCAATTTTTAATTTTAAAATTTCAATAAAAATTAAAAAATGTTGTTTGAATATTCTGAAACTGCTTGAGAATACTGATTACGGTCAAGTTAACACAGGAAAAATAACCAAAAAATTCTAAGCGAAGAATTGCGCTAAATATTTAGATGATTAGATTCGCGCGTAATTTTTAATTTTAAAATTTCAATAAAAATTAAAAACTTTTGTTTGAATATTCTGAAACTGCTTGAGAATACTGATTACCGTCAATTAACACAGGAAAAATAACCAAAAAATTCTAAGCGAAGAATTGCGCTAAATATTTAGATGATTTGATTCGCGCGCAATTTTTAATTTTAAAATTTCAATAAAAATTAAAAAATGTTGTTTGAATATTCTGAAACTGCTTGAGAATACTGATTACGGTCAAGTTAACACAGGAAAAATAACCAAAAAATTCTAAGCGAAGAATTGCGCTAAATATTTAGATGATTAGATTCGCGCGTAATTTTTAATTTTAAAATTTCAATAAAAATTAAAAAATTTTGTTTGAATATTCTGAAACTGCTTGAGAATACTGATTACGGTCAAGTTAACACAGGAAAAATAACCAAAAAATTCTAAGCGAAGAATTACGTTAAATATTTAAATGATTTGATTCGGGCGCGATTTTTAATTTTAAAATTTCGATAAAAATTGAATGTTGTATGAATATTCTGAAACTGCTTGACAATACTGATTACGGTCAGGTTAACACAGGAAAAATAATAAAAAAATTTTCAGCGAAGAATTGCGCTAAATATTTAGATGATTTGATTCGCGCGCGATTTTTAATTTTAAAATTTCAATAAAAATTAAAAAATTTTGTTTGAATATTCTGAAACTGCTTGAGAATACTGATTACGGTCAAGTTAACACAGGAAAAATAACCAAAAAATTCTAAGCGAAGAATTGCGCTAAATATTTAGATGATTTGATTCGCGCGCGATTTTTAATTTTAAAATTTCAATAAAAATTAAAAAATGTTGTTTGAATATTCTGAAACTGCTTGAGAATACTGAATACGGTCAAGTTAACACAGGAAAAATAACCAAAAAATTCTAAGCGAAGAATTGTGCTAAATATTTAGATGATTAGATTCGCGCGCGATTTTTAAATTTAAAATTTCAATAAAAATTAAAAAATTTTGTTTGAATATTCTGAAACTGCTTGAGAATACTGATTACGGTCAAGTTAACACAGGAAAAATAACCAAAAAATTCTAAGCGAAGAATTGCGCTAAATATTTAGATGATTAGATTCGCGCGTAATTTTTAATTTTAAAATTTCAATAAAAATTAAAAAATTTTGATTGAATATTCTGAAACTGCTTGAGAATACTGATTACGGTCAAGTTAACACAGGAAAAATAACCAAAAAATTCTAAGCGAAGAATTGCGCTAAATATTTAGATGATTTGATTCGCGCGCGATTTTTAATTTTAAAATTTCAATAAAAATTAAAAAATGTTGTTTGAATATTCTGAAACTGTTTGAGAATAATGATTACGGTCAAGTTAACACAGGAAAAATAACCAAAAAATTCTAAGCGAAGAATTACGTTAAATATTTAAATGATTTGATTCGGGCGCGATTTTTAATTTTAAAATTTCGATAAAAATTGAATGTTGTATGAGTATTCTGAAACTGCTTGACAATACTGATTACGGTCAGGTAAACACAGGAAAAATAATAAAAAAATTTTCAGCGAAGAATTGCGCTAAATATTTAGATGATTTGATTCGAGCGCGATTTTTAATTTTCAAATTGTATTATAAGCCGACAACGTGAAATGGAATTTTTTCAAAACAAGTTCTCCTTTCTCTTTAAATTCTAATTTTGCGATAATTAAGGATAGAACAAACTACAGTAATGCCTTTAAAGAGCTAAAAAAAAACTCCCAAGTGACCACAGAAAAACGAAGAAATTCAAAGCTACCTCTGTGGATTGAGAGCAACAAACGCAACTGATTATTCGCTATGGAAGGCAACCAAAAGAATTGCGGGACCCCAGCAAACAATAAACAATAAATTCCACCTATCAAGACCCCTAACCATTAATGGGCATGAAACTGAGTTTCTCGAAGCACTATTTCAAACGGATTTATCAATAAAGAAGATAAGGAAGAGTAACGTTTCTACACTCATCAAGCACGAACTAAAATTTAAAAAATCTCCAGGTTTTGGTTTGATTACAGCAAATATCCTTAAAGAATTACCAGAAAAAGCAATAAGAATTATTACTATCATCTACAATTCCAACATGAAACTGGGATACTTTCCTCCACAGTGCCAGTGGAAGGTTGCACAAATAATTTTAATCCCTAAACCTGGAAAACCACCAACGAAAAATACCTCATAATGTAGCCGTATCAGTCTATTACCTGAATTATCGAAAATATTTGAAAAATTATTTCTGAGCAGATTACAGCCATTAATTGAAGAAAGAAATATAAATCCGAAATACCAGTTTGGATTCAGCCAACAGCACCCTACGATAGAGCAAATACATAGATTAGCTACTAAAATTAGGCATGATCTGCAGACCAAGAGATATTGCTCAGCAGCATTCCTCGATATAACCCAAGTCTTTGATAAAGTGTGGCATCCTGGCCTATTGTACAAGATTAAAACATATCTGCCACACACCTACTACAAGGCACTCAGGCCCTACCTTACCAATAGACACTTCTTTGTTAAATTCCAGGATGAAATTTCACCACTGCTACCCGTTGACTCGGGGGTCCCTCAGGGAAGTGTCCTCTGGAAGTAATCAATGCAAGCTGCTTTAAGGCATTACAGCATCCACCTTACAGTGCCGACCTCCGCCCCCTGTGAGCATTATCTCTGTTCAAAACTCAAAAAAGAAACACCTAAGAGCGCCTTGCGAAACGCTGTGGAGTCGTATTTTGCAGAATTACTTAAAGAATTTTTTTCGCTGCCATAGCGTTATTAGAAATACGTTAGAATAAATGTGTTACAAATAAATGTGTATCATTTTATATTGCAAACAGTGATTTAATGTTTTTTCAATTATTTTAAAAATGCTAAAATTTTAAGAAAATCGAATGAGAAAACATATAATGTAAACCGGTTTTTAGATTAGTCGAATTGTCTCGAATTTAAAGTTGGTAACACTGAAAACATTCAAATTTTAGGTTATCTATCTGTCAGATTTTGAAATTAAAGCGTCATACAGGGTGCGGCTAAAGTGAAAAAATGCGTGTGAGGTAATTGGTACTAAATCAAATTGCACATCAATCGAATTTCTCGGTTCTCAATAAATTATTATAGTTGTTGTAAATATAAATTTGCAACATCGGGTACTTTTTAAATAATAATCAGGGATATTTAAATAATCAATAAATTATTAGCTGTTGTGTGGATTGTTTAGATGGAATTAAAATGATCAACTCTGATAGTGATAACTGATAATCAATATTTATTTAGACAATATAATATACTACACAATAAATACAGCAAGTTTGGATCCGAACCTCGTTACACCAGTCAATATAAATAATACCAAATCGTCGTATATTATATTAATTAATCGTTAAAAGATTGCACCATATCACCGTTACAATGGTGAAACCTTATTCGCTGCACGACCCTTCGAGAATGACCGCTTCCTTCTCTGTAAGTGCACAACCCCTCTTTAAGTTGCTTACATCAACATAACGCTAATTATTTTTAGCTCTATTCGCGGTAACACTCCTGGACACGTTTTATCCTACTGCGTCTGCGGTTTTATACATTTTCTCATCGAATTTGAGCTTTAATGACAATTTTATTATAAATCCGCAGACGCAGTAGGATAAAACTTATCCCGGATTGTTACCGCGAATAGAGCTAATTGTCATATAATTAAAAATTCCCACAGTTGTAAATATCAATTTGCAACATCGAGTACTTTTTAAATAATCCAGAGACATCGTTGGCCTTTGATTATTGTTAGAAAACGAATTTTTTTATTAATAAGGGGATCGTTAAAATGAGATATCCACCGGTCGAGCTTCCCACATTGACGTGGTCTAATGTATAAAATAATAATATAACATTTATTCATTAAGTACGAGGCACGAGGACACCTTACAATTCCCGGTAATTACATGGTTATAGATATTAGGGCCGTAGCCCTCTCTTCTATATTTAATTAGGTATGTGAAAGTTTAGTGAATGAGAAAAATTGAGTGAAGTGCAGGATAAAAATTTCAAAAACCTGCTTTGGTTGACTAAATTAGAAAATAATGTGAAGTTTAGGTGTCGCGCTTTAGCGCGACCGCAAGCCGTTCACGAATTGGCAGTGCAACCCCGAAGAGCTGCACGACCAAGTCGCACGGCAGCGATCACTCTTATGCAACATTAAACCAGCCACGTACCTTCTAATTGAGTCAATTTAAATAAAAACAAAAAAGAAAAACAAACAGTGTAGCACCGGCCTTAATTGCAATATTTGAATAACATTACAATATCGGTGCGACGCTGACCTAACCATATTAAACATAGGTGAGTTACAGAAAACTTCCGATGTTGGTAAGTGAATCTAATGTATAAAGTGAGTTGAAGTGTTTGCACACAAGTGAATTTCAGTTTGCACAACGAGTTCCACGAGGAACCGCAATCTAATCTGGCAAATCCATATTAATTAAATCCGTAGCAAACAGTGGTAAAGGAAAATCTACCATACTACACCCGCTTCAGAGTTTTTGCAGGGCTATGCAAATTACCTGTAACAGGGACCCTGGCAGAGCTCTGCTCTACCGGAATTATTTTCAGGGCTCTGCAAATAATCCGTTATAAATACCTGCCAGAGGTATCTGTAAGAGCTCTGGCAAAAGAAACCCTGTTATAAACCCCTGGTAGATATTTGCCACCGCCCTAGCAGAGAAATTTAAATTTCACCAGGAAAAAATGTTACGTGGGATAGATCAGAAACATGGTCAGAAATAATAACAGATATTAAATAACAATAACTCGAGGTAGTGATAAAGATATTCAGCCGTATTCATAAAAATCTTAAAACAGTGTTAAAAACTTAAACCACTTTAACCATAACCCAACTTTATTTTTGCTTGCATTTGGAATTGTTTTAGGTTAAAATGCCAACTTATTACAGTAAACGCGTTAAACTCCCTATAAAATAGTTCAAAGTAAGGTTTAAATGAACTATTCATTTAAATGAAACCAAATCATCGGTAATTAAAGTCAACTTTTGGTTTAGAATTTTTTCATTATTCTTCTTCTCTTTACTAGGTTGTAATCAATAGTTTTAAGCAGTTGCAGAATATTTGAACAAACTTTATTTTTTATCCAAAAATTTAAATCAAAAATTGCTCCGAAACCGAATCATCGGAAATTAAAGACAACTTTTGGTTTAGAATTTTTTCATTATTTTTCCTGGCTTTACTAGGTTGTAATCAATAGTATTATGCTATTGGAGATTATTTGAACAAATTTTATTTTTTATCCAAAAATTTAAAATGAAAAATCGCTCCGAAACCAAATCATCGGAAATTAAAGACAACTTTTGGTTTAGAATTTTTTCATTATTTTTCCTTGCTTTACTAGGTTGTAATCAATAGTTTTATGCAGTTGCAGAATATTTGAACAAACTTTATTTTTTATGCAAATATTTAAATAAAAAATCGCTCCCAAACCAAATTATCGGAAATTAAAGAAAACTTTTGGTTTAAAATTTTTTCATTATTTTTCCTGGCTTTACTAGGTTGTAATCAATAGTTTCACGCAGTTGCAGAATATTTGAACAAACTTTATTTTTTATCCAAAAATTTAAATCAAAAATTGTTCCGAAACAAAATCATAGGAAATAAACTTTTGGTTTAGAATTAAACCAATCAGCATTGCGCGAATTATTGATGTCATCTTGTTTTGCCGCGATCTATAGAAACTCTTTTATGATCCGCGAAAACTCGTTACAAAAATTTTAAATTTAGTAATTTAACATTTTTTCGAATAACTCATCCTTTATGTATAAAATTGACACATTTCGGTCCTTATCATTTTGCCCAGAAACTAGTATGATTTTGATTGAAAATTTCCACTAATATTTGTTTTTATAAATTGTGACCTTATTTGGCCGGTTAGGAAAAATTTGTATATAAACGATATTGAAAAGCGTTAAAAACTATATACGAATCTGCTTTTGATTTTTCAAATTTTTTCTCCGCTTTATCGTGGGGCGATCGTTTAGCGGAAAATTGTCAATAACCTTTGACCGCCCTTAGCGCCCTTATTTACCGGCCGATGTTTAATCTTCCAGTTGGATCAAATGCGTCTCGAAAAGCTCCAAAGAAACTCTCCTCTTGTGGACTTCTGTATCTCCATCGGGAAAGGCGTAAAATGCGATTTAAATTTAAGAAATAAACTAGGAATGGTCCCCTCTTCTTTAAAAAAAAATCTTGAAAAACTAAAATTTTGGAAAAAAATATTTTGTTTTTATTCGCTGAATCCCTCGGCCTTGCAAATACTAATCGAAAACGTCTAATAAATTTTTTTCAAAAAAACCCTCCTAACTCGTGGCTTTAGTAGGCCGCGATTTAGTAGGCCGTTACTTTAGTAGGCCGCGACATGTAACGGCCTACTAAATCGCGGCCTACTAAATCGCGGCTTTTTCGCGGCCTACTAAAGTAATGGCCTACTAAATCGTGGCCTACTAAAGCCGCGATTTAGTAGGCCGCGATTTAGTAGGCCGTTACTTTTCGCGGCCTACTAAAGTAACGGCCTACTAAAGCCGCGATTTAGTAGACCGCGATTTAGTAGGCCGTTACTTTTCGCGGCCTACTAAACTAACGGCCTATATCGTGATATATATAAGCATGTGATATATCGCAGAAATGACATTTATTTTGACATTAAAATGTTTTGTACAAAATACACCAACGAAATTACTTTGTCGTATTGTACAAGTGAAGCCGCGCAGCGGCGACTTGTTAAACCGTAAGGAGACTGGGGTTTTCTCTAAGCGACATACTAAATGGAGCCGCGAAGCGGCGACTCGTTTCTAGCCGCGTAGCGGCCTGCCGCGAAGCGGCCCGCCGCGATAGCGGCAGCCGCCCGCCAGGGCCAAGCGTCAAGAGATCCGTAGGATCTCGTAGACGCTTGTCTATTACATAAAATAATACCGGTCGAGGACGTTTTTAGAGGTTGAAGCGGCTCGCGTTAGCGAGCCGCCCGAGCGATTTTTTTGCACGAGGTCGCCTCGCGAGCGGCCCGAAGGGCCGCTCCTCGTAGTGCAAAAAAAAATGGGGCCGAGAGCCGCCGCAGGCGGCGCGAGGCGTACGAGTGGCTTTTTTGAGAAAAAAACCTTGTCCGGGTGAGATATCTGAAACCGCCAAACGGATATCGGCCGGACGCGTCTCGGTCGACGCGCCTAAGGTTCCCATCTTGCACAAACCCGGCGGCGTAGCCGCCGCTGGCCGGGGGGCGACGTGGCGATTTTTCAAAGTGGAGGTAGTTTTTCGACATATTTTGTTAGATATGCGTCTCGACCTTTCGAGGCGGCGATAGAATTTGGCGCAGCGGCATGTCAAAATGTAGGCCGTGAAAAGTTCTATCCGACGGTGCCGGAAAAATCGAGCCAACTCCTCCGGGGCGGCGACGGCGAGCGAAAGAGTTTTAGGCCTCGAAATGCAGAAAAGTTGAAAATCTGCAGTGATAAGCAAATCCGCGGGGAGTCGGCCAGAAGAACCCACCGAACCGATCTCGACGAGAGAGGCGGCGATCGACGCGGGAGGTATTCCCATCGTGTCATCACGAAAGCTCCATCCCGGGAGACGTCCGGGGCCTCCGTGGCGAAGCCTCAAAGTCGAAGAACTTTTTTCGAAAAATTGTTGTAAAAGTACTTGGGAAACGGGCGGCGGAGTGCGCAAATTTTCGGTAGGGGTGTCGAAATGTCGGCTCCGACGAATGTCGTCCGAATCCGGCGCAAAATTCGAGGTGCGAGGTCGGAGGCGGCGGCTGAGGCGGAAAAACCTTCCCGGCGCGGCAACGGCGTAGCGGCCGTACCGAGAAAACGTTAGCTACCGGACCGGTGCCGTTCGACGCCCACTTAGATGTACTATCGCGTAGATGAGGCGGCGCAGCTGGAAAATGTCGTGGGGCGGCGCACCGATAGGTCAAAGTCGATCGATTTTAAAAATTTCGCTTTTTTGTCGAAATTTCGCTCAAAAGTTGTAAATTTTGAAAAAAATTTTCAAAATCTTTGCATTTTACAGCGGGTTCGGTTAAATCGCGCGATTATAAGCAGAAACTCAATGGACGACCGTCGGATACGCCGCACATTTGACGCGGTAAAAGACGAGAAACTCTTTTCGAAAATGTTAAATTTCGGCAATTTCAAATTTTTTTTACCGAAATACCTCCGCCTCGTGCATATAAATCGAAAATGCGAAACGACATTTTTTCGAAAATTTCTTCCTCGACCTTTAAAATTGATATATTAATTTCGACACGAATTTTGCCAAAAAGAGCGAGCATTTTATTCGGAAAATTCCCCGACCATCTGCCTTTGTAAATTGTGACCTTATTTGGCGGGTTACGAAAAATTTGTATATACGCGATATCGAGCGCCGTTAAATGCTCTATCCGAATCTGCTTTTGGTTTTTAAAATTTTTTCTCCGCTTCGGCGTGGCGCGATCGTTTAGCGGAAAATCGAGAAAAAACTTTGAACGCCCGTAGCGTTCTTACTTACCGGCCGATGATCGATCTTAAAGTTGGAACGGATGCGTCTGCCCGAGCTCTATAGAATCTCTCTCGTGGTCGACTTTCGTATCTCCATCGGGAGAGGCGGTAAATGCCATTTAAATTTTAAAAAAAAGTTTTGAAGGCTACCACCTTTGAAAATTTCGAAAAAAAAAATTTTCATTTTTTTTCGCTCAGCGCCTCCGCCTCGCCGATACAAGTCGAAAACGTGAAATGGAATTTTTTCGAAAAAAGTCTCCTTGACCATTTAAACTTAGCCCTTTGAAAATTTCGAAAAAAAAAATTTCCGTTTTTTTTTTCGCCCAGCGCCTCCGCCTCGCCGATACAAGTCGAAAACGTGAAATGGAATTTTTTCGAAAAAGGTCTCCTTAACTATTTAAATTTAATTTTAATTTAGATGATTTAATTCGCGCGCGATTTTTAATTTTAAAATTTCGATAAAAATTAAAAAATGTTGTATGAATATTCTGAAACTGCTTGAGAATACTGATTACGGTCAAGTTAACACAGGAAAAATAACCAAAAAATTCTAAGCGAAGAATTGCGCTAAATATTTAGATGATTTGATTCGCGCGCGATTTTTAATTTTAAAATTTCAATAAAAATTAAAAAATTTTGTTTGAATATTCTGAAACTGCTTGAGAATACTGATTACCGTCAAGTTAACACAGGAAAAATAACCAAAAAATTCTAAGCGAAGAATTGCACTAAATATTTAGATGATTTGATTCGCGCGCAATTTTTAATTTTAAAATTTCAATAAAAATTAAAAAATGTTGTTTGAATATTCTGAAACTGCTTGAGAATACTGATTACGGTCAAGTTAACACAGGAAAAATAACCAAAAAATTCTAAGCGAAGAATTGCGCTAAATATTTAGATGATTAGATTCGCGCTTAATTTTTAATTTTAAAATTTCAATAAAAATTAAAAAATTTTGTTTGAATATTCTGAAACTGCTTGAGAATACTGATTACGGTCAAGTTAACACAGGAAAAATAACCAAAAAATTCTAAGCGAAGAATTACGTTAAATATTTAAATGATTTGATTCGGGCGCGATTTTTAATTTTAAAATTTCGATAAAAATTGAATGTTGTATGAATATTCTGAAACTGCTTGACAATACTGATTACGGTCAGGTTAACACAGGAAAAATAATAAAAAAATTTTCAGCGAAGAATTGCGCTAAATATTTAGATGATTTGATTCGCGCGCGATTTTTAATTTTAAAATTTCAATAAAAATTAAAAATTGTATTATAAGCCGAAAACGTGAAATGAAATTTTTGCAAACAAGTTCTCCTTTCTCTTTAAATTCTAATTTTGCGATGATTAAGGATAGAACAAACTACAGTAATGCCTTTAAAAAGCTAAAAAAAAATCCCAAGTGACCACAGAAAAACGAAGAAATTCAAAGCTACCTCTGTAGATTGAGAGCAACAAACGCAACTGATTATTCGCTATGGAAGGCAACCAAAAGAATTGCGGGACCCCAGCAAACAATAAAATCCACCTATCAAGACCCCCCCTAACCATTAATGGGCATGAAACTGAGTTTCTCGAAGCACTATTTCAAACGGATTTATCAATAAAGAAGATAAGGAAGAGTGAAGTTTCTACACTCATCAAGCACGAACTAAAATTTAAAAAATCTCCAGGTTTTGATTTGATTACAGCAAATATCCTTAAAGAATTACCAGAAAAAGCAATAAGAATTATTACTATCATCTACAATTCCAACATGAAACTGGGATACTTTCCTGCACAGTGCCAGTGGAAGGTTGCACAAATAATTTTAATCCCTAAACCTGGAAAACCACCAACGAAAATTACCTCATAATATAGCCGTATCAGTCTATTACCTGAATTATCAAAAATATTTGAAAAATTATTTCTGAGCAGATTACAGCCATTAATTGAAGAAAGAAATATAAATCCCAAATACCGGTTTGGATTCCGCCAACAGCACTCTACGATAGAGCAAATGCATAGAATAGCTACTAAAATTAGGCATGATCTGCAGACCAAGAGATATTGCTCAGCAGCATTCCTCGATATAACCCAAGTCTTTGATAAAGTGTGGCATCCTGGCCTATTGTACAAGATTAAAACATATCTACCACGCACCTACTACCAGGCACTCAGGTCCTACCTTACCAATAGACACTAGATACATTTGGGGCTAATAAAAAGTCCTTTTTAAAAAGCTATTTCATTTATTAGTACCAAACGGAGAATAGGATGTATGACTTATCAGTAGTCAATTACAACGAACACTGCGGAAAGTGCATGGATTCAACATGCATCTTTCCCATGCATAATCAGCTTTATTAGAATTACCTCATTACAGAAATCTGAGGTGTTGGTTAATGACATAATCTTAACTCCTCCCAACCTAAGAGAAAAATTATAGTTGAATACACTTAATTTTTTAAATTAATATCCTCTAACGGATTCACAATTTCAGATTTTAGTTTTTTGTTAATTTTTTTCTTTTAGGTGTGGATAAAATTTTAAAGTTAAATACACAATTACAATAATAATTATAATGTAACTAAAAATGGTATACAAACTGATATTATCATAATGAAAGGTTAATGTTTTTATTGACGAAATTTTTCTTTTTGAATTAATTAGTTGTTTATCCAATTCTTTTACTGCATCCAGATTAATGTCGTCCAAATGAATTGGTTCAATGTTCAAATGAATATGATTATTTTCAGTAGTTATTTCTACTGTTGGTATTTTAAAATGTTTAACATGCGGGTTTAAATTATGGTATGTCCTTAAAATTAATTTATCAATTTTTAAACTACAATATTTTGGAATTGTTACAATATATATTCCATTTAATACTAATTTTTCAACTACGTTTGAACAATTACTAGAAACTAAGGTTGCTTTAACAGTAATAATTAACCATTTGTTTTTTGATAATTTTTGAACTTTAGTTTTTGTTAAGTAACTATCCCGAAATTCACAATTTTTATAATTTTCACTAAAATTAATTAAATCGACTTCACATGGATTATTTTTTGTTATTAAATTAGTAACTTGTTCACTGCACAAATAATTTAACCGATTGATTTCTTTACACATTTCGTCACTAGATCCATATTGTTTATCGTTCAACATTAGGTAAGGGAATTTTGGAATAATAATTTTGTAATAGGATTCTTGCAACACAGGTGAGGAATAAAGTTTATAATAATCATATGAATTTTGTTCTACTAAAGGAATTTCTAAAATGAATATTATTTGTTCTTGACGTATATAACCTTTGATGTTTATAATCGAATAGTAAGTGTTAAGATTCTCTTCATCGAAGTCATATGGCAATTTTAAATTTGTCAACCTGGAATTTATTTTTGATAATTCGGCTTTCAATTCGTCGTGCATAATTATCGACGGATGTAATGAATTTAATTTAGCAAATGTAATAGAGTTTTCCACATTATCTACAATTTCTATTATTATATCTAGAGCTGAAATTAATTGATTAAAAATAGTATTTAGAATTACAAAACTATCAATTTCATTAAAATATAAAGTGGTAACATTTTGCATTACCTTAGCAATTTCGTTTATTCGGGATTCTAGCAATATTTGATTATGTTGTAATTTGGTCATTGATTCATTAAATACGTGCAAAGCTTTATCAGTAATACTAAGTTGTTGTTCGGCTATTTCTTTTATTTGATCTTGGTTTTCTTTGATTTTCAAAATGGCAGTATCGTATTTCTCTGCGTCTGAATTGTCTAAATTACCCGTGATGGCTTTCCATAACGAGCCTAAACCGTTTATCAATCCGCGCTTGGGACGTTCATTATTATCCGAACTTATGGTCATTTGCTTAAATTTATTTTTAACTTGTAATAACTTATAATCTAGTAAATATCTATAAGTAAACATCTCGCTAGCATAAGCTGCTCCATACGTGATCTCATGAAATGAATTGTTTAACTTATGGTAATTATCAACTAATTTATTTAATTCTAATCGTAAACTGGATAAATCATAAATTTGGATTAAACTCCAATAATCAATCACATTTTGGGCTATACCTAATTTCAGTGGAAGTAGTCCATGATTGTTCGAAATTTGATCTATTTCTACATTGTCACATTTTGAGATGTGGATGGTTGTGGTGAAAACAGTGATTGCGGTGATAGCGATGGTGACGTGTCTGGAACAATTGGTTGTCTTAAATTTTTTAAATGAACTGTTCGACCTTTGTTTTTATCTGAACCTCCAACTTTTTGTATTATCGCTTTATTATTTGGTAACAAGGTTTTTAATATAAATGGACCGCTAAATTTTTCACCTGTTTTGTTTCGCTTATATTTGTAACTTGTTTCATATACAACTTGTCCTTCTTTAAACGGATTACTAACATCTATATTTCTTTTGTTCACAACTCTTTCTTTATTTTTTATTAAATTTTCGTTGACCCTATCATATGTTAGTGCTAGTTTTTCTTTATGTTTTTGCATATACTCACTGTACATTTGTTTGTCATAAAATAGATCGTAAGGATCTCGTAATTTTGTGTGACCTAAGGTTAATTCTAATGGAGTTAAGTTTGTACTGGAATGTATCGAGTTATTATAAGCTATAATGGCGTATTTCACTAGGGTAGTTATTGGATCATTATGATTTGTTTTTAGTAACCTAATATGTTCTGCCAAAGTGTTATGGAATCTTTCAATATTGCCATCCGACTCCGGGTGGTGGGGTGTCGTGAAATGAATTTTTATTTTGTGTGATTCAAGCAATTCTTCAATTATGTGATTGTGAAATTCTAAACCTTGATCCGCACTAATCGTTTCAGGGGTTCCATAAAATGAAAAGTAATTAATTAACGCGTTCAGTATATCTACAGCATTTTTTGATTTAATTTCTATTGCTTGACCTAACTTTGTAAAAGCATCAACTATGGTTAAAAATTTAATGTTTTCCGCCGTGTAAACATCGATATGTAATTTTTCAAAAGGACGGTGTGGAGTATCCGTTAACATCATTGCAATTTTGGGTGGATTTCTTTCATATTTACTTTTCTTGCATTTTGTGCAATTAGCGATAAATTTTGCTACATGTTCTTGCATGAGGGGAAAATAATATTTTCGTTGTAGTTGTTTTAACGTTTCCGAAATACCACGGTGGTTAGTTTTACCTTCATGTTGATTTCGAATAGCTATATCTATGTCGTCTTGCTCATTGAGAATTTCTCGTCTTTCTGTGCAATAGATTAACTCGGGACCCGTTGCATTAAATAATTTTTGAACCACTCGATTAAACTGCTGAAACATATTTTCCGTTTCAAAATAAACATAATATTTTTTTGATTCTGTAGTGTATTCTTTTAAAAATTTAATAATGCTTTCTTCATCATTACTATTTATCTGAACATGATATCGTTTAATTTTACCTATGGTCTCTATTTTGACTGGTTGCATTTGTGAATGTACCTCATATATAAGATATTGATTCGGTTTTGAATCAATTACATCTTGGCATATTTTTATACTCGCGATTTCTTTATTTTGACTAACCGAATGAATCGTTTCTGAATCATCTAATCGTTCTACAATTTCATCTAATTGACCTACAGACATGACGTTATCTTCAGAAAGATTTTCTTCTAATAATATATCACGTAATAAATTTTCATTATCATCGTAATTGTTTATTACAGATTCATTTTCTATCGCGTTTATATCTATTGGTAATTTATTATTTTGATCATTTTTATTATTAATTTCAATTCTACTTAATGCATCTGCGTTACTATTTTGATTACCCTTTTTGTAAATAATCTCGTAATCATACTCTTCTAGTTTTATTTTCCAACGTTGTAATTTTGAGTTTGGTTCCTTTAATTTTGATAAATAAACCAAGGGACGATGATCTGAATAGATAATAAATTTTCGTCCATACAAATAAGGTCTAAAATATTTGACTGCCCAAACTATCGCTAATAGTTCTTTTTCGATGGTACTATATTTTCTTTCTGATTCATTTAAAGTACGTGAGGCGTAGCAAATGGGTTTATCTGACCCTACTGGTCCTTGTGAGAGAACAGCCCCTATGGCTACATTAGAAGCGTCCGATGTAACTACAAAGGGTTTCTCAAAATCTGGGTACTGCAATATTGGGTGATTAACCAAAATATTTTTACATCTATTAAATGCTTCCATGAATTCTTTAGTGTGTTCAATTTTATGACCTTTTTTTAAACAAACAGTTAAAGGTTTAGTGACCTTAGCATAATCTTTAATAAATTTTCTATAATAACCTGTCAATCCTAAAAATCCTTTTATTTCTTTTGTCGTTCTAGGAGGTGGGTATTTTATTACAGCTTCTATTTTAGCTGGATTGGGTTTTACACCTTCTGGCGTAATAACATGACCTAAAAATTGCGCTTCCTTTTTCAAAAATTCTGATTTATCCATTTGGATTTTAAAATTTGCGTTTCTGAGCCTATCGAACACCATTTTTAATTTTTCAATATGTTCTTGTAATGACGTAGAAAATATTACTATGTCATCTAAATAAACTATACAAGCTTCATTTTGAATTCCGCGTAAAATATTATCTATGACGCGTTGAAAAGTTGCAGGAGCATTTTTTAACCCGAAGGGCATTCGTTTATATTCGTAATGTCCTCGCGGTGTTGAAAATGCCGTTTTTTCTCGATCTCGGGGGTGCATTTCAATTTGATGGTACCCCGACGCCAAATCTAATGTAGAAAAATAAGAACATTTACCTAGTTTGTCTAGTATATCCGAAATATGTGGGAGGAGATATTTATCGTCAACGCATTTATCATTCAATGCTCTATAATCAATTACCATTCGAAATTTTTGTATTCCCGACGCGTCTAGTTTTTTTGGAACCACATTGACCGGGCTTGACCAGGCACTTTTAGAATGCTGAATAATGTCATTCGATAATAGTTCTGTAACCTGAGCCTCTACTTCTTTTTGTTGTGCATGAGGCATCCTATACGCTTTTTTAAATACCGGTACGTTATCATTAGTTTTTATTTCGTGTTTTACTATATGCGTAAATGACAAAGGTAGACGGTCACAATAAAAAATGTCCCTATACTCACAACATATTTTTCTAATCGCTTTATTTTCTTCTTCATTTAAATGATCTAATCTAAGATTTTTTAAATTTTCTTTTAATAACCTATCGACTTTATCGTCGCCATTTAATTCGTTTCTATTGGTCATTTCGACATTATCCGTTTCAATTACATTTAATGGTTCTACAGTTACTAACTTTTCTGTTTCATTGCTATTGGTAATACTAATAATGGCTTCACGATTTTTTACTGTAACTAAACATTGTGGGATTTCGACCCCTTGTACTATTTGTTTATATTCAATTATTCCTAAATTTAAATTTGTATTTACGGGAACTTTGATAATTTGTTGTTGACGCGGTTGTAATCGAAACTGTTTCGGTTTCAATTGTTCAAAATATATGGGAATCACATTATTTTTCGTACACAAAATATTCTTTTTTAAATCAATATTCGCGTCCAAATATTTCAATAAATCCATACCGATTAAACCATCGTAATTAGGATTAAAATCAAATATACAAAAGTTAAAATATTCTTTAATATTAAAAATGTTAGGTAATGGTATCCTTGCTATAAATTTATGAAATGAAGTTTTATGTGCTGTTCTAATTTTGAAAGGTGATTCTTTAACATAATCTTTATAATATCTTTTTACAATTTTCGGATGTATGAGGGTTTTCGAGGACCCTGTATCGATCATAAATTTTAAATTTAAGTTAGGAATTTTTATATAAGGTAAAGTGGACGTGTTAATATTAGAAATATCAATTATGTGAAACAATTCTTCCGATTTAAAATTTGATCTGCTATTTTGAGGTTCGCGCCTCGTATTTCCCGCTCTAGTATTTCCCGACGACGTGTCCATTGGTTCTGGGACAAAACGTCTTGTCACGGTAGTTTTTTTACCGTTATTATTATTGAATTGCCTATTTTGATAATTTGGATAATTTCCATTATTTTGATAATTTTGATTCGGACGATAATATGATTGGAATGGCTTGTTAAAATTATTATTATTTGATCTATAATTTGAATGTGATGCAAAGTTATTTTGCCTTGCATTACCTGAATTATTATAATTATTATTGTTGGGCAATCTTTGATTAAAATTATTATTTGTTTGATTATAATTAAAAGGTTTATTCTGATTATATGATGGTTTAGAGTTACTATTTTTATCACTTCGTTGATGGTTATGACCTCTCGGTTCATACGAGTTTACTTTATTATTAGATTGCTGCAATAAATTATTTTTTGTATATGAAAAATTTTCTTCCTCTATTACTAAACTAATTGCAATTTCTAAAGTTTCTGGTTTTTGTAATCTGATAGCCAAACTACTTTGCAACCCTCGTAAGTAAGCGTCTAACGCTTGACTTTCGTAAATTTGCGTTTTTAAAGCCCTAATATCTTCATCAACTTCAGTTAACTGTAATTTGGTAAGTAATAAACTTAAAATGTCTTGACAGCGATTGCCAAAATTTACAGCACTTTCATTTTTGTACTGTCTAAGTTGTAATAAATCTCCAACCAAACATTTTTCATCTCTGGAATCGGAAAAGAATCGCAATAATAATGCCTTTATCTCATTCCAATTACTCAGACTACCTCTAGACCCAATTAAATCTAAAGCCCTATTTTTAAGTTTTCCAATTATCGCTCGTAATAAAAATTGATTCTGTGGATTATTTATATTTGCACGATCAGTGAAAGTATTTAATAAATACTCACTAGCATTTATAAAAATTGTCAAACTTGCCGAATTCCCACTAAATTCGGGAATTGAATCAATGTGAAACTTTTCAACTTTCGGAGTTGCCATTGTGACTTCTCTTCTGAGAGGACTCCTATCTCTTACTGTTTCGTTTTCTGGCATGAATTCAAACGTTTTTTATTTATTAGTTACGTACGCAAAGTTCAAATAATATTCTTTATTTAAAAAAATTAATTTTTTTTTATTTTTAATGATGACACGTAGTACGCGTGTGTATAAAATACGATTTTATATTATTGAATCGTAGACAAATAATTATTATAAAAATTTATTAGGATAAAAATTTTCACTTACAGGAGTTGAACCATTATTTTTATCTTCGTTGTTGTTTCGAACTCGATGGCCTCCAATTCGGCGATGTCGTCCGTGTTGTGGTCACCAGCTTCGAACTTCAGGGTGGGGTTAGTGGAATTGACGATCTGCAATTCGGCGATGTCGTCCCAATTGTAGTTTCCAATTTCACTTGTTGAATTTTGTGTCCAATCTTCGCGATTTTGTCGTCGATTGAACTTTAACTTTCCGTTGAAATAATAATTTCGACGATGCACTTCGATAATTATTATTTACAACTCTAATTTTGCAGATTCGAATGTTTTAGTTAATCGTTAAAACGAACACAATAAATTCGCGATTTTTGTCGAAAATACTGTACTAAAACAATCCTGTACCGACTGCGCCAGATACATTTGGGGCTAATAAAAAGTCCTTTTTAAAAAGCTATTTCATTTATTAGTACCAAACGGAGAATAGGATGTATGACTTATCAGTAGTCAATTACAACGAACACTGCGGAAAGTGCATGGATTCAACATGCATCTTTCCCATGCATAATCAGCTTTATTAGAATTACCTCATTACAGAAATCTGAGGTGTTGGTTAATGACATAATCTTAACTCACTTCTTTGTGAAATTCCAGGATGAAATTCCACCTCTGTTACCCGTTGACTCGGGAGTCCCTCGGGGAAGTGTCCTCCGCGAGTAATCAATGAAAGCGGCTTTAAGGCTTTAAGGCATTACAGAATCCACCTTACAGTCCCGACATCGCCCCTGTGACCATTATCTCTTTTCAAAATTTAACGAAAAACACCAAAGAACGCCTTGGGGAACCCTGTGGGATCGTATTTTGCAGAAATACCAAAAGAATTTTTTTTCGCAGCATAGCGTAATTAGAAATACGTTAGAATAACTGTCTTACAAATAAATGTGTATCATGTTATATTGGAAACAGTAATTTAATGTTTTTTCAATTAGTTTAAAAATGCTAAAATTTTAAGAAAATCGAATAAAAAAACATTATAAAAACATAATATGAGAAAACATATAATGTAAACCGGCTTTTAGATTAGTTGAATTCTCTCGAATTTAAAGTTGGTAACACTGAAAACATTCAAATTTTAGGTTAAATGTCAGATTTTTAAATTAAAGCGTCATACAGGGTGAAGCTAAAGTGAAAAAATGCGAGTGCGGTAATTGGTACTAAATCAAATTGCGCTTCAATCGAGATTCTCCGTTCTCAATAAATTATTAATTTTTTCATTATTTTTCCTGGCTTTACTTGGTTGTAGTCAATAGTTTTATGCAGTTGCAGAATATTTGAACAAACTTTATTTGGTATCCAAAAATTTAAATCAAAAATCGCTCCGAAACCAAATCATCGGAAATTAAAGACAACATTCGGTTTAGAATTTTTTCATTATTTTTCCTGGCTTTACTATGTTGTAATCAATTGTTTTATGCAGTTGCAGAATATTTAAACAAACTTTATTTTTTATCCAAAAATCTAAATCAAAAATCGCCCCGAAAACAAATCGTCGGAAATTAAAGACAACTTTTGGTTTAGAATTTTTTCATTATTTTTGCTGGGTTTACTAGGTTGTAATGAATAGTTTTATGCAGTTGCAGAATATTTGAACAAACTTTATGTTTTATCCAAAAATTTAAATCAAAAACAACTCCGAAACCAAATCATCAAAATCAAAACCAAAATTTTGAGTATATATTTCATGCTTACTTTTATTCATATCACCTAATGTCGCGTTTTTGTCGAACTTTTGATGTAAAAGTTAAATATTATCCTGGATTCGGTTAAATCTCATAATTATAAATTAAAACCGATCAGACGACGATTTCGACGTCCGGATTATTAGATGTGGTAATATACAAAAGACATTTTTCAAAAGTGTTAGATTACGGTAAATTAAATTTTTTTCCTGTCAAATACTTCCACCTCGCGTATATAAATCGAAAATGTCAAACAACATTTTTTCGAAGAATTCTTCCTTTATGTTTAAAATTGACATTTTTCAGTTCTCATCATTTTGCCCAAAACAAGTAAGATTTTGATTGAAAATTTCCATGAATTTCGGAGTTCCGGTCTTAGTTACGGTTACGAATACACGCATTCAAATCTGCTCATACACAAATTGCATTAATTTAATCATTTTATTGTTAATATTAATTCTAGTTTCATTTTTTGATAGTTTATTTGATTCAATTGTGTTATTTTCTATCTTAATTTTCGGTTTTGTGTTATTTTCAATTTACGATTTAGTTTATTTGACAATTATTTCAAACTGTCAGAAAAATTAAAACAGGAACGAAAAAGATCTCTAAGAGCCATGGATGATGATACCGACACGAGTCAGGATACAAGCATCCCTATTATTAAAACTAAGGTTAAAAAGATATCTAAGCTGCACCTCAAACAGGCCTTAAAGCTGCACAAACCTTTGCCAAAAGTACCAATTAAGATAATTCAGGTAGAAACCGACATAGCTATGGAAGATAACAACACTACTGAAGAAGATTTTCGTTGCCTGAAACCACGCAAATGTTCCAAACAACCATATGAAGCGAAAGTTCAAGCTGTAATAATTAAAAACAAATACAATCCCCTTATGAAAAATGTGGATACAGTGGAAATACCACAAAATGAAATTCCACTTGACGAAGCAGATACAGAGATTATTAAAGATATAACCCCTAAAGTATCACCGAAAATTTTATCAAAACCACCACCAATTATAATTAGTAATCATATTGATGATCATGCTAACTTACTAAGTAGTATTAATAAATTTTGTACGAAAGGTTTCCACGTTCGATATTTTAGAAATACTACTGGAGTATACGTATACGATAGGGATGAATGGGCAATGCTCCAAGCACAATTAGACGAAAAGAAATGTGAGTTCCATACTTATACTCCTCGGGATGAGAAGACTCATGCGTTTGTCCTGAAAGGACTAGATTCGAACCCTACTACTGAGGAATTGTACAAAGAACTGGAAAACAAAAGCCTTAAGGTAAAGAAAATTTTCTTAATGACCAAAACAAGCAGACCTTTGTACATGGTTGTAACAGATGACTTCGTAACCGAAAAATGGTTAAACAATATGTTAAAATACATCTGTAATGTTCGCGTGTTTTGGGAAAGGCACCTGAATAATAAACAATTAATACAATGCCACAGGTGTCAACAATGGTGTCATGCAACGCAAAACTGTCGACATGCGCCAAAATGTCTTAAGTGTGGGCTGGGGCACTTAACCAAAGAGTGTCAAATTTCCCTTGAAACCCAGGCCAAATGCGCCAACTGCGGAGAAAGTCACCCGGCAAATAGCACCAACTGTTCGGTATATATCGCAAAATTAAAACAAGTAAACGAAGGAAAAGAGCAAAGGACAGCCACTCGGGTGGGGTATGTCCATAACATAAACAGATTTCCTATATTGAAACAAAATACTTTTACTCCTGCACCATTACCAACGACAAACGCATGGACGGCACGTTCGGAGACAAGAAACATGATCCAAGCAAGCCAACATACGAGTACATCAAGCCAGCAGCAATCAATCAAAACTCCAGCAGGTGACTTTACTAATTTAATGGAAGTGACTCAAGAACTGAATTCCAATATAAACATGAGTGAGATGTTTAGAGCCCTTAGCGATTATAACAACTTAATAAATGGTTGCAAGACAAAACTGCAAAAATTTCAGGCAACACTAGACTTCTTTAACAAAATTGACACTTATGACTTCTAAATTAAAAGTAAATTTGTGGAACTCAAATGGTATAATTAATAAACTTTCGGAAACTCAAAATTATATCGTGTCGAATAAAATCGACATTCTTTTGGTAAGCGAAACAAAATTAAACTCAAATAAAACTATTAAATTTCCAGGTTACTCCGTACTTCGCAGAGACCGCGATAACGACGTTTCTGCAGGCGGCGTTGCAATAATAATAAGAACTAATATACCACATGTACAGATTGACATTCCAAATTCCAGCATCGAAGCTTTGGGAATCAAATTGCAAGACAAGACGGTACTTATAGTGGCATATAATAGACCACGAAACCATTTTAACGATAATGACCTTGACCAACTCTTTGGAGTTGGTAACAAAATTTTGTTAGCAGGCGATCTAAACTCGAAACATAACAACTGGAACTGTGATACATACAATACCAACGGAAACTGTCTGCTACGTTACTGCAACAATAACAACTTAGATATTCTTTACTCTGACGAACATACTCATCACCCTATGAACAATATGACGCCCAGTACGATCGACATACTACTTAACAAAAACGTAAACAATGTGACAAAACCACTTTCACTACCAAGACTAAGCTCCGACCATAACGTAATACAATTTTATTTTGGCAATTTCACGAACAATACTAACACAAAGACAATCACCAGTTACAAGAACACGAATTGGAAAAAATTTAGAACTGAGCTTGACCAAATCATCAAAATTAACCCCAATATTAATTCGATCGAAACATTAGAAGATGAAGTCAGGAACCTAACACTAAACATTACCGACGCTAAAAACAGAAATTCAAAATTAATCAAAATTAATACAAACAAAGAAAACTTCCCGGACGAAATTTTAAATTTAATTACCGACCGAAATTATTTTAGACGTTTGTGGCAGCGAACTGCTGACATTAACAATAAAATTACTATGACCCGAATGACGAAAGACATTCAAGACAAGATCCGAACATTTAAAAATAAAAAGTGGACTGAGTTTCTTTCGACATTAAAGCCACAAGATAATTCCATTTGGAAATTGACAAAAAATCTTAAAAAAACTTTTAAACCCATTCCGGCTTTAAACTTAGAAAATAACGCCACCGCCATGACCGATAAAGAAAAATCAGAGGCGCTAGCTGTAACTTTTCAAAAAGTTCATAATACGGACACTACGGACACCGACGAACAAAAACAAATTAGAAGAGACGTCAAAGATTTTTTAGACAAAACATACACACTAACGACCGACCAATATACAAAATTATTGACCAATCCTAACGAAATTAAAACTTTTATAAAAAATCTACCAAACCGAAAAGCACCGGGACCGGATCAAATAGAAAACTTAATTTTAAAAAATCTTTCGAACAAAGCACTTGTTCAACTAAATTATATAATAAACGCTATCTTCAAATTACAACATTTTCCTATGGACTGGAAACTTGGCCTTGTGATACCCATCCACAAACCCAACAAAGACGCAACGCAACCAACTAGTTACAGACCTATCAGTCTGCTCAACACCCTTTCGAAATTGACTGAAAAAATTATACTAGACCGACTGCAACGGGAAGAGGACGACCTCAAAATTACCAATAACTGCCAGTTTGGATTTACGAAAGGACACAACACTACACTACAAATAACAAGAATTGTCAACGACATATTAAGAAATTTTAACAAAGATAAAGTAACAGTCATGGCCTTATTTGACATAGAAAAGGCTTTCGACAAAGTTTGGATCGATGGACTGACGTATAAATTAATACATTACAAATTTTCGGCCCACCTAATAAAATTAATACATTCATACCTT
This sequence comes from Rhagonycha lutea, assembly GCA_958510855.1. Taxonomy (NCBI): domain Eukaryota; kingdom Metazoa; phylum Arthropoda; class Insecta; order Coleoptera; family Cantharidae; genus Rhagonycha; species Rhagonycha lutea. Next base: position 19,846,766 of record OY294042.1, read on the forward strand.
TCTTCACGAACCATGACTGTAAAAGTTAATAACTCAACATCTACGATAAAGACGATTAACGCAGGGGTTCCCCAAGGCTCCGTGCTGGGACCGAAACTATTCAACCTATTTATTAACGATATACCGACATTTCAAAAAACGAATACGGCTCTGTACGCAGACGATACCGCAATTTATGCCCACTCGTTCTACGCACAGGTAGCAAACAAACAAATACAGATACACGTCGACATACTGAAACCATACTTTAAACACTGGAAAATAAAACTAAATCCACAAAAGACTGAGACAATCATTTTTACACGAAAACGGACTAACCACAAAATTTTTGAACCTCTTACGGTAGACGGACACAAAATTGAACCGAAAGTAAATGTGAAATATTTAGGAATGAACATGGACACGAGACTTAATTTTCGAAATCACTTACAATACAGAAAACAAATTGTATACGGACAAATGCGAAAAATATACTCACTGATGAAAGGACAAACGATGACTAACAAGAACAAATTGCTACTTTACAAAACACTATTACGACCTATACTGACATATACATCGGCAACTTGGTGTAACGTTTCCAAAACGGCAATCAAGCCACTACAGGTATTCCAAAACAAAAACTTAAGACTTATAACAGGATGCGACCGTTACACGCGAATAACGAGACTACATGAACTAACCGACGTCGAATACTTTCAAGATCATGTTAACAGACTATCTACAAAATTTTACGAGACCCAAATTTCGAAAAGCAAACTAACAAGAAACTTAACTAACATTCGACGAGACAACGCTCCTTTTAGAATTAAGCACAAACTGACATATCAAAATTTACCTATATTCCGACAAACACTGACGGCAGACAACGACGAAGATGACCACAACGATATTAACAATGGCAACGCCACCGGTACGGAGTAACTGATATACCTACCTCTAAATTACCATATATTATCAAGTATTTTTAACCATTTAGTAAGTAAGTTTCATTCCAAATTCTAAATTAAAAAAAAAAAAAAAAAAAAAAAATTTTTTTGTTTCTTTTTCATTCAAGCAGGTTTAGTTTTTCCTGCAACTACCAAATTAATCAATTTAAAATCCACAACGAAACTATCAATGCAATTTATCACTAATATTAATTATTTAAAAATGTTTCGGCACTAATTACTTAAGCAAAGAGAGTTACGCGCAGGCAGGGTCTCTCAACTTCTCGCTCATCGTTAAATTTTAAATTTTATTGTTATAAGTTTTAAAATAATAGATATTGTAATGTTAATAGTAAATAAATTTTGTTCTCTCTCTCTCTCTCATGAATTTCTGTTTTTATAAGTTGTGACCTTATTTGGCCGGTTAGGAAAAATTTGTATATATACGATATTGAAAAGCGTTAAAAGCTCTATACGATTCTGCTTTTGATTTTTCAAATTTTTTCTCCGCTTTATCGTGGGGCGATCGTTTAGGGGAAAATTGTCAATAACCTTTGACCGCCCTTAGCGCCCTTATTTACCGGCCGATGTTTAATCTTCCAGTTGGATCAAATGCGTCTCGAAAAGTTCCATAGAAACTCTTCTCTTGTGGACTTCTGTATCTCCATCGGGAAAGGCGTAAAATGCGATTTAAATTTAAGAAACAAACTAGGAATGGTCCCCTCTTCTTTAAAAAAAAATCTTGAAAAACTAAAATTTTGGAAAAAAATATTTTGTTTTTATTCGCGGAATCCCTCGGCCTTGCAAATACAAATCGAAAACGTCTAATAAATTTTTTTCAAAAAAAACCTCCTAAATCGCGGCTTTAGTAGGCCGCGATTTAGTAGGCCGTTACTTTAGTAGGCCGCGACAAGTAACGGCCTACTAAATCGTGGCCTCCTAAGGAAGCTATTCAAAATTTTGTTGTTACGGGAAATTCTTGTATATATGTATGCAATGGGTTTCTCGAAAACGGCCCTAAAGGTTTCAATGAAAATCACGGACTGGGGGGGGGGGTTTGGGTCTACAAATCGAACGATAGATAGATTAGGGTAAATTAAATTTTTTTCCTGTCAAGTACTTCCACCTCGCGTATATAAATGGAAAGTGTCAAACACTTTTTCGAAAAATTCTTCCTTTATGTATAAAGTTGACATTTTTCAGTTCTCATCATTTTGCGCAAAACAAATAAGATTTTGATTGTAAATTTTGACGAATATCTGTAGCACCCTTATTTAAAGGTTAAACTTGTTCGCTCTTGCGATGCCGAAGCTATGCTTAAATATAATGATATGCGAAAGCCGCAGGCCGAGCTGTATGTCTATGCGAGGCCGTAGGCCGATTTACATATTAATGCAAAGACCGTAGGTCGAGCTATGTTTCATGAGAGCGCTATGGGTTTCATGGAAACAGTTTTATATAAATTGTTTTGTAAACATGTGATATATCGCAGAAATGACATTTATTTTGACATTAAAATGTTTTGTACAAAATACACCAACAAAATGACTTTGTCGTATTGTACAAGTGAAGCCGCGCAGCGGCGACTTGTTAAACCGTAAGGAGACTGGGGTTTTCTCTAAGCGACATACTAAATGGAGCCGCGAAGCGGCGACTCGTTTCTAGCCGCGTAGCGGCCTGCCGCGAAGCGGCCCGCCGCGATAGCGGCAGCCGCCCGCCAGGGCCAAGCGTCAAGAGATCCGTAGGATCTCGTAGACGCTTGTCTATTATATAAAATAATATCGGTCAAGGACGTTTTTGGAGGTTGAAGCGGCTCGCGTAAGCGAGCCGCCCGAGCGAATTTTTTGCTAGAGGTCTCTTTACGAGCGGCCCGAAGGGCCGCTCCCCGTACTGCAAAAAAAAATGGCGCCGAGCGCCGCCGCAGGCGGCGCGAGGCGTACGAGTGGCTTTTTTGAGAAAAAAACCTTGTCCGGGTGAGATATCTGAAACCGCCGAACGGATATCGGCCGGACGCGTCTCAGTCGACGCGCCCGGGGTTCCCATCTTGCACAAACCCGGCGGCGTAGCCGCCGCTGGCCGGGGGGCGACGTGGCGATTTTTCAAAGTGGAGGTAGTTTTTCGACATATTTTGTTAGATATGCGTCTCGACCTTTCGAGGCGGCGATAGAATTTGGCGCAGCAGCATGTCAAAATGTAGGCCGTGAAAAGTTCTATCCGACGGTGCCGGAAAAATCGAGCCAACTCCTCCGGGGCGGCGACGGCGAGCGAAAGAGTTTTCGGCCGCGAAATGCAGAAAAGTTGAAAATCTGCAGTGATAAGCAAATCCGCGGGGAGTCGGCCAGAAGAACCCACCGAACCGATCTCGACGGGAGAGGCGGCGATCGACGCGGGAGGTATTCCCATCGTGTCATCACGAAAGCTCCATCTCGGGAAACGTCCGGGGCCTCCGTGGCGAAGCCTCAAAGTCGAAGAACTTTTTTCGAAAAATTGTTGTAAAAGTACTTGGGAAACGGGCGGCGGAGTGCGCAAATTTTCGGTAGGGGTGTCGAAATGTCGGCTCCGACGAATGTCGTCCGAATCCGGCGCAAAATTCGAGGTGCGAGGTCGGAGGCGGCGGCTGAGGCGGAAAAACCTTCCCGGCGCGGCAACGGCGTAGCGGCCGTACCGAGAAAACGTTAGCTACCGGACCGGTGCCGTTCGACGCCCACTTAGATGTACTATCGCGTACATGAGGCGGCGCAGCTGGAAAATGTCGTGGGGCGGCGCACCGATAGGTCAAAGTCGATCGATTTTAAAAATTTCGCTTTTTTGCCGAAATTTCGCTCAAAAGTTGGAAATTTTGAAAAAAATTTTCAAAATCTTTGCATTTTACAGCGGGTTCGGTTAAATCGCGCGATTATAAGCAGAAACTCAATGGACGACCGTCGGATACGCCGCACATTTGACGCGGTAAAAGACGAGAAACTCTTTTCGAAAATGTTAAATTTCGGCAATTTCAAATTTTTTTTACCGAAATACCTCCGCCTCGTGCATATAAATCGAAAATGCGAAACGACATTTTTTCGAAAATTTCTTCCTCGACCTTTAAAATTGATATATTAATTTCGACACGAATTTTGCCAAAAAGAGCGAGCATTTTATTCGGAAAATTCCCCGACCATCTGCCTTTGTAAATTGTGACCTTATTTGGCGGGTTACGAAAAATTTGTATATACGCGATATCGAGCGCCGTTAAATGCTCTATCCGAATCTGCTTTTGGTTTTTAAAATTTTTTCTCCGCTTCGGCGTGGCGCGATCGTTTAGCGGAAAATCGAGAAAAAACTTTGAACGCCCGTAGCGTTCTTACTTACCGGCCGATGATCGATCTTAAAGTTGGAACGGATGCGTCTGCCCGAGCTCTACAGAATCTCTCTCGTGGTGGACTTTCGTATCTCCATCGGGAGAGGCGGTAAATGCAATATAAATTTTAAAAAAAAGTTTTGAAGGCTACCACCTTTGAAAATTTCGAAAAAAAAAATTTCCGTTTTTTTTCGCTCTGCGCCTCCGCCTCGCCGATACAAGTCGAAAACGTGAAATGGAATTTTTTCGAAAAAAGTCTCCTTGACCATTTAAACATAGCCCTTTGAAAATTTCGAAAAAAAAAATTTCCGTTTTTTTTTCGCCCAGCGCCTCCGCCTCGCCGATACAAGTCGAAAACGTGCAATGGAAATTTTTCGAAAAAGGTCTCCTTAACTATTTAAATTTAATTTTAATTTAGATGATTTAATTCGCGCGCGATTTTTAATTTTAAAATTTCGATAAAAATTAAAAAATGTTGTATGAATATTCTGAAACTGCTTGAGAATACTGATTACGGTCAAGTTAACACAGGTAAAATAACCAAAAAATTCTAAGCGAAGAATTGCGCTAAATATTTAGATGATTTGATTCGCGCGCGATTTTTAATTTTAAAATTTCAATAAAAATTAAAAAATATTGTTTGAATATTCTGAAACTGCTTGAGAATACTGATTACGGTCAAGTTAACACAGGAAAAACAACCAAAAAATTCTAAGCGAAGAATTGCGCTAAATATTTAGATGATTTGATTCGCGCGCAATTTTTAATTTTAAAATTTCAATAAAAATTAAAAAATTTTGTTTGAATATTCTGAAACTGCTTGAGAATACTGATTACGGTCAAGTTAACACAGGAAAAATAACCAAAAAATTCTAAGCGAAGAATTACGTTAAATATTTAAATGATTTGATTCGGGCGCGATTTTTAATTTTAAAATTTCGATAAAAATTGAATGTTGTATGAATATTCTGAAACTGCTTGACAATACTGATTACGGACAGGTTAACACAGGAAAAATAATAAAAAAATTTTCAGCGAAGAATTGCGCTAAATATTTAGATGATTTGATTCGAGCGCGATTTTTAATTTAAAAATTTCAATAAAAATTAAAAAATGTATTATAAGCCGTTGATTACAGCAAATATCCTTAAAGAATTACCAGAAAAAGCAATAAGAATTATTACTATCATCTACAATTCCAACATGAAACTGGGATAGTTTCCTGCACAGTGCCAGTGGAAGGTTGCACAAATAATTTTAATCCCTAAACCTGGAAAACCACCATGCTTGATTTTTTAGAGGCCGAAGGCAGAGCTTTACCCCACGCGAGGCCGTAGGCCGAGCTATGTCATGACGCGATGCCGCAGGCCGAGCTACGTATGAATGAAAAAGGCCGTAGGCAAAGCTAAGCTTTGTACATAGATGTGCGAAGGCCGCAGGCCGAGTTATATTTAAATGCGAAGGCCGCAGACCTAGCTGTGTTTTGTGAAAAATTATATTATATAAACCGACGAACTGCGGCGGAGCTACGTTTTAATGCGAAGGCTGTAGGCCGAGCTAAAGGTGGCCATAGATGTGTGCGAAGGAAGCAGGCCGAGCTATATCTTAATGCAAAGGCCGAATGCCGACCTATGTTTTGTGACATTGATATACAAACTGCTTCCGCCTTGCTATTATAAACCGAAAACGCGAAATGGAATTTTTGCAAAAAATTCTCCTTTCTATTTAAATTCTAATTTTGCGATAATAAAGGATAGAACAAACTACAATATAATGCCTTTAAAGAGCCAAAAAAAAACTCCCAAGTGACCACAGAAAAACGAAGAAATTCAAAGCTACCTCAGTGGATTGAGAGCAACAAACGCAACTGATTATTCGCTATGGAAGGCAACCAAAAGAATTGCGGGACCCCAGCAAACAATTCCACCTATCAAGACCTCCCAACCATGAATGGGCATGAGGCAACAAAGAAACAATGCAACCACTTTTGCTAACCATCCAGAATGTGTTTAAACCATTTCTTGATGAAGATTCTGAAATTACTGAGTTTTTCGAAGCCCTATTTCAAACGGATTTACCAATAAAGTATCAAGAAGAGTGATGATTCCACACTCATCAAGCACGCACTTAACTTAAAAAAATCTCCAGGTTTTTATTTAATAACAGCAAATATCCTTAAAGAATTACCAGAAAAAGCAATAAGAATTATTACTATGATCTACAACTCATCTAACCATACACAAATTTCTAATTCATGGTTCTAAAATAATTAAATCTGCCTTGCTGCCGATGGGTCAGTTAAGCGAAGAAGCAAAGGAAGCTTGCAATAAAGATTTCAATAGATATCGTGAACGCAACTCGAGAAAACGCAGCCGCAAAAGTTCAAACAGAGACGTACTAAACAAATTTCTTTTAAGCTCCGACCCTGATATTACGCACTAAAGAGAATTACCAAAAAAAAGCCTTCGACACTTACCTCAGCAGGTATTAGTTTATTAAACCCCCCTGCTGATCAAATCATTCTTAAATACTACTAAGAGCTCTGAAAATAGATATCCGATATTATTGATAATGATATTGATTATTTAATGCCAACTTTTGAGATTAATTAAAAAGAAGAAAGAATCTTTTCAAAAATTATAAATTTAATTATTTTGGAATAATAAGAAGCATTAATTTTCACACCTCTTCAATGAATCGCAGTGTGGTAGCAGTCATAGCGTTATTAGAAATACGTTACAATAAAATAATGTGTTACAAAAAAATGAAATATTTTATATTTGAAACAGTAATTTAATGTTTTTTCAATTATTTTAAAAGAAAATCGAATCTGATTAGTCGAATTCTCTCGAACTCAAAGTTGGTAACACTGAAAAAATTCAAATTTTAGGTTATCTATCTGTCAGATTTATAAATTTAAGCGTCATACAGGGTGAGGCTAAAGTGAAAAAAAAATGTTTAAAATAAAATTTTAAATTAAAATTTTTTTTAAAATTTAAATTAAAAAATAAAAATAAAATTTAATTAAAATTAAATATTTGGCAAGGACTATATCATTTTATATTGGAAACATAAATATATAATGGCTTTTCAATTATTTTAAAAATGCAAAAATTTTAAGAAAATCGAATTCTCTCGAATTCAAAGTTGGTAACAGTGAAAAAAATCAAATTTTAGGTTATCTATCTGTCAGATTTTTAGATTAAAGCGTCATACAGGGTGTGGCTAAAGTGAAAAAATGCGAGTGCGGTAATTGGTACTAAATCAAATTGCACATCAATCGAGTTCCACGGTTCTCAATAAATTATTAGTTGTTGTTGTAAATAAAAATTTGCGACATCAAGTACTTTTTGAATAATCAGGTTGGCCTTAGATTATTGTTAGGAAACGAAATTTCTTTATTAATAAGGGGATCGTTAAAAATCGAGCTTTTCACATTGACATGATCTAATGATGTGTAGAGTGAGTTGAAGTATTCACACACAAGTGAATTCCAGTTTGCATAACGAGTTTCACGAGGAACCGCAATCTAACCTGGCAAATCCATATTGATTAAATCCGTAGCAAACAGTGCTGAAGGAAAATCTGCCAAACTACATCCGCTCCAGATTTCTTGCAGAGCCATACAAATTATTTTTAACAGAGACCTACCACTGCTCTATCAGAGTAAATTTTCAGGGCTCTGCAAATAATCCGTTACAAATGCCTGCCAGTTATCTGTAAGAGCTCTGTCAAAAGAAACCCTGTTATAACCCCCTGGTAGATATTTGCCAGGGCCCTAAAAGAGAAATTTAAATTTCACCGGGGTAAATGTTACTTGGGATAGGTCAGAAACATGGTCAGAAATAATAACAGGTATTAAATAACAATAACTCGAAGTAGTGATAAAGATATAGTTAGTATATAGCCGACACGAAGTTTCGATTTCAAAATGCATTTAAAGAACTCTGTGGTTTAATTATTATCGACAAGCCTAAGCCTATTTTTGGGAATGCTAATGATGGAAATCCTGAAGTGTCTGCTGAAATAACTGGAATTGATGTAGAGCTTATTAAAAAAATTGCACGTAATATTAATAGTTGTGGCTTCTGGATACGAAATAACTGTTGAAAGATTTCGGGAATGCTGTCACAACACTGCCCGGTACTTCGTTGAAAAATACTCATGGTATTGTATGCCACCTGCCCCCATACACAAATTTCTAATTCGTGGTCCTGAAATAGTTAAATCTGCCTTGCTGCCTATAAGTCATTGATGATCACAACCCGATAATATTTTAAGGTGACGATGATAATGTATAAAATTACCACGACATTTTCGGATAAAGACGTATTTACTCATACCCCCCCCCTCCTTAAGTAAACAATAATGTATTATAATTCCTGTTTATTGAAAACCTGACATACATTGTGGAATAATGATATAGAATGGAAGATTTCGCTCCAACCATTCTATATTTTATTGTGTGTTGCATATTTTTTTTATAAATCTTAAATACACACATTAAATTTATATGGTTAAAAACAAATTAAATAGGTTATAAGTTTCGACATTTCGAGTTTCTAAAATTACTGCTTTTTGTATTTCAGCGAATAATTTTGAAGAGAGGTCTTGTTATAATTTATTTGTAACAAAAATTCTCTAGAATCAAGAACTCCCATTTTGTACATAGTAACTACATAAACAAATTTTGTTGAATTTACAGATTCATAAGTTTGCTTGGTGACAAGGTAAATATACAAATTTTGTTAATTGCAATTTTGTATCATTGTATTTTACAATAAGTAATTAAATTATTGTCCTATTATTATTTACAGAATGTCCCAAGAGTCCGATGAGCGACCACACTCTCGGATTCGCTTTATAGCCGAATCCGAGAGCAATCCATCCCATCGGCAGCATCCCATCGTCCAGCAAAGAGCCAGCCCATCTCATCAACATCGTCCCGTCGTCGTCCATCAAATAAGAACTTCGCTGACTTGCGTTCGCACATCAAGAGACAACGCGAACGCAAGCAGCGAAGTAAAGTCAAAAAAGAAAAACAAGAAGAAAAGAAAACCCCCCATCATCGATCATCAAATAATAGCGATCGCCAGGAAAACCGGCATTTGATGCTGGAATTCCTGGCGATTTGCAAAGAAACTTTTAACAAATGTTAAATAATAATAATTAAAATAATAAAAATTATAACTGTCTATTTATTTCAATAGTGAGTTTGCGGAACGTAATTTAACGTTGGAGTGGTGCTTATTCGAAAAAGCGAAACTTGAAAGTTTTCTGTCATGTAGGTTTAGTAAAGATCATTATACGGTGGACGAGGGAGGAGCGCGCGTTCGCCTTTAGAGACGTACTTTTTAAGCGAGCTTTCAATCGCCCCCACACAACGTGCGTTCAGGAATTATTTTAATATCGCTTTCGCGGGTTGTGTTCCTGATCGGAAATTGACTATTTTATTTGTGGACACTGGACAGCTTTAGGATACTCGGTGATATGCAGAGAAAGATCCTGGAGGTTCAAGAACGATCAGGATAACCGAAAACATCGAGCAGATTAGGCAGTCCATTTTGCGATCTTCTATGCGATCTGGGCGCAAACATGCAACTGGTGTTGATCTCTGATGGTTCTGTAAGACGAATTCTTCATAAAGAACTGCAATTTCATCCATACAAATTGGTGTGTTGGTGCAAAAACGTAATCCACGCGATTTTCTTTTACGAAAAAATGCACGATGCGAAGCCGTTTTTGACAATATATGCCTCGTGAGCCCCTTGTTTTCTTTAGCGATGAATATCATTTTCATCTTTCTCAACTCTCAGCTCAATTGAAGAAGAATAATATGCAAGCTGTTATCGACGACATACCGGTTGATATGCTGGAAAGAGTGAAAAGACGCCTCAAAACTCGACTATCTAAATGCATTGACCAGAACGGAGGCCACATTAAAGATAATAATTTTTAAAACATAGCAAATAAAAAATTTAAAGGTCACTCTGTGATATTAAAAATTAATTAATCTCTTATCTCCTATACTGTTTGTGTTATTAATTTTTAAAAGAAGGTAGTTATATAAAGATATGCGAAGGCCGCAGGCCGAGCTGTATGTCTATGCGAGGCCGTAGGCCGATTTACATATTAATGCAAAGACCGTAGGCCGAGCTATGTTTCATGACAGCGCTATGGGTTTCATGGAAAGAGTTTTATATAAATTGTTTTCTAAACATGTGATAATATCGCAGAAATGACATTTATTTTGACATTAAAATGTTTTGCACAAGTACACTAATAAAATTTTTTTGATTTATTGTACAAGTGGAGCCGCGCAGCGGCGACCTGCTAAATCGCAAAGAAGCAAAGGTTTTCTCTAAGCGACATACATAATGGAGCCGCGAAGCGGCGACTCGTTTCTAGCCGCGTAGCGGCCTGCCGCGAAGCGGCCCGCCGCGATAGCGGCAGCCGCCCGCCAGGGCCAAGCGTCAAGAGATCCGTAGGATCTCGTAGACGCTTGTCTATTATATAAAATAATATGGGTCAAGAGGAATTTCGGAGGTAAAAGCGGCTCGCGTAAGCGAGCCACCCGGCGGATTTTCGCCGTCGAGGTCTTAAAATGAGCGACCCGCAGGGCCGCTCCCGACTCTTCCAAAAAAACACCTGGCGGGCGCCGCCGAAGGCGGCGCGAGCCGTACGAGTTCCATTTTTAGGGTAAAAATCTTCGGACATCGAGATATCTGAACCCACCGAACGGATTTTCGTCGGACACGTCTCGGTCGACGCCCCTAGTGTTCCCATGATGTAAAGGCACAAAAACTTCCCTGCCACTAGCTGGGGGGCGGCGTGGCGATTTTTCAAAGTGGAGGTAGTTTTTTGACATATTTGTTAGAAATGTGCTTCCACCGTTGCAGGCAGCGATCGAAAATGACGGGGCGACATGTCAAAATGACCGCCGTTAAAAGTTCTATCCAACGGTACCAGAAAAATCGACCCAACTCCTCCGGGGCGGCGGCTGCGAGCGAAAACCTTTTCCGCCTTCGAGTGCAGAAATATTGAAAATTTGCAGTGATAAGCGATTTCCCGGGAAGAACCCCAGAAGAACCCACCGTACCGATTTCGTCGGGAGAGGCGGCGATCGACGCGGGCGGTATTCCCATCGTGCAGAACCTATATGGCGTCCTCCGCAAACGTCGGGGGCCTCCGTGGTGAAGCCCCAAAGTGGAAGAATTTTTTTACAAATATTGTTGCAAAACGTCCTCTAGAACGCGAGCCGATCATCGAATTTTTACCGCCGATGCCGGAAAATGTCCGCCGGAATTTCCTCTATCCAAAGAAACCAAAAAAATTAAAATCGCTCCACGGGTGCGGCGCCGGCGCTACGAAACGTCTCTCGCCGCGATAACGCTCAAAAATCCAAATTTGACTTCGAGACCATTCTCTTGACAGAACGCGGGAAGAACCCACCGAACCGATCTCGACGGGAGAAGGGGCGAATTTTATATCATTCTTTTTTGTTAATTCCAAAAATAGGAAAACATCAAATTTATAATGGTTATTATTACTTCACAATATTACTTTTTTCACACTATAAGTGCGAAAGTATTGGACCATTCAGGATTTAATACTTTGTTGAAAACACTTAAAATATCTTATATTTTATACGTGATAAATATAATCATTTCATGGACTAATAAAATTTTATATATTAATTTAATAAATGTTAGCAATTTTAAGAAATGAAAATCATTACGTTATACTACAATTTTGTAAAATATTTTATGTTATTGTCTGCAATTTAATTTTATTTTTGCATCGATTCCTTTCTGCAAGTATTAAGTTTGGAACACGCAATAGTGTCATTTATGCACTTAAACGTTCATTATACTTGCAACAACATCATGCATGACTTGTATGCCATAATATTTATTTACACTTTGTTTATACTATAATGTAGATATATTAAATTAAATATTCAGAATTATTTTATTCCCTTAATTTATTATACATTGCTTTTTAATTATTTAATTAATATTATCTATTTAAAGTGCTCATTCACAATTACCTTAAATAGAATCATGTGATGTAAAAAATAAAGTTCAAATATAATAATAAATAAATAAACCAAATAAATAAAATCAATGTCTCTATCATTTCTTTAGTCAGCTATGCAATCCATAGTCGGATTAAAGCTTTCCACCATATTTCTATGGCGGGTTTTTAGCCATCCCTAGTAGCACAAATGTGTGTTACTAGGGATAACTCGCCACGGTGGCCAACCGGGTTGGCGAGTGTAGTCCACAGTTCGATTTTGGACTTTTAGATCACAGCACATATCCGACGCAATCATCAGGATTACAACCGCGGTTTCCCGCTCTGTAGTCTATCCGTGTTTGATTTACGCCAGACTGCTGGCCACTCTCTTCATTTATTGATGCCTATATTGTGCGGGTAGATTGTTGATAACTTGAACGCTTTAAAATAGCAGAGCGGACGTAATGTTTTCTCACGACGATTTCTGAGTGCCGATTTGGTTAAATACTTTTTGGTTCAATAACTCTTGTTTTGGTGCCAGTTCGGTTATGACAAGTTGTTCCGGATCTGGATGTTTTTTTGTTTAGTAACTGAGACGGTCATTGCCTTGCAGCTAATGCAGTTTGATGCGAACGCGGGGTACCGGGTTCAAACCCGGGGAGAGTCAAACTTTCTTATGACCAAGTTTCCGTGCTTCGGAGGGCATGTTAAGCCGGCGGTCCCCCTGAGTTGACGAACTGCCACCGTAACAAAAAGCAGGGTTACAGGCACATCTGAATGCTAGGCTAGCAAGCTGCTAACGGATGTAAAACAACTATAGTCCAAAATCGATCTGCGCACTACTCACCAACGCGTCTGGCCAGCGTGGTGAGTTATGGCCAGATCCTCCATAATATGGAGAGGCTTATGTCCAGCAGTGGGCGGAAAAAAGGCTGATAAAGAAGAATAAGAAGAACTGTAAACATCTGGCAATAATTGGGTAACTCTATAATAGCGATTTACTACGTAGTTTTTAGTTTGTACGACCATTTCCGACTGTGAGGTATAGGACAAGGTCAGACCTTGAACAGCTTCTCTTCATATAATATGTCTGACTTAGATTGACTTTTTGCGATTTCTTCGACACATGTGTTGTGATGCTTGATCTACTGAAGTTTTCCCGCTATACACTCACCCAATACGTGACCAAGCGTATCTGACTTGCTGGTCAGCGTCTACATACTATGTCGTTCCTTACCGGCTCTTTTAGGAGCTTCTCTCACGCCGTGCGTATTTGTTCTCATCTTTAATAAATCGATGTATTCCCCAGGATGAAAATAACGAGTACCCACTACGAATATTGAAATATACGAAACCAGATTGATCATGTTGTGATAGAAAGTAGAAGTGAAAATATTATAAAAGACGTCAAAACATATAGAGGAGCGGATTTGGATTCAGATCACCTTATGGTAGGAGTGAAAAATGACAACAATTGTACCGAATAACGAGAATACAAGAAAACAAGTAAAAGCGAAAAGAAATAAGATGCAAATGCAACTCAAAACTGAAGAACAAAGAAGAAAGTATCGAGAAGAAATGGAAAAGATATTAGAAGAGACAGAAGTACAGCAAAATGTAGACCATATGCTATCAACAATAGAAGGAAGTATAATTGGAGCAACAAGTACACAGTATGTGAAAACTAGAAAGAAAGAAAAGGAGTGGTGTGATGACCAATGCGAAAATGAAATAAATAAAAGAGAGAAAACAAGACAAATGTTTCTGACTAATCAAACTGAAGAAACAAAACGGGCATATTACAGACAGATAAGAGAGTGCAAAAGGATAATAAGAGAAAAGAAAAGAGAACATCAACTGAAGAAACTAGACGAGATAGAAGAAAAGTATAATAATTGAGATATAAGAAATTTCTATTGAGGAATAAAAAGAATTAAGGCAAGGTTTCCAATCAAGCATGTAAAAGTACAGATGGTACACTAGTTGGATCAAAAGAAGGAGTAGCAAAAAGATGAACAGAATACTTTCAAGATCTACTAAATAAAACAGAACGTCAAGAAGAGGAGACAAAACACAATGGTTATAGAAGAATATTATGATAAAAGCGACCATAAAGAGGAAGAGCCAACGGAAGAGGAGATAAGAGAAGTGATATCGAAACTGAAAAACAATAGAAGTGCAGGAGAAGATGGTATACAGGCGGAAATACTAAAATATAGTGGAGAAAAGCTGTATAAAATTGTCATCGCTATGATCCAGAAAAAAACGTCGGCCGGTTTACGACTTTAGTTGTTTTTTATTATAATTTCCAATAAACCCAAGAAACGGTTTTTTTAAACGGTTACATGGAAGAAAAAAAGCCCAAAACTTGGAAGCTAGCTCTGATTTGTTCGATTCACAAAAAAGGCGATAAAACTGAGTGCTACAAAATACTTACCACATGTATAAAAAGTAGACTTCGGGGTCAAACAGAGGAAATGATCGGAGAGTATCAGTGTGGTTTCAGACAGGTTAGATCGGTAAGGGACCAATTATTTGTTTTGATAGAAACACATGGAATTAGTCACGAATTTGGATTGGAAACGCACTTGATATTCTTAGATTTTAAACAAGCATACGACAGTGTCGTGAGAGAAAAACTCAACAATATTATGATTGAAATGAATATGTACCTAGAAAGTTGATAAGATTGGTGAAAATGACACTGGAAGGCACCGAAAACAGAGTAAGAATTAACGGTGAGCTGACTGATAGTTTTGGAATAGAAATCGGACTGAGGTAAGGAGACCCACTTTCGTCAATACTATTTAATATTGCGTTGGAATATATAATAAGAAAAGCAGGATTAAATAGATGCGGTAAAATATTTACTTTCACGGATGACTTGACGATTATGACATGCACAAGAAGGAGCTGCAGGGGACAATACAGAGGTTATTAGAGGCGGCAAAAAAATCGGCTTGGAAGTAAATGAAGATAAAGCTAAATATATGACATGGAATGATAAAAAGTTTGAAGAGTCGAAATTCATAAATATAAAAGTGAGAGATAAAACCTTAAATTTCGAAGAAGTGGGCGCCTTTAAGTACCTGGGAACGGTAATAATAAGAAAGCCTTGCCATGAAGAGATTAAGGCAAGAACAGCGGCAGGAGAGGACGAGTATGGACGTTGAGAAAAGGAACAAAAGTAATGTTGGAAGTATGGGAGAGGAAAATTTTCAGAAAAATATATGGTGGAAAGTACTATATAGACGGACAATGGTTTGCAAAGTCAAATTGAGAGCTAGCCGAGTTATATGCAGAACCGAACATACTCGGATATGTCAAATCACATCAGAGACTGCGTTGATTGGGACATGTAGTGAGAATGAGCGAAAACAGAATTCCAAATGACATTTGGAATATGAAGTTCGAAGGCACGAAAAGAAGAGGTAGACCAATGAACCGTTGGAAGAATGAAGTACAGGAAGATCTAAACGAAATTGATTTGGAAGATTGGAAAGCATGCGCTCTAGATAGGAAAGAATGGAATAAAGTGACGAATACAAAGCATTTAGTTGGTAGTACTTACCTACATCCCAATAATCTAGGCTCTAGGAGTGAGGTTTAGTGAGATCTCCTAAAAGGTGATTGCAGGCACTGGTGTTGGGTCTGTCAGTATCAGGATTATACACAGCTCAAAAAAAGGATCGGCGGGCAAGGCTCACGAGAAGTCTGAATCATCGAAAGTTAAACCAACAAGTATATAATACTGCTCTGTTGTGTAAAATTGATGTAGCGGTCAAGAGCTATCAGTAAATTTAGCGATCTGACAGGGGTAGCACTCTCTTCCTTATCTTAAACAAGGCTCTTGTTACGCCTAAGACCGAAGACCTACGATCAAAAACAAATAAGGGGTGGCGGTTAAGGACTATCAACCTATTTGAGTATTTAATATGAGTAGCACTCTATGACCTGTTGTAATTGAGGTCCTGTTCTAGATTAGATCTACGATCAATGATAAAAAGACAAGGCATTTATTACAGGAAAAATTATTTACCTTAACCTAAAAATCAAAATTCCTTGATATTGCGAAGACACCTCTTCTATATCGGCTAATATTTGCTCAATCTTGATAATGAAGTGGCAAATCTCTTCGAAATAAATAGTACATAAGCTTGAGCAAATATTTTCCCATAAAGAAGAGATGTCTTCGCAATATCTAGAAATTTTGATTTTTAATTTATTATGCTCCGCACAAAAAGCCTACATCTCTTGGC
Source organism: Rhagonycha lutea (assembly GCA_958510855.1). NCBI lineage: Eukaryota > Metazoa > Arthropoda > Insecta > Coleoptera > Cantharidae > Rhagonycha > Rhagonycha lutea. Next base: position 19,863,313 of record OY294042.1, read on the forward strand.
AGTGGATTGAATTACTTTTAGAAGTTACTGTATGACAAATAAACTGTATAATTGCCCGAATGCACAAGCCAATCCCTCAGAAGCATAGGGTTGAGTATCGACGGGTTTGGCAACCCGCGACACTTGGAGGAAAGGAGCAAGAATAGCCTCAGATATGTCCTACCAGGCTATAGGACTTCAGTAAAGTCCTAGCACCCAGCAAGCAGATACAGTTAGGCCCAAAGTATGTAAGAACTCTTAAAGTTAACAAGGGGGAAGATTACATCTAGTTGTGAAGGCTACAGAAGGTAATTGGGAATTTTCGTGACAAAAACAAGAGTTACTACTGAGGTAGGAACGCCAGAAGAAGAAACATAAAAACTATCCCAAGATGACCCAACTGTCGAAATCGGGAAATGATACAATTTTCAGATCTTGATACAGAAATGCAACATTGGAACTGAAGTTCGCCGATACCGCCTATTACGGCATCATGTAACCCTTTCTCAAGTGTTGGAAATATTTCCAACGTTTTTTTTCAATTAAGTTGATCCTAAGACTTTAAATTAAACATAAGGCTCCTGTCCAATAACCCAATATTCGAATTTATATCGGTCTTCTTTGAGCAGAATCTTGTTATTGTTGGTTTCTCATGACATTTGGTGCAATCCCAGTTTATTAATTAGCAATTTAATACTCGAATTTTGAATACGTCAAGTTCGAAAATGTACAAACAAGAACAGAACTTTTTAAAACACATACCTAGATTACTTTGAGAGTGAATTTCTAGAATTTTATTTTCTAGAATTTCTAGAAAAGAATAAAAACAATAATTTGGCTTCTACTTTTTATTAATATAAAAATTAGTTGCCTGCAGTAAGCTAACAAGGGGATGGTCAGATAATATGATCATCACCAATTTGCAGCATTATTATTATACGAGTAGATCATAATTATAAGTTCATCAAGCGAAAGTTTAAAATGATAAAATTGAGCCTATTTGGAGAGTCTATTTTGAAAAACGAAAAATTTATATTGCCCTACATGTTACAAAGGTACTTTGTTACCAATCGCTACCATATTCACATAAGGTGGTGTACGTATAAAATATAACGCAATGCGTATAGAATATACATATGTCAGCGTATATATGATAGACATGCATTCATTTTTCAAAATAATTTTTTTCCAAATTGGCTGAATAATTACTTTTTAAATTTTCACCTGATAAAGTTCTGATTATGATCCATTCATATAATGCTAGCTAATGGTGTTAATTGATGATGGCCATGCCTGGCGCTCCCCTTGTAAGATTTAAATATTATATTAAAATATTACATACAATTTAATTAAGTACAATGTTAACAATCTAATAAAAGCAATTCAATATTTTCAAAAATAGGACAGTGATTATTTAAAATCCATTTTTCAAAGGAACATACAAAATACATCCCGTGCCAAAATAGTGGTCTTCCCCTTAAAATTTTGATTTTTATGGGGGCTATTGAAATTCTTTTAAAATATTAATTATAAAGCATTCCTTGGAACTTAAAAATTTCTAAAGGAATGCCTGGCAATTACTATTTTTAGAAAAACTTCAATAGTTTACATAACAATCATAATGTTATATTTTTTTGCAAAATTTTTGTAGAAAAATAATGTGGTTAGAAACTGATAAAGCCATATTATGTGTTGTACAAATATAATATTAATGATTATTATGTAGTATACTCATTTTGTCTCATGAGCGCCTTATTTTGCACAGTTTGAAGTGGGATTATAGTTCTTAAAATCTGAATGATTTACAGTTGTAAAATTAGCACAATATTTTGCCAACTTGATAAGATACTCGCCAACTTCAACCAACTCGTTATCTGACGAACTCATATTCTGTTCATAAGGAATAATTCCTAACCCGTTTTCGGGATTGAAATGAAAATTTACTGAGTAGTCATCGAGAATAATTGTATTTGTAGCATTAAAATGTTTGCATTTCTTCCATATTACACTAAGAGGTTTTGCCTGAAAATGGTGTATTTAAAGGTTTAATTATACAATAAAATTCTTACTCACAAGTTTAAATTTTAAGAAACTGGTCTCCTTCACGATTTTCATGCTGTGCTTATCAAGAACGAATCTAATTTTAAAATATTTGTTGTTACGAATATTGAGGCTGCCCATTTTTGCCATTATTGTTTCAAAGGAAGTAGCCGACCAAATGGCTAACTCGTAATGCTCAGAAACATCTTTCAAAAATGACTGCAAATGAGGGCGTGATATAACAGGATTGGTACTGTAATAGCTCTTTTGACCAAAATTGCACAGAGTTTTATCTATGTCTAAAACAAGAAGTTTGTCTTTTTTGAAATTTCCGAAGTGTTTATATCCAATCAAATTTGGAAGTTTAACATTTCTAGGATTTTTGATCCCTTCCTTTTTTTTTACATCCATTGTTATTGCAAAATTTTCTTAAACGAATTGAATTTCTTTCCCCTACAAAGTAAGAAAATAAATGAACAATATTAAAGATTGCAATTACTTACTCTTGGTGGAGCAATTTTTTAATGCGCTTGAAGTTGCACTACATTCAACAAAACACTAACTTATACTATGTCCGTAATAATCCAACTGTCAAATATTTTCACCCAGAAAATGGTATTATACTGGTCTGATACACCTGGTAAATATGTAGTTTTGTTTATACCTATACGATTACAATATTATGTAGATAAGCGAGTCTTTGATTATTAGCAAGTGTCGTATTAATATTTTTCAATATTTATTTTATAATGTGTCATATCTATATTATTATGCCAGGTGTCAATTAACTATCGCAAGCAAGAATTTGTTGAATTTTTTTCAGGTTCGCCGACAATAACGTAAACATTTAGCATTTCTTACGATTTATTAAAAGTAATAACTTTTATCACAAATAATCAACAATTAATACAAAAATTTTGTTGCAACTAGGTGAGAAAGAAAGGTAATTTATTTAACTTTTTTCAAGAAAAAGTGATGGAAGCAATGCCCTTACAACTTCTCTCAATCAATACTAAAGAATATTATTTCTTATATGGAAAATAATAGGTATTCAAAAACGTACAAGTAGCTTGGTGTAGTGGTAAGAGCGTGGAATATAAATCCAGAGATCATAAGTTCAGATTCTAGCCGCTCCCCAAATTTATATATGCCATGGTTTTGATTCCAGTTCAAATCGTAACAAAGCTTCTGTTTTACTTGTGAAGCACAAATTGCTCAAATTTGAACCACTTGCACCGATGATCCACTGGACAGACAAACTAGGATTTTATTTCCTCCAAATGCGGTTCTTGTACGTTATGACCTTGGAAGATTATTCGATATCTAACGAAGAAAAAACATGTTTTGAGCGTTATTCTACCAAAACAAAACGAAAGGTTGGTTTTACTCCCAAAAAGATATAATTCCATCATATTTACACTGTTTGATTTCAAAATCCAGTATAGCAAGAAACACACATATCCTTGTGAAACTTAATTATAGCGATTAGTTTAGCGAATAATCGATTTTAAAGTTTCCAATTTCTGTTAAAAAATCGACCTTATTGGTGCATTCTGTTGACAGTACGCGTGCTCACGTTAGGGACCGACGCCGCAGCATTAGTTGTACCTACACCAAGGTACAGTTAACATCAAGCAAATTTCACTGTTTAGGATTATTTTTGGTTTACATTTGCCGAAAACAGGAGAGATCCATGCCCTTCCCAGTAACACACTTTGGAGAGATGGACGGTGCTATGGGATATTTTTAATTGGTATAATGCTTCCTATCTCGGATTCAACATCGTTAAATAAATTAAAACCCTTTCCAAGTATTTTTGGTCTTAAAAGAACTTTTATTTCATATCCAAACGATGTGCCTTCAAGCCGAGTAACGATCGGTGATATGTTGCTATATGTTGCGGAAGCGGTCACGATGTGCCCGTCCGAACATGTCTACCCACAAAAACTGGTCCAGGTGGCTAGGTACCATAGCTGAATGCATTATGCCTAACCTTCGGCAGCAATTGTTCATTTTCAATCATAGTAGCCCTCTAATCCATTTTGTGCAAACCCCATTAACAAGATTCACATAATTCCGGTTATGGTTTACAGTTTTATGGATATAAGATGAAACACGCCCGAGATGTATTAACCCGAACAGTCTACGACATTGGAATGCGGCCGGTTGAACGCAGAGCCACTTGAATTCAGAGACGTTTGAACGCAGGTACACTTGAACGCGAGAAATTTGATATAATTGCACCCCCGCTCCATATTATATTGTGGTGTTTTAAACGAGTTGAAGGCTCGGGGTCGGACGTCATGTTCAAAAGGGGTACAAAAAGGATACCTTATGCGTTAAGTACAAATTCTGTTCAATACAAAGGCCAAAGTTATCAATGACACTACACTCAAACACTGTTATGTTTATTTTATATTTTGTGTGATTTGTGAGCGTGCAGTGGTGGAGCAGTGGCGGGTTTTGGTGAACCTGCAAGAGAAAAATAATGCTGCGAAATTTTAAATTGGTGCCAAAACATTTACCTACGGACTTATTTTGAATTTGATGAAATATTGGAGTTTTCGGTTTTGAAGGTGATGGGGCACCTCCGAAGAAACGGATTATCGAAGCGTCGCTCTGCGAGAACGGAGGTTGTTCTTCGTTTGTCGAGAAAAATGAATATTTACGTATCCCTAGTTCCCTGGGATCAAAAAGTGATCTCAACAGTCTCTTAAGTTAGTGATTTTGGTGCTAATTTGGTGGATGCTTGTTAATCCAACGACCGCAGTGTTAGATGAACCTGAATTTCAGAGATTTGTGAAGATTGTAAGAAAATTTTGAGGTTAAGTGAAAACCTACGTTTTCCATACGAAAGTACAAAATTTCTTTTTTAATTCGTATGAAATGACCAACGAATAACTGCTGGACGATAACAAAAGCACAAACTAGAAGAACTTGTTTTTTGATAAAGCTCGACGTTAATCAGAAACGAGAAGATATCACATGTGTTGGCACCTGTCATGAACGTAGTAAGATGCCACCGCACAACGGGTAACCAAGGCAGTAATTTCAATGGTTCCGAAATGAATTTGTAAAACTTTGAATATTGCTACATTTGTTACACACGAAGGTTTCGAACGACAAGTTTGTTATCTAGTCGATAGTAAATGTGATTGTAGTTCGAAACAATCTTACATTTTACACGAACGGGTTAGGAACAAAATTATTGTCATTAAAACAGGATTTATACTCCACGCATTAATAAATTTTATTAAATCAGCTCTATACACCCGAGTCTTTCATTTGAGCTTGAACCCGATCTTCCCTGAGAGAGATTTGTGTTCTCCACCATTAAGTAAACAGGACCTCAGTTGTTTTTATCATTATAACTTATTTGGCTTTATAAGATTAATTTGAGCAATTACAATTTTTAAGTATAATAATAAATTATTCATTATTAATACAAATGGACAATGAACCATCCAAACACGCAGCTTAACAAGTTTAACGGGTTCAAATTGATTTAACGACTTTGGATCCGCTGGATCAGGTGGTTGTCTTGTCAAAACTGACTCTTCTACGAATCCGCTTCGCGCCGCTCCGCTGCGGACGCTTCAGAGCTGTTTTGCCAACACTATACCAATTAAAAATATCCCATAGGGCCGTCTAACTTGGCAAAGTACAGTCGTTGTCCAATTTATTAGGCCCACTTGAAAAATTTTAAAATTTTACATAAAATTTGAAATTTACGAAGAATTTGGTAAGTAAAAGGTGGTGTACCTGTGTAATGGGGTTTGCCACACATGATTTAAAAAAAATCTTGGTCAATAAAGCGGATTTGTATTCGATTTATAATTATTTGGCATTGCCAGCTGATTACAGGGTGATTACCAGTTAAAAGTTGCGTTTAATTAAAAGTGTAATAAATCCTGTTTTACTAAATATATATACAGGGTGAATGAGAGCACCCGTATCAGTCATTTTTTTCAAAAACGGCTAGTCGTAGAGAGTCGGGTTAAAAATATTTATTATAAAAGCCATAATAAAGAATCGAATGGTGATATTATTATTTCTTGGAAAGGTCGGCGTCCCGAGTAGATTGCTCCAAAAACTCCAGAACTCCATAATTTTAAATGGCACCATAGGACGAAAATGGTATCGTTAAAAAGATCTTACAAAAATAAGCAAGTTTTGTAGGAAAAATTATTTTATTACTCCCACCCTTTTTAAGTAATATTCGATTGAAATTATGGGTGAATGCGACCACCCGTATCAGTCATTTTTTTCAAAAACGGTAAGTCGTAGAGAGTTGGGTAAAAAAAATTATTATAAAAGCCATAAATAAGAATCGAATGGTGATATAATTATTTCTCGGAAAGGTCGGCATCCCGAGTAGTTTGCTCCAGAAACTACAGAACTCCAGAATTTTAAATGGCACCATAGGTCGAAAATGGTATCGTTAAAAAGATCTTTTAAGAAATAAGCAAGTTTTAAAAATTATTTTATTACTCCCTCCCCTTTTCAGTAATATTCGATTGCATATGGGTGAATGAGACCACCCGTGTTAGTCTTTTTTTTCAAAAACGGTAGGTCGTAGAGAGTTGGGTCAAAAAAATTTACTATAAAAGCCGAAATAAAGAATCGAATAATGATATTATTATTTCTTGGAAAGGTCGTCATCCCGAGTAGTTTGCTCCAGAAACTCCAGAACTCCAGAATTTTAAATTTTATAGGTCGAAAGTGGTATTGTTGAAAATATCTTTAAGAAATAAGCAAGTTTTGTGGGAAAAATTATTTTATTACTCCCACCCCTTTTAAGTAATGGTAGTCTCATTCACCCATATGCAATCGAATATTACTGAAAAGGGGAAGGAGTAATAAAATAATTTTTCCTACAAAACTTGCTTATTTTTGCAAGGTCTTTTCAACGATACCATTTTCGACCTATGGTGCCATTTAAAATTATGGAGTTCTGGAGTTTCTGGAGCAATCTACTCGGGACGCCGACCTTTCCAAGAAATAATAATATCACCATTCGATTCTTTATTATGGCTTTTATAATAAATATTTTTAACCCGACTCTCTACGACTAGCCGTTTTTGAAAAAAATTACTGATACGGGTGCTCTCATTCACCCTGTATATATATATTGGCGAGTGTTTTACGGACTTCTCTGTATCTCGCATCTTGCTCTCCAATCATCTCTATCAGTCCAGTCCCCCTCTTCTAGACCTCTGACTTCCATCGCTTCTTTCACTTCCTGAGCCCAAGTTCTTGCTGGTCTGCCCCGTTTTCTTCTGAAACTTGGAGTCCAATTCCAAATTCTTTTTGGCAATCTAGACATATCCATTCGTTGCATATGGCCGAACCACCTTAGCCTCTTGGCCTCTATTGTGTCCATTATCGAGCCCGTTATCTCCATTCTCTGTCGAATATAGTCATTACGTACGTGTTCCAATCTGGATACGGCGCAGCTGCGTCTCCAGAAGTCCATCTCTAGGGCTCTCAGTCTACCTGGATTCCTCCCACTCACCACCCAGACTTCCGAACCATAAGTCGATATACTTTCCGCGATTGCTTTGTTTCATCGACATTACCCGAGTCTGAGAAGGTAACATCAAGGTATTTGAAGGTTGGGGTGTATTTCACTATGTCTGATTCGATGTTTAAGTCTTCCCCTTTTTCCGCCACTACCAGATATTCGGTTTTCTTTATGTTTATTACCAGTCCCCACTTTTTATATTCTTCCGCTAGCTTTCTTAGCATATAATTAGCGTCCAATTCGTCCGCCGCTATTAGTACCTGATCATCCGCGAAGAAGAGCGTAAATAGAGTCTTGTCATTTATTTGTATGCCCATATTCTGGCACTTCTTTATCCACTGTTGTAAAGCTTCGTTCAAGTAGATCTTAAAAAGTGTCGGTGCCAGACAGCACCCTTGTCGTAGCCCCTTTGTTATCTTGAACTGTTCTGATATTTTGCTTCCCATCTTTATGTTGCTTACGCAGCCCGTATATAAATTTCTTGTTGCATTTACGTATGTATTTTTGACACCCATATTTCGCATGCAGTTCCACACCTTATTTAGGGCCAATTCTACAAAGCAAGTATAAATTACGAATAAGCTATACTGAGAATAAGTTACACAGATTTCGTTCTACGCAAGCGTAGAACGCAATTTAGAGAGAGAAAATAGAGACTTATTCTCAGTATAGCTTATTCTTAGTTTATACTTGCTTTGTAGAACTGGCCCTTAGTGGAATGGTGTCGTATGCCTTTTGTATGTCAACGAATACGAAGTGAGTCGATCTCCCCCGAGCAGTGTACTTTTCAATTAATTGTCTGAGCACAAACACATTATCAACGCACGATCGGCCTGCTCTAAACCCACTCTGCTCCTCCGGTTCCGATATGCATTTCTCTATTCTGGTTTTCAGTGCCCTTCCATATAGGCGTGCAATTGAGCAAATAACGCTTATACCTCTATAACTGGTGCATTCCAATCTACTTCCATTTTTGAATATTGATGAGATATAAGCGGTTTTCCATTGTGTAGGGGGAGGCTCTCCAAATAGGCAAATGCCTATGTTGCCTAAAAGTTCCAAAAGGATACTTGGGGCGGCTTTTATTAACTCTATATGTATACTGCCAGGTCCTGCGGCTTTCCCATTTTTCATTCCTTTCAATGCTTTTTTTTTTTCTTCTATGCTTATATCTTCTGGGTTCTCATTTGTTTCTGGACCTTCTTTTTCTTGTTCTTGGTTCTTAAATTCCTCTCTATCCTCAGTCAGTAATGCCCCGTAGTAATTTCTCCAGGATTCCATACTAATGGCTGAAATTTTCCCCTTATCTTTATTCTGAGTTCGTAGGGTTTTTAGTATCTTCCATGCACGACTCGCTTTAGTATTTCCTCTGCAATTATTTATTTCATCACAGCTCTTCTGCCACAGATTATTCTTTGCCTCTGTTACTGCTTCGTTAACCCTTCTTCTAAGCTGTTTATATATTGTTGAATCATTATTTGTTCCCGAAGACAGCCATTTTAGGTAAGCTTGTTTCTTTTTTGTTATTATCTGTTCAATGCTGTCATTCCACCATGCCGGGTTTATCCTTTTACAATTATTTTTATCTAATTCTCCTAGAGCTTCTTTGGCAGCTTGGTGTATGCAATCCCGGATTTGTCCATATGTTTCCTCGGTTGATCCGATGCGTACGTTTTTTAATTTATTAGCCAGTCTTAATTGATACAGAAATTTTGTTGAGTCTTCTTCCAGGCCTTGCAGGTTATACTTGATATTATTAACAGTGGCGGCTGGTGATTTTTTTTATGGAGGGACTCAAGTCTAAAGGCCGTTTTACACATGTACTAATTTTTTAAAAAAGTAAAAGAAAAAAGTAACAGTCCATTGATTGGTTAAAAAATCAACACCGGTTCCAACATTGGTTTGTTACCAAATTTTAAAAAAACTTAAAATTTATATAAAAATATTTAAATTTAAATAAAAAAATAAGTTTAATTTGTAATAAATGTAAATTAATTAAATGTAATGATAACAAGTAACAACGGACTAAATGGAAAATATTAAAAAAAGGTTCAGGTAACAAGTAGGGATGGCAGGTAGGGCAGGCAGGTAGGTGTGGGCGTAAATGCATTGAGTCCAAACGCCTGGTGTTACTAAACCTATTGGATATGCTTTTTAATCGATCAGTCTTGATTTTTAACTTTTTTTTTGAAATATTAACTCATATTAAATTTAATTTAAACAAATTTTTAAACAAATATTTTATGTTTTTCGAGAGAAATTAAAAAAATTCAAATTTTGTACTTATTAGCTTATTGTTATTACCATTGCACTCTGTAATGGATTTTTATTGAAATCGAGTGAATAGCAAATCTTTTATTTATTTCAATTTTTCGGCAAAAGTGTGGTTAATTCAAATTAATTAATTAAAATACCCACGATCGCATGACGACGATGAACGAACGAGAGAATTTTGGGACTCTATGATTATGAGTCCAACCGCCTAACCATTACCCATTATGCTACTATGTACGATCCGTCACGATCGCATGACGACGATGAACGAGCGAGAGAATTTTGGGACTCCAGGATTATGAGTCCAACCGCCTAACCATTACACATTATGCTACTATGTACGATCCGTCACGATCGCATGACGACGATGACCGAGCGAGAGAATCTCGGGACTCCAGGATTATGAGTCCAACCTGACTACCTGAGTCCATAATCCAACCAAATGTTGGTACAAAAAAAATTTAAACACGCTTAATTTCTAAATTGTCTAATCCATTTTTATTATACAAAAACTTAACAAACAAAAATTTAATTTGATATCTTATAATTATAATTCTTATTTCTTTTGATATCGCCAAGGGGGGCGACGCCCCAGAGTCCCCCCTCACCAGCCGCCACTGATTATTAAGTTCTTCTGCATCTGTATTTGTGTCTCGGGATTTGTCGAAATGTATGAATGGAAATTGAACTGAGGCTTTCAATAGGTGGTGATCCGACCCACACTCAGCGCCTCTCTTTACTTTGACATCACTTACAACCATACGGCTTTTTTGACGAACAATTGCGTAATCAATTATTGATTTTAGCTGACGAGTCGGCTGCCTCCATGTATATTTATGGATATCCTTGTTTTGCCAGAAGCCATTTGTGATCATTAGGCCATGTTGCTGGCACAACTCTATAAGTCTTTCTCCGTTGTTATTTAAGACAGCTTCTCCATAGCGGCCGACAATTAGGTCGTTCGTCTTCGCCCCCGTTCTGCTGTTAAAGTCTCCCAGCATTATGATTTCTTTACGTTTACTTATGGGGTCCAATAATTCTGTTATTTGCTCGAAGAAATTCTCCTTCACGCTTTGTATTGCATCATCGTTGGGGGCGTATATTCCAAATATCACCAGGTCATGTCCTTTAATAGCCATTTCTACCTTTATTATTCTTTCTGTGATCTGGCTCCAGCTTTTTATGCATCGTTTCAAGGATTTCTTAATTAGTATTGAAACCCCGCATCTTGCTCTTTCTTCTTTCGGGACTCCACTATATATGTGGACATAGCCTCGGCGCTCTTCTGTTCCCATGCCCTTCTTTTTCGTTTCAGTAAGAGCTGCGATGTCGATGTTGTATGTTTCTAACTCTTTAAGAACTTTTCAAATTTGTTATTTATACTTCTTGTATTCCACGTACCAAAATTCATAGTCCTTTTTCGTTTTCGTTGTTTTTCTCCATTTTGACTGTCCGTATTCCGAGGCTTGGTAGCAAGATTTTTAGCATAAATGTTTTTTTACGGTGTGAGGGTGCTGGCCTCACGCCCAACCCGAAGGAAGTCTCCCTCTCGCGTTTGCCCTGTAGATTCTCCCCATCCACCGGGATTGGTTACCCGATCTCTGGGAGTCCTCCACAAGTTACCAGGGACCACCAGCTTGGAGGTGCGAGTAGGAATTGAGTGGGAGAGGCTATAAGGGCGCTTCACCACTCATTTAGTCCCCTTTACTATTTACTAAATATTATTGAAATGTAAATATATAATTGCATTAACTATAGACTAAGAAGTAGTATTATTAAGCTTTTTTATTAGCCAATTTTCCAAAAAAATTTACAAAATTAAAAAAAAAAAAAATTTTTAGATGGGAAATGCTAAACATCTTACAAATGAAAAAAAAGTTATATATCTGCATTGATAAGCAATACAGAATTTAGTCAAAGCCAGATAGCAACTAAAACCGAAGTATCTTGTGCATCAGTGCGTCGTTTGAACAAAAAATTGAAGACTTAAAGCGTCTTACGATGCTGTTCGTAAAGGTCGCTGGTGGTCAAAAATGCCTTATGACACCAAGGGAAAAACTTTTACTACGAAATATTGCTGTGAAGTTTAGAAGAACAACCCAAAGTGACATAAAAAATAAATTAGCAGAAGCAGGGGTCATTGTTGCTCTTCATACAGTGCGCCTAATCCTATAAGATATTAGTTTCAAACGTCGCAGATCTGTAAGAAAGCCACTACTTACTCCAGCTATGATTAAAAAGGGTTATGAATGGGCTTATGCTCACAAGCACTTAACTATTGAAGATTGGAGTATAGTATGGAGATTCAAATTATATGAGTCTTTGTTTTGATAATTTTTTTGTGCTTAATTACAGACTTGCTTTAGTGACGAATAATCGTTCCACATCTTGGATGACAAGTCATAGTTTGTTAGGCGTCGACCAGGTGAAAAATATAATCCTGATTATGTTGTGAAGACCGTCAAGCATCTTGTGTCAGTCATGGTATGATCAGTGATTAGTGGGAAGGGAATGGGACGTTTATACGAAGTCGAAGGAACCATGCGGCAAGATCAATACAAGCATGTGCTTCAGATAAAGCTGCTTCCTCAAATGAAAGAATGGTTTGGGGATGGCTCTAAAGTTTTTTTGCATGATGGAGCACCTTCCTATACTAAAAAAATCTATAAAAAAAATATTTGGAAGAAGAACAAATACCAGTTTTGCCATGGGCAGGAAACTCCAGACATGAACCCAATTGAAAACGTCTGGGAGTTTATAAACAGGCTTTTAGCCAAACAAATCATTACCACAAGGGTGTAATTGATTTCCAGAATCATATACCACTGGAACCATAACAAGAAATTAAAACAAAAAGCTCTAAACAGCATTGAAAGCATGCCATTTAGAGTAGCTGCTCTTAATGCTGCGAAGGTTTAACGAAATATTAAAAAATTTAAATTTTCGTTTATGTTTCTGTACTTTTATTGTGTAAGATATATGTTGTAATTCAATAAATGTTATTTAGAAACACTTGCATCATTATTATTTGACTAATATTAGCTTTTATAAAAAATTAAAATTTGTTGGGTGGGCCTAATAATTTGGACAAGGACTGTATACTACTGGAAAGAGGATGGATCTCCCTTTTTGTTCAATCACACAATTAATTATTATTAATGTAATATAATAATTTTTTGCGTTTTTTCTTTCATTTAAAAGAAATCATTTTCTCTCATTCAAACGTCTCTGAGTTCAAGCGTTTCTGCATTCAAACGACCATGTTCAATCGGCCGCATTCCAATGTCCGACTCTGTAGCCCTATTTTGCATATTGCGCCGAAATATGCAGGCTATTTGCATTCAATATTGCAGCATTTAAAAATTGGTAGTAAAAAATGCTACTTGGGCGGAATAGCCTTTCCAACAATCCGACCAAATTTCGGTCCCAGGTTTTACAAATAGCAAGATTAACTTTGTCAACTTTTCGTCGCTATGGTCGTTGACGTATGATGCAACCCCAAGTCTTTCTGTGAGACTATACATACCGAATAACCATTGTTGCCTAGACATTCTACCAACGTTATGCTTCCTCTTCGTTGCTAAGCTCTAGTCGATTTGTATCGCCTGGGCCAAACCTCCATGTGGAAGTTGTTCTTGGCTGGATGTGGACAAAGTTACTTTTGTATGCATTGAAAGGCCATTAGTAGTGGATTATCGAACAGGCTTGGGGCCTCATAAATCATGGCGATTTTTTTGGACCACCGATTTAATATAGTGCATAAGAAGTAGCCACGAGTAAGTACATCTGAGTGGTCGGCGAAACCGCCTTATCTGCTTGGATTTTTTCCTTGAAATACCAGCTTCGTTATTTGTTCTCGGTTACATTAATTAATATAATATAACAAGTAATAATATAACAAATATAGAGAACAAACAAGCTGGTATTTCAATGAAAACGTCCAAGCAGGTAAGCTGGTTTCGGCGACCAGTGTGTACTCTGTGGCTGCTCTAACAGAGTAAAAAAGTGCCCGTTGAATGCACATTGTAGGGTTTAGGGGGAGCGAAGAATGGGGCTTCAAAATTGAATTGCGCTTGGGCCCTCTGGAATACCAATAGAAAGAATTTTGAAGACAGCTTGGTAGGTAGGATGCAACATCAGCTTGTTGTTATTTGGGTCCTGGAATTTCAAATGAATAAAAGCTTCAGAATTTCAAAAATTTAAATCTTGTGTATATCCCAAACAAATTGAAGTTTTAATAATAACAAATTTCCTTAGCTAAAAATGGTACTTGTTAATAGAATTTTGAGCTACTTTTTGAATTTTTTGGGTGATACTAGAAGGCCATGGATGGCTTCTTCCGTTTAAGACGTTGAAGACAGCGGTTGTGTGTTGCTCCGGATCCAATTTTCTTGACCATGAGAATCCGTACCAAAATGGGACAAAAGGTGTCTTAACAGCATGTGAAAATTTGCATCGCATCTTGCAGCATCTTGGGGTTGTAACTTGTGTAATTATTTGTTGGCCTCTCCTTGTGAGTATTTTGGGTTGTTTATTTTGTTCCTTTTTTTTTATTGGCCCAACGGACGACTGGGGAATTCGAATCTACAACTACATACTTTTCCATATTATGATGAGGTAATAAAATATTGTGTCAAGTCTTCAATAATATTTTATAATCGATATAATTCAGCCGATCGAGTTTTTGTGCAATTATAATTAAAAGCCTAATAATTAAATTTTAAATTCACAATTTTTTCTTAGATATTTACTGCTCATAATAATGGAGTTTAGCAGTTTAAGACAAATTTAATCTCTGAATTGATGCCCTTATTTTTAATTGCCAGTAACTTGGATGTTGATTAATAATGTGGTTTCATAAGTAAATGACTTACACATTTTAAATACATATTATCTCATAAAATATAATAATCTTGTAACTTACTTTTAATGAACGCTTTTATTACTACAGCTTCAAATGGGTTCGAAATTTACTTTGCCTTATGAAGTTGTTTACAGTTTGTTTTATTATTGCTTCTCGAAGTTGTTCATTTTCTTTTAAAATAAATTGCAAAAGTTTTAGGTACTTGTAGGATAGGTTTCTGGTGCATTCTCCAGAAAATAGATGATGTCACAAAAATCAGAATTTTAAGCTATTTTATACAAAAATATTATGCTAGTTAAGAAATTATAGTAATATTTTCTACTTTCTGTTCGAACTTAATAACTTTCTGATTGATGACTACATATTTCTAATTTTAAAAATATAATTTATTTCAACAGTACTTCTTCATAATATGCGCAACGGCAGTATACTAATTGTAGTTAAATAATAATTAATAAAATAAGTAACTAAAAAATAAAATAAAATAGATCTAACAATAATAATAATTACAGGTTGTGACAAATTAATATTAAATAAAAATTTAAATGAACATTTTATAAGAAAGCTTAAGAAGCCATTAATTGACCAAAAGCGTGGTGTTCATACTTTCAATAAAAAAAATTTCTTTCATTGTTTTTTTGAATGTATATTTGTTTCTATGTTTACCCATTTATTATTTGTAATTTTCTGAAGAAGGTTTAAATGCAAGATCGAAAGCTTAAAATATAACTTTTAATAGTATTTCCTTAATTCGTTATTTATTAAAAATAAAACATATTTAATTTCACGAATTAATATAATTAACCAATTTTATATTATTATTTTTAGTCATTTTGTTTTATTTGCTATTGTTATTGTTATTGTAACTGTCGCTACAATCGATTATTTTATTGACAAGTTCAGGAATTCTGTTAATACATTCTTAGTATTGCATGTAAATTTATATACTCAAATATTTGCATAAAAATAAACATCGATAACAAAATATTTACTAATACACACTTTATTGCAACAGTTACAATTGTTTATTAAATACTTGAACCACCGAAGATAATACAAATAATATAACCGTTTAGTTGCATGAGTGACTAATATCGGATGTGTTAACCGCATATAATGCACATATACAAATACGACTAAAAAGTTGGCAATGGGTCAACCGTATATGCAATATGAGGTGCATAAATCTGTACTGCTAATTAAAATAAATCACGCAACTTTCAGTTTCTCCACTGATTAGTTACATGAATGATTAATGATTATAATAGATTTATAAGTAACAACGCCCACATGCATGTCAGCGATGAGATATCCCATTAGGCTTGTTTGTGCAGCAGTTTGAAACCGTCGTAAACTTTCAGACGCATGCGTAGTTTGGAATTCACGTCATAATTTTTGATTTGCGCATGCGTCTGACGGTTTGAAACTCATCATCAAACTGACTGCACAAACAAACCTATTATATATTAAGTTACTTTTATGAGCGAGGTTAAGCAAATGACTGATTAAACAGTTGCATAACTGACAAATACATGTGAACGATCAGCCATACCAACATTAGACCACTTGAAGGTGCTAAGCGCCATTCAATAACCAAAAATCAAATACGCGAAAAACAATGAAATGAAACAAAAAAAATCGCATCCAACTGCGTTATCTGCAAGGCTTCAGCTGGATGAATGACCATGAAACTGGAATGACCGACTATTCGAAATTACAATTAATGCTTTCTGATTTAAAAATGTAAATGATGTCGATGGTTCAAGTGGTAGAAAACCGCCTGTGCCAGCTATTATTTTTATATCTAAAAGTATTTTTTCAATTTACTTTTAAATCGCTATGACAAAATTCGAAGTGAACCACCCGCGAAAATTATGTAAAAAAAATTTAAGTACCTAATTAAAAATGCAAGTGGAATCTCAAAATTTAGTTAACTTATCTGAAGAAATATAGTTTAATTCGCTAATAAAATTTATAAACTACATTGTGTGAGAGATTTGCCGCGGCCTAGTAATTTTGTCAACTGATAGCTGACATTACATTATTCCCAATAAAATTATTTGACTTGTATGAGGATTTCGTGACATTTTGATTGGTTCAATTGTTCCTCATTTCTGATATAAATTTCTCTGGGTCTTATTAATACAATAAAATAAATTGTAATGTAATGTAGGAAGTCATATGTTTATTTTCTAAAATATTTGGTGAGTACATGCGGTCTTTCTCTTCCGCGGTTTTGTAAATTATTCAGACTTAAAGCCGAATTTATACGTGTATATAAAATTAGTTACCTATATTTTAAGTATTAAAATTAGTAGGTACTACATAACTCTGGCTGCTTAATCTCGGTAATTCATCTCCGATTGACTCATTTATTTATTACCAATTTGAAAAAATATTACTACCTTTAGGTTACCTGGGGTCAATTATGAACACATCGATTTAGTATTCGAATAAGCGAAGAATTTAATGAGCTGTATGCTGCAACAGTAAATTTTAGCTAGGTTTACATTCAGCTTTACATAAATAATATAGATTCAATTCTCATTCAGTGTATCCATCCTGCGCGTCCCCAAAATCTCCTTAGAAATTAAATTCTTGCAAATATTGTTTTCATTTTTAGCCAAACTTTGAATATTGAAAGATTATCAGCCTTTCTGGCTCTTGTTAGATAATGAGATATTTAAACTGAAAAAAAACGTGGCTGAAACCTATGCATCCAACAATTGCTTCTTGATATGAGGGATTATCTTGTTTTATTCAATTGTTTATTTGTTTTACGAAAATATCCTATTAACTTTTTTACAACAAATCTTACGTTACAAAATTACAACAACATTTTTGTTAATTTTATCTAGCTATTTATCAAATGCAGGGTCTTGAACAAGTAAAGATTGTCCTGTTAATAATAGATATTTTTAAATGATTCTACAAGGGATCTTTAGGTAAAACATAAAACTATTTTGGTACAGGCTTAAAATTTTGAAATTTAATTCAATTTTGAAGCAATACTGTTTTCAAATATGTACTATGTATGCAAATAAGTGAATTGTGTAGGTCAATAGTTCAAACAATAAAGAATATTATTGCATGTCTTTAAGCTTGATTACCTCCATGTGAAATCGCTTACAGTTTGTCATAACATTTTATATTACATTGTACCATAATAATTATACTAGTAGATGCTATAAAAAAGAAAGATCAAGTTTATTAATGATGCAAATCGGTCAACTGAAAGCTGGTATTTACTTAACTTTTATTTTCCTGTGTTAATAACGAAGAAAATTTGTTAGGTAGAAGTTTTATTTTGTATTTCCTTTAACTTTGTTTAACACTTTTTATATAAACAGGGGCGCATTTGGACACATTTAAATTTAATTAATTTAGGTAGAATATAAAACTTGCACTTTTAAAGTACAAGTTACTAACTAGTCGCAATAATGTAATTACGAGTAAGTAGTTAATAAAATCATTATCAAATATAATAAAAGGCCAGGCTTTTCTTCCTCCTCCAGCGTGTTATTTTGTATGTATTTAATTATATTTGAACATAAGGACATTTGAACGCGAAAAATTAAAATTGTCAGTACTAGGAAACTATTTAGTTTTTATTTTTTACGAAGCCAGTTAAAGGAGAGATCCACTAGTCGAGCTTAGGTTACTATTAGGAAACAATATTTTTAAATTAATAGTGCTAAAAAAGAAATCCATCGGCTATCTACCCGTCCATGGACGGGATTTCCAATTAGTGTATTTAAATGAAAGCTACCATAGGTAGCTAGAAGCTAAAAGCCAGAACTTTTCATACAGTATTAGAAAAACTAATTAAAAAGGTTTGCACAATCAACTTAATTTTAAATTGATACTTAATTACCATACCACTTATTTTGAGGGGAGAAGGTCAAAAAGGTACACGAATTAAAATATTTCCGGAATAAAGAATGATAGTAAACGGTCCAAAAAACAATTATAAAACAAAATTTTTATGGATCTTTGAAAATAGGGCCAAAATTTTGAAAAAATCTAAAAAAATACATAAACTGGCATTTAACGATATAATTGAATTGGCTGTAGCTATAAAGTTAGGCCCGCCCACCGCGACTGAGAGAGAGCTCAACTATTCCGCTAAATAGAATGAACACGGGCAAATTGTACTACACAAGCCCCTGCTTAGTCAAACATGGGAATTTCATCGTTTAGGTACTTCTTAGTTAAGTTGATATCTTTTTATTTATTTATCACATCAAATACAATTAGGCATAAGTAGTTACCTCGTGGCTGTACATCTACGAAATATATACAGTGTATTCAAAAAGTTCCAGGACTAATGGCACAGAGACCACAAAATACAGGGAAACACGTATATTTAATTTCAGGCTTCTGCATAGTATCTTCGTAAGTAGATACAACCTTTAGAACGAATATGCAGGTCCGTCGTAGCTTTTTGGAATGCCTCCACTTCAACACGATTCGGCTCCCTTGTCATCGCCTTTTCAATTGCCTCGATAGTCTCGTACTACTGTCTCTTTATCTTCAATTTAAGTTTTAAAAACAAAAAATAGTCTGGGGATACACAACAAAATATTCCTGCACAATTAAGGACTTGTGTGCGTTGGTGCATTGTCGTGCAAGAGTCTCCTCTTTCAACTGTCCAACAATTCTGGTCTCACACGCCGCATTCATTTGAGCAGTTGATCCAAATCATCCTTGTAGAATGGTCTAGTCACAGTGAAACCTTGACGGAGAAGCTTTTCATCAGAAGAACAGTTTTCATCAGTCTGACGCCCTGCTCTTTCATCATCTTCCCGCTCTGAACCTCAAAAACCACTCAAACACTCGTGAACGTCTTATCGCATCCTCGCCAAACACATTTTTAGTCATTTCGTAAGTTTCTGTGGCCGACTCGCTTTACACAAATGAACAGCGACAAGTCAGAATTCGTTAGAAATGAATGAAACTTGATATGGATGGGGTCTAATGTTTCTGCTACGTGATGCCGATTGTCGCGCAGATATAGCGCCATTTGTACTATCTTATCAACGATAGTCCTGGAACTTTTTAAATACACTGTGTATATTGTCATATTAATTTTGATGAAAAAAGAAACGGTGGCAAATTGATGAAAAATGCCCGGGAAAAATGTAAAGTTGATTGGATGTAAATAATTTGCAAGAGATGATTTTAATTAAATAGGTTTCAGTGTTGTTTACATTTTTTTTGAGTTTTCTAATGCAAGAAGGCTCCGTCAAGAGACTGTTTGAGTTTAATAAACGAAATTTGTCGTTTCTTGCGGTTGGAACGTTTCACCTTTCTCGGAAAGCTTCAATAAGGTTTTCAAATATTGTTTATGTTTGATTTGTATAATTTAAAATAATTAGTGAGGTGCGATTGGTGAAATTTAAAATGTACCGCGACAGCGATAAGTGGATAATTTTGGTTTTGCAAGTTGGATAGGAGGAAATGAGGTCTTCCGCTATCGACCATTTTGAGAAACGGACTGGAGAATTTTCCATCCGAGTTTGATTTGTGAAATTTTCAGTTTCTGGGGCCATGATCGGTTCAGGAAGGGTTATAGTTAGTTAGTCTGCGTTATTGCTGATTGATGGAAGTATACAATTTGTTTAAAAGTGGAAAAATTGAGAGGTTTAAAATTAACACATGGTCCAACTTGGTCATATTGTAACGGATAGAACGTTTTGGATATTGGATGTTAGTGGATGAATCTGGAAAGAATTAATTTGGAGAGATCATTGTTTTGAGAAATGTTTGCATGAGCGTGCTGATTTTACTCGAGTTTTACCAATAGAAACAATTAAAAGGTACCGAATTAATAAACATTTTTTTTTGTAATTAAAATTTGAATTTTGTTCCTTCGTTTATGCAAGGGGTAGTTACTTTATGAATATTAAATGTCCACTTGCATTAATGAGAGAATTGGTGGATCTGGTATTGTAAACTATAAGTTACCATAAAAATAGTCTGTTGATGTTGATTGTAATTCAAATCAAACTAAATAAATGTTATCTTTTCCAAATAAAATTTAAATTTTGTAATATTGAATTTGATTAAAAAGTAGAAGGCGTTTTCCACAGTTCTGCTACGATTTTTTATAGAAGGGATAGGAATATTTGAGCTAGCTGGAGCACAGGGATGTATTTATCGGAGGAGCTTCTTTAATTTTTTTTATAGTTTTAATAAGGCTTCCGGTATATGACAATATGTACAATATCCCAGGAAAATATTTACCATTGGCCGAGCATTGGTCCAACTGTGCTCGACGGTTGGCCTATCATTGGCAGTTTGATTGGCAGTGCCGGCCCAAGCATTGGCCAACCACGTCGGCAATATTTTCCTGGGATAAATACAATTATACAATTAAAATTATATCAGACGATTAGATGTTAGTAGCCAGTTGATTACTAACAAGACTTTTAAATGTTTTTAAACTTGGTAGTTTTTCATCAGACATACTTGGGACTTGGGAGTAATTCATTCCATAGTTTAATACCAGATCCCAAGACTGACCCCAACCCAACATTCGTGCTGTACAACGGAAGTTTAATCTTGTGCATATATGATCATGCTTTGATAAATACGATATTATGATTTTTCCAATTTAGATTTCAAACCGCTGTAAATGACGGACAGTCTTACAGCAGTTAGTCTCGTGCACATATTACTCCACTCTCGTTTTTTCATTGCCTCGGTGGGACTGAAATTGGCATCGAATCTTTTTTCCACCCATCTTATGGCTCTTCTTTGGACCATTCCTACTTGATCACTCCAATAGGCCTATTGAGGATGCCAAATGGAGGAACAATATTCCAAGGTAGATCTTACAAGGCACATGTAGGCCCTTTCCCTTGCTTCATATGCTATAGATACTATGCATTGAACATGTATAATGACCAGTTCAATTTATTTGAACATGTAACGCCAAAGTAATTACAGTCATCCACTATTTCTAATGTTGCACGTAACATTTCCTAACTGAAGCTGAATCTTTTAGTACCGAATGTAATGATGCCTTGCATTTATTACTATTTACTGCCCTTTTGTTGTGTTGTACCCATTTTTGAGCTTCAATAAATGTTGCCTTCTTCTTCTTTTTCTTTTCAGCCTTTGTTTATCCACTGTTGGATGTAAGCCTCCTTCAATTCCTTCCACGCATCAGGGTCCTGGGCTCGATTTTGCCAATTTCTTCCAGCTGTGTCAACAATATCGTCGGTCCAGCGTTTTGATGGATGATCGACGGATCTTTTCGTTGTTCGTGGTCTCCATGATAGGACCTCTGCCCAACTATCATGACTTTACCTGGCAACATGCTCTTCCCAAGTCCACTTCAATTTCGCCACCCTTTCCATAATGTCCTTAACCTTGGTACTGCTTCTAATGCTGTAATTTCTCTGTCTGTCCCGCAACCGGATACCCAACATCAGACGTTCCATAGCAAGTTGAGTAATTTTTTATTTATTTGCGCTTTTGACGGTTATTGTTGTAGATTCTAGTCCGTAGGTCATGACTAGTAGTACGTACTTGTCAAAAACCTTCCGTTTTAGGCAATTTGGAATATTGGCTGCCTTCAGTGTGTGGACCACTTTTCCGAACGCTGCCCATGCTAGACGGGTCCTACGAATTATTTCCGTGGTCTGGTTTTGTTTTCTTAGTCAGATAGTATGATCCAGGTATACGTACTTGTCAACTTTGTCTATTAATCTCCCATCTGTGTATATGTTTGTGATGTTGTCGCCAGTCATGATCTTTGGCTTTTGGATGTTCATTTTTAAGAAATCCAAAATATGCTTACCGAGTTGAACTCTCAATTTTTGAAGACCGGTTTAAAAATGAACACCCAAAAGACAAAGATCATGACTGGCGTCAACACCATGAAATATTTCCTTAGGCGATCGCAATCGTTTGGGTCTCGTATGACACGATACAACGCACATTCATCAGCAAACAGTTTGATGGAAGAGGAAATACCTTCGGGCAGATCATTAATGAATATTAAGAAAGCTAAAGGTCCTACGACACTTCCTTGCGGGACACCAGATGTGACACAAACATAGTTCGAGAACACATCGTTGATTTTTACATATTGAATACGGCTCAATAAGAAATTCTCAAACCATAGGACTATTCTTCGATCCAAATTCACCTTCGATATCGTATCGATAAGGACAGTGGTGAAATTAAATCAAAGACATTTTTGAAGTCTACCAATACAGAATCATCCTGCTTCCCAGAATAATGATATCAGTTACATCTTGATTTACCGAAGACCGAAGCCAAGGCAGATTCACATGAAAACCCGGAACGAAAACCAAACTGATGTGGTGAAAAGTAATCCTTTTCGGCCAGCGACGATCTGATATAGTCCGAAACAATTTGTTTAAAACTCTTAAGGCCCCTTCAGACGATCAATATATATATTGTCAATAAAATATTGTCAATACTGTCAATAAATATTGACACAGTGCATTTGATTCAGACGATAAATATTGATTGACCCTCACACGTTCAATAATATTGACAATATAATATATTGATTGTCTGAATGGGCCTTAACAAGCTATAGAGATCAAACTAATGGGCCTGTAGTTGACAGGATTACTTCTAATCCAATTTTTGTCTTTAAAAGCTTTTTACAAAATGCAAATTGCAAAATCTTTTAATACAATGATGATGAGTTGATGAATGAACAATTTTGGATTTAGTTTGCAATGTTACATCAACGACGCATTGTCAAGTTAATGATTATTGATTCTTTCCAACGGATTTTCATTCATAGTAGGTATATACAATTTTTAAATCACCAGTCGTTCTGTTATTACTCAAATATTAAATTTATTATTTAAAAAAAGTTAGTGATCATTAATTTTTAGTGTGTCGAAGGTATTACCATCAATCAAGCACTTTGTATACAGACTTTAAAATTTGTGTTTAACCCTTAGAATATATAGGTAAGGAAGGACTACTTGTATAATACCATATTATGCATAAAAAGCGAGACAAAAATTGTGGGTAGAAGCTCCGCCTAGAGAACCAACTTCTAATCGGTGACTCATAATTATTATATTTTAAATTGTTATAATGGTTTGTTGTAGTGTTTGTGGGACTTCTAAGACGAAGAAAAATGTTAAAGATGGTATAACTTGGCATACGTACATAAGTACTTAGAGTTATTTAAATAATTTTATAACAAAAATATAAATTTGTAAGGTTATTAGCACAATGTGCTTAAATCATAGGCGTACAGTGATTCTATATATTTACATTAAATATATCGTTTTTATAATTTAGATTTCCAAAAAATGAGATGAGAAAGGTTATTTGGTTAAAAAAAAATGAAAATGCCGGAATATTGGTCTCCAACTCCATCGTCACGCTTGTGTTAAAAACATTTTACTGACGATTGTTTTGCCAATATTTTTATGCTACGCCACTGGCAATAATATCAACCAGCCGCCATAGAAGACCACTTTTACTCGCATTTTATATTCAAGTAGTCCTTCCTTACCTATATATTATAAGGTTTAACCCAATGGCTCCTTTTTTACATTATTTGTTGTAAAATTCGTGCAAATGAAGCTCGTAAACATAGACTAAACAAGTTTGAATTTATAAAAATTGAAAGAGAGCAAAATTAAAGTTACGGAATTATTTATTTTGAAGTGATGCAAACTAGAATAAAATATACACGGATTAATTATTATAACTTACGGAAACAATAATATTCAGAGAGAAATTTGTGCATTTTGTATGTTTACGTGTAGAGTAAATATTTGAAGTTAGTATTTATAGAAATTTACTTGTTTGCGCCAATTATTAAACTTGCTGATGGATGGTCTCATAAAGATTTACTTCTTGAATAGTCATAGATATTAAACATTTGAATTGTTATTTCTATGCAGTATTCTATGACCGAATGATAAATTTGCAAGAAACAAATAAAATTAGTTTAATCTCATTTTTTTCAATAGTAATCAAATTCATCAACATAATTCAATTTTATCTATAAATTGGCAATTATTGCAAAGTAGTATTTATTCTTTGTCTACGTACAGAGTGCACGCTGGTCCCCGAAACCTACTTTATCGGCTTGGATGCTTTTATGGAAATACCATCAGCTTCGTTTGTTCTCGATTACATTAATTAATATATTACATAATATAAAATTCTAAGAATTTTGTGTTTAATGGAAGACGATAATTAAAAAAATTTGATGAAAATAAAACAGGGCTGCTTTGAATTTGTCTTCCAATAATAATTTGACATATAATAAAATCGTAAAAGATTGAAGTATCCAGGAACTTGAGCTCAAAATACGAATTGGTAATCCTGGGAAGACATTTTTTTAAATCCTTTATGACATCGTTACATTACAGTCGAAAAATATCGCAGTTTACAACAGCATAATGAAAACTTGATTAAATAATATTCGTTACCCCCAGACCCCTCGGTTTAATGGCAAAATATAACTTGAAGGGTATAAAATGCCCTCCAATCATTGCGGAATTACGGAGTTTGGGTTTTGTTAAGAATAGGTAAATCTATAAATTATCATCCCCCCTTAAGAGATGGGAAATATAAGTTTTCTATTCGAATAAGCATCATTTCTAGTGGTGAATCAGCACCACCTGCCCAAATTCGAAAATATCTCCACTTGTAATAATAATACTTACTGTAAAATTCGGTAAAATCCAATTTAAAATTTACTAGAAAGCTTCTCCTTTTCCATGATGTCATTTATAGGTGCGTTTTTGATTGGTTCTTGTTACAATACCCTCTAAATGAGGCCGAATACCGAACAACTTTGGCCTACATTTCCCCTGACTGACGCCGAAGGTCGAACACCCACATCAAGCCATACATTAGATAATAATAATATAATTTATCCGTAAATTCGTTGAATAAATCTGTTGATATTTGAAAAAATTGGGTTAACCATTTTAGGTACAATTATGATTATTTTCTTAATTCCGTTGTTGCTTATATTAAATGTTCTAATTATTTTAATTGCTATTGTAAGCTTTTGAACCAGAAATCAGAATTCATATTATCATATCTCTAGTTATTTTTAAGAACCTGGTTCCTTATAAATCGTATTGGAAAGCTTGAATAATAAAATTTAAGAGCATGCTAAGATGCAGTCGAGTGCAATCTGCACGCATGCATCTTGGCGAATTTCTCCAGCCGTGCTTACTAATTAATTTGAGCATTTCAATTAAAAAATTTATCGGTACAGTACCTAACTGTAAATAGAAGCCAATTGGATGACTACTTTTCTTTTTCTGTACCAACCAATAGTTATCTTATAAATAAGCAAAAATAACATCTTAATTAGCTTAATCGTGTTAACGAGAAATTGAAACTTCAAATCTAATTAAAATATGTAGCTACATAATATAGTGAGTACTCAGCAAAAAAATTGTGAAATTAATGAATATGTATTTCAGAAAATGAATAATTGAAGTTGAAAATTGGATATTATTAATTTATATTGCAGATATTATTACAGAATACACCCACTAAAAATTTGTATGGTATCTTTGTTAATTTTTGTAGCTGTTCTCAAGTTACGTTTGATTTCTATGTAGAGAAAGTAACGATGCAAAAATATTCACTATTTTAAAAATACATGATAAAGCAAAATAATATTTTCTCAATTATTTATAGAAAAAATATGAAATTGCTTGGTATCTAAATAATGTAGCGATTACATCACACCCTTCCCCCAAAGGATTCACTGAAAAAAGAATGCCGCCGACCATGTTTAACACTTATATAACAGGTATTCTCTCCTAAAATTAGCAGACGAAGTCAAGTATCTGGGAAAAATATTTGACAAAAAGCTCAACTGGGGAAAATATTTATAAATGAAATTCTAAATAGCAAAACTGGTTTTCTGGTAGTGTCGGGGAGTAATGGAACAATCATGGGACCTGTCCCCTAGGATCACTTTCTGGCTTTATATCGTGGTTGTCAGACCCATGCTATGCTACGGTGCCCTTGCGTGGTGGCCCAGAATCAAACAGGTAACAATAGCTTTACTTTCTTCCTTACATCAGATCCAAAGATTAGTCTGCCTGGCTGTAACTGGAATAATGCTAACAGCATCAACCGCAGCTCTTGGCACTCTCCTTTTCCTCCCACTTGATCTTCATATGCAGAAGATGGTGGTTAGGGGTGCTCTTAGGCTGCGTAGTTGGAAGATGTGGAACAATAGGCGAGGAACTACGGCACCCATGCAGATCCTTGAAGTTAATACCTCTACTGCATTTTGAAACAGATAGAATCCACCCTAAATTCATATTTGACAGGAAGTATGGCGTTCTGTTAAATACGAACAGAGCACCTGACTATGACATACGTCTATACTTGGATGGTTCCAAAAATATTGCTGGATCAGGAGAAAATAGTTCAGGATAGATGCATTCGCGACAAAGAAGATTTTTTAGATTTTCTCAGACAGTAGGGCGGCGCTTGTTGCATTTCGGGTCCACAAGATCACCTCTGGTCTGGTGCTTGACTGCATCCAGACTATAATTAAGATATCTAATAAAAATGTTCTTTCTCTTTGTTGGGTTAAAGCACATCAAGGTGGCGACGGTAACACAAGGTTGTTAGAGTATTTTGAGTTTTAGCGACTTTTTCGCAAATAATCATTTAATTTCTGTAATATCGGTTTTCATTTAAAATAATTTCAATTTATAAAACTTGCATTTAAATTTCATTTCTTTCTTCTTTGTTGCAGTAAAGGTTAACATTTCTTTGTTCTTTTATAATTTGCTTCATTAAATTTTATGTCAAACACGAGCTAGTTTTTTTACGTCTCCCCTATATTTTTCAAAATTTTCTCAGCGCGTGTAAGTAATTTCAATAAAATAATCAATTAATTTTCTAAAATTTTACGACATTTTTAAATAATTTTAAAGTAGTTAAATTTTATTACCCTACGCGTGGACGTAGTGGTTTTTTTTTTGGTGGGAATCGTGGGAATAGTGGTCCAGAAATTTTAGTCAACCACCATCCATGGACTGCACTAGTTGAACTCACAAATTGGGGAAATGTTTATAGAAGACATAAGCATTTTCCTGTATTTCTGCCGGTTGCTATGTGATAAATAAAGTTTAAGTAAAAATAATACCAATAGCATAATTTTATCGTGAGTCGGTCTTTCTCTGTGAAACTTGAGTATGAAGTTTAAATTAAATTTTCCGATAAAAAGTTATATCGTATCGTATGAACATTTAACGTCCAATTTTGTGAATATCATTCACATGCTCCCTTTGGAGGATTTGTTTTGGAGTGTTGCGAAAATTTAGTTATGGAATTAAACATTCATTTATTTGGAGGATTATCGATTAATTATAAAGAATCAAGTTATGCAGTACTATGCCAGATCACGCTCCCATCCAGTGGAACTTCCATAAGTTATCAAGTATGTACCTAGTTTTAAGAGTGAGTGCTTCGATAATTACCGTTTATTGGGATAAAATTCAAATTTAAAGTACTTTTGAAGTTATCGTCAGGTTATCATATTTTTTTTTAATGCATTTGGATTTCATTGTTAATGTCATGAATTTATGAACAATTAATTATTTCGTTAACAATTTTATTTTTATAATTATTATATAGTAATTTTTATTTAAGTTAAGTAGATTTTCCGTTTTGGCCAATTCATTTCAATTTAGGCGATTTAGTTTTTAAGACACCTTATGGTGAAAATTAGTGTGTTTCTTTTATATTGTACCATTATTTGGGTTACATTATATTTTTATTTAATGTTTATTTATGTGTTTTCTTCACAACCATTAGGTTGTGATTTTCTATGTTTATATTAATTTGCAGTTGTAAGAAGTTCATTGGGAGAGACGATCCTGAAAGCATAGTTGGTAGGTTTTGGGTATTTTTGTTTAAGATCAAGTTGTATTTGCACACGGTGGAATGTTTGAATCTGCATTTTCCCCTGAGTGTGTAAATTACAAAATTATTTCCGTGTTAGATTCTGGCGCCCATTAATATCTTTTTCTCATTTATGTCATTTTTGCACTGATACGACCTCATCCAAATACCGTATAAGAACCACGGCATGACGACTGAGTGAAGCTGGCACTTTTCTGTTAGGATGAGTGTCGTAGTGCCAGTTGAACCCGTAACAAGGTCTGACAAACTGGCGAGAAGCGGCTCTAATGGTTTTCCAAAGTTAACAGTATCAAGAAAAAATTATTCTATTCCGTTATAGAGCTGCTTTTTAAAACCCACCAAGATATTTCAACTTTTATTGGAAAATATGCTTTACAAAGCATTTTAAAGGCCATTTTACACGGGCATTGCGAACAGGACCCTTAATTGAACACTACAGATTAAATAAACACCTTCACATGATGGGGTATGCAGATGACGCTATTATGTCGTGGATGCAATGAAGAGGAGGAAACATCCGAACATGTACTTTGTTACTGTCCGGTGTTAACTTCAATAAGAGGATCTGTGTTTGGGGGCTTCTGGTCCGATATGATCAGAATCAGTGAAACTCCGCTGGGCAAAACTCTAGAGTTCATCCTACAGTTTGAGTGGGTTGTTGGGGAGTAACAGGTACGGGGTGAAACTGAAAATCGGAGGTAGTACAGTGGACCCGATTTAGAGGCCTAAGTGCGTGTGCGTTCATCTTACCGTCCACAACAAATCCAAAAAGAAAGGACTTATCTAAAAATATATAAAATTTGATTTGTTTTCCCTTTTATTAAAAGAAATCTGTTTATTTAAATCACAGCAAATTCAATAGTTGTTGGTGATAATAATATGCATACAGAAAATTAAAGTTAAAGATATTCACAGTTAAATATACGGTTGGGAATCACTGGTATAGACGATAATGATAATTTTATATAATAAGGTCAACTCGGGTAAGTGCATATTTGGAGGAAGTGCATTTTCTGGTACTGGTCTTGTTTGATTTTATGCAACAGTTGGTATTCTAGTGTATTCCTGGAGACATCTTTCTAGTGTGTTAATTCATTTAACTACCCTGCATCTCACATGACGAAGTTATGTGTGCATCTGTAAAAACAGTGTCCATTCTGGTCCCATTTTGGCCACGTGGTGATTTTTAGTAGCCTTTTTGCACTCTAAAGTGACTTCTCGTTTTTAAAATATAGTAAATACTAAATAGCTCAATTTTAAACCAAATTTTTGATTTGTTAAGTTGTTTTTGCAATGTTTATTGATTTTGTACATGAAAATAGCAAATATGCTTTTCCACGCCAAAACAGGTTGGGGCAAGTGCATACGCGTTTGCACCTAATTTTGGCGCTGTGATTTAAATTAAATTTTTGTAAAGTGCTTTGTATTATTTTTTTAGAAGAAAATTGGTGTGTAATTACGAAAGAAAACCAATAAAGGCCGACGGTATACCCCTGAAAACTTTCGAGATGCAGTTGATGCCGTAAAATCTAAAAAAAAACTCACATTGAAAGAGACTTCAGTTAGATTTTCTATTTCAAAACCTACCATAGTTGACCACGCTAAAATCACAAGAAGAAGAAACAAAACTTTATCTTCAGAAGCTGAGGATCAATTGGATCGACTCATAAAAGTAATGGAAAATGCGGCTACGGTGATATATTATCTACCAAAGTACCGATGACATAATTATTTTGTATTCTAATAAGTGTTATTTAGGAATTAAGATTTTATTTTTTATATAAGGTTGGGGAAAAAGTAATCCATTATTTTGTGGCTAGATGGTTTTAGTGATATATAATCTTATGATCTATTCGTCGGATCGGGTAATCCCTATACTTTTTGGAAAGGTGGGAATGTGTACTAAACAATCAATTGGCAGTTTTGTGATTGGTCAATCCAGTTTCCAGTAGTTATAGTGCGCCAAAAATCTATGAAAACAAAGGGAAGATTTCCTATATTTTATAGTTTTGCTTGAAAATGACTGAAAATGTGAATAATATTCATGGCCCCGATACTGTAACAGTTAATAAATTATGTGAAATTTTGGGTTAGTCAATTGTATTCCGGTAATTTCGATGTCAAAGATGCAGCAATCTCTGGAAGACCAATCATCGAAATTGTCGATGAAATGATGGAACTCATTAAGTTAGACCGGTATGCGAGGAGTCGCAGCATTGCCCTTGAGCTAAAGATCGACTACAAACCCATTTTGAACCATTAGAAATAGGTTGAATTCAAACAGAAGCTCGATGTTTGGGTGCCATACGAATTGACGCAAAAAAACTTTATAGACCGTATTTTCATCTAAGAATCCTTGGCCAAACGTCAAGAATTCGAACTATTTTTAATACGGATGGTGACTGGGAATGAAAAATGAGTCACATACGACAATCCTGTGTGAAAGCCGCCCAAACGGTGTCCAAGCCAGGATTGACGGCCGGCAAGGCTGTGATGTGTGTTTGGTGGGATTGGTAAGTAATCATCCACTATGAGGTGCTCTCGTAGGTCCAGACACTCAATTCGAATCTGTACTGCCAAGAATTGGACCAGTTGAAGCTGGCGCTTGACCATTAGTGACCAGAATTGTCCAAAAGGAGAGAAGTCGTTTTTCATCATGACAATGCCAAGCCACACACGTCAATAGTGACTCGCCAGAAACTCTGATAGCTAGGATGGGAGGTTTTAATGTATCCACCTTATAGTCCGGACCTGGAACTAAGATACTATCACCAAAATTGGATGGCCGAGTACTTTGTTAATAGGAACATTGGGTTTGATGAGAGAGGAATCAACAAATTACCATCACAATGGCAACAAATTAACGAACAAAATGGCGCATATTTGGCTTAAAAGACCACGGTATGGAGTGATGTGATCGCTGGTTGGGTTACGGAGCGGAAATTCTGGGTTCAAGTAGCGGACTTAGCAGAGTTTCTTAGCCCGGCCTTCCGGTGGACATTCACACGCTGTGGTGAAAAGTTGTAGTAAAACGAGTAGCAAAAGAGGATTAATCCACCTCGTGAAATGGATTGTAAAGACTTCAATAGAAGTGGCAATATTCCGACAGAAATGGAAAAGCCTATGATGATGATGATTTGGCTTAAATCAAATAATTGTAACCGTGTGAAATAAAGTATTAAAATAATGATTACTTTTTCCCCAACCTTTATTAATTTCATTTAATCAGTAATCAGGTAATCAGTACCAAAATATTAATTTAACTATTTCTTTCTTAATATTACAGATATTTAAGTTCTGTAAGAACTGACCGGTTCAAAATTGTACCTGTATATTTTATGCAGTTGCATCGAGTAACCATTATATAGGTAAATAAAAAGATAGAGGTCTGAAATGCACTTGCCCCTGCCTGGGGTAAGTCCATTTCTGTGACATTACTATCTAATTTATCTATTCTTTCTTTAATTATAATCTGTACTAATAATAGTATAGAATTATTGTACATACTATGAACAATTATTGTACATTTTGGTTAAATACTATATATCAGGGGTGACCAAAGTATCTTATAAAAAGCGTTGGGCACCCCTGCTATATTATGTAGTATATTCTAATTCATTATTAAATTGGATATTTAGTTCTAGAGCATACTCAAATATTGTTGAACTGTCTCTGATGTAAACTCTATATGATTGCTTTAATTAAAACGAACTAGGAATGTAATAATTAATTTAAAAGCAATAGTACGTTTTGACTTTGGATACCTAATATACTCAAATTATCCAAATTAAAAAATTCACATTAATTTTGTTATTTGCATACAAATAAAAACTTTCGACCCAATTTCTTTTTCTGTTTAACAAAGAAATATTCTTATTTATACTATAATTTATATATTGCAATCATTATTTTATCAATATCCAGTAATTTTACCTAATAATATTATTTCTTGTACCCTTTCACTCATTCAGCTGCTCACTTTTCTACAAATCGCAAATACATTTGACGGTGATAAATATGTTTAAAATTTAAAGGTCGTTTGGAAAAATGGTAAATTCTATTTTGCCAGTACAGTTATAATTATGATGAAATCTATTTCATGAATACAATCCCGAATAAGATCAAAACATGTCATTTTGAAATTTTTGTTGTAATTTTCTAAAGATAACATTGGTTATTAATTTTTCTTTGGGATGCATGCTCTGCTAGAAACAAATATGTACCACCTAGTATAATTTGTTTTTTTTTTATTTAAAACAAGAAATGTATTACTTTCATTTCTCATTAGACTAAAACGGTTTTTGATTTTTCTCTTCAACTCTGCTTGTTACTGTATTTATTTAATTTAAATTATGACAATCTCCATCTATCTTTGCTTACAAATTAGACGAGCTTAATTCTATGTATCTTACTCAATGTAAAGTCTCATTATTTACCTAGCGATACTGTGGCGATGGGGCTTAACTGCAGCAGTAGCATATAAAATATGGTGAACCTTCAGTTACATGAAAGTTTTGGATTATGGAGTTGATGCTAATCAATATAAGGACTACGTGGTGTACTTAACGATGTATAAATATATCTTGCAGTTTGATATACTATGTAGCAAAAATAATATAGTATTTCCCTTTGCAATTTTCTCATTTAAATTAGTCAATTCTACATTTTTATAAAATTAGAGTTTTTTTTGCAAGATTTTGAATTTTTAAGTAAGACTATAAAATTGAAATGAATAAATGATAAAGTTTGAAAACAACAAGAAAATTTCAGAATTATAAGTAGATGGTATTTACATAGTACATTTCAAATTGAAAAAGTGCATTTCTTTACTTGCTTAACATTGAAACAACTGTCTGTCTGCTATACATACGACATCCGATTCTTTTGTCTACTTGATTTTTAAGCAAGTTTGCATTGAAATGAGATGTGGCTGATGTATTTAAATAGATTAACCGATTAATGTCGTTGTTTTCCGACGTGCGTTGTCTGCAGACAAAGAATCAATCCATTTGACTCATTATACTATTGTAACCGTGTCCATGCACGTTGATTTGCGACTTGCGGTATTTCTACCATCTTATAACGATGCTCCATCAACCATTTCATTTTATAAAAAGAGTAATACGAATACATTAAGTGAATAATAATATGCTAATTCTAAAGAGATTTGATTATATTCTTTGATATCAAATCAAGTAGAATGCCATTGTTTAATGCATAATTCTAATGTGTTAATTAAAATACATTGTAAATTATTAACAATTCCATGCAACAACAGAAGTGGCTAAGTGTGATCACTGGTTTAGTTAGTAATTTATTTAGTAATTTAACAATTGATAATATACAATCAAACTTTGATAAGTCGAATTTGGATAACTCGGAAGTGGCGATATATCGAACTAAATTTGTTGACATTAGCTTCAACTATAAGTTTTGAGAACTCAAACTTTATTCAAGTTATCGAATTTTCACTGTATAAGTCTGGACAATTCACAAAACGCCAAAGGTAAAAAAATATAATTTTAAAAAATCACTTTTTTTGGAGTTTTTAATATTTAAATAGAATATTATTCAATAATTATTATTGTTATTACGTAAATAAATTATAAGTGAGTTTATGTTAAGAGCTTCTTCTTCTTTCTAGAAGTAATTCTCTAGAGAATTCTCTTCTAGTAGGCCAAGGCCTGTTATTTCCCAACACGTGCGTCGTTTCCTTGGCAGTGTAAGAAACTTTGAGCATATAAATATTTTACATCCATCAGGTACCTTGCTAGACTTGCCTTCAGATGTGCCTGTATCCTGGTTTATTATGTTAATGGTAGCAATTCACTAACCCAGGGGACCACCGGCTTAACGTGTCTTCCGAAGCACGGAGACTAGTCATAAGAAAGTTTGACTTTGAACTGCGTTAGCTGCAAGGCAATGACCATCTCTTGTTAAGAGCAATATTTTAATTACTATAATATTTATCAATAGTTTGTTAAATTCTTGATATGAATGAATCAATCAAGTTAAAATTTTAAAATGGCTACTAATTAATTATTGTTACCACTAATTGAATTAAATTATAGTTCAGACTTCCTCTTCTAATTTTTTAGCTTAATTTTTTACTTACTTTTTAAAAGTTCTAACTTATTATTTTTATTATGTTTTATTATATAATTTTTTTAATTCTATTTTAAAACCGTAATAATATATTATTATGATACAAATAGTGAGCTCTCATCAGCAATAATATAATACAAATGTGATTACTTAGTACTACTTGAATAAGTTCATCATGTGCTCATTGAATGCAACTGTATATGTTTAAATCTGTTTAATTAATAATAGCTTCTCTAAAACTCGAGAGAAAATTTAAAATAAATCTCTAATTTATTTAAAACACGTAGTACGTACGGAGTTCTTACGTTAATTTTTACAAATATGGTAAAATAATTCAAATAATAGGAATTATACTGTATATTATCATCGCCTGTATTTGTAAAAATATTTTTGGTAGTTTTGCACACAGACACTACTTTGGTTGCATAGAAATTAACTGATTATAAACTACAATTTACCTAGAAAATAAAAACTGGTGTTTATTATTCTAGTTCTCTAGTGACGCGTATGAAAAATTTAAATGGTGAAAATACACAACCTTATGGTAATTCAGTCTTCATAAAATTTGTTTAAGTTATCTTTAAGAGCACTATTATAGTACTTTACCACAGTGGCAATGGTAATACTTTGTAAGCATTTGATAATCATTCATCATGCAAATATAATAAATTTGAATATTGACATTTACTCCTATTGGAATATTAACAATATTCTTAAGAAAGTCTTTCTAATTTAGATTCATATAATAGTTCAATTACTTATTAATAGGGCCATATTTCTAAATAGGTAGAGTAGGCAGCTGTCTAGAGCGGCAAATTTTTAAGGGTGGCAAATTTTGAATGTAAAAGTAAAAAATAAGAATTATTTTTAAAATATTTTCCACCCATAAATTTTTTAATTATTTGTAAGTTAACTCTCAACTTATCAAGCATAAATATCAAGTTATAGAGCCTCTGAAGTATATACAGTTGCTCGCAAAAGTCCTCGGACACTCCTATGTTAGCAATGTACATTGCATATTTTGAAGCCGTTTTGACATATAAAAATCGATTTTACAACAAAACTTTTTAAACATATTCAATTTTATATCTATAAATTTTTTCATTTTGTCGCCCCGTTTTTGACTGAGAGCGACTTAAACAAGACTCGGGAAAATACAAAAAATATTGTCACCTGTATCTCGGAAACGGTGCAACAAAATAAAAAAATGAAGAGGAATTTTTTTCTGTAAATTTGGTTCCCTACATTTTTATTCATATACATTTTTCTATTTTGTCGCACCGTTTCCGAGATACAGGTGACAATATTTTTTGTATTTTCCCGAGTCTTTTTGAAGTCGCTCTCAGTCAAAAACAGGGCGACGACGCACAGCCCACAGATTTAGCCCACAGCACTACAAATTTTTGGAGAAACCATCCCCTGGAAATGCTCAACAAGGTACCTGGGAGTCACGTTTGACCCCCTACTTTTCTGGAGCAAGCACATTGCCGGTTGTATAAGCAAAGCTAGGGGCCTCAGCGGGTCCCTCTATCACCTTCTGGCAAGTAAAAGTAAACTGTCAGCTAGGAATAAATTAATCATATACCAAAGCGTTATTAAACCAGTGCTAACGTATGCAGCCCCTGCGTGGGCTTTTGCGAGCAAAACCCAAATGACCTTGCTTCAGGCAACTCACAATAAGTGCGTCAGACGAACTCTCCAGGCCCCGTGGTTTGTCACGAACCGTCAAATTCGCGCAGCCACGGGAGCTAAGTCGCTGAAGGAATCGATAATGGACCTGACGGTCAACCTCTATAAGAATTGTGCAGATTCACCTAACCCTCTGATAAATCAGCTTGGCCATTATGATCCGCTTCAGACCCCCCATATTCCACGACCGAAGGTCATACTCCTAGGTGGGCGACTTGCTCTTAATCCCAATCATCCCCCTCCCGCAACTGAATCAACAGAAACTCTAGGTGAGTTGGGTGCTTTCCATTACCCTCCACGCTTAGGACGAAGCCTGGACGATGAAGAAGAAGTCGACTCGGACGAAGAAAATGAAAAATGGAGGATTTAGTCTCCATCACGAAAAGGGATAAAACGAGATATTGATAGAAAACGAAAAACGAACGAGAAGGATCAGAAAACGGTTTTAAGCAACGATTGGAAATGCGATACAATCAGGTACGGGTAAGGAACCAAAGTAACACCCAGCAAGACATGGGCTCACTGATGTACTGAGTTGTTACAGTCCGATTCGAAGAACATGAAGAATTTGTTTTGTTACTTGTTAAGTTTATTGTTATATCTATTTCGTTATATTTGTTTTATGGCTATGTATAATTATTATGTGTAAATGTTTTAACATTTAAATAAATTTACGTAGCTAGCGTCGGTCGGTGAAACGGACGGATGCGTGGTAAGGTGGTATAGAAAGCGAAGCTAAGCTGAGCTGCACTAACGGTGCTTCACACCGCTGGAACAATGCAGCTCCTAAATCATGACAAAGGCTCGATGCCGTCAAACAATTAAATTCCCAACAGCTATGTTACACATAGATGAATGAGAAAAGCGGGCTAAGCGCGCATCTGCTCCGAAAAAGCTATTCCGATACTACTACTACTGAAAAAATTTATAGGTATAAAATTGAAGATAATGAAATTTTCTACAAAAAATGTTTAAAAAGTTTTGTTGTAAAATCGATTTTTATATGTCAAAAAACGGCTTTAAAATGTGCAATTTACATTGCTAACATAGGAGTGTCGGAAGACTTTTGCGAGCCACTGTAGTTACATTTGACTACATCCGCTGACTTCTAAGAAAATCATATGAAATTAATGTATATGTTACCGTGAAAGTGGATTATTAGGAAATGTATACAATTCCTAGTGATTGTATACTTTCACTAGTGAATGTCTACAGAGTCACTGATACCGTCCAGGAAATGTGGAATAAAATTTAACCTACCTCCATAATGTAATATTTTGTTTATTTTATTTTAAAATTTGAAATTTATGTCAGAGATTTGAAGTGCATTTGTAAGAAAAAGGCAGTTTTGTGCAATTCTAACTGCCACAGTGCTCTGTCGTGCTGCAATAAATAAAAAATATATTTTTTTACTTAATTTTTAAGTTTATAGGCTAAGTTTTAAGGTTAAAAGGGCAGTTTTGTGCAATTCTAAATGCATCAATGCTCTGTTGTGCTGCAATAAATCAAAAAATATATAGGTATTATTTTTTAATTTAATTGTTAATAAGGTTTATAAGTTTAATAAGTTTATTAAGGTTAATAAGTTTTTAAGGTTAATATTTTAAACAAATAAAGTAATTATTAAACCCATAAGCAGAAACTTTCTTTAGTTTTATAGATTTACATAAATAGGTACATTAAAAATATTTTTGTGTGAAAAATAGAATAAAAAATATTTATTGTCAATCTACTTTTCCTGATCCGCTTTAGGAAAAGTATACATTAACTAGGTATTGTAAACTCTCACTAGTAAAAGTAGATTTTTTTGGCGAATCAAAAGTAAATTGTCTACTATTCCTAAACAGTCTAGTGAATGTCTACAGTCCCTAGTGATTGTAGACTTTCACTGCATTGTCCACTTTCACGGTAACATCATATACATAGGTATTAGTTTGAGTTGAATAGTAGACTTTGAGTTGCGATTGCTTATTTTGTTGTTTATTAAAATATCGGTGGTCATATAAGCCATTTCAAGGGGGACCCCCCACATCCCCTGAGCGACCACGTCAACCGACCACTACTCGCCCGCTAATATTTTTAATGAAGGGGCGGCAAATATTATTATGTCTACAGGCGGCAAATTGGTAAATCCGGCGCTGCTTATTAATATAATATATTGTAGCGTTCCAAAGCTCAACTTCTCAGTCCCTCAATCGGAAAACTGAGGCAGCCGTTATGTTCCGAACAATCACCCCGAAGTACCACGGCAACTATTTTAATCGAAGCAATTTAAGGCCACTTATACTCATCAGAGAAGGCTAGGTTCTAAATTCGATTAAAAGAGATTCGGGCGATTTTTATACGATTTAATGATTTAAAGCAAACTCTAAAATTTGATCTTGTAATTCGGACTACAATTGGACCTAATATCCGCTGGTGTGAAATTGTATATTCAGATTAGACCTCCACTACATTTAAAATCAATTTTACTGAATGGACGCCTGATTGAATTAATGTTATGTGTAGAGAAATCAAAATTTATACAAATAATACAATAAAAAATATTTTTAACGAGCCAATACTTTGTTTGGATACTGCTGATTTTCTAGACACTCCTTCTATAGCAATGAAAACGGTAGCAATGTATGCAACCCAGACCACGGTGTGGAGTGATGTGATCGCTGGTTGAGTTACGGAGCGGAAATTCTGGCTTCAAGTCGTTGACTTCGCAGAATTTCTTAACCCGGCCTTCCGGTGGACATCCACACGCTGTGGTGAAAAGTTGTAGTAAAAAGAGTAGCAAATGAGGATTAATCCACCTCGAGAAATGGATTGTAAAGACTTCAATAGAAGTGGCAATATTCTGACAGGAATGGAAAAGCCTACGAAGTATGCGACCCATATATGGACGCTTCCATTCGTTGTAGAAATTAACTCGCAATTTGTGGTAGTGAATGTTGTGGAAACTTCGCCAAACTTAGTAAATCCGTGGTAATGTAGCTGTACACGAACAAATTAGTGCTTCTTATTTGTGAATTTGTACCTGCACCTCTGAATAAACAGCTGTTTTTCAAAGGTATTTAACCTCAAATATTTGTCTGTTTCGTTTTTAATAATTTTATGCTGTTGTAGGGCCCCAAACAACTTTTTACACAAACAAGATTTTTTGAAACTCGATGACGACAATTATAATCCAATAAATGTAAATTTTGTGTGATATCTACACACCTGTCTCGATGACGTCACTTTGAAAATATTTTTACCTTTGTAAGAAATTTGATGCTACCAAATTATAAAATGCACTATTTAACAGCTCGAAAGAATTTTTCTGAACCGTAACTTCGTTCCAGACACACATAACTTGAAAATTCGCAAATTAAAATTGACGTCGCAATAATCTGCAGCTGGCTTGGACGACGTCCATCAACGAAAGCCAAAATTATCGTTCCTAACCTATCATTATCAAAAATTTGTGTAAACAGTAACAAATGTGGCTCTGGATCCCAAGTAGCATTTTGATGCTGAATTGCAGCAATTTGCTAGCAATTTGCAATTAAAAATTGCTATAGGCGCTGCCGCAGCCAACTAAATTGCTGCAAAATCAAGACCAATTTTCACAGTTTCAAGTATTCGCTTGCATACTATTTTGACAAAATAACCTATCCCGAATCTCTTATTCGTTTTTATCATCACAATATAATATAATATCCAGTTTATACTGGAATACGCTGCTTCTCGGTTGTCAAACGCCAGAAATTGGCGTTTGTTGGACAGATGGGCGATTCCTTTTTCCACCGATGGTCGAGGGATCCTTATAATCCCATAGGACAATTCCACTGATGTCATGAACAGGTAGACTGGTCAAAATTTTATCTTTTCGTTGTAAGCCTATAAGCTGTTCAAAAGTTGGTAAGATCCCAAAGTGATAATAATTGTAATTATAACCAAATTATTTTTAATTAGGTTAGTTGTTCGCGAAGTTATATTATTAATACCTATACATTTTTATCTTTTTTTCAACAATTTAATAAATTATAATTTCGTGCATTATAAATTTACGGTGTTTATGCTCTGTAGAAAATATATAATATGGATGATACTTTCGACTATTGTACCAAGTTCATCAAGCAATTATTTACTATTCATGGCTACACAAATCACAGCAAACCTACCAGCATTGCTTCCAATCATTGATAAGCATTTGTTCTCAAAATCAACTAGTTTTCCGACCAAAAACAGCAACTCTTGATTTTGAACTTGCTATTCATGCTAGCATTCTTAAACATGTTTGGGAAGACGTGGAAATCATTGAATGAATCAACCAATGCTTGCGAGTCATTCCATAATATCGTCGGGTTGTTGGTAAAAGTGACCAACTGACATAGAAATCCTATACATTTGGTCATTTTTACCAACAACCCGACGATATATTTAATTCAAAATTTTATGGTACCCACCCGTTGCTATACGTATTTTTTACTCGTGTCTAGAGACAGTATATTTTGTTTTTGATCCTGAATCCTTACGCATGCGCATTTGTTTCTTTTTTGTACTTACGAAAATCAAATGTAATTTTGACAGCTGTCAAATTTCGTCAAAGTAGTACGTTTATTATTTAAATTATTTCCTTCTATAATAATAGACCGTAAACTACTAATTGTTTAGTAGTTTTAGTGTGAGATTTCTGATTACAAAAAATGTAAATAAAAGGACAATTATTAAAAAAATCACTTTAAAACTCATCCAGGCGAAAAGCCGTTTTAAGTATATAATTTGTGACAATAAAAAAATGTGCACATTAGGGAAGTTTAAAATTTCATACATAATAATTATAACAGTTTTACTTTATATCATGTATACATATTAATATTAGTAATTAATAATATTGAGCAATTTCATTTTTAGGTTATATATTAAATAATTAATTTGTTAACTTTTTAATTTAAAAATTAAATTAAAGATTTACTATATTAGATAATATTAATATATTACATTAATTATTATGAACGCCAGTTTATTGTATAGAAGGAAATAATTTAAATGTGGTAATTTAAAGACGGCTTTTCGCCTGTATGAGTTTCAAAGTGATTTTTTTAATAATTGTCCTTTTATTTACATTTGTAATCACAAATTTCACACTGAAACTACTAAACAATTAGTAGTATTACCGTTTACGGTCTATTATTATAGAAGGAAATGATTTTCTTAAGTACAAAAAAGAAACAAATGCGCATGCGTAAGGATTCAGGATCAAAAACAAAATATACTGTCTCTAGACACGAGTGTATTTTTTGAGGTGCATGTCGCTGCCCCCCCCCCCAATCGAATTTTGGGGTGAAATTGGTGTCAATCGTTAGAGCCTAAATGAGATTCCATTTGTTTCGTTTGAGTCTCAACCATCGCGAAGATATTCGCGAAAAATGGGTGGAGGGCTGTAGACACGTTGGCCCTCCATAAGTCGAATTTTGGGATGAAAATGGTGTCAAACGTTAGAGCTTCGTTAGAGTCTAAATGAGCTTCCATTTTTTTCGTTTGAGCCTCAACCCTCGCGGAGTTATTCGCGAAATAATTGAGAGAGGGAAGGCTGTAAACCTGTAGGCTGGGAGGGGGGTGGCAGGCTGTAGACATGTTTTTCTATTTTTGTGAATTTTTGGGTAAAATTGGTGTCAACCATTAGAGCTTCATTAGAGTCTAAATGACCTTCCATTTTTTTCGTTTGAGCCTCAACCCTCGCGGAGTTATTTGCGAAATAGTTGGGGGGTGGATACGTTGGCCCCCCCAAGTCGAATTTTGGGATGAAAATGGTGTCAAATGTTAGAGCTTTGTTAGAACCTAAATGAGCTTCCATTATTTTCATTTGAGCCTCAACCGTCGCGGGGTTATTCGCGAAATAATTGAGAGAGGGGAGGCTGTAGGCACGTTGGCCCCCTAATAAGTCGAATTTTGGGGTGAAAATGGTGTCAAACGTTAGAGCTTCGTTAGAGCCTAAATGAGCTTTCATTTTTTTCGTTTGAGCCTCAACCGTCGCGGAGTTATTCGCGAAACAGTTGGGGAGGGGGGCAGGCTGATGTAGACATATTTTTCTATTTTTGTGAATTTTCGGGTAAAATTGGTGTCAAACGTTAGTGCTTCGTTAGAGCCCAAATGAGCTTCCATTTCCAACATCTTAATTTAATTTTCTGAAAAGTTACGGACATTTCAAATTTTCGATTCCTCCGAGCAAGTTGCGTCCGATAATTTATTTGGTTTTCTTTCTTTTATATTGAATTTTAAAAATAAATTAATTAATTTTTTCTTTCATTTACTATATTAAATTTTTATTGATAAATCTATAAAATGCTGCATTAGTTTTTGGTCATTTGCAATATTTCGAGGGATTTTCAAGTTTGTTAATCCCCATTGTGCTACTTTTAATACTTAATAAGGTACTCGGCCCGCATCGGTGGAATTGTCCACTGCTCAAACGTAACCATTTTAGGGTCGAGGATTTAAAATTGACCATCGGTGGAAATGTCTGCCGTCCGGACGGCAATTTCAATAACAAATTAATTATTTGTAATATTAAATTTGACTTGTACAATTTCACACAGTTAGAGAGCTTGTATTATTCTGGGAGTAAATGTGCTTTGTAAAATTGTCCAGTATATCCTTCGGAGATGTCTTTCACTGTTTTAAACCGAAATAACTTTTAAAGGGTCAGTTAGAGTTTTTAATTAAACTTATTGAACGAGAATTCAATTTTGATTGAAAAATTAAATAGTAAAAAAAAATTATATTTGGAAAACTTTACGTTGAGGAAAAATTTTATATTTCAAGCATTGAAGGTCGTACGATAGGGCTGTGAGAGATAATTATAATTCCGATTGTGCTAACTGGGGTGTATTATCCTCAAATAAATTGGACGATTCGAATGTAATTTTGGAAGATTATTATCATTATTTTTTTTTGAAAAGTTTATTTTACTGAAAAACGCTATAAGCGCGGGTTTCTGGTGGAGATATTGATTTTTTGACTAATACCCAGCTAACCTGAGTATGAACGATATAGCCGGCCACTGTTGTAAATATTAAACCAGAAAAGTTTAATTTAAATTTTAATAATGAAGGCTGTTATAAGCGCGGTTTTATTTAATTAGTATTTGGAGCTTGGAAACAGCTCCAGTAAAGTAGTTCCAGGAAATTTCTAAGGGCAGACTATACGATTTCAGTATATTAGAAGAACTATGTATATTCCAAATTTAAGTTCATAATTTTGTACGGTTTCAAATAATCAAATTAAAATAACTTAAAGACTCTTCTTGCAATTTATTCTTTATTAAATATTTATGTTATATTTATGGTATATTTAAGTATGTAATAAACAACACAAAGTATCTAATGAACTACAATCTAATAAATATTTAATAAATAATTACTAGAAGACTGTAAAATTAATTTAATTTAAATTTAACTGTCTATTATGGGCGAGGATCACCAACGTCAATTAGTTTACCCTCCTGCTAAATAGTTGGATATAATTATTGATATCGTGTAAGTGGGACTTAAATACATTTGAGGTTTAATTTTCAAACGCCATCTGTCATCTGTTTCGTCGAATTTAATATAAATCACTCACAAAACAGTAAAAACAGTAAGCTCAAAGTAAATTATTTTCTAATTTACACGAGATTCTACGCTAACCTTCAGTTCTACAGATGACAGATGGCGTTTAAAAATTAAACGTCAAATTTATTCAAAGTCGCACTTACACGATATCAATTATATCCAGCAGGAGGATAAACTAACTGACTTTGGTGATCTCGCCCTATATTGTATAAATAAAAATCACTGTAAAAGATCAAATATTTAGCAAATTTTCCTGATCCAAAATTTGCAAATTTTACTCTGGCAAGTTCTTATTTGGCATTTTTGTAGTGAATTTTTTGAAATACTGTTATTTTGCAGTTAAAATTTTTCTAATCAAAAATTACAATTTAACTGTTACGATCTACATTAGATAGACGTGGGGATAATAATTTAGATGACTGATCCAAAAGAATGTTCAAAGGAATCGCATGGCTTTCAAATAATAATTATTCACTCTTTGCTTCA
The DNA here is from genome assembly GCA_958510855.1 of Rhagonycha lutea. NCBI lineage: Eukaryota > Metazoa > Arthropoda > Insecta > Coleoptera > Cantharidae > Rhagonycha > Rhagonycha lutea. The sequence goes on from OY294042.1 coordinate 19,907,789, forward strand.
AATCAATTTTCATTTATGAAAAAATTTAGTGTAAATATCGAAGTTTTTGAGGTTAATAGTTCCCTAAAGGAACTGGGAAGGTGGGAAGGTTTAAAGATTAAAGCAGCGCTTCCTTACCTGTGCGTAATTACCCCCATAGGGGTAAAATGACCATTTAATAGGGGCAATAAAGCTGGGAACCTTAAAAAAAAACAAATTGCGCCACGCACCATTATGTGCAATAAAGATAACTTTTATTGAACTATTGTTTCAATATTCAATATTTGTATTTCCTTACCATTTTGTTTTCTGGGTAGGTCTTCCTAGGGTTTCCTGTTGGGCCATAAAAGTAATGGGATCGAAAAGGTTAGGAAGCACTAGCCTAAAGCAATCCATGAAGATAATATGATTAACATTTTGAGTGAATCTACGTCTTAATACTCACGAATTAAAAAATGGACATAAAGGAAAGCATAGAGGAAGATCCGCACACTGGCCGGCCGTTTTCGTCAGTGATGTCTAAAAATATTGAAGAACTCCATTGAATTCCCTTTTAAACTTTGTCCCGCCCTCCAAACCTGTCTGTCGATCCAATCATTGTCTTGAAGTCCTCTATCCTTCATTGCCTCCTCAACTTCCTGTGCCCATGTTTTGGCAGGTCTTCCACGTTTCCTTCTAAAGTGTGGCGTCCATTCCCATATCTCTTTCGGCCACTTATCGTTAAGTTCATTCTGTATGTTTAGATAATGGTTTATTATAATAATTAGAATAATGTAACTTCATAATGAAAATTAAACTTCAGATACGGATACTGTGTGTTTGAGATAATCGCAAATGGAAATGCTAAAAATAAATCGACCATTCATAAAGAAAGGATTGAAAGAGTTTACCACCCAGCTACAGTTGTCGTGTAAAATAGAAGGAGAAGAATCAATTAGAGCAAAGAAGATGTAGTTACCAAAGAATGAGATTCAAGAAGATTTAGATTTCCTAGACTATAAAGAGAAGAAACTAAAAAAAGCAAAAAGGCTGATAAAAGGAAGAAGAACAGTTATGGAAATATTCCGTAGTTATCCGAGGAAGAGTTACTAAAAGGGAGCAACATGTGTATTTGGAATGTCAAAAGAGGATGAGTTGACAGCTTTGGATTCAATGAATGGGTACAGAAGATTTACCGAAGTAAGTTTAAAAGGAGATGCTCCCCAAAAAGGGATTTAACTTCTGCTCTCTCGTCTCACTCCAGTAATCTGTAATTTACCTGGAACTCATCAAGCTTGTACAAGGGGATATTGATATATTACTTATTGTTAACCTACTACAGAAGCAATGAAAATTTGGAATTTTTATTCATTACGTTATTCGTTACGTTCATCAAATTTCTTATTTTTCTTCAGTTTTGCAAATAGATAGAAATCCGAAAGAGTCATGTCAGGTGAATAAGTGGAGTGTTGCACCAATTCAAATCCTAAATCACGAAGTTTATTCATGGCAATGTGCGATTTGTGTGCTGTCGCATTATTTTGCAAAATCCAAGCTTCTTTGGAGATCATTCCGAGTCTTCCTTCTACTATCTCTTCTTGAACTTATCCTAATAATGCTGAATATAACAGACTGATAATATCAAGTCATATACTGCATTGATATTTTCTGGGATTGACACTGAAATTAGTCTTCCAGGTCTCTCGTCATCTTGAATAGAAAGTTTACCTTGTTTGAAGCAAGCAACCCCATTTCTGACATAGGAAGGGCAGTCATCATGATGGGTATGGATCATATCGTCATATATACCGGAAGCCGTTCATTTTGTTGCGAATGTTTCGACGCCATCGTATCAACGCTGTACGTTTCGACGCGAACACGTTTCGCCGCAAGCAAGTTTCGATGCGAGCACTTTTTGATGCGAGCACATTTCGATGTCATCGTATCGACGCGAGCACGTTTAAAGTTCTAAATTGCAAAAGGTAAGTACAAAGGTAAAATAGGATTGATTTAACGTACTTCGGTTGGGTCATTAGGACATTCCAAACATGGCTCCCCTGAGCGCAGGATCCGGAGAAACGCCGGATCAGCGCAGTGACAAGTCGTACACATACAGCTACCTCCCCGTTTGAGTTTGGATATGCGAGTCCTCCCCCGGTCTGGGTCATGAGTCAAACCACTTTCCGAACTCTATCAGCTTAGCAGGTTAGCACCTTAGTTGATTGCTACGCAACTCACATGCGGAGTGTTCTGGCTAGCTTGCAGCCTACCACAGCCACTACGAATCCGGCACCTTGGCGGTGGAAAGTGATAAACCTATCTCCAGGCAACCGCCGCCCGTAGTTCCAGTTAATGAAAGGGCCTCACTGGTGACACCCCTCGACGACGAAGCGTCTCCCACGATAGAATAAAAAGTAAATACAGTTAACATCGAGCAAATTTCACTGTTTATGGGTATTTTTGGCTTAAATTTGCCGAAAGAAAGAGAGATTCTTCATCAGCTTCAAAATAGCATACTTTGCTGAGCAGGCCGGTCTAGGGTATATCTTTTTAACATTGGTTTGTTTAGCCAATGTTTTAATTTTACTATGATTTAGGCAGAGATTTTTAAGATGGTGGCGCACAAACAGGCTCACCAAGGTCGAAAACTTAGATTATACATCACGGGACAAATTTATAAAACGTATTAAAAAATTGAAACTACCAGAATAATTACGATCGTGAGCTCATTTTTATAGGTAATTGCACTGGCATATTGGGATAATTTCTTACCATAAAACCAATTTAGAGTTACATGTCTTGATGATTTTTCCATGTATTGAACCTTCTGATTTCTAGGTAAATAGGTGGATGCCTGCTAATATGCTCCAGCAACCAGCACCAATAGAGGATACAGAAGTATAAAATTTGGTCATTACCCTGCAGTAAGAGCCATAACAAGAATATAGCCCATTCTGGATTGTTGATCATTTAATCTACTTTTATCCAGATCTCGCTTCCGTAAGCCAAGATGGTGATAACAGCACCATTATAGATTTTCTCATAGAGTTAAATAAATCAATATCTCATGAAACTTTGCTTTCTATCTGAGATAATCCACAAGAAAATGGTTTTGCCAGGTTTTGCTGCATACAATCTTTACGGTGTACCGACAGCTGGCCCTAAGCCACTTGGCCCTGCGACAACTCGCCTCGGACAACTGGCCTTGGCGAAAACTGGCCATGGCGACAAGTGGCCCTGGTGACAACTGGCCTAAAAATTTTCACAGAAATATATTATTTCGCTTCTTGTTAAATTTTAGTACAGATTTTCGCTCGATCAGTGAAATTTCCAAAATTTCCTAAATAGTGGAAAATAATAAAACACGATTTCAGTCACGAGTACCACCGAAAAACGCCAGGTGCGATGAAAGGGGGAAAGGGCTGAACCTCTCCACGGTCCAATCGGGAGAAAACTTTTTTGTTCCAAAGCCGCGATCGCTCGCAAAATAAGGTTTGTAAGCGGTCTCAAAATGTCGGAAAGATTTCGAACCCACGGCAGCTGACCTACAGGGTGAGGAACTTACAACCCTTGAGAAGGTCTGTTTGCACCCCGAAATTCATATTCAAAGAATCCAGGGGTGCAGTGAGACCAGGGCGCCGGCTTCCCCGCTACTTTTAGGTTAGGTTAGTGTTAGGAAACGACTTTTTTTTAAAGAGAAGGTCATTAAATGGTAGATCCACCGATGGAGGCTAGGTTACAGTTAGGAATCGACTTTTATTTAAAGAGAGGGTCATTATTAAAAGGTAGATCCCGGTTGAGGCTAGGTTAGTGTTAGGAAACGAATTTTTTTTAAAGAGAACGTCATTAAAAGTTAGATCCACCGGTCGAGGCTAGGTTAGTGTTAGGATTCGACTTTTATTTATAGAGAGGGTAATTATTAAAAGGTAGATCTCGGTTGAGGCTAGGTTTTATCAATAACCTAGGGATAATCAAGAGGATCATTATTAAAAGGTAGATCCCGGTTGAGGCTAGGTTAGTGTTAGGAAACGACTTTTTTTAAAGAGGTCATTAAAAGGTAAATCCACCGGTATACCCTGGGATACCCCCTTCCCAGTAGCAATAACTGCGGGCAAATTCAAAATTCGAAATTATTACTGTTTCCAAAATCCAAACCTGGAACTATTTTTTTTTACATGCTTTGTTTGGTTGTTTTAATTATTGGTCAACAAATTAGAATGAACTTCAAAAATTTATCTGAAAATGTTGTAAATTACCGAAACATGGTGTCTTTTTAGAAAGAAAAAGGAATGCATTAACGAGATTCCCACTGTCCCTCCACCTTGTGAGGCCAAACAACCACATCAGACACTCATAGGGGGTGAAGGCGGCCGAAGGCCGCAGAACCGCCTAGTAATTTTATATATTCTTATTGGCACCGATATGTGTATCTACTATTTTTGTCAAACAACTTAGACAAAATCAATATTTGACAAAATATTTCTACGCTGCTAAAACAGTATAATACTGGTCAAGGCCAGTTGTCACCAGGGCCACTTGTCGCCAGGGCCAGTTTTCGCCAAGGCCAGTTGTCCGAGGCGAGTTGTCGCAGGGCCAAATGGCTCAGGGCCACCTGTCACCAAATCATTGTTTACATACTTGGCGCTTCCCAAGCATCAGAATGGAAAACTAGAAAACAATTTACAGGCATTTCCCAGGTAAAAATGTTTTTGGCGAATCTGGACGAATTCCATTCCTCTCTATTTACATTTACGAGTCATCGAGGTAATTATCCCGCTGTGTATTCCCAATAATTCGACGAAGAACCGAATCCTTAGAATATAGCTGCATTGTTTCGGAACCTTGCTAGTACAAGTTTTTCTGAAACGTATCTTCTGGTAGGTAGCAGGCGATTTTTCGGCTATCTGTCATTAATTTGAGATTTGAACTAATGACCATAAAAGTCATATCTTTATGTCAAAGTAAACAAATTGTGATAAAGTGGGATTATCGTTCTATGTACAGGTATAAAATAGGTACACGGATTCACATAGAAAATCTATTATTAAGTTTCTAATAAGTGCTTCAACCGTTTCATATTCCATTACTCGCTTCACTAAAAAGGAAACTGTAAGATTTCTTTAGGCCAAATATTTTCCAAACGATACTCGTAAGCGACATTAGTAAAAACATTTATAAAAGAAAAATTGCAAAATACCAATTTATAATTTATTTTAACAGTTAATAATATATTTTATGCATCATTTTGACTGATATAGCTCTCCGTTATATGTATGTACTACTACATAGTAATGATAAAATTTATTGTTGTAAACAGTATAAAAAAATTATTGATAAAAAAGAGTTTATACTGTTTTTCTCAGGATGTATAAGTATTATAATATTGTACAAAATATTTTCGTTTAATACTTTGAATATATTTTACAATGGAATTGAAGTTGTTTTATTGCATTTCTTAAAACTCACAAAAGGCATTTACTCTTTTGGCATATCACTAAGTACTTTTTGAAGAACACAACTACAGATATAATTCTTTCAGTTGAAAGCTGCAAGAATAGCATTTTGTAGAAGTCATTGCCTTGTAGTATACTGTCTGAAAACTTCCAACTTTAACACATAAACACCATTATATCCCATATAGGTTATGAATTTTAGTGGTGATATATCAATCTGAACATCTATCTGTCGGCTTAGTCTGCTATACAACAATGTAACATACGAACTGCGTCAACATCTACAATTACTTAGGAAGATGATTTAATAATAACCATTAGCAATTTTTGTATCAAATCTTATGATATATTTAATAAACAACTCAAGCTGTTTTACCAAATCTGATATAAACTAGCATCAATAATCGTTAATAGTTAATAAATCAATTTGCAATTAGCGGCTTTTTTTGATTTTTGTATTATTATTTAACATTTTAATTAAACATTGTTATAATAATTGTTGACGCATATTTTGTAAATACCATTGTAAAAATTGCATAACTTTCATAACACTTTCGTTAATATTGAGTTAACGACACTTTTGAAACTTCCTCTCAGATTCTACTAGGCTATTACACAAAAAGTCTTTACGAAGATTAGGAAAACATCTCTTGGGACAGTTTGAAGCTATGACTTCTTAAGTACAACTTTTCATTAAACGTGGACATATTTCCTTGAACAATTGTTACAATCATTGGAGATTTAGTTGAACAATATTTTAGTAGGTATATTATCTTTCATTATTTACATTAGCATTACTGTCAAAACTTACTAATGAAGTAATAATTTCTAAATTAATGGATCAGAAATAAACCAAGAAGGTAATATACAGTATGTTCGTTTACAAACTATTCATTCTAAATATTCTCCAAACTAAAGAGATATTTTCTATTTTTTGGGAAAGATTATTGCTAAATATAAAGTTCAAAAATGGATGTCAATTTATAATGTCACCAGATGGAAAGCCCGTCCATGGATGGGTAGCTAACCGGTGGATCTCTTTTTTAGCAGTATTAATTAAAAAAATATCGTTTCCTAACACTAAGCTAAGCTCGACCGGTAGATTTCTCTTTTAACGGATTTAATGTGAAAAGGTAGATTCCTAATATTGATAATTTTAATTGCTTATCGTGCAAACGTCCATATACAAAAATTATGATGATAATAATTTAATACATTTATTGAAACTGTAAAAGCCGAATATTAAATTTTCTAGATAAGAAATTGCACCTGTTTTCTTTTCCTCTATATGATTTATAATCTGATGATCTGATCACCAATAGACCAATCCGGCAATCCGTCTTCTTCAATGTTCTTCAGGAGAATGGACCTTTAAAATTCATATTCTTAAGTTTCTAATTTTACCTTCCTTTAATTTTCGACAAATAATTTCTCATCAGTTTTCCATTTCATTATCCTACATACTAAAGAATACTTTATAGTGATATCCCATTCAATTTGACGCTAAGGACTTTCACAATATATTTTTATTGCCTTCTGAAATGACCGAAACCTTAATATTCTTAAGGGCCCTTCAGGCGATCAATACATATTGTCAATAAAATATTGTCAATACTGTCAATAAATATTGACACAGTGCATTTGACTCCGACGATAAATACTTATTGACCCTCACACGTTCAATAATATTGACAATATCAATATACTATTGACAATATATATTGATCGTCTGAATGGGCCTTTAAGTCCAACTGACAATAATAATTGTCATTACTTGTTCCTTTGATATGCCGATAAACTTATTTAGTTTGTTTCCATCTGTTTTACAAATACTTTTAGCTCCTTTTATTATTGTGATAGTTGAAGTTCCATCCACGGACGGGCAGCTCGCCAAAGCTGCTAACTCGATTGGTGTGCAAATCGATCCCAGGGGAGGTGATTTTAAGTTGGTATACGTCTGATTTACAAATTTACCATGCTAGAGCAGCAAGAGCAGCGTGCTGGCCCTTTATTATAATAATGTTATGTTTTGTTTTATTATATTCTGTTCCTAAAAAGATGACACGCTGGAGTTGCATTCTGGCCTTCTATATGTACGATATTAGCTCCGGAACAATCGCTTAAACCTATCACAGTCTCAGTTTAAAAACATGTTAACTTTTATGATCATCTTTATTGTTTTACATGAAGTTTGGATAGACAAATGGATTAAAAGGGATGTACTAAGAGTAAATTGCAGCTATTGCACTAAGATTAATGTTGACCAAGCTCCATAAATTTTAAGACTAACTTATAGAGAACACATGAGCCACCGAAATAACAAACGAGTAGCATACTCAAATTTAATAGGTACGAAATTACCAAATTATTATTTTATGAGGACTTGAAAGTTCTGAACTTTTGTGATATGAATAAAATAGAACAGGTTGCGAGCGGTGAAAATTGTAATATCAATAAAGAAACACCGTAAAGATCACTTATTTAATAAACAGGTGAATATGACATATGTGGGTTTTTATTTCATGTTTGTGTGGTGTGCAATATAAATTGCGAACGTACCATATTTCGGTTTCCAAACTGTGGTTGCTACACAATTAAAGTCTTTAATTTTAAATTTGATGTCAAAATTGACGGAGCCAATATCCTAGTTACTCTTGTTAATAAAGTTTTTAGCAAATCTAAACAATTAATATTCTATTAATTTATTTAATTTATTATTGTGTTGCAATCCGCTCAAACCTTGCACCACTGCCTCGATGTCTTACCTGATCTTTGTGGGCGGTTTATTATGCTTTCGCTCATTAGTCTAATGATTCAAACAGAATAAAAGTAGGATGTTGGTTGTACGCATATAATGAGGGTTGTTTGCAAAGTTTGCGGTCTAACACAAAGAGGGCGCTGCAATTTGGGTCTATTTCCATCACTTTAACCAGTTTAATAACCGAGCTGTTATTGAATATCTCTTTAAGTAAAGTTTAAAGATTAAAGCAACGCTTCGTTACCTGTGGGTAGTTACCCCTCATGGGGGTAAAATGGCCATTTAATGGGGGCAATAAAGCTGGGAATCTTTAGAAATAGATTACTTTTATTGAACTATTATTTCAATATTGAATGTTTTTATTTCCTTACCATTTTTTTTTTACTTTGCAGCGATAGGTGAAGGGTTTTCTATTGGGCCATAGGAGTAATAGGATCGAAAAGGTTAGGAAGCACTAGCCTAAAGCAATCCATGAAGATATGCTTAAATTGTTAAGATATTGGTTAAATTAAATTGTTGGTTAACTAATCACGGTTAGAAATATTTAACGGTGATTAACTTCAAAACGTTCCACCACATATTTTATACCTACGATTAGTTGATTCCTTCAACTTCGGATATACTCGCAAAAAACTTCTAAAAGCTATTCTGGTTGGTGGATTGTTAGTCATGTGAAAGTTGTAATGGGTAGTACTACTGCGAGCAAACTTTTTCATCGAACGAATGAAGAATTTCATTTTGCAGACCTCAAAAAATCGATTTTCAAAGAGGGCATCATGAACTTAGAATATCGATGGAATAAAGGCTTAAAAGAGACTGTAGAAAAATAAAAGTAATTGTGAGTTTGTAAAAATATATTTCATTGGCAGGCCGCGAACTTTTCAAACACGCCGATTACCTGCTTTGTTTCTATAAAGTTGCATTCATCAAGAAGACGAATACATCCAAAAATAACATCTCCGGTGACTAACCGCACATTGCTGTAATCTATAAAGTGGCTCTTTAGAGTTATCATTTTCCCAATCCATGACCATCACCTAATAAGATTTAGTCAAAATATTTAGGGTGCGTTCCACTTAAAGCCCACTGCTAACCATAGGTGATCCTCAGTCGTTGCACTCAAAGCCGAAGTTTTTAATAGAGAAGCCTACAACGACCGTGTAATGGGGTAGGTTATTATGGGCTGATAGTTTCTTGCACTTTAATTGAAGTAACTATTAAAACTATTATAAAACCGTAAATTTTACGCATTAAAATTTCATTGCTTGTATTTTTATAGACATTTTGATTTGTAGGTAAATCTTAGACTAGGCAAATATTAACATTTAATTGCTTACGATACCATCAAATATGCCGATCCAGTACAATTTATTACCGTGGCGTGGCGCTCGTGGGTGAAAATTTGCAAGTGGAACGAAGAGCCATGCAAATACACCGCGGTCGTTGTAGCTTAAAGTGGAATGCACCCTTGAGATTCTTAAATCGCACAACTTATGGTGTTAAGGCCGCGTTCACATAGAAATTGACGGTTTGTTTTGCTTCGGTGGAAGTTGGCAAGAGCCAATCAGCTTTAAGTATGAACATACTTCAATCTGATTGATTCTTTCCAGCTTTTGCATTAATGAATTATTGTTTATTTAATGACAACATCTTCCCGATTACTAAGAGCTTATTTAAAAAAAATTGTTAAGAACTTAATTAAGTAATATGAGTTTTCACCGATTTAATTATATTTTACAGCTACAACGCAATAGTAATATTATTTATAAAAGAAATTAATAAATACCTAGTATATCAAAGAGGAATTTGTTTAATTTTTAATCTTTGTTAAATATATTTTAAAAGTAAATAATTGTTTGATGGTCGTAGTTTAATTTTATAAAATTCGAATTTTAATTTAAAGATATTTAGAGATTAGCAGGTACATCAAACATCTAACCACTTAAAATAGCTATTTAATTACTTGTTTCTCCACGGGGTTTATTATCTTTATGATCGCAAAACAGAAATAATGCTTCTCTAACAAACAGACGAGCATTAAAAGCAAAGGAAGAAACATTACAAAGAGATCGTGATATCGTATTTTAACAAATAGTACTAATTATACAATTCTGTCGACAATACACAGAGATGCAACTTCTTCATGTTCTGCATTTAATTACAGCATTATTTTAAGCTCACTACTAAGTCTTATTTACATACAAATGTTAATCATACCAATTAATTATTATTATTGTAGTATCGAAGTAATTTTATAATTTTACTTCTTAAGTTTACAATTTGCTTTTTCTTTGTTAGGTTAACTCGACTACGCTCCTTCTGCTGAAATCCAAGGGGTTAAATAATTACGTCTGCACTCTTATCATCTAGTTTTAATTTTCTAAATTGATACTTTCGCTAAAGATGGTAGTTCGATACCGAAAAGTGTAACAAAATACATTAGTTTCTAAATTTTCTAATTTTCAATGTTCGCACCCCCGTCCCACAAATCATCGATTTTTATATGTCCCTAAATGTCTTTTTGATTAAATTTTTATATGAATTTCTACTTCAGTGTCAATAAGACAGCCGTTTGGATGAAAATGTAAAGTATTTACCTTATATTAATATTAGTAAGTTTTCTTAGAAAAGCATTTCAAACGGCCTTTAGAATCTTCGTCGGTGATAATACATGCAAGTGTAAATAATTTAACACGAAGTGAAAATGCGGTAAAAAATTTAAAGAGAAAACGAGACGTGACAAGTTGCAGTCCTGCGCCAAGTCAAACTCTGACATTAATATACTTCTGTAACTCGCATTTTGTATATAAATGTTGAACACTCTGTTTCACCAAATAAATATTCGATCAATAACTGTAATTCTTACTTCTGAAGCTTATATAAAAATCAAAATTGTTTTTATTTACTATATCTAATAACATTGTGATGTCGTTGTCAGAATGATTTGAATACTTACAGAGTTTCTAAATTTAGCTCCTTCTAGAGAAAATTGAAAAATCTTTCAATATAAATTATAATTAGATGACTTGTGAAAAATAAAATTGGAAAGTTAATTGTAGGAATAAAAATTTATGTAACGTTCCTAAAATTTGATTTTCACGATTGGGAATTTTGATTTATTATGAAAGATGTAATACGCTAGATGAAAATGTAGAAAGCTTTCTGATAATTTCAAATATTAAACTTTTGATTACTTTTATTGCAATCAAAATAAGCTCTTTGTTTTGTTTCTATTATTTATAACGATCGATTGGAATCGTATCAGTTGCCGATATTAAAATTTATGAATTTACAATGTATTACAATGTATTGCATGTAACATGTAATATTTATTTATTAATAAATATTATTTTATACATATTTTAGTTTCCAACAATTTTAAAACAAAATTGTTGATTATCCAGGCAAGTATGATAATTAAATGCAATTACATACTTTATTAATCAGGAAACTATTGTTTGTTTCCCTTTCTACTGCATATGAATATGAATTTCACTGGTAAATACTTAATTATAGATATTATTATAAAAAGTAGGTTAGAGCGGGGTCAATTGTTCAAAATCTATCTACGGTTTTAGAGGAATCATTGTAACGAATTTTTGCATTTAATTACGCGGTAGATACTACTTTCTTATGTCAATTCGATTTTTCTAAGTACGGCTCGTGCATTTTTATTTAAATGCAATCATTGAATTTAATGCATTTTGCTAATTTCATGAACCGTGAGCGTTTGAATTTATATGAACATTTTCGGCGTAGTAATTTAATTAAGTTACCAGAGGACCAAATAGCAGAGCGGACCTGTTGTGTTGCAACAATTTTCTGAATGCCGATTTGGAGTGTGTTTAAGCATGTTTTTGTTTTAACGACTTCGGTTATCGTGCCAGTTTCGTTGTAGCTCGTTTTCCGGCTCTGGCTAATGTTTTGGGGCCACTGAAATCATCTGGCCGATATTAGGTAACTCTATAGGTTTGTTCGTTTGTATGAACTAACTTGAACTGGGTTATCTTTCAAGATCAAAATACTTCCACCACAAAAGTTAGATAGTGTTCTAACTTGCACTGTCTACTCCTCATATGGAGGTCGAGCAAGAAGTTCATGTTCGGTCATGAACTGAGCAGCCAAACGAACACAGTTCATTTGCACTAACTTGAAACGAGCAAGTTAGTTCATACAAACGAACAAACCTAATATGGCTTCTATTACATAGTTCTGGTGTGCAAGTTGTACGACCATTTCGGATTTTCTCGAGTTGGTAGCATCCTATTATTTTTTGTTTTGGATGATCACTTTGAGAATTTCTTGATCATCTGGATGGTCCAGGATTGTGTTACATCTCCAACACCATCTCTCACTGATCCAGTTTCCAACTACATATCTGCAAGCTGTGGTTTGTGTTCGCGAGTCAAGTGCTACTGTATAAAATTATGATAAGTTACAGATTTCATCTTTTAAGCCGCACGTTGTACAGCAATTGGAGACGGAACACCTGTCACCATTATATTGTAAGCTTATACGAGAGTTCAAGGTGAGCAATTTTAACTTTTCCAATTCGCATGAACCGACGTGTTTATGGGCTTCTTTGCTCAATGTTGAGTAACCGTTAGAGGTTATTCTAGTTATTGGATATTCATTTCCTTTTATAAACTTTTATAAAATTTTTATACTGGCCTCAATAGTACTCAGAACAGTATAAAAATATTTACAAAAATAAACAAAAATCAAACCAAATAAATAAACAAATCGCTATATTGTTTATGCGAGAGGACGAAAACCCAAAAAGGACCTTGAAGTTTTTCAAATTTCAAGGTCACACAAATTCAAGGTCACAAATTTCAAATTTTTGTTTCTTATCAAACACGTCCAAATTGTAGACTGAAATATGCAAGTCTTTAAAATTTCAATCAAAGCTTCTATTTAAACGCTTGTACATCCGCGAGAGGACGAAAACGCAAAGAGGACCTGGAAGGTTATTGAAATTAAAGGTAAGAACTAAGTATCCTGTAAATTTCAAAATTTGTCTCTTACCAAATACGTCCAAGTTATAACAGAAATAAGCAAATTTTTAATATTTTATGCAATGCTTCATTCTGTTTAAACGCCTGTACATCCGCGAGGGATGAAAACCCTTAAAGGACCTTGAAGATTTTTGAAGTTAAAGGTAGGAACTTAGTATCATGTAAATTTTAAATTTTTAAATTTTAAAATTAATTTTAAATTTAAATTTTAAATTCTTTAAAATTTCAAGCAAAGCTTCTCTGGATTCTGGATTGAGTGTGGAGGGCAAACCAAGGTTTACATGCACTCAGGCCACAAAACCGGGCCCATTATGCTACCTCCGGTGTCAGCAGCCCCCATCATCCTATTCCTCAAGCCATCCCAAACTCAAGACGAACTCGAGTATTTTTGAAGGCGGTGTGCTACTAATACTGGCCATGCTAGGCCAGAAGCTACCCAACATGGATCCTCTTTTCGATGCTAACACTGGGCAGTCGCAAAGCACATGTTCCACTGTTTCATCTTCTTCTTCACATCCCCGACACAATGGGCTGTCAACCAGTCCCATTGTGTGTAAATGCTTGTTTAGCTTACAGTGCCCCGTAAGACATCCCACGATAATTCGTAGGCTATCCCTAGACAGCTTCAGATAGTATCTTGCATGTTTGTCAGACGGTGCGTTAATTGCCGCCTTAGCCTGACGGCATCCAGCGACATTCACCCATCTTTCCGCATGCAGTCTGTGGGTTTCCCCTTTTATGATAGCATCAAGGGTTTTAACAGCCAGTGTGAGAAAAGGTTCCGGACCGCATGGTGCATTTCCCGAACCCAGCCTCACCAGCTCATCAGCCCTCTCGTTGCGCTCATTCCCTTCGTGCCCTTTAACCCAGCTGAGAGTTACGACATTATGAATTGATATCACGTTTAGTGTCTCGATGCATTGTAGCACAAGACCAGAGATGATCTTGCAGCGATTTAGTGCCGCAAGGGTCGCCCTACTATCAGTGATTATTTGAATTGTTTTGTCCCGGATATTTCTAGCAAAGCTTCTCTTTAAACGCCTGTACATCCGCAAGAGGACGAATAACCAAAAAGAACCTTGAAGTTTTCTTAAGTTAAAGGTAAAAACTAATTATCCAGTATATTTTAAAATTCCTTCTCTTACCAAACAAGTAACCGAGTAGTTGAAGCACGTTAAGCTATTAAATAAAAAAAAAAAAGTTTAAATTGTAGCCTGAAATATGCAAATTCTTAAAATTTCAAAATTTTATATCATATTATTGCCATATATATTATTGCCCTTTTCGAGGTAATCGACGAGAATTATGCCGCGTATATCCCAAAAAACTGTAGCCATTACTGTTTGCCAATTGAAAATCACGATACTAATATATCAATAAAATACCCGTATTTTCAATACAATGTTATTTTTCAGGTAGATATAAGAATTATGTAAATTTGGCCATAAATTTGGCTTTCCTTCCAAATTTGTATTGTGGTGAGTAGTAAGAGATTGATGGTACCCCCACCACTTTTTCGTCCCCCCACTCCCATTCTTTTAGAAGGTCAGTGGGCGGAGTCAATTTCAAGGTTATTGGGTGGGGCAACCATCAATCACCCCCTCTCTCTCTCTTCTTTCTCTCTCACTCTCATTACACACCCCCCACTCCCTTCTTTTTTGAAGGCCAATGGGCGGGGTCAATGTCCAAGGTTATCTTACCTCTCTCTCTCTTCTTTCTCTCTCACTCTCATTACACACCCCCCCACTCCATTCTTTTTTGAAGACCAATGGGCGGGGTCAATGTCCAAGGTTATCTTACCCCTCTCACCCTTCCCCTCTAGACAACTTTTCAAGGACAGTGACGTACCATAAACCCCTCTCACCCTTCCCCTCTAGACAACTTTTCAAGGACAGTGACGTACTATAAACCCCTCTCACTCTTTTAATTTTTTCAAGGCCAGTGGCGTACCAGAATACCCCCATCTCACGGTCACGTGTCAAGATTATTATTTACGACTAACTTTTCAAAGTTTAAAAAATAAATTAAAAAATTTTTTTAATTTTCATGTTAATAATGAAATTTTAAGTACTAAAAATTGTGTTCTAATTTTGGTAGTATTTGGGAAAGTTTGGTAGAATTTGGGCAATTTAAATTTAATAATATAACTTTTATAATATTAGGAGTGCATAAATGCTAACAGAAATAATGTTATAATATTAATTTATAGCCGCATATGGTTTACACGAACTCATACAATCAGTTGCTTATCTTTTCTTTTCAGTTCTAGATACAAGCAGATGTATTCATAACAATTTGAATTATTATCAACTTCAAAAATGTAGTCGTAATTTTTAAGAACAGTTTCATATCTCCATAAGCCCCTACAAACCCTTAATAAAACTGTTACAGGAATGCATCAGTTTGTACTTTCCTGCAGATAATCATAATAATAGATTGTTTACACTTCCCTCTCTACTCAACCAAGACTACCAATGCGATTGGTGGTTACAAATCTCAAGGTCGTACATTGACTATATATCTTCGATGGTTTGAATTAATTTAGTCTCAAGCTCTAACGTTGACTATATAATTGAGTCCATTAGTGTGACGTCACAACGCCTAGAAATTGGCAAACCGTCTAACGCGAATTGACTAAGTGGTTTGCGTCCATTTGAAAAAGAACATAACACGAACATATGCAAACACGATGATCGCATCAAGGAAAGTGTCAAGAGTTTCAACATAACCCTATTTAATTCATTTAATTGTTATAAACTTATATTAATTATGTAAATAATTCACTATTCTACTATTGTAGTCTACTATTTTATGGTAGAAAGTTCCTTAAGTATTTAAAGCAAACCATTTTTTAACTTTAATTGATTGCTCTCATTCTGGAGAAAAACCATTATAATGCATGACATTATAATTAATAGTTTAAAGTATATAAAGACCTTTTAAAACCTTTTTAACGGATAGATTTAAATTTCAGGAAACATACTGCGGTTTTCACCGCTATGATGCCTTTTTCTTCGAATTATATTTTATTTAAAAATGTGTTAAAATAATTGTCAAACGTAGAAGGTTTCTTGCTACTGTGATTATACAATTCAATCACAATTGTACAATTGTGCACTTCACTAAATTTTTCTCGTTATAACTAAACTTTCACATACCGTAAAATGGGGTGAATCACAAAAGGCAGGTGAATCACAACAAAAGAAGGCACAAATAATTTTTCTGTACTGCAACATTGAATAAAATTATTTGATTAATCCTTGATGCACAGAAAAATTATTTGTGCCCTCCCAAACTTTTGTTGTGATTCACCTGCCTGTTGTGATTCACCCCATTTTACGGTATGTGAAAGTTTA
The DNA here is from genome assembly GCA_958510855.1 of Rhagonycha lutea. Lineage (NCBI taxonomy): Eukaryota > Metazoa > Arthropoda > Insecta > Coleoptera > Cantharidae > Rhagonycha > Rhagonycha lutea. The sequence continues at coordinate 19,924,332 of OY294042.1, forward strand.
GTTAATGAGAAAAATTCAATTGTGATTGCATTGTATAATCACAGTAGCGAGAAACCTTCTACGTTTGACAATTATTTTTAACACATTTTTAAATAAAATATAATTCGAAGAAAAAGGCACCATAGCGGTGAAAACCGCAGTATGTTTCCTGAAATTTAAATCTATACGTTAAAAAGGTTTTAAAAGGTCTTTATATACTTTAAACTATTAATTATAATGTCATGCATTATAATGGTTTTTCTCCAGAGTGAGAGCAATCAATTAAAGTTAAAAAATGGTTTGCTTTAAATACTTAAGGAACTTTCTACCATAAAATAGTAGACTACAATAGTAGAATAGTGAATTATTTACATAATTAATATAAGTTTATAACAATTAAATGAATTAAATAGGGTTATGTTGAAACTCTTGACACTTTCCTTGATGCGATCGTCGTGTTTGCATATGTTCGTGTTATGTTCTTTTTCAAATGGACGCAAACCACTTAGTCAATTCGCGTTAGACGGTTTGCCAATTTCTAGGCGTTGTGACGTCACCACTAATGGACTCAATTGTGCATACATATAATTAAGTGTATTTCAACATAAAATAAATCAAACAAGTAAGTCAAATATTTCTTTTAATTAATTTTTTTTTCTAATAACTGTTCCTTTGTTATAGTGGAATATTTTAACGAAAAAACTTATCCATTAAACAAATCACACTCTAAAAGCATCTCCATCGGGTTAACTAAATTTAATTTGCAACCTAGTATTACAATTAGCGGTGTAAAACAGAAAGTTGTATTGGATGAAGAAGATTGGAAATGTTTTATGTTTTACCAACCGCTTTTAACTTCATATTTTAATGGAGGTGATTCAAACTGGGATTCCGTTTTTGATAGGTTTACAATTGATTTTAAAAATTTTAAAAATAAAAAAATTATAAAATTGTATAAAGATAATGAATTTTGGGTTTGTTTGGGATTCGAAACTGTTACGGGGTTATGGGAATTGAACAATTTGATAAACACCTATTTGTTAATATTGCATAAACAATCTTTTGATGTATATTATTTAAATATTATTAAAAATAATGTAAAGATATTGAAAGAAAATCCATCTAATATTTTGAAATTTATAAACGTTGATATTGATGGAGGTAAAGCTCATACATTGATGGAGATGATCCACTTCTCCCCTGAAAAAATTATAGTCGATGTGGAAATTTCTAATTCAATCGAATTCTAGGATCCACCCCATCAGAGAACCATATGGTGTTGTTGTAGTAAAATATAAGTTACTTGATTGTATAGAATAAAAAAATAATAAAAAATTATATGTAATATTAGTGTTATTATTATTTATTAATATATAAATTGGATAAGTGTTCTACCAATTATTAGTCTTCAAGATCTTCAACGAAATAGTCATATGTCAAAGCAGTTTCTATAAAATGAATACCACCCTAATTTATTTCATAGGTGCAATATGGAATAACACTATAATTTTGACATGTCCGAAAAATCTAAAAACCGTCAAGATTTGCACTCAATATTTGGATATTAATGAGATACCCGATCCTTGTGAAAAATTCGATGAAATGCACATTGAAATTATGCAGAGTGATCAGTACATTTTGACACATGCATTAGTAATCGATAGTGATAAACCCATTTTATATTATGAGATCAATTTTGAATTCCAAAATTCAAGCACAATAAGAAGCTCTGGTGAATATTTGGTGTTAAGTTTGAACAAACTTGGAAATAAATACCGAGCGGTTGACATCACGGCTACTATTTTCGGATCTATATATTTTTTAACCATTATACTTTATATTTTATGGATGTTATGTATTAATTTAAGAGATAAATTAAACCATAGAAAATATTGTTGTAATTCATAAATAAAATAAAACTATAATTGATTTTTTTTTTTTTAAATATTTTTTTTTTTTTTAAATATTTTTTTATTATTATTATAATATTATGCAACATGGAATAGTAAATCGATTTAAAGCAGTTCGATCTTCAACTTTTGCAGATTTTTTCTTCGAAAATCTTAAGTTGTTTTGATAATTTTCGGGAAACGAATTGGGGCAAAATTCATATAATCCACAAACATCATATCCTCGCTCCTCCACATTAAAAAAGGAGCAGTATGGAGACCACTTTTTATGTTCATCCATAGGATCATCCCCTCTTTCCCAATTATTAATACAGATTGAACAAAACGCACACCAAACGCAATCGTCATCGTTTAAACTGTAAAATCCAGCTTTAGCCAATTCGAGTGGGTTTACATAAGAACATTGCCAATTTTTAAAAGAATTAATTCGAGCGTTTTCATCTCTGTACACACTCATGATCTTAATGTAACTGCACTATTCAATAGTATCTTTTAATAAAAAACAATTTAAAAAAAAATTAATTTATTCATGCATAATAAAATTGTTATACAAATAAAAAACATTAGTTAATGCGCAAATACAATCTGTTAGCGAGTGATAAAAACAATATGGCTTCCCCACTGGTAGTTTGGGTGTTTCATCCAATTCCACCAGTGATCTGCTAATTATATTTTCTATGAATAATGATTTTTCTCGTCCTTTAATATATATAATATCGGTAGATGAAGTTAAATGTTTTACAATTTCATTGAATTTATGAGAAGGTGTAAACCCGCTTTCCCATAATATACCATGGTGGTTATTCATCAAATAGTACGCTTGCTTTTGGAATTCTAAACGCAAATAACGAAACTGAAAAGGTGCCTTAAAGATGTAATGAGCTGACTTGAAACCATCATAAACAGCTAACTCTTTAGGTGAAAATACTTCATTAGAAGTTTTAAACCCTTGCACATCCAAAACTATTATATTACTCATACTTGTTTCACTGAATTTGTAAGAGGATTATAATTAAACACACGATCGTGTAGAATTAAACAGTAAGCTGTTGTGCTTCCTTTTATATTTTCACCAGTTTCAAATTCTACTCTTACTTCTATCGGGCCCTTACTAAGACTATCTTTCTGACGACTACAATCTACTACTATCATTGGTGCATTAGCTTTAAATTCTTCAGGTGTAAACATGGGTTCGTTTTCTTTACCGTAATATGTTTGTTGAAAATTTGCAAACATTTCATATAAAATTGAAAAAGAATTCTTTTTATAGTTTAGGTTTAAATTATCGTATGGATAACGTTCCGAATTTAAGTAAACATTTAAATTTACCAAATCGCTACAATCAAATTTACTCATATCTTTAGTAACTTGGTTTTTTCTATCTGCTGAAAATGCGATTATTATCATTCTAGGCGTTTCGACTTGTGTGGTAGTTTTTACGGTCCATGAATGACGATTTGTTAAGGGTAATTGTGGGTATTCATGAAGTTCCCACGATCTAAACGCTATGGGAATTTCTATGTTTTCCTCGATGTATTTTGTTAAACGAAGCTGCTCTTCTAGCGAAACCGTAATATGTGGTACCTTCCAAAAAAGTTTATTGATAGTAACTTGAAGCATTTCATCTTTAGCTGAAGATTCCAACGCGTTTATATCACTATTACTTCTTATTAATACCAATTCTTGTTTAGCATTCAATATGATTTTATTATAATCCTCAAAAAAACCTAAAAGCATTTTTAAGGGTATGCAAGCATTGAAATATCCATCAACACCTTGATTTAAGACCATTGCAGTATTTGTTTTTGGTCCCCATCCAGCATTTTTTAATTTTAAACATTCGTTTTCAGAGTAGGATGGATATGCTTTCATTGTAGAGGTAACCCCTGGATTTCTAGAAGAATCCATTACAACTCCGTTTAATTCATATCTAATTTCACTGAATAAAAAAGCTACACCATTGTTAACGAAGTGTCCGGTCGTAGATTTAGCGCCATCTTTCCCCGTTAACATACCCTCCACATAAAGATAGCTAAGGCTGGGTGATGTATAAGCATCCAACCGCTGAATAGGAATTCTAATTTCATCATTATTATTGAACGATGTAGAAGCATATGGTTGATGGGTATGAAATTCAGCATTAGTAATCGAATTATCTTCTATAATTTTTTCTGCAATATCCAAAACCCCCATTTTACACGAGTACTTTATAGCCTAAAGCTTTTAAAAACGCCCTATTGATGGGTGTTATCAAAGTCACTGAAGATTTTTGACTGAGCGTTTTTAAGGTGGGTGGAATGTTATAAGATTGTTGTGTATTTCTCAAATACTTTGCCATCGAAGATTTTTGATTGGTTGTTTTTGAAGTGGTGTGACGACTATAATGTTGACCAACACCTCTCGAATATCGGATTGCCATCTCTACAACTTTTTTAAATGAAACCTTATTGATATTTCTTCTCCGTTAAAATCTATAATATTATTGTTCTGATCTACTATTCTAACTGAAATCTGTGATATAAATTGCGTATTTATAGGTAAATAAATAACATTGGTTGGAGTTTCAACTATTTTATATCCACGTGGAACCATAGGATAAAACTCATGTACTACGTGACACAATTTTCCATTTTTATAAGAACCAGTAATAATATTACACTCAATACAAATAGAATTTACTGCTGAAATATTTACGCTTTGATCAGATACTTTCCTACTATTTTTCTTGATATATTGTTTATTAAAACCCAATAGGAATCCTATACTATCGCTTTTAAAAAAATTAATACGTTCTGTACATTTAATGTTTACTTTTGAAGTATTATTATTTGCTGCGATTTCCAAATCGACATGATCCCTGCTTAATTGTGTTTGTAAATATGAATGAATATCAATGATTTCATATGCCCCCGAAGGAATTTCAATAGTTTTTTCTTTTTCAATATAAAATTTATTAAAGTTTGGTAATATATTTAGTTTAGTTTTAGATAAATCTAATACATAATCTCCATTAGATTGTTTAGTAAACCCCAAATGTGACTTGAAATCATATTCATTTTCCTTTGCAACATTTGATGATATTAAACGTACTTCACTTTCCGTAATTACAAACTTATTAGGTGCACTTTTATTTATTTCTAATTGAAATTTCTTTAAAATTTTAGCAAGATCGTAAAATCCTTTTTCTGTGATAAGCGTTATATATTTTTCTTCCTCATAGAAAAATTTATTCTCTTTTTGGGTGATATAAATAAACACGTTTTTTAATTCTAATACGTATTTATTAGTTTTTTTATCCATGTGGAAATTAAGTTTTTTTAATAAACTATCATGTTTCTCCGAATTAACAGGATATGCACAATTTAGAACAATTTTATTATTATCTATCGAAGCAATCGAAATAGCATTAATATCATTTAATGCTGTTTGTATTCTTTTAACAAGTATCTCAATGCTTTGCTGACCATCAGAAATAGTTACATATTTATCTTCTCCGTAGTAAAATTTATTACATCCAGACTTAATGTTATGTATTGTGTTATAAGTTTCGAAATTTGTTAAGGCTAGAACATATTGTCCGCCATCGGCATGTATAGTAGGATTAATCTCCGAATGTAATTCGGAACTATTGCCGTTTACACTAATTGTATATGACATGTGGATGGCTGATCTAATACTGGAGTAAATTAATTAGTGGAATATCTATATAAAAAATCTAAACACAGATGACCGCAATTGTAGGAATTATACTTTTGGTATCTATCATAATTGTATTTAATGTTCTTATCGCTACCGAAATATTTTATTAACTGTGGGGGTGGGGGCAGACTTCCATAGCTGTCATAATATGAAATATCATCACAGTGTTTAATATAGGCCGTCCAATGAGAACCTGATTTAAAATCTTCTTCCAAATTAACTACTCCACATTCAAATTTATATATTTTTTTCGGTAAAGTATTTTTCATAAACACTCCTCTAAAATGTGGAATTTTAATTTTCTTAGCATATCGAAGTAAATCGATATTGGTTAAGGGTTTTTTCGGTAGCGACGCTATTAGTTTTTTGAGTAAGGTTTTAGATATAGTCCGAGTCCACTTTTATATGGTTTTAAATAAAGACCTTTGCCTATTGCAATAGCTTCCATGCTTTTATTATGTCGTTGAGCTTCTTTTAAATTTTCTTTGGCATTTTTAGAATCATTAACGGCTTTTACAATTCCTGCAGTACCCCCACCTAATGCCCCCAATGCGCTTAAAGCGGCAAATATAGGAATTAATGGTAAGAGTCCTCCAGTTTTTGGTATTGGAATAACTCGCGGTTTTTTAGGTTTTTCTTTAATAGATGATAGAGCGATTCTCGCATTAGTTAATAAATTTGAACTTTTACTTCGACGTAAAACATCTGCAGTTTTTTTCAACGTCTGTCGAAACGATGGTTTTTTGCATCTTTTACACCCCATCCCCATTTTTACTTTAGCCTTCATCACTCCAGCAACACCTAATGCTGCAAGTTTTTCTCCAAATGATGAATCTCTCGAATATGCTCTAAGTATAGCTTTATTGGCAAGTATTTTATCTGCTTCGTGTCTTTCAGATATATCTTTAAAATTTGAATAAGCAATATCGTGCTCTTTACAAGCTTCGTCTAGCTGGTTAATACCAGAATCACCTCTATTTAAACGCTGTCTCAACTTCGTACCAGGACCGCAAAATCTTTGAAAATATAATAATGTATTATATAATTTTCAATTACTTATTATATTATAGTATAGATACCTATAACCCGGAATATGTAATTCAAATGGCAAGTTATTTATTATATTATTAACAAGTCCAGCACCACGTTTACGATGCATCAACATCGCATTGCAAGCGCCAACTAAAATAAATTACTTAACATTTTTACTTTTAAAAGCACATAAAAAAGTGTTAATTATCGCTGACGCTGTTTTCTCAAACGGTTCGGTATGAAAACGGTGTTAGAGCGGTGTTTAAATAAGCGGTCCGCTATGCAAAACGGTGTTTTAGCAAACGGTGCGGTATGGAAACGGTGTGAAAACGGTGCTAGAACGGTGTTTAAATAAGCGGTCCGCTATGCAAACAGTATGAAAACGGTATTAGAGCGGTATTTTAGTAAGCGGTCCGGTATGGAAACGGTGTGAAAACGGTGCTAGAACGGTGTTTAAATAAGCGGTCCGCTATGCAAACGGTATGAAAACGGTATTAGAGTGGTATTTTAGTAAGCGGACCGGTGTGGAAACGGTGTTAGAACAGTGTTTTAGCAAGCGATCCGGTATAAAAAACGGTGTTAGAGCGGTGTTTTAGCAAACAATCCGGTATGGAAGCGCTATGAAAACGGTGTTAGAACCGTGTTTTAGAAAAGCGGTGTGGTGTCGATTTAATGCCATAAGTAAAAATGCGCTTAGAGAAGCAACATCATCAACTACCCATATCAAACCATGATATTCAAACATCTACTTTTCCTAAACATGGTGTTTTATTAGGATGTTCCTCAAAAATGGGGTTGATTGTTGGATATTCTGGTTGCGGTAAAACTAACGCCCTCCTGTGTTTACTTCTACACCCCAACGGGCTTCGTTTTGAAAATATTTACTTATATTCCAAGTCAATATTTCAGCCAAAATATGAATATTTAAAGCAAGTGTTGGATCCTTTAAAAGACATAGGTTATTATGAATATGAAAACGAGAAGGATGTGCCACCACCCATGGATATAAAACCAAACTCAATATTTATTTTTGATGATGTGGCTTGCACCAATCAAGATATCATGAGAGATTATTTTAGTTTCGGTAGACATAAAAATATTGATTCCTTTTATTTATGTCAAACATATAGTAAAATTCCTAAACAACTAATAAGAGACAATGCAAACTTCTTAGTTTTATTTAAACAAGATAATACTAATTTGAAACATATTTTTACTGGTCACATAGGGATCGATATGACTTTTGATCAATTTAAAACTTTATGTAATATATGTTGGAAAGATAAGTATGGAATGTTAGTCATCGATAAAGCTTGCGATATTAACAACGGTCGCTATAGACAAGGTTTCGATACTTACATATATATATAAGGATTATTTATTAGAATAACCACCAGTATTCAGACGATCACAATGAATAAAAGTTTAACTCATGAACTTATTCAAGCAAGAAAAGCTGTGAAAATGAAATATAAAAGTTTAAAATCGGACTTGATACAATCAGATTTAAATTTATTTAAAATATATAAGCCCATCACGGAGCCTTTAAAACAAATAGTATCACAATTCGATCAAAAAACTAAAACAAAGCCGGAATTTGATAAACCACCCAAAAAAGAAAAGAGATTTTTGTATGGACGCAAAAAAGAAAAGAGATTTTCTTATGGATGCAAAACTAAGATAGAACCACATACTTTAAAAGCACCAGTTGAATTTTTAACTACCGAAGACGTTTATGATGAAGAGTCTGATTCTAATAAAGAAATTGATTCAAACCAAAAAAAATGAATTGTCTGAATCTGATGAAAACGAAAAAAGTGAAATTCTTAACGTAACAATGAAAGAAGTGAATGATATGGTGAAGTCAGAGGGGTTTACAAAATATTTAGAAGAATTTGACCCCCTTCCTAGACAATATATAGAGGATATGATAAGAGATACGAGAGCAGTTTATGATTTCAATTATGGGGTTAGACATAACTTAAAAACTGCAAAATTTTCAATTGGCGATTCCTTACTCGATTTTGAGGGAAATGATATTATAATTAAAATACCAACGTCCAACGTTGATGATCAACCTTTAAAATATACAGGAACCTCTGGTCTTTACGATCTTTTATTTAAAAAAGTTCCAGTGGGGTATAGCAATGAGGATAAAAATAATTATTTTGATATTGGAAATAGCTGCAATTTATTTCGTAGAAATTATTCAGTTAACAATCAAATAAATGGCAACAGTACATTTAAGTATAAAAAAATAATTGAACCATTATTAAGATCAAACGGTGTAATTGCAAGTAAAAAAAAAAAAAAAGGTGGTGGTTTACTAGAATCTCCACGATTTTTACAATATAATAACAAGAAAAAAGATTTTGTGTATTACGATGATGTAAATGAGATAATTGAGCGCTTAAAACTGTTAATAGCTTCCCGATCAGCTGGTCATGATGGTCACACAAACGAAATCACATCCATAGAAGAAGAATTGCGAGAAGCAAAAGTTATCAAATAAGTAATAAACACCAATACAGCTACTACAGCCATCTATATATTATAGTTTAATTGATTTATTACCTCCTTGATCTAATTCTTGGATGATTCTTAATGATGAATATAAAGAGCGATGTTGTAAATGAATTACATAGATCTGCCCGTCGAAATTTTCAACGCAGACCAGTTCTAGTTAAGGGGTTAAACGACTTATTTCAAGCAGATTTAGTAGATATAGCTCAATTATCAACTATAAACAAAGGTTTTAAGTTTATATTGGTTGTGATTAACGTATTCTCTAAATATGTATGGGCTCGTCCCTTAAAGAATAAAAGTTCTCGAGAAGTGACTGCTGCCATGAAGACGATTCTTAAAGATAGCATTCCTGACAATTTGCAAACAGACCTAGGTAAAGAATTTTACAATAAGGAATTTCAAGAATTAGTGAGGAAACATGGAATAAATCACTATAGTACATATTCGATAAAGAAATCTTCTGTAGTAGAGAGAGTTAACCGTACGCTTAAAAATTTAATGTGGAAAGAATTTAGTCATCGAGGAAATTATCGATGGTTGGATATATTACAAAATCTAGTATATGTGTATAATTCAAAAAAACATTCAACAACTGGACTAAAACCGATGGATGTCACTAAAAAACATGTTAAGTTACTTTTACAGACGGTGTACAATCATCCAAAAGTTGTGGATTTGAAAAACCCCAAATTTAAAATCGGCGATAGTGTGAGAATTAGCAAATATAGACACGCGTTTTCAAAAGGATATACACCCTCTTGGTCTAACGAAATATTTAAAATTTCTAAAATTAAAATGACTTTACCAAGAACATATCTTCTTACAGATATTAAGAATGAGGAAATTATGGGTGGCTTTTATGAACAAGAATTGCAAAAAGTTAAACATCCTGACGTTTATTTAGTAGAGAAAGTTCTAAAAAAACAAAAAAACAAGATGTATATTAAATGGTTGGGGTTAGATTCAAGTCATAACTCATGGATAAATACTAACCAAGTTGTGTAATAATAATAATAAGAATAATAATAAGAATAATAATAAGAATAATAATAATAATAATAATAATAATAATAATAATAATAATACATTTTGTTAGAGAATTTTTTTATTTGAATAAAGAAAATCAATATACATATATTTTTATTTAATAATTTGCGATGGATATTCCAATTTCATTTTTCCCAATATGGAAGGATTTCGCGGAATTTCGAAAATGTTAGATTCATTAAAAATAGATGTATCAAATTTATCTAAATTCTGTTTAATATCAGAATACACATTTTCTGTTTCGATTTCTACGATGAAGCTAATAGGGTATATTTATGAAAGGGGTTTTTAAAATCTTAATTTTTTACAAAAATAATACCTGTAATTCATCTGATAGTGATAATTTTAAAGAAATTGTATCATCGTTAATAATTTCAATGTGACAATCAAAATTTTCGAATTCAAACATAATTTTGTATACAAAGTGGATTATAGAATTAAAAATTCCTCGGTATGAACCAACAACTTTATATTTATAATAACAGTTATTATGAAAAATGTAAATATTACGATATTTATATATTATCTTATCCAAATTGAAAATAGTATGTTCTACAAATCCGTTAGGGGTTAGTTTAAGATATATTGTGCTAAACAGAAACAAATTAGTCACTGTGTTGTAATTAAATTCTTTTGTTTGCATGCTATGTAAATACTTAAATGTAGTTAAATCCATTTAATAAGAAGCTCAGCTTAAAAATTAATAGTCCAAAGTAACACATCTTCTCTTTTTACAAGTGAAACAATCTCTTCTAGCTGGAGGTGGTCCATCGATGTGAGTTCGCGCACTTAACATATTATGATGTGATACACAAGGAAAATAATCCCTTAATTCATCAAGATACTTGTCAGACAATCTAGTGCTAACTAGATTCAACTGCATAGGAGTACATTCCATTTTAATATATTCAATTGGAATTAATTTGATTTCTTCTTCATTGAGATGTTGAATTCCTTGATTATAAAATTTATACAATACTTTAGTTACCCCGATGGACATGCTTTTAGAATGTGATTTGTTTAATGGATCACTTTTCTCGTTAAAATATTCTACTATAACAAAGGAATAGATATTAGAAAAAAAAATAAATTAAAAAATTTTTTATTCGATCTTGAATACGATCCTGCAGTTGATATAGAAATTTGAAACTATTATTATTATTATGATTATCTGCAGGAAAGTACAAACTGATGCATTCCTGTAACAGTTTTATTAAGGGTTTGTAGGGGCTTATGGAGATATGAAACTGTTCTTAAAAATTACGACTACATTTTTGAAGTTGATAATAATTCAAATTGTTATGAATACACCTGCTTGTATCTAGAACTGAAAAGAAAAGATAAGCAACTGATTGTATGAGTTCGTGTAAATTTCTGTTAGCATTTATGCACTCCTAATATTATAAAAGTTATATTCTTAAATTTAAATTGCCCAAATTCTACCAAACTTTCCCAAATACTACCAAAATTAGAACACAATTTTTAGTACTTAAAATTTCATTATTAACATGAAAATTAAAAAAAATTTTTTAATTTATTTTTTAAACTTTGAAAAGTTAGTCGTAAATAATAATCTTGACACGTGACCGTGAGATGGGGGTATTCTGGTACGCCACTGGCCTTGAAAAAATTAAAAGAGTGAGAGGGGTTTATAGTACGTCACTGTCCTTGAAAAGTTGTCTAGAGGGGAAGGGTGAGAGGGGTAAGATAACCTTGGACATTGACCCCGCCCATTGGCATTCAAAAAAGAAGGGAGTGGGGGGTGTGTAATGAGAGTGAGAGAGAAAGAAGAGAGAGAGGTAAGATAACCTTGGACATTGACCCCGCCCATTGGCATTCAAAAAAGAAGGGAGTGGGGGGTGTGTAATGAGAGTGAGAGAGAAAGAAGAGAGACAGAGGGGGTGATTGATGGTTGCCCCACCCAATAACCTTGAAATTGACTCCGCCCACTGACCTTCTAAAAGAATGGGAGTGGGGGGACGAAAAAGTGGTGGGGGTACCATCAATCTCTTACTACTGTGGTGTTTCAAACGAGTTGAAAACTCGGGGGTGGACGTCATGTTCAAAAAGGTTGTAGAAAGGAAACCCGACACTACACTCAAACACTATTTTGCTTGTTTATATCTTGTGTGATTTGTGCGCGTGCAGTGGCGGATTTTGGTGAACCTACACAGGAAACATAAATGCGGCGAAATTTTAAATTGACGCCAGAATGATACCTACGGACTTATTTCGAATTTAATTTTTTTTTGTTTAGTTTTGATTTTTGAAGCTGTGGCACCTCCAAAGTAAAAAGGACTCTCGAGACGCCATTCTTGAAGAACGGATGTTCTTCTTCGTTTATCGAGAAAAGAGAAATTTTGCTTATACTTGGGGTCAAAAATTTGATTCCAAGCATCCATTAAGTGATTGTTCTGCGAGATTCCTGCAATGCGAACACCTAGATCTTGATGCGAAGATCAAATTTGGGAGATTTTTTGAAAAAATTGACCGATTGTACGAGAGTGGGTCGATTGCAACAATTCGTAATTTTTGGACAAATTATCGATCATTCGATTGCTAAGTTGGCGGATGTTTGTTAATCCAACAACAACAGTGTTGGATGAGCCTAAAAATCAAAATTTGGGAATATTTTACTAAAATTTGGAGGTTAAGCGTAACACTCATCACGAGGCAACTAAATTTGGGAAATTTCAAATGCTTTTCCTATAATGATATGTTGATATGTAAGAAGTAAAAATTTAAAATCTACCTGTAGATTACTAAAGACCTATTATTATCAAACTATAATAATATTAATTTAAGGGTTTATTTTTTTATTATTTCTGAGCTAGTTGTGACGACCTAAAGAATAACTCTGCTACCGGTTAAAGAATTTTCCCCTTTATTTTGAGTTTTTTTATAATAGTGGTAGTAGGGTACAATATCTAACTTTGCTCCCAATTCTGGGAGGTTTGTTATGGTTGTTAGCCACTCAATGGAGCTCCGATCATTGCAAGTGATTCGAAGGATATGTCCCCCTTAAGGAAGACTCCCAAAAATGGCAGTCACCTGCCATTGCTTCGATACAATTTTCTAAGGCAGAGGCAAGTTTATTTTCCACCAACTCCGTCTGAGACTCTGTGAACTTGCCTACGGGGTTAGATGCGATCATAACACCCACACGGAGGTGCTTAGTAGCAGCCTCCACATAATCCTCCAGGTAGACGGTTTGCTGGTTAGTGGTTACCATTTTGAGAGATTCATCCTCTTAACCGTGATTGCTCCGGCGTGAAGGTTGCGAATCCTCTGAGAAAATCCGAGTTTTGCAGCCAATTATTGATACTATAAAAAAGTCCAGACTTGATTGACCTGACTGAACGCCAGGATTCCAAAGTCAGTATATTTTAGATTTTGTTGCAAGAAGAATAGTCTAGTCAAGGTAGCCCTAGAAATGGTTAGAGCTTGCAAAAAATTGTGTCCAATAAACCCCATAAGTCTTCCAAAATTCAGGGGATGGAACGATTCGCCGCGGTCGACTCGCCGCGAACCGCCCGCCGTCAATTGAATAGAGTGCATTTTCTTCTGTTTTATAATTAATTAATAATAAACCACCTTACTAATAATATATATGGTGTTTAAACTATAAACAGAACAAATATTTTATAAACAAAGGCCGCTTTTACATTGGAAGGTATAATACATTGCATTACCTAGTAACCGTTAAATTCGTAGGTTATTGTTCTCAATGTTTTGTATTTCTCAAAATTGAAATGTTTGCTATGAACTGTGATTAAACTTTACTGAACGACATTTTGGGTAGAATATAGTTGAATTATGTATCTTAAAAATTCGATACAGTACTACTGTAAAAGTTTCATATCAGTGCAGCATTCCCAAATTCCAATCGCTGATTTCTAGCATTTCTATGAAATAAATTATCATACGAAAGACAAACTACAGAAATGTAGTACAGGATATCTTGTTTAATTGTTATTTTATCGTGCAAGTAGAATCATAATATATTAAGGGGGGAGTCTGGTCCAGCCGAGGTTTCTTTTCAATGCGATTTTTTCCAAGATAAAATTTATTTTCGTTTGCGAAAATTTCGTTGCATAATAAATAATAATAAATAAAATTATTGAGAGCAAGTCAGTAGTTGTTAGTTAACGTGGAAGTCAAATCACGGTACACAGATTTGTAGGTTAAGATAGACCAGCGGTTCTCAACCTTTTTACGACGCGACCTCCAAATTTTCTTGCTTATTTTCTGCGACCCCAACAAAGTTTGCGGGGGCTAAAAACATGTTTTCAAATAATTTTTTAAGGGGGGAGGTAAAAATAAGGAAAAAGTGCGCCGCAGGCAAAAAAATTTTGATTTTTAAGGTCAAGAGAGCTTAGATTTGAAGTTAGAAATTATAAAATAGATGTTTTTGTACTAATTTTTGGGATTTCAGGGGCAGAAAACTATTTTTTGAAAAATAATAAGCTTCTCGAAAGCCTGGCCTTCGACGCTAACCTCATCGTTTGCTAATCAATTCAAGGTTCTTTCCCCATTAAACTGAAATATCATAATAACAAAAATAATTATAAAAATAAAAGGGCAGTTCTTAACATTTCTTAAGAAATCAAATAAGTGGGTGGATTGCCAACTCAAAATAAAATTTCTGTGGAAATTCAGTGTTTACTAAGAGGGTAAGGGTTGCGAATTTTAAGTTAATCGATTCTTCATAATATCGCCATTAAAAGCTAATAATTTTTGGGATATTTTGGGTGGATAACTTGAATTTTAGGGGGCATAGCCCCCCGCCCCCTAGTTGCGCCTATGCCAGTAGTCAAAAATAGTCATAAATTACTATTTTTTAAAATTTATATTAAAAAAAGATACACATATCTAAAAAACACACAAATACTCAACTTGTACTTTTTTTTACTTATTAATGACTTCCTTGATCTTGATGTTTTGATACGAGTTTATCAATCCTATATTCCAGGGGTGGCTAATAAGTCGATCGCAATCGACCGGTCGATCGTGAAGCCAATTTTGATCGATCGCTGAGTGTGAAAAAGTATCGAATAATCAAATTTTTAAGTGTCGAAAAATAAAATTTTTCGGTTTATTTTCGACAATGTCGATCGCGACACATTTTTAAGATAAAAAGTAGATCTTGTGTACACAAAAGTTGGCCACCCCTGCTATATTCAATTGTTTGAGCAAATAACCTTTAGTGTTTGTTTAATTTAAGAATTTTAATTTCCAATTCAAATTAAAAACTAATTTTGGAAAGAAATCGCTAAATTTTCTGCGACCCCCTAAAATAGATCCGCGATCCCCAGGTTGAGAATCGCTGAGATAGACCATGCGATCTAAAGTCAATCCACGAGAAGTGTGCAAGAACTTGAATAAAATCTATCCAATATTTATTAAGCAATGTTATGGTCGTGTTTAGCAATTTTATTATAGTGACTAATTTTATTATAGTAGAAACCTTTTTTTAAATACTACATAGCAAACATATTTATAATTATAATAATTCTATTAAGTTTTTTTAAATAAATCTTGTTCAATTAGGAGGATTCTTGTTAATGAATTGAAAAGAGCGAGGAAAGATGCTTATTTATTTGAAAAGTAGGGTTCCGATTGATCGGATTTGTCTCCGTAGTTTTATAGAAACTATTAAAGGAATGCTTACTATTTACTTTTAATATTACTTTTTAAGTAGTAGTTTACGTAGTATATGCTACTTTTGGTTTAACGTGCCGTTTTTTGTGCTTTAGCCATATACATAGAAATAATATTATGAATTCCATGGAATCAAAATTCAATGTAAGGTGCAAACTTAATTATAATAATCGACCCTGTAAATAATTTTAGAATTTAAAGAAAAATATGAATAATTCAAAGCTACCGTAAGACCTTTATTGTTCACTTAATATTATGTATTCATCAAAATGTATTTATTTTATTCATTTTTAAGTGCTATACGAATAATTTAACTGCTAATGTTGCCATCATTGTTTTAATTATGTTATTGTTATCCTGTTACATCTATTAGCCAAATAATTTCAGTTGGTTTACGCTGTGGTTGAATAAGGATGAAGGTTTCAGGTCTCTAGAGAAAATTCTGACATTCAGTGCAGGTAATGTGGTACCCTGTTTTACACAGTAGCTGGGGGATAAAGAATTCTCAGGACTCAGAGACACGTTAGCCTGTTCACTATATTGCGGTCGTTACTGTTACATGTTACACCTTAGATCTTCATTTGATAGCGGTATGGCTTCAGTTTCTGTCTAGTGTAATTCTCTGTATTTATTTAATCGCCTTACATTCATCGATTTGTCCACAGTTTCGGCGATTGCTCACGATTTATTACTAATTCCCAAGAGGCACTTATATAACACCTACACTAACATTCTGATTTTTCGAAATAAATTAAAATATAATCCTTTTATAAACCCACAAGAAGTTACCTTTAACTAATTTTTATTTAAATATTACTTTCAATAATCATTCTTTATTTTCTCATTAATTATGTACGAGCATCCGCTGCAAGCATACCAGAGGACAAAAATTGTATAACTTCGAAAATAAAAGCAACACATTTTAAAGTGTATCTTGAAAATACTACAAAGATAATAAATACTTGAAAGTTTATAATGTACAGGATGGGCCAAAAGAAGGCTGCAGCTTTAAGAGGACGCCATTTTGATTTAGATGGGATCACGGTTTCCCAACTCAGGGCTTACTAGGGGACCACCGGGAATGAACCTCACCAATTCGATTCATTATCGCTAGATGTGTAGATCAAGACAGTCTTACGACCAAGTCTCCGTGCTTCGGAGAGCACGTTAAGCAGGCAGTCCCTTGAGTTAATCAATTACCATCGTTAACAAAAAAACAGGGCTACAAGCACATCTAAAGGCCAGCCTAGCAAGGTACCTACTAAAGTAAAACAACTATAGTCCAAATTAGATCTGCAAACTATACTCGCCAACCCGTCCGGCCAGCGCCAGTGTGGTGAGTTATGGTCAACAATCCCCATTATTGGGGAGGCCTTATCCCGCAGTGAAAAGAAACAGGCTAATAGTGGTAGTGTAGATCACCGCCCAACTTCTCCAAGATATAATCGAGAGGACTCGCTTCTACGACCATCATGTTACGACGTTACATTGATTCTTTTTTTACCAACGCTCTTATTAGGAGTTGTCAATTGAAGGTTAATTTACGTTTCCGGTGTATAACTTACCTAATGTTCACTTACTTACGACACTTACTTACTGCCGTTACTATGGATTTTTTATTCTCATTGCTAACCTCCTACTTAACCAGGTCCAAAAGCAAGTATATAATGCAAGTTTGTATTGATTTTAGTTTTGTTAAGGGTTGGCTTAGTTTTGCAAAATATCTTTTGAATTTATTATTGCATTTTTTGAGTCACCCCGATTCCTCCGTCATACATCACGTACAACGAAATTCCAGATCGCCTAAGCAATTGGAATTCCCCCACACCCAGATATACTGGTAAATTTGCGTGTGGTAGGCCCTGATGGAAGAACTAGCTCTCTGGTAGTTAGGAGGCAAGGTGAGGATACGGTTTGCCACTTGTCGATGTAAATAAAACTAAGTTGGAAAACAAACGTTATTTTACAAAAATCGCACACAAAGAGCATCCGCCAAATTATAAAATTGAGCAAGATCAAATGGCTTGAAGGTACCTGGAAATAGAAGTAAATTTTTCTTTAGTGGTTGGCACGTGACTTGGGCTTGCGCGGCAAATGTGGAGGGAGACACCCGTGACACCTAATTCCACCAATTAACACAAACATACAACCGAAATAAGGAATATACGTTTCTGCGCATTAGCCACTCCCAACCGCTAAAGACAAAATTCAGTCTACCTGAACAAACCTTAAACGGTCTAAAATTAAACAAAGCAATCGCAATACAGAGGATAGACTCACCTTAGATCTTTGGGTGCTCACAAATTTTACCTTATACAGTTTCTCTGTATGCGATCGATAACTCAAAATGGTACAAGGGTATTCCACGATCCTCTTCTGCCATTCCTTAACGAAAAAAAAACTCCTGGTATACAGTTAAAGATATAAATCGGCCGATATGGAGCTACAAGGTCACAGGTTGGATACTCAAACCCAAAGGTATAAAAGGTAAAAAACCACTGCACAGCCTGGAGGTTCACGTTGGAAATGTATAGTAATCCCGATAACGCGATAGCCGAAGCATAAGAGTACGGAAAATTCCGCAAAAGAGCGCCTATCGTCAATTACTTAACCCAACGCAAGGAAACAGTTGCTTTATGCCTATTTTTTAGCGGTAAAAACTAAACGGAACTCGGTAAACTAACAGAAGTTAAACGGCCTCTCACACTTCCAATCGCTCTTTTTTATCGAAAATCAAAACCTAGCTCCGCCATCTTTTCCACAGGCGTAGCAACGAAACCAAAGGTTTAAATTCACAGGCGTGCGAACAAAAACGTCATATGACGATTTTACGTTACACACGGACGTTTTGCCACAGTTTTGCAAATTTATTTGTTTTAAGATTTTTTAACTAATTTTCATTTTCTTATTTTTGAAGCCACAACTGCCTTTATCGCGACCAGGTATGAGGCGCACTTTTGTATCGCCGTGTCTCGAAAGATGAAATTCAAAACTTTCCCAAGAAATACTAATGTTGCTTTTTGGTGTGTTGCAACACCTACCTAACCTTAGTTCTACAAATTCCATCAAAAACCAGAAATAATCCAGAAAATTTCGTGCCGTATTCCACCTTATACTACTCAGTGGTTAAATTGGACTACCACATAACATTTTATGACGAGTTTCACGTCGATAAAATGTTGACCGCAATAAAACATGTAGATAGTTATTTTGCGGGTACCTCTAAATTTAGTGTCCTTACTTATAATAAGAGTCAATTTTTTTACTTGGATCTTCTTTCGTTCCGAAACTCAACCTCTCAGTCCTTTGATCGGAAAACTGACGTAGTCGTTACATTCCGAATAATCATCCTAAAGTAACCACGGAAGATTTATTCCCGATTGAGCATATTTTAGGCCACTGATAATCAGGGAAGGCCGGGTTCTAAACTCAATAAAAAGAGGCTCAAACGATTTATATAATTTAATGATCCAAAGCAAAACTGTTAAATTTGATATTGTAATTTTGACCACAATTATTGGTCCCAATTGCCGTAAGTGTAAAATTGTTTATTCAATTCAGACCTCCACTACATTTTTAATCAACTCGACTGAATGGACGTATGTTTGAATTATTGTCATGTGTGACGAAATTCAAAACCAATACAAATAATTTATAAATAAAAGTTTTTATAAACAAACCAAAAAAGTTGAATACTGCTGGTGTGTTGGTCACACCCTCCGTTGCTTGTAAGCAGCTACCGAAAGATTATGCGACCACATGATATGTCGATGGCTTTCCTGTACGCATGAAATCTTCTTGCCAATTTGTGATAGTGAATCCTGTTGAAACTCCGCCAAACTTAGTAGATTCGTGGTAACGTAATTATCCACGAGTAAATTATTGCTTCTCTGTGAATTTGCACCTGTGCAATCTGGGTCAGCAGCTGATTTCCTGATATTTCTAACCTCACCTTTCTTGAGCCTCGTTTGAAATAATTGTATGCCATTTTAGGATCTCAAACAACCTTTTACACTTGTATTAATCAATACAAACGTTATTCGAATCTCGATGACTATTATGATATTCATCAATTGACAACAAACTTTGTGCAAATTTTTATCACACATGAACGATGACGTCACTATCAAAAATTTTATAAAATCTGATCACCTTGGATTAAAATTTGATTGTTCCAAATCAAAATGCACTATTTAAACGTTCGCAATGTTTCCTGGACCCGAACTTTGGTCCAGAAAAGTAAAACTCGAAATTTCGTCAATAAAATCGACGACACCAATCTTCACCTGTGGCTTGGACAGCGTCCATAGACAAAAAGCAAAAGTTATTGTTCATAACCTATCATCATCAAATTAATTCGAAATTCCCCAGAATTTACAAAAGCACATAAATTATCAGATACCAGTTTTGGCAGTAAAATTCAAATATCATACTAATAAATTCTTCTTTTCAGATTCACCAAAACAAACACAATAAGCGCACAAATCACTTCAGAAATCAAGATGTTGTACCTGTGTAGTGTGTAAACAGTAACAAATGTGGCCCTGGATAACAACAAATCAATTTTTTACAACTTCTGGTATTTGCTTACATACCCTTTTGACAAAATAATCAGCCCGAATCTCCTATTCGTTTTTATCATTACAATATATTTCTGTGATATTTTACCTAAATGGAGATCTGCTACCACAATCAAAACACAGGTCATCCTGTGCAAATCTGATTTTATTGCAACGAATAGCATTTTTCCAAAAATCAATGAATGACCAGATGTGAGTAAAGGTTAGAAAGCAAGTTTATAAATGTTTATGTTTAATTTAGTTTTATAAAATTTGTTATTTATGTGTGTGTGGTAATCAAAGTATCCCTGGAGAAGGTTAATGGAATGAAAATTTCGAAAATAAAGAGGAAGCAGTGACTTTAAAGAATAGAGAGGTTGTTTGGGTAACGAAAAAAATTAAGGAGTAGAATAAATAAAAATAAAGTTGAGTGACGATTGTGGGGAGTGGGAATAGTCATGAAAATTTAGTAACATTTTTGTTCCGAAAGGAGGAACGTGGCTGCTCCCAAAAAGCCAGCAAAATTAAATAAGAAGAAAAAGGTTGTTACCGTTTGGTTTTTAAAGAGGGAGGAAGAATAAAGAAAACTAAGTGAAATGTTAGTGACCGTATTGCTCCAAAGGGGGAAGCGAATATTAAAAAAATAGAAAAGGACCGTGACCGGATAATTTCGTGACCGTATGATACCCTGGTGAGTAGTTTTCTAGTTTTATTTTATTGTTGTTTTGAACGTTTATTTATTTAAAAAAATTTTTGTAAATATTGTTTAATAATAAAATTCATTTTGTTATTAATCACTTCTCGTCATTCTCTACGAAATCGAAAATTTTGTTTACGCTGGATTAGAAGGCCAAATCTTGGTGGTTAACTTGAGGTTTCAGAAGAGTGGAGAAGCCGATTGTTGATTGTGGTCGGAGAATTAGGAAGGAAGGAATTCACGACAAATATGTGGTGTTGGTGTTAAAGTCATTAACATCGCAATATATCCGGTTTATTCTCCAATACGCTGCTTCCCGGTTCTTAAACGCCAGAAATTGGCGTTTAATTTTTTAGCATTTTACATTTTTTACCTACGGCGAGGAGCAATCCCGACGAAGAACCCCAACCTGGAGGACCAGAGAGATGTCCAGAATAAAGTTCTTACTTCACCAGGTATTTAGCGTTCATAGTAAACTATAATTTATTGTTCATAACAACCATTATGCTCCGACCGTCTCTACTATTAGTATTCTCTAATAATAATTAATTATAATTAATATAACAATAATCTATTAATAATAATTAATTATAGCAATTATTTCCTTCGAAAAATTTCCGTTAAATTACGACGTCGACGAGGAGCTCGTGAGAAAATTTCACATTTTATGTGTGAGTTATCTTTTCTACCTATTCTTTTTCGATAAACAGCTACTGCGCTCGGAATTTAGGAAAAATAAATTTTATGATAATTTCTTTCAAAATAATCCCTCTTAGGTCCGTATAGTAAATTGTAATTTTGTGCCAAACATTGCAGTTTTTTGAAAAATTGTATATCGTCATTTTATCTACGGTTGGGTTTCTTCATCGTTAAAATAAAAATTTTATGAAAGAAAAAAAAATGTTTCTAAAATTATTTTATCTTGAAAAAATTTAACGTCTTCGAGATAGCCAGCGGTGTGCTATAATGTTTGTAACTATCGCTTTTTTTTCGGAAATTTGGGCTGGGGGGTTCAAATCCTATTAGATCACATAAGTTAAAAAAGTTTTAAGTTTCAATTTGTAGTTTGATGTAAGGGAGAATGAGTTGAACTGCGAACTCGTTTATTGTTAAGTAAAAATCTCAATTTTATCCATTCAAGCACATCGTTAGATACTCAAATGAGGGTTATTTTGTATCGCGATACTAGAACAGAAATTTGCAAGAAATATAAGTTAAGTTTTGTTAAATCTCCAGCCGCTCTATTCGGAAGCAATGATAATCTCATGGGGGCTTATAATAAAAAATTAAAAATTAATGATTGTAGAGTTGTCTTTTGTAGGATTTGTACTCGATAAATCCTCACAATTGAGAATCCAATCTGAAAGAAACATAAGGTACGTAGCATACGGCTACGTTGATTGGTTTCTCTTTTGGTCCCATCGACTACAAATCTGCTTCAAAAGACCTTGTTAAAAATTTTTAACGTTTTTAATCGTAACAGTTTATTTTTACTTATACCAGTAAAATAAAATTGGAAAGAGATCAAAGTTCGGAAGCTCTTGAAACTAAGTGGTTGAGGTTATTAATTAATTATGAACTTCCCATGTAAGTTTCTTGCAATTTACCAGAAGTTCGTTCTAGGTAGAACAATTAATTTAAGTAATATTCATATTGCAGATGTGTTGGAGAAAGTTCTAGGGTATCTAGAAGTACAAGCCATTTCTGTCTTCTATTATTTCTGAGATGGCTAACTTGAATTCTACACATGTGGTTTTCAATGAAATTTAGATGTAAAGAAAATCCCATAAGCACGTGTAGGTGCCGTTAAAAGACTCTAAAAAATAATTATAAATATCTGAGAATAATCGAGGAACACATTTGAAAGCAGTCAATGTCCATTCAAACTCAATATATTGAAATGCAACCCCGATTTTAAATTTAAATTTCATAGTTTGGGCATTTTATATTGAACGTAAGCGTTAGAATACTGACTGATCTTTTAAAGCCAATATAATGTCCTTCTTGCTAACGGATGACTGCAAGAATCCTATTTTTATCAGAAATTGGTACCAGTGAAAAGAACGCGTGAGCAGCATATTCATTGACACTGCAAAAATCTTATTCTTTACTCGGATGCCCTGTACTTCCTAGAAAGCTATATGAACTGATCTTGTACGATATTCAAGTACATAACCGTGACAAAATGCTTTTCAACTTTCCCTTCGAATATTTTTGATATATCGGCTTCACATTTTATCGAGAACTTTTAGATTTGATTTATTTAAAACAAAAATCCATTCTTATTTTTATTGTTCGACAACAAACTCAATTATTTGATTTCAATTAGATTAGTGATAAGTCGCATTAAAAACATAAATTATATCTCTCCAAACCACATTTCAAAAAAGTCGCATTTATTTGCTTTTACAATTTGATCCTGTTTTATTGTGCCATTACTTCTCTCTAAAAATCTTTACGATGTATAAGAAGCAGTAAACTTAAATGTTTAGAGCACTGAAGTTACATTTTGTACTACAATAAGAGAACAATGCCTTTCAAAGTTAATTTCGTTAAAAGAAGTTTATAAGCTTATTTGTTATTAATTAAATGTTTTAAACATAAACAAGAAAAGTTTCTATAGTTTTAGCAAGAACTTGATTGACATAAATGTTTTGTTCCTCGTATTATGATAATCTTAATAATTAAATCTTGTTAAAGTTTTGTTATTCTAAACTAATCAGTAAGTTTACATGTCGTCTATTAAAATAATTATAAACAAATAAACTACCTAGTCTAAATGGCACGCAAAAAAAAGCAAACAAATATGAAAGTGAAGCTTGTAAATTGCAACTGATTGACTAAAATTAAATCTTATTAGTAAAATAATTGTCACCTACTAACTGCAGTAGAGAATTTTCGAACAGGTGCAAAATGCGCGCGCTTGGGGCTTCAAACTAAGGAAATTTTTTTTATTTAATTATTAAAGAGTGAGACATGGGGAAATGAAATAGAGAATTAACCAATATAAAAAAATAACAACTGCTTAACTTTTATTTAAAGATTTATATTCATTAATTATTTAATTCTGTTGTAATAAACTTCGGAAAAATAACGAAAAAATTCTAAGCCCGATGCATTAGATTTGCAGTTATTTTGATTTCAGTGGAATTTTTGATTTAAATCTTTAACAAAATTTTAATTTGTTCAAATATCCTGAAATTTTATGAAAATATTAATTCTGTTGTAATAAACACAGGAAAATTACCAAAAAAATTTTAAGCCATAAAATGCCTTAGATAATGCAGTTATTTTGATTTAAATCTTTTGATAATAATTAAATTTTGTTAAAATCGGTTAAAATATTCTCAAATTTTATGAAAATATATTAATTCTATTGTAATAAACATAGGAAAAATAACGAAAAATTTCTAAGCCCTAAGATGCCTTAGATTTGTTGATTTGTAGTTATTTTGATTTTAGTACAATTTTTGTTTTAAATTTTTGATAAAAATTTAATTTTGTTCAAATATCCTGAGATTCTACGAAAATATTAATTCTGTTGTAATAAACACAGGAGAATAATGAAAAAATTCTAAACCATAAAATGTCTTAGATATGCAGTTATTTTGATTTAAATTTTTTGATAATAATTAAATTTTGTTAAAATCAGTTAAAATATTCTCAAATTTTATGAAAATATTAATTGTAGTGTAATTTGTAATAAACACAGCAAAAATAACGAAACAATTCTAAGCCCTAAGATGCATTAGATTTGCAGTTATTTAGATTTCAGTGCAATTTTTAATTTAATTTTTTGATAAAAATTTAATTTTGTTCAAATATCCTGTGATTCTACGAAAATATTAATTCAGTTATAATAAACACAGGAAAATAACAAAAAAATTCGAAACCATAAAATGCCTTAGATATGCAGTTATTTTGATTTTCATGCAATTTTTGTTTTAATTTTTTGATAAAAATTATAATTTGTTCAAATATCCTGAGATTTCATGAAAATATTAATTCTGATGTAATAAATACAGGGAAAATAACCAAAAAGTTCTAAGCCTTTAGATTCATTAGATTTTCAGTTATTTTGATTTCAGTGCAATTTTTGATTTAAATTTTTTGATAATAGTAATTAAATTTTGTAAAAATATTCTGAAATTTTATGAAAAAATTCTATTGTAATAAACACAGGAAAAATAACGAAACATTTGTAAGTCTTAAGATGCATTAGATTTGCAGTTATTTTGATTTCAGTGCAATTTTTGATTAGAAAAAATAACGAAAAAATTGTAAGCCCTAAGATGCATTAGATTTGCAGTTATTTTGATTTCAGTGCAATATATTTTTGATTAAAATTTTTTGGTAAAAATTTAGTTTTGTTCAAATATCCTGAAATTTTATGAAAATATTAATTCTATTGTAATAAACACAGGAAAAAAAACGTAAAAACTTCTAAGCCCTAAGATGCATTAGATTTGCAGTTATTCTGATTATTTCAATGCAATTATATTTTTGATTAAAAGTTTTTGAAAGAAATTTAATTTTGTTCAAATATCCTTAAATTTTATGATAATGTTAATTCTGTTGTAATAAACATAGGAAAAATTACGAAAAAATGCTAAGCCCTAAGATGCCTTATACAGGGTGCTTATTAAACATACGGCAAAAATTTAAGGGGTTGTTCCCTGAACAAATCTAAGAATATTTTATCCTTATGATTTTTGAAAAGCCGAAAAAAAATTGGATAATTGCTGGGTGTAACTCAATAAGAAACGACCCTGGTGTGTTTGCAAAAGTTCGTAAATCATTTTTCTACTCGCCAATTTGTTTAATTAAAAATTTTTGAAAATTAAAATTTTGAAAGGTATAGATTCTTCCTTAAAGTCTTCAAATATCTTATCCAAATTATTAAGGTTCAATAAGAAACTACATGAGAGACCCAACTTTAAGTGATTGTAATAAATTTTTTTGCTGTTCTAAAACCAAACCTTTCAAAATACGAAGATTAGATAATTAAAATTTATGCATTTTTATTTTTGTCATGAGCATTTTAAAATACGACAATATAATTTATGATCTATCTCGTGGTTGTTACTATAGTTTATAAGAGAAGAAGTGCAAGTTGGATCATTTGTTCAATTTTATAATATTGAGATCTTAATTTGCTTTGTCTTTAAAATAAAATTAGAACGTATAAATATTGGTTCATCTGAAAACAATATCACGGGGTTGGTAGTAGTTTACTACACTTCAATTGTAAATATTTTGTACTTTTCTTGAAAAACTTCACAAGATGCGCGTTCGTAATCACAACTTGCAATAATTGCATGCTACACGAATACTCATCAGAAAACCACATGCTACATTCACGTGTTCAATAAATTATCACATGAATTTGTCTGTGTTTACTTAGATTTATTTAAATTTAGTACTTAAAACTGTTAATGGAAACCTATTTAAATTATTTATATAAACCAAAGGGTAACGAAACCATTGATCTAAATGTACCATTGCAGTCAGGGTTATGATATCATGAAAGTACAACAGCTGGTATTTGTTGCTATTTTACCTGGTATCGAAGCTATTTCAGGTACTTCAGCTATACTTTTTGTAGAAAGCTCTAGATGAGAGAGGTAATATCAACATAAATATTTGTGTATGGTCGTAACTCTCCGAGTGAGGCGGAAGGCCGAACAACTATCGCCGACAGCCACAAGGCAGTTAACAGAAGTATGCATAATAATTTGCTACACTAAACAAATTAGATAAATCACACCATATAGCTAAAGGAGGCTAGAGGCCACCTATGTTGACTAATAGTTTATATTTTGCCAAATAAATTCATACATAGTTTGCAAAAAAAAATTATTTTAAATATCATTAAAATGTATGTAAACCGTAAATTAATGTTTAAATATAACTTGATATATTAATTGACTTCATTATTAAGCTTCAGTTTATTTCAAATAACAGATTACCGCAAAATATAGCAAATCACTTTTCAAAAACAGAATATTTACCATATAGCATTTTAACCCCAACAATTCAATTGATATGATTAAGCAATGCTCATTATAGATTTAGATTAGTTGTAATATAATAATTTAATTTAATCATGAATTCAAACATAAATCGGAATTGTAGTTTCTCATTCCATATTATTTAATATAATAGCGTTTTAAATTAACAATAATGAATTTTAAACGCGTTTTAACGTTTTACATATTTTTCAACATGGTGTTCCAGTCAACATCGTACCACGTAAATATAGCAATAAATTATTTCAATGATATATTAGTTTTGAGGTTTAATTATTACTGACATTTTCAATTGTCAACATTTTTTTTATTAAATGCAGTTGATATTTGGATTAAAAGAATAGGATAAGAGTGCACATAGAATACACATTCAAGTCAAAATAAGTACAGCAATAGCAAGTTAACTCACCCTTCGTTACAATCTGTCCGATTCCTAATTTAATTGTTCAAACGGTCCGGAAAATTTACGACTCTCCGAATAAATTGTGTTGAGGATAATGTAAAAAAAAAATGCAAGAGTTTTATCTTATTATATTAAAATCATTCCATTAAACCGTTTGTGGCTTTTTCTTCTTCTTCATCGTTTTGCTTCTTGACAGAAGCGTCGTGACCTTTAACAATGCTTGTTAAAGGCGTTCATGGCAGATTACACCCCGGTGGTTTGCCATTGCCTTCCGAGGGGAGAGACGGTCAGAATAAAGTTCTTACTTCACTCGGATTCGAACCGGGTGATTAGCGTTCATAGTCAACTCGCGTGAACGCTATGCTCCGACCGCCTCGGCTTTTAATTAAACATTATTCTTATTCTTATTGTCTCAACGGGTGTGACGCATTTAATCCACCTGCACTGAAGCAAGCTAGCTTCTTGTACCCCGTTTATGCTGAGATGTTAGATTGATTGTGAGGTGGGGACCTATCAGATAGATCTCGATGACTACTTCGGTCACCAACAGTGTGGATGGCCTATGGAAGGCCGAGCTTTTAAGAAATTCTGTTCTGTTTTGTTCGCGTTACCTTCCGTTCGATGTCACCCCCCCCCCGGGTCGGACACGAAACACGACATGTTGTTAAACATAGAAGAAACAGCCACAAGTTGACTTAGCGTCACCATAAATATTTAATCAGTTTACGCTAAGTGGAAAACTGACATTTGTAATGGTACTAAAGAAAGATAATAATACGCTGATATATTATGTTGTATTACTTATCAAATATAATTTTTTTACTAAATAATCGATTCTTAATTTTGTTTAAATTTGAATCTTTTTAAGTCTCTTTAATCCGTTAACCCTCCAGTAGGCGCGTGATTTACGCTTGTAGACAAGCCCTGTTTCAGAACTAATAAAACCAATAATTTACCACTTTAAAAGTTCAAAAACTACTGGATCCCAAAGATTGACTAATTTTTGTCAGCTACTCAAAGATGTAACCGATATAATTCGAACTGTTACGAGCTATAGCGGTTTAAAGAAGGCTTAAAAAAGCATGGTCTACGGTGGTAGACCACGCGACTACTGGAGGGTTAAAGACCACAGGAAATGCAATCAATTTTTTACTGTATTCTGCATGTACATTTTAATTTAAATAACAATATAACTTTACATTAATTAAATACGTAACATATAAGCCTTACAGGAATACAACAAACTAGATACCGAACTATATCAAGGAAGCCAAATTATATACGTACATATTCAAGAAATTCATCAAAGATCATATAACATATAAGTAATCAGAAGAAAGAACAAACAAAATAAAACCAACTTCTTGCGCACTTTTTTTATTCACTTATAACCAAAAGATACAGATCAACATTCAATCGAAATTGCGAAAAAAATTAATTTAAAAAATATTTTGAACAAAACCATCAAAGGAAAGAATATATTGGCGTATTATGAAGAACACAATACACTAACTTGTGTGCTACGCAATAAATTAACGGAGGCTATAATAGAGAAATACCTTGAAAGCTGCAACCTCGACAGACGAATTAACACCAAGGAGTTTGAAGAAATACTTAGCAGTAGCTAGTACAGGAGTTTTTCCAAAGGAATTGTACTTTACTTTGACGAATAAAAGTATCGGATTGAAGAAGAGAAAGGTAGGACATAAACTGTTTATGTTTAAACATAAAAAT
Organism: Rhagonycha lutea; assembly: GCA_958510855.1. Classification (NCBI taxonomy): domain Eukaryota; kingdom Metazoa; phylum Arthropoda; class Insecta; order Coleoptera; family Cantharidae; genus Rhagonycha; species Rhagonycha lutea. Next base: position 19,953,608 of record OY294042.1, read on the forward strand.
ACACTAAACTGTAAACTGGTAAACTGTTTCAAAAATACTATAATATGAGATGAAGCGTAATGGTTTGTTGGCAAATAGTAGTACACCAGTTCACCGAAGTGATGATGATAATGTTTTAGTTCAAACATCAGAAGTGTCAGAGATTATTACGTGGCTGCAAAATTGTTGTGAACCATGGCTGCAGGTGCAAGAAAATTGGAAACAAACATTAATGTACAGATAACAAGAAATGCGGAAAAACCCTGACATTAATATATTTAATAGATTTCTTCCACTTAAACGGAGTCTAGGTTATACTTTACTAGAACAAGACTTTTGTGAAATGTTTCCTGGAAAAGAAATGAAAATGTTCTGCGAATGGCCAATATTTTCAAAAAAATTGGTCAATTATGTTATTAACGATGTAAAGCCAAGATTTGGAACGATGGAGTCATCAATTTTAGATGATCTAAGAAATTATGGAATTAATGAAGATGCACATAACTTTAGAGTACTGAAATTAATACCTTTAGTAATGAAACCAGTTTTAATTAAAAAGAAGTTGGAAACCTTCAAGAACTGAAATCTCTCAAGGTTTTATTTTGCATATTAAGAAAATTTCCGAATTACACGAAAGGATAGAAGAGAAAAAACTGCAATTATTTCATATGGCTTAACTTTGCAGCCTACACCAATCATAGTAGGGGAGAATTTTGACGAAATCAATTCTTCCTACGTTTTTGTTGATGATCATTTATACGAAGCAACACACCTCTAAAAGCAGTTGATATGTGCTTCAAAATTTATCATTTGTTACAACTTCAATATGCGCACGAAGCAGAACAAGTGTGGTTTACAATTCAAGAAGGCATTTACAATATAACCACCGATTGGACTAAGAAATTCTCATCATTAACGGAATTGCTTTCCTTCTTGAGATAATTTTGTAAAGGTTATTTCTATTGTTTTTATTTACTAATTCGCAAAGTTATAATTTTTGGCTTTTTAAATTTTTGTATCTGTACTCGAATAAAAATGAATATATTATAAACTCTAATAAAATATTTAAAATATAATCCTCAATAAATTGTTACTTATTAAAAGTAATTTTTCCTTATTAATGCTTAATAAATTGTTACTTCTTGCAAATAAGTTTTTGTTACTTTTGCTTAATAAATTGTTACTTATTACAAGTAACTTTTTCTTATTAATGCTTAATAAATTGTTACTTCTTGCAAATAACTTTTTGTTACTTTTGTTTAAAAAATTGTTACTTCTTGCAAATAAGTTTTTGTTACTTTTGCTTAATGAATTGTTACTTATTTCAAGTAACTTTTTCTTATTAATGCTTAATAAATGGTTACTTCTTGCAAATGAGTCATTCCATATGAAATCAACAAATCGGCAAAGCCAGCATATCTTAGATTTTGCTGAAACTTTGTGGAAATATTCTTTAGGGTTCTAACGACCAGAATCCACAAGGATTTAATTTTCGCACGCGCCACTTCCGGTCCACACAAAATAAAGCAATTGAAATTGCATGAAAAGTCTTATTTTTTTGCTTTGCGGTTTTAGCTGTAAAATTTTTTCTATTAGAGATGTCTACTCGATCAAGGTGGCATTTTGAAGTAGAAACATGGTAGTTTCTAAAAAAAAATAAAAATTTACATAATTTATATATACCTGAAAAATAACATGCCATTGAAAATACATGTATTTTATTGATTTTTTGTGATTTTCAATGGGCTCCAGTGTCTGCGCTGTTGAATATAAAAGTTTAATCATTCTCAGATCTTAAAGTGCTTATATTGTAAGAGAACAAAAATTTAAAATCGACTCGTTCAATCATCCCGTTTTGAAAAAATCTTTGCTTGAAATTTTGAAATTTTGAGAATTTGCATATTTCAGGCTACAATTTGGACGTGTTTAGGAATAGACAAAAATTTGAAATTTACAGGATACTTAGTTCTTACCTTTAACTTCAAAAACCTTCAAAGTCCTGGTTGGTTATTTGTCCTCTCGCGGATATACAGGCATTTAAAGAGAAGGCTTTTCTTGAAATTTTAAAAATTTGCATATTTCAAGCTACAATTTGGACAGGTTTGGTAAGAGATAAAAATTAAGCGCGTTGTAAGGAAAGCTAGCCTCCAACGAACCGCAGGTGTACACATATTAACGTCTAGAGAAATGTTTGATTTCTGTTGTAATAAAATTTCTGGCATAGAATTTTTTTTTGTATCAAATTCTGATGTTGATGCAATAGAATCTTTTTTGTCCAAAAGATTTAGTGATATTGATACAATTAAAAATACTAGAACCTACCACAGTTTTACTCCGCTGTCGCATAAACAATTAAGAGTACGAAAGTTTTCAGCTTCTGATCATTTTGAAACTGTAAATATTGTAAAACCATGTGATAAATTTAAAAAAATAATATAAACTATAAATTTAAAATGATTTTTCTTTATTTGGAAATCCCAAAAAGGACCTTGGAGTTTTTGAAGCTAAAGGTAAGAACTAAATATCCTGCGAATTTTAAATTTTTGTCTCTTACCAAACACGTCCAAATTGTAGCCTGAAATATGCAAATTTTTAAAATTTCAAGCAAAGCTTTCTCTTTAAACGCCTGTATATCCGCGAGAGGACAAATAACCAACCTGGACTTTGAAGGTTTTTGAAGTTAAAGGTAAGAACTAAGTATCCTGTAAATTTCAAATTTTTGTCTATTCCTAAACACGTCCAAATTGTAGCCTGAAATATGCAAATTCTCAAAATTTCAAAATTTCAAGCAAAGATTTTTTCAAAACGGGATGATTGAACGAGTCGATTTTAAATTTTTGTTCTCTTACAATATAAGCACTTTAAGATCTGAGAATGATTAAACTTTTATATTCAACAGCGCAGACACTGGAGCCCATTGAAAATCACAAAAAATCAATAAAATACATGTATTTTCAATGGCATGTTATTTTTCAGGTATATATAAATTATGTAAATTTTTATTTTTTTTTAGAAACTACCATGTTTCTACTTCAAAATGCCACCTTGATCGAGTAGACATCTCTAATAGAAAAAATTTTACAGCTAAAACCGCAAAGCAAAAAAATAAGACTTTTCATGCAATTTCAATTGCTTTATTTTGTGTGGACCGGAAGTGGCGCGTGCGAAAATTAAATCCTTGTGGATTCTGGTCGTTAGAATCCTAAAGAACATTTCCACAAAGTTTAAGCAAAATCTGAAACAGTGCAGCAACAATTTTTTCTTTTTTTCGGTGTTTTCACATGGAATGACTCAAATAACTTTTTGTTACTTATGTTTAATAAACTGTTACTGATTTGAATAGTATTATTAATGACAAGTAATTTTTTAAGATTAATGGTTCTGAGAAGTAACTATTTTGTTATTAATGCTTAATACATTTTTACTTGTCACAAATAACATTTCGTTAAAAATAAATGTTATTAACAGGATGTAACATTTTATTTGAGGCTATAGCAAAAATTTGTATTACTTCTTTAAGTAGAATTTCTTTATGATTAGCAACCTATTTTTTAGAGTGTAGACACAACAGACCGGTCTGGAGGTAACACCCCATAAACAATTGGTTTAGAAAAATTTATTAGCGCTAATAATGTTTTCTGTTATCTCCAATTTATTGAAAAGTTGAAAAATTCAAAAATTTGTATTCCTGAGGGCAAAATTAAAGTCAAATTAAATTTTATTTTAACTTTATTTAATTCAAAAATTAATAAAAAGCATAATAGTATACAGGGTGTCCCCGCACTCACTTTACATAACTTAGGTGGTGATAGAGGACACTTTTCTAAGAACAATATTTAACAAAAATATTTTTCTAAATTCAAACCCCCGAGAGTTAGGTCTCTTTAAAGCATTTTTTTTAATTTCCACTTTTACGTGGCCATAGCTCTGAAAATAATGATTTTTCAGTAAAAATCGTTTAGTGCTTTTTGAAAGAGCGCGAAATAATCTACAAACTAGGTTTACACCTTTTATTGTCTAAAATCAATGGCTTTCGAATTATGAATTAAAGTAAGCTAAAAAATGTCGAAAAATTTGAGCTTTTCTTTTTTTTTGGTTTTTTTCAAAACCCTGTATCATTTAAACAAAACATTTTACAAAAATCTGACGCCCCATTTCAGATAGGAAATAACGGACTACAACTTTTGTCTAGTAAAAATTTTTGAGAAACCAATCCATTTCACAGAAAATTAGAAAATAATAAAGAAGACAGCCACAAAACAAAAAATTAAATTCACAAAATTTTTATTTTTTTTGAAAAATTATTTTATTGATTGATTTTAAACTATTAGATTATTTAAGTAAATGTTGAAAATGACCACCCTCATTTTCAATACACAGTCGTGCTCGTTTGAAAATATGCTTTATAGTATTATTTATAAAATTTCCTTTTATTTAAGAGCCATTATAGCAGGGGTGGTCAACAAGGTCGAGGGTTTGACCGGTCAATCATGAGGCCAATTTGGGTCAATCGGTGAGTGTGAAAAGTGTCAAAAATTCGAATTTCTGCGATTAAAAGTGTCGAAAAATCGATTTTCTTCGACAAACATCTTTTAAAACAATCCCGACTGTGTATTGATAATGAGGGTGGTCATTTTCAACAATTACTTTATTAATGTAATAATTTAAAATTAATTAATAAAATCAATATTTTCGTGGCTATGGCCACGTGAAGGTGGAAATTAAAAAAATGCTTTAAAGAGGCCAAACTCTAGAAGGTTTGAATTTAGAAAAAATTTTTGGTTAAATATTGTTCTTAGAAAAGTGTCCTCTATCACAACCTAAGTTATGTAAAATGAGTGTGGGGACTCCCTGTATAGCAATGTCACCGATTATTGACTCTCCTGAACAATTTACTGTTTTCCATATTGTAGGTATTCACAGCTCGACGATGATGTACGGAATTGTGGTCGCCCCCTACTTAACTGTTTACTTAATAAGGATGAAATCTCATTAATACATTCGACAACATCAAGACATTCAACAGATCATCAAAACAAGACAAGACAAGATCATAATTAATTAATTTGTACATCTTAAGTTCCAAGTGCATCCAATGTTGTCTCACTCCAATTGGATTGAGCTTGGTCCAGCATTAAGTTTGCTTCTACGAATCGATAACCATGCCAGCAGGATCTTTACCTAACTTTACCGGCAACGTGGCAAGATGGACTGCAACGCTGCACAGTCAGTTTTCGAGAACGAGGATGCAGAAATTCAAGTTCTAAAACTCCCAATACGAAGCCATGGGGTCCAGCAAGCACATTCACCGTACTGGCCATTATTACACCTGATGAAATCCAGAAATCCAACGAATTATGTAAACCGGATAGAGCCCCTGACGAACTAGAAATGAACCAGGAAATCGATTCAACCCCTAGCTACCCGATTCCACCACCAGAAATCATTACCAATCAGTCAGCTGATCTGACTCAAAAACCCACTCAGGACCGAAACCAACCCAGACCGCTCCACGTAGTGCTCTGCAGGCTTCCACGTACGGGTCTGGCAACAGCTGGTTCTGCATACTGGAAACCCTCACGTCACATCCGTCCGCCAAATGTACCGCACCACTTACCTACCACCTCATGTCGTTGTTTCTAGTGAAGCTGAACCTGACTCCCGTAGCCATGACCGTTTACGATAACAAAACCATACTAAACCAAGAAGTCACTGCCGAAAAAATACGGCAAACCATCCGCAGCTACAGAACCTCGTACTACGCAACTAAGAAGATATTCTCTTGGAATCTCCTACCCAACCACACCAAGGTTTCTAAAAACTTCCAAGAATACAAAGCCTAAAAATGAACAAAAAAATTGAAAATTATCACAACTGATTTATTAACTAATAAATATCAATACATTTAAATAAATGAATCATACAAAGATAATAGAATTTTACATAACAAGTTTTTCAACAACAAAATTTTCCCAATGATTTTCGAAAATCTAAGTTCCGATTTGAAATGAATCATACAAAGATATTAGAATATTATAAACAAGTTTTTCAACAACAAAATAAATTTTCCAAACGATTTTCGAAAATCTAAGTTCCGATTTGAAATGAATCATACAAAGATATTAGAATATTATAAACAAGTTTTTCAACAACAAAATAAATTTTCCAAACGATTTTCGAAAATCTAAGTTCCGATTTCGCAGTCGCCACGATTAGCTTTTCCCATCAATTTAAGCATTGCTTCTGCTGCTTTTTGCTTGGCTTCCTTTTTGTTCTTTGCTCGTCCCTCGGTGCAAAGATATTTGTCAGACATTTTGCATTTTATCACACATTCTCCTTGGTCATTTACGCATCTTATGTATGATGGGAATTGCGACAGACCTTTTAAGCAAAATTCATTCAGTTTCCCAACAAAATTTTCAGACTGGTCTGTTGAAGTATAACTTATCTGATGACAAGATTGTGTATAAATTGATTTTTGATTGAACCTTATTACGTTTTTCTTAAAAACTTCGATCATAGCTTCAGCAGCTCTCTGTTGAGAATCTCTTTCGCTTCTTGCCTTTCCTAATGTAACAATATTGCCAATTATTTCACATTCAGTAAGAAAATCTCCATTATCAGCTCTATAAACTGTATAATAAGGATAATTTTTTATAGAGGTATGATAAAAATCGTTTAATATGCCGACATAATTTATAAAGTAATTAACTGCTGAACTTGACTCGACCTCTATGTATCTTGCTTTATTTAAGGTTAAGCGGGCCACATTTTTAGTACAATTAAGGAATTCCTTATCCATCAAATTTAGGCACATTGACTCTTCTCTGACATTCAATATGTCAAGCATCGCTTCAGCTGCTCTTTGTTTAGCTTCTTTTTTACCATGGGATTTTCCCCATGCGACAATTTTACCAAATACTTCACACTCGACAATGAATTCTCCATTTTCGGTGGTATAATATGTATACCAAGGATGTTTTCTCATATTTTTATACATTTCATTTAATTTTGCTACGCGATTTTCAGAAAAATTAGGAGAAGAAACTAAATTAGGGCTCATATTTTTAGTTATCAGCAAAACTTGGTTGGATTGAGTTTCAGAGCATTTGCTGACTTCTATAGTCAAGTTTTGGCACCTGGAGTTTTCTCTGGCATTCAAAATATCTATCATAGCTTTAGCAGCTTTGCGTTTCGAATCTTTTAGAGTTTTAGATTCTGCTTGAGTAACAGTGTGGTCAAACATTTTACACGTAGTTAAAAATTTACCTTTACTTAAGCAATCTATTGTGTAATAAGGGGCAGCTACCTTTCTCCTCGAACAGATCTTGCTTAATGTATCAACATGGTTCACGTCGCATTTGGCTTCTACTTTTTGACCACCAATCTGTTCCATAATTTTTTTTGTTGATAACTTCTCAGTCATTCTTTTATAACTCTTCCCGTGAAACCTGTAAATAAATTTTTTTTATTTATAGTATTACTCATCACCGTAGTATCCGTTTACACTTTATGTTTTTTAAATTTTAGTTAAAACTCTATAATAATTAGTTTTTTCAAAACCCATGTCACTAAAATCGTTTTTGGGCCGCTAACCAAAAACAGAAGTCCCTTCTAACTACTTATTCAAAAATTATCTAAAGGGGTGAGTTACACTATATACTTTCTTGGTTAGATAACCATCAAGAAAATATCAATTCTAAGCTCAATTCAATTTTATCTTGGCAAATTTTAAGGGGAGAGTCTGGTCCAGCCGATCCAAAAATTAGGTTCTGTTTTTTACCTAAAAATCTTCCTATGCTTGTGGAGAATACATTCCTATCTATATAGATATTCAAATCAAATATGCAATAGTGTTTTTTCTTGTTAAAATGTACCAATTATAATTTCGACAACGAAATCTTACTTTTTAAATAAGAAAGACAAAGCTTATTTTAATAGTTTACTCAAGGAAAGCAAAATACAGATTGAAATTTATCATAACATGTTAATGAGCTCTCGATGACGTCAACGTAAAATGATGCATGTGCATTCACGTTATAGATAAGCTCAACTAGCATTACATATCCGGTGAGACAGACAGGTCAACGTAACTTACCTTTATATTATGCAACAAAATTTTCGTTGACGAAAATAAATTTTATCTTCGAAAAAATCGCATTGAAAAAAAACTGGACCAAACTCCCCCCTTAAGCGCAGCCTGTTATGCTCTATCAAAGCATCATCCACTCCTGTACATGTTGCCATTATTATATCACTCCTTTAAAACTAATATAATTTAAACGTGCCTTTATTGCTATTCTAAATTCTACCCTAAATGCTCACTGCTAAAGGTTTATTTTTGACAGTGACACCACTTTAGGGTAACCACTTAACCTCAATTTTCAGTTAGAATGTCACTGTAGGGCCGTGTTCGCTTTGGAATTACCTTGAGCTCAGTTAACCATACAAAATAAGTAGTCGACAGTAGGTATTTCCAATCGCAGCCCAACGTGTTGCTTGACGGATGAAACCTGGAACCTGGAACTAGTTGTGGATCTACACAGTAGCACCTGATCGCTGTACGCGGGACACTAACAAAACACTACTGTAGATCGGTGGCGGTAGATTGAGAGAGCTAAATATTGTTGCTGTAGATACGGGACTTCTTCTCGACGTTCGAAAGTTGAGAAATAATGCCAACTAGAAAAAAGTTATGTTGTTCTTGTTCAACAAACAAAACAAACATATGACTATACGATTCGGGTGAAATCGCTCGTACGAACGAAGTGATGGCCTGCGTCGACGTATTGCGCGAGAGAATTTATAATTATGACCAGATGTGCTCGGTAGCTACTGAAAAAACATCTACGGTTACCGAGAGATGACTCCAAAGAATGGCACCAAAAAACAGAAGCTGTTGCACCAAAAATTATTTGCAACGCTCGTAAGAATTGGCACTTAAAGGTGATTTACGTTCTCCGCATCAAAATCTACCGCTTGGTGAAGGCTCTGCATAAACTATCTCTGTTACCGATACGTTTCAATTCCGTATTTTGATGTTGATGATGATAATGATGTTGACAGTTGATGATCTTTAATTCCGAAACTTTGGAATAAAAAATATTCTATTAAATCTCGCTGACCGAAATATAAAAAATTTTGAAATCCCGAACACCTTAGGCTAACTTAGACAGTTTTGGTCTCCGATCGGATTGAAATACAGTGCAGTCTCGGTAATCCGAACACACGCTAATCCAAACAAAAGAACAAAGAAACGTTTGTTCAGTAATCCGAATATTATTCTATAATCCGAACATTTTATTATTTCTGTTCGGATTATAGAATAATATTCGGATTTGAGCGGACTAGGGAGTGTTAGGATTACCGAGACTGCACTGTAATGCAATACGATATCTAGGATATCCCCCGAACATAAATAATAAAAATTTACAATTCCCGAACATTAAAAAAAAATGTGGATCCAAGGATCCGATGCTATGTGTGGGGACATGGCCGTATCCCCATAGGATACCCCTGGGATATCCGTTTTCGCCCAAATCTACCGATCGGATACATCGATTTCAAAACATGGAAACAACTTCCAAGCTTTTACTGAATATTGACAATTCTAAATTTATCATTTGTAGTTAGCTGCTTAGGAATATCTATTTTTTTAGATCCTGCCGACATAAATATTAAACAAAATTCAAATCCCAAACACTATTGGCTAACTTTGACAGTTGACGTCAATTTGATTGAACTAGTGGAATACCATGTCCGACATATCGCCGGAACATAATATAAAAAAATATAAAAAAATTTCAATTATCGAACACTTTAAAAAAACTTTGACAGTTGATCATCTTCAACTCCGAAATTTTGGAATAACTATTTCTTTCGACCCCGCTCACCTAAATATAAAAACAATTCAAATCCCAATCACTTTTGGCTAACTTTGACAGTTGATGTCCAATCTGATTGAAATAGTGGAATACCATGTCCGACATATCGCCGGAACATAAATATATAAAAAAAATTTAATTATCGAAAATTTTTAAAAAAACTTTGACAGTTGATCATCTTCAAATCCGAAACTTTGGAATAACTTTTCCTTTAGACCCCGCTCACCTAAATATGAAAAAAATTTCATATCCCGAACACTTTTGGCTAACTTTGACAGTTGACGTTTAACCGGATCGAAATAGTGGAATACCATGTCCGACATATCGCTGGAACATAAATATAAAAAAAAATTTCAATTATCGAACACTTTAAAAAAAACTTTGACAGTTGATCATCTTCAACCCCGAAACTTTGGAATAACTATTTCTAAAAACCCCGCCGACCTAAATATGAAAGAAAAAATCAAATCCCAAATACTTTTGGCTAACTATGACAGTTGACGTCCGATCGGATTGAAATAGTGGAATACCATGTCCGACATATCGCCGAAACATAAATATATAAAAAAAACCCCAACCCAAAAAAAACTCTAAAATTAAACCTCTAAAAAGTAAAATAATAATTAAATCGATCTAACCGTCGCGTCGTCGTGTCGGGGACCGACGGGATTTACACAGAACGATTTGATATTGTTAATATTTGCTTAACGGCCCCCGACACGACGACGCGACGGTTAGATCGATTTAATTATTATTTTACTTTTTAGAGGTTTAATTTTAGAGTTTTTTTTGGGTTGGGGGTTTTTTAAATTTGTAATTTAATTTTTATTTAGTGCTTTTTAAAGTTTATATATTACTCCCACCTATTATGTAAATAATTTTTATTTTTTCGATGTTCAATATAATATATTAATTTTTACTCCACCCTGTATATAAAATAATGGTTTGAACCATTTTGAACTTTAAATTTTAAATGTAAATGTCAAATAATGAATGTAGTGCATGCGCACTAGATGCGGCTTACTGGGAATTCCTCGTTTATGTGGGCTATAAAAAATTATATTCTTTCTTTTCTAATTTTCCGGCCAACTTTTTTAATTTTTCTCTCCGTAAGAACCATCCTTGGACTATGGAGAACATTTTAAAAAAAAAATTAGCCAAATTGGTGAATCCGTTTGGGAGATACGTGTCCTCAAACAAAGAGCGCACACACACACACACACACACACACACACGTTAAACTTATAACTCCCCTCTTTTTGGGTCGGGGGTTAAAAAAAATTTCAATTATCGAACCCTTCAAAAAAAACTTTGACAGTTGATCATCTTCAACTCCGAAACTTTCGAATAACTATTCCTGTAGATCCCGCCGACCTAAATATGAAAAAAAATTCAAATCCCAAACACTTTTGGCTAACTTTGACAGTTGACGTCCAATCGGATTGAAATAGTGGAATACTATGTCCGACATATCGCCGGAACATAAATATATAAAAAAAATTTTAATTCTCGAAAACTTTAAAAAAAACTTTGACAGTTGATCATCTTCAAATCCAAAACTTTGGAATAACTATTTCTAAAAACCCCGCTCACCTAAATATGAAAAAAAATTTCATATCCCGAACACTTTTGGCTAACTTTGACAGTTGACGTTTAACCGGATTGAAATAGTGGAATACCATGTTTGACATATCGCCGGAACATAAATATAAAAAAAAATTTCAATTATCGAACACTTTAAAAAAAAATTTGACAGTTGATCATCTCCAACTCCGAATCTTTGGAATAACTATTTCTAAAAACCCCGCCGACCTAAATATGAAAGAAAATTTCAAATCCCGAACACTTTTGGCTAACTTTGACAGTTGACGTTTAACCGGATTGAAATAGTAGAATATCATGTCCGACATATCGCCGGAACATAAATATATAAAAAAATTTTAATTATCGAAAATTTTAAAAAAAACTTTGACAGTTGATCATCTTCAAATCCGAAACTTTGGAATAACTTTTCCTTTAGACCCCGCTCACCTAAATATGAAAAAAAATTTCATATCCCGAACACTTTTGGCTAACTTTGACAGTTGACGTTTAACCGGATTGAAATAGTGGAATACCATGTCCGACATATCGCTGGAACATAAATATAAAAAAAATTTCAATTATCGAACACTTTAAAAAAAACTTTGACAGTTGATCATCTTCAACCCCGAAACTTTGGAATAACTATTTCTAAAAACCCCGCCGACTTAAATATGAAAGAAAATTTCAAATCCCGAACACCTTTGGCTAACTTTGACAGTTGACGTTTAACCGGATTGAAATAGTGGAATACCATGTCCGACATATCGCTGGAACATAAATATAAAAAAAAATTTCAATTATCGAACACTTTAAAAAAAACTTTGACAGTTGATCATCTTCAACCCCGAAACTTTGGAATAACTATTTCTAAAAACCCCGCCGACTTAAATATGAATGAAAATTTCAAATCCCGAACACTTTTGGCTAACTTTGACAGTTGACGTTTAACCGGATTGAAATAGTGGAATACCATGTCCGACATATCGCTGGAAGATAAATATAAAAAAAAATTTCAATTATCGAACACTTTAAAAAAAACTTTGACAGTTGATCATCTTCAACCCCGAAACTTTGGAATAACTATTTCTAAAAACCCCGCCGACTTAAATATGAAAGAAAATTTCAAATCCCGAACACTTTTGTCTAACTTTGACAGTTGACGTTTAACCGGATTGAAATAGTGGAATACCATGTCCGACATATCGCTGGAACATAAATATAAAAAAAAATTTCAATTATTGAACACTTTAAGAAAAACTTTGACAGTTGATCATCTTCAACCCCGAAACTTTGGAATAACTATTTCTAAAAACCCCGCCGACTTAAATATGAAAGAAAATTTCAAATCCCGAACACTTTTGGCTAACTTTGACAGTTGACGTTTAACCGGATTGAAATAGTGGAATACCATGTCCGACATATCGCTGGAACATAATTATAAAAAAAAATTTCAATTATCGAACACTTTAAAAAAAACTTTGACAGTTGATCATCTTCAACCCCGAAACTTTGGAATAACTATTTCTAAAAACCCCGCCGACTTAAATATGAAAGAAAATTTCAAATCCCGAACACTTTTGGCTAACTTTGACAGTTGACGTTTAACCGGATTGAAATAGTGGAATACCATGTCCGACATATCGCTGGAACATAATTATAAAAAAAAATTTCAATTATCGAACACTTTAAAAAAAACTTTGACAGTTGATCATCTTCAACCCCGAAACTTTGGAATAACTATTTCTAAAAACCCCGCCGACTTAAATATGAAAGAAAATTTCAAATCCCGAACACTTTTGGCTAACTTTGACAGTTGACGTTTAACCGGATTGAAATAGTGGAATACCATGTCCGACATATCGCTGGAACATAATTATAAAAAAAAATTTCAATTATCGAACACTTTAAAAAAAACTTTGACAGTTGATCATCTTCAACCCCGAAACTTTGGAATAACTATTTCTAAAAACCCCGCCGACTTAAATATGAAAGAAAATTTCAAATCCCGAACACTTTTGGCTAACTTTGACAGTTGACGTTTAACTGGATTGAAATAGTGGAATACCATGTCCGACATATCGCTGGAACATAAATATAAAAAAAAATTTCAATTATCGAACACTTTAAAAAAAACTTTGACAGTTGATCATCTTCAACCCCGAAACTTTGGAATAACTATTTCTAAAAACCCCGCCGACTTAAATATGAAAGAAAATTTCAAATCCCGAACACTTTTGGCTAACTTTGACAGTTGACGTTTAACCGGATTGAAATAGTGGAATACCATGTCCGACATATCGCTGGAACATAAATATAAAAAAAAATTTCAATTATTGAACACTTTAAAAAAAACTTTGACAGTTGATCATCTTCAACCCCGAAACTTTGGAATAACTATTTCTAAAAACCCCGCCGACTTAAATATGAAAGAAAATTTCAAATCCCGAACACTTTTGGCTAACTTTGACAGTTGACGTTTAACCGGATTGAAATAGTGGAATACCATGTCCGACATATCGCTGGAACATAATTATAAAAAAAAATTTCAATTATCGAACACTTTAAAAAAAACTTTGACAGTTGATCATCTTCAACCCCGAAACTTTGGAATAACTATTTCTAAAAACCCCGCCGACTTAAATATGAAAGAAAATTTCAAATCCCGAACACTTTTGGCTAACTTTGACAGTTGACGTTTAACTGGATTGAAATAGTGGAATACCATGTCCGACATATCGCTGGAACATAAATATAAAAAAAAATTTCAATTATCGAACACTTTAAAAAAAACTTTGACAGTTGATCATCTTCAAATCCGAAACTTTGTAATAACTTTTCCTTTAGACCCCGCTCACCTAAATATGAAAAAAAATTTCATATCCCGAACACTTTTGGCTAACTTTGACAGTTGACGTTTAACCGGATTGAAATAGTGGAATACAATGTCCGACATATCGCTGGAACATAAATATAAAAAAAAATTTCAATTATCGAACACTTTAAAAAAAACTTTGACAGTTGATCATCTTCAACTCCGAAACTTTGGAATAACTATTGCTAACGACTACGCCGACCTTAATATGAAAAAATATTTTTAATTTCGAACACTTTGTACCAACTTTGACAGTTGACGTTTGATGGGTCCAAAATTCTAAAAAAATTCAAATATGAACACCCTTTATGTTCAATTGTAGTATCAGCACTTGGCCCTCATGATGGCATCTTGAGAATCACAGCTTTAGAATTATCACAGTGTGATCGCACCCTTATTTATATTCTAACCTAAAAGTGTGACTTTTGTATAACCTAAAAAGTTCATTTGTCACAATGACACTACACAAAATTATGACTTAACCTCAATTTTAGTGACAATGTCACTGTCAAATTAATTTGTCAAAAAAAATTTCAAATCACTTACCCTCTTATTTCTTCTATAATTTCAATTCTATGCCGTATTTTCTTGTGCTATCATAAACACTGATTCAACGCTCATCCACCTTTCGATAGCCACTATTCTTACAATTCTTGATTAAAGATGCACTGAACAGCTAAAGAAACTGTACACAAACAACACAACCGTCATAACAAACTGTCGTTAAACAAATTATGCTTTACAAAATTATAACAGCACCCCATATTTTTAGATTTCAAATTATAGGATTTGGCAATGTTGCATTATATTTTCAATTATTATAACAAACAACAATCACATGCATAAATTTAATTCATTTTCTTCTACTTCTTTTGCTAGAATAAATTCTCTAACGAATTCTCTTCTAGTTTAGGCCTTAAGGCCTGTTATTTCCTAACATCTGCGTCGCTTCTCTGGCAGTGTTAGTACTATGAGCATATAAATATTTCACATCCCTTAGGTAGCTTGCTGGGCTAGACTACAGATGTACCTGTACCCTGGTTTTTATGTTAACTATGGAAATTGGAAATTAATTAACCCAGGAGGGCCATCGGCTTAACGTAACTTATTTTGGTTCTATATAGTAACCATTTATGGTCACCCCTAATAGTCGGCCCCCTTGTGAGGCCCGTAATTTTTACAGTGTACCCTGAAAATGTATACTTTTGGCCTCAATATAATTGGAAGCGCGTATGCAGGGTGTACACTGTAGTTATCGATGCCATCTCGTTAATCAACTCATGTGCATCACTGCCTTCTAAGCTTTCGTGAACCAATTTTAACCAAAATATAAACAGACTTGAATCGCAATATCAAATAATTAAATATTAAATTTGGTTATATAATTTAGCAGATACAACGCCCAGAAAAATTAGTGACATTAGCACATTTGTTGATCTTTGGTCTCTTTCGACTCGTAGAACCTCAAGGAACGTAAATCTATCAAAATCACCACTTCTTTCTTTGATTCGTAAATCAAACACGGATAGACTACAGAGCGGGAAACCGCGGTTCTAATCCTGATTGCGTCGGATATGTGCTGTGATCTAAAAAAGTCCAAAATCGATCTGTGGACTATGGGGAAAGCAAAGGGAAACCACCCCATTAACATTTCCCTAGTAAAGTCTTCCTGGCTTAGCCAGGAAGATCGCCTACGTCTAAAAAAGATATGACACTAAGAAGAAGGCTGAAATTCTGGAATTTGTTTCAAATATTCAAATCTGTTGACTTAACTTTGACAGGTGGAGTTAGGTCGAACCCAAATCCTGGTATACCTTCCCTATAATATTATGAAATATCCCGCCTCCAAAAATCTAGAAAATTTTCAAAAGTCAAGCACTTTATAACAACCTTGGACAGTGATGATGTTCAACTCCGAAACTATGGAATAACTATTCTTTTAGACGAATGATGCGAAAAAAATTTCAAATCCCCAACATTTTAGGCAAATATTGACAGTTGATGTCGAAAGGGATTGAAATAATGGAATACCATGTCTAAGATATTCCACGAACATTAATATACCAGGTGATCGGCTGCCGATGTGAATATAGGAAAATAACATGGGAAATTGATTTTTCTTTAATTCCTGCTTCCCATCATAACGGATAAGAATGAAAAGGGTATCAATTTAAAGAGATTTTTATTACGCTTCTAAAGATACCTAAAACTTAATATTTTTTTCTTTAACTACTTTTAAAAACTCACTATAAAAACGCAAAATAGCGCAATTAAAAAAATTTTAGTTGCCTTGTTTGAATTTTATTGCAATTGTTTTTGCTTGAAAACCAATAATTTCCAACAAGTTATGTTTGCGTTCATTTTTAACCAAATTTATTGTAATATGGCAAAGGAACTTGTTGGAAATGATTAGTTTTCCAGCAAAAACAATTGCAATAAAATTCAAACGAGGCATATAAATATTTTTTAAATGCGCTATTTTGCATTTTATTAGTTAACTTTTAACAGAAATTAAAGAACAAAATATCAAGTGGAAGGTATCTTTAGAAGTGGAATGAAAATCTCTTCAAATTGATTCCATCTTCATTCTATCCGGTATGATGGGAAGCAGGAATTAAAGCAAAATAGATTGCCCAAGTAAACTTTAGAGCTTTCATGCTCCGGCATCCTGCTTCGTTTGTGTCCGGTTACATTGTTTGACATTAGAGGGAGATGATGTTAGTTAGCCGGCGCATAAAACCTGCTTTTACCGTGTTCCCACATTTAAGAAAGACAGTAATTTAAAATTGCTTCCAATCATGCGTATCTAACAGCTATTATATAGGGTGTCCCCGCACTCACTTTACATAACTTAGGTGGTGATAGAGGACACTTTTCTAAGAACAATATTTAACAAAAATTTTTTTCTAAATTCAAACCCTCGAGAGCTAGGCCTATTTAAAGCATTTTTTTTAATTTCCACCTTCACGTGGCCATAGCGCCGAAAATATTGATTTTGTGGTAAAAATTATTTAGTACTTTTTTAAAGAGCGTGAAATAATCTACAAACTAGATATAACCCTTTTATTATCTAAAATCAACGGCTTTTGAGTTATGCATTAAAGTAAGTTAAAAAATGTCGAAAAATTTGAGCTTTCTTTTTTTTTGGTTTTTTTCAAAACCCTGTATCTTTTAAACGAAAGATTTTACAAAAAATCTGACGCCCCATTCCGGATAGGAAATTTAACGGACTAAAACTTTGGTATAGTAAAATTTTTTGAAAAACCAATCCATTTCACAGAAAATCAGAAAATAACAAACAAGGCAGCTACAAAACATAAAATTTAATTCACAAAATTTTTATTTTTTTTGAAAAATTATTTTATTAATTAATTTTAAATTATTACATTAATAAAGTAATTGTTGAAAATGACCATCCTCATTTTCAATACACAGTTGTGATTGTTTTAAAAGATGTTTGTCGAAACAAATCGAAAAAAGGCGATTTTTCGATACTTTTAATTGCAGAAATTTGAATTTTTGACACTTTTCACATTCACGGATTGACCAAAATTGGCCTCGTGATCGACCGGTCAATCCCTCGACCTTGTTGACCACCCCTGCTATAATGGATTTTTAAAAAAAAGGAAATTTTATAAATAATACTATAAAGCATATTTTAAAACGAGCACGACTGTGTATTAAAAATGAGGGTGGTCATTTTCAACATTTACTTAAATAATCTAATAGTTTAAAATTAATTAATAAAATAATTTTTCAAAAAAAATAAAAATTTTGTGAATTACATTTTATGTTTTGTAGCTGTCTCGTTTGTTATTTTCTGATTTTCTGTGAAATGGAGAGGTTTCTCAAAAATGTTTACTAGACAAAAGTTGTAGTCCGTTAAATTTCCTATCCGGAATGGGGCGTCAGATTTTTTGTAAAATGTTTCGTTTAAAAGATAGAGGGTCTTGAAAAAAACCAGAAAAAAAGAAAGCTCAAATTTTTCGACATTTTTTAACTTACTTTAATTCATAACTCGAAAGCCGTTGATTTTAGACAAGAAAAGGTTTGAATCTAGTTTGTAGATTATTTCACGCTCTTTAAAAAATCACTAAACCATTTTTACTGAAAAATCAATACTTTCGGGGCTATGGCCACGTGAAGGTGGAAATTAAAAAAAATGCTTTAAAGAGGCCTAACTTTCGAGGGTTTGAATTTAGAAAAAAATTTTTGTTAAAAATTGTTCTTAGAAAAGTGTCCTCTATCACCACCTAAGTTATGTAAAGTGAGTGCGGGGGGACACCCTGTATTTTAAAATGTGTAAAAAGTAAATGTAAAGAAAGCTCTATCTCTTATTGATTATAAAAATATATTGTCCTATACCTACCCTTCTTGTACGCCCCTTCTATTGTAAACTTTTGGAAATATGGTTGAAAAGGAATAATTTTCTTTGCTCGACTAACTCAATCGTATTAAAATTATTAGAGAAATTCCTTTAATTCTTTTAATAGTTGATTTTTCGCAGTGGTACCACACCTACTAATTACGAATTAACCACACTTTTAGTGACTATGAATTAATTAATTAATCTATCAAATTTTGGAAATCTCTTACCCGCTTTATACAGAGTGAATGAAAGCACCCGTATCATCAATTTTTTTCAAAAACGGCTAGTCGTAGAGAGTTGGGTTAAAACAATTTATTATAAAAGCCATAATAAAGAATCGAATGGTGATATTATTATTTCTCACAAAGGTCGGCGTCCCGAGTAGTTTGCTCCAGAAACTTCAGAACTCCAGAATTTTAAATGGCACCATAGGCCAAAAATGGTAACGTTAGAAAGATCTTTAAGAAATAAGCAAGTTTTGTAGGAAAAATTATTTTATTACTCCCTCATCTTTTCAGTAATATTCGATTGCATATTGGTGAATGAGACCACCCGTATCAGTCTTTTTTTTTTCAAAAACGGTAGGTCGTAGAGAGTTGGGTCAAAAAAATTTATTATAAAAGCCGTAATAAAGAATCGAATAATGATATTATTATTTCTGGGAAAGGTCGTCATCCCGAGTAGTTTGCTCCAGAAACTCCAGAACTCCAGAATTTTAAATTTTATAGGTCGAAAGTGGTATTGTTGAAAATATCTTTAAAAAATAAGCAAGTTTTGTGGGAAAAATTATTTTATTACTCCCACCCCTTTTAAGTAATGGTAGTCTCATTCACCCATTATGCAATCAAATATTACTGAAAATGGGAGGGAGTAATAAAATAATTTTTCCTACAAAACTTGCTTATTTTTGCATGGTCTTTTCAACGATACCATTTGCGACCTATGATGCCATTTAAAATTCTGGAGTTCTGGAGTTTCTGGAGCAAACTACTCGGGACGCCGACCTTTCCGAGAAATAATAACATCACCATTCGATTCTTTATTATGGCTTTTATAATAAATGTTTTATCCCAACTCTCTACGACTATCCATTTTTGAACAAAATTGCTGATACGGGTGCTCTCATTCACCCTGTAGTTCAAAAACTCCAATTTTAGCTGGTGGTTTCTTGGGATTTCTTCAGTAGCCTTCCAGCCTACACGCACCTCTCGTTTAACACTATTGGTACAATTTTTGATAGATAAAGTACGGACCAATTACAGGAAATCAAAATTTCAAAATAATAAGTACCTAGGAATAAATTCACTATAGGAAGACCCATAAATTAAACAATAAACAAAAGAGTTACAGAGCCTTAAAGTTTATTTTTCCTTATTGGATCAGTTCCACAAATGTCAAGTATTTTCGTCTAAATTTGGTATAGATGATAATGACTGTATACTATTTGGATAAACAGATTCTCATAATAAAGTACCAATAGCCGTAAGAGGCGCTTATCCTAACCCCTAAATTATATTTTAGTTCTAATTTTAATGTGTGTATTTTCATTATAAAATTTATTAATCACCTTTGCACGTTGCTTACTCATTCTTACTTTACATACCATAGATGTACTGAAATTTTCAAATAACAAAACTTCCACACATACCATCATGAGCAGGGCTCGGAAGTTCTAGCAAATGCATATTTTTTCTGGAGAGTCCTAGAACAACCCTCGAAATTTCTAGTCGAAATCGACTCGCATATAAAAATATCCACTCGCTAGAAAAAATAAATAAAAATGGGGGGGGTCCCACCTACCTACCTACAAATCCGCCACAGCCAACTTGCGCTTATGACCGCCAACATGCCGCTCGCCAGGAGCACTGAAGTACCATTTATCAATGGCGCCAAAGTGAACCTTTTGACATGGAAGAAAACGACTTGCGAGTGGATTTTACCTACTCGCAAAGACCTAATTTTCACTCGCAAATTGCGAGCTTGCGAGTGGGATTTTCTAGGGTTGTCCTAGAATATTCGAAGTAAGACACAAATTTGTTGCACACTTCCCTGATGCCGTATACGAAATTTTATAATGCTAATTTTTGCATATTTAAGGTTTTTAATGCTATTTTGCTATTTTTGCGTTTTACGTGCTATTTACAGGCATATTTTTACATATTAATTGAAGAAATAAGCAGAATGTTAATGAAAAAAATTTTTTTGACCGCATACGAACAAAACAAACATGTAATACTATTTTAACACGTATTATGATTTTGAAATAATAGGTATGTACTGTTGTGGTATTTTGATCAATTAAGAGTGACAGCAAGCAAATAAGAGAGTAATTTGATTTTATTTGATTTTTAATTCAGTAGTCAGTTGATATGACTGACAGGAAAGTGAAATTTGCATCAAAAACAAAAAACCACCACATGTAACGAGTTATTACACATAAAACACAATTTTGAGTTTGTTTGTGAAATACAGAATTTTTGTAACATCCTGTAAGTGATTTTTAATTTTAAAAACAACAGCAGATTCCTGCAAGATAAAAGTGTTAATATCAGTTTAGTGCACAAGCAATTAACAACGTTGTGTTGCCTGCTAGAAAGACCATTTTAGTTACCAGCAACAAAGCTCCCACCTACAGAAATCAAAATTTCAAAAACTGGGAAAGGGACAGAAATCAGCGAGGAGAACCACAGCAGTTCCCGGGTGAAGCTCAAGTAGAGAGGAGTTCTTAGTGGCCTCCAAGCCGAGAGCAGTCTCGGAGTAGAGCTCAAATTGAGTACACGTGAGGTCTCTTGAGAGAACTCAAATTAAGGAACTCAATTGCGGTTCTTTGGTACAAAAACCAAAGCATTAATTTACTTGATTAAGCGGAAGTAAATGAATAGTGGAGTCGTAAAGTTACGAAATTTCGGTAATTTATTAAAAGTTGTGTATTGTGAACGTGGCGAATTGGAAATTGACTTCACATTTGGTGGCGGATTTGTATTTGGAATACTGGCAGACGTGTGGAACATTCACCGCTTTGGACAGGTTGAAGCAGCTGGCGACTACTGGCAGGAATTTCGACGCATGCATCCGGCAACACACGAAGTTTAATGGAATGTTATAAGTTTGCGATAAGGTACAAGATTTGTTTTATTTTTAATGAATCTAAATGTGAATCAACGATATGTGTTGACATTAGATTGATTAAAGGACTTTATTAAAATTGATAATTATAAATTGTTTACATAATTACACCAATAATGAAATATCCAAATTTACTTCCTAAAATCGAGGATTTAAATGTAATTTGGATGCTTTAATTATTACACATAAAATCACACATTGGTTTCAGACAAAATTATTGTCTAAAGTAATTTGATGCAAATTTTTACCACTGATTTCTTTTTATCATTTAATAAATTATGTCTACAATGAATTGCCCTCTTATTTCGTCTATTGAATCCACTGACTTTGAGCAAGAGAAAAACTCTACTCCGGCAAAACACTAGTTTTTGGGGCTTTTTTGGGGTGATTATTCATTTAAGGGTGAATATCATTGCAGTACATATTCCAAGAATTTGCTTATTTTTAAAATTATATCAGACGTATCGTATAATCGGATTCGAATCGGTAGAATCGGAAATGTTCCAAAGCCGGACCAAGTAGGTACCTACGTGTAGTAGTTCATAAAATCCTTACCATCATATTATTTTATATAATACAATGTATTCTATACAAATTTTTAAATTGAGAAAAATCTAAAATTCATTTAACCCTACAGAACATACGTGAGGCTTGACAGGCATACGCTGTTTCATTTTTGTGCACTTACATGCGCATGTTACGTAGTAATGCCATTTGTATTAATTTGTAGTTACTTTATCACAAATATTAATAAATATTTTATGTTTATAAATAATGTCAATTATCGATTTCTATATTAAAAATTTTTGAAAAATTCTCAAACTATGAAAGAAGGCCTGTTAAAGTATGGGCCTGACAAGCCTCACGTATTCCCTGGTGGGATTTTTTCACGTGTGCTCTGTAGGGTTAAAAATAAACAAAATTTTTATTAAAATTTTTTGAAATTTTGTTGGTTGACAATTTCATTTTGCATATTTTTTATTTTTTTTTAGTGCTATTTATAGCGCTAATTTTGGTGTTTTTAAGTGCATATTTTGTGCTTTTGTGTTAATGGATTGTAAGAAGTAAAATTTAAAATCTACTTGTTGGATTTTTTTAGATCTTTTCTCAACTATAATTTGTTTTATATTAATTTAAGATCAACTATATACGTTTTTTAAAAATTTTGGGTTTTTTAAATTCAAATTTTGGAAACATTAATTTATCAACCGCCTGAGGTTGGCAAAACTTGCACGTCCATGCTCTAATACTAAAAGAGCTCGTGTAAACTTCTTACATTTCGTTATCAAGAAAGCATTTACCATCAGGACCTAAAGGATTGAAGTATTTTTGGAAAGTTGGTGAGTAAAATTGTATTTTCATTTAACCAATACGGATCTGACGATACCAATGTCACGTATAAAAACGTGGCTAAGGTTGAAACAATTGTAATCCGTTAAGGAGTTTCTTTGATTTTATAATTTTTTTTGCTAATTTTTTGAATATACATCGTATCCTAATGACGGCCCTGGTTTTTTGTGCTTTTGTGTTAAGAGCGCGCTGCAAATTTTGAAGCAAAGACATGTTTCAACATATGGCGTACCCTAAAATATTAATCTTTTATAGTTATCTTTTCACCAAAACAGAATTCTAATAATTTATAAAAGTCATATGAATAAACGATAACTAAGCTAGGCAATAAGGAAGTTTGAGCTTCCAATGTTGAATATTTACAAGTATATTCCAAAAAGATATTCACATGTGAAAATATTGAATGTATTTAAAAATATTTATCTTTGAAAGTTCAAACTTCCTCGTTGCCTAAATTAGTTATTGTTTGTTCATATGAATTTAATAAATTATTAGAATTATGTATTGGTGAACAGATAAGTATAAAAGATTAATATTTTAGGGCACGCCATCTGTCGAACCATGTTTTTGCATCAAAATTTGCAGCGCGCTCTTAATGGATTGTAAGAAGTAAAATTTAAAATCTACTTGTTGGATTTTTTTAGATCTTTTCTCAAATATAATTTGTTTTATATGCTAAAAGTACTCTTTTTTAATGCTATAACTTCCGAGCCCTGATTCATGAGTTACATAACGCTGAAGTTATAGCTATATTATTTGGCGCTATTATGTAGTGCCCCCATTAGACCCATGGACAGCACAATACGTACCGGAATTCGACCGGAACACAACAATTCTTACAACAACCAGTGGAATCTCGTTAATCTAATCATGCACGTCACTGTCTTCCAAATTTCTGTTGACCAATGTCAAGCATTTTAAAATACCAATTTCTTAAAATTAAGAGACCAATCTCTTAAAATTTAAGAGACGGTCGGAGCATGACTGTCAAGCAAATTGACTATGAACGCTAAATACCCGGCTCGGCTCCGTATATCGAACCCCGGAGTAGTAGGAATTTTATTCTGGCCGTCTCTTTGGTCCTCCAGGTTGGGGGTTTTACGTCGGGCTTGCTCCTCGTCGTAGGTAAAAAACATATAAAATGCTAACAAACCAAATGCCTATAATTATATTGTGGTGTTTCAAACGAGTTTAAGGATTCGGGGGTTCAAAAGGGGTGTAAAAAGGATACCCTTATACGTTGATAATAAATTCTGTTCAAACTAAAAAAACATGTTCCCTATGACACTACACACCAACTAATTGGTTAATTTTACATCTTGTGTGATTCATGCGAGTGCGGAGACGGATTAGACTCTAATCCGTCTCAATCCGTAGGTTCACTCTAATCATTAGAGTGAACCTACAAAATAAAAGACGATTACTGATAAATTTTAAATTGGCGCCAATGTGTTTACTTACAAAGTTATTATAATATTTGAACAAATCTCTTCATGCAATTCTCGTTTAGTAAGCCTAACATAATTTACAAATACATTAGCCATAATTGGTAGTAATGATTTCTTTTGACCTTGAGACTTCGTACCTGTAAAAATAAATTTTATAATTTAGTAATAAATTTAAAATTAGTATAAGTAGGAAATATAAGTAGTAAGTTCGGTAGTAGAGTTCCGTTATTGAAAGAAGAAAAGGTGGAGCTAATGTGCAGGATCGAAAATTAGTCCGATCGACTTTATGTTCGTTTGTTCGTGTCAATGAACCTTATATAAAAAATTCTGCTGGCTACAATCCCGTCTGTTTCGTTTTCAAAGGGCCACCACATTTTAAATTTAATGTATTTTCATGATCCTATTGGCACTACTATCTAAATCGATACCAAAAGCGATTTATATTGATTATATTGATTTATATTAGTAGATAATAATTCTTACTTATCAATAACATAAGAGACGTAAGTTTTTCTTGTATAAATAAAATTAAAAATAAAATAATAAAGGCATATTAACACAAACTTTCTAAATATTATTTTCTGTGTTTTATTGCTGATGATATTAATTTTTTCAGATATTCAGCAAATATGCTAGAATTATGCAAAGTATTTTTTTAGATACAACTAAAAGCCCTGGAAATAGATATCCAACTTAGAAATTTGTTAGAAAAGTATTTGATTTAATGCCATGTTGGTGGGAAAATCTGAATTTTGCCATGATTTCCTTAGACTTTCTTACACTAAATGATGAATTCCTATTTCCTATTCAAATAGCATCGGTTGTTGTGAAGCCAGTTTTTATTTATTTACCAACCGTTTGTTTACAAAGTCCCTGGATCTGATTAGTGGAGATGGACCAGGTCAGCATAAACAACCTTGAGAGCCCCAATTAGTTCCAGGGACTATGGAAACAAATACCAGGTAAACAAATAAAAACTAGCTTCAATATTAGTACCTGTATTCCTCATCTAGTGATAAGATTGATGGTGATTCGGTTGGTATTTTTACCAGTTTATAAAACATAAATGAATTTTTTGAGTTTCCCCAAGCTCGCTTTTTTTCAGAACCTACGACTCAGTCTTCGCACAAATCAAGAGCTAGCTTATTAATATCGTGACTAAACAAACTGGAGAGATTTTCTCCGGATTGTGACGGACTCTGGTCTCTGTTTTGGGACAACCGTCTCCATAGGGGTTGCTGCTCAGAAGCAGGCTTCCACGTTAAGTTTAATGTCAGAGTTATAACTTTTAAACACATTATTATGTAATTCTATTTAAATGTTTCCTCGATTGTTTAAAAGGGATGAAATTTCTTTCTTAAATATCGGTTTGGCATGGGACATTGAAGTTGTTGATGTCGGCGGCTACCTGTTAATATTTTGTTTTTAGTTTAGACTTTAGATGACTATGGGAAAGCTATTGTGGATTGCACATGAATTAGTTAGTATCATTTTGGTAGAGTGAGGTCATTGTAAGCTACATTATATAATTCAACCATTCTCCTTGATCCGGGCTTGGAACCGACAACGACGAGATACCCAATCCATTTATGAGTTTGCCTCAGGCAAACTCGCAATTTTGTACAACATTTTTGACGATAGTAATGAAAGCTAGGAATAGGTTCCTACTTGAACTATATTAGCTGATGAAAGACCTACACGTGGGGGTTAATTTTAACAAACTTCTAGGTATTATTTACCAAATTTAAAATACTAATTTCATAGCATACAAATTTTTCCGCAAGCTTAATTAAAATTGTTTATAATTTTGTTCGTGTTCTATATTAAATGCAGCATACTATAATTCTTTAGTACTAGGGCGAAAATATCTACATATAAGATTATAAATCATCCGCTATATTCTAATACACCGAGTATAGCATTATATTATTAATAATTAAATGGCAAATTTTAAGTGGAAATTTTGTAGCTCAGCTCTTTTAACATTTATTAAAAATAAATTAAATTAATTTAATTAATAGTAATAAGAACACAAAAGAAATTTTGTCTTGGCTTTGTATTATAAATGTTCAACTTACGTAGTGAATAGAAGTTAGCGATGAATTTTACTTGAACAATGCTGAACAAATTACTTTGTAAGTAATTTAAATTTGTTAGCCAATTATGTTTAAATTATTGCAAATAATTATAGGTTTATTATTATTTATGATAACAATATTATACCAATTAATGTTAAATATATTAAACAATTTAAAAAATTACATTAGCCTTTAATTATTAAAATAATTAATTAAAACCAAAGCATAATTATTAAACTACAATTTAATTAAAATTTTTTCTTTTGTATAAAGTGGGTTTGGGCATTATTGGATTGTTAAGTTAAAATTAATTAATTTAATTAAGCATCACTTTTGTGAAGAATTATTTTATTAACCAAAAACTGAATTTATTGCAAAGTTTCTTTTTTACTTTGATGTTTTGTATGAGAAGTATCGTGATTAAACCCGAAGTGTCCGCTCTGTAGCTTAATGAGCGATAACACCAAACAACTGCTTGGTTGTATTTTATAGTTGAATTTTAACAATAAATAATTTGTATTTCACTTACAATGTCTTAAAATAAGAAATAGCAATAAATCATACAACAAAACATTTATGAAGTACTCGTATAATGATATTATATTTATGTTTACGATTTTATTTTCATTGCTTAAAAGTTAAGTTCTGAAAAGAGTTACAATATAAAGAAAAATATCCTTGCTACAACAATTTTTAAAATACTTCTTGTAAAAACTAAAAATATACTTCTTGACAAGTGATCAAGCACCTATAAAGTGTAAAATGCCAAACGATTGTCGTTGATTGAAAATATGAAACCCAATTTTTTCTGATGTTTTATAAATACACTATACAATTCAGTTTATTGTATCTTGGATTGTGATGTGCGTTGAATTTCTCGTATGACAACTTTAAGGAATAAATAAACTTGAAGAGTTTTACTTCCCTTTCAATCAGATAAATGCCTAAAAGTATCGATTTAGCCTTATCGACGTAAAATAACACCTAAACACAAACAAAGCTCCAAGATTTTAATTTTGATTTCGACTGGAATGGTTGCTCTAAATCAGTGACTAGAAACCTTTTTTCCTACTTTAGATGTCCTATGAATTTAGTAAAGATTACAAAAATATTTGTTGTTAAGAGCAACAAAGAGTTTATACCATCACAATTTATTACTTGACCGCAATAATGTCCGAACTTGAGAAAATATTCTTCCGAAAATTTAATAAATTATTATTTTTTTATTTTAAATAGTAACAGAATAGTTTAATTTAAAAAATATTATTTAAAAATATACTTTAAAAATTTTTTAAATTCTAGCCCTCTGTTGGTCTGAATTATAATTGTCAAATTAATCTTCTTCAAAGAAGGTGATAAAAGCTTAGAGAATAAACTCATACAGGTTATACATAAAACTTATTTGAACGTGTATAATATTGGATGGAGTAAGCACAGAAGTTGAAACATTGGCCGAATTGCAAGAGATCCATAATCCATAATTCCAGCTGTAATAAAACTAACTAGTAGTTCCGAAACGATGAAAAGTGGAACTTGGAAGAAAAACGCTATTGGATATGAAGATATGGATTTTTCATTTGATAACATGGAAATTAATAATGGAAGAACAAAAACAACAAAAGTAAAACATGGCGCTGCGAACAGGGCTTTCTGATTGTGATCTCCATTCCACCTTCTTCTTCTTCAGGTACCGTCTCCATCCATGAAGGTTGGCAACAATTCTGGCAAATTCCTTTCGTTTTCGTTCTGTTCTGAGTAGCTCGTGCGAGCCTAATCCCGTCCAGTCTCTGAGGTTTTTGAACCAGGAGCATTGTCTTCTTCCTAGGCTTCTTCGGCCTTCTATTTTGCCTTCCATGATTTGTTTTAACAAGACTCTCATGTCGGAGGTGTCCCAAGTATGCAGTCTTTCGCTTTTTAACTATGGCCAGCAGCTCTCTCTCTCTTTCCCAATTCGTCACAGTACCTCCTCATTGGTCACGATATCCACATCATTCTTCTGAGGGTCCACATTTCAAATGTCTCCAGTCGGTTCACGGTATTTATTTCTAGTGTCCATGCCTCCATCCCGTAGATGGAGAAGCGAGTGCACATAACATTATTCACAAAATCGTATCTTATTTTCAGGTTGAGGTTCCTATCCTCATATTGTTCAGAACTCTCCCCTTTGATTTTTATACCGTCCTGTGTGTGTCTTCTGTTGCTTTTGGAAGACATACTTCGAGTAGGCATTAATCAGGAGCGGAGACAATACACAACCCTGTCTTACGCCTCTTTTAATTGGTATTTCTCTTGTAATGCCACTATCGAGTCTTATCGAAGCCACAAACAGACGGGATTGTGGCCAGCAGAATTCTTTTTCCTGAAATGCAAAAATACGTCAATTTTATCATCGAGGGGGACAACTTTTGCGACCAATGTCACTCCCGCATTGTTTCATCCCTTCGCGCTGTGATGACAATCCCTTAAATGTTAATAGAGATGATATGGAAAGTGACACCTCATTTGAAAGGTCTTGCTTCCCTGAATTCAGTGATATAATTTTTTTGAAGTTTTATTAATTATTCAACAAAAACAATTGAAAGCGAAACAGACGGGATTGTGGCCAGCGGAATTTTTTTTTCAAGAAATGCAAAAATACGTCAATTTTATCATCGAGGGGGACAACGTTTGCGACCAATGTCACTCCCGCATTGTTTCATCCCTTCGCGCTGTGATGACAACCCCTGAAATGTTAATAGGGATGATAGGGCAAGTGACACCTCATTTGAAAGGTCTTGCTTTCCTGAATTCAGCGATATAATTTTTTTGAAGTTTTATCAATTATTCAACAAAAACAATTGAAGCTTATGGTAAAGAGCAAAAGACCCTTGGAATTTTGAATGAAAAGATAAGTCTGGTAAAAAGATCTGTTTAATCAAATTAGATGTTCAAAATGTTCACCACCAGCTTCCATGCAATGTTTTGTTCAAAACGTGCCCTGACACTTTGAAGCATTTGTGGAGTTATCAGACGGCACTCTTCAACAATACGTCGTCGCAGTTCTTCCAGAGACTCCGGTTCTGTGGCGTAGATTTTACTTTTCAATTGGCCCCATAGAAAGAAATCGAGTGGAGTTAAATCTGGATATCTAGCCGGCCACTCAATAGCACCTCTTCGTCCAATCCATTGCTCTGCGAACTCGTTGTGTAAAAACTCTCTAACACTTCGTCCATAATGCGGGGGAGCTCCATCTTGTTGGAACACTAGTTGGTTTTCTTGATAGCGGTCATCATTTTCAACAATGTCAATAAGTAAAGGGTAAACAGTAGCTTCTAGTAAATCCAAATACTTTTCCCCTGTCAGATTGCCATCAAGAAAAATGGGTCCAATTAAAACAGTCTCCAAAAATACCTGCCAAGACATTCAATTTTTGAAGAGTTTGAGTGTGAACTTCATGGAAAATTCTTGGATTGGTATCTGCCCAATAGCGACAATTATGACGATTAACAGTAGAGTTTACATAGAAGGTACATTCGTCCGAGAAACAGATATTAAAAACAAAATTTCCATCCGCAGCAATTCGTGCA
Organism: Rhagonycha lutea; assembly: GCA_958510855.1. Lineage (NCBI taxonomy): Eukaryota > Metazoa > Arthropoda > Insecta > Coleoptera > Cantharidae > Rhagonycha > Rhagonycha lutea. Next base: position 19,983,864 of record OY294042.1, read on the forward strand.
GTTATGACTTCACAAAATTCCAGCCGCCGATCAAAATCATCTTCATTTAGTTGCTGTGTCAGATGAATCTTGTACGGATGAAATTTATGTTTCTTTAATATCCGTTGAATAGTAGCTCTTCCGATATTTGTAACAGTGGTCAATTTTCTTGTGCTTAAAGTAGGATATCTGCATAAATTTGTCCTAAAATATCAATCTCAGTAGCCTCATTCCTGACTGGAAATTCACGTTCAGGATTCCGTTTCTTGTTGGCTACTGATCCAGTTTGTCGAAACTTTGCAACCAACTCCAAAATGTATTTTCGATTAATGTGTCTGTTCGGATGCCGTTCATTGAACAAAGTCGCTGTACGGTTGGCACAGTCGTCGTTTTTTAAAAAAAGACTAATCTATTCAACTCGTTCCTCTGTAGTGTACACCATTGTACAATCAACGTTTGTACTTGTAGCTTACTAATTAAATTAAATAAAACTGACTGATTAAATTCAATTTCTTTCGACGTTTGACAACTTTCTTGCTATTGTTTTTTTTTCATTAAAAATTGGCGATCAAAACTATTTTTTATCAGAAGAGTGAAATGCGTTTTTGCAATTTTAGCTTTGATACTATACACAAATTTATGAAATGATGGAAGAATTTTTTAATTCCTCATTGCATTCAGGACTGTAATGTAATCAAAAATGTAAATTATGGTAAAAGGGTGGTTTGCTCTTTACCTTAAGGGTTGAACTGGCAATGTTTATTTCGCATTTTTGCAGCTTCAATTGTTTTTGTTGAATAATTGATAAAACTTCAAAAAAATTATATCCCTGAATTCAGGGAAGCAAGACCTTTCAAATGAGGTATCACTTGCCATATCATCCCTATTAACATTTCAGGGGTTGTCATCACAGCGCGAAGGGATGAAACAATACGGGAGTGACATTGGTCGCAAAAGTTGTCCCCCTCGATGATAAAATTGACGTCTTTTTGCATTTCTTGAAAAAAAAATTCTGCTGACCACAATCCTGTCTGTTTCGTTTTCAAAGGGCCACCCTGTATACTAGGTTGAGAGTCTGTCCACGGACGGGTAGCTAGCCGGTAAATCTCTAAATTAGCGTTAATCATGAAAAAAATATCGTTTCCTAACACTAACCGACTAACTTAAGCTCGACCGGTGGATATATCTCTTTTAACGGGGTTTATTATAAGAAGAATAGTTTCATTATACTGACAAATTTAATTGTTCTTGTTCAAACGTCCTCACGTTCAAAAATGATAATGAAGATAATTTAATACATTTATTGAAAATGTAAAAGTCTAATAGATAATTTTCTGGATTGATGATCATCGGATCAACGTAGATAAAGTTGGACCAATTAGTTTGTCGGACATATTAATACAGGTGGGTCAGCGTCCTGGCATTTTATATCGTAAATGATTTCCCGATAAGGACGATTCTTTTAAAATTAAATAAAATACAAAATATTTGAGATAAAAACATAACGTTCTTTTTATTTTATACATTTCCCAGTTATGTAATTTTTCTATAACATAAAGACACTTTGAATGTACTTTTATTTAATTTAGATCGTTGAATAATTTTTATTTGTTCTAAACAGATCTCGGGACTTTATGCCCTAAAAAAGGAAGCCGGTCATATTGACGCTAATGTTTTGACGCCGTCGTATCGACGCTGCACACGCGAACACGTTTCGACGCGAATTAAAAAAAAAATTTTAATTCTGAAAAATAAGCGAAAAATTTTGGGAAAAACTGAAAATGACAAAGAGCATGCGTCGCCGTCGTTTATACTGAGTAAAAAGTAGCATTTCTAAAACGCATACTTATGGAACGCATTAAGGGTGAAGATATTTGTTTTAATGATTTATACGGGGTGAGGCATGAAATAATAAGTTTTTTTTTAATTTTTAATATTTTGTTTAATTCTTATTATCTACGAATGTTTTTAATCGTAAAGCCATTCATATCCCAATTAAATATATCAAAAGGCATTTTCTTATCGTAATTTTCTCACGTTCCTTAAACTTTATAAACAATACTCTTGCAAATTTCAACATGGAATAACAGAGATAACTATTTTCACCGGTGCCGGTGCACAATAAATTATGGTTGATAAGCAATTCTTTCATTTTAATTTCAAGTTCATATATTGTTTATATTATGTACGTGTTTGTCTATACAGCATAATATAAATTTGATAAGATTTCAAAAAATAAGGAAAGTGCCCCAATAAAATAATACTTTTTTAATAATTTTTTTGTAATTGGTTTATACAGCGTTTAAAAAATTTATGAAACAAAAGAGAGAAATCCGTTTTCCACCCATTTGAACCGCATGGAAAATGTAATCTAGAAAATGTGGTCAACATCTGTTGTTTGACCAAAGCATACGTAAACAAGTTAGAGAGCGAAAAATCTCCATTTCAATTCCTAATTCTGCCGGCACTACCTTATTGATCAAAGTCCAAAATCGTAATGTGGATCTTGAGAGAGGTTACAAAAATACCATTCCATTATATTTCCCTGACAAAATCTTCGAATTTGGTCGAGGTTGTTATCCAATCTGGATACCAAGTGCATTATCCAACACCAAACTCCGTTGAAATTAAATCGATTATTTAAATTTTGGAAACGGTAGTTGATTTGCATAATATCACAATTGCTACTATAGTTCTTGGAAGTGGAAGTTTATCTGAGTTTTAAAATAATAAAGTAGCGCCAAGACAGCGATTGCCATTAGATTGGAATTTTTTGATATCTTTAGATTTGATTCTCACACGTAAGTATGTTCAGAATAAACTGACTACCCCTTTTTTGATTAGGCGACTGGTGACATTATAGGAACTGTTGATAAATTTTTGATTATCTACTTTAGTGTTAGTGCATTTGCAACACGTTCAGTGACTGGTCTGTGCAAATTAAATCATATTTAGTTACCAAGAAAGTAAGTCTTTTCCACGTTTTTGTTAACTTATCTTAACTTTATAATTAATTCGGTTAGGTCTAAATCAAGATTTTGCGTCAAAATGCATGAACAGTACTATAGCTACATTACCAATAGTGATGGTGTGGTTTTGCAAGACTTAAGTACTCCCAAGACTTCTATAAACTTACTAAAGGGTAAACTTCTTGTATTGGATTTAGATAGCACCCTTTGCAATTTTAATAACAATTCATTGGATAACAATAACCCAACTATACCAAGACCTCACTTATACGAATTTCTAAAAAGTGTTTCCGAATATTACGACTTAATGGTGTGGTCGTCATCATGCTACGAATCTACCGTGGCGAAAATGAAAACCTTGAACATGCACAACAACGAATCCTTTAAAATATTGTTCACGCTTTATGTGAATCATATGGTAACAAAGCATTTCGTGTGTTGCAACAATTATCAATTGGTAAGTAAAAGTTTTTTAACATCATTTACCCTACTAGATATTTCTTACGGCTCGAATGAGGCTCGGCTGCGGTTTGCCCTAGGAAAGATCAGGTAACCTGCTGGAATGTAACGCAAAACTTGGTCAGGTCCAAATTCGGCTAACTTAGCGGAGCCACATCAGGCTTCGGATGCCGGATGCATACCGGATCTGGTAACTATTAGATTTAGTCATGAGTCAACTTTAACCGGGCCAGGGCCTAAAAGGGTACGCCATACTTAATCATGATCCGGCCCACAGTATATTAAGGGTATATGCCTTAAGAAATTTATAGTCGGGTATTTATTCAAGTTTCATGAACAAATTCAAAATTATTATTGCGGACCATAATTGTGCATTTTGAATAATTAATTTCGCTTATAATTTATAAATTTTGGTTATTTTATTTCATTGCCTTGAAACTGAGATCAGGATGAGGGTTACAAAGTTTTATTATAGAGGGTGAATGAGACCACCAGTATCAGCAATTTTTTTTCAAAAACGGTTATTAGTTGGGTTAAAAAAATTTATTATAAAAGCCGTAATAAAGAATCGAATGGTGATATTATTATTTCCGGGAAAGGTCGGAATCCGGGATAGTTTGCTTCAGAAACTACAGAACTCCAGAATTTTAAATGGCATCATAGGTCAAAAGTGGTATTGTTGAAAAGATCTTGCAAAAATAAGTAAGTTTTATAGGAAAAGTTATTTTATAACCACCCCTTTTCAGTAATATTCGATTGAAGTGGTGCCATTTAAAATTCTGGAGTTCTGGAGTTTCTAGAGCAAATTACTCGGGATGCCGACCTTTCCGAGAAATAATAATATCACCAATCGATTCTTTATTATGGCTTTTATAATAAATTTTTTTAACCCATCTCTCTACAAATAACGGTTTTAAAAAAAAATTGCTAATACGGGTAGTCGCATTCACCCCGTATATAAAATCTTTTGATTCTTTTTATGTTTTCCATTACATTTATTGGGTTTTAAGCGGATAATTTCTATTACCTACTATATATGATTATTTCGTTTTTATTTTCGTTTTATTTCTTAATTTCAGACGAAACCTCTCAACTCAATTTGGGACACTTTCATCGATTATAATAAGAAAAACACCATCATTGTAGATGATGTACCTATGAATTTTTATTTCAATGTTCTTAATGGATTACCTATTATCCCGTATAAGCAGCACATGCATAGTTATGATATAGAATTACTCCATGTTCGTGACTATTTAATCAAGTTAGCAAAATATAGCACTGATTTTTCAAGGGTTAATCATATGAACTTCAAAGAATACAATCCAACTTTGTAGTTTATACACTTGTCAACGTAATTAAATTACAAGCTGCCGATTCATTTTCGATTCAGTTTGATGAAAGCTAAATTAAAATCGGTTAATTGGTTTTCGGGCTATTACAAATTTCTCAAATACTTTTTGTAATAACTCGGAAACAAATTGACCAGTTTTGATTATTTTCACAATACACAATAGCATTTTTTCATAGTTTTCTTTGAGATTTTGATAAAATATTTAGATTGAAAAATTTCATATTGTTGAGAAAATGTTTTGTTCGGAACTCGAGAACGGATCGGCAGATTCCAATTTTTTGCTAGAAGGTGATCTGTTTTTATAGCTTTAGTTTGACTTAAGGGTAGAAAGCCGTTTAAGATTTTGAATTTGAAAGTGGTAGGGCGAATTAAAGAAAAAAACAGAAAAGTTTCACTAAAACGTGGCCTCCTATGTGATAACATACTATGTAACTAAACCGAGTATGCATATTATAATCCAAATTCTTAAATGTGCCACCCTATCTAATAGTGTTTTTGTTGTGTTACTGTTCAATATTTGAATAGTTTGTTCATAAAATACCATTTTCCATGATAGGAAAATGCATTTTGTATTCCACTTTTAAGAATAGAGTTTAAGTTTCTAGTTTATAATATTAATTTAATTTATATTAAAAAGTTAAAAAAGAAAAAAAATCAATTGAATTTATATTCTGTTTTAGGCTAAGGTTTTTTTAAACTAAGTTATGTATTTTTATACATTTTTGTAAGTTAATTTGTAATAAAAAGTTTCATACATTTTATATTTTATTTAATCAATTTGTTCAAAGTAGGGGAGGTTGGGGCTATTCTAACTTGTCCGTTTCAAACGGACCCTGATGGTAATGTATCTTTATTTATGATGTTATGTGCATCTAACCTGAAAGTTTCAGCTCACATGAAACATATTATCCTCTTTTTTCTAGTTAAAAGTAAGTAAATTTTTGTTAATTTAATTATTTCGAATCAATTCACAATAAACTAAACATAGCCACGTTAGAGGAAATTGACCCTATGTAACGTAGACATACGTACGACAGCAATATTACATTGTTTAACTTTTAGTTGTTTTTTTTTACAAAAGTTATCAATTTTTTTATTTATTAGTAATATTGCTCTGGAAAGTATAAAAGTTGCTTCTCTATTTGCCCGTTCTATGAGTTTGCAGTGAACAGACGATGTTTATTTAATATCAAATTTATTTTTCATAACTTTATTGCATTAAAAACTTTATGTTATAATTTATTTACATTAAAAGTTCAAATTTATATACATTTTTATTAAAGTTTTTATTAATTCTAAGTAAATAGATACATCCCAATAACCTCCCACTAGTAGTCAATTAATTGCAAAAATATTGCGTTTGTTTAAAGTATATTGACTTACAATATTTTGTGTTTTTCTTCTACTTGCCCCTCCGTTTACATGGTCATTCATCGAAAAGTGTTAATTTGTTTTCATTCCATCTTTTCTCCCAAATACATCTTTGGAATTAATAATTGTACGCGAATTTGATGGTTCGATTGCAAAGTGAAAAGAAAAGACAAACAATGCGATTTGAAATCTCGAACGTGTTGAAATGCTACAATCAGGATTAAAACAAAAACTATTCTCTGACAATGCGCAACCCCGAATGAAAGGGCTGACCAAATCAGAGACCAGAGTGTATCGCAATCCGGAGAGAACCTCTCCAGTTTGTGTAGCCACCATGTTATAAACTAGCCTTGAATTCGTTGCGGAGGTGCAGCCTTGAATTCTGAAGTAAAAAGTAGAAAATGCAGGTGATGGTAAATACACACTGTTGTTAATAATTACGTACGCTGTCAAGGAGATGTAACCTCTAATGGTTATATAAAAATTAGTATAAAAGCCAAAAATATCACGTCAGCATACACGAATGTAAAATGTAACAGTAGCTTCCTTTCAATCGCTTTGCAACGTGTGGTTTCCAAAAGTGAGTATTGGAGATCTTGTCGCAAATTAACAAGTTCCACCTGACCGCTATTAACGTGAACACAAGGAACACTGCTTGTAGAGATGTGGCTTAACCAGTAAGAGAGAGGATGAGGGAGTACAAAGTAATACTAATTTTTACACTCGAACTTTACGGTACCAAAACGAACCACAAATCAAGCTACTTGTCGCAAAGGTTCTCAGGGTACTGAATTCCCGCTTGCGTTCATTTTCATATCATTGAGAAATGTTGTAAAATCCAATTTTAGAAGGAACCTAATAACAAATGCAAAAATTTGTTACAGAATGATTTCAGAGACTGTTGGTATAAGCCATTACTCATTTTTTGCATGTTACAGTCCGAATGGATTTGCAAACGCTTTGAGTACGTAGTACATTATCATAATGTTTATTTTCAACCCTTAAAATATAAAAATAAATCTGAAAACTGGCAGTTTTCAAAACCTAACCTAACTTTTTCTTATGCAAGAAAACACAGTTTTATGACAAATGCATGACATAAACGTAGCAAGTAAAACCTTAGAGGCGTTTCTTAGTAAAGAAACAACGAATCGATATTTCAAAATTTTCAAGTAGGTAGTGGTTTCTTTTTAGTGGTTTGATAACAAAATTGCAGTTCGATGCATGGATAACAAAGTTAATGGCGGCGATTGGAGATCAACTTCACAATCATAGCCAATTTTTGATGGCTATTATGAAAGTAACTAACTCACGCCCAAAAGCGTTAGAAATGCGTGCGATAAAAGTTATTTCGAGAATGTAGAATTTCCTGACAATTGCAGTGTTGCAACCGAGTTGCTTTTACCACGACAGTGGTATTGTTAGCATTTGAATTGCCATTGCATCGTGAAAGCACGGTTTGGAGACTGCAGAAGACGGTTTGACTGAATGGTTGCTACATGCATATAAGTCATTTGTTTAAAATTTAATCAAGGCAATGATTACAAGAAAGCAAAGTTATCAACTTTACAACAAGAAGTTTCACTACCTCTTTGGACTGTCAGTTCCAGATCCCTTTTTAAGGAACACAAACAACGTCATCGGTAATACATAGGAGTCGAAGGTTGAAGTGTAGGAAGAGGATGTCACTTTTATTCCGTCATTAGAAAATGCTGAACAGCAAATCGTATTTTCGGATTTTCGTAGAAAGCAAAAACATTCAGATGGAAAATTGACGATCATTATTGTACGTCTGCAGTCGGTGCATAGTGTTAACATTTTGCGAATAAGGTTAGCGCTTAAGCTTAAAGATAGGTTACCTATGTAAATAAACAATTTTTATTGTTGAGGTTTAAGTAAAATTATTTAATGTAGTGTCGGAGGTTCTCAAAATTTTATATAATAAACAAGAATCTCTGGATAACGGGGGGTATAATTGAAATTAAAAAGAAACTCAACAAATTTCTTTTTAAATACAAAGCACCGACTGCACAATAACAATGTTATTTAAAGTGGATGTATATTGCGATGTCAATGTCTTTATCACTAACACCGCATACTCATCGTGAATTATTAGAACTAACAAGGGGAAGGCCAACTTTGGTCGTCACAGATCTGCACCATTATCTCTATACCTTTACAACATAATTAGAACGTCACTTGCTGAAAGTTTAACGACCCGGAATTGAGAAAATTTCAAAAAAATATTTTTTAAAAATATTTTATAATTTCTTAAAACACACGGGTAGTTCAACTGTACCAAGTATAAAAATTGAACAATAGCAGCGACAGGTGATCATAACCTCAAATAACTCGTCGTGAAGGTCGTATTGACATGCATAATTTATTCAGTATAACAAACTTATTTCAACTTTGAAGTAGTACCTATAATTATTACACACGGTAAGCAAAATTTAGTTAATTTTGTTTTGATTTATTTCGATAAAATTTTTATTAGGTTACAATTTGAAAAGTTTTAACTTTTAACGCAACTTCATGTGACTCGAATCGAAAAATTAATCTTCAGTGATTACCGCAGAAGCTTTTGGCGCCATTAAATTATTTGCGACAAGGAGCTTGCTCAAAATATATTATATTTGCATATTTCAATTGTCTTTTTGAAATTTCACTGTATCGTGATGGTTCATCGGTAAGTTAAATTCACATGCACTAGACCTCTAAACCAGGCTCATTCTAGTTTTGATTTTCAGCTCCTCGATACTGGTCATGTCAGCAAGACGTTATTTTCAAGAATTCATCGTAAGTTCGCCGTTGACTGAAATATTTAGAATCTATACTTCAGATAAGTAATAGGAGCCGAATTGTCGATAACATTTTTATATTGATTATATAAATTAAATATAAGAAAATATTAGTTATTACAGTTTTGTGTTACAGCATTACAATAAAAATTATATTTATAGTAGTAATTATTTTCATTGACATTATTATAGTAAGTATTTGATTTATTGTTATTGATTCACTTTCTCAATTTCTTCAGTGACAAATTTATGACAACTGCAGTTTGCCTTCACAACATTTAAGTTTGACCAGTATTGTCTGTAATTGGTTCTTTTGGCTTATACCTTGGGTTTGTCCTTTGCATTATGAAAATACGGTTTAAGTATGTTGAATGACCCCAGATTCGATGACCGTGTACCATTCTTGAAGGAAACATTGAGAAATAAACGAGTCTTGTGATATCATGTAAATAGCTGAGCATGTACTTTGTTACTGTCCAGCGCTGACTTCAATGAGAAGATCGATGCTGACATGGCCAGATTCCATGACAGATTTTCGAAGGAGCTGAAAATCAAAAGTAGTACAATGAGCTTGATTTGGAAACCTAATGCATGTGAATTTAACTTACCCTCCACAACAAATGCGCAAATTTATGGCCCTTCCACAATTTCAGAAAATGAAGATTTTGGACACAGTGAAATTTCAAAAGAACGGTTGAAATATGCAAATGATGTATTCTGAGTAGCTCTTTCCTGCAAATAATTTAATGGCACCAGAAGATTCTGCGGTAATCACTGAAGATGCTATGGTAATAGGAGAAGAAATGTACCATAACATTATAAGAATGCTAAACGAGAAAGAAATTGCGTCGGATGGCATAATTTTTGAAGAAGTTGAAGAATATATGACCGACAATATTTCACTGGATTACAAAATCAAGGTTGTAAATATTGCTAGACAACATCCGAAGTGGGGCGTTAAAACTCTTCATAAAAAAGGATGACACCTAGAAATTTTGAATGATTTGAAAATATGGAGAAAACAAATTAAAAGCGGTGAAATAAAATTTGATAAATTCGAAATTATTGACTCTTGGCAGAAGTATCGACTAGGAACTTGCAACAATGGGTATTATCTGCGACGCGTCAGTTTGAAAATTTTGAATTGAAATTCTCCAAAAATTGATTTATTCGATACAAAAGAAAACACTGAATTTGTCAGCAAAAAATTAAAAAATTTATAAGTCAAAGAGAAACCGTTACTCTGGAGGAAACTAACTAGCACTGAATGATTTTGGATCTAATTCGTTGTGTTCATACAAAATTTGACAAAGATTTCGTTATCAAAACAGATCAGACAGGTTGGTAGTAGGCCACTTACAACAGAAATCTCGCCGAACGGGATCAAAGATAATTATGGTCAAAACAATCAATACGAACAAGGTGAGCCATTCATATATGGCACCGTATGCGTATACCCTATTGGACGAACTGTTACCTATTGTTTTCATATGCCTACAAGAGGCTACAGGATCATTTAGACCAAGGGTTAAAATATCAAAAATGTTGTAACTTCCTCAAAGTCGGGAAAGCTTACGACATCTTTGTAAATAGATAATTTAACTAACGTTTAGAAGCCGTAGGTGGAAAAGGAACGTTTTCTACTTATAATCGATTCTTGAGGAGGCCTAACAAATCCCAATTTATACGACGAAATATTTCAGGTTGAAGGTCCACTAAAATGTAATATTAAAGTATTTAATTCCTCCGAAATGTATTGGTCCAGCCTTGCAGAGTTTATTTTTATCGGCAAGCAAAAAATATCATCTAATTTTTTCAAAACTGTGCCCTATTGATTGAAAAAGAACGAGAAATTAAATCTCGAGACGATTGTTTAAAAATACAATCGATATTGCACCACCAATTGTCTTCCCAACTTTTTCGGATATGTTGCAATATTCATGGTTGCAATCCAACTATGGAGTACAGGAACTAGGATGATATTCATCGTAGAAACAAATGAAACAATAATTGTTTCGACATCGAGCACACCTTACGAATGCTGAGTTTTTACACTCGCAAGGTATGCTCAAATCAGAAACCGTAAAACAAACTTGATTAACGTTTAAAAACGTTTCTCTGTCATCACATAGTTGGGCTGCAAACCATGCATATTGTAGCATATTGGAAAATATTGGTGCAGATAATTGATGGTGAACAATTGATTGTATTTTAATACAATCTTCTCTGGAAGTAATTTCTCTGTTCTGTTCAATTAGGTAGCTACAATTTTGAATTCTTTTAATCAAGTTTTTTACCTGGCGATAGAAATAGACGTCGCATGGCTGCACTAATGGGGTACATTTAGGAGGAATTACCTTGATACTACATGTTGGCACACCCTCTTCATTTTGAAATACCTCGTCGTACATATCCGGCCTCGTTTGCCCTCCCCATGAATCAATCAATAAGAGAAATTGTTGATCGCCCACATACGGCTTTAGCACTTTAGTTAAAAAATCTTTATACAATGAAGTGGTAAGTTTGCCGGACTTTGAAGATGTAACAATTACATTTTTGTATTTTTCTGCATACCGTTCTACATCTTTTTTTACCCTCGGTCCAAATGCGCCAGTGATTTCTTGCAGGCAAACAAAAACAGTTGGTAGAAGTTTACCAGAAAAGGATATAGCATATTGTGCCGTATAGGAATGTGTCACTTTATTCATGTCTTTTCGTTTCACTGTAACTACCTTTGATCCTTGTGCAGCAAGTGTTCTATTATAAACTGACTGGTATTGGCATCCTGTAAATAATTATTACTAGTACTATTATTGATCAAAAAATTCTTTCTAAAATGTATACCTGTTTGGTCCGTATTAATAACCAAATCCTTGTCATAATTTGGTATGATAGCCCTAGTTTGCATTCTAAATTTGTGAGCTGAAGCAAGAATTTCCTCCACTGTAGCGGTTTCTTTCTCCGACACAAATTTAGTAATTTTTCTCTGGCGAATTCGATGGTTTCTTTTGAAGCGGTTAACCCACCTGTCGGAAGCTTTAAAATTTATATCTGGAAATTGACTAGCAGCAGATAATGCCCATTGTTGTAAGTTTCTCGTCGTTACAGATTGGTTGCTCTCCCGAGCTTCCAAAAATCTATCGTTTACCCATGAATCGATTGTGGTATATTTCTCTACTTGCGTTCCACCACAATTAATGTGTTGTTCCCATCTTTTCAAATCTCTCTTTGATTTGAGTTGGTGCCCTCCTTTAATATGTTGAAGAGTTTTTAGGCTCCATTTCGGATGTTGCTTTGCTAAATTCACCATCTTTATTTTGTCATCCAGCGAAACATGTACTTTGGTTTTTTTTTCTACTGGCTCGTCTTCAAAATCCGACAGTTCGACAGAGTCATATTCATTCTTTTCGTCTTCTTCGTCTACACAAATTAATTCATCTTCTACCACATTTCTCTTTTCCGCTAGCATTTTCAGAGTGTTTTGGTATATTTCTTCTCCGAATTGCATATCTTCTTCAGTAATAATTTCAGAAGCTTCTGTTGCAATTAGATTATTCTGAAGAAGAAGCTGCTCACAATATAGAAGTGCATTCTTTAATCGTACTTTTGAAATTTCACTGTGAAGGGAATCAATATCTTCACTTTCTGCTACCGTGGAAGGACCAGGTATTGCTTCATTTGTTAGCAAATCACACATGATGACTATTATTAACGATAAATTGACGTTTTATACTAGTAATAAACTTTTTCTATTAATGAATGTCTATTCTCAACTTCATAAGTTTTTAGTAACTTTAGTTTGTTTTAACCTCATCAGTAAGGTGACAGGTAACCACCTGTTAGCAGAAGTAACGTAGGTGGTTCCCCTGGCAGCGGCAGTAAAATAAAATAAAGAATTCGTGATAGAAATGGTACCAAAATTTGTACTGCATTTCAAAATCAAAGTTAACTTTCAGCCCGGAAAAATTTCTCAATGCCCACTACAAATTTTTTTCTACTAGAAAAGGGCAACTTTTCTCCCTTTTTGCATAATCTACTAATGCACTTTTACTAAAATTGTGTAAATGAATTAAATTTGTCATTATTGCAATAATTTTTTGCAAACATTTATTTAAATTTAAAACAGTAAAAACATTGTGATACACATGGGATCGTGAAATAAGCTCAGGATTTCCTGATAAGCTCACGACTTCCTTAAATGCAATAGAAAGCCATTCGAACACTAGGAGTACCTTGCATAATGAAAACCATTATTTCAAGCTCTCAAAATAATGACTCAACTAAACAAACTGCAGTTGTCATAAATTTGTCACTGAAGAAATTGAGAAAGTGAATCAATAACAATAAATCAAATACTTACTATAATAATGTCAATGAAAATAATTACTACTATAAATATAATTTTTATTGTAATGCTGTAACACAAAACTGTAATAACTAATATTTTCTTATATTTAATTTATATAATCAATATAAAAATGTTATCGACAATTCGGCTCCTATTACTTATCTGAAGTATAGATTCTAAATATTTCAGTCAACGGCGAACTTACGATGAATTCTTGAAAATAACGTCTTGCTGACATGACCAGTATCGAGGAGCTGAAAATCAAAACTAGAATGAGCCTGGTTTAGAGGTCTAGTGCATGTGAATTTAACTTACCGATGAACCATCACGATACAGTGAAATTTCAAAAAGACAATTGAAATATGCAAATATAATATATTTTGAGCAAGCTCCTTGTCGCAAATAATTTAATGGCGCCAAAAGCTTCTGCGGTAATCACTGAAGATTAATTTTTCGATTCGAGTCACATGAAGTTGCGTTAAAAGTTAAAACTTTTCAAATTGTAACCTAATAAAAATTTTATCGAAATAAATCAAAACAAAATTAACTAAATTTTGCTTACCGTGTGTAATAATTATAGGTACTACTTCAAAGTTGAAATAAGTTTGTTATACTGAATAAATTATGCATGTCAATACGACCTTCACGACGAGTTATTTGAGGTTATGATCACCTGTCGCTGCTATTGTTCAATTTTTATACTTGGTACAGTTGAACTACCCGTGTGTTTTAAGAAATTATAAAATATTTTTAAAAAATATTTTTTTGAAATTTTCTCAATTCCGGGTCGTTAAACTTTCAGCAAGTGACGTTCTAATTATGTTGTAAAGGTATAGAGATAATGGTGCAGATCTGTGACGACCAAAGTTGGCCTTCCCCTTGTAAGATTTTACGGTTCTCTTAATTTATTTTTAAATCTCCGACCACAATCACACAATTGCCTTCTCTAATCTGCTGACCCATCAAGATTTTGTCCTTCTGATCCAGCGTAAACAAAATTTCAGAGTTTGTGGATAATGACGAGAAGTGATTAGTTAACAATATTAATAAATTTTATTACAGAAAAATATTTGCACAAATTCCTTCCACAATAAACCAATCTCTCTCTTCAGTCCATAATCTTTCGGCAGGGTATGGTGGCATCACTGTAGTGTCCGTTTGACTACTTGTCGCCAGGTTTCTCGGTTTTCCGCCGTTGTTATACATTAATGTAGTCCGAACCCTATTAAAGTCATTGTGCGATCAATTCAGCGTATTGGCGATCTACCTCTTGGCCGACGTCCCTCTATCTTGCCTTCGACTATTATTTTCTCCATGGCGTCGGTTCTCCTCGCAATGTGTCCTAGATATGTCAAATACTGCTGGTTGATTGTTTGGGATAATCTGGTTTGTATCTTCAGTTCTTCTGTTATTGAGTCATTTGTTCAATGTGCTGTCCAAGGTATGCGGAGCAATCCTCTATCTAGATATAGGACCACATTTCAAAAGCGGCTATCCTTCTTTCATCTGCAACCTTAATTGTCCAAGTTTCTGATGCATATGTTGCTAGGGGAAAAATTAGGGATCTCACTAATTTTAGTTTTGTGTTTGCTGTTATGGATCGATCTTCCCAAATTCTGTTGAGTTTTGTTAGAGATGTTCTAGCTATAGCCAATAGTCTTCTTATTTCTTGTTCACATGCACCCGTGTTGTCTATCCTTAATCCTAGATATTGGAAGATATTGACTACCTCAAAGTTTGCCACTCTTCGTATTTGTGGTAAGTTGTTGTTTGACCTTTCTATAATAATAATCTTTGTTTTATTTATATTAATTTACAGACCAAATAATCTACTCTCGTGTATAAGTCGTACCATGATTGTCCGCATTTCCTCTTCTTCAGTTGCAAGAATTACTGTATCATCTGCGTATCTTAAGTTGGTAATTCTTTTTCCCCCTATCGAGACACCTCCATCCCAGTCATCCAGAACCTTTCTCATTATATATTCCGTGTAGATGTTAAAGAGTATAGGGGACACTATACACCCCTGTCTGACTCCGGTCCTTACTTTAAAGGGTTTTTATCGGTTTTCGCCAATGCTTACACATGCTTCATTCTCCTCGTATAGTTCTTGGATCAGTCGCATAAGGTACTCAGGCGTCCCCATATCCCTCATTATTTTCCACAGCTTCTTCCATTTTACCTTATCGAATGCTTTACTGTAGTCCACGAAACATAAAAACACTCTAACCTGGAATTATTTTGACTTTTCAATTATTAGTCTTACATTGAGTATCTGTTCGCGTGTGCCCTTTGCCGACATAAAACCGTACTGCTCTTCAGCTATCTGTGGAAGGTGGAAGGTTTTTATTCTGCTATCTAGTCTTCTTCTTTCTTTATCAGCTTTTTCCGCCCACTGCTGGACATAAGCCTCTCCATATTATGTCTTATCTTATATAGGTCTCGGGTGTTATCTTGAATTGCACGCTGCTCTACTTCTGCACATATTCTATTTATGTATTGGTTCTCATCTCTTCGTGATTTCCTTTTAATTCTCCTGCTGATTTGTGGCATTTCATGGCTTTATCTCTTGCATCCATGGTGGTCATTCTAATCGATCTTCATTCTTCTACCATTTGTAAGTTCTCATTCGTCATCCAATGTTTGCTTTTCTCTCTGCTTCTTTTATCCATTTTTCCGTACTATTCTATAGCTTATTACAGTCATCTGTCTCCCCAGGTTGCTCCCCCACAGAAAATTAAGATAATAAACCAATACATAAATAAATAAAACAATTTACCAGGGTATCCCATGCGGTCACGTCTTTTTCGGATCAGGGCTTTTTATTTTAACATCCACTTTTTACTTCGGGAGCCAAAACGTAACTTTCCCTTCTTTTATTATTTTCTTTTCGCTTCGGGAGCCAAACGGTAACTTTTCACTTCGGGAGCCAAACAATCACACCTTTGTTTTATTTATTATTCTTTCTTCTTTTTTTTTCGTTTTTTTTTTTACTAGGGATACCTTAGTTACGAGGCGGTCGGAGATTAGCGGTCACGAGAATTGACTATGAACGCTAAATACTCGGATCGAATCCCAGTCAAGTAAGAACTTTATTCTGGCCGTCTCTCCCCTCGGCAGGCAATGGCAAACCACCGGGGTGTAATCTAGGCTCACCACACCCTCTTTAGGGTAAAAGGATTGAGAAGGAAGGAACCTTAGTTACGTTTTTAAATACACAAATAATTAAATAACTAACAAATTTTATAATATTATAACTAAATTATCACTCATATCTGGTCTTTCTTTGATTTATGGAAACATGCTATTCGTTGCAATGAAAGCATGTCCTTAATGACGAACCATTTTGAAAAGGACACCTCCTGACATAAAGGCCTCCTCAATTTTTGTTTTAGCTTTTCTAAATCACAAGTTATTATGATAACCCTTCATGTGATTGGCGTCTCCTCTCTCGGCCATTGCAGATATGCACAGGATGACCTATGTTTTGATTGTGGTAGCAGATCCCCCATTTGGTCAATTATCACCGCAATATGTATATTCTGACTAATAGGCTCCAGTGATGGATCCATGGGGGCTAAAGTCACCCCTCTGTGAAAGTGAGAAAATGCTTAAAAATTAGAATATAAATTGGAATGTAGGTATATATTGTCTTGATTTTTAAATCGTACCTACTCAAGCTCTCTTGTCATACAAAGACATGATATGAAATATGAAATCCGATTCACCATGCGTACGGCCTTCAGGCATTTCCGAAAAAATGAGAATTATATTTTCGTATCTCTGTCGTACTCGAGCTTTGATTTGTTTTTAGGTTGGTAATAATTATTTTTAATAGCGGCTATGAATTGCGCGCGTAACATCAGATAAGATAAACTGACCTGTCGACTCATCCAACTCGAAATATAGCAAATTTTCCAATTTCATCCACACGATTAACAGTTGTTGAATTAGTTTAATTTGTGGTATAACGTATCAAAAAATAACTAACTTGCATTCATTCAACAAAAATTTTCAGGTAACTAAACACTCATTAAATACTTTGTATACCATTGCAATATATAAATTAAATTAAATCGCAATTTTATTGCAAAAACTTGCACAACCCAAAATCCGGAAGACAAGATAACCTCCATGGTACCCTTACCAGCGATAATGAATTGTTTATCCGTTCCATTTAAATTTAAATTTTTGTAGATGTTCCTATAAAATTTTAGTGCATGTTAAAAAATATATAATAATATATTTTAGGTTATTAACTTGTTAATAATAAGATATAGTTACTAAATGTAACGATTATTTTATAGTTTTTCCTTTATAGATTCTATTTCCTATAACTTGAATAAAATAATTGTTACATTTAGTAACTATATACATGTTATTATTCTATGTATTCACCACCTTCCATGAACACTTTTATTTTATACGTAGCATGTCGAAGAGTAAATCATTATGAAACTACAAAGGAAATTTAATATAAAAAAGAACTCAAGAATCTGACAAGGTTTTCAGTTGTTGGCTTCGAGTACAAATTTTCCCTATTGAAGTTAAAATATGTGCAAACAAAACCGGTATTAGCATGTTAATCATGTACTACATCCAATTAGGTAATTATTGCTTTAAATTAGCCAATTTTTAGCAAACTGCATTCATCCTAAGATGAAATAAAATTTACTCTAAAAACGAATACTGAAATTTGATGCTCCCATATCGATGATTGACTAATTGAATTAAAATAATATGGCAATATGATATTACTGGCTATTACATAATATATATTAGGGAGAGCAGCTAAACATAGCTTTAGTTTTTTCTATCTAAGTTTGACTAAGAAAGAAAGGAAGACATTTTTTAAAAGAAAAAAGAAAGAAAAAAATTTGAAAATTAATTATTTAATTATCAATATTTGTGTTTTTTATCTTCTTTCTTAATATCTGCTTTCTTAATTTCTGGAATTTTAATATCTGAGTTCTAAATGTTTGATGAGTTTTTAATGTCTGCGATCACCAATGTCGATGTTCATTTAATATGAACTTTATTCATCGTAACTTTATTTAATTAATAAACTTTATGTTATAATTCACGTACATTAAAAGTTAAAGTTCATTTACATTTTTATTAAAACTTCTTTAAAATTCTGGATAGGTACATCCACCATATATTTACGTTCAGTATGCAATAGAATTAAATGTTTCAAAACAACAGTTGAATAAATACAAAAACAAATTAATGGTCAGTGATCTATCATGAAATAAATACTATCTCCAACACAACACTCATCACAAATACACATTGGGGTATCTCCTAAGATTTGAAATTAACTGAAAAATAACTAGATAATTACGAATTTATTAATAAATATTTGTATAAAAAATATAAATCAACTTATTCAATTCAAGTAATCTGGATCATCTTTGAAACATAACCTCAATACGATACCTATACAAAATTGGTCATTCGGTCAATGCGATGTATCATTATTTATACTCATCTCAAAAACATAATACTACATAAGCGATGGCTTCTCATTTTAATTTAATATACCTATTACATAATATAAATATTAAAATAACATAATAACCAACAAATTCCTTTACAGATCTGAATAACAAAAACTTTTGAAAAAAATGTGTACCTACAATTTTGTCGCTTTTTTTACAGCATTTTAAATTAAAACTTAGAGCTCAGCCTATAATAATTAATTAAATAGGAACAAACAAACAATTTCTTAATGTTTCTTTAATTTTACACCGTATTTTATTTAATTAATATGATCGGTTTGATGAAAACTGTCTCAATTTGCAACTAACAATTTCGACTTTTTTCCATTTCACAATAAATCAAATTTATTTTTATTAATTACTTTCCCATTTAATGCTTTTTGAAATATAGAATTACAATTACAATAATAATTTACAATACACCTGTTCAGAGTATAAATCTATAATTATTGTACCTTCATAATTATATTCAAACAATACGTTTATTATTTGATTAAAACCATAGTACCTGATATTAGCTATTCTCAATTTCTTTATTAAAAGTATTTGAATGCTTTACTAATATTCTATAAAGAATTTCAAATTATTTAATTTATTAACTTCGATTCGAAGATTTTGGTATTAAATATTAGTACACAGTGGCCGCTGAAAGACTGAAAGGTTTCAAAAAGGAAAATAAGGAAAAAAGAAAATGGGATCATTTGAGGAATGTTGTTTTTCATACAAAATACTTAAAAATATTCATTAATATATTAGATTGTCACAACCAAAAATATAATATACTAAATTATGAAATAATAATATATAAGAAAAGTTTCCCAAGTAAAATCATGATTTTACGCACTCACTTTACATAACTTAGGTAGTGATAGAGGACACTTTTCTAAGAACAATATTTAACAAAAAATTTTTTCTAAATTCAAACCCTCGAGAGTTAGGCCTCTTTAAAGCATTTTTTTAAATTTCCACCTTCACGTGGCCATAGCCCCGAAAATATTGATTTTTCAATAAAAATGGTTTAGTAATTTTTTCAAGAGCATGAAATAATCTACAAACTAGATTTAAACCTTTTATTATTGTCTAAACTCAACGGCTTTCGAGTTATGAATTAAAATAAGTTAAAAAATGTCGAAAAATTTGAGCTTTCCTTTTTTTTGTTTTTTTTTTTCAATAACCTGTATCTTTTAAACGAAATATTTTACAAAACATCTGACGCCCCATTCCGGATAGGAAATTTAACGGACTACAACTTTTGCTTAGTAAAAATTTTTGAGAAACCAATCCATTTCACAGAAAATCAGAAAATAATAAACAAGGTAGCTACAAAACAAAAACTTAAATTAAAAAATTTTTATGTTTTTTGAAAAATTATTTTATTAATTAATTTTAAATTATTAGATTATTTAAGTAAATGTTGAAAATGACCACCCTCATTTTCAATACACAGTCGTGATCGTTTTAAAAGATGTTTGTCGAAAAAAATCGAAAAAAGTCGATTTTTCGACACTTTTAATCGCAGAAATTCGATTTTTTGACACTTTTTCACACTCAGCGATCGACAAAAATTGGCCTCGTAATCGACCGGTCGACCCATCGACCTTGTTGACCACCCCTGGTATAGTAGCTCTTAACAAAAAAGGAAGTGTTATAAATATACTATAAAACATCTTTTAAAACGATCACGATTGTGTATTGAAAATGAGGGTGGTTATTTTCAACATTTACTTAAATAATCTAATAGTTTAAAATTAATTAATAAAATAATTTTTCAAAAAAAATAAAAATTTTGCGAATTTAATTTTTTGTTTTGTAGCTACCTTGTTTATTATTTTCTTATTTTCTGTAAAATGGGTTGGTTTCTCAAAAATTTTTACTAAACAAAAGTTGTAGTCCGTTAAATTTCCTATCCGGAATGGGGCGTAAAATTTTTTGTAAAATGTTTCGTTTAAAAGTTACAGGGTTTTGAAAAAACCAAAAAAAGAAAAACCTCAAATTTTTCGACATTTTTTAATTTACTTTAATTCATAACTCGAGAGCCGTTGATTTTAGACAATAAAAGGTTTAAATCTAGTTTGTAGATTATTTCACGCTCTTAAAAAAATCACTAAACCATTTTTACTAAAAAATCAATATTTTCGGGGCTATGGCCACGTGAAGGTGGAAATTAAAAAAAAATACTTTAAAGAAGCCTAACTCTCGAAGGTTTGAATTTAGAAAA
The DNA here is from genome assembly GCA_958510855.1 of Rhagonycha lutea. Lineage (NCBI taxonomy): Eukaryota > Metazoa > Arthropoda > Insecta > Coleoptera > Cantharidae > Rhagonycha > Rhagonycha lutea. Next base: position 20,004,864 of record OY294042.1, read on the forward strand.
AAAATTTTGTTAAATATTGTTCTTAGAAAAGAACTCTATCCTCTATCACCACCTAAGTTATGTAAAGTGAGTGCGGGGACACCCTGTATAGGTAATTACAAATAAAGGTTATAAAGCAAAGAGTAAATTCTAGGAAAAAAGTTACAAAGAAACTCGACAAGAAAGCAAACTTGTGAGAACGGATATGTCAGAACAAAGCTAGAAAAATGAGGACAGTAAATTATATAAAAAGCCCTAGTAATTATCAGAGAGTCAGTGTGAGGTGGAGTAGAAGTTTGAGTTCAACCCAATGTGTACCATCAGGGAGCCGTAGCCTGACCATGAAGATGCTAGATGCCACTCTGATAATTACAGAGTAATTCATATTAAATGTTGAATTAATAGTTATTAGTTGCTAACCCCATTTTTAAAATTAACTTTTATGTATTGTCGTATTCTTCTGATGTAATGAACAGCAGCGAACACACAAGGGACGCTACTGAGAAATTTTCAGTTAATTGTATTTTGATCTTTGAACAAAAGGATAATTCTTGAATTTGTGCTGAAATTCTATTTTTGAAGTTGAGTTTCCAATGACCATTTAGTGTGACGCGCTGTGTGATTTTGACTCTATGCATTTTCGCTTTATGCAGATATAGTAGATTAACGTTTCGTTATTCAAATGGAGTGTTTCTCAAAGTGGGGTACGCGTACCCCTTGAGGTACGGGAGGAGCTTGGTGGGGGTACGCGCTACACTGAGCTTTGGTCAAATTTTAATTTTCGTTTATTTAAAGTGACCAAAGAAAGACATTCGTGAAATATAGGGTTAAAAAAGGTGATTCAAAATTTTTTTTCTTGGCGAGGGGTACTCAGCGTTACAAAAATTACAGAAGGGGTACACAAATGTGTAGATGTTTAACTTTCTGCAGGATTAGTTTTCCACCTTCATCGGCGTGAGATGATTTGATGAGGGGGATGTGTAGCGAATCTTTGCAATTTGTTAGGGGCTCTACTTTTCATATCATTTCAATATTTCTAAGTACCGGCCCATGCGTTTTCTTTGAATGCAATGCATTTTGGCGAGCAGATTGTGGATATCGTGAACCTTTTGCGTCTGAATACCTGATTCTGGAGTCTCGCTAGCTTGGTGATAGTGAGCGTACGTAATTTCAGAGCGACTTTGTTAATTGCCGATATTTTGCTTGGACAGATGGTATTTTGGTCCAATGTCACTATTTTTGTTGTGCCAATAATAAGTAGCTCAACTGTCGTGGAGTATACAAAGCTCCTCTTTATAACATTTTTTCGAGCAAAAGTAATAAGAGAGGCTCTTAATGCGCAATTTACTATGCAGTTCTTGGTGCGCAAGTTGTGGAACCATTTTGAATTTCCTCCAGTTGACAACGTCCTATTGTTGTTTTGGATGATCACTTGGGGAATTATCTTTCGTTATCTGGATGGTCCAGCGTTGCGCAACATCTCCAACAATATCTTAAAAAGTTGTTCAAGTGCTTCCGGTGTAAACTTTATAGGTGTGCCAGAGTTCACTTTTTGAAGCCAGCCATCGTATGTTGAGTAGAAAGAGACGTTTGTCACCAGATAAGTTGTAAACTTACGAGAACGTTTTATGTAAGTAAAATTCTTTCTTACTCGTCGGACCGATGTGTATTTTTAGCTTTTGTATTTAAATCACTGGTAACCCATAGCGGTTGCTGCATGTTTTGGTGCTTGTAAATTTAAGTTGGGTGCACTTTTTGATTATAACGCCGTAATTATTCATTTCTACTATGTGTCTGTTTACCACAGTAATATACATTGCAATTACTGGAACTGTGACAGCATCTCTCAAGTTCTGTGTGTCAATTAAAGCATTTTGTTTACCATTAATTTGCGTTTTTTTTTTAGTTTTCCCAAGCTACCGGCTTTTTTCAGTAATCCACCGCCTGGTCTCCGAACTTAATCAGGAGCTAGTCTATTAACATCGTGGCCAAATAAACTGTAGAGGTCATCTCCGGATTGTGACTAATTCTGGGCTCTGCTTGGGTCGACCCTCTCATTAGGGGTTGCGTTTCAGAGTGTAGTTTTTATTGAAATATTATATTATACTGCGATGATAACTTATCAAGTGAGAGGGGTATGCTTAACACATGTAAAATTTCATTAATGATTAGTGGAAATGTTAATAATTGGTTTGTAAAATGAACCTGAAGTACCGACTCATCGAAGTAAATAGTTAATTATGTTAAAACAAAATAATGTAAAGTCGGCGTTTTGCAAGCATATGCAAGACGAAGAGAAAGACCACACTCACATGAGGCCACACCGGGCCACACTAAATAAAAAATAATAACATCAATGAACAGAGCTGAACCCTTGTGTGAGGAGTGCGTTTCTAAAAAGAGGTGTCACAGGACATGCGGTTATTGCAAAAGACCGCATGTTTCCATTAACGAAAGGTGGCCAGGCAAGATTGATACAGGTTTGTAAATCGTTAAAAAAATTGTTATTAGATTTAAGTATTGCTGAATGTTTATTGTTGGGGTGCTTAATTGTTTTTTTTTAACAGAAAATAAGGGTTGTTTGGAAATTTGGGCGAGGAAAAAACAAAAGAATAAAAATAAAGGACATTGAAACGAAAAATAAACAAGGCAGTTTCTTTAAATTTTGGGAAAAAGCAAGTCGCAAATTGCGGAGAGCAGTACATTTTAATCTTTGGAACGAGAAAGTCCAAAGAAAATAAATTAAATTAAATTGAAGGCAGTAGATATTGGGTTGGTGAAGCGAGTATGTCTCCCATTGTGTGGTGATTAAAAATTAAGTGCAATTAATTTGTGTTGGCCAAAACAACGAGTCACAAGTAGTAGACCAAGAATAAAGTGCACGAATATTTGGAAGAAAAGTACATGGTTTGTGGATTGATGTATGGTTGTACCAAGTGATGGAGATTACAAGACAAATAAGTTATATAGATGGGAAGAAATGGGAAGGAGATTTATGCTGATTGGAAGAAATAAATAAGGAGGAGATCCCAGGAAGCACAGCAAGACAAAGGGCACCTATGGACTGCGCGTACCAAGGTTTCTAGTGTTTTCTTTTTTAAATTAATTTGGGGATATTGTTGGTTATTGTTGAAAATAAATTGTTAAACTGAACATTTTGAGATTGATTCATTTTGCCCTGTCAGCTATCAAATTGTTTGAAACTTCTTATCTTCAAATGTATTATCATTTATAAACTGAATTACTATTATCCTAAGTGTATTCTCTATTCCAAACGCAATAATCTACTTGTCTACGACCGCTTTAAGCAGTGCCTGATTAACACAGTAGCAGAAGTAGTAAATGCTACGGGCCCCGCGCCGGCAGAAAAGTGTCTTTTTAAGGACAGGGTAGTAAAAAAGGTGATTTCTGTTCCCGGCTCGGGAAAAATTGCGTTTTTCGTAAAAAAAAAAAAAGAGTGTAAAACGAGGTCGTTCAAAAGAATATGGAGGCATCGCGACATTTGCTACGGGGTCCGCGCTGGTTTAATCCAGCTCTGCTTTAACGGTTGTACTTGCTATTATGAAAGATATTATATCTTAATTCGAACTTTCGTTATCTTACCAACAAAAAATGAAGTTATTGTTGAGGATTCCTCTTAATCGTTAGAAGTAGTTCCTTAATAATACTTAGCTGTAGCCCAAAAAAGACAATGGGCAGTATAAGATAGAAGAAGATAAGATGGATACGTACTCAAAAAATGATAATATTGCTTTCGTTACTAAAGAATTTAGGGTTTATTGCAAACAGTAGTAATATCGAATGCGTAAAATGTGTATTACAGTTTAATTCTATATATTAGTTTTATTTAATATTGATCAATGTGAAAGTCATTATAATATGATGTGGTATTCATGTTCAGTAAAATTTCATTGATGATTAGTGGAAATGTTAATAATTGGTTGCAAAATGAACCTGAAGTACCAACCCGAAGTAAATAGTTAATTATGTTAAAACAAAATAATTCCTGGATAGATATTATATTTTGTAGGTACTCCATGAGTTCTAAAATTAATATAACCGTTTTAAATTGACTATAAGCTTTAAATGCCATTCTCTAAGTTTATAGGTACATTTGTTTATCATTAGGTAGGTACTTTTCTGTTCGGTGTTAGTAGATACTATTTGGTAATCATGACACTAAAAAATATTCTACATATTGACACTCAGTAATTTTTTGAAATTTTTAATATTTTATTTAATATGGGATTAAACTCTCATATTGTAATAAATTATTCTTTAAAGTATTTTTAATGAACGTAAATCAACTAAATGTAATATGACTATTAATGGGCGTGTAACCCTTCTCTTTATAGTTGCGATGTTCCTACATCAAGAAAAGTTTGCCCGAGGCAACGGTCTTTTCAAATAACCAACCATAAAACTTGTAATGAGTACGTCTCTGACCCCTCACTTACCTTAATACCAATATCTGACACCTGTTCAATGTTCTGTCTCTTTTATTTACAAGGTAAAACACGCCATTACTTCTAAAAAAGTATTTGATATACGCGAATCTAACTCGTTGGAATATCATAAAAATGTGGAGGTTCTACTGAAAAGGTTTCTACCCTATTTTAAGCTCCCCTGAAAAGGTTCGATCAATAGACTAATAAATGTAGACCGAAAATGTCTAAAAATAGTAAGAACGGTGGATTTCTTATTTCAACATTTTAAAATATAAAAATAAAAATTGACATCAATTAATTCAAAAATTTAATTTCAAAAGTTTATAGTTAGTACTTCGAATGCAACAATGCGTGGGATATTTATGATTATAACATTGCATAGTTTTCAGCATAATAGTAAATGTCTTAAATATAAAAACAATAAGAAATTAATTATTGACTAACAAATTAAATGAGTTTTCTTCTATTTTTATACACTAGCGATAGATACGTTTGAGATTGAGCTAGTTAATCGAATCTAGCTGAGACAGTTAATTGGAATTGACGCGCAAGAAAACTACCATCCATCCCTTTCTCCTACCCTTAAATATTATGTATGTTTCTATGTTATTATTATGTGTTGCTTTAGCAAAACTCTTATTAGTTATTACTCACGAAATAAACCTTTTAAAGTAAAGAGAAAGAAAATTAAAATTAATAAACTACTCTAAAGTGTAATTAAGAATTGTAATTTTTTGCAAAAACCCTTTTAGAAAAACGCTCTTACACTTTTGCTTTTCAAGTTAAAGTAAAACTTTTTGTTTCTGTAGTAGATCAAGCACAATTTTACTTTCAATTTTTAATCAAGTAATCTTATAAAAAAAATTTAGCTTTGTGGAACGCTAATGGCTTGTCTCAACATGAGCAAGAGTTAAAACATTTTATAACAATTCATAACTTATAGATGATAATATCTTAATTTCAGAAACTCACTTTACCGATCGGAGTTACAGGTTACAGTGATTCACAAATGTCTCCGGACAACTAATAAAAATTGTATTAATTTCAATGTAATTTGACTATTTGAAGTTATTTAAAAAGAAAATAGTTATATCAACTTACCATTTTATAAAATAACCCTTAGGGTCACTGGTATTACAAAAAAAAATAGAAAAACTTCAATTGCAAACAGAATTAGCAAGGGTTTAATCATTCTATAGTAGTTGCAAGTCTATTTAAATTATAACCACAATAGTAATCGGACACTACATGAATTCGCACTTTAAATTAGGTAAACTCAGAAAATATGTCATTATTTAATATTTGATGGGGTATCAAGTTTGTTCCATTACTTTTCTTAGTCGATTGGGCATGTTACAAAAAATGATTTTTTTAAAAATATTTTTGGCTTATAAGAGCCCATTTCTATTGTAAACGTCGAATCAATTCTTGATTATTATTTATAGGGGTGGTTCCTACCTTACGATTTAATTCATCATATAGATTTTCTATGGGATTAATGTCGGGTGACTGAGGGGGGTGGATGTAATAATTTTTTTTTTGAGTAACTGTAAATATTTAAAACGGTCCATTATGCTATCGAACACAACTAAATTTCCCACCCCCTTAGCTGAGAAACAACCTCAAACAAGCACATTTCGTAGTCAGGATTCGACTTTTAAAAAACGCTTAATATGTTATATTTATATTGTCTTTCTCTGAACTTTTCTTAAAACATAGTTCTCAAGTGTATACGTTAATTTACGTGGTGGGTCACTTTTCTCTTTGAAATTGATTCGATCTTCTTCCTTAATATGCATAATAATAATGTGCCTCAGTGTTATTGTCCATATTGAGCAACTTCCAAATTTCCTGATGCGATGTAGCTTTCGATAATGAAAAATTGCTAATTGTCTCAAATCAAAACTTGCGCGTTTGGTGTTTTTAAGCTCCATTGTGCTAAATATTAAATTTCGCGATTCAAACTGAGCATTAATGTTATCTTTGGTATTTACAAGGATGCTGCAAGTGCTTTTTAATATTGTTACACAATTCTAAGAAGCGTTAAAATAATACAATTGCAACTTGTCTGATTACTATTATTGTAATTATAATTTAAATAGAATTGCAACTATAGAAAATGATTAAACCCTTGCTAATTCTGTTTGTGATGGAATTGTTTCATACTTTTTTGTTTTACCGGTGACCTTAAGGGATATTTTATAAAATGGTAAGTTGATATAACTATTTTCTTTTTAAATATCTTCAAAAAGTCAGATTACATTGAAATTAATGCAATTTTTATTAGTTGTCCGGAGACATTTGTGAGTCACTGTACATTCTTCTTCTTCTTCCGTCCGTAACCCTTATGCAAGGTATCGTGGCATCAATTTGTCATCGTGCAGTCCTTGTCCTATCAGCTTTTTAGTTCGATCGATCCAGCGTGTCGGCGATCTTCCTCTGGGGCGTTTTCCTTCCTCTTTTCCCTCCACGATCAACCTTTCCATAGTGTCAGTTCTTCTTGCTAAGTGTCCCAGATATCTCTGATTGACTATTTCTACCAATCTTCTGTTGATGTGGAGTTCCTCTATAATGGAAAATGGACACATTAGTTCGACGCGCCGTCCATGGGATGCTCAGCAGTCTCCTATAGCAACACATTTCAAACGCTGCTATTCTTCGTTCTTCGGCAGCTTTAATCTTCCATGTTTCCGCGGCGTAAGTTGCTATTGAGAATATCAGAGTTTTTATTATTTTTAGATTAGTATTTATTGTTATGGCTGGATCTTTCCAAATTCTTTTTAGTTTCGTCAATGATGCTCTGGCAATCGTCTTCGAATTTCTATTTCACATCCACCATTATTATCTATTGTTGATTCTAAATACTGGAAACTGTCCACTACCGCGAACCCGGCCACTCTTTGTATCAGAGGCTGATTATTGTTGGCCCTGTCTATAATCATGATTTTTGTCTTTGATCTATTTATTTCCAGCCCATATGTCATGCTTTCCTCCTCAAGCCGTTCCATATTACTCCACATATCTTCTTCATCTGTTGTTAATATGACAGTATCATCAGCATTCCTTAAATTAGTTATTTTCTTTTCTTTCCACCAATTGAAACTCCGCCATCCCAGTCCTCCAAAACCCGTCGCATGATGTATTCCGTGTAGATATTAAATAATATGGGTGACAGACAGTATGCACCCCTGTCGCACCCCAGCTGTTAATTTGAAGTTCTTTGACAAGGTGCTGCCCACGCTCACTACCGCACTTCTTCTAGGATTCTCCACAGTTTATTCCATTTTACCTTGTCAAAGGCCTTGCTGTAATCCACGAAACACAGAAATACCTTCACCTGGAACTCTCTTGCTTTCTCTATTATCTGTCGTACGTTTAATATTTGTTTGCGTGTTCCTCTGCTATTTGTGGCAATAGAAAGGATCTCAGTCTATCGGCCAGTATGTTTAGCATGACCTTACTATCATAGGATAATCTCTATAATTACTACATAGTGTCGGGGTTCCCTTTTTGTGTATAGGGATTAGGATGGCTTTAGTCCAATTCTTTGGCCATTTTTCTAATGACCATATGCACTAGCATTTCTTATGCATTGCATCAATTCCAATTTCCCCCATTGCTTTCACTATCTCCGCTGTTATATCGTGGGACCCCGGTGCCTTTCCATTTGTTAGTTTATTGATGGCATTTTTCACCTCGCTTCTTAGTATATCTGGTTCTCTTTCATAGTTTATTCTGCTATCCTCATAGCATGATGTATTTATGTCATTGTAAAGTTCGGCGCAGTAGTTTTTCCAGACTTCTCCGATTCCTTTTATATCAGTTATCGTTCTTCCCTGTTCATCTTATATGATTTTTTTGGTTTCAACTCCCAAGAGAGGTATCTAACCTTGTCGTGCAGGTCACGGGCGTTGTTATGTTCTGAGTGGGTCTCTAGTTCCAGGCATATCTCATTAAGATACTGGTTCTTATCTCGTAGTGTTTGTTTTTTAATTTTACGGTTGATTTGTTTCATTTTTATGGCTTTGTCTAGCGGGTTCAGGTTGTTTATTTCTCTTCTTTCCTCTACAAGCTGCCATGTTTGTTCGGTCATCCAGTGCTTTCTTTTTTCTCTGGTTTTTGGAGGGCTACATGCTTGAACTGCTTCATTTATCCATTCTTCGGTTCTTGTCCATAATTGGTTCGGATCATTTGTCTGCTCAGGCTGTTTTATTCTGTATAGGGCATCCTGGAGGTCCTGCGGCTTTGGTGTGTTCATTCTTTTTGCCTTCTTTATTATTGTGTTTGCTCGCAATTTTATGAAGAAATCTCCAATTAATAGTCGACGATCAGATCCACACTCGGCGCTGGGTTTTGTTTTAACATTTTTAAAAGAGCTTCTCCATCTCTTATTTATCAGGATGTAGTCAATTTGGTTTTTAGTGTTACCATTCGGAGACGTCCAGGTGAAAAGTCTCCGTACATTATTAGTCTCCGACTGTCATATTATTTCCGGTCGCGAACTGTATCAGTTTTCTTCTCTCTCGTTCTTTTCACCACATCCGTATCTGCCCAAGTTGTCGCGAATATGATTGTCGGTTTTAGTTGATCACTATTGTGATATTCTTAGATCCGCTTTCGATTATATTATGTCTTCTATTAGTCCATACATGTCATCAATCTCCTCATCCGGTGCCCCCATCGTCGGAAAGTATACCTGTATTATTCTCATCTTTGCTGTTTTTGTATTTAGTGTCAGTGTTATAATTCTTTCATTCACCGGTCTATAGCTTTCTACATATTTTCCAGTTGTTTTTCTATGATTATAGCAACACCACCATGTCAACCTCTCTCCCCACTGGAAAAGTATACACTCCGGCTTTTTCCATCTCTCCTTTCGTGATGTTGAGTTTGCCAATCTGTAGCATATACCCCTTACATTCCAAGTGCCAATACACAATCTGGCTTTCATTTCCGTTCTCGAACAAGTCGCCCATTTCCCATGTGAGGCCTGGTATTCCACCTCTACATGTCCGGTTACCAATTTCACACCAGTTGGCCCGGACCCAGCCTGGCGAAGGTCGCTAGCCGGATCGCTCAGCAAAACCTTATCTATATAATTGTTTGTCATCATTGATGCGTTCATGGGATTTTAGACAGGTGGTTTCCCCTTGCCTCCCTGACCTTATGTCGTTGACCATTGCTTGTTGGTTCTTCCGCCTTGAGGGCAAAAAGGTACCCTGTTATTTGCTATATCTGGCTACTCTCATCTAGTTCTGCCTGCAGGCCAATGCAGTTGCCCAGAGTGTGGTACGTGGAGCCATAGATGAGAGCTGGGTACCCTACGAGGTCCAGTCATCAGAGTCCACCTCCTGTCTATGACACTTGGTGTGGCCGACCTGATGAAAGGTACTATCTCTGTAGCGAACCCCCAACCCCTTTGTTGTTGATTATCACAATTTAAATTTACCAAAATATTCGCCACTGTAATTGAAATATTCCCAAGATCAAGTGCGAGTTCAGTCAAGCTTTCACAATCCAAACTTAAATTGCAAATCTTCATCCCAAATAAAATACGACAATATAATGTCTTCGTGAAATATTGTAACGCGGTAAGTAGTGTAATGCGTTGAAAGGTTAAGCAATTGACGGCGTTTAATGTAACGAGAATCTTCAACTCGGGCAAAATGCGTAATTTGCTTTATCATCTAAGTTACTTTATTTGCCGGCAAATATGTCAATTAAAATTATTTTGTACGATACTTTTTATCTTTTTAGATGGCTTGCAGAATCATTTTAAATATACCTGTCCATAATTTAAAGATACTGCAGTGAATGGCTTCTCGCACAGATTTTATTTTATCAGAAGCTAACCATTGGCTTTACTAATATCTGATCATCACCTAAAGCACTCATTGAAATACGAATTATCAAAACAAATTGCGGAAAGAAAATACATAACAACATAACCTTTAAGTTTGTTTCATCATTTGCCGGAAAATAAAGTAAAGTAGAATCATGAAGAAGTTACACGTTTTGCCGAATTTCAACTGTCATGTTACATGAAACGTCGTCATTTACTGAAATCTTTAAAGCATTACACTTCTTTCCGGCGTTACATGGAATATCGATAAGTTTCATAAAACGACGCATTACCATATTTGACGCCGACATATATATTTATAAAATTGGCTTCCAATGAGAAGACATTGAAATACACTGAAAAATTGAAATAAATATTTTGTGAATTGTTTTAGACGCAAATGACTTTTTTGCACCTCCTGGTGGTCAGAGTTATCACTACATTAAAATAACACACTTCTCATGTGTTTATTCATTCATTACCAACATCAAAATAGTTCAAAAACCAATCAGACGTTAGTTATTGCAATATATAGTGACAACCTTGCCCACAAGGTAGCACAAGAGAGCAATTTGTGGAATAAAGTTTGCAGAATATTTGTGACATATTTAATACCTGATGGTCCCTCTAATAAGGTATATTAAAGCGTTATTAGTTGTCTAAGAATAGCGGATAAGGCATCGAGGTAGCGGTGCAAACTTTGAGCGGTTTGTGTCGCATACTTTTCTACAGTTAGTTGCCAGACAATCCATGTAGGAGAATTCATGATACCCTGGTCACGGAGTTGGATATAAAGATTAGTTCCCTAAGGATAACATACATATGGGGCAAGGATATGTACTAATAAATACGGATAATATTATATTTCATTTAAAATTGACGACTATAATTAATTTAGTACAAAAGTCCTTTACTAAAAATTAAATGAAAAACTGAAACAAAAAATGGAAGGATTTGCCTTGTGATTTATATATAATTATGTAAAGAATTTTCTAGTGTCACAACCCTGTTTACGAAAATAAGCAGCCCTACACCTTTCATTGTAAAAATTATCTCTCCTTTAATTTTGTATAAAGGTATTTTTCACCTTTGATTCAGGAAGAAAGGAGTTATTTATACAAAATCGATTACAACGACTTTGTTAGTGTGTTAATTAGAGATTCAGTGAACTATGAGAAAAATTCGATTTTTTAGTCAATTTCGATATTTAAAAATTCCTGAACTATTTTGTTGTTCATTAATTTGAAAGGAATTTTCCTAAATAATTTATACTTCATAGTTGCGTCTAGTATGCTTAACATAATTACGCTCCGCTCACAGGACGATATAAATTTCAAATTTTTAATAAAACAAAGCGACGCAATTTTGTTAAAAACGGATATCTTGTTCAATTAATTTTAAAGTAGCAGACGGAGGTTTTTAAAAACTAATTATATTTTTTATGCAAAAATATTTCAAAATCAACTCAAGCTTTTAGTGTTTCGTAACATAATAATACCTTGGTTAAGGCTGGGTTTAACTGGATCAACATTTTGTGTAAGAGTGAACTAACTTGCTATTTGCTGCTTTTCTATTTGCATATTCGGTATTTAAAAAATTTCCACATAGGGGAATTTAAAATATAAACAATTTAACATATGAAAATTACATTATATATTATAGTAATTACCGAAATAAAAATGGAATTTGTAGACTAGAATAAATTATTCAAGCAGTGTACTAATTTTTTGTATACAAAACTTGGTATCAAAGATCGTTGTTTATCAATCGTTGTCACAGTCCTGCTCTGTTAGAGTGGACCGATTTAAACATAGACGTATTTACATATATGAACTTTTCTCTGATGTTTGCGTGAGTGTATGTACCTGCATAATGTATTTATTTGTGTGTGCTGGTGAGTATGGTAATCCTCGGTGTTTACTCTGTACGAGTTGTTACTCATTGGTATGCATATATGCACCACTTCTAGAGAATCGATGCTTAAAAGTAAGTGAGAAGTTCAACTCGATTTGTATATCCACATTTAAAAACTTTTATAGCAAAATTTGTTTAATAAAATGTGTTAGTTATCCTACAAAATATGACTAAACTTAAATTTAGTTTACATTTCTTTAATATTTTGTCTACATAGAATAAAAAAAAATTCACGGTTAAGTCTCACATAATATAAAAGGTGCAGCTGTAATATGCAAAAGAGCAAAAAGAAGTTTTCTACTTGTGAGTGATATTGCTTTTATTCGGTTTTACTTTTTATACATCAGCATATAGGTGTTTGTTGAATTTTTAGATCAACTTTTATTCATCCTTTTTTTTATACCACATCCATAAAATTCTTACTTTTACATTTTGTTTTCTGATTGTTACAAAAACACTTTCCAAAACAACTAAAACTAATATTATTAAGCTACTACTTTAAACAAAATAACCCAACGGCGTCAGTCGCAGTCGGTCCGTTCCAGCTCAACTAGCCATACTAATGGACGTACATACTTTAAATTTGTAGGTAAGATACCCACCCACTAATCTAGAACATCATAATCGTTGAGAGTGGTTAATTAATTATTTATACTATTAAAGAGTTCTTTCATGCGTCACACACTCCCTTACCTTAGTGCACGTCGATCTTCGTTCATAGGTGCCCATATACCACATCAACTGCTTTTCATCTATTTTCTCTATACCAACCTAATTTTACTTCCTCTCTTATTTATACAGGATATTATGGTAATCTAATCAAAATCCAACTTCGCGTAGACACATTAGAATTTTGATTCAAAGGTATCATTTTGATTGTGAACAATTTTTAAAACGATGTCTGGATATGCAGACAGTGTTTTCGGCTGAAATCCTTCCGCTGAAACCTCTTTGACTTTCGTTTCGTTGATTTTTAATAATACGCCTGAATCGAGTAATAAATTCACTTCGTCTCAAAAAAATTCCCTTAATAAAATGACAGAATATTGTATGGTCCTTCGAAATACATAAGGAATAAAATTTCTCAAAGCGATTACTAATCTAAAAGTGGTTGAAAATTGTTTACTAGTGCACCACTAAAAACGAACTAACAATGTTGACTAACAAAAATGACTAACTATTTACATTTTCAAACGGGAAAGTAATGTGTTGTGTCACATCAAATTTTATACTTTTACTTGCATTTTATGATAATTCCTTCATTTCTTCCATTTTCAATTATTTCTTTCGTTTTATTATTTTCCTAAATTTTATTAGTCTTCTGTGTTTCTTCTCATAAATCTCCTTATTACGAGTTTCCAATTTTGCTTCGTAACTTTAGCTATTGCCCATTTTTGGAACTACACAGATTTATAAGATAAATTCAAAATTTTATTGAAATGAAGTTTAAATTTTAGTTTAAACTTTAAATTTATGAAATGTATTTGTGGATATTTAGCAAGGTAAAATATTGCTCAGTCAGTAATTGCACGGATTCGACGCAAAATTATATAAAATGACGCTCTTTCAATACTTCAAATAATACACTCCAATTATAGTAACAAACAAAATACAAATTTTATTAATTGAATTTACCTGTGCCTATTAATTACACACAAATACAAACGTTTTCTTCCAAAATTGTTCGTGGAAAAATTAAGAAACGCTGATTCTTTTATCATATAAAGGATTTAAGTGACGATACGATCACACATTTAATAGTACTTATTTCACATTCGCACTGTCATACCTTCTTCACAAATCTAAAATTAAAATAAAATTTTATATTTACAAAGTATTACCTACTCCGCCACTGTTTTAATGTTAACGACTTGCATTTCTACTCATTAATACATACTCACTTTCACATTTAGTTCCATGCATGTAACCGTCGAAACTTAATTGTTCTACACCTCTGTCTCAAAAATAATGAGAATGGCTTTATAATATATAGAACTGTAGCGCCATCTGTTAACTACTAATTGATTTTGTATGGTGAAGCTACTTTAACAAACTGTTCAAATGTCATGATCTTTCTTTCAGTGTGAGTCAAAATACAACGCATTAAGTGACAGGAATGTTTGTGCATCGGTCGTAAAAGAACATGTAAAAGAAATGTAAAAGAACAAAGAATCACCATTCAATTTTCGTTTTAAAATTGATAAAAATGCTACTCAAACGTTTGATTTCCTTAAAATCGCTTTTGCTGAAAATTAATTGTCAAAATCACAAGCTTTTAGATGGCAAAAAGATTCACAGAAGGCATAAATGATGATAGACGTCTAGGTCGACCATCTAAAGCAATTAATTTTCTAAGAAATCTTCAGTGAGATTCATGGAAATGGAGCTTGGAATACCGAAAACAACAGTTTGTCCTGAATATCGAGAACTCTCGGTACAGTTCAGTTTGACGCCGTCGTTTCGAAGCGAGCACGTTTCCACGTCATACATTTCGATGCGGGCATATTTCGACGCCGCACGTTTCGATCGATGATGGATCCGAAATTTGCCTTGGTTGCGTTATCAAAATCGACTCTTCGCGCCTTCCGTTCCGGCGCTCCTAACTCGGCAAAGTATGCTACTGAGAAAGGGATGGATCTCTCCTTTTTTTGGAAAATTTAAGGCAAAAGTATCAGAACCAGGGATGGCCAAATAGTCACAAAGAAAAAAACAACTTCTAATAGTAATTGAAGATTTTTACGAAGACTTGAACTCTGCAAGAATTGAGAAGCCAAATGGCGATAAACAATGAAAAATTGTCATGAACGTAAATTCAGAAGAAATTCCTGAAGTCACAATAAATGAAATTTAAATTGAACTTTATTCCAACAGATGAAGAACGGACGTTCACCCTGAGAAGATCGAATACTGCTGAAATGCTACAATTATGGGGGAAATGGCTAATGAATGCCATCAAACTGCCTTTTGATCAATGCATAGAGCAAAGAAAAATACCAGGAAACTGGAGAAACGCGGAAGTAATTCTACTACAACAAAAGAGCGATAACGCAAACATCAAAAACTACCGACGAAAAAGCCTTTTATGCACATATATAAGCTCTTAACTAATAAGATAATAACCTGCCGCCTAACAAAAAATTTGGATTACTACCAACCAATTAAGCAGACCAGATTTAGAAATGATTCGGTACTAATAACCACCTGCAAGCTGTCCGAACTTTGAAAAGCGTGATAAATATAATGTGCCACTCATAATGTGATAAAGTCATAATGTGGCCTTAGAAAACTTTTTCACATGGTGGAGCTAACTATCTGATGGGCAGTGTTCCAAACATTGGGTTATACTCATGATCCTAAAATTTTAAAGGTATGCTCACTTACTAATTTTTATGACGTCACTCCATGACCCCAAGCTGACGATTGGTAGAGATAGTGGACATTTAGATAACTATATTAGGCCATTGGTTATTAGCTGTGTTGGGTCACTAAGTGACGTCATGCGTTCACAAAGTGAGCATATCATTAAAGTTATGTCATCTGATCTGCACAGACCATTATGGCTATACATAATCTTAACTTCCGCCATAGTACTTACATCCGTTCTGGATCCATCTCTATACCAGATAGTGTCATATCGAGCCTCCAGCTCCTGTTTGGTGCCCACCTGTACCCTCTCAGGTATTATAACTTTAAAAAATTTTTGGACGTCCCTAAGAGTTCTGATTCTGTCTGATTGCATGCTTAGAATGTTAATACTCATAATGGAGTTAAATATCATGGTGTGATGTTCCTGCCTTGGAGTTATCAGCTCCTGATCATTTACAGTTAGCCTACCTAATAGCACTCAACACCTCAAACGGAAGAGATTCATCCATGGCCTATTACTACCACCCAAATAAATCCAAAATGTCCTTCAAAATTCTACTCGCAAGTACCATTTTTAACCGCGGCACTTCGTTTTAAAACTCTCAAATCTTTTTATAATACCAACATCCACTTACGAAAACTACCATACACAAGATTTAAAATTTGTAAATCTGAAGGCTTGAGTATTTGGAAATTCTAGGACCCATATGACACAAGAAGTCACATACACGGTGTATTCAAAAAGTTCCAGGACTACCGTCGGTACGACAGTACAAGTGGCGCTATCTCTGCGCGACAAACGGCATCACGTAGCAGTAACATTAGACCATACCCATACCAAGTTTCATTCATTTCTAACAAGTTCTGACTTGTCGCTGTTCATTTGTATAAAGCGAGTTGGTATGGTATTGTCATTGTGAAAAAAATGGAGCAAAGAACAAACATTACATTTTATTTTAAATTGGGCAAATCGGCCACAGAAACTTACGAAATGATTAAAAAAGTGTATGGCGAGGATGCAATGAGTCGTTCACGAGTGTTTGAGTGGTTTTCGAGGTTCAAGAGGGAAGAGATCCGACAGAAGATGATGAGAGAGCAGAGCGACCTCATTCGTGTCGGACTGATGAAAACTGTTGAAGAATTTCTTCGTCAAGGTTCCATTGTGACCGGACCATTCTACAAAGTTGTTTTGGATCGACTGTTGAAACAAATGCGGCGTGTGAGACCAGAATTATTGGACAGTCTAAAATTTAGACTCTTGCACGATAATGCACTGACGCACAAGCCCATAATTCTACAGGAATTTTTGGTTGTGGTATTGACCACCCCCTGTACTCACCTGATCTGTACTCCCCATACTATTTTTTGTTTTCAAAACTTAAATTGAAGATGAAAAGGCAGCGGTACGAGTCGATGGAGGCGATTAAAAGGCGGTGACAAGGGAGCTGAATAGTGTTGAAGTTGAGGCGTTCCAGAAAGCTATGACGGACCTTTTCACTTTTTCTAAAGGTTGTATCTACTTGCGAGAAGGCTATGCAGAAGCCTGATATTAAATAAACATGTTTTCCCTGTATTGTGTGGTCTGTGCGCGATCAGTCCTGGAACTTTTTGAATACACAGTGTATTATGGTACCTGCCGAGCTGTTTTCAAAAATTGTTTCTTTTGCAAGAACCATAACATTGGCTCAACTAATACCTTTAAGGCTGTTCTCTCGCTCCCACAACTTTATTTTTGAAAATAACGTTAAAATTTTTATAATATGTCTAAAACGTTATTTATAAGAAAAAAACGCGTCAACATAATATTATAAATGAGGAGTGAACATTCAAAACGCGTTTTGTCCAAATCTTAGAATTTTTATTTAGAGACAGCTTTGTGTAGCTTATTGAAAACTCCATCTTTTTTCTTAATAGGTTGACAATCTAAACGGATTAAATCCCATTGTAAATGCCATGCAAAGTTTCCTTGGACTTCCATAACGCATTGTATAAATCCCCCCAAAAAAGTGTTTTTCTTTTGTCTAGTCAAATTTTGAAATTTTCAGGTTAATTACAACATGTTGATTTTTGACAATTAGGCTAATACAAATGTCTAATCTTATACAAATTTATGACACATTCATTTTGATATCGCCATATGTTGTAATTATACGGCAGTTTTTATTAATTTCTGAAAATTGTTTAAATTGGACAAAACGCGTTTTGAAAGTTCACTCATCAAATGATGTTTTAGACATACTGTAAAAATTTTAACAAGTAATTTTAAAAACTAAAGTTACAAAATGGTAATTAAAATTAACGCTAAAACAGCGCGTATCTGTTGCATTCGCAATTTGATTTACACATTTCTTTATTTAAATTTTCGTTATTCCGGTCGAGAAAGTAGACTTTTCGTACCTGTTTTCAGGTACGAAGAGAGCGATTTTACGTCCTACGTAAAAATTCTTACAATTTTTTTTTACCCTGTGTAAAACACTGGATAAGTTACTAGCAGGTACTTTTGTCTGTTTTTCTCCCTGCAAAAAAGAAAATAAAAGTTCATAGTAACTAACAAACTATTTCCGTCCTCTGTAAAACAGTGGAAAAGTTCATAGTAGGTACTTTTTCATATTTTACACCCTGCGAAAAATGTAAGAAAGTTCATAGTTGGGAACAATTAATTTTGGACTTAGAAAATTTTTTCAAATTTTTCAAAATAAAAAAATTTGATGGCGTAGTTCCGTCATAACGAAAACTGGTTTTCATCAGCGCAGCCGTAAAACGTTATTACGCTCTCGGGAGCGTTCGTTCCCCGCGGCTCCGCTAACGCTCCGCCTTGGGTCACAAATTTCGCTCCTCGGGCGTAAAATGTCGTTTTACGTCCTTGTGATGAAAACTACTATTATTGTACGTTGGTCAGCTACTGCTATTGTACGCCAAATAGTGCATTATCTACTATCTAAAATCGAATTTTTAATCAAAGTGAGAGAACAGCCTTAAGTAAATTTGTCTTTATTTACAATGAAACTCAAAATTAAAAATGTAAAATACTTTAGAGACTGGTACCCAAATTGTTCATCTATTGTATTATATTCATCAATTTTGAACAACGACAACATTTTGTGAAGGTCAACTTGCTGCCTAAGGTTAGACCCACGTATGTATTTGAGCTCCCCTACTAACTGTAGTTTTTTACCCCATAAACTGGGTATCCTCACATCGCACAGATTCATGAGTTTTGTAAAAGCTACCACAGTGGTCTTATAAAGGTTGACCGACAATCCCTCCTTAGTAGAGGTAAATTTTTCATTAGTGGTTGGCACGTGACTTGAGTTTGCGCAGCAAATGCGGAGGGAGACACCCATGACACCCAATTCCACCAATTGATACAAACATAGAACCGAAATGACGAATATTCATTTCTGCACATTAGCCACTCCCAACCACTAAGGAAAAATGCAACTATACACCATCGTTCGACGGTTCTTAGGGCTTTAATATCTTTTTAAACCTTTAATATCTATGTATCCCCAATTATTGTAATTCTATTCATTACCTAGTCAGATTAGGTTCTTAACCCTCCAGTGGTCGCGTGGTCTACGATTGTAGACCATGCTACTAAAAAACTCGTAAGTAAAATATGCGCGCCTACTGGAGAGTTAAATGTATAATATTGGCTGTTATATGATAATGAAAAAGAGGGTAGACTGCTAATGCTGATATACCGGGCTCGATCTCGGGCGAAATAAGAACTTTATTGTGACCTTCTTTCCTCAGTCAACAACGGCAAACCACCATATGTCAAGAAAACCCTTGGTGTCCGAACTGATATTTATGCAAAAGGACGGAAAAGATAGTGTTTTTACCAGTTCCTTCTTTTATCTATTCGTACAAAGGTAATGGAAAATATTCTTTCCTATCATAAATAGTCAGGAAAAATTGTATTCTATTGGACCAACGATTTTAATCATTTTCCCCTGCTAATATAACAATATCACCAAAATCCTTTGAAAATACTTTGCTTATGTTTTATGTAGTACCTACTCGATTTTGGATTTAAAAAATATATTTCCTTTTTTAATTACATGATATTTTAAAAAGTTTTTTGTTTCGTCATTCCATTTCGTGATAGAAGAGCTCTTAATTATAATGAATATAATCACAATTTCTTTTTAAATTGTCCGTCGTGATTTGGTATGGATATTATATGTAATCAATGTTAAATTGATTTACATAAATAGGTATAAACTTAAATTATCCGTAATCAATTGATTCATGGTTGGTTCGTGTAGCGAAAGTTGATGGTAACCACATCTCCATTTTAGAATTTATATTTTGGTTTTATAGTATTTGGTATCACTTTATGCTGATCAAGGGGCTGTGTATTGAAATTTTTATTATTTTTTTATTAAGTTTCAATTAAAACTATTCGACATTTATGTAACAATTAAATTAGTAACGATAAAATTTATCAAGCAAGAAAACAATTTTAGTTTCTCAACTGCAATTTAGGATAAGCAGGATCAAAGTGAAGCATTTGTGTTAATGTGTATTCCCTTATTTATACTAATTGAAATCTGTTATGAACAAAAGGAAATAAGACGTAAAATTTAATAAATGAGAAACGTAATCTAATTAATTTAACATTAAGCTGCAAATTCAAGTATTAACAAAATTATGCAAGTTGAAAGTTTTAAATTTAAAAGTAGCAAATCTATCAATTTTTAGTTTTA
The DNA here is from genome assembly GCA_958510855.1 of Rhagonycha lutea. Lineage (NCBI taxonomy): Eukaryota > Metazoa > Arthropoda > Insecta > Coleoptera > Cantharidae > Rhagonycha > Rhagonycha lutea. The sequence continues at coordinate 20,025,125 of OY294042.1, forward strand.
CCTATTGTATTTTGATCCAGGGATAGGCTGATTGAAACTATTTTACCAAATTCTGTAATAAGCCAAATTTATTTGTCTAAAGAAGCGGGAAAAAATAATTTTAGATAATTTAAATTAGATAATTTTTTTTACTATATTTCTCTACTAATAAAAAATCATTATAGCAACTGGAATGAAGTAATGATTAGTAAGTAAAAACAAGAGAAGGATTTTTTAAATACAGTGACTCATAAATGTCCACGGACAACTAATAAAAATTACATTAATTTCAATATAATTTGACTTCTTGAAGCTATTTAAAAAGAAAATAGCTATATCAACTTACCATTTGATAAAACAAACAAAATTAAAATCTAATGGGCTTGACGAACTAGGGAAGTGTGTGCCTAGGGATACAAAATATTATAATTAAATATTACGAGAATAATGATCCCAGCAAAAATCCCGTTTACTGCAAGAATTTCTTTTGTATAAATGCCCCAAAGTGAACATCCAACCCCCTCAGTCACCCGACATTAATCCCATAGAAAATATATGTGATGAATTAAATCGTAAGGTATGAACCACATTATAAATAATAAACAAGAATTGATTCTTTTTTTAAAAAATCATTTGTAGCATGCCCAATCGACTAATAAAAGTATTAGAACAAACCTGAAACCCCATCAAATATTAAAATAATGAAATATTTTCCCAGTTTACCTAATCTAAAGTGCTAATTCATGTAATGTCCGATTCCAACAACGATTATTTCCAGTAATATTACTACAACGCAAGCGCATTCATAAAATTTCGTTCCAACAGACTAGAACTACTAGTACAGAATTCTAGATTACTATAAATCTGCTGTTCCAACGAGTTTAGAATCAGTAATATTACCGGTCAAACTAGTTCTAACGATTCTTGCTTCGAATCAAGAACCGAGCGTTCTGCAAGTGGTTAAACTTAGTGGCAGCAAAAATAACACGTGTTTTCACACCAAATTTATTCGTCTTCATTATTTTAAAATTTTGGGCAATTTTAGATTTAGGTAGAATCGATAAAATAAATTTTTTAGTTAAAAATATTGCTTAAGGGGACTAGGCAACGGTTAATGATTGAATTCGGCGCTCTTGTTTATCTTAATTTTAACATAGAAAGGAAACAGATACACTTCTGTAATTTTAACCAATGTTTATTGATATATAATTGATAAAAAAAATTGCGCTATGGAGGTCATATAAGCTTACAAAAAGGCGGCACAGTCTGCGGCGTATTTACACGTTTTTCTTCCATTTTTACCTACTATCGTACTTAAGAATAATTTTTTTTCGGTTCTGTAAGTGGTCTTTCTTTTCGTAAGATACGTAATTTCCCGCGAAATCTCCGAAACAATCCATAAAAATTCGAGATTTTCCAAAAAAAATTAAAAAGTCACGATTTTTTTGTCCAGTTACAAAAGAATCGCATTTTTATCTAAAAAATCGAGGTTTTTCGTCTACGAGTTCAATACTTCCGGTTAAATCGTTCTGATTTTAGGTTTCGCGGGAAATTACGTATCTTACGAAAAGAAAGACCACTTACAGAACCGAAAAAAAATTATTTTTAAGTACGATAGAAGGTAAAAATGGAAGAAAAACGTGTAAATACACCGCAGACTGTGCCGCCTTTTTGTAAGCTTATATGACCTCCATAGCGCAATTTTTTTTTATCATTTATATATCAATAAACATTGGTTAAAATTACAGAAGTGTATCTGTTTCATCTGTTTCCTTTCTATGTTAAAATTAAGATAAACAAGAGAATCATTAACCGTTGACTAGTCCCCTTAAGGTTTGGCAACAAGTTATGGTACAGTGTCTATCATCCTAATCCCAAAACTTTGAAGTACCTCCTTGAAAGGTCTATGCATCAAAATTTTACGTTTAACCATGTCACTCACACCTTTTTTTGAAAACAGAACTGCAACCGTTCCAACGTGCTTTTACGTATTGCGCGTAATTTTAGTAATCTTGTTCACGCAAGCGCAGTTCCTAGTTCAATTATTGGTAGTAAACGATAACGGAACTGCTTGTTGGAACAAAGCTAATATTTAAATAGAATTGCAACTATAGAATGATTAAACCCTTGCTAAGTCTGTTTGTGATTGAATTGTTTCATACTTTTTTTGTATTACCGGTGACCCTAAGGGATATTTTATAAAATAGTAAATTGATATAGCTCTTTTCTTTTTAATTAACTTCAAAAAGTCAAATTACATTGAAATTAATGCAATTTTTATTATTTGTCCGAGGACATTTGGACCCCCTTTTGCAATAAGGCACCAACTGACATTTTATCTTAAAGTGAGTTAGGCCCATATTATAAATATGGAGTTCGTACTTCATCAATTTCACACAAAAAAATCCAAGTTTTCAATAACTCTGTTAGTTCTAGAACCAATTCAAAAATTCTGAAGATTTCATAAACTACCAAGTATAATTAGCACAAGAGAATCACGTAGTTTTTTATGTGTGAATTATTAATGAAGAAATATAATTTGATTTGAAAAATATTTAAACTTGGGAAAAACTTCAAAAATGTAATTTTGAGAGCAATTTACAATATTCATTTGAAAACAGTTTTTGTTGTTTTACTCGCAACTTGATCTATGTCAGTTTGTGCGTTATTGCAAAAGGCGGTCCATTTGTGAGTTACTGTATATTATGGAATAAAATTTCAGGAATGTGTCCTCTTAGCTCATCTGACAATTTCAACACCAACTCCTCGAATGAAATCTTTAGCTATTGAAATATCCTATTAGCTTTAACCATTTCTTTACCAATATGAAAGAAATTGTTGCAGAAGACTTGTTGATACTTCAAGGAATCAATAATTCTACCATTAACGAAAGTACCAAAGTTCGTAATTCATCCAAATGCACTCAAAACGATTATATATCCACCACCAATTACAAAATTTTAATGTTCTTTAAACTTCAAACATCAAAATTTCTTGATATTGCGAAGATACTTCTTGTATATTGACTAATATTTGCTGATGCTTATGTGTTTGTTGAAATACGACAATATTGTTTAGAACATTTTTTTAAAATTAATGAAAGTTTGACAATTTTGAAATGGCGGGTAATTTAAATTTACAGTTGCTATTGAGTCAGCCTTCAATATTTTTACTGCGTGCATATTACAACTTCCGTTAAGTTTACTTATTTTTATGATGTCTGTAGAGCATGGTTTATTTATAAGTACAACAATTACACCTTTACAGATCTTGCCACCATTATTAAAATGATATAGAACTATTACTACTCTTTAACTATAATTATAATAATGCATTTAAAAATGTACAATTAGTATTTCTGCATACGTAATTGTATCAAAGGTGTATATAAAGTGTACTTAACTTCTTGTACTAGCAAATATTAATAATAATTATACATGTAAAAATCGAAGGTTGCGTTACACTAAATTGCAAATATAATTTGTAATTAAGTGTACACCTATGTTTTCAGCGTTAGTTATTATATATTTTGTCTTACGTGCACGTTTACTTTGAATATGCATTTATAATTTTGCTCGGTCATGATTATCTGACTTGCCAATGTGGGTCGAATTAAATGATTATAGATAATTTTATACCCACCCGTTTTTACCTTTCTCCGTTGCTTCTTGATGCACCTTCACCTTTTAATCAATTTAATAAAATACATCTTTTCAATTACCGCAATTGTTAATTATTTTGTATTTCACAAGTTTCATAATTTACCTGTTTCTATTCATAAACCGACGATTAATTTACAATCTTTTCAAGATCGAGATTATCAAAAAATCAAGGAGAGCATGATAATTGCACAGAATTTATTTGCTCTTTCACATTTTTTTTTTATTATAAAAATTATAATATTCTTGTTGGATTATCATAAAAAACTAAATATTTAAAAAAAAACATTTAAAAAGCCCAGGAGCAATTTATTATTTGAAATTAAATTTTTCATTAAAAGTGCACGGATTTAGAAATTTTTTATGATTAATAACGAAACTGGATGGAATTATAAAATCGATAATAAAATGCAATAAAAGCTATACCTAAACTGATATTGCTAATAGCCAATACAGTAATTTAACCTGATACGTAATTACATATCGACTCAAATTTGTAACATTGCGGAATTTTTAAAAACAGTTTTTAATAATGAAGAATCTTTATTTAAGTAGCATAAATTTTATCGAACAAGCTAAAATAGTATCGATAATCTTACCATATTGAATTCGTTAAGTGCTGATTTTATATTCCCCCCATTTCCTTTTATTCGCCCTATTCGACAAACTTTCAAGAGCCCCTTATTCAAGTCTCGCACCTTACAATTTTGTATCTGTTCACCTGACTCAATATTCATAAGGTTTTAGTTGAAGGGAAATTGACAATTCTAAACAAAAATTTAAAACGTACAAAAAATTATTGCAGTTTACAAGAGAGTTTTTTTTTATTGGGTACATTACAAGTCAGTGGTTATTAGGTACTAACTAAACGTAAATAAGATCCTACAGCTTTAATTGGAATCCGAACCACGGCACAAACAAATTTAGCAAAAATATGCAGGATTCTAATATTAGACCCTTTGATCCAAAGTCTATCACCCCACCATTACACCATAACCATAATAACTTATAGTACATCATTATATTCTATTAATGTGTTCGTAATTAAATTTTTTTAAATTAAATCCAATTTTAGTAATCAAACTTACGAACGCCCACTCTAAAAGTTAACAAACACTATTGTACATGCGCTAATTAATTTAATTATCCCAATTTATGGTAAACACCCAAAAGGTCGTTAACATACAATAAAACCAAAAGGAAGACACGCATAACAAGAAATTGGAAATCAAAAGTTAAACTTATCTCATCAAGGTCGAGAACAACGTATAAGGTTTTTGATCTTCCCTTATTCAAGCCAACTTAACTGTTCCCTCAACTAAAATAGAATAAAATGAGAGATTATGTTCTTAACCAATGTAATTTAACTCCCAAGTTGCAAAGTTTAACAAGGGATTCAACAATTCCTTTCTAAAGCTCGCAGCGCACTTACGCAAATGCAATGCTCGACGTTCACGAATACATCGATAACAAAATTAATAAAAACGTAATTAGTACTCTAAAGTGAAGTTAGACTAATTTGCATTATCATACAGTTTCAAATAGTTTCGTGATAACAAAATAATATGGTAGTCAGAGTTCATACCTCCAGCACAATCAATTACATCGAATGAGCGGATTTGCCGAGTTAATTTCTAACGGTTACATCTGCTAATTGGTAGGTTCATTGAGTAAGCTTCGAAGGACCAAAAATGATGAGCAATAAAATAAGTAGGAGCTTTATAATATTATTTAAGAATAAACCAAGTGCTGTATTTGACTAACTTTGTCTACTAAAAAGTTTGTTCTTACCTCTCCAAGGCGTCAGCTGAAGTTACCACCCTCATTACATGTCCTCATAATGACATGACCAATGGGGTGGTTTTACTATCTTGGAAATCCAATGAGAAAATCGTAATTATTAATATTATACAGTAAGCGCATAACAATAAAAATTGTATGTACATGTTATCCAGTTCACAGAAATCTCAGAAGCAAGCGATGCCCCCCCCCCCCCCGCAGGTAGGAAGACAAAGGCTCGATGCGGGTGTCTATACTTCATATTCGAGCCCTGTGAGATAATGGGTTATTTCCTAAGCTCATAAATTAACATGTAACAGTACATACAAGTGAATTCTAGAATAAGATACTATCATTATGTTAGTAGTAAGTTTGAAGCGTCCTGCGCCGTTGTCCGAGGTCCGACGCCCAACTACCAACCTCGTTGAATTGGTGTTTGGTTTGTTAGCATCTTATATTATTTACCTACGGCGAGGAGCAAGCTCGACGATAAACCTCGATGAACCTTATATCTAATTTACGCTAAATTTCTCCGACCACAACCAAAATAACGTCCCCACGCTCGGCAACAACCTCGAATAGAACCATCAAGACTTGGCCCTCTGATCCAGCGCAAATAAACCTTCGAATTTTGTAGATTACGACACGTGACCTGATACGAAAAAAACTACAAACTCAACTCCTTGTTGATTTTTTCATTTTTTCCCATCACGACCGCCATCTCCTAAGCATCCTTTAGCTTTTTTTTTTCTAAACATAATCTGACATATTCAGTGGTGTGATGTACTTTTAAAATAATAACATAACGTAAACACGTTATGTTATTATATAGTGTTTTTCGCGAAACGGTATCACGTATCATTTTGACAAGCCGCTATTATTATAACGTGAACGTTATAATAAAGGTTTTCCTAACCGTTATAGTGCGAAATATAACGGGTGTAATTTAGGTGCACTTATATTTCGCACTATAACGGTTAGGAAAACCTTTATTATAACGTTCACGTTATAATAATAGCGGCTTGTCAAAATGATACGTGATACCTTTTCGCGAAAAACACTATATAATAACATAACGTGTTTACGTTATGTTATTATTTTAAAAGTACATCACACCACTGATTATAAATTTTAATAATAATTATTACGCGTATGCGTATTTTACATTTTACTATATCTATTTAATCAAATGGTCTACGTTCTTTTTTACCACGCCAGCCTTACTTTCCTGGAACCATGCTGTTCGTTGCAGTGAACGCATGTCCTCGACAACCCTTTTCAAAAGAACAATTCATCACATAAAGGCTTACTTTTCTAGATTAGAATTTAAACTGTTAAATTATGTTTCTTCCATAATGCCTTTTCCTCGTGCAAGACGACCATTTTGATTCTGGTCGTAGACCCCTCGTTTGATCAAATATCACTGCAGTATTTAAAAATTATAAAAAAACAAACAACATAAAATGAACATTATGGCTTTCAAATCCCAACACGGAATATTCAAACTTTTCTTAATTAAATATTTACATCACTGCCTCGATGACTTATCTGCTCTTCGTGGGCGACTAGATGGCTTCCTTCTCTAGTTTCACAGCGAGGACAAGGCTTCTCAGTTTCTTTTGAGACTCCGATAATTCAGTTTCAACTAATTGTAAAAGAAAATTACAGCAGGGTTTCATATAATTGACTAGAAGTTTAATAAAATCTTAACATTTTTATGTTACAAATTACACACAGTCATAGAGAAATCGGGAGGTTCGGATGTGTGCATCAAACGTCTTTACTTTATATTAATCTTAAGGTATTATAACATTATCTATGTCTTTCATACAAATTCAATAAAATTACTTAAAATGGTTACATGTTATATTTTTGTGTTTTAATTTTCAATATTTATATTTGCCCATGTGTGACATACACAGGATACTAATGGACCCTGAATTATAAAATGCAAAACAATTTTCTGTTTCGTTAATCCATTTATATGCATCAATCTCAAGTTTCTGTGATCCGATGCTAACCAAAATAGAATCAGCGCTAAGTCTGAATTTAAAAATACAAAAATAAAATTATAGTTGGATGTCAAATTCTGATTGGCTTGGGAAATAGAGCGCACACAAAATGGAGTGGCATACTGACATCCAGACATTTGTTGATGTTTGATTTCTTGAAACTCGTAGAACCTCGAGGAATGTAAATCCGTCAAAGTGTGAGAAAAGAAATTTCTTGTGGTAGGCCAGAAGTTTTCCCACAAGAATCTTCTCTTAGAGTTACTGCTGGGAATTTACAAGGCATGTACTTTACAGTTTTGTCAAATTTTTCACCAACTTGACAATAACATCATCCACAAATTCCATTGTCCAATAATAGTTCCAGAACATTTCCCATGCAGCTGGTAGATTTCCTTTTATTTTGCACATCAGTCATAAATTAATGCTTGTAAAGTAAAAGTGTACTTTTACATTCCTGGTTAATTCTCACAATTTTCTTAATGCGATATATATATTTTACTATACAATGCATTAGTGCAATACTAAATTGCTGATTTCAATTTTGCCATTATTAAATCATACCCAGGAGCCTCCTTTGGAAAACGAAATTGAAGTTGTTTATCTTGGGGTTTAGATTATAGTTTTGAACAATATTATGCTGATTGCACTTGTTATGAGAAGTATCAATAAATATAATATACCTTAATACATTTCAATCCTGGTAATTACCTGCAATTACCTGCCAAGCCTGAGCCAGGCCTGTATGTTTTCCTTTACTTAGTAAAGGTCAACCTTCGGTCAATGGACAGTTCAAGAAGTTATTTGATTATAACCATTTATGATAAAGAAATATAAGTATTTTGCTAATATGATTACTTTGTAAAGGTTAAATTGATTTTGAATGAACAACGTCATAGAATTCGTATTTTTAATATATAGGTGAGTGGTTATTGTCATTAGTAACTAAATAGAATTTAATACCTAAATATATATTTAAAATCAATACTATGTCTAATATAACTAATTAATAATGTGCTATTGGATAATTTTAAAACGTCCAGCACCTTCTAAAATAGGGGCGATTAAATAAATTAATTATTTATAGTAGTTTGTAACGAATTTTTGTAAATTCCTTACTAACATTTTTACAAACTTTGTGTGCTCACCTCGTACAATAATTTTAGTATCTTTTATTCCCAATTGCGAGTGGATTGTATGCACGTGAATGTTGTTCAAATTCATTTTCTGATTGTGAATTTACCTTGACGATTCGTTGCGAGTGGAAGTTTCAATGTTTAATAATTCTCGTTAAAAATCAGCTTTCATCAGGCATGAATTTCGAGTGATATGTATAGTGCTGTAATCCGTTTCGCAGGGGTAAATTCTCTGGAAGCCAAATAGATATTTTAACACCATCCAAATTCTCTGACGAAGAATTTGGCATATTTTAACAACATCCAAATACGCTGGTGTAGAATGTTAGATACAACATCAAATTCTACCACGATGATAATAATTATTGTTGGAACCGTCGAGAAACTTGCGAATGTCTTTTGGAGGTGCGAGGGTGCATCTTGCAAACAGATTCCCTATTCGCTATTCGGTATTAAAAACGACGCCAGCGTCCGCTGCGGACAAATTGTGCAAAAAAGGTGGCCAGATGGCACGCACCCATTCGCTGGGTGCGAAGTGTATAATGGGGGTATTAAAAACGACGCCAGCGTCCGTTGCGGACAAATTGTGCTAAAAAGGTGGCCAGATGTCACGCACCCAGCGAATAGCTACACAAGATATAGCTTAGGGCCCCCTTAGCTTATAAGCTTCTATAGGGGCCCAATAAGCACCGACATATAATATCTGGACTTATAAAGGGCCCCATATCTCAAATAGCTTAGGGCCTTATCAAGTCTAAATCCGGCCCTGGGGAAGTCTCATCCTTTTCCCCTTGTCCATCTCTTGCTTATTTGATTTGATCTGTTTGGGACAACAATTTTGCCCTGAAGCCGCTTGTGTAAAGGTATACGATCCTTGCGAACCACAATTACATTTACTATGAACCTGGTGACTAACTTTCGTTTCGCAACTTTCATGTGTTCTTAAAATGTGTAGCAATAATCAAAGTTTTTTTTTAATGTTCGAAATTACAAAATTTTAACTAACCCTTATGATAACCGGTTTGGTATCACTGGAACAGTTGCTCCGCTTGAGGTGCGCTGACGCCAAAAGTGACTTCCTTCAGTATGGTCGACAGGTTGGTTCCACAGATGTCTCGTGTTCCCGTTGTTAAAGTCGAATTTCAACATCTTTACCAAATTCTTCTCGCTGTACCGTGCATACACGTTTCATTTTCTGCGTGTTTCGTAAGAATTTAAATTGCAAATTCACCAATATTGTTGTAATCGACCCGCTCTTATCAACCGGCTTTTCAACTTTTCCAATCAACTTTTCCAAAAATGCTCTACTTGTTGTGGTCTTGAAACCAAATCTAAGTGCTCCCGGCGGTGCAACGATATCGTCGTTCATTCACTTAAAAAACTCCTGGAGTCCATTTTCTCTGGCACCTTCTAAAAATCAAAATTTCCAAAATTTTATAAAATCCGTAAGTACACTTTTGGCACCAATTTTAAACTTATATCGGCAATCGTCTTTCTGTGCAGATTCACAACAATTCGTCATTGTATCCGCACACAAATCACAAGATGCAAATAATAAGAAAATTACTAAAATTAGTGTTTAAGTGGTGTCATAGGTAACATTTTGGCTTTTTGTTAAACCGAATTTATCATCAACTCATACGAGTATCTTTTTGTACCCCTTTTTGAACATGAAAACAACACCCCGAGTCTTCAACTCGTTTGAAACACCACAATATAACAACTGAACAAAGAAATATAAAGAAGTAAGAACAGAAAACAACATGGTGTAAAGATGAAAGGGGCGGAAAAACAGAAGACAGACAAGAACGGAAGACAGAAAGAAAACTAGAATAGCCAAAATTCGTTATAGAGTTGGCAAATCGAGGAGATACATCGAGAGCTTGAAGAGGTTTTCATTACTCTTGATTGCCTTATTATGGTATTTTGAGTAGGTCTACATCCTTTGGAGAGTATTATTTAAATTCCATCCAGCTATTGTACCAGTTTGCAATTATTTGTTGTTTCTTGTCAAATTGGTTTTTGCACTAATCATCCGTTTAATGATTAATGGTATGATTCTTACTGTGCAGGTGGTTGGACTTTTCCAACCACTTTGAATTGTGATTTTAATGACACCTAACAGTAGTAGTTCGATCATTGAGGAATTATTGATTTTGGAGGATTCTAGTAGATGAATTGATATGGCGACTCCAAATGATTGTTGATGTACATATATGTTACTAAATAAGTATGTATATCATGAGAAGTTCACATTTTCTTACCGCTTTGCCGACATGATTTTGCCTTTGACCATCATAGATGTACGTATCAAATCGTATCACTTCTTTATCAAATGTAATTGATAATATCAGTTAACATTTTAACTTTTAGTTAACTTTTCGTTTCAAGATTTATGAAAAATAGCAAAATCTTTTTTATTTGCATTCCAATTATCCTGAGATTCTTGCTATTATATTACATTGCATTGGATGAGATTTTATTTTCCTATCGAAATCTTTGTTCAAGAAAGTATTCGAATTTGTCTTAATCGTGAAGTTTCGATTAGATATTTTCAATTGCTAATATAGATATGCAAATTTAAACAGTTTCGGGTAAATTAAAAGTTTAACCAACCATCAATTTAATCAGACTAATCTAAAATACGAAGGACTACTGCTTGTTCAGGTGTTGAAATTTACGTTGAATATCAATTTGAAATAACATAACTAGGTGACTTGAATTTACAATCATATTTTAGGTCACAATGATTTAATTATAACCAATTAAAATTTCTTTTGTCGATTTTAAACGCATTACATGCTATTTAATTTACAATGTTTTCTCAAATTGAGCATACAAAATATTGTAACACAAGATGCTCATTTTCCGTGTCACTTATTATACTTTATGACCTACCTGATAACCGTATGCAGTGAGCTAAGTTTAGCCCCCTCCCCTAAGTGGCAGCGCGGTCAAAGTAAAACGTATTAATATTTAAATAATTAAATTAAAATTTAAACAATAACATAATATAAATTTTAAGCCTAATTTGTCCTCTTTGCAAATGAAGGCTAGATCTTCAAACGGCCAAGTATTCGAATACCTAGACGTTCAAAGATTCGGGATGATCATCCCAGTAACAGTTTTAAATTCGAATACCCAACTAAAATTTTAGTATGTTGTTTATGTATGGTTAATTAGGACCCTAAACATGAATTCAACTTTACATAGTATTTTTCCTTGGACTAATTTTGCTTAGAAGAAGAATCTGAAGTGAATAGTATATCTAGCCTGCAGTAATAGAATTTTTATTTTTGAAATAGATAAGATACTATAGTAATAACATTAAAGTTTTTAATTACTTTTAAGAAAAATATATTTTCCAATTGGAAGTTTGAACACGAAATGTGGGTTTTATAATAGAAAAATATGAGATTGTTGTTTTCTATCCTTAACTTTATTATTGTTAGCAATATCATGTTATCAAAAGTTTTACTTTAATTTTGTGATATACAAAAATTTGAATTGCCATTTTCGTAAAACTTTAAATTGAACTTATCAAAAAAAATATTACCAAACTGTTCTTGTTAAAAAAGTTTTATAAACTCGATATTGTATATTACAATTTTGAGATCGAAATATCAAGTGAACGCAAGGAGCCTTGATGTTAGTAAATATGATATATTAGAGAGACAAAGATTTTGAGAGATAAATAGTAGTAATAATATTTTGTTTTATTAATTATTTAATCAGACGAAACTGTCTTTGATTAATTGGATTTATGTCGAGTGTAAATATTAGTCAGATATCCGGGCTTTTATCTGAATTATGATGATATGCAATGTATTTCTACCAATTCTAGAATATGTTTGTCTCAGCTAATGTATCCAGAACATTACTTACCTTCTCTAATTAGTGCATAGGTGTGCGGTCTATTGTCTCAAGTGAATGCGCTTCAGTTTAAAGGCACACAATAGAGATAATAATACCTCCGTTTCATCGTAATTATTATAATTTATGTGCATATTTGTATAATATATAGGTGTGGATGCGCATAACTTTGAGTTTTTATTATCATCAGATTATAACTAATATTTACACCTAAAACAAATCTTCGCAAATACTAAAATTACATGTTAGACTTGATAATTCTTTAGAAAAATATTAAGGGAACCCACGTTTCCTAACATTGTGTAGGAATTATTAATAATATTAATGTAAGCAGAATATATTGTATGGGATGGCTTAATAGCTTTCTCAAAAAAATCGATGATGTTAACCTAAAATAATTTAATCAATTCGGACAGATCATAAAATTTTATATTTACATATCTTATTAACAGTTTGGAGTAACAAAACATTGCACTATTTTGAAATCTAAACACCCATTTCCTATACCATTTCTTCATAATCTTGGCAAAAACATATCAAAAGTTTGTCGAGTGATTTCCAAGCAATCCTTCGATAGAGTTTCGTTACAGGAAGAAAAAGAGGCATAGCCAAAATCCGGCAGACCGCGTGACACCCAATTCCACCAATTGACATCAATATAAATACGTCTGCACGAGTTCTCGTTACTGCACATTATCTCCGCCTTCTTTTCTTTCTGTACCGTAACTCTATCATCTACTCTGAAAGGTGACTGATTTCCATCCTCTATAAGTCAACTGTGGCATCCTTTCGAGATACTTTAGAGACCCTGAAACAATTTTTTAGGTGTAAAAAAACCGTCCACGAACTTGTAGCTAACTGATGAATCTCTTTATTAGCGGCATTAATTAAAAAAATATCGTTTCCTAACACTAACCTAAGCTCAACAGTGTATCTCTTTTAATAGGCTTCATTAAAAATATGACAATTGTAATTGTTCGCGTTCGTAAAAGTCGAATATTTAATCTTCTAGATGGATGATCATCGGATCAACGGAGGTAAAGTTTGACCAATTATGTTGTCGGACAGATTATTACACGTGGATCAGCATCTTGTCCAATCGAAACTTACTTGGTGCGCAACTCTATCCCAAGGGAGGTGATTTTAAGTTGATAAAAACTTGGTCCAATTAGATTGTCGGATAGATTAATTCAAGTGGGTCAGTGTCCTGGCATTTGAAATAGTACATGCCAGATGAAACTTACTTGGTATGCAACTCCATCCCAGGGGAGATGATTTTATTTTTGTAAAAAGTGGAATAAATTAGGTTATCGGACAGATTAAAGTAGGTAGATCAGCCAGCATTCTCGTTTTATCTATACCTATAATTAGATGGAAGGCCCATCCACGGACGGGAGCTGGAAACCCGATTGGTGTGCATCTCGTTCCCAGTGGAGGTGCTTTTAAGTTGGTACGACCAACGACAACAACCAAAGTGCGTTGAGTATCCTAAAAATATGACACGCTGGAGCAGGTACAGCCTGCTGAACGTTTATTATTTTGGATATTATGTTATGTTTTGCTTTTGTTTTATATTGTTTAGTTTTTATTTTTGTGTTTTAGTTTTATTTGGTCTTTGATTCTGTCTTTGCTTTCCTTTCCTTTGGTTTGTTTTTGTTTGTTGTTTTGTTTGATCTACGCGTGTCCTAAAAAATCTACATGCTGGAGGAGGATGAGCATGTTGGCCTTTTTTATATTTAATTATATATTACAATATTACAAAAAACATCATGTTCCTGAACCTGAAGATCTATAATTATTTGTATTAGCTGCATGTAAATAGAACAGCTCATCTGATCTGGTGTTTCGGGAGGATACCATAAGCGCAAGGATGTGGATAAACAAGACAGTATCGATAACACCGTTCGCGTTCCAACATTTGTAAAATAATAAGACATCCTTAAGTATTCTTCTATTTCTTTCTCCAATCGCATCCTGATCATTGAGGAATCGGAATCCCATTAATTAAATTTTTAAACATTACAGGATTCTCTAGGCATATTACCTTCGGTCGTTTGCTATTGTCTTCTGAGGGGAGACGGCTAGAATAAAGTTCTTTCTTCACTCGGATTCGAACCGGATATTTAGCGTTCATAGTCAACTCGTGTAACCACTATGCTCCGACCGCCTCTTATTCTTCTATTCACAAGGGTTAAAAGACCAAAGTGACCAAAAGCATCCAAATAGCCAGGACAGAGAGAATTAGTGAGATAGCACAGCATAGAAATACATTTTTTCTGAACAGACTCCAGCAATAAAATATTTTTAGAATAGCTACCTCCACACACTAGCACCAAACTCCAACAAATGAATTAAGACCGTGTGACACTTGTACTATTTTCTTAACAAAATAGTTAACGAATTATTTGTGAAATTTCATGACTAATTTTGTTGGGTGTCATACTAAAAATTTTGTTCTGAAATTTCTTCACCAATTTCTTAACAAAATTTTTCACAAAAGTGTGTATGACACGTTAGCTGAAGAAAAATTTTAAAATTAGTTTGGGATAAAATGTAACTACCTGAATGGGGTTGGTGCGGTTTTTTCATAAGCCCATGTCTCATCATCGGTAATGATGCTCTCGATAACATTTTAACCCAGAGAAAGCATTTCTTCAGAAACAGTAATGCGATCCTCTTTCTGCAAGAAATTGTAAGAAAATTTCTGCAAGATTTCTGCACAAGTCGCGAAACCTCCCAGACCATCGTGAATAATGCTCTGCACCAATCTTAACGACACCACAAGGTCGGATGCTATCTCCTTGATGCTCACTCGCACAATTTCCTTTATTGTTTGGACATTTTTGTCAGTGGAACAACGGCCAGAACGAAGCAAATCATCAATCACACTACGGCCCGTTTTGAACTCTTTGTACCATTGGTATGTCTATATTCTATATTTTCGACTTTGTCGAATCCTCGTAGGCTTTCTTTCACATTTGAAATGCTTCACCACTTAAAATTTCGTTTGAAACACAAAATGTCAGGCAAACTCTTTGCTCGAACTAAATACGACATTGTAACATTCGCACCACACATTGACTTGTTTACCAAGTTATTGCGCCCAAACCATCGAACAGATTGGGCTAAAAATTAACATGTAACAAACAACTGACACAGTTGTATCAGCATCGAGAAATATGCATTTGACAATATCTCGGGGTTCGCTAAAATGAAATATTCCTGGTACTTTTTGATCACAAGGTAAGCTCTCTAAATCTTGCTCCAAAAGTAAGCAGTCACATGCAAAGATTCAATAGGTCTAAAGATTTTTAAGTCATCTGCAAATAGTCTGAATGAAGAATATCTAAAATAATTAGCAGTGTCATTGATGTTTAGATTGAAGAGCCAGGGACCCAAATGAGAACCCTGGGGAACACTTGAAGGCACATAAATGGTACGCGAGGCATAACCCCTACATACTACAATCTGGGATATCTATTCCTAATATAAGAGTCTATCCAATTTCAACGGGCTACAATAAATGCCCAAACATTGTAACTTACGAATCAACAAACTGTGAATCACTCGATCAAATGCCGTGCTAAAGTCGGTATAAAGTTACTAAAAACCACATCCACCTGAACACGTTTATATATGTTTGAGCTCAGGAACTCAACTATTGGGATTAAGTTAGTCTCTACCGATGCTCCAGGACAAAATCCACACTTCTCAGGAATAAACACTCTTATAATTTGCTACCTGAAAAACGAAAACTCAGGGCTTGTAGCAATTTAAAGATGTAAGTGCCCTCTTGGCTAGCTCGGAGTACGCAAGAGGCAATAAAGCGATGTGCCAATCTCCCTCCTTGTTGACAAATGGATGATATAGGGGGGACGCCGAAAGGTTATGCTTCAAAGAGCAAGGCGATAACTGTTGGTAAAAGAGCGCCACGTAGTTTGATGAACCACCCTGTATATCACAGCAAAGTACTCCCTGTAAGAAAAAACTACGAAAAGCTGGAGTACTGGAGTAGGGGAAGGTAGAGGAGATTGGGTAAATCGCCTCCAGTAACAAAAGCGTATTATCTCGTCTTGATCTAGATATAATGATCAACATTAAATTTACAAAACCTGTCGCAATAATTGAGCTTACCCTTAAAATAAAATACGAGTTAAATTGTAAAATTACACGTATGTAGTTATAAGTTATAAGTAGTTATTTATAAAAATAACTGGTGTTTGGTTTACCTGGTATACGTATACTCGGCGTACAATATTGCATACACGCCTCTGTGTTAAAATCACAGGTAATAATTGAACACACTTATGTAAAATAAAATAGCAAGGGAACGGCCCAAAATATTCCGCACAGTAAAATAAAATATACAGAGATATTAAAAAAAATATATACAAAAGGCTTATCTTGGCGGTGTCTTCTGATCCAAGGTGTTGTGGGGGAGTGCAAGATGAATAAAACGATTAGCACGATCCAGAGTATGGCAGGTGGTCGCCAACAACAAACGAACTCGTAGTCAAATAAAAGGAAACCGGAACAAAACTCCCAGTGAAAAACTCGGGACTAAAAGAAAAAAAAACCCTAAAGGAAACAAAGTCAAATAAATAACCTTACAAATCAAAAACATTAGGAATACTACCTCAGATGGTCGAGAGTTGCTGTCAAAGCTCGAACAGCCACTATTCGATGAGATGGTCAAAAACTTGGGACTGGTTGAATCCTTCAAAATACGAAGTTAGGATTCTCTTGGTAAAAGTTACTTCAAAGAAGTCGGTACCCAGGAGCAATCCGAATAAAGCGGTTGAAATGTATCCCAAAATATGGATAGGACGAAATATGTCCAAAAAATGATTCCAAAATCCGCTCACCGTCCTCAGAAAGTTTTACAAAAAAAACGTAAAAATGTCGATCGAATATAAAATGGTGTTTTAACTTTTAACTTGTTAACAACGAATAAAAATGCAATCTTATCAATGCCTTTTGTATCAGCTGGCGTTTTGAAAATATGCAAAATGATACTTATGATGCCATTTAACGGCAAATCAACAAAGTATTGAAAGATTTCTATAAATATTCGAAACTAAATTTGAATGTAGGAAAATTTAACAATGTTTAAATTTTTGAACCGTAACAAATTATAATATATCAACTCTTCATAATTACCTGAATCGAAATCATAATCAAGGAAACTCGCATTCGGATCCATTAACTTGTCAACATGAAAACAAAGATACAGTCTCAGCGAGAGATGATAAACATCAACCGCGCTGAGTGGAAAGCCACATTCCGCAATACTGCAAATTTCTCATACTATATGATTCAGATGTTCACCATATACATCAATACTGGTATTGGGGGGGGGGGCAGTTATATGCAACACATAAATGAACTATATGATGGTTGTTCGCACAAAGAGTAACCCAAAGGTCCCCAACCGAGGTATACCAATATAAGCGCAGTCTTGAAAAAAGTTTCATAGATGCAAGGATCAATACTCCACCACCCCTCCTTACAAGGGGGCTACACCTATTACATCTATAGACAGCATAACGATCTATGTCACAAAATTCAGAATCTCAAACCGAATCGCTTAACCAAGTCTCAGTAAGAATAAGAATCCCCAAACTTTAATCCCAGTAAGTCTCTCTCAACGTCCGAAAGTGAGGCATTGCATCAAAGATGGTGCCCAACACCGCAGATACCGGAACATACAACTACTTCTACTGAACGTTGCCTTGCACTCAACACAGATCGATTCCATTTCAGACGGAATGACTTCCACCTACAATAAACAAAGCCCATGCACATAAACTCAAAACCAAAAGTAATATAATTTATGCAAAAATAATATTAATTTTATATGAGTAATTCAATTTAAACTGTAAAGACGAATTGAATCTTGTTAATCCATTCTTGTAAACTACGTTTTCAAATCGGTAATCAAGATATTTAAAAAACCTGTTCACCAATCTATCTCAAATTTTATGTGCTTTTTTAAACATTCAAAACTAGTCTTTAATCGAAGGATTTTCCAAAAATCTTAAATTTAACAAACTGATAGCCATTCAAAGTCAAAATTTCAAGTTTCGTTAAAAAATGTAATTTTTGGTTCATAAAATAGAAAATACGCATTGAAAAAACAAAAGTATAACTTCTTAATGACAATGACAAGCTGTTTTACTTTGTGTGCCTCCCGGGGCGGCAGACAAAGCAATTAAATTGTGATAATTCGAAATAAATTAGCATTATCTGTAGAAGTTCCCCAAACACACCGCATTTGCACCGGTAGCCCAGTTGGTTTAGTACGCATATCCACAATTAGATATGGCATATCTTAAATCATTTTAAATAATGTTTTAAAACACATGCAGTCATATTATAGTTTAAACGATAGAAAATCAACATTCACAAAACAGAATAAATTAGACTCAGAAGTTACAGACAAAAAGAGAATCAGATTGAAACTGTCAATCATCTATCTTACTCTTTGTCAGTATAGACCAGTGATGGCGAACCTATGGCACGCGTGCCATTGATGGCACGCGACACAATATTTTGGGCACGCCACCGATAAAAAAATACACTATTAAATATTATATTTAATTATCTGATGGCACGTCTATGGCCTCATTAAACATTTCTTTAGAAAAAATGGCACGTTGATACATAAAGGTTCGCCACCCCTGGTATAGACATTTAGTAACGTTTCGAGTACAATTAAAAATAAACTATCCATAGTTGCTTCTATGTTAATGTTTTTAGTAGTCAAGATTTTTGTAACTAAATTAGACCGAGAGTGTCAAAATATGATCACTCATCTCCATTTCTATTTGCTGGCCTTATTTTTTGATTTAAAAATGTCCTTAGTTGTAACTACGTAATTTCCCATAGTTATTCTAAAAATTTATTGAAAATCCAAGAAATTGTCTGCAGTTTTCTGAATAACCTCTAAATTACTCAATCAATTATTGATGATCTGAATAACAATTGACATTACTTGAGACGAATATATACCTTCAGCTTTCGCAAATGATTAGTGTTTGTGCAACTTCCGTTTCTTTCATCAAACAATCTACGATGCTGACAATCCAATCGTGCGTGGTAAACTCGTTCTAGATTTTCTAAGTTGCTTTATCAAAGAAAAGTAATATAACACTGGAATTATATTCAGTGCCCCTTCAAAGAAATTTTCATTGTTTCTACATTAAACTAAAGTAAAGTCCTTTCTTTGTCCAAAATCAACGATTTTCGAGCTATAAGTAAAAACTATTTTTTTTTCGCGTACAATGATTATGGCAATGCATTAGTAGTCAGCCCAAGCAGGCATAGAACCGAAGTTTCTCGGTAATTTTTTTTTAATTCTATTTTAAAATTCTGTCAAAACAGGTTCAGTAGTTCGGTGGTAGCTAATCCATTCATGCGCGTTACAGTAGCGTAATGTTATTTAGTCTAAGTTACTCATGAATAAAAAAAGAAAGAAAAAATATATCTAAATAATAAACACAATTTATTTGCTTCATTAGGCCGAATGTTAAATTCCCACAAAGAGTAAGGGAAAGTAAATCATTTTTGGGGTGATAAAGAAAATGAAGTGATGCGTTTTATCAATATTTTAAATGGATTTAATGTAAAAATTGTACAAAACTACAAAATCAAATAGGTTTCTTTCAAATTTTTACTGTAAAAAAATAATAAATCCCATGCAAAAATAAAGAAGAACCTCTCTGAAATGCTTAGGAAAATATTACAATTTAATAGTTTTATTTTAAAAATTCTATAGGGAACTGTATAAAATATGTGGGAAAAGTTACATCTGCAATGAAGCTTTAACAAAAGAAAAGGGTAGGTATTATAAGCCAGGGTTCATAAGAGTTGTTAGATTTCAATGGGAGAACTAATGTCGATTATGGCTCAAATGAACGCAAACAGATCACCAAGTGAAGAAGAAATTGCAGTCGATGCTATGAAAAGTGCAAGGATATCATTTTTGAAAAAATTGTAGTAACTGATGAAACTCTGTCTCCAAAAGAGAATAGTGTACCTATCAAATTGAATAATAAGTAATAACTGAGCAACATAGTCCACGTTAAACCGAAAATAGCAAATTTCAAAATATACCAACTTTATTTAAATTTGAAACTAATTTATCGGTCAGCTATTAAGTAGCCGTAGCGAGGCCGTGTCAAAAACCTTATATTCTGTATTTTTTGTAATCGTGTATTTGAATCGCTTTGACTTGAAAAATCAATTAAAATTAATGTGAAACTTTAAGAATACCATTGTTAATTTAATTAATTTAGTCTCTGGTATATTAAAATTTTGAAAAGTAACTTAAATATTTTTTAAGAATTGATTAAAAGTTTTTAGATGATAAAGTTCTGTGCAGCTATTATTCTGGAAATTCTCTAAAACTTGGATTGCAAAGAAAGCTTTTACTTTATACATCGAACTAACAATAATTGTGAGCGACTCGTTTTCTAAGTTTTGAATATGACCAATACCTTTAAGATAATTCAAAGATGCATTGTCATGCAAATAAGGCAATGAATTTATGTTAATTTTTATGAATTTTAAGAGTATTATTAGATTTAATAATCATAATTCATTATTGAAAGTGTTGATTTATTTATTATTTTTACTCGTTTATTGAACGAAATGAATATCAATTTAAGAGAAAATTGTTTGTATAAAAAGAAAATCACTGCTTTCAGTCGTTGAAACTTTCCCTTGAAATTTATATAAAACGTATAAGTCTTTTCTACTTGTTTAAATTCAAAACAAGATGTAATTTAAATTTGTTTGTAAATTGTGAATCCTAACACAAAATAATTTGGTAGCATTTAAAGTTTTTCTTTAAGGAAGAAGTTGCGAAAATTGAATATAGAAACGAATTTAAGGAGAGCATATAAATGCTCAAAGGGCGAAGAAATTTAATATGGAAAGCAACCGTTAACAGAAATTACTGAAAAACCGTAGTCAAGTTGAATTGTTTGTTCATGAAAGTTTCATTCTTTATACAGAATAGTTAATGGTTGTGTTCATAATTCGGTAAATTATGCAGTAGCTAATGCAATAAAATAATGCATCATCATCAATTTATAAATTATAATTCACACCCTTCTCAATCTTTGTTTTGTTATGTAATTGAATAAACTTAACGCGAAAATGCAAACTCAATTAATTTTATTCGTTTATAGCGTTAATGCTTTCCATACATTAGAAAAATTTTCCCACATTTCTAAACTTTTAAGCAGGATTTAGAAATTGACTCTGGCGCTGACGTTGAAGTTGAATTCGCATTTATTTCCAATTAAATATTAAAAACTTCTTTAAATTACTTTTACCAGTTACAATTAATTAAAAATTAATTATCAAACAAACGCATTTCCACTCAATCCGGTGGTGGTTAGAATGGTGGCAGCGGTGGGATGCAGAATTAATTTGAAGTAAGATTTGTTAGACACAAATCACAGAACGTAATATTGTTTTAACCATGACACAATTTCTTGAATTTTTTTACTTAGGAAAATCTGCATCATTATTAAAGAAAATAAACAAAAATATTCTTTAATTTGTTAGCAGCTCAAATGAAAAACATTACCAACGGGTCATCATATTAGAATGAAATTTAAAGTTATATTTAAAACTACTAATTGATTTATGAGCATTTATAAAAATATTTGTAAATGACGGTGGTGCAATCTACCCGTATGGTTTAAATTCAAAATTAAAGCAAAACAATTTATACTGACGCGCCTGATAGCTTAACGATATATTTTCAGTCTGCATTTAAAGCGATAGGATTTTAAATCTTTTATATTGAACGAAAACATTGCTAAAACGTAGCAATTACTTTTCAATTATAAAAATTAAACCCTTTAATAATAATTTAAGTGTTTTACTAAAATATTTGCTAATATTATGCAATTCAGGTTATATTAATAATAATAGGGAAATAATAAATTTGTTAGTTGAAAATTCATAACTTCCATGATCTGATTTACAGAACTTCAAGTCTCCATTGACAAATTAATAATTTATCTGGTAATTTAAGTTCATAACTTCAAGACTTGAATTATAAATAAATAAAACTTCTAGAAAACATAGTTTTGCTTCTGCTTTTCAATTGTTTTTATTTTGCATTAGTATTAGCTTCAGATTGAGTTCACAACGCCCAACTTTCTTACGATTTATCAATTGATAATAGCAAGAGGGACAAAATTCTTTTTGTGGTACAAATTTATAATAATGGTGCAAAATATTTCGTTAAACCGCATTCAATTTTTCTGATATGGGTATTTGAAAAGTAATTACTAATTACTTTGTTGTAGCTATACTGCAAATGAAAAACTATGAATTTTGTTAATCCACCATGCGCGTCAGTACAATATGCTTTTCCTCGCGATTTTCTCTTAAGCATCAATGAGTAAATTATTTTTTGGTGTAGAAATTAAATTATAATGTAAATAAATTGTAATTATTTAAATATTTTTTAATAAAACCGTGAAGTGGTCTTTTAATATAATATTGTTGGTATATTTTCTCTTCTCTTAAGGGTATTTATTTTCACGAAAGTATTCTAGTGTGAAGGAGACAGTCCTTGCCTTGCAGCTAACGCAGGTGGATGGGAATGCGGGGTACCGGATTCAAACCAGGGGAGAGTCAACTTTCGTATGACCAACTCTCCGTGCTTCGTAGGGCACGTTAAGCCGGCGGTCCCATGAGTTGACGAATTGACACCGTTAACAAAAAACAGGGCTACAGGCCCATCTGCATGCTAGCCTGGCCTAGCCAGCTGCTACCTGATGTAAAACAACTATAATCCAAAATTGGACCCCGTTTTGCAATAAGGCACCAAGTGACATAGATCAAGTTGCGAGTAAAACGACAAAAACTGTTTTCAAATGAATATTGTAAATTATATTTTTCCATTAATAATTCACACATAAAAAACTACGTGATTCTCTTTTGCTAATTATACTTGGTAGTTTACGAAATTTTCAAAATTTTTGAATAACATTTTTGAATTAACATTTTTGAATAACATTTTTTGAATAACAGAGTTATTGAAAACTTGGATTTTTTTGTGAAATTGATGAAGTACGAACTCCACATTTATAATATGGACCTAACTCACTTTAAGGTAAAATGTCAGTTGGTGCCTTATTGCAGAAGGGGGTCCAATTGATCTGTGGATTACTGGCCAACGTGGTGAGTTATGGCCAAAACCTCCATAATATAATAGGCTTATGTCCAGGCCCCGACTGGCCAGGTCGGCTAGTCAGCGATCGCCGAGGGCCCCCAACCCAAGGGGGCCCCGAAGAGGCTTCAAAAAATTGGTTTATACTTGGGATAAAAGTGAATTTCAAAAATCTCCGCTCTTAGTAAGGGGGCCCCTCCTCAGTCTCTAGCCGAGGGCCTCCAAAGGAGCCAGTCTGGACCTGCTTATGCCCAACAGTGGGCGGAAAAAGGCCAATAAAGAAAGAATTGTAGTGTGACAGTAATAACGCAAGCATTAATTTACATTTGCTTAAGGTCATGCCATACGGCAAAAGTCATCTCAGTAGAATGGCGGCGCTACAGAAAAGTCATACACTAGCAAATACTGGAAAGGTTATTGACTATGCATTCACTCAGATTTAATAAACAGGATATTATGCTGAATAACAAGATGCATTTACGTCCTGTAAATTATGCTATAACTTCAGTTTTTGTTTAGTTCCGAAAGATACTATACGGGCTTGACAGTTAGTGCAAGGATATATTAGAAATTCACCATTTTAATATACATAATTCAATTAAATAAATAATAATAAATGGAACTAGAAAATTGTATTTTATTACTTTATACCTAGTATATAATAAAGTAGATATGAGGAGCGCTCGGAGGTTAGCGGTCACACGAGTTGACTATGAACGCTAAATACCCGGTTCGAATCCGAGTAAAATAAGAACTTTATTCTGGCAGTCTCTCCCCTCTGAAGGCAATGACAAACCACCAAGATGTAATCTGCCATGAAAGCCTTTGTCAAAAAGGTCACGACGCTTCTGTCAAGGAGCTTTCTTAGTTATAATAAGAAAAATACGACTAAGAAGAAGTAGATATAATTTATGCCTAACTATGTAAAACGTAACGTCGACGTGAATACCTACAGCACAAGACTTCCCTATCAAATCCAGAACATGCATATGCACGTCATATTATTTACTTCAATTTCTTATTTTTCTTCCACTTTCTATAAGCAATTCGAAGAGAATTTTCTTCTAGTAGGCTAAAGCCTGTTATTTTCCTAACAACTGCCTCATTTCCTCAGCAGTGTTAGAAACTTTGAGCATGTAAATATTTTCGGTACCGGACTATAGAAGGCGGCCTCTTGAATGCAAAGATGTTTGAACGCGAAGACGATTGAACGCAAGACATTTGAACACAGGGACGTATAAACCCGAGCAATTAGATACAATTGCACCCCCCCTTATTATATTTAAATATAATAATAGATTATTCGATACGTGACCGCCGCCGCCGGGCGCCGCCGTTTGGGCGCCGGACTTTTTGGTGCCAGGACATTTGGGCACCGGACATTTGGGCGCCAGGACAATTGGGCGCCGGCGTCGAACTTATTTTATTTTTATTTTATACATTACCGATATCAAATTAACCCATTAGAGTACAAAGTTTACAGATATGTTTTTTTTAACAAAATCAATAGGGGTTTTCCAATTTTGTGGTAAATAAACAGAAAAAGCAAAAAAAAAATTTTTTTTTACGTTAGATACAAACCGTCCGTTTAAACTATAATACTTTAATAACAACCCATTAGAGTATGAAGTTTACAAATTATTTTTTTTACAACATCAATAGGGTTTTCCAATTTTGGAATTGTAATGGCATTTGCGCTAATTTGTTCGTCCATTTAAATGGACGTTGTACTCTAATGGGTTAATACTTTTTATTATCGGGTTTTTGTTATGATCATAATTTTATTATAAATTTTATTTTAAAATTATAGACTTTCCACTGACACTGTTTGATTAAAAATAATAATTTTTAAAGCGGCGGCGCCCAAATGTCCGGCGTCCAAATGCGCCATCCAAAAGTCCTGCTCCGTAGATTATTCATTATTAAGACAAATAGACTAATCATCAGTCGTGCTTTGTGCTAATTTAGATCAATGAAGCCTAGTTTCACTAGCCCATCCAAACACGCAGTTAAACAAGTTCAACTTCGCAGTACTAAACTCATTAAAAACATCCCCTTAGGACCTTCCAACTCGACAAATTGTGCTACTGGGGAGTGGGTGAATCTCGCTTTTTTTGCAACTCTTTCATATGTGGATGTGTTGTCAAAATTGACTATTCCGCGCCGCACTCCGCTCCGCGTTGCAACGCTCCAGAGCCATTTTGGAAACACTAAACTCATTAAAAACATCCCCCTAAGGCTAAGGTCTTCCAACTCGCAAATTGTGCTACTGGGAAGTGGGTGAATCTCGCCTTTTTTGCAACTCTGTCGTAGGTGGATGTGTTGTAAATTGACTATTCCGCGCCGCACTCCGCTCCGCGTTGCAACGCTCCAGAGCCATTTTGGAAACACTAAACTCATTAAAAACATCCCCCTAAGGCTAAGGTCTTCCAACTCGGCAAATTGTGCTACTTTTTGTTTAATCACACAATTACGTAATGTATAATAATTTTTTGCGTCTTTTTTTATTTATATCGAAAATAAATTATTGGGTCCGAGATGGGAAGTCGCTGCGTTGGTATTAATGGTAATAATTAATGGACGGCCCCTAATTTAGTCATAATAAAGTGCGTCGGTAATAAGTCGAGGTAAGGTACAATTTCTCGCGTTCAATCGTCTCCACGTTCAAACGGCCGCGTTCTCTAGTCCTGCTCCGAAATATTAGCTCTGTTTGGTATCACAGTCCTAGTGCAACCTGAACTGCACTTTTTTCTAAATCGCGTTTGGCATGAATTGGTGTAAGCGGGGCAGGTAGTGGACAACCGTTTGTTACGAAAATTGTTGTAGTTCCGAACAGCTCGGAACTGCACATTTTACTCCACCTAAATAGCTAGAGTAACGAGTGCAGGTAGCTGACAAGCAGTAGAATTTGTGGGTGGGTAATAAAACTTGCGATTGAAAACGACATATTTACTTGATTTGTTCTTAATTAAAAAAATTTTATTATAAATTATTATAATAAAAATAAATTATAATAATAATAAAAATAAATTTTTTGAAATTCTAAAATTTGTTTTGAATTCCTTTTCGCTGTAATTGGGTACAACGTCCTTAAAATAATTTTTTATGCAAATTTGCATACAAATTGCATTTTTAATCACTTAATAATTCAAACGTATGTACCAAAAAACTTCTTATAGATTGAATATAATTTTATTATATTCAATTTTAGACAATTTTAGGATTAGGAAACTTGATAAAAAAATATCTAATAATTAAGGGTGAAGAACGATATTTATGATACTAACTTGTCGTAGGCCTTAAAAATGTAAAGTGCCTTCTTGAAATGAACTCATAAATTTGTTCTCATTTATGATATTATTGTTGAACTAAGTATTCTCAGAAATAACTGTGCTCGATTTGTTCTGAATTTTTAGAGACTACCCTTTCGCCCACTAATATATTTTGATTTTTTTATAAAAAAAAAAAACTTCAACTTTTATGAGTGACGTTTCAATCCTGCACCGCCTGCACTAAAGTCGTTTGTTACACTCATGTGCACTAGCGAGTTCTCGTGCAGTTCCGGCTGCCTTGAACTGCCTTAGGCTGTCCTGCCTGCACTACACTTTTATGTGTACCAAACAGAGCTATTATTACATCATCAGGTCTTACCTACAGATGTGCCATGTATCCTGGTTTTTATGTTTAATGGTGGCAATTCACTAACCCAGGGGACCACCAGCTTAACGTGCCTTGTGAAGCACGGAGACTAGTCATAAAAAAGAAAGGTTTGAACCCGGTACCTCGCATTTGCAATTGATAGCATTAGCTGCAAGGCAATGACCGTCATTTCAATTTTAATAGAACTAATGCTTTTATTTTCACAACTTAACAGTGTAATGCATAAACCCTCTTTTATCATTTACGTTTGATGCTTTTTAGTAGAGTTTTAGGATATACAAGGATATCAACATAACCTAATATAAACTCAATAGCAAATTAACCTTTAATAAAACAATTACTAGAAATTAAATTTCTGCGAAACACAGACTTGATAAAACTTGAACTACAAAGCACTCCAATTACCTATGCAACTGTTTTAACTGATATTAAATTCAAAATTAAATTTTCAGCCATAGTTGAAACTATATTATTTGCTAGTAAAGTTCAACTTTTCCAATAGTGATTATCTCCCGTTTGAACATATTTATTAAAACTTGTGAAGCATTATTAACAAAAATCGTCTGTGTTGCCCTGAATCAACATATCAAAATTATGTTTGAATCTCTCAAATTCATGTATGTAAATGATAAATGGAAGGGTTATTAATTAACCATTTTTTTTCTATCGATTTAGTTCATTTTACGATAATAATAATAGTAAAACAAATTGCTAGTTATTTTTTGTGCTCAAGTCCTATCTGTTCTTTATGGACGACTAGCTTAGATTTTATACTCCTGGTTTCAAGAGCTTGAGACACTCCCGAACGGTTCGCTAGTCTTTAATATGTTGCAGCTCGGGCAATTATTATCTGACAATTGCCTAAAATTAGGCGGGTGCCAGTAAAACACAAAGCATTAGCAGCGTTGGTTTCATTAATGAAATTTAATTCATTAAAGCCCATTTAATCTTTCTATCAAAAAATCATTAAAAAACTCGACGTCACGTAAAACTTTGACAAGTAGCGTAGAAGTTAGGAAATTGTTTAACCTTAAAATTCGTTCCATAGTGAAATTGAAATGTTAACGACTTATTCACAAACTAATCCTCTGCTGTTAAATAAATAAATATTACTCCATTAAAACTGCCTGTGGCTTTTAAATTAATGCAAAAATTAACACAGCATATAAATTTTATTTCACACGGAAGCGTCCGTTTAACAATGTAGTGATACTGCTGTTGCAACTTTGTACGTACAAATTTGTTGTTAATAATTAAAATTATTGAATTTTATTGAAGTATTCGATATAAAGACTCGAGAAATTGGCCTTGCATTCTCGTATGCTGTTCGACATACCAACCTGCCTGATACATTTAATAATGCTAATTATAATAAATTTCAAAATACTACATACTACAATTTTTATTAATTTATTTTCATAGGATGACAAAACAAAGATTATTTCAAACTCAATATAACGTAACTAATTACAGTGTCAAATATGACAGTGGATAAATAAACGGGTTGTTTTATCAGATAAATAACCGTTCTCATGTGGGAAATGATTCGTTGATAAGAACATTTATCCTTTCTCGCAAGTGTCAATCAATTTCCTTTAGAGTTGCTTTTCTTTTCAGCAGTTTCTTGCTGATATTGAAATTTACATATTTTTTTTTCAAGCAAGGGAGAAAATGTAATTATTTTTTAAAATAATTGATTCAAACAATCTTTTAAAACAGTTTAATTAAACTGAAATTCATTTTTTTTTCTGCAAACAACAAAATATATAATTAAAATAATTTAATAATAATTTAGGAACTGGAAAAGTAAATTTTAAGCATCAAAACTTGGGAGATTATGAATTTATCCTTTTGCGGCTTACTATAATATAGGGTGTTTTTTTAGCTGCATGAGAACTTTCAATAGGGATAACAATTGAATCAAGATTGCTATGGAAACAGTTTTTTGACATTTGTGTTTAGCAAGGTTTGGCATTTGATAATGCATAGATTGACCATTGAACAACGCTACCAAATTGGGCTCACAACCAATTGGAAGTGGATCCATTTTTTTACCGTAAAATTTTGTTCAGTGACGAGGCACATTTCTGGTTAAATGGGTATGTGAACAAACAAAATTGCCGTATATGGAGTGAGACCAATCCGGGACATTATCTTGAGACTCCATTGCATCCATTAAAATTGACTGTTTGGTGTGGAATACACGCCAACGGCATCATTGGTCCATATGTCTTTCGAAATGAGGAAGGAGCTACCGTTACGGTGAATGGTGTGAGATATCGACACATGCTCAATACATTTTTGTTTCCAAAACTTCAAGAGCTAAACATTGACAACTTATGGTTCCAACAGGATGGTGCTACGTGCCACACAGCCAACGAAACCATCAATTTATTGAAAGGACAATTTGGTGACAACATTATTTCAAAACGTGGTCCTATCAATTGGCCTCCAAGATCGTGTGATTTGACACCTCCAGATTATTTTCTGTGGGGGTATGTTAAATCCATGGTTTATGCTAACAAACCAACAACTCTAGAAGCATTGGAGGCTAATATTCAGCAAGCCATTTATGAAATAAAGCCAGAAATATTGGAAAAAGTGGTCAAAAATTGGACTGAACGGATGCGCTTCGTAACCATTAGTCGTGGTGGTCACATGCCGGAAGTCATGTTCAAATCATAAATGCCTTTAACTGTACTTTCATAAAAAAATTATAACCAAAACATTCCGTCAGGTTTTTAATGTTTTATTTCAGTTCTCATGCAGCTAAAAAAACACCCTATATAATAGGGAATTAATTAAATACTAGTTATTAAAAAAATACTTATTTAAATGCAAAACTACGATAGTAGCCGTAAAAATTTTAATTCCAGTTTATATCTTAATTATAGCGTCATTTGTTTTCCAAGAGATAAGCACGTAATACTAAGGGTTAAAATTTACTAGAGATTATCACAATGGTAAGTAAGAAAATATATGTCGGAATAAACAAATCTAATTAACATGATCTTGCCTTTATATCTTAGTTTATGTAATTTACGTAACCAATTTTTGAAAATTAGTTATAGAATTTCATTCTGTATCGCTAATTCAGGTTTAATTACAAAAAACCTCAGGAGAAAATCCAAAAGAGATTTGAGGGTATGTTATCTACCCTAGCAGATTATTTTATAAATTGTTTTAACTAAAACGAGAATCAAAACATGCTGCTGTTTTTTTTATAAAATTTTAGATGATTGAGTCGATCACTAAGAATAGTTGGTGATAGAAGAAAAGCAACCTTCAACTTCAAATATAGCAAAACGAACAGCTGACTGATAAAATCACAGAAACCATCTACTCAAATGGTTATAATTTGAATAATTAATACCAAATAAACAACCTTACTTGAGTATCATCCCCACTTGCATCATCGAGAAGCTTTCCCGCTTGCATTAATAGTAATCTTATTTAATAATAATAATAATAATAATAATAATAATAATAATAATAATAATAATAATAATAATAATAATAATCTTTATTAGGCTACAAAAAATAGTAGTAGTTTAATACAACAACAACAAAATTTTCAGTAATCCTAACTGGTGGAGATCAGCAGTTGCTGGTTTTCATCTCAACTCGGCCTGGAAGAATTCTTCCACATCGTATAGCGCGCATTCGGTCAGTTGTTCTTTTATTACCCTTTTGAACCTTGCAAGGGGAAAATTTCTGATTTGTTCAGGCAACGAGTTGAAAATTCTGACTTGAAGATTTATGCCATCAGAGCACTTCAGTCGGCTTCTCTCAATTCGTATCTCGTTTCTTTTTCTGGTTTGATGATGGTGTGTTGCAGTGTTTTCCAAAATTGTACGATTGGTCCTCACTCTTACTGCACTAGCATAAACATAGGCAGATGAGATCGTTGGAATGCGCAAACTCCGGAAGATTGGCCTACAGTGTGTTGTTGACGATACTCCCTCTAGTGCACGTATAGCTCTTTTTTGCAGTAGGAACACTTTCTTTAATTGTGTTGCATTACCCCAGACCAAGAGTCCGTACACCATTCTAGCATGAAACATTGAATAGTAGACCGCTTTAGCAGCATCTTTTCCAACTGCTTCTCTAATTCTCCTTATAGCATAAATATTTTTGCTTAAGGAGTTTATTAATATAGCCACATGATCATGCCAAGTTAACAAAGTGTCCATTATAATTCCCAAGTATATTACTGCAGTCTTATCCTTTTGGTCAATTCTCCTAGATGCAGTGAATTTAACCTTTTGAGTCTTGTCCACATTTCGCATGAGTTTGTTAGTCTCAAACCAATCCGTGACTTCCTTTTGTCGATCATTTGCTTGGTCATTCTCTTCCATGACTAGGGCCGTATCGTCTACATATAAGGTGGTGTCACATTTTACATTATGTGACAGATCGTTAATGTACAGAACAAAGAAGAAAGGGCCCAAGATGCTTCCTTGCGGTACACCACAGTTGACTTCCCACTTTTGTCCTAGCTGTCCATTCCAAAATACTACCTGTTTACGATTTCGGAGGTATGACTTGATTATTTCAAATGCCTTCCCTCTGAATCCATAGTGTTGAACTTTGTCCAAGAATATATTGTGATTCATCATATCAAAAGCCTTTGCCAAATCATAGAAGATAGCTTGGCACTTTAGTCCACCTTCCAGCATTTTGTAGACGATTGATGTCAGCCGTAGTACTGCGTCGATGGTGTTTTTCCCTTTTTGATAACCAAATTGCTCCTTCGTAAAAGATGCATTTTTTTGTAAAAAATTTACTAGGCGACTATAAAGAATTTTTTCAAATACCTTGGAAAAGATTGGTAATATAGATATGGGCCGATAGTTGTTTGTCTCACTTTCGTCTCCTTTCTTATGTATCGGAATTACTTTTGATACTTTCAGGGTGTCCGGAAAGATGCCTTTGCTCATACATTCATTAATAATATGACAGAGTATTATCGATATTTCATTTGTAATTAATTTTATAATTTTTGTGTTTATGTTGTAGATATCAAACGTAGCTGTGTTTTTAAGTTTCTTGATTATATTGCTTATTTCGATTTCTGTTGTGGGTTGCAAAAAGATTGAATTTACAGTACTTGGTATGGCAGAGTTTAGGTATTTTATGTGGTTTTCTGTTGTCTGCGGATTTTGAGCGATTGAGTTTTGAGCTATGCTAGCGAAATATGTTCCGAAGTTGTTTGCTGTGAGAGTATTATTGTTGGGTACGACATTTTTCCTGCCCAGTTCTTTATTGATGATCGTCCATGTTGTTTTCGCTTTGTTATCAGATTCGTGGATTTGTTGTGCCTTTACTTGTTTTCTGTGTTCATTTAGTTTTTCAATAAATAATTTTCTCATACTGTTGTAGTATGTTTTGACCTCTGCATGACCACTTTTATATTGTGAGTGCAAGGTTTTGACTTGCTTATTCAGCTTCAGGAGGACGATCCAGCTTTAAGGACGACAAACGGACAAACGGACAAACGAACGGACTGACCCGGATGAGCTATACTGCGTATGAAAGCCTGAAAATGTACAAATATTCTGATTAAAATTTAAAACAGATTTATTAAAATGTAACAAAATTAATTGTTACTAACAATCTAAACCTTTGTTTTGATTGTTGTATAAGGACGGATGCTATCGTGTAAGAAGTAGATCGTTAGCTTAATCAGCTATACGATTTGAAAATGTTACTTATGAATACTATAAAAATCAGATCCATAGCTCCTTATGTTGTAAGGGTTGAAACAATTAACATCCAGGTAAAAATTGAACTCCCCTTGTAATTTTATACAGTTATGCATGAATTTCTCCCTAATATAATTTGCTAATACACGAACGCATGTATTGATAGAAAGTGCAAATTGTTATCCCGAGGACTAATTTTGCTGTAATTGTTATCTAATTGAAT
The DNA here is from genome assembly GCA_958510855.1 of Rhagonycha lutea. Taxonomy (NCBI): domain Eukaryota; kingdom Metazoa; phylum Arthropoda; class Insecta; order Coleoptera; family Cantharidae; genus Rhagonycha; species Rhagonycha lutea. The sequence continues at coordinate 20,058,345 of OY294042.1, forward strand.
AGTTTATGAAATTACCATTTGAAATGAAACAATAATGTAAAACATTTACGAAGGGATAAACTGTTTCACCTATTTTAAAACCTTTAAATTTATTGTAATAAATTAACTGAAGTTTTAATAAATACATTTATAATTTATAACCTCTTTTGTAATATAAATAAATAATGAACTAATTTTATAAATATTGTAAAAAAAAGTTATTTAATAAAATGAATTTTACAAAAATAGCATAATACGATACTATCTAGAGCAGTGTTTCTCAAAGTGGGGTCTTTGCTTAAATTTTAGTTTTCGTTCATTTAAAGTGACCACAGAAAGACATCCAATGGATATAAAGTTAAAAAAAAGGTAATTCAAAAAAATTTTTCTCGACGAGGGATACTCAGTGTTACAAAAATTACAGAAGGGGTATACAGATGTCGAAAATTTGAGAAACACTGATCTAGATAATTCAAATTTACTAAATTCAATTTACTTCATCTAAAGAATCTGAATCGTCCGTGAAACATAACCTCAAAATGTAATATGTTTTCACAACAATAATACATTGTAGATTGTGTGTAACGAATTTTTGCAATTTGTTATGGGCTCTACTTTTCATATCATTTCAATATTCCTAAGTAGATCCCATGCATTATATTTAATGCAATTTAGTATTGCAAATAGGAATTGGAAATACATTCAGTTCATTTTTTCAATACACAATAATGTGCAACAGTCAATACGACGGAAGATCGATAAGAATCGTGAAACAACGTTGTATCGTATTACTTTTCTATATTCTACAATAATTTTACTATATTTTTCAACTTTTATTAAAAAACACCACGTTTATTGACCACCACCCCCACGTATTTGCAAGTTTTTCAAATTTTCTAATATTATCTGTTTGTATCCTGTCACAAAAGGTGAAAAATGTTTTTTAAAGTGTTTCTAAACAAAATTTCTTGTATGTTATTCTTTTTACGGTTAAAATTCCAATATTTTAACGTTAAGTTTTTGTTAAATTTATAATTTAGTCTTTGCTGTCACCTATGTATAAAAATTATTCGTTAAAAAATAAGGGAATTTAAAAATTACTTTATAGTATATACCGGCTTGTTTAATTATTAATTTAAAGCATATTTATGTTTTTATATCTAACTAAAGTTAGTATTACTTAATTAATTTTGTTTTTCAGTTAGTTGAAAGCAGAATTAATTTTTTTCAGAAAATGTAAATTTACCTATTTGATGTTTGCTAAAAGCAAACGGTTTACTCCTTGCAAATATTTTTATTTCTTAAATTTCTTTAATTATAGCATTAAATAATCACTTTTAATTAAATGTAAATATTGAAATTAATGTAAGCCAATAGTCTCAGCATAAAGCACGTAAAAGTACACTTAGAGAGATGTAAAATGTAGGAATTTAATATCACCCTTCCTTTTTATATTTATAAAAAAATTTTAAAGTTCAAATTACAGTTTGTTGAACTAGTTAAGTTTTTAGTATTCAAAAAGGCACAATGTTTAATTAATTTTGTTTGCTTTTTAGAATTTGGACAATTCAATTAAACTCTACTATTTTTTTAAAATCGACGTTTCGCGAATCTTTATTGAACGCTTTATCATGATAATAACTATAATATAAAATTAATTATACATTTAAAAGTAAGAAGTGATAACAGCAAAATATGACACTTTACATTGAAACTACACATTCACAAAGCGTCGACTTTAAAAAAGTAATAGAGTTTATAAATTTAACAAAAACTTAACTGAATGTTAAAATATTAGGATTTTAACTTTAGTAAATAAAATTTCTCGTATTGTGTTCTTTGCTTAAAGTTAAAATCCTAATATTTTAACATTCAGTTAAGTTTTTGTTAAATTTATATTTTACAAACACATAGGTACTAATATCACACCTATATTCTTGAAATTTCTTGAAATTTCTTTTTAAGATTTATTTCTGTATAATAGAGTTTAATTAATTGACCTAATTCCCCCAAAAAAATTGTTAATTTATATAATGCAGGAACCAATACCCCTAATATTCAAATGGTCACTACTCATTATGCAGGGACGGCTTCCATACTCTACATCCGTGCACTACATTCACCCCTTCCTCGGTCGTGATGTTTGGCTTGACCTTATAACATGGACTTCTTCGGATACTCCTTGACTTAGCTGGATGCATGCACACTGCGGTTGTGGTGGTGACATTTCTTGGCTTACCTTGTCATTGTTTTCTACTCTAGAGTTTCCTTCGATAACTTCCTTCGGTGCTAGAGTGGTTCCAAAGAAAGAAGAAAAGGTGGAGCTAAATGTGCAGAAACCAAAACTCGTACAATCGTGTTTATGTTGGTGTCAATTGGTGGAATTGGGTGTCACGCGATCTCTACTGCGCCGGATTTTGGCTACGCCTTTTCTTCTTTCTTTGAAACTACTCTACTTACTTGTTCGGTTATTTAGTAACGTTAACTTCTCATTCCCCTGTCAGACTGGCGTGATTACCTATTGGTTGTTGCTCCTGATAGTCTTGAATACTAGGAATACTAGGTCGAGGCATTTCTTACTATTTCCTTTTGGACATTTTTTATAGTCCCAATCACAGATACTAAGTAGGTGTTGTAACTTATAACTAGAGACAGGGTAATTAGGCAAAAACAGATCGGACTTAGGTGAGACCCTAACATATCTCACCAATACTTACTTACTTACTTCTGATGGCCAAATAGCTCTTTTAGAGCTTTAGCCCCCTCACTACAAGTTTATGTCTATACCAGCAATTACAAATGGAAGCGAGATCTGGACACGCACAAAGAAAGTTGACAGCAGTCTCTAATATGCAGAAATGAGATTTTTGAGATCAATTTTGGGAATCACCCAACTAGATAGAGTCAGAAACACTGATATTAGAGCCAATCTAAACATTTTTGAATTGGGCGAAAAAATAGTCCAATATGGGAATGAATGGTAAAGTCAAATGTCACAAAACAGCTATACCTATAAAAACCAGTTAGAAGACGAAATGTGAGAAGACCTAAAAAGCGATGCAGGGATGCCAAAGCCTAAAACGTGAAGAAGAAGTTAACTTAGAACTCAAAACAATGTATGTATGGAAGAAAACGGGATGCCATTTGGCAACATTTTGTTTAAAAAAAGCAGTGGACGAGAAACGGGTTTTTGTGAAGTGTAAAAAATGTAGCAAGGAAATTCAAGGACTTGCTGTACGACTTAAACGGCACCTGGATTTGATTCTACCTCTATAATACTAATGATACTAATTCCACTGGTAGACCTACAACTGAAATGATTTATTTTAATACCATTATTACTTCTTTGCCTGATCTATTTTGACTTATTATCGGCCCAGATCAAAAATTGTAGCAAAATTTGCAAAATTATCGGTATATCTTGTTCATGCAGTCGGTGGCTTAAGACTGCTCCTACACCATTCAAGTCAGCGTCGCACGTTATGGATACGGCGCTTTGGAGTCATAGTGTGCTAATAATTTTTTTTACTTTACCTTTTTTTGAAACACCTTTTGCACTCTACCGATCATACGAATGGCACATCCTTTTTGTGCAAGTGGAAGAGTGGTTTTAACTTAGACAGCAGTGTGGGGATAAATTACCCATAAAGATTGCATCATGTGTGTGATAGCGAGTCCAAAAACCAGTTGCAGGAACTGACAACTTGTCACGAACTAACTGGCACGAAACAGAAGCCGTTGCACCAAAATATTTGTCAACGCTAACTAAACTCGGCCCAGAAATCGTTGTAATCAAACAAAAATATATGTCCGCTTGATTCGATATGGTCAGGATAACTGATATTACTACACCAAAAGGTTCATAGAAATTCAAATACCTGATTATTAGATAGCATTAAATAAAATGCATGAGCCGTACTTGGGAACATTAACCTTAGGAATCAAAACAGACCTAAATTAGTATTTATGGTTAGTAGCTCCTTTGAAGCCTTTTCCACTTCTATCCATGAAATGTATTCGTATAAAAGCATAACAAACGGGCCTGTATTGTATACTACAGTAAAAAAAAATTTTATTTTAAAATTTATAAAAAAAAATAAGTGCAATTTAATACTAAAGTATTGTATAGCTTGTAGCTTTCATCATGGAAGCCTTCCAGTATTCAAACAGTTGAGAAGAGAATAAAATATTCACAAGTGTTATTTGCCAAGAACTTAAGTATTAAATTACATTTAAAAGCGAAAAAAATAAACATCAAGAATGATTAAAATACAGGAAACTTCGTTTTGTTAATTTAGTTGTACTCCAAATGACATTTGCACTGAGAGCGTGCAATTGAATTTACCTGACGCAATTAGTATGCAAAGCAATGAATAAAGTTTGAAACAACAAACGGCTAGTTATGAGTGTAGATAGCATATGGACTTCTACCGCTTTGCACTAAAGGCTTCTTCATAATAATTAAAAATTAAACATACTGACCACACTATACATCTGGGACCTTATGCTTACATTTAGAAGGTTGCACTTTTGAGTAATTGTAAATTATTAATATTAAAACGCTTCTGGAATTTCAAACTTTTGTATTTATTATAAGGTAAAATTAAACATGAATTTAAAGATATTTTTAGTTACGAAAAAAATTTTTATACTACACTTCATGCAGTTTGATGGTGAATGATGATCTAGATAAAATTTACTGTGAGACTTAAAAATATTGCGGAAAATATCAGATAACTTTTCCGAAAAAAGTGAACTATAAATTTTGATAGTTCGGGAATGTCCTATTAAAGTTCCACCAGATTTCTATATTCCAATTTTATTTATTTAGGAAACTTATTTACATATGCACTCGTTAATTACTCTACGCCTCACCTAAGTATTCACCGCGCAGGTAATTCTCATAATCAATAATCTACTCTTTCATCTAATTATAGCTTATTTTTCTTATACAAAATTTGGCATCTTATTTTAAACAAACTACCTATATAATATAATGTAGTCATGTAGGTAATACATTTATAAAACAGAGTGGATATCAGAAAGTTAAATTTTCAAAAAGTTGTGTAATTCAATTCAAAATATTATAATAAATATTGTTGTAAAAATTATTTAATTGCGCCCTGTTATAAGGCTTTTAAAGTCTCAATAATTAGAGGTTCTCCTTTGAGGTTAAGAAGCGAAGGATGGGTAGAGTTCCAAATATCGCCCCATATAGTATAAGATTGATATATTGTCATATTCTAAAATTGCTGATCATGGTGAAATTATAGTTTTGTAAATAACAGTTGGATAGAGGTAAACAGATGATAATTACGCAATGAATTGTATTTTTTGTTTTAAAATTTTAATATAGTTTCTTAATAGGAAAATCGACACTTTCAGGTCAAAACAAGCGATCTGTGCTCAGATAAAGGTTGAAAATTCAAATGTTCACTGGTAGGAAGTCATTTGATGTTTTTGATGCTGTAGATTTGTATAGCCATGAGATTAAAGTCCGGAGTGATAATTAAACTTAAAACTGAATATTTAAATTAGTTTATAATAATGAAGAACATAAATGAAACTTAGCTAAAAAAACAAACCAAAATGTAGTGTTTTAAATCGTTTACAAAAAATTATTCGAATTTCCAATCTCGATTTACAACTAGTTCGAGTGCGACATATCGCGGGAGCCATCCTGTGATATTGTTTTTGAAAGTGAATTTTGGGCTGAAAGTAATTTTGTGTTGAGTATTGTGGGATCCACAAGCGCTAAAATCGTCAGTGCAATTTAAAAGGTAATTTTCGAAGATTTTCACCAGCATGCACTGAGAAAAAGGTTTCTTTGTAATAAATAAAATTTATTTGGAGTAAATAAATGGTAGATTTGGAATGAGAGAAATAAATATTTGTTTAATATAAACAAAGCATTTGTTTGACCAATATCTTTACAGTAAATTTATATTTATTAAATATTAAGTTTTGGGAGTGTTACAGAAACAAAATATTTATTAAATATAAATTTATATTTATTAACTATTAACTTATGGGATTGTTAGAGAAACAAAATATTATTTCAACATATTATTCAACTCTTTCTTTTAGATTGGGATTATTTTTTTTTATTTATCATTTTAATTATTTTAATTATATTTTCCTATCAGTGCCCTTCTTCAGAATATTGTACTATCGAACTCTTGTGAATCTGAAAATTAAAAACTTCTGATCTGACCAAGATTCGAACCCGTGACGAATGCTTTGAACGTTGCGCGAGACTAACCATCGTAACCACACACCTATGGAGGTGTGTATGTAAAATGACACAGGTACACCCTGTGGAGGTATACGATCCAGGTATACTACGCAGGTATACACTTTACTATATACCTGCTGTAATCATTACCCTTTACCCAATACAAGTATTGTTCATAGTTAACAAATCATTTGCTTGCCAAAAGAATATTTGTTAATATTAACACAATGTGCCCAAATAATCAAATAAAGCATAATGTTGAGACAAATTTACTAAAAATTTTATAATAAACTTATCGCGTTTAATATTATTATACCGAATGTTATATTAAATAAACTACCTCAAATAAATCTACTGCTTAATAGTTAACAAACCTTTTTCTCGGTGTGGAAGAATTAAATACACGTAGAGGGAATAGGGAAACAAAACCAGTTACGTAGTATTTAATAAGTTTTATTTTGTACAGTCTGAGACGGTCAGAGCATAGTCGTCACGCAAGTTGACTATGAACGCTAAATATCCGGTTCCAATCCGAGTTAAGTAAGAACTCCCCTCGGAGAGCAATGGCAACCTACCGAGAGTAATATGCCAAGAGGATCCTTAAGTGTTAATGATCTAAAAAATCCAAAAGTTTATTTGTGGACTATGGGGAAAGCGTAATAACTAGAGACAGGATAGTTAGGCAAAATAAAACCTCAAAAAAGGCAGGGAAAAAAGCATTAAAAACAAGCAAAAAAGGCAAAATAAAAGGCAAAAAGGTACAAAAAAAGCAAAAACGTTTTTTCAACAAAAATCATACAAATTCAAATTAATTCTCTTTATTTTTGTACCAACTTGTTACCAGAAGTTTTTCGATATTATCTACAGCAGCTTTTTGTTCTCCTATCACTCAAAATTTGTTTGAATGCGGAGAACGATCTCTCCACATCGCAAGACGTGATAGGGGCAAATTTCAATGAACTTATCTGATCTGGAGTTAGCTCTAAATTAATATCGTCATTCGAAATTCCTTGATGTATTTTAGAAATTTCCTGTATAATTTTATACGATGGATTTTTTTCTGAAACATTATATTAATTTATCTTTAAATTTTTTCCCTAGTGTCGATTCTCTGCTTCACCGCTAACAATACTGCTAACATAACATCCAAGTCAGTTTGGAATTCGTCAAGTAAGCATAAACCGCCGCACAACGTCGGCGTCGCCGAATCGTAATTTGATAACGCGCGCTTCATAATCGAATGGAGAAGAGGTTTTGTTTTACTAATTACGTCTAGCATAACCGGATTATTTCAAGAATCGGATTCTACTCATGATTAGTAGAATTTGAATTTATAAATTTAAAATTTTTATAATTAAATATAACATTTAGAAATTTTTAAATAAAATTAAGAAATAAATTTTAAAAAAGCAAAAAAGAAATATTTTGGTTCAAAAAGCACAAAAAAAGGCAAAAACAACCGCAAAATAGGTGAAAAAGGCAAGAAAGACTGGAACCCCCCCCCCCCCCAAAAAAAAAAAGGCAAAATAAAAAATGAATTTTTGAATAGTACATGGTCTGAAACGGATTTTAAATTGGGTCTGCCTGAAATATTTCAATTTTTAAAACAAGGCATTTTGCCTAACTATCCTGTCTCTAGTAATAACTGACCCACCAACATTTAAGGATCACGTGATCACGACGCTTCTGTTAAGAAGCAGAACGACTGTGTGATGATGATTTTGTACAGTAATATTAATTCTGAGTTGTACAATTTTACAAAGTTAGTGAGCTTGATATAATAACAGCTGTAAATGTGCTTTGTGATATTATTATCCAGTATAACATTCAAAAAGGCTGTGTCCGTTACTAGTTTCAATCATAATACTAATTTGAAATCGTCAACTGTTTTTTCAATGAATACAATCAATTATTATCTGTTATCAAAGATTAAAATAAAATTCATTCTCAGTATTATAGTAATAAGTATTATATTTTTTATAGTTTATTGATGGATATTAATTGCCATTAGGGAATTTCATTAAATTGTAAATGTTTAATTTTTATTTATACTAATTATTTTTAATTTCAAAATTATTAATTTTTATAAAAAAACATATTCATGTCTTTAGATTATTACTATCCGAAGAGCTTAAATAATGGCGAAACAGAATATATTTTCATTTATAGATCTTATTTCACTATAACTTGATAATAAAAAATAAAAGTTACATTTTAGTAACTTAAAATAATGGAATAATTTTTATTCAAAATATTTTTTGATACGTTCATCCTTCATGATATATTTGAAAAAAATATCTACTAATAATATTTCTTGGAAAAGTCGATTATTAGCAGCTATTTTAGAATACAAATATGGCAAACTTTCCCTAAGGAATTACTCTGAAGACTTTTAGGATATAAAAATTTATATTTTTCTAAAACGATGGAACAGGAACCATGCGATACTTACTTGATTTGGAGAGAGAAATTTATTGATCTTTTCCTTTATAATTCCTTCCTTCTAATTTTGACTCTGATTACGGCAACATCCTTTAGCAGTTGCCCCGTTTATTGAATTGAATTGAATTTCTTTCTATATTGGCGTTTTGTCTGACTAGGGATTCTAGTAATTGTTCATTGGACAGATTTTGAGCAATATTAACCACTTGACCATTTTATTAGCAACTAAATGAGTTTTAATTTTAAATTGTTCTCCCAATTCTTTTCCCAAATCCTTCCTCCTTCTTTAGGTTTAGTTTATCCCTAGCTTTGTTCGCGGAGGCAAATCCTGAACACGAATTACATCCTACGCATGCGGATTTATAATTTTTATCATCGAATTTGACCTTTAATGATAATTTTATTATAATACCGCACGCGCAGGATGTAATTCGGTATTCAGGATTTGTATCCACGAACAAAGCTATTATCGCATTCGAATATCAATGCATTATATTTTATAATTTTTCTTGCTAGTTTTTTCAATAAACTGCGAATCATAATGATGGTCCTGACTTTTGCTGATTTTGTATAATGAATTATTGTAAGAAGTAAAAATTTAAAATCTACCTGGGTGTTTTTGTGCTTTTACTAAACGTATTAACCCTTCACTGCATCGTGATTATAAACAACATAAATTTAAATCACCTGTAAAAATTTAAAATTTTACATTTATTTGAACTTTTTTATTTAAACAATGCCACGATATATTTGGGATTCTTGCTATCACGTGCAGAAGGTATAAATTTCAAAAGATAAGTAGATTTCAGCAAATTACTCATTCGAAGTCGTGAATCTAGTGTGATTACTGTTCTTGTGCTTGTTACTCCGTATTGAATTATTAATTATTTTCGTTTTAAATTGGTTTTTTTTATTGGTGTGAGGTGATATTTAGTTTAGAAAAGTATTGATTAACATATTTATTTAATTTATTTGTAAATTAGTGCAAAAGAATAAATTTTATACACAATAACACAATCAGAAAAAAACTTAATTTTATTCGATAATAAAAATTCCTTGCAAGAAATATTTTTTTTAATATTTTTCCATATATCAGGAAAACACAATAAACAAAATATATTTTTTTAAGGCAACAAAAAAAGTCATGCAGTGAAGGGTTAAATTTAAAATAGTAAAAGTTACATTGTTAAATTTGTTATAATAAAAATTAAATACTTGTAACATTAACAGTTAAAAAATTTAATTACGATTTAGAAAAATTTAGCTTAAAATTTACGAATGGGAGTCATTTATTTCATACTTTTACAATAAATTAAGTAATTAATTAGCACTATTATTGAAATTAATTATTTATAAATACGATAAATAAAGAAGAACGGAATATGAATTTATGGCATATTTAATTGATTATATTGAGATTAAGTTAGTAAATTATTTGTGTGGTGCAAAATTGTATTAAAAAGCAATAACTTACGACAAGTCTTTGGTAAACTGGATCGGTTTACTAAAATGCCATGATGGTTTTGTCAAGTTGATAAAAATATAAAAATTGATATTATTAAATTATTCAAGTCCAAGAGACCGGTTTTTTGAAATGCTGAGATGGTATCTGCAGAAGCAGAAACTAATATAATTTTTCGTTCTTCCATGATTCATGACAAATACATATTTTATTCTATTGTGTTGACTTAAACAGCGATTACAGACAAGGTGCATAATTTTAAATAGTTAAACAGTTTTTTTTAAGTTTATCTTAATATAAAAAATTTAAATAAGGATTAAAAGCTTAATACATTTATTATTTTTAAAATTTTATTACAAGCTTGACAATGATATTAGTTATTATTAGGGAAATAAATTACAAATATGAAGAATTTTTTATTCGACTTTATTTGATATTGATAAATTAGTCTTCATTGTAGTAAATTATTTAAGCATTTTATCATTAAATATGTACACAAACAAGCGTAACAGTAAATTGTGAGTAAATGAACTGAGTTAGTCGCGTGAGATTTACTACCAAGTACATTTTATATAAGTATAGTAGGTACAATTTTTAATTAAAACGTAAATGTCGCTTTTATGTGAATAAAAGAAATGCCGAATAAAAATATAGATACTCACTAAATCTGAAGATCTTATGAAAAACATGGTTAAACAATGGTAGCAGTATTAAACGCACCCACCGTTAATATATTTTATGACACAAATAATAAAGCCCAGCCTTATTAAAAAGCTCGTGGTATAAACATCACCTTTCTGCAAGTTTTTTAATAACGGTGCTTCAGTTTGTGTCCTTATTGTAAATTAGATCCATATTTACTTGACATTTTTGATTAAACTAACCTCCCACTTTACAAGTACGTAATCGTAAATCACCGTGTATAGCATGTGCAAAAATATAAAGAATTACCTATCGTTCTTTATATAGCAGAAATGCTCTTTTATTAGTTGAGTACCTACTATTCAAATTGACAAATTACGTATTAAAAATGCTCCTTTATTGCAGAAATTTAAATTAAAGTTTTGAATGATATTCTGAAGCCAATATTTTTGCTTAGTGGGTACATCGATGTCGCCAACTTTCTAAACGGCGCCAAATAAATTACAAAAGTAATTTAAACGAATTACGACCAAGTTATTCTAAAGAAAACGCTTCTACTTAATCCTATTTAATGAAATATGCAGGTAACTTAGAAACTTAAAAGTATTAACTAATGTAAATATAACTAAAGCTGAATTTACTTGATTGTATAAATTTTATACAATCAAGTTGCAGCAAATTGGCTGTTCAAGCGAGTGTGTACTAAAGAGGGGAAAACACCATGATTGATTAATTCCCCATTCAAATAGTCAAACTTGATACCTACGTTTTAAAACAACCAAAAAATTCTACAAACACAAATTCACAAATTGGCGAAATTCAATCACAATTAGACTGAACATTTTTATAGCAACTACAATTTATCGTTGTTGGCTATCGGTAAATATGAATTTAATAATGTAAATATAATATAAAATGAATGAAATATAATAAAACTTTGTAGGTAATTTTTGTAATTCTGTAGACCCAGCATCAAGATTGCTTTGTATTCAAAGTTATTAAATATTATATTATTTAATTGGTATTTTGCTCACCGTACAAGATTTAAAAATTAAAATTACTTACATAGACCTCTGGTAAATTTACATAATATAAGATGACAGCATCTTTTTTCTGATCGTTTTTGATATGCGACTTCAACATATTATGATAAAAAGTTGACTGGTTCAAATATTAGTGAAACACTGAATGAGCATCTCATCATACTCTTATATTTTGTACTCTGCCCGTCTCCTCTGTATCAGGTTTGGACTCTCCGCTGATAAGCTAGCTTCTGACCATTTGGAATAATTTTTGACATTCGTTTCATGATTAGTTTATGAGAGAAGTGTTACCGTGTTTTAAATTTAAATTTAAATTTGAGATCTAAATAACAGGAATAATAATTATAAGACCTACTTTAAAATGAATATATTATTTTGAATAAATTGTTTGGATGGAAATAATTCATTGGATGAAATCAACTGTACGTCTTAGCGTTTTCAGTTCTTCTTTAAGTTGTTCAACAGCTGATTATGCATGCAAATTTCTTAAAATAATACGAAAACTTTTCTCTTGTTTGGGTTTATACGTATGGAAATCAGTATTCTTTTATTTCAGTCCTTTAATAATGTTAATGTAATTTTCACCAACTTTTTATTGCATTTTAACCTAGTCTGCTTTAATGTTTTAATAGTATAGTTGTTGCTATAAGTGGATCAGTAATTCTATAGCAATCTTGATTCTCTTTAGAAATTCTGCAATTGAGAGGGCGCGCTTATAAATTTGTGCATTTTATGTCTTACACGGGAAAGGCGAAGCGTATATTATCATTATACGTACAGATAATAATTAGGACTTAAAAATGTACATGTACATTTTTCGATTTTCAAAATTGATTTTGTCGAAATGGGCTATAACAAGTTTTTAAATTTTTACCTGAAAAAGTCCTAATTATTATCTACACGTCTACACGTATAATGATAATGGTGCAAGTCGTTGATGATTATACGTCGCTCTCCCCTGATTAGTCTTACAAGGGGAAGGCCAACTTTGGTCGTCACAGATCTGCACCACTATCTTTATATCTTTACAACCCAATTAGAACGTCACTTCATGAAAGTTTAACGACCCGGAATTCAGAAAATTTTGTGAAAATAATTTTTAAGGAGCAATGTAAAATTAAAGCATTGGTAGTTCAAATGCATTTCATTATTATTTCCTTCCTAAAAAATCAGTCGACAACTGCTCGACATAACCTTAGATTTACCCATTATTTTATTTATTAATTTGAGCATTATATCTTTGCTTTGTGATGTAACAGCTTGCAATCCTTTTTGTAACAGCACAAAGTTTACAAATACATGTAATAATGGTTACACGATAAATGAAAAAAGAACATTTAAATAACTCATACTGGTGAGAAACCGTTTGCCTGTAAAATTTGTGACTATAAAAATGTGCTCAAAAATCATCTTTAAAGGATCATTTAAGTACTCACACAGGAGAAAGAAAGGTCATGTGCTTGTGAGTCTTGTGCCTATAAAATGTATACACAAATCAAATTTAAAACGACATTTAAAAACTCATAATACCATAACTGCGATATAAACAATATAATCAGTAATACTTTGATTGTAATTATAATTTGAACCTCGTTCTTGAAACATTCCACTTCTTGATTATCAATATCTTTAAGTGTGCATTCAGATTGTATGCAATGTGCATACAGTTAAACCAAAATTAAGCATTATTTATGTCACAAATCTTACAGGCAAACGGTTTCTCACCAGTATGAGTTTTTAAATTTCTTTTTTCCTTTATCGTGTAACCATTATTACATGTTGTATTTGTAAACTTTGTGCTGTTACAAAAAGGATTGCAAGCTGTTACATCACAAAGCAAAGATATAATGCTCAAATTAATAAATAAAATAATGGGTAAATCTAAGGTTATGTCGAGCAGTTGTCGACTGATTTTTTAGGAAGGAAATAATAATGAAAGGCATTTGAACTACCAATGCTTTAATTTTACATTGCTCCTTAAAAATTATTTTCACAAAATTTTCTGAATTCCGGGTCGTTAAACTTTCATGAAGTGACGTTCTAATTGGGTTGTAAAGATATAAAGATAGTGGTGCAGATCTGTGACGACCAAAGTTGGCCTTCCCCTTGTTAGCTTCATAATATAACAAAAATATTTTGTTTATGTAAAAATCGCGAATGTAATGCTAATGAGATAGTCAGCAGCTAACGCAGTTGGATGCGAATGCGGGGCACCGGGTTCGGGAAAGGTACATTTCGCCGAGAACGATTCGCCGAGATACACTTCGCCGGGAACGATTCGCCGAGAACGTTTCGCCGACAGGCACGATTCGCCGGGAACGATTCGCCGAGAACAATTCGCCGAGAACGATTCGCCGAGAACGATTCGCCGAGAACGATTCGCCGAGAACGATTCGCCGAGAACGATTCGCCGACAGGCACGATTCGCCGAGAACGATTCGCCGAGAGTAATTTTATATATTACATTTTTAATATTATGGTAAAATATAAGGTTTATATAAGGTTTAAGAAGCAAAAAAAAAAAATTTAATAAAAGGAAACTCAAAGTTTTTTTTCTTTTAAAATCAAATAGTAGTTTATAATTAACTTCAAGGTAGATAGATTAGTTAAATGTATATTATTTAAAATAATAAAAATAAATTTACAGTTTAGTTACAGTTATTAATTCAAATATCCATCAAGTCCAAATATTCATTTTTTGTTAATGAGGGGACCGTGAAAAGAGATATCCACCGGCCGAACTTAGGTTAGTGTTAGGAAACGATTTTTTTTTAATGAAGAGACCGTGAAAAGAGAAATCCACCGGTCGAACTTAGGTTAGTGGTAAGAAACGATTTATTTTAATGAGAGAACCGTGAAAAGAGAGATATACCGGTCGAGAGGAGGTTAGTGTTAGGAAACGATTTTTTTTTAATGAAGAGACCGTGAAAAGAGAGATCCACCGGTCGAGCTTAGGTTAGTGGTAGGAATCGATTTCTTTTTAATGAGGGGACCGTTAAAAATCCAAGGTCGAGTTAGGTTAGTAGTACATTTTGACTGCGTCAAAACCCCCTGGGTGGGCGGCGAAATATAAGGCGGCGAAATGGTGTGTATTCAGATTAGATAGGTCGTAGATACATGTGGAGGGAGAACGCTTGATATCCAATCTCACCAACATAAACCCGCATGTACGAGTTTTCGTTACTGCGCATTAGCTCCAATTAAAAATTGAAATTTCATCACAAAATTCAGTCTTTCAACCGCCTAATATATTTCATAAAACTTTTAAAGAGCCGTTAAAAGTAAAGGTGGATTTCTATTGGAAGAGTTTTTAGAGTTAACACACGTTTTCTATTGGTTAATTAGGAAAATTTAGATAACGCTTTTATTATAAAACCGGCCTAAGCGCTAAAATTTAGAATTTTAACTAATATGTAAAGAACAACATACAAGAAATTAATATTTAATGTCACTTTAAAAATTGTGTCACGGAGAATCGTGCCTCGGCGAATCGTTCTCGGCGAATCGTTCTCGGTGAATCGTTCTCGGCGAATCGTTCTCGGCGAATCGTTCTCGGCGAATTGTTCTCGGCGAATCGTTCTCGGCGAATTGTGTCTCGGCGAATCGTTCCCGGCGAAGTGTTATCGGCGAATCGTTCTCGGCGAAATGTACCCAACCCACCGGGTTCAAACCTGAGGAGAGTCAAACTTTCTTATGATTAGTTTCCGTGCTTCGGAAGGCACGTTAAGACGGTGGTCCCCTGGGTTAATGAATTGCCACCATTAACACAAAAACCAGGATACAGGCACATCTGAAGGCAGGCCTGGCAAGCTACCTAATGGATTTAAACTATTCATATGCTCATGGAACTAACAATGCCAAGAAAACGACGCAGATGTTGGAAATAATAAGTCTTAAGGCTTAAACTAAGTTGAAGAAGAAAAAGAACAAGCTAATGTAATGTGGAACTAATTTTTCTGCAGTTCCTGCCTGATTTTGCGCTATGCGATGACCCTTTTACACTTCTTGGATTCTTGCTTGCCTTCAGCTGACAATTCTGACGGTGTTGATTCTGATTTACTCGTAGAACACTCGAACCGTATTTGTGATAACTGATTAATCGCGAGTAAACATACCCCAAGTAATCATAACCCGGCGGAGTTAAAATCTTGTGCAGTAGATGCCACCCAATTCAACCAATAGACATACCAACATAAAGTGGAACCGACTAATTTTAGTTTCTACACATTAGCTCCGCCCGACCATGATTCCTTGGGTTAGCTTTAACAAAATGTATTCCTAGCTTCAATGTCATTGTGCCTCGAAAAAGGTCAAGGGAGCTTCGCTTACAATATGCTCTGGTAAGACGAGATTAATATGCTATGTTTATACTAATTTACACTGCTGATGAGAAATTTTCAGTATTCTCCAAAATATCATCTTATTTATGCAATCATGAACAACAATCAACAGCTTATAAACAGTTTAAATACGAAGGTCAAAAACAATTGTCAAACTATAATCACCTTTCATCTGGATCTTCCATAATGTACGAAATACCTAAGTTTAAGTCAGGATTTTACTAATTTACTAAATTAAGTTTGGGCTTGTAATTTCTTTGTTTAATATTATATTTATATACTTTCTACCTCGCAAAATTAAAAGTTTTTCTGGAAAGCTTTTAAAATTATATAAAACTTCAACTTCATAACTACAAAAAACAAGAGCCTGTCGAATGCAGAAATTTTAGCACATTTCGAAAAGTCACGGTAAAGGAATTGGCGGATCAAAAGAAAAACTGCTCGAAGAGAAATTTGAAATTTTAAAGTTATTAACGATTTAATTTTTTGTTGTTTTTTTTTACATTTGTTTTCAAGTTGCAGGAATTTTATATTTTGTCTTTTGGCAAATTCATAGTAATGATTATTTGCGCTTAATAATTGATACAAAAAATCATAAAAGATGTATTTTTATTTTAGACATTTCACACAATCCTAAGTTTGGTCGTTTTTATACGGCCAAAGTATGAAGACAAAGGATAGTTCGGGGTTTGGCTAAAACAAAACGTCTAAACTCGATTGATTAAAAAACAGCCGTTTTGGACTTTGCGCCCGATATACGACTCGTATAAAAAAATTTCTTTTTAATTTATTTTAATAATCTTCTGCACGTAATTAGTTAGTGTTCATATAGCTGGGGTGACCCACAATAATAATAATCATTAATAATAATTTAAACAAACTAGGTTTGTATGATATTAAACATTAGGTTACAAATAAATAAAAGCAATTCTTTCTAGTTAAAGTGTCGTAAAATTTTATAAATTGAAGAAAATGTATTACAATGTTATACGTATTTTATGTGGAAAAATAAAATATTTGACGATTAAACACATAAAACGGTTTGACAACCAAGTACTACCTAATACGATCATATATTTCTTGTTAAAAGATTCCATTTTTATTAAGATCACGTTTTCGAAATGAAGTTCAAACCTATAAATAAAAAATTGCGTTCCAACAATGTCTCATTAGTATACCTAATTATTATGTCTGTCTGTTCTATCAGCTACCATAATTAACTTAATAACGTCAAATTTGGAGCAAAGGTGCCATATACCATATGCCTTTAAATAGAGACACAATGAGCACCAAGGAAAATGTCATTATCCTCTAAATGACTACATAATTAGCGACGCGCATGAGTGGAGTCATAAATACGCCGAGTTCGATTTATAAAACTGATTAAAAGGATACCGATAAAATAAAATAGCAGCAATTTATAATTTATATGGGCCTAATCATCTGTTCAGTTTTAATTACATTTTTAAACGGAACCTTTTCTGCATTTGAAGAGATGCGAATTTTTTAATATCAAATCGTACAGTAAAGCTTATTTCCAAAAATTTGAACACTTAAAACCATTAAAGAGTAACTTTAAAAATATTCATTTAATTTCTTCTCCAAGATAACAAATTTTACCACAGCTTAATTTTAAAGACTTCAGTTAAAGCTCTAAACGCTATAAAATGCATTTAATGTAGTGCTAATTATCTTAATAATTATTTGCTTTAATTATATCCACGAGAAAATTTATTGCACAATACTAGCAAATGCTCGTTGTTAAATGTATTTTTTTATGTAATTTATGGTAATTTACTCAATTTAGAGGACTTTTTTTACTCTGAGTGAATTTTAGTGCGAATTTATTCGATAACTCTTCGCATACTGCTTTAAATGTGAATACTAAATTAATTTTTGATTGTACAGGGTGTTTCACTTTTAAATCACATATTACAAAAAAAGTTTATCAGTATAAATTAAACATTCTAATTTTTAGACATTCTGGAATGCGATGAGATATGTATCATTTCAAGTAACTGTTAACACTAATCTTTTAGTTAACACTAAAGTAGTTGTTATAACATAAACTGTTAATGAACAGTCTAGTAAACCAAAACGAGTCTTTTAATAATTTATCGAGTTTACATCTCGATTTTCGTAAACAAACTCAGGAAGAAATAATTCATAAAAATCAATAAACAAAGTATCATTTTTTCGTAAACATCTTGTGTATTGGTGTTGGAGATTAAGAGGTGACCTAATTGCTTAACTTGCGAAACGGTCGGTTATAAATTTTTTAATCTACTATTATGAAAAGTCATATTTAAATAATAATGGTTTCTTCATTAATTAGCGTCTATCAAGTCAGAGTCCCCTTTAAACTTGTATTGTGGGATTATACCCTTCGTTTTTTACTTCTTTGTCCGGTATTTTTAATTGGTGTTGGGTAAAAGGTAAAAACAAAATACGTGTTGTATTTTCTGCAATCTACAGCTTTTTATGCATAAATTCATTTTATCATATTACATTTGAACGAACATTGTTAAAAGTAAGATAAGTTTTGTCATCAGTTTTTTACAAATTCATTTTCTTGTTCGGTATTCTTTATTTTAAAAAGTTTCAATCTAATTAAAGTGAAATTGGAACAAGATTTTACTTCCAAAGTTATTTCATTCAAATAAGTATGAAACTCTTGATGAAATCTAATACGAGGATCACAAAATTTGAACATAGGTAAAATTATAGCCATCCTAATAGCTACTTAATAACGCGCCAGCATTGTGATCACCCTACTGGGCTAGCTACTGGTTTCGAAAATCTAAACTTATGTCTGAATATGTTTGAATTATTTCTTTTGCAATTTTTATGCACCACAAAAACTTTCTGAAATTTGAAAAGTACGAAAATTCGCGATTACTACTTAAACCACATCTGATATGTATTGGATTTGTTGCGAATTTGTGATATTTTCGAATGTATAACGAAGAAATTAAAGAATCCGAAAATATATATGAAATATTAAGCCACATAAGAAGCAGGTGAACAGATAGAAACAAGACAACATTTCGAAGAGAGAAATTAGAAAGAAGAACCCATTTTTGAGGTTAATCCGGGTAGTTTTTATGGTGAGGATATCTACGAGGCTTTCAAACGGAAAAGACGAACGAAGGATGGAAGAACTGAAAGAAATGATAAATAACCTTAGGGAAGTGGTTAACAGTGGCTTTCGAGAAGTAAAGGAAGTGAAAGAGAAGAGAATATATTATACAACGTATGAGAGAAGAAAATGTAAGACTGGAAGAAAAAGTAAATAAGCAGGATGAAAAAATAGCAGCTATGGAAAGACAAATGGAGAAGTATAAAAGAGAGAAAAAATCAGATAACGTGATTATAAAGAATAATATGTCATTGTCAGGAGACGTGACGAAGGGAAATGTGGAGAGATTTTTAAGAGAAGAAAAAATACAAGCCCAGGTTAACGTAATGGATGCTTTCGAAATCGGCAAAAATACAAACAGGCGGATAATAGTGGCAAAATTTGGTGATTTATACCAGAAATGGAAGATGATGAAAAATAAACTAAAAGTAACAAAGACTTACATATACGATTTTGGCCCAAGACTATAACGGTGGGAATAAAATTAGTCTTGGGGATAAATTTATCTAAGAGATTAATTTATATTCGTGCAACTTCGGATTTACATTTATTTTTGACACATGAGGTGAATTAAATGCCATATTTTTAATTTTAAACACATTTTCGTATTTGTTATTAATTATAATATCAATTTTTGCTGTAAGATAACGTACATTTTACTATTATCAATATTTAAGGTGCATGTCGCCAGCCCCCCCCCCCCCAAATCGAATTTTGGGATGAAATTTGTGTCAAACGTTTGAGCATCAATGAGCTTCCAATATTTTCGTTTGAGCCTCAACCGTCGCGGAATTATTCGCGAAAACTTTTGGGGGGAGCTGGAGACATGCTGGCCCCCCCCCCAAGTGGAATTTCGGGGTGAAAATGGTGTCAAACGTTTGAGCATCGTTTGAGCATCAATGAGCTTCCAAACTTTTCGTTTGAGCCTCAACCGTCGCGGAGTTATTCGCGAAATTCTTGGGGGGGGGCTGGAGACATGCTGCCCCCCCCCAAGTGGAATTTTGGGGTGAAATTGGTGTCAAACGTTTGAGCATCGTTTGAGCATCAATGAGCTTCCAAATTTTTCGTTTGAGCCTCAACCGTCGCGGAGTTATTCGCGAAACACTTGGGGGGGGGGGGCTGGAGACTAGTTTTTCCATTTTCGTTCCTATTTAGAATTTTTCTGTGAAATTGATGTCTATCGATAGAGATTCGTTTGAGCTTGAATGAGCTTCCATTCCCATCATTTTATTTTCATTTTCTGAAAAGTTACGAGTATTTCAAATTTCGAGTACTCCGAGCAAGTTCCGTTCAATAACCCTCAATTTTAAATCTATTTTATAAGATTAAAATTTTCGATCCGATTAAGAAAACTAATCCTGCTTAATCTGTTAAGTGATCACTAGATTGATGGAATAATATTGAAGTTGAAATTTTCGAAAAGAATCTGTTTAATAGAATATCTTTGGTGTTTATCAATAAAACTTGGTGCAAAATGTTGGCTTTTAGAGTTGGGAAAAGTCTATGTAACGCAGAAAAACTCATTAAATGATTAAGCAATGTAATAATTGTTTAAAATAATTTAAGAATTTTAAAAAGGGCATAGACTAAATAGGTTAAAACGGTATTTTTCTCTAAAAAATTTTTCGAAGCCCGAAATCAAGCGCAACTTTCAATATTCGAAATTGTTCGGAATTGTTCAGAAAAATTTGTGTCAAATGTTTGAGCATCAATGAGATTCCAATAATTTTGTTTAAGCTTCAACCGTCGCGTCGTAGGTTTACATGCGAAAACTTTTGGGAAGGGGGGGGGGCTATAGACATGTTTAACTTAATCCCACCCAAATATAATTTTTGGGTGAAATTGGTGTCTAACATTTGAATATAATTTGAGCCACAAGAACTTCCAAATTTTTCGTTTGATCCCCAATCGTCAAGGTATTATTGCCGAAATACTTGGGGGACTGTAGACATGCTGCCCCCCCCCAAGTGGAAAGTTTGTGTGAATTTGTAGTCAAACGTTTGAGAATCGTTTGCGCCCCAATGAGTTTATACATTTTTCGATGCCCATACTTTTTACACCAATTTCACATAAAGATTCGACTTGTGCATGCTCCCCCCTCCCAAACCTATTTTGCCAATAACTCCGAAACGGTTGCGGCTCAAACAACAAAATTTGGTTTTGATCCACAGTTTTGTTCTAGGACATTAAAAAATTTTAATTTCATTTTATTATTTTGTTATAGGTAGTACCTGTTCTTTATAAATTACATTTTTGTGGTACAATTAATTTTTACAGATTTATTCCATGAAAATACTGAAGGTAATTATTTACAAATTTAAGTAGGATTAGCTTTTTAATCGGTTCAAAATTTTAATTTAAAGAGAAAAAATTAAAATTAAAGGTTAACGTACGAAACTAGCTTGGAGGACTCGAAATTTTAAATACTCTTCATTTTGCAGAAAATGAAATTAAAATGATGAGAATGGATGCTCATTTAAGCTCAAACAAATCTCTATCGATAGACATTGATTTCACAAAAAAACTTTGAAATATGAACGAAAATAGAAAAACATGTTTACAGCACCCCCCCCCCCCCAAGAGCTTCGCAAATAACTCCGAGACAGATGAGGCTCAAAAAGACAATTTGGAAGTTCATTGATGCTCAAACTATACTTAAATATTTGACATAAATTTTAACAAAAAAGTTCACTTGGAGGAGATAAAATAAAACGTGTCAATAGCCCCCCCCCCAATTCTTTCGCACATTAACCTGCGACGGTTGACGCTCAAATAAAAATATTGAAAATTCAATGATGCTAAAATGATTTTCTACAAATTTTTCTGAAAAATTCGATTTAGGAGGCGTCAGCGACATGTTTCTTTTTCTTTTTAAATTCTTAAATTATTTTAAACAATTATTACATTGCTTAAACATTTAATGAGTTTTTCTGCGTTACATAGACTTTTCCCAACTCTAAAAGCCAACATTTTGCACCAAGTTTTATTGATAAACACCAAAGATATTCTATTAAACAGATTCTTTTCGAAAATTTCAACTTCGATATTATTCCATCAATCTAGTGATCACTTAACAGATTAAGCAGGATTAGTTTTCTTAATCGAATCGAAAATTTTAATCTTATAAAATAGATTTAAAATTGAGGGTTATTGAACGGAACTTGCTCGGAGTACTCGAAATTTGAAATACTCGTAACTTTTCAGAAAATGAAAATAAAATGATGGGAATGGAAGCTCATTCAAGCTCAAACGAATCTCTATCGATAGACATCAATTTCACAAAAAAATTCTAAATAGGAACGAAAATGGAAAAATATGTCCCCAGCCCCCCCCCCAAATGTTTCGCGAATAACTCCGCGACGGTTGAGGCTCAAACGAAAAATTTGGAAGCTCATTGATGCTCAAACGATGCTCAAACGTTTGCCACCAATTTCACCCCAAAATTCCACTTGGGGGGGGGCAGCATGTCTCCAGCCCCCCCCCAAGAATTTCGCGAATAACTCCGCAACGGTTGAGGCTCAAACGAAAAGTTTGGAAGCTCATTGATGCTCAAACGATGCTCAAACGTTTGACACCATTTTCACCCCGAAATTATACTTGGGGGGGGCCAGCATGTCTCCATCCCCCCCCCCCCAAAAGTTTTCGCGAATAACTCCGCGACGGTTGAGGTTCAAACGAAAATATTGGAAGCTCATTGATGCTCAAACGATGCTCAAACGTTTGACACAAATTTCATCCCAAAATTCGATTTAGGGAGGGGCTGGCGACATGCACCTCAATATTTATAGTAATCATATTATTATTAGTTAATACTTTATATGACAAATTAAAATATATTTATTAATGACTCCGTTGCCCTTGTGCTTAGCAAGTCGGCTTTCATTTTGTCATTACGCGTTCGATCCTCACCAGAATCATATTTTTTTATTTAAGTATTATATTATTATAATAAGGGCCGACCTAAATGTATCTACTAGACTAATAATTAGTTTTTTAATTTATGAATCTCCTAGTTAAATTTGTAGTTTGTGAATGGTGCTTTACCTACGTACAAATTTACCTGGGAGATTCATAAATTAAAAAAACTAATTATTAGTCTAGTAGATACATTTAGGTCGGCCCTTATTATAATAATATAATACTTAAATAAAAATTTAAATAAAAGAATATGATTCTGGTGAGGATCGAACTCGCAATGACAAAATGAAAGCCGACTTGCTAAGCACAAGGCCAACGGAGTCATTAATAAATATATTTTAATTTGTTATATAAAGTATTAACTAATAATAATATGATTACTATAAATATTGATAATAGTAAAATGTACGTTATCTTACAGCAAAAATTGATATTATAATTAATAACAAATACGAAAATGTGTTTAAAATTAAAAATATGGCATTTAATTCACCTCATGTGTCAAAAATAAATGTAAATCCGAAGTTGCACGAATATAAATTAATCTCCTAGATAAATTTATCCCCAAGACTAATTTTATTCCCACCGTTATAGTCTTGGGCCATAGAGAATTATTTAACGAAAAAAGATAAAGAAATGCAGGATAAAATATGGGAATCTGCTAAGAATGAGATGAAAAATGGGAAAAGGGTAAAAGTTGGTTACCAGAACCAAGATGGAAAAGAATTTATTTGGAATGAAAATGATAGCCGGCTAAGACCAGAGAGCGACATAGCAAGAACAACAAGAAACTAGAAGAATGACCAAGTGGTGCTGCTGGATTGGCTCAAACAGTGGCACTACACTCGATAGATGAGCCAAATATAATAGAAATGTGAAGTAAAAGTACAGTGGATGTGGAAAATGAGAGGGGTAACAGAGAAAAACCATATGATCAGGTTAGACCGAATATAATGCGAGCTGGATCATGAAATGTAGAAACGTTGTTGAAGCCGGGAAAGATGGGAGAGGTTGCGAGAGAACTAAAAGAGATATAAGGTAGAGGTTGCAAGAGATTAGATGGAGTGGAGAAGGAGAAATTGATGGAGATGGGTATAAGCTTTTGTTCTCTGGGGAATCTAAACAAGGAAGAAACGGTACACGGTTTATAGTCATGAAGAGGCGGATCAAGGAAATATTGTACTTTAAACCAATAATGAATGGAAGATTGATCTGGCTGAAGCAAAAACAGATCTGATTTAGGAAAATCCCTAACATAACTCACCAATAGAGAAAGTTTATTACCAATTAAAACATTTATTAGCGTTAATAAATTTTCTCTGTTGGTGAGTTATGTTACGGCTTCTCTTAAGTCCGATCGGTTTTGCCTAACTATCCTGCCTCTAATGATGAGATACCGAAACATGACACAATAGTTATCATAGGCAATTTCAACGCACAAATAGGCAAAGAGAAATATGTAGAAGAAGTTGCAGGGAAATAATATACAATACACGAAAATACAAACGACAACGGAAACAGATTATGATACCTAGCAACATCACTCGGTAGTATCAGTAGTACTAAGTTCCAGCACAAAAGATTACACAAAGTTACATGGATGTGGCCTGGATGCAACAACAACTAAGGTAACCAAATTGCGACCAGGTGTTGGTAACAAAAAGAAGAACTAGTTCAATAAGAGATATGAGAACTTATAGAGAAGCCAAAGCAGATACTCAGACCACTTCCTGGTAGTCACAGAAATTAAAATGAAAATCGTCACGCTGTATGGGGATGATTGAACGGTTGCTTGAAAAGTACGTCTTTAAGGCGAACGCGCGCTCCTCCCTCGTCCTTTGGATGATCGTTACCAAAACTACATAACAGAAAACTTTAAGTTTCAAATAATTAATAGATTCGGTCGTCACTTGGTGAAAATTCATAATTGAATTGTAAATAAAATAATAAATTAAACGCGTCTAATTTTCACAAACATTTATTTCAAAACTACTAGTTTCACTCTAGCGGGCATTTTCAAGTTAACTTGAAACTAGTAGTTTAGAAATAAATGTTTGTGAAAATTAGACGCGTTTAATTATTTTATTTCCAATTACTTTAGTTTCTCTCTTTTGAATGAGTGCCACCCCACTCTTTTCGGAATATCTGTCCCTTCAGGGTACGCATTTCAAATATGAAAGTTTAAGAAATGTTTATGATAGTTTAATGCATTATTAAAGAACAAGTTGTAAATTTTTCACAATAAAAAATTGATATTATTTAATTAAAAATTTTGTGGCGCCACGAAAAGTCAATACTTCAGCTGTGTACACGATTGAGAAAATTCTACTGAACCGATTTGGCTTTATAATGGGTCCTTTTATAGATATAAATTAAACAAAAACTGAACTAGACGTTAAAATATTAGATTTTAACTGTAAGTAAAGAACAACATACAAGAAAATTTTATTTAAAATCACTTAAAGAACAATTCTAACCTTTTTGTGACAAGGTATAAACAGAATATTTGAAAAAATGATAAAACTGAAACTACGGGGGTGGGGGTCAAAAACAACGTGGTGTTTTTTATAACAGTTGAAAAATATAGTAAAATAAATGAAGATATAGCGAAGTAAATTTGCTACATCGATGTTTCGGGAAAACAAAAATCTTGTTTTTTTCGATCCTGTAAAGGAGGTTCCCCCCTTAAGTCGAATAAATCTGGTTAGCAACTGTGAATAAGGTGGAATATGAACCAACAAAAGAACTATGGACTTCCCGTAGGGATGCGCTTCCTCTGAACGGGACCGAAAACTAAACAACTATGGCCATCAACCGCATACTACAATGTCATGGCTACCGTATAGTCTCCTAACCTGCTGATTTCTAAATAATAATTTTCAATGTAGCATAATGAAAAGTACGTAAACCTATTGTGCAATTTAATTCTGAAAGTGTACTGAGTATCTAATATAATGGCAAACTTAATATAAACTTGCAATTTGTACCATCAAAGTAATATTTTCCATGCTGTGTATGATAAAGTGATATTAAATTGTACCGGAATATTATAACAGTATAAATCTTAATTATGTGAACTAATTTATAAACGATTTTGTTTGAATTATTCAATTTCATTTTATATTATATTGTCGTCTTCCATTTTTTATAAGAAACAGTAGCGAATACATTGAGCGATGTTGCTAAAAATTTAAGTTATTAATTCTATGTTTGAATTGGAAAAATATAATTTTATACTTTCGTGCTTGAGTGTTTTCAAGAGTTAATTTCCAATTTTGAGAAGCTTCAACGACAGATTATTTGTTTATAATAAAGAGCAAAACTGTCATCTGCAAATATTTTAATGGTTGACACTTCTGAAGTATGGCAGGCAGCAGGGAAGCGAGGTCTTTTTCCGGTAGCTATTTTGGAAGGAGGATGTACGAATTTTCCGCCCGTCTTTAGTTAGCGGTTTTTTAAGATTTTCTGGAATCAAACTTGATTCTAGAATTAACATAGTGATTCTTGGCGTTATTTCTGTATACGGGAAATTATTAAGTTTATTTACGAGCGATTTTTATCTTGCAACTTCATGGTAAAATTTGGTAGACTAATTGATAATAATTTAGGACAATTTTGGAGCATTAGAAGATCATCAATTGTTAATTTCGTGAAAGATCATTATATTATTGAGTTATTATTTCCTGATTCTGGATAAGTTTGAAAAGGTAAACTTTTGGAGTGAAAATTTTGAGGTTATAATCCCGCGCATCTGGCTATTAAGTTTTAATTTGGAAGATGAATAAATTAGTTTCAGCGCATCGAATTTGAGTTTTTATAGATAAAAATTCAGCCGCACCGAAGAGTTCCATATAACGTGAAGATCAACCACCGTATTTGAAGATAGAGAAAGATTTTTCCGATAAAGAAGATTACGTTGGTGTTAAATTGGACGTGAAAGCTACACCTGGAGAAATAATATTTTAAGGTACCAAAACATTTATTTTTCTGTAATCAAATTTATTTTTTAAGTTAAAGTGGTCGCAAAAGAAGATGAGAGGGTGAAGCTAATGCGTAGAAACCAAAACTCGTACAATCGTGTTTATGTTGGTGTCAATTGGTGGAATTGGGTGTCACGCGATGTCTACTGCGCCGGATTTTGTCTACGCCCTCTCATCTTCCTTTGTGATCACTCTAATTCCTTAAAAATAAATGTCTCCTTGCATAAGCAATAAGAGAAGTCTTCAATTAAAATTTGTAGTCGTTCCATATTTCAACGGTACAAATAATCTATTGGTTTGTTGTTTTAAGATAATCAAGCACAAAATTGTGTTTTTCGAAATTAAATTTTCTTTTAGTATGATGAAAAGTTTTATAACATTTGAAGAAGCGTCCTTCGGCATATTCGCTGAAGTTAATCAGAGGAAGACACTCTGTAAATTTCACCGACTAGCTATGACTCATAGCTAGTCGGTGAAATTTACAGAGTGTCTTTCTTTTGATTGTTCAAAAGATCTGTTCTGATCGTTCTTTTTATTGAAAATTTCCCAACTATCAATTCATTTTATTTTTTTATTATAAGACGATCTACTATCGGAGTAAAAAGTTCTGACCCCTGAGTTTGAAGTCTTATATTTCAAAAAGTAATTGATGGAATTTTATGCGCTAAGAAGATACAGATAAAGAATTTAATTTTGTATAACATAATAAAATTTCAAAGTGATAGGCTTTATAGTGTGTTTTTGGCATGCAGATATTTAAAAAAAGAGGCACAATTTATGCAACAATTAGCACAACGACAACTTTACAATTTTTTTTCTCGTAAAGTGTTTTCTCAAATTTAATGAAATTTGGACTGTAGATACCTATATCTTTTATCTCTCTTCCCAAATTTTTGTAATGATATATTTTAAATATTTTTTGAATTATTAAGTATAACAGTAAAGTAAAATAACTTCGGTATTATAACGAAATTTTTTAAAGTAATTGAACATATCAATCGAAAACTATGGTAGATTATTATTTTTCAATTAAATAAACAAAATTTTTAATTATATTCCAAACTATGGCAGTTTCAAAATATTAAAATGCGATAGAATTAATAGTTTACGGGGTGTAGGGACGGAAGGGAATGTAATATTCATCCCCTTATTGATGAAATGCGGCAACCGCTGATCCATAATATTAAAAATTATATTATTAATAATGACGTGACATGTGCCGCCTATATACAAAAACTCATTTTACGATTTCACACGGTCGCAAAATGTGCATATCTGATTCTATGCTTCTCTGTCTAATAAGGAAATTATTTAAAAACCATTATTTTATTGTTTAAAAATGAATTGTTTAAATATTTTTGTAGGGAATGTCTTTTAATAAATTTATTAAAGCTATTAGCAAAAATTCGTTTAAATTGAACAATTATGTACAAAGAAAATATCGACTTATAGAAATAGACTTTTAACAGCAATTTGACAAAATTCCAATAAAATTTTTATATTGCTAAAGAGAGTAAACTTTTATCTATGTACTACATAAATTTTATGTAATTTGAAAAGAAAATACGATAGTTGTAGGTATTTGAAGTTGCAACTTTTCGTAATGAGTGCTAAAAACTACACTTTTTTGAACATTTTTTTAAATAATTTTAAAAGGGCGTCAGTTAGAAGTATAAAATTTTAATATGACATTTAGCACTAATCAATTGATATCATATATTTTTTTCAAATCTTTTTGCTGCTAACTTTTGATTTTATTTGACTTCAAACTCAGGGGTCAGAACTTTTTACTCCGATAGTAGTAGAGTACAATATATTGTGGTGTTCCAAACCAACTACAAAGCCCCTCAATCGGAAACTAAGATAAGTTGTGATGTTTCGAACACGAACAAGCCAATTTCCGACCGCTTTATCGTCGCAGAACATTTGTGGAGACTACTTAAACTCAAGGAAGACTGGATTCTAATTACAATTAGGAGACTCAGGATACTTTATATGTTTAATCAATCTGAAGGTAAAATGTGAGAATTTGATCTTGTTATGTGGACTACAAATTGTCCTATATCCGTATGTGTACGTTTGTGTAATTGTATCAAATAACCATTACATTTAATATCAATTTTACTGAATGGCGCTTTGATAAAATCTATTGTTATCTGTGTGGCACAATCAATAGTTGTACAAAAATAATGTTTTAATAAAAAAATTTTTGACAAACCGCAAAGTTGTTTGTTTGAGAACCTCTGTACTGCTAGTCACGCCTTCGGAAGTTAACTCAGTAGTCAAGCTGCAACACACATGATGTTTGTACGTCTTGAATGAGGTAACTGTTTTTTGGTGGTAAATTTGAATTTCAAACTGATTATTCTTCTTTTGCACGTCTATCAAATTTTCATCACAGCACCCGCACAAGTCACTCAATAGAAACAAAAATATTGTGTATGATGTGTAATGTGTAAGGTAACAGATTGGCTTTAAATCTAAACAAGATTTATTCTCAGTGATTTCGGTGTTCACTTTCACACCTCTTGAGACTTTCATATCCAATCTCGAATCTCTTATTCGTTTTGAACATTACAATATATAATTATTCATATTTATAAATTCGGATATAATGAACTCAGTAATAGCCAACACTCGGTTATAACAAAAAAAATACAGTTCCTAATAAAACCCATACTTAAAAAAAAATTAATTCATTTATAGCAAACTTGGTTATAACAAACTAATTTAAGTGCAAAACTAAAAATTTACTTGGATATAAAGCCCGTGTCTCACTATCAAATTATCGTCAAAATTATCATAATATTTAGTATACAAACGGTTTTGATAGTGTGACACCGCTGTAGTTGTATCAAAATGACGTAAGCTACAAATTTTATATGCTGCTTCTATTTTCATGACGTCACGGATTCGATTTGATACAAACGTTTTGATAAAAAGATTTTAGAACAGTTTCTATAATTTTTATGCTATCAGGCTTCCCATAGGCTGTTCGATATCCCACTCTTATATCTTTGACACTTTGACATAACGTGGACATAACCATACTTTCAGTTTTATTTTTTAATTTTAACGCGGTTTTTAATTAGGTCTAAAAGGTTAGCAATTATTATGGCTGGTACGTGGTCCCATGAAC
This sequence comes from Rhagonycha lutea, assembly GCA_958510855.1. NCBI lineage: Eukaryota > Metazoa > Arthropoda > Insecta > Coleoptera > Cantharidae > Rhagonycha > Rhagonycha lutea. Next base: position 20,088,664 of record OY294042.1, read on the forward strand.
AAATCAGTTTGCTAATTGATTTGTATCAGTTGGAACCAGTATAACCAGTATATTTGAACGTATAAAACCAACTCTAACCTTAATTTCACATTATTATACAAACTTGATTTGATAGTGAGACATGGCTCTGCATGGCTTTGACAATTTTTACGTAAATGACGTCACATCGTTTGTATAATAATTATTGTAATAATTTTTATGATAATAATTTGATAGTGAGACACTGGCTTAACGGACTAATCATCTTATTAATTTAATGCCTTTTATGCAGTTTGCAACCTTTTTTGTGATATTTTAAGTGCACTTTAAATAATTAATAAAAACATATTATGTACAAGCAATAAATTTCTTGTTATAATTCGACTATTTTTGATAATTGAAGGGGAAAGTGGAAGGTGTTAAGTAACATTTTCTAAAAAAATCGTGTTTTGATGTGGATGAAGGTGTTATGTACATAATATAACTTGCTTCCAAAGCATTTGGCTCTATCTTTTAAATTAAAGCAGATACTTTAATTAAAGCTTTCCTTCATTTTTAGTATTATTGTGCCAGTAAATGGAAGAGGGGGTTTATGTACATTTAAATCGAAAATTTTGTAAGTTCATACCTTTAAATCCTTGAAAACAATGCACACTCAACTCTTACTAACTGAATAAATCAAATCTGAATGAATAAAAATACCAATTAATTTTACTAAATCCTATTTATCTCATTAATATGTTTTTGTACATAACTCCTTCTTCCACTTGTCCCTTCAATTATTAATTTTACATTTCTCTTATTCTTGTGGTGAATCCTTTTGGTTTAGTAAAGAAATTCTCAGAAACCTTGAAATTCATTATATCCGAGGTCGTCTGTGCTTACAAAATAGACAAGTCGAAATTAATCATGACAACGTCGCTGTTTTGTAGAATGACAAAGCGCAGGTCCTAAGTTTGATATTCATATTCATAAATTATGTAATTTATTATCTGAATTAATAGCTATATTTTAAAATTTTTAGTTATTTTTTAACCTTCCAATTATCATTCCAATAATTTACCTCTAGACTCTAGGTTTTTTGTAATAACAGCCAATAGTAATAATAGCAGTTATGTCTGTTTTAAAAACTTCATGACTTAAAAACTAAGGGGCATTAGACTATACGCTGTTAATTTTTTTGGCTTCTAGAATTACCAAAAAAATTGGGATCTTGATTACCGATGCACTACCTGTAATGTCCCCTTGTAAGATAGAAGCACACGATCGCCACACTTTCTACTGAAATCACTTCCTAACCATCAAATTCGCTGCAAACTACCTCAAATACAGAAGATAATATGGGCATTGTCCTTATGCTCCACACAAATCCATAAGTTTACCGTAAATTAAGATCAAAGGTCAATAAACATTATATCACGACGAAGGAGATATGGGATTAAGTTTCTGGTGCCCCTCACCAGTCAATCAATACAAATACATTTACGTACCTTCAACAGAATGCAGGAGGCGCAGTCAATCAGAGCTAAAATATTGTAAAAATCGAAACTTTAAAATTGATTTATTGGCTAAACTATAATCGATATATGAGATTCGTCCATATTATTTGTACCATGGTTCGATTTTCACGTTAAATTTAATATAATATGTTGAATATTTTTATATTTTATTTTTACAAAATTTCTGTACACGTTTGTAACAATATTTAAGGCAAAAAATATCTAAAGTTGATTTTGATTAACCCTTATGGAGCCATACAAATTTACACCTTATATCGGCCATACGTAGTACCCGGGTACTACCATATATTTATATGCAATTCCTGTTATGCTCAGTCTTTAAGCGGATTTTTAATATTCTTATAAGCGTTTTTAATAACAATTATATTTATATCGAGTTACATTTATGCATAATGTGATTGTGACTTATGGTTTTTGGCAAAATTTTATTAAATTGTAAGCAATATTCTCAAGTAACGCTCATTAGTCAAGTGTAGATGTTACCTTCTCGATTGCAGTAGGTGGTTTTTCAATAACATAATAAATACTAATAAATTTAAAGTAGCAGTGAATCTTAATAATTTATTATTTGGTGCAATTCGTGATTTTTTTTTACCAGTAATTCTACTTCCGCATTGACATAAACGCGGAACCTAGACTAGACGTTACTAGCCACATGAAAGTAACATGATACTGTTTTTTTATGTTTATTGAATGTTTCGAAAAGGCAAAGGCCCGAAAAAGTTGCCAGAAATACCCGAAACCTGCTTGACCTCATATTAATGTCCCTAAAAAAAATTGTAGAGCAGAATATAATGAAATATAACTTGTTTTATTTTTTATTTTAAATTGCCTCTATTCTAAAGTTAATTTCAAGTAAAATATAAAAAAAGTTATATTTTAACACATCATACTATGTTAAATTGTTATCAATAAATATTATAACAATTTTGAATGGGAGTTATTCTGTAGTATTTATATCCCATATAAAAGTAATGCAGTTACTATGTATGGCCGGATTACGTATAGTTTTAAAAAATTTTAAAAATTTTTGACTTAATATCACTATTTTTCCGTTTTATAATTTTTTGTTTGTAGAGAACCGTTTTTGTAGAGATGTCACCGAAGCTCAAAAAAATCGGCTCGGTAGAAAAAAAGTTGTGTAGTTTTAAAGTCAAAATAGTACCCGGGTACTAGGTATGGCCGGATAAGGTATAGTTTTATAAAATCTCAAAAATTTTTTACTTAAAATCACTATTTTTCCGTTTTATATTTTTTTGTGTGCAGAGAACCGTTTTCTTAAAGATGTCACCGAAGCTCAAAAAAATCGGCCTGGTAGCAAAAAAGTTATGCTGTTTTAAAGTCAAAATAGTACCCGGGTACTAGGTATGGCTCTATAAGGGTTAAAAGTGAAACCATATCTTTTTAGCTGAAATAAGCATAGAAAATGAAAGGAAACGACATGGAATATCTAAATTAAAATTGAAAGTAATATAAGAAGTTCATTTAATGAGAGTTAATTAAAGTGTTGGTTATTTAGGTAGAAAATACTTGAGCTATCACGCTATAGATTCAGTGCGTTTAGCGGTCGTGTTTAATAACAGTGTATCGATCATTCCGCTCCTGCAATTACCTAGCACCTTCTGCCAACTTATACTATAACATACACGGACTCCTCTTTGCGTGATGCGTCTGCTCTTCACGTTCTTACCTACCAACGATTTTTTCATCTCAACTCTTCTGTTCTAAATTTGTCACAAATGTAAAAATTGGTTATTTTGCACTCGTGGTACAACACTATCATAACTCAAAATAGTGAATTGTCTAGAACTTAGTCTTAAAATGGCTTACAATCACTAACTTTTTTAGTTACGATAATGCTGTACCATGGTTGCGATTTATAATTGGTTTACTTTATGAAATTATGAACACATGTCTTAAAGCACCGGCATATTATGATTGTATTCTCTACCTGATTAACTAAATGTGTGGTACGAATTGGTACCAGTTAAAGCTTATCTTTTATAAACTTTTGTTAGTTTTATTATCAAGTTAGTATGTACCTATTTAGATTAGGTACCTTTAGTTTACATAGAAATATAGTAGGCGTATTCCGTTAAACGTCACTAATTATAATAACATATACGACGTTAATCAAATATTTCTAGATACAATTTAATTACCAATTAAATTGATGTATCTTGTCTCTAATATCCAATAACGTAATTAAGTTATTAGATTCAACTAACAAAAATTCATATTCATATTCTCACGCATAGACCATCACAATCAAATTAACTGCAGTAGTTTTATTGTGCATTGTCAAGTTTCAGTTTCTCATTAATTAAAATTTATTTCAATTTTCTACATTATTTTTATTACAACCGTCACTAATTGTTGTAAGTCCAGACTTGTATCTAAAAGAACGGGTGCGTGGTAAAAATGTCAGATACACTAAGATCTCGACGTTTTACCTCAACTTTACCATGAGTAACCAGTCAAGCCTTTTAGATATAACTCTTCCAACAATTTTAAACTGACATGATAATATCATGTTAATATATTTATGTTGCATTAAAAATATAAAAGTCAATTAATTCCTTATTTTTCACTTTCTCTAGACGTTACGGTAATTGCCCATGTAGCTAAATGTATACTATATTGATTTAAAGAAATGCATGCTAATTAATTTAATTATTACATTAATATACCATACCATTACCTTTATTAGATATTATTATATACTACCATTATAGAATATAATGTATAACAAAGACGGTCGGAGCATAGTGGTCAAGTAAGTTTACCATGAACCCCATAAATGAAATACCCGGTTCGAATCCGGGTGAAGTAATAACTTTATTCCGACCGTCTTTCTGTTCCTGCAGGTTGGGGGTCAAGGCGATAGACCAACTCCTTATTACCTGTAAAGAAAACAAAAAAGCTCGTTGAACCATGACCAAGCCTCGGAGGAGACTTGGAGAATAGGAACGGATAAGCAGTAAAAGTAGCTTTTAACCCACCCTAAATTGTGAAATAATTTTGGTACAATTGAAGGTCGTGCGATAACTTCGCTAAGCCGGCTGTGTGAGTAGATAATCCGGCCGATTGATTTATAATTTTTGGAAAAATTTAGGGTCGGATTAGAATACTACAATATATTGTTTGTTTTCCTTTTGGTTAGGCCAATTACTACGGTTGATATATCTCGTTGACTCTTAAGGGTAGCAATCTATTGGTGCACGCTAAAAGGAAAACAAACTTTGTTGTTTTATTGTTTGCTTCACAACAAATGAGTCTATGTCCTATCTAATATATCTAATATACGATCTGTGGCTATAAGTAAAATTGGGATAAATCCACAAGTTAGTAGTTACTGGCTACGAAAACAAAAACCTACAGTTTAACGTGGAATACGAACCCAAGTTATATAATATGTGACACCCTGACAGGACTTAATATACTGTAGAGATATTTCCTACGACCCTTACTTTTAAATTATTTTCTCCAGGACAATATCTCAACACTAGAGTGCCAACGGTAGCTCTGCCGTGCTAAGCAAGAAGGTCGTATCTGCAAATACAGATTAAGGAGATATTTTTTAAATAATTATTATTAGCATCCTCAATTTTTACTGCAGAAGGTTGAAATTTAAAACGTAATTTAGAAATATGTTACTTTATCATTTCGCGTGTAGTAAATATCAAATTTTTTATCGTATGTTATTAAAAACTATGTAAATTTGAAGACATATCAGGACCGGCCTTATTTGCAGATACGACCTTCTTGCTTAGCACGGCAGAGCTATATAATCGTTAAGCATACGATTTCTGTACGGAGACAAATCTCAGGGTTGGGTTCGTACTTCTCTCCTTTTCGGGTCGCCAAACAAAACAAATGTGCTGCCTTGCTACCGCACTATTGTCGCTGAATTGAAATTCCTCTCTCAGGAACAAATTTGCATCAATTGCCTTAATCAAAATGATTGTCGTTATCGACAACGCTACTAGACTAAATTTGGGTACGTCCCGTTGCCTGAAGTCAAAATCAAACTCAGCTTCGTACCAAATAACAAATTTAATTTTCATAAAATAAATTCAATTTAATATGCAAAACAAGTCGAGCATGGGCTGTTTACGAACAGATTCGTTTTTGTCGTTAATGTGTAAAATTGTGTGATAGGAACCCTTAATATTTGTATTTAAATTCAAATCAACCTCAAAATACTCCAGGTTCCTATTAAGATGTAAGTCGTGTGACACAAATAAATTTATAATAATAATAAAGGTGTAACAAAATTCAAAGTTTATTATTTACCAGTTATGCGGCACTTGTTGAAAATTGTTTTCGAACCACTGTTTTCTGTGTTCTAAAATTCTCCGCTTGGCACCTGTTGTTCAGTAACCTGTTAGCTTCTGTGTTGTGGAAAATATTGAATTGAGACATCAAATCTTCGCAATTCATCCAAATCATCCAAATTAAAACGATCAGCAATCGTATACAAAAGTTTGTTGGCAAATTTCAATCAATTTGAACCAAGTTTAATATATCGTGCGACTAACCTCAAATTTGGTACGTAAAATTATTCGATTCAAAATTTAACTAATTTGAATTTATTCTTCTAAACATTTAATTGTAGGCACGTAATCGTCGTGATTACAAAAATCATTCGATCATTCGTCAATGGCGGAATGACAATTTTATCCACATGTGGTCAATCAAATTTTTCAATGACGCTTTTACAAAAATCGCTGTAATTTGAGGATCCTACCTTCAAATCAACTAAAAACACTCGTCCACGTCGGACAACACTTCTCACTAATTATCAGCTTGAAAAACACTTGGGTTTTTCAAGAAAACTCGAAAATTCGTCACTTATGGTGGACCTCACCAAAAACACACCTTGTTGGATTCCAGGTCGTCGGCCAACGTACGCCAACATTCTCTACCTTCTATGTTCTGAAAACTTCAAAATACCAACAGAAAATCGAAATTTTGAGCCACTTTTTGCACTTCAAAAAAGGTAAAATTTCGCGCTCAAAATTCAAATGCAAACAATTAAATTCGTTCCTTTTTAGGTTTAAATGCGGCAAACAACTCCACAATTACTGGACTTCAATCACGTTCAACAATAATAATGTACTTGTGTCAGTGGTAACATAAATCGACCTTTAATCACAAAACCATGCTCGACCATGTTATTTCGGATAAAACATCCCTTAATCTATGGTAAATTATTTATACAAAACTGGATTTCATTTCGTTTCACGACAATACTTAGTATTCTCTATAATTTATGTATAAAATCTACTAAATTAAATTAAACAAATGATGCTTCTATTAATTTCTATGATAATTCAAAATAATTTGGCATTTATGACAAACGGTGGTAATATGTAATGTATGTATGTGTAATAACCTAACTTTTCATGTTGTGATAACGATCTTTTTTCTGTTTGAATTAAACAGTTGCTTCTGTTTTCAGATACTGTTTATTGCTAATTGTTATTGATGAATTAAGTACAATAACTGCTAATGTCGAGTTTAGAATGATAGCGAAGGCGTTCAATGAACAAATAGCAATCGAATAATATTGTTTTATGTATTTCTTATTTATTATTTATACAAGGCATATTATTATTAAATTCTATAACAGTAATATAAAATAAAAAATACAGTTTAGTTCTGCAGTATAGAGTAGGACTCGTACACTCATATTTAATATGTACTACTGGGAATAAAATACCGCGATTGTTTTTATCGCATTTTCCTACATTGTAGAAAACTGCTATTTCCCAAACCCATTTATATAGTAATTATTAACAGTATGTCATTGATGCAATCATTTTTATGCATTAGGTGATATTAAGCCGCTGTTGCACTGTTCTGTTTTAATTTTTCATAAAGAAAAGCATTGTGATCAAAAGCCTGAGGTTGGATGGCGCGCTTTTTAGATTAATTGCTTTTTCTCACATTTTAACGTAAAATGGTCTTTCCTAGAGTGTATTTTCTGTAATAAAAGTTCTTTAAAAATTTTTGATATTTAAATAAAAATGATTTCTCAAATCTTCCTTTCTTACCACTACGATTTCCATATCGGAGTTGGTTGGCGCAAAGTTTGGAGCTGTTTGATTTGCTGTATTTTATAACTATTTGTAAAAGTATAATAAAATTGAAGTAGGTTTTTCAAAATAAAATATTTTCAATTCTTTTGTCAATCTTTAAATTATAACGTCAATCATCTTAGGTTCGCTTTGACACATTCGTTTTTCCTTAGTCCTGCTTTAAAACGATATTGGTACTATATTTTAGTTTGTAATTTGTAGCTTAATATTTTCTATAGCAATTCGCCTGATGCGATAATGATCTCATACGAAATAATGTCATGCACACAATTTATTTTATTTATAAATAAAAATAGTAGTAGATACTTAAAGAAACAAATTTTAATATGTTATAACTTTGCTAATCAATAACTAGTAAACAAAAGAATGACTTCTGATTGTTCTGATTGACTTCTGATATGTTCACCATGAAATAGTAGGTCAATGCCAAAAGTTTTATTAATATAATTCAGTGTTAAAATAAAATAGGTTATGTTTAAACTTTTAGGTTGATTGTAGCTCTCTCTGTATTCTAACCGATAGTAGCTGGACGGTTATTTTTATAGTTGTTAGTTAAATTCAATGTTATAAATTATATTAAAATCTTAATAAAATTTAGTTGTGTATTATCTTTAACTTCTACGTAGTGCACATTTGTAAATAAATATACCGGCTGACCGGCCGCCGATGTGAACATAGGAAATTAACATGGGAAATTGATTTTTCTTTAATTCCTGCTTCCCATCACAGCGGATGAGAATGAAAATGGTATCAATTTCAAGAGATTTTTATTTTGCTTCTGAAGATGCCTAACACTTGATATTTTGTTCTTTAATTACTGTTAAAAACTCACTAATAAAAATTTTAATTGCCTTGTTTGAATTTTATTGCAATTGTTTTTGCTTAAAAACCAATAATTTCCATCAAGTTACTTTGACATATTACAATAAATTTTTTTAACAATGAACGCAAACACAAGTTATTCTTTACTTTACTTTATACTTTTGCATTTTATTAGTGAGTTTATAACATAAATTAAAGAACAAAATATCAAATGTTGGGTATCTTTAGAAGCGGATTAAAAATCTCTTCAAGTTGATACCATTTTTATTCTTATCCGTTATGATGGGAAGCAGGAATTGAAGAAAATCAATTTCCCATGTTAATTTCCTATGTTCACTTCGGCGGCCGATCACCCGGTATACACATAGTACATTAATATTATAGTTCACTAACATTAGAAACAATAATTTTAACTTTTTCAATTTATTAATTTTATTCAAAATACAATTATTTGAAGCATTCTCCAAATGTTAAATTTAAAAATAAAAGAGAATCTAATGGAAAAGAGGGTGTTTTCACTTTCAATGCATTCAGCAATTAGTCAGTTAGTGGCTTTTATCGTCGATAATTAGATATGATAATTTTGAGTTATTAATTTTAGTTATTTACGACATGCCACCAAATTAATCAAATATTTTTAATTTTACTTATTTAAGAAAATGAGAAAATTAATACTAATCATTAAAAATTAATTGTGAGATAACTACTTCGCAGTCGATTACGTTTCACTCTACAGCTGCTGGGTTTAAATTTTATTTTGAAAATGATTTTAAAAACCATTGTGTACATCAATTCTATAGTGACGCACATGAATAGATTAAAGAAATTCCACTTATCTTTAACTAGGTAGTTAAGTGGGGTAGTTAAGAATTTTTATTTATCAATCGGTTTCGTCAAGTCAGTCGGACTGAAATTTCATATTGCTAGGTTGTTTCCGTAGCCCAGCACTTATATTATTTTTAGGAAATAGAATCTATAAAGAAAAACCATATACCATGACAAATTTGTTTCGCTTTTATTTTTTTTTCAATTTCATTATTACACACTTTTAATAAATATTTATAATTTAAAGACATTATATCCATCCGAAGAGCTTAAATAAAAGCGAAACAAAGGGTCTGGCCGGTTAAGTATGTTAAAAATGCCTTTTTTGAATTTCATGATGGCAATTTTTTTCAAAGTTTGTTATGTAAAAAGACAGTCATGAACAAAATTTCAGCTTTTCAATTTACTTCCTGTGGATTTTAGAAGGAAAAAACTGCTTTTTCACATTTCTTCATTTTTCTTGTATTAAAAGATATCCGAAAAATCTCAAAAAATTCCGAAAAATCAAAAATCACCTAAGAAATATGAAAATAATTTTTGGAATTCCTTCTCAGTTAAATTCAACGAAATACGAATTTATCAACTTTAAAAAAAATTATTTAACCATGGGAGAATTTTCCGACTAGAACAAGAAAATTTGACAAAATTCTACTTTGGAATCCCTACAAATTAAAAAATAATCATCTCAAAATTCCACTTGCAACACTATCAAAAATGCAAAATTCTCTTCAAAGTTGTGACGTGATTCAACGAAATTTGGATTTATAAACTTTAAAAAAAATTATTTAACCATGGTAGAATTTTCCGACTAGAACAAGAAAATTTGACAAAATTCTACTTTGGAATCCCTACAAATTAAAAAAAAAATCATCTCAAAATTCCACTTCCAACACTACCAAAATGCAAAATTCTCTTCAAATTCAATTTCGCAAATTAACATCAGCTGAAATTCTCGATTTCCCAGAATTACCAGATCAGTAATTGAAGATTCTCTTCACTGGTTCCTTCCAACTTCCTCAAGCTGTATCCTATCTGATCGAAATGATGGATGAATATGAAAATATTATCATGAGTTATTTAAAAAAACTTGAAAAATGAGAGTAATTCCATCATTCAGATTCTCGTGAGGTCGAGACATATCAATAGCAAGACATATAAATGCTACATCGATTATATGCTCGGAATTCACAAGGTCTTTCAGGAATCCGGTGTTACGTTTGTGATTGTTCAAATAGTCGACACACTGTCGGATGTTGCTCGCAAATCGTAGCCGTGATTTTTTATTTAGCAAATTCTCGATATTTATCCAGAATTATAAGGCCAGTCGCGATTCTCACAAGACTGTTCGGTGTGGAAGAAGTGAATGCAGTCATTAACAGTGACAGTGAAGAAGATTAATGTGGATTGGGCTTCAATTAAAAGGCTATGCAATGACTGAATCCTCAAAGTTGGAAACCACACTTTTCCAATTCGCTGTTATTTTGATTGTTACTTAAAAAATTGCACAAAACTTTTTCTTTCGCAAAAACAATGCGGTCTGTGTCCAAGTGTACTCTTTTAATTAATATTACTTTTATGAAATTTTTTGAGTAATAAGCAAAATAACAGCGAATAACGAAAGTGTGCTTTTCAACACAATTTACATGATATGTTCAATTAAACATAATTTATTTAACCCTCATGTTACCGAATAGGGGTACCCGGGTACTTTTTTGACTTTGCAGGTGTATTTCTCAGTTTGTATTTTTCACAGCGTATTGGGACTTTGTGACATCTTATAAAATATAGTTCTAAATAAATTAAAGCAATTTTAAAAGTTTTTCGATTTTTACAAATGCAATTTTTTCGCGATTATAACAGACTATGCCTATAATCCCGAATGGGGTACCCGGGTACCCCTAATTGAAAATCGCATATTATTGACCTAAAAACAGATGATTTTATTGAAAACAAGTGATTTATTTTTTATAATGCAAGTGATAATGCCTACAAAACACTAACAATCTCGAAAAAAGCATTAAAAAACATAAATTCGCAAAAATTATGTCGGGGTACCCCTTCTTGAAAATCGCATATTATTGACCTAAAAACGGATGATTTTCTTGAAAACAAGTAATTTATTTTTTATAATGCAAGTGATAATGCCTACAAAACACTGCACCACAACTTTTTTCCTCGAAAAAAGCACTAAAAAACATAAATTCGCAAAAATTATGTCGGGGTACCCATTATTGAAAATCGTATATTATTGACCTAAAAATGGATGATTTTATTGAAAACAAGTGATTTATTTTTTATAATGCAAATGATATTGCCTACAAAACACTAACAATCTCGAAAAAAGCACTAAAAAACATAAATTAGCAAAACTTTTTTCGGGGTACCCCGAATGGGGTACCCGGGTACCCCTTATTGAAAATCGCATATTATTGACCTAAAAACGGATGTTTTTATTGAAAACAAGTGATTTATTTTTTATAATGCAAATAATATTGCCTACAAAACACTAACAATCTCGAAAAAAGCACTAAAAAACATAAATTCGCAAAAATTATGTCGGGGTATCTCTTATTGAAAATCGCATATTATTGACCTAAACACTGATGATTTTATTGAAAACAAGCGAGTTATTTTTTATAATGCAAGTGATAATGCCTGCAAAACACTAACAATCTCAAAAAAGCACTAAAAAAACATAAATTCGCAAAAATTATGTCGGGGAACCCCTTATTGAAAATCGCATATTATTGACCTAAAAACGGATCATTCTTTGAAAAAAAGGGATTTATTTTTTATAATGCACGTGATATTACCTACAAAACACTAACAATCTCGAAAAAAGCACTAAAAAACATAAATTCGCAAAAATTATGTCGGGGTACCCGGGTACCCCATCCGGGTGATATATGTTGTTTTTTTATTCGGTAACATAAGGGTTAAAAAAATGTTTGTTCAATTTTAATGTTTTAGTAAAGTATTGATAGTATACGCGGTATTTGGCGAAAATTTGAAAATACAGAAATTATTGGGTTTGTGAGGTGTTCTGTTAAAATGACCCGGTATTATCCCGGTCACTAAGAATAGTTTTCATCGATCATCTAGAAATATACAGGTTTTCATTTCAAATCATAAAACCCCGTGAAAAGCAGCCATAGTTGAAGTTATTGAAGTAAAATTTCTATAAATTATAGTATTCTGACAGCTACCAATGTAGTAAATTGACTCTGTGTGACGTTACAACTTTGAAGAGAATTTTGAATTTTGAAAGTATAATAATAAATTAAGATCTGTGAATACAGATATTTCTAATAATAATTTATTTATAAATTTTATTTTAATAAATTTTCTTATACAAAACACAAAATTGTGTTGTGGACTAGTAAAAAGGTTTTACCATAAGAAGGCATAATTTGGGTTGTATGCAGGTATAGATAGGTTGACCCAAAAGTTTACCTGCTTGGAACACAATGTTGTACTTGTAACCTATTTCAACCCAAATTTTACCTGGAGTATGCACAATTTTACTTACGTTTAGCACAATTTTTTTTGGGGTGTAGGGTACGCTGTAGAGATAGTACCTTTCCACTTGAACGGTCACTTCAAGCGTCATAGACGGGAGAAGGATTCATGTGACTGGCTCTCACAGGGTACCCAACTCATACTTGTGGCTCCACGTGCCGCACCCTGGGCAACTGCATTGACCTGCAGGCTAAACAAGTAAGAGTAGCCAGATATGGTGAATAATAGCGACTGTTCCCAGAATGGGCGGCTATAAACAGCGTCTGTTCCATATTGGGCGGCTGAATCAAAACGCATGGAAGGACCTGGGGCCCCACCATGACAAAAAAATGCCCCTTGTAAATCGTCATGAAATTGTCTAAAACGGATACGGTTATGCCGAGCAATCCGACTAGCGATCGGCGCCACTTGGGTTCCGGGCCTGGGGGTGTGAAATGGACTACCGGGCACGTGCAAGTAGGAACCAGGCTTCGCGTGGATAATGGGCGACTGGCCAACAACAAAAACATCACAGACACGGCACCGTTAAGGGTTGCGACCTGGAATGTGCGCTCTTTGTATCAGGCCGGAAAGCTGGGAAATGCCATAAAAGAGATGAAAAGATTGAATATCGACATCCTCGGTATGAGTGAAGTAAGATGGTCAGGAAACGGAAAATTCGATAGCGAAGATGTAACAATGTACTATTCTGGAAGCCCTACGGAAGACAGAAATCACCGATACGGAGTAGCAATCCTCGTGTCAAAGAAAGTCAATACCTGTGTTCAAAGTTTCATACCCATATCAGAACGATGAATGTTGTTGAAAATAAGAGGAACACCTATCAACGTTAATATAATAATGTCGTACGCACCTACAGCAGATAAAAATGAAATAGTGGTCGAAGATTTCTATCAAGAAATTGAACAGCTTCTAAAGTCAACCAAGAAACAGGACTTAAACATAGTACTGGGCGATTTTAATGCAAAGGTTGGAGAGGAAGGATATGAGAAAATTGTAGGAAAGTACGGGCTAGGAACAAGAAACGAAAGAGGTGATAGACTGGTAGAATTTTGCCAAGAAAATGATCTCATTATCACCAATACATGGTTTCAATTACCATCACCGAGACGGCTATATACCTGGAGATCTCCCCGAGATAGTCCGGATAACATCATAAGAAATCAGATCGATTTTATTATGATAAACAACCGTTTCCGGAACGCGGTAAAAACCGTTAAAACATATCCGGGTGCCGACATAAACTCAGATCACAATCCTCTAATCGCCGACATCCGACTAAAACTAAAGAAAATTTCGCAATATAAAGAAACAAGAAAAATTGATATTGATAAGCTGAAAGATGAAAATATCAGGATCGCATGCGCTAATAGAATTAATAACGACATACGAAGAATTGCATACATCAATGAAACAGAAGAAGAAATGTGGACCAAACTCAAAAATACTATCGAAGTGGCTGCAAAAGAACAACTGGGTTTATATAAAAGACTTAAAAAGAAGGATTGGATGACCGATGAAATATTAGCACTGATGGAAGACAGAAGAAAGTACAAGAACACACCACAGTACTACAATAAGAACAAGATAGTGCGAAAAAAGATAAAAGAAGCGAAGGAGGAATGGCTCAAGAACAAATGTGAAGAAATAGAACATCTCGAAAGCAAACACGACAACTTCAATTTACACAAAAAAATAAAAGAAATGACATACACTGGTCGACAACGAACTATAGCTAAACTGGTGGATGAAAATAACAGAGTCGTGATGGAGGAAGAACGTCAAGCTGATATCTGGAAGACTTATATAAAGAAACTCTACAATGAAAACAGAACAACATCTCCTGATGCAAATGCGCAGTTACATGGACCACATATATTAAGAGATGAAATAAGAAAAGCTATTAATCAATCAAAAAATGGCAAGACAGTGGGTCCGGACAATATAGGGGTAGAGCTTATTAAACTGATAGACTTAGACTCAGACGATACACTGCTAAATCTCTTCAACCAAATATATAACACCGGAAACTTGCCAAAGGACTGGCTTCGAGCAACCTTCATCACGTTACCAAAAAAGGCTAATGCCAAACGTTGCAGCGATTATAGACTTATAAGTCTAATGAGCCATGCTTTAAAGATTTTCCTAAAAATAATGCATAATCGCTTATGGCGAAAGATTGATGAGGACATAGGTGAGACTCAGTTCGGATTCAGAAATGGAATGGGAACTAGAGAAGCACTGTTTGCCATAGGAGTTCTTGTACAGAAATGTCTTGATCAGCAGAGGACAGTCTATATCTGCTTTATTGATTATGAGAAGGCGTTCGATAACGTGAAACACGACATACTTATGGAACTTCTGAAACAGAAAGGAATCGACAGCAAAGACATCCGTATCATTGAGAATCTGTATTGGAATCAGACGGCGCATCTGAAGGTGGGTCGTCAAATAACTGAAGATATTGAAATACAGAAAGGAGTGAGACAGGGCTGTGTTTTGTCACCATTGCTATTTAACCTTTACTCTGAATATATTTTTAAAAAAGCACTGGAAGACGTAGATAAAGGGATTCAAATAAATGGCAAATGGCTTAATAACATACGATATGCAGATGACACTATCATTATGGCTGACAACCCGTCTGATCTTCAGTACCTTCTAGATAAAGTTAACACGGCGAGCAACGAGTTTGGTCTCAACATGAATATCAATAAAACAAAGGTAATGGTCATCAGTAAAGCTGAAACTCAGGATACTCCAATTGTTGTCAATGGCAGTCAAGTGGAAAAGGTAACAAGTTTCAAATACCTGGGATGTTTACTAACAGAAAACTGAGACCCTGATAAAGAAATAAGAAAAAGGATTGAAATGGCACGAGGCGCTTTCCAAAAAATGAAGCAACTCCTGTGCAATCGCGATCTTTCACTGGAAACGCGTTGCCGTGCGGTGAATTGTTACATAATTCCGGTTTTGTTATATGGCGTAGAGGCGTGGACGCTGAAAGTGTCCTCAGTAAACAAGCTCGAGGCGTTTGATATGTGGTTATACCGTAGGATGCTTCGAATCTCATGGATGGAAAGGGTCTCCAACGAAGAGGTGCTTCGCCGCATGAACAAGGACCGTCAATTGTTCACCATGATAAAAAAGAGAAAGGAGGCATATTTTGGACACATCTTCAGAAGCGAGAGGTATGCCCTCCTACAACTCATAATGGAAGGCAAGATTAAGGGGAAGCGAGGCCTTGGACGGAAGCGATTCTCATGGTTGCGAAACTTGCGGCAGTGGTTTGGTGTACATAGTGCCGCGGATCTAATACGCATGGCACAGGATAGAGAAGAATTTCATATGATGATCGCCAACCTCCGATAGGAGACGGCACCTTAAGAAGAAGACAAGGTTTGGGGCCCCTCGTCGAAACATATCCCCCGGGTTTCTTCTAAATAACCTTCCAAGAGGTTTTACAATAATTAGATATATTTTCTTCCTTCTATCTTGAAGGATGTTGTGGTACCTTGATGCGTTTTCGTATTTGTTTGTTGGAAAACAACTGAAAAACCAACTTCTGAAAATTAGGAACTATTTACAGATTCGCCATGACGATAACAGATGATAGACAATGAATAACAGTAACAAAAAGAATAATGATAACAATAACAAGAAGAATAATAATAACAATAATAACAATAACAAATAACAAAATAGAATAGGATAACAGTAACAGTAACAGAATGATATGTTATAAATAACAGTGGAGTGACGGGTAATGGTATAATTCATATAATTCATACAATCATATGAGAAGTTGTCGTAGTGCTGGATGTTTTGCAGCCGCTGGAACGCTAACGGGTCTCACCTGTGCACTCATATTTTCAAGGATACTTCGCCCATAGTGACAGCTTTAGTACGGAATTCTGTGTGTTCAGGGTGTAGTGTATGAGGGGAGTGTTTGGAACGGAAGCCCATATTTGCGGGGTGCACTGTCCTGTGTCATGTTTGCCGTTAAAGGGCTTTTTTGAATCTGCGTTTGGTAGAATTTTGTCGATAACCGAGTTACGTGGTCTCTCAAAAATTCTACCTTTGCGTCATCGTGGATTGACGTCAGTCTGGCGTATCTATCAGCCCCCGTGACTAGACGGAGACAGCGGTTCTGAAACACCTGCAAGGGACGCAAGCGCGTCTTAGACACGTTCGCCCAAGCAGGGCAAGCATACGTTAGGATCGGTCTTAGCACGGTTTTGTATAACGTACGTTTGTTTTCGGAGCTCATCTGACTCCCTTTCATCAAGGGGTAAATCTTGCGATTTGCTGCGTACGCCAACTGACGTCTGACCTTAAGATGAGTGTCGAAGTTACCTAGAGTCAAGAGTCACACCTAGGTACTTGACACTCATCTTAGGTTCTATGGGATATCCGTCTAATTTGAGTTTTTGGAAGACTCTATGATTTGTCCGCTTTCTGGCGAAAACTATCGTCTCCGTCTTACCGGCGTTCAATCGAATCTTCGATTGAATTTAAATATAAAATTTGAATTTAAATATAAAAATTTTAAACGTTATAAAAAAATGATACGTGATACCGTTTCGCGAAAAACGCTATATTATATAATAACATAACGTTTAACCGCTATAATAGGGTCTAGGTCTAGGTGATACAAAATAGACCTGATTAACAAATTTTATTTAATGCTATATTTGCAAAAAGAATTTACTCCCCCCTACCCTTTAATTTTTTTAAATTGAATTTGAATTTAAAAATTCAAAATTCTTAAAATTAAATACTTTCAGTGTGGGCGTTCTTGAGGGGGCACCAAAAATTGTGATCAATTACTATTGATGAATATTATCAATTACGATAATAGCACGCGATGAATTATTTTAGGCGATGAATTGACGCTTGCGATGAATTGACGCCGGCGATAAATTGACGCTCGCGATGAATTGACGCTCGCGATGAATTGACACCGGCGATGAATTGACGGGCGCGATGAATTGACGTGCGGTGAATTGACGCGCGATGAATTGCCCGCGATGAATTGACGTAGATTCGATCTCAAGGGACAGCTATCGCAGAACTTGCAAACTCGCTCTCTAAAATTATTATGGAGAGCTAGTGTATAACATCGTGGCAACATAATCAACTATTCGGAAAATTTCCCACAGAGGAAGCTGACCTTTACTGCACGACGACGTACCCTGTCACAATAAAGTTCTTGTACTCTTTGTCGCCCATATTAGCTACAAATTTGAAATAATAATTATAATTTATTCTTTGTCATGTTTATTATTCACCCATATAATGAAGCTACTGTGATGTACAAGAAATATAATACCTTCAAATTATACAGAAATCTTAGCTGACCCGTAGACTAAATGTTGTTTAGCTGAAACCTGAAATTACAACATGTAAGTGTAATTATTGCATACAAAACAGTAACCCTGTATACATTTAATTTAATGAATATGCATGGAAATGTTCTAAATTACCTACCCATTTACCTTTTCTACATTAGACTACCTGCAGCAGAAACTGGACAGAAAGCAAAATTCTGAGTTTAAATCTCCAACTTCATAAGATTTTTTAAGTCGATTTCCCCGATGGACAATAATGCTATGTGATTGAAATAATTAAATGTATTTGATATAAGTCTAATTAAGTAGAAGATGAACGTAAAAAACGTTTTAGTTGAGGTTAAATTCGGATATAGAAAATTTAATTGGTTTCATCGGTAATTAAGAAAATTGCTTTGTGCTTGCTTGAAAATAATTATGAAAGGTATTTAATACTTGGATTATTGATAAAAATGTTGAGAAGCTTTAAAGCTTATAACTATAATATAACTACTATATCTTACTAATGGAAAGCAGATTTTAGAGTGAGGTCATTAACTTCAAGCGCCATTAATGTGACTTCTGGTGTTTTCAAGGGTCGCACGTAGAACTTGCATCGTCTGTTCTACATTTTCAGTTATATACAACTTTTTTACACTAATGACTGAAAAATTAATTTTGTTTCACTACTTCAGTTTAAATCCTGAAATCTAGCAATTTTATCTTTAAGTAAATTACTTGTTCAGGTTTTAATTTAAAATTTCTATGAAATCATTTCTCTCGGTGTTGATAGGCTATTTAGCACTAAATTACAATTCTAAATTGACTGAAACGAAATGTACGATTACACAGGCGGCAACTTAGCTTTATTGCTACTACTGAATATCCTTTAATTAAATCTTCATCAAGAGATACTGATGGAGTGCGATGTGCACTTTTTATTTGCGTTTCTTACTAAATGAATTTTCACCTTTCCAAATTAAATATTTTCATTGAAACTATTGATCCGATTGGGATCTTAAAGAGCATTGTATTTTTTTATACTACAAATACAATTACATGCTAGACAGGTGGCAGAATCCGAGATAGGTACCTAATTATTACATAGCATTATAAACGAACAAGAGCTTAATAACTACCCAGCCGAGCATGTTTTAGGTTATTTTAGATCGCAGACTTGGCACCTTGGAACCATTATTAAGTTTTTTTACCTTAATTTAATTAATTATTATCTTGAACAAATTAAATAAGCGAACGTTTTTATCTCACCCTTTAATCTCATCATTTTTACAGAAGAAAACAGGGAATAAAAATGTGAACTTAATTTCCCATGATGTGAATCTTGCATTTTGTCTACAAAATTAATTATAGCTTAATTGTATCATTTTATATGCTATCAAGTGCATGACCTCTTTATGGTCCATGGAATAACTTCCTATGGAGAAATTGAAAAAAGTATATCGGCATGTTACACGTGGTGTAAAATAAATCACCATAAATGATAGGGGAAAGCCAAAATTTACCACTAGAGTCATTATCATTGATGTATTTAATCTGGTTAATATCAACACATGAGTTTAGAAATCACAGAGTGGTTCGTTTAGGATGTAACCGGATAGGAGAAGATCCAGTTGCGACGTTATTTATTATATAAAAGTAAATAAATAAATATACCATCAGTACCCTAGTAACATCTCAATTAGGTGCATTACGTTACATTTGATCCTTTCAAAACACTACATTTCTATTTCTATACTTTTAATTTGGAAAAAAATTAATGTCCGCTTTATCAATGGGGGTCCTGCGAGCTGTTCAAGAATAATTTGATAAAAAATTTAGATCGGTAGCTTTTAAATTGCACCCTGCAGCGTACTAGCAATTAGAATTACATGAAATAACTCCGATACCGATTATGAATTTATTACCTGGATTACTATTTTATACAAGAAATTATTCAAAATTTTCAATCGTTTATATAACTAACAATAGGAAGTTCCTACATTAAAATCACCGATTTGATCACGTATTGACGAATACGTGAGTATTCCAAGTTCATCATCAAATGTTGAGCTAATTTCAAGAAAATCAATTTTGAATGATTTTATTAAACGTTATCCTCAAGGACAGTGAAATAACTCGCATGAATGGATTTACGAGATTCCCACTATTTCACTAATCCACTGTATTAACTACTAACTCTACTAACTCACTAGGAAATTTATTAATCCAGTGAATTGATATAGTAGTGAGAATCTTGTTAATCCATTCCTGATGGTCATTTCCTCAGTAGAGCTGGTGTTAGACTAATTCACTGAAAATCTCATTAATCCAGTGGATTAGTAACTTCAATTCTATGAATTGGTTGAAGAGATTATAATTCTAGAAAAGAAATTCTTTAAACCAATCTTCTTTTGGTGATTCAAACGGACCCGCCAACCTTACCAATTGAAACTAATCTCTTCACATTCTTCATACATTTTACAACTAAAGTTCACTAATGAGTTTCATCATCTGAAAAACACTACCGGAGGCTTTTGTTAATAATTTCGACTAAATAAAACTAATAATACGGAACTTTATAAATCGTAAAAAAGTCTAATATGGGTCATGTATGGTATTTGATTAGAGTAAGAATTAAACCAGGGGTGGCCAATAAGTTGGAATAATATTCGCCTTATTTGATTGTTTTTTTTTTACTTTTCAAGGTAATCAATGTGAATTATTCAGTGGCCATCTCAAAAAACTGTGGCCATGACCTTATTGGAAGATAAGACCACCTAAGCCTTCTTTGGTGCAAGTTCTTCTTCTTCTTCTTCTTCTTCTTTCTAGAAGTAATTCTCTAGAGAATTCTCTTCTAGTAGGCCAAGGCCTGTTATTTTCCCAACACTGTTGGAAACTTTGAGCATATAAATATTTTACATCCATCAGGTAGCTTGCTGGTGCAAGTTCACTAGGAGAAATTCACTGTTTCGACTATTCCTTGGTCTCAGGTGTAGTGGTGGATCCATGTTTCATCTATCTATATGAAACGACGCAGACACAACTTTTTATCGCGCTAGAACAACACCAAACCTCCTCTGAAGTTGTTACACGTATGTGTATTTAATCAACTGTGAATTAACGCGGCACCCATAAGTTTTCATATTCAAATGTTTTCGGCATAATTACATTAAGGCATATTAAACGTGTAATATATTAAAAATAATAAAAATTTCGACTAAAGCATGCAAAACGGCCACAGAAGATATTATCGCTCTCCTTCTTCTTCTGCCACTTTCTAGAAACAATTCTAAGAGAATCCTCTTCTAGTAGGCTAAAGCCTGTTATTTTCCCAACAACTGCGTCGTTTCCTCGGCAGTGTTAGAAACCTTGAGCATATAAATATTTTTACATCATCATGCCTTCAGATGCACCTTACTTCCTGATTTTTATGTTAATCGTGGCAATTCACTAACCCAGAGGACCACCAGCTTAACTTGCCTTCCGAAGCACGGAGACTAGTCATAAGGAAGTCTATGACTCTCCCCAGGTTTGAACCCGGTACCCCGCATTCGCAGTTGATCGCGTTAGCTGCAAGGCAATGACCGTTTCATTTAATATTATCTTTATTGCATTTAAAACAAACTCAATGGAATTTGATATAATTATTATGATATTAAAATTTAAATGAAGCGTTTAAGCTACGGTCTCTTGGTGATCACATGCAACAAAACTTGGCAAAAAGTGAAGGGTCACTGCTGGGGGTGTTTACTGCATGCCGCAGCGCCAACCTAGATCAGTTCTTCCTGAGAAGAATCCCCCTCCACCTATAACTCCGTAACGGTTGCAACTAAACGACAAAATTTGGAAACTTTGGTTTTTGATCCACATTTTTTGTTCTTGGTAATAATTAAAATATTTGGAATTTTATTATTTTCTATAGGTAGTAGTATACCTATTTTTTATAAATTACATTTTTTGTGAAATTAATTTTCCCAGAAAATAGTGAAGGTAATTGATTATTTACAAATTTGAGTAGGATTAGTTTTTTAATCTGGTCAAAAATTTTAATTTAAATAGATAAAATTAAGATTGAGGATTAACGTACAAAACCTAGCTCGGAGAACTCGAAATTTGAAATACTCTTAACTTTGCAGAACATGAAATTTAAATGATGACAGTGGCAGTTCATTTAAGGTCAAACGAAACTCTATTGGTGCGTTTTCACGCTCATGCAACTTGTGCAAACTGACTTGTGCAAGCCAAAAGCAACAGTGATTGGATACCGTTTCCATTTGAGTCAGGCTTGGTGTAGAAATATTCAAGAGCTTGGTTTAATAATTGAATGCAAAAGCAAAGATCACGAAATTGGAATCAAGCGATGAACGAACGATAAAATTTAATGCAAATGTACATTGATTCTTTATCAATTCTATAGTTCCCATCCCTATATTTTCAATTTTGTTGAAGTTATGAAGAGAATTCAAGTTACAACATATACCCTGCGTTCGGGGAGAAGCTACTTTCGCTACCAAACGTTTTTTTTCTTCTTTCGAGCTCCAGTTGCTTCCAAACGCTTTGACTCCCCACCAAAATGTTTGTACCGTTTGTAGCGACTGAAAGGGCCAAAGCATTTGGAAGCCACTGGAAGCTCGAAAGAAGGAAAAAAAGAAATTGTTTGGTAGCGTTTGGTAGCGAAAGTAGCTTGTCCCCGAACGCAGGGATAATATTAATATTACAATTTAAAGCATTGACATTCCAATTTCCAAAAGTAAATAGACCAGATACAATAAGAAAGCAGAAACCTTTGGAATATTGGTTAGATTTGTACTTCACCAAACAAATTAATAAATTTTTTTTGTGCAAAATATTTGCAATAATTTCTGTAATATTAATAAATAAAATCGTTGTATATCTAGCTCCTTATGCCGGCCCATGTTAATAAAATTTGATTTTATGGCACATGCAACATATCAAACACAGCTAGATTTTGCTCAAGTCAAACTTTCTGGATTGTGTAAGTGGACGATTTCCGTTTTCACGCTACAATTTACTTACGCAAACTGGCTTGCACAAGCCAATTTGCACAAATTGCATAAGCGTGAAAACGCACCATATTGATAGATATCGATTTCACGAAAAAATTCAAAATATAAACGAAAATAGAATAACAGGTCTCCATCCCCCCTGCCCCAAAGTATTCGCGAATTAACCTGCTACGGTTGAGGCTCAATCGAAAAAATGGGAAACTCATTGATGCTCAAACATTTGACACAAAGTTTTCTAAAAGATTCTATTTGAGGGCGTCAGCGACACGTACATATGTATTTGTATGTACATACATTTATAAACTTTCAGAATATTGAAAGTTGCGTTTGATTTCGGATCTCGAAAATTTTTTTAGAGAAAAATATCATTTTCCGTATCCTTTTTAAAATTATCTTTTAAATTCTTGAATTATTTTGAACAATTTTATTATTCCTTAAACATTTTATAGGTTTCTCTGCATTACACAGACTGCAGCCCACCTTTTCTAGTCCTAAAAGTCACCATTTTACACCAAATTTTCCAATAGAATTAAAATATGTATTTGTTATTGATTGGAATTGGGAAAATCTTGAATTTGGAAGCTCATTGATGCTCAAACGATGCTCAAACGTTTGACACCAAATTCACCCCAAAATTCGATTTGGGTTGAGGAATTATCTGGCTCCGTGGGTTACAACAATAGAAACTCTTTCTAAGTAATTTTGGTCCTAAATACACATCCGGAAACATCCATTACAATTGAGGCGGTGAGAAACCAAGAGGTATCAGTAAAAAAAAACAGATTTATTGTATCTCTCCATTTAACATATCTATCCAATATAAAGTAAAATAAAATTTCACCTTTTTTTAAATTTGGGTAAATCTTACAGTTATTGGACACATTACAGTTATTGGACATTGCATACATAAACCTTAAAAATAATACTATTGCTAATGCTGCATAAACTAGTAGTAGATATAATATGGCAAGTGTGTAGTGCATATTATGTAGGTGTTTTAGAAAAGACAGCAAGAATTTATTTGCTTCTCTCAGCATTTGTGTGATTTTTAAAAAATGTATGTAATAATAGAATTGATATACTAATATAGAGCTACCTAAAACCAAGTGTCCAATCACTGTATTAAAAATATTATTGAAATTCTATTATAGGACGAACGTACATACAGTAGATAAAAATCTTTCAAAAGAAAATATTACTATTATGTTTACTTTTTTGGCTAATGGTAACATTTGTGTACCTATAATAATCTAATTCCCGAAAAAAATGTACATTCTATAAACCCTCAATGGTTGGCCGGAGCGATAATGGGTGAATGACCTCTAAAACGTTGTATGAATACATGGCCAATGTATTTCACCCTCATCTTGTGCAAAATATCATAAAGTTTCCAATCATTCTTTTTTATAGATAAAATATACAATGCGATGAATGCAAAAAGTATTTTCAAAAAGTATTTATACCAAAAAAATTAATATAAAGAACATAATTATTATGTTCGACAAGGATGAGGATGAAATTTATTTATGTCATTATTAGCTTTTTTCGCGGTAACAATCCTGAACACGTTCTAATATCCTGCGAGTGCGGATTTTATCATAAAATTGTCATTAAAGCTCAAATTAAATAGATGATTATTATTGCTGAACGGGTTGTGTTTCTTTTGAACCACTTGCACTGAAGCTCCTGGCTTTTTTAGTTTACTGCAATAGTTTCGTCTCCTCTATAAAGTTGAGGATTTGACCTGTGGGAACTTGATTTATCTTTGATTTTTTACTTGTTTTATCCACTAGAGGGGCCCTTCATGAACATCTACGATTGCCTAAGTCCTTGGAGGCCCTCCCAGTATTCAAGATGTTTGATTTTTAGTAGTTCTTTGATTGTCCCTTTTGTGGTTAGATAAGCTAACCCGCAAGTTGGTTCTGGTCCTACTAGGTGCTTACTTGCAGGTTTCTTCGCCAAGAAGCCTGCTTGTACGTTTCCTATTATGCCTGTGTGAGCCGGAACCCACCTCAGCGTTACGCTGTTGTGCCGTGCCAGCCCCCCTCCCCCAGTATATCGAGGCATTGATTCACGTTCTTGGATTGTATTTCTAATTAAATTAAATGATAAAAATTATAAATCCGCATGCGTAGGACTCCAAAATGTGTTAGGATTGTTACCGCGAACAAAGCTAATGTTACAAAGAGATGGTAGTGAGAGCTAAATGATTTAGATAGCGTTTAGCTCTTTAATAGGTATAAAAAGCATTATAGTAGTATTGGAAGTGTGCAAGGTCGTGTGATAACGGCCGTGCGAAGAATATAAACTATTAGACTGGGCTAGAGACGGTCATTGCCTTGCAGCTAACGCAGTTGGATGCGAATGCAGGGTACCGGGTTCAAACCTGGGGAGAGTCAAACTTTCTTATGACCAAGTCTCCGTGCTTCGGAGGGCACGTTAAGCCGGCGGTCCCCCTAAGTTGACGAATTGCCACCGTTAACAAAAAAACAGGGCTATAGGCACATCTGAAGGTTAGCCTAGCAAGCTGCTACTGGATGTAAAACAACTATAGTCCAAAAATCGATATGCGGACTACTCACCAACCCGTCTAGCCAGCGTGGTGAGTTATGGCAAAAACCTCCATTACTGGAGAGGCCTATGGTCCAGGAGTGTACTAGGATGGGCTGAAGAAGATGAAGAAGACTGGGCTAGCCTGTGGCACATGAAAATACATAGTCCGACAATTAAAATTTCTGGAAAAGGCAATAGTTTTTTATTTTTGAAAATGTTATTATTGAAAGTTTAAGGTCGGATTATAATACTTCAATATTATTGCGAATCAAGTAATAAAGTTTAAAAGCAAATGAACAGTTTAAGACCTACGAAATGTTTACGAAAAAATTTACAGTGGTTCCATCCACGCAACTGGTTGAAATTATATTGCTGTCCAATATATCTCAACATTTTCAATAATTGAATGGTTTGTTGCGAAAACGTAAGTATTACAAAATCTACATTTCGAGATAATCGATTTAAAGTGCCTGCTTTGTGTAATTGATCTCCAAATTAATTTTTTTTTTCAGAATCCTTTAGAAATATATGTTCTTTATTTGAAAGGTTAATAAAATGCCCCTACATAATAATAGTTTTTTAGCAATCGCTTTTTTTATATTATGAAGTACTTACGTTTTTGCAACAAATCATAATTTATTGTTAAAAAAGACAAAATATTTACACAAAATAATATGTTATGCTTAAAATTAAAGCATAATTATAATTTTAATCATCTTATTGAGGTCCAAAATCGAAAATTTTACAAAAAAGAAAAGAAAATGCAACTGAAGTTAAAAATTACTTACAATGAAACTTAGTAAATTTATGTGGCTGGTCAGTCAGCAAGCATTGCATTTGCTGCTTTCGGTGCAGAAAGGTAAGTACTACAGTAGATCTTACCTTTTTGCACTAAACGGATATTTGATATAGTAAAAATTTTGATAAAACTTGAAAGCACAATTTTTATTTTTGCACCAATCGATCGGGCTACCTCAAAACTATAAGAAAAAATGTACATCTCAATTTTGGAAAAAATGTCAGTACTTACGTTTTTGCAACAAACCATTCAATTTTCTTCTACACTTAACTGATGAAATAACAATAGGATCGAAATACACAGTATTGGTATATCTTGAAACCGATTATCAGCTTTAAAGATTAAAGTCAGTATTAAATGAACGCATAAAAGGGAAGCTGCGATCATTGATTCGCGGATTTGAATAACTCTAAATAAAAATAAAACAAATATTCTTCGCACAAATGTACTAAAGAAAAACTTTGGTAAAAGTTTTTAATGCAATGGTTGACATATTCCACTACTAATGATAATTAATTAGTACATAACAAACATTTTAAAATGTAGTAAAAGTTTCAAATGTTTTATTTTCCCTGAAAGTGCAGTCTCATTGAAAATTTTATACAATTGTTTACAGCATTTGAGGAAAATTATATTTAACTGCTGTAGATGTCCGTTGCTGACTGAAATTAATTAATTCGTTTTATTAAATGTCATTCTCTAGTAAAGCGAAAATATATAACAAGCAACATTCCTGCTTTGCTATAATGGTTGATAAAATAATATTTCAAATGTTGAAAGTAAATTTCATCCAATATTAACAATGCGAGTGACTTTCTAGTGCTTGGTTTTGTTAGAATTAGTTAGGAGTGCAATATAAGCGCTTCAGTTACGTACAGTGCTAAATTTAGTTTAAGAGTCAGTTTGTCAATGAGGAACCCAAACCTGCACAGAAGACGCTGTTTAAAGGCGAGTCCAAGATGTTCGAGCAGATCCGGATATTGAACAAAAATTCTAATTTATGCAAAATTACAAGTTGTCCATATTTCTCAGATTCAAACAACCAAACAGGAAGTTATATGAAATTGAGTTACATACCCATATCATGCTACTGCAGACTTTATGGTGATTTCAATAATATCTGTGATTGAGTCTCATCTACGTTTTTTGTTAGTACGAGTTCAACCCAACGAATTAGCGAATTCACGCTAACTTTAAACCAAATATAACTTTATAATTCTAATTAAAATAAACGATATTAAAAAAATATGTCGAGGGCGATATAATCCGGTAATATCAAACTACTGTCAAGCTTCTCGGCTTCCAAACTTTTCCGTATGTCGCACAAAAAGTTGAAATCAAAACTGTTTATCTGGACCTAATTTTGAGAATTTAAAAATGAAAATTTAAGGCTTATTATTTAATGGAGATTAGAGATAGCATGTGTACTTTTGATAGTTAGGTAAAATGTCTATCAAAAAATTATCTGTCACCTGTCGAGCAAATACTTGACATGCTTTTATATATCTAATCATCGGTCACTCCTTCAGCAATACACTCAAACTTTCAACAAGAAATTCACTGCTAGTTAACATAAATAGTTTCGGTTTGTTTATTTTTTCCAGTTTGTTAATCCGTAGCTAAATGTTAAATGACAAGTAAAATTATTTAATTAAAAAATGAAAGCCAAAACACATTATATATTATTAATACAACAACGGTGTTTACATAAATATTTATGCGGTGTTATTTTTCAGCCTCATTAATTTCTTCAGAACAAATTAAAATTATTATTCGTTTTCTTTATGTAGTTATTATATTATGAATGCATAAAGAAACTTTATTTATTTATAACATATAAAGTTACTGAATTCTATAGGTTATGTATTTTCTTATATTATACAACATTTACCTGAACTTTTCAAATTAGTATTAAAAGTTTTAATAAACTACCATTTATGTCAAAATTTATGAAGCCAATAAAATGTAAAATAATATTTTTACCATGTTGAAAACAGAAAATCCTCAATATATATTCTTAAATTAGAAAGATATTACACAAATAATTAAAATAATCGTAAAATATACAAAATCCATAGTTAATGTGAAATATAAATAAGCAAATAGTAGCAGATACTATAAAAATCCTGCAAATATTTTTAATAACGTGCATTATTTTAAGCTTTTTAATAACAACTATTTGTCATAATTTTAATAATTAGCATATTTTTATGTTACCACTTAAAAATATACAAATTTAATTTTATTGGACTATTTTGATACCTAATTGGAGAAATATGTAAGACTAAAAATTAAAAGCGAATTTGCTCACGAATAAACAAGTTTTAAAATTAACCATTTGCAATAAAAGAGAAAATAAATTAAATAAAAATCAAACCAGTTCAAGAGTTCTAACCAAAAAACTGAAATTTTGCTAAATTAAAACGATTTAATTTTTCAAACTAATATCATCTATACTTTTGTTATTATTTTTCACTATTTATTCTTTAGGTTTACATTTTAATACTAACAAAGCAGCAGATGTGTGTTGTACTTGTGTATTTATACAAGCACAAAAAGTTAAATAAATTACAGACACAATGTAGTTATTTTTCTGTTTTATTTCCAACGATTTAACTAAAAATTTTAAGTCTACGACTAAATTAGATGAATTAATTCAGTGTTAACTTTTTGAATGCTCACACAAAATACCGCGGCAGTCTATTCATTCTGCCTAGACCATAAAATTTAAATTTGGTGCTTGAGATGAGGATTTAAATCTTGAATAGCAGATTTTGAAATCAATAAAAAAAAATTATATTTGGAAATGATTACCGTGAGACACTTGATACATTTTTCTTATTTTGCGTATTGAGAAGGAGTGAACTTTAAAAAAATATATCTTAATAGTAATTACAACCCTAAATTGAACATAGTAATTCACTAATTATTATTACTACTAATAATTTATACCATAGAAATAATAACATTGATAGGACGTAGATATCAAAAAACAAAATTACTTCGATATGACCAGGCGCAGCTAATGTGCGGAAACGAAAATTCGTCCGGTCAGGGTCGATATTTGCAACGAAGAGGTGTTCATTGGAAGCGTCCACCTGCTTACTCTCTGTCAAATGTAAATTAAATGCACGACGGCACTAGCACGTTATCCCTCCACATCTACTGAACAGAAATTTGGCTCTGTCTAGACATAATACCAAATTTATGTGGATTTGTAACCCCTACCGGTATCTTTTCTTACCTATTAAATTAAATATTTGGTAATTGCTTCATTTCTCTGCCGTTTGTAGACAAATTAAATAAACAATTACTCAGCTGCCACCAGGTTCACTTAGATGTTGATTTGATTAGAAAAAGAGTTAATAGTTCTATTAGGCGGTCGAACCAATTCCGCGAGGTAAACTAACTACGGAGGTATGGGGATAAATCTCCTCTTAACGCCAAATAAAACAGAATGCTTAATTTATTAAATTAATTGAGTTTATTAAAAATATTATCAAATAAACAAACAAGCAAACAAAAATAAAGTAAACGTGAATGGTGAATGTAATTCCTATTTTAACGCAGTACAATTTAGTCAATACTAATTAAAGTCTACAAAATAACGAGATGGGGAACGTCAGTTAATTACGTAACGACGATTTTGGTAATTTTTGTCCCCCTCACGTAAGGGTAGGGGAGATTGGTCCAAAATGATCCCTTGGGGTAAACTGATCCCTTCTAGTTTTTGAGAAACTCTAACGCCAGGTCGGAATCAACAAATGCATTATGTCCAAAACGCATGAAGTTACTACAGACGTTAATGGCAAATCGCTTATTTGTGTTATTATTAAATTATTGTAGAAAAGTTGGATTTCGTAGTTTTCTTCTAAGGTAAGATTCTTTTTTGATAGCCGTAATATAAATATAGATGTATTTGTTAGTATTGGCTGTGTTATACTAGCATTGCACTATCGTTTGAGTATAATTACACATTCCATTAGTTCGTACTGTTTTGTGTAAGATGAGGTTTTGATTCAAAATGTAAAAATACCGGTTGGGGTAAAACTATCCTTTGGTGTGTGTATAAAATGATCCCCCTATCATGCCGTGCTTGAATAAGATATTGAAGCTAAATCTTTCTGACACGGACGAAGATGCAGAAAATGATGTTGAGTGCATGTATTGCAACTGAAAATATTCAATATCTAAAAGTGAGGAAGAATGAGGTGCATGTAGCTGGCCCCCCAAATCGAATTTTGGGGTGAAAATGGTGTCAATCGTTAGAGCTTTGTTAGAGCCTAAATGAGCTTCCATTTGTTTCGTTTGAGCCTCAACCGTCGCGGAGTTAGTCGCGAAATAGTTGGGGGGCCACAGACACGTTGGCCCCCCCAGTCGAATTTGGGGGGTGAAAATGGTGTCAAACGTTAGAGCTTCATTAGAGCCTAAATAAGCTTCCATTTTTTTTGTTTGAACCTCAACCGTCGCGGAGTTATTCGTGAAAAAGTTGGGGGGGGGCCACAGACAAGATTTTCTATTTTCGTTATTTTTAAGAATTTTTGGATGAAATTGGTGTCAAACGTTAGAGATTGGTTAGAGCCTAAATGAGCTTCCATTTCCAACATCCTAATTTCATTTTCTAAAAAGTTACGGGCATTTAAAATTTTCGATTCCTCCGAGCAAGTTGCGTCCGATAATCCTCAAATTTTATTTTATTTTACCAGATTAAAACTTTTGTTTAGATTGAAAAAATTAATCCTCCTTGCCATTATAATCTTCATAATAAATAAAAATGGAAAAATTAATTTTACAAAAGTTTTCGTACTTTTATGTTTCAATTCTGTTTCCCACTATTGTAAAGTATACACGCCCTTTTCTCGTAGGTTAAATGTAAAAGGTTAAAGATAAGTTAAATTGCAAGAATTTGTAAAAACTGCACACATTTCTGAAAAACTAAAAGGGCCGAATACGGTATAATTACATATTTACTTATATCTTTTTCATTACTTACAGGACGTAGACACGTTTCCCCCTCTCTAAGTCGAATTTTGGGGTGAAATTGGTATCAAACGTTAGAACCTAAATGGGCTTTCATTATTGGTATAGGATTACTTTATGTAATCGAAACAAAAATTTTACACTCTAACGTCTGACCCTAATTTCACCAAAAACTTCAAAAATATAACGAAAATAGAAAAACACGTCTACCCCCCACCCCCAAGATTTCGCGAATAACTCCGCGACGGTTGAGGCTCAAACGAAAAAATGGAAGCTCAGTTAGACTCTAACGATGCTTTAACGTTTGACACCAATTTCACCCCAAAATTCAAATAAAGAGGGAAAATAGAAAAACAAGCGCAATTCAATTATGAGGCCCCCTTGTAAATATGTCCACTACCCCTAGACTCCTACAGCCTATAGTGTGCATTCTACGCGCATGTTTTTTACTCTGGTATAAGTAGTAAATGGGGCGGTTTGCCTTTGATGTTACCGCGGTATCGTACGAAGAAATCCACGGTATAATACCGTGGTACAGCGGTAACATCAAAGGATAACTATTTTCCAACGGTCCTTAAAATTTTCCCATGCCAAACCGCCCTATTGACTACTATAAAAGTTGGTGATTCAAAAAAAGATTAAGTTTGAGGCCCCTTGATTTATGAGGCCTCATGTGCCTATTCGGAAATCCGCCACTGTTAATAATAATTGTTTTAGAAATTGTTTATTTTATTTGATATTAAATTTAGGGAAGGGGTGATTGCTACAGATTTGTGAGAAAATTACTGCCAATCTTCTTCGATTTGAACTTTTTTAAGAACGCAAACTTCATCCTAGTACACTCATTCGTGAGTATTTAATCAAATTGAATTCTCCTAAACTCAGAATGGCGTGTACTTGTACAAAATTTTAAATTATTTATCTGTTTAACTTTTTAGTTAATTGAACAGACAACTCTTCACAAATTTCCAAATTTTATATCGGATTGATAGACCGAATTTCGTGAGATTTAAAATGGACTTAAAAACTCCAGGAATGTAATTAATAATTTACTGGATACATTGAACACTCTTTACAATTCAATTTAATTACACCTCGATAATTGGCCCAAATTTGAACACATTGGATTTCAAAACACCTGGACGAGGACGTTAAAACATCCGCTTCGCTTCACATAGAGATATAGAGAAGGGAAGAGAGTTTCTTGTGCTACCAATTTTACCACCACAATATCACAAAACTCCATAATTGTTTGTAATCCACACATGTTAACCATGAAACGAAAACTATCCCTAATGAGAGGGTTGACCGACCCAAACAGAGGCCAGAGTCCTTCACAATCTGGAGAAGACCTCTACAATGTTAATAGGCTAGCTCTCAATTTGATCTGAGGCTAGGCTGTAGATTCTGAAAAAAATATGGTAGCTTGGGACAACTCAAAAACATGCAAATGGCGATAAAGTTCTTTAATTGAAACAGAATGTGAGAGGTGCAATCCCAATAATTGCAATAGAAAATAACTATGCTAACATATGTACACACAGTAGCAAATTAAATAAGGTGTTATATCAAACAGTGCACTTAGTTCAAATTTAACAAGTACCCAATATAAAACACAGTAACCTCTAACGGTTACTAACGGTTAAAATTGAACACAAAAGCCAAAAACACGTCGGTTTAAACGAATTGGAAAAGATAAAATTAAAAGATAAAAAAATAAAAAATAAAAAAACCATAGGGTATCGGAAATGGTCGCACAATTTGCGTACTAAAACTGCGTAGTAGCCTCTCTTATCTCCTGATGTATATTAAGGAGCTCAAAAACACTACACGACAGCCGGACTACTCATTTCAAACGACTTGGCATGAGAAATAGTGACGGTAGACCAAAAAAATATTGGCCCACGTAAACCACCAGCACTTAACAAAGTCGCTGTGAAAAATTATGTATGTTCACTATCGTAGAAGTTGCGAGATTAATATTCCTACGCCAAGCACTCAAGTTAGCAACAATCTTATTACCGTTAAAGTATTTGAAAATAATGTTACTGTAAGAATTTTGATTCATTTTTAAGAGATTGGAAACCACAATCGTCTTGCACCCCTAACGACATCCAAAAGATTCATTGGTGTATAATTGAGATTCGATTGTCACGATGATCTCAGAGGTCAGTGGTATCTCCAAAAGCACTCTTTGGAAAAATTACCACAGAGGAAGCCGGTCTTTACTACACGACGCGACGACGCACGAGTCTTGGTTATGCAAGCAAACCATTTACTTTACCACCCATCGTAACTTTCACATTTAGCTGCAGGTGACTTCTTTCAATTTTGTACACTCAAAATGCCGATTCAAAGTTACGATGGAGACTGTAATGCACACTCTGCAGGTTACATCAGTCAAAGAACTCTATTGGCCATTTGGAACCATTTTAAATAATCCAAGAAATGTAAAATATTCTAAGTATTTTAAGTTGCTAAAATATGATTCTTTTACTATTGTAATAGTTATAAATTTCTTTCATATTAAATCCATCTGAAGAACTTTAACAAATGTGAAACACGTGTCGCAAATTTGTAATTTATTTAATTTGCTTTTACAAAAATTATTTAATTAATTATTTATACATAAAAATTAGAAAAATATTTTTCAATTATACAACTTCCCTATTTGAAAATTAAAATTTTCACAACAGTTTTCATATAATTAATTAGATTATATTTCATTTTGTTTCGTCAATTATTTAAAGCAATACAATTTAATTTTTTGAGGTCATCTCAGTGACAACCAGAATTTCTGATTACATATGAAGTTATTTGTGTAATGTTCCTCACTTACTAAATCTGCTAACATTTACCAAACGCTCTCCTAAATATACAATGCCTTCATTTCCCAGGAGACCACTATAGTATATCTTTGCACCATGACATGTAATTTTTAACCATAAAATAACAATTAAAAATTTAATTTGACATAATTTTAAAAATTTTAACGGTCATAATTAGCGAATGCACAAAAATATTTACCGGAATCTAAAACGCTATAAGATTTATGACAGTTACAAAGCTTATAAGATAAATTATCTTATTACGATAATAATCCAAAAATGAAAGAATGAAATGTGAAACAAGAAACCACGCAAGAAACTTTTTAATTGGATTATTTTATTTAAAATTGTAGTTTTTTCAACTTGTGAATCTAATATTAATTAAATTTCTGATGATAGGTATAAACACAGCAGAAAGTTCATGAGAATATAATAGATTTTTATTGCGTTTAAAGTAACTATAAACTTTGGTGTTAGATCATCGTACACCTGGTCGTAAATAATTACCACCAACGCCATTGGATATACAAACAATATAGCTTCCGTTATTGGTTGGGTTATGACGTAACACCAAAGTTTTATGGCAAGGATTTCATAGAAGTTTTAGTTAAACAATTTCAGGTATCTATTTTCCATTCGTGACAGGAAGAGCTAAAAATATTTTCTGAAAATCACACCGAGAAAGAATGGTATCATACCAGGCTTGGGTAGTACTTTCTGCTCCATTTGTTGGTACAGAGAAGTACAGATTTTTAGAAGAGGAGGAATTTGTTAATATTTAGTGTGCAGGTAGTTGGTGTAACATATAGGAAGTTTGTCTTTAGACCGCAGGATTGTTGGTTCTATTCCCGATTGCTAGAAAATTTGAGCCGTAGCTTGCATTCCACGTTAATTAGTAACCAAAATTTAAAAATTTTGCTTAATGATTGTACGAAAAATTTATAATTTTTCATTATTATAAATTTAAGACTACAAAGAAATTGAAAAATTAATTTTTGAAATTTATATAGATTTTATACTTTTAAATAGTAAAATGGAAAACTTGTAATTATTTAATAAGTCAAAAAGAAAAGATATTGAGTGGTATTCAAAATAAAGCAAAAACTGAACAAAAGTGGTTATTCAAACAAAAGAAAACTGCATAGTGGGCCCAGCATAGTGGCGTAGTAGCAAACGTAAGCGACAAATACTACAAGTTCTGATCTCGAATCCCGCATCCACCTGATGTGAAGACCTAACAAAATATATTTAAAAATTCACTTTTCATCATCATTTAAATCACTTAAATTTAAATACTTGACGATAAAATAATAAAAGATTCAACACGTTCGGTGAAGATCAGTTTGGAGTGTATTGCTTTTTTCTTATAAACGATACAATTTACTGTAACCATCTTCGATAGCACCTGAGTGAGGCCGAAGGCCGCGCAACTGCGGCAATCCCGTACGATATAGCCAAAGGTGGCCGGAAGCCGCTTGTACCAGCTAGTAATTTATATATTATTTTAAATAAATGTAGTGCAATAAAATTTTATTATACTTATAATGTTTTCTTTTAAGTTGATATTAAATATTGCTACTTTATAATCATTAATGGTTTGTGAATATTACTATAGCAATTCAGAAAACATTACTGATTATAAAATTAGCAGTCTGATAAAACACTTTTATAATTTTACAATTACATTTTTAAAGTAATAGTAACAAATTTAAAACTTGTCAAATGCATTTGAAAGTTTTCGGATATTTTGCGGGGTGATAAGTTAGCAGCATGGGACATAAGGAAATAAATATGTTTATTTTTTCTTTATCCACTTTCATTTTCAGGCATAGGTACTACGAAAATTTTGTGCGTTTATGTTTAATCGTAATCGAAGAAACAGCAAATGATTGTGATAACCGAAAACAAAAGATATTATAGGTATTTAGGTATTTAAATGAAAAGTCAACGGAATTGGATAGATAACATTAAAATGAAGCGTTTTAGATATGGAGCAAAGTCACATATCGATTAGTTTAGCATCGGTTTTTGCGCAAATTTCGACCTTATTGGAGCATTCTATTAACAGTCCGTATACTTTTACCTAACCTTGTTACGGGGCGTGGTGTAATAGCCCGATACAGCTGAGGTATTTACTCAATACCTTGCCACCGTCCTAGATCAGTCTCTTCAAGATCGCTGTAGGCTAGAGAAGATTTCCCCATAGTCCATAGATCAATTTTGGACTTTTTAGGTAACATTTTAAGGATTCTATTGGCATATTACTCTCGGTGGGTTGCCATTGCCTTCCTAGGGGAAAACGGTCATATTAGAGTTCTTACTGAACTCGGATTCGAACCGGGTATAGTATTCATGGTCAACTCGCGTGACCACTGGACTCCGACCGCCTCATATAACATAAAAATAACGATTTACTAGTAAGTTCCAAATTTGAAGAAGTAACTTTGTGGAAGGCAATTTGAGAGCGATGAATCACAGTAAATGAGCATTTTATACTCAAAAATAAAAGTGATTTTTCTTAAGGTATATGGAAATTAATTTAAAAACCTAAAATTTAAAAACCTAATGTTCCAAGATATAAATACTACAACTTAAAAATACTTTAAAAAAATTTTCCGTTTCCTTGTGTTCCATTCCGCAAACTTACCCTATCTAACTAAACCTATCCTACTCCCGTCGTATGAAACTGCTTATAGAAATCTATAAATTATGGACTATTACATTGGAAATCTTTTTGAATTATTAAGTAGAATTTAATAATAAAATAAACTTAATAGGTTAAGTGCTTATAAATAGCATATTTGAAATTCCGTATTTGATATTTTGTACTTGATAGAATAATCATACATAGATATAATAACTCATGGCATTTTCCTGCCAAATAAAACTAACCATGACGCAATTAATTTAAATGTAACTATTTTTATTATCTAATTCCTTTTTTACAATGTTTCATTCATTAAAAGTCATTAACCAATAGAAAATCATTAATCAAACAAATAACGTAAATCATAAATATGATTTATAAAATGCCAGTTGGAATTTATTTCCAAATTGTAATTAATAGATATGGGCGGAGTTGAAGTTTTCATAGTCTCTATAGTTTTTACTATTGGATCTCAATGACAATTCTCTGAAGATACAGATCACTTTCCAACAATAAAACAATCACTGATGCTATACTTTAAGGCTTTCACAATTTTATATGCTATAAATGCACAAAATCCCGAGTTTATCTAGAAAAAATTGAGTCGGCACTCAACACACTGCTAAGATATATTGTCATGTTGCAATTCCCAGCTTAATAATAAGAAAAACAGATAGATGAGACATCGAGTTGCGTAAATAGTGGAACACGTTGACTCGGTGCTTAATTTTCCCGGTTCGATTCCGGTGAAGGTATAAAAACTTATTTAGATGGTTTAATGATTTATTTATAAGAAAAATTATAACTATAATAATTAATTAATTGGGATAGCTGAGTAGAGTGCCGTTTTGGCAGTGGCTCTTAGATTGAGCTTTTTTTAGTGCCATATTTTGCGTTAAAAACTGGATGATTTCATAATTCATTTACGTCCACATTTTCAAGCTTTCAGTATCGTGGTAGGCGATGCGCCTAATCTGTTAGAAATATTGTAATCTTTTTGGATTTTGAAAATGTATTACAAGTTGGTTTTATTCAATGCAATCCACAAGAGAATTTGACGATTCTACAATTAATATCATTAGAAAATTTGAAAAAGTTAAAATTTGGACGTTAAGGATACATTTTTACCTATTCAGCTACTATTTTATGTAGACGGCTTGATATTGGATACTTCACTGTGTTTAATTGGTGAACTTATTAATTATAAACTTTGAGTAAATCGGACAACAGACAATTAAAAATATTTCAACTTTTTGCGCGATAAACTTTCGAAGTTACAATAGGTGACGGCTACTGGATTAGCACAACGCGTAATTGCGGTTTTACAATGTCGTAGTATTTATTTTTTGTACATTTTTATCA
Organism: Rhagonycha lutea; assembly: GCA_958510855.1. NCBI lineage: Eukaryota > Metazoa > Arthropoda > Insecta > Coleoptera > Cantharidae > Rhagonycha > Rhagonycha lutea. The sequence continues at coordinate 20,126,959 of OY294042.1, forward strand.
TTACCTCGACTTTCACAGACTTACAAGACCAGGGCATGAATTTGATAACGCAATTTTTACCTTGATTTTCCTGATCAATTTTTTAATTTTTTAATTTTTTAATTTTACTTGTTATGTAATTATATGCGACTGACGATAGCAAATAAGCTTGAAATAACGTTATATCGCACTATCATAATATATTTTCTAATAATGTTACCTGTATTTTTCAACTTTTTCGTATTAACACCACATGTTTCCCCCACCCTTATTTGCATTTTTCTTAAAATTTTAATATTTTAGCTCCTAGTTAAGTTTTTGTTAAATTTACAAAATATTGTAGCTACAATCCTGCAATTCTGAAATTGAATTTTATATTTAGTGACACAGGAAATGTTATATGTTTAAATTCGTAAATATTTACTCAAATAACCCTATTTCGTATTTTTGTGATCGATATTTTTATTCAAATGTATAAACTGAAAATCTCTTCAATGTTGTGCGTCATAGTATCACAAGGAAATTCAAAATACACACTTTGCAGAACTATTTTAGATTAAAAATTAAAAATTTTCAATTTTGAATCTCAAAATCTCAAAATCTCTATCTTTGTATTGAAATATCTGTTCGGTTACCAGCTTCATTTGTCCTACATTATTTAACGTATGGCAGGAGGTATGGTAATGGTAGGAGAGGGGCAGGTAAGCCTGCTCTGTTAAATCTGCCTCCACTCCTGAAAGCAGCCTAGGAGCAAAATAAGCATCTTAAGTTATCCAGCGCATGCTGATATTCATCGGAGGCCAAACTACAAAATTCCCTGAAGTTCGCAATTCGAACACGCATTGTTCAATTTTGCAATTTTAAGCACAGAAAGGATAAGAGAAAATATTTCAATCTGATTCTATCTTGCCAGCTTCTGACACCTAAACCTAAACTTAAGTAAGACAAGAAATAAATCTGTATGCGAACGGCGCTTTAGAGTTTTTCCCTATTCAAACCAAGTACCTCAACGTTAGGTTAGCTAACTCGTTCGGGCTGTTGGCTGTTCAAATGATTTTTAAGGGCTCTAGTGCCCTATTAATGAACCGGGGTGTTGAAAGCAACTTCTCAACAACGGAAGTCGAAAATAATGAAGAAAAAAACACATAAATTCAAAAATATAAAATTTTCAAAAGAGTTCAAAAAAGGAAAATCCCCCGTAGTGCTTTCTTTAGGGTGCTTTTTGCAACATGACAATACTAATAACTAATAATACTATAACTCCTGTGTAATCGGTCTCAAAGCTAAATAGGTAGAGTAGCGAGGAGAGTGCACTCTTCTTGGAAACTTCCTGAAACTATACTCGTGTAAACCAGGCTTAATATTGAAGTATTATTTTCCCCCTTTAAACCTCCCCGAAGCAACTCCTTCAACGCTTAGGGTAAAATAATGTAACTTCTTAATACATTTTTGAATCGGGCGGAAAATGACCTTCTTTATCCGTCTAGCTCAATCGGTTATCTTCCTTTCTTTATTCAAATTCGGCGTTATCCGTTAGCCTTGAACGCTTTTCCAAAATTTATTTTTGTTTGCAAATTTTATACTTTAGCGACCTCGAACCGCCGCGAAATTCAAATTCAACCTTTTTACAAATAACAATTTTGTTTGTTCTTTATTCCAAATTAACACGACAATAAGCCACTCCAGCTTTCTATAAATCCTGACGGGATTTGTCCAGGCCTGGATTTTGAGAAAGATACTCCACTTCATGTCTTTGGAATAAGGAACCAAATTCCCAATATCCCAATCTACAATGAAAACCTTCAAAAAAATTTACAAATCTAATTAATCAATTGAAGTCGATCAAATTTACATTACCCAATTGATCAATTGATCAATTACCAACCCAAAATATTTACTAATGATAAATGCTGTCATCTCATTCCAGCCATGAAACCAATTCAATTCACACCAAACTTCTCTTAAGTTACCTATTATTACTGAAATTTCTCTGCCTTCTTTTACTTTTTTTCTCTTGAAAACTTCTCCAGATTTCAAAACCTTTTTTTTTTTATTCCATAGTACCTCATGTTTTTCATTTTCCTCCAAATCCGATCTCATTTTCAGGGAAACGACTTTCTTTTTTTAACTTTTTTCTTCTTTGTTTTACCTATTCTATAATTTATTTTAAAGTTTAATTGTCTTTGATTTTTCAGTCTTCCATCTAATCTTTCTCATTCTTCTGCGGGAAAATATCAGGACTTTCTTTATAACAATGTCGCCTGTTACACTTCCTGATTCTTCCAAATTTTTTATCTCCTCCGTTATTTTTTTTTTTTTCATTTTTTTCCTAATTATCATCGCTTATTGTTTTCTTTAACCTTTTAAAATGTTCGTCTAATTTCCAATCTGACTCTTTTTTGTCCTCGACCATGTTGTCCATCATCTGTCGCACCATTGTTCAGTACCCCGTCGTGTACTCTGGAAATCCTCTCCCGGATCAAATGCACGACCTCTATCTCCTACCAAGTTTTCCTCCGTATCCCTCATTTTTTTCTTATAAAATAAAAACTCCAAGGGTAAAAGTGGTAAAACTTTTGCTTCTTTCAAAATGGTCACCTAAACGCCCCACGTCCCGGATGACATGTTGAAATGTTATTTTCCTTTTAAAAACTTCCCAAGAAAAACTCCTTTGCTCCTTAATCGTAAATTTAAATATAAACTTTTTAATTATCTTGACATGTTGACATGTATTAATCCAACCCTAAAATTTAAATGTTAATGAAGAAAGCTCAGTTTCCAGGATTTAAGTTGAGACTCTTGTAAAATCCGCGTTTTCGTCGGTCCTCAAAAATTAAAATTAAGTTAAACAACTCGAGTTTAACCGAGTTAATCGAGTTCTTTTACCAAAACCAAACTTTTAACTTTTAAAAGTTTCTGTCTAAAATATTATTCAAAATAACACACTTTAACTATTTACTCGCATTTATTGTATCATACTCAAAATAAAGACAATCTTATCTGATTTCGGGATATCAAAAATTAAAACGCACTTGCTCGGCCGTAGGTCAGTGACAAGTGACCTCGTATCATCCTTCTGTCGTTCTCACCTCGGCGAACTCATGTCTTCGCACTAAAATTTCAAAGTTTTACAAATTTTTCTTTACATTTAATTTTTACAAAAGGATTTCTACTACTAAATCGACCAGCTCCTTTAATATTCATATATAACAATATATCGTCGGGTTGTTGGTAAAAGTGACCAACTAACATAGAAATCCTATACATTTGCTCATTTTTACCAACAACCCGACGATATTATCTAGAACAGGGGTGAGCAACCCGCCACAACTTTTCGTGCGGCCCGCCAAAGATTTTTTAGTTGGTAATTGTTTAAGTTGATAATATATTTCCATAGATAATCAGTGCTGTGATGTACTTTTAAAATAATAACATAACGTATATACGTTAAACACTCACTTGCCCTCCAGAAAAAGCTTTTTAACCCCCCCCCCCTTATATACGGCCCTGCATGCTGCCCGCATAACATTTTTTAGTTTGTAAGTAGCCCGTGGCAAAAAAGGTTGCTCATTCCTGATCTAGAACTAGAATTTTCCATTTTTTCCCTCTCTCTTGATATTCAAGTTAAGGAAGTTCCATTGCAAAGCACAAGACGGAATCTCATCCAGCAATAAAATTAATAGCAATAAAGCAATAAAATTCCATTGTATTGTAACTTATTCCAAAAAAGCAACGAAATGAATATTGTGAATAATGGGCAATTGTGGACTGCGCCGATGGTTAAATGGTCTCATAATCTGACAAGTGGATTGCACCGGGTTCGACTAGGGTTAGGGTACATATATGGACTGCACTCGGCAACGGGAATCCACTGGTCGAGCTTAGGTTAGTGTTAGGAAACAACTTTTTTAAATGAGGGGACCCAGACCCCCCGGTTTCATGTCCATTTCAGGAGAATAAATTTGTTTTGGTTTAACAATGTTTTAATTGATTTTTTATTTAAAAAAATCTTTTATTTGAACGGGGCGTAATTTAAATTAAATCACTTGCCACGGGTAGGTACTTTTAATTGAAATATATTGTGGTATTTTTAACATCACGAATAACAAATGTTGTTTTACGCAGAAATTGAATTTAATTTGTTAATTAATTAAGAATTACTCTAAATGTGAGTGGGCATATCGATGTAAACAAAAGTACACCTGTGAATGAACAGGTTAATAAGGGGTTGAGCGATCAATCAATATTAAGAGACTGTAGTATAAAATTGAATTGTAATGTAACTTGTGGTTTTCGTTTGAGTATTTTGAAATTCAAATGTGTTCTTAATTCGACCGCCAGGTTTGGTAAAATTTTGTATTAAAAGGGGAAGTGGGAGAGCAAGGAACACGAAAGCGGCCTACTTCGACTGGGCCCTGAAAACGTACGGTTGATTATGGCAGCCCGCTCATAAAAATGGGTTTTAAAAGTGATTATAAGTGTTAAACTTCGCTACTGAAGTGAATAATAATGTAGGAGTGATCCTAGAAGAAATTTTGGAAGAATTAATCGACCAAGTAAATTTAAACTTTTTAATTTTGTGTGCTAAGAAAAATTAACCCGCAAAATTAACTTATAATTCATTCAACTGGATGAAAATTGCAATTTGACGAATGCCAGATGGAAGCTTTTCGAGATGAACGGAGACGCTACAATTAACAAAAGGATGCAAGACGACCATGCAAAAGATGAGCAAGGTAAAATTTTTTAAATTTTAAAGAACGTTAAATTTGCTGAAATTATCACAACCAACATGAAAACGTTGATTAACTTGCGCGAGTTCGACGAAGTTTAATTCTACAGTTATACGCGACCTAATAACATCGGTTATTTTTCGGACACCTGGACGCACATTTTATGGAGATGTTATTTTCAAATGTGAATTTGAATTTTATAAATGTATTTCTCAAATATTAATTTTAAGAATTTTATTGTGCTCTTTATTTGGTTGATGCATAATTAAAGGGGAAATTTTTTCTACAATTAAATGTATGAATTGTGCATTGATCAAGGAGTTGTATTGATCGAAATAATTGCTTATTTTTCTCAACTTAATAATGGTTACATTGATATTCCAGTTACTGGTAAAAACTGTACCAACAATTATTGTGTGAATTTTTACTAAAATAAAACTTTTGTTAAACGAAAAGGTGGTTAAAATTTTTATACGACTGGGTTAGTCGGGGTATAAAATAGAGCGTTCCTCAACCATAATTCCAGCAGGACTTATCCATCTAGGGGAAGTTTTATAATTAAAGGGAAGAAAAGAGGACAATATATTTATACAATTATTAAAAACAATGTTAAACTATAATAAATTTATTCCCCTGAAATGGACGTGAAACTGGGGGGTATGGAATACCCTCCAGCACAAGGAAGTAACGATATAACTTTTCAAAATTGATAAAGACGCAAATTTAATTCTTGAGAAAATATATTTTGATTATTACGGCTGGGGGGTATTCTATAGCAGGGGTCGGCATCCGGTGGTATTTTTATTATTAAAAAAGTGATACATAGGGAAATAACATTGAAAATAATTAATAAATATGTTAGAATAAGCGAGGAGTACTAAACTATACAACCTAAGCTCGGACCTGTATATGACATTAATAAAGTACGGCCCTGACTAGTAATTTAAAAATGAAGTGTGATTAGGTAATGCCAACCCAAGTCGGCATTACTAGCGTGGTCATGATTTGAAGTTATACTAGACCAGAATACAATAACGAACAGAAATAAAGTAATAAACCGAATAAATGGTAGTAAATAGAAAATTAGTTTATTTATCGCAATTATTTTGGCTCACGCTAACAAAAAAAATTACAACTGTTTGGCTATATTTAAAGATTTGGTGATGTTCAGGTTGTATTAATTATGAAAATTGAAACTTATTGATACTAGAATTAATTATATTATTAAGGTTCATTAGGTAAAATAGTTAAAAATATAACAGACCGACCTTCAAAAGTCCATGAGAAATTTCTAGTTAAATAACAATATTTGGTGAAAATTTGATAGACCTAATTTTATTATATGTTATATTGTCGTATTTCTTTGAGATGAAGAAGTTTTTGTTTATGGATTAATTTTGAAATGTATGATTTTTGTAAATTTGAAAATTTACGCGGTGCCTCTGGGTTTCTGTGAAGCCTAAAAATTGAATTGCGCCTAGGGCCTCATAAGAGCTAAAACAGCCACTAGCTTTATCATAGTACGTAAAAAAATTTTCCTCGCATGTTGTTCGGAGCAACTGTAAGCGTGGGATACAATAAGTTTAGTTAATTATAACATAGGATTAATAAAAAGTCATTCAAAAACATTTAGTGATCAAAGTGAACAATTAAAAAGTTAGTGGTCCGCGAAATTAAAATTGCTAATTTAGTGGTCCGCAATACCTACAAGGTTGCAGACCGCTGTTCTATTATAGTACCCGGTTTTTCAATTGTTTACTAATACCTAATACTATAAAGGTACCGTCAAAGTTGGAAAGATTTTATTAAGAACATAAACTACATAATATAGGGTGTTTTTTTAGCTGCATGAGAACTTCAAAATGAAATAAAACATTAAAAACCTGACGGAATGTTTTGGTTATAATTTTTTTATGAAAGTACAGTTAAAGGCATTTATGATTTGAACATGACTTCCGGCATGTGACCACCACGACTAATGGTTACGAAGCGCATCCGTTCAGTCCAATTTTTGACCACTTTTTCCAATATTTCTGGCTTTATTTCATAAATGGCTTGCTGAATATTAGCCTCCAATGCTTCTAGAGTTGTTGGTTTGTTAGCATAAACCATGGATTTAACATACCCCCACAGAAAATAATCTGGAGGTGTCAAATCACACGATCTTGGAGGCCAATTGATAGGACCACGTTTTGAAATAATGTTGTCACCAAATTGTCCTTTCAATAAATTGATGGTTTCGTTGGCTGTGTGGCACGTAGCACCATCCTGTTGGAACCATAAGTTGTCAATGTTTAGCTCTTGAAGTTTTGGAAACAAAAATGTATTGAGCATGTGTCGATATCTCACACCATTCACCGTAACGGTAGCTCCTTCCTCATTTCGAAAGACATATGGACCAATGATGCCGTTGGCGTGTATTCCACACCAAACAGTCAATTTTAATGGATGCAATGGAGTCTCAAGATAATGTCCCGGATTGGTCTCACTCCATATACGGCAATTTTGTTTGTTCACATACCCATTTAACCAGAAATGTGCCTCGTCACTGAACAAAATTTTACGGTAAAAAAATGGATCCACTTCCAATTGGTTGTGAGCCCAATCTGCGAACTCACGACGCAATCGATGATCATCAGGCTTCAGTTCTTGAACCAACTGGATTTTATAAGGTAGTAAATGAAGATCTTTCCGTAAAATTTTCCATGTAGTGGACGGACAAAGCCCAAGTTGTTGAGCACGATGGCGAATTGAAATGTTTGGGTCCTGTTGCACACTTTCACTCACAGAACTGATAGCTTCTTCGGTACGCACATAATTTCGTCTTGCTGGTGTTTTTATATCACGCAACGAAGAAGTGGTACGAAATTAGTCTACCACCGCACGAATAGCTTGCTCAGAAGGTCGAAAATGTCTAACATAAAATGGGTGAAGGGCTCTATATGTTTGGCGAACAGAGCTTTGATTTTTAAAATATATTTCTATAATTTGGTAGCGTTGTTCAATGGTCAATCTATGCATTATCAAATGCCAAACCTTGCTAAACACAAATGTCAAAAAACTGTTTCCATAGCAATCTTGATTCAATTGTTATCCCTATTGAAAGTTCTCATGCAGCTAAAAAAACACCCTATATTATCAATGCAATAATATAATGAGCTCTTAATAAATATAAAATTGATAATACTTAATTTTATCCCATTTTGAAGTGTTTTTTCTATTTTCTAGGGTGGATAAGCCCGCTAAACACCCGCTAAAGAAATTAGTGCGCAACTTAGGGTTTTGACAGATATGGATAGTGGTGTAAATAACGGCGGGGGGGGGGGGAGAGAAGGAGGAATGGTTCCAAAATATTTTGTTTTTAAATCATAAACCTCTCAATCGAGGGGCCCGTCAAAGCTCTTGCTTCTGGGCCTAAAATTTGAAATTACGCCACTGATATGGATCGTTAAGAGGGAAGGGGGAAGTTATGTTCAGAAGATTTTTTTAAATTCTCTTGTTGATTTCAACTTTTTTACATTGTAATATTTATATTAAAAACTTTTATTATCCCCCCCCCCTTCTTAGCTAGAATTTTATGAACTCATATGTTTATTTAACTAGAGTCCGGATTTGTAGCTATTATGCTTTTTCTGAAAATTCGAAGCAGCTGAAAATTTTTAGAAAAATTTTGTGTTTTAACTGAAAAGAAGTCATTTGGTATCAAGTTTTATATGCTTTTTTTTGGCTTTTTGTGCTTTTTTATACTTCATTAATGCTTATTTTACAAAATATTTCAAAGTTTGATCTTTTAAATGCAACTTTCTCTTTTAAAATGCAGAAAATTTTGAAAATTTTAAATATGTTGCTTATGAATGAAAATTCGGATAGCAAATCTATAAAAGATTGCCAAAATGTATTAAAGAATCCAAAACTTAAAGCAAATTCAGCGTTTATTAAATGCCACTGTAACTTTGTTACTGATGTTATAAAATGTTTCAAAAAGCAGCAAATGCGACAACATAAAAAAGAAATTGAAAGATGTGTTAGAGAAAAATGAAGGATTAAAAATCTTAAATAATGTAGCTAAAACAATAGCTAGAGAAACTATTGAAAATTTTGAAATGGAACCCCACTTGTAGCAAAATTCAAATTTGCACCTATTAACTAGTAGATGTCGAAAGAAGTTTTTCTGCCTACAAAAATCTATTAAGAGACAGGATGAAGTTTACTAAAAAAAATTTGGAAAAATTCTTAATTGTTTCAAAATTTAAATTAATAGGTACTTTCGTTTATGCTTTTTTTTTTAATAAAATTTGTGCTTTTTTTGACAAAGTTGATGCTTTTTTTAGTATTATTTGGTGCTTTTTTAAGCACTTTTTTTCTCATTTTTTATGCTTTTTTATCCGGACTCTAATTATAACATAGTTTACCATTCCTGTTTCAAATATCTGTTAGAACGAAATTTAGTATTGTGATTATAATTATAATATAAATTAAGAAATAATAATTATAATATTTATAATTAGATTTAAAAAAAATTAAATAAATAATCACTATCTGCTGATGTATAGTATGTACGTAAGTCAGAATTATATTAATGTGTGTGCGATTTTTATAAATTATACAATAACAAACGTGTTTATTTAATATTATTTATTTATCTCCATTCTATAAATATAATGATTTTGTAATATTAACAGTTAAATTACACTAAGTAACGATAAATTTTAATAATTATTGTAAAACTTCCTACACAGGTTGTTCAAAGCGGTTCAAAGTGTAAATTGAACGTAAAAGTTTTTTTCAATATTAACGATTACTATGGATTTGACTGAAGATTAACAAGCTTTTGTGCGGTTTTAATTCTTGTTTTGCTATTAACATTATTTATTGTTGTAGTGGTTTACATTAGACAGGGTGGCGCAGAACCGACAAACACGTTATAACCTGCTCGCATATCAAAACAAATGATTATAGGTAAACCTTAATGTTGACCCAAAAAAGCAGTTTTGAAATGAGAAAAAAAAACTTAATCGATGGATTTGATCTATAGCTCATTGAACTGGAAATGTTTGAAATTTAACTAATTTGTTAATTCAAACTCAGCGTGGTGTTCAAAGTCTCTGAAACTTACAAATTCAAATACCAAACAATATATAAATTACTTGGGATCTTAGAGTCTCTTTATACCTTAATTAATGATATGTTAACAAATCTGTAGGAAAACAATAAATAAGTAAACTATCGCGGTGACTGATTAGATGAGACTAACTGAGCTCCGAAGTCCGACCAATCGATTAAACTATCGAAGTTAGTAGTATAATATAATATGTCGTCGCGGACATTTTTATACGACATTTTATATCCTTCAATCCTGAGGTTCTGGCTACACGCGTTAGAATAAATTTAATAAACTGTGACAAGAAAAAAAATAGAAAAAAAATAGTTATGCTGTTAGCATGGTAGACTTCAGATAAACAAATTCTTCAATGTAGGTATTTTTGTTTTAGCGATTAAAATGATTACAAGTCAATTTATAATTTATCTGCGTAAGAGAAACATAAATAATTGAAAATTAGATCTCCATTACGCAAACACGATTATCTATAAACTATAAATCATGAGAGAAGCTAAAGACACCTGTGGGATATATTTTTTAAATAAAACAGTATGATGAAATAATTATTGATGGAACGATATTATTTATATAAATATTTTTTTAATATGAGGTTGTAAAACTACAAAGGAATTACTATTCTGCATAAATTTATAATTATCAAAGTTGAACAAGACATAATTAATTGTTTAATGCATACATGAATTTATTATGTTAATTTTTATAACATCAACAAGAGAAGATATTTTAAAAATGTTTGTTCATATTATTTAAAATAATTATCTTCGATATATTAAAGTTACTAATTAACTTAAGTAATTGAATGGTAAAATATATAAATTTAAAAAAATAAAATATAGCTGTATAGAATGGCACGAAAGTAATTCGTAAATAGTAGGTAGGTATATAAAATACGATGGATATTATATAAAAATAATAAGTTGTATTGGTGATTGTTAACAACATGAGCTCCTTGTCAATATAAAACATTCACTACAAATAGAAAAATAATATTTGTTAAAATGAAACCGACAAACAAAACAATAATAGAAATCATAAACATAAACAATAATAAATTAGTAATAAATAGAATTAATGAACAGAAAAAAATGTATACTAAATTTTATATAATAAAGATTATTTTAATAGAAAAAATCCTGGTTTTTCTCCATAGGAGGTTCTACAATTTTCATGTAAAATAATCTTCTACGACAATATACTGTTATCTCTTTTTGGTTTGAAGTTGAACAAGCAATGCACATAGCAATGTATCATCTATAGGTATTTTTTGTATTATTTGTGTCGTGCTGTGCGACCATTTGCTGCGTCTCAATTCATAATGGATTCAGAGAAAATATCATTGCTAAAACATTTTTGTACTCTCATTATCAAAAACAAATTTGTTAAAAATTCGACGCAGTTCCAGAATGCAGTTTTTGTTGCAATATATGGACATGATTTGCTTTAGTTAACACAGCAAAAAGAAAAAGCATAACCAGACCTACCTGCTATAATAGCCTAACATCTACACACGACTTCTTTAATAGTCCTTCAGGCAACATCTTTTAATAGCAGGTAAATTATCAAAATAGTTCTCAAAGTGTTGGGTGTTCTAAAGGTATTTAAAAATTAAGAAATATTTTACTTACATTTTTTTATAAAAACAAAAACCAACCAACTACACCTTGTAATTAAAGTGATCTAATGTCCATTTACTTAATCATAGTTTAACTTTTTTTTATAAAATTATATTTTTTATTTTTCCTTTGTAGTAAATCTTCAAATATTTCCTTGGAGTTTCATAACAACTACAGCTCGAATATGACTCACCGCAGTCTCTCTTTAATTACTCAAGGACGCTGCAATATTTTTTTACGCTGAATACTTTTGGTCTCTTCTACATTTCATATAATCTCTCACCGTTTACGAGTTATTACAATGAAATTGAGTTACGTCATACTAACTAGAGCGTCCATACGAAATTCGTAATTTTATTAAAAATTTACTACAGATTGTTATCGACATAAATATTATAATCAAAAAAATTTGACGGATTTACAACTTGAGGTCCCCACAAGTTAAAAGCGACCAAACATCAAGATAATGTCTGTGTGTCACTGAAATTAATGTGGGCTCTACAATATAAATTTCAATTTTGGTTGAAATCGGGGAGTGACGCACATGAATGGATTAACGAGTTGTCACATTTTTTGTTTGATCAAATATCTAGTGTGTAATGTGGTTACCAATTTTTAAACCCCTACCATTGGTTAAGGCTCCTAAACAAAAATTTTCCAACCGTTGTTTTTTGTTCTGACGTCTATAATATAACCACATTTTGACATTTGGAGCCAGTAAAATGACAAACTCCATCAAAAATAAAGATTTAAATCCAGTACGTGAAGTGAGCATTTCTCTGCACAAAAAAATTTATCGCAACCTGATATTGTAAAGAAGCTCTCGCATATGAAAATCAACAAAATGTTCGTAAGTAGAACTATTGTACTCTACAAAAAAACTGGTGATGCTATTCCTGCCACAAAAACCCGGTAAAAAAAAACCCTAAGAGTACTCCAGAGGTAATTAAAGTTGTGCGAGAATAGGTTTGTTCGTTTGTATGAACTAACATGCTCGGTTCAAGTTAGTGCAATGTACTGTGTTCGTTTGGCTGCTCAGTTCATGACCGAACATGAACTTCTTGCTCGACCTCCATAGGAGGAGTAGGCAGTGCAAGTTAGAACACTATCTAACTTTTGTGGTGGGAGTATTTTGTCTCGAAAGATAACCCAGTTCAAGTTAGTTCATACAAACGAACAAACCTATAGAATTCGAAGAAATGCCGCTCGCTCTGGTCGTCAGATGGCTCAGGAGCTCGATATGTCCCACAACACCATGCAATCATTGCTAAAAGAACATTTAGGGTTCAGAGTCTACAGAAAACAAAAAGGTGCTGGACTTACTCTGAAAAATAAGGACAAAAGAGTGAAAAGATGCCGAATGCTACTCAAGCGGCACGGTGGTCCTGATATCATTTTTTCAGATGAGAAAATGTTCACTTTAGAACGTCCCCCGAATAAACAAAAAGACAGGGTGTATGGAGCGACTTTATCGAACATTCCCAGAAATATTAGAAGCATTCCTCGTTACCAAAATGCCTCTGTAGTATTGGTTTTTGGTGCCGTTTCCAAAAAAGAGAAATTTTCGCTGAAATTCATTGACAGAGGAGTCAAGATCAATAAGGAATAACAATAATTGAGCCAGAAGCTAAGGAAATGTATGACGATGAAGACTTTGCCTTTCAGCAAGATTCTACCCCTGCCCATAAGGCAATCATCGTCCAAAATTATTGCAAGGCAAATTTTCTTGATTTTACCGACACAAAAGAATGGCCTGATTCCAGTCCAGACCTGAACCCACTGGACTTTTATGCCGCTTGCAAAAACTTTTTCAAGCGATACAGAGCCTGTATCGAAGAGAAGGGTGAGAGATTTGGGTTAAAGTAGAAAATCTTCAAGAACACAAATTAAATGATAAATTATATCAATTTGTAGATGAAATAGTAGTTTACATCACAAGGCCGTAAAATCACTTTACGGCCGAGTTGCTGTAAACCGCTTTTCGTTGTGCGGGGACCAATGGAACCGCTTGGTGTAAACCACTTTTGACTCCCTATGCCGCAAAATTTTTTTTACTCCCTAGGCAGTAAAATGGCACTTTTCGTACCTCAAATGAGGTCGTAAACCACTCACTTTACGGCCGGAATAACGAAAAATAAATTCCCCTTCCTAGATATCTTGTGTTTTATTGGTAACAGTTTCAACGTTCCACACTGAAATGTTTTATTTTCTTTAATTGAAGGGTCAAGATGCTCTGGGTGCCGAATCATAGGAGGCAAAAATATAAACAATTTTTTTATAATCTGTATTTATTTAGTATGCAAAACATAATTATGTGAACTTTTAGTACCATAACGTTAATGTACGGTAAAGTCATGTGATGGCCACATCTCTCACTCAGTGATGCCGATAGCCGAAAACGGATCAACAACACCCGATACTTTTTGTAGTGAGTGAATGTATGCAAAACTTAGGTGATTTTATAATATGTTACTTTATAAATCTTACCATGAAAAAATAATTAAACGAATGCGAGTCATGATAGAATCACCAGGGTGGGAACAGTTTGGTTGACAGTAAAAGACAAATTTTATAATCATACAAATATCAATTTAATATTTTCTTACACAGAATACAATTATCATCGTTTGCACAGAAAAATTCGGTTTTTTTCCTCCTGCACCCACTAGCTTTCATCGTTGTTTTCGATTTTTTTTGCGCATGCCGCTTACGTCGGTTGCCTTTTTTTTTCTTCTTCCGCCACCTGTGTTTTCAAGTACTAACTAGGCCGCGGAAACCGGAACGGACTCGCAACTAAATCCTACGGACATTGCATTCTTTTTTATTATTCAGAATAATTTTTTTTAGCCGTAACACCCTCTAAATAGTCCGATAAAAAACAAAAAAAATGCGTATATCCTGATTTACATCTTAAATTACGAACGACATAACTTACTAAACAATTAACTTACTTAACTAATGTTTAACTAAATTTGTTAAACCGAGTTTTTCTGTGGGGTTTTAAATGTTGAGCGCCACTTGTTTATTCTAGAATGTTTCGGCCAAACAAGAATACCGAACCATGTAGGCAAATCATATTTACAAGCCAGGATGTAACTACAATTAATTTAATTAATATTTACAAAAGAAATTTTGGAACCTTTTCCAATAACCGAGCGTAATGCCTCTCAAGAGCTATCCTGTCAAACATCCGGGTCAGTAAGCCAGGGGACCTAGCACAAGAGATTTAATTCGCCTGTTATCAGAATAGAATTTCCAAAGTTGGACCTAACTAAAAAATTAAAATTAATTAAAACTAGTAGACGACTACAAGATTTCTTCAAATGAAAGAATCTATCTTCTTGACAAATTTTCAGAGTTGGACCTAACAAAAAATTAAAATTAATTAAAACTAGTAGAAGACTACAAGATTTCTTCAAATTAAAGAATCTATCTTCTTGACAAATTTTCAGAGTTGGACCTAACAAAAAAATTAAAATTAATTAAAACTAGTAGAAGACTACAAGATTTCTTCAAATTAAAGAATCTATCTTCTTGACAAATTTTCAGAGTTGGGTGGCCTGCCCAAAGATCACTAAATATATTGCACGACAAAGGTGCTTACGGTGTAATCGAGCGCGTAGACAAAACGCAACGACTTAGCGTAATCAAACACGTAACTGAATTTATGGTAGCGCAGTTTTTTTTTGACAATGCCTAGGTCGACAAAAAAAACTAAACTGATCTTATTAATTACACAACCTCAAACGGAGCAATCACAACGAAATACTTAATCTTAACTAACGAAATAAACTTAATCCTTATAAATTTAAACTGAAATTTCATTAAAATGAGACCAAAATGTCCGAAACCTTGAGCTTAAAATTATTCAGGCTCGTGCCAATCCGATGTCCTTACTCCTAACTGTGCTAATACAGTTTCTATCACGGGAAACTCGTCAGCTCCTAAGAAAAAGTACGTACGCTACATCAAATCGTAAAGCCATGCGAACTCACCCGGACCAATACAATTTCAAACTAAACTAATTTAATTTTGATTTTAGTCTCCCCTGTATGGCTTTAAATCCTTAACGTGCCACACACCAACATTTTTTCCTGCCTCATTTTGTAACTCATAAGATAAGTGACCTTTTTTCTTAATAATTTTACACAAAATATATTTTGGTGCTAATTTAGCGGAAAAATTCTTACTAGCATTAGACAACACATAATTTTTTTTCCAAACTTTATCACTAACCTGAAAAGACAAGGGTCTCTTCCGCAAGTCATAGTGTTGTTTACTTTTTTCATATGAACGTTTCAAATTTTCTCTAACTTTCTGATACAACTCGGGAATTTCTTGTTGGTCTTTGTCTAAACGAATTCTTTCCTCAAATTCAGGAATTTTATCGTCATCGGGCAAAGGACCAAAGAAACTTCCATCTATCGGAACATAACGACCGAACATTAAATATGACGGGGAAAATTCACTGACTTCATGTTTCGCCGTACGGATAGCTTGTGCTATTTTATGAATATTTTCGTCCCATTTATTGTGCTCTAATTTATTTACGTATGATGAAATTGCCGCAACTAAAACCTTGTTTACGCGTTCCACCGGATTATTCTGGGCGTGATAAGCGCTATTCTTCCAAATATGCTGAACCTTATAATCCCGAACTAACTTATTAAATTCTTTAGAAACAAACTGTACTCCATTGTCGCAAATTATAATTTGAGGTACTCCAAACAGTAAAAAGACCTGGTTCTCCATAAATTTAACTACAGCCGCTGCAGTGGCCTTTGCCAAAGGTTGGACTAACACGAATTTTGTAAACCAATCGGCAACTACTAACAAATGCTGATTTCCTTTTTTTGAACGCGGCAGCGGACCTAATAAATCTACGGAAATTAACTGAAAAGGAAAGGAAATTTTTTTGTATTGACCCATCAAACCTGGTCTTGCTTGAGTCGAATTTTTGTATGCCGCACAAACCTTACAATTCGCAACATATTTCTGCACATCTCTTTTTAATTTTGGCCAATAATATAATTCCGTGAGTCTTGCAATAGTTTTTGCAGCTCCAAAATGACCCGAAGTTGGTTCGTCATGACATTGATTTAAAATTTCAGCCCGATTTCCCGTAGGAACGACTAGTTTCCATTCCGGAATATTTGAAGTAGTAGGTAAAAGAGACGGAACGAACTTATATAATCGATCTTCAACTATCTTGAAATTAGGATAATTTTCCGGTTCCAGTTCAATTTTATGTAGCATTTCCGTATACCACTCATCCGGAATCAATTTTTCAATATTTAGCGAAGCAATATTACGCGACAATACATCTGGTACTACGTTAAGTTTACCTGGTCGATGGCGGACCTCAAAATCGTATTGAGCCAAGTAAAGAGCCCACCTCGATAGCCTACCCGACGGATTTTTAATGGTGTTTAAAAATTGCAACGCGGCACAATCAGTAATTACGACAAACTCCGTGCCTTCGATGTAACCTCTAAATTTATTAATGCTAAACATAATACCGATCAGCTCTCTTTCCGTGGCTGAATATTTTTGTTCTGCCGTGGTCAAGGTCCTGCTCGAATACGCAATCGGATGCTCTAAACCGCCTTTTTCCTGAAATATTACCCCCCCTACACCTACCAGCGAAGCGTCCGTCTGAATATAAAATTTTTTGTTAAAATTTGGGCTTATTAAGATTGGAGAATTCGTAATTAATTCCTTAATTTTCTGAAATGCCAATTCGGCTTCTGAGTTCCACTGAACGCTTTGTCCTTTCTTTTTGTTCTTAATTAAATTTGAAATGGGCGACGAAATAGTCGACAAATCCGGTACAAATATTCGATAATAACTTATTAATCCTATTAATCGCCTAACTTCCGTGGTTGTTTTCGGGGTTTTGAAGTTATTAATAGCGCTGACTTTTTCGGGGTCCGTACGTAATCCTAACTCGTCAACAACAAATCCTAAAAATGAAAGAGATTTTCGAAAAAATTCGCATTTATCAATGTTAACCTTAAAACCTGCATTTTTTAATCGGTTAAATATCAAATTCAAAGTTTCCAAATGCTGATCAAAAGTATCAGATACCACAATGATATCGTCTAAATACACAAATGCGTCCCCTTTATGTAATACCGATCCTAACGTACTTTCCATAATTCGTTGCAAAGTTTTTGGCGCATTAGTAAGTCCAAAGGGCATAACCTTAAATTCAAACAAACCTTTACCTTGGACTACAAAAGCAGTTTTTTGTTTCGAAGATTCCTCTAGCGGAATTTGCCAGAAAGCCTTCCGTAAATCAATACTTGTCAGATATTTGGCGCTACGCACTCTATTTAAAATAGTATCTGGCCGCTGAAGAGGATACCCATCTTTGACAGTTACCGCGTTTAAAGATCTAGCATCATAACAAACACGAGTTTCTCCATTCCGTTTCTTAACTAAAATTAGAGGACTGGTCCATGGAGATTTAGATTCCTGAATTACTCCTTCTGCTAACATTTTATCAATTTCGGCATGTAACTTACTTTGCATTGCAGGACTTAAAGGATATTGCCTAGTTTTTACCGGTTGCGCATTACCTGTATCAATGTAGTGTTCTACCCCCTTAGCGCATCCTAACTCATTAGTTGCCAATGTTTGAAATTCTTTAATAATTTCACCTAATTTCATTTGTTGATTTTTGTCTAAAGTGGTTTGACCTAAAATTCCTTCAGTAGCAGCTATCTTATTTGACTTTGGCGTTTGCCACGAAAAATTTTTAAAATGCAAGGACAATTCAAATTTTCTACAAAAGTCCGCACCTAATAAAATTTCATACGAAAGATCCGGAACAATTAAAAAATCGATGGTTTTAACTAAACCCCCAAGCCTTATTTCTAATGGTAAAACACCTCTTACTTTGCTACTTGCTCCGTTAGCTACCTTAATTTCTTTAACATTTGACAATTTAATATTTTGTTTTTGTGTGGAGCCTAAATATTCTAAACATTTTTTTCCAATTATCGACGACATTGCGCCCGTGTCTAGTAGAGCAGTTGTAGTTTGATTGTTTATCACGATTTCTAAATGCGGACGATTGTCTAAAGGTTTTTGTGCCATTACCGGATCAATATTCACTGATTGTTTGTAAAAATTGTTTATTACCCGAAGCCACGCACTCCACTCTTTTTTATTAACTGTTTTGTTCAGTATCGTTGGAAGGTTTTTCCACGACCTCTTCTCCAATTTTGATGTTGGTGTGCCCCTTGCCGATGAATATTTAGCTGCTGCACTTGCTGTTCGAGAGGGCTGAAAGAATTGTTGAGATTGGGGACACCCTCGGTTTCCACAACCTCTTCTTTGTTTTCCGAACTAACTATATTTATTTGGTTAGGGGAGCAATTTGCGCACTTTGCTTTTATCACATCATGTCGTCCACACCCGTAACAAAAAAGTTTCCTAGTCCTTGTACACTCATTTGCTAAATGTCCGATTTGTTCACAATTCCAACAACGAATTTCTGACTTCACTCTTGACGACTCCATTGTGGTGGCAAAAGTTTTTTGTGGGCCTACTTGGTTTGATTTATTTGCAACGTATGGTTTATAGATACGTTGTACTTTACTGGTTTCCGGTGGATAGTCTTCATTTCTACATTTAAGTTCTTGAACTCGCTTACAATGTTCCTTAAATTTTTCTAAATCATCAAAATCTTCCAATGCAATATGATTTGAAAAAAATGGGTTCAAATTTCTAATAATTTGATCAATTAAAACCTTATCCGAAACCTTACTATCAATGCGTTTATATAACGATTCCATTTCTAATATATATACCATCACATTTTCACTCACTCCTTGCATTTTATCCTGCATTTCTTTCCTCAGTAAATATTCATAATCTCTCGGTAAAAATTCCTTTTTCAAAGCCTGCACTAACTCAGTCCAATTATTCACTTTACCTTTAATGTTTCTTAACCATTTAGTCGCGTTACCCGTAAACAAGTCATGGCAACTCAAAAATATTTCCTTATCTGAAACTTGACGAGCTTCTTTTAAATCTTCTACTCGGTCCAAAAATTCCAAAATTCCAATATCGCTGTTGTGTCCGCTGAAAGTTAAATTCCATTTAAATATTTGTGCATTTTTCTTATTACTCGTACTCGACAAATTTTCTACAGTCGCCGTAGTCTGGTTCTGATTACGTAACGCTGATATGGGTAACCTTGGCTCATCGCATCCTATTTCCATCAACGCACCTTCCATAATTTTTATTTCCGCTTCTAGCATAGCAACCACAAAACTTTCCTCTTCCCCCTTTATGTGCACCTTACTTAATTCTAATCGATTGTCTAAATGTATAAACCTTGATTTTAAAATGTCACGCTTTTCTATGCTAAGTTGCACTGCATTTTGTTCTAAAATTATTCCAATTTCTATTATTGATTCGCGAACTTCTTGCTCAAAAATGTCCCAATCTACTTTTTCTAAATTTGGTTTTACCGAACCATCTCGTAATGCAATGTCTAGCTGAACGCGGCGCGACACCTCCGTTATACGCGGTTGAATTTTCCGGCACTCTAACTCAAATTTTAATTCATTTGAATTCAAATATTTAGGCTCCATCGTAATTTATACAATAATAAACACATAAAATAATTTTTCAGATAAACACAAAATTGTCCTTAAAATTACTTAACACAAAATTTTATTATTAAATTTCTCTTTTCTGCCAATTGAACTGTTTTAACTGCCCGCACGTTGAAAAGCGCCACTGTTACTTTATAAATCTTACCATGAAAAAATAATTAAACGAATGCGAGTCATGATAGAATCACCAGGGTGGGAACAGTTTGGTTGACAGTAAAAGACAAATTTTATAATCATACAAATATCAATTTAATATTTTCTTACACAGAATACAATTATCATCGTTTGCACAGAAAAATTCGGTTTTTTTCCTCCTGCACCCACTAGCTTTCATCGTTGTTTTCGATTTTTTTTGCGCATGCCGCTTACGTCGGTTGCCTTTTTTTTTCTTCTTCCGCCACCTGTGTTTTCAAGTACTAACTAGGCCGCGGAAACCGGAACGGACTCGCAACTAAATCCTACGGACATTGCATTCTTTTTTATTATTCAGAATAATTTTTTTTAGCCGTAACAAATATCATAAGATTAATGCATGATAAAGTTATGTGATGACCACTTCTCACATCCAGTGAGGCCGAAAGCCTTCTTCAACGTAGTTTAAGCCGTAAGGCTTGTTAATACCAACATCTGCGTCGTTTCCTTGGCAGTGTTCTGTGAGTATATACAAATTTTCAAAAAACTTTTTTATGACAAATCAGTCATAAGAAAGTTTGACTCTCTCCAGGTTTGAACCCGGTGCCCCGCATTTGCATTTAACTGCGTTAGCTGCAAGGCAATGACCGTCTCTTAACTTAATAAAGGTCGATAAAGGTCGTAATTTCTTAAATTAAAATTTGGTTTATTTTGATCCTGAGTTTTTATTTGAATTCGAAAAGCGTCCTTCGGTGCATTTCCCGAAATAGAAATAGGAGTCGAAAGCTAGTCGGTTACAAGATTGCCTGGATCGGGAGCTGTATGTTTCTTTTTAACTTCCCCAATTTTTATAAAAGATGTAGGGATGTTTAGATACTTAGAAGATGGCGGTCGTTATGGAAAAAAATGAAAAAATCAACAAAGGAGTTCACCTTGAGCTATCAAACCGCGAGGTCCAGAAAGTGGTAGCCTTCCACAAAAAGAACCAAATAAATTTGTTATTTGGTGCATTTGGCCCTTCAACGAAGAAGGTGATAAGAAGGCAGTTATTTCGGTCTTTCAGAGGTGAAGGTGTGGGCAACAGGAGTTCCATTAGCGTGTGTATAAAAAATAAGGTTGTGGTTAGAGAAGAAGTTCGTAAAATTCAGTGAAGGTGTGACAACGAATGGAGGTGCATGGACCACAGTAGGGCCGAAGCAAACAGAAATAAAGAAGTTATAGTTATTGGATCTGTGAGGAAGGAACAAAATCACCTAATCTATTCACAGGTTTTTTCAAATTTAAATATTCATATAAAATTGAAAAAGAATTTTTTTTAAATTCTGTTTTTTTTTTTAAATTCAAATTTTGGAAACATTTCATTAAATATTCATTTGTGCATTATTGAGTTTTATGAGTAATTTTAATTTTTGGGTAAAACGTGTGGACATTATGGCCTAGGACGTGGTCAAGAGAAACTGATTTTGTTAAATAAATTTTTAAATCGTATCTGGTCACGTGTCGTTCTCCGCAAATTCGAAAATTTTGTTTACGCTGGATCAGAATGCCAAATCTTGGTGGTTCTTCTTGAAGTTTCAGCAGATTGGAAACCGATTGTTGATTGTGGTCGGAGATTTAGTAGGGACAACTCACGATAAATATGCGGTGTTAGTGGTAAAGACGTTAACATAGCAATGTTTAAGTCAACGATGCATAGTTAATTTTTATATCGGTAGAGTGAACTTTTTCCTTAGTGGTTGGCACGTGACGGTAAATGTGGAGGGAGAACCCGTGACATCCAATTCCACCAATTGACACAAACATAGATTCGAAATGACGAATATTCGTTTCTGCACATTAACCACTCCCAACCACTACGGAAAAAATTTACTCTAATGCTCTATATACGGTCTGAGTTAGTGAGTCAGTAAAAACCCTTTTCCTTATAAGTTATAACCCTCTGTTCCAAAAAGAATGAAAATATCTTAAAAGAAAGCACAAACCCTTAAGGCCGTCTTCTGGTTTAAAAGCACAAATTATGGGCGATTTGTCGAGCTCAATAACAACAAAACAAACAATGTTTTTACCATTCAGTTTTTTACAACATATTTGTTGATATTTCGAGAATATACAGAAAAAATTTTAACAATAAAAAATGAAAATTAAACAAGCTATAAGCTGGTAAAGTTGGGGGTAAAAAAAATTGAGGGTGTGCTGGTTGACACGATTGCAACCCTTCTGGTAATCGAAAACAAGATTTAAAAAAAGATTCTTAATTAGTAAGAATGTCGTTATAGCCCCTACTAAAGAGAAAACGGAAAAAAAATTTTTCGCAAAATGGCGGCTGTTTGAAGAAAAAAATTCATTTTTTGACTATTTTTTTCACAATTCTTAATTTTTTAAAATAGTAAACCAAATAATTTGTATACAAAAGTAGTAGGGGCGATAGACAGTTATATACAGAAGCTTGGTACAAAATTTGAAGCAAATCGGTCAAATGGAACTTGAGATATCATGTCAACCATGTTGAAAAATGTAGTTTTAAGAAAAACACATTTAAAGTTTTAAGCAAAATTTTCAACCAGTAAAACAAATAATTTTTATACAAAAGTGGTAGGGGTGATAAGACAGTTATATATAGAAGGTTTGTACAAAATTTGAAGTAAATCGGCCAGATGGAACTTGATATATCATGTCAACCGTGTTGAAAAATGTATTTTTGGAGAAAAATTCGATTAAAGTTTGGAGCAAAAGTTTCGGCCAGTAAAACAAATAATTTTGATACAAAGGTATTAGGGGCGATAGGCAGTTATATAGTGAAGGTTGGTACAAAATTTGAAGCAAATCGGTTAAATAGAACTTGAGATATTATGTCAACCAGGTTGAAAAATGTTAAAATGTCATAAAATACATAATTACTACGACCTTCGGTAAGTTGCTCACTGCAGGTTCAGTTGCTGCGTCACTAAAATAGCTAAAACGTGGTAAACTGTTGGAATTTTAAAATTTTCTCTTGAGAATATATTCTTAAAGGTCTAAACTTTAAGAATATGCAAAAAAACAAAAACTTGATTTCTTTAATTCCCAACCAAAACACGACCTTAATCAATTTTTACAAAATTTATTACCTATATTTATTCGAAATATTCTCCTTCAATTGAATACATCAACTTGCACGTTCAAAAAGTGCGTCAACTGACCTTTCTAAGTCGATTATTGGAATGTTTTTGAATATAACGGTAGTTACCTTTTGAATGTCTTCAACTGATGCAAAACGGTTTTCTTTCATAGTCAAATGAAGTTTAGAGAATAAAAAGTAGTACCAGGGAGCTAAATCAGGTGAATATCAAAAAAATATGATTTTATGATTAAAGACAAAGGCTTCTCGGGGCAGATTACACCCCGGTGGTTTGCAATTTCCTGCCGAGGGGAGACGGCCATAATATGATTCTTACTTCGCCCGGAGTCGAACCGGGTTCTCTGTATTAGCAATCTATGCGCTTAATCGCTATGCTAACGACCGTCTCTATCTATCACCATACGCGATTTTAACCAAACATACGTTTGAGTAGCATTTTTACCAATTTTATTTCGGGATGAAGAAGATTATTTGCAGTTTGAATTTTATTGCAAATTTTTAATTTTGATATTTTTGTACATTTTAAAATTTATGTGAGGCACCTGGTGTTTGGATAACAGAGGGGGTTGAGGAGGTTGATAAGAAATTCGCGATGAGCGATTTACGGCGGAGTGAAGGTGTCTCTAATTATTGAGAAGCATATAATTTTCTTATTTTTTGTATAAGATTTCTATAAATTTTGAAAGGGTGAGGAAATAAAATTCATCGAAAGATATATTGTATTTTTCTTTTAGCCATTTTAAAAACGAGAAATTGGAAAATTAAAACGAAAATTAATAAATCAGTTTTCAAGGTACATATTTGAATGGAATAAATTTGCAAGGTCGTGAGATTACCGCCGTACGAAAGAGATAAAAATTACGATTGGTAGTACCGTGCATGTGCAACGACTCGAATACAATTTTGGCTGAAATAATTTTTTGAAAAAGTTGTGGGATAGAGGGTATAGATATTAATAAAAATAATCAAATTAAGATATACTCGTCATCATGGTCATCGTCAATAGTTTATTGGGTTTCTTATTGGGCTAGTGCTTGTTTAGAAGTTACTGACAGCTTATTTTGGCGCTTACTTTTGTTGCATAGTTACGTTTTTAAGTCTAATTTGTAGAGCTTTAGCTAGAGGGCACTTTAGCATCACCAATTAAATATGATACCCCAGTGTTAACGGTACATGTTCCCTGAAAGGTCACCCTTCCAATACCATCCATAACATAAAACAATAAGTTTGTCAAAAATAAAATTCTACAAAAATTGATATTTACGCAAAGAGAAAGGATCACTTAAGGTTAAATTTAAAATTTAACTTTTGTAATTCCTATACAAACAAGAAGAATGACGGCTGCAACTCAATTATATTTAGTCTCGCCAATTTCCTAGTTTTTTTTAGAGATATGTCAGTATGAAAAGATCTAGTTATAAAATTTTCTAAAGATTTCAGTCCATTGAAATATTTATTTTGAAAAATTCGAATTCGTCAGTAATGTACGTCTTACTAAATGTTACACAGATAAATCATTTATGAATACAATTTTACCACATACTAATTCATCTATGAATACATATATTATATTTTACAAAATGCGCCTTTATACAAGTTATGGCTTTATTCGTTCGTAGTAAGGAAAGTTAAAATCTTGTTTAAATTTCTCGGCAGAATTTAAATGTTTGTTCTTGTAACTATAAATCTGCTCGTTTGTCTCACATACTACAATTGCATTTACATTTCAAATTGTGCACTTGACTACTTTCTAATTTTTTTAATTTTATTACATGGTGTATTTAAAAATTAAAAATGTTTTTATTAAACAAATTATTTTAATTTACATAAACACGATGTCGTATTTATCCCAAAGAATCTTTCGAAATTTTTGTTGTACCGAGTTACAATTTGCTTTTATTTCTTTATGTTGTAGGTATATATTTACTACGAACTGTTTGCACATATTTTTCATTTCGTTCATAAATTATACAAATTACCGACCAATTTCAACTGCAAAGCATAGGAAAGCCAAAATAGGTGAATTTTAAAATCATAAATATTAATCCTAGCTTTCAAAATTTAACGCTTTTATTCGGTATGCATGTATGTAAGTAATAATCCAAGAGCAAAAATAAAATTGTATCTCTTCACTAATTTAGAGGTTTTAAAAATAAAAGTTAGAACACTTTTAAAAGAAATCGCAATAAAATTTGAATTAAAGGTTAAAAGTAAATATCTTTATGTTTTTTTACAACATTTTTGCAAATGTAGTATTATTTAAACGAGCCGCAAGCGAATTTAAAAAACGCACGAGTAAATATTTGACGAGCTTTCCAAAGAGACTAAACAATTTAAAGGTAGAATGGAAGATTGAAATTCGTGACGTGTGGGGAATTAATTCCAATACATACCTATTTGAAAATAAATATTATTTATCAGACAAATTAGCCCCTACATCATTTGCAGCTGTAATTCAGAAAGCGACAAATGTAATTCAGAATAGCCAGTACTTTTGACCTTACAGGCGCCCTATCGGGTTAACCCTACGAGACTGAATTCCGAGTAGGATTGCAGAGCTAACTATGGGATTAAGACCAAATGCCGAGAAACTTTGTAGAGCTAACCAAATTTGGGGGTTGTAAGGCCGGAAACACTAACTAATCTGAATTACACTTGGCGCTTTCTGAATTACAGCTAAAAATGGGTTCCCAACTGGGTAACGGATGGAAACAAGAATGGATCAGGACTCTTAGGTATATCTGGTTTAATGCAAATTACCAATATCAAGACCATGATATCGGAAAAAAAAACTAGAAGAATTTGAAAAAGAATCTGAACATAAAAATCCAAGCCGACTTCATATTATAAAGTCATTGCAACTAGAGAAAATATGTTATGATCAAGATGTTACGACGATATAAAAACATAACGAAAATATCAATCATCATTAGGGATTTCAGTGCAAAAGTGGAATAGCAAAATGCAGGAACATTGTAAGTTTGGGCGCTTACGGAATGGAATAAAACATGTTAGACAAATAAAAATACATAAAATGCAACAACCACGATGTTTCAACCTTCGAGATCCAAGAAGAGATATATGTAAATATCAAGAATGAATCCAGGATAAACGTGATACTATGGGAATACTACGTTCCTTAAATATAAACAACCTAGAACCAAAAAATAGCATGCTTAAGGAGTTCCTTAGGAGTGAGCTTAGCTCCCCTGCTATAATATATCCGTATAGCCAAATCATAACCTGAATCGGAATATTTAAACCAACGGAACTCGAAAAATCGGGATCTCTAAGTCCTCTCACTTATTAAAAATATCCCTCGAGGCCACAATACAATACAATACGAGGGACTGTCCATTTGGACGTAACAAATCAATTTATTGAGGGGGATTAATCCTCATTATTCCAACATTACACAATTACATATTTACAATTTCACACTTGTTTCTGCATTCGCTGCCATTGCTCTCCTGTCCTTTCTGCTTTTTACCTTCTCTCTCCAGTCCACGATCCCCATGTTTCTCAAATCCTCTATCAACTGGTCGTACCATCTTAGGTGTGGTGCGATCCTCCATTGGTCTGCATTCAGTAATTCACCTTATCACCTCATTCAAACCATCTCAATCTCAGCGACTTGATTACCCTAACTATATCTTCGTTTATTAACTCTCTCAATATCTCATGATTCATCTTGGGTCTGCTTATTTGCTAGTCCATTTTTATTGGCCCCAATATTATACACATTATTTTCCTTTCTAAAATTCTCATCTGCTTCTCTTCTCTTCTACTATGGCACATCGCTTCCATTGCGTACGTAACTACCGGTCTAATCATGGTCTTGTATATCATAATCTTCGTATTTCTTGACCAGCTTTTTATCGTTCAGCAAGTGTTTGTTTACATAGTAGGCTCTATTTGCTTGTTATAATCTTCTTCCCATTTCCTGCTCTCTTTTGTTTCTATTGTTTATCTGCGTTCCCAAGTATATGAAGTAATTCACTTCTTCATATATTTGGTCTCCTATTTTCAGTTCAACCTTCTCGTTGACACTTCATAATATAATTCATCTTCCTCTCGTTTATCTCTAAACCTATCTGTTTTGCTGCTTCTCTCATTTCTTGAATTTTACTTATTTTACTTCTTAATCTCGACACATATACACATCATCCGCATATCCCACCACCTGTGTTTCTTTGTTTATAATATTGTGCCGTTCGTCTTTATCTTTTTCGTGATTATTTCTAACAGTACCTACATTAAACATTCAAAATATTAAACCCTTAAATCCCATCGAGATTTTGTAACTAACTATAATATTTTTGGTGTCATGTTATCGTACCTACTCGAACCCAAAAATAAAAGCAGGTAGAAATTGCAGTATTTTTGCACTATTGCACTGTTTTTAAATGCAATCGAATTTAAATTTAATATTTTATGACGATAGCCGAACGTGAAAACGAACTAGTGACGTGATACTGCTTCCAATAATTTATGAAATATTGACCAGTAAAATAAATTTTGCGAATTTCCAGTAAAATTTTAACAACGAAAGTTAGTAAAATGACCGCAGAAACCATCTGCACTTAACGGAGGTACCCTCTTATTGCATCGATCATTTCTGAAGAGCTACCACTCATTTTTCTAAAAGCTTCCCTATTTCTAGGAGAAGGAAAAAGCCCTTCATTGGTATTACTTGAGAAAGGCATAGTTTAGTCAAAGACGTAGCTTAGGCGTTGGCAGTGCAGTGGGATGCTGTGAAATTTTAAATTTTATACAATCTTTTACAAAATAATATTTTATGACATGTTAAAGCAATAAAAACATATAAACGTCATTTTTAATTTATTTGTAACATGAAACCATTTTACCAGGTCATGTATACTTATGTAAGGCATGCATATAAATAGATTTATATTTATAATATATTCAATATATTTATATTAGCTAACTGTCAAATATTGAATTTTAGTAATTAATTATTTACAAATTTAAGGTTTTCAATTTTGCCCCAGTTTATCAATCTCTAGTTACTGTCCCAAGTAAATTTATCTGACAAGTAAATTTTAAAGACCCCAAAAGGACCTTTTAAACGGCTTTTTAATTTACTTGCCAGATAAATTTACTTACGACACAAACTAGAGATTAATAAACTGGGCCTTAGTCAATTAAATTGTTCTAAAAAAAAATAGAAGAGATTAGATTTTTGGAATAAAGAATGACAGATGAAAAATACCTCTCAAAGCATTGCACTATAAGCCGAGAAGAAGATGGACGCCGGAACAGTTCATATGAACCTAATCCCAGGGCCGCCGCCAGGGGTACTTCCGCCCGTGTGCAAAGTTTAATTTGGCCGCCCTTGTAGCCGATTTTTTTTGCAGTTTTTTAATACAATTTCATAAAATTTCTACTACTTATTCCTTGCCGTAAAGTAAATGACCTTTTCTAAACCCCTATTTTTGGGATTTTGGCCGCCTCTAATTTTTGCTACCCGTGTGTTTTGCACACTATGAACAATAGGGCGCGGCGCCCCTGCCTAATCCTTACAGTTAAGAAAAAATTCTTTCTGATCTACAGAACTCTCAGCTGCATAATTAATATTACTCTTGTATGGCGTGCCCAAGAGGAACTAGGAGGCTCAAGTCCCCTCCCCCAAGTGCACTATTGCTGCTTTAAAGCTCCAAGATTGGATACAATCTGACTGATCTGACTTTCTCATTCCGAAAGACAAAGCATGCATTGTTCTTGCATTCTAGCTTCTATCATTTCTATCGTTAAACCAAGAATTGTTGGTTTTTGTTACTAGACTTGTTTACGTCCATACTACCTACCCGTGGTTATAATTGGTATTAATAATAAAAAAGAACCCGCGACGTACCCTAACCGTCATGTATCATGTATCAATGCTCACTGATGAAAGGTCGAACTCGGAAATTAAGAAAGTTATCAATTCGAACCCCAGAAGTTTCACCCGTAACTTAATCAGGAAACACACCAAGCCACCGCTATTATGGATTATTGTAGCAAACCTAAACAACTGTATTGATATCACGGCAATTAAAAAAATTTCTTTTCGGCACAAAAAACCCACAACAATTTATAAAATCAATCTTCGCATTATAATATATAAATAAAAGCATCTTTGATATTTTATCATCTAGAGGCGTCGTCGTCTGCGTCGTAGGTGTTAAGCTCAGATTTACATTTGAGCAATTATAAACTAAACCAGGGATGTTTACCTAACCACACCTAACCGATTCGGGTGTCACAGATTTTATTATTTTAAATATTTATTTGTGTGTAATTGAGTTTTGTGTGTAATTTTAATTTTTGGGTAAAAATAAAAAGTGTGTAGGTTAATTTCCAAGCACGTTGGCAAGATAAATTGACTGTTATAAATAAATTATTGATTTAAAAAAATTTGAAATTGTATTCAATCACGTCAATCACGTTTCGTCATCCACAAAATTTGAAATTATTTTGCATTGGATCAGGAGGAGATAATCTTGGTGTTTCTTCTCGAGGTCGTTGCCAAACATGGGGACACAATTGTGATTATGATCGGAGATACAAGAAGTTTTTAAGTTAAATTGGCATTCGCATATAAATTACGACAAATGTAAGTATGGGTTGTTGATGTACGTAAGACCATTAACATCGCAATATATTGACTCTACTAGATCGTCTTTATCTTTAATTAAATAAATTGAATTGATAGTCGGGGAAATTTCAAAAAAATGAACGATCAGCAAAGACAATCCGTAAAATTCACCGACTAGCTATGACCATTTATTGCTCGTTGAATACTTAAGCGAATACGCCGAAGGACACCTTTTAAATTCAATAAAACTCTTAATATTACTAATGAAAATTTTAATTGTGGAAAAGAAAAATTTCTGTATTGTTCTATTTTCACAAACAAACAGATTATTTTATCGTTATTGAAAATCTGAACGATAACAAGTTCCAATTCACCACTTCTGTCGCTTATACAAGAAGAGATTTGCCAAATAAAATCGTCTGTCTACTCCTTGCATACACGACGACGGAATGAATTTTATAAAAATTAAAAAAATCAATTACAAAATTATTTTCGGTACCTTAAAAATTATTTCTCCGTGTGTATTTCAACTTGATATCTATCACGCGCTTCAGTGTAGTCCATCTACCATCCATAAAATTAACTTCGTTACCCCGAAAAACCAATCGTACTATCTTCAATTAATTTAAGAACGAATTTCCTTTACCTTCACGCATAAAAACAAAACCAATAATTAGGTAAGTGAGATCCTAACCTCCAAAATTTTAATCTTCCTTTTTCAAACGCATCCTGGATCATCTGAAACAACAACTCAAAATTGCTGATCATCTACCAAAATAGCAACTGATGATCATCTAATGTTCCAAAATATCACAAATTCTACAATGATCATCAAATTTTCACCATGAGTTATCGAAAATCTAAAAATATCGCTCGTAAAATAATTCGGTAACTTCCCATATACAGGAATTACGCAAATAATCACTCTGTTACTTCCAGAATCAAGTTTGATTCCAGAAAATCTCAAAAATATCGTAAACTAATAACGGACGAAAATTCGTACGTCGTTCGTCCAAAAATGGATACCGGAAAGGAACCTATTCTGGGCTTGCTGAGAGAATTTTTAAGAAATTCTGGATAACTAAATGTTTGTATTTTTTAAGTAATTCCTTTAATCATTTTGTGATCAGGATAAATTTATTTTGATCACTGGCAATTCTGGCAGTTTTCCAATGCTTTCTTAACTTTCATTCTGTATCAATTTTTGTTTGAAACAAAAACTACTCTCTGCAACGCAACCCCTAATGAGAGGGTTAACCCAAACAGAGACCAGAGTCCGTCACAATCCGGAGATGACCTCTCCAATTTGCTTGCCACAATGTTAATAGACTAGCTCCTTATTTGTGCGACGGCGAAGGTCAGGGATTCTGAAAAAATAACGGTAGCTTGGGGAAACTCAAAAAAACGCAAATAGTAATCAAATCCTTTAATTGAAAAGTAGTACCACGTAATGAATGCAAAAATTCGTTACCTGTTTTAATATTTTAGAATAAATCTCCAAGCTTGTCCTTCTGAAATGTTGCGCTCTATGCAGGTTTTTGTATAACTTTAATTAAATGATCCACTACTACAAAACATTAGAATGTAAAAATTGATCAAATAAATTGTGCCACGTTTAATGCGGATCATTTCATAAATATAATTGATAATTACGGAAATTGAATCTCCGCTGTTGATTATGATTATATAAATATTAATTAATAATATGATATTGGAATGTTATTATAATATGTACATATATAAATATGATATTAAAATTCGGTGTCCGTGTCAGTGTTGATATTCTGTGTCGATGTGCATTAATTAGCTTTTCCTTTTAGATTTGACGTTTCTCTAAAATAAATAAGGGTGCACACAATTTTTAAAATTACTTGGGATAGACCTTTCATTAAAATATAATTATTTTAAATTAACATTTTTTTTGAAATGTACGAAATGGAAAATTTTATATAATTTTGCAAATATTATACGTAAATATGAAATATATTTATAACGAAAAATTAAATTATATTATAAATAGTACTGTATCAATATGGTAAGCTTATCATAATCTTCTCTTTGTACAAAATTTATAATGCAATGCTCCCACCTTTTCATAACTTTGACATAGGTAAAACTTTTATCTTTTACAAATATAAGTATGTTGACATTTTTATTTACGATATCATTTTTAACCATGTAATATTAAAAGGAATCTCTTGTTTTTTTACTGTTTAGTTTCAGATTCGTTAAAATTCGTGATGTGATAAAATAATATTAAAGAACTCAATAAAACGATACGTTATCTGCCAGGTAATTTAATTTTTTATAAATCTATAGAGGTATGATGCATAAACTCACTACCATTATGTTTTTATAGCTTAAAAGAGCTTTTGATGTTTGTTTATAACACCGGATAAACATTTTCGTTTGCTGGTTTTAAAATAAAAAGAATATAATATATTTCAACTTTTGGTATTTTCCTTCTAAAAAACATCAAAATAAAATATTTTCAATGCAATATCATTTCAACCTAAGCGCTTTTGAATCAAGGGGAATTAACTGTTATATACCTACTTGTACACTTGGAGTTCATCAGACGCCAACGCACGTCGGCCGAAAGACGAAAAACGCAGCAGTTTTTAAAAAGAATATCAAATACGTTAACTAGACGTTAACGTTAACGTGAGCACCAATTATTACTTCTTGACGAATTTCTTCTTCTTCAACTTAGTTTAAGCCTTAAGGCTTGTTATTTCCAATATCTGCGTCATTTCCTTGGCAGTGTTAGTTTTATGAGCATATGAATAGTTTACATCCATTAGGTAGCTTGCTAGACTTGCCTTCAGATGTGCCTGTATCCTGGTTTTTACTTTCAATTCACTAACCCAGGGGACCACCGTCTTAAAGTGCCTTCCGAAGCATGGAGACTAGTCATAAGAAAGTTTGACTCTCCCCTGGTTTGAACCCGGTATATTCGCATCCAACTGCGTTGCATGGCAATGACCGTCTCATATTATACATAGAATTTGGAAAACCAAAAATTACTACACAAGAAAATGTCTTAAAATGTTTTCAAAAAATAAATTCAGTTATGAAGTGAAAATATATAACGGATCGAAATAATTCGAGTTCGCTTTTATAAAAAATCAAATTTTAAACAATGTTAATTTCAAAAATAAATTTTGCATCATCTTGTGGAACCTATTGTGGTTTAGTTTGTAATTAATGGTTGCGATCCCTAACACTTAATTCGAAAGCGGACGCAAGCTGGGAAACGGAAAGTATATAAATTGACCTAAAAATATATAAGACCTAAGTGAACTTTGAATTACTTTGCTTAGTCTACTAGCATGAAAATGTTATTTACAAATCTGTATGTATCTTTCTTAATTTATTTATTTATTTAAAAATTAAAAAGCAAATTAGTATCGATTACTGGGATGGTTTATAATTAAAACTTAAGTCTTGGCGCATTACGATAAGAAAAAAAACTTTATCTATTTTCACTCAAAATGTAAACAATGTTGATTGAATTTTCTATACGCGATTATTTACCTGGCATTTACATAATCATCCCTGCCTACCCCTAAAATATAAATTATAAACGAAATACAAAATTGATTTTAAACCCAAGATGTTCTAAACTCTAAAGAATAATAGTTCATACATATACACGAAATTATCAAGAATCTGAATTGTATAGACCTACAGAGCAATGGTTCCAAAGCAGTGATTCGGAATCCCGCAAGGGATTCATGAAGTTACTCGAAGGAGTTTTGTTAAAAGATAGAGGTTGTTTCAATTTCATTTTTTAAAGGAAAATTTCATATTAATACCTACTGGAAATATAGAAAAATATTTTATTGCTGATACTCATAAAAGAAATTGATTTTACCTCTGAAGTAATAAAAGCATTCTTAAATTTTAATTTAAAATAAAAGCACAAACCCTACAAAGAGATTAAAAATTATGTTGTATTTTAAACACAAAAAATTAAATATCTTAAATGTATATTAAATTTATTTTAATTGTTGCAGAAAGCTTCAGTTTTCAATTTCTACTTCTGAAGTATACAACACATTCATATTGGCATCAAAGTAGTGTGAAATGTGTGAGTCCACACTTATCTACTTTGGAAACAAACTGCGGTGGCGCACGCCCGGTAAGTTATTGAAGCTGCTCCAATTTTCGAAGCTAAAACCGCGGACGTCGAGAAATTGAAAACTTCCAAGGCTTCGATCAAAGCGATGAGATGGAACCCTGGCTTCCCCAATTTATTTTATTAACAACAATAAGGTATTGAAAAACTCTAAATTGCAAACTTTATTAGAAAAATTTTTCTTCTTGGTCGGTACTCTCGAATCCGGGCAACGTGGCAGCATTCGTGATGAATAATTGTTTATCATTTGCAAATGCGCACTCTTGAGACAGGGTACGTATGCAGTGGGGGTCCGTCTCCCTTCTACATAATAAAGTTCTTACTTCATCGGGAATCGAACCAAGCATTCGAGTCAACAGTCGACATATTTAACTGTTATGTTCTGACTTCATTAGAAATATATAAAAATAGAAAAACAAAAATAAATAAAAGTTAAAGTGAAAGCCAAAAGAAATCTCTCAATTTGGTAAAATTTATACATATAACATATAACGTACAATATCTTTTTTATTTTAAATGCAATATTGTAAACTTTATATCAGCATATTATTTTCTTTTAAAACTCTGTTTTGAACGATATACTCCATTTGCCAAACTTTTACTAGAAAGAATTTAAAATATTTGATATGTAATAAAATATTTTATAAATTTAGTCAAATATAGTGCAAAAGCTATGGCCTTTCAAAAATAATTACCACAGCATTTGTTTGTTTTTATAAAAATGATTGACGCTACCTTTGTGCAGCAACACAAATATTTATAGCAAATATATTTTGAAATTGATCTTTTTTAATTAATGAAAATAATAAATTATGTTCTACCTATTTATCTTTATTGAGTTTTATTCAATAAAATTGTAAATTTTAAATAATTTAGAGGTAATGCATTGATATTAATAAATCCGTAATAAAGTTAGACTAACCCTGCAACATACCCAGGGTGGTCCAGTGTGATGTTCAGTATCTAAAAGTCTGCAGTAAATATTGTTCTATCGATTACAAAAAAAATTTTCGGCAGACAGAGGCAGTGGCGTGTCCTACGGCTCAAGCTCCCCAAAAGCAGCAACAGTCTGGTCTGGTCACACTCAACACTTTCGATCATGTCAAACACGTAAAACTCAACCAAAATATTGAAACCATCGTTAGGGTATAACGTATTCATATTGTTTCCCAAAAGGAAAACTTGGTCTGCGTTAAACTGAAGTTAGCAGATCCGAAAATCCACAAACTTAATTTATTTCTAACGCAGGACTAATGATAATCCGGACAGCTTATGCAATATCTGACCTCGAAAAATTATTATGAAATAAATATACATAAAAATTGAGACATACCTCCGTACCTGTTCCCCTCCGACCAGCCGCTTGTCCGACCCTTCATCCTACATAATATAGGAGAAAGCGGCATCGAAAATTTATTTTGCATACATTACAAAAATAAGTTACGCCGCCACTGACAATTAGAAATCAAATATACCAAAATCGATAACAATTTAATCAGATAAAAATTACTTTTAAGTGATGCTGGAGTATTTTGTGTCGTCTTACAGTTTCATGTAGCTTCAAAAATGACGAGAGTCAAAGAGCAATAATTGGGTTAATCAATTCCACGAAAATATATTACTCACCCAGTTTGAAAAAGCTTTCAATACTGTTGTATTTACAAAAACATTGTGATGGTACAAAAATATAATACTTACTTACTTCCGATGGCCAAATAGCTCTTTTAGAGATTTAGCCTCCTCAATATTTGCTCCAAATCTCTTCAAGTTCTTCAAAAAATCTTGTTTGTTATTAATTTATTATTTATTTACGGATATATCCTTTTTACGGTACAAATAAATTTGGGAGCGATCGGGATTGGAATCTATACCTTCATAGATCTAAAGCTCCACTCCCTAACCACTACACCAAACTACCTGTACATTAGTAATATAATATAGTTATAAGATAGTAATAATATGTAAGTAGTCCATATGGGATGCAATCAGCTTCCAATGCTCGACTCTTCAAAAGAGTAGGTATGGGCATCGGGTGTCAATCCTTTTGCCCCATGCACACTCGCACCTTCAAGAGATATTTTGGAAGCTTTACCAATCCACACTGTCACAAAAACTAACCTCTGAATCGCAACCCCTAATGATAGGGTTAACCCAAACAGAGACCAAAGTTTGTCACGATCCGGAGAGGACCTCTTTAATTTGTGTGGCCATGATGTTAATAGACTAGCTCCTGATAAATGTGGAGGCCAGGTCATAGGTTTTTGAAAAATAGACCGGTAGCTTGGGAAAACTCAAAAAAACGCAAATATAGAAATCAAATGCTTTAATTGACACACAGAATTTGAGAGATGCTACCACAGTTCCAACAATTGCAATGTTATATTACTGTGGTAAACAGACACACAGTAGCAATGAATGTTTACGGTGCTATAATCAAAAAGTGCACCCCCTACTAAATATGAACAAGTACCCAATAAAATCAGTAACCTCTATGGTTACTCAAAATTGAACACAAAAGCAAATAAACACGTCAGTTCATACGAATTGGATAAGTTAAAATTGCTTACCTCGAGCTCGGATAAATTTACAATATCATGATGACAGGTGTTCTGTCTCCAATCGCTGTACAACGTGCGGCTTCAAAGATGAAAATCTGAACTTGTCAATTTACACAAGGAAACACTTGATCGAACATTCGCGACACAAAAAAACGCTGCTTTCAGATCTGTAGCGGGAATTGGACCAGTGAGAGATGGTGTTAGAGGTGTCACGCAATGCTTGGCCATCCAGATGATTAAGAAATTCCCGAAGTGATCATCCAAAACAAACAACAATAGGATGTTACCAACGACCCTAAAAACATTAGCCAGAGTCGGAAAAATTTGTTACCAGCAAAACTGGCACGATAATGGAAGTCATTAAACCAAAAACATGCTTAAACACACTCCAAATCGGCACTCAGAAAACTACTGCAACAAAATAGGTCCGCTCTGCTAGTTGGTCCTCGGGTAACTAATATTATATTCCTAGCCCGTAACAAATTGGAAAAATTGGTTACAACCTATATATCTCCTGATTACACCAACCAAAAACAACATATTCGTGGATTCCAAAATTGCTGGTTATAATTTGTATAGGAAGAAATTTTGACTCAGACAAGGCTTGATGTTTTCAAAATAATTATTCGCATCAAAGAATTTACCTCTGATAAAATTCCATGTTTACTGGAAAATTATTAAATCTAACAAAATGTCAAACAACAATAAAACATTCAAGTGTAAACTTTATCAGTTTAAGTCCGAATCACATGCAATACACCCGCTTGTATCGGAAATTAAAAGATACTAAATTTATTGTACGAGGTGCGTGCATAAACTTTGGAAAGTATTAAGTAAAAAATAAACGTTTACAAGTGCATAAAAATATAGGTCAAACATTGAACTCGCAGCCGAAATAAAAGTGAATCATTTATACAAAACGACAATATTATGGAAGTCAAGCTATTGAACTTAGATAGGGCATATGAATCATTTTAATTTTTGCAATGAAAATCGTAACAGGAAAATCATCAAATTTGTAATAAAAATTTTCCTGTAAATGTAAAATCAGCAAATATTCTGTATCTACTTATCCGAGAACTAAAAAAAAGTTATTGGGTTTGAACTTTCTGCTATGTATAGTACAAAATTGTTATCTATTCGCAAAATAAAAATTTAATAACTGGATTCTTATCCACATCGCGTTTTAAGCAAAATCAAATTTCTAGTATGCGTTGTGAGTAAAAACATCGGACATATTGCAAAAAAAGTAGGTAATAAGAAATCAATAAAATAAACTTTAAATAATTTCTTGTATCTTTTTTTTCTGATTAACTGGATCTTCTTGTGTGATGCCATAAAAGAAAATTGTATATATATTCTTTTAAAGAAAGTTCGTTTTTCCACCAAACACTTTAATCAATTTAATGCTGTTGTTTCCAATAATTTTATAGCCAATACACACGAAACTGTTTGCACGTAATAAAACTTACTAAATACCTAAAAATAGGTATAAATTATTATGTACGAGGTGACTTGCTCCATAATTTTTTTAAACTTGAAAGAAATACAAAATATTTTTGAACCAGCCGCAAATATTACATTATACGTTTTTATAGCAATAAGAAAATGGGAAAATGTAATAGTTATGCAAATCATATTGACCTAATCGTATCCTCATCCTGATCTGTTTCGGAAAACTTAGAAATTTATATAATAATGAAGTTTTGACTTGAAAATAAAACACCCTGTATTTCTTACATTTTTGCTTAGTTAGAAATTAATTCGCTATCAATTAAATTACATTTTTTAGATTTATCGTTACAGTTTTCTAGTATTTATTTCTTAATTAACCTAATTTATTTATTTTTAAATATCCAATTTCAAAACTTTTAGTTTTCATGTTAAGTAATTATCCATGCGATTAAATAGTAATTCATAAATCATAATTTAAAAATTAACAAAATTAAATTTAAATCCTTAAAATAATATCTTTTAAGAGATATCCTAGTGCAAATCATAGAAAGAAATTTTGTATGTAACTGTAGGAAAATTAGGTATTAATTTATTATAATTAAGATATTTTAATGATAATTACAAAAAGCACATAAAGCCGTTTTTATTACTTTTCATAGTACGTCTCTGTTATACTAAAAAAAATAATTAATATAATTGGCTTACATCATAATTTGAGTCATTTAATAAAGTAGCATTATTTATTTACTATAATGCAACATCTGAAGATTATTATTTTTTATAAAATTATTTATCTAACCTAATTAAACTTCGCCACATTTTTTGCAATGTTTATATATAAAATAATTTTATTAGGTTTAATTAACTAATATTATACAAAAACCGACAAAAACTAATATAAAAAAATGTGCACTATGTTCATTCCCATATAACTCAATTTTGTAAACAGAATCTTTCTTGAGCAGCCTATAGTTGGATTAAATTGAAAGAAAAGTTAGAAAGAGAAATTCCACAGCGAAAATGTAATTTATTAATCGTTTATAGTACAGTGCAACCTCAATAATCCGAATCCACGGTAATTAGACCTTCAAGTAATGCAAATATTCAATAAAATTTCATTTTTTTAATCTATACAATTGAACAGTTTTGAAAATTATGAAACAGAAGCATTAGTAAGAAAACTAAGAGGGGCTCACCGGTTGGAGAGTTAAAATCAGACTTCTTCTCATGCAGAATTATATTTTTACCCCTTAATTAATAAAAACGTTTCTGTACTTAATAGGAAAAGTCTATATTTTCAAAATTTAAGTCCCAAATCTGATATTATCCAATAAATTAATAATTATTATCAGTAGAACTATATTTATCAGGTGCGTAGGAACAAAGAAACGAATCAATCATAGGTGATTCTATAAATTGCATGGATTTTTACTGAAACAAAGTGAACAGTCATAAAGCGATAAAAAATTGTAGAATTTAAGGTTATGTGTTCGGATTCAACGAGAGACCGTTAGAGGGCGCCACGAATTTTAATAACTGGATCGACCTGGTTAAGTTTTTCAACGGCCAAAGTGTTCCAATGACCACTTAGAGCTAGGTATTTGATCATATGTGTGTAAAATACAATATGAAGTTTATAAAAAAACTCTAATACTTTTATCTGACTCCAAATTTAATGTTATGCTACCCAACTGTAATAAATAGCAAAAATCAAAATTAACCGAATCGAAATTCTGACTAATTTAACAAGTTTAAATATATTTAAAGACGGAACTTCCTTTGTGTTTTAAAGGAAGATTTGTGATTCTTACATATTGGATACTTATTGCCGATTCTGAAACTGAAATATTACCCTCTTTCTAGCAACCATGTTGGTTGTTAACATATCAATGCAGGGTTGCCATGGCTGTGGTGAAGAGGAAGAGGACTCATATGATGACGGCTTGCTTCTTTGTTTGATCTACTAATAGTTGAAAGGATAAAAGGAAATAGCTAGGCGTGCTATTTGTTAGAAATAAGAATTTTAGAGCAGATCTTATTTGATGTTTTAAATACAAGCGATTCGTTTTATATTGCGTATATCAGCTTTTTTACTGCTAACCGTAGGGCCTCAAAATTTGAAATTATAAATTCTTAATTTGAAATAGCACTGGAAATAGAAGAGTCAGAGCTACAACAGGATGATGTGCTTGGTATAATATTATTAGAATTTTTGAAATAACAGGGTAATTAGTAAAACAAGATAATTATAATGGAAGTGTACATAAACCTAACATCATGAACATTAACCGCCACTATTATAATGTATAAAAGTAAGCTAATGCATATGAAATGGCTAAGACAGGTAATTTAGTTTAAGTTGGTATTGAGCCACTGTAACTACATTATACATTTTTAATCAATAAGATATATACAAATAATAATTTACATAAAAATGTCGTTATTTTTAATGAATATGGCGAGTAAGTACAGGAAGATTAATTAAAATTATTAAACATTACTCTTTATGGTGTGCAAATTTAATATCAAATTCAAACTTTCTGGTTTTATTTACAAAATAACACTTCCAGTAAAGGCACTTAAAGTTCTCGGAAAATTTAATTTTGAAAAAAAAATTAATGTATTAGTTAGCAGTAGGGTGCTGAAACAATTAAATTAAACTGCATACTAGATTAGCTTAAGGACAAAATCTATTTGAATAATAGTGGAAATTTTATTAACTGCTTTGTAAAACTTTAAGATAATATTATTAGTTTGTCTCTAGTCGAAGCTTGACAAAATTCATTAAACTGTTAGCTCTGTTTGGTACACATAAAAGTGTAGTGCAGGCAGGATAGCCTAAGGCAGTCCAGGGCAGCCGGAACTGCACGAGAACTCGCTAGTGCACATGACTGTAACAAACGACTTTAGTGCAGGCGGTGCAGGATTGAAACGTCACTAATAAAAGTTGAAGTTTTTTTTTATAAAAAAATCAAAATATATTAGTGTGCGAAAGGGTAGTCTAAAAAATCAGAACAAATCGAGCACAGTTATTTCTGAGACTACTTAGTTCAACAATAACATCATAAATGAGGACAAATTTATGAGTTCATTTCAAGAAGGCAGTTTACATTTTTATGGCCTACGACAAGTTAGTATCATAAATATCTTTCTTCACCCTTAATTATTAGATATTTTTTTATCAAGTTTCCTAATCCTAAAATTGTCTAAAATTGAATATAATAAAATTATATTCAACCTATAAGAAGTTTTTTGGTACATACGTTTGAATTATTAAGTGATTAAAAATGATAAAAATGCAATTTTTATGCAAATTTGCATAAAAAATTATTTTAAGGACGTTGTACCCAATTACAGCGAAAAGGAATTCAAAACAAATTTTAGAATTTCAAAAAATTTATTTTTATTATTATTATAATTTATTTTTATTATAATAATTTATAATAAAATTTTTTTAATTAAGAACAAATCAAGTAAATATGTCGTTTTCAATCGCAAGTTTTATTACCCACCCACAAATTCTACTGCTTGTCAGCTACCTGCACTCGCTACTCTAGCTATTTAGGTAGAGTAAAATGTGCAGTTCCGAGCTGTTCGGAACTACAACAATTTTCGTAACAAACGGTTGTCCACTACCTGCACCGCTTACACTAATTCATGCCAAACGCGATTTAGGAAAAAGTGCAGTTCAGGTTGCACTAGGACTGTGATACCAAACAGAGCTGTTGTGAGAGTTGTGAGAGGACTATTTTTTTATATAACTGACTAGGTAATAACACTTTACATTTAAATCCTTTTGATACAACTCAATTACCAGCAATTCTCTTAGTAGTTGATTTTATTTGTTCTCTTTGCAATTCCACCTCTTCTCCTTTCATTTCCCCTAAATACGGTACCTTCTTGCGGATTAATCAAAAAGTAAAAGAAAATTTTATTCTAAATGTAGGAATTGGTGATTTGGATTATTTAAAATGAAGTAATTAAAAGATAGATTGACAAATTAACACTATTTTTCATCTAGGGAACACA
Source organism: Rhagonycha lutea (assembly GCA_958510855.1). Taxonomy (NCBI): domain Eukaryota; kingdom Metazoa; phylum Arthropoda; class Insecta; order Coleoptera; family Cantharidae; genus Rhagonycha; species Rhagonycha lutea. The sequence continues at coordinate 20,169,067 of OY294042.1, forward strand.
AAACCGAAAGTCTATTCGAAGTACTTAAAATAACACATAAAGAAAAAATCAGACCGCCTTTAAGGGATGAAATCTACTAAAGAAAATCAACTACACCTTAATCTGATCAATCACCTGCGGAACTTAGAACCTTCAAATTTTCAGAACGTAGAGTAAGTTTCCTAAATATGGACCATTGTAAGAGCTTTATAAATAAAATTTAAAAACCTACTTTATAAACAATCAGGTATTCATAAAAATTAAGTAATATTTACAACAGGTTTACAAACACTTAATTCAATTAGACAAGAACAAAATTCGGTAAAGTAAACAAAACGTTCTTTCTTTAAAAACTTAAGAAACTGAACAAAAAACTTATGTTTTCTAAATTATTTCCAAAATGTTAAACTTAAAAATGGGTATGATTATAATGGGTTAGTGAATTGCCAACATTAGCATAAAAAAAACAGGGTAAAGGGACATCTGCAGGCCAGCCCAGCAAGCTACCTACAAGATACAAGATGTAAAACAATTATATGCTCACAATGGTAATAGTGCCAAAAAAAACTTAACACCGTGGCTTATAAAACAGATTATTGATCTAAAAGAAGTTAAAGAAGAAGAAGGTATAATAATATGTACCGCCGAATTTTAATGTGAATCAACTCGATTTTTACACTACAGTCAAAATTCTGTAAGTCGACCTCCCTTTAATTCGAAATATTTTCTAAATAGAATTATTTATTTGGCACGTCCCCCCCCCCTAATTCGAACAAATCTTAATACATTATGAGAATTCGATTTAGAGAGTTTTGACTGTACAATATCCTGGTGTTGTAATAATTTGAATCATTTTTCATTGCTTGTCCCATGTTTGACTGGAAAGTTGTTTCTGCGATGCATTTATATTCTAAAATAAAATTGAAGCTTTCAATATGAACTACTGGTCCATATTCAAAATTCAGAGGTAGTCCATATTATAGGCAAGGCATAATAGTGAGGCAGTTATTAACCCAAATATTTAAGAATTTCATTACTAACAACTACTCTATTGTGTGAAATTATGCAATAGAGCGAAGATAAAACAATTAAACAATTAATTTGTTATTCCATGCTTATGAACGAATTTACACTATTCACTTTTTATATTATGCCTGTTTAGCTGACGCTATTCTGGTACAATGTGGTGTCAAATGTAATAAGTTTCAGTTGGATGCATTGCTGCCAGTGCAAAAGCAAAGGCTATATTATCGAAGTAGATGTTGTTGGAACCGTTGAGAGAGCTGATGTTGGAAATGCTCGGCAAATCTGGACCATCCAGATCAGATAAGATAAGATAAATAATAGAATTCCCTCAAGTGATCCTTCTTCCAAGGAGCTCAAAAACACTACACGACAGCCGGGCTACTTTTGTCTTAAACGATTTGGCACGAAAAAATAGTGGCTTTAGACCAAAAACTATTTGTCCACGCAAAACTACCGTTGCTTAACAAAATCGTTGAGACGAAATAATGTACGTTCGCTATCGTCGTCGCTGTTAGGAGACTGAATTCAACGCTGCAATCAAGCCAGCGCTATCAACATTTGCACGCAAATGCATGAATAAAATGCCTACAATAAAAGATTGCATTTAAATCAAACTGTAGGGCCGCATCGAGGAATACTGTAAAATGAAATTCAAGTAGGAACTAAATAAATAACAAATGCAAACATTTGTTACAAGGAACTTACTATAAATTATTATTTATTAAAACTCGGGTCATATAAACACGCGGTTACAACATTATAATAAATGGAGTTACAGAATCTCAGTGGGAGTGTACTCAGATGTTTCATTGTTATATTCAAGCTAAAAAAAATTGATTCCCAGCAATTATAAAAGGGTACTCCTGTTCAGTGATGTTAGAATTGGTCATATTCCGTATAAGCTCCAGAGACGACAGTTGAGACGTAAATCGATTCAGTAATTTTCAAAATCTTGAAACTAAAACGATAATTTTAAGGAAACAAAACATCGCCTGGATTAGCATTAAAAAAAAGTGTGCATGACATGAAATCCGTCAAAATAACCCCGACAAAATAGCTCCGACATAATAGCCTGAAACATTGTAGCTCGGGCTAAGAAAACTCCGACAAAATAATTATACTATTTCTATAAAAAGTAAATTATTTAAATAAAAAAGTAAATTAAAACAAAACCGTTTTTAGAACGGACTAAAATATTTATGTATAAAATATATAATATAGAATAAAAATAATTTCCCCTAGCTATACAGATTAAAACCCTATACAGATTCCTAACTCCATAAAATACTTGTGAGATAAAACGAAAGAATCTCAGGCGTTCTCAAATTATTTGTTCCGTGGTTTGAATTCCACGTGGAACTGTAGGTTAGTTCATATAGTCTGTAAATACAACTTAACTACGGACTTATACGTCGTTAAAATTAAAATTAAATATTGCAGAGTTAAAAATCATACAATTAGAAAAATGTTTAACTTGCAGATGCGTATTTAACCTTTAACAATATTTTTATTTATTTAATTCCATGAGTTAGACAGTTAATAATTTAAATAAATTTTGTATTGCTACCAATTTCCTTTTAATTTTCATTTAATGTGAAATTTTACTGTATGGTGACAGAAAATTAAGCAGAACTGTAGTTTTTTAGCTGTTATTTAAAATTTTGTAAAAGCGTTTGTTTTTTTGAGGTAGAATTAAAAACCAAATTCCATAAATTTTTAAATGAAAATCCAAAATATCAAGAGAATAATAAAATGCAAAACAAAATTCAAAATATTAGTGGCTGTCTGGTTTATTGATCCGAAGTTGATTTTATATCCAACAAGTAACGTTGTTATAAAATTCGACTATACAACAACTACAAATTTGAATTCTCCCTTTGTTTGGGGAAGCAAATCAAATTTAAAACGATTTCTGACAAGGAAATCTTTTTTTTCAAAACATTTAGCTCTGAATCCTATTTTCAGTAGTACCACTAGAAAAGTTTTAAACAATAATAAAACAAAACTGTGAAGCCAGTCAAGTGGCTAATTTATATTTTAGTTCATCAATTACTTGTGACAAAAGCTAAAGATGAAATAGTTCAAGTTAAGATTGCCTTAGTAAACTTATCGTTGCAATTGTTAGCTTAAAAAGGAGCTAATATGAAACAAACTAATCCGTTTAATTAACAATTAATTCAACATTGATAGTAATTTAACCATTTCCTCAGTTCATTGTCATGTGTTGCATGTACTATTGATTTATAGTTATTTCTATTACAACTATTTAATAGGTAGCTTCCACTTCGGTAAGTTGAAGTTATAATTTCCTTAGGTCAGTGGTTATCACACCCTTTATGTGTTTGAGAGTTACTTTAAATTTCAATTAGTATGTTAATCATCGCTTTCCTTCCGTTTTGTGATATTTTATTCCTTAAAACATTCATTTATTTATTGTTTTTACAAATTAGCTCCAGTAGTATTAACTCCCGAAAGTTAAAGTGAAAAATAAGTTAAAAAGTAAAAAAGTTTTAAGAAAACTTTTCTGCTATTTACTGCCTCCTAAGCGATTAAATGAAAACTATTTTTATAGTTCTTCTGTGCTATTTTAAAAACATATCAGTTTAGCAAACAATGAATAATGGCACACAACTTTCTAACAAAAAATGATAACCTAAACCTCCGTGGGCAAAATTCGATTGTATTCAAAAATGCAAATCGGGATATGTTATTACGTTATTTTGTAATTCAACAATAGCCGAGATAACCTACAAAAAAAATGAAATGTACCCACCTTGTTCTGGTGATTAATTCCAAGATTAGTTATGCTTTTTAGTTATCGTTTGCAAGCTACACTTGCCGTAAATGCAATTCTAAATTGCGAAGGAAGTTTAATATAGAAAATTAATTTCGCTATATTTTATAGTGTGTTCTATTTAAAATATGAGTTGAATATTACTCACATGAAACCGAACTTGATATAACTCAAATTAGTGCTATTTTGTGTAACTATTTAATACTTGAGTGGTTTTTTATCTTTAACTTTTTTCCTAAAATGAATGATGTAGTATCATGGAAAAAAACAAGCCTATGCTGATGATACCACCCTATATGTAAATACGTAGTACAAAAATATTGTGTATTTAGGTGTATATATTAAATGAAATACTCTTTAACAAGCATAGAAATCAGTATCAACTTGATATATTATGCGAAGGTGTTAACATAATTACACTTTGATGTAATTACATGTACACTTTATTTAATTACCCAAGCAGCTTTCATCTCAAATTTTTATCCAATATGATTGTATTTTTCTTGTATCAAGTCGTTTAATGGCAATTTCAACTACAATAAGAGAACAATTATCACCCCCAAACAATATATGTTATAGTAATCTATTTAGAACTCAAAATGTGTTGTTGCCAACTGTGAAAATCTATAAAGTAGTCTTATTGGGGCGATAATTTCTAAATATATGAGTGCAACTGATGTGCGCTTAGTCACTTCGCGATAATTTAATTTCATGACAAAATTGCGCTTCGTTTACAATTTCATCTAACTTTCTGTTTGTATTTTCCTAGCGCTTAGTACAACAAACCCGATATTCGGTTTCTTACTAACAGTCTTGTTTAACTAGAAATTGAGTCCGTTAGTGTGACGTCACAACGCCTAGAAATTGGCAAACCGTCTAACGCGAATTGACTAAGTGGTTTGCGCCCATTTGAAAAAGAACATAACACAAACATTTGCAAACACGACGATCGCATCAAGGAAAGTGTCAACTGTTTCAACATAACCCTATTTAATTCATTTAATTGTTATAAACTTATATTAATTATGTAAATAATTCACTATTCTACTAATTATAGTCTACTATTTTATGGTAGAAAGTTCCTTAAGTATTTAAAGCAAACCATTTTTTAAATTTAATTGGTTGCTCTCATTCTGGTGAAAAACCATTAGAATGCATGACATTATAATTAATAGTTTAAATAATATAAAGACCTTTTAAAACCTTTTTAACGTATAGATTTAAATTTTAGAAAACATATTGCGATTTTCACCTCTACGGTGTCTTTTTCTTTGAATTATATTTTATTTTAAAAGTGTTAAAAATAATTGTCAAACGTAGAAGGTTTCTCGCTACTGTGAATTCAATCACAATTGTACAATATTGTGCACTTCACTCAATTTTTCTCATTAACTAAACTTTCACATACCGTAAAATGGGGTGAATCACAACAGGCAGGTGAATCACAACAAAAGTTTGGGAAGGCACAAATAATTTTTTTGTACTGCAACATTGAATAAAATTATTTGATTAATCCTTGATGCACAGAAAAATTATTTGTGCCTTCCCAAACTTTTGTTGTGATTCACCTGCCTGTTGTGATTCACCCCATTTTACGGTATGTGAAAGTTTAGTTAATGAGAAAAATTGAGTGAAGTGCACAATATTGTACAATTGTGATTGAATTCACAGTAGCGAAAAACCTTCTACGTTTGACAATTATTTTTAACACTTTTTAAATAAAATATAATTCAAAGAAAAAGACACCGTAGCGGTGAAAATCGCAGTATGTCTCCTAAAATTTAAATCTATACGTTAAAAAGGTTTTAAAAGGTCTTTATATTATTTAAACTATTAATTATAATGTCATGCATTCTAATGGTTTTTCACCAGAATGAGAGCAACCAATTAAATTTAAAAAATGGTTTGCTTTAAATACTGAAGGAACTTTCTACCATAAAATAGTAGACTATAATTAGTAGAATAGTGAATTATTTACATAATTAATATAAGTTTATAACAATTAAATGAATTAAATAGGGTTATGTTGAAACTCTTGACACTTTCCTTGATGCGATCGTCGTGTTTGCATATGTTCGTGTTATGTTCTTTTTCAAATGGACGCAAACCACTTAGTCAATTCGCGTTAGACGGTTTGCCAATTTCTAGGCGTTGTGACGTCACCACTAACGGACTCAATTACTACAACGTCTTGTGAATATAAAATATATCACATGTGCTGTCATATGTCAGAATAATCTCTTTTGACTATTTGTATAATAACAGTCATCTTTAAACAATAACTTTTACAACTTTATCGATTACCGTCTTCCTTTTTTAATTTATTTACACAATTCTCAAAATTCCATTTTGCAACAGCCAAACAAACCAGTAGATGCGGTAAAAGCTGCATTTTTAGTACCTATTTGCTATTGGATGAGCACTTGCGACTTGCAAGTTTGTATAGGTTGTTTAGGTTTGTATAGGAAGAGGTTGCTCTATGTATATGTTTGGATAATTCTAATCCAACTTTCCTGGAGAAGATACAACAATTTTACCTTTCTTCTCTTTCCATTCCATTGCGATAACATAAAACAAATTTAAAAAATTGAACAAAATTTGTTTAATGTGGAAATAGGTAATAATAATAAAACTAATCATTCTGGATCTTATGCATTTTGCATTATGCAAAAGACTTTAAGGAGGAGAAGGAGCTAGCAAATTATTATATTGGACAAAAACTTTAATGTAGTGAAATTAAAAATTCAACGCATAAAAAAATGTAGTTACATTTGTTTGTTCAACAAGTAGGTGGAATATCATCAATAATTAGATTTTCATCCCATGAAAAGTTTACATTGCGAAAATTCATTTTGCGTGCTAATTTAACATATCACAGAACTTCCTTAGTCAGTGGTTAGTTTTTAAAATGAAAATTTTGGGACTACATCAATTTCTTAGTTCAGTCCGGTTAACGACACTTTTGGGTCAAAAGAATTAGTTAGTGAAAAGTCGATGTCAAAATGAAAAAACTTAAATTGTGAATCGATAGATTTTTAGTTAATCATATCTTTGTTTGTTTACCGGTGAGTAAATTAGTAAATAAATGATCAATGTACAAACAATAATTCCTTTGAGTATTTTATTACTCATATCGAAAAACGATTTAAATGTAACATTTATTATAGATAATAATATGTGCTTTTTGTGTTGGAAGTTTATTTCTATATTATATCTATCTATTAAATTATAGTGAAACGAAACCATTTCAATTTTATGCGGTTTCGACTAAGAAATCAACTTTCAACATTTAATGTAATAAAATTCTCACATTTGCATTTCAAGTTAATTTACATACAATGTATTCAATAAAATTTTATACAAAAGTTTGTAACTCGATTAAAGCGGATGAAGTTTGAATGTAATTTTAAGGTATTTTGATAATTTTTTTAATTGTAATGCGTATAAATTTTTGAGTTCATTATAATATGTAGCCTTAATAATCTTATTTCCATGATTAACTCATAAATTAATATATTAGGATTGCAATTTTCATAATTTCAACGAAAAATTTTCGTAATTCATAAACATAAACTTTCATGTTATGAATCATAAATATTCTTTATTTACTCCTATTGAAAATACATTCATTAAATATGCATTTTTTATTTTTATTAAGTAACGATAGTATGGAGTATATTGAACTTGGGAAATGTAACCAATTTCACCAAGCTTAAAATATCAAATGTCATAGAGAAAGTACAGTAGTCTATTCACTCGCAGGTGATAGTTATTACTCACTCGGATGAATACCGATACATTATCAGGTATAGCGGTTGGTACTATCGGAGGTAGAGCAGGCGCAAAGAAAGATGAGAGGGTGGAGCTAATGCGTAGAAACCAAAACTCGTACAATCGTGTTTATGTTGGTGCCAATTGGTGGAATTGGGTGTCACGCGATGTCTACTGCGCCGGATTTTGTCTACGCCCTCTCATCTTACTTTGTGCTCGCTCTACCTCTACATTATTCAAATTTATATCTACACCTTTTGAAACTGTAATTCAGAAAACGTCAAGTGTAATTCAGATTAGCTGAAATCTAAACTTCGCACGGCCTTACTATGCTTCGACTATAAATTTTATTTGTAAACTTACATTTTTACACAATGTAATTAAAATTACCCAATTCCTCTCGTCGTTTTCCAAATATCAACTAAAAGGAAACATATCAACATATTTCTCAACAGTTTTATTTAATTTCTCAATCAAAAATGTCAACTCTTTTCAAAATCTCTATTAACCAAATCAAATCACGACCGTCCCCGTTGCGGATCCGTGCGCAAGTCCTCTATCTTTACTTTTTTATTCAAAAACTATATAAAAAAACTTTCAAATATACAAAAAAATTTCAAAATCAAAATTCTCACACAAAATTCTGGCATGTAATCCAACACCTTTCTTCATCCCAAAAATAATACGACAATATTATTAAGGGATAAACTTATAATACGCGTATAAATATAGGATAAAGTTTTAATAAAATAGTAGGGATAGTGACACTTTTCAAATCAAAGAAAAACGTGTATTTCTGAATAATGAAAAGTTAACTTTGTACCTGAAGTACCTATACTATTTTTCGCAATTTCTGTAGCTAATTTTGAATTTTATTACTTTGCTTACACTTCTCGGTGGGTTCCCCTACTTTGCTCTCGCTCGTGTATAGGGTGTTTTTTTAGCTGCATGAGAACTTCAAAATGAAATAAAACATTAAAAACCTGACGGAATGTTTTGGTTATAATTTTTTTATGAAAGTACAGTTAAAGGCATTTATGATTTGAACATGACTTCCGGCATGTGACCACCACGACTAATGGTTACGAAACGCATCCGTTCAGTCCAATTTTTGACCACTTTTTCCAATATTTCTGGCTTTATTGCATAAATGGCTTGCTGAATATTAGCCTCCAATGCTTCTAGAGTTGTTGGTTTGTTAGCATAAACCATGGATTTAACATACCCCCACAGAAAATAATCTGGAGGTGTCAAATCACACGATCTTGGAGGCCAATTGATAGGGCCACGTTTTGAAATAATGTTGTCACCAAATTGTCCTTTCAATATATTGATGGTTTCGTTGGCTGTGTGGCACGTAGCACCATCCTGTTGGAACCATAAGTTGTCAATGTTTAGCTCTTGAAGTTTTGGAAACAAAAATGTATTGAGCATGTGTCGATATCTCACACCATTCACCGTAACGGTAGCTCCTTCCTCATTTCGAAAGACATATGGACCAATGATGCCGTTGGCGTGTATTCCACACCAAACAGTCAATTTTAATGGATGCAATGGAGTCTCAAGATAATGTCCCGGATTGGTCTCACTCCATATACGGCAATTTTGTTTGTTCACATACCCAATTAACCAGAAATGTGCCTCGTCACTGAACAAAATTTTACGGTAAAAAAATGGATCCACTTCCAATTGGTTGTGAGCCCAATTTGGTAGAGTTGTTCAATGGTCAATCTATGCATTATCAAATGCCAAACCTTGCTAAACACAAATATCAAAAAACTGTTTCCATAGCAATCTTGGTTCAATTGTTATCCCTATTGAAAGTTCTCATGCAGCTAAAAAAACACCCTATATTATGGTATTGCTCTGATCACTCCTGCTAGAATTCCAATTTGGAGGACAAAGGTACATGGGAATTTGTGGAAGTTTTAGGGGTTCAGGGGCTAGGGGGAAATTCATTAGAAATCCTAATTGGTGCTATTCATTACACTAATTACTAATGTAATGTAGAAAATCTTCCTTTTCAATTTCTGTGCAAAATTAATCACAGTATCGCAAGAAAACGGAGTTAAATTGCCAAAATTAATTTTCAAACCAACTATGGAATTTAATGAGTAGTCTATAAAGAACGTCTATAATTTTTTCCGAATTTTTAATTTCTTCCTCCACCTTCATTGCAGTTGATTTTCTCTTCGCCGAGTAACATTGCTCGGCCTGAGGCCTGCGACCTTCGCACTTCTCCACTCTGATCTATTATATTTTAATCCTCAATTTTCTTGATATCAAAGCAATCCCAATTTTTAATTACTCTCAGTAAGAACTTGAGCCTCAGCACAAAAATTGTACTGCTCCAAATAAAATTTTGTTACTTTACATCTACAATTAAATTTTGTAAGATATCTTCATGTTTCTTGTGAAGTGCAATATTAAGGCCGAGAAAAGTTTCATTTTGCATTCGTTTTTTAAAATCGATTTTCTCCAAATTGGATGAATTCTGGATTGTTAAATTTTCATTTCGTGAAGTTCTAATGGGGATTTTAAGGTATAATGGTAGTGGCGCAGATCTGTGACGACCAAAGCTGGCTGGCCCTCTCCCCTTGTTAGTCACGTTTTGTGATCAAAATCATACGTGTCATGCGTATAACAAAATATAATTTTCCCCGTTCCTTCCAAAATTGCATTTGTTATAACAGTATAATAGGAAATCGTTAATTTTCATGTGCATTTTTAATTTTAGAATTGAAAAAACTGAAAATATCTTTTATTTTTCCTTCGTCATTTCGGTGACGACGTAACCTTACTATTGATATCCATGCAGAAACAATTATAGTATTGTAAATATTAGTAGGCAAGATACATTTTCGAACCGATTCTGGAATTTAATAGAAAGCTTGTGATTTTCCTTGTTTAAAAATGTTGTTTTTACAAGGTAAAACAAACATAGATTTACTATACCGCGGGACCGACTCCCGATCCGAATATAGGAAAATAACATGGAAAATTAATTTTGTTTTTATTCCTGCTTTTAGTTACGTTATAATTCCATTATAACGGATTTGATTGAAAAAGGTATCAATTTAAAGAGTTTTATTTTCCGCGTCTAAAGATACCCAGTACTTGATATTTTGTTATTTAATTATTGATAAAAATAAGGAATTAAAATAAGCGATTTTTAAAAAATTAGACTTGTTTGCATGTTTGAACTGCTAAAACTTGAGTTTAAGTTAATTTTTAACCAAAATATTTGTTTTAATCTGTCAAAAAAATTTGTCAGATTTTCAAACAGAACTAATCAACCAAGGCATCTAATAACTGTTTAAAATCTCTATTTTAACACTTTATTATTGAGAGGTAATTAAAGAAAGGCAATAATTATTAAAGAACAAAATATCCAGTGTTAGGCTATGCGCAGAGTGGAGCCTGCTCGCCGAAACCTGCTTGCCGGCTTGAATGTTTTTATTGAAATACGAGCTTCGTTTGTCCTCAATTACGTTAATTAATATAATATAATTAATAATATAATAAATAATACATGAATTAATGTAATCGAGGACAAACAAAGCTCGTATTTTAATAAAAACATTCAAGCGGGTAAGCAGGTTTCGGCGACCAGCTTCCACTGTGTTTCTACCGTTAGGTATCTTTAGACGCGGAATAAAAATCTCTTTAAATTGATGCCCTTTTTATTCTTTTCCGTTATGATCGGAAGTAGGAATTACAAAATGCAATTTCTCATATTGATTTCCTATGTTCGGATCGGCAGTCGGTCACCCGGTATAATAGCAAGTTGAAAATGGTATTTTTTACACTTTCTCACTATATTAGCCACCTCAATACTTTAGACGCTCCTACGCGTTTGCATTCGGACTCGTATACATTACTCGTATACACATATTTCCTAGATTTCATCTTTACCAAACATTTCAAGCTCTAACTTGGATGTTTTTTTTTTAAATCTAATAAATATAAATTAATTGCACTTTATTTTTATGAATCATTGTTTCGCTGTGAAGCGTTTCAGCCTTCAACGACAATCCTCGAACCAAATTTTAAAAGTTTGTTTCATTTTACTGAACAGTGATATTTATTTTATGTTTTCATTTTCAATCTCGAATATAATTATTAAATAATTCCATCAATTTCAATTAGTATTTTGAATTTCTGTCTTTGGATCCGATGGTGGCAGTCACACAAATATATAAATTTCTTATTAAGAAAGGGTAATTTATTTATTTAGCACTTCAAAGTCACCTCGATTATATCGTAAAATTATCTCTATTTACATTAAGGTAGGCACATAGTGGAAGCAGATTTTATGCTCCAATTGCCTACTTCGTTTATGTTCGGTTACATTCATTAACTTTAGATAAGATGTATGAGGCTTGTAACCCATCGATCTTATATTACCCATAAATATATAATTTATATATGTAATAATTACATCTATGTTGTAGAGTGAAATTTTTCCTTAGTGGTTGGGAGTAGCTAATGTGCAGAAACGAATTGCAGGAATTGGGTGTCACGGGTTCTCCCTCCACATTTTCCGCGCAAGCCCCAGTCACGTGCCAACCACTAAGGAAAAAAATGTTTAAGGGGAACACCACTGTGACGGATAAAAAAAATCGATTTTGTTTTTTTTTGCATTTTCACCAAGTATGCATATTTAAGAATATGTGAAATAAATTTCAAATTAAAATATTAAAAATTGACCAGGTTACAGACGATTTAGTAAGATTTAAGCTACTAATTATGTATAGTAAAACATTCAATCGCGCTTTTCTCGAAACTGCTTTTTTCGACGACTCTCGATTTTTAATTTTAAAAAACCTAAATTTCCGTAATCGCAGTAGCTGTCGTTGTACGCAACCGTTTTCTTCTTATTTTAAATTTTTTTTAACATTCGCCATTTCGTGAAAAGTTTGGAACCATTGATTGGAGCACATTTTTTGAGTTTGAGTTCAGTTTGACACGCCGTTTCGACGTCGCACGTATCAAAATATAAATAAAATATAATTGAATCAGTTATTTCAGAAACAACCTAAGTCACTTTTTGGCCAAATTGAGTTAACACATGGAAAACATATTTTCGACAATTCCGCATCGTTTGGTGCTAAAAAACTTAAGAAAGTATATCCTTTATGGCAGAAAACGATATTAGAAATTTTCGGTTTAGCAGGTTGCTTACCTAACAGTGAAACGTTTTTTACGTTTCCTGAACATCTATAAAAAGTGACTTAGGTTGTTTCAGCAATAACTGATTCAATTGTATTATTCATTCATTTTGATTAATTGATATATTTTAATAATAAATAAATTAATAAAATCCTCCAATTTTTATGAGTTTTCTTGCATTTTCGCCTATAATTCCTAAACGGTGCAATCTAGCAAAAAGCTACGATATATCAAATTAAAGAGTATTTAATTCTGCCTCGAATGAGAACCACAACTTTATAATTCGAAAACCATCGAAAATAGGTAGTCGTTTTTGACCGTGGCTTACGACCATACCACTTGATTGAATTATTAAGTTGTGGTACTCATTCGACGCAGAACTAAATTCTCTTTAATTTGCTATCTCATAGCTTTTTTTACTAGGATACACCGTTTAGGAGTTATATGAGAAAAAGCAAGAAAATTCAAACAATTTTGAGGTTTCTTGGAAGCCAAAACATTTTTGTTTTTTACATGTTGGTATACCAAGTTGAAAAATAAAAGCTTCTACACTACCTTTTGCAATAAGCAATGTCTATAATGACACTATACTGTGAAAAAGTTTAAATTGATTTAACGATGATGGATTCTAGATTTGCGGTGGTTGCATTGTCAAAATCAACTCTCCGCGCCTTCCGCTGCGGTCCCCTCCGCTATAAACGCCCCGAACCGTTTTGACTAACGCTTTACTAATTAAAAATATACCCTAGGTCCAACTTGGTAAAGTGTGCTACTGGGAAGACGAGGATCTTTCTTTTTTTATGGATCCGAGATGTGACATAGTTGCGTTGTCAAAACTGACCTCCAATCCGGTCCCCTCCGCTTCGAGCGCTCTTAGCCGTTTGACAAACACTTTTTTTCGGCTTGTTACAGTGGTGTTCACGCAACACATTGTGTGCCACGTCATACACATATGAATGACATCATGAATAAAATGCCATTTATATCATATCGTGGCACGCAATGTGTTAACCAGGTCCTCTGATACGAATAGGCGCTCGCCTATAGAGAAAAATTGAAAGGTGGAAAATTATTTCACTATTTTGTATTTCGAACGACAGCTTTGTTTTCATATAAATTTAAAAATTCTAAAGTAATTTTGGTTATCCACTTCATTTACATAAATAAAATATTTCACAAGCTATTCTAACCCTAAAAGATATTTTACCTGTGGCGCCGAAAAATCTAGCGGCTGCCTTAACATATTAACAAAAAAGGAAAAAGTATTTTTAATTCACAAATAAATTAAGAAAGGAAAATTTAAAAAAATTGTATTTATAATTTTTTAAATTGCTTATGTACAGTCAGGATTTTCAAAAAATCGGATTTTTGCTTGCATTTTCTTATAAAATACAATACTTCAAGAATGTTCTGTGAAAATTTCAAATCGATTCGATAAATAATTTCGTACATATTCTTGTGGTTTCCAAACTTTAATTAAGTAATTCATTAATTAATTCAAACTTTAAATACATTTTTCTCAAAATCCACTCGATGGATTTAGATGAAATTTATACAGCATATTCTAGGCATTCAAACCTCGGGCATGATCGAAGGATTTTGTATTTAACCAAAATTTCTAGTTTTTATTGACAATAAAGAGCGATTTTTCCCTCGAAATTCATAAAAAAAAACTTCCAGAGGCTGCCATTTTGCGAAATTTGAATAAAAGAAAAAACCTTCGATCCGGCCCAAGATAAACTATTAAACTAATAATTTATTTTTTGTTTATTGGTTTTACATGAACCACTAAGAAGTACTGATGTTCACCATAAAGCCCTTTTTTAAAAGAGGGGGTCTACAATCGAGTTAATAACTTGGTCGAAAATAAATATTTATTTTTGAAATTTTCGTGAAAGTTACTTAAAATATAGTGTAAGAACTTGGTATTATTTATTAAATAAAAAACACACACAAAAATACAAAAACACACAAAACACAGTTCAAAAAAAATTCTTGAAAACATCTATTTCTTCAAGCCTCTGACTGCACGTACCCCCTTAATTGGCCGACTCAATATAAATAAATATACCTACATGTTCTGAATCTAAATATTTTCGTATTGAAATCGTAAATTAAATAATCATATAAATTAGGTGATAAGTATATCACTTATGGGCCACTTTGGTTTTTACGTTTACGTATTTCTTAAAGATAAAATTAGATTATCTTCCACTTCAAATTAATATTAAACGTTGAAAGATTTATTGGAAACAGTTCAGTACGAAACCAACAAAAGATCAGATTTGTATTTATTTACAAAACTGAAGTGTAGTCCATCTGTCGAATTGAATAATAAATTTCGATTTTTTTTTTTACATACTTCCAAAATTAACAGTTTCCAACCTTAAAAATGTCTTTTTTGCATGTAGAATTTAAAACACTTAACAGTTGGAAAATAAATACTTTGTAAATACAAAAATTGCTTTTATGATGTCTTTAATATTTAGTACTACTGGAAGTACTTCAGAAATCTTTTGACAGCTGAGTTATAGAATAAATACCAGGTACTATATAATATTTCCATGATGTGATTTACTGCAAGTTGAATGGAGGTTTTGGAACAAAATCAAAAAAAGATTAAGTAGGATTTGACGATTCAAATGCACCAATTGACTCGGCGCAATCCTTCATTAGGATTAATGTTGAAGTTTATTAGTCGGAAGAGTAAGCACCCAGTACCAACACAAATAACAAAAACTAAGTAGCTACTACTAGAAAGAATTTTAAAATTCATATTTTTATATTTCATAGAAACTAGAGAATTTGTGCATTAAGTTATGAAATATCCTGGGGCGTTTAGTTATCAAATTACATGCTATTCACTAGTTGTGGTAGACTGAAATAAAATCTTAAAATTTTATACTACATTCGCCCAATAATATAGGGATAAATCCCTGTAGGCTTTCGTGATTGTTGACCCGACACTGAATTTGTACTTGGTTACTTGGTACTGATAATTTGATGTAGAAAAAATATTGTTGAAAATTTGAAGTTCTCGACAACGTAGGTTCTAACCTAGGTGTACCTATGTTAATTATTGTAGGTAGAATAATAATTTGTAAATGAATGAATTTGAATGAGATGCAATTGAAGAGAGCAACACAAAGAGAAATTTTATCTTATGGACTAATATTCAACCACATCAACAGCTTATCTTTATTCAATTATTCTGTAGCAATTTAACTTTGATTTAAATGTACATAATGATTTGTAAAATTACAACCTACAACTTGATTAGAAATTGTATTAATAATGTAGTGTTCAAATCTAATAAGCAGAATATACTTTACAATAATTGGTATAATAAATAAAATAAAAGTTTATTCTTTTTTGCAATATATTGCGAATTTTATAAATAAATGAAATTTTATATGTCGCCTTTTTACTTTTTTAAAGTGTATTTGGTATGATAATATATTAGCATTTATATCGTATCGCCACGGTATACCTACAGTATGACGTAAAATACTTTTAATAAAAATACAAAATATTCCAAAAAAATTAAAATAAAAAAATTAAATTTTATAAAACATTGTATGATTTTGCAAAAATGAAAATTACAATTAAAAAATGAGAATCAAAAAATGGCGTCATTTTGAAACCATTACAAATTTTGTGAACCAGGTTCACTGGCACTTCTGAATCGGTAAGAATCGTCACAAATCGTAAACCCCAAACGATTCACAATGTAATTCTTGGTAAATTCAGTTGAGTTCAGAAAACAGGAGCTTATAGAGTATTTCGTCGTCATTTTGATCAACATTCATGAAACCTGTTTAACGCAAACTTGAATTATAAACATTGTCGATAATTTTGTACAAGTAATGTGTAATTAAATTTTAAATAATTAAAGCAATATTAGGCTCGGTTTACTTCGTTACAGACTATTAAAAACTTTATAAAACAAAGTTATTTTCATTTGAAGTGAAAATTTTGTTATAGACAAATTACCATAATTCGGTGTTCCTATAGTGTTTTTAACTTTGGTATGTGTTTGATATGGATTAGTCCTTGTTCTAATAATGGATAATTCCATCCATTTGTTCAAACTGAAGAAGTTGCAGCAGTACTACAACATTTAATTGTTTTACCTTGTTGGACGTGTTTTAGTGGTTTTTTATGTGACATGTGTTGTAGTGATTTGTGGTGAATTCAGTGATTTAAAAAATAGATTATGTTCAACGTCAATTTTTGATTTGATATTACGAAAAATCAAGGTATGCAAATTTTGAATCTTAAATAATAATTGTGTGTGTGTGTGATTGGTACAAACAAATGTACATTTGCACCAATGAGATCACGCCAAATGCGTGGGTAATTATTATAACTAGTACTAAAATTATTCGGTTATTCTTCAATCTTTCTCTGATACCGATTCGGGTACACGGATCCATTGCGAACTTCGCAAGTCGCCAGGAGGTGGAATGATAATATTTTCTATCATTTCTTTTATTTCATTAATCACAAATAATATTGTAAAAGTGTGGAATTGTGAAAATGGCGGCCGCCGGGAATTTCGCTAACCCAAACACTATGTTTAAATCTACCTGCAAAACACTTTGATGCGTGGATAATGCAATACATTTATTTGGCCGGCCGGATTCATCTGTTATTCTTCTGTGGCAAGAGTGTTCGGCGTTGATGTTTTTGAGTGAGAAGTAGAGAAATTTTTGAATCTTCAGTTTTAAAAGTTATTGATAGACTAATGAAAGTTGTAGGCAAGATATCATTATATTGGTCTGGGCTCGTTGAGCAATGCACTTAATGGTCGTGTAACGACATTTTCAAGATGTTGGTGGTCTCTTTTGTTCAAACGAAATGAAATATCGTATATAAGCATACGTTGATTAATGTAGCGAAATTCGCTCTATTACATAAACTCGGTTAAAGCTGTAAAAGCGCAAGTCATTTATTTTACCGTTAACCGAAGAGCATCATCGTCACTAAAAGTAATGAAAGCTTAGATTACAATCAAAATTTTATATTTACAACTATTCGTGATGTGCGCCTAGTAATGATTTACCTTATATGGTTTAGTACTTAAATTTGGGAAGATTTAGATGACGGTACATGTTGCGTACGAATACCAATTTTACTTTTTTGAACTCATCCGTATCGTCTCTGTGATTTTTAGGTAGCCTTAATCTATCATGGCATGGCTGCCTTGAAATCGAATATGGAAATTAGTATTAAATAATTTAAACGCTTCCTTTTTTATTGCCCAAATTACGTTTTTTTCAACGAATAATTATTAATTGCGTGTAATAAAAATATCGCGGTAGTTCTGCTCTATAACTATCAAACCATATGTTTTTTGTTTAAATAATCTTCGTTTTCTATATTATTAAGTGCAACCAACCGCTTTAATAATAGTGCGGGTTCTTTCCTATTAATATTATGGTCAATTATTATCAAATTTTTGGTATACTTGATGATTTTTATTCTTAATGTTGAACGCGACACCATGTTTACATAAAATTAACACTAATGTGATATTTTTTTTGAATTTACACCAACATTCCATTAAATTTAATTCTTTTTATTTCCATTTTTTAATACTTAGTGACAGTTTCGAAATATTAAAAGCCAAAACTGAAACTACTTTTCCATTAATTTTTTTTTTTTTCGCTTTAAAACAATCCAAAAAAATTTTAATTTTATAATAATTTTTCTTAAAATATCAAAGCTATTTTTTGACTACATTGATTAATAAGGCACACACCTACAAAGTACATGCACTCACACACGTTATCAAAACAATGGAAATTCCGATTTTAATTATCAAAAAGTATTTAACCCATTTGTTCCCAGTGGTTTCACTGTAAAACCACCTTTCTAATAATTTATTGTTAAAAATAATTGTGGGCCTGAAAGGGTTAACCATCGAGTCACTTTTATTATCAATTTAACCTAAGCATGCTTTACAATATTGACCAAAACCTCAATTAAAACAATTTTCTACTTCACAATTCTTGAGTCCACCTTTAGAAGTTTTAAAACCCCCGTGAGCGTGAATAGGGGTGCATATCACGTAGGCGACGGTAAAAGCCCCAATAAATAAGAAAACAATCACACACAAATATTTAAAGCAATCTTAGATAATAGGAATCTAAAAGTTTTAATGTACCGGATGAACCAAAAGTCACACGATCCATATAACTGTTGGTATTATTTGTTTCGATCATATTTTGCGGTTTTATCAATAACATAAAGAAAAAACTTGTTTAGTCATCATTTTACACATTTAATAACACGAAAAGCAAAAATGTAGATAATAACCAGTTTAAACCATTTACCCCACAAGACTGAAAATGAGTCTTTTCCATTCGTGGCAAGTTTTTGACCATCTGATTGTTTCTAATATTTTAGCACAAAAAAATAAAAACGGAAGAGAATTACTCATTTGAAAAAGTGTCTTCCATTCGTTGTGATATATTTTGAATTTCTTAGCGACAGGATTTTTTCTAATATTTGTATGAATAAGAAAAAAAGGCCCAGGCTCTGTAGCCTTATGGCCGCACTGAAACTACTTTTAGGGTGCGTTCCACTTAAAGCCCACGACAACCGCGGCGTAGTCCTGTGGTTCTTTGATTGGACTAAAGATCCAACGCTGTTATTTGATCGGACTGACGATCGACCGTGGTCGTCGTGGGCTTTAAGTGGAACGCACCCTTAGTAGACTGATGCCTGTTTTCACCAACAATTTATTTAAGAATTTCCTAGTAAGGAATTACTTAGCTAGGATTCCATAAATGTGATTGGTGAAATTTGACATAGTATTGACATAAAAAATTCATATGTAAAATTTGACCAATCAAATTTATGGAATCCTAGCTAAGTAATTCTTTACTAGGAAATTCTTAAATAAATTGTTGGTGAAAACAGGCATAAGGGTTCTTTAGACATTTCTTACTTTCCTTGACCATGTTCAGGCAGCTAAAATTTCTGACGCGGGAATCCTAAATCTATTTGTACCTGCAATCTTGGTCACAAGATTTTGTAAAATTTTAATTTTTATATTATATTTCAATATAATAAATTAACATAAATAAACATTTAAAATATTTTCTCTGTAATTTTCACCTCTTGAAATAAAAATATTGACCTATTTCATAAAATTAAATATTTTGAACAACACAGAGAATTACAGATATTTTCAATAATTTGAAATTTCTAAAATTCTAATTTTAGAAAATTATAAAGTACTAACAATAAAGTTTGAATAAGAAAATTACCGATATGCTCTATTAATAATTTATATTTCCCGTACCAAATAACTAACAACTTAATAACTAAAAATAAGTTCCTTTCCTATCCCAAATAAAAATCGAAAAGTTAAACTTTTTAAAATGATAGTCAATGCTCTTTTAAATTACATTAAGACACAACTTTAACTTCGCGTTTGCTATTTTCCAATAACGGTGACATGGCACACTGGTCCAGATTAAGATGTTTCTGGCCAAAATTCTAAACGTATTTGGTGGTTCAAATTGACCTCGCGATTATATGAAAACTATATAATGAAAAAAACCTTATTGAAAAATTTTAGCTATATTCGGGGAGCGGAAATTGAAATAACTGAATAGAATTCTAAAACTTTGAATTCGTAGAAAATTAAACTAATAATTAGCGGAAAATAGTAAAAAACTAAAAGGAAAAACAAATATTTTGAGTAAACGCCTTAGCAATTACCCTAATCCAAAAATATTAGGCATCCCACTTTCCATGTACTAATGCAGCCAAAAGTAGTTTAGATTACACGTACCGATATCAGAATGATGCCAATAAGAACTAAATTTGCGTTAAAATGTAAACTGTAAAATCGATTTTTCGCAAAACTTATCAATATTAGACGTTCGCCCATAGCTTAAACGCTTCATTTTAATGTTACTTATCAAATTCCGTTAAGTTTTTTTTTAATATCTTCTGTCGCCGGCGCCGGTTAGCGTAAGTTCAAAAATTAAAATTTGATATTATTGCTTAGTTGGTTCGAGTACCTTAACTGGGCCCAGAAGATATTATAGTTACTATTATTTACAAAACCTCGACGGGATCTGATAGATAACATTAAAATGAAGCATCTAAGATATGGGCGAATTTTCGAATTTTCACGTAAGGGAATCGCTCGGTTGCTGCATTCTGTTGACGGTACATGCGCTCGACGTAAATACTTACAGTAAGGTTTATTAAGGGGCGGGGGTCTATTGCGGTTTACTTGTGTAACTGACAACAGAAAACTAAAAAAACTGTTTCTAATTAAATCCGTTAGCTTAAATATCCCGGTTTAGGAATTGCGTGGGCTTCAGGGATACTTTTTCTAAGTGAGCGGGTTGAAACATCTCGGTTTTTTGAGTTCTCTTAAATATTCCGGTTGTATTTATAAACTTAAGGGTGGTCACAGCTAAAAT
This sequence comes from Rhagonycha lutea, assembly GCA_958510855.1. Lineage (NCBI taxonomy): Eukaryota > Metazoa > Arthropoda > Insecta > Coleoptera > Cantharidae > Rhagonycha > Rhagonycha lutea. The sequence continues at coordinate 20,190,259 of OY294042.1, forward strand.
TATACCAACAGCCAATACAAACTCGGTTTTTAGCCCATTTCGCTCAAATTGTCAAAAGATCCATAAAATTTAAGGTTTATATTTGTAATTTACAGCCTCTGCTACTATAATTTTCCATATGTCTTAAATTTTTTAGACCACCGATATAGTGGCCAGAGTAAAAAACATGCGTGTAGAATGCACACTGTAGGGTGTAGTGATAATATTTAAAGGGGGGCCTTAAATTTGAATTGCGCCTCTCAAGTGCCAAATCCGCCACTGCAAGCATTGTTATATGAATTATTTAGGTTTTAAGGTTTCCACACATTTTGATATTCTTGGTGTACTCAACTACGAATAGTAAAAGTCATAAATAATTCAAACCACTCGAACTAGAATAACTTCTACAAAGTTTATCCAAATTTACATTTTTCCGAGCTTATTAACTAGACAATAGTTGAACCTATTTGTAAAAAGGTTTTTCTGGAAACCCAAATTCTGCACGCAAAAAATAATAGTCGCTCAATAGTATTCTGACTGGAAATATTGAGGACCCGATTCGACTCCAAGCAAAGCAAGAACCCCGAACCATCCCTGGTACTTGAAATATTCTTTAATAAATGCATTTTTGATGTGTTAGGTTTTTCAATCTAAAATTAGTTGTCATATACGTGATTTAGTAATAATGGCACCCGGATATCGATGCTCTAAAGAATTTATAATAGAGATGTATGTATGCAATATGAAACACGCCACACTCATTAAGTTTTCATACATTTTATATTGCTTTCCTACGGTGTTGCACACATTAATAAGGACACTACACTATAAATAATAAATTGTTTAATTAAGTGCATAATCGAAATTATTAGTTACTTTATTGTATAAAAAATATTAAAATGTACCGTTTTCGTTTGTTTATTTATGGGATTCCCCAAGATAACCTCCGTACGTTGAAAGTTGGTACTAAATAGGGACGCGTAGTTTATGCTCTATTTGTATGAAATTTCTTATGCTAAAAAGCGCTTATAAAGAAAATTATAAGAATATTTTGTTGATATCGTAGGTATGACAAATGGGCTATGCAGCATATTGATCTTCGAACGAACGAAGAATAAGAAAAACTTACGAAAGACGGAAAATTTCTTAGAAAAATAGCTATACTGTTAAACCGATCTAAAAGAATGATAGAAAATGCTTTGAAAGAGTAAAAATAAACTGGGACAAAAACGAAAAACCAATTGTCGAACGTACTGACGAATTACGCTCCGATCAAAGAAATATTCAAGTGAATGTAAGTACTCGAACAATTCGTAGGAAACTAAACTAGGTTTAGCTTTACTGAGGAAGAATAGCTTTAGAAATGGGAAGTTTTAAAAAATGACGGAATGTTCTTTAGGGGTAACGATAATAATCAATCCTAAATCTTTTTTTGTAATAGTGGAAAAAAATGTCAGAAGACCATTCAGCCAAGAATTCTATCCGAAATATACCAAAAAAAAAAGTTCAAGTGTAGGGCTTATGGATGAAACAAAATATGAACGCCAAATTTTATACTAAAACAATTCTAAAAGATGTGTACAGGTAGTTTGATGTAGTGGTTAGGGAATGGAACTATAGATTCCATGTTAATCTTTTATTGAAGAAGTGATGCTTTGATTGGTTTTTTAAACAAGATAATGACCCGAAGCACACATAAAGAAAGAAAAACGGTTCCTTCGGCAGAATAAGTTCAGTTATTGGCCTGGCCAGCACAGTCTCCAGATTTTAGATAGGTCAGACGTAGGTGATGTTAATCTATGGTAGTCATCTCTCAGCCAGTGAGGCCGAACAACTACATCCGATATTTTTTTTTGTATTGTGTCCAACACTGTATATTGGCTGAAAAAACAAAATATTTAAAAAATTAAATTGAACAAAATTTTAAAAATTGCGGACCTGTAATACCAAAATCGAACAAGATAATATTATAATAGCAAATAAAAATGTTTGGGGTTCTTGCGAGCTGTACAAAAATTTTCTATTTTCGAATCGATAGCTTTGTTAGTTTATCATAATATTTCTTTATTGGAGCGTTTTCCAACTGAGAATTCGGAATCTGGAAGTTATTGTTGAACATTTTCAGTAACACAAATTTTTAGATAAATTTAAACGAAATATAGAGTAAAAGTTATAGCGATAGTGGTTCCAACTACTAACGCCTGATTTTATAAAACTTTTAATAAACCGTTAAAACTAATGGATGGTTTCTATTGGCCTGTTAGTACTAACAGAAGTTTTTTATTGGTTAGTTAAATTTGTGTTTTGTTAAAAGTTTTACGATTCGCCGCGATACAGTAGATACCGTTTAACACGAAAACGCATAATACAACTAATTATTTGTTGTACCTACACCTTGAAAATGTGCTAAATATGTACTGTAATTTATTAATTAAATACGGTATTAATTAATCTTATCGGAAAACAAATAACATATATCGTCAACATATTAACAGTTCTTGAAAATTGTTTATTTCCATATTTGAAATAAACCGATAATTTTAAGTGCTGATGCGTTAGTCACGTTTCTCACTATATACAGTTTATTTTAGCAGGTGACCTTTTGATTTACTGGAAGTAATTGATAAAAGTATCATTTATAGTTTAAAAATAAATATTTATAACGATTACAAGTTTATGAAAAGTATGCCGACTCGAATATCTCACAATTTTTCAAACGTTCAAATTATCTTCCTGTTAAATCGGTTTTAAACTCACTTTAGTGTTATTTATAGATCTTTCAATTCTTCACTTCAATTAATGATTTATTTACTATTGTCTAACTTACGGTTCAACTGAAATAATTTTCTCTTAAATAAAATATTTTATACACAAGCTTAAATCAGAAACTTTGCACTAAAAGTTACACTTGATTAAATTACTAAAGTTGGCTACAATTGCGTGATAAATCAAGTGTTTCCAAATTTTGTAAGTTACTTTTCCAAGTCAATAAAACACACTAAAATTTGTTTCTTGAATATTTTCTTTAATTTTCCCGACTAATTTTGTTAGTTTTTGAACATAAATTGTAAGTTTTCGCATAGTGCTCAAGATTGGAACTATATTCAGACAAAACCCGGTTATAACGTACTATCGGGGACCATCAAATTTAGTACGTTATATCCAAAGAATGTAATAAAAAGTTTCAAAATAAACCGTTTATTCTTAACGGGACCAAAATTTTAGTACCCTTATAGCTGACAGTACGTTATAACGGGGTTGTACCGCATACATAACTTGCCTAACTAGATGGGTCGTTTTTCAAACACCATGGTATAACCCAGGGGTGAGCAGCCCCTTTTCGTGCGGCCCGCCAAAGACTTTCAGGTTGAAAATTTTTTAAATTGATAATATATTTTCCATATATATATCATTGTAATAAAAAAAGTAAGCACTATTTCTTTTGAAAATGAATTGTATCGACCAAAACTTATTTTTTTATAATAATTTTATAGACACTGGGGAAAAATTGGGAAAATTTGTTTTGCCCCCCCCCCCTATGTACGGCCCTGCATGCGGCCCGCACAACATTTTTTTATTGATAAGTGGCCCGTTGCAAAAAAAGGTTGCTCATCCCTGGTATAACCGATTTTCAGCTAGTAATCACGTTTTGGAGTCTGTAAGAGCTAAAAATCAAAGTCTTAAGAAAAATGAGAGCAACAAAAGCAATTGATATTTTCAAATACGGATACAAAAGTCCTTTACGTTTTCCTCAATGCCACTCTTTTGAGCTCTCTGTAGCACTTATTGGCGTTATTGATTAAAGCTAACAGAAGCATTTGAGAAAGCAAACCCAGGGTAATATAAAATGTTCTCCTGAAAGTAATATTAATCCATCCAGAAGTCTGGACTATTATATACTGAGAACGTGGGATATGGGTCACCCTATATAAAATAACAAAGCATGTTATCTCAAACTTTTGCTGTCAGAAATATAAGATTTGTTTTTATGTTTTTGATTTTAAACTAAGCCGACTGGCAAAGAAAGAAAATATAAAAAACAGAAAGATGTTGAAAATATGCAGAACTAATTTTCCACTTTATGATAAAAATGATATCCTTTATCGACTGAACTTTTACAAAAACTATACAAATCTTTCGATTTATCGTTTGTGAGCGTGCAAGTTTAAAAATATTATTGTTGCACAGTTTGTATTATTACGTGAACATGTTATGACGTAGAATTACTTGAAAGAAAACTTATGGTTGTAAAACTGACCACCCAAGAAATCTACGGTCTAACTAAACGAATAATCGAGCAACTGTAGAATATTTTTTTAAATTATTATCGTGCTTTCACCTTAAAAATCAGCTTTTGATTAGAATTGATGATATTGATGCTCACGCGGTTAACATTTTAAATTGCATTTTTAAATAAGTTTAATATTCTATAGAACTTTTCTTTAAGAAAAAACACAATTATTGACGTTCAATATTGTTCCTTTTTTCTTCCTTTTTTAATTTAAATATCGCAGAGTTTTGTAACATTTCGATAAAACGCAATTTTTAAAGTGAAAAGTTACTCACTTCAATGGATTTTTAGATAATAAAATTAAATTTTCAACTTGGTATTTGTTACATCAGGGTGGTCTAAATTTAAAAAAAAAATTTTTTAATAAAAACCGAAGTGTACAATCAAATTTTTGTGGAAAAAAAGTTTATCTATATGGTTTTCATTATTGTTCTTGAAATTTTCTTCTAATAACCTGTCACGAATTTTTTCAAATTTTCCTACGTTTTAAATATCCGCTTATAATAGACTTGAAACGTCAACAAGTTCCTCTGATATTGCGAGAATTCATTTTAACAGTATTTTAATACATTGATATCAAAGTAGTTTAGTCTAAGAATTAGTTCATTATAGGCGAGTTTTCATTACCAGTGAGTTGATTAAAAGACTGGATTCCGCGGAACACACCTTCCAATCTTGAATACAAACTCTGATACAGCTTTTCACATATCATTTCGCTTCAAATGCTACATCCATTTTATTTTATAACTAATTCCCTTTATTTTTTCTTCAATCCAAAGTTCATTATTTTATCCATTCAAATTTGTATATATTTTTCTTTTTAATTAAAACTGTCCCAAGAGTGTGGGCTCCCAACAGTGGGATTTGTGTGTTTTTGCTTATTTATACATTTTCTGTAACTTACAAATTTTCATCCATATTTTATGTTCAAAACAATAATTAATCAATTTATTACTATAGAAGTAGTTTTAAAACCTCTTCATTTGTTTCCACCCAATATTGTTCTTTTCCATATTACTGTGATAGAATATTTTCCCATACGTATGGTACTACACGGACCTCTTAAAATAAAATGGACTGCTGATGTATATGACTATGAATCCAAAAAAATGAGGCATATAATATGGGCGCCGCCATTTGTGGTGCAGTTCTAGGAAATTTCAAATATTTACTGGTTTATATTACACATTTCAGCAGTAAGATTAACCTCATTCTTTGTTATGAGCTGTCAAAATTTCTAAATTACTATTGGCTGTAAAACAGTTGCACCACAAATGGCGGCCTCCTAGGTGGACACACTTTTCTTACCTTGATCAGCAGTCCATTTTATTTTAAGAGGTACGTGGGTACTACACTATCAGAAAATATTTATTTTGTGCTTATAATAAGTAATTTGTTTAAAAATGAAATCCTCATTGGTATTCTCTTCATGTAAATAATAAGATGTGAAGTTAGCTACCAACTGTCTCTTGTTAAAACAAGCCAAATCTATGTTTTTTAATCACGATAACTGAATACAATTACAAGTTTTCGATCTGGTTCGTAAATACCATCAGAGCTACCACGGTTATATATTTATATCGTAGTTTTGTAATCGACATTATACAGTATCTAATGCTCGTTTTTAGTACCTACTATTACCGATTGGAAAATATTCAAACTATTTTTCAGTCTTTGGAAGGGGTAGGGATTTTATTTTGTTTAGTTATTAAATTAATACATAGAAATTTAGTTGAGTTAACTGTGTCACAAAATATAAGATTGTAAATGTAACCTTTCTGCTTGGTTAATTTTGGTGAAATTGTAATTAATTAAGTATTTGATTGTATGGGTATTGACAAATTACATACTTTATTTACTAACAAATATCTAATTATTTTATGTTAACAGGTTATAACAGTTTCTTTAAAGCTGTCTGGAAATATCGACAATTTATGTTCGATTCACGAATGCAACAAAAGAGTGTAATAAAATTTTATTTTATCGTTGATTTCTTTTTCAATGATTTGAATGTATATTAATATCATCTATTCAATAACTTATCACAACACAAAATTGTTTAATGAGATTGTAACAGAATAGACTAATAAACAATAGCATTGCAGTTTTTTGATGGCGTTTTGTATTGTTATTGTATTTGTATTATATTAATTTTTTATTGTTTGTTCGATTTCGACGAATGTAATGTTGTTTTTTTTTAACTTGTAATTCAGTGTGTTGGTTTATCGCCATCTCAACTTAAACGGTTCAATAAGTGAGGTTATGCGAATACGTCACGTATAAGTGAGGTTATGTCGATTACGTTAAGGATAGAAGTTTGATTTCGATATTGTAAAACGGTTTATCCGTAAATAAATATTAAATTATATAGATTCTCATGAGCTTTCGTAAGATGATTAAGTAATAAAGAAATAAATAAAATATAGAGTAAAAATAGAATCCTGCGATATATTTTTAAAATTGTACCGTGTAATGGATGTATTTGTTACCACAATATTTTATGGGTTTCCTCAATTTTATAGAAGCTTTGTTTAAATAGAGAACATTCTACTTTCGAGGAAAATTGCTAAAATGATGTCGCATTTTTATGTCAACGGGTGTTGCTTCGTCGCGTATAATGTTCCCACTCGGGGTATATTCTCGACACTTACATTTACAAATAATTAAATAGAGCTCATTTTAGCTTGTCTGTACAAAAATTATACAAATCAAGTAGCGATCTGAAAACATCTTGTTCTGCGACTGTACACGACCGAAGGAAGAGACCGATTGTCTACTTACACTTAGGTATCGTGGTATAATTATCTTTAGAAATAAAGAAAGATTTCAAAACGTGCTCGAGTATAAAGGTGGTGTTGTAGGAAACATACATAGTTGAAAAGATTTTAGATTCGTGGTACACATTGCCAGTATTCCGCGCCCATACGTGTTTTGGCAGACTAACTTGGAGAACGCTCACCTCACTTGAATTAATGGATTTTAAGATAGCGTAATGCTGTTCGCTTGTTCAAATCATATACAGGTATCAAAAACAGATTAAAATTTCGAGTTTTGTATTTAATGTGTGCGTACATTTTAAATTGATAGCACTACCTTTATTAATGGATGTTGGACCGAAAGACCGAGCTATATTAATGTTGTAGATCACAATAGTTGATGGCTTGTGTATTTCAGTGTTTTGTTTTAACGAATCTCATTTACTGCCTTTTTACGCCTACTTATCTTTATCTCTTTTCTTGGTTTGCTTTCATTTCTTCTAAGTGCACTGACACTATCAGTTTTTAAGTATCTTTTTTAAAAAAAGTGTGCACTTATTTTTTAAACGCATTCGAAGGGTATATTCCCATTCCCAAAAAAAAAATTAAATTACACAGCATTTCAATTCATGTGGCATAAAATAGGTGGATTAAAAACTTTATAATGCACAGAGTCGATATGCAGCTCGTTCATTTAATCCCTTCATAGGCTGCTATTTTATCTTGTATCATATATTAAAAATGAAATTAACTTAAGTGCATTTTAATAAACCGATTTAATTGGCATTATATATTTGAGAATATTTATATTAAGTGTTGTTTCATGTTTTATATTTTATAAAAAAAACCTTTTTTAATGGGAGTTTTATTTGATTGATATAGCATAGCTTTTTAACTTAAATAAAAACGAACATTAATTATCTTTTCTTTTCTTTATATTGCTGTGTGATTCGCAATCTACAAAATTAAAGTGTTTACATTACTTAACTTTGAAAAACTTGTTGCTCTTCAAACTTTCAAATTTGTAAAATAAAATATTAATAAACTTTTATTGTTCCATTCAACTTAATTTGAAAAGGTAAAATTTACTAACTAAATTTCTTGTTTTATTAGTTTCAAAATTTCTTGCTTTTTCGCGCTTATAGAAATTTTTATCGCTACCGTATCATAAATCGAGCTTTGCTAGCGTAAACCCTACTTTATCTTTAAATTTATTATAAATAAATAATAATATTTTTTAGACCCCTCAAGAACTGCAAAAGTGTTTCACAGACGAGTTATCAAAATCGAATTTATTAAACTTTAATACAAGTAGCTGTCGAAGAAAATTTGTGCAAAATTATTCACAAACCAATTTTTTACTGTTATTGATGATTATATCGGGACTTTTTCTATTTCTAGGGAGTGGATTTTTTCTCGTTTTATTTCTGGGGTCGTCGTTGTGTTATCCTGTCTGATTCCGTCTCTTTATTGCATCCTTCTATGAGCAATTCTCGTTTTATAGCTTAGCTTGGAGCGGACATAGACTTACTGTTGTATCAGTCAATTTAATTAAAACTAAATTAATAAATTTTTACCCGTCTTAATAATAAAAAAGTTTGATTATAAAACTAACAAGTTTATATGTCGATGCTTCAATTTCAACGTCTTCTACATTACTATTGAAACATGTTTCACCAATACCAGTGGGACCTACAATTCAACAAGAACTCTCAACTACAACCCAAAACAAATTTGATACCCGCATACCAAAACCCACCCCGTTGTGCACCACAATAAACTCATCAAAAAAGCTCAAATAAAAACCATGACATAACCTACAATTATTTTTATCTCCAACCATGATAATTTCCACACACCTCGCATTTCATAACCTTTTCTAAACGAATAATATTACAAGGAGCACCATTTTTCATTAAAACATCCTTAAATTTAAATTCAAGTTACTATTTAACTTAATTTTTTAGATCATTATTGCTAAATTATTAAATTTCCAAAAATAATAATTGTAAACGTTTTTTCAGTTGAATGAACAAATCTAAATCCACAGATTCGTTCTGGAGAAGCAAGCTAAGAAATATCGCGATTTAAACCCAGAATTTACCTCCTGTAACTTATCTAGCAATTACATCAAATTCCTGCTATGGTTATTTATTTCAGGTATTTTAGTTTACCTAATTTATTTAGTAAAGGTACTAAAAATTAATTTAAGCGTAAAAAAAGTATTAAAATGCATTCAGTTTTACTTTATCGATCGCTAGCGAACACAGTACCACGTGACATTACAACAGCATTAAAATGAAAATTTTTGATTTTCTTTAGTTTTTCTTTTCAAGTTCAGAAATATTTACATTTTTTTTAATAATTAACTTTTCAGTTTTCTGTAAGTACAGTGACACTATTTATCACGTGAACCAAGTTTCCCTGAGGCAAAACCGAACGGAAAACCTGCCCTTGTGTAAAATTCGGTAAAATAATTTTAAGTTATTTCCATTATCATCTCGAATTTTACGAAAAACAACAATATTAACAATAGAAAAAACGATTAATTAGTTATTTTATTTTTTTAGTTAAATAATCTTGCCAAAAACGTGACAGTTTTTTTGCACTTGACTCCCGGAAATGTAAAAAAGTTTCTTTTTTGTCTTAAAATTAAGCTCTATCGATATGAAATATTTTATACGACCTTGCACTGGAAATTCTAAGACGAACACTGCTATTTTTAACTTCCTAATATGTTCCTTACGTGGGATTCGAAACATCCGGTAAATTTTATCATTAATCGGTTAATTTTTATTTTAAAATAATAAATGATTTATAAAACAAATCATTTTTTATGTAACACTGGAAAGATTATTTTTGTACTGAAAGTAGTTTCTACATCATTCACTCACTCACCAGGAAGTCAGGGCGACCGCTAGGCCGCCTAACCTACTAGTTTTAATATAAAATAAAGGAAAATGTTAAGAAAATTTATTGCTCTAACCTATATCCCGATGTATAGTAGGTACCAGTAATTAAAAAATAGCATCCAAGAATAGCGTATATTTTCTTTATTTCTAACCTTTTATTCGAGAAAATGCAGTTTGTTTTGTTATTAGAAATAACTTGAAATTTATTAAATTTAGTATGGAGGAGCTTCAATAAAAATTGAAAACAATAAAAAATTGGGTTACGACATTTCAAATTTTAAAGTTGATGGTCGTTTAATAGACCCATGTTACAAACGTATATATTTATTGATATAAAAGGATAGCTCATCTTTTTGCCTGACATATTACCAATTTTTTTTTAAACCAACATCTACAGGGGAGATTTTAAGAGAGGATTTAATTCTGCTCGTTAAAAACAGGGTACACGGTATAGTTAAAATGTAAGTTGTTAACTCTGAAAATTAAAAATTATTGAGTTAATTGAACGTAATAAATTATTAAATTTCTGATGAGGGGCTACAAACAGCCGAAAGCTGAAAATATTATTTTATTACGTTCAATTGCCTTGATAATTGTGAAATTGAAATTATTAAAAATGATTTTAGGTTATGTAGTATAAAAAGCAGATACATAACTTTAACATTTTTTTGATGCCTAGTTAGATCGGTAACGAAGCAATTGAAAAAGTTTACATTTTATTGATTTAACGTAAGTTAGAAATTCCTCTACAAAACCAAAAGTATTTGAGAAAACGTTTAGGGGATGACTAAAAATTATATTAGGAATTATTCACAATATTTATACATTTTATTCATAGTTTTACAGGTTTTATATTACAAAACAATTTTTAACGATGTTTAGTTTTCAAATTTGCGCGTTCCTCGGGATTTTTCTTTAAACGGCGATTTAAAAAAAATGTAATACTAAAATTCAACAATAGTAATTTTGGTGGCAGTTTTATGGTCCAAATTGGCATTATTTTGAATATTCGGATAAATATTTACTCTGAAAAGGAAACAGCTGAGCTTTGCATCATGCAAAAGATTTAGTACCGACCTATTGCCGTTTCAAACCAAATTTCACCTTTGATACGCTAACCTTATGGATATTTTCGATTACATTTTTTTTTAATATTTGTACTTATGATATAAAAAAGTTTAGTAGTTGTAATTATCTTTATGATTGTTAACGCCATCAGGTTCAACTTCTAAGTGAATTAATTTTCTAACTATGCTAAATAGACTTGACTTTTATAACCTCATTTCCATTTCCGAAATCAGGTTTATTCAGTCTCTCGAAATCATTGTCACTTAATTCTACTTGTTCGATTTGACAGAAAAATTTCGATACGTTTTTTTTTACTATCGAATTTTTCCAACGTGCACTTAAATTATCAATACTCTGACAAAATTAGTAGCCCTAAAAGATAAAAGTTAACTTAAAAATTAAAATATAAAGTAACTTACTTTGCAGAATATTGACATGGACCACTAATTGGTGTCACAGGCGTTGGTTGATCGATGGACCCAGGCGGTAAAGTTAGATTGAATTTATTTTTCCGCATTTTACTATAAAATTTAAATTAACCTAATTGAATTGGTGATTAAAGAAACGACTATTAACGAAATAATTTATGAATGAAAATAATTAACGAGTATAATAATTTTTTGAAAACTGGGAAAGGAAGTGTAAAACTTGATAAAAAAAATTTTAAAAGAAATCTTGAACAAATAAAATATTTTGAGGTGTTTCCTACCACCGACTTTTAAAGAGGATCCGGATTAACGTAACTAACTGTATATTTAAATAAAAGTCATTGAAAACATTTTAAATGTTTAAAATTTTCCGCTTGTTGACAATGCGTTGTGATGGTTAAGAGTCCTGATTTATTATTTTCTTTGCATAACATTTCTACTTACAACACATAAAACTGCTTAATATGTCTACGTTTGTCTGAAGTAAACACATTTCCACATTTCCAATAGTAAAAGCGTTTCTTACAAAATTTGACATTGCCAGACATTCAGTTGGCTGTGAGCGAATTAAAGTTACTACACGTTCCGGAAAAGTACGACGCACATCGAAACAACGCAAATTAAATCCAGAAATGCAATTTTGTATTGATCAGGAGTACGAATAATTAATAAATGCAACTGCATGGATTGTGACAATATCTGGGAGATCCATTCTATTTATTGATTTTAGTTGAGAAATCGCCCTCTTCAATATTGAAGTTTATGGAATACAGCTCGCCATTGTTACTGCTACTCAGCTGTCAAAATTCCGATGACATATACCCAGAGATGTTAAACTATAACCTAGATGGCTAACTATCGATATTTCCTATTATGGAAAAGTGAAGCCGGCGGCCATTTGTAGTTCAGGCAATATTCTAACCTCACAATTTCTTGGTCTTTCTGGATGCGAATACTGTGATTATTTTATAATTATTTTTAAGAAAATGTAAATAATATCCTATAATATCACTTTTTAGGTTAATTTGCCTGAACTGCAAATGACGACAATGCGTTGGCTTCACTTTTGAACGTCCAGTTATCCATCTAGGTAATAGTTTAAAATTTCTGCATAGACCACTATTATTTACAAAAACGGCGGCCTTTTCTGTTAAAAGTAGAAAGAAAAATACTATATAATAAAAAGGTAATGGCAAAAATAAGTGGATGCGTATAAAAATTTAAAATTGTGAAAATCGATCGTGCATCCATTTATTATCATTTAATATTAACCACAGATGGAAATGATTAAATGACATCAATTTACGGGGTTCAATGTAAAACTTCACTACATAACCCTATTTTGGTTAATTATATTTACTCTTGTCTATCAATCTATCATACGTAAATGTATGGTTTTTACGGTTGTTTTGTGCATTGTAACACCAATCACAACCATTGCTAATTAGATTGACAGTTCTTATTTGTGTCCTATTCGACTAAAGAAGGGTGATATCATCCGGATGGTGACTTTGCTTGACAACACACAAACATGCTAGGCTTGTGATTTTAACACTATAGCATACACTTCTTAGTTATTTTAAATACTTATTTAAATATTACTTTGACATTTTTGATGGGTTATCAACTGACACCATCAAGAGCTCTTTATTTTTAACAAGTAGTAACTACAAAAAGATGTTTGGTTTTTACGGTAGCTTATAAAAAAAAGAAATTTTAATCCAAGCAAAATTTTAGACACAGCGTATAAAACCTTCAATTATTTTTTACTTATTCCTTAGCAAAATAATCATCGTTCCTAATTATCGATTTTTATAAATTGGCTTAATTTATCCATCCGATTGATGTGATCTATTCGTATTAGTAATATTTGGCAATAAAATATTAGTTATTCCTTATTCATGAAACAAAATGGTCGGTCACTTTCGGCCATTCAACTTTCATTTGAGTCGTTTGCTGGTGCGGCGGCTACTACGTTAAGTTGCAAGGCCGCTCGAGAGCGCAACCTAGAGCAAACATTCTTCACCAAGGTAAAGGAGAAAAGTTTGACCCAGTCATGAAAACGCTCCAACTGCTTTTCCTAAATAAATTTTCTATTGGGAGCTTCAATTTCCTTTTGTCGTCTGCTTTTCCAGTCGATCTCATTTTTACGATACCCTTTCGTGCATTAAATAATTTTTGCATTACAAGTTGTGTTGTTCTAGTGTAATTAAATTTTAAATTTCTAAATACCAACTGCCTAATGGGTAAATAATTGCATTCTTACCTTTCAAATTTGATAACAGATTATTTTCAACTTTTTATTTAGTTGGCATTATACATTGTAATATTTAATTGTATATTTTGAAAAATACCACTCTCATTTTTAATGTAATTTTTGTAAGCTCGGCGGAAATATAACGTTTGTTACCTACTACATTAGGGAAAAGAAAAAAGTATCCATAGTTAATGTCTTTTTTTTTACTACCACATAACAATACAAACTAAATAATTTTAAGTACGTTTTTATTTAATCACTTCATTTATCTAACTAAATATTCCGTGTCTATCAAACACAAAATTTTAATTTCAAATCAACCGTTTTTAGACTTTTCGAAATTTAAATTACCTACACATTTTTTAAAAATGACTGTTATATAGATTTAACGTTTTAAGTACTTTCTGTTGTTTAAAGTTTTGCTATTTAGTGGAACCAACAACCTGTTGATTTCTAATTTGGGTTTAGCAGAGCAAATGCAATGGTCAAATTTACAAATTGAAATTCTTAGATCAGCTCTTGTTTTACATAGAAATATATTATATTAGGGTTGTATGTTGTTATTAAATAGATCAACATATATCAGGTAGTATACCATAATATTACGTTTTTTATAGTAATATAATATATAATATAGTATTTTGGTATTATAAAAAAATGTATAATAATAATAAATTATATTTAGATTATCAAAACTTGAAAAATATAATGAAATTTAATTTAATATTCAATAGAACAATGGATGTAATAAAAGAGTTATAACCGATAAACTGTAATATGCGTAACGTAATTAGGCGGTAGTTTATAAAGTTAATTTTTTTGAGATTTTATGCTTGGCTGCTGTAACAAGAGTTGCTATTTCATGAAATTTAAGAGTGTAATAATAGGTACTTGAATTTATATGAAATGAATCGGTTGTTTTTTTTTGAATCGCATTGAAGTTATGAACAATTGACCACTTACACTAATTTGTTTTTTTTGAATCAGAATTTATAGATTCGAGTGTTAGTCAATCAAAACACGCCTTTAAAACGAAAGCAAGTTTAACAAGTGACATCACGACGGAGTTCTAAACTAGAAAATTTGCTGTTGATGTCGAACAATTTATATCGGAAAAACTGCACAACCTAACAACTATTAACAGTTCTCTTTGCATTAGTGACGAACTAACGTTTAGGAATTTCATAATGTGAGAATCATGTTAATGGAATATTTACAGTAAGTTGAAATAGCTATATAAGCAACTAAATTTCAACTGATGGTAATTGAACTATAGATATGCCAATCCGATAGATACCCCTGTGTATTTCCACATTGGGACCAAATAATTCGCATAGCTATAAAACCGACTTCAGTTACCACTAAAGTCATATCTCCTGTATTGCTTGCCCAGAAGTCTACATTTGTGCGGTTGGTTTCGTCCCGTAGTTCTTGGACCACCAACTTTGTATAATATGCCAACTCCTTAATCGAACCGGAAAAAATTAAATTTATGTCTTAAATTATTTTTATTTTGCATGAGAATTTTTCGAATAAATCATTATAATGTGCCTTATATTATCTAAACATGAATTAGACTGATTATCTTTGTAACAAAAGAATTAATTTTTATTAATTACCATTTAGTGCAAAATTGTTTTTAAATTCGTGGTAGTGTGTGTGGTAAAATTACTTTTGGTGATTCATTTCTGCATTTTTTTACATGTTAATGACGCAATTTAAATACAATTTTCAAAATAGGTTTGGTTCATTTTGTAATATTTAACACGATTTATGCGATATACTTGCATAATAAAACAGTTTCTTATCAAAAACATTCCCCCCGCCTAGCAGCGTATTAACGCACAATTTAAAATCAAAATACGCAAAAACAACGAGATCGCCACCTGTTTCTTCCCAAAATGTAAGTTTTAATAAAAAAATAATTGAATTTGTCACGGAAGTAAATTTTGAAGACTGGTCTACCTATAATTTAAAAACCATTTGTGTTTTTTGAGAAACTTAAAATTTTTTTGCTCAATTTTATCATTCTAATAATGCGACCGGTTTATGAAGGATTTATATTCAATTTGTGGCTAAATCTAAATGACAATTTAAAATTTTTAATATTAATTGTATCAGTCACTCCGATTTTAACGAGTTTTAGAATACCAAACCACCCAAAATATTTTTCCGTCCGTCCGTAATGGTCCAAACCAAAATATGAGTTATATTAGGGAGTTTTATTTACTTCTGTAAATAATACTTTTTATATTATTTAAACTTCACTTTTTGCACAATTTTACTACATCACTGGACTCTTTAGAAAGTAAAAACTGTAGGTCCCCATACTTAACCTGAGAAGAATGCAGTTTGGTATCGCAACCACTTTGTTATGTTTAACATTTGATAAGTTGGTTTGACAGATATCAAAATAATTGAATTGGATCCAAATGTACTTCTGAGTTAACTTATGGCAAATCAAGCGTTTCCATTTGATGGTTTGGGACTTATTTGAATATTTTAGTTTGGTCTCACTGAAGAAACAGTGTTTTTTAAAATACCATTATATTATTAGAAAAAATTAATTATGTACTAAATAATTATTACATCGATAACCATAATAGTCTATAGAAAATCGTTGACGTTCAACCAATTAAATATCTGTGGAGACCTCGAACATTCTTCATTATGTGTTCTTCGAAGATGCATATCACTAAACAATATAAACTTACAATCGCATAATTCTGTAATATTGCTTAAGAACATGTAGAGGTACGTAATTTTTGATGTATTGCAAGAGTAGATGCAATTAACTGATTTATTACTATTACATAATAGGAATCGGCAATTAGAAAAAGATTTTCTTCTCGCTTTAATAGTTTTTAATTGATACTTACATTTCGCAATAATATTAACCAAACCTTCCGAGACCAACCACGACGCTGAATGTATTTCTACAAGAATTCCTTTTTTCGCCAATGACACATTCCACTTGCACACTTCCGTGATAGTGAACAGTGAACAGTTTCCTTCTTTCTGTTATTCTTTTTCTCAAGAAGAGTTCGAGATTTCTTTATATTCTCGTTCTGTCTTCTTATCAGTAAGTTAAGTTGTGAAGAATCCATATCATATGATCAAGTTTTTTATTTTCACGGAAACCGGATTTTTCTTGGACATTCCGAGGAAGCCATAGCTTTTGGAAACAGATCTTACCATCAAATCGCTAGATGGATTGACTTTGATTCAGATGCTTGTTTAGCAAAATAGGCGTAGATGTTACATTCTGATTCCGATTCTTGTTAGTTATTTGAAGAAGACAAATACTTTATAGTGCCGTGCCCGATGACGATCACTGGCTTAATGAAAGACAATGATTGAATTAACGAGTGGTTGACCACCGCTTCAATTGTTTCATCGCTAGGGGTGTTACAGCGCTCTCTGTTAGCAAGACGTAACAGGTGGTTTAAGAGGTAAAATTTAACTTCACTATTTAAAAAATTATTAATCAGGTTGAGATTATGATGTTATAGCTCGTCGCAAATTTAATAGATTCGGAATGTTATCAATTTTTCACTGTTATTGTTTTAGTCGTTTGCTAAAGTGACTGTAAATTTTCTTTTTATACCTTGTTTTTGATAATTAATTAGTAAAGTAAGCTAATGAGATAGACAAAAACAACCTAGTCGACGGCTCATTTAACAGAGAAGTTTGCTAAGATCGCTGTAAAAAGGGAAGAAAAATATATCAACTTTTTCGTGCTTTTATTATTCTTTTTGGAAACGTTTTACGAGATTTTTCTATAGTATAATAATAATAGAGTAGATTTAGGAAAGTCGTTTCTGATTCTGTTATATTTGAAGAAATTGTAAATGATGGATCTTTTTATATAAATTATTTTGGTCTTAATATTTTCGCGATTAGCAACTTCATTGATTTTATCATCAATGCGAATTCCATCACCGCACTTAAAACTAGAAAAATCACTATCTCAATAATGCGTTCGAATACGGATTTCGTAATGTTGTTTTTTGTAATTTTGAACAATAAAATTCTTCTCCGTGATGATTCATCAATATTTCACATTCATAATCTTTCAAAAAAGCTTAAAAACCCAATGATACCGACTATTCAGTTGCAGATTTATATTGACATTACATCATCGCTATGCCCTACACTATCACGAATGACATCATTTAGCAATAAACTAATTCTTAATTACTATTTTTAAACCTTCAAGGATCCTTGTGTTCTTTATGGTTTCCATTTCATTAACTCATTTTCTACACATGATTTGATTAAAAATTTGTTAATCAGAATTGGTCGCATCGTTCGACTCCAGATTTTCTGAGCCGTTACTAAAGCAGTTTTCTCATCACGGTTATTGAAGTAGCGTGCTTCTGGGGCGCGTTCTGAAACAAAATTGTAGTTTCGAGAGCAGACTACCGTGACGTCAGATATTGGGCGCGCGGGAGACCGTTGCGTGCATTTATGAATCTCGAGGTTAGAAAAGTTACATCATTTCAATACTTGTTCGCTTACCTCAGATTTAAATCAGTCATAGCTTATCAATGTTGCTTACATACCTTAAACTATTAGTAAGTAAGTTCACGTTAAAATCCTACTCTAAAATAAATCATTCTCAATGATTCGCTATTCCTGTGGTAAACTCATTATTCCATTCACGCGCGTCATTAAGTAAAATTATTGAAATTGACATTTACACATGTTAAAATCCCAATCATGGTCTATGCATAAAATACATATAATGATAATAGATCAACTCGATCATCTTTTCCTTAGCCTAAGTTTACACAAATATAAATTGCATTGCCAGTTTCTACGCTTAACATCATTGGTTAAAATATTAAATTAGACTTTACATTAGTCACCTTTTTTGCGTTACGATGGCTACCAAAGTATTTTTGGTGTGCCGCATACAGCCTCATTCACAACCTCTAAATTAACAATTTCACTTAACATGTTCAATTAGCGTAAAAGTTTGACATAAACAATTTCTGTATGTTGTTCACAACCCAGAAATTAGTACTTTATACTTCGGAATTAACGCAAGAGTTTGAAAGCTCCAAACTTTTATAGTAGTAATTCGCACGTTAATTTTGCGACGCGTGCGAATTTAACACTTTGTCATATTTTGTTATTATTTTTCTGTTTACTTCGGAATGTTTATAAATTTTTTTATGTTCTGTAGGTAACCAATTTTCGGATGCTTAATTTACTAATAAAAAACCCTTTTCAATTTTAATATAATCAATCTGGCAAGCGTCGCAGGCTTCATCAATGTAACACGCGGTTTGCATTTCGATAGGTAATCGTTCTAAGAACGCCGCTAATTCTTCCATAGAATTAGGGAGAACCCAAAGAATTAGGGAGAACCCAAAGAATTCTGGCTGAGAAAGAAAAGGACTAAAGTGATCCTTAATTAATTTATGAACTTTAAGCCACGTGAATTATTAATTTGAAGGTTGTGAATGAAGCTTAAATATATTTAAAGTCGCGCTTTATTGCGGTTACAGACAAACTTTAAAATTGTTACGGTGTTGCGCTGTTCTACAACTGCCTGTGCCGTTGTACGTTACCGTTACGTTACGTTAGCGTTACCATACTCAGGAACCTTATGCTGTGGTTCCCATTGTTCCTTGTTTGTACGCAGCATCACGATGCTATTAAGTTACAAAAAGAAGTATGCGTGTTAGCCAATTAGAATTATGAAAAATGGTGTTGTTCAAAATACGACAAGTGCTTAAACCCGGCATAATTCAAAATACACTTTGCCTCTTTCCAGTTATTGGAAATTGGATTTACGTACTCAAACAAAATGACAGTCCTAAAGTAATATGTGTATTTTTGCTTTTTTTAACCGATAATAAAATCCGAGATAAAATCATTAGATTTTCTAATACTAACCTAACTTTTTTAAATACTACTGATTAACTGTTACTAGGTTTGGTGAGGCGTAATACAGAACCGCGTAAGGTAAAAAAAACTACAAATTTTCCGCAGTGCCCGAATGCAGTGCCACGCAAAACACCAAAAACTGCATTATATTTTATCAGTTTCTGCCAATGTCGTGTACACCGTACGAGCGCAATAATTCACCCCAATTTTTAATTGGCAGTAGAGCTTTGTCGGTTTTGGAATTTAGAGTATTAATTTGTTATTAAATAAAACTTATAAACTGTCGGGAAATATTATAAAATTTAGTAATTAAAAATATTTTAAACCAATTTGATTTGTTAAAACCGCTTTAGTTTTAGGACCTCCGATTATTATAGATACCGATAAACAATTGTTTCATTTTAAAAATTAAAAAAAAATGTTTAGGTCCGATTCGTTGAACATTTTAACAAAATTCTTTTTTGAAAAAAGTTCGTGGATGATCGTAGACAGCGCAGTTATCCTTGTTGATGGTCTCTGTTGCCGTTCGCTACTCGGGAGAGTTCAGTTTCGTGCAAGCGGTTGTTCAAAGTGGTAGTTACGGTTTTTGCCATTTTCTAGTTTGCAATTTTTTTGTTATCGTGTTTTGAATATTTTTTATAAGTGTGAATTAAACTTTAATTATTGTTGCAGTGAAAATTATCTTCAAGTTATATGAATTCATAAAAAGGTAAACTTACGCAGTTTTATGTGTTTATTTACCTGTTTAATTAAAAAATTGTCGCGTTTCAAAATTAGAACTTATTGTTTGTATTTATAAGAAATTAGAAAATGAAATTAAGGGCTTTTATGTTTTTTTGGTCTTTTATAAATTAACATTCGCTTAATTTTTTTCGCTAGTTGCAAAAACTTTCTTCCTCGTCAAAAAAACATAATGTTTGGATGTTGACTTAGATTAATGCGAATTTGTGTAATTTCAATTTCAAGCAAATTTTATCACTCTTTGGATATTGAATCATTTAAGCTTTTGTGTATAAAAACCCCTTTTAAGTTATTCTTATATCCGGCAAGTTATAATTAATCTTAATGATTTTTTTATCGTGTTATACCTGTGTTACGTGTTATGTGAACATTAGTGCACTAATATTTTCAAACTTATGTAATTTTCTGCACAATCCAAAATTACTTTTAATTTTATACTTTACCTAATTGCCTACTTTTCCAAAACTTCGTTCGGAATAATAAATGACTTTTTTTTTAAATTTGAATTACTTTTTTTATTATTTTATTTTCTACATCAATTTAATAAAATTGTGCTGCACTCAGAGTTTTTATAAACCAATTTTTCATGGTGGAAACCAAAATGAGATATTATGTACCCACATCCGGATTAATATTTAAAAAATTCCGAAACGTTCAGTTTTTTTTACGAGCTCGATTGTACAATAATTTGGAAATACTTCCACTGTTTTATTTTAAATATTGCTAGGCTTGGTTAAGTTTGTAATAAAATGCGGATTGCTAATATTTTACGCTGATTGATCAATTTTATCAAATTTAATTTGGCGTAGTCATGGTGTGGTGTATGTAAGACAAGATCCACCTGAGATTTCCATGTTGTTAATGCTTGTTGCTTACAAATTTCAATTTTGAGTTAAATTATTATGCATTAATCGTATTCCCGTTGCCATCACTAACAGGAAACATTTGTATGATGTGTGTATTTTGATTACCGGATATCTTGCAACTTTGGGTTGGAACAAAATATCAATATTTCAAAATTGTTAAAACTTTAGCTAAAGTTTTTATAATAATTTTAATAATACATTTTTTAAGCTGGAATTTTTAATTATACGTTTAAATGTGGACGTGACTGCTAAGATGAAAGTACCAATGCTATCAACAAATGCACAAAATTCCCCAAACCGGGTAAGCAGCCGTGAGGACTAAATCCTGCGCTGCGAGAGGATGTGGCATTAGCTGCCTTTACACACACGGGATTCCTGACGCGATTCATGACGTTCCAAGAACGACGCGAAAACCGACGTGCCGGGAACGCCCCGTTCCAAGAACGTCGTCCTATTTAAACACACACACCAGGCGTGTCGGCAGCCCTTTGTGAATTGGAGCGTTTCAAAACTTTGCCTTTAGACACACGCTCCAAACCCGCACGACTAGTCGCGTCCGCTCCAATCGCGTCAGGAATCGCGTGTGTCTAAAGGCAGCTATTGAAGGAGGATTATAACCCATCAAGTGGAATTAAATGTCATATTTGGTTAATAAACTTCGTCTGACGTTTTCCGACTTCTCTGTCTGTGTGACGAATTCAAAGGATAACGTGGATTCCAAACCACGGGAATATCAATTATTTATATATCGCTCATTCCAAAAGCGGGTAATGTTCGAGTGTCCAACCTTATATTCACTTTTCTCGCGAATGATGTAAATTCATTTGGCGATCGAGCATTATTTTCCAAGGGTCGCGTCGGTCCAAAATCCAAAGGAACTAGATTCTACTGTAAACTTAATGCCGAGTTTACATGAGGAAAATATTTATTTCCTCGACCAAGCACTTGCCCTAATTACTATTTCTCCGTTTACTTACTAAAATACCTCCACTCACAGAGACTACTGTCTCAGTCAAATACGCGACTCGTGAAAGATTTCGTTTAGATTTTCCTTTTGATTCATTCTTCTTATGCACTTTAATTGATGTTACTTCCATCCATACTCCACATTATTAGAAATCCTTACTAGATTACCCCAGGGAAAGACATCTGCTTGGTGCTGGGATGAAGAAGAGTTCGAATCTTGGTAACTTCCGAGGTATTGTACCTAACTTCGGTTAAATTTTATAAATGGGCTAAAACATGTAAATTTTACAAAGATGTCAACCAGTGTTTGTGTATTTAATCAGTGTTGCAGACATGTTATGTGAGGGATTTGTGTTGTATGTAGACAATGGTTCCTATAACATGGCCTGGAAATTTCAGGACAGGTACCAAAACCGCCCATGTAATAATAACCTAACACCTATAGCCAATCGGGTTGGTATGGGTAAATTTAAAACGGTGGCTGCCATTGTATGTCATTAGCCAAGAATGATAGATTGCTTTTAAATTATTAACTCATTAGATTATCCTTTTATAATTGATTTAGCAAGGTAGTTTCCACGCGCTGTAAATGTCGTTATAACCTACCTACATGTCATTCGTGCTAACATTTTTAAAAATTGCAAATTAAATTTTTATCAATTTTCGATTATAATTTTTATTTTCTACAAGAACTAAAATGTTTACAAAAATGCATGTAGTATAACATTTTCAAGGTGTCGATGTAGGAAATTACATTTTAATGTCCAATATATCTTGTAAATTGCTAGTGAATTATTGAACATTTCGATATGCAATCGGTTTTAATTGAACCGTAAATTACGTAAAAACTTTATTATTAAAATTAGTTGCACTAAAGTTTGGTGCTCAAGTAGTGGTTATACATTTCACATTTTAAAAGATCAAATTTTGATAATTAATAGCCAAAGGTACTGTTAATTTTTATCAAATTAATTTTCAACAGCAAATTGATTAAGTATTTTTTAAGTTTTTTTGTTTGACATGCAATGTTTTTTTTTTTTATAATTTGTTTCTTTCGTGTTTTGGAAGCGAACGGATTTATTCAATAATATTTTTCCAGGGCGGTATTTTCTTCAAAACAATTTCAAAAAAAGTTACTGTTATTTTTGAAGCAGCAATTTGTTCGGCGGATGACTAATTTCTTCAATTTGAATGTTTGCAATACCATAATTTATTTGCGTAGTAAATTACCATAATTTTGTTCATAAATAAACAAATGAGAATTAGATTGTCTTGCTTGTTTTAACGTAATTGGGGTTTATTGCCTATTATTTTGTTACTATATTACTATGTTTTCATGCATTTAGAAGAGATAAATTTTTATTTGCACCATTTTCGACTATCGCTAAAGGTATTTCGGTTATTCTAACCTTACTAATCGGTTATTCAGACTTAATTCTAATTTTGGTCAAAGCGATTCGATTCTAATTCTGTCAGCAACATTACCTTTCGTAACAGATCGACCCCAAGATTAAGCCCTTTGTTATAATTCCATGTAAGTTTAACTTGGATATCGACGACAAATTTTAATTATTAAACAGTGTTAATTTTGTAAGTCTTTTAATATTTTACCGTGTAAGTGCTTAACCATTGTTCAGAATAACGCTGCTTCTATTTACAGTTATAATATACAATTACATTGTGACAATGCACAAAAATGCACTGCTGGGATGTGGCAACATACCTTACTTTGTATTTGATTAAGTAGCCAGCTGCATTATGAAGTCAACAATTAAGTAGTGTTAATTAACGTAATGGTAATTATTTAAAATTTATAGTATTTTAACCTCTCTTTAAAAAGAACATAATTATGAATGTAAATTTTTAAGTGGGCATAAGATATTATTTTTTGACTATTCGAATAACGCAACATAAAAAGCCCGAACATGGAATAAAGATGTCTGGCCGGTTTAATTTCAGACAATCTCATGGATTTTGTAAAAGCCGATGTCACGGAAAACATATTTGGAGTGGCTAGTACAATAGCATTTGGGTCCCAGGTATGCGAGAATACCTGAAGAAAGATAATACCATAGAGCTATGGTGTGCTCAAAATATTCTACACTGATAATCCAGAGAAGCACCACGGGGGGCGAGCGAGCGGGCGAACTTCGGAACAATCTAAACAAAGCAAAACCTATACCGTTCGATCCCTTAAATCTTTCAGCAACCTACTTTATTTTTTCAGTTCAAAATTTAAAAACTTAAATGTGCTTACTAATATCAACACAAATTTTACTATAGTAAAGTTTGTAATTAATATTGAACAACTTTTCAAAATCGACATGTATAAAAATTGAATCATAAAATATATTATTGCTTCGATTTTTCCATTTTATCATAAGTCAAAGGATGTAGACTATAAATCAAATGTTATCACATGATTTGTCATATTATTTAACACTTTTACTGTACAATAATTGAATATGGCTAAGGAAAAAACAATAAATTTTCTTTATTAAATTATTGATTAGTAAAATTCGAAATATGGAAGTTTTATAAAGCGCAAATTTTCAATTAATCGATAAAGTTGGTTACATGATGGATTCGTTATTATAAAGTTTAATGTTCGGTTTTAACAATTTTTTAAGTTAAGTAGGTATAGCATTGTCGATACATTCGCAGATTTGCTAATCTTAAAACGTGGGCACTAAATATCACTAATTGGATTCTAAATCAAGAGACAATTACAGTTCCTGATAAACGAACAAGTTTTCCTAAATCCACTCGAGCGCTCCACTTGCCAGTAATGTTTTTTGCAGTATTGGTCATTTTTTAGATTAACCTTAACGCGAAGATCAAATATTTACAGTTCAGGAAGGTTATTAATTTTAGCGAAGTTTTATTATTTCTTTATGTTTACTAAACATTCCCCGAGTAAGGTACGTAAATAAACTAAAACTTTTGCTACATATTTATCTCAAATAATTCCTAACTTTCTTCGAGCGAAATTACAAAAACTACTTCGCTTTATATTATTTGGTCGACGAAAAATGTGAGAAATTTTTGTCAGAAAAACAAAATTTTCTCAAAAAATTAATTTTAAAGTTGGAATGTAATTTAAGTGTTGTAATTAATTTTGCTCACTTATCTATGTTGCTGCGGCGTTATATAAAATGTAAGTTTATTATATATTATGCTCCTACACTTGGGTAGGCATAAGACATATTTCATATAATATTTATCGTCGAAATCCTCTTCACTTAAGTAATAAGTGGGGCAATGTGTTATCTGGTATTTTTCATTAACTACTAATTTTTTAAAGCGCTAGTTATCGGTGTAAATTCTTTCTTAATGGAAGACCGAACATAAAAGAATTATGTGTTTGTTAAAATTAGGACCATGTACCTATTTATTTATCTTTCATGGAGTTTTGGAGTGCTTCAAGAATTTACTTCTTTAATAAATTTTGAAATAACTCATTTCGGTTGTAATTAATTTTAAATCAAGCAACATTTTCTTTTCTCTTCATTGTATCATAAACAGGTTGCGTAAATATTTAATACAATGCCTGTAAAATAATGTGTTTTACATGTAACTTCAATAGAAGATGTTTACGCAACACGAGAATCGAAAAACCTGTGAACCAGTTATTTCTATTCTTCCCGAAAGGTAAATATGTCCTTTATTACATCAACAAAATTTAAACTAATTTATTGTAATGAATTAATAACATAAATGCGACGATATCTTCTCAACCGAGATTCGAAATTAACGCGACTTACACCATTAAGCAGTCAACGCACTGCATCGATTCCGCTCGGTCGACTCAACAGCTCACGCACGGCTTATCATGAGTGCTGATTACAAATCAAAGTCAAAAAACATCTTATTATTTCCAAAATCACACGTTACTGTGTTGGTTTTCAAACCGTGCCGAGCCGACTTGACCGAGTTAATGCAGTCAGTGCAAACTGTCTGAACAAAAAAATAGTAAAACAAAAATATGCCTCGTTGATTTTTATTTTATTTTATTAAAAGCTTTTGTTAAGTGAAATTAAATTGTAACAATTTAAAATGAGTTTATTCTAATAAACGACATTTAGCATTCCATTTTCAAGACAAACAAAACACGGCGGCCCTTATTAACGGGGTTTTGACCAATGTCTGTTCAAGCTCGAGTACCTACCCTAATCAACTTTCATATTTAGTACAAAGGTACAAAAAAGAATATTTATAAGTGACATCATAGCCGGTGTTTTATTTATAAGAAAATGGAATTTTTATGAATTTCTTTAATTAAGTTTTTTTTAAGACTAAAGCGTCTTATTCCAGCATATCATCTCACAAATTACTGATTCCGATAGAACATTGCGCTTCACCCAAAAAGTGAAAAAAATTCAATAACGTTGATTAAATTGTATACATATGAAATAAAAGATAGCACAGACGTATCCAAATCAAACTTCTGAATTTTTAAAGCGGAACCTTGATTGAGTTAAGTTTGACCCTTTTTTTTTAAATTTATAATTACGAAAGACAACATTTTTTAAGGAATTAAAATTAATTGAATACGAGAAAAACTCATTCCATTAACCTCTTTTTTAATCGACCAAGTAATTTTTGTATGTTAAATATTTTTTAATTTCGTGCTTTAAGTATATTATAGTAGAAACACAATTAATATTTGTAAAACGGAAAGACATGTTACATTTTCGTGTTGGCGTGATTCATTAAAATTCGTAACTACAATGTTATATTGTTACGCAAAATCTAAATTATTTTGATCTATCAAATATTGTGTTTATATCGATAATTTATCATGAAGCTCTTGTGATTAACATTTAAGGGCAAGTATCCAGTTTTATTTGTATCTTACCCACAGTCACTTCGTGAACCACTAAATTTTTGTTTTTACAAGTTGGTATCAAGTTTTCTCAATAGCGTCCTTACTTTTACGAATCGCTCTGTATATAAAATTTTCACTTTGCATGTGAGAAATCGTTGAAAATTGATCCCTTATCTATAGCTAAAAATTGTTTATAATTTTATAGAGTTGAGAATTTAAATTGAGCAAATTACTTCATAATCCTTTGATGTAAAGATTAAATTGGCAATTTCATATAATTTAGAAAATTGGTTACCACACATTAAAATATTGCTGCATTGAAACTTTTTGCTCACTTTTAAGTGATTATTATGTTTTATTAAATCCAACGTTTTATATCTACTATCCATTTTTAATTTATACACCAACGTTAACTTCCGAAATTGGATTCATCAGAGGGAATTCCATTTTCTATAATTCACTTCCGAATGAATAATTTAATGATTGCATCAAAAGCACATTGCATAGCACGAGCACGTTTTACCTTTTTTAATACTAGGACCAGTCAGATTTTAGAATTCAACATATTGCATATGGAGTTAACAGGACGAACCGTGATTTTGAATACTTTTTATTGTAACTCCTTGTAAAAAAAATCCACTACTATCATAGGAGCAGAAAATCAAGCTTGGACTGTTCCTATTTTAGTTTTATTAAATTTTAACAACAAATAAGGTTTGGATTCTCTAGATAAAATCTACATTTTCACCATAACACAAAAGCTTTACCCTAAGGTAATTGTGCTGTTAGGGGCAGAACGCTTTTTACACATTTATAATATGTAACACAGTGGAAATTGTAATACAGAGTTATAATAATATGCCTCCCAATTCTTTTTCTCGCATTTAATCTGCGACTCCACCTTGGAACATCATAGTCGCCATCGGATTAAAAGTGCCAAATTGTTCGAATAATAGAAATATTGCAGTTAAAAACAGTCGATACTCACAGGTTCATAATAAAAATTCTAGTTCCACTATACCAAAAAGCCCTCCAATAGCTTGTTATATGTAATTCTTTTTTACGACTTCTTCGGTCAATTGCCTTATCTTAATATTGATTTGATTCTTTCGACGGATATTCGTCGTACGTACGTAAATTACTCTGCCTACGCCTCTGAAGTAAACATTTTTAAAAGCCTTTTTAGTGATTTTCTTTTAAGTTATAGTAACAAATGAGTTTTGTTCTTGAGTTAACAAGATTAATATGATAATTTTTCATGTTTATTTAGGGGTTGAATAGAGCCGCCTGGCGCGTGCAAATCTCTTATAGCTTCTCTTATCAGTTATCGCTATATAAATAACCAATGGTCTAGTTTCCACGGATTGCTATTTACACGAAGCTCATAACTCAAATATTTGTAAGTCGTAAGTTTTTTGGAAATTTAAGTGGTCAATATTTTTTCATGTTCAATGAATTGTAATTAATAGCCGGTAATGCGAGATATTGTTTCGTGTGTTGCATGCACAGGAATACATAAATTATATTTTAGTTAGATATATACATACTTGTGTTAAATGATGCGACTAAAGTAACGATGACATTTTTTTCGTTTCAAGTTTTTTTTATATGACGTCGTATTGTTATGGAGTATCCGTTTTACCAAGCATTTTCCCTGTATTATGCTGGAGACCCAAGTTACTTTTTGTGAGAAAACGTATGAGACTTGATGTGCGACAAACAATGCGTGATATTACATGGACTATTAAAATTCATTTTTTATATTTTCAATTTTTCTAAGTAGTGCACATTGTTTCCAGATTCCAACTTACAAAGAGTTTTAACTAAGGGCGTGGAGTAGAAGGTTTTCATCCATTATCTCTATTTCAAGAATTTTTAAAACCGACCTACATCTATGTTAATTAGAATAGTAAGCTTCATCCTTTCTATTTTGAGAATAATACAAAACCGAGTCTCGTCAACTAAAAATTAATTTTTTATTTCCCTTCTTTTTATTTCAATATCTTCTTATTCTCACCTAAAGGTCCCTGCACACGATCACTGCCAGTTTTCAAATGCACAGTTCGACGGACCGTTTATAAAAAACCTTCAGTCATACATTAATTAATACGATATGTAACAATAATGAATCAACTTATTCGTGGTATAATTAAATTATAGGTTACGGTAAAATAAAGGCAATTAATTGTTTTGCAATGCAATTATTTCCTGTCCTCAGTTCAAATTTTATATTTGACTTTAATTTTTGTTGTGTGTTTTGTGATAATTTGACATCGTTAAGACATTAAAATACATCCGCAGTTGTCACGATAATTAAAAATTTAATGGCTTTAATTACGCAATAGAAAACACGTGTTACCCTTTTTATTTACACATTTACTTGTATTAATAAATGACTAATTAATTAGGAAACGAAAATGATAAAAAAAATTCTATGAGTAACGTAGGAGGAAAGTTTCTTTAATCGTGATGTGAGATAATTCGCACTTCCTCTATATATTTTGCGTAATTTACTCGAATCGGAAAAATCTGCATATGAATTTAATTAAGGGGAGACGCTTTTGTCGGTAATTAGTGCATAATCACGACGTATGCGTAATAATTGCAGGAATTTTAATATTTTTAAGAAGTCGACGGTGTAATCGCATGACTAGTTGGATTTTGGTTGAAAAATAGAAGCGGAAGTTGTTATTGAAAAAGTTGTTTGTGTAGGGTGTAGAAGGGCTAATTAATTGTAATAATATGTTGAATTAGTTATATTATTGTCATGCGGTTTATCCAGGTAAATTATGTGTAACATGTATACTGAATTGAGAGGAAATATTTTATAATTCTATTAGAGCTTGATTGCATAGTTGACCCTTTGCCATTATCCAAGCTGTAACAACATCCCTCTTTATCTAATACCACTTTCATTATTAACTAATCTGTTGACGTGTAGACCCAATAAGGGATAGAGAATAACACTGAAAGTTTGTTTTATTTTACCACGATCAATGTGCCCTGCCTATGTTTAACATGCCCTATATCTGATGGCGTCAGTTTGTTAGTATTGATTTTCCACAATTTTTTTTATTATTGCACTTTACCGGATTGATAGAAATTGTGTATTTTACTTACTTTATAGATATAATACTTTCGCGTGAAAGTGGATTCAAACTTTTAAAATTATCTCACAAAATACGTTTTGGAATGTCACTGGTGGATGATCTATCAAGTTTCGCATCTCTTCTAAATTAATTAGTAATTTTTGGATGCCCATATTCGAACTTGGAGTAATTTCCTTCATATCATCAAACGAGGTGATTTGCATCTGTTAATTTTTGGAAACAGCTAACCTAATCTCATTCTTCTTCGTTTATGCTTTTACTAAACCTACGTCGGGTGAAAGACGAGTAAATTATATGCCAGAATCATAAAATGTGGATCATCCTGTTATCCATTATGTAACATACGAACTGTTGAAATTTTTTCGTAAGCTTTTCAGTTAAATTTGATTTACTGCTAATGAAACAAAGCAAGACATTTTCAACATTTGCTATTTTTTTAAATTCAATTAACATTTAAACGTGGAAAGTAAACCCGAGTCCATAAAGTTAGATTCAGTCGTGACGTCATGTTTTTCCATGATCTGGCGGACAGATGTGGAATAAGGGTAGATTCAATAGATTCTATTGTCGTCTTATTCTTTTCCATTTAGGTATACATATGGCGATGGTCCGATAAGTGCCTAATTCTCCCTAACTACATGATGTTTCTTAAAATATAGTGAGGGTTAGCAAGAATTTCGTTTCCTGTCAAAATGTGTCTTGACAGTGTTTCCGGTGGGTTATGTGGCGCTTTAACCACTTTGTGGCTATGTTGACTGTTAATGCTAATACACTTGCGTGGTTAAAATGGCCAGAATAGTAAATAAGCATACTGGTATGCCCAATATATTCAACGAAGTAGGTCGTTCGCTAATATTAACAAACCTTTTGCAATTTTCATCAACATTGGTTTTCCCTTTATCGGCTAATTTTATTAAGTAATTACTCACCACGAGGCAGTATATTAATAAAATAATTTCTTGACGACTTTACTTTGATGATTTAAATTTACTGCGAAATATTTCTACAAAAATTAACTAAACCATTTTGAGGTTAATTTAGTAATTGATTTTATTATAAGTTACACTCCCCCCCCCCCCCCCCCGTTTCCAAAACCGCAAGTTGATATTGGACGTTTAACATGCAGCAGTGCAACCAAACATTACATTTTTTTAAAATGTTATTTACATTTTTTATATTTATTACATCTAAAAGTTTTATGTAAACTTGATCTGATTACAAATTTTACAAAAACAGATATCATAAAACATTGAATATTTTATAACAGGTTTACTTTAGCACGCAAATATTTTAGGGGGTAAAATGCACTGTTTTATACTTCAAATTTGGGTAACACCTGACATTTTTTCTAAATATTTTAAAATTAAGTCACCGTAATTAAAATTCGATTAGAATATTGCTAAGTGATAGGAAATGCTTAATTTTCGCCGTAAAGTAACCACAGTTTAGTCGAAAAAAGGGAGGAGTTTCCTTGAATGTAGATTTTAATTTTAATAAATTAATAAAATGATTTAAAGTTTCAGTTTCCAATTTTGTACTAAATTTGTTCTTTTTGTTACAGGTAAATTTCATCTCAACAGCTTGACGGTTCTTCATGAAATGCCTTTCAAATAAATTTATCAAACAATGGTGAACATTACAAAAGCTTTCATTTTTTTTATGACTGAGAAATAATTGTTTCAGAAACCAAAAATTGTTTTATAAATTTAAATGAAGACGCATTCAAACCTGCATTATAATTTCCAGTGAGTACAGTGGCTTCATTTACTTATGATTCTTATTAAACATGTCCAAAAGTTAGTTAACGATTAAGAGCGTTCAGCGGCGTTTCGCCAGCGTCGCGTCGTGTCGTGAATTAAAGAACCCTGTTTTGCTCAACTTCTGGATATTGGACGTAATTTTAGTTGAATGTTTTTGATTTGTTAGGGTAAACAGGTGTTTTAACGAGACTTTATCAAGTTCAACAAGTTCTAAAAATAACATCTGACAAAAGTGTGCTCTATTATCTGTTAGCAATCCTTTAGGTTGTTGACAGATTCAAGCCCTTTCAACAGCACGTTCCATACTACCCCGAATTTTAATGTGCTAAGTTCAAAATACTAAATTTGATAAACATATAATTAAGATAAACCACTTTGGTTTAAAGTTTTAGGCATTACTTAAATATAAAGTGAGTCACCACTTCAAATTAAAGTGAAGAACGTCGAATCCAAAGATTTTATGTAAACAATCCCATAAAATTTTGTTGTACATCGATTATTTTGGTTCCTAAAGTTTATTTGCCAAAATTACGCTGTTTGTAGCGTTACGTTACTTTGCATACTTCAACTTGAGCGTCAACAGCAGCGACATAACCTATAAATCTCGCCGAAGTTTTTCTCGTACGATCAATTCTTGAAAGAAAAATAAAAAACATGTGATAATTTTGAACATAAATGAAATTATGTTACGTTAAATTTAAAAAAAATTTGCATGACATTTTGCATTTAAAAATTTCAAATTAGCCATCAAAACTTTACTTGGAAAATATAAGGCGGGCGAAGTTTGATTTACATTTGAGTTTTAAGATGATTTTCCAACCAGCCGGGGGCAATTTAAACTTACGTGTAATAGACTTTTGCAATTTTTTCGTACATTCGAGGTACCTGTATTATATGTATAATCGACCTATGGTTGTGTACTGTTACACGAATGAGTAGGTGCACTATAAGAATATTATTTATAGTTGATTCTTCAAGCTGTGATTGTTGTTTTTAAAATGAATAACAAAATAACAATACAGACTAGAAATAATACTTGCGGTGTTTATCCAAATGTTAATCTCCACTCGGATTCTATGGAAAATATTGGCCTTCTCTCCTATATCTGATGTAGTGATGTATGTTTAGACGTACCATTTAACGTGGATTCCGAACCACGTGAAGAGTAAACCTCATTTCTAGAAGGAATCTCGATGGATAAATGAATTTGGTTTAATTGTTTATATTTTTGAAATATGTTGAAATAAGGTTATACCAGAACATGTCAACAATTACAGGGTCTCGACTAGATTGTTTTAAAAAAGTCCAGAGTTAGTGAACAGATAAGGTGTAATTCTGATAACCCTAGACCGCATTCAACAAGATAGATTTGAGTTACGAACTTTTACTCGATTCGTCCCTCCCCTAACCTTGCACTTTCGAACTATTATCTGTTTAGGACACCGGAACACTTTTTACTGTGTGAAACTTAAAAAGTTTATAGATTCAAAATAACGAAAAATTTGTTTTAAATGACATTACTTTCTAGTAGTACCTACTTAATAGGTGTATCAGGTACTCGAACAACTTTTCTTTTGAAAAATTAATCCTTTTACGTCAGCAATTGGCAAGCGTAAAATTTTCCAGCAGTATAGAAACTCGTAACACTTTATCACCGAAATATTCTCTTAATCCCTCTTTTTTATTTGCTCGTTTTTCCTCGTATACTCGTAGTATATTATCAAGCAATCACGAAGTTTGTACTTTAAATTGCTTATAAAGTACGTGAAATTCAAAAGATCTCTTACTTTTTAACAGCCTTCTTAAGACTTTATGTAGCTCATCGTTTTTCGTGAATTTAACCAAAAGCAACTAAAGTACAAGAAGGTTTTAAAACGCGATTATGAAAGTGTCGACTTTTTAACTTTTAATGTAATTTTGTGAATTTTTTATATCCTAAAACCTACACGTTGAAATCTGACAATTAAAATTATATCTAAGTGGGTCGGTACCTATCCAACAATTTAATTATCCATAAGGATTTTAAATATTGTTTATTTTTTTATCGCACAAGGCCAATTTTCCGAGATTCAAAAAGTTTGTTTTCGCGAAATGGAATTGGTTGAATGAGTATTCCCTGCTTTCTTAAACTTTTTGTCCTGTTTTCTGCCGGTGGATCAATTAGGATTCCAACATAGAATTTCCACCAGCATACACGCCCTCCAAAATAATTTCACTTTTGTTTTTTAATATTAAAAATTACTATTGTTGTATATTTGCACAGCTAAAACTGTAACTTTGAAATTCTGCAAATTTATGTTGTAATTTTGTCTGAATTGAAAATTTATGAAAAGTAAGAAATTTAAAACCGGATTTAGGAACACTTTCGTTTTTGATTTGTATGGAAACGAGAATTTTATGCCGTATAATCGTAGTTTAGCGGTCTTTCATCGTATTATTAAAAATTTTGCTCATTCTTTAATATCTACCACCCCAATAAAGGTTTTTTGTCTGTTTTTAATATCGAATATAATCAACTATACTTCTATTAAAGACTTTTAAAATCCCAAGTTAATTAATTATTTACTACAATAGGAAGGACAAAATGACTTTATCATAAAAAAAAAATTTAATCTTAAATTGATTGTTGCTAACTTTTATTGGAAAGAAATATATTTGGAGCATATTTTATTATCTAAGGAAATAGAAATTGGTCTTTGGATTTAATAAAATATTGGGTAACCAATACCAAGATCGCACGTTTCAAAATGTTACATCTTTCAATTAAATTAATTTTATTTGTCTCCTTTCGAGAGGAAACGAGAAATCTAAACGATAATATGAAACCATTTTCTGTTTTATGAATATTTTAAACAAATTAGTTGTACAAGTACTAATTAATATTACCGTTATGAGCGCAATTATCATTCTATATTAATTTCGTTGTAGTTGGATAAGTTATGTGTAGGATTATTATGAGATTTGTAGTATGTGTTTTCGGCAGGGGTTTGAATAAATATTTCGTTATGAAATTTTAGGAATGTTTGTTCTCAACTAGAAAGAATGCGTAATGTTTATATGCGAATAATTTTCTAACCGATTTACTTCTCACCTTCCGCCAATTATGTTAACTTCGGATTTAACTCACCTCACGAAAAAAATATTCTTGTTCCTCATTCCATTATTCATCCTTTAATTATCTCTTCCTTTCGTTTTTCAATAATTAAGTGTTTTTTGAAGTTGATGTTAATTGTTAATTTAAGTGCATTCCCTCATCTTAAATTTTCATCGAAACAAGTTACGAGAGTTTTAACTTGGACACGTAAAAAAACTTGGAAGTTTGTTACCGTAAATAATTAAATCCCCAACGTATTTTAGAATAATAATGTTTTGGTAATGCGTAAGTGTTGTGTTTGTGTTCTGTACATTGTTTCCAATTTCATATAGACAGCAAAAGTTTGCATTTGCACACAATTATAATTCAAATTGCAGAATATGCGGTGGCTCCATTACAGGCCGACTTCCCCTGGGCTTAACAAAGGCCATTTCAGATCCTGGTTTTAACTGCTACAGTAGGGATTAGTAATGTAAAGAGGCATTGTTACATTTACGATACTATTTCCATATTGATTAACGCTTTTCGACTTTCGTTTTTATATCTCAATTTTTCATTCTTTATTCTGTTGCGATTAATCAGACTTATAATTTCCTATAATTCCCATGAGTAATATTCCCTTATGTACTTATTCAAATTATTACCTATCTATAATTAAATTGCTTCGTATTATTTATCACTATTGAATGAACAGAAATAAGCATTTCAAATTCTACTGTTTTTTTAATAAATGGTTTTTATTTATCCGCAAAAACAAATATATATCACTTTATTACCTAAAAATATTTTTACCTTTATATTTGAGTGCGCTAGCTAATTTTCTACTCTTCTAAAATCTAAATTCATAATGACTTGCATGAGTAGATTAACAAGAATTTAAATTTTCAATTGGTTTTTCTGCTCCCCTTCAAAAATTACATTTTATAAATTTGCGCGTGAGTAGATCAACAAATATGTAGATTATATCCTTCTCGAATATTTAGTCGTTCGGAACAGACGTTGCACAGTAGAGCTTCCATATTCGACATTAATGCTAATGAAAGTAATAAAAGTTAAATGAGAGGGAGAGGATATGGATGAACTAGCACCATTTTTCCTTACGAAATCGCACCAAATATAAAGATTCTAAATTGCCCGAAAGCGGAGAAAAAGAAATCAAAATGTTAAATAAAACAAATGCTTTGCGAAATCACTCGGTCTTTGGCCTCACGGAGCTAGCTGGAAGGGACCTGACTACAAATACAATTAACGCTTGCTAATTATTTAAAAGTAAAACAAACTAAAAGTAAAACAATAGAAAATTTTATTAAAAATAAGCCTGTTTTGCTGGAAGTTGTTTTAATAAAATTAGATAATAGGATGTAATTCAATAGTAGGAATCTCTGTAAAATATTCTGTACGACTGAAACTGAATAAAGTAAAAATATTTGAAAGCAAATTCAATTTTGAACTCATTTATCACTGCATTTCAAATTCTCAGTTTTATTAGAATTTTTTCTACCTTGTGTAGATTAATAAAATAGATGGGAATTTATTTTTCATTACTCAATAATCCCATCAAACAAAGGGATGTTTTATAAACTATTCAACGTTCAACAACAATAACTATCCAATCAAAAAATGGTTCTGTATGCAATTTATCAAGAAGGGAATTGAACGCTGAAACGTTCCCAATCGATTCTTTTCATTCAATAAACGAAGAATCTAAAAGTATCCACAATTGAAATATTTTGAAATGCTGCTGGCTCCATACCAATCATCTGATTAGTTATGCGTTGATCAAAATTTATAAATTAAATTATGTCGGAGAAAGTACGGCATTTTTAATAAACTATAATTTTTAGCATTTTCACTTTAAAATTTAATGTCGAGCCTTATATGTAGCGAACTTTCTTCTCTCACCTGAAAGTTCCCATAAATTACTTCTACTGCTCGGTATACCTATCAATTTGCTAAATTACAATATGGAATCCAAGTATGAATTAACGCAATATTTTTTGTGTCTAATGGACCACATCGTATATTCTATACTTATCTGGGTGGTAAGAAGTTGGGCAATGTTTAAGGTTAAATTTTGGTCGTTTTAACATAAAAATAATGAACGTTTAGCAAACTCAGGTAACGTGTTCTTATGATTGCACACCTGTTTTCTTCCAATAATTAGGATTTATGTTGTTTAATAACCTCAATCATACGTTGGTGTGAAATTTGTGGTTTTATACAAATTCAAAAAGGAAATCTTTTTTTGAGACGTCTAGACGGAAAGTTATCCACTTAGCATGTTAAAAGTTTTCCTCTTTAAAATGACAACTTAAAATGATTTGAGCAATTATTAGAGCACGTAGTTGTAGTTTTGGACGAGAAATTAATATTGATTTAGTCATTACTACTTATTTTAGTTCACAATCCAGAAATCCATAACTACTAATGTTATTAAGAAAATACTTTTTAAGTGGAGCATAAAAATAGCTTTTTTAAACATTTGTGTTTAAGTGAAGTAAGGAGGTGGTTAATTATACATTAAATAAGCTGGCAGTGGGGTGTAAAATTTAAGCTTAAATTCTAAACCTACCAAGTGGAGAAACGATGGTATAAAAGAATAAAACCAACAAAGCTAACTAATGGCAAAATAATAAGCGGTGCTGAGAATATTAACTTTTTTTTTTATCACTGAATGTAATTTTGGTTTCTGAACAATTACGATTTCATAATTGTTCTCCGTTGTTTTTTAAATTTATTTTATACAGTCATACCATTACGATTTATATAATTTTTTATTTCTACTTAATAAACCTACTGTTTTTTTTATATTACAAATAATTTATATATCTATTATTGGATCCTACTATTAATTACATTTTATTATCAAATAAAACATTTAATGGACAACCTGAATGCAATAAATTTTATTTGTGTTATACTACCTCCACACATCTCGAATCCATTCGCTCGAATGATTGAGCCCACGACCTCAAGAGGCGAATGTTCGGCGATGTGTGGAGGTAGCATTAGATTGTCAGGTGTAGTAGTTTTATGTTCATTAGAGCAGATGTTAATTTTAAATTTCAATTGACTTTTAAAAAACGTGACGAAATAATTTTGATTCTTTATTTTCTTATTTTTAAGTGGTATTATAATTCTATTAGTTTCGGACTGGTGCCAAAAATCTATAATTACATTATTTAACGGAAGTTCAACGATGTTTTTCTCTCGATTTAATTACACGTGGGCTGTACATTTTTTTTAATGTAGTAAACAAATGACAGTAATGCATTAGGAAAATTTATAAAACAGAAACAATTTCCGAAATTTAGCTTACATTCCACGATGAGCAAATTAAAATTTAAGATTCGAGTTTTTCAGATTGAACACTAAAATTAATCAAACCGCAATTCCAGTATATATTTGTTACACAAATAGCTTGAGCTTCGTTTGTGTGCAGCTTTAAGAATTGAGATGAAAAAAGAACGAAGTGAAGAAAACTAAAGAACGGGATTTGTTGCTAAACTAATAATGTTTTTGATTCATTTCATATTTTATCTCGACGAGCAATAGATTAATCATTTTGTAACATTAGTTGACTTAAATCACAGATTGACTAATTTTTAACGAAAACTTTTGTCAATTTTAAACTTTAATTTGATTAATTTTGGGAAATTTTAGGAAATTATAGTCATTCGGTTATATCGGATGTAACATTACACGAAAATATTAATTAAGTTCTTACAAAGCAAATGTGTTTGTTCATACTTACTACAAGTTTCTTAAACCATGAACCCGAAGGATCGACTCCTATGCACAATTTCTCCTATTAGAATCTAAAATGCATTGTGTTTTCGAAATATTACCATCAAATATTGCTTTTATTATAATTTAAAGCTCGATTTGAATTTTGCGCCATTTTCATTCTGTCAAACTTGATATTCGACAGCTGTCATCTCAACAGATGAGATATTATTTACAAAAGCGTCACACGGTTCATCGACGCGTAAATATTGTGCAAACGACCTTGCACTAAATAAATATGGGTTTCTTTGGTCTCTTGTGAATCTCGCTGATACTGTACATATGTTGTGCCCAACTGTACAAAACTTCAAATTTTTCGAACTAAATAGGAATTAAAGGATTCTATGCATCGTTTTTATGTAATAATTTCATATAGTTTTAACATCAAAATAATTCATTTTGTTTTTTGGGGGGATTTGGACAATTCAATTAAACTACTGTTTTTTTTAAAGTCGACGTTTCGCGTATCTTTATTGAACGCTTTATCAAGACAATAAGTAAAATATAAAATTAATTATACATTTCCAAGTCATAACAGCAAAATATGACACTTTACATTGATAACATTGGTACATTTTATGTACTGCTACTGCACCTAAAGCTAATCAGTTCATCGTTATGATGAAAGAATTAAGTTACCGGAAACAATTTTGAGTTCTGGAGTTATCATCTCTAGAGATAGATGGACACACGGACAGATAAAAAACATTCGATTTTTGCGTCTATTTAGGGATAGGAGATTTAAAATTTGCATTTAAAAGTTGTTCAAGAAGTAAAAGCTTGTATAATAATATAATGAAGTTTTCGCCTCATTATCCATCCCTAATTAGGTTACCTAAAATAGCTAAGCTATTTAGAAAAGTGTTTAATTTCTGATATTATAACAGAATGAAGCGCGAATCGATTGAATGGTTTGGTTTGTAATGCAATGATGATATGGTGATAACTAGAGTCCGGATTTGTAGCTATTATGCTTTTTCCGAAAATTCGAAGCAGCTGAAAATTTTTAGAAAAATTTTGTGTTTTAACTGAAAAGAAGTCATTTGGTACCAAGTTTTATATGCTTTTTTTGCTTTTTTTTGGCTTTTTGTGCTTTTCGTGCTTTTTTTGACTTTTTGTGCTTTTTTATACTTCATTAATGCTTATTTTACAAAATATTTCAAAGTTTGATCTTTTAAATGCATCTTTCTCTTTTAAAATGCAGAAAATTTTGAAAATTTTAAAAATGTTGCTTATGAATTAGAAAATTCGGATAGCAAATCTATAAAAGATTGCCAAAATGTATTAAAGAATCCAGAACTTAAAGCAAATTTAACGTTTATTAAATGCCACTGTAACTTTGTTACTGATGTTATAAAATCTATCGAAAAGCAGCAAATGCGATAACATGAAAAAGAAATTTAAAGATGTGTTAGAGAAAAATGAAGGATTAAAAATCTTAAATAATATAGCTAAAACAATAGCTGGAGAAACGATTGAAGATTTTGAAATGGAACCCCACTTGTAGCAAAATTCAAATTTGCACCTATTACTAGTGTAGATGTCGAAAGAAGTTTTTCTGCCTACAAAAATCTATTAAGTGACAGAAGGATGAATTTTACTAAAGAAAATTTGGAAAAATTCTTAATTGTTTCAAAAATTAAATTAATAGGTACTTTTGTTTATGCTTTTTTTAAATAAAATTTGTGCTTTTTTTGACAAAGTTGATGCTTTTTTTAGTATTATTTGGTGCTTTTTTAAGCACTTTTTTTCTCATTTTTTATGCTTTTTTATCCGGACTCTAGTGATAACAATAACGCACCGTTAGTAATTACTTGTAGTTAGTTTTGTTCAGCAACATTCATCGGTAGCCAAATACCGGAATCCTTTATTACAAGAATGGTTGTTCAATTACAAGTACGATAAGAACTTCGTAGAAATTTTGAATAAATTCATGTGACAGCTGAAAACACAATTCATAACCTAATTACAAAGTTCGGAGAAAATAGTTCAGTTATTGATCAGCAGTCCTTTGCTGCGGTGAGTGAATAATTCTGTTATAAAGCTCATTTCCTGCATCTTTAGGCAAATGCATCCACAACGAGTCCAACGTGTGGTTTCAATAGGATGACACTACACGGGCTTTATTGAGGCCAAGCTGGTTGTGCTACCTCCGAAATTACATTAAAATTTTGTTCTATTATAATTTTTGAATAATACATTCGCGATTTATAATAGGATACTCGTTAATAAATCGATCATCTTTTTAAATAAGAAATCCGACGCGACCAGGAATGAAGCCGCGGTTTTCCGCTCCTTATGCTGACCGTGTCTGCTTTACGCTACACTGTTGCTCTGCGGTGGTTTATACGCATAAACATTTATGTACACATAATAATATAAGTCACCACTTGACTTTCAAAAAGTATTAATGTTGCTAATGTTATTCATGATATTCTAATATCTACACGTAAAACTTATTAAAATGGAACATATTTTATGTCAAGTAGCGTATGATACGAATCCATTAACTATTTGAGAAAGGATTTAGCGCAGCAGCTTGCTACGATATGTATATTTTACATTGGATGTAACTTATTACTACTGTTAAGCTTCTTAGGAGTTTTCTACAACTTTTAACATGCATATTTTGTAAGCGTCTATTTTTATGTATATCACGTGGAAATACATTTATTCCTTGTAAAATTTTAAGTTATGCATTTATTTTTAGAGTTCAAATTATGGAGAAGAAAATTTTTTATGTTACTCTCGTGTATTTGCGTTTTTTCCCTAACATACATTTTTGGTAACATTTTTTTAAAAGCACTTTTTCATCCCTTATTTTTAGAAAATGATAATCAAACCTTTAAAATCGGTAGCTATACATTTATCGTGAAACTCAAAAGTATTACATCAACAGTAAAGTTTTAATAAATATTTCAGGAAAATATGTATAAAACATAACCCAATAACTAAATAAGTAGTTAGCATAAAGGTAAAGTCATAAAAGTTTTAGTAGTTTTTAGAACTTTTGATTTGTTTTTTAAACAAAAATTCTGTGATATTTCCATAACATTTATTTGATTTGATAGGTATAAGCAATACTGTCTTTTAATTTAACCGACAGAAAAATGTGGGGGATTATTTTAAAATTAGCTTTTTGGAAAAATAATTAGATATATCCACCAGGTTATTTAACATTTTAACGAGACGGTCTGAATAAAATCTGAAATCGAATTGGGTATTCTGAATTAGCAATTAACGCACTTAAGGGGTTTCACCACTTTTTTTTACAAATTTACAACACATATTCTTTATAACATTATTTAAGATGTAGCATTGGATTTTTTTGATTGGATGCCAAGTTCATAAGTTATAAATGTTTTAAACTTAAAGTTTCGATTAAAATCAGAGCTTTTTTCAAACAGCTGTAATTTCTACAAAGCAATTTAAAAAACTATTTCCCTATGCTACCTTTCTAAATAAGAAAAAAATAATTTTTTTATTTATCAGACGATGCTTGACAGAAACTAAGTACACCATCAGCAAGGATTTTCAAAAAAGGGTCCTACTTTAATTATTTTTATTCTATATAAATTTAATAACTGCTTTAAAAATTTTTTTTTTTATACTTACCTATTTTTCCTAACACCAAGGTGGTGAAACCCCTTAACCGCTAAGCTATTACCGTATCATATTTGTTTGGGAATGGAATTTATCATTGAATTTTCCGTTGTTTGAGGATTTTGGACCATAAATATAATTCAAAATAGTGCATGGTGTAATTACATGCTGAACTCGAATTTAAATAACATTTATGGATTGTATTTTTAGAAAAGTG
The DNA here is from genome assembly GCA_958510855.1 of Rhagonycha lutea. Taxonomy (NCBI): domain Eukaryota; kingdom Metazoa; phylum Arthropoda; class Insecta; order Coleoptera; family Cantharidae; genus Rhagonycha; species Rhagonycha lutea. The sequence continues at coordinate 20,232,819 of OY294042.1, forward strand.
TCAAAAATTATTTTAATGGCTTTTAAAAATTGTGTAGTGTGCTATCTGACGACAAATGTAGATAACATCTTGTTGCCGCTTCCTCTGGGGATATAGCATGAATTCTTTTTCAAAATAAGTTACCCTAACTGACTGCATATGTTATCCGCGATTCCCCCAAAAGAATGAGTGCTCACAAAATTTATATTTATAAAATCCAATATTAATCTGCAATTTTAGTGAATATGTCATTAATGGTTATTCGGCAACGACCGTTGCTCATAATGGGCTCTCCGACTCTTCGTTATTAAAGCGGAGGTGCATTATGTAAAACTAATTATTTCATTCATCAGATATTCTTGGAAAAGCAAACAAATTTAGTTGTTCATTGTATTTAATGAAACAACGTGGACTGTATTTTTACAATTGGGTGCTAAACGGTACGCTAACATAGGAGATTATTTTTAAAGAAAGCATCAACAGTATTGATTTTAAATAAGATAACGTGTATATTTAAGATTTAAGTTTCATTAGATAACAGATTTTGACTATAAGTCAATAACGTTCCCATTTGCTTTGTCAATTTACTATATATCGGGAAGTTATGCCTTTGTTATTCTTAATTTCCAAACTTCACCTTCAACGAAACCCATCCGTTGTTTTGCAAATTTGGTTTTATTAAATCCAATTTTAGAGTAAACTATTCAATGAAAAAATGTCCAGCTTAGTGGGAAGCGTAAGTGGCTGTAATGAAGCAGTCGTGACTTGGAATCACCCATGGGGTGAGAGCGTAATGGTCATGAATTTTTAAAATATGTGACCTCGTAGATCAAAGTTTTTAAAGTAATTGCGTGCGACGTTTTTTCCGAAAATATCCCCTGAGAATAATTACGGTGACCGCCACTGTATCCTTTTTGATTTTTTCAATATTTTTGCGATAAAATTTATTGACAGCCTTATAGTTTATTTGGTTTTTTATGACGGAAGCAATAAAATCAGTATATTTTTCCACCCCGCTCTGATATGTACTTCAACCTGATTCTTTGTTAAATGACATTTATAAACTTTTCCATCGATTTTCTGTCGTACCTTATGAATGATTCATTTGTTTTTATCTAAATAGGTATTATTGTCCTGCCGTCTTTTTTCAATTTTAATGCATCTTTGTGATTTCTTTTTAATCCTGTCGGTACGGGCGGATCAATTTAAATACTTACGGAAGTAACTTTTTTTTATAAATGATAAATATAAATTTTACGTGAATAATTACGTCTATATGAAAGATAACGACGGGAAAATGATGGATTAAGATACATTTGTATTGTTGGGGCGTTTATAAATTGTTTGTATTTTCTTATATTGTCTTAATTGCTTGTTATACAAACTGGCATAAGTTTAATGTATGGAACTATCACTTTTATACGTAATGGATGAGTGTTAGCCGAAATACTGGAACATTTTTCACTTTAAAATAAAATAAATTGCCATGCTTGTTATAAAATCAATATTTTCTTCATTATTTATGATTTAATAGTCATAAGTTACAAACACACGACACTAATATTAATAATTTACAGATAAAAATAAGCCTTTCTTCATAAATGTCATCCACTTCTGATCAAACTGCAGAAGCCATATAGGTCAGGGATTCTTAACTCTTTTCAACTTCCAGTCTCCCCAAATTAATCAAACGACGAAGAGATGTATTTTAATTAATATGAAAGCCTGGGTCTAAGAGACTTTCCATGTCTAAAATCCAACTAATTTCATGTCTTTGAAAATTTGGATTCAGCCAAAACAAAAATTAGTGCATCCATTTGTGAACACGGTGGTTTATGAAGGAATAGGCAAGAATTGTATCCAATAAGAAATCGATTGCGATAAATTGCTCTTATACCCTTTGCACTTCACATGGGGAAGCACGCCCCACAGAATAAGAAGCATTGATGATGAAAGTGATTTATTCAAAACTTCATTTTACTCTATTTAATTACAAATATTTACGAAGGAAAAAAGTTTACATAATCTAAAACTTTGATGGAATAATTGGATTTGGAACAAATTATATGTATGAAACTAATTGTTTGTCTATAAACAATGTACTACTTACTTTATCCTTTATGTACTACGCACTTTACCCAGAAAGCTTGACAACTTAATAAGGGAAGCTTTTTGTTTGGCTATTCTGACCTTGACAAATTTTAAGTGTTAATAATTACTTAAGGTATTGTAGTCTAACAAAGGTTTGTTGTACAAAAATACGTAACATGCACAAACTGAAAATTAAATTTTATAATTATTGGTTGTCGGCTTTGCGTACTTGTACGACAGACTGAATTTAAAAAGTTTAATACTTTAATGAAATTTTTCAGTTGAAACAGTTTTTAAAAGCCAGCGAAAAGGAAAAATATTAAAAATGTGATAATTCAAATTTTAGGTATGAAAACTACCCACAAGGTGCGAAATACGAACTAAAGCTCCTGATTTATTGCACTTTTCTAATTCTATCATATTTATGTTTATACTCAAAATATACAACTCAAAAATGATAATATAATAAATTACCGTCGATTAAGTTAGGTTTATTAAATCTATTTGCATGAAAAGTCCAAATCAAATGATTTCGTGTTAATTGTGAAGAATGGATGAATGCATTTTAAATTTTTAACACGCTTTCTCTTCTCTCATTCTTCTTGATTGCATTAAGCAACTTCTTAAAGAGATTGTTAAATATTACGTGAATGTAATATAATTTTAAATCATACTTTATACATAATAAAAATTGAACTTGACGTCTTCAATCCAGAAAATGTATTGTATTTTTTTGCAGAATAAGCTCAATTCTATGTTGCTGTAGCTGTAATCTTGTTGATTTCTGTGCAGAATTTGATCAAGCTACATTTGGTACGTTAGAATACAAATGAGTATTGATTATGTATTTATATATATTACATTGATGTCATTTTTTAAGAATTTGATTTATATTCAAAAAGCTTATTTCAACTTGATTGTTTATGCACCTCTTATTTTTTTCCAAAATTATTTTCGATAATTAAGTTTTGGTGATTTTTAATGTGGACTCCAGAAACCATTCGTGTCTGAGTTATGGAGCAAATTAGTAATGGCGGCAAAATTAACTGCTTCTACTATAACAGAAACGTTTAACGGTAGCAATGAAGACTTGATTTACGTATAATTAAAGTGCATACCACAATTTTTAATACATCCCAATAATCAAACTATTTGACTTTGCAACTTCTTTTCCGAAAAAAAATTCTGTTACAGTCTATTCTAAAAAACGGCCGGTTCTTGATGCATAACTTTACCCAACTTAATTTGAGAGTTAGCTCATATCAGCGCAAAAAACCGAGATGATTCGTGAGAACGCTATTATAATATTAGGTTATTGGTTTACATGTTAAAGCGCTGATAGATAACTCATTTACAAAGCATTAAATTCAATAACAACCAAAATAAAATACGAAAACAACTGAAAAATTTACTAACCCAATTCAAACCGAGTGCATTAATTTAAACAGTGCAATGATGATAATGAAATCAGTGCGCTCAAAAAAACTTCTATAATTTCAATCAACACTTCAATGGAATCAGAATGTTTAAACTACTTTCAATAGTCCCAACTTCGGTTACAATAAACAATTGATCAATAAAATTAGTACGAAACAATGCCAAATAATAATTTGTGATTCTTAATTGAATTTTCATCAAGTGCGTAGGGATATTTTAATAAATCTTAACTGCAAGTGTTTATTGAACCATGATTCATTTTTGATTATCAGTAATCGGTATTTATCATGCAAGTATCAATAATTGTTTTATTATCAAAATACGTTTCAATTTTTTTCATATAGAAACGACTCTTGAAGTTTTCGACGTGATAACAATAATTGTTCATTTGAAATCCAATACAGGGCATTTGTTTCATTGCAGTTTATAGGGGGAGGCTATAACGGTTTATGCTCAACAATTATTGGAATCGATTTATGTAATAAAAATTAATGGAACGAATATGCATATTTGCGGAACCTCTTCTGCTACCACGTCCCTTATCAAAATTGTACTTTTTTGACATTTTATTTTTCCGATTGAACTCGATACGGCTATTGGACAAGTAATTAAAGCACTATGAACTCGAGATAAATTTTATTGTAGGGCATTTTGATAACTCCAATTTTTTCTCATACCGCTGGCGCTGCTACGCTGGTTAAGAATGAAGCGGATGTTTCGAGTTCGAATCTCGGAAATGAAAATAGGTACATTAACTTGGAAGTTGCCGAACGCATTCTTCTCCTATTGTTTGCTCTAAGTGGTCATTTAGTATGATTAACAAATTAAAACAATTTTAAGGTTTTTTACGCATTTTAATTGCTTTTTGTTTGTTTTAGGTAAGAAATTTAAGAATGTACAACAGGAAGTAGTTAACAATTATATTTTTGGTGAGTTAAATATATAATTGAACTTTTTATTAACGTAGTACCTTATTATAAAAAAAACTTAATGTCTTCATTTCATACAATTCCGGTTAAGTGTATAATGGAAGAATATTAAGTAATGCACACATTTGGGTTATTACCCCAATTAAAATGCAATAAAAAATAAAATTAAGGCAGTCCGGCTGTTCGATTAGATTGTTGACTTCCTGAGAGGTACGCCTAATAGGTATCCAATCAAGTAATAATCGCAAGGGACATTTGGTTTGCTTATTTCATCCCTTGTACGTTTTATTTTCAGTGTAATCTAAACCTAGCAACTACATATTGAAAAAACATCCAATACACGTCTATTTAACGTTGTTATAACGTAGCATGTTCAAAACATTCAGAACTTTGCACTAATGCATTTAAAATGCATCAAAAACCCAAAATTTCATTATTACATTATTAAATTAATAGCTTATAAAAATTATATTGAGTATAAGAGCAATTCTGTGTTAAATTTTTCTAATTAAAATTCAAATTGCAAGTTAAATTTTATTAAGCTTTAATTTGCTTTTAAATTACTTTTACCTTATAACTTCAAGCAATTATTAAAGAAAACTTTCTTTCTAGTCGATAAAACTATTTAAATGTTTTTATTGGAAGAGGAAATGTTCTGCAAAATTTCTTCGGTAATAGTTTGATTGAATAAATTGATTAATCAAATTTTTACATTTATTGCTGCAGTGATTTATTGATATATATTTTTTATTTTAGTAAATTTAAAATACAAATCGTTCCGGTTTTCCGTTGCGTGTTGAAAAGCACGAGGATGTTTATATTACGTGGATTCCAAACCACGATTATAAAATCTTACGTGGATTAAAATGTCAGGGACATGATTTAAAAGAACATACATGTAAAATAATAAAAATAGATTTTTTTTGTAAAATTTGGAATCCTTTACGTTTTATTTCACACGTTTTTTTAGACACAAAAGGAACTCTCGAAGTGTTCCGGAGAAAATGAATTTTTAATTGTCTCTGTGGTTGGGAAAATCAATAGGAAAGTTTCCATAAATCATGTTTAAATGCCTGCCGTTTTCACACTTTCGGAAATAGTTAATTTTAAAGATAAAATAATTTTAACCCTTGCATGGTCGCATTTAGAATGATATGTTAATTTTGGTGTGATTGACTATATAGTAGGTAACAAGTTTTTGTTTATTTTGAAAAGATTTTAAACATTTTGACGACACTGGTTGAAATATTTTAAGAAGATTTTATGTTGTCACCCATCATTTTTGACACTCTCACAAAAGATGGACTATTAGTTTCGGATATTCTTGACTGAGCGTTTCGAAGTGAAAATAGCAATGTTTCGTTTTCGTAAGCCACTTGAAATGTTAATGAGGTAAAAGTTATGTTGTGACTAAATTAATTGATTGCTAAGCAGCGCACGGTTTATGTAGGAAATTCTCGATTTATGTTCAAATTATGTTATACGATTAACAAGCCGAAGTGCATCCATATGTTGCGTGTTGTGGGTGACGACCAGCGAATAAACACATCATGCTTCTGATAATCTTCACCCCACACATGTATGACTAACACACCATGATATGCAGTTATAATTTTAAAGATAAATAGGGGTTGATATCTATTCTCTTGTAGTTTTTACATAAATTGTCGCTCTAGACGCGCAGTATGGTGCGGAATGTATTGTTATGTGAATAATAACGTTCCCCTTCTTGACACTGTTTCGCATTGATAAGTTAGAGTTGGAATGAACCGATTGTTATATTTGTTAGCCACTTGAATTGGGGCAATTTTAGATTTCTCATCGGTTTAAATTGGCCGACTGGCTGCAAGTTTAGATAACCGATTGTTCGTTTTCTTAAAGATCCAAGCGAATTTGCTTTGTCAGACGTTAATAAAACTATTGAAGAGGACTATTCATAAAAATTGAATAACTTGAGCTGATTATTTAGCCAACTCAATAGAATAATAATTATAGGCACCATCGTCTACTTTAAATTAAAAACTTTTACGTTTCAAAGTTCGCCATTTTCTCATCGAGGCGATCCTTTGACGCTAACTACCCCTTGTAATTTATAAATCAGGAATGATGTGGTTCCATGACGTTACATATTTTTTTAAATATGTAACTTTTAATTAAGTAGATACACCTTTTTTCTTTGATATTCATCATAAACATTTTTTATACAGTAAAACTCTATTATAGCGTACCATCTTAAGTCGTCAAATCCGAAATACTTCTTGTAATTTAGTACATTACAATATTTTGCACAAATTAAAACATAATAATTATATAAAACCGAATTCGAAACATTATTTTATACACATTATTAATTAATTTTTATAAAAAACGGAAAAAATAAACCGATTATAATAATGGAAAAGATACATTAGTTTAAGCTGTTAAAATTTTTATTTTTAATCAGTACTAATTTTTTTAAACCGATTAAAGGAAATTGAAATTTGCATTGTTTTGAAAAGTGTAAAATTAAATTTTTTTAATTAAAATTATAATGTAAACATGCAATTAGGCATGCCCGTCATAAGGGCAGGCTTATTATAAAATAAATAAAAATTATCAGAGTGTTACACTTCCCCCTTATTTAAGTGCAACTTTATAATGGTTTTGTATTTGCAAATGTAAGATTACATTAGCTTACTACGGACGAGAAAAGTTTTTTATATAGTACAAGTTGTAACAATGGCGAAATCCGAGAAACTTAACAATAGCGACCCCCCATCTTATGACTTACTTTTTAGGTTTAGGTTTATAGAGAAATACATTTTGTTTTTTGTGTATGAGTACATTTTCAGTTCATTATTATTTCAAAGAATATTATGCGAATGGGCGTCTGTTTTAAAACAACTGTTTAGAAAATGATACAAACTTGCTACAACAAACATGTCAAAATCGATTTTCATAACCGTTATAGTATTGTATGTACTACATAAAGAATTTTATTATGTAAATAAAGGCAGTCTTATTATTTTTGGATTACTCTCTTATTCTTTTCTTACTTTTCAAACAATATAATTAATTACATATTTTGGGTTTTCACCAGAGAACTGAACAATTGCAATCGTTGGCTTTGATTACTTAACACTTTGAGATCACATGAATGCGGTACTTTTTTTTGCCACTCAGCAAAGCTAAATTAGCTTATTTAGTTCCTGGTGGTACATTTTTGGCAGCGGTGGGATAGAATACAAAAAAGATAATCGAGATTTTTAAATTTTATAATTTCATAACGATTATATATCCTTGACCACAAAAAAGGGTTGTAAACCTAATCAAAACATAAATTATACAGTGCGGTTTTAATCATTTAAAATTAAAGCTTTAATTGAAAAATGGGGTTTTATTTTTGATTAAAGAGTGGAACTAATTTACATATTATAATACCTATTGGTAAGTGAATGAAATCAAGTAGCCATTGTATTATCTAGCAGGTGTCGGAAGTTTTCAACTGTTTGAGTAGGTAGGTAAAAAACTGAAAACCTTCAAAAACTTGAATTTATCATTAATTTAAATGTTACACTTCAGCAGTTTCATAACATCAAAGTTATTGTCTCTTTTAATAATGTAATTCTTATCTTGTGAATACACCAGATAATATTGTGATATTATACAATTTTTTTAGTTGTGTTCAATTTCTCTATTATAATTTGAATTGCCCACAAAATTAAAAGACCCATGAATTTGTAATAAACCTCATAGAAATTTAATTAGAACCGTAAAAGCATTCATGCATCTTTCAAGTTGGTTGGAGGAAACAGAATATAAAATTATTTGATTACACTAACGAATTTTCTTGTTTCTCAAATAACTTAATGGAACTTAACAAATCCACTATCCTATCTCATCCTTGTTTTTGTAATTTTCTAGTTTTCTTATAATAATTCGCTCTAGTGTTTATTCTTCCATATTTTCTAATTGCATAGCAATTATATTTAACTTTTTCAGTTATTAATTTAAAGTCGTTTGAACATTTTTACTTTGCATATTACTAAATTGTTATACTTTTTTTTACCAGTACAGTCGACCTCTGCTATAACGAACAAAAATGCAAGTTCCAATTAAAACCCCTTTACTTTTAAATTTCTTTCGATTCGGTTATAATGAATACAATAAGTTCATCTTATTTTAAATGCACTTTACCAATCTCCGAGCAACATACGTGACGAAATTTTTGATATGTAATTAAATTCTGCTTTCTCTTCCAATTTTAACTCTTCAACTGAATTACAAAGAATTGCTAATCACCCTTTCAATAAAAATGTATACAAATCAGGAACTTCCTATGTTTATTACTTTGGTTTACCTGTAATTGGTAATTGAAGGGTTAAAAGCAGACGTATAAACGAACAAAGTAATAGTAAAAAACTATAAAAGTTAAACATTGATTCTTGTATAATTAAACAAAAGGATTCGACCGCCCAGGAACTAACTCCTTTTCATTGCATCAATTCTTTCCCTGATTTAATGCAGGATACCGTTGAATTTGCTTTCAGTTTACTTGTTGCTTCGTCTGTAAAAATCTTTTCATCTTTCTATATAACCACTGGCGTAGTATTCTATTTAACTTTTAAATTATAATTGAATCTGTTTTCCTTTATAGCAAAGGCAATGTCTCCGAAATATAGATAAATTGAATATTAATAAAACAAAATAAATTAAAATAAGAAAAGTTATCTGTATGCTCCGTATGGCTGGTTGTTGTATGTATTGAACCGATATTCATATTTTTCTCGAGTACTTTATTAAATATCAAATCGGTATTTCAGCAACGGAAATTCACTCAAATGATGCAGAAAATTTGTGGCGGAAAATTTTGCTTTGACATTATGACAGCAATAACGTCATATCAAAACCTTTTTGTATAGCTCAAAAGTCCAGTATCGTTTTACGATACCAACTTGCAATTCGATAAAGTCGAATGGAATTGTACGCCTCTTCCGAAAATTTACATTTTTTATTTAGTGAAACCTTGAAAAATTTATAGCTTTAGGGAAAAAATGGAAGTAGTATAAGACGTTTAGATTAATTATAATTACTCCATGTAATAATTTATCTTTTATATGTAAACGTAGCTAACGTTTCAATCTCATTTGGTAAATAAATGAAGTGGTAATTAACAAGGAAACACTTTTACAATATATTAAGCAAACAAGTAATACAACAAAACGAGTTTAGAGAAGATAATTAAATTAAAAATTTGATTAAGTTAAAACACTTAATTGGCAACTAAATATAATTAAATGAAGTTCTAGGAATGTTACCAACATTTTCAGTTTAATTACTTACTTTCTAAAATATACATGATTTTTTTGTTTTGGTAATATTAGCGTAAGAGTTCAAACTCACAAGTCTTTATTTTTAGTTAGGAAGAAAAGTGTCAAGCTAATTTCATTATTCAGTAGCACTTGCAAAAATTATTTACAGTTTATCCCAATGTAGGAAAGGTAACGTGCATTATTATTAAAGTGATTACGAAATGCACAAGACCTAAATAGATTATTGTGATCCAGCTCGAGCTATTTCCGAAAAAAATTAGGAAATTATGTTTGTGGATCTTTTTATTATGAATAGAACGCTTTAGTCACTGGTTGTGGAAACAAATTCTTTATTACAACTGCCTAAAACGCACAGTGTAATGTTTAAACAAAATCTAACCTAACTTTTGGTCGCCGCCATTGTTATATTTAACAACATGCGGATGATCGTGTTTAATGTGTAAAATGTTTCCGGTAAATATTGCAATAAACTAATCCTATGTGTTTAACATGATTTTCGTGTTTTATATGTTGAAATTTGAAATTTTAAGTGTCTAACAACCCCTGAATGGCATTTAGTAACGGTAGGTTTACAGTTTACCTGCCGTAATAAAGCAATTTGTAGCGGCAACTATAAGAGCTGTAACAACAATGCTCTATGAAACCATCCAGGGATTGGCGTTTATTGCAATGCTGTAATAAACTTATCGCCGGTTATTATAATAGCATCACATAATTTTTAAATTACTTTTATTCGGAAAATTGTATCACAATACAGTTGAGGCATTTTTGTTTCCAGGTAGAATTAACTAACAAAATTGTATATTCTGAGTACTTGAAGCCACTTCGTACTGAAACCGAGTAACTATCGAATTCCATTAAACACTTCTGCATTTTCCGTATTTACAAAGCTCGAAACCTCTGTATGCTATTAAATGTAATAAATGAAGGCGGCATAAGCTGGATCCTTCCTGCTCATTCATATGCAGGAATAGACTCATTGTAAGATTGTAACGGTCTAATGAGTAGTCGAATTTATTAATGATTGGACTCGTGAGTTTTTTAACTTTTATTTGGCTTATCGCCAACACATTCTTTCTGATGTGAATAGAATGAACCAAGCCATCATCCTCGAGAAAGAATTAAGAAATGTCCGTCTGGCCACTCCAGAAGATGAACTACGACATTCTATCTCCCTAACATATTGCTACGCGAACTCGTCGTTTTATTTTGTTCAAGAAAATAGATTTATAATTTCAAGATTTATATGCGTTGGCTCACCGTTTAATTTATCTTTATTTTTGTTCTTTTTATACTACCGCCGTGAAAAATGTCGAATCTCGGCTTTCAGATCACTTTGATTAATCATGGGTTGTAAGTACTTCCAGTGATTATACATTCCGAAAATAAATTTACTTTTTAATTTTTTGGTTCCAAACATTTTCCACTGTGAAATTTATTTTCTTCAGTTTTCGAAACAGGACATTTTGGATTTTGTTCTGTTTTACTCTTGCTTGATATTTCACACCACGGGAATTTATGTGAGGTTTAATTTAAATTTATGGTATACAAATGAGGGTAACCAATCTCGTGAATGAAATTAAGCTTTGTATTAATATATCTGAATTATTGAAACGATTCCAATTAGGTTTACAAATAACTTTTTTTCGTCTTCCAGGATCTTGTACCTACTGTTGTAATTATTTTACTTAAATATATGTAGTGGAGAGAGTTAAATAAACTACCGGTAGTTTATCCGTGTGTGTTAACCCTAGTTAAATTTATGTAATTAAGGGATTCAAATAAACTTTGTTGATACAAATGGGTGCAGCCAATCTCGTGAGTGAACTGTCTAAAGAAATTATGTTCTGTAAATAAATTAATTCCCAAATTAGTTGCGATTTTCAAAATATTCTAAATTAAACCAAGAAACTTAAATATAAATATTCCTTTTCGAGATTTTAAATTTACTTTTTCACAATAATTTAAAAAGGAAGAATCCATCTTATGTATTTAATTAACTTGAAATACTTTGTAAATTAAATGGCGCCTTACCCAACAGTAACTCACAAGTATTTTACTCTACAATTAAAATTTATTAAAATATAAAATAAAACTTACCGCTCGCGTATTTTGGAGTTGAAATTTGCCTTTTTCAACATGGGAGAGGTGGGAAGGGCTTGTATTTTCTAATTACTATCTCCTCCACCAGCCGGCTCAATACAGCCACAAACTACCCTAAGTTTCTTAATACGGCCAATTTGCCGCATACGTGAGCGGATGAAGGTTAAAAATAGGTGAAATTAAATAATATGACAGTTTGCGTTACGATATTTTTAGAAGCATTTTGGAGCTTTAAGAAACTAAAATCTCGTTTTATTATTTGTAATGGTACATTGAGTTTTATTGTGTGTGATGATCCATGGTTTGCCGGCGCTTCGTACCCTAACATAGACTAACGTCATTTTCTTCTAAAAATGTATTTAGTTTAACGAATCAACTGGTTTTCTACTTGATTTTGTTAAAAAAAAAAGCAATTCAGAATGCCATTTATATCGTCGCTAAATAATTAATTTTGAACTTTTCTAGCAAACAAAGACCAAGAGTTCAAAAGTTCTTCAAGTTATTTTGAAATAATAACAAAAGTATTTACTTAAATTTATTTTATTGTTTAAAGTACTATAATATAAATAATCGAAATGGAATGGCCTTAAACACAACACAACTTACCATAAAACTTTATTACGTTATCTCACCATTTTGTTGTATATAGTCTTTGCATTTCTAATAAGCGGAAATTCAATTCATACTGGCGCTAAATTATAATCCTCTTTGAGTGCGAGAGTTTGTAGTTAATTTCAACCAAGCGTGTTGTACCGAAAAAGGTGAAGAATGAGAAGGTGAAATTGTACACATAAAAATATTACAAAAACAAGTGTCGCACCGGACACGATATCTCTCCTGTTTCTTTCAAATACTACCCTTATCTAATACGAATCGTAATGCAAATTAGAAAGATTGATTACCTAATAGGTACAAATTTTTTACTGTTGTTCCAAAAGTAGGTTGGGTTTATTTAGGCGAACGGTATAATATTCTATTAAATGTTCCGCGTTATAAATATAGTAGTGTCAACTTCAACAGTGTTAAAATAGATATTGATTGGCAGGAAGGGTAGTTTTAAACTTCAGCCAAAGCGTTAAATTTAAAAGGTGGATGAATAGTTCAAATTTTGTTGGCTTTGATTGTTCAGTGGTTATCTAAAAATGTCTGGTTTTGTCAACTTCATTATTTTGAGGTTATGGTTTTTTTATTAATCCATACAATTACAATATTATTCTAATTTTTTTATTAAACTGCAAAACACAACCGGTAGTAACTTAAAATAAAAAATTCTTAAGGTAAAAAAAATGTTTGTATATGATTTGAACCTATAGCCATATGACGTCACTTGATATGTAGACTAATTTATCGCATCCACTGTTTCAAAATCATCAAAAACTATTCAAATATAATTCAAAAGTCATAAAGGTCACACACGGTAATAGTTTCTCGCCAAAATGACCAAACGACTTTTGGCAAAATTTGCATTGGTCGATGCAACTGGAAGCAAAAATTAGATAATGGTAAAGGACCAAAATCTGGTTTACGCATAGTGGAAGTACATAGCCGTTCCGCTTGGTCTTGGTTGAAAAGTCTGTTCCATCCTCGATTCCAGCTATAACTGCAATAAGTTAGTGCCGTTTAATTATATCTATAAATTGGTACGGAAAATTAATTTCAGATAAAATGATCTATATTTCTCATAAACTAATACATAATCCATTCATCATAAAATATATAAAACGATTGTGTAGATGGCTTCCTTAATCATTCCTGTATAGAATTTTGTATGAGAAAATGAAAATCGTGAATGCTCAAGCTGTTTGACTATGGCAAAATCGTGAACACTTAACTTCATATTATAACCGGTAATTGCTAGACAACTGGCAACTTTCTCTTAGCATGTGTAATGTATAGTTTGTAACTGTAAATTTCAAATATATTTAAAAGGTAATAACTTTTCGGATTTATAATTCTGAAGGGAAAACGCAATAAATCATAACTAAAACTTATATTCTCTTCGACTGCTAACACTGTAACATCTGCCAAATTAATGCAAAATAATTGTATAATGTTTATTTTGAACACCTTTTCTATGACTGCAGTCAGACATCCAGGTAAAAATACCCCGTAACCAAGTACAAACCGATTTTCAAATAAATCAATGACTTGAGACCAATGGAAGTTTACAATAATTGTTAAACAAACAGTAGTTTTTTCTTAAAACTAATAACAGGGAATGCTTGCTAGGAACGAACTTAAAAAGCAATTTTCCTTAATGTCTTTTTAATTATTTAAAACAGCTTAAAATGTCACCGTAAAATGGCAGATCTTGGAATCATTCTGGATGGATGCATGACTTTGAATAAATTCCATTTTAATTTAAATACACTCTTCTAAGTGTTAAATAACAATTATGACATTTATGAATAATAAAAGGTAATCTAATACGTAATTTGAATTAATTAATACAAAAATAAGCCACTGGAATATTCAATTGATATCAACACTCATTTTCTATAAACCACCAATAAAAAATCAAATTATATTGTAATTATTTTCCATCGCGACGGAATTAATATTTCAACAGCTTTTTCCAGATTTATCGTGCTTCTTGGATAACTTTCAAGTTTTTGATCGCCCTATCGTGTGCTTACATTTAGGAATTATTTTCAAATTTTTTGTTTTTTGTTTTATATTTAGCAAATTACTTTAATTAACGTTTCTCCTAGTGTGGCGGGGGGGTGCAACTGTATCACTGTTCCCGAGGGCGTTAATGGGTAGAATGAGACGGTTCGAATACAAATTTTTCGGTAAAAATTCCGGTAGCCATAACATATTCGCAAGCCATTAAATGTCTGTTAATAATAAAGGTATGCTCCATTCTTTGAAAATATGATTTATCGAATAATTTTATTTAATACAGTAATTTAATTGTAAATATAAATGTTTGGTATAGGTTGTCTAATAATGTTATTATAATTCTATTAGGTATTCAATTGTATTGATTTATTTAAATTTGATAAAATCATAAAATGTTATTTTCCTTTGTCAGTTTGTTTTTATCAATGCATTTATTTAATTTACGTATTAACAGCTTGTTTGATTTATTATTTGTAGTTTGGTAATGTATTTATGAAGTTAAGTTTATCAAACATTGAAGAAACTATTTTCAATACAAACAAAGTAGAAAATTTAACAATACCGGCATATACAATATACAATAGAACTCCGATAGTACGTACTCGATAGTAGGGAATAGTAATAAAGATCTTTTGAGATAATATGGGTTATCATTTTGTGTTATCAAGTTGTACGCCATTATTGATTTTGAAATTTGGCTCGTTTAGCTTATCGACCACACACAGATAAAAAAACATAAGTTTGGAAGGATGGGGCTGCAGCAAATAGTTTCTTCCATTTTGAAGTCTCTTTGGGGTGATACCATATAAATTGATGATGATTTTAATTTAAAATTATGAATATATTTATCAAGTTGAAAATGAATATACTAGAAGCCAAAACGAAGATTTATTTGATGAAACCACAGATTCTACAGTAAGATATTAAAAATTTTACGAGCTCTAGACTGAAAGATTTAGTACTGGAAGAAGTATTTCTTGCACCTGAATTTAGATAGTGAGATATCTGTGACTCCGTTTTCCTAGAAATAAATCTACTTTAAAATACGATAAAAGAGAAATATATAAAGAGTTGTTATCCGAAGAAAGAGTTGTGTTGCGGGATTATTTATTTTACAAATACGCGTTATTTAAAAAATTTTAATGCTGAATTGACGACATAAATTAAATGAAAACTCTTCTTTGGTTAAACTGGAGGGTTTTCCATCCGGATATAAAGGAGGGAGTTTGATTATAAAAAAAATTTATATGGTCGTGTAAATTGCATAATATAAAATTAATGCGTTTTCGAACGATTTGTTAGACACCACCGAATACGATAAGGTTTGGAAATAAGAGACCAGGGAAAAACAACGCTGTGTAAGTAGAGAATTTCACGTTGCAATTCGATAAAATCTCTGCACGAGGTGTTTCCATTTATAAGGGATAAATCTTATTATTGGAAGTTATTTACGACAACATTCGGTAACATTTGCAAAAATGAAGTGACAGATTAATATTTGTTGGAGCACGAAAAAATAATCGTTTCGCTTTAAATCATTCCGGAAAAATCTGTTCGATTGTATGTTGTTTTATGCTCTCTGTTATCGTGTAGTGGGTGGTTTACATTCGAATATACATGAATACAAACGCCATAGCGCGCGCGGCTGTTCCGTTTCCACACGCATCGCCAATACCGCAATGTAGGCTATATTTCATCGTTGTGACGCGACCCCTGCTTATTTCAAATTTTAGGTTGATCAATGAACTTAAAAAGCGTTTGGGAGGGGGTAACGTTGAAATCGGATGGGGGCTTAAAATTGTTTCACGCGGTCGAAGGGTGGCCGATCAACCGTGGGGGGATATTAGTAAAGGGCAGGGGAACACCGTCAAGGTACCGTGATTAATATAGTTTCAGCATGCGATCAGATTTGTGTAAATTGGCAACACTGTGTAACTAACATGTGATTCGCGATTTTGGCAATCGATATCTTTAAATTATCTACATACACTCTTTTTTTCTTTATAAACTTTCATTACCGAACGTCTCCAAATTTTCTATTTCATTATAACAAAAAAAACAAACATTTAAATACATCCACAATATTTCTCATTTTATTTGCATAATGGATTAATCACAGAAAACCATGCGTAATATGCTCATCCAAGTAAGATTCGAACCCACGACTACCGTAGCCACTTATATTTTCACAATGTTTCTCTGTTAGCCAAATCCTAAGCTTAGCAATTTATCATGTATAGTTATAATTTTGCAAAATAACGTAAAACCACATAAATTCGAAACGCTTCAAAAACCATAACAAATACGACAATATTGTCAATTTTTTTAATTATTTTAATAATCTCTCCACAAGTTGAACAAATTACATGATTATTTCAAAAGAAAATATCATATAATATTAAAAATTTAATTAGTATTTGGGTACTTTTCAATGTGGTAGATGGCTTTTTGTAGCTGTTATATAACGTAATCTGCTTATAATGGACTTGTGGGGATCAAAGAATTAGTTCATTTTAACCGTTCAGAAGTTTAGTCTAAGAATTCTAAGAAACAATATTCCAGTTCAAAGATTTATATTGCAGCAATAACTTACAGAAAATCCTGTCCATCTGAGAAAGCAGAAAACTGCGAAAAATGTTTGTGACAGATTCTACAGTGTGCAATCATGCAGATAGCCACCTGTCGCTAATAGCCACTGTGAATTAGTCTCATTGACCAGTTTACGTGCAGAATCTTGAGATTTGGCACGATCTGTAATTTTTTATTATTATTATAAATAGCACTTAGCACAAAACATTCTGAGACACAGTTTTTCTTTAGCATATGGTTTCATTTTTGATTTTCCCACGCCAACATCTGTATTCAGGATTTTTTCCTTAAAGCTTGAGTCGAGTAATGAATTTGAAGATATATCACGTTATGCTTATATTTATAAAACGAAACATTGTATAGGTATTATGTGGGTGAGCGTAGATATCATAAATTATAATATCCGCGGAAAGAAATTGTTTTACCTTTCGAAGAATATCGTTACAATGGTTATAAATCCAGATCAAAGTTGTTTAACGCTAACTAACCGATTTTTTATGTTTATAGGAAAACAACCAACGAAAACGATTTTTTAAATAACTTCTACTTGTTTTTCTGAAAACCACATGCCTACACATTTACATTTATTTACGGATTAAACCTTTATACAATATTGCAGACAATTACAATATTTTAGTATAAATTTTTCAAAAGTATCCCTTTATAACACACTTTCGACTATAGCGTACTAAATTTAGGCCTTGCGGTCCCCTTATGGTACGTTATAACCGAGTTCTACTGTAATATCATAATCAACATGCATTCCGAAGGGCTGCTCCGACATGTAATTCTGACCATAACACAAAAAATTTGTGAGCAGTTGGAATTGGACAGTGCACCACACCAAACATGTTTGATTTCAGAGAACTCTTCGATAAACAAATAATCAAATATAAAGTAAATAGTAAATCAGTTCTCAAAAAAATGATAGATCGAATTTTGTGAAAAAATTAGTTTAGAATGTAAGACATTTTTATTAATAATTAAATTTCGTCTTCGTCCCCTACAACTTTATATATTTCTTGCCTACGGCTGGCTGCGATATACGTCAATAATAAAAATAACTTAGGCTCGCATCTTTCCAAAGTCTGAATCTGAAATTTAAGGCGAAATGTATTTGAAAAACTGTTTCTTACGATAACAAATTTCATTTAAATTCATTCTTAATTTAATCTGCTATTTCAAGATTTGAACCCGGTGTGACCGATAAGTAAATTACTCACACGGCTCTACGAGTGTACGTATTATGTATTATGAACTTAATCGGACCCTAAATGTAATGTAACTATGATAAATAATGTAGAATAAACAAGATATGATAAATTTCCTTCAATCATATGAGTATACAATCTATTTTTAGTTATTTTTTCATTTTCTATTTATCGTAATTACTCAGTGGTTGAATGAATGTCTGATGAGTACCAATGCAATAGTGACACATCAAGCTTGGAAGATTTAAAAGTTTGAACTACGATAACAAAAGAATTTTAAGGGAGATTTGAATTAGACTATCATCAATTTTTTACATTGTCTACTGGTTTTGGTCCAATGTATCGATAAATAAGAAAAATGTTAACAAATAAACGCTACATGAATGTATAGTCATTATCATTACACTTGGATTCGTTAAGTAGGTAGAAAATATTTAAATTTATGTAAAGCTTTAAATCCAATATTCTCTTATTTTTTATTTTACACATTTAAGTTACACATACAATTTATTAACATTAGAATGTAACTTTATCAATATTTTGTTTTTAACTTTTTTTTAACAGAACATAAAATAGAATGGCTCGAAATTTAATTGATGGTTATTAAGATTATTCAAAAGCTTAAGTATTTGTCGATTGCTTGAATTTGTATGGTTAAGTTGCTTTTTGTAGTTAATGCATACCATAATAAATGACTCCAGTAAATTATGTCATTTTTGATATAAGTAGTACATTAACATTCTTGTATTGTTTATATTTATATGTTCATGCAATGGAATGGTCCAAAAGACAAATTGATTGAACGAACTTTCAAGGTTGCTTGTTTCATTTATGTTTTCAAAATTTAAGTGCCTATTGCAAATTAGTTATCCATGACATTCTTAGCATTTTTCGATTAATATTTCAAGTCACAACCACACGGATTCCAACAATTACATGTTTCGATCTTATTAGATCTATACACTTTATAGGAAGGACCCATCATAAACCCCAACAGTGTTGCTTTGCCCCATTTAAAGTCGCAACCAGGGATTCCAAAAAAAACATGTATGTTTCGATCTTATTAAATCTCAAAATTTTGGCAATATAGGGCACCGCGCGATTTCTTGTATTGTTTAAAAATACGGATATCCATCTTGACGTTACTAATTGCAGTCTTGAAAACTGTTAGGGCTAAAGCTTTATGTTGTCACAATATAAAAATTGTGAAATGTTCCGACAAGATGAAAAATATGTTACCTCAACTATTACGCAGGTGTTAAGGAAGAAATGTAGCCGAAGAGTAAGAGATATTGTGACGTTATTTTAGTTTTATCGTATGTAAAAAAGAACGTAGATATAAATTTTTATTGGAAAAGGAATGAATCCATTGCATCCATGAATTTTCTCATCAAACGCAACCGTCTCGAAATCACATACGGAAAACATTCAAGTTTTGAATTGAAGTCTGAGTAATGATGCTCTACAAGTAAATTATCCATCTATTGTTTAGCAAATGCACTCCGAGCGTGTCACTGTGCCATTATCCTGCATATAAATATTTGTTGCCGCAACTGACATCTTGCAGTTTCCATAAAATAAGTGAATCGATAAATTACTAATTTATGTGAACGACCACATTAAGACTTTTATAATCGAATAATTTTTTTTTGGTTTAACAATTAATGTTTATAGTATGAAACAGGAAAAGTATTTGATAATTATTTTGTTTTTCATGTTAACTTGATCGGTTTTTTTTACTTTTCTGCAAATGGTTATAAAGCATGCTATGAAACGTCATACGAACCTGAACCGGTATACATTTCTTTATCTTAATTGAACGTCTCGTGTTTTACTTTTTATTATATAATGTAAACCATAGCAGTTGGCGCCCTCCATCCAGTGAAGCTGATATAATTAGCTTTTTTCTTTAAAAGGAAATTTACAAATTTTTTAAAAGCACTTTTATTAAAAAATTTTAAAAACCTTACATCTGATTTTATACAATGCATACGTGTAAATAGCCACAAACACACCGTGTACAAACACGATAGGTCGCACGCGATCTTGCACTCATCGTCAAATGCTCCATGCATAAACACACACTCTTCACACCTCCACAATTCCACTGTTTTACTAGCTTTTGTCTTTCATTTACACCATGCCATTGTATGTTGCACTTTTTTATCATTGACTACTTACAAGGCTGCAAATTAATTAGCAAAATATCTTAAGCATGGAAACCTCACTTTTCGCATACATACAGCTGATCAATTCTGGTATGAAAACTCGTCATCGAAACAAAACACTTTTGTACATAACCTCCTAATCACGGTGCGTATAAAAAAGTTGAAGTTAGCAACCCCAACAATTGCTGGAATCATTCGTAGACAAATCGATCGTCCGCTTACCATTCGTGTTCACTTAATAGCTTTGTTCGCGGTAACAATCCCGAATACGTTCTATTATACTGCGCATGCGGATTTATAATAAAATTGTCATTAAAGCTCAAATTAGATGATAAAAAGTATAAATCCGCACACGCAGAAGGATAGAACGTAACCGGGATTGTCTCCGCGAAAAGTGCTAATACGTTTTTTATGTTTTCCCACGCATGATGTTTGGACGAGTTGCTCAGATTCAGGCACAAGCGGGACCACCGAAAAATCACCGCTCGTATTCAAGCTGAATATCGAACATTCGTCGCGTGAAACGAATCGTTCGCTCGAGTTTGCCAGACGAATGTTCGAAGAAGCATGGATGCAGCATTTATTTATTTACACCGTAATCGCCACATGCGGGCTTTTGCGTAAACGAATACGCGTTTGTATAAAACCTTTGCGAGCGAAACAAGTTGTTTAGCCTTAGAGCTTGTCTAGATAATGCTTTTTACGCCCGAGTTTACGGAGGTAGCATCTACTCTCTCTACTACTATTCTACTCTCTGCAACTATCGTGCGAGTCGACTACTGACCGCAACAGTGGTTTTTCTCGCGATAAATGTGCGTTTCGCAAGCGTATCGAGGTGCCGGCTTTTGAAACGCGATTCATTAATCGCAACCAAACCATTGCTGCGTTTAGCAGTTACAAGATGGTCGTAAACTCGCGTGAGCAAACACCTCATCTGAATATAAACAATAAAAGCGCGCGCTTCAAATCGCGCCTAAAACGCTTCATTTCCACAAGCTCTAAGGTGCGTTTAGAAGACACGAGTTTAACTCGAGTGTCAGACTCGCGAGCTAAAGTCGCGCATCACTCCCGCGAGGGAATCCTGCTAATCGATGCATGGTCAGCCAATACCTGCGAGTAAACACGACGTTTACACCGTTGACGTGCGCTCGAGACCGACGCGGCGGCTTGCCGCACATATGCCTCGCCAGTGATTCGCGTTCCACAAGCGTCTACACGACGCGAGGATTGATGCGTGAGTCAAACTTGCCTCTGAACGCGTCTTTATTTTACATTACGTCCGTTTCAATCAAATATAATGTTATATTGTTTGTTTTCTTCCGACAAATAGCGTGAAATGTGAATCCATTGTAGGCGTGAAAACGCGAATAGTTCTTCTTAACGAAACACTAACGTTTTTTGCAAAAAATAATTATATTTATTAATAAACCATTTACATTTATTGAGAAATCTACATTATCCCACGACAATCGGGACATCAAAAAACTTTGTTGTTGGAACAAACCACGTAGTCCACCTGGTATCACGATGATGAAAACTAACCTGTTGTGCTCGCAACCGCGTTTTACGTTACTTTGAGTGCCAAAAGGAGTTAAAAGGAAACCACAAGTGAAAATTTAAACGTCTTGCAGAGAAAACGAATACCTTAATATCATGACAAAATCGTTGTTGGTCACCTACAAATTTAGCAAGATACCAGAATCGCACTGTCTCCATTGTGGTAACAAAAACTTCCTCCTGTCCCTCAGTTTAAATTTTTGATGTGATTGCCCCAAACCGGAAACACCCAACCACCATCAATTGGTTTCTGAATTGGTTTACTGTCAAAAAGATACCTCAGGTTTATTTTAAATTATACAAATATTAACGCCATCTTCGTTTCGGAATAATATCGGCATTAACCGTGCGAGGCGAGCGTTGCGTTCACACATCCGCGTGAAGTTACGCGGCGAATGTTTGGCGATGTGTAGATGCAGCATATCGATTAACATTAGCTGAATAACAGTTACTATTTCATCGTAAAATTGTAATCCAATATTTGATTTAATAGCATTTAATTATGTAATTTATTGAAGTTATATTTTATTGAAAAGAAAAATGAACCCCATTATAAGATAATAAAGACTATATCATTTGTAATGCATGGTATATTTATATTAAAAGTTTATTATTGGAATTATATAGTAAAGTTTGTGTAGCCGCCTGACAAACACTATGTAATTTTTTGACACTATTTTTTGCTGACGTCGATAAATATTTGTTTATTGAATTTTTATAAATGTTATAACCGAAGTATTTTTTTATTGAATGACACTTTTGTAAATCGTCTTCAATTTTCATATCCTGAAATGATTCCACAAATTCGTGCTTAATACTGAAATTTTGCATACCTATAGGAAAATAAAATAAAAAAATTGTCTTCGTTTTCGGTTCAAAAAATCATCTATCATCAAACAAAGTGCGGGTAGAACAGATACGCTCGTAACATTTTTCAGAAATATTGGCGTCACGATGACACGAATCCTATTTACTTCTTCGACAAGGAACTCTCAAACCTAACATTTTTCGATATTGCAATTGTTGAACATAAAATAAACTCGATAACCATTTTAAAGAATTACTTTTGATATATATTTCTATGTATGGACCGTATTTAACATTTAAAGTCATTAGTTAACTAAACCAGATTTAATCCACACATTTTTAAAATTTAAAACTAAAAAGTTTAAACATATTTCAACACAAAATATCAAATGATTATGCAAATTAATATAACATAAGTACAAATTTATGTTGAAATATTTTAAAAAGGATTAGCCTATCATGACATATATTTAATTTCACGGCTTAAGTCTTTTTCTGACAGATATTCTGATATTCACCTTTTTAGTAAAATGATTTTTGAAAAAGTCGTTTGATAGTTGATACTATAATGGCTTACAAGTCGAGTAACTTAACTACCAAACTGGATAATATGTTTGTGCTTTATAATCTTGAAATTCAATAATTTTTCTCTACATTTTTGTATAATGGACGACCACACATTGTTTAATCATAATTCATTATCTTGGTTGGAGCGAAAAGAAGTAATTTAATGAAAAGTATGTCGTCTTTTGTTTTTTAATCATCATTATGAACTTCTTAAAAATCTTTTGTTGAGCCCGACATTTTTTACTTGCTTACCCCTATTTAAAAATTAACTCTATTTTTTCAGAAAATTCAATAAAGCAATTGAGATCTAATTAACCGGATAACAATTTGATCGATCTACTGAAAAATGTTAGTTTTAGTGTTTTTATTTACCATATAAAAATATTTTCTCCAAAAGTTTTGACCCAAGCTGGAGAGGCATTCGATTCCATCAATCAGTCTTACGACGGGTCCCGAGTTACCCTTGTCCACTATGATGACACCAAATTGCCTTCGACGATGTACTGGTTTATTATTTATTTTATTATCTTTTCTTATCGCGGCATACAACTAAAGCCAATGTTAGAGATTTTGACGCCGCGTCGAGGCCAAGTTTACATACAAACGCTATCAGTAAACAAGTACATTATTACTAAACAATATTTTGCAGGACCGGATTAGAACACTGCGACCGCCTCAATTTGAAATCATTTCTGTTTACAAACAAATTAAACTACGAGTAAACATGCGTCGTGAAGGTGTGAAGAGGAAATATTCGTACAAAGAGGGATCAGGAACATATTTTTGGTGTAAACTGAAAATTAAACGCCGCAGGAAAATTAAAATTTTTAATGTCAAACGCGTTTTCTTTGTCTATTCATCCCGAATCCATATTTTCAGATTTGCTCAAAGACTTAATAAATTAATTAACCTTACGTTTTGAAGAGAAGCAAGTTTTTGGCCGTTGGCAAATCTTTTATATTTGCATTTTTTTAAATATGTATTTTCGTTTCATGTTATTGAATAGCAATTGAGACAAACGATCTCTGTATTTTGAAAGTCAGTCAAAAACTTTGTTGAGAACTTCGAAGGTAGAAATTCCTAATGCTTTATTTAATTTATTCAAGTGCCATATTAACCTAAACGAATATTATACAAGTAGTTCGAGTCGACTATTTATTATTTGTTCCGTGGTTCGGTCCCCACGTTATGTTGTATATTAATTTTACGTAATGTTTTACCCAAGAAAGCTAGCTTAATTCAATTTTTTGCAACTAAAATTTTTGCTCTAAATGAAAAATAATATTTGGTTCCCCCCTCCCTCGTGTATTCTTTCGTTTAGCAATACGATATATGGACGCTTGGCTCGTTTGTAGTTCAGTAGTTTTTAAATTGGCGTCGCGACGCCCTGGGGACACTGCTATTAATTCACAAGGGTGCTGCAAGATGAATGAGGACGGTGACAAATAATAATTCGCGATTTATGACCTCAAGTGAAGTTGTATTTTCTCACTATTTTTTTTGAAAGTACGGATCCGCTATTACGATTGAAATATTTCAATCGTCATGTCGAGAAATGTCGCGAAACATTTACTTCGCAATATTAACTTAATTGATTTCCCATAATTTACCAATTTTCTTCAGTCACATTTAAAAAAAAAAGCTAAAATAAATAACACAAAAGCTTCTCTTGCGCTACTTTTATTTTATCCTTTTTCAAAAACTTCTACAGAGATCCTCTAATATCAAAACTTTCACGACCTCGCAACACCGTAGGTTGTTCGTCAGCCCTTTATCCCTATTTTTTTTTATTTTACCTCGAATTATTTTATTTTCATAATCTTGCAGTCTTCTTATCTGCATCTAAATTTTAATTAACACTTTCCAATCAAATTATTCGCTGCTACCAATTTTCAATTTTCCAAATTACTTATAAATTTTAATATTATTTAATTCCATTCAATAAAACGCTACATTTTCTAAAAAGCTGTAGCAAATAATCATTCCATAACTATCAAATTTCTTCTAATTAACATAATTTAATTTTAATTAATAATTTTTCAATTCTATTCACAGCGGCCAATTTTCTTTTTTATAAAACATTCAATTTATTATTAGATATTTCCATTTCATTTGCTTAAATGCGATTCTAAAATTTATTATCAAACATTAAACTTTTGCCCACTTTTTTAAATTTTACGTTATCCGAAAAATTTTCATTTTACTTAAATTACCTTTTAAACACTTTTAAAATTTCCAGTTTGTTTATCGCTCGAAAATTGTTTTTATCACTCGTTAAATTTTAAAATTAATTGTTGTTTTAACTTCCATGTGCGTATTTTTAATTTTAATTTAATTGATTATCTACCTCTCTTAAAATTAATTTTAATTTTCCGGTATTGTAGCATTTATTTTTAATTTTAGTCATCAAATTTATAAACTTAATTTTATCATATTTACACATTTGTTTTAATCGTTTTATTCGTTGATTTCGATTATCGTAATATCTATCGTACACAAATTTTTCCATTTCGTTGTCTATCGGGGGTAGGTCCATTTTGACAAACTGGCCTCTCTTGCAATTCTTACGACTTCTTCCAAATTCCGTCAAAAGGCTTTTTCTTTTTCTATTATTCCAATATCCTTCCAATTTTCAAGAACCATTAAATTTTATTGGACGGCATCTCTTCGTCCACATTTTCCTCTCCCCAATCTCACTGCGTGGGATATCTCCTCCCCATCGGAAAAGTTTTTAATAAGTTTCACTTCTCTTCTGCTTTATTGACCTCGATGGCTTTCTCCATGATGATTTCTTCTAAAAAATCTACAGCGTGGGTCCAAAACTAGGTTCCAAAATTTCCCCAATTTGACATGCCTAAAAGCTGTGCTATCTTTATTATAATTAATTTTTCCAAGAATCCACCCTAGAAGATTGGCACTAGGAAACCCCATGTAATAGCACGTCAGATATTATCGAATTTATTCAATTATGAAATTTTTCGAAATCATATGGGCCGGCCGGCTCAATCGAAAATTTAATCGCCTGCACGGCGGTTATCGTGCTACCTTGCAAACTTCAATAACATTTTACTTCGCAATAATAACGTAATTAATTTCCCATAATTTTCCAATTTTCTTCAGTTCCAATTAAAAGCTAAACGAAATAACACAAGAGCTTCTCTTGCACTACTTTTATTTTATCCTTTTTCAAAAACTTCTCCAGAAGATTCCCACTTTGTAATAATTTACAAATTGTCGAGAACACAATTTCTATGGTAATACAAAACTAAAACTTCTTCACTCCAAAAGAATGCGACAATTTTGATTGTGATGTTTTGAGGATGTTGACAATTACTAAAAATGTCTGTGGTCAAATGTTTTATTCTGTTATGAATTTCAACATGAAATGAAGATTTCTACTAATATGAATATGGACGACGCGCATAAATGGATTAACGAGATTCCGCTCAAAACAGTGAGCTATTCCTTCATCCATTTGTGCGCGTCATTCTCACTGTCAATATAAAAAAACTAAAGTTAAATTTTTTAAACTCTTAAAATTGACTGAACCCTGGTGCAAAGTCCTAATCATGCCCTATAATCTTATATGGCTCTTATGGAGTAGTAGTATCACTTCTCCACTTTTCCTTGTTTGCAAAAAGATAAATATGGATTTTTGATATATTTTCACAGTTGGGATAAACTCATAAAACCCAATTACTACATTGAATATTAAATTGAGCATTAAAATATGATAGCAACATCAGATTTTTATTTGTATTTAACTATTCCTTTCAATTTCGCAATGCAAAAATGTAATTATGCGGTGTGTTCGTGAATCCTGAATCAATATAGGGGGAAGTCCCTTAACGCCGGACGGCACCTAGCGTCGGACACTCGTATTATCTCGAGAAACCACAACGCCATCTATTCCAATGTTGGTGAAAGGGGCGCGGGGGAACGAAACTAGACAAGATCCGTTGATACGGTTTGCCATTGAGGCGCACAGCCGCGGTGGGAGCGGTCGATTGCTGTTTTTGGCGGGAAAGCGTTGCGTCAAGTAAATTTCAAATGAGTATTACTGCTATGGTTTTGTGTTTAGTTGTTAATGTTATTTGTTAATGAAGACAGTGTTCCATTATAATTCGTAAATTGTGTTGGTTTTATTAATTACCTGAACAGTTTTAGTATGAAATACGTAATTTTAGACATTCTGTATCCCCTATTGCCGGACATAAGGATATTCCTTAACACCGGACAGTTTATAGGTAGATCCAGCTGCCATGGATGGGCTCATGAAGCATGTGCAGGTGTTCCAGAATCTGGAGATGCCTATATATGTGATAGATGCACAATGTTTTGGTCCGGTCCAAAACTGTCCGGTGCTAGGGGTATGAAGATTAACCCGTCCGGTACTAGGTGCCAGTGCGAAAGACTTACATTTTTCTTACAAAAATTTAATTAATGTTCCTAGTTATGTTTACGTAGAAGTCGTATTTTTGTTGATTGATTTTGATTTTATATTTTGTTCGTTTAACTAATTCATAAATAAATACATATTTCTCGAAGTAGTTTTTATTTTATTTTCTAAAAACCTTAGGTGTCCGCCACTAGGGGACCTCCCTAATACATTTACACATATCGCAACTATGAAATATTTATGGTGTTACCGATATAGACATGTTAATAAACACCCGAGATTAAATGTTGACCCGCTTCAAACATTTATAATTCTGAATTTTTATTAA
The DNA here is from genome assembly GCA_958510855.1 of Rhagonycha lutea. Lineage (NCBI taxonomy): Eukaryota > Metazoa > Arthropoda > Insecta > Coleoptera > Cantharidae > Rhagonycha > Rhagonycha lutea. The sequence goes on from OY294042.1 coordinate 20,260,918, forward strand.
TTTTAATTGCAATGTTTACCTAACCAACCAATCAAACACCAAACGACGCGTTTTTTTCCGGAGTAGGTCAGCAAAGTAAAGCGTCCCGTAATAGTGTAAGGCTGATTTTCTGAAGTAAGTATGATTTTAGCGTAGTAATCTATAAAAGGTCACCCAACCAAGTACTAAAGAGGCCACTAGGCTACAAAGTATTTCAAAAGTGCCAAATGAAACATAATGAAATTTTAAAATATTTACGAGTTGTGTGATATGCAGACAATATAATTTTCATTTGATGAAATACGCCGAAATGAATAAACCGTTAATTTATTGCGGTTTAATAGGGATTTATAAAATACTGATCATGTTCGAAGGTAAATAAACTGCAAAATATCAACTATTAGTTGGGGTAATTTAAATTATCTGATTTTTTTTATAAAATTGTAAAGTAATGCTGCAAGCAGCCGCACACAATTCACCAACCCCGTAGAGGCAGCCAACCAACTTGAAACAGTAGGTTCCCCACACGTAACAGTAGATAAAAAAGCAGATCGAAAATGGGACATGAATAAATTTAATTAAAATAAAAAAAATAGGTTGACTTGCTGTACTGCTGAGGAAGTCTGGAATCTAACCTCAGGATTATTTTAAGCGGGTTGTATATTTGAATAGATCCCATTATCATATTTTAAAAATTTATCTAATTTTGACGTTCGTGTTTTGCGTGTACTATCTCAATGAATACAAACATCCAAATTACAATTAATATAAATACTGGGTGGAAATTTTACGACCGTTAATTTGGTTACCGGAAGAATTGTTTTGAATAATTAAAAATAATTGTGTTTATTCCGAAGCTACTGCGTCATTTAGAAAGAAGTTCGTTAATAATATGGAAGGATCGTAATAATTAGTTGATTTGGTTGTAATGATTAAATTGAAAAGAAGAATGTAACTTTTATGAATTATGTCATGTACCAAAATTGATTTATTTTTTGGGATATGCAAGGGTTACGGAACAAATGTAAAACGCCTTTAATAATAAAACAAAATTATTGTTGGGTTACACTTAATATATTATTAAAATTATACATTCAAGGAGTGTTTTGTTATGAAATATATCATTATTTGACACCGTTTCGCTTATACTTTCTTTTAATGATTCACGCCTTTGTTAATTATTCGAATACATTTATTTATATTCGGGTAGGCGTCTATAAAGTGGCTTAACTTAAATTAACCATATTAATAATACAAATTAAGTTCTCGATTCCATTCTCACAAAACACCGAGCAACTTTTAGTAGATAGGTACTAATAACAAACTATTGCATTTAATAATAAATTTTCTGTCTATGTAAATTTTACAAATTAAGTATTACTTTTCTTACCTATAATGCATGTCTGTATATGTGTTGAAATTGTCGAAAGGAAAACTAAACCGTTAAGACACCTCCATTTTCTTTTATTCATATTGCTACATGATTTGAATTTTCTATCTCTTGTAGAGGCAAGCGAATCAAAAGTCATACAAACCTGTAAGTTCACTACGTTTGACGTTTATAAATTAATTTGTCACCTTTCGCTTTATTTCGATTACATCCGTTCAACGGAATTTTAATAAGGAAATTATTGAGAAAATTAAATTTTTGCACATTTAAAGCAAAACCCGCTACAAATTATATTATAAAAATTATTAAAACTCCGATGGATTTATATAGTGCGCATCATAGGCGACAGTTTTCCACGTTAACTGATTTGGAACGGAAGCTTTTCTTGCAATATTCACAGTTTTTCTTTAATTTGGTGGCGATTTCCTAATGCAATAGCACATTGTATGCTACATATTTACGGTTTGCGTAGTTAATATTAGGTATTTCGTGTTAGACCTATCATGAATAGAAATTGCTTTTGCTAATGATATTTTCTCATCCCAGTTGCCTCAAGCATTAACCTGTACAATTATTTAGTTTCCCTCTGGTCGTGACGTTTATTCGCCACATTTGACAAGCCATTGCATTTAGAATTTCATATACAGTAACCATCAACTTAATTTGGTATTGAATTTCCATACAAATATATTTTTATTCCAACGTAAATTGAATATTTGTATATACGTAAATGTTATTGGTCGCAATTCAAATGCTAAATCATTAACTGAAATACCTTTTTTTCTTTCACTTTATCGTACTATACAAACTATTGCGACCACATAGTGTCCCTATTTATTGTAGAGCCTATATTACGTAATAAACTGTTCAAACCTGAAATTTCGCTAACTTTTGTCGTAACATTTGTTTTTGTAAAACGTTTCAGTTACCAATATTAAACTTTATTATAGTAACGTAGAAAATCGTCATGGGCGACATCTAATTTTTTTTGCCAAATTGGAATTGAAAGAATTCAATTTTTTATGTAATAAAAGATGGTTGATATGGTGCGCGTAATTGATTACGATTGCAATTTAAGATATGTTTTGCGGGTTTTCTTTGATTAGGGCAATTTCATTTATACTTTGAATGATACCGAAAACGGTTCATTACATTTGAGTATTTCATCATAAAATTTCTTAGAAGATGAATTTTGCTATTGCTTGCTCTAAGCAATATTAATTTAGTCTGAAAACTAAAATTTTATTGGTCCACAATAACCGTAAGCATAAGAAATACATAAGCATTTGATGAAAATGCTTTCTATTGGTTACATTAAATAATGCTAAATATTGTCTCGTACGAAGAATGAACTTAATTACCCGGTAACAAAATACAAACCACCCTATGTAATCCTCTAAAATCGTTAATAACAACATAACCTAAAATATAGCATGCGTTATGTGTAAATGAGCTTACATGAACAAGCATAATTTAAGAATCCGTAAATTAAATTGTTGGATATTCAGTACTAAAAATAAAAGATTGAACTGCAAAAATAATTCACCTTTTCCCAAACGAGAACTACTATTTTGAAACAACGACCGTTCGTCTGCACTTTAAAGCTTAGCACTACCGTGCGACCGACGGCTGTAGATAATTTAAATACTCGAGATTGAAAATTTGAAGTATTGAAATTATTTTTCAAAAGCCATGATAGCTTTAAACGCGTTCATGTAATATCTCTAAATAAATCTTGAACACCTCTATGCTGAATCACGTTTTAGAGCCGAGTTTGTTGTGACTTTCTTCTTCATTTTCTGAATTCGTTGACTATTGACAAAATTCAATTGAAAGTTGCTGGAAAGTTTCGATTAAAAATCGTTCAATCAAACTGAAAAGTATCAATTTTTTTTGCGACGTATACTGTAGACAGTAGCATGTTGGACTAAACTTCCAAAAAATTTGCATACATTAATTAGCCTTTGAAATACATCAATGCACTTAGCCAAGTTTCACTTAAAATGACGTTGCCTTAATAGCATCATGATTTATGAATTTCGTCTATTAAATTGATAATTATGGTATTAGGACGTGTATAATCCGTATGCATAACATTTCTGTATGTTGAATTCCCACTTTGATTCCTATTTGTCTCATTATGTCTGGGTATGCTTAGTATTACAAACATATGGACATTTCTAAATCAAATTATAGCAATGCAGTAGGTACACCGAGAAAAATAAATTCCACTAATAACATCAATAATTCTGCTTAAATCCATCCAGTGGCGTAAACAATCCAATATTTAGGTTTTGTGAATCGGTAAATCTTTTGAACCTTGTTCTATGGAACACAAGGAACACCGCTAGTTTCCCCACTGATTACATCTGTCTCTGAATTTTAGCCATCTACATACAAAACTATACTAATTTTTTTATTTTGTTTCAGGATAACAGTGCCATGGCCCGGCATGGAGCGGCCTGGCCCGGCCTGCTATTTATACTATTTGTTTGTTTTCCGCATACGATGGCGAAAAGTGCTGGTAAGTTTTATTTTTACTTTAATAAAATAGTTTTAACTCGAGTGAAACTTGGTTTAAATTACGGAACACTGAATGTACTGATGTCAAATTTAATGTCGATTTATAACCTACCTCGGGTAAATTCTATTTTGACATAATTAGAGTTCTGTTTTGTACGTCAGATAAGTAATGCTTTTCGAAGGTGGAAAATTTCACCTTTGAAATACATTTCAATTTAAATGTTTCATGTAACTCTCCTATTGGATAATTTATAAACATGGTCCAATAGGTAAGTGCATATTCATTCAAACCCATTTTAATTACTTCCAATAGATGATGATGTTGTGTGTCTTTGAGGATGCTCGGGCGAAATCAAATTTAATGTTAATTTTTAATCAAGTAGTCAAAAGATATCTCAATTTTATTAATTTTTACTATTAAATAAATTACATAAAAATTAGCTACATTATGAAGTGGCATTTTAATCATGTGAATCCCCGTGTGAACAGTTTTATTGTATAAAAGCTTCAGACCTGTATACAAAATCTAGTGTTGTAACTCCGCATCTCGGCATAATCATAGTCGGTCGCGTTAAATAATTACATAAATTATGTAAAATATTATTATACCGATTACTTTTATCAATTTCGGACAACGATTAATTTTCTTAATCGATTTCGTTGTATTGCTATTCTCTTTGTGTTAATCAAAAATACAAACGTTGCTGTTAAGTATGGGATTGCACGATTTGAAGCTAGATGATCACATCACGCCATTGTTTTAAATTTAAAATTACACCAAATATTGGAAGATTATAGAACAAATTTTGGGATATTAACTTGTGAAAACATACAATTAATTACAAGAAGGCTGATTTTCGATCTTTTGATACAATATATGGAGCACCCCTTCCCACTGGAGCATTGCCGGCAATTATCCGTACGTGAGATTTGTGTCGTCGTTGCAATTTGGATTTTGCCGACAAGATAATAAAAAATGAATTGAATTTCGGTCGTAACCGAGTTATTTGTACCGTGGATGGGATTCCACGTAAAGTTATAGGGCGTATCATGTACATGCACGTGTAATTAGTTAGAAGTATTATAAGTAAAATTGAGGCTTTGAAATTCGTTAGTGTGGGTTTATCCCTAAATAAAATGGTTTATCCGTAAATACCTTCTAAAGAAGAGGAGATAAAGAAACCCTAAGGAAAGCAAGATTATGTGATTGTATTTTTTTAATTGGTAAATATGAGATTGGAAGAACGGACTATTACTATGTTTCGAGTCAGTTATACGCTTTACGATTTTAGGAGGCTAATTTTTTTTGATTTAAATTTCGGCGTATTCTTGGGTGATTTTAATTTTCCTAAGAACATAAAAGAAATTTATTCGGTCTTGATAAAACTAACGAGAAAATAATTTTATGTAAATTCTATTAAAAGAAGAGAACACTTTCAAAATGTTCGGAATTTTTAATGAACCGAATGGCAGTTATGACGTCGCCTAACAAATGGAATTACGCTGTTTATTGCGATGAATTATATACGGCTAAACTACCTCGAGAAAATTTCAATAACGGATTCGTTGATTAAAACGAGGCTTCGTTAAAATATATCACTGTACTTTTCTAAGGAAAATTAGACGTTATTATTCAATAGCACGAACTGTCTTGGGTGCTAGGATCTTGATGTTTTAATTCTAGAAAGCTTCGTTTGGTGAACACTCATCTAGTACCAATAACAACCCTATGTAGTTAATATAAAGCCCAAGTTGTAATTAAGTTGCACTACGTTTTCAGCGGAACCAATTGATGCATTCTTTTTTGCCACTCAAATTAAACGAACAATATTTTTTCAGTTACGCTACAATAGCCCTCAATCAAATAAATTAAATTATGTGGTTTTTACTCTCGATTCATTCGAATGTATACTGAAAGAATTTTCAATCATTTTTAATTCATTTTTCCAATTTGAATTATTAATATTTACGATTTTCAAATCACAATCATCAAAATTTTGGTAACTCTTTTAGACTTCCATATCGAATGACGCTTAGTTAAAAGTTTTTGATTTAGTTATTTGAAACTTCAAGTTGGTTTACATCAAAATTGCCTTCAATTCCAGAACAGACTCCGAGTACAAGATTCAGGCGTTGCTATAACATCCCTTAAGCCATTGTTACTTGAAATATTTATGAACCTAGTAGAAGTATAGTTTGGGTGTAGAAAATTTTAGTACTTACGCGAGCAATCTATGGATTTAGTTTAGATAAATTATTTATTTTCAGAAACAATGTTCACAATTTTATTTTTAAAACTCCAAACTTCTTACTCTAATAAATGTTTCATGGACAATAATAATAAGCCTACTGTATGATGAAAACAAAATGCGAATAGCAGCTTAGATAAAAAATGAAAATGGTTTTCTTAAATAAGTAATCAACTACAGTTTATTTGTTAATTACAAGACAAGCAAAAGCCGCTGGTGTATTATAAACTATAAAGGAAATAACCCCAAGGGCTCAAGTTATAAATTGCTTGGCATAACCAAAATAAAAAAATTAAACAAAATTTTTACAACTTTTCAAGTGGATTTCTATACGTACGTAACTTATTCGGATAATATTTTATAAATAATGCTTCAGCTGTGGATGACAGTGTGTAATGATCGGTTTGTTACTATAAATATCAAGTCGGTTGCTGTTGTTCGAGTTTTGAATGCTAATTTATTTGGTTTTGTAAAAATAGTTGGAATAATGAAATTTTCTAAATACAAGGTTTGTTTAGGAAACAAATGGAAAATTTCCGCTTCGACAATAAAAAGTTGCTAATTTAACGGTGTTCAAAAACTTTTCTCTTTTTTCGCAAACAAAAACTATGGTTTTAATCCAGTATTTTGTCAACAACTTAATTCTTCTACGCTTTTAGAAACCATCCTTGGAAGTTTACACCTCAAGATCTGCTTTGCTTGTGTCAACATTGGCGAAACATTGTGTACATGCAAAGTGAGTTAATTGGTGGAATAATCAGACAATGCAAGGTTCTAGAAGCTCCAACACGATGATATTTCTTATGTTTGAACAGCAGTGTGTGGTTTAGTGCTAATCCTTCTGGAGATTCGTTACATCATGATAAGTGGTCGTGTCACTTAAACAGTGAACTGCAGTACTTCTACATCCCGCCCAATCAATTACTTGTGCTTCAAAATTGTTTAAACAGAAGAATCAAATAAATTCTTATTTTACCTATGCAAATATTTCGAGAAATGCTCAACTTTTCCTATCTCTTTGAGTAATATTTTATACTATTAAATATTTCATAATTTAATCTTTTCTAATCCAACTCGCGAAAGGTAATTTTTAGGTGATATTGGTTACAGATGAAATATCTTTTGCCAAACCATTCTTTGCATTTCAAGTTTAAGTTTACCTACCACGAACAAACCAAACCTTAATTTATATTTTATAACATTTCTCAAGGCTTCATATTTTGCTTCCAGATATTTAGAACCTCCCGACTGAATTTAGTCTTAAATTAACTCTTAAAACAAAATAAAGATTAAAGTCTCATTGAAGTTATTTTGCTAACCTTATAAGAAAAGTTACTTTATTACCAGACACCGGATTTCTATGAGCAAAAACTTGAGGCATAATTAACAGTGGCGGGTTTTCTTTCAAGCTGCAAGGCAGTTTTTCATCAAAAATCGTATGTATTCCACCTTTATTCAAATGCGGCTGCAGAATAGATTGCAATCTTAATTTGCTAGGAAGCTCATCCTTCGTGTCATCGTGTTATTGACGAGCCTCCGATTGGATTCATTCTTTCAAAAAGCTTATCAATCTAAAAGAAAGTTTTTTGCCTTCGTAGCACTACACTAAGCACTACAGCAAGCTGTTGCCGAAGCTCACCGGTTGCGAATCGCGTTGAAGACTCCTTAACAAATGCAAGTACAATAAGCTTACTGACTCACTCATGAAACAACATGATTGATCTACCATGGACAAATGATACTGTCGTAATTAAATGGGAAAAGATTTAATATAAGTTTGAATAACTTCCTTGAGTGAGACCGAAGGCCGAACAATCATATCGATCACGACCTTGAGTTTTTTTTGTGGTGTTTTTCACTGAATGCGATTGCTTGAAATAGATTTTTTGGTCTCAATCTATAATAATATGGTTTATCTCGGCAGTCTCTGCATTTAATCGACATTCTCCCGCTCTCTCATATCAAATACCTGCACTGTTGCGCGCACGCCATTTCATCCTAGATCGCTATCGCTGGACAAATCTACAAATGAAAATTTACCACACATTAAATGAGCTACATCCTCAAATCGACACGAGGTTACAACATGTCGTCTACAATTTAATTCAACAAATAGTTTTTTGTAGTAAGCAAAAATTTCATCAAGTTCCAGATTTGAGTCTTACTCGAGCTCATGTGGTCATTACTATACCTACTACATTTTTTATGAACTGCTTTGACATGCATACAATAGATAAAGCACGAAATAATATTATAAAAATTTATAAGTAATAAAAAGATCAACAAAAATTGAGAAGATAATCACTGAAAGTTGATAGAATAATATTATTAGGAAAATAGATTGATCCGATTATTGGAATCGGACATTTGAGTAACTTTAATTGACCTTTACCTTATATTTAGTAGTTTATTTTATCATTAATTGTCATATGCTCGTGGACGTATCTGTTTTATCAATACATCATGATTTTCTGATAATGTCAGTGAGGACGGCACAATTACAATAGTAACAATGTATTCGAAATAAATTAAAGGTAAATAAAAGAAAAACGTGTAAATGCATATAAATCCGATTCCTAGCACCGAAAATGTTTATTATTGTTTTGAATATTTTTTTGCTTGTTTAGGTTACAGTCAATTAAATTGGTACGTACATAAATAGTTTGTTATCTGGAATTCTAATTACGTATTTGTTTCATTGATTATCGATTTGAATTGCTAATAGGAATGTGGTAAGCGTTATTTCATAAAATCAGTTGAAATTTTAAAATATTTAAATATTTTCTGTTGAAATTTGGAGGTACATTTTAAAATTATTTTCTGAGCAAAAACGAAATAATTTGAAGAAACAAATCGCTTTGGTTTCTGGCTATTTAGTTTGTAATTAGTGCAGTAGTATTTCCAAAATACGCTGCAGCCAACCTCTTGTGTTGTAGAGCTGAATATCAATAGGCTTTGGGACCTGAATTTGAATTAAATTTGATAACTATGGAAAGTTGTTTTTGCAATTAAGTTTTTTTATTAAGACATTTTCGTTGAATTTAACTTATTTGAATATTGTGGACGATTTAATGTATTTATACGCGGCAGTAACTTTTTTATTTAAGTTGGTACTTGAAAAAGTTAGCGTAATTATTAGGCACAGAAGTGTGAATAAATTCTTGACGTGATTTGCGATGGAATAAAATACGAGTTGGAATATCTCGGTTTTTTCGTCAAAACTGGTAATATCTGAGGTGGTATAGTGTGTCCTAATGTAACACGGACCCTGTGGCGGAACCCGAAGAAACCCTTGGCAAGTTGTCGCGGGAAAATCAATAGAGACCCGTGCGGAGGGCGATTGTAAGCCAGAGCTTGAGCTGCTAACGCTTTTACCTGTTCTCTGCAACGCAGTGCGGTTTTGTGCACTTGCATAACTCTTAGCGAAGAGAATAATAGAAGAAAGGCGCATTATACTACACCCTCACAATAAAAGCACGGCCATTTCTGTCGGATTAAATGCCGCCTTCAAACAATGTGGTCCGCTTATCATAATCTCAGATATTTCACTCTCATTCATTTTATTTTCAAAAGTCGAGTAATTTTTTCTAGCTTATTGTAAGAGATTCCTTTGATATTCTCACATAATTTGAATGTTTGTTTGTATTTTGACAAAAATTTAAAAGATTATTTTTAATTTATTCCCAGCCTCACTTCAAAAATAACATAAAATTTCATACTCACGTTTATACCTGAACAAGTTTATTTTATTTCTTTAATTAAACATTTTTCCTAGCTTGTTTCATAAAATCTAATATGCTACAATTATTTATAATTTTAAAGTTTTTGTCATTTTTATATGCAATTTTTTAAATAAAATTATGAGAAGCCGGTATATTACTGGATGAAAATTATTTAATTAAGATACCGACTACCGTGTTTGCTAACTCTTGTTGTTTGTTTGCTAATTCCGTTAATGACCTTCTGAATGCCCCTATATTTCGTGGTCTGCTTTAGCAAATATGGATCTAGAAATTTACCGAAGGAAAAATCTGAGTAGGGAAATTAAGCTTCCTGATACTACCCCCAGTGTTTGTTCCGTAATCAATAATTTATCCTTAATGTGCTCGTGTTAACGCAGGAATGATAATTTATTACATAACTAACCTAAATTGCTTCTCAAAACTTTTCTACAAGTTTCATAACACTAAATGTTTGTGTCTACTTATTTCAATATTTACCAAAACTCCATAGCCAACACCACATTTTTCCTCGCTAACATTTTTAACCAATTTACATGCATTTTAATTGGAAAATCATATTTGAAAGTAACAGTCGGAAATGTAGCTTCAGATTGCCTCGGAGGCATACTATGTTTATGTTGGAAGAGGTTTCCGTACAAATAAATTTTACCCCAATTTGTTCGTGATTAATAGAAAAACTATTATTTACCACACAAGTACTTCCTTCTTCTATTTATTCACATTTTTTTAACGATCAATACTCCAACTGCACCGAAATAGTAATAATTATCCGAAAGGGAAATTGTCCTATCCGAACCGATGAATAGCTCATTAAAAAAGTGCACATTCAATATCTAGTCGAAATTCAAAAACATAATTATTTCTATTTTTGTTTTTGTGCCGACTACGCCAATGAACGTCGGAAAATTATATTCGCCGTTTTCCGACAACAACAAATTTAAACTTTTCGATGTTTAGATGAATTTGTTTTTCCTCTTTGAAAATTTTTACTAAATTGGATGTTTACATACTTTTAAATTAATAATGTTTTAATTATTCGAAATTTTAGTTAAAATTGTGTTTATGAAAATGAGATAATTTCGAATTATTATGCTTGTTTGAAATTGTTATTCAAAAAGTTTACAAATTCCTTCTTAAGAAAAAGCGTTTTTTTTTCTTTTTATTTGTTTCGCAAAAGTAATTTTGTAATCTATTAAGTTTCAGTTTTTCTGATCAACTTTGTTCTTGACAGTGTAGTTTTTATTTATAATTCTACAAGTTGGAAAAGATTAATTTAAAACTTTTCACCATTACAAATCGATATCGAACAATTTGTTGTTGGTTCATTTCAAGTTTTATCTATAGAGAAACAGTAACTTAGAAAATAATTTACTCTTAATTTAGAGAGCTGTTTATGTTCGAGTGTTCGTAAACACATCGTTTATATTGATTTTATATCTTCTTGGGGAAGTAACGAATTGAGTTTGATCCAAGCAGTTGGAACGAGTTTAATTGAATTAGTGTCCTTGTGTTTACACCGTGTGAACTGAATGTTTGATTTAATTATAGTTTAAATATTGTGCTTACTGTACTGCATGAAATACGTGTAAACCGCTATTTTTCAAAGAGAAAACATAATTGACGCTATTTTTCATCACGTTTGCATAAATTTTCAAGACGATACAATAACCACAGCCATTCACTTACAACGACACGCTGTAATTAATAATCGTTTTCCATTTGTTTATTTAACTCGAAATATATTCAGGAGCTATCTAAGATATCACTCCCATCTCAGCAAATTAAGAACTTTAAAGTGAACTTTAAAATGCATGAAGGTAGCCAGAAAGTGAGTTCACCCTCCGAATCTAATAACCTCTAAATCAGTGATTCTCAACCCTGCCCTGGTGTATTTAACCGCTTTCTTTCTGATTACCTGCAACTGATGAATCACAATAATACGGAAACTGACTAATTTAATATTTTCAAAAGATCGAGAAAGTTTTTCTGATGCTGTCGAAAACGCAAGGCAACATAAAATTTGGTCTTTTCATTAACCATAATGAAGATATTTCCTTTTGAAAAAAAGACAAGCAGTTTTCATCAACCCATTGCCGTTTTCATGTTACCCAATTTCTTTATCAAGTATTGGGAATTTACATTACCGTTGGTGGCGCCACCGGCACTACCAACATGGCGTGGTTGATGAGTACAGTTGATGTTGTTTATATGGGTGTTTGTGTGTTTCGTTCATAAAATCTGTGTTAAATATGTAGGTGCCTTAATAATTTTGTGTTTTGGACAACTCTGAATTAGTCATGTGTATTCTAATCAGATTATATCAAAAATCATAATCATATTAAATCATTTTACGGTTGTCGCTCGAAAAATAGAAGAGAATGAAGCTTACATTTTCAACAATTTCCGCATGCAAAAAGTGGTTTTTCTATTAATAAAAAATGTGTTTGGCATTGAAGAAAAGGTGGATAGTAGGAAAACTTGGAAGAATGCTACTATAAACTTTTTATCGGAGAATGAACAAATGGCAGTAGATAATTTACTATGCGAGTAATGTACCATATTAATAACTGTAATTTTTAATAAAATAAAATGTATTATGATATAATGTTAATATTTATCTATTTGTCCATATCACATGTAACATTTTATTAAAATAATTATTCTGTAATCGTTGAATTAATTTCATTTTCATAGTAAAATCTACTTCGAACTTCACTATTATATTAATAAATGATGAATCAAAAGAGGCAAAGGTAACGAAATAGCATTCATTTAAGTTTAATAGTGCCATTCCAAACTAGAATTGTGCATAATGTTTTTTTTTGAACAAAATTTCCCCATCAACCGTAACAACATATTTACACGTTGCGATGCAATTTACCATCGTGGGTCAATCTCAACCAGGACTGATGTTTATTTATTTAGCCTGGTTTGTGTGTGAAAGATAGGTAATATTTATTACTCATAATTGATGACTTGCTGCTTGATGCTGAAAAATACCTACATAAATTTAAACAGAAAAATATTAAGATCAACATTTGACTTTTAGGTTACGTATCTAAAATTAACGTTTTTAATATAAATTTTAAATAACACTATTTACCAACTTAAACAATACATGAATATATAATTAACAAATTGATTATTTGTTATTTTTAACACAAAATAATAGTACACTATTCATAAACATAATACAAACAATGTAAACAAACGATCTGACAGCTGCAGCTACTCATCAACTAAGTTCAAATTACCGACGAGTGGTGGCGTTTGGTTAATGTAAATTCCCAATAAAGCACACAAGTAAAAGTAAATGACAAGTAAATATTCCCTTCCAAGATTTTTATCTCGAAACATGCAGTTATCTGAAGTACACTCAGAGAAAAACACTTTAAAGATAAATGAAAACGTACTTGAATCAAACATTTTTAAACATGAAAGGGAGCTTAGGTTGGAAATCTTTAAATTGAATATTTAACTTTTAATATTAATATGAAAACTTAACATAATGCATTGTAGATTTAAAGACGCACCATATTGAATTAAAAGTGAACAACTTTTAATTTAAATAGTAACACATTGACTCAAAATTGAATAATTTTCATATTAAGAGTTAACATGTTAACTCAAAAGTGTAGAATATATTATTTTAAAAGTGTAAAATGTTGACTCAAAAATGAAGAACTTTCTATTCAAAAGTGAATAATTTTTGATTGTAGTACGATGACTTTTATATTAAAAATGCAGTTTTTAAATTTAAATTTGGTTTATTTGAATACAAATAAAATCATATAAATTAAAAAATTTATTTTACAGATAATTACAAAAATTATAAATTATTACATAAAACACAAATTATAAAATTACAAAACACTCATGTTAGAGAGAAAAAATATAGTACTTAAACATACATAATAATCATTTCAGTTTTGTCCTTTTGATGTTTGACTTAATACATTTTTCACAGAGTTCTTTTTTAAATTATTTTCACGTTGATACCTTTCGCAGATGAATAGTTTGTGCCGAAGAAGTTGACGAGGATGAAAAATTGGTTACAGCACCTCCTTCCTCATAGTTAAACCATTCTTTAATCTTAGAACGAATCGAAATGGTCTCTTCGTCAATTCCAAACTATGTTTAAAAAGAAAAAGTTATTATAACACAATAAAATTAAAATGAAATTATTTCAAAGTTAAAAAACTAAAAATCACCAGAATATAAACAGTCTCAACTACAGTCGACCCCCTTAAGTCAGCAGAACTCAAATTGTCAGTTTAACAGATGACAGTGATAATTTGACTTAAAGGAAGTCCACTGTATTGCACTAATTCCTTTAAGTACTACAGCAGAAATCAATTTTTTTAAATTTTAAAATAGGTGTTTACCTTTTGATTTTATTTCCTCTTTCCTTTTCCAGGTAAGGAGCTTCTCTCGGAACTCCATTCCCAAACCAAACGGTTTTATTAAATATTTCGGCAATATCATCTCTTTTTCATAATATTATCTCAATGATCGATATGTAACACCACATGCTGAAAATAAAAATGAATTAATTTAAAAAATAATTAATACATCATCGCACTTTATCGTGTGATTTCACGGGTTTTTCTTACGTTTTAAATCCGAATACAAATTCTCCAAGTCAAATTCTTGTAAAAGTTGAAATTATTTTTCATCATTTTCATCACAAACAAGGGTAAATATCACATTGGTACTCCTTCCCTCCAGATTTGCCTGCAGTTGTATTTTGTTGTCGGTATCATTCTCATCCACATTTTCTACCATTAATATTTTATGGATTTTAAATCACAATAATTAACAAAATTCTCTACACCTTGCACTCGAAACTAACTAAAAGAAACACTTCCGTCACTGTTACACGTTCTGCACGATTATGCACAATTCTGCAGATGAAATAATTTTCTTCCCGCATTTTATTATCAACGAGTCTAGTCTCAAGTCAATCCACACATGAATTGTATAAGTTCATGTGTCAGCAGCTATATCACCGTTAGAATGTATCACATACACCTTCAATTTCACACTTTAAATTTTTGAATTAACATTAAAACTTTTGATATTAAAAAGTTATTCTTAATTTTACAATGCACACTTTAAAATTAAAAATGTTGCTTATAAAAATGAAAACTTTTAAATTTAAAGTGTTAACATTTATTTTCAAGGTACGAAATTTCTATGAGTGACATCTTTACACCTTTAATTTTATACTTTACATTTTTGAATTAACATTGAAACTTTTGATATAAAATAGTTATTTTTGAATTAACATTTAAACTTTTGATATTAAAAAGTTATTCTTAATTTTATAATGTACACTATAAAATTGAAAATGTTGCTTTTAAAAACGCAACAGATTATAATAAAAATGAAAACTTTTGAATTTAAAGTGTTAACTTTTATTTTCAAAGTCCGAAATTTCTCTCAGTGTACCACATACATAAGGATCGTAATATTTTCCCCTTTTTTAATTCATAAATTGGAAATTTTATTATAACATTAATTTTCAAGATAAACATCAATTTAAAACTCAAGTTGGTGAAATTTACAAATCCAATTGTTAAAAATTGATGGAAGTGGTTACTCGAACGTCAGCAATTGTGTTTCATAAGGAAAAGTACATTGTAGGCAATGTGAAGTGACATAAAGTTCTGAGGGATTACGGGAATCATACTCGATGTGTTGCAAAATCTTTCTAAAACTCATTTTACGAGCTAACCTAAAGGTAATCCAAATTTACTCACGCGTGCGTGAATGGATATCGATAGCTACAAACGTGAGAGAGCTTTCGTTCGTAGAACCGTAAAGTACTAAAAACTGACTTCTTCAGTGGTGAATCGTTTATACAATTTTTTAAACACCTTAACCGTGTTACTTTCATCCTCAGCTTTTTTAATTCAATCCATCTAAAACAACTTATTTTTTACCGAAAAATTTTAGGTCAAAATCATTTAACAAAAATAATCCCACTTTAATTAGTTTAAAGAAAATATCACCCTATCCTGTCGTTAAAAACATTAAATAAGTCTTTTTCAGTTTTATTCACAACCACTTTATGCTTTCCTTAATGAATATGGGGTGCATACTTTTAATCGTGCATACACCAGTGAATGGGTAGTTAATTAAAATTGTAATTATTTTAATCGTTTATATTCAGTCATTTCAAGGGTTTGTACAGCTATAAGTTTCGTTACCTAAATACGAAAAAAAAAAAAATGGATCGGTATGAATGGTAAATTTTTAAACGAATACCTAACATGAGACGTGTGGATTGCGTGATTGATAATAAATAATTACGCTTTATCTATAGAATAATTCAAAGAAGTCATCATTCATTTTACCTATTAATATATCGATTGGTTCTCATTTGCATTTTCAAATATACACAAACGGGCACGTGGCCACCACGCGCTAAACTAAACTTCGTCCACTGCAAAACTTTGGTTGTCCTATCTTACCACGTTTGGCTAGTGGGGTGGGCACCCAAGCGGTCACAACGGTCATCGCTTTATAACTCTCAATCTAATTTTTGCCCGTTTGGTGACTTACGTGTTTGATGGAAAGTAAATTATACGTAAAAATAAAATTAGCGCTGTGATTGTAAACGGAGAAGCTTATAACTTATAAGGTAGCTTTTAATTGATTTCTGCATAATCTCGTTTTTTGCCTTTTTCTAATTATTTCTTATTTTTATTAATCCATTTGGTATGAAAATACTAATTAAAATATTAACCGATAAAATAACCACATCGCGGTTAATTTTAATTATGAAATGTGAAAAGCACTAATTAAAAAATGAGTAAATATTTTAATTTAGATCAAATTGAAGTTTTAAGATCGTATTTTTAATCTGGTTTTAATTATCTGGCTCTAAGCAATTTTCAAAATTAGAATTCGCGTTAAAAACCAACCTGGAATATTTAATGATAAAAATATTTAATTTACCAAGGTGTGACAACTGCAAAAAGGTGAAAATACAAATTTTATTCAACCCCAATATTTTCATTAGAAGGGGCAATTTAAAAATTTAAAATCTACTTTACTTCATTACTGCAAATTTTTAAGTAAATAACTTGAAATGTTTATCGAATCAAATAAAATAAATTTCAAACGAAAATGGTGAAATGTGAAATTATCCAACACAAATTATAAAAATTGTCGTTAATTTTTTTCATCGTCGGGAAAGTTTTGTGTGTATTTTTTTGGTTTAAAAATTGAACCGTTAATTTTGTTGGGAGATTTGCTAACTTTTTGAAGAAATGAAGAACCATTTGTACTACAATAAACAAGGTATAGGAAGTTAGTTACAAGTTTAGTTGTAACTCGTTGACGCTGATCGTAGAATGCTTCGGTTGAGTGAACCTGCTCTACATTATTGAGTCTAAATTCCCAGATGGTCAACTCAATTTCGTTTTCTCTTAAATTATATCGACAACTTTTTGAACTAAACGGGAGAACTTATAAAGACTATTTTGGGAATCGATTGGTACGTGTAAAATCTTACCAAATACATGTTTTGCTGTTATATAAAATTGTACCCTCAATACAAATTTAGAAGCTTCCATATAGGGGACGTTTTCGTTGTTCCTAGAAAAAGTACAACTCTCCAGAGTATCAATTCCAATAAAATCGTTGTGTATTCTGGGTTACCCCGCAGTGCTATATTTTGGCAATATTTTACATTACAATTTTATCGATTTCAACTTTTTTGGAACACAAACTCAATTAATTGTATTTGTCCATCAAACAATTTTTTGGATAATAATTATTAATTGTTTTTCAAACATGATTAAATTAAGAATTTTCATGGTTAATTTAGGAAAAAATATTTTGTCATGATGTTTAACCTGTTGATTTTCAGGTTTTTTTTATTTTTAACGACCATGGTCACAATGGTAGTATAAAATTAATTTTCTTTAGTGCCACGCTATATGCTCATTTGTTGCAAGATTTTTTCTGACCTTCTAATACTGTGAAATCGGCATTTCTTTGTTTTGGATTATTCTCATTGACATGGCACGTCAACTGTTTCGGACTGTTAATTTGGTTTATTAAGTTATTTTTAAGGTTATCTCCCCAAAAATTAGTTGATGGTGGCACCGCATAGCGCTGTATTTAGGAAGCGCTTTAATTGCTGCTATCATTCAATACGGATTGTAGCTTCTAATTATATGTGCGGATTATATGACATTGAAGTTTACATAGTATTAATAGTAGGGGGTGGAAGTAGTGATTGAAAATAAACAGACAAGTTTAGATGTATCGGGTTAACTTCTAGAAGGGATAACTACCAGCAGCAGCCAGTATTTGGCCATTAGGGGATAGAATACGCCGCAGGGCCATGCGTCACTGACAGATGCAGCTTTATGTGCGTCTTTTTGCTACTTTCTAGTAGCGATTCAATTTATAAAATTCCCATTTCCTATTATACTTGCTGACACGCAATGACGAACGGTTGCACTATCTTTTTATATTACACCAAAAACAATAAATTAGTCTCACTCTTTGGTTTGGTAGATTAGTGAATTTTTTTCTAATTAATTGGAAACACTCTTCAGTAAAAACTGAAAAACATATTAATTATTTTTTGAGTGGAGGGAAATTTGATCAGAAGGCGTTGTCTATTAGTAGATTCAAGTTATTGGGGCGGAAATCGGCAAGTAGGTAGGTACTAAGAAGTACCTTTTTATTTTAATCATCCGAACAAAGTCATTAAAAATTATTTTTAAATTTTAATTAAAATTAAATACCACACCGGAGGGGCGCTACTGTTTCTAGCACTCCAGCGGAGAGGAATACGCTGTGGTCACAATAATTTAAGTGTTGTTGAATTTTTAATAAATTTTATCGTACATTTTTGAATAATGTTTTGGATAATAAATTTAAACGAAATTAACATCTTAATAAAACTAAATGAAAAGTAATTCAAAGTCCAAAAATTTAAAACCAAACGCAAAACACTCCGCTCTCGTAAATTCATTTAATATTTATATCTGTTGTTTTCTCGAGATGCATTTACATAACATGCAATTTAAATTTTTGTAATTCAAATCTCTGCAAAATATATGAAGCCAACAGAAGTAATACAGCATACCTGATAATATTTTTAACTTTCTTTTTATTTTTCATGAGCTTCTTACTTTATATTTATATAATGCGATTTGTCACCCATTACGTGCACAAACCTAACTGTTATTAAATTTTATGGAAATAAATGTCTTGATGAACAATGACAAATTGGACAAGATATGTTTATCATTGAATTTTTTAAAATATGTAGGTACAGCATTGTGTTTGTATGTAGGTAGTTTAAAATCGTTTCTTTCTTTCTTCTTCTCTTTTTTCTCTCTTCGCTTGTTGATTACACCCAAACAAATTTCCAAGTGAACCTAATAAATAATGGGGGTGTATAATGATTAATTTAATTTGATATCCTTGTTAAAACAGTAAGAAATCTTAGTAAAACATTTCATTTATTTATACAGCAGATCGATGTATTCTGTTTTTGTTTAGGAAACCTAATATTTGCTTAATTAGTATATTATATCCTATGTTAATAGTAACAAATACTTTCGTCACCTTAAATTTTACAATGTATCGAAGTCTTAATAATAATTATCGTCGTTATAAACCGCTCGAGATTAAGAAAATTATGGAGATTTAATGAGCACTCGAAAACACCACATTTTGTCGGTTCACAGTTTCTTGTTTTCATTTTGCTTTTATCCTTGTTTCGTTCTTCATTTACTCACATTTTAGTACGTCTCTAGAGGTTTATTCTCTCAAACAAACCCAACTTTAGCCCGAAATGTGAGCATTATGTCGTTGTCTTTAAAAAATAGGCATTTATCATCCTAATTTTAAATTTGGAATATGGACCGATCATTATTATACTAGTCGGAGTAAAATAATCATTTACTACTTTATTATTTTTATATTTTTTATCTATATTTAATGATCTTAAATGTTGCCTAAGGAGCTTACTATATTATTTAAAGCAGTTCACAAAATTGCTTCTGAATTAAGCAATGGCTATTAACCGCTTTATATACGAAAATCTAAAATTAATGTTTTGCTATAAATTCGGCTTTATTAACTATTTATATATTACACGCCATAATTTTCCTTCTAAACGCAGTTTTATAACTAAAAAATGGATTAGTACATTAGGATTATCATATAGTCCTCTCGGGACAGACTGTATGTATATAAAATTTTAATATATTAGTAATATTTCATTGTATTTGGTATACATTTTCTGTTATTACCTAAATAATTTTTTTCCTCCCTCCAGCGTTTTAACACTTTTGTACGCATGAAAACCTAGATGTAAGGGCTGATTTTGATGAGCTTCCGTCTGTAATAAGCATTATTTGATAAGATACTAAAAAATGTTATACAAATATAATAGCAATTTAAAATTCGCAATTTCTGAAGTCATTTAGAGCTTGGGGCGATTGAAACATGAAAAAACTTATAACCGCCTATCATAAGGGACGTGAAAATGCGGATAGCTGTGTGGCTCGTACTTTGAGTAAAATTAAATGTGGAACGATCAAATTTTTGTAAGTACTCGTTTAAAATTTTTATAACTTTATAAAGATAATTTTATGTTTACATTATTTTATTATAATGTTTACCTTTATTTTAAGGTTTTTATAATAAAATTATTATAAAATAAACCGACAGGTTTAGAACTTCTAAAGATCCATCTTAATTTTTATTTATTTTTTTTATTTTGATTTTCTAATCTTAAAACTACATGTTTCTTGTTTTTGTTGTTCGTTCTCCAATCATAGGATCCGTGGAACCTTGAAATATGCTTAATTGTTTATTTCAGTTTTCTAGGCCTTGAAATCCTTGAATTTTCCGTAAAAGTGTTGGAATCTTATTAAATTATAATTGTATGTAATGTTGTGAACAGTGGAAATGATGCGCATGAATGGATAATTCGACCAATGAGAATGTCATTCATGCTCGTCATCGCCACGTCAAATTAAGTTTTTTAATTCGATGTTCTGGAAGTGGGTTGAATTTTTAGTCTTATAATTTCCACCTGTTAAAGTCGTAATCATGAACTACACGTACAGTGAAGAAATTTTACTACTTGAGAAAGTGCAATACTCTGAAATATTATGCAGACATAATTCATATAGTTTAAAAATAATTCCAGGTATTACAATAAAGCAGCATCGTACTTTCTCTTCAAAAGTGCGTATATTTACAAAGAGAAATTTATTATTAAAGGAATCTGACTGAATAGAAAATGGTATATTGCTAGTAGCTGTAGATAATAATAAGTAATTAATGTTCGCACAATGTTTCCTTAAGTAGTTCCTACTGGTTCGCACTTGAATGGGTGACTGTTCTAAGAACACCGCTCATTCACTTCGCTGCTCTTCTTTTAACCCGCATTTGACCAGTGTGGTTAGGATACGGCATAAAGCGGCGTTCACAATGAAGTATTGTCTTGTCTTGCATTGGTAAAAAGCTAACAAGAGCCAAACAAAATGAACGATTTTTTAATCATAATCATTCGTCAAGGATAGACGAAAATACTTTAATCTAATTGGCGCTTGCCAGCTTTCTACCGAAGCAAGACAAGGCCCCAGTTCATTGTGAACGCCGTTTAATTCTCCTAGCCTTCATAAGAGAGAGTTCAAGTCCAAAAAATTTTAACACCGTGATTATTAGCGAATTAGAAAAGTTCCCAACCCTCAGGTGAGGTAAAAACTTGCGAAAACAGCTGCGCGGTCTAAAAATGTTCGGCAACTTGAAAAAACTTAGCTCCTTGATACTCTAAAGAAAAACTTACGAAAATGGGAATATTTTCTAATATATATTTGTACGGGGAGGATTCGCAAAAAATATGTACAACATGAATGGATAAGTTATCAGAACCGCAACGACCACATTCAAATAATGAAAGTGACTTCCATCATCAGACAAAATACATCGTAAATTCAAGAAAAGAAAATTTTGCATACAAAAGCAAATGGTTAGAATATTTTAGAAGCACTGGAAATCGATTAATTAAAATATTCGTCGATCCTTTTGAAAAGGTAATCTGACTGAATAATTCACCCTAGTTGAACTTCTTTAACTAATAAAAAGTAACGTCCCCTAAAATGATAAAAAATCGCCCCTCTATCACGGCTACAATTATTTTCCCTATCCAAAAATTTATCACAAAGTTATTTGTTTTATAACTTTTTCGGTCTTCTGACACCTAAGTTTCACAGGGACGTTCTCATAGCAGGTCGACATATGCGAATGTTAACGAAATTTATACCTTCGACACAGTGAAAGTTAATGATCATTTCTGATTTGCAAAAATTGAATAGATTAAATAAGTTAATAAATGCGGTAATTTGAGTAATCTGATCGTCTCAAAGGATCCTTAATGATCATTAACTTGGACACACGGTCAAGTTAATGATCATTAAGGATTTTTTGAGACCGATTTTCACGTCTAGGATACATTTATGAAAAGTTCTCACATTACCAGTCATTCTATTATTTAAGCTCTTTAATAAATCAACTTATTCGTTAAGCTCTGATTTAAAAAAGTTAATGATCATTTGTTTTCAGTCTGTCGGAAGTATATAAGATAGTCATTTGCATTTTTTTTTGTTATGCTAGACTATCGATATTGTTATTTGGATCATAATAATCCCAATAATAAAATCGTATACATATTTATTGGTATTTATTTTATATATTCTCGTAACTTTCGATTTTATTATCATAGTTGTTTCTCTTCACATTTCGGAGTTTAACTTGCCGCTTGATATTGGTTTGTATGAGAATCACGTTCATTCTCCTTGGATGCACCACTAATGGATGGATGGTTGTATGTCTGTTTCATTCGGCTTTGATTTGATTGGTTCATTTAAACGGCTAAAATTTAAAATTACACCTTTAGGTTTAAAATCCAGATTATTTTCTCTCTGTTTTTCCATTCATTCTTCTATCTAAAAGACATTCAACTAATCCGAAATAATTAAGTTCATCCTGTCTTATTTCTAGGATTTTCTTCAGTTTGCTGACACCATTAAAACTGCAGTAGGTTTTCTAATCAATAGCAATTTAAAAAAAGGTCTTAATTCTCTATTCTAGAAATGTACTTTTTGTATTTCTCCTTAGCAGTAAAATATAAAAATTTAAAAATTCAACTAGCGTAAGCAATTAATAAAATGTAAATTTATTGTCATAATTACGGCTTTAATTTCTAAAATGAAATTAAAAAAAGTTATTTAAGAATTTTCTTATTGATTTGCATAACAGGGGCAGTTTGCATTACCCTTTGCGTACACTAATGGAGCATAATCATTTATTATCGATTATTTACTACGGCTCACGTCAATTCTTTGTTTAAAATGTTAAAGTTGATTTCAAAAAGTTATTTTTTTAATTATTTGATATTTACAACAAATTTGGTAATTAGCTAAATGTTACGATCGCTTGCAAGTTGCTGACTCGTTTACGGAGGCGATACGATTATAATTATTAACACTGGCAATTTTCGGTAGTTAGGAGTCAGTTTCGATATCGATTCAATTTTAAATTACCTAATTTACTGGGTTTTTTTTGGCATTTTAGTTACTATTTGTAAAATATTATATTTTTAGATATTCCTTTACATTGTCAGGACTTCTTTAAACCGGTTCTTTTAACTGCATACCATGCTATGCATACTCATCTTACTCTACCTTCGAGTTTTACGAGCCACGTGATGATGCCCATCTTGATCAGATATTTGCAACAAAAGTTATTCATCAAAATCCACCCAAGTACGGTTATTTTAGCCATTTCGGAAGACAGCCATCCACATCTCGTCTTTATTCTTCTGGTTTAGTAAAACGCATAATTAGCCAGACAATGCAGAATTTTATCGATAAATTCAAGTGAAATCGTGGGATAAGCACTTTATCGAATGTGACAAAGTTGTATCGTGCCGAACTCATTTGTTCGGAAAAAAAGATTTACATTTGACTGGCTCCCCTTGTAATTAGTTTTGTTGAATGATTTTAATACATTAGAATTATGTTATTCATACATTTATATCGTTTTAGGGCACGTGTTTGTTGTATCATAATCCGGTTTGTTACCTCGTTTGTACGATTTTGCTACCCTTATGTTTGAAGTTGATTTTTTTCCACAATATTGATCCATTTTATTAATACATTTTAGACTTCATTAAAACCTTTGATGTATAGGTTCCTTCTAAATCACAGTTCATTTTAGAATTAATAGCATTTTTTTAAATTATCACGGTTACACAGGCGGTACAGAGCCGAAATTCGGAAGAAAACCGGGTAAAACTCACCTTTTCCAAATGTTCTGGATGAAACTGGAATAAAACGTAAGTTTCTAACTTTACCTGGGTAACCTGCAGTTTATCCAACCTCCTCAGTAAATATTAGATATAGAAACATAGAACATTTTATTTTATAAAAGTAGTACAATTTGTAGAAAATAACGGAAAAAAAATAATGAAATAGGTGTGAAAGAATTATATAAGAACAAGTTTGTGGTAGAATATTCATTTAATAGGCAATGTTATTTATTGCAACAACCAGTAAAGCGATAAATTGAAGTTTTGTTAGAAATTGCTTTGAAGTTGCTATTACAGAAAGTCAAGTAGAATACTTACAATGATGAAATTGAAAGTTAACTGGTAGGTTTAATACATTTTTCACTTTTTCAATCACAGTAAATATTGCAAGAACATTGACGCTACTTATCCTCGCTTCAACCCCTACATCCTGGTTTAACACGTCGTTAGGTTCATCCTGTTTATTATTAGAATCTTGGTCCATATTTCAAATACAGTGACCTCTTCGTATTCTACGACGAAATAAGTAGCTTTATCCAAAGTTCGCACTTTACCCGGGTAAGGCCCAAAGTTGTAGAATTATTATTAGTAGTACAGGATTTTGTTATATTTATGTTGGCTTTGTTTAGTCGTAATTTTTGTTGTCGTATTTTGAAAGGAAATTATAATCAAGATATCACTTTATTGTTACCTGTAACTGACATTTTAGAATCGATAGCCGTGGCGTGGCTGATGGGTATTAGAGCAATAAAATTAATAGTTAAGAGATTTATTATTAGTTCGTTTTACTGTCACACTTGTCAAAAATCTGAGTCGTGGCATAGATTTCAAAATTATACGGAAGTGCGTGAAAATTATTTAGCACACGGTGGTTCTTCAGCTATAACTCTGGATAAGAAGTTTCAGTAGAGCAGCTCATCTTCATCTTCGTGAGGTATTTTCCCACTTGTATTTTGTTAAACATGCATAAACTATTTCTCGGTTAACCCGTCTTTGCATTTTATTACGGTTAATACAAAAAGTTAGATGCAAACCATTTATCGTTCAAATTGCGCTTGGTTTTTTGGTCGATGGGAATGTCTTTAACGGTAAGCGACATCTGGTTGTTTAAGACGTAAGAATTTCTTGATTAATTAATGTAAACATTTTGAAAAATAACAAGTCAAATTAACATGTTTGAATCATGTAAAAAAGCTTTGAACACAAAATGATTTTTATACGAATTTATCAAATTTTTTTGACACTGCTTGATTTAACAACTATGTAGTCGGGTATATCATATTTAACTGATAAAAGCGATTATTTTTGTATAACATTTTTTTTGTGTATCAAATTTCCGAAAAACCAGTTTGTTAATTATTGGTATAACTTATTTTATCCATATTCTACATTTTCTATAATTTTTTTGTATAATAAATTTACATTTTTTGTTGTAGCGTTCAATCTGAATGGAATATTGTTAATACATTACGTGATATTCCAAGACTTTTCTCTTTAAATTGTTTCGTGAATTCAAATTTTATGAAGCCAAAATATAATTTATCAGTGGATATCGGTATTTTATAGGAGTATTGTAAGTTATTCTCGGTTATTTTAAGTTTACATTGAAAACATAGGAAAGCAATAATGGTAACAACGTGTTAAACTCTTCCGTCATTTGAATGGGCTAGGTGTTAGCTTTTGTCTATTGTAAACCAATGTTGATATGCGGTTATCGCCTGCAAAGTGTTAGGTATTCTTCATCATCGCGACGTTAAATTAGTAACCGGCATTGTGCTTTATGATTACGTAGGAGTGTCGTAAAGCTGTGGCGAATCTTGACCTCTGGTCACGTGTTTTAAGCTGTTATGTGTACCGATACGCCGCGATAGTCCAATAATTTGTTTATATTTGAGAAAACACCTGAATATACACACAATCTTATTGTTTAAAACTTTCCACCAACTTTTACGACCTACAAATTGTTTAAAATATGTTTTCCGTAACGTTAATTATTTTCAATTAATTCTATCACAATATACCATTTTAATATTGTTCTCGACACCCAAGCAGTCCAGACGCAATGTACTTCACTCAGGAACAAGTTTCATGTCATTTTATTCATTTGGGTCATTTCATGTCCCAACTGTGGCTAGGAAACAGTTAATTCTAATTTTTATCCAAAATATCTATGTTTTGAAATATTGATCGAAATAATATCCCGCTTAAAAATTCATTTTTGGTGCAACGAAGGGAAAACACTTGGCAAATTGCACGATTAAATCTATTTAGTGATTTCTTCTAATTAATGCGTAATTGACCCTCCCAAACGACGTGACGAGTGGGTCTAAATAAAATTATTGAAAGGGAATTAAAAAAACAATCACGCTTTAGAAGAGCATAACAATGATTTTTATTATTAACATTTAAAATGTACCTTGACCTTTTTTTATTTGAAGTTATACTAACAGCTTCCTTGTTAGCCATCACATTCCGTTTCTAAAAGATCTTCCTGATAAATAAAATATTTGATTAGACATAGTTCAAGTTGATTTAAAATTATAAATAATTGGACATTTTTTCACTAAGCTTCCACCTCAGTTGAAACAACTGTGATACATCGATTAGACTCGCTTAAAACATTAAAAAGCAAAAGAAGCAAACGAGTTTTTGGTATGTTAAACTAATTTTAACGAGCTAAAAAAAATATTTTTATTGTTATAGAGCAGGGCAACTAATCGCTAGTTCTTTCTGAAAATACCATCGGTTGCTCATAGTTTCATCGTTTAGTATGCTTATATTGACCAACCGAACGCTTAATCAGTTTTTACAATAAACTTTTTGCATATTTGACATTGTATTGAAAATTAGATAATATTATACCGGGTGTTTCGTTTACACAAATCTTCCCTCCAATAATTTAAATATTTTAATCTCTACACCTTTGGTGTTTTTGGTTTTCACGGTTGGCATATCCGTCTAGAATTGCCAACCTTTTATCTCGCACATATTTTGGTATTATGAAGAATTTGAACTGTATTTTGGATAGCCCATAGATTTTGGTGGTTTTTAATTGATTCGTGATCGACGGTTAGTATTTTCGAGGTTATAGCTTAGTTTTTTGCCGTTTGTTATTTATTAATATTAAATCATCATTCAATAGACAGACAGATAATGCAACATTGATTATATTAATTATAGTATTAAAATATAAATTCGTATTATTTTATTCGAATTCTTATGATAGACATCCGAAATTATTGGCGTATTATATTTGACCAATTGGTTTTAATAACCTTGTATTTTAGTAGATTTTAATTGAAAAACAACAATCCTCTCATTCCGGACACGATGACAAGCCAAAAATTATCGTGTCAGTGTGGGTAACGTCAATCCCAGAAATGATTTACTTCCAATCCCGAAATTAAACTGTTGAACTCAAAATATTTTCTTTATTAAATTTTGAATCGGGCGGAGAATCAATTTTTGCTTTTAATTTTCCAAGTTTTATTCCAACTTTGGATTCAAATTTAATTTATTTTTCTCAATTTGTCGATCTAAAAAGAAAACAACACATTTTCTAGCTTCACTGCTTGGACGGCGTACGCAGGTCTTCCTCCTATCATTCGGCGCTCTCTCGGCTTCACAGAGGCCGCGAAACATACAAAATTCAAAATCATTCAACACAAACACAAAAAGGCAAACTAACCATTTCCTTATTCCAAAAAAATACATGACAATATGTTCGGCAATATAATTCAGAGCAGTAGTCTGGCATAAACCATACGCTGATAGACTAGAGAGCGGGAAAACGCGGTCTAATCGTGATTGCATCGGATATTTGCTCTGATTTAGAGAATCCAAAATAGACTTGCGGACTAACAACAAGTATGGGGGAGCCTTACATCCAACGATAGGTGGTATAGTTGTTGATATGAATATTAACTATCAAGCCTTTAAAGCTTCTTCATAAAATTCAAGACCAGCAGTCTGGCGTAAATTAAACACGGATAGACTAGACAGCGGGAAACTGCGGTTCTAATCCTGATTGCGTCGGATATCTGCTGTGATGTAAAAAGTCCAAAATCGATCTTTGGACTATGAACTATGAAATCGGATAGGCGCTTGAAGAAGAAGAATAAAATTCAAATAACAAACTAATGCTTGTTTCAGCCATCATCCTTGGCAGTGTTAGTTCCATGAGCATGTAAATAGTTTACATCCATTAGGTAGCTTGCTAGACTTGCCTTCAGATGTGCCTGTATTCTGTTTTTTTATGTTAATGGTGGCAATTCACTAACCCAGAGGACTACCGGCTTAACGTGCCTTCAGAATTACGGAGACTAGTCATAAAAAAGTTTGACTCTTACCAGGTTTGAACCCGGTGCCTCACATTCGCATCCAACTGCGTTAGCTGCAAGGCAGTGACCGTCTCTGACCTTTTTGTCTGACAGACAAACTGACCGTCTATATATGACGATATCTAAAGCAGTGTTTCTCAACCTGTGGGGGGGGGGGCGTATAAAAATAGAAATCAAAGGAATTGTACTTTTTATTTTTAAACAGTTATTGGTACTACAAATAAGGTGCAACAAAAATAAGATAATGGGGGGAATGAATAGAAAATGCTTAAAAAGCACTGATCTAAATAAGAACACTATTCGGTTATCGCTCATAAATTTTATTCAAATAAATGATGGTGTTCAAAATCATCCTTAAATATCTTCATGGAATTATCAGCAGTTATTGTTATCGCTACTGTAATCGCTTCGAAAATAGATACCATTTTGTGATTTAATTTTCAGTACTTTTCCATATCCAATAAAATAATTGCTAGAAAGCTCCTCCACCGTGTCGTAATGATCTTGTAATTGATTACTACAGATGAACTCAAACTATTTCAAATTTTGTGGAACATCCAAGAACAAAGGATCGACCAGCGACTGTCCTTACTTGTATTTCTATATACTCTGATTTGTAAAAGGACCAATTTAAAATGAAAACATAGAAAGTATTTATAATTAGAAATGTTGTTATCGTATGAACTAGGATTATTAAAAAAGACTTGATAAAAATAAAGATTTGACTTCTAATGGCCTTTTTTTACTTACTGAATCGTTATAATCCTAGTTCTTGTGATAGAGAGTTCAACTATGAGTAAATGAATAAAATCCGTTGATGGTTTTTGAGTTATCGTGGCAATCGCGTTTAACATTTATGGTATACATACAGTGTGTTCACGGAAAATGGTAACAGTGAATAATTCTTATATGCTACTAGATACAAAAAAAAGTTTAAATAGTTTTTTATTCAGCTGGAAATTTACTATCGGAAACTGATGATGTATATTTTTTTATACTTCAAATTAAACCGGAAGTGAACATCAAAATTTTTCAAATGGCAACATGTCTTTTTTTTTTAACATTTTCGCAATCTGCAATTTCTTCTTTATAAATAGGTATAAAATTTTCATAAGGTTACATAAGAAAATATTCGAGAAAATTCAAGATTTAAACAGACAATAATAATTTATTAATTATTAAACACAGGTATGTAGAATGCTATGAACTTTTTTTGGTAACTTTTTTCTATTGGGTCATTTAAAAACAGTTGTTTACGCAAATCCGCCATTAAATTTAAAAGATTTCAAAAACAAAAAATTAATTTAGCATGCGATCAAATATCACTAAATCAACAAAAAAAAAGCATCTAATGATGAACTTCTGCGTATATTAGAATCATGTCTTGAACAAAACGGTGGCAATTTTGAAAAATTTATCCGATAAATGACAGTTGTGTTTTCTGTAACGTGATTTTTTGTTTTTCATAGCACTCTACATACGTTTGTGTGTAGATAATTAATAAATTATTATTGTTTGTTTAAATCCTGTATTTTCTCGAATATTTTCTAATGTAACCTTATGAAAATTTTATATATATTTATAAAGAAAAAATTGCAGATTGCAAAAATGTTAAAAAAAAGACATGTTGCCATTTGAAAAAAAAATTTTATGTTCACTTCCGGTTGAATTTGAAGTATAAAAAAATATACCTCAGCAGTTTCCGATAGTAAATTTCCAGTTGAATAAAAAACTATTTAAACTTTTTTTTTGTATCTAGTAGCATATAAAAATTATTCACTGTTACCATTTTCCGTGAACACACTGTATACCGATAAATTAATATGCGGCTCTTAACTATAAACCTAAACGAATTTTCAAGATTTTTGAAAAATTCTTACACGTACTTAAACATAATATTATACTTATAATAATGCGAATACATCCTGGATTAGAGTTCCGTAAGAAGACAGTGAGAATCAAGTTTTGGTTTCGCCCGGAGTGGAACCGGGTACTCAGCAGCCAGGCAGTCAAATCAATAAAAAGAAATCGAAATACTGAACTGTTGAGATACAAGTTCGACCCTTACGGAAGAACGGATACTTAAGTGAAGTAGCGACTATAAATTCAGGGGTTAATCACCCTGCAAAAATAAATTTGATCATATTAATTCGTACGTAGATCAATGTAAGTAATAGGTGTCCCCCCCACCGCCGTTCTGCCCAAAAATCTGTTTAAAAAATAACAAAAGGTTAAAAAAATTAAATATGAATTCACGTTTTCCAGTAAATTAACCCCTCGAAATCTTCAAAATTGAATTATCCCTGGCAAGAAGTTTTTTTTTCGATCCGCCTTTAATTTAATTGAGTTACGAAATAACGGAGAAAAGCTTTCAAATGAAAAATTCTTTAGATTGATTTTTTATTAATTTAAAAAGCTCTATTTGAAAATCAATTTCTTCGATCTTAACTTTAAATGTGGATGACAGTGTAGTATAATATTCCCAATAGTTAACATAACTTAGTGAGTGGGGAGGGGAATCCCAATCATATCCACTTTTTGTATACTTATTCGATAGGGGCTCGTTTAGTTTGTTTTTTTTCAAGTTTTTTTGACTCATCAAGCTTTCAATTCTATCTTAATTTTGTTTTAATATCTTAATTGTTCTTCAACGGTTTGTTTTCTATTGCTACATTTAAATTGAACGGCAAACTGTTATTTTTTACCTTGAAGCTTATTTTTGGCGTGCTTTAATTATAAGTTTAATTTGTTTCTAAATAAATTTAAATTATTTTGTGTAATTGAATACAATTAGATTAATTTGTTTACATACTTCAAATAATTTCTAACAGATGGGAATTAATTTTTAGGTTACCGAAAGAGGGATCATTAAGAATGTGTCTTATGCTTTTGTTCATTGTTAGAAATAATCATCAATCAAAAATATGTCAAACATTTTTTTAAATAAATTATCTTTTTTAATAGTTTTTGTTTTTAAAGTATAATTAGTGTAAATAACTCGTGTATTCATTAATTGTATGTTGTGCAATTATAGACAATCATATTAACATAACCGTATGTTTTTAAAATTCTATTGACGTTTTTTGTTGCTTGAGATTATCAATAACGGTTTGATTACGCTTTTGGCTTATGGTAAATTATTATGCAGTTACAATCAGGATGTGCAGGATTTTACGAAGGTCTATTATAATAAATAAATCTTTTTGAAAAATAAAAGCATAGATTCCTTTTAATCTGAACTTCAGAATGTTATCTATCTAATGCACTTTGTGTGTGCATACTTTAACGTCTTTTATTTACAATCACGACTAAGCAAACAAGATAAAATACACGAGTCTTCTTAAGAACCGAACCGACTCTATATTAACTTATATCCTATACCTTTCTCAAGATTGTTGACGTTTATATAAAATCATATTTACAATATTGGAAACTCTTCCGATTCCATCGTAAATATTTTATTTTTTAGTCATTTCCTAATGAGACTTTTATTTGCAATGAATAATAAAATGGGAAAGGAAAAGGAAACCGAATTGCTAAATTCCAATATTGAAATCTGTGAATGAAAAATTGTATTACATAAAATTTTAATGCAACTACAAAACGAATTCCAGGTTAAAGTTGTTCAATTTTTTAAATGAAACCAATGTAAGCGAGCACAATAGAATTTTATTAAAAATTGTGATGTATATGAACTTCAGATTTATTACCCCGAAAATGGCCACCAGAAATTAGCTACATTTTTCACTTTCTTGCTTCTACTGTGTATATAGAGATGAAAACCGGCGTGGAAGTTAAAAATTAGTTGTTTTGACGTGTCTGGCTTTTTACGCTTTTTAATTTTCAATACATCAGATTTTTTATAAAATTAAATGCAAACATTTGGAACGTTTGGAAAATACACGATAGAAAGTTAGGTTAAGTTTCATCAAAATCATAATACCGTAATTGCACAGTCGATCAAAATTTGTCTGTTTGAAAGAAACATTTGTTAAGTTGTTGTTGCAAATTTTTGTTCTGATGGTCATTCACCTTAATGGTTGAAAATATTTATCAATAATTATGTACTGCTATGATTTATTAGTTATGGTAAACAAGTGAAAAATAATGGGTGGAAATGGAAACTTGATTTAGTCTTAATGTGCTTTAGTATATGGAGATTAAATTCATTTAAACAGTTTTAGTGATAAGTAATACACGAAGCATGTAACTATAACAAGCAGATATTAGTGAATTAGCGCGTTTACTGAAACTTGTGCCAAATTCTGCAAGTACATATATAATTTTGCAATTTCAACTAATATCCGAGTAGTATAGTGGTGTGAGTAATTCGGAAGAATATCGGTGAGAATAGTTGATCGACAAGCGCTAATTTGCATTATTTATTATACTAACACGGCTATCTGGAATTGGTCGATGAAGGAAATTACAAACTGTGCAAGCGGAAATCGCAGCAGTTTA
Organism: Rhagonycha lutea; assembly: GCA_958510855.1. Taxonomy (NCBI): domain Eukaryota; kingdom Metazoa; phylum Arthropoda; class Insecta; order Coleoptera; family Cantharidae; genus Rhagonycha; species Rhagonycha lutea. Next base: position 20,293,959 of record OY294042.1, read on the forward strand.
TTGAATTTTACTAAATGGGATTAATGCCGTGTTTTCCTAATCTGTCTGAGAGTAGATATCGACCGTTAACACATAATAACATCGATGCACCCTCTTACGTGATACTTGCGGGATCTTCAATAATTAATAAAATGTCATCGAGATATGGGTTGCTGTGATAAAAATTGAGGTAATAAATAATAAGGGTGAGTGAGGTATGCGGTGATTGGACCCGCTTTCCAGGCTCTGGGGACGGGAAATGGATAAATGAGTTAGTCATAGAACGACAAGAAAGACTATGAGCACAGCAACGATCTCGCTATGTTCATAAAACATTAGACACAAAAGCTCATATTTATGCACCCCATGACACGCTCTCACATCCACTATATGCTAGAGACCAAATGGAGCACATACGATAATCCATATAATAGGTGCGTTTGGTTCTGCAAACAGTCCAACTCTCGTTATCTTTTATCCTTTTTGTTCCTACCGATTATTGAATATTTGGACCATTAAATTTTCCATTTGCGTTTCTAATAATTCAGTTGCAAATGGATAATTTGCAAAATAAATCATCACCATACAAGAAATGTTTTTCGCACAGTTATTTGATCAATTTAATCGATTAATCAATTTTGAAGCTAATATTTCTTCGAGTATAATGAAAGTGTACTAAAAATGTTTGTATTGTTGAAATATTTATTTGATTTGGCCTTTATTCCGCAAATTCATATCAATAAATCTTGATATTATCACAACCACTGAGTAGTAAACAATATTATCTTTTGAAGAAATGTAAAAACTTTTTATATTATACACTTTCCTTTATCGTCGTAGTATAGACTTCTTAAAACCAATTGTTTATATCTAATCAATTTTGATTACTTATTTATAGTTTTTGTCTCTTTCATTTTATTTTATTTTCCGAGATTGCTGTCTACATGTAAAATTATTACTTCAGACTAAAACTAACTTGAAAGAAATTAACGATAAATTTGTTCTGTCAGATAGCTATCACTTTTAACGAGTATTTCTAAAATTACGGGACACTGCGAATTTTTGATGATGACACGAACAGGCGTAATGATCAACTTCAAAATGACAGTTTTTATTTATTTTTATTATTCTACTATTATTTACCCTAATGATTTTCAAGTAATACAACTACACATTTATTTGCAATTTTTCACATTTCCATAATTTCCACATATTGATAAAATAATAAACCAATTTTCATGGAATTCACACTCATTCCTAGTTCTTTTATCCGCGAGTAAATAAACTATACAAAATTATCGAATCTGGACAATAAATTGTCTAATCTGAGTCACTAAAAAATAATTAGTGACGCTCCTGAATGGCTTAACCAGATTTCTACAAATACTGAACCGGTTTCGACGGGACGTTCACTGATAGATAGTTTTTTAATCTGTGAGTAATAAATATATGGATATAATATCGAACATTAAGTTATCTAATCAGAGTAAGAATGACTCCAATATGATTAGATTAACGAGATTTTTTCTGTTTTAAACCTATTTACTAATTTATCTGTAGTTTAAACACCAAACTACGCCATTTTAAATATTAACGATTAAGCTTTTATTTGGAATCTAAATTGTATTGGTTGTCCTATTTTTGAAATTACATATATTTTTTCTCTCTTATTAATTCCTCCCAAACTCTGCTTTTTCATTCCAAACCACTCACCAACTACCATACATAGTGTATTCAAAAAGTTCCAGAACTGATCGCACACAGACCACACAATATAGAGAAAACACGTATATTTAATAACAGGCTTCTGCATAGTCTCCTCGCAAGTAGATACAGCCTTTAGAACGAGTGTACACGTCCGTCACTGCTTTCTGGAATGCCTCCACTTCAACACCTCCTTTAACCGCCTCGATCGACTCGTACCGCTACCCTTTCATCTTCAATTTAAATTTTGAAAACAAAACATAGTCTTGGGGGGCGCTGGTGCATTGTCGTGCAAGAATCTCCACTTTCCACTGTCCAACAATTCTGGTCTCACACCCCGAATTTGTTTCAGCAGTGGATCCAAAACATCTCATAGAATGGTCCAGTCACACAGTGTAACCTTGACGAAGAAATTCTTCATCAGCCCGATTCGAATGCAGTCACCCTGCTCTCTCATCATCTTCTGTCGATTCTTTTCCCGCTCTGAACTTCGAAAACCACTCAAACACTTGCGAACGACTCATCGCAACCTTGCCTTACACTTTTATAATCATTTCGTAAGTTTCTGTGGCCGATTTGCATAATTTAAAACAAAATTTAATGTTTGCTCGTTGTTCCATTTTTTCCAACCAGCTCCAAACAGCAATACGTAAAAATCATGCAGAATAGATAAAAGAACGTCTCCTATTATCTATTGCGCACGAGCGTGACCGTACATGGTACGGTTTTTTGGCTGGTTGGAACAAACCTAATAGTAAGTAAGAACTTGTTAGAAATGAATGAACTTGGTACAGGTATGGTCTAATGTTTCTGCTACGTGATACCAGAGTAACTCTGTACCAGTACTCTGGTGATACCGTCTGTCGCGTAGATATAGCACCATTTGTACTGTCTTACCAACGGTAGTCCTGGAAGTTTTTGAATATACTGTGTATTCTTGACTTCATCGAGCCATTTCATTTGGGTTCTGCCTCTTCGTCTCTTTGTCATTTTGCCTTCCATATTTTTAATGTCCTTCTGTTCTGTCTGTGATCGGTCCATGTGTGACCAGTTTCATAAAAACCTACATTTAATCGATTAAATGGAATTCTCGTTAATCAATTCATGCACATCATTTTTTGTTTAAATGAGTGTTCATATCCCTAGTAGCACATAATCTTATATAAACTTGCGAAAATCTTGTCGTATGATTACTTGCTACTAGGGAAATAACACTAAATAAAAACTTTAACTGTGATTTGATCCGAAAATAGGAACATTTTTGTACTTATTTTCGCTCTACTTTCATTAGAAAAAAATTATCTAAAGGCTTTTCTTGTAAGTTAGATTATTAACATTTATATTCAGCGTTGAAAAAATCATTTGGTATCAAAATAATCTTGATAGTTTGCCATTGCCTTCTAAGGGGAGGCGTTCTAAATATTGACATAGGAAAATCTAACCCCAAATTTCCAAACAAATAGAGTCTTCAAAAAATAAAACAAAAACTTCTTGAATTTTCCTCTGGTCAAATAATCGCACCTACTTCGTTTATCGTGCGACCTTCTACGTTTATTCAAAATTAAGTTATTTTGGACAAACGTAGAAGGATATATTCTTCTCTTACTAACTAAAATAAAAAAACTACTAAAGCATTTTTAGGACAATCTCCGACCCCGCCACTCCGTAGGTCGCTCGCGAGTCCTCCTCAAAAATAAGTTGCCCCATCGCCTTTTTAAACGCATGGGCGTCGCACAAATTTTTCAACTACCAAATAACTTTACACAAAATTCAACAACCTCCGTGTTCAAAAAATAAGATGACAATATGTGCTTACAGAAACTGAGTTTTTACTTTTTCATGGTCGCATTTGAAGCGCTTGGTATTTCGTTCGATTTGTCAAAACGTCCGGTCTTCTTTTCCCTAAATATTCCTGCTGCAATTTACTTGAAAATTAATATTTTAGATTACATTTTGTCTTCTCTGCATTACATTTAGTACTGTTCAAATTGGTTTATTATTAATTCGTGAAATTAAATAAGTTTTATTTTTAATAAAGTACGTATTGGAACTAGGTTTTCCTTTTTTGAGTTGGAACACAATCCAGGTTTTTCCTAACTCACGGTTATTGGATTTTATCTAGTACCGGTCAAATGACAATACAATGTTTTTTCCATGTTTACCCATTTATTATTTGTAATTTTCTGAAGAAGATTGAAATGCTCGATCAAAAGCTTAATTCGTACTTTATTAAAAATTAAACTTATTTAGTACCTACTGTTCTGGTCCATCTCACAGTTTTCCCAATATTTGTCTTTCCTGACTAATAATTATTGGTAATCTTTCAGTAATTTAGCCATATTTTAGGTTTTGATTGTGATCTGATGATGACAGAAAAATATCCGGCACTGATGAAATCACGAAAATGAAGAAATTGTACCGTACTTTGATATATCAACTTTTTTATACTCAACAAAGTGTTGTGCTGATGTAACAAAAGTTTTTACTGTTACTACAAAACTTCTTGCAAATACAAAAAAATATTTGTTGAGGAACTAAGTAGTCGAGGCGTTTCTGTCGGAAAAACAAAACCAGGTTTTAGAGTGTTTACTTCAGATGATATTATCCTTCCAAAGAGCGAGATTTAAATCCGCCCCTGTTTTACTATTAACAAAAGTCAGTTCAGTCCAATGCCTTGTAAGATTTAAGGGTGAATAGATTAGAATAGAATGATAGCAGTCTTGTTCTTTAAGTTGAAAGATTTAAAAATGCATTAGAAACTTGACATCTCGGTAATCCATGCGCGTCAGTAAAATTTTTAATTTTAAAATACAATGTTTTGACATGGATATTTACGGAACTTTGTAAGTCGGTGGAAATATGATATAAATTTTCTTTTTGGGATTGTGTAAAGCAAATAGTTATGTACAATGATGAAGTGTATGTAAGTTGTGAAAGGTTGGATGTCGACAATGTTTATTTTGATATTATATTTCGTTGACCAAGTTGATGTATTTATTTGGTTCTTGCTGAGTTTTACGACTTGATTGTGGTACTTTGACAGATTGAAAGTGTAAGTAATTCATCATTCGTTACATTATTTGACGATTGTGTTAGGCGGAATTTGGCCTTAACTGGTTCTTATATATGATCAGGCAAATGTTGTTCTAAAAGTGTGTACGCTTTAAATGCGGGTAGGAAAATGGTTTCCAAGTTTGAGTATTAAAATACAAGAGCTTCCAAGTTTACTCTTGGGGAATATTACATTTGGTGGAACGCAGTCTTTGTAACGCAATGGCGCTTACGCTTCATTATTTATCTTAGATCTCTTTGAAAAAAGTGTTCGATCGTTCTTTTTTACATATGTAAACTACTTCGCACGTGCATAATACTTGAACAATAAATTTATGCACCTCTATTTTGAGTGGCTTCCTCTTTGCTTAAGGGAGAATAGGGTAGGTGATTGTTAAACTGGAGAGATATCTCGGAACACGAAGAATAAATCAATACGTAATACCACATCGCTTACGAATGGTGGCTATTTCAATGCTGTAGGCTAAAGAGAAAATACTAATGCTTGATAACCATTATAACTAACAATATAGATAATGAAAACGATAACGATTTGATACAAAAAAATAAAAAATTTATTTATTGAGATTGTTCCGACTATCGTGACTATCACTTTTATTACTTTACTAGCTTTTTATGTTTCCAGACAACCATCCATTTTATGGAATGAAATTTTTACCTTCTTAAAGCGTTTCAATATTTTAAATTGTTTGAGGTTTCATTTAAGTTTTTCAATTAGTTGGTTTACATCTACTTTTAAATTACCTGTATCGATCTACTTTATAAGATCAGGTTGACAGTAAATAAATTGAAAATTGTCATTTAATGTGGGGTGCGGATATGCTGACAACATACATAGTAATTTGCAAAATAGCCTGGGGTTGTAAAGAAAGCTTAGGGCAAATAGGCTCTTTAATTAGATCATCAAGGGTTTTGCGGTCGTGGCATGGAAGCGGCAAAGCATTAAAAAATTTGAGCAATTGTGTTTTTATAACACGCTCAGCTCTTTAGTTTCATTGACCAGTTTGGCCAACTGTTAAAAAAATTATTAGCATTCCAAAGTTTTATTGGTACAGAGTGGTATTGTTGGCAGTACCTAGTTTCATAAAAAAAATTGAAATAATATTTTTTTGTATCTACTTACACGCATTTTAATCGTAAAATATACTGCGCTATTTTTTCGTGAAAATGCAAATGTCTCCATAAATCTCTCTTATGTGGACAAAGCAGGCACAGGGGCGTAAACGAAATAGGTATGAGTATTATATTCTTTACTTTCTCTCGCCAGCCTTCGACAAAGCACATGTTGACAACAATAGTAATTATGAATTCCTCTTTTTTGTTGAAAATTATCCGGGTGCTACAAAATGGCCGGATTTCTTGGAGACGATCTTGTCGGCTTTAATACCTAAAGCTAGGCGACTGAGATGCTGTTGTGTCGACTCTATAGGGACCCATAAAAAGTCATTGCTTTATTGAGATATCTCAATAGACCAGGGCATTTCCCAATTTAACTTAACTCAATTTATTATAACAAAGTGTCACAATTTATACGAAAATAAGCAAAAGCCAAACTTACGTTATAAACATTTTTAATCAAATTCTAAGCCATTGTTCATTAGGTCATCTATCATTGTTTATTCTTGAATATTAAATCAACTAAATCAGTTTTACGATGTTTTAACTATTTTAGATAATGCCGATGAATCAACGCAATGCACCGGTTCCCTGAGCTCGCGCATTGAAATCGACTTGCTTTAGTACTTGGGTGGTAATCACTTGAGACCACGCGTGCTGTGGTTTAATTTATGATAATAATAACCTGAGAAATATGACAATAATTAATAATGCAACTTGGGAAAGAAACATTGTTTACTACCCAACCAGTCAAGTTCATATTTTTTTAAATTAAACTTTTCCACATTTCCTCACAATCGGATTGATTTTTCAGTCTTTTATTTAGAGCGAAAAAATTTTAACGCAAAAAGTTTAGAATGAGCAAAAAATTAAGCGAAATATTTTTTAACTTTGCAATGGAAACCAGAGAAATTAATTTTTTTTTGCTCTTATTTACTTTTATTATTTTTTTGTTAGAAATTGCACGGTTTCATAAATACTGCGGTGATTTTAAAATGCTTTTTAAAATTTCCTAAGCCTTTCAACAAATAATATGTATCAACGCAGGCGCTTTCTATTTTAATACGAGAAGCGACCTCTTGATAGATGATTTCTTTTCCTTTGAAAACTGGTTCTATATATTTTGTGTTGGATTTCTGACTCTACAAAATTTAAATTTTTGTTTTTGATCATTGATTTTTTTTTTTTTTAGAATAGTTTGTCATAGTAGACGAACAGTTACCTTTTACGTTATTTACAATATAATGATTTATATTATATATAGCAATACCGTGAAATAACCAAGTTTATATTGTTGAGCAGGTAGCAAAAAAGTAGCTTTTATATTTTATCGTAGCGTTTTTGCTATTAAAAAGTGGCCTTTGTCAAATTTCCCTCGATATTATTTTATTGTGCGTTCTTTGAAAACTTGGTTCATAATTTTAGCTGTCGATCAGGAATGTACCAACCTCGCCCAGTCTTATTTTGCAACCCCTATTGTACACGTTGTTTCGTAACTTGATGTTCTTAATCGGAAAAGTATTTTCTAAACTTCTATCACACGGCTGTTGCATTTCAATCGCCATGCATCACTAAATATCACATCACAAAGTAACATTCAAATCACACTGAGATTTTCATCGCGTTTCAATTTAACATACCTACATTCTTATATTGGGAATATTCCATAATATGCTTTTCTGCATTATTGGAAAAATAAATCCAATATAATGAGAATTAAGACCTACAGTTTCACGTGAAATCAAAACCACGGCAACCGTATAATAATATACGTACTTGCTATAGAACCGCAAAAATAAATTCGGACTCCACTCTCACAAAATTCATAATAGCAATAAAATTCGAAAGGTTGCAGTGATATCACAAATTTTAGTAACATCAATGAGTTGATTGAAAAAATACCAGAGGAAAATTTTCTTTCGGTTTTAGGACAATATATTTTCAAAATAACTAATTGAATTTTGAAAATGTTTTACGAACTGCCATAGAAAAACAGCTTATTAGAAAATTCCAGCTTTAAATAATTTTTTTTGAAAATCTATCATTTTATCGGTTTTTGGTCATTAATAAAAAAGTTAAATACAGGGTTCGTGCAGCCTTGTAAAGTACTTAAAATGTACTTAATTTTGTATCTTTACATTTTAAGTTTTCCCTTGAAAGTGCTTGAATTTTGTTCGTTTTCTTTTTAAATTAGTATCGACATTATTTTATTACTTATATGTAATTTAATCAGCCATTTCAAGAAAATCGATCTCGAAAATTTTTTATTTAATGTTATTTCTGTTGAAGTAACGCACATGAATAGATTAATGAGATTCGAATTTTGTTAAACCATTCATATGCGTCGATTTTCTCTTAATATGACATTATTGTTATAACATTTGCACCTATTGAATCAAATTGGTGGAGTGACGATTGAAGTTAATATCATTGAATACTTCTAATTGTCTAGAACAACGCTTTTCAACCCCCCCCCCGGAGATCACAAAATCAACAAAAGATTTTCTTCCAAGTGTTCAAACATTTGTTTTTCGATCGGGAAGAAAATGTATTATGGAGTCGCATTACATCTTGAAACGGTTAATAGGTGGTTGCAAACCAAGAACTTATGTCCATACGAAATCCAGTGGACATAGAACATAGAACAGTATAATTCCTGGCCGACGTCTTTTAGAAAAGCGATGTAATCTGTCAAAAGAAAACCGTTAATAATATTTCTACTTATTTTTATGTAATTCAGTCGATGCCGGTTAATTGGGCCACATGGTAATCGGGTAGCCGATTATTTGGGCCAAATCTTGAAAAACAGAACCAATTCAACTGTGGAACTTCGCATATTTGGGCCGATCGCAACCGCTTAAATGGGTCAAAATTTATAATCTCTAAACTGGACAATTCACAATCTACACCAAGAAAACTTTCGATGTCATCATCATTCTTCTTTTTGTTTGGTAAAATTTCTTCTGCATCTTTATTCTTGATTTGCAATAGCTTGACTGGACTCTAAATTTTTTCAATTTTACTATTGTTTTATCATTTTGCGTCGCTTTTGAGATCACTTCATTTCCGTTCCTTTCGAGAACATTTTATTATTTCTTCGGTTTCTTCTTCAATTATCTTTTTTTAGTTGCCCGAAACTGTTACAACTTGATTCCATAATTTGCATGCAAATAACGTTTTTATGATAAAATAATGAAGCGAACGTAAAGAATAATTCAAACTGTCAAACTGATTATTCCATTTTACATATTATTAACATAAATATGGCAGATAATTTTAAAGAAGCCGTGGTAAGGAATAGCAAAGATATTCAGAGTTACCAAGCAAATGGAGTAGTCATAACGTGTTTGAGAAAAAAACTGCAATAAATGCAAAATTATTAGAGATTGCAATAACTTGTGATCGAACAGCTGCTTTTTCTGCACATGACAAATATTCAATCAGTGCCTGCGACATAAGATAATGATTCTGTATTCTTTTTTCCTTCCACTTGTACATCGTGTTTCTTGCTTCCAGTGGTCGCAAAACTTTTAGAGGTGGAAGGATGTTGGAAAAAACATCTTGATGATATCAAGTACAACATAATAATATTATGTAGCAGTTTTAATGTTCTTATAATTTATAAGAGGTGATATTGCGGATTGTCAACTTGTGGTATAATGCGTGGTCGAGAAACATTTAAAGATGCAATAATTATAAATTATTTAGCCATAGCGAAGCACGTTTATCAAAATAATTAATCTACACATTATAAAGTTATTTTCCTTTCACATATTACCTGTTTATGCTTCTTTACAAAGGCATATAAGGATAGTCATCAACATTCTAAAAATAAAAGATTACAACGGTATATTAACGTGTTCGTCTTGCTTTGAGTGTCGTGCTAGAGATAATTGATGTTAATTTTTAAGTTAGTGATGATCACTGCGGCCGCTCGAAACAATGTTGTGAAACCTGCAATCATTTATTGTTGCCGGTGGTTTATAGAAGTGTTCGTGGTTTCAAATTAAAGAGTCATCATAATTTTAGTTGTAATATATTATGCCCCATGTAAGAGAGGGTTTTAACAACTCAATTGATGGAATGTCAAAAGAAGTCTCAAAATTGTTCAACTCGCTATTACATTTTTCTCTTTCCTTTTTATTATGGCTATAATTCCAACTAGAAAATTGATTCAGTTTTTACATAAACGGAATGTTGTGTTGTAGGAATTGCAATAATTAACACAATTGGACGAGGTCAAATAACCGCACGCAGCCATCCCTTTCTTTATGCGAAAGCAGGTGTGAATGGATCTTTAAGCAAAACCATGGCAAGATTATAGTTTATTAATATAAAGCAGCAACAAAATGTGACTAAGTTTAGATTTATTTTTCCTTTAGAAACCACATCAAACATTTTTATTGTCGAAATCTTATGCAGAGTTCTGACAAATGCAGAAATTCGGATATTAACGTCGCGGTAGACCTTTAATAGCCCGCAGATATTTCCGTCTCTAAACATCTTACATTGAATTGACTTTTTTTCTCATATCATCACCTTTTATACATAATAATCTTTTCTATTTTATCCATTGGCATCATTTTTATTTGAACTCGCGTACTATCTATCACAAATTTTCAATCGAATCTCCAGATATTTCATTTTCAAAATCATCAACGATTTCCTAACCTAAAAAATAAAAAGTTTTAATTCTCATTTGATTACTTTTCAAGTACCCACTCCTTTTAAACGAATTTTCTTAAATAACATTTTTAACTTGATTATTTGCAATTTTCTGTAATACACGAGATATTTTACGTCGAACTTTGTTTTGGATTACTCCAATCTATTAAAATTTTAATTTCTATGATACAATAAACGCTAATAGCGTAATCTCCTGCAATTTTAAATAAATCGATAAAGTTAATTGAAATTAAGTAATATCAGTTCGTCCTGGACGTACTTAATTGAAGAATAAAGATATTGAGGATTTTTAATAATTTATCGTCATTACACTTTATAATAATTATAATTTATAATAATTTCTGAAGCGGAGTATACAGAAATAATATTTTTTTAAATTTCATTTGTCATTTCAAAAAGGGGTTTGATAACATTTTCTGTTTGCATAATTATTTTGAACAAGAGTTGAACCAGTAATAGGTGAAGCAAGTAATTAACAATTTAACCCAATTATGATGTAGCAAAAAAATCTTTTAATTAAATGAAAAATGTTTTCGTAGTAGAGCTATTTGTTTTTCTAAATCAAGTGTTGTTCAAAATTTGAAACCGGACCCTTACCAGACCTTATCAAAAAATAATTTAAAATAACTAACAGGTTATTTAATTAATTCAATAATTCTTAACTAGAATGCTACTCGCACTTGGTTTAGTAGTAGTGAATGCGTTTTTGGCTTCCTTCTCACTTTTCGGATCGGTTTGGAGTAGGAAATACATGGGTTTGTCTGATAAGCACTTCAATGATTTAGATGATGATAATGCATTATTATCGGGGTATAATTTCTAGGAATGGGTGACCCCTAATTAAAAAATTTTTATTTGACATGCTGATCATGTACGAAACATATAATTTTCTTCTTTGATAAATTTAACATAATTGCATTTTTTTAATAATAATCAATTCAACAACAGGAACCTCGTTAATCCATGTATGCGCATCTTTAATTTTAGAATTGCTATAATTTGAAAAAAGTCAATACACCTCTTCGATCTCTTCTTCTTATTCTTTTCAGCCTTTGTCTATCCACTGTTGGATGTAGGCCTCCTTCAATTCTCTCCATGCATCACGATCCTGGGCTCGATTTTGCCAATTTTTGCCAGCTATTACAACAATATCACCTCTTCGATGCTCTTGCAGAAATAATCACAATCGTCAAGGAAAAAAGGATATATTAAATTGGCAAAATTAATTTTCAAATCAATTCTGGAATTTAATTATCATCATCATCTTCTTGATTGGTCTGTTCCGACTGTTTCCCACATCTCTCCTCCCTCTGCGTTAGTAGTAGAGCATTTTTCTGGGAATTCTTGATTTAATTTAATTATTATTGACAGTTCAACATCCTTTTATAATTGCATTTGTTTAATAAATACTAATTTATTTGAGTGACTGCAGGAATTTCGTTAATCTATCCGTGCGCGTCCTTAATTTTATAATAAAATGAAATATCTGTTTGTTAGTGTCACCTTTCCCCGTTCCCGACGATTGCTCCCTCCTCGCTCTCTTTGAGCTCACAAACGAAATGCCCTTGTGGCTTTCCATGTTCCAAAATGTTCTGTTTACAAGGCAAAACACAGTAAGATGAAAAATTATTTTCAAGGCATTAGAAATATAATTTTCCATTTTACATCACCGCAAAAACAAAATTTTAGTTGCGAAAATGTGGAATTCATACCAATATAGTTTCATATATATTATTAGACCACCCTGTTAAACAAACTGTTATTAACTGTCAATACCTGAATTTATATATCTGTAGCCATTAGTCAATGAACAACTATTACCAAAAGCGTACCACTTATAATTTAAAATTGGGTAGATCAATAACATTTTTTCAACTTTTTTAAACACGTTAAAATAGCAATTGTTTTTTTAAAGTAACATATAAATTTTATTGATCAAATTAAAAACGGAAATATTTAACGAACAATTTAAAAAGCATTAATGTTAATATCCCTGATGCCCAATGCCATAGATGTCAGTTCTATTACCTTTACAATAAAATTTGATAATTTAAAAAAAAAATTGGAGAAAAATTAGTGAACTTATAAAATATTCATTGAATGTTCACACGCCGCAATCGGGAAGCGGTAACGTAAAACATCTACTTTTAAGTACAGAATGGTTAAAGGTGGCATTCATGTGGCGGCGTGTGCATAAACCGAGTTTATATAGTACCGTAAATAGCATTATAGTTAATTACGCCGTAAAAAATTTTTTTTGTATTTTATCTACTGAAAATTGTTTTTAAAATATTAACATCTACGGTGGGTTTTTTTCAATCGTGTCTGTTATTATCCATTCTCATAAAAATGAAGTTTAATGGAAGGATGAAGGATGTTATTAAATGTAGTTAGTTATATGTTAGATGCATTTAAACAGGCTAGTTTTTAACGTCCATTATAGCCGACGATCACGGTCCTATCATAAAACAGCAGTCGGTGTAAATGCACTCAGGAAATGATCCGTTGCATGCAATAATAATTGATTTGAGAAAATAAAATTTTGCACTTGAAAAATATAATTATGGAATCAGAACTTGTCTTATTTTTAGCCGACCACCATAAATTAATTATAACTTTAATCCGTATTGATGACAATAGTGAAAAAAACTTGTTTTCTTTTTGTCTATTTTTGTTATCAAATTATAAAGAAGTTTTTGGTAGTCAAGTTTTTACTAATTGGTTCAATTCAACTAGAGCTGCTTATGTCTGTCTGGGCTGACCAGTTTAGAATGTCGCCAACATAATGAGCTTAAAGTTTTTCTTTAACAAAATGCTTGGTATTATTGTAATTTAAATTTTAAATTGTATATTTAAATTTGTTTATTTATCATTATCATCGTTGTTTTTATTTTGTTCGTTAATTTAAACATTTAGTCGAGTGAATTGCACTACTCAAAAGATCGAGAAGGCGATCACGGTAACAAAGAAAAACATTTTGAGGTTAATTTTTCGGGCGTTGTATCACAACATCAACACTAATTGATTGTTAGTTTGTACTTGAGCAACATGACTGGCAAATATACTCCTAGTAAACAGATCAGGAGTGACCAGATTAGATCGCCATCGAATTTATTGGGGGTCCGAATTTTAGGGTGGAAGATTTTGTAAAAGAACAACGTTTAATTATGAAGATCTTGAGAAACAAAGGAATAAAGTTAATTATTTAACGGTTAAAGTGCTCTTTAAATGTAATTTTTAATTAAATATTTACTTAGTTTACCAAGCCATAGTTTTAGCTTTACTTTGAAAGCATTTTCAATTTTGCATGCACTTCTCACTTCTCTCTTGTGAGGTCTGGATAATGGATAAACTAAAAAATTTTATTAAAAAAGAAGAAAATTAAAGTTGTCGACAAAATAATAATTTAACTTTATTGAATGTCAAAAGTTGATAATGTAGTCAAAAAAAACAAATATTGTTTGTGCAAAAGCTGCATGTGTTGAAAATGTGCAAAATTAAGTTTTCTTCTTTTTCTTGTGAGATGTGAAATTATAATGCATTGTAATCTGGATGACAAAGACAGCAATAAATAGCAAGTTGTTAATAATTAATTCTCACTTAAAGAATGATGGTACAAATGTGTCTTTGTATGGTGTTGGAATTGTAATAAATTACAGAGATACATAAGCAATGATGAATAAATTAAATATAATGAATGAGTAAAAGGCATCTAGTAATATCATCTTGTACTGGACCACTGGACTCTGTTTAGGATATGGAACAAGAATGGAAATAAATGTTTTGATGGCACGAAGCTTTAAACAATAAATCTTCCTTCTGCGTACCCAACTATTACTAATAGGCGGCGCTTTATTTTGCATAAGACGAAGTGAAGCAATTAAGATCCTTTATGAGTTTCCAAGCATTCGTTTTATGACACTAATTGACATGTTCAGAGACATTTAATTGTTTCATAAAGTAGCTGTCATTAGCAGATCATATGAGGCTTTCAGAAACAGAAATTGATCAAAAGATAAAATAAATCTTTCAAATCCTTGTACGAAATCAACCCCCAATGGAGAATTGAAACGATCTTAAAATCTTTCCCTTTTCGATCGCCGTGGAATTTTCTGTTGGGATATATCGTTATATTTTCATTTCATTGAATTGTGTTGTAGTATCGTTCAAACCGGTTCAAACACCAACTGCTAGTTCCAACCTACGTTGCCTTTCTACCTTACCTCCGTTGCCATTTCTGCTGCATTATTACAATTTTTAAATCCATTTTTTTGGTACAAATTGTGCAATAAAATCATCGGCGCGATATAATAAAGTATTATTATGATTGGCAATTTAGAACGGATATTTTTATCGCATGTTTGAAATTGCAATGTCATATTATTGCTGCATTATACTGATTAATTAAAAGCTCAGGTCGATAAATCATTTTTACTGCTAAATGAATTAGTTTAATAAAAACAATAAAATAATAAATGGCCTATTTTCTAAATCTATATCCTAAAATCTTGTTTCTCGAACCTCTTACCTTTGTCTCGCCGCGCCGCCGATATTCGTAATAGGATCGAGGGGCAATACGTACAGAATCAAATATTGCAAATTAAAATTTATAAATCATAACTCTTTCACTTGCTTTTTAAATTAGTTTCCATTTAATTTTGTTACTAATAGTACCTATATTATTTTTTTCATTTATTTTTAATTGTTTTACTAATTTTTATTTCTTTTTTTCAGGTAAGCATCCAATCCTATTGGTCGACTAAACTGTAACGTATTACTTACATTTTTTAACCTTATGCCATCTACCGTCCTTTATATCAACTAACCTAAAACGGTGCCATTTTTATTTAAACCATTAACTTATTCAACTCAACAGGAAGTTTAGTAATGTAATAAAATATTTGTGCTTTTACTATTAGGTATATGATCAATTTAATGAAGAATAGTGGTCACTTTATTAATAATTCAGTATTTAATGAATATTAATAAATTTCTCATCACGGCACCCATATTCATTCTACCCTCTTTTTTATTTTGGTGACAGTTAAGCGGAAGCGATGAGACCTAAGTTTCTTAATTGTCGTTAATTTTATATAATATGTAGATTATACCGGCAAAATGATCGATTGAATCTTGTTGTTTGGCCCTCCACCTCACCTACATACTGCGGCCTCGCAGCTTCTGCAACCAAATTTATACAATATTCGTACAGCAGCCATGATCTTCTCGATTTTATCAAGTTTGCTATTTTTAGCGTTTCATACCGGGTCCTAAACAATTGTCCAGGAGTTTTGCTTCATTATTATTTAATTAAACATTTACTTTGTAATGTTTAATGTTAAAATAACATTAAAGTGCATTCCTAAAAAAATTACATGTAAAGTCGACTTTATTTTATGTTATGTATGCCCGGTCGCAGCTCTTTATTAATCAAGTACTAAATCTCGTTAATCCATTCGTGCGCATTATTCCATGTTCATATAAACAACATTGAAGAAAAAAAATATGTATTTTCTTCAACTTTAAGCACATAAGAATTTTCTGTAAATTTCGTAGCTTAGAGGCTTTTTATCCTAGAAAAGTTTTAGTCTGCCCTGGAAAATGATGTTTTAACATGTAGGTTAATTTCTTCAAAAGATTTTTCCCTACATTCAAAAAACTGTGATTAAAAGTAACACAATTCGGGTTTAGATTGTCGACTAATCCAAAAAAAGATACAATTATTGTATATAATCCTAACATAACTTGAATTTATACTCCGTACCCCCCCCCCCCCCCCGACCTCCTACTTCTTGACTTTTACACCCGACGCCTTACAACAATCCCTTGTAGCCCATTTAGCACTCTAAGAATCTACACCCCTGGTAAAATACAATTTTTTAGGCATATTTCGCTAATTACATTGAAATCCGCTTGCAATGGACTTCAATGACTAAAGAAATACGTTTACTAAAAGCGATTGTCTATCTTATGTAACAAATAGTTTTATTATTTTGTTTCCAAAAAAGGCTTCAATTGCCCATTACGTAATTTAATTGGGTAAGCAAATAAATTGTTTTCCAATTCAAGTCTGTTAGTTTTGTTTGTAAATAACGATTTTCTATAAATTTCAAGCATTTAGTGCCTCAATCTTTTTCATTTTTTCACATTTTTTCCCCTGATTTTTGTAATTTAATTTTTACTCAAATAGTTAATTTCATGCATACTGGGTGATACGTAACTGTTGTAGCTGATATTACAACGCACGGATTTAGGAAACGTTTAGATGGATTCCGGTTATAATAGACAACTTAGTAGCTTAGTCGGCGTATAGCCAGTTTCATAAAACTTTTGATCAGCCGATCAGTTGATGATCGTCTGTTAAGTACACATTTGGGTTTCATAAAGGTTTGTCAACACTTGATCAGCTGTCAAATCTTGACAGGCCAAATTTCTAGGATCAAGCGTTTTATTCTAACCTAAAATTTAAAGTACTGATAAAACATATTTAAATTGTTTTGAAACAACAAAAAAATGAGATATTTTGATTTAAAATCATTTTTTCTTCTGTTATCAACAAGGGTTAATTTTCCAAAAATGCACAATATACAAAAATAATTTAATGTGAACTAATAGCAAATAAACATGAAGTTAGCGCTAAGCCAAATGTTACTGTTAAGCGGACAAAGCTTTATGAAACACGTTGATTTTAACACTCCGATCAACAGAGTTTTATGAAACTAGCTATTAGGGTCCTTTAGGACGCGATCAAAAGATTTAAAACACTCCATCTGAAAAGATACATTTGATACAATGGGTCTTAGAGAATTCGTCCATTATAGGCAGGTTTCCATAACAAGCGAGTTCATTACAGATTACTTACATTGTGACATAAAAATTACATCTGGATTACGATGATGAAGTACAAAAAATATGTAAACTGATTAATTTGTAAATGTTGAAATTTTTTACCAAGAAGTCGTTGTGGTTGGACACAGACTGATACGGATTAGTCTGTTATATCGAAATTCTACTGTAATCATATTGTGGTATTCTAAAACCAACTTTACAGTCCCTCGCTCGGAAACTGAGGTAATTGTGATGTTTCGAACATTCACAGTTCAAGTTCCGACTGCTTCTTGCTGGTGGAGCAAATTTGAGACTACTTTTCTACAAGAAAAAAATTCAATAAGGAGACCCAAGAAATTTGTAGCTGTTTAATAGATCTGAATGCAAAATGTAAAAATTCAACCGGACTGTTCCGACTACAAATAGTCCCAATAGCCGTATGTGTCCGTTTGTGTGATCGTATCAGACCATCATTACATTTAACTTCAATTTTGCTAAATGGCGATCTGATCAAATCAGTGATAATTCGTGTGGCAAAATCAACAATTGTACAAAAATAACAATTTAATAATAAAGTTTTGACGAACCAATAAGTTGTTTGTTTGCGAACCGCTGCTCTTCAAGGCACGCCTCCAGTAGCTGTTTGAATAGTAGATCATCTGCAACTTGGTAGCAGATTGTGATTGTTGGCTTCTTTAAATCCTAGTAGAATCGTAGAATCGCTGTTGTTCACGAACAAAATTTGTGCTTCTTGTGTGACTGAGTGCAATCAACATCTGGATTAAACAGCCGGTTTTCTGGTAGTACATAACCTCAACTTTTTGTGTTTCTCGTTTTCTATAATTTCCACTACTTTAGGGCCTACACAGCGTTTCTATAGTTGTATTAATTAATACAAACAAAATTCGATACTGGGTGACCACAATAATTATCATCAAATAAACGAAAATTTGTGCAATTTTCTTGCACGTGCATCGATGGCGTCGCCTCGAAAAATTAAACAAAATCTCCTACCTTGGAAATAAATTCGATTATCCCCAATCAGGAAATGCACTACTCAACCGCTCGAAAAGGTTTTCCCGAGGGGTAAATCACTACAAAAATATGTTGTACACCAAGGCAAATCCAGATTATAATCTATAAAATCTTCACTAAAAATCGCATAGATTTTACAATCCAGTAGAAATCTTACCAATCCTTGTTTAAATCTATAAAATCTCTACAATCTTTATAAAAGCTGTAAAATCCCGAACAATCTTCATAATCTTAATAAAAATCTGTAAAATCTTAGAAAAATTTTTAAAATCTTCGAAACAATCCCAAAAATTTTAGCATAATTGTCAGGCAAAATCCAGATTATAATCTATAAAATCTTCACTAAAAATCGCATAGATTTTACAATCCAGTAGAAATCTTACCAATCCTTGTTTCAATCAACTATATAATTTCTACAATCTTTATAAAAGCAGTAAAATCCCGCACAATCTTCATAATCTTAATCAAAATCTGTAAAATCTCAGAAAATTTTTTAAAATCTTCGAAACAATCCCAAAAATCTTAGCATTGTTGTCAGGCAAAATCCAGATTATAATCTATAAAATCTTGTTAAATCTTTTGACAATCTCAAAAATCTTTTAAAATCTCTGTGCAATCTTTAGGGACTGCAATCCATTGTACGGTTTAAACCTTAGTGAATTACCCCTCGGGTTTTCCTGGACCGAAAATAAACGTAAATTTCGCCAAATAAAATCGACGTCTCGCAATTTCACAACTTTCTCGCGTTACGTCCACGAGCGGAAGACAAAAATTATCGTTCTTAACCTCTTATCGTCCAAAATTCGAAATTTCCCTAGGACAAGAAAGACATAAAACTATGAGGGAACAGTTTTGGCGGAAAATTCGAATTTCATGCACTTATTTCTCTTCTTTGTAGATTCACCAAATTAAACAAAACAACCGCAAAAATCACTTTTGGAATCAAAGTACTGTATTTGTGTAATGTGTAAAAGTAACATATTGGCTCTGAATATAAACAAGATCTATTTTTACAAATTTAGGTATAAGGCTTATACACCCCTTTGATCATCACAATATATTACTATAAATTTTTATCAATTACTAGGAATTTCTTTCAAATTTAACTTTTTTCTGCAGAAACTTCTAACAAACTAATATAGTTTACCAAAATAATCGTCTTTGAACGTAATATCTTCCGCAACCAACTTTACACACTGTTCTGTAATAATAACTTTGATACAATTTACATGAGTTAAATATACAGTACCTAGTCAATACACTTATGTATCTAAAAGAGCCGGCTGCTTTGTGAACACAATGTTCTACAACCAACTTTACTTCATCCCGTACAAATTAAATCTTATATACAGGGTACATATAAATAAATGGACTGGAGTAACCCAACTTTTAATTCAATCCACTTCCGAAAATGCATTGCCAACTTAAGTTTCAGTTGTTTTTATTTATTTGACACTTCCGACCCGGATTTCCGGACGAATTTACCGGACTGGACGGAAAACTCTTCGGATCGGTGAATCCCGTAAATTTTCCGGTCCGGCAAATTCTTGTGAATGAGAGCGCTTAATAACGCTTGCAAAAACGCGTCAAGTGCGAGGAGGATTACTTTATTCGGAATTATTTTTTCGCAACAAGCAGATTCTTCTGATGTTCCGACGCTATCCAAATTGCAACGTTCGCTAACGTTTTGGAAGTCTGGATGGGCTTTGTTGCAGCGGCTGATGACCTTAGGAGACAATGACTTCAAAAGCGAAATAAGGACCACCATGTATAGAGAATTTCCAATACTTACATTTAGCAAAAAATTTGAAATTATTTCCATTCTTTATGTCGAAATTAAAGTTAGATAGTGACTGCTTGTAATTATCAAAGGAAGAATTAGTTTTTACGTTAAGGCTTGTTCGAAAATTGCCGAAGTTTTGAAAGCTTTGAAGTTTTTTATTCTAATTAAGTTGAAAGTTTTTACATTGTTTAAGTTATTAAAGTCCTTTAAATTTCATTGAAATATTTTATGTAAATATTATTTTAAAATTTTACACGAAGCGTGTATATTCAATTTTGACTTTTGTTTTTGAAGTTTTTTTTAGATGCTTGCAATGATAACAAAAATTGTATACACTTACGATAATAATTAATTTTTCAAAATTCAATAAAAATGTTGAGGTATGTCGAGTCGTTTCGTGAAGGATTTACGATGTAAGTCGCAGGCATAATAAAATTTTCCCAATTTTTTTATTAATAGACGGAGAGTTTGATAATAAATTATTAAAAATCAAAACCACAGTTTGCTGTAAGGTTTTTGCCCGCCATTTTACAAACATGTGACATTTTTGAATCGGATGAGAAATATTTATGATGGGAAATGTGTTCGCATTAAACGAGGACTGGGTGTTTTTATAAATAAATTATTGTGTTAATAAATAAAGAGGAAATGTAGAAAAAAGACGTTTCTTCACATTTTGGTCACTTGATATTTTCCTTTTTACTGTTGATTAAATTATTTGGATAGAATGGTCTTATCGTAAATAGAGGTTGGCTTTTTAAAAAATCTTCCGCTTTATGAAATTTAGATACCCAAACCCACCTTAAAACAGGAAACTCGGTATCTTAATTTGACTCTAAATTATGGTAATGTAAGCTTTTCCAGCGCTAGTTTATGTTTCATTATTTCATTTTGAAACGTTGAATTAACGATGAGACACAATAACGATAACGAAGTACTCGACAAGGCGTCTAAAGTAGTAACATTAACTAATACTTGTATGCACTCAAAAGAATATCGATGCATATTTTATTTATTGTTATTGGATTATTAGTCAGCTTAATATGCTTCTCGTGCAACATTATTTTATATATATTTATAGCTTCGCTTAGTAAATTGCATCGATAAAGCACAATGCAATGTTTAAACTGCGACACGTAACATAATTTTCAATCGTTCCGTTTTTTTCCCTGAAAAGTTAGTTGTTGGGGCTAATTAATTTTCTTGAATGCTTTTATGGGCCAGGTTTTCTGATTCGCTTTTGAAAGCTACCGACCGCTACATCGGCTTCTTCCATAGTGGATGTTTTTGTTTGGCCACCTCTAACTGTTAAGATTAAAGCGGTTTTTTATGAATCGTAAAAGTACAAACAAATGAAAAATTAGTTAAATGAAATAAAAATTGAAGCATTACTTTTTCATAAGCTTCTTACCTCCCCATACTAATACAGCTTCCATTATTTTTAAGATCTTTTTAATCTTGATTAAATTTTATGTTATATTTAACTCGTGTTTACTTGTTTTTTGTAATCATATGATCATAATGAGCTCAAATAAAATTCCAAGTAATCTTCATTTGCATTTTTCACAAACCTGAAGTCAAAAGTTAATTGAGATTACTTTTTGAATTAAGCAATAAACAGTGTGTTTTATAGGGTACATTTTATATGAAGTATTTTTATAGGTTTGTCAAATTTTTATCGCCCATTAATTTATAAGGAATTTTAAAAGTATTTTGCAACCGACTTTAAAAGAATCGTCGTTAATCCTAGATTAGTTATGCGTAACTAGATTAAGTCTTCATAAATAAAGCCTTCGATGATTATAAATTCTTACAGAATTTTCTAAGCTAATTTTAATAGTCTTGCAATTAGTTAATTTAAATATTCTTAATAACATTTATTTATCATATAAAAACGTCAATAATTGGGAATTGAATTCGGAATCAAATTGTATCATATACTAATGCATATCATACCTACCTGTGGCTTCCCTTCGTATCTCTTTTCTACTATTCCGAAGGGTTAGAAATCTGAATTGAAATTCTTTTTCGTGAATTGAAATTTTAGTCAAACGGTTCGATTCGAAATTTAAACAGCATCATATATTTTTCTTGAATCAGCGGGTAATTCCCCTAGCTAGTATTTGACTAACTTGGCTTTATGTGTCGCATTTACTGGATAAATAATCATCTATCCTTGATTAAATATTTAAATTGGTGTATAATATTAAATTTTACTTATTGATTTATTTTTATGTTCCTACTATTAGTTGCTTGATGTCGGCTTTAAATAGCAATGAGACTATTTATAAACATTCTGGCAATACACAATTACTTAAATTTATTATTGTAATATTACTAATTAATTGTTGCTAGTTGTACCTACTATTTAATCAATGATAACATACTACACCTGTAACTAATATGTAGCAAAGCGGTTTACAAGTTATAATTAATTGTTATTAATTTGACTAGTGTGCAAGAATAATAAGTTTTAATTACTTATGTTATTATAACAAAATTTTACGACAGCATTTGTGGTTTGCCTGCAGGCGACATGAAAAGCGAACAGCGATGACTTGTACACATTGTATATTATGAACAGTTTAAATAACTTTGTTATTTTGAGTAGTGTACTAACTAATATATTATATATAATACATGACAAAACTTTAGACTTGATCAAAGGCATAGGAATCGATACAGTTGGGGAGGTTGTAGGGTCTCCACTTTCCATACACAAAATAACATATGTTCCAGCTAAGATTGACTCAATTAATTGCTTGCTTTTGCTACTAATAATTATGTAATAAATTACGTTATACTAATTTACTTCCCCTCTACGTTAAAACAGCAAACGCTCCTACGATGTACGAACAATCATGCTTTCGGCGGTATATCATATTTTAATTCATAAATAATAAAATCTCAAAATCAGATTATTATATTTTCCTTTATTCTTTTTTCCTGTTCTTCAGCTTTTTAAACTACTAACGACAAAGTTTACCTGCAATTTATGGGAATTTCAATTGACGCGCCTGATGCGATTTACGAGATTTGTTGAATTGTTCTCATCTGCAAGTGTAGTTTTATTTGCAAATTATAAAGCAATTTTATTAAAAATTTAACATGTAAACAAAATCGTAAGAGCGACTTCGATCCAAGCATTAACTTAGCATCAAACCAAGGAAGATATAACTGATTCGTGGTTGATGTAGAGTACCTTGATCATTATTTTAGACTTTTACCGGCCATTCAAACTTCGCCGATGGAATTGCAACAGGTGTGGCTAAAATAGGTTAAGAAATTTCCAAAACACGATCAATATGGAAATACTGTCCCCGATAATTCAATTTAAATTTAACTTTAATTTAAGTACTAGTTAATTATTAAGTAATAATAATGATATTTGTATAAATGCTACGAATAATTTGTAGTGCATTAGATATTATTCAGGTAATCGATTACAGTTGACTAGCACGATTGATCACTGACTTATCAATTTCAACTACAATACAATTTCATCGTATTTCATATTATCGTATATTTACAAAAACACCCAGTCACGCCATTCCCTTGTGGGGTATCCTTGACAGTAACAGTGTTGTTGTTATTATATTTTTATTATTAAGTAATTATTAATATATTGTGCTAGCTTTCAATGTACATGAATAAAGGCTGTAGCACGTTAAGATAGGTGAATCGGCCCTCGGCGATTTTTTCAATTTTTTCACGAGTCCTTGTTAGATACTCATAAAAGAAAATTTTTGAGCCCATGTTGACATTCCCACCCCCTTCCAGGGAGGCGTGACCTTGAAATATGTGATTTTAATGTTTTTAGCGATATTTTAGGCATTTTTCAATCAATTAAAGCGAAACTTGGTGAATATGGAGTGGTTTTAGGTACAAATACCCTCAATTTTTTTCATATTTTTTTCATCACTTTTACACTACTAAAACCGGTTTAGAAAATTTCAAAATGGCGTCCTGATCGCCATTTTTTAGGTGGGAAGCCAAAAAAATTCATGAATATTTTTCAAGGTATTCTTCAACTATATACCCATTTTTAGCGATTTTCAAGTCCGGGCACATACCTAAACAACGAAAAAACCATTTTTTTTTATTAATTATCGCTTACTTTTGACCATTATTACGCTCACTTAGCATCGATATGGGTATCTTTTGAAAGGATTTTTTATTCTTTATGTATTGAAGAAACGAAATGATATTACCCTGGCATTTGAAAAAAGTTATTTTTTGAAAACCTAAATAGGCAACACTGCGTAAAACGCGGTGCCCGGAACGCAACGACCTTGCGATTCCAGATTTTTCCTTACGCTGTGTTTTCTAGAAACGCGCCGAAATGCTAACAAAAATTTTCGAAACCGAAGATACTGAAACAACTATAAACGAAGACAGCGATGATGATTAATCTCTTTGTTGTATTTTTTTTAATTACTTTTATTTTTCAATAAGATATACGTAACATTTTTTTTGTGTATTATATGTATACCTATTATGTTTGTATTTTACAAATAAATTGTTAATAACTAGAGCTCGGATTTTTATGATTTGTCATGTTTTCCTAAGTTGGAGAAGATCGCGCATATCATGTAGATCTTTGCGAATCATAACATTCTGAGTAAAATGAGCCCAATTTCATAGTGCATATTTTGGGTATAAATGCATGTTTATCCAATACCTGCAAGTAAAATAACTTTTACATTAACATTTTCAAGCAACCAAAGTGGAATTTTATTCACTAGTGAGCGAAAACTTCACTTTCGCTCACTAATGAATAAAATGAGTAAAATCACAGTATTTTATTAAAACTCAACCAAAAGTCTAGAGTGTCAAATTGATTACTGTCACAAGCAAGCAATATAATTATGCAATTTAAAATTTTTGATTTTGAAAATTTTCATTTTACTTGCAGGTTTTTGATAAAATGTTGTATGCCACTCTTGAGTAAAGATATTTTTATCCACTTACGGAAGATAGCACACCATAAATTACTATTTCTCATTTTAGACGTTTTAAGCGCGTATTCGTCATATTTTGGCCTTTTTTTTCTCTCCATTTTTATCCCCTAAAAAAGTCAAACCTGAGAAAACCAAGAAATCCTGAAAAAAAAATTGGCTGTTATAATACCTAATTAGTACATTTGAAATAAAATCGAAAGCTTTAAACCTATTTCTTTTCATTTGTTTAATTTTCTGCACACTTCTGTTTTTAAAAATGACCTTCAATTGGTTCAAATTAAAAAATCCTTTCAAAAGATACCCATATCGATGCTAAGTGAGCGTAATAAATGGTCAAAAGTAAGCGATAATTGATCCAAAAAAATGGTTTTTTCGTTGTTTAGATATGTGCCCGGACTTGAAAATCGCTAAAAATGGGTATATAGTTGAAGAATACCTTGAAAAATATTCATGAATTTTTTTGGCTTCCCACCTCATAAATGGCGTTCAGGACGCCATTTTGAAATTTTCTAAACCGGTTTTAGTAGTGTAAAAGTGATGAAAAAAATATGAAAAAAATTGAGGGTATTTGTACCTAAACCCACTCCATATTCACCAAGTTTCGCTTTAATTGATTGAAAAATGCCTAAAATATCGCTAAAAACATTAAAATCACATATTTCAAGGTCACGCCTCCCTGGAAGGGGGTGGGAATGTCAACATGGGCTCAAAAATTTTCTTTTATGAGTATCTAACGAGGACTCATGAAAAAATTGAAAAAATCGCCGAGGGCCGATTCACCTATCTTAACGTGCTACAGCCTTTGGGAGCTACCCGGAATTGAAATCAAGATTCGACAATTTGTAACGGCGGCTCTCCAGTACCGAGAGTCGGAAAAGCGAGATCGGTCCTCAATATAATTATCCTATTTTGTGGGTCATAGTCCTGCCTGTATTATGACAGTCACGACGATTTTCTTCCAGCTTTGTCTGTTTTTTTGTTTTATTCTTCCATTCTTTTATCCCCATCGCCGTTAGGTTCTGGGCTCACCGTTCTCGCCTTCGACGGTGCCAAGGATCTTCCTCTCAAACACTCGCAATGCTTCAGTTTCTCGCTAAAACAAACAGATTTTATTTCGCCATGCTTCCATCTTATTCCTTCCTTCAAAAGCGTCATAAAAAAACATTATTTTATTTTGAAAAATTAAATTGTAAACCCCATTATTTTGCAGTTATGTAATACATTTAAATTTTAGTTTAGATCAATATAATCGTAACAAATATTTTTGACACTTGTATATCACTGTCAATACAGTTTTGCTTGTGTCACCAGAAACAAGCTTAACTTACTTAGTTTAGCTTGAAATGTGGTTTTCATTCAGCTTTAAGCTGAAACAATGGATTTGCATCATTACTTTATTATTAACTATACCATGAAGGTAACCGGAAATTAAGAGTGATCAAAGAGAACGGTTTGATGTGAGAATTACCTCTATGAATTTG
Source organism: Rhagonycha lutea (assembly GCA_958510855.1). Taxonomy (NCBI): domain Eukaryota; kingdom Metazoa; phylum Arthropoda; class Insecta; order Coleoptera; family Cantharidae; genus Rhagonycha; species Rhagonycha lutea. Next base: position 20,320,604 of record OY294042.1, read on the forward strand.
TACAAATTAATAGCTTGCAAAATCAAAATTAATTGGATAATTCATAAATAAAAAAAATTAACTTGCTTAAATTATCTTTTAATAATTTCTAAACTTCTGGAATGTAATAATTCTTCTAAAAAGTAAATGCTAATTTCAAGTATTTTTAATCTTAATCTTAAAGTATTTTAATCGTTAAATCAAACTTAATTTAAATAAAGTAATAAAATAGTTAAGTTGAACTTATTTGTGCAAAAAGTAAGCATGCGGATTTAGATTTTATAAAACTTTTAACGGGCCGTTAAAAATAAAAGTGGATTTCTATTGGATGAGGATTATGAAATGTAAACATAGCTGCAAATCTAACCTCACTTTGTGAATGAATTTAACCTTTTCTAAAACTATGTTGAAAACCTCCATTTTGGATCTCATTACCAGATGTGATACATCTGTTCAAATTAAACTTCTATTGATAAAATTGATTAAACCGTTTATATCACACTTCACTTAATACTAAGAAATATTAAGACTTCTAGAGAGCTAAATTGCTCAAGTAGGAGAGAACTTATGTATTTTTGGGTAATATTAATTTGAAAAGCGGGTATCAAGTTCATCAAGCATTCTAAAAATTTTCCCGAGTGATATTATTACCGATTAAACCTCAGAGGTCTGCGTGATTCCGTACTATCATTTCATGATGTACACAGAGTTATTTGCATATTTAACGCCAATTTTTTGTCTTTCAAGGTTTAAAATAATTATCAAGAATTAGGTACGCTTGTGTTGTTTTAATATTCAAATAACTACAGTGTTCTACACAAAGCGAAGCAGAAAATCGAGAAACGCATTTCATTTATTGATTTTATTTAAAGATAATATTCTATAATGTAGTACACCTTGGGAAATCAATATTTTGAAACGTTTGCAAACATTTAATGATTGATCTTTCCAGTTCCATCTCATAATATTAACCCAATAGAATTTAATTTCGGTTAAGGAATCAATAAGGTAATAAATATTTGCAAAAGAATTATAGCTTAACTATTTTTGTATTTGCAATTTGTTCCAGTAGGAATAGTTCTAACCTTCCAACCTCGACAAACAAACCATTGTTTGTTTTAGTTGCTTTTGATTTCTCTTATGCTTTCTTAGGTCGGATATTGTTTCTGCACTTGTCCAACTTCTAAAGATTTGCAAAAAATTTGCTAAACTTTAAAATTATAATCAGAATTTGCAATAAAAGTTTAAATTGTTTAAAAGGTTCAGTATTTTTGTTTCCATCAAGAACCGAATTCGATTAACTTTTTTGTTGAAATTGCAAACGTTTCATTGAATAAAACGGATTATAGTAATACCTAGAAAACTGCATTTGAAATAAAATTTAAATATAATTGTCAAGTTTTGTAAATTTCATACTTCATTTCGTATATTATTTTAGCAAAAATAGCACAATGGATCTTAAAAAGAGGTAACCCAGCAAGTGGCCTGGTGTAATTCCTGATGGTTGTTCATTGTTCAATTTCATACTTTATTAAAACTAAAAAACTAAATTTTTTTTAAGAACTAAATTTCCCGTGGAAAACATCCAACCAGTCTCATCTGCGACTTTGAATGTCGCGAACTTTTTGTTCAAATTGTAATTTAAAATGTTCTAAAATGTAAAAGGTTAGAAAGCAAGTGGAAGTGTCTCCCATACCTGCACTTTTAAAAACGTGTACTAATGTAATAGGGACGATGTTATTAACTTAAAATTAGTCTCGATGCACTTAGGTTCCACAAAATTGATTAAAACCACTTGAAATTGTAATTTATTTATAACTGCACAACGGTGCACTTAATAGTATGCCGCAGGTTAGAGAGGGTTGGTGTAGATAATATTTCTAAAGTTATAATTCAATGAAAAATCAAATAATATTATGCATTTTCTACCAAGCAGTCATCAATATATCGACGTTTGCTAATTATAATTTTAGTTAACCTCGTCCTTATGGTCTTTCTCACGTAGGAAACCTATTCCAATATTTCATCGGAAAAACCAATTACATAGTTTGATAAAATTTTCAGTCTCGGCGCTCAAAATTTCAACCGATGATTAAAATATATTCTGTTGTGAAATATCGTTTGTTAAAATAACTTTTCTGAAAGTGACACGAGACTTTCCAATGAAGAGTATTTCCAGGCTTGAAACGTCTAAAAAAATTTAATCCCGTAAATATCCAATTTTTGTGGATAGGTCGATATAGTATGAGTTAAAATATATTTTACTAACTACATTTTTATAGATAAAGTTGTTTAAAAATTTATATAGGTAATTTAAAATTTGGAACAAACTTTATTCCGTGAACTTTTTTCTATTTGGTGTTCAATAATCATTTCGTAACTGAACATATTTACGACAAGAAAAATCTTTTTATCACTTGTAAATATTAAAAATTGTATTTGAAAATTGGTTTTATAACTTTCGTGGCGAATTTTCCGTTTGAATGAAAAAGTTTGTGGTTCTACTATACACAAAATTTTTATGATGCTATATTTCAAAAATTAGAAAAAGTTAGTCATATTATATTGACCTAATAATGTAAGCGGGTCACTTGATATAAAATAACTCAATTCTTTTTGCGTTTAATAAAATTTTAAGTTTTCAAACTTTGAAAATTGGTTTACTTTTTATAAAGTGTTACTTCAACTTCAAGAAAATTTTGTAATAAAATGTTGCATTTTCTCATAGATTATGATATTGATAATTATTATAAAAATAATTCGATTACATCGCCCTTATTTCGCTTTATTATTCTACTAACCAAAGCACAACAAAATATTACGGATAAAGTGGTCACTTTTATTGCAGTAAATCACTCGTTATATTATTCATGATCACGTCAGTGCTTCTCTTGTAGCTTCATTTAACGTATAAAATTTTGTAATGTTTATGTTTCTACGTATATACAATGTGTTTTAACGGGAACGGTTTACCGGGACCCGTATTATTGTTTTTCGGCCGCACGATGCGGTCGTATACGCTTATTAACGTTTTCGCCACGTAGTGTCATTAATTTTAACTAATTTAAGTAGTATTCGAGGTGTACTTATCGTAAATATGAACAAATAATATAATAAACCAAAAACTATGTAACAATAGGTTACATAATTAACTAATACGTATCAAATTGATTTAAAAACCCAATTTCCAATGTAAACAACGTAAAATTAGTTACTTACCTGCAGCAGTCCTATATTTGTATTAAATTATAGTTAGAATAAACTTTTATTTATTTATAACCACTATTTTAATTTCATACTGCCCTATGTGGTAAAAGTTCCAGGCACGCCGCTGGTCTTAGCATGTACACGCTATAATAAAATATTATTGTAGTTGCAGCGCAATGTTTTAACGGGAATTTTCTACTTTACTTCTCTTTATCTTATAAAATATGAACTTCTCTAAACTTTATATTTACCAATATCATATTTATTGACATTTTATAACAAAATAATACATTATGTATTCTACTGTTTTATGAACCCAATATATTTTCATATTTACGTGCACGTAAAATTATCTTACTCGTACTTGAATTATTTCTTGATAAAGAATATTGTTTTATAGGCCAATCGAAATGTCATTTACCATTTACTATATTAAAACTTTATAGAAGAGCTAAAATGAAGAAAAGGAACAAATTAAAACATTAATAGTAAGCAAAGAGTCGTACAAAGGGCATATCATGGTATTATACCCGATATTTTATATTCAATTTATACTGTAGAACCTCGATTATCCGAGCCGGCTGGGACCATGCTCTGCACGGATAATAATAATTGACATTTTTTTATTAATACATACACTGAACATCTTTGTACTGCAGCTCTCAAGTAAGCAAAAATTCTAGACGTTCGATTTTACATAACAGGCTATAAACGGATAAACCGTCGACGCCGCACGGATAATCGGGGTTTAATATTTTCATTTTAATATTGAACCTTCCGAAAAGCTTTTAAGGGGGGGGAGCGACTTCTGACTTATTATTATTTTGCACTATTAAATTTACGATTACCACTTAATTCGAGACTAACTAAATTAGATTTTTGTAACACAGGGCGTAATTTTCATTTAACTAGCATGCGTTGATCGTGATATTTAGTTTTTAATCGGAAAGGAATGTTTCCGTTTGACGATAACTATCTAGCGGGCCGTAAAAACATGTCTGGTGGGCCACAGGTTGACAGATCTCTGGAACGATCGACCCAGTTGCGATAATCAGAATTATTATGTTACTGCATGTTACTTTATGACTACATTAAACGTCTAGTTTTCGTGAGGCAATAAGCGAGAATGTTTTAATAGAACCAAGATAACTTTTAAAATGCATTATTGTAACTTTTTGTTTTGTACTTTCGTGTTATTGCTATTTCTGACACGCAAGTTGCTATTCTTAATGTACATGTATTTGTTCTTCTTTACCAAAGCATTAAATGCTATCTTGCTATTTCTTTCATGATTTATGTTACCTGTTATATGTTTTAAGTTATAACTTTGTTAGGGTGGTGACAAATCACAAATGCGAAGTACAAAAATATAGAGATGTTAAGAAGGAACAATACTGAAGTATGCTATGCTATCGATGCCATTTATTTAATACTTTGCAAGTTTGGATTTACTACCTACCAGCAAACGTACGTTATAATGAATACGTTTTTCTTCTAAAACTGGATTTTGTGTACTCAATTCTGAAAATTCTTGTTATGTTGGCTTGTACTTTGGCACTTTCAAATTAATGTTGCGATTCTACGGTTAACAATTTCTTTAATCCGCTGAGTAGAAGAATCTGACTATAAATTTGGCAGAGATAAATTGAAAAAAAAGTAAAATCACTCTTTTGAATACACGATGTATTTCGAAAAAGATCCGCTGACTTGTTTTTTTGTTACGTTATTTACTCATTTATTTTGTTCATGTCGCTTCCATTATCCGTAACTAATATAGACGGCGTTGATACTGATTTATGTTATATTAGAAATGTCCGTCCGTTGTGGTATTCTGTTTGCATGGTTACTTAGAAGACGGTAGTTTGACATATACAGATTGGGAGAAATACTTCTTACAACTTTATATCCATTAAATATTTTGCATAACAATTTTCATAAAATATAAGCTTAATGCATTCCAAATGTTATGTCGAAATGTATCGCATGTTCTAGTTCCAACTTCCAGTGCTTCTTAACCACTTCATTTCAATCTTACCTTTACATTTTTATAACTAACTTCGTTTGAAAAAATATTAGTGAAATACTCTGGAAATTTGTTCGAAACGGCCCGTGCCGGTTATAAATCACTAATTTAAATTTTTTCTTTTATTCGCAGTGAAATGACCTTTAATTGAGCTTAAAACAATTGAGCTTAAAACAAATGAGCTTAAAACAATTCTGAAACGAATGATCGATAATAGCGATTTTGACCTACCGACACAAATGGAAGTTTTCGACCTGGTGGAGATTTGTTTGAATCAAAGTTATTTTAGATTTCAAGATAAATTCTACATTCAAAAAGATGGCTTACCAATGGGAGTACCCACAGCTCCTATTTTTGCTGAAATTTATATGAAGGATTTTGAGGATCGATTGTTTAGCTCGAACCATCCACTGTTGAAGCTAGTTGATTTTTGGTGCCGTTATGTGGATGATATTTTCTGTATATGGAAGGGTTCCTCGCGACAATTGGCATTATTTCTCACACATTTGAATTTGATCAATCCTAAAATCCAATTTACGATGGAGGAAGAAAGGGACAACAAGTTGAGTTTCTTGGATGTTAGCTTATCTAGGAACGTGGATTTCTCATTAGAATTCAATATCTATAGAAAGCCGACAACTACAGACATTGTTATCCCTTGTTCATCTAATCAATCGAGAAAAATAAAGATGTCTGCTTTCCATAGCTTCATTCATAGACTCTTTAATGTGCCATTGTCGCGGGAAAATTTCCTGAAAGAAACCAACAATATCAGGAAGATCGCTATCAATAATGGTTATACACTAGATCTGGTTGACAATCTCATCAAAAAGAGTTGGATTATGCGAGAGAGAAGTTTAGTTACTGCCTCTCTTGCTCCCCTAATTGATGAGATACCCTCCGTAAATTGGGGAGTTGTCAACTATGTGTCGGGGATCAGTGGAAAGATTGGACAACGTTTGAAGAAATTGGGTTGTAGGATCACGGAGGTTAATAAAGTCAATATCGGTTCCTTGCTAACTTGTAACAAGCCTGGGACCGATAAACTTTCTAAAAGTGGGATTTATCAGCTTAATTGCGACACATGTAAGGCGATATATGTTGGTCAAAGCGGTAGGTCCATTAACTTTCGGATCAAGGAACACTTGTCTGACATAGCTAATCTACGTTCGACAACAGGCTTTTCGACTCATTGCTTGGAAGAAGGCCACAATTTGGATATTAATAACATCGTGCTGTTACACCAGGCGGATAAGGGACGGTTATTGTCATTATTGGAGGCGTTGGAAATTAAAAAAGCCATTTTAAACGGCAAGCACCTAACCAATCTACAACAGGAACTACAAAACTTTAGCTCACCGCTACTGTTTAAAGCTCCTTAGGGATTGGAGGTGACCTTGATCTTCCGTTTATTTACCTTTAAATTTAGTTTTATTTGGGCCACCCTGTAATAACGTTATCCGAAAATTTGACGGTTGGTATTAGTAAACATTAGCATTTGTTTATATAAGGATTGTGTAGTTTATGGTATTTTTGTATTTTCCTATGTAAGTTTTATGTACTTGAAAAAGAAGTGGTATATCCCTTCGAAACATGTCGTAAAAATAAAAATAAATTATTTTATTTTAATTAGTGAAAGCAATTATTTGCCGAATATTGTGTTTATATTGTATTCAATATGCTTCACATCAAACGTGTCACGAATAAATTCGTTGATTTGACCTTTAATAGGTAACTACTGCTCTACACTCGAAACTAGAGCGATCCAATATAGTTCGAGTAGATTATAAAGATTAGTAATCTTTTATAATATCTCGAAAATCAAAAAATGATAATTTAAATTGCGCTTAAGGGTAGAAAATCATTAAAAAATTACAACCCACCGCAAACCGCATCTCTCGATTTGCAATTATTTAGACTTCGATAAATTTAATATTACGTAACAGTGGTTTTGAAAACCGTCAGGTGTGTGGGTTGCGGTGCTAAGGAATTGGGAAATATTTTAAAAGCACAGAAGTAAGGACCAAATTTATTGGAAACAGCTCGTTATAAAAATTACCTAAAAGTACCTAAATCAAATGTCGTCATATTTGTTAAATGCTAATAATATTGATGTAATAACAAAAATTTACAACACGAAACAATCTAAAACTTAAAAAATCTAAACCATGCATGTTCTTTATCTTTATTGCATGAATCACACAATTTTGTTACATTCTTTACAATTACGCATAGTAAATACACAACACGCAAACTAATTTTATCAAGTAACAGAAATTAATAGACAAGATAATCAAATATTAATAATTGTATGTAACAATTAAAAATTCTTGTTTTAATAAACAATTTTGATTTTCTTTAATCTCAAAAACTTGCGATTTTGTTATCTTGACCATCGCCCTTTACTACACACCCATAACCCATAAGTAAGTTAATAGTTAATAAATATAAATTTACTGTAAAGATATTCGTCAAACAAATGGTTTGTTTATAATAAACAAATATTTATTTCTCTGTATTCATAACTACCATTTGTTTACCCCAAATAAAATTTGTTTATTATAAACAAACCTTTTTCTCAGTGTAGGGTGCAGTCCCTTATAGCCTATAAGTACTTGTAAAGCTGCCTCTAGTATGTATGAATATTCGGCGAATATTCGGCATTCTAGACGAGCGCGAGCGAGTATTTGAGCGTAAAAATGAGTTTAAAATCATTGGAGAAAATGTAATTAAATTAGAAGTTTGATTAACTACAAATTGAAATCGTGTCAATATTAGCTGTTAGAATAAATAATTTGTCAACCGGTTTTAACAAGTAAAAATTTAAAAACAAGTAGAATAACTAATTTCTTGATGTTTTCAATTTATCACTTTGTAAAGATAAATTTTATTAGGTACGCGTGCATGCGTAAAATAATAAATTTATTGAGCGATGTTATTTAATTTGGAAGACAATTTTATCATTCATAATATTTACGCTTTGTGGTTTTTGTATTATACGTATTTTTAGAAAATGATATCGAAAAATTATTATGGAGAATAAGTACTTAATCAAATACAAACTCGCCTAGAGGTATTAATGGCATTAGCGATCAAAATAATAGCTAACATTAACGAAAGTATCGAGACAGAATTGATTACTAATATTGACTGTTGGAAACCCTAAAATAATTGAAAATACGCGATTATGTACCGTACCATTAAATTTACTATTGTTTTGCAATACCAAAACGATTTTCCAACGTTACGTTAATCAGATACATCACTCTTTCAAAGCCAATGAGATTTGATTTGAGATATATTGAGGGTTCCACTTTTCGTTTATTTTTATTGCGCATTTGGCAGTTTAAATGATCGTTTTCTAAAAATCTCTTCAAATAGGCATCTTGACAAATTTATTGCATTGCTCCAATTATAAACATATTTATTCACTCCATAAATTTTCTATAAACTATTTTTATTTTGAAATTCTTTTATTGTTTGAATAGCTCAATTTTCCGCATTCTATCCTACTATTTTTTTACGGGGGAACTTTTACCATCTATTTCATGTAATATTTTTACATTTTTTATATTTTGCTAATACGGTGTTTCGACCTTATTCACGATTTTACCCGTGAGTCATCATCATCAGATTTGCAGGATGTTCTGATTTGTGGAATGGATTCCGTGGGTAATTTCCAGTTCAGATATATAGCATAAATGTATGAATTACATGATATTCAACTTTTAGTATTTTTTATAAACAAATTTTAATACTTTGAAGCATTGCTCGGCTGTAAGCAATTTGACACAATAATGCTTAAATAAAAAGCGCTTTACACAATTTCATAGTTATGTTTAACAGTTTAACATAAAACAAAACAAAAGATCGTAAAAACACCATAAAGATTTTAAAACTTTAACACCCAGTAACTCAAAACTATGTCGCAAAACTTGTAAGGAATTACCTACGAAATCCCTTCCTAAAAATTATCTTCAATATTAAGTAACAGTTGTTATTGTTTTCAAAAATTTTGCCTATCAAATCTAAATTATTGAAAATAAATATATGCGGTTGCTGACTTTTTTGTAGGAAATTTATTTTCAAAAGTATCGATTTGACTGATTGATACGGTCCTAACTATGTATGTTTTTTGTGATGGTAGGTTATCAAAACGATTGTCAATTACAGCAGAAGCTGGGTGTGATCGCTGGTTGTCTTGTCTTGCTTCGGTAGAAAGCTAGCAAGAACCAATCAAAATTAATAATTTTTTAATCATAGAAAAGGATAGAAGAAAATACTTTAATCTAATTGGTGCTTGCAGACTTTCTACCCAAGCAAGCAGGAAGACCCCACTTCATTATGAACGCCGCTTTATGGTGCGGAAATCACAAATTTTACGGAATTTCTTAGCACGATTCTGGTGAACATTGACTTCGGATTTCTTGATTAGTTGGTAAATTAATTTTAATCTTGATCGAATTTCATTTTATGTATTTTACGAACGACGCGATGAGATTAGTAACTTAATTGTGTCGTACATTTATTTTCTAGCAAACTACAATTTTTTAAATTAATTTTTATACTGGAAATGAAGTAGAGTGGTTCGAAGGATCAAAAATTAATTGCTTTGTACTGAAAAACTAGAAGACTATTGATTAGTAATTTTTTTAGCTCGACGTATTGTAGAATAAAATGTAAACATCTTTAGTTATTTGATTTTTATTTAAATCCAACAAAGAAGCAAAGAGAACTTGCAGTGTCTAAAAATGGATTTCAGCAAAGTAATACTTTTATCCTTTAAGATGATTTTATTTTTATGAGATGAAACAATTTCTTCCAATCCTATTTCCCCATTCTTTCAAGTAAATAACTTCCGTTATAAGTAAATATCAAGGCAAGTCCGAAATTACAAAAAGGTTTTGAGTATGGCCAAAACTTTTCAAAAGAAATTTTAGGTCACATATTGTTTGGGAAGTCCAAATAATTTTTGAAATGATCAAACCAATTGGAGCAAAGAAAGAGCTGTATAATTTCAAATAGGGAATGTAATACAGAAGCAGCCAAGTTAGGTTTTCTTTGGAAAACTAATATCAGAAGGCTTAAACTGTTTGGTAGTAATTAAAATGTCTAATCCTTAATTAGTGTTTAGTGTTTACGTATATCAATTTTTCCAACAAAATTGTATTTGTGGTTTCGATACAGCTTTAATTATGCAATATTAAATACGAAATAGATCAAAGCAACCGTTAAAACGATTGAATATCAAGAGGAATTTAAATTCACTATAGCGATAATAGCAAGCAAGCAAAATATTCTGCATTTTTGTATTCCCGATTTAAAATTAATACTTGTCTCGGAACTTTTGATATTGACGTATTTTTAAAATTTATTGAATAACTTAGATTTTTGTTACTTTTTCAAGTATGTCAAGCTTTTCAGTATTGTGGATGCGAGCACTTGAAGTCGTTTTTTACGTCATCTACTTTTATGTTAGCTTTTAAGCTACAATGACAAATATCTACATGTCATTGAAGTATTTGTATTTTTCCTTTTTTTCAAACATTGCTTTCTATTTATGTTCTTTACAAAAATTTTAAACTTAAAATTCATTTATTAGAAACCTAAAATAACAAAGCATTTACTGAGCTTTCATCGTTTCCTTCCAGGAGCGGATTGGCCCAATATTTGTGCAAATTTTATAACCGGTTCTATGATGGCAGGGCTAGCAATTTTGAAACAAGTAATAAATAGCTATTTGTGCAACAAGTAACAAATAGGTACTTTTCCTACGTATTTCACACAAGATTTTTTCTATTGTTATTTGAAAAAGAAACTAAAATATTTGGGGAATGCAGACACTTCATTACTAAATATTTACGCAGATTTTGAATGTGAAGTTGAACTGCTTTCAAAAACTCAAAATGTAAGACTAAAATTTACATATCAAATTGAGTAAACCATAATTTGTTATTGTTGTTCGTTTAAACTAAACAATTACAAATTGCGCTGTATTAGTTGCCTTACGTTAATTGGAAATATGATATAAGAGACTTTTTTGTTATTTTTGCAATCTGCGGAACAACAGTGACCATATAACTTGAATTATCTTAAGCTGCGATTGAACTTTCAACTTATTGACCCTCATCATATTGACAGCTAGGTCTTCTAGAAGTAAAACAACCGAACCGAATGTAACAAAACACAGGGGCGATTTCTATGACTCCAGCATACAAAGCAAATCTTCGTGCACAGTAATAGTTAATTGAACTAATATTATGTTTGTATTGTATTGTATGACCTCGACAACTATCCACTGCCGCCGATCACCTAATCGTTTATATTCTTACTGAAGAAAATACCTACTTAAATTTAAGGCATCATCCTATGAACTCGAGACTGTTATAAATTATTTCTTCTTGAATGAGGTTATGTTGTACAATTGTATCTAAGAATTGTATTTGTGTTTAACCACGGTTCAAAGTAAACAATGATTTACGCGCCCACATAGAATTTCTTATATTTACATTTAAAATTTTTAATTAATTAATGTATTTCTTTCGGTGAATTAAATTTAAACCACGCGGCACCAGCGCTCCAGCGCCTAGATCATCGCTTTTAATCGGTTTAAGTCGATCATAGATACATTTTTATTTATTATTATTCTTTTTACTACTTATCGATGATTATATTATTGTACTGTCGAAAATTAAGTTATAGTTTTGTTTTTCAATAAAATGATTACAAGTTTAGCTACAATAATATTACTTACTTTCCATTTGAAAAATAGAAGTTATTCCGATATTTTGAAGTTTTATAATAAAGGTTAATAAATTTTAGGTTTCAGTAATCCTTGAAATTAAAAAAAAATAAATTTTGTGTGGCGCCATGCTCTTTTAAATCCCTATATTACAACGTAGGAGTGAGCATTGTATTCAAACGTATTCAAATGTAGAAAGACTACATGTTAATTATTTTTAAACCATGCAATAATTTATATTAATATACGGAAACAATAAAATTATGTACCTTCCCAATTAAAATATAAACATAAAACAAGAGCCGTTCTACATACAGGCTGACCGGCCACCGATGTGAATATAGGAAATTAACATGGGAAATTGATTTTTCTTTAATTCCTGCTTCATCATAACGGTTAAGAAAGAAAACGCACTAATAAAATACAAAATAGCGCATTTAAAACATTTTTAGTTGCCTTGTTTGAATTTTATTGCAATTGTTTTTGCTTGAAAACCAATAATTTCCAACTAGTTACTTTGACATTATTATAATAAATTTGGTTAACAATGAACGCAATTACAAGTTATTCTTGACTTGTTGGAATTATTGGGTTTCAAGCAAAAACAATTGCAATAAAATTCAAACAAGGCAACTAAAATTTGTTTAGTTACGCTATTTCAAAAATCTCTTCAAATTGATACCCTTTTCATCAGTCTTATCCGTTCTGATGGGAACCAGGAATGAAAGAAAATTTAATTTCCCATGTTAATTTCCTATGTTCACATCGGCGGCCGGTCACCCGGTATGTAACATAGCATTCAAAAGAGCCGTCCAGTCCGTCCCTGATTTATTTATTGAAAAAAGTACAAAAATTGAGTAAGGATTGTTCACGTTCATTTATAATATTTTCTTGTATTTGCTATAATTGTATTAGTCAATAGGAAATAAATAATTGATTTGTGGTTTACACATTTAGTAACAGGAAAGTATCGGTTAATGATCCAAGTGGAAATAAGAAGACTGTAAAAGTGAGGGAAAAGCGAATTAGAAATATATTCATTAGTGCAATGTACTATGTACTTTATAATGTAAATTGTAAACTATTTTTTTTTTAATGTGTTCAGATCGTTTAGGTTGTTTCTTTTTTGAAAAAAATATTAAACATTTAGGTTAATAGTTAATTTGCCAGTATTGATTAATAACTTATGAATTTAACATTTCCTTTTAAAATTAATGTATTTTAACCGTAAATTAAACATTGGACAGGTAATTGATGTAAAGTCTTTGTGCTGAGGTTTGGATTCCACGTTAAACTATAGATCCTTCCTTACGTTATAATAAGTAAATAATGGTGCAAAAGCATAAATTTATATACGTCTTTTTTTTTCAATACATGTTATCCATTTTATTACCCTGTAAATTTTTATATGGATAAATTATTATTTATTATCTTTTGTTGTGTTTTAGTGGTTTAGTTATTTTAGAGATATTTATATTTAATTGGTTATTCATGAAGTTTAAACAACAATGAAATCGTTTTTTTAAAATGTTATGGCTGATGTATAATTGCTTTTTAAATTTGTTGTATAGGTGTATCTCTTAGAACCGTGCAAAATAACTTAACCAAGTAACTGCACACGTCAGTGTCGAATGTAATCATAAAAATATTGACAAGAATGAAAATGGTTTTACAATTTTACATTTAATAAGATATGCTCTTGAATTAGCAATAAAGTTTCTCCAGTAATAGGTACATCCATTTTTCTTTTGAGTACCTTTTCAAAATTCAGCATTTTTATGAACTTCAACTTTAAATCGAAAACAAAACTAAGCTTCGTAGTAATCCAGGACTTTTTAATTAAAAAGTTCATCATCACTGCAGTATAAACTGCTATACATACGACAAAATGCTAATCGTTCCTTTATCCAAATTTTTATTTGAATAAGCACGGAATTGTTTAACATGAGGATTTGGTCAATAAAACGTACTTGTTATTCGCGACTATCATCGAACACCATTAAATCCATAGTTTTCTTACATAATGCAACAGGTCTTTTATAATGGAAGTTGTGGTTTTATTTCCGATGTCAAAAATACTCAAATATTTCAAGTTTTTGAATGTGATCATGAATTTTCTTCGCAATGGAAGTTATTTTAGTTAATATTATACTCGTCGACTGTTGGGCCCTCGCTTGCTGCTCGTCCCAAAACTTCGCTCAGTAAAATTTTATTGGATTACAGAAAAAGTCAGGAAATAGAGTTTCTTATTTCCCGGGAGTTCTCTTTATTAGTTCTGTTGTCATCTATTTAAACATTTTAATTTTAATTTGTTTAAATATGCAAATTTTAGAGCGGAAAGTTTCATAAAATGAATAAAAGTGTTTTTAAATATAATAACTCGAAATAAATGCAAAAAGGTAATTCAGACGGTCATTGCCTTGCAGCTAACTCAATTGGAAGCGAATGCGGGGTACCCGGGGGGAGAGTCAAACTTTCATATGACTATTCTCCGTGCTTCGGAAGGCACGTTAAACTGGTGGTCCGCTGGGTTAGCGAATTACCACCATTAACATAAAAAAAAAACAGGTTACAGGCACATCTGAAGGCAAGTCTAGCAAGCTACCTGATGAATGTAAAATATTTATGTGCTCAAAAAAATAACAGTCCTTAAGACCTAGTACTAGAAGAGAATTCTCTAGAGAATTACTTCTAGAAAAGGTAGAAGAAGAAGAAACAAATGGAAAAAGGTAATATAGGAACCGGAAAAAAATAATCTTCAGATTATACAGTTCTGAGAGCCGTTATTTCTTCCAGGTGTTTGTCTGACAACTACTGGTATTACTGGGCGCCTGGTAATTCAATAAAACAAAATAAATCAAGAAACTGCTGTTAAATCAGCTCAATGTGAGAAAATAAAATCGACTGCACGTTAACTCGATCAATCACCTGTGGCGATCATAATCTAACCATCATTGGGAGAGTTCCTTCAATTGATATTCCTTCAAATTTGACTTACTTGCATCTATAATTGCAAGATTAAAGAAGGCGTTTTCTTTCTTTTTTTATTAATTTGATTTCTTTTCGCATTGTGCACTTCTGTTGTAACGTGATCAAGAAAGCTTGGTTGATCTCGGCATTAAAATTAAATGAAGCGAAGATCATTTCCCTTCGGTTTACCGTGAAGTATTCTCATTTCTTTTCTTTCAAATTTAAACCGTAGCAACGTAGTCTCCGAATGACCCAAGTCTTTATTTATTGCTTAATAGTTAGTAGTTCATTTAAATTGATTTAGTAATTAAGGTTATTTCATGTTGAATTACCTTTACGTGTAGATCGAGAAAATCACACATTTTACAGGGAAGTTCGTTCCATCGAGAAACATTGGAGCTTAATACATTTATTTTTTAAATGCTCGCGCTGATTGCCAATTAATTTTAGTAAACGAGTATTCTGTTATAAAATTTTATTTTAAATAATCTTTTAATTATTAAAATAAAATGGTAGCTTTAATTAGTGTTTGATCTATTTTTAAAAAACTGTTTTACCTTGTTTAGTTAGAGGCATTTTAAAATTTAATTATTAATACTAAGTACTTAATCTAATTTAACTTTTTATATGCCGATATAAATTGTTAATTCTATTTTACTTTGCTACTCATTTTTTGGGTTTTAATTTTTATAATGCTATAATTTGGAGCTTTTAATATTTAGTTTCCTTCAACGTCGTTATTTTGTAATTTAGTAATATTTATGATTTTTTAGCGTGCGTGTAAAATTTTGTGTACTAAATTTTTTTAATTAATTTAGGAATTAAATTTAAACTCATGTTTTTAGGGCAGATATAACAGAATTGGTTTATTAAATAATTTCAAATTTATCATCCTTAGTTGTTTGTTATACTCAAAGGTTGCAAGAAGTTTGGGTTATATTGAATATTAATTTTTTGTACTAGCAGCTTTTGCTACATTAAATTAAATGTTATTAATTTATATTATATAATAGGTAGGTACTGTTTAAAGCACCAAAGTAATTAAATATTCTGTTGAAATTATTTTTAGAAAAATTTAAAATTACTTTAAATCCGCGCGTGATATTCTATTAATTATGAAAGTTGAAACTTGGAAAGTGTTTACATACTCCAGATTATTTATCGATTAGAGTTCAGTAATAATTAACGAATTAGTGTAATTAGTTATATGATGGATTATTAATTGAGATAGTTAATTTCGTTGTAATTAAATAAAATTAATTAAGCATTTTTCAATTAATTAAAAATTGTGTTGCATTCATGAATTTAAAACAATAAAGTTTTATTTTGAATGGAATAATGCAATATTAAATTCTTACCTTTTCAGTATGTTTAAAGCAGAGGGTTGCAAAAGCTGTGCTTATTCAATTTTGCATAGACTAATTACATTGTTTTACTGACTGCTCCTTTAATGGTGAAGACTGTGAGAGCAGAAACGTGCTACTTTCGAGTTTCAGCGATTCAAAAGATGCTCATTCTTGTGGAAATGTACGTACTTTAAGGTAGCTAATGCTTTCTTTAAAAGGAACTTTCGCCATCAATTAAATGCATAAGTAGCTGTTACAATTAGAAGCATAGTAGGTTTACATGTCAAGATTAATTTGTGAATTAGGCAAATTACAAAAGCGTTAATTTCGGGTTTATAAAATATTTCCAAGCAAAAACTTTTATTTATAATAAAAAGCAAAACAAGTTTCCGCTTTATAAATGACGAAAACTTTCAGGCTCTCGCTTTTATTCCTTTCACAAAAACCTAGTCTTACAATAACGTGCAATGAATGTCCGGAAAATTGCGTATATTAACTCTCCTGTGTACGCATTCGTTAGAACTACTTGAAGAATTATTTTGAAAGCTTATTTAAACTTCATAAACAATGACAAACTTATCCTAGTTGAAAACGAACGTTGATTCAAGATCAAAACTTGTTATGCTCATTATTAATATTCTAAACCTTTCTTGAATACGAATTTCCACCAGATACACACCAACTTCTATTCCTTCTGACTACAATCTACAACTTCACAAATTATCGCTTTTTAGTTTATATTATCGAAGATGAAAACATTTTTATCATTTGTACTTTTATTTATTTCCATGTATTTTTTAAATCTGCGTGTAAAATAGCAAATTTAGTTTCGTAAATAAGGGCGCTACCTCTGCCCGACCAAACCTTTTATAAAGGTTTACCTAAATACACATAAAAAGAAAATTTGTAAAACTAATTACTCTTTCTGATAAAGTTTTAAATGGTTTCCAATTTAGTTTATCATTAAAATTTATTTAAAAGCCGTTAAATAAATTTTTTTGGAGTTAATATTTAGTGTTCTAGTGTATTTTTCTGATACAACTTTAAATAGTTTCGATTTTAGTTTATTTTATAAAATTTATCGATCATCGTCAAATAAAGTCACAATTAAGCAACATCGAGCAGACATGAAACTTGAAATTACGTTTCAAAAAAAAAACTTCGGTGTCACAAAGTAGACTAAAATTATACATTACAAATATATAATAACAAAATAATTATTAAACACTTTGGAAACTTCCGAAAAATAACACCCCATTACAATATTTTGTCAGGCGGTAATATTATTAAATTGTTGTTAGCATGTATTTTTAAACAAAAACTTTTTTCTCGTCGTTTATGTAACATAATGTAATTTTTGCTTTTTTCGTTGCGACATCCGCACGAATTTTATTATTTTAAAATAGCTGATCACATTTTTACATTAAAAGTTTATCCATCATCACCTGTTGGTTGGTTTTTCGTTCAATTGTAATTTACACCCTGCACTGTTTTTTTATTGAAAGCAATAAATTAAATGCTAGCTGAATAGCAAAGTTTATTCTTTTAAACCAGACATATAAAAAACGCTCTTCATTAAGTAATTAGAAAGCATCCAACACCATAACTCTCTAGAGTCTAGTCTACAGTTTCGTGATGTCATGTTGCTTGGAAAAACTAATAAATAATAAAGTCGTCGTTTGGGGGGTCTAAGCGCAACTATTTACTGCAATTATCCGGTATAGTGAGATATCAGAGACTTTCAAAAAACCCTTAAATTTCCTTGTAGGGTTTGAGAGCAGTAGTCTAAAGCGTACGATGCTAATTAAACACAAACTTGGTGTAACCAATCACAATTATGGATTTAATTTAGAATTTAAGAAATAAATTCAAAAATTCCAGGTTTGAGCCCCACGTTGGGCGCCAAATATTGTTGTTACAACACCAATGTTCCGCGGCATGCCTCCCTCGTTCTTGATTATAAGGACTAGATTTTTGTCAGATTATAAATGTGATATATACTTCGGTTTAATTCTAAAACATAATTTCCCTTAGAATCAAGAAGTTACATAAAAATGTTGTTACCTTTTTTGAAACAAATTTTAAGCAAATCTGTGTATTAATTAGATACCTGCGAAAACTATGTTAAAATATCAACCTAAAAATATCACAAAAATCAAATAATTGTTTAAATAAATCAATTTACATTATTCCTCATCAAAAATTTGATTAACGATCATAAAAGTGAGTAAGTCACGATCCAATTTCAGGTTTAATTTAAAAAGTTTGTTTTGATAATATTTTTCTTGAGTTCACACAAAATTTTACCTAACTGTTTATCACTTAAAAAATTTAGTTAACAGCCACGAATTCTTTTTTAGTTCTTTAAACGAAATTTGAATGTAAAAGTGTCGTATCGAATACTTTAACTTATCGATTTGTAGTAATTTAGGTAAAGTTTTTTTTAATTTCTCCACCCAAAATAGTCATTTACCAACCAATTTATAAAGTTTTTAAGACAACCGTTTTCATCTAGATGAAGTTTTATCTTATCGTTTGAATATATTTGCATAATCTCTAAAATATAGGAATTGCTACTGGTTTAATTTCTTCGAAAGAAATTAGGTTTTTAATTTAATTTGAAGTTGAAATTTTAAGATTTAAAATTTTTTTCAATTTATCAATAACCGAAAATGTTATTTTATTTATTTATAAATTAATAAGTTTTTTTCGATTGTGCGTTTTAACGTTCTTCTTTAAACAAGGAAACCGTAATAGTTGGATGATTCTATTTACATTCTAAACATGAAAGCTTAAGGGTTTTTCTTTTTATTTTCTAGACAATCTGAAAACTTAAAAGTTTTGTCTGATAACAACAAATAAATTTGTACAACTTCCACTCCGGTTGAATTTTGCTGGGTTTACTTTTTTCTTTATGAAATGACGAGATAATAAAAATTTATATTTATGGTTTGATAAAGCAATCGGGAACTAAATTTATTAGACTAAAAAGAAAACAGGGTTTTTGTAATTAAATCTCGTGTAATATTGATTTAAAAATTAAATATTAATAGAAGATGCCAATCTATCTTCACCTTTTTCAAATAACATTACAACTTTTTTTATAGTGCTACTAAGTTTCTGAAGCGAATACTCGAGAGAAAATTGAGTAATTTAAGTAACCGTACACGATTCTCAAAATCGTATATTTTGACGAACAGATATTACGGAAATGGACGTCAAAAAATGTCCGGATGTCGATCTTGCTTATTATGCAAAATAACAATGCGAAGAGAATTGAATAATGACTCTTGATTATTTCTACTACGTTTTGTAAGTTTTTTGTATTTATACACAAAAGCTTTGAAGTTCTGTTTTGAAATAAAAGATGTCTTATAAGATTTTTTTACTTGCACATTAAGGAAAAATCCTTTTTTAAGTATCAATCAACCAAATTTTTTATTTAAAATATTAATCACTGTTGCAAATTTTAAAAATTATAGCTACCTATTTATTATTTTAATTACCACTGTTTTTTCTCGTTCTCTTTGGAAATCTTTTTATTCTATACATACGTGACATATCAGCATAATGTTACTCGTAGATGAATTTTTATCAAATTCGGTTCAGTATTTCCGTGATAATTTCACTAGTCCATTCATGCGCGTCACAGTAGTCTAATGTTATCTAGCCTATTTTACTCGTAAATAAAAAGGATAGTCTATCAATTAGTAATATTGAATGTCCCGTCAAAGTTGGTTAAATCGATTGATTATTGATCGATGAAACATGCAAACTTGTTAAACACAATACCCTTTATTTTTCTGGTAGATGGGTACAAATTGGGCAAGAAACCTTGAAGTAAATCACGATTTTCGGTTTTTTATCAGTTAAGACACTACAACTGTCAAAAAAATCGCGAAGTTATCAATATCAACTTTCGGTTTTTCGAAATTTATACTGTGAGCATAAAATGAATTTGAATATCGTAAAAAAATGTAAGTTGTAGAAGCTGCCGATATAAATATATTTTATAGAAAGCTTTCTGAAAATTTAAGCTGAAATGTTTTGCTCAATTTAGAGATCAACTATTTTACAATCGGGATAAACCCAAAAAAAAACGAATTACAAGTCTGTAGTTGTTATTCACGTTTGTTCCAGCAAACAACAGTGTTTATTTACAGATAAAGCTTTTTACCCGATTACCAAAAAAAAAGAAGAGTATGCTTGTATGTTTCTTTGGTTGTGCCTCTTGAGCGTTTGAAATAGTGAACTGATTTTAACAAAATTTTCACTAACTAATAACCTTTTTTTATCTGTGAGTAGCGATATAACATTATGCGACGTAACGCGCATGAATGGACTGGCGAGATTAAAAACCCCGACTTCCAAAAAATACACAAATAAAATTTGTTTCTGAATTGCTCATAAAATCCAAAGTAGTATGCAAGTGTCCCGATGTTCAATAAGGGATAAGCTCTGCAAAAATAATTAGGGGGCGAGGGGGGCGATCTATTCGATTGGAACCGATTCCGCATAGCCGGTCCGCCCATGAATAGTAGTAACGATTATTTGATTACTTTGCTAAATAAGAATTTACAGTTTTGAGTATTCTATTCTAATATTTATCTTATCAAAGCATTCTTGGGACCACAGATGGCAAGAGAGCACTTAACAGATTAGATTTTGCACTTCAAATATTTTAAACTAACTTCCTAAGTTTCGGGTATAATGAAGTAATTTAAGATCACAACTTAATTGATGAAATTTTGAGGTTATTTCAATAATTTACACTTGAAATTTATCACATTTTGATGATACTTATGAAATCTCATAATTTAGTTTCTGTTATTGTGATGAAATTATGATGCTGTTGCATTTTGCATGTTCCGTAATTTGTGACGATTTTCAAGATTAAATTGGAAAAAATTAAATTGTTCCTCTTTATATCAAGTAAAAAAGTTTTTTTAACTTTAGGGTCACATAAAATTGGTGTTTTGCTTTATTTGGTGGTAAAGTTTTCTACTCTTGGATAATTTGTTTTTGGTGTTTTCGAGTTCACCACTCGACATTTGTTGAAAACCACACAAAGAAAAAAGCGGCTGTAAAATAAGAAGTGGTGTGTAAAACCACGGTTAAAATTAAATAAATATAAGGGTTTCAAAAATTTAATTAAATTAATAAGGAATAAAATTTTAATTCGTACATTTCTCTTTGATGCACTTACACTTTTAATCTCTTCGTTCGATGATACGATAAATTCAATTTAAATAAATTGCATACGATGTTCATTAAGAATGCCAATTAATTTTTAAATAACGTTGAAATAAATATATTTTTTCTTAACAAAAGATTGTTTTTTTTTCTATACTATAATTAATTTTCTTTTTGTTTAATTTCAGAATTAATTCGCTACGAAACTGCTTACGCCTGCGAAGGAAAAACGCTTAAAATAGAGTGTAGAGATGGAGAACAGATTAAACTGATTCGAGCAAATTACGGCCGATTTTCGATCACCATTTGTAATGATCATGGAAATACAGACTGGAGTGTCAACTGCATGTCGCCGAAATCCTTAAGGGTTTTACACAACAGGTAAATTAAATTTAAAGTAATGGTTTTCCTCGTGTTGTTCTAATAAATTGTATGTACTAACACAATTGTGAAAAATTTAATTTAACGGAATTATTAAAGGGGATACAGAGCTTCGAAATTATCTCGAGCGCTCAAGAAGTCAACAACACGACTCGCCTGAGCGGCTATTAAATAAAATAAATGAGAATCCTTTTATTCCGTTTAAATTTTTTTGTTGGAAATGTGTAAATAAAAAAATGTAACTAACGGCCTAGTTTATTTGTACAGCCTTAATTTGGACTCCACTATATAAAAATTATAATAATATTATGATATTGATTGATGATGTTGTTTTTTCAGCCAATTATATAAAACAAATTAGCATAATGGCTTTATTTATTATTAATACATTCACCATTACAATAATTTCTACTAACGTACGATCGTTATTATATCATTGACAAATATAAAAACTTTTCGATCATACGAAAGCTCAAAACATAGCTCCAAAGTTGTCGAAATGAATTAATTAAACTGTCGATATCTTCAGATTGCAGATAACTCGGAAACGGTTTACACATTCAATTTTTAAAAGAAACTTTAGGCAAAATTTTTAAGTGCATAAATAAAAAATACAGGGTTTTGTTTTTAAAAGAAAGAAGTACGGTTTATTCCATCAATAACGTAACGGCGTTGAATGTTAGTATAATTTAAGATAACTTTACGTTGTAGACGGGAACTAAAAAACTTTAATATTTAAGTTTTTTTTTTCTACAGAGAAGATCGTGCATATTCCGCTTGAGGTGGTCACCCCGTATAATTTCTACGCTATTAAAACTTTTCAAGAAATACTTTTTCGATCAGCAAGTGTGCTTGTGTTTGATCGATGGTGGTTAGAAAACACCGACGCCGAGCTAATATTATTTTTTGATGAAACCGAAAATATAAACATAAATAGTTTTGTATTTGCATTTATTCAACATTTTCGTTTTGCTCAAAATTTCGAAGCGAACAACGAAAATTACGTTTTATTAAATCTAATATTCTAATTCTTCATTTTATCATATGTTGACTAAATTGTAAATATCATATTTACCGGTTGGCTGAGTAAAGTATACGTTGTACTACCAATCAAGTTCGTGCTGAATTTACATATTTTACGGCATTTCTCAAACTTTTTGTTTTCCAAAGCTACCGCAGAGTGAACATTTCTGACGTGCAACTGCAACTTGGGAGTTGACCAAAAATTAAAATTTTGCCACAAGTTATTACTGCATATTTTGCAATCAACGTGCAATGTTCGGTATCATAATTCACTCGGTTGGTACAATGATGGATATCATCCACAATACAACCTAGATAATAATTTTTATTGAAGATCAGAATGGATACAAATTAATTCAAAGTTTGACATAAATTCTTTACTTTTGTTTGAAAAGAATCTAAATTTACTTCTTCTTTACCCGGTCGTTATATATTAACGGCGGTAGTGTATTTATAATGAATTATTGAATAAGAGATAATCGTTTACATAAATTATTCAAGAAGGTAGTAAATTTTAACAAGTAACCTTTGACGTAATTGAATTTTTTATGGTAATTGTAATAGAAAAGAGCTAAAATATAAAAATATGTAACCTTATGGCTGAGGATGTACATTGTTACCACTTAGTATTATTACTCTTAAGTAATCAACCAGCGAACCAGCTGCTTCCAAAACATTGAAAAGCACTTGACTGATGTCATATGAAGTTGATAAAAAGTTATCATGTAATTATGGAAAACTTTATATTCACTTAAGTTTATCTTAATGTAAAAAAAAAGAAATTTGTTTATATATTAAACAATTTTAAACCGCAAAACTTGTTTAAGGGAGACGACATAACATATCGACGCTATCCAGTTTAGCTGTCTCGATGGTACATTTTTTATTAGTTATACCAATCTTACTTACAAAATATTTTATTGTGTCTTGATAATATCTCAAAAGTGGAATATTTTGCATACGAAAAAGAATAACTTAAAATTAATACAATGATAGTACATTAATTTTCGACTCATTTGAATTGGTATATAATGTGGTAATATATCATACTTATGTAAGTCATTCACACTGAACCTGTCAGACTCATTAGACTATAGGACTATAGGTAGGTACTTTTAAATTAAAACGTGTAATGTATTGACGCTATATTTTTAATAAACACTTTGAATTTATTTCTTTTCACAACTTTTTATATATTATTTATATCTTTGTTAATTCTTTTATTTATTTGTCATATATTAAATGCAGGACTTAAAATGTATAAGAGATAATTATGTATATGTTTTTATCTCCATTTTAAAAGGTATAATTACAGAACACCTTTAAATATTTTTAGTAGGTATACAGATGCGCTCTAATATTTTAAATATTACAAATTATTCCACACACTATAATTACTCTTAATTAAAATTGCGTAATTGCTTGTAAGATCCTTTTTTTAGTAATTTACATGTCGAACTATTTTATAATTAGTTAACTATTTTTCCCTCTTTTATTTAATTACTAAATTCACATCGGAATGGTTTAAACTCGTGTAAAATCTTTCAAATTCTCTGATTTATATCTTTAACGTAATTAAGATCTTAACGTACAGGTAACACATAATTTACAAAATTATTTATAGATTTCTTTTACTTGCGGAGGATTCCTCTAAAATAACTTTATCAGATTTTATTTTCTTTGGTTGATACTAAAAGTAGAATAAATATCTACCCCCGATCTCAGCTTGGCAGTATCTGCAAAACAAATTCAAATTCTTATAAAAACACAGCTCGTTAATTTTTTGTTTCATAAATAAGACATCTTCTACACAGTAACAATCTAAAATATAATCGAAGTAAAGTTTACACTGAGAAAAACATTAAAACCCACACAGAAAGCAATTTTAGTTATTTCTTTTTATTACTTAATGACGCGCGTGAATAGATTAACGATTAATGAACTGATTTGTAACTCAGATTTTCTAAATTTTTTAAAATATATAAATTGGCTGAATTTTTGGTTTTACAATAATTGGTAGTACCTACTTGTGGAAATCGTAATCAGGGATTTCAAGTAGGATTTGATTAATACGACAAAATGATCAAAAAAGATCGGAGTTTCTATTTCTGTTTACGTTAAGTTTTACGAAAATGCCACGCACATCAAAACAACGCAAATCGAATCACATAATTATGTTCTACCATAAGATCCAATAGTAATTTACAACCTGCATTCTCCTCGATCGTGGTAATCTTATGAAGTGAGTCAAATTTTATTCATTTTGATCTAGAAATAAAAATTACCAGTATACTCGTAAATACGTTGATACCTTAATTTAATTTTGACTTGATAACTGCTCACTTTCAAAGTTCAAATGGGGTTGCCATTTTTCTTTCACGAAATTAGAATTATATAAACTAGTTGTAAAGAATAATGATTATTGAGAGGATTAACCCAAACAAAGGCCAGAGTCCGTCACAATCTGAAGAGGACCTCTCCAGTTTGTTTGTCACGATTTTAATAGACCAGCTCCTTATTAAGCGCAGAGAATTGGTAGCTTGGGAAAACTCAAAAAAACACAATTAGTAAACAAATGCTTTAATTGACACACAGAACTTGAGAGATGCTATCGCAGTTTCAACAATTGCAATGTGACAGGTCCGCTCTGCTATTTAGTCTTCGGGTAACTGATATTAAATTCAAAGATTATATTTAAATAAAATGCATGGGCCGTACTTAGAAATATTAAAATGAAATGAGAAAGTAGTACCACGTAACGAAGTGCAAAAATTCGTTACATAGTAGTACTTACTCTACTTGAACTATTCATAAATTTTTTATTGCCAGATTTTTCCGTTTAATTTTGCTTCATATAATTATATTTTTTCAATTTGTTGTCATTAAAGCTTAAATTAGATATTAAAATTATAAATCCGCATCCGCATTCCAAACTATTTACTTGTCTACCATAGAAGATACTTTACATATGGAGTACGTACTACAATACTGCTGTAAAATAAACTAATTTATTAAAATCGTAAATAAGGTGGTTCTTTGTTTATAATTTTTTTTGCGGTGACACTTTCGAACGCGTTCGGAACATATTAAGGACTAATTTTAAACTATTCAGCTTCGTATGCATAACCTGGGATGTATTCTGAATTTTTTTAGTATAAATATGTTTGAAAAAGTATTTTTTTAAATTCGATTTCTTGCTGTTTGACGCCTTCCGGTTCGGCAACCCTTCCTGCTGGTAATCACGCTTGATGCTGATATTCGTAATACCACAGATTATTACTATACAGATAGCCAACCCCATTGTTAAAATTGACAACACATTTTTCATGTAGTACAGGAGACGACCGCTGCTAGCGTACTTATCGGGAAGACCGCTACACTTAACTATGGTGGCCACTGGATATGCTTCATAGATGTCGCTTCTGAAATATTTCATAAAATATTTTATTATACATTATGCCGTTATAGTATCATGACACATTGAAAAAGGCATTCACACAGTGAAGAATAATAGAAGAATATCCAATGGCCACCATAGTTAAGCACGCTAGCGGTGGTCGTTTCCTGTACTACATGGTTCTCATTTCACCTTAAGTTGTAAGTCTTTTTATCTACATACATGTACATAGTACAGCCCTTAAGTAAAACTTATAATTTTCCAAGCCTTTTCCACTTAATTTTTTCATTAAATTCATCAGTTTTCAAGCATAATCCTCTATGACTTCTTCTTCATTAGCGTTTTTATTTACATCCATGTTTGGATATACGCCTCTTCAAGTTCTCTCAATTTAGAACTTGAAGGTTGAGGCCTTACCATTCCACGCTGGCCTAATGCGGGTTGGAATGGATCATAGTCCACAGATCGATTTTGGAAATTTTTAGATCACAGCACATCCGACGCAGTCAGGATTAGAACCGCGGTTTCCCGCTCTCTAGTTTATCCGTGTTTGACTTACGCCAGACTGCTTGCGATGACTTCTACATTTGTATAAAATTCTTTATATCAAATCTGAAAAATGCTTATATTGCACCAAATAATTCTTCCTTTCCCAGAAGCAATTCTCTAGAGAATTCTCTTCTAGTTTAGGCCTAATTCCTGTTTTTTCCCAGCATCTGCGTTGTTTTCTTGACAGTGTGAGTACTATGAGCCTATAATTGTTTTACATCTGTTAGGTAGCTTGCTGGGCTAACCTGCAGATGTGCCTGTATTCTGGTTTTTTTATGTTAGTGATGGCAATTACGTAACCCAGGAGGACCATCGTCTTAACATACCTTTCGAGGCACGGAGACTAAGTCATAAGAAAGTTTTACCGTTCTCCGAATTTGAACCCGGTACCTCGCATTCGCAAAAAGAATCAGTAGTTTAAGGTGAATTCCGAAAGCTTTCACGACTTACAACAAATTCGTGGATATTTTGCTAATATTTGCTATGCAAATACAGAATTTTAGTTATTAATTACTTACAAGGGGCCACTACAGTGAGGTACCAACCAATCGAGATCCCAATTTTTTTGGTGATTCTAGGAGCTAAAAAAATTATCACTTTCTCGGCGTTTAGTCCAATGGGCCTTAGTTTTTGAGTTATGAATTTTTGAAAATAGACAATTTTAACCATAGGTTTACCCTATCTTAAGTTCTAACGCGAAGGTTTTGGGTTCAAAACTCACACCGGCTAACTTTTTCTTTTTGAAAATTATGTAATTTATTACCTGAATAAATTATATTTTAAAATTTTACTGCGTTTCTTCAATTTAAATTAATTAATTACTTTTTTGGGGATTTGGACAACGGACAATTCAATTCTATACCACATAATAAATTATACTATTAGGTAGTTTATCAACGGCACTTTTCATTTCGGATATTTATCAACAGAAAAATTATAAAAAACAATTTACTACAACGATTTGTCTTGTAAAAATTGACGATGAAATAAACGATGTTGATATTAACAGGTTGGTAACTACAGTTTCCTAAATAAAGGCAATGTTTACGTGATTGTGGTTTACGTATTTCATTTGTAACTTTGTGGAATCCTGAAGAAGAAGTGGTTTCATCCCTTCGAAACATTGTAGAAAAAATTTTAATTTTTAATTAGCATTGAGCTTTATAAGCCGATATTCAATATCATCTGAAAATTTTTTGATTTTGTAACATGATCTTTTAGTTTGGAATTTTCTGGAAAAATTATTCATGCCAGTGTCTGCGATTCGTTCTACATCATATGTTATAACGTTAAGGTATTTGTTAATTTTCCATGCAATATTACATATTTGCAAGAGTTTAAAATTTTAAGTTAATTTTTATTAAAAAATATATTTTCCTTCTTTACTTATAATAAAATATATTGGTTGATATTATCAGATTAGTACTATAGTAAAAATTATTAAAACTAAGGACGATGATAACATTAAAAAATAAATTAAAAAATTTGAAAAAAAAATTTGGTTCATGTGGGATACGAACCGCGAACCTACTGATTACAACTCCCTGTACGCTACCTCTATGCCACCACGGCTTCTTGCATAAAGAATCATTATCATTGCCAGTTAAAGCACTGCCCATATTTGAAAAATTCATAACTTAAAAACTAAGGCCCATTGGACTAATCGCCGAAAATGTGATACCTTTTTTTAGCTCCTAGAATCACCAAAAAAATTGGGATCTCGATTGGTTGGTACCTCACTGTAGTGGCCCCTTGTTAGTGGTAAGTTATAGAGATCATTTTTTTAATTAATCTCAATTTTTACTGTGTATGTGGGGAATAAAAATTGGAAAGTAATTAAAAACAAATAATAAATTTAATTTCTATATAATATTGAAATTTACTTAATTTTAATCGATATTTCCTTATTAAGCAAAGGTATGAAGCAAGCGAAAAATTATAAATTACCACCTGAATTAATAAACGTTATAGAACTAAGGTAAGCAATGACAGATTATGAAAATGATCGGAAATTTGATAAAAATTTGAATAATTATAAAATTTAAAAAAAATAATCTCAATCGATATACGCTAGTAACGAAAATCGCAAAAAATAAAAGATTATCGAGAATTCAACCAATGTGGATTATAAGTTAAATTTTAAAATGCCAAAAAATGATAATCCCTTTATATTTGCTAGCGATTTCAAAAAAGAAAATAATTATAATTGACAGGATATTTTTATGGATTAGATTTTTAATACGAATATAATATCTATATTTGTGCCACATGAACGAAATTCATATAGAAGCATATTTACGGAAGCCCATTACAAAAATGCTCGTGCTCTAATAACCGAAAATTAATTTATTAGTTTGATGAAAATTACCCACAAGCCACAAGTCATTAAATTACTACGTAGTTCAATACAAAATAATATAAGATTATAGGTAAAATATAAACTAAATTTTAAAATGCGTCCTTGGACATATTCGGCCAAGGACTCTTCTGACTTTAACGGCTAACCTATAATTAATTAATTAAATAATTAGAATTATTTCTAATTGTTTTTCGTTCCGGTGTTCAGTAAAATAAATCTATTTTTGTTTTAGATAATTTTAAAGTCTCGTTTACCCCTTAATTAAAATTTTAACTTCAAAAAAATTAATTCTTCGCGGAAAAAAAATTCCCTTGGGAAATGCAATCGTCCTTTTACTGTACATTCTGGAATTTGATACGACATGATTTTTGTTCATCTCGAAGAATTTAAAACTAATCATAATTTTAATTTTTAGGCTTTCAGCAATTTGCTATTGCCTTCTTCAGATGTTGAAAATGTTTATGAAATAATTTGAGCTTTGTTTTATTGTGTTTACTCATCTAACATCGGATTTGTATGCAAGTGACCATTCATTTCCAAAGTCGAGTCAAGTTCTACTTTGTAAATTGACCGGGAAAGAGCATTACAATTTGGCGCCCGCGCAGGGACATATTATAATTTTTTTTTCTATAAATTCGAATTCTTAAAATTGATGGATATAATTTTTAAAAATTAACACAAGCTAACAAACACAATAAAATTCAAATTATCTCAAAAGCGTTCAGGAATATGTTATTTTTGCCTTCTTCAGATATTTAAAAAGCTTTGGGTTTTATTGCGTTTAATATAGTGGAGTACAAATATTATAATTGTTTAATGTTGTTTTTGTGTTTATGTGACTAACAATTTGTTTTCTTGTTTCTGTCATTATTGTGCTAAAAATTTACTTAAAGCCAATTCGTGTAGTTATTTTGTTTAAATAACTGGCATTTATCCAGAGCATTAATTTTGTTATATGTGCAAATAAATAGTGTTTTATATGAGCTTACGCTTTAATCCTGCTTATCATTTTGGGTAACAATTTTTTAGGTTGCAGTGTGTTGTTTTTGGACAATAATAAAGTAACACCGGGATTATTACATTTTAAAACAATTACAGTTGAATTCAAATTTAATCACATAATCTATAACAGTGTGGTCGATATAGTGCAACTTGATAGTAAATGTATCATAATTTTTTAAACAAATTAAAACTGGATTAAACACTTTTAGAACTAAAAATATAAAGTTCTCACAATATAAAATATTAAGAAAAAAATTCGTGAAAAGAGTTACTTTCAGTATATTTTACATTGTGATAACTTTATATTTTTAGTTCTAAAAGTGTTTAATACAGTTTTAGTTTGTCTAAAAAATTAAGACATGAATTCAAATTTATTTAATATTTCAGATGCGAATTAAAAACAAACTGTTCTATAGAAGTCAGCAATGAGGTGTTTGGTGGTGACCCGTGTCCCAGTACAAACAAATACATAGAAGCACAATATGCATGCTCTGGTTAGTCAGTTTTTTTAAGTTTTATTTTGTAAGTAACAGGTTTTCCAAAACGACTTTGCACCAAAAATGACAGAAACGGGAAAAATTTTCATTATTGTAACTATTTTTAACAAAAATACATTGCCACAGGTGCAGTCTTGTACAAAACTGCAGTATCCTGGCAAGTACTAACATGTTTGGTGATCCTTGCCCAGGTACTCTCAAGTACCTCGAAGCTCATTACCAGTGTATGCCAGGTAAGTTAATTACTCTTCCTCAGTAGTTGATCCACCTCAAGGTACTTCCTTATAGTTTTTTTTATTATTTATTCATTCATCAGGAAATTAAGATTCAAAACTCACAGAGTTCAGATTTAGAAATTGATTCTTTCAAAACAATTAGTTTCTCATTTTGCAACCAGCGACATCATTAATTTTATATGATTTCCAGCTGCAACAACCACTACAACTAACAGGCCAAGTCCTCCGTGGTTAATAACATCACAACCTCCTGTTTGGAGTACGTTAAAACCAACAGCGAGGCCTCCACCACCTTTGCCCAAAGTATCTTCTACTTCATCTCCTAAATTAACAACAACTGTCAGCACGTCGACACAACCTTCATCTACTGCTAACAATCTTCCTTTTGCACCTATAGAACCTTTCGCGGAAGATGTTAGTAGTAGAACTAAAACAGTACCACAAAATCCACCCGAAGATATTACAACACTGCCATTTACAACATTTGTACCCAAAAGAGTGACAGGTATTT
Organism: Rhagonycha lutea; assembly: GCA_958510855.1. Lineage (NCBI taxonomy): Eukaryota > Metazoa > Arthropoda > Insecta > Coleoptera > Cantharidae > Rhagonycha > Rhagonycha lutea. The sequence goes on from OY294042.1 coordinate 20,352,019, forward strand.
TATTTCATTTTATGTTAAGTCTGAATTTGCGTGACCATTTTGTTTTAGTTGATAGTACCATACCATTTGAATATGTACCATCACCAACTAGCTATATACCAAATTTAAAAGAAATGGATAACTTCAACTTTTGTAATCCAGAAACGTTAAGAAGCATTTATTGGAATTGGACGAGGATAGGAGAAATAAATATACAACCTTGCCCAGATGGCACAACTGGGTTTGCTAGGTGGAGGTGTGGAGTAACGGGAAGTGGTGATCCAGAATGGTTCCCTCAAACACCAGACTTGAGTGAATGTCGTTCAGTTTGGCTTACAAGTTTAGAACAAAGACTCTTAATGAGTAGAGGTCCATTAACTGCAATTACTAGTGATTTGGCCCAAGTTACAAGTAGTAAAACGCTTTATGGTGGCGATATGATGATAACAACTAAAATCATACAAAACATGGCCCAAAAGATGTCGATGGATATTCAAACATTTCCGGATCCTAGACAACGAGAAGCCATTGTTACGGAAATGTTAGGAGATGTTGTTAGGACCGGAAGTAACTTACTGGATGCTTCTCAACATCCAAGTTGGCGAGACTTAAGTCACAAAGAGCAGATGCGAGTTGCCACATCACTGTTAATTGGATTGGAAGAGAATGCGTTTCTTTTGGCCGACACAGTTATACGGGAAAAAACTGTCGATCAAATTGTTAAAAATATCAGTGAGTTGCTCAAAATTACCTTATTAACCAAATTTAACTTTTTTACTTTTAGGATTATCGGTTAGGGTGCTGGAAACTCGAAACGTACAGTTGGAGAAATTTTATTCCGATAATAAATGGACTTCCAGTAATGATACCATCGAGCTCCCACGTGGAGCGCTGTTAAAAAATAGTGAAGGTGGATTTGTGCGATTAGTGTTTATTGCGTTTGACCGATTGGAAGAAATTTTGTTGTGGCAGCCTGAACCGTCAGAATTAAATCAAAATAAAAGTGTAACAAGAATGTTGAACAGTAAAGTGATATCTGCTAGTTTGGGAAAGGGACGACATATTCAGTTGCATCAGCCTGTTCGATTAACCTTGAGGCATCTGCAGGTTGAAAATGTCAGTAATCCGTCTTGTGTGTTTTGGGATTACACTACCAACACTTGGTCTGAAGAAGGTTGCTATGTTGATAGTACAAACGATACTCATACTGTGTGTTTGTGTGAACACTTGACAAATTTTGCAATTCTCATGGACGTCCATTCGACTTATTTACCGGTAGGACATCAAATTGCTTTAGAAGTGATAACCTACATTGGTTGTATAATTTCAATAGTTTGTCTTGTACTAGCAATAATGACATTTAAATTATTTCACGGACTTAAGGTAAAGAGAACTTTGTGTTGATTTAGAAATATTTACTGAAATGACTATTTTCCAGACTGATCGAACCACCATACATTGTAATCTTTGCGTATGCTTGCTCATGGCGGAACTTTTATTTTTAATGGGCATAGATCAAACCGAAAACAAAATAGCTTGTAGTATTATTGCAGCATTTTTGCATTACTTTTTTCTATGCGCGTTTGTATGGATGTTCTTCGAAGGTAAAGTGGATTTCTTGATAATTTTACGATGGTACTCATGCTAGCATTTTTTTGCAGGTTTCCAGCTTTACGTTATGTTAATCGAAGTGTTTGAATCTGAAAAATCAAGACTGCGCTGGTATTACTTAATTTCGTATGGTCTTCCCTTTATAATTGTTAGTATTTCGGGAGCTGTCTTTCCATCGGGATATGAAACGTCAAGATATTGTTGGTTACGAACCGATAATTATTTCATTTATACTTTTGTTGGACCTGTTATCGTGGTTATTATAGTAAGTACTACTTAAAAAGTAACGAGCAATAAAATTCAAATAATTTGATAAGCTTTCGACAATAAATTATTGCCTTCTTCAGATGTTTTTTTGAATTTTAATGTTTGTTTAAATTTTTATATTCACAAGTTAATGAAGTTAATGATTTACACCTTTTTTTTTTAGTTGAATTTAATTTTCTTAAGTATGGCAATAGTCATGATGTGTAGGCATGCGAACGCCTCAGTTTCTATGAAAAATAAAGAACATTCAAGACTTACAAGTGTCAGGTAAAGTATTTTTTTATTTTTTATGCAATTTTTATATTATCATATGCAAGTATCCTGTTTGTGTGTGATATTTGCACAAGAATGGCATGCTATTTCAGTGGAACTTAATTTATAATACGAATTATGCATTTAACATTTTTTTTTTTGGAAACTAGTCAGATTGCGTATGTGGTATGTGGTCTTATCTAATGTAATTTCTTCTTTCTTGCATGGTGGTCTTACCTCTATGATAGTGGAAAGGAAGAAAATGCACTTCAAACCAAATTTCAAGCTCACTTGTAAGATAAATTTTTTGCTAACAATTAGTTTATGTATTTTCCATTGTCTGCTTTGTTTGTTTGAAGTTTGTAATGTGTTGTTTGTTGTTTTCTACCTTTTTCTTGTTTCTTTTTGTTTATATTTTCAAGAATGTGAAGAAAACTCATTAAAAAAATGCACAATACGTTTCGGAACTAATATGACATCAACCTCCCTGATTTGACACTGCGTATTTCGATTCCGAGAAGTGTTTGCTGCATTTTTTTGGTGATTCTAAGTTTCCTTTCTTCCTCATCTCTCCATTCCTAAATGTATCTAACACAGCTTTTGCACACTCCTATACCATTTAACACTATCACTTCAATTTTTGTAAAATATATTCCAGCGCTACATTATTACCTATCTGTATTTTATTAATGATTTTATCTGTTTAAAAAAATTAAAAAAATTGTTTCAGGGCCTGGCTGAGAGGTGCTATTGTATTAGTATTTTTATTGGGTTTGACTTGGACATTTGGATTTTTATATTTGGATCGAGAGTCAGTCGTTATGGCCTACATATTTGCAGCTTTAAATTCTTTACAAGGATTTTTCATTTTTCTATTTCATTATGTTCAAAACGACAAGGTAAGATGTTGTAAAAGTTCTCAAGCTTCAACACTTTTATAAACAAATATTTAGTTTGTGTAAAAATAATTCATCAACAAATTCATTTATCAATCAGTTTTTAAGTGTAAAAGTATTTTCTCTATTTTTCAAGTATAGTTATTATCTACACTAGAGACCTTTTGTACTTCTATTTTATAAGAAAATTTATTAAATGGCATCAGATTTTAATATTTTCACCTACATACTAAATTGTTTAATAAATTAATTATTTTAAATTTTAATTAAATACTGAGTATTCAAATTGTGATTATAAAAGGTATAGCCCATATTGCTTGTACCATCAACCATAAAAACCATTACAACAGACGCGCCTGACTGGATTTATGAGATTCCCGCTACCGACCACTCTGACCACAAATTTATTTTAAAAAGAAAAGGACAGTTTTTTTAGGTTATTTGTTATTTTAATTCTTTTTTTTTTTAATAAATTTGTGGTCAATGAATGAACGGTCGGTAACAGGAATCTCGTAAAGGATAAGATCTGTATAGGCATAGAGAGCAACACAACTAATTTTCCTCAATCTTCCACTCAAAAACACTACAACTGTAATAAATGAAAATCATTCTTAAAATTTGTTGATTGATAATTTTATAGAGAATTAAATTTCTTACATAAAAATTTGCAAGCGGCATAATCTTTAATAGTGAAGCCTTGCGAGCTTTTCAAATTTTTACATTTTGAAACTAATTTTCATTGACTTGCTTGAATGAATTTTTCACTTGTTAAATTTAATTTTGCTAATCTCGCATTATACAAAAGCTTTAAGGGTTTTTTTAATTTCATTTCATGAGAATTACCTATTCATTTTAAATGAAAACTACATCATTTTGTTGGAAATTAGATTTTCTAGAAAATCAATTTCTTCACATTCTATGTTGCGCTGTTATCAAAATCAATACAAATGAATGAGTTTACTTCAATTTGTTGAAACATTTCGCTTCATTCACCTGTATTGGAAAACATGTAAAAAACTAAACAACGTTTCCAGCTCACTAATTTAAATTTAATTCAATAACTGTGCTAGTTATTAATTTTTCTTTTTTTTTTAATTTATAATAAGACAACTTTAATGTTTTTTATTATGTGGCTTCCCGGTTCTCAAACGCCAATTTGACTTTTTGTTAACATTTTACATTATAATAATAGCAGAATATCACCACCAGGAAAATTTTTCTATGAAATTTTTTAAGATCTACAATCCTGTTATAACTCCTATTTTATTAATGTAAATAAATACGGTTAAAATAGACTTCCCTTATAATGGACTTCCATTGAAGCCGAAACAATCTTGCAGATAATATTCTCCAGTTTCTTGGTGGTTAATTAAAAGTGATCATAATTTGAACATTGCATTATTTTGTATAAAATTTTGAAAAATAATTTTTTTAAACAATTTATTTTCGTGGTGTGAGAAAGGAGTAAGAATAAAATTTGTTATGAATATTAGAAAATTATTGCTTATAAATTATAACAAATTATAGATGCAAATATTGTGATTGTGATCTCGTTTATAAATCTACTTTTATGTAAAATTATGTAAAATAAAAAATAAATAAATAGTTAACAAATTCCCTGAGATTGTACAATTTCTTTAATATTTAATTATTTAGTTGGTTTTTTTAATTTGCCAACAAATTAGCTAATTGCACTTTTATTTTGCTGCTTATCTCAGGGAATAAGTTGGTTATTCTTTTTTTTATTATTACTTTACGTTTTTGCACAATTTTTGATATAAAAATTTCTTAGGTTCGTAAGGAATATAGAAAATTCATTAGGAGGCATTCGTGGTTACCTAACTGCATGCGTTGTTCGAAACCTAATGCAGGAGCAGGTAGCAGTAGTGGTAGTTCTGGTTTGAGCAAAGAGAGGCGTACTAGTTTATATGCAGGTTCAAATGGAAATCCTTCTGCTCCCAACTCACATTCTACAGACAACTCAGTGTTGTCACCTCATGGAACAAGTGTGGGTACCAACAATATAGTCATCTCCAATAATCTTAATAATGCACGTCCTACTGCGCTGGTTCAAGTTCTTGCTAGAACTGACCTCAACAATGTTAGTACCACCACTACCAACCACAACCGACTGCACAATGTTGCACAACAAGGTACAGCGATGCAAAATGCTTGATGCAGCTCTATTTTCTTACCCTTGTTTATCCTGTTTTTTCTAATTAATTAATAGTTGATCTACCTTATATACAAGGTGTTTCATAAAATTTTACAAAACTTTATCTTGTATATTTTGTAATAAAATTTTTATACGTTTTATGGTAAAATAAAACGGAATAATCAAAATTACAGTAATTAGACAAATAAATCCAAATTAAAGCAATAAAGTACAAAAATTGTATTGAAAAAAAGTATAATTTTTTGTACCAAAATTTCATAAACCGCCATAATTGCTTTCGTAAAACTGATATTTTTAACGATAAGCTTATTTGTCTAATTTACTGAGAAAAAAATTACAGATTATAGAGATAATTTTATAGAAACACCCAGAAAACATAAAATACTCAAACATAATTTTTCTGAATTATTTAGAAGTTGTTCAATTTAGACAATGCAAAATATTTTTCTGAGCTGCTTACTAACTCCCCACGTGGTGCTGTGGTGGTACGTGCATTGCGTACCTCCTACCCTTTTGCATGCTCCTTATTAATGTAACAAAGTGGGTAAGACTAACTTACGCTTTCTGCTTAAAAAACTAACAAGGGGTTAAGGTATATTCTGTTACAGTTGCAACGGGGTTGGAGCTCTCGGAGCTGCAACAGCATGAATCGTGTGGGCAAATCACCTGTACTTACTTCAAATCCAGCCGGCATGGCTGCTACTCTTTGCCATACTCATAGACCTGGTTCTGCCACTCCCCCCTCCAATCTAGAAAATCCAAATACATCAACTCTCCCGTACATTAGAAATTTTTATAAAATATCAAACCATAATTCAAATTTACCTAAATCAGCTTCTACTTGGGGACCTTTGAATAAACCCTTGCATTGGAAGGTGAGGGTTATTAGAATAATTTAGTTTTTAGTTAACTATTTAAACATTTTCTGCATGTCGCTACTTTCACTTTTTTATTTCATTTAACACAAACATAAATTGCCATATTAATTATTAGGCCAATCAAATTTTACATTTTTAAATTCTGAAATTCAACTTATTTGGGTCATTGGATGTGGTGGTTTGGAATACAAAAAAAAATACATTTTTTGTAATAAAAAAGTTTTAAGCATTATTATTTTTTTATCTCGACACCTACGGGTACAAAAATCTTTTCAAAAACTTAAGCACAAAAGAAAAGCATTGTCAAAGTTTCTTTCAATAAAAATAAAATTTTAATATGCCAATTTTTTAGAGGTTTTAGAGAAATGTGACGACCACGTTAAATAGCATTTCTTATAAAGTAAATTATTTTCAAATTTCATAAAGTGGTTAAATTGTTGTTTTTATGTTCAATTAAAAATTTATAAAATTAATTATTTGAGCTTAAATTTGTATGTATTTTAACTTACAGTTCATTTTAACATTTCGGAATTTTTAATTTGATTGGCTTAAAGTATTTTATTTCTTGTTTTGGTGAATTTTATCACGAAATTATATTTTTCTTTACAGAACATTTCTTTTAAGTCTTGTAGCCGGGATTCTGGACATGGGGGATCGGAGCAAGAGGATTCTCCGAGATCACAAGCTATGGTGGTAGATACTCGTCTGAATAATACGAAGGATATGCGGCGTCAACCATACATGTCAACTGACTATAATCAAGTTTTGAGCAACAATTTGCAACAAGCAGATTTTTCAAATTACAATCATCATGCCGATACGATTCCACATCCGAAGCACTTGCAGTTACCTCATAGTTTGCAGCAGCATGGTATGCGTAAGAAGAATGGAAATTTTCTGAGATCGACCAGTCCGTGGAACCATACTTACACCGAAATACATGACGCAAGAATGCAACGAGGATTAGTACCCGAGGACGATCCCGTATATGAAGAAATTGAACGGAATGAAATTCAAGTGTCGGATATGAGTGATGAAGATGGAAAACGTCAAAGTGATATGAGTCGCCAATCTTCTCGTTCGTACGGCGACCATAGACCGTTAATTCCTTACAGTCCGGCAGCAGATCGAAGTATCCATTCTTGTTTGGAAGCGGTCACAAAGCATAGATCAAAAGATCCTCGATACGGAACAGATATTGACCATTATCGTATGACGAGACAAAATATGTACAGAGGTGATACTGCACGCTCATTAGCTGCCGTGTTGGATGGTGAGACGGTGGTTTGTCACCTAGAACCACCCGAAATGTATCCCCATGATCCTTATTCTTCCCGGACTCTAGTTTTACCACAGTATAGTGAAAGTTAGGAAACTGCCATTTGCAAGTGTATATCTGTGATTACCGCATGATCAGAATATTTGATCATTTAGTTAAGTAAGCTCAGCTCGCATGAATGAAAGAAAGTGATAATTTTGTACTAGTGAACTATTTTAATATTTATCAGAATAGGGATGCGTCTTTTAGTACATGTGAGTTTTTCAAGTCATAATTTTTAATTAAATTATTACAATTTTTACTGCAATTACGTTGGTTTTGTAAAGGATGTTCGGATAAATTCTCAAGACTTGTGATTTGTGCGACTTTGTTTTATCCGTCTCCTGAATGTTATAAATCAAATTGCTCATTTAATTTACTGTATGTAACTGTGAATATGTTGAATGCTTGTTATATACAAAGAAAACTATGCGTTTAAAATGCAAACTACTTAATCACTTATGTAATAATCGTTTATAATTTAAATTATTGACTAGATAAATTTAATAAAATTTTATCACACCTTCCAAGAGTAATATCGAGTTATTGTTAGTTATAAACTAAAAATTTATGAAAATAATAGTTTATTATTAAAAAAAAAAGTTAAATAATTTTTGAAAATATTAAATTAAATAATTTACTATTATTTTCAGATGCTTGGATTATTTTGTAAAATTATAATTTATTTTTTTATTGTATATTAAAACTTAGAATTTTATTAAATTTATTTACAATAAATTTAGACTTGTTTTATATTTTTTTAAATTATTCTGTAGTCAGCACAGACTTTGTAAATAATTAAATTTCTGATTAACTGCAATGGTTAAATTATTAAAATAATAATAGTTTATATTAAATCCATAAATTGTATTTATGTTTTATTACCACTACAATATCATTGTTGGAATGTTGACCCCCCAATTTCATGTAAGAACTATTTAAAGTTTAAAATAATATTGATGTTCACATTACCATTGCAATTTTATATAATAGTGATAATTATGTAGTTGTTCTCAAGAATTTTTAAGTTCTAACGATGATAATTGTATTGTGCACTGACATGGAATTTTATTATAAGATGTTAATTACTTTGTGTCCTCAGAGAAAGATGTAAATATTGTATAGTGCTTTGTACATGTTGATTAATTATGTAAGTTGGGTTTTTGTTATTCCTGCCCTGATAATTTCCATCACGGCAAAAATGAACAATACACCATTAAAAATTGTAAAAAAATATTAAGATTGAATCACATAAGTCTGACCAATAAATTGATTTTCTTTTAGAACCTATCGGCTCATATTTTTATTACAAATTTTTTTTTCAGTGAGTACGTTCTTTCAAAATATTGGTTTTTAAGCTAAAAGCTTTATATTACCATTTTCTTCGAAAAAGCATATCAATCTGGTAATTTTTGTAAATTAGAGGTCATTCAAACAAATTTTCAACGCTCAAAATGATCGACTTCATACAGATCAAAGTCCACCGTGAATCTTTCATCAAATTTACCATCAATGCTTAGATGTAGTTGACCCCCACAGATCTTTTATCTATAATTTATTCATTTAGGTATATTGGGGTAATGTAAACTACGCCAATATCAAAAAGGTTGACTTTTAATGAGTTGAACTGTCTCAAAGATCTACATTTTGATAATGATTTTAAGTAGAGTTCCCATCAGTTTTTGTATATAAACTTTTTTTTTGTGGAGTTTACACCGACCCGATATGGTATTAAAACTAATATAATATGTTTAATAAATAAATTTATTCAATAATAAGCAAATGAATTACAAATTCAGTCATTGAGGTACAACAGCAAGATTTGATTAATGGTAATTTAGTTTACAAAAATAGTCAGGTACTCAAAAGGAGTTTGTTGTAAATAGATATCACAGATCTCCTGTAAATAGTAATAATGTTGTTAAAAAACAACATTTTTCAATAAAAAAATAGTAATTTTCGAAGAATAAAAATCTTCAAATTATGTAACGACGAGTAATTAAATTTCAAAATGTTGTTAATAATGTCGATATATTTGTCTTGTAACCATAGAATTAATTCGGCGTCGATGTATAAAGCAATTGTACTTTTCATCAAATTCTGATTTGGCACATTCCACAACCAATTCTGCGACTTGAGGATTCTCGACAAGCTCGGACATCTTTCTAGCAAACGTGGCCGGCATATTGCTAACCGTCTTGTCAATCAAAAAGCCACTTACGTTATTCTCCAATACTGTTGCAGCAAAACCGTTATTGACAGATACAATGGGTATCTTAAAATTCATTGCCATTAGAATAGCACCCGGATAAACATTGTGATTTGTGGGATTTAAAATAGCGGTACAATTATTTATAACGGTTTTCTGTTGAGGGATGTTTGTACGTTTAAAAAAAATAATGTTAGATGTATATGGTGACTCTTGAACTTGGGCCACCAACTTTTTGTAGTAAATCATTTCTGAGTCGCTTAATTCATCGTAAAACCCAGCAAACACAACCCGGGTTCTTAAAACAACCTCGGTCGTACTGCAATAGGTGAAATATCTGAAAGCATTTAAAATCAATTCGAAATTACTTCTTGGTTTATATTCCCCAAAAACTGCAAAAAGTATTAAGTTCTCGGGTAGTAACGGTACTAGGTTATCCATATTACGCAGTGGATGTGACCAAAATCCGATATCACAGCAGGGATATAACACGGTTATTTTGCTTTTAAACTCAATTAAAGACCTTTCCATAACTTGCTTCAAACATTCAGTCTGAACAATAATTTCATCAGCACGTCTCAGTGAGCGCTCAGTCGAAGACTTGAAATTTACATTCATAATGGGTTGAAATGAATCTCCCTTATAAATACGTGAAAAATGTTGGATGTGTATTACACGATATGAAGTGAAGGTTTTCAAAAGCGAAATTGCAAAAGTATTGGTGTCGGTTATAATCAAACTTGGTGCGGGACTTGGTGGTCTTAGCATCACTTGGAATACCAAGCACATCATTCGAGCTTCTTTAATAAATGCATTTAGTGCTAGTAACGACGTCGTAGCTGGTCTTCCCCATGAACGTATAAACTTCAGACTGTTGGTGGAATCCTGTAAAAATAATTTAAATCAATCTCACTTTTAATAATAAATAAATTTACAAACCTCGATCTGATTTAAGGGACTGTATCGATGCACATCGGTTGTACATATTGTCACTACTCGAGACATTTGTATCAGGGAAGAAATAATATCTGCCAAATAGAAATCTTCATATCGTAAACCACACTTGGTATGCATAAACATAATGTGGTTTCCTGTATTTTGGTGAATTACCGGTTTCTTGAACCACGAGAAAGGCATTCTTTTTTTTTATATTTTTTATTAATATTTAATTAATCTTTTATATTTAATTCACGTAAGAAATGCTCTTGACTGAAGCTGTTTACTTGACGGTTATTTTATGACATAAAATTTGCCAATCGCATGTTGCTAAGCAACGTAATAATAACCGCCATGACGTATAAATCAAGAATGCGGGAAGATAAGACTATAGTTATATTTATTCAAAAATGTTAAAATGCCTTTATCAATGAAAAGATAAAATTTTTTAAGAACAAATTAACTCGACAAAGAACTAACACTTGCTTGTGGTATAGTTGGGGGGAGGGGGACACAATAAATATTGACGGGAGGGTGCTAAATATCCCCAAAATCTAAACTACCACTTTCATTTGCGAACTGGGAAAAAATGTTATGCTTTATATTTGAATATCACATCACATCTGTAGCAATGGAATCAGGCCCGGACTGGCTCTTTTGGGGGACCTCGGCTAGAGACTGATGATGGACCCCTTACCAATAGGGTAAATTTTTGAAAATCACCTTTTCCGCTATTTGGACACTTTGAAATTATTTGAGTAGTATAAACCACTTATTTGAGGACCTTTCGGGGCCCCCTGAGGTCGGGGCCCTCGGCGATCGCCAGCCTAACCAGTCCGGACCTGAATGGAATAGAGTATGTTCGACCGAGTCGTTTTCTGTACAGTAGTCACAAATAAGAGTGGCCTGCTTACCTATTCCATGTAAATAAAGCAACCATGCCCGGTTAACGCCTGAATAAGATGGAAGTTGTTTTCGCCATGGTCTCTGACAACCCATACTTCTATGCCTGATATGACTCGCCTCGTCTATAGGCCGGTTTCGGACTCACTCCATCTAACGTTGCTATGGATCATAATGTCCACAGAAGCATTCACTTGTCCGAAGACGATTTTTGTCCTTTCTCCGATTTTCAGGTCCGCTTGTGGCATAGCGGTTAACATCAGCGCAGCCTCTCTGGACACTGTCCTATAGGCGCACACCACTCGAAGCGCGCACGTCTTTCTCCCAATTCCTAGCAAACTTGAGCGAGTGGCTCCATACTGAGGCAGTTAATATCATTCTGGAGCTGATCACAGAGGAGATTATTTTCCTTTTTGATGACTTTTAGGCCCCCCGACATTTGGCATAAAGCGTAATATTGATGCTGCAGAGCCTTTGGCTTTGACCACTGTATCCCAGATGTGCTTGGCAAAGGTGAGGTATTTGTATAACTTCACTCCGGCGCCGGAGCACCGTGATGGATTTTCCAAGTCGGATACTGACACCTTCCATGTGTATTTGTATGGGCAGAATCTTCCTCCTACCGGATATCAGTACTGCCTCCGACTTGGCAGAGACCAGGGCCCAGTCTTCTCTCCCTGACCCAGTGGAGGATGGTAACCATCTGGTTGGTTTTAGCTTCCACCATACTTGTGTCTCTATTCTATAGTATACTATGGATTCCACTAGGGTCACTCCTTCTGGGAGCTCTAACCTCAGGACTCCATCGTACATTAGGTTCCACAAGACAGGACTCAATATTGATCTTTGTGGAACCCCATTTGACACCTCCATGTCTTCTGATCCCCTTCTCTGTCTAGTTTAAATTTCCGGCTGACCAGGAATTTGGCAATAATGTTATATACGTGCGGATCTATCTCTCTATCATGTAGCGCCTTTAGAGTGTGGTACTACCCGGAGGACTAGCCTTGTTGTCTTTTTTAACGCAGTTATTGTGAACCTGCCTCTCCTAAAACCATATTAACTATCGGAGAGGTCGCCGGACTTCTCTATTTTGACTCTTAAGTATAAGCTTTTCTAGGAGTTTTCCTGGGTGGTCCAATAGACAGATTGGTCTGTAAAAAGAAGGTTCTTCTAGCGGTTTTTGGCACTTCCGGATGAGGACCTAATTTGTCTTTTTCCATCTCGAGGAGAATTCGCCTTCTTCAAGACACTTGTTAAAAGCAGATAGAAATTGTTCTGGACGTTCATGTAGCAGGGCTGTGAATACTATGCCTGGTACGCCGTCAGGGCCGGGAACCTTATCTGATGGGAGGCTCTTGGCTACTTCACTTAACTCTTCTAAAGTAAATTTAAGACATGGGGGGGGGGGTAGGCATACGTTCTTTATTTATCTGTTGGTGAACGGGGAATAAGACATCTTCCATTGCTTTAATTTTTAAAGGTGTTAGTCCATTTGAGGTTCTCTGAATTAGTTTTCCTTTGATGAACTTGTATTTTTCCCCCGTAGGTAGTCATTCAACTTTAAGATGAGTTCTTTTCATTTTGCTCCTACTAATAATCTCGCTGTTGAGTTGATTTTTAGCCTAGATGGACATGCTATACGCTGCCTGATGTGAAAGAGTGCTCCAAACTCTCTTGGATACTCTACGGAGCTGTTTGGCAGATGTTCTAATAGCTGCAATGTAATCCGACCACCAATAGACCTGCTTATATATAGCCTTTCCGTCTAGGCATAGCCGAATCACATGCAGATGTAATCATTTCCATTAATTTATTTGCGTCGATGTTGGTGGCACCTTGCGCCTCCCCTGTGAAGGCTTACAATAGTTTTCATAGTCAATTTTCTTGATGGGTCAGCATTGCAAGTTCTTTGGCTGGTCAGTTGTGTTAATCTGATCTGCATTCACATTAAAGAATATAATATTTGTGATCGCTTAATGTTTCTTCATCAAGAACCTTCAAATCTGATATCTTTTAGGGGGTCCACGAGGGCGCCAAAGTGAGGTCCATGATTGAATTAGACTCCATTCTTGCAAAAGTTGGGGTATCACCAACATTGCATGGTAGCAACTCCGCAAGTACGAACGTCAAATCATAGTGGCGTATCAAGTAACATTTTAACCTGGGAAATTTCTGGCATTTGCCTGTCAGTGAAAACTCACCCAGGACCTGCTCCTGTGGCAGGAGTGAAGCAAACCTGCTACAGGTGCTGTCTGAGTAATTTGGCGCATGAATTTACCTGAGGCAGCCCTGTGGCACACTTGGGAGAAATCAAGCTGATGGTGCTGGCGCAAACCTGCACCACGCTTGTCGCACACCTGAGAAAAGCCTGGGGCAACCCTGAGAGAGGATTGAGGGTAAGTCGGAGGCAGGAATGAGGCAAGTCTGCTACAGGTGCTGTCTGAGTAATTTGGCGCACGAATTTACCTGAGGCAGCCCTGTGGCATACTTGAGAAAAGCCTGCAACGGTTTTGATTTCCACGTGTCAAAAAAAAATTTATTGTAAATAATTTTCAAAAAATGAAAAAATTAATTTATTTTAATTTAATTAATTTCTTAACTTAATATCCCTTTTTAGTATTCTTTTCTCTATTAATTAATTATCTATTATTATATTTTTTAATTCTCTTATTATGGTTGAACTCATAAATTACGATTTTCTCCTAATTATTTCATTTGATGATAGTTGGTCCTGAATTTATCCACGGGTTGCGTTTGCTGGAGTCTGTAAATCTGTAAATATAATTATAAATTTTAAAAATCTTACCGGAGCTGGGAATCGATCCACGGACCTTCTCAGTTGTACTTCGATAACCTGGAGTGTTATGCACTACGCTACCAAGTTTAGTTGTAAAAATCATGATTTAAAAACCTGTGATTATAATCACATACATTTTTTTAGATTGATCAAATATTGTCTATTTAATTAAAGGAGTTCAAAACACATTAACAACAAAATTAGTTATTAATTATGAAGCAGGAATTAAAGAAAAATTAATTTCTCACGTTAATTTCCTATGTTCACATCGGCGATCGTCACCCGGTATAAAGGCACGTCGTGTAGGTACCTACTAATTTTTGAAATTTTTTGAAAATATAGGTTTTTGGTAAAAAATTTAAATTGATGATTAAACAACCAACATTAAATGTTGCACAAACAAATTTTGTTTGTAGATTTTGAGTTGTATAATTAATAGAGACAGGATGGTTAGGCAAAAACAGAACTGACTTAGCAACGCTAATAAACGTTTTAAATATTGATAACAAAGTTTCTCTATTGGTGAGTCAGATCTGTTTTTGCCTAACTACCCTGTCTCTAATAATTAAGTATAATATTATAATCTTATGAACTATTTACAAATTTAAAAATTTATTACGTGTATCTACGTAATTAAATTAAAGGCACGTGTATATGCTATATACTAATCTTTTAAATTTTTTAAAAACATGTGCCGGACGGCCTTAAGCATCTTTTATTAATTATTATATCGTAAATTTGATTATAATATATTTTTTGGTAAAGATTTTAGTGAACGAACGTCACCATCAACATCACAATTAACCGAAGACGAGATTGCGTTATCCGATTCAATTGCAACTTGCAATGTAGGACTAAGTTTTTTTCTAAATTTATTTGCCGTAATTCATTGTCGGCTTATAGGTCAAACCTACTTATCCCTTTTTACCTGAAAACCATGGGATTAATTATTTAATTTAATAGCCATGTAACGGTATTACTAATTTTTGGAATTTCCTACATCATGCTTTGTAATTATTTTGTTGCAGGTTGATACTTGTTTTATAACTTATCAATATATTAGGGTAATGTTACAATGCAGTATGCAAAATAAAATATACAAACAGCTTTTAATTAACTTTGACCTGTAGTGATTATTGTAGTGAAAATTATAAAAAGAAAGGAACAAATTTAACAAGGTGTGTGTGAAATGAGTGGAAAAAAGAGAGATGGTACTTTGCTATCTTTTTTTACTAAAACCCCCAAAAGGATAAAATTAGATGACGACAGCAATACGGATAATGCAGTGCTTCTTGCAAGTGAGCACATCAGTGAAAATGAAGTGGAAGAAATGATTTATAGTGGCCCTAGTTTCAGTAGAAATATTCTTAAATAATATATTTATTTGTAATAACCACCGAAAAGTTTACATAAGGCTTTTTACAAGTGCCCCCCCCCCCGAAATGAAATCCTGGCTACGGGCCTGCTGTTAAAGATCTTTTAGCACTTTTAAATAATACTTTTAACTTAATTTTGCCAAAAGATGCAAGAACATTGATGAATACTCCAAAAATTAAAAAAAATGATTTAATATTAAAAAATTTTATTAAACAATAAATTATTTGTTCATATTATTTTGAAGATACCTTTTCAATATCGGCCAATATTTGCTCAATCCCATGTAATTTATTAACAAATCGACAACTGTTTTGAAGGGATAAACTACTTCTTTTTCAAAGACACAAAAACTTTGAGTAGAAGAAGTGGCTTATTCCTTCGAAACAATTGTTAATTTTTTAATTCGCTACTGCTGGGTCCTCCTGGTTCTTCTGATTTTCGTGGTTCAATCTGTTAAAAGTAAATTAAAGTGATTTAAATGTTTAATTAAGAGCGCGCTGCAAATTTTGATGCAAAAACATGTTCAACAAATGGCGTGCCCTAAAATATTAATCTTTTCTACGAATCTTTGAAATCTTTATAATTCTGTATTGGTGAAAAGAATTGTATAAAAGATTAATATTTCAGGGCGCGCCATCTGTTGAAACATGTTTTTGCATCAACATTTGCAGCACGCTCTTAAGATTTGGTTGGACAACAACATATTGTAACATTATTATACAACCCAGTAAAAATTGATAGGGTTTCGTATTGTTCTTACTTACCTTTTACGAAGAAGAAATCAAAACAATATAAAATTAATTTGTTTAATTCTGCAAAACTTACCTAAACACATGGTAGTAATAAAAAAATGAGTCTGCGATATGAGTATAATGAAAATGACTGAGATAAAAAAAAAAATTTTGACATACGAACATATGCGAACGATGCGAACGAGTATCTACGAACTAGTGCGAGATTGGCTTGGCGCCGAGGCTACACAGGCCAGGCGCCGGAGTGCGCAGGAGATCTGCAAGTTATTCTCAGGTATGGCTTCATAACCTGACACTGGCTTGCACCAAGCCAAGCGCAGGACATTCTCAGGTATCGCTAAGTAACCTGTAAATTACTATTTATTTGGAGTCAGCCAGGCCTGGCGCAGGCTTGGCAGGTAAAATTTGATTTTGCAGGTAATTGCCAGGATTGAAATGTTACTTGGGATATAACAACGCGATATTTCAAGTTATGTTCTAAATTATGAAGAACCTGGCATTTTGAGTGCTATTATTATTATTATTGGGAACTCCGGAAGATGTCTCCACGAGAACCTTCGTTTATGCCCCCCCTTTTGCCTATTGCTGGGGTATCTGCAACTGCCAAGTCTATGGCCATACAATTTAAATTTTGGACAGTGGGGTTAATTCGTGATGACCACCGCAAAGTGACCATTTCCATCGCACTGCCAACATGTTCCTGTACTATCAATTCCTCTACAATTTGATGTAGAATGTCCCAAGGACAAACACCTTCCTCACCTGGTGTGATTCGCTACCTTGCATAGATTTATTCCTAACCTAATATTAGACGTTTTCAGTAATCACTCAGCCGCTTTCACCTCTATTTCATGGACTGCTACCTAGTTTCTTCCTGGTGTAGTTTTGAGCGAACTAAGTGTCACCACGTGGTCAATGTTTTTGATCACTTTGAAAATCTTCTCCGTCAAGTCTTTGCTGTTAAGCTCTTTGCTTTTGGTCAGTTTTTTTTTCATTAAATGAGGGTTTTTTCCTCTTCTTAATTCAACCAACACGTCTCCAGCCCACTTAGGTCTGACAGTTTGGACGGGATCTTTAGCTTTTTAGTCGTAGTGGTTCCTGGTATGAGAGTGTTGGACTAGTCCTCACCATCAATGCCTGGGTTCTCATCTGATTTCTCGTAGCGCCTTTTAGCTTTCCTTCTTGTGCCTTTTCTATCTCCTCCTAGAGATCAGTGTAAATTAGTTTTTCTTTAGATGTTGACGAGCTTAAGTTGCTCGTAATGGGGTCGGTGGTGTTGGTAGACTCTGTTTTTTCTTTGTCTGAACTCCGAACTACAATGAGTCGACCGCTGGTCTTTCAATTCTGCAGGGGCCGATGAAGTAATGATTTTCTACGCCTCATAATCTCAACATCTGTTCTTTGCTTTCAAGTTTTCGATCGCTTCCTGCATATCAGATACCTTAAATGATGAGTGCAATTATTAGTGGTAGTGGTAACGAGGAGATTTTCCAACCGGGAGATTTTGTATTACTTGAATTTTTTTTGTAATTATGTAATGTAAGCCATTACGGAACTCGAGATACTGATGAAAAGTGATACATTACGAATCGAAACTGGGTAAAATCATTTAGTTATAACAGTAATTAATTTATTTACCTTAACAATCTAGAGAATTTTTAAAATACGACAATTTTAAATATAAAACATGATAATAATAAAATATAATATATTGTGTAATCTTCTAAAACACATTATTAACGCGTATAAAATCAACCAATAACAAATTGACAAAGCGTTTTATAATTTCCAGGAGCTTAATTCCTTTTCGCACTCAAAATTTCAGGTATAAATTACGGAACACTTTCAGTTTCATTTGTAGGTAAATATTTCCAGTAGGTTATCGGTCTCTAGGCTCTTTAGGCTCTCTAAATTAATAAATTTTAAGTTTTCTTGTAAAAAATTATGTAACATATTTTTAAAAACTGGTACGCAATCAGTTTGTCGCTTCAGATGATCTTTTAAATAAGATTCAGCAGCAAATTTTTTGTCACAAATTTTACACTTAGGGCCGATTCTACAAAGCAGGTATAAAGTCTCGATTAGTTATTCGCCGTATAACTTATTCGAAGTATAACTTATTCCTTATTCCAGGTATAAAAGCTTTTGCGTTCTACAATGCTCGTACACGGTCGGTATAACTATACCTGGAATTAGTTCCTCCGCACCAATTATAGGTCATTTGCGCAGCATATTTGACCATAGGATAACTATTTGACATCGTTGTGAAGCGTTCATTTGATTTATTGGTTATAGTTTTTGTTGTAAAAGATGTTTAAACAGAAAATTAAACAAATTCTCTTTTTTTTTAAATTATTTTTAGCAATGGTTATTGCTATTAGATGTTTTCAATATTAAAAAGAGTTAAAATTTTTTGTAATAATTTTTATTTTATAAAATTTTACAAATTACTTTATAAATTACATAAAAATGTAACTTATTAGAATGAAACTTTTAAAAGCATGGGTCGAGAATGAAATATCCAAA
Source organism: Rhagonycha lutea (assembly GCA_958510855.1). Classification (NCBI taxonomy): domain Eukaryota; kingdom Metazoa; phylum Arthropoda; class Insecta; order Coleoptera; family Cantharidae; genus Rhagonycha; species Rhagonycha lutea. The sequence goes on from OY294042.1 coordinate 20,370,899, forward strand.
AACAATAAAAATGACAAAAAAAAAGCTTAATAAATAACAATAAGCAATAACAAGAATTTTTACAAAAATTTTAAATTCACTCACAAACCTCAATTAATTAATTATAAATAATCAAAGTAATGATTTAATAAAATAACTTAATAGAAGCACTTGAAATACAACAATAAATTGAATTTCACATTTGAAATAAATAAAATTGTATTCAACTGTCAAACTCTAAAATCCAACCTTAAAATAAATAATGATAGTTTATATTAGATTTGACCAATAGAAAACAAGAATAACTTATCCGAGCAGGTATTCGACCATTTTCAGAGGGATAAGTTAAACCGGGCAATTGCGGACTGCATCGATGGTCAAAGGGTCACATAATCTGACATGTGTATTGCACCGGGTTCGGTTAAGAAGTATGTGGACTGCACCGATGGTCAGTAAGTAATCTTTTTTAATTCCATTAAAGGATTGAGGTATTTAATTTACTACAGAGGTATGTAAATAATACAGATTGTATTTACATTTTCTGGTTTTCATTGCTAGATAATGTAAAAATTATAGCACTAATTTATGGGAAACCCTCATTTCATCCTTCATTTAGGTTTAGGGGACCGCTAAAAGAGAGATCCACTGGTCGAGCTATTTTTTTAATGAGGGGTGAAAGAGAGATTCACCGGTAGAGCTTAGGTTAGTTAGTTAGAATTTTACGATTTGCTACCATTCTAATGGTCCATAATTTTTTAAATAAATTTTGATTGGCTTGAATTACACATTTGCGAAAAATTTTTTAGAAGACTGCACTTATGGATTAGGGGTCGTTCATAAATTACGTCACGCAATTTTAAGCATTATTCAACCCTCCCCAACTGCACAAAATCCTAGACATATCTCCAAATATTACGACATGCACCCTTCACCCCTCCCCTTTCAATATGTTTTTTTTTATTAAGCAAAACCCAAAGAACCGTACCTATTTTTTATTAGGCAAAACAAACATCGTTAGTTAGTTCTGTTAATCGTTAATTATGTTCTCAAAATGATTTACTTTTTAAACCAATAACAGCAACCGTTGATTTTGAACTTGCTATTCATGTAAGCATTAAGATCAATGTCCAGTGCTACCCCCCTATACAGTGTGAATATTTTTGTTTTATGTCATTTATTTCCAGGACGTTACAAATATTTAAATAATTGCTAGCATTGCAAGATCTTTCAACTTTTTTTTATGTAAAAACGCTAAAAGAAATTGATTTACTTATTTGAACATCGCGTAATTCGAAAACTACTGTTGGAAGGGGAGGGGGAGATTCCCATGTTCTAATTTTCAAATAACATGGTTTTCTAATAAACAAATCAACTTCCTTTAGCGTGTTTATATAAAAAGTGTTGAAAGATTTGAGGCGTATATTTTCGCGAGGCATTTTGGTTAACCAAAAGTAACCGGTTAGATTTTATGTCATTTTCGCGACGAACGGTTAGAGGGGAGGTAGTTTTTGGTTAAAAAGTTACCCAACCAAAGTTAACCAAAGAGGACCGCTCAAAATCAGTGGTTACTTTTTGCGGTTGCTTTGCTAGTACAAATGTGCGCCACAATTTAAATTTTAAAGTTTGAAGTAGTTCTAAAACGTTCTAAAGACGATGATTTGAGGTTATGTTAAATTAGAAATTGTGGTGGGGGACTAACCAAAGTTGACCAAAAGTAACCGAGCGGTACTAACCGGGTTCCTCGCGAAAATACGCTTTTTGTAATGCTAGCAATTATTTAAATTTTTGTAACGTCCTGGAAATAAATGACAGGAAACACAAAATATTCACACTGTATAGGGGGGGGGGGTAGCACTGTATATTTCTCTTAACATGTTTGGGAAAATATTGAACTTATTGGATTCCGATTTCATTTAAGCCAAACGTGGTATAGAAAAATTCATAAAGTAGGTGTACAAAACAGTTTTCTACGAACCTCGTATATGTCGAGTTTCTGCGCAGCGCCATGGAGTCGAATGCGCTTGCATTTTATTCAGTACGTTATAAGTAGAGACAGGATAGTTAGGCAAAATAAAACCTCAAAAAAGGCAGGCAAAAAGGCATTAAAAACAAGCAAAAAGGCAAAATAAAAGGCAAAAAGGTACAAAAAAGGCAAAAACGTTTTTTCAACAAAAATCATACAAATTCAAATTAATTCTCTTTATTTTTGTACCAACTGGTTACCAGAAATTTTTCGATATTATCTACAGAAGCTTAAATTTGTTCTCCGGTCACTCAAAATTTGTTTGAATGTGGAGAACGATCTCTCCACATCGCAAGACGTGCTAGGGGCAAATTTCAATGAACTTATCTGATCTGGAGTTAGCTCTAAATCAATATCGTCATTCGAAATTCCTTGATGTATTTTAGAAATTTCCTGTATAATTTTATACGATGGATTTTTTTCTAAAACATTATATTAATTTTTAATTAAATTTTTTCCCTATTGTCGATTCTCTGCTTCACTGGCCAGCTAATATAACAATAACATCTCAGTCAGTTTGGAATTCGTTAAATAAGCATAACGTCGCCGAATCGTAGTAATTTGATAACGTGCGCTTCATAATCGAATGGAGAAGAGGTTTTGTTTTACTAATTACGTCTAGCATAACCGGATTATTTCAAGAATCGGATTCTACCGATTAGTAGAATTTGAATTTAAAAATTTAAAATTTTTAAATAAAATTAAGAAATAAATTTTAATAAAGCAAAAAAGAAATATTTTGGTTCAAAAAGCACAAAAAAGGCAAAAACAACCGCAAAATAGGTGAAAAAGGCAAAAAAGACTGGAAACCCCCCAAAAAGGCAAAAAAGGCAAAACAAAAAATGAATTTTTGAATAGTACATGCTCTGAAACGGATTTTAAATTGGGTCTGCCTGAAATATTTCAATTTTTAAAAAAAGGCATTTTGCCTAACTACCCTGTCTCTAGTTATAAGACTCCGAGCGCTGTGCTTATACTGCTCAACCATTTTAATGTACACAAACACGTGTAATTACATTACAAATATACAGTCCAATACGAAGGTGGGTTTTATTCACAATCAAAACTCAATTCAATCCGCCAGTAGGTTTGGTCGCAGAATATTAAAACGATCTTTCTGAAATTGGTCAATGGTTGCTCTTCTCGTTTGGTTTGCAATATTTACATCCAAACGAAGTTGATGCCGCTAATAGTGAACATTTAATATCGATAATAATTTATAAAATAAAATATAATTTATAAAAATTCGAATTTTTTTCAATAAATAATAAATTAAATATTTTGGGCATCTGTTATGTTATTGTGTGTTATTTTAAGTTTTTCAATAGTGTTTGGGACGACTCCTTGTTTCATTTTCAGTAAAAAACATTACGGGTAAGCCTTACAAGATTACTGGTAAGTCTTTGACTTACAGGAATTAAGTATTTATATCGGTGCAATCCACATGTGGGGATCGGTGCAATCCACATCTGACCATCGGTGCAATCTACATATGACCCTCGGTCAAAACCCCCAAAAAAAAAGGATTAATTTCTTTCCATCGGTGCAGTCCACATACGTCCGTTAAACCAGGTATAACCACAATTTATACCAACAAGAACGTTATACGACAATTGTAGAACGCAATCTGTGTGATTTATTCTCAGTATAGCTTATTCGTACTTTATACCTGCTTTGTAGAATCGGCCCTTAATCGGTTTATCATCCGAATGCGTTATTTCCATGTGTCGTTTACAGTTAGGTTTATTTGAAAATCCTTTATTACATATTTTGCACACAAACGGTTTCTTATCGGCATCGGCATGGCTATAAACTTAAATTAATATAGGTTATTTTAATTAGATTTTTTACATTCCTTGTAATTAATGATTGATCTCGTTGTTTTATCTTTAATAAAAGCATAAAAAAAGCATGTGTCGATATCTCACACCATTCACTAGAACGGTAGGCATCTGGTCTAGTAGTGGTCAAATGTCGAAAATCATTTTCAAATCATAAAGAGTATTAAATTTACTTTAATAAAAAAACCAAAAAAAAAATCCAACAATTTTTTAATATTTTATTTCAATTCGAAGTTCTCAGGCAGCTAAAAAAACACCCTTTATATTAGTTAATCTAAAAACTCAAATGCGACGAAATGACAGTCATTTCAAGTCAAATTTTCAAGTTTTCTTAAAAAAGGACATTTTTCTTTCATAAAATATAAAGTAAGCATTGAAAAACTAAAAGGGATAACGACAATCAGGCCGCACTGAGGTCCATGCTTGAGCATCAGCGCTCCAAGGAGCCCTGAATATCCGTTCTGGACGATTTTTCACTACTTCCTAGAACCACACGCCACTACGAGTCCAACCTCTAAGATGAGCAGGGTCGAGCAAGCATACGCAAGAATTGTCCCCGGGGCTCCCACCCCATAGTATTAATTTTTTGAAAATGCGACCCCATTTGGGTTCAAATGTTTCAAGGATGATTCGTCAACACCCTTAGAGATTTACTTGCCATCTCAAATTTAAACTGTCGCTTTGGAGTCCACCAGGGCTCGACCTTCCGAGCCATAACAAGTCTCATTGCCATGAGTTAAAGCCGGAACGCCTCGCCTTAGGTGTCCATTTAATAATTGGTTTCCTCCAGGACTGACCTCCTGCACCATGGAAGCCATGGGTTAAGGTCATTAGCCATCCCGGTTCCCATCTAGACTTAAAATCTTCTGAGCCATGAGCTGATCATGGGTTAAGATCATTGTCATATTGAGTTATTAGGTAAGTAGGTACAGTAAGTACAGTCATTTGGTTTCATTCAGGGACTGACATGTTCATAGTTCCTGCACCATGAACAGGTCATGAGTTAGGGTCTTTTCCCCTTTGGGTTACCCCCTAGTTTCCTTCAGGAGGTCAACCCTTTCTCGCCTCATGCGGCCTTTGCCATCATGAGACTTCAGGGTTGACACCTTTTAGATTTAGATCACCCGGAAAGCAGTCTACGGTCTTACATAAAAAAATAAAAAGAATAAAATAATTTTAAAACTTTAAAAAAATGTGAGATTATGTTACAGATTAATACAAACCGATCATATTCAGCTTTGTGATCATATCTTCGATATTCAGTCGTCATTGTGCTTGCTTCAAATTCACGTTTTAAATAAAAAATTTTTTTATTAAGTTCTTCTACAATACAACTCCCAGAAAGAAGTCCGGTAGAACTTTATTCGCCGTTTTCAATCCCGTGTGTTATTCCATTTTCAAAATATTAATTACACTAAAAACTGAGCTACTGACTAACAGATTCTGTGGAAACGACTTTGTCTACCTTTTTATTGCATTTCAAGCGTCTCTCTTGTCCCTATTTTAAAAGAAAAATAGTATTTTTAATTCAGAATTTTTTTAAAAATTCATTTTTTTTACAATATCATAATGTGACTAGAATGGTATACTAGACTGATACACCGTAATTGATAAAACTATTATGTTAGCCTCGTAACTTTCTTTGGTATGGTATGGTAGGTATAATTTGGTCAAATTCACGAGTATAGTTAATATTATGTATGTTTCATAATATATTGTACTATTTACAATACAATTTATTATATATTATTATATAATACTAGGGGGGCTCCGCCCCCCTGGCCGCTGCCGCGGCCCAACCCCCCAGGGCCGCTTCGCGGCCCTAATAACTTCAAATTATAAAACTTATTTCCATACAACATTTTTTATGTCGCTTTCACTTTGAATTTGTATTCCATCCTTCGCTCGACATCTTGATAATGCTACATATAACTGTCCATGACTAAACAAAGGCCTATCGATGTATATTGAAGTGTTATTTTCCACCCTTAAATAATAAATATCGAATTTTCAAATCTTCTTCGTAAAATTCCAATTCGGGCGGAGAAATCACCTTCTTACCCGTCTGGCTCAATCGGTTATCTTTCAGTATCGCCCACTATCAAGCGACCTTGCATACCTTTTCCGAAATAATTCCACTTGCATTTAGTATAATTCACAAAATTTTCTCTTCTAATTTCTCAATCTAAAAGAAATAACACTCCTTCAAACTTTACTTGTCTTTTATTCTCAAATAAATCAAATTTTTACAACTAAAAATCGTCAGAAATCAAAATGTCGACCGTCCACGACTTGGAAGGCGTACGCAAGTCTTCTTCTTCACTGCTCGTGCTCTCTCGGCTTCCCCGAAACCGCGAAACATACAAAATTCAAATTATTTACAAAAACTCAAGCAAACCATTTCCTTATTCCAAAAATTACACGACAGCAATCCTTCCTGGCTTATGCAGAAATCCAGGAGGGATTTCAAGAAAGACACATAACGTCGTGCTTTTGGAATAAGTAGCAAATTCTCTAAATCAACATCTTCAAAAATAAATAACAATATTCAAAAGTAAATAATAATTAATTAATGCGGCAATCTAATTTACACACCTAAATTAATTAATTAATCAACATCCCGAACTACCGATCTTGACGAATGATCACTAAACAATTCATAAATGACATCCAAACTTCTTTGCAATAATAACAATTTCTTAGATAACTCGATCCAAAACTTTCTTCGAAATAACTGCAAATTTTTTTATCCTTCCAAATTTTATTCCATAACTTTTCAAAGCTCCTTCTTTTTCCGTTACGGACCTTTCATAATTTCGATTCTCTTCTAGTGTTCTGCAATTTCATTGTCATCTTCAATCTTCATATCGACCCTTATTTAATAAAATCCTTCAATACTACTTAATTTTTAAAATTTCTAATAAAAACTAACAATTTCATCTCCTTAAATAATTTCATCAATTTTGCTACATTTTAAAGCTGTAGCTTCATAAAAATTTTTTTAAATATGCAATACACATCATTTAAAACTCTTTTACCTATTTCTTTACTAATCATCCAATTTCAATTTTCGTAGTGACAAATTCCTTCAATAACCATCAATTTTCAAATTAAATTTTTCCATTTGATTGCCATAAACGCTAATTTCAAATTTACTATTATAAAATGCAGCAATTAATTAATCCATTTTTCAAATTTTCAATTTTTGGAAACACTTTTACTTTCTCAAATTTTGTTATACAATTTATAAACTTTCCGTCTGCTTATCTTTCGAAGATTGTCCTTTTCACTTGTTACATTGGTTATTATTAACTTGTTCGAATTTCTATTGCCTTTTATTTAATTATGATTTTCAGTTTTATCATGATGTGTAGTTCCTTCTTTAAATTTTAATATTTACAACCTTTTTTTTAATTTTATCAAAACACATTTAGTTCCATTCATTTTCCATTTAAATCGCGGTTATCCTTAAATTTTTCAATCTTCTTTATTCGTCCGTGGTTACTTTTCATATTTGATTAGATTAACCACCCTCCATCTTGATCCCCGATACTGCCACTTTTCCAAAATGACCTTCATTTTGTTTTCCATGACGTCTTCCTTTTTAAAAATACGTTTCTTTTCACCAAACCACTGTTTCTTTATTTTCTTCTTCTTGAACCCAACTCTTCTTTTTCAAAATACCAAATTACTTTGTTGGACGGCATATCCTCTTCATGCTTTATTTCATCCTTCCAAATTGCTGAACGGGGAACATCATTTCCATCGGAAACCATCTTGGATGAAGTAATCATGTTCATATTAATTTTATTTTTCTTCCTTTTACAATAATTATTGTTATACCTTCTTTCAAAATTACTTTTTCGTCCACGTTTCATCTTTCGCCATTTCATTCGTCGCATCTGTGTTCTGGTGAATATCCGGGCTTTTTTATTAATGCCGCCGGTATGACCCGTTTCTTTATTTACTTCTCCTTCCATTTTTTCATTTCTCAAGTCTTCTTTATTTTCATTTTTCTCAATCTCTTCCGATAGTTGCACTTTTTCTGCTAAAGTTTCTCCTTTTATTAAACTTATTTCTTCCTTCTTATCTTCTAGTTCTTCCTCATTTTCATTTTTTTCATAATTGGACTGCTGATTGTTCTGCTCAATTCTTCACAATATTTTACCCATTCTTTTTTGTCCTCGATCCTATTCTTTTCCCTCTCTCTTTTATCTTCTATTCTATTCGTTCTCCTCTCTCTCCTGTCTTCAGCCATTTGCTCTATCAGCTGTTGAAGCCTCCAGTCAATTTAGCCAAGTAGCCATGGTCAAACTTTTCTTACTAAAAATCTCAGGGTGACAGCCGGTTCTGCGGTGAACATTTACAACCATAAACTAATCATCCCAAATTGAATTCAAAAAAATGTTCACCAAATGCCGCACGTTCGGGTAGCCAAGTTGAAGTGTTATTTTGCACCCTTAAATATTAAATATCGAATTTTCAAATCTTCTTCGTAAAATTCCAATTCGGGCGGATAAATCACCTTCTTACCCGGCTGGCTCAATCGGTTATCTTTCAGTATCGCCCACTATCAAGCGACCTTGTATACCTTTTCCGAAATAATTCCACTTGCATTTCTTCACAAAATTTTCTCTTCTAATTTCTCAATCTAAAAGAAATAACAATCCTTCAAACTTTACTTGTCGTTTTTTCAAAATCAAATTTTTACAACTAAAAATCGTCAGAAATCAAAATGTCGACCGTCCACGACTTTGACGACGTACGCAAGTCTTCTTCTTCACTGCTCGCGCTCTCTCGGCTTCTCCGAAACCGCGAAACATACAAAATTCAAATTATTTACAAAAACTCAAGCAAACCATTTCCTTATTCCAAAAATTACACGACAGCAAACCAACTTTGTTAAAGCTCTGCTAGCATAACAACAGATCCTATTTTGAGTTTTAATTTGTGTACCGGAAACCCAGAGAAATTCAACGAATTTAAATATTCGACTTCATATTCCAACCGAATGTCCTCATCTGTTTGATCGACCCCTCGATGTTTAGCTGTATCTTCAATAGGGTTGTTGCATGAATCGTAATTTTGAATAATTCCTATTATTTCTTGAAGATAATGTTAAAAGATGATTATCTTCAAAAGAAAAAATTTTTTAAATATCGTTTTGATGTCTAAAATCGATTTTGAAATTCAAAAATTCGTCGTGCTGCCGACGGGCGCTGTGACGTCAAACGCGTCTTGCCGAAGGTTTTTATGACAAATGTGGCAACACTGTATTTTAATGACAGTTTGACAGTTCTAAAATATCAACATTAAAGTTTTTATACGTGTTATAAATAATATTAAATAATTTATTTTGAAATAAAAGGCAGTAAGTATAAGTAATAATTGTAAAAATGGCTTCTTCAAGTTCATGTTTTGTACAAGCTAGTTCGAATAATCTTCCGACTGAATATTTTTAAGATTCACGTTTATAAAAAACGACGATAGATTTAATGCAGCAGAGATAAAACGCGTCAAAGCATGCAAGTAAGTAGTATAATATTTATTAATTGTGTTTGTTTTAATAAAATATTTATATTTTAGGAAGGTTCACTAGCTTTCCTTATATAGTTGTATCGTAGGAGTGAAGAACCTTCACCTACCGAATTAACCTCCTATTTGAAAAAGGCACGTTTAGCAAGCAGCAATATCTACTTCTTAAAAGTATGTGGAAGTGAAATAATTTTTAAAAAAACCAACTCCAACCTTACCCGATAATTTTTGGTGCTTCTCCGGATGGCATTGATAAGGCACAAGTAATTTGCAGATATTTTTAGCAAAAAAGAAGAAAGCTCTATTTTGTGTTGCTAAACCAAATGTTGAAACCAATCAAGAATTTGAACAGGTGTATTTAAAACATTTTAAAAATTCATTGTTCTTGTTAAATAAATCAAAAATTAATTATTAAAGCATTATTATTATTTAAAATTATTAGATGTAACAACTACAATAAAAACTTAAATCTGTGTGGAATCACTCCATTCTGGGAATGGGACTATTCAGTCACAATTAGTCCTGTGATGCCTCGTTGAAAAAGGATCCTGTGTCATTTGAGCACCATCGGTTAATATTATTGAGTACCGTTCATATAATTTTCCATATCATATTTTATCTAAAAATCATATTATATAATTTAAAATGTTATAATCTGTATCTACTTACATCAAAATTATTTTCGCAGCAAAAATAGGAAGTTTTACTAAAGTTCGATTTTTAATCGAACAGTGTCAAACCAAGTTTTCTTAACATCGAGTTATTTGGAACACTTACAAATATTTTATTTGATTTCTTCTGCAAGTCATTGCCACAATATTCTACGAAGCACTTTTTATTTAAATTTTTAACTAAATTTAGTGAAAATGTTTGGTTATAATAATAACAGGAGACGAAAATAAATATATTGGTACCATAAATAGCTACATTACCGACTGCAAAAATTACTGCGAGGTTGTCAGATGCATTAAAAAAGTAAGTGTGACGTCATGCGCGGCAAAATCATGGTTCAAAATAAAAATTTTTTAAAAAATGTTTTTGAGAAAATTAAATATAATTAAAAATTATAGACTTTTGATCTATGCTATGGTGTTTAACAATAGCCAAACTTTAAGAAAAAAAATACTTCAAAATTCATGCAACAACCCTATTCTCGACCAAATTTAATATTTTATTGTTAAGTGTGCGAACATCATCATTGTGGCAGGCTAATATAATTATGTCGGAGAGATCGGCATTAGAAGCAATTAAATTGCTGTAAATGTCTTGAATTATATTTGTAGATTTCCAGCTATTCGGTACTTTCAATAATATAATGCTGCTTGGCCAAATTGATGTTGACTATAAAGTAAAATTGACTATTTCCACAGGTGAAGCGTATTTTATAACAGGTAAAACTTGACGAAAGTCACCACCGAAAATAACAAATTTGCCACCAAACGGATTTTTGCATTTACATAAATCTTTCAATCTTTGTGTTTTTGCGTCGCATGGTTTTGTTGCCTTGCTTTGCGTTTACTTTTTGCTCTTGTTTTTTTGCATTTGCTTTTTTGCATTTGCTTTTGCCTTTTCTTTTGCTTTTGCTTCTGCTTCTGCTTCTGCTTCTGCTTCTGCTTCTGCTTCTGCTTTGCTTTGCTTTGCTTTGCTTTGATTCATCCGTTGATGTGATTATAATGTTGATTTGGTGTCGTCCAATAGCTGTTCTCAGCGTTGCATAAAAACGTTGCATAAAACGTTGCACAAAAACGTTGCATAAAAACGTTGCATATTTTGTCTTATCTTTTTATATATATAGAGTAGATGTAGGTACCGAAGTATTTACATACAGTAGCATAGAATAAACAATGTAATTTTGTTATTTGCATTATTAAATGGAATTTAATAAAGAAATGATTATGTGTACATTAATTAAATTTAATGTAAAACACTATACTATTAAAACAAATATATAGTAAAAAAACATAATATATCTATTAAGGTATGTACAATCAATGATATATTATTGTTACAGTATAGCATGCTATATCTAATATAAACATACAAAGTATACCAACCTTGAAATTATATCTAAATTATATAATGTATTTAAAATTTGTTTTATATAAAAATAATCACTTTATATTAAATATTGGTCAGCATTTAATTGTGTATAGATATATTTTTTTTTATATTAAAGAGAAGTTTATATATTGATATGTATTGTGCTATAATTATAATACATAATACACAACACACAGTCAAAATAATATACCTAGGTATATATTAATATTATTATTATGCATTATTTGATAGAGTTTGTGTGTTTGTACATTTCAATTACTAAAGAACATTTGTTGAAATTAAATTTAATTAATATAATATGTATCTATAGTATATATATGCTATATGGGGTATAGAAATCTATAATAACCATCAGTAACATACAAATATCTACATTGATGAATACTAACCTAGAAATCATTAAATTTGTTTATGCAGTATATTATATTTATAGGTAGGTATATTAAATGATATATTTTATTAATTTTACGAAATTTTACTATCGAGTGCTTTCGCACCCTTCGTCAGAATAATGTCAGAATTAATTCGTAAAATTATTAAAATATATCAATTAATTTATTATCACGAATTAACAACTAACCATTTTAAATATTATGTAATATAAATGCAAAAAAATACTGCAAAATCAGTAAATGCCGTCACCGAGAAAAGGAAGTCAAAATCTTTGCTCATTTTGCTGATTACCTACTTTGCTCTATAATAATACAAAATTTACTACAATTAACGTCTGTAGTCTAACGTTGTATAGCTTTATGAAGTGAGGAGTTATTTCCTACACTTTATACTTTATATCTTATCTGGAAAATGTGGTATAATATCTTTGAAACGGGACGAATAAAAATATGAGTTAAAAAACCTAGTTTTGTTGTAAACAGTTCTTTTTTTGTTACACTGTGTACAGTGATTTTTGACGAGTATAACCAAATATGTTGAATATGTTGGCGACAGATGCCGAATTCGGCCCGTGGCCGAATTAGTTGGACATATCGGGATATGTCCGTGACAGAATGCCAGATGCCGAAATAATGATACAATTCGTCATCTGGCTAACTCAATTTGAACACATCCCGACATGCGCATATACATAAAGAGCTGATGCCGATCTAAACATAAACAACATAACCTTAACAAATGCAGTTTGATTTTTATTGGTTTTTGTACCGTAAATACAAAATTTTAATGCAAGTAATCGTTTTAATTATGGAGAGTGAAAAATATGTAATTGACAAGTGTATGTTTGAAAAGAAGCTTCTTGAATTGATTGAAAAAAGTAGCGGTAATAATTTTACCAGCGTACTAACCGTTGATCAGTATTTAAATATTTTAAATCCAGTCAAGGATAGCATGAGAAAGAAAGAAGCCGGCGAAAATTTTAATACCATTGTTCTTTTTCAGCCTTCTCAAACGAATACATTGACATCTTCGGAAGTATCCATTGATAAAAACTTTAGTTTGCGAACAGTTGCGGCAAAAGAATCAAACATTTGCCTTTTAGAAAAAATTTTTTTTTGTTTGAACCTCCCCCCCCCCTTATATACGGTCCTTCGTCCGGCCCGCACAACATTTTTGAATTTGTAAGTGACCCGTTGCAAAAAAAGGTTGCTCATCCCTGGGTTAGTCCCTATAAAGCCTTTTTGTTATACTTAAATAATCGTGTTTGTCATATGACCAAAGCGTAATCTAACATTTCGCGATGTGTCTAAATTCACATAGTCCGATGCCAGATTTCGGCATCTGGCATTTCTGTCACGGACATATCCCGATATGTCCAACTAATTCGGCCGCGGGCCGAATTCGGCATCTGTCGCCAACAAATATATTGAAAAACATTTTATTATTTTTGATTCACTTATAGTTAGAAAATTAAGGGGTTAATTTTTAGTTAGGCAAGACGTTTTTCTACCAACGAAATTGTCAAAAATTAGTTATGCTTTTCCACTTGAAAACTGTGCTATTCCTTTGTAATGAAATATTCAGAAGATATATTTTGACGTTAAAATTTTAAATCCTTGATCCACTTGACGGCAAGATCTCCTGATACCAAGTCAGCTTGGCGCCGAGCTGACGTCATCGAGGTCGCGGAGGGATCCACCATATCGTTTGTTATGTCTCTCTATGCTTTAAGGAAGGGTTTCCTAACCTTGTGGAGTAGTTCCAAAGAAAGAAGAAAAGGCGTAGCCAAAATCCGGCGCAGTAGAGATCGCGTGACCGCCACAGAAAGATTGAGACCCTTCTATAAACTCTAAGGTAGCTATTCATCGAATCGTTCGATTCGAATCCGCATTCGAATTAAACATACAGACTACATGCTGTGCCAGAATTACAAGGTCTAATTTTCAAAGTACTGGTGTAAAAGAAATCAATTTCAATTACCGAAAATCCGAATTACTAAAAATGAAATCCTACTATAGTGTATTATATGAACTTATTGTAGTACCCGGTTAAATGACACCATTTAGCGGAGAAAGAAACAATAGTTTTATAAAAAAAAAAGAAAAAAAATACAAACACCTACACAAATTGTTGCAATGTCCTCCTTTATTACCTAATTAGGTTTTCTATCTGGCATTCCATTCAGCAATTTGGAAATATGAAAAAATAGCTCGGTGTTCTAGTTTTGGTATAGTGGAGGTAACGGATGCCTTTTTGTCAAGTTGAATAGAGAAAAGTTTTAGATGGTACACATTGTACGTTAAAGAAATTTTGAAAAATAAGCGCATTTTTAATTGAAAATACTATTTTGTTTTTATGATCCCGTAAGAAACTTTCCGAACAGTTCTAGTAAACTTATAAGTTATAAAACATAATAAAATAGGAAGTTGAAAACGTAATAAAAATGTAGCCAAAGTTGTTTCCACAGTATCTTTGAGTCAGTGACTCTTATTTGAATATTATAGAGAAGACATAGAGTATATTGAATGGCGAGTAAAGTTCTGCCAGACTCTTTCTGAGAAACATCGGACTACATAAAAGTATAAGCTCGGTATTTACATATATACACCATGTTGTAATTCGACGTTAGTGAGAGGTGCACTTTAAACCATTTTAATTAACATGTCCCTAATTGGATATATTTTAAAATATAATTCAACTATAATTGCGAAATTTCGAATTGTATTGTAGAAGGACTTAATAAAAACAAAAATACATTAAAAATGTGGATTTGAAGCTCCACACGGCGCCGGCGACTGAATATCAAGGGTATGAATCATTTATCATAGCTGAATATGACCGGTCTGTAGTCAGCTCTAACATAACTTGACAATATTTGAAAAGTACCTATAAAATAATGTATAAGCATGTAATCAATTGATGCAATGTAAAAAGTTTGCCTTTGTCTAAAAAAAGGGAAGCTTTAATTCTAACAAAAATGTAGACAAAGTCGTTTCCACAGTAACTTGGAGTCAAATTAAACTCACGTTTTTATTTAACTCGATTAAGTGATAAGTTAGGTTTATAATGGCGAGTAAAGTTCTACCATACTTTTTCTGGGAAACAGCGGCCTACAAGAAATCTTACTCGCTATTCTCGTATATATGCACGAACTTTTAATTCCACGATAGCAAGATATGCGACATTGAGCAATTTTGTTTAATGTAGCTCTTAAAATTGTAAACTTTAAAATATAGTTCCAATATAGTTGTAAAATATCGAATAATTTTGTAGAAGGATTAAAAAAAAAGAAGATTTTCGAACATGAATTTGAACCAACTGCAAGGGAACATTACGGTGAGTATGTCGCCAATCGAAATCCTAATTTTTTTGGTGATTTTAGTAGCTAAAACAATGATCACCTTTTCGGCTTTTAGTCGATTGCCTCTTAGTTCTTGAATTATGAATTTTTAAAAATGGGCAGGTTTTACTATAGGTTTAGGATATTATGAGAGTTGTAATGCGTCGGTACTGAGTTCTAATCCCAGTACCGACGAATTTTTTTTTTTTAAATTATGTACTTAATTTATTATCGGAATTAAAAAATTAACGACTTACGAATTACCATTCCAAATTCTTAACCGCTAGATCACCACGGTTTCTTGTAATAATAGCTAAATAGTACTTCTCCTTCTTCTTCTAGTTCCTATCCGTTTCGAATGATCATCATAGCAATGCGTACTTTATCCGCTGCGGCTCTAAAAAAGACCCACTGTTGTTGTATTATACCATGTTCTCATCAGGTTCTTCAGCCATGATATTCTTCTTCTTCCCGGTCCTCTTTTTTCCTTCCACCTTTCCCTGTAGAATTGTTTGTAGCAACCCGTATCGTTCACTATTTCTCATAATATGCCTCAGATATTCTAATTTGCGAGTTTTTATATTTAGGAGCAATTCTCTCTTCTTATCCAGTCTTTCTAGAACAGTCTGATTGGTGACACGGTCTGTCCGGGGTATCTTCAGAATACGTCGGTACAACCACATTTCGAATGCTTCTAATTTTTTGCAAGAAGCTTCTGTCAAAGTCCAAGACTCAACCCCGTACAGGAGCACCGGAAAGACGTAGCATCTCAGTAATTTTACCTTTGTTGTTAATGATAAATGGTGACATCTGAAAAGTTTCGACATTTTCAGAAATGCAGCTCTGGACTTCTCTATTCTTATCTTGATTTCTATCGAGCGGTCTCACCCCTCATTAAGTGTTATCCCCAGGTATGTGTATCTTTGTACTCTTTGTAATGGTTGCATATTCACTGTAAGTTGACCCTAATGTGTTTTGGCATGCTTAAAGTGACTATACGTCCTATTTTAAATGGGATTTTGGGTGTGGCTCACTTAACACACCTGCACTGAAGCAAGCTAGCTTATTGTACCCTGTCCATACTGAGATGTTGATGTTAGATGAATTGTGAGGTGGAGACCTATCAGATATATCTCGATGACTACCTCGGTTACTAACAGGGTGGTGTCCTCTGGAAAGCCGAGCTTTAAAAAATTCTGTTAGGTTTGCGTTACCCCCAGTCAATGTCGCCCCCCTCCTGAGTCGGACACGGGCCGACGGGTGACGAGGGAGAATTTTCGCTCTGAACTCAACCAGCGATCACATCAAACCACTACTGCGGCTAAGTGGCTAATAAAAATTGGCTATAATTGTGTGATAAAATTAAGTACACTGATTTTATATGCTAGCTCAATGCACCAAATTTTCGAAAAATAATTCTGGGGATATACTCCCAGACCCCTCCATTATTGGTAGGTTAACCCCAGACCTCCCGTCGGTCTTCGGGCGACCTCTTGTTCCGTCTCCGATCCTGCAACCTTACATAATATAGGATAGGGGAAGAGGCCTCGCCAATTTATTTTGCATACATTACAAAATGAGGTTACGCCACCACTGCATGTAATACTGATTGTAAGCCAGTTATCTAAAAGGAAAACAAAATGATTGCCTATATTCGGATCAATTTCTTTACTATGGAAAGAATCGTTTACTTTTACCCAAATTTTATTCTCTGTTGTGTTGTGCTCATGATGAAAAAAATGATTCCTCTTCTTCTTACTTAAAATTTTATTTTATAATATAAATTAATGTAATAACATCAAAACATATTTTAGAAAATTATGGTACTACTTGACTACTTATTAAAATTACAAATTAAAATCATACATTTTTCTTAATTGCGATTATCTATTACTAGGTCTTAAAGGTTGATTAGCATTTAGATGATCATCATTATCTATTTCCTGTCTCACATTAGGTATAATTGGATCATTTGCATTAATATTATCGTTAATATTCTCAATGTTACCAGGATCACCTCCTTGTTGATCATCATTCACAATTGGATTTTCGTCTCCCATTGGATTACCATTACCAACTCCATCCTCATCATCATCCTCTTCAAGATCATTGAATATTATTCGACGACGATTCTGCTCCCTAATTACCTGGTTCTGTTGCAAGTAGAGAAAATCCCTATTACCGTTTTCGTTGCCACCGGCTTCTTCCTGTACTATATTACCATTTTCAGGTTCACCTTCACCATTTGCTGCAACTGCCACATCATTATTTCCATTCGGATTTTCATTTCGTTGAGGAGCAACTATTTCTTGTATTGCTTCCTCAATCATAATATCAGCTCCTTCTTCATTTACTCTTCTCTCAGCTTCAAAAATATCTTCAACCTCATTTATATTATCGATTCCTTCTCTTTGCTCTTCATCGAGGTTTTCTTGTTGATTTCCATTTGCAATTTCTTCTTGATTTCCGTTTGCAATTTCTTCTTGATTTCCGTTTACAATTTCTTGTTGATTTCCATTTGGAATTTCTTGTTGATTTCCATTTATAATTTCACCATTTTGACCATTCATTTTAATATAAGTTTTGCTAATAATATAACGTTTTAAAAATATTTTACGTTTAAAATAATTAAAACTTTTCACTTGCCTAATTTGGTATTTTTACGAAAATGCGAATAACTTATGGCTTTGTAGTGAATTTATCTACTAAACACTTCAGCTGTTAGCAAATGTGGCATTTTAAAAGTTATTTATTAAATTTATTCAGAGTCGGTTTCAGTGAAAAACAATCGCTAAAATTATAAATTTCTGTTCGTGGAAAATTTATCAGCGTTTCTCTTTTCTCTGACCTCCGTTACCATAAACGGTTCAGCTACTTGTGGGCCACCTGGAAATCTAAAATTTGCTCGGAAGCAGCTTGGTATTCCATATGTCTACGTAATTGAAATTATTTATCATGATTACAAATTTACACTTTTTTGAAAAACTTATTTATTGTTACTCATAAAAAAAACAAAATAATTACAAATGTTATCATTTCACAGGGTAACAAAAAAAACTTCTCCAACAATTAAAAAAATTCAATTATGTTTGTTCAAAGAAAAAATGTTGAACGATTGCCAACCTTCAAGCATATAGGGCATAAAGTCTTAAATTTTGAGGTGCTAATTTAGGCAATTCGGCGGTGGTACAAAGCATAACATTTCCCATCGCGCGAATGGAAGTGCTAAATTCAGATTTTGGGGGTAGGTATTTACTTAGCAACCCCCTTCAACATTTGTATTGCCCCAACTCAAACCATGCCACAAATAAGTGCTGGTTCTTTATTGACTCAATTTGTTTCTAAAAAATGTTATCTTCTTGTAGATAAAAGCAATTTAACATTTTTGAATACGTAGATATAATAACAGTCTTATCTTCCCGCATTCTTGATTTATATAATCATTATAGTGGTCATATTACGTTGCTTAGTAACACATTCTTCATTCTAACGTATTCTTCAGAAACAATGTGCTTGACCCGAAGATCTGAGAATCTTCGAATGAAAGGTGCCGAGAACGATTTTGGGCCCGAAGAAAGTGGATGACGAATACAGAGCGAAAATGAACCATGAGATCCAAAAGGAGATGGGAGGTGATGATGTGGTTAAGTTCATAAAGGCGCAGCGATTGAAATGGCTTGGACAACTTATGAGGAGCAGCAACGAGGAAGCGATAAAAAAAATAACGGTATAAAACCGGACAGAAATTGTGACCGAGGAAGGCCAAGATTGCGCTGGTGGGATTGTGTGATGGGGGACCTAGAAAATACTATTCCTAAGCAGTCTAGTGAATGTATACAGTCCCTAGTAATTGTATACTTTCACTGTATTATCCCCTTTCACGGTAACAGCTCGTTTACCCCGCGGAATTGTTATAATTAAATCAACATCCAAGTGAACCTGGTGGCAGCGGAATGATTGTTTAGTATTTAGTTAATTTGTCTTCAAACGACAAAGAAATTAAACAATTACCATATATTTAATTAAAAATGTAAGAAAAGACACCGGTAGGTGTTACATTTGATTAATTCTAAGAAATGCTCTTGGCTGAAGCTGTTTACTTTTTATATTTTTATGATTTTAACTTTCGTTCAGAACCTAACCTAAAGCTTAACCTACCTATAAAGCTCAATTGGTGATCCAGCAGGGAAAACGGTATAAGTCACAAATTATAGTTAGTAGAGTGACAGCGACAAGCGGTGTTTTTAAATCAGTCACCAAGTTGTCACCCATTCAAGTGCAAACCTCTAGCAAGATTGATTTGCTACAGGGATCTGACGAGAACGCCTGTTTTCATATCAATATGTTGCTGCTCCAATGCTAATAATTTTTTAATAACATATTACTGTTCAATTATTTATTTTTAAATACTTTTGAAGTAGTACATGAATTTGACGGTATACGATAATACGTCAAGGTCATCTTTTAAGACTTGAAACTCCAATCACCAAATATACCAATCATAAATGCAAATAAATCACCACACTCACAATACAGCGATGACTATTAATAGATCTAATTCCTGCATTTCCATAAAAAATAAATTTGCAACCGTTACTATTCTCCGTAGCTCTCGTCTCATTGCGCAAAGCCAACATTGGTCTAAAACAAAAAATATTCAAACAAATAAAAATTAAACAGGTAGGAATCGTTTAAAGCGCTTACTACTAAAACCGGAACGGAACGTAAAAAGCAATGAAATAAAAAGTACCCTATTTAACTACCTCTTTTATGAGTATTTCTGTCTTCAAGAGGTTCTTCTTGTATCTGTTCCTCTACATCTCCATCTTGATTGCCAATTATTGCTTGTTGATTTTCCGTTTTATTGCGTTTATGTAACTGATTAATTGGGAGCCAGTGATGATTTGGCCCAAGCAAACCGTTTCTAGTATTTTCCATACTATTTTGATGAATTACGATGATACCGTCTTTCAGATCTAGGAGTAGTAGGTTTGGATTATTTTGAATCAATTGAATAGCGATATTATCTCTATCGTCTCCTGGGGGCTTAATGGAAGTTTTTGCTTCACAGACTAGTCGATCAAAAGAAATAAGTGGATGATTTTCAGTTGTGTTTGCTTGAAAATTGAAGTGATAGCGAAGAGCTATGGTATTTTCACCAAGGGATGGTTGAAGGCTGTTACGAACAGTTAATAGATTTTCTACAATGGGAAGGTCTATGTTGTAGTCGCGGTGAGAGTTACCACGATTTATAAAGAAATACTCTGCAGTACGTGAAAGATGGTTTTGATTATATCCATTATTCTCAAACTGTGGTGATCCATCATGATGCTGTTCATCCAACAATTTCTGATGAATAGCATCAGGTAAGGGTGAATTTGCTACATTACTTTGATGGTAAGTGTCGGAAGGAAAACCTGCGATATCTGGGAAACTGTAAGGAATGGATGAATCACTTCTCAATGGAGGGTGAGGTTGTGGACGGATATGTTCTTCGTCTTCATCACAGTGGTTTTCTAAATTCATTGTCTCCATCTGATTAAAAACATTACAAGAAGTCCAACATTAGATATTAAGATTTTTTTATGAAAAATAAATACCTACTCCTATTCTTGCCATGCATGAATATCAATAATGACAATTGCAATGACAGTTATCATTAGAAATTGCTTGCCAAATCTCATAGACGTTAAATGTGCCCAAGAGAAAGTGAGAGAGCTGTTGTCACCCGGAAACAAACTAAATAACAGATCGCGCTCAAACTTCATGTCCGGATCGAGGACAGTTGTGCCAACTTGGCGACAAAATTTTTTTTATAATTCCCTTAAGCGGGCTCTTTAAATGACCAATTTCGGATACTTTTTTGACAGAAGTATAAGTTTTTCCTTTCTTCTAATTTTTTATATTTAAATTAATTTAAATATCCTTTTAAGGTCGGCGATTAAGAATATTCCTAACAATATAATTACTATTAATTCGCTCTTTTCCAAGCACGTAACCAAAAAGGAGGAAATTCCATGAAATAAAATCTTAAAAATTAATTTTCAAATGCAAAATTTGTGAAAATTTTCTTTTAACACGAAATCAATTTTTCGAATCTTTTGATCTCAAAATTCTAATTTCATAGCATAGGTAAAGTGATCGCAAATATAGATGAGAGGGCGTAGACAAAATCCGGCGCAGTAGACATCGCGTGACACCCAATTCTACCAATTGACACCAACATAAACACGATTATACGAGTTTTGGTTTCTACGCATTAGCCCCACCCACTCATCCTTATTTGAGACCACTTTATCAAAAATTAATTTTGTTACTGTGTTGCTCGTGTTGCTTACTTTTCTGCAAAATGGACCAAATCACAAATTTGTTCGAATTGAAATTTTTCACTGTGTTCGCTCAATTTAATAGATCATACAAGAATAGTTCAATTTAAAATGATTATAATCCAAAGTCCACATTGCAAGTGTTACCTTATCAATTAATAATAATATCAAAGTTCTCAAATTACTTAAATGCTAAACTATTCCACATTGCACAAAAATTCGAACGATCCTGTGAGTCACTGGAATTAAAAGAATTACATAATTAGACATTGTTCAGCTCATTTGCATGATACGTATGGCCAGGGCCATCGCAACCTATTATGCACAGTGTGTGAAAAATACACGGGCGATTAAAATCCCAAAACCAAGCGTTAAAAAAATGGTCATTTACTTTACGCCATGGAATAAGTAGAAGAAATTTAGGAAATTGTATTAAAAAAAATAAAAAAAAGTCGACTACAAGAGCGACCAAATTAAAATTTGCACACGGCAGAAGTACCCCTAGCAAAGGTCCTGCGTATGGCTTCTCACAGGAGGCAGGAGTGGCAGCTGTCCCGGATTCCTCAATTTTTAGCGTCTTATCGCTCATCGTAGTGGAATACAGTGGCGTAACTAGTAACTACCGGGGTGCGCGGTGTGCGAATGCACACGGCCCGTCAGTCTTAGGGGCCCAAAGGGCCTGAAGCTACCGAAAAAAATTATAAGTAAAAAATAATAATTGGAGAAATTCAAAATTACGAACTTGAAAAATTTTTGGGCATATGTAATCTCCCCTAATCCAGCAGGTAGAATTTAAAAAAAGTGGTAAACTCCCCTAATTTTGAAGATTTCACCAATAATCCTAGTTGTAAACTCCCCGAATGTAATACATTTTAAGTAGGATAATTTAAGAAGGACTTAACTAAATTATACATAATAACTAACAGAAAATTTTGAATTTATTTAAACTTTAAAGTTTAAAATATAATGAAAACCAATCACCTATAAAACTGTGATGCCGACATGCCCTTCAAGTGAAATTTTGGGGTAAAATTGGTGTCAAACGTTTGAGTATCAATGAGCTTCCAAATTTTTTGTTTGAGCCTCAACCGTCGCGGAGTTATTCGCGAAATATTTGGGGGGTGGGGCTGGAGACATGTTTTCCTATTTTCATTATTATTACGAATTTTTCTGCGAAATCGATGTCTATCGATAGAGCGTCGTTTGAGCTTGAATGAGCTTCCATTCCCATAATTGTGTTTTCTTTTTCTGCAAAGTTAATAGTATTTCAAATTTCGAGTACTCCGAGCAAGTTCTTTTTAAACTTTTTGGTTGAAATAGGTGTCAAACGTTTCAGTATAGTTTTTTGCATATTTGATAATAATAATTAATGATGTTTCTCGTCAAATAATTGAGTTTCTATCTCTCAATGGTTATTGTTCACTGTTGGAAGTTTGATCACAGCATCTCCACTTTTTAATGCACGATTAAAATAAAATTTATAATCCTCATAAATTAACAATTTGTTACCACATTGACCAGTAGTCCAATAATTATTTCAGACCAATATATTTGAAAGTACGCAAACAATAAAGCGGCGTTCACAATGAAGAGTAGGGTCTTGCATTGTAGAGAGCTGGTAAGCGCCAATTAGATTAGAGTATTTTCGTCTATCCTTTTCTATGATTAAAAAATTGTTCATTCTGATTGGCTCTTGCTAACTTTCTGCCGAAGCAAGGCAAGACCCCACTTTATTGTGAACGCCGCTTAAGAATAACTTGAAATAATAACTTCCCTGAAGTAATAATTATAAAAACAATTTTTATATAGCAAACATAACAAGCCACAAATGTATAAAAACTAGAGCAAATTTCAATAAATAACCTAAGCTCTGATGTGCCAAACTTATCTGTGTATGGATTTCATATTGACAATAAGTTTTTGTTAAAACAATAATTTGTTTATTAAAAAATAATTTTAATAAGAACATAGAAAGCTTCTTGAAACAACTACAGACCAATATGTTTGAAAATAAAAAATTTTTTATATGGCACACATTTTGTGACCCTCCCCCCTAGACGTAGATGTTTTTTTTATGGACGACCCCAAAGCTCTGATGTTCTAAACCTGTCTGTACAGATTGCATATTGGCCACAAATTTATAAAAAAAGAGCGAATTTCAAAAAATAACCTAAGCTCTGGTGTGCTATGATTTTCTAGCTATGGATTTCACATTGACAAGAAGTTAACGTGATAAATGCAAAATAATGTTGTGTAGCATTATTTTGCATTTATAGCCAATAATAAACTCAAAAACTAAAACTTACATAATGTAACAATTTATTGTAGAAAAACGAACCACAACTACACCAATTATTAACATTTTAATTAATTGACTTATTTTTTCTATTCCATTTATTTGATTACTTATATTATTCATTCATCAAAGTTGGTAGCAATATATTATTATCCCTAAAGCCTATCTATAAGCTTTATAATCTTATTGCCTAGTAATCCCTCGACGTTAGGGGAGTTTACAACCAGGATTATAAAAAAAATAAGCCCCATCTTAAGGTGGGTCGAAATTAGCGGAGTTTACAAAACCCCAAATTTTTAATGTAAAAAATAATAACTGAACAAATTAAAGATTACGAACTTTAAAAATTTAAAACCATATAGTTAAGATGGGTTTTGTAAATTGTAACGTAGCTCCCTTTGTTAATTGTTAACAGGTAGGTACTTTGTGAATAGCATTCCCAAGTAACACAAAACCGTCAAAAATGTACATATTCGGTACATATTTTTTCGTGACGATATTGTGACTTTTTGCCCATTTTGTCATAACTAAAATGTATGCATCGTTTATGTTCATATAGGTTACATAAATCTTCGTAACGATTTCGTAACGTAACGGCATTGATTTTATGTACTTATTCGGTACATATTTTTTCGTGACGATATTGTGACGATTTTGTGACTTTTTGCCCATTTTGTCATTACTAAAATGTATGCATCGTTTATGTACATATAGGTAACATAAATTTTCGTAACGTTTCGGCATTGATTTTTCTATTACTGTGTTGGTGCATCGTTTATGTACAGATTACGTATTGATATTTTATTATTATTTTTAATAATTTTTAAAAATTAAAAAAAAAATTTGATTTCTGTAATTTTTTATTTAGATGCGATGGATGCATTAATACTTTTTATAGACAATTTATTGTTTTATTTTAAATTTTACACATAATATTAAATTATCATTTTTAATTTAATCCATTTGTTTGCCATGCGCCCAGTGTATCTGAAAAATATCGTTAAATTATACTTATGTACTTACTAGAAAAATCCAGCCGAGGTGGGGTTTGAACCTAGGTTACCATGTTGCGTCAGCGTCGTAGGCGTCTTACTTTACTTTTAAAAATCTTTTATTAATTAATAATATATACAAATTTGTTTGACCTTTCGACGCAAAGCGCCGTTGGGTCTTACATTTTAATTTTAATACAAGGTTTGGGGCCCCTCGTCGAAACATATCCCCGGGTTTCTTCTAAATAACCTTCCAAGAGGTTTTACAATAATTAGATATATTTTCTTCCTTCTATCTTGAAGGATGTTGTGGTACCTTGATGCGTTTTCGTATTTGTTTGTTGGAAAACAACTGAAAAACCAACTTCTGAAAATTAGGAACTATTTACAGATTCGCCATGACGATAACAGATGATAGACAATGAATGACAGTAACAAAAAGAATAATGATAACAATAACAAGAAGAATAATAATAACAATAATAACAAATAACAAAATAGAATAGGATAACAGTAACAGTAACAGAATGGTATGTTATAAATAACAGTGGAGTGACGGGTAATGGTATAATTCATATAATTCATACAATCATATGAGAAGTTGTCGTAGTGCTGGATGTTTTGCAGCCGCTGGAACGCTAACGGGTCTCACCTGTGCACTCATATTTTCAAGGATACTTCGCCCATAGTGGCAGCTTTAGTACGGAATTCTGTGTGTTCAGGATGTAGTGTATGAGGGGAGTGTTTGGAACGGAAGCCCATATTTGCGGGGTGCATTGTCCTGTGTCATGTTTGCCGTTAAAGGGCTTTTTTGAATCTGCGTTTGGTAGAATTTTGTCGATAACCGAGTTACGTGGTCTCTCAAAAATTCTACCTTTGCGTCATCGTGGATTGACGTCAGTCTGGCGTATCTATCAGCCCCCGTGACTAGACGGAGACAGCGGTTCTGAAACACCTGCAAGGGACGGAAGCGCGTCTTAGACACGTTCGCCCAAGCAGGGCAAGCATACGTTAGGATCGGTCTTAGCACGGTTTTGTATAACGTACGCTTGTTTTCGGAGCTCATCTGATTCCCTTTCATCAAGGGGTAAATCTTGCGATTTGCTGCGTACGCCAGCTGACGTCTGACCTTAAGATGAGTGTCGAAGTTTAGCCTAGAGTCAAGAGTCACACCTAGGTACTTGACACTCGTCTTAGGTTCTATGGGATGTCCGTCTAATTTGAGTTTTTGGAAGACCCTATGATTTGTCCGCTTTCTGGCGAAAACTATCGTCTCCGTCTTACCGGCGTTCAATCGAATCTTCCATTTATCACAATGACGTTTGATCATATCAAGATGAATTTGAGTTTGCTTTGTGGCCACTTGTGCGCTGAACGATTGCGCATAAATCGCCGTATCGTCAGCGTACATAGCCATCTGTGTTCTCATAAACGACGGAGTGTCGTTTATGTAAAGATTGAATAAAGTCGGTGCTAGTACGGACCCTTGGGGAACTCCAACTTGTATGTGTTTCGTATTTGAGATGGTGGCGTTGACTCTAACCGCGATCGATCTGTCTGTGAGGTATGAGTAAATGAGTTTAATGAGGTGATTGGTGAAGCCGTAGTGAATTAATTTATATATGAGACCGTCGGTCCAAGTTCTGTCGAAGGCTTTCTCTATATCCAGCAACGTCATGACCGTGACATTACCCTTATTGAAACCTTCGATCACGTCTTTCACGATTCGGGTCACTTGCAGGGACGTGTTAAGGCCCGCTGTGAATCCGAATTGCGACAGGTTCGTGATTTTCAGTTTCGTTTGTTCGCCAATCAGCCGCTTGTGAATAATTCTCTCAGTTACTTTGGCCATCGTGTTAAGTAACGTTATTGGCCTGTAACTGAGAGGCAGGGAGGGGTCTTTATTGGGTTTATGAATCGGAATGGTGAGGCCGTGCTTCCAGGCTTTCGGAAAGTACTGCAGTTTAAGAATAGCGTTAATGATGTAATTCAACTGAACAGTAGCCTTCCGGGACAAATTTTTGAGAACTTTGTTCTCAATTTTGTCCGGGCCTGGAGCTTTGTTATTGTGTAAAAATTTAAGAATTTGTGAAATTTCAAAGGGACTGGTTTGATAAGATGCAAGCTGATTGGCTGGGATTGCATATGTTTGACTTGAAAAGGCAAGAACGGTTTGTTTTATCTCGGTTTGCTCCGGTGTATCGGTATTATCTAATGTATGAATTTTTTGGAAGGTGGAGGCCAAGAGCTCAGCTTTTTGGGCATCGCTCATGGCGGGAGAACTAGTGTCGGATAGGGCCGGGATTGGCTGGTAAGGTTTCCGCAGTAATTTGGAAACCTTGAAGAGGGTATTGTCTGAAGGACTTAATGAGGAAAGAAGTTTTTCCCAGGAATTGTTTTTGTGAAGTGTAATTTTTTGTTGTATTTGCCTGTTCAAGTCAATCATAGCGGTTTTGTGGGAGATATCTCCCGTCTGTTGCCATTGCTTTCTTTTCCGTTTACGTTCGCCTATCAACAACTGGATATCGTCCGGAAAGACGTCCCTGTCGTTTTTAGGCGTTATCGTTTTGGAATTTTCGGCTTTGGCTTTGTTGATGTTTTGGGTAAGGAGTTCGATTTCTCGATCTACCGTGTCCGTGTCAATGATGTTATTGTTAATGCAGATAAGATCGTCTAGCCTACGACGGAATTTGGACCAATCGGTGTGTTTGAAGCTGGTTATTTGTCTGAGGGACCTATTGCGAGTGATATTATGAAGAAAGAATTGAACTATATTGTGATCTGAGTTTAGGGAATGTTTGACTGTGGGTTTAGATATGTGAGGAATGTTTTTGGTTAGAACGAGATCGATCGTGGTTGGAGTCATACCATTCATTGGAATATGTGTGTGTTTGTCTGGGTGTAAAATTTGTATGTGATTGTATGTGGAAAAGTTTAAGAGTGTGTTCCCGTTTGGATTGGACGTATGGCAGTTCCAAAGTGGATGTTTGGCATTGAAGTCGCCAGCCACGATGACCTTTCCGTCCAATCCAAACAGGTCCCTGAAATCTGTTTGACTGAATGTGTTTAGTGGCCGGTTGTATGCGACCACTAGTGTTATGTTTTGTTGGAGTTTTATCCCCAAGACTTCCATACTATTACCTGGTATGTTTTGTATTCTTTTGTGAGGGATATCGTTCCGTACTATTGCTGCCACTCCTCCAGCTCCGTGACCTCCCCTGTCCTGCCGGTGAACGGAGTATCCCTGAATCTTGAGGCATCTGTTGGTTGTGAGTTTGGTTTCTGTAACAAGACAAATATCTATATTATTGGTGACTAGATGATTTTTGAGCTCATAAAGCTTATTATTTATCCCGTTAGCGTTCCATAAGTTTATCTTCAGCTTAGAAGCCATAAGAGCTTAAGTTTGAGAAAAAGTTTAGCGAAGCTGCGAAGCGATCAGTTTGCGAATTGCATCTCGTCAGAAGGTTGCCATAATCCCTTAGGGCCCTTAGAAGTTCTCCTACGTTCGTCTGTTGGTTAATTACATTGCACGCCTGGGCGCAATCTGCAAACAAGTTCCCAAAGTTCAGAGGTGATTGCGGCATTGATCCTTGCTGTTGCTGGTGTGCTTGTTGTTGATTAGGTGGTTGTGATTTTTGCATGTGTGTTCGTTGTTGAGATGGTTCATGTAGTTGTTTTTGTTGGGGTGGTTGCTGCTGTGTCTGGGGTCGCACTTGAGTTTGGGTAGCCCATGGAGTGCGCAACGGTGGGAACTCCATGCGCGCCGATGCCTTGGGTGGCTGCGAGCTCGAGAATGCGGGCATGGTATTCCTTTGCCATGCCGGCTTAGTGGGTATAGGAGCGTCAATGAATCGAGGGCCGGGTTGAGGAGGGCCCCTTTTCTTTTCAGTTTCTTCGAGTTGTCTTAATTTTCTGAGGTATACCTCACAGTTTATGTTATTGGCAGTGTGATCCCCGCCACAATTGGCACAGGTTGGTTTTTCCGTTGCCACTCGCGTGCACTCCGATGTGGGATGCTCTTGCGCACATTTCAGGCAATTGAATGCCCTTCTGCAGTTCGCAGTGGCATGGCCCCACATCTGGCAGCGGTGGCATTGGATTATTTTTTTATTATTCCTGTGCCGGTCCCAATTTATTCTTGCATCCAGTAGTTTACGTACATTCGCGTTCAGAGTCTTCAGTGTCACATCGTTTTCAGTAATCACCAGGAACGCTGCCGAACGCATGCCGTTCATTCTATACACTTTCTTGACCGAGATATTCTGCGACCGTAGTTCGTCTTGTATTTCTGCCATGTTTGCATCGTTCGTAAGACCCCTTAGGACAAAGGCGTGTGTCCTTTCATCCTTTGGGGTGTAAGTATGATGTAACATCATTTGTTTGTCTAATTGGGCCAACAACAATTCGTATTCATCCTTATTGGTTACATGCACCGCCACTGAGTCCTGCCTATAGGATAGCTGGAAACCTTTCGTCGCATATTTTCGTATTAACTTGCGGAAATCTTCCTGTTTGCCTTCTACCTGCATTGCAATAATTATTGGTGGGGGTTTCACCTTCGTTGTATTTTTCTGCTGTTTCTTAGCCCCTATAATCTGGACTTCATCATCTTCTTCCTTCTCATTATCGT
Source organism: Rhagonycha lutea (assembly GCA_958510855.1). NCBI lineage: Eukaryota > Metazoa > Arthropoda > Insecta > Coleoptera > Cantharidae > Rhagonycha > Rhagonycha lutea. The sequence goes on from OY294042.1 coordinate 20,400,318, forward strand.
CTTCGTCTTCATCCATAGACACGTCATTATCTTCTTGATTTCTTATTGGGTTTTCTGGGGGATTATCCTGTTGGCCCTCCTCAAGCCCGGCCAGTACTTGAAATCTGTTCAAGGTCTCCGTTGTTCCAACCGATACCTTTGATTGCGTTCTTCCTCTCTTGAGTTTCTTCGTTACACGTTCGTTATTCTTTTCCTGACCTGTGGTGTGGGACGCCGGGCGCTTTCTTTCACTATTTTGGCTTTCGGCTACATCGGCTTTCCTTTTTAACATCTCCTTCATCCTATTTATCTTTCCTTGACGTTGAGAGAACACCCTCCACATGATGTCCTCTTCCGTTATTTTGTTTCCTCTTCCATTGTTTTGCGTATTTTTAGTATCATTCAAATTCAAATTTCCCGCGTGACCAGTGTATTCTTTATTTAAATTTTCTTCGCTCTCATTGGTGTCGTTATTAACCTTGTCATCCATCGTGTTTTTAAAATCCCGCCAATGGGGAACGTCCTTTTGAAATTGGTATTTCTATCGTGGTCGATATATGGACCACTTTCCACCAAAATATTATTATTCTCGGCCACTTCTTCTTTCTCCTCGATATCGATCGTATCTTTTCTTCCTTTGCCTTCGTTCTTCTTTGAATCGGCCACACTACGCCACCTGAGATTGTCGTAGGCGTCGAGTTAACCTTCAGACCTATCTAGAGGTTACTACTATACATTTTATACAATGCAATGTTTGACTATTACAATTTTTTAATTTCGTAGTTTAAAATATCATTGTTAAATTAAAATAAATAAAATATTTTTAGTTTTAACAAATGAAAATTATTACTAGATACCTAGTATATGAATTTAAAAAAAAATTGTTACGAAATGCAGAAAATGGCAAAACACGTGTCATAAATATTATGACATTATACCATTACCAAACCGCACAATATTAATAAATTTCAGCTTTGAATAATTCAATTCAATATAATAATTATATCAATTATTTAAGTTATAATTAGTATTAATCTTCAATGAATTAATATATTTTTAAATTATTCAATAAAAACGCGTTAAGTATTAAAAAGAAGTGCCTAATCCGTAAAAGATACGCAAATATTTTTTAGTTAATAAAATTTCAATGCATTTTAGATCATAATCGGTAAAGCGTCCACATCGTGTCACCGAAATTTGTTCCATTTCTAAGAAAATCGTACAATCTTTTAATTATTTTTGCTTCAATATCATAATTATCAATTATTTAAGTTACAATTAGTATTATTCATCAATGAATTAATATATTTTTAAATAATTCAATAAAAAAGCGTTAAGTATAAAAAAGAAGTGCCTAATCCGTACAAGATACGCAAATATTTTTTAGTTAATAAAATTTCAATGCATTTTAGATCATAATCGGTAAAGCGTCCACATCGTGTCACCGAAATTTGTTCCATTTCTAAGAAAATCGTACAATCTTTTAATTATTTTTGCTTCAATATCATAATTATCAATTATTTAAGTTACAATTAGTATTATTCATCAATGAATTAATATATTTTTAAATAATTCAATAAAAAAGCGTTAAGTATAAAAAAGAAGTGCCTAATCCGTACAAGATACGCAAATATTTTTTAGTTAATAAAATTTCAATGCATTTTAGATCATAATCGGTAAAGCGTCCGCATCGTGTCACCGAAATTTGTTCCATTTCTAAGAAAAACGTATACTCTTTTAATTATTATTACTTCAATATCATAATTATTAATTATTAGTATCTAGTAATAAAAACATTTCAAATATATTTAATATTTTAATAAGATTTAAATAAATTTAAACATCATAAATAATTTTTATAATTAAAGTAAATTTATAAATTATAATATGCTGAAATTGTAACTACTAATATGCATCAAATAGGTAAAGTAAAAATCGTACCCTCCAATTAATAAAATACCTGTACATTGTTACGATTAACACTCTTCTAAAAATTACGCCTTTAAAAAAATAATATAATTTTACTTATTCAATTTTATAAAATAAATAAAACTTAAATATTACTTATTCGATTCGTTGGTAAATTACTAAATATGTTTAAATAAAGAACGTCTGGGAATTTGTTATTGTATAAAAATAACCATAAAATTCTTTATGTTTAAATTAGTCAATTTTGCACTTTAAATCTAAATGCTCGAGCCTACAGGCTGGTTTAATATTTTTCTTAGAAATTCTTTGTTCACTTGCATCCTTGTAAAACTTAATCTGATTGGGACACGTCTAACAGGTCATTCTGGACAACCAATTAGAAAGAGTCATTCAAAAGATAAACGAAAGGAAGGGTACTTTTCTAAAAAACGTTAACTCACTAGTACATTAGGTTTCACCTAAGTAAGAAGTCTTTATGTCGTTATAAAATAAATTTTATTTCAATAATTTTACTAAGTTCAAAAATGTCTTCAGTTAATCAACAATATTACCAATTTAAAGGTAAATGCCGTTATCATCTACATTGTCTAGTAATTGAATTCTACCGACATTTAAAGTGTAATTATCTGTAAAACAATTTATAAATAGTGTTGTTAAATAATTTTAAAGTTTAACTATAATAATTTGGTGATCAAGATTTAATAATAAGTGTTAATGAGAACTTATGGTTATGGAAATTCCGTCATCTTTTTACAACAAATGGATTCATCGAGGAAGCGTTTACATCAATTTACTTCGATAGTGCGTTAAGTGATTTTACGTAAATTAGCCTTGGTACGTACCATTATTAAACTAATTTAATTGTCTTCTACTGTCGTAAGCATAGATTTCTGGTTATAATCATTAATTACAAAAGTAATCTAAGCTTACCAATGTTTTATTGTGTTAGTTTAAGTATTTTTTATGTCCAGTTTATTGTTACAATTTATTTACTTAAAAAGTAAAGGATTAATTCTGTATTGATTTCCGTCATTATTCATGCTATCTAATTATTTAAATTATTTCATATTATAATGTTAAATTTGAAGCAAATTGGTTTTATTTCTAATATGATTTCACCTAACCTTTATAAGCAAGGTAAGTTGTTCCAAAGTAAACGTAAACTCCGACTTTGAGAAAAAGATTTCATTGCGGCCCTGATTGAGCTAGTTAAGGGTTGGTCATAACAACATATTGGACAATGAAATTATAGTAACAAAATTGTAATGTTTTTACAGCACTGAAACGATACCATATAATCTAATATTATTTAGTTAATAAAATTTCAATGCTGATTCGATACAGTAATTTGGTTCAAAAAAACGGTATGAAAATATATGCATTAAAACTGTACATAAATAGTACGGTGCAAATATGAACTAAAAATTATGTGCCACTAAGGTACCATTTTGGTACATATTTTTCAGTTATGAAAAAATATGTACATATTCGTCATAAATCAATACTAAACTGGCACAAAACTGACATTGGTGTTACTTGGGTTAGTCTATGCAGAAGGTTTATTTTTTATTATGTAAAATGTACAGTTATTGAAATATACCTACTTCAAGATTACCTTGCAAAAATTTAGTAACTGCCCATTGATTGGGTGAATAATTGAATGATTGATATAAGATACTAGCTGTTGCCTGCGACTTCGTCCGCGTGGAATTCACTTTTTTGCGCGCAAACCTTTTTCCTTCCGTCTCTATACTAGAGAAGAATGCGGGACTACTTTTTCTTGTCCCGTCCCGCCCCGTCCCGCGGTGCGGCCTTGTCCTGCAGTCCCGTCCCGTCCCGCATATCCCGCGGGTCTCGCATATCCCGCGGGTCCCACGCGTCCCGCAGGTCCCGCGCATCCACCCCCTGAGCACTGTTTTATTTTATAAATAGTATAAAAATAACAATTTTAATTGTTTTTTATTATTTTTTTTAATAACTTTTAAAATTTTTACTTAAGTAAAATAAATTTATAAATCAAACGCGGGACTTAATTGGCATCCCGTCCCGCGCGGGACTAAATTGGCACCCCGTCCCGCGCGGGACTGAATTAAATCCCGTCCCGCGCGGGATTCAACTGTCGTCCCGTCCCGCGCGGGACGGGACGGGGCGGGATTTTTTTGATCCCGCATTCTTCTCTACTATATACTCTATTCTCTACTCCATCGGTCTCTCTCTCCTGGTATGTTGTCCACAGTTTCTCCATGCAGTCCTGTCCTGCACGCTCTCTTACCACTCATCCACCTCTACAGTTCCCAAATCGTACCTCGCTTGTTACTCCTGGCTTCAACATTACTCTTGCACTCCATCCTCCAACTCCCATCAGTTCCCATTTCCGGCTACCTCCACCTCTCGTGCTCTTTGTATCTTCCTCATTTTCCCTTCTTCTTTCCATTCCGTTTGACGTTTCATTTCTCTCTCTCTACTCGCGCTAGAAACGACAACCCAAATCAACTTTTCGAAGGTTCTCGTTCTATCCTAACCTATCTCACACTTTTATTTTTTAATTTCTAAAAGTTTATTCTTTTCCTTTCTAAAGAAAATTCCATCCTTCTGGACAGTAGACCCACCGGTTTAAGCTTTGGAAACTTGAAGGTTTACAACAATATTGTAGAAAAATTTTGATTTTTAATAAAAATTTTTAATTTTTAATTAGCACGAGCAATTAAGCCGATATACCTATATCAACAATGAAATTTTAATCTTATTGTCATGCTCTGCCATAAAAGTGTTACGATCAACTTTTTCGAATAAACTTGAAGGACGTCGACAGTGGAAATCTCGTTAATCCATTCGCGCGCGTCACCACTAATTATATATTAGGTGGGAAATCCCATATTTATGTATATTTTTTTTTATAAAGAAAATCCCATGCTTCTAAACGTAGACCCACCGGTTTAGGCTGTGTTTTGGAAAATTGAAGGACGTCGACAGTTGGAATCTCGTTAGTCCATTCATGTGCGTCAACACTAATTAGATAATAGGTGATAAATCCCCTTGGGATAGGATTTTCATAAAATCCTTTCTTAGTGCTCGCCTACATGATAACAGGAACCTCTGTACCAAATTTCATCGCTAAGGACCCAGTAGTTTGGGCTGTGCGTTGATATATCAGTCAGTCAGTCAATCAGTCAGTTTATTCTTTTATATATATAGATAGATAAACGATTGAACAATGGACTATTACAAATTTAAAAAAAAAAGTAAGTACACGTGTCCCCCCCCCCGAACACAGGGTAGTATACAGTGGCGTAGCTAGAACTTTTGCCGCCCGGGGCAGTTCCAAACTTTGCCGCCCCCTCCACACTCCAAAAATGTTTTTGAATAACATTTTCTTAATCCTACTTCCTAATTTATGAAATATCAAAAAAAATTTCTTTTGCCGCCCTCAATGCCGCCCCTAAAAGTTTTTGAATGACCTTTTTTTAACCCTATTTCCTAACTAATGCCGCCCCTAAAAATGTGCCGCCCGGGGCGGTCCGCCCCTTCGCCCCCCCCCTAGCTACGCTACTGGTAGCTACCATAGGGCAAAGCGGTGCAGTACACCGGGGCCCTGGAGCCCAGGGGGCCCCCTAAGCTGTTTCTTTTTTAATTTCTAATGCAAACATGTGGAAAAAGGGGGGGGGCGATTTTTTTTTATGCACCGGGGCCCTTGTCCACCTAGCTACGCCATTGGTAGTATATCTCTTATATCTTATCAGAGTATATATAATCTACTAGTAGGGAAACTCGAGCATTTTTAGTGTTCCAGATTTCTGAAGTCTAACAAGAGGAAGGCGCGATATTCGGGAAACAGATTTTTTTTATATTAATCGTACTTAAACATTAGTACCCCGACTTTATTTTGTGAAAGTAGTAAATCGCAAAATTCAGCCATTTTCGAGAAAAAAGCGTTTCAAGTAAAAGGTCGATCGAATCCCGACAGAACCAATTTTTTTTTCTTCTTTTTTTTTAATTTTTTTTTCTTTGTTTTGATACATACTACACTACATACAAAGATAAAATACACATAATTAATTTTAGAATTTTGCTATGCGATAGAGAGATTTTTATGAATATGAACGAAGTATGTTTGAAATTAGCATATTAAAAAAGTTTTGCAGCATAAAATAGAAAAAAAATTAATAACGTGTATTTTATTTTTAATGTAGTGTAGTATGTACCAAAAAAAAATTTTAAAAATTAAAAAAAAAAAGAACTTGCAAAAAATAGCTAATAAGGGGATTTGAACCTGCTCTGGTTGTTTCGTTGTTCTCAATCCTCTGTTCCTAACCACCTCGGCCAACTCGGTTATTGCATATTTTGTTATTTTGCAAGATATATAAGTACCATTTTATATTGTAATATACTGAACTTCACACACTCCTTTTTCGACAATGGCTGAATTTTGCTATTTACTACTTTCACAAAATAAAGTCGGGGTACTGATGTTTAAGTACGATTAATATAAAAAAAATCTGTTTCCCGAATATCACGCCCATCACGCCTTCCCCTTGTAAGATTAGTTCACATATGAGTTCACAGATGTCGCAGTCGATTTCACGTCAGTTGTATTTGGTTACCATGGTATTTGGTATTTGACGTTTTGTCAATTATGTTATTAGTCAAAATATTTATTATTAACATTTTTACATTAAAATAATCAATTTTATTCAATAATTTTACGATTATTTAAATATATTCCGCGAAATACTTGAAACAGGTTGAAAGCCACTAGTTTAAAATTCACAAACAATTAGTGTGCCCTCTAGGGTACTTCAGATGAACTAATCTTAAGAGTAAAAATTATTGGAACACATTATTTATGAATGGGATTTTAGAGAGTGTCTCTACTAGTAGAATTATTATATATACTCTGATCTTATATATCAAAGAATGGAGTAAAAAAACAAATAAGAGTTTATATCGCAAATAAATTAATAGTTCTGGTAACACTAACTTTATCTATCTGCCAAACTGGTAAATTTTCTAACTTTTCCTAAATCGCGTTGACCTTGAAATTTCCAAAAAAATTGCCTGCGGCGCTTGGAGAAGATCACACCAACCTCCCCCCCCCACCCATAATACTAAAATTTTACCGGTCATATAAACCGTTTGCCCTACCATTTTCAGTCTAGCTACAGGCGTCAATCCGCTCATTCATATTTGAGTTCCTCGGGTATTGCCGAAGTATAAGATAGAATAATAGCAAGCAATCAGGGCAATTCAAATTTAAAATTTTCGCCTGCGGAGCTTGGAAGGATTCCACAAACCCGCCTCGCACCCATGGCGCTAAAATTTGCCCAGCAATACAAACTGTTTATCCTACCTTCATTTTCAGTTTAGCTACGGGCCTGACGGGACGCATATAAACATTCCTTACCCTCCTCGACACCAGGGTCTCTGCGCAGGCGCCAAAACATGTTGTGATTGACATCATTTGACACAACGATCTTGTATTTTGACATTTCATTTGTCACCTAACCTAACCTAATTTTTTCATATGCCTTGTTTGTTCTATTCATATAATAATATTAATATTATTCTATTCTGTTTTAATTCATTATGTAGATTTAATTCAACTAGATACGGAGGAATGTCGTATATCGATTAGTTTGGCTAATAATAATTGATTTTAAAATTTCCAATTTTCGCTCGATTTTCGACCTTATTGGACATTCTGTTCACAGTCCGTGTTAATTTTTTAGATTTTGAGGCGCGGAGAGTGGAAATTGACGCAGCACTGCTAGTTGTACCTACACCATCGTATAGTTAACATCGAGCTTATTTCAATTTTTAGCGGTATTTTTTGGCTTAAATTTGCAGCAAAATAAAGAGAGATCCACCCCTTCCCAGTAGCACAATTTGTCGAATTGGAAGGCCCTAGGGCAGGGGTGGCGAACCTTTATGTATCAACGTGCCATTTTTTCTAAAGAAATGTTTAATGAGGCCATAGACGTGCCATCAGATAATTAAATATAATATTTAATAGTGTATTTTTTTATCGGTGGCGTGCCCAAAATATTGTGTCGCGTGCCATCATTGGCACGCGTGCCATAGGTTCGCCATCACTGCCCTAGGGCATAGATATTATTAGCTGGTATAATGTTGTCAATACGGCTCTGGAGCGGCGCGGAAGAGTCAGTTTTGACAAGACAACCACCCTCCACTCGGATTCAACGTCGTTAAATCAATTGAAAACCCTTTCCTAGTATTTTTGGTCCTAATAAAAATGCTAAGTTCTAACAAGTACCTACAACGCCGGCGCAATTTTCAGCCAATCGAAACATGTCTTTTGGCGCCTGCGCAGAGACCCTGGTGTCCAGGAGGGTAAGGAATGTTTATATGCTGACGGAACTACGTCGCGGTCAGTGTTGCCAATCTAGCGGTTTTCACGCTAGATTTGACTTGTTTGAAGTTGCTTTAGCGGGAAAAATTTCCATCTAGCGGCTAGCGGGAATTTTAGCTTCAATAAAGAATATCTGACGGGAAATCTGACGGTTTTTAAAAACTGCCGAAAGTCAATTTAAAATTTTGTTTTCCTTTTAAATTTAAAATTTCACCGCCTTCAAATTAGTACACAATCTTACCGCTCTATAAATGGCATGGGTTATGTTGGGTTATGTTCAGACTTCAGTTATGTTGGTACTTATTACAAAGAAACTTACAAGCTCGAAGACTACGACGATGTCGATGACTTGTTTTTAGATTTATAAGTGTTTTGTAATATACATTTTTTTTTTTTTTTTTTTTTTTTTTTTTAATAAAATAATAAAAAATTGTGTAATTTTATTTTAAAACATCTAATACGCTAATCTTAAATTATTAAAAATGGAATTTCTGGCGGATTTCTGGCGGGATCGCCGTGTCATCTAGCGGTTTCTAGCTATTTCGTAAAAATGGGATATCTGGCGGGTTTTCTGGCGGGACCGCCGTGTCATCTAGCGGGTTTCTGGCGGGATCGCTGTGTCATCTAGCGGTTTCGTAAATTTAAGTGCTGGCAACACTGGTCGCGGTCGTCGTGAGCTGTAAGTGGAACGCACCCTTAATAATGTTTCTTAGTACTTATACAGGGTGTCCCCGCACTCACTTTACATAACTTAGGTGGTGATAGAGGACACTTTTCTAAGAACAATATTTAACAAACATTTTTTTCTAAATTCAAACCCTCGAGAGTTAGGCCTCTTTAAAGCATTTTTTTTTAATTTCCACCTTCACGTGGCCATAGCCCCGAAACTATTGATTTTTCAGTAAAAATGGTTTAGTCCTTTTTTAAAGAGCGTGAAATAATCTACAAACTAGATTCATACCTTTTATTGTCTAAAATCAACGGCTTTCGAGTTATGAATTAAAGTAAGTTAAAAAATGTCGAAAAATTTGAGCATTCTTTTTTTTTGTTTTTTTTCAAAATCCTGTATCTTTTAAACGAAACATTTTACAAAAATCTGACGCCCCATTCCGGATAGGAAATTTAACGGACTACAACTTTTGTCTAGTACAAATTTTTGAAAAACCAATCCATTTCACAGAAAATCAGAAAGTAACAAACAAGGCAGCTACAAAACATAAAATTAAATTCACAAAATTTTTATTTTTTTTGAAAAATTATTTTATTAATTAATTTTAAATTATTACATTAATAAAGTAATTGTTGAAAATGATCACCCTCATTATCAATACACAGTCGTGATTGTTTTAAAAGATGTTTGTCGAAAAAAATCGATTTTTCGACACTTTTAATCGCAGAAATTCGAATTTTTGACACTTTTCACACTCACCGATTAACCAAAATTGGCCTCGTGATTGACCGGTCAATCCCTCGACCTTGTTGACCACCCCTGCTATAATGGCTATTAACAAAATAGGAAATTTTATAAATAATACTATAAAGCATATTTTAAAACGAGCACGACTGTGTATTGAAAATGAGAGTGGTAATTTTCAACATTTACTTAAATAATCTAATAGTTTAAAATCAATTAATAAAATAATTTTTCAAAAAAAATAAAAATTTTGTGAATTTAATTTTTTATTTTGTGGCTGCCTTGTTTATTATTTTCTGTGAAATGGATTGGTTTCTCAAAAATTTTTACTAGACAAAAGTTGTAGTCCGTTAAATTTCCTATCCGGAATGGGGCGTCAGATTTTTTGCAAAATGTTTCGTTTAAAAGATACAGGGTTTTGAAAAAAACCAAAAAAAAGAAAAGCTCAAATTTTTCGACATTTTTTAGCTTACTTTAATTCATAACTCGAAAGCCGTTGATTTTAGACAATAAAAGGTGTAAACCTAGTTTGTAGATTATTTCACGCTCTTTTAAAAAGCACTAAACCATTTTTACTGAAAAATCATTATTTTCGGAGCTATGGCCACGTTAAGGTGGAAATTAAAAAAAATGCTTCAAAGAGGCCTAACTCTCGAGGGTTTGAATTTAGAAAAAAATGTTTGTTAAATATTGTTCTTAGAAAAGTGTCCTCTATCACCACCTAAGTTATGTAAAGTGAGTGCGGGGACACCCTGTATATTATGCTTTTTATTAATTTTTGAATTAAATAAAGTTACATTCACTATGATGTAAATCATAGATTCTCAAACTCTTTTGGACCACCCCCGAAAATCGGTCATTCGTAATTAGGTTTATAAAAACAGTTCTATTTTCACCGTACTCCGACTACACGTGAACGCCTACCAAATTCTTTCATGCCCGCTATCGTCCCCCTAGAGGTATAAATCACACACAGAGGGCACATCGCACCTCTTGAGAACCGCTGATGTAAATAAGGTTTTCTCTAAACACGAAGAAACTTAACTTGTCTCGTACTTAAAGCAGGCAACACGGTTGCATTATGGTCTGACCTTGCACGACGAAGTTAAATCATTGGCCTTTCAATATGCAAAAGCAAATGTGAAAAAATATCCGGATAAGTGGATAACCGGAGAGTTCAGACGAATCATATGAGATAGAGTTGTCATCCAATTCTGATGAAGATATTAGTTTGACTGATGAGATAAACGATTAGCAATTGGAAAAACAATTAGAGACTGGAACTATCAGCGATGGTGAATACCTATTGGTTAAACTGTCCACTAAAAAAAGCTTCAAATATTATGTGGCCAAGGTTTTGGCAGTAAAACCCGAAATGTATATCACTTACCTAAAAAAGCTTCTGGGACAAACAAATTTTTGTTAGATAATTCGGCCGAAAGTTACAATGAAAAAGACGTAATTTTGAAACGTCCCCTTCCAATTTATATTTCGGATTTCCAGTCGATCTTAAGCCCTATGCTTTGAATTAATCAAAACAATAAAGTTTAATTTTTAATTGCTGTTTTTATATCTTGGCTCAAGGTACATTACCATATGGATTGAGCCAAGATCAAACCATATTACAAACAAGAACAACCCATATTATAATCATAGGTAGAGTAGACAATCACATTAATGAAATGTCATATCAATGACATTTTAGGAATACTTTTGCAAAAGTAGTCGCAAGGTACGACACCTTCTCCAAACTACAGATAACACCAATACCATGCATTTTTTCAATGTGGCAGGGATTTCCTGTTTAGTAACTGAAAAAAGAAAAAACAACTTCCTTTTGAAAGCTTTTTATTTGCCGAGTATCAGTGCTAGTATAGCTGAGTCTTATTTTAGTTTAGAATAAAGGTAAATACTTAATGTAACATAGGTAAACATGAATATAAATATGTATAAGTAAATGAAAGTCAACATGTTATATATTCCGTAAATTAAAAGAAAAAATGCGACAGAAACAATAATCGCAATAATTAACGTAAGTGGACATTGCATTTCAAACCTGATGAGTGATGATACTTATGTAAATAATTACAAGATATTTGCCATTAAAATAATGAAAATTTGAATATCTTCATAGAATTTCATTTTTTTTTAAATATATTAACTGTGAGACTTGCTTTAAAGAATTTCTCATGAGTGATGGATCAAGGTATACAAATGGACATTATGAATAATCAATCAGGGTTTAGTATTCCATTTATTATTATTCACAAAATTAAATAATTGATAATTATTTAGATGGACTCCTAAAATAACATCTAAGCTGCAGGAATTGAAAAAGGTTTGAACAAGATTCACAAATCGGCCACATGTACTTTGGATTTCTTTAGACGAATTCTTCTTCAAGATTCGAACTGAAAAAATTAACAGTTTTTTCAAATATAACGTAAAAAGTCGACTAAGCATAATACGTGTTAACAACACTTCAAAATGTAAAATTTGCAAATTATGATGTAACTCAATTAAGGGCAAAATTAAATTTTGTAATTCCTGTTTCGCAGTCACTCTTAGTGCTGCCTCAACAAATTATATTAAAATTTTCAAGTTATAGAAAATTTATCAAAATTCAAACTGAAATAATTTTGAAGAAAAAGAAATTGAAAAAAACGCAATAAAACTTAACCAAAACAATTCAAAATATGAAAGAAGTAGCAAACAATTTTAATAAAGGATTATTCTTTTACATGTTAAACAATACAGAAGGAAAAATTGTGTCTGTAGGAAATTATTGAGAACGTAGATATTAAACGGCAAATTAACTGGAAATGTCATTTAATTAGAATAATTTATAGAAAATTGTTGTTTGATTTTGAAAGTAAATGTCTTTCTATGAACTGGATCGTTTTCAATCTGCTTTTGTTTGCTTCCTTGTGAACTTGAGATGATTATTTAGATCTACCTACTCCCTATTCGTTCAAAAATATTTAAATAAAATTTATCAACAATTGGTTGAGAAAGTAGAAAGAATTTTCCGTGAAAGTACACGGTACTTTAATGGCAAACATCTTGCAATTATGGAATTATTAAAAATTGTTGTAAATTATCTTCACATAGTTAAATGAGATGATAGCGTAGATGTGATATCGAAGACGTTCCTAATTGCTACGATTTCGTTCTTTCAACGAAAATGACGGACGGGCCAATTTAGTTCACGTTTTATATTAGAAAATAAAATTAACTTAAAGATTGATCAAATATTTTTTTACTTGATAAATATTAGCCCTTACAAGGTTAGCACGTAGTGATGTGTCAACTCAAGTATTACTCGCGTTAAAACGAGTCAATTAGAGTTGCATAAAAAATTACTCAAGTTATTCGCATACAGACTATACCTGAGTAATTGTTTGTGTAAAGCGAGTTTGCGCGTTCACTACTCGAGTTGACACATCGTTAGCAGTATTATTGACTTTTCTTTCATTGAGAATAAAAAATCTTAATATTGGGGAACATAACAATTTTAAAAAAATGTCAATATGTAAAACCGTTTCTTGGGTTTAAAACCAAGAAACGGTTTTACATATATTTATTTTTGGATGAAATATTTTCCTCTTAAAAATGTCAATTTTAAAAATTCACTGCGCATTCAAGAAACAGTAAAATGTAAACAAGCTCTGCATTATTTAATAAGTAATACAAAAAATAAAGGGTGTGCATATTGGTTTAAGTAAAAATACTGTGGTATACTATCTACTAACTATAAACTTATAATTAGTAGAAATATGGAAAATTTTGATAATTATTATTATTTAATATTCGTTTCTTTTAAATTTAGTGTGTTCTTCTTAATCATATTTACAAACGCTACATTTTCTTTTTACGATGAAGCTTCGTTTTAATTCTTCTGTTTGTGTGAACTACCGCGTACCTTCACCGAAAATTCTTTTATTGGTTTTAAAGATCTCCTTTAGCACTGATCTACTTTCTCAACCGATGGTTGATGAATTTTATTTAAATATTCTTGAACGAATAGGAGTAGGTAGATCTAAATAATCATCTCGAGTTCAGAAGGAAGCAAACAAAAGCAGATTGAAAACGATCCAGTTTATAAAGACATTTACTTGCATAATCAAACAACAATTTTCTATGAGTTATTCTAATTAAATGACATTTCCAGTTAATTTGCCGTTTAATATCTACGTTCTCAACAATATCCTACAGATACAATACTTCCTCATGTATTGTTTAACATGTAAAAGAATATCCTTTATTAAAATTGTTTGCTACTTCTTTCATATCTTGAATTGTTTTGCTTAAGTTTTATTGCGTCTTTTTCTATTTCTTTTTCTTCAAAATTATTTCAGTTTCAATTTTGATAAATTCTCTATAAATTAAAAGATTTTAAAATAATTTAATGATGCAATACTAAGAGTGACTGCGAAACGGAAGTTGCAAAATTTAATTTTGCCCTTAATTGAGTTACAGCATAATTTGCAAATTTTACATTTTGAAGTGTAGTTAACACATATTTTACTAAGTTGACTTTTTACGTTATATTTGAAAAAAAATGTTAATTGTTTCAGTACGAATCTTGAAGAAGAATTCGTTTAAAGTAATCAAAAGTTCATGTGGCCGATTTGTGAACCTTGTTCAAACTTTTTCCAATTTCTGCAGCTTAGATGTTATTTTAGGAGTACAGTACAGTCGCGATACCGTGAACACTCGATTTCGTGAACAATCCACTAACGTGAACATGTTTTTTTCTTACAACAGACGCTAGACAAAATACATGCAAGTTAGCATTGTCTACTACGCCTGCGGTATCGAGGAAAAGTATAATTACCAATATTAACCATTTTACAATACCTTCAACACTACGCGAAAGTGAATAAGCGTGGTTTTATTTTGTTCACGTTATCGCGACTCTACACATCTAAATTATTTTCTGTTATTTATTTTTATGAGTAGTAATAAATGGAATACTAAACCCTGATTGATTATTCGATTTGTATTACCATTACGAAAATGTGCTTCGTTATCGACGAATTTCATCAGCTTGAAATATAATTTTAGAACATCAAAACAGAACAAGTTCTTTTGAGACACATCAAAAAAGTTTAAATTAAAAATTTGATACAATTGAATCAATTCATTACAGAGTACCCACTAAATATAAATTCAACAGTTAAAATTATTGAACGAAAAGAAAACTTTTCTCCGCCAAACGAAATGTAATATAATTTTTTATTATATTATAAATATGTAATTTTGTAAATTTCGAAACTTTCACTTACATTACTAAATTCTAAATAATAACTTTTAACTTAAAGTATTTAATATGCACACCCTTATTCCATTTATACAAGATTATACCTTTAATATCCAGGATTATACCAGAGCTTTTAGAATGAGATTTGTCAAAATTCCTGAGTTAAGGCTATTTGGATAAGACAGCGTACATGCAGTGAACTTTTAAAACCAAATAATAAAAATTTATAAAAAGTTGGAGTTATTGAAATTGTGAAGTGTAAGGCTAAAATTTTTCAATTATGTAATTACAGTATTGATTTTAATTAGAGAATATAATAAAAATTTAGAAGAAATATACTTAACTTAAAGGAAATATAAAAACATTGAGTTGGTTGAAAAATTTAAAGTCAGTTAACGGTGAAGTTACTTAGTGATTGGCCCGTCCAGCATCAACAAAATAAGAGGTTTAAACTGCAAGATTTAAAATTAAATGCATTATAAATTTTACTATATAAAGTTTTAGCAGCTCGTTGATTTATCCATATATTTCAAAGGTAAAACTAACGGGAAAATTAATATTTAAAATTATTTTCTAAATATATCTTATAGTCACTAGAGCTCGAAAAAGTTTATGAGTTAATGTAAATCAACACTCGACAAGTTATTATTATTACTTGTCTAATTAAATGATTATTGTGCTTGGAACATTACAATTCATAGGAGGTTAAAGAAGATAAAATCTGTTACACAAATATATATCTAAAAAGTAATAACTTTTAATTTGTAATTAATTTTTGAATATGCAATGTCCACTCATATCAAATTCTGGAATTTTACCTGAATATGTAAATTAAATTTCATTTTGAAATAATTGAACAATTTAACAATATAGATTATAAAACATTTCTGTAAAGTTGCACAATATGAAAAAAAGTTAAAAAAGTTTATCAAGACCAACTTAACGAAATCTACCTAAAATTTTCGTTGTTACAACCCAAGAGTAGATTTTGATTTGAACAACCAATCGGCCAAATATTGGTTCTGGATTGTAGATGGAATCTGAAAAGAATATATATAATTAGTAACAATTCTCTCCTCGACCACTACCAAAATCGTGAATCATAGACAATAATAAATTAAAATTGAGATCTTTGTACATAATTAAAATCAAATCAATCGGAAAAACAACGGTGAACTTCCAAGTAGGTGCAACCTGAACAAATCCACTATTAATTCTAAGAATTCGTCATTCGAATCACAGGGCTCGCCGTCAACTTGAAAATAAGAAAGCAGCACCATTGTGACATTTTAAAATTCATTGTGAGGTACAGTCGATCACAAATTACTACAAGGAATAGCACAAAGTAATTACTCACCATCTCCAATCTCAATTAAGGAAAATCTTGGCCGATCAACAAACAGCATCACCAAAGTTGAGCAGTTCTTTGTTCTATAAAAAAAAACAACAAGATTACAATCGCAACCACAAAGCTGCATAAGTAAATTTTGATCTTTCCCAGGCCCTCTCGGTATCGAGATAGAAAAACATAAATTCATTGTCAAAAAGAAACTGAACTACATTGAAACACATTTTAAAATTCATTGTTAGGTACAGTCGATCATATATTATTACACAGAAAATCAAAAATTAATTACTCACCACCTCAAGTCTCGGTGATGGAAAATCTTGATCAAATAGCACCGCCAAAGTCGCATAGTTCTTTGTTTTATAAAAATAAAAAAAAAATTAAAATCGCAACCACAAAGCGAGCACCTGTAAATTTTGATCTTTCCCATTCTCTCTCGGAGTTGAGATAAAAATAAACTATCAAAAAGAAGCTGAACCACCACAATGGCCCCCCGTAGAATCCCATTAACAAAACATTAAAAATAGTCAAATACCTAGCAAATACGACACTTGATATAAATATTTTCTACTTTACATGAATAATTAACCCATAATTAATTAAGTTTCATTTTGATAGATCAGTAATTTTCTTTTAGTTCTTAAATAAATGTTAATTAACAAATGTTATTTTAATTATAATAGAAAATTCGGCTATTTTTTCCTCTTTAAATCGATATGAACATTTTTTACGTTATTAGATTAGTAATACGTTGTAGTATTTAATTAATTTTGATTTTGACAGGGGGTACAATGGTACAAATTACATTTTTATCAAAATGGCAACAACATTACGAAATTATTTACTCAGAATAGGAAAATTTAAATGTCATAGACGAAATTGCATAGTTTGAACTCAAAATTTGCTCGACACAATAGAGAATTCATACAAAAATTTATGAAAATGCAATATTAATACCCCAGTTTCCGAATACGGCTTTTAAAAAATTTATTTTAGAGCTGGAATTCTATTATTGTACCTAAATCCCATTCCAACATTTTGAAAAGTTCATAAGTAAACGATATCTTTAGTATTTTTAGAGGAACAGAGTCCAAGTCTGCATATCCACATGTTCTAAATTTGTTCTTCGAAGCTGGTTCGTGCACCCACGTTTTAAGAGGATTTCCTTTGTACAAGTTTTTAAAAGTATTCTTACAAGTTAAAAGTTTTGCAGTGTGTTTGTCTTCTGCAACCTGTATTATGTCTCGATATAAAAGTATAAAATTTCAGCACCGATTATACAACGAATGATGATCATGAGTTAATTTTTTTAAGTAATAATTATTTTCTATAATGTAAGAATTAAGAAGAGATTCAAATTCTAGTACAATGAATTTTGAGTTTGACAAATTGAACTTTGGGTTAGTATTATCTGCTAACTCTAAAATGCTTACCTCATCGATGACACTTGTAGGGAGTCTCGATGTAAACAATTTATCACAGTACTCACCAAATAGTCACATGGCTCTGTGGTACGAGTTGTAGTAACTACTGCAAATACCATACAAAATCTGGATTACTTTTGGTCAATCGTCATTATTTCCATCTTCATTCTTCACGTGCAAAAATTTGAAGGAGGAAAATTTGAAGGTGAATAAGCTAGAAATAAAGATTAAAAGTTAACAAAACCGAAAAATCTCATATAGCACACAATGTCCACAGACGTCCGGTGGATGCATTGTGACGTCGATTGGATGTCTTGTGCTGTTATGGGAAGATATTCGACGTAACACCCAAGACAAAAATAACCGACAAGTTTTATTAGGTACGGTGGATAATAGCAGTGTGAATTTTAAGAATTTCGACCTTTCGCAGGTGCAGGATCACCCATCTGACTTGTAATTTAAAAAACTAAAATGTTTGTAAATTGGCTAGTTATTACTCACATATTCGGATCAAGATCCATAATAAATGTTTTCTGTACAATATTAATAACAGGGATAACCACAAAAATTCCTTATTTAATAGCACGTGAATTCGATTTCATTTTTATTTCTTTGTTCTTAAAATTAAATCGCGACCACAACGAAACACACACAAAATAGTGAGGTTCTGGTGGACTTTAAAAATTCGACATCAGTGGCGTTACTTGGAGAAGAATAAATGGTGTCCGCTTTAGAAACAAATCCCTTAAAAAATTCACCGGATCCGCCTTGATAAGGTGAACTAAAAATATATGATTCCCCTTTATGCATTTTACAAATTAAACGTAAATAATCGCAAGATATCTGACATTAAAATAATGAAGATGGATAAATTGAATAATCAATCAGGGTTTAGTGTTCCATTTATTACTATTCAGAAAATCACAAAATCAAATAGTTGACAATTATTTAGATGTACTTCTAAAATAATATCTAATCAGCAGGAGTTGGAAAGGTTTGAACAAGGTTCACAAATCGGCTACATGAAATTTTGAATTGAACATTTCTTTTTTCTAAACATAAAATAAAAAGTTAACTACGTATAATATTTGTTGAAATGACATTGAAAGGGAAATTTGATAATGATGCCGAAACTTAATCTAAAATTTTACTTAAACGTGTAAATTAAATTCCATAATATAAAATCAAAATATTGAATAATTTAACACTAACGAAGCCATAAACTGGTTATACTTTATAGAATATATCCACAAAGTAAGAAAAAGTGAAAAAGAGTTGAAAATTATTATCAGGATCAACAGTGATCAGTTTGAAAATGCAAAATAAAAAGTTCTTACTTTCGCCCGTAGGTTAATTTTGAAGAACCAGTCGGCCAAATCTTGAAGAGCAAGTAGGTACATGGGCCCGTTTTGAAACTGGATTGTTATGGATGAAACCTGAAAAGAATGTAAATAATTTCAAAATGACAATAAATTACAATCGAGATCTTTCTACATAATTAAAACAAAATCTATTGGGAGACCAATCAAAGTTTGCAGTCAACTTGAAAATAAGAAAAAAATGGAATTTAATTACTCACCATCTCAAATCACCATAATGGACAATCTTGCGTAATTAAGAAAAAGTTAAATACATCGCAATTATGGGGGCACTTGAATTTTGTTCTGCAATCCTTGTTTTGTTTCGATACCCATGTTCCTTGATATCATTGTTGAAAGTTGAAATTTTTAAAAATTTTGATTATTTGGGCCATTTTCGAAATCTACAATATTTAATTTAATTAAAACGATGAAATAAAACTCGAAGAATTCTCTAAGAGTGTAAAATAACCCTACTTTTTTTTCATTGCAGAAAAAATTACTAAGGCACGTCTTTACTCGGCAAAGCTAAAACTGGTACTGGAATTCAAAATTTGTTTAACTTTCGATCATCTGACTTTCTATTCATCTTGCGATTGGTGGATCGAACAATATTTCTCTCGCGTTTCTATGGCGACCATACATTTTCTTTGATTATCTTTTTTCCGTTTCGACATAACCCTAATTTTATTTTTCATAGTTTTGATTTCAATTTTAATTAACATACAAATTTGCGCTATTTTTTTCTCGTTAATTTGATATAAATATTTCCTCCGTTACATGACTAATTAGCCCGTAATTAATTAAATTTCATTTTGACAGATCAGTAATTTTCTTTTAGTTATTAATTAAATGTTAACAAACAAATCTTATTTTAATTATAATAGAAAATTCGGCTATTTTTTTCTCTTTAAATCGATATGAATATCTTTTACTTTAGATTAGTAATACGTCGTAATTAATTAATTTTGATTTTGACAGGTGTGCAAATTATATAATTTATCAAAATTACAACAGAATTAGGATATAATTAACTCAAACTAAAAAAATTTAAATGTCATAGACGAAATTACATAATTTAAATTCAAAATTTGCTTGAATTAATACCCCAAATTTCAGAATACTTTGATGGTGGCTTTTAAAAAGTTTATTTTAAAGCTGGAGTCCTTTTAATGTATCTATAAATCCCCATTCCAATATTTGCCAAAGTTCATAAAACGATCTTCATTATTTCTAGGGGATCATCGGTGTCTGAGTTGACACATCTGCACGTTGAGATGGTATAGTGTAACTATCTGTCCTACTGGAATGCATTATTAGGTTTAGATGCTAGATGTGGAATTAACGTAATCCTTCATCCTCCCCTAGGGATAATTAACCACGACTTACACCTCACAAAGGGTCCTCGGCAAGCTGAGATACAATTCCATCACTGAGTTGCAAATTCAGTGATAGCCTTTAGAACCTTAGATAGAAGGGTCCCGACAGACTGAGGTCTTTCAGAGATTAAAGTGTCGAGATTAAACATGCCTGATCCCGGAGCTCGCACCCCGTAGTAGTGTTTATATTTGAAATCGTGACCCCCTGAGGTCCAAGTGTTCCAAAGATGATTCGTAAACATCCATAAAGATTGCCGTCACAAGTTCAAGCTATTGCTTTGGAGTCCACAAGGATTCCAACCTGCAATCTTATCATACAAGTGACCTTGTATAAGTTAAGGCCGTCCTCTATTAGGTATCCATTTACCTAAGGTCACTTGAGTAAGTCAAGTGGGCACGAAGGTACTCACAATTTGTGGGTGATAAGGCAACGCAGTTCATTACTCAGGCTTCCAGGCGTTCCCCTTTCAAGCAATATTGATTTACGGGTTAAGGTTATAGCCCATCCTAGCTTCCGCCTAGACTTGACCTTCCACAAGGTGTGTGTCTATTTGATATCCAAGTAGTATACAATAAGTACGAGAGTGAGTTTTCCAGAACTTAACCTACTGCGGCATGAACCATGAGTTAAAATCTTTAGCCTGTCAGGAAATCCTAGTTCCTGCAAGAGCATAACCTTTCATATCATGAGATAAGGTCCTTGCTTCATTACGTTCTAGGCTCTAGGGTACACATTCTCTACCTTCCAAAAACCATCGCCATCCATCAGAAAGCACAGAAAGTTTACACTTCTTTTAAGGGGTTACATGCAGTCAGAGGCGTGAAAAAATGGACATTTTCAAGAATTGTTTTGGAACTGTTACTATATCGTGTTTTTTATTTACATAATACCAAGTTCATTACATAATACCAAATTGGCAGCCTCTAGAATGTGGTTTAAAGAATTTTGAGTGAAAAATCGTTCGTTAATTGTTAATAAAAAATAGAAATTTTGGTTAAAAACAAAATCCTTCGATTAAGCACAATTTTTGAATGTTTAGAATATGCTGTATAAATTTCATCTAAATCAATAGAGTGGATCCAATTATACCTTGAAAACTATTTATCGGCGATTTGAAATTTTCACAGACTATTCTTGAAGTACTGATGAGAACCAGACACGGTCCATCCATCAAGGTGGGGGGTACCTTTGAAGCCGATCTCCTGCACCAACCATATAATTGTTTGAGATCATTGCTATCAGGTCAACAATGTTCATTTAAAAGCTAGTCCAAACTCCATCAAAATATAGTCATCTGCATCATAAACATTATGTACCTGAGCTATTACCTTGAAGACGCATGGATTTGAAAATGCAATAAAACGCAGACTGTTACAAAATGACCAAAGGTTTTATTTTTTTCTGTTTCATTAACATGGAAAGTTTTGAACAAAGTATCCGCCAAATGCCGCCCCTCACATTCCAAACACTGAGTAAGCCTTTCTCTGAAGTTTTAGTGCACTCAAGTAATTAAGTATTGCCACAAGAATTTCGGCGATTTGGGCTACAATGTTGTTTTTGAGTGCTTCCAGGGTCCTGGGACGATCGATGTAAACCAAGGATTTTAGGTATCCCTTCATGAAAAAATTCACAAGAGGTCAAATCAGGAGAGCGCGTTGGTCAGTTCAAATCGCTTCTTAGGGAGATGAGGCAGGCGCCCGGGCAATCTGTGTCGCAAGAACTCCATGCAAATCCTTGCTGTGTGGGCTGTGGCCCCGTCCTGCTGAAACCAGACGTCTTCCAACTGAGGCAAGAAAATATCTTGCATCACGGTGAGGTAACGTGCAGAAGAGACTGTAACCGCTCGATCATTTTCTTCAAAAAATTAAGGGGGGATGATCCCAATTCTTGAAATTGCACACCATACTGTCACCCTGTCAAAGTGCAGGAGTCTCTCGTGGAGCTCCCTGGGATTCGTATCACTCCAATACCGCATATTCTGTTTATTGACACATCCATTGAGCTGAAAATGTGCCTCGTCAGAGAAGGAAACGATATTATCGTCTCAAGGCAACGCAGCAAGCATGTTTTCACTAAAGAATGCTGTGGTTTCAAAATCACATGGCTTCAATTCTTGGACAACAACCATCTTGCACGGGTGCAAATGAAGATGTTCTTTAACGATTCGTTTGAATGGAACGTCTCGAAATGCGGAGGGCACTTGCCTGTTTCCGAACTGAACGCCTGGGAGATCGTTGAAGTGCAGCTCTAACCCTCTTGTTGTTTTCTGGGGTAGTGACGGTAAACTGAGGCCCCCCCCTTCTTGCCGTGGACACATTTCCGGTATCCTGGATTGCATTAAATACACGCAAGAATTTCATTCCATTGGGAATTCGGCTGCGGAGGCCTAAATTGAACTTTAAACGGAAGGCATGCTGCTCGGGGACGATCAAACGGGCGTTTGACAAATAGATCTGTTGTTCAATGGACCACTCCGTTATGACAACTGACACCGGTTGCCCGGTTGGAACATAAACTTCGCTTCTCACCCTTTCGAAGCATCCCACTTTCAACCATCTAGGATCGTTAGGAATGGTGCAATGCCCTCTCCATTCTCCAATGGGAGAATGCATAAACTAAGCTGGAAAAAAAGATTAAACGTTAACCAAACCGAAAGAGGCCATATAGCACACAATGTCCACAGACGTGTGGTGGATGTATTGACGTCAACTGGATGTCATGTGCTATACAGGAAGGTATTTTACGTAACATCCAAGACAAAAATAACAGACAAGTTTTATTAGGTACCTAATGGATAATAGCAGTGTGAATTTTAAGAATTTCGACCTTTTGCAGGTGCAGGATTACCCATCCGACTTGTAATTTAAAAAGCTAAAATGTTTATAAATTGGCTAGTCGTTACTCACATATTCGGATCAAGATCTATAAATAAATGTTTTCTGTACAATATTAATAACAGGGACAACCACAAAAATTACTTATTTAATAGCATCGTGAATTCGATTTCATATTTACTTTTTTGTTCTTAAAATTAAATCGCGACCACAAGGAAACACAACAAAAATAGTGAGGTTTTGTGTTACTTTAAAAATTCAATGTCAGTGGCGTTACTTGGCGAGGAATAAATAGTGTCTGCATTAGAAATAAATCCCTTAAAAAATTTACCTAATCCGCCTATGATGTTTTACTTTGGCCTTGACATTTTGTTATTTTGTTTTGATCCTAACCTAAATGTTTTCGAAGATAAGGCGTACTAAAAATGCATGATTCCCTTGCTTTTTAGGTAAGTACAACTCAAATAATTTAAATTTAGTCATTTGGTAACAGAAACTTACTTTCTGTAATGCGCACTTAATCGGTTTTCGAAAATTGCGTGTTCCAATGAACCAACAAAATGATTCGTAGTATGAAAACAAGAATGTTCCAGATTTATCATAGAAGTGACTGAACAATAATTATCGTAGATTATTTATAATAGAGAACCTGAAATATAATAAATTTGAATTGTCATCTCAAATTTTACTATGTAAATGTGCAACACACTTGAGAAGTATCGAACCTTGAGTTTCTCTAGGATTTCCCACAGAAGGAAGTGCTAAAGTTGACAATTGACTAATTTGTGTTATTTATTGTCTAAATTCTAAAAGAATATACCTACAGTAAAACCTATATAACCCTGAACCACTTGGGACCGAAAAAATTTTAAGTTTTAAAGTTTAAACCGATTGCGGCTTTAGTTTTTTTAAACAATAAAAAAATTTTGTTTTCACTTTATGCATAGCCTTATTCCGCAGAACCAAAGTTTATTCTTGTCATACTTAATTTTCTCCAATGTTTTGAAAATTTCAAATATTCATAGCTTTGTGAAAAATTAAATTAAAATAATCACTATAGAAGCTCAAACAAAACCCAATCTTTTGACGGTGGTTTCACATAAAATTTAACTTCGACATGACCCCGTTCTCAATGATTTTGCGAATACTGCCATGGTCGAGGCTTAAATGATAAGAAGGGAAGCTCATCGTGGCTCATATGATGTTTAAGACGTCACCATTCCATTTGAGAATTAAATTTCCTACAAAGAATTCTTTATTAACAACATAATTACTTAATTTTATCTTATTGAATTATTTATACCTGAAATTCATTTTTTAATATTAGGATTAAGATGGTCTTGAAGCCGATGTTAGTATTTTATGTTTCGATTTAATATTAGGTATTTTATCTCGACTGTCTGTAGAATTGGCTGGCCACCAAATTTGACGGGCGGAAAAGTTTCAAGTTGCCCTTCTTAATGTAAATGTTATATGGGCTGACTTGTCTTCATTGACTTTCCCTCTCCACAATACAAACTAAGCGCAGATCTTGTCGATGTGATTTTGTAGATATTGTTAGGCTATGTTGGTATTCGAACTTGACGCCAATACCGCTGTATCGTCCGCGAATGTTGCTATGGTTGTGTTGTTATCAGTTGGCATGTCAGCCTTAAAAATAAGGTACTGAATAGGTCCCAGAATACTCCCCTGCGGCACACCGAATTTAATACGATGCACCTCTGATGCAAATTCTTGTAGTTTTATGAGAGCCTGCCTCTTAGATTATGACTGAAGGATTATGATTCATGAAGAATAAATTATGTGTCAAGCTTCTCTTGATCTTATATTAGGAGGCCGTCGTGTCATGCCCTGCCAAACGTCTGCGAAATATCCAGGAAAACGGTAGAGTAATAGTTCTTGGATTCCAAATCTGATCTTATTTTGGTTGCTATTCTATGAACTTGTTCGATAGTTGAGAGTCTCTGCCTGAAGCCGAACTAGTAATATGGTGAATTCCGCTTTTATTTAATATGGGAAGAAGTTTTTTAGCAGGAATTTATCATACACTAGACCGGGCGCCAAGAGATATTCCAGATGCAAAAACCGTTGAAAAATTTAGGTTAAGAAAGACTTAAAAAATCAAATCTTAGAGGTTCCGGACGGAATTAATGCCAAATTTCTTTTTTGTCATTTGCACCAGGTGCAGCTTGCCATCTCGCCTTTCCTAGCCGAATTGGAGAAACTTCAGAGGCTCATATATTGGTTGTGAGGTATTTCTCCACAAATATATTTTGTTCATCTAGTTCATTTGCTTTGGATCTTTGTTTGGCAAATAAATAAAATGCAAACAAAAAAAAGGTTGAAAAAATTCGTGAACAGGCATAGGGCGCTGGGAAGGGGGGAGGGTTGCAATAAATCTGACAGCTGGCTTGTCTGACAACCTTTAGTTACTGATATCTGAGGGTCTCACAAAGACATTCCAATCGACAAATAACGGTCAACGGTTTTTGCATAACAGAATGTCTCTTAACGCCTGAACCACACCTTAGACATCAGCGGGAGTAGACTTATAGGCCTGTATGATGAAACAATATTACCATCTTATCCAGGTTTTGGTATCATAAATATTTGTGAGATCTTACGCTGAAGAGGGAAGTAATCCAATCTCGATATAGCGCTGAATATCATAGTTAGCATCTTATATCCAGAATCTGGTAGTTCATGTAGTACTTTTCCCATAATCAGATCAAATACGGGTGCTTTTGTTGATGAGATTTCTTGACAAACAAACAAACTTTGCGTACTTTTTTTCGAAATTTTTTTCTGTGCATTTTCTAGACCACTTTTTTCGAGAATTTTTCTTTTCATCTTGAAATTTAATATTTGAAGATTTTAATTCTGAATTCAATAATTAAAATTCAAAAGTCAGGTTGGGCACGATTGCTCCTGTGGTGGGTTGATGTACAAACATACTACACTCCCCTCTCTTTGAAATCCTACAAACGCTTTCAAAACATTTCAAACAAGATTATTCTTTGAAATGTACATCAGTTACATTCAACCGTTCCTGACGGTTTACATCTTAAGATTCCAATTTTTGCAAATTTTATAGATACTTATTGTCCTAATTCCAGTTTTGTATTACAGCAAAAGAATATAAAAACAGATTAATTCTTTATGTCCACGTTGTGGATTAAGAGGCCCGATATTGTAGTGGGAGGACAAAATCACGTTCTTGTCCTCCATACGAAATGTCGACGAAATTATCGCGACTACTATATAGCCGATTTGATTTTGGCTCTACTAAGAAATGAGAAGAAAGTCACACTTTGCACGGCGGAGATGAACAACTACAGTCCTATAATGAACGTAGAGGTACAACTATTGTGTAATTAATAAAATTATTATTACAAAATTACCCAATAAAATTTTGTTTACTTGCTGGAAATTTTAATAGTGTAATTGTAGAGAAGGTTTGAGATTTATTTAACAGTGTAATTGTCAAGTTTTATTAAATTTATTTATGAAATATAGATCGACTTTTGTCCATCATTTTTTGTTAGGTAGTTGGTGAATATTAAATGAGTTTTCTGTAACCCAATAACGGAAATTTTGCTTATTACAAACCATCTTAATGAAAATTTGCTTTATCGCTCATTAAAACACAATCTATAATATAAAATAAATCTTCCAAGCCGCCTCTACAACCTACACTATCGAAATTCAAATTGTATCATTCAGAATTTCTCAAACTTTGTGACTCCCGGAGACCTTTTTTGGAAAGAATTTGACTACGGTCTCCTTTAGTCAGTAAAGTCAGAATGTTTTAAAAATTGTTTCGGGTAGTATTGTTTCACATAGTCATAATACCAAATGCTAGTTTAATATCTACAAAATGCAAAAAGATGCAGAATAAAGAATCTACACATCTAAATTTGATTGAGGTATTAAAATTAAAAAGGAAACTCTATTTAAATTTAATTTACATCCAAATGGGACCGTCAGAGTTAGGCTCCATCTAATCGGCTGCGCTTAAATGTGACCCTAATAAAAGAGATATTGGAGTTTAGAGTACCATTTTATTTATCAGTGACTTCATAAGTCAAAAGGATTTTCACAAAACAATTTTTTAAAATATGATAGTTAAAACATAAAACTATTAGCGGTGCTAGGAAGTTTTCACTTCAAAATCTGTTGTTACATTGCAATCTTATAACTATTTTTAAAAATGAGTGTGTTTACTGCAATTTTGCATTGCTATTTCAGATGTTTGCTTATACCCACTTTTGGGTATTCCTTCGGTTTTTTGGTATCGTTGGGTATTTTGTAAATTTTAAATTAAAATTCCTTTTATTTTCAATAATCTTCACTCTTGTATTAATTAGTTGCAATTATCGAGGTTGCACTGTAGTTAATTTGTTATTGTCATTTAAGAGTTTTATATTAAATGTATAATACTGGATTTTTATTTGAGGTTACACGGTATTAACATATCAAGTTTTAAAATTCCAAATTTAAAATAGATTCTGTAGACCTCAACTAAATACATTCCATGTTTATTTACTTTATTTTAAAATTATTGTATCTATACAATACAATTATTTATAATTTTAACAATTTTAAATTATTAAATAAATTCCTATTTAATTTATGTATTCATATTTTTTATCCAATTTCAAGTCTTTTCTTCTGTAGGTCTGAGAATTCTCCATCAACAACTAAATTTTTCAAATAACAGCGGCATCTCTCATTCGCGTCACTCCCACTATCAAATTTTCGTGAACTGATTTCATCAAAAATCTAATTGGCTCTAATAAGTCTCAATTTAATATTTAAAAGAGTACTAAATATGAAATTTAGTTGTGAAATTCTTATTGGTTTGGGAGACAAAATTCTGTGACAGACATTTCTTGATGTTGGGTCTCTTCAGGCCCGGACTGGCTAGGTCGGCGATCGCCGAGGGCCTCAAAAAAGTGGTTGGGGTTAAAGTGGTTTGTATTTTTTATTGCACTTTTTTTTAACTAAACTACTTTATGGACAGTTTGGTGGTAGGTACGTAACCCTGACTGCGAAATTAAAAATTTCTACTTTATAGAATGATAGAAAACGATCCAAAAAGCAATTCCAAAACAAAAATTTTGCGAACCATTGCAAATAGGGCTTATATTTTATCAAATACCAAAATTTTATATGATGTGGGAATGTATGCTACTGGGAATCTCTCCTTTTCTTTTGGAATTGCAGAATCCAGTAATTCCGACAATTGATTTTGAATAATTTACATTTTAAAATAGTACATTGAATAAATTAATATTATATTTGCACATGAATTATATTATATTCCTCACATACTATATGTAGGGAGCAAATATGGAATCAACAAACGGAACCAGAACATGGACAAAATCTGATAAAATATTAGCAATAAATAATAGTAATATACTTCTTGAGGTCTTTTTCTGCCGTTCACAGTAGAAACATGCATCCAAAGATTTTAGAAAAATTCTGGCTAATTAACAAATTGTCAAAAGTAAAAACTAAAAGAAAATTAAACACTGATGTACACAAATACCATAAATTTTTGTAATGTGGCAGAGATTTCCTGTTTAGTAACTAAAAAAAAAAACAACTTTCTCTTGAATATTTTTTATTTGCCGAGTATAGATGGTGTATATTTTGGT
Source organism: Rhagonycha lutea (assembly GCA_958510855.1). NCBI lineage: Eukaryota > Metazoa > Arthropoda > Insecta > Coleoptera > Cantharidae > Rhagonycha > Rhagonycha lutea. The sequence goes on from OY294042.1 coordinate 20,429,277, forward strand.
TTACATTTTATAAAAATTAAACAGTTTTAATTATAACAATTATTGAATTGTTGTATATTCCATATAAATTGGCAACTTACATGCGAAAGAAATCATAATCTCTATTAACATAAGTGAACATTGCATTTCAAACCTGATGAGTGTGATACTTTTTTATATGGGTAAATCTTGAATTACATTTGCAAAACGATACGAACGAACTTTGTTAATAAATTATTAGTATTCAATTAGACAAATAACAAGTAGTATTTCTAAAAATTGGAACCGTTTATGCATTTTGCAAATAAACGTAAATAATTGCAAGATATTTGACATTAAAATAATGAAAATTCATTATATTAACTGTAAGAATTGCTTTAAACAATTTGTCATGGGAGATGGATCAATGTATACAGATGGACAAATTGAATAATCAATCTGGGTTTAGTGTTTCATTTATTACTATTCACAAAATTAAATAATTGACAATTATTTAGATGTACCTACTTCTAAAATAACATCTAAACTGCAGGAATTGGAAAAGGTTTGAACAAAGTTTACAAATCGGACACATGAAATTTTAATTTCTTTAGACGAATTATTCTTAAAAAATGATATGAAACTGAATTAAATAATTTTTTTTCCAAATATGAAATAAAAAGTTAACTCTGCATAATACTTGTTCAAGTCCCATTCAAAGTGAAATTTGAAAATTATGCTAAAACTGGATTAAAAGCAGAATTATAATTTTGTAACTTCAGTTTCAAAGTTACTCCTAGTGCTGCGTGAAATTCGATTAAAATTTTATAAAGTTATGGAGGTTTGTCAAAAATGAAACTGAAAATATTTTGAAGAAACAAAAATGACAAAAAATAAGGAGGAAAACTCAAAATTGAGACTTAACTCGAAGTATTTTTAGATAAAAAGAAGTAATAAGGACAATTTTAGTGAAGAATTGTTGAAGTTTTTTTAGATTAATTAGATTTAATTTATGGAAAAACGTTACTCGATTGACTTTTAATGTCAAATATCTTGCAATTATATTTTAAAAATATTGTAAATTAGCTTTACACAGTTAAATGAGATGATAGCGTAGATGTGGTATCGAAGATGTTAACAAGACTTACTTGTAATTATTTAAATAATAGTATTTATACGGTTAAAACTCTATTAGACGGCCCAATTTATCTCACGTTTTAATAAATACATTATTATTTATTTCTAATTTAATTTATTGAACTTGGGGGATTATTTCGGATAAATTTATGAGTGTTGTTACTCAAAGATTGATCAAAAATGTTACTTGACTTGAATATTAGCACTTACTACGCAACCAAACTTTTGGTTACTGTTGTTAAACGAAATGTAAATTTTAAACATTCACTGCGATTCTAAAAAAAAGTAAAATTAAGACAAGCTTGATGTATAATTTCATAAGTAGTAATAATAAGAATAAAGAGTGTGCATATTGGTTAAAGTAAAATTACTCTATAATATCTACCAACTATTATAAACCTATAGTAAAAATATTCCAAAATTTAGTTCTTTTTTGAAAATTATTATTATTATTTACTATTCGTTTCTTTTAAAATCGAGCGGGTTTTCCTTTTTCATTTTACAAACGGCAAATTATTTTTTCTACAAAGAAGTTTGTTTTTCAATTATTCAGTTTTTGTGTATAAGGTACCTGAAAATTCATGAACAGTAATTAAATATTGGTTTCCGATATCTGATTTCTCAAACAATAATTAATAATTTCTTGACATGGTTTTAAACTCCCAAAAAAATATTTTTTATTAATATTGTCTTACTTATTACTTCTTTCTATCTATAATTCCTTACAATTAAATCTCAATTTTTAATTGTAACGTTTACAATCGAGTAACGTTTTTCCATAAATTAAATCCAATTAATCTAAAAAAACTACAGCAATTCTTTACTAAAATTGTCTACTTATTACTTCTTTTTATCTAAAAGTACTTGGAGTTAAGTCTTAATTTTTAGTTTTCCTTCTTATTTTTTGTCATTTTTGTTTCTTCCAAATTTTTGCAGTTGCATTTTTGACAAACCTTTATAACTTCAAAAAAATTTTAACCTAATTTTACGCAGCACTAGGAGTAAATTCGAAACTGAAGTTACAAAATTATAATTCTGCTTCTAATTGAGTTTTAGCATAATTGTCAAATTTCATTTTGAATGGGACTTGAACAAGTATTATGCAGAGTTAACTTTTTATTTCATATTTGGAAAAAAGATTATTCAATTCAGTTTAATATCATTTTTTAAGAATAATTCGTCTAAAGAAATTAAAATTTCATGTGTCCGATTTGTAAACTTTGTTCAAACCTTTTCCAATTCCTGCAGTTTAGATGTTATTTTAGGAGTACATCTAAATAACTATCGTAAGTTATTTAATTTTTGTGAATATTAATAAATGGAACACCAAATCAAGAGATTGATTATTCAATTTATCCATCTGTATGGCAGATGTTTTAATACAATCTACCTAGTCAATATACTTTTAAAAAAATGGTGAAGTATTACAAAACAACGAATTTCATCAGCTTTGAAGGAAATTTTGGAACTTCAAAACAGAACAAGTTTTTTTGAGAAAGATCAAGAAATTATGATTTTGATACAATTACAGAGTACCTATTTATAAAACGAAAAATTAAACTTTTCTCCACAAAATGAAATGCTATATAATTTTGTATAATATTATAAATTATGTAAGTTTGTAAATTTTGGAATTTTCCCTTACTAATATACATTTAAAATCCAATATTACTAATTTCTAAGTAATAAATTATTACTTAAAATTATTTAATATGCACACTTTTAATCCCTTTATTATCTTTATAATCCAAGATTATACTAAAGCTTTTACAATAAGATGATTTATTAATATTCCTGAATTCAGGCTGCTCTAACAAGAGAGCGCACCATGCACTAAACTGAATTGTGACGTATAAGACTAAAACTTACAAATTTTTAATTACGTAAGTTACATTATTGATTTTAATTACAAAATATTATTAAAAATTTAGATGAAATATCCTAAACGTGAAGGAAATATAAAAAACCTTAGTTTAAGAATTCAAAATCAGTTAGCGATGAAGTGAAGTGATTGGGCCGTCCAGCGTCAACAAAATAAGAGGTTTAAACTGCAAGACCTAAAGATTTAAAAATGAATGGACTATAAATTTTACTATATTATATACGAAAGTTTAGCAATTTGTCCTTATATTTCAAAATTATGCAAATATATCTAAAAAGTAATAATGTTTTAATTTCTTATCAATTCTAGAATATGCAATGTCCACTTATGTCAAATTCTAGAACTTTACCTAAACGTGTAAATTAAATTTCATATATAAAATCAAAATATTGAATAATTTAACAATATCGAAGCCAGAAACTGGCTATACTTTAACGCAAAGTATCAAAGAGTGAAAACAAGTTGAAAATTATTATCAGGATCAACCTGAAATATTTCATTTTGATTGTCAAATAAGAATATATCCTAAATAACAAAGTGATCAGTTTGACAATGCAAAATAAGAAAATTTTACTTTCACCCGTAGGTTAATCTTGTAGACCCGGTCAGCTAAATCTTGAACGATCTTGAAAAACAAGTAGGTACATGGGCCCGTTTTGTAACTGGATTGTTGTGGATGGAACCTGAAAAGAATGTAAATAATTTCAAAATTACAATAAATTAAAATTCAGATCTTTCTACATAATTAAAACAAAAACTCTTGGATAAACAACGCAAGAACAATCACAGAGTTTACCGTCAACTGGAAAATAAGAAAAAATATAATTTAATTACTCACCATCTCAAATCACCATAATGAACAATTTTGCGTAATACAGCAATTAGATCTTTCTTCATTCTATAAAAAAAGTTATAGAATTAAAATCGTAATCATAAAACCTGTCTCTCGGTGTCGAAATAAGAAAACAAATAAATTGTCGGAGACATACCGAATACTAAGAACAAATTAAGAAAGAGTTAAATACCTCGCAATTATGGGGTCACTTGAATTTTGTTCTGCAATCCTTGGTTTGTTTTGATACCCATGTCAATAATTGATATTTCTTGAAAGTTCAAATTTTTAAAAATATTGATTATTTGGGCCATTTTCGAAATCTACAATATTTTATTTAATTAAAACAATGAAAAAAAATCAAAGAATTTTCTTTGAGTGGAAAATAACCCTACTTTTGTTTCATCGGAGAAAAAAGTAGCACGCCTTTACTCGGCAAAGCTAAAACTGGTACTGGAATTCAAAAGTTGTTTAACTTTCGATCACCTGACTTTCTATTCATCTTGCTATTGGTTGATCGAACAATATTTTTCTCGCGTTTCTATGGCGACCATAAATTGTCTTGCCTTAATTTTTTTCCGTTTTGACATAACCCTAATTTTATTTTTCATAGTTTTGATTCCAATTTTAATTAACATACAAATTTGCGCTATTTTTTTCTCGTTAATTTGATATAAATATTTCCTCCGTTACATGACTAATTAGCCCGTAATTAATTAAATTTCATTTTGACAGATCAGTAATTTTCTTTTAGTTATTAAATAAATGTTACCGGACAAATCTTATTTTAATTATAATAGAAAATTCGGCTATTTTTTTCTCTTTAAATCGATATGAACATCTTTTACGTTAGATTAGTAATAAGTCGTAATTAATTAATTTTGATTTTGACAGGTGTGCAAATTACAGAATTTATCAAAATTACAACAGAATTAGGGAATTATTAGCTCAAAATAGGCAAGTTTAAATGCCATAGAAGAAATTACATAATTAAAATTCAAAATTAGCTTCAAGCAATTAATGCTCCAAGTTTTAGAATACTTTGTTGGTGGCTCTTAATAAAACTTATTTTAGAGCTGGAGTCCTGCTTTTAGTAACTAAATTCCCATTGCAACATTTTGCAAAGTTCATAAAACGAAATCTTTAGGGAATTTCTAGAGGATCAGTGTCTGAGTCGGCATATCTGCATGTTGAGATGGTATAGTCTATAGTGGAACTCTTTGTCCTACTGGAAATTATTGTAATGTATTATTGTTGGTTTTAGATGCTAGATGTGGAATTAACATAATCCTACATTCTCCCCTAGGGATATTACGGCCACGACACCTCATAAAGAGTCCTCAGCAAGCTGAGATACCTATTCCATCACTGATGTGAGTCGCAAATCCAGTGATGTCCTTAGGTTGAGGGATCCCGACACACAGGCCATACGGAGGTCCAAAACAATCATTATAATAGATGGACACTTTTAGAGATTCAAGAGTCGAAATTAGACAAGCCTGATCCCGGGGTTCCCACTCCCGTAGTAGTTTTTATCTTTGACAACCTTAAGTCCAGGTATTTCAAGGATGATTCGTAAACATCCCAGGGACTGCCGTCTCAAGTTCAAGCTATTGTTTTATTGGAGTCCACCCAGTGGCGTAGCTAGGTGGACAAGGGCCCCGGTGCATAAAAAAAAATCGGCCCCCTCCGTCCCCCTTTTTCCACATGTTTGCATTAGAAATTAAAAAAAAAACAGCTCAGGGGGCCCCCTGGGCTCCGGGACCCCGGTGCGCTGCACCGCTTTGCCCTATGGTAGCTACGCCACTGAGTCCACCAGGATTCCGACCTTTCCTATCATACAAGTGACCTTGTACAAATTAAAAGCCGTCCTCCCTTAGTGACCATTTAAGGTCACTTGAGTAAGTCAATAAGTGGACACGAAGGTATTCACAATTTGTGGGTAGTAACGCAACGCAGTTCATTACTCAGACTTCCAGGCGTTCCCCTTTCAGGCAATATTGATTTACGGGTTAAGGTTATAGCCCCGAGTATAGCCCATCCTAGCTTCCGCCTAGACTTGACCTTCCACAAGGTGTGTGTCTATTTGAGATCCAAGTAGTATATAATAAGTACGAGAATCAGTCCTCGAGAACTTGACCTTCTGCGCCATGAACCATGATATAAATTTTTAGCCTGTCAGGAAATCCCAGTTCCCGCAAGATTATAAGTATAACCTTTTATATCATGTGTTAGTCATGACTCATGAGATAAGATTGTTGCTAATAGGTTCGAAGGTACACATTCCCTACCTCCCGGCAACCATCGATCAGAAAGCACAGAAAGTTTACACTTCTTTTAAAGTCACAAGAAAAACAGTCTCGGTCTTGCACGAGGTAGCTGTTATCCTATGCCCACCTCGATGTCTTATCTTTTAATGAGAACCAGACACAGTCCGGTTAGCTTCAAGGTGGGTGCCTTTGAAGCGATGACCTGCACCAACATAGTAATTATTTGAAATCTTTGCTATCAGGTCATCAATGTTAATGTACCTAGGCTATCATTTTGTTGGGGTATGGATTGTAGCAAACGTTCTTTAAGAGGCTCATTCAATAAATATCTTTAATGTATATTTATCTGCGCCACTACCATTATATGCCTTTAGTTATTACTTATTATTTACCTTGTAGGAATGACCTTGCAGACGCATATGGATTTGAAAATGGAATAAAACGCAAACTGTTACAAAATGACCAAATTTTTTATTTTTTCCTATTTCATTAACATGGGAAATTTAAGTTTACACGGTTTTAAACAAAGTATCGACCAAATGGTATGGCCCTCACACTCCAAAACACTGAGTAAGCCTTTTTCTGAAGTTTTTGTACACTCTTTGAAGCATTTTTTCACAGGAATTTCAGCGATTTGGGCTTAAAATGTTGTTCTTGAGAGCTTTCAGGGTCCTAGGATGATCGTTTGTAAACCAAGGCTTTTATTCCTCTATTCCTCCAGTTCAAATCGCCTCTTAGGAAGATGAGGCCGCCGGGGAATCTGTCTCGTAAAAAGTATATGCAAACCCTTGCTGTGTGAGCCGTGGCCCCGTTCTGCTGAACCAGACGTCTTCCAACTGAGGCAAGAAAAAATCCTGGATCATGGTCAGGTAACGTGCAGAAGTGACTGTAACCGCTCGATCATTATTTTTCAAAATAGTAAAGGCACGATGAAAGTAGCGTCTCGTCGAACGGGGCCCATAGATGAAATTATTTATCTATGCGTTGTGTAGGGGAGAGGGGGGCACATGTGGACACTTTTTTTCAAAATGGTGTATTGCTCGTGTTATCACTAGTACCTGGGTGACCGATCTCCGATCGTAACTATTCTTATTTTTGTTTACAAGAGAAAGATGTAGGTTCTCCTTTTATTTTTATATAAGGACATGTCGTTATCTTAAGCGTGGTCCAGTTGTCTTAATATCAAATAGGGGGTTAAAATGAATGTGATGCAGCGTGCAAAGGAGAGGAGGGTATCAAAAATGCTGGAATTTTGTGTGACGTAAAATTAAGAGCAATATCCACTATTTACTGAATAATTTGTGTTTTATGCCATTTATTTCCAGGACGTTACACAAATTTAAGTAATTGCTAGCATTACACTATCCTTCAAAACTTTTTTATGTAAACACGCTAAAGGAAATTGATTTATTTATTGGAATACCACGTTAATCGAAAATTAGAATGTGGAATCTCCCCCCCTCCAAGTCGGCAAATTTTAATTCGTTTTTAATGATTTTCGTAGACTTCAAAATATTTATATAAGGAGACGTTTTTAGGTGGCGGCGCGCGGCTTAACGATGCTACACCTAACTAACGGATCTCGTCCCAATTGTGATTGGTTGATTATACAAAATCTAATTTTTTTGTACCAACCTTGTATAATCAATCAATCAGGACTGGGATATGGGCATGAACATCTTTCGGTTCGTTTTTTTCGCGAAAATGAATTTTCCTTGACCATCGATTGGTAGACCCAAAAAAAAACCAGTTAGTGATAAGGGGTTTAGGCCACTTTCTAGAAAGTCAGTGCAGCCTGATTGGTAGATTAGTGCACCAATATTAAATTTGTGGCCTTACATCGAGGATTTACGTCAAAAAACAAAAAAAATGTAGTTCAGGGGGCCCCAAAAATTGGGTCAAGAAGTTTTTGCCACCCGGCATTTACGCGACTTGGGCCCTATTCTTGAAAATACTCGAATGGGATTACTCGACGATACCAAACCATCATTAGTCAAATAGGGCCCCTGGTGACATGTTCTGAAGTAGGGAGGTCTGTAGATAGCAACAGAACCGGTTCGCTTTTTACCATAGACATTTGTTGATCTGTCAACGCGAAAAACAATTGAAAAAGGTAACCAACAAAATTTTGATTTAGTAGGCCGCGATTTAGTAGGCCGTTACCTTTCGCGGCCTACTAAATCGCGGTTTACTAAATCGCGGCCTACTAAATCGCGGCTTACTAAATCGCGGCCTACTAAATCGTGGTTTATCCGCTATTCAAGTCGCTTTTTCTCGCGAAAATGAATTTTCCTAAAGATGAGACCCTGCCAGATCGATTTGTAGACCCAAAAAACCCCTAGTCCGTGATTTTCATCGAAATTGTTGGGGCCGTTTTCGAGAAAGCCATTGCATATACAAGAATTGCTCGTTTAATGTTATAGGATTTTTTTTAAATTTTAATTTTTTTTTGCTAATATAATATATCCTTAACAATTTATTTTTAACATTAGGCTTTAAAAACTATTCTTAAACTTTTTATGGGCAATTGAAAAAAAAGTTGCATTTGTCCACATGTACCCCAATGGTGGGTGCATGTGGACAACAAAGACCCTTTTACTCTGGTAAGCAATGTGCCGATCTTTTTGCTGATCACTTTTCTGCTATTTATGGGGACATTGACTCCAATGTTTACGATTACAAGTCCGATTCGGTGATTGACTGCCAGTCTTTAAGCACATCTGAAGCTGGTGTCTTCGAAGCTATCGTTTCCTTACCCGATACTCTTAATTCTGGACCTGATGGAATTCCTCCTTTTTTTTATCAAAAAATGTGTGAATTCCTTATGCAGTCCTATTTATAAAATATTTAAGTTATCCTTAGACAGTGGCTGCTTTCCGTTGATGTGGAAGGAGAGCTTTGTTACACCAATATTTAAAAAGGGAGATAGAAGTAATATTGGCAATTACCGTGGTATCTCTATTCAGTCCTTCATCTAACTTATTATCTTTTATCTCTTTTTGTTTTGACGCTTTTGAGAAACATTTACAGGTTGATGCTGCTTATACTGATTTCAGTAAAGCGTTTGATCTTGTTTCTATTCCGGCTCTAGTGGCGAAACTTGTCTCTCTAGGTTTTGGTCCGATCATCAAGTGGCTCTGCAGTTTCTTATCAGGTAGAACTCAACAAGTTAGAATCAATAACTTTCTATCATATATCTTTGTAGTGTCTTCAGGTGTTCCTCAGGGGTCTCACTGTGGGCCAATCTTGTTTTTGCTTTTCATTAATGATATTGGCAAAATACTAACTAATTCTTCTTATCTATTATTAGCAGATGATATGAAGATCTTTAAAGCTATTGAATCTTACGATGATTGTGCCTTGTTTCAAAAAGATCTCGATAACGTTCACAACTGGTGCATATCAAATAATCTTCATCTGAATTTTGATAAATGTTTCATTATTTCTTTTGCAAAAAAGAACTCTTCGTCCTTCCCTTATGCTCTAAATAATAATACTCTTCGGCGTGTCACCGAAATTAACGACCTTGGTGTTCGATTAGATGCCGGTTTAACGTTCAGAAGCCACATCTCTCACATATGTGGCTCTTCTCTTCGTACGTTGGGCTTTATCCGTCGACATTCCACTAACTTCTCGGCATCAACTGTTAAATTATTGTACTTTGCCCTAGTTCGTTCCAAATTGGAATACGCATGTAGCGTTTGGTCGCCTCAATATCAAGTCCAAATCAATCAAGTTGAACGTGTGCAACATAAGTTCTTCAAATTTCTACATTTTAAACTTGGTCGTGCCAAAGAAGACTTCGCCGACGAAATTTATTTTAAATTTTGTAATGCTAAATCTTTGGCATCTAGACGGAAGGTGTTCGATCTTTGTTTTCTTCACGGGTTATTCAGCGGCAAAATCAACTGCAATGCCTTGCGTGAATTGTTTATTTTCAGAGAACCTGCAAGATTTACAAGGTCTAAATGGATTTTCGAAACCAAACTGCATGCAACAAATTATGGTAGTCACAGTCCAGTGGCTAGGATGATTCGTCTGGTTAACAGTGCTAATGATGACCCAAACTTTGATCTATTCAATGTTTCGCTGGCCAAGTTCAAGAAGATCCTTTGGACAATGGATCTAAAATAATTTGGATTACCCTTATCATGTCATTGTTATTATTTAATTTTATTTTTTTATTAATTTGTGTCTTCTTGTGTAATGTACAGTATATATCGTCGGCTGAGTATTGGACTGTACCATGTCCATTTTAATTTTTTTTAGATTATTGCATTTACTCATTTTTAATAATGATATGTACAATCCCCACTGGACGATTTCCAAAAATTCAACAACGTTTGTGAGATATAGAGTATTAGTTTTGTACCAAGTCCTAAAAATATATTTTAAATTAGTATTGTTATGTTCCAAGTCCACTCCCACCATGCTTCCACCTATTACAGCATACTAGGAGCAATCACGTGAACAAGGACTTGGTACATTACAATACTAATCCACAAGTAAGTAATATTTTAATAATCATCATCATCATTTTACCTTTATGGGTTAAACCGCTGACCTATTTTAATAATACAACTTAAAAGAAATCATTTTTTAGACTACCAACGGATTAGCAAAACAATGAACTATAGTTTAGTGCTGTATACAAAACTAAAACATTTAATATTAAGATTTGATTCGCCTTCTCACATTGCTTACAAATTAAATTATTCTGAATAATTTTGTGACGTGTGACTTATAAAGAAAACTAGACAAAATGCTAAAGTCAATTGTGACCTCAAGCCAAAAAGACATACCGGTAATTTCAAAAGAAAAGAAAAAAGACTTGCAATCAATGTTGAAATAATATGCCTTTGGTAGATAAAAATTTTTACGAAAAGTTTATTCTAAAATAGTTATTTATATTATTAGTTATTAGTATATGTTTATTTAAAGTTATTTTTTGTTAAGTTATTCGTTAAGTTATATCTATTATTATGTATGTATTGATACACCTTAATAAATTAATTATGAAAAAGTTTATTTCATTTGTTCCATGTCCATTTTGAATAATTAATTATTTTAAAGATACAGTAATTTAAAAAAAAATTAACTAGCACTATTTATTCATGTGATAATACCCCAAATAATAAATTATGTAGAAACTATTATAATCTTCTACATATTTAAAAAAAATACGTTTGAAACTTCAATTGCAGTTTTCTTGTAATTACCTTTATAGGACATGGTACAGTCCAATACTCAGTCGACGATATGTAAAAAAGGATTATCCGTAAATAAACTAAACTAAACTAAACAAAAATCAATGTTACATTAATGGTTATTTATTTATTTGAACATATATTTTATGAATACAAATTTTATTTATACATTATACAAATCACCGGTATCGATTACCTCGTCGTCTAGAATCCTATTATTATTATTACTCTCATTTTCATCGCTATCGTCGCTAAGTATCCATGAATTTAACGTCTGACAGGTTATTCGGCGATTCAGAAGAATCGCTGTCAGATAATACTACTTTTTTCACCTTCTCTATGTTACCTTTCTTTACAGAACTAGTTTTGCTATATCTTAATTTAATTTTCTCCATTTCTGGAGAATGTGCCACATGTGCCCCCATTTTTATGTCCACAAGCACCCCCATCATAAGTTTTTAGTTTAAGAGTATGCAAAATTTTCAAATCTCATATTATTGAAAAATATTTTTCATTTTAGCAATCTAAATTCAATCTTGCATAATATACTATTATGAGAAAATAAAGAAATATACTTTTGCTTAGCTGAAGCAAAAAAATCAGGACACATCAATAAAAACTTTAGAGAGTACGTTGTATACTTTTCACAATAACAGTTACTACAAAAATGCTAGGAGGTTATGGTTTGCATTAGTGTTGTTGGTACATACAGAGGCATCTAGGATAATTTTTTGAAAATATTTGTTGCAATAGAAGTGGGAGAATTCAAACTGTCCACATGCACCCCCTGTCCACATGTACCCCCTTCACCCCTACTTTAAAAATTCAACATCAGTGGCGTTACTTGGCGAGGAATTATAAATAGTGTCTGCATTAGAAATAAATCCCTTAAAAAATTCACCTGATCCGCCTATGATGTTACAGTTGGCCTTGGCATTTTATTATTATTTTGTTTTGATCCTAACCTAAATGTTTTCGAAGATAAGGTGTACTAAAAATGCATGATTCCCTTGCTTTTTAGGTAAGTACAACTCAAATAATTTAAATTTAGGCATTTCGTAACAGAAACTTATTCTCTGTAATGCAAACTTAATTGGTTTACGAAAATTGCATGTTCCGATGAACCAAAAAAATGATACGTAGTATGAAAACTTGAATGTCTCAGATTTATCATAGAAGTGACTGAACAATAATTATGGTAGATTATTTATAATAGAGAACCTGAAATATAATAAATTTGAATTTTCATCTCAAATTTTACTACGCAAATGTGCAACTCACTCGAGAAGTATCGAATCTTAAGTTTCGCTAGGTGTCTTCCAACAAAAGGAAGTGCTAAAGTTGACAATTGACTAATTTGTGTTATTTATTGTGTAAACTCTATAAAATATACCTACAGTAAAAGTTATATAAGCCAGAACCACTTGGGACTGAAAAAATATTAAGTTTTAAAGTTAAACAGATTGCGGCTTTAGTTTTTTTAAACAATACAAAATTTTTGTTTTCACTTTATGTATTACTATATTCCCCAGAACCAATGTTTATTCTTGTTATGCATAATGTTTTCCAAGTTTTTGAAAATTTTAAATATTCATAGCGTTGTGGAAAATTAAATTAAAATAAGCACTGTAGAAGCTCAAGCAAAGCTCAATCTATTGACGGTGGTTTTACATAAAATTTAACTTCAACATGACCCCCTTCTCCATGATTTTGCGAATACTGCCATGGTCGAGGCTTAAATGATAAAAAGGGAAGCTCATCGTGGCCCATAATGATGTTTAAGACGTCACCATTCCATTTGAGTAAATGTACGTGTCAAATATTTGTATACGGAATTAAATTTCCTACAAAGAAGTATTTATTAACAGCATAGGCACTGATTTTGATCCTATTGAATTGTTTATACAGGATCTTACTTCTTACACTCAAACGTCGAACATAGGAGAATAACGTGATAAATTTGTTTTTTGAATATTTCTGCTTCCCATTATAAAGAATGAAAATGGTATTAATGCAGAATTCATTTTTCAAACAAATTTTTTCATTCCTTTTACTTCAAATTTCGCGAACGAAAATATAAAAAATACTGGGTATTATTTATGGTCAATAATATGGGATTAAAGCAATTTCATCATCTAATACTTCAGGGGTCAAAATAAATTACCTTTTTTTTTTAACGAGAAGTTCTTTTTAGCGAATTTATCCTTTCTTGTTAAAAGCTCTTTTCGGTGAATTTTTCAGGAAATCTCAAAGTAAAATATTTGGCCTCCATACAACCATAACCTTTAGTTAGCGACCCCTGATCTACTTCATGGATTAGGCCTGTTGCCCCCCCCCCTTCAACTCGAATTTTGTGGTGAAATTGGTGTCAAACGTTAGAGTCTAAATTAGTGATGGGACTATCGAATTATTCGATATTATTCGATAGTTTGTCTTTATATCAACTATCGATAGTTGGATACTTTTTAGTTACTAGAAACTATCGAATGAATTTTTAGTTACTAATAAAACTATTCGAATAACTTATTAGTTACTAAAACTATTCGAATAACTTTTTAGTAATCAACCGTAGCGCCATCTATTGGTAACTAAAAATTACATTCTTTCTTTCCTAATTTTCCGGCCAATTTTTTTAATTTCTCTCTCCGTAAGAACCATCCTTGGACTATGGAGAACATTTTAAAACAAAAATTAGCCAAATTGGTCCAGCGGTTCTCAAGTGATGCGAGTACAAAGAATTCACATTCATTTTTATATAATAAATAATAAATAAGATAACTATATAGAACTATAATAGTTTTTATTCGATAGGTTTTTTTCGATAGTTTTATTGGATAGTTTTTATTCGGTAACTAAATTTTAGTAACTAAATTTTTAGTTACTAACTAAGTAAGTATCGATAGTAAAAAAAGAATTAGTAACTAACTATCCATAGTCAAAAAAGTTTGATTGTTCCCATCACTAGTCTAAATGACTTACCATTTTTTCGTTTGAGCCTCAACTGTCGCAGAGATATTAGCGAAATCTTTCTTGGAGGGGATGTAGACATGTTTTTCTATTGGTCTATTATCACTAACGGACGTTTTTTATTGGTTAGTTAAATTTAACGCGTTATTAAAAGTTTTATGAAACCGGGCATGAATGAGCATCTATTTCCATAATTTTAATTTCATTTTCTACCAAATTACGGGCATTTCAAATTGAAGGCTCGAGGCATTTGAAATTGAGGCTCAAACGAAAAAATTGGAAGATCATTTAGGCTCTAACGATTGACACCAATTTCACCCCAAAATTCGATAATGGGGGAGCAGCCACATGCACCTATCTTGCTCGGAGATTTTCTTAACTTTTGTAATAAAATAAGTATCTTGAAATAATTTAAAGCATTCGCCACTTCTTCACGAGTACTTTTAAATAACATACAAAAATGTTTAATATTTAATAAAATTTAATAACAAGGGGGCCAACATGACGTTTATGTCAATAGTCGATATTTCAATTCTTAATAAAAATTACGGACCCAGCACTTTCAAGATTAATTACAGCACTCGCCAGCAGTTCGAGAGCACTTCCAAGTCAAGTTGGATCTCCTTCGATTAAAAATCGTTTCTTGTTTTTTTTTAAATAACGGCCCAGCACTTTCAAAATAACTTACAGCATTTCGCGAGAACTTCCAAATGACGCAAAAAATGTTTCTAAATTCAAAAGTGCGAGTACAACTTGACGGAGCCCTATTTGTAACTCATCCTCGTTTGATGAGATTATGACTTGGTCGTCAGCATAATATATTTTTTATTGCATCAATATAATAAAATTTTAGAGACGAAGGGGGCAATCGTACCCATCTTGTCTTGTCTTTAAGATGAAATAACTTAATTCAAGATTTCCTTGTAACATCAACAATAGGAAAAACAGCAACCAAAGCGACAATCTTTGGTTGGTTTTCGAAATTTTTGTCTGTACCTACATTTTCTAGACCACTTTTTTCGAGAATTTTTCATTTCATCTTGAAATTTAATATTTGAGGATCTTAATTCTAATTTCAATAACTAAAATTCAAAAGTCAGGTTGGGCACGATTACTCCCCTCTCTTTGAAATCCTACAAACGCTTTCAAAACATTTCACACAAGATTATTCATCGAAATGTACAACAGTTACATTCAACCGTTCATGACGGTTTACATCTTAAGATTCCAATTTTTGCAAATTTTATAGATACTTATTGTCCTAATTCCAGTTTTGTATTACAGCAAAGGAATCTAAAAAAAGATTAATTCCTTATGTCCACGTTGTGGATTAAGAAGCCCGATATTGTAATGGGAGGACAAAATCACGTTCTTGTCCTCCATACGAAATGTCGACGAAATTATCGGGACTACTATATAGCCGATTTGATTTTGGCTCTACTAAGAAATGAGAAGAAAGTCACACTTTGCACGGCGGAGATGAACAACTGCAGTCCTATAATGAACGTAGAGGTACTATTGTGTGATTATGAAATTATTAATATTATTAATTTTATATTTTCAGGACGAAAACGACAACCTGTACTTCCTTTTACCATGGAAATACTTGCCAAGAAGTTTGTTTGGCTACTTGCCCAAATATTTTCTGCAACTCAAACTGCTGTGGTTAATTGTACGATTAATTTTAAGTCCTCCGTCTCCACGTCCTCGTTTAATTATCACGGATACTAACTCGACCGTTATTCCATTGTTAAAGATGGTGTCTTCATATAAAGTTATTTACTTGAAGCACTTTTCGGATCTGCATTCTGGGGATCACTTTTATGAACCTACGTCGATAATTCCATCGTCGGCGATCCCTTCGATAACGCGTGCTGATGAGATTGTCGTTCAAACAGAATGCTTAAAGGAAATGCTTAAGCGAAGCCTGCCGAGAGTTAATAACACCCTATCGGTTTTGAATCCGTGCTACGATACCGGTTTATGGTTGTACGAAACCCTAGATGTGGAAAGTATTTTGCCAATGTTACCTATGGAAAACTTTCTCTTTGTGGTTTTCGGCGAATATAAACCGAGAACCAACTTTTCATTGGTGTTACTAGCAATGGATTTTATAGTTCGTTTTATGAAAGTATCTTTCAGCGTAAAGATGCACTTGGTGGTTGCGGGTTATTCCGTATCTTTAAGTTCCGAAGAACAGTCTTTTTTCAGGGAATTACAACAAACTACGGATAGAAAGTTGTACGGTAATAATGTAACTCTGTTAAAGCACACGAGTGTATTAGAACAGAAGACGTTGATCAAAAATTGTACTGCTGTCTTAAATCCAACCAACTTTAATGTCTTCCCCGGTCCAATTTTAATGGCGATGAATATGAACAAGCCGATTATTTCCGTAAATAACGGATTTGCTAAACAAGTGCTAAAGCATAACGTTACCGGGTTCCTCTGCTATAATATTCCTTCCATATTTGCTACTAAAATGGTGGAACTTGCTATAAATCCTAGTATTGGAGAAGCGGTAGCTGAAAATGCGAAACGTGAGTTTAACGAAAACTATAGTTTTCATGCCTACTGTCGGCAATTGAATGAAATTGTCGACAATCATTTGAATTTTTGAAAAGTCGTTTTTTTATGTCGTATTAGTTAATTTTATTTCATGATCATTAATGTCTCCGTAGTAAATTGCTGGTATTATAATTTTTTCTAACAAAAACATGGGCAAATTTCCTTGGTTTTTGATATCTTGACATCCATAAACTTGGCCCCCTTTTTGCAGAATAAATTTTTCTTTAAATTTCATTGTGTCGTAATTTTGATTTTAATTTTGCAAGGAGTAAGTTAAATCAATTTAGTTATTTGTATTGTATTGCATCAGAAAGTTTACACCAAAAACTTAATGTACGAAAAATTTATAACATTGGGGGCCAAGTTCACGAACATTTATAGTAAATCTTTTAAACTTTTTTCTTCACCATCTAAATAAATTTTTTCATGTTTTCCATTGAATTAAAGTTAATATATTTACCATTCTTTTCAAACTTTCAATTATCTCAACTCTTTAATTGTAATGAATCGGAACTATCGAGGACTGCTTTACCGGGAAGTGGTTTGATTATAGAAGCAATATTTTAACTTCTGAAAAGTTATCTTTCTCTTAATATAAGCAAAGTGATCGATAATTTTTTGTAACTGTTTTACTACACTTGACTCCCAGAAAAATATTGATTATTTTTTTACGAGTATATTAATCGATACCAATTAGTTAAAAATATGTGATACTAATTTGTGATATAATATTCGTTTATATTAAATATAAACAGGAAATCTTTATCTGAGATAATTATTATAATTACTAATATGTAGTTCTTAAAATTCCTTTGTCATTGAATAAGTAATATTGAGTTACCACCAATATTTCATACTGATCTGTGATATTTTATTTGTTATAAACAAATGTGTCATGAATGTGACTTATACTGCTACCTGTCTTGTCGAATATACCTAATTATCACTGAAATTGTTCTTGGCGTTGGTCTGTTTTGTAATCCTTACATCCTTATTAAAAAAAAAGTAGAAAAGAAAGTATTTTATTTAGTATCTATATATTTATTTATGGTTTCTCAGATCTTAAGTGTTTCGAAATGGTATGAATGCTGATTATTTTTTTTTGAGACCCATAAATATCAATTATTTGAAATTCAGTATTATAATTCGTTTGGTTTTATAATTTTCTTAATAATAATACGTATATATATTTTCATTTCTATATTTACATATTTACATTTTCCGGTCTTTTAGACTGTTTTAATCCTTTCGATTTATTTGACAGAGTTCAGCAAGCTGCTCCTCCGTCACACCACCCTAAAAGTTATAAAATTATTTACCTTGGAATTTTAATTTAAATGTCATAAATTTACCAAAACACCTGTAATTACTGGCAAACTGCCATCATTTGGTGGTTGCATAGATAGCAGTTCACAGTCGCTGTCATGGGGAGAGTGCATGGTCAATATTTGTTTTTGTATTTTTCGTTCTTTTTTTTTTATTTGCTGTTTTTGTAGTTTTTTCTTTTTAATTGACTTCCCTCCCTGTGGATCTATCATTTGTATTGAATCCTTAAGGTGCCTTGGGGCCATCACTTGCAATGGATCCGTCACTTCTAAAGGGTCCATCTCTTGCAGTGGATTCGTTACCTGCACACCCATCACTTGTTGTGAATCCACCCATTCTAGTGGAGGCATCAGTTGTACTGGTTCCGTTACTCGTAGTGGATCTGTCACTGGTCTAAAATCCATCAATTGCTGTAGCACTGGTTGGGTCAAAACAGATTGCAGAGGTGGTATGGATTCCAATTGATTATATAGTTCCAATATTTGTTCAGAAGACATGTACGGAATAGAAGAGGTGATGTGGTACATAGCCATCGTAGGATTTGGTTGCAGTCTGAAAAACAAGTTTTAAAAAATTATATTCTGAGTAAAATTTCCCCCCTCCCAGTTATAACTACAAAATATGTATAAAAATGAATCCTACAGATATTGTGATTACTCTTTTATTTTATGTTATACAGAAATCAATAATTAAATTTAAAAATAATTAATTAAAATCATAAACGTAACTTACAAGATTAAAGAACAACTGGAACTGCGATTTTACCGGTTTTCTAACGTTTTATTCAAATCGCTCCTTTGATTGGTGCAGAACCAGTTTGTCATGACGCTCTGTTAGTTCCATTTTCCGCCACGACATACTCCAAATTTTCTTCCTAATTTGCCACTGTTATTTCTTGCTTCGAAATTAAGTTACACTATTTTGTAATTTTAAACGCAGTTCCACTTAATTATGTTCAGTTTTCGCTTTGCGATTTACAATTAAAGTTTTGACATTTCGTTGTCATGGTAATTTTCACTAAAATTACTTCATTTGCTGTGTTTTTTTAGTTTTCGCTCATACAACCCGACCTTAATCCCCTTTATTTAATCTCTATTCGCTCCAGGTATTTACAACCTTGTAGTGGCGATGGTGCTTGAATGTTTTTGATGAAGTTACAAGCGTAAACCCCATCAGAGGGGCGATGGGGGAGGAAAACCCCTTCGGGGGTCTTGGCTTAATCGCTTGGGCTAGGTGGATGAGGAAATATCATAAAAAAACCTTTCAGTTCTCACGGTAGGTGATGCCAATGAGATGCAACGCTGAGGGGAAGCTCATTCATTAATTACCAAACCTGGGGGCACTAGGCAAACCTCGTTGTACATAGCCACCATCGCGCATGGGGTTCTGTGCGGCGGTGATTTTATTTCCCCTTTACTCGTGGAAACAGCAATGGTACCATTCAGTAAAAACCAATCAGTGGAAACTTCGAAAAGGAATATTCATTAAAAAGCAAACCATCCGGGGCAGTCAAAGGCAAAGTGCAAAGGCAGCACCTTGGGGCACCCGAGTAAAATCAAACCCAAGATGCAGGAACTTCAGGTAAACCTACATCTCAGGTATTTAGCGACGCAGTGGAGAGCACATGAGTACCTCGACCGGAGGGCATAAGCGAAACCGCCGGTCACCAGGCCTAGTAAGAAGGGAAAGGGGGACTGAACCTGCTCCTTCGTACAAACTTTGTTGTAACTTTAATCATTTGAGTAAATAAATCCATGTTACCATTTCACACAGAAAAATATTTTTCTTCTTTTTTGATGTAATACTGATTAAAAAATTCATTGATCATTGAATAAGTAAAATTGAGTTACCACCACTATTTCATACTGATTCGTAATATTTTATTTCTTATAAGTTATAAGCAAATGTGTCATGAATGTGACTTATATTGCTACCTGTCTTGTTGAATGCCAAATAAAACAGAATGCTTAATTTATTTAATTAACTGACAAGGGGACATTACAGTGAGTATGCCGCCAATCAAATTCCCAATTTTTTTGGTGATTCTATTAGCTAAAAAAATTATCACTTTCTTGGCTTTTAGTCGATTGGCCCTTAGTTTTTGAGTTATGAATTTTTGAAAATACCATGGTGAGTTAACTGCTGTTAGTAGGGAAAGGCGGGAGGTTTGGGACGGTTTTGGTTTGGGACACTTTCAAATTTACTGCCGTACATTGCTTGTAGTGTTACCAAACTACACCACTGGGTGACCTTCCGGTGTAGTGTCATGTGTGTGAGCAAGCCGCTGGTGTGCTGCTGTTAGTTGTTTTTACAGAAGAAAATTTACTTTTTTAGCACATTCTCGTAAGTATTTACCTTCGATTACTTTTTTTAATTGACGAGAATTATAAATAGTTGTAACAAATTCCTTAGGGCTACGATATTATGTACTATATAGAGCATACATTGTCGCATTTATCATACATAAAATCTAAACTCAATTTTTAAAACGGAATTTAATTATATACAGTGTGTTCACGGAAAATGGTAACAGTGAATAATTTTTATATGCTACTAGATACAAAAAAAAGTTTAAATAATTTTTTAATCAACTGGAAATTTACTATCGGAAACTGCTGATGTATATTTTTTTATACTTCAAATTCAACCGGAAGTGAACATAAAATTTTTTTTTCAAATGGCAACATGTCCTTTTTTTTTAACATTTTCGCAATCTGCAGTTTTTTTTATTATTATTATTTTATTATTTATTAATTTTATTAGGCAATATTAAAATACATAAAATACATTTTAGTACATATTACCTAAAAGGGTGAAGGGTCAGCAAGGCTGTTTTTCACCTAAACCCTCAATATAGTTTGACCATCAACCTCGCTTTGAACGACTCAACATTCCGAGATGCCGAGTATATGTCAGCATATTTGTTAAAAATATGTGACGCTAAGAATTGGAATGAACCTTCGAATTTGGAACCATGGTGTTGTGGGACCGACAGAAGCGAATTGGAACGAAGATCTCGGTTATGTACTTCCGACCTTCTGATGAGGAGATCCTTCAGATATCCTGGTTGACCAAACTTTTTTTCTCTATAAATATATTGTGGTGATATTTTCATCATTTAAGGGTGAAAGCAGACAAGTAAGGGAGTAATTTAATTTAATTTAATTTCAAATTCAGTAGTCAGTTGATATGGCTGATGGGAGAGTGAAATTTACATCAATTACAAAAAACCATCACATGTAACGAATTCTACACACAAAACAAACAAATTTGAATTTATTTGTGAAGTACAAAATTTGTGTAACATCCTGTGAATGATTTTTAATTTTAAAAACAACAACAGATTCCTGTAAAGCAAAGTGAAAATAATAATTTAGTGCACAAGCAATTAACGGCGTTATGTTACCTGCCAGAAGTGCTATTTTAGCTAACAAGGAACAAAATTGCCACCACAAAAATTCATTTTTGAAAAACTTTGAAAGGCACAGAAAGTCAGCGAGCAAGAAATGAAGCCAGTCTCTTGGTAGAGCTCAAATTGAGAGCGTGAAAAGTTCTTGGGGAGTTGTTAATTGAGAAACACGTAGATTTCTCGATAAAATCCCAATTAAGGAACTCAATTGCGGTTCTTTGGTACAAAAACCAAAGCATTAATTTACTTAATTAAACGGAAGTAAATAAATAGCGGAGTCGTAAAGTTACGGAATTCCGGTAGTTTACGAAAAATTGTGTATTGTGAACATAACGAATTGGAAGTTGACTTCACATTTGGTGACGTATTTGTGTTTGGAATACTGGCTGCTGTGTGGAACGTTTGGTGGATTTGAACAAATTGGAACAGCTGGCGACTGCTGGCAGGAATTTGGACACGTGGATCCGGCAACACACTAAGTTTAGTGAAATTTTACCAGTTTGTAATAAGGTAGAGAATTTGAATTTTTATTTTGATGAATCCAATTTTAGAATTTTATGTTGTCACTGGATTAATTAAAAATTATTGTTAAATTTGATTTATAATTTTACACGACACACAGATAATGAGAAATCCAAGTTTAGCACCTGAATTTAATGAGGAATTAAATGTAATTTTGGATCTCTCGATTGTTACATCCTACACTTTTGGTTTGAGACAAATTTATTGTCTGTAAGGAAATTGATGCAAATGTTCACGATTAATTATTTTCCTATAATAAATTATGTGGTTTTCGAATTGTTATCTTTTTATTTCGTCCGTTGAATCCATCGACCCTGTAGAAGAGAAAAACTCAACTCCGGCGTAAAGCTAGTTTTGAGGTCTTTTTGGGGTGAGAATATCATCTCAATATATAAAATTTTCATAAGGTTACTTAAGAAAATATTTGAGAAAATACAAGATTTTAACAAACAATAATAATTTATTAATTATCTACACATAAACGTATGTAGAGTGCTATGAAAAACAAAAAATCACGTTACAGAAAACAGAACTGTCATTTATCGGATAAATTTTTCAAAATTGCAACCGTTTTGTTCAAGACATGATTCTAATATACGCAGAAGTTCATCATTAGATGCTTTTTTTTGTTGATTTAGTGATATTTGATCGCATGCTAAATTAATTTTTTGTTTTTGAAATCTTTTAAATTTAATGGCTGATTTTCGTAAACAACTGTTTATAAATGACCCAATAGAAAAAAGTTACCAAAAAAGTTCATAGCACTCTACATACCTGTGTGTAAAGAATTAATAAATTATTATTTTTATTCGAGAAAATTCAAGATTTAAACATATTTTTCAATAATAGCTATAATAGCCCCAGAGCAAATATGGAACTGTGACGAAACCGTTCATGTCCCACCTAAAGTATTGGCACCAAAAGGAGTAGTAGTAAAAATTAGTAGTATTACATCTGGTAAGAGGGGAAGCCTTTTAACCATTATTGCTGCAATCAGTTCCATCGGCAACAGTGTGCCTCCAATGTCATTTTTCCAATGATGAAGTTTAAGGATTTTATGATGAAAGAAGCCTCCCCCCTCCGCTGGTGCAATTGGAGCTGCGAATTCCTCAGGATGGTCAAACGAGGAGCTCTCTCTCCAGTTCTTGGATAATTTCATTTGGCATTCGAAGCCCTCTACTGATGTAGAACCTGTGAATCTGATAATGGACAATCATAAGAGTCACGTCCCCATCCCTGCAATAATTAAATGCATACCAGCGGGTATAATTTTGCTCATCCACATGCAAGCCAAAAGATGCAACCACTGGATTTGCAAGACTTTTTATAACTCTGCTTTAAATGACTGGATGATGAGTCCAGAAAATTCCGGAAAACCTTTAACACTTTATGAAATCGCCAAGATGGTAGGGAAGGCCTACCTTCTGAGTTTTGTTCCAAAGAACAGTAGTAATGGATTCAGAGTTTATGGAATTGTTCTTTTAAATCAAGACATTTTTGGCGATGCGAAATTTCTTCCGTCCAGTATTACTGGCCCGCCTATACCAGAATACTTATATTATTATTATTTAGGTTGTTACCTAAATCAAAATTTCAACGCAGAGGATGAAGCTAGACCGTCCACTTCATTTACTCGAACCCCTGCAAAACGCGACTTCGGTGATCATTTGGTTTCTTCCACTACCAGTTTTGTGTCCCCTAAAGCTGCAAAACCATTTCACAAAGCCGCTGCTCAAAAATCCACAAACAAAGGGAGACCAAGAGGCAAATCACGAATCCTTACCGACACTCCCGAAAAAGAAGAATTAGAAGAGGCTAAACGGTTGAAGAATTTGAAAAATATAAAGAAACTTGAGACAGTGAAGAGAAACTTTTTCGGGAAAGACCTGTACCAACACTATGTACAAAAACATAGACAGTTCAGACGAATCAGATGAGATGGAGTTGTCATCCAATTCTGATGAAGATATTAGTTTGACCGACGAGGTAAACACCTAGCAACTGGAAAAGCTGTTGAATGTAATTATTATTACTTAGATTGTTAAATTAATAAAGGTTAAAATTGTAAATAAAACGGTGATATGGTTTTGTAAGTTTATTCGTCATCAGTTGCTACAAGACTAACTAATACTAAAAATTGGTTCACACGTTTACACACAGAAAGTCGTAAAAACATATAAACCCCTAAACTATGAACAAAGGCTTATTCATAAATACTAAGAGCTATAAAAATGCTACACATAAATAAAATAATGAATTCGTATTTTAACAAAAGCAATTAGAGACTGAAACTATCAGCGATAGTGAATACCTATTGGTTCAGCTGTCCAGTAAAAAAAGCTTCAAATATTATGTGGCCAAGGTTTTTGGAAATGAAACCCGAAATGCAAATCACTTACCTAAAAAGAGCTTCTGGGACAAACAAATTCTTGTTAGTAATTCGGCCAAAAGTTACATCGTTGATGAAAAAAGACGTAATTTTGAAACGACCCCCTCCAATTTATTATATCTCGGATTTCCAATAGATCTTAGGCCCTATGCTTTGAATTAATCAAAACAATAAAGTTTCATTTTTAATTGCTGTTTTTATATCTTGGCTCAAGGTACATTACCATATGGATCAAGGTCCTTGAGCCACTTTTCACATTTGTTTTTCATTATTTATTAATTATTATATAAGATTTTTTTCCCAAAATACTTTTCCACAAATCATATTATCTGTAGACAATCATATTAGTGAAATGTTATATCAATGGAATTTTAGGAGCCATTTTTGCAAAAGTGGGCGCAAGGTACGACACCTTCTCTAAACTACAGATAACACAAATACAATGCATTTTTTCAATGTGGCAAGGATTTCCTGTTTAGTAACTGAAAAATAACTTCGAATATATTATGAAATAATTATATTCTTATTGAGAAAAGAAAAAACAACTTTGTTTTGAAAGCTTTTTATTTGCCGAGTATAGCCGAGTGTATATTTAGTCTTATTTTAGTTTAAAATAAAGGTAAATACTTAATGAAACATAGGTAAACATGAATATAAGTATGTATAAGTAAATGAAAGTCAACATGTTATATTATATTAGGCAAATTAAAAGAAAAGATGCGACAGAAACAATAATCACAATAATTAGCATAAGTGGGCATTGCATTTCATACCCGATGAGTGATGATACTTATGTAAATAATTGCAAGATATTTGCCATTAAAATAATGAAAATTTGAATATCTTCATAGAATTTCATTTTTTTTTAAATATATTAACTGTGAGTCTTGCTTTAAAGAATTTCTCATGAGTGATGGATCAAGGTATACAAATGGACATTCTGAATAATCAATCAGGGTTTAGTATTCTATTTATTACTATTATTCACAAAATTAAAAAATTGACAATTATTTAGATGCACTCCTAAAATAACATCTAAGCTGCAGGAATTGGAAAAGGTTTGAACAAGGTTCACAAATCGGCCACATGAACTTTTGATTTCTTTAGACGAATTCTTCTTCAAGATTCGAACTGAAAAAATTAACATTTTTTTCAAATATAATGTAAAAAGTAAACTAAGCATAATCCGTGTTAACAACATTTCAAAATGTAAAATTTGCAAATTACGCTGAAATTCAATTAAAGGCAAAATTAAATTTTGCAACTTCCGTTTCGCAGTCACTCCTAGTACTGCATCATCAAATTATATTAAAATCTTTTAAATTATAGAGAGTTCATCAAAATTGAAACTGAAATAATTTTGAAGAAAAAGAAATTGAAAAAAACGCAATAAAACTTACGCAAAACAATTCAAGATATGAAAGAAGTAGCAGACAATATTAATAAAGGATATTCTTTTACATGTTAAACAATACATGAGGAAGTATTGTGTCTGTAAGATATTGTTGAGAACGTGGATATTAAACGTCAATTAACTGGAAATGTAATTTAATTAGAATAACTCATGGAAAATTGTTGTTTGATTTTGCAAGTAAATGTCTTTCTATAACCTGGATCGTTTTCAATCTGCTTTTGTTTGCTTCCTTTTGAACTCGAGATGATTATTTAGATCCACCTACTCCCTATTCGTTCAAAAATATTTAAATAAAATTTATCAACAATTGGTTGAGAAAGTAGAAATAATTTTCCGTGAAAGTACACGGTACTTTAATGGCAAACATCTTGCAATTATGGAATTATTAAAAATTGTTGTAAATTATCTTCACATAGTTAAATGAGATGATAGCGTAGATGTGATATCGAAGTCGTTCCTAATTGCTACCGATTTCGTTCTTTCAACGAAAATGACGGACGGGCCAATTTATTTCACGTTTTGTATTAGATCAATATTAGATAATAAAATTAACTTAAAGATTGATCAAATATTTTTTTACTTGATAAATATTAGCCTTACAAGGTTAGCAGTATTATTGGCTTTTCTTTCATTGAGAATAAAAATCTTAATATTGGGAACATAACAATTTAAAAAAAAAATGTCAATATGTAAAACCGTTTCTTGGGTTTAAAACCAAGAAACGGTTTTACATATATTTATTTTTGGATGAGATTTTTTCCTCTTAAAAATGTCAATTTTAAAAATTCACTGCGCATTCAAGAAACAGAAACTGTAAACAAGCTCTGTATAATTTAATAAGTAATAATAAAAATAAAGGGTGTGCATATTGGTTTAAGTAAAAATACTGTGGTATACTATCTACTAACTATAAACTTACAGTAGAAATATGGCAAATTTTGATAATTATTATTATTTACTATTCGTTTCTTTTAAATTAAGTGGGTTCTTCTTAATCATATTTACAAACGCTACAATTTCTTTTTACAATGAAGCTTCTTTTTAATTCTTCTATATTTGTGTATGAACTACCTATGAATCTCCTTTAGCACTGATCTACTTTCTCAACCGATGGTTGATGAATTTTATTTAAATATTCTTGAACGAATAGGAGTAGGTAGATCTAAATAATCATCTCGAGTTCAGAAGGAAGCAAACAAAAGCAGATTGAAAACGATCCAGTTTATAAAAAGACATTTACTTGCATAATCAAACAACAATTTTCTATGAGTTATTCTAATTAAATGACATTTCCAGTTAATTTGCCGTTTAATATCTACGTTCTCAACAATATCTTACAGACACAATACTTCCTCATGGTATTGTTTAACATGTAAAAGAATATCCTTTATTAATATTGTCTGCTACTTATTTCATATCTTGAATTGTTTTGCGTAAGTTTTATTGCGTCTTTTTCAATTTCTTTTTCTTCAAAATTATTTCAGTTTCAATTTTGATGAACTCTCTATAATTTAAAAGATTTTAATATAATTTAATGATGCAGTACTAGGAGTGACTGCGAAACGGAAGTTGCAAAATTTAATTTTGCCTTTAATTGAATTTCAGCGTAATTTGCAAATTTTACATTTTGAAGTGTTGTTAACACGTATTATCCTTAGTTGACTTTTTACGTTATATTTGAAAAAAATGTTAATTTTTTCAGTTCGAATCTTGAAGAAGAATTCGTTTAAAGTAATCAAAAGTTCATGTGGCCGATTTGTGAACCTTGTTCAAACTTTTTCCAATTCCTGCAGCTTAGATGTTATTTTAGGAGTAAGTACATCTAAATTATTTTCAGTTATTTATTTTTGTGAGTAGTATAAATGGGATACTAAACCCTGATTGATTATTCGATTTGTATTAGCATTACGAAAATGTGCTTCCTTACCGACGAATTTCATCAGCTTGAAATATAATTTTAGAACATCAAAACAGAACAAGTTCTTTTGAGACACATCAAAAAAATTTAAATTAAAAATTTGATACAATTACAGAGTACCCACTAAATATAAATTCAACGGTTAA
The DNA here is from genome assembly GCA_958510855.1 of Rhagonycha lutea. Lineage (NCBI taxonomy): Eukaryota > Metazoa > Arthropoda > Insecta > Coleoptera > Cantharidae > Rhagonycha > Rhagonycha lutea. The sequence continues at coordinate 20,457,222 of OY294042.1, forward strand.
AATTATTGAACGAAAAGAAAACTTTTCTCCACGAAACGAAATGCAATATAATTTTTTATTATATTATAAATAAGTATGTAATTTTATAAATTTCGAAACTTTCCCTTACATTACTAAATTCTAAATAATAACTTTTAACTTAAAGTATTTAATATGCACACCTTTATTCCCTTTATACAAGATTATACCTTTAATATCCAGGATTATACCAGAGCTTTTAGAATACGATGAGATTTGTTAAAATTACCAAGTACCATGCGGTGAACTTTTAAAACCAAATAATAAAAATTGATGAAAAGTTGGAGTTGATTAAATTGTGAAGTATAAGGCTAACATTTTTCAATTATGTAATAATTACATTATTGATTTTAATTAGAGAATATAATAAAAATTTAGAAGAAATATATCCTTAACTTGAAGGAAATATAAAAACATTGAGTTAGTTGAAGAATTAAAAATCAGTTAACGGTGAAGTTACTTAGTGATTGGCCCGTCCAGCATCAACAAAATAAGAGGTTTAAACTGCAAGATTTAAAATTGAATACATATAAATTTTACTATATTAAATTTTAGCAGCTTGTTGTTTATCCATATATTTCAAAGGTAAAACTAACGGAAATATTAATATCTAAAATTATTTTCTAAATACTTATATCTTATAGTCACTAGAGCTAGAAAAATTTTATGAGTTAAAGTAAATCAACACTCGACAAGTTATTATTACTTGTCTAATTAAATGATTATTGTGCTTGGAACATCACAATTCATAGGAGGTTAAAGAAGATAAAATCTGTTACACAAATATATTATCTAAAAAGTAATAACTTTTTAATTTGTAATTAATTTTTGAATATGCAATGTCCACTCATATCAAATTGTGGAATTTTACCTGAACATGTAAATTAAATTTCATTTTGAAATAATTGAACAATTTAACAATATAGATTATAAAGCATTTCTGCAAAGTTGCAAAGTATGAAAAAAAGTTAAAAAAGTTTATCAAGACCAACTTAATGAAATCTACCTAAAATTTTCGTTGTTACAACCCAAGAGTAGATTTTGATTTGAACAACCAATCGGCCAAATATTGGTTCTGGATTGTAGATGGAATCTGAAAAGAATGTATATAATTAGTAACAATTCTCTCCTCGACCACTACCAAAATCGTGAATCATAGACAATAATAAATTAAAATTGAGATCTTTGTACATAATTAAAATCAAATCAATCAGAAGAACAACGGTGAACTTCCAAGTAGGTGCAACCTGAACAAATCCACTATTAATTCTAAGAATTCGTCGTCTAAAGAATCACAGAGGGCTCGCCGTCAACTTGAAAATAAGAAAGCAGCACCGTTGTGACATTTTAAAATTCAGTGTTAGGTAAAGTCAATCATATATTATTACACAGAATATCATAAATTAATAATTACTCACCACCTCAAGTCTCGGTGATGAATGTCTTGATCAAACAGCGTCGCCAAAGTCGCATAGTTATTTGTTCTATAAAAATTTAAAAAAATTAAAATTGCAATCACAAAGCGGCACCAGTAAATTTTGATCTTTCCCATTCCCTCTCTGAGGCCAGATAAGAAAAATGAACTACCAAAAAGATGCTGAACCACCACAACGCACCCCCCTCCCACCCTGTTGAATACCATATTAACAAAAAAATAAGAAAGTCAAATACCTAGCATATATACGACATAATACGAAATCGGCCACCTTAACCCATAATTAATTAAATTTCATTTTGACCGATCAATAATTTTCGTTTAGTTATTAAATAAATGTTAATTAAATCTTATTTTAATTATAATAGAAAATTCGGCTATATTTTTTCCTCTTTAAATCGATATGAACATCTTTTACGTTAGATTAGTAATACTTTGTAATTAATTAATTTTGTACAAATTACATTTTTATCAAAATGGCAACAACATTACAAAATTATTTACTCAGAATAGGCAAAATTTAAATGTCATAGACGAAATTGAATAGTTTGAATTTAAAATTTGCTCGACACAGTAGAGAATTCATACAAAAAATTATAAAAATGCAACATTAATACCCTAGTTTCCGAATACCGGAATAATTCGTCCAAAGAAATCAAAATTTCATGTAGCCGATTTGCAAACTTTGCTCGAACCTTTTCCGAAATTTGCAGGTTTACAAGTAACTTTAGGAGTACATCAAAATAACCATCATTAGTTATTTAATTTTTGTGAATATTGGATAAATGGAACACCGAATCAAGAGATTGATTATTCAATTTGTCTATTTGTATTATGGCAGATTTTTTAATACAATCTACCTAATCAATATACTTTTAAAAGAATGGTGAAGTATACTTATTACGAAACAAAGAATTTAATCAGTTTTGAAGAGAATTTTGGAACTTAAAAATAAAACAAGTGTTTTTGAGAAAGACCAAGAAAGTATAGATAATTTTGATACAATTACAGAGTACCTACCTATATTTATAAAACGAAAAAGTAAACTTTTATCCACAAAATGAAATGCTATAATAATTTTGTATAATATTATTATGTAAGTTTGTAAATTTTGAAATTTTCTTTTACTACATTTAAAATCCCCTATTACTAATTTCTAAGTAATAAAATGTAACTTAAAATATTTAATATGCACACTCTTATTCCCTTCATACAAGATTATACCTTTATAATCCAAGATTATATTAATGGTTTTACAATAAAATGAGATTTATTAAAATTCCTAAGTTAAGGCTGCTCTAACAAGACAGCGCACCATGCACTGAACTTCTTAAAAGCAAATAATCAAAGTTGACGAAAAGTTACAAAAATATTTTATAAGAATGAATTGTGAAGTGTAATGCTAACACTTAAAATTTTTCAATTATTGATTTTAATTACAAAATATTATTAAAAATTTAGATGGAATATTCTAAACTTGAAGGAAATATAAAAAAAAATTAGTTTAAGAATTCAAAATCAGTTAACGATGAAGTGAAGGATTCGCCCAATCAGCGTCAACAAAATAAGATATTTAAACTGCAAGACTAAAAAGATTTAAAAATGAATGGACTATAAATTTTACTATATTAGTATATATAGGTACTAAATTTTAGCAGTTTGTTGATTTGTCCCCATATTTCAAAGTTATAAACCAACGAGAAAATTAATCTCTAAAATTATTGTCAAAATATGTAGTATCGTCACAGGAGATAGAAAAATTGTACGAGTTAAAGTAAATCAACATTAATTTGACGAGTAATTATTATTTTTCTAATTAAACATTAATTGTGCTTGGAACACCACAACCCACAGCAGGTTAAAGAAGAAAAAATGTGTTATGCAAATATATCTAAAGAATATAATAATTTTATAATTTCTAATCAATTTTAGAATATGCAATGTTCACTTATGTCAAATTATAGAATTTTACTTAAACGTGTAAATTAAATTTCATATATAAAATCAAAATATTGAATAATTTAACAATATCGAAGCTAGAAACTGGCTATACTTTAAAGCAAAGTATCAAAGAGTGAAAAAAAGTTGAAAATTATTATCAGGATCAACCTAAAATATTTCATTTTTATTGTCAAATAAGAATACACCCTAAAGAACAGTGATCTGTTTGAAAATGCAAAATAAGAAGTTCTTACTTTCACCCGTAGGTTAATTTTGAAGACCCAGTCGACCAAATCTTGAAGAGCAAGTAGGTACATGGGCCCGTTTTGAAACTGGATTGTTGTGGATGGAACCTAAAAAGAATGTAAATAATTTCAAAATGACAATAAATTACAATCAAGACTAACAAAAAATTAAGAAAAAGTTAAATACCTCGAAATTATGGCGGCACTTGAATTTTGTTCTTCAATCCTTCCTTTGTTTGGGTACCCATGTCCCTTGATATCATTGTTGAAAGTTTAAATTTTAAAAATTTTTGATTATTTGGGCCATTTTCGAAATCTACAATATTTAATTTAATTAAAACGAAGAAAAAAAATCGAAGAATCTTCTTCGAGTGTAAAATAACCCTACTTTTGTTTCATCGCACAAAAAATAGCACGTCTTTACTGGGCAAAGCTAAATGTGGTACTAAAATTCAAAAGTTGTTTAACTTTCGATCACCTGACTTTCTATTCATCTTGCTATTGGTTGATCCAACAATATTTTTCTCGCGTTTCTATGGCGACCATAAATTGTCTTGGCTTAATTTTTTTCGGTTTTGCCATAACCCTAATTTTATTTTTCATAGTTTTGATTCTAATTTTAATTAACATACAAATTTGCGCTATTTTTTTCTCGTTAATTTGATATAAATATTTCCTCCGTTACATGACTAATTAGCCCGTAATTAATTAAATTTCATTTTGACAGATCAGTAATTTTCTTTTAGTTATTAAATAAATGTTAACGGACAAATCTTATTTTAATTATTATAGAAAATTCGGCTATTTTTTTCTCTTTAAATCGATATGAACATCTTTTACATTAGATTAGTAATAAGTCGTAATTAATTAATTTTGATTTTGACAGGTGTTCAATTACAGAATTTTTCAAAATTACAACAGAATTAGGGAATTATTAGCTCAAAATAGGCAATTTAAATGCCATAGAAGAAATTACATAATTAAAATTCAAAATTTGCTTCAATTAATACCCCAAGTTTTAGAATACTTTGTTGGTGGCTCTTAAAACTTATTTTAGAGCTGGAGTCCTGCTTTTAGTAACTAAATTCCCATTGCAACATTTTGCAAAGTTCATAAAACGAAATCTTTAGGGAATTTCTAGAGGATCAGTGTCTGAGTCGGCATATCTGCATGTTGAGATGGTATAGTCTATAGTGGAACTCTTTGTCCTACTGGAAATTATTGTAATGTATTATTGTTGGTTTTAGATGCTAGATGTGGAATTAACATAATCCTACATTCTCCCCTAGGGATATTACGGCCACGACACCTCATAAAGAGTCCTCAGCAAGCTGAGATACCTATTCCATCACTGATGTGAGTCGCAAATCCAGTGATGTCCTTAGGTTGAGGGATCCCGACACACAGGCCATACGGAGGTCCAAAACAATCATTATAATAGATGGACACTTTTAGAGATTCAAGAGTCGAAATTAGACAAGCCTGATCCCGGGGTTCCCACTCCCGTAGTTTTTATTTTTGACAACCCAAGTCCAGTCCAGGTATTTCAAGGATGATTCGTAAACATCCACAGGGACTGCCGTCTCAAGTTCAAGCTATTGTTTTATTGGAGTCCACCAGGATTCCGACCTTTCCTATCATACAAGTGACCTTGTACAAGTTAAGGCCTTCCTCCCTTAGGTGACCATTTAAGGTCACTTGAGTAAGTCAAGTGGGCACGAAGGTACTATTCACAATTTGTGGGTAGTAATGCAACGCAATTCATTACTCAGATTTCCAGGCGTTCCCCTTTCAGGCAATATTGATTTACGGGATAAGGTTATAGCCCATCCTAAGCTTCCGCCTAGACTTGACCTTCCACAAGGTGTGTGTCTATTTGAGATCCAAGTACAATAAGTACGAGAGTCGGTCCTCGAGAACTTGACCTTCTGCGCCATGAACCATGATATAAATTTTTAGCCTGTCAGGAAATCCCAGTTCCTGCAAGATTATAACCTTTCATACCATGTGTTAGTCATGACTCATGAGATAAGATTGTTGCTTTATTAGGTTCTAAGGTACACATTCCCTACCTCCCAGCAACCATCGCCATCGATCAGAAAGCACAGAAAGTTTACACTTCTTTTAAAGTCATCAGAAAAACAGTCTCGGTCTTGCACTAGGTAGCTGTTATCCTATACCCACCTTGATGTTTTATCTTTGATGAGAAGCAGACACAGTCCGGTTATCATCAAGGTGGGAGGGGGGTTACCTTTGAAACCGATCTCCTGCAACCTGCACCAACCTTATAATTATTGTTTGTGATCATTGCTATCAGGTCACCAATGTTCATTTAAAAGCAAGTCCAAACTTCATAAAAGTATAGTCATCTGCGTCATAAACATAATATGTAACTGAGCTATTACCTTGAAGGAATTACCTTGAAGACGCATGGATTTGAAAATGCAATAAAACGCAGACTGTTACAAAATGACCAAAGGTTTTATTTTTTTCTGTTTCATTAACATGGAAAATTTAAGTTCACAGGGTTTTGAACAAAGTATTAGCCAAATGCAGCCCCTCACACTCCAAGCACTGAGTAAGCCTTTTTCTGAAGTTTTCGTGCACTCTTGAAGTATTGCCACAAGAATTTCGGCGATTTGGGCTCGAATGTTGTTTCTCAGTTCTTCCAGGGTCATTCCTTCCAACTGAGGCAAGAAAATATCTTGCATTACGGTGAGGTAACGTGCAGAAGAGACTGTAACCGCTCGATCATTTTCTTCAAAAAATTAAGGGCCGATGATCCCAATTCTTGAAATTGCACACCATACTGTCACCCTGTCAAATTGCAGGGGTCTCTGGTGGAGCTCCCTGGGATTCGTATCATTCTAATACCGGATATTCTGTTTATTGACACATCCATTGAGGTGAAAATGTGCCTCGTCAGAGAAGGAAACGATATCGTCTTGAGGCAACCCAACAAGCATATTTTCACTAAAGCGTGCTCTGATTTCAAAATCACATTGCTTCAATTCTTCTAAGGGTGCAAATGAAGATGTTTTTTAACGATTCGTTTGAATGGAACGTCTGGAAATGTGGAGGGCACTTGCCTGTTTCCGAACTGAACACCTGGGAGATTGTTAAGTGCAGCTCAAACCCTCTTGTTGTTTTCTGGGGTAGTGACGGTAAACTGAGGCCCCCTACTTACCGTGGACACATTTCCGGTATCTTGGAATGCATTAAATACACGCAAGAATCTCATTTCCATTGGGAATTCGGCAGCGGGGGCCTAAAATGAACTTTAAACGGAAAGCACGCTGCACGGGGACGATCAAACGGGCGTACGATAAATAGATCTGTTGTTCAACAGACTACTCCGTTATGGCAACTGACACCACGAGGAACATAAACTTCGCTTCTCCCCCTTTCGAAGTATCCCACTTTCAACCATCTAGGACCGTTAGGAATGGTGCAATGCCCTCTCCATTCTCCAATGGGAGAATGCATAAACTAAGCTGGAAAAAAAGATTAAACGTTAACAAAACCCAAAGAGCCCATATAGCACACAATGTCCACAGACGTCTGGTGGATGTATTGATGTCAACTGGATGTCATGAGCTACACAGGAAAGTATTCTACATAACACCCAAGGCAAAAATAACCGACAATGTTTATTATGTACCGAGTGATTAATAGCAGCGTGAATTTTAAGAATTTCGACCTTCCGCAGGTGCAGGATCACCCATCCGACTTGTAATTTAAAAAGCTAAAATGTTTAAAATTGGCTAGTCGATACTCACATATTCGGATCAAGATCCATAAATAAATGTTTTCTGTACAATATTAATAACAGGGATAACCACAAAAATTCCTTATTTAATAGCATCGTGAATTCGATTTCATATTTACTTCTTTGTTCTTAAAATTAAATGGAGACCACAAGAAAACACAACAAAAATAGTGAGGTTTTGGGTTACTTTAAAAATTCAACATCAGTGGCGTTACTTGGCGAGGAATTATAAATAGTGTCTGCATTAGAAATAAATCCCTTAAAAAATTCACCTGATCCGCCTATGATGTTACAGTTGGCCTTGGCATTTTATTATTATTTTGTTTTGATCCTAACCTAAATGTTTTCGAAGATAAGGTGTACTAAAAATGCATGATTCCCTTGCTTTTTAGGTAAGTACAACTCAAATAATTTAAATTTAGTCATTTCGTAACAGAAACTTACTTTCTATAATGCGCACTTAATCGGTTTACGAAAATTGCGTGTTCCAATGAACCAAAAAAATGATTCGTAGTATGAAAACATGAATGTCCCAGATTTATCATAGAAGTGACTGAACTATAATTATGGTAGATTATTTATAATAGAGAACCTGAAATATAATAAATTTGAATTGTCATCTCAAATTTTACTATGTAAATGTGCAACTCACTTGAGAAGTATCGAATCTTAAGTTTCGCTAGGTGTCTTCCCACAGAAGGAAGTGCTAAAGTTGACAATGAACTAATTTGTGTTATTTATTGTCTAAAATCTAAAAGAATATACCTATAGTAAAACCTATATATGCCTGAACCACTTTGGACCGAAAAACTATAAAGTTTTAAAATTTAAACAGATTGCGGCTTTAGTTTTTTTAAACAATAAAAAAGTTTTGTTTTCACTTTATGCATTACTATATTCCGCAGAACCAAAGTTTATTCTTGCCATGCTTAATCTTCTCCAAGTTTTCGAAAATTTCAAATATTCATAGCTTTGTGAAAAATTAAATTAAAATCTAGTGACGGTGCGAATACTGCCATGGTCGAGGCTTAAATGATAAGAAGGGAAGCTTATGGTAGCTCATATGATGTTTAAGACCACTTTTTTCGAGAATTATTCATTTCATCTTGAAATTTAATAAAGTACAAAAGTGCGGGTACAACTTGACGGAGCCCTATATGTAATTCATTCTCGTTTGATGCGATTATGACTTGGCCATCAGCATAATATATTTTTTATTGCATCAATATAATAAAATTTTAGAGAGGAAGGGGGCAATCGTACCCACCTTGTCTTGTCTTTAAGATGAAATAACTTAATTCATGATTTTCTTGTAACATCAACAATCGGAAAAACAGCAACCAAAGCGACAATCTTTGGTTGGTTTTCGAAATTTTTGTCTGTACATTTTCTAGACCACTTTTTTCGTGACCATGAATTTTTCATTTCATCTTGAAATTTAATATTAATTTGATGATCCTAATTCTAATTTCAATAACTAAAATTCAAAAGCCAGGTTGGGCACGATTGCTCCCCTCTCTTTGAAATCCTACAAATGCTTTTAAAACATTTCAAACAAGATTATTCATCGGAATGTACATCAGTTACATTCAACCGTTCCTGACGCAGGGATGCCACAGATACACTTTTTTCACTTTTGTCACTTTTTTTGAAAATTATACACTTTTCTTCACTTTTTTGAAAAAAATTCACTGTTTTCACTTTTTCCATGATTTCCCTTACAAAAAATTCACTTTTTTCACTATTTTCATGATTTCCCTTACAAAAATTTACTTTTTTGATAATTTTTTCTGATAAATTCAAAATCTTCAAATTTTTTAAAAACATTTCAAATGGTTTTGGTGGCACCTTTTTTAGATTTTTTTTTTTTTGTGTTTGTTAGATGTACGATGACTCTGAAAAAGTTGGAAAAAGTAAAATCAGAATCGCACAAACCCTTGTCGATGGTGCTGTAAATTTGAGAAGTGAAGAAAGAAAAGCTACGGAGACTATGAATGTCTTTAAACGGAAAGATCAACTAATAACAAACTTTTTTACTAAGAAACCAAATTTTTTTTGATCGCTAACTTATAATATTTATGTTAATTTATATAAATAAAATAATTTAATTACGTGAAAATATTTTTACACGTCATTTTTTTCAAAATTGCTATACACTTTTTTCACTTTTTTATTAAATTTATACACTTTTTTCACTCACTTCTTGCTTAGAACTCTGTGGCAACCCTGTGATGGTTTACATCTTAAGATTCCAATTTTTGCAAATTTTATACTTATTGTTCTAATTCCAGTTTTGTATTACAGGTTTTGTATTAAAGGAATCTAAAAAAAGATTAATTCCTTATGTCCACGTTGTGGATTAAGAAGCCCGATATTGTAATGGGAGGACAAAATCACGTTCTTGTCCTCCATACGAAATGTCGACGAAATTATCGGGACTACTATATAGCCGATTTGATTTTGGCTCTACTAAGAAATGAGAAGAAAGTCACACTTTGCACGGCGGAGATGAACAACTGCAGTCCTATAATGAACGTAGAGGTACTATTGTGTGATTATGAAATTATTAATATTATTAATTTTATATTTTCAGGACGAAAACGACAACCTGTACTTCCTTTTACCATGGAAATACTTGCCAAGAAGTTTGTTTGGCTACTTGCCCAAATATTTTCTGCAACTCAAACTGCTGTGGTTAATTGTACGATTAATTTTAAGTCCTCCGTCTCCACGTCCTCGTTTAATTATCACGGATACTAACTCGACCGTTATTCCATTGTTAAAGATGGTGTCTTCATATAAAGTTATTTACTTGAAGCACTTTTCGGATCTGCATTCTGGGGATCACTTTTATGAACCTACGTCGATAATTCCATCGTCGGCGATCCCTTCGATAACGCGTGCTGATGAGATTGTCGTTCAAACAGAATGCTTAAAGGAAATGCTTAAGCGAAGCCTGCCGAGAGTTAATAACACCCTATCGGTTTTGAATCCGTGCTACGATACCGGTTTATGGTTGTACGAAACCCTAGATGTGGAAAGTATTTTGCCAATGTTACCTATGGAAAACTTTCTCTTTGTGGTTTTCGGCGAATATAAACCGAGAACCAACTTTTCATTGGTGTTACTAGCAATGGATTTTATAGTTCGTTTTATGAAAGTATCTTTCAGCGTAAAGATGCACTTGGTGGTTGCGGGTTATTCCGTATCTTTAAGTTCCGAAGAACAGTCTTTTTTCAGGGAATTACAACAAACTACGGATAGAAAGTTGTACGGTAATAATGTAACTCTGTTAAAGCACACGAGTGTATTAGAACAGAAGACGTTGATCAAAAATTGTACTGCTGTCTTAAATCCAACCAACTTTAATGTCTTCCCCGGTCCAATTTTAATGGCGATGAATATGAACAAGCCGATTATTTCCGTAAATAACGGATTTGCTAAACAAGTGCTAAAGCATAACGTTACCGGGTTCCTCTGCTATAATATTCCTTCCATATTTGCTACTAAAATGGTGGAACTTGCTATAAATCCTAGTATTGGAGAAGCGGTAGCTGAAAATGCGAAACGTGAGTTTAACGAAAACTATAGTTTTCATGCCTACTGTCGGCAATTGAATGAAATTGTCGACAATCATTTGAATTTTTGAAAAGTCGTTTTTTTATGTCGTATTAGTTAATTTTATTTCATGATCATTAATGTCTCCGTAGTAAATTGCTGGTATTATAATTTTTTCTAACAAAAACATGGGCAAATTTCCTTGGTTTTTGATATCTTGACATCCATAAACTTGGCCCCCTTTTTGCAGAATAAATTTTTCTTTAAATTTCATTGTGTCGTAATTTTGATTTTAATTTTGCAAGGAGTAAGTTAAATCAATTTAGTTATTTGTATTGTATTGCATCAGAAAGTTTACACCAAAAACTTAATGTACGAAAAATTTATAACATTGGGGGCCAAGTTCACGAACATTTATAGTAAATCTTTTAAACTTTTTTCTTCACCATCTAAATAAATTTTTTCATGTTTTCCATTGAATTAAAGTTAATATATTTACCATTCTTTTCAAACTTTCAATTATCTCAACTCTTTAATTGTAATGAATCGGAACTATCGAGGACTGCTTTACCGGGAAGTGGTTTGATTATAGAAGCAATATTTTAACTTCTGAAAAGTTATCTTTCTCTTAATATAAGCAAAGTGATCGATAATTTTTTGTAACTGTTTTACTACACTTGACTCCCAGAAAAATATTGATTATTTTTTTACGAGTATATTAATCGATACCAATTAGTTAAAAATATGTGATACTAATTTGTGATATAATATTCGTTTATATTAAATATAAACAGGAAATCTTTATCTGAGATAATTATTATAATTACTAATATGTAGTTCTTAAAATTCCTTTGTCATTGAATAAGTAATATTGAGTTACCACCAATATTTCATACTGATCTGTGATATTTTATTTGTTATAAACAAATGTGTCATGAATGTGACTTATACTGCTACCTGTCTTGTCGAATATACCTAATTATCACTGAAATTGTTCTTGGCGTTGGTCTGTTTTGTAATCCTTACATCCTTATTAAAAAAAAAGTAGAAAAGAAAGTATTTTATTTAGTATCTATATATTTATTTATGGTTTCTCAGATCTTAAGTGTTTCGAAATGGTATGAATGCTGATTATTTTTTTTTGAGACCCATAAATATCAATTATTTGAAATTCAGTATTATAATTCGTTTGGTTTTATAATTTTCTTAATAATAATACGTATATATATTTTCATTTCTATATTTACATATTTACATTTTCCGGTCTTTTAGACTGTTTTAATCCTTTCGATTTATTTGACAGAGTTCAGCAAGCTGCTCCTCCGTCACACCACCCTAAAAGTTATAAAATTATTTACCTTGGAATTTTAATTTAAATGTCATAAATTTACCAAAACACCTGTAATTACTGGCAAACTGCCATCATTTGGTGGTTGCATAGATAGCAGTTCACAGTCGCTGTCATGGGGAGAGTGCATGGTCAATATTTGTTTTTGTATTTTTCGTTCTTTTTTTTTTATTTGCTGTTTTTGTAGTTTTTTCTTTTTAATTGACTTCCCTCCCTGTGGATCTATCATTTGTATTGAATCCTTAAGGTGCCTTGGGGCCATCACTTGCAATGGATCCGTCACTTCTAAAGGGTCCATCTCTTGCAGTGGATTCGTTACCTGCACACCCATCACTTGTTGTGAATCCACCCATTCTAGTGGAGGCATCAGTTGTACTGGTTCCGTTACTCGTAGTGGATCTGTCACTGGTCTAAAATCCATCAATTGCTGTAGCACTGGTTGGGTCAAAACAGATTGCAGAGGTGGTATGGATTCCAATTGATTATATAGTTCCAATATTTGTTCAGAAGACATGTACGGAATAGAAGAGGTGATGTGGTACATAGCCATCGTAGGATTTGGTTGCAGTCTGAAAAACAAGTTTTAAAAAATTATATTCTGAGTAAAATTTCCCCCCTCCCAGTTATAACTACAAAATATGTATAAAAATGAATCCTACAGATATTGTGATTACTCTTTTATTTTATGTTATACAGAAATCAATAATTAAATTTAAAAATAATTAATTAAAATCATAAACGTAACTTACAAGATTAAAGAACAACTGGAACTGCGATTTTACCGGTTTTCTAACGTTTTATTCAAATCGCTCCTTTGATTGGTGCAGAACCAGTTTGTCATGACGCTCTGTTAGTTCCATTTTCCGCCACGACATACTCCAAATTTTCTTCCTAATTTGCCACTGTTATTTCTTGCTTCGAAATTAAGTTACACTATTTTGTAATTTTAAACGCAGTTCCACTTAATTATGTTCAGTTTTCGCTTTGCGATTTACAATTAAAGTTTTGACATTTCGTTGTCATGGTAATTTTCACTAAAATTACTTCATTTGCTGTGTTTTTTTAGTTTTCGCTCATACAACCCGACCTTAATCCCCTTTATTTAATCTCTATTCGCTCCAGGTATTTACAACCTTGTAGTGGCGATGGTGCTTGAATGTTTTTGATGAAGTTACAAGCGTAAACCCCATCAGAGGGGCGATGGGGGAGGAAAACCCCTTCGGGGGTCTTGGCTTAATCGCTTGGGCTAGGTGGATGAGGAAATATCATAAAAAAACCTTTCAGTTCTCACGGTAGGTGATGCCAATGAGATGCAACGCTGAGGGGAAGCTCATTCATTAATTACCAAACCTGGGGGCACTAGGCAAACCTCGTTGTACATAGCCACCATCGCGCATGGGGTTCTGTGCGGCGGTGATTTTATTTCCCCTTTACTCGTGGAAACAGCAATGGTACCATTCAGTAAAAACCAATCAGTGGAAACTTCGAAAAGGAATATTCATTAAAAAGCAAACCATCCGGGGCAGTCAAAGGCAAAGTGCAAAGGCAGCACCTTGGGGCACCCGAGTAAAATCAAACCCAAGATGCAGGAACTTCAGGTAAACCTACATCTCAGGTATTTAGCGACGCAGTGGAGAGCACATGAGTACCTCGACCGGAGGGCATAAGCGAAACCGCCGGTCACCAGGCCTAGTAAGAAGGGAAAGGGGGACTGAACCTGCTCCTTCGTACAAACTTTGTTGTAACTTTAATCATTTGAGTAAATAAATCCATGTTACCATTTCACACAGAAAAATATTTTTCTTCTTTTTTGATGTAATACTGATTAAAAAATTCATTGATCATTGAATAAGTAAAATTGAGTTACCACCACTATTTCATACTGATTCGTAATATTTTATTTCTTATAAGTTATAAGCAAATGTGTCATGAATGTGACTTATATTGCTACCTGTCTTGTTGAATGCCAAATAAAACAGAATGCTTAATTTATTTAATTAACTGACAAGGGGACATTACAGTGAGTATGCCGCCAATCAAATTCCCAATTTTTTTGGTGATTCTATTAGCTAAAAAAATTATCACTTTCTTGGCTTTTAGTCGATTGGCCCTTAGTTTTTGAGTTATGAATTTTTGAAAATACCATGGTGAGTTAACTGCTGTTAGTAGGGAAAGGCGGGAGGTTTGGGACGGTTTTGGTTTGGGACACTTTCAAATTTACTGCCGTACATTGCTTGTAGTGTTACCAAACTACACCACTGGGTGACCTTCCGGTGTAGTGTCATGTGTGTGAGCAAGCCGCTGGTGTGCTGCTGTTAGTTGTTTTTACAGAAGAAAATTTACTTTTTTAGCACATTCTCGTAAGTATTTACCTTCGATTACTTTTTTTAATTGACGAGAATTATAAATAGTTGTAACAAATTCCTTAGGGCTACGATATTATGTACTATATAGAGCATACATTGTCGCATTTATCATACATAAAATCTAAACTCAATTTTTAAAACGGAATTTAATTATATACAGTGTGTTCACGGAAAATGGTAACAGTGAATAATTTTTATATGCTACTAGATACAAAAAAAAGTTTAAATAATTTTTTAATCAACTGGAAATTTACTATCGGAAACTGCTGATGTATATTTTTTTATACTTCAAATTCAACCGGAAGTGAACATAAAATTTTTTTTTCAAATGGCAACATGTCCTTTTTTTTTAACATTTTCGCAATCTAATATTGATCTAATACAAAACGTGAAATAAATTGGCCCGTCCGTCATTTTCGTTGAAAGAACGAAATCGGTAGCAATTAGGAACGACTTCGATATCACATCTACGCTATCATCTCATTTAACTATGTGAAGATAATTTACAACAATTTTTAATAATTCCATAATTGCAAGATGTTTGCCATTAAAGTACCGTGTACTTTCACGGAAAATTATTTCTACTTTCTCAACCAATTGTTGATAAATTTTATTTAAATATTTTTGAACGAATAGGGAGTAGGTGGATCTAAATAATCATCTCGAGTTCAAAAGGAAGCAAACAAAAGCAGATTGAAAACGATCCAGGTTATAGAAAGACATTTACTTGCAAAATCAAACAACAATTTTCCATGAGTTATTCTAATTAAATTACATTTCCAGTTAATTGACGTTTAATATCCACGTTCTCAACAATATCTTACAGACACAATACTTCCTCATGTATTGTTTAACATGTAAAAGAATATCCTTTATTAATATTGTCTGCTACTTCTTTCATATCTTGAATTGTTTTGCGTAAGTTTTATTGCGTTTTTTTCAATTTCTTTTTCTTCAAAATTATTTCAGTTTCAATTTTGATGAACTCTCTATAATTTAAAAGATTTTAATATAATTTGATGATGCAGTACTAGGAGTGACTGCGAAACGGAAGTTGCAAAATTTAATTTTGCCTTTAATTGAATTTCAGCGTAATTTGCAAATTTTACATTTTGAAATGTTGTTAACACGGATTATGCTTAGTTTACTTTTTACATTATATTTGAAAAAAATGTTAATTTTTTCAGTTCGAATCTTGAAGAAGAATTCGTCTAAAGAAATCAAAAGTTCATGTGGCCGATTTGTGAACCTTGTTCAAACCTTTTCCAATTCCTGCAGCTTAGATGTTATTTTAGGAGTGCATCTAAATAATTGTCAATTTTTTAATTTTGTGAATAATAGTAATAAATAGAATACTAAACCCTGATTGATTATTCAGAATGTCCATTTGTATACCTTGATCCATCACTCATGAGAAATTCTTTAAAGCAAGACTCACAGTTAATATATTTAAAAAAAAATGAAATTCTATGAAGATATTCAAATTTTCATTATTTTAATGGCAAATATCTTGCAATTATTTACATAAGTATCATCACTCATCGGGTATGAAATGCAATGCCCACTTATGCTAATTATTGTGATTATTGTTTCTGTCGCATCTTTTCTTTTAATTTGCCTAATATAATATAACATGTTGACTTTCATTTACTTATACATACTTATATTCATGTTTACCTATGTTTCATTAAGTATTTACCTTTATTTTAAACTAAAATAAGACTAAATATACACTCGGCTATACTCGGCAAATAAAAAGCTTTCAAAACAAAGTTGTTTTTTCTTTTCTCAATAAGAATATAATTATTTCATAATATATTCGAAGTTATTTTTCAGTTACTAAACAGGAAATCCTTGCCACATTGAAAAAATGCATTGTATTTGTGTTATCTGTAGTTTAGAGAAGGTGTCGTACCTTGCGCCCACTTTTGCAAAAATGGCTCCTAAAATTCCATTGATATAACATTTCACTAATATGATTGTCTACAGATAATATGATTTGTGGAAAAGTATTTTGGGAAAAAAATCTTATATAATAATTAATAAATAATGAAAAACAAATGTGAAAAGTGGCTCAAGGACCTTGATCCATATGGTAATGTACCTTGAGCCAAGATATAAAAACAGCAATTAAAAATGAAACTTTATTGTTTTGATTAATTCAAAGCATAGGGCCTAAGATCTATTGGAAATCCGAGATATAATAAATTGGAGGGGGTCGTTTCAAAATTACGTCTTTTTTCATCAACGATGTAACTTTTGGCCGAATTACTAACAAGAATTTGTTTGTCCCAGAAGCTCTTTTTAGGTAAGTGATTTGCATTTCGGGTTTCATTTCCAAAAACCTTGGCCACATAATATTTGAAGCTTTTTTTACTGGACAGCTGAACCAATAGGTATTCACTATCGCTGATAGTTTCAGTCTCTAATTGCTTTTGTTAAAATACGAATTCATTATT
Organism: Rhagonycha lutea; assembly: GCA_958510855.1. Lineage (NCBI taxonomy): Eukaryota > Metazoa > Arthropoda > Insecta > Coleoptera > Cantharidae > Rhagonycha > Rhagonycha lutea. The sequence continues at coordinate 20,474,361 of OY294042.1, forward strand.
TTATTTATGTGTAGCATTTTTATAGCTCTTAGTATTTATGAATAAGCCTTTGTTCATAGTTTAGGGGTTTATATGTTTTTACGACTTTCTGTGTGTAAACGTGTGAACCAATTTTTAGTATTAGTTAGTCTTGTAGCAACTGATGACGAATAAACTTACAAAACCATATCACCGTTTTATTTACAATTTTAACCTTTATTAATTTAACAATCTAAGTAATAATAATTACATTCAACAGCTTTTCCAGTTGCTAGGTGTTTACCTCGTCGGTCAAACTAATATCTTCATCAGAATTGGATGACAACTCCATCTCATCTGATTCGTCTGAACTGTCTATGTTTTTGTACATAGTGTTGGTACAGGTCTTTCCCGAAAAAGTTTCTCTTCACTGTCTCAAGTTTCTTTATATTTTTCAAATTCTTCAACCGTTTAGCCTCTTCTAATTCTTCTTTTTCGGGAGTGTCGGTAAGGATTCGTGATTTGCCTCTTGGTCTCCCTTTGTTTGTGGATTTTTGAGCAGCGGCTTTGTGAAATGGTTTTGCAGCTTTAGGGGACACAAAACTGGTAGTGGAAGAAACCAAATGATCACCGAAGTCGCGTTTTGCAGGGGTTCGAGTAAATGAAGTGGACGGTCTAGCTTCATCCTCTGCGTTGAAATTTTGATTTAGGTAACAACCTAAATAATAATAATATAAGTATTCTGGTATAGGCGGGCCAGTAATACTGGACGGAAGAAATTTCGCATCGCCAAAAATGTCTTGATTTAAAAGAACAATTCCATAAACTCTGAATCCATTACTACTGTTCTTTGGAACAAAACTCAGAAGGTAGGCCTTCCCTACCATCTTGGCGATTTCATAAAGTGTTAAAGGTTTTCCGGAATTTTCTGGACTCATCATCCAGTCATTTAAAGCAGAGTTATAAAAAGTCTTGCAAATCCAGTGGTTGCATCTTTTGGCTTGCATGTGGATGAGCAAAATTATACCCGCTGGTATGCATTTAATTATTGCAGGGATGGGGACGTGACTCTTATGATTGTCCATTATCAGATTCACAGGTTCTACATCAGTAGAGGGCTTCGAATGCCAAATGAAATTATCCAAGAACTGGAGAGAGAGCTCCTCGTTTGACCATCCTGAGGAATTCGCAGCTCCAATTGCACCAGCGGAGGGGGGAGGCTTCTTTCATCATAAAATCCTTAAACTTCATCATTGGAAAAATGACATTGGAGGCACACTGTTGCCGATGGAACTGATTGCAGCAATAATGGTTAAAAGGCTTCCCCTCTTACCAGATGTAATACTACTAATTTTTACTACTACTCCTTTTGGTGCCAATACTTTAGGTGGGACATGAACGGTTTCGTCACAGTTCCATATTTGCTCTGGGGCTATTATAGCTATTATTGAAAAATATGTTTAAATCTTGAATTTTCTCGAATAAAAATAATAATTTATTAATTCTTTACACACAGGTATGTAGAGTGCTATGAACTTTTTTGGTAACTTTTTTCTATTGGGTCATTTATAAACAGTTGTTTACGCAAATCAGCCATTAAATTTAAAAGATTTCAAAAACAAAAAATTAATTTAGCATGCGATCAAATATCACTAAATCAACAAAAAAAAGCATCTAATGATGAACTTCTGCGTATATTAGAATCATGTCTTGAACAAAACGGTTGCAATTTTGAAAAATTTATCCGATAAATGACAGTTCTGTTTTCTGTAACGTGATTTTTTGTTTTTCATAGCACTCTACATACGTTTATGTGTAGATAATTAATAAATTATTATTGTTTGTTAAAATCTTGTATTTTCTCAAATATTTTCTTAAGTAACCTTATGAAAATTTTATATATTGAGATGATATTCTCACCCCAAAAAGACCTCAAAACTAGCTTTACGCCGGAGTTGAGTTTTTCTCTTCTACAGGGTCGATGGATTCAACGGACGAAATAAAAAGATAACAATTCGAAAACCACATAATTTATTATAGGAAAATAATTAATCGTGAACATTTGCATCAATTTCCTTACAGACAATAAATTTGTCTCAAACCAAAAGTGTAGGATGTAACAATCGAGAGATCCAAAATTACATTTAATTCCTCATTAAATTCAGGTGCTAAACTTGGATTTCTCATTATCTGTGTGTCGTGTAAAATTATAAATCAAATTTAACAATAATTTTTAATTAATCCAGTGACAACATAAAATTCTAAAATTGGATTCATCAAAATAAAAATTCAAATTCTCTACCTTATTACAAACTGGTAAAATTTCACTAAACTTAGTGTGTTGCCGGATCCACGTGTCCAAATTCCTGCCAGCAGTCGCCAGCTGTTCCAATTTGTTCAAATCCACCAAACGTTCCACACAGCAGCCAGTATTCCAAACACAAATACGTCACCAAATGTGAAGTCAACTTCCAATTCGTTATGTTCACAATACACAATTTTTCGTAAACTACCGGAATTCCGTAACTTTACGACTCCGCTATTTATTTACTTCCGTTTAATTAAGTAAATTAATGCTTTGGTTTTTGTACCAAAGAACCGCAATTGAGTTCCTTAATTGGGATTTTATCGAGAAATCTACGTGTTTCTCAATTAACAACTCCCCAAGAACTTTTCACGCTCTCAATTTGAGCTCTACCAAGAGACTGGCTTCATTTCTTGCTCGCTGACTTTCTGTGCCTTTCAAAGTTTTTCAAAAATGAATTTTTGTGGTGGCAATTTTGTTCCTTGTTAGCTAAAATAGCACTTCTGGCAGGTAACATAACGCCGTTAATTGCTTGTGCACTAAATTATTATTTTCACTTTGCTTTACAGGAATCTGTTGTTGTTTTTAAAATTAAAAATCATTCACAGGATGTTACACAAATTTTGTACTTCACAAATAAATTCAAATTTGTTTGTTTTGTGTGTAGAATTCGTTACATGTGATGGTTTTTTGTAATTGATGTAAATTTCACTCTCCCATCAGCCATATCAACTGACTACTGAATTTGAAATTAAATTAAATTAAATTACTCCCTTACTTGTCTGCTTTCACCCTTAAATGATGAAAATATCACCACAATATATTTATAGAGAAAAAAAGTTTGGTCAACCAGGATATCTGAAGGATCTCCTCATCAGAAGGTCGGAAGTACATAACCGAGATCTTCGTTCCAATTCGCTTCTGTCGGTCCCACAACACCATGGTTCCAAATTCGAAGGTTCATTCCAATTCTTAGCGTCACATATTTTTAACAAATATGCTGACATATACTCGGCATCTCGGAATGTTGAGTCGTTCAAAGCGAGGTTGATGGTCAAACTATATTGAGGGTTTAGGTGAAAAACAGCCTTGCTGACCCTTCACCCTTTTAGGTAATATGTACTAAAATGTATTTTATGTATTTTAATATTGCCTAATAAAATTAATAAATAATAAAATAATAATAATAAAAAAAACTGCAGATTGCGAAAATGTTAAAAAAAAAGGACATGTTGCCATTTGAAAAAAAAATTTTATGTTCACTTCCGGTTGAATTTGAAGTATAAAAAAATATACATCAGCAGTTTCCGATAGTAAATTTCCAGTTGATTAAAAAATTATTTAAACTTTTTTTTGTATCTAGTAGCATATAAAAATTATTCACTGTTACCATTTTCCGTGAACACACTGTATATAATTAAATTCCGTTTTAAAAATTGAGTTTAGATTTTATGTATGATAAATGCGACAATGTATGCTCTATATAGTACATAATATCGTAGCCCTAAGGAATTTGTTACAACTATTTATAATTCTCGTCAATTAAAAAAAGTAATCGAAGGTAAATACTTACGAGAATGTGCTAAAAAAGTAAATTTTCTTCTGTAAAAACAACTAACAGCAGCACACCAGCGGCTTGCTCACACACATGACACTACACCGGAAGGTCACCCAGTGGTGTAGTTTGGTAACACTACAAGCAATGTACGGCAGTAAATTTGAAAGTGTCCCAAACCAAAACCGTCCCAAACCTCCCGCCTTTCCCTACTAACAGCAGTTAACTCACCATGGTATTTTCAAAAATTCATAACTCAAAAACTAAGGGCCAATCGACTAAAAGCCAAGAAAGTGATAATTTTTTTAGCTAATAGAATCACCAAAAAAATTGGGAATTTGATTGGCGGCATACTCACTGTAATGTCCCCTTGTCAGTTAATTAAATAAATTAAGCATTCTGTTTTATTTGGCATTCAACAAGACAGGTAGCAATATAAGTCACATTCATGACACATTTGCTTATAACTTATAAGAAATAAAATATTACGAATCAGTATGAAATAGTGGTGGTAACTCAATTTTACTTATTCAATGATCAATGAATTTTTTAATCAGTATTACATCAAAAAAGAAGAAAAATATTTTTCTGTGTGAAATGGTAACATGGATTTATTTACTCAAATGATTAAAGTTACAACAAAGTTTGTACGAAGGAGCAGGTTCAGTCCCCCTTTCCCTTCTTACTAGGCCTGGTGACCGGCGGTTTCGCTTATGCCCTCCGGTCGAGGTACTCATGTGCTCTCCACTGCGTCGCTAAATACCTGAGATGTAGGTTTACCTGAAGTTCCTGCATCTTGGGTTTGATTTTACTCGGGTGCCCCAAGGTGCTGCCTTTGCACTTTGCCTTTGACTGCCCCGGATGGTTTGCTTTTTAATGAATATTCCTTTTCGAAGTTTCCACTGATTGGTTTTTACTGAATGGTACCATTGCTGTTTCCACGAGTAAAGGGGAAATAAAATCACCGCCGCACAGAACCCCATGCGCGATGGTGGCTATGTACAACGAGGTTTGCCTAGTGCCCCCAGGTTTGGTAATTAATGAATGAGCTTCCCCTCAGCGTTGCATCTCATTGGCATCACCTACCGTGAGAACTGAAAGGTTTTTTTATGATATTTCCTCATCCACCTAGCCCAAGCGATTAAGCCAAGACCCCCGAAGGGGTTTTCCTCCCCCATCGCCCCTCTGATGGGGTTTACGCTTGTAACTTCATCAAAAACATTCAAGCACCATCGCCACTACAAGGTTGTAAATACCTGGAGCGAATAGAGATTAAATAAAGGGGATTAAGGTCGGGTTGTATGAGCGAAAACTAAAAAAACACAGCAAATGAAGTAATTTTAGTGAAAATTACCATGACAACGAAATGTCAAAACTTTAATTGTAAATCGCAAAGCGAAAACTGAACATAATTAAGTGGAACTGCGTTTAAAATTACAAAATAGTGTAACTTAATTTCGAAGCAAGAAATAACAGTGGCAAATTAGGAAGAAAATTTGGAGTATGTCGTGGCGGAAAATGGAACTAACAGAGCGTCATGACAAACTGGTTCTGCACCAATCAAAGGAGCGATTTGAATAAAACGTTAGAAAACCGGTAAAATCGCAGTTCCAGTTGTTCTTTAATCTTGTAAGTTACGTTTATGATTTTAATTAATTATTTTTAAATTTAATTATTGATTTCTGTATAACATAAAATAAAAGAGTAATCACAATATCTGTAGGATTCATTTTTATACATATTTTGTAGTTATAACTGGGAGGGGGGAAATTTTACTCAGAATATAATTTTTTAAAACTTGTTTTTCAGACTGCAACCAAATCCTACGATGGCTATGTACCACATCACCTCTTCTATTCCGTACATGTCTTCTGAACAAATATTGGAACTATATAATCAATTGGAATCCATACCACCTCTGCAATCTGTTTTGACCCAACCAGTGCTACAGCAATTGATGGATTTTAGACCAGTGACAGATCCACTACGAGTAACGGAACCAGTACAACTGATGCCTCCACTAGAATGGGTGGATTCACAACAAGTGATGGGTGTGCAGGTAACGAATCCACTGCAAGAGATGGACCCTTTAGAAGTGACGGATCCATTGCAAGTGATGGCCCCAAGGCACCTTAAGGATTCAATACAAATGATAGATCCACAGGGAGGGAAGTCAATTAAAAAGAAAAAACTACAAAAACAGCAAATAAAAAAAAAAGAACGAAAAATACAAAAACAAATATTGACCATGCACTCTCCCCATGACAGCGACTGTGAACTGCTATCTATGCAACCACCAAATGATGGCAGTTTGCCAGTAATTACAGGTGTTTTGGTAAATTTATGACATTTAAATTAAAATTCCAAGGTAAATAATTTTATAACTTTTAGGGTGGTGTGACGGAGGAGCAGCTTGCTGAACTCTGTCAAATAAATCGAAAGGATTAAAACAGTCTAAAAGACCGGAAAATGTAAATATGTAAATATAGAAATGAAAATATATATACGTATTATTATTAAGAAAATTATAAAACCAAACGAATTATAATACTGAATTTCAAATAATTGATATTTATGGGTCTCAAAAAAAAATAATCAGCATTCATACCATTTCGAAACACTTAAGATCTGAGAAACCATAAATAAATATATAGATACTAAATAAAATACTTTCTTTTCTACTTTTTTTTTAATAAGGATGTAAGGATTACAAAACAGACCAACGCCAAGAACAATTTCAGTGATAATTAGGTATATTCGACAAGACAGGTAGCAGTATAAGTCACATTCATGACACATTTGTTTATAACAAATAAAATATCACAGATCAGTATGAAATATTGGTGGTAACTCAATATTACTTATTCAATGACAAAGGAATTTTAAGAACTACATATTAGTAATTATAATAATTATCTCAGATAAAGATTTCCTGTTTATATTTAATATAAACGAATATTATATCACAAATTAGTATCACATATTTTTAACTAATTGGTATCGATTAATATACTCGTAAAAAAATAATCAATATTTTTCTGGGAGTCAAGTGTAGTAAAACAGTTACAAAAAATTATCGATCACTTTGCTTATATTAAGAGAAAGATAACTTTTCAGAAGTTAAAATATTGCTTCTATAATCAAACCACTTCCCGGTAAAGCAGTCCTCGATAGTTCCGATTCATTACAATTAAAGAGTTGAGATAATTGAAAGTTTGAAAAGAATGGTAAATATATTAACTTTAATTCAATGGAAAACATGAAAAAATTTATTTAGATGGTGAAGAAAAAAGTTTAAAAGATTTACTATAAATGTTCGTGAACTTGGCCCCCAATGTTATAAATTTTTCGTACATTAAGTTTTTGGTGTAAACTTTCTGATGCAATACAATACAAATAACTAAATTGATTTAACTTACTCCTTGCAAAATTAAAATCAAAATTACGACACAATGAAATTTAAAGAAAAATTTATTCTGCAAAAAGGGGGCCAAGTTTATGGATGTCAAGATATCAAAAACCAAGGAAATTTGCCCATGTTTTTGTTAGAAAAAATTATAATACCAGCAATTTACTACGGAGACATTAATGATCATGAAATAAAATTAACTAATACGACATAAAAAAACGACTTTTCAAAAATTCAAATGATTGTCGACAATTTCATTCAATTGCCGACAGTAGGCATGAAAACTATAGTTTTCGTTAAACTCACGTTTCGCATTTTCAGCTACCGCTTCTCCAATACTAGGATTTATAGCAAGTTCCACCATTTTAGTAGCAAATATGGAAGGAATATTATAGCAGAGGAACCCGGTAACGTTATGCTTTAGCACTTGTTTAGCAAATCCGTTATTTACGGAAATAATCGGCTTGTTCATATTCATCGCCATTAAAATTGGACCGGGGAAGACATTAAAGTTGGTTGGATTTAAGACAGCAGTACAATTTTTGATCAACGTCTTCTGTTCTAATACACTCGTGTGCTTTAACAGAGTTACATTATTACCGTACAACTTTCTATCCGTAGTTTGTTGTAATTCCCTGAAAAAAGACTGTTCTTCGGAACTTAAAGATACGGAATAACCCGCAACCACCAAGTGCATCTTTACGCTGAAAGATACTTTCATAAAACGAACTATAAAATCCATTGCTAGTAACACCAATGAAAAGTTGGTTCTCGGTTTATATTCGCCGAAAACCACAAAGAGAAAGTTTTCCATAGGTAACATTGGCAAAATACTTTCCACATCTAGGGTTTCGTACAACCATAAACCGGTATCGTAGCACGGATTCAAAACCGATAGGGTGTTATTAACTCTCGGCAGGCTTCGCTTAAGCATTTCCTTTAAGCATTCTGTTTGAACGACAATCTCATCAGCACGCGTTATCGAAGGGATCGCCGACGATGGAATTATCGACGTAGGTTCATAAAAGTGATCCCCAGAATGCAGATCCGAAAAGTGCTTCAAGTAAATAACTTTATATGAAGACACCATCTTTAACAATGGAATAACGGTCGAGTTAGTATCCGTGATAATTAAACGAGGACGTGGAGACGGAGGACTTAAAATTAATCGTACAATTAACCACAGCAGTTTGAGTTGCAGAAAATATTTGGGCAAGTAGCCAAACAAACTTCTTGGCAAGTATTTCCATGGTAAAAGGAAGTACAGGTTGTCGTTTTCGTCCTGAAAATATAAAATTAATAATATTAATAATTTCATAATCACACAATAGTACCTCTACGTTCATTATAGGACTGCAGTTGTTCATCTCCGCCGTGCAAAGTGTGACTTTCTTCTCATTTCTTAGTAGAGCCAAAATCAAATCGGCTATATAGTAGTCCCGATAATTTCGTCGACATTTCGTATGGAGGACAAGAACGTGATTTTGTCCTCCCATTACAATATCGGGCTTCTTAATCCACAACGTGGACATAAGGAATTAATCTTTTTTTAGATTCCTTTGCTGTAATACAAAACTGGAATTAGGACAATAAGTATCTATAAAATTTGCAAAAATTGGAATCTTAAGATGTAAACCGTCATGAACGGTTGAATGTAACTGTTGTACATTTCGATGAATAATCTTGTGTGAAATGTTTTGAAAGCGTTTGTAGGATTTCAAAGAGAGGGGAGTAATCGTGCCCAACCTGACTTTTGAATTTTAGTTATTGAAATTAGAATTAAGATCCTCAAATATTAAATTTCAAGATGAAATGAAAAATTCTCGAAAAAAGTGGTCTAGAAAATGTAGGTACAGACAAAAATTTCGAAAACCAACCAAAGATTGTCGCTTTGGTTGCTGTTTTTCCTATTGTTGATGTTACAAGGAAATCTTGAATTAAGTTATTTCATCTTAAAGACAAGACAAGATGGGTACGATTGCCCCCTTCGTCTCTAAAATTTTATTATATTGATGCAATAAAAAATATATTATGCTGACGACCAAGTCATAATCTCATCAAACGAGGATGAGTTACAAATAGGGCTCCGTCAAGTTGTACTCGCACTTTTGAATTTAGAAACATTTTTTGCGTCATTTGGAAGTTCTCGCGAAATGCTGTAAGTTATTTTGAAAGTGCTGGGCCGTTATTTAAAAAAAAACAAGAAACGATTTTTAATCGAAGGAGATCCAACTTGACTTGGAAGTGCTCTCGAACTGCTGGCGAGTGCTGTAATTAATCTTGAAAGTGCTGGGTCCGTAATTTTTATTAAGAATTGAAATATCGACTATTGACATAAACGTCATGTTGGCCCCCTTGTTATTAAATTTTATTAAATATTAAACATTTTTGTATGTTATTTAAAAGTACTCGTGAAGAAGTGGCGAATGCTTTAAATTATTTCAAGATACTTATTTTATTACAAAAGTTAAGAAAATCTCCGAGCAAGATAGGTGCATGTGGCTGCTCCCCCATTATCGAATTTTGGGGTGAAATTGGTGTCAATCGTTAGAGCCTAAATGATCTTCCAATTTTTTCGTTTGAGCCTCAATTTCAAATGCCTCGAGCCTTCAATTTGAAATGCCCGTAATTTGGTAGAAAATGAAATTAAAATTATGGAAATAGATGCTCATTCATGCCCGGTTTCATAAAACTTTTAATAACGCGTTAAATTTAACTAACCAATAAAAAACGTCCGTTAGTGATAATAGACCAATAGAAAAACATGTCTACATCCCCTCCAAGAAAGATTTCGCTAATATCTCTGCGACAGTTGAGGCTCAAACGAAAAAATGGTAAGTCATTTAGACTAGTGATGGGAACAATCAAACTTTTTTGACTATGGATAGTTAGTTACTAATTCTTTTTTTACTATCGATACTTACTTAGTTAGTAACTAAAAATTTAGTTACTAAAATTTAGTTACCGAATAAAAACTATCCAATAAAACTATCGAAAAAAACCTATCGAATAAAAACTATTATAGTTCTATATAGTTATCTTATTTATTATTTATTATATAAAAATGAATGTGAATTCTTTGTACTCGCATCACTTGAGAACCGCTGGACCAATTTGGCTAATTTTTGTTTTAAAATGTTCTCCATAGTCCAAGGATGGTTCTTACGGAGAGAGAAATTAAAAAAATTGGCCGGAAAATTAGGAAAGAAAGAATGTAATTTTTAGTTACCAATAGATGGCGCTACGGTTGATTACTAAAAAGTTATTCGAATAGTTTTAGTAACTAATAAGTTATTCGAATAGTTTTATTAGTAACTAAAAATTCATTCGATAGTTTCTAGTAACTAAAAAGTATCCAACTATCGATAGTTGATATAAAGACAAACTATCGAATAATATCGAATAATTCGATAGTCCCATCACTAATTTAGACTCTAACGTTTGACACCAATTTCACCACAAAATTCGAGTTGAAGGGGGGGGGGCAACAGGCCTAATCCATGAAGTAGATCAGGGGTCGCTAACTAAAGGTTATGGTTGTATGGAGGCCAAATATTTTACTTTGAGATTTCCTGAAAAATTCACCGAAAAGAGCTTTTAACAAGAAAGGATAAATTCGCTAAAAAGAACTTCTCGTTAAAAAAAAAAGGTAATTTATTTTGACCCCTGAAGTATTAGATGATGAAATTGCTTTAATCCCATATTATTGACCATAAATAATACCCAGTATTTTTTATATTTTCGTTCGCGAAATTTGAAGTAAAAGGAATGAAAAAATTTGTTTGAAAAATGAATTCTGCATTAATACCATTTTCATTCTTTATAATGGGAAGCAGAAATATTCAAAAAACAAATTTATCACGTTATTCTCCTATGTTCGACGTTTGAGTGTAAGAAGTAAGATCCTGTATAAACAATTCAATAGGATCAAAATCAGTGCCTATGCTGTTAATAAATACTTCTTTGTAGGAAATTTAATTCCGTATACAAATATTTGACACGTACATTTACTCAAATGGAATGGTGACGTCTTAAACATCATTATGGGCCACGATGAGCTTCCCTTTTTATCATTTAAGCCTCGACCATGGCAGTATTCGCAAAATCATGGAGAAGGGGGTCATGTTGAAGTTAAATTTTATGTAAAACCACCGTCAATAGATTGAGCTTTGCTTGAGCTTCTACAGTGCTTATTTTAATTTAATTTTCCACAACGCTATGAATATTTAAAATTTTCAAAAACTTGGAAAACATTATGCATAACAAGAATAAACATTGGTTCTGGGGAATATAGTAATACATAAAGTGAAAACAAAAATTTTGTATTGTTTAAAAAAACTAAAGCCGCAATCTGTTTAACTTTAAAACTTAATATTTTTTCAGTCCCAAGTGGTTCTGGCTTATATAACTTTTACTGTAGGTATATTTTATAGAGTTTACACAATAAATAACACAAATTAGTCAATTGTCAACTTTAGCACTTCCTTTTGTTGGAAGACACCTAGCGAAACTTAAGATTCGATACTTCTCGAGTGAGTTGCACATTTGCGTAGTAAAATTTGAGATGAAAATTCAAATTTATTATATTTCAGGTTCTCTATTATAAATAATCTACCATAATTATTGTTCAGTCACTTCTATGATAAATCTGAGACATTCAAGTTTTCATACTACGTATCATTTTTTTGGTTCATCGGAACATGCAATTTTCGTAAACCAATTAAGTTTGCATTACAGAGAATAAGTTTCTGTTACGAAATGCCTAAATTTAAATTATTTGAGTTGTACTTACCTAAAAAGCAAGGGAATCATGCATTTTTAGTACACCTTATCTTCGAAAACATTTAGGTTAGGATCAAAACAAAATAATAATAAAATGCCAAGGCCAACTGTAACATCATAGGCGGATCAGGTGAATTTTTTAAGGGATTTATTTCTAATGCAGACACTATTTATAATTCCTCGCCAAGTAACGCCACTGATGTTGAATTTTTAAAGTAGGGGTGAAGGGGGTACATGTGGACAGGGGGTGCATGTGGACAGTTTGAATTCTCCCACTTCTATTGCAACAAATATTTTCAAAAAATTATCCTAGATGCCTCTGTATGTACCAACAACACTAATGCAAACCATAACCTCCTAGCATTTTTGTAGTAACTGTTATTGTGAAAAGTATACAACGTACTCTCTAAAGTTTTTATTGATGTGTCCTGATTTTTTTGCTTCAGCTAAGCAAAAGTATATTTCTTTATTTTCTCATAATAGTATATTATGCAAGATTGAATTTAGATTGCTAAAATGAAAAATATTTTTCAATAATATGAGATTTGAAAATTTTGCATACTCTTAAACTAAAAACTTATGATGGGGGTGCTTGTGGACATAAAAATGGGGGCACATGTGGCACATTCTCCAGAAATGGAGAAAATTAAATTAAGATATAGCAAAACTAGTTCTGTAAAGAAAGGTAACATAGAGAAGGTGAAAAAAGTAGTATTATCTGACAGCGATTCTTCTGAATCGCCGAATAACCTGTCAGACGTTAAATTCATGGATACTTAGCGACGATAGCGATGAAAATGAGAGTAATAATAATAATAGGATTCTAGACGACGAGGTAATCGATACCGGTGATTTGTATAATGTATAAATAAAATTTGTATTCATAAAATATATGTTCAAATAAATAAATAACCATTAATGTAACATTGATTTTTGTTTAGTTTAGTTTAGTTTATTTACGGATAATCCTTTTTTACATATCGTCGACTGAGTATTGGACTGTACCATGTCCTATAAAGGTAATTACAAGAAAACTGCAATTGAAGTTTCAAACGTATTTTTTTTAAATATGTAGAAGATTATAATAGTTTCTACATAATTTATTATTTGGGGTATTATCACATGAATAAATAGTGCTAGTTAATTTTTTTTTAAATTACTGTATCTTTAAAATAATTAATTATTCAAAATGGACATGGAACAAATGAAATAAACTTTTTCATAATTAATTTATTAAGGTGTATCAATACATACATAATAATAGATATAACTTAACGAATAACTTAACAAAAAATAACTTTAAATAAACATATACTAATAACTAATAATATAAATAACTATTTTAGAATAAACTTTTCGTAAAAATTTTTATCTACCAAAGGCATATTATTTCAACATTGATTGCAAGTCTTTTTTCTTTTCTTTTGAAATTACCGGTATGTCTTTTTGGCTTGAGGTCACAATTGACTTTAGCATTTTGTCTAGTTTTCTTTATAAGTCACACGTCACAAAATTATTCAGAATAATTTAATTTGTAAGCAATGTGAGAAGGCGAATCAAATCTTAATATTAAATGTTTTAGTTTTGTATACAGCACTAAACTATAGTTCATTGTTTTGCTAATCCGTTGGTAGTCTAAAAAATGATTTCTTTTAAGTTGTATTATTAAAATAGGTCAGCGGTTTAACCCATAAAGGTAAAATGATGATGATGATTATTAAAATATTACTTACTTGTGGATTAGTATTGTAATGTACCAAGTCCTTGTTCACGTGATTGCTCCTAGTATGCTGTAATAGGTGGAAGCATGGTGGGAGTGGACTTGGAACATAACAATACTAATTTAAAATATATTTTTAGGACTTGGTACAAAACTAATACTCTATATCTCACAAACGTTGTTGAATTTTTGGAAATCGTCCAGTGGGGATTGTACATATCATTATTAAAAATGAGTAAATGCAATAATCTAAAAAAAATTAAAATGGACATGGTACAGTCCAATACTCAGCCGACGATATATACTGTACATTACACAAGAAGACACAAATTAATAAAAAAATAAAATTAAATAATAACAATGACATGATAAGGGTAATCCAAATTATTTTAGATCCATTGTCCAAAGGATCTTCTTGAACTTGGCCAGCGAAACATTGAATAGATCAAAGTTTGGGTCATCATTAGCACTGTTAACCAGACGAATCATCCTAGCCACTGGACTGTGACTACCATAATTTGTTGCATGCAGTTTGGTTTCGAAAATCCATTTAGACCTTGTAAATCTTGCAGGTTCTCTGAAAATAAACAATTCACGCAAGGCATTGCAGTTGATTTTGCCGCTGAATAACCCGTGAAGAAAACAAAGATCGAACACCTTCCGTCTAGATGCCAAAGATTTAGCATTACAAAATTTAAAATAAATTTCGTCGGCGAAGTCTTCTTTGGCACGACCAAGTTTAAAATGTAGAAATTTGAAGAACTTATGTTGCACACGTTCAACTTGATTGATTTGGACTTGATATTGAGGCGACCAAACGCTACATGCGTATTCCAATTTGGAACGAACTAGGGCAAAGTACAATAATTTAACAGTTGATGCCGAGAAGTTAGTGGAATGTCGACGGATAAAGCCCAACGTACGAAGAGAAGAGCCACATATGTGAGAGATGTGGCTTCTGAACGTTAAACCGGCATCTAATCGAACACCAAGGTCGTTAATTTCGGTGACACGCCGAAGAGTATTATTATTTAGAGCATAAGGGAAGGACGAAGAGTTCTTTTTTGCAAAAGAAATAATGAAACATTTATCAAAATTCAGATGAAGATTATTTGATATGCACCAGTTGTGAACGTTATCGAGATCTTTTTGAAACAAGGCACAATCATCGTAAGATTCAATAGCTTTAAAGATCTTCATATCATCTGCTAATAATAGATAAGAAGAATTAGTTAGTATTTTGCCAATATCATTAATGAAAAGCAAAAACAAGATTGGCCCACAGTGAGACCCCTGAGGAACACCTGAAGACACTACAAAGATATATGATAGAAAGTTATTGATTCTAACTTGTTGAGTTCTACCTGATAAGAAACTGCAGAGCCACTTGATGATCGGACCAAAACCTAGAGAGACAAGTTTCGCCACTAGAGCCGGAATAGAAACAAGATCAAACGCTTTACTGAAATCAGTATAAGCAGCATCAACCTGTAAATGTTTCTCAAAAGCGTCAAAACAAAAAGAGATAAAAGATAATAAGTTAGATGAAGGACTGAATAGAGATACCACGGTAATTGCCAATATTACTTCTATCTCCCTTTTTAAATATTGGTGTAACAAAGCTCTCCTTCCACATCAACGGAAAGCAGCCACTGTCTAAGGATAACTTAAATATTTTATAAATAGGACTGCATAAGGAATTCACACATTTTTTGATAAAAAAAAGGAGGAATTCCATCAGGTCCAGAATTAAGAGTATCGGGTAAGGAAACGATAGCTTCGAAGACACCAGCTTCAGATGTGCTTAAAGACTGGCAGTCAATCACCGAATCGGACTTGTAATCGTAAACATTGGAGTCAATGTCCCCATAAATAGCAGAAAAGTGATCAGCAAAAAGATCGGCACATTGCTTACCAGAGTAAAAGGGTCTTTGTTGTCCACATGCACCCACCATTGGGGTACATGTGGACAAATGCAACTTTTTTTTCAATTGCCCATAAAAAGTTTAAGAATAGTTTTTAAAGCCTAATGTTAAAAATAAATTGTTAAGGATATATTATATTAGCAAAAAAAAATTAAAATTTAAAAAAAATCCTATAACATTAAACGAGCAATTCTTGTATATGCAATGGCTTTCTCGAAAACGGCCCCAACAATTTCGATGAAAATCACGGACTAGGGGTTTTTTGGGTCTACAAATCGATCTGGCAGGGTCTCATCTTTAGGAAAATTCATTTTCGCGAGAAAAAGCGACTTGAATAGCGGATAAACCACGATTTAGTAGGCCGCGATTTAGTAAGCCGCGATTTAGTAGGCCGCGATTTAGTAAACCGCGATTTAGTAGGCCGCGAAAGGTAACGGCCTACTAAATCGCGGCCTACTAAATCAAAATTTTGTTGGTTACCTTTTTCAATTGTTTTTCGCGTTGACAGATCAACAAATGTCTATGGTAAAAAGCGAACCGGTTCTGTTGCTATCTACAGACCTCCCTACTTCAGAACATGTCACCAGGGGCCCTATTTGACTAATGATGGTTTGGTATCGTCGAGTAATCCCATTCGAGTATTTTCAAGAATAGGGCCCAAGTCGCGTAAATGCCGGGTGGCAAAAACTTCTTGACCCAATTTTTGGGGCCCCCTGAACTACATTTTTTTTGTTTTTTGACGTAAATCCTCGATGTAAGGCCACAAATTTAATATTGGTGCACTAATCTACCAATCAGGCTGCACTGACTTTCTAGAAAGTGGCCTAAACCCCTTATCACTAACTGGTTTTTTTTTGGGTCTACCAATCGATGGTCAAGGAAAATTCATTTTCGCGAAAAAAACGAACCGAAAGATGTTCATGCCCATATCCCAGTCCTGATTGATTGATTATACAAGGTTGGTACAAAAAAATTAGATTTTGTATAATCAACCAATCACAATTGGGACGAGATCCGTTAGTTAGGTGTAGCATCGTTAAGCCGCGCGCCGCCACCTAAAAACGTCTCCTTATATAAATATTTTGAAGTCTACGAAAATCATTAAAAACGAATTAAAATTTGCCGACTTGGAGGGGGGGAGATTCCACATTCTAATTTTCGATTAACGTGGTATTCCAATAAATAAATCAATTTCCTTTAGCGTGTTTACATAAAAAAGTTTTGAAGGATAGTGTAATGCTAGCAATTACTTAAATTTGTGTAACGTCCTGGAAATAAATGGCATAAAACACAAATTATTCAGTAAATAGTGGATATTGCTCTTAATTTTACGTCACACAAAATTCCAGCATTTTTGATACCCTCCTCTCCTTTGCACGCTGCATCACATTCATTTTAACCCCCTATTTGATATTAAGACAACTGGACCACGCTTAAGATAACGACATGTCCTTATATAAAAATAAAAGGAGAACCTACATCTTTCTCTTGTAAACAAAAATAAGAATAGTTACGATCGGAGATCGGTCACCCAGGTACTAGTGATAACACGAGCAATACACCATTTTGAAAAAAAGTGTCCACATGTGCCCCCCTCTCCCCTACACAACGCATAGATAAATAATTTCATCTATGGGCCCCGTTCGACGAGACGCTACTTTCATCGTGCCTTTACTATTTTGAAAAATAATGATCGAGCGGTTACAGTCACTTCTGCACGTTACCTGACCATGATCCAGGATTTTTTCTTGCCTCAGTTGGAAGACGTCTGGTTCAGCAGAACGGGGCCACGGCTCACACAGCAAGGGTTTGCATATACTTTTTACGAGACAGATTCCCCGGCGGCCTCATCTTCCTAAGAGGCGATTTGAACTGGAGGAATAGAGGAATAAAAGCCTTGGTTTACAAACGATCATCCTAGGACCCTGAAAGCTCTCAAGAACAACATTTTAAGCCCAAATCGCTGAAATTCCTGTGAAAAAATGCTTCAAAGAGTGTACAAAAACTTCAGAAAAAGGCTTACTCAGTGTTTTGGAGTGTGAGGGCCATACCATTTGGTCGATACTTTGTTTAAAACCGTGTAAACTTAAATTTCCCATGTTAATGAAATAGGAAAAAATAAAAAATTTGGTCATTTTGTAACAGTTTGCGTTTTATTCCATTTTCAAATCCATATGCGTCTGCAAGGTCATTCCTACAAGGTAAATAATAAGTAATAACTAAAGGCATATAATGGTAGTGGCGCAGATAAATATACATTAAAGATATTTATTGAATGAGCCTCTTAAAGAACGTTTGCTACAATCCATACCCCAACAAAATGATAGCCTAGGTACATTAACATTGATGACCTGATAGCAAAGATTTCAAATAATTACTATGTTGGTGCAGGTCATCGCTTCAAAGGCACCCACCTTGAAGCTAACCGGACTGTGTCTGGTTCTCATTAAAAGATAAGACATCGAGGTGGGCATAGGATAACAGCTACCTCGTGCAAGACCGAGACTGTTTTTCTTGTGACTTTAAAAGAAGTGTAAACTTTCTGTGCTTTCTGATCGATGGTTGCCGGGAGGTAGGGAATGTGTACCTTCGAACCTATTAGCAACAATCTTATCTCATGAGTCATGACTAACACATGATATAAAAGGTTATACTTATAATCTTGCGGGAACTGGGATTTCCTGACAGGCTAAAAATTTATATCATGGTTCATGGCGCAGAAGGTCAAGTTCTCGAGGACTGATTCTCGTACTTATTATATACTACTTGGATCTCAAATAGACACACACCTTGTGGAAGGTCAAGTCTAGGCGGAAGCTAGGATGGGCTATACTCGGGGCTATAACCTTAACCCGTAAATCAATATTGCCTGAAAGGGGAACGCCTGGAAGTCTGAGTAATGAACTGCGTTGCGTTACTACCCACAAATTGTGAATACCTTCGTGTCCACTTATTGACTTACTCAAGTGACCTTAAATGGTCACTAAGGGAGGACGGCTTTTAATTTGTACAAGGTCACTTGTATGATAGGAAAGGTCGGAATCCTGGTGGACTCAGTGGCGTAGCTACCATAGGGCAAAGCGGTGCAGCGCACCGGGGTCCCGGAGCCCAGGGGGCCCCCTGAGCTGTTTTTTTTTTAATTTCTAATGCAAACATGTGGAAAAAGGGGGACGGAGGGGGCCGATTTTTTTTTATGCACCGGGGCCCTTGTCCACCTAGCTACGCCACTGGGTGGACTCCAATAAAACAATAGCTTGAACTTGAGACGGCAGTCCCTGGGATGTTTACGAATCATCCTTGAAATACCTGGACTTAAGGTTGTCAAAGATAAAAACTACTACGGGAGTGGGAACCCCGGGATCAGGCTTGTCTAATTTCGACTCTTGAATCTCTAAAAGTGTCCATCTATTATAATGATTGTTTTGGACCTCCGTATGGCCTGTGTGTCGGGATCCCTCAACCTAAGGACATCACTGGATTTGCGACTCACATCAGTGATGGAATAGGTATCTCAGCTTGCTGAGGACTCTTTATGAGGTGTCGTGGCCGTAATATCCCTAGGGGAGAATGTAGGATTATGTTAATTCCACATCTAGCATCTAAAACCAACAATAATACATTACAATAATTTCCAGTAGGACAAAGAGTTCCACTATAGACTATACCATCTCAACATGCAGATATGCCGACTCAGACACTGATCCTCTAGAAATTCCCTAAAGATTTCGTTTTATGAACTTTGCAAAATGTTGCAATGGGAATTTAGTTACTAAAAGCAGGACTCCAGCTCTAAAATAAGTTTTATTAAGAGCCACCAACAAAGTATTCTAAAACTTGGAGCATTAATTGCTTGAAGCTAATTTTGAATTTTAATTATGTAATTTCTTCTATGGCATTTAAACTTGCCTATTTTGAGCTAATAATTCCCTAATTCTGTTGTAATTTTGATAAATTCTGTAATTTGCACACCTGTCAAAATCAAAATTAATTAATTACGACTTATTACTAATCTAACGTAAAAGATGTTCATATCGATTTAAAGAGAAAAAAATAGCCGAATTTTCTATTATAATTAAAATAAGATTTGTCCGGTAACATTTATTTAATAACTAAAAGAAAATTACTGATCTGTCAAAATGAAATTTAATTAATTACGGGCTAATTAGTCATGTAACGGAGGAAATATTTATATCAAATTAACGAGAAAAAAATAGCGCAAATTTGTATGTTAATTAAAATTGGAATCAAAACTATGAAAAATAAAATTAGGGTTATGTCAAAACGGAAAAAAATTAAGGCAAGACAATTTATGGTCGCCATAGAAACGCGAGAAAAATATTGTTCGATCAACCAATAGCAAGATGAATAGAAAGTCAGGTGATCGAAAGTTAAACAACTTTTGAATTCCAGTACCAGTTTTAGCTTTGCCGAGTAAAGGCGTGCTACTTTTTTCTCCGATGAAACAAAAGTAGGGTTATTTTCCACTCAAAGAAAATTCTTTGATTTTTTTTCATTGTTTTAATTAAATAAAATATTGTAGATTTCGAAAATGGCCCAAATAATCAATATTTTTAAAAATTTGAACTTTCAAGAAATATCAATTATTGACATGGGTATCAAAACAAACCAAGGATTGCAGAACAAAATTCAAGTGACCCCATAATTGCGAGGTATTTAACTCTTTCTTAATTTGTTCTTAGTATTCGGTATGTCTCCGACAATTTATTTGTTTTCTTATTTCGACACCGAGAGACAGGTTTTATGATTACGATTTTAATTCTATAACTTTTTTTATAGAATGAAGAAAGATCTAATTGCTGTATTACGCAAAATTGTTCATTATGGTGATTTGAGATGGTGAGTAATTAAATTATATTTTTTCTTATTTTCCAGTTGACGGTAAACTCTGTGATTGTTCTTGCGTTGTTTATCCAAGAGTTTTTGTTTTAATTATGTAGAAAGATCTGAATTTTAATTTATTGTAATTTTGAAATTATTTACATTCTTTTCAGGTTCCATCCACAACAATCCAGTTACAAAACGGGCCCATGTACCTACTTGTTTTTCAAGATCGTTCAAGATTTAGCTGACCGGGTCTACAAGATTAACCTACGGGTGAAAGTAAAATTTTCTTATTTTGCATTGTCAAACTGATCACTTTGTTATTTAGGATATATTCTTATTTGACAATCAAAATGAAATATTTCAGGTTGATCCTGATAATAATTTTCAACTTGTTTTCACTCTTTGATACTTTGCGTTAAAGTATAGCCAGTTTCTGGCTTCGATATTGTTAAATTATTCAATATTTTGATTTTATATATGAAATTTAATTTACACGTTTAGGTAAAGTTCTAGAATTTGACATAAGTGGACATTGCATATTCTAGAATTGATAAGAAATTAAAACATTATTACTTTTTAGATATATTTGCATAATTTTGAAATATAAGGACAAATTGCTAAACTTTCGTATATAATATAGTAAAATTTATAGTCCATTCATTTTTAAATCTTTAGGTCTTGCAGTTTAAACCTCTTATTTTGTTGACGCTGGACGGCCCAATCACTTCACTTCATCGCTAACTGATTTTGAATTCTTAAACTAAGGTTTTTTATATTTCCTTCACGTTTAGGATATTTCATCTAAATTTTTAATAATATTTTGTAATTAAAATCAATAATGTAACTTACGTAATTAAAAATTTGTAAGTTTTAGTCTTATACGTCACAATTCAGTTTAGTGCATGGTGCGCTCTCTTGTTAGAGCAGCCTGAATTCAGGAATATTAATAAATCATCTTATTGTAAAAGCTTTAGTATAATCTTGGATTATAAAGATAATAAAGGGATTAAAAGTGTGCATATTAAATAATTTTAAGTAATAATTTATTACTTAGAAATTAGTAATATTGGATTTTAAATGTATATTAGTAAGGGAAAATTCCAAAATTTACAAACTTACATAATTTATAATATTATACAAAATTATATAGCATTTCATTTTGTGGAGAAAAGTTTAATTTTTCGTTTTATAAATAGGTACTCTGTAATTGTATCAAAATCATAATTTCTTGATCTTTCTCAAAAAAACTTGTTCTGTTTTGAAGTTCCAAAATTTCCTTCAAAGCTGATGAAATTCGTTGTTTTGTAATACTTCACCATTTTTTTAAAAGTATATTGACTAGGTAGATTGTATTAAAACATCTGCCATACAGATGGATAAATTGAATAATCAATCTCTTGATTTGGTGTTCCATTTATTAATATTCACAAAAATTAAATAACTTACGATAGTTATTTAGATGTACTCCTAAAATAACATCTAAACTGCAGGAATTGGAAAAGGTTTGAACAAAGTTTACAAATCGGACACATGAAATTTTAATTTCTTTAGACGAATTATTCTTAAAAAATGATATTAAACTGAATTGAATAATCTTTTTTCCAAATATGAAATAAAAAGTTAACTCTGCATAATACTTGTTCAAGTCCCATTCAAAATGAAATTTGACAATTATGCTAAAACTCAATTAGAAGCAGAATTATAATTTTGTAACTTCAGTTTCGAATTTACTCCTAGTGCTGCGTAAAATTAGGTTAAAATTTTTTTGAAGTTATAAAGGTTTGTCAAAAATGCAACTGCAAAAATTTGGAAGAAACAAAAATGACAAAAAATAAGAAGGAAAACTAAAAATTAAGACTTAACTCCAAGTACTTTTAGATAAAAAGAAGTAATAAGTAGACAATTTTAGTAAAGAATTGCTGTAGTTTTTTTAGATTAATTGGATTTAATTTATGGAAAAACGTTACTCGATTGTAAACGTTACAATTAAAAATTGAGATTTAATTGTAAGGAATTATAGATAGAAAGAAGTAATAAGTAAGACAATATTAATAAAAAATATTTTTTTGGGAGTTTAAAACCATGTCAAGAAATTATTAATTATTGTTTGAGAAATCAGATATCGGAAACCAATATTTAATTACTGTTCATGAATTTTCAGGTACCTTATACACAAAAACTGAATAATTGAAAAACAAACTTCTTTGTAGAAAAAATAATTTGCCGTTTGTAAAATGAAAAAGGAAAACCCGCTCGATTTTAAAAGAAACGAATAGTAAATAATAATAATAATTTTCAAAAAAGAACTAAATTTTGGAATATTTTTACTATAGGTTTATAATAGTTGGTAGATATTATAGAGTAATTTTACTTTAACCAATATGCACACTCTTTATTCTTATTATTACTACTTATGAAATTATACATCAAGCTTGTCTTAATTTTACTTTTTTTTAGAATCGCAGTGAATGTTTAAAATTTACATTTCGTTTAACAACAGTAACCAAAAGTTTGGTTGCGTAGTAAGTGCTAATATTCAAGTCAAGTAACATTTTTGATCAATCTTTGAGTAACAACACTCATAAATTTATCCGAAATAATCCCCCAAGTTCAATAAATTAAATTAGAAATAAATAATAATGTATTTATTAAAACGTGAGATAAATTGGGCCGTCTAATAGAGTTTTAACCGTATAAATACTATTATTTAAATAATTACAAGTAAGTCTTGTTAACATCTTCGATACCACATCTACGCTATCATCTCATTTAACTGTGTAAAGCTAATTTACAATATTTTTAAAATATAATTGCAAGATATTTGACATTAAAAGTCAATCGAGTAACGTTTTTCCATAAATTAAATCTAATTAATCTAAAAAAACTTCAACAATTCTTCACTAAAATTGTCCTTATTACTTCTTTTTATCTAAAAATACTTCGAGTTAAGTCTCAATTTTGAGTTTTCCTCCTTATTTTTTGTCATTTTTGTTTCTTCAAAATATTTTCAGTTTCATTTTTGACAAACCTCCATAACTTTATAAAATTTTAATCGAATTTCACGCAGCACTAGGAGTAACTTTGAAACTGAAGTTACAAAATTATAATTCTGCTTTTAATCCAGTTTTAGCATAATTTTCAAATTTCACTTTGAATGGGACTTGAACAAGTATTATGCAGAGTTAACTTTTTATTTCATATTTGGAAAAAAAATTATTTAATTCAGTTTCATATCATTTTTTAAGAATAATTCGTCTAAAGAAATTAAAATTTCATGTGTCCGATTTGTAAACTTTGTTCAAACCTTTTCCAATTCCTGCAGTTTAGATGTTATTTTAGAAGTAGGTACATCTAAATAATTGTCAATTATTTAATTTTGTGAATAGTAATAAATGAAACACTAAACCCAGATTGATTATTCAATTTGTCCATCTGTATACATTGATCCATCTCCCATGACAAATTGTTTAAAGCAATTCTTACAGTTAATATAATGAATTTTCATTATTTTAATGTCAAATATCTTGCAATTATTTACGTTTATTTGCAAAATGCATAAACGGTTCCAATTTTTAGAAATACTACTTGTTATTTGTCTAATTGAATACTAATAATTTATTAACAAAGTTCGTTCGTATCGTTTTGCAAATGTAATTCAAGATTTACCCATATAAAAAAGTATCACACTCATCAGGTTTGAAATGCAATGTTCACTTATGTTAATAGAGATTATGATTTCTTTCGCATGTAAGTTGCCAATTTATATGGAATATACAACAATTCAATAATTGTTATAATTAAAACTGTTTAATTTTTATAAAATGTAAACCAAAATATACACCATCTATACTCGGCAAATAAAAAATATTCAAGAGAAAGTTGTTTTTTTTTTTAGTTACTAAACAGGAAATCTCTGCCACATTACAAAAATTTATGGTATTTGTGTACATCAGTGTTTAATTTTCTTTTAGTTTTTACTTTTGACAATTTGTTAATTAGCCAGAATTTTTCTAAAATCTTTGGATGCATGTTTCTACTGTGAACGGCAGAAAAAGACCTCAAGAAGTATATTACTATTATTTATTGCTAATATTTTATCAGATTTTGTCCATGTTCTGGTTCCGTTTGTTGATTCCATATTTGCTCCCTACATATAGTATGTGAGGAATATAATATAATTCATGTGCAAATATAATATTAATTTATTCAATGTACTATTTTAAAATGTAAATTATTCAAAATCAATTGTCGGAATTACTGGATTCTGCAATTCCAAAAGAAAAGGAGAGATTCCCAGTAGCATACATTCCCACATCATATAAAATTTTGGTATTTGATAAAATATAAGCCCTATTTGCAATGGTTCGCAAAATTTTTGTTTTGGAATTGCTTTTTGGATCGTTTTCTATCATTCTATAAAGTAGAAATTTTTAATTTCGCAGTCAGGGTTACGTACCTACCACCAAACTGTCCATAAAGTAGTTTAGTTAAAAAAAAGTGCAATAAAAAATACAAACCACTTTAACCCCAACCACTTTTTTGAGGCCCTCGGCGATCGCCGACCTAGCCAGTCCGGGCCTGAAGAGACCCAACATCAAGAAATGTCTGTCACAGAATTTTGTCTCCCAAACCAATAAGAATTTCACAACTAAATTTCATATTTAGTACTCTTTTAAATATTAAATTGAGACTTATTAGAGCCAATTAGATTTTTGATGAAATCAGTTCACGAAAATTTGATAGTGGGAGTGACGCGAATGAGAGATGCCGCTGTTATTTGAAAAATTTAGTTGTTGATGGAGAATTCTCAGACCTACAGAAGAAAAGACTTGAAATTGGATAAAAAATATGAATACATAAATTAAATAGGAATTTATTTAATAATTTAAAATTGTTAAAATTATAAATAATTGTATTGTATAGATACAATAATTTTAAAATAAAGTAAATAAACATGGAATGTATTTAGTTGAGGTCTACAGAATCTATTTTAAATTTGGAATTTTAAAACTTGATATGTTAATACCGTGTAACCTCAAATAAAAATCCAGTATTATACATTTAATATAAAACTCTTAAATGACAATAACAAATTAACTACAGTGCAACCTCGATAATTGCAACTAATTAATACAAGAGTGAAGATTATTGAAAATAAAAGGAATTTTAATTTAAAATTTACAAAATACCCAACGATACCAAAAAACCGAAGGAATACCCAAAAGTGGGTATAAGCAAACATCTGAAATAGCAATGCAAAATTGCAGTAAACACACTCATTTTTAAAAATAGTTATAAGATTGCAATGTAACAACAGATTTTGAAGTGAAAACTTCCTAGCACCGCTAATAGTTTTATGTTTTAACTATCATATTTTAAAAAATTGTTTTGTGAAAATCCTTTTGACTTATGAAGTCACTGATAAATAAAATGGTACTCTAAACTCCAATATCTCTTTTATTAGGGTCACATTTAAGCGCAGCCGATTAGATGGAGCCTAACTCTGACGGTCCCATTTGGATGTAAATTAAATTTAAATAGAGTTTCCTTTTTAATTTTAATACCTCAATCAAATTTAGATGTGTAGATTCTTTATTCTGCATCTTTTTGCATTTTGTAGATATTAAACTAGCATTTGGTATTATGACTATGTGAAACAATACTACCCAAAACAATTTTTAAAACATTCTGACTTTACTGACTGAGAGTAAAGGAGACCGCAGTCAAATTCTTTCCAAAAAAAGGTCTCCGGGAGTCACAAAGTTTGAGAATTGAATGATATAATTTGAATTTCGATAGTGTAGGTTGTAGAGGCGGCTTGGAAAATTTATTTTATATTATAGATTGTGCTTTAATGGGCGATAAAGCAAATTTTCATTCAAACGACTTGTAATAAGCAAAATTTCCGTTATTGGGTTACAGAAAACTCATTTAATATTCACCAACAACCTAACAAAAAATGATGGACAAAAGTTAATCAATATTTCATAAATAAATTTCAAACCTCCTCTACAATTACACTATTAAAATTCCCAGTAAGTAAACACAAATTTTATTGGGGAATTTTGTTAAGACTCTGATTTCTTTACAAGGAAAAAGCTCCCACTTGGATGGGTGACCATGTGGTGACAGATTTAAAAACACCACTTGTTGCTGTTCCCCACACTGAGGTATTGAAATTAAAATTAATCTATTCATCAAAAAAATCATTGCACCGATTTGAGTTTCCTCCTGAATGGTATTACACTTAATTGGCTGTATTGGAACGCCCTCCTAGATCATAAAAAGGTGTGGCATAAAAAGATATTAGAATACTATACTTTCGGGGCAATTTTAAAACCAAAAGTGGTAGCAACTTGTGGTAAATGTAACTACTGCCAGGTTTCATAAAACTTTCAACAAAGTATTAAAGGTGCGATTTTAAAGGCTGTTCCAAAACTTCATTTACAGCGCAAAATTGGTTATAGATACAGCGATGAATTTTTTTTTAATAGAAAGAGGAGAATTTTCCAAAGGTCATGATATAATTTTTAATTGGTTTAATAGCGGATTAACATTTTGATTATGTTAATTAGCAGTTTTGTATCAAAAACACAATTATAAAAATATGTCATGACACAGCTAAAATAGCAATCTTTAATATGCTGCATTAAAATTGTTTATATTTTAAGTATTATAAGTGCTGTAAATGAAATTTTGTTGCGATTATAATTTGAATGATTTCAAAAGCCTTTTGAAACCAATGAAATTTTTCTTTCATTCTTTCCAACACGTCAATTCTAAATCTAGGTAACTGTGCCACCTATTGAAAAAGTTGTCATGCAAATGATAGATCGGGCCCTTAAGTGTCAAACACTTAAGTGTAAGAAATCATCCCAGTTTTAACGGCTTGTTAAAAGTTTTATGAAATCATGGGTAAAGGTTTTCATGTAATCTTGATATAACTTACTAAGAAAAAATTAAATTGAATAGTTGTAATACTGTTTTGATACTTACAACTTTACACCCCTTTTTCAGTTGGGGTGGTGTATAATATTTTAATGAGTTTATTTTTAACCCTTAGACCAAGGTGGGTCTGTTGGACCCATATACAAAATTCGAATTATTTTTTTTTAAATTATTAAATTAAATTAATTTCATTTATTGCATCCATACTGTAAATTAACTTATTATTTTGCGGGTGTGGTGGACAATAAAATATCGCGTATCTAGTTAGGTGCGCGCCTGGGCCGTTACTTCCTACATCTATACGGATCTTATCTGTTATGTGTCCAACACTGACGCACATGAATGGATTAACAAGATTCTTGCTACCGACCATTCACTCACTGACCACAAATTGATTTTTAAAAGAAGAGCAAAGTTGAACAATATTGCAATCATTTCCGTCTGAATTGCATATTGACCACAAATTTATTCTAAAAAACGAAATAAAATAACCTAAACTGTTACTTCTCCAAACATATCAGAACGATTTTTGTAAAACCGTGCTCTTCTTTTTAAAATAAATTTGTGATCAGGGAATGAGCAGTCGGTAGCGGGAATCACGTTATTCCATTCATGCGCGTCGGTTGTGGACACTATCATAACGGAGAAGATTTGAAGTGTTGATTAGAGATGAATGCGGGACGGAATGCCAATTCAGTCGACACCCAAACGTCCGGCGTCTAAACGTCCTGGCGCCCAAAATAATGTATAAAATACATTTATAAATCAAACGCGAGACTGAATTGGCATTCCGTCCCGCACGGGACTAAATTGACATCCCGTTTAGCACGGGACGGTGCGGGATTTTTCCATCCCGCATTCATCTCTGGTGTTGATAACTGAAACTTTTGTTGTAGCTTTAAGTAATCAAAGTTTCACTAGATCTTCTATACTCCAATTTGATTGGTGCTTGCAAGCTCTTACAATACTAATCCCTTTGTGAATGACTCATAGTCATCATAATAATAAAATAAAAACATTCCCTTTTAGTAATCAATAGCTCATTGTGTTAGCATTTTAAAATAAAGAATGTAATAGAAAATATCATTTTGCGTTATTTAACAGATATTTAAATCAAATGTATCTTGAAAATTAATTTAACCAATTTTAATTAAAATAAGGATTTTTGATATAGGTACTGCATAATATATAAGCCTAAAAATTTTTCTATTTTCTAAATTCCGATTTCAACGAGATGATTCACGGAGAGTTCTTTCACATAAAATATGGAATAGTTTTGTCAATTACTAAGGAATTTTATGAATAATTGTGATTAAATTTGCATTGTTTTTCGTGTATATGTGTCTACGTGACCCACCTTAGTTATTTACTCCGTAACTTGAATTTTTTCTAAATATCAGAAAAAATAAATTATCCAATTTGCATACGTATAAAAAATATAATCGAGTAAATTCACTTTTGTTGTAAGGGTTAAATTTAAAATTGTTTGAATTATCTAGGTTTTGCACCGCATTGGAAAGTCAATATAATATATTTAAGATTGTGAATTAAGAGTGGGCAAACGTGTGTGTTCAAATCCTAATTGCTGAACATTGTGTGCAACGGTATCAGGTATTGGCAGTGGTTTAGCTACACCGATACGAACTATACCTTTAGGTGCCCCCTTAAGTGCTTGAACAGCTTGATCTAAAGAAGCATTTTCTAAAACTGTATCATTCACAAATAATAATCGATCGCCTGGTATCAACCGACCATCTAATTGAGCTACACCACCAGGAACTAAACTTCTGATAACTATTACGGTATCATTAGGATCAATAGGATCTTGATAATCTAAAATAGAAAAACCTAAGCCCCGTTCCCCTTTTACTAACTCTATAATTTGGGGTTCCGAACTCCACATAGCTAAACCGGTTAACGGTTCTAAAGATCTAGATTTCATTTTATTAAATGAACTATCGGCACTGCCCACCGAAGTAATGCTAGTGGTAAGTGAACCATCAGATTTTGCTTTAACTAATCTATCAGATGCAGGCAATAAATTTTGTAAACTCCCACCCAATGAATTCTTTTGTGAAAAAGGAGAGGATTGAGATGCGCGATAATTTATAGAATTAATAGAATTACGTCCACACACCATCCTAACATTAATGGGAAGTTCTTTTAAAATACTAACAACCTCATGATGATTCATTCCCAATAATCTATGTCCATTTACTTCTAATAGTTCATCTCCAGATCTGAGTTTTCCATTTCTTCCAACGGGTCCCTCGGGTAAAATAGACCTTATATAATGATGAGGTCTTACTTCTTGTCCATCTTCAACGTCGACAGTTCCTTCCAGACTAATACCAAGTCCACCACGTTCTCCAAATTTTGTGAGTTGAGCAACAACTATTTCCGTTCCTGGACCCATAATTTTTAACCATTTTACTTTAATTGTTTCTTCAATGGCTGGGGTTAGTTCGGAAATTTGAAATGGTTTCTGTTGCAAGAACTCCAGATGTTCGTTTTTCGTTTCGTGAATTTGTTCGGCAATTTTTAATTGTGGTGTGTCTTCTTCTTCTGTCAATGGAAATCTGAAATTCACGTGCAAATAAATAAAATAATAAAAAGAAAATATAAAAACAAAATGAATAAACTTACAATCACATAGAATACACAACTAATGTAGGCAAGTGATGGTTTAAAGCTAAAATTGGTTTATATTAGTAGAAGCTACAAATTTTAAGCGTTAATTACAAATAACAATAAACCGTAACAGCGATTAATTGGTTAAGTTAAAAAAAGATGATTGTTAACTACAATGGGATTTCTATTACAACACCATAGTCTCGTACAATTGAAGTTTTATTACCGTGGTACTCGAGCCGGACTCGTAGGTGTAGCCGGTTTAAGTTCACTAGCTGCTATTGCTTGTTGTAACTGCTCATACTTTGGTCCGTGCAAATATCGTTCCAAACACAACTTGACAACGTTTCCACTACTACGTAACACTTCAACCGCTTGAAGGTTTGTATATCCTTGTAAACATAGTCCATCAACTTCTACTATTCTATCGTTCACTTGTATCTTTCCACTAATGTCTGCGGCACTACCTTTACTAACACTTTTAACAAAAATTCCCGATAATTCCTCTTTTTCACAAACGTAACCTGCAATTGTTATTCCTAAACCATTATAATCCTTCTTTAGCTCTACAGTAAACTTCTCCATCTCCGGAATTTTAACACCAACATCTAAATCCAACATCGGCAAAGATGGCGAAGCTGGAATTCGTGAAATTCCAGTGTAATTTATTCCCTGATCAAAACGTTCGGTTATGTCTTTATTATTTTTATGAAAAATGGGAGAATATTTGTGTTGAATTAAGTAACGATCTAATTCTACAGGCTCCGTTAACAATCTCGTGGGTACCAAAGGAGCCGAAGAACTAAGGTATTTATAATCTGACGAAGTCAGCGAAAGGTCGGCGGATCTAGCAACCACCAGTGTCACATGCGTTCCAGATTGTCGTAATACTGTAGCCACTTGTTCAGAACCCATTTCATGTAAATTTACTTCTCCTATCTAAAAAATAAAAATCCGATATGTAGACATCACATAACTTCCACCATACAATTATTTGCTAAAATCAATTTAATTATTACATTTAAAAACCAATTCAGAAGATTATTTTTTTGAGAAAATGCTAATAAATTACATTTCCTGCATTAATTGGATCAATTGGACGGCTTTGTGCAGAAAGGAACCAACCCACAAAACAAAAAGAATTGTTTTTTTAACCATTTGATTGTTGATCCTAAATGTAATAAAGTCTCTTGCAGAAAAGAACCAACCTACATAATATCAAATAAATACTGCCAAAATATGTGAATGAACCAACTAACATTAATTTGTCAATAAGGACTTATTGAAAGGTTGAAAGCTCAAATACATTATTAAATATGTTTCCTTAATTTGTAATTTATTAAAATATAACAATAATTTATTCTCACGAGTTAATAATTAACCAATTTGGAATAAACCTTAATTTTAAATTAAGCTTCGACTTTAACTATCAATTACTCAAAACTAAAATATCAGGGTTGGTTCCTTTCTGCAGAAAGTCGTCCAATTTCGCTTCCTCAAAAGAGCTATCTATATTTTTTCAAACTTCCCATCATTCATAAAAAATATCAATTCCTTCCGCTTTGTGATCACACTCAAAAGATTTGCTCCTGTATACATAACTAGTTGGAAGCCCGTCCACGGACGGGTAGCTAGTCGGTGGATTTCTTTTTTAGCGACATTAATTAAAAAGATATCGTTTCCTAACACTAACCTAAGCTCAACAAGTGGATCTCTCTATTCAGTGGCGCAACTTCAAATTTTGGGCCAGGGTGCAAGAGCCATGACGGGCCCCTTGATTGAGAGGTGTGCGATTTAAAAATAAAAAAAACAAAACATGATCGCTTATAATTATAATGCAGTTTAAGGGGGGCCCAAAGCATTGGACTTGGGGCCATTCTTCCCTCTCCCCGGTATTTACACCACTGTCTATATACCTCCCTCGGTTGCACACCCATTTCTTCACATTTTAGGGATAAAATTTGTTTTGATTTAACGATGCTTTAGATATAAAAATAAATATTTAAAAAAATATTTTGTTCAAACGGGCCGCGGGGAGGGGGTAGTGCAAAGTAACCCGCTTGCCACAGATGCTTTTACCCTTGTTATGGCTCTGGAAGAAAGGGTATATACAATTTTATTGAAAACTAGGTGATTCTGCATAGGCCTTCAGCTCCTATGAGTGTCGGATGTGGTTGTTCAGCCTCATAGGATGGAGGAACAGTAAGAATCTCGCTAATAAATTCATGTGCGTCACCACTAATTAGATTAATAGTAGGTGTTAGGTGATAAATCCTTTTTGGACAGGATTTTCATGGAACCCATTCTTAGTTCTCACCTACGCCATCTAATAAGTAACTCGTGTGCAAAATTTCATGCTTCTGAACCAACCCGTTTAGGCTGTGCGTTGTCTGTCAGTCAGTTTTGGTTTTTATTAAGTAGATATTATATACTATATAGCACAATTCTAAACAATAAAGTAAATTTTTTGAAGTAGTTTTTAGCCTTTTTTATTTTTTCAATTTTTGGTAATCCATGGGGAGTCATTAGTATTACTCCCCTTGATAGCTACTAAAGAATTAAAATTTGAGACTTTGAAATCTTCTGTGACTAAACTTTTGAGGATTACTTGTACAACAGAGTTGTCAAACTGGCGCGGTGACCCACGGCATATATTTTTGCGCCCTGAATAAACTTCACTGATTATTTGTATATAGGTACCAGCGGTCGGCAACCCGACAGTCTTAACTGGTCGACGCATGTTGCTCGGAGAAAATGTAAGGATGCAATAAGTTCGTTCAATTATTATAATATAGAGTTAAAAAAAGTTATTCGTGCGGCCCGCGCGCAAATTTTACTTGTCAGGATATGGCCCGCGGCTGGAATGAGTTTGACACCCCTGACCCACACTGTCATGACTGTTATTGTCTTACTGTACAAAAAAAATTGTCAGGCATTATTGACTCCGTCCCCATCTATAGGTCCTGCAGTCAAAAATTATTAAAAATCCTAATTGTTGGTCAGGCCCCCGTGCGGTAGATTTTTTCATCATGATACAAGTTTTTGAAATGCCGCCCTACACACCTTTGGCCTTTTTTTTCTTAAATTTCTATACTTTTTCCGTTTGTTTTACCCCTATTTTAAAATCATACATTCTAACGCACGAATTGCATTGTTTCCACCCTTCCCCATTGTACGGTTCAAGAAAAAGGAACAACATTCAGTAGCGTAATAAGACGGTTGGGCTGCAATATTTAACTTTTTTTTCAAAACGTAATAATTTTTCCTGAGAATATTTTTAAATAACATTTTTACCCTATTTCACAATTAAACTTATTTCTACCCTTGGGGTGGAATTTTTATGGGATTCAAATTCAAATGGAACCAACTTCGAGGTATACCCTATCCAATAAATAAAAAAGAATCATCAAAATCGGACTACTCTGTAATTTATGCGTGTCATACAACTTTAACTCTATTTTTCTACCCGTAGGGGGTAGATTTTTTTTTCAAATTTAAATGGGACTAACTTCGAGGTTATCCCTATCCTTATTTTATATATAAAAAAAATAATCATCAAAATCCGAGTAGTCTGTAAAAAGTTATAGGTACATACAAAAAATATATCGACTTGAGAACCTCCTTCTTTTTCGTCGATTGAAAAAGAATGACAATTTCAAGAAAAGGGGGCTAGCGCGACATTTTACTTTTGCAAAATTAAAATGTTATTTTAAGAACAAATAGAGAACAATAAAAAAAAATTACAATTTCAAAAAAAAGGGGGCCTGGCGTCAAAAAGTGCTTTTATCGATTTTTTTTGGTTATTTTCTCGCAAAATCAAAAAAATATTTAAGAATATTAAGAACAATAAACGAAAATAAAAAAGAAATTAAATTTCAAAAAAAGGGGGGGCTAACTTCAAGCACGTTGAGAAACAATCAGGTAGGAAGTTAATTTTTAGTCCATATTAGATTTGCTTAATATCGATTGAATTCGCATCACACCCTGTATAAACCTACAGCCTACGGGGGTTAAAAAATGGTCAATACTGTTCTATACAGGGGCCGCAAGAGTTTTTTCGGTATTTAAGGGGTCGCAACACTAAAAATGTAATAAGGTAAATTCATTTATAAGAAAATATTAAAAAACTTGAATGTATACATAAAAAAACAAAAATTTTAAATTCCACCAGATTGGGAGTCTAAATCATATAACATTAAACGAGCAATTCTTGTATATATGTATGCAATGGCTTTCTCGAAAACGGCCCTAACGATTTCGATGAAAATCACGGACTTGGGGGGGGGGGTTTGGGTCTACAAATCGAACTGACAGGGTCTCATCTTTAGGAAAATTCATATTTTCTCGAGAAAAAGCGACTTGAATAGTGGATAAACCACGATTTAGTAGGCCGTTACTTTTCGCGGCCTACTAAGGAAGCGAACGAATAATCGTGCAACTGCGAACTTTCCCGAAGCAAATCTTTAGGAAAATTCATTTTCTCGAGAAAAAGCGACTTGAATAGCGGATAAACCACGATTTAGTAGGCCGCGATTTAGTAGGCCGTTACTTTTCGCGGCCTACTAAGGAAGCGAACGAATAATCGTGCAACCGCGAACTTTCCCGAAGCAAATCTTTAGGAAAACTCATTTTCTCGAGAAAAAGCGACTTGAATAGCGGATAAACCACGATTTAGTAGGCCGTTACATTTCGCGGCCTACCAAGGAAGCGAACGAATAATCGTGCAACCGCGAACTTTCCCGAAGCAAATTATTAATTTTATCGTTTATTAGCGGAATTATCTTATCAAATTAATAATACAAATCTAGCTTTTATTTTAATCCTGATATAATTTTTGATTTTTAATCACTCAGACGTACTTTTAAAATTTAGCTCTAGAAAATTTGATACCGGGTGACAAAGGGGGCAATCCTCCCCCCCGGGAACAATTTTTGGGATCCCTTAAACTGCATTATATTGCGATCAAATTTTACTTTTTGACGTAAATACGGCAATATGTTCAAAACAACTTTGTAACAAAAAAACGTCCATGTAACATTTCCAACTCAAAATAATTACCCATGTCCCATGTAACAAAAATATTGGCTCTATATTGGTGCAATACTGAAAATCAAAATTGCGTCAATATCCTTGGTTGGTACAACAAATTTTAGAATTTATAATAATCCCGGTTACGTTTTATCCTACTGCGTCTGCGGATTTATACTTTTTATCATCTAATTTGAGCTTTAATGACAAATTTAATGACACCTGAAGAAGAAGAAGGAATGAATTTACAAAAATTTGTTACAGTCTTTATATAAAAATAAAAGGAGAACCTACGTCTTTCTCTTGTAAACAAAAATAAGAATAGTTACGATCGGAGATCGGTCACCCAGGTACTAGTAGCTTACATCACAAGGCCGTAAAATGAGATTTTACAATCGAGGGGCGGGTTTTCGTAGACAAAGCGAAGCCGAGGCGTCCGAACGCACCCGAGGGTGTAAAATCACTTTATGGCCGAGTTGGTGTAAACCGCTTTTCGTTGTGCCGGGACTAGGTCATTTTTATTGGTTAACTCGTCTTTTTACTAAGGCTGGGAATTTTTAACATTTTTGTATTCGAATATTCGTTCAAGAAATCACAAGAATATTCAAATTATTCGAATATTCGAATGATTATTTGAATATTCAAATTACTCGAATATTCGAATAATCATAATGAATAATTTGAATATTCGAATAATTTGAATATTCGAATAATTTGATAGTGCCGTTCAGAAAATATTCATATTCGAATACTCGATTAGTT
Source organism: Rhagonycha lutea (assembly GCA_958510855.1). Classification (NCBI taxonomy): domain Eukaryota; kingdom Metazoa; phylum Arthropoda; class Insecta; order Coleoptera; family Cantharidae; genus Rhagonycha; species Rhagonycha lutea. The sequence continues at coordinate 20,510,229 of OY294042.1, forward strand.
GATTATATTCGATTTTTTGCACCAAAAAACATTTTTAGACCCTTTTTTTAATCTCTTGCTCTCCCATGGGGGGATTTGAAGGCTTGAACCCCCAAAAGCTGGGAATTTTTAACATTTTTGTATTTGAATATTTGTCAAAAAAATGACAAGAATATTCAAATTACTCGAATATAATCAACTAATCATTCGAATATTCGAATAATCATTTGAATAATTTGAATATTCGAATAATTTTGAATATTCGAATAATCTGAATATTCGAATAATCTGAATATTCGAATAATTTGAATAGTGCCGTTGAGAAAATATTCATATTCGAATATTCGAATACTCGATTAGTTGATTATATTCGATTTTGATTCCCAGCCTTACTTTTTACTCCCTAGGAAGTAAAAAGGCACTGTTCGTACCTCAAATGAGGCCGTAAACCGCTCACTTTACGGCTGGAATAACAAAATAGTATATTATACACCGAGGGAGTAAAGTGCTACTTTTCGTCATGAGGGTAAAGGCTTTTTACACGAGGCGCAGCCGAGTGGAAAAATTACCCGAAGGACGAAAAGTCACTTTAATCCCGAGCGCGAATATACTATTTTTTGCCTTTCCGAAAGCCGAAAGAAAGAAAAAAATTTAAAACAAATATTTGTTAGAATAAGCGAGAATTACCAAACCATATAGCCTAAAGCCAGACCTGTACATGGCATTAATGAAGTACCAACTTAAGTTGGCGATATTTACTTTTCCTCCCGCTGTTTTACTTTTCCTCCCGCTGTTTTACTTTTCCTCCCGCTGTTTTACTTTTCCTCCCGCTATTTTACTTTTCCTCCTGCTAATTTACTTCCCCCCCCTCCTAAGAAAAGTGGCACTTTGCTCCCGCAAAACTGCGAGTAAAGTGACCACTTTACTCCCGGAAAGGCAAATTTATATAAAAATATTTATTTCCAGAAAAAAAAAAATTTAAGTGTAATTTGTATTAATTTTAATTTTATTTATCCTTAGCTTGAATATAAAATAATATAAGTTACAATTTAGTAACTATAATTATATATTCTTACGAGTTAATAATACACAAAAATATGTAATTTGTATTATTTAAAATTGTGAATTTATATAAATACAATTAAATAAAACTATTCAAAATAGATTTTCTCAAAATAGGCTAAAAATTGGGTCTAGCAGTTTGCACCTGTTGACGCCCCAATCATGACCTACACGTATAGTGATAATAATAGACCAAATTGTTGGGGTGACCTTGAGACCTGTTTCTTGTATCATAAATTAAGTAGATTTGTTTTATTATCGCAATTCACTATGCAGCAATTTATTAGCATCATCTGTTGATAATCTTTTGAACTACATTAATATTTCCAAAATCAAAGCTTATTCCTCTTTAATATGTTTGGGGAAAATTAGTTTAATGCTCACCTGTAAAATATGATCACCACTTCGTAACCGACCATCACGATCGGCCACCCCTCCAGGTAGAATTGTTTTCACCACAACTCCAATTGTCCTCACACCAACTATTCCAAAACCTAATCCAGTTCCATCGTTAACCAAATCAATTGCTTCAACTTGTGCCCACTCGGTATTTAACAAAGTATCGGAACCGGCTTTAGACGCATCGCTTACAGCTGAAGGTGATCTATGAACACTGTCTTCATCTAAACGAGGAACTATCGTTAAGCCTTGCGCTTTTTGTAAAATTCTCATAGCCTACAAAACCATAAAACGAATGAGCAAAACGTTAGATTTTCGATTTCTAAATACCTCTTGATGTGAAATATTAGGATCCAAAGGTTTACCATCTATGAGTAATACTTTATCATCTGACATATTAAAGTTGTGTAATTGGGGTGATCCTGGAGACACGGGTGCAGAAGGTACCCGTTGTTCATCAAAGTCTTGTGAATGATGAAATCCTTCTGCATATCCTGGATCATATAACTCACCGCCTGGAGGCACATTAATTGCAAGTTCACCCGAAGGTGTTATATCAAAATCAACAGGCAATATAGAAGGATGTTGACTCAATTGCTGATTTAGTTCACTCAAGGAATCTTGAATAGTAACTACACTTCTAAATATTGGATTTTCTAACACAGATATTAGTAAACTTAATTCATGAATAGTATTTGCCTGCATTTTTGGGTCGTCCAAATCATCAACTGCTTGTTTTATATCCTCTAATAATTGTAACGCACTAGAAATATCTGTGTTCAAAGGCATTTTTTAAATATTTGTCGAAACTTGCTTAAAAATAAAAACTTAAACTGATATTGACAGGATTAAATAAATGACATCATTTTTAACAAAAACACAACTGCATGAGGCATGACCATTCTAACCACAGTAAATTCCTCCACATAAATTCCAATGGTTCTCAACATTTTGTACTGCCACGATCGATACTCGAAGGAAAATGTGTACAAGCAGTTTTTCAACTTTCAAAAGTAGACTTATTGATAGAAGTCCCCTTCATCAGTAAATATATGAGCGTGTTAGCTGGTTGTGCACGCTGGCACAGGCGTGGTTGTTCGGCCTTCCGTCTGTCTCTCTAGAAGGATAACTCCATAAGAAACGATATATCTTTCAGTAGAAGTGTAATAGATGAACGATTATCAGGAAGGATGAAAGGCGTGGAGTACAGAATCTGCCTGTTCAGGGCAGAATAAGGTTTCAGGCACTACGACTTTCTCGTAGCCACCTGAGTCCTAAAGGGCAAAGACCTTAACTCATTACTTGTTATGATATGAAAGGTTATGCCCAGAACGGAACCGTAAAGTCCAAAAGGATTGAAACCTTAACGTACGATTTGTTTGTAGTATAGTAGATTAATCCTCAGTTTTTGGCCAGCTGGAGCCAGGGAAATACCTGTTCATGATAGCTTCAAGCAAGGACTGTCTGCACGCTAGTGTATGCTTGAGTAAGGAGAAATGGTCGATATCTGGACTTATCAAAGTGAAGAACTCTGGGATCATTATTATTATTACATCTATTTTGCTGGCCAAGGTTGGTCAAATATGCTCTAATAGGGAAACCAAGAAGAGTTAATGGCCTTAGCTCAAAATCATGATATGAAAGGCTATGACCCTGGCGGAACTCCCCTTATAATCCACACCCCAGCAAGGAGATAGTCCTAGTACATATTTATATGGCGCACATGACTACAACTTGAAGGAGTTTGGATGAGCTCTTTGCTGTAATTCACATTCCTGCAAGATAATAGCTCAGGTACATGTTTATGGCACAGATGAATATACCTTGAAGGAATTTGAATGAGCCTCTTGATAGAACGTGGGCTACAATCCATACCCTAACAAAGTGAAAGCCCATGTACATATTTATGACGCAAATGACTGTACTTTGATGGAGTTTGGACTAGCTTTTAAATGAACATTGGTGACCTGATAGCAATGATCTCAAACAATTATATGGTTGGTGCAGGAGATCGGCTTCAAAGGCAATCCCCCCCCAATGTGTCTGGTTCTCATCATCAAAGATAGGTCATCATGGTGGGTATAGGATAACAGCCACCTCGTGCAAGACCAAGACTGTCTTTCTAGTGACCTTAAAAGAAGTGTAAACTTTTCGATGGATGGCGATGGTTGCTGGAAGGTAGAGAATGTGTACCCTCTGGAAGGTAGATAATGTGTACCCTAGAACCTAATAAAGCAGTGACCATATCTCATGACTAACTCATGGTATGAAAGGTTATGCTCTTGCAGGAACTGGGATTTCCTGAAAGGCTAAATACTTTAACTTTAACCCATGGTTCATGGCGCAGTAGGTCAAGCTCAGGAGGACCGACTTTCGTGCTTATTGTATACTACTCAGATCTCAAATTGTTGACCTTGTTGAAGGTCAAGTCTAGGCGCAAGCTAGAATGGGCTATAACCTTAACCCATAAATCGATGGTGCAGGAGGTCAGTTCTGAAAGGGGAACGCCTGGAATCCTGAATAATGAACTGTGTTGTGTTATTATCAAAAATAGACGAAATTTCTATTATAATTAAAATAAAGTTTGCTCTTAACATTTATTTAATAACAAAAAGAAAATAATTCCTGATCTGTCAAAAAGAAATTTAATTAATTACGACTTATTACTAATCTAAAGTAAAAGATGTTCCTAATCTATTTAAAGAGAAAAATATAGCCGAATTTTCTATTATAATTAAAATAAGATTTACTCATTAACATTTATTTAATAACAAAAAGAAAATAATTCCTGAACTGTCAAAATCAAAATTAATTAATTACGACTTATTACTACTAATCTAACGTAAAAGATGTTCATATCTATTTAAAGAGAAAAAAATAGCCGAATTTTCTATAATAATTAAAATAAGATTTGTCCGTTAACATTTATTTAATAACTAAAAGAAAATTACTGATCTGTCAAAATGAAATTTAATTAATTACGGGCTAATTAGTCATGTAACGGAGGAAATATTTATATCAAATTAACGAGAAAAAAATAGCGCAAATTTGTATGTTAATTAAAATTGGAATCAAAACTATGAAAAATAAAATTAGGGTTATGTCAAAACGGAAAAAAATTAAGGCAAGACAATTTATGGTCGCCATAGAAACGCGAGAAAAATATTGTTCGATCAACCAATAGCAAGATGAATAGAAAGTCAGGTGATCGAAAGTTAAACAACTTTTGAATTCCAGTACCAGTTTTAGCTTTGCCGAGTAAAGGCGTGCTACTTTTTTCTCCGATGAAACAAAAGTAGGGTTATTTTCCACTCAAAGAAAATTCTTTGATTTTTTTTCATTGTTTTAATTAAATAAAATATTGTAGATTTCGAAAATGGCCCAAATAATCAATATTTTTAAAAATTTGAACTTTCAAGAAATATCAATTATTGACATGGGTATCAAAACAAACCAAGGATTGCAGAACAAAATTCAAGTGACCCCATAATTGCGAGGTATTTAACTCTTTCTTAATTTGTTCTTAGTATTCGGTATGTCTCCGACAATTTATTTGTTTTCTTATTTCGACACCGAGAGACAGGTTTTATGATTACGATTTTAATTCTATAACTTTTTTTATAGAATGAAGAAAGATCTAATTGCTGTATTACGCAAAATTGTTCATTATGGTGATTTGAGATGGTGAGTAATTAAATTATATTTTTTCTTATTTTCCAGTTGACGGTAAACTCTGTGATTGTTCTTGCGTTGTTTATCCAAGAGTTTTTGTTTTAATTATGTAGAAAGATCTGAATTTTAATTTATTGTAATTTTGAAATTATTTACATTCTTTTCAGGTTCCATCCAAAACAATCCAGTTATAAAACGGGCCCATGTACCTACTTGTTTTTCAAGATCGTTCAAGATTTAGCTGACCGGGTCTTCAAGATTAACCTACGGGTGAAAGTAAAATTTTCTTATTTTGCATTTTCAAACTGATCACTTTGTTATTTAGGATATATTCTTATTTGACAATCAAAATGAAATATTTCAGGTTGATCCTGATAATAATTTTCAACTTGTTTTCACTCTTTGATACTTTGCGTTAAAGTATAGCCAGTTTCTGGCTTCGATATTGTTAAATTATTCAATATTTTGATTTTATATATGAAAATTAATTTACACGTTTAGGTAAAGTTCTAGAATTTGACATAAGTGGACATTGCATATTCTAAAATTGATAAGAAATTAAAACATGATTACTTATTAGATATATTTGCATAATTTTGAAATATAAGGACAAATTGCTAAACTTTCGTATATAATATAGTAAACTTTATAGTCCATTCATTTTTAAATCTTTAGGTCTTGCAGTTTAAACCTCTTATTTTGTTGACGCTGGACGGCTCAATCACTTCACTTCATCGCTAACTGATTTTGAATTCTTACTTAAACTAAGTTTTTTTTATATTTCCTTCACGTTCAGGATATTTCATCTAAATTTTTAATAATATTTTGTAATTAAAATCAATAATGTAACTTACATAATTAAAAATTTGTAAGTTTTAGTCTTATACGTCACAATTCATTCTTATAAAATATTATTGTAAATTTTCATCAACTTTTATTATTTGCTTTGAAAAGTTTAGTGCATGGTGCGCTCTCTTGTTCGAGCAGCCTGAATTCAAAAATTTTAATAAATCATCTTATTGTAAAAGCTTTAGTATAATCTTGAATTAGAAAGATAATAAAGGAAATACGAGTGTGCATATTAATTAATTCCAAAATTTACAAACTTACTTAATTTATAATAAGTATTATACAAAATTATATAGCATTTCATTTTGTGGAGAAAAGTTTACTTTTTCGTTTTATAAATAGGTACTCTGTAATTGTATCAAAATTATACTTTCTTGATCTTTCTCAAAAAAACTTGTTGAAGTTCCAAAATTTTCTTCAAAGCTGATGAAATTCGTTGTTTTGTAATACGTACATCACCATTTTTTTAAAAGTATATTGACTAGGTAGATTGTATTAAAACATCTGCCATACAGATGGACAAATTGAATAATCAATCTCTTGATTTGGTGTTCCATTTATTAATATTCACAAAAATTAAATAACTTATGATAGTTATTCAGATGTACTCCTAAAGTTACTTGTAAACCTGCAGAATTCGGAAAAGGTTTGAACAAAGTTTACAAATCGGCCACATGAAATTTTGATTTCTATGGACATATTATTCTTAAAAAATGATATTAAAAAAAATTGAGCAATTGTTTTTCCAAATATGAAATAAAAAGTTAACTCTGCATAATACTTGTTCAAGTCCCATTCAAAATGAAATTTGACAATTATGCTAAAACTCAATTAAAAGCAGAATTATAATTTTGTAACTTCAGTTTCGAATTTACTCCTAGTGCTGCGTAAAATTAGGTTAAAATTTTTTTGAAGTTATAAAGGTTTGTCAAAAATGCAACTGAACAAATTTGGAAGAAACAAAAATGACAAAAAATAAGAAGGAAAACTAAAAATGAAGACTTAACTCCAAGTACTTTTAGATAAAAAGAAGTAATAAACAATTTTAGTGAAGAATTGCTGTAGTTTTTTTAGATTAATTAGATTTAATTTATGGTAAGACGTTACTCTATTGTAAACGTTACAATTAAAAATTGAGATTTAATTGTAAGGAATTATAGATAAAAAGAAGTAATAGACAATATTAATAAAAAATATTTTTTTGGGAGTTTAATACCATGTCAAGAAATTATTAATTATCGATTGAGAAAGCAGATATCGGAAACCAATATTTAATTACTGTTCAAGAATTTTCAGGTACCTTATACACAAAAACTGAATAATTGAAAAATATCGTCTTTGTAGAAAAAATAATTTACCGTTTGAAAAATGAAAAAGGAAAACCCGCTCGATTTTAAAAGAAACGAATAGTAAATAATAATAATAATTTTCAAAAAAGAACTAAATTTTGGAATATTTTTACTATAGGTTTATAATAGTTGGTAGATATTATTGAATAATTTTACTTTAACCAATATGCACACTCTTTATTCTTATTATTACTACTTATGAAATTATACATCAAGCTTGTCTTAATTTTACTTTTTTTTAGAATCGCAGTGAATGTTTAAAATTTACATTTCGTGTAACAACAGTAACAAAAAATTTGCTAATGTAAGTAGGTAATATTCAAGTCAAGTAACATTTGATCAATCTTTGAGTAGCAACACTCATAAATTTATCCGAAATAATCTCCCAAATTCAATAAATTTAATTAAAAATAAATAATAATGTATTTATTAAAACGTGAGATAAATTGGGCCGTCTGTCGTTATTCATTAAAAGAGGATCATCTCATTTAACTGTGTAAAGGTAATTTACAATAATTTTTAAAATATAATTGCAAGATATTTGACATTAAAAGTCAATCGAGTAACGTTTTTCCATAAATTAAATCTAATTAATCTAAAAAAACTTCAACAATTCTTCACTAAAATTGTCCTTATTACTTCTTTTTATCTAAAAATACTTCGAGTTAAGTCTCAATTTTGAGTTTTCCTCCTTATTTTTTGTCATTTTTGTTTCTTCAAAATATTTTCAGTTTCATTTTTGACAAACCTCCATAACTTCATAAAATTTTAATCGAATTTCACGCAGCACTAGGAGTAACTTCGAAACTGAAGTTACAAAATTATAATTCTGTTTTTAATTGAGTTTTAGCATCATTTTCAAATTTCACTTTGAATAGGACTTGAACAAGTATTATGCGGAGTTAACTTTTTATTTCATATTTGAAAAAAAATATATTCAATTTTTTTTAATATCATTTTTTAAGAATAATACGTCCAAAGAAATCAAAATTTCATGTGTCCGATTTGTAAACTTTGTTCAAACCTTTTCCAATTCCTGCAGTTTAGATGTTATTTTAGGAGTACATCTAAATAATTGTCAATTATTTAATTTTGTGAATAGTAATAAATGAAACACTAAATCCAGATTGATTATTCAATTTGTCCATGTGTATACCTTGATTCATCTGCCATGACAAATTGTTTAAAGCAATTCTTACAGTTAATATAATTTAATAAATTTTCACTATTATAATGTCAAATATCTTGCAATTATTTACATTTAATTTACAAAATGCATAAACATTTTCCCAATTTTTAAGAATACTTGTTATTTGTCTAATTGAATAATAATAATTTATTAACAAAGTTTTTATCGTTTTACAAATGTAATTCAAGATTTACCCATATAAAAAAGTATTATCACTCATTAGGTTTGAAATGCAATGTCCACTTATGTAAATTGCGATTATGATTTCTTTCGCATTTAACTTTTTTCCATTTTTATGGAATATAATAATAATTCATGTTTAATCAATTTGTTTACCTTTATTCTAAAATAAGACTCCTCTATACTTTGTAATAATTAAAGACTGAATATAAATTGTAAGCCGAAATATAGGTCTTTACTTGGCAAATAAAAATAGTTAAAAAAAAAAAGGTTTTTTCTTTTTTCAATAAGAATATCATAATACTCAAAGTTCTTTTTATTAGTTACTAAACAGGAAATCTCTGCCACATTGAGAAAAATCTGATGTGACACACCACAGACTTTCACATTTAAAAAAGTAAGAGCAAGGGGTTTGGATTAAGTGAGTTCCAGTCGGAATGCTTTGCATTGAGATCACCCTCTATGATGTGCGGGCCATCACCACTGCTCTGAAGGGGGGTGGAGATGTCACTGATGCAGTATTGACTAAAGCTATTGTAGACAGAAGTGATATGGTATAATTCCTGATTTGAGATAGGGATTGCTATCGTAGTGGATTCCAGGACTGGGTGAGTGGGGGTTGGTATGAGATGGTATTGAAGGTCATTCTTGACGAAGGTAGCCGTGCCATCTCTGCGGGCATGTAAACGATCATTCCTGTATAGGAGATAGTTTGGATCTAGTAGGGGTTTTTAGGAATGTTTCACCGATCAGGATGATGTCAAAATTATGATCGGTGGCGAAGATTCGAAGCAGGGTGAGCTTCTTGCTGGATAACCCATTGGCATTCCAATAAGCTATTTTGAGGTAGGAAGGGATACGTTTGGGATTTGACATTAGGGATTAAGGAGGACATGGAGGAGAGGTAGGGAATGGGGCTTAGGAATCGAAATTGACGAAAACCATTTAATTATAATTATGAATTAGCGAGAGGTAGCTGAGCCGAATTAACTCGCACATAATGATGCAATCAGTTTATTGCCCAGCAGTGTGTGTGGTGCAACTAGGAATAGAACCACGAAATTCCGCTCTGTAGTCTGGTTAACACATCACATTTGCATGTGATCGAAGCTCATGGTGGTTTTTTCTATTTCTAAGACCGTCGGCCAGTAGCTTAACCTTTGTGAATTTGATGCCCTTAGCATCGAACGCTCAACTGATTTCATTCCACTTGCTGGTGTCCCTAAGTACCAGCGGGGGGATTTCTGGGAAATCCAGATTGGTGGACGAATGTTTAGGGAGATGGTGAGCGTTGGTCCGTTTGGGACTGTTGTGAATGATCGGGTGGGGATATTTCACCCTGGGGTGGGTCTAGGAATGATTGCGGAGGGACGATTTTCTCTGCAGGGTCGATCTCCATTTGTGAAGAAATGAAATAGGTTCTTTCAAAAAGTTGGACGGTCCTAGGGGATATTTTAAATTGGTAAAGTGTTGTCAAAAAAGAGTCAGTTTTGACAAGACAACTAAATCCTATTCGGATCCATCATCATTAAATAAATTTGCAACGTTATAACCATGAATTTTACATGTTTTACTTGCAGGGGCTACCGAATTACAACTTGCCTGTGTGTATGCATTATAGTTGAACAGTATAGCTTCCTTCTAGACAGAGGTGGGTAGGGCTTACCTTATAGCAGGAGCCAATGAAATGTATATCGTCAGAACCCGTCTCAGCTAGTAAAATTTTCATTTTTTTTATACTTTTAAGCCCCATTTGCAATGGTTCGCAAATTTTTTGTGTAATAATGGATTTTTTCACCGTTTTTATGATTCTAGCTAGTGAAAATTTTAAAATCGGGGTCCAGGTTATCGAACTATCACCAATCTTTCAACGCAATTGCTCATTGTTTTGTCCTTGAAAATAGTTTACTGGTGTTTACCAGTGGATCAATGAAAACTTAAGCAGATCCGCACCTACGGAGTGAAAATTTAGAGGAGGAGGAATTAAAATATTTATTACTATTTACTTTTTTAAATGGGAAAGTCATGTGTTGTGTCATATCAGATTTTTTAATTTTGTGCCGCTATAGTGTGCGGTCTACCATAAAATTTCAGTAGGTGAAGCAAAAATTTTCCAAAAACATAAGCTTTGTATTTATTGATTTAACAAGGATGGATCTGAGATTTGCCAGGGTTGCTTTGTCGAAATCGACACTTTGCGCCCTGCGCTCCGAGCAGTTTTGATTAACGCTGGACTAACTAAAGATATCTCGGCAAAGTGTGCTACTGGGAAGGGGATCAATCTTTTTGGGAAAATTTTGCTTCAGCTATTGACATTTTATGGTAGACTGCACTTTGTAGCAGCACCAGGTTATTTTTAAAACTTAACTTTCATTTGTTACACTATTCTGGAGTTAATCTTTTCAAAATACTATTAAATGGTGCTACTTGAAAATTACTTTTATTTTTGAAAAAGAGGCGGGCTCCAAAATGTTTTCTAATGAGTAGAGGCTCTTACATTCGAAAAGTATTTTTGATTATTTAAATAACTACTTGGTTTGGTGCTGACAGTTTCAGTTTCCAAAATATTGAGAAAACTATTGAAGAATTCCACCCTATTTATAAAACAGGTAAAAAATAAAATTTTCGTAACAGTGATAAATTTAATCTAAATCGACATCCTGTTTAATTTATAAATATAACATCAATATTATGAATAATTATAAATAGTAACCCAATGTTAATTATTAACTTAACTTAATAATTAATTAAATTAAGAACTTTTTTGCGTTGCTTTCCAGGTAATAGAAAAATTATGAATAATTTCAGGAACTTTTATTCCAGATAAAAAAAAGGTAAATATTTTGGTAAAAAGGAAAACAGTTTATTCTACTTTTTATGTAATTTAATCCCCAATGTAAGGAGAATACAAAATGTATATAAAGTTGTAAACTTAAAAAAGGAGTTTGATTAAAAAAAGTGCTAATTAATAGTAGCTATAAACTTCATTATAAAAGCTACTAAAAATATTTTATATAATATAATTCTCTACATTTATACCAGAGACGAGAAATTAAACTATGTTCTGAAAGCAATACAAAATCTAAATCAACACAGGTTGATAAAACTATGATAAAATGTACAGTTAGATATTTAAACCTTGTATTGATCTCCTCTACTTTTTAATTTATAAAGACAAATAATAAATACGACCATCTCTGATACTACAAAGTATAGTAAAGGCAACGAGACTCTTTAAATGAATCTCCAAATCAACTTTTTCCAACAAATCTTCCAAACAAATTTTAATTCTAAATTCACTAAGCAATTGGAAAGTAAATGAAGCGAGATTCAGGTCGAATAAAGTTTGGAGCTTTTTTGGAAAGACAAAAAATTTTGTTCAAGCTTTAAATTTTTAGATTTCATTGCCTTTGCTATAGTATAAATGGTAATTAATAATGAAAACAACTTTTCAAGTCACATATAAAATGTAATTTACTGCAATTAATTGAAAACACAGTAATGTTAACTATTAACGCTAATATGTCAGAAAGTAATTTTACAAGTACTCCTTTCAGCCGAGCTGGAGGTATATTTTGAAAATCAATCACTCGAAGAACAACTCTACAGGCTAAATAATAAAATAGTTTCATTAGGTTCTAAGAGGTTGTTCTACTCGTGTAAAGTATTACATTAATTAATAAATGTGAAAATTAAATATAATAAACTTAAGCAATTTTAGTGGTAATCCTGCAGTTCACACCAGAATTAATACAGTGTAGTAGAAAATTCCAGTCTCTTCACAAGGCAGCATTCACAAGCCACAATATAGAAAATAATCACATAGGCATATAAAAACACTATCAAATATCCTCCTGAGCTGAGCTTGGAATACGAACATGCAACAGAAGTGTTAGACTTTAACGGGTTCTAACAGCTGGCACGAAGAATCCATATTTGCTGAGCCATAATCCAACGCCAGCACCAAGCAACAAGGACAGCAAGTTTGTTAAAAATAGTGTGCAGAGACCCTTACGTGAGAATACACTTGCGTCTCCAACACGAGCATAGCGGATGCTCAACGAACCGCTCTTCGGGTGTTTAAAGCTCCAATTTTTAGGTGGTAACAGTTCTGGCCGACTATTCCAACAAGTAAAGATATCTTCCTGTAAACAAAAAAACAAACATTTTTTAATATAAATCGGTGCATACTAAAACGCAAATAAATACGTCATATTTAAGTCCACTTTGTTCACAACTAATTGCTTAAATAAATGTTTTATTTTGTAATTAAAATTGAAATATTAAAATGCATATATAAATAGTAGGTAATTATTAGCTGTTAAATAATTTTATTCTGTACTTTCATAAAGTAAAATAGTTTTCGTAAGCTAATAAAACAAAAAGAAAGGGGATTATGTTTGATATTTTAAATGTTGATTGATAATGATTAAAATCGACTAAAAAAAGCTAGTAATTCAAAAAATGTTTAATTTTATAACGTTAAATTTTTTAATTTAATATGAACTTTAAAGGATTTGCCCATTGCAAATGGGCATAATGCAATTACTTTGTAATAACTAATAAAACCAATAAAACCATTTGAAATTGTATAATATTTCTGTAATCGCATTTCAAGTGCTAATGTCGAAATGCAATAATTGGACTATTTCAGGTTACATAGTAAAATTGATAGTTAATTTATGAGTCTGTTGTATGAGTTTTATAGTCGAATTCCAAGATATGTGTTGTACAACTTCATAATTTTATATGTGAATAGATTCGTTATGAGACTTTTAATTCCTGATAACTTAACTTCCATTATTTTTTGTCTTGATGAGACTGTTAAATTGAGTTTATCACTGTGTTTGCAATGCTAATTTATTTTGATTTCTATGTAGAATTTTTTAATTCCGATAATAAATTCCATAATTTTCAAAAAAAAAGTTACAACTCCCATATTATGTTAAACCTATGATAAAACCTGTCTATTTCCAAAAATTTATAACTCAAAAACTAAGGACCAATGGACTAAACGCTGAGAAAGTGATAATTCTTTCAGCTCCTAATAAAATTGGGATCTCGATTGGCGATATACTCATTGTGATGTCCCCTTGTTAGTCATATGAGAAATCATAAGTGTGAACCGGCTGTTAGACTTCAATAAATTATTTTTTCTATTATTTAGATTTCAATTTTATTGATCGATATTAATATTTCTATATTATAATTAGAGCGCAGATTCTAATAATTTGGCTTATCGCTGTAAATTAAAACAGAAGATATTCCTTTTGGATCTTTACGTTTTTAAAATATTGCGATGATTTGACGTAATGATTTTGCGTAAAACGCATCTTTATGCTTATTTGAGCTTTTTTTAAATGAATTTTGGCACTTTGAATTATTTATTTTTTAATCTTAAATTGTCACGCATTATTTACTAAGTTGTGCGGCAAGCAAACTGTTTATTTTTAAACTAAAATTATAAGTGTGCACCTTCCTTCAACATTAGTCATCTAAACACATGAGAAAATAACGCACATCATCTACATAATGTATATGATGGGTTATGGGGTGTCCCATGAAAAAATATTTTTTATGGTCACTGATGCAGCAGCCTATAGCGACTACCACTATTCATTGTATGTGCCTTGCCCATGGATTAGCTTGAATAGCCGAAGTAATAAAGCTCCAATTTCCACTTGTTAATCTATTAATTAAAAACGGTAAGACGATTTTGTGTCTTTACCAAATGTACCATTACCTTCAGAACCCATTATTAATAGATGGGGAACACGAGGGGGAACATGGTTAAAATTCGTGTGTAATTTGTCCGATTCAGCTGCAGTAGCAATTAAATATTGCCAAAAAGTTATAAAAAATGATAAATTATGACAAAACTTGGAATTTCTGAAAGATAATTATTGGTAAGTAAGTGAATGTTTTAAAAATCTTGGAAGAAAGAATCCTCTACTGGTGGATTCTGTAGAACTTAAATTCATACATCAGACTGAAAATATGTGTGGGCTCATTGGAGAAACTGTCAATAAAGAAACTCAAAGAAGTTCTTTGTAAAAATGAAGGTTTTATGGTGCTTGTTAAAAGCAGGGATTACAAAACCCCAGGAAAAAAATCGTTTGGGGGCGCTGGCGTAGTAATTTTCAGTTAAATTCCAATTTAAAATTGTTTTCGCAAACTCTCTGCAGTAGATTCTCTTTCTGGTAATTTAGACTATTAAGAAACAGATGGAGGTACCGGCGTTCATATTTTTTCTACCTGAAAAACGCCTGAAGCCCCTTTTAGATTTAGAAAATATTTTAATTCTTTGAGTTTCAAGAAATAGGAAATGGAATAAAAAAATTTACTTGAAGTTACCATCAAGAAGATTTGTTTGTTTTTATTAATTAACAATTCATAACATTGTTAAATTAACAAAAAACGTTTATTTCCAATAACTTGTACAAAAAAATTCACATATTTATGTAAACTTTTGAGAACATTTTAATAATAATTATTATACATCTTCTATTAAATTTGCACCATGCTAGGATGAACGGAACACTGCAAATAATTGTTTATGCAGTAGAGAATGGTTACAAACCCGCTTGCAATTTTGCATAACTTTTTTTTAACCCGCAACATTTCTTTTACAATTTTTTTATCTGATACGGCAACAAATAAGTTAGATTCCTTTTAATAAATTAAAATTTTCAGATATAAACTAATGGAAAATGACTAGAAGTCATAAAACCGATTTCTATTTGATCTGGGTTAACCTAATCAGAGATTAACTATAACATAATATTGCTGAAACCGGCCATATGGCTTTCTGATTAAATATAATTTTTCATGTACATTTGAAAACTTCATAATATACCTACCTAATAGTTACTAATAGTTTTATTATACCTAAGATTGTATTATTGCAGCGGTTAGGTACCTACCCACGATCCTTCGAGTCGGCTTATAAAAGTTCTTCTAGCGGCGATTTGCAGCTGTATGCCATGATATAATACAACAAACGTCTTATCAATTTAGTAAAGCAAATCATATTTTCTGATCTTCAAATAGAATTCTGATTTTAATGAATGATTGCACGAGCAACACGCGGCCCGCCGGCCATTTTCTCCTGCGGTATCGGCACTTCAAAGATTTTAATTCCTACAGTGTCCCTAAGTTTATTTTGTTAATAAAGAGATAATTTGAGTTTTTTGATTTTTTCTTAGAAAACTTCTTAAAACTGATTTATGTACAAGGTTCATTTTTCTTTACGCCGCGAATACATAAAGCATTCGATTTATTACAATTTTTTAGAATGGTAGCCATAGGCGCAACTAGGGTCCAAAATTTGGGGGGCTAAAATAAGTCCTCAAACAATATTTTAGGGGGGGGGTCAAAATAGCGAAAAATTGCACCGCTGGCAAAAAATTTAGATTTTCAAGGTCAACAGAGCTTGGATTTGAAGTTAGAAATGATAAAAATATGCTTTTGTACTAATTTTTGTGATTTCAGGGGCAGAAAACTATTTTTTCAAAAATAATAAGCTTCTCGAAAGCCTGGCCTTCGACGCTAACCTCATCGTTTGCTAATCAATTCAAGCATCTTTCTCCACTAAATTGATATATCATAACAACAAAAACAATTTTTGCAAATATAGCATATTCCGTAATTAAAATTAGCACACTATTAATTCAAAAAATCAACTAAGTGGGTGATAGATTGCCAATTGTGGTTCTGGAAGAAAACGTGGTTCAGCTGATCCAGAATTACAAAAAAAGGTGGTGAAAGCTGGGTAAGGTCCTTACAGCTACCTGGACCTGGAGTTTTATGTTACAACGGGTCTAGACTCTAGACCAGGTAGCTGAAGAGCATAAAAACGGAAACTTTCAAAATTTCCAAAAAAGTATTTAATTTGGCTGGCAATTTGTTGTTGTGGATTAAAATAGAAACCTTTTGTTATCACAGGTCCAATAAATGCGAAAATTTATTTAACAGAATGCTTAAAAAAACGATTATTGCCCTTTCTGAGGTCACATAACACCCCACCTTTGTTTTTGGCCACATTTGGCTCCTGCCATTATAGCAAAAGGTGTCTTGCATGTTGTGAAGAGAATGCAATGAAAATTATATCAAAAGATGCAAATCCACCTAACTGTCCGGAACTTCACCCAATTGCAAAATTTTGGGCTCAAATAAAACAAAAGTTAAAAAAAGCTAAAGGGGTAACAACTGGGTAACATATTATGTTTAAGAAATAATACAAAAAATCAGCAGATTGCTTCAGTATCGACAATGTACAAACCCTAATGAAAGGAGTAAATCGAAAAATACGGCCATTTTATACATAGTTTAGAAAAGGTGAATTTTAGTTTTTTTTCTGTAAAATAATATTGTAAATAGTAAAAAAAAAATTGAAAAGCAAAAATTTTATACGGTCGGTTTTTTTCTAGGACAGTCTTTATTATAACATCCATGTACCTACTTAATTTTACAGTGAAAACGGTACTTTTGCTCGGGGTTGAAATGTTCAAAATAAATTGCCAAAATTGTAACAAAAAGCTGTTGCGTAAAGCGCAACCTGGTAGACAAGTTCTGAACTTCTGTGTTGTCTATGTGGTAATTTTACCAAGAAATCTTTACGTTTAAGCAAGTTAAATCAAAACTAAATTTGTTAAGACATTTATTGTCGTTATTATTAAGAATTTATATACTTGTATTTTAGTACATTCATTTCTTTTCATTTTGTTAAGGTTTTGTATATCTTAAAAATCACTTACATTGAAAAATATAATTTATTAACTTGCAACTTTAATTCTGAATATTTATTTTATAAATTAATATTATGAACCCAAAAAAGGTTAATCCCGAGAATATTATGTATAAAATAGTATTATCTCAACGAATTGGCTATATTTTAAAAAAGTGGAAAAGTGTAATATAAAAATAATTAAGTGAGGACCTTCCGCGCCATCTTATGAGTTTTTTTAAAAAGGCCGGTCTTAACATAACAAAATTATTAAAAGGAGAAACGACCTACAAATTTACTACGCTTTTTTCAGTTTTTAATGAGTAATGACTATTATACGCGCTTATTTTCTAAACATAAGTGCATATTAATCCGTGCTCTAATTATACATAACTAATATTGTCATAGTTTATAATATTCTCATAAATTGATTTCATTTCCCTAATAACTTGATACAAAATAAATTCACTTATTAAAGTAATTCAATATAATCTTCAATCTGCAAGTAGGATATAAATTCGTTTTTCAAAATCGATATTCTCCAAATTGGTCGAATTTCGCTATTTCAAATTTTCACGGGATGAAGACCTAATTATTATTATTCAGTGAGGATCAATGACGACCAAAGTTGGCTCTCCCCTTGGTAAGGTAGATATTTGATGATGATGAGATTCTACTGCTAGGTTCAAGTCAAAATCAGCGTTAATGCAATGACTGCTTCTGCATGTCATGTACTATACTGAGGAGGCACTCAGCTTATGACTCGCGTTTGAAGCTTGAGCTATGCCGGTGTGCAAAGGATTTAAAATATCTTAGATAGATTATGTACGACAAAGTCAAGTGCACACATTGCGTGTTTTAATTAGTTATCAATTTATGTAAAAAAACTCATGTTTACTTTGCATTAATTAATACTAACTATAAAAGTTGTATTTATACAAAATAGTGAACTTTGCTGTCACTTTTATTACATTATTATTATAAAGTGAATTATAGTGAAACTTGTACCTACAAACCGGAACAGCTTGGGACCAAGAAAATATTCCGTTTTAAGGAGGTTCCGGCTAAAACAGATACTATTATAAATTTAGGACCACGAGCTTACTGGGGTAGATAAAGAACCCCGCAACGGTCTTATGGGAATTAGGTCCCGGTTAAATTTCACAAAAATTTAGGATATTGTAGTTCATAACATGCTGATAAAAAGTGTCCATGGGCACGAAGCCAAAAAATGGACAGTTTCCGAGATAAAGGCATTCAAGAGTGGAAAAATGGGAGTTTTAGGTTAACAGATGCGCACTGCTTTTCAGCTTTGAATGATGTTATAT
Organism: Rhagonycha lutea; assembly: GCA_958510855.1. Taxonomy (NCBI): domain Eukaryota; kingdom Metazoa; phylum Arthropoda; class Insecta; order Coleoptera; family Cantharidae; genus Rhagonycha; species Rhagonycha lutea. Next base: position 20,528,961 of record OY294042.1, read on the forward strand.
ATCTGTTTATAACATTTATTTCCTTATGTTAACAGTAACATCACGTAATAATTCGCAATATCGCATATTTTAAATTTAAATCCCTTATAAAGTTCAATTATTGCAACTGTATAAGTGTAATTCACAATTTAAGTAATATTATATTTAATCAAGTAGTAGTATATCAATATAGGTACTTTTCATACATTGCAAAAATTCACATTAAGTAAATGATTCTTGCTTGTTGTACATGTTATTCGATGCAATAACATTATAGTAAGTTTGGTTTGAGCATTGACTGGACCTTAGACAGGACTATGTGTACAGGCATTCTGTGCAAAAGTATAATTCATCCAGTAAATTCGGTAACCTAAAACTTCCATTTTCCACTCTTTAATGCCTTTATCTCGGAAACTGTCCATTTTTTGGCTTCGTGCCCATGGACACTTTTGATCAGCATGTTATGAACTACAATATCCTAAATTTTTGTGAAATTTGACCCGGACCTAATTCCCATAAGACCGTTGCGGGGTCCTTTCACTGTATAAATATATCTTGGACTTGAAAGTCCCATAAGGACCTAAAATATTTCAAAAGTTATATTCTTTAGAAAAAAGATGATATATTACAAAAAACTCTTTTGGGATTTCGCAAACAATTCCGAAAAAATTTGTCTACTAATTGGCGAGGTAAAAAAATTGTCAATTTTATTCCTCGAATTTAAACAAAACTCTGGCCTTCCCCTTGTTAGCCCCTTATAACATAATAATTAATAATTATGAATAATAATGGAAAAAATCGATGATATCACAAATACTTTGTATTAAATTTTTTGATTCACAATTTTTAATTTTGAAACTCCATACATTCCAATGTATGTTTTGTTTATATTCATGTATTACGATTTAGTGTAATTCACTTATAATGCATGGACTTCAAGGATTAAAAGAATTGATCTATTATAAACGGGAGTTTCTTTATATTAATCAAATTTTAATACTTTAATTAGTGCTTAGTCCAGCTTAGTCTAAGTTTAGATTAGAAGCGAGTCCTTTAAGAGTGGATTACACTGTATATACTATGCAACTAAAAGGGGTACGAGCTTATCTTGTACATACTAGATTGCTGTGTATCAGGAGCAACTTTAGAAAACAATTTATAACAGTAATATTATTGTGTAACTAAAGTTTATTAACTGGTAGTTTGTTGTAGGAGTGAAGAAATTGTATGTCGTGGTTCAGATTCCACGTTAAGGGTGCGATTTAAAGACTGTTCCAAAACTTCATTTACAGCTCAAAATTGGTTATAGATACATCGATGAATTTTTATTTAAAGAGGAGAATTTTCCGAAGATAATGATATAATTTTTAATTGATTTACATAACGGATTAACATTTTAATTATGTTAATTAGCAATTTTGTATCAAAAGTACACAATGAATTAAAATATTGTCATGGACACAGTTAAAATAGCAATCTTAAATATGCTGCATTAAAATTGTTTAAATTATAAGTATTGTAAGTGTTGTAAATGAAGTTTTGTTTCATCATAATTTGAATGATTCCAAAAGAAACCAATGAAATTTTTCCTTCATTGTTTGTAGCTAATGAAAAATTCTAAATCTAGGTAACTGCGCCACCTATTGAAAAAGTTGTTGTCCAAATGATAGATCGGGCCTTTAAGGTGTAAGCCCTATTATGTACATTTTCCAGACTAAGTTGGTTTTTGGGTCTACTTATATTTTATACAATTACTCTTAAAAAATTAATCAGATATCCAGGATGAAAGCCATTAAAGTATTCAATAATAAATCTTCATTGTCGTTTGAAATAGCAGTTATTTAAATCTTATTGTGTTGGTTTATCTTGTTAATTTTTAATTGAAAGATAAAAATAGTCAGTTTAAATAATAAATTATTAATAATATGGACAACAGTTTTTCAAAATACTAAGAGATTCTGGTGAATGCAAAAATGCTGTTGAGTAAAAAGAAATAAAAAAGTTAAATTATCTAAATTTGGCAGAAATGTTCTTTGTGAGACTGAGATAAAATAAAATTGAGCAAACATGATACATAAAAGAAACCAAAATATGATTGCATTTATAAATTACAAATTTGAGAACTGTTTTATAATTTAGTCTAGAAAACTTTGTACCTCTTCAGCTGATTAAAATAAACAAAACATTTTTCGCTGAAGTTCAAGATGATGGATTTACCAAGGTTAAAGTTGAATGAAAATATTATTTTATAATTAAAAAATATGATGAATAACGAAATCGTCTACACTTGTAAAAAAAACAAATTGTTGAAAAATTAAAAAAAAAAAGACTAAAATTATTAGATTACTTTTTTGTAATTTGTAGGACCACTTTCTATTAGCCTGATCATGTTCATCTATTATTAAAAGCAGGAAACACCTTGCACCTTCATGTTTATTAATAATGACCTAATGAAAATTATAAGAGTAAAATAATACATGAGTGGTTCAAAGCTTTTTAAAGGTTTTTGTTACTTATATTTAAAAATAGAATAAATATTCAAAATAAAATGAGGTAGTCAACAAAATATTCACAATACAAACAATTGTAATCAATGTTGTTAACATAAAAATAATTAGACTAAATAAAACAACAATTTTCATATTTAAAAATCGTGGTAAACAAAGTCCCCGTAAGGTCATCAATGTCTGTTAAATATGGAAAAAAAATAATTAACCGCATGTAAACTTCCTAGGTTAAAATTGATAACATGTTCAACGTAGTAAAGGATAGATGTATGCGCTACTACCCAAATTATGAAAGAGAAAAAATTGTAACTGAATTAACTTAATAACAAAATATTAAACAAGCTGCACTTGCAGTTTGCGGTACAAAATAGCTACGGAAAGTTTAATTAATTTCACGTTAACTATGACAACCTGTAAGATTTTTGTGGTTCTCTTTAGTAAATTAAAAAATTGCTTACTTCTTTGCCTTCTTTGTTTAAATAGTAAGACTGCCATTCCATAATAAGTGGAGTGGTTTGAACGGGACTATTGGGAGGTGACTTCGGACTGCTGTGCGGTGAATCTCTTTGGGATCCTGCTAAAGAGACCCTTGCAGATGACTGATTAGATTCCCTTTGTGCCTCTCGCAAAAGCCTTAAATAATCCTCGGATGATTGGGGCATAACAGCCACTGAAGATCCACTATGTTGTGAGCCACAAGTGGATCCAGACACATCGACCCAGGATTCTACATAATTTATTCAGATATGAAGAGCATAAATTAATTGAATAAAATTTAAGTTAATTAAAGTTCAACAATAAAAATGACAGGTTATTAAAAATCAAAATAAATTGTGTTTATTTACAAATGACAGTAACATGCCAGGCCAGATGGATTGTAAACAACGCAAATTACCCATGAGTAAATCATCGATGCTCGATTTTGTCGACATTTTCTGAACGTAATATTGCACCAACACGAGATTAAAGTTTAATTGTGTTTAATTATGAAACGCCACAAATGCACACCAAATCTTAATTACGATTCAACTTCTATAAACAAACTAAAGCTGTAGCCTACGTGACTTTTCCACAGTCATCTACCCATTGAATGCTGATTCTTTCTTTGTCTTCGCGTACGTCAGAGCTCACGTGATGTGATGGGCCAATGACATCTTCCCAAGGTTTAATGCGCGAAACAAAACAACAAAAAACAGCCAAATTAATATGCGCAATATGCAATTTATACTTTAAATCCAAACGCAAAACGGCGCTTTATTTAAATTAATAAAAACGATAACAACAATTAATTGTTGTTCAACAGTTTCAAGTTTTCTATTATTTAAAGTCACGTAGTATTTTCGAGTTAATTTTTTTCGAGTCAATTATTAGGAATAATCTTTCAATACAGTGGTATTATTTTATTCAAAGTTGATGATTATCAGTAGGAAATGTGATTACAATTTCCATTTTAAATTATTTGTTTACATTTTTGAAATAATTATAAGGTGTAAAATTACTATGCTCGTGTATCGTGTTTACTCATCGTTAATCAGCGGTACTCAAATTTTTATTGTGTATTTTTGTATTGTGATTAATAAGTTATAGAAATAAACAATCAGGGTCGAACCAGACCATTTTACCGCCCTAGTGAAAATATGCCGATTAACGACCTATAGTTTTTATAAAAACTGATAAAAACAAAATTATTTTTGTTATAATAATGTCACTAAGGTCTTGATTTGCGTCGTTTCCATTTGAGGTGTATCAGAAATATAACACTAAAAATTTGATCTGTATCAGCTCAATCTTGTATCAGTATGATTCAATTTGCGTCCTTTCAGATAAAATAATTTTAAATAATAAAATATAGGCTGATTATATTATTTATTAGATTATTATTTATGATTATTGATTAGATGATTAGACACACATACAATTTTAGTATTAGCTCAGTTTGTATTGTCTATATAGTTCTATACATTATAATTTTATAATATACTACTGGTAGCTAAAACATTTTAAATAATGAGGGCAATATATTATTTCTTATTTTGTGCAAAATTTGCGTTCTCTTTGTGAAAATCCTTTTAAACCTGACTTTCTATTAAATTAAAAATATATAATTTCATAAATAAAAAGTTAACAATAATTATGGAACAATGTCTAAATAACTATGGGATCTTATGAAAATATGTGATTCGATTTGCATTGATTTGATATGCGTCATATTTTCCTCGTAAGTGTATAATTCCGACATAAATCGGCACCTTGGTGTACAACTCGTTGGACTCTTTAAGTAAAAACAAACCCCCTTATATTATATCATTTTTTTCATATATCCCTTATATTATATCAAGTTTTAAATAAAACTTATGTACATTGCGTCATCAATAATAATTACAACTTTGTAAACTGTAATTTAGGGGGAAAAAATTGAAAAGATAAATTAAAATATCGAATGATAACTATCGATATATCGATGGTTATCGATATATTGATACATTAATTAATTTATAAAAAAAAGTCCCAGCCTTAGCTTTAACCCAGATTCCAAAATTGTGTACAAATCACATATTATTATGTTTGTGTATTATTGTGTACATAATAAATTAGCGAGGTCATTACGATAAATGTAGCAAAGAATTTGAATAAATCAAACATAGAAATAAATTGTCACATATTAAGAAGCAGATAGTAGAAATACTTTAGCGGAATCGTAAAATTATCTACTAAAATTTTCAACTTAATACTTCGGACCGGATGTGATTTTTCATCAGCTGCCCTATTCGTTGACCTCATAACGCTATCAAAATTCACTGAAATGTGTTTTCTTCAACAATTTATACTGCTAGTGGGACATATTAATCCAACCCATATGGAAGGTATAAATAAACAGCTTGCGCTGGTTTTCTATAATGCGATAAATTAAAAGAATCTGGAGATATGTCCACATAATGTATACAGGGGGTCCGAGGACAATATAATAAAAGGTTTGTTCCAACCAGCCGAGAAACAGTACAATGTACGGTCACGCTCTTGCGCAATAGATAAAATGGAACGCTTTTTATTATTAAAAGCTTTTATTTAACTTGGTGTGACCGTTGTCCGTCGTCCGTCCCTTGGACTTTTTCGAGGCCGTTTTTAACCAACTTCCCGAAGTCCTAGAGAGCTGAAATTTGGAACATAGCTTTCTCTTGCAGCGAATTTTCATATATTAATTTTGTGTCCCAAAATTCCGCGAAATACGCGAAAAATCGGGAAAAAACTGAAAATAATAAAGCGCATGCGTGGCTGCGCATTGTACAGTTTTACCATACAGGGTGAAAAGTTACATTACTAAATCGCATTCGCATTTTTAAGGGCCGCATTCAGGGTGAAATATTTTGTTTTAATGATGTATACAGGGTGAAGCATCAAACATCAAAAACACATACCATAAGAATTCTGATAGGATGAAACAAGAGCTGTATTTGACAAATATTACTAAAAAATTATTTATTCATTACTTACAAGGACGTAGACTCGTTTCCCCATCTGTAAGTCGAATTTTGGGGTGAAATTGGCATCATACGTTAGAGCCTAAATGAACATTCATTATTGGTTTAGGATTACTTTTTGTAATCGAAACAAAAATTGTACGATCTAACATCTGGCACCAATTTCACCAAAAACTTCAAAAATATAACGAAAATAGAAAAACACGTCTACCCCCCCCCCAATATTTCGCGTATAACTCCGCGACGGTTGAGGCTCAAACGAAAAAATGGAAGCTCAGTTAGACTCTAACGATGCTTTAACGTTTGACACCAATTTCACCCCAAAATTCAAATAAAGAGGGAAAATAGAATAACAAGACCCTCCCCCCCAAATTACTAGCAAGAAGTTAATCATTTGTAGAAGGAGGCAAAGCTGAAGTTCTCCGATAAGAATGGAAAATGCTGAAAATAATAAAGCGCATTCGTGGCTGCGCATTGTACAGTTTTACCATACAGGGTGAAAAGTTACATTACTAAATCGCATTCGCATTTTTAAGGACCGCTCGCATTCGCATTTTTAAGGACCGCATTCAGGGTGAAATTTTTTGTTTTAATGATGTATACAGGGTGAAGCATCAAACATCAAAAACACATACCAGAGGAATTCTGATAGGATGAAGCAGGAGCTGTAAAAAACATGACTTTTCTTCTTTAGGTGCCTATCCGATTTCGGATGTACGGCGACCCCCCCGACTTAACCAAGAAGGCTGTACCAGGGAAATGTTAATGTTAATGGGGTGGCGGTTTGCGTATCCACAGATCAATTTTGGACTTAATTAGATCATTAACATTTTAAGGATTCTTATTGGCATATTACTCTCGGTGGTTTGCCATTGCCTTCCGAGGGGAGACGGTCAGAATAAAGTTCTTACTTCACTCGGATTCGAACCGGGTATTTAGCGTTCATAGTCAACTCGCGTTAGCACTATGCTGCGACCGCTTCCCACTTAGTCAAACATGACTAAAAATTTAAAAATAAAAAATTAAATAAAAAATTAAAAATTTTTAAAAAAAACCTTTTATTTAAAATTAAAAAGCAATTGCTTACTTACCTCGCTTACCTCTAAATAAATAGCCCCACGCTTTTATATTGATGTTTTCAAGAAGTTTTGTTTATTCGTATTAAAATTATTTTTTATTTTTTAGTGCACCTTTTTAATTTTAAATAAAAGGTTTTTTTAAAAATTTTTAATTTTTATCTATTTCACTAGAATGATAAAAATTACTAGAAAAAATATAGGGGGGTGGGGTTATCAATTTTTGTATTTTTCTTTTCAATCTATGGAATCGCCCCTTGAAAAGTTGCTGGATCCGCTCTTAGGCGCGGGTATGACACACCGCATGGCAGTATCTACGTCTTAAAAAACGTATGACAGACGAATAAAATGTAATTTAATCGCATAGAAGTTGCAGCATGTCAATTCCTTGTTTTTGAATAAGAACGTTAGAGACAAAACAAGTGAATTGCTAGAAGTGTGAGGAATTCTTGTCAGAAAGAAAAAGAAGAAAACTTCCTTTATTTTTGATTTACTTTAATTTTAAAAAAAGTTACCGACATGGGCGAGTCAATTATGAGTTGCGAAATATATGTTCCTTCATGGTTTATGGAACGGAAAAGTCGATTGCGAAAAGTCTATCCATAAAAATAATAAATAAATATATACGATTTTATTTAGAAAATTCGCGCGACAATTAGCATGGCTTTAGTATGTCGTGTGTATGTAGACGTATCCTTATTAATCAAGTTATTTTGAATTTTTAAATTATTAGTTTCTGTTTCTGTCGTTTCTGTTATCATTTGCAACTATGTTCAATTTATACCTAAAATCACTTCAAATTTGTTTATTGTATTATTGTCCAATTATTTGTTATTAAATTGAATGAAAATCGCAAGTCCAACGGTTAGTTAGAGTAGTTTGTGATAAACCAACGAAAAATTACAACTAATATCTGTAAATATGTGGAGGTATTATCATTTAAAAACATTGTATAACAACATAACCTGTAAAACGAAAATAATAAATTTAATCTGTTGACATCAAATTTATTATGTGACTATTAATTACAATAAAGAGGTGAAATTGTGTTTTCAGCTGGTGAGTGTTCATAATTTTGTCACCATGAACGAACAAAGCAAAGAAAACGAATTTGCTGGATGTAGTGCTGCTGGTGAAGAATTTAGTCGTAGTTCTAGGACGAAACGTAAACAAATGGAACCCTTCTACTGTCCAGTGTGCAGTATTACAATTCGGAATACCGAAATCGAGTCACATTTAGTATCCGAGACAGAAAAGTTAAGCAAACTTTCAGGCACGAAACAGAAAATTCATAGAAATAATAATACGAGTACCACCAATGGATCAAACGAAACGTCCAATGAGGTATGGGAAATATTTCAGAAAGTCAAGTGTAATAGAAATAGTCGTCAAAAAATTAAGTCGCGTAAACGAAAATCTGAAGAAGCTATTTGTCCGATTTGTGATAAGGAAATTTTGGAGGATACGAACTTGCACATTGATTTGTGTTTGAGGCGAGCTAACAACGGTGGTGATAGTGATGAAAACATCGATGTTGAAGGTGATTATGAGGAATATGAGTGGGCGGGACAATCTCGTGTTAGAGCGACTTCGTTATTACACGGTGGTGTTTCTACTTTAGGTACATCTTTAAGTACCACTAACGAGGATGAGGATCTTGTGGTCGATGGAGACGATACTAATATGTTTGGGTTACCGCAGTATTCGGAGCACGATATCATAATACCAAGTGATGATAAAGAACACGTAGCTTTGCGGAAAGCAGTTATTGGATCTGAGTGTAGCAATAGTTTTACCAAAACAAAGGATAATGAAGTTAACGTTAATCTTGGAGGTGATCCGATATTGGAGGCACTTAAGAGTCGTATTCGTGAGTTAGAAACTCGGGAACTAACACGAGAGGTATACAAGTGTCTTATTTGCATGGAAAGGTATAAAACGCCCGTTATTTCGGTTTGTTGTTGGCACGTACATTGTGAACAGTGTTGGTTGCAAACATTAGGGGCAAAGAAATTGTGTCCCCAATGTAATATGATTACTTCTCCGTCTGATTTGAGACGCATTTACATGTAAATATTTAAGAAATAAAATTGTGATTTGTTTTAATAAAATTAAGAAGATAATCAGATCTCGAAAGTATTGTAATATATATTTTAAATATGTACTTTTTATTAATTTATCATGTGTCATTAATTTTCAAGTTTATCTTATAAGTGAAATTGTTTTAATGTATAATTAATTGAAATTAACTTTTATTAAAAAAATTTAGAACTTTTTTAATATACCAAGTTATGAATATGTTTTTATCAATCTTATTCTCTGAAGGCGATAAGGTATTATTTTAAAATTTGATTGCTAATTTTTTGTTGAGTGAGTGAAGTCTTTTAAACTACCCACTCTTAACGAGCTCTTATCAACGACTTGAATTTTTCCAGTTACTTTAAATCATTGCTAGATGACTCTGGTACTAGTGACAATTATTCAACATTCTTCATCAAAGGTTGTTATTGAGAAAGCATGTAATTCAAAAATAAATTTTTTTTATTTTAGAACAAATTTTGTAGCGATTACTTACGTTGGAACCTGAAGAACCTAGATTTACTATGGCAGCACATAGCTTCAAAAATTAATAAATGTGGTAAGTTTCTATTTTATTGGTACTTTTACTTTTTAACATACAGTCATTGAACAGGTTAGAATGCTGAGATACGTAGTAACTGAGTAACGTTGCAACGCGTCCCGGAGTTCATGTAATAAATAATTTTATACATTGATAATACTAAGCAAATTTCATATTTGAAATATTAATATTATTTAAATAATATAATAAAAACCGTTAATATTTGTTCAAGCTTATGTATTTGTTTAAATACGACAATATTGTTTGTTGCAAAAAACTACAAATAAAATAAGTATAAGTGTACTAATTAAGTTCGTAATTATGAATTAAATGTATAATAATAATGGTGCAAATCGGTGATAAGCAATGTAGGCCTTCCCCTTGTTAGAGGTACAACTGACCAAGCCTATTTTAAGATTTTTGATAATAGATAAGGTTTTTTTCAACCAGGCGAGAAACCATACAATGTATACGGTCGAAAAGGAACGCTTTTTACCTATTGCACACCAGCGTGACCGTACATTGTACGGCGAGGGGAAAAGCACTAATTTTTCTAATTGTATTTTTTTTTAAATACATTATTCAATTACATTTTGGTGCCATTTATTGATATAATTTATTAACAAAATTCAGTACAATCAGTATGTTACAAGAAAAGTAAAAAAAATTAACTCTGCAATGAAGCTTAAACTTTTTGTAGCGGCTGAGGATCTAGATAACTCAATTTTACAAAATCTTAAGGAAACGTTTTTTAGTTCTACAAATAGAGCTAAAAAATTGATGATATTTACCTGTCTACCAGAAAAATGGGGTATTAGGAAAATCATGCGGGAATTTAATGCATCAATTATTTGGTAAGACGAGCAAAAACAATTGTAAAAGAAAAGGGCATTCTAGAAAGTCCTAACCCAAAACCTGGTAAAAACCTTTCACAAGATATTATTAATACTGTTTATGCACTATATGAAAATGATGAAGTCAGCAGAGCAATACCTGGTATTAAAGACTCAATTGGTATAACAAAAATCTCTAAATGACTAATGTTGTGTAATTTCAATGAGGCTTTACAAATTATTTAAGGAGAAATTCCCAAACATGAAAATCAGTTTTTCAAAATTTGCTGAACTTCGACCAAAGAATTCTTCTTCATGGTAGTATCTTATTGAGTACAGTTGGTGTAATGCACAGGGAGTTGGATTTTGAACCATAGGTTACTACCAGTTTATACACCAAATTATTTGTACGATGGTTCTGATTCAATTTTAAACTTTATGTTCTTGTGTACGTTTAGTCAGTAAGGGAATTTCAATGTACAGAATTATAGTTCAGTATTCTAGGATTAAATTTCTTATTTCAATAATTTTGTCATAAGTCAAAACGCCATGAGTTTATTTTATTATTTAGTTTTAGGCCTTTATAATAAAAGCTATGAACTTAAATTTTGAACTGATACAGGGGGAATTGTAAAACCCATAGCAGCTGCTCTTCGTCCCTCCTCTGATAGAATAGGCTAGGCCGATAATACTCAATTTTGTCTCATATAGGCTTATATTAAATATATACATAGCAACGGAAAACATTGGAAAATTAACATCTCCGTTTAGTCATAAAACTTTTGGCTACTTCTGAATCACATAGAAATCGTAGCTTTGGTATTTCTTCCCCCGAGAAAATTTTCAAATCTTTAAAATAACCAAAAACCAACATTTCTTAGATAAAAAGTTTCTCAGTTGACAAAAAAATGTTCGATCACTTTCTGGAAAGATGAAATTTTGCACGGATGTAGGTTTAGATGTTCTTTGTTTCGAGAAAAATCGCAAAACTACAAATTTCATCAAGTTATTAGCGTTTCTTTTATCGCTGTCCTCTGTTACCATAAAATATTTGGCAACCTGGAAAGCTAAAATTTTGCAAAGATGCAGGTTTCCTATGGTAAGAAAATAACAAATTTCATTACGTATAAGATTGATTGTCATATTAAAATTGGGGGTTGCCTATACTTTTACAAAATAAAAGAGTAGGGTTCTGAGATTTTTTGAAAATCAGGTTGCGTGTAAAATAAATTAATTTACATTTTGGAGGGTACTCCCCCCCCCCCGTTTCCATCTGTGCCCCTTCCACCTACGTCACAAGTAAATTCGTTTCTAAATAATGTAATCTCATCATTTATTGATAAATACAATTTCACATTTTTGAATAATCTAATTTTCCCGCCTTCTTGATTCGCGTCATAGCGGTCGCATCCTGTTTTTAGATCGCAGCAACATGTCAGATTGTCAATTGTTTCGTCATAAAATAACCGTCAAGTAAACAGTTTTAATTCTTATCAAGACCATTTCTAATAATTAATCTTATAAACCAGTACAAAAAATAAATAAAAAATGAGTCTCCCATGGTTGCATTATGATGTTCACAAACCTAAAGGGCATGTTTTAGTCTTCCATACTAAATGTGGAATTCGTGAAAAGGACCAGTACTTGTGCAATATTGTGTTTAGCCTATTACAATTGTCGAATTTAGTAACTATTTGTACAACAGAAGTGGATCCATCGAGCCCTTTAAATAATATCCAGGTTTGTAAATCTTTAATTGTTAAAAGAGAGATTCACTTAAGTTATTTTTACAGGGTGCGACTAAAACGTTACAGTTCATACGTCCATTGGGAAGACTACCTATGATTCCGGTTAGGTTTCTTAATAATTGTATTAAGCACATCCAAATGATGAGCTTGGTAATGCAAGTACTACTAAAACCACCAAATCCAGTACCCAATTTAATTATCACTGACTCATACACTTGGGCTATTTCCGTTTTGAAGGCCTTCACTTCATATCGAATAATACAAATTCTTGATTTTCCATTAATTTATACGGGAAATTTATTGCAACCCTTGCCGAAGGCAACATTTAAACGTTCGACTGTACGTGCACTGAGGCATGCCGATAAAATTGTTGTTCAAACGGAATGTTTGAAGCAAGTTATGGAAAGCTCTTTGAGCGAGTTCGCAGCTAAAATCACCGTTCTGAATCCTTGTTATGATATCGAACCGTGGATGCTTACACCACCTGATGTGAGAACCATGGTGATGAAGCTACCTGACGACTACATACTATTTGCAGCGTTTGGTAAATACAAACCAAGAAGTAATTTCGAACAGATTTTGGAAGCTTTCAGATATTTTACTTATTACAGTGAGAGCTCGTTTCTTTCAAGAACCCGAATTTTGATTGCCGGTTATAACGATCCATTAAGTGCTTTGGAATCGACTTACTTCGATGCATTGAAGGCCATGGCTGAAGAGTTATGGTATAAATCAAATATAATTTTTTTGAAACAAACAACTATTATTCAGCAATTATCAATAATTAATAACTGCAGCGCAGTTTTACAACCCATGAATCAGAGTGCTCATCCGGGTGCTCTTCTAATGGCGATGAGTTTAAAGACACCAATTGTGGCTGCAGATAATGGCTTTGCTGCAGAAGTACTGAAGAACAACGTGAGTGGATTGTTGATTGACAAGATGGTCGACAATAAGCCAGCCATGTTTGCTAGGAAGATGGCCGAGATCCTCAAGGATCCTCATAAAGGAGAATTATTGGCTGAATCTGCAAAATCAGAGTATAATGAGAAGTATAGCTACTTCGTATATCGACAACTAGTTGATACTATGATTACCAGACCAAGAAATCATCAAGATTAACAATTTTTTTGAGTTCTCTCAAGTTCACTTGTTATTACTTGTTGATACCCAATTTGAAGAAACTTTTATTCTTCGAAAGTTACCATTTCTTAATGACTTTTTTGAAAAATGTTATTGAAATTTCTTTATTGTCTTTTGAAAATTGTTTAATTTTTATAACATTACTACTCTATTATACAATCGATCTGTGATAATGTACCGATCTGTGATAATTTGAAACTCATTTTGAGTACCTGACTGTATTGTAAACCAATTTACCATTAATCAAGTCTTGTTGTATAATATAACTGAATTTATAATTCATGTACTAATTATATAAACTTATTACCAAACATAAATTAGTTTTAATTGTATCGGGTGCTGAAGAAATGATACCTAAATGAATCAACAACTGTAGATAAAAGATTTGTAGATATATATCTGTTAAGAGCGCGCTGCAAATTTTGATGCAAAAACATGTTTCAACAGATGGCGTACCCTAAAATATTAATCTTTTATAGTTATCTTTTCACCAAAACACAATTCTAATAATTTATAAAAGTCATATGAATAAATGATAACTAAGCTAGGCAATAAGCGAGTTTGAGCTTCTAATGTTGAATATTTACAAGTATATTACAAAAAGATATGCACATGTGAAAATATTGAATATATTTAAAAATATTTATCTTTGAAAGTTCAAACTTCGTTATTGCCTAGCTTAGTTATCGTTTATTCATATGACTTTTATAAATTATTAGAATTCTGTTTTGGTGAAAAGATAACTATAAAAGATTAATATTTTAGGGCACGCCATCTGTCGAAACATGTTTTTGCATCAAAATTTGCAGCGCGCTCTTAAGATGCCTGAGTTGGGCAAGCTAAACTACTTTCAATTTTAAACAGTAGTTAAAAATCAAAATTTCTTCATATTGCGAAGATACTTCTTCTATGTCGACTAATATTTGCTCAAGCTTATGTATTTATGGAAATACGACAATATTATTTTGAAGGGATTAACAACTTCATTATCAAGTGCATGGAACTACGTAGTTATTTTTATTAAAACTATGTTCGAAACAATATTGTCGTATTTAAATAAATATATAAGTTTGAGCAAATATTAGCCGATATAGAAAAACTATCTTCGCAATATCAAGAAAATTTTTGATTTTTAATTCATCTTTCTAAAATAACAAAACAATTGTAAACAAATTCCCTGCCTTCATTTATTTATTTATATTTTCTATATTGTAACTATCTGAAGAGCTTAAATGAAAGCGAAACAATATTGTCATATTTTATTATACTCTTTCAAAGTTTCAAAGTCACGAATGGATATATGGGTTTTACACCATGACAATGCTCAAGCACATTAAGTATGTAATTTTTAAAAGATTCTAGGTTGCTGTTATTCGAACATCCTCTCTACAACAGTCCAGATCTTGTTTCCTGTGATTTTGGTCTGTTTCCTTTTGTGAAACAACAGTTGATAGGATGCCGTTTTTCTAACAAAAGGAGTTAATTACAAACTATGACGAAGCATGTGCTGCCAGGCCGTTAGAAAAGGCCTTTTTGCTTTTTTTTTTATTTAAATCGGTATTGTGCAGATCGGATCTTATTCCTTAGCATGGCAGTATAATGGACGTATTCTGAGACTAAACTCCTATATTATCAATGTATTAAATTATGTTTAAAGTGAACACCCGCTTATAATGGATTAATTTCTTTATACCTTGAAGCCTTGAAACTTCTAAGATTTACAACTTTTTAAGATTTTAAAACTGCGTGACAATTCCTTAAAATATGTGTCCCAAGCTTGAAACTTTAACAGTATCTACCTATATAGATTACTAAAAACTGATGATCTTTTATAACTCACTATATTTGTCAAATTGGTGCTAATTGATTTTTTATTTTTAATAGGTTTCCTTATGAATCAAGAAAAGTATATCGAAAAACTACTTCAATTTTGTAAAGTGATTGCAATAATCTGGTTCTAGGAGATTACTTGTTTTGTTTTCATCTTACGTCAAAAATGTTAATAGCTGTATTATAGAATTAAAAATAATTAAATTTTAATTTATAAAAGAAAATAGTACTATGTGGGTTTTTCTTCAGATGAGCAATACCCGTGCAAAGTCTTAAAATTCTTCAATGAGCTTAGCCCTATACTTCTACAACTGATCATTCAATAGCAATTACGAATTAGCTTTTTAAAGTTACTAAAAAGATATCAGTATCTATAGCCTTTCGACGACTTCCTTGGGATACATGGAATGAAGAGGAATTGTTTTTTAGGCACATATAAAATGTATTTTAGTGATATTTTTTTTGGACAAGATCATACATAGAATTAAATTTTCTTTACAAAGTATTGAAATTATATTGACAGTCCAACAATTTTGAGTAGTAATGCAGTATCAACTTTTTGGCCAGACCTAGCAATGTGAGGACTCCACCTCTGTGAGACTACTTCAATTCGCGATTTACATTAACTAACAAAATACGTCCAATTTTTAGTTTGAAATTATTCCGTGTGGTGGGGTTTTGTTAATGTATTAGAAAATTGTTATTGCATCATTCAAATTTGCAACAATACGAAAGTTCAAAATTTTGAAAAAATTAAACTTTCTAGAAAGAGAAATTTTACCACAGAAAATTTTACCGTTCTCTCTATACCACAAAAAGCGAAAAAGGTCTTAGAAAATTGTTATCGCATCATACTAATTTCAAACAAAATATAAACTCAAAATTTTGAAAAAATTAAACTTTCTAAAAAGAGAAATTTTAGCTTGTAACGGTTTTCAGTATTATCTTTATACCACACAAGGCGAAAAAAATTTTAGAAAATTGTTATCGTATCATCTTAATTTCTAGCAAACTGTAATTCCAAAATTTTGAAAAAATTATAGATAGTACTTACCAAAAAGAGAAATTTTTTCATGTGGATTTTTTCACCTTTCTCTTTACATCGTAAATAGCAAAAAAAGTGTTAGAAAATTGTTATCGCATTATCCTAATTTCTAACAAAATATAATTTCAAAATTTTGACAAATTAAACTTTCTAAAAAGAGAAATTTTAGCACGGGAAGTTTTTAAGCGTTCTCTTTATACCACAAAAAGCGAAAAAAGTTTTAGAAAATTGTTATCGCATCATCCTAATTTCTAACAAAATATAAACTCAAAATTTTGAAAAAATTAAACTTTCTAAAAAAAGAAATTTTAGCACGGGAAGTTTTTCAGCGTTCTCTTTATACCACAAAAAGCGAAAAAAGTTTTAGAAAATTGTTATCGCATCATCCTAATTTCTAGCAAAGTGTAATATCAAAATTTTAAAATAATTGTAGGTAGGTAGGTACTTTCCAAAAAGAGAAATTTTTGCATAGGGATTTTTTCACCTTTCTCTTTACATCGTAAATCGCAAAAAAAGTTTTAGAAAATTGTTATCGCATCATCCTAATTTCTAACAATATAAACTCAAAATTTTGAAAAAATTATATATATATATATCTCGGACTGCTTTTTGCATTGCAAGGTAAGTAAACACCTCACAACACGTCAAGTTTAAAGCTTTTTAGTTTTCTTTACAGGTGATGAGGAGCTGGTCCATCGCCCCGACCCCCAACCTGGAGGCAGGGACGTAGCTAGCATTTTCACATTGGGTGGGCCAGCAAAAGGCCTATATTTTATTAGGTGGGCCACTGGTGGGGAGGGGGCAGGGGTTACGTCTCCTATTATATGCGCCGCAGGCGAAATTTTTTGAATTTTCAAGGTCAACGCGGATTTAAAAGAGTTAAGGTATTTTTTTTTAATTTTCCTTTACACAATATTTTGCATACTTAAAGTAGCCAATGAAAAAAGTGTACAAATAAAAATATTCTAAAATATCACTCACCTAGTGTAAAATAATACTCCTATTATTACATAATCATTTCCCGAAAAAGGTTTAAATTAATATTATTTTCCTTAATTTGTGTCTGATTTTATTAAATATTTCCAGGCAGGGTGGGCACACGGGTGGGCCGACAGAACTTAAGGTGGGCCAGGCCCACCTGTAGCTACGTCCCTGCCTGGACGACCAGAGAGACGGCCAGAATAAAGTTCTTACTTCACCCGGATTCGAACCGGGCATTTAGCGTTCATAGTCAACTCGCGTGACCACTATGCTCCGACCGTCTCTTTGAAAAGAAATGAAAAAATTAAACTTTCTAAAAAAAGAAATTTTAGCACGGGAAGTTTTTCAGCGTTCTCTTTATACCACAAAAAGCGAAAAAAGTTTTAGAAAATTGTTATCGCATCATCCTAATTTCTAACAAAATTTTGAAAAAATTAAACTTTCTAAAAAAAGAAATTTTAGCACGGGAAGTTTTTCAGCGTTCTCTTTATACCACAAAAAGCGAAAACAGTTTTAGAAAATTGTTATCGGATCATCTTAATTTCTATAGCAAAATGTAATTTCAAAATTTTGAAAATATTATGCTTTCCAAAAAGAGAAATTCTTGCACGGGAATTTTTTGAGGGCTCTCTTTACATCGTAAGTAGCAAAAACAGTTCTAGAAAATTGTAATCGCAATATCCTAATTTCTAGCAAAATATAATATCAAAATTTTGAAAAAATTAAACTTTCTCGAAGGAGAAATTCTTGCACGGGAATGTTTTCAGAGTTCTCTTTATTCTTTATACCACAAAAAGCAAAAGAAGTTTTAGAAAATTGTTATCGCTTCATCCTAATTTCTAGCAAAATGCAATTTCAAAATTTTGAAAAAATAATATTTTTCCTCTAAGAGAAATTCTTGCATGGGAATTTTTTTAGCGTTCTCTTTATACCACAAAAAGTGAAAGAAGTTTTAGACAATTGTTATCGCATCATCCTAATTTCATATTTTTAAATATTTTGGATTCAGGCTTTCTAATGACATAAAAAGGTGTATCTTTTTAGGCTGATTCAGCAACGCTACAAAAAGGCATTCATAAAAAATAAAATAAACACACGGATGTGATGTGGAAGCACTTTTCCGAGAGGTCGTGAAGTATGTCATTACGACAGTACTAAATGTGTTGAGGATAAACCTTCAATCAAAACCCTTCGCGAGGTCAAAGTGGCGCAACTGAACAGTTGCCAAGAATTGTAGAAAATTCGAAAATAAGTCAATTATAACCAAAATACAACGACAGACATGTTTCGATCTTGTTAGATCTCATCAGCAGTGATCATAAAAAAGTTGGAGTTAGTGCCATTTAACTTATCAAGGCAGATTTAATTTTGGCTTGTGCTTTCAAAATTTTGAACAGCCAGCAACCCTGGTTTGAAGAAGGAAAATTTCAATTTGTTTATTTTGTAGAAGCTAGGAAATGAGAATGCACTCAGGTCTCTTGTGAAGGAATAAATCGCCCAGCTTGTACTATCCGAGCTGACGTACGAATACGAATTAACATTCCTTGTGTGCCTATAAAATTATAGTCTATTTCCGGAGGAAATCATTTTCAGCTTGGATGTGCGGAGGCAGATGTATTGAATTCGGTCCATTAGGTAATCTTGTCCAGCTTCAACTTGATATCAGGCCGCTTTAAGAGTTCACAGTTTATTTTAATCACGGTGATGTAATTCACTCAAGAAAATCTGGAGTCGAGAATGATTTCTGCGTAGTTATAGGACTTCGCCCATGGAATCGCTTCTCTAAACATTTCGACATCAATGCTTTGTGTTCAAATATCCTCACAGGAAAAATTCTGTAGCCATCAAATTAGGGAATCAAGGAGTTGATCAGGAAACATGTCTTTTAATTAGCCCCCGTAGCTTATGAATGTGTGATGTAGTGGCGTCTTCTGGAAATCATAATGTTGTCTTCGCTCACTGGTCATCCTCAAAGAAGAATTTTCTTATGCAAAGTTAAATTTAAGTACTTTTTCCATACTTTCTTTTATAAAAACTTAATACCTTATAAAAATTAAATATTCCAAGCAAAAGTGGAAGTAACAATAATAAAAAATTTCATCTCTTGACCTATATTTTGTGAAATCATTATTGTTTGAGAAGCACTGCTTAAATTTAAGAGTAAGTAGGTCATGAAATGTCAAGCGGCCATGATTGGTTATTGCAAGACTGGCGATAATCAGCTGTATTCTACAATGCCAAACTATAAATTTTAAGTATTTTCAAAATATTCAATGTTAACAATCAAAAATGTCGGTCAGTCGTTTAGATAAATTATATAGAAGTATTCTTTTAACAAAGTTTTTCACAAGAGGTTGGGGTAAACCAGAAAATTTGTATAAGTAAGACTTTTAAAAAAAATTTGTTATTTAAGGTTAAGTTACTTATTTTACCTTGTATTTCAGAATATTTGAATTTAGGAAATTAATATCAGATAGAAATAAGTGTTTTCAACTTGTACCAAAAGATTATCCTGTAACAATAATAAACGTAAGTGGATTCAATTTTTAATGTTTCCCTCCAGTTTATTCGGATTCCTTGTAGAATAAAACTTGGAATGGTTACCGTGTATTAGATGGTAAATTTCGTACTCCCCTTGCTGCTTATATGCCTGAAGTTGTTCCTCCTGAGGTGACAGAATGTTATTTTCAAATAATAATACCCAAGAATTGGAATTCTCAAGATTTTCGACCTATGTGTATACATTTCGCTGGTACAGGTGACCACGTAAGTATTTTTGTTTTCAAGTAATTCTCCTTTTTTTAAAGAATTGTTTTATTAGTATTTTTGGAGACGTAGAAACGTAATGGCAAAGCCATTACTAAAATCCAATATTGGTGCGATATTATTGGAAAATCCATTTTATGGATTAAGGAAACCCAAAGATCAAGTGCGATCGAGTTTACATCATGTGTCTGATATTTTTGTTATGGGAGGCTGCTTAATTTTGGAATCTCTGGTGCTATTGCATTGGTGTGAAAAAATGGGTTTTGGACCTCTTGGTGTATCGGGATTATCTATGGGAGGTCATGTAAGTATTTCGATTAGGATTGTTTTATAATATTATAAATGGCTTGGATTAAAGGGTACAAAACTTAAATTGTTGTGATTCGGAGTCCACATTAAGTGTAGGTTCTTTGTATCCGGTAAACATTTTTAACACAATTGAAATAGGAAAGGAAAATCAGACACCTGGAAGTATAATATGTATAAGTACCGTACTTACCATATTTACCTACCAATTGATATAAAAGACGTAGCTTAAAAGAAGCTTAATATAAAGATAATTTTATTAATTTTCAATTATTTAGTAAGGCTGTAACCAGGTAATCAGAACTGCAAATCTGTTTCTGCATGAATCAACTAGATTTTCTTATATAAGTTACTCTTACTCAAAAGTATCATAGAATCTCGTGTCCGTGTCTTAAGATATTCAAGGTCAAAGGTCACAAAAATCGGATTTTTATAGATATCTTGTTTCCTTTGCTCTAAATAGCATTTGGAGTTATTAAAACTTGTAACAATAAAAGTTGTAGAGAATACGCGCAAACAAAATATTGAGAAATCTTTAAAACTTGGAATATAAGTCATTAAATGTACCATACACACGCTGTTAAAATTTTAAGGCGATTTACCGTGTCTAATAAGAAATAATTGCAATTAAAAATGACATTATTTGTACATGTAGCATGGAAGAAGCGTGTGAAAATGACAGGTTTCTTAATTTTTTTCCTCGAAGGAGTATTGGCATTCTGACGAAAAACTAGTAATATTGAAGAAACATATATTTTGAACAATTAAAAAAAAATGAAAATTATTTACCGTGTAGTTTTAATAAAAATTTAAAAGTAATTCCATGTTTAGATGATTACTTTTAGTGGAGGGATATGAGCTTATTAGATATGAATGACCGAGAGATATGATATGAGAGACCGAGCAAGTAGACGTAAGTAGTGTGGGGGTATACAGTCACGTTAAAAAAACTTGGCCTATTATCTTAGTGCAGCAGTTACGTATAACATGGGTAATAAGCCATAACTTTCTTACTGGACAGTACCGCCACAACTTCCTTAAGCATTATTTTATGCAATTTACCGTTCTTGAGATGAAGAATTGAAAGCAATGATAGGTTCCTTTACAATTTACATAGAGTAACAGGAAGAATGGACGCAGAATTTATACAAAAAGAGTTTGTAGTACAGGTGGAGGTGGTGGAAAGATAGCAAGCGAGCTGATGAGAAACTGAAGGTGGAAGGGACAAGGCGAAATAAAAAAGAAGAACTACTCTGTTTTTCTCTGGCCAGTCATTATAGCAAAAAAGGTATGAAGAACTCCGAAAGTTTTCAAATTTTGAGACAACATTGGAGGAAGTAAAAAAATAATAAATCAGATTTTGCAACCTTTTCATTCGTGACCCTTGTCAGGTATTGGCCCGTGGCTGGAATAAGTTTAACACCCCAGCCTTATAGGAATGTGAGGATGGAATCAAGATTGATTGAATGGTTGCTCTGATAATATTTCAACCTGTAGGGACTATCTTATTTTATTCTAAAGACTGATTAGTCCCTGGCAATATTAGATACACTTTGATTTTTTTTATGGAATATAGATTCTTTTTTTTTATAATTTACAAATACTAGCTTAACATTTCACATTTTATTTGAATACAATTTCAAAATAAAAATCAAGTTACTTCTTGATTCGCCTCTATAGTTTGTCAGGTAATGGAAAGTAGGTATTATTACCCCCATTATTTTCATAAATTTTCATTGAGGTTCCCTGAATCCATTGTGACCATTTTTTGAAGGATATTGTAACACAAATTGCTCTAATTTGTACCACTTGCCCCGCTGATCTACGATGTAATGGTAGACAGGCCAGCTAAAGGATTATACCCCCGTCTAGTACCAGAGCTTGGGTTTTCGCGGTTATAATAATAATATTTATTAACGGAATATCTCCCTTTACAATAATTAATAATGTAACAATGAACAACAACACAAAAGTAAAAAAAAAATAAATAAATTACATGTTTAGAGCACGTCTAAGCGACGACTTAAATCTCGTAAAAGAGCTTGTAAAAAAGTCAACTTTAACCTTATTGGCAAAATTCTGTAGTCTTGTGACAGGCGACTGCATCCCATAGTTTGTTCTATGGAAATTGGTAAAAAACAGATCAGGCTTCCGAACGGAGCACGGGTGAGCCCAAAAATTGATAGATTGTAGCAACAAAGGACAATCGATACTGTTGTTCAAGAGTTTGAATAAAAACAACAAGTCCAGGTAGTTTCTTCTAGTATCCAATCTTGATAAGCCAAGGTATCCCAGCAGCAAATCGTAATCAGTGTCGAAGCAGATGCCAAACTTGAAACAAATAAACTTCACGTATCTCCTTTGAAGTTTTTCTAATCGAGAGATGTGCGTCGAATGGTACGGATTCCAAATCACTGAACAGTATTCAAGATGCGACCGCACATATGCCGCATACAACATGTTTACGACTCTCATGCCCGTTTTCACCAACAATTTATTTAAGAATTTCCTAGTAAAGAATTACTTAGCTAGGATTCCATAAATTTGATTGGTCAAATTTGACATATGAATTTTTTATGTCAATACTATGTCAAATTTCACCAATCACATTTATGGAATCCTAGCTAAAAAATTCTTTACTAGGAAATTCTTAAATAAATTGTTGGTGAAAACAGGCATCAAGCTGCTAATTTCTTGAGAATGCCTTTTGATAAATCCCAACATTTTATTGCCTTTATTGACAATGTCATTCAAATGCGATTTAAAACCAAAATTTGAATCCATCGTCACGCCCAGATCTTTAAAATTCGATACAGTGTCAATAACATTTCCCACTAAGCTCTACGAGTGATCGAAACGTACTCGCTTCCGTGAAAAATTCATGAATTTGCATTTAGCTATATTTAATTCTAAAAAATTCGAACTACACCACGATTCGAAAGAACGAAGATCTTCGCAAAACAATTCATAATCTTGGACAGAATTTACCACCCTAAAGATCTTGAGATCGTCAGCATACAACAGAAATTTACAAAACTTGAAAACCGCTTTAACGTTGTTGATATACAAGATAAAC
Source organism: Rhagonycha lutea (assembly GCA_958510855.1). Taxonomy (NCBI): domain Eukaryota; kingdom Metazoa; phylum Arthropoda; class Insecta; order Coleoptera; family Cantharidae; genus Rhagonycha; species Rhagonycha lutea. The sequence goes on from OY294042.1 coordinate 20,552,350, forward strand.
AGCAATGGACCAAGATGGGAACCCTGTGGGATTCCCGATTTCACAAAGATATCGCGAGAAAAAGAGTTGTCAATCTTGACCTTTTGTAGTCGATTCGATAAGTATGATAAGAGCCAATTAAGTATGTTACTTCCAATCCCCAACTTACGCAACTTCAAAATAAGCCGTTCAATGTGTACACGATCAAAAGCCTTGGTAAAGTCTGTGAAAATACAGTCAACACAAGAGCCACATTCAAGGTTGTTTGTGATATATTCCGAAAACGTACATAAATTTGTTGTAGTTGATCGGTGTTGGAAGAAACCATACTGTTCGTCAATAATAATGCTTTTAAGAGCCCAGAAAAGCTTATCAGTAACGATCGATTCAAAAACCTTTGGAATTACCGATAGTATGCTAATCGGTCTATAGTTGCTAACATGAGAACGATCTTTCCCTTTAAAAATAGGTGTGATAGAAGAAATCTTCCAAGCACCAGGAAAGCAGGATGTTTGTAAAGATTTATTAAAGAGGAGAGTCAAAGGTTTAACAAGACTTTCACCACAATTTTTAATAAATATGGCAGGGATCCCATAAGAGCAGGGATTTGAAGAAGTATTAAGTAGTGCCAGTTTATCGGCTACTTCCTGTTCGGTAATAACAATATCAATCAAATTAACGCTATCTACTATACAAGAATCCCATTTTGCATTGGCTACATTTCCAGGATGAGCACAATAAGCATTCTCAAATGAACTTGCAAATAGATTGGCTATGCTGGCAGAATCGTCACAGCAGTTTGTAGCATCGTGCATTTTTGATGGAATGTCACGATCACCAAAATCCGACTTGGACTTAATAAGCGACCAGAATTGTTTCGGAGAACCATTCAATAGCTTATATTCAACATCTACAATATGAATTTTCCTATCATGCTCCAGAGCAAGCTTGCAACATTTTCTTGCATATGTAAAATTTCGATAGGATTCACTATCTAAAGAGTTCACATACAACTCGTGTAAATGCTTCTTGTAAAAAATTAAAGACTTGGTATTTTTGCTTACCCAAGAAGGAAAAGCGTCACATTTTTTCTTCCTGTTAATCACTGGTATGGACACGTCAATTGCCGTGAGGACATTCGTGGGTTCTTCACATGGTGACTCGGGCGATCGTTTTACAACTAAGAAAAAAACACGTCGGTTTAGATGGCAAGTGGGACGTTCAAAACCAATACTATTTGAAGTTTAAGTTTAACCCCCTCCCAACCAGCTACCTCTACTTCGAAATTTTAATTAGCACCCCTTATCTTGCGATTTATCATTTCGTCGGCTAAGAGTGTTAACCTGCTAAGTCACAAAAGTGAAATTTTACAGGAGACAAGAAACACCGTGTAACTGTTTTGCTGACTATGACAATTTTACTGCAGTTAACATAGCATTCTAGAAATGGTAGTATTACGTATCATAAAAAATTTACGATTTAAAATAAAAATTTGAAGTAAGTTGTTTTATCCTATAATGTAACAAATATTGTATTATTGAATGGTATCAAAAAACAGATTTTGCCAATAGTGGACTTAGCAGGTTAACACTCTTAGCCGACGATTTATAAGGTTGAAAAATCCTCATTCATCCCCGATAAAAAAAATTGGATTTAATGGATCCGGTTCTGAGTTAGACTAGAGGTAAAAATTAAATATGAAACAAGAAATAATTTTATCCTGAATTAGACTTTCCTACTTTTGATTATATTTGGTAGACTTGTTAAAGTTTACGTATTTTCACTATTTTTAAACTATGCAAAAAGTTCAACTCAATTAATGCCGAGACAGATTTATCATTCTTATTAGACCAAGGTCTTTATTACTAATAGTGAATCTTCTTAAAACAAAATTTTATTTTATATTTTTAAGTTATAATTAATGTTTTTTTTCATTAGATGGCTTCTTTGGCTGCTACTAATTGGCCGAAACCTTTAGTGCTTGTTCCTTGTCTTTCTTGGTCTACTGCTTCTTCAGTGTTCACTGAGGTAAATAATTTTTTATCTGTATTGTCTAGTATAAGTTAAATGGGCGTTATTGAGATAACAATTATTACTACAAACTTTGATAATATAGCATCAAATATGCAAACCGTATGGGAATTTTGGAAACTGTTTCTGTTGCAGTTCAAAAGATTACTAACCGATTTTTCTCCAGCATTCAATTAATTGTTAAAATATTGCCTCAAAATCCTTTTTCTAAGGTGGATTAATCTAAATTTGTTGATATTTTCTCTTTTTTAATTTATTTTTAATTTTTAAACTTGATTTTATTTTATATTTCTTCTTGTTAATTCTTACTATCCTAAGTATCTTTCTCATTTCCTTTTTTTTTTTGGAAACATTTGTTGTAGTCCTAAAGATGACCAACGCTAGCGCTGCTAAACCACCTGTTGATAATCTTTTCCACTACATCGGGTTTCCAAAATTACTATAAGGTTTGCATATCTGCTTGAAAATAAAGTTCACGATTGTAATATTATTTAATCAACTTTGTTGTGTGAAGTAAACTTGACCTTTTTAATTGAAATCTCCGTAACTCTGTACAAAGTTATTATTGCACATGGTTATAAATTTATAACCGCATGGTTGTGGTAATCTTGACTAATAATTCTGAAAGGTTTTGGGTACCACTTTTATTTTATCAAATTATTTAAAAAGATACTCAAGATCATCATATTCCAGTTTTGATAATCTAATTTATTCTTATAGTTAAATTTTTTTTATATAGGGTGTAATGAGTGATGCAATTAATTGGGACCTCTTACAAAATCAATTTTTTTCCGATAGTAGATTTTATGATATTTTGTCAAAGTCATGCATAATAGTAGATGATCCATTTGAAAATATACTAAGTACTCTACCAGGTTAGTTGTTTTATTTTATTCGTCATTTGTTTCTTAATTAGTGAATCATTTGCTGTCTTTATTATAAATTGTTTACAATTTCTAAATTACTCATTTTATAACTTGTCTTAATCAAACTCATGGAAATAGTAATTGAGAATATTTCTTTGGATGCTTTAGTAATCTCTGGATATAAATAATTTCAAAAGGTAGGTGATAACAAAGTTTTCCTGCTTTTGAACAAATTAATACCTATACGTTTTCATAATATCATTTTGATGAGAATAATTTCGGTTTTAAAAATAAATGAAAAATACTTTATCATTATAACATAACCATGAGAGCTCAAGTATGAATTCACTTAGGTTTTTTCTAATAACTTGAAAACGGTGCAAAATATTGAAAGCTTAATACTTTTGGTCTCTTTAAATTTTTGATAACTTTCACTGTTTTTGAGTTATTAGAGAAAAACCGAGTTTGGTTATAATCGAGCTTTCGTGGTTTCGTTTCAGCAATGGCAAACCACCAAGGTAATCGCCAGTATATCTTTTAAATGAATTGTATTATATTTTCGGTGGTTTAGAGCCCACGTTAAACTGTAGGTCCTCTATAACTCCTACTTGCATAACACAGCTATAGGCGATAAGGTTGGCAACGTCAGGGAGAACTGAAAATTTGCATCCATCTTAATCATGGGAAATTATTTTTTCAATTCAGTTCTGCAATAACTTTTCTATCAAATTTTTATATCAAGAATTCATAAGAAATAAAATTGGGAATTTGTGTTATGGATCATTTTCAAAACTTTTTGGCAATTCCCTATTGAAAACATTCAGATACGCTGCCTTAAACTTTACGATGTATTAAAACTGAAATTACTTTCTCATCAATCTTACACATTTTGTCAAAAGCTTGTCATATTTTGTTTTTAAAATTTATAGTGTAATAGCAACAAATATATTGGGAAATCTAACATTATTGTAAAAAAATAATAGAATTGCAATGCCAGTATTCTTAGTTGGTTTTTGAGTTTTTCATTGTTTCTTTCAGGATTACAGCGTTGTTGAGTGCTATATTGAGTAACTTTGCTTGAGAAGTTTGGTAATCTCCAAATCCTAGTTTCTGTCTCCATTCTACTATAGGTTTGTTCCAACCAGCCGAGAAATCATACAATGTACGGTCACGCTCCTGCGCAATAGATAAAAAGGAGCTTTTTTAAATCTATTGCGCATGAGCTTAACCTTACATACTTTCAAGTTTTAGTATCATGAGCCAGTGTTGCCAATCTAGCGGTTTTCCCGCTAGATCTGACTTGTTTGAAGTTGCTTTAGCGGGAAAAATTTCCATCTAGCTGCTAGCGGGAATTTTAGCTTAATTAAAGAATATCTGACGGGAAATCTGACGGTTTTTAAAAACTGCCGAAAGTCAATTTAAAAATTTTTTTTTCTTTTTAAATTTAAAATTTCACCGCCTCCAAATTAGTACACAATCTTACCGCTCTATAAATGGCATGGGTTATGTTCAGGCTTCAGTTATGTTGGTACTTATTACAAAGAAACTTACAAGCTCGAAGACCACGACGATGTCGATGATTTGTTTTTAGATTTATAAGTGTTTCGTAATATCATTGCCCCCCCCCATTTTTTTTTTAATAAAGTAATAAAAAATTGTGTAATTTTATTTTAAAACATCTAATACGCTAATCTTAAATTATTAAAAATTGTATTTCTGGTGGGATCGCCGTGTCATCTAGCGGTTTCTAGCTATTTCGTAAAAATGGGATATCTGGCGGGTTTTCTGGCGGGACCGCCGTGTCATCTAGCGGGTTTCTGGCGGGAACGCCGTGCCATCTAGCGGTTTCGTAAATTTAAGTGCTGGCAACACTGATCATGACTCATAAGTACTATGTATGTACATAAGACGAGCGTCTAAGGATCCCACTGAGGCAACGAACGAATCGTGTCGGAAATGTACGAAGCGTGACTGCACAAAAACATGTTTAATCTGAGATTAAATTTAAGTTAAGGTTGCTGAAACCGGCCATTGATCTTTTAAACTTATCTTTTCACCAATACAAAATTCTAATGATTTATAAAAGTCACATGAAATATGAATAAACGATAACTAATTATAGGCAATGAGGAAATTGAGGTTCAATGTTGAATATTTACAAAAAGATGCTTTGCAGTAATGTTCACTAATAAGATTATGTTTGTTCCATATTTTTCTTTAATTTTTTAATTTAATAAACGTCGTCTTTCACTTTACTTGCTTTGTAAATCATAGGATACAATTTTAAAAATTCATGCGTGACCGATGTCAGCTACCTGTGTTCGTTCGTTGCCCCCGTGGGATCCCTAGACGCTTGTATACATAAGTACTGTGTGAAATAAATTTATAAATCAAACGCGGGACTTAATTGAATCCCGCATTCTTCTCTAGTATATACAACGCTCTTAATATTTGTTAATTTTTGTAAGAGTACAACTGCAGCTTGTCGGGTTTAACTTGACAATTGAGTTGCGTTGAAGTGAAAAAGAGAAGGCAAGCTATGAAATGATGGAGACACAAGCTCTGTGGCGATTCTAGGATTAAATAAGAAAACTAATGGACCCGAATTCAAATCAAAGAATATTATTTCCTTCCAATTGCAAGCTGGCTGACACATACTAGGAGTGGACAATTCCTGTATTATGCATCAGCCACTGCTCCCACTGCCAATAGCTTCATAAAAAATCTATATTGTTGCTTTTGGCGATTGTAGCAGTAGAGCGGAAAGCTAATTGCCTTGGTAGCATAGTTGGTCAGTGCGCGTACTTACATCTAATACGTCAGTGGAGCGTAGCATCTCGCTTCATGTTATAAAATTCGCAAAACATTTTTGTATAATCATAACCCATCTAATCATTACTGTCCTTAACACTAATACGCTTTTTCTATTTATTTACCAGAACAACTTCTAACTCATTTAATTTTTACTTACTAAACTGTTTATTTAAACAACTAACCCCAGGTTTTATAAAATTTTTAACGAGGCGTTAAAAACAACTAACCAATGGAAAACATCTATTATCAATATTAAGCCAATAGAAATAATTAGTTAGTTATTCCTAACATCTGCATGTAATTTCCTGGATTACTAAATACGAAATTCTATTCCAGAATATTGTAGTCACAGTATTGGTATAATTTCTTGGATGGAATGAAACCAAAGTATTGTATAGCCACAATCTCAGGAATGGAATGTTGTGTTTAGTTGCGTAAGAAATGACAGTTTCTTTACCATAAACTGCATATTTACATGCTTGTGTGTTTTTTTTTTAATATTTAACATTGGAAGCTTTAACAATCTCATTTCGAAAATTAAATGAGTTTAATTCTATTTTGGTAAAAAGATGTTGATTGTTTTCATTGTTTTTGTATTGTCACACCATCCTACGACATACCGTGTGAACTCTCCTCTTAAGCATTTTATGAAACCGGGCATAAGTTTCTTTTTTATGTTGAAATATTTTATGATTTTAATGTTATGTTAATTTTTAGAATTGCTAAATGAAAATTATAGTCCAGAAATATTATCATCCAGTAAAGCTTTGACACCATATGAAGTGGTGAGTTTACTGAAGGACACAATATCAAATTCTAAGGAATATTCTTGCAACAAAAATCCTGAAAAGAAAATGAAGACTTTACCGTCATTTTTACAAGTGAACCTCGCAAATTTATTACGTAATGGCCAGTCACTTTTATTTAAACAACTAAAATTTTCGCAAATGAAGAAGCACGATTTAGAAGCAGTTTGGTTCATGAGAGGTGTTATGGATGAATGTACACATTTAAAAAATTTTTCTGTTCCGTTCGACACTTCACTTGTAATTGCAATAACCGCGAAATCCGATGCGTACGTTCCTCGTAAGGGTTGCGCAAATTTGGAAGATTTATGGCCTGGCTCAACTGTTCGTTATATTGACTCCGGCCACGTTGGTGCTTACCTATGGCATCGAAAAGTGTTCAGGTAAGAATTGAATTTGAATTCATGATGATAATGATTACATAATTTAATATTTTAGAGATGCGATTATTGAATCTTTCGAAAGGGCGAAATATAAGTGCCCGCCACCATCTCCAGCTCAAATTTAACGATGTGAAAAATTAAACCAACCACTAACTTAGCTAAATGTGCCTTTGTGTTCGTAAACGAATATAGAAAAATAATGTGATGAGATAATATATTTATTTAAGTACCTGATTGACTATTGGGTGTTTCTAAATCTTGTGATATTTTTATAAATAAACATTGATAAAAACTTAAATGGTTTTAACAGTTTGACGATTGTTACCTTATGTAAAATTCTAGAAATATACATGTACATGTAGTTTGTGAATTATTGGTTTTAATGTTTGATGTTCTTAAAATATCGAATTGGATTTATTTATTCATTAGATACTTTCCGTAGTATATAAATTAAAATAAATCAATTGATATGCAGTTATTGTGTCTTAATTTCAAAAATGAAATGTCTAAAGATAGCTAACTGTTTCACTTTCACTATTTATTGTATAGTCTAGAGTAGTATTTCTCAACTCGGGTTATAAATAAGAGACGGTTTATTAGAGAGGGCGGTAACTTCTGAGTGGTCTTCAAAAAATTTATTTATAAGTTAAATTATATTACTTAAGTAAGTAGTCCATGGCCATATTGTTAGACGCACTTTAATTTTTTAATAGAATACAGATTTGTTTCCTCTCAATAAAATGATTATTAGGAAAGAAGGAACAATAATTTGTAACTTAAAACCACAACACGAATAAAATAAAAATCTAGTCGATGAATTGTAAGAAATTGAAGGCGTGTAATAATATGGCAAACAAAAGACTGCAAATAAAGAGAAGAAATTAGGAAATGTTAATGAATCAATTATTTTAATTACATTATTTGTACTTATTTTCACAAAATCTTTCGTTACATGAGGCATGTACGATTCATATATTAAACAACATTTATGTTTGTTACGTTGAATATTAATAAATGTTATATTAACGATGACAAAATTGTGTAGGTTATAGGCGTAACCACGAGAGCTCTAGTATGACTTGACCCAATTTTTCAAAAATGGTGAAAGATATGAAAAAAAGAATATTTTTGATATCATTCACCATTCTTAGGTTATTACAGAAAAACTGACACTACTCATGCTCGAGCTCTTATTGCTATGAATATATTTAGGATTATTAATAATTGTTGTAAAGGATATTGTTAACGTTATGTAGGAAAGATTGTCAGTAGCATGGTGGTTAAGTGTGGCTACCTTTAAATGCTGAGTATTCGGTTTAACTCACAAGGGGACATCACAGTCAGTGTATCAGCAATCGAGATTCCACATTTTTTTGTGATTCTAGGAGTAAAACAAATTATCATTTTCTCGGCGTTTAGTCTAATACCCCTTAGTTTTTGAGTTACGAATTTTTGAAAATAGACATAACTGCTATTACTATTGGCTGTTATTACAAGAAACCGTGGTAGTCTAGAGATAGAGTTTTGGAATTTAAAAAATTTAAAATAAATTAATTTAGATAATAAATTACATAATTTTCAGAAAAAAAGTTGCTTAATATGAGGATCAAACTTAGGAATACACATTGCCATTCTAACACCATGTCTGCTTTAAAAAATTCATAACTCAAAAGCTAAGGGGCATTAGACTAAATGCCAAGAAAGTGATAATGTTTTGGCTTCTAGAATCACCAAAAAAATTGGGATCTCGATTGCCTATATACTGACTGCAGTATCCCCTTGTCAGCAAAGTAAGAATTTGATACTGACCGTCTTCTCTCAAAAAACAATGGTAATCACCAAAGCAATTTTGATTTGCTAACAAAGTTCTTAACAAATCGCTACCTCGGAGCCAAAGTGTTCTATGTCCATAATCGATAATAATTTTTCACTAGAGGGAAAATAAGTTTTTTTTTGCTCGGAAATTAACAGTTGTTATGGACATAGAACAAAAAAAACTCAAAAATCAACAGAGTGATGAAGCAAACGACAAAATATATAAAGTGATGCACGACCTGAAGGGCATAGAACAAATTGGCTTGATATCTCAATTTTAAAATTTATGGACATAGTACACTTTGACTCTGAGGTAGCGAAATGTAAGATTAATTATGATCTATTCAGTTACACCCTATATCAGAGTAATACTGCCTGGGGAGGGGTTCCATATTGGAATCTTTAATTTGATTTATCATCACTATAATGTGTAGATCATGATTGGGACTTCAACAAGTGCAAATTATAAAACTTAATATTCAGTTACTTCCAAGAAAATTTTGAAAAATTTTATTTAACATCATATTTATATTGACAGTGGAAATAACGCGTATAAAAGGATTAACGAGATTCCAACTAGTCTATACTAGGGCTGGGACGTTTTATCAATATCCAAGAACGTTATTATCGATATTTCATGACAATTTCAGTATTTCAATGAACAATTAGAAAGTGTGCATAGGAGAATGCGCGAGTTCAACTTTTGGTCATAAAATCGGCCAAGTGAACCTACTTATTCCATAAGTAATATTAGGCCCGGACTGGCTCCTTTGGGGGCATTCGGCTAGAGCTGAGGAGGGGCCCCTTTACCAAGAGGGGAGATTTTTGAAAATCACATTTTCTGCTATTTTGACACTTGGAAGGGAAGTATGTAAATTCTTCCGATTAACCTCTCTAAAATGAAATAATTAGTAAACATTTTGTCATAGGAAGCGGAAAACTTCTTAATCTTGACTATATGTTATACTAGCTCTATTCGCGGTAACAATCCGGGATAAGTTTTATCCTACTGCGTCTGCGGATTTATAATAAAATTGTCATTAAAGCTCAAATTCGATGATAAAAAGTATAAAACCGCAGACCCAGTAGGATAAAACGTGTCCAGGAGTGTTACCGCGAATAGAGCTACTATAACATGTATTTTTTAGTAAAATTTTACTAAGAATTTACATACGTCCCTTGGAAGGTATATATAAAATACAAACAACTTTTAACCCAAGTATAAACCACTTTTTTTGAGGCCCCTTTGGGGCCCCCTTGGGTCAAGGACCCTCAGCGATTGCCGACTAGCTGACCTAGCCAATCCGGGCCTGAGTACTATACTATGCTATACAAGTAATTTATGATTTATGACACTTTTCTTGTGCTGGTTGTACCAACCTCGGTTAAACCTTGTTCAAGGTGAACTACAGTTTAAACCCTGTATTTAATCATGTTGATTGGTTAAACTCCAGTTAAAAATTTTAAACTTTGTTGGTTCAACCTACAACCCATGGTAGTGGTAAAAATGACTAAGTCATTGACTTCGGTCCTGAAACCCACTGGGACTTGGAAAAATGATTTGGTCATTTTTATCACTTTAAAACAGTGTCATAAATGACTTGGTAATGATAATGACTAATATAAATAAAAATAAAATAAATATCTTAAAATGGACCTGGTCTTTGAATCGTTTGCTCCAAATCTGTCTTTCATTACTCCAAATCTTTTTTCGTTTGTTTCAAATCTGTTTTTGGTTGCCCTAAATTTGTTTTCATTTGTTGCAAATCTGATTTCTTTTGCTCCAAATCTTTTTCACTTGCTCCAAATCAGCTTTTGTTTGCTCCAAATTTGTTTTCAATTGTTTCAAATAATACTGTAAAATGTACAGTAATGCACTGAATTAATGAAATTAGTGGGTCATGTTAAACTAGTGAATTAGTTAAACAGTGGGAATCTCCTTAATCCTTAAGGGGGGAGTCTTGTCCAGCTGAGGTTTTTTTTCAAAGATAAAATTTATTTTCTTTCACGAAATGTTTGTTACACATAAAGGTACATTTGAACAAGAAAAAAACCACTATTGGTGGTGGTGGCCTCAAGCGGAGGCTCCGACCAAATCAGCGGCAATCGCTTTCCCGACTACAAACCATAAATTAAAGAAAATCAGATTTATATGGGGATGAACCAAAGCTTGTAAAAAAAATTGTTGATTGCAAGAATGGCGGGCATAAAGTGAAAATTAACGAAAAAATCAGCCTTAATTTTGCAATAACTTTTTCCTATAATAATAATTTTTCGTAAGTCGCGGTTCATCCTCACATAAATTTAATTTTTTTTAATTGATGAAAATTGGATGAGCTACGATTTCCGTCAACTTGGAAAATGTGGTTTTGAGAAAATCGTGTTTCTACTTTCTACCTGCGGCCTACCTATTCTGTTCTACCTGCTTCACCGCTCCTAACTATTCAAGGTTGAATTTGATGTTATAACTTTGGGAATGCAGAATCCGATTTTTTGGATCGGCTGGACCACTCTTCCTTAATCCATTCATGCATGTCATTTACACTGTCCATGTAAATAGCATTGAATGCAATTTTCAAAACAAATTTTTAAATTGGCTGAATGTTAAGTTTTATACTTTGCACTTTTATAGTAATTAATAATGAATCAGATCGGTGATTCCAATGTGGAACTTTCTCCATGGTAGTATTGAGTATGGTTGGTACAATGTACAGCATTATAGTTCAGTATTCTAGAGTTAAATATCTTATTTCAATAATTCTGTCGTAATAAGTCAAAAGGCCATGAGTTTGTTTATTTGATGTTTTAGTTTACTTATGCAATTATAATAAAAACTATGAACTTTAAGTTTTGAACTGATATAATGGGGAATTGTAAGACTCAGAGCAGTTACCCTTCTGTCCCCCTGTGATAGAACAGGCTGATAATATGCAATTTTGTCTCACATAGGTTTTGCAATGGGAAAAATTGGAGAACTAACATCTCCGTATAGTCATAAAACTTTTGGCCACTTCTGAATCACATAAAATAACCCCAACAATCAAAATTTCTTAGATAAGATGTTTCTCAGTTGACAAAACAATGATCACTTTCCGGAAAGATGAAATTTTGCACGGATGTAGGTTCGGTATTCCTTGTGTCAAGAAAATTGCAAAACTACAAATTTCATCAAGTTATAGCGTTTTTTTTTTTAAATTCTGACCTCTGTTATCTTATCATAAAATGTTTGGCGACTTGGAAAGCTAAACTTGTGCAAACATGAAGGATTCCTATAAAATAACAAATATCCAAATTTTATTAGTTATTAGTTATTACATACAAGATTAATTGTCATATTAAAATTTTGGGGTTGCTTAGACTTAAGGCCCATTCAGACGATCAATATATATTGTTAATATATTGATATTGTCAATATTATTAAACGTGTGAGGGTCAATCAATATTTATCGTCTGAATCAAATGCACTGTGTCAATATTTATTGACAGTATTGACAATATTTTATTGACAACATATATTGATCGTCTGAAGGGCCCTTTACAAAATTGGGATTTTTTGAAAATCAAGTTGCGTGGTAAAATAAATTATTTCAGATTTTGGGGGGGTACTCTCCCCCCCGTTTCCATCTGTGCCCCTTCCACCTATGTCACGAGCAAGTCAATTCGTTTCTAAAAAAATGTAATCTCATCATTCATTGATAAATACAATTTCACATTTTTGAATAATCTCATTTTCCCGCCTTCTTGATTCGCGTCATAGCGGTCGCATCCTGTTTTTAGATCGCAGCAACATGTCAGATTGTCAATTGTTTCGTCATAAATTAACCGTCAAGTAAACAGTTTTAATTTTTTTTAATACCATTTCTTATAATTGATCTATAAACCAGTACAAAAATAAATAAAAAATGAGTCTCCCATGGTTGCATTATGATGTTCACAAACCTCAAGGACATGTCTTGGTCTTCCACACTAAATGTGGAATTCGCGATAAGGACCAGTACTTGACCAATATTGTGTTAAGCCTGTTACATTTATCCCATTTGGTAACTATTTGTACAACAGAAGTGAATCCATCGAGCCCTTTATATAATATCCAGGTTTGTAAATCTTTAATTGTTAAAAGTGAGATTCACTTAAGTTATTTTTACAGGGTGCGACTAGAACATTAAAATTCATACGTGCATTGGGAAGACTACCTATGATTCCGGTTGGAGTATTTAATAACTGTATTAAGCATATCCAAATGGTGAGCTTGGTAATGCAAGTACTACTAAAACCACCAAATCCAGTACCCACTTTGATTATCACTGATTCACACACTTGGGCTATTTCCGTTTTGAAGGCCTTGACTTCATATCGAATAATACAAATCTTTGATTTTCCATTAATTTATACGGGAAATTTATTGCAACCCTTGCCGAAGGCGATATTTAAACGTTCGACAGTACGCGCACTGAGACATGCCGATAAAATTGTTGTCCAAACGGAATGTTTGAAGCAAGTTATGGAAAGCTCTTTAAGCGAGTTCGCAGCTAAAATCACCGTTCTGAATCCTTGTTATGATATCGAACCGTGGATGCTTACACCACCTGATGTGAGAACCGTGGTGCTGAAGCTACCTTGCGACTTCATACTATTCGCAGCGTTTGGTAAATACGAACCAAGAAGTAATTTCGAACAGCTTTTTGAAGCTTTCAGATATTTTTCTTATTACACTGACAGCTCGTTTGTTTCAAGAACCCGAATTTTGATTGCCGGTTGTAACGATCCATTAAGTGCTTTGGAATCGACTTACTTCCATGCATTGAAGGCCAAGGCTGAAGAGTTATGGTATAAATCAAATATAATTTTTTTAAAGCGGACAACTATAATTCAGCAATTATCAATAATTAGTAACTGCAGCGCAGTTTTACAACCCATGAATCAGAGTGCTCATCCGGGTGCTCTTCTAATGGCGATGAGTTTAAAGACACCAATTGTGGCTGCAGATAGTGGCTTTGCTGCAGAAGTACTGAAGAACAACGTGAGTGGATTCTTAATTGACAAGATGGTCGACAATAAGCCAGCCATGTTTGCTAGGAAGATGGCCGAGATCCTCAAGGATCCTCGTAAAGGAGAATTATTGGCTGAATCTGCAAAATCAGAGTATAATGAAAAGTATAGCTACTCCGTATATCGAAAACTAGTTGATACTATGATTACCAGACCAAGAAATCATCAAGATTAACAATTTTTTTGAGTTCTCTCAAGTTCACTCGTTATTACGTGTTGATACCAAATTTGCAGACACTTTTATTCTTTGAAAAAAACCATTTCTTATTGTCTTTTGAAAAATGTTATTGAAATTTCTTTATTGTCTTTTGAAAATTGTTTAATTTTTTTCTATATTTCTATAACATTACTACTCTATTATACAATCGATCTGTGATACTGTACCGATCTGTGATAATTTGAAACTCATTTTGAGTACCTGACTGTTTTGTAAACCAATTTACCATTAATCAACTCTTGTTGTATAATATTACTGAATTTATAATTCATGTACTAATCGAATAAATTTATTATCAAACACAAATTAGTTTTAATTATATCGAGTGCTGAAGAAATTATACCTAATGAATCAACTGTAGATATAAGATTTTTAGATATATATCTGTTAAGATGCCTGAGTTGGGCAAACTAAACTACTTTCAATTTTAAACAGTAGTTAAAAATCAAAATTTCTTCATATTGCGAAGATACTTCTTCTATATCGGCTAATATTTGCTCAAGCTTGTGTACCTATTTGATGAAATACGACAATGTTGTTTCAAAGGGATAAACCACTTCATTATCAAGTGCAATTTTATTTATTTTATTTGTAGTTTTGTCCATCAAACACTATTGTCGTATTTTAAACTTGAGCAAATATTGGCCGATATAGAAGTATCTTTGCAATATCAAGAAATTTTGATTTTTAATTCATCATGCTCTTCACAAAAAGTGTTACGTAAACAGTAATTAGCTTTCAAGTTATATTTTTATATTTCCTGCCATGGTCCTCCTTTATTTTAAGACAGCCAGGCACTTTAGCATTAGCCACTGTCTATTTCACACTATCTTTCCCAAATTTATAATCAATGGTAAACCACTAAACTGTAGTAATCAAATGGAAGAGTAGATAATATCATTTAAATGATTGAAGTAGTTTGGGGAACTTTAAGCCAATAGTCGACTACCCCCAAAATCATGAAATTTATCCTAAGCTTGGGTAATTCTGGGAGTAAAAGAAATAGTTAATTTGCTGCAACTTGGAGGTAGCATAACGGTCTTTCTATTAAAACGTTGTTTACAGAAGATAGTACAGTCAGATTAGATTTTTTAGTGGAAGTAATTTACATATTATATTTATGTAAAGCATTGAAATTTTCCCTAGTGGTTTCTCACAATTATCTTTTAAACAGTGGAATCCATAATACATTATATTATAGTATAGGAAAATTGATGATGATAAAATTTTGAACAAAAATGAGGTGATGACATTTTCCTATAGCTCGGGCGATACAGAGGCTTGAAATGGGGAGTAGATTCAAGTTCAAGCACACTGCGGAAAATTTCTTTCTCTCACTGGAACATTTTGTGAATAAATACCAAGCGAATAACTTTTCGTTAAAAATTTCTAATAACTAAAGTTGTAAAGCGGAAAATTTTCTATTAGAATAAAGAACAAAAAAGTTTTTGAAGAAAAGCATTTTCAGATCTTGGATGATTTTGTTTCCAATAATTTATAGTGAAAATTTGGCATTCATACTCTTTGGTAGTGTAGAATCAAATATCCTTTGAATTTTTGCTCCCTTGGCGAGTTCATCTCCCAAAATTTAAAAACCACCTTCCAAATAGTGGACATGAGTTTTTCTCTTAATTGTCTCTTCAACGCTGCATCCCATGAAATACTTTATATTATAACAAAATATTGTAATACAATTTTTTTAAGAGTGGTAGAAGTGTGGGTGGGGGTGGAATTTGGCACACAGCGCAAGTGTTCTTATCAGGTATGGAAAAAATTTCACTGAATAAATGAATCTCTGGGATTCCAATTGCACGTTACACGTAATTTGCAATAACATTTAGCAGTTAGGTAACTGAGGGACACAACAATTGTCATGTGTCATAATAACCCTCAATAATTCAGGTTATTTGGCACATTATAAATTTTTTTCAGTTGATTTGTAAGTCAATTTTCAACTTCTTATCGAAATAGAAACGTAAATGTAAAAGGAATAACACAAAAACATTTATAAACAAAAATAAACATTTTATTCCTTCCCATACCTTTGAATTTTGAAGTATGGAGGTGAAGTCTAATTAAATTATTAGATATAAGTATTTAAAACTTCTTTAAATATTAAATAGTCTAATGGTAAGTAATAAGAGTTGAGAATTTGTGTTTCAAATATTAATATCTTGAGAAAATTTTAATGTTTGTTTTTGAACGCATCCAACCGTAAATAGATAATTTCACCATATCTAATTAGATTCGTTTGAGAAGATGAAGATGATATAAGTTCGTCGCGATATGGGCTATATTTTTGTTCATAACTTATTATTGCATTTCAATAATACAGTCTGCAAATATTTCTATATGAGTGCGCATATAAACATATTATATTATTGTAGTATGTTAGTACGGTAAATACATCGGAGTGAGATGGGAGATGCAGGGTGCCTGTAATAAACAAGGATGCTAATATATATTAGATGTATGTTATATTGTTAAAATATAGGAAATTTTACATTAAAGTTTCAATTGGTTTAATTTGACTATAAGAATTTGAGTTTAATAAGAATTATGTAGTATACGAATGGCATTTTAATACTACAAACAAACAATAAATTTTGAAAATATTAAAACTTTGATATTTTGGATAGGTATAATTATTACAATATTGTTAAATAGAAATTAATTGCTGTAGTGGCATACAAATGAAGGGTAAATAAGGTTTTTTTTTAAATTTTAGTTACTGTTACTAGAAGATTCTTGTTCCAAAATTAGATGTAAAGATATAATTCGCACTGGAGATTCCATCGTGGGATACCGTGCGTTTCCCGATTGGCCCTGCGTAAATTCGACCAAATAGATTCTCCGTTCTTTAATTCCAATTTGTATAAATAAATTTATCAATTTATTAATTAAAACAGAATCGAGGAAGGACAACTAGTGACGGCCGACTTGTTGCCGTCAATTGAAAAAAGTTTGCATTTTATGATTAATAATTGAGTAGCTGGACGGAAAATCACTTTATTAATAATATTAGGGTGTCTCAAAAACAAAAATTTAGTTGAACTGTCCAGATACTCACATTTTCAAAGATTCCTGTTGAGAAGTTTGAGTCCACAGAGTGAACTGTTTCAGAGATCTACATTTAAAAAATTCCGGCTGAGGAGTTTCGTGGACCTAGAGGGATATCTTTAATAAGTGGAATGTCTCAGAAATCTCGGTTAAAAAGATAAGTTGCTGCATTTTTCAGTTTTTGGAAAATTTTAGGGCTAATTTTCAATGATCCGCAAATTTTCTTTTATAATTGCTTTTTAGACCGTTTAGTTTCATCCTCTAGCTCGGAAACTTTTAAATTCGCGGTCAGGGTTACCGTCCTATCCCCAAAATTTCTTTTAATTATTGGTGGTGAGCAGATTTCGCGGCGAGTTGACCTTGGCGAGTTGTCCTAGACCATATGGCTTTTTTTCTCAAATTTAAGGGAAGATCACCTGGAAACTTCCAGCAACTCTATGGGTCAGAACGCCTTTGATAGTTTTATTAAGCATTTTATTAACAGATAAACCCACCCTGACAAATTACAAGTCCATGGTTTTATTCACAGACTATGAGAACTTATTGTGGAATCCAAACCACGGCACAAATAATTCGGATGTAGTTGGATTCGAACTCGGGATGATTAGGTCTACTCTACAGTTCAACTTCCTCACCTTTACACCAAAATACATATACGATTAAACTCAATTATTAACTATAAATAATTTTTCTTATCCCATAAAGGAATAAAGTGATATAGATATAGATTTTATTGTTTAATAAAAATTATCCCTCCCTAAACCATGATCGTAATTTGAATTTGGCGTGTTAAAAGTTTCGAGACGATTTAGCGTTTATAAGGTTTTTCTGCATTAATTTAATAATACTGATGTTATCTGTGTTTATTTAATTCTTCTTTCGAATTAAATGTACGAACAATGTTAAATTAACAAAAATTCTTTAGTATTCGCTTTTCTTATTTAGCATTTTTATATTTTTAATGCAGTATATTTTAGGTAAAATTGAACTTAAACTATTATCGCAATTTGAATTTGCCGCGCTTAATAGTCGGAAATTGCATCGGAACCAATAGTTTTCCAATAAGTACTGGGAACAAACGCTCCGCTTGTTTGGCGCTGTGATCGATTGTGTTCCTGTTAAGTTGTGACGTTTCTTAATTTCCTAATTAAATCATAAACGTTCAGCTCGCACGGAGAAAATAAAGTGAATTTCCTGAAGTGCAACTGATTAGTGACCGCAAGAAAATCTGTATCTTTTTCAACGATCGAAACTATTGGTTCATCAGCATGACGTCAGAAAACGGATCCGATGGCTTGGCTTCCTTGGAAGATTTTGCGAATCTCGTAAGCATTATTTTTTGGCTTCATATAATTAATTCGGTTTAAATTAAGTATATTTAAGTTAATATAATATAACAGCGTTCCTCAATCTGCGGGTCGCGACCCCCAAAGGGTCGCCTTTAGGTATAAGAGAAGTCACCAAACTTGGCTGCCGTGTTTCCCTATGGGGGTCACAATTAAGTGTAAGCGTAAATAAAGTTCATTTTCTTTTAGCTTATTAGGGGTCCCGACACTAACAGGGTACAGAAACGATAGCAAAAAATTGTATTTTAAGAACCGGAAGGTTTGATTTGTTTTGAATTTTCGTATTACTACTTGGGTTAAAATTTCTTTGGCTAGCTCCGAAGACATGTCGTTGTCACCCTAAGTTAAATTTTTGAGTAAAGTTGCTATTAAGCGCGTATGATCCTCAAAAAGCTTCCATTCTTTAGTTTGGGCCTCAATTGTATCGGAGTTATTTGTTAAAGCTTGGGACGAGGTGGAGTTGTGGAAGTGATGTTCACCGCAAATCAAATTTTTTGTTGAAATTACTGCTAAACATTTGTTTATTTACAAAACTATTGTAGATACATATGCATGTTCACTCAATTCGAATTTTTGAGTAAAATTGGTTTGAAACGCCCGAGCCTCATTTGAGCCTCAACCGTTTCGGAGTCACTCGCCAAAAATTTTAGGTGGGAAGAAGTTGTGAAGATTATATTCACCCCAAGTCGAATTTTTTTATGACATTGATGGCAAACTTGTGAGAATCACACATTGGTTGAGCACTACCATCGCACAATCTTTGGGGAGGTAAATATATCTTCTTCTTTCTCGGTCCTTTTACCCTAAAGAGGGTTTGGTGAACCTTTTAATTTGGGGACGATTTATGTACTGTATATGTTTCGTACTAAGTCCTTTTTTTTACCCTAAGACAAGGTTTCTCTTGGCAGATTACACCCCGGTGGTTTGCCATTGCCTGCCGAGGGAGTAGAGTAAATATATCAGATCCCCCAAATTAAATATTTAAGTAAAATTGGTTTTAAATGCTTGAGCTTCCATTTTATCTTTTGAGCCTCAATCAGCGAAAAGTTATTTGCTAAAATTTTGGGAAAGGAGGACTTATGGAGACGATAATTATATTAATTACTCTAATAAGTAGAATTTTTTATGAAATTGTTAAATATTTGAGCATCATACATGGTTGAACACAATTATTGCAACATTTTGAGAGATGTAAATATGTGGGTTCCCTAAAATCAAAGTTTTGAGTAAAATTAATGTTAAAAGCTTGAACATTGCATTACATTTTTAGCAAATAACTCTCGGAGTTATTTGCTAAAAATTTGAGTGGTGGTGGTGGTAAGATTGCTGAAAGAATGTTCACCCTAATTTGAACTTCTTAATAAAATATTGGTATCAAACGTTAGAGTATAGGTTCTCAAACTTATTTGGACCACTGCCCACTTTCCCGACCATAAATTTCTATAACGCTCCTCCTCGTTGTTCCTTGGTAAAAAGGGCTAAAAGCTAAACTAAAAGTTATTGGTAATAAAATAATTATTTATTTCTAGGAAAAAATTCAAAATTCAAAAAACAAAATAATACAAAATAATAATACGTTGGGCTGTTACTAAATTTTTTTAAATTCAAATTTGAGGACAATTCCATCGCCCTAGACTACCTGAACATCCCCCAAATGTTTTCATATCCACTATCGCCCCCCTAGGACTAGAAATCGCCCACAGGGGGGCGATATCGCCCACTTTGAGAACCACTGCGTTAGAGCATCACAAATACATGGTGGAGCAAAACATTTTCAAAATTCTTGTAAGGTGTAAATAAATTTGCTTCCCCAAATCGAAATTTTAAGTAAAATTGATGTCAAATGCTTGAGCATTCTTTGAGCCACAACAAACTTTCATTTTTTATTTTGAGCCTTAACTGTCTCGGAGTTATTTGCTAAAATTTCGACAGGTGGTAGAGATAGAGATGCGTAGGTGATATTCAACTCCAAGTCAAATTTTTGATGAAATTGGTGTCAAACGTATGAGCATCACTCAGGGTTGAGCACAACCATCTCCGAAATATTTGGGTGGATGTAGATATGTCGGTTCTTCCAAATCGAATTTTTGTGTAAAATTGGTGTTCAAAGTTTGAGCATCATTTGAGACTCAACAAGTTTTCATTTTCTCATTTGAACCTCAATCGGCGCAGAGTTATTTGGTAAAACTTTTGAGGAGACAAAGATACTTATTCAAAATTAAATTTCTTGATGAAATTTATATTAAATGTTTGAGCACAACTATAGCGAAATATTTGGGGAATGTAAATATTTGGGATCCCTAAAATCAAATTTTTGATTAAAATTCGTGTCAAAGTTTCGAGCATAGTTGGAGACTTAACCGTCTTGGAGTTATTGGAAAAAACTTTGATAGCAAGGAGGATCGGAGAGATCTTACCCCAAGTTGATTTTTTTGATAACATTGGCATCACACATGTTTGAGCATCACATATAGTACATAATAACTAAGGCCCGCTAAATAGGCAGGCAATTAGGCATCAAAAAATTAGATTATAGGCACTAATAGGCAGTCAAAAATGCATAATTAAATAATTAAAATAAAGAAAACCACTAAGTATTACAACATTATTTTGTACAAAAAATAAAGTTAAACATTTATATAACAAATTAAAGCTTTTTCCAAATTTTCTGGAGTAAAAAAACTTTTCACAGATTCACCGCTCTTCATCACAAGAAGTAATGGGAGCATATGGATACACAAAAAATGAGGTTTATCGGGGTATTTCCTAAATAACTTAAAATTAAGGATCGGCAAAGGGCCACATTGTAAAATTACCTAGTAATAGCTCCAATAACTGTCGGAGTCATCCCTCAATATATCAACATGAAGAAGTGAAGTGACACTAACTGTATTAGTACAAATAAATATGAATTGATAGCTATGGTAATGGTAACATGAATGGTCTTAGTTTTGGTCAAGTTTTTTTTATGCCATGGGGGGGGCGGTTTCACGCAAAAAAAATGTTTAGACCCTTTTTTTAATATCTCGCTCTCCCATGGGGGGGGGTTGAACCCCCAAACCCCCCCTTATCTACGGCTCTGTGTCTTATTTAAAATTTGTACGTGGTATTCATTCAAAAATACTTACATACATACAAATTTAGACAAATTATAGGACAAAATCAATTAAAAAAAGCCATTTTGGCGCATTAGATGAAAAAAGGCACTAAATGTAGAAAATAGGCATTTTAGGCATATTAAAAAGTGGTTTAAAATGATCGCCAAGTCGCAAAACACATTTTGCTGCAAGAAAAATTTCAGAGCCTGTACGGAATCAAAAAAGGCAAATGCCTACAAATCCGGGCCTTAATAATAACATAGTTAAGCAGAACAATTTCGAAATTCTTGAGGGATGTGAACATATAGGTTTCCCCAAATTGAATTTTTAAGTAAATTGGTTTAGCATCAACAAACTTTCATTTTTTGGTTAGAGCCTTAACTGTCTCTGAGTTATTTTCTAAAACTGTAGGGGTTAAAACTTAGGTGATGTTCAACTCCAAGTCAAGTTTTTTGGTGAAATTGGTGCTGAATGATTGAGCATTGTTATTGTGCGTTATGGCGTGTTAGTGAGTTATGGCCAAAACCTCCATTATTGGAGAAGCCTACTGACCAGGAGTGGAATGGGATAGGCTGAAGAAGATTGAGCATTGCTTGAGATTCAATGAGCTTTAATATCCATCATTTTTTTTTATATAAATAAGTCTATTTTTCTAAAAATTAAGGTAAAATGATTAAAATGAAAGTTCCTGGACGATCGATTGATCAGCTTCACAAAAATATCAAAATGAGAGGGAAAATATAAAACCATGTGTCCGAACCGACCAAAGATTTTTCGAATAACAGCGAGGGTTGACCGGTTGAGACTTATATGATGGATATATGAGCTCATACTTTATTGCTTCAGCTACTATAAATAATGGAGCTGATTATTCTTTCCAAACTTCCATATCATGTAAAAAAATTTCATTCGGTCTGAAATAATTTTACTTTATTCTTTTTTGTTGCAACTTCACACGACCAGCTGACGTACAATTCCCCTTCCACGACGCAGTTGACTATTTTTTTTTCAACATTATCTGATGGCAATAATTTATGGAAAAAATTAAGCTTGTTCGAAATGTTAAATGAAAATATAATTTTTTTCCACATCCTGCCACAACTCCCTTTAACGCTACTAGAGGAGCTGACAGTATTTTTATAAAAAATTTAAGAATATGAAGGGAAATATTATGTAACATATCGTCTGTGTAGTTCTAATACCTCGTATACCCAAAAAGCAAGTTTTGAGATAAATGAAAAAAACCGTTTAATTACGTTTATACATGCATAATAGGTAATGTGGCATACGAGCAGTGGCGGCTGGTGATTTTTTTAAAGGGGGGACTCAAGTCTAAAGGCCGTTTTACACATGTACTAATTTTTTAAAAAAGTAAAAAAAAAAGTACAGTCCATTGATTGGTTAAACAATCAACACCGGTTCCAACATTGGTTTGTTACCAAATTTAAAAAAAAATTAGTAGTACAAATTAGTACTAAATTTATTTACCTATTCAAAATAAAAAAATTTATATAAAAATATTTAAATTTAAATAAAAAAAAAGTTTAATTTGTAATAAATGTAAATTAATTAAATGTAATGATAACAACGGACTAAATGGAAAATATTAAAAAAAGGTTCATGTAACAAGTAGGGGTGGCAGGTAGGGCAGGCAGGTAGGTGTGGGCGTAAATGCATTGAGTCCAAACGCCTGGTGTTACTAAACCTATTGGATATGCTTTTTAATCGATCAGTCATGATTTTTAACTTTTTTTTGAAATATTAATTCATATTAAATTTAATTTAAACAAATTTTTAAACAAATTTTTAAACAAATATTTTATATTTTTCGAGAGAAATTAAAAAAATTCAAATTTTGTACTTATTAGCTTATTGTTATTACCATTGCACTCTGTAATGGATTTTTATTGAAATCGAGTGAATAGCAAATCTTTTATTTATTTCAATTTTTCGGCAAAAGTGTGGTTAATTCAAATTAATTAATTAATTAAAATACCCACGATCGCATGACGACGATGAACGAACGAGAGAATTTTGGGACTCTATGATTATGAGTCCAACCGCCTAACCATTACCCATTATGCTACTATGTACGATCCGTCACGATCGCATGACGATTATGAACGAGCGAGAGAATTTTGGGACTCCAGGATTATGAGTCCAACCGCCTAACCATTACACATTATGCAACTATGTACGATCCGTCACGATCGCATGACGACGATGACCGAGCGAGAGAATCTCGGGACTCCAGGATTATGAGTCCAACCTGACTACCTGAGTCCATAATCCAACCAAATGTTGGTACAAAAAAATTGTGAATAAGCGCCAAACTTTCTACTAGTTGGCGATCGTTTGCCTCCAGCTTCTTAATTGTGTTAGGTATATCTCCAAAATGCGCTTGGATGTATTTTAAGTGATTGAAAACTCCAGATTTCGCCATTGCTTCTTGAGCAGCCTTAATGCACGTTGCGCTGTTGGCGTCCAAATTGTTAATAACCTATACAATTTATCAGTTAATGAAAGGGTGAAAGAAGCACTAATTACCTCTTTAACTACAGAAAATTTTTCGGCATAAAATAATGCTGCATTGAGCCTAGTGCCCCATCTTGTTAATACTGATTGTGGGGGCAATGGTAGATCACATGAATTTTTGTACAATTGTATCCGTAACGGTGATTTAAGAAATACTTTCTGAACTTGGCTCACAATGGCATCAACATCTGGAGACAAAGCACGTACCTCTTCTGCAACTCTGTGCATTCCATGGGCTAAGCAGGTTAAGTGCAACATGCATGGGTAAAAAACTCTTAAAGTCCTTGCAGCTAGTCTTTACAGCAAATCAAGACTAACTTCTTCTTCTTTAGCCTACTCTAGTCCACCCCTAGACCATAGGCCTCTCCATTAATGGAGGTTTTGACCATAACTCACCACGCTGGCCAGACGGGTTGGTGAGTAGTATAATTTTCGCTCGATTCTCGATCTTATTGGACATTCTGT
Organism: Rhagonycha lutea; assembly: GCA_958510855.1. Classification (NCBI taxonomy): domain Eukaryota; kingdom Metazoa; phylum Arthropoda; class Insecta; order Coleoptera; family Cantharidae; genus Rhagonycha; species Rhagonycha lutea. Next base: position 20,576,814 of record OY294042.1, read on the forward strand.
CGTCCGTCCGTGTTAATTTAATAGGCCTTGAGCGCGAAGAGTGGGGAGCTACGCGTCCCAGCAACGACATAGACCAGCCCCAAAAGGGGGACACGATAAAAGGGGAGCAACAACATCTTGTTCTGCGAACCGGACAATGCTGTATGGTTTCTCCGCTCAACACAAAGCTCAAAGCCGTTAACGAAATTTTGCTGGAAAAGAAAATTTATTTTCGCTCTATACGAAAACAAATATTTCTTCCCGAAGGCTGATTAATGCCACCCGCGTTATTCAGCAAAACTTCGAGCGTGTTTAGGCATTGTGCTGATTTTCAAACTTACTTAGTCAATTAATTACTTAATTTATTATTTAATTAATCGACTAAATAGTAATCCACGCGATGTTCGAAGATGTTGAAAGAGGTGATGGAGGCTTTGCCTCCACGATACTCTGTAACAAGGAGATGCTGAGCTGAGCTGGGGAGCTACGCAGCACTTCTAGTTGTACCTATAACGTCGTACAGTTAACATAGAGTTAATTTCACTTTTTAGGGGTATTTTTGGCTTACATTTTCAGCAAAAACAGATAGGTCCTTTTCCGGTAGCACAATTAGCCGAGTTGGAGGGCCCTACGGAATATTTTTAATTGGTAAAGTGTTGTCAAAACGGCTCTGGAGTGTCCAGAACATTTCGGACACATAGCAAAACATAGCAGATGCGCAGAAGAGTCAGTTTTGACAAGACAACTAAATCCTATTCGGTTCCAACGTCGTTAAATCTTGATAATTTCCTATCACTCACGCTTAGGTTAGTGATAGGAAATGATTTTTTTAATGAAAACAATAATTGTTTTTGAACTGGTGCCGAGTTATCCCGGTGCCGAGTTGTTCTGTACCGAAAAAGTGTTCCTTTTTATCTATTGGGCACCAGCGTGACCGTACATTTTACGGTGTCTCGGCTGGTTGGAACAAACCTAGTTTTTTTTTCTCTTGCGTTGGAAGGGGGAACATTTTATTGATAAGACACCATCAGCCCGTACTGATGGTAGTATGGGGTTCGACCCACTAAAAACTCCTTCTCATTGATACATGCAGGATTCATCTTTCGATATTTCTTCCGATGCGAATTGGATCTTCTACCATTCGGGACTTTTTCTCTTCTGCCCTTTCGGGGTCTTTTTTCTTCGTGTCTTGCTGCTATCGTCACGGGTTACGATTGCTAGCCTCTTGCTCTTCTTTTTTCTCGTCCATCTCTTTCACCGTCATTATCTCATTGATATGGCATTTGAAATTACGTTCCATCTTTCTTCGGATTGGAGCATTGTTGTGACAAGGATGGATGGTGTCAATTGCTGCATATCCGCTAAGCCTTTTATGACATCCCAGCGGGTACATTTGAATAGCGTATGCTCCGTGGTATCATCCTACTGGCAATAACGGCGTCCAGCGTCTTCTTGTCTACCTATCCTTTTTAAATATGCGTTAAAGCGGCCATGTCCCGTTAAGAGTTGGGTAATCCGGAAGTTCAGCTGGCCAAAAGATCTATCAACCCGTGGTCTTATGGTTGGTTTAAGTTTACTTGTCCACACGCGCCTTTGGGACTGGTTGTTTACTTGACCTGCCACTTATTGAAGAGAATCTCTCTTGAGGTACGCTTTTCCTCGGTGGTCATCCTAAAGCTAACCTAACCCTAACCTAGGTAAAAATTTGAACAAATGCGAATTTCTTTTGACACACAATTAGCTTTTTATTATAAGTAGTTGACTGATGACTGATGATAAGTCCAAATTATTGATTTAGCCTGTATAATTTCTATTTGGACGCAGAGAATAAGGAGAACACTACTTGCTCACATCAGATAAATTACTACAGATAGCCAATGCGAGTATTGAATAAGTGATTTTGCGTTAATGGGCAAAAGTATGTAGCAAATTATCTGTGCTACTTCGTTTGGACATAAAAGTTTGGTTATTGGGTGAAAAATCTCACATTTATCTTTATTTCCAATATTGCTTTAAACAGTATTGAACAGTTACTTGAAAAGGGTTTAGCTCAACTAAAAAATTCCAGAGTGTCTAAATTCCAGATGTTTCTAACAACGTATTTGAATTTACTTTGCATCAGTAAACTGAATTGAAGCGTGCCTAGGAACAAACATCTATGTTAACGTAATTTACATATAACATAGATGTTTGTTCCTAGGCACGCTTCAATTATTGAATGTCATTTTATAATTTTGAAGTCAAGTCATTAAATCAGTGTGATCATTGTAATTAGGAAGTACGGCTACAAAATGGTCAAAATGATTTTAGATACATTTTAAGTACTAGAATTTGATGAAATTGGGAGAGGCAATTTTTAAAGTTAAACGAAAACCTTGGTTTTGGCCCAGTAATAATCTTTATGTCTTATACAATTTTGAGGTAATATTTTTGTGGTAATCTCAAATGACTGAACTATTAATTTACTAATTGACAATTGCTTTTATCTACAGGAGGATATAGTCCCCAAATTAGAAGCCGAAAAAACACCTGTAGAGTTTGAGATATCTGAAAATTTACTAATTCCGGTAATTACATTAAGTTCACAATTCTGAATAAATTAATACAAAATGTTTTCACAGGGAGTTGTAATAGATTATCTTGACGACCATGTTCAGTTTCAGTCCACTCAGTCGTAAGTTTAGTAAAACACGTAATTTAGAATTCGAACCTAATAATTATTTTGCAGCGATGAGTTATTTGATGTTCCATACGAAAAAGTAAGATTGACCCCAAAGTTATGCCCCGATGCTAAATTTCAGGAAGGAGATCAAGTGGAAACATATGTTTTGGATTCGGATCGCGGATTATATGGATGGGCTGCAAGCACGATTAAGGTAAGAACAGTGGGTAATATTTTTAGACCTTCAGAACATAGGACGATCAAAGAAAGTCATATGCAAATTTTGTCCCAAGTTACTAAACAAAACTATTATTTTAGTCGGCTGTGGGTTCTACATACGTCGTAAACTTAGTGGACCGGAATTCAATTACTATCGTTCAAACCGATAAAGTAAGACCCATCACCCAACCAGTGCATTTACACAACAGATTTTTATATAGATTTGAGATTGCGGTGCCCGAAAATTTACACGAATTGTGAGTATTTTTTTCCATTTCTATGAATACTAATTATTGTGTTATTTGCAGTGCTAATGATTTAGAAGTACATGAGGGCTTCCACAGAGCAATAGGTAAACCTTATATGAGTTACGATTCGTATAGAAATTTTTTAGTTATATACTCATCCGAAAAAAATTGCGAATCTCTCGCAAACATGTTGCTAACAACTCACTTCAAGAATTTAACCCAGAGAATGTTGTTGACCAAAAACATTGAGCAGCAAACAGAAAAGTTGGAAAAAATTCAATGCGAAAAGTAAGTACAATTCAAATGTTTTTGGTTACCGTTTTATTTGATTAAAAAATGCACGGTCGGTGAATTGCCTTATCGCAGTGGTGGGATCAAACCCCGATCAAGTACATTAAATATATTATATAGAGTTGACTATGAACGCTAAATACCCGGTTCGAATCCGGGTGAAGCAAGAACTTTATTCTGGCCACTTCTCGGGTCCTCCAGGTTGGGGGTTCTACGTCGGGCTTGCTCCTCGTCGTAGGTAAAAAATGTAAAATGCTAACACAACCCAAAAGCCAATTTGGCGTTTGAGAACCGGTAAGCTGCGTATTGCAGTATAAACCGGATATAAGATAGATATATTTGTTTAACTATAAGCTTTTAATCTAAGATTTTGCTTTCCAGTTTTATAGAACAATTTAAGGTACACACTGACTTGCTCAAATACGTAATTGGGAAGAAAGGAAAAAATATCAGAAAGGTGGAAAATATTCCAGGCATTACATTTGTTACTGTGTTAAAAGACACTAACGACGTACGAATTTATGCTCAGGTTAAACTTGGTTATTGTTTTTTTTACAATATATGCCTTATATTTACTTTTTAGACAAAAGAAGCCCTTCATGAAGCTTGTATGTACTTAAAACTGGAGAGGGAAACTTTCGAAATTCCTAAGCGAATAATAAGTAAGGTTATCGGAAAAAATGGAAATAAGGTTCAAGAGATGGCGGATGACAGTCAACTGGTATAATATTCTAGTGACTTCTAAAACCCAATTTTAACATTTACTATTTTACAGCGTCACATCATAGTTAACAAGAACCTTGATACAAAATCAGAATTTGTGGATGTAGACTTCATAGGTATATCACAAAGCATAGAACATGCTAAAATACTCCTGCAATACCATTTGAATAATCTCGCGGTAAAATTACATCCCTAGGTTAAAAAAGTTCTAATTAAATTTGATTTGCAGGATATCCAACAGTTGCTTAAAGATAAGTATAACATGAATAAGCAGTATATGAATGTATTCGAAGATGCGAATTTCAAATCTCCAGCACAAGACTCGAGTTCATCTAGCCGAGTATCACGACGAGTCATTTCCGGACGGAAATATATGGAAAGCGAAAAATCCACTGGTAGTTCGAGTCAAGAAGTTTCTCTATTAAAAATTAAACCTGAATCCAGCAACCTATTTTTAAACCAAGATCTAGTTTTCTACAACGAAAACTTATATAGAGGCAGAGGAAGGAGACCATCGGCCGGTTCACGAGGAAGATCAAGTCGAGCAAGGCGAGCACGAGGTAGATATGGCTACCAAACCACTCAGTTACAGGCAGATGATTCGGAAATCGATACTTCCACCGACGAAAGTAGAAAACACTTTTTGGTAATTATTTTGTAATTTTATTAATTTTAATCAAATTGAAGCTGTAAAACAAACATCTGAATCAACCAATGCACCTCAAGGTGCTAATAGTAGACTTGTGAGTACCAGGGGAAGAGGAAGAAGCCGGGGTGGACTATCACGTACACAGAAACAACTAAGTTCTGGCACTGGTAATATTAATTCATGTTGTGCTTTATTATCTATTTTTTATTAAAATTTATTTATAGAAAGAGGGTCGCAAACTAGCAGTTCTCCCAACGAAAGTCAAGAGCCGGCACAAGAAGTTCTAGTTGACGCAGGAGAAGCAGGAGGAGCAGGAGATGCCTCAACAAGTAGTGCAGCAAGGGAACTTGAGATGCAGAGGAAGCAAGGAGCTATAAAGCGTAAAACTTGAAAAGAAGCACTAAAGACCAATTTTGAAAATTAATAAATGTTTAGGTGTGATTCCAAATGTTCCTCAAGAAAGTAGAAATCAAGAGAATACTTCTGGAACTGACAGTCAAGCAGCTGTTCAAAATGAAAAGTCCTGGTTTGGGAAAAGGTGGCGGAATAAGAACATTTCCTTTTCGTCTAATCGTAACAAAAGTTATGATAAAGATAAATTTGTGAAGGTTTACTATGGGAAAAACAATCCTAAACGGTATAAAAATGCTGGAGAGGAATATGAAGCTCCCAATAACGAACCTGAAGGTGTGGTATTATATAAAAAAAATTATTATAATACAAAGTTTCTTTTTGCAGATGATCCGGACGATTTTTAAAGTTTCTGTTATGTTATTTTATTTATGTTCTATTTTAGGTTATGTCTAGGTTCTATGTTCTAGTTTTGATGTTCGTTGTTGATTTACCTGAAAGATTAATTATTGAAAATTGATTGCAGACTTATATTGAAATTCTTAGTTTAATGTAATCTTTAAAAATGCGTTAAATATTTGAAGTGTAAATTTAGTTTGTAAAATTATTAACAACGCCTTTTTTAACTAATATGTTCTAGTTTTGTGTAAATTGTTAATATAACTATCATGAAATTAATAAATTTCTAGTTGTTGAATAATTTATAATAGATTTTGTAATTTAACTTATTTGCAATGTTACTATAATTTGAATTAGCTGATTGAGGTTATGTGTTATATTGGTCTGTTTTTATTGAGGTTATATAACGTTAAAATTTAATTATTTGTAAAAGACAGTTTTGTACCTTTATAATAAAATCTAGAATGGTAACTTTTGTTTAATTTTATTAATTAATTACGACGAGTTAATACCTTAACAATAGAGATATTTTTTTGTTTATTTTATTTGAAAATTTTTTTTCTACCAGAAGCCCAGGTTTAATCGATTCTTGATCTAATAGTTCAGTTTTCTGCTAAAATCGATTTAATTTAATTCTTTACTCATTTGAACTATCGATATTGCATACTAATTAATTTTTCAAACTATACTTACTTATAATTTCAAAATAATAACAAATTTTATCTCTTATTTATGTGTACAAAAACAAAAATTATAAAGGCAATTTTAACCACACATTTTTCAATCGCCCATTATTTTAAATAAAAAATAGTTTAAGCCAAATTAAGATAAAATATCAATAATTGCCATTAATTTAAAATTTAATTTGATTGGTCTGAAGAAAATGTAGATGATCATTAGCAGCGTTATTTTGTTTACACCAAATTAGTCAAAATGAGAAAGTTAAAATTTTAATTTAAAATTAAGGTTTATTATTATGATTAAAAGTTTTATAAATTTGTATATTAATGTACGCAGAATGCATTATAATAAATTTTATTTCAAATACAAATTACTGTAAAAGCTTTTACAGTAACGAAAAAAAAATCGTGTTTAATAATATTATTGATTAAGTTTAATGGTAATGTTGAGGATTAACCAACTTCGTGTTAATTTTAAATAAAACGAATCAATTTATTTGCCACAATAACAACCAAGCTTGCTTGTTAAAAAATATAATTTGAATTCAAATTTCAGATAAACCGTTTTAGCGTGATGTGCTGAAATCTGGATTCGAATCCTAGCCTTCGAGTATAGGCGCGATAATTACTGCATAACCGAGGCGATTACAAAAAGTTAAGCAAAGCTTTTTCTAAGCCTTTTTTTTCCGCCTGAGTTGACGAATTTCCACCATTAACAAAACACAGGGATACAGGCACATCTGAAGGCTAGCCCAGCAAGTTGCTACTGGACGTAAAACAACTATAGTCCAAAATCGATCTGCTTCCATATTACTTGTAATTAATTATAAAACCACTACATCATCATTATATGTATTTTTTCCCCAGCTATTATCTCTGTTCCGATTAGTAATCGTGACTGTTGCCCTTTACAAAAAGGTTGAACCAGAGGGCGAGAAGACGACCTTCCGTAGTAGTCAACTTGTTCGGCAAGATTATCCCCTGGACCACCTCCGTCAAATATCTGGGACTAATTATGGACAAATTGCTCACTTGAGTCGAGCACATCGACAACTGACATTTCGACATTTCACCCCCTAATTGGCCGCCGTAGTAAGTTGCTACAAAAGCACAAAATGAGGATATTCAATGGGGTCATATGGCCGGTAATGTCCTATGTAGCCTCTTCGTGGGCCTTTGCCTCCAATAATCAAATGGAAAAGATTCAAACCATAAAAAATGTTTGCATCCGAAGAATCACCAATGCCCGATGTTTTTTTCGACAACTTGGCAATTACGACATCTAAAATTTCCCGAACATCAAGAGGCCAAAGCCAAAGAGCATTCTTGCTCATGCAACATAGAGCCATTGTTCCATAAGAACAAGGTTGAATAGTAATTGCTACGGCTATTGTATATACCTAACATTTAAAACTTTTTAACTATTTTATTGTTATAAATTACAAAATTAATAATATTAATAATGAAATCAAAATGCTTATTCATATATTAGATGATAGATGAAAACAATGCAATTTAGTAAATAGTTGTTAAATGGATGGACGTAAAGTGATGTATTTCAACTAATTTATATTAATGGGGTATCTAATGTCCGTCGATAATGCGGGGTAAAGCTTGACGGAGTGTTTATCCAGTCATCATCCGCCGGACGCGTGCAATAATTACTTCCCATAATTACCGGTACTGCAAGATATGTGTATGAAAGTATAATACAATAATTCCTTAGAAGAATCCCTTTAAAAGAAAAGGATTCAATTTATTACTACATAGTGCAATCTATCCAGCAATAAATTTATAATCACCATATTGTTAATTGATATTGTTCCTTTAGGTTTAAATCAAGTCGAGGTTGAAATACGGATGCAATTACAAAGATGGCGATACCATTAAGGATTTCTATAATGTACAGGATGTGCTGAAATTAAATTTTTAGATTTGTTTTGTGGTAATCACAACTCCATAAAATCAAAATGTTTTCCGTAAAGTGAGAATTTTTTTTGGAATTGTAGATTTTACGATTATATGAGTGCGTGAAAGAGGTCAAAAATTGTTTGTTTGAGGTTTGAAATTGAATAAAATATATAGAAAAATGTTTGTGAAAAATCAAAAGAGATACCATCTTTAGTAACCGAGTTTGCGCGTTTTGACTGAAACTCAAGCTGCTACTGGCCCGGGATTGCGGCTTTTAATTCTTTTAAGTACATAAAAATTAGATAACAACTTTCAGTGATTACTAAAGTAACCCACTTAACACGAACGCCGTGCTAGCAGTATTGTATTTTTTCTTCCCTAATTTTTATTATTTTTATGCTTTGATGTAACGTAAAAGTTTTGTTTAACGTAGTCTGGTTTAATTCTATTATCATTACAAATTAATTAAATAATAGCAAATTAACTTGCGAGTTCTTAAAAATTCACTATTTGTAACCTTAATAAAATATTCACCTAATAATTTTAACATTATTACATTTAGTTTTATCAACGGCAAAATTTTTAATTTGCATATCTATCTTAGGCTGATGTGGGATTCCAACGTAAGACTGCTAGATTCTTTGTTCTGCAACAGTTTAAATTTTGTGAAATTTTAAATATTTTTAATTGCTGCAAGTTACACCAATCCCAAATGAAGGGCTAATCACAACTTTATGGAATCTCTGTTTTAGGTTATAATTAAAACAATACGGCGTTTCTTATTCCATTTTTACTATATAAATAAGTATAATGATTTTAAATCAGGTTTTAACCCTTAATTTTTTCAATTTTTTTGAAAATATTATCGATACATCGAGGTTTTTGTTACATTTTTTTGAACACGTTACCGATTTTACAGAGCATTCACGTTAAAAAGTCAAGTTATGTTGGTAATATTTCTAATTAATTCAGTTATGTCACTTATCAAATAATTTTGTTAGGTTACGTTAATATTTTTGTACATTAATTAAGCGTAACAAAATATAATGTGGATTCAAGAAGATGAAGCACTAATTTTCTGAGTTTTAAAGAAATCGAATTTATATAAAAAATTTAATTTTTTAGTTTTTAAATTACACATTTACATTTGCACATTATACGCAATAACATTAATTATTATGGATAATGAAACATAACTTCATGAACAAATTTTACCTGTGAGCGACTGAGCGTTCCATATTACAATACAACATCGAGTTGCACAATAGAGTATTGCACTAGTGCTGTTCAGGTTAGCGTTCACGTTAATTGTGTTTAGTATAAATTAGTTTATGTTTTATTTGAAAAAACATGTAGAAGTAGAAAGTTATAATTATACTAGGGGGGCTCCGCCCCCCTGGCCGCCGCCGCGGCCCAACCCCCCAGGGCCGCTTCGCGGCCCTAATAACTTCAAGTTATAAAACTTATTTCTATACAACATTTTTTATGTTGTCTTATAGGCCTAAACAAAGGCCTATCGATGTATATTGAAGTGTTATTTTCCACCCTTAAATATTAAATATCGAATTTTCAAGTCATCTTCGTAAAATTCCAATTCGGGCGGATAAATCACCTTCTTACCCGGCTGGCTCAATCGGTTATCTTTCAGTATCGCCCATTATCAAGCGACCTTGTATACCTTTTCCGAAATAATTCCACTTGCATTTAGTATAATTCACAAAATTTTCTCTTCTAATTTCTCAATCTAAAAGAAATAACACTCCTTCAAACTTTACTTGTCTTTTATTCTCAAATAAATCAAATTTTTACAACTAAAAATCGTCAGAAATCAAAATGTCGACCGTCCACGACTTGGAAGGCGTACGCAAGTCTTCTTCTTCACTGCTCGTGCTCTCTCGGCTTCCCCGAAACCGCGAAACATACAAAATTCAAATTATTTACAAAAACTCAAGCAAACCATTTCCTTATTCCAAAAATTACACGACAGCAATCCTTCCTGGCTTATGCAGAAATCCAGGAGGGATTTCAAGAAAGACACATAACGTCGTGCTTTTGGAATAAGTAGCAAATTCTCTAAATCAACATCTTCAAAAATAAATAACAATATTCAAAAGTAAATAATAATTAATTAATGCGGCAATCTAATTTACACACCTAAATTAATTAATTAATCAATCAACATCCCGAACTACCTATCTTGACGAATGATCACTAAACAATTCATAAATGACATCCAAACTTCTTTGCAATAATAACAATTTCTTAGATAACTCGATCCAAAACTTTCTTCGAAATAACTGCAAATTTTTTTATCCTTCCAAATTTTATTCCATAACTTTTCAAAGCTCCTTCTTTTTCCGTTACGGACCTTTCATAATTTCGATTCTCTTCTAGTGTTCTGCAATTTCATTGTCATCTTCAATCTTCATATCGACCCTTATTTAATAAAATCCTTCAATACTACTTAATTTTTAAAATTTCCAACTAACAATTTCATCTCCTTAAAAATTTCATCAATTTTGCTACATTTTAAAGCTGTAGCTTCATAAAAAATTTTTTAAATATGCAATACACATCATTTAAAACTCTTTTACCTATTTCTTTACTAATCATCCAATTTTAATTTTCGTAGTGACAAATTCCTTCAATAACCATCAATTTTCAAATTAAATTTTTCCATTTGATTGCCATAAACGCTAATTTCAAATTTACTATTATAAAATGCAGCAATTAATTAATCCATTTTTCAAATTTTCAATTTTTGGAAACACTTTTACTTTCTCAAATTTTGTTATACAATTTATAAACTTTCCGTCTGCTTATCTTTCGAAGATTGTCCTTTTCACTTGTTACATTGGTTATTATTAACTTGTTCGAATTTCTATTGCCTTTTATTTAATTATGATTTTCAGTTTTATCATGATGTGTAGTTCCTTCTTTAAATTTTAATATTTACAACCTTTTTTTTAATTTTATCAAAACACATTTAGTTCCATTCATTTTCCATTTAAATCGCGGTTATCCTTAAATTTGGTCAATCTTCTTTATTCGTCCGTGGTTACTTTTCATATTTGATTAGATTAACCACCCTCCATCTTGATCGCCGATACTGCCACTTTTCCAAAATGACCTTCATTTTGTTTTCCATGACGTCTTCCTTTTTAAAAATACGTTTCTTTTCACCAAACCACTGTTTCTTTATTTTCTTCTTCTTGAACCCAACTCTTCTTTTTCAAAATTCCAAATTACTTTGTTGGACGGCATATTCTCTTCATCCTTTATTTCATCCTTCCAAATTGCTGAACGGGGAACATCATTTCCATCGGAAACCATCTTGGATGAAGTAATCATGTTCGTATTAATTTTATTTTTCTTCCTTTTACAATAATTATTGTTATACCTTCTTTCAAAATTACTTTTTCGTCCACGTTTCATCTTTCGCCATTTCATTCGTCGCATCTGTGTTCTGGTGAATATCCGTGCTTTTTTATTAATGCCGCCGGTATGACCCGTTTCTTTATTTACTTCTCCTTCCATTTTTTCCTTTCTCAAGTCTTCTTTATTTTCATTTTTTTCAATCTCTTCCGATAGTTTCACTTTTTCTGCTAAAGTTTCTCCTTTTATTAAACTTATTTCTTCCTTCTTATCTTCTAGTTCTTCCTCATTTTCATTTTTTTCATAATTGGCACTGCTGATTGTTCTGCTCAATTCTTCACAATATTTTACCCATTCTTTTTTGTCCTCGATCCTATTCTTTTCCCTCTCTCTTTTACTTTTTTGCATTTGCTTTTGCCCTTTGCTTCTGCTTGTGCTTTTGCCTATGCTTTGCTTTGAATCATCCGTTGATGTGATTATAATGTTGATTTGGTGTCGTCCAATAGCTGTTCTCAGCGTTGCATAAAAACGTTGCATAAAACGTTGCACAAAAACGTTGCATAAAAACGTTGCATATTTTGTCTTATCTTTTTATATATATAGAGTAGATAATCTCTACAACATAAATTATTTCAGCTACCAAGAATTATTATAAATATACGTTTAAATAAAATATTGGAAAAATGTATGAAGAATTCCATTTTATTTTATTATTCAAGAAATACCTATGAAAAATTTTCAACAAACTTACTCATGGTTTTATTTACATCATATACGGTGTTACTATTATTGAATTAATTACAATATGCTATGCATTTTACGTGAATCAAGACGTAATTTACTCTAATAAGCAAATTTGTAATTACTATTAGACGATTAGTACAAATATATTGCGGTGATTACCTGGGAATAAGAATGCTTAACACCGGTTAAACGCACGGTCTTGCAGGCTGTGCGCGACATAGAGAGGATTGCTCAGTTCAGGACAACTTGAAACAAAATTCAGAATATGACGAAGTTAAGTTGACCTGTGCTGAGAAAAAGTAACTTTGAGAAGAGTGGTAATTGGACGTGCAATTATTTCAAAGATTGCATGTTTCCATAATTAAAAGATCACAAAACGGATCGGGATACTGTGTATAAATTAAATTAAATTGTTAAAATGTATTATAAGATATTAATGTTAATTTGTTGTCATGAAACCAGATAGGTATCCTTTATTTACGGTAGTCGACAGCAAATAATGAACCTGGAAAAGATGATAAGAGAAAATTCAAACATAAAAACAAGTGAAGACGAAATTCGTGATGGCAACAAAAAAATATAAACAAGTTAATTAAGCAAGATCACCCACACTGAGCAGATGTGTTTTGGGTAAATATTAATTCAATTAATAAAGAACACCCAAACTGAGCAGACGTGTTTTGGGTGGAACAATAAGTTAATGAATATAAATCACCAGATGTGACCAGTCGCATTTTGGGAGAGAGAAAAATATAATTGGAATTTGGAAGTGTTGAACCCATGTTTGGAAGAGACAATTAATTGGAGGCATCGCGAATAATTTGGTGGTCTGGGAATTCAAGTTTGGACGGAATCGAACCAAGGGGATGCATGTGGTAAATAATTGGACAATTGGTTAATACAATAATTATTGGATCATTATTGGACATTGGATGTGGAATTTGGATAAGTAAATGTAATTAAGTGGGTTATATTTGGACGAGTATTGGACCCAAGGTTGGTGTAACTGGGGTGTAATAGCAGACAAAAGGGGAGAACCATTGGCGGTGTTTAGTGCAGTCTATTTGTTCCGAAGTGGATATGCCATGTGGGAAGACTACCGTAGATGAGGATACCTAGGTAGATAGTTTTGTAAATATTTTGGGGATAAATTTAATTGGTGTAAATACGGGGAATATTGTGAAAAATCGTGTCGAAATTAACTTTGTGACCGTCGTGTTATTTATCAGTTTGAAAGTAAAAGATCTCAACTCAAGGTTGCCATTTGATAACAACGTTTTCTGCAATTGAGACGAGCTGCAGGATCGGGGCGAACGAGTGTTGAGCATTCTTGTCTCATATAAGTTGAGATTTGAGAAGGTAAGTGTGTGGTCGTTCTTCGGTGACATAAGCAAATCCCGGAGGACACTACAATATATAGAACTCTGCGCATTGTAAGATTTTAAGAGTTGATACGGAGTTTAACACGTTGACTGCCGTAAAAAAACATCCAGTCGACCGTATTTCTTTCATTTTATATATTCTTTTATTCCATAGTCCAAACACAGTTTTAAACTCTAACATCTATACTCAATCAAATCTATATAAAAAATACAGAGTTGAGACGACTCCAACTGTGTCTCACGAGGTTTTAAGTTTGAGACACTTGGTGTATGTTTCACGGCAGTTAACGTGCTAATAGTGAATAAAATATTGACAATTTCACAATTAAAAAATTAACAATTTATTAATTAATAATTTAATAATCTTATAATCCTCAGATTATCTCAAAATGATAAGCCGAATATAGAAGCACCATGGAAGAAGATATCTTGGCCGAATTCCATGTTAATGTTCTAAAATATCCGTTCAGGTGACCTTGGTGGTTTTGATTTCTATTTTCCATAGATTTATGCTGATTTTATCATTGCAATCGTTTGAAGAAGTCTTTGAATCGTGAATTATTCATTCATCAGACAGTGGCAATCTTTAACCGGACACATCTGTTAGGTTATCTTCATTTTGCGATTTGTAACTCATGCGACTCTTCGTTACCTTCAAGTATTTTTTATATCGGGCAAATTTGAAATTCATACTAACTATGACAACTATTCTCACAAGAGGTCCAGCGACTCGATGCAGTTTTATTTTCACATACGCGATCGACGAGTCAGGTGAGTTTCATATAGATTTGGGGAAAGTGCCATCCGTTGGTGTTTATCTTTTGGAAGAAGATTGTCGTCAAGACTGTGTACATCTTTCAAAGAGCTTGGCCTAAGATACGTTTTATTTTTAAATTGAGTAATAAAAATGTGCTTTTGAGGCCATGTCTGATCTGGTAATCGTTAGAGATTACACTTGGGGAGTTACTTGCCTCATATTAATTGAGTCACCTTTGACTGTACTATACAGCTAGTATTTTATTGAGGAACTGCTCTCTGTGTGTGAACTGAACTCTAAAGAATTTTAACCTCTCCGGATTGAGATTTTCTATTGGTTCTGTTTTTGAGCAACCCTCTTATTAGAGGTTGTCAGTTGACTTCATCTTTTTTCTAAAACTACCATCTTCATCAGCCTTTTCTCCGCCCACTGCTGGACATAACCCTCTCCATATTATGGAGGATCTGGCCATAACTCACCACGCTGGTCAGACGGGTTGGTGAGTAGTCCGCAGATCGATTTTGGACTATAGTTGTTTTACATCCGTTAGCAGCTTGCTAGCCTAGCATTCAGATGTGCCTGTAGCCCTGTTTTTTGTTAACGGTGGCAATTCGTCAACTCAGGGGGACCGCCGGCTTAACGTGCCCTCCGAAGCACGGAGACTTGGTCATAAGAAAGTTTGACTCTCCCATTACTACCATAGTAATGTATATTTCATTAGACACAAAAAAACATTCTGAAAGAAAGTATTATACCAATATTAAATTTTGAAATCACGTTTTCGCTGCCATTAAGTAAGGAACTAATTATCACAGAAGAATTAGATTAGTTACTTTGCTATTTGGCAGAGAAAGCCTGAAAGTCAAAACCAATGTTGCAAATACCCACAAAACGTTTTCCTTCTTGGTTGTCAATGAGCGTGACCGTACATTGTACGGTTCCTTGGCTGGTTGGAATAAACCAGACCGAGGGGATTAGTGATGTGCCAGTGGAATGTCAGGGTCAGCTCTCTGGATTGAGATACGCTTGAATAAACTTCCAGTTATCTCGTATAATGGTAAATTTTACCCCTAACTGTATGCAACCGGAATTGCTTCCTAAAAAAAGCTCCACTTTTTCTTCTTTGGTTGCTACTACTCTACACAAACTAAATTAAAGTAAATGATCTGTCAACATATTATCACGACAAGGAAACATCTAATGGCATCCCTTCCCAAATCTCACCAGACAACAATAATAATTGAATTGTATTTACATTTCAATGATTGTGGGATAAACTTATGCAATGCTTGGGATAACCCACTGCCTCTATTCACTCTCCAATGTTGAACCTTTGCATCAAATCTATCGGTGTAATTCGTTTTAATCGTCTCGTGTAATTGCCGGCATTTAACAAACGCATTTATCAATTGTTTGGATGTACACGCAGTCTGCCCCGATACTTTTCACTTTTGACGCTGACGACTTCCAGATCGTTGTGCACTACTTCATTTGATACATACTACCAAGGAGCATTTGTGATGATTCGCAAAACTTTGAACTGGAATTTCTGGAGTATCTCGATATTGGAAATACTTGCTGTACCCCAAAGTTCAATTCCGTATGTCCAGATTAGTCTCAAGAAGGTCTTGCATAATAAATCCTTATTTTCGATGGTTAACGGTGATTGATGTGGACCAATCAGCCAGTACATTTTCCTGAATGTTATACCTAATTGTTTCCTTTTTGACCATTATGATGTTTCCATGTGAGCCTACGATCGAAATGTATGTATGCCAAGGTATTGTGCTACATCGGCTTGAGTTAACATTTTTTGCTGTTTAAAGATACTGGTGGACAAGTATCTCTCTTCATAGTGTACGTAACTTGTATGAATTTTGTTCCATTGGCTCGAATTCCCCATTTCTTTAACCAGTCCTGAACTTTTAGGAGGTGATCTTGTAGGTTAAATGTTGCTTGTATCGGATTAAAGTGTGAGGCCATAATATCTGTGTCGTCCGCATTTGTTGAGATATCTGTCTTGGTGGTAGTTGGCAGATCAGATGTGTACAAAAGGTACAGGACTGGACTCTGGACCCAGAACACTGCCCTGAGGAACTCCTGACTGGATTGAATTGAATTCGGAAAGGTCATTCAAAAAATTGGTCCACGTAATATAATCCATCAAGAAGGTATGATTTTAGAATTGAATAGTATGGGAGGATGGGATGATAGTATGGATAAACCTTATCAAAGGTTTGTGTCCAGAAAAGCTACGGTACAATATTGTTTCTTATCTAAATCTTCAATTATGATGTTGACGACACGGTGAACTTGCTCGATGGTGGTGTGCTGCTTTCTGAATCCAAATTTTCATCCAAAGAACTTTTCCAATGATTTTCTGGGATTGGTGTTAAGTAAGATAGCAGTTACCTCTTTGATTTTAAATGTCTTGATTGGAAAGTCCAGTAATGCGGAGCACTTTGATTGATGGATAATCTCCTCTTCAGTTTCCGATTCTTCTGAAGGGAATGGTTGAAACACCTCAGCCATGTGTTTTGCAAAAGTATCTGCTTTTCTCGGTTAATTCTAGCTCAGTTTCTATTTGGTGTTTGTATTTGGGGAACAGGTACGGATGTTTGCTTTTACTTTCTTGTTGCATTCTACAGCGAGTAGTCGGTGTCTTTTGTGGGCGTAAAATGTGTTAAGTATTCCTCAATTGCTAATTTTTACTTTTGTAAAAAATCATGTTATTTGAGCTTCCTTGTTGCTTGATTTAATCTGTTGTTATCGTGGGGATGTCTAGTTTTTTGCAAGGTTATCCTGAGTTTTCTATTTTACGGGATTGCCCTTCTTATATCGATCGAGTGTGTCGTTATTATCCACATATTTCAGATCAGGGGTGGAATTCCAGGCGACGCCCTGCATAGTGGTGTTTAAGTGTTCCACCGCATTAGTTATATAGCGCTCGGTTTTAAGTGGTATGGTGGTGTCGATGTTTTCATCTACTATTAGTTTACCAGACCAGCAGTCTGGCGTAAATCAAACACGGATAGACTAGAGAGCGGAAAACCGCGGTTCTAATCCTGATTGCGTCGGGTACGAGTCGTGATTCCTACTCTGATTCTTTTGCGTTTTAATTTTCCCCTGCTCCAAAAAATTTCAAGAATTGCTCCTCCTTAATAGTGAATCTTGGATGGCAGTAAATTGCAGCAAATGTTATGGGACCACTCCATGTTTCCACCACCACACTGGACGCTTGCAGGTAACTTTCTTAAAAGTTATCAATCTCAAAATGCTTGAATGTTGTTTTTATAGCGATTGCAGTACCACCATGGGCTGTTCCATGTGGATGTTTTGTATGATAAATTTAGTATCTTGGAATTCTCATAAAAGTATGGTTAGTAAAATGTGTCTCAGAGATGAAAGCTATGCCGATGTTGTGGTTTTTAAAAAATAGTGTTAACTCTTGCCTGTGTTGTAACAAGCCATTAACATTACTATTCCATACTGCTATTTTGATTGGAGTGCCCATTAGTGGATCTTGGACAAGATGGTAACTAGGAGATCGATTAAATTTTCGATTCTCTTCATAGTGTCATCCATTCGATCCATCAGCATTTTCGATAACATTAGCATTACTTTACTTTCATTTTGGGTTTGTTCTTGGTTTTCGTGATTTGGTTGTACGTTGGCAAAATGTTGATTATGTTGAGCATTTTCTCTCAGAGCAGTAGCAAAGTTAAGTGTGCTGCTCAATGACGTGATTTGTTCACTGTGGCTGAAATTTACTATTTCTGATTGAGGGAAAGTTTTTAGTATTAAAAAATGGTGGTGGTGCGCTTAAGGCTTCGTTTATTCTTGGTGTAAGTTATTTGGGTCCCAGTGTAGGGAATTTTCTGTTCTGTATTTCTTTATATACGGTGTAGCCCTTGTAATTAGCGGGATGATCACCGTTGCATAATGCGCAAGTTGGGTCTGTGGTTAAAATTAATTTATTTTTAAGGGATTGCACCATTTGCTTCCGATGCTGATTTGTGTATCTCAGCATAACATTTACGCAATTGAATTTACTCCAATTGATTAACAATTCATTTAATTATATTGTATTAAATTTAGGATCGATTTCTAGTCGAGGGCATTACTGTGTGTTAATCCATCTTTTTCAGACCCAGTCTACATTCTGTAAAGGAAAACTAAGTAATCGCCACGCCACGGAAGTTGTTATTCTTCGTTCTACCCTGAGAAACTTATACTCTCCTACTGAGCAGCCGGAGTGTAAGTTTTTTAACCAAGGCTACGTGTTTCACATTTTATTCGATTAAGTATTATATTTTCGTGTTGATGAAGTACTTTTATGTTTTTCTAAAAGGCAAAAAAGTGCGCTTGAGTTAGTTTAATGTTAGTTGGAACAGTAAGTACCTACGTGGATCTAGCAGAAATCTGTACTGTTGCAATCATGTACTTTAGTGACTCCTTAGACTCCTTTAATCGCTTCCAAATATTTTGTTTTGTGAACATTATTTTGGGCCTCCAAATAGAAAAGTACGGTGCTGAGTCACAGAAGGATGAAGCTAACCATATAATAATAATTGATTTTCATCAAAATGCAATACCTGATTGATGCTAAATGAAACTACAATAATGAACGAATGGTATTTTTGGAATGAATGAATGAATGAATAAGAATGGCGGATTTAATTTAATACTCGTAATTTAAATCACAACGGAGATATTACAAGCCCCATTTAAATTATACGACTTGTCGGCGTAATCACTCCCTATGCAGTTAAGACGACTGATGTAAATGGTTCGCGGGATTTTTGAATAACAATTTTAAAATACTTACAGAATTACAGAAATAAAGCGTTAACATGGTGATAATTCAAAGTTTATAAGTGTCAAATAAATTTATAACTTTGTTCGGTGTTGGTTTGTAGGTAGTAAATAATGAATAAAAGCGAGAATTGAGATTTAATTTGATAGAAATAATTTTTTTGGTGAAAAAGTAGGGGATAAATTTGCAAGGTAATTTGTAGGTTTTAAATATTTGAATTTTGTGCGGCAATTCTATTGATAAGTTTTGAAAGGATTTTATGGTTTATAAAGGTTTTTGCGTAAGCCTACTCGAGATTGAAAAAGAATTTAATTAAAGTATATTATTAAGGTTAAGTTTAATATTATTCAGTTTAAACACAATCGTTTTATCGATTTTGTTGAAAATGACAAGGTAAAAGCTAGACGAGAATCCTTAAGCGTTAGGTTGTTGTTAAGAAAATATAATTATTACTGTGGTAAGAAGTAAACCAGGATTTAATTTTGTATATAGAAGGATGAGGAATAAACAAAAATAACAGTTTAATCAATCCCAACATCGCTTTGCGCTTATGCTTTTAAATGACAATCAGTGTATATCAGGGAATTTCAATTACCAGGCGATTGAAATTAAAATTAATGATGGTTAAAAGAAAGATTTATAACCTAGTAATTATGTATATCTATATTGTATTTAGCGGTATCATAATTCACTTTTAGTAACTAAACCTATAGAAAAAGTTACCAACTTGTTATTAAACATGTAATGTAATAAGGCAATTAAATAAAAATGGGAAACTTAAAAGTACCTACCATTAGCAATAATAAAATTGTTGTGGCTTTGACAAACTTTTAATGCTTTCATTTTTTTCTCTAATTTTTATTCCAGTTCAAATTAGTCGATAACAACTTTAAAAGTGAACCATAGTAATTTCATTATCTATTTTGCAAGATTTCTAAAAGAAAGCTTTCATATTAACAGCAAAGTGTAATTGTTATTATTATTATAATTATCATCACTTTAACTTTTATATCAGCTGACTGATCTTATAAAATGAGATTAAAGAAGTTAACTTAAACTAGTGAACTTTTTATAGTTCCAAAACCTTTTAACCCAGTGTGGAGTCCCTAAATACTATTCTTACTTTACAGAAAAGAATAATATGTTGTCGAAACTATCTCCAATTGAATTAGATTTATAGTGATGAAATCTTGGACAAAATTAAACTTTTAGCTTCTTTTCCGTGTCATTAGTTACGTTCTGTTCCGCTTACACCGATAAGGTTTACTATTTTTTATTTATCGTTAGCAACCTTTACTTCTCTTCGTCTGAATGTTTTTCTCGAGACAACTTATATCGTTAAAAACATAAATTACTTTTTATTTTTATTGCCACATATAATTGTTATACTTATTAACAATACAATTATTGCAGCTAACAAGGGTAGCTAAACACAATACATCCAATTTAATTAACCCTATGACGTTTTAAATTGGTACAATTTTCAGTAGGGATGCTTCGTAGTTTCAAGTGGCACCTCGTGGGGGCGCATCGTAGATTCGACATCCAATAAATTTATTAAAATCGTGGAACAACAATCACCATAAAAAATACCAAGAAAGTCATGATTTACAATGCAATTAATTGTTCCAAAGCATCTGCGCCTGTAAATAAAATCAATTTGATAAATATAATGTTTTCATACCTTATGATACGCCACTGTGAAATTTAAATGCATTATTGTTATAACATTTGAGTATAAAAAAGTTTGTTAAACAAATTTAAAAAGTTGTACCGGATAGCTTCCACGGTAGTAAACTGTTTTATTGAAATTTGAGTAGTACAGTCACTAGTCTAAATTTTGGTCTGGAAATTTAGACCCCTAATTTAATATTTTTTCTCAAAAAACTAGCTCCCGAATCCTTATAGCTAGCATCAGCTAGCACTCAAATATAAAAGTTAGCACCGTTAGAGTTTTTTCACAAATCGATATTGAAACTGATGGTTTTCCCATGAAATCGGGAGAGGGATTTAAATTAAAATTTAAATCGTGGGTAATTTTTATTTAATATATTATATTATTGTACTCTACTAATCGCTCTTTTAGTAAATTAAGCCGAGAATAGGGGAATTTTTTGAAACGATTAGCAAAGACACTCTGTAATACTCCGGTCAGCTTTCTCGACTCTATAAATTTTGTGAATAACTCTGTGAATACACTGAATTACGCATTTTCAATTTAATAAACTTCTTATTGATGATAATAAGATAATTATGTGCTTATTACCATTTATAAAAATGTTCCGATTAACAATTGCTATTGATTATGCGGTGTGTGCCGGTGAATGAGATAGTAGAAGTGAGGTTATAAAAGCGGATAATTGAGCAAGTGAGTGAGCGAATTCAAGGAAGAAAATAGAGAAGGAGCCCCGTAGAGAGTCAGAATCATCTTCCTGTACGGAAAGTATTGTCGCAGAAGAGAAAAGCGAAATAAGGTAGGAACACAGAAACGAAAATTAATAGAAGAAAGATAAGAGTGACAATATCGTTGATTTAAACACGAGTACCACACGCATAAACAACGAAAATAATTTGTAAAGAGGTAGGCAACCAATAAAGCACAACTGAATAAAAGGCTGCGATCTCCAAGGGGTCGACCCGGATCTAAAGCGTGAATTACATTTACTTTACTCAACTAGAAACTTTGACTATTTTGATACTAGGTCGACTTGGATAATCTAAATCAGAAATTTTTCATTCAAGTTTCATTCTAGAAACTAGTTAGCAAAACTATATCCGGACCTACTTTTCGGTCCAAGTTTGAAACTAGACCTGCGCTTTAACGACAATTTTCTGTATTGCCAACCCCTTGTCACCATCTTACCACCGTCTTTGTTGTATTTGGTGAACAAATATGTTGGTACTAGTTAAAATCAGCTGATGTACACAACTACGATCTTCCCCACTACAAAACGTTCTGCTACTTAAAGTCAAATCTAGTATCAAATCTAATAGTATGAAAATAGTAAAAGTTTCTAGTTGAAAAAAGTATAATGTAATTCAAGCTTAAGCCTCAGTCTACGAAATACCAGTTTCGTTTGTTCTCTATTACATTAATTAATATAATATAATTAATACAATATAATAAGTAATACATTAATTAATTTGATCGAGACCAAACAAAGCTCATATTTCAATGAAAACATCCAAGCCGATAAGCAGGTTTCGGCGATCAGCGTGCACTCTGTACGTAGCCTCACGCGAGTGAAAAACCATCCAGAGAAACTAACAGTAGCGAGCAGAAGAAAAAAAATGGAACAAGAATAGAACATTCTTATTTATTGTCTCAACGTGTGTGGCTCATTTAATACACCTTCACTGAGGCAAATTAGCTTATTGTACCCCGTCCATGCTGAGATCTTAGATGGATTATGAGGTAGAGACCTATCAGATAGATCTGGATGACTACTTCGGTCACCAACAGTGTGGATATTCTCTGGAAGGCCGAGCTTTTAAGAAATTTTGTTCGGTTCGGTCCGCGTTGCCTTCCACTCGATGTCACCCACCCCTCGGTTCGGACACGAACACGATGGTGTATGCCCCCCTCCTCATGGCAGTACGACACGGTGACCGGGACCGCCTGTCTGCGATTCGAACCCAGAATTTCCGCTCTGAACTCAAACAGCGATCACATCAAGCCACCACTGCGGCAGAATAGAACAAAAACGCTAACGATGGTGGTACAACAACAGATAAAGGTAACAAGAAGAGAATAGTTCCTTATGAGGTCTTCAGACGGAGTAAAAAGATCAACAGATCTCCGGTTTAAAATGTATATACTAAAGGCGTAGAGCATGGAACAGAGTTAGAGAGCAGCGATACTGATGGACTTACTAAAAGAAGTAAACAACGAGTTGATACGAAGCTCGAAGCTCCAAGCTCGAAGAGCAAATGAGTCATCTAATGGAAATGTTGGCTGGGTATACGAGTGACATCAAGTCCAGCGTAGCTGACATTAAAATTGAAATGTGTACCCTAAAGAAAGATATAGAAGAAATAAAAAGAGGTGCTGAACAGGCCGATAGAGACCTGCAAGTTATGAAAAGGGAGAACGAACAAAACATAAGCCAGCTAAGAGAGGAAATGAAGGCTCTTGTAAACAGGATTAAGGAATTGGAAAACAGAATGGAGAACTTTGAAAGAGCAAAAATAAGAAACAATCTAATGCTGAGAGCCACGCAAATTAAAAGAACGGTGAAAAACCTTTTTAGCGAAAAGTTGGGAACGGAATTGGAAATTAAGGATGCGTACAAGATAAACGAAAAGAGATGTGTGATCGTGATGCACAGTTTTGAAGATAAAATGCAAGTACTGAAGAACAAAAACAAGTTAATGGGATCTGAAATATACATCGACAGCGACCTGACGACACTGGAAGGATGAATTATGAAAGTGATAAGAGCAAGAGCAAGATAAGTGACGCAGCAAGTCAAGACTGGGCCCTGGTGCGAGACCCATTGCGGGCCCCCTTCATTATTTAAAAAAAAATTTAAATAACAATTTTTTTTGCACAAAAACCGTGCAAATGACAAAAAGTTATCGTAGATTTCACAAAATTTCAATATATCGTGGGCTTACTGGAGAAACTTACCAAGTCCATATTAGGACCTATAAGGACTGCACTGCATGGTCAGTTTTTAATTCTCTTTTTTAGGCTTAAATTTTAATTAAAAATTAAAACGAAGAGTGGGATTAAGTTGTTCGGCTTTCGGCCCCACTAAAATTTTAGCTTAAAAATGAGAATTGAAAACTGACAATGCAGTGGAGTCCGTATAGGTCCTAATATAGACCTGGTCAGTATTTCAAGTAAGCCCACGATATTTGAAAAACGTTCTGTACATGGTACAAACTTTTATAGATTAATTTTACAAAAAAGTCTCTGTAAATAATAGAAATGAATTTTCTCAGTGTGCTAGGCCCCTTTGAGGCCCAGGCCCTGGTGCTTGGCACCACATGCACCACCGGTTGCTACGTCACTGAGCAAGAAAAGAGAGAGAAAAGGGGAAGAAAGTGAAGATAGGATATCTGAAGATGTTCACTCCCGGATGCTCCTTGGTATGGGACCCGAACGAAGGAAAATTGGCAGAGAAGAGGTTAGATGCTACTACCTCCACACTAAGAAACTAAAAGTATGTGAATTGAACAGTCTAATGTTGACCGACCGGCGAGTAAAAGTGATGAGAAAGAAGAAGGCAAAGCATACAATACGAGAATAGGCACATGAAATTCGAGAATGTTGCTGAGAGTCGGAAAACTGAGAGAAATCGTAGCGAACTAATAAAATCCGAATTGAGATTTGTGGGACGGTGTGATGGAAGACTTGAGAGTGACCGAAGTGACAAACTGGAGACTGGCCTGTGGTGATCGAAAGATCTCGAGATTAGTAAGTAAAGGAAATGAAGGCACACCCCACATTATGAAAATTGTTTGGACTGTAATTTGATGAGGACTAACCCCCGCTTAAAAGGGATTTTTTCAACAAAATTTTACCATGTGATCGGAGGATCGGAATATTCTATGATTCTGTCGAGAGAAAATTTTTAAAATCAGAGTCCTATCAACGCTTGCACTTTGGCTGGTTCTTCGCACAAAAAGCCTCAAACAGTCTTTCTCTTGCTGCATAGTTTTTAGGTTGAAGTTTTCACCCTTGCAAAAATTCAATTTTAGCTCAAAGTTGACATCTCGACTAGTAAGTTGTTTATTTTTGACATTCGTGTATTTACAAATATTCTTACAAAGACGTGGTACTTATTCACAAACAATACAGAATAAGGTGTCCAACCTGCCTTCTGATATTTTGATTTTGTTTCGCTCCTTGTGCACAATTAGCTTGGTAATAAAATTGATGGACGTCAGGACCGTGCACCACTTATTAATAAAAACAAACAAGATACACTCTTAGGTAACCAGAATAAATACTTGCAAAATAAATAGAATACATATCGTCACCCTAATTATCAAACCTCGTAACTCCATTTTTGATCAAAAATGAGATTTTGATGCCATCTGTTAGAGAAAAAAATACTCTATAGATGGAGAAAACCTTGTAACTGCACATAATTTTGTTTTTATATAAGGGAAAGAATAGAAAACTGATGTAGCAGACACGCTTGTATATAAAATTGACTTTTATGTATTTGTTTAATATTTAAGTATTAATAGAACCTAAATTAAATAGAAAAAATAGAACCTCTTATCTCCATTGATACGAAAATTGATTTGTTTGAATATTTTATTTAAAATGTTTTTGTGTTTTCTGCAAAAGTAATGAATTTGGAGTTACAAGGTTTGATAATTAGGGTGACGATATTTTATAAATAAAATTTCAACTTTTTAAAGCTCAAATAAACAACATTTCATATTATGGTTCGATTTTCAAGCTCACGATTCTCAGTCATTTTGAACTTCGACAATATATTTGGTTACCAATTTCTTATATTTTAAACGTTTCAAATGGAGGTTCTAGGAAATTCTGCATTGATTATTAATTTTGTTGCATACGAAACCAGTTCGTACAAATTTTCATACTAACTTTATCAAGTCCTGGTGGCCTACATTTTTTTAGGGTGGCTTTCATTGAAAATTCGAGCAGTTCTACGAGCATAACCATTTTCAGCCCAGTAAGTAAATATTATTTTTACTTTTTCTTGTAAAGTATACAACATTGTTATACACCATTGTTAAGCAACTTTTATTTTCAACAATACGCGAACATTTTCAAGTGTTAAAACTTTGTTTTAGTATTTTAGGTGATAGTGGAGTGCACATGTTTATCACTCCTAACGTGATTTTCGTAAAAATAAAATTGCTTCCGAATAAAGTTATTTCTTGTTTATCTTTCAATTTTGACATCTAACTCATAAGCGGATTCACTAAATCCAATTTTTTACCGTACCTTTAAAATGATTTATCCCAAGATAGGGGGTCATTTAAAATTTCGAATTAGAGGGTAGGTAGCTGGTGGGGGAGACAGTTAAACTTTAAATTTAAATAGTATTTGTTTTAAACGTCCTTTCTTCAAATTTACTCAAAAACAAAAGTTACTTTTGAAATGAACACCCGGTATACTCAATACAATGAAAATAAAATTGTTTGTAATATTAACGAACACCGTTGATAAGTTATCCATACATTAATACAATGAAATATTGTGTTCATGTAATGTATAAAATGTATAAACATTTTCATCAAATAATGTACACTTCATTAATATAACAACTTATACCCCTTTGCACGCGCATGCCGGAATTGACACCAATATGGACCCGATCGGACCAATTTTCGCTTATTTTCATTCTTTATTAATTGCCCTGCATGCTAAGTGTTTCTAAAAATTTATTTAAAAAGAAAACACATTTACATCTTTTTTGGAGTGTTGTAGATCATTTTGTTATAATATGTATTTCAAATTAATTAATAATTTATGAATGAAATAATAATTTATGAATTCGTAGTTAAATTATTAAACTTTCTTAATAATATAAGCGCAATGTGTATATAATTAGGAATTGATAATTTTAAACAAAGTTAATAGGATCTTTTCTATGATCCTGAATTAATTTTGAATGCCGAATAAGAGATATGCAGCGTGCCTAAACTTTTCTTGATTTTCCACAATCCTCCACGAGTAGAGCACGTATTACGATTTAAAGAAGTGCCGACTTGTAATTAAAATATTCTGCTTCAACGTTTTTGTAGAATAGAAATTATGAAATTATTATAATACATCTTGTGTGATGTATGAATACATTAAAGCAGAGGATTCTTACACAAGAATCTCATTAATAATAAACCAGGGTTTAGTTAACCTATATCGGTACTGGTATAAAATCAAAATATAAATAAAGCATAAATTTGTAATTTTGGAATTAAGAAATTGCGTGGTGGGATTATTTTTTCAGATATTAAAAATAACAACGTAAATTTTTTTTTGTTCATAATATATTATTATCTCCCTCATTGCTAAATCAAATATTTGACGCCCGTAAGCAATGTAAGCAATTATCTTAACAAGATTTTCATTTGTGATTTTATATTTTTAATCGTTAAACAGTTATGAAACTTTCGAATTAATGTTGTATTTTTAACGAACAAGTTAAATTTGGTATACCTGTTGAAATCAAAGCCTATTTGCTAACACGAAAATTCCATTAGGATTTACCGGCAAATATTGTATACCACTGAAAAATAATAACTAGTAGATTACCTATAGAATGGTTTACTTTATAATTTACAAATTAAATTTTTTTTAATGCACTACCTATTAATTACTACAATAATTTCCGCTAGGAGCGCTAATGACGTTCATCGGGAATATTAGGTTATCTTATTTTGTATTCAAATGCTAATAATGATTTTAAATATTTACTTATTTTTTCTTTGAAAGCCATTTGTTGAAATTACAGAACTGCCCTTTGTGGGAAAATTCTGAGTCACTTATCATCTTATCAATAGTAACATAATTATTGATAATCAAATAAGAATTTTACAACCAAATTTCATATTTAGTACTTTTATATTGGTCCTGGTTATAGTAATAGCTTAGGTTATTTGTTAGTATATGATCTTTATTAATTAAGAGAAATTCCTTCTAAGAAATTTTCGTCTGACTCTGTCTCCGTTTATAGTTGCCCTTCATTTTAAAAAACTTGTTTTTTTATTTTCTTTAAATTAAATTTATAAGAAATCATCATTAAATCAATTACATCTGGATTGTGAATTTGTTATGGAGGGTAAGATAAACTCACACGCACTTAGGTTTTTAAATCGGGCCCATTATACTACCTCTTGTTTTCAGCATTATCCCGATCTTGTCACTACCCAAGCCATTCCAGCTGTAGAATGAACTCCAGGATTTTGGGACGGCAGGAAAAATAACCCGTCAGGCTCAGGCGACTTAAAGGGGCAGAAAGATTTGATTGCCCATGTTATTTTGGCCGCATTTACTACTTTTGTAGCATTGTAATAATACAGCATATTATTCCTGACGGAATTTTGCTATCTCCGTAGAGATTTTACAAGACCATTTGTTGGGGTGGTCTGTCCCCACTTTCATTACATTTCATTTCATAATCTAATATCTGATCTCGCTTCGTTTGATGTTCTCTCCATGTTTTTCTGTCTATTATTTTCGTTCTCCAATCCTCGACCCTCATTGTTCTTATGTCTTCCATCACTTGGTCGCACCATCGAACCCTAGGTTTTCCCCTGGTACGACTATCCATTGGTCTCCATTCCATGATTCGTCTTGTGACCGTGCTTTCGTCGCTTCTCATCACGTGTCCGAGCCATTTCATTCTCATAGATTTGATCACTCTCACGATGTCTTCATTTTCCAATTCATTCATTATCTCAAAATTCATTAGAGGTCTGTATTCTTGATCGTTTTTGGTCCCAATATCCTTCTCACTATTTTTCGTTCAAAAACTCGTAGTTCTTCCTCCTCTTTCTTGACCATACATAGGGTTACTGCCGCATACACAAGCACCGGTCTTATTATTGTCTTATATATTTTCATTTTTGTTGTTCTTGATAAGTTCCCGTCCCCCAGCAACTGTTTGTTAGTGTAATATGCTCTGTTACCCATCTGTATTCTTCTTTTTATTTCTTGTTGTCTTTCATTTTTGTTGCTGATTTATATTCCCAGGTAGTGGAAGTTATCTACTTCTTCGTATACATGGTTGTCGATTTGTAATCCTTCTCTTGTATCTCCTCTTTGGCACTTCATGTATTTGGTTTTGCTTTTGTTTATTAACAGTCCCATATGTCTTGCTGCTTCTTCAATTTTTTTAATGGCTTCAATTAATGTTTCTTTAGCTCTTGATATAACCACCACGTCATCTGCATATGCAACTATTCGCACTGATTTGTTAGCTATTGTTCCATTTTCTTGCAACCCTCTGATTATTTTCTCAAGACACAGATTAAACAGTGTTGATGACATTGTATCTCCCTGACTCACCCCGCTATTTACTGTGAATTCGCTGGTCTCGCCGTTTGAGGTTTTGTAGCATTGTAATCAGTAATTACTATAATTTAGTGATTCATACTAACTTTCGACATACCCTGTATATCATTAACAAGGAAATAGGAGTGCCATCTATGGTAGATAAGGGGACTCGCGAGAGAAGAAATGCCGATTGGTGTAATGTTTGGGTCGTCTATTTTTATTAACGATATTTATAATAGTGATGAATGCGGGACGGGATATTAATTTTGTCCCGCGCGGGACGTAATTTCTAATTCAGTCTGAGTCCAAATGTCCGGCACCCAAACGTCCGGCGCCTAAAAGTCCTGGTGCCTAAACGTTCTGGCGCCCAAAATAATGTATAAAATATATGTATAAATCAAACGTGAGACTAAGTTGGTATTCCGTCCCGCGCGGGATGGCGCGGGATTTTTCCGTCCCGCATTCATCTCTAATTTATAACCCAATGTTTATACACACCATAGTTTTGTCACTTGATTTAGACGGTGGATAATGTTTCATCCCGTCTGAGTGCCAATTGGGAGCGTTTTGCGAGGTTTTGGATGCGTGAAAATTACTTCTATATCACTGCACAAGAAGATATTTTTATTATCAGCATTCGAATAGCGGTGGATTTCTACTACTTATTTATTTAGTTGTCTATGGATAAATTTACTTGACCCTCTACAGTTGGTTATCCAAGATTTTTACGAAACTTCTCCTTACCATCTGGAAGTTGCTAACATCTGGCAGTATCAATGTATCTTTCTTTCCGACCTGTTTGCTCTGCCTGAACGATTTAATCAGCTTACTAATCGATACCTACGTGGGAATCCGCCGTATTTTTGTTTGTTATCACTTTTTTTTTTTGCATGTGAAGTAATTTTGCTTACCATTTAAAGTAGTTAGTAGTTGCTTAAATAGAGCGTTAATTTTATTGGCTTGCCAGCTTATTATTTTTGCATTCAAATAAACGCCGGACCTGGACTTAGGTGCATGTTACCGTGTTTATTTTTAATTTGTGCTTACCTGTTTTAGTGCTTAGCATCATTTCTTTGACAGCCGACCGACGCGCGACGTCTTCGAAGGTATCTTACGCCGAAGAATGGTTTGATCGAGTTTAGTGTCAAGTGTAAAAATCAGTGAACTTAAAAGCCAAGGGTGATTACTGATTACACATTTTAGGTAATAATTTGCATGTGCTGGGGTTTGGCTTTATTGCAAGCGTTTGCTGTTATCTATAAATTCAGAAGCTTTGAGGTTCCGCTTAAAGCAAGCAGTTTTGTTGACGTTCGAGTTGTTCGGAGTAGCTGCCGATTATAACTCCAGATTCAAGCCTTCAGCTGCCCATTTTTATATATAATATAACAATAATAATTATTGTTTAAATATGACTGTAATTTAGTTGTATAATAAGTAAGCAAACAATCTTTTACTATCCTTATTTCTGTTTACAATAAATCACCACCTTTCTCCTACTGAGCGTTTTATTTAAACCTGGCGTCCGTCGAGCACTTCATTTTCCAGCTGCTGATACGAGGTCTTTTAGAAGTAAAATAAACGAGCATAAGGCCATTCGAGTTTAGAACCTACGAACATTCCCCATTCTTGGAGCTTGGTGTGAAAATCACAGAGCGAGCTGCCTTTAGACTATCAAGGTATCAAGCATAAGTGGCCAAAACCGCAATTATTGCTACCCATTTTTTTTTTTACAGTTTGAGTGGTTTTCGAGATTCTGAGAGGGAAGAGAATCGACAGAGGATGATGAGAGAGCAGGGCGACTGCGTTCGAGTCGGACTGATGAAAACTTATGAAGAATTTCTTCGTCAAGGTTCCAGTGCGACTGGAATATTCTACAAAGATGTTTTGGATCGACTGTTGAAACGAATGTGGCGTGTGAGACCAGAATTGTTTGACAATGGAAAGTGCAGAAATTCTAGTAGTGGGATTGTGACCACTCACCTGATCAATCTCCCCCAGACTATTTTTTGTTTTCTAAACTTAAATTGAAGAAGAAGAGGCAGCGGTACAAGTCGATCGAGACGATTAAAAGGCGATGATAAGGGAACTGAATAGTGTTGTAGTTGATGCGTTCCAGAAAAATATGGCGGACCTGTAAACTCGTTCTAAAGGTTGTATCTACTTTCGAGGAGACTATGCAGAAGCCTGATATTGAATATACGTGCTTTCCATGTATTGTGTGGTCTATCCGCGATCAATCCTGGAACTTTTTGAATACACTGTGTATCTTTGAGTCCAGGTTACTTACCTGCTACCCTAATAACGCAGTAGTTGATAAACGTTAATAAAAGATAAATTGTTTAGATAAAACCGAGATAAAACATATGATTATTACATACTACAGATAAATTTGGGAACGATCGGGATTCGAACATATGATCTATAGCTCCATTCCCTAACTACTACATCAAACTACCTGCATAGGAAGGTATGAATTAGATTTGCATAATATGTCTATATTTTTTTGAACTTTGTAGGTGTCACCAATAATATTTTACTAACTTGCGAGAGAAGCACCTTAACTGCGTAGAATTAAAAAAATTAAGAATTCGGAAAATTATAACCATCATTTCGATGTTATACGTCAATAATTGTTGTTTTCTTATTGAGTAAAAGCAAAAGGGTAAAAGTAAAAGCGAAGGGTCTTGATTGAAGGTTTATCCTCAACATATTTAGTACTGCCGTAATGACATGTCTTCACGACCTCTCGGAAAAGTGCTTCCACATCACATCCGTGTGTTTATTTTATTAAACAAGAGAGTAATAATTGAACCAGTGGATATCTCTTTAATCTATTCATGCACGTCACAGGAGCATAATGTTATTATATCGCCAATGTTGTTTAAGAATTAAATAGCTATCAATTAGTGAAAGTAATATCAAAATAGATTCAGTATTGGTTCTAGAGAGACATAACCAAAGAAACATAGGTAAGTACCTACAGACATACATAACATAATAATATTACAAACATGTTCAAAATAAACATCTCAGCATATTGGCAATGAGTGAAACGTAAAGCGACTACGAGTAAGTAATTGCACATTCAAATTGTTCAAAAATCAAACAAATACTACGCGTATACTTTTTTAAGTTTCTGAACTTGCTCAAAAATTAATCAAGAATTTTTGAAAAAAAGATTTTTTGCTTGTTTGTCCATTTATTCTAATTTTTTAAATTAATTAATATACCAATTTGCCTCTGTATTTAAATTCAGTTTTAATTTTATTTCTCATTTTATATTTAATGGAGAAGTTCGTAACCGATCCGTAAGAGAATACTTCAAAAGTTAGTTGTTCCAAATTTTTTCTTTCTTCTTCTTGATTTCACATGATTTTAATTCCACGGTTAATTTTAAAACTTTATTGGGAATAATAGTGAATATATATAATATTTTTAAGTGTTTAGAAATGGTCTGATGTAGTGAAACAATTTTACCTGCTAGGAAATTGTTATAAATTAATTCCTTTGTGATTGTTTATTATGTTGTTATTCTTACAAGATTTAAATTAAATTTTAATATTATGTATTCATAAATACTTTTGTAAGTTATTTAGAAGTAACAATGTCTTTTATACTGAGTTATTATACTTTCTCGTAAAAGTTTTCTCCATTTGCTCCTGGTTGCTCTTCTCGAGAAGCTCTGGTTACGTATATTTTAATTTGTGTCACTTCCCCGTCTCTTTTCAAAAGTACTTTGGCTCAGTTGCTATTGAAATATGACGCTAAATGGTACTAACTATACAGTTTACTTCAAAGTTAACGTAAAGAAATTATATTTGCAATTACGACCTTTTTATGAGAATACGCAAAAGTTGATAACAATATATTAAACTTTATCTCTTTACTTCTGGTCTATTTTAAATGAAAAGTCCTTATATTACTTTTAAGACCCGATATACCCAAAGATTAGTAGAAATTTTATAGATTGCCTTGAGCTAAATTTGCTGTTCCGAGCGTCCTCATTAGCTTGATTCAAAAATCAAGCGACGTCGCTTACGAAGTTTTCAAAATGTTTCTTCTGCTTTAGAAATTGCCAAGTTTAAATAAAGCTCTTGATGAATCTTTCTTTTCACGGTAATATACGTATACTAAAACATTTTGTATAATTTAAAGAGAACATTATTACCATTACCATAAATCAAATTATAAAATACTTTTTCAACTACTTAATTATTATTTCATACGATAGAACATCTCAAAAATTTCAAAAAAAACTTTCAAATATTACTAAAAAATATAATAGCTTCAATAGACCTTAATAACCTGCCAAAAGTTAGTCATTTCAACTAATATTTTCATTTCACATTTAACATACCATAACAGTCATATTTAAGTACAGGTAGTTTGGTGTAGTGGCTAGGGAGTGGAGCTATAGATCTTAAAGGTCATAGGTTCGAATCCTGAATACTCCCAAATTTATCTGTGCTGTTAAAAGGACATTTCTTCAAGTTTATGTAATAGGGTTTCTTTTATTGACTTCCTCTAATATTACAATCTGTCTATTGACAATAAGTAATGATTTGACAGTGATTGACATAGAAGGAGTTCGCCCAGTGGCTCGCCCCATTTACACTTTAACATCCGAGAGTGCTATGCAGGTCCTTGATGATCTTCGAAAGCCATCTCAAAAGCGGTTGCGCAGATCCGTTGGGTCGTTACGTTTCAGCCTGCTGTTTCGATTGGCAGTCAGCAGGTCTACTTGCAAGGAATTGGGGTGATTTTTTACACGATTATAATACCTGATACTGTGTGTTTTGATAAATTCTTCGATGGTAGGGATTTCAAGATCACGATGTATAACTTGGTTAGGTACGAACCATGGAGCATCCATAATGGTTTTTAGAATTTTTGATTGGAATCGCTGGATTTTAGCTATGTTGGAGTTACTTGCGGCTCCCCAGAGTTGGATACCATACGTCCATATTGACTTTATGATAATTTTGTATATCAGCACTTTACTTTCGAGAGATAATTGAGAGTGACGATGTAATAACCAATAATGTTTCCTAAAGGTGTGACTCAGTTGGAGCCTTTTGTTCCAGATAACCTAACTCCATGTAATCCTCTGTCATACCCAGGTATCTGACTTCTTCCTTCTGAGGAAAAAGACTTCCATTGAGCCTCACAGGAGGACAAGTGGCTCGCTCTTCTATTTGTGAAGGTTATGTGTGCTGACTTTTGATCATGTGCTTTGATACGCCACTTTTTTAACCACTTTTCGAACGCAGTGAGGTAGATTTGTAGTAGTGCGGACGCGGTTAATGGATCCGGATGAGACACCAAGATTGCAGTATCATCTGGAAAGGTCGCTACTACTGTATCTCGGGTTGTTGGTAGGTCAGCTTTAAAAATCAGATAGAGAATCGGACCAAGCACACTGCCCTGAGGGACTCCAGATTCAATTGGCAAAAGTGAGGAGACCTCATCCTAGACTTTCACGAGGAAGTGCCTATTTGTAGGATATGACTTTAGTACTTCGTAATAAAGAGGTATGTGGCAGGTATTTATTAATCTTGTAGAGGAGACTAGGAATCCAAACCTTGTCGAAGGCCTGGGTTATATCGAGAAACGCAGCTGTACAGTAACTCTTGCCTTCCATGCTTTGTCTGATTTTATTTGCGATTCTATGAACCTGCTCAATTGTTGAATGTTGTTTGCGGAAACCGAACTGGTATTTTGGGATTATTTTCTGTTTTTCAATAACTGGCATCAGTCTTCTTAGAAATAGTTTTTCGAATACCTTCGATAGAATAGGTAGCAAACTGATAGGTGTATATGAGCCAGGTTCCGTTGGAGGTTTTCTCGGTTTAAGGATTAAGAGCGCGCTGCAAATTTTGATGCAAAAACATGTTTCAACAGATGGCGTACCCTAAAATATTAATCTTTTATAGTTATCTTTTCACCAAAACAGAATTCTAATAATTTATAAAAGTCATATGAATAAACGATAACTAAGCTAGGCAAGTTTGAGCTTCCAATGTTGAATATTTACAAGTATATTCCAAAAAGATATTCACATGCGAAAATATTGAATATATTTAAAAATATTTATCTTTGAAAGTTCAAACTTCCTTATTGCCTAGCTTAGTTATCGTTTATTCATATGACTTTTATAAATTATTAGAATTCTGTTTTGGTGAAAAGATAACTATAAAAGATTAATATTTTAGGGCACGCCATCTGTCGAAACATGTTTTTGCATCAAAATTTGCAGCGCGCTCTTAAGATAATTTGTGCAACCTTCCACTGTAAGGGAAAGTATCCCGTTCTCAGGATCGAATTATTGATCGAGGTAATGAGTTTGATTGCATTATCTGGTAGTTCTTTTAGAACTTTTGCAGTTATCAGATCTGCTCCTGGGGATTTTTTGATGTTTAGTACTTTCTTGAAACATGTTATGACTTCTTTCATTTTGATTTTCTTGATTGACGTTTCCATTTGGAATGGAGCATCGAGAAAGTCGTTGATTGATTCACCTTCGCGAGGAACTTCTGATTGGAATGGTTTAAAAACTTCAGCCAAGTGAGCGGAAATAGGGTCCGCCTTTTCTTTGTTGCTTCTTGCCCAATCATTTGTGGAGGTTCTGATAGGTGGGATTGTCTGTTGGGGTCTTTTGATTTTCCTTGTTGCTTTTCACAGCGAGTAGTCAGTTGCTGTCAATCCATTTAAGTAATTTTGGATTTCCTGATTTTTATTCTCCTTTAGTAAAAGCTTAAGTTTCCGAACTGCCCTATTGTAGTTAGTTCTATCGCCAGATGCTTTGGAGGTCTGCCATATTTTCCCTAGTCTCCGCTTTACTCGTATTTTTCCTTGAATATGTTTTGGGCATCGGTTTTCTATTTTTTTATTTGTGTTTCTTGGTGTGGCTTCCTAAGCTGCTTCTTGTATATTTTTTGTTAGGCATTGCACTGCTTCATATATTTCGTAATTAGATTTTAGTGAGATATGTTGGGGAAGCTTAGCATTTTCTTTAAAGAGGACCCAGTCGGCTTGCTATTATGCAGTTTTACAGATTTTGGTTGTTCAGCAATTTGAGCAGAATGTGTGACTATTATTGGAGAGTGATCCAAAGAAAGCTCAAAACAAGACTTGGTGGTGAGACGAGATGCCTCCGACTACACAGAAGTCCAGTACATCGGGGAGCTTTTCTCTGTCTGTGCGCCAGTAAGTTGGTTCACCAGTAGAACAGTGGCTAAAGTTTTTATTGATCATCACTTGGAATAACTGGCGACCTCTCGGGTTGGTTAATTTTGATCTCCAGTGAGTATGTTTGGCATTAAAGTATCCATCCGCAATAAAGCGACTACCAAGTGTTTCGAAGTAATACATGTATTGATTTTGAGTCATACTGTGCCCGGGGGGACAGTAGGCTGAAGATAAGGTATTTGTCTGTCTTGTTTTTTAACTACAATACTTGCTATTTAAGCGATATTTAAGCGATTCGTGGTGTTTTATACTTTCTCTAATGATGACTGCTGTATCTCCTGTTGCTCTTCCACTAGGATGTTGGGTCTCGTAGATGTTATATTTTGGTGTTTTGAAGTAACATTTTAACTTCTTGAGTATGATTTGCCAAACCGTTTGCGTTCCAGACTGCAACTTTAAGCTGTACTGATATTACGGCATTTTACTGATCAGTGTTGTGAGAAGATTCAGTAGAACTTCCATTTTTACCAGCATTTTGGTCATCATACTCTCCAATTTAGAGTTGCTGTTGATTTGGTGGTATGAATTGAGGGGTTGGAAGAATGTATTGAGGCTGCTGGACTTGTTTTGTTACGTTTGCATACGAGTTACTCGAGTACGGTTCTGGGTTGCTTACGATGTTGTTTCTTACTGGTATCGCTGTTGGTGGTTGTCTTTCTCTCTTAAGGATGGGTATATTTTATTTTGGAGACTCTTGTATCTTGAGCATCCCTTGTAATTTGCTGGGTGATCGCCCTCTCACAGTACACATTTCACATCATTGTCTCGTATCTTTCTTGGGCAATTTTTTGTTGACATGACAATATAACATGACATGACAATATAATACCTATTTTAAAAGACAAGATTGGAGTTGCAATTTTCTCACCATTGAAAAAATTATTTTTGCTCATAGGAGAAACCAGGGCGAGTCCATTTGGTAAACTTCTTAGTTTTATTTACAGCTTTAATTCAGAAAGCGTCAATTGTAATTCAGACTAGCCATTATTTTTAATGAGTAGGTTTACTCTCTGTGAAAGTAAATATCGACCAGCATAATAGATAGTATACTGTGACGCTGGAAGTACTGACTAATCTGAATTACAATTGACGATTTCTGAATTAAAACTGGAAACTGTATATCATAATATTCATCAACTTTGTTTAAAATGTAATTTAGGACCAATTTACTGGTCAGATGCTAAGTAGCGGTAGCGAGGGCAGAGTTTATGATGGCATAATGTACTATGTGGCTCAAAAGTCACCATTTTATCTGAAGATTTTTCCGATGGCATAGTCGACCTGAAACATCCTGTATAATAACTCGTATAATAATATGAATACATAAACTGTGCTACGGATGCACTTTTCTAAGATTCATAATTGAATGGCCCTAATGATATTGAAACATATCTGTCTTTGTTGGTTTCTAGAGGTTATAATTGATTTAATATTGAACCTATGATGTAAGATAATCAAAGTAGAGTGCAATTTGAATTTTACTCGTGTATGATGTACTCGTAATGAACCTCGATTTTTAATTAAAACGCAGCTTATGATGTTTATTTTAGTTTTCCTTGAAGCCTCTTAAGTTAATTAAGCTACACCAGAGCCCAGACTGACACTACGATTTGTTTTTGATATAAAAACGTAATATTAAAATTTTCTAGGAAAAGTAAAATGTACAATTTATTCATACGTGGATTCCATTTAATTCTGTTGACCCTTCAGTTGTCTTCGGCGCCCATCTTTATGTTTTAGTTTACATTCAAATCTCGAAAAATAAGCATCTACAGAAAAACTTATAACTTAAGAACTAGAAAAGCTAGAAATGTAAATCAAAATCATTTTCACAAGTTTATTTTGCAATAAAGGAGTGATTACTAAGAGCCCAAATTTATACTAGATGTTATAGTAAAATTTATTTTCCAGAGATTTACCTTTCTCTTCTGACCTAAGCATGAAGATCGTAAATTTTAGAAAATAACCAAAGTGCGAAGCTCTGCGTATCTCTGGTGCTGGATCTCGAAAAAATATGAAATTTTCAGAAAACGAAGTTTATTTAGTTAACTATTAAATTAATTGTATTAATTTGAATTACTAGACTTTTATTGTGTATGTGCTACGAATTTCTAGGATGCTCAAAAATTGTGCTAATTCAATGCTATATTGCTAAATATTGTAGTGTTATTTTGCTTGTATTATTATTATAAAATTATTCAAAAGTTAAATTTAATCCAAACCAGATAAACGGCCAGAATAAAATTCTTACTTCACCCGGATTCGAACCGGGAATTTAGCGTTCATAGTCAACTTATTCGACCACTATACTCCGACCGTCTCTCATTTTTCATTCTTTATAAAAATAAAAATGATTCTTCTCTTTTCCGTGAGTGCTATTTGTTTTAACTTAAACTATCTACCTCACCAAATTTTATACAAATAAATTATAAAATATAAAAAAGACCATATCAATATGTATTAACTAGAGCCAATATAGGAATATTTGAATTTGATAGGCCAAAATTATGTTTTTTTATTTCAACTGGGTAATTTATAGATAGAAGTTATAATTATATTT
Source organism: Rhagonycha lutea (assembly GCA_958510855.1). NCBI lineage: Eukaryota > Metazoa > Arthropoda > Insecta > Coleoptera > Cantharidae > Rhagonycha > Rhagonycha lutea. The sequence continues at coordinate 20,615,796 of OY294042.1, forward strand.
TGTATAAGGTAATTGATTAGGTGCATGTTGAGCAGCAACCCCTAATAAGAGGGTTGATCCAAACAGAGACAGGAGTTCGTAACAATTTGGAGATGACCTCTCCAGTTTTTTTGCCACAATGTTAATTGGTTAGCCGTCAATTTGTGCGAAGGATGAGTCGTGGGTTCTGAAAAAAATGGTCGTTTGGGAATTCAAAAAATCGCAAATAGTAATCAAGTGCTTTAATTGAAACAAGAATTTGAGAGGTACTTTCACAATCCCAACAATTGCAATGTAAATGGATAAAAACGTACACATAATAACAATGAATAATTATGGTGTCGCAATCAAAAAAATGCACCTAACTTAAATTTACAAGCAAAAAAACAATACAGTAACCTCTATGGGTTACCGAAAATGAAAATGAAAAAAACGTCGGTCAAACAAATACGAAATAATTAAAATTACTTACATAAGCGCTTTGCAAGTTTTACAACTTATTGGTGTCAGGCGTATCCTTCTACTCGAAATACGACAATTGGCTAGGTGGAAATCTGGAACATTCGTAAACTTTACTCCGGAACACGTGATCGACTTCCGTGAACACAAAACACTATTGGAAAATCTGATGACCTGTTGGATCGTAAGAGAGATGGAATTAATGATGGTAGTAAACTCCAATACGAATTAATTCCTAATTGTCATCCAAAACAACAACAATCGTCGTTAATTCGTGGTTATGGTGTAAATTAACAGCCAAAACACGTTGCCAAACGAATGAAGTCAGAAAACTCGTAGTGGTTTACGCAATCGAGTAACCCAACGCAATGAAACACATGTGCAACATATGATCAAGCCCAAAAATGATCGCAATTGACAGCGAGTTGAGGTAGTCTACACGACTAGGCTAGACTAAAAAGACTAGACTAAAAGCAATTTTATCGAACCGAAACTCGTCTAAATGTCTAACCGTCAGCACTTTCAGACAAAACTAATGGTCTATTACTAATGGTCTACAGCCAGCAGATCACATGCATTCAAATGAAAGCTATACCAGATTGCATCAAATAAAATGCAGGGCCGCGTTTAAGAATATGTGAAATGAAATGAAAAGTGCAAGAAAATGCAAAAATTCGTTACAATGTCCTCCCTCTTCTTGAATTTTGAAATAAAAATAATAAATCGTTTGTGCCGGTTTGAGCATTTTTTATTTTTGTTTGTACTCACCGCTTTTGAGATATTCAAGAAAAATATGAACAACAATGACGTGCATGGTTCGATTAATGATATTTACTATAGCAAAATAGAAAACTTTGTAATAATTTACAAATTATTAAGGGTGGAATCTGGTCCAGTCGAGGTTTCTTTTCAATGCATTTTTTTGTCTTTACAAAATATAAATATATGTATTGCCATAGCCCATTTTTTGAACATTTAAAAAAATTCATAGCACGTACCTATTACAAGCCTTGTGATTCAAATTAATAGTTTACCAAATGAACTTTGCTTTCTAAAAGTTTCATGTTTTTTGGAGGTCCCCCACCAGAGGTACAAAGATTCGAACTTTGGTTATTTTCAAAAATTTACGATATTCATGAGTAGGTTAGAAGAGAAGGGAGAATAAACTCTCTCTGGAGAATAAACTCCCTTGGGGTAGGGTGACATCTCGTATAAATTTGTGCTCTTCATTGCAAAATAAAATTGTGAAAATTGCGTTTTTGAATAATTTGCATGTAAATTTTATGATTTAATCTAAGCATAATTATACAAAATAGCTTTAGCAATAATACTTTGTTGACATAAATATTAAAATTATCCAACCTTTCCTATTATAAGATGGAAAACTAAGCACCTACAAGAATAATAGAGTATTATTTTATCAAAATCAAAACAACAACGCCCACAGAGGGACCTTTCATAAATCAATGAAGCCAAACCAAGGAATGAAGTTGTTATAAATTGTAAATGGAAAGCATCACTCTTACATCTGACATTCAAATTTTATGCATCCAAGAAAATAACTGCATGTGTACATGCACTTTGGTGCATAATGGAATCGGTCAGACATACCGCAAGCCAGTCGATAGAATTAAGTGGTACCCATGTAAACTAATTCATTCGGCTTGAAAAGTAAATCAATTATTAGCAGACGTTTGTATTATTTGATAAGCCATCCTATCAATTTAGAACTTGTATTTATATTTAAATCATTCTGTTGTAACCCGCGCGAGAGGCTATCTTGTAGTCTCGCAAGCTCCTGCAAGTGATGTTTTAATTGGTTTAAAACTAGTAAAGCAATTTTAGCCAATTAGAGAGCTAGTAACTTTTGTGCTGTATACGAATGTTTATGCTAACTTTCATAAAGGCTTATTAGGAATTGCGACCTGTATATTGGAACAAAAGTTATAATACAACGCGTGCAAGAGGAAGTCTGCGCTTCGCTCCGACGTAATCAATAATATTCGGTACTGAGTCAACTGGTACTTCGAATTTTAATTCATATTAATCAAATTTGTCTGTTTTGTGTTTCAAATTTCTTGTGAAACTATAAACTGTGAAATTAATGTGCTTAGTTATTCTTATACAAGGTGACAATAAACACATGAAACCCCGACGGATGTATTATTGGTTGCATAATTGAGTATTTCATGTAATTCCCGCTGTTTATGTCTATCACAGTTGATAATAGAATTTTGCGTGTTTGGCCATATTTTCAATATTTCTCGTTTAGATGCGTAGAACTGGCAGCTATAAATTTAATTGAATATTTCGTAAGTGGACAATTGACCATAAAATGAATAAAAAGTGACAATAAAGATTATTTAAAGTCGACCAAATTTAAAAAGTTTTCGATTTTGTATAAAGTTTCAAGATTGACAACATCCGTGTTGAATGTATAATTTTGATGTGATCAGCATACAATAAATATTGAATTAATAGCCTTGACAAGAATTAGATTAAAAAATCGAAAAGACACTGAATCTGAAAAACTATATACGCATATATGTTTAAACTAGATTTAACGAACAAAAGCGATTGTCAAACAAAAAGCTCTCGACTTTCTTGAGTTCCACAACATACTGCGTTTATTGGCCACCCTTGTCTGTTCTAGGACGCGAATGTCACATAACTGACGTTCAAGTCGACCTCATGAATTTTAATGATATTAAATCTGTCTTTTCGTTTTACCCTTTTGTTATTCTTTTTTATTTCAGTTCTTCAAAATGCATATTTCTATAAATATAATAATTCTATTAGATATTCTCATATAGAATTATTTATAAATCTAGCATAGAGTAGATATATGAGATAATATTGTAACACAAATTTAAAATTCAACATTATTAATATATAATGAAAAGAGGTGCTTAAAGCTCAAGTTACGTCTGATGAGAGGTGCGGTGTATAAGCAAATAGATCGGGTTAGATGTTTTCCGGTCTAGGAGGACATTTCAACGCAAAACTTTTGAATACGTATTTCACATGCATTCATGTAATTTTAGTGCAACATTTCTTAAAATTGTTCCGAGAATAAAAAGAAATTATTTACTCAAAACTCGAATTTATAAGAAAGAAAAACCAATCACTTCGAATTTGGATTAACAAGAGCACTGATTGTTAGAATTGCATTGAATAAAATTGTTGTTAAATGTTGTAGATGTTAGTAATCATCCATTGTTATCGTTTTTATCATTGCTATCATATTTACGCCTAGAATCTAAGGCTATGTCTCTGGTTGTGATACTGGATAACCATTTTATTTTAAAAACTATTACAAACAAATAATAATTTAATAAATCTACAAGTAACATGCTTAAATTGGTACCTAATCAACCTTTACCCCCAGTTTTATAAAACTTTTAACGAGCCGTTAAAGTTAATCTGTGAATTATATTGATCTATTAGTTTTAAGGGCCGCTTTATTGAACCGGGAATAAGTAATTATATGTACATAATGATCATCCTACTACTTGACACCTTACATTAAATTATTTCTCCCTTTTTAATTATCGAACTGTAGAGAAGGGCGTGAAACTCCACTCCATCTTCTGATCTTGACCACTGTTGGCGTTGCCTGTCTTTTCTGATATTTTTCCTTTCCTTCTATCTATTATAATATATTCTGACTTCTTATATTTTCTGTTGGTTAATTCTCGTTTCTGTCTTTTTTGGTGTAATGAGATCTCTTTATATTTTTTCTTGAATTGGTGGTAGCTTATTAATATTTGTTATTAATTATTTACGCTTCTTCTCTTCTAGACCATTTGATTGTGGGTGATACGGCGCCGGCGGAGACCTGATTGATTTTATTCCATTTTATTGACAAAATGTAATGAATTTTCCATATTTGATAGTGTTGAAAAAGTAAATTTTATTGTTTTATCTTGCCCATTAACTCGATAACTTAAGACCGCTCCTACATCGTACGAACTGGCATCACACGTTACTATTTAACAGACAGAAATATGATTTTACTTGCATGACATTGTCTGTATTGGAAGTATTTTTTAATTACTTGTAACATATCTCCACACGGACTCGTGCCTGATTCTGACAATTTTCAAAATCTTGTGTTTTACTATTTAACTGCTAGTTAACTTCCACTCAGTGACATGTAAATATCTGACGGTATTAGTAACAAACAACAACTGGCTTCGAAATTTGGATTTAACGTTTGTTTGAAATCTACACATCTAGAGACTAAGATCTGGAAGAAAAAGTGCTGGATGCCCAAAAACACGATAAAGGGACGAATCTATGTACGAAGATATGGAAAGATGGAAAATGATGGGAAAGGCCTTTATCCAGCAGTGGAGAGAAGTAGGCTAGTAGTAATGAAAGTTAATAAAATTAACTTAATAAACATTAAGTTAAGTATACTTAAGTAGTATAAGTTACAAAAACATTAAATGCGTCCTAACTTTAAAATAGAAAAAAAAACAAGCTGTGTATGAGATATGGCTTTAATCTTTATTGCGGATTAAAGTTTATTCAATATCGTTATGTTTTAAAAATGACGTAATTCTACGGTCTCCGTAGCTACGTATACAGGACTCGATCCGAAAATTCCAATTTTGTATGTATTGTTATGATATTCGCCCTTAAACGAAATACTCACCCCAAAAAGACCTCAAAACTAGCTTTATGCCGGAGTAGAGTTTTTCTCTTATACAGGGTTGATGGGTTCAACAGACAAAATAAGAGGGTAAATTTGAAAAACACATAATTTATTAAACCAAAATAACTTCCTGTGAAAATTTGCATCAATTTTTATTATGGACAATAAACTTGTCCTAAACCAAACGTGTCAATGTGCAATAATTCAGACATCCAGGATTACATTTAATTCCTCATTAAATTTAAGTGCTAAATTTGGATGTCCGGTTATTCGTGTATCAAGTGTAAAATCATAAATCAAATTTAACAATAATTTTTAATTAATCCAGTGATAACATAAATCGTTTTAAAATTGGATTCATTAAAATAAAGAACAAATTTTCTACCTTATCATTTGGTAATTTTTCACTTATACTATTGTGCCACTGCAAGTCGAGTCATCAGTAGTCTCCTCCTGTTCTTACGTCTTGAGAGCAGCAGATGTTCCAGACTCCGGCTATGTTCCAAATGTGAAGTCAATCTCCAATTTCAGGACCACGTGTAGAATTTTATAATCACTTTTCATTTACAGGTATTCAATTAACTAATACCTTATTACGTTTGAAATACACAACTTTTCATTAATTATGGATAATAATTAGTAACTACGCGAAAACTTGATCCTCGAAAATTATTCACTTTTTAGTGAAATCACGAAATCTCACTTCTTTGATCCCCGGATCAACAAGAAGTTTTACGAGTTCTTCCTTTGAAGACCACCAAAGAACTGCCAAGCACGTGTTCCTGCTTTGGTCTTCACAAAGGAACTTCACGTGTTCCCGGTTTGAGTTTCACCAAGAGACTTCACATGCTCTTCTATTGAAGGCCACTAAGGAACTTTACACGCTCTCGGTTTGAGCTCTCTCAAGAGACTCGCTCTTCCCTGCTTGAGTTTCACTCAGGAACTGGCTTCATTTCTTGCTCGCTGACTTTCTGTCCCTCTCAAAGTTTTTCAAAAACGAATTTTTATGGTGGGATTTCTGTTCCTTGTTAGCCAAAATTGATACTATTGACAACACAACGTCGTTAATTGCGTACGCACTGAATTGTTATTAACACTTTACTTTATTCCAGTTACTTGGCGCTATTTTCAATGAAATTCATACACAAGGCGTGTCACAAACTTTGTACCTCACAAATAAATACAGAAATGTTTTGTTTTACGTGTAAAATTCGTTACATGTGATGGTTTTTTGTAACTGATGCAAATTTCACTTTTATGTCAGCCAAATCAACTGACTATTGAATTTGAAATTAAATTAAATTAAATTGCTCCCTTACTTGTCTGCTTATACCCTTAAATTGGTCAAAATATCACAACAGTATATTGCATGTGATTTTCCAATAATTAGTCAATTGTTGTTTGTTTTAGTGCCATATACACTGGAAAAAAGTTTATGGATGCTAAGTCCGAAATTCGAAATAGGGTGGACTGGCGAAATGCGATGACTTTTAATTTTATATTGTTAGATTAAAATTATGGGCGTTATTAGGTTTAATTAAAAAATAATTTAATTATTTAGTTTGCGTTATTTAATATAAAAGTTTTATTTTTTCTTCACATCAATTACAAGTCTTAAACGAAGACTAATGTATGGAAGAAGTTGTTTTCGTTGTCAACAGTTTAAGAAAAATATAATTTCTCGACTTTTCAAAACGCAGTCAAGAAGTATTGCTTTTTACGAAAATTAATTAAAAAGCAAATTTAAATCTCAGCCGTAAATCAGAACGTAATTTATTGTTTTTATTTACCTGGAAAGTAGGAAGTCTCGATTCGAACACCCATTTTTGTAGTAAGACCTTACAGTTGTTGTCAAACTGTTATATTGTTATCAATTTAAAGCTGTGCTTTAATTTTTTTGTTTAAATTGTATATTTGATTTTAAAGTGGTATTTTTATTGACATTCTTTAGAAAATTCGTCGAATGAATTTAAGAAAATTCTTGTTATTCGACCCAAACAATTACAATATTACTTCAAGCTTCTTTCATTTTTAAACTTTGTTAAGAACGTTTTACGATTACTTTCTTTTGAGTATAATTCTTTCCCTACTTTATCCATTAAAAAATTGATACAAACAATGCAGCTTTTGTTACGTACAAACTTCTATTTTACTCATTTTAAATGAACGCGTATATACTAAAAAGCTAAAAACCTTTTACTTACCTTTGTTATCAAAAGAAACGTGTTAAGCTTATTTTTTAATATATCGTTTAAAAATATTTTTGGCATAAAATTAAACGAGATAAAAATTTATGTTTAGAAGTAAATATTACTTTTTTTATGACAGCATGAACACACTATAGATATGGTGATAATAAGGTGTGTTCGGTTTGCCTTAAGTTATTCATGTTCAGGTTCGAGCTTTTTGGAACGTTTAATTATAAAAAAAAAATTCAATTACGGCATTATCACATAAGTAGGTACACAAAACGAATACTTGTTATCACTATTACTTGCGAACGTTTCCAGTGTCACTTTTGTATTATACCATTAATATGCAAAATTACATTATGCTGAACACGACCCTGTAAAGTCACATGTTAGAACAGACTACCCAACATTAGCAATTTTAATTTCAACACTCGCAATATACATAGATTGAGAATTTCGAAATTTAATTATAAAATCATTAATCGTACATCCTATTAGCTTTTCCAAAAATAAAAACATAACTTTTAGTTTTAGTAGCATAAATAACCCTCATTGGTCGATCAAACAAAACAATATTTAATGAATATTAAACTCCTAATTGGATTTCAAAAAGGACACCGGAAAATCCTTAATTATCCCTAACTGCAATTACACTAAATGAAATTAGACTGAACTTGAAAATTGACACAAATTCAATTTCCATGACATATATCACCACTCGTCATTGCCGAAAATCAAGCACCGATCACTATATTAGATTACTAAGAGGAAAAATCTCTTACTGTCAACTCCTAAATGAACTCGACGTTATTAGTTTGTTTAATTTCCGTTCAAGAGTCAAGGATAATGTCACATAACTAACCATTGAATAAAAAAGTTGTAATCATTTCATACAAGAACTCTAATTAATTTTATTATGGTTTAACAATTTTATAACATTTTAAATACGTTAACGGTTTAAGCTTCACAAAACTAACAACCAGGAATTCCAACAACAGTATAATACATACTTCGATCTTATTAGATCTCATTAGTAGCGTATAAAAGCAAACCTCAACAAGAAAGCGCCCTCGTCAACTAAAATGCAGTTTATTGAACAAGTACCAACCCTTCAGTTAATAATACATATTTTTAAATTGCCTAAAGAGTAGATACCCTTGTTTGAATTCAATTTAGTTTTCTTGTTTTCATAACGTTTTCGAACTCCTGTGATCCTGTTATGTTTAATGTTTATTGTTCAATAATTCTTGTCAGGAATTGAAGTTTGGTAGCAAAACATAGAATGCTCTTGAGAGGATTACTTTTCACCTCCTTGGGAGTCAGTTAACTGACACAGTTAACAGTTAACTGACAGACACAATTGTGTCTGTCCCAAGTATTTTAGCCTACGTCGAGCTACGGCGTTACAGCTGCAGAGAATGTTTTCGGCCGATTTGATCTCCGATGCACAGAGTCTGCGCCTGTCATTGCCTTCCAGTCCCATTCTTTTGAAGTGATATCTCACCGGGCAATGTCTGTCTAGTGAGCAACCCCGTAATGAGTCTAATTTCGTTATTTAATAAAATAAGAAGTTTTTTAGCCTCTGCAGGTGCATGTCGCCAGCCCCCCCCCAAATCGAATTTTGGGATGAAATTTGTGTCAAACGTTTGAGCATCGTTTGAGCATCAATGAGCTTCCAATATTTTCGTTTGAGCCTCAACCGTCGCGGAGTTATTCGCGAAAACTTTTGGGGGGGGCTGGAGACATGCTGGCCCCCCCCCAAGTGGAATTTCGGGGTGAAAATGGTGTCAAACGTTTGAGCATCGTTTGAGCATCAATGAGCATCCAAACTTTTCGTTTGAGCCTCAACCGTCGAGGAGTTATTCGATAAAATTCTTGGGTGGGGCTGGAGACATGCTGGCCCCCCCCAAGTGGAATTTCGGGGTGAAAATGGTGTCAAACGTTTGAGCATCGTTTGAGCATCAATGAGCTTCCAATATTTTCGTTTGAGCCTTAACCGTCGCGGAGTTATTCGCGAAACACTTGGGGGGGGGGCTGGAGACATGTTTTTCTATTTTCGTTCCTATTTCGAATTTTTCTGTGAAATTGATGTCTATCGATAGAGATTCGTTTGAGCTTGAATGAGCTTCCATTCCCATCATTTTATTTTCATTTTCTGCAAAGTTACGAGTATTTCAAATTTCGAGTACTCCGAGCAAGTTCCGTTCAATAACCCTCAATTTTAAATCTATTTTATAAGATTAAAATTTTCGATCAGATTAAGAAAACTTAATCCTGCTTAATCTGTTAAGTGATCACTAGATTGATGGAAAAATATTGAAGTTGAAATTTTCAAAAAGAATCTGTTTTTATAGAATATCTTTGGTGTTTATCAATAAAACTTGGTGAAAAATGTTGGCTTTTAAGACTAGAAGAGTTGGGAAAAGTTTATGTAACGCAGAAAAACGCATTAAATGTTTAAGCAATGTAATAATTGTTTAAAATAATTTAAGAATTTAAAAAGAAAAAGAAACATGTAGCTGACGGCTCCTAAATCGAATTGAATGTTTCAGAAAAATTTGTTAGAAAAACATTTTAGCATATTTGAATTTTCAATATTTTTATTTGAGCGTCAACCGTCGCAGGTTAATGTGCGAATGAATTGGAGGGGGGGGCGTAGACACGTTTATTTTATCTCCTCCAAGTGAACTTTTTTGTTGAAATTTATGTCAAACATTTAAGTATAGTTTGAGCATCAATGAGCTTTCAAATTGTTTTTTTGAGCCTCATCCATCTCGGAGTTATTCGCGAAGCTCTTGGGGGGGGGGTACTGTAGACATGTTTTTCTATTTTCATTCATATTTCAAACTTATTTTGTGAAATCAATGTATATCGATAGATATTTGTTTGAGCTTAAATGAGCTTCCATTCTCATAATTTCAATTTCATTTTCTGCAAAATGAAGAGTATTTAAAATTTCGAATCCTCCGAGCTAGTTTCGTACGTTAATCCTTAATTTTAATTTGGAATAAATCTGTAAAAATTAATTTTACCACAAAAATGTAATTTATAAAGAATAGGTACTACCTATAACAAAATAATAAAATGAAATTAAAATTTTTTAATGTCCTAGAACAACACTGTGGATCAAAACCAAATTTTGTCGTTTGAGCCGCAACCGTTACGGAGTTATTGGCAAAATAGGTTTGGGAGGGGGGAGCATGCACAAGTCGAATCTTTATGTGAAATTGGTGTAAAAAGTATGGGCATCGAAAAATGTATACACTCTTTGGGGCTCAAACGATTCTCAAACGTTTGGCTACAAATTCACCCAAACTTTCCACTTGGGGGGGGGCAGCATGTCTACCCGTCTACAGTCCCTCCAAGTATTTCGCCATTAACACCTTGACGATTGCGGATCAAACGAAAAATTTGCAAGTTCTTGTGGCTCAAACTATATTCAAATGTTAGACACCAATTTCACCCAAAAATTCTATTTAGGTGGGATAAAGTTAAACATGTCTACAGCCCCCCCCCAACCCCAAAGTTTTCGCGTATTAACCTACGACGGTTGAAGCTTAAACAAAATTATTGGAATCTCATTGATGCTCAAACATTTGACACAAATTTTTTTGAACAATTCGATTTAGGGGGTAGTCAGCCCCGTCTATGTACCTGTATAACCATAAACTTTCAGAATATTGAAAGTTGGCTTGATTTCGGGCTTCAAAATTTTTTTTAGAGAAAAATACCGTTTTAACCTATTTAGTCTATGCCCTTTTTAAAATTCTTCTCAAATTCTTAAATTATTTTAAACAATTATTACATTGCTTAAACATTTAATGAGTTTTTCTGCGTTACATAAACTTTTCCCAACTCTTCTAGTCCTAAAAGCCAACATTTTTCACCAAGTTTTATTGATAAACACCAAAGATATTCTATTAAACAGATTCTTTTTGAAAATTTCAACTTCAACATTATTCCATCAATCTAGTGATCACTTAACAGATTAAGCAGGATTAAGTTTTCTTAATCTGATCGAAAATTTTAATCTTATAAAATAGATTTAAAATTGAGGGTTATTGAACGGAACTTGCTCGGAGTACTCGAAATTTGAAATACTCGTAACTTTGCAGAAAATGAAAATAAAATGATGGGAATGGAAGCTCATTCAAGCTCAAACGAATCTCTATCGATAGACATCAATTTCACAGAAAAATTCGAAATAGGAACGAAAATAGAAAAACATGTCTCCAGCCCCCCCCATGTGTTTCGCGAATAACTCCGCGACGGTTGAGGCTCAAACGAAAATATTGGAAGCTCATTGATGCTCAAACGATGCTCAAACGTTTGACACAAATTTCATCCCAAAATTCGATTTGGGGGGGGGGGGCTGGCGACATGCACCTAGCCTCTGCAGTCGAGAGCCTGAGCCTGATCTAGCTAGTTTGCCAGCTATTTCATTACCTTGAATTCTCTGATGACCTGGCACCCAGTAAAAGACAATTTTGTTGCCAATGCCTAGTTTCTTGAGAGATTGTCTGCATTCTCAGGTGGATGAAGACTTGTAGTCGGCAAGGACGTTAACCGTCCTTTCAGGGGGTCCCTTGATTTTATCTCCGTTTATGCAGGACTTTTTAAGGGGGTATAATGGGGTAAAGAAGCGCAATATATAGCCTCTCTTACCCAAATGTCAACCTCACCTACCGTCCGGAAAGGACTCGGTATACCCTGTTAACGCTAGCGAGGCTCTGACGACCGAGTCACGGCGGAATAACCGTTAAAACCGAGATTAAGGAAATGCAATCTCAAAACCTACCAACCCGCACTGGCCAGCGTGGTAGTGTATCGGCTAAAAACCCCCTTTATAATTATGAATAGACAAACAAATAAACGGCCCTTAGTCCCCGGCGGCCTGATAGACCCCGATTCCGGTGGCGGTTGGAAACATGGACATCAGGCAAAGGGTGCGAAGAATCCCCGGGTTAAGACAGGCTACCATAGACGACAACTATATATCGCAACGTGTAATGTGAGAACCATGTCAACACAATATAAGCTAAAAGAAATGGAAGAGGAACTTGCTTTGATAAAGTGGGATGTTGTCGGAGTGAGCGAGGTGAGAAGAAGAGGAGGAAGTCAAATATCATTGAAATCGGGAAATGTATTCCACTATATAGGAGAAAAGGAAAGCTCCATAGGTGGAGTAGGTGTGTTGATACACAAACGGCAGGTTGAAAACATAATAGACATAGCAAGCGTATCATCAAGAGTAATATATGTTATTCTTAAACTAAATACCAGATATAGTATTAAGATCATCCAAGCATATGCTCCGACAACCGACTACGACGATGATGAAGTGTTGGGATTCTAGTATGAAGACATCGAAAAGGCAAAAAGGTTAACTCCTGCGCACTATAATATCATCATAGGCGATTTTAATGCAAAACTGGGACCAAAGGAAAACCCAGAATAGATCTCAATTGGAAACTATGGAATTGGACAAAGAAATGATAGTGGAGAACTGATGCTGAGTTTCCTACTTCAAAACCAACTATATATGCTATCAATACGTTCTTCATGGGGAAGGTTCAAAGAAAGTGGACATGGGTGAGTCCAGGAGCAAATATAAAAAACGAAATAGACTTCATTGTCACAGACAGGAAAGAAATTGTACACAATGTAACAGTACTGAATAAGTTTTCAATAGGTAGCGATCACCGGATGGTGAGAGCTAAGGTCACAATAAACGTGCGCAAGGAAAGAGCAAAAATGGTTGCAAAGTCTGGAAATGCGAGGTGGAATGCACCTGAAAGTCATGAAGCATTATGAAAAAGAAATTGAAGGTTCCTAAAAGAACGTGGAAGTGTTGAGAGTTAATAATAAAGGCGATAAAGAAAGTCGAGCAAAAATGGTGTCGTAAAATAAACAATAAGGATGAAAAACTCAGTTTCAACACTAAAAAGCTGATGGAACAGAGAAGAATCCTAATAGAGACAGCAGATGTAAATGTGCAATAGTTGAGAGTCTTGTATAGAAAAATATTACAAGAAATAAGAAAAGACATAAGAAAAGACATAAGAAAAGACATAAGAAAATTTAATATGGCTATCACTGAGGAAACAATAGAGGAAAATAAAAGTATGAAGGTTTTAGTATCCAGACTTTCACAAGGAAAAGGTGAGTAAGTTGCAAGACCAAAACGTAGTAATAAAAACAAAGAGATGTGATATTCTTATGATCGCGGAGGAGTTCTATCAAAACCTATATAAAAGTAAAAAACAGCCTTGTCTTGGAATATATATTTAAACAAACAGAATGGGAAGGGTTTGGAATAAATATAAACAGAGAAATGCTCAATCATTTGAAGTTCGCTGATGATATAGTATTAATATCCGATGATATAAGAGAAACACAAACTATTTTGGAGACTCTTAACAAAGCTTCCCATGACGTAGGTGTGAAGATAAATGTAGAAAAAACAAAATTCATGACCAATCTTGTGGTAAGTGGAAATTTGAAGATCGCAGACCAAGAAATACAACAGCTTATAAATATCTAGGTCACGAAATAAGGATAGGAAGAGACAACCAAACTTGTGAAATACAACAAAGAATATGTCTTTCGTTGGCAGCGTTCGGAAAATTGCGGTACATACTGAAGAGCCAAATACCAATCTGCCTTATACGAAAAGTATATAACCAGTGTGTTCTGCCGGTAAAGACTTATGGTGCAGAAACTTTGACGTTGACTCAGAAATCGGCGGAAAAACTAAGAGTGACTCAACGAGCCATGGAGCGGGCAATGCTTGGAATATCTCTCAGAGATAGAATCACCAACGAGAAGATTAGACAAACTACAAAAGTGCAAGATGTCATCGAGAGAGTGGCGTGGTTGAAGTGGAACTGGGCTGGACACGTTGCAAGAGTGAAAGATGAGCGTTGGACTAGACGCATACTTCAGTGGAGGCCTAGAGAATCGAAAAGAAGCCGTGGAAGACCGCCTACTAGATGGACGGATGATATCAGGAGAGGTGCCGGAAATTGAATGCAAATGGCCCAAGATAGGGAAAATTGGAAAACCAAAGGGGAGGCCTATGTCCAGCAGTGGACGCAATTGGCTGGTTGATGATGATGATGCAGGACTTTTGTATTAGCTCTGTGGAGATTTGTTTCTTTATAAACCTCCAGTACAAGACACTCGAAGCCTTTGAGTGGTGGAGGATTATTTGGATGTACTTCATATTTAGGGCTTGTTTATAGCCCCTTTATGCTCTCATATCGAGAGGTTGGTAGACTTGTTTTGGTTGGTAATAAATGAATAAATCAATAAGAAGCACGCTTACGATACGGAGGAGTTTTCTAGTAATTATTGAGTATAGATGAAATAATAAAGTTAAAAGATGCTATGTTTAAAAGGTTTCGTCACCAATATATCCGTCAATAATTTGTAGAGGTTCTTGTCGTAGAAGCATCTCCAATGCGACTCAATTCGCCAATCGGTGGGCCTTGGTATCAGCGTTGTTGCGTTTATAACATAAGATAGTGCAATGTATGCGTATTACATCTTTGAGGTTACATGAAAAGTAAAGTGCTCTAACAATCCTCAAACCATCTACGAGCGACAATGACAAGATTCGGCTTAAGGTTACTCATTAGTAAAATTCAACCGCAATTACGGACAGAAAAAAGCCGTGGTAACACTATTTAATCAAAATTATGTTTCATTAATAGTAATTGATTATAAAGTGCATGTTGTAATAAAAAAAAGGAATTTTCTAAATTAGATTGTGTTGTGTTTCCTTACAAAAATACATCTTGAAGCCATTAGATATCCAAATACAATATTTATAGGTCGAAAACTAAACTATAAATTTTTACACAGAAGGAAAATCAGAAACCAACATAAATGAACAGAATTACTAATATCAAAACATAATTAGTACAAGTACTACCACAATACCGGTGAGGCATACGTTGTAATAAATTAGTTTATAACCTGGATTACTAGAAAATCTTGATTATCACAATTTAGCAAGAATAGCAGTTGATTATATACAACAATTAGGAATATACACAAAAAGGCTACGTATATATAAAAAGTGTAAAGAAAGAAACCACAAAACGGGCGTCAAGTAAATTCGGCTGCGGTTGCTACTTGAAAGGGTGGGCGCTTCAGGCACTGCGTGTTGTTAATTTCGCCTCTCAGTTTCGAAGTCAAGGTGCAGGACCTGCACTCGTTAAAACCATTAAAAAATGCGCACAGGATTCGAAAGACGTCGGGGAACGTTATAACCGGATTTTATTATAATAATAAAATTTTGACCGCAACAGTGAATCGCTGTTATTGCTGGTTGAGTAAAACGCGGAAATTGTGTTTGAGAATTGGACTACACGAAGCTTTTTAGCTCAGCTCTGCAGTGGACAGAAAGCGCTAGTCGTTGCAATAAAATTTTCATCTACTATTTTACATTGATATGGTAGCTGTAAAGAACTCGTAACTAAAAATTAAGAAAAAAGTAATGAAATTGTCTTTTGAAATTTTTTGCTTAAAATTGAAGCATAAAAAACGACAAAAATTAACAGCTTATGACATTTTGTATATTAAAAAGCGCCACGTCTTAAGGTGTCCTTACTTAAAAGCGTAAAGGAGTTTTTTTTAGCACTATTAATAAAGATTAAATAATTTTAAAACCAAATAAAAACGTCGGGTTGATAATTCTATGTCTACAATAATTTTTACAAAGTAGACTGTTGCACATAAATAACAATTTTAATAGTACATGGCAATGCTACACATTCACTACTTTATTATTTTTTATTGCATTATTTTGAATTG
Source organism: Rhagonycha lutea (assembly GCA_958510855.1). Taxonomy (NCBI): domain Eukaryota; kingdom Metazoa; phylum Arthropoda; class Insecta; order Coleoptera; family Cantharidae; genus Rhagonycha; species Rhagonycha lutea. Next base: position 20,631,906 of record OY294042.1, read on the forward strand.
TAGCACCAAAATTAAACACGTAAAATTAAAAAAGTTTAAAATATTTTTTACTTTTGATAGAAATAACAAGTAAATTATGCTAAATTGACAGTAGGTAAAACTTGTCAATTCAGGACACCCCATAGAAAAACTAATAATTGGAATAGCTTCTAATCAATAATTTCATATCAAAGTTTTAGCCTTTAAATGTAATTAAATTAAAGCCAGGTTTTTTACACTGTCAGGATGTTATCACTGACAGAAATATGTCGTTACATTTTTAATATTCAGGGACGTGCCAAGGATGGTTAGCGTACGAATGCAAGTCCTTATGCGTCGCCCTCATATAAAATATTCTGTAACTTAATTTTCTAATAAATATCAATTCTTGATGTGAACTTTTAGAAATAAAGGGAATCCCAACAAGAGATAGGCATTTGAATTGCCTGTCACTTTTGTTGTGGTGGATTTTGAAAGTTAATAATTGACAGCTGTCATGTAGAAACTTGTCAAATTCAAAATGAAACTTGCGTTAACACAATAAATTTAAAACATTAAGGAGCAATACATTTTGAGTGGATGCTTGCAGTATCTGCCGTGTTTATGAGGAATCTGTCTTTCAGTATCAGTTCGATCGTTAATGGAAGATTGAATTAATTCCGATTTTGTTTTTCAGTGGATATTGTAGTACCTGCATTTTAGGGTAGCTAAGCCCCCTAGCTAATTTTAAGACTCAAATCTGTGCGCCTATGACCTGCACCTGAAACATGAACTACTCTTTGAGACGCAACCCCTAATGAGAGAGCTGACCAAAACAGATACCAGAATCTGTTGCAATCCGGAGAGAACCTCTCCAGTTTGTGTAGCCACGATGGTATAGAGCAGACTAGAGTATAGACTAGCTCTCGATTGTCGCAGGAGCGAGGCCGTGAATTCTGAAATAAAAAGTAGTTGGGGAGAACTCTAATGAAACGTATGGGAGATGTAGTCACAATTCCAATAATTGCAATATAATATGACTGTGCAAAATAATTAAATAATACACACAGTACAAATGAAAATGCGGTGTCACAGTCAAAAAGTGTTCCCACCTCAAATCAACAAGTTCCCACACACAATAACCTCTAAGGGTTACCCAAAAATGAAATACAAAAGACAAAATGACACGTCGGAGTCGGTCAACACGAATTGGAAATGATTAATATTACTTACTCGAGCTATGGTAAGTTTACAACTTAATGATGACAGGCACTCCTTTCCACTCGAAAAATAACTTACAGCTTTATAGGTGAAAATTGGAAACCTTGTCACCATTTAATAGGCGACACTTGACTGACGCTCGCGAATACACAGAACATTGCTTGTTGAACTGCACTTCGTTGAACACTGGAGACACATTACAGCTATTAGAAAAAAGAAGAAACGCCCACAAGGAAACCGACGAATATAAAAGAATAAATAAGGAAAATATTCGAAGAGATCTAAGAAGCTGCAATACAAAACTCATCCAAGAGAATAGAGAAAAATGCAATTATGAAGGTGTTGAGGTCAAGACTAAATGCTGACAGAATGAGGATAGTCAAAATAAGAAATGGACACGGTGTAATGCTAACAGACAAGAATTACATCACAACCACTATCTATAATTCTACAAGCTCTACAAATCTGTAATGCCAAGCGCAAACGCGGAAAACTTTACGTTTGATGTCGTCCCACCGGGGGCAGTTGAAGAGTTGGCAGTTCTCGGAGTGATAGTTCGTCGAGTTTCGCTCCTCGGCAAGGAGTTCTATGGGAGGAAGTCCCGAAAGCACCTGGACTGCCGTCCTATAAGACGAGCACACCCGTAGTATAACAACTGTTCTTTGCACCCGCTCCAACCTGCTCCGGTAGCTGCCATCCCCCATTTCTTCGTTCCAGACTGGTGCACCGTAGAGCATGATGGAGTGTACCACCGATACTAGCACTCTTCTCTTGGTGAATTTCGGCCATCCCATATTCGGCATCAGTCTTATCAAGGCTGTGGCAAGTTGTAGGGCCTTTGCCACCGTGGCCTCAACATGGGGGCCGAAGCACACCCTTTTGTCCAGATGCACTCCCAGTATCTTGATTGTTTTGCCGATTTCAACGTTGTGGCCCATAATGTTAAGGTGGATGTCACATTTTTGCTTTCCGATGACCAACATAGCTGCCGTCTTCTCTGGGATCGCCTGTAAACCCTTGCTTTCTATCCATGAAATGATAGTCTGGATCATCTCCTGAGTTAGCCGTTCAAGAACTTCTTCCTTCCTCGGCGAAACCACGAGGGTCAGATCATCGGCAAAGCCAACTAGTTTGACATCCTCGGGCATATCCAATCGAAGAATCCCATCATACATAATGTTCCAAAGGGTCGGCCTAGATCACTATACTATAACCTTAATAACACACATGCATTTGGTTGGATTGCTTGCTTTAAGAAATTTACTAATATTCATGATGAAAGAGTAGACATTTATGTTGTGCTATGAATTAACTTAACTTTTGTGGATAAAAGCGGATAAGATCTCCGAGAATAAATTACCAGTTTTGAAGTCTGTTACAGACTTAGTTACAGTTAACCAACTCGTACAAGAAATACGTCAGTTCTCAAATTGGTTTTTGTAAATTCTATACTATATGCTCCCCATGTAAGCCTGATTTAGAGATAATTACTTCTTATTATCAAGAACAAAGTTTGAGTTAGCAATAAAATTGTGAGATATTTTAAAGGGAAGATACATAATATGGTCAATTTCTAGCATAAACTAGCAATATTTTTTGAATCCTAAGCTCTGAGATCAGAAAGTTGCATTGCACGCTAACTTTATGATCTCGAAGAGAGCCATTCTAGTGTTCTCCAAGAGTGAATTTGTAAGTAAATTAGATTGTGCTGTTCATTAAAAATTCGGATGTATTTAGAGACTCATAATTAAACCAATAAAGCAGTATAATCTTTTCATTAGTACTAAAAATCTACTTACAGTGACATGACATAACGCATAGTTTTATTTGTACTTATGAACCTATTTGAGAAATTTTAGAAAAATTGCTTTTTGGGTAATAGATTAAAGAGTATTTTCATTTTAGTTCTGAAAATTCGTGTTAACGTAGAAGAACAAAGTAAGTATTTTTATTCAAAATTAAGTTGGATGCTCCGCCGCACATACATGCATACATAATGTAAACAAATGCAAGGTTCTACTCGAGATATGTCAAACATCATTCAAATCCAAAGTTACGCGTGGTCACAGATGTGTCTGAGTCATTTCAAACTTTAACTTTTCCAAATCAGTCCTTGTGGGTTCGAGGCGAAAATTTTTCTACTAGACAGTGGAATAAATTTACGTTAATCCATTCCATAATAATTTGGAATTGAGAAAAACGCTTCTTATTGAAAAGTGTGAAACGTATTAACGCCTAAAAAATTGCTCAACGAATTATAAATTTAAACAGTTCGTATTTGATATTAAATATTAGTCGAGATTTTAATAAATTTGTTACTTTAATATTAGGACTTTGGTTTGTATTAATGATTAAGTCCTATAACTTTATGCTTGGGAAAAATCTACCGGTAAATCAATTCAATGTAGAATTCCGTGTACGGTGGTTAAATTTAAATCTGAAGTAGAATAATAATCGAGAGGAAAAGGACTTCAAGTGGAAGTTGAAAGTATTACAATAGAAAGAGATAGAAAGCACAATAAATTTCGCTTATGTTTAGTATAATTTCGGTGTAGGCACTTTTATAAATTGCCCTCGAGCTTTAATCTAATAAAACATACCATGACGTGGCTACATCACTGCCCGTTTATCATGGTGGAAGTAGTTACTACTCACCCTTTTTAGTAGATCTTACTGCTGTTCCTCTTGATAAACCTTAAAAGAGAGCTTCTTTGTTACTTTATTCAGAAGATTTTCAAGTTTCTAAAATATTATCGGATTGACTTTTCTAAAGAATAAAATTCACTGGCCTCAATAGCGTCTACCTATATCAATGTTATAAATTTGTATATTTTTACTTACAACTTAACATTATTATTTTTTATAAGTAGATGTGACGGTTAGTGATGCGGTTAAGTTGTATACTTCCTAAATACTTTATTTTATTAATTGTTGTCAACTAAAATTATTCATTAAAATAATTTGAAAACTTTTACTGTTAATTACAATATTGTAGTGTAACAAATCCTTTTTATCCTTTTTCATTGGTTGTTGTTCGAGTGCAATACTACTCGAGTTTTAGCGATTAACATGTTTGAAACTTATGGTAAATTTGATTACAACTTTAATAAGCAATTTGAGTAAGTTGCAAAATTTATAAGGTAAATTAGACCTCATATCGGGCAGTAAATCCATAGCAAAAGGAAGCGGTGAATTACTTAAATACGTAGTACGCAGACTACCGTCTATTCAAAAGTATTGTGTAAATCACAATAAAAAGGATTCAAAATTTAATATTTGATTCTCCAATATACTATCCGCTCTAATTGTTTATGATAACATTATCAAGTTTTGTCATTCTTGCAATTCGTTTTTTAAAATTTGTGTTTTATTTGTGTGAATGCATTAATAAATGTTGAAAATGTATAAAAATTGTCCCTCATTTCAATTAAGAAACCGGTTAAAGCATCTTACATTAAATAAACTCCAAATTATTATCAAACCTCCACCTTGAATAGGAGCGATCTCACAGAAAATCTTTTCCGTTATTCCCAAATCTCTAACTATAATTTTTTACTAATAAGATCATTTTCTGATTGACTAAATGTGCAATCATTATATTCGCTTATCCATTCCGGTATCTTTTGCTCATGAACAGCCCTCAAAAGTGATTTTTTTACCGCTAATTTTTAATTAAGTCCTATGTCTTCTACTCGTAATTTACTGTTCTATCGGGTGTAATGTTTCTGACCAACCTAGTTATCGGAAATAAAAGTATATTTTACATTTTGTTGTATATTAAATGTGGTTATCTTCAGAACCTCGAAAAACAAAAAGGATATCTGTACACAAACAACTTTACTTGTCAACAATTAATTTCTTCTTCTTCTTCTTGTACCTTTCCCAGAAGCAATTCTCTAGAGAATTCTCTCCTAATTTAAGCATATAATTGTTTTAACTACATCTGGTAGGTAGCTTGCTGGGATTGCATGCAGATTTTGTAATTGTTTTTTACTTATTTCCACTTGGTCCCTATTTCAGGTGGGCCCACTTTAACAGACGATCGCCGGTTAGCCGGTCGTGCTAGTTCGGCCCCGAATAATAACCTCAAATGCTTTTAGCCGTGAAAGTTAAAAATTAGTTTCGACAAATAAAACTTCTTATGGTGAAACGCCGTTGAATGAAATATCATGGTAATATATTGTATTCTACTATTGCGATGTAAAGGATAATAAATTATTTGAGGGTAAAATGTTCGCTCGTAGTAGATGTGACAATTTGGTTTGCCTCGGTCTTAGCTCAGGGTGTGATTTTTCACACACATAAAAATTAATAATAAACCAATTAGTGAAAATGAAATAAATTTTACATAAAAAGAGAGAAATTTTACACAATTCAACACGACAATTGTAACTTTTAGAACACATAAAAATACAATTTTTAAATCAACCCATGTATCTCTTGTTTACTGCAGATTTGCCGGAGACTGAAAACACTGAAACAGCCTCACTTGCGGGCTATACGGCCATATTGGCATCAGATCAAGACCCAATTAGCGCATCTAAAATTCTACAAGTCCATACAAATAAGATAGAAGATTGGCTCAAGAAATGGCGTATCGAAGCCAACACCACAAAGTCGGTGCATACCACGTTTACCCATAGAAGGGGAACCTGTCCAAACGTAGTACTATATAATGATATCCTCTCAGTATAAGAAACAATAAAATACCTAGGATTCCATCTATATCGGTGACTAATCTGGGCCAAACATATCTGGTCAATGTGCCTCCAGTTGGGACTCACCCATCTCAAAAAGTACTGACTTATGGGTCGCAACTCACCTTTGTCGATTAACAACTAATTATTATTATATAAGGCAATCCTGAAGGTCATATGGACATACGGCATCCAGTTGTGGGGCTCAGAAAACGATTCCAATATTGTCAAGATTCAGTGCTCTCAATCCAAAGTGTTATGCAGTAACAAGAAATCACTAATGCGAGCAAAAAATACCAGGTGCGTCTCGAGGATCATCCTAATGCATTAGTGAGTGATCTACTCGTTGGGCTACAGGTGAGAATACTTAAACGATGTGATCGGATAGATTTGTCCAAGCGATGAGTGTTGAGTGTTGACACAATTTATCTATTGTAAGGGAGGCATGGCAATGGGCATGCTCATCACTATGTCATTTTTATTATTATCAAACAATGTTGCTTATTGTCCCCCGACAGATTGTAATATAATCATGGAGTCAATAAAAAAAATCTTCTCTGATGTTCCTATAAGGAACTAAAGCTGATAAAATTCGAGCGTGTCTTAAATCATCATATTTGTGGCGCGATGTAGTATCTTTTAAACTTACAGCGAATATACAGGCAAGAAATTCTGGTGATCAAAATTCAGAAGTATTTGCTCAAAACTTTTTGCAACTTGGCGAAGGAAAACTATCTTCAGACTCTGACAAGAAAGTTCTTATATCTGCTATCGGCACAGTAGTTCAAAGCGTTAATGAATTAATGCAAAATGTATTTCCGAATTTTTATTCCAATTAAAAAAATTTTGGTTGGTAGTGCGAAAGAACAATATTGGCTATAAAAATTTTTACTGTTGATTCTATCATCCAACAATTGCTAAAAATTATTCTATGGGATCCTCATATTTACAAATTGGTAGATACAGTTATCGATGTTTATGAAGTTGTCAACTATCCAAGAGAGTGTCTGTTTTCGTTACAAATTCCAGGACTGCCACCTCACATATTAAAAGTTGGAGCTCCTTTTTGCGCAATTTAGATCAGCCCATGCTCTGCAATGGTACGCGATTAATAATAAAGGCATTACATTCTCACGTTATTGAACCATAAATACAAACTGGTTGTGGCAAGGGCGAAGACACATTTTTCCCGAGGATTCCTCTAATAATGTCAGATTTGCCAATCCAATTTAAGCGCTGGATTTTCTGTGAAGCTAAGTTTTGCCATGTCAATCAACAAATTTCAAGGACAAACCTTGCACGTTGTTGGGTTGCAAATTCAAGAGGATTGGTTTGCTCATGGTCAACAGTATGCAGGATGTTCAAGAGTAGGAGCACCCAACAAACTGTTTTTATATTCACCTTTTGGAAAAAAACAATCAATGTGGTTTATACAGAGGTTTTGTCGTGATACCTAATAATTGCTATTGAGGGATTGATTTCAGGTTGGGTAATCTAGACGCGAAAAAGTATTTTAATTAATGTAAAACCCCGGACGAAGCAGGGTATCCAGCTAGTTTGTAATATATTGCGGTGTCATCTCCACGGCACGTGCAAAATGCTTCGTCACAGCTTGAACGTTTGCTTCTCAGATATTGTTATCATGTTTTAAAGTCAGCCTTGTTGCCTAAAACATAAATTGGTGAGACTGACTTCGGTGCAAGATAGTAGTTAGAGGTCGAAATACTGTGATTCGTGACCAGGATGAGTTTAATATTGGCACACCATCTTTGTACGTCAAAGCCTATATACCTATAATCTATAACACAAACGATTGTCAATTCGCATTTAAATTAAAGTAAAATATGCCAAAATGTAAGGTCGTGGATTTAGAGCGTCAAACTTTCGTTTCGGCAAGACGAAGAGCTATGCTTGGTATGATCTATTCTATAACATTATAATAATAAATTAATATAACAGCATTGGTTCGGAAGTTTGTTCGGAACAATGAATAGTGTTTTAAATCTTCACCAAATCTTATCTAGTTTGGTGATAAAGAACATTAACTAAGGCAGTGCACAAAGTAAATTTTGGGAAAATCAAAATCAAGTTGCTGTTTTTAATTTATGCCGTGTGGACATTCCGAAGTTACTACATATAATTTTGAAAGCTAACTGAGACAAAGGGACATTTGGACATTTACCACCTCTGCGACTTTCTTGTTCAAAAATATTATCAGAGAATGAGACGTAACGTTTTGTGCTAAAATAAATATCATAGATTCTGATCTATCGAATGATACCTAATTAATACTTATTATAATGAACTTATTAAGCTTGCTAAAAACATGTAATAAAAATTCCCTAATGTTTCCCATTAGGCATTTAAAATTTAATATAACTGTTTAAAATTAATGTAACATTAGTTTCTAAATACTTATTTACTATAAGTATAAATAAATACTACATTGTTTTTAACTCCACCTACTGGAGCTCTTTTGAACTCGAATATTACATCGACTGTAGGTCGTATTTAGAAATTACGTAATTGGCAATCGTAAACGATGTGGCATTTGGGCTTCATTATATCGTTATAAAAACCATAAATGATACGCCTCTTAGGGCATATTTTATTTATTTCGCAGTGTTTAAACTTTATACCATTTTTTAAAATGTATTTAATTAAAAAAAAATTCCAAAATAGCTGCTAATCTAGGCTAATAAGTATGGATTTCAAGCAAATAATTGAGAGGCTTCTTTTAGGCTTTTATACCTCACTGCTGCTTACGCCAGTTTGGGGTTGTTTAGAGCATTAGTTTTTAATTTTGTTACATAGTTTTACCAGGAGTCAAATCCTTTAGCTTACCTCGCTAGTCGAGCTCTGTAGTGTCCCATCCTTTAGTCGGTTTTAATCATCATGATAATAATATCTTCATTTTATTGTATGATTTATTAGATTGATTAGGTATGATATAATTGAATAATAAATTACTGTATTCAGCTTTGCTTAATGATTCTAAAATATAGTAGTCTAATGAACACACAAACCGCAACTACGTATGACTACAAATTTGTATTGCGATAGCCGTGAAAAGATAACAAACGAATCGATTGATTTGGCTACTTTCATTGAAAGCGAGCATTTAAATTAACCGTAACTGACCCAATATGCTTATTCACTATTTGTGTAGGTCATTATTTATGACAAGGCGAGGGCTCGGTATGGTTTTCACCGACTTGCATCATTATCATTATACGTGCAAATAATAATTAGGACTTCATCAGGTGAAAATTTAAAAACAAATTAGTTAGCCAATTTGTAGAAAACAATTTTGAAAAATGTATAATGTATATTTTATTTTTAACTCCTAAAGCTTTCTAAAAGAGCTTCTAAATAGTGTTATGTGACACGCCGCCAATAAAATGTAAAGATGCTTTAACTTCTAAGGTCAGCGTAGACAGTGCGGTGGATTTATGTGCGTTTTGGGCTATGATGCTAATTAAATTCGAAATTATAAGTTACAAGTATTGATTTTTTTGTTGTTACTATTTCTCTTAGTTATTTTGGTATAATTTTAAATTACTTCTAACTTGAAATCTGTAAGTTATTATTGTGCAACAGGCCCGTATATTTGGCATATCAACGCATATAAATATATCAGTGTTAGAATTTCACAGTGTTACGTACCAACTACCCTTAATTCATATATAATTAAATAGAAAGCTTGGCCAGTAACGATATGCTCCAATGCGATCTCTTTAATTTCTCTGGAACATAGCGGCGCCTAATATTTTTCATTTTATAAGCAAATAGATAATTTACATCGAACTACTTTTGCGACTGAATTAATCAGACACAATTGCGGTGAATTGCTAGTGGTTACGGAATATATTCTAGAGAATTTGAAATCGTGACAGAAGTTAGTAGTTTCACATTTATGATTTGTGTTTTTATAATATTTTAGTTGTAGATTTTACAAATTATAATATAATGCATCGTGGTTTCTTATCTTTGTTAATCAAATATTTTTTTAATGATCTATTATGAAAAATGAATTGTGGCCAATCATAAGTACGTGCATTTTACAGTTGGTTCAATTGTTTTTTGATTGAAAAATGGTTTTTGCTTTGTAATACATGCGAACGAATCAATCAGACGTTCTATAAATGATACAGAGGACAAGCTTTCTAGGAAATAGTATTCAAGTACCTACTCCCCACTTAGGTTAATGAAAAGATACATGACAATATATAAAATGTCTGTGACCAACCAAGGCCGGCTGCAGAAGTTACAATGTAATTGTATAGTCATACTTCTCCGGGATTAAACCGCACTTCTTGACAAATTCACTAAAAAAAGCTTTTTTTTAAGTGAGGTTAGAATCACTGTTGGGATTTTCTATTATGGGAAAAACGTAATTTTTAGGTTGGGATGCTTAAAATTTCATATCGAATAAAAGCACTTTAAAATAAAAAATTATTTAAGGGGCGGAAAAGTAAAACGTAACCCTATAAATAAATGAAAATATTTAGTTTTAAAATTTTATTATATAAAGATTAATTCGCTGTGCTCCTTGTCATCCTTTCCACAAGCAGTAAAATGTGAACTAACGAGAAATGTATCAAATTATTTAAATAATGTAAATTATGTAGAAAAAATATAATATGCACATAAAATAAAGTAGATGTAGTAAATAATTGCGATATTTTTCAAAGTTAATCTGGTTGGGTAAAAAAGTTAGTTAAATTAAAACTCAAAAAGTACAAACTCTGATATTTTTTTAATAACAAGTTTATATGTTATTAATTTGAAACTCTTATTTATAATTAAAGATAGGTCAAATAAAGAATTAAAGATCTAGATTATCTATTGACTCTTGAGGACTGCAAAGGTAGTTCGTTAAGATAACTTTCTCGATGTAGGTTCGATTTGTAAACTGACCACGAGATAGCCACGCGAGAGACATGTCTAATTTAGCACTTGCCTATTGGTTCGTCCGTTTCAAGAATATAACTAAGCTTGGAAAAAGTTACAAAACTTTTCTTATTGCGGAATTTGACCGATGACTGAGTTTTTAAAGATGAACGTCATGATTGAATCCGGAAATTGAAATGTCCTGTTGACGATTGCATTTATTCCAATTCTACTAAATTAACTAATTCACCATAATTTAGTTCTTAGCAAATTCTTTTAGGCAATAAAATGAATTGTTTTTCATATTATTAGGGGAGTTGAATTTTTAATGCGAAATTCATCAAATTGCTTATGTTAGTCATATCTTTTAAGTATGATCGTAAATCTTTAAACCGTAGAAAAGTTAATTATGGCTTAAAACGATAATTTCATTTTACCAGAAAACCGAGACTAATTTTCCGATAATATTCTTTCAACTCGATGATAAATTTTTAACATTCTTAAAAATGACACTTTATTTTGATTTTTTTGTATGCCATAAACATTAAATCTTACCATATTAAAAATTCAAATTTACAATAAAACAAATGAAGATAACCCAGCTCCCGAAAGAAAAATGGTAATAATTACTGAATATTCCATAACGATATATAAATTGAATTTTAAAAACTCTGGTTTTAATTCCTACGTCGCCGTCGAATTGTAAAAGGTGAAAACCTGTCGTGGGAATTTTGTATGGAAATGTGAGAAGAGGTTGTTTGCTGTGAAATAAGAGTTGACAATACGGCGTCGTGTGTTAGATGAAACTTGACGCATCTTGACAGATCATCGGTCCTCCCCCATGGGACGAAACCATCCTTTTTCCGCATTCCAATAAACTTGAAAAAATGTATGGTTATTGTAACCAACTTCCGTATAAAAATAATTTAAATATGTACCTACTCTGAAGTTACAATCATTTTATAACTTTCTAGATTAATATTTTGTTGAATTTCAACCCAAACAAAAATCGAAGCTTCAGTAGGTCTTTCAAATTGTGACAAATTAGCACACTTGAAAAATCTTACAAACAAATTATGTCATTATTATAAGTCAGTAGTAGTTGTTATAACTAACTACAGTTCACGTGGAAATTAACCATTGCACAAAAAATTCTATAGCAACTGAGAATCAAACCTATGGACTTTACGATTCTAAGCTCAATTCAAATACTACTCAAATACAAATTAATGGAAAACTTTTCTAAGGAAAAGTGTTGATTCTTTGTATATTAAATAGTATAATACAGTAACGAGAAGGTCGAAGCATGACGGTCAAGCGAGTTGACTATATAAACGCTAAACACCCGGTTCGAATCCGGGTGAAGTAAGAACTTTATTCTGGCCGTCTCTCTGGACGAAAATGTAAATTTCTCTGGAAAATGTAAAATGGTTGGTAATTGGGGATTGGATAACGTTGTAATACGTTTAAAAAATCGACTATATATCACATAATGCAACTTGCATGAAGAATGTCACAACTCAAAAATTATAACTTTTGAGTTACACTTAAAAAAAGTGACAACACTGAAAATGATACAATTTAAAATTTACCGTATCCCTTATCGAAAACGTTTTCATTCAAAATAAAACATTAACTACCCAACTTGAACAAACAAAACTGGAACTTTTTGAGTTAGAACTATCAATAATATTAATTACTTATCTAATTATTATACAGAACAAGCATTTCATTGTAATTGTACTACTTCTCGGTTCAACTTGGAACTGAAACTTTTTCACCAACGTGACAAAAAAAAACTTTGCAATAATAACAATTTACCTTCTAGCGATTACTATTGGAAACAAGAATACACGCCACTTTTCGATAAAAATTATTAAAAGATAAGCATGACAGTTTATTCAACAAATTTCAATATCAAACTTCTAAAGATTTTAAGAACAAAATTTTTTTCGATCTGTTTGTGCAGCTCACAAAGTTAAATCAACAAATATCTGTTTGTTCATGTGTTTGTATGTCATTCAATGTTAGTTTGTGCTAAACTTCCTAAACCAATAAGAATTTTCCAACTAAATTTTATATTAGTACTTTTAATTGAGACTTACAGCTGATTAGATTTTCATTGAAATTGATTCTTGAAAACTTCTTGAGAGTGGGAGTGACAAACATGAACGAAAATTGTTTTAAGTTTGTAATTCAGGGGTAATGGGTGCAATATGTATGACGGATAAGGGTGTCAACTCATAGGGGTGGCCAAAACCCTGAAATATTTTCAGGAGCACGTCATGCATGGTTGCAATAGGTACGCCGCACACGGGTGCCTAATAACATGAGTAACCAAAACTGGAGATATATTGTCACGTTATTTTTCGAGTGAGGAAGCAACCAATTTGTTAATTAAGATGAGCTATTTTTGTTTTATAAAATTTTGAAGTTTCGCGGCGGTTGTGGTTCTCTGTGAGGATGACAGAGCGCCGGATGTTAGGTAGGAGACTTGCGTTGAAATTTCGAGAGAGCGAATTTTGGTCAAAGTTTTTGACTGGTATTTTGATTACAAATTATAGTTATTAAAAGTGAAAAGTGGTGTCTTTATTTTAGTTTTACATCTCCAATGGTGAATAATTTGGATTTACCTTAAATATTAATTGGTAGAAACATTAAAAATTTGGAAAAGTTTCGAGGTCGCCTGCGATAAGAAGGCGTAGGCGATACCGCTGGCTAGTCGTGGCGTATGAGTGTTTTTCTGATGAAGAATGCATTACGCATTTGAAAGCTTAAAAAATACTATATTAATTTTATTACCTTAATTCGTAAATTATTAAAATATCCTTACTAATTTAACTCATTCCTGATAGAAAATTTAAAAAGTTCCCAACAAATAAATTGAATTATTTTTTATTATTAAAATTTAAAGTACTAAGGGTTATAATAAATTATAATATTGCAATATACACGAAATATTAACTAAAATTTGAAACTATAATTTTTACCCATTTTGTGTAATCTGTAATAAATTAGTATGCAAGATATCATACTAAAATATTAAAGTACCTACTTGGTGGAAAGCCCGTCCACGGACGGGTAGCTAGTCGGTGGCTCTCTCTCTTAACGGGATTCATTAAAAAGAATAAGAACAATTTAATTATTCTCGTTCAAATGTCCTCATGTTCAAAAATGATGATAATAATTTAATTCATTTATTGAAAATATAAAAGTCGAGTAGAGTTGCGGTACTGGAAGAAAGAAAGCAGTAGCAACCGCGTGACACCCAATTTCACCAATTGACACCAACATAAACACGTCTGTACGAGTTTTCGTTACTGCTCATTAGTTTCGCCTTTCTTTCTTCCGTACCGCTACTCTACTTAATTTTCGGGATGGATGATCATCGGATTAACAGAGATAAAGTTAGACCAATTAGGTGGTCGGACAGATTAATACAGGTGGATCAGCGTCCTGGTTTTTTAAAAATATGCCAGTCGAAACTTACTTGGTGTGCAACTCGATCCCAGGGGAAGTGATTTTAAGTTGTTAAAAGGTTTCACCTATTAGGTTGTCTCACAAATTAATACAAGTAGATGAGCGTCCTGGATTCTTATAAATATGCTAGTCAAAGCTGATTTGGTGTGCAACTCGATCCTATTAGGGGAGGTGAGGTTAGGTAGGTAAATAGTTGGATCAATCGCACAGAATAATCCAGGTGGATCAGCGTTCTGGCTTTATATCAAATACAGGTCTGGACTTAGGCTGTATGGTTTGGTAATACTCGCCTATTCTAACATATATTGTGGTGTTTCAAACGAGTTAAGGACTCGGGGCTAGATTATGAAAATTAAAATTCATAAATTTCTTTGTAGAGTAAAATGCCAGTCTCTTCAAGAATGAATGATTTCAAGAATAGAAAGAATTCAAGAATGACAGCATCACCCGAAATACAAATTTAAGCTAAAAAGTTGACATCTTTTTGTCCTGACGGTCCTAGAAATTTGAGTTTTGCTCTTGTGAACTTGTAGGTTTTTGGCTTTGTAAGCCAGAAGTACCTCGAGAATCTTACATTATTCTATATTTCAATTTAAATATTTGATTGAATCATTTTTTTATTATCCAAGTACCTACTACTTCAAAATAGTAGATACTAATTTAACGACTTACTGTTCAAAAAATTTCGTGTATTATTGAATTTTTCAGTAATCTAATTAGTAACAAAGTAGATAGACTTGGAAAAATTGTAATGATTTTAAATTATTTTATAAAAAGTCCATTAGCAAACCGCATATTCAGAACTTGATACCAACAATGCTAGTAAAAATTGATATTCATTGTAATGCTTTATTGTATTTTAACTTTATAATTCTTCAAAGTAAGATGTTTCTATTTCTAATAGTATTTTATTAGTTGTCTTCTGAGTGGTTCTTTAGAAGTGGGTTCTTAGATTTGATAGCTATTTGTCAATTTTATTCCAATTATGATTAATTGTAGAGATCTAGAAAGATTGAAAAATGAGTAGGTTTAAAATATCTTGGAAACATTTTTAGTAGAAGTGATATTTATTTTAAATTTCAATTATTCCTTGTAAAATTTGTAAGTATTTATTTGTATAAGAAAATAATCAATAATCATATAATACAAAATAATAAAGGCAATAAATTGATTACCAAAATAAATTTTAAGAAGAATTTACAAAAGTTACAGGGTGTGCCATAAAGTAATGCTTCAAAGTTGTGTAGGGTAGTAACAAAAAAACAAGGTTTTATTTCGCTCCGTTGCGATGTAATGTGGTACTTTACTAGCGAGCGGCTGTAAATGACTTTTTCTGACGCCCGTAGCTCATAGAGTAAGACAAAGTAAAACTGCTTGTTTTTGTAGTAAAAAGTTATATTTTTGCATTTATAAATTTAATCATTTAATTGTGTTATTTATCGGACTTGCTTTCGGTTATCTGTCACATTACAAATTAGGCACAAAAAGCGCACTTTTTCTCCGTACAAAACAATACACTATTTACTTTATTACACTTAAATTATTGTAATCGTTTTATTCTATACCCTACAACAGAGTTGACATTAAGGGCCGTTTCTACAAAGCAGGTATAAAGTACGAATGAACTATACTGAGACTGAGAATAAGTCAGACAGATTGCGTTCTACAATTG
Source organism: Rhagonycha lutea (assembly GCA_958510855.1). Lineage (NCBI taxonomy): Eukaryota > Metazoa > Arthropoda > Insecta > Coleoptera > Cantharidae > Rhagonycha > Rhagonycha lutea. The sequence goes on from OY294042.1 coordinate 20,647,827, forward strand.
TCGTATAACGTTCTTGTTGGTATAAATTGTGGTTATACCTGGTTTAACTTATCCCTCTGAAAATGGTCGAATACCTGCTCGGATAAGTTATTCTTGTTTTCTATTGGTCAAATCTAATGTAAACAATAATTTATTTTGAGGTTACATTTTTACGTTTGTGTGACTTTCAATTTCAAATTAAAAATTAGTTACCAAGTAGTTACCAAGCACCATTCGCGTGTACACTAATTATTATTATTGTACACCTACTATATTAAACAAATTTTAAGATTCCCGTGATAAAAAACTTTGTGTTATATCAAGCGTATGAAATTGTTTCAATTGCTTCTATAATGGATCCACTAGATATGAATGTTTTTGACTCCGATGAAGATGAAATTCGTGAAAATGTTTTGTTACATGGACGTCGACATCCTAAAGTGTTTAAAGATCGGTAAGTGTTTATGCCTAACTTTTAAGTCCTTAATTGTTACGGAGGTGACAGAGGCAATTGTAGTATTGCTTAGGACAAGATACATAAAGTTTCCGGAAACACAAGATGCTCTGCAAGTAATAAAAGAAGAGTTTTATGCCATTGCAAGATTTCCACATGTGATTGGTACAATTGATTGTACGCATGTTCATATTATTTCACCAGGTGGAGATCAAGCAGAACTTTACAGAAATCGAAAAGGATACTTTTCGTGGAACGTGCAAACAATATGCGATGCACGTTTACGAATAATGGACATCGTCGCTCCCTGGCCGGGTTCATCCCACGACCAAACTATCTTTAGTAACAGCAGAATAAAGGGAAGACTGCAAAACAACAATTTTGGAAATTCCATTATTTATTTATTTATCGTATGGCATAATACAAAAAAAGAAAACAGAAGTAACTACATGTCAAAACATAGTCATATATTAATATCTAAACCTTCGATCCAAGTGACTGCTGTTGATGTGGCTCTCAGAAAGTTCTCAGCTGTACAGTGACTCGGCCTGCTTTGGCAGTTATAGGTGAGATGGTGCATTGTTTGCCTTTCTTCGCCGCAGTCGCATGAGGCAGATATGGATTTACCCCATTTAAACAGGGAAGCAGCACATACGCCACAGCCCGTGCGGACTCTGTTCAGTCTGCACCATGTATTCCGTGGCAGGGCGAAACCAGGTGGCGTCTGTCCGGTGTGGAGAATGTCGCGGATCTCAGGAGGCGCTTCAGCTTGCCATTCTCGTTCCCACTCCTGGTCCAGGCTGAAGTTGTTAGCGAGCAATCGTTCAGCGGTCTGAATGGGCGGCTTTCTGGAGCGCAGTCTGTGGCCCAGTTGTGCGATGTCTTCATGGATTTTTAGGGACGGATTTCTTTGAATTTTTTCGTACTCTCTGACTAGAGCGCTTGAACGGCGGAGATAGGGAGGGGAGATGTTACTCAGTGTAGGCAGCCAGTGAATAGGAGTGGGCCTAATGGTTCCACTGATGATTCGCATCGAGTTATTTGAGATTATTTCCATTATTTTAAGAGACAGCGGATATGGGAATACAAATTATTTGATCACACCGTTGCCACAATCAAATACACCTGCTGAGAATCTTTTCAATGAATCTCAGATCCGGACACGGAACTGTGTAGAAAGATCATATGGTGTGTGGAAACGCAGATTTCTAATTATTTCAGTGGGTATGCGAGTGTCACTTCAACATTCACAGATGATTATTATGGCTACTGCGATTCTCCACAATATTGCAATAGAAGAACGCTAGGGCGAACCACCTAATGATCCTCAAGTTGAAGATGCCCCCGATGTACAGGTTCATATACCTGGCGCTCAAAATGAGGTTGGCGTTAATGAAAACAATAGAATGCGAACTTCATTAATTGATAATCATTTTGCCAATTTGCTGTAAATAAAATGTAGAAGCAATAAAAGTCAAATCTACTAAAGATTGTTTTTATTTAAATTTAAGTGACCTTCATTTATATTATTATTTATTATTTCTTCCTTAATTTTTAATTCTGCTTCCAATACTTTAACTTCCAAAAGATGCTTTTCTGCAAGGCGCTGTTCATTTTCTCTCTGCTTCCTCCTTCAAAAGATTTATCTGGAAATCGACATAATCCAATTTCTTTTGGGCCACCTTCTCATATATCGACTCCGCCCGTTCTTTTTGAAGCTTGGATTGTGTGGATTCCAGTTTAGCCCTTTTTCGCTTCCTGGCAACTGGAGCACAGCCTGCAAAAAGTTACATTAAAGTATAACTACTTGAAGTAGTTTTCAAAAGTATTATTACTGGGTCTGGGTGTATGCAACATTTCTGTAGTAGTGGTCTGGGCTGCTGCACTTTTCACTGCTGTACTTTCCACAGCTGCACTTTCCACTGCTGCACTTTCCATTGCTGCACTTTCTGGCTCAGAATCATCATCTACAACATACATTTGTTCCAAATTGTTAGTAGGTATTCTATAATTAATATTAATACACCAACCTAAGTTAAAATTAAGGATTTGCAACGGTGTGCTTACAGGCTGCCGGAGTTGATTTGGATTCCATGAATTCCAGCTACAGCTAGGCTATAAGAATAAATAGCTAATTGTTTGTTATGATGGTATGTTATGATACATACCATTACTACCATTTCCACATCGTTAATAACTGGTGCATTTGCAGGTACTTCGTTACATACTGGAACACCGTTAACAACTCTTTCCTGTCCTATAAAAGTAATTAATTAAAAATCTACACCTAATAAATAAGGAAATCTCCAATACTAGTATCAGAATCGTGTTGCCATGCAACTCCCGTTCCCCCAACATCCATTATCTGCAAAATTCTGGTAGTACCAGAACTTAGTTTGTCTATATCTGCTTTTCCACCCCCCGTCTGATACAAACTTTGCTTGTAAGCAGCATGTTCTTTTCTCGTTGCCTTCTTTAGTGAATCCCATTTGCCCCGTAACATTTTTGTAGTTCGTCCTGTACCGCACTTGGCATTAAATGCCACCTCTATCTTTTTCCAATCCTCGTCTTTACCGGTACTCGATACTAGATCAGTTTTCTTGCTCTCTACAATATCAATATTCAGTATGTTAAATAACGGAAGCATTTAAGAATTATTATAATTTAATATTGGGTATAAAAATTCGTATTTAACTTACCTACGACATATTTATGCTTTTCCACCAAACCTAATAGCCCTTCTATTTCTTTACTTTAAAAGTTCTTACACCTCTTGTCCTGTCCTTCTTGTCCAAGTTCTTGTCCACGGTTTTGTCCAAGTTCTTATCCACGTGCTTGTTCTCCATTTTAAAAATAATAATTTTCTCTTGCACCGCACACAAAAAACTGTTAATAATATCAAATGAAAGCAAATGCAACGCTTGTGACGAAGATGTCAAAATGAGGTCAAATGACCTACCCTCGGTGCAAATGAACTACTTTTCAGAATAATTGTACCGACTGCGTACGACCATTGTAGAACAGAAAAACTTTATACCCCGAATAAGTTATACTTATACCTTCGAATAAGTTATACGGCGAATAACTAATCGGGACTTTATACCTGCTTTGTAGAATCGGCCCTAAGAAATCAATAACTGGGAGAAGGGAAGGTCGACGAAGAATGAGAAGGTGGGCTGAGGTGCTAAAAGACTTCGAATGGATGAAGATTGAAAATTCTAAAATTAATGCAATAATACAGCAAAGAGCACAGCAACCTGTATCAATGGAAAGACATGATCAACTTTGAAATTGCGATTAAGAAATTATTATTTGACACGCTAACTCCTAACTATCTGCAGGTTAATTATCCTAGATATGGTCGTTAGCTTAGCGAATAAGCGCATAGACTGCTAATACAGATAATCTGGTTCGACTCATATTATGGCCGTTTCCCCTCGACAGGCAATGGCAAATCACTGAGGTGTACCACACACCACACCCTGCAGAAGGATGTATGGACTGAATGATAGCTCTGTCCACCAGGAGGCGTAGAAAAGCTATCTATAGAATTAAAAAGTTTGCTGGAAATTTGTATAACCAAATTTGTGTAACCATATTTTTGCTTCGTTTTATTTGTCCTTTACAACCGTGACTTTGATTTTTACGCTCGTACAAAAATTAGCACTTTAGGAGCGCATGACAAAATTATGATCTACGACTTGTGTATTTTTTATAAATTCAAAAGGATGAAAGAAATAAAAAGATCAATATTAGTATTTTCTTGTTACTTTTGGTTAACCAATTTTCATGCACCAAAAGTTAAATAACTTGTCCAAAAGTTTAAGTAATTATAACATTTCAAAGGGAATGTATTTGAAATTTTTGCTTTCTAAATTGAAAGGTCATAAATAATATAACGCTATACAAGCTTTTGTTAACAAATTGGTATGTATGGAATATGAGTCCAAGATAGTTACACCGTTCATTTTTTAAATCTGACACAAGTAAGTTTATTATGTTTCATACAAGAGCTAAATGAACTTGACTGTTAATTTTGATACTATTGGTATACTTACACGGTACGTACAATCGGGTAGAATATTATATTATATATCTGCACAAGAAGCGCGAGAACTGTAGCAGTATCCAATTTTAAGCTATCCCTTAATATCATTAATAATAAAAATAAAATTTAAAAATAATATATAATTTATTAAAAACTTCAGCGAGTTTACTGTTCATTTCATAATTAAATATGATACATTAGTTTTTTAAAAATGCAGTTGCTTTCATCTGATTCTTTTACCATCGTCTCTATTACACATATTGAAATTTTATAAAAGGTTTACTTGTATTATTCTTTCTTTGAGTTAATATTAAACCTGACATGCATACTATTGATAAATTAAAATATACTGCGATGTTAATGTCTTTCACCATTAACACCGCATATTCACAGTGAATTTTCAAAATTTGTTGTATCTCCGACCACAACTAAAATAGACCTCGAGAAGAAACACCAAGATTGTGTCCTTGTGATCCAATGCAAACAAATTTTCGAATTTTGTGGATGACGACACATTATGACCTGTGTCGATTTTAACTTTCAAGTCAAGTACAAGCTTGTGAAAATCTTGTCGTAAGATTACGTGCTACTAGGGCTGATTACTTCAACAGACGATTTACCTTCTCCAATAATTGAATTATCGTTGTATATTTTACCATACTTCTTTTGACAATCAACGTCATGGTAATGTTTTAATTACTAATGGGATATCCCCTTTTCAACAACTTCAATAATGTAGAGACCGTATAGAATGCAGTTACTATTTTTCTGAATTTTTCAATAACAATCCTGTATAAGGTACTTTTGTTCAGCCACCTGTACGATCGTCTATTCTACAATTTCGTACAGTACTGATTTGCCAACTTTAAATTTCATTAGTTTTGAACGGCGCTTATTATAAGATTTTGTTTTTTTGACTTTCTTTTATATTTTCGGCGGTCTGTTAAAAAGACACACTTTTATATTTGTACTATATTTCCTAGATATTTTTTAAATAAATTGTGATTAAAAATATTTTCTGTTGCATAATCTATCGCTTCAACGTCGTCAACGTTCTCTTCATATTCCTAATTTTCGCTTGCAGTCACATTTTCCATCTTCCATCCATCCATTTCAATATCAACAGGAAGTTTCGGCTTTCGACGGTGAAAATTTCGTCGATTCATGACGCAAGTACGATGAGCAACAAGAACCCCATCAATTGCATCTGGCCATTTGTTTACGTTTTATTTTTTATACAGTGTTTCCAGACGCTTAATTTCTATGGTACGATTTTGTCTTTCTACAAAAGTCCATTACCTTGAGGATGATATGCAGATACTACCCGTTGATGAGTTTTTCCTTAGTGACTAGGCGAAGCTAATGTGCAGAAACGAATATTCGTTAGGTCAGGTCCATGTTGGTGTTAATTAGTAGAATTTTTTCCGTTTTCCCTCCACATCCACTACACATCAATTTAGCTCCGCCTAGTCACTAAGGAAAAATTTTACTCTAACTTCAATAGAATCAAAATAATACAAGTATCAAAATTTTTATTTATCAAAATGATTACTTACACATTCGTATTAAATTCTTTATAACAAAAAAAGTTTTTAAATTTCCTGTTTCAAATTACATGTTTATTTTAGTCAATATTGGTTGATTGGAATGGACTTTAGTGTTTAGTGAACTGATTTTGTGTGTGATTTTCATTTTAATCTCTTTTGTGTGGGTTAATTGTGATAAAAGTAGTACAGTGGTTTGTAACTTGTCACTCAGTTCAATTTGGTACAAAGATAAATAATATAAAACTTTTGTAATAATTATTTTTCCCAAATAATTTCCTATTAATTTCTTTCTTGTATTTACAGTTAGTATAATATGTAGTATTAGTATAATACGAAGTAAGTTTTATAATTTCTAAACAAAATGTGTTTTTCATTCCTCCCTTGACAAAGTTCTCTATTTTATGTAGTTGACAAAGTTCACTTCTTGTACTCGTAGATGCCTTTTTGATTATTTTTTTTTCGTAAATCAATCTGTTTAGTGAAATTAAGTTGATTGAGAGAAAAGGAAGTTTAAACAAACAGTTGATCCCAAATACAATTTGCCTCTACGATACGAAATTCTGATTAATAACATATTGAATGTAATATAGGACGTTGTTTAGCTTTATTTAGGCCCAGTTGTGAGTTATGGCGAAAACCTCCATTACTGGAGAGCCCTCATAATGAAACAAAATTCCATCGATTGACATCTGTTTCACACAAGAATTCAAAATTGGAAAGAAAATGTAAAAACATGCCTGCACCTCCCTTTTGAAGGATTTGTGAATAACTTTGTTACCGTAGAGGCTCAAATAAACAAAATTGGAGCTAAATTATTCAAGTTCCAATGAAGCTCAAATATTTGATACCATTTCACATAAAATTTTATTTTGAGGGCAGGGAGTGATCGGCATCCACCTCTTTGCATACTTACGTTTTAATCATAATATTTTACTTTCCTATTTACATAGTAAATTGACCACCTTGACTGACTTGAAATTTTGCATACTACTTTGAACATACTACTTTGAGACGGTCATTGCCTTGCAGCTAAGCAGTTGAATGCGAATGCGGGGCACCGGGTTCAAAACAGATTTGCATGGTCGTTTAAAATATTTTTTTTTCTTCTTCTAGTAGAAGCAATTATAAGAGAATCCTCTTTTAGTAGGCTAAAGCCTGTTATTTTTCCAACAACTGCCTAGTTTCCTCGGCAGTGTTAGAAACTTTGAGCATATCAATATTTTTACATCAACAAGTAGCTTGCTATACTTGCCTTCAGATGTGCCATGCATCCTGGTTTTTATATTAATATGGTGGCAATTCACTTACACAGGGGCCCGGCGGCTTAACGTGCCTTCCGAAGCACGGAGACTATTCATAAGAAAGACTCTCCCCGGGTTTGAATCCGGTACCCCGCATTCGCAGTTTGGCGTTAGCTGCAAGGCCATGACCGTCACGTCATTTAAAATATAAAAGGATAAAATGTTTTAATGCAATTTGTCATTTCTTTGTCCTTCAAAGTGCTTGAAAATCGTTTACCAGTGTGGATCAATGAAAACTAAGCAGACCCGCACCCACGGATGAGTGACAATAAGAGCCGGAAGTGGAATTAAAATATTTAATTTGTTTATTTTATTATATTTTATTATTTACTTTTACTATATTAAATGGGAAACTCGTGTGTTTTCACACATCAGATTTTTTTAATTTATTACAAAGCTTGCTGCATTTTACCTTATCAAATACCTTATCGATTCGAGAAAGTGCATGAGCACGGCTACTGTTATCGATTCCATTTTTGGAGACTTATAATTCAATATTATAGTTAGTTATCCAGGTTATCCAGGTTATCCACTTAAAACTGTTTTCTGTACCATATTTTTGGGAAAATATTCAAAAAGTTCCAAAGTAGGTTGTATATGCAGGAACAGGTATAATTTGAATGTAAAATAATATAAATCTTCTTCTCCTGAGTGAATTAATGGCCAAGTAGCTAAAGTTCTAACTTCTCATGCCAAAATTCATGGGTTCGAATCATTTTGACGTAATATCTTTTTCTCTCCAAATATGCACAGAAACTAAAATTATTTATATTTTGATTTCATATTTTTTAATTATAAAAAATCTGATGTGACACAACACATGACTTTCCCATTCAAAAAGATAAAAGTAAATAGTAACAAATTAAATCTTTTAATTCTCCCTCAAGGCCTGTATTGTCACTCCGTAGGTGCGGATCTACTTAATTTTCATTGATGCACTGGTAAATACCTGTAAACGATTTTTATGCACCATTAAGGTAAAAGAAATGAGCAATTGCGTTGAAAAATTTTATCCATTTAAATTTTAACCCATATAGCATAGAGTAGTAGGGTAAGGTGCTCTAAGACTGCGCGGTCTCTAAGACTGCGCACCCCTTATATTTCGGCATGGGTGTTTGTTTTCTTGCTAATTTTAATTCCCACACATCACTGCCAATAGCGTGGTTACCCTTAACGATTTTTGTCGTAAAAAAATGGATAATAAACATTTTAGGTAAGTTTTACCATTTTACGCTGTTTTGATCTAATAATTCGACATTTTGGAAATTGTGTAACGGTCGTTGTTTTTGTGATTATCGCCTGCATATTGCAATATCATGTAAACAAAACTCTTAACCAAGCGTGGATGATGGTATTATTTTCCAATTTAATTGGAGATGGCTATATTCGTGTCCTTTTTAAATTTATGGAGTGGCGTGTAAGACTGCGCGGTGTAGTGGTTTGTAAGACTGCGCGGGTACTTTTACAAATCTCACCTTGTAGTGCTGGTTAATTTTATTCTTTTTACCTAAAGTGAGGTTGATTTTATGGCCAGTCGTGTGACGGAGAGGGAAATCTCTGAAACTGCAATTCACGGCACACAAAATAAGTCCAAAGAAAAATAAAAAAAAAACTATTAGAAGCAAAGAGTAGTTGGGTTGTCCAGGATGCATAGAACAAAGTAAATGCCAATAACTGAAGATTGGATCGAGTGTACATCATGCTCTCAGTGGTGGCAGAAGAAGTGAACTGCAGAATACTAGCATGTGATGTGATATATTATGCTTGTAAACTGAATGCGCAGTCTTGCAGACCCAAGTGCGCAGTCTTACAAGACGGGGTCTGTAAGACTGCGCAAATGACTTTTTCTGATTTTTTTGTTTTTATTAATAAAGTATATGTAATAATTACTAATTAAGTTTGTAATAATGTTGTTGAAAGACCAATAAGTTTTAATACAAATTTCTGAGTTTTTAATTGCTTTAGTTTTTTTAATATACCGGGTCAAACCTTAAGTGCGCAGTCTTAGAGCACTCTACCCTACGTCTATATATTGTCCATCACCGTATGTCCGTGCGTACATTGAACGTCGTGACAGTCCATTTAAAGTACTGTGTACGTCCATAGAAAGTATGTTTAGTACAACATTGTACTTCCTCAAAACGTTTGTAACTGGACATCCTTAAGGGGTAAAACCACTCTAGCGGCCGAAAAAAATGCCTAACTTTGACGATTTGTTTTGGGAGTATGGAAAAAGAAATAGCATTTCTTTTCAGAGGGTTTATTTAACACATATTGAAGTACGAAAAGAAAAATTGTGTTATCATTTTTTGAATTATGTTATGTTATTATTTGTTGAAGAAAGTTTGAAATCTTGTATCTTGAAAATTTAAAAATTGAAATTGTGCTTTCGTTCTGTGCTGATAAATTGAACATTTTTATCGACAAATCAACGTCAATATTTTTTCTGTGTTTCTTTTTCATTCTTCTTCTTCTGCTTTTGGCTAGGGTCAACCCTGTTTGCCTGGCCTTCGGATTATTCAGTGGAAGAGGAGAACCAGCTCTGTGCCCATCTCTTGGGTGGTCGTCCCGGCAGTCTTTTCCCCGTAGGTCGTCCATTTTTACAAATTTTCATTCAATTTACATAATTCTGACAAAATTTAGCATGACACAAAATATATCATGAATCGGCAATTTTTTTCTGTATAATTCTAAAGTAGCGTCAAAATGCAGGTTGCCACCCTTTTCGACTTGCAAGTTGCTACCTCTCTTTCTTCGCTTGTTTACACTCATATGCAAGTTTTTATGATTGTTTGTTGTTTACAATATTATTAATAATCGAGTCAAAAGTGAAGTGTTTTTATTGCATTTTACTGATATTTTCGGTGATTTCTTTTACAATTTCCGTTCGCTCAAAATGTGCTGATATGCGGTTTAGTGTTTGCACTTGCCCTAATTGTGATTCCGATAATGATTTCGAATGATTTCATATAATTTTACAAAATTAAATTTGGAAAATAATTAAATTTCGTTTTTTACATTGCCTAGTCAATGTGAGTCCGTTACATTTTCAAAAAGCACATTAACTAACAATATAGACAATGTGCACATTGCCTGAAAGACGGTAGCCATTTTGCAGATTGCCTAAAGTACTAGTGAATTTGCACAATACCTTATGACTTGGTGGGTTTTGCACATTATCTGGGCATTGTACAAATTGACTGATTTCGCAGATTGCCGGTAACATATTGAAGTGTGAAAAAGTCAATCAAATGAGCAAATTGTAATTTTGATTAAATTTAAAGTTTTGTCATTTATAAGACAGCTTATTTGGAAGCAATTTTGCATAACGAGCAATTGTATTGTAACTTTAAACACATAAAACTAAAACAGATTTGATTTTCTTATAAGTGTGATGTGCTTCTTGCGAATTTGTGATGTGTGACACAGGTACATCAATTGTTTACCTGAAATTGGAAAATTTCTGTAATTTGAATAAAAGGCGGCAGGAAGTGAACACTTACGGTTTTACGTTGAAAAGTAAAATTTTTGTAGTGGTATTGGGACTGCATGTGCGTTTTCGGAAATGAGGTCTGTCTGGTGCCGACCATCGATGCGGTATGTGTGTGGTCATATTGCGATAGTTAATTCGCAATTTTTCTTCAGGAAAAGTTGTTTTGAAGATTCCTTTGGGCACCAAAGCAATTATATCGATGATATAAGTAAATCGTGAGTACTTGGAACGTTATTATTCCGTGAAGATTAAGTCTTCACACATTTTGGTTGGTTGCAAGCGAAATTCGACCATAATATTAGATTTGTACATTTTGGGTTTGTTAAACCTTAAATAACGTCAGAAAGAATAAATTCATGGTTAATTTGATGTACGAACGAGTTTCACATCACTTTTTGTATTGGATGACTGGAAATTTCGTCGATTTGGAATCGTCATATTTTAATTTGGAGGTTAATGAGAAAATTATACGTTTTAACTACTGTAATTTTTCGAAGGTTAGAGACACTTTTTTTTAATCAATCCTCTAGATTGGGACGTACCACGGAGGAAGTTTCACACGTCACGTCACTTATTTCTGGATAACTGCACAGTTTTGAAGCCAACGGAAGCCGAGCTACCGTTCGTTAATACGCTAGAAGCCATTTGACATATGGGTTGGATTCTACAGAATTGGACCGTTGCCGATGTACGGAGTGCTACACAAATTGCGTTCAACACCAATTTATCATTTCACGTAAGAAATCTGAACCTTTTGTATCAAAACACAATTGTACAAAATTATTTTACCTGTTACACATTTTACATTAACATAACGCTAAATAAAAGTATAGCTGAGTTTTTGGACAGTAAATGATACTTTTTATTTATCGTTTGTACACTTTACACACCATAATTGCACATTGCTTGACTTATGTGTCAGAGATTATCAAAATTGCTCCATTTTTGAATTTGTGTTATTCGAATAAATTATCCCTTGATTTATTGCGTCATTTGATTTGCTTTAATCTCGCCGATACCCATAACCTGCAGATACTGTGGCCTTAATTTTTGTGAACCGACGTAAAGCTAGCTGGGACTATTTCGTTCGAGTGTACACATTAAGCGAGGTTTCACCGCTGACCATAAGTAGGGGCGTTACTAAGCTGTGGAACACGACAATATATACTATTGTCTATAGAAGTACGTAGCGGTTTTTCTTTAAATCAAATTCTGTAGAAATGATCCATGCAACGGTTTTCAAATAATCTGTCCTCCCAGTTTGAAAATGTGGTATCGAGGAAAACGTGATTAAAGTTTTATGAGCACATAGCAATACATGTACAAAGCAATGTAAAGGCGAAGTCACAGGCTTTGGAAATAGTACTTTTGAAAAAAAAAATTGAATTTTGGCCAAAACATTAGCAGTAAATTGGTTATAAAAAAAATGTTTACATTCAATCAAAAAACGCCTAGGTACTTCTGTAGATAATGTAATTGTGAAGCTACTGTCAAAATTTCAAATCGATCCATGCAACGGTTTTCAAATAATCTGTCCTCCCAGTTTGAAAATGTGGTATCGAGGAAAACGTGATTAAAGTTTTATGAGCACATAGCAATACATGTACAAAGCAATGTAAAGGCGAAGTCACAGGCTTTGGAAATAGTACTTTTCGTACCTAAAAACGGGGACAAAAAGGGTACTTTTTAAAAAAAATTTTCACTATAGGACCAACTGGGTATTGTTTTTACAACCCAAATTATGGGTATTTATGGTATATTATGGGTAAATTATGGGTAACCCCAATACCCAAAGTATTGTTTAAGCCCAAAAAGAAAAATCGATTTTTCCAAATTGCTAGAGTGGTGTTAGGCCTTAAAACGTCCGTAACTGTAAGTTTTACGTATGTCCATTTATAGGCCATGTATGGTACGTATTTTAACTGGACATTCACTGGATGTCTTGTTTTGGACGTCTTACAAACGTAGAGTAAAATAGGTTTTAAGTAAGTCCATTTGTAGTCCATGGACGTACATACCTAAAATTGATCTTTAACGAACGTTCGTAGGACTTTCTGTGCTATATGAGATATGACCATACAATAATCTGTCATTTTTTATAAAATATGCTGCTTTTGAGACAAAGGGAGTCATGTTAATCCATTCATGCTCGTCATTAAAAATCAACGAAACGCAAGAAACTATACAAAAAAATAAAAGAGGTTTTAGCAGAAGGATTTAAACCAAAATCGAATCAGGTCTTTAGACCATTTCTTATGTATCCGAAATTTCAAGTCCATTGGTGCACGCGTTTGTTCGTATTCTTAGCCGAAAATATTATCCATACACATACATCCAAATAACGTTCAAAAAATTGTTCAAAATCCAAACGATACCTTTAAATCAAAATTCTAATGCGCTTTTTCTAATAAAAAAACTTATGAATTACAAAGTACCCCAATGTTATCCTAGCACTTCCATTTTTGTTTGGAGGGATGTTTTCAATGTCGCCTATAATTATCTAATGCTTGTCGGCGATAGTTGTTCGACAATCGGACTCACTTGGGGATTACGACCAAACACAATTTGTTTTTGGTACAGGGTACTTGTTTTCAACTGAGATATATAGTGTGCAAATGGGGAACAGAAACACAGTATTATGGTTAGTTAACCTATTATATTGGGCAGTTAGGGTTGGTTTATAGTACTAAATTTAACTAAATTGGGGGGTGCTAATTCAGCAATAAAGACGGCTATTTCAATACAAAATCTATAAATGCCACCTCAAGAGTGGAGGTGTTAATTCAGATTTTACGTATGCTGAACAAAACTCACACCGTATAACTCCATCTAAGCTTGGAGGGTATTCCATATTCCCGGTCATAAAGACATAATATCCTATATGATATATGTCATTGATTTTTTAAATCCTAACCGTTCCAAACGAATGGAATATTCCCATGGCCAGGAGGTTAAAATGTACTCAATAAAATAGGTCAATTAAATCTTAATAGAAATAATTGAGTCATTCCATATGAAATCATCAAATCAGCAAAGTCAGCATATTTAGCTTTTGCTCAAACTTTGTGTGAATATTCTTTAGGGTTCCAAAGACCAAAATCCACAAGGATTTAATTTTCGCACGCCCCACTTCCGGTCCACATAAAATAAAGTAATGGAAAAGTCTTATTTTTGTGCTTTGCGGTTTTAGCTGTAAAAATTTGTTTATTGGAGATGTCTCCTCGACTAAGGTGGTCTTTTGAAGCTGAAAGATGATAGTTTCTAAAAAAATATATACAAATTTACTTAATTTTTATATCAGAAAAATAACATGGTATTGAAAATACGTTTATTATAATGATTTTTGTTTGATTTTCAATTGACTTCAGTGTCTGGGCTGTTGAATGTAAAAGTTTAATCATTGTCAGGTATCAAAGTGCACATATCCTAAGAGCACAAAAAAATTAAAATTGACTTACTCAGTTAACTCGTTCTGGATAAGTTTTTGTTTTTTTTTTGTTTCAGGCTACAATTTGGACGTGTTTGGTAAGAGAATAAAATTTGAAATTTACAGGATGCTTAGTTCTTACCTTTAACTTAAAAAACTTCAAGGTTTTATTTGCGTTCTCGTCCTCTCGCGGATGTACAGGCGTTTAAAGAGAAGCTTTGCTTGAAATTTTGAATAATTTACATATTTCCTGGGTATTAATTACATAAATTTTATTACCAAAGTTAATAAAGAAATTTATAAGATCTAGAACTTCGTAACATCGAAGTATGTACTACTCAGGGGCGATTGTTGCAATGTGTACAACGCATGGGGGCGCCGAATAATAGGAGCGGTAAACCGAAAACAAATACATAAAATGAGAACTAAAAAGATATAGGTGATACTATAATCTATAATACCAAAAGTTTGAAGTATGGTAAAATTTTGGGAAGCCATATCCAAACATCCAGATCTGGCGCATAGCAAAACCAAAGGTTGAATAACCATGTGCGATATTTTTTTAATTGTGGCCTCTCATTGTCTAATTGAAGAAAAAAATAACTTGTGTTGATAAGACATGATTATTTCTATTTTATGTATTTTTTTGACCCTAATAATGTATTTTTAGCCTGAATCATGGGAAAGGTTATTGTAACATCATAATTTATCACCGTTCGTTTATCTTCTACATGAGTATAACTTTATTTTAAATTTTATAATTGGTTATAATTTTTACGAGAAAATTTCGTAGTCTTATTTATTTAACTTTTAATTAGTATCTGTGTTTCAAAATTTATTTATAACAAAATAGATTTCTTGTTGCAACAAAAGGTCTTTGATTAAATTACCGTCGTTATTGTGAGATAAAATGTCGATTTTTAGAGAAATGCACCTGCAATTACAGTTTGCTAGAAATCCTTACGAATAAAGGACGTTTAAGTCATGAATTGTAATTTTCTATCGTTTCAAAAAACACCAAAAAGTAAGTCCTATTACATCAATTTTTTTATATACTTCTCAAAGGGAACTTTATTTTAAGACCATCGCACGTAGAAAACCATTAACTGAAATTGAAAAAGATCGCGGGGATGTTTTCATGTCTAAATGGAATGAGTATGAAGGATATTGTTCGAAAATTAGATAGATCTCTTTGTGCCATATAAAATTATGTAAATAATACTGAAAATTTAAAGGTCATATCCACTGAAAATCTCCGACGAATTTCAAAAATACAAAGAACTGCAATGAAATCAAATTAAAAGCTGGTCGTAAAGCTTCAAAAGCTTAGGGGTTGTTCAGCAAATTTATAAACATAAAAAATATCTAATATTAATAATACATTTAATTATTTTATTTTGTTAATGAACCTTTGATTTGTTAGCATTTTAAATTTTTTACCTACGACGAGGAGGAAGCTCGACGAAGGAGGACTTACTTCACCCGTAGTCGAACCGGGACATAAAATAATTATTAAGAAAAGCCATTTTAATAGCTTGGCGAAATTTAGGCATGGTATAGATACAAAGATTGGTTCAATCCATGCCCAACCGATATAAATTGAAATATCGAACGAAATATTCTATTGTCGCCGAATAAGTTACTAATTTTACCAATTGAAACTGTGTTTTGGTTGAAAAACTTTTATTTTTCGAAAAAGTTACGTTTTCCTGATCGATCTGATAATTTTTACACAAAGTTATACGTTTTTTTCGCGAGATTTAAAAATAATTTTATGGATTATAAAATTTCAATTTTTCTGTTTGCTTTTTAAAATTGACGAAAATAATATGTGCATTGTAAAATTAATTTTGCCGTTTACCATTAGAAAGAAAAACAAAATTGTTGTCATCAATAAAGAGGAAATGGATGTTCATCAACAATTTTTTTTCATGTAAAATAAACAAGAGGCTTAATATTGAAATTCCATGAACTGAAGTATTTTTAAGTATTTGGATGTAGTTGATGTGAGTTCAGACCGCAGGGTCACAAGTTTTATTTTCACTTTCTATTAAATTACTTGTGCCGTGGTTCGGATTCCACGTTAATATGTAGAATTAGTTTATTGATTTTCAGACAAGAATTTTCCCACAAACCTTTTTATGTTAGGATATGTTAGGGTTTTTCTTTATGGTACTTTCAAGTCAAAAGTGTTATTGTCATGATATTTTCTTGTTAAACATTTTGACTATCATTTAAATATAGAACTGAGAGATAATTTTTAAAATAAAAGACCGGTTACTTAGTTTTGCGTTAACTTTCATTAAACGGAAAATCAAAAATCACAAACTTGTCCATTCTAAAAGTTTGGGTTAAAAATCCAAATGACAAATTGTTGTCAAAATTTATAATTGGTGTAAGATATGTTTAAAAAGTTGGTGAAAAATATTTTTTGAAATTAAGTGGAAGTTGCAGTGGTCTCATCATTTGTCACGTGGCTAAAGGAGAAGCGAATTTCTAACTTGTAGAAAGTGGTTATCGCGAGGTTCACGTTAGTGTTATACTCAAACTCAAGTTAGATGCTCTTTTACTTCTGTTTTACAATTCTAATTACATGTCTTACATGTTGTAGATCCTCCCATGTAACGTCTTTAGATGTTCCTATTGGTTTATTGGTGTGGCTTTGTGGTTCTTCATTGGTTAAATCTAACTCTACGCTTGTATATAGCGCATGAGTGAAGGTGCGGGTGGCCGAAGAACTTCAAAGTTATCAGTGCAATCCTGTTGTTTGATAATACCGCTAGTGACTCTCGCAGTTGGAAAAGTAAAAGCACGCGTTCGAACAAGTTGAAAGTTCGCGCTCACATTTTCTTTTGCGAATTTTCCGAAATGAATTGTATCGCCACTTAAAAGTATTTGGACTTGATTTTAAATAAAATTCTTCTAAATATTTAAATTATAAATATTTTTCGTGATGTTACATAAATTACAATTTGGGTTCGGTTTGAATAATAAACAATACAAACTTTTTATTTGTATTACAGTTTTAATTCTGTTTGAATCTGCTCTTTCTACTGCTGGAACCTCCAATGGTGAGTAACTTTTTCCTTCAAATTGAACGTCTCCTACAAATTAAATCTTGGCGTAGATGGCGTTTAAAAAATATTTTTTTAAAACTCATCTACAGTTTTCACCAAGTGAAAAATTAACTTTTTTTTTAAATATAGAAAACCGCAAATAAAAGTTAGGTACTACTCAAAAAATTCTTCTTCTATTTCGGTAATTTCTTTTTATTCGTATTTTGATCGATCATCTTCTTTACGATTCCAATATTTTTAAGTAAAAAAAAAACAGAACATATATTTTGGAACAAAAATTTGTTTTAGCATTATAAAGGTTGTTACTTACATATAATAATATATTAAAAACCATAATATACATTTCAACTTACTAATGGATTATTGAAGTTAACACTTCCAACCATTATTAACAATTCAATAGCTATAATAGAACCCTATTATGTGTGGTTTTTATATTTAATGTCAATATAGTAATATTTATACTATTTATAATTAAGTATAACACATCAATAAAATTTTGTAATAGTTGGAAAAAAAACGTAAATCGAAATTCAATTTCATAAAAGTAACATAATTTTGAAAAACAATTTCGTGTTTAATAAAAAAGTGGTCAGGAAAATTAAATAAGTAAATAAAAAAATGTGAAGGAATGAATGGGTTGTTTATTAAATGTGTGCTTTGACTTAGTCTTAAAAACCAACAGCGGCCTGTACATTGATTTCTTTAATTAAATTTTGTAAATTTAGACTCGTTAAAATTTTAATAATTAAAATGGATAACGATTTCCCATACCTAAGCATTTTATTTACCTACATTATTTTCACTTTCGGCACTTAAAATTTTATTGCCATCTAATAAAACGATGTAATGTTTATGAAAATGGTAAACATTTAAAGGTTTAAAAATGATGCCTGATTAGGACGTGGTAGCTTCAATTTGCTTGATTTTGAATAAAAAAAAGTCTTAAACGTCATTTAAATTCAGAGATTTTTGCAAAAATGAATACTTCGTGGAACGTGTTGATAAAAAGGTCAAAACCTAAAATATATTCTTTCAATTCGTTACAATTCGATCCCCTTCTGTTTTTCTATAGTCCGGAAACGTTTCATCGACTTCAACGAGTAGAATGACAAGTACGGTTTGTATAGGTGGTGTAAGGATGCTGCAAAACTTTTTACTTCTCCCAATTTTCATGTGACGTTAGCAATTTTATTTTGGTTTTTCATCAATTCCCTATATTATTTGCTTCTTTTTCTTTAATGCTGTATATTCGACAAAATTTAAGTCAAGTTTCCTAATCCCAACAATTCCCATAGGTTGGCTTACCGTTTTTCTGCTTCCTCATAAAATAACATTTACAGACCTCAAACTTACAAATCTTTCATCTACTTAATTCTTTTATCAAATATTTACTTAATATTAAAGTATTATTGAATAATGGAAAATGTATTTGGCAGCTTTTACGTTCATTTTTATGAATTTTATATTTTAACAACATTTCCTGAATTTTCTGACCGTAATATAACTTTTCCGTTAAATTTTGACATTTATTATTTAAATAAACTTACCAACTTATTTTTATGTGATTTTAAAATTTCACTTCAAATATAAAACCAGGCGTTGCGTGTAATTTATTATTAAATTTAAATTACGAACTTTCTCACACCTCTCCCAAAAATTATTATTATTATTCCTATCTAATAGCAAAACAGACCATAAATGTTTCCATCGAATAAATTAAAAATATGGAAATCACCAGTAAAAGTAATCGCATTTTGTACGATTTTGGCTTGGGATGCAACCCAACTTGCACTAACTTTAACACCCTGATATTTAAATTCAACACTATTAATTCTTCAAACAAATTTTGTTCAATTTCAATAAGTAACATTATTATAATTATTAAATTCTATTACAAAATTGTATAATTATCGAATGTAAATTACGCTTTTGTGTTGCCTAGCCACTAGCAGCTCAACTTTGACATTTCATCTATAACAGCCATATATTAGCTCCGATCATAAGAAAATAACATGAAAAATTCATTTTTTCTGAAATTCCTGCTTCCCATTGTAACAGATAAGAATGAAAATAGCATTATTTGAAAGAGATTTTTTTCCATAGTCTGAAGATCGGTTGTCTGGTCGGTCACCCGTTAAATTTTTGCGATTACGAAAGTATTCTTAAGTTCAACCGTGAGAAAAGTGTAACTTTAATGAATTGATACAAAAATAACAACAGTTGAATCATTTACTAATCATAATTAATTTGTTACTTTTACCATAGTAAGTTAAGAGAGTTAATTCTTTTCTAATCGATTTCCCTATTCAGACATGCACCTTACGTAGTTTTGTAAATGCATTTTGTATTTCTTGATAGCGTTAAAAAATAATATAATCAAATCATTATTGACTCTTTGTAAAAATTAACATAATATGAATCAGATTTGAAAAATCTCGAAATTTGCTACATCAATTTTGGAGGGCCCAATTAAAGAATTTAATGCATATAAAACATTAGCATAACCCAATTAAGAACTATTTGCAGTAATGTCTTACATTTCTAGATTTTTAAATTTTCATCAGATGAAGTTCTAATTATGAGCAACACGTATAATAATAACAGTGTAAATCGGTGATAGCCAATGTTTGCGTTTCCCTTGTTGTAGCTTAAAGCGTAATTATACACTCTAGTGACCTAAAAAATAACATAATTTTGACAATTTTTTATGGCCATATTAAAGCACTTCATAGTACAAGCTTTGAAGAATATTTACAATTTTTTATTTAACTATTTTCATCAAAATGGCACAGTCAGAGCTCACAGAACGAAACCTTTTTTATGAATAGTATTCTGCAGTAGGAAATGCTTTTCCTCCAATTCTCGACTTTGAACAAAAAACAAAATGTTTCTCAGTTGTATATAAGATTATCTCAAAAAGACGTAGGGAATTTTAAAAACATCGTTTTTTCTAAGAATATCACACGATAGAAGTGAAGTTTCTGTTTTTCTTAACAAAATTGTGTGAAAAATTGTTCATAACAAGATGCGTTTGCAATATAAATGATATAATTTAATTTTACAGCCACAGTAAAAATTTTAGGTAAATCGGTTGAGATCTGTTGTAGTTACGTTTCCGGCTAGTTTACAAAATGTAGTTCTGAGAAAGTAAAACTTATTGTATATTTAGGAAAGTCAACTACCTTATTTCTATATTATGACCAAGGCATAATATAAACCAAAACTTTTTGGCATTTTTCAAAAATTCTTGAGTGTTTACCCCTTAAATTACCAAGATAACATTAAAAATTGTAACAATTTTAGAATTTTTGCTATTATGAAGCGAATTATTGTGACTTTAATAATTAACTTTTCGGAAGTTTTTGCTTTGTCAAGTGAAAATCAATTGTAGTGCAACTGCCGGTAACTATATTATTTCTGGCCAACAATTGAACGTGCAAGATGGGACGGATATGAGAGGGCATACTAACACAGTCACAAAGCGAACATTTGTAAACAGCCAGAAGAGGTGTTACTATCTTCAAATAAATAG
Source organism: Rhagonycha lutea (assembly GCA_958510855.1). Classification (NCBI taxonomy): domain Eukaryota; kingdom Metazoa; phylum Arthropoda; class Insecta; order Coleoptera; family Cantharidae; genus Rhagonycha; species Rhagonycha lutea. Next base: position 20,668,688 of record OY294042.1, read on the forward strand.
GGAATTATTGATCGTAAATTTTAATAATAGGTACTACCGGCAGACCAGACCAAGACCAGCAGTCTGGCGTACATCAAACACGGATGGACTACAGAGCGGGAAACTGCAGTTCTAATCCTGATGATTACGTCGGATATGTGCTGTGATCTAAAAGTCCAAAATCGAACTGTGGACTACACTCGCCAACCCGGTTGGTCACCGTGGCGAATTATCTCTAGTAGCACACATCTTGTGCTACTAGGGATGGTTAGCAACCCCCCCATAGAAATATGGTGGAGGCTTTAATCCGACTCTGGATTGCATAGCTGTCTTAAGAAGACTACCGGTAAAGAAATTTGTTTTACCCTGAATAACATACAAAATTTGCGATCTTGGTTTGAGATAATTCATCAACATTTTTAATTGGTTTAACTTAACGTGGGATTAATTCTTAAATTAATTCGTTTATTATAATAAATTTATGAAAAATGACCCAGAAATAATAATTTCGTTAGTAATTTGTTTTACTACAAAAAGTTCACTTGGTTTAAATCCTGTGAAGGCGAATATTCCATTCATCTCATGTGAATTAGAGTGGATTTCTTAAAACTGCATGAATGCATCCTATAATCTAAAATTGAACTCAATATGATAGGTAAGGAGCACTAAGGGGTAGCCACACATTTTATTTCTTGGAAAATTTTTCGAAGAAATTAAGTTATATCTCAGACAAGACTGTTTCGTTATAGGTGGGCCACCATGAAAATCTGAATATAATATATGGTATAGCAACTCGTTCAAGAAGCTATTTTTGTGTTTAAATTTAATTACTCTAAAGTTTGCTAACTTAGAAAATCAGTAAATTTGGTAGTTCGTATGCAAAGTTTCATAATGGTTAATTAAGAAATTCTACTTGTACATGTGAACAAAAAGTTACCATTTAATATGATAAGGAGAAAATTTCTGCTTTGGTAGGACTTAATAATGTAGTAACTGAATAATTACAAACAACCTTGTATTGAAAAGTTAAAAAGCTACGAAAAATTTAAATTTGTTGTTATTTATATGACCTGTAATTTGATTGTTTTGAATAATTCTGTGTACCTTTAATATTATAAACTCACGTAAATTTGCGGCTCCCATACTTTTTTAGCTTCAAAATTTTAAAATTTTTAATATGTCTTGATGTACAATTCTTTCTAATACGGAATTGTTCAGTTTTAATAATTTGCACCCACATTAGATGCATAATTAAATAATACTTCGAAGATACATTATTCAAAATTTGAAATTACGATACGAGCAAGAAAGAAGCTGGTTCTATGCGCCGGTCTACCAGCGCTATAAATTTCCACATGTAATCGGAATGAGATTTAAATGCAATAAAGATCAAAGCTGGTAGACCGGCGCCGCGTAAAAAACCTACTTTCCTTCTGTTCGCACATTTATCCGGTACAATTTACAGGCGTTCCTGGAAAAAGTAAAAATTTAAGCAACTTTTCGCTCGGAATCAAAGAAAACAATTATAAGTTGAATTCTCTATCATATTTGGCTAGGCTTGCGGCCTCATATTTTTAAGAATACCAACGGCAAAGTTGACGAGTTAAGTCTTCTTCTTTAACTTTTATTAGGTTAATTATCTGTTCTATAAGCAACTGGGTCAAGTTTCGTTGGCACAATTGCCACTGTGTGTATCTAATTGTTTTACATCTAGTAGGTAGCTTGCTGGGCTGGCCTGCAGATGTGCCTGCTAATTCACTAACCCAGCTAAGCTAAGCTAATCAGACGACCTAAGAGTATAGGTAAATAATAATATGCAATTCATTTCATTAGTTTTTTAGGTATAAGTAAAGTATAAAAAAGGTTTCTATTAGGTATCTATTATTTTTGTTGTTGAGAAGTTAATTTTAACAAAGAGTAAGATTTGGCTTTAAATGAATTCAGACAAATGTTAAACAAAATATTTAGTAATTATAAGAATGAATTCGATTAATTCATGGATGAGTGCTACCGAGTTACAAATTTACATTTGATGCTTTTTATCCAAAAATCTATTTACATTTACAAAATAGTAAAAGGTTAGTGTAATATTTTGTGTACTTTCCAAGCAATAATTAATTTTTAATATTTGTAGTGAAATTTAAAAACAACAATGTATTTAATATTTTGATATACAATTTTGTCTCCAAACATTAGTTTTTGCTTCATATTCAGCTGGTAAATATGAAACACGTGTACCGGATTATTACATAAAATAATCATTACTTTTAATTAAAATTTTGTAAGCAAAATATTTCCTTTACCGCAAAAAGCTGTTGGCTATTTTAGAAACTATTATTGTAGATATTTTTATTGCACCAGCAGTTTGGCGTAAATCAAACATGGTTAGACTAGAGAGCGGGAAACCGAGGTACTAATACTGATTGCGTCGGAGATGTAAAAAGTCCAAAATCGATATGTGGACTTTGGGGAAGAATGGGAAACCACCCATTAACATTTCCCTAGTAAGGCTTAGACAGGAGGATCGATCCAACATCTAAAGAAGATAATGGCACTAAGAAGAAGAAGATTATTGCAGAGGAAAAAGATACGAAATGAAACCGTCATCGTCATAAAAGTCTACAATTTTGATCAAGATGGATCAATTCAGAATGAAATCTGGCTGACGTCTGACCAGCGTGGTGAATTATGGCAAGAACCTTCATGAATGGAGAGGCTTACTGTCTAGGAGTGGACTAGGATAGGCTAAAGCAGAAGAAGATTTAGGTACATTTACCTATAACTATAAGAAAGGCCAAATATAAATGGAGTACGGATTTTTCCCTCTTCATTTAAAAATTGCAAATTATGGTAATCCTTAATAACCTTACATTAGAAATACGCAGCTAACGTAATGACAAATACGACCTAATTAAATTTCTTAATTAATTTACTTTCGCTGATTTTAACTTTTTATTGTTGGATATTTTCGTTATTTATAGGTATTATTGAATAAAATTTTATTTATTAATATTCAATTTTTCACAATAAAATAGAACCATGATTTCTATTATTATAAAATTTAATCAAATATTTTTTAGCACCCTGTATAACTTTAAATAAGAATTTTAACTTTTATTTTAAATTTTGCTTACTTTTCTAATCAGTTGGTTAGTTTCAATGTCAGAATTTGATTGATGCAGTATGGTATACGATACATTTGTAAATAGAATATCGTTAAAAATATATTTATTTGGTGATCCATACTGGGGCTTTGTATGTACAAGTCACTTGACGCAAGAAGAACAAGTTATTGTTTCCTGTTGTGTCAGTAATTTAATTTGTTGGAAGTTTATTTTGACTTTTTTATTTTTGTTTTTCAAAAACTTTTAGAATTAAATTTTTCGTCTTAAAATTGAAAATTTGGACCTACGTATTAGAAACAAATATAAAAATTGGGTGCTTTTTTAGTGAAACCAAATAATTCTTGAAACTTGAAATAATTTGGATTATATTTTTGAATTTAGCTTAATGGGCAAAATTGTATAAGCTAAATTTGAACAAACAAAGTTTGTGATTATTATAAGTTGTAAAATGTAACACCAAATTTTCCAGTAATAACGCAATTGGAATGAAAACTGCAGATTTTATCAAAGGATGAAAATAGAAAGTTATGAATCGAAAAGAGAGAATGGTTAACGGGAAGAAGAAGTTCAACATAGTATGAGAAAATAAGAGCAAAATGGATATTACGTATTTAGATAGTGCAGAGCTCTATGAAGAGCCATCAGCAGATTGATTAGACCAACAGAAAATTGATTATGTACTCACAATGTAATAGGTTGTGGCACGAAGCCTGATCAACTTATATTATGGTGTAAAGTAATTGTATTCATTTGCGATTTATGTTAAATACTTCATCTTACCCGCATAGGTTTGCCTTCTTGTATTACTCTAATAAAATACTAATTTTTTTAAAGATTTCGTTTAAATTATTTTGAGCAATTCTTTAGCTTTTTGCAAAAGGATAATGCAGCTTACTTAAAATAAATGAATAGTTTAAAAAGAAAATTTGTTTTGTTTAGTATTGCCAACTAATTTTATATTTTCTTAGTGTTACCAGGGCCGCACAATAATTCCTTGCTCATAGAAATCATATATTACCATCCATTGCATTGCTACTTCTTTTGGTGAGCATATTATACGAAGCTGTATGATAAGTACCTGGCCTAGGGAAGAAATGGCGCTACTAAAATTTAAAAAAAAAATATTTTTCGTAACCATAACCTTTTTTAGCAATACTGCCAAAATGTCAAGCTGTTGCGTGGTCTAGTTTGTGAATGCCAGCTATTTAAATAGAAGAACTTGTGTAATTTTACAACAATAGAAAAAATTGAATATCGAGCGGTGATAAAATATATGTTTTTGAAAAAGAAAATAAATGATGAGATTCAAACGGAGCTCAGCGAAGTTTATGGGAACTCTGCACCTTCGATATAAACCACAAAATATTGGACAACTGATTTCAAACATGGCGGTACAAGCATTCTTGATGAGGATCGTCCAGGTCGTCCAAATGAGGTTATCATTTCAGAAATGATTGAAGAAATCCACGATATCGTAATAAACGATTCGAGAGTGAAAGTGCGCGAGATTGCTGAGACTGCGGGCATCTCAATTGAAGCGGGGCAGAATATTTTAACAACTCATTTGGATATGAAAAAGCTATCCGAAAGATGGCTGACGCAATTGCTCGCAATTGACAAAACACACATGTGTGTGAACTTCAAATGAATGTTTGGCGATGTTAAAATGTAAAATTGAATCCAAATGATTTTTGGCGTCGGTTCATAACTGTTGTCGAAACATGGATTCATCACAGTACACCAGAAACCAAAAAACAGTCTAAACAATGGATCTTGCGAGGCGAATCTGAGCCAAAAAAGGCTGAGGCAACTTTTATCGTCAAACAAAGTCATGGCCAGTCTTTTGAGATGTATGCGGCATAATTCACGTCGATTACCTCGAAAAGGGAAAAACGATTAATGAAGAGTATTATGTCAACTTATTGGACCGTTTCAACCATGCTGTAAAAGAAAAACTTAGGCATTTGTCGTAGAAAAAAATCATCTTCCATCAAGACAATGCACCAGTGCAAACTTGCGTCTTTGCCATAGCAAAATTCCATGATTTAGGATACAAATTGTTTCCGCGTCCACCATATTCGCCAGATTTATCACCCAGCGATTATTTCCTATTTCCAAATATGAAAAAATGGCTCGGCGGAAAAAAATCTGGCTGTAACGATGAGGTTATTGCTGAAACGAACACTTATTTTGAAGGGTTGGAGCAATCGTAATTTTTATAGGGGATACAAAAGATAGAAAAACGTTGGACTAAGTGTATTGAGCTGAAAGAAAATAAAATAAATTTTACACATAAAAATGTTTTCTTCTTGTCAAGGCCAGGTACTTATCATACAACCGTAGTATGTATTTTTGTCAATACTACAAATATATTGGTTTTTTTAAAGAAAATTTATTAATAACGTTAACAACGCGTATGTTCAGTTAAAACCAATCGCCTGATGTTCATTAGCCCCGTCGTGCGGCAACAATTTGTATCTCAATGATAATTTATTGAATACAGGATTCGGCCCCAAAAACTGGAGATCAAATTTATGAAAAAAATATACACCTATTTTGCTTGATTTGAATTGCTTTGCTTTCTTCGCAATTTTGTTTTGATTATTATAAAATAACTTCGTGGTTAAATTCGTTTTCTATGTGAAAAAATGTATATGAAAATCAATGTTCCTGTAAAAAATGAATAAAATCCAAAATTTCGTTAAATCGAATATCCACCGTATGTGGAAATACGATATGATAAAAGCGATACTTATATAAAATTGATATATATTAGCACAAATGACTATTAGTACCAATAATAATTTTAATGTGTTTGTGCTACAATGGTAAATAACTTACTAGCTAATCATGTTTAGATATTTAGATTATGTATAATATTTAGGTGCGCATTAACACATTAAACGAGGTTTTTGAAATAGTGGAAAAAATTTACATAGTAAATGAACTAATTTTGAGAGAAGCATTTGGATCAGACTAAAAGAGCGTTATTTATTCTTATCGGAGAATCATGACGCATTACGAAAGAAAGATTTCGTATTGTGCGAAAATTTCAAAGATTTCTGTTCTATTCTTTTATCTAGAAATTACAATTTTAGAAAAACAATAATTTTAAAGATCAAGATTAATGTCAGCTTTTAGATTAAATTTGTTTTTTTAAAGATTAGACGGTTGAAGTATTTATATGGAAAATAAATAATGCAAATTTTCTTACGACACATGTTTAAAAGTAGCAGGAATTTTCTAAAATCAATTGTGTCAGGTTTCATTGACAGGCTATACTTTACTTGTTCCCCCAGTTCTTATTAACTTATATTATTTAGCAATATGTAATATTACCATATGTATGTTGGGGGGTTTAATCTTGTCTTCACCCTCACTTACCAATAGATTCTGAATCAGAATCAAGTATTTTACTCTTATTCACCAGTATTAGCGTTGTCATTTCTGATACATACTAATGTTACTAAGGGTGAATACTGAATTATTACAGAACCGTAAAATTGTGGATTATTTGCGTATGCATAATTTAGTTCTACAATTTTTCTTTGTTACGCTAACCAAAATTAAGGTTTTATTATGCACTGATTTTGACATATTTTATTGCCCGGCTATGATTTTTATTGTAATCTAATAAGGGCTCTTTTCTACATCTTTTCCAATTTTAACACAATTTGCCATAAACAAAAAATAAAATAAATAGTTCAGATCTATTAGCTTCTCCAATATTGATCAAGCTTTTTCTGAAAGAAATACCTGATTAATTTTTCTAACTAATGAAAACACAATTCGGGGTCGATAATATACTATATTGATATTACCTTCTAAAATTTTTCTTTTTCATTTGTTACCTACTGTAAACTTAAGTGATTTTTATTGCGTTTAAATTGGCTTGATCATTTTTCATGTGAAATTTCAAATTTTATTCATTTTCCTTTACTTTTCAAACTAATCTTGTTTATATAAAATTACTTTATTAGATAAGCACATGAACTTCAAATGTTTAAATTAATTCGATGTCATTATGCATAAAATGCTGTTTTTGAACAAATTTTGTCTTATGCTCACTTCATATGCAAATGTTGAGTTTTGCTGGCAAACATGTACAGTATGTAAATTTAGTTACCCATTTAGGGATACAGGACATATTCAATTGTTTTTTTCGTTTTTCGCTTTTTCTTTTGAAAGTAAATTCTATTCGTTAGAAAGGACCGCAACAGTCGACTTCATTAATCAAGAGTTCGGAAACCTTTGGTATAGCCATTATCTTAAATTTTATTTAGCTAATTAAGCCAAGTAATGCAAGATAGATTTATTGGCAAAAATATTAGAGTTTGTAGCGACACTTTTAATCCATCATGAGGTGGTCCACAAATGCTTCCGGAATCTTTCAAACAAGGGGTGCTAGCTTGTTATCAGTTGACAGCTGTATTGTGAGTTAGATATTGTACGTGTGAATCCTATGGCTCAGTGAGCGCCAAGAAAGATATTAATAAACTTTTATGAATTTAACAAAAGGATGTTTAAGCCATTCAATAATACCTTCAAAATTAAAATATTAGTGGTGAAAATCTTAACAGAAAAGATATATCATAGTTATTATTCTTTAAGGGTGCGTTCGAGGTGCGTTCCACTTAAAGCCCACGACGACCACGGTTGATTGTCAGTCCAATCAAAAAACCTAGTTCGATCTTAAATCCAATCAAACCACGCGACCATGGTGCGGGCTTAGTGGGCTGTAAGTGGAACGCACCCTTAAGTGACACTTAATGTTCGATACACTTTCCCTTACTTTTAATTAATATATGATCCGACAAGGCAAAGAAGCACTGACGTAACGTTACATAAATAACGTTTCTCGGTAGATTACGGGAGTCAAGCAATAGGCATCCACACTAGGGGATGGGTGACCGCTCTGGAATATATGAATCCAACTAGTCAGTTCTCTCCTACCAATCCGCATTTTGCTACCACGGTAGGCTCTCTTTATTTGTTTTTACTTTCTAATTTAAGAAGTAAATAAAAGTATTGTATTTGAGCTGATGCACACACTGCTCTCGGTGTCGTAACCACTAATGGGAGAGTTGTCCAAGACAAAGATCCAGATTCTGCCGTAATCCGGAGAGAATCTCTCCAGTTTATGTAGCCACGATGTAGTAAGCTAACCCACAATTTTTTGGGAAAACAGGTAGTTTGGAAAACTACAATAAAACACCGGTGATGGTAAAATTGGTTTTAATACAACTAAAAAATAATGATTGCGAGATAAGTCACAATTCCAATAATTCAAGTGTATAACTACTGTGAAAAACAATACATATAGCATAGATTAATGACTAGGAGGTGTCATAATTGTTCTCACCTATAATAAACGAGTCCACCCGCACAGTAACCTCTAATGGTTACCCAAAAAATGAATAAAAATGCTTAAAATGAGACTTTGGTATACAAATTTGTTAGTGACAAACGCTCCTTTCCAATCGAATGTTGAGTACGGCTTAGAAGGTAAAGAATGGTGAACCGGTTCCAAATTAACAAGCGACACTTGACAGGTTTTATACAAACACATTGAACTTGTAGGAATGTGGCTGGACCAGTGCCAACTGTTGTTGATGATGCGAAGGAAAACTGGACCACCGAAATGATGGAAAATTCCCCAATGAATCCGTAGTTGGAAGGTTAAGCTTTCTGTTGTGTTAATAACAACAACACCAGAGAGGTTTCTAACCGTAGGAAATCTGAAATGGTCATCAGACTGGCGCATCACTGCGTAGAGTTCGCGCGCATAAAAAACCTCACTCATTTTTGTTTGCCATTTGTTCCACAGGAGCCAAAAAATCAAACGACAGCTGGACTACTTGTCTTATATCGGGGGACTAAATTCGAGGTTGCGCTTATGGAAAAATTATCAATATTTGCTGAAAATGCATGCAATAAAAGGTTGAAAGGTAAATAAAAATGTAGGGATGAATCTCGGCATATTGTGAATAGCAATTCAAGGAGGAACCAAGTAACAAATACAAAAATTTGTTACACAGTTAATATTTTTTCCATAGTTTATGAGCCTAGGAATCATTTTGACATTTTTACCAACGATTTCGGATGAACCAGTGTACTTGAAATTTGAAATTTTCCACCCTATTGTAAAGCACATGCCTAAAGAGATTATTTACAATTTGATTAAAATTCGTCCATTCTGCCCTCACTTTTTTCGATTTGAGAAGTAAAAAATTCATAACTCTAGCCGTATTCTTTCGTATTAATTTTTAGTTAATTATTTACGCAAATATCCTCTCTACGGCACAGATAAATTTGGGAGCGATCGAGATTCGAACCTATGACCTTTGGTTCTATAGCTCCACTTCCTAACCACTATACCAAACTACCTGTGTATATAGTTAGTAATAGTAGTATGAAACTTATTGCAATTCCAAAATTATTTTCAATTAAGTATCTTATACTTAACTTCAATTTTTGGGTTTAAAGTAAATTCTCTTTCTAATTTCGTAATTTTAACAATTTTTCGATTTTAAGTTAAATTATTTTGAACTTTGCTTTTACGTTGCTGTGTTTATTTTTCAATGACATAGGAAAGAAGATATCCGTGGACACGATAAAATGGATAAAAATGATATATATATTCTTGAGAAAAATTACTTTCTCAGTTATTAATAATATTCTAAAAGAAGGATGCGCATGATTGCATTAACGAGTTTCTCGTTTTCTCTTAAAAATTATGGGAGGTATTTAAATTCAGCAAATAAGCGGAGATCCCGGCTACACCTGCACTGTTCATGGGGAGGGGGGATTAAAAATCATTTCCTTTTCAATCTTAAGGTAGATTTTTCAAATTTTTAACAATTTATTTCATTTAATCTTTGTTTTTGATCAAATTTTAAAGATTCATAGAAGAAAATAATTAGTAATTAATTCCAGATTTGCACCCGAACATAAAAAAATGCTTAATTCGGTTCCACCGTTTCTTTCTGTTGATAATTATTGAAGGACGAATAAATTAAATTAACTTGTAGAAAGATGACAGGTTGCCTGCTTCTGATTCAGTGGTTCACCGAGGGGGGGGGGTTTTGGGGGTTAAAACCCCTCCCAGAGGCCGATTAAAAAATAAATTTTAATATGTATTAACAATATTAACAAATATTATTAACAAAAGGTTAAAATTGTGTCTGCCAACCCGCCCCCCCCCCAAATGAAATCCTAGTTGCGCCACTGTTCTGATTACCGGTCCTGACATATGCACATGTTAAAATAAGTGTAGTAAAATCTGTAAATCTAGAGAACTAAATAAATTCTATACAAGAAAACTAAATTCTATTTTGTTCTATTTTTAAATTTGGAATACTGCAAAATAAGGCAAGTCTACCCTAATATTATTTTTAGGTAGTTAAAATTCATTACGATTATAAAATTCTCTCAGCAGTATTTTTGAATATTTTATTCAAATTCATGTTTGTTAATTAACGAAACTAACTGCTTAACGGATAAAATCTGCAAGGCAGGTTCTATAACTTAAAAAGAGATGAGTCCCAATTGCACTATTCTTGCATTTTTATTAAAATTTTATTTACATATGGCGACGCGTTTCGACCTTCTCACGGGTCATAATCATACCAACTTTTTTTTGTTTCTTGATTTTCCTTCTTTCAAGCAGGCGTTTGAAGGTCGAAATGCGGCGCCATAAATAAATTAGATTTTAATAAAAATGCAAGGATAGTGCAATTGGGACTGGTTATCCTGCACAGATGTTATTATAAAATACCTGATGAATAAAAGTGTACATGCTACTGTTTGGGTTGGTTAACAAAATTCTAATTAATGATTTAATAACCCTTGTATGACTTGTTGAACTGATTTGAAGTTTATATCAGCATCTGTGAAATTTTAGCGATAGCGTTGTTTCGCAATTATATGTGGCGAATAATGGAAAATAACGATCGCTTTGTTATTGTTACAAAGGCGTTATGTGTTCTGACATACAGTAATATTTTTAATTAAAAGTCAAAGCTTTTTAATACATGCAGTATTGATTAACTTTACTAATAAATAATAATCGAATAATTTAAATAACTTTTATTTTTTTATTTAGAAATGGATGATCCAGAATAGACTGTATCCAAAAATGCTTACATAATCGTGTAATAAGTGGGATTGAATAATAAAGTATACTCGATTTTCGGATAGGTACCTCATTGGCAATGAATCTAACTTATCTGAAAGTTAAAAGATGCGAGAGCAATCGAAACTAAAGTGACAAGTGGTAGAGCCTCAAATACAGATAGTGTGATTTATCGTTATTTCGCTAGGATTTAGATGGAGAAGTCCAAGCGGGACAAATCCGCTCTGATGGAACCTATTATCACCAGTTAACCCGCCCGTTACGTTTTGCTTCCCTATCACTCACGTCCTACAATAATTATAGTGTAAATTGCACACAATTATTTAACCTCACAATTTATTATTTAATTATCACTTGGGTTTAATTAACAAAATATATTATTTATTACGGTTTGCTAATCAAGATTTTGTCACGGCAGAACAATACTACATTGCCGAATCGAACACAATCTTTGTTAATTTTTCCAACTAGTCAAATTAGTTGTTCTTGGATCGAGAAGTTATGCTAACCGCTCAGCCATTCGCTCACCTATAGTAATACCTCAATATATTGTTTGAATTTTCGAGTACATTTTTCGTTGTTCCTGCCCTTCCTTTATAATTATAAAAGATAAAAATTAAGACAAAAAATCTTGAAGAATCAGTCGTTACGGGATTTGAAAATTTAAATTATATTTCTTAATTATGTGGTTTCCTAAGTAGTATTTAATTAAAATAGAAAACTTTGCAATATTGCCATTATGACAGGTACAAATTGTTCCTATGTAAAAATGTATTATTTTAGAACGCCAAAATTGGAACCTTTAATAAAAGAAAACTTTAACAAAATCTGTGACAGGTAGAGATAAATGACGCCGTCCTCTGTATTACTGCATGTACGACTGTACATTTAACATTAATTATTTAAATACTCTCATTCGTGGACTCGTATGGTTTTAATAATTCTATATCATAATACAATTTCGTGATAGTGTTTTCTAATTTGAAGTAAATTTTAACCACGCTACCTTGTTCCATGCCAAAAATTTTGACACGTAGCAAGTGATGTTCTGAGCGTGAGTACTCGCGTAGGAAGGTACTCTCCAATGGCTACATCCATATACCACTTTGACGATTTCTTCACCATGTTCAATTACTAATAATTAATAAAAAAATTATAAAGTAATTAACTTAATTATTTCGAAAATTGTAATTACATTTTTAGAAAACTTAATTTAAATAAAAAAGAATTTCATACAAAAATTATGAAGGTTACGTTACAGATTATAATAATGATTTATTCAGTTCTGGTTTTGGTTGTACACTTAACAATGTTTGCGTATTTTTAAATTTTAAATTTTTATGTTATGTAAAGTTCAGACTTTTAACCAGGTTGTATGATTAATATGTACGTACGATTTATTTATAAGATAGATTGTACATTATACGTAGAAATAGTTGTATCTTTAATTGTCTATCACAGGGCACACAATAGCATCCATAAAATGTTGTCTATATACCTTTAATACTTTCAATTGTAATTCAGTTTATATTCTTCTGGCTTTCAGCTTATTAGTAGTTCCAGATAAATGTTATTATTGTATTTCCTTACAATACATTATATTTATTGAAATACATGCTCAAAGGAATCAAAGTTCGGTTGGAAAAACATTATTACTCAATTAGAATAATAATAGGCACCTACTATTTTTTTTATTGTATAGAAATTTTAGGTATTATAGCCTGGCTGGTTATTATTACATGGTGAACTCTGAAAATTAAGAAATTATTTAAACTTCCTGATGGTTTCCTAAATTCCAAATTTAATTTAAAAATTGATTCATTTTCACTGAAGTCCAAGCTAAGAAATTTAGTGAAATCAGTAATTCGAACCTAAAATTTCCGCTATGTAACTCAACCAGCAATCACGTCAAGTTCAAAATTTTTGAACAAGCTTGTTTTAGGTTAAAATTTGTAGAACAAGAGAAACAACAGGTGGATTTTTAGAGCAACTAATATATCTTTTATGGGCAGTTTTCGCAAAGTTGCGAAAGAGTTTGCAAAGCGTTAACCTTTATCTCCAGCGTCAAGAGCACGATGCCGTAGATTATTCTCTATGGTGCTCGTTTTCCAGTCAACTATAGAAAAATATTATTTGAGCGGCTGTGCATTAAATAAAACATTAAATAAATCAGGTGATGATACTAAAAAACAATATAAATTAAAATTATAAAATAAACAATAAATTGGACTATCATCGGAAGTTTGAACCAATTTTAATCAAACTTGCGCAACTCCTTTTCACTTTCCTTCTTCAATTCATTCACTTAATCTCCTTCTTAACTTCATCACTTCATCTCATATACTCTTCAATACTTCTTCACTATACGAATCCTTAACTTTTCCTTCTACCAATTACTGTTCACCTTTACTCTTCTTCAATTCATTACTCATATAATTCTTCAATATTTCTTAACACTTTCTCATCATACCAATCTTTATTCAATTTCTAATTGTATCAATTTACCGTTTTCCTTTAAATTTGCAGTTATCATATAAATTATTAATCAAATTTCCCTTATGTTTCCTTCTTATTATTGGGAAATGGTGTCTTCGTCGACTTTCCACGTTGCACGCCGGTATTGCCATTTTGATAGGTTGACATTTCCTACGCTTTTAACCACTTCTTCTTTTTCCAAGATTCTTTTAAGCACTCTTCTGCAATTTTTACCTAACTTCTTCTTTTTGAACATCCCCTTCACTTCAGAAACCCAAAACAATTTATTGGACGGTATCTCTTTCTCATCATGTTCGTCCTTTTCTTCATTCCCCTAATCCTAATCTTCACGGATAAACTTCATCTTCTTTGACGTAACCTCATTTCCCACTTTTTCTATCTTATTCCGCTCACCTATACGATCTCCTTTAACCCTCCAGTGGTCGCGTGGTTACGGTCGTAGACCATGCTTTTTTAAGCCTTCTTTAAACCGCCATAGCTCGTAACAGTTCGAATTATATCGGTTGCATCTTTGAGTAGCTGACAAAAATTAGTCAATCTTTCGGATCCAGTAGTTTTTGAACTTTTAAAGTGGTAAATTATTGGTTTTATTAGTTGTGAAACAGGGCTGGTCTACAAGCGTATATCACGCGCCTAACAGGGTTAAGGTAAAAATGACTTTTCCTTTGTATTCTTCGCCATCTTATTTTCCGCATTTTCTTTCTTGATAATATCAGAATTTTCTTTTTCATCCTGTTTGCATCACACTTTTCTTCTTCGTTTACTTCCTCGGGAATAATTTCTTCTGGTGATTTTTCTTCTTTCGTTTCTTCTATTTCAAGGACATTATTAGTGTCTTGCTTCTCCAAGCATACTTCTTCATTTATTTCCGTCTTCTCTTTCACTTGGTCTATGTTTTCATTTAATTGTTCATTAATTCGATCGAATCCTTTATTCATGTTTTCATTCCATCGATCAAATCCTTATCCATAATTTCGTTCATTCATCGCGTTATTTCCTCCAACATCATTCTAGAGTTATTTGCATTTTCTTGCATGAGTTGGATCAAAAACTGTTTAAGCTCAACATAATGTTCCCCTTCTGCCTGAACTTTCATTTACATTTCCTTCTCCGGTATGTCACCCTCGCCAACTATTTTTTTACTTCTCGTGTCCATATTCTTCCAATTTTTAATTTTGACGTTTAAACTTTTTATTTTTCTCTGGTCGTAGGTTCGACGATTTTCCTTTTAGTCTTTTTAAGGAGTACCTTTTTACCACATTACCGCCAAACGTTTTTCACTCTCCACCCCACGTTGCTACGCCAAAATGTCATATAATTTTCAACCATTATTTATTCTTTATATTATTATAACAAAACTTTATTTAATTAATTATAACGCTCATATAAAAAAATAACTTTTTTATTATCCATCAAAAACTGAACTGTTTATCAAATGTCCTCACTTACCAAGGTAAGTGTGCATACCAATGTTTACACACCTATTTAATTAATTAAAGAAAATATTTCTGTATTTCAATTTTTATAAATTAATGAAATAAAAATTTTATAATTATTTGAATTTCTAGTTTTATATTAAAAATGGTTACTTATAACAAAAATTAACTAAGAAAATAACTAACCAAACAAGTAACTTACAGTACTATACTGACCAAAATAACAAATTATACTGACCAAAATATTATTATATACTGACCATTTATTTTAAAAAATACTAACCATTTCATGATAAAAATACTGACCAAAAAATTAGTTGTCAAAAAGAAATATAAATCAATACAGATTAAATTATCTGCGAAGCTTTGAATCCTGGACATTAATAAGAATAAATATTTAATACAGACATTAATATGAAATGAAATTAAGAAATAAGTGGATACAAAATTTTTGAGATTGAAATTTTTCACTAAAACTATGTTTTTTATGTCTGTTTCTAGAACTGTACAATACTTTGCAAGATTACAATAGATCCTGAAAGCCTTAAATGTCTGTAATATAAAAAAGAAATAAAATAAAAATAAATATTAAATAAGAAAGTGTCAACATTTTAAGAATTTTGTATTGCACGTATTTTATTTGATATAAAGAAATTTTGGAAAATTAAATAGTAGCTTGATATTCAGAATTTGCATTTTGCTGCCTGGTTTCTCTTCACACAATTCTTTCATTTTGTGTAAGGACTAAAAAAGGATAATTATTTTTATAGAAGTTTATTCTATGTTAAGCATTACCTAGAAATAAGATTATTGATTTAGGTACTCAAATATCTTTATATTATTGAATTGTGTAGTATGTAAAATCTTTGTTATAAAGGAAATGTGCAGGTTATAGATTTATCCACCATATTAAAGTTATAAATAAATTTTGAGGTCGAATAAAAAGTTTCTTAAATAAATTTCAAATGTAGTTTATGAGGAAATCGTACATATGTTGCCGGTTATAGCGGTTTTCTTAGTTACTCACATTTCCTCCAACTATACAATGTGGTCACGTTGTTTAATTCTCACGTATTTCTCGTTTTGATAAAATGTACTTTTAATAGAGGAATTATTAGTTTGTTTTTATAAATCAGTTTTTGAAACAAAAATTTTATTTTTTATTAATCTATAAACTTAAAAGAACGTTATCCTACCAATTAAACGCAATAAAAATCAATCATAGTCTTATAAGTTTCGGCTATGGTTTATAGCTTTCATCAGGTGTTTGAATTGACTTTCTCGTGTTATTATTAATTTTTCAAGTTAAAAAGCTCTAAAGAATAAAAATTTATATTCAATCAATTTAATTTTTTTACTTGAAATGGTTTGTAGAAAATTCTAACAATTTTGAAGTAAAATTTCAGGTTGTCATTTAATTACAAGATTTGAAAGCATATTTTGTGAAGCATAAAGCGGTGTAAATTTTAGAAGATGTATTTACAACTTTGTTTTTCATGTCTTATTGTGAGTTGCTCTTAAATTAAATCATGAACAGAGAGAACGTTATTAGAAATAGACAAAGAGGATTCTTAAACTTTTGAGTTACATTTCAAGTATGTAACTAAAATGTACGATAAAAAGATTAAAACACTTTTTGAGGCTTTTGTCAACCATTAACTGCATGTTGTTAATTAGTAGAGCAAAATTTTTCTATTTCGTTCATGTATAGAAAAATATACAATTGGGTTCCACGTTTTTATTAACCTAGCATAACGACTAGCTTCAGGATAAAAGAGAATTACAATATGAGATTTGTAAGGGGGCAGAAAGCCTTAGTTCGGTTAGATCAACCCTGATATGGATGAATCACACGCCACATCTGCTGCTCTACAGTATAATAATGTCTCTGAATTTCTAAAGCTTTTGCAATATTTATTTGCATTTTTAATATAGTAAAAATCAACACAAAATTACCATTTAATTTGATTTTATATTATGCGAGTTTACAAATTAATTTAAAATCAATAATTAAGTTTATACCAATAATATCTACTAATACCTAATATTAATTTTTTAAGCTCAAAATTTTCTCTTAGATAAAAAGTAACTATTTTCGAGAGCTAATGTAAATTTATTATCTAGTTAGCTAATCCTGAGTAAAAAGTGTTATGTCAATATTGACCCGATTTTCAACAGTTACAGAGATATCGTCAAAATTGAGAAATCAAGTTGACCCTAATCAATTTCTTACAAAATATCGCAAAATACCTTATTTTGTATTATTTCCAAATTTTTGAAAACCTTTGGCTCTTAAAGCCGACTAAGCTGTTTTCCCGCTTTGAATTGTAGTATCTATCACGTACCCGAAATTCGCTTTATTGCCAAAAAATTAGCTAACAGATAGAACAACGTATTTTAAATTTCAATTGTATCTAATTGACCTTACAACGCGCTAAATAAGCGTTGCAATTCCTTTAGGGAAGAATATAGACCGTGAGGATGTGGTGCATAATCTAAGAACCTTAACAATAAAATAAGCGTCGTAATTACACATTTCCGACGAAAAGTTTCTTCTTCATAGCGAATTTTAGTAAAGTACCTATTTTGGTACAAAATACAGGTAACACAAAAAGTAGTACCATAAACATTCAAAACCAAATTGCTAATTCTTTTAAAGAAAAATGAAGGCCAAAGTTTATTTGTACTTGAATAAGACTGGGAATGGGGTACTGCAAACTTATGAATTATTCACAAGCTTTTGCTAAATGAGCCAAAAGTATAGTTTTTGAGAAAATCATTAAAACTCACTTTTAAGGATAATAGAGGCTAAACCACTATAGACAATGCGGTATGCTAATGATCGGTTGCTGCAAAAGCTAGAATCGCTTGATCTTGAGAATAGGTGATGCCAAGATCTCTTGAAACAACGGCTATACTGAAGAGAAAGTTTCCTCGGTATATCATATTAAAAAATGACGATGAGCATACATTTCAAGGTCACCAGATTTGACGGTGC
This sequence comes from Rhagonycha lutea, assembly GCA_958510855.1. Taxonomy (NCBI): domain Eukaryota; kingdom Metazoa; phylum Arthropoda; class Insecta; order Coleoptera; family Cantharidae; genus Rhagonycha; species Rhagonycha lutea. The sequence goes on from OY294042.1 coordinate 20,686,856, forward strand.
CTGACTTCGTTTTATGGGTCAATCTAAAATAAAGTTTGTAACAAAAACTACGTTGTGAAACGCAACCCCTAATGGTAGTATTAACCCAACCAGAGACCAGAGTCGTCACAATCCGGAGAGGACCACTCCAGTTTGTTGGCCACGATGTTAATAGATCAGCTCCTTATTCATGTGAAGGCGTAGGCCGTGGATTCTGAAAAAGGATCGGTTGCTTGGGGAAACTCAAAAATAAGTAAAAATTAAACAGATGCTTTATAATTTCCACACATAACTTGAGAGATGATATAACAGTTCCAATAATGGCAATGTTTATGGCTGTGGTAAACAGATGCACAGTAGCAATGATATTAACGATCAAAAAGTGAACCCAGCCCAAATACAAGAAAGTACCAAATAAAACCGAAATTGAACACAAATGCTCAAAAACACGTCGGTTCATACTAGAGAAGAATGCGGGATCAAAAAAATCCCGTCCCGTCCCGCCCCGTCCCGTCCCGCGCGCGGGACGGGGCGGGACGGGACGACAGTTGAATCCCGCGCGGGACGGGATGCCAATTAAGTCCCGCGTTTGATTTATAAATTTATTTTACTTAAGTAAAAATTTTAAAAGTTATTAAAAAAAATAATAAAAAACAATTAAAATTGTTATTTTTATACTATTTATAAAATAAAACAGTGCTCAGGGGGTGGATGCGCGGGACCTGCGGGACGCGTGGGACCCGCGGGATATGCGAGACCCGCGGGATATGCGGGACCCGCGGGACGGGACGGGACTGCAGGACAAGGCCGCACCGCGGGACGGGGCGGGACGGGACAAGAAAAAGTAGTCCCGCATTCTTCTCTAGTTCATACGAATATGATAAGTTAAAATTGCTTATCTCGAGCTCGGATAAGCTTAAAATATAATGGTAACAGGTGTTCGCATCGTATCGCTGTCCAACGTGTGGCTTATTGAAATATGAAAATCTGTAACTTGTTAATTTACATAGGAAAACACTTGATCGACATTCGCAAACACAAAACACTGCTGCTGATTCGTAGTTAGTACTGGAGTAGTGAGAGATGGTGTTGGAGATATTACGCAACGCTGGACCATACAGTTGATCAAGGAATTCCCAAAATAATCCATCTCCTCACAAAGTCGCTCCTAACCGTAGAGAATCGGAAATTATAGTACAACTTGCACACTAGAACTATGTATAGGGTGTTTTTTTAGCTGCATGAGAACTTTCAATAGGGATAACAATTGAATCAAGATTGCTATGGAAACAGTTTTTTGACATTTGTGTTTAGCAAGGTTTGGCATTTGACAATGCATAGATTGACCATTGAACAACGCTACCAAATTGGGCTCACAACCAATTGGAAGTCGATCCATTTTTTTTACCGTAAAATTGTGTTCAGTGACGAGGCACATATCTGGTTAAATGGGTATGTGAACAAACAAAATTGCCGTATATGGAGTGAGACCAATCCGGGACATTATCTTGAGACTCCATTGCATCCATTAAAATTGACTGTTTGGTGTGGAATACACGCCAACGGCATCATTGGTCCATATGTCTTTCGAAATGAGGAAGGAGCTACCGTTACGGTGAATGGTGTGAGATATCGACACATGCTCAATACATTTTTGTTTCCAAAACTTCAAAAGCTAAACATTGACAACGTATGGTTCCAACAGGATGGTGCTACGTGCCACACAGCCAACGAAACCATCAATTTATTGAAAGGACAATTTGGTGACAACATTATTTCAAAACGTGGTCCTATCAATTGGCCTCCAAGATCGTGTGATTTGACACCTCCAGATTATTTTCTGTGGGGGTATGTTAAATCCATGGTTTATGCTAACAAACCAACAACTCTAGAAGCATTGGAAGCTAATATTCAGCAAGCCATTTATGAAATAAAGCCAGAAATATTGGAAAAAGTGGTCAAAAATTGGACTGAACGGATGCGCTTCGTAATGTTCAAATCATAAATGCCTTTAACTGTACTTTCATAAAAAAATTATAACCAAAACATTCCGTCAGGTTTTTAATGTTTTATTTCATTTTGAAGTTCTCATGCAGCTAAAAAAACACCCTATAGTATATTGCCATATTGAGTTACCCAATTTCAGCCAACTGTTTTCAGTGGCCTTGAAAAACATTAGCCAAAGCCTGAAAAACTTGATATAAAAGAAACTGGCACGGATCAAAAGGCGTTAAACCAAAAATATATTTAAACATACACCTAATCGGCACTCAGAAAATTGTTGTAATTCAACAAGTCCGCTCTGCTATATGGTCCTCGTGTAACTAATATTCCTACGCCAAAATGTTCACATAAATTCAAACCGCAAAGGTTCACGCAACTAGCAAAATGATGATTGCATTTAAAAATAAATGCATGGACCGTACTTAAAAATATTGAAATTAAATGAGAAAGTGGTACTACGTAATGAAGTGCAAAAATTCGTTACAAGTTTATAATAATCAAAGATGACACCAACTTCTTCAAATCGCTTGAGGTGAGGCTACGAAGATGACAACTAGTTACACTTGTCCAAATACGGAGGCACCTAACCGTAAAACGCGATAAACAATGCACAAGATTTATTAAACCGTTGAGTGCAGCTGCGAGCTGGTTACGATGATACAACCTCTCTAGATATAATGGAATTCCCCAAGATAACAAAACTCGGCTCTTCAAACCAAAACGGAAGTTGGAGATGATGACATGGTTGGTAAAAAGTAAACAAACAAACCCATAAATGATAAACAGTCGAGTGTGGTTGGATGTGATCGTCAAACTTGCGCATCATTCTGGCCAGATGTAGGTAAAAAGATGTTATGATCGGGTAGCGATGGTGGAATATAACATAATATCACAACTTCGTCGCAAAAATGTATTTTTCACACTTAAATATCTAAATTCAAATTGATGTAAAATATTGAGTTATTATGTCAACATGACGTTTCGAACGCTCACCTGGGCCGGACTGACTGCCCGGTTAGAGCAACGCCGTGTCCACACCAGCTTATCGCCTTAGTGAGAACGCGTAGCAAAATAGCAAATATTCACTTAAAAGTCCAGCAGTGTGTATGGCTCGACTAGGAATAAAACCGCGGAATTCCGTTCTCTAGCCTGCCAGTATGTGCTTCACGCGACACTGCTGGTTGATGGGAATATGAATTTATATAAACAAAATATAATATTTTATAGGTAATATAAATATTTTGCCAAAGTATTTCGGGAAATAGAATCTAATAGATATTATAGACTACCGCAATATGATAAGTTCAAACTAACATTATTTATGTGGGATTCGTTCAACCATTCAGAAATTCTACATTCAAATAATATTACTAGAATATATAAAAATTAAATCTTAAGTGGTAATAATAGCACTAAGTGTTAAATTTGCATATATAAACTTGCAGATTTTAATAACGAAAAGTTGAAAATTATTTATAATATAAAACCTTTTGAATAGAAAAATATTTTATTCAGGTTTGTAACTTGAATAAAACGTGAGTATCAAAAAAGTAATCACCATGGAAACTCTCAACTCGTTAATATAAAAATTAAAGACCAGAAGTGAATAATCTTTACGTTTTAAAATGTGTTTTAAGGTTTTTAGCTTTAGACATTTTTATCACCTTTGATTAGATTAATTTTTTATTTTATAAATCTGGTTTACGATTTTCGTTCCGACTGAAACACCACAAAGTTTTTAGCAACATAGAGTGCAGCAATTTTGAGGAAAGATAATTGCGTGTATCTTATACAATTTCTTGATATTATGTTTAACCCTTAAACGTCACCGTGGGGTCTCAGAGACCCCAAACGCCATATAAGTTAATATAAATAAAAATTATCAGTGACGTTCCAGGGTTAAATATGTTAGTATTTAATACAAATATAGTGGGTATTTCTATTTGAAAATGAAATAAACGTAACAAATAGACATCATTTTATTGATTATGGTGGTGGTATGGTTAAAATCCTGCGAGAGCATAGCATATCCTCGTGTGCGGATGCTCACTTCATCTCTTTCGTCGTAACAGTTACCCGGTATAATATATCAATACAGTCGTTAACTCGGCTCGTTAACTTACCTACACTCATAAGACGGTCGAGTTTTGGACGAGCAAAGTCAGAACTGGCAGCAAGAATGCAGGCGCAGGTGCTGCCCCCCCCCCTGAAAACGCAGAGTCGGGCACGCAAAAAGTCGAAAAGAATGGCAAAAGCGTAGCAGACACGAATGAGGCTAAGACAGGTATTGTACTGCAGGAAAATGACCTCCACATTACATACCAAGTACAACTTCTTGAATAGAACTGATCTTGGTCTGCGGAAAGGCATTGTAAACATCTCACCGATGACCAACTAACTTCATAGTGAAGCACTGTCAATAGACTTCACTTAACAGTATGTGTCATTTGTGTAACCAGCATAATTTTTTGTTTTGTCCAACAAATCGGAATTAGCGGGAACCATTACTACTTGCTTTCATTTGAAGAAAATTGAAGGAAGCTTAGGAGGACCATTCTCTATCTGACAGGTATTGCCAGGAATGGTTTGAATGCAATCTATGGTTCAAAGGATCGAAGTCTGTACTTGATGGGATCAGAAGAGCGTAGTCAGCTGCTAAAATCTGATCAAACCATTAATGGTGAAGGATATCGATAAATAATAGATTTGAGCCAAGCATTGAAAGGAAAACGGCTAAAATACGCTAAAAGAAGATTTTCCACCAAGATAACGTTCGGCCCCATTGAAAAAGCATTGGAAGTGCTAAACTGGGATATTTTACCTCACCAGCTGTATTCAGCAAATATTATTCTCATTCTGGTTACCACTTGTTCCGACTGATACAAAATCACCTGTCTGACCAGCGTCAGTTCTTACGAGGACATCAAATAATGGATCAATCAATTTATCGCTTTGAAAGATGAGGCATTCTATCATCGCGGAAGTCGTCTCTTGCCAGAAAGATGGGAAAAAGTTCTTGTTTAAAATCTAAAAAAACCGGCGTAAATTCATTCAATCTCTTAATACAAAAGATGATGTGATCACTTATGATCAGTTTCGGCATGCCCATGCTTTTGAAATGTTAGCAAGTCTTGAAGTTGGCTAATAAATATATTTTCGTGTTTTTATGTTTTCACCATTACTTTTCCTTAAATTTTGGACTTTTTATTGTCGAATTCTGAAATTTTAAATTATTGTTAATTTAAGAAAAGTTGCGCATCTTACTGTGCAATATTTTTATTAGTCGAGATTGATAAATTACAGTTATTACATATTTAGCACTCGAACATTTTCTACCAATATAAAGAAAATACATTTGATATTCTGTTTGAGTTGGAATTTGTACGTTGAAATCACGTAGATACTGAGGCAGTCAGTAAGTGAGTTTTTATAATGACTTTCTTATAAAGTGTTAACTGTTGTGAATTTTAAAGAAAATTTAAACTCATTTATAACTTTTCTCATTGAAAATAATTACATTAAATGACTTTTACAAATATAAAGTACAGAACTCAGTCGGCATTCAGTAATTCAAGGTAACGTTTAACTAATTAACATTTATAGATCTTCCAACAAAAATTGTTAGGTATACTATAAACAATTACTACCGAGTTTACAAGGTGCACCTTATGGCAACTTTTAGTGTCGTCAGTGAGCAAAGTAACTTATTCATACAGATAGAAAATTTGTCGAGTTACTTCGAGTTTATCTTAAAGAATACGAAACTTGGCACACGAAACATTTACATTGAATTAATTTAATGTGGCAACTTTAGCTTAAAATCTTGCTTAATTAGCTATTAAGACGACTTGCAACCTACAAGTGAAAATTTATGAATTTCTAACTGTTATGTAACAGTATAAAATGTAAAATTGACAGTTGTCCTGGATAATCTTGGAATATTCATAAAAATAATCGTTTACATCAGTGACGCTTGAATCGTGACGCTACAGAGGAAGTAAGTAAAATTGGTAACGATCACCGCTTTCTGAGGCCGAAGGCCGAACAACCAAATCAATATATTTTAGAATAATAACAATGGATTAATTCAACCTTGAGAAACTAGTAACAGATTCAAATTCAACTGAGGAACTTTAATAAAAGCGAAACACATGTCAAGAATTGTATACAAATCAATAAAATCCATACATTTAATTAATAGTAGATTTAACTTGTAAAGTATTAAAAAATATTTTAAATACTAAATATACTCGTAATTTCTATAAAATAAATTTATTGATTTAATAACTGTTGCATTAACACCATAAACATTTTTAAAATATTTTTATTTCCTTTAGAAAAATGTGGTTCACAACAATTACATTTAAAAGTTTTGCAACTGGAAATGGACAAAATAACACATTAATTACGTTCGCAATATTACGAGACACTAGAAGATTTAATTACTGCAATCAAAAAATGCTGGGAATTTAATGATGGACATTTTTGCAATTTGTTCGATATTTAATTTAGATTTAATAGATTTTATTAATAGTCCACTTGTGTACCTACTTCATTTTAGCATTGCAATAAATTAAATTTTCAAGAAGCGTGATTTAAGTTGAGTTAATTGGAAAAATTAGTTTGTTAATATCAAATTTGATTTAAAACTTTTCCCAATACTCTTTTAATTGGAAAGACTCTAATTTTGAAATAGTTATTACTAGAGCGCGGATTCTATGCATTTTGCTTATTGCTGTAAATTATATGCAGAAGATATTCCTTTTGGATCTTTACGTTTCTAAAAAATTGCGGTGATTTGACGTAATGTTGATAGTGCATATTTTGCTTTTTTCTTAATAATTTGCATAAAACGCATATTTATGCATATTTGAGCTTTTTTTAACGAATTTTGGCATTTTGAATATTTTTTTTTTTTAATTTTAAATTGTCACGTATTATTTACAAAGTTGTGCGGCAAGTAATCTTTTTATTTTTAAACTACACTTGCAAGTTTACAACGTCTTTCAACATTTATCACCTAAACACAACATGTGAAAATAATGCATAAATGCATATTATGGGTAAAGCGACTACCACCTTAACATTTTTTCGTCAAACTATGATTCATTTTACGTGCTTTTCCAATGGATTACCTCGAATAACCGAAACGATAAGATGTTATTGATAGCACCGCTTAAAATAATTTGTCCGATTCAGCTGCAGTAGCAATTAAAGATCGTCAGAATTTCTGAAAGCTAATTATTGGTACGCAGGTGAATGTATTAAAAATCTTGAAGGAAAGAATCCTCTACAGCTAGATTCTGTAAAACTTCTTTGTAAAAATGATGGTTTTCAAGTGCTTGCTAACACAGCAAAATTATTAACAGGAGAAACGATCGAGAATATTACTTACTGTTTTCCTTACAACATCCATAATTCTGATTAATTCTATTTTGTGTATGCCATTCATGTATTAAGAATAAATAAATTTTTGGTGAAGATTAAAAATTAAAATTTTGTTTGTAGCCTTTTTGACTGCTTATTTAAGATTTTATTTTGCTTTTTTTTTTCAAGTTTTAGTGCTTTTTTTTTCATTTTTTAGTGCTTATTATAAGCGCTTATTTTCAAAAAATAAGTGCATATTAATCCGCGCTCTAGTTATTACACTTTGAATTGCCTTTATAAAAATTTATTTAATTTCCATTTTCTTTTTCCTAAATTGGCGAATGAATAAGTTTGCGTAGAGAATTCACGTTTTCGCTGGAGTAACTCGTGGAAGTTGACACGTGGCTGCGCAATCGTCGGAACGGTGAAAAGTGAGAGATCCTTTGTATCTTCACATGGTGTCACATTTTGTCTCTTTTTCCCTTATGCACATTTTAAGTGGCAAGTAAAAACCGTCTTTTTATAAATTAATCCATTTTTCAAATAATAAATCAGTACAAACGAATGGCAGAAGTCACTAAAATCAAGATGAACAGCTTGTGAAACTTTCCATATATTTACTGTTACGACATTTTATTATTTTTGATTTGCGAATTTTTACCATTTATTTATCGTTCAGTCGAAAATTCTTGTTCTATAGAATGTACCTCACATCGACATATTTGAATAACTTCTCCGACAGAGAATCACTTCTTTATTCTATTACCTTTAAATTTATGTTTAACCGCAGGTTCAACGTGATCAGAAAATAAACAAAATATACGTCATAGAATGAAGTGACAAGCAGTAATCTATTTGTAAACAATAAAAGTCGAGCAAAATCTTTCATGCTTTTGATGTTTCCAAACGCATTTCCAAATTTTAGGAAAAAACTTCGAATTATTATTACTTTATTATCCATCTTTTTATATTGCATAAAATACATACAAAATATTCGCAAACGTTTCATAATGCTGACACACCATCAAGCAATTAATTAAATAAAAAATAATATGAGTTGCCTGACAATTTTAAATAAAACTGACAAATCTTCGTAATAAAATTGTACTATACTAAACAATCTTCCCCCGAATTTAGAATTTCACTTTATCAAATACCAGTTACTTTTTGTTTGGATTTAAATTATTATACAATTACGACAATTAATTACGATTTTATTAGACTAAAAGGAAAAGCTATGAATAATATTACATCAAAAAGCAAAATATATTTACGAAAGCATCATGTCATAAAATTTTATTTACTCATCAGATATTTAATTGTGACTTTTGTTTATATGAAAGATAATAAAATTCCGATAATTTTTGTGATCAAATCGTTTAATCATTTCGAAAAACAAATTTTTAATAATAACTCAATTCAGATGTTTTATTTGCTTCTTTTTAAAATATTAATTAGACTTATTAAAATTTACGGACTATTAATTATTTTATTAAAAAAAAAAAAAAATTATATACATTTTTTAACAGAATATAGATTTGAACTTCGAAAGATATTTTATTTATTTTTTATTAATTGATGTCATGCAATAATAAATTCGTCATTACAAAAATAGCTTTATAGCGAATTGGCAGTGCCCTAAATATTCAAATTAAAAAATATTTTATTGTAAACAGTTTAAAAGTATTCTCTCCATACAAAGCAAACAGAAATTGAGAAGGTTGCTAATATCGTACCACCGCCTAAATCGTACCATTATATTTAAAATGCATGCAAGGTACCTACGATTTATGGAAAAGGTACGGAAATATCCGATGTATACTTGATTTCATCATATTTTTTCCGTGTCTTTAAAAATCACGGAGTACTTTTCTAGCAAATTATATTATATCTTATTGGCTAACTAACCTCCGGCAGCCTTTAGCTGTCTATAGAAGGTGATTGACGTGGTTGTTTGTCTATTGATCTCCCTGAGGAGGAATACAACCATATATGCAGGCCATAGTTGTTCAGCCTTAGGGTTCACTTGGGGAAGCTTATGAGCTTATGACAAATCAGGTACACGCGCTAATTTAGTAGACCGTAAATTTTTGCTGTTATTAAATCAAATCTGGTGAATAAAGCTGGTCGGGTAACAAATCCCAGCCAAGTGATTTCAACGTATCGAGGACCGGTTTTGTTTTGTGTAACGGTGCGTTGTCATGGAGCAAAATTCTGGTTGTTTTTCGTTCAAAACATGGTTCAAATTGATCATTTGTTGTCGGTAGATTAACAGTTTCACTAGGTTTTAGGTGGCTTCAAACTTTTTTCGGTTGTCCTGATCGCTCTTTGTTTCTGACATCAAAATCACTCCTTTAAAAGCATTTAAACTAGCCCACAGAAGTTGTTTTCGATGAAGCATATACACCACAAGCTTCTTTAATTAATTGACGTGCTTCAAAAGCAGTTAGACAACACAAAAGTAATGACATCCTTAAATGTTCCTTATTTGCTTTATACTTCTTCATTCAGAACACCAAAATTGTGGTTCAGTTTCCCAAGATAAAAGATAAGTTGATCGTACTAGTCAAAGGTGAAGATCTTAATAATGCAAGGAGGTAAATTACTTCTCTAAATGAGATGGTCCTGTGATTAATTGGAGAACACAATATTGATATGGTGTTAAGTTGCAAGTATAGCTTCAGGCGCGAAATGATCTAGTTTATTTAATTAATTGGATAATTATGGTATTATGGACATTAAGGTTGCAGATAGTTCTTTTGGACGTATGTAGACTGCACCGATGGAAAGAAATTAATCCTTTTTTTTGGGGTTTTGACCGAGGGTCATATGTAGATTGCACCGATGGTCAGATGTGGATTCCACCGATCCCCACATGTGGATTGCACCGATATAAATACTTAATCCCTGTAAGTCAAAGACTTACCAGTAATCTTGTAAGGCTTGCCCGTAATGTTTTTACTGAAAATGAAACAAGGACGTATACAAGGAGTCGTCCCAAACACTTTTGAAAAACTTAAAATAACACTAATAGATGGCCAAAATATTTAATTTTATTTTATTATTTAAATAATTAAAAATAAAATAATTTATTATTTATTGAAAAAAATTCGAATTTTTATAAATTGGATCCTGGTAATTGTTTTGTCAGAATACAAATGTTGTAATTTGGGTTGTTTACTAACTGTAACGGCATTTAGCTCTGGATCTAGGGGGGGGGGGCTAACCAGGGCATCTGTCCCGCGAGGTAATTCAAGGGAGCACCAAATTATATTTCGTGAGATTTTTGATATCTTTAAACTCAAATACTGGAGGAAACGAGCCAATGTCAAGTTCTTGCCCCGGTTCGGAAAAATCATAGATCTCGGGCTGACGGCATTAACTGTGCCAATACTGCTTATTCTTAGGTATGTTTTAATTTGCATCATTTTTAATATCTTCAAGAAGGTGTAAATCGGTGGATAGAGTTATAAAAATGTAAACTAAATACGTTATAAAACGATTAACAGGCATTCGTATTCCGGTATATACTTGATGTGCGTGCTGCTCAGAGCTTTGATGGAAAAAGTGAATCTGCATCAATATAGGTTCGAAATATTATAATCGGAATAGGTGTTCAGTCGTGCATCGTCTGGCATTATCGATATTAAATCTTCACTATAAGCGGCATCAACTTCGTTTGGATGTAAATATTGGAAACCAAACGAGAAGAGCAACCATTGATCAATTTCGGAAAGATCGTTTTAATATTCTGCGACCAAACCTACTTTTTGAATTTTTCTATACCACGTTTGGCTTAAATGAAATCGGAATCCAATAAGTTCAATATTTTCCCAAACATGTTAAGAGCAATGTCCAGTGCTACCCCTCCCCCCTATACAATGTGAATATTTGTGTTTCCTGTCATTTATTTCCAGGACGCTACAAAAATTTAAATAATTGCTAACATTACAAAATCTTTCAACACTTTTTTATATAAACACGCTAAAGAAAGTTGATTTATTTATTAGAAAACCATGTTATTCGAAAATTAGAACATGGGAATCTCCCCCCCCCTTCCAACCGTAGTTTTCGAATTACGCGATGTTCAAATAAGTAAATCAATTTCTTTTAGCGTTTTTACATAAAAAAAAGTAGAAAGATCTTGCAATGCTAACAATTATTTAAATTTTTGTAACGTCCTGGAAATAAATGACATAAAACACAAATATTCACACTGTATAGGGGGGTAGCACTGGACTTTGCTCTTAATGCTTACAAGAATAGCAAGTTCAAAATCAACGGTTGCTGTTATTGGTTTAAAAAGTAAATCATTTTAAGAACATAACTAACGATTAAGATAACTAACTAACGATGTTCGTTTTGCCTAATAAAAAATAGGTACGGTTCTTTGGGTTTTGCTTAATAAAAAAAAAATATTGAAAGATGGCAGGTTGAAGAGTGCATAATGTAATATTTGGAGATAAGTCTAGGTTTTTGTGCAGTTGGGGAGGGTTGAATAATGCTTAAAATTGCGTGACGTAATTTATGAACGACCCCTAATCCATAAGTGCAGTCTTCTAAAAAATTTTTCAAAATGTGTAATTCAAGCCAATCAAAATTTATTTAAAAATTTATGGACCAATAGAATGGTAGCAAATCGTAAAATTTTAACTAACTAACCTAAGCTCTACCGGTGAATCTCTCTTTCAACGGTCCCCTCATTAAAAAAAAAATCATTTCCTAACAATAACCTAAAACTCGACTAGTGGATCCCTCATTTAGCGGTCCCCTAAACGTAAATCATGGATGAAATGAGGGTTTCCCATAAATTATTGCTATAAGTTTTACATTATGAAACAATGAAAACCAGAAAATGTAAATACAATCTGTAATATTTACATACCTCTGTAGTAAATTAAATACCTCAATCCTTTGATGGAATTAAAAAAGATTACTTACTGACCATCGGTGCAGTCCACATACTTACCCTAACCGAACCCGGTGCAATCTACATGTCAGATTATGTGACCCTTTGACCATCGGTGCAGTCCGCAATTGCCCGTTCTTTTCTATCTTGGTCCTTTTACCCTAAAAAGGGTTTGGTGAGCCTTTTTAACAAAGGCTTCTCATGAAGATAAGGAGATAAGTAAGATAAGAAATGCAACCGTCTACTGGAGAGTGTGTAGGCGATGGCGATTCATTTAATTTTTAATCTTGAAAAAATCATTACGTTTGTATTGATGCCTTTATTTGACTTGAACGTATCGGCTTATTTGACTTTAAAGGTATCGGTTTGCTTATGAAATTTTAAATCTTTTAAATCAAAAATATTAATATTTGGTAATTTCATCTGTTTTATTTTTATCACAATTTTATTTACAAAATTACAATTTTTAGTAAGATCAAGAATGTTATTGTTTCACTCAGTATTCGAACTGAAGTTTTCTTTTATGATTTTGATCGTCAATTTTGAAATTAAAGTAGCTCAGATGTCGTGTAGTGTCTAAAGCTCCTGTTTATAACTTCTGTTTGAGCAAAAGTGATAAGAGAGGCTCTTAATGCATAACCTACTACGCAGTTTTTGGTGCGCAAGTTGTGGAAGTATTTTGGATTTCTTCCAGTTTCCAACGTCCTACTGTTGTTGTTTTGGATGAGCACTTAGCATTTGATTACTATTTTCGTTTATTTTTAGTTTCCCCAAGCTACCGGTCTCTTTTTCAGAATCCATGATCTATGCCTCCACGTGAATAACGAGTTGGTCTGTTAATATCGTAGCCAAACATACTGGAGAGGTCCTCTCCGGATTGTGAGGGACTCTTGTCTCTGTTTGGGTTATCCCTCTTTAGAGGTTGCGATTCAGAGAGTAGTTTTTGTTGCAAGGTCCTGAGCAATCTAAGGTAAAGTATATAAAAAAATTACCAGTCTTGTAAATTGTGTCCCTGAATATGGTAAAATATATCACTAAAATGTCGGCCAGAAAGTAATCTTGCCTGTTTTATACCTCCATTATCCTGAGATACTGTTTATATTATATATAGGGTTCTTCAATAACTGTGCCCGAACATTAAAAGGTTATTACTCTGACGTTTCAAGTGACAGAGCTGTCATTACTATATGTACCTACATAGGTAGTTTGGTGTATTGGTTAGGGAGTGGTGCTATAGATCTTAAAGATCATAGGTTCAAATCCCGATCGCTTCCAAATTTATCTATGCCGTAGAAAGGATAATTCCGAAAATAAATGTATTTAGTTCACTAATATTTTTGATGCCAACAAAGCCTTGAAATTTATTATAAAAGTTTGCGTTATGTTCTCAAAACTTAATGCGAGCTACGAACTGTTTATTGAAACAACTTCAACGTATAGCCCGATGTGTGGCACGTTGCACCGTCTTGTTGAAACCACATGTCCTTTAGATTCAAATTATGCAATTTAAAAATTTTCATTAAATTTAAATTGAAAGGACACTATAATTTTCACTAAAAGTAATAAAAAAGGATTTTAATTCTACAACTTTTAGTTATTGCGAAGGATTAGTCTAAACAACGAATGGGCTTGAGTTTGTTAAAAATTATAGTAATACGGAAGAACTACTGTAATAAAGTGTGAAAGTTTTTGTGATTGTTTATTTTATAAAAATAATATGACAATCATATTATGTAAACTAGATTAAAAACAAGTAATAAAATAATCATCCAATCTATGATGCTCCATTAATTAAACTCGTTTAGCAAGGCAAGTTTAGTCGAAATAATGCATGTACCATCCATAATGTCTGTCAGAACTCGCGTACACTACAAATGTGTATAATGTATTTTTGGAAGGCCCATTAGTAGAATAATTTGTGCATGCATGTATCTACACTTTTAGAATAAACGATTTTTATGTTAATTTCTAATTTTATGGTTAAAAATTTAGGTTGCAATTTTGAAAATTAATGTTGGATATTAGGGAAATAGTTATAGATTTTTATTAATTTTTAATTTATGAAGCCACTAATAACCTTCAAAACGACATCATTAACGTAAATCTGTTAAGAGTAGACTTAATTGCAATTTATCGAGCCATCACCCTCAATTTCGTAAAAACCAAGAAATTCTCTAAACATCACTTTGCAGATTATTCTTTAAATCAATAAAGTTTTAATTTTTGTCCTAAAAATAGAATTAAGTACTTTTAATATTATTAAATTGATGCTTTTAACTTTCGATATTAGGTATAGAGATAGTAATGAACTTTGAAAATATTACAAAAGATTTTTTAAATTACAACGACATTAATTGACTACAGAAATTTACGCTAAAAACATGCAAAAAGTTATGTGTACACAATATGCTTTTAAAAACCTGATAAATATGCATTATTTTAATATTTATGTTAGTTTTACAAAAAAGAACCAATTCAAATACCCACCACATTTACAGTAAGTAAAACAACGCTAGTTGGTATAGAGCTTCCAAATAAACCAAAAAATATGCTTTTTATACGCTTTCTAATTTGTAACTTTTTTATGTTTTTCTTTTATTCCTAGTAAAACGTACTTACATGTAAACCCAGACTTAGAACTTGTGGATTTACAAGAACGACGAATAAAGTGCACCGTTTTAAATTGCTTACTTCACGTGAGTAATTAGGTGCCAAGAGTTGAATTAACTTTGAATTCATGAATTAACATTAAAAACATAATTCTTCAGCATAATTATCGTAAAAACCGCCAATTTCAAAAATAGTTATATAAATACCTTTATTTTTCAAGTCAACACTTAAGTCTTTTTTGTTCCATCTTGATAAAGTTAATGCGCAAACCATTTAATAAAACTTTCAACTGCAGCATTATAATTATTTAGGTTTGTCTGAAGACGGTTTCTAAACTAATAACTAATAAAATTATTGTATAATTAATATAAGTAAATAAGGAGCAGCAGTCTCAATGCCCAAGGTTGTTTCTTAGACTTGGATTCTAAGAATCTTTCTTTTTTTCAAATCTGACTGAACTTTATTCAAAAATTATCTTAATTTATATTAAAATCTGTACGTAAGAATAATAAGTTAAATAGAGAAAAAAATAACAATAAAAAATATGTAAGCTACGACTTGGATTTGATGAATCACATCTGTGCTTCTGGGATAAGTCGGGGATAAGTCATATTTATTACATTGTAACAATTTACCTAGTAATGTAAGTTATTGAATTACACCTAATCGATATTTGCATAAAATTATAAATTATTGATTTACCTAAGTTAAAAATATAAGTTGTAATTACATTTCAAGTTCATTGTCTGACCTACTAATTATAAATACATTTCATTATTCGTCATTTTTGTTATCACTGCTAAATTACAAATTGAATTGCTATAAATACGTAAGATTCATTAATAAATATCTGTCTGATTGTTGTTAATTGATTTCAAATAGAATACATGGTTACAAAATAAAATATAAATTAACAATTAATAATTATTTGAATTCAATAAATGCAGTTTTGCATAAGAAATGAAATTTCCATATTTTAATATTAAAATTCCCAATTTTTAATAATGGCTTTCTTGATGGAATTACGAAAGTCGGCTAGTTTTTTCAATAGTCACGCGACGTTTGTATTACATTGTAAAAAATAATCATCGGTCGATGGTAAAACAATTTTTTTTGAGAGAGATTATTAATTTTTTTTTTTACCTTTCAATTTTTTACAAAGGTCCCAAAAAATGTGGAGCGGTTTAATTTATGCTTTTATATTTCTAATTATATGATTTAAACGTTTCGAAAGATTTTCAAACATTTTGTCGCGTTGAAACCCAAACCGTCGTCGGTTAATCTAAAAATTCCTCTTCATTTTAAACAGGAACATAAATTAGAAAGCATCACCAAACATCCGAACTACGGAACAAACAATTCGGTACGACTATTAGGCCTGCAGTTTACCTATCCTCTTTTTTTTTCAAAAATTCTCTTCAAAACTAATTACGATTTTTGAATCAAAACGTACCAACTTTTTAATTAAAAGTTTTTTTTGCACTTAAAATTTTATAAATATATTTCAGGATATGTAACAAAAATGTGGGACTGCTTATTGCTTCAATTTAATTTCCCTCTTATGAATTGCTCACTTCCATTGGCATAAACAAATTTTATTTAAATTACGCAGAAACCTTCAAAAGGAATGATCATTAAAATAATTCTGTTTCATTCAAAGTAGTCATTAGTTTCTAAGATTTGTGTTCCTCTGATTCAATTTAGATAAGATAGTTTCTCTCTAAATTCAATAAAAACGTCACTTATATAATTTTAAGTTTTCTTTCAGAATGTAATTTTGATAATGGAATAGTTCTAAAATTTATTAACATAGACCATCATAACTAATAACTGTCCCGTATCGCTGAAGTTTTTACCTGCATCCGCTTTGAGATTACGCAATAATTATTGGAAGCCTATAAGTTTGGTCTAGGTTTGGACGATTTGGTTTCATAAAACTTTTGATCAGCCGACCCTGATCGCTGATTAGCTGATCGGCAATCACGTTGATTAGAGTGCCAAAATCAACGAGTTTTTTGTTTTTTGTATATTATGTGCTTTTTGTAATATTAACCTTTCTTGATAACAGAAGAAATGATTTTAAATAAAAATATCTCATTTATTGTTTATTAAAACAATTTAAATTTGTTTGATCAATACTTTAAATTTTAGGTTAGAATATCTTGTTGATCTCCGATCAAGCGCTTGATCGGAGAAATTTGACCTGTTAAGATTTGACAACCGATCAAGTGTTGACAAACCTTTGTGAAACTCAAATGTGCACTTAATAGACGATCACCAACTGATCGGTCGTTCAAAAGTTTTATGAAACTGGTTAAAATCTTTGGACTTTGGTCGCATATAAACGACCAAACCTAGGATTTCGCAAATATTTCGTTCAGTTCGTTTATGCATTAACCATGAATTATCATTTAACTTATCGATAATTAATCAAATTAAATGAAAAGTTAGCTAGAACCATGTAAAAATGTTATCTTCTTGGAATTCTTTCTTCTACACGACCCCCATTCTTTGTTTTCGGGTAAAATCGTTATTATACTTCTTCGTAGAATTACTGGACTTTTTAATATTTCATCCTTAACCGTTCCAAATTATTCATCATTATATTGAATCAATAGACTACGGTGTGGAGTAATGTGATCACTGGTTGAGTTACGGAGCGGAAATTCTGGGTTCAAGTCGCGGACTTCGAAGAATTTCTTAGCCCGGCCTTCCGGTGAACATCCACACGCTGTGGTGAAAAGTTGTAGTACAAAGAGTAGCAAAAGAGGATGAATCCACCTCGTGAAATGGATTGTGGAGACTATGTAATTCTGATTTTTAAGCATTGTTTTGCTCTTCACATGGAATTGGTCTGCAGCAAGTTTCCTTTTCATGAGGTGTTGGTGTAACACATTCGAATGTGGCTAACAAGTCACACGCTGCTAATTGTGAGGTTATAATACCTGAAATAACAGATTCTTTTATTCCACTGTAGTTGTATTAAGCAGATTTTCTTTTGTTTATGCAAGTTCAGCCAGATCAATGATGCATGGTATTGATTTATCTTATACGCCACTCGGAAGTCCTCCATCTAACCACACATCAGGATCTAACTCGGTATACTCTTCGAATGATATTATGGAACGCACAGGGATCAACTTAGCATTTAGGGATTGTTTGAAAGAACTTATTCCTTTCAAATGACTGACATCTCTAGCTGCTGCTTGCTTTATAATGTAATTTATTTGACCGTTTAATAAACAAATCTAAAGTGGACTGGTGATAAGATTGTCATTCCAGAGCTTCCACTCTTATCCATTAGACTTGGAGATTAACTAATAAATATCTATTAACACATGAACTGTTCTGGATGCACTTTTCCGATCAGGTCTTACCAAGAACTGTAATGTGAGAATTAACAAGATCGAAACATGTCGATCATTGTTGAAATTCACTGTATATAACAGATTTATTATTGAACTAATATAGTTTAAATATTAACATAGTTTACATGCTAAACATTATAATCAATATACAATGCAATATATCAAGTTTATATAATAATAAAGGTCAACTTGTACATAAATGAATTTTCTAATTTTTGCTCTTTTAGATTAAAATATTATTTATATTTTCTGTGTATCTAAATATCCGTAGGGTATTTATACGATGAAATGATATTCTCAGTTGTCCATCCAACGAGAAAATTGTTACGGCTTTTTAATTTCATGATTCACTCATTACTAATTAAAACGTTATTTTAACTCATTTCCACATATTATGAAGTACAAAATAATTCCCGTGGTTTTCTCTTGAACAAAATTTCTTATCTCCTCACATTTATATCAAACCCACTACCACTAACTATCTAATCCTTTTCGTTCTAGTCACCCCATTTAACACAAATTAGCAGCTTTTCACTTCTACCATAGATTGCTATCTACACATTTTCGGTCAAGAATTTAACATCATCAAAACTATGTCCTTAAAACGATGACAAAAATTAACCAAAGTAAAAACGTTTTTATATTGAAAATTATCATTTGTTGTTATATCAAACAAAAATTTTTCCCTTTCCAATCAATGATATTCTTGCCCCGAATAACCTCTAAAACAATACTAGGAATTTCCTTCTGTTGTCAGTTTCTTTTATTACCCTAACCTTATTTTAACAAGGTTTTTGATCTCGCTGACGTATTCGAAAATTTCGAAAATATTTGAAAACGAACTTGAGTTACTAATATAATTAAATTTTTTTAATACTTTTTGTAATAAGTAAACATTTCATAAAATTCTCAATGAAAAAATGAATGATAACAATGTGATGACATAACACTTGGGGCGTAAAAGAAATATAATACTTCCTTTAGGAAGGTAGTAGACTTTACTTTCCGTAGGGTGACAGAACGTTTGTGTTGGCTGCCAACACCACGACTCTGAAGAAAACGTTTCCTTTTTGTGTATTTCAATGGGACGTCAAGTTGTCAAATCTCTAGTCCGTGGTATCACGCACATTGTGCTTTCCGCAAGGGATGAATTCAATCTTAGTAGTCCAGCGAGATTGTCCCAACTTACTTATTATTGTTTTATATGTTCCATTTAATTTTAATAAATTTAAATTTGGATTATGGTTTTGTAGTTTTCCAAGTATTTTGTATCAGATATTCGTAATATGCTTGAACATATAGCTACAAAGTGGAATAAATTATAGTTGAATGTAGTATGTATATGGGTAATCCACGCCCTACACTCCTGGGATTACGACTATTATCTGTGAATCAGCTTGATGCATTTTCTAATTAGTAAACAATGAGTTTAAAGAGATTTATGCTATAGCGATACAATAAACACTAAAATCACTGATATATGAAACTTTTATTTTTCCACAAATTAAAAATTACTTCAATATTACATTAACAATGTTACCTGATCAGTGATCAATGCTACATTATACTAGTGCTGATTGCAACTGTAATTAATATTTAGTAAATAATATATCGAATAATTTACATCAAATGCGAAATTTAGGGGTTGATCTACATATATACGCATTCAATGAGCCAATGCTTTTATTTCAAATTGTCTAAATTAATATAATATTCCATATTAATTTTTAATTAAATCTATCTTGCATTAGTAATACTAATTAAACAGATAGGTAACTAACAGTTTTTTATTAAAATAATTTAAATCATAATTATATCATTAAAGTTTTGCGCCTACTAAAGTTTCCTTTTAATGTTTTTTATAACTTAGCCAAATTTTATAATTGAATTTGTTTAATACCTACAGTTCAACGTGAAATTCGAACCACCATGCTAACAATTCCCTCAAAACTGGTACATTTACTCAATAACCTTAATTAAGCTGTTCAATTGTATTCAATGCACAAGTAGCTTGATTAATTCCTAAAGGAATTAAACTGTGGAAATGACCGTTATCATGTACAACATTGTTCTTTTACGCAAGGTCAAAATTAATTTCTTTAAACTTAGTATATAAAAACAGAAAACTTTATTATTTCATATTTTCCATGTTAAACTGTCATCGCTTCTGTTGGATCTTATGAGAAATATTTTTTATAACCTAAAAAGTAAGGAAAATATTTTTCCAACTAGAAATACACAAATAATAATAATAATAATAATAATAATAATAATAATAATATTTATTTATTTACGGAAATATCCATTTTACAACTAAATAATTACAACATTACAAGTACTATACAACATATTATTTAAATTCTTGAATATTCTCCGACATCTAAATGACCCTTCGAATAAACGCGACATCTAACGAACGTTTCTTCAAATAATCACGACATCTAACGACGATTATTTGAATACTTGAACACGGGATAAACCCGCTGAAACCATGAAGGCCAATACCGAATTACAAGTCAGCAGTTTACTTATGCTGACTATACGTCATAGTAGGATAATAGTTTAACATGTATAATCCTAAACACGGCACAGATAAATTTGGGAGCGATCGGGATTCGAACCTATGACCTTAGATCTATAGATCTACCCCTTAACCACTACACCAAACTACCTGTACCAGGTTTCAAGTGTTATACAAGTGTTTCAAGATTCCAAATGCAGTTATTCTAGTTAACATAAATGTGACAAATATTAGATTATAACTTGAAAACACAAATTAAAATGAAATATTCCTCTGGCAACGTAGTGTATCTAATTTTACACCATTTTGTGCTTGATTTGACATATATCAATTCAGTTGTTCAAAAACATTCATAGTAGTAACACCTTAAAAAATCGAAAATCGCGTTAGCAAATGTATTTAATTGATTTTTCGGTCAAAAATATCATTTTAGTATAGTATCAGATTGTGATTGGTGATGAAACGTGGATCTTTTTCGCTAATCTAAAATCCAAAATATCGTAATACGATATTTTCCTGGCCAACCATCAATATCCGTGGAAAGTAGGCTACGTTGTATATTTGGTGTGTTTAAGGAGGTGTCGTTTATTATCTCTTGACAGTAACCCTTATAGAAAACAAATAATTGGTTTAAACAGTGCATTGAACCAAAAACGACAAACAGTTGCCAATAAACTACGCAAAGTAATTTTCCACCACGACAACGCTTGACCAAATGTAGCGGACGTTGCTAGAGATACGATATTGTCACTTGGTTGGGAAGTCCTAGCCCTAACCGCATATTCATTAGACATTACTCCATTTTATTATCACTGGTTCCGATTGATGCAGAATGGCTTAGTCGATGAGCACTTTAGAACATATAAAGAAGCTAAAAAATTGATCGGTTCTAGTTACATAACCCTGACTAGAAGATATTAAATTTATTAAAGAAAACTTAACGGAATTTGATGGATTATATTAAAATTAAGCGACTAAATAACGGAGGAATCACCAATATCGATAGGTGTAGGTAATAATCGATTTTAAAGTTTCCAATTCTACACTAAAAGCGAGTATAATGACTGCATTCTATTACCGGTACGTGTATAGATAGTTGGGCTACAGGCTGGGCGTGGCGAACGATCGCCAAGAAAAAAAGGTCCAGCTTAGGTTATAGTTAGGAACCGCCTTTTTTAAATTAGAAAACTGATAAAAGAGAGAACCGTGCGTTAAATCAATTTCAACTCCTTCCAAGTATTTTGGTCCAAAAAGGGACCTTTTTATAATGGAACAGGTTTACAACATCTTCCGTGCTTGACACATCCAATGCGATTGAAAATGAAATATTGAATACACTTTTCTAAGTGCAGAGTACAAGCAAATTAGTAATCATTTAGACAATTTTGGATCCAAAATTGGAAATAAGGTCGGCTAGAAATGCAACTTTACTTATTCTGAATTGGTACGCTTGTAGGTTAGGCAGGCAGGCCTAGAAGATATTATATTTGTTTAAAAAAAAATCAACAGAATTTGGTAGATAACATTAATATGAAGCGTATAAGCTATGGGTTTATAAGTTTAGCCAAAAATCGATTTTAAAATTCACATTTTTACGCAAATTTAGTCCTTATTGGCAGCATTCTATTGTATGATTCTGTTCCGTATGGTTTAGGCTTTAGGTGACTACCTGTAACGGGATGTGGAAAACTCCAAAGACTACCCATTGCACAAAATACCGAAGGTAATCCTAGAGACACCGCCCTCTAAACGACGTCCTTATTGCAACAACAACCTACAGCTTCAACTACAAAACTTAGCCACGTCAAAACGAAATTACAAGGCTTTTCACCCACGAAATCAAGACAAATGGTTTTTAACCACAATGGAAAATATAAAAACCACGTTCATGTAACCCTCCTCATAATATCCTAGTCTATCAAACCTTTCAATTGCTGAACCTTTGCGGATGACGCCAACCAGAACCTAGTTTCGCGCTAATTTTCAGATGTGCCTACATCTCAATAAAAAAATGTCCGATTCACTGTTGCGGGTGTGCCAGAAACGACTTTCATGACTGCAAAGATATGAGACAAAACACCTGTGTTAATTTTTATTCAAGGTCAAAGGTCAAGTGTCAAATAATCATGTTTTACAAAATATCTCTTAAACGCTAAATATTGTAGCAAAAATAGTCATTACAAAGTTTGTAAACTGTGCAATTCTCTACAAGAAAGGTCTCTATAGTTTCTTTTTGACAAATCATCATTCATGAGATATTGCGATTTCAACAATTGCACATCATTATGAGACGGTGATTGTCCTTCAGCTAACGTGATCAACTGACAACTGTGAATGCCAGACAAGTTAAGCCGGGGTTTTCCTGGGTTAACGAACTGCCATCATTAACATAAAAACCAGGGTACAAGCACATCTGAAGGCCAGCCCAGCTAGCTGCCTAATGGATGTAAAATATTTGTATATGCTCACAGTACTAACACTGCCAAGGAAACGACGCAGATGTTGGGAAACAACAGGCCTTAAGGCCTAAACTGGATGAGAATTCTCTCTCTTCTAGAAAAAGAAGAAGAAGAGAAAATTATATTCTGCATAATATGTATACGCTTTCTCCACACTACCTTCGAAATAGAGTACCTAGGTGCATTTTTTTAAGTTGGTTTCCCGAGTAGGCATAATAATTAAGGATCAGTTCTAATCAAACAGACAGTTTAATATTCATTACAAAAATTGTGTCATAGTTAATTATCAAACCAGAACATAGTCTAGTCAAAATAGGCATTCTCCTTAAATTAAAAAATTAAATTAAATTAAGGAGGCCTTAAAAACAGTATTTTAAATGAGATGTCAAAAATTCCCTTTGATCCCACCACTGCGTAAATTTTTATTCAAAGTCAAAAGTCAAATAATAATTTCGACATATTATACATACATTCATGCCTTTTCAATAAAACGACAAGTGCTTCCAATCGTTTTTCCATTTCCAAAAGATTTATGAAGAGATTGCGGAGAAGGAGCACAAAAATGACATGAACAGATTGAATATAAAAGCCACGAACGTTTGTTTTCCCTCAAAACATTATTTTATTATTTTCAATTTAGTTTTTCTTTATGAAATTTGTTACTGGAGATTAATTAAACTGATTTTGGCCGCCCCTAATTTTGGCCGCCCGTGTGATTGCACACTGTGCACAATAGGACGCGACGCATGCCGGGTTAGAGTGAATGTGAACATCAAACTAATATCAAGATTTGTTTAGCCCAGGGGTATATTTTTAATAAGTTGAGCTGTCTCAGAGACTCACATTTTTTAAGATTCCTTTGGGTAGTTGCGTTGACAAAGGGGTATATTTTTAACAAATTGAACTGTCTCGAAAATCTCGGTTTTCTAGATTCGTGATAATAGAAACTTTTTCTAACACTAAGGGTGTGCGAAGCTTCATAGAAACTTCTACCAACAGCCAATCATACTAGCATATACATACATTTTCAGTTTTTCGCTAAATTTAGGCCCTATTTTGAATGATCGAATTTCGATGATGAAGTTTTAAATCGTGGACTAGTTTAATGTTCTCTTCCTTACATGCTAATATGTATGAACAATATGAACATGATGAGTTGTTCTTGATTCTTGCATTGAATCTAGTTCAATGCATTTGATTCAATTTGATTACCATTGCGCCGAGTAGACAAAAACCGCTCCATCTAGTCAAAAAATTTCAGTTGTACCTTTTACAAAGAATTTAAATAAAAAAAATAAAGTTAGTAATTATTGTCAAGTTACCATTCAAAGTTCCAACGCTTCGGAGTTTGAGAAAACAGTTTTAGCATTTAGATAATTTACATTACAGTAATCGACCAGGATGGCTCTCCGACGGGGAATCTTTATTCGTCAGGTTGAGGCCGCCATACTGTCTGAAAATTACTTGGCAAAAAAGATTAGTCTGACGTAGATGAGGATGAGAGATTAGATGGTTTGTGTTATGTTTATTGTAATTCAAATTACATGTATGCTTATAGGTATAAAGGAATTAATCTGTTAATTGGATAAGCTGATAATCCTTGGGGCTTACTCTACAAGCTTTTCAACCGTCGCGTCGCTTTAGTAGTATGTTGTTGACAGTCTTTTTTGGTATTCGATAAATTTTCGACCGTGAATTTTTTTTTACTACAATTATTGGAGCTACCTTTGGACATATTATCTTTTAAAAAAGTATCGCTTATCTAGTGTTTGTGGCTTGTGATTACGTTTGCTAGATTTTTTGAGGTTATGGTCAAAAGGAAAGTTTTATTTACGTATTAATTTGTTTTTATCGTGTTGGTAAACATTAGTTTAGCGTGAGCAAATAGTTTTTGGTTGCGTTTACGTAACTTATCCACATAATTATAACGTTTGGGAAAATATTCTGTTTACTTTTAAGGTTATGCTTATTTTCCACCGATGTTTTGACTGATAAAAATGTAATGTCTCTTATAATATTATATTTAAAATAATATTAATATTTATTTCCTTCATTTTAATTTTTCAATTAATATTAACTATTAATATCAAATATGGCAGAAATATTAAATCCTACAACTAATCTCAACATAACTCAACTAATATAAATTTGTAAATGTCACAGCTATAGGGTGACTGATGATGCATTATCAGACAACAGAAAACAAATAAAGTACTATACGATTGGACCAAATCGCATCTTTGCATTATATTATTATGAATGTCTTAATACTGAGTTTTGGCGAGAGATGAATGAAAGAACAAATCAATTAACCGAACATTTACATATTTCGTTTAAGCAACTATTTATTCCACCGTTTTTGCCTTACTATAATCTGACATAGTACAAATTAATATCATAGTTAAGTAATAAATATATCACGAAAATATATTTGCTAGTGGAATGTTAGAGGCATTTGGATGATTTAACCCAAGGAATGTTGTCCAGTTGTCTGTTCACGTGCTTAATTGACATGCACTTGTAGTCTGCGGCAATATTCAAGTTGTTGTTACAATTATTAAAATTCCTATCACATTTCATCTACCTATTACTTGTTTTATTCGGATTAATTAAATTGAGAGTTTTGCTATATCTAAACTATAATATTAGTATAATCAAAATCTACACCCAATATCTTTGTATTACTTACCATGTTCAATAATTTAATAAAAATCGTATTAATTTTTTAACAATAAAATGTTCTAAATTTATTCGAAAACTACATATTACGCGTGTAAGCATTGGTAGATTTGGACCATACGGCCAGCAGTTTGCGTAATTGCTGTTATGTAAAATTCTTTTTATAGGTAGACGATGATAGAGGAATATGCCAAGTTTTCATTATCAAAACTAATTATGGCATTAATGGACTTACGATAAATAACTTTAATTCGAATATTGTTAGATTCCTGATCATGCATGAGGCCGAAGATTGAGTCGTGTGGTTTGGCATAATGCATCTCACCATAGACCAATTTGTACCGCTAATTACTGTTATGGTTACGACAGTGTATATTGATACGTGAGAATTCTACTTACTGCTTAAGATTATTATGTATCACAGTATTATGTTATACAATAATCGTCACTTCCTAGGTCAATTCAACCCTCATTTAAATTTTTCGTTTTGCTAAGAGAAACTAAATTAATTATTCAAGTATGCATTGTTATGGTTGAAAACTTCAATGTTGTTTCAATAAGTTTTGCTTTATCAATTGCAAATTATTCTGAAATAATACTACCCTTGGTTTCATAGATATTACATTATATTAAATTACGTTACATTACATTGCATTATATTATAGTTTATACACATACATTAAGTTATTTTTTCATATCCGATAATTTATTGTAATTTATTTAAAATAATTTGTATTATCTACGTATTTTCAATTAATAATTTCACAAGTTAATAACCCAAAATAATATACATACTGTTATAATAAATACAGAAATTTTGTCGTTTAAATTTCTTTTTGTTACTTTTTATTTATAACACCCAATGAAAAAAACTAGGGTTGCTATAAAAAAATTAATGTTCCTGTTAAAAGGTATAAAAAAAGTAGAAATTTAAATATTATGACTGAACAAAATTTCTCTGAATGTTAATTTTGAAATTTTAGAGAATTATTTCATTCTTTAACCCAATGTTTTATAAAACTTTGAAAAATTGGTGTTAACAATGAAAAATATTAAATGCGGAAAATTTTGCGGAGTTCAAAAAAGGAGGAGTTATTGTTAGTTTTTATTGTTGTTTTTGCACAAAGCATAATAATCTATTTTGAACATCTTACATTAGAACATAGTTTACTTCCAAGAGTGATTTGGTTTGTTAATGAGCTGAATAGAGCTAACAATTTTGACCTATTACGGAATTCATATGGAAATTTCTATTTATGCGTTTAGTCAAAATTAGAATATAGTTTTAGGTGTTTATTAAGTTATTATGGTTATATTACGAAGAGAATGCAATGTTTAATTTGTATAAATTATGTAAAATTTACGAGTTGTAAAATAAACGCAGTTATAATAAGGTTTTGCAGAAAGTACTGGTATGTACTGTTGTACTGGACTGCATTTTTAGCACGTTCTGAGTGAATTAGTTTAAAAATTCACCGAGGTGAAAATTTAAACTTAATTAAATATCCTAACTATAAATTAATTTTTTGATTATGCATAAATGTTTATTTTGGGTATGTAAAATAAGTTGCTCACATCAGCCTACTTGAAATGAAAAATTCAGCCGCTTTTACTTGCGAAAACAAAATGAATGTAACGTAATGCATAACAAGTAGTTAGCTGAAGGGTTAGTTTTAGTCGTGATACTCATGCAGAATTATAAACCTACCTCTATTTTCGACTCTGCGTACGCAACATTTATTATAATATAGAATTACATTTGGCTACATATACCCTATTCTTCGTAATATTATTTGTTATTCAGAAAATACTCTATTTATGATTTCTCCTTGCAGCCAAATAGAAAGATGCGTACACATCTTAAATCATATTAATTTTTGCGACTTTGGTTAATTTAATATGATGATTTTTATAGTTCACAATTTATTATAACTATCACGTGAAAGAATTGCCGAGCGATTAGTATGTTAATTTCTCGTACCCAGGATTCACGGGTTCGAATCTCGAATTTTTTCAAATTTATTTTTCAAAGTTTAAGTTGGCATTGTAGGTCCCAAAATATTGGTAACCCTATCCGTGACAGTTTTATGAAATTTTCATTTTAAAACCTTTAATTTCATTTGGAACTTCAAGTGCGTAAGGTTAATCTATATTCTATAAAAGAATAAACTGACTGACTGACTGACTGATTGACTGACTGATATATCAATGCACAGCCCAAACTACTGGGTCTATAGACCTGAAATTTTGCACAGAGGTTCTTGTTATCACGTAGGCAAGCACTAAGAAAGGATTTTATTATTATTGTCTAATTAGTGGTCACGCGCGCGAATGGATTAACGAGATTTCCACTGTCGACGTCCTTCAAGTTTCCAAAGCACAGCCTAAACCTGTGGGTGTACTGTCTAAAAGCATGGAATTTTCGTTAGAAAAAAAGATATACTGTGTAACGAATTTTTATTAATTCTTACTTTGGTTTCCTTTTCATATCATTTCGCAATATTTCTGAGTACGCCCATGCATTTATTTTAAATGCAATCGCAAATTTTATGCATTTTGTTAGGCAGATGGTCGTGAACTGTGAACGTTCGAATTTGATAGGAACATTTCCGGCGTAGAATTTTGTATTTAGGACAGTTACCTGAGTACCTAAGAACCGAGCGGTTGATATTTTTGTTGCGTCAGTTTCTGATTGCCGTTTTGGAGTGTGTTTTTGTTAAACCACTGGTTGATCGGCCAGTTTATTTCGTAATATGGTTTTCCGGCTCTGGCTATGTTTTTGGTGCTACTGTATGACATCTGACAGTAGTTAGGTAACTCAAATGTGCAAGAATCGATTACAGTTTTTTTCTTGTTGGTGTGCAAGTTGTGCGACCATTTTGGATTTCTTCAAGTTGGCTACATCCTATTGTTATTGTTTTTGGATGGATGAGCACTTGAGAAATTCTTTCCATCGTTTGGAAGGTTCCGTCTTGTTGACATCTCTACACCATCTCTCACTGGTCCAGGTTCCGGCTACAAATGTGCAAGCAGATGTTTAGTGTTCGCGATTATAGCAATCGAGTGTTTTCTTGTGTGATTTAACAAGTTACAGATTCCAACCTTCAAGCCAGTGGTCAATGTCGAGTAGGAAGATGCGTTTGTCAACATCTAAGTTTGTAACTTATGAAACGTTTATGTAAGTAAATTTTATTCTATCTTGCTCGTCTGACCGATGTACATTTATTTGGCTTTTGTATATTAATTACTGGTAGCCCATAGCGGTTACTGTGTGTTTTGGTACTTGTTAAATTTAAGCTGGGTGCACTTTTTGATTGTGACCGTAATCTTTCAGTTGCTACTGTGTGCATTGTTGCCACAGTAATTTACATTGCAATTGTTGAAACTGTTGATACATCTCTCAAGTTCTGTGTGTTCAAATATAGCATTTGATTCTATTTGCGTTTTTTTTTTTGAGTTTTCCCAAGCTACCTGTCTTTTTTTCAGTAACCCATTGACCCGTGCCTTCGCATAAATCATGGCTAGTTTATTACCATCGTGGCAAAACAAACTGGAGAGGTTTTCTCCGGATTGTTGCAGATCCTGATCTCTGTAGGGGTCGACTCTCCCATTAGGGGTCGTGTTGGCAGAGGGATGATTTGGTGACAACATCAATATGGGATTTATCACCAATTATCTAATTAATGGCTTAACGAGATACCAACTGTCGAAGTCCCAAACCAGTGGGTCTACAGCTCTGTCTAAAGACATGGAATTTTCTTTAGAAAAAAAGATATAGGTACATAATCTTCTATTTTCTATATAATTACATTACCATTATCATTTGTATTAAACTATTATTACTTACTATCCATCAATGTCAAATCCATAATGCATAGCTACTTAGCTGCATTTATGCTAATTTAAGTTTACCTATGTATTATTTTAATCTGAAACACAATAGCCTACGCATAATATTTTATCTTGTCAATGTATTCTAAAAAACCAAACTGTCGATTTATGTTTAATTTACCTTTTAATGTAAACAATCTGATAACATAAAAAGCCGCCATAAACTCGTCTCTGGTCAGTTGTTCTTTATGCTATCAGCTTGTAACACCTCGCTCATCTAATGTACTTTTAATTAATAAAATATTTTTAAAAAAATTCAACTCGTTAGTTTGAATTTAAGTATATAAATCTATCTTTTATTCTGACTGACTGATATATCAACATACAGCCGCCCAAACTACTGGGTCTAGAGACTTGAAATTTTGCAGAGGTGCAAAATTTTTTGCAGTATCAAATTTTGATATATCGAACCCCATACCATAATAATTGTACTGACACTATAACTGAATTCCGCGCAGACGCAGTTGGTAACTATTTTTTCGAACAATTTTTTCATTTTTTCTTGTTAGATACGACTGAAGATCGACAATAATAGTGGAACAACGTTGTATCGTTTTACTTTTTTCTATTCTACAATCATTTTTCAATCTTTGTAAAAAAACACCTCATTTTTCGAATACAAAAAGTCCGATAAGTTTTGAAAAAAAGTAGTACAGCAGTAATATCTTCAAGTTTCTTGTATCTTTGTGTAAAATTGGAATTATACATGTTTTCCAAATCGAATTCATTCAAATTAATTGTTAGAATGTTATCAATCATCCCCTTATCACATTGTTGTTCTAAGATAACCCAAAAGGTTCTTTTATGGAACAAATTAGTAGTTAAGTTTAAGTCAGTTTTTGTCGGTTAAATGTCAGTTTTTATCAATTTAAAATGCCAAATTACAGTAGTTGTTATAATGCCAATATAAATAAGTTGGTCAATAACCTGTCACATGAAAAAAATGGAGCTTGTGGAAACTCACAAAATTGCAAATAAAATCAAAGTGCTTTAATTTAAAATAGAATTTGAGAGATGCTTTCATAATTTGAACAATTGCAATATGAAATAACTGTGCTAAACAATGTACAGTAGCAAATGAAAATATGGTGTCACAATCGAAGTGCACTCACCTCAAATTTAACTAGTACCTAATATAAAACAGGAACCGCTAAGGGTTACCAAAATTGAAACACAAAACCACAAACAGTCAGTAAAACGAACAAACGAATAGGATAGAATAACATTACTTACATAAGCGCTTAGTAAGTTTACAACTTATTGGTGACAGGCGTTTCCTTCTACTCGAAATACAACGTTTGGCTCCAAAAGGTGAAAATATGGAACACTTGTAAAATCCCCACAGGAGACACTCGACAGACAATTACGCGACACAAACACTGCTACGGATCTGAAGTTGGATGATATGCAAAGTAACACCAATCCTCGATGTTAGGAAACTCTAATTAACGAACTTGAACTTATTAAAACGAGAACAGAAGTTCGTGGTTATGTTGTTAGAAATAATAATAACCATTTACGTCGCGGAACGAGCGAAGTCGGATCTTATCGTACGACTTGCACACCAAAAACAAAAAATTCGTAGTAAAGTGATCGCAAAGGTAGATGAGAGGGCGTAAACAAAATTCGGCGCAGTAGAAATCACGTGACACCCAATTCCACCAATTGACACCAACATAAACACGATTGTACGAGTTTTGGTTTTTACGCATTAGCTCCACCCTCTCATCTTCTTTTGCGAGAAGTCTAGTTTGTACGTCTTAAAAAAGACCGATAGCTTGGGGAAACTCAAAAAAACGCAAATAGAAATAAAATGCTTTAATTGACACACAGAATTTTTAGAGATGCTGTCACAGTTCCAATAATTGCAATGTGTATGGCTGCGCTAACATGCACAGAAGAAATAAATGATTAGGATGTTATAATCAAAAAGTGTACACCATTCAAATTAAACAAGTACCCAAATATAAACACAGTTACCTCTAACAGTTACCCAATATTGTACACAATAGCCCAGATTCACGTCCGTTCATACGAATTAGAAAAGATAAAATTGTTTACTTCGAAATCTCGTATATGCTTACAATATAATGGTGACAGGTGTTCGCCTCCAACCGCTTCCCCAACGCCTGGCTTCAAAGATGAAAATTTGTAACTTGTTATAATTTTATACAGTAGCACTTGATCGACTTCGCGAACATTAATACTGCGGCAGATCTGAAGCTAGAACTGGACCAGGAAGAGATGGTATTGGAGATGTCAAAAAGATTGGACGATCCAAACAATGAAAAAAATTCCGCAGGCGTCATCCAAAACAAACAACGATAGGATGTTGCCAACTGGAGGAAATCCAAAATGGTTCCACAACTTGCGCACCAAAAAGCTGCGTAATAATTTGCTCATTAAGAGCCTTTCCTATTTGCAGATATTTAAAAACAGGAGCCAAAAACACCACACGACGACTATACTACTGTTTCACACGGTAAGGCACTAATAAATAGCTGCGTTGGACCAAAAAAATACCTGACCACGCATTACAGGCACTTAAAAAGATCGTCGTCAAAACAGCGTACGTTTGTCATGGTTGAACTTGCAAGACTCTCGACCCAGGTACTCCTACGCCAAAGGTACAAATTATCTACCATCTACTAACAAAAATGCATTTAATTCAACGATTGCATTGAAATAAAATGCATGGGCCGTACTAAATGAGAAATTAGTACCGCGTTTCGAAGTGCAGAAATTCGTTACAGGTTAAAGGCTTGGAACTTTGAATTTTGACAGGTAACGTGCTCGCCCGAGTGCCCTCAAGGACAAACCACACTATCATGTGTAGTTGAAACCTGATTTTCGTAAAATGTATTCACAAAAATCACTGTTATGGTAAATCGTCTATACCAAGGATGGCAAAAAGTCTTCATTTACAATAGTGCTAAAATCTACCAACTCTTTGATGGATATTGGAACATTTAGGATGCGAAACTGGGGCAGTTGTGGTTTTATAATCAAATTAAATATAATTTATTAATTACGTGGCTGTAGATGATTTGAAATATAGTATTAGTTGCTGGGTTCATTTCTTCTATATTTAATTAACCCTGCTGTTCTGCGTGGATCTATATAACTGTTTTTTTTTAAATTTTATTTTAATCTGATATAGTCAAAATTGCCTAGTTTTGTACGTTTCTGTAGGTTCGCTCCAGTTTAAAAATGCATATTATTGTTGTTTATACAAATTTATATTACTAAATATCAGAGGTGGTAGGAGCATAATAATCAAGTACGTTGACTGTGGACTCGAAATGCCCGGTTTGATCCCGAATAAAGTAAGAACTTTATTCTGGCTGTCTCTGTGCAGCAGGAAGAGATCCCACTGCATACGTACCTTGTCCAAAGAGACAAGCGTTTGCAAATCATAAGCACTTTTGTCCATCATGAATGCTGCCACGATGCGCGATGCCCGGATTCGGGAGTACTGACCAAGAAGAAGATATTACTAAAAATTTCTAGACTGATTTTTGGATAACCAGATCTTATGCAATTAGATGAGTTTGATATAATATATTTTCTTACATCTATACCTATAGTTTCGATGAGTAAAAGTTTTCGATAGCAGGTCAATAATGTCAAAACTGCGGTCAATCACTAAGCTACTCTTGAGTGGTCAGCAGTAACTACAAAACCAATTAATGACGTACATGAATGGACGAACGAGATTCTCATCCTCGATATGTATGTTTAGTAATGAGGGTTGTGTTGATCGAAGTTTCAATTTTTTTAGCCTATCCTCGCTTGTACCACAGAAAAATCGGTAATATCAGACTCTTTCGATAAATCGCCTGCGGAATTTTATATTGTAAAAACTGTAAAGTGATATTTGGGAAAGTTAGTACTTATGTTAACATGTTGTTTTTATTTTAAACATATAGGGATGATAAATTACTATTGGCAGCCTCGACACGGTGTTAGATACTCTAGGATCGTTCTTGAATGTGACGGTGTAAAATTGTCGATTTAACTCATTAATTATGTTAAAATGCACTGGAATGAAATTATACTTATCAAGTTGATCGATTGAATTTTGGATGGGGAAAATTTTAGTTATACATTTTGGTAGATTTTACGTCCATTTAATTATAAATCAAAAAGGTATTTCGTTTGCACTTAAAAATTAGTATAAAAATATGCTTTCGGTTAAAGTAATTTTTAAAGTCTTCCTTTTCAAGCTTTCTTATAGAAAATGGGGTTTAATAAAGCGAATGTCGTCAGTGTACGATATTAAACTTCTTGGAAATTTTCCACAATTTTGCGTATATAGTAAAGTTCGGTCTATAAATTTTGATTTGTCAGCAGTTTCGATTTACCAAAGTGCAATTTATTACTATTTATGTAGCTAAATAAAATGTCTTGTTTTAAAAAGTTTGGTAATTTGTATTTGAATGAATGTGACGGGGAGAGTATGGGATGGGTTATAGGTGAATTACAGCACATTGAATGAAGTGTGAAGATCTGAAATTGTAAACCTCACCAGATTTGGGGCTGAATGCATAACAAATACCTAAGTGGATATGCTAGGCTGTATTGATGTTAGTTTGCTACTCAAGATGCAGAACTGATTTACATTTGTCACATTTACATTGTAACTCGCGAATACGTAAGTAGGTACCTTATTCGGATGAATGTTTTCATATTACGAGCAAATTTGAAAATTATATTAATATTTGATAAGCTGTCAAAGTATAGATGAAAGTCTCTTAAACGAAAGATATTACAAGTACTCTAATGTGACAGTTTAATCTAACAAGCAAATATTTCTACCCTATAACATTTGAAAAATGTGGGAGACATAAATAAAATTGTACAGTTTGGACGAAACCATCGCGGGAATGGCCTAAGGTGGTTAAGGCGTCGCTCCAAATGATTTTATCTTTGAACGCTCCTACAGAAGACTAAAACTTGATTTATTATTCCGAGATGCAATCTTAAAAGTTATGCTTTACTCCATTAGACTTTATTCTTATTTGGTTAATCAGTAATAATATAATTACCGAACTGTCGATGTGAGACATTTACCCACACATATATCCACTACTACTCGGCTTCCTTTAATTAACAAAAATGTCAGCTTTCAATTTTGCAAATTACGTGACATACGTAAAACTATTAAAAGTTTGTTACGTAGTAAATTCATCAGTCATAAAATTTTGAATCACATTTATCACCAGTGACTGGAAGAATCTCATATGTATTTAGATATCTATGGACGTAGGAATGGCCGCTGCTTCATCCATGATGAATGTGTCACCAGAGGCCGTTTTTAAAATGTGATATGTGAACTGACAGACTGCCTTATATATTCCATGATAATGTATATATAAAATATAAACAAAGTATAATTCAGTAGGCAAACTTATTTTGAATAGTGGGCAGGTTTATCGAAAAAATTCATTAGGTATTAAGTTTTTTTTTTTCTCTATTTTGACTTTCATTCTACTGTAACTAGGTAAATCAAAATAAAATCGAATAAAGCCTGACTTAATCCTGCCAATTTTATATCTCCCCCATTTTACTTTAATAAGAATTCCAATTATACCTTATGATTAAATGAACGACCAAAA
Source organism: Rhagonycha lutea (assembly GCA_958510855.1). Taxonomy (NCBI): domain Eukaryota; kingdom Metazoa; phylum Arthropoda; class Insecta; order Coleoptera; family Cantharidae; genus Rhagonycha; species Rhagonycha lutea. The sequence goes on from OY294042.1 coordinate 20,722,261, forward strand.
ATGTATGTAAGAATTAGTAAATTAACCCGAACATGAAAATACAAGACAAGTCCCCTAGCGCATTGTTCCCACGAACAGCCATTTTATCACTAGTCCTTACATTCCTTCTCAAGCCAATAAACCTGCCAAGCGGCTCGTTCATTTGATTCATTCCATATTCAGCTCTGGTATGCAATTTACATGTTATCGATATTTTTATACTCGTTATAAAATCGTTTTACAATCAGCTTTTGGTAGATGTAGAGCTCATAATAATAGGAGAGGTAACCTTTGTTCCTGTAACACTCTTGTCAACTCTAATGTTTTGAACCCATAATATGAAACGATTAACATCGTTCTTTTAGTTTTGAATATGCCGTTAGTGGCTTTACGTTTAGCTTCTCGAATAATAAGAACAATAAATTTCCCTCGCTGCGTTTGTTGACTTTAAGTAGGTACCTAAATAGAAATTCTGAATAATCGAAGCTTAACAACAATGATCTAAATCAGGGATTCTCAACCTATGCTACGCCTACCACTGGTCGTACGTCACACTGCGTCAGCCGTATTAAAATATATCTTCTGTAAAAAAAACAATTATTTTTTCTTGCCTAATGCTAATGAATACCATCAATTCACGTGTGCACTACAAGCAACTTCCTGAAGGTCATGGTTTGGATTCCACGTTAAGCTATTGTTCAGGTTACTAATTAACTTACGCCTGGTTGTACAAAAAAATGGAATTGCTGTAGATTACAATCCAAAAAGATACAATACTGTTTATGAATGTTAATCAACGTAAAGAAGTTTTGAGGGAACACCAGAGCAATCATTTATTGTTAGAATGGATCGTTATTGCTTTCAATTGCATCGATAGTGATATTTTCAAAGTTACGGAAGATAAGCGTTTGAAAAATAAACGTCCCTGTGCGGATACTTTTTTTTTGCCTTTTTCAATTTTTACGATACTTACGCCATAAATGAACCGAAATAATGAATAATCATCGTCAAGAAAAAAAAATTCGTTTATTTTCCAAACGCTTGATCATCTAGCGTTTCCACTTGCGTCACTTTCATTTCTAGTCAAGCCCTACATTTACTGTGAATCAGGACAAAACCGGTGATGATGAGTTGGTAGGCTCCCCTGGTTAGTTTGAGTGGGATGGTGAGGAATTAATCACCGACAAGTGAACATCGTCGCTTACAAAATTATAACCTCAAAATTGTTTGTAAAATGTTCGACTTTGTCGTTTGAGACTTGCATTTCCTTGATGATCCTTTTCAGTCATTTTAAATGGAATTAAACATTCACGCAAAAATAAACATGGTCTGAAAACTTGAAATAATACTTTATATCGTTCAATCGATATTTTACACCTATTTTTGTTTATTTTTCAGATTTTATAATTAATTTTAGATTAATTTTAATATACCTTATGTATTTTGATGGGGATGAAATTTTCAACAAAAAGGAACCCCGTTGTTATTAATGGACCGAGTTATTCAATATAAATGAGAAGCTTTGCATTTTGTGATATTGTTTACATAATTATTGTAAATTAGAAGGTTTGAGCGGCCTATTGATCGCATTAACTTTCTAATAAGTGATTGGTTGGAACTCCTGATGGTGTACTTCCAATCAAAGGCGCGTAAACTTTTTTCAAGATTGGAATAATAATAAAGGAAGCAATAAGAAGTTCTACATAGGGTTGATAGAATGACATAGTTTTCTACCACATTCTTAAGTTATATTGATGTAATACGTATAATTAATTCTACAGTAACATCTTTGATTTTGCAATTCCGGAACTCCCTAATCCAGTTCATTATTTGTGTAGTAATTTACAATTTATTTTATCTATCCATTCATTGATAAAATTTAAAAATAATATTAAATTTATATGTGCACAGTGAAAAACATTAAATTTATCCAAAACTTGTAGATGAAATCGTTGAGAAGCGGTCATAAATGAAACAAATATATTGTCCGACGTTTCGGGTTCTTTAATTACCCATTTTCAAGGCTGAAGGAGTAAATGGAGGTTTAAGACACCATGTTTTACGATGTCCCTGACCTTAACCAAGCCTTTATCTTATGGTGTCTTCAAAATTCAAAAATTTCAAGCAACATCACGTCACTAGATCAATCCAAAGTAAGTCGTCAATTTCTTCGGCCCAAAGTCAAGTCAAGTCCCAGACCCAAAGACAAAGTAAGTCGGCCGGTTCAACGCAGAGCCGTTTGAACGCAGGGACGTTTGAAGGCGAGGACGTTTGAACGCGATAAATTGCACTCTCCCCCTAATTCCGACCGACGCACTTTATTATGACCAAATTAGGGGACGTCCATTAATTTTACCATTATCATTAATACCAACGTAACCACTTCTATCTAAATCAAAAAAGACTCAAAAATTTATTATACATTACGCGTAATTGTGTGATTGAAAAAAGAGAGATCCATCCCCTTGCCAGTAGCATACTTTGTCGAATTCTTCTTCTTGGCCGTTTTTGCCCGAATTTGGACGTCGTGACAGTATTCATGATGAGCAATTGCTTATTATTTTTGCGAATACTGCTTTCTTGGGAAATAGTACGTATAGTACATTAGGGGCCCCACTCCTTTCTGTATAAGAGACGGCCAGAATAAAGTTTTTACCTTATCTGGAATCGAACCGGGCATTTCGTGTCAACAGTTCCGACTGTTCTCCGACCGGTTCTCTGGTTCAATGAGAGCCGAATTACGTAATGTAAAATAAGTTTTTGCATCTTTCTGGGTCAGCGTCTTTATGCCCCACGTCTTTTTGGGTGTGCGTCTTTATGGTCTGTGTCCTTTTGGGCCTGTGTCCTAACGCTCGCGTCATTTTCGGTAGCGTCCTTGCGGCCGCGTCCGTTTGTCATAGGCCCACTAAAGACACCATAAATGTCCTAATGTTTTCTAAAGCGCTTACAAGCCCTATCTTTCTTACTAGAAAACTATGGTGGGTAATACCGGCTAGTCAACCTAGTCTTTACTGATGTAAATTGGAACAAAGTAGGACTGAGGATTGATTGACTGAGGATTGATAATTGATGTTGTGCTCATGTTTCTGTACGCCCATGGTTTTCCTTTCCAAAAATCCCAGTCGTGATGCCGGGAGCAAGTGACCAACCGAAGGTCGAGATTAGAGCTGTAAATTTTTGGTTAGGATTGGATCTTTTTGTGAGAAGTCGTGTATGGCATTGCGCATTTTTTTAGACAGCTGAATATTTTTGGACAGCTATTACGTATTCTCTGGATGCTCAAACGACAATACGCTTGATTATGGAATAATTAGATTCATTGCGGGGTTGACTTGTGGTACCACGTTATTGCGTTTGCGATTACGACCATTTTATCGTCGGGGATCACGAGGGTTCACAGTGGTTTTTTTCTTATTTCCTGTCATATGGTCACTGATAGTCACCGTGTGATTTCTACATTTGGTGCTTATGACCTTGGCTCTTATTTATCTGCGATACCGCCTTTATCAACCTTAATCAACTTTCTAACCTTCCGGACAAGCAACCGTATACCAGAAGAACTATTCGGCATGACTGGCTAAGAACCAGGACTTCGGAGTACGTCTGCTTCAGTTTCAAACCTCAATCGCATCCAGGGAACTTGTATAAGGTTAAGATTGTAATCAGTAATAGTCACTGAAAGATCTGAGGTGAGTTTTTTTTCCATCTGTAGTGCGATTGTTTCGATTAGTTACCTTAAGACCGTTGAGGTCCTTCGAGTACTTCCCGCTAAATACTCGGTTCGAATCCGAGTAAAGTAAGAACTTTATTTTGAAATTGCAACCCACCGAGGTAATATGCCAAGAGAACCCTTAAATGTTAATGATCTAAAAAGTCCAAAATTAATCTATGGACTATAGGGAAGGGTAACCACCCCACTAACATTTAAGGGTCACGAAGCTTCTGCCATGAAGCAAAATGACTGTATGATGATGATGATGCAAGGAGCGAGTAGATACGACTTTTTTTAAGTAAATATCTCCTTGCAGAAGCGAGAAGAAGGTTTCAATCGGAACGTATAAATTGTATAATAATTTCAATTTTTATCGAATAATCTGTTGCTTTTGGCATTAAATCATGATAGCACATAAATTGTATCTTTTCTAAACTTAAAATTTTGTTCATTTGATCTCGGGGTTTATTTTGAATTTGATAAGGCGTTCTTTGGCGTGTTTGCTGAAGAATTACAGAAAATAAGAGTCATAGCTAGCCGGAGCACTTGGATTGTCTTTGCCGGTCGTGCTTTTTATTGTGGAGCTTCCTCGAAATAAAATTTATTATTATTTTTATAAAAGGCGATCGGTAGAGTACAATATGTTACTGCGACGCGTATGAATAGATTAACGCGATTACTACTGCAATACTAAACCGATTTTCATAAAATTTAAAAATTTAATTAAAGAAATGTTAACAAAAATAAATATAATTAAAATCGAAGATATAATGTAATAAATAAAATTTCAATTACTAAGAATCATCATTAAATCGTAAAAACATTTATACCAGGCATTAAGCTAAGCTTGCAAGTTGTTGCCAGGTTGTGTAAAAGTTGAAAATCTTGAGAATCCCTCATCTAAATGATCTGCTTGTTTAGACAGCTGTTGATCTTATTGAAAATTCTAAGTACCTTTTTGTCCAATCTTGTTGAGAAATACGCTACATTGCTTTCAAAAATTTTTATAAAAACAAAACCGTATACTTAATGCTGACAGATGAATCAGAAGCCTTCGAGCTAGAAACTTTGTCTTAACGCATATAGCATTAAAGATCACATCATTTTGTATAAGCTGGTTCAACTCGAAGCGTAGGTATCGAAAAGCTAAAAAAAAAACAAAAACAAAAAATTTACTTACATACAGCTTCCAAGATTATGGCTGAATTATCGACAACCTATCTATATCAATTTGCCTTTTAACAAAAGAAAAAACTGTTTCAAATTCATTTCATGCGTGTTTACTATTTATTTAACACGTCAACTTTCGAAAAGATTTGTGTTCAAAACACTTGTATCTTTTTTAAACTTTTTATAGGAAAAGTTGCCAAAACGTCAAATATTTTATTTACTTGAAGCAGGCTTTACGACTGCTTAAATTTTCGAAACTAGGCAAACTGTGTCCGAAAAGTACGGTTTAACCGGGGTTAAATTTTGAGGCAGTGAAAGATCTTGCGCAATATAACGAATTTTATTATTGTTTTCTGTATTTGTCTCATTCACTTTTTTGATTCTGCGGATCTTCTAACTGTGACGAGGTTTAGCGTCGTCCTGTTACAATAAAAAATTCATGACTTTCCGCGGGCGTTGAATAAAGTCAACTTAAAAATGTATTTTTAAGACATTTTTTTTGCAAGACTTTTCACGATCGGTACATAATTAATTGGCCCAACGCTATTTTATGTTTTGTAATTATGGAGCTTAAATAATATTTCATTAGGGGTATTTAATTAGTTAAAAATGGATGCAAAAGTTGGGCTTGTTTAAAAGTTATAATCTGAATTAATTTTTTTAGTTGTGGAAATATTAAGATGTTGATACATATGATAGATAGCTGAACGCATAAATTATAACTTTCTTCCCGAGGCGCCGGCACCTGTAGCCAGTTCACGCAATAAAGCATAATAACGGTGCTTTTGTAGACAGAGCAACGATTGAAAACGCTACGTGTTTACAATTCTGAAACTTGTATTTACGCGAACTCTGGCTACGTAAACATTGCAAAAGCCTTGTATTTTCATTGAAACCAGTCGAATGCCGCTTTACTCGCAATACCATAGCAATAAGGTGTATAATTTTGCATTTAATTTGCATGTCAGATGATACGGATAACATCATTGTGTTGCTACGCTACGTTACATTGGGTTTCAAAATGCCATTAAGTTTCTATGCATATGGAATGAAGAATGGATGGTGCCAATCGACGCGCGTGACCGACAAATGATGTTGAAAACTACCCCAACATCAAGCATTCCCTCGGTGGCCGACAAACGACTTCCGCCAACTGTTTCGCGGTTGTCCTTAGATTTCCTTGTATATCATTCTCATTTACCCCCATCCTAATAATGTTAATATCAAATCACAGCATCTATGTACTTACCCTTACACTACACTATTTTATTTTTATTATTCTTTTTAATACAAAAGTTCTCCTTTCAACATTTATACAACCACAAACAAAATGTAAATCATAACTTTTAAACTAATTTACCTAATGCAAACTGTATAATGCGAAAAGAGATTAAAATTCGACTGGAAAACAACAAAATCAACATTTTATGCAATTTTTGCCGATACAAATTTTTTACAATGATATCGAGGGAAAACTTGAAAGTATTATTTTGAATTATTAAAAATGCCAAAAGTATCATTAATCTCGGTATAATTAATTACTCCCATTAATATGTCCCTTCAAGATAACAATTATATTTTAATAGGGGGTGCAGACTTGAAGCAAAAAAATGTAATCCTGTTGTAATATTAATTTAGTTGTAAATTCTACATTTTGACTTCAGTTTTGCAAAATCCATTTTAATTTGAATTCTTTTCTTGTGAAAAGAAAAATATAAAATTAGAAAGGGAATTGAAAAAATGTTGTCAGTTCACAAATCATGAATGCAAGTATAACTTAACGAAGGTGGGTTTAAATTGAAAATTAAATTCTAATTAACGTTTGAATCATTCCTAGGTATTTTTAATTAATTACAATTTTCATTTGCGCTAATTTGCATCCAGTTTCCACTTACAGTTTCAATTTGCTTAAGACTGATAATAAACATTTAAATTAAATTAATGCTTGAACTTTAATTAAAACTATTGTAGTTTTACATGTAAAAACATGACAGAAATTCACAACATGCATTTATGTTCCATGTCATGACTACTTTGTATTGCTGATTGAGTACATAATATAAAGTGCTACTACCACGTGACATCTCTTACTTTTATGTATTTTGATCTGATGAACCTCCTTAAACCACCCCTGCACCTTTCGATTTGGTTGTCGTGTGGTTGGTGATTTTAGTTTTTGCCGTTGGCATTTATTTTCTTCACGCTTTTCTTTTTTCAGGTTTTACAGTAAGGATTTGTTTTTATTACATCCTAGATAATTGGTAATTACTATTCTGGTTTTACTTCTTTCTTATCTTGCTAGAGTTAATTCAGTATTTTAGTTAATTTTGTGTCACAAATCATCGATCGATAAATATTCCTATTATTATTATAAATAATCTTGGTTTTTAGTCGACGGAAATAAAGCAATTTATCAAATTGTCAACAGTTTCTGACTATTTACTAGTTCCATCATCAGGATTACAAGTGATGGGTAAAAACAAATGCAGTACTTTGGAGTAACCTACAATAAAAATATAAAAATCAATACAATACAGTATCTTACAATAAATAAAAAGTTAGTCAAAATTTGGGAAATAACTATATAGAAAGACGAACTATAATTTACTTTTACGAAAATATCGTTTTTACGGCACAGATAAATTTCGGAGCGATGGGATTTGAACCTATTGGGAATTTACATTACCGTTGGTGGCGCCACCGGCACTACCAACATGGCGTGGTTGATGAGTACAGTTGATGTTGTTTATATGGGTGTTTGTGTGTTTCGTTCATAAAATCTGTGTTAAATATGTAATGGTGCCTTAATAATTTTGTGTTTTGGACAACTCTGAATTAGTCATGTGTATACTAATCAGATTATATCATAAATCATAATCATATTAAATCATTTTACGGTTGTCGCTCGAAAAATAGAAGAGAATGAAGCTTACATTTTCAACAATTTCCGCATGCCAAAAGTGGTTTTTCTATTAATAAAAAATGTGTTTGGCATTGAAGAGAAGGTGGATAGTAGGAAAACTTGGAAGAATGCTACTATAAACTCTTTATCGGAGAATGAACAAATGGCAGTAGATAGTTTACTATGCGAGTAATGTACCATATTAATAACTGTAATTTTTAATAAAATAAAATGTATTATGATATAATGTTAATATTTATCTATTTGTCCATATCACATGTAACATTTTATTAAAATAATTATTCTGTAATCGTTGAATTAATTTCCTTTTCATAGTAAAATCTACTTCGAACTTCACTATTATATTAATAAATGATGAATCAAAAGAGGCAAAGGTAACGAAATAGCATTCATTTAAGTTTAATAGTGCCATTCCAAACTAGAATTGTGCATAATGTTTTTTTTTTAACAAAATTTCCCCATCAACCGTAACAACATATTTACACGTTGCGATGCAATTTACCATCGTGGGTCAATCTCAACCAGGACTGATGTTTATTTATTTAGCCTGGTTTGTGTGTGAAAGATAGGTAATATTTATTACTCATAATTGATGACTTGCTGAAAAATACCTACATAAATTTAAACAGAAAAATATTAAGATCAACATTTGACTTTTAGGTTACGTATCTAAAATTAACGTTTTTAATATAAATTTTAAATAACACTATTTACCAACTTAAACAATACATAAATATATAATTAACAAATTGATTATTTGTTATTTTTAACACAAAATAATAGTACACTATTCATAAACATAATACAAACAATGTAAACAAACGATCTGACAGCTGCAGCTACTCATCAACTAAGTTCAAATTACCGACGAGTGGTGGCGTTTGGTTAATGTAAATTCCCAATGACCTTTAGATCTATAGCTCTACTCCCAAACCACTACACCAAACTGCCTGTCCTATTCAATAGTTCAAACAAAAAAATAAACAAAAGGATTATAAATTTATAAATACAAGGCCTTTTACATACCTTTAAGAATAAGGTGGATGTTACTTGAAAATGTACGATTGTCTCGCGACAGTAATAACCTGGCTGTGACTGTGGCGCCATCTGTGGTGCGGTGATGTAACTCTTAGAAAATTTGACTTCGCAGTGAGGTTATGCGAAGTTGTGTTATGTTTCCAAGCATGCGCATTTGGTGCTGTTTTGTACTTAGGAACTTAGGAATACCAAATTTAATTTTGACAGATGTAAAATTTCGTTAAAGTAGTAGGTACATATTAACATATTTTATTATTTAAATTTTTTCCTTGTACAATAATAGATCATAAACAGTAATACTACTATTTGCTTATTAGTTTCAGTGTGAAATTTTTGATTACAAATGTACACATAATAATAATTTAAAAAAAATCATTTTAAAACTCATACAGGCGAAAAACCGTTGAAGTATATAATTAGCACATATTTAAAAATAATGTGCACATAAGAGAATTTAAAAACTTATACATTATAATACTCATATTTCATATACAACAGTTTTACTTATTTTACCTTAATATTAATAGTAATTAAACATTGAATAATTTCATTTTAAGGTTATATATTGAATTTAAGATAATTATTAATATTGAGTGTGTTTTTTAACACGTTTTAATTAATGATCATTATTTTTTTTAATAATTTATTCAATAAATTAAATAATAATAGAAGTAGAGTAAAAATAACATGACTAGAATATTCCGTAAAGTAATGGTATTTCATGTAGTAAGTTCATTACAGTCATATCTCAGTTTTCGACAATGATGGAAAAAGGTAGTCGTTTTTTGACGGTGATTTACGACCATATCACTTGACCGAATTATTAAGTTGTGGTACTCATTCGACGCAGAATTAAATAATCTTTTTTATTATATTTTTGCTTATTTGCTAGGATGCACTGTTTAGGAGTTATGGACAAGAAAGGAAGAAAAGTCCAAAAATTTGGAGGTTTTTTGGAGACCAAAAGTTCTCCTGAGGTCGCCCGTGTTAGCATTTTTGTTTTTTACATGTTGACACCCATATATAAAAGTTAAAAAAATAAAATCTTCTACGCCACCTTTTGCAATAAACAATGTCTCTATTTATAACTCATAGGCACATTCATTTGCCAATTGGGAGATTTCCAAATTGGAGAGGTGTACTTGACCGAATTTAAAAATGTTGATACTCATTAGACGTAGAATTTGACGCTCTATAACTTTTATTTCATGAGTTTTTCTCATAGAGTACTCATCTCCAAACTACAGACTCATATATAGTACTCTATCTCAGTTTTCGACAATGTTGGAAAAAGTAGTCGTTTTTTGACCGTGGTTTTCGACCATATCACTTGACTGAATTATGAAGTTGTGGTACTCATTCGACGCAGAATTAAATAATCTTTAATTTGTTATACTGTTGCTTTTTTGCTAGGATGCACCGTTTAGGAGTTATGGACAAAAAAGGAAGAAAAGTCCTAAAATTTGGAGGTTTTTTGGAGGCCAAAAGTTCTCCCGAGGTCGCCGGTGTTAGCATTTTTGTTTTTTACATGTTGGCACCCATATATACAAGTTAAAAAAATAAAATCTTCTACGCCACCTTTTGCAACAAACACCCCTATTTTGATGCTATAATGACTGGACTACGTCTGCAAGGTTTGACTTATATAGAAAAATTTCTTAAAATTAAATTTTAAAACATAATTTTCAATTTACTTGAGGGTGGAAAACTTATAATAAAGTTTTAATATAAAAATAAAGTTATACGTTTTGATTTTTGGGTCTCTTTTTGAAAAGCTATAAGATAGCAAACAAATGATTGATTGATTGATTTGATTTTAATCATGATTTAAATTAAAAAAATCAAGCGATCTAAATATTGATTTAAATCGTTTGATTTAAATCAGCCCAACCCTGCCCAATAATACATTGTTTACTTTAGTCATTATCAGGGCTCGGAAGTTCTAGCAAATGCATATTTTTTCTGGAGAGTCCTAGAATATTCGAAGTAAGACACAAATTTGTTTCACACTTCCCTGATGCCGTATACGAAATTTTATAATGCTAATTTTTGCATATTTAAGGTTTTTAATGCTATTTTGCTATTTTTGCGTTTTACGTGCTATTTACAGGCATTTTTACATGTTAATTGAAAAAATAAGCAGAATGTTCATGAAAAAAATTTTTTTGACCGCATACGAATAGGCCAACGAAAACAAACATGTAATACTATTTTAACACGTATTATGATTTTCAAATAATAGGTATGTACGTATTCCAAAAATTTGCTTATTTTTAAAATTATATCAGACGTATCGTATCTATAATCGGATTCGAATCGGTAGAATCGGAAATGTTCCAAAGCCGGACCAAGTACCTACGTGTAGTAGTTCATAAAATCCTTACTATTATTATTTTATATAATACAATGTATTCTATAAAAATTGTTAAATTGAGAAAAATCTAAAATTCATTTAACCCTACAGAACATACGTGAGGCTTGACAGGCATACGCTGTTTCATTTTTGTGCACTTACATGCGCATGTTACGTAATAATGCCATTTGTATTAATTTATAGTTACTTTATCACAAATATTAATAAATATTTTATGTTTATAAATGTCAATTATCGATTTCTATATAAAAAATTTTTGAAAAATTCTCAAACTATGAAAAGAAGGCCTGTTAAAGTATGGGCCTGACAAGCCTCGCGTATTCACTGGTCGGATTTTTTCACGTGTGCTCTGTAGGGTTAAAAATAAACAAAATTTGTATTAATTTTTATAAAAATTTTTTGAAATTTTGTTGGTTGACAATTTTATTTTGCATATTTTTTATTTTTTTAGTGCTATTTATAGCGCTAATTTTGGTGTTTTTAAGTGCATATTAAAGCGCTAAAAGTACACTTTTTTAGTGCTATAACTTCCGAGCCCTGGTCATTATCATTAGTATACCAAACAAAGTTGATTTGTTGAAACGTATAAGAAAATCCAACCATTCAGACATTGTTGAAAATTAAGGTTGAAAAGTTTTTAATCGCAATCAACTACCACTAAAACCTTAGTATACCAAATTTCATTCAAATTGAAGAACGCCGTTATGATATGACCGGGATTATGGGATTTTGAACCACTTTCATATATTTGAAAATCGATTTGTGGAAAAACTATAACGGTGTTAGCTTTTATATTTGGGTGCTAGTTATAAGGTTATGGGAGCTAGCTTTTTGGGAGAAAATATTAAATTGGGGGGCTAGCTTTTACTTGGCCCTCCGGGTTTCAATATCGATTTGTGGATAAACTATAATGGTGCTAGCTTTTATATTTGGGTGCTAGCTGGTGCTAACTGTAAGGATTCGGGAGCTAGCTTTTTGGGAAAAAATATTAACTTGGGGGCCTAGCGTTTACTCACCCCCCCACGGTTTCAAAATCAATTTGTGGAAAAACTACAATGGTGCTAACTTTTATATTTGGGCGCTAGCTCGTACTAGCTATGAGGATTCGGGAACTATCTTTCTGAGAAAAAATATTAACTTGGGGGCCAAGTACGCGGACACGTTAATCCATTAATAAGTGAACGTTGCAATCGCTTCCCCGTGCAAGACTGCCTGTCTGCCTTCTATGTAATACTATATCAAATTACAGAATATACATTGTGTTGGTATTTGCAACCGGGGGGTTTGGGGGGTATGGAATACCCTCCAAGAATACACGCAGTTTAGGTTTTTCAAAGACATGTAGACTTTGAATTGGCACCTCTAATCGTGATGTGAAAAATATCGGTTTTGCATTCGAATTAACAGTGTACATCATAAAGCAAATAGAATCAAAGAAAATATAGTAGGTTCATTAGGTTTGTTCCAACCAGCCGAGAAACCGTACAATATACGGTCGGTAGATATGACCTCTCTTTTATCTATTGCGCATGATTCTTATCCATTGTACATGAGCGTGACCGTACATTGTACGGTTTCTCGGCTGCTTGGAACAAATCTATTGACTCATTAAAAAATCAGGAGTTTAAAGTAGGGGTGTCAAATTTACTCCAGCCGCGGGCCGTTTCTTTACAAACAAAATTCCGCGGGTCGCACAAATGAATTTTGCTAACTTACCTTCATTTTTGAACGATTATCTATCCTAAAATATACAATATGCACAGAAATATATATTTTTATTGGTAGTATAAATATCAAAAAAGCACCGAAGTTTATTCGGGCCGCAAAAATATATGTGGCAGGCCACCAGTTTGACACCCCTGATTTAAGGTGACCTGCATGCAGGGCCGGCATACGGAATATCAATGAGAATAATTTAAGGAGAAACTATAAAACAAATGCAAAAATTTGTTACATATCTTGCAATTTTGCATTAAAATTTGAGAATTCTGATAGTACAAGAAGTTTTTTTTCAAAAAACTAGTTAATTATCTACCGTTTAAATAATAAAGTCTTATTGTCCAAACACTTACGACGTATAATATTGCACATTTGGCGTAATATCTATAAGATATTTCGAATGTTTCACTGTGAACAGCGTTCCATTGTATACCATTCTCCGTTCCTTATCTATACTGTAATATGTTTTTTTACTACTAGCCTAAAAACCTTAAATTATTGCTAGATTTTGGTGCCGAAAAATGTTTTTTTTTCTCAGAATGGTTTTTCAGATTAATAATTTCACTAAAGCTGCCAGTTATTTGAAGTAAACTCAAACTTCGAAACACTACTTGTCAATGCAAGAAAAGTGCATTAGAGTCCCTTATAATCTGGTTAATATAATATTGTGTGCTGTATGCAATCGAGTAATCAAGCGAGAATTTCGTTAATGCATTCATGCACGTCATTCCGTTTTTAATTAAATAATTAATAAAATACTTAGGGAAGCAAATAATTAAATATTAAAAATTAACAGGTGAAAATTATGAAAGCACATTTTCCACCAATTTCAGGAAAATCGACTGTGAAAAATTGAATTAAGGTATCTTCATATTCATATACCGCGTGACCGGCCGCCGATGTGAACATAGGAAAATAACATGGGAAATTGATTTCTTTTAAATTCCTGCTTCCTATTATAACGGATTAGAGTGAAAAGAGTATCAATTTAAAGAGGTTTATTTTCCGCGTCTAAAGACATCCAGAATTTGATGGTTTGTTCTTTGATCATTGTTAAAAACTCAAAATAAATTGACAAAATAGCACTTTTAAATAGATATATTAGATGCCTTGTTTAAAATTCATTGCAATATTGTTTTTGTTTGAAAACTAATTTTAAATGCAAGTTTTGACAGTTTAACCATGCAAAGCAGGTCTGATTTTTTAAAATCGCTTATTTAATTCTATATTTAATTAATTAGTTCTTTAATTATTAACAATAATTAAAGAACAAATATCAAGTGTTTGGTGTCTTTAGATGCGGAAAATAAAACTCTTTCAATTGAAACCTTTTTCATTCTTTTCCGTTCTGATGGGAAGCAGGAATTAAAGAAAAATTAATTCCCCATGTTAATTTCCTATGTTCACATCGGCGGCCGGTCACCCGGTATAGGTATATAATTTGTAACTTTTACAATTTTTAAGTGCAGCTAGTAATTTAGTGAACTATCGGGGTTATAACCTCAGAGTAAGTGGTTCGAGTTTTTAGAAACGTCAAATATTTTATTTTCTCAATTTTTAAATTTCCACGTAGTTCGCATTGAAAATTTATTAAATTGTGTGCAATTAATAAATGAGATAGTGACCATAGAACTTTAGCATGTAAAATTATACTTTAGCAATTTCCTGCGTCCATAATTAATTTACGCAAAAACACTTCAAACAGAATTTTTACAATTCTGCAACTTTATATGAAAATATAAAATTCAACTATGATGTTCATATTTTCATTTTATAACTTTGTTTAAAATCAAACAAATTGTAATTTTATTGATTTCAACCATGGAATATAATTCGAATACAGAAAGTTTTGTAAATATGTCTTATTTACATTTATTGTTGTTTACAATTTATTGTTATTGTTAATTCTTTCTCAGTTTAACTTGTTATTGTTATGTACAGCTTTTTATATAAATTGTGATAGTTTTTGAATAAACTGCAGTCGGATTTGATAACTCGAGTAGTTCACTCATCCTGACTCCAACGCGGCTAATTCTTAGTTCGAAGTCTAATTAACCACCATATAGGCACTGAGACTGGCGCTCCCTAAGAAGAGAGACGCAACTGCAAAAAATTTCTTAGGGGGAATTATACAATTTTTATATAAGCAAATATGGTATAATTAGTTTCTCAGGAACGTTTGTCACTTAGAGCCGGTTCTACAAAGCAAGTATAAAGTCCCGAATAGTTATTCTCTGAATAACTTATTCGAAATATAAATTATTCCTTATTCGAGGTATAAAAGCTTTTGCGTTCTACAATGCTTGTACACGGTCGGTATAACTATACCTGAAATTAGTTCATCCGCACCAATTATAGGTCATTTGCACAGCATATTTAACTATAGGATAACTATTTGACATCGTTGTGAAGCGTTTATTTGATTTATTGGTTATGGTTTTTGTTGTAAAAGATGTTTAAACAGAAAATTAAACAAATTCTCTTTTTTTTTTAATTATTTTTAGTAATGGTTATTGCTATTAGATGTTTTTAATATTAAAAAGAGTTAAAAATTTTTGTAATAATCAATTTTTATTTATAAAATTTTACAAATTACTTTATAAATAATTAGGTACTACATACAATAAAAATGTTACTTATTAGAATGAAACTTTGAAAAACATGGGTCGAGAATGAAATATCCAAAAACAATAAAAATGACAAAAAAACCTTAATAAATAATAATAAGCAATAACAAGAATTTTTACAAAAATTTTAAATTCACTCACAAACCTCAATTAATTAATTATAAATAATCAAAGTAGTAATGATTTAATAAAATAACTTTATAGAAGCACTTGAAATACAACAATAAATTGAATTTCACATTTGAAATAAATAAAATTGTTATTCAACTGTCAAACTCTAAAATCTAACCTTAAAATAAATGATAGTTTATATTAGATTTGACCAATAGAAAACAAGAATAACTTATCCGAGCAGGTATTCGACCATTTTCAGAGGGATAAGTTAAACCAGGTATAACCACAATTTATACCAACAAGAACGTTATACGACAATAAATTGTAGAACGCAATCTGTGTGATTTATTCTCAGTATAGCTTATTCGTACTTTATACTTGCTTTGTAGAACTGGCCCTTAAGGACTTTATATTTTTATAAAATGGACTTGGTACAAACCAATACTTAGCCGAAGATTGTTGATTGTTATTTTTAGGGGGACTTATTGTGATATGATTTTAATGCTTAACTCCAATAAGTAAGTTTTTACACTCAACCTGAGTAATTTATGGTTTTGTGATTTCCTTATAGTTTTTCTACTGGATAGAGAAAAAAATGGTTACATTTTTTATGGAGTTGGTAAGCAACTTACATTTAAATTAAATTACTGGTAAAATCTAAAATAAACAAAGCACTTAAGCATTAATTACTTTTGTATACAGTAATACAAAACTCGTTAATTGGAAATTAAATAATTTAGTTATCCTATTTCAACCTAGACTAAGAATTTTTATGTTGTCGTAATAGCCTAGTGTTAGACTTTTTGTTATAACTAGAAAGTCTTAAGAACCTGTACATTTACATAATTGAGGAAGTACATGAAAGTTGCTGTTTCTTTACAGACCTTGTTAAGTTATTCTTATTTCGTTTCTCTGTTATTTCCAACTTCAACCTGACATTTACTTAACTTAATTTAAATTTATTTTCTAATTTTGTACAAATAGTATCCTGTTAGAAAATTGCCATTCCAGAAATTCGTAACAAAATAAAATTTTATAAATTATCAATTTTATTGTTAATAAATTTTAAATTAGGGTTTTTATTAATTAAATAATGCCGAAATAATAAACAATTATTAGAACAAAGTTTCGGCGTAGCATATGTGAGATTGGAAAATACGGCATAAGGCAACGTCGGAAAGTCAGACTGCTTGCCTTGCGATGGAACTTTCTTTTCTATAGCTAACAATCGATTTTAATTTCCGATTCCAAGATTATCTCAGAGCATGTCAGAAAAAAGTAAAATTTGAAAAGTTTACGGCAAATTTAGGTTATAGTTGTTATTATTGCTTAGTCAACAAATTTGTTGATTAAGATTTTATTGTTAAAGGTGAAAATTTTGTTCTCAATGATTCTTCAAGTTAAAACAGTTAGTGTTTTTCAAGTTTTAATTTAAACATTCGATTTTTAATTTCCACGGAGATTAAAAAATAATTTTATGAAATGGAAAAGTAATGCGGCAAAGTTGTCTTAATATAAAAGTATTTTTTTACCTAAAATCAAAAAGAAACACGTCGACTTCTTTCTACGAATAATATAAAATGGAATTGTATAAATTACAATGAACCAAAAATTTTCTGATATGCATCGCAGCAGCGAATAGAAAATATAATATCGATAGGCTATAATAGAAATGTTCAACTATTCCCAGTCCTTTTGTAGGTACTTAACATTTATTTTTCAAAATTAATCGAGTGTCCCTACTATGAATGATTATGTAAAATATTGAGAACGCATTTTTCAAGTAATTTAATTCAATCCGCTATGCGTAGTTGTTTAACTGGACGAAAGGATTTGTTCCTTAAGATTAAATTGGATAGATAGACGTCGTTTATTATAGTGCATATAAGGAAATCAATACGCGTAGTCTATATAACAATTTATAAATCTACTATTTCGTTAGATTAACTAAAGTGAGTTGAATGCAAACGCGATATTTGAATTCAAACAGAACAACGGAATCTTAAATAATGCGTAAATGGAGAATGAAATTAAGAAAATGCTTTCCATCTTTTATTTTCATCCTAAAAATTTATAGATTTTTTCTTTAATTTTAAAAGGATTGCATCCTACTCAAAGTCAAAATTTTCGTGATTAATTATTAAAAAAAATTTTCCCTATAAAGAAATAAATTTGAAAGACAATAGCATTTTTAAATATTCAAAACATAATAAGTAGATACCTACTAACTGTAAATCTGAGATATATAATGTGACCCTTTTGTACGATGCATCAAGTGGTAGGTACCAACATAAAAAATATCATCGAATTTACGAGCACAAAATTTTGTAAAATATAATTCAAAAATATAATTTTCCAGAAAAATTGTTTGAAAATTTATAGTTGTGCTAACTGTTACGATTTTTAAGCAAAATGGGAAAAATGTGTATGTATTTATGGAAACATTTTGTAGTTTGAATGGTATTAGTATGGACAGAGATTTATGGGCATTTATATTAAGGTTGATACATGCATAACGGTTTCCTGAATATACTACATATCCCATATCTTATCATTATAGTGCGAAATAAGGTCGATAAATTAATTATGCCAATTACTTTCTGTTTTTATATATTTAAAATTACATTTAAATAACTTAGATTGTTTAATGAAAATCTAAACAAGCGAAAGAGAACCGTATTAAATTTCAAACCACCACAAAATTTAAACCATTAGCTGACCGTGCCGTAAGTTCATTGCAAATAACCGTTAAAGTTAGTAGTGAAAAGGAAATTATTTTTAATCATACTTAACCGTGTAACAATTTTCACGATTGCATTACATTTAATTAGCCTTTTTATGTTTTAATTATCACAATTGAAAATGGTCAAGAAGGTTTATAGTTTTCTAATCGCAAATCCATGACCCTACTTTTTCTTTTTGATTTTGAATTTCTGTTACTTGGTTGGATTTCATTTCTCAAATTCAAAATCGGTTCAACTTTTTATCAAAGTTGTTTCCAATATTCCAATACTTAATTATACCATTTCCAGCTTTAATTCAGAAATCATCAATTGTAAATCAGATTAACCAGTATTTCATACCTCACGTGCACCCTTCTGGTTAACTCTGAGCGATCGTTTAAAGTTCAGTTTTAAACCTTCTAGCTAGCTATACTATGCTCTATCTAGATGGGCGGCGGTGAGGCCCGAAATATTGGCTAATCAGAAGTGCAATTGATGCTTTCTGAATGAAAGCTAGAAACGGTGTAGTTCTTTAGAAATAACAAAACTGTTTGTCATAGTGACTAGGATCTATCTACATTTTAACGTGAATTACGCAATTTTACGTAAATTTTCATGGTACATTCTCTCTCAAAGAGCTGCAGTCAATAAGGCAACCAAACAATACTCGTAACCAACCTCTGATCGGTTAATTTTTCGCCCAAGCCATACAGTCTGGGCAATCTAGTTTATAATAGTAAGACAGAATAGTTGATTATATTGCCCAGGCTGTGCGGCCTAAAGGCCGCACGTAAGATTTTATTAAGTTGTTTACATCAATTTTTAAAAAAAGTAGGTATAAACAATATAATGTAATACCCTAATTCAAAATTGATATATATGTTAGCGTGAGCCAAAAATTACAATAAAATAAAACAAAATTAGCCTTTTTACGTACTTACGATTTATTACCGTTCTTACTTTATTTCTATTCTACTTGTTATTACATAATTATTCTCCGGTATAGTATACCTCAGTTGATTACCGCCCTCATAATACCAACTTAGGTTGGTATTACTTAATCAACACTTAATTTAAAATTATTAGTCAGGACCGTATTCATTACAGGTCCGTATTCAGGTGGTATGGCTTAGTAGTCCTCGCTTATTCTAACGTACAGGTCCGGACTCAGGTTGTATGGCTTAGTAATCCTTGCTTATGTTAACACGGCCTTCCTGCAATTGTCGCGTCCTCGTGACATAATCTTGCTCTCATCCCAAATTTTGTAAGGCCAATTTATCAATTTCTTGTCAATTAGTGCTTGTGAATCACCATTGTTGTCCTAGTCATTGCTCATTACCGTGTCACGATTTTACCGGCGATATAAGGAAAAATAATAATCAAAATTAATATTGCACAATAAATAATCAGTCATGCCGCCGAAATAATCAGTCTTGCAGTCGTAATAATAATCCTAATAATTCACCATAATAATCCTAATAATCCTGAAAAATAATCAAAGTTAATGTTATACAATAAATAATCAGTCGTACAGTCGTAATAATAATCCTAATAATCCTGAAAAATAATTAAAGTTAATGTTGCACAATAAATAATAAATTAGTCGTAAAGTCGTAATAATAAGTAGTTCGGCTTTGCCGATATAATAATAAGTAATCCGGCCTAACCGCCATAAAAATTTCGGCCTAACCGCCATAATAATTCCGGCCTAACCGCCATAATAATTCCGGCCTAACCGCCATAATAATTCCGGCCTAACCGCCATAATAATTCCGGCCTAACCGCCATAATAATTCCGGCCTAACCGCCATAATAATTCCGGCCTAACCGCCATAATAATTCCGGCCTAACCGCCATAATAATTCCGGCCTAACCGCCATAATAATTCCGGCCTAACCGCCATAATAATTCCGGCCTAACCGCCATAATAACCCTCAATATTAATTCGGCGTAATTAAACAGCACCCCTTAATATTGATTCGAAAATCTCTTTACATAACCCTCAATATTAATTCGGCATAATTAAACAGCAACCCTTAATATTGATTCGAAAATCTGTAACTTCTACACTAAATATTAAGAGTATCTTGAATAAAGAAACTTATAGCGAAAAGAAAATAATATAGCAACTTTACTACTCCCTTCACTGTTCATTGGCTTGATCCAATAACGGCCAGAATCCCAATAATCTTCTCTAATAGCTCCTCCCAATACGTAACGCTCCATAGATAGTATATCCTGTATCATCATTCATCACTATTTCTCCAATCCCAAAGATATTGCCTCCAATCCACGTTCATCCAATTTTAACGCTGTTTCCTTCAAACTCTTCGTTGACTAGTATTCTCACATAGTTCAGATCCTCCATCTCTCCATTCGGTATTCCCTTTAGTGGTTTGTTTCCCGCTACTAATTGTTGCTTATTTCTAAATATTAGTGTATTTCGTCATCGACTTTTCATTTTCTTACGACTCTCATGGAATTCAATATCGTTCTCATTAGCCGTTCCGCTTGTCCGTTGCATCTGGGTAAATATTTAGAGAACTTCAATCTCATATTGTTAGCTTGAACTTTTTCAATTTCCCTGATTCAGCAAATCTTCAAACGTGATAACTTCATAAATCAATCTTTCAACCACTCGTCCAATCCTGACCTATTAGCTGTTAAATCGTTTGCTTTTCTTTTTATTGAATACCATGATAGTCTGAGACTCGGTTCACACTCTCTTGTATTGACCCATATTATAATCCAGTACATTGAATTATTTCTTAACCAATGAATGCATCGATATTGAAGATGGTGCCATATCGTCCTGGCGCTTGAATAGTTTTCTTTCCAATTCGCTTAGATTAGTCTAAATTTTGAAATAGTTAGCTTTTTAGTCTCTCCCTCTCGTTTCTCTAATACGTTTACAGAATCAACATACGTTGTAATTTCTTATATGGGAAACCCCTTGGTTCGTATTATCACTAGTTTTGTTTTTATCCTGTAGTTGGCATCCCCGTACAACTTCTTGTCTGTTATTTTTTTTAAAGTAATTTGATTCGTTATGTCCTAATCGTTGACAACATCACATTTCCACATACTCTTTTGCTCGTCATAATCTTTTTATTTTTAGAAACTGTTCAGCAAGTCAAACTTGAAGTATTAATGCAGTCTTAGATCTCTAGAAGACCCCTTTCGCCACTTCCCAAACATCTTCTTAACTGGATGAAATTACATTCAGCGTTCAATTTTGGTGATTCTCTACAATCTTTCTTCAAATGCTCATCTTTTCCACAATTGGAACAACTTAGCCATGAATTACTGCTTTCTTGATTGCTTTTTAGCCTAAACAGTTTTATTTGTCTTTGCAGGTCGTCTCTGGCTCATTGTCATATTCGCGAAGTATCAACATCAATTTTCTTTAATTACCCGGATTAGCCATGCGTACTCTTTTACGAAAATTTGACTCTATTTCACCTATCCCGTACGATAAAACTAGATTTTTAGGCTAAGTGTGGTTGGTAACGGTATAAACTTTGAATTTTCGGTTTTATCATCACTCTGTATCACTTCCACTTTGCCCGTAGTTACTCATTGGTTGCAGACCTTACAAATTTCGTATACCACGTTTTCTGATTGGAAAAATTATTACATCTTCAAATAAAATGTTCCCAGTTTCGCTCATGTGGCTTCAACTATCGAAAATTTTCGACCGATTCCTCTAAGCGCATCTCCTGTTTTCAAAATTATGATCAGATAGTGTTTTGCACGTTTTCTTATTTCGTCTATTTGATTGGTACATTCTTCGGTGGAATGTTTACTCTCGTACGGGTTATGACTTAACAGATTAAAGGAAAACTTTTCTGTATTATCTGTTGGCCGTTGTCCAAAATTGGCCATTAGAACAACTCAAAGAACAATTTCATACACCGTTGAAGATTCGACATGTCAGGATCGTTTTCTTCATTATGTGGGGTTATTTTATATTTTGATCAATTTAAAAAAAAAAAAAACAATACGATACTTTGAATTAATTCTAATCTAATCTCTAAAACAAATTTAGCAGTAAACCGTAAAAAAAAATTTGTACTTATCCTGTTGTGGTTAAACGTGGGTAATTATCCCGACTTCTGATGTTAGCGTGAGCCAAAAATTACAATAAAATAAAACAAAATTAGCCTTTTTACGTACTTACGATTTATTACCGTTCTTACTTTATTTCTATTCTACTTGTTATTACATAATTATTCTCCGGTATAGTATACCTCAGTTGATTACCGCCCTCATAATACCAACTTAGGTTGGTATTACTTAATCAACACTTAATTTAAAATTATTAGTCAGGACCGTATTCATTACAGGTCCGTATTCAGGTGGTATGGCTTAGTAGTCCTCGCTTATTCTAACGTACAGGTCCGGACTCAGGTTGTATGGCTTAGTAATCCTTGCTTATGTTAACATATATGAGCACACTATAAATATAATAGAAATCATTTAAACAATAAAATGGCTTTGTAATGTATTATTATTCGATTTTCGTTTATCTCTATTGGATTATCGTGAATTTATTTACAAAATGTATCAATGAATGTAATATTTAATTTATTTATTATTAATGAAATTAGTTTCAAATTATTTCATTGTACTTAATTATTTTGTATTGATATTTTAACAAAAAATATACAAAAGTAACAATAGCGTGCTGCTCCAGTTATATAGAAAAGGAAATTCTCTACTTGTGCTTATCACCTGGGTTGGTTTCCCTGGATCGTTTGATACGCGAGAAAATAAATTTTCAGTATTTTTGAGAAATTATCGAAATAGTTTTTCCGAATATACTTTTTTTCAGTAATTTGGTTTTGACATCCATTAGTATTATGAATAAAAATAAGCCTAAAGATATTTGATTGATTAGGTGGCAATTCTATGAATATGGATATATTCATAGTTTGTGCTGTTTCGTGATTTTTGGAATTGTAAAAAAATGGTAATGTTAGTATATAAAAAAATTAATGTATATAAAATTACATATAACTAAAGTATAATAAAGCATAAAACATTATTTTTAATCTATTTACATAATAATGCTGAGTAATATAGGAACTAATGGTACACATTTTATTTAAATCCTTGATGAATTTAACTTAGATTTTATTTAAGAATTGAAGTTAGCCATAGCAGTGAAAAGCAGTTAAAATCGTGAAACTCAATCTAAGCTCGACGAAAACCCGCGATGCTTCCCTTTTACCAGACATTAGTGACAATAAAATTTTGATTTAATGATATCGTCGAGGATATAATACTATCAAGGAACCAGGACAGGGTGAAATGAAAATCTTGTGCAGTAGATGTAGAGGGAAAACGAAAATTATTTATGCTGTGGTTCGGATTTACCGCTAAACTGACAATTTTTTGCCTTTGAACTGAGCTACATAGCTGCTAGGTGTTAAAAACTCGGATTATATTAGATCATAGTTGTTGATTAAACCATGTGTTGATCAAATTGACTCTAACTTACCTTGAACTTTACATTATTTCACTACCTCTAAAATAAAAATTTCAACCAAATCTCTATTGTTGAGAGTGGACTCTCGTAGATAATTTACTAAGGAGCATTCTGGCAGTTAACAAAATGTGAAAATATTGACTGGATGTCACAAAAACTGCCCTTTGAATCGCAACCCCTAAGGAGAGGGTTAACCCAAACAGAGACCAGATTCCGTCACAATTCGGAGAGGACCTCTCCAGTTTGTTTGCCACGATGTTAATAGACTAACTCCTTATTCATGCGAAGGCATGGGTCGTGAGTTTCTGAAAAAAAAAGACCGGTAGCTTGGGAAGAAACGCAAATATAAATTAAATGCTTTGACACACACAGAACTTGAGAGATGCACAATTCACAGTTCACAGAAATCAAAGTTCCAACAATTGCAATGTAATATTACTGAGGTAAAACAGACACACAGTAGCAATGAGTGATTAAAATGTGATAATCAAAAAGTGCACCCCACACTAAATATAAACAAGTACTCAATATAAACACAGTAATCTCTATGGTTGCTCATAATTGAACATAAAAGCCCATAAACACGTCGGTTCATGCAAATTGGAAAAGTTAACATTGCTTACCTCGAACTCTCGTATAAGCTTACAATATAATGGTGACAGCCGTTCGTCTCCAATCGCTTTCCCATTGTATGGCTTCAAAGATGAAATCTGTAACGTGCTATAATTTTCAAAGGAAAACACTCAGGACCAAGAAACACCACATGACACTATACTACTGCTTCATACGATAGCCCATCAATGAATAGTTATGCTGGACCAAAACTACTTGTCCACCACTACCCAGGCACTAAACTAAATCTTCGTGAAAACAGCGTACGTTAATTCGTTATGGTCGAGCTTGCAAGACTCCCCGACTCAAGTATTCATACGCCAACGTTCCATCTATCAACCATCTGCAACGATAGCATTTACACACAATGCAATACTTGGAAATATTGAAACTCAATAAGAAATCAGCACCGCGCAACGAAGTGCAAAAATTTGTTACATGGATGCCAAAGTTCACCCTATAACACTGAAGAAAAGTAATAGTTTGTTTTATTTAGTAAACACCAGTAAGCAATAAAGGATGGGGTTGATGTGTTTTAAATACTAAATTAAGTAGTAGGTTTTTACACAAACTTAAAATAATTAGATTGTCAAGAATGGTCATATTGAAACAATATAAAGTAACGAAATATAATAAACAATAAGTCTGTCATGTGAATGTCATAATAGTTATTCGTTTAATAATTTTTTGAGTTTGATGATAGTTCAACAATACACATAATGATTCTGCGGTTAATTCAAATAGTTGATAATACAAATGATTAATCCAAACAGTCACCCAAATAAGCGATTACAAAAATTCTCATTGGTGCTTTCCAGCTAATGGAGATGCTACAATAGCTCAATTGTAGCTTAGTTAAGCTCAAAAAGTCTCGGAGGTTGGTGGATGTAAATGCTAGATATTAGAATTCCTACAAAAAATGATGATACTCCTACCGTTTCGTGATGGAAACGGTAGGAACAGCTGACTCATTAATTTCAAGTAAATTACCGTTTTAAAATATTTCTTCCAGCTGATATAAAGCCCAGTCTTAAAGGACCTCAGGTTATTCAAATAGCCACACCCAGGTTCTATCGACCATATGAAGAACCCATTAAAAATGGTAATAATAACCAAAGCCGGATTAAGCACATCCAGCTCCTTAGTTCAAAAGCTTTTAACTGCTCGTTCACCCCGGTCTTACATAATTACCATTTTTTAAGGTGGAATATAATATCTCTAATGAAGTTATTTTATTTACATATAACTTTTTCTTTTATTTGTCGTTAAATAGTTGGAACTCAACGTCCCCTTATAAGCCAGCCTCCTCTGGGCCCACGGCATAGATTGGCCTTATAGGTAATCTACCTGGTTAAACAGGGTTATGATCCGAATAACCAACAAATGATGCGAACTTGTTAATCTTATTGAGTGTTTCAAGATGCGGGCTGTAGGTTTCGAGGTTTGACTTTCGGATGCTCCCAGATTATTTGAACCGTGGTTGGAAGCAGATCTTTTTGATATGAATTACACTTAAATATGAGTACCCCGACTTTACTTTGTGAAAGTAGTAAGTTAAGGCGCAATTTTAAGCCATTTTCGAAAAAAGAGCGTATTGAGTTCTCCGTGCGCTTTATATCTCGTAGAAAATGACGCAGTACCCAATAACTGCCGTGGTTTAACGAGCTTCACACAGGGAAAATAACCTGAGTGCTTTGTGAAATGTGGATAGAATCCTCGTGTGGTCGATTTTTTCTTTTTTATTATTTTGGAAGGGTACCCTCCTCGCAAGGACATCTTATGAAGGTTTTTAAGAAGGTACATGTGAACATATTTCTTGAGTTTTACTTAGTAATGCTAAATATACAGGTTTCGACATAAAATTGCTTAAATGCACTGGATTGTTAAGCTGTATCACAGCTGCAGGTTTAATAAACCATTCCATCAAACCAATCAGCTCGCACTACAACAGAATTGACAGGCTAAGTTGTTAAAGCACTCGCAACTAAAGATGAGTAGGTGGGGCTAATGCGTAGAAATCAAAACTGGTATAATCGTGTTTATGTTGGTGTCAATTGGTGGAATTGAGTGTCACGCGATGTCTACTGCGCCTGATTTTGTCTACACCTACTCATCTTTGGTTGCGAGTACTTTACTATAAGCGTTTCAGCAAAATTATTTATTGCATTACCTAGAGACAATGCACATGGAGAGACAAATTATAAGTTAAATTAAAGTACACTTAACGTTAATTTTAACTTTAATTTAAATAAATCAGACTACCCACCTTAATATGATTATGCTAAATTTCTTCTGAATTGAAAGTTATGTGCAAAATTAGCATAGTGGGGTCGCAAAGGTTGCCGGAGGTTAAACAGGAAATAGGTTCAATGAGACTCCGAAAATCAAGCACAACCACCAATAACAACAGTTAGATGATGGAACGGAGAAGGAAAGGGCATTGAAGTTTGAAAAACTTTGAAACGAATTCTACTCGCATAGAATAATAAAAATACGTAGTGTTGTGCTTTGGATGTTTTGAGAAAATCAGTACATGAAGTTTGACCGTGTACTTGGTGGTACTTGAAAAGATCAAAAATGAATTTTATATTAGTACATGTCGGGGCTGCATACTTCATAAATCCATAACTAGTGAGATAAATAATCATGATTTTATATTTAGGAAAATGAAGAGCTGGAAAGTTACATGCGTGCTTTATAATGTACTAATATAACTTTTGAAAAGCCAAATGAATGTAAACAAATAAATAATCAGACAAGGATTTAAGAAATTCTAACGCGTATAAGAGGAAATTAGTGTTAAATTTTATATGCTTTCCACACAAAAGCTTGAAAATGATAAATTCTCACGTACTGGTTAAAGTTGAAATCCTGAAACAACCACAATTATGAGAAAGTTCTATCACGTTCTAAGCTTCTGTGCTTTTACAATTTCAAAGGTATCTAAGTATATTTAACCAAAATAACTAAAAGTTAAATCTTATAATAAATAATTAATAAAAATCAATTCAAAAGTTAAATAAAAGTTTGCTTTGACCAATTTACTGTATAAATTTGATTTGAGTAAAGTTATTAAATTACAAAATAAAGTGTAAAATGGTAATGGTTTATAACAGTTATAACTTTTTTATTATTATAAAAAATGAGCATTGAATGTTCATAAAAAGATATTAATTGCCTGTAATGGAAATTAACTTTAACATTAAAATGATATTGAATTATTAATCATGTAAAAGTCAAGTTGGCTACGTTGGTTTAATTTTATGAAATTGTTATTTTATTAATGTCGAAGAACATTGTTTTTTAAATTTATTTAGTGTAAAACGAGTTTTTTGGATGTCGGGTTAAACCACTTAAAAATAATCTATCACTTGACGCGATTCATATTAACGTAACGTGTGTAATTTTGGTGCAAAATTGTTAAATGGTGCAGTTCATTGTATTGAAATAACAAATGTCTCCTACTCGACTTACTAGGACGCGCTTCAACAGCCGTAACTAAAAGACAAGCTGCGTTCAAACGACCTGTTGCAAACTCTCGTTTTCGAATCTTGCAAACGTTTATCTTTCTAATCCTATTATAACAACACCAAATTTAACACCACGATAATTAACATAAATATCAATAAGTAATATGATTACACTGTCTCACCAATAGACATTTTCAGAAGCATTTCCATTTCCACTTCCTGTCATCCCTACTACTGCATTTCTTTTCGAAACCATTAGATAATTTCAAATATTTTTAATAAATTTTGAAACAACGAATAAAATTTACATTTTCAAGTGTCAAATTCACTAGTTTATTCAGAAGTTTGTCAGGTTTTTCCTCCAACAGTCTTTCCATTCCCTGAAGACGCTGCAGTATTGTTCCCTTGTCACAAAAATATAACGTTTTTCGTTGACCCTATGGTTTTCGATTTATTATATTACCAATACACACGGCGTGTGATTAATCGGAATAGTTGATTTCCCGACGTCTAAGCTGTTTCGTAGTTATTGATTTCTACTTACTGTTCGTACTTACCGGCTCACATAATAAATAAATAATTACATTGTGACATTGACTAATTGAGAAGTTTTCTACATCACTGTGTATAAAACTGCTGAGATTCACCTTATTACTCTTTTAGTTTGGAAGTTAACCGCATAGTAGGCGGAGATAGTCCTAGCACGCCCGAATCCTTCGAATCGCATTCTCTGGTTTAATGCTTTTAATAATTAAACTTGACTGAATTTTTCCATACAAACCATTTTTTAACATTAAGTGCAACTTAAATTTATTATTTTAGGTTCCAGGACGATAACCAAGCCCAGGAGATATTAATATAGTTATTAAAAAAATGAAAAACATTAAACTATAGGTGAAAGTCAAATATCGGTTAGTTTAGGCAAAAATTGATTGTAAAGTTTCAATTTATCGCGATAGCTTACGTCTCATTGGTTGTGGTTCCCTCATTCTATTGATGGTACGTCTGCTCGACGTAAATACGTCAAACTAGGCTTGATAAGGGGTGGGGGTGCTGCAGTTGACCGTACGTTGTGCTAAAGTCAACATCCTAACATAACAGTTATATCTCGATTTAGATTATATGTTGGTCCTGGGGGCTTAGTAAGTTGAACTGTCTCAAAGTTAATTTATTACAATTTTTTTTTTCGATGGGAATAATATCATTTTTCTTCTTCTTCTTCTTCTGTCTAGAAGTAATTCTCTAGAGAATTCTATTCTAGTAGGCCAAAGCTTGTTATTTCCCAACACATGCGTCGTTTCCTTGGCAGTGTTGGAAACTTTGAGCATATAAATATTTTACATCCATCAGGTAGCTGATGGATGTAAGATAGTTAATGGTAGCAATTCACTAACCCAGGGGACCACCGGCTTAACGTGCCTTCCGAAGCACGGAGACTAGTCATAAGAAAGTTTGACTCTTCCCAGGTTTGAACCCGGTGCCCCATATTCGCATCCAACTGCGTTAGCTGCAAGGCAATGACCGTCTCCGTAAATTTTTATTTAAGTTATATATCTATAGATAGCGACAAACCGTCATCTAAAACTAAAAACGTTTTACTTCTTCAGGAAATAACTATCAGGAATGGTTATTGTAATTAAAATTGGCTTTACCGCTCCATTCGCTGTTCTCTCTTTGTTTCCTGTGAAGTTCACAATATAAAGATGACTAGATTTCCACGAATACATCATTAAAATTGATATGTATAATAATCGCTACCAAAAATTGAATAAATTACCTCTATTTACTTTAAAATATATTGTCGTATTCTAAAATGTCGGGGTAGCCGAGATTGCTTCGAATCGAAATAAAACTGTTTTGAAAATTATTTGATCCTAAAATGTGATAAAAGTTGATTCAATTATACTACGTAGTATAAAAAATAAATGTGTTGAATTACCTATCCTATAGGACTATCATTGTTTGTTTTCATGTGTTTATAATAATGTCTGGCTTCGGCTTCCAAAAATTTATGAATAGGGCGTAATTGTGCTCATTAATATTCAAAAACCTGACATTAGGTTAATAATAATTTAAATTAGGGATCACGTAATAGATCAATAATTGTTCTCCACATCAACAAGTGCACATATCGGAAATTGAAGTTTATAAACAAATAGAATTATTTATTTAAAAGCTTTAATTTTTTAAAATTATTTATTAAAAGCTCGTAGTCGAATTTGTGTCCCGCGCCGTCGGTTCGCCGCTCGCGGCGTTTAATTGGCGTTTTGCGGGACGTCATGCCGGTGGGCTTAGCTCGTCTCGTTCGCGCGAGTCGGGCGGTCCAACTTTTATACCCGTCGCGGTGCTCTTCGTTGAGTGTCGAGGCGGGCCGGCACGTTTACTTTGAACAATCGGCTCTATCGGAAGAAATGGAGGTAGGAGATGGGATACCGCAAGGAAGCATACTTGGTCCCCTATTGTTTATAATGTTTATAAATGATATGAATACAATCTTTAATAAACTAAGATTCCACCTATTTGCAGATGATACGTTGGTGTATGTGACAGGTAGCGAATTCCAAATAAGAGCAATAATCGAGCAACTGAATACCGAACTTGGATGGTTGGTTAGGTGGTTAAACGGGAATAAATTAAAGTTAAACGTTAATAAAACAAAAGGAATGATATTGGGTAAAGAAAAATTGAAGGAAGCATTTAGAAGGCAGAATTTGGGAATTAGTTGTGAAGGAGCAGATGTGGAAATAGTGGATAGTATGAAATATTTGGGGCTAGTCATTGACAATAAATTGAATTTTAAAGCTCATATTGACTATATTTGCAAAAAAGTTGCAAGGAAACTAGGTGTACTGAGTAGATGTAGTACCTTCACATCTAGACAGACAAGATTAACCATTTATAATTCGATTGTTCTGCCGCATTTTCTGTATATAGGAACTGTGTTTTTTATGGCAAATGAAACGGAACTAAATAGACTGCAGGTACTTCAGAATAGGGCAATGAGAACTATTTTGAAGGTGGATCGGTATACCAGAATTAGTGATATGCTGAGGGAACTCGAGTGGTTGGACATAAAGCAAATGGTAGATTACCAGGTGCTTTTATTTATTCGCAAGGTCATGTTGGGAATGATGCCCCAATATTTTGATGGCATTATAAGGACGTTTAACGAGGTCCATCAGCATGATACCAGGAACGGGAATAGGATTGTATTGGGGCGAGTGAACACTGCTTTTGCCCGAAATACAATCTTTTTTCGAGGTGCAGTACGGTACAATGAGTTGCCTGAGCAGTTACGGAATTGCGACAGTATCAACGGGTTCAAGAAACAATTGAAGAGTTATCTTGGGACGATAAGCTTTGATGAATAGTGTATTTTGTATATAATATGCATTTTAGATTTATTTTGTTATATATTATTGTTTCTTTTGTTTTCTGTTTGTGTTAATGTATAGCCAGAGGCTAAATAAACGTTATTATTATTATTATTAAAGTATTGGACATCCGTTTTAATTTTGAGTTTAGTGCGTAATTAATCGTTAATTGAAGATAAATCAATTATTGTCGATAGTGGTGAGTCGACCACTATTTTTATAAATCGATAAAGCTCGAATTGGTTGAGTTGAGTGATATTAGAAAAAACCAGAAGCATGCAAAAATGGACCCACAGATTGATGAAATTTCGTATATTATAAGAACGAATTTACATGGATTGTAACTTTGCATGGTTAATAGTAGATTTAATACGATGGTAATTCATTTGGAATAAGTTGAACCTGGAAGTTTCAACTTGGAAGCAAGTGGTAAACAATGAATGAGTGCGTTTGGTTTGTTTCAGTGATTTATAGTATCACACTTTTTATTGTTACCATTATTTTTTTATAATAGTTTGACCTGATGATATGAACGGAAATCCGGAAAGAGATACCAACAGAGAAAAAAGAGTCTTTATGCTTGTGAATTTGATGAGCTAGTTGTTAAATTCAGAGTATATCTACGTTTGCTTTGCACAGCTTCTGTTTTGCAAAAATAATTTATTTCAGGGTAAATTATTTTTAATTGTTTGTTGTTAAATGTGACGTTATGCATACCTTACACTAATACTGGTAACTGTTACACTCTAAAAAATGTTTTTATTCTTTTAACACAAATGCCTCAATAACTAAAAATTATTAACCTGTAACAAAAGTTAAGGTGCCAGTTTGCTATAGCGCCGGGGGGGGGGGACGTGGATGGATGATACGAAATACAGGTAAATGTAAATATAATGTTTTGCGTATGTCACTGGAAACGAGCAGAATTCCCAATAAAAGGAGGAATAAAAGGTGCGCAAATAAATATGGGCGCTAGAATCTAACACATGGAAACGTAAAGTGATTGATACACTCAGGTGGAAATGCCGATTCGAACATTCCACCGTGTCCAAGTTCAACACAAGATCTAAGAAGATACTTGATCACCGCGGGCTTCAACTGAAGCAGACATGCACTTCTAAATAACTACCAAGTCAATAAAATACTCCAGTTAAGTTGGTGTTCGTATAATTGTGACAAATATTCAATTGTTGTACACTACTGGTTATTGGCTAGTTTTCCTACTTCTTATTTGGCTACTACTACTATTATTTCCTAGTACTACTACTATTTGACCAAATGCAAAAGTAACCTTAAAAATACTATAAACAAATAAACAATAATGAAGTTCCGCAACCATCCTTGGTTGCGGTGGCAGGTGGCAAGGAGCGCCAAATGGGCATTGAACTGCAAGAAACCAAAGTCGGTTCGGTGGTCTTGTTAGCTGACTACAAAATGTAGTATATTTGAGATCACTCAGTATCGATAATAGTGATCGATCTGACTTAAACACACTTAAAGGTGATCTAGAAGTGTTCGAGGCCGTGTTTCCAATAATTTCACTACACATTGTGGCGACTTGTTAAAGACGTTCTCAATTATTGGTACCCAAAACTTCGACTCATCAAGGGTCGATAAGATACTTCACGAGAAAACGGTACTATAAATGCTACCAATCAATAATATGAAACAACAAACTTCTTGATCGAACTACGTCACGAAACAGACAGTACTTTGAAATTCATGATAATATTTAACAACACTGACATTCCCAGGTGAATGTCCTAACAGGATGATTCACTCACTTCTGCTAAACAGAAAAACAATTAAAATCTTACAATCAGAACAGAACAGAATTACAATCTTATGACAGGAAAACCTGGTCACAATTGTCCCGGTTTAGGAGTTGCGTGGCCTACAGGGATATTTTTAACCAGGAAGCGGGATTAGAGATCCCGGTTTACGAGTTCCGATGGTTTAAAAAATGGAAACTTGCACAGTCTCAGAATGTCTTCGAAGTTTGAAACATCCACGAGGATTGCAAGTTAAATGCAAATTTGCAAGTTGGAGCCTCTATTATATAATTTTAGGGTTGGGAGGAGCTAAGTTAATACTCTCATTTTATCCTTATGATTTTTTACCCGTTTCGTCCAAATTTACAAATTTTTTGTAAATGTTTGTAAAATTTATACCATCAACTACCATAATTTCAATATAAATTTTTTAAAATTATGGGTACCGTTAGACCTGAAGCATTAAAGAAAAGATATGTAATACGCCACGACTAGATGTAGTTAACCAGTGTTCGTAACAATTTGTTTTATTATTATATTATATTTTGTTTTATTAGCAGCAGTCAAAATAAATTGTATTTTGCAAAGTATTTCAGTCTAGACGACAAGAAATAGAATAGAAAGTTTGAAAAAAAAACTTTGAATGCCTCAGTTTTCTTTGTTTCGTATTTTATTTATAATCTTAATTCCAAAATGTTGATTAAATTGCTTCTAAATTAGGAATGGTGTTTGAATATTTTATAAAAAGAATTAAAGATTATTTCAAAGAAAATCGTTTGTGAAAAAATAAATTGAACTTAAAGAGAAGTTTAATAAATATCTACCCTTTGCTTTAAACTTTTTCTCATTTTACACTTTATGAATTTAAAACCAACGAGAGTTAGATTTCTTGATTACTGTTAAAATTTACGTTGGTCGTATTGTAAACCGATACTTTTCAAAAATGTGTTTGTAATTTAGAATAAAAAATAAAAATTTAATTAAAAAAGCACAATAAGGAAATATCGGCATTTGATGTATTTTTTATTGTTTTATTTTATAGTTTTGTATGTATGTTGAGGTTTATGTAATTTTTATAATTTTTCATGGGAATTGGGAGAAATCTTGATTTAATTTTGGAAAAGAACAAATAAAATCCAAGTTATCTTAGCATTCAACATAATAACATCCAATATACTGTGTTTCTATAGTATAATCTAAGAAAAGTACGATTTACTGATATTTTTCTACTCGCTTCCTTAAACTTCTACAAACCCAAATAAAATGAAATATCAATTTTTAGTATCTTTGTCGAGTACCAGATTTTGAACAATACTATGCGGGTGAAGGTTGAAAACCAATAAATAAAACTTTCATTGAATTGTAATAAAATGCAATTTATATCATTCAATGTATATTCGAGTATGAACTTATAATAATATGTATATCGAAAAACTTTATTTTCTTATATTCCACGTACCAGATTTGAATATTTACTTACTTTTTGTACGACATATAAATATATTTCAACGTTTATGGGATAACCAAAAATTCATATCAAATTTGTATTAAAATAATATTTCTTATTTAGCTTAACAAAATGTACATATACATATTATGTACGTATAATAACAAAATTAGTTTACCTCGTTCATGCTGAGCGTAATTTAGTTACGGTACTGACATCGTTGACATTGTGGGACGCACAATGGTAGATTCAGTAGTGTAGCAGAATCCTAATCCCCGGTTAAATGAATGAAAAGGTTCTAGAAATTATGTATACTAACCAGGTCAAATTTTCAAGGTCACCACACGCAGAGTTTAAGAACCAAATACAAAAACATATATCGGGACGACAAAACTAGCAGTTCGCTTGAGCGCCACTCAGTCGTATACTACCATTCGTGGGATTAATCCTGAATGTCTTAAGTGAATGGCGGCAACGATATTTTTACGAGTCCCATAAGTCGAAAGGTTTCAGATTGGCGGGATCTTAGATACTTAGATTTTCTTAGTTAGAATAGAGTTCGAAATAGATCTTAGATTGGAGATTTAGATACGCTAAATCCGTTGGGTCTCTAGCGGTCGATTACGAATTTATCCGGTCCATGTAGGAACTTTGAATCATCTGTAAATAAAATATTTCACGGGAAGTTCGGAAATTTACTTACAACATAACTTGAGATTACCCATCTCTTTGAAGAAAGACTACTCAATTCAACCAATATGGAGAAAGTGTTATTTCGTCAGCAAAGGAAAAATTATACATCAAATAAGAAGTAAAGTTTTGAATAATTTCTGTGTAAATTCGTCCGGTCTAAAGCGGTAGATTGTGGTTTGATGTAGGAACTTGGATATGTAGACAATTTACGTACACGGTAGGGTGTTACACTCGGTAAAGTGGTGCGATCTGTTGTGATTCAACCCTTATAACTTTGGGATTCATCTAGTCGAAATTAGAAATTTTATATTGAAATTATTTTTTCCTAAAAAGAACAAAACTGAACAAAAGAATGATATCACTAGTAAAGAAGAAAAGTAAACTTGTATTGTTATAATACCAACGGAAAATATTAAAAAAATCACCAGCAACACTATAAATACAATTTTAGATTAATTTTTTTTTGCAATAGGCAGAGGAGATCCTCACCGGAACTAGAAAAGTAGACCAATCAAATAATTAATTATTTATTGGTCCAGCTTATAAGCACGAACTAGACAAAATTGCAAATTTAATTTACGAATCAAATTATTATTTTGAGGAACAATTTAAATTAAATTTCGAAGTCTTAATATGACATAGGAAAAATATCAAATCTAAGCAATTATATAATATGACATTTATTCTTTATTATCAAAATCTTCTGATCTCAACATTCCAATAAATTTTATTTGTTATTGACATAAATTGACTTTATGTGGATTTTAAAATTTTATTTACTGAACGAATATCCGTTTTTGAAATATTGTTTACTTTTTGAATATTAAAATGATAAATTTAATTATTACACTGTAACGTTGATTCTGCTTCGTTTTCATTTTCATTCAATTTTAGTAGAAAACTTTTTCTTTGTAATGGTGACTACATCATCTCTAAATAAACTTCTTTCTGAATTAAACAATAGAAAAAGTTAGAAATTATTGAATGAGGAAGGATAGACAAAATCTAAATATATATTTATTGGCTCATTTTGTTGCCTCCCCTATTCTCTTGTTCTATTAAACTTTCACTTAATCTGATTTTCATAACATGCCAAAAATTTAACATACAATTTAATTATAATTTAATCATTTTGAGTTGGTAAATTAATATAAATTTTAAAATTATAACTGAAATTATAAAACTGCAATATTTTGCATTGATAAGAAAGTCACTGCGCAAATGTGATTATTGTAGTCAAATTTACGCGCTTCCTCGCAGATTACATCTCGGTGGTTTGCCATTGATTTTCAAGGGAGACGGCTAGAGTGGAAGTTCGTACTGAATCGTAGGTTAACACTCACAAACTGGGTTGTGAGTTCTGAAAGAACATGGTAATTGAGGGCCGTTTCATCAATAGAATTCTTGCAATAAAAACAATCTGATATAATGATCAAAATTAAAAGTTTAGAGTGATTAGTGCAACTTCAAACAAGCACAAGTACATAATATATGCAAAACAATTAGCTTAGTAAATGACTCTCTTATATCCAAGTCAAAAGGTGATTCAATGAAGGTAAGGCAAGGCAGCTTACAAATGTAATTTCTAACGATTATTATTTGAAAATATAAATCTTGACGACAATCTTCTTTCAAATAGATGACTGATGATTCGGTTCCAAAAGATGAAATCCAAGGTATATCACTTGACATGACAAACGCGTATCCGAAGGAAACTGCATGGAGTCGCTGGAATACTTTTGAGAAACAGTTGTAGTTGGTATGAATTTTAACTTAACCCATGCAACAATAAATGAAATATTGGGCAAAAGTGTGCCGCTTATGCCTGATAGTGTGTTTTTCACACCATGATCTGAGAACGGGTGATGTTCGTGGGTCCTAAATTCGAACGGCGTTATGCTCGTTTGTCTTACCTCCAAAGGACATCGTATCAATAGCTGGAAAATGAAGTACTCAACGGATGCTAGGTTTAATTAAAACACTTAGTATGAGATTTATTGTAAACCGCAGAAAATATAGTGAGAGATTGTTTGGTTACGTATTTTCCAACCCAATTACAGTCATTTATACAATAACTAGCTGGAAAGCCCGTCCACGAACGGGTGGCTAGCCGGTGAATCTCTTCTTTAGCGACTTTTGAATGGAAAAAGAGGGGAAAAAAAGATGTCATTTCATAACACTAACCTGAGCTCGACCGGCAGATGTCAGTTAACGGGCATCATTAAAAAAATAGTTTCATAATACTAACAATTTTAATTGTTCGTATTGCAACGCCCTCACTTTCAAGAATGATGATAATAATTTAATACATTTATTGAAAATGTAAAAGACGAATATTAAGTTTTCTGCATGGATGATCATCAGATTAACAGAGATAAAGTTGAACCAATGAAGTTGTCGGACAGATTAATATAACTGGAAGACTCATCCATGAACGGGCAGCTCGCCAACCAACGTTGGAAACTCGATTGGTGTGCAACTCGATCCTAAAGGAGATGATTTTAGGTTGGTACGACCAACGACACCGACCAATCAGAGTGCTTTACGTGTCCTAAAAGAAATAATACATTGGAGGAAGAGCATCATGAGCAGCCTGCTGCCCTTTTATTATTGTGATATTATTTTGGATAGCTGGAACGCCTATCCACGGACGGTCAACTCGCAAAGGTTGAAAACTCGATTGGTCTGCAACTATATCTCAAGGGAGGTTATTTTAAGTTGGTACCGCTTATGACACACTGGAGCAGCAGCAGCAGCGTGCTGGCCTTTTATTATTGTGATTACTTATTGTTTGATCCGAAGGTCATAAACAAAAATGGGCAGCTGAATGCTTGAATAAGAAGTTGTAGCTCCTCCGAAGAACGTGATCGTCAACAAAACTGTTTGCTTAAAGCGGAAGCCATAAGCTGCTGGATTGATAGATATGAGTATACGCTTGCAATAAAGGTAGGACCCCAGCACATGCAAATATTGTTTGAAAAGTGTACTCACCCTTGGCTTTTAAGTTGACCGATTGTTACAAAGGGGCTGTCCAAGAAATGGTGCACCTAATTCCAGCTCCAGCGTTTATTTAAATGCAAAAAATAAGCTGGAAGGCAGATAATGTTAACGTTTTAAGTGACTTTAAGCAACTACTAACTAAATACTTTAAATGTTAAACAAAATTAACTTGCAAAAAAGGTAATAACAAATAAAAGCACGGCGGATTCCGCCGATTAAATTTGTTTAGGCAGCGAAAACAGGTCGGAAAGAAAGCACTATATACTGCCAGATATTAACAACTTTCAGATGGTAAGGAGAAGTTTCGTAAAAACCTTGGATAACCAAATGCAATTATTAATATAAATATAAACGTCTCGAATACGTATAAGCTAAAACTTATCTGACTCATAAAAACATATCCGCACGCATGCTCACGCAGCCAGCTGATCATTCGAGCAGTGCCAAAATTTTGAGGGTCATGCATTGAAGTGGTAAAAAAATTGAGTATATAATAATATTTAGGGTCAGTGTAACAGGGGAAAGATGCAGAACCGCATCGAGAAAATATTTTGTAAATTAGTTTTGAGGGAAATTTCAAAACAAATGGAATACATTTGTTACGTTACTTCGGCCGGAGTTCAACCGGAGTTAAGCATTAGCAGTCAATGCATTAACTTTAACCACAATATTATGGAGCGTCTCGTGTCCAAATGATTTACATGTGTGCCATCGTAAGAAATAAGAAATCTAAC
This sequence comes from Rhagonycha lutea, assembly GCA_958510855.1. Lineage (NCBI taxonomy): Eukaryota > Metazoa > Arthropoda > Insecta > Coleoptera > Cantharidae > Rhagonycha > Rhagonycha lutea. The sequence continues at coordinate 20,761,233 of OY294042.1, forward strand.
TATTGATGATGTAATGCAAGAGTAATGTTGTGGTCGTGTTTGCATATTTCGTTGAAGTAAGCTAACACTTTAAATGTTGCATCACTTTTTCTCTAATGAGGTAAATTGAAATAATTAAGTTCCTAGGTTTCATTTAATTAGTAGAGTGTAGATTAAATCAGGTATATAGCTGTTAGATATTGCGATATATTTGATTTTAATTAGCTGTCATTGAAAGCATGTTCGGTTAAGGGAATTCCTGTTAACCTATTAGGAAATAACACGTGAAATTTTCTCGATTTGATACCTAAAATGAGTTGGTTCATTTTGTACTTTCAAACATACATAATGTATTTTATTTGAATATTGGGGTAGTGAATAGATGAATAATTAAAATTTAGAAAGATTAAGGTATGTCAATGAAACATGGTGCTTTTTATAACGATTTCTATTTTGTTTCTGTTGAATGCATCAATCAGTTGGCGCCTCCACCAAAACTTTCTAAACTGTTCCAATTACTATTACGCCCACCCACATAAGAAAGTTTGTGAAATATGCTTTCATCGTTGAGTTTACTTCAACTTTTGAAGCAATATGTGTTAGATTATTTTTGGTATTAAAGATACAATGATGCAGGTGTTATTAATGTAAGTGGTTAAGTTTTCCAACTCGAGATTTTTGATTTTTTTCCCCGAGGTTTCCATTAAAAATTACGAGAGAAATTTACAATTACAAATAAATGTTGAAGGGGTACTAAGTATAAATTATGCAAACCACGTATCGCTGGTAATAATAAAAGGCATAAAGTGGTAAGTAAGATTCAGTGGGGTTCACTAAGCGGTGGTTGTATTTGCGCGTTTCCAACCCCGCTTTCTATGCTGGGAATTACAGCATCTGTCTATTCGTACCGCGTTGTCATAATAAGGAGAAATGACATAAGTCACAAGTTACATCTTAACACAACGTAATCAAATCTTAGATGCATTGTTTTCATGAATTACTTTGACGAATTATTTTCTTACGTTTACCTTAATTGCAAAAGTGTTTTTTAATTAAAGCACAGTTGGAAAAATTTAATTTTCTCTCGTGGAAAAGAACAACTTTTAGCTACCTATAAATAACAATTATTGCATAATGTTGATGTAACTTTCGATTTAATTTCCTAAAATTACAATTACTAAACTAATTAATTAAATTGACAAATATGGCCTGTTTGTTCAGTAAAGGAATACTAACCGATGTCTTGAACTGACCGCGCCCTCAGTTTCCGACGCCTTTACACTGATTATAAGTGGCATCCAGACACGATGCAAATGTCAGCTTTGTTAATTTGAATACTCCGCGAATCAATTTAATAATTAAAATCGACGAGACTCAAACTAACTCAATTTTTATTTAAGTACCCTTTTTTTATACAATATTACCGTGTGTATCCCAAAACACATGTTAGACTTCCCGATTTATTGATCGTAACTTTAGAGCTTCGCCAAAAATGACATTAACCCGCGGGAAATGTATTCCTTAAACAATCTGACTAATTGCCTACCTCTGCTTCATGCAAATTAACCTTAATCAAGTTAAACTGCTTTGTCTTGTATTCGACTTTCAAGGGACTTGTTTTGAAAACAAGATCAGCGGCGATAAAAGGGTCGTAAGTGGCGCTCTAAGCAATCTGCTACTCTAGTAAATATAAAATTGTCGAGATCGTAAAAATTACGATATAATTTTATTTGCAGTTATAAACGATTCACAATATTAGTATACGTATTGATGAAACACCCTCTTTTCTTTAGAATGTAGCATAAATTTAATGAAGTGTAGCATGCTTTAACATGCTACTAAAATAAGATTTTTGGCTAAAGCACTCTAAACGGACCCAGAAAATATTTTAGTTGCTTAGAAAACTCAACAACATTTGATATATAACATTAAAATAAATCGTGTAAACTAAGAAAGAACGTCAAATATCGACTAGTTTTAAGATTTATATTCTATCGATTGTAAAATTTCGATTTTTTCACGATATCTTACTTCTGATTGGCTGCGATTTCTGCATTCTCTTGACGGTATGTTGTAACGAATTCTTTCATTTGTTATGTGGTTCTACTTTTCCATTTCATTTCACGATGTTCCTCATGCCCGCCCTGCACTTTGTAATGCGATAACAAGGTATTACCTTTGAATGCACGTTCTCTGCTGGCTGAACTTGTCGGAAGAAACTCAGTCTCCCAACTTCTACGATAGTGGACGTACATAATTTTACAACGACTTTGGTAAGTGCCGGTAGTTGGCGTGGACAAATATTTTTTTGGTCCAACCAACGTCACTATTTTCTCGTGCCAGGTCGTTTAAGACAAGTAGTCCGGCTGCCGTGTAGTGTTCTTGAGCTTCTGTGTACACATCTAGAGTCGAGCAAAGGTGATAAGAGAGACTCCTTTATACGAAAATGACTATGCAATTTTTGGTACATAAATTGTACGGCCATTTCCGATTTCCTACGGTTGGAAACGTTTTTGCGTTGTGGTTTTTGACACACTAGAAGATTCCAACCTTCCAACATCGTTATATCTACGGATTACTTAGGAGAATTCTTATATTATGTGAATGGTACACCGTTGCATAATATCTCCAACATCAGCTCTTTGAAGGTCCAGCAAGCCAACTTTAGATCTGCAGGAATTTTGTATCGCGAATGTGTCTGTGAAGTGGCTGCTGTAGAGAATGTACAAGTGTTCCAGATTTTCACCTTTTGGAGCCAAACGTTGTATTTCGAGTGGAAGGAAATACCATTCACCATTATAAGTTGTAAACTTACTAAAGTTTATGTAAGTAAATTTCATCTTTTCCAATTCGAGTGAACCGACGTGTCATTTTGGATTCGCACGAATCGAGAGCTAGCCTACTGACATCGTGGCTAAACAACCTGGAGAGGTCCTCTTCCGATTTTGACTGACCCGTTTAGCATGCTGTGCCCAGATTTTTTAATCCTGTTTGTTTTACTACAACAGCTTGAATAATAATTATAAGCCACACCTGCAATTATTCCAGCTTTTACTGTTGGTATATCTGCCCAAACTTACTATCATTATCGTATGAAAGTTAGTTCGCTGTAGTTATTGCTTAATTCTTCAGCTTATCTAATTAGTTATACTTCAAAAATGAGAAAATCTTTGTTGAACCGATAGCTTCGTCATCGATAAGCATTATTTACCTTTACAGTAAAAACGCGAATTTTTGGGTCTATAAGAAGAGGGCAATAATTATTGTAGTCTTTCAAATGTAATATAATAATATTAAATCTAATACAACCAAGTTTCTGCATAACAATGATTTTCTGATTTATTCAATTTAATTCAAGAACTGTTATTATTGGGCATATTACTATTGAGCCACAGGTCAAATAATTATTATGAATAAATTAATGTCTCAAATTTCCCTCTCGGTGAGCAAAAGGTATCCGTTCATCTACGAATAATTATAATACAATTCTAGTATCAGTTAAATTTTCACTTGATAGAATACATTTTAATTTATACATTTTACCTTATTTGTTATTTTATTGTAATATCAGGTTTTGTGATTAGTTTTCAATAAAGTAGATATTCAACATGCTGGATTTTTATGTTCCTCAATCTTAATTCAAACATTTAGAAAATTGGCTGTAGACAATGAGATTTATATTCGAATCGATCCTGATTCCACCATGGACAGATCGAAATGTTTCTTATTGAGATGCTTGCAAAACTGTTATACAGGGTGGCCAATAAAGAATTTCCCTTTTAAAACATCATTGAGATCGAACGGACCGATCGGTCGGAGCGCGGTGCGGGTGGTGGGGAATAGTATCTTGGTTAATGGAAATTCAGTCACGATGGAGCGCTTTACGAGTGAGCAGAGTGCATTTTGTGTAATACATTTTTATAAAAATGGCGATTCGTGCATTATTGTTCGGGGTTTTTTTCCACTCTGAATATAGTACATTACATGATTTAAATCAATGTCCCAGCGAAAGTGTGATTTGGTCTTGGGTTAGAAAGTTTGAGCGTACTGGTTCAACAATAAATCAGAAGCCACAAGAGCGGAGGGAGCAATTAACCAAGTTAGGTGTTCCATGAAGAGATGGTCGGAGCATAATGATCGAATAAGTTGACCATGAACGCTAAATGTCCGGTTCGAATCCGGGTGAAGTAAAAACTTTATTCTGGCCTCTCTGGTCCTCCAGGTTGGGGGTTCTACGTCGGGCTTGCTCCTCGGCTAGGTAAAAAATGTAAAATGCTAACAAACCAAATACCAATTCGCAAGGTTGGTAGTTAGGTATCGGATAACGTCGCAAGACGTTTCAAAACCGACTATATAAAAAGGTCTTCCATGAACCAAGCTACTAATTCCCACCACTAGCACCCAGCTCCGACATACCATTCGATCGGAAAGATCTTTTGAAAAGGAAAATTTTTTATGCCCAACCTGTATTTCACAAATTAATTTTTGTGAAATGTTTCGTCAGTAAATTAAAATTTAAAATTCCTTGAAATAATCTCGAAATTTTTTGTCCATGTATCGTAATAAATTTATTTAGTTTCAAAGAACGTGCCTTTTATTCTAAGAAGCACTTGAAAAATCAAATTTAAAATTGAAATATTTAAAATTTATGAAATTTGAACAAATTGAAATTTAAACCTGGCAACTTACGGAGAGTAGATAAAGAATTTCATTTACGTTTTAAACATGTACAAATGATACGAACGATAAAATAATACCAATTTTCATTGTCCTTTACTTTCAAAAATATACCAAATTTCAACAAAGCGAAATTACATTGTATATGTAATTTGTAGAGTTCCATCTTTTCCTTTTTATGTAATTCATTGATCCGAAAATTCAATAACTGTAATTTATTTATAATTAAGTAAATAGTTTTAAATGCTGGGATTGTAGGTAAGCTGATAAAGGAATTAGAAAAGTAGCAAGATGCTCTTCCGCTGTAAGAGTTTCGAAAGTACCTTATAATAGCATTTATTTTAAGTATTATGCAACGTTACGGATAAGCCATTTTTTACATTCCAGATAAAGCCCTAGATCGAATTATAAATTGATACTGTCTGAAACATAAACAAGGACTTATAGTTTAATGTGAAATTCATTGGGATTTCAAAATGTGACACTACGCCAACTACTTCGAACTGGGATGTTACGTCATCCTAACCTAACCAATCACGGAGATTGTAGTAATTGGATAGCAAATAATTAACTTATTAGTAATTTTAATTTTATAACTTTGTAATCTAAAGTCCATAACTTCAAGATCTGATTTTCAGAAATTCAAGTTTCTATTTTCAAGTTAATAAAATTAATAATATTTAATTCAATAATAAAGTTCAATATTTACTGAAAGAAACACAGTGATATCCGCCGTATTAAACTGTTGTGTATGTTTATTTTATTATACTTTATGATATAATAATAAATTAAATTATAATAATATTATTCTTTAAATTATAATTTAAAGAAATTATTTAATTTTTTTTTATTTTGTTTTATAATAATTTTTACTGTCAATTAGCTATATTATATAAATATGAAAAATTATACATCGCTGAAATGTTTAAAATAAATCACTGCAAATGTTTTACTCTTAACATAAAAATGTAATATGTTACCCACAACATAAAACACACTTGGTGATAATTCTGTGAAATAGAAACGTCCAATAAAATTTCATTTGTAATGGAAGATACACAATAAACGATTACATAGAAAATGTCCCTTACGAAATTTCGACAATAAGATCTCAAATAAAAAAATTACGAAATCTTACTTCTGTAACCAAAACATTTTAATTATAATTGCAAAAAATTTATCATATTTCTAAAAAGCAGCATTTTAAATATTTTTGTTGTAGCTAAGAGTTTTAGGTAAATATTTCAAAGTTTCTTGATGTTCAGGGTAACTATCATTTCTAGTGTCGAAAGCAGGAAACTCACGAATTTTTAGTTTTTGTCTAAATTCTAAAGCCACTCAATCGCGGGATTACAAATTGTTATTTTTAATAACATAATATATTGTAGTGTTAAAACACCAACAAGCTAAAGGTTCGGTAGCTTTGTTGCCGGTAAGCAATAATTGAAACTCTTCAAACTCAGGGAGACTAGGTTCAACTCAAAATTAAGAGAATTAGTTCGGGCTAATGAATTTAATTCTGATTTATTAAAAATATTCGAGCATAAATCTTTGTTGCGACAATCTCGCATTCAGGTCGTGGGCGTGTTTATGGGTGAGATCCCGTCCTAATGCTATTACATTTATCATGTAATTCTTTGATAAATTGCATTGAGCGAATCTCATAAGTGGAGAATCAGACAGACAGAATGTGGAAAGACCGTTAATTTGTATTTGCGCTAAGACTTTTATACGTAGATTTTTAGCAGAGGCAGATAAATTTGGAATTTACAATATTTTAATTAGTTCATGGCAAAAAGATAACAATAAATTACAACAAATGAGAAACTACCGTTCGATTTATAGTTAACGAATCTATACCTTCCTAAGCTACGTGTATTATCGCCAAATTCGTATTTCTCAAGTAATTAAGTAATCGCAATATGCTACGGACATTAAAATATTCTAAACGTGTCATATCGAGTTCAAATTCAAAATTTGGTAAGGTTAGCTTCTCAATTGGAAAGTTAGATAATATATCAATATTATTATTGTTGATACCAACAGAAAGAAAAGGGATATTACATCTTTTTAAACTGGTTTACATCAAACTCAATCAGTTTGATGAATATGATCCAAAAAAGTAATACCTTATAGTCTGGAAAATTTTTGATAAAACTACCTAAGGATATTCCATTTTACGTTTTCTAAACAATTGACATTTATCCAAGTTGTAAGATTTCAAACTACTGAAGCGTAACCAACCTACAACTGACAAATGCTTAAACAACAAAATTACAGTAAGAATAATACATTTTCCGCTATTTTACAATATTATACAGTAGGTTCCTGTAACAAACGTTACAAATCTTAACCATTTGTATATTGATCAGGATTATACCTAAGAATATTCTAGAAATTTAATAATTCATCAAAAATTTCATCAATGACAGACATGTGTCAATCTTATCAGTTCATACATTGAATAGAATTTTAATCCCATTAATTACGAGATTATTGTTGACTAAATATACAGACAAATTATTAACAAGTTGTAGTTTGTTCGACTCCTGTAAAATCAGGTACATAGATTGGCTTGTAAGTGGATAAAGGATTTCTTGTCATGTGGGTGAAAACACTCAAGTTAGTTACAGTTCACAGTGAACTTGCGTTTCACAAACCCACGCTGTTAAAGAATCAAGGCATACCGCAAGTTTTGAACAATTTCATTGTTATAATGTTTTAGGAGGTGTATTGAAAAGGACATGCTACTTTTAGTTCATTATTTTTAATTAAGTATTCTCCTTTCTAACAATTTGATGTTTTTTTTAATAATTTAAAAAGAAGTGACGATGTCAAAAATTTTATTTTGAATATTTTGTTAATTTATTAATTATAATAAGGTTATAACATGCTTCCGCCTCATTGAAAGGATTGTGAAGACTTCTTAATATAAAATTATTAAAATAACTATCAGTTTTCGGTTCCGTATTTTAGTGATAATTTTGGTAGTCCATTCATGCGCGTCCCGGCAAGGTGACGGTAATAGCTTGGTTCTGCAGTTCAGAACACGTTCGGAATGCGTTCGAGAGATCCTGACTAATTTAAGCTTCAATGACAATTTTATTATAAATTCGCCGGCGTCGTGATCTTCGAAGGTGTTTCGGATCGCTGCGCGAACCAAGCTAATATTAGCCTATATTACCCAAGGGAAAAACATGATTACTCAGTGAAAATCTTGCCAAAATATATTCAATATTACAGTAGGCGATTCTTCTAAAAAATTAAAATTTTATTCGTATTATTCATATTAAACTTAATTTTCAACCTCAATATTAACAATAATAATAAATACATAGGTACCGGGAAATTTAATTATTTAAAAATAAAAATAATTTGGTAAGATCTGGCTTTAGTGGCACAACATACAATTTGAAATTCTCTACAAACATTGTAAGTGCTTTATTTTATTCTGTACTTAATTGAGATTGTTATGTTGTATTTTAATATTGAAGATGGGTTAAAGCTTTTCTAACAAAAATTGTAAAACATTTTTATTACTACATCAAATTAATTGATGGAGGAGGAGAAAAGTGGCAACAAATTAAGAAAAATTAACAGAAATTAAAAAGAAAAACAGGAACGCTCCATTTAAAAAACATATACTTAGCCCGTTAAATTTCCTATCTGGAAAGGGACGAAAATTTTTTTTAAAACGTTTTGTTTAAAGAATACAGTTTCAAAAAGTTATAATAAAACTTTTAATTTTAATATTTTCTTAATTAATTTAAATATGTTTTATTTTTAATAAATTACGAATTAAGGATATAATATGAATAGTTTATTTTAAGCTTTCGATTGAGTTTTTCAATCATCGTCAGAAAATCTTATGTTAATTTTACACCATTAAGGGCGAGGATCACCAAAGTTAGTTAGTTTATCCTCCTGCTAAATAGTTGGATATAATTGTTATCGTGTAAGTGGTATTTTGAATATTTGACGTTTAATTTCTAAACGCCATCTGTTATCTGTTTCGAATTTAATATAAATCACTCACAAAACAGTAACAACAGTTAAAACAGTAAGTTCAAAGCAAATTATTTTCTAATTTACACGAGTTTCTACGCTAAATTTCAGTTCTACAGATGGCGTTTGGAAATTAAACGTCAAATTTATTCAAAGTCCCACTTACACGATAACAATTATATCCAATTATTTAGCAGGAGGATAAACTAACTGACTTTGGTGACCATCGCCCTAAATGTTAGAGTCTAATTTGTAGATAATTTCACGTTCTTTAAAAATCATAATTTTTTCGAGTCTCATAAAGGTTGGTTAACACTAATCGGCTATTAAATTTTGACACCGAATTTTTACTAGCAAGCGCTTAACAGCAGATTAACAACTGAAGTGGTTGAAATTCAATTAACCTCATGTTGAAAATTTTAAACATTTTATTTTTATTCGAAATGACTTTTTACATGAAAAGCAAAGCAATTTAAATAAAATTATAATATAAAATTAATTACAGTATGTTTACAAAAAAATCACCAAAACAAGCACGAAATTAGATTAACTTCACTCTCTCATTTTTTAGTAATTCTCGTAAAAGCTTTAAAACTACATTAACAACAAATTTTGTTTCCTTTATTCTTTAACAATTTACAAACTCTTTTTTATACTCATAGTTACTTTCTGGTGTAATTTTATCCCAACTTCTTTTAATTAATTTTTTTAGCTCTTGCACCGTAATTGCTTTCCTGTTTCATTATTCTACTGCAAGAGCTAAGAATCCCCATATATTGTTTTTTGTATTGAAGTCGAGAGATATTAATAACCACGATATTTTTATGTAGAAGCCGTTCAGGTACTAGATGTGCTTTGGGAATATCTGCATTATCCTGTTGAATTTTGATTATCTGGCTGAGTTTTCAAAAATTTATTAGCACATCCTCTAAGAGGTCAAATAATTGTCGCATTAGGTCCATCATGTTTAAACGCTTTTTGGTCGAAAAATTGTACATTTTCTACCAGTTACTAGTAAAAACTAGTTTTATACATAATAAATTACACTTTAACTAGATTTTTGTGATAATTATATATTCTTAGTTCTAAAAGTGTTTTAGTGCATTTTCATATAGTCTTTGTTAATTTAAAATAAAATGTGTTCTTTGGTGCACAGTAACAAATTATTACATTTGTTATTTGCTTTCTCCTTGATTTGCAATTTCATAATATTCCTCGATCCGACCCTGCATTGCCATAGCAACAAGCAGTTTTGTTTGGACAATGATTCTTTTAAGTGCCAATAGTTTTGCATAGGCGAATAATTTTTAGTCCCGACGTCACTATTTTTTGTGCCAAGTCGTATAAGACCAGTAATCCAGCTGGTGAGCAAGATAACATCAGGTGAGCAAAATAAAGGAGGCTATTTTATACCCATAAGCAGCACCAAAAACGAGACACCAAACACGAAATATCAGATTAGGATTACCATAGTATGGTGCGATGTAAAAAAAAGAGTTGCCTTAATAAAATGCTCCGCAGGAAAGGTTTCGAAAAATTTTAGGGTCAAATAAAAACATTTTCGTAGTTTAGTACAACATAATATAATTTAAGTACATTATACATCAAATGGAGAAAAAAGTTTATACCCAATGCGAAGCTGAGGGTATTAATATTTTCTTGCAAAGCAAAAACATGTTGAGCTCCTAACAAGCGCGGGGCCCTAGGCTATTTGCCCAGGCTGCCGCTCCTATAGCGCCGTCAATGACCAAAATTAAAATTTTATGTGGCTGTACGGTAAGGAATAAAATTAACGAGTTCAACAATCGAACATCACATTCGGCCATCTGTAACATACAAAAATTATTAATTCATAATAAAGAAAAACGTCACAAAAGCTTTAGTCAGCTAAAAGCATACCATAATGATGTCATTTTATGCATTTCTAGGATAATTGGAGAAAAGGTGCAGGATGACTCGAGTTATTGGAGCCGTTCTACATATAGAATATCTGGGTTATATGAAATAGTTTAATAACGTTGATCCATTTGTTTGATAAAGTAGACCAACAAGTTAGTGATAATAAAACGTAAAAATTAAAATATGTAAATGTATTTTGAGTTATTAATTCGTGATAATAATATATTAGGTTTCTAAAATGCAACACTTCTTTTTTATCAAGTTGTAATGAGATAAAATTTATTAATGGGAATACAATAAACCATGACAAATTTGTTTCGCATTTATTTAAGCTCCTCAAACAGTTATAATATGAAAAAATTAATAAATCTTAAAAATAAATAGTTAATATAAAAATTAAAACTAATAAAAAATAGTAACCTAATATATTATGAAAGTACAATCAATGTACAACGTGAAAATCTTAAGGAAATTAAAATTAAATTAAATTTTTTTGTTAATTTAGAAGTTATTTTATAACAATTTTATGAAAATCACAAACAAGGAGGAACTAAACTCGTTATGAAATACGGATGTTTACGAACACCACCGCATATTTACGTTGCGAATGATTAACTTGTAAAGGGTTGGAATCTAGTTATTGGTTGTGTAGAAGTCTGTGTATATGTACAGCATAAATTGTGAACACATTTAAGTATTTATAAATGATCGAATTTCTAATTTATTTCATTTTTAAAATAAGTATTAAAATAAAAGAGTAACTTGGTATATATTTGTGCTGTGGTTCGGATTCCACGTAAACTGGCTGCTGATTTGTAATTAGGTGTGACGGGTTTATCCCGTAAATAATCAATATAATATTGCTAAACTTCATACTAAAGTGAAAATTGCAAAATTAATTTTATTAAATTTATTTATTTGGTTATAAACTTGGTATAATACTAAATTAAATTCGTATTATCGCGATTCCACAATGACGTTTCGATAAATTGTGTTTAGAAAATAATAGAATAATGTTGCTATTGATGATTTTTAATTAGTTTTATAACTATCCGAGTAATATTATTAACTAATATCAAATGTATTGCATAATTCGTTTAAATCATTGTAAATTGTTAATAAATATCGATTGTTCGATATTATTTGGATAACTCGCGAATCGGCGATTTTTGCTTTTCATTCAATTATTATTAATATAATTGATTACTACAATAAATTACAAAAACTACGCTAAAAAATATATAGATTTTGAGTAGGTATATCAACAGTCGCACCACAATTTAGAAATCCATTATTTTACAAATAATGAAAAAATGTGACACAATTCGTTTCCTACGCTATTCCTATACGGAAAAATTTAAGATTCGTTGATGAAAAAAAAACAACTGCTCTGTAATAAACTGTTTAATTATAACCTAGGACCAATGTTCCGGCTACTATGCAATTCCGATATGCGAGGGTCATAAACAGAAATCAGTTTTGACACCAATCTTATAAATTTATTCATGAGATTTAGGCGACCAAGGCGATTGTCTAGTCCGCTTTATGGTTAAACAGTACAAACAATAGCAAAAACTATTTTTCCACAAAAGTGATACATTTATTTTCGTTTTGAGAGGAGTCACGTATTAGGTAGCAACTAAGATTTCTTGAACGTCTATTTATTTAGTATGTCTTGACGCAAATTTCTGATAATTCGTGATTACCCGACGAAGATACATAATTCATTTGTAAACTTAAAGAGGTTATGCAGATAACCCAAAGCTAATAAACACAACTTGCGGTATAATATTATTGCAAAATGGCTATCAAAAACTAATAAGTTATTAAGGCAAAATCGTCAAAATTAGTAGTGCGATAGCGGCTGTCAGTTTAAAAATTGTTTTGAAGGAACCTGTGGATTTTGCATAATATTTTTATTATATTAAATTTTTTTTTTAGATTATTTTCTTCGGTCGCATTATTATATGAGGTATTATTTACATGTTTTACATTATTACATGTTATAACATGTAAACATTGCAAACGGTAGAATTATATTTGTCATTCGTAGGTATTCAAATATTAATTTTAATTAAACGAATGAAATTAATAGTAAAGTTTACTATACGTGATTGTAGATAACCAGCCACTTATGTAATTGTAACGTGTGCTTAATTTATTACCGTTAAGCTTCTTATTCTTCTAAGATGGAAAGTTGAAAAACAAGCTAAATAAGTTTTCTCGTTTCAACTGATACTATAACTGAATGTAAACAACTTTTGTATAATAAAATTTATAGTATAAATAACTTTAATCAATTCTCTCTTCTTTAGGGAAACCTTATAAGATTAGATTTAAAAATTTAGAAAGAAATTTATCTTGTATTAAATATTAACAGTTTTCAAAAATATGTCATGGCAATAACTATATTCATTAAATTATCTTTTATCAATGACAAAAAGAAGGTAAATCCAGATAAGTAAAACATTTAAAGAATTTATTGCTAAGTTGTTTGGACGAAAGAACATCTCCTCGGAAATTTATGAAATTATCTTGATGGAAAATAACATTCAAATTTCAATGATGTGAAAATAGTTTACTATTCCACTTTTTTGAATCTCAAGTCGAAATAATTTTATTAAGATAACATTTATATTTTATTTCAATTAATTTAATTAAAATAGGAACTATAAATAATTTATTGTGCTTCCAGCGTGCTAATATTATAATTTATTATGAAGCATACTGAAGTTAATCCAATGTAGTACAATAAAGTAGGGTTGTAAAATGCAAATTTACATTATAACATAAATAATCACAATGTGATTTTAACTTTATTATTTTTTCAATATCCCTACTCTTTTCCAATACTTGGTTGGATTTCCTAAAAACGTTTGAAACTTTTTTTTCAAAATTAAACAGAAATTACTATAAATTGAACTGATTACATAATACGAAATATTGAAAATGACGTTACTTTGAAGCAAACAATGCCATAGGTATTGTTAAGTAAATTTCCAATATTGAAGTTCTAATTTCAAAATTAAATCCATATTTAAATTTTAATAGATTGAACCAATATAGTCATTATTAAACAGCAGCAAACAAATTGAACTTATAAAGGCTTTGCAAAAGCACAATATGTTATAACTTTAACACAGATGGCAAATTAGCATTTAGTAAAAGCTATAGTCACTGATGAAAGTCGAATGAAAATAGTTCAGCAAATTTAATGTTTTAATTTTGTAATTTACATAAACTATCGCCATCACCAAGTAGTTTATTATTAATAAATCTGTTGAAAAGTTTGTAAGTTATTAACTGTCATTTATTGTTACTGTCAATTCAATAATTCAAAATCATTCTACTGTCCTTACTAAATATTAGATTGGAATTGCAGGAAACAATTTTAGTTGAATTGTCATCGGCATGCAAAAGTAAATTCTAATACAATCACTAATACATTTTAGTTACCGTTTTTATTGAAGCTGACACATAACAAATTGCTCATCCTAGCAAATTAAATTTGTTTGAATTAATAAAAAAAGAACCGAAAAGAAAATCCTGCTCTTTAAAAAAGTTTTCCTGACAAGCTATAGTACGTATAACCTCCTTTAAATTATTATGGAAAAAACTGTGCTTAAAAGTAGCTTAATTTGGGTCTACTTTATGGACAAATCCAAATTGTGTTAAAATAATGTACAATAATTATACTCTTTCCCAGCACAATTGTACCTACCATTTTCTAAACTAATTGTACTATTTAATTTTAGCACAATTTGGATTTGTCGATAATCTAGACCCAAAATGTGCAACTTTTAAATCAAATTTTTTCAATGTTGTGACAAATTATTGTATTCTTTGGTCATTTCTATTAAGAAGAAAAATATTTTGGCTTTCTTTAAATAGAGAAAAAATATTTCATTTTATTCTGAGTTATTAAAATCCAGAATTCCATATTTAGTATTAACCTAGATTGTTTCTTTTGAGGTTAACTTGATTATTACTTAATTTAGAAAAATATAATATTTTCTTGAGTAGGTTTTGCAATTATCAGTAGGCTATGCGGATATTTTTCAAGAAATGGATCCCGACATTGAGATATTTATTTACAAGTTCAACTTTATATAAACAATTTCATTTTATTTTGCTTTCCAGAAAATATTAAATTAGAAACATGAAATTTTTCTTTTAATTTTTCAAAATATCCTACTAGGAATTTCACTTGAATTTAACAAAATATTTTCAAAACAATAAAAAAAACAAAAACAATGTATAGTATATCTGCTTTCATAAAACTTTGGTTCGCATTCGATTAATTATTATTAATAAGGATTTTTTAATTGCTAATTTTTGTTTAATTAATTAATTTAAGTTTAATAAACAAAATAAGGGTAAAAAGTACAAAGGTGTAATATAAAAAAATATATATATGTATACGTCAATTAATGCTTCCTATTATCGAGAATAAAAATGTTTTTATATTTTTTTTTCTATATTTAGATAACTTTTAAAAAAACAAAAATATAAATCATTTTTGGAATTTGCAAAAAATAAATTGTAAATGGTATAAATTTGTTACGTAGTTTAATTCATATACTATATCGATCCAAGTTGATATTTAACCCTTAATCGAACGACAATATCTTTAATTGATGGGCGTTTAATTACTAAAATTAAGATATTAATATTTATATTCCTATTTTATATATATTATTGGCAAAAATATGCTATCTGAAAGTTTGAGTAAGGTCCGTGGAAATAAGCAGAATGAGAAAAATTTGGTAAATATTTAATAACATATTGTGGTGTTCCGAACTCAGCCTCTCAGTCCCTAGATCGGAAAACTGAGGTAGTCGTTATGTTCCGATCACACTAAAGTACCACGGTAAGCTTTATTCCCGGAGAGCATATTTAAGACCACTTATAACTCAGAGAAGACTGGATTCCAAATTCAATAATGGGAAGCACAAACGTTGCGTGCCAAAAATAGATGTGAAAAACTCCGAAAATGGAAAAACCGGATACAAGATAATAAAAAGGGAGACTCGGACGAATTTCATATGATTTAATGATGTAAAACAAAGCTGTTAAATTTGATCTTGTGATTTTGACCACAATCGGTCCCAATTTGCCGTGAGTGTCAAATTGTGTGTTCAATTCAGACCTTCACTACATTTAATGTCAATTCTACTGAATGGACGTCTGATTAAATTATGTAATGTGTAACAAATTCAAATTTATACAAAAATAATGCAAAATAAGGTTTTTAAATAACGAACCCAACTTGTTTTGAAACCCCTGCTTCTCATGACGTACTTTACGTAGCCTGCAACTGATCCGGGTATAGGCAACCTGCACATGGACGCTTTGCTTCTAGTGGAGAGCTCCTTTCAAAACGTGGTTGTAAATCTCGTTGAAACTTCGCCGATTTCAGCGAAATCGTGGTGATTTAATTATCCACGGATAAATTTGTGCTTCTCGGTGAATCCAAAAAGTACTTAACCTCAAAATATTTCGTATGCCTCGTTTTAATAATTCTAAAATTTCAGGTTTCAAAAACTGCTGATGCTTGTATTAACTAATACAAATGACACTCGAAAACCCGATGACAATGATATTCGTCAAGTAAAATGCAAATTTGTGTGTATTCTACACACCCGCGACGATGACGTCACTATCAATCAAATTATTAAAATTTTCTACATTGCGAAAAAAATTTGATTATTCCAAATCAAATCCGAAACTTTGGTCCAGAAAGGTTAAACTTGAAAATTCGTAGATAAAATCGACGACACAAATTTTCACTTGTAGCTTGGACCGTGTCCATTGACAAAAAGCAAAAAATTATTGTTCATAACCTATCATCATCAAATTAATTTCAAAATTCCCCTGAATTTTGAGAGAACACAAATTATTTGTAGGCAATAATTTCGGCGAGAGATTCAAAACTTTATACACTAATTTTCTTCTTATTTTAAATTCACGAAATTAACATTTCAGGCGCACAAATCACTTTAGAAATCAAGACATTGTACCTGTATTTTGTGTGTTAATAGTAGAGTAGAATGGGGTCAAATAGGTATGGGGGCATAGTAGGTCATTGACTTTGACGTCGCCATTTTATTACATAGGCCGCCCGTTTTGCGTGAATTAGATACATAGTGGCGAAAAACGTTCACGGCAAAATTTTGGCTGTCGTCATGCATCTGTCAGTTTAGTTATGGTGTCATTCATTTTGACGCGTGTTCTTCTGTGAAAAAACATTATTTTCTCTCTGAAATGCAGTGCATTAAATTAACGCAAATAATTGTCAAGTGAGTTTATTTTTATGTAGAATTTGACGCTGAACACGAATATTGTGTTGGTTCTTCGATATTTTTGATTTTGAAAAAAATACAGACCCCAACATGAAATATGTGCTTGGGGGCAACATAGGTCACTATTTTTAACGCTCACGGAAATTTTGTTTTTTTTGTAATTTTTCGGAAGATGATATCATGCCGGCATCGTAACCCGATCAAGAGGCTGGTCGTCCATCGAATGCCGATCAAGAGCCCGGTCTATCATATCTCGACCCAAAAAATTGCAATTAAAGACACGGCCGTTTCCCAAAGCTCCACTGCTCAAACCATCGAATTATTATTAGTGTTACTAATTTTTATAACATCAGGAGTATTCATACTCTTCAAATAAAAGCATTAGAGCTAATTTTTTACATGTGCTTGTAGTTTTATTTTACCTCGAATATCCGTGACCTATCATACCCCCAAATTTTTAAAATATCAAAAAAAGGTACCTTCGCCTTATCGAATGTAGCTTTCAAAATATTTATGCTAGACATAAAGTTAGTATGGCGAAAATGTTGCCAGATAAATAACCTTTCCAACGAATGCTTATTTTTCGAAATCGGTGCAAAAACACCGTCGCAAGGGCTCTTCAAAAAAAACCTACCTACTTGACCCCACTCTACTCTACAAATGAGGCTTTGGATATCAATAAAATCTAACTTTTTACAGCTTTCTGGTATTTGCTTACATATCAAATTGACAAAATAATCATTCTCCTATAATTCTCAAATAATAAGTCTCCTATTCATTTTTATTATTACAATTATATATTTTGTTATACAACTCCTAACTCAAAAACCCGGATACTTGAACCTGCTCATTTGTAAATAATATCCCTAAAGCTCAAGCAACTCCTAAACTGGGATATTTAAGCAAATGGATATATGTGGTATGGTTTTAGGTTCAAATTCCGATATAATTTTTTACTATGATGTTACTGTAGGCCCTGCCCTTTTAATAAGCTTTACTGTAGGAATTTACGTCGAACGCACGTACCAAATATCGACAAAGCCGACTGGACTGCGCCAGTACCGATTGGCAAAGCCAGCAAAATATCGGGCTGAGGTTTTATTTTCCTCATCTTCGGTATATAAAACTTACGAGAATGCAGGGCTGTAGGCAATGCGGCCTTTTTAATAAATTACAAAAATGGATGAATTTTTTATTAAAAAAAAAAGTTTATTTGTTTTTTAACGCTTCAGTTGGCACACCTTGTATTTTAATTTAAACATGACATCCACATAGCAGATAAAATGTATTTTAAAATAAAAATGGCTAGTAAATGTTAAGTGACATTTTAAATATTTGCTTGTAATCAGCATGTCAATTTTACATTAAAAACCGGTCAAGATGATTGAGTGAAGTGTAAGCAAACTCGGGTAATCCAATCAAAGCTGCTAACAAGTACCACCACTAAAGCTAAGTTTCATCTTACACTGCTAATTCTTTCATAGTCCTATTTCAATCTATAAATATACAATTACGAAAGACATCCCTGGGGCTATTCATTCTTACTGAGTAAGTGAACAGCTGTGAAACAAATTAATATCAAATGTAATAGATCTTGACAGTTGCCGCATTTCTTAAAGGAATTGTTTTTTATACTTAAATCGATTTCTATAATATATTCTTAAAAGAAGAATCCAACTTTAAGTTTGAAAACTAATTTTGTTTCACTAAATAATGTCATTGAAAGAATGAGAGATGCAATTAATCAGCTTCTATTTCTAAAATATCTAAACTTGAAAACGCACGTTATTTTGTGCGTTAACAAGTTGTTTACATTCCAAAACCAATGCTTTTAAATCCAAATCCATGACGTCTTCCAAATAATGTCAATGTTATGCTAACCCCTAACCTTACTTTCTGGATTTCTGAGTATGTAACTTTTACGTCTGATGTAAAAAAACTGGTAACTTTCGAGGTTATGTTAATTAGTGTATGGTTTCATTAAAGAATTTTGAATGAGATAATAATAACAGAATTTTTTATTACAAAAAACTGTTGTACGCTCTCAAAGACGACAATGTAGTGAATTTTCAGAAGGAGCAATTTAACTTCGAATGCTTATAACTCGAAAAGTTTTCAAATTTGTAATAAAATTCAAGATTTAAGCGTTTAATAATTTATGAATTCCTAGAAGGGTTTTTTAATGGTAAAAAAGGACTAAGAGGCGTTAATATATGTATAGTATCCAAAGAACAATTATTTCCAACTTTAAATTCTCACCATTTCGTTATAATAAAAAAGTAAAAAATTAGGTTTAGTGTATTTCTTGCTACATTCTAACAGTACACATAATTTATTATGAAGAGTCATAAGAAAATAAAAAAATTTCAATTATAACGTTAAACGTGGACACAGAACCACGGAAAATAGGGAAAACGGGTGGAATAAGGGTTCTGGCTTCGCCCAGATTTAAATCGGGTACTCATCATTAGCAGTAAACGTACTTAACCAAATTTTGCAAATTAATGTCCAATCACATAGGAAATTGAATATTTTACGTGCTCCAATCAATAATTTCAATTTTCAAAACACTAAATTGGTGTAATTTTTGTTCAGATTTATTATAGCACTATGGGATTTTATAATTAAAATTTTACTTCCCACAAGTTTTATTTAAAATTTGTTATTAGTACTGTTTTTATATGACTATAACTATAGACGCCATCCTGTCGCATTTCATGTTGATTTAAATCGCGTACAATTTTGCCAAATTTAAATTTCTGATAATTATTTTTAAGCAGGATTGCTCTCTTTTTTCATTTATCTAAAGGTGATGCTTTTTAATTATGGGACCTTTTGAACAAGTTGATGGAATTTTTCGTAATTGCTTCAAAACCGTATACTATATACAAATTTTGTTGTTATTTGTATTTTTGTGTAGTTATAATTAAAATGCGGATAATCGAAAAAAAAATTTAATTTTGAACAGTTTTGAATTAATCCTAGTTTATTTTTGTAGATATTCACTATTACGTTTTTAATTAGGATTTCTATTTTAATTTTTCGTTAATTTTTTGATATATAACAAATACAGTGGGTCAATGTCGTTAATCCACTCAAGCGCATTTTTTACAATGTAATATTTTCTTACATAACATAATTTTTTGTATCTGAAAGGCGTTTTAAATGTACTTTCTTTTATGCAATAAACAATTTTTATGGATTCACTGGTTTATCAATTTAAAAATGAGACTTTAGTTATCCAGATTTGCAAACAAACATAAAATATTAATTGCTGTATTTTATGACTTAAATTACCATAAAATATTATAAAATGCATTTTCTTTCGAATACAATCGTGTACTATTCGAAAACTAAAATATGACGCTGCAGACTCAACAATGTAGTCCATCATATTTTAATATTCTATAAGTATGCCAGGAGATTTTGTTAGTCGTAAAGAAATTTGCTGTATATGTAATGAAACCAATGTATTCATAAGCTCTGTTTTAGTGCACACTTAAATGAATTACAATCTTGCAAATACATACTACATATTTTATCAACTGCAAGTAAAAAAAATTCAAATTTATGCAATATCGCGCAGGTTCATATTTTGGAAGTTGAAATTTTGAAAATTATTTTTTATTTAATTTGAAAAAGCACTTAAATGAGACGTCAAATTGCAAAGTTATTTAGTGTTTCCATGATACATGAATGCACTGTATAAATTTTTTAAATATACAGGCACGCATTTATTAAAAAAGTTTATAATATTTTCTGAAATCTTTGATCAAATAAATGTAACATATTCTAGTGATATAACTTTTTCAAAACTTTTAAGAACTTTTTAACTAATAACAACGTATAAATAAAAATAAAAATCTACATTTGAATCTTGAAAAGTTTCCAAAGATTAAGAAGAGTACAACTAACATCATTACGAATGGTATAAGGCAGACGGTCAAAGAGTTAAGGATACTCTTGTATTTGGAGCATAGGGTGCAATCAGAACTCCGAATAACCCCTGTTGCCACCAAAACCACCGCTATACACCTAATGGCGTCTATCGATCGACCAGTCGCACTATATATACCTTCATACAAGGTTTATCGAATACCTTAAACTAATAACTATAACCGATTTTTATGATAAATATCTGGAACAACTTTTTAATTACAATAATATTTTTTCAAAATTTGATTACAAACACACAAATTTACAATCGTAACAAGTAAACTACACGTTGTTTAAACATCTACCGCAAAAGCACATGAACTGTTTACTATTTTGTTGTATTTAAATTTAAAAGTAAACATCTGTTCGGCAGTTTATATCTTTTAATATCTAATTCTTTTTGCTAATAGTCCTTTAAATTAACAGGAAGAATTTTTATGTAAATATATCAACGCTTGCTTGCGGTTCTAGCCGACCGACCTCTGTTTTGTATGCTTCAGCTTGCCCGTTCGTTGCGGGTTATGAGGAGGACTAATTTGGTATCTACAGAGATCTTGTGTGGGTATTGTCACTAAATGGCCAAACACTTGGATTTTAATTGATGAGGGATTAATAGTTGAGGTACCAGAAGTTGGTTAAAAGGTATTAAAATATTCATGAATATTGTAAAAATGGAAATTGATTGTAAGTGGAAGCAAATGGATTGAAACGCTGATATGTAATAACCACATATTTCTGATATGTTTCTACCTTATAAAAATATGTTAGATATGTGTTTCAGATCTTTACAAGAGAAGTTCATTTGTGTATGTAAAAGTGTTATGTAAGTTTTGTTTATTTATAACAAATATTGTGAGTAGTAAAAAAGAATTTTAATCTAATATTTTAACATAACTTGATATAAGATTAGTCAACCTAATTATGAAAGATGCCTATGCAAATGTAAAATATGAATTTTACATGTTTCTTAATGACTATAAAACTTAATTTTGATGTTAAAATACGTTATTGTAGTTCAACTTGTACTGAATTTTAAACTTGGTTAATAAAAAAACACAGAATTTATGTTTAAACTCGACTTAGGAAAATTTAACTTTTAAGATAAAATTTACATTGCAAATTAACACAATAGGTAGTTAAACTAATTGTATAATGTTGTTGCAGTTGTGGTAGAAGAGCCAGAATTTACCGACGTTATCGAGAACATCACCGTAGCT
This sequence comes from Rhagonycha lutea, assembly GCA_958510855.1. Lineage (NCBI taxonomy): Eukaryota > Metazoa > Arthropoda > Insecta > Coleoptera > Cantharidae > Rhagonycha > Rhagonycha lutea. The sequence continues at coordinate 20,783,248 of OY294042.1, forward strand.
GCGGGCCGAAACGTCAAATTCGCTTGCTCGGTTAAGAACCTGGGGACTTACAAGGTGAGCAAACACTTCTGTGACATCCGCTCAAAAGCTTTATCTTTTCAGACGAATTACTAAAAATAAACAGAAAAAAGACAGTCGTGTGGATTGTTTAAAATATTATTTCCTCTTCATTTTGTTTTTACTCATTTTCCAAGACGTAAAAAATTATTACGTAATCATAAAAATATTAAGTTTTAAAATATGAGTGATATCAAAAGTTAAAAAAATTTGGTGACTTTTCGAACAAAGTCAAACTACAGGAACATAATAGCTACATAATCCAAGCATTTGTTTTCAAATATAGCAGCGGCAACATACAAGAGCTATTTTTTTAAAACATTACCTTTCGCTTATCTTTGGTTTCGTGACGTCGCTCCAGGCAATCGCTACCTTAATGCTTTCGCCCTTAAAGATTTTTAAAGTAATACATATCCTTCTAATGCTGAGGTTATTCATAAAATTTTTTCTAATTACAAAATTTTGAAATGCAACCCGATAGTTGTGCTGATTGGGCAGGAAAATCAAAAACTCTGTATGTGAAATGCGATACGAGATACAATAATCCATTAATTATAACGTGGAATTAATTATATTTAAAAAATTGGGGAAAGCTCGGAAAAACTCGCAACCCCATTAGAAAAGAAATGCATTCTAATAACAACAAACAAATATTCAAAACTTTAAAGTTGCTATAAAAATAAGTCGTAATAGTTAATAAGTACATTTTGATGATTCATGAACTATAAAAAAGCATTAAACAAACGTGGTTGCTTTTTATGCAACTTTAGTGAGTTGAGGCGTCAATAAAGTTGTGAATTAGACCTCGGGGACGGCTGTCGTCCGGAATAAATCCGCTCCATAAAGTCATGACTATTTCAGTAAAATGTTTTCTAAGCTCATCTAGAACATCTTCTCACATTCTAAAGTTTATAATAATTTTGAAACGTTTATTTATAGTCTCCTAAAGGTAATTAAGATAAATTTTAACATAACCATATATACGCCATACTCTGGACATGTGAAAATGCTATAAAATTATTGCTTTCTTTCAAAAAAATTTATAAATAATTTAAATGATTTTCGAAACTTGAAAACTTTAAAAACATTAAAATACCCTTAAGCATCTCAAAAAAGCTTTGAAGCAACGGTATAATTTAACGACTATTAAAAGTCGCCATTATAATTAAACTACAAAAAGTGCACAACTTTTCTACTTTATCCTGATGGCAGTTTTGTTTTTCTAAAAGTAAGTTTATCCTAATTATCATTTTGAAATTTAAGCGATAGGTTTCCTCATTCATTTTATACGGCTCAACATTTTTACATCACATTTTCCCTAAATTTATTTACCCAAATTAAATAGATGAAATGAGTCAACATCAAATTGATGAAATTATAAACAATAAAAGTTACAAATCTATTCAAGTATTTTCACAAAGTGAAAAATTAAAATTTGAAAAAATAAAACATAAAATTTAATGGAATACTTAAAAAACTTAAATTAGGCTCAATGTTAAATAGGGTACAAACTTTTCACGTTGACCACCTGCAACTAACAAAAGTGACGTTACATAATTTTTTTCCATACGTTCCTAAAGACTAAGAAAAAAATTAAATTTACGTCTATCCAACCGAGGGCGAGGATCACCAAAGTCAGTTAGTTTATCCTCCTGCTAAATAGTAGGATATAATAATTGTTATCGTGTCAGTGGGACTTTGAATAAATTTAACGTTTAATTTTCAAACGCCATCTGTCATCTGTTTCGAATTTAATATAAATCACTCACAAAACAGTAAAAACAGTTAAAACAGTAAACTCAAAGTAAATTATTTTCTAATTTACATGAGATTCTACGCTAACCCTCAGTTCAACAGATGGCAGATGGCGTTTGGAAATTAAACGTCAAATTTATTCAAAGTCCCGCTTACACGATAACAATTATATCCAACTATTTAGCAGGAGGATAAACTAACTGACTTTGGTGATCCTCGCCCCGAGACTGTTAAATTAATTTTTAGGTTCAAAAATATAACAGTTATAAGAATAATAAATTCAACGTTTTTACCACTTAAATATATTTCTAAATGCCATTATATAATAAATATAAATTAAATTGTATAATTTATTTCAAAGAAATTTTGGTAATTAGACATTTTGATTAACACACTTGTGACATTCTAACTGAGATTGGAAGCATACTTATCAATTTGCTTAGTACAATAAATTATTTAGCTCGACGTTGCCTTCAATATATTTACAAAAATAAAGTGACACAAAAGAAATAATAATAACATTTTTTGAAGTTAATTTTAAATATTACCAATAATTTATTTTGCAACAAAATTTGCAATTTATGCTGAGACAAGCTTATAAATCAAATTTTTATTATTAAAAAATACAAAAAATAAATCTTAATGAAAGGTGAATAACAGAAAAGATCTTGCCAGTAGATGTAACATTTGTTTTAAAGCCACTTTGCGTAAAAGCTTAAGAATGAAAGAATCTTTTGCATTCTAAATAGAATCGTACTATTTTTTAAATTTTATCTTAAAGAGTAATGGTTTTCTTTTCTAGAAAAGTACGTAATGTTAAATAGTACATTCTTATGTAAGAATTGCTTAAAAATGAATATGAATTTTTAATCCTTCAATTTAATTTAAGTCAAACACTAATTGTATTATTTAATTAAATAGTATACAATGTAATTAATAAAACACAGAGTTTCTGAATTTATATCATCACTCCATCAGATTTAAAGTGAAATTGTGATTTTTAAACACAGTTGCATAACTGATGATAAAATCATAACCATAAATTTTGTTTTGCGGCAAGAATACACCCAATAATTGAAAATAATGCACCGCATTATTCGTGTCACAATTGATTTTTTTCATATAGCGCTATAATTTTATAAGACATAACATGCAAGGTGTGCGATACTCATAAAAGTGATATTCAAGATTTGTATAGCTTTATTATATCTACTTATTAAGAAAAAATATTTAAAAAATTTAATATTGTCATAGTTAATTTGGACTGTGTTTGAGGTACTTTAAATTTTGAGAATCTTATTCCTCATTCAGGCTATGTTTTTTTTAATAGGACGTTGTAGCTATTTAGTAAAGAAAACCACTTGCGGCTAAAACAATATTTACACAAACTGTATAATTTATAAACTAAAACATACCAGAGTAATTAATTAACGTGTTCCCTAATGATGATGGGTTGATAATATAAAACATAATTCGCATTATTATAAATTAAAATACTAATTTGTTAGATAAATATTGACTTTGACTTTATTGAGCACCTCGGCAAAGCGCCTCTTCCTAGTGGAGCGCCCAGATCAGACCTCCTGGCTTGGTTGCAGCGGTTCTCCAGTGTCTTGGCACGTGACTAATTATTGATGACTAATCTAATCTTTCACAATTGTACCGTTGCTTTATTTATACTCAATTTCCCCACCGACATACATACATAGGACAAGTTAGTATATTCAGATTAACTTTATATTTTTTATTTTATATAGTTGTTTACTGTATACTTTATATTTTTAGGACTAATTCTGGAACCATTCGGTTAACGACCGTGTTGAAAATTGTTTAGGTATCGCAGGTAAATTCTCAGGTGTTAGGTATAAAGGGATTAAGTCAGAAAATGGAAAAATTTTTTTATTGCTGGAATGAAATCTATTTTGAATGCTCTTTCGACTGATATAAATTTTTTAGTAAATTTTATTTTATTAGCGCAGTAATGGTCTGAAAATAAAAATATTAAATCAAAAATAATTGTATGCCGTTCTGTATAAAGGGCGTTAGTTGACTTATGCTTCTGAGACCACTATATATTCCGTATTCCGCTACATATTCCATTCGGTATAAAAGGCGTAAGTTGACTTATTAATTACCCGATTTACAATTTGCATTACAAATTTCTTTCTTCATTATCTCAAAACTACGTTTTATGACTTAACCCCTTTATACCTAACACCTGAGAATTAAGATGCGCTGACGTACCTTGTTTGCATCTTACATGATTTTTTATGTTCATAACAATGATTAATACACATGCGACAGCAACTGCTACTCTTGTTCTTCAGTTTTGGAGGGGATATCCTAGGATGATAACTCAGGGGTCTTCTGCTAATTCCCAGTTAATTCAATATTCATTGCATAAGCCTTATTATTCAATAGGACATGATCATTTTTGCTGAATCCTCAATTCATTCCTAATATCATCTTCTCCACTTTTAGCGCTTTAACTATCTTGCCTTGCCTGATTCCTCATTTTCTAAATCTGCTCGAAAATTTTTAGTAACATAGATTCTGGACATTCATAGGTCACCCAGTTTCATGAATAGCATCTGTAATTCGACTTGAAGCGGCACTCTTTTGGATCTTTAACCCAACCCTTATTATATTAAGTTTTAAGTGTGCTCTAGAAAACGTGTGCCTACTACCAAATACAAAATCTTCATCGACGCCGACAAGAGACCTAACACTGAACATGTCCGACCATTTAACCTTCCAAAATTCAGTAATGCTACTATATTGATTACCAGCAAAGGACATGGCAAAAGTTACATTGTACTTCAAAGTAGAGCGAACACTTTGCAATATTTATAGACGAAACGCACTTATAGTCGCTTTAACCTCTTTATAACATTTACATGCCGTACTCGATGCCAAGAAATTCAAGATGAATTATTACTAGGACAAACACTATATTTGCGATTAAAATTATTGATGGTGATGCATCTGATAACAAAATCCAACATTTTTGGCCCAGTACGATGCCGCATGTATACTATTGAATGGTAAAAGAGTGGATTGCCTTGTGCACAAGACGGTCCCGTGCAAAGCCTGGTATCCAGTTAGTATAAATATATTTTTATACCAAAAATTGTAGTATAAGCTACATATTATATTGGACTCGAATCCGCTCCCTTCCGGATTAGTCCATATTGTCGGAATAAAACAGTCATACTGTATATTCTTACGATGGTGGAAACACTTGATCCGGATCCGTTAATTCGCCTTCCGCAGGGAAAGACATGCGCACTCAGGATGCTCATAAGTAAAGTATGAGATTCCCAGGAGGGGAGAGGTTGTTTAAGTTATCTTTATTCGCCCTACCTTTTATTGTTCACTTACTCAAAGCTCAAAGGTTGTCTCTATAAAATAAAAATAAAATTAACATAAAAAATACTGCCATAAAAGAATAAATAATTATTTAGAAGGCAACCCGTCTGGCCAGCGTGGTGAGTTATGGCCAAAAAACCTCCATAATATGGAGAGGCTAATGTCCAGCAGTGGGCGGAAAAGGTTGATAAAGAAAAAAGAATTTTCTCTCCCATTTCCTTCCAGAGCATCATGGGAGAGTGTACCACCTTAATGCAGAGCCAAATGGCTGGATGGCCAGAGATGCCGCTTTTCACGTTCGTAGTTGTAATTTACGGAACGGCTAGCTCATAGAGTTCAGTCAGCGTCGGAGATGGTGGGTTACTCTTGATCTTAACGAGTATCTTGGGTACACTAGTAAATGGTTTTTCTCCAGTAAGGAATAACTCGGTAGGGCGCCAATAATGATTATAAGACAATTATGTGTTTATAGCAGCTTTTAATTATTATAAAAAGGAAATAAAAAGGTATGAACAAACATACGTCAAATAAAAAACGAATTTACTAAAAGTAAAAAATAATTTAATCTTAAATAAAAAGTAATTAAATCTTAAAAAATGGACTAAAAAGTAAAAAATAATTAATTTTTATTAATAACCCTAGGGAATAGGGGTGTAGGTGTGATATTCGTATGAATTTTAGAATTATAAAACATCAATAAAAGCGTGGGGCGCTCTTATTGGATGAAATTATTAGCCCCACGCTTTTATTGATGTTTTATAATTCTAAAATTCATACGAATATCACACCTACACCCCTATTCCCTAGGGTTATTAATAAAAATTAATTATTTTTTACTTTTTAGTCCATTTTTTAAGATTTAATTACTTTTTATTTAAGATTAAATTATTTTTTACTTTTAGTAAATTCGTTTTTTAATAAAAGCTTTTTTTTAAAAAGTATTTTTTAATAATTTTTTTTTATTTTATACTTTTTAGTCAGAAAATAAAAAAATAATGTTTTTAAAGATTAAATAATTTTAAAGATTTCAGTTCATATTTAACCCCACACTGCTCATTGTATCATATATGAGATATATTAAAAATGGATGCATTAAATATAATGTTCAAATAATAGTATGTTAAAATCGGTGGGTATCGTATCTGTAAGGTACCAGCTATATTATAATGTTAAGATATTTAGGGCCGATCTATTCATCTCTTCGTAAAGTAGCTATTAGCGTTACGGGTAAGGTAGCAGTTCGTAAACGTTTATTCACATCCCAATAGCCACTATTGCCTTGTAAATATGGGTTACGGCTAACATAAATTTAAGAGCCCTTTGAAGCGGCAAATATGTTTTACAAATCAGATTTTAACTTAAAATTTCTAGAATTGTGAGTGTTGTATTTATGATTATGAGAAATTTAATTTTTGATAAATAATTGATCAAAACGAATCTTTTAGATAATATTAATTTTATCCAAGACGAAAACAGAGTTCAGTAATAGGATAATTTAAATTGTCGGGACTGTAAAAATGTAATCACTTTTTTAATAAAGTGATTTAACAAAAGTTTTGTTGTTTAATTATGATTTCTTTAAAATCCACTTTACTCCTTTGGATAAATAAACTGTTAAAATGTACAAATTGCACATATGGAAGGATGCTCGGGGTTGAAATCGAGGCGAATGTGGGAGGGTAGTTTCAGGTAGTTTTTCGACGTGGTTTCTTGCATTTCTAATGACCTGGACCAAAACTATTTTATCTCTTTCTCTCATAACAATATATTATAGCGCTATCCTACTCTGTCATATACCAACTAGAAGAAAACATCGATCCTGTTTAGTAAGTTCGCAATACCTAAGAACAAGATACGACAAAATGAATATACCCAAATTTTTTGCAGGGCACTTGTAAACTTATTTGGCTCGTAATTACGATGCGCTTTGCGAAGAGATGAATAGATCGGCCCTTAGACTGGCATTAGCATTATAACCATAATGAAGAAATTTAGTTGGTTGCTATCACATAATGGCGGGAGTGTATGTTTGTGCATATTTAGTCTTATCGTTATAAACTGTTTTTTTCTGAAATAAAATATAATAAAATTGTATGTTTGAGCCATTAGACTGTTTAAAATAATTTTTTATAAGTTGTTTTGCGGCTCTGTGTGTTTTTATGCTAGGTAAGGCAATTAAATTGCCTTAAATAATTGCCATTAAATTAACAAAATTTAAAAATAACAGACAAAGGAGCCGTCCAAAATATTTTTCCATCATTCTATAGGTTTGTTTGTTTGTATGAACTAACTTGAACTGGGTTATCTTTCGAGATCAAAATACTCCCACCACAAAAGTTAGATAGTGTTCTAACACTGCCTACTCCTCCTATGGAGGTCGAGCACGAAATTCATGTTCAGGCATGAACTGAGCAGCCAAACGAACACAGTTCATTTGCACTAACTTGAACCGAGCAAGTTAGTTCATACAAACGAACAAACCTTAGTTATGACTTAATACACAGTTGTCATATTTTTTTTGAGTAGAAATAAAAAATGGAGCAGTGTAGGGTTAAATATGTAATGATTTTATTTTAACTTTAATTTAACTTTAATGTATTTTTAATGGTGCAATGAATTTGTTAAATTTGAAGACGATGTAGCGATGTAACTCCACTTAAAACAACACATGCCTGACCTTCGGGAAATAAATCTCCGGTGATTAGTAAGAAGGGCTTAAGTCAGAAAGCGTAGTTTTGAGTAAAACGCAATTTAGATTGAAATGCAATTGGTAAATCAGGTGATTACAATATATTGAGTTTTATTGCGTATATTTAATAGATTTGGTGTTTAATTTTAAATCTTCCATCGTTTTGTTAATTAATATTAATTAAAATAATGCTTTATTGAAATAAGAGTTAAAAATAATTGTCGTACATTAATGGTTTTTCGTCGCTTTCATTTGTTATACAAATAAGAGGTATTTACACCTTAGAAAACTGTGATTAGTGTATGGATGAGTACTAAAGAGTTAAACACTAATATGAATAAAAATTATTTAAAGTCACAATATGCAATGTATAAAAGATTTGGCACTGGTGAAAAACCATTAATATAATAATAAATCTCATACATTTACAAAATAACAACCCTATTGATTTACTCTTAACGAATCGTTATTCGTTAACAATCGTTAACTTTCCTTTCCACCCATTACATTACCGGATTTGCGGTTGTATTTAATTCAATTGCCAGTGTAAGCCAAATTTTACTGTTCCTTACGATTCCTTAACAGTTAGGGAATTCCCTATTCCCTAGGTGTGATATTAGTATGTATTATTATAAAACATCAACAAAAGCGTGGGGCTAAATGTATATTGAAAGTGTATTGTTGAGCACATTATATAGTTGTAAATGTGAAAAGGAAAAGGTTTTTCTCCTGTAGGAGTTGTTAAATTAAATTTTTTTAAAGTTAATTGTAGAACAGATATTATACAGTACAAAAAGGTGAAACGCAAAAAATGTATGGTTTGTGAGAGGTTTTAAATGTGATTGTAACTGTGATATGTTGAAGATGTAGAGTAACATATTTGAAAAGGAAAAGGTTTTTCGTCTGTGTGAATTATGAAGTAATGTAAATTTTAGGTTTTTCAAAGTTTTATCCTGCATTTCATGAAAATGTTGTTATTGAGTAACTGTTGAACATACGTAATGAAATATTATAGATGAGAGGGGTATAACGGCCTAAAATCCTATTAGTATGTAATTACCGGGAATTGTAAGGTTATAAATATTTATTTATAAAAATGTGAGAAGGAAACGGTTTGGGCCCAGTGAGAGTTTATAAATAATAATAATAATATTGATGAAATGGAATGTAAAAATAAGGAATAGTATTAAAATGTAAATAAATGTTCAAGAAATGTAAATGTCACTTGTCACTTTGGTGAAATTGTTGCGTATTGTTTTGTAGACACGCCCAGCGGGTGCACTAGGTTGGATTATTCCACCACGGTAGTAATTAAGATGTATAATAAAAATGTTTACTGATATTTTTTAATGAGTGGAGCGTGTAAGAGATTATGATTTTGAAAGATTGCGGTTAAATACATACGTGGGCGTAAATGTAACTTTTCCTTTTAAATTTTTAAGTAAAAGTTTTATGTAAAAAAGTAAAAAGTGAACTTTGGTGTACTGCACATACGTCCAATCGCCATCTTTTTGGTACAAACGTCAGATGAGTGACCTGAATAAAAGCTTTTAAAAAATAAATCGAGTCACACTTAAAACTAAAAATTATTACAAAATTCTTATCTGTCACTATTAAAATTAAGATTGAAATAAATTACATAGATATTTACACACTTTAACATTTTTGTTTCTTAACGTTATTAAAAATACGTTCTCGAAAGCATATCCAAGATTCAAAGCTGTTAAATAGGTTTTGAAGTACAAATTGCATGAACGATTAGTATAAAATATAGAATGCGGTAGCATTCGGAATGATGAAAATCAGTTAGCAGATTATTTATAGAATCAACAAACGTAGAATACAGATATCTATAGCAAGCAATTCTCAGATTACTTACGATTTTGATGTTACAATTCTTTGATACGTGGTTGCGATCGCCCAAAAGTGCACTTTCGTTAATCGCTCCTTCATACGTGTTGATAAAATTTAATAAAACAGGAATTACATATATATAGACAACTATAGAACACGAATGCTGGTAACTAAAATACTACTGCTTTTAACTACAAACTGATTGTATCGTTTCGTTGCTTGATATTGAAATTGACTGGCACATACTCGGGTTCTTTCAAAAGGACTTTTTCAGTCTTGAATATAACGATTGTTGGTTCCATTAAACTATTGTCATCAAAAAATGGACCATGGACTGTAACAACTTGAATTTTAACTTTTCAGGTTGGTCTTGCAAAATGGCGTATGTCGGCGTCTCTCGGACCATTCCAAAAATTTCAGATATCGTAGGCTTATAAAATTGCCATACGAAAAACAATAATTGCTCGTACGTAGGAAATTACGGCGCACGTTATGAAACACAGTTTCACTTGCTAATGCAATTATCAACTCAAAAATTGTGATTTTTATCAGACACATTAAAAACTAGTAGTGTATTCGTACATTGCATTTTGTTCAACATTGGTCATCGCTTTTGCGCAAAGGCGCGTTTAAAAATTTGGGCCCTCCCATTGGCTCTTGGCGTTTACACCAGAAAACACAAAAATGTAAATTAAAAATGTTTCTTAAAAATAACTAACACTAAAAAATAAAAATGTTTCAAAAGTAAAACGAAACTAATGAAAATCAGACGAGAAGAGCCATGTAACAACTGGATTGTTACAAGAGGTAGGAAGAGCTTGTATTCTTTAATTACTATCTCCTCCACTAGACAATGCCCATGTTCTGATTAAAAAAGCTCCACCAGCTGGCTCAGTACAGCCACAAACTACCCTAATTATCTTACTGCGGCCAATTTGCCGCATACGCCAGCGGTTGAAGGTTAATAATCGATAAACTTAAATACAAGTTTACGCTAATAAATCATTTGTAGATGCAAATTAATATTAATACTTAAAGGTAATAAACAAGACATTATTTGCATAATTACTTCCCATTAGGATATATGCAATAAGTTATGCAGATAAATTAAATAAAAGTTATTTAAATTAACGTTAGGATGCTTGAACACTTCACTTTGGGTATATAAACACTCAAAAATAGTAAGACAATGTACAGAATAGAATTTTGCTTAACAAAAATAGCTTTGAAAATAAACGAGAAAATATCTTACTAGTTTCTATAAGGGCAAAACGACACAGTTAACGGTGCAATGAGTAGGTATAATTACTAATTTAATTTGAGTATATAGACACGTTCTAATTTGTACATCTCTGTACTGCTGGACTGGATTGATATTATATCAAGTCTAATCGATTTTAAATTTTGGAATCAAGCCGTTTTCGATTGTTTTGCGATCGGTTCTTCAGTTCTTCTCTCCCTAGATCAGTGGCCGGCTAACAGTGGAGATGGCGTGGTTCAATAGGTTAGGGGTACTGAAATAGGAAAAGGAACGAGAGACATAATTGAGAAGGAATTCATAATCGAGAGGGCACCACCAGCAATTACGTTCAGCGATGACTCACCTAAATCCGATAATATCGGCTGGAAGATGCAAACCGGAGATGCAATAGGAAATTACACAGCAATATGTACTTTGTATTTGTATATTCAGTATTTCATCTTTCTCCCCTCTCTTTTTTATAGGTTCACATCTTAAATGAAATATTTTTAGTCTGATTCTGGTCTTAACGACGGACGTCTTTAGAATAAAATTTTTAATCTAATAGTATAGATATAGTACGGTATCAATCTTGACAGCAGTTAAAATGCAAATATTTTAGCGCTTAGTTAAGTTTCTTTTTTAGATTAGGATGTTGAAGCTTTTGCACTATTTAAAGAATAATCGAGAACACAATATTACGAATTATCACACGGACTAAAATCAATAGTAACAGCAGGTTAGTTAAAATTCACAAAAAGAGTAAAAACTTATTGAAATTCAATCAAAAGCGGCAATTGTTAAAATAACAACGTTAACTTCCAACTAAAGCGTTAGAAATTTAAAAGTACCTAATGGCTAATTAAGCTCATAAATCTTAATGAAATTCAAGTACGCCGATCGCTTAAGAAGTCTACAGTTTAACCAGCCGCACATCGCTAAATTATTGACTGATGTCAAAAAATTGGAAAATTTGAATAAGTAAATTTGTTTTATTTTAACACGATATTGCTAAAATGACGATAAAAGTAAATGAAGGTGAAATGTGAGGAACAATTTAATGGTTATATTTAATTGTTTTTGAGTTGAAAGTTTTTTGTTGTAAAAACAAGAGGGTTGTAGAGAATCCCGATTAGTAGCGTAATGGGAATAAAGATTTAGTAATCTTTGGCTGTAAATTTACACAATATAAAATTGAATTCGACGAAAGAAAAACTTTACGGGATCATTTAATTGTGACTTTTAGAGAGCGAAAATGAAATAGTGATTGCGTAAGATGAGCTCAATTTGAATAAATTGGGTATGAAGGTTAGTGGTGAAAATAACAGCAGTTTAGTTAAATATGTAAGATTATTGGAGTGATCTGGAAGTATTATTGTAGTTGTAGACACCTTAGTTTAGGACGCATCGCTTAAAAGCCTTGCGGAACTTGAATATATCGGGAAGATTACAAAGTAAGTCAATTTTGCACGAATTTAAAGGCTTTTGGAGTAGCTACGTGAGAATTTCAAGATTCACATTGCTGATTGTAACAACTGCACTTACTTATTAGTAGATTAGATGAGTTTAGTTGAACTTAGTAATAAGCTTTTTATGTTTTATTAAGAAAATTTATTTAGGCAATGACTTTTATCTTTGATACTTACATTTATTGTACCTATTATAAATTAAAAAGTTAAATTGGAAATATTTTATGAATAGATAATTTTTGATTTAGCACATAAAGTGGCGCTGATTTATACTTATTCAATGTACGAAGAAGATTATAAAATAAAAGTTGTGCATAGTTGGAGAACAATTTCGCTATTATATTGCATAAGGGGATGCATTGAAAGTACTACTTGGATAGTAAACAGCACACTAAAACTACTTGGTTTAGATTCTTTCCGAGTTGAAGCAACAAAGAAGGGTTCCGGCAAGCCATTTGCAGTTTAGGGGATTGCTGGCACGTTCCCTAGCTTAGTGCGGCTTTACACCATTCAAGGTAGTAGAACCAAAAAGAGATTCGAGATTTGGGCCGTATGTGTCCGTTATTTCACCTCAGATCGTAAATGGCCATCGAAGCGATTTGAACGCCTACTTGATATGTTTATTGTGGTCTAACGCCGCAAGCGTCGAATGTACTCGAGCGGAGCATGAAACGACAAGTGTTTACGCCAACAAAGATCTTTTTCATGTTTTTATTTACTTCATTTAACTTATTCCATTTTACTATTATTATTGTGGACTGGTAAAAAGAGTGCCAAAAAAGAATGCATTGTTGTAACAAAATAATAATTATTTTAAATCTTAATTGTTTAAATCTGTTACTGGAAAACAATATTTGTTATCGATGTAAGGGCATCCAGTTTAACGGATTTCTATAAGCCAGGCTAACGGACCTTGCCCGGGGCTTATAATCTAATAATCTCGACGTTGTAATCAAGGATTCTCCCCATCTCTATTCTCTCATCGAATTGCTACTGGGACTACATATTGTTCTACAGTCGTAAAAATACTACAATCCAATGCTAGCTAGTAACTTGCTTAGTTGCTAAGTTCTAAAGTTTCTCGTCATCATACATTCCAAAGTGAATGACTACAAACTCCATCAGAAAAGACAATACAATTAGATTTTGGTTAAAGAAAAACAACTGAATTAAGTATTTCCATTAGTTAACTATTTTTTTAAACCAAGAAACAATGGTTATTCAAATTTAAGGATCTTACCATAATTTAAATGCAAATTAAATTTACTAAGAATAATATTTCAAGCTTTAAAAGGCATAAACGTGTTAAAGAAACAAAAACCACACATGCATGGGTAACGCTAGAACAGCAAGACCGTCAACCGAAGGACACAGAGCATCTTCCATTATTCGCTCCACAGGATCGCAACCTCATTTTCTCGACCGTTGATTTTCAGTCCCGCCTTAGTGTTTCCTTCTCCTTCTCGTCATAGTTGTCGCTGACTCTGCTGATACTTAGATTTCTTATAAAAATTACTCTGGGTAACCTTATGTTCGGCTAAACACTAAATGGCCTGTCCCAATCTAAACAGTTTTCCACCATAATTTTCTCAGATTTCACTTACAAGCTTCTTAAAGAGAATCGTCATTTCGAAAGAAAATTTAATACATAATTATTGAAAATATTCAATGGAGAAAGTTTAACAAAAGCTAACGGCTTAAGTCAAATTGAACGAAATTATAATCATAAAGTTAAACAACCCCTTTAATTAATAAGCATTTCTAAATGGTTATAGCGAGCTCCAATTATAACGGCAGCGCATAACCACACGAGTGAGGTTTAATGGGTCCGGAGATAATATCTTGAGCAGCTTTTCTGTATGTCAATCGTCAATTGTCTAATGGCTTTTATTCATCACGTGTGTAGTGTAACTGTAACAACAACTACATGATCCCAGTTATCTTATATTATTGTCCAGCCATAAAAAGATTAAGAATTAATTAAAAACCATAAATATAAACCATCCGTACTAAAATTATTTATATCTATAACAATCCTAGTAATTTAACAGAAATATTAAAACTGATACTGAGGGGATTATAGATTATTCTTATCAGTCTCAACGTCAATAGAACCCAACATAATTTAAAAAGATGCAATGTGCCACATACCACATAACCGTACCAAGTAAACAGCTTACGTACAGACTGTACCTAATTACAACACTAAGGGGAACACGGTGATTTGTTCCCGTTTCTTTCTACCACAAATTGATCGTAACTTACGTCACTGCCTCGATGCCTTATCTGTTCGACATGGGTGATTCACTGGTTTGCAGGTTTCTTTCTACGTTTAATAATAAAAGTAGAAAATAATAATTAAATTTAACATAATGAAACTCCAAAAATACTATTATAAGTTATAATATGAGAAATTGATTTTTCTTTAATTCCTGCTTCTCATCATAAAGGATCAGAATGAAAATGGTATCAGTTTAAAGATATTTTTATTCCGCTGCTAAAGACACCTAACACTTGATATTTTGTTCTTTAATTACTGTTAAAAACTCACTAATAAAGTGCAAAATAGCGCAATTAAAAAAAATTTAGTTGCCTTGTTTGAATTTTATTGCAATTGTTTTTCTTGAAAACCAATAATTTCCAACAAGTTACTTTGACGTATTACAATAAATTTGGTTAAAAATGAACACAAACACAAGTTATTCTTAACTTGTTGGAAATTATTGGTTTTCAAGCAAACACAATTGCAATAAAATTCAAAGAAAGTAAATACATTTTTTTAAATGTGCTATATTGCATTTTAGTAGTGAGTTTTTAATAGAAATTAAAGAACAAAATATCAAGTGTTAGAAACGCAATAAAAATCTCTTCAAATTGTTACAATTTTCATTCTTATCCGTTATGATGGGAAGCAGGAATTACAGAAAAGTCAATTTCCCATGTTAATTTCCTATGTTCACATCGGCGGCCGGTCACCCGGTATATACACACACAGCATAATAATATAATACAAAGCAAGTAAAATCTAGAATACTCTAATGGAGGACCCTGGGATGTTGTAACGAAAAACGTTGTAAATATAAATAAAAAACATACATTCATATTCATATTTTTCTGTAATATCCACAAATCCCCGACAGGATGTGAGTATTCATAAGTCTGACAAAATGGTGGACAGCATATTTGCAGAAAAAATCAGATCAACGATCTTCAAATCTGCAAAACGAACGTAAAATGACTTTAAAAACGGCCGCAGAGCAAAACAGCTTACTTTTAACAAATGTTCGGGAAAAAACTTTACAGTTTCGTACAAAAGTAAAGGTCGCAAAAATGACAGCTCTTCCGTACCAATATAAATTCCATACCATAGGCGTCACGTATGGGTTTTTGGAGGGAAATAAACGCAGTAGCACACGGCAAATGTAAACCTAAAACGTCAAATGACAAAATTGTTCGTTACAATGTGCAACATTTTTGAGAAAACAATGAGCAGATTTTAGTCTTCATAAAATTAAACCAAAATATTGTTACAATTTGCGAATAGTTTATGATTTGTTGCTGTTTTCCAAATCGCCCCAGATACATAAAGCTCCTTTTCGGTTTAATATGTTGTATTAATAATTGTCAGTGTATCGATCTGATGAAAATTGAAGTAATTAGTAACGAATTTATTCTAGCGTTATAATATACATAATTATGAAAGTTTATAATTAGTCATTTATCTACGTAAATACATAATATATAGTGGATTGTATACGCTCTCCTGCAACATAAATATAACCGGACGTGATAGAATATGACAAACTTTAAGAGTGAGATTTTAAAGAGACGTACACCAATTCAAAAAAGGAAGACACCACAATAATGATGAAGCAAACCAGAGAATTATAAATATTCATAAAAAGAAACATTTTTTTAAATATCGTTCTTACCTCGAAAATCGACTTTGAAATTAAAAAATTCTTCGTTGAGCCGAGGGCAGCTCTGACGTCAAACGGGTTTTTGTAGTAATGTGGGTAATGTAGTTACATTACCAACGCTACCATCTCATAAGAAACTAGTATGCTGTTTCTAGTTGATTTAAAAACTACGTTTAGACGTCACTGTCGCCAAAACCCCGCTTTCAAATAAAAAATTTTAAAAAGTGATTTTAAGAACATTAAAGTTCTTATAGACTTTTGATGTATGCTATGTTGTTTATCAATAGCAAAACTTCAAGGTAAAGAATACTTCAATATTCATGCGACAGAGCTATTGTTATAATTAAAAATGTAAGTAATTAAATTGTTTCGATTCGATTGACGGAATGCAAGTTTTCATATTATATTTAAAGTAGATAAAGATACACCCAAAGTTACAAAACTAAGAAAAATAAAGATATAATAATCCACCACTTCACAGAACATCACAGAAACGTTTAAGAAAAAATTATTAGATTAAGATTAGAGTAATTTTGTATGCGCATCTGAAAATAAAATCTGTGAAGAAACAGACTACGAAAATATTAACCTGAATTATTGATAACATCCAATTCTGGATTGGCAAATTTAATGAAAAATAATTATACCTGCAATCAAAATCATAGATAAAAAATTTATAGGATTGATGATGAAATCTACTCAAATAGAAATTTTCAATTCGTTCAATCAAGGTACGTAGCAATGAATCAAGCGGCAAATGAGTTTTTCAAATGAGTTTTAAAAGTTTTTAAGATAATGAAAAATGTGTTGATGTCAGGTCGTCTTTCAAAACAATCACGTAATTTGTTTATAAACGAAATAGTGAAGTGAGAATTTTCTTCGAATCATCAAGGCGTGTAAAACTAATAATTATATTATTTTAACTAAATAGATTATTCCAGAACAACATTAGTCAAATAAAATGTGTCACTACAATAAAATAAAATATTAAGTCAACCACAATTTTCACCAGAAAATTTTAAAATACAGAAGCAATTTTACAACAGTACGTGGTAATCCAATAACTATGCAACAAATTGTTACAAAGTTCATAGTATCACACCCTTAAGAATGTTTTGCTATGACAAATTTAAATTTCTTCACAAAATATTTCCTGAGACTCTCTTGTAAGTTTATATTGCAAGCATTATTTTAAAATTTGAATTTTTAAGTTTTCGAAGTTAAGGAAAATTTCTAAAGGTTTTCCGACTAACAATGATTTCGATCTTAGGTGCAAACACAGTGAAAGCAGGAAAGAGCGCATATTATATTGTCCTGAATCATCAACTGTATTAGGTTCTCAATCTAAATGGGTACAATTATTTCGCTCAAAATTTTCAACAAGTTCTTACTTGGAACCGAAATAATCTTGAGTTGCCCATACGAATTTGAATACGACAATATTTAGGTATATATGTATGTATTGACAGCTATGACTACCACTTTGTTATTTTAACGAGATTCTTGCCTTGATAATTAATAGTTCAACATCCTCAATTGAATAGTTGCCCGGAACAACGTGGTATATGACAAAAACGAAATAGTTTGCAGTTTGGCTCACCCGTAGCTTTTTGCCCCTCCTGAAAATTTGGAAAAATTATTTGCAACGTTATTCCGGGCAACTATTCAATTGCTTATTGTACTTTAAACTCCACGACATAAGGCTTATAAGCCTTGCTTTTTTATTCGGTGAAGGTTGTAACACAAAGTGCTCTAATTTGGGCCACTTGCCCCGTTGGTCTACTATGGAATGGTAGACAGGCCAGCTAAGGAATTACACTCCCATCTAGTACCAGAGTTTGGGTTCTTCCGTTGTGACTCAGGCGATCGATTGGCAACAAGGAAAGGAATTTGGGCGCCAGTCCTCTAAATAAAACACAGGAGTAAAGAAGAGTTGGTTTTATTCAAAGAATAAAGTTAAGTAAAAGATGGGGTTTGACAATGTTTGATTCCAAAACTCAAATAGGAGATACAAAACACACAATAAATCAACTAAAATCCAGGTGTAAAGCTAAAAATAACAAAAACTGCAACCAATTAAACAAGAATTAATTCACCTGCAAACGGTATAGCATATCAATGTAGATATAAATCATTGAATCAAGCTAATATCCTAAATGCGCTTCAACAAAAATAAATAATATATGGATTTCCGGCCATCCCACGTCGTCGGTGTTATCCCCAACAACTGCGACAAAAAAAGCATCCGATACTGGAAAGAAGTGGACGAATTTCCAAAAATATACGAAAATATCTGCTCCAAAAACTTCAAAAATATCAACATCAAATTAAACGAGGTCACGGCTGATAAAGAGGTGACATCGAAACGGACAAGGTCAGCTCAAGCGTGACTGATAAAAACGAGACCAGATGTGGAACACCATTGAAACCAACCATGGTTAAGAAAAAGGCAAACACCTTCGCATGGTAATGGGTTTACAATTGGCAATTACATACAACAAAAAATGAAACTTCCACCTTTCATAATGATAAGCGGAAGAATGACATTCCATAAATTTTCGAAAATTCAAAACGTTTGCTGCTGTTTGAAACACACATAGGATGACGCATGGATTTCAAACCAAAATATTTTCACTTGGCGTTAGATGTTAAAAATGAAAATGTGATTTCCAAACGCTCTTAATAACTATAAAATTTATTCAGGAGAAATACCAAGCAAAAATAATAGCATTTGAAATGCTACATGGTGAATCGAAAAAATGATATTGAAGATTAACGTTTAAAGTTACAAGAAATTCGCGTTTTACATTAACAAAACGCCACCACACGGAATAATTTCAAAGTCCATTTTGAACGTATGGTTGGCAGCGCCACCAACGGTAATGTAAAACGCGAATACCCTTTGGACCTGGTGCTTTATCATCTTTAATTTGTTTAATGGTTGTTTTTTGTACTTTTCGTGCTAGGATGTGTGATTGTAATGGCCAGTTTCATAAAACTTTGAACAAGCCGTTATAACCTTGTGATGAGCCGGGAAGAGCGCATTTGCATTTCATAAAGGTTTGTCAACACTAATCTGCTGTTTGAATTACTTTGAACAACAGAAAATGAGATATTTTATTTGCAATAATTTCTTCTGTTATCAACAAATAAACGTGAAGTTTTAACGGAAAGTTAAAAATTATTGTTAACCGGAGAATGCTATAAGAAACTAATCATATAATCGACGATCAAAGAAGTTATTTATGAAACCGGTTATAATTTGTTCTCAATTATACTAATGGAATCGATTGATGTACGAAGGAAATTTTGTTGTACGGGTAGTTTGGTTTAATAATAGTAGGGTGATCAATTTTTCGAATCCCGCTCGAGTCCAAATTTATTTGTGCCATAGTTCGGATTCCACGTTAAGCTGTAAATCCATATTTAGATTTAGGGCGAGGATCACCAAAGTCGGTTAGTTTATCCTCCTGCTAAATAGTTGGATATAATTGTTATCGTGTAAGTGGGACTTAAAGTGGGAATAAATTTGACGTTTAATTTCCAAACGCTATCTGTCATTTGAAGAATTGAAAGTTTGCGTAGAATATCGTGTAAATTAGAAAATAATTTACTTTGAGCTTACTGTTTTTACTGTTTTGTGAGTGATTTATATTAAATTCGAACTCGAAATAGATGACATTATGGTGTTTAGAAATTAAACGTAAAATTTATTCAAAGTCCCACGTACACGATAACAATTATATCCAACTATTTAGCAGGAGGATAAACTAACTGAATTTGGTGATCCTCGCCCTTAGTCAGTAGTTAACAACTATTGACTTGTAATTCGGTCTGGTGTTGAAAAGCTTTTAAGTGTTTTCTTTTTTATGATAAATATTTTCAGATTATAATTTAATCAAACTAAATAATAGTTTTAAATTTTGACCGAATATTAAATATGTAGCCATTGTAATGATAAATTGTATACGCGATATAAGTTGTTTTTAATCTGGCTTTAGAGCCAGTACTGGCATTGTCTGTCTGTTAGCCGTAATGGAAAAAGTTCGTAAACTATAGCGAGAAACTTGCATGGATTATCAACGTTCAACATTATAGGAAAGCTCAATCGTGTTCCAAGGAGATATAAGAACCTGGTAAATTCAAACTTAAATTAATAATCATCATTTACGTGAAAGTAACAAAACTTTAACATTAATTATGCCGTGGTTAAATAACGGGGAGTTAATATCAGAAATCAGCTAATGAAACTGAAATGGTTAAAGAAATAGTGAAAATCTACCTGCTACTTTAATCTTGGAATCGATTCTTCACATTCAATCGAATCAAACCCACTTGCTCCCCTTTTTTAATACTGATTAAGTTTAAGTGTCTGATGTATAATACAATGTTACTAGGGCATTATAATCTTAAATTCTTTCAGAACAATTACCGTCGTATTTTTTTTGCGAAATCGGCTTTAATAAAAGTTTTTGCGAAATTTTCTTTTTCTTTTTTTGCAAATAATAAAAGAAATTTACGTTAATATTGACAATCGATGCACAAGAAAGGAATGAGGAAAGACAAATTCGAAACAAGTTTACGAACTATTTAACTTCGCGGGCATTTGAAAAATCAAGTTGCGTTATTAAGAAGTTAAGAAGTTTTCCGTTCGTCCTGATGAAGATCGACTTGAGTCGAAATGAAAAAGTGACTTTGTTTTTTTCATAAATTATAAACATAATTTTATGGCAATAAGTGAAGTTTAAAAATTACATAAACAAGCGAACAATAAAAATTACAAAGTTTCTTTCAAACTCGACGTAGCGAAAAATGAATAAAATATTTTCGGAGTTTTAGAATTGTGTAGTAAAAGAGCAAAGAAGATAAAGAAATTTGAGGCAAGAAATGTGGAAATTATTCATAGGCTTTATTCTAGTAGAGGTGCGGGATTCCAACGAGCCATCAAAGTCTTTTTATTTCTCTTTGCTATCATTTGTCAAAGCGTTTCCCAGACTTGATGTACCCAAATGAAATTGCCCAATTCACAATCTGGTGAACAACGACACAATCAGTAAGCAGTAATAAACTTAAAATTAAAATTTATTTTTGAATTAAAATTAACAATACGAAATTATGAATTCTTCTATTATGCAATTAAAAATGGTGCGCTATATATCTTGGTAAGTTAATAAATAGCTACGAACATACCTTTTTGTTTAATGTAATGTATTTACATATATTCCAACATGTTTAATTACAAAGAAGCTTCGTGTTACTGTGATTTATATGTTATAACGCATGCAGAATAACTAATAAGCATTTTCACCAAAACGAGAAGAGAGCTTGAGTTAAGCCGCGTCCGCAATTGGGCAACCACATTATAAACACCCGGTGCAACATAGCATATCTCCCCCCGCAATAATAATAAAATCGTTCTCCTTTGGCTTAACAAAATATCATCTTCTACTTTTTTTAAATAGTTGCCCACTTTAAATCATATATTACGTCAATACAATCTGTTTACGTATATTAAGGACTTACTAACTTCCCCAGAACATTTTCTTAAAATTACTTACTTTCAAAATTAAATTTTGATGATTCATTTCATATTAATTATCAATTAAAACTTATAAAACACATCCGCTTTTTTTTTAAATAAAAAATTGAACACTTCCATTTTAATTGAAAATACCAAACAGAAAAGGATTTTTGCGACAAAGATTAATTCTCGATTTTTATTTCAAAATTAAAATCCTAGCTTTCCTAGTAGCTCCATTTAACAGTTTTAATAATTTTAACTTGGTAATAAAACGCTGTTTTTGCAATTTCCAAACTTATTCTATTTTTAAGATCAAAATTTATTAATTGAGTTTTTATGTTTTAAATACTTTTCCAAAATAATATTATATACAATTATGCTTTAAACAAACTTTCTCTTATCACTACGAAGGTACTCGCAAATCAAAATCATTTTTATTTACTGACTCGCTGTTCTACCTTTCAATTTCAACCATCTTCATCTACCACCAAATTCTTATACTCAATTTCCGTTCGCTCTATTGTTGTTTCTTTCCTTAGTATTTTGGTATCTATTTTTTATGTTCTACTTTTTTATGACAATTTGTTATCTTAATACATAAAATGCATTTTTTATAACTTGTTATGTTCTTATCGTTAATAACTACTTTTCACTTTATTACCTTATTTTGCTAATTTTACTACTTACAATCAAAAATATCGTAGAGTATGATAAGTACCCCTGTTTAAGGACTAATAGCTTCGATGCCTGCCAAAATTTCAGACATTATTCATCGAGAAGTTTTGTTTTGAAGACTGTTTTCCATTTTTGTAGAGAAAGACATATGCGGATATCAAAACACAGTTATAAACTGTGCAACAAAAACTACTCTCTGAATCGCAACACCTAATCAGAGGGTTAACCCAAACAGAGACCAGACTCAGTCACAATCCGGAGATAATCTCTCCAGTTTGTTTGGCAACGATCTTAATAGCATAGCTCCTGATTCATGCGAAGGCGTAGGTCGTACATTTCTGAAAAAAAGACCGGTAGCTTGGAGAAACTCAAAAAAATGCAAATAGTAATCAAATGCTTTAATTGACACACAGAACCTGAGAGTGGCTATCACAGTTCCAACAATTGCAATATAAATTACTGTGGTAACCAGATACACAGTAGCAACGAATGATGACAATCAAAAGGTGCACCCAATTTAAATTAGACAAGTACTCAAATATAAACAGAATAACTTCTAACGGTTACTCAATGTGGCGTTACTTGAACTCTGAGCTCATAAAACTCCAATCTATTAAAACTCTCGACCTTACCTGCACTCCTGGGTCTCTCAAGCGGCGCTACGGCTCAGCTCAATGTAGAACACTTTGTGGGGGGGTTGCAAGCCGAGGAGATCCTCGACTCTATCAAAAAACCTACACAAAGGAAATTTAAAGGCGCCACGTGCTTATCGCCGCTTATCAGTTGTTGGTGAGGCCTGAAAGCACGAAAGTAAAGAAATAAAACTCCAGGGCACAAGTAGATGGTTTTAATAAATTGAAACGACGGTATGGTCAAACCAATACAATTATACTCCACAGTAATCTTTGTCAGGCACAGCTGATAATAATTAAATACCGCGTCAGATCTGATTCGGCGTACAAAAATCATACAATCGGAACTTTCGCTCCGATTTTATCAAACAAGATGGTAATTTAGGAAGATAGCAAATCTTCTATCTTCTACGCCGAAAAATCGCCCGCGTACTTAAGTGCACTATAATATGTAGTACCGAAACTCTCGAAGCAATTCGCTTCGTACAAACAGGAATAAATGTTAAAATTTGAACGCTCACCCTTTTCAAGTCGCTGCGCCTCTATAATGCCCCTGCTCCACTAAATACAGCCAACTGTAATTGAACAAACGGTCGCTCCTTACGGAAGGTGACAAGGTGGAGTACAGTTGTTGATCGAGCTCGTATCCAGGGTCGCACTCGGACGAAGTACAGGTGTTCGTACTTAGGAGGTCGATAGAAGAGTAATCTGACAAAAGATTGCAGCACACTAATTTTTGAACCAAAATAGCAGCCTCGAATTTACTGAATGAACCCACACCAGGTGGAAAAATACGTGGACGTCCTGTTGAACTTTTGACGGCCCCTCGTAAACAATGACCGATACGATTATGTAATCCGAAAACCGGAGTTAAATTGGTTACGTTAATTTAACTAATAAATCGATATCGATTGTAAAATTCGCACTTTCTATATTGGATCGTCGTTAATAACCAACATGCAAAATCGCTTGCTTATTCTTAATCAGCGCTTATCAACCAACTTGACAAAATTCATGCAGCCCTATATCCTTTTGTTTAGTTCCAAATCAAAATTACCAAAATGTTGTTATAAACAATAAACGTAAACAAAGGTATATAGGGTGCTTCGAAATCTTGTAACCAATAAATTAGTAAATTTAGCTTATGGTGTTAGCGCTAAATTTTGATGTTACATATGAAATATACAAAAGTCTAAATTCGGTTCATACGAATTGGAAAAGATAGAAGTTACTTACTCCAGTACCTTATGTAAGTTGACAATGTCATGGTGACAGGTGTAACTTCTTAATTTACACAGGAAAAGACTTCATCGGCGTTCGCGACACTAAAACACTGCTTGCAGATCTGTAGCTGGAACTGGATCAGTGAGAGAGATAGTGTTGGAGATGTTACCCAACGTTGGAACATCCAGATGACGAAAGAATTTCCCAAGTGATCATCCAAAACAATAACAATAGGACGTTGAAAACTAGAGGAAATCCAAAATGGTTCCACAACTTGCACACCAAAAACAGCGTAGTAGGTTGCGCAGTAAGAGCCTCTCTTATCACTTTTGCTCGAACAGATGTGAATACAGGAGCTCAGAAATACTACGACCGCTGAACTACTGTTTCAAACGACTAGCACGACAAAAATAATGCCGTTGGACCAAAAAACTATTTGTCCAAGCAACTATTGGCTATTAACAAAGTCTCTCTGTTAATCTATGTACTACGTCCACCGTCGGTAGACTCCAGCTGTTCATAAGCAAATGGTTCACGCTATCAACCATCTACTAGCAAAATGCATTGAATTCAATTCAAAATGAATTGAAGTAGTACCACGTAGTAAAGTGCAAAAATTCGTTACAACTGTTTATGCGGATCACGCACCTTCAATGACTACGAATATACTATAATGGATTTTTACAAGCTTTCAAAAGGTCCGGGTCGCTATAACGGTGGAGAACAATAGTACTCCCTCAGGGAAGATTAGGTTCAAACTCGAAATTAGAGACTCAACAATAAAGGTGAATAAAGCTGATTTAATCAATTTTACCAAATTCGTTGAGTATTCAATCCTTATTGTAACGACAGTTTTCTTCTCTTGGCCGTTCGTGTAATAGTATAAGACTGTTGCGGACCACAATTACATTCACTATTAATTTGATACCTAAATTGTGGTTCGGGACCTTTGTGTATAATAAAATGTGACAAATTCAAATTTTATACAATAAAAATAACGTTTAGTACAAATTCAAACGAACCCTTTTGTGCACGCTGGTTTGAAACCACTAGAATAGCTGGAAAAGCCTTCGTTGGGGTGTTGACGTGATATAGGATTCACAACAGGTGTTAACAGACGCGCAGTTTTTTCGTGCTACTTATACGTCGGATTATACCAAATTTACCCAAATTGTTCTTATTTGTGCTTGGCAATCGTCTACGGATTATTAGCTGTCTATTCTTCGAAATTCTTTTTCGAAAAATCTTCGAAGTTTAGAATCATCCAGCACTGTGACAGTTGGATTGATAAACATCCGCCAAATTTTGAATATGACGTCTATCCCCGAGTCTTTAAGTCCTTTGAAACACCACAATATAATATTAGTTTAACAAATTCAAACGATGCCAATTATCCGTTTTTGGTTAAGAACGCCCAGACCGTCCATTGAGGTGGCTACTGGGGATAATATGGTCACAAAATCCATGAAATCGTATTAGAAGACCGCCGAATGAAGATCAGAGAGATTGCTGAGATTATACACATCTCATAGAAGGTGTACAAAATATCCTACACAAATGAATTAGGCATGAAAAGGCTACCGGAAAATGGGTTCCTGGTTTGCTAAGAGGAACAGAAACGGAATTGTATGACAACTTCCGAGGCGTTTTGGAACTCTTGATGAAACATGAAACCATCACTATACGCCTTAAATGAAAACACAATCAAAACAATTGAACTTAAACTGCCGAATCTGCTTTAAGGAGGTAAAAACGGGTCCATCATCCGGAAAGGATTGGAAAGGATTTTTGGGATTCGCGAGGCATAATCTTTCCCGACTATTGGAGAAGAGATGACAATTACGGGATAATGCTATTCTTATTTATTGGAACGATTCGACGCGGAATTGATGAAAGCGCGCCTGCGTACTAGACCGCGATAGCAAACTGGTTGATTTGCTACCAGATCCACCTTATTCCCCAGATTTGGCCCCATGCGATTTCTTTGTGTTTCCTAACATGAAAATTTGGCTTGGTCGAGAGTAGTTCACATCAGTATAAGTGTAAAGTGACAAATTATTGAATTATATCAATTCTTATGCATGTTGCAATTTGCGAATATCCTACACTAATAAAATTTATGGACTAACTTCAATCGACAGAAATATAACCGAAATTTCGGTATGTTGCAAATATGCAACATAATGAAACAAAAGCACATTATGTCGAACATAAGGACACTATGTTGAGAAATAAATTAAAAAATTAAAAAAGAAATGCGTTTCCTTCCCTAACACGGATGCTTATCATACACCCTTCGTATGTATTACCCGATTACGTATTCTACTATGCAATTATGCCATTCTGGTTGTTATAGCATACAATATTTAATACACTTAATATCTGTTTCAATCAAACAATGCGAATCATTATTTTCGTATGCTTTACTTTTACATTTTTTAGTATTTTGCAATTAAATTTGACGTAACAAAAAAATGAACTGTCATTTGCAAGAATTACCCCGTTTGACATCCATTAATTATGGTATTTATTACATCGCGTCCTTATAATACTTATTATTTATAGGATTGTTCTGCGAATCAACTACATCTTAGTCAATAAGCATTGCAATTAAATATCTTAAAATGAATAATATTTCAAAATACAGGATGTGGACTCAATCTTCTACAATCTACACCTTTAATATTTTAACGAAATCATGGTTTTAATAGTTTCTCAATTTAAGTGAAAATCAAGTACATTGGATCTGTGATTATTGTTTGACATGCAATTTTGCATAAGAAATTTAAATTCCTATTCGTATATAATTTCAATCTACAGTCCTCCAAAATAGGTGAATATTGCTGACCCCCCAAATCAAATTTTAGGGTGAAATTGGCGTCAAACGTTTGAGGTGTGTTTGAGCCTCAACGGTTAGGAAGTTTGCGGTGGTTGGCTGAAAATATTTGTGCGAAACGGATGTCATTGTGATTCTCTTATTTTTCCAAAATACGGAAAAGTGGTTATGATTTCGTGATCTGGACAAACCACCTAATAACGTTACATCATCAGTTCAAAGTAGTGAAAAATTAATATCTCTGCTATCCCCGTTTATTTTGCTTAGTGGACAAAAGGACAATAGTTGTTCTTTGTTTTTTAGATTCCCAAGTAATAAGATCAGTTGACAAAGTAAATAAGAATCCAGAGTAAGAACTTCTGTGGAAAGGACAGTTGGCTCAGTCGCCATCGACATATTCTTACAAATATTTAGTTATCTAGCTAATATGGATATGATTCCCAAATCAATTAATTATACCTATTGAATAAAGTAAAATCCGTTTTGCTGCTGCCTGATTCTGTATCTTAAAGCAGTTGTTAAATTGGCTTAAGTTACTCACAACAAAACTAATATCAGATCTTGTGGCAATTGATAAATAATTCAATGCTCCAATTAATTCAGGATACGGCAATTTAGTTTCTTTATCGGTCGGAATTCTTATTGGATTAAGAAATCTTACACCGCAGTTCATAGGTGTTAACGGACTTAGAAACTTCCATACTAAAACGATTAACATTATCATAGTCTATGCCTTATGATTCAGTGCAATCTCGTTATTATCATGAGATTCCAAGGCAATAAATTAATTTGGAACCTCTCAGAAATTTCTTAATTGAAATCGACAATTGCCTTTACTTTCCTTGAATAGATTATGATATCGTCTACGTACACAAGGATCAGTACAGTATTTTCCCCTGTATTCAAGGGTCACTCTTTGTAAGTTTAGTGTGAAGTTCGCACAACATTCCGTTGAGCTGTTTAAACCAGCTTCTACCAGCTTGTTGCAAACCGTACAACGATTTTTTAAGTAAACATACTTTTTTACCATTTTGTAACACTTAAATGTTTTTGGCCTTCATACCTATATCAAATCTGTCTTCTTTGGAGAGAATATCCAGAATTTTTCATTATATAGATGTTACCTAACGACGGAAAATATGTAAATAAAATGTGCAAAAGATTGAGAATGCTGCAATAAAGTTAGGGTACAAAGAACATGCAACTCAGGAACATCAGGCTGCAGGACTTCTGAAGATGGATGCAAAAGAACTATGCATTATGTCTCGCTGCTGCAAAAAATCAAGAATAATGGCCAACCCAAAGATCTCTATGTTAAATTGCAACAAAAGCATGAAATACATGGTTTGAGTCTTATGCCCGGTTTCAGCAACGTTAAGTTAGAAATTTAATCTTATGTTAAATATTTAATCCTAGGTTAAGTCCGATTTGGGTTGCAGCAACATCATTTTTAACAAGGGTTAAGTTTAACTAGGGTTAGTTTAACACTAGATTAAATCTGGGGTTTTTGCCACTTTTGGGTTTCAGCAACGTTAGTTTATGCTTAACACATGTTAAATACCCAAAATATTTAATTGCTCGTTGACCTGTGATTAAAGTGACATAGCTTACATTTTTTATAAATTTTTTTGAATTTTTTTTGAAAAAAGTGTTTAAAATGTCTGATTTATCCGATTTATCCGATTTTTCTTTTTCTGATTTATCTGATTTATCGACAAGTAGTGATGATGAGGAAATGCGTATTATTCCTGATAGAAGAGACCCTTTCACATTGTACGGTGACAGGGAATTTAAACTGCGTTATAGGTAAATTATAATCTTTTTATATTAATTATGAGTTCCATATTATTTATTTTATTTTGCAAATAAACAAGGTTCCGCAAAGAAAGTGTGATCGACCTAATGAACCGATTAGGCAACATGGAGCCTGAAACAAATAGGAGCAAATCTTTGTCCGGGATACTCCAACTTCTACTAACGTTGAGATTTTATGCAACGGGGTCCTTCCAGCAGCTTTTGGGTGACCATGTCAACGTTAGTAAAAGCACTACATGCAGGGTGATCAAGAAAGTTTCTGAACGGATAGCTGGTTTATCACCAGACGTTATTTACATGCCTCGACCTGATGAAATTGCTAATATTAAAATGGATTTTTATAATATTAGGCGATTTCCAGGCGTGATAGGTGCAATCGACTGCACACACGTGCGTATTCAGTCTCCGGGCGGCGATTACGCAGAAGATTTCAGGAACAGGAAAGGATACTTTTCTTTTAATGTTCAGGCGGTATGTGATGCAAAATTACGCATTCGCAACATTATTGCTAGGTGGCCAGGATCAGTCCATGATTCTACAATTTTTAACGACACGCCCTTGTGTGCAGATTTAGAAACTGGCCACTTTGGACCCAACACATGGTTGCTTGGTGACAATGGGTATGCCTGCAAGACATTCATGATGACACCTTTGCTCCGTCCAGTCACAGCCTCTGAACAGGCATATAATCGCAGCCAAATAGCGACAAGAAATCCCATTGAGAGATGTTTCGGAGTTTTAAAGCGACGTTTCTCTTGTCTGCACACAGGATTACGGAACAAACCCACCACGGCAGTCATCATCATTGTTGCATGTGCGGTACTTCATAATATAGCAATATCACTGAAAGATGAAGATGACTTCGATGATGTGCATGATATAGAAGAAGCAGAAATTAACATTCCACTCTATCAAAACGGAGAAAGCAATACAAGTGCACGTACTGCATTGATCCGCACTAATTTTTAAGAAGTACCCACGAACCTAAGTATCTTCATTACATGACTAAATCCTTACTAACTGCATTTCTTCTAGACCACAACTTCCAATCTCCCCTACGATTGCACTTATTGGCCAAACCAGGTCCCAGGAAACCAGCTTGACGACCCAAGAAGATATCATCAAACAAAACAAAAATTTTATAGTGTTTTTGTGTTTTTTGGGAGAATCCTCCTGTCGAAGGAGGTCGCTCTCGCCTTTTTTTATTTTTTTTTGATTTTTGTGTTTTTTTTTTTTACATTAACGACAACAAAGAAGTTTTATAAATAAAAAATTTTCTAAAAATTTATATTGTTTTATAAGTAGGTACCCCAAGTATATATGATTCATTTATTAATTATTATTATTATACAATCGTAATTTTGCATTTAAAACTCTTAATTGCTTCTGTCGACATACTATAGCTAGTTCGGATTCCTTCAATTTGTTGATAAGAACCCTACGCTTCAGCTGTTTGTTTGACAGTTTGCTCGACAGTTTGCTCCTACTATTTTCTGCTTGTGTGGTGCGAACCCTTCTTCGTGGACAACGTCGAGTGACTTGAGAAGGCACAGACTTTCAGCCTCCTGTGCAGGCTGCTCCTGTGCAAGAATATCCTGTTCCTCGCTTCGAGTACCTTCAATCACCCGTTGCGAGGTTGTCTGAACAGACACAGGAAATTCAGCATCGAATGCAAGCATTTCCTGTTCCTCACTTCGGAAATCTCCAATTACTCGTTGCGAGGGTGTCTGAACAGACACAGGAAATTCAGCATCGAATGCAAGCATTTCTTGTTCCTCACTTCGGAAATCTCCAATTACTCGTTGCGAGGGTGTCTGAACAGACACAGGAAATTCAGACTCCTCTTCAGACTCATCGTTATCATACACTTGTTGTGAACCACTGGGTCCTGCATAAAAAAGTGTCAAAAAAGTAAAAGAAAGAAAGGAATTTTCATAACAAACCTGGATTAAAGTAACTGTCAAAACAATTAGTAATAGGCTGTCGTACCGGTGGCACAGACGCCAGAATCCGTGCCCCACGCTTGTTCAATTGGAGGGTGTAACTGCTTCTGCTTGTTTTTTTCTGTTCTCTCTGTTTAAAGTAACTGTCATAACAATTAGTAACAGGCTGTCGTACCGGTGGCACAGACGCCAGAATCCGTGCCCCACGCTCGGTCAATTGGGGGGTGTAACTGCCTCCGCCTGTTTTTTTCTGTTCTCTCTGTTAAAAAGAATAAAATTTTATTTTGATGTTAAGTCAAATGCATATCTGTATTATACTTACTTTGTCCTCTGCCAGCTTTTGTTTGGCTTCCAAATATGTCGCTTTCTAAAATAAATGATTTCATTAACTATTAACTTACTTATAAAATTTAAAACAATACGTACATGTTCATCAGCAACATCTTTCCTAGCCACCCTCTTGATGTTACTGTACAACATCTTTAGCTGCTCCCCGCTTCTAGGTCCGGTCGAAGCAGATGAATTGTACTCCTTTGATATTGCCACCCATGCGTTTTTTTTGTCGATAATAGTAACACCGTCCGTACACTTGTTTTCGATCACATGACGGTGACTAAAAATAAAATGATTAATTAATAATTTGTATTTCGATAATACGTATTGTATTTAGTTAGCGGTACTAAATGTAAATAAATCAGTTATATATACCTTTTTGCCAGACGCAACACTTGTTCCCTCTCTAGGTCACTATAGTTTTTGTTCCGTTTTCTTTTGTCGATTTTCTTTGGTTCTTGATCGTTTTTATCTTCGTTTTTATTTAGTTCTTGTTCCATTTTGTTATAATAATAAAAAATGTAATATGAAATGCACTAAACCTCACTTAATGATAAATTTGGACTACTGTAAGTACTATGAACTACTTTTATAGGCGTGGTTGTCGTTTCAGGATTACCACCTTAACCCTATTACACATAACCGGAGATTAACTAATTTTACATTGGATAACGTTGCTGCAACCCATTTAAAATTTAGCAACGGATTAACTTTAACATGGATTAACTAACACAGGTTAAAGTTAATGTTGCTGAAACCGGGCATTAGACAAGCAAATAGTACATATTATACAACTAAATCTGGAAATTATGTAGTCATTTTCAATCGAGGTTGTACGGCGTACTAAGTACCTGAACCGTAAAATTATATGATAAAATAGATCGTAACAGTTTACTAAAATTAAAAATCAAAATTTCTTTATAAGCTTGAGAAAATTGGTCAAAAAAAAACTTCGTAACTATCAAGCAACTTTAATTTTTCGTAAATTTCTAGTAAATAAATAACATTTAGTCGAAAAGACATAATTTTAAATATTATGAACCCATTGCACTAATCTTAAATTAAAGCGGCCTAATATAGTAGTATATTATTCAGTTATAAAACCGCACTTCAACTTCTACATTGTTTAAATAAACCTCCTTTTAATTTTAATGAGCGTGCTCCAATATTAATGTAAGCTAAATATCTTCAAGTGATTAACTGTGCGACAATATAATAATCTGTCATTTCTTCATTGTAATCTCCTGTTATGTTTGAAATGCCAAGATTTGTAATTTTCTTTTAAACTGGAGATTTAAGAGTTACTTAAACTAAACAAGTTAATGCAATGAATTTTTACATTCCATGATAATCTCTTTAAATTGCAATTCATTTTAATGTCTGCTTAATCATTTGTATGTATTCTGATTGTTTTAACATTACGTATAACCACGCGTTAGCAAGTTAGATTGGTTCAGAAGTGAGGTTCACATGTAAATGACGTATGGCTATGTATAGAGTGCACGCCGCCAAAACCTGCTTACCGGCTTCTGGATAATTAATAATATAATAAGTAATACAATAATTAATGTAATTGAGGACAAACGAAGCCGATATTTCAATGAAGACATCCAAGCCGGTAAGCAGGTTTCGGCGACCAGCGTGCACTCTGTACGTAGACAAGTCACGAAGAAGTGAGGTTATATAGATAACTTGTACTTTGTAAATTTGTTAGGTAATAATTTATAAAATGTTATATTTTTATACAATGTTTACTAACCCAGTAAAACTTATGTTATGAGGAAGTTATGCGAATTATAATCGCCTTCGATCGATAATGTTATGCAATGTTGTTGCATAAATTAGTCAAGTTATTTCGGTAGATTAAGTCACGTTCATCCAAATAGATTATCATAGTATTACATTGTATTGCTAAACAAACTATCATAGAAAGTTTTCGGTTTCTAATGGAATAAAACAATATTGCACGTGCTACAGAATCTCGCGTTTACACGTAATTTAAAATACATGGTACTTACGACATACAAGTATGATCCTTTGTCTAATTACACAACTAAAAACTATTAAAAGAATGTTGATTTTAGCTAGTTCAATAAAAGTTTAAGAGAAGCGGCAAGCTTTAATTAAGTTTTACTACAAATTAATCTTGATTAAAAATAATTAATGATTCCAAAAATTGATTCCTATACCTACTAAAAAGGATTTTGCAAATTCCATTATATTTAATTTAAAAAAATCATAGAAGATGGTCAGACGTTTCATTTCTAATGTGTGGTTATAGGTTTGTTCCAACCAGCCGAGAAACCGCACAATTTACGGTCATTCTCATGCGCAGTAGATAAAACGCGTTCATTTTTATCTATTGCGCATGAACGTGACCGTAAATAGTACGGTTTCTTGGCTGGTTGGAACAAACCTTATATTACATCACATCAGTGGCTTGGTGTGATCTTTCGTTGAGTTACACAAGAGAAATTCCGGGTTCCAGTCAGATTAGTGGAAAAGAATGAAGTTTATTAGTTTTGAGGTTATCTTGAAAGTTTTGTTTTGTTGAATATTGTAAACCATACGAGATAATATATGAATTAAAGTTTTCCCTCGAGTTTTCCTTACCATTAAACAGGTGGTTAATTTTCAATTAATTGGCACCTAGCGCCAGTGGTGCTAACTTTTGTATAAAATTCTTTAGGTTTAGACAATTATTAATTAGTTAATTTTCATTCTAAATTGATGTATTAAATGTTTTTCAAAACGTTTAATTTAATGAAACTGAAAAATTTGTTAGTTACTTTTGGAACACACCGCATTTTCTAATGTAGCAGTAATACCAATTCGTTCCGTGAACAATAAGTATTTATCAAAATTAAAATGAAAATTTAATTTAGGAAACGTATTTATTAAATAAAATTTTCAGATACAATATTTTTTATTAAATTTCTTTCAAATAGAAATTTAATTGAAATTTGAAAGACAATTAATAAGATCGATAAAAACTTCTTTGTTTCCAATTTTCGCACTTTTTAATAAAAATTTATATAATTTCCAAGGGAAACTTTATAAATTATTGTTTTTATAACACGGAACGTAAAAGTTTTAAATTATTTTTCGACTTTTGTGTTCATTATTGTTTCGGTATTTCTCTTAGGTATAGTATATCTAAAAATAATTTTCACGTTTCTAGTAATTTTAGAAACATCAGTTTCATTTCTAATCTGACGGAAATATTAATATTCGAATCTAGCTTGGAAAATGTACATTAGTCCTAACCAAATGATGGAACCGCAATTGCGTACTTAACGAAGTCACAATGGGAATACCCACTGCCTCAAAACCTGTTAGTTTATAGAATAATAAAAGGCAAGGGGGAAGGGAAACAGTAGAGTCTCTGTTGTCATTCATATCGTCATTCGTCATTCATATGAGGATATTTTACATAATATAATTTATAATTAAATGTAACCTAATATTATATTTCTCAAAGTTTGTGTGTGTGTGTGCACACAACAATAATTGCAACCGTAATTGCAACAATGTAAATGTAAATGCAACAATCAAACATATAAAATACCTGGAAGCTCCTCCTCCACCGTGTCGATTGTTTAGGACACGCGTAGATCAAACAAAGCAACAAACAAAAAGTAAACAAAAACAAACCATAAATAAACCATAAACAAAGCAAAGTAAAACAAAGACAAAAACAAAACCAAAACTAAGCAATACAAAACAAAAACAAAAGCAAAACATCTACTACAAAGTTTGTGTGTGTGTGTGTGTGCACAAATCTTATCTTATCTAATCTTATCTATCTAATATATAATTATGTATAGATGTCAATAATGACAGCAAAGCAAAGAAAAACAAAGCGAAACAAAGCTAAGCTAAACTAAGCAACTCCAAGCAAAGAAAAGCGAAGCAAAAACACAACACAAACAAAACCCAAAAATAAAGCTAAAACAACAAAAACAAACGCAAAACAAAACAAAAACCAAACATAATATAATATCCAAAATATTAAACGGGCAACACACTGTACCTGCTCCAGCATGTCATATTTTTAGGGCACACAATGCATTTTAAGGTTGTACAACTGCAACGAAATTCCAGATGACCTAAGCAATTCGAAATTTCCCCACACCCAGTTATACTGGTAAATTTGTGTGTGGTGGCCCTGATGGAAAAAGTAGCTCTATGGTAATCAGGAGGCAAGGTGAGGATTCGGTGTGCCACTTTTAGAAGTAAATAAAACCAATAAGTCGGAAGCAAAGATTACTTTTATTAATATTTTCTGCCACAAT
The DNA here is from genome assembly GCA_958510855.1 of Rhagonycha lutea. Lineage (NCBI taxonomy): Eukaryota > Metazoa > Arthropoda > Insecta > Coleoptera > Cantharidae > Rhagonycha > Rhagonycha lutea. Next base: position 20,818,875 of record OY294042.1, read on the forward strand.
AATCGCACACACAAAGGACATCCGACGACTATAATTTAACTAACTAGGTCAAATAGCGTTAGAAAGTACGTGGACGTACCAAAGCAGAACATAAACAGTCCAAAACTAACCAAAACACAATCACAATACAGAGGAATAAAGCTCACCTCAGATCTTTCGGTGTTCACAAAATCTACCTTATACAGAATTCTCTGTACGCAATCGATGGTGTTAAATGAAAACAAAATGGTACTCCACTGTCCTCTTTGCCAGTCCGAAACGAAAGGATCTCCTGTTTTACAGTTTGCCTAGCAGGAATTGGTAACGTAGGCTTCAAGATTAATGATTGACCCAAGGTTATGCGCCAGGTGTAAAAGCCACAAGGTATAGGAATAAAAAAAACCACTGTACAAACTCTTGAAGTCCACGTTGCAAATAATAGAATTCCGATCTACGGCGATACATAATAAATTAGAGCCAGAAATAATGTTAACCAGCTTACTACTAAGACAGGATCAAAACAACAAAACGGAAAAATCCGCAATCCAGCGCCGCGTCGTCAATGTGACACAGTAGCAAAACAGGTGTCTTTATCCCAATCGGCGATATTCACTAAACGAAAACCAAAAACGTTCCAGCGGTCTCCTCACGATTGCTCATTTTTCAAAACTGACAGAACCCCTGATAACAACACCGCCATTTTATCCATAGGCGTAGCCCACGGAAGAATTAAAAAGGAGTAAAATCCAGAGGCGCCCGAAACAAACGTCAAATGACGATTTTACGTTACACAACCTTTTAAAATCACCTCCCCTGGAAAGGAGTTGTACACTAATCGATTTTCCAACTTTAGCGAGCTGCCCGTCCGTTGAATGACCCTTCCTGCTATATAGATAAAACCAGAAATCTGATTCATCTGTTTTAATCTGTCCGACAACCTAATTGATGCAACTTTTTACCAACTTAAAATCACCTCCTGGGATTAATACACATCTGTCATCTGTTGAACTATGAATGTTCGCGTATCGCGTGTAAAAAGCTAACAATAGTTAGCTTAAAGTAAATTATTTTACAATTTACATGCGATACGCGAACTTTCACAGTTCAACAGATGACAGATGACGTTTGGAAATTAAATATCATGGTTACTGTAAATCACCGTTTACGCCACAACAAGTTTGTTAAACATTTATAATAGAGATAAATTTACCAGACTTTGGTGGTCTCCGCTATAAGTTGCACACCAAGTAAGTTTTACCTACACAAACTTTCTATCTATTAATCCGATGATTTTCTATCCAGAAATAATTTTTAGTAAATATACGATACGATTAATAATAATTTAACTGGTAATAATTTTGTTGTGAAGCAAATCTACGAATATGAGATGCTAGAATACACGACTTAATATGGAACTATCTGCCAATTGAAACAGTTGCCGAAATTTTCATTTTGTTTTGATGTCTTCTTTAATTGTAACATTTATTTATCCTTTGGAACGCCTGGAAGATCCATCAAGGGTTAATTCGATTTCATGGTTAACTGCATAGTGGTCATTTCGATGTTTATATATTTACTTCGCCTACTGTGGAGGATGCTCCACAAAGACCTAGAATGGCCAATACCATAGTTGAAGAAAACGAATATGCTGCCTTGATTCAGAGTGAAACTAAGAAGTTCAGAATGGCCGATGCCAGAGTTGAAGAAAACAAAGACGTTGACATTATTCGACGTGAAGTTAATAGGTTGAGAATGGCCAATGCTAGAAGTAAAGAAAGTGAAGATGAGTCCTTTATTCTACGTGAAGCTAACAGGTTGAGAATGGCCGATGCTAGAAGTGAAAAAATCAAAAAAGAAAGCAATCGAAGTGCCGCAGAAACTGAAGATGAATGCAATCAATGATTTCAAACTCAATCCGAAAGACTTGCTACTCGAAGGCTAATAATAACATTAATGCAATTTAAAAAGGTAAATTATTTAACATGCATCCACTGGAGGAATTGAATAAATTTCGAAACTAAAATTAATTAAGAAAAATTAATTGGTAATTCACTAATATAAGTTCTTTCTATATACACGCTAAAAAGTATTTTATTTTATATAAAACCCCGGGCGAAGCCGGGTATCCAGCTAGTTAATTTATAATTAAAAGCCATTAAAAGTTAAATGTCTACGTTTATTTGTATAGTATAAAATATTATTGTTTACCCCTAGAGATTAGTTTAATTATTTATTACTGAGCAAATCTGTGTAGAAGTATTAAGTTTTTACATAATATGGGTACCCGGGTAGTCAATAAGTTGAATATTCAATTTTGGCTCCAATTTTTTTTTACTTTTTTGCATATTTAAATATCAGAACGTATATGAATCGACGTCAATTGACTCAAATAGCGAGGATCTGACCGGATTTGAAGATCTCTCTTTAAATACATAGCATACTTAAGTAAGAATGCAAAAGGGTACCCGAGTATTGATATAAGGGTTAAAGGTTTTTCAAATATTTTATTTGCTAGTTTATGGGCATACTTACGTTTATTTACTTCTGTTTTAAGATTACGACTTTACTAAATATTTGTATAATCAGTTTGCATAATATATAATAATCATTTTCAAACAAAATAGACAATAAAACCATAAAAACATTTATAAATATATATTTTATAATATATGACTTAACCTTTGGGCTCATCACAGACTATCGTAACTCGGTTTTGGGTGTTTTGAGCTAAAAGTATACCTATAGATAAATAAATTTTGTGGTTAAGTTAAAAGCATAACCTCAAAAGTTGGTAATTTAATTGTAATAAATTATCCTTTAAAAATTTATTAATTCCAATTAAGCATAAAAACGTAAGTAGCTTGGCATTGAAACAATGACAAATGTATAATTTTGCTCCCCAAAATCACAAAACAAATTAATATTTAAATGGTTTTATAATTGTAATAATGAAAACTTATAATGAAGTGGTAGGGTTATGAAGAATTCAGCAGTAATTACGTTTTTGTTAAACGTAGAGATTTAATTATCTATTTATAATTTTAATTAGTTATATTAATTTAAAAAATGAAAGCAAAATGTCTTTCATTAAAATGCTTTACAAAGAGTAATACTCGTGCAGCCCGAAGCACGGAAATCCATTTGAAATAACAAACTTTCATGGGTTTCCTGCGGAAGGAAAGCATCGTAACAATGAATCCTGTATAAGATCAGATAAACGCTCATCAACAATAAAAACATTCAAAGTTTGCGATGAGGCAAGTTTAAGGGAAGTTTTTATACGCTTCACCGGCTGTTCGGTCACTAGTGGTCGTCACAAAACATGTTTAGTTTGTACATACATTTACAAGACGAATGTACCATTATTGATTGAAATAGTTCCTGAGCCTATCAGGTTCAAAGTGCCATAATTACACATCTAAATAACGCAAAACTAAAAAACCCGGTATGTAACGGACGGATGCGCAAGACGGGATGAAATTAACAAAAAAAATACAAAATTGTTGTATATTATGCTATAATGATAAATCTTGAAAATATATCACTAAAAACATTCAGAAATATTTACACGGTCGTGCTGTATAATGAGATTAAGAAACTTTTTATAACATTCGTCAGCTGTTCAGGCACGAGTTGGTTTGTTTGAGAGACACGTGCAAAATTTTATAGTACCTACGATAGAAAATAAAGCAGAAATCAATTTATTGATTACAACAGGCGTGGAATGGTTTCGATGTTGGTTTGAAACAAACAAAATTTTCGAAATTAGTTCTGAAAATTTAATTAACTAAAAATGAAAAACCTAAGTAAAAACAGAATTCATATTTGCGGTTTACACATTTTGAGAAACTAAACGATACCGTACGGGAAAGACTAGCCTGCAATCCCGACGTCGCGGCGTTAAGCGTGGAGGGAAATTTACTACCTTGTTTACCACTTATCCACGTTTACACACTTAGCCGGGGCGCATGAGAAAGCTTTGTTTTTCCTGGCTCTGAGCCCGGTATCACTGCCGCCAGCTAATCAGACAGAATTGTTATTTTGTCAGCATGTAGTTAACGCACAATCAATGTTTTTCCTATTTCATACATAATCAAAATCTCCAAAAATTATTCAAAATAAAGTTAAAAAAAATATTAAAAATTTTTTTCTTTTTGCTCACGAAAATCTTTACCTATGATTAGTTTCAAACAAGCAACAACTATTTTATTCTGTGTATTTAATAATTAAAAAATCATTTATATCCAAATCTACATGTTCTAATAATCGCTAAAGTTTTGCTTTCACGTCATAGCAATAGTATATCTTCGAGTCTTTGCATATTATGGAACGCATTCTAAGGTTATGTACATAGGTGCAATCAAGATTTCCAACTTTGCCTTTTATTAAAAGCGTGGAAATTGTTACGTTACTAAAGCTGGACCAACCGCAACGAATTGACTTCCTATAAAACTGGCATTAAGTTCTCTTCATGTTCAATATTGCTGAACTTTTTTGCCTCGTTCTGTACTGATAAAAGTACTGTAAAAAACTGTTGGCATAAATACTATAAATATGTATCAATTAATTACTGGAATATCTTCTTAAATTTAACTTACGAACCTGTGGAAGAGGATGCGACAATCGATTTATACAAGTTTTTGATATATAGCCAACCAAATATTTGTTCCATTCTATTTTCAACCAATTTTTTGGTTTTGGTTTCGAATTTGGAAATTTTTATTTAATGTTAGTTATATGGACAGTGGAAACTTCCTTGCTATCCCATTGGGTTAGTGGTTAATCCACTCTTGCTCGTCATTCCTATTGTTTCTTTTCTCGAAGTTGACTGATTAGATTTTATAATTTTCAATCATAGCCTTCACGTATAGAAAAATTAATTAAAATTATTATCTATGAATTATTTAACGTACTTAAAATGTTTTTATTATATAAACATTTAATACTTTTTAAAATTTAATTTTCATTTAAAACTACTTTGATGGTTAAAATCACAAAATTATTCAATAATTTGTGCTTTATCTTAAATCTGAAGAATTGCTTATTATTGTAACCCAGAATAGTCAATTGTTAATTTGAAACACACGAAACGTCAACTCGTGATCATCAACTAAAATATCCACGTCGTGAACCAACGTCATAATAACCAAACATCTTTGCAAACCCTTTAATTGAACGAATAACACAAGAACGTGCCAAATCAAATTAACCAGAGCATACTATTTCACTTAGACTTAGACAACCTAACGTCCACGTACTTATTACATCTCTATTTAGTGTTGCAAAATGAAGTACAAAAATGTAACTGGGATTGATCCAGATTGAGAGCAAAATCTAATACATAATTTTCTAACTAGGCATAAAAAGCTACCGGCTGTAGTTATATTTATTTTTTATTATTTACTAGCGGGATACCCGGCTTCGCCCGGGGTTTTACATAAACTATTTTTATATAAGTATAATTCTTTTGTTCTGCTTGAAGTTCTAGTTGATCTTCCATCGCGTTCAACTTCAGTTTCACGTTCCCTTTGAGTGGCCTGTTTTGAAACTTGTCTTTGGAGTCTTCCATTGCGTTCATAATCAGTTTCGCGTTCCCTTCGAATAGCATATCTTGAAGCTTGTATTTGGCGTCTTCCATTGCGTTCATTTTCAGTTGTTCATCAAGCTTGTGTTTTGAGTCTCTTATTACGTTCATCTAATGTATGCCTACTATGCATACTATATAATATTCGCCCATGTGCATCGTAAAGTTGATAGCAAAATGCCTCGTCATCTAATGACGTTTGGGATTGGCAGACGAGAGGGAATACATATATTGCGTACCAAGTCGTACTCCATTTTCGTGGGTCTCTTCCGGATATTCAGAAGAACCCCAGGGTTGTATTGTACGACAAGGTACAGCCACTTGTGTGCGACCAATAGACTCTTTGAGCTCGAAGGGTAGACTTGAGTAAGCTGCAACTCCTTGGAGCACATGTCGATGATTCGGTCAGGTTTTTAACCTAACCACCTATCAAAATTTGAACGAGGATCCACAGGTTGGAGACCCACGGTAAACTAAAAGAGTCAATAGACCTTAACCCATCCAGTTAGCACCTCGAACCACCTTGGTAATGATAATCAAGTTAAAAGTGGAACCTGAAAACCAAACCATCTTGGTGCAATAAATCTGACTCCGCTAGAGAACCAACTTTCAAAGGCCGTTGACCTTCGAAAACCACAGAACCTAAAGAGGGAAGCACTAGACTCTAGTGGAACTGGAAAGACCCTATGGGCCACACGACCTTAACACATGCGAATCAAGACAAGATGTTCGAAAGTGGAACATGGCCACTTGAGAAACACGGCGAAGTAGGTCGGCACGAAAGGTATCTGATGAGCCAAATGATTTTAACTCATAAGAATCGAGACCTCGTTTCACGTCAGACCTAATAGTCAGAGTTAAAAGTGAAACCTGTAAACCCGAGGAACATGGTGTAGTAGGTCGGCACAGAGTGATGTATCCTGGAGGTAAAAAATGCTGAATTAAGTACAAGCACTCCTGCTATAAAAAATAAAGCACTCTAATGCCAAAAGGAAGGTTTCGAATGAGCCAAATGGCCGAGACCTTATCTTCAGAGAGAAAATAGCCCTGGTACACATTCTTGGTGGCGCAGATGAACATATAGGTTTGAAGAACCCCTGCTCTTGAAAATTTGAAAGAGTAAAAGTGTTCACACCTTTACTAGTAAACCTTGACAGACTAAATCTCTCTATCTTGTCTTAGAGTGCATTTAGTCAAGGGCCCTGGAGTAGCAAACATGCTACTGAGGTTATGAACCTTAACTCTATGCAAATTAAGACAGACTTGGGAGGTCTAGTCTAATAAGGCATCTGTGTTTTTGGATGACGATGGTCGCTGATAACTACAGAGGAAAAACCACAGATTTCTGACATCTGGAATGTCGTTGAAAGTTTCAGGTTACTAAAAGGAAAACAACTGGCAACTTAAACACATAACTACGTAGTGCCGCTTCCATATGTTAAAGTAACCTTAAATGGGTGTGGTTGAAATCCTGGTGGAGCGAAAGCGAAAGCTTAAACTTGAGACGGCAGTCTCTATGAGAGTTTACGAATCTTTCATGAAACATTTGGATCTAAAGAGATCATGCTTCCAAAAACAAAAACTACTACGAGTAAACGCTTCAACTGGTGTGGTTTCTTTAATTCACCAGCACTAGACTCTAGGTCTATTGTACCCCGTTCCATGCTGAAATGTTAGATGTGTTGTGGAGGAGGAGACCTTGCAAGCCCATTGCACTACCTCCAGTATCACCACAGCATGTGAATGTTCACTGGAAGGCCGTGCTAAGAAATTCTGTACGGTATGCGATTTGAACCCAGAATTTTTCGATCTGTAACTCAACCAGCGGTTACATCACTCCACCACTGATTTAAATTCTCTTAGAGAACAATTGCAGTCTTAGTGCGACTGGTAGTCAGAAAATGTACCTTCCGATACATATAATTAATTGTGGTGCTCGATACTGCATTCTATTACAGTAAAGTAAAGCAATCTAATCACTAATCCAATCTGTACTACATGATAAATCAAAGTAAAACTAACAACTTTTGTCAGTTCAATTTAAAAAAAAAGATCTGTTTCAAATCAGATTTTCGAAAGAATCAAACATTTTTTTTTTTTATTGTTATAGTTGTTATAATAAAGATAAGATAAAGTTGAGATATCCATGACGCGACGATGTATCTAGAATTCGTTGAAGGTATTTCTTAATGCATAAGAAGCAAAGTAAAAATTGAAAAATTGAATTTTAGCGATTGAGTAAATCAAATTGATTAAAATACTTTGTGGGTATTTCCGTTAGGGCAGTGGTCAAATTCGAATATTGTGAAATGTATTACACATAAATTTTAAGATTGATCGTAATATTTTTTCAAATTTTAATTATTGGGATAAGAAATATTAATTTGTAACATGGCAAAAAATATATTCTTAATCTTTTTGATTATATTCGGGAATTTCGAATATTTTTGTGTATTTAGTGCAAAAATCCAATTTTTTGTTATTCAGACTATGGACAGGTTATTTCAATTTTTTACCATTCTTTTGATTATTGATCGGTTTGCATCTTTTTTGTAGTCAAATTTCAATTTCAGCTTTTGCTGAATCATAATGAAACATCAGATTTGTAAAGTAAGCGAAGCAAATAGAAGAATTTTGCGATAAAAATGTTCTTAGCTTAAAAATTGTTTAATTAACAATTACTGTTGTAATATTTTTAATTTCCGAGGGACTTTTCTGATGATAAAGCGTTATGAATAAGATGTGATGATTTAATCTGTATCTTGCTACTTACAGTAATTATTAATCAAAAACTATCTATCTCTGTCAAAACTGATTAATCTTTTCAAATTTAATCAGTATTGTTCACCATTTATATTCACATTTGATTATACGAAAGGGTTATCCGGATAATTTATAAATATCGCATATCATCAATTATCTTTTAGGACTGACTCTTACTTAAGTTTCTCTATTACCTAACTAATCAATTATTATTTAAAGTCCTTTTATTCCTTTATTCCAAAATCACTTTATTTAATAAAAATATTACACCAGCGTACTTCATATTCAAACCACTACAGGCTTAACTTTTTATATACGAATTTTATTAGAAGGTTTTGTACTTCAGTTGGCTTCGCAATCTTTCGCTCCTCTCAAACTCAACAAGATTTGTCATCTCGTGGTTCTTATTAATTTTTTTTTAAATATTACCTTAATTGTGCGAGCAAGTCGAACGAATTCTGATTTTCAAACATTTTTATTAATTAGCCACTTTTATGTTAAAATTAATTAGCAATTTATTATTTCAAGTCTTCGATTATAATTCTCAGGTGGTTAATTGCGATACAATTTTCCGCATTATTATTTTTCTACAAATATATCGACCATAACGGCGTAACATGGGGATATGAACATTAGAGTTAATGACAAATTGCCTATAAAATATTTTTCGACATCTTCAAATATAACATAAAAAAGCGATTCAAGCAAATTATTTTAGGGATTTATTCAAGAATGACATAAAAGTTTTCCGTTTGATTGTATGATTAAAGTTTAAGCATGTCTTTAAACATTTCAGAATATTTTCTATCCTTCGTCAATTTTGTTATTTTAAATTGTTAGCATTTCAAAACTTTGCAAATTTAAAAGAAAACAATTTTTTTATATTAACTTTCAACGTATTTTCATAAATTGTGTATTCGCCCTTAAATTATTATTTTACAGCATTCAACAGGTTCGAATCAATATGTCGGAATGTCTTAACAAATTCAATTTTTACCAAAAAATTAAGTTAACCTTTCATATTAAATTTAATCCTATACAGGCTTTTAAAAAAATTCGAAAAATTACTCAAGTAGAAAATGCAAACAGAACAAAATTTCAAATCTTCTTTCCATTATTATGCCTATAATATTATTACTGAAACATATTTTTATTTTTTCTATTATAATTGATAAATATTGAAAATTATATGTCAAAAAATATCGCAAACAAATTTTCTTCTAAATTGTCATTATAACTTCGGGGTTGTAGCGCTGATGATGTAAATGTAGGACAAAACTGGGCAACGTTTGAATATTAAAATTCTTCGATTGCACACTTGAGAAAATATTGTGATGATAAAAACGAATGAGAGATTCGGGATTGAACATTATTGTCAAAAAAGGTGTGCAAGCGAATACCTAAAGTTGTATGAATAGATCTTGTTTACATTTAAAGCCAACTTGTTACCATTACACATTACAAAAACATAATAATTTTGTTTCTGAAAGAGATTTGTACGGTTGTTATGTTTTTAATTTAATAAACCTGCAAAGAAGAGTAATTAGTGCAAAATTCACATTTACCGCCAAAAACAGTTACCTCCAAGTATATGTCTTTTTTGAAAATCCTAGGGAAATTCGAGCGATTAAGTAGTGTATTTCCTAATTCAGGATAATCGAATTATTGATCAAGGTAGGGGGATAGTGTTAATTTTCCAATGCGACCCCAATGACGCACGTGTGTAGATATTCACACACATTGGTTTTTATTTGATGAAAATTGTGGTCATCCAGTATCAAATCTCGTTTATATTGGTTAATATGACTGCAAAAAAAAACGTTAAATGGGTTCTAAATAGTGAAAATTATCATAAAATAAGGAACACAAAAAGTTGAGGTTATGCACCAAAAGCCAGCTGTTTAATCCAGATGTTCGATGCATTAATTCATACCAGAACCACTCAATTTGTTCGTGGACAGCTGAGATTCCACGGGTTTACAAATTTTTGGTAAAATTTGAAGAAGCCAACAACCATGATCTGCTACTAGATTTCAGATATTCCACTTGTAAGACGGCTACTGGAGGCGTGCCTTGAAACGCAGCGGTTTCCAAATAAACAATGTATTAGTTCGTCAAAACTTTTATTATTAAATTATTTTTGTACAATTATTGATTTTGCCACACGAATAATCACTGATTTTATCAGTTCACCATTTAGTAACATTGATACTAAATGTAATGGTGGTTTGATACAGCCAAACAAATCAACACATACGGCTATAAGGACTATTTGTAGTCCGCATAACAAGATTGCATTTTTACAATTTGCGTTCAAATCTATTAAATATTATAAAATATCCCGAGTATCTTTAATTGAATTTTAGAACCTTTGCCTTCCCTGTAGAAATACGTAGTTTCAAATTTGCTCTACCGACAACAAGCGGTCGGAACTTGACCTGTGCGTGTTCGAAATATTACAACCATCTCAGTTTCCGAGTGAGGGACTTTGCAGTTGGTTTTAGAACACCACAATATAATGTGGTGATTCAAACGAGTTGAAGACTCAGGGGTAGAAATAAAATCAAAAGAGGGGGTACAACAGTATACCGCATGCATTGATATTTATATCTGGTTTTATAGGAGCTAAAATTGTTACCATTTACATCCATTTTGACACTTGTTTTGATTTTATTTGCGTTCTGTGAATTTTGTGTGGTTGCTGTGTTTAGTTCGGTTTTCACCAAAAAGGAAAATTGAGTGGAAATTTGGTGGAAATTTTTTTCTAAGGTGGCACCTCCTAAAAAGTACTCTCGAAATGTCTTCTGGATAAAGCTGACGTGAAACTTTAGGTGGCTCGAGAGAAGTGAAAATTTGTTCATTCTGGGGGTCGTAGAAGCAATCTCCAGGAGTTTTTCGAGTGGTTTGAATACATGTCCGATAACGGGAGCGATTCCATGTTATTTAAAGTCTAAATTGCAAAGATTCCGAAAGATTACGAAGTAAGAAGTTTGAGGTTAAGAAAACTTACAGGTGGTGAGGAATTGGGACAGATTTCGTTTGAAGTTGGAACGGTGTACAGTGAATAATCCGGATACGATTGTGGGGGAGTAAAACGAATATTTGGATGATTTGGTAGTAAAATTCTGCATCGTTGGTACGTACAAGTATTAGATCGCTATAACAGCTGTAGACTATATATTACACATAGTAGACTATACACATATTGGCAGGTGGCAGATACATCAGCGGTTCCAAAACGGTTCGTCACAAATTTGTATTTTTGAATTTCTTTATTTGTGAAACATTGATTTTGTGCTACACTTTTGTTACACATATGCGAGTTAAGAACTGCAATTTAGCCAACAGATTTACAGTAAATAAAATTATGGTTCGGAACGATCATACACTTTTACACCAACGGCTAAATGACAAAAATTGTTGCCAAACCAAGGATTATAATCATCGCATTGGCATTTTTCATTAAATTACTTAAATTAGCCCAAATTTTTCAATCGAGTTTGAATCCAAGCCTGAGATTGTCTCATTTATTGCTCTACCGACGACATAGCTACCGTGCATTTAGTTTGTTTGTGTTCAGGACATTGCAATAAATAGTAAGTACCTTATATTGTCCTCCACCGAATATACATATGGGGGAAAATAATTTACCCCAAATGGTGGATCGTACTTCAAACTCAGTGTTAAAAAAATCAAACAATAGAAACTCAAAATCCTTTCTAGCAAAATCAAGATTCTTATTAAAACAAATAGTTGAGGAAATTGTTAAACATTTATTGTGGATAATGTTAAAATAAGTGGATCAATTCCACTAAATTGTAGAAATCAAATTAATTGCGGTTAAAACCTTGCATCTAGCAATTTATTCTCCCAATAAGTGCCAAAAGATTTTAATTTACAAATTCCTAAAGTTTAAAAATTATCCTGATTCCCAAAATTTAATATTATATAGTAGTTTATTTGAATAATAGATAAAATAAAAAACCATTCAAAGATACGGTTACAAAAATAATAAAACATCCTTCCCATTTTAACGGATTTATACTGCCTGTTTAAAATTTTGCAATATTAAAGAAAAAGTTCATTAGTTTATGAATGAATTCATTGCATTTTTGAGTGTGTTATAAAATCTATATTATTTAAACCAATGAGCCTGGTGTCATTGGTATTATAAACCCCTTTTTTTTGTGCAGATGGAATCGATCGGATCGTACTCCAATGCCAGCTAACTCAGCGTTAAAAAAATCAAACAATAGAAATTCATAATCCTTTCTAGCAATATCATTCTCAAAAAACTACAACTCATCGGTACTTTTACTATATTAAACACAAAATCCATGCTGCAAAATTCTGATTCTGTCAAATTTTTTGCGTCAATCTCTAAAAATGTAAGTTTATTATGCCATTGGCAACTTTTAACTTGACAGCAACATAGCAGCAAACAAAAAAGGATTTCTTGCATTTGATTTACTTTAAATTGTGTTATGAATTATCTGTTTGACTACTTTAATTAAATTTGTTCAGAATTTCTTATGAACTGCTTTTTTATCGACGAAACCGAGTTATTCAAGCTTTTAAATAATTTATATACGTACATCATATTACATTTGGGAAATATAAGTTCCGCTTCGCACTAAAATCTTGCTCTTTGGAAGGAAGTATTATTTTTTGTCTTCCCTACCAATAGGAAAGCACATATTTTATAATCTGTCATAGAGGAACTTTTCAATATCAAATAATTTTCCTTTGAAAATATTTCTAGAAAATGTAATTATGCTTACTTGTCTTTTCAACCTTTAATATTCTTTAACAATTAGTGTAACTTCATAACTTCCAATTGGGAAAATTGAGTAAATTTTTCAATTGCATCGGTATAAAGTGAAATAAATTTTACAAAATTGGTTTTCTGTGTACATTATCGCTGCAGATTACTTGAAAATTGCCGCAAAAACAAATTACAAACTCGTTTCTATTTCATTTTAATTCTAGAATTATAGTTTTCTATATAATTATAGATACTATGCATAGTTTACTACGCCCAGTTAATTGAAAATTAAACCTGCCTCGAGGTTTTGAAAAAATTAACAAAGTTTTAGTTTTTGTGTGTTTAATTATATTAATAATGAATATCATCCATCATTAAATTAATTCAACTTACTTTGTGTTGTGGTTTGGATTCCACGTGAACCTTTATGTCTTATGATGCTTGTAGTTTAGTGTGCTGATTTACCCCGAAATATATAGAACGTGGTAACATTTACTTCCAAGATCTATGATGAGAGAGGGCGGGTAGTTTTTATATCCAGCTTTAGATTGTATGATAAAATAATTAAGAATCCAAGATATACAAAAATATAAAAATTAAAGGTGTCAAACGACCAAATAAAGTAGATGCACAATTTCAGAGGGAAGTAACAAGTTAAAGCTGACACTAGAAGGAAGATACAATCTCAATTAATAGTTAAGACAAATTTCATAAACGTCCATTATTGCAATGTAACCATATGTGAGCCTATGATAATGAAAGTTCATGATGTGTACTTTTGAAACAGTCTGACCAAAGTAGAAAACAATTCATCTGGAAAATTATTTCCAGATAAAATGGACATATAAAATGGTAAATGATTTAATCGGTTTACACAACATGGATCACTCTTATTTTGAAAAATTCTACAGCTCACCACGAATAAAATAAAACGAAATTTTTTGAGCCGAAGAGAAACAATAAAATTAACTTTTTAGATGTCACAATATAGGAGGGAACGAAACACGAGTTTAATAAGATTGCAGCATTGCAAAGCATGATAAATCGCATGATAAAAAAACTATTAAGCAACGAAAGGTAAGCAAGAGAATTAACACCACAAACACATAAAATAAGTCAACAATAATGCAATTCGTTGATTATCGACACTGCAAAAGAATTAAAAGAAGAATATTGGCAAAATGGGTAGCGAAAAATTAAAATATTTTAACAGTAAGTTGAGATAAGTAGTGAAAGTTTAGCCAGGTTTTGTGATAAGCAAACATAAAAATTGTCAAATATTATTGAAAAAATCAATACGGTGATTGATACATCCGAACAGGAAAAATAAGGAAAATTTAGCATATCAAAGCACAGCATGGACAAACTACATAAGCACACAAAGACATGGAAATTGTCCACACGAACAAAAAGGAAGCTATGTTTAATAGATTCGAGAAACCTGATCAATGGAAAAGTCTCTTTCAAAGCTAACGCATCGATGTATAGCATGAAAACATAATAAAGTGAGGTTATGTTAAACAAAAACAATCAATTAGCGACTGATTTTGTTTTAATTGTTGTGAAAATAACTTAATTAATTTTACGGATTAATTTGGAAAATTTTTGTAATTTATTGCAGTGGTAAAAGTGTAAATAAGTTTAAATAAAAAAAATATTAGAAGGAAGGAAATGTTGAGGTATGTTAGTTAAAGTTGGATTGATTGATAGTGCATTCCAGGTAAATACATACATTCTTAAGTATAAATGAAGCGTTGCAAAGCTAATTGATCTAAGTGCCAAACTTTGAAATTTTAGTTTTTTGCATTAAAATAATCTAGATACCAAGGCGAATGCAGTGCTATATGATCTAAGCCACATTTCAATTTATTTACAGTTTGAAATGCGATAACAAGGTGACGCAGCGTCTATGTCAACGCGCCGCAGTCTATAGTCTAATTAATTCATTTCCAAATTTGTTGTTTTATTTTTTCATTTAAATTTCTCCTGTTGGGTTTAATATCAAAAATAACTTTTAGTTACTTCATGTATAATGTCAATAAAAATTAATATCATATAAATACATATAAACAATAGTTGCGTTCTAACAACACAGTTTACTACCATTTACTATGTTTAACACCATTTTCCCACAAAAGTACCTTTTGGCACTTAGATCAATTAGCTTTGCAACGCTTCAAATGTAGACCATACTAAAAAGGAGTAGTTGGTTATCTAAAAAGAGTAAATAATTTACGTAATATCAACTAAATGGTTGTTTGGATTAGCTAAATATCAGCAGGTTGTCACAGTAATTGAAGCAACAGCCGCCTATCTGATGAATCTAATCATTTTGAAAGTAAAATTTACCACCTCCAGTTAAATTTTCATATATGATTAGCTGCAAGCTCGCTGTACTTATTATTTAAATTTAAAAATTAACAAGCTAAGCAATCATAATATAATTAAAATTGTTTCATAAACTTTTAGTTGCCAATTAACAACATCTGAAGAATGCAATAAACTGTTGCAGAAACTTGGGATTTGTTAATTTTAAGGATTCCCAATTTTAATAACTAGCTAATATTTTAAATTATAATAATTCTTAATCGAACTAGTTACACCACGAAACGGTGGTACTTTAAAATTCACGAGAATATTTACAATAATTATGACCCAATTCAGGAGGGTGATTCACGACACTTAACATACACCAATAAATTTCCAAGCAGAATAATTTACTCACTTCCGCAAAGATAGAATACGAAAGAATCAGTAGCGTCTGGCTTACAGTTCGAACAAAACATAATTGACTTAACAAACAAATTCGCGCGAAAAATTTTGCCTGCCCTACCATCAACATCCCATGAAAAGGGTGAGATGGTTAAAAATTATAAAGGAACAACTTTGCACAATAACTACGGGACGAGAATACATTAGAATATCTTTTGTACTTCAATACAACTAACAAGGGGTCATTACAGTGAGTATGTCGCCAATCGAGATCCCAATTTTTTTGGTGATTCTAGTAGCTAAAAAAATTATCACTTTTTCGAATTTTAGTCGATTGGCTCTTAGTTCTTGAGTTATGAATTTTTGAAAGGGCAGATTTTACCATAAGCTTAGCATTATGGACGTTGTAACGCGTAGGTCCTGGGTTCTAATCCCAGCCCGGGCAAATTTTTTTTCTTTAAATTATGTAATTTATTATCGAAATTACAAAATTAATGACCTACGAATTACCAATATAAATTATTAACCGCTAAACCACCACGGTTTTTTGTAATAATAGCTAATAATAATAGCAGTTAACTCATCATAGTATTTTTAAAAATTCATAACTCAAGAACCAATAGCCAATCGACTAAAATTCGAAAAAGTGATAATTTTTTTAGCAACTAGAATCACCAAAAAAATTGGGATCTCGATTGGCGACATACTCACTGTAGTGACCCCTTGTAAGTAAATAATTAAAATCCTCTGTGCTGAATTGTAGGACATATCCCAGGAGCCGACTGCAGTTCTGATCAGAAACTGTTGGTGACGAATTTCAAATTGAAACTAAAAAGTAAGAAGGGTCCAATAGAGCTAATAAGCTATCACGTGAAAAGATACAGAGTTTTGAAGTAAGGATTAAACCAAGGCCATGTAGAGCTCGAAATGAAGCGATTATAAGACAACATAATTCTGACGAAGAGTGGAAAAGACGGGGCAACGGTTGATGAGGTTCGAAGAAAACCAGTAAAACCTTGCAAAAACCGTTGGCCTTGATTGAAGATCGAAAGGAATTGCGGCAAAAGGGACTGACAACCAGAAATGAGAAATATGCGGCCGAGTTGGTAAGCAAATGCAAAAGGAATGTAGATGTGATAAAAACAACTGCATCAGCAAGATATGCAAGGAAATAGAAAGTCATCATAATATACCCACAGGTCGATATTTATTTGACAAGGTGAGAACGCTAACACGAATTTTAAAGCTAAAAACAACGAGAAGCTGCGGAGGGAAGACGAGGAGGTTTTGGAGCGATGCAGAGAGTACGTGAGGGGATGAAATTCTGCTTTAACCGGGATAAAAGAGAACTAGACATTATGAAAGCCGAAGTCGAGTATGCCAAATGATTCCTAAAAATAATAACGCTTATGGGAATGACGAGGTATCTTCAGAAATGATAAGGGTATTGGGGGGGGGTCAGATACTTTGAAACATAATATGCAAAAAAGTTTGGAAAACAGTAAATTAGTGATTATTGATGCCAACACCCTAACAATTGGAACACCGTAACAACGGAAAACCAATTTGCATAGGTGGAAAAAGTGAATGAATTTACATATTGCGATATTTGACCAAACGAGGAGTCTACGATCACAATCAAAATGGTCGTCTCGCACACGTCTGCGAGAAGAAGAGAAGGAGCAACAGTCACATAAAGGCATTATAATAAAACATATAATTTAACACAGTAGTAAACAAATAACAGGAAAAGTAAAGCCTTTATGTGATGATTTGTTCATTTGAAAAGGGCTTGTCATCAAGGACATGCGTTCATTGCAACGAACAACATGATTCCAAGAAACGAATGATGTTGAGGGGTGAAGGAATAAGAACGTACACCATTTGGTAAAATAAATATAGGAAAATGTAAAGAAAGATGTAATTAGGTTAAATTTGTTATAATGTCCCCCGAATTATAAGGTGAACTTATAAATAAAGAAATCAGATCGGAAAAGTAGGCATGTTTAGACAGAAAGCAAAAGGATACCTAGGAGATGGCGGTCGTTATGAAAAAAAAAGGAAAAAATCAACAAGGGGAGATTACCTTGATTTTTCGAACCGAGAGGTCGAGAAAGTGTTAGCCTTCCACCACCAAAAGAACCAAATAAATTTGTTACTTGGTGCGTTTGGTCTTTCGAGGATGACGGTGATAAGAAGGCAATTATTTTGGTCTTTCTGAAGGGAAGGTGTGACAACGAATGGAGGTGCATGATGGACCACAGTAGGGGCGACGGAAACAGAAATAAAGAGGTGATTATTGGATCTGTGAGGTAGGAACAAAAGCACCTAATCTATTCGGGTGTTTTTTAATTTTAAACATTCATTTGTGTAGTATTGAGTTTTGTTTGTAATTTTAATTGTTGGATAAAACGTGTGTACATTAATGGTCTAGGACGTGGGCAAGATAAACTGATTTTGTTAATTAAATTATTGAGTTAAGTAAATTAAAAATTTGTACGTTTCGTTATCCACAAAATTCGAAAATTTGTTTGTATTGAATCACAAGAACACAATCTTAGTGTATCTTTTCGAGGTTTGTACACATATAAGTTGTGATAAATCGGTGAGTATGCGGTGTATGATGTGGAAGACATTAACATCGCAATATATACCTTGGTGTATTGGTGGCGAATGACGAAGGGTCGGAATCATGTATCAATGGCACGCGGAGCCATGACTAAACTCAATAAAATATGGATTGACAAACAAATTACTACAAATACCAAGATTGATCTGGTCCAAGTTCTGATCTCGATTTTCCTATATAGCGTTGAGTCATGGACAGTCAAGATGATGGATGGGCGCCATATTGACGCGTTCAAAATGTGTTGGAGACGTAATTGTTGGGAATCTAGTGGACTTGATGTCCAAACAAACGTATTGATATTCGACAATAAACCGACGACGAATTCTGCAATATTTTGGATACGTCATGCATAGAGAAGTGACGTCACATCTTATCTGATAATATTCGTGCAGAAACTTCTTATCTGCAAGAAACTTTTAACTTCGTTACAAAGTTGTAATACGTTTATTCGATTCTTATAGTATCTATAACCTAAAACTGATCCATTATAATATAGCGGTAATTTTACGCCGGAATTATTGATTCAAGATTTATTTTTAAAATTGTATATTCCACAAATTTGTTTTTCTTATGAAACTTTGCAATTGCATCTACTACAGGACCGTACTAGCTCATTTGTTTTAATTATAAAATTTCTGAATTAAATTGAGTTATTCATTTGTCAGTATTAACCCTTTAACAACGGGGAAAAATAATTTTGTGCTCCATTTGAGAATTTTGCACCCTAACTATGTCGCGGTAAAAAAATAACCTATTAATAAAAATTATAGGTTTATTTTTGAAGTTGCTAAAAAACAAAGTAATTTGGCAATCCTGCACAATTTCTTGACTTACGGAAAGGAACTTCATCCTGATTGTAAAATTATAGTATAGTATAGTCAAGATGCTGGCAATCAATAACAATAAAGTGGTATTATAGAGAAATATAAAGAAAAAATTAAATTTATACCTCAAGTCAAAATTAAGAAAAAACCAAATTTCTTAATTAAATTTAAATGTCATGTTAGTTATATAACTTTTAAATAACACATTAAATGTGGGTTAGAAAAAATATGAAAATTACTGATAGGTGATATAAGCCAAGATATGTCATATGGATTCGTTAAAATGAACGGAAATAAGAAATAGGAAGTAAGTGTATGATTACAATGTAAGTTATAAGTAAGAAATAAAAAAAGTGAAAAATACGATATCTTAAAATTAAATCGCATGTCGTAATTTAATAGTTGGAAAAGCCAAAACATAAAGTGGTACAATAAAAGTGATTGTGGTATTGTAAGTAAAGCATTAAAACTTTATATCGCTTTACTATATGACACAAATTAACGACATTGCTTTATAATAGAGAAAACAAACATCATCTTGAATAATACATAATGCAGCAACCTGAAGTACTTGAAACTTGGAAAACTTAAATAAAACTCGTTTCAAATCAAATTTACTATGCTGGTATCTCGGAATAATAACCAATCTCATTTCACTTCAAAGTTTAAAATATGTATTTATATTAACATAAAATAAAATATTTCATTTTTTTTTTATTCCAGGTTGCATGGATGCACTTTGAGCAATCAGCCATTTTGACTGTGCATAATCATGTAATTACACGAAATCCAAGAATAAGTGTAACTCATGATAAACATAGAACGTGGTTTCTGCATATAAGCAATGTTCAGGAAGAGGATAAGGGAAGATACATGTGCCAGATTAACACTGTAACAGCCAAAACACAGTTTGGCTATTTACATGTTGTGGGTAAGTAACAAATTCTATGAAATATATAATTTAGCTTTTAACAAATTACTTAAAAACTGAAATATTAATTAGACAGTTTTTAAAGTTTCGTTTTACAATTAGTGTAATATGGAATTTATTCAATTATTTAATTGCTAGTTAATAATTGTAATATTTACTGACCTATAAATTAGTTTAAATAAAGGATTGTTGCGATGTTCTGTGATATTACTGTTATCCATATACTTTTTTAATGTGATAACTATATTAATTAAACAGGCTAATTGGCATATAGTGCAGGCGCTGAGAGACATCCCGTATGAAAAAACCGCTGACCGCATTCTGATTGAAGATTTAAGTTAAGAAAGACTTAAATAATAAAATCTTGGATGTTGCCGGACGAAATTAGTGCCAAAAAATAATAGGTGGCGCTATATGAAATCTTCGAAAAACAATAAAAATTGTTGCTTTACTATTTTAGATTTTGCTCAAACTTTGTGGAAATGTTCTTTAGGCTTCCAACGACCAAAATCCATAAGGATTTAATTTTAGTAAGCGCAATTGCCGCTCCACGCAAAATCAAGCAATTGAAAAGTCGTATTTTTGTGCTTTGCGGTTTTAGCTGTAAAAATTTGACCATTAGAGATATTATCTACGCGACCAAGGTGGCATTTTAAAGCTGAAAGACGGTAGTTTCTAAAAAAAATATAAAAATTTTCATAATTTATATACCTGAATCATAACATTGTATTGAAAATACGTGTATTTGATCGATTTCTTATGATTTTCAATTGGCTCCAGTGTCTGCGCTGTTGAATGTAAAGTTTTAATGATTCTCAGATATCAAAGTGCACGTATCGTAAGAGAATAGAAAATTAAAATAGTTTGGTTCAATTAACTCGTTATGAAAAAAATTTTTCTTTTGAAATTGTTTGAAATTTTGAAATTTTAAAAAATTGTATATTTCAGGTTACAATTTGGACGTGTTTTATAAGAGATAAAAATTTGAAAACTACAGTATACATATTTCTTACCCTTAACTGTGAAAAACTTTAAAGTCCTTTGAGGGATTTCCTCCTCTCGTGGATGTACAGGCGCTTAAAAAGAAGCAAAAAATATAGCGATTTGTTCATTTATTCTGTGTTTTTTTTTCTTATTTTGGCGTATATTTTTATACTAGCCTGAGTAATTATCCGCGAACAAATTAATTGTGTAAAAATAAGTATTAATAAAGCAACCACGAAGACTTACAAACTAAAAAATTAATTTTACTGATAAAATATTAAGACTTTCTGGATCTTGTTTTGTCCACAAGAAAACTGTTATAGATTTACTTGAAAGTGTAGTAGGTTTGAATGCAAAATAAACAAAAATGATTTTAAATTTAGAGCTTATTTAATTCTAGTTAATTTTTTTTTTTAAAAGAGACATTCCGTATGCAAAAACCGTAAACCAAATTTTGCAATCAATGGTCATGGGCACACTGTGCACGCCGCACATATTTGAACCCTTGACCTTGAACGTTTTGAAGTTAAGAGTAAGAACTAAGTATCCTGTAAATCTCAAGATTTTGTCTCTTATCAAACACGTCCAAATTGTAACCTGAAATATACAATTTCTTAAAATTTCAAACAATTTCAAAAGAAGAAATTTTTTCATAAGGAGTTGATTGAACCAAATTATTTTAATTTTCTATTCTCTTATAATATGTGCACTTTGATATCTGAGAATGGTTAAACTTTTACATTCAACAGCGCAGACACTGGAGCCAATTGAAAAACATAAGAAATCGATAAAATACACGTATTTTCAATAACTATGTTATGATTCAGGTACATATATAAATTATGAAAATTTTTATATTTTTTTTAGAAACTACCGTCTTTCAGCTTTAAAATACACTTTATTTTATTTTAACAGCTACTACACTTTCAAGTAAATCTATAACAGTTTTCTTGTAGACAAAATAAGATCCAGAAAGTCTTAATATTTTATCAGTAAAATTAATTTTTTAGTTTGTAAGTCTTCGTAGTTACTTTATTAATACTTATTTTTACACAATTAATTTGTCCGCCGATAATTACTCAGGCTAGTATAAAAATATACGCCAAAATAAGAAAAAAAACACAGAATAAATGAACAAATCGCTATATTTTTTGCTTCTTTTTAAGCGCCTGTACATCCACGAGAGGAGGAAATCCCTCAAAGGACTTTAAAGTTTTTTACAGTTAAGGGTAAGAAATATGTATACTGTAGTTTTAAAATTTTTATCTCTTATCAAACACGTCCAGATTGTAACCTGAAATATACAAGTTTTTAAAATTTCAAAATTTCAAACAATTTCAAAAGAAAAATTTTTCATAACGAGTTGATTGAACCAAACTATTTTAATTTTCTATTCTCTTACGATATGTGCACTTTGATATCTGAGAATGGTTAAAACTTTACATTCAACAGCGCAGACACTGGAGCCAATTGAAAATCATAAGAAATCGATAAAATACACGTATTTTCAATACCATGTTATGATTCAGGTATATAAATTATGAAAATTTTTATATTTTTTTTAGAAACTACCGTTTTTCAGCTTTAAAATGCCACCTTGGTCGCGTAGATAATATCTCTAATGGACAAATTTTTACAGCTAAAACCGCAAAGCACAAAAATACGACTTTTCAATTGCTTGATTTTGCGTGGAGCGGAAATGGCGCGTACTAAAATTAAATCCTTGTTGATTTTGGTCGTTGGAAGCCTAAAGAACATTTCCACAAAGTTTGAGTAAAATCTAAAATAGTAAAGCAACAATTTTTATTGTTTTTCGATGATTTCATATAGCGCCACCTATTATTTTTTTGACACTAATTTCGTCCAGCAACATCCAAGATTTTATTATTTAAGTCTTTCTTAACTTACGCGTAAATCTTCAATCAGAATGCGGTCAGCGGTTTTTTCATACGGGATGTGTCTCAGCGCGTGCACTAATAGGAATAACTTCTAATTTTTACGATTTACGATGCTGATTGGTCTAACAAAAAACATAAGCAATGTCAGTCGCGTTATCCTTTTGAAAAAATAGCTATACTACACTGAGAGCAAGGTTTGTTAATAATAAACAAATTTTATTTGATGCAAAGAAATGGTAATTATGAATAGAGAGAAATAAATATTTGTTTATTATAAACAAACCATTTGTTTGACAAATATCTTTACAGTAATTTATATTTATTAACTATTAACTTATGGGATTGTTACAGAAACAAAATATTAAATCAACACAGGTTCAATTCTTTCTTTTAGTTTGGGATTCTTATTTTTTATTTATCATTTTAATTACATTTTCCTAGATATATTGTAGCAATGAACTCTTACAAAATTAATAAATTTGATCATCCATTTTAAATATTGATTAGCTTAAGAAAATGCTGTTTTTCTTACCACTGCATACGACAAAGAAATAGAACCACGTACGTGTGGTTTAAGGTTAATAGCTTTTCTATTTGCACTACACCAACGCTCGTGAATAGAGAAACATAAAACTTGTAACAAAGTAATACTCTATAGCCCTTTTTATAAAAAAATAAATTAGTACTATTACAAACCATGGTTATGTACGGTGTCATATCGCTGATTTACAACCTTCGTCAGTGATTAATTATCATTGAATTTAACAATTGCCGGTTACTTCAGCAAAGGTATCAAGTAAAACTATGTATCATATATAGCGAAATTAAATAATATTCTTCCCAAGTGGATTTTATAAATAAAACTGGAATTTATTTAGTGGCACATGTTTCTTCCGAGATTTTCAGTTGAATCTGAGTTTATAAGTGAAATTTAAAAACTCTACTACTACAATCAATTGCACACAATTCCCAAATCCTATGTTACACTATAAGTCTCAGACTTAACCTAAGCGGCGAAGAAAAAAACAGAGAAAGAAAAACCTCTTTTTAAATAAGGTCGAAACATGTAATTCTTTTTCTTTTTTTTTGTGTTAAGTTTTTTTTTAGCGTTGTTTCCAAAGACGGGAATGACTAAGATACAGATTATAGGAAATTACATCTGCATGATTTACATTCATAGCCTAACTTATTTTGTTTTAGTGAGTTACTTTGAAATAGGCAACCGGTTATTTGTTTAATTATTACTTTCCTAGATTATTGAGAATGAACCAGAGTAGAATATAATTTTACGACATCATAAAATATTATTGCGACATTCAAACACTCAGCCCTATGGCTAGCAAAAATTTATGTATCATATTACGTTTAATACTTTGTGTTGTTGTTTAATTTAAAAATAATAATAAACCTTCTTTGGGGGATTAAATAAAACACAGTAGGGTTAAATAGAACAAGCGAGTATGGATTTAGCAAAATAAAATGGCATATTTTTTTATGTGAGTAAAAATTAAGCCGTTAAGAATTTAATTTTTAATTATCTCTTCATAATTTTGATCTGATTATAGTTTCATTATTTGATCGTGCATATTTTTTTTAATTTTAACAATAAATTTGAACTGCAAAATTTACAAAGTAAAAGATGCGAGACAAACCTGCGTTTGGATCGCTACAATGTAATCATTTAATCAGTGTCTGATTGTACATACTGAAAAACTGAGAGTTAACTTTCATATAATTGTAACGACTTATGTTTTACTCAATTTAAATCGACCAATAGCATTCCAAGATTTACATAAATCACTTTTTCACTTCCACTTTTAAAATTATTGCAACATAACTTACATCCATATATTTACTGTATTAAGTACTATATTCAAGTTACGATATTAAAAATATTAACTTTTTATGATAAAATATTGAAATAATTATTTATATTTTCAAAAATACCTTATAAACATGATTCAGAAATTTTCTTCTGACGACGGTCTGTAATGTTTTCGTTCCCTTTAGTTATTTTAGTGGTCTCACAGCTCAGATTATCAGATGTGGGTTGACTTTTAAGTTGATATAAGTTTTTGTCAAGTTTCTTGCCTTTTGGGTGCGCGAATTTGTAAAAAGTTTGACTTCTTTTCTTTTCTGAAGATAAAGCTAAATTTATTTTTTACTTTGATAATATTCCACTGTAATAGTACGTATAAATTACGTACAAGTACATATTTCTGTTTTATATGACTTTTAATTTGATAAATCTAAAAATGCTGCTTATTGCTTGAAGTGCCTATAATCTACTTCCATTTATCCACAGAATTAGATCACTTTTGTTTTCAATTATGCATACCGTTTCTGTGTGTCACAATAGCAGTTCATCAAGTGTATTAATAATTTGTAGTTCTAGCCATATGATCACTTGAATCACATATAGCCGTTTGTCACATTGGCTGTAATATCAAACAATACATATATTTTGAATAATAACACTATGTCACGGTTTGAACGTGATGTAATGAAGGAAGGGTGCAGGAAGAAATGTGATAAACTAATAAACGTGGTTAACTCAACGTTCCCATTCATATTCAAATATAGTTTTTAAAGTGTCCTCTTTAAGATAACCGCACACTTAAACAGTAGCACATTCTTACTTAAAGTTGTAAGTTCATTCACACAGCATTAACAGTAAGTCATTCTCGAGATATCGTGGTTATGACTATATAGTATTTTGCTAGACGGCTAGAAAATAACAAAAACAAACCAAAAAAAGTTATAAAATGATACAGAAAGATTACATTTGAAGATTAACAGAACAAATTTGTATGTTACTGGATAATTAATCCATTTGTCATAAATAATTAAAAATAAAATGATATATTAAAGAAAATTTGTAGTCATCTACGAACCCTAAAAACGGAAACATTTCACACAAATTATAAGTTTGAACCATTAATTTCTTAATTAACAACTGTAACCTCATAAGTTATTGTTCATCTGTTACTTGTTAAGACAAAACGATTAGCGCCACAGCATTCAACATAATTAAATGCAATACTTGTGACAAGTACGGTTGAGATTATTACCAAACATTTAAAATTAAAACGACGGCGAAGGCTAGAATAAAGTTACATTTAATACATTTTTTAATGTTAAATAACTTTTCAACAAAATATACAAGAATGTAACGTTATAACTTCAGCAAACTTATATTTTAATTCTAAGAAGTAGAAACGAGCTAAGAATGTTATAAATTATAATTATTTTGAAAATTCTTCTTTGTAATTTTTCTTTTATTATAAAACTTATAATCTTAAATAATAATTTTAAAATGCAGGCATTTTTTGTTGTCAAAAAGTTTTAAAAGGTATTTTCGGTGAAACGATATGATTGTATGGGTTATTTATAACGGGGAAGTTTACAAGTTTTTGATTTTTGTATCCACTGAAAAGTTAGTAAACAATTAAGGAAGATCACACATAACTTAACCAATGATAAATCAGAATAACATTTTTAATATCACATGCAGAGCCGAAGTCAAGGAGGTTGTTAATGAACTTCACATTAACCAACCCCAAATATAGGTAGGATATTAAACAGTGCCAGCATTGCCATCCCTGCTTTATGTGACAAGGTTTAGACTACGAATATAGTAAATGCTGGTTTCCGAAACCGCCTTACTTGCTTCGATATTTGCATTGAAATATTTGTTCTGTTACTACCTTCGTTAGTTCTCGGTTACACTAATTAACATTGGAGTGAGTGAAGCGGGTAAGTTGGTGCTGGTAAACCGGTGTCCACTCCGGGAGCAGCTTAAGTTTGGAACCATAATGTACATATCTCAGTAATCCAATCACGCGCGTCCTACTATGTAATCTTATTTTAAAACGTAATTTTCGTTATAGTCGGAATTCAGTACTATTCTGTCAATTTCAAAAGTAATTTGGTGTATTATTATACATTTTTATTAATTTACAATCGAAGGGTAATGAATCCTGCAATTTTTTTCTGATATTATTTCCAATTATTATTTTATTTGATTCGAAGTCTTGATTGCAATATTTCGGAGTAGATATTAAAATGAAATTTTCTTATACATCTTACAGTGTAATCCTATTTTAAAATCCACTTTATTACTTACCAATACTAATTAGTTTACCTCGCAGATTTTACCATTTTTAGACAACTGAAATAAAAACTGTTCTTACAAATATTCAGTTTATCATACTTCGGTTGCATTGAAATTGTCACTCCCATTTACATCACTGATTGAGGAATCTGGAAAAGAATTAGTATGGTAAAAGCATATAGCAAATAATTTGTTTTAATTATACAATTTCAAAGGCAATCTCATCTGTTCCAAGTGCTTCTTTTTAAATCTTCCCTATCAAAGTTTTCAATTCTTTCGATGCTATTCTGTGGTAGTTGTATGTTGTATTATTGATCATTGGTTCGGTTTTACATATTTATAAAATAAGGAGCCTATCAATAATTGAAGTTATTTCCAATACAATACAATTATTTTTACAAAAATAAATAAAAATAATAATTGATACTTGATACAACAAGAAACCGGTTGAAGCCAACATAGATTTGGTTTTAAATGCACTGTTAACATGAATTTGTAAATCATATTTAGCAAGATCCGCCATTATTTACTTCCTCTTTATAACAGGATTTAACTAATTTACCTGAAAAACAATTAAAATTTAATGTTAAAACTAACCTTAGGTAAACTTTAAAAATATTTTAGGCAACCGATATATCTCGTTAATCCATTCATGCGCGTCACTAAAAATCGATTGGTTTTTTTTAATCGAAACAATATAGAGTAACAGTAAAAGCTTTAAAATCACAAAGGGATAACACATAGATCCAGAATTTACACCAAACATGTTTTAAAATGATTCGTATCAGTTCATAGAGCATGGACAAAATGTTAACTCAAATTGAAATTGCAATATTAGCTTCATTATTATCTATACGTTCTTTATTTATTAGTTATTACTTATTACTTACTTAGCCAATAAACAGAGCGACAAATGGTGAGAATTTTTTTTGAAACATTAGGGGTAGGAGGTGTACCTTGGACCTATTTTGGGGAAGAGCACACTAACCCAGAAGATATACTGTTATGAAACAAACAAGGATTCGGCTAGCTATTTTATAGGAAGCAATAATAACATCTCAACTCGGGCTTGGGTCCAACTCACAATAAAAGACTTTCTTTGTGGTTCGAAAATAATTAATTTAATGAAGCAACAAATAATAATGTTGAAAACAATTCAATTTCTGTGGCAACAAATTTGCCCTGAGCCGTTCGTGTATGCTGATGTGATCACTACAAATCGCAATTACATTTACCATCAAATTTACACCTGAATTGCGCTTCGCAGCTGTCATAGGTGTAACAATAGTGTGTAGCATAACATCAAATGTGTTACAATAAAATGTTTAGCAATTAAAAACTGACCGTTTGAGAACCGCTGACTTGGCTGCACCTGCCGCGTATATGTGTGGTGTTGGACTTGCTGCATTCATCTGATGGTCGGTAAACAAATGTTCTCGATGTCGAACTTTATCATCCAATTCGACCAAATCTTACTGCTTGGGCCCTTGTTGTAGGCCCAACGTTGTTCTAATCGACCGGCACTGATCCACCAGCCAACTTTCCAAATATTCACTATTTCGATTATTTTTGTAAACGATTCGTCACCTATCACGATGTCATAGATTTATTTTGAACCAAGCATTTCTTTCGACCAAATGACACGAGCCTTTCTTTCAGCGATTGTCAAGTTATGGAGAATCCAACGCAAACAAATCTTTTTGACAACCAAATGTTCATGCAATATTGAATGTGAGCTGGTCCCACTAGTGCTCAAGGATGCCTTAATCTCATGATAAGTCACATGACAACAACAACAACAATAACCGATTTTAGACGACTTTTACGAAGTTCGTCGTTGAGCGAACTAAGGCCACGATTGAATTTGGTTAACCAGCTATAAACACTGGTCCTTGATGGTGCTTCATCGCCAAAAGTCGAATTAAGTTCATTGATGCACTGCTGTTGAGTTAATCCACGTCGAAAGTTGTAAAAAATAATCACAAGAAAATGCTCATGATTTAGTAGTTCCATTTTTATTATTCAAACATTTTTAAACAACACAAATGGCGCTCATACGTTAAAAAGTTCTGAATACGATAGAGTATTCTGATGACGATAGAGACGTCAGTTGCCAGATGGCTGCACTAGGGTTGCTTAATCTTGAAATATAAAATGTTGGTTGGTTATGCCTTTCTTCTATGGGGGGGGGGGAACGCTCACCCTGTAATCAAAAGGATATAACGTCTTATTAATTCGCACACCGCGTATGTTGGCAAAAAACCTACCTTAAATTTTAAAGTTCAAAAAATATAAGGCCGGAAGGTGTACGTTACAGAGTTCAATAACTGCTTTTGATTTGCCGATGCCACTTTCATATAAAAATGAAATATAAAGGCTGATTGATCATTTCAATAATAGTAATACCTAAGTATATGTGCACATTTATTTAAGTTTTAATTTAAGGTCTAATTGGGCTTTAGCAATTATTATTTCTTGGATCAAATTCACAAAAGAAAACACTTTAAAATTATTTATATTGTTTACAAGTCTTCGTCAATTTAAAATATTATTAATTTAACAAATAAAATATTTTTTCATGCCAATCAAGATTTTAGTTAGTATTTGGTTCGGTGACAGTTTCTTATTGACAATCCGATTTCAATATACAATTTTACTTAATTAATTTAAAAATTTTGTAAATCAATGAATTCTACAGATTTGTTCAAGACAGCCTGGAAATATTTATTGTACAGCAAAATTACTTGAAAGATTTTAGGCTAAAATACTGCAAAAAGTTATGAAAAAGATATGCTTCTCTGGAATATTTCAATGTATGAATGCTAATGCCCAGTTTCATACAAATTTTAACGAAGAGTATAATATAAGCCGAACTTTGAAGAATGAAAAATATTTCTTTAAAATGATCTATATTTGAATACCGAACCTAAGTTAGTGCTTAAATTTCAAGTGACCGAATGACTTATTGGCTGCCAAAATTCCAGGAACATCAACTTTATAAGTACCGGTTGAAAATCAGCA
Organism: Rhagonycha lutea; assembly: GCA_958510855.1. NCBI lineage: Eukaryota > Metazoa > Arthropoda > Insecta > Coleoptera > Cantharidae > Rhagonycha > Rhagonycha lutea. The sequence continues at coordinate 20,849,079 of OY294042.1, forward strand.
TGCTGAATCGGTTACCATTTAAACTTTTTGTATTATTATTATTTTGCCATTCAATTTTGTAAGTTTCCTTTAATAAAATTTATTATTATTATTAATTAAGTTAAGAGAGACGGTCGGAGCATAGTGATCGAGTAAGTTGACTATGAACGCTAAATGCCCGGTTCGAATCCGGTTGAAGTAAGAACTTTATTCTGGCCGTTTTCCTGGTTCTCTAGGTTTGGGGTTCTACGTCGGGCTTGCTCCTCGTCGTAGGTAAAAAATGTGAAATGCTAACAAAAACTCAAATTGACGTTTGAGAACTGGGAAGCTGCATATTGCAGTATAAACCGGATAATATACTATATTAATGACATAGTTATTCGATTTTTGGCGCCACTAGACCATAGTTGTTCGGTCTTCCTAATGGGCAATTATGATAAATCAAATGCGTGCTTTTATTTTACAGTTCGTAAAGTTTTCAAGTTTGACCATTTTCGTTTGGTTTCAACGCGAAGTAGGAGGAGGAGAAGGTTTCTAGCAAATATTACATTGGGTAGTTTTCCCAAAACTTCACAATGAAAAATTGACAGTATCATAGAAGTCAATTCGAATTGAGCTGAGATCACTGGCCACGTATTTGTTTTGAGTTGGAAAAATTGATTGAAAAAAAGTAAGCAAACAATAGAATTTGTAACGAATTAAAAAACCATTCGTTACTATGTAATTAAAATCGATACAGATCATAAATTTTTTCACAATATTTAAAAGTAATAATATGAGTACTCTAGGTATATTGAACGTTACTATTATGTATACTAGAATACAATCAAGCATACGCACTACTAATAATAATTATAGTTAAATATCATAATAATTTATAATATGCTATATCATGAAAATATCAGTTGTAACATCTATTATGTATATTATATATAGGTACATTGATTTCTTAGTTTATAACATGAAATTGTTTTTTAAATAATTAATAAAAGCATGGCATTGTTACCAATAATAAAATAATACCGAGGTAGATTAAAAATTTTTCTTTTTATTCTTTGAATTTTCAACAATTAATTAATTCTAAAAAGGTTTAAATATGATTTATAATGAAAAGCAAAAAAAAAGATTTTTTGTATAAATATTAGATTAAATGGGACTTTATTTTACATTTCTTCTGCCACTAAGTTTACTTTACAGCGATTACAACCTTTGTCATTTGAGTCTTTGACATATCTACACTTCATTTTAGGGTTTACAGTGAACGTGACCTTTAAATATTAAATCTTATTTGCATTTGAAAAGGTAAAATAAAATGAAATAGAATGGAAGTAGATATGAATTTATACAATCATAAATTTTATTCTTACCCACTGACAATAAAAACAGTCCAAATAATGACAACTTGACGATAAAAACCATTATTATTTGGAAATATAGGTATTATCAAGACATGAACAGGAGTACAACTTTTTATTTTATAAGTGTTCTTTATTTGCAAGCCGATTTAATTATTTATTGCAAACTCTAATTACAAATAAAAGATCTGATTTTCTCTCACTTTTTCTTATTCCTGGCTATTTATTTCCAACAGAAACAAAAATTTTCTAACAGCTTCTTCAATTAAACCACAACGAGAACAACTTAAGTACATCCTTATCTTGAACCTGTAAAAGGATAACTTTAATTTTAAATTAGAAAACCCTAAGAATTTAAATTACTCTAAAGTAGAAGAATTTTTTACTTTTCAAGCTACGAGAGTAGAAATCTAAACTTATTAAATTATTGCTATTGGCAACTAAAAATTTAAAAGTCCCAAATGTAAAAAATCGATTTATTTATTACATAACTTTTTATAACGAACTACTTTCAATAGCATTATCAACTTTTCAATAAATATAATATATTTTATGAAGTACACAACTTAAACACTTAACTTTTTAATAATTTTTTTGTTATATAGCCTACTATTTTTAGATGCCTGTAAATCGAATACATTCTATTTAGTCCACAGTGGTGGATTCATGTGACCGCTAGTAGAATTATACAGCGGAAATTTTGTGTTCGAATCACGGAATCTATGAATTTCTTACCATATTTTATGTATTAATTGTTTTAAAACATTTAAAATACCATTTCCCACTATAATACTGTAATCAACCAACATGCAGTGTGTTTAGTACTTGGATAGGTGACCCTTTGGGAACTATTTATTACCGAATCCACTGTAGTTTGGATCTCATATTCAACTGAAGGGAAGGGATTTTTTATTGTTTAGCACCTCAAAACAAACGTCATTTACCACTCAATTTTTTAACCATTTTTATTGTATTCGCAGGTTTAATATTAACTTTATTACAAAGTTTCAGAACTATTAAACAATTTTAGTTTTATTACCCCCAAAGAACCAATTTTTGTTGAAATTCAATCTTACATTGCAGCAGGAATTATCAAACAGATGATGAAACTATCAATAAAATTGCGCAAGTACGAGGAACTGTCATTGAACCGTTTGACAGAGAAAAACAATTTATAATTTGATCGATATTCAAGTTACCCCAAGAACTGTATCACTTTCAAACATTTGTTTTAAACAAAATTGTTGTACTTGTCACTTCAAACAATATTATTTAGCAAACCCACCTAGGTGAAGAAGAAATTATGCAGCTAATATTTATAAGAGTATAATTGCAATTTCGGTGATTATTTTGGTCCTATCGACTGGCGCAACTATTGGTGCTAACACTTGCACAAAAATAAATCTGTTGCTTCACTGAATTTGTGGTTAGAGAGGTTTCAAAAACGAAAACGTTTGAAGAAAAAGATTTGATTTATCTCCATGTAATACGTTTGACACAACATTGTTAGAGTTAATGATCATTAAGAATTTTTTCAGACAGATTTTCACGAATCATACATATACAAAAAATATTCATCTTGCAATTCATTCTGTTATTTTACTCGAAGATCATTAAAGCTATTTAAAAATTAAATTATTTGCTAATTTCTAATTTAAAAAAAGTTAATGATCGTTAATTTTTAATGTGTCAAATAAAATATTACGGTATTTTGAAATTCGATTTAATATAGCTTTAATTAGGTATTAGTTTGTTGTGTTAATTAATGAGGCGATTTTTTTCAAGCTCTTTTATTAGCTATTATTACCCCGTATATAAGCAGTGGTTAGGCTAACTCAGCTCGAACTTTTTAGGCCTTTCATATTGTACCCTACCTATAGCCTTTATAATAAAAGTTATAATGATAAATTAAATGGTCGGGGAAGTTGCACAATAAAAATAGCTACTGGCTGAGACAATCCTATGCTCGGGCTAGCAACGACTCTTATCTTCACTTCGGGTTCAGCGAACATACCGAAGGACGCCTTATAAAATATTCAAAATAGTTGTAAGTTGATACAACTATCAATAGATTACTTAATTTAGAATTTGAAATATGGGATCTACAAATCCCGACTCAACCTTCTTTCACTTGTGCAAGGGGACATTTCAAGGGTACTATTCAAAACCGTTCCTACCCTTTGCGCGCACGAAGGAATAAAAAGAAAGAAAGATATTCAAATCAAAAATAATTAAAACAGTTTGTGCTACCATGTTAAATGTTTCTCAACCACCGCAATTCTTCTTTGTTGAAACGAAAATTCCAACCTCCAAGATAGAAGTTTATTCGGTGATGATAACAATGCGCTCCGGTACTATCCAAGTCTCTTCAAAACTATTAACTTTGGTATTCCGAAATAAAAAAAAACCAATCGCATTCTTCCAACAAACTCCAAAATAGACTTTCTTGATAATCATGCAAAATCGAAATCATCAAATAGGTAAGGTTGCTCCTAACCTGAAAATGTTAAACTAAGTTTCAAGATCATCCAGAAACAAAACCATGGAAATAGATCATTTTCCACCTAACCAACAAAAGATAATCCTCGATCCATCCAAAATTATCAAATTTGTTGCAAAATTCACAATAATCTACCAAACCTGACCATACAACCAAAAATCTCCAGATTATCGCGTATTAATAACCAAAATACTTTCCCGTATCCAGGAAAAACGCCAAATAATACTCAAACTTCCGGAATCAAGTTTGATTCCAGAAACTAAAAATTCGCAAATTCACAATGGACAAAATTATCACCTTCGTTCTTCCAAAAATGGTCGCAGGAAAGGAACCCCTTATCTTCGTACCATTCTCGCCCATCAACACTTTCAGAAAAGGACAAATTTACTTTTCATAAAAATACACAAATTGGTGCAGGAGTTTCCCAATATTGGAAACTTAATTTTAAATACAAAACTTTAGTTCAAAATTTTCAAAAATTATCTTCTCCTTAAAAATTAAAAACAGATATTGTATACGAATTTTAATCAAAATGGTATACGACAATATAAACCAAGTAGAATTTGAAGCTAAATTGCAGCAATTTAGCTTAAAAATGCTAATTGAGTTTCAGTTTATATCTGTTTTGAATTCTTAAGGAAAAGATAATTTTTTAAAATTTTGTACAAAAGTTTGGACTTAAAATTAAGTTTCCAATGTTGGGAAACTCCTCCACCAAATTGTTTATTTTTATGAAAAGGAAATTTGTCCTTTTCTGAAGGTATACACTCAAATAAGACAAGGGTAAGCCGACCTAACGGTATACGCGCAGTTTGACCTTGGTTCGGCCAATCGCAATCAGTCAATAATCTATCACAAGATGGGATCCGAAATTCAATGCGAAGTATTCAATAGCAGCTCAAACATAAAATCGAATTAACCTTAATGAGTCCCCGATGTGTTGGTATTCTTTCTTCTATCTTTTTTTATTATAGTTTTTATTTACATCCATTTTTGGAATACGCCTCTTCAAGTTCTCTCAATCATTAGAACTTGAAGGTTTAGGCCTTATCATTCCACGCTGGCCTAATGCGGGTTGGAATGGATCCTATAGTCCACAGATCGATTTTGGACTTTTTAGATCACAGCACATATCCGACGCAATCAGGATTATAACCGCGGTTTCCCGTTCTGTAGTCTATCCGTGTATGATTTACGCCAGACTGCTGGTCTGGTCTGGTTTTGGTATTAGGTACCTACGTTTTATAGTAGAATATCTTCAGACCCATATTGTGAAACACATACTGTCCCTCTCAACACAACCCGCATGAGAGGGTTGCCAAAACAAAGATCAAAAAATGAGTCGCAATCTGGAGAGGATGACCTTATGACATTATAATGATAATTATGATGAGATGGCACATAGATTTTGAAATAACATGTAGTCTGGGGCAACTTATCAAATAAAACACTGGTATTGGTAACAAATAGGAGAGTCGTGGTACAATTCCAATAATTCAATGTATTGACATATGCAAAACAATGCATACAGTTACTCAATCAAGCATAACGTAGTCAAAGAGTGTTCCGAACAATATGAAACAAGTCTCCAATAAAATTATAACCACTATGGTTATCGAAAAATTAAAGCAAAAGCCTGTTAAAATAAATCATTCAAAACGATGCATAGAGCTCTAGTAAGTTTATATAATATAAGGTGACAGCATCTTTCTTCCAATTATTTTTGACGTGCAGCTTCAACAAATAACAATAAGTTGACTTGTTCTAATTAAACAGAAGCCCGTGACCGATCATATGCGATTTAGTTCGAGTGAACAGCTGTTGATGTAGTAGCAAGTGGCGATATCAACTCATCCAGAAGTAATGTAACTCCCCAACGTGGCGACCTCAGCTCTTCCTAATAAAAACCGTGAGTTAGAGATGATGCCATGGTTTTTGGATGATAACAAAACGTTACAACGAAAATCTTGCCAGGTAGTGAGAAAGCATCCCATATGCAACAAATGTTTAAGTTAGGTAGTGATGACTGGATGTAACGGTGCACAAGCGACGTCGAAATAATACTGGAAAAAACATTATTTACACTAAATATCGAATTTAACACCGACCGCTTACAATCGCTACCTTCGCAAGACTGCCATGCAGGTACTTGCAACGTTGATGACCTTGACAAATACAATAAGGTGAAATTCATGCAGAGTCGGCACGAGGAATGTAAATGAAAATGATCTAGAAGTAATTAACAAAGATAATATGCAAAAATGTGTTAGAATTGTTGAATATAATATACAAATAATTGTAATCACCATCGGGTTATAATATTCATGTCAGTATATGATGCAACTTGCTTATATGTTTCAATTTAAGAAATCATTTTATTTTATTTTAATTTTTTTTTTTTTTTATTTTAAATTGAACATCACGCGGGTAATTTGAATTAGAATTGCAACATTACAATGCTAAAGCAATTTAATTTGGCTTCCAGTATAGTAGATAGTGGATAACATTTAATCTTAAACTGCATGAGGTGTTTCAAAAACTCCCATAAGGTTTGCGTATGTGATTCGTATGTGAGTATAATCAAAAATGTTTGTTTATTCAGATGCCAGAAGTCTTATATTAGAATTGGAAAAATAACTTTCATAATATATTACTTAGGGGATTCACACAAAAATGCAATATGTAAATTGAAAGGAAACGGAATAAGGAGCATTAGAAAAATACTAAATGCATACTACCTATTGTAAAACGTTTTATCTTACATCCGAATACTTCCAACTTATATATTATGTAGAACTGAATTTTAAAAAGATACAACATTGAAAAACATTATGAGTAACTTTTAAGCTTGAAACTTTTTTAAAAGGTAAAATATGTGATAATATTTTTTCAATTAACTTAAAAGTAATAATTTTAAATAGGTAAAGTGAAAAGCAGAATAAAAATTCCTTACAAAAAATAATTTCCTATAAATTAGAAAATTTGAAATTTTTTTACCTCATTTTAAATTATTGTCGGTTGAAATTAAAAATATGAATTGGTACTATTGAAATGTTAATTTGAAAATTGGAAGGATGTAATTATAAGAACATAAGATGAAATTGTATATATTGAATTTTTTTTCCAAGTTAACGAGTTAACTTACATTTCATTTCAAATTAGAAATCCTATTACCTAATAGCTATGATTTAGGGCTTTGCAAACTAAATCTAGGTGCTATTTCTGGCACTAATGTAACGTGAACCTATCGTTAAAGCCATTACCTGGTCAATTACATTGAATCGAATCGAGGTTTCAGAACTTACCCGTTATATAATTGAAATCGGTGGGATGGTTGAAATTCCCTAAAATCTAGTAATTGTCAAGCATTGTCCCCAACCTAAGAAACTGATAATGCCTTCCCCATTGTTAGAAATTACTTTCGCTTTTAGCTTATGCTACGTACAAAATAAAAAGTATTTTACAAAATGAAGTAAAAATTGTGATAAAGTAGTGCATTTAAAGTCGTATATTTTGCAGTAAAATAAAGATAAAAGTGTAATAAAGTTTGAAGCTTCAACACTTTTAATATATGTAGAGTCACGAATGGTGACCAACCGACCTCTGTAAAAAGCGAACTGCGTTGTCACGAACGATTCATTGCGGTCAAGCTGGATCAGTGGTTCTATTTACCAATTCTGCAATCAACCACGGTTAATAAAAATTCTTTTTTGGCATAATTTTTTAACTTTGGCAATTTGTTAGTTTTCATTTTCCTTAATTAATTACGAAAAGTTAAATTAATTTTAAATTAAAAATATGTTTGAAACTTTTGCTCAGTATTAGCCATTAAAATAATTTTAATTATATTATTATTCACAACATAGCTAACGCAAAGAACTGCTTAAAATATTGTAGTAACTAATTAATTTTGTGCTCACTTTATATTCACTCATTCATTTACTTGATAAAATCTCTTCTCAACAACTTCATATAAGCTTTCCAGCTTATGGCTACTAATACACACCAGCAATTTATTTTAAAAGTTAATTGGAGGTTTTCTTCCAAGTTTATATCAAAACGTAATTCAATTTTTTCCTGCTAGTAAATGAAATTGGTTATAGAAAAATTCATTCACGTATATAATATTAAAATGAACAGTGGTGGAAAGGACTGATTTGCTATTAACCGAAAACTCAGCAGCAGCGTATCGAACTGGGATTCCCCTAATGTAATAATGCTTTAATCTACGCTCGCTTTAGATCCTGCAGCTTGTATGCCGATGTCCGCTCTCAACGTTCTTCTAAACGAAAGTAGACATACGATATATCATCAATCATCCTTGCAATCAAGAAGACGTTGAACACATCATGTTTATGTATTACTTTTTGTCTGTAAGAATAAAATTATAACTTCGCCCTCTACAAGTAATTATTAGCAAAATGGTTAGAAAATAATTTTCCACGCGCCATCATAATTAATTATGCTGATCCCAATTTCTGAATAAATAATTAATGGGTTTGAATTAGTTTCCAAGAGATAAATTTATTGTATCAAAACTTGAACCGATTGCATGTAATTCAATAACTTCATAGTTTCCAAAATAATTCGATAATTGACAATAGATTTAAACTTACTCGCCACTTCATCAGCGTTAGTTATTAATGAATATTGAAAAAACTAATAATTTTTACTAACACTTAACAACGTTCAACATTCATTATGCACGTCATTTTCCTATTTTATTAAACGTAGGTAAAGCGAAAAATTTTTCAATTATGTAATTTCCACATCCACATGAATTTATTAATTACATATGAATTAATGTTTCTAAATTACTCGACCCGAGTAATTGAGTAATATTTCTTCTAGTTACACAGGTATAGGTCAAACATTAAATAATAAACCGTAAAATTTTTCTATTCTTCCAAGGATGTCTTATTTTTATTTCAAAATAATTGATTACTATTTTACAAAAAAATTCTTAATAAGATGAAAGACTTGAATTGCTAAATTTCAGCCACTCCTGAAATATTTGTACCATGATTCACATTCCACGTTAAAACCTCTAGTATGGACATATACCTTGTAAGGTCATTTAGATACACGAAAATTAGTTATGTTGCGATCATCATCATTAGGTCTATCTTGTCTTCCCTTAGGAAGTTAACTCAGACACCCTCTTGATATTCCTTCGTTTTCCTCTTTTAATTAGGATAAATCCTGTATTACCAACTATAGTTAGTTTACACTATTTGGTTCTATAACCACATAATTATTTAACATCCGGTAGGTAACTTGCTTGGCTGGCTTTCAGATGCTCTTGTGATCCTGTTTTTTGTGACCCCAGGGGCATCGAAGGTTTAACGTGCCCTACGAAGCACGGAAGCTATGATAAGGGAATTTGGATCGCCCCGGATTTAAACCCGGTACTCCTCATTAGCTGCTGATGTTGCTAATTAGAAGGCAAATAACCACCTCTATCTATTATTTTATTTACTACCTAGACTTAGGTGTAAATAAATCAACTCACTTTACACATTGAACTTTCAATGCATTGTTTCAGATATTCGATTAATAAAAACATGTAGGTTGTTCGAAAGGCTACTAATAACCTTTAAAATCAGCCCAAATACATTGAGAACAAGTTTTGTTCTTTAGACATCCCAAGTGGCACTGTTATATACCGTGGTGTTCTAAAACCAACTTGAGAGTCCCTCACTCGGAAACTGAGGTAGTTGTAATGTCTCGAGCACTCACAAGTCAAGTTCCAACCGCTTCTTGTCGGTAAAGCAAATTTGAGACCGCTTATTCTACAGCGAAGGCTGGATTCCAAAAATTCAATTAAAGAGACTCGAGCAATTCTACAATACTGTTTAATAATTCTGAACGAAAAATGTAAAAATTTAATCTTGTATGTCGGTTTGTGTGATTATATCAGACCATTACATTTAGTATCAAATTTGCTAAATGGCGATCTAATCAAATCTGTGATTTTGTGTGGCACAATTAATATTTGTACAAAAATAATAGTTTAATGATAAAAGTTTTTGACGAACCAATAACGTTGTTTGAGAACCGCAGCGTTTGTGATGATGCCCTCAGAAATTTGTTCGGTAGCAGACTATATCGTCCCCTTAGTACTATAACTAGGTAACTTGAAATTACTCATATTGAGAAAATCAAGTTTAAAGTTTAGAATAGGAATTGGCAGGATAGACTTAGGTATGATTCTAGTTTACGGTTACAACACCGATCTTCTTCATATTTGGTGTGGACATGCTCCATGATGTTCTGAACACGAATCACTAAAAAATTTTGCGCGGAAACTATTTATTTGCCCGTAAAAAAATAATTTCTAAATTTGGATTAAAATGTATCTACATTTTGCAAGTGGATATTTAATATTTAGAAACATAATATAACTTTTTTAGTTGTAGCACTAAATGAAGCGGTTAACATTAGGTGATTACATGTAGCTAACTCAAAACAGCCAAAATTCAAGTTACCTAGTTATAGTACTAAGAGGACGATATGCAACCCGTCTTGTCCACTTCTCTCGTTCTTATTATCTACTCGCGTGGTTGTTGCTTTTCGCCTTCTTCACATCTTTCACCAAATCCCAGTGAATCCGTGGAGTCGCAGTTGTTCACAAACAAAATTAGTGCTTCTTGTATGATTTAGTGCAAAAAAACATCTGGATTAAACAGCCGGCCTTTGGTACATAACCTCAACTTTTTTGTGTTCCTTATTTATGATCATTTTCACTATCCTAGGGCCCACACAGCGTTTTACAGTTGTATTAACTAATACAAACGAGATTCGATACTGGATGACCACAATTTTCATCAAACAAATGCAAATGTGTGCAACTTTCTTGCACGTGGATCTATGACGTCACTCTTGGAAAATTAATAAAATCTTCCCACCTTAACTAGAAATTCGGATATCCCGAAATAGAAAACTTACTATTTAATCGCTCGAAAGGTTTCGCTGAACAGAAAATTTCGTCCCAGAGAATACAAACTAAAAATTTGCAAAATGAAATCGACGTCGCAAATTTCACAACTGGCCTGCACAACGTCGGCGAACGGAAAGCAAAAATTATTCTTAACCTCTTATCATTCAAAATTCGAAAATTCCCTAGGATTTTCAAAAAAGACGAGGTAACAGTTTATGGTGGTAAATTTGAATTTTGCACTCATTTCTCTTCCTTGTAGGTTTACAAAATTAAACACAACAACCGTGCAAATCACCTTTAGAATCAAAACATTGTATTAATTTGTGTAATGTGTAAAAGTAACAAATTGACTCTGGATGTAAACAAGATGTATTTTTACAGTTTTAAGTGTTCACTTGCACAACTTTTTTGACAATAATGTTCAATCCCGAATCTCTTATTCGTTTTTTCTTTCAAAGCATTTCATTGTAAGACTTTTCATTTCGGAAGATGAAATAAATCTTAATAAATTGGGTTCATTTTACAGGTAAACATTAATCAATCTATCAAACATATTTGTTTTTTTAATCTCATGTCTGATTTGAAAAGAAAATGCATAGAAAGTCTAAAAAAGTGAAATAGATCGATTTATTTGAACCCCAGTGTATTATTGTGTACTTTTGAAATTTCTAAACATATTGCTCTTCTGCATTTATTCTTCCACGTTTATTTTTTTTAGTTTTAAGTAAATTTCTAGATATTTATTGGAAATTTAAAACTTTTAGTTGACCGTAAACTGATATAGATATTGTAAAATTGTAATCTAAAATAGAGATTCCCTACTTTTGAGTTGCTAAGCAATTTTTGGTGTAATCACCGTGATTGATTTCGAAATTTCTAGTATTACGGTATGGAAAATTAAGTTTGTTCATCTGGAATCAATATCAAAATTAGCATCGGGAATTTCAACATTATGTCTCAAAATTGCATCATTTCGGGTAGGAAGTAACTTATGAAATCACAACTGCGTAAAATGGTCATTTACTTATTATCGGGTCGGGAACGCAGGTATTCGGAAGGAAACAGGGGGTGCCAATTAATGTAAGAGGTTATCTATAGTTTCTTATAGCAATTGGATACTCGATTTGAAGTTGAGTCAAAAAGTCAACTGAACTGCCGTTCGGTTGTCGAATTGCTACTTATATTGCTTAAACTCGGTATGTAATTGAGGTAGATTCCTACTGCCTTACAAATATCTTCCACCCAACCTTGTAAATGTAGTGTTAAATTACACTTGTAATTGAGGAGGAATTGTGCAAAATTCGTTAAATCCACCTTTTAAATTATATGACAAATTAATAGAAAAAGTATCCCATGCCTTAATATTTTGGAATGGGGGTTTTTGCAAATAATACCTTAGGGGTCAGACTACATAATTTTAATATATCAGAAAAGATTTAACTTTCAAACATAAAAAGGAAACAAAACGCTTGGATTTATTATGCCAATGTAATTGACAGAATAACAGGATTATCAAAACTAACTTGAATGACAGCCTTGTAATTCTAAACTTATTCTTTAATGTTTAAAATGAGTTCAATAATATTTAATTGATCTTAATAATTTGTTCAAACTAAACCAAACTAAATTATATGTTTAGAAAAATGTATCCCTTCCTAATTATATGTGTTTAAAATGTAAAATATTCACAAAGCTTTATTGAACGTGGTATATTTTTTTAATAAATATTAATTGCAGCTTTTGTAAAGAACTTTCGCTTTCTTTTAATAACTTACGGTTTTTGAGATAATAGATAATAAAAGTAATTATATTTCTTTTGAAAAATGTAAATAAGACGAAGTATATTAGAATTATTTAAAAGTAATTTCTGAACTGAGTGAGTGAAATTTGCATACAGTGTCAAATTTTACGAAAATATATTAACAATTATTGAGTTAAAAAATTTAGTTATTTTACATTCATCAAAATTTACCATCATCGTTTAAATTGAAATGCAGGACCAATTTTCTGGTCAGCTGTTAGTACCCGAAATTGCGATATGGTATAATTAAAATTAACACACTAGAAATTTAATTTAACAAATTTATTCGCAAAACAACTACCGTGAAGTGAACTTGGATAGTTTCAGCTTTCAATTAGCAAACTTCAACTTGATAATGAAACTTTTGAAAGAATCATCAGGATAAAGAAATTTACAAGCAAACTAAAGAACGTTCAAGCATAAATGAAATTAGTTCGAATTCAGGTATATCCACATATATTACGAATTTGTTTGTATTAAATTATAAATTGTGTACAAAGACGAGGTGCTGCCACCAATTATAATGCGTAACAAAGTAAAATTTCGTTACAGTATTTCGTGAGTATTTTCATTTGTGTGAGTATGGAATAAGTATCAAAAATGATTGTGGGCACCAGGTAATTCAATAAATCACAAAAAATTAGCTAAATGATGATCTGTTTCCCAAATGTGTTGCCTTAACAGATCTTAACACATTGCACTTCGGTGGTTTGCCATTGCCTTCCAACTGAAGCGGTCAGAATAAAGTCTTTGCTACAATCGGAGTCGAACCGGCTAATCAAAATTAGTAGTCAAAGCATTGATGACCAAGATATTATATTGACCTTCTCTTAGAAGGTTGAAAAGAAAGCAAAATATAAACAAGTGGGTTCAATCAAACTCAGGTTCGATTCTTCCGATTTCAATTATTAATGTTTTCGTTTTTGATTAAAATTTGGTAAACTATTATTAAAATTTTCCTTGTTCAAAAGTTCACTTAACTTTTACAAGTTTAAGTAGATTTCCGTATAGTTAAGTAGTAAATGTACAACTATGGATGTCATTATGATGATTACATTTCAATAGAGGAGAAATAATAGTTCAAATCGAGAAGATGCCAAGTATTAATAGAAGTGAAAATCTAATTACCTCTTGATTTAACAATTTTGCACACTTTATCTATCATCGACGTTATTCCATAATTTAATGACTTTAGTTTAAGTTCTGGGCAACTACTTACGTATAAGATTTCCTCTGAATTATTAACAATTATATCGCATTTAATTAATTAAATCGATCTCTAGTGGACTCCAATAGTTTGATGGATGGTAATTTATTGGTAGTTCATTAAATACTGACAAAAATATAAAACGAACCAGATTATAAGATTTAGAGGGAAATTTGTATGCTTCATACACTGAAGAAAATACTGTTCGTAAATACTATGAACAAATTCATATATCCAATGAACTTTTTTATTAATATCATGAAATTTATATATAAGCAGTAAATTTATGTAGATTGGTTGAAATTCATTGATTTAATGAAAATAGTTTACAGGAATTTGAATTACTTAATTTTATTCATTAAATAGAATTATTTAAGATTTCAAATAAATTATGAGGCTGTTTAGCGTAGGTTTAGTGCATAGGTAACTGTTTTGTGTTTTGTTAACATTGTGTTTGTATTAATTTAATTATGTTGAACAATCTGCAGTGTACATTCATGGACTTATGGATTTATGAAGCAGTTTAAATTAAATTCGTCTAAATTAAAATTTAAAAGATAAATGTAGTTTAGACAAGTTTGGATTGTTCGATTATTGGTTAAATTTTATTAAGGAAATAGGAATAGGACAAGTTATGATTTATCATGAAAACTAACATATTTTGGTATTTAGAGTTTTGCAATATGAAAGCAAAAATAAGTTAGAATATACAATTGTTCATACATTTATCGAAAGTAAAGTTTTGATTCTTAGGGGTTTTATGTTTAAAATTTCAGGTATGTTTGAAATAAGTTAAAACTAATTTTAAAAAATCTTGTTTAAACCAAGTATTAAAGTTTTAGATGGTCTTTGTAAAAGTTAAATATAAAATAAGTTTTCTGTTGTTAAAAGTTGTTAAATTTCTTTTAATAAATTTTAGATGTTGATTAATAATAATTTTTGTTAATTTAAAATTTTTAACTTTATTTTACGTTTACAAAGTAAAATTGACCCTTAAATGCAAATATCTTTAATATGACTTGTTCAAACAAGTCTTTATTCTCAAGTTATTTCAAGCATGCAAATTGTTGATCTTATTAATACCGAAACTAAGACTTTATCTTGCTGATTAGGGCATGTTTTACAATATTTTACCTTCACCAACTTTTTGCTATTGAAAAGTTAGTCATAAATTTAGAGTTTTAATTATTAAACCTTTTTGGTATTAAGCTTCCAAATCAGGATGAACTTGATAAATCTTTTTTAAATATTAACAAAAGTGCTTGCGCATAATAAAAACTAATTATAATAAAATTTATGAGAGTTAAAAATTCTGATAATCATTTCACTTATATTCAACGCAAAAAACACGAAAATTATCTAATTTAGCTTAATTGTTGACTCTATGCTTCGGGACACGCATTAATGTGACGACTAAACAGAGCCCCGATTTGTAGATAGGCCACACAGTTTAGTGTAAATCCATATGGTTGGTAATGCTAAAAACTTTTTCTTCAAAAACTTTCTATTTATTATCAAACTTACCTCTTCAATTTTTTATCATTTCCTCTCAAATTCTTAACAATTTATTTATGTAGGTTTTCTCAAGCTTACATTTTTCTAAATCATACCTTTCAAAATTTTATTTATAGAATCAAATGTTATTTCTGAATCTGTTTATTGATGCGTTAGTTTATTGTGCATTTTCCTAAAACTTGCAAGATTATCTATAACGGAATTCATATAGAGTAGATAGCGCTTGAAATCTACTTAACCTCAATACAGTACACTTACGATCTCGTAGTTACTTAAACTCTAATTAGATAAATTTCATATTTAACTTTTTCTCTACTCATTTTAACTTTTTGCAAACTATATTTTCAACATCAATCGAACAAAATATATAGGGTGGCTGCATTGCAACTTTTAAAAGACCGGTATATTGTCGTGTTGCAAGCCAACTGTCCCCCCCCCTATTGATTCTGGAAATGGAACATGCTGATGTGCTCTTCACTCGAACGTTTCCATATTCGTTTTCGTTTTCCATATTCGCTATATTTAATGTATTTCTCCTTGTGTTCATTTATCTCACAGTGCGCGTCGCCTTGTTTTTTACAACCGACTTAATTGCATTGCTCCCTGTTTCTTTTTCTGTGATTTTTTGAGTAACTTTTGTTTTTTCCGTTGTTCGAACATGTGTAGGCAACACCGGACACGATTTGCTAGATTGTCCGGAGCACAATATCACGACGTTTGTATAGGTTTGTAAACGGTACCATGCCAACTTTGATATTTTAAAGTGTTGTAGAGATTACGCCGATAGTACTCATTTGTAATTTATAAATTGTAATACATATTGTTTGATTTTATCTTATTTTGATTACAGTTACTAATAGCTGTACATAATTTTTTTTTATTTAGTCATTTTGTTTTTCCTATTATTGGAAATATTCCTATTGAACCATAAATTTATAACTATGATTATTATGATTGTCGATTAAAAATATTTAACATACACAAATTATTTAATTCAGGTCATATTGACTAATTAAAATTGACAAATATTTTAATTTATTGATTTCTACTTCTAAATGTGCATAGCTTTTTCGCCATTACTTCTGCATGTATGAAAAATGACTACAAGCATTCTACAAGGTAATCGATGTCAATTGAGTCCGTTAGTGGTGACGTCACAACGCCTAGAAATAGGCAAACCGTCTAACGCGAATTGACTAAGTGGTTTGCGTCCATTTGACATGTGCAAACACGACAATCGCATCAAGTAAAATGTCAACAGTTTCAACATAACCCTATTTAATTCATTTAATTGTTATAAACTTATATTAATTATGTAAATAATTCACTATTCTACTATTATAGTCTACTATTTTATGGTAGAAAGTTCCTTAAGTATTTAAAGCAAACCTTTTTTGACATTTAATTGGTTGTTCTCCTTCTGGCGAAACACCATTATAATGAATGAGATTATAACTAATAGTTTAAAGAATATTAAGACCTTTTAATACCCTCTTAACATATAGATATAAATTTGAGCAAAAATACTGCGGTTTTCACCGCTACGGTGTCTTTTTCTTTGAATTATATTTTATTTAAAAAGTGTTAAAAATAATTGTCAAAAGTAGAAGGTTTCTCGCTACTGTGAATTCAATCACAATTGTACTATTGTGAACTTCACTCAATTTTTCTCATTAACTAAACTTTCACATACCGTAAAATGGGGTGAATCACAACAGGCAGGTGAATCACAACCAAAGTTTGGGAAGGCACAAATAATTTTTCTGTATTAATAAAATTTTTTCTGAAAATAATGCAATGTAAACAAGAAAACATAAAAACCCAACCTGACCGTATTATCTAAACAATGCAGTGGACTAATTCTAACTAATTAGCGGGCATAAAATTCAATTAACTACTAACAATATAAATATTCTTATTTCAGACCAACACGGTTGGCTAAAACAAATTTATTGCTTTTCTCTATTATTTTTTTATCTATTCAATAACTATTACTAATTGACAGTCAGGCCGAAAAAGGGACACTATTAAAAAAATTTCCATTTGTAGATATGGTAGATATAGAGGTATATTTAAAGTATATGCGAATCTTTAAAAATTGGCCCTAAAATGACCAAAAAAGTGAAAAATTAACATGTGAGTATGGTATTGGCTGTAGCAATCATTTAAAACCGGAATGAACACTGCCAAATGGTACTTTCCAAATCCCTGCTTAATCAAAAATGGAAAATTCATCCTTATAGTACTTCATTAAAAATATACCCCGCTGCCAACAAATAACCTAAATGTAGATATTAGAAAACCGGGAACTTTGCGACAATCTACTCATTAAAAATATATCCCAGTACTAGCAATAATCGAAATCAATCAATCAATTAAGGGCTTTTCCATTCCTATCGGAATATTGCCACATCTATTGAAGTCTTTACAATCCATTTCACGAGGTGGATTAATCATCTCTTGCGGATGTCCACCGGACGGCCGGGCTAAGAAATTCTGCGAAGTCCGCGACTTGAACACAGAATTTCCACTCCGTAACTCAATCAGCGATCACATCACTCCACACCGTGGCTAATGCTAACAATAATAACCTAAATATGGATATTAGAATACCAAGAACTCTGCGACAGTCCACTTATTAAAAATATGCCCCGGGGCTAACAAATAACTAAATCGGGAAATTTAAGTCAAAAGTACTCCTACATCGGGTCCGTTAAGTTGCCCCCCCCCCCCAGTTAATATTTTTCTCCAAAAGCTAGCTCCCGAATCCTTATAGTTAGCACCAGCTAGCACCCAAGTATAAAAGCTAGCACCGTTATATTTTTTCCACAAACCGCAACTGAAACCGGGGGGGGGCCAACTTAACGTTAAGTCAACTTAACGTTAAGTTGGCCCCCCCCCAGTTAATATTTTTTCTCCAAAAGCTAGCTACCGAATCCTTATAGCTAGCACCAGCTAGCACCCAAGTATAAAAGCTAACACCGTTATAGTTTTTCCACAAATCGATATTTGCTTGATGTTAAATCGACAGCGGCTCATTTGCTACACCTAGTACCAGAGAGTAGGTAAGAGTACACGCACATCAGAATGCTTCAATAAGGTCGAAATTTGTGTAAAATTGTGTAACGTCGTTTACAAGCAAGCGCCACCAATGCATCGATAACCCGTTGATCTTTGCGGGTGTTTTTTTTTTGGCAAAACTAATCAATATTTCGGATTTTCCTCACCTTAAACGCTTCATTTTAATATTATCTGTCAAATCGGGTTGAGTTTCCTTTAATAAATATGTTATCTTCGGTGTCCATTTTTCGTACTCAATTCCAAATTCTTTCTATACTCTATACATTATAATCAATAGTTGAAGCTAAATTTACCCCAGATTTCATAAAACGTCTAACGAGCTATTAAATCTAACTGATGATTTCTATTGGCCTGCTAGTAGTGATTGCAATACCGGTATTTACCGATTTGCATGTAATACCGACATTAAAATTTTAAAGATCAAACATGCAAATCAACATTTTTTATTTGATTTCATATTTTTAAAATACGGTCGCAAAAACACAAAGCATCAATTGTTTCATTATTTAGTCGCGATTGCAATAAATTGCACCTTTAGTGCAAAAATTTCTTGCTCCAGAAAATGTTGTTTCCGATTCTACACATGGGTGGGTGGAATATGGATACGTGGGTTAATCCTATATTCCAAAACGTTGTTTCGGCATGTACATTTATATTTAAATAACGTTTGTTACCCCCACATAGAGCCGTAGCGCCCTATTGTTCACAGTGTGCAAACACACTGGCGGCCGTAATTCAGAAAGCGTCAATTGCAGTTGAGATTAGTTAATATTTCCTGCCTTACCACTGCCCATCTGGGGAGTGGTACGAGGTCGAAGCAGCATCGCAGAGCTAGCCGGAAGAGTTAAAGTTGAACTTCGAATATATCATTTTCAACAGTAATGCTGTTTTGTATATTGAACTATATGCATTATATTTGTTTAGATCGAAATTACCGATGTCTTTTCTTACGCAACTAAATATTTAATTCGTTTAATTATATACTGTGCATGTTTTGTTCCTAATCGTATGCTGGGAATCTTGAGTCATTTCATTGGTTCTGATTGAGCATGCAAAAGTCACGTGAGGTTCCGCGAAAGCGACTCTGGCGCCCTTATCTTTCAGTAACGAACATGTCCAGTGACGTCTGCAAAACATTAGATAGCATTTCATTGTTTCCTTTTCACCATTTATCCAAGACTCTCCCTCCCAGCGCTAAGCAAAGTCGGCACCTTAACGTTCAAAAAATTGTTTTGTGGACAAAGTCCGTAACACTTCACCACCAAGTTATTAGAAGACTAATGCATATATTTGAGGATCATCCATTCCTTCAATCGGGGCACACTCATCAGACGCTTACTAACTAAACATCAAGAAGGTCCTACGATTTTACTTGGATTCCAAACAGTGGCACAAATAATTTTGTAACCATTGGAATTCAAATAGCAGTTAAGGTTAAGTTAAGATATTTTCGGTGATAATTGAGGCTGCAAATTTTCTCTAAGAGAATTTTCAAGAAGCTTAGAAATTTATAATCATACATACGAATAAAATTGTGTGGTTGTACTACTTTTGCGTTTGGGGCTTAAGATTCAATATTTTTCTGGAAAAAATTTTACTGCTAATATTAATAAAACATTTGTATTTTACTTTTTAAAAAGTGAAAGTTATAGTGTGCATAATAATATAGGACATTTAGCATTTAAAGCCGACAAAAACACACAGTAATTTTATGCAGTATTATTGCTTTTCAACTATAGCTTTAATTACTTACACTAAACAGGTAGTTTCAATAACAGCATCACGAATAATATTTAAATTTTATGTATTTTACCTCAAGCACTTTCGAATAAATGCTAATTAATTATTTAGGTTATTTCGATAATTATTCAAAATACACAATAATAATTAGTAGTAATTAATAACTATTATTGTATTAAATGGAATTATATAATAAAATTAACGATGAAGATGAAAAAGTAGTTTCAAAGTTAATTCTAAAATTGTAATACAAATTTGAAAATTCATTTTAATAAATTTACTTAGTAAAGCAATTGTAGTGTATACCATAGTATGTTTATAGATAACCTTGTTATTGTTACAAATAAAATTTTGTATAATTTTAGTCGGTACTGAATTAACAAGCCTTTGTATTTGGTAATTTTTAAGTGAAATATCCAGTGCAATTTGCATATAAGATTTAAACAGCATTTTGATCATACCCGGCAATTTACATGTCATGAATTTGAAAAATATTACCACTATTGCAAGTTAAAACTTTTTGTAAAATATATGTAACAGAATACGTTAAGAAAAATAAATTTTGAATGATAAAATGAAATGAGCTCTAAGCTAGATGTGAAAATTAGCTTCATTCATTCTGCAACTTTTTATCGGATGAATTCGCTTATGTTTGGTCAAGAATGGGATATTGCGCTATATGATTGAAAGTTGTATTAAAATTTACAAAGTGGTTAAAACTGTTATGAAGTTTATAATATAATGTGATCCCATAAAAATGAGATTATGATTGACGCTTTCGCCATTGAAGATCATCATATCTTGGCATTTTGGACTCTTAATACTGTCATAGTAAATAATAGGGTAAAATTTAAGTTCAATAATAATATCTGCAGATACCTAAATAACATCAAAGTTGTTTATACTGCTAATTATCATCCTCAAGTCAATCCTACGGAAAGAGTAAATAGTTCTTAAAACCATGTTTTTGGCGTATGTAGCAAATATTTATAAAAACCAGTTATTTGACTCAAAATTGGTTTCAAAGTTAGATCAGCCCCATATGAGGGAGCGAAAAAGTTGTTTAAACTGCTAATTATCATCCTCAAGCCAATCATGAGGAAAGAGTAATTATAGTTGTTAAAACATTGTTTTTGGCGTATGTAGCAAATACTTATAAGTTATTTGACTAATAAAAATTGGTTTCAAAGTTAGATCAGCCTCATATGAGGGAACGAAATTCACTCTTAATTTTATCATTTATTTCAGACATTTGTATCTGGACGGTCGTAACTATTATATCGACGGTAATTATTTATCGGTGTACCTACATGAACTCAAATTTTCCTTCGAGATTTAACATAACCACCTACAAGCGAGTATAATATTGATATAGAACTTTACAAACACATAATCAATTAATTTTACAGTTACAACTTTATGGAAATGTTGAAAATTTAATATTTTAATAAAATATATTAATCGAAAACTATCAATTTTTAGGAGGTCAATTAAACGTTTTAAGAATTTTATATTTTTAAATTCAAATTTTGTACATAAATTTTTTCAATTAAAGTTTTATGCAAAGGTAGGTTCAAATGTATATTGGTGATATTAACCACTTAAAGTTTCCATTATTAAGACGACTACTTAGTATGTGAGAAAAGCAACGATTCAAGTGAAATGAAACCTTCAAATATCTCACTTGTATCAGCAGAAAATTCTTAATGAATTCTAGTAGTTAAAAAAGTTTGCAGCTACCAAGCATTGAGTTTGCTGCAGTGAATAATAATGCATGGCCTCAGGTCGTGGGTCAAAGTTTATCTTTAAACCACAAGGGCCCGCTGTCCCGCTTTGCACTCACTGAACAACCGGAATCACGTGAATAGAGTTCGAATTTGAAACAGTGGCGTACAGAAGGCAATTGAAGCAAAATAAACAATGTAACGACTTCGATTCTTTTTTCTCATTTTCTATTGACGTTCTTTTAAAAGCTTTTCAAAATACAAATTAAACATCAAGGCGTCTAACAAATGAAAACGGAACTTCAATGTTTACACATTAAACCTTTCTTATCTTATTTTTAAATGAAAATAATTTATTCAAAATGTAATACCTACATTTCATATTAAACGAACTTAAATACAGGATATTTCGTTTACAAGAATCGTTCATTTAATTTCTTACAAGTTAAAGCGATCAACATAATATTATCCCGCTGGAAAATTCTTTACGCTGGTTTAGGATTTAGCGAGATGTTAAACCCGCGCAATCGTTGTAAAGTACGAACACTAACCACTTACGTTGACGAGGTGATTGGTTTTACCTTTATTGCAAAAATCTTTTTTAAGTAATTACTTACTAATTTATTTCATGTTTTGCGGATTTTAAATACAGCTCTTATTTCCAAAACAAACTATGAATTGACTTTTTTCATTTTCTTATACTGAAAACTAAATTGATGTTATAAATCTATGGTTTAGTTAGTTGCAATTTCAGAAAGTAGAAACAATTGAAATCATAAAACATCTAATGGATCAGTTTACAAGGTTTCTCTTAGACCGGTACTGATTGGTTGACCGGAAGAGAATTGAAACAGTCTATGTCCCTCACAATTCCTCGACGCATTAAAGGTCCACTTGATTGCGGCCGTATTTCTTCTTAGAGGGGTTGAACGCTTTCATTACGATTCCCGCCAATGCGGTTAAATGTACGCTATTGTCGAACCCAAAACTTCCAATTGAGTCCTTTGATCATACCCTAATTACAGGTAATTCATTTGATTTTAAGTGTGTCCTTTTATTTATTAAGTGACCAGGTATTACCTGCTAAGTTTTCAGAAAATCCTACGTAATATCTGATCATTCGGGAGAATATTAAGGTGGCTGTATTGCCACCTTAATTTTCAAATTTTGAAAAAGTAGTTAGGTTAAATTAATTGCCAATTACGTTTTTGTATTGTAGTATATGGACCTATTGAAAACACTCATTATGACAATAGATTACAATTTATATTGTAATCGTCAAAATTCAACAATATCGATTTATTGGGAGACATGAATAATAAATAGTACTCAGATCGCCGACCAGATGTCTGATTTATAAAAACTATGGGGTGCTCTATTTTTCATAATCGTATTTAAATCCGTTTGTCTTATTATTGTATCACTGCATTATTTAACACAACTAACTCATATTAATGCACCCCAGCACCCCATGCCTACAGCTGTGGAATAAAAAGCATAAAAAATTTAATTACGTCAAGAATATTTTTTGAAGTTATTGAAGGTACACCATTTATTATGATCAAATAATTAATAATTATTACTTTACAAATAATTAAGAGTTATTTCGAAGGGGTAAACGGCATTAAAAAGAGCAATAAAACTTTTTAACATTGAAAATTTTTCCATTTATTAGGGTGACTTTGATAAAAAAAGAAAAGTCAATAAAGTTTAAAAAAATTAAGCGAGATCAATTTTCGGTTTGTTTGAAAAATATTTATTATTAATAAGTTTTAGTAATTTAATTAAAAATAAAAGCAGGCGTAGTTGCAACCGAATTACCTACTTTCAAAAACAAAAATCGAGTGAATAGGTTTCATTGAATATCGTATAAATCGATAAAAAGTTATTATTACTTGAACAGAAGCGTTATTCAGTTTCAATTCGGTGACATTTAAGTATTTTAATTAATTATTTATATAAAATAAGTAATCATCAATTAAACTAAATAAATAACAACGAAATTGATTGCTTAAATTGCTCATTTTAATAGGATCAACGTAGCTATTATTGTTGCAAAAATTCCGTAAAACTTGTCGATATACAGGATGTTGAAAAGTGGTTATACCAAGTAACCCATCCAAAATGCGAATAGACCACAGCTATAAATATAAAGAACTGCCTGCACATACATTAATAAAGATTAAATCATCTGTCGCGCTTTTAATTCCTCTCATTAATGGATATCCCGATCGAGTGATGTGGAAAATCTGGAAACACTAAAAATTACAATAAGAAATTCAAGTCCATCGCATTCACCATAAACTTGTTCTAAGGATAGAATATCCTCAGCTCTGACTTTAAAATCAATTCAGGTCCATTGCGTTGACCAAAAGTTTATTCTAAGAATAACACAGAATAAATAAATTATAAGCTTCGTCATTCCAAAGCAATTCTTTCATTCTTTCTCCTTACCGGGAATTTGTTTTGGCAAGTTTATCACTATACAGATTTGAGCCATACCCGAAATAAATTTAAAAATGCGCCACAGCATCGAATAATCTATGAGAGCCTAAAGAATTGATTGTATTCATAAAATTTTTAAAAAAGCGTTGAATTTAACTAACTAACGGAAGATATCAGTTAGCACCACAAGGCTAACAACAGTCATCCGTTAATTTTAAGGGTTCGTTAGAGGTTTTATGAAATCAGATGTAAGTACCTGCAGTTTGGTGTATGGGTTAAGGAGTTCAACTTCAGACCAAACAGTTCTAAGTTCGAATCTCAACTACTTTAGAATTATTGTGCACTGATGAATTAATTTGGTTAGCGGCATTACTGTTTTTTTTGTGTTTCTATGAATTATTATGTACTACGAACATTTGATTTTACCTTTTTAATATTCTGTATAATTAACAGTGCCGTATAATCAAACATATAAAAGACTAGGCTCCTCCTCTTCCTCTTTCAGCGTGTCGATTTTTTAGGACACGTGTAGATTAAACAAAACAACAAACAAAAAGTAAAACAAAAACAAAAGCAAACCATAGGAAAGGAAAGCGAAGCGAAGACCCAGACAAAGACAAAACTAAATAATACAAAACAAAAGCAAAACATAACATAATATCCAAAATAATAACCTGCCAGCACGCTGTACGTGATACAGCGTGTCATATTTTAAGAATTAATTAGAATTAATTTATCCGACAATCTAATTGGTTCAACTTTTTACCAACTTAAAATTACCTCCCCCTGGAGTCGAGTTACACACCAAGTAAGTTTTGACTGGCTAATATATAAAAGGCCAAGATACTGTCCACCTGTATTAATCTGTCCGATAACCTAATAGGTTCAAGTTTTTACCAAACTTAAAATTACCTCCCCCTGGGGTCGAGTTACACTCCAAGTAAGTTTCGACTGGCTTATATATAAAAGGCCAAGACGCTGATCCACCTGTATTAATCTGTGCGATAATTAAATTGGTCTAAATGTGATGAAGTTTGAACGTGAATAAAATTAAAAAACGATATATATTTTTAATTAATGCCGCTAAAAACAGTTCCACCGGCTAGCTACCCGCCCGTGGTCGAGCTTTCCACATAGTAAAATTATAAATAAATTTTATATATATCGTCATCTGCACGTTTTAGACTTATTCTCCGTTACTTCACTTTTGGTCATCCCATCTTTTCTTGGATTGGCTCATATTCCTCTTGCCTAATGTATTTTAGTGTTCTAAACACAAAGAACTGAAATGCGCCGACAGCTTTATTGTCAAAGAGCATACTCTTCCTCTGGGCTTTGGTTCAAACTCGTAATAAAAGGCTCGGGTGTGATTATCATATTTAATGAAATTGTAATAAGCAACAAGAATACAATCCCGTTCTTTTGACTATAAAATCGTCATCTGGCCACTTTTGTAAATGTGTGTAAGCGCATCAAACTACCATTACATTTACAGTCAATTTTTCTCAATGGTGTTTCGAAACCCCTGAGTGTAATCAGTGTGACAATACCAATTGTTTTACAAAAATTTTAAATGTTAAAATAAAGATTTTTCACTAACCAAAATTGTTTGACGTGCACTGGTATCTTTCCTCCGTCCTTGTAAGTTACCCTCAACTTTGTTGCAACTTCCATACATATGGCGCGTAGCCGTGTGTTGGGGAATTTCGCTACCGTCTATTTTATCCAAATTTTAACAAAACTTCCTGAATTAGTGTCTTCGCAGTGTTCCGCGGACAAGAACTGGTGCGCTTCAAGTCAATCTACGTCGCAAAACATCAAAATTTAAACCACTGGTCTTTACAGTAACTAACCTCAAAATCAATTTTCCAATCTGTTCGAATTATGATAATTTTAGGGTCATCAAGCGTTAAAAGTCGTCAATTTAAAATAGAAACACAATCTGCAATCGGATAATCACGAATTTTCCAATAATATCCAATTTGTGCGACCCAACCACGTTTATGCAAAAACGGTCAGTTTTTCGAAATTTCACAACTTTACTATTAATTAACAATAATTAACTCGGAGTTCCTGCACCAGGAAAAACACTACTCAATCTCTCTAAGGAAGTCTTTGGACCAAAATTTGTCCAAAAGAAAAGAAGAAGAAGTTCTTATCTTCATAACCACTTACACCAAAAATCAAAATTTCCCATAATTTTCCAAATTCGGCACAAATTCGGAGGTAACTGTCTTTTGGCGGTAAATTTGATTTTCAAACTGATTAATCTTCTTTAACAGGTTTATTAAAACTTATCACAGCGCACACACAAATATCACTTAAACGAAATAGAAAAAATGTTGTAGAGTGGTTCCAAAGAAAGATGAAGAGGTGGAGCTAATGCGCAGAAACCAAAACTCATACAATCGTGCTTATGTTGGTGTCAATTGGTGGAATTGGATGTCACGCGATCTCTACTGCGCCGGATTTTGGCTAAGCCTTTTCTTCTTTCTTTGGAACTACTCGACTGTGTAAAGTGTAATGTATCAAATTGGCCTTCAATTTTCACAAGATTCATTCTCACCGACAACGGCGTTGCATTTCACACCCCTTTTTGACTGCAATATCCAACCCCGGGTCTTTTATTGGTTTGAAACACCACAGTATATAAATATCAATTTTAAAATTAAGAAGCTAAATTCAAAATATTTTATAATCGATTATCTCAAATTTAAGAGAAATATATCACCGCTAATCTGTTAAATGCACTGCACTCAATGATGGGTCATTGAAAAACTACAAAACTAGTAATTTAGTTAAAGTTAAATCTAGAAATCTCAATTTTTGCTTTTTGTTTCAATTGGTTAATAACTAGAGTATTATTTAATTAATTAATATTTATAATCATATCACGAGAGGCAAGCAAAAAACATATTTCGTCGCTGCTCACCTGATAGAATGAAAGGGTTTGGTTGGAAAACAATTGTAAAGGAAGAGGCGTTCAATTGGGGCCAATAAAGGCCAAAAAAATCTGAACGATAATAACATTGAAAGAACGAAGAATGTCAAGAAATGTTTAGGGTTCAAGTGCTCCTCTTATGTGGGACATAAATCGCATAGTATTTAACTGAGTGAAAAATAATTAAAAAAAGTGTACAAATGAGTTATTACCTAGAATTTAGTAATAATATATTAAAAATATTAAGCAATTGCTAAAATTCCGCCCACTTCTGTCAGCTTTCACACTGAAATTCTGAGAAGTATCACACTAGATAGTGTCGATCTTGACAGGTTCTACAGTATTCATAAAACTATAATATTATTAAGGTAGTAGGAACAAAAGGAAATTAGACAACCGCAATTGATTGTTTAAAACAACTGTTAAATAATATTTCTAAAGTTAATTATAATAATTTAATAACTTAATATTTAAAATTGGTTTATTATTAATTCGTGAAAATAAATTTGTTTAATTATTAATAAATTACGAATTAAGGAATAATTATAATGTTATATTTGAGCTTTCGATCTTGCATTAAGATCTTCGTCAGAAAATTACAAATAATAAGTGGGTAAACATGGAAACATATATATGTACATTGTATTGTCATTTGACCGGTAACTAGATAAAATCCAATAACCGTGAGTTAGGAAAAACCTGGATTGTGTTCCACCAAAAAAGGAAAACCTAGCCCCAATACGTAAAAGGTTTTACACAAGTAAGTGGCTGTATATACTAAACTTAAAGACCCAATCCCAACGGAAAAGAAATCCGACCTAATATATCAAGTAGATTGTACCACTTGTAACTTAGTGTATGTTGGACAAACTAACCAATGGCTCAAGAAAAGAATTAGTGGACACATTTCTAACATCAGATGTAACAAACCAGAAAGTACTGCCATTGCTAAACATATTCTTATTGACGGGCACGATGCTAATTTTATGAACACAAAAATTATTAAATCGGTTAGCAATTACAAAGATCGTTTGCTACATGAGATGATTTGCATAAAGAAGACCAGAAACACTATGAACCGTCAAACTGATATAGAGGGCTTAAGTACTATATACAGCCACTTACTTGTGTAAAACCTTTTACGTATTGGGGCTAGGTTTTCCTTTTTTGGTGGAACACAATCCAGGTTTTTCCTAACTCACGGTTATTGGATTTTATCTAGTTACCGGTCAAATGACAATACAATGTACATATATATGTTTCCATGTTTACCCACTTATTATTTGTAATTTTCTGACGAAGATCTTAATGCAAGATCGAAAGCTCAAATATAACATTATAATTATTCCTTAATTCGTAATTTATTAATAATTAAACAAAATTAATAACTTAATATTATAATATTTTTATAGTTTAAAATGTAATAAATTTTATTCATTATTGAAGCAATTTCTTAATGGAAATCCAACCTCTCATCTTTAAAATAATCTAAATTTATTCAGTTCCTTTTGATTTAACATAAATAACTTGAAATCAAAGTCAAAATTTCCACATATATCGTCTGTTGATTTGAGAGATTAAACCATAGATTATAATGAATATCTAACTCAAACTTGTTAAATTACACGATTTCATTGCAAATCTAGTTTCTATTTGTACCTAAGGTATATAATGTAGCCTCATCTTCTAAATTAAAGTGACTTTTGAAAAGCTTCTCGGATATTTTAATCATCTTAACACGTCATGCTAATTTTATTTTCCCTATTGATTCAAGTTAAAATTTTAAGATTTTTTAGTTTTTGATTGCTTTGAAATTAAAACAATTGTTGCTAAAATAGTTTTCGTTATTGTAAATAAAAGAAGCATAGCTACTTGGACCCTCTATGAATCGAAAACCTATTTTCAAATTATTATTCTATTAAAATATCGTTAATTCGTTCACGGGAGTCTGCAATCATAGGTTGAAGCTTTATAATAATTATAATAATACTATTGCACTTTAATTATGAATATTCAATTACATTACGAAAGTACCTACATGATAATAATAATAGCCCCGATAAGTGCTAACTTCCTTGTGTCCCTTGCGAGCTGATATATGTAAACAGAAACCACTGAAACTAATGCAGATCGGACCACCATGGGAATTTCCGTTACTATGCGTTAAATTTTCTGCAGTAAGTAATCAAAATAATGTAGTATTACAAAATATTACATTAATTAGTTAACATTGTTACATTTATGACCAATTTAAATGTAACCTCTCAGTTGTGAATGTAAAGAAACTCGAACAAATATATTTTTTTAATATAATGGAACTTCTCAGTCCCACTAGGTAGGGCACAGTGAGACATTACACGGGGTACAGGGAAACGACATTCTATATTGTAGTTAAAAAAAAAAAGTTGAAAAGTTGGATACATTTTACATTTACAGAAAAAAAATGAATAATATCACTTTTGGCAGTTACTTATGTATTCTTGTTAAAAAAATAGTATGGTGCATTTCACCTACAATAAAATTATTTGTAATAGAAAGCCTACTAACAATCGACAAATTCTGGAATAGGAAATGTCGAAAAAAAGTTTCATCAAAATCCATAATTACCAGTGTTTTAATTTACATACAATAAACTCTTTTATTATGCACTTTTTAAATGAAAATCTTAAAATTGTTTATTATAGTCCATTATAAATTAAATCCACTTTGCATTTCCCTTAAATCTGTGAATTGTAATGTCAACTGCTACAGACATGTTATAATTATATTTTATCCAGTATACATTTACTGCTTGAATTTTGATTTTAACTATTACTATTTAATATATTTTAATTAATTATGTCTTAAACTAATTAAACGTCAAAATATCCATTAAATAATAGGAAATAATAAAAACATGCTTTTTAGCCATTAAATAATTATTTAATTATAATAATAAATAATAATAAATAATAAATAATTATTTAATTATTTAATTATAATTAAATTATAAGAAAAATATTTTGTTTTATGACAAAGCTTAATAGAGTTCTGCTTTGTATGCCGCCGGCAAGCAAAGTACCGCGTGACATTACGACAATTTAACAACGAAACTTTAACTTTAGTATATTATAATGGCAAAATGACATGCTTTTGCGGTTTGAAGAAAAGATCAGTTTTCACTCTTTATATACAATATAATCCGTTTATAAAAGGCTTCAAGGAATAAAGGGAGTAGTTCATTATGAGCGGGTAATAATCTCATCCAAACTTGAACTTTTTTATTATACTTGTTATTAATATAATTTAATTTAGTAAACATAACAATTATTGAAAACTAAATTAAACCCTCCAAAATGTAGTACTACTGTTAAAATAGAAACAAGATTTAAAAAGTTGTTTATTTTAATTCTTTATAAACTAATTTTGAATTTGAATTTTATTGTCGTATTTTAAATTTACAATCACTTTATGACGGATTTTTAAATATTTTAAAACTTCATTTTTTCTAAACTTCAATTTTAGATATTAATAGATGAGCTAATTTCGCTTAAAATAGATTAAAATGTTTTAGTACATTATAAGCAAGAGTAGGGGAGGAAGGAATATATGTAGATAGTCCAAATTTTCACGGTTATGAGGGTGAAAATTCTTAAGAAAAATGTCAAAGATAGCAGGGTCCATTTTAACATACCAAGAATACTAAAAAAAATATATATTTGTTTAGTTGAAATTATATTAGTTTAAATATTTTCTTCTTCCTTCTTCTAATTAGAACCATGTCATGTTCTACCATCTATATCAATCTTAAGATCATCAGGTTCTAAGAGCATAATAATTAATACAACTTTTTAAATTTTGAGCCTTGCAATTAAAGCTCCACAAACTTAAACATGTAACACATCATCATTGAAGAACTACAGAAAGACTGTAACATAAACTACTCTCTGAGACGCTACCCATAATGAGAGGGTTGACCAAAACAGAGACCAGAGTCTGTCCAGTTGTGTAGCCACGATGTTAATAGATTAGCCCTCGATTCGTTGCGGAAGCGAAGGATGGATTCTCAAATAAAAAAAAGTAGTTTGGAGAAACTTCAATAAAACGCAGGTGATGGTGAATTATTTTAATTGACAAAAATAATTAAGAGTTGTAATCACATTTCCAGCAATTGCAATGTAAAGTGAAAATACGTTTTTACAATCAAAAAGTGCACCCACCCCAAATTAACAAGTTCTCACAAACAGTAACCCGCAGTAACCTCTAAGAGTTTCATAAAAATGAAATACAAAAGGCAACAATGACAAGTCGGTCAACACGAATTAGAAAGGAAAAAAATTACTTACACGAGCTCTTATAAGCTTTTACAACTTATATGGTGACAGGTATCTGCTTCCAATCGAGATAGGACGTGCGGCTTTTACGGGTGAAAACTTGGAATACGTGTCAGTAATCAACAGGAAACACTTGATCGATGCTCAGGAAATACACAAAACACTGTTCACAGATGTAGAATACTGGACCGTGAGAGAGACGATGATAATGTACGAAGTAATACCGATCCTTGATGTTAGAATCGTCCTAAGTAGCGAACTTGATGTTACCAAAAAGAACAGAAATGATGTTGAGTGATGTCCGAAGTGATGTCGGATGTTATCGTACGACTAGTATATCGTGCGCATATAAAAGAATAATCATATTACTTGCCAGATGCTTACGGAAGCAAACTAAAACCATATGCGAGAGTCGGATCACTTATTGTTACAAACGACCTGGCACGAAAAACAGATATCATCGAACCAAAAATATTTGTTTATGCAACTAAATCAGGGTATGAAGGTATTAGATATTTCTACATCGTGTTCAAGCAAGCCATCAACATTCTGCCCTCAAACGTATGCATAAAATGTCTGCACCAAACGACGAGGAATATTGTGAAATGCAATTTAAGGAAGAAGCACGTAACAAATACACAAATGTGTTACAAGACCTGTTAATTACGAGATAGTTTCTGCTGTGGTATAGAGCTTGTTCCAGGTCGGAATGAAAACCTTATTCTAAACGTGTCTCCTCGGTAGGCAATGTCAAACCACTCAGGTAATCTGCCAAGACCATCTATGAAGTAGTTATTGAACTCTGATTAGGGTAAACGGATAGACGGTAGCTTCAAAAAGTAAGAAGCATTTTCTTGCAATATTTAAATTCAAATAAATTTATAGGTACTTACATTTATCCTTGACAAGATTGGCCTAACATCAGTCATATACGACGTAATTGGCATAACATCGCTCTTCCGTGACGCAATCTATAGCTGTAATTGTGAAAGAAACCTTACGACTTACTTAGTATGATTAAAAATTGAACAAGTTTTTGTTACATATTTTTGATATGCAATTCGGCGTAACTTGGTGGATCAAATTGCACGTTAGCAGTGACGTTAATTTGTTATCGAAGAAATATTTTTTGTACAAATTTGATTTTACAGAAACGACATTCAATCGTATACGTGCGTGTCTTCGATAATTAGGGCGACTAGCCGTTATATCCAGCATCAAGGGCGGGGTAACATAAAATCTTCGTTCAAATGCAAGTCTGGCAAGTAATGTGGAAATCTAATTGGGCACTACCTAACTCAATAACAACAATTTCAATTTTATAACCGAAAAAATAGAACATAAAAAAAGAGACACTACTAATTTATTGAAATTAGATATGTTTTATTAAGAATTTAAATGTGGAAGAAATTTGTGTAATGAGCAAATCAACGTAGGTAGCAATCTTACAAAAATAGAAATGTAAACATTATAAATTTATTGTAAATTAAAATATTTATATTGCATTATATACAGAAAATATGCAAATTAAACTAATTTCAAATTGTAGTAGAAATTAATTCAATTAAACCCAAAAATTAACAAAACATTGTTATGCTTTTAGTATTATTCGACACCTACTGCACCTACTTATTTTGTTATAATTATTAATATCAGGTTTATACATAAATTTTAAATTTAATTTATACCTACGTCTTATGAGTAGCCAATTTAAAAATTTTAAAAGTAATTTAAATAAATAATAGATATAAAAACCTGATCAGAGTTTTGGGAGTAGATTGTTTTAAAAATCAAAGTTGAAGTTTTATAAAAGTTGTTTAGGAAAAGCTATTAGTAACATGTGTGAAGTTTCGTAAAGATGAGAGTTATCCATCAAAATATTATAGGGTGAACGTTAGTGTACTGATGTAAATCCACCCCTAAAGAAGAAGCTTATAATCTGCGTGCCCGCACCGCACCTATTGAGAAGCCACCTCCACCGCATTTCGAGTCATAACGGTGTGAAATCCACTTTGGATCATCTGCTCTACGAAGAACCGTTTCCAAAGATCAAAGACTTTATTACACTACCTGTTTCCTGATTAGGGGTAGAAATTATCGACGTTTACCTTACGAATACCTTATATTTAATACTGACGCAAAGTAAAATCTCGCTTTTATATTTGCCGAATTCCACTCAGATCTCATAAAGTAACAAACATTTTTTTGGAAATACACCTCGACCTCGGTAATTAAGACTAATATAACATTTTTTTATTGAAAATTATTTCTGCAATATCACAAAAAAAAACACAAATTCAATTTTGAGTTTTCATTTCGAGTGAATATTAGTTCATCCAACCTTACTTTTGATTTTGTATGTGTAAACTTAGCAACCTTGCACAAATTGATGATTTTAAAAACCATAAATGTTTACTTTTTATTTCAGTGCCTCCAAATATAGACGATTCTATTAGTAGCAGCGATGTGATTGTCCGAGAAGGCGCCAACGAGACGCTGACCTGTCGAGCTACTGGCTCTCCACAACCTAGTGTAAAGTGGAAAAGGGATGATAATTCTAAAATCGCTATCAACAAAACCCGCACTGGTTAGTATACGT
The DNA here is from genome assembly GCA_958510855.1 of Rhagonycha lutea. Classification (NCBI taxonomy): domain Eukaryota; kingdom Metazoa; phylum Arthropoda; class Insecta; order Coleoptera; family Cantharidae; genus Rhagonycha; species Rhagonycha lutea. The sequence goes on from OY294042.1 coordinate 20,883,219, forward strand.
ATATTTTAAAACTTACCGCTTGAACGTACCTACCATTACTTTGATTGAATGGATTCAAAACTTTCAGTAGCATTGCCAAATTTTATTATACTATAAGATCCTTATCAAATTTCGTACTCTGAAACAATAACTCTATTATAACTTGAAAAATTATTCTTATATTTAGAACACAAAACAAGCTTGGTATGTTTGTTGGTTACAGAAACTCCTCTGAGATACACTACCAAGATGAAAGTGTGGTTATGTCAAGTACTGTCAATTTCAATGTCAATAATTTAATTAAATTATTATTTGCCTTAAGTGGTTAAAACAATTTATTGAAGCAGAGAAGTCAAGAAGCTATTTATGGATTATCCAGGTTTCCAGTTGAAGTAGGAGTATGAAATGAAAGTTTTCTATTTCCTAAAAATAATAAAAGTAATTCATTAAACCTCAAAATTTTAATAATGTTTCCTTACTAGTGCTTAGTCTACCCGTAGTGACTTTGTATCTACGTAAGTACTTTGATAACAAATTTATGCTTTTTGATTTAAGAAGTACTTGCACAGAGGAAACGTGAACTTATATTATTTTCAAGAGGTTTGCGTAACTTTTTAATCATGTCACAGTATCTGCACTGACTGCAACATATATCCCTTTTAGATTTATTTATTTTGAAACTTTTATTAAGGAAGTTACTTTCTCTAGATCTTTTAATTTATAATATTTACCCGTTAAATAATAATGTTTGCGTTTTTTAAGTGATAAAATAGTATTAATTTTGGAACAGAGAACAGTTAATTCAAAGATCAATTGGCTTCCTTCAGTAACACTGTTAACCAATTTAGCTCACCGAAAGCAATTTAAGGCAGTTACTTCAATTTAGAACTTAACATCTAATACAGTTTCTACACTAAGAGAAAGGTTTGTTAATAATAAACAAAGCACTTGTTTGACCAATATCTTTATAGTAAATTTATATTTATTAACATTAACTTATGGGATTGTTGTAGAAACAAAATATTAAATCAACACAGATGCGGCTCTTTCTTTTAGTTAAAAGAAATTACATTTACAAGCACTAAAAACAAAGCAGTAACCGCTACGGGTCACCAACAATTTAAATACAAAAGCTTAAACACATTGGTCAAACGAATAAGAAGGAATTAAAATATTTAACTTACATAAGCACTTTCGTAAGTTTACAACTTGATAGTGACAGATGTTTCCTTCCACTCGAAATACGACGTTTGGCGTCGTAACAATAGTGAATCTATTGCAAAGCCAACACTTGCTAATTCTCCCCAGGGGATACTCCACAGACACTTACGCGACACAAGCACTGCTGCAAGCAGATCTGAAGTTTTTGGACCATTGAGAGAGACGATAGTGGTGTATGATGTAACACCAATCCTTGATGTTAGAAAACTCCAAATAACGAACTTCCACTGATTAAAAAACAAAAGTTTGTGGTTATGTTGTTTGAAATACCAACAACCATTTACATCGTTAAACGCATGAAGTCAGATCTTGTCGTACGACTTCCGCACCAAAAATAAAAACTCGTAGTAGTTTGCGCATACAGAGTTACCCAATTACTAACAGATGTTTACGGTTACGAACTATAAATACATGCGTAAACTCGACAACTTGTCACAAACGAACTGGCTCGAAACACAGAAGCCCTTGACCCAAATATATGTATTTGTTAACGCTCTAACTCGGCACTCAGAAAAATCGTTGTAACAAAACAAGAATACGTCGGGAAGTTATATATCGCCAGTGTAACTGATATTAAGCATGCAACACATGCCTTAATCAAAATCCTGCAATATTATATTGCATTAAAATAGAATGCAGAGCCGCATCGAGGAATATGTGAAATGCAATCAAAAGTAGAGCCGCGTAACAAATGCAAAAATTCGTTACAATACTCATAGAATAGTTTAAATAAGACGCAACTCAATAAATCATATTAATATTGCACTCGGAAAATTGAGGTAGTTGTAATGTTTGGAACATTCACAATAAAGTTCTCACTGCTTTTTATATCGGAGAACAAATTTGAGGTTGCTTTTCTAATAGGAAGACCGGATTCTAAATTCAATAAGAAGATTCGGGTAGTTTCTAACTGTTTAATAGATTTGAATGCAAATTGAAAAAATTCAACCTTGCTGCTCGGACTACAGATAGTCGTAAACGTCGCATGTGTCGGGTTGTGTGACCGTATCAAACCACCATTACATTTACAATTAATATTTCTAAATAGCCATCTGATCAAAACTGTGGTATGTGTGGCAAATTCAAAAATTTTAACAAATATTTCAATAATAAAGTTTTTAACGAACTAATAAACGTTGTTTGAGAACGGCTGCGCTTCAAGACACGCCTCCAGTAGTTTATTCCGGTAGCTGACCATATGCAACCATCAGATACCGTACCATGCTCCTGTACGTTGAAAAATCTGCTTGTGATTGTGGTGGTTAATCTTCTTTAAACTTCGCCAAATTCTAGTGAATCCGTGAAATTGCAGGTGTCCACGAACAAATTACAGTCGGAACAAATGAACAGTCGGTCTTCTGATACATAACCTCACCTTTTTGTGAATCTACGTCAATTCATCGCGGGAAATTCATCGCGCGTCAATTCATCGCATGCGTCAATTCATCGCGCGTGTCAATTCATCGCCCGCGACAATTCATCGCGTAATATAAATCATCGATGATGAAGGTGCCAGCACACTTAACTAAATTTCGATAGCTTCGTTAGTATAGGTACGCAGGGCAACAGGTGGCACTCTGAAATTGCCGCCGAAAATAACAAAGCAACAGACGAATGCAGAAACGTCGTCTAAGTGTGGGAGCACCATAGGCGCAACTAGGGGGGACTGGGTCCAATCATCGCGGTCTGGTATTAGTTTTTAATGGCGATATTATGAAGAATCAATTAACTTAATATACGCAAGTAAACACTTCTACATTTCACACTAGTACATTTCCACAGCAATTTTATTTTTGGGTTGGTAATCTGTCACCCACTTACGAAGTTGATTTCTAAAACTGCTCCCTTATTTTTCTGTCCTTAAAACTGATTTTTTAATTATTTTCAAAATAAATAAATATTAACAAATTTTATTTAATGCTATATTTGCAAAAAGAATTTACTCTCCCCCTTTAATTTTTTTTAATTGAATTTGAATTAATTTGAATTTAAAAATTCAAAATTCTTAAAATTAAATACTTTCAGTGTGGGCGTTCTTGAGGGGGCACCAAAAATTGTGATCAATTACTATAGATGAATATTATCAATTGCGATAATAGCACGCGATGAATTATTTTAGGCAATGAATTGACGCGTGCGATGAATTGACGCGGGATGAATTGACGCACGCGATGAATTGACGCCGGCGATAAATTGACGCTCGCGATGAATTGACGGGACACCCCTTTTTGTGTGCCTCATTTTTGATAAATTTCCACTATTTTAGGGCCTGCACTGCGTTTTTATCGTTATATTCATCAATTCAAACGAGATTCTAAACTCGATTACTTTAAATCTCATCAAATAAACGTAATTTTGTGCAATGCTCCTGCACGGGCACCGATGACGTCACTACCAAAAATTAACAAAATTTTCCTACCTTTGTAAGAAATTCGGTTCTACCGAATTAGAAAATGCACTATTTAATCGCTCGAAAAGCGATTGATGATTGATGCGATGATGAAACTTCGTTCCAGAAATGTTCAAAATTGGCTTTTCCATTCCTGTCGGAATATTGCCACTTCTTTTGAAGTCTTTGCAATCCATTTCACGAGGTGGATTAATCTTCTTTTGCTACTCTTTTTACTACAACTTTTCACCACAGCGTGTGGATGTCCACTGGAAGGCCGGGCTAAGAAATTCTGCGACTTGAACCCAGAATTTCCGCTCCGTAATCAACCAGCGATCACATCACTCCACACCGTGGTCTTTCCAGAAATGTAAAACCCGAAAATTCGCAAATCAAAATCGACGTCGCAAAACCTGCAACTGGCTTGCACACCGTCGGCGTCGTCGAGCGGCAGACAAAATTCATCGTTCTTAACCTCTTATCATCAAAATTCGAAATTTCCCTAGGATTTTCCAAAAAGGAATAAAATAGGAGGTACACCAGTTTTATCGGCAAATTCGAATTTCATGCACCAATTTAATCTTCTTTTAGGTTCAACAATAATTTAAACACAATAATCACTTTCAGAATCATAACATCGTGTTAGTGTAATGTCTAAGAGTAACAAACTGGCTATGAATGTAAACAAGATCTATTTTTACAGTTTTTAGTGTTCGCTTGCACACCATTTTGACAAAAATATTATATCCCGAATTTCTGATTCGTTTTTATCATCACAATATAAACAATATAAATTAACCGAACAAATTTTACAAATTGTTTTCTAAAATTTTCACTATTATTGAAACACGTTTTCACAATAACAATGTATTGCTGGATCTTATAACTTTCCACGATTAAATAAAAATGTATGAAGATGACAAACGTATGCCCAATATGAGCGCTATCAGACTTATAGAATGAAATGCCAAGAAATTAAAAATGACACATTTTATTGAATCACCCATACAAGAGCACATATTTGCTACATTAATTCTCAGTGGTTTTCCATTACTCGAGATGAAATAGCCAGAATTAAGCTCCAATTTGACATGGAGCCGAACCAAGTACTCAGTAGTAACGATCACTAACCGTCTCATTAGGATTTATACCAACCATCAAATAATATAAAATATCAATAATAATAAAGATCAATAAAGCATGAAAAACAATATAATAATTTGAAAAGAGGAAATAATAGAAAATTTATTGTAGAAAACTTTACAAAATAAAAGCAAATCCATAACAAGACAAAACCATGGAAAAATAATTGGATCTTTGCTACGAGACAACTTTTTGCAAAGATTATAACAGTAATTTTGAGTAAGAATACTCATCCATGAGAACAACCTTTGGTTGAGCCACATCGAGACAACAAATATATTGTCCTCTACGCTTCACCAAAAAATTAAATAAAAATTTCAAAAATAAAAACTATACTTCTATACCAAATAAATTATTTTATAAAACAGGGGTAGTGGAGAAACAAAATGTATATACAATCTAATAAATTATAAGCCAGCTCAGCGGATTCAATTGCATAAAAAAGAACTCTTAAATTTTTGTCGTATGCATTGATTTGGAATTGTCATATACCAACATTTTACAGATTTGCACAGACTTTCAAGCTTGCGTTGAAAAGCAGAAAAATACAGTTTTCATTCAATACCATACGAATGTCTTTACAGAAAAAAGAAAATTTAGAATGTGAATTATTTCAAATCTATTATTCTCCTTCTGTTTCACCAGGTCAAAAATATCAAAATTAATGTTAACAATAAAAATTATTTGGGATACGCCACTGTGTTTGATTTGTACATGATCTAAACGTAACCCACGTTTTAGAAGTGCCGTCTTCTTGACACGTAATTCAGCTTACGTATAATAGAATAATTCATGCCGTTGGGGGGCAAATTTCTTGGTGTCCCGATTTAGCTGTTGATTCAGGTTTTAATAGTTGAAATTCTTCAGGTGAGATTCTTCAAATCTTTAATGATCGTTATTTCAGAAAAATCTTAATAATTAACACGTCAGTTATTATCAATATTACATAAAAAATGCATACGTAATGTTCGCCACTCGAAACTTATTACGTACAACATCAAAATGCTTCCTCAATTTTAATTTTTTTTGTTGGTTGCCCGAAGTTTTCGTACTTCAACCTCTGTCTTTTTGGCTAGAAGAAATCTATTGAATGATAAATTAGAATGGAGTTTGAAGCTCTATATAGATTATATAGAGACTATATAGATTTAAGAATATAATAAACAAAAGAATGTCTTAGAAAACGCTGTCCTTTTCTCTGTTCGTAACGCTCTTTTGCAAGTCTAATTAGTTCTTTCGATATTACCAATCCAAAAAAATCACCAATCGAGTTCGAGCAAAGGCGACCTATTATTGGTCGTGCTAAACTTGTAGTTGATTCCATATTTATATAAAGCTCGTTGTCAATTACAAAATTGTCGCGGTAAAAAGATTTTTTAAGATATTTCATGCGAATTAATTACTTCATAATTGCATGTCGATGTTCGCCGCAGAGTCAAACAAAGTAATTTTAGGAAGTTCGTGATTCGAACTCAGAATTAATCACACAAAACCACTACAACTGTCATTCACATTTAAACTTTTTAATACGGAATAAACCGTTTTAATAACACAGTTTATTCCATAATCGTAAAAGTTACGTGCGTGCATCGTTGAATAACTCAAAGCAGGTGGAAAATGATATCATAATATATAGATTTTCATTAATTAAACGTTTAAAACGTAAAAAAGAGTTTACAAATATTTTAAAATTATTTAAATTATAGATACATATTTCATTATCAAAATTTAAAAGTCAATATTTATTCTGCCCATTCTGTGATTCAATATTGCAAAAACAAATAATAAATATTTACCTATAAAATATTCAAATTTGCTAATCTCAATTTTTGTTTTCCGTGGAAATCCGTACATAACATTTAACTCAGTTCTATATTTTTCTTTTTAAGGTGTAAAATGAAACACACATTTCAATACTTATTTTTGTAACTAATTGATTGAATAATTTTTGAATAGCGATTTAATAGATTTGCAATATAAAGAAGTATAAGATATAAGTTAAAATTAAAAAATTGCTAATAAAATAGTTGGAAAACAACAAAAAAACACGAAGACAAATATTGGCTATTTTACAAATCTGACAGAAAGTCAATATCAAATTTTTAACTTTGGGGAATAGGGTCAACTAATAATTTTTTATAACGTTTAGTAAATTTCTAACAAAATATTTTTCTTTATTATCTGAAAATAGTGAAGGGGCAATTTTGAAATTTTTGTAGGTACAATAAATAATAATATAGTTTAGCTTTGAAAGGGAAATTTTTGTCAAATTTTTCCAAATAATATACAAGGCACGGAAGAAACCTTGTAAGAGAGTCGTATAAGTTGTGTTATTGAAGAATGAATGAAAGCCGTTGAGAACGGTCAAGTGATTACTGTAGTTTTTATGGACTTCGTAAGCGTTAGAAACAACGAATTGCAGTATTTATTAAGAAAGTTTAATCCAAGCTCCTATCTATGATGTTAAAGACCAGAACTGTAATGGTTTAGAAATTACTTATAAGATGGAAGTTTGGTTGTAAAATTCAATCATGATATTATATCTGATCGATTTTCCCGAAATAGAATTTTTGATGCGCCGCAAGGATATGTGTTGGTTCTTTGTTTTTTGTTTTGCGATTCACCCCGTAATTTTAATAAAGCGAGTTGGTGAAACATAACTCAATTTTTAATATACCTTCCGCTTATAAATTAATTATACCAAAATTTTTAAAATTGCAAATTTGAAATGAAAACGAAATAAAGAATGTTTTCAATTAAGTTTATTGTATTCCACAATATGTATTTTTAATTAAATATTTGGTAACAGAATTTTTTATCTCATTTCAGTTACAGAATGGGATGGAGAGACTCTCGAGTTAATAAGAATATCAAGATTAGACATGGGTGCATATTTGTGTATAGCAAGTAACGGAGTTCCACCTACAGTCAGCAAAAGAATAAAAGTGAGCGTAGACTGTAAGTATTTGTTAAGTTAGGTAATTACTTAATTTTATATTAATTTACGATCAAATTGTGAGGTGATATAATGTAAACGCACACCTAAAATTTAATTGTAAATTAATTTGCATTGTTAAACTACAGGAACTACGCTGCAATTTAACCTGTCAAACTAACAATGGTTTGCTTTTAGTCAAAGGATGACTTAAAATTATAAACTTTGCATTACTATAGGTACAGTGGTCAGTTAATACAACATTTGGTATGACATAACAAAGTAGTAGAAGGTAGTTAGCTGTGTTAGTTTAGGACTTTATGAATACTTAATTATTTTCCTTATAATATAAACTAAAGCGAATCCGCAAAAGTTTTGTGAACATTCCATTATTATTTAAAATTATGTTCATTCTTTATTCTCTTTTAACTCAAATTGTAATACAGTAACTACATGACTCCCTTACACACAAACAGATATCTTAAAAACTCAAATTGTGGTGAAATCATGAAAAATTAAACTCTTTGAACTCCTACATACCTAAACCTTCATGTGGTAAAATTTCGGATGATGTTAATTTAGATTAAAATTTACCAACTGGCAATTTCCTTATTGAATTTTAAATCTCTACATGTTAATTGAAAACGGAATCAATTAATAACGCATTAAGATAAACATACAAGTGGAGAAAGGGCACTCTTTGAAAATTACAAATATTTAAAATCGCTCAATCGGAACTAAACCCAAATAATTCTCTTGAAACTCAAACATCTCCTGTTTAAAATTTGTACATGTATCAAATTTATTTATTTACACTGTAGGCACTCTGAAGTTGGAATTACGAGATTTATGTTATTATGGTGGAAAACAAGTATAATGAATTCACATCATAATATACGATAAGATATCAAAATCCGTTTTTACACTTTAAGATTTATTCAAATTTCATCACTAGTCAAAAGTTTGAGAAACATAATCAATGTGCAGATTACGGATTACGAATCTTGCTTACTAGGAGCAAGTAATCAAAATTACTTTGTTTTACAGCAGAAAATGCGGATACATAACTAAAGGATACGAAATATTAATAAAATTTTATATTTCGCTTTTCAAATATTTATATTTCCTTTATGCAGTGGGAATTACTTCATTTAGTTTGAACAATTTCCAGAGAGAATTTGCGATTTACTAAACTCTTTAAATTATTGATGTAACGGTATCCGCATAATAGAACTATTTGTCTCAATAAACTCAACAAACTACAGGGTGCAGCCGTATAGTTTATAATAATTACATTACGAATATCTTAGGATCCACGCAGGACATAACAAGAAGGGGAACACTGAGACAAATGAAACTGTTAGGCAAACCGCTGCATTGTAGTATTGAGCGCCATTTCTCTATCATTTGCCGCAATAAAAAGTATTAACTCTATGATTGTTAAGGTAGCAGATCAAAATCAGGTATTTTATTTATTAACGAAAACTTAACGGATTTAGATAGATAACATTAAAATGAAGCGATTCTGGTACGGAGGAAGGTCATATATCGATTATTTTAGGTAATAATCGATTTTAATGATACAGCTAAGGTACTTAATACCTCGGCACCGTCCTAGATCAGTCTCTTCAAGATCGCTGTAAAGTAGGGGAGTGGGACTAAATTGTCCTGCAAACCTAGTTTTGGTTTGCTGTAAATTTATTCGTATTATTTAAATTTCATTCTATCCTACGAAAGCTGATAACTGCTACATCACTCGACTTCGTGCTACTCCATGTTCGCTAAGTATACTCACACCATTAATCATCAATTGCAATGTTCTGGGACGTTGAAAGAGGTCCACCAAACTCTGTAAACATTTAGATGCTAAATGCTAAGGGGACCGATGCACCAGATTTAGTTGTACCTACACTATAAGTATAGTAAAAATCGAGTTACTTTCACTGTTTAGGGGTATTTTTGGTTTAAATTTGCAGCAGAAAAAAGAGAGATCATCCCCTTCCTAGTAGCACAATTTTCCGAGTTAAACGGCCTTCGGGGATATTTTTAATTATTAAAGTTTTGTCAAATCACAGAAAGTCAGTTTTGACCAGACAACCACCCTCCACCTCTGATCCAACGTCGTTAAATCAATTTAAACCCTTTCTAATTATTTTTGGTCCTATCAAGGATCTATTTTCATATCCAACAGATGTGCCAACTTCCAACCGGGTAATGCTCGGGGATGTGTTGTAACATGTTTTAGAAGCGGTTAAACATACCTATCCACAAAAATTGGTCCAGGTGGTTAGGTAGCATACGAGATTGCATAACGCCTAACGGACGATAACAACCCTTAATTTTCGACCAGTAGTCCTCCACCCCATTTGTGCAAATCCTGGTAACAGGATCCACAAAATACCGACTATCGTTTACGGTCTTATGCGTGTAGGGTGAAACACGCCCGAGGTGTTTTAATTGGGAATAGGTTTTCCAGCAATCCGTTCAGATTTCGGTCCCAGGTTTTACAACCTGCGAGATTACACGCGGTAACACGTTTTTCAGTAAGGCTGTACAATGTACATACCCACTATTCATCTATCACCAGCAGGCATTCTCCCGACATTATGTTTCCGCTTTGATACGTAGGTCTCGTCAATTTGTACAATCTATCCCGGACCTCCAACTGGAAGGAGTTCTAGTTTGGCCATCATCTTCCAGGTGTACCTACAGCGAAATTTAAGATACAAACTATAAATGGCTTGTCTGCGAATACCGAGTTCGTTTCGTTCACACCCATAAAACAATAAGCATATCCCGAGATGCGACGTTACTGTCCGCGAGAAGATATTATCGGATAGCCGATGCTTTCGTTTGCACTTAGGACATCTGAAACAATATCTGAGAGAACAGTTGTTCACTACAATCAAGCTACAATATCGCCTGCATGAACGCTCCCGGCAACGTAAGCTTTTAGGTATCAAGCGTAAACGTTGAAATAGTTCTACTATTGCACGATCATCGAGATGAAAAATGTTCACCATATCTACAATTCCCGACACATTTACTGCGATTGAAAATTACGTACTGAATGTATTTTACCAATTCCTCCCAACATGTACAATTTTTATTTTTTGTTTTAGCTTTTGAAAGACCTATTTGCTATGGTTCGCAAATTTTCTGTTTTAAAATTGCCCTTTGGACGTTTTTCTATGATTACTGCTTTTGAAAATTTGTAAAATTCGAGTACCGGATTTCCAACTATTCCCGCAAATTTTAATAATTTAATTTTTCTTCAAACGGTCATAAAACAAATCTTTCGTTACTATGTATCACAATGTTAAGTAAGTTTCATTTATTCTCCATAGTGATATTATGTGGTACTTTCTGAACAGACTTCAGACGAGGGGCAAATCGAAGTCCATCGTGAGTGAGTCGAGAAAAGGTAAAAAGTCGTAATTCCCATTTGGGAGCCGTTGAAAGTTTTACTTTTTAGAAAAAAATTCCTACGTTTATTATTTTTGGACAAATTTTGTTGTAATTTGAATCAATTAGTCAATGCAAATTATGTGTCTAATAGCGGAGACCACCAAAGTCTGGTAAATTTATCTCTAGTATAAATGTTTAACAAACTTGTTGTGGCGTAAACGGTGCTTTGCAGTAACCATGACATTTAATTTCCAAACGTCATCTGTCATCTGTTGAACTGTGAAAGTTCGCGTATCGCGTCTAAATTGTAAAATAATTTACTTTAAGCTAACTATTGTTAGCTTTTTACACGCGATACGCGAACTTTCATAGTTCAACAGATGACAGATGACGTTTGGAAATTAAAAATGTCTTGGTTACTGCAAAGCACCGTTTACGCCGCACAACAACTTTGTTCAACATTTATACTAGAGATAAATTTACCAGACTTTGGTGGTCTCCGTTATTAATCTACAGTAATTCAGTAAAACAAATTGAATTATTTCTTGTTATTTACCGATTGGATAGAAATTCCGAGTAACTATTGAACGTGTTTCTAGAAGTTTTGGTTTAGAAAATATTGGTCTAATATTTTAAATATTAGGTTGGGGAAAAAGTAATCTATTATTTTGTCGCTAGATGGCTTTAGTGATCTATTCGTCGGATCGGGTAATCCCTATACTTTTTGGAAAGGTGGTAATGTGTACTAAAAAATTAATTGGTAGTTTTGTGATTGGTCAATCTAGTTTCCAGTTATAGTGTGTCAAAGATCTACATATGTAAACAAAGAGAAAATTTGCTATATTTTACAGTTTTGCTTAGATAAAGACGAAATAGCAAGTCAAGGCGGCTGAAAATGTGAATAGTATTCATGGTCCCGATACTGTAACAGTAAATCACGTAAAATTTGGGTTTAATCAATTCCTTTCCAGAAATTTAGATGTCAAAGATGCAGCAAGCTCTGGACGACCAATCATCGAAAATGTCGATAAAATGATGGAAATGATTAAGTTAGACCGGTATGCGAGTAGTCATAGCATTACCCTTGAGCTAAAGATCTACCACAAAACCATTTTGATCCATTAGAAGTAGGTTGGATTCAAACAAAAGGTCGATGTTTGGGTGCCACACGAATTGACGCAACAAAACTTTATAGACCATATTTTCATCTAAGAATCCTTGGAGAAACGTCAAGGAATCGAACTAGTTTTAAAACGGACGGTGACTGGGGATGAAAATTAAGTCACATACGACAATCCTGTGTAAAAATGTTCGTGGTCGAAGAGCGGCGAAGCTGCCCAAACGCTGGCCAAGCCAGGATTGACGGACAGGAAGGCTGTGCTCTGTATTTGGTGGGATTGGTAAGGAATCATCCACTACGAGCTGCTCTCGTCGAGCCAAATACTAAATTGGAACCTGTACTGCCAACAATTGGACCAGTTGAAGCTGGCGATTGACCATAAGCGACTAGTCCAAAAGGAGAGGAATGGTTTTCCATCAGGACAACGCCTGGCCACACACGTCAATAGAGACTCGCCTGAAACTCTGAGAACTCGGATGTGAGGTTTTAATGCATCCACCTTATAGTCTGGACCTGGCACCTAGAGGCTATCATCTTTTCCCATCCATATGTCAAACTCTCTTGGTGGTGTAAAACTGGCATCATAAGAGGTCTCTGAAAATTGGTTGTCCGAGCACTTTGCCAATAGGGACATTGGGTTTTATGAGAGAGGAATCATGAAATTACCATCACAATGGTAACAAATTATCGAACAAAAAAAAAAAATTTACAATTCCAATGATATATGACTTTTATAAGTTAAAAATTTCGCATAAGACTTTTAAGCAGAATCTTTGAGATAATTCAACTCATTAAAAATATACCTCAGGGTCATCAAATAACCTAAATGTGTATTACAAAAACCGGAAACTCTGCTAACAGTCCAATCATTAATAATATCTCTGAAGCCCCACAACCACCTCAACCGGGATATTAGAAAATGTAGATCAATAAGACAATAAAGCTCATTAAAAAATCGATAAATTTAAGTCAAAACAACTCCTAAACCGTGATATTAGCTCGATGTTAACTCTAGTATGGTGTAGGTAAGACTACTGTTGCTGCGAGTAATAGAATGCGTCAATGAGGTCGAAATTCGCATAGAAACTTTAAAATCAATTTTTGGTAAAACTAATTGTTATTACTGCGTGATTTAGCCGCTATTTAATCGCTTAATTGTAATGTTATCTATCAAATTCCTTTGAGTTTTCGTTAATAAAAATATCTTCGGGTCAGGGTTATCTAAGTACAACCTACCGGGTATAAACTATCAAAGCTCCACGGGGTTCGGACAAATTGAACCCCACTGTAGGGTAAAATAGAAAATAGTACAATAATCGTAACGGTATGGATCGTAGTCATCGGTCCTCAAGTCCAACATACCCATCATGTGCCCAGCCCTTGCACTCAACATACTTTGCCCATGCTTATCTTCAGAAGCTGCTAAGAATATTCCATAACAAATAAGGCACTCGACTTCCTCTTCCATCTAAGGTTCCTTGTCATCTTTCTTGGAGTTGTTCAGTTAATGCAAGTGGCGTGAAGATGGAATTATTAAATATAATATTAAATATAATATATTATATTTAAATAATAAATATAAAAGGAGTGACCATTTTGCCTGCAGTCTCCCCTAATTATCTCTGTATTTATTCTAATGGACCCTAGTATGCTGAAACATAGAACATTTTTATTTTTGAATTTTGGAAATTGGTGATTCATCAGCTGCAGATCCGCTTTATAAATTAAGTTAGATTCAGAACATTCACACTCCGAGAAAACTACTGAAGGTCCGGATATGATGCTGAATCTAGTAGCATAATACTATACTATTATGAAGCACCTGATATCCATCTTTTGCACGCCTAAATTTTACAATTTGATATTTACGCCAACTTAAATATTTCTTGAAGTAATAGAAATTGATATTATTATTTACTCATACGATGAGAAAAGTTATAATTTATTTTGAAGCAATGCGCTTCTAAACAGTTTTTGTTTAGTTTTGAGTTCATAAAATAATATTAAATTAATAAATATTTTAATAAAAAGCTAAAAATACATTTAATGGTCCGAAGTGTTTTTATAATACATGATATAACGTTAAGCGTCAAGTCGATAATTAATTGCGATAGGAGATTGTAATAATAAGAGTCGGTTATATCGTCCGTTGACAACATATACACAGCGTGATTAATTGATTGTGTATTATCTACAAGTGTTGCTTTTGTTTCAACTAGTGGCAACAAAAAGCTTGTTTGTATAACCCAACACTGTGATTTTCACCTTCTTATACTGTACCTAATATTAATAAGCGATTACAAGTATTCAATTTGCCTAAATTTTGGGGCAAAATTAGTTAGTAATTTAATTTATATTTTACTTTCAAACGACAGTTTAGAATATTTTCAAAATATAACGAAAATATTATAAAATTTCTTTAGCGGCGTTAATTATAAACTTTATGGTACTGGTAGAAAAACAGAACACTGTTCAATTGCTTTTAGACTATCATTATGTATCGTACTAGCCTTACTTATCTTATGAAACTTATCTTATATTATGAAAGTAAATAGAGCAATCCTTTAATCCATAAAAGTTCATTATAAGCGGAATATTACAATGTACTCAAATTTGCATTGTAATTTGCTATTAAATCATATAGAAAAGTTTGCGGTTAAAAAATTTTGAGGGAATTTCCATTTCCATCTTAATCCTGCAAGCATACTAGAATAGTTTTGTGTAAATCTCGGTTTATCGTGCTACCCCTTATATGATTCATACAACATTTAAAGACTATCTTACGTAAATCAACCACAGCTCCCTAACAAAACGTATTGCTATAATTTTTTTAGTTTAATCCTTGAAGTGTGTGCTACAAATTAGATTATAATCTACTTTTATGATATCTGTAGTAAAGCATTGTGCAGAATGTTATTTATGCAATTATTATGAATGAAATACGAAGTTCAAAAACAAATTATTCAAAATTTCAATATCACAAGAACGCTTTATATTCTGGTATTGTTTGATGTTGTGTATTACTTGGATTCACAATTCCAGTTATTAAAAGCGTTTATTGTCATTATTTGTTTAAATTAAAAAAAACGTTGTTTATCGGTTTTCGGGAACTTTGCGTGAAAGACTATTTGAGGTTTCTTTAAACCACTTCCCTACGTCTTACAAAGCTCGAGACACTGCAAGAACCACAAGAATTTCACATAATATAAACAATTTTGACGCGAATTAAATTTTCTACAAAAAAGTCCCTAACAGCATTTACATACGTACATATTTTTTTATTTTTGATTTAGTTTTATTAATAATTCAAGTACCGATTCAACTTGTATGTTAAAAATTGAACAAAAGTGAAAATCGGCACTATGTGAATTTTAACTGTAAAGTTTGCTATACGAGGCCGGATTGATGTCAGGTAAAAATGAAACAATGACGTATTTTTTAGAATTTTTAAAATTACTTTTCACATGATCCTTCTTTTAGCGTAATACAAGCCTTAAGGCCGTCTTCTGGTTTAAAAGCATAAATTATGGGCGATTTTTCGAGCTCAATAAAAACAAAGCAAACAATATTTTTACCATTCAATTTTTTACAACATATTTGTTGATATTTCGCGAATATACAGAAAAAATTTTGAAAAGAAAAAATGAAAATTAAACAAGCTATAAGCTGGTAAAGTTGGGGGTAAAAAAATAGAGGGTGTGCTGGTTGACACGATTGCAACCCTTCTGGTCATCGGAAAAGCTATTTAAAAAAAGGTTCTTAATTAGTAAGAATGTCGTTATAGCCCCTACCAAAGATAAAATGGAAAAAAGAAATTTCGCAAAATGGCGGCTGTCTGAAGATAAAATTCATTTTTTGACTATTTTTTTCAAAATTCTTAATTTTTTAAAATAGTAAACCAAATAATTTGTATACAAAAGTGGTAGGGACGATAGACAGTTATATAGTGAAGGTTGGTTCAAAATTTGAAGTAAATCGGTTAAATGGAACTTGAGATATCATGTCAACCATGTTGAAAAATGTTGTTTGGAGAAAAACACGTTTAAAGTTTTAAGCAAAAAAGTTTCAACCAGTAAAACAAATAATTTTGATACAAAAGTAGTAGGGGCGATAGACAGTCATATACAGGGTGACCCTTTGAAAACGAAACAGACGGGATTGTGGCCAGCAGAATTTTTTTTTCAAGAAATGCAAAAACACGTCAATTTTATCATCGAGGGGGACAACTTTTGCGACCAATGTCACTCCCGTATTGTTTCATCCCTCCGCGCTGTGATGACAACCCCTGAAATGATAATAGGGATGATATGTCAAGTGACACCTCATTTGAAAGGTCTTTCTTCCCTGAATTCAGCGAAATAATTTTTTTGAAGTTCTATCAATTAATTAACAAAAAAATTGAAGCTGCAAGAATGCGAAATAAATCCGATATTTCAAGACATTTAAGAATAAAAAAGTGAAAAACGCTTGATCAGGTTGATTTTAATTTCAAGGGGGCTACTTTTACTGCTATTCATAAACATTGATAGTTCAACCCTTAAGGTAAAGGGCAAACCACCCTTAGAATTTTGAATGAAAATATGGGTCTGGTAAAAAGATCAGTTTAATCAAATTATGTGTTCAAATTGTTCATCACCAGCTTCTTCAATGGAAGAATTGTTTCAATTCCTTATTGCATTCAAGACTGTAAAGGTGGTTTGCCTTTTGTCTTAATGTCTTAAAATATCGGATTTATTTCGCATTTTTGCAGCTTCAATTTTGTTGTTGAATAATTGATAAAACTTCAAAAAAATTATTTCGCTGAATTCAGGGAAGCAAGACGCTTCAAATGAGGTGTCACTTGACATATCATCCCTATTAAAATTTCAGGGGTTGTCATCACAGCGCGAAGGGATGAAACAATACGGGAGTGACATTTGTCGCAAAAGTTGTCCCCCTCGATGATAAAATTGACGTGTTTTTGCATTTCTAGAAAAAAAAATTCTGCTGGCCACAATCCCGTCTGTTTCGTTTTCAAAGGGCCACCTTGTATATTGAAAGTTTATACAAAATTTGAAGTAAATCGCTCAAATGGAATTTGAGATATTATCTAAACCATGTTGAAAAATGTAGTTTTGAGTAAAAATTCTATTAAAGTTTTGAGCAAAGGTTTCAGCCAATAAAACAAATAATTTTCATACAAAAGTGATAGGGGCGATAGAAAATTATATATTGAAGGTTGATATAAAATTTGAAATAAATCAGAACTCTTGATTCATTGTAGTATCCAAATAAATAATGCACTTTGTACTAGTGATGCTTTCTCATCCAATTTTACCTGACTTATCAATCAGCCTTCGTATTATATTGCGATATTAATGTCTTTGCCAGTAACATCACATTCATCGTGAAATTTCCCTACTTAGATTTTACCCTTCAATTACTTTATTTTAAAATCTTAACAATCGGCTTTTCCAATCTGCAGAAACCTTCAGAAAAACCACCAAGATTTTGTCCTTCTGATCAAGCGTAAACAAAAGTTCAGGGTTTGTGGATAAAGATAATTGGAGAGACGGTCGTTAGATTAGCGATTAAGCGACTGCTAATACAGAGAACCCGGTTCGACTTTGGGCGAAGTAAGAATCATATTATGGTCGTCTCCCCTCGGCAGAAAATGGCAAACCAACGGGGTGTAATTTTCCATGAAAAGCCTTTATTAACCTTTAACCATACAATTTATGGAAAAGTTTTTGATTTTCGTCTTCTGAGTTTTTTTTTATGTGCGAATTAGCTTTCTTCTGTATGACAATTTACTTGGAGCCACCCCAAAAATTTCGCGAGCCTCCCCTAAAAGCATATCCTGGCTACGGCCCTGAGTACATAGATATATCTTCCATAAAAATATAAATTGGTTAGACAAAAATATAGTAAGTACCCTCATCATTTTTAAAACTTATAAAATTTTATGCAAGTTTTATTTTGAGAAGTTGTTTGTAGTATTATAATGACATAAATAAGATGAATTTCACATAAGTTATAATATTTAGAAAAAAAATACCGTTTGTTTCGGAAATAAACTTCTTAACATTCCTTTTGTAAATAACTCTATAAATATAGCCGATATCATATCTAATTTATAGAACACGATTTAAGACGTATCAATATTTTAGAATCATCAAAACCTGCACAAACACATTTCAGAAATAAAATACTCCAACTTTTAGTAGAAAATGCACTGTACGTATCCGGAAAACTGTTTGCCACATTTAAAATTAAACATTATTTTAGAAATTTTGAAACGTGTGGTATTAATGATTAAGAAAATTAATATTAATGCTTAACAATTTTTTCATAAAAATTAAAAGAATTAAAATTATTCAATTACTTATGAGAACAATCACACTTCGATAGATACAACGCAATGTTGTGGTGGTGTTCTCTAAAAGATATTTGGCTATTTAATTTCCTGCGTTACAGGATTATACAATTTCATAAGTATGTCAAAATTTGATTATAATCAAATAAATATTATTATAATAATCAATAAGTAATTCAAGTTTAATAATGTATGTTGATAATAACAGTATTAAAATATTATTTTACAAATATTGGTATTCTTCAATTGCTATTTTGATATAAGTTACTTTAACTTATATAACTTTTTACAAACTGACGTCCGCTGTTATATAAAAGTATAACATTTATATTATTAGTTCATAAAATTCCAGTCTAGAAAAATTTATTTGCTAACAACAAACTTAATATTTCTAGTTAGCTATTTTTCTTAGCTAAATTTATAAAGTTTAAATGTAACTGAAAACTATATTACAACTGTCATCTCTAAAATGAACAAGTTTTCTTTGTTTTAAACAAAAGTAGAATTTTAAATAATGTTAGTTATTTTTCCGAACATGTTTAATAAATGGGAAGTCTATCTTGTCCAAAATTTGGTTTAGTACAAAATTAGAAGCCAATTAGATCCTAAATGTCAGATACCTAAACCCTGCGGAAGTTTTAAAACTGCAGGTGTAGCTACTAAATTGTAAATCAAGAGTTAGGCTAGGTATAGAGTAAACGCTGGTTGCCGAAACCGGCTTACTTGCTTGGGTATTTTCATTGAAATATCAGCTTCGTTGGTCCTCAGTTACATTAATTAATAAGATAATAAGTAATACTGTCACAACCCCAAAGTTCAGTAAACTTAATAATTCAAAGAAATGCTGATTCATAACAATTGCGAAATCATAAGACGACAGATTCCAAGATGACAGTATTAGTCACGCAAATAAAAGGAAGATGTTTCCCAATAATATTAAATTACTTGCTAATATCAAGTTACACATAATTAATAATTAGATTCTTGGTAATCATAACAAGAATCTAAATATCTAAAGTAAACAAACATGAAAATGCAAGATCCTTCTAAGAAATGTAATTGCATTGGAATGTAAAGAATTGATAAACAAAGGAATAACTAGTAGAGTTTTCAATATACATAGAGGAACAGATTTGTGTGAATTATCAGTCTGCGGTCATCCGTCTACGGTCATGAATCTTCAGTGATCAGTCTTCAGTGTCTCAAGTATTTGTGAGGATCCACGAGCAACACAGCCCGAATCGACATCCACCAGCCAAGCGAACTCAACAGAAGGATGTCGCCTCCTTTGTACACCGTACCGATCACCGTAGGGTATGAATAATTAACAGTATTTTATAGACTGACCAATCTCACTTGCGCCTCTTATTTATGTAACGTTTTATTTATAATAATTATTAAATGTATATTGTGGAAGACACGTTTTATTATGAGTTGTACTAAATCCCCCGTCGAAAAGTAATTATGGTACCTAACCGTTAAAACCCGAGCCACATAAGAAATATAATTAATAAATTAGGGTTCAAGGATGAACCATAAAACACAAGAGGGTTTAAACGTGACAATACATTAATTAATGTAACCGAGGACACACGAAGCTGGTATTTCAATGCAAATGTCCAAGCAGGTAAGCAGATTTCGGCAGCCAGCGTTTACTCTGTACGTAGCCTTAATTAATGAGGCAATTTTACGTCTGTTCGAAATAGTAGCATTAATTGTGAATAAAATAATAAGGTTTGCGCATTTAATATGAAACACCCTGTATATTACACATTTTAAAAAATTTAACTGTATTATGCAAAACCAATTCGTGTTCATTCGAATAAATGTACAACAATGTGAAGGGTTTTCTATAAAAAGAGAGACAAGAAAAATAAATAAATTAACTTCGGTGTTTGTTTCTAATTCCCGTCATTTTAAAAATAATCGCTGTCTGTTTATAGATAATACAAGTTGCCTTATTTTCAAGTTTCGACTTTTCAACATTGAAGCATTGTGTATTTTTCATTCTATTTTAGAAAACAATCTAAATTCTAAATATATTTTTTGTAAAAATGATGTCTTTTTAAAAGCTTATTGGTAGAAAAATTGATACTATATTTTCAAATTATAACGTAAAATGTAACATTTTTCATCATACTATGAAATAACTAAAAAAAGTTGTCAATAAGTTAATTGAACGAAAAATTTTTATTCAACAAGTATAATTGGGAATTTACGTCAAATGTTACGTAAAATTGTAAAAACCTAACAAAAACATGTTTTATATTATACAGGAAATTATTATCGACGGAAACCTTACAATCTTATGCTTCTTTTTAGGTTATTGCATATAAATTTCGTATCGAATGGAATAGCTAAACGTATTTACGTAATTCTATCGATACAATATTCTTTCATTAAAAGTTATTTATGCAAAGACGCTTTCAAAAATTACTTACAATATAAATCCGTTTTTTAAAGCTTTTATTTAACTTGGTGTGAGCGTTGGCTGTGTGGGTGGACATTTTTGAGGTCATTTTTAACCAACTTCCCGACGTCCTAAAGAGTTGAAATTTGGTACACAGCTTGTACTTACAGCGAATTTTTGATCACTACAATGAAAATTTTATTTATTCCAGAAACCAATATTATTTATGAGTCTTTCATGCTTTTAGATAGTCAACTCGTTTGATTACGAAAAGAAAATCAAAATAGTTTGAACTGGTTTGGACATAAATGTAGGATCAGAACGTCGCAGTTCAAGTTCCACCGCATCAAAATCCGTGCATCGTTGGGTAAAATTAATTAATACAATAGCCATTCGAATACCTGAGCACAAGTTTTTGCACAATCAATGATTATATTGAAATTTCCTTCAAATTGTTAAATTAGTATTATTGTTATTTAGTTTGTTCCGTACTTTTACCAAAAACTACTCTATAGAAGCAAACATCAAGTCACAGTTAAGATTACCTACGTAAAATTCTACGTTTTACTTTATGTAAACAACTGATTCAATTTAAAACGGTATAGCTATACTATGTCTGTTCTGTTATCTCGTTATTTCTATATAGCAGACTAGTTCTTTTTTTTGTATGAATTCTCCTATTATAACTTCTCGGTAGGAGTAGGACCAATATTAGATTGTCCTGTCGCTGAATACACAACATACATAAGTATATTTTCCGTGTGTTGCATGAATATTATATTTTCTCGAGATTTGCAAAATGCACTTGATATACATTATTATCTTGCATCACTTAACACAGAGGTTTCCATAGTGCCGCTTTGAGGCGCTATTATGTTATTTCCAGAATGATAAATTATAATAACTCCCTTCAGCTAATAACAAAATTTCAATCTTGTGGTAGTAGTGATTCTCAGGTGAGGCTGCAGTTCACGTACATTGAGGCGAAAGACCAAAAAAGTATTTCAGCTATCTTGAAAAATGAAACTCTTGCACTTGACTATCTTTCTGGTTACTTGGTTCCATTTCGTCCGGATGCTCTCATTAACGTATGGTGATTTTTGGGGCCGATAACTAGAAGCAGGCATCTGCTTCCGTTCTATTCGTACCTTTAGAGCTATGGCACTTGTGAAACTGATAGAAACGATAGACATTACAACTTTTCGATTTTTTCCAAGAATTTTTAATGTTGGGTATCTTTAGACTTGGAGAAAATATGATTAATTATTATATTAAGGTTATAATTGTTACGATATTATTATAATTTATTATTTTGGAATTAATAATTTATTTAATCATACAATTTTCTCATCTGAATTCCACCTGATGGTGGAATGTTATATCGTATTTAGCCAAATTTTGAAAATGATTTGTAATATGTATGCAAATCACAAATTGCAGAACAAGCCACGTTCTATGTCGTTATTATTACAAACATCAAGTCAATGTTAACTATTATCATCATCCCGTATTAAACATTAATCAACTAGGTAGTGCAGCTTAGCTACCTTAAAAATTAATCGTGAGCATAATCGTCATATGTCTATTTGATAAAGCTACACTTAGGCACATCATTTAACATTGCAACGAGAGTAAAAGTAATCTCTTTAAACTGCAAACTTTTTATTTGAAATTAATTATGATAAACCGTCCATAATTCCAACTTTAATTACCTTAAACGAGACTGACGCAAAATTTATTGAGAATAATGAAATCAAAGAAATCTTTTTAAAGAAAAATAACCTTATAACTTTGGAAATCAACGTTCACTAATATAATAAAATTTGTCGCAAATACATCGTTCACTCGTTAAAAATACACGCATGTCATTGACGTTTATTTAACGTGTAGTACTTATTATAGTATAAGTGGTCCAAATTTCCGCATATAATAATAACTGAATAATCATCACAACCACTTCTGTGGTTGGGTGTGATCGCTGGTTGACTTATAGAGCGGAAATTCCGGATTCGCAATGTGAATAATTCAGAGAATTTGTTGGATCGGCTCTTCGGTCAACATTGACACGATTGGCGTTTAAGAAATTGTTCTAGAATGTTTACATCCTTCTAACGTTTTCTTAATTAAAATTCAATATTTTCAATGTATAATTTTATCAATTTGGATGATAAAGTGCGAATCAAAAAATACTAGATCAACGGTAGATGCGATAATTCCGGGTACGAAATACCGGCTTCACGAAGATTTTTAATCGGCTCTCAGTAAAAAGCAAGAAGGTAATTTGATATGGAGACTTCATAGCTACCTAAAACCACTTTCTTATACAAATGTGACATACTGTTGTATATAAGTTGTAGTAGTAGATGGGAGTATTCCAAAACTGATGGTTTTTTACAAATGAACGCGACCACATACCGATTACTTGCTTAACTCTCTCGATGAGATGTACCTGGGGATGATACCTTACATTGTACCACACTTTGAAAACGAAGTAATGATAATATTTTGCCGTTATAGTTTCTAATTATTTTAAAATAGTTAGATGGTTTCAGTTTTTTTTCAAAATTTGACAAAAATTAATATTTAACCTTTTAACGCTCTCTTGTAAACCGTTGCTAACAGCATTCAATAATGGCAAAAGCTATGGCCATAATATTTTATTACAGATTAACATTACTGTATATTTTGAATTTTAATTACCTATAAATAATTATTAAGTAAAAATAAATTTAAAAAAAACAAAAAAAAAGAATTGAGACAAAAATAAATGGCTTAGGTACTTTTAAATTAATGTAACTTTGTATGAAAATTAACTTATTTGGTAATTTAAGAAAAAGATTAAGATGCATCATCTATAATATGGAATTACTTGATTATCTAATTATACTAAGAGTAAAATGGTTAGTTTATTGTTCTTGTTCGTGATTCAATACAATTAAATTACATTCAAGATCAGGAACGTATAATTTGCTTTTTCGTTAAGTAGAGCATTAGTTTGAATCTTAAACAGCTACTGCAAAAGAAATAGAACAGAAGAACGATGTTTGACATCTATCTTGTCAATAGGTCTTGAATGAAAATGGGGTAGATCGAGAAATCGTCAGGACTAGTAGAAAACTAGTGAGAATCAGAATGTTGCTAGAACAGAGTTCTTGTCACGGGTATAAATGTTACATTAGACCTGATCTTAGAGTGTTTGTATTTATCTCGGTGTAGCAGAAACGGATTCCGTACAGACAAGACGCGACAGCCTACATTTCATAGATGAATCTTGTCGTTTGCGATTAAACGAGAAAGTCTTGCCATACATGATGCTTTAACTACCAACAAGTTTAATGTCAACTTAATTTGCTCTCTTTCGGTAAAACAAACTCCGTTTATTCAACAGGCTATATTTTAATGATTACATTGTTTTTGGCAAACTTCTTTCAGGCGTGCCAACTAAATTTCGCGACACCGTTCTCAATTTTTAATAAGTAATTAACGTGTTTGCTAAATTCGCCTTTTAGAACATTTTTCCTTTGGTTGGGCTAATAAATTAATTCGTCAAAGTAATTTTAATAATAATTTTGCAATTTATGTAAAATCTACCTTGCAAAGTATAGAAAAAAAAAGAAAACATTCAAAATAAGAATAATTGATTCTTATCGAAACGATTTAGATAAAAGCGTGCAAGAAAACAGAAGCAAAAGCCAGCAGTTAAGTACAGTTCACTAAAGACTTTCAATTGAAAATGTTCCATCACAGAAACTGCAAAATCAACTTTAGTATCTTTATTCTAAATGAAAGCGCATTGATTAAAATGCGCATTTAGCTTCTGAGGAGTAGTTTTCGTTTGCTTTCAGTATTAGAGATCTGAGAGTGTATTGCTGATTTTAATTAATATTCAAAGTTAATTCTCTCTACTTTCATTTATGCGTACAGTAAACTTCTTCGAATTGAGTCTTCCTGTAGAGAAGCACCTTTTCAAATTATAAATATCTGATTGAATTTCTTGGCGGTCAAATCTGTTGCAAATTTAAATATTGAACAAAAATTCAATAGTACTTTATTTTCAATACCAGATTCTTTAATATAATTAAATAAAAGACGTAGGAAAGGCAGAAACTTAAAAAAGGTAATTTCCCAAAGCACAACACTAAACGTAAAGCCGCGAAAGTGTTATGCATTTAAAGAGGTTACAAAAAGTAAATGATAGTGTAAACAGGAAGGTTTCTCCGATTGGGTGTTACTGTCGCTCAGAGCGGCGCTATCCTGTGTGCGAGTGTGAAATATAGCCGGATATACACCTTTCTGCTCTGAGCTGCCAAGCTGTTTTGCATGCTATAATGAAAATACATTTAACCATTTATGTGGGTTGCAGACAGACGCAATTCTAACCTCAACGGACGGAAACAGTTATTGATTGTTAACTCTCGTTCTTATTCTTACAGTTCCACCTATGTTATGGATTCCTCATCAACTCGTAGGTGCACCATTAGCATACTCCGTAACCTTGGAGTGCTTCACCGAAGCTCATCCGTCGTCTCTTAATTATTGGACACGAGAAGATGGGCATATGATTCACGAGTCTAAAAAGTACCATACTGAAAATCTCATTGGAGTTCCAGCTTACAAGACACATATGCGACTTACAATCAACAATATTCACCAATCGGACTACGGGACTTACAAATGCGTAGCTAAGAACCCACGAGGCGAAACGGATGGCACGATCAGACTTTATAGTAAGTACTCCCCGCTCCTTTATTCGATTTTCCCCAACCAGATAATAACAGACGGCGCGGCTTTTGCGCGTAGTAATTAAACTACGTAAAGTAATTAAGATTAGACACTGCAGTCAGTATCAGTAACATCTTAATATTTAGTTCTAAATGGAATAAATTATTGGTGCGGTAATAAGCAAGCCGTTTAGGTGTCATAAATTATTCTGATATAGAACAATTTGCCATAAAAGTGGAATCGTTGAACGGCATCGTGTCATATATCTAGAAACCATTAGAAAGTACTTCGGAAAGAAACTTGTATACAACAATAAGGCAAATAGATGGACGATCGTATTTCATATCTTATGAAAGAACCTTTTTCTAGGGAACACCGTTTTAGATAATCCAAATACTTATTTAGTTTACTAAATAACTATCTCAAACGTTACTACTAGTAAATTTTTTTCAAAAACATTATTTCATGTTCTTTCATATTCATAAAAACTTTTATCGGTGTATATCAGCATGATAAAGTTTAGGCTAAATCCTGCTGCTTCCAGCTGTAGAGGTAGAGCACAATCATTGCTGCGGATGACAAATAGACGAGCTACGCTGAATTAGCTGTCCGTATCCAGAGGCTGATAGCATGGTTAGGGTGTACTTGTTAATTCGTGTCTACAACATCAATATGTTCTGCCACTGTTTGCATGTTGTAACTTGTAGTTAAATTGAATGTTTTAATTTTTTTATGTTTAAAACTACTGAATCGGACACTCATTAATTAATTAATCACTTGCCTATTTAAATTTTTAAACTCAACTTTCAGTACATCTCCATGTTAACCCAACTCCAACAATGACAAGAATTTTAGTCAATATACTACATTATCTTCATATTGCGCTTCCTCGAAATTGCATAAGTTGGACGACTATGTACGTTTAAATTCTCCCGCTCACATGTTATCTTAAATCTCTAATTCAAACTTTCTCATTAGATATTTTCCTCCTACCCATACGCTGCTTTTTACCACAAAAATTACTCTTGCTATTCAAAGAAAATTGGAAACGAAATTAACACACTTACTAGATTACTCCTCCTACATAATTTGTGCCGTGGTTCGGATTCCACGTTAAACTGTTTCTCCGTTTATTTTATGATTAATTTTTTTTGGAACTATTGATATAATTCAATTTGAGTTTATGCAAGTGATTAATTAATATTTTGATCCCTTTACTAATTATTGTTTTAAAAAGGTGTATTAATTTTTGTATGCATTTAGAAGCAAGTACGGTTTACTATTAACTAATTATTCTTATATTAAGGTAAGTATACACAACTTACATTGTAAATTATAATTTTCTGTATTTTCTCCTTTTTGACGTGAAACTAATAAATTGTTATTACTCCTAATTAATTTTAATGGATGTTGACTAAAGCTTCGAAGAATGTTCATATAAAAGATTATATTTTTTATAATAATCTTCCTTATACATGGCTTTAAGCTTTATAGCATTTGATTATGTGCTCGTTTATGTTTTTATTATTGTAGACGTGATTAGCGTAATTTATTGTAGTTTTTAATTGTAAAGTAAACTGTTCTCTAATTAGAAAATATACAGGTGTTTCAAATTATAAATTCGAATCCTGGTAGATCTCAAATTATTTTTGCCATGGTTGTAATTATACATTCAAGTATTGGTTAGATTCTATTATAACGTTTCTGGTGGTCTTCTGGTCAGAACTCTTCACTTCAGAGAGCATATTTTAACAGTGCCCTCAGTTCATACACTGCAGTCATTTTACTATTTCCGTATCCTAACAAAAACCTTTATTGAACATGTAAGTAGATATTTACTTTTCAATAAACAAACCAATATCAATGTCAGTGGTTACATATAGAAGCTAAACATTGGCATTAATCAAAGGAGAAGAAACGCCCTTGCAAAGCACAAGAATGAGATTCATTAGGGGAATTGCGGGATACAAGAGAATTGATAGGAAGCGAAACGCCAATATCCGCAACAAACTCAACATCATCAGTATTAACGACTGCATAACGAACTACAAAAAACTTTCGCATACTTAAATAAATGCATATAAACTAAATATAGGATGGGCTAAGAAAAGATGGGATGACCAAGAGTGACGTAACGGACAGTAAGTCCAAAACAAGCATATGATGATGATAATATAATATAGGACTAGTATAATAAATTGTACTCTACTATTGTAATTTTTAAAATATGAATATCATTGGGGAAAGAATTTTTCTCTAATAGTAAAGTTACTTGTTTATTACTTCGGCTAGCTTTTCCAAGAATGTTTATAGACTCAAAACCCTACTTATGACCTATAGAGCACTATGCTGTTGAATTATTCACCCTATAAAGACTCGTAAATTGAACACAACTGTTTTCAACCAATAAAAACCTTTATTAAACATGTAAGTAGATATTTACTTTTCAATATTTCCTGCTACTTACAATAACAAGATAGAGAAATTTATTGTAATAATAAAGAAATCGTAAGGTAGTACTTTTAAAATCTTCTTTCCAAACGCTACTGTACTGTTTTGGTACATTCGCTTGGTATATATACCACAAGATGCCGGTACTCGCTTGTTAAGGAAGCACACACGAGAATAGTTTTGCAAATTTTCCTGTAAAAAGTTCTTTGTGATCTCGATCACGGTGGATAACCATCGTTCTAATCTTCTAACAACGTGAGTAAGTCCGCAATAGAACTTTCTAACCTTAATAAATAATTCAATTAAAATTATCCGAAAGGACACTCCAAAAATTTCAGAACGTCTCGATCTACGTCTGCACCCTCTCCAATTCAACGCAGTTCTCCTTTTTTCAGGATCCTTCCTGCCACCCGCTGCAAACCTAAATTTTTCACACGTCTTGTCTGGATCTTCTTTGAATTTTTTACTATTGGGTTGTTTCCGTAGCCCTGGATTTTCATTATTTATATATTATCAGGGTTTATAATTAAGGCTAGTTTGGAGCCGTGGAATTTGAGAAAAGAAGAAAACAGATCACATTTCGGTTTTTGTTTTATTTCAATTGTAATACATTTTAGGTATTCTTATCATGCAATTCATGATCATATTTTGCAAAGCATTTTAACAACATGGTAAATTTTTGTACTTCATCTGAATCAAAATTCTTTTAGGAAAAAGCTTCGGTTTTGTTTCATTATAATTAAAATTGTTTACTCTAGAACAAAATGCTCATTTATTTTTGATTGAAGATTTGGTATCAGGATTACATTTGAAAAGGATCCACATAGACGCAAGGACGTGTTGCGGCCCATTCGGGACTTTTTGATATGATAAAAATTAAGACGTAAATTAATTATTACGTACAATAACTAGATAGTACTAGTAACTTTAATTACATCGCCCCATCTTATTCCAAAGATTCTTATTGTCTTATTGTCTCCTCATGTTTGGCTTATTTAATCCACCTGCACTGAAGCAAGCTAGCTTATTGTACCCCATCCATGCTGAGATCTTATATGGATGGTGAGGTTGAGACCTATCAGATAGATCTCGATAACTATCTCGGTCACCAACAGTGTGGATGTCCTCTGGATAGCCGAGCTTTAAGAAATTCTGTTCGGTTCGGTTCGCGTTGCCTCCCGTTCGATGTCGCCCACTTCTCCGTTCGAATACGAGCCCGAAGGTGTAGATCCACCTATGTTCCCCGCCAGCCGAAGATGTAGGTCACCCAGATCGACCCTGCAAAGCGGTACGACACGGAGACCGGGACCGCCTGTCCGCGATTCGAACCCAGAATTACCGCTCTAAACTCAGCCAGCGATCACATCAAGCCACCTCTGCGGCTCTATTCCAAAGATACTACCAAACTTAACTTTTCATCTTCTTCAAAAAGATACTACCTGGTGTATTTTAATGATTGTTAGTTTTAGATGCTAGATGTTCAATTAAATATTATCCTGCATCCTCCCCCAAAGGGAGAGCGGCATGTGATATAGTACCTCGATGAGGGTCCCCATTACAGTTACCTATTCACGTTACCGAGTTACAAGTTCAGATAATGGTCTTAGGTGGAGGAATCTTGACAGAGAGGTCATGCTGAGGTCTTAACATCATTGCAATGAAGAACACTTTTTTCCTAACATTTCGAAAACCACATACCACTCGAGTCCAATCTCTATGGTGGTCAGGACCAAGAAAGCTTAATCCTGGGGTTCCGACCCCCGTAGTAGTTTTTATTATTGAAGGCGTGACCCTCTTAGGTCCAGATGCTTCAAGGATGATTCGTAAACATCCATAGATTTCCTTTCCAAGTTTCAGCTATTGTTTGGAGTCCACCAGGATTTGAGCCTTTCAGATCATACAAGTACAAGTTAAGGCCGCTCTCCCTTGACCTTAGATGGTGTCCATCTAAGGTCCTTCAAACAATTCAATTGTACACTGAAGCACTCTCATGGTACATGGCAGCGTACATAGTAGCGTCACATTAAATTCTCAATCTGGAACTAACACTTTCTGTGCCTTCCAGCGACCATAATCTAGAAGACATACAGAGTGGCCTGGTGTATGTGGGATTCTTACCTATTAAATTCCAAAAAAACCCTCAGCTGTACCTGAAATTACATAAGTTAGGTATTGCATTCATTTAAACTCGCTGGATATTCTCGTTTCTTGCCATTGTGGATCTTTATACTTTGTGGTGTTACCTGTCGATAGTTTTCCTTTATTTTGCGAATATTATGTTTATAATCGTGTTTTATAGCCCTACTGGAATTTTCTACCTTTGGGATTTTGTTTTTGTCTGAATATTTGCCATAGGGATTGTGACGTTCGAGATTACAGCAACTATTGGAATTTTTATCATCACTCTAAATGTCGTATAGTATAATATAGTTAGTATATAACATTTAGAGATGGTTAAATGCATTCTTCTTCTATGTATTTCTAATTCTGAGTACCCGATTGGACTCTGGATGAAGAAAATACTTGATTCAGACCATGTAGTCATGAGAAGATACAAGAGCTCAACAGCTCCAAGTATAAGGTTAGACAACCGCAAAAATAGTAAAAATACATTTTCTTAATACATCACAAAGCGCATCCCTAGTGGCCGGAGTCGAACCAAGTATTCATCGGTTACAGTCAAGTCGCTTGACCACTATGCTCCGACTCCGACTGCTTGTATTTTGTGAAAAACCAAAAACGATTCAATCTACAAAATCTAGTCCTGTTAGACACCAAAAGAAAACCGATTAAACGATGAAAAACGCGATTTTTGAGGTAACCCTACTTATAAAGGAAAGTGCACACAGCCAGAATTACAGATTAAAGACAAGACATGAAAGTTTTATGATTTTCAACTTTAAATACATTTTTCTGAGAAATATTTACGTTTTTAAGACTAAGAACAAAGTTTTTCAATAAAATATAATGTTGAAACTTAAAATGGTTTGTGATAAGTACCCACTCAATAAATAAACATTGATATAAATAAATTCCAAATACTACAGAATGATAGTATCCATCTAAAAAAAAAGCTATTCTATAAAAGTTTAGCATAGGGAAATCCTGTATAATATATTCGAATTCAAAAGGATATTGATGACCACCCACCAATTTTTATGATTCCTTTTTTAAATGAACGTAGAGCAAAAATGAGGAAATACTCGTACATGTTTCAGCGTTTGATTTAATGTTATTTATATCACTAAAAATGACGCTCATGAATGGATTTATCAGATTACCAATGTCCAAATTAATAATATTTAATACGAAGTTTTCCAAAGATTCCACTTGTGAGTGTATTTTACTTCTAAAATTTGGGTTTACTTTAGTTCAAAAAGTGTAATACATTTTTCATTATTCAAAAAGTCACACAATATGGTTATTCTTTTGTTCCATTCATAAGAATACTTAACATGATTCCTATTATTCTGAGCAGGGTAGTATCTTAAATTTTTTGTATAATTAGATTTTACCATATTATTTGCAGAGACGGTTAGAGCATAATGGTCAAACGAGTTGACTACGAACGCTAAATACCCGGTTCGAATCCGGGTGAAGTAAGAACTTGATTCTGACCGTCTCTCTGGTCCTCCAGGTTGGGAGTTCTTCGTCGGGATGGCGTCCCATCGTAGGTAAAAACAATGCCATGAAAGCCATTTAATATTAAATATCAGCCAAACCCCAGCTCAGGGTTGTAGTGCTGACGAAAATGTAGGACAAAATTCGACATCCTTTGAATATTAAAATTTTTCGTTTTTTTTTCGTACACATTGCTTTTGCCAAGACTTTTTTTAGCCGTCTGTCGTTTGTGATACTGTAATCCTTTACACTTGATAGTATTCTTTAGCAGTTTTGATAAAGTTACTAAATTAATTTGTTCTCAACGTGATAATCACATCACATTTAGGGATCGACGGTTAATTATATATCGGAACAATTCGTAATATTCATTCGATGATTATTGAGCAGCTCCAGAATACGAAGAAATCCCATTCACTAAACCCAAACTACTACAATACAATAATTTGCTGGAAAGCTCCTCCTCCGTGTTATTTACAGGCGCGTCTCTGATTGGTTTGTTCTATTCATTTACTCCTTCAATCACCTGCACTAATCACACGGAACAGAAGATCCAACCAAACTGAAGCTACTCCAAGGAGACAATGTTGCAAATGCTGTAATAAAGAAAAGTTAATGTTCCTAAATAAGGACTTATATATAAACTCCGTTTCAGTTGACCGATCGAATTTGATCCCGAAATAAATGTACACTCAATATAACTCTTTTGTGTTTGCTTTATGGTATGATTGTAAGGGATAAATTTTGAATAGCCTTTGTCTTTCCAAAAATTTATGATTGTTATAATCATAATAAACCTTATTGATGTTCGTCATTCGTGGGATCATTCAGCAATCAATTGCTACAATTTCGTAACCAAATGTGCATATTTAGGGATAAATTGGCGATCTTGAATATCCTCATGTACAGCAAAATTTGGCATTCAATCATAGCAGAAACTAGCTCAATTGTTAGATCGTGGCTTGACCTCCATCTATTGATAAAACTGTGAACTATTACATCCTGCTCTATTTTTGGTTTAGTTTATCGTCATTTTAATGCGGCAGAATCCATCCGGGAATTAAATTATAACATCGCTTGCAGACCAAAATTAAATAGTCTCTAGTTCCAATATCGAATAAAATTGTTCTTTTAAAAATGTCAGGTCACTTTGCATATACATTTTTGTTTAAATATTTCGACAAGATATATTGCACTATTAAATATAATATTATATTGCACCTACGTTTCAGAAACGGAAGATAACTTGGTCGTCAAGCGAAAAATTGCAATGATCGCTAGACTATAAAATTGGGGTTTTTATATCACAGGTCAAAGTTCGACTTTTAATAATAGTTTTATTCATTTCGAGGGGTTACATCACAAAATAATTCATTTTGCGCTGCTGCTTTAATGTTCCACCTGACGTTCGTGGGCGTCTAGTTAGGATTATACCATTTGCTGTTTGCGTGTTCTAATAAAAGTAAACTTGTCAAAAAAACTTTCCGAAATAATGTGAATCGAAAAAATTAAAATAAGCAAGTGAGTTGTCATTTGAAAGTGAACTTGATAAATAAATTCACTCGCATAATATCCACAAGAACTGTTTAAATCAGGAAAAGTCGTTATGAATTAGTGAGAGATTTTCAGATAAAAATAAGTACAGTAATTGTAATTTGACTCACTCCTCTGCTACGTTCTGTCGTACTTCAAGAAAATCCATACCTCATCGATTAGATTCTATTCAGGGTAAAGCTACAGGTACGAGGTCTGTGTGTTATAGGAAGAGTCAAATCACGCACGAATGATTGCTTTCCATTTGCTGTGATAGAAACGACGAATGGAGCAAACAATTTTTCTATACGAGTTAGTTTGTCTGACCGCTCTCATGCTAACTTGGCGATTCACATGCGGGGGGAGGGTGAAATGGTGATGTAAGTTCTAATCCTCCTGCGGTAATAGAAATGCGACGATGTCGAAGGAAGTTTTAGTTTAAAATAGTCTTTACGTAACCGTGGGGAAACTATCATGTTTTCTCGAATAAAATTCCCGAGCATCGAATTGAAAGTGCACCGCAGCTGTTGTTAAAATGTGACATATAAAAAACGAAAAAAGCTATAATTGAAGGTTTTTGCAATTAGATGGCGTGAATGCGGTTGACTTCTGCATACAGGATGCGACGATACTAACTTTGGCGTGATCTTCTAAATTAAATTACTAAAAAAGTTGTTGATTGACCCTATTGACCCTAAGTGGAAAACTAACATTTAGAATGTCTTGAATGAGCGAATGGACGATCAACAATAGTCAAAGATTGCATACTAGTACCATTTCACAGGAAAGAAGGCTAGGAAAAACTTCGGAAACATTGATGGCGAGGAAGTTGAACACTAATCCCTGATTTGAAGAAGCAAGTAAAAGATAAAATTAGTTTAACCACTTTCAAGGTTTGATATAGTCGGGATTGTTCATAAACTACCCTTAAATATAACTCTAACGTTTTAATGCAAATATAGTGTTTCATGTCGAAAATAATTAATAGGAGTGGAAAGATTTGGAAGACGAATTTGAAATCAACACGCCAAAGTTGGTCGTTGTATTATTGGTACTATCATACTAAAGCCGCAACAAGTAATTATCACATAAATCGAGAAGCCTACTGAAGCGTTACTTTATTATGGAAAGTCCTGTATAATTATTAATTTAATAAATTTTACTAATTTATTTACAATTACCTAATTTTCGATAATTTTATTAATAACCTTTGCAAACAAGGAATGTTTGTGATTAATCCATAAGTTAGAAATTCGATTAGGTACTAATAGGTAAATGCTAATATAAATTTATTAATTTTTATAAAAAGTCTTTCAATACCTTCAAATGTTACTTTGTAAAATTTTTGTGTCTATCCGAAATACATTTATCTGCACAAAGAAATCAAATTAAAAATCTTTTTTATTTAAACTTTCCTTTTCCTGAACTTAACTAACTTGATTTTACAATATTTCCACCATCACCCGATATATACAGGACCGTATCTAAATTGAATTTTTAGGTGTTTTATTTGTAATATTAATTATATGACAGAAGTTCCAAACTTTTATTGGATTGCAAGAAAAGCTTGACAATAATTGACTGTGGTTTGCGTTAATTTTTTATTAATTATGCAATTTAAGCAAAAGTATGTTAAACTTACGAATCAATAATAATTACGCAAATTTAAAGAAAATTACTTGTAATAAAATTGACATTCTATGGGTAACTTTTGAGTTTCATTAAATTAGTTTGTAATCTAGAAACTTTTGAATAAATTTAATTAAAATGAAAAACAAATTTGTTAATCAAGTTTAAATGTACAAAACTTTATTAATCAATCAATATTTTTAAATAGTATTCGCGTAAATTTAAGTTTTGCATGTTCATGTAGGTACGTAATGTGGGAAAACTATTTTGCGGGTATTAGAAGATCGGGAAGGATTAAAAAAAATAATATTAAAAGTTTTATGTTTAAGTTTGCAGCTATTTAAAAACGCAATTTTCTATTATAGTAGTCATAGATAGCATTAACTTTAGATACGGTTCTGAATACATGCATAAGCAAACCTAGACGTCATTACGCGTCTCGGCGTATGTCTCTACTTTTTTTATCCAATTCTGAATGCTGTCTGTTGAATCATCTCTCTCGGTCTAAAACCGCCTTGGCAATTGCTCTATCTCTTTTTACGTTTCCCAGAGGTCCCTTTTCATCTCATAACGTGACAAGATTCACAAAATAACACCGTGCTCAACACGTGTCGTTTCTATAGCAACAGCTTGGCCCATCGTCCCGCTACTTGCTGACTCCTCTCCCTTGTTCTAGAGATCATTCCAAAATAATCCTACAAATGTGCGTTTTCACTTGAAAAATTGCTGAATTATTACTATAGACGTTCTTCGAAACTCACTCTAAACAAGGCAGTTTTTTCATTTGCTATTTTTTTAGTTGACCAGTTTTGTTTTACGTTTATGCTTTTTACATAAAAAGGCAATTTTCTTAAACGTCTTTCTTGTGCTTATTTATTATTTGATTTTGTATATGCAAAGTTGTAGTTAGTTGAAGTGTTATAGGAATTATTGAGAATGCAGCCTCTTAAAGCACAATAATGTAGTCGTATTGAAAAAACTTGTTAACCCCTATAAGTAGTGTAATCAACTAATATCATTCAATCAGTGTCGTTGTTCAAATCCCGCAATTCATGTGATAAAATGAAAATGAATATGTCGTCATGCGGCGACAGATTGTCACACGGTGGTAACGACCAGGTCGATAGACTTGATGCAGAAAGCTTATGAAGCTTAACGCCTTTACAATTTGTTTTATATGTACTATTTCATATTTATATTTTACAGTTAAAATATTTTTGAGCTTATATAAATACAATAGCCACGACGTATTGAATAGTATCTTTGTCGCAGCTTCGTCACCACCAACGACTGCTCCAAAGCCAACAACAACTGAGACTCCAAGCCGCATGAGAGACGTCTGGGGAAACGGAGACTTCAACAACTCTGTCTATGGAAATCCATCTTCTCTAACTGTTCACCTATCGGATAAAGGTACCTATTTCAACCTTTTTTACACAGTGGCAAAACAATATTAATGTTGTCTATTACCATAAATTTTTTAAACCTTGTATTTTGTTTAGAACCTAACGTCGTTATTTATAAAAAAAAAATACATTTAACATGACAACCATCTACACAACGCTATTATTTCATTCAGACCAATATCCTTAAAACGCTATTTCGATTATTTAATCTCGAGCCATCTCATACCTCTGACATTACGGTTAATTCAATAAGCTGATTCGACATTCGACTTTTCCGCAATTCACCAACTCGAACCGTCGGATTCATTTATGCTAATTGCAACGCAAATACGTTATATCTTCTCCTATTGCCTAACAAAATTCCAAAAAAAAATTTAAACAAATTTTAAAATACATAGAAAACTACTTTACACACGAATTTCACAAATAAATCCATGTGAGGACCATAATCAAAAATTTTCACTCATATTTTTAATTCCAAACTTAATCACTCAAAATTTTCAGTTTTGAATATTTTAGTTATAATTACAAAAACTACGGTAGTTCGGTGTAGTGGTAGGGAATTTGATTAGACATTTAAAGGTCTTTAGATTCACATCTCGGTTGAACCGCAGTTATTTGCGCCCTACTTCGGATTCTAATTTAAAAAAACGGTTATCACTTTTCGTAAAGAATAGCGTGATTGAGTGTTGGTAAAATACAATTTATAAAGATTGTTTTTTATTTTTGTTTCTTATAGAGTTTGGTTGTTTAAAAAATTCTTGTATTTATTTTTCTTGGCTTAATTTCTAATGTAAATTGCAGTAAAATGCTTTGCTCCATTTGTTTCCTTAAAGATATTGTAAATTATAAAATTGGTAACTTGCCATTATAGCGTGCGATTACAAAACATTTTCAAGTTACTTCGCTTGTTGAATGAACAAATTGGCCAATTTGGAATAACAGTTTAAGCAAATTTACAATTTTAAAATACAATTTAATGTTTAGTGTTTGTTGCTTAAAATGGGTAGCCAAATTAGAAAATTTGGAAGAAAACAAACCAAAAAGTTTATTGAATTCTGTTGTTTAAGCTTTTCTTATTGGACGGGAGGTATAAAACAATAATCTTTAAGGATTTATTCAGAATTAGGGACAAAAACATTCGATGTGGTAACTTATAAAACTACATATTTTAGGTAATATTTTTTAATAAAAATCAATATCATGAAGATTCTCTAACGACCAAAATTTGTTATGGAGATCATTAATTTACGCCGTTGGTTGTATTTGGGGTTGTGTAACTGATTAAAAGGAAATCACTTTTAGGGCAACAAATTATAATTAATTTAATATTTACAAAATATAAACTTATACACTAATATACTATAATGAATTTTACAAAACTCCTAAAGGTCCGGGTTGCTATAATGGTGGACAACAAGAATACTCCCTCAGGGAAGGTTGGGTTCCCACTCGAAATTAAAGACTCGGGTGAATAAAGCCGATTTAATAAAATTATGCAAATAAACTGAGTATTCAATCCTGATTCTTACGACAATTTTTGTCCCTTGGCCGTTTAGTGTAATAGTGTAAGACTGTTTCGGATCACAATTACATTTACTATCAATTTGATACCTAAATTGTGGTTCGAGACCTTCGTGTTTAATAAAATGTCGCAAAATTTAAATTTTATACAATAAAAATTTTTAAATACAAATTCAGACGAACCCTTTTGTGCACGCTGTTTTGAAACCTCTGGAATAGATGCCCTGGTTCAGTTAATGGGTGCTGACGACATATAATCTTCACAAGAGGTGTCGAACAGACGCGCAGTTTTCTCGTACTTTTTACATCGGATTTTACCAAATTCAACCAAATTCTACTTATTTGTGCTGGTGCAGGCGTTATCAAATTCGTAGCCTCGCGTAAGTTTTACACTTAACCTCAACATTTTCCTTAAATCTTTGAATTTTAGAATTATCCAGCAATGTGATCGTTGGATTAACACATCCGCTAAATAATTGCAGATTATTGTAATCGGCCCACGCTCGTTCAATAGGTCAGCTTTTCTGAACTTCGCAATTTTTATCTTCCAACCAAAAGTCTAGGAGTTCCCGTAACAGGAATATGACCAAAAGATCACTAAAAAATGATACCTGGAATCAAAATTTGCCTCTAAGAAAAAAAAACGCAAATCTTCACTTTTCTAGACAAACGAAAAACAACGTCCGCTCTCACATTGTACTACCTCCGATTTCAGCTCCACCTCGACACTGTGTAACGAATTTTTGCATTCATTACGTGGTACCATAACACTATAACTTTCATAAGGTAAGCTCACTTAGTGAACGCATTTTAGACTCTGTCGCATATGACGTTACTCAGTGACCCAACATAGCCAATAATAGCAATAGCCAATGGCATAATATAAATATCTAAATGTCCACTGGTTCTTCCACACGTACTACCAATATTTTAAGCTTGGGTCACGGATTGACGTCATCAAGATCCCGTACAATGTGTGCGTGGGCTTATCTTGTTAGTTATAGTATCATGCGTGGTACTACTTTTCATGTCATCTCACAATAATATTCCTAGATACGACTCTGCCTTTGTATTTTAATGCAACCAATATTGCAGACATTTGGCGTTTGAATTTCGATGAATATTTTGGCGTAGGAATACGAGTTACCCTGACACTCAAGAACCAAGCGGTCGTGTTTCTGTAATATTAGAACGATTTCTAAGTGCCGATTTTAGTGATCGTTGACAAATATTTTTGGGTCAACGGCTTATGTTAGTCAAGCCAGTTCATTTGAACAACCTTTTGCCGCAGGCTTTTTTCCGGCTGCAATAGCATACATAATATGTTAGAAATCTGGGTAACTCAGCGCAAACTGCTACGAGTTTTTGTTTTTGTTTTTGATGCACTTGTGATATGACGATCATTTCTGTTTTCCTCTTATTGACAGCATCTCTGGTGTTGTTTTTTGACAACCAGACCCTAGCCTATAACTTTTACGGATCCCTTCATGTATATTTTTTATTATCTGGATGGTCAGTGTCGTTTATTATCGTCAGCATCACGGATGTATAATAGATTAGGTGGGGTGACAGGCTATGCTTTGATCGCAAATTATTGGCACGATTTTGTAGTCAGTGTGCGAGAGAGATTACCCATAAATAATAGACAACGCGCGTCACTAGCAGCGTGATAAAACATTGCAACTTTAAGTCGAATACAATTGGTTCTGTGTTAATTTTTTATATCATAGACAAGAACAAGAGAAATTAACAAAACAGTCAGCTGTCGATAAGAAAAAATCAAAATTAGATCTGTCATAATTAATTAAAT
This sequence comes from Rhagonycha lutea, assembly GCA_958510855.1. Classification (NCBI taxonomy): domain Eukaryota; kingdom Metazoa; phylum Arthropoda; class Insecta; order Coleoptera; family Cantharidae; genus Rhagonycha; species Rhagonycha lutea. The sequence goes on from OY294042.1 coordinate 20,922,875, forward strand.
TTTCTCTTGTACGAAATTTGTGTGCGTTTTAGTAAATTTTTTCACTATTGATTCGTTTTACTCGTCTTTAAATAGACAAAATTAAATTATATCATTAAATTAATAATTATTATAAATTCCCATGCATATAAAATAATTATTAATTTAATGATATAATTTAATCTTGTCTATTAAAAGGACCAGTAAAACGACTAAATTGGGAAATAATTCATTAAAAAGTATATAGTTATATAGGTAACAAATAAAATAATGTAATAAGAGTTCAAATAGTCTTAATTTCATGAAAGTATGTAAATTTCTTAACTTTTTAATATTTGTAATTAAATTGTTCCTACTACCACAATGCTTCAAACACGTTCAAACATATAGCGCCTCGGATATCCTTGTCTAACACAGCCGGCGACGTTCAAGGGCCATGCCGTAGGTAGCCGTCACTTCACCTAACCTATTATACATCCGTGGTCAGCATCATCTCTCTCAAGGTCCAGCTACAGATCTGTAGCAGTGTTTGTTCGCGAAACAGTGTCTGGCGAGTGGTTTCTAAGAGGAATTTGCAAGGCTCAACAATCAAGTTGACCTTTTCAAGCCAATTCGTCATAATACGAGTAGAAGGAAGCGTCTGTCTAAACCTGTATAGTTGTAAACGTGCAATAGCGCTAGAGTAAGTGATTTTTATTCTTTCTATTTCGTTCAACCGACGTATTTATGGCTTAGCCCATTAGAAGTTACGATTTTGTTGGTGCTTGTAAATTTAAGGAAGGTGCACTCTGTGATGTTAACTCCAAAATTTTTCATTTGCTACTATGCATTGTCTGCCACATTAATTAACATTGCAATTGTTGGGGATCGTGAAAGCACCTCTCAAATTCTTGTTTCAATTAAAGTACGTTTACCACCATTTGCTTTTTTTGAGTTCCCCCAAGTTACCATTTCTTCCAGAATCCATAATCCATGCCTCCACATGAAGAACGAGTTAGTCTATTAACATCGTTACCAAACAAATTGGAGAGATCCTCTCCAGATTGTGACGGACTCTGGTCTCTAGTTGGGTTAACCCTCTTATTAGGGGTTGCGATTTAGAGGATAGTTTTTGTTGCAACTGTCACATCTCAAGCCATCCTAACTGTCAAATAAACTCCAAGATCTTGGCAGGTAAAATGTCACTAATTCCGGCCTTCTCAGGTCAGAAGTCCACCAACACGGATCCTCTCATAAAAGTCAGTACCGGACAGTAACAAAGCACATGCTCAGCTGTTTTCTTCTCTTCGTGTATTCTCGACATTTGGGGTTTTCTACATACTAAATTGCGTGAAGGTGTTTATTTAAACTTTATTATCCAATTTAAGTTTAACTCGCAGCTTAGTAATCTTTTTTTAATTTTTTATTTTATTAACAAAAATATTGCCTAACAAATTGTAATTTTATAAGAATATTGTAATAAATTCATCACTTTCTATTTCTTCGCTCTAATTCGGAACTCCGACTGATGAACAGCTTAACGGTAAACGCTATTACCACTTCGTAAGTACAATTTCCTAATTATTGAAATACGGAGATAATGTGAATATTCAATTATTATACATGTCATTAAAATTAATATTGATTTTATTCCGGCCATCCTTTGGACTGTTAGTATTTTTTTTATTGGAGATAAAAGTTAAGAAGTTTGAAAGGCATAACGAAGATACAAGGCAAATACAAAATATAACATTTTATTATCAATGTATTAGTCTCATCAGATACACACTAACTTGTGCTGATTATTTCAACTATTCATGTATTGCATTGGCTATTGCTATTACTATAGCTCCGTCACCCCTAAGTTTATAATATTCAGGCTGGAATATTCCGGATTTGCGTGGTATGTCTTTAGTTAAAAATACCACTGTAATTAACTATGTAAATGTAATTTAAAATAAAATTTACAAGTAATCGTTAACTGCCTCGCCTCCTCATAAGCCTTGCTGTACTTGAACTTGCTTGTACCGTCAACAGAATGCGACAACCGTGCAGTTCTTACGTGAAAACTAGAAACTTTATAATCAATTTAGTGTTTCCTAATTTAATCGATTTTTGAAGTTCATCTTAATCTTAAACGCTTCATTTTAAAGTTATCTATAAAACCCCATCGAGTTTTTGTAAATAACTACATCTTCAGAAGAAGAACTACAACATTAACTACGAGATCAGTCGTAGTATTGCCGTTGAGCTAAAGATCGAACACAAAACCGTTTTGAACCATTATTTGAAGAAGCTTAGATTTAAAAAAAAAAACGATGTTTGGGTACCACACGAATTTAAGCAAAAAAAAATTAATGGACCGTATTTCTATCTGCGAATCCTTGGATGAAAAATGGATCACATACGACAATTCTGTGCGCAAATGATCATGGTCGAAGTGTTGCGAAGCGACCCAAATGGTGGCAAAGATATGACTGATGGACAGGAAGGTATGCTGTGTGTTTGGTGGGATTGGAAGGGAATCATCCACTATGAGCTGCTCCCGTCAGGCTAGCTACTCAATTCGAACCTCTTCTGCCAACAATTGGACTGGTTGAAGCTGGCGATTAACCAGATGCGACCAGAATTGGGCAACAGGAGAAGAGTCGTCTTCCATCAGGATAACACCAGGCCACACATGTCAATAGTGACTCGCCAGAAACACCAGCAGCTCGAATGGGCTGTTTTAATGCATTCACTTTATAGTGCGGACCTGGCACAAATCGAATTTAATATTTTGCTGTCCAGCTCGAACGCTTTTAGTGGTGTGAAACTGGCCTCAAGAGAGGTCTGTGAAAATTGGTTGTCCGATTATTTTGCCAATAGGGACGAGGGGTTTTATAAGAGAGGAATCATGAAATTACCATGAACATGAACAAATTATCGAACAAAATGGCGCATATTTGACTTAAGTCGAATTATTGTAACTATATTGAATAAAGCATTAAAGTATACGCCAAAATAATGGATTTCAGTTTCCTCAACCTTAATGAATCATAGCAGCAAACCAAAACAAGACGATACAATTAGTATTTCAGTGATAGTGGGTTATTTAACGTTTAATTACAATTGCAGCAAACAGGGTCACGTGATATATGAAAACCTTACATTTAAAAAATTTCAAGTTAGTATTTCAGTGAAACAGAAGAAATTCAGGGTGCGTGGCTTGGATTAATTTCGTATTCAAAATTTCATTTATTAATTTGTTAAAGGGGGAGTGTCGTCCAGTCGAGGTTGTTTTCATTGCGTTTCTTTTTCAAGGATAATATTTATTTTCGTTAATGAAACTTTTGTTACATGTAAAGGTACATTTGTGCAAGGAAAAATACTATTGATTTGATTTGAATATCTCTCTATATATTGCGATGTTAATGATTACACACCCTACACCGCATATTTATCCCGAACTGTCCGCTTTCCAAGAACCGTCTCCGTCTTCTGGAAACCGTGATTTCCACACACATATAAATAGGGTCCGGATTTGTAGGCATTTGCATGTTTTTTTTGCGTACAGGCACGTGAAAAATTTTAAAAGGGGAGCATGTTTTACGCCTTTTTGAATCGTTTTATATAGTTTTTATTTTGCCTATAATGCATATTTTGAGTTTAAGTGCATATTTGGCGATTTCTTGCCTATAAATGCTTATTTGCTTATATTGGTATATATTTTGCATATTTAGCAAATCCAGTAATAAAATTTTAAATAATTTTAATTATTTTCTTTCTGATATTGCCGCATTTTGTATTATTTAAAACAATAATTTTAATTAATATCTACTTTGTCAACTACTGTGGGTGATTCTATGCAATAACTGCATATTTTATTAATATTACTGCTTTAATCATGTTACCAAGAAGGTGCATGTCCCTAGCCCCCCCCCCATTTCAGATTTTGACTCCAAAATCGTCTCAATCGTTTGTGTCTGTTTGTGCAACCATTATTTTCGTTTGAATCCAAATAGTTTAAGAGATATTTCAAAATTAAGCTTGGGGGGAGGGGGGCTTGAGACATGTGGGCCCCCCATTTCGAATTTTGACTACAAATAGTCTCAATCGTTTGTGATTCGTTTGTGCCTGTTTGTGCAAACAATATTTTCGTTTGTACCCAAATAGTTTTCGAGGTAATTCTATTTTAAGTTGGGGGGGGGGCATGCTTTTTTGATATTCGAATTTCGGATTCAAAATAGTCTCAATCGATTATACTTCGTTTGTGCTTCATTTTAGCGCATATTTAAGTGCTTATTTTGAAGTTTTTAGAGCATATTTGCCTGCATATTTTCAAGTTTTTTAGTGCCTACAAATCCGGACCCTACATATAAATACTTAAACCACTAACAAATTTTATAAAACTAAATTAAACATAGACAAACTTGGTTTCTGACCTTTACTCACATCTGGTCATTCTTTGATTTATGGAAACATGCTGTTCGTTGCAATGAAAGCATGTCCTTGATGACAAACCCTTTTCAACAGGACACCTCCTTATATAAAAGTTTCTTCCATTTTTTGTATTAGCTTTTCTAAATTACAATGACCTATGTTTTGATTGTGGTAGCAGATTCCCCGTTTTGTCAATTATCACCGCAATATAGATAAAGCGGCCGCACGCGGAGTATCCGATCAAATCGGCTAGAATCGTAGGTTATCCAATTTTCATCCGATTCACTGTAACAAAGGGTTTAGCAGAGTAAGTATGTTAAAAATGCCTTTTTTGAATTTTCATGGTGGGAATTTTTTACAAAATTTGTTATGTAAAAAGACAGTCCTGTGCAAAATTTCAGCGTTCTAATTTCATTCCTATTGATTTTAAAAGGAAAAATCGGTTTTTTCACGTCGCTTCATATTTTGTCATTTTTATTGTACTACGAGATTTCCGAAAAATCTCAAAAAATTCAGAAAAATTTAAAATTACCCAAGAAATATAAAAATATTTTTTTAGAATTCATTCGCGATTAAATTCACCAAAATAAGAATTGATCAATGTTAAAAAAAAATATTTGGCCATGTTAGAATTTTGGTACCACTCTAAAAAAAATTGACAAAATTCTACTTTGGAATCCCTACAAGTTAAAAAAAAGATCATCTCAAAATTCCGCCTGCAACACCTTCAAAAATGCAAAATTCAATTCAAAGTTGTGACGTCTTGGAGTCTATTGCATTTTAACCACGTTAGCATTTTCGTGCTACTCTAAGTTGACATGATTCTGCTTTGAAATCCCTACAAGTTAAAACCAAAAATATTTCACAATTCCACACCTTCAAAAATTATGAATTTTGAATAGTAAGCTTTAATTATATGCAAGTTAGCATGAAGTGTAAACAACGTTCATATCGTAGTGGTGAGAACACCTGACTTGTGACCATGCATCCTGAGTTCGCCTCCCATATGTACATTTTTTTAATTTATGAATTAATTATATTTTAAAATTTTATTCAATAATTGATAATAATTAATAAAACGATTTCTTATATTAGTATGTGTATCTTCTTTCGGTCGGAGCTTAGCGGTCACGCGAGTTGACTATGAATGCTAAATACCCGGTTCGAATCCGAGTAAAGTAAGAACTTTATTCTGACCGTCTCCCCTCGGAAGGCAATGGCAAACCACCGAGAGTAATATGCCAAGAAAAATCCTTAAAATGTTAATGATCTAAATAAGTCCAAAATTGATCGGTGGACTAAGGGGAAGGTAAACCACCACCCCACTAACATTAACATTTCCCTGGTGCAGCCTTCTTGGCTAAGTCGGGGGATCGCCGTACATCCGAAATCGGATAGGCACGGGTCCGTTTACTTGGCACCACCAAGTTAATATTTTCTCCCAAAAAGCTAGCTCCCGAATCCTTATAGCTAGCACCAGCTAGCACCCAAGTATAAAAGCTAGCACCGTTATAGTTTTTCCACAAATCGATTTTAAAATGGCTACACCCTGGTAAATCCTATAATCATGGGAAATATGTACCTAATTGTACACTTACATAAATCGTGTCATAATATTGAAATTGAAAAATGCAAAAATTAAAAGGTAGCATGGTATACACGGTACCACTATAACTTCAAAAAAATAAATTTGAATTTCAAAAATTAAAAAATTTCAAAAATTCAGATTTTATCACAAAAATTCCGCCTTGTGACCGCCTATCAATATCGCACCTACTCTTGAAATTTCTTTTGATGATTTATTCTCTACATTAGGCGGTCGCAAGGCAGAACTTGAGATTGCGGTGTATAGTTATCTACAGCTCCACCAAGCTTAGAAAGGACGCGGCAAATATGCCAACTAATTTGATAAAAATTTGAATGAACCAATGAATGTTGAGTTATTTCTCAAGTACATTCTGTTGTAAAAGTTACAAATTATTGCGTGTGTTTACATTTGTCGTGTTTTTTTTGTGTTATTCGGTTTCGTGTTATTTTATAATTTATTCAAAAAGTGCTTTATTTAATATTTGCGGTAACATTTTTTCATTTCATTTCATGACTGCAATTTGACAAAATAATTTATGGATTTTAAATATTCGCGCCGAGAAACTTCTTCATTTGAGTGTACATTTTTAATTTTAGCAGCGCCTGACACGCCCCTAAAGTCGGTTCTAACGTTGGTGGAGCTGTATAAGTAGAAGTTTCAAAATAAATATCCGCCATATTGGATCCGCCATTTTGTTATTTGTCATTTTGATCTTGAATTCATTATTAGCGACCCCAAAAACACCCCATCACAAAACTTTGGCTATATGTTATAATATTTTAATACATATTTCCGACATATTTGAATCGCCATTTTATTTTTTGCAATTTCGACTTTTTAGTCGTAATCAGCAACCACTAAAACCTTAGCATACTAAATTTCATGCATATTGAAGACTGCCTTCATATTATGACACGATTTATGTAAGTGTACAATTAGGTACATATTTCCCATGATTATAGGATTTACCAGGGTGCAGCCATTTTAAAATCGATTTGTGGAAAAACTATAACGGTGCTGGCTTTTATACTTGGGTGCTAGATGGTGCTAGCTATAAGGATTCGGGAGCTAGCTTTTTGGGAGAAAATATTAACTTGGTGGAGCTGCGTTTATTTGGCTCCACCCATTTTCAATATCGATTTGTGGAAAAACTATAATGGTGCTAGCTTTTATACTTGGGTGCTAGCTGGTGCTAGCTATAAAGATTCGGGAGCTAGCTTTTTGGGAGAAAATATTAACTTGGTGGAGCTGCGTTTACTTGGCTCCACCCATTTTCAATATCGATTTGTGGAAAAACTATAATGGTGCTAGCTTTTATATTTGGGTGCTAGCCGATGCTAGCTATAAGGATTCGGGAGCTAGCTTTTGGGGAGAAAATATTAACTTGGTGGTGCCAAGTAAACGGACCCGATAGGCACCTGAAGAAGAAGAATCTTCTATAAGAGGGGACACAGACAACTCGGCACCGGACAATTTGGCACCGGGAAAAAAAAGCGAGATTCACCCACTTCCCAGTAGCACAATTTGCCGAGTTGGAAGACCCTAGGCAGGGGTCGGCAACCTTTTGTTGTACGCGGGCCAAATATTTTACTTTGAGATTAGTGTGGGCCGCACTTCTTGGAAAATCAACTGAGAAGAGCTCTTTTTTTTAAACAAAGTGGAAATTCGTTAAAAAGAGCTTTTTTTTTTAAATAAAAAAGGTCATTTATTTTAGAGCCGACCCCCGCCCTAGGGGATGTTTTTATTTATTATTGTGTTGTCAAAATGGCTTTGGAGCGTCGAGAGCGTAGCGGAGCGGAAGCGTGGAAGGGTCAATTTTGACAAGACATCTACCCTCGACTAGAATCCATTAAAAATTAGGAGATCCATCCTCTTCCCAGTAGAACACTTTGCCGAGTTGGACGGCCCTAGAGGGATGTTTTTAATGAGTAGTGTTGCGGAAGAGTCAATTTTGACTCACACAGCAACACGTCCACCTACGACCAAGTTGTCGCAATGCCGAGTTTTCCCGGTGCCGAGTTGTCCTGTACCGATCTTCTTTAAGAGATATACTATTATAATATTAAATTATTCAATTCAATACAAGAAATCGTTTTATTCATTATTATAAATTGAATAAAATTTTAAAATATAAATTATTGATTCACAATACTAATTAAAAAAATATTATTTGAAAACTAAACTAATGGTCACAAGTCAGGTGTTCTAAGCACTAGGATATGAACGTTGTTTACACTTCATGCTAACTTGCATATAATTAAAGCTTACTATTCAAAATTCATAATTTTTGAAGGTGTGGAATTGTGAAATAGTTTTTGTTTTAACTTGTAGGGATTCCAAAGCAGAATCATGTCAACATTTTTTTAGAGTAGCACGAAAATGCTAACGTGGTTAAAATGCAATAGACTCCAAGACGTCACAACTTTGAATTGAATTTTGCATTTTTGAAGGTGTTGCAGGCGGAATTTTGAGATGATCTTTTTTTAATTTGTAGGGATTCCAAAGTAGAATTTTGTCAATTTTTTTTAGAGTGGTACCAAAATTCTAACATGGCCAAATATTTTTTTTTAACATTGATCAATTCTTATTTTGTTGAATTTAATCGCGAATGAATTCTAAAAAAATATTTTTATATTTGTTGGGTAACTTTAGATTTTTCTGAATTTTTTGAGATTTTTCGGATATGTATTAGTACAATAAAAATGACAAAATATGAAACGACGTGAAAAAACCGATTTTTCCTTCTAAAATCAACAGGAATTAAATTAGAAGGCTGAAATTTTGCACAGGACTGTTTTTTTACATAACAAATTTTGTAAAAAATTCCCACCATAAAATTCAAAAAAGGCATTTTTAACATACTTACTCTGCCAAACCCTTTTTGCATTTGTTATTTAGTTATACGGACTACTGGCTTTCGCACTTAATAAGGAGCTGGTCTTTTAACATCGTGGCTAAACAAACTGAAGAAGTCATCTCGTGATTGTGTAATAAATTGTATCTTTGAAGAAAGGTATTTAAAAGAACCCCTGCTTTATCAGACTCCCCCCCTAAAAGGAATCTTTTTTATTTGCAATCATTCATAACAATTTAATTTTCAAGTGCATCTTTTAATTGGATTTACTACTAATTGTAATAATTATTTATAAAAAATTTTCAAAGTGTATGTTAATAGATATTTATTTGTAGCATTTGCATAAAAATCTAGGTCCAACATTGAACTTAAAACGGAAACAAATGTTATTGCACTGTGAATTATTTATTATGTTACGGAAGTCAAGTTATTGAAATTGAATTAATCATTTATAATTCCTGTAATTAAAGCATCAACAAAATGCTTGCAGAAACATATAAACCTGATAATTGTAACGTTAGCGAAATTATTATATATAAACATGTGAATTAGTCAAATAAAACTAGCATTGACGACTAATTTCTTTGGTCATCACGGTCTAGAAACCAGCAACAAACCGAAGAAAGTTATTTTCAACCAAGTGATTTTCAAATCTGAAAAACAAATCAAGCTGGCCATAATACAGTGGTAATGCAAAATTCATTAATTAATTACAAAAGTTATCTGTTATTTGCGATGATAATTATAACATTAGGTAGATAAGCAATAAGAAAATTTAAAACTTTTCGGTTTGATTAGTTCAAATTGAGTCAACTTTCATTTTGACGTCAAATTGTATTGTATTTATATTCTAACTTAAAACAAAGTAGATATAAATCGATAACCAATCAGGATAGGATTAGATATGAAAAATTTGTTGCTGAACTTGTATATCATCTTTTTTTAATAATTGTGTTAGGACATTACGTTGACGGGTTAAATGAGAATTAACAAATTAAATTTTTATCGTAACGTAACAAAGAATTGTGATGTTAAAAACGTTTCAAAATTTGCAAAACTATTCACAGAAAATAATTTTGCGACCCCTTCCTTTGTTGTCATATCTTTGTTAGAGCACGTAGTAGTAAGCTTGAATTTATGCAAACCACGTGGCATGGCATATGTTACGAGTTACATATCACTCGAACCATTCGAAGTAAAAAGTAATCTATATAGGATATATGCAACAAAATAACACTTATTTTCAAAATTTCTCATTTCTAAATTTTTTACGTAAACATTAAAATTTCAATTCGACGGTGGGTTATACGGAGTGGTAAAAAAAGGTAGTACCAAATTTTATGAATCGTAGAACTCTGACTGTGCTGCTTACGGGTGATGACGGTAAATACGATTTATTTCATTTGATTACTTCTGTTCGATACTGCCTTTTTAGAAGTCCCTGTATATCCTAAATACTATAGGCAATTTATACATCAAAGCCTCTTAATTAATTAAAAAACCAATCTGATCCTACTGTGTTAAAGGAATGTGTATCTATGACCACGTAATTGTATTACCTAAACACGATCAAGCAAACTCATTTGAAAATCCGTTTTTTACAAAACAAATTTGATCTTGTGAAAAATAATACTCAAATGTAGAACGAGAAAATAAGCAAATTAAAAAGTGCGAAACAACGGCGTATAAAAATATTAAATTCTAATTGTAAAAAAAATAAAATAGTGGTAAATAACTGAAATATGTTTTATATTGTGCTGAATAGAGAGGCATTATAAAATGTTCGTCATAATAATTTAGCTTCGGGAGACGTTGAGTTGACCATTCAACGCCACTTTAGAATACAAGACATGGCCAATAAAAAGCTTGAAACTCTCAACTTTTGAGATTTTTAATGAAAAGTTCTTTCACTGCCACTTAACTTTAATTTCACGATGATGCTTTTTCTCTTTTATTCTTAAAATGAAAAGAAATAGATTTAAAGTTAATGCTGTACCATATACTAATATTTTTTGTGAAATTTAACATCCTGAATACTTTTAAAAAATTATGTATTTTAAAACTTATCCATCTTATTAGAATGGAATTTTACAAATGGTTAAAATCATTTTTTAGGGGCTATTAATATCCTATTAAATTACAGATTCGTTTTGAATATTGAATATTATTTTACATTTTTTCTTTCTGATTATTCCATTAACTTCGAAGCTGTGGGCAAGTTAAATTACATTAGGAAATTATTGGTAATCTTTGAAATTCAATATTAATTTTTAATTTTTTAAATTTTGGTGTATTTGTAAATATAACTTTTTTTTAGTAGTAAGTACAAATCCAGTTTCACATTAAATCTTTTAACAAAAAAATGTGACGTATTTTCGAACAGAAATCGAACATGTTTACTTTTTTGACAAATCAATTATTTTAACGAAGGAGGATCAAACTGTTTAAAAACCAACAATGTGTAATTGATATTTGCATTGTCCTGACTTCAATTCATTATTTAACAGGGCAGTTCCGAAAACCTGATGTAGATGTTCTAGATATTTATTTTTTTAAGTTAATATACGTGCGCAATTAAAAATGTGTTATTGTTCCTTTTCTAATAAATAAACAAAAATTGAAGTTTAAAAAAGTTTAGTTATCGACTTTTAATAGAATTTTTTGGGGTGCGTTCCATTAGGAATTAACAGGCCTATTCTGCTGCTCTAAGCCATTCGTATAGTGTTAACGATACGTTACGCTTGAAAAATCGTAAAGTTGCTAAATTCATCCAGTACACTTAATTCGTGAAAGCAAGCTTTACGCCATTATTACGACCAAATTTTTGTATTCGACTATTGGGATCGCGTTAATCTTTTTTTGATTGTTTCTACATTAAATTTAATATTTTAAACAATCGATACACAACCTGATGTTATTTATAGAGGTTGAAAAAAACGTCAAATATCAAAGCAACTAAAAGTAACAAATTTGAATCGAAAATTTTTTTTTAAAATATCATTTGGTTATACGATGTTAGTTATATCAAGCCGAAGATGAGAAATGCGCGACACTAACACGTCTTCGTAATTTGCCGTTCTAGTAAAATTTTAGTTAAACACTTTAGCTTTTTCATACTAATATTTTTTCAACGAACCGTGCTACGAATTTGTAAAATGGGATTTATAGTTTACGTTGCTAACTTTGACGCTGACGTGGACGCTCAATTTGAAGTATGCAAATTATGCATTACAATTTGTAGATAGGTGTACTCGTATATTAAATAATATACAAAAATTAAATCTCTATTAGCAATTAAGAATTTTCAAAATTAAACTGAGTAAGTCATTTTACATAAGGTAAATAATTTGATTTTGATCAATGAACAAAGAAACCATTTGTGTATGTAAATAAAGAAGAAATTGATATGATCGTGTCTATTTGAAGAGTCGTCGTTAGATATCAGAAAATGATCAAGGATAAAGATTTGTATGCTATAATTATTTATTTTGGCTAAGTTTACTGGAATGACATTTACTGTTGCACAAACTTTTAAGCTTTAGCACATCACTTGTTACTGCATTGTGACTTTGAAGGTCATTACTACCTTTTGCACACCCGAATGTATCGACTTTTGCTGTTTCTGCTGCTTATGGAAAATATTCTTAGATAAAATCATCATGATTGAAGTTATTGAGCAGTAAAAGCGTTAAGCCGCTTCTATTAACCAGTTTTTCAAAGCACGAATTTTTGGATCCTTCCCTACCCTCTTTTTAACATTGATCTACTCAACACGTAAATATATATCCTTATTATTATTTACCTATCATGATAAATATCACTTAGTTTAGTACATGTATTCTTATATTCTTCTTCTTCTTTCTAGAAGAGATTTTCTTATAGAAATCTCGTCTAGTTTAGACCTTAAGGCCTGCTAATTTCAACATATTCGTGGTTTTCTTGGCAGTGTTATTTCTATGAGCAGATAAATATTTTACATCCATTAGGTAGCTTGCTAGGCTAGCCTTTAGAGGTGCCTTTAGATAGGAAATATTTTCCCTCTTAACTTTGAACAAGTTAATCTGTATTTTTGAATCAGTGTAATCTAAATTTAAAATTCTTATCTTCTCTTCTTTCGAACTCCAGTATCAATTTTGTAAAATTGTGTAATTTTGAATTTTTAAACTTTCAATATTTCAAGTTACCTTGTTTGTATGGTTTTATATAGTCTTGTTCTCTCTCTAGTCGCATCCACATGACTGAGGAATCGCGATCCAAAAAGCTCACTCGCAGTTCTAAGGTCTTCCATTCTTGCCGGTGTTCTGCATCTCTTATTGTTGTCGTAGGGGTCGCTTCGTTATTTGTTTCATTTTATCAATCCATTTATTGGGCGATCTACCTCTCGGTCTCCTACCTTTAACCTTTCCCTGAACTACCAGCTTCTCCAGATTTGTCCCATCTCTGCGCATCACGTTTGCAAAATATTGAAGGATGCGTCGTCGGCATATGGTCGATAGTCGCTCCTTTATTTTCAGCTCGTTCAATATCGACACGTTCGTACTTTTCGCTGTCCATGGAATTCTTAGCATAAGTCTCCAGCACCACATCTCGAAAGCGTCGTGACTAGTGATTGCAATACCGAATACCGGTATTTTTGAGGTCCACTTCCCCTAGCCCTCCCATTTCGATTTTTGAATAAATTTTTGTGTCATTTGTTTGTGCATCGTTTGTGTAGGTTTGTGAAAACATTTTTTTCGTTTGTGCAATCACCGTTTATACAAAAATCGAAATGGGGGGGGGGATGGGGAAATGGTATTTCCCCAGCCTCCAAACTTGTTTCTTGAATAATTCATGAACGGTGATTGCACAAACGAAAAAGATGTTTGCACAAACCTACACAACCAATGAACAAACGAATGACACAAAAATGTATCCAAAAATCGAAATGGGAGGGCTAGGGGAAGTGGACCTCAAAAATACCGGTATTCGGTATTGCAATCACTAATCGTGACATCTTGATGGTCCACGACTCGACGCCATACAGGAAAATTGAGAAAATTAGGGTCTTAACCAGATGAATCTTGGTATTCGTGGTGATTTGTCTGTCGGTCCATACCTTCTTTAATTTAGTCATCCTCAATCCCATCTTTCATAATAGCTGGTTCTTTCTCATCGTGGTAAAAACAGAATTCCATCTGGTCATCTCCATCGCCCTCCTCGACATCGACATATAGACACTCGCAGTATTGCCTCCATCACTCCAACACATCTTCGTCTTCCCTCAGTAGCATTCCGTCTTCATCCTCTATCACCAGTGTTTTCGGTTTAAAGCTTCGCGTTAGTGTTCTCACTTTGTCAAATAGATCCCGAGTGATGTGTGCATTATGATGTAGTCGTTTTTATCCATCCTGCCTTCTTTTTATATTTGCTTGCATGCCGGCCATATTTCTCTTTCTGCTTTCCGATTTATCGGTCCTTTTCGCCGTAATTCTTTTCGTTCTTCAATGAAGATCAACGTTTTTGTGTTATCCATATTTTATTGTTCTTTGCTTTTCGTGAGCCCGCCGATTATTTTTTAACTTCCTTAGCTTATTTCAAATTCCTGCATTTCTTCACGTGATAGCTTGTTAGTTGTTTTCACTTGCATCGGAGTTTTTAGTTTTAGTCTAAAATTGGCCGTAAGCAGCTGGTGATCAGATCCGCAGTCAGCTCCTGGGTATGTCTTGCTGTTCATGACTGATGATTTCCATCTCGAGTGAGTTATAACATAATCTATTTGATTCCTATATCTATCTCCTGGCGACTTCCATGTATATAGCCGTCGTCTGTGATGCCGAAAGTACGTGTTGGCTATGCCGAGACCAAGTATCTGACAGAACTGTATCATTCGTTCTCCCCGTTCGTTGCTTTCACCCAAGCCAAAGCGTCCCACCACATTTCTTAGGTGGTCATCGCTGTCTGTGCTTCCGATTTTTGCATTCATATCTCCCTGTACGATGGTAATTTCGCTTTGTGGTTGTTCTTTTATGGTATTTTAAGGGGTTTGACTTGAATTTGATTATCATCATTCTGTCGTTAATAGGATTGTACCCCATCACTGCATCTCTACTGCTTTTTGGTACCAGAAAAGCTACACCATTCCGGCTAGTATCGGAATTTCCCGAGAAGTATACGGAGTTTCCTGCTCTTGTGGCGAGATGCCCAAATCATCTCCAGTGTTCTCCGCCAGCCCCATCAGATGGCATGTATGCGCATGCAATTCCTTTTTGGCGATATACAACTTTCCCGTCTGCAGAATACCTCTTACATTCCAAGTACCAACTGTAATTCCTCTTCTAAGCAACACTCTACATCGCTTGGTGTCGTTCAAAGCGGCCCCCCTCCCGGAGATCCGATCGGGGGACTAGTTAAACCTCCGGTACATTTCACATTGAGCGAAGCCATTTGGATTCTCTTGTGAAAGAATAATGAAGATGGTTTCCCGTTGCATTTCTTCATGTTTATATGGTGGGGTTGCTTCCCTTAGTCAGAAGGTCCCAGTTTAAGCGCTGGAAACTCGCTTTTCGCCCTTTACCGTTAGCGTTGCCAGGGGTTCACCACGTGGAGGTGGCAAAGGACTTGCTAGCAGAGCTCATGATCTTGATGAGGTAGGCGTTTCTCAAAGTTTTGTTGATACCCACTTTCTGGCAAAATGAGCATCCACGAGGTCTGGTGCTAGCCATTGAACTCTATTGAATAGTTTTGTTATATAACCTTAAAACGCAAGAACCAAAAATAAATTTTATAGTTAAATTTTATAGTTTAAAAGTTATAGTTTTTATTTTAACTTATACATACTTACAGTTTTTTGTAATTAAAATGAAAAGTGAGGCTACAAATGCTATTGTAAAAATTTACTTTTAAGAATAGATAAACAAAATCAAACAATAACCAACCCCCAATCACGCAGTTCCCTTACGAGGTAGGCTCCAGACTAAATACCTAACTTGTGTGTGAGTGCTAGTTTTTTTTTAAAGAAATAGATCAGATTACCAGTCATCGTACCCATCACGATTAGCAATGCCCTAAAAAACCTGCACATTAATGTGAGTTTCAAATCACACATGTTTATATTCCCTACATGGTCACCCATTCAAGTATTAAATACACCGTGAATTACTCGATTATTGAATTCTCATGAAAATGGGTAGTTTGAATTTGCCAAAACTGTTGTCAATAACAGCTCATCATAAAATTATAATTTAAATAGAAAAGACACAGTAAGGGGAAAAGATTTCAATAGCAGGAAATTAAAAGAATTTTTTATGTTTTATTTTTAATAAATAAAATAAATAAATAATAGTACACATTATTTGTACTTTTCTGATGAAGATTGAAAAACTCAATCGAAAGCTCAAAATAAACTATTTATAATATATCCTTAATTCGTTATTTATTAAAAATAAAAGATAATATAATTTCACGAATTAATAATAAACCAATTTTAAAAGAATTTTAATGTACAGATTATTTTTGTAATTTTATATTAATAAAATAGCCATAATTTTTTTCGCACTTTCTTTCAACCTAGATTTTTATAATGAGAGGAAAACAAATTTTTAGTAGTTAACTTATTTTTTTGGCATCATCATTTAGATAAAACAAGAAATAATTAATGTAGCAGTTTGAGTTACTTACGAGGCAGGAAAATAGTTCAATTAACCTGACCGACAGGTTAACAAACGATTCAAACGAGCACTAAAATTAAATGCCGTAGGCGATTTTTGCAAACCCCAGGCTTTTAAATTCTTTTATCGTATTCTTCTGACATTAAAAATTTAGTTTTACCAAAGAATTCTTTAATTTTAAATGAGGTACTGAAAACTGTACTGAAAAATCTTATGTTGTTTTCAAGTAAATAAAAGAATTAACTTCGTAATTTTTATTTTTGCACTGTTTAGTATGTATACGGTTGGTTTACTAAATCAAATTAGCTTTTTATAAACATGGCCATTTGTTAGGATGAAAAGTTTGCAAATATTTATTTTTCTCGACTGCAACGTAAAATATATTTATCCCTAGGATTACACTTCCATCTGTGAATTGACACTCATGATCCTTAATTTCCTGAAGAGCCGCCGGCGCCGCTGACCAATTGAATCCATGTAAAATTGTATTTGAATAATCGGTTGTTGAACATTATTATTAGATATATTTTGGTGATTTAGAATTGTTAGGATTTAAATTTTGTTAGAAAAGTAAATATTTAATTTTGTTACCAAATTTAAATATTTTCAGGTTCTAAATATCAGTCTAATTTAAATGATATTGATAAATCAGAACAGAAATCCGGATCTGAAACTGATAGCAAAGGAGTGATTTATGAATGGCCTTCATCTGATGAAAATTCTTTAGGTAAGTTTTAATTTTCTAAATACCTACTATTTATAAGTTCTCTGAGCGGATTGAAAAGTTAATTTGATAAGCTATGAAACGTAGAAATTAAATGTCAAAGTATGTTTGTATAAAAATCGCTTAGATTTAATCAAGTTTTAAGATTTTATCTGAAAAAGCTAAAATCGCAGTATGATAATAGCAAAAACAATAATAAAAAATTTGATGTATAAATAACAAATGGAGTCCAATTTTAAGATTGAGCGTTTATTCTGAACATATAAATGTGATACGTAATACTAGGGTACATAATTTAGAAAAGGGATGAAGTTGGTGTTCCATCCTTTTTCTATTCGAATGTTTGGTTCTTTTAGTAGAATTTGGTCTCTTGGGATTACCTTATCTGGCTACCAACCCATGACATATATAAAAGATCTGAAGTCGTATCATCGCCCCCAGATATATAATACATATACCTAGCTACGTCGAGTGCCATGTCCCAACAAGATACTAACTTACTTTGAAAGTTACTCTCAATCTTTCCAAGCCATCCCCCAATTGAGGTATGCAAATTTCATCTAGAATTATTTTTAGTCTACGAATAAGATTTTAAATTTATTTTTTCTTTTATATCCAATAGAAAACTTTATAAGAACCTACCATTATTCAAAATTTAATAATCACAAAGTAAGAAAAATACTTTACATATAAAGCATCCATTAACGCAGTATTAATTTTTAAATTTGTTTTTTCCAAACATTTTTTTGTTTAACAAAAATAAAATTACTGATTCCTTTGCAAATGAAAATGCTTGTCAAAGAATAGTTATGATGTAAATATGAAAGACTCATCAAAGTACATCGGACATTTACACAGGAGGTCAATACAAGCTATAGGAAATTGAGAAAATTCCATTTCCGACACCATTTAGTTTTCGAATTACGTTGTATTTATAAACACGGCAAATATGTACAAACATACGTAAATATAATTTATACTTTTTTAAATTCAAAATCCGATAATTTACTTAAAATAACTTCAATGTATTCTACAAAAAGTGCACTCAATTATTCAGTTTCTTTCTAAAATATTGAATTATGGAGAAATAAACAAAATTAAGTTGAATTCGATCGATTTTCGATTCCTGAACTTCCTTTCAAAGTTTTTGCGTAATTCTTAATTTACATAAGGTATAACATGAAAGGTAGTTATTATTTGTACAAAAACATTCATACAGGGTAAATCGATATTCTGGATTCCTTCGGTACTTAGGCTCTTTTACCGTTCAAAACAACACATAAAAATTTAAATTAAAATGTAATCAATCGGATCGATGCACTCTAATCACACAGTGTCTTTTTAGAAGTATAATGCAATGTTATTGTTTTAAGTAGTAGAATACAATTTTGAAAATCAATGTAATTTACCAGAAGTTATAATGTAAATTAACGTGGTAAATCTTGCAACGAAATTCCAGATCACCTAAGCAATTGGAAATTTCCCCACACCCAGTTATTACTGGTAAATTTGCGTGTGGTGGCCCTGATGGAAAAACTAGCTCTATGGTAATCAGGAGGCAAGGTGAGGATTCGGTTTGCCACTTCTCGAGGTAAATAAAACCAATAAGTAAGAAACAAAGGTTGCGTTTATTAATAATTTCTGCCACAATAATAGCACACACAAAGGACATCCGTCGACTATATTATTACTAACTTGGTCAAATGGCGTTAGAAAGTACGTGGACGTACCAAGGCAGAACATAAACGGTCCAAAACTAAACAAAACACAATCGCAATACAGAGGAAAGAAACTCACCCTCACCTAAGATCTTTCGGTGATAACAAAATCTACCTTATACAGAATTCTCTGTACGCGATCGATGGTATTAAATGAAAACAAAAAGGTAGTCCACTGTCCTCTTCTGCCAGTCCGAAACGAAAGGATCTCCTGGTATACAGTTTGCCCAGCAGGAATTGATAACGTAGGCTTCAAGGTTACTGATGGACTCAAGGTCATGCGCCAGGTGTAAAAGCCACAAGGTATGGGAATAAAAAAAAACCACTGTACAACTCTTGAGGTCAAGAGACCAGAAATAATGGTAAAAGTACTTACAAACAGCTTACTACTAAGCCAGGATAAAAACAACAAACGGAAAAATCCTCAATCGAGCGCCGCGTTGTCAAGGTGACACAGTCCCAAGTAACATTTTCCCCCTGCTAGATATCTGCTAGGGCTCTGTCAGAGAAATTTCGCAGGGCCCTGTCTCTGTAATCGGATTGTAACAGGGTTCTGTCACATAATATGAGACAGAGAAAATGGACCCTGCAAACCCTCTGCAGAAAATTTGTCGCAAATCCTAACAGGGTATCTGTTAGGTACCCTGTCAGAGACTCTGCAAGAGCTCTGTCAGGCACTCTGCCAGAGTCTCTGTGACAGAGACTCTGGCAGGGCTCTGTCTGTCCCTGTTACAGAGACAGACAGAGACAGGTATAAAAAAATATTAAATTTTAATAAAATAAATTTATGTCACATTTTTTTAGAAAAATTAATTTTTATTTTTAGATTCTTGCAATCCATTGATTGTGTTATTACATCGCATCGAACTAATTTAACTCTAGGGGTTTCAATTTTATTTACATGGTTACATTAAATTATATCTATTAACTATTAATATATTCTAATGCTTGGTATTCTGTATTATTGGTTGAATTCCATTCTGTCGATGTTGTTACCTATCCTGAAAATAATATTTAAATTTAAAAATTTTTGTTACAATCCAGATTCGAACCTGTACCTACATCCATGATTGCTTCGTAGCCTCTCGTTCTTACCATTTACCTACGGACCCTACTTATAAATTATTTTGAAATTACTGGTAATATGATGGTCACACTTTTGTGTATAATAATGAGTGAACCGCTGAGAAATCAACGTATTTTACTTACCTTTTTTAATAAAATGGAAATTATATCGATGTAAAACATCGCAATTTAAAATATGATACAATAATTCGTAATTGTAACTGCAAATATAGATGTAGTAATAAAATTGAAACCCCCAGAGTAAATTAGTTCAATTACATAATTACACAATCAGTATGGATTGCAAGAAATTAAAAATAAAAATTAACATTTTTAAAGAATGCGACAAAAATTTATTTTATTAATATTTAGGGCCGATATATTTTGTCTTGTAAGTATGGGTTACCATCGGCAAATAAGTTTTAACTTTAATTTTAACTTAAAATTTCTAGAATAATTGTGAGTGCGGTATATATGAGAAATTTAATTTTTGATAAATAATATTGATCAAAACGAATCAGTAATAGTGAATCAGAATCAGTAAATGATAATAATAATATAATAAAAGTTTTGTTGTTTAATTCTAGATCGTGGTTTAATTATGATTTCTTTAGATTGGATAAATAAACTGTTAAAATTTATAAATTGCACATAAATGACGTTTAAAATCGAAGCGGATTAGCCTTTGTATTTTGTATTTCTAATATTCTAGAATATTCTAAATGACCTGAACTAAAACTATTTTATCTCTTTCTCTCATAACAATATTTATTATAGCGCTATCCTACTTCGTTACATAGTAACTAGACCTAAATTTTTGGCTCAAAATTACGAGGCGCTTTACGAATTTTTTTATACCTGTAACTCATAAAAGATAACTGTCAATGTAACTGTCTCTGTCTGTCTCTGTAACCCTGACAAAGTTTCTGTCATATCGTTGGTTGCTTTGAAAAAATCGATTAATTAATTTTCAATAAATCTCTGAAGATATATTCCTTTTAACAATCTTAACCAATATGAATGAAGAAAGCTTACATCGCGCATCGTTAACAAAATTCTTGATTCTGATTTGCTAAAATTTTAATAAGTATTGTGTTTATATCTACCTGTAGTAGGTATCTACTATTAAAAGTACAATATAATATTTAAATTTAATGAATTGTTAAAATTAAAAGTAATTGAAAAATGGTAAAAAAAAAGACAATTTTTATGAAGACCACGTGGTATATACGAGCTTTGCAAATTTTTTATAACAGAGACTCTGTCAGGGCTCTACCACAGAGTTCTTGCAGGGCTCTGCAAATTACCAGTAATAGGGACTCTGGCAGGGCTCTGCCGCAGAGTTTTTGCAGGGCCTTGCAAATTATCTGTAACAGGGACTCTGCCAGGGCTCTGCCACAGATTTCTTGCAGGGCCCTGCAAATTATTTTCAACAGAGACCTACCAGGGCTCTACCAGAGTTAATTTTCAGGGCTCTGCAAATAATCCGTTACAAATACCTGCCAGGTATCTGTAAGAGCTCTGTCAAAAAAAACCTGTTATAACCCCCTGGCAGATATTTGCTAGGGCCCTAGCAGAGACATTTAAATTTCACCAGGGAAAAATGTTACTTGGGGTAGCAAAACAGGTGTCTTATCCCAATTTACGATATTACTAAACGTAAACCAAGACGTAATAACGATCGCTCATTTTCCAAAAATGACAGAACTCCTGATAACAACATCGCCATTTCTTCCATAGGCGTCGCCCATGGGAGAATTAAAAAGGAGTAAAATCCAGAGGCGCGCGAAACAAACGTCAAATGACGATTTTACGTTACAATCTATATAAAATTACATAAATACTATTGAATTTATAACTACACTGCAAGAAATTATGTTATATTACGAAGGTTTACAACCCTATGTAAAATTACATTATTACATAATATATATTTTTCATTTAAAACATTATTACAATAATTATAATGGTAAAATAATATTACATATATTTATCCTGTAAATTTACATTAAAATACTCAGTATTTTAACACGACTTTTTGCAGTGCAGCTATAAATACAGTTGAATTTTTCATGAATTACAGAGTTTTACAATGTAAATTTACATGATAGATATTATGGTCGGCTTAATGTGTAAACTGCGTAACTCCATTTTGTTTAAATATTTACAGAAGATGCAAAACACTAAATAATTCACAATGTTGAGTTAGTGTTAGGCGACTTTTTATATAAGATTTTACAACGTGATGCTAATTCAAACATTTCGGCAGATTTCTAAACTTGTGCGTTCAATAGTGTGCCAGTAGATAACGTAAAAATCTTCCGAAAGCAGTAGCAAAGAAAGACAAAATTCACATTAATATCTAACTTACGAGGTTATTAAAATCGTAAAATCCGAAATTACATGACCGCTTGCAATCGCTACCCTCGCAAGACTACCAAAATACCAAACGTTAGCGCAGCGTCGATTACCTCGACCCGCACATTTCATGATCGTCCCAAGGTCGGTATGAAAATATTGATGAGAATAATTTAAGGAGGAATTAAACAAATGCAAACATTTGTTGCACAATTAATCAGGCTTGAAGAAAACGACCCAATTTCAGAACAACCGAATAAGAACTTCCAAATCAAGATAAACAGTGATGCCACCAGATATAAAATTAAAGGGATTTAGTTACAATAAAAATTATTACTATTGATTTTATCCGAGATATGTGAATGTTGTCCGAAAAACTAGAATGCATTGGTCAAATCGGAATGTTAAACTTTTACCTTTAAATCATTTCATTCCCGCGCAGAAAAGAATTCAGAATCAAAACATTTTTTGCAAAAATCACAAGATGCAATTCCTGCCTCCAAATTACGTCTTTCGGCAAAGATTCAACATTTTAAGAAACTAGATTTGTATCTGCTTCTAAAGTTCAAAGATAATTGATCACTAAAAACTGGATCAATTCTTGCCCACCTTAATCTGTTAAATCTAAATCTTAAGTTTTACAAATTTACTTTGAAGGAAATGAACGGCTAGATCCTATCAATGCTATGAAAACAGTTCTAGTACTGATTCAAGTAAAATTTTGAATAAATTCCATTTTACTTGCGTAAAAATATTTTTAAATTATTGATCTCTTATAATTATTGATTATTGTGGAGACATTTTGATGCAATTAAAAAATTGGTCTGCTCTGCGCCTGTAGTTGAAACAGCAAACGAAGATGTTAACAATATCGGAGCCGGACATTGGAACGCGGTCATTTGAACGCAGAGACGCTTTTGATATAAATCCAAAAAAGACTCAATATGTGATCCATCCCCTTTCCAGTAGCACACTTTGCCGAGTTAGACGGCGCTAGGGGTTATTTTTAATTGGTATAGTGTTGTCAAAACGGCTCTGAAGCGACCGTAGAGGATCGGCGCGAAGCGGAGGCGTGTTTTGATAAGACAACCACCTTCTACCTCGGATCCAACGCCGTTAAATCAATTTAAACCCTTTAAACTTGTTAAACTTCGTGTTTGTGTGGCCTAGTCGATCCCCATGGGGGAGGGCAATTGTATCTATACGTCCTTGCATTTAAACGTCTCTGCGTTCAAACGGCCGCGTTTGACATAAAATATTATGGTGTGTTGTAACATCGGCCAAAAATGATAAATCACACAGCCGTTGGAAACCAACTTTGGAAACTTCCAGCAAGGAAACCTTGACATCTCAGCGATTTATTTTAAAAATTTTAAAATTTAATTAAAAATTACTATTCTAACAGAGGTTTAAACTAAACCAAGTAATGAAAGAGCAGATATGCTCTGCATGCATGCGGGCCAAAAAATACAAATTTTTGAATCACCCTGTATTTGGTAATCATTTTCCAGATTTCGATTTCATCTGTTTATTTTGACATTTCGTATATTCTTTGCTTTTGGGACTATTAATCTAATTCTCAATTTCTCAGTTTTATCGAAGACACTTACATATAGTTACACTTGTGCAGAAAGTCAAGTTTATTCTTTCTGTAAACAAATAGCTTAACTTTGTATGATAATTGCAGTCATATTCTAGTTGAGAATATTCTAGACCATTAGTGGACTTAGGTATTAATGTTCTTGTTTGCTTTCTAATAATTAAGCTCAACCAATCTTTTTACAAAGTAAAGCGATAGATCTTCAAAGAATTATCTCGATTGCGATTTCCATTCCCTGCATTTTGATGAACCTGGAGCACTTCCTCATACTTGTTTTGATCGTGGGAAAGCTACCTGAAAATTTACTGCATTTCAGTCGGTATTCGCAAACAAATGTTAAATATCCCGCTAGCGTTGTCTAAGTTTTCAAATATTACTCAGGCATAAAAGCGGTGATTTTATAGTGTAATAAAGGAGCAACTTAAATTTTATATGCGAAATAGAATTAATTGTTGTGATAAGGTAAACGTTTTGTTTTCGTACTATTTTTATGCTTTTACTATATCTTCGTATACCATAAGATGTAAACTGTTCCCACAAGACACGTTTTATATACATTGCATGTTCTACTTATTGAAATTTCAAAACAGTACTTTTTTTAATATTTATATGTTGTGTACTTTACCTTATGAGAAAATGTATCATAAATTATGAATCTATATGCAATATGTATCAAACATACTGAAATAAACAATGTAAACTGCCTGAAATGAATTATCTGCCTTCCTACAGAGTAATCTCTCAAAAATATTACAAACTCTTCTACAATTAAGGAGATGGAATACGATTCAGATTTTCCGTTTTTTGATGTCTAGATGTCATATTACTATCACAATTCCGAATAGATTTTCCATTTGGTAACTTTAGATTTCCTTATTTTCATTTATTGTAAAATTAACATCGTAATTATGGAACCCTAATTGATTATCTAGCCCCACGTTGGGCGCCAAAATGTTATATTGTCTGATTTTTAATGATTTTGTTTTAACTTATCATAATGTTTTTAATTAATAAAATTCCACCAAGTTTAAACTAAAACTTCATTTTTTTAAACAAAACCATTCCGCAAATTTACAAATATCATAGTTTTTAGTACTGCATTTTAGTAAATTGAAATAAAATATATATTTTAATTTAACCAACCCAACTTATTGATTAACTTCTTTTAAACAAAATCGAAACATACTACTTAATAATAAGTTGTTTTGAAAAGGATTTGGCATTAAACAAGTTGACTTTTTGTTTGACGTTTTCTCATGAGATTTACTATATTATTATAATAAGAATATAAAAACTGCAAATATTTTTCTCTATATTATATAAATTTCAAAGTAAATAAACAAAAAAAGTTTGTTAATTTTAATTTTGGATACGATATTACATTTTGTTTGTAACTATGTTTTCTATTTGCAATCAATATCAACAATCAGATAGATATTGATTAATGTAAGAATCTTTCGTATTTTAAAATTCAGTTGCAATGTAGTAAAGATAACAAAAATGCAAAATAATGAAATTTATTTATAATCAGTAGGTCAGATAATGAACTTGAAATGTAATTACAACTTATAATTTTAACTTAGGTAAATCATACAAATTTAAATTAATAATTGATCATTTTAAATTTAGCAAATGGCGACTAGGTGTGACTACAATTAGTATACTAGGTAAATTGTAGCAAATGTAATAATTATGACTCATCCCAGATGCACAGCTGTGATTCTTCAAAAGTATGTCAGCGCTTGCAAATTTGTTATTGTTAATTCTTTCTCTCTTTAACTTGTTAGTTTTATGTACAGATTTTTATATAAATAGAGACGATCTTGAATAAAGATCAGTGAGACTAGAAAACTTATATAGTTCACTTATCATTCCATTAGGGCTACTTCTTAGATCCAAGTCTAAAAAACCATTTTGGGTATTGAGAGTGGTACCACCTAAGAAGATAGTCGCAACTACAAATAATTTCCTAGTGGCTGTTAGGCAATTATACACCTGTAAGCCACTATCGGGGATAAAATTAAAAATATGAAATAGCGCTTCGTAGAAAACTGAATATCAAGTCAAGAGTCTGTAAAGAGTATATTTCAAGGTCTGGTCGAAATATAACAGTCAAACCTAAGTTAAATAAAAGAAACGGCCTTGGCCATTTTACTCACAATGTGATGGCCACACTGTATTATAGTTTAATGATATTTTTCATTTACTATCAGATCAATTATTAAAAAAAGTAACTGAAAAATGTTACAAAATCACTACCCCCCCCCTAATAAATAATTAATCTTCCTGAACGCCCATAGGAGGATTATATAAGGTTGAAAATTTCTTCTTCTTTATCAGCCTTTCCTTGTCCACTGCTGAACGTAGGCCTCTCTTCTTTTCTTCCACTCTTCTTTTCTGGGGTCGATCAACACCGTGTTTTGTTGTTCGTGGCTTCCAGAACGACAATCTATGTGGCCATCTACTTGGGTCTTGTCTGGTTACATGCCCTGTCCAGTTCCATTTTTGCTCCGCTAATCGCATCATAACGTCGGTTATCGCTGTTCTTCTTCGTATTTATTCGTTCTTAATTCTGTCCCTTAGGCTTATATTGAGCATAATGCGTTCCATGGCTCGTTGAGTAGTTTGCAGTTTTGCTATATTTTTGATAGTTAGTGCCATACTTTCGAGACCGTACGTCATGACCGGGAGAACCCATTGGTCAAAAACTTTCCTTTTCAAGCATATGGGCAAATCGTTGTTCTTCAAAATAACTCTAAGTTTACCGAAGGCCGCCCATGACATCTGAACACGTCTTCCTATCTCGGCTATCTGATTGTCTTTTCCCAATACTATTTTGTGTCCCAGGTATATGTATTTATTCACGTTCTCTATTCTATAATTTTCCAGCATTATGTTTGCGTTCTCGTTACTCATTATTTTGGTCTTTTTGATGTTCATCTTTAGTCCTACCTTCATCGACGCGGTATTCAACTGGGATAGCATTTCCTGTAGTTCTTGGAGGTTGTCACTTATTAAAACTATGTCGTCTGCGTTAGATGGTTTAAATATTATAATATAGTATAGTTTGAAAATTATTCCCTTAAAATATTCTAATTTATGCAAAGAATTATTATATAGATAGTCGGTTTTTCGATATAGACTGAGATGGTCGTTAGCATAGCGATTAAAGCAGTCTTCTGGTTTAGAAGCATAATTATGGGCTATTTGACGAGCTCAATAAAAATAAAACAAAAAATACTTTTAGCATTCAGTTTTTTCAACGTATTTGTTGAGATTTTGAGAATATATGAAAAAAAATTTTAAAATATAAAATTAATATAAAATAAGTTATATAAGCTGGTAAAGTTGGGGGTAAAACAAAAGGGTATACTGGTTGACACGATTGCAACCCTTCTGGTCATCACAAGCAAAATTTATAAAAAGTTTCTTAAATAAAAATTTTTTTCGCAAAATGGCGGCTGCCTGAAAAAAATTCATTTTTCGACTCTATTTCTCATCATTTTTAATTTTTTGAAATAGTAAAGCAACTAATTTTGATACAAAAGTAGTACGGGCGATTGACAGTTATATATTGAAGGTTGGTACAAAATTTGAAGTAAATCGGTTAAACAGAACTTGAGATATTATGTCATCAATGTTGAAAAATGTTGTTTTGAGAAAAATGTGTTTAAAGTTATGAGCAAAAGTTTCAGCCAGTAAAGAAGTAAGAATCATATTATGGGCGTATCCCCTCTGCAGGCAATGGAAAACCACCGGGGTGTAATCTGCCATGCATAAAACAAACAGCTTTTTTTTTAACTTTTTTAACCTTTTTTTAAACTTTTTGTTTAAAAAATGCATAAAAGCCTTTGTTAAAAAGGCTCACCATACTCTGCAGTTATGGACTGAGGGGGAATAGTCGGTTTTACATATTTTTGCTTCAAAAAAAAAAACAGAGGTAATGAAAGCAAATGTATAAATACTTTTCATTACTACTAGCTTAATATGGTTCTCAAAATCACATAAAGACTCTTTTGCATTTACTCGTAGATCTAACTGTATCGAATCGAAATAAACCAGTTGTCCTTAAAAATTAAATAAATTAAATGTAAATATATTGGTATTTTCTCCTATATCTATTAATATTACGTTAAACAATCGTTTTCAGATCTAAAATTTTGTTTAAAACATAAAAATACAATTTAAATGGAATGATTTTTAATTATTTCAAAACTACTGCTTTCATTTAATATAATCAGATCAAATAAAATCGCAAGACGAAAAAGTTTTATACCAAGCTTACTGAAATTAACTGAATACTGCCAAGCTTTATTAAAACGCTTTTTAACTGCAAGTGTTCAAACTTACTTTTGTTGGTATAAAAACCATCCAATTTGAATATAATAAATGGCACCTTCTTTATAAGTACACATAAAATCAAACCATATAATTGTTGTTGCAAAATTTTCTTATCTTGTTTTGGAAACAAAATCCTGCTGGAATACTTTTTCTTTATTTAGAATTACCATCAACCATGCAAGGTTATAAATTAATTAAATGCATTTATCGCACTTCCAAAATCCGCAACAATGTACGTGTACCTGCCCGCATCTGATTTTCTAAAAATTCATCAGCTCAAGCGTCAGGGCAAGTCAATTTGGCTCCGTTTTCAATAGCAGCCGGTACAAAAAAGTTTAGAATTCAGCCAATTCTCTCCTGCGGTTGGCAATACGAAGTTGTTGAACATAAATTCTTGCTTTATGGCTCTAATTTTTGACAAAATTTATAAGTTGTTTATTTTTGACATTTCTTTACGTTCATTCGTGGACAAACGGCACTTGTTCATATCTAGAACAATTATTCAATTGTTCCCTAATTTTATTAGTCCCAAATTTGAACAACTTGTCCTCATATTGAATTCAGCCTGTTTGAGCTAAGGTTTGAGCACAATTGCTCTGTTTTAAATATTTTGGGCGTCGGTAAATCTTTATAAATCATGAATACCAACAAAGATACACCTTTTGGTAATACCAACATATTTCTACTGTTAAATTTTTAAAACATTTAGGTTCATTTTTAATCATTTCATGATTTAATTTAAATCAATAATATTATGGATCGATAATGTAAAATTATATATAGGTAGGTTTATATTATAATATTATACCACGTTTTCGGTTCTCAATACAATGGAAATTACATAGAATTTTCCCTTTGAAAATGTAAATTGGCAAAGACGGCGATGTGGCTGCTCAATTTTAAGATTTTCATGTGAATCAACCTCATAATTTAGTAATACTTTAAAAATTTCGAAATATATACACACAAACAAATACTCAAAAAGGTTTCCACACTTATCTAAATGCAAGATGGTCTGCAAAGAGAATATTAAATTCGAAGAGAAAACACATCAAAGAAATATGTGTTTAAACCAAAGCCGAAGCGATTTTGGAAATTTACAGTACAAAATTTTATAAATAACTTAAAACAAATATTTGAAATATTGACTTAAAACTTGATTTTATAGTAAAATACAAACATAACTTGATTTTAACCATACTTATAATATTTTATTAATTACAGGCAGCAGTAAATACAGGGTGTCATCTTGGAGTTATCTAATTTTTCTTTATCTTTTGCTGCGGTGAATATTTGGACTTAATTAAGTATTGCATAAAAATGTATTTTTAATTTTAAGTCACCCATAGATGTATAGAAAATATAAGTTGTACTTGAAATCAGAATGAACGCTCGCATCCAATGCAAAAAGCATAATAATTGTTTATGTACAATTGTATATGTAACCTGTTTTAAACGAAGACTGATGTCGTTAGAAACAATTGTAGCGATTTTATCAATTTTTAATGCGCTATTTGTCTGCAGGAGCAGTTTTGTTAATAATAATCAAATTGTAAAGTATACTATATATTTTGATCAGATTCTTTCAGTTTAGCTGGTTGTAGATCCTGCAGTCTTCAACTTGCGCAAGTTAAAACGATTAGTGTACTAGTAAAAAAAAAATAAACGTTACTTCGATATAATAAGTGTAATACTGTTTGCCAAAGAAATATGTGTACGATATTTTGAAGATTGATGAAAAAATACCTATTAAATAAGTTTTGTGAAAATTACCTCTTTTAACAAGTTGCCAACTTATTCATAACTAACCATTAGTTAGACTTCATAATTTTGTAAACCTCAAGGTCAATTTTTCAAATTTGCAACCAGTACAATTGTATTGCTCATTTTTACGGTTTTCTTTAAATTAAGATGTAGTGTTAGTATCCTTAATTTACACAGAATTATGAAAATATGGACCTACGTAGAAAAACATAAACCTCCTGATTTATATGTACACAAATTTTACTTAATGCGTTACCTAATAAAGTGTTGATAAATTTTTAAATTTTATTTACCGTATTTTTTTATCAATACCTGTCGCTTGCTTAAAAAAATTTTCCCCCGTTATCGACTTTTTGATAACTTTAGCAAACGTATTTGTTTAACATCGATTAATACTATAATAAATTTTAAAAAATTGTTGTATATTGGAAAATTAATCTAATGTTTAAAAATTTTAAATAAAGTATCAAACTATGCATACAAACAAAATATGTATATATTACATATATGTAGCTTTTGTAGCGTCCAAATTTACTGTTACGAATTGAAAATTCACGTACATAAATGGGCATTGTAAATATTAGATAATGGTAACAATAGAATTTATTAATTATTAACGGACAGCTAAAACTAGCCACCGTAAATGTACACAGCAAAAGGAAATATAGCTCGGGGTTTTTCACGCAACATTGTTGTGAAGAACAACTACAATACCTCCCAGACACAAAATCTATGCTACTAAATTTAGCGAGATTAAAACTATTTTATTTAAAAAATAAATCATTTTTATTAGTTCAACTTCATTGTTTTTAGTTTTCCTGCTTATAGTTTTTCCATTTTACAGCTTTAAATATACAGTATGTTCTTTTTTATCTACATATAATCCAAATTATAAAAGTTAGGTTATGTTTACAGTTTACGCATGCGCATTGCAACATTGGTCATGCGGTTTATTGTTTCTATGTCAAGAGAACATTTTGTATATTATAGTATAAATTTTAGTCCTTGAGTCCTACATCATCGTATAAACATCGCTAGTTGAAAAATGTATACTATCCTAAATTGTGGTTAGTTTTTTTCTGATTTTATATGGAGCTTTTAGGTTACTAATCACGTAAACAATAATTATCTACTTCTATTTTGTGAAGTACCTTACTATTAAAAATTAACAGGGTATTATAAACAAGTAGGTAAACTTTCACAAACGTTAGAAAAAATAATCAAATAATCTTTCCTGTTGTTGTGTATGGTGTATACAATTTGTTACCTACATGTGCTTTTGTAATAAGTATTGTAAGAGAATGTAAGAACTGATTTTAATTTTACAAAATTGATCTGTTAATGCAAATTATGTACCTTAGTGTATACACATGAATGTAATTTTTTTAAATAATTTTTTATTTGGTTATTTATGGTTTAACTAATATTTTGAATTTAAGAATATATTTTCTATAATATAAATAAATGATTTAAATAAGATTTATTATAAACGTTAACGCTTTTTTTGCATATATAAGCAATGTATTGTAGTGTAAATAATAAAGTTACGTAGAATATAAAGCTTTTCATTAGTGCTGTATGGTAAAGTCAACATTCGTTTTAAATGAAAATGAATACTGAATCTGCTCATTGTGCGTTTGTAAAGAGAAGATTATATTATACTACTGAATTTTTTTGCCTTTTTATTTTACCTTTTCGTCATTTTCAGTGTTTGCAGTTTAATATTTAATAATACTTCCTAAACCGTTTGCATTTTCAACATATCGAATGTTAAAGGTAAGTTTTTTTACGAAAAACAGATTCGCTCTTCCAACTATTACAAAAATTTCATTACATAATATTCATACTAGAGAACTTTTGCTTGTTTAATAAAAGTAGAATTAAAAAAAATTATTACAAAACATTGATGAAGTTTGAATATTCCTGTTTATCTTCTTATAATTTATGCTGTGTGAAACTACAACTGAAAATATTTAAGTAATAAATCCTTCAAGCAAAAGGTAAGTAGAACCAGTTTTGTACTTAAAGGTATAAGCGCTCCCCCCCCCCAAATAATAAACTCGCACAAGACTATTGTTAAAATGTTGAATTTAGGCAATCTATAAATATAATATAGTCAAATTTTATTAATTTCTGATATTATGTTCTATACATGAAGGCGAAGAGTCCTCACTGACTCATCAAAACATCAGAATTAGTAGATCCGGTTCACCATGAACCAATCAACAAGCTTGCAACTCATCTCACAATTTATTATAAATTCTATTAAATAATTTCTTCCTAATTCATTAACTTTTTAATTTAAAAAGTAATAATTATTCTATTCATTATATTATATTAATTAATATAATCGAACAAACGAAGTCGGTATTTCAATGAAAACATCCAAGCCGGTAAGCAGGTTTGGGCAACCAGCGTGCACTTTGTACATAGTCTTATCAAGCATTCAACATGTCTATAAAATTTGCTGTATTGCATTACTAAGTAGCGTTGATTTCCAGTATAGAAAATTTATTACATAATTATCTTGTTATAGATATTTTTACTCCTAATAAACTATCTGCAATCCTTGCACATCAGTTTCTGTTCAAATTAATTAAATAAACTAGATCATTCCACGCCTACAGTTATACCTCCAACTTAACACTAAGACAACTATTTGTTCTCCAAATAATCACGTGACCAGTTTAATGAAGAGGAATGATTAACACCCTGCGGCATTAACCTTGTGAACATCATAACTTAAGCATCGCATTATCTCCTACCTTTAAGTGAATAATTAACTTCCATCTAAAATTAGCTTACTTCATGTGTTCAATACCCAATATCTTCAAAGTTTAGTTACCGAAAATGTTTCGTGAAACTATGGTTCATGATATGTCTCGATAAATAAAATTAAAATAAAATTTCTAAATATTCGATAACTAAACAATTCGATAGATTAAAAATTAATTCAAATTCAATGAATTTCCGAATAATGTTAATTAAATTAACTACGTATTCTCCGTCTTTTACCAAAGTTTTTATAATTGTCTTATGGCTTTTGGTTAGTGCAAGATGAGTTTTCCATGAAGAATAAATGTTGTATGGTTCCACAATCCACTGTATCTGATCTGGATGGTCCAAAGATCAACTTATCTTCCAAATTAATTTGAAGTCACGAATTACCTTAGGCACGATACCGCTCTTGCTTCTAAATGTTGGCTAATTTATCTATGTACATTTTCTTAACTATTTTGAGTGCATATCTACCTAAGTGAAGTGT
This sequence comes from Rhagonycha lutea, assembly GCA_958510855.1. Lineage (NCBI taxonomy): Eukaryota > Metazoa > Arthropoda > Insecta > Coleoptera > Cantharidae > Rhagonycha > Rhagonycha lutea. The sequence goes on from OY294042.1 coordinate 20,956,178, forward strand.
TTAAAGCATCCTAATTTGAGGGGTTAAGCTTACCTAAAAAAAAATCGTAATATTTGCAATTTTGTTAAAAAATATTAATAAATAACAAAGCTAAATCGTTTATCTCAAAACTACGTTATCAAATCCGTGAGCAAGATATTTCAAAAACCTGTACATCAAAATATCTCAAATTTTATGTGCTTTCTTTAAACATTTAGAGCTAGCCTTTAATCGAAGCTTTTGTTTTTTCAATACGTATTTTGTATTCTATGAACCAAAAATAACTTTTTTCAAAGAAAAATTGAAATTTTGACTTTGAATGGCTGCCACATTGTCAAATTTAAGTTTTTTGGAAAATCTTTCAACTAAACACTAGTTTTGAATGTTTAAAAAAAGCACACAATTTTGAGATATATTGGTGCACAGGTTTTTGAAGTATCTAGCTCACGATTTGAAAACGTAGTTTTGAGATAAACGACGCTTGAACTTTGTTAATGTTTGTTAAAGTTTGTTAAGTTAAAACAGTCTTAATAATAATAAATTTTATAGGGACTAAATATTTAGTAAACTATTTTATAGTGAGTTTAGCGCGTTTACTCTAATAAGTTGGCATTTTAACCTAAAACAATTCGAAATGCAAGCAAAGAAAAGTTAGGTTATGGGTTAAAGAGCTCATTAACTAAAGCAGGCTTACAAGACTGTTTTAAGTTTTTTATGAATACGGTTGTTAATCTTTTGTACCAAGATATCTCTAAAAAAAAATTGCAAAAATAGCGAATTTGTTTCGACGTCCTAGGTAAGCCTAACCCCATTGTTACCACTAACAAAGCTATATTATATCCTACTAAATAATTCTCTGTTCCTTTTTTGCGGCGACAGAGGCCGTATTGGTATTTTAATTTGATTTTGCAGAATCAACCACTGAGCTGTAAAGAAACAACAAAAGGTAGGCAACCTAAGATAACTACTGGAGTATGTGTTTCTCGCAGGGAGAAAGTGTTTAGAGAAGGGCCTCAAAATTGAATTGCGCCGGGTGTGCTTCTCAAGTGGTAAATTGACTTTACAAAAATTTACTAAACACATACATATTATGTATGTGTGTGCTCAGAGCTTCAATTTACTTTTATGGTTAATTGGAATTATTTTTGTAAACAATTTAATATATTTTACATCCTGAATTCCTTCTTTTATTATTTTATTTGCAAAATAATGTAATTCAATGTATTGTCGTTTTCCCTTGTTCTTGACTTCTCAGTCCCTTATGTCGGAAAACTGAGGTAGTAGATATGCTCCGAAACAAATGACCTTCAAAGTCCACGGACAAGCTATGTTCCCGGTTCACATGTTTGAGGCCACTAAAACTCAGGGTATGGCGAATTCTAGATTCAAATAAGTAAGCGATATGAAAGGTTAACTCAAATTTTATTAAATAAAAAATTATCGATCTGGAAAAATACGATCTGTCGATCTTAACCACACTTGGTTCCAAATATGCCGCTTGTGTAATATTATCTCCCCAATTCGAGTATCTACTACATTTAATAACAATTGCACTAAATGGATAACAGATTTAGGTAATATGTAGCGTGTAAGCATAAAAAATCATACACATTTTTTTGTAATAAAAATGTAAAAACAACACTAACCCGCTTGTTTAGAATCCCTGATTCTTTACCTTGACGGAAATCTCCTTCAATCTTGGTAGCGTAGACTTGTAACCTAGCTCGCAGTATGAATGATTACAACTGTTGCTTGATCCTTCGATATTAAAGAAGGCACGTATGCGCTTTGTGGGTTGTTGCGGTGTTTTAATTATTGCACAGCCAGCTTATGATACAAATACGTTGAGCGAACGCTCCAAACACGGTCCAAGTAGCATGAAAATCACAGATCATATGGTTCGTAGGAACCTGGTATTACTAATTTCGGTTTTACCAATTAAATCTGAATACGGTCACTTGCACTTTGCTTTGGAAAAAATGGTCACGTGCAATAGAGCCCTGCATACCATAAAAAGGTTAAGAAGGTCTTTGGCTGAGAATTTTTTACACAAACTATGTCATTTTCACGATGTGCATATTTTTTGTTTAATTGCAAATAAATAAAATGTATGCTCTCTAAAATTAAAATTATTTTTGAAATTATTATTTCGGATGTTTGTTTCATTTCACATTTGATATTATTTTCTGAAAGCATTTTCACGATGTGCTTACTTTTTGTTTGAATCGGATCAAATCGGATGATTACCATCGGATCTGTTTCTCTTGGCAGACTTATTTGGATGATATCCTTCTAGGGCAAGTTCCCTGGTTTTGACATCCGGTTGACCATTTAGAATGTACTTCAGTACATTCACATGTTTGCGAGCAGCTCCGGTTAGGCTCACCCTTTTAGGCTTAAGTTGAAGAATTTTTTAGGACTTTGTTGACGTCGTCGTCGCTGCTTGTGAAGTGTATGTATATCCTCAACCTATTGGTCTGGATTTTCATCCTGAAACATTGACTCTTGGATCTTTCCGATAAATTGATTTAGATTTGGAGAACCCTATGTAGTTGACTCTGTTGAGGTCTCCCTTTATATTTGTTTTCTCCATGTGTTCCCAAGTGAAGCTAAGGAAAGAAAGTTCCTTTGCAGTAGAGCTCTAATTTTGCTATTTCTGCCGAATGATGATTTTTGAGTTGGACACTCTTTGCGCATGTATGTGATATAAATTAAATAAAACCTCTTGAATATTGTATAAAATTCACTCGGACAGCAAATGTTTGTATGCAATGTTGAATGTTATCTGGTGATATTGTAAGTTTGACGTATGTGCTATGTGTTTTCACCAATAGTTATATTTCTCATGTACGCTTTATACTTTAGTACTGTTAAGTAATTAGGAATAACGATTAGTGAATTTTAGATAATATTGGAGAAAAGCAAAAAAGAAAAAACAGTTGTAATTCGACAATTCCATTATATCGAACAAAATTGTCGATATGTCAAGGTCATTTATATCAGTAATATGCATGCAAGATATCTAATGCGAAAATTGCTTTCAATTCAGACAACATAAATTAGCATCATAATATTATACTAAATTTAGTGTGTGCGAAGTTTGTAATAAAACAACGGCAAACAATGGCTCATACTGGGAGAAAACTTGTACCTGTGACCTGTGAGGTTTGCGACCGCCAATATTCAAGCAAATATTATTTAAAACGACATTTAATGATTCATACCGGGGAAAAATCTTTTCTGTGTGAAATTTGTGAATATAAATGTTCAAAAAGATATACTTTAAAAGAACATTTTTTAATGTTTCATGTTCATACCATCAGGGAAAAACCTTATGTTTGTAATATTTGTTCGAACAAATATTTAAGAAAATCAAGTTTGCGCGTACATTTAAAGACTCATGCCCGGGAGAAACCGTTTGCATGTGAAGTTTGTAACTTAAAATTTTTCAAAAAAGGTATTTTAAAACAACATTTAATGACTCATACAGGAGAGAAATCCTTTGTATGCGAAATTTGTGACTATAGATGTTTAAGAAAGGGCAGCTTAAAACAGCATTTAACGACCCATACGCAGGAAAAACCGTTTGTGTGTGAGGTTTGTAACTATAAATGTTCAAGAAAAGAATATTTAAGACAACATTTAAGGACTCACGCAGAGAAATGCTTTTCTTGCAATGTTTGTGATATTAAATTTTCACGGAATAGCAGTTTGAAACAACATTTGAAGATTCATACAGGAGAGAAATCCTTTGCCTGCAAAATTTGTGATTACAAATGTTCAAGCAAAAACAGATTGAAAGAACATTTAAAGACTCATTGTCGTGAAAAACCGTTTACCTGTGATATTTGTAACTTTAAATGTTCAAGAAAACAATATTTAAAACAACATGTAAGGACCCACACAGAGAAACGCTTTTCTTGCAATGTTTGTGATATTACATTTTCATGGAATAGCAGTTTGAGGCGACATTTAAAGATTCATACAGGAGAGAAATCTTTTTCCTGCAAAATTTGTGATTACAAATGTTCAAGAAAACACAGTTTGAAGGACCATTTCCTAACTCATACCATGGAAAAGCCCTTTGCATGTGACGTTTGTAGCTTTAAATGTTCAAGGAAACGAAGTTTAGAGCTACATATAATGGTTCATACAGGGGTGAAACCCTTTGCCTGTGATGTCTGTAGCTTTAAATCTTCAAGAAAACAATGTTTAAAACGACATTTCATGACTCATACCCGAGATAAATCGTTTGTCTGTAATGTTTGTAACTTTAGATGTTTAAGACAACAAAATTTAAGACGACATTTAGTGACTCATACAAAGGGAAAATCCTTTTCTTGCGATATTTGTGACGTTAGATTTTCATGGAATAGCAGTTTGAAACAACATTTAATGACCCATACGGGGGAAAAACCCTATACCTGTGAAATTTGTAACTACAAATGTTCAAACAAATATGGTTTGAAACAACATTTAATGATACATACCCGGGAAAAACCCTTTAGTTGTAAATTGTGTGACTACAAATGTTCAATAAAACAATATTTGAAAAAACATTTAAAGACTCATTTCGGTGTAAAACCGTTTCTTTGTGTATTTTGTGACTTTAGATCATCATTAAAAAACAATTTGAAATATCATATAATGACACATACCGGGGAAAAACCGTTTCTGTGCAACATTTGTGATAGGAAATTTAGAACAAACACAGCTTTGAAAGGACACCTAATGACCCATACCGGGGAAAAACCGTTCTGCTGTTATCTTTGTGACTATAAATGTTATTTAAAGAACTCCTTAAAAAGTCATTTAGTAACCCATAACGGGGAAAGACCCTATGCCTGTGAAATTTGTTCGCACACATTTCCAAGAAAAGAAACTTTGAAAGTGCATTTAATGGTTCATGCCAGGAACGTATCCTTTAACTGTCAAATTTGCAGCTACAGATTTGTAACTAAGCACCAGTTGAAACAGCATTCAATGATTCATACCGGGGTAACACTCTTAAAACCTATTTCGAAATAGCGTTTAAATATATAGCAGTCAATGATGTCAATGATGTTATTAAATATTATTATTCTTCAGTAGATGAATTTTGGACGTTTATAATTTATCCAGTATTAATTGGTAATTCTCTCCAATCTACCTAAATATCTCTTGGAATTGGATAATACTTTCTACAAAATAAAGTTCCACCTAAGGTTTAATTGTTATGTTAAAAACAAAAATGTAGGAAAAACTCGTGAGTGATTGAAATATGTCTTCTTTTGGGGTAATTTGTACATATTTATTAGGGCTATGTTACTATGTACTCTGACGATAGCGGCTACAACCATGTTAATGTATTATTCAATATTGTTCATGTACATAAATAACATCATAATAATTATAACATACTTCAATTTAAAATTTATTGTGTTTTGGTTATTGTTGCTGTTAAGTTATTAAAAATTGGGTTGAACATCTTCAACTTCTATATGGCCCACAATGTAATCATTTTTCAAACAGTACATTGCTAGACATGTTTTTATTTTTGCGGCAACATTTGTGCCCTTATTGGAGATTCTTTTCTAAAGGAACCACATTTTTGTGCAGGTCTTTGATAAGTTAATAGATCCCTAAATTAAACTCACTGTTAAAATGATTAAGTGCAACTTCCGATACTTGCTTCATAAGTTGCTGTTTTATATGTCATTCCAAATTAATGCAAAATTAAATACAATTAAGTGTACTTAATTATTAATTGTCCATTACTTGAAAAAAAAAAGAAAAATAAATTAATTAAACAATGCAGGAAAACTTATCCTTAATGCATCAAAATTAAATATCAAGATAATAGTATTAAGTTTCTTATTTAACATTTTTCATACAGTTCCCCAAGATACCAGAAAACTACATTTTTCAATAAATTATCTCAATACCATCTATTTTGAATAAGACAATATTTTTGCCAAAGTAACTTTCAAATTACATATAATTGGAAACTCTCAGATTAATTCTCATTTAATAAACGAGTCAATCTTCCAACCGTCTTACGTGATGTAATATTAATTGGTATATCATATTTGGTAACTTTGAAAAGATGATCTCAAGTTTGCGATTTTTCAATCATTATTTTAGTTATATTTGTTTACAGTTTTACCTCATTTACACCTATTTATATACATTTTAACCTCATTTACACATGCTTTTGATTCATCAATTTTTAGTAGGGTAATTCCGGGATTGATGGCCATACGGAAGAGATGGCCATATTCATAATTTCGTAATTTTTATTCGTAATTTCTTTTAATTATAATGTTATTTAATATTTAATTTTATTTAAATAATATTATTATTATTTATTATACTTTTCGTTATTTTATTAATTGTTACTAAGACTACAACCAAGCAAAAAACAAAAACTAGATTGGATTCGTTGCAATCGGTGTCATTTCTGGCTACATGAAACTTGTACCACATATTCCAACTTATACCAGAGGTGTGGTAAGTTAAATTGGATAGGAAACATTAAAACGAGTTGAAATTATTGGTTTAATTTAATATGGCCATCTCTCCGGCACACTTTGGGAGAGATGGCCAACAACACCTTTTTTTTAAATTTTTTTGGTACTTCTATGAAGTAAGTTTTGTTAAATTTATCAATAGTTATAAGTTGCTTAATGATTAAAGTTCCTAAAAAAGAAAACATCATTTTGTCTGTTCATGATTGTTTTATTCGCCAAAATAAAAACTATGGCCAACTATCCCAGACTTACCCTATACATAAGAATCTGAATCAGAATACACGTTTAACAGTTGTGTAAAGATAACAATAGCATCTGGTTAATCCACTCAGGGCGTCGCTAACACATCAAGTTTCCGTGATCCGATTTCAATCAAAATCAAATCAACTATTAAGTCTCAATATTAAAATAATAAATATAAAATTTGGTTGTAAAATTTTTATTGGTTTTAGGAGCTTAGAAGGCACACTAAATTTTGGTGACATACAAACAAGCACACACAGACACATTTCTTGATGTTATTAGTCTCTTTCAACTCGATGGACCTCAAAAGACTATAAATCCGTCAAAATCTGAAATATTTTTTTCATTATAATACTTACCTATACCATAATGATATGGTAAAATAAAAATATCAAGTTTACAAGTAAAAAATAATAAGTTCAGTATTCAGTGGCAATTCTGTGGGATCCACAATTTTCCTTAATGTGAATATTTTATCAACATATTTTGAGTTGTTAATTTTTAGATTTAATTTATTAAAGTACAGAATTTATGATTGCTTGTAGGGAGTTTGTGCTGGTTTCCTTCGTATTAGCTGTCAAAATGTAGGTAAGTATTATCGGCGAATGTACCAATTTCATCTGTATCTAATCTGGATCGTCTAAAGGTCTAAGGATCAACTTATCTTCCAAATTAATTTCAATTCACGAATTACCTTAGGCTCGATACCGCTCTTTGCTTCAAAATGTTGGATAATTTATCTCTATATATTGTGCTGTTCTAAAACCAACCGCAAAGCTTCTCATTCGGAAACTGAGATAGTTGTGATGTTTCGAGCACTCACAGGTCAATTTCCGACTGCTGTTTTGTTGGTAGAGCAAATATGAAACTGCTTATTTCTACAGGGAAGGCTAGATCCTAAAATTCAATTAAATAAGGGACTCGGGATATCTTATACTTTTTAATAGATTTGAAAGCAAAATGTAAAAATTCAATCTTGTTATCTAGACTATAATAATTATTAGTCCTATAGCCGTGTATGTGTTGGTTTTTGTGATTTTAATATCAAACCACCCTTACATTTAGTATCAATTTTGCTAAATGGTGCTTTGCTAAAATCTATGATTTTGTGTGGCGCAATCAATAATTGTACAAAAATAACAATATGAAAATAAATGAATTTGACGAAGCAAAACGTTGTTTGTTTGGGAACCGATGTGTTGCAAGTCCAGCTTTCGGAAGTTGTCCAGTAGCCAAATTGTCACGCATATGGTGCTTGCACGTTGTCGATCCTGCTCCGCGTCTGTGGGCCTCGTATAAGTTTTATCGAAATAACCTGTGAAATCGTACAATCGTAGTAGTCCACGAATAATATTTGTGCTGAATGCTGATGTTACCTCTAACCAAATACCATTGTTACCACTAACAAAGCTATTATATCCTACTAAATAATTCTCTGTTCTTTTATTGCGACAACATAGGCCGTATTGGTATTTTATATTTTAATTTGATTTTGCAGAACCAACCACTGAGCTGCAAAGAACCAACAAAAGGTAGGCAACCTAAGATAACTTCAACACCTCCCCCCCCCCATGACGATCTCATACTTTACTTCTGAGCTACCGGAGTATGTGTTTCTCCCAGTGAGAAAATATTTAGAGAAGGGCCTCAAAATTGAATTGCTCCTGGTGACTCTCAAGCGCTAAATCCGCCAATGACTTCACAAAAATTTACTAAACACGGGCATATTTTATATGCGGGTGCTCAGAGCTTCAATTTACTTTTATGGTTAATTGGTATTATTTTTGTAAACAATTTAATATGTTTTACCTACTGAATTCCTTCTCTTATTATTTTATTTGCAAAATAAAGTAATTCATAGTATATTTCCTATCTTTACTCCATTGAAGTACTGTCTGAAAGATGGTTTAGCCACCGTGCCAGGTGTATCCATGCTCTCATCAGCTGTTTTCTGTTTTCAGTTTCCTGGCTTCGCAAGCCGATTTACATTTTTTAATGAAGTACTTCATGAGTTTGCGAGCAGCTCCGGTAACTCTTACCGCGTTTGTCCTTGAAGGTTTTTCAGAGGTTTGTTGACGTCATCGTCGCAGCTTGCGAGGAGTACACTCTCAACCATTTGGTCACAATTTTCAGCCAGTTTCATAGGTACCATATCTTCAACCTTTTGGTTTAGATTTTCATCCTGAACCTATAGTCTGGTTTTTTTAAGAAACGAGTAAAAAATTTCTATTCCACGTGGATAACGTGAATGTTAACCAATGAAATTGGTTGAAATTAAATTTCAAGCAAGGTTGAACCCTTTTCAAGCAAGGTTGAACCCTATTCAAGGTTGAAATTAAATTTCAAGCAATTTCATTGGTTAACATTCAAGTTATCCACGTGGAATAGAAATTTTTTACTCGTTTCTTAAAAAAACAGACTATAAGTTCTTAGATCTTTTCGATAAATAGATTGAGATTTCGAGAAGCCTCTGAAGTTGACTCTGTTGAAGACGAGTCTCACTTTATATTTGTTTTATCCATGTATTGGTATGTGATTGTTGTGTGTGAAATATAAATTAGACAGGGACTTGGCTGGACGTTGAAATATTGGATTTTAGCTGTAAGTAAAGAAGACCCCCCGCCCCCCGTAGTTTCAGTTTTCTCATTTTTTCAAATATTCTCTGTTTGTACCTTGTCACAAAAAGGTTAGAATTGATCTTTAAGTGTTTTTAAATAAAATTTTCTTGTATGTTGTTCTTTACTTACAGTTAAAATCTAATTTTTTAACGTCTAGTTGAGTTTTTGTTTAATTTATAGTTTTTATGTTTTTTTAAATTTGGTATGCCACAGAAATCTGAGATTTAGAAGTTCTTCTATTTATCACTGTGAAGTCACCATAGATAACGAACTGGTAGCTGCTGCTGGGTCGGCGCTTCGTATACACGCATTAAAGCCCGTGTGACACTTGTACAAATTTCTTACCAAAATAGTTTGCGAATTCGCTGAGAAATTTCGTAACTAATTTTGTTGCTTGTAAAACAGCCTACACAGCAAATCTGGTTCTAATTTGTCACACCTAACTGTTTTATGGTGTTTTCAAGTTCATTTTTGGTTTATGACTACAATTTGCCATCAATAATTTTCCATACTTGGCCAGTTTAGGGTTGAAAACCTTAGAGATATAATCTTATTATTAAGTATCCTTAGAGATATAGGTTAAAATATAATTAAAAATTACATGTATTTTTGTAAATAGTAATATATTGCTCGTAACAAAATTAGTTACGAAATTTCTTAGAAATTAACTTCTTAAAAGAATTAACTTACTGGCCCAGCGACTCAACGAAGCTTCCAGATGTTATTGATTTTTGCGTCACAAAAGACTTGGATGTCAAGAAGTTCAGAATCGAGTCGTCACTGGATTTATCATCGGACCATACACCCATTCTATTGACATTGAATTCTCAAATCCTCTATAAGAAGAAGCAACCATCACTTTTCAGTAAGCACACTAATTGGGAAATGTTCAAAACATCACTGGACGATCAAATACGCCTAGATGTAACATTGAAATCAGAAGAGGATCTGGAGAATTCAGTACAATACCTAACAAAAACAATCCAGAGTGCGGCGTGGCAAGCAACCCCCGACTCAAATGAAACATTTCTAAAGGAATCACCCCCAATAATAATCAAGCAAAAAAATAGCAGAAAAACGGAGAGCTCGAAAATACTGGCAAATTACAAAGTCACCTGAAGCCAAGAGTAAGTTTAATCGCAAAGTAACAGAACTTAAGGAATTACTTCTTAGCCTCAAAAATCAATCGTTTAACGAATATATTGCTAGTTTATCACCTACAGAAGCAAATGACTACTCACTCTGGAAAGCTACAAGATGGTACAGATGCTATTGGGAAATGGGCAAGAAGCGACAATGAAAAAGCCAATCTTTTTAAGGAACACTTTTCAAATGTATTCAAGCCATACCCTTCTACCCTTACAACAGAAGAAAGATCTGAAGTTTATAATTACCTGGAAGCACCATTCCAAATGGATCTCCCTTTTAAAAATTTTAAAGCAAAAGAAGTTAAACGAGTCATCTTCAAAGAGGTCAATCCAAAAAAGGTACCTGGGTTTGACCTGATTACTGGAAAAGTGCTACAACAACTAACACCTAAATGCATCCAATTATTAACATTTATTTATAATGCAGTCATACGGTTAAAATATTTTCCAAACCAGTGGAAAGTGGCCCAAATTATTGTCATCCCAAAACCAGGAAAAAAGCTGGAAGAAGTAACATCTTACCGACCAATCAGTCTGTTACCATTACTTTCAAAAATGTTTGAAAAACTTTTGCTCAAACGACTCAAGCCAGTACTAGATAGTAAAAAGCTGATACCAAATCACCAGTTTGGTTTTAGAGGTCAACATGCTACGATCGAACAAGTACATATAATTGCCAAAAAAATCAACAATGACCTAGAAAACAAAAGATACTGCTCTGCTGCTTTTCTCGACATCAGTCAAGCATTTGACAAAGTGTGGCACAAGGGGTTGTTTTACAAACTGAAGAAAAGTCTTCCATATCAATTGGGTATTTTCACTAATTTTTTATTTGAATAATATGAGTGTTATTATATAAATAAAGGTAGTAGAAAAAGCATACAATAATTAAAAAATGATAAATTTTCCTATTTATAATGCTAAATCATTTTGAAATTTCATTAAAATGCACAATTTCAAACGAGAATCAAAACGCAATTCGATTGGTCGAGATCGGCGTGACGTAGTAACTCGCTCGTAATTTCAAAGAAATTAGCAAACAAAGGTTATAGTTTGGTTTGTTGTGTGTCGTGTTTTCTTTTGTGTTGTGTTATAACTTATAACAAGTCGTAAGTAAATACAAATAACGCAAAATGCCATCAGAAGGGTTTATGAAAGCGTCTACAAATAATTTACCATCAATCGACATGTTTATGATAATAGAATTTATTCAAAATGATGAGGCGCAAAATCGAATGCGTAAGTATTGTACCTACTTATTTACTTCTAATTTACTTAAGAAAATGCATAAATCGTAATTTCATTATACGGTCACATTATTCGTATTGTATAAAGTAAATTATGTAAATTGACAATGATTTGGAGGTTATATTATATATGCATGTTGATTCTAACAATTTATTTATTAATTTGACAGATCATCTCGTGAACAGTATGGTGACAATGCAATTGGCTATGTTGAGGTAAAAAGAGAAGGTCCTTTATGTATCCTTCAGTGTCAGGTATGTCCTGAACACAGGGTTCGTTCAAAAAATATGTAGTTTGCCTGACGGTTAACGAAGAAGAAGAGAAAATTTTAGATGTTCTGTGTAGAGATTGCGCTGCATCATTAGGTAAATGTAATAAATTAGAGTGACAATAGTTTTTTACACTATTTTTTATATTAATAGGTGGTTGTAAACACACTTTGGCTTTCCTAATGTGGGCACATAGAAGAAGCGAAGAGCCTTCCCCTACTGATATCACTTCATATTGAATGCGACCACATTTATCTGCTGTTGGCACTTCGCTTAAGTTTATAACGGCTGCAAATTTTTCCAAGACTGTTGCTTCAACATCAACTTCGGCTATTGCATTAGCATCAGTAAATGTATCCACTTTTAGGAATGATATTACAACTATAGCTAACACAGTAAACCTGGAGGGACAAATTCTTCGATATTCTTCAGATCAATATGAAGAAAAATTTGACAATTTATCACTTCACAAACTAATGTCAATGTTTCATTTGCAAGGAGGTGTACAATGTCATGATTTTATTTCGTTTTATACTTCTAAAATGACAAATAAATTATGTGATGAAGGTCAAAAAGCATCAAAAGGACAAGCCAATTCTCCATTGTGGCGTGAATTGCGATATGGACGTATAACTGCTTCCAAACTGTACGAATTTTCACGTTGCAAAACGCCTGATGGTACATTAGTCGAGTCAATAATAGGTGCATATAAATTAAAAGACAATAAATTCATGGAAAGAGGAAGGCTTTTAGAAAAAGAAGTGATAAAATTCGTAGAAAATGATAGAAAAATGAAATTTTTTGATTCTTGCGGGTTATTTTCATTACCCTCTTTACCCATGTTTGGAGCTTCACCCGACGGTTTATCTCGGGAGTATGTTGTCGAAGTAAAATGCCCTAGCAGTGAGAAGACATTAAAAAATTATATTTGCAATGGGGAAATAACTCAAAAATTCAAAGCACAAATTCATCTCCAAATGGTTTGTGCTGAAAGAAAGAAGGGATTATTTTGTGTAGCATCGCCAAATTTTGAAAAATCTAAAAGTGTTCAAGTATTAGAAATTTATTTTGATGAAACATTTGTAAATGAACTTTTACTTTCAGCCAGATTAAAATGGGAAAAATTTGTTTTTCCCAAGTTATACAATTCTGTTTGAATGTTTTTTATGTACCTATAAAAAATACTTGTTTCTTTTTAGTTTTAAAAATTAAATAGCGTAGAACACTTTGCTCCTAAGGTGTAACTTTGCACCACCGATGAGAAAGGTTTCAAATGGGCAAAGAATGCAGAATTTGCAATTTATTAGCTGACAAGGGTTGACAAAGCTAACACAAGGTTCATTTGCAGCTGTGCTGGTGCATGGTTTATTTTCAACTGTGCTGGTGCATGGCTTATTTTCAACTGTGCTGGTGTAAATTTCATGTACATTGATCGATGGTACATTTTGTTGATTTTTGTCATTTTCTTTAATGGCTTCATCGACAAGTCGCCTTCTTTTCAATTTTGCAGGTAAAGATCTTTCACGACTACTACTAGCTCTTTTTCTATCTGGCTGACAGTCAAATATATGAGGCACTACCCCTTGCTTAAAAAAAACTCTTCCTCCGATTAATTTAAATCGTATATAGTTTTCCATATCCTCTTCTAGCTGCAATAAAAATAACATTAAAAAACGTAAATGTCAAAATAAAGTAATACACTACATTAAAATGATCTTCACAGCAAAACAAAACTGATTTCGATGTTGGCTGATATCGCCTAGCTGCTGTAAACCACTTCTTTTTACGAAAGTCATCGTCTGGCACACTCACAAACACTTTTTCAGGTGTACTTACAGTAGTATTTGTACAACCCGGCACAAAACAGTACTTAATACGTTGTAGTCCACACTTTTCCATAGTTGTTAAGTTGTATAAAACAAAATAATTAGAGAATAAAATAATCAAGATAATTTACAACCAATAAATTATTACAACCATTCAACCTTGAATGCTAAATGCTGCTTGAATGTTTTGCCGCTGTGAGTTATGACGTCATACGGGTATGCAACCAAGTAAGCATGTATTTCGCGTTTTCGCGGCAAATATTTTACATGAAATTTATTTTTAAAATTACTCGGATATAAAGTTTCACACAAATTTTCTTTTAAGTACCTCGTTTATATGCTAGATAAACTTTCTCCTTACATACTTTTTAAAAAATGTGAAAATACCCAATTCTATCAAATACTTAAATCTTATTTAAGCGATAGACATTTTTTGGTAAAATATCAGGAACAATATACCGATCTTCAACCAATATGCGCAGGAGTACCCCAGAGCAGTGTTTTGGGGCCTATACTATATTTGTTGTACACGGCAGACTTACCAACCTCAAGACTAACAACAACGGCTACGTTTGCTGATGACACAGCAATATTGGCATCACATATTAATCCTATCCATGCCTCCAAAAATCTTCATGACCATTTAAATAAAATACAAAATTGGCTCCGAAAATGGAGAATGAGAGCGAATGAGGCGAAATCTATCAATGTGACGTTTACAATGCGTAGAGAAACTTGTCCTCCAGTAAAGCTGAACAATTGATGTTCAATTTTGACGATGCAAAATATCTAGGTATTCATATGGACAGAAGACTGACTTGGAGGAAACATATCTTTACAAAAAGAAAACAGCTAGGAATAAAACTTAGTCAAATGTATTGGTTACTTGGCAAAAATTCACGATTAACGCTCGAAAATAAAATACTACTTTACAAGTCCATAATAATGCCGATATGGACATATGGTATACAACTGTGGGGAACTGCAAGTACATCCAATATTGAAATACAGCAGAGATTCCAACCCGCATCAAGCTAGCGCCGCCACTTTCGAAAAAACCCCAAAAAATATATGGAGAATTTGTGGCTAATTTGTGGCTAATTAGTTGCCGCAATCGCGAATTTGTTGCTCTTACCGTTCGAGAGTTACAGCCATTTGAGTGGTGGCGGCGCTAACTTTATATCAAGCCAGCGTCGCCACCACCCAAAAACTTACTAAAAATAAAAAATAAGTATATCAGAATTTGTGGCTAATTTGTGGCTAATTAGTTGCCGCAATCGCGAATTTGTTGCTCTTACAGTTCGAGAGTTACAGCCATTTGAGTGGTGGCGGCGCTAGATTTATATCAAGCCAGCGTCGCCACCACTCAAAAACTTACTAAAAATAAAAAATAAGGATATCGGAATTTGTGGCTAATTTGTTGCTAATTAGTTGCCGCAATCGCGAATTTGTTGCTCTTACCCTTCGAGAGTTACAGCCATTTGAGTGGTGGCGGCGCTAGATTTATATCAAGCCAGCGTCGCCACCACTCAAAAACTTACTAAAAATAAAAAATAAGGATATCGGAATTTGTGGCTAATTTGTTGCTAATTAGTTGCCGCAATCGCGAATTTGTTGCTCTTACCCTTCGAGAGTTACAGCCATTTGAGTGGTGGCGGCGCTAGATTTATATCAAGCCAGCGTCGTCACCACTCAAAAACTTACTAAAAATAAAAAATAAGGATATCGGAATTTGTGGCTAATTTGTTGCTAATTAGTTGCCACAATCGCGAATTTGTTGCTCTTACAGTTCGAGAGTTACAGCCATTTGAGTGGTGGCGGCGCTAGATTTATATCAAGCCTGCGTCGCCACCACTCAAAAACTTACTAAAAATAAAAAATAAGGATATCGGAATTTGTGGCTAATTTGTTGCTAATTAGTTGCCGCAATCGCGAATTTGTTGCTCTTACCCTTCGAGAGTTACAGCCACCACTCAAAAAGTTACTTAATAAAAAAATAAGGATATCGGAATTTCGAAATCGGAAACAAAACAAAATTTTAATAAACTCATAACAATAGAACATGATGTAAAACAATGGTAGGTATTATGAAGAATATAATATAATGGATGGATTAATTTTAGTTTTTATGTCAATTTTTTCTGAATTGGATTTCTTCTCCGTCGTATTGCTTCTTGACATTAGCGTCGTGACCTTTAACATTGCTTGTTAAAGGCGTTCATGGCAGATTACACCCCGGTGGTTTGCCATTGCCTTCCGAGGGGAGAGACGGTCAGAATAAAGTTCTTACTTCGCTCGGATTCGAACCGGGTGATTAGCGTTCATAGTCAACTCGCGTGAACGCTATGCTCCGACCGCCTCGTAAATTGGATTTACAATCATCCAACTTATATCAATCATCTTAGGTTATAACTGTTATTCATAAATGAATATTGTATTTTTATGTTTTATAAATTATTTCATATTTCATATAAAATTGAAGATGTTACGCCAAGTACTTCTCAAGCACAGTCAAATTTGGCCATTTTGTCCCTAGCAGAAGCGCAGGATGACAAAATTCTCATGTCACTCCTGTTGCATGGTTATTTATATAAAACATATAATTCCAGGCTGTAATGGGTGCATAGAATAAGTTTTTTTTTACTTATTTGATGGTTATTCATTAGTTTAATAAATATTCTTTCTCATGATATGGTTTTTAACTAAAAAAAATTATTACTAAAAATTTTTTATTTTGTTCGTCTGTGAGACGAATGTGTAATGATAGTGTAACTAGATAATAATGATTAGTGATCTAGGGTTAACATAAGGGATTTATGAAAATTGTACCGATATATACCAATCTCCAGGTTGCATTCAAAAATTCAATCGTACCTTCGTTACGAGCTCTGGGTTGAAATCGAACTACCGCCGCCGCCACCCAAATGGCTGTAACTCTCGAAGGGTAAGAACAACAAATTCGCGAAGCCACAAATTCCGATATAATTACTTTTTGTTTTTAGTAAGTTTTTGAGTGGTGGCGACGCTGGCTTGATATAAATCTAGAACCGCCACCACTCAAATGGCTGTAACTCTCGAAGCGTAAGAGCAACAAATTCGCGATTGCGGCAACTAATTAGCCACAAATTAGCCACAAATTCCGATATCCTTATTTTTTATTTTTAGCAAGTTTTTGAGTGGTGGCGACGCTGGCTTGATATAAATCTAGAACCGCCACCACTCAAATGGCTGTAACTCTCGAAGCGTAAGAGCAACAAATTCGCGATTGCGGCAACTAATTAGCCACAAATTAGCCACAAATTCCGATATCCTTATTTTTTATTTTTAGCAAGTTTTTGAGTGGTGGCGACGCTGGCTTGATATAAATCTAGCGCCGCCACCACTCAAATGGCTGTAACTCTCGAAGGGTAAGAGCAACAAATTCGCGATTGCGGCAACTAATTAGCCACAAATTAGCCACAAATTCTGATATACTTATTTTTTATTTTTAGTAAGTTTTTGGGTGGTGGCGACGCTGGCTTGATATAAAGTTAGCGCCGCCACCACTCAAATGGCTGTAACTCTCGAACGGTAAGAGCAACAAATTCGCGATTGCGGCAACTAATTAGCCACAAATTAGCCACAAATTCTCCATATATTTTTTGGGGGTTTTTCGAAAGTGGCGGCGCTAGCTTGATGCGGGTGAGATACCCAAAACAAAGTTTTGCGAATGATAGTCAATGCTCCGTGGTATGTGACTAACTATATTATCCAACAAGACTTGCAGGTCTCAGCAGTCTGTGAACAAATACAAAAATCTTACAAGAGTTACCAACACCAAATAGAATTACATCCCAACAAACTGGCTAATAAACTGATGAACACTACCGGTGAAGTGAGAAGATTAAAAAGATTCAGACCTACTGATCTGCCTAATCGAGTCAAATAGACAATTGTATATATTTTAGGAAAACATTCATTGGAATGTTTTTCACATGTCGTGTATTACATCACCACATTTACTTTTTGTTGTTAAACAGATTGTAAATATTAATTGAAAAAAAAAAATTCTAAGCGAATTCGCAATCCATTTCGGTAAGAGATTTGTACAAGTGTCACACGGGCTTTAGAACCTATAAATCTGTAGAAGTTACTCTAGGGCATCCTTCTTGCCATTTCATAGATGCGGGCGTACTTTGTTTTTATTGATACACTGGGAAACACCTATATGCGATTCCCAAGCACCTTTGCGCTGCAAAAATGAATGGATTTTCGTTAATCCATTCATACGCGGTATTGGCCATTGGCAAATTTGTGTAATTTTCTTACACGTGAATCTATGGCGTCTCCTCGATAAAATTAGCAAAAAACTCCTACCTTAAGAATCAATTTGTTTGTCACGACTCAAACAATGCACTAATAAATCGCTCGAAAAGGTTTTCTGGACCGAAACTTCGTTCCAGAAATATCAAACTCGAAAATCGTAAAATCATTTCGACGTCACACCACGTCGCAGCTCTCTCGCCAACGTCGTCGAGCGGAAGACTTTTTATCGCAGAACCAGCGACTTACACTTACTGTACTGTCCTTTCTGTCTATTACATTTTTATATCATCCAAATAAATTTTTAGTTCACCTCAAACCTGAGATATTACCATGACAGTACAGCGTCTTATAACACCACAGCAAACACATATCAATCTCAGAATTAAGATATTTTATTTTATTTTATTTATTTTCACGGATAAAACCATTTTACAACCAAATACAAAGATATAAAAATAAAAAACATACATATACAAAAAGTAGATTATATTAAATCATAAACACCAGTTGCAGCACTGTCCAAGTCCTTCAACATCCTCTTGAAGTTGGCCAGAAGTTGACAGAACAAATCGACGATTCATTCGAGTAACAAGGCCAAACGGGCCATAGTTAGTAGAATGGTGTTTGATTACAAACATCCTCCTTGATCGAGTAAATCTTTCGGGTTCCTTAATTACCTATTATTATTGTACCTGTGTAATGTGTAAATAGTAACAAATGTGGCTCCGGATATTAACAAGATCGATTTTTACATTTCTTTTCATTTGTTCACTTATACACCCTCTTGCACTGTAGCAGCACGCCTATTGCTGGTTGTTGTTGCAGAAGGAACACCCTATGCTATTAACGATTAGAGATTTTATATGCAGCTAGGGTAGAGTAAAATTTTTCGTTCGTGGTTGGGAGTAGCTAATGCGCAGAAACGAATATTCGTTATTTCGGTTCTATGTTTGTGTCAATTGGTGGAATAAGCTGTCACGGGTGTCTCCCTCATTTGACGCGCAAGCCCAAGTCGCATGCCAACCACTAACGAAATATTTACCTTTACCTTGGCTGCGGTATACGTAAGCCACTAAGAAAATATAGTAAATTGAGTAAACAAAAATTTTAACTGTAAAATTCAGAATAATATTTAAATATTACTTTTCTTATTTTGCTATTTCTGCGGAATAATAATAATTCTTGCGTTAGACACTTTTCGCGCACGTATGCGATATAAACAAATAAAACCTCTTAACCTTCATTCGCTCGCGTATGCGGCAAATCGGCCGCAGTTAGGGTAGTTTGTGGCTGTACTGAGCCAGCTGGTGGAGCTTTTTTAATCAGAACACGGGCATGGTCTAGTGGAGGAGATAGTAATTAGAAAATACAAGCCCTTCCCACCTCTCCCGTGACGCTCTGGAAGGAATTGGAAGAGAATATTCAAAAAGGCAAATTTCAACTCCAAAATACGCAACCGATGAAGGTTAAAATGGAATGAAATTAACTTGGAAAGCAAATGTTTGTATGCAATGCTTAATGTTATCTGGTCATATTGCACGTTTGACCTATGTTCATTCAGTAATAGTTATATTTTTCATGTAAGTATTATAATTTTGCAGTATCAAGTAACAAGAAATAGCAATTAGTGAATTTTAGATAATTTGGAAAAAAAACATTAACCCAGTGGTAATTCGAAAATACCATTCGTCGTACAAATTTGCAGATATGTCAAAATCATTTATACCAGCCATATGAATGAAAGATATCAAATGCAAAATTTGGCAATTATCACCTCAGAAAACATAAATTAGCTTACACTAAATTTAGTGTGTGCGAAGCTTGCGATTACAAGTTTATAATAAAACAACGGCAAACAATGACGCATACCAGAGAAAAAAATTTTGCGTGTGAAGTTTGTAACTTTAAATTTTTAACAAAACCAAGTTTAAAGCAGCATTTAATGATTCATACCCGGGAAAAGCCGTTTGTTTGTGATGTTTGTAACTTTAAATGTTCAAGAAAACAAAGTTTGATATCACATTCAAGGACTCACACCGGGGAAAAACCCTATGCCTGTGAAATTTGTACGTTCAGATGTGCAGTAAAACAAAGATTGAAGAATCATTTACATACTCATACCCGGGAAAAGCCTTTTATCTGTGAAATTTGTGACTACAAATGTTCATTAAAACAAAATTTGAAACGACATTTAATGACTCATACCGGGGAAAAACCGTTTCTTTGTGTATTTTGTGACTTTAGCACTTCATACAAACATATTTTGAAAAAGCATATAATGACACATACCGGGGAAAAACCGATTCTGTGCAACATTTGTGATTGCAAATTTAGAACAAACCACGCTTTGAAAGGACACCTGATGACCCATACCGGGGAAAGGCCGTTCGCCTGTTATCTTTGTGACTATAAATGTTCATTAAAGATGAACTTGAAACAACATTTAGTAACCCACAACAGGGAAAGATACTATGTCTGTAAAATTTGTTCGCACAAATTTGCAAGAAAACATACTTTGAAACAGCATGCAGTGATTCATACCCGAGAAAAGCCGTTTGTTTGTGATGTTTGTAACTTTAAATGTTCAAGAAAACACAGTTTGATATTACATTCAAGGACTCACACCGGGGAAAATCCCTATGCCTGTGAAATTTGTACGTACAGAGGTGCAGCAAAACAAAGATTGAAGAATCATTTATATACTCATACCCGGGAAAAGCCTTTTATCTGTGAAATTTGTGATTACAAATGTTCATTAAAACTAAATTTGAAACGACATTTAATGACTCATACCGGGGAAAAACCGTTTCTTTGTGTATTTTGTGACTTTAGATCTTCAATTCAGCAGAATTTAAAATATCATATAATGACACATACCGGGGAAAAACCGATTCTGTGCAACATTTGTGATCGAAAATTTAGAACAAACCAAGCTTTGAAAGGACACCTGATTACCCATACCGGGGAAAAACCGTTCGCCTGTTATCTTTGTCACTATAAATGTTCATTAAAGAACTCCTTGAAAATTCATATATTAACCCATAACGGGGAAAAACCCTATGCCTGTGAAATATGTTCGCACACATTTCTGATAAAACAAGCTTTGAAGGTGCATTTAATGGTTCATGCCAGGAACGTATCATTTGACTGTCAAATTTGCAGCTACAGATTTGTAACCAAGTACCAGTTGAAACAGCATTCAATGACTCATACCGGTGTAACAATCTTAAAACGAAATTCAAAAAGGCGTTTAAATATATAGATTTGAAGTCAATGATGTTAGTAGATATGGTTTCTGCAGTCACTTTGTATATTAGTCAATTTATCCAGTAGGAATTGGTAATTCTCTCCAATCTACCTAAATATCTCTTGTAAGTGGATAATATACTTTCTACAAAATAAAGTTCCATCTAAAGTTTAATTGTTATGTTAAAAACAAAAATGTGGGAAAAACTCGTGAGTGATTGAAATATGTCTTCTTTTGATGTAATTTGTACTCACATAATATTTATTAGGGCTATGTTACTATGTACTCTGATAGCAGCTACAACCACGTTAATGTATTATTCAATAGTTCATATACATAAATAACATCATAATTATACCATACTTCAATTTATTGTAATAATGTAAGGGTAATACCCTTAAACCGTAATTCGAAAAGGAGTTTAAATAATATGTAGAGTTAAATTCACTGATGATATTTGATTGGGTTTCTCCAGTAGTCTTCTATATGAATTTTGGACATTGATAATTTATCCACTAAAAATTAATTGGTAATTTTCTCCAATCTACCTAAATATCTCTTTGGATTGGATAATACTTTCTTCAAAATTCATATACAAAATAACATAATTATAACAAACTTCAATAAAGTTATTAAAAATTTTTTTGTGCTATATCTTCAATTTGTATATGGGATGGACCACAATTTAAAATTTATTACAAACGGTACATCGGCTAGAATAAATATGATTTTATTTTGGCCGTAGCAGGAGATACATTTTTTTTAAATGTTAGTGATTTAATTATTCAATATTGTTTTATTAATTATTGTATTATTGATTCCTCCTCCTCCTCAGTCCATAACCCTTCTGCAGGGTGTGGTGAGCCTTTTAACAAAGGCTTTTCATGGCAGATTCCACCCCGGTGGTTTGCCATTGCCTGCCGAGGGGAGACGGCCACAATATGATTCTAACTTCGTCCGGAGTCGAACCGGGTTCTCTGTGTTAGCAGTATATGCGTTTAATCGCTATGCTAATAGTATAAAAATATTTAAGTTTTATTTCAACATATTAAATTAAAAAAATTTTGAAAAGTGTAATTTTTAAAGAAAGAGAGATCCATCCCCTTCCCAATAGCACACTTTGCCGAGTTAGACGGCCCTAGAGGATATTTTATAATTGGTAAAGTGTTGTCAAAACGGCTCTGGAGACAATTTGGAGACAAGTTGTGGTGTGCGAAGAGGGTAATATATAAAACTGAAGAAGTGAGCCTCTGGCGAGGCTCAATTCACAGATACCAATGGGCGAGGCTTCGGCTCAACCGGCCATTGTACTGCGGTGCGGAAAGCAAGGAGAAACTACCGCACTACTTTCTCAAGATAAACAATGATAGCATTACAATCACAAACAATGGCCCCTAGTCCGTGGCAGACCTTAAATGGTCAGGGGGTGCGAAGAATCACCGCGAGGAGGAACCACCCGAAAGTGGAAACAAATGAAACAGACATAAAAATCGGAACATGGAATGTGAGAAGTATGTATACTGCAGGAAAAACGCACAATGTGATCCAAGAGATGCAGCGACTAAACATTTCTGTAATGGGAATAAACGAAATGAGATGGCCGGAAGCTGGAAGAGTCAAGGTGGATAGGTCAGCGGACTATTATTCGGGCAGTGACATCAAAAAATCCTAACGGAGTGGGATTTATCACAAATGAGGAGGTTGATAAAGCGGTACTGAACTTTATGCCATACTCGGATAGAATGGCGCTGCTGCAACTTAAAGCAAAACCCAAAAACATCAATATAATCCAAGTATATGCCCCCACAGCAGATAAACCAGAAGCTGAAATAAACAAATTCTATGCCGATATAAAGGAACTCAAGGACCACACAAATAAGAGTGAGATTACTATCATCATGGGGGACTTTAATGCAAAGGTCGGTAATGAAAGGTTGGGAGAAGTAGTGGGAGAGTATGGGCTGGGAGATAGAAACCAAAGAGGGGACACCTTAATACAATTTTGCCAAGAGGAAAGATTTATGATCGCAAATACCTGGTTTAAACTGTCAGCAAGACGACTGTACACTTGGAGGTCACCGCAAGACACGCCAGATCACTTGGTGAGAAACCAGATATGTTTTGAAATGAAATGTTTAGAAATGAAACCACAGTCGAAAGAATATGGGAGAAGAAGAATATTAAGAATATCATAACCACCATACAAGAGCAAGATCTAAAAACGACTCGCAAACTAAGCAATAAAAAGTGGATGAAAGACGATATCTTGCAGTTAATGGATTTACGAAGGACGTATAAGGACCGAGATCGCGCTAAATATCGAGAAATCAAAACAACAATAAGACGAGCAATTAGAACAGCCAAGGAGGTATGGATGAAAGAGAAATGCGAAGAACTATAAGAACTGCGAAG
The DNA here is from genome assembly GCA_958510855.1 of Rhagonycha lutea. Lineage (NCBI taxonomy): Eukaryota > Metazoa > Arthropoda > Insecta > Coleoptera > Cantharidae > Rhagonycha > Rhagonycha lutea. The sequence goes on from OY294042.1 coordinate 20,979,982, forward strand.
GAGACATGATCTGTTCAACATGCACAAGATGATAAAAGAAGTCACTGGAAATCACAGAAGGCGCTTACCAACAAGACTGCTATCTGAGACCAACAAAGTCATAACCGATTTAAAGGAAGAAGAGGCAGAGTGGACAAGCTATATTAAAAAACTATTCAGCGACGTAACACCTATAGAACTGAAGAAAGAAGAAAGAGAAATAGGACCAGACATTATGGCAAGTGAAGTTCACAAAGCAATGGAACAAACAAAAACTGGAAAGGCTGCTGGGCCAGACGAGATATACCATGAAATGGTGAAAATGATAAGCAAAGATAACACCGCACTATTAATAAAGCTCTTCAATGCAATATATAAAACTGGCAAGATGCCCAAAGATTGGTTCAAGTCTACCTTCATTCCCATCCCAAAGAAGAGGAATGCCAACAAATGTGACCAATTTCGATTGATAAGCTTAATGAGTCAGGTTTTAAAAGTATTTTTGAAAATAGTACACAATAGAATAATCTCGAAGTGCGAGCTAGATATAAGCGACGAACAGTTCGGTTTTAGGCGAGGACTTGGAACAAGAGAGGCTCTGTTTGGGCTCTCAGTCCTCCTACAGAAATGCAGAGATCAAAGGAAAGATGTTTATGTGTGCTTTATAGATTATGCCGAAGCATTTGACAGTGTCAAGCACCAAGACTTGATGACGATATTGGCGACGAAGGGTCTTGACGAAAACGATATTCAAGTCATAGTGAACCTATATAAAGAACAAGTGGCTTCGATAAGACTGGATAGTGGCTTTACAAGAGAAATACCAATCAAAAGAAGCGTAAGGCAGGGTTGTGTATTGTCCCCGCTCCTGTTTAATATCTACTCCGAGTATATCTTCCAGAAAGCAACGGAAGACTCACAGGACGGTATAAAGATCAACGGGAGAGTCCTGGACAACCTCAGATATGCTGATGATACAGCAGTCATAGCAGATAGTAATGAGGGACTCCAATGCTTAATAGATGCCATAACAAGAGAAGGAGATTCGCTTGGCTTAAAAATAAACACAGAAAAAACAAAGGTAATGGTCATTAGCAGAAACCCTGACATACAGGCTAATCTAAGCATATACAACAAACAAATAGAACAAGTACCCAAGTACAGATACCTCGGATGCTGACTGACAAACAATGTGGATCCGGACACTGAAATACGAACACGAATCGAACAAGCAAGATCAAGCTTTATAAAAATGAAAAATTTACTATGTGATGGGATCCTCAGCTTTAATATAAGATACGATTTTGTGAAATGTTATGTGCACTCGGTTCTTCTGTACGGGATGGAAGCATGGACACTGAAAATAAATACCATGAACCGACTGGAGGCCTTTGAAATGTGGACCCTCAGAAGAATGATGCGGATATCGTGGGTGGACCGTGTGACCAATGAAGAGGTACTGCGGCAAGTTGGCAGAGAGAGAGAGCTTCTGGCCATAGTTAAAAAACGAAAGACTGCATACTTGGGACACCTCCTCCGACATGAGAAATATGTCTTGTTAAAACTAATAATGGAAGGCAAAATAGAAGGCCGAAGAGGACCAGGAAGAAGACAATGTTCTTGGCTCAAAAACCTCAGAGACTGGACGGGACTCCGCTCTCACGAATTACTCAGAACAGCACAAAACCGAGACGAATTTGCCAGAATTATTGCCAACCTTCATTAATGGAGACGGCACCTGAAGAAGAAGAAGAAGTGTTATAATAACAACAATAACAAGAGTGAGGAAAGAGGTGAAGAGAAAACTACGAATATTTGAGGTTAAAATATTAAAAAAAAAAAAAAAAGTTTTATATTGGGGGTAATAAAGTAAATATGGAAATAAAAGTAAAATTGAATACGATGGAAACAAACTGGAATGCTAAAATATATTAAATGGAGCAGGTGATTGAGAGTCTGGCTACTAAAACAGGAATACAAGATGAAAGAATTCTTGAGGAACAATTGGAAAAACATGAAAAAGAAAAAATAAGAGCAAACATAATCATAAAACATCTAGAAATTGATGGAAATTTAACCCCTGAAAAAGTTGAGGATTTCTTGAACAATAAGATACAGGTACATGTTGAAGTTGTGGATGCCTTTAAAGTGGGAAGAATTGCCGAAAAACCGATAATCGTAGCAAAATTGAAAAACCACACGCAAAAGAGATATAGCTACAAAAGCTACACCTGGTAAAAGAGCAAAAGAGCTACACCTGGCACTCTTGCCAGGTGTAGCCGTACCCTCATCAGTCTTTAACCTAACGGGATTCCGGAGTACTGCTATTGGATCTGTTTCTTTTGGCAGACTTATTTAGACGATATCCTTCAAGGGCAAATTTCCTGGATTTGACAGCCGGTTAACCTTTTTGCATGAAGTACTTCATGCGTTTACGAGCAGTTCCGCTTAGTCTCACCCTCTTAGCCTTTCGTTAAAGGTTTTTCAGGGGTTTGTTGACGTCGTAGTCGCTGCTTAGGTTCCATATTTCAGCCTTTTGTCTAGATTTTCATCCTGAACCATAATGTTTTTAGATCTCTTCTATAAATAGATTGAGGTTTAGAGAAGCCTTTGTAGTTGACGCATTAGGCTACGTACATAGTAAACGGTGGTTGCTGAAACAGGTTTACTTGCTTGGATATTTACAATGAAATATCTGTTGTTACCAGCTTTGTTTTTCTTCAGATACATTAATTAACAGCAACGAAGCTGATAACAACAGATATTCAGATATTTCAATACAAATATCAAATATCAAATCAGGTAAGCCGGTTTTGACAATCAGCATTTAGAGTAACCACAGAGTGCATGCTGGTCGCCGAAACCTGCTAAAGGTAAGGTAAGCCGGTTTCGGCGACCAGCGTTTATTCTATTACTATTATTACACTATATTAGCCTGCGTTACACGGAAACGTTCATGAAACTACACATTACAATGTTTTATGGTGAAATATTCTACACCAATTCAAGTGACTGTATTGTATTTAAGAAAATCTTATTTACTTAACCTGTTATAATGATATTTACATGTGGATGCTCAGAGTTTCTATTTATAATTTTACGGTTATTTGATATTACTTTTGTAAACAACTTCATATGTTTTACATCCTGAATTCCTTCTCTTATTATTTTATACTAATCCAATTTTGAATTATTTTCATTTCTTTGCTTTTAAAATTTTTGAGATTGTTTTTCACATCTTTATTTTTATATTGGATTACATGCTACTGGCGATTGGTAATAACTTGAGCACAGATTCTACGCAATTTTTCCTTTTGTCCTGTATTTAGGCAATTCAAAATTATAATAATATAGAAATGCCGTTCAAACGATTTTGAAAATGTTTAACCCTAGTTTAATTTGCCTAAATGTCTATTTTCGACGTTACTGACCTAAAATAGATGTTTACTGCCTAATAAGCCGAAACGAATCATTTATCAATTATTAATTTCTATCAATTCACACTTGGTATATCATCAATCTGAGTTTTATGAGTTCTTATATTTATCTCGGCGAAGTCAGCACAGGCAACGAACTGGCAGCTGCTGTTGGGTCGGCGCTTCGTACACACACTGCAAAAGCTGTAAAACTGTAAAACTGTAGAAATCCCTATAGCCAAAGAAGATGGATTTGACGGATTTCTATAAGGGTGTAGCAAAGGTTTGAATCTAGTTTGTAGATCATTTCACGCTCTCATTTAATTTTTACTGAAAAATCAATATTTTCGGGGCTATGGCCACGTGAAGGTGGAAATGAAAAAAAAATAGCCAGGAAGATCGCCTACGTCTAAAGAAGATAGGCACTAGAAGAAGAAGATTTGTACAGTGTCCATTAACTGTAATGTATCCACTGTCCAGTAACTATATGGTTTACCCTATATTGCTTGCATTCTTAATTATAGTCAATACTTTAATGATTTTTATAGCCTTAATGAAAGTGAAACAACGTTGTCATAGTTTCTCTCGCTTTTTATCATGAGATTCGGGAGTACTGCCATCGGATCTGGTTCTTTTGCCAGACTTATTTGGTGATATCCTTCTAGGGCAAGTTCCCTGGCTTTGACATCCAGTTGACCCTTTAGATTAGATTTTAGATTAAATTAGATTAGATAACACTTTAATAAAAAAAAAACAGTTATATACAATACAATAATTATTGACAAACTTTCGTTATAAAAGGCGAAGATCAGCAAATTGCTGTTTTTCATCTTAACCAAAATTTTCCAACCTCAAAGGACCATTAAAAAAGTCATCCACTCGATAGAAGACTCCACCTATGAGGTATTTGCGTATTACTTTCTTGAAGTTATTATCGTCAAGCGTTCTGATGTGTATAGGGAGTCTATTAAATAGCCTCGGTGCAGACTTGGACAATCTTTGATATGTGTTGCGTAGAGGAAAGGCACCAAAGTTGAGATACTTTTTTTGTAAATTGAAAATAAAATACATTTTGTAGAAAATTAACATATATATTTTAAGAAAACTATTATTTAACTTGTCTTACAGAACATTGGCAAAGTAAAATGTGAAAAACATTATTCATACTAACAAAATTGGAACTTAACTTTTTTTTACATTTTTGATGAGGAAAAACGGTTGCCCAATTTGAGATAGGGTGGTATCCAAATTTGAGATAGGTATCATAACCAGCCAGATATATGGCATTCTGCGACTGCCCCTGTTGGAGTTCCTAGCATCAACTCCGTTTTCATATTTTTCCTGGGAAATATGAATAGTGGTGGTATATACACACTAGCAGCATTCATGCAAGTAATAACGGTTACCAATTTGCCCCTTTCCATAGGTATCTCAAATTGGGAATTTTCCGTTATGAAATTTAAAAACAAAATTTAGGTTTTGTACATAACAAAACAAGAAAACTATGTGAGGAAATAATGAAATCAACACTACACTATAAAGTAATGAAGTGGGACTTATTGAAATCAGCTTACCTTGATTTTATTTATCAGATTTTTAAAACCACTAAAAAAACTAGCAACGCAAAATATAAAACAATTGTTCCCCATATACTTAACAAAACACAGAAGTCAACTGGGTGGGTAGCTATGTCACATAGTGTTCCTTTTAAGAAGTTCTTGATATTCTCACAAGGAATATATTGTATATAGACGGAGATTGAACGATATCTCAAATTAGGCGCCTATCTCAAATTTAGTGCCTTTCCTCTATATAATAATAATAGACTTTATTTCCCATGGGGACACATACAAAATTCATACAAGATTATCATAATATTATAAATCAGGAACAGTTACATAATAATAATAATAATAACAATAGCAACAAATGAAATGAGAGTAACCCCATAGGAAAAGGGCGGAGTTCAGAATAACCCCCATAAGGGGTTGTTATATATCCATGTTATTCCTAGTATTGTGACTATGTACTGAGTTTACCAGGTTGAAATTACCTTGATTTTTCTTTGCATACATGAGACATTCCAATATATAGCTCGACGGTATGGTAAGCACATTAAGCTCCCTGAACTTCTCTCGAACATCAGCTCGATAATCCATACTCTCAACTATTCTTATGGCACGCCGCTGCAGTTTGAAAATCCTCTCCATGTGACTAGAGTGACCCCACACCAGTATTGCATAGGTTGCGATTGATTGAATTAGTGCATTAAAAGCTGTTATGCCAATCGATTTTTCCATTCGATTGACTAAACTTCTAAGCACAAATATGTTTTGACATATTTTCCGACTCATATTTTCCACATGATCATTACAATTTAGGGCAGGATCTAATGCTACCCCCAAAAATTTAATGCTGCTTGGATTTGTATGTGGGTCCGTTCTTCTTAGGGAAAATATCATTGTTTGCGTTTTGTCCGGATTTAGATGAAGTTGATTGTTTTCGAATCATTCTCTCATAGCACTCTTATTTAAGTCCGTCTCTTCCATCAACTTGGTTAACACTTTATTTCTGCTTAGCACGGTGGTGTCATCGGCGAATAGTACTAATATTAAATTATAGATGTTGTCTCGAATATCATTATCTATATCATTGATATAAATCAGCACTGAACCCTGCGGGACACCATGTGCCACCTTAAAACAAGGCCAAATGGCTTGACAGCAAGAGATGCCTCTTTTCACGTTCGTAGATGAACTGTACGTAACGGCTAGCTCGTAGTGTTCAATCAGTGTCGGAGATTAAAGGTTACTCTCGATGTAATTGAGTATCGTGGATTCGTTCGTAAATGGTTCTCCTCTACTAGAAATATTCCGGAGGGCGCCAGTACTAATTAAAAAAACTATTCTGTGTGTCGCATTCAAAATGCATATTTTGAATATGCTCGATTATTTTATTACGACGCACTCTGTACGTTGGTGGATTATGGGTTATCAATTTTTAACGGCCACGATTGGTTATTGTAACTCGAGGCTTTTCGATCGATTATCGATCAATGGTGGTTGACAGTTTTTGGTGCGCTAAGTAATTTAGTGAATTTTGCAACCAATACGCATATTTTTGCGTTTTTACCAGTCTTTTAGACCGCATCCCATATTCACCATCGTCAGGGTGATAATTTACGAGCGACCCGGTAGTAGCTGCGAATACGGAAGGCCACATCTGCTTTTCGGTGATAAGAGAGATTTGAAATCGTTCCAAACCTGTGCATTTTGCCATCTAGTGGAAATCAACTAAACCTGGATCGTAAACATCCCAATTAAGTTGATACAGCTGATTGTCAATCCGGTGGTGTTAACTTCCCTCTAGACACGAACAACGCCTGTGTACATGGTTTGTGTATCCATTTGAATATTTATACTCCACCTCAAATCATTGAAATCATTACCACTGTCATCGAAATCATTTGTTGCTTCCTGAAGCCCATTTACGTAGCCGGTGTTGTGCAACACTCAATAAGGACCGTCTTCATAACTATTTTGTTTTCAATTAGTTATTGTTAGTCACCTTTTTTACTAACCACACATCAGTGGGTGATATTGGATTCACTTTTGCTTGATCAATATTTGCTTCAATATAGACACGCTTAAGAGGACTTTATACCTAACATAAAGTTTGGTTTACACTCATAATTGTATTCAATACATCCGTTAATTCGGCAATATTATGGGTGTAAACTAAATTTTACGATTTAAATACACTTTCTTAAAAAGCAAATATATAAGGGTTTTGTCTTATATAGATAGATATTTTAAAAATAGTTTTAATTTAAATAGTTTGTATATTCATGGAAAGTCACTTGCAGGTCACTGGGAGTGATAAATTATTATAATAAAAAATTTTTTTTTTAACTTCTTAATGACTTTCCGTGAAACTAGATTATTTTTCTAATCATTTACTTCAAACCGCATTAAATTCCATACATTAATAAAAGAGCTATATGGATATTCGTTAAAAGTTAGGTATACAGCCCTCTTAAGGTGGCAAACTAATATAATAATTATTTTCTAGGTGTGTTTACTTTATTTTTAGCTTTTGTATTCATAATCGACACTGGCGAAGAACCTTCTGGACGAGATCTCCCAAGGAAGTTATTCTGCCGAAAGATAGTGTTTTGTTTTAAAATACCCATTGATTACCAGGGCAAGCAAATTTAAGATAGGCCACTTGGATTTCATTATTTGTATTCAGTTTGCGGACCAAGTACTGTAGCGTGAGTGATTAAATTCATTCATACCGATTAAGTATTGATTTATTGGTCAAGTGGAGTGATCTTTTATCGCCACCGCTGTTGTTGCTGTTACCGTATTTTTATCATTCAAGTCAGCCTGTTGCTGGGGCAACCGACCAGCCATCTGGCGGTTTAATCTTTGGCAGCCCTCAGCTGCAAACATTGTTGTTTGGGACTACAAGTCCAGCATACTTGTATTGTTTGTGATAGCAGTACACATTCCATCTATGTGTACTTGGTTGATCTGATCAACCATATTTTTTGTGTTTCATTAAAGATTGTTTACCTGTTTTTAATTGATTCACTGGCGCCCAACCCTTTCATCCTGGTTAGCAGTGACTATAAGCTTATTTCGTTGAGTGAGGTAAGTTCTAGAAGTACCCACGAACCGCGCAAGCGCGACCCAGCTCTGGTACTGGACGGAGGTGCAATCTTTCATCTAGCCACTCGTCAACATCAACGGGGCATCGAGGCATTGGCGGCGTTTGTTTTTGCAAACGACGTTACATGTGTTTGATATAGCTTATAATTATTACAAAATACAAATAATAAATATGAATAAACATACGTTGAAAGAAAAATTTGAGTCACACATAAAAAGATTAAATAATATTACAAAATTCTTGCTTATCACTACTATTATGAGATTTGACGATAATTTACAGATATATATATACAAGATTTGATATTTACGTTTGTTAACGTGATTAAAAATTCGTTTTTGAAGGCATCGAGAAGACACAACGCGGTTAAAAAGCTTTTAGTATAAGAATTATACGAACAGTTAATGTTAGGCACAAAATGCAATAGTATGTAAATTGATGAAGAAATAGCCTGCAGTATAGTTATCATGAAGCAATACAGACGCAAAGTACAGATTTTTATAGTAAGCAATTTTGGAATTACTTACGGCTCGGTGGTAAAATAATGAATGACGTGTTTGTCAGCGGGATCCCAGTAAGTGCACCTCTGGCGATCGTTCGGCATATATGTTGGTGAGAGCTATAAACAAAATTATACATATAAAAACTATAATTAACGAATGTTGTGGTAACTAGAACTTCTACTGCGTTAGCTACAAACTGTATCATTCGTAAAGGGTTGTCGATTACTCGAAGAAATACTGGATAGTTGATTGCACACTCGATTTTATAATATTTCCTTCCAAAGGGCTTAGATTGTTCACGGTATTTACAGTTGTCGGTCCCATGGACTGGTTGTCGCAAAAAAATGACCCTCGACTGCAATTAACTCGATTTTCACCTCTAAGATCGGCATTCCAAGATGGCGATAGCCGGCGTCTGTAGTACGATTTTGTAAAATTTCAAAAATCATGTACTTAAAAAATTGTCACATGAAAAATAACATTTCCCCATGTGTAGGAAATTATAGCGCACGTTTTGAAACACAGTTTCAACTGGTAACACATATATATTCAGTTAAAATTTATGAATTTTGTTCGTCACTTTAAAATTTGTGTGTTCTTTGTACACGGTTTGGTTTCAACCTCGTTCATCGGCTTTACGCAGATGCATGAAAAATATTCGAGCCCTCTCATTGGCTCTACGGTTTGACTTAACGAGAAAACCTCAAACAAAATAATCTTAAAAATACCTTATTACTAAAAAATAAAAATGTTTCAAAATATAAACTCAACAAAGACAAAAAACAAGACTAGCGAATCCATGTAACAATGGATTGTTACAACCACTCGTGATTCGTTTTGCCTTGGAAAGTTCGCCTTCGTATGATGTTCTCTGAAATCTATCGGATAAATAGCTCTCTAAAAGATGTAATGCTTCTTGTTCCAGGCCACATTGTTTGAGCTTCAGCAGTAAGATAACATGGCAGATGCAATCAAAGGCTTTTGTGAGGTTACAAAAGGTAGCGCCTATATAATCTCCTTCTTCGAAACCTCTGATCACGTAATCCATTAACACGTTTATTGATTCAGTTGTGGATTTCCCTTTCCTAAATCCAAATTGACAGTTGTTTAATATCTTATTAGTTTCTAAATAGCTTCGTAACTGACCCTCAAGCAAACCTTCGAAAATCTTTGATATTGTCGGGATCAATGAACTCGGTCTGTAGTTGTTTTATCTGATTTGTCGCCCTTCTTAAAAAGTGGTATAACTTTTGTAATTTTTAGACATCCCGGATATACCTGGTCCCTAATACAGGCATTAAACAATTTTGTGAGTGGAACCACAAGTTGATTCACCAGATCTTTTATGAGTCTTGCATTTATACCATAAATATCCCTGCTGCTTTTGTTCTTTATCTTTTTTATCGCATCTCTCACTTCTATAAAAAATACTTCCCTGAAGTTGAAAGACACCTGTGTATTTTTTGCTTTGTCATTTTTTGTTTTTGCAATGCAAGGCTTTTTCATGTTTGTAATAATATCTTGAGCTATGTTCGCGAAATGATTGTTGAAATCTTCTGCTTTGCTGTCCATGGATTCCCTTGAATTCGTTTTCCCCTTTCTGTAGTCATTTATAACTTTCCATCATGCTGCCGTGATCCTGTTATCGGCCTTCATCATATGCATTGTGTTAGCTAAATTTTTAGCCTTTTTTATTTCAGATCTTTAATTTTGTCGGTACTTCCTCAAATCCACCTCACGGTTTGACATGCTATGTGATCCTTTGCTTTTTGAAAGACGCATATACTCATTGCGCATTCTCTGCAGGTCCAAATTGAACCAGGGGACATTCTTTCTTTTTCTCGCCCTCACCTTTACTAGAGCTAGAGGAAACGCTGATTCGATCATCTCCACCAGTGTGTTATGAAATCGATTAAAAGAGATTTCGGCCCACGTTTCCCGAATAAAACTCCAATCTTGGTTTTCCAGGAAGTCATGCATAACGTTTAGTCCCTGCCTTGTAATAGGGCGATTCATCTTTTCTTTTAATCTGTTATCTCTCTTGTCTTCGATGCCAAAACCCAGTTCAACAGCATAGTGGTCACTCAAATTATAGTCACGGATATTTGTGGAAAACTCCATTGATCCACGAAAATTCACAAAAACACCGTCCAAGCATGCATCTCTCCTTGTATCTGCATAAATTTCTTGGGTGAGCCCATACGACCTAGCAACATCCAGCAATTGTTGCTTTCGAGTGCTCTCACTATTGAAATGAATGTTAAAATCACCATTTATAGTTAAATATGTGTTACTCGATGCCACAGAGTCGAGCAGTCTGGTAAAACACTCGAGAAATATGTTGAAATCACCTGATGGTGGCCTGTATATGGTCACCATGATCATTTTGATGTCCGTAAGCTCCACTGCTGCCATCTCGCAGTGCATCTCACACGAAAACCAGAGCATCAAGTGGTTTGAAAGATATATATCAACTCTGCATAAGATCAACTTCAAGACGATGTTGAATGACTTCGACATTGCTGCAACTGGTGTTTATGATTTAATATAATCTACTTTTTGTATAATGTATGTTATTTGTATTTAGTTGTATAATGGTTTTATCCGTGAAAATAAAATAAAAATAAAAATAAAATAAAATATAGCTCCACCGTGTAGCCTATTTTTTCGTGAGACGTGCGAGGCAACATTGTAATATTCGATTGCTAATAGTGGGGCTCTGTCGTTCGACAAGAAGTGTTCGGTGAAACATAATACATTGAATCGTGGGGTATTATTACATTTAAGGATAACTTCGATTTCGTCAACCTTGCTTGAAATTGTAATATCGGGAAATTACTAAATTGGTACGCGAATGCTTTTTGGGTTGCCTAGGTATAGATTATACTTTTCCGCGATAAATATATAGATGGCAAGGGTAACGTTTCTTCAAGGGCGGGAGAAAAAACGGGTTTAACGTAGATGGGCTAGGGAGAAATTTTGGTTAATCGTTGTTGAGCTGTTGAGGTAAGCACTTAAAATTAATAAACGTTTTCTTAGTTATGGTATTTTGTAGCATGTAAAATTTCAAATTAGATCATCGTGATTCTACATATTTCGACGTTGTCGTGACAAAAAGGCGTAAGCGGCTTTTGCAATATTTTACAGGGGAGACAAAAAACATTTTATATCCGTTATTTGTGTTTGTTAATATTGGACTTTGTTTTAAAGTATAAACATTATTTAAAACACATTTTTTGTAATTATTATAAAAACAGTAGTTCTTGAGACTTATTTTTAATTTGCGTTTTTGGCGTATACGCCTATTTATTTTTCTTAGTTGGTGGTTAAGCCTATTTTCCTGAGACATAAGCCTTTTTCATTTTAACAATTACTGTTTTATATATCGTTTACGCTCTACTTACGCCTTCTTTTTTCATCAAGATAATTTCATTATGACGCTTAGAATTTCTTAATAAAATTAAAGAATTTAATATTATAATTATGGGAAAAGCATAAAACGAAAAGTTTAAAAGATCAAATAAATAATGATATTATTAATATTGCTTTCTTTATTTTCATTGAGTAGATTAATAATTTTTCGGGTACGCGACAGCATCCAATAAAAATAAAATAAAAGACGTAAGTAACATTTCTATCTCAGATTTTAAACACTATTTGTGAGACATCTGTTTAATTCAGTTCAAAAATATAAGAAAATTTTCTTATTAATAATGTTTTGTACACTGTTTGTGATTCTTAAAACATTACAGGACTATGTACAAATAACGAAAAATTCATTTAAAATAATGTATGAATTAACATGGATACACTCCACTTACGCCTCCTAAAATTTTTAATATCAAAAAGGCGTAAGCGACAAGATAAACTTTTAACGATTTCTTTATAAATAAAGGTTGATTTAATCTTACTAACAGTTGAAAACACAATGATTTACTAAATAATATAACAAAAATAATAAAATACATATCTTAAATGATAGAGTATCTGGTAATAGCAACGGGGCGTAACGCACGTACTCACTTACGACACTCGGTGCTTACTAGCGTTAGGTTATATTTTTTTCGGTTCCATAATGTCGCTTACACTACTTTAAACTGAAATAATTCATTCTACGATTTTTTGGCGAATACACCAAAACATATAGTAGTGTAATGGGAATAGTACTTTATTTTAACATCGAAAACGAGTTTTGGAAATTTTGGCGCTTACGCCTTTTTGTCGCGACAACGTCGATTTATATCTAGTTATGGGTTAATTTAAACATTTTATTTTAAACTGGCATTTATTATTGCTGATGAGTCAAGGTAGTTCGAATTAGACACGTGGGTTACAATCAGTGGCGTGCTGGTAAATCGTTTAACTTTACACTTTCAATTATTATCACTGATGAGTCAATTTTCGGTAATATTATAACACACGTGTACTAAAATCAGTGGTTGGCGGGCAAATGAGTAAAATTTGTGGCGTTTTAAATATAACGGTATGTATGATTGGTTTTGAACGAAAACGACATTGGACCGCGACACGTGGGTAATTTTTCTAAGGTTTATTCATTTCTATATACAGGGTGTTTCTTTAACAAATAACATTATCAAGGTGTATGTAAATTGATTGGATTTGTCTTTCTTATTAGATTACTGATCACAAGGTAATTCTTAGTATTCAAAGGCCAAACAGTTGAGATACATATATTTTAGGCTAATTAAATTTAACATGAATGTAATTTCTATTCAAATGTTTTGATTTTTATCCGTGCCATTAAATCTAGAAGAACGATGTTCCTCCTGCTTTACTCATCATATTAACTGCCCTTCCCTAGAAGCAAAGCACGAAACCCAAGTCCGGGCGAGGGGCCAGAAACCCTTCAGCACCAACCGTCGATTCCACCTTGGAGTTTGAATGTAAATCACTATCATGTTTATTTTTAATTGCGCCATTTTGTTGGGGAGATATAATTCAACTTAGGTATGGGTTTCTAATTTCCTTCGAACAACTAATTATCTTTATTTAGACACTATCGTGTAGTATGATATTCCCCGATTATCTAATATTGACCATTAATTTTGAATCCCTACTATTTACGGATCTAACAGGTGACCCAGGTTATTTAAAGTAATTTTTACAGGTATTTAAATTCAGGGTGTTTTACTTGCGCGTCTTATTCTTATCTTTGCTTCAGCCTCGAACCCAGATCATAATTGAAATAAAAGATTTGACATAACCCAAATATATGTAGTTTCATTTGTGTTGCGAGTTTAGATCGTCTCTCTTTTGGAGCGGTCATCAATTTTGTTTCAGCTTTGTTAACAACTCTGTTTGGTACAACGGAAGAAAGAATTGGTCGCTAGGTGGTGTTCGGTAGGTAAATACATAACGTGGTGGTGATCTTGGCTATTTTCCGTGTCATCGATGATGAGATGTTGGCGCTAAATTCAAATTTAGAAGTCGCATCTTACAAAATGGAACATATTGTGGTGATATTTCCAAATTTGAAGGTCCGGATGGATTAATAGGGTAGTAATTTGGAGCCACTTGAGTTGAAATCAGTAACCAGTTAATTTGACTGGTATAAAAAGCGATATTTGCATCAATTTTACAAAAGCCATCAATTGTAACAGATTTACACATAAAACGAACATTTTTGAATTTATTTGTAAAGTACAAAGTTTATGCCACATCTTGTGTATAATTTTCTACTTGGTGAACAGCGCCAGATTTCTAAAAAACAAAGTGTTAATAATATTTCGGTGCGAATACGAATAAAAACTTTATGTTACCTGCAAGAAGAGCCGTTTTAGCTAACAAGAATAAAAATTCCCACTTCAAAAAACCAAATTTGAATAGGGGGAAATGAAGCCAGAAAGAAAAACGAGGAGAGCAGGCAGTTTCTTGGTAGACCTTAAACTGGGAACACGGAGAGTTCTTGGTTGAATCCCAATTAAGGAACTCGTATAAAGTTCTTTAATCCAAGAAAAGAGTAAATTTAATTATTCACAGAGGTGAATAATTAACGAGAGTCGCGTAATTACGTAGTATTTAATTACGTACGTCGCGTATCTAGTGAGAGTTGTGTATTACGAGCGTAGCGAGGTATTTTGATTGAATACCTGTAATAAAGTTAATTATAAAAATTGTGCACGTGCTTCTGAAATTGAAGGTTAGCTTCACATTTGGTGAAGAAAGTAAGATTGAAAATTTAAGCAATCACTTACCTGACTGTTGTCTCAGACAATAATTGTTCGATCAACAATTAAAAGGAGAATTTAGATAACGAAGTAAATGGGTTTGGATGAATAATTTTAACACAACGATTAATACAGGAGCACTGGACGTTGTTGGAAAACTTACAACTTTGAAGATTTAAAAACAGATGGCTACTACTGGGAGAAGCTTGAAAACACGATTTTGCAGTGGCGCACTAAAACAAGTGAAAGATTACTAATTTTACTCAGCGCCAGTGCGGATAAAATCTGAACTACTCCTGGAGACATCGTTCGTGTTTATGTTAAGGTTTATATGGAGGTTATGCGTTTTAAATTTTGTTTTTAAACATATAAAACAATCATTTTAAACAATTTAAAATGTTGTGTGTCGTAGTTTTGTTTATTGGTAACAAATTAATTTGAGTTTTGGTTACTGATTACTCCAGGAGTAGTTCTAAAATTCTCCGCAAGACGGCGTAGTCCTTAGCTGGAGATCCCAATTGTAAGGTAAAAACTTATTTTATTTTAATAAATCCAAAATAAAACGACGATTTGTGTTGTTAATGGATTTATTAAAAACTTTGTAAAATTGATTTATAATTTACACGTGTTACACGAATGATTAGATAACCAAGTTTAGCTTCTGTATTTGAAGAATTAAATGTGGCTTGGATTTTTGAATCGTTACATTTTACACTTTTGGTTCGAGACAAACTTATTGTCAACAATAAATTGATGCAAAAATTCGCAATTAAATATTTTCGTTTAATAAATGATGTTAACTTCGAATTACTATCTTATTATTTCGTCTGTTTGAATCCACTGACCCTGATATAGAGAAAAACTCATATACTGGCGTAAAACTGGTACTGCGGCCTTTGAAGTGAATATTTTTGAAGCAAAATATCATATCAATATATTTTGGAGTAATATATGCTCCATTGTGTGATTGTATTCTTTTTTTCATTTTGTTTCTGCTTACTAGTTACTTGATTAATTTGTTTGTTTTGTATATCCTCCTTTTCTTTATTTACGATGGAACAATTATTGTTTTGATTCCACTCAAGATGCTTTTGTGTTGTGTTGTAATTTTTTGTTTTCTGGATTTTTGTTATTATGTTGTTTACGTCACGGTGTTTTCCTCTGCGGCTTTCTTTAAAAAATGTCCACCTCTTTGGAAGTTAAATCGTGAGAATCGTATACCTACTGGCCAGAAGCTCTCTTCGTAGACTTTTTCTTTGTTGGCTATGTCAACACCCACTATAAATGATTTATGATTTCCCTTTGTATTAATCTGATCTACTTTAGTTATTTTCCATATATTTTACAAGTAAAAAATCCATATATTTGTAATTTTACAACAATTTGTAAATCTTTCCTCTGCTAGTGTAATTTTACTGGCAGATAACAAGAAAAATTTACAAATACTATGTAACTTTTTAGAAATATCTAAAGTACCTTTACATGATAAATGTAAATGATTACATGTATTATGTAATTTTACGTTACTTATACATGGCCACTTGTTGACCATCTATAAGTTATGTAAATTTACGAATTATTTCCTTTAGTGTATCCTCAACATATTGGTTTGGATTTTCACACAGTACCATATACCTTTTCGTCTGGATTTTCATCCTGAACCATACTGTTGGGTCATTTTGATAAATAGAATTAGGTTTGGAGAAGCCTATGTAGTTGACTCTGTTGAGCACGAGTCTCCCTTTATATTTGTTTTCTTCATATTTTACAAGTAAAACCAGGGGAAAAATGGTCATTTGAAGTAGATCCTAGCAGATTAGTACTTCTCTTATTTTGCAATTTTTGCCGAATGATGATTTTTGAGTTGGACACTTTTTGCGCATGTTTGCAATATAAATTAAATAAAACCTCTTGAAAATTGTATAAAATGCAGTTGGAAAGCAAATGTTTGTATGCAATGTTGAACGTTATCTGGTGATATTGTAAGTGTGACGTATGTGCTATGTGTTTTCACCAATAGTTATATTTCTCATGTAAGTTTTATATTTTTGTAGTGTCAAGTAATTAGTAATAACGATTAGTGAATTCTAGATAATGTTGAAGAAAAACAACGCAAGAAAAAACAGTTGTAATTCGACAATTCTATTACATCGAACAAAATTGTGGATATGTCAAGGTCATTTATATCAGTAATATGTATGCAAGATATATAATGCAAAATTTGCTAACTATCAATTCAGACAACATAAATTAGCATCATGCGCTAAATTTAGTGTGTGCGAAGTTTGTAATAAAACAACGGCAAACAATGGCTCATACCGGAAGAAAACTTTTTACCTGTGAGGTTTGTGACCGAAAATATTCAAGCAAATCTTCTATAAAACGACATTTAATGATTCATACCGGGGAAAAATCTTTTGTGTGTGAAATTTGTGAATATAAATGTTCAAAACAACCTTTAATGGTTCATACCATCAGCGAAAAACCTTATGTCTGTAGTATTTGTTTGAACAAATATTCAAGAAAATCAAGTTTGAACCTACATTTACAGACTCATACCCAGGAAAAACCGTTTGCGTGTGAAGTTTGTAACTTTAAATGTTTCAAAAAAGGAATTTTAAAACAGCATTTAATGACCCATACCCAGGAAAAACCGTTTTTGTGTGAGGTTTGTAACTATAAATGTTCAAGAAAACCAAGTTTAAGACAACATTTAATGACTCATACAAAGGAAAAACCCTTTGTCTGCGATATTTGTGACTTTAAATTTTCAATAAAACACAGTTTGAAAGATCATTTAACGACTCATTCTGGGGAAAAACCGTTTGTCTGTCATGATTGTAACTTCAAATGTTCAAGAAAACAATATTTAAGACTACATTTAAAGACACATAGAAAGGAGAAACGCTTTTCTTGCAATGTTTGTGATATTAGATTTTTATCGAATGGCGAGTTGAAACGACATTTAAAGATTCATACAGGAGAGAAATCCTTTGCCTGCAAAACTTGTGACTACAAATGTTCAAGAAAATTCCGTTTGAAAGAACATTTAGTAACTCATACCCAGGAAAAGCCGTTTGCATGTGATGTTTGTAGCTTTAAATGTTCAAGGAAACGAAGTTTAAAGCTACATATAATGGTTCATACAGGGGTGAAACCCTTTGCCTGTGATGCCTGTAGCTATAAATGCTTAAAAAAACAAAGTTTAAAGCAACATTTCATGACTCATACAGGGGAGAAACCCTATGTCTGCGAAATTTGTGATTCCAAATTTTCAACAAAATACGGTTTGAAAGATCATTTAGTGACTCATACCCTAGATAAACCGTTTGTCTGTGATATTTGTAACTATAGATGTTCAAGACAACCAGCTTTAAAACGACATTTAGCAACTCATACAAAGGAGAAATCCTTTTCTTGCGATATTTGTGACGTTAGATTTTCATGGAGTACCAATTTGAAACAACATTTAATGACTCACACGGGGGAAAAACCCTATACCTGTGAAATTTGTACTTACAGATGTTCAAATAAACAAAGATTGAAACTACATTTAAGGACACATACCCGGGAAAAACCATTTATCTGTGAATTTTGTAACTACAAATGTTCAGCAAAACAAGGTTTGAAACTACATTTAATGACACATACCCGGGAAAAACCCTTTAGCTGTGAATTTTGTGACTACAAATGTTCAATAAAATACAATTTGAAGCAACATTTAAAGACTCATTCCGGGGAAAAGTCGTTTCTTTGTGTATTTTGTGACTTTAGATGTTCAATAAAACATAATTTGAAAAATCATATAATGAGACATACCGGGGAAAAACCGGTTCTGTGCAACATTTGTGATCGCAAATTTGGAACAAACCAAGCTTTGAAAAGACACCTGGTGACCCATACCGGGGAAAAACCGTTCGCCTGTAATCTTTGTGACTTTAAATGTTCTTTAAAGTACTACTTGAAAATTCATTTATTAATCCATACAGGGGAAAGACCCTATGCCTGTGAAATATGTTCCCACACATTTCCGGTAAAACAAGCTTTGAAGGTGCATTTAATGCGTCATGCCAGGAACGTATCTTTTGACTGTCAAATTTGCAGCTACAGATTTGTAACCAAGCACCAGTTGAAACAGCATTCAATGACTCATACCGGGGTAACTTCTTAAAACGTATTTCGAAAAGGCGTTAAATATATAGATTTGAAGTCAATGATGTTATTAGATATGGTTCTCCAGTCACTTGTATATGAATTTTGGAAATCTATAATTTATCCAGTAGGAATTGATAATTCTCTCCAATCTACCTAAATATCTCTTTGGATTGGATAATACTTTCTACAAAATAAAGTTCCACCTAAGGTTTAATTGTTATGTTAAAAACAAAAATGTGGGAAAAACTCATGAGTGATTGAAATATGTCTTCTTTTGGGGTAATTTGTACATATTTATTAGGGCTACTATGTTCTCTGATAGCAGCTATAACCACGTTAATGTATTATTCAATTGTTCATATACCTAAATAACATCATAATTATACCATACTTCAATTTATTGTGTTTTGATTATTGTTATTAAGTTATTAAAAATTGGGTTGAACATCTCCAATTTCTATATGGCCCACAATTTAATCATTTTTCAAACAGTACATTGCAAGACATGTTTTTATTTTTCCCGCAACATTTGTGCTCTTATAGGAGATTCATTTCTAAAGGCACCACATTTTTGCACTGATCCTTGATAAGTTAATAGATCTCTAAATTAAACTCATCAGTGTTAAAATGATTAAGTGCAACTTCCGATTTTTGCTTCATAAGTTGCTGTTTAAATATCTTTGCAAATTAATTCAGAATTAAATACAATAAAGTGTAATTATTAATTGTCCACTACCTGAAAAAAAGAAAAATAAATTAATTAAAAACTGGATTAAAACTTGTCCTTATTACATCAAAATTAAATATCAATATAATAGTAGAGTAGAGTGGGGTTAGATAGTAATGGGGGCAAAATAGGTAATTGGCTTTGGGGTGGCCATTTTATTACATAGGCCGTCCGTGTTGCGTAAATTAGATACATAGTGGCGAGAAACGTTCACGGCAAAATTTTGGCTGTCGCCATGCATCTGGCAGTTTAGTTATGGTGTCATTCATTTTGACGCGTGTTCTTCTGTGAAAAAGCATTGTTTTCTCTCTGAAATTCAGTGCATTAAATTAACGCAAATAATTGTCAAGTGAATTTATTTTTATGTAGAATTTGACGCTGAACACGAATATTGTGTTGGTTCTTCGATATTTTTGGATAAAATGGTCTGGATGGTGTGAAATACAGACCCCAACATGAAACATGTGCTATTTTCGGTGGTAGGTAAGAAACCTCAGCACATATTTTAAAAATTTCCAGTGTCAAGAATCATTAAAAACGGTACAAAAAGCTATTATAAAACAAAATATTTGCGAACCATTGCAAATAGGGCTCTAAAAAGTCAAATTTTCAAAATTTGTATTGTCCGATGCAGTCTTACGAGTTAGAAACGGTTTACAACATTTCATTGGCTCCCGAAACCCCGCCTCTAATATATCCCACCAAAAGCTTATAAATATGAGGTGTGTACATAAAATGCTCTCAGTACGTTCTGGCGATCACAACAACGTGTCGTGTGTTGAGCGTTAAAAAACAGTTCTTTTTAGGACCAAAAATACTTAGAAAGGGTTACGGTTTTAACGACGTTGAATCTCGCTTTTTTTTGCAACTCTGGCGGGGGTGTTTGTGTTGCCGAAAAATGGGTCTGTAGCGTGCGGAGCGCAGCGTAACTAAACTCATTAAAAACATCCCCCTAGGGTGATCCACCTCGGCAAATTGTGCTATTAGCAAGGGGTGAATCTCGCTTTTTTTGCTGCAAATTTAAGCCAAAAATACGTTGAAAATGTGAATTTACCTCGACGTTAACTGTACGATGAATTTCCCCGTGTTTTTTAGTCAAAAATACCCCTAAAAAGTGAAATTATGTCAATGTTAACTGCGCGACGGACTAGCTACTACTGGGAGCCCACGCGTGCTCCGATTTTTCTAAGTGTTAAAGTAACTCACACCACACGGACGGACGACAGAATGACTGTGACGTTTCAAAATCAAGCTAAAATTGGCAACTTTAAAATCGATTATTGGCCAAACTAATCGATATACGACTTTCACCCTCACCTTAATCGCTTCGTCTATATTTTTTCTATCTAAATCCGTCGAGATTTTTTTAATAAATTTAATATTCTCGAGCTGAGCCTACTTACCTGCTACCCTATTTTCTTGCTTGCGCAGGCAGGGAGGTGAGATCTTGAAAAAGACTCCGGGTCAAACTGCCCGGGAGTGTGAGGTTTCACTTACTTGTTGTTGTCCCTGCAGTTGTACGTGCAATATCTCGATCTTCGATCGGAGGGACGACTTTAGGAGAGAGAAGGTGTTGTGTCTTTTGGTCCTCCACTCCTTCCCTTAGCTCGATGAGCCTTCCCTCGTTTGACGTCCCCGCAGATGTTCCTGCAATGTCTCGGTCTTTGCCTTTGAAACATGTGCTTGGGGGCACCATAGGTCACTATTTTGAACGCTGACGGAAATAATAAAAATTTTTTTTTACATTTTTTCGAAAGATCATGCCGGCATCGTAACCCGATCAAGAGGCTGGTCCATCGAATGCCGATCAAAAGCCCTGTCCATCAAATCTCGACTCGAAAAATTGCAATTGAAGACACGGCCGTTTCCCAAAGCTCCACTGTTCAAACCATCGAATTATTATTAGTGTTACTAATTTTTATAACATCTGAAGTATTCATTTTTCTTTCTCGGTCCTTTTACCCTAAAGAGGGTTTGGTGAACCTTTTAATTTGGGGACGATTTATGTACTTTATATGTTTCGTACTAAGTCCTTTTTTTTTTTTTTTTTACCCTAAGACAAGGTTTCTCTTGGCATATGGAAGTATTCATACTCTTCAAATAAAAGCGTTAGAGCTAATTTTCTACATGTGTTTGTAGGTTTATTTCACCTCGAATATCGTGACCTATCGTGCCCCCAAATTTTTAAAATATCCAAAAAAGGTACCTTCTCCTTATGGAATGTAGCTGTCAAAATATTTATGCTAGACATAGAGTTAGTATGGCGAAAATGTTGATAGATAAATTACCTTTCCAACGAATGCTTATTTTTCGAAATCGGTGCAAAAACACCGTCGCAAGGGCTCTTCAAAAAAAACCTACCTACCTGACCCCACTCTACTCTATTAAGTTCAGTATTTAACATTTTTCATACAGATCCCCAAGATACCAGAAAACTACATTTTTCAAGAAATTATCTCATTACCACCTATTTTGAATAAGACAATACTATTGCTAATCTAACTTTCAGCTTATATGTAAATTGGAAACTCTCAGTCTAATTCTCATTTAATAAGCAAGTCAATCTTCCAACCGTCTTAAGTGATGTAGGGTAGACCGGGGACAGTTGAAACAATTTCGACAAAATCACTGCCTGTAACAACAATTTGAACTGAACGTTTTTAAAATTATGCCTTAATTGAACTTTAGTTATCTGACTACAAATGGATAAGGTTATAATGCCATTATCTGCATTACAAAAAACACCAGAGGGCAATTTATAAAGTCAGAGAAAGTGTTTTAACTGTCGCCATATAAGGGGCAGTTGTAACAGTGAATGGGGTGAGTTGTACTAACACTAGCAGAATAAAGAAAATAAATGTTGTTACATACTTGTTTATTGAAAAAATTACAGAATATGGTTATTTATAGTTATTACTAAATTAAAAATCAACATTTGTTGATATTGGGAAGACAGAAGAGGTGTCTTCACAATATCAAGAAATTTTGATTTTTAATTTATTATGCTCTGAACAAAAGGGTTACAAGCAATGTTATGGAAGATATTAAAGGCACAACATTAATGTTTAACGTAAGATAATCCTAAACTTTATAAAACTTAATTAAAAACTAAAATTTTTTTTTATTTTGTTTGAACATATGGCTCCAACAGGAGCTAAAACGTTTCAACTGACCCCGAAAAAATTGTTACAACTGACCCCACCACATCTTTTAGAAAATTTGTCTTTATAACATCCAAAATAAACAATTTAAATAAAAAATAATTTCACCTATTTGTACTCCGACAACCAAGGTTCTTACATTAAAAACTATAATAACCGAAATTGAATACTTTTGTATCAAATAACAAATTAACAACAAGAAAAATACTTACTTTTGCACTCAAAATAACAATGTGCCCTCTTGTAGGCGTAATATGGACTCGAAGTGAAACCAAATATTGTCGGGCATGTTCCGACAAGAAAAGTCTTTTTCTCCTTGTACGCCCTCAGCTATCTTTATTAGTTTTTGAAATATTAGCGTTGTTTCAACTGCCCCCCGTTTCAACTGACCCCGGTCTATCCTAATATTAAATGATATAATATCATATTTGTTAATTTTGAAAAGATGATCTGAAATTTGCGCTTTGCAATCATTATTTTAGTTAATACCCAACTAACAATTTAAGTTTTACAATGGCTCAGTAATTCTACGAACGACATAATGATAAAGTCGAAAATTAGACTACCCGGTAGGAAAAAATGGGGTCGTGTAGAAGAAAAAATTCTAAGAAGGATAGCGTTTTTTGCATCGCTCTAGCTGATGTAGAACATCGTTAAATTAGAAAGTTGTAGATAATGAAAAACCCTATCGAATGTAATTAGAAGAATAAAAATTCGTTATTTATTTTCCGAGAAAATCGAAAAATACCGTCAAAAATCGCCATTTTTGTTTTCGCTGTGTTTTTCACAATTTTGCATTAAATTATTTTTTATTAGGGTATAAAGTTGCCTCTATCAAGTAGAATAAGAGCTTTTTTAAAAAACTTCAGAAAAATGAAAAATACGCGATTTATAGCACAATTACTAAAAAAAATCCTTTTGGTAAATCGGCCATTCCCCACGATCGGGAAGGCCTAGGGAACCAAACGTGGGCTTAAATTCTTCGTAAAGGATGGTACTATCATATATTTTAAGAAAGAAATATTTTTAGTGACTTTCTAATTTGAAAAAAAGCGGATGAATATCGTAACGTTTTTTAGGTTATGATTTTGCGAAATATCTCTTTAAATTCTTAGTAATTCTAAATTTCGTGGATAGTAATCGATAGTTTACACTTTTTCACACATTTTTAAAAAAGATCAGCATCGTACGACCACTTTTCTCTGAAATAATTTTTCACTTTTCTCTGAAATTTTGTGAATTTAATTTTTGTTTTGCAGCTGCCTTGTTTATTATTTTCTGATTTTCTGTGAAATGGATTGGTTTCTCAAAACTTTTACTAGAAAAAAGTTGTAGTCCGTGAAATTTCCTAACCGGAATGGGGCGTCAGATTTTTTGTAAAATGTTTTGTTTAAAAGATACAGGGATTTGAAACAAACTAAAAAAAAAGAAAGCTCAAATTTTTCGACATTTTCTAACTTACTTTAATTCATAACTCAAAAGCCGTTGATTTTATACAATAAAGGGTTTAAACCTAAAACCTAGCGCGCTGTCACCTAACACATAATACAGCTAAGCGCTTCCCACTTATTGCGCTCTATCTCAATAATGGTTAATTTGTATAAAATATTGTTTAATACCAAAGTTGTAGAGAACTTTATGCTCTACAACTTTTGTAATAACTCAAAATGTCATTTAGATCAAAGAAAACAAGATATCTGCAAAAAAACTGATTTTCGTGACCTTTGACCTTTAATATCTCAAGACGCCGGCGCGAGATTTATTGAGATTTTTAACGTTTATAATGTCAAAACAAAGACTTGTGCAAATTTTCAGCTTATTATCTTTCATTCCGAGGTTAAATGCTTATTTTACTGGACTATACTCTGTTTACCCAACAGATGCACTAAGGCTCCTCCCCAAAAATGTAAGCCAATGAGCGCATCAACCAGTTTACACGTTAAAAATTTCTATATTAAATTTCAAATGATTGTATGACATTAAAAATTAATTTATAGGTTAAAAAAACTATGACGTTAGTGTTGTAAACGGGAGTTTCAAAATTCGAGCAATAGAAAAATTCTATTCGAATATCCCGCGCGTTTTTAGGGAGGAGCTTCGGTGCACCTGTTGGGTAAACAGATAAAATGATAAATGACATATTATTTGGTATAAAAAATTCTCAGCTTTCAGAAAAAAATATCAAATTTGAAAAAAACTTGCCGCACAGTCAAAAAAATCGAATAAAAAGGAACATCTTCATTGAAAAGCTGAGAATTTTTCACAAAAGAAACTGTACTATTTCTATTTTTATGGAAAATGTTTCTAATACTTCAAAAAAGTTAACGAAAAATTAATGTAAAAAAAAAAAATTGTCAAAATTCAAGAAATCATTAGAGAAAAGTGACCAAATGCGGAATAGTATCCCTAATGTGGAATACCATTAAATTTTCGAAGCCACTGCCTCTATTTAGCCATTACTAGGATAAATGACAACCTAGTAAGAGTAGTTGACCACCCCAAACTTTACAACGCTCTATTACCATTACTATCCACATGGCGGGACATTATTCTTTTTACGCACTTGCGAAACTTTATTGTTAGTGGTGCAAATTTTGATCTATAACGTAAGTATTAGTAATTTGTTAATTACTCTACATATATAAGCATGCAGAAGGATGACTGATAATATTACGTATGCTACTTTTAAGGAAAATATAACCTGGCTTTCAATAAAAAAAAATTATTCTTAAGTGAGCTTAGTTCCTAATATGGAATATGGAAAATTAAATGGAAATCTTATGTAAGGAATGGGCGCCAGGTGGTGACGATAGTGTGTGTGGTGTGTGATTTTTGCAGTAGAATAAGTTAATTTTAACGGAATAAGTTACTTTTATTTTTGACCAAAGTCTCAAGATCTGTTATAAAAAGACGTTACTGTTTTTGTTAATTTTTGTAAAAGAAACTTGGGGTCTTATTTCCATATTCCATATTTGGGGGTCTATTCCATAAATAGCTACTATTCTGTTAATTTAGATTTTTTAATAAAAAAAATGTGTTAATTAATATTAAAACACAAGACTATGACTAAGATAAGCCAAAATGTATGACTACTTTGTTTATAATTAAATTTGCATTTAATTCATGATAGTTTTTTTTTATGCCACAAAAACAAAATGGTATTCCATATTTGGTCACTTTCCTCTACGACGAAAGCACTTAATATTAAGAGCCAAAATTTTCTGTGAGTCATTATATTTCTACAGAGAATAACTCCACAAAATGAATTAAAGTAGAAAATGTCGAAAAATTTGAGCTTTCTTTTTTTTTCCAATCCCTGTATCTTCTAAACGGAACATTTTACAAAAAATCTGACGCCCCATTCCGGTTAGAAAATTTCACGGACTACAACATTTTTCTAGTAAAAGTTTTTGAGAAACCAATCCATTTCACAGAAAATCAGAAAATAATAAACAAGGCAGCTGCAAAACAAAAATTAAATTCACAAAATTTCAGAGAAAAGTGAAAAATTATTTCAGAGAAAAGTGGTCGTACGATGCTGATCTTTTTTAAGAATGTGTGAAAAAGTGTAGACTATCGATTACTATCCATGAAATTTAGAATTACTAAGAATTCAAAGCGATATTTCGCAAAATCATAACCTAAAAAACGTTAAGATATTCAACCGCTTTTTTTCAGATTAGAAAGTGACTAAAAATATTTCTTTCTTAAAATATATGATAGTACCATCCTTTAAGAAGAATTTAAGCCCACGTTTGGTTCCCTAGGCCTTCCCGATTGTGGGGAATGGCCGATTTACCAAAAGGTTTTTTTTTTAGTAATTGTGTTATAAATCGCGTATTTTTCATTTTTCTGAAGTTTTTCAAAAAAGCTCTTATTCTACTTGATAGAGGCAACTTTATACCCGAATAAAAAATAATTTATTGCAAAATTGTGAAAAACACAGCGAAAACAAAAATGGCGATTTTTGACGGTATTTTTCGATTTTCTCGGAAAATAAATAACGAATTTTTATTCTTCTAATTGTATTCGATAGGGTTTTTCATTATCTACAACTTTCTAATTTAACTTTCTTTTGTAGGATGCTTCGTTTATTCTTAAATCGCAAAAAACCACTTTTTCGACTTTCTTGAATTTTTTAGGTTATGTTCTACATCAGCTAGAGCGATGCAAAAAACGCTATCCTTCTTAGAATTTTTTCTTCTACACGACCTCATTTTTTCCTACCGGGTAGTCTAATTTTCGTACTTTTTCGTAGAATGACTGGACTTCTTACAGCTCTTATAAACATGGAATTGGTGCAGTATAAAACAAATCGCCTGTTAGACATATGCTTATAGATGTTGTTTGTTGCTATAATAAAACAGTTTTTAGAACATTTATAAATGTCTAATAAGAATTTAAAAAAACAACTATAGAACTGTTTTATAACAGCTCTGTTACTAGTAGGATGAAATGAGACATTTGTAAATGTTTTATAAAGCTAGCTACCTTAGCACTTTTGCTACGAGCGCCAATAGTTATACGATTAAAAAGTTTTTTTAACATTCCTATTAATACAAAATTGTTCGTGAATATGCAATTAGTCTTTTTAGTTGTTGTGGAAAGATACTAAAATCTGTCAACATGGTAGCAAAAATAAAATATATGACAGATAGCTCATTCGGTATAAAAAGTACTACTTAATAAAAAGAATGATTTAAAAAAATTTCACGGAGCTGATGTGGCTGCGAAATTAAATTTACTGTTAAGTATATGGTACAATTGTAATAAAATTTTAAAGCGCCTCCCGAATTATGATAATTAAGGAAATTTAAAATATAATTTAATTAATAAAAAAAAAATATGATATCTATTTTTGGTAAATAGTTTATTAGGACCATCTACATTATAAAATAGCCAGTCCGGCATATTATTTATCTTTTTATGAAAATGTTACGATAGACACGAAAAAATATAATTTAAATATATGGCCTGTCACTTTAAAGCCTCACAACATGGCTACTTCTTATACGATCCTTATAAATCAAAATTGTCCGAAATGGGACAATTATGCTCTGTATGTAGCTGTTATAAAAATCAAACAGGATTTGTCTAGGCACAGAGGTGTACTCGGGTATAAAGAGTAAATCACATTATGTTTACATCATACAGTGGTGTTGCCTGATGAGAAACGCAATTAATGTTGAGTCCATCAGTCTCCTCTGTTGGAGTATAGTCATTTCGATTGCTAATCTTCAAGGTCTGAGCTAGAGCCACTAGTGCTTTCTATCTGTGGATCACTTACGATCTCATGATGATATTTATTTTTAAGTTTTCTGTAAAATGTACCACTTCGTTTAATTTTTTTCCAGCTACTGTACGACATTTTGTTTGTACGTGCAAACAAAAAATATCACTAGACCAAATAAAAATGAACGCTACTTTATAACAGTTTTATAATTATTGTTGTTTTAACATTTTAATGTTAAAAGACCTCCGTATGCAACATATTTGTTTTTTAACTGTTTTTTGTAAAACTATAAAACAACAATTTTATAATTACTCGCTTTTGTACCAATCTGCTGCAGTAAGCAATTCACTTTTATTAATATCTAACAATTAAAAAACTATTTTATTATTAGTAAATATGTTCGTAACAAAACAGTTTTATTATTGCATTTATAGCGATAAATTAATCCACAAAAGCACCATTATAAAATGCTTTTAGAGAAAAGTATCATTCTGAGCTAATATGCTGTATAAAAAGTATTTTATTGACAGAACAGTTAGCGCAACAAATTTATCGCGAATTAATACTTTATAAAACATAAAAGTTTATACGGAGCGTCAATAAAACAATTATAAAATATATTATTTCGCTAACGATGTCGAATTGCTAGTTGGGATATATATTCATTTACATTGTTACCTCATTTACACATGCTTTTGGTTTATCAAAATTTATTATACATGAGAATCTGAATCAGAATACACGTTTTCACGTTTATAACTTTGCAAAAATAACAATAGCATCTCGTTAATCCACTAAGCGCGTCACTAACACATCAAGTTTGAGTGATCCGATTTCAATCAAAATCGAATCAACTCTAAAGGTAAAGACTGGGTGGAGCCTGCTCGCCGAAACCTGCTTACCGGCTTGAATGTTTTTATTGAAATACGAGCTTCTATATTGTCCTCGATTGCGTTAATTAATATAATCTACTCTATATATATAAAAAGATAAGAAAAATATGCAACGTTTTTATGCAACGTTTTTGTGCAACATTTTTATGCAACGTTTTTATGCAACGCTGAGAACAGCTATTGGACGACACCAAATCAACATTATAATCACATCAACGGACGAATCAAAGCAAAGCAAAGCAAAGCAAAGCAAAGCAAAGCAAAGCAAAGTAAAAGCAAAAGCAAAAGCAAAAGCAAAAGCAAGCAAAAGCAACAAAACCATGCGACACAAAAACACAAAGATTGAAAGATTTATGTAAATGCAAAAATCCGTTTGGTGGCAAATTTGTTATTTTCGGTGGTGACTTTCGTCAAGTTTTACCTGTTATAAAATACGCTTCACCTGTGGAGATAGTCAATTATACTTTAAAGTCAACATCAATTTGGCCAAGCAGCATTATATTATTGAAAGTACCGAATAGCTGGAAATCTACAAATATAATTCAGGGACACGGACAACTCGGCACCGGGAATACTCGGCACCGGACAACTCGGCACCGGGGAAACTCAGTTCCGGGCTAACTTGGCACCAGTTAAAAAACTTAAAAAAATATATGAGGATCATTATTAAAAGGTAGATCCCGGTCGAGGCTAGGTTAGTGTTAGGAAACGACTTGTTTTCTAAAAGAGAAAGTCATTAAAAGGTAGATTAATTACTAATAAAGAATATTTGAATGTGTGACATAATATGGTCCGGTACCGAAAAAAAATGCGAGATTCACCCCATTCCCAGTAGCACAATTTGCCGAGTTGGAAGGCCCTAAGGGGATGTTTTTAAGGAGTTTAGTGCTGCAAAAATGGCTCTGGAGCGGACTCGGCACCAGTTGAAAAACTTAAACAAAATTCAAATATAAAAAATTTATTATATTAAAGAAATTATATATATCTTTTTATAATTCACTTTCCAGAACAAACGCTACCGAAGTTATCATACGTGACTTTGCGACGGAAATGGTCTTAAAAATCCGAGGTGACCTTCTCTTTTAAAAAAAAGTCGTTTCCTAACACTAACCTAGCCTCGACCGGGATCTACCTTTTAATAATGATCCTCATACATTTTTTAAAAGTTTTTAACTGGTGCCAAGTTATCCCGGAGCTGAGTTTTCCCGGTGCCGAGTTGTACGGTACCGAGTTGTCCTGTACCGTATAATTCAGGACATTAATGCAATTCAATTGCTTCTAATGCCGATCTCTCCGACAGAATTATATTAGCCTGCCACAATGATGATGTTCGGGCGAGATTCATAACTACTTAAGTCAAGATATAGCTAAACATCGAGGGGTCGATCAAACAGAAGAGGACATTCGGTTGGAATATGAAGTCGAATAATTAAATTCATTGAATTTCCATGGTTTTCCGGTACACAAATCAAAACTTAAAATAGGATCTGTTGTTATGCTAGCAGAGCTTTAACAAAGTTGGTATATACATCGATAGGCCTTTGTTTAGTCATGGACAGTTATATGTAGCAGTATCAAGATGTCGAGCGAAGGATGGAATACAAATTCAAAGTGAAAGCAACATAAAAAATGTTGTATGGAAATAAGTTTTATAACTTGAAGTTATTAGGGCCGCAAAGCGGCCCTGGGGGGTTGGGCCGCGTTAGCGGCCAGGGGGGCGAAGCCCCCCTAGTATAATTAATAATATAATAAGTAATACATGAATTAACATAATCGAGGACAAACGAAGCACGTATTTCAATAAAAACATTCAAGCCGGTAAGCAGGCTTCGGCGACCGGCATCCACTCTGTGGTTACCGTAAGTCACAATATTAAAATAATAAATATAAAATTTGGTTGTGAAATTCTTATTGGTTTTGGGAGCTGAGAGGGCACACAAAATTTTGGTGACATACAAATAAGCACACACAGACACATTTCTTGATATTTTCTCTTTCAACTCGATGGACCTCAGAAAACTATAAATCCGTCAAAATCTGAAATTTTTTTCCATTATAATACTTTCCTAACCATTTTGAAAACTACACTAAATGAGCAATTTTTTAAAATAACTTGCCGGGCTAGTCTACTACAATTTTTTTACAGTATGAAGAGTCGAAGTTAGCAAACAAAATTTAAAAAAATTTTGAATTTCGCAAAAACTTTTTTTTTTCAAAAAGTATGGCAATATTAGTTCTATTTTAATCTGTGCTATTCAGGGTTACTTACCCAAAATTATATTCTTATAATATGAAATTTTGTACCTGTGGCACACAATAACTAATTTAATGTTTCGATTTTTACAAAATTCATAAAAGTGCTAATATCTCGAATACTAACGATATTTTAATAAGGGTATATTTCGATATTCTGGTCAGTCATGAGGTGGCCTATGATCCCTCCAAGGGATGACGTTCAGGTCTGGGACACCCTGTATATTATATTGTGATGGTATAACATTATTTGTTATAATAATATATTTATGCAATGGCTTTCTCGAAAACGGCCCTAACGATTTCGATGAAAATCACGGACTGGGGGGGTTTTGGGTCTACAAATCGAACTAACAGGGTCTCATCTTTATGAAAATTCATTTTCTCGAGAAAAAGCGACTTGAATAGCGGATAAACCACTAAGGAAGCTATTCAAAATTTTGTTGTTTACCTTTTTCAATTGTTTTTCGCGTTGACAGTTCAACAAAATGTCTAAAGTTTTAAATAATTTTATTATTTATAATAATCGTGCAACCGCGAACTTTCCCGAAGCAAATTATTAATTTCATCGTTTACTAGCGTTTACTAATAATACAAATCTAGCTTTTATTTTAATCCTGATTTAATTTCTGAGAGAATCTTTCTGATAGTGAAGAAATTACATTGAACGACCATTGATTTATTTGCATGTGAAAGTGGCGAAATTTGACTAATGATGGATTGGTATTCTCGAGTAATCCAATTCGAGTAAGTTCAAGAATAGGGCCCCAGTGACGTAAATACCGGGTAGCAAAGGGAGCAATGGTCCCATGACCCAATTCTTGCCAACCCCCCTAAACTGCATTATATAATGCTACCAATTTTGTGTTTTGACTTCAATAAACCTCGATGTAAAGCTTCCATTCAAAAATAATTACCCATCCAGCACAAATATTGGCGAAATAATCTACCAATCAGGCTTTATCTTTTAGTATATTTCTCTTTCAGTATATTTGAAAAATATATAAATTCTTAGGATAACATCGTCGCTGGTTTGTAATAAGGGCGAATAAGCCATTTTACGAAAATGCGAATTACATATTTCTATCAATTCTTTCTCTTTGCACAAATAATTTGAAGCATTATTTTTATATTTTATAGTAAGTAATATTCTTAGACTTTAATATGAACCCTTAACAAATTTTAAATCGTTAATAGATAACTCACACAATAGCCGTAAACGTCTTGCCTGTTAAATTTTTCATTTGGTTTATTCGCCCTTACTACAAAACAGCGACGACATATCCTTACATAAAAATAAAAGGAGAACCTACGTCTTTCTCTTGTAAACAAAAGTAAGAATAGTTACGAACGGAGATCGGTCACCCAGGTATCCTATAACCTATAACATTAAACGAGCAATTCTTATATATATGCAATTGCTTTCTCGAAAACGGCCCTAACGATTTCGATGAAAATCACGGACTGGGGGTTTTTTGGGTCTACAAATCGATCTGACAGGGTATCATCTTTAGGAAAATTCATTTTCTCGAGAAAAAGCGACTTGAATAGCGGATAAACCATACGATTTAGTAGGCCGCGATTTAGTAGGTTTCGCTTTCGCGGCCTACTAAGGAAGCTACTCAAAATTTTGTTGTTTACCTGTTTCAATTGTTTTTACGTCATTCTTGTGTTACTAAAAATAAGAATAGTTACGATCGGAGATCGGTCACCCATATAAATACTTTAGAAAAAGAGATATAGCTATTTTACTGAAAAATGAGCTCATTGTGAAATTATTACAATAATCAGGAATTCAAATAAAAATAATATTTTTAAATGAAAGTGACAGGTATTTACTTAAAACTAAACAAAACACTAACAAAACGATACACTAACAAAACAAAACATCAATAAAAATCAAAGAATGTGATTTTGTGTTTGCTGTGCATCGATTCGCTTTCGTATTGTTCTTCTAGTCGTACTAACGGTTTTTGCTTTGTTTTTTGGACTTATGTATTGCCTAGTGATTTGGACTTATTGTATTGGAGATAATAACGAATTGACCTGGTCTTCTTGTAGACTCTGTGTTAGTGTTACACATTTGAAATTCAATCAATACTACTCATTATGCCATATCAGTAAAATGCTCAGGAATACGATAATATGTATTACATCTATGTTCGTTAGCAAAATGCAAAAGCAAAATGTAAGAATTCAATCTTCTTATGTACAATTTGTCCTATATAGCCGTATGTGTATATTTGTGTGATTATATCAAACCACCATTACATTTAGTATCAATTTTGCTAAATGGTGCTTTGCTAAAATCTATGATTATATGTGGCGCAATCAATAATTGTGCAAAAATAACAATGTGAAAATAAATAAATTTGACGAACCAAAACGTTATTTGTTTGGGAACAGCTGTGTTGCAAGTCCAGCTTTCGGAAGTTGTCCAGTAGCCAAATTGTCACGCATATGGTGCTTGCACGTTGTCGATCCTGCTCCGCGTCTATGGGCCTCGTATAAGTTTTATCGAAATAACCTGTGAAATCGGGCAATCGTAGTGGTCCACGAATAATATTTGTGCTCAATGCTGATGTTACCCCTAACCAAATGCCATTGTTACCACTAACAAAGCTATTATACAGTTTTCAGAAGCTTTTAATTCAGAAGCTTCCACGTCACAATTTTACAATTAATTGTAGTAACAAAGGTGAAACAAAGACACACTATATTAAGTTATTTTTAAATGTCTGATGTTAGAAATCTTGTACGTCGAAAATTATCAGATACCCAACGTATGAGATACATACAATATTAGCTCCTAGCGTGCATAATAATTTTAATGAAAGTAGTTTTTATATTGACTGATGCTATAATTTTAAAAAAATTAGTTTGTTTTTAGGTTATATTTCCATTTCATTAGAGTAGGGTTTCTTAAATTTCTTGATTCCCCAAACCTTTTTTGATATGAATTTGACCATGGAGCCACATACTACTCATAAACGTCATATAAATATTGTTAAAAATAAAATTTTAAGCTTATTAATTATTAAATAGAGAGCGGTCGGAGCATAACGGTTAAGCACGTTGACTGGTGACACGAAATGCCCGGTTCGATTCCGGATAAGGTAAAAACTTTATTCTGGCCGTCTCTTATACAGAAAGGAGGGGGACCCCTACTGTATACGTACTTTGTCCCAAGAAAGCAGTATTCGCAAAAATTATAAGCAATTGCTCATCATGAATGCTGTCACGACGTCCGAATTCGGGCAAAACGACCAAGAAGAAGAAGAATTATTAAATATTATGATTTAAATTTATAATATCAAACCAGCAGTCTGGCGTAAATCAAACACGGATAGACTACAGAGCGGGAAACCGCGGTTCTAATCCTGATTAAGTCGGATATGTGCTGTGATCTAAAAAGTCCAAAATCGTTCTGTGGACTATGGGGAAGGCAAAGGGAAACCACCCCATTAACATTTCCCTAGTAAAGTATTCCTGGCTTGCCAGGAAGATCGCCTACGTCTAAAGAAGATATGGCACTAAGAAGAAGAAGAATATCAAACACCTATGTGACTCTCAATTTTCGTCTTATTTCATACAAATGCCGTTTGTGACGTAAGCTTCATTATTCGTGCAAACAACTACTGTATCCTGCTAAATAATTCTCTGTTCATTTATTGCTGCGACAAAGGCCGTATTGGTATTCTTGATTTTAATTTGATTTTGCAGAACCAACCACTGAGCTGTAAAGCTGGTGTAAAGGGGTATATGCGGGTGCTCAGAGCTTCAATGTACTTTTGTGGTTAATTGGTATTATTTTTGTAAACAATTTAATATATTTTACCTACTGAATTCCTTCTCTTGTTATTTTATTTGCAAAATAATGTAATTCATTGTATATTTCCTATATTTACTCTATTGAAGTCCTGGCTGAAAGAAGGCTTAAAGACCGTGTAGGTGTAGCCATGCTCGCATTAGTATTTAGGCGTCTTTTATCACTGGATTCCGGAGCACTGCCATCGGATCTGTTTCCTCTGACAGACTAATTTGGATTATATCTTTCTAGGGCAAGTTCCCTGGCTTCGACAACCGATTGACATTTTTGAATGAAGTACTTCATGAGTTTGCGAGCAGCTCTGGTAAGTCTCACCGTTTTAGCTTTCAAAGTTTTTTAGGGGTTTGTTGACGTCATCGTCGCAGCTTGCGAGGAATACACTCTCAACCTTTTGGTCACGATTTTCACCCAGTACCATAGGTTCCACATCTGCAGCCCTTTGGTCAAGATTTTCATTCTTCTTCTTCAGGTGCCTATCCGATTTCGGATGTTAGCGATCCTCCTGGCTAAGCCAAGAAGACTTTACTAGGGAAATGTTAATGGGGTGGTTTCATGTTGCCTTCCCCATAGTGCACAAAAAAAATGGCCAATTATACTGTTTAACCTTAATTTTAGGATTCTTGTATAGAGATTGTCTCTTCCCAGGTCGGACAATTAAGCGTAGCCTCCGTCATGTTCCTACCTAAGCATACCAGCACCAAGCCTATTGTTGGTTGTTGTTGCAGAAAGATCACCTGAAGGAAGGTATTAACGAGTGGAGTGTTTCATCTGTAGGTAGGGTACCTCGGCTGCGGTATACCCGTAAGCCCATAAAAAATAAAGTAAATAGAGTACACAAAATTTTAAACTGTAAAATGCAGAATAATATCTAAAAATTACTTTTCTATTTATGCCGAATGATGATTTTCGAGTTGGACACTTTTTGCGCATGTATGCGATGTAAATTAAATAAAACCTCTCGAAAATTGTATAAAATGCACTTGGAAAGCAAATGTTTGTATGCAATTTTGAATGTTATCTGGTGATATTATACGTTTGACCTATGTGCTTTCACCTGTTTTCTTATGTTTTTCCATGTAAGTTTTATAATTTTTTAATATCAAGTAATTAGAAATAACAATAAATTAGTGAATTTTAGATAATTTGAAAAAAAAACATTCATCCAATGATAAATTCGATAATTCTTTTCCGTCGTACAAAATTGTGGATATATAATGCAAAATTTATCAATTATCACCTCAGAAAGCATAAATTAGCTTGCACTAAATTTAGTGTGTGTGAGGTTTGCGATCACAAGTTTATTTTTTAAAACAACGGCAAACAATGGCGCATACCCGGGAAAAACTTTTTGCGTGTGAAGTTTGCAACTTTAAATGTTCAACAAAACATACTTTAAAACGACATTTAATGACTCATACAGGGAAAAAACCCTTTGTTTGCGATATTTGTAACTTTAAATGTTCAAGAAAGGACAATTTAAGACACCATGTAATGGTGACTCATATAAAGGAGAGACCGTTTGCCTGTGATGTTTGTAACTTTAAATGTTCAACAAAACAACATTTAGGACAACATTTCGTGACTCATACAAAGGAGAAATCATTTTCCTGCGATATTTGTGACTTTAGATTTTCATTGAATGCCACTTTGAAACAACATTTAATGACTCACACTCGAGAAAAACCTTACGCCTGTAATACTTGTGACTTTAAATGTTCAAAAAAACACAGATTGATATTACATTCAAGAACTCACACAGGGGAAAAACCTTATGCCTGTGAGATTTGTACGTACAGATGTTCAGAAAAACGAAGACTGAAGGATCATTTACATACTCATACCCGGGAAAAGCCCTTTATCTGTGACATTTGTGACTACAAATGTTCAAGAAAACAAAATTTGAAACAACATTTAATGATTCATACCAAGGAAAAACCGTTTCTTTGTGTATTTTGTGACTTTAGTACTTCATACAAACATATTTTGAAAAATCATATAATGACACATACCGGGGAAAAACCGATTCTGTGCAACATTTGTGATTGCAAATTTAGAACAAACCAAGCTTTGAAAGGACACCTGATGACCCATACCGGGGAAAAACCGTTCGCCTGTTATCTTTGTAACTATAAATGTTCATTAAAGATATACTTAAAAAATCATTTATTAACCCACAACGGGGAAAGACCATATGTCTGTAAAATTTGTTTGACCAAATTTTCAAGAAAACAAACTTTGAACCTACATTTAATTGCTCATTCCACGGGAAAAAAATTTGATTGTCAAATTTGCGGTAACAGATTTTTAACTAAGCAACAGATGAAACAGCATGCAGTGATTCATACCAGTGAAAAGCAGTTTGTTTGTGATGTTTGTAACTTTAAATGTTCAACAAAAGACAGTTTGATACTACATTCAAGGACTCACACCGGGGACAAGCCATAATGCATGTGAAATTTGTAATTACAGATGTGCAGTAAAACAAAGATTGAAGAATCATTTACATACTCATACCCTGAAAAGCCCATTATCTGTAACATTTGTGACTACAAATCTTCAAGAAAACAAAATTTGAAACGACATTTAATAACTCATACCGAGGAAAAACCGTTTCTTTGTGTGTTTTGTGACTTTAGATCTTCAATTAAGCAGAATTAAAAAAATCATATAATGACACATACCGGGGAAAAACCGTTTTTGTGCAACATCTGTGATCGCAAATTTATCAAAAAACAAAGTTTGAAAGTGCACCTGATGACCCATAGCGGGAAAAAACCGTTCGCCTGTTATCTTTGTGACTTTAAATGTTCTTTAAAGTACTCCTTGAAAAGTCATTTATTAACCCATAACGGGGAAAGACCTTATGCCTGTGAAATTTGTTCGCACACATTTCCGATAAAACAAGCTTTGAAGGTGCATTTAATGGTTCATGCCAATAACGTATCCTTTGACTGTCAAATTTGAAGCTACAGATTTGTAACCAAGCACCAGTTGAAACAGCATTCAATGACTCATACCGGGGTAACCTCTTAAAACGTATTTCGAAAAGGCGTTTAATTATATAGATTTGAAGTCAATGATGTAATTAGATATGGTTTCTCCAGTCACTTTGTACATGAATTTTGGACATCTATAATTTATCCAGTAAGACTTTGTGATTCTCTCCAATCTACCTAAATATACATATATCTTTGGATTTGATAATACTTTCTAAAAAGTAAAGTTCCACCGAAGGTTTAATTGTTATGTTAAAAACAAAAGTGTGGGAAAAACTCGTGAGTGATTGAAATATGTCTTCTTTTGGGCTAATTTGTACTACATACATACTTATTAGGACTATGTACCTACTCTGATAGCAGCTATAACCACGTTAATGTATTATTCAATTGTTCACATACATAAATAACTTCATAATAATAGCATACTTCAATTATTGTGTTTTGGTTGTTGATGTTGTTAAGTTATTAAAAATTGGGTTGAATATATTAAATTTCTATATGGCCCACAATTTAATAATTTTTTCAAACAGTACATTGTTAAAATAAACATGTTTTTATTTTTTCCGCAGCAATTGTGCCCTTACTGGAGATTCATAAGACACCACAGTTTGTGCACTGGTCTTTGATAAGCTAATAGATCCCTAAATTTAACTCAGTGTTAAGATGATTAAATACAACTTCCGATATTTGCATCATAAGTTGCTGTTTACATGTCTTTTCAAATTAATTCAAAATTAAATATCAATATCAATATAAATTTAGTATTAAGGTTCTTATTTAACATTTTTCATACAGTTCCCCAAGATAAGATAAGATATTTTGTGTTATTTTATTCTTTATTTTTTAATTTTATATTTGTGTATATTTTTACTTTCTGTATAATATTTTTTGTATATAATATATTGAGTGTATTTTGTTTTACGGTATTGTATCCTGGTATAATTATATTATCCTTATATTTTGTGACATTATATGTTTTGTGATATTTTAGTGGAAAATTTTAATTTTATAACTTATATTTTTTGTATAGCCTATTGGCTAAATAAACGCTTTATTATTATTATACCAGAAAACTATATTTTGCAAATAATTATCGCTTTACCATCTATTTTGAATAAGACAATATTTTTGCTAATATAACTTTCAGCTTAACATTTAATTGGAAACTCTCCGTCTAATTCTCATTTAATAAGCAAGTCAATCTTCCAACCGTCTTACATGATGTAATATTAAATGATATGATATCATATAAATTTTATTAACTTTAAAAAGGTGATCTGAAGTTTTCGCATCATCTTGTTAATCCACTCAGCGCGTCACTAACACATCAAGTTTCCGCGATCCGATTTCAATCAAAATCGAATCAACTGTAAGTCACAATATAAAAATAATAAATATAAAATTTGGTTGTGTAATTCTTATTAGTTTTAGGAGCTAGAAGGCACACAGAATTTCGGTGACATCCAAACAAGCACACATTTCTTGATGTTTGGTAACCTTCAATCGATGGACCTCAAGGACTATAAATCCATCAAAATCTGAAATTTATTTTTTCCATTATAATACTTTCTTATACTATTATGGTAAAATAAAAATAACTTACTAATTAACATAGACAATATGGAAATAGCAAGCAAATATCAGTTCAAATACATAATTACGACCATTAGAACTATCAAGAAGATACGTACTACCATTTGCAAATCTTCTTCTTCTCATTTTTTAGGATTATTTTCCTGTTTGTAATCAACGTTTCCGTGATGAGTTATAAGCTGTCTCGCTATCTTTTCTTGGGACGCCTCACTCTTTTTCTTTCTCTTGGGCGGCTGTCTCTTGCCTCTTTTACTAGCCTGATTTCGTCCATCCTTATAATGTGTTCGTTCTATAACCGTCGTATAATTTGCAAATCTTAGTGCACATCCCAATTTTTTTGCTGATTCTAGTACTAGCTAAAACAATTATCAGTTTTTCGAATTTTAGTCGATTGGCCCTTAATTTTTGAGTTATGAATTTTTGAAAATACCGTGGTAGGTTAACTGCTATTATTATTAGCTATTATTACAAAAAACGTAATTCGTAGGTCATTAATCTTTTAATTCCGATAATTTTTTTTTTTTTTATTAACTCCATGAGTACAGCAATTTGCCCGGAGGCATTAGGCATTTGGTTTGATAATTATACAGCAAGAAGAAAATTGTTCCAACAAACAATATCTATTTTAATCACTTAGAAGTTTGTCTATTCACTCAAATCTGTTTATCAGGTCGATAGGTTGGTATCTCTTTAATCGCCGCACTTCACTTGTACTTTTGAGCAGTTTGTTTGCGTATATATTAGGATGGTGGACAAGTCTTTCACTGTATTTAGCACTGTACCCTGTGATTACCTCACCAACGGTGGGCATTAATATGTCGCGTTGTATCACTTCATTAGTTACATATCTGGGTGCGTCAACAATCGCTCTCATTACTTTGCTTTGGAATCGTTGTATTATCTCGATGTTAGAGTTGGCTGCTGAGCCCCACAGCTGAATTCCATAGGTCCATATTGGCTTGAGTATTGTTTTGTACAGCAGTAGCTTATTTTCTAAGCTAAGTTGGGATTTTCTGCCTATTAGCCAATACATTTGACTAAATTTGATTCCAAGCTGTTTCCGTTTAGTCAAAATGTGTTTTTTCCATGTTAGTCGTCTGTCTAAGTGGATACCAAGATATTTGACATCTACAGACTCGGGGAGTTGCTGGCCATTCATTGATACTGTTGGGCAAGTTGTCCTATTTAGGGTGAAGGTAATGTGGATAGATTTAATTTCGTTAACCTTCATGCGCCATTTCCGTAGCCATAGCTGAATTTTGTCTATGTGAGATTGGAGATTTTTTGATGCTGTTAAAGGGTCTGAATGGGATGCCAGTATTGCAGTATCATCTGCGAAGGTGGCTGTCTTTGTCAAAGGAGTAGTTGGTAGGTCAGCCGTGTAAATCAGGTAAAGCACTGGACCCAGCACACTACCCTGTGGTACTCCAGATGAGATGGGATATAGATCTGTGTATTCATTTTGCTGCTTTACCAAGAAATGCCTATTATGTAAGTAGGATTGCAATATTAAAAAGTGCTGATATGGCAATGCCTTTTTGATTTTGTAGCACAATCCCCTGTGCCATACCTTGTCGAAGGCTTGACTCACGTCCAGGAATGCTGCTGAGCAATATCTCTTTCTCTCAAAGTCTTTATTGATTATGTTAACCAATCTATGAACTGTTCGATGGTACCATGCTTGCTTCTGAAACCAAACTGATGATGGGGTATAATATTAAGTTTTCCTAGTAAAGGTTTAAGTCTCTTGAGATATATTTTTTCGAAGATTTTAGAAAGCATTGGCAGCAAACTTATTGGTCTGTAAGATTTTGCATCTTCCGGTTTTTTGCCCGGTTTCAGTATCATAATTATTTGAGATACTTTCCATATGTTTGGATAATAATGTATGCGAATTATTGCGTTGAAGATAAATGTGATTAGTTTGATGCACTTTTCAGATACCTCTTGTAGGACCTCGCCTGTTATTAGGTCAAACCCAGGAGCTTTTTTGATTTTAGTTTCCTTTTGCAATGCATGTTTGATTTCTTTAATTTTGATTTTCTTGATGGGAAGATCTAGCTGAAAAGGAGCTTCGAGATAGTCTGTTATTTCTCGTTCTTCTTATATTGTTGACATTGACGGATATGGTTGAAAGACCTTTTCCAAGTGTTTAGCAAACACTTCTGCTTTTTCTTTATCATTTCTTGCCCATTTATTGTTGTCATCTTTGATTGGTGGTTGTGGTACTGATGGTCTTTTAAGTTTTCTGGTTGCTTTCCATAAAGAGAAATCTGTGGCTTCTGTTGGAGTTAAACTCTCCAGATAGCCCTGGATGCCTTGATTTTTGTACTCCTTTAGTATCTCCTTCAACTCCTTAGTTGATTTGTTCAGTTTTGTTTTGTTTTCAGTTGTTCTCGCTTGTTGCCATTGTTTTTTTAAGGTCCTTTTTTCAGCAATTTTTTGTTGAATTGTGTGTGGGACTTTCTCTATTACGTGTGTCGTATTAGTGTTTGGAGTAGCAAACCAAGCTGCTTCTTGAATATTTTTAGTCAACTCAACAGTTGCTGCTTCTATGTCGTATTCTGTTTTGAGTGATAGGTTCAGGGTAATTAGTTCGTCCAGTTTTTGTCGAAATAAGTTCCAATCTGTTTTTTTATTATATAGTGATGGTTGCTTTTCTTTATTTACTATTTGACCGTTAATTGTGACCATTATAGGAGAATGATCTGATGACAAGTCCAAACATGATTCTGCTTTGATTCGTTTGGAGTCAATACCCTTTATGATGCAGAAGTCGATAACGTCTGGAATCTTCTTTAAGTCTGATGGCCAGTAAGTGGGTTGTCCTGTTGTAATATGCTGGAGATTGTTAATTCCGATAATATTTTTTTTTTTTTTTTTCTTAAATTATGTAATTTATAATTCCGATAATAAATTACATAATTTAAGAAAAAAAAATTCGCCGGTACTGAGATTAGAACTCTGGACCTACGAGTTACAACTCCCATGTACTTTGCTAAAGCTATGGTAAAACCTGCTCTTTTCAAAAATTCATAACCCAAGAACTAAGAGGCAATCGACTAAAAGCCGAAAAAGTGATAATTTTTTTAGCTACTTGAATCACCAAAAAAATTAGGATCTCGATTGGCGACATACTCACTGTAATGTTCCCTTATTAGACGATGTGAATGATATAGGAAAGAACAGTGAATTTAAAGAAGTGTTGTTTTCATCTGGCAATCAAGGAATGTTGTTAGGATTTTAAAAATTTTCTGCTTACAACATTAGAGTCCTACTGCGTCGATAAAGTGAAGTTGGGCGGTGATAAAATTTCATAGTCAAATAAAGTCATATACAAGAATTAAACAAGTTTTAAAGCGATAATAGTGCTGCTGGTACATAATCGATACACAAATTTAAATAAAGGTCGCTTTAAGGAAATGAAGGAGGAAAGCAAACTAGAGAAGAACAGCAAGTGTGGGTTCAATTAAAGAATACCTGAAAAGGAGAATGAAGAATCACTAAAAGAAGAAAAGAGCAAATCTCAAGAAGCAGCAAAATATTGTGTTTGTGTAACAGTTTGGCTTTAAATTAATGTAAACAAGATTTTTTCTCATAAACGTCGGTGTTCACTTTCACACCTCTTTTGACTTTAATATTCAATTTCGAATCTCTTATTCGTTTTTACCATCACAATATATTGGTCATACGGGCAGAGCTTTCTAAACGCATTTCAAGAACACTCTAGATCCTATCGTTTAAATGATGATACTCACTCACTCACTTTCGCGAATCACCTTATAGATAATAATCATAAACAATTGAGTCAAAAAATCTTGCGTATTAAATCAACAACTAAAAAAATAGAGTTTTTGGGAGTAATGCAAATTAATAGATTGAAACACCAATCTATCTTGCTTAATATTCAATCTGATTTGAATAACTAGCCATTGTTAAATATCGCCAATAAATATTCCCCCCAAATCCACAACACTCCCCTTTAAACACCCAAAAGTTAATATTTTCACCCCTGAATAAAGCCAACCTCAAACTAAGCCTTTTATACTTTTTTCTACAAATTTTATAATAATTATTTATTTTCTAAAGAATTCCCTAAGTCGATTGTAAATAAAATTATACTTTCAGTATAATATTTTACATTTGTGCCAACTTTTAGTTCTAAAAGTGTTAAATACAGTTTTCGGTGGTTGGTATTGGTATTGGTACTTAGGGGTCGATTGGCTACGAGAGCCTTTCAGAACTGCGACCAGTATTGATCTTTTGTTCATAACCCTACTAATTAGGTATTCAGGAATTCAATCTCGCTAGCGAAACACAGAATGCTCCTGAGGGGTTTGCTTTTTACCTCTTCGGGCGTCAGTTGTAACTGTCCCAGATGTTTAAGCCTGAGTCGGCCTAAGGCATCGCAGTTACAGAGGATGTGCTCGGCCGTCTCCGTTTCCGATTCACAAAGTCTGCACCTGTCATTATCTTCTAGTCTCATTTTTTTGAGGTGATATTTCACCGGGAAGTGTCCGGTGAACAACCCCGTAATGAGTCTAATTTCATTCTTTGTCAAAAGAAGAAGCTTTTTAGCCTCTGCAGTCGAGTACTTTATAAATTTCTTCGCCTTTCTTTGTCCTGGTGTATTATTCCAGAGAGTTTCCTTGTTCTCTGCCTCCCATTTTTGGACCTCTAGCCCCCTGTGTGCTTCG
Organism: Rhagonycha lutea; assembly: GCA_958510855.1. Taxonomy (NCBI): domain Eukaryota; kingdom Metazoa; phylum Arthropoda; class Insecta; order Coleoptera; family Cantharidae; genus Rhagonycha; species Rhagonycha lutea. The sequence goes on from OY294042.1 coordinate 21,024,282, forward strand.
GTTAGCCCACAGTATGGTTCAGGTCCAATCGGGGGCGTTTTTGAGCCTGATCTAGCCAGTCTGTCGGCTATTTCATTACCCTCAATTCCCTCATGACCTGGCACCCAGCGTAGGGCAATTTTGTTGCCCATTGCCAGTTTCTTGAGAGATTGTCTACATTCCCATGTAGACAAGGACTCAAAGCTGTTTGCTTCGAGTGCCTTTATCGCAGCTTGGCTGTCCGACATTATATTGATCTGCTTTCCCTTTAAATTCCTTCGAAGGCATTCATGGGCACACAGTTCAATCGCAAGTATTTCAGCTTGCATAATTGTGGGATGGGTTCCTAAGGCTATTGATGCCGAGTAATTTGGGCCATGTATGCCTATTCCAGTTCCCTGTTCAGTTTTTGATCCATCTGTGTACCAGTTGGAGGATTTATTATCCGCTTGTATTTTTTGATTTCTAGCCGTATTGCGGTCCTGAATAACAACCTCAAACGGCTTCTGAAAGTCAAAAGTTCTTGGAATGATATCCCAAGGCTTTTCAAACAGATCTGGCTTTAGAAAGTCCAGTATCTTTAGGTGACCTGTCTTGTCTCCTGGTTTGAATTTCCTGATTTGGGCAATTTTAGTGGCAGCTTGTAGACCCTCCCTCTGCACTTGTAGGTGTAGAGGCGGTAGATCCAAGAGTGCCTCCATGGCCACTGTTGGGGTTGTTCGCATAGCTCCCGTTATGCCCAGACACGCTAGCCGTTGCAATTTCTGCATATTGCTTTGTGTCGTGATTTCATTTGTTTTTGTCCACCATACAATTGACGCGTATGTGACAATGGGTCTTATTATTGACGTAAATATATGACCAATGGATCATTTTCGGTCTTATTCCCCAAGTCTTTCCAAAGAGTTTTCGACACGCCCAGAAGGCGTTTGTTGCTTTGGCGAGAATTTTATCCACATGAGATTTCCAGAGGAGTTTGGCATCCAGAGTTACCCCCAGATACTTTACCTCGCCCGAAAAACTTATCGTAGAGCCTTTAAGCTGTGGAGCTTTTAGGTTCATCTTTCTACGTCTAGTGAATGGAACTGTAATGGTTTTTGAAGGATTCACTATAAGTTCCTCCTTTTCGCACCAATCATTTATTTTGTTTAGGGCAGTTTGTATGAGGCTTATTTATTCTGGGGTTATTCTGTAACTCATAAAGGATCTTTACAAAAAGGATTCCTTTTTGAATAGGATATGTAAAGGATGAATTTATTCTGTAACTATAAAGAATCCTTTAATGAAAGGCAGTCCTTTAAAGATCGATCTTTATGGAGCGGATTTATAAAGGAATGCCTTTATGTTAAAGGATTGGTAAAGGACACATTTATGTAAAGAATTTGCTTATTCTGTAAATCTAACAGAATCTTTAAGAGCGTCTTTATATTGTGTTTTATGTCTTTATGTAAAGGATGGGTACCAAGGTGCCTTTAAGTAAAGGATGGAAAAAAGTTGAACAAAAATAAAAACAAAAGGTAAAAAAAAATCTAAAAATTATAAAAATTAAAAAGAGATAAAAAACATCGATTGCAATAAATTCGATGATCCAATGATATATTAAAACTTCAAATATTTATTATATAGGTACAATATGTACTACAATAAAAAAAAATATTGAAGCAAATTGTTATTTGAAGTTAGAATATTAAAAAGAAAGTTTCATTTTATTTTCAAAAATGAATATTATTGTTGACGAATTGGCCAAGATTATCGAAACTCCATGTCACAACCATCGGTCAGCAGAAGCATCCACACAAAGTTGTTGATTGTACATTCACCCGAAAGTACACATCGCTTTCAAGCTTTACTAGGCCAGTCATTGGGGACTTAAAAAGTGAAAAGTTAGACAAAAATTGCAAAAGTATTTATATTTTGAGACAACATTGTGACAGGTCAAAAAATTATTAATCAGATTTTTGCACCCTTTTTTGCTCCCCGGAACATTGTTAAATTGTTAAAAGAAGAGTGTAAATTTGTAATAACTCTTATGAAAAAAAATTCCGAAATTTATGCAATTCTTGGAGGCACCCTGCTACGATGACTGGAACACTGCAAATAATTGTGATTATTAATTTGCATACAGGGTTGCATATAAACAATTATTTGCATGACTTGCAATTATTTCGACAGGATACACACAACAAAATTTATAAGCTACTGTTTGCATTATTCCGGTCATTGTAGCAGGGTGCAAACTTTATTGAAGATGTGTTTTAATTATTTAAATGTTTAGATATAGATTTATATTTATTTGCGCTTTTATATACACAGTATATTTACACAAGTCAGAAAACAAATAAAATCATAAAACAATACAATTCAACACTTTTACATATTTTTTACCAAGCGGTAACCCCCTATTTGAGTTGCCCCCAATTCAGCTTCTGACATCCAATATTCAGTTTATTTTTTAGACACTGTATGTTTGCGAAGAAGACTGTTACTTGACTATGTTCTCGTCCCGGAAATTCAAGTTCCGCTCCTGTGATTGTATCTGTGAATTTTTCCTATTCCAGAAATATCTTGAGAACCTCACATTCCACGGCCAGAAATCCCCATTGAACATTATATCTTTTAGTGCAAAGTCTGCACCCACTCTAAAACATTTGCTCCTTCGTTGTAGCGGTAGCTCTTCAACTTGAAAATTCCTATCGCTCATGTTAGGTTTGCCTTTTAGATAGTTTTTTATGCCTTCTTCCGTTACACCTGATGTCACTCTTGACAGGAAAATCCAAATCTTTTTAGGTTCCCCTGTGAAATCATCGCCATCTGTTTTTGCATCACCAATTTCAATTATTTTCGGTCTTCTTTTCCTACGTTTTGGTAGAGAAAAGCCATCATCTTCGTCCAGACCCGTCTTATCGTCCGGCCCCTACCGCTGGTTACGATGCCGAAGACCATCACGTAGCAAAACCTTCTCTCCAGCCTCGTCAGAGTGATCCGCGGCTGGAACTTTTGCATCTTTTCGCACTGTTACAATTTTATTTTCAACACTCTCTTTGATTGGAACATTACGAGCCGCAACTGTATTATAACCAACTTCAGTATTTATATTTAATGATTTTACACCTACTTGATTATTATCAGTATTTAACTTGAGGTTATGTTTATTTACTTTGGCACCATATTTTGTTTGTATTTTTGATGCATTTTCCGCTTTATTCTCAGTTTTACCACTGCAGCCAGTAAATCCACACAATGTTGCTGACTCCACTCGAGCTGTGTCACATATTCCAGTTTCCACAACACACTTCAATCTCTCCTTCAAGAGGTCATTAGTATCTCTTAGTAGAGCATTCTTTTTTTCGAGAATCTTGTTCTTACTTTTCAATTCTTCCACGATTTCCTTTAGATATTGATTTTCCATCTCGATGTAGTTTTTTTGCTGGATTGGAGTTAATTTGACGTCACTCCTAACCTCACTTTCGTGAATACAGTTTGAACTTCTTAAAGAAGACGGCTTTATACATCCCGGGTGGAACGTCTTGTTGCACTTGAGGCATACAACCTTATCACGCACCACAGTTCGATTGCAGTGTCCACAAATCACTTCACTAGCATTTTCAATAAATTACAACACCTGAATCACGATAACCTTCATCGTCCGCCATGTTGAGCTTGCTCTCCAAGGTTTGCATAAATTTCTGAATTGTTTTCAAAAAGTTATTGCAAATTTAGGTTTTTTGTTAATTTAACAATGTTCCTGGGGGTGGAAATGGGTGCACAATCGGATTTATTATTTTTTTACCTCCTGCCTCCTCCAATATTGTCTCAAAATTTGAAAACTTTCGGAAATTTTCATACCTTTTTTGTTACAATGACTGGCCTATACATACATTTCAAACTGTTGTATTGTTGCTTTTGCATTACGTAAAAAGTAACCACTAATTTTGAGCGGTCGTCTTTGGTTAACTGTAAGGCGTATTTTCACGAGGCATAAAAGTTAACCAAAAGTGACCAAAACTAACCGGTGTCATTTTCGCGACGAACGGTTAGAGGTGAGATAGTTTTTGGTTAAAAAGTTACCCAACCAAAGTTAACCAAAGACGACCGCTCAAAATCAGTGGTTACTTTATGCGGTTGGTTTGCTAGTACAAATGTGCGCCACAATTTAAATTTTAAAGTTGGAAGTGGTTCTAAACCTTAACGTTCTAAAGACGAGGATTTGAGGTTATGTTAATTTAGAAATTGTGGTGGGGGACTAATCAAAGTTGACCAAAAGTAACCGAGCGGTACTAACCGGGATCCTCGCGAAAATACGCTTTAAAACTACCTCCCCTCTAACTTTTGAAAATGACACCGGTTAGTTTTGGTCACTTTTGGTTAACTTTTATGCCTCGCGAAAATACGCCTAAGGTACCATAACGTGTTATTGTAACAAGGAAACAAGGTATTTGGTTCAATGTTATGATAAGTGAGTTGTAAGTCGTAACAACACTTTTGACCTATGTGCCTTCCCCAAGAGGTATTTTGCTCCTGTAAGTTTTATAATTCTATAGTATGAAGTAATTAGGAATTATGTATGATTAGTGAATTCTAGATAATAGGGGAAAAACAAGAACAAGAAAGTTGTAATCCGACAATACTATTCTATCATTCAAAATTGTGGAGATGTCAAGGTCATTTATACCAGCAATATGATGAACGATATCTAGAGCAAAATTTGCCAATTATCAACTCAGAAAACATAAATTAGCTTGCACTAAATTTAGTGTGCAAAGGTCGCAAATTCAAATTTGTAATAAAACAACGGCAAACAATGGCTCATACCGGGGGAAACCATTTTGTGTGTGATATTTGCGAATATAAATGTTCAAGAAAACAAAATTTTAAACAACATTTAATGACTCATTCCAACGAAAAACCGTTTAGTTGTGAAGTTTGCGACTACAAATGCTCCAAAAAACAAAATTTGAAAGAACATTTAATGACTCACACCGGGGAAAGACGCTATGCCTGTGAAATTTGTGACTACAGATGTTCAAGAAAACAAAGTTTAAAACGTCATTTAATGACTCACACGGGGGAAAAGCTCTATGGTTGTAAAATTTGTGACTACAAATTTTCAATAAAACATCATCTAAAACAACATTTAATGATTCATGCCGGGGAAAAACCGTTTCTGTGCAACGTTTGTAATCGCAAATTTAGAACAAAGCAAGTTTTGAAAGTACACCTGATGAATCATAACGGTGTAAAACCCTTTGTCTGTCAAATTTGCGGAGACAGATTTGTGACTAAGCAAATAATGAAACGACATTCAATGACTCATACCGGGGAAACACATACAAAAAATATTTCGAAAAGGCGTTGAAATATGTCGAGTTGAAGACACTGATGTAGATTTGGTTCTGAAGTAACTTGTACATGAACTTTGGACATCTATAATTATCGTCTAGGAATTTCTTCTCTTTTTCATAGCAACTTACATAAATATCTCAATGGGTTGGATGTTAGTACTATCATCAGTTCAGTTGAAAATATGTGACTAAAGTTCGACCCAACGTATTTAAATTTTATTTTCATTTTGTAAAAAAAAACTCGTGAGTAATTAAAACACTCCGTTTTTTGGGTAAAATTTTTATTTGTTCTTATTTACAAGAAGAGATGCTTATGTACTCTTAAACCAACTACAACTATAATAATATAATGTATTGTGTAATTGTTCATATAAATATAATCATAATAATTACAATACAGCGTGACCCACAAGAACTCGGACAAACGTTTTAAAAAAAAAAACTTATTTAAACGCAATAATTCAAAAATTTAAAAATGGATAACAATTAACAACATCCTTGTGTACATCATAAATTATAAAATTTCAAAGCTTCCTTCTGCGTGGATACAGAGCTTTAAACGTCGAATGAAATATTCGGCCGTTTTTCGTACCTCTTCTAGGGAAATTTTGTCCCATTCCTGACGCAAAGATTGTTTTAGTGATTCCAAACTTTTGTGGGGTTTTGCATAGGCCCTGACCTCTAAAATTGACCATATGGCGTAATCCATGGGGTTGAGATCTGGTGAGTATGGAGGCCATTCAGAGGAACTGATAAAATCTGGAAAATTGATTCGACACCACTCTTGTGTAGTTTTCGCCTTATGGGCAGGTGCAGAGTCTTGTTGAAAGGTCCAATGTTGGTCACCAAAGTGCTGTTGGACCCACGGAAGAACTAGAGCCTCTAAAATATCCCGGTGGTAGATTTCCTTGTTAATTTTTACTCCTTCTTCCACAAAAACTAAAGGTGTTTTACCGGTAGCACAAATACCGCCCCAAACCATGACGGACTTGGGGAATTGGCGATGAGCAACGATGGCCAAAGGTCCAGGTACTTTTTCTGACCAATACCTATCATTTTGACGATTGTGAAATTGTTCAATAGTAAAAATTGTTTCATCAGTAAAAACGAAATTTTCCCATTGTTGAGCAGCGGTGCGATGTAAAAGAGCACGGCATCGTTGAAGTCGTATTCGCTTGTTTTCATCAGTTAGCATTTGGGCTTTTCGCAGTTTATAAGGCTTCTTCTTAAGTTCATTGTTAGCTATTCGTCGAGCCGACTCCCGCGCGATTCCAGTTTCACAAGCCACTTTTCGCATCGACAGTCTCGGATTTCTTTGAATCTGAAATTTGATGATATTGCGATTCCGGCGAGTGTTGGCAGAACATTTTTTTCCTCTTCCGGGTCGGTCTTCCATATTACCAAGTTCTTTGAATCGTTTGATGGCGTCGGAAACGGTTTGTCGAGGAATTTTAAGAATTCGAACTATTTCACATTGACGATTTCCAGCTTCAAATAACGATAAAATTGCGGCGTGACTTTTTGACATCTTGTCACTCACAAACTTATTGTTTGATTTGTTTGCTCTTTTGTTTTTCTGATCTCCATAGTTCTTAGAATCGGATTACTAAATTATTTTTCAGTAAAATTCAGTGATTTTCGCGAAAAGAGGAAAACATGTTTGTCCGGGGTCTTGTGGGTCACGCTGTATATTGCATAAAATTATTGATTTATTTTTTTAATTTGAACCTCTAAAATCCCAAAATATTGTTATTATTTTATTTAATTACTATTTTACAACCATTTCATTACATTGCACCACGGCCAAGGTGAATGCATGTGTCAGAAAGAACAAAAAAACACAGTAAATTTACCCATCAAGAGCATCTATAGATCAGACAAGATAATTCAACAAAAAAATCTGCTGAGAAGCATATCTTTAACAGGGGATGGAGACGTTTGGCCCCCACCCTTTACCCCCTACTGTTTCTCTCCCAGTTTTGTAGTATGATATTATTGTTTATATTGTCGTGTTAATTTTGAATAAGGAACAAACAAGATTATTTGTAGTAAAAAGTTAATTCTGAAAGATTTTAATTTTAATTTCGCGGCGGCTCGAGGTCGCTGCGGAGCGCAGATTTCGGCGCGAATGAGAGGAAGAAGTTGACTTGCGTTGACGGTGGTTTTTTGATTTTTGTGTAGCATTTGATTGAAAAGTTAATTAAAAATACTTAAATATATGCTTAACAACATCCTCGAATATTGTTATTCTATTACCTTGTCTTCCATAAAAAGAAAATTGTAAAACAAGGGTTTTTTAAAATCTGTTACAGTGGTTAGGCCTTAAGTGTCTCGTCAAAACAGCACGCACCAAACAACAAAGAAGCGTCGTCAGCGTACATCGTACTGAGAGCCAGTAAAATTATTATTGCAAGGTCATTAATGAAAATAATAAACAGGATCGAACTCAAAACGGACCTCATATGTTGAGGGATACCCATATTTACTGATCTATCAGATACAACCAAGACTTCATTCCCATATCTATCCATAGACCTCGCCACTACATCATGCTGTCTTGGATCAGACAAATACGACTGAAATTACTTCAAGACAACTCCACGAATTCCATATCGCTCAAGCTTTCTACACAAAATATCTATTGATATAGATGATCTATACGGTCAAAAGAACGGCTGAGATCACAAAAAATGCCGATAGGAACCTTCTTACTATAGTGTGCTCTCTACCATAAAATTTCAATAGCGGAAGCAAAATTCTCCCAAAAAAATCCCCCTTCCCAGTAGTACACTTTGGCGAGTAGGACATGTCTAGGGGATATCTTTAGTTGGTACAGCGTTAATCTAAACGGCTCAGAGCGTAAGGGACCGGAGCGGAAGGCGCCGCGAGTCGATTGTGACAACGCAACCACGGCATATCGCGGATCCATCATTGTTAAATATGTAAATAAGTACAGAGCTTATATTTTTGGGAAAATTTTGCTTCAGCTATTGAACTTTTATGGTGGACCGCACAGTATAGCGTCACCCTAATTGTTAAACCCATGAGCAAAATTGTTCTTTAATTTTATAGATTTACATAATGTACATTAAAAATATTTTTGTGTTAAAATGAGAATTACAATTTATTGTTAATCTACTTTTTCTGACCTCCTAAAGGAAAATTATACATTATCATATTATATTATAGTTATCCAGCCAGTAATTGGAGCAATTAATATAATGTGGTGTTTTAAACTGTTAAAAGACTCGGCTTGTAAACATAAAATTCAAGTAAGGGTGAAAATGATAAACCACCTGCGTTGAAAATAAATTTTGTAAGAAGAGAGCCAAAATTGTTACCATTATACCATTGACACCCATTTTAACACCATTTGATTGTTTTCCATCCTGTGATTTGTGTACGCGTGCAGTAGCGTAAATTTAGTGAGCCTACAAAAAGGAAAGATAAGTGCTGCGGATTTGAATTCGCCGCGCAAGGGTCCGCCTACTAATTTGGAAAGTTTGATAGAAATTTTGAAAATTTGGTATTTCTAAGGTGGCCCCTCCTAAAAATGGACTCTCGACTGGTCTTCTCTAGATGAGAGAAGACGTGCTTTTTTGGTCGATCGAGAGCGGTGAAATTTTGATCATTCTGGGGGTCGTTGAAGCGATCTCCGGGAATTTTACAAGTGTTTATTGTGCATCTCTTATCACGGGAGAGAATTATATTTGGTTACACAACCGAAATTGCGTATTAATTTTGAGAAAGTTGGCTATTTTACAAGAACTTGTTGGACGTCCGATGGTCAGTTCGGCCGATGTTTGTTAATTGTTAACAAAATTACTGTAAAACCGAAAGGAATTTGGTCAACTGTGATGCTAGAATTCGACAACGGGTACGAGAATAGATAACCTCTGCACGACACCAGCGGGTGAACGTGGTTATAGGAACAACATCTTCACATGCGAGGCGGAACAGCTGTACCTATGAAAACCTGCAGTACCGAACGGTTAGTTGTTAAAATTTGTACTTGATAAATATCTGCCACACATTTTGTATCATCTATGAAAGCTGCGAAGCGCAATTCAGGTGTAAATTTGATAGTAAATGTAATTGCGATTCGTGGCGATACACCATCACACACAAGCGGCTCAGGGCACAAATTATTGCCACAAAAATTGAATTATTTTCAGTAGTTTTGAATTTTATTAAATTAATTAATTTTAAACCACAAGGACGAGTCTTTTATTGTGAGTTGGACCCTAACCTAAGTTGTGTATCTTTATGCTCTACCGACAAAATAGTAAACCGAAGCCATTGTTTGTTAGATTACATCTTTTTATCTTGACCAACGTGGGGCTTTAATCTTTGTTTGTAACATTACACTAATCATTAAAATCGCAAAAAAGTTTGAATCCACGGATGATCAATCATGGACTGGTTTCGGCTTAGCACCTCTACTTGCCTCTTACTTCCCACGAAATAATATAATATTTTGTTCCTAATTGGTTATTCTTCTATTGCTTAAATAATGTACTTAATTTTAAGAAAAGTGGAAAATTTACTTGATTAAATTTAATTTAATCAATACATAATGCACCTGGGCAACTCTTTTATCTGCTGGGAAAGTAATTTACTTTTATATACCTGATGTGTTTACTTTTGCGCAATTTTAAAATTACTAGTTTAAGAATAGGTCACTGCAATCTGCTAAGTAGATATGTTTACTACAAAGCTAGCATCTCAAAAAACCTCACGAGTCATTGCCGTCTTCAGAATCAGCTACAATTATGAAATTAAATTCAAAATCATCAACTTCAAGAAAATCCTTAACGAATGACATCCTCCTTAGAAAACAGTCGAAACGTTTATATTAAATACTTAAAATTTTGTCTTATTTCACTTGAATCATAACAGTACCTACCATAACAAAGTAAGAAAAAATTGTATAATAAAAAAATTTTCACAAGAAATTAAATTTCCTCCAAGAAAGTTCAGGACAACATATGTATTTTATCCTAAATAGTTTAAGCTTGGAAAACATTTAAATTAAAAAAAAACAGAATCTGCGACATTGAGTGCTTTCCGCATCGGAAAATAGGTATATGCTATGCAGGACCCTTTTGTAGAAAATTTAGATCCTACTATTTGTAACTCCTGCGTCGTATCTTTTCTAACCACTGTAATACGGACACTCAAATGCGGTTTAACAAAGGAACTTGAAAATCATATGTAAAATTAAATGTTTTTAATACATTTTAATTTTATTTTGGTTTAGATGTTGCACGTCTGACAAATTTTCTGGTAGAGACTCGAAACATTTTAAAAATGCATTTTGAATATTTAAAATATTCGAGTTTTATGAAGTTAAAAATTTTAACGCGATTTAGTACTTTTGTGCATCCTTGTGTAACAAATTCATAATTAAATTTTGGAAGTTTGCACTAATTTAATTAAGCAAAAATGTTGCATTTTAGATAAATTAATAATATTATATTGTAAAAGAACTTTCACACAATTTACAAAATTACTTATGAAAACCGAGCTTTTAATGTAACCCTCAAATTTACAACTTTGTTTTGGTAGATTGTATAACACACGAGGTTAATAGGCCGGGCTATTAAAATTAACACCAGCTAATTTTATACAAAGCTTGATAGGGTAACAAAAATTGGATTAACACAAGTTGCTTTTTAAAAAAATCAAGGTGTTAATTATTAATCTAATAAAAAAATTTACCTTAACTAAAAATTTTCCCGAGGAATAATTTATAAAAGATTTGATTTAAAATATAAAAATCAATTTAAACAATCTTTCAGAAGCGTTTTTAACATTATTTTCATTTCATCATTGAATTTCATTCCTCTTATTTTAAAAAATTAAATATATTTAAAAAAATTAAATCACCTAAACTTTCAACTTTAAATGTAATAATCATAAGGCCAGGACGCTGCTCCTCGACGTGTAAAAAAACTGATTCCAACTATTTAACTACCTAAAAATTACCTCCTTTGAAATCGAGTAGCCCATTAATCAAGTTTCCAAACTATCGAGTTAAATTACCCAAGTTAACTTAACTAGCTACCCGTCCGTGGACAGGCCTTCCATCTAGTTTTATGTCATCCAGTTTTTTATATCGTAGTTGTTTAAAAATTGATACTCTACATAAAAATATTCATTAAAATACATATTTTTTTCTTCCAGAGAGTTTTTCGTACTTCCCAGAATGGACGCATAGTCAGTGAGATGTGGATCGACCACTTAATATGACTAGTTCAGCGGTTCGAAGGGTGTGCCAATGGTTTAAGGAGACAGGTTCATTTAATTGGCGGTCAGGAACATGAAAAAACGGTACGGAACCGACGACATAATGTGCAGTTCATGTACAAATAGATCCATATGAGCTTTCAAACTTTTAAAATTCCCAGATTCACACTAGTGGGTCCAGGCCAAAATTAAACCGGGTTTGATTCGGGTACACATACCTTAAGAGAACAATATTGTTTGTTTGAGATCAAACTCTCACATACCACATTTGAAATACCAACAACATCTTTAGCATGTTCAAGCACCGAATCGACCCCCGTACTTGGGGCAAGATTATTTAAGTGGAACCACTTTCGACGCGCGGTACCCGATATAACAAAATAAGCACCCAAACCCAAAACGCGAGAGCTTCTACGGCCATATGACAAGAGAAAACCTCCTGCCAATCTGCAATATAGCGCTGATTGACGGTATCAGAAATTGAAACCCTGGGCTTCCGCCAATTGTGCCAGATTTACTCGGCTTCGCCAGATCCTCTTCAACGATAGTTAAAATATGCTCATTCCGAGATAAATTTAAATTTACACTTAAAGCCGAAACTTACTACTCCGATCCCTTCGCCACAGACACAAGGGCATTGTTATTAAGATTATTAACCGCTTCTGCAGCCTTCCTGTCAGCATTGACGTGAGGCACCAAGAAGGCCACTCGACTAATTTCACTCTTTAGCAAATTATTATCTTTTTAACTCATCGCTGAGCGACTCGAAACGTGTGCTTATCATTCGGACGGTGATACTCTCAATCGCCTCGATATCCAGAAGTTCAAAGCAAGGGGACCCAGGCCCCGAAGGAGCAGACGAACAATCCCGAACAATCAAAGTAATGCACCACAAGAAACCATACTCCAATCGCTCTTCACCAGGAGCATGCCCTTTACAAGCTTAGCGGACCTTCTATGGTACCTTCACCACAACTTTTGAGGTTATACGATAGACAACTACTGTAAAATTCTTCTCCAAACAAAATTCCCACAGCCCAAAAATACTATGCGACGATAAATGAATCTCTATAAAGTAAACCATTGCAACAAAATTCCAGAATTTCCGAAGCAATTCGAAATTTCCCCACACCCAGTTATTGCTGGTAAATTTGCGTGTGGGTGGCCCTGATGTAAAACTACATAGCTCTATTGTAATTAGGAGGCAAGGTAAGGATTCTGTTTGCTACTTCTCGAGGTAAATAAAACTAGGTCCAAAACCAAACGTTATTTTATTCAGTACGGACACACAAAAATCGCACACAAAGAGCATCCGCCAATTATAAAACTGAACAAGGTCAAGTGGCTTGAAGGTACCTGGAAGTACCTGATCAGACCTTAAACGATCTAAAATTAAACACAGTAATCGCAATACAGAGGATAGACTCACCTTAGATCTTGCGGTGCTCACAAATTTTACCTTATACAGATTCTCTGTGTGCGATCGGTAACTCAAAATGATACTAAATGTATTCCACGATCCTCTTCTAGCCAGTCCAAAGGAACAAGACTCTCCTGGTATACGGTTGCTTAGCTAGAAGTTGGGAAAATTGGTCTCAATGATATTAATTGGCTCAAGGTCATCCGCCAAATATGAAGCCCACAGGGTTACAGGTTGGATACTCAAAACCTCAAAGTATAGGAAAATAAAAAAAAAACACTGCACAGTATGTATAATCTGAATAAATGTAGTAGCCTATAAGCATTAGTTAAATCAACAGATACGGATAATCCGCAATCGAGCGCCCGTCGTCAATTATTAACCCAAGCAAGAACAACTGCTTTCGCCTACTTTTAGCGGTATAAAAACTAAACGGTAAACCAACAAAAGTTAAGCGGCTTCTCACACTAGTGGTTTATGGAATGAAAATTATGGAACCCCGCACGTTTCGACGCCACATGGATAAAAAAATATGTACAGTTAACATCGAGCAAATTTCACTGTTTTAGGGGTATTTTTGGCTTAAATTTGCCGAAAAAAAAAAGAAATCCATCCCCTTCCCAGTAGCAAACTTTGCCGAGTTGGACAGCCCTAGCAGCAAGAGGGGTAGATCTTTAACATTAGTAAAGAAATGTATATTTTTATTTGGACAACTTAGGCCAAATTTGATGTAATTAATCATCTCTGTGGTTACGAAATAACGTAATAAATTTAGAGTCATAATCTACAGGAATAGAATAATTTCACTAAATAATTTTATTAGTAATATGATCGATTTATTGAATTATTATCATTTTATTATTGGGAAATTCATTAGGGGAGAAGTGGCATGAAAGAGCCAGTTTACTAAACGGAGCAAAAAATATACTTTTAATGAAATAAATTATGATTTTTTTTTCTTAAATTGTTATTTATTTATTAAAGTAGGTAATTTCATACGAAAAAACCTTAAACACTATAAAAAAAACAACGAAATAATCATTTTTAAAAAATGTGTCTTTTGGCTCTTTCATAACATTTCAGTATTGAAAGAGCCAGTATGTATTATAATTTATAAAGTGTAATTGTGAAAATTATGCAAAATGATAATAATTACAATATTAAAAAAATAAAAAAAGACAATTCTAACAAATCCTTTAGAAAAATTAATGACAGTTTTAAGAAATTTTTAATTCTATCAGTCATTTTAAGTAATTTTAACAAACGCTTTAATTTTAACATATTATTCAGTCATACCTATTATATAGATAATCTTAACATATTAGAGCGCATTATTTTTTATTAATACTAACAATTTCGAAAATTAAACAAAATAAAAAAAAAAATTTTTTTCTATCAAAAACAACATCGTTAAATCACCCGGCTCTTTCATAACTTATTCTTAAAAAATATAAAACCTTCAAAATAACAACAATATCAAAAATTTTGCAGCTCAGTTTTTACGCAGCTGCAAGGCCAAATATATGCACAAACTCAATCTACAATCCATTTACCTATATTTGTTTACAATAAAATACCAAAAAACAACTTAAATGAAGTAAAATATTTACTTTTTAGTGCAAAAAACTTTGACTCGATGTGCCGGCGTCCGTTGATTTCGGCGAACTGTCAAATGTTTGTGGGTGGCGGGAAATCAGTGTTGCTACTTAAAAATAAATTACCAAAAAAATCCGTTCTTAAACTACCAAAATAATGCAAATGGCTCTTTCAAAACTTGGCTCTTTCATGCCACTTCTCCCCTACTACACTTCTCATATTTTTATTATAATTTGAATTGGCATTATCAAGATTACTTACTTTTATTTAGAAAAATTAAATTAGTTATAATTAAAATAAAAATAGGATAATATATTTTTTTCAAGTAATTAAAATTATGAACCTAAAATAAAGTTAAAAAAATTCAGTTTCGTTAATAATGAAGTAAACCCTGATCTAATGAGAAACATGATAATATAATAAAAATGAAAGGTTTCGGATTAACTCCGTCATTCGAACAGTAAATTAGTGAATCAAATAAATAATTTCTTTCACCAATGTGAGATAGAAGGCCGAGTTTTTTTAAACGCCGAATTGATAGTTAAGAGTGATTGAAGACGAAAAGTTGAGAAAGATGTGTTAAAATTTATAATTCAAAGAAAATTATATGTTTTAGAATATTTAGATGAAATGTACTGTACATAATAATATACGAGTATGCCGTAGAAACTTAGTAAATTGAATTATGTGGTTTTAAGATTTAAGAAAAACTATGAAAAAATAAATTTAATGATCGATTTTGAACGAAATTAACGCAATACAACGAAGGAAATAATAGTAGATTTCCGAATAAGGTTACTTTTTCATTATGACGGTAATTACCTATCGTGTATCAACTATTTATACCTAGAAAGAAACAAAGAGCGTCATCCCTTATTTTACAAAAAGTTTTTCGTTTAAAAGAAGAAATTTTCATCGTATTAATAATAATTATACCTTTATCAATGTATTAGCTTTAATTTACACATTTTTCATTTAAGTTCACAGAAAATTATGATAAAATATGTATACAACTTTTTTAAATCTGTAATGCTTAAACTTATTTAAATACGCAAAAGTATTTCCTGCGAATTATATGTTTAATATATCGACTTAATTGAGTAATAAAGGTGAAAGCGCCTAAAAATAGGCTATTCATACCACTCATATTGAATCAATGGTCTGTGTATCTAACGGAGTGTGTGGATTATAAACCATTGAATCAGGTATTAAAAATTTTATTTACAAATAATTCAATAAAATTATTAAGGAAATCTACCGAAAACATCAGTAAACATTTGTTTGAAAAACTTTGACCAGATCCACTTCTAGCCTCCATACCGCACTAAATATAGCTTTTATGTAAAAATTGATTAACTTATTTTTGTTCCGAGTTTTATTCGGATAAATTTTAATAACATAAAAATTTTCAGGCAACTCAGGACGCACTGTTTACTGAACTCAACCAAAATATGCGATTCTACAGTAGTAATCAATAGCACATAATACTTATTTTTGAAACTATATATTATAACTTATTTTCTTACTTTTAGGGGCTAATATGGAATTCACTTATAATTTTAAATGAAAGATGACTTAATAAAGTTCGAAACTTACATTGTTTTACTAATTTATTACTCAGCGATTATAAGTTTAAGTTTATGATAGCATAAAAACATTGTACAGGTATTTGATGTAACATCACAGAAACGGCAACATGATCAGGTTTAAAGCTTTTCTAAAGAGGGTTTTTAAAATTTAATTTGGTGTAAATAAATTTCTTGAATCTTAAAACTATTAGGAAGTAACGACGTATAAATCTATCATGTGCAATTACCTAATCTAATTTTAAAATTCACTAGAGAACTCCTCCTCCGTGTCATTTATAGGCCAGCCTTTTTAGTTATTAGTTAATACCAATCAAACAAATTTTACCAACCTAAAAATAATTTACGACCTACGAAATGGACGAATATGTGTATAAAATATACTAAAAGTTTCCGGCCGCCCTGACCTTATAATAAGCGATTAGTTGAAGTTCAATTCGTGTGCTACCAATCAGAGGCGCGTAAACTTTTTTTGAATTGGTAATACTTAATAATGAACTACCATTCAGTCGAAGATCGAACAACCACATCAATCACAGCCTAGATGCCAGTTATGTATATTTACTTGCAATAATTGCACATATTTACACTAATAGTAAAATAGAAAATGCTAATTTATACCCAATTATCTATACTGCTAAATTTCGTATAATGCGAAAATAGCTACAGAAATAAATTGCAAACGGAACCTTCTGTTAGTTTTTATAAGGTTAACCCATTTATAGTTATTTTGTAAGCAGTTCCTTGAAATATAGAACAGAAACGCCAAGAAATGTGTTGTAAATATACCTGTATCTCGCTGTTTATTCAATTTTATATTTTATCGCTTAGCAGATTATCTAGGATGCAATCTAGTTTATAGATGTTTTCTTAAAACGTATGTGTTTACTGACATATTATCGTTTTTACTTTGCGGTATCATTCACCATTATACTATGTTTGACGTTAGTACTCTTATGCATGCAAATTATTTTATGTAAATGGTGCTTAACAATCTTACACGGTCTTTTTTTATTTTTGAAAATTAAATGGTATTAAAAGAAATTACAGTAGATTACATATTAAGTTTTATAACATGAACAGTGGAAACTATGAGCACGGATGGATTAACGAGATTCTCACTTTTCTACTAATCTACTGGATTAATGCGACTGACTATTTACTGTCTACTAATTTATTATGAATCTCGTAAATCTATTATTTATACGCGTCATTTTGACTGTCAAAAAGTATTGAACCACAGTTTTCCCCTCTATTATTATTATTATTATTTTTAAACGGATGTTGGTTCTAAAATCACTTGCACTGAAGATCTAGGCTTATTGTACCCTGCGTTTCATGTTTACTCTGTTATATTAGTATCCCCAAAGAAATTGAGGACACAGCTTATGGATACTTGAGATATCTCCTTAGATATTTTACTCTTTTTGTGGCTAAGGCAGGACATACTCAGGGTATCATAATGTCATACTGAGTTTTATCCCCACCTTTCTACATATAGGATCTTCAAAGACGCCGATGATTTCGAGGTGTCTGTTTATACAGCAGTTAATTGTGAATAGTCCTACTGTCCTCAGCTGTGTTCTACTTAGTTCGAGGATTTCCCATTTTTTTAATCACGGGAGAGGTCCCCATGATCCTCAGTGATTGCTTTAGTTTTGGTTTTGCGGTTAGATACGCAATCCAGCAAGTTGGTTCGGGAGCTATAGATGATTTCTTACAGCTGCCTTATCTAAGTCTTCTTCTTTATTATTCCACGTGCCCCGACACCGATCTCATCGCCAATCTGTTGTATTGTATCGGTGCTACCAGTACATCGTGGTATTGCTTTACAAAATTGGGGTATGTTTTCACTCTTTCCAAAGTTTTTAGTGCTTCCTGCCGTATAGGATACAGATCCGCTTACAGACATAGCCCTCCGTACAATTTCCTCTACACAGACTATTATTTCAACCTGGAAGAGAGTTGCGTGGTAGCCCAGGTTTATGCTTATAGCATCTTCTATTATTTGTCCACTGATTCCTTCCGATTTGGATAAATCCGTACACCAGATTATGCCATATCAAATCCCTAGCTTTTTATTGGTACTTTCATTTCCCCTCTTAAGTATAATAACCCTAGAAAGATTTTGAAAATTCCCTAGAGGGCTGGTTCCTTCTGATTGAATGCATAATATGTTGTAACTTTTGATGGAGTTGAAAATAATGGCGTAATTGCCTTCTTTAGGTGTCACAATTTCTTGATCATTTATTGTTATCCTGTATCTATTGTTATCGCCTTGATCATTTTATTTTTTATTTGTGCTGTAATACAATCTAATAATGCAGACTTTTGATGCGGACACGTGTTCGTGGTTTGAAGGCTTGTAGTAGGAATACTGTCACAATTAGAAAATTAATAATTAAACTTTATATTAAATAAAAAGAACAATGAACTTACAATGAACTATGATTCATAAAAACATCTCAAGTAAAGCGAATGACTCGTCCGCACAAGCCACGAAACTGAGTTAAATGAACTAGGACAAATCTAGGCCAGTCAATGATTATATAAACCCGAGAATAATCAGAGCAAATTAGTCGAGTTTGAAGAGCCATCAACGCCTAATCAACAACAAGACGCTGCCCTCAGCCCAAGATGCTGTAGAAGCATAAGCAGAGAAGAATCAAGTCTGCAGTGCCTTCCAAGCAACACCAACCAAGAAGAAATCACAACAAGTCCAAGAAGCTGTCAAGATGTTGTCTTGGTACACTCTGATTATTCTAAGGTGAGTTAATGTCTTTGGTACTTATTAATATTATAAATTGTAGTTTTAAGTGTTATGTAAATATAATATTATTATACGTAGATGTTATCGAAGTACAGGTCTATTATTGAAATAATATAAACACCCCCCAACTCAAAGAGTAATCATGGTACCTCAAACGATCTAATCGTTACAACCAAGATCTAATCGTTACAATACTAGTTACCCGACCACTAAATAGCAGACGTATTGTTTTTCACAATGATTTCTGACTGCCGATTTGGTTTATGTTTAACATATTTTTGTTCGACGACTTCCGTTTTCATGCCAGTTCGTTTGTAGCAAGTTGTTCCGGCTCTGGTGGTGTTTATGGTGGCAGTAATTGGGTAGCTCTACTACTCAGTTTTAGTACGCCAGTTGTGCTACCATTTTCGATTCCCTATGGTTGGCAACGACCACTGTTGTTGTTTTGGATGACAAGTGGGGAATTCCTTAGTTATCTGAATGGTCCAATCTTGCTTATCAGCTCTAACACCATCTCTCTCACGATTCAGTTCCAACATCAGATCTGCAACAGTGTTTTTGTGTTGCGAAGTCAATCAAGTGTTACCGTTGTAGAATTAACAAGTTTTCTATATTTGCACCTTTTAAACCACATGTTGGAATGTGATTGGAAGCGAGCACCTGCCACCATTTTAAGTTGTAAGCTTATACGAGAGCTCGAGGTAAGCAATTTTATCTTTTCCAATTCGTGTGAACCGACATGTTTTTGGCTTTTGTGTTCAATTTTGGGTAGCCGTTAGAAGTTACTATGTTTTATATCGAGTACTTGCTTAATTTGAAGTAGGTTCACTTTTTGATGGTGATTATTCATTTGTTCATGTGTCTATGTTTTGCACAGCTATTTATTTGCATTGCAATTATTGGAATTATCAAAACACCTCTCATATTCTTATTTCAATTAAAGCACTTTTATCACCATTTGCGTTTTTTTTTTTAGTTCCCCCAAGCTACCATTTTTTCTAGAATCTTCGATCTGGCCTCCGCACTGAATTGAGAGCTGGCCTATTACCATCGTGGTCAAACAAACTGAATAGGTCATCTCCGGATTGTGACAGACTCTGGTCTGTGGTTGGATCAACCCTCTTATTAGGGATTTGCTACTCAGAGGGTAGTTTTCGTTTCAAGCCTGCTATCTAAGACTAGCCCCATATTATATTAATTTGACCTGGTAGTTGTAGTTTCCCACAAGCTGAGCATCTTGACTTCGCGTAGCAGTAGGTACAGATTATCCAATCAACAATGAATGGGTTTACAATTCGGTCAACAGCAAAATTCACCAATTGAGTATAAACATAATAAGTACATACGAGTAAATTATAAAAGTTATAATTTAACGTGGAATGCAAACCACGACACAAATAAGTTTGGACGTAACCAAAAATTCAATTTATACTTTTTATTGTAAATTTAATTGATCAAATTAAAAGTTTTGAGTGGGTAGCTGTAACATTTATTTCTGCAATTTTAGCTCGCTAACTTTTAAGGTATAGATTTTGCTCGAGTTGAAACCATCGATTAAAATGTCTGAATAGGATAACTTAAAATGCAGTAGCGATTAATTCTTTAATGAGCGGGTCTCTGTGATTACGGAAGATCTAAATGGTTCTGATAAAAAATATACGTAATTTTATTTAAATAACTATGTAATTATAATAGTTTGGAGTTTGTATTTAATTAACCCGGAAGTATTATACAAAACTAACTCTGAATTAATCTATTTTTATTTGCATATTAGGGTTGTACGAGAATTTAGCTTTTCTACTCCACAAAAGTTTGTAAATATGTCTTTCAGTTGTAGGTGACATTTAACAATTTAAGTTTTTTTGTGGTTGTTTTATCTTGAAAAACTTGTTATTTATCTTTAACCTGTCTTGCAATAAGTTTGGGTTTCACTTTTTACTATCAGTATAAATGTGTTTTGTTTCTTTATCTTTCGCTAGCGTAGATACATAAAACTAGGTTTGGTGTTAAACCTTAACTTTAAATGTAACCGACAATGAGAGTAAGGTAATTTAAACTCTGTTTTATAAAATTATTTGTACAAAATGCAGCACATTATTACAAAATACTTTTAAGTAAATCAACATTTTTTTAAATAATTACAAACCTCACCAAATGAGATTAAAATAATAGAAATCGCACAATGGAAACTTCCTTCAAACAACTTTAGGTTATTCCATTACAATTTTTAACTTTTTTCAATCGATGTTTTATTCTTTCTTTACTTCTGGGTTTCGCTTCAAGTTTTTCCTCTGTAGTGTATTTAGTTTTTAAGGGCCTAGAATCTATAGATTGGAGTAGATTTCCCTGATAACTGTCTGATGCATTCGATAATTTCGAACGTCGAAGTCCAAAACCATTTCGCAAAACGAGTAATCAATCGAGCCGTCGTCGATTAAAATCAAAAATTTAAACTTTAAAGCTGTAGAATTCGATATCTTAGAACTCTAACAAATATATTATTAGTAAGTGCAAACTTATGGACGTACTACCTTGTACTTCCGATTTCACTGGAAAGTCGAGCTAAGAAATTCTGCGAAGTCCGCAATTTGGACCCAGAATTTCCGCTCTGTAACTCAACCAGCGATTACATCACTCCACTGCTGTGGCTAATTGACAAACTTACTTTAGATTCCCATAATCCGATATATAAGAGCATCAGCGGAAAAATAGAAGAACCTTAAAAAATCTTTTACAATCTTGCCCCATTTAATTTGATGGATCACAAAAAATTTATGACCAGAGTAAAGGAAAATTGAAAAGTTAAAGAATCAGAACTGATATACAGAATGATGTCGTGATTATGTAGGAACTTACGCTGGACATACAAAACACTTGATAAAGGATAGAGTACACCAACACAACAAAGTATAAAAAATCGGATATTAAAAAGAAGTTCAATGTTTGTTCAATACCACCATAGCATAAATAAAATTTTTTTGGACTTTCAAAAAGACTATCGCAAGAGATTAATCAGCTTAAAGAACTACATCAAATTGGATGGTAAAACCTTAACTTTAACACTAAAAATTTGGGCGTCGTATATACAAACTTATTGTAGGGGGCTGAAAAAATCAAAAGGTAAAGATGAAAGGCTGGTATGTTAAATGTAACAAAATAAAGATATCTTGCAGATATATCAAAATGAAGATTATTACTGACTGTTTTTCGAATCCGTTGTGACTATTACATCAAATCATAATGTGCGTGAAGTTAGCACTGTCATTTTCGAAAATCCTAAAAAAATTTATTATGCTGGATTGTGCCCAATGTGTTTCTTTTCCCGCTGATTTTTCTAAGCCCGTTCCCTTGGCTGCGTTTCCCTAAAAAGTAGGTAGATACAATAGAAATCTCGTTAATCAATTCATGCGCATCTATAGAATAGTTTTTGGCCCAAAAACATTTTATTTATCAAAGTACAATTTTTTGATTTACAGCACACGGTGGCACATGAGGAGCACAATAAAAAAATTTAGAATGATCGAAAATGGCAGTGCTAACTTTCTGCTACCTTCAAAATCAGTTAAGTCCATAAAATTCGAATAAAAATACGGCACAACTCGACATACACCGGGCACAATCCAGCACAATAAAAAAAATTAAGATTTTCGAAACTGGAAATACTAACTTCAAGCACATCAAATCATAGCTACTCGATTTTACAATCTAATACAATGTGGTATGGTTATTTTAACATCTGGCTAGGTTCTAATTTTTTGTTCTTTGTTTGTTCGTATTTTTACGATTACGCTTCTTATAGGTATTTTTAGCGTATTGCGCTGAAATAATCCCCAAATTGGGCTAATCACACGTAAAACCAAAATATTATCGCAATTTGCTATCACAATTTTATTTTTCTTCTGACCCAGATTTCGCAATATAAAACTCTCACTTATTCCACAAACTCGATTTATTTTTACTAAATTGTGACTAACTTGATTTACGTTCCGAAAACAATAAAGCTAAACGTGATTTTCCCAATAAATGGGGAGGAGAATTCAGGAACAAAGTTGGCAATTAATGACTGAAATGTGAAGTTGTCTTTTGACAATTTTGGACCGTCACAAGGTTCCGTTTTGGTTTGGAAGAGCTGTATTTTTGTTATTTTGGGGAGTTCCTGTAACAAATTTTTGCATTCATTACGTGGTACTACTTTTTATGTCCTTTGTAATTTTATACAATCTAATATTGCAAACATTTGGCTTGCAATTGAATGCAGGTTAGGAACGTTTAGCGAATCAATACCTGGGTCTTGAGTCTCGCAATAGTTACGCCGGCGAGCGTACGTAATTTCAAGGCGACTTTGGTAATTTCTGATATTTTGCTTGAACAAATAGTTTTTTAGGCCAATGTCATCATTATTATCGTGCCAGTCGTTTGAAATACGTTGCTCAGCTGTCGTGTAGTATCTAAAGCTCCTGTTCGAGAAAAAGTGATAAGGGAGGCCTTAATGCGCAACTTACTACACAGTTATTGGTGCGTAAGTTGTCGAACCATTTTAGATTTCCTCAAGTTGGCAGCGTCCTATTATAGTTGTTTTGGAAGATCACTTAGGGAATTTTTTCGTCATCTGGATGGTCTAACGTTGCGTAACATCTTCATAATACCTCTCTCAAGGTCTAGCTACGAATCTGCAGCAGTGTTTTGTGTACGCGGAAGTTGTTCAAATGCTTCCGATGTAAATTTTACAGATGTTCCAGAGTTCACCTCTTGAAGCCAGCCGTCGTATGTCGAGTAGAGGGAGACGTTTGTCACCAGATAAGTTGTAAATTTCTGAGAACGTTTTATGTAAGTAAATTAATTCATTCTTACTCGTCTGACCGATGTATATTTTTGGCTTTTGTATTTAAATTACTGGTTACCCATAGCGGTTGCTGTGTGACTGTCTGTGTGTCCCCAAGGTCTTTTTCGGAAATCAACGACCTACGCCTTCGCATGAAGAAGGATCTAGTCGATTAACATCGTCGCCAAACAAACTGGAGAGGTCATCTCCGGATTGTGACAGACTCTGGTGTCTGTTTGGGTTAACCTTCTCATCAGGGGTTGCGATTCAGATGGTAGTTTTTTGTTGCATTCCTTTATATCTGGATTGATTGTATCGTAGCACCTGTTTGCAGCTGCTCACTCAACGGTCCAGTGCGTCTTATTAAGCAGTGTTTAGCGGGTGTTGTTATGTGAAGCAAGTGTATCCATTCGTCATCTTCAATACCAACGTCAACTACAATATTGGAAGAAGTTGTTGTCCTCTTATATTTTGTAAGCTTATAAGAGCTCTATGTAAGTGAATTTTATTTTTCCAATTTGTGTAGTATATTGACCCACATATTGGAGCATCAGCTAGCTTTCAATTTGTGATTCATATTGCGACTGTTCCCACAATCAACTTAACAACATCCCTATCAGCAGCAACTGACACCTCAGAAAACTCAGGGTACAGAGCGTTTGCCCGAACTCGTTAATTTAAAATTTACTAATGAAAACTGGACGGATTTAGATAGAAAAAACTAGTATATAAACTAGTATATAAATGAAGCAATTAGAGTGAGGATGAATGTCGTATATCGATTATTTTGACCAATAATCGATTTTAAAGTTGCAAATTTTCGCTCGATTTTCTTACATCACGGGCATTCCGTTCTCCGTCCGTGCGCTCTGAGTTAGTCTTACACTTAGAAATTTCGGACCTCGCATGGTCACGGTTGAGACGTTTACTCAATGTCTCAACCCCGACCTAGATCAACTCCCAGTGGGAAGTTTGTTTTGGTTGGGGAGCAGCAACATTTGTTCTGCGAAGCAACTTGGAACCAAGACGAAACGAAATTTTTGCTCAAGATGTTTTTCATCCCGAAGGCTATTTAGAAGACTATTAGCTATTGCCACTCGCGTTACTTCAGCAAAACTTCGAGCTCGTTGAGGTTAAATCGTTAAATGATCATCCCTGCGATGTTCTATGATGTTGAAAGAGGTGAAGGAGGCTCCGCCTCCACGAAATTCTGTATACTAAAAAATGCTATGCTATACTATGCTTCGGACCTCGCGAGCTCTTGCACTTGTACCTACTCCGTCGTGCAGTTAACGTCGACATAATTTCACGTTTTAGGGGTATTTTTGGCTTAAAAACACGTGGAAATTCCTTGTACAGTTAAAGTTGAGCTAAATTCACATTTTAAACGTATTTCTGGCTTAAAATTGCAGCAAAAAAAGCGAGATTCGCCCCCTTCCCAGTATCAAAATTTGCCGAATTGGAAGGCCCTCGGGGGATGTTTTTAATGAGTTTAGCCATTTTGGCAACACAGCCACCCCCGCCAGAGTTGCAAAAAAAAAGCGAAATGCCAACGTCGTTAAATAAGTAACCCTTTCCAAATATTTTTGGCCCAAAAAGGACCGTTTAGTACAATTGTGCTAAAAATGAATAAAAGTGTGCTAGAAAAGAGTACAAAATTGTATAGAATATTAACTCAATTTGGACTTGTAGACAATCTAGACATAAATTGGGCTACTTTTAAGTACAGTTTTTGTGTGTGTATGTTCTTCCCAAACCTGTAGTTTAAGAGCGATATCTACCAAAGTGAATCGTATTTTTCGAATAACTTTCTTATTTTCAAAGTTATTTAAAATTGGTTTTCACTAATGTGTTCTTAATGAAATTGTCTTTACCGCAAAGATAATTTCAATAATTGAAATCAATAATTGTATTTTTTTACTTGAAAAACTCAAATTAAATTTTAATTCTTAGGCTACACTAAATTCTTTATGGTATATTAGACACAATAAAAAAAAATCAATTTTTTTCATTAATTTATTATTGAATTATTCGAAAAATACGATTTACACTAAATATGCCTTAGACGTGTGCTGCCTTGCGGCAATAATGAGTATTATCATATTATGTACTTTACTAAAACAAGTAACAAGGAGCTGTATTATTATATATACAGGCAATTGATATCTCAGTTTTTTTGATGATTCTAGAAGCTTAAAAATTATCACTTTCTCGGCGTTTAGTCTGGTGTCTTTTAGTTTTTGAGTTATTAATATTTGAAAAGAAACATTTAGCTGTAACTGCTATTATTATTATTGACTAATATTGTAAGTACTCGGAGTGTTCTAGTGGTTAGAGCGTTGGATTTGTGATTTGTCGGTTACGGGTTCCATGCTCACATTTGTTAATTTTGTTTTTAAATATTTTAAAATTTTACCGTGCTTCTTAATTTATTTATTTCGCGTAAATAAGTAATTTATTATATTTTCAATGACTATATTTCATACAAAAAATAAAAAAGTGGAATAAGAAAAGATATATACGAGGATAAATCAATAAGTACCCGTGCTTGAAATGAAGACCCAAGTTTTTCACTTTTTTTTTATTTTTCAACGTAATCTCCTTTTAGGTCGATACACTTTTCCCAATATTTTCCCAATATTAACAAAATAGCGCATCGGTTCTATATTTTCAACATCAAAAGTTTTGATAACATTATTTGTAGGAGCCGTGATTACTTACGAATTATTGCAAAAAGCAGTGTGTCGACAATTTGAATAACAGTAGTACCTAAGTTGTTTTATTTTATTTAAATTGTATTAAAAAACCGAAAAAAATCGGCTACAAGGGCGGCCAAATTAAACTTTGCACACGGGCGGAAGTACCCCTGAGCGGTCCTGAACATGGTTTCAATTCGACTATATTAATTTTGAAAATCAAAGGTGATTTTTAGATAAGTAAAAAGTTGGACCAGTCACAGCTGAATTCTTTTAGGTTGTTGGTGGTTAGTGAAAAATGATGATTAATATTTTCTTCTTATTTTAGGGCAATGTCCTGTTTTTTCCATTTTGCTTTCGAATAATCGAATTTCCTTAGGGACTATTATATCCTGTGATGAGGACGTCCAGCTTTCGTACCACCTTTTATGTGATCTACCGGGTAGTCTCCTGTGTGTTGTCGCTGGCCTCTGTATTTGCACCGCTCGCTCTGGCAAGTCTTCCTTCTTCCATTCTCTCAACATGGTTCCCTCCAACGTCGTCTCCTATCTCTGATCTATCTGACTAAATCCTGTATGTTGCATGTTTCACGAATTCTTTCACTTCTGATCCTGTCGCGAAGACTGAGATAGGTGATGGCTCGTATAGTTTTCATTTCCGTTGTTCTTGCCATCTGCTTAATTTTGGAAGTGTCGGATCTTGTTTTTGCTGCATTATGTGAAGATTGGTCTTACGCAGGTCTTATACATTCGAACCTGGCTTTCTATATTCAGGAGACAACCTGAGACCACAGCCGCTTTTGTTGCTTGCATTTTTACTTCTTGGGCAGCGTTATTGATGGTTGGTATGTTGAGCTCATGATATGTCAAGCTCTTCTGCGTGTGTGTTCATTCTATGTAACAGACGTTGCAGATCATCTTCGCTCCCTGCCATTAGAATGTTGTCATAGGCATAGCATATGCTTTGTATTTTGATGTTTCCCATACTATAGCCAATATTAAATAATAATTATAATAATATGAGTTGAGATGAAAACCAGCAGAATCCTTTTTGTTCTGTTGTTAGTATTTAGTAGTTTGATTAGATCATGGGTCTCCAAACTTTTTAGACCGCGGGCCACCCTGACTCCTCCACTAAGTCCAGCTGGCCAAGACCTAGTTAGCTCACTATACCAACATAATTGACCCTCCTCTAGTCGCCTTAGTAGTAGTGGTTGGTTAAAGACTAAGAAATAGTTGGCTACCTCTAAAGGAGAGTTTGGGGGTTTATCCCCCAATTTCCAGGGGCTCTGCAAGATTTTTTTGAAAATTTGGTTCCCAATAGTGAATTTTGAGGGTTTTCCAGCTAGATTTAATGTAATTTGTAAACTCATTTATTTTTACCAAATTTTGTATCGTGATTTTGTCGCATTTACGACGGTTCTAATAAAATAATCGGAAAAAATTTTACAATCTAACTAAACTATGGCGGGCCGGACACCGGGCAAATTTGTACCACTACCGAGGGCCGGAAGGGCCACTACCAGGTGGTGCTTGCGGGCCGTAGTTTGGAGACCCATAGATTAGATTAATCACTTTTCTATCAATACCCTTTTCTGGCAGTATTCTCAGTACATCGATGAGTCGTACTCTGTCAAATGATTGCGTAAGGTCGACGAAGCAGAGGAATAGAGGTTTGTTAAATTTGATGGATTTTTTGACTAGTTGGCGCAATATAAATATTGCATTTTTTTATGGTCTCACGATTTGTTCTGAAACCTAGCTGTTCTTCGCTGGTTCCGACCTGGTGTGTTAATTTTGAGCAGCTGTAACTTTGTGGTTCTTTTTTTTCCTTTTTGAATATGGGTACTGTTATACTTGTTTGCTATTGGTTTAGAATACTTCCAGCTGTAAATCTTTTCTAGAATAATATAGTTATTTTCTTAGCCAAACTCTTCTCCCCCGTATTTGATCATTTCGTTTGTTATCTGGTCGATGCCTGAGGATTTTCTATTTTTGAGTTACACGATTGCGTTCATAACGTCGCCTCTAGCCCAACATCCATCTTGTCATGCTCTTCCTCGTCTTTCACAACAAGATCTGGGATTTCTTCATTTTTCTTTAGAAAACATATATCTTTCATTTTTCAATATTTACTTACAGTTTTTAGCTTTCTAACCCTTCAGTTATAATAGAGCATTCGTACGAAACATTATCGGAAGATTGATTTTTATCTTTCGAAAGAAACTTACTTCACTTGACTAAAGGGACTACAATAACGGGGAATGTCTACAAAGACACAATTAAGAACTTGAAAGTTGCTATAAACGAAAAACCACCCCACAATTATTTATTATGCTCAGAAAACTGCTTCTTCACGACAACCATGCAGTCTCGACCTCTCTCCCTGTGACTATTATCTCTTTTCAAAACTCAAAAAAACACTTGAAAAGGAATCGTTTTTTTATCGAAGGACGACTTGGAAAACGCTGTGGAGTCATATTTTGCAGAATTACCAAAAGAATTATTTTTCGAAGGCATAATAGCGTTATTAGAAAAACCTTTTTATAATTATTTTATTTGTAATTATAATATATACTATTAGGTAGAAAACATAAAAAAAACTTCTCGTAACAAAACAAAATATTTATCATATTTTTTATATGATAAAAAATGTAAATCATTAGGATAGAAGCCACATTAAACTTTAAAGTTGGAGTAGCGAAAAAATTTTAATGTACAATAATAGTATATAGCAATAATTGTAAAAGAAATATAATGTTGATTTACTAGGTATCAGAAAACTGTTGGCACCTATTATCTTTCGTTTGACATCGACAAATCTCGAACGGTTGTACATAAGCTTAGAAGCATCTTAAAAGCACGCTTAGAGAGTAAAAACCGTAAAAAGAGATGGATTAGTTTGTCGATGCTGTTTGCGGGTTAGGTGAAGACGTAAGGGGACTGTTTATTTACATTTTAAAAAGTCAGCTGATGGACATCGCTCTTAAGGAAAAACTTAAAAGCAAATATAAAATGTAATATAAATATAATGAAATATAAATTTAATATAGAAAATAATAAGTTTTGATTTTCATTTCGAGAATTTTATTATTTAGTTTCTTCTAGCTACAAGGAAAAAAGTGTCTGACTGTTAACACCTCTCCCCTATCTGTCAGCATGATTGTCATTTCAAAACATTTCGTGGTAAACTTGAATTTAAAAGGATGACCGGATACTTTTATGACTAAAAAATGTTTATTTTTTAAAATGTTTATAATTATTCATATCGTAATTCTTTTACAAATGCAGATGAAAAAATACTTAATGAAAGCAATTTTAAATTTAGAAGAAAATCATCATGAGCAGCTTTGAGTAAGTTCTAGAATGAAAGAGATACGAGATTTGAAAAAAGTCTTTCAGGATATTAAAACTCAGCAGCACCTGTACTTGCATGAAATTAGCTAATAAACGTTCTTACTTCCAAATTTCATCTCTTAGCTGATTGTATCGCACAGGCCAAAGCGAGAGTAAAGTACACAACTCTAGTTTACCAACGTAGTTTACCTAGTGGTAACTTGAAGTTTGTGTAAAGCACCCAAAGCGTTCGCTCTTTATATATAAGTAGAAGGTCTACAAGTTCATAAGGTACTTTACTATAATCTGAACGACATACGAGAAAACTCTTCTCCAGTTATTTTCAACATCTTATAGTTATTATTCACATAAATTAACATCAGTTTATTGAAATTCCCCAAACCTAATTCTAAAATACATGTAGCATAAAACATATTTAAATAGGTAATCACATTTATTTATGATTTCGTTTAAAAGAAGAAGTGACTAAAAATCATAAAAATGCGCGACTGGCAATTCGAAACAAGGGAAGCACTGAAGCTTGGCCATAATATTAAATTACTTAACGAACGCCAGATAAAGCAATGAGTAAAGTAAACCGACAATATTTTCATTATACCTGTCCGTCGTTTCAAATTTCTAACCTAATTTTAGAATTGCTGATTTTATATTTGTATTCTAAATTTTTGTAAATTAACTTCATTTTTAAATCAAATAGTTCTACAGAATTCCAAAGCTTGACAAAAGTAATCGAATTGAACGACTTCAAACTTCTTTCCAAAAGGAACACTTATTTTGCAATCAGTATCTGTAAATGTGATAAACGATTCTCTTTTGTAACGATAAAGATTTGTCTCGTGGTATGCAACCTTTCAAGAGTCCTCAATAATAGAAAATTGCAACTTAATAGATAACCCTTTACAATTTAATTACAAGAAGCTTGCCTTTGCATCAAGTCAACTACTTCAAACCTAATGTTTATTTTATATTAATACGCAAAGTGCAATCTGAACATAAGTCCTCTTTAAATAAATTAGACCTTCTCTTTATTTCATTCTTTTTTTTTTTAGATTACACACATAATCTTCAAAATTGTATCCAAGAATTAGTTAACATTAGTTCTTCGAATCCTGTCAAATCGAAGTGAAGTATCACTTTTCAAAATTCATTTGGGTTACAAAACGTTTTACTTTTCATTACTAGTGAAGAAAAGTAAACTATTTCGTCACTAGAAAATAATTAGTTTAATGGTGACAGGCGTTCGTGTCCAATCGCTGTCCAACGTGCGGCTTAAAATATGAAAATCTATAACTTGTTAATTTACACAGGAAAACACTTGATCGACATTCGCGACACTAAAACACTGCTTGCAAATCTGTAGATGGAACTGGACCAGTAAGCGATGGTGTTGGGGATATTACGCAACGCTGGACCATCCAGATGACGAAAGAATTCCCCAAGTGATCATCTAAAACAACAATAGGACGTTGCCAAATGCCTGTTTAAGCTTTGCGTTTAACATACATTTTTTTTGATCGTGTAATACCTCGTACAATTCTTTTAAAATTGAATCCCGGTTTGAGATTCAATTTACTCTATTTTGATACGGAATAATTAAATCTGGTCAACCTGGTGAATTAATTGATTTCTTAGAGTAAAGATTTAATTGCCACTTAAGTTAACTTCGTAACTTCATACTTTCGATGTGCTAGCTCCAAATATGGATTCAAGTCCCTCATCATGAAACGCTTATTCACTTATCAATATTTCATTTGGGGATTAATTACAAGTCTGCTCTGCTGAACCATTCTTTTTAGACAGCTTTAGTTGCTTGTTTATTTTTATAATCTAGTTTGACTGTTTAATAAAATCTAATCTAATCTCAAATTAATCTAATTTAAAAAATAAAAAATTGAAGCCGATGCTCCTAGGCTATGTTCGGGGAAATGAGCCGTAGGTTCAACGTGAATACGTCGCGTCGCAGAAAACCCATCTTATTTGGATCCACCGATTGGACTATTGAACAATTTTTTTGAATATTTATCCATCGATTAATGAAATAATTTTCATCCTTAAGATCCATCAGACAAGACGTGTTTCCCGCGACGACCGACGCGACGTATTCACGTTAAACTTAACAGTTTTGTCCCCAAATATAGCCTTAAAGCCTCGGCTTCAATTTTATATTTAAACTAGGGGGGCTTCGCCCCCCTGGCCGCTAACGCGGCCCAACCCCCCAGGGCCGCTTCGCGGCCCTAATAACTTCAAGTTATAAAACTTCTTTCTATACAACATTTTTTATGTCGCCTTCACTCGGTGCTCGATTATGCCACACTTACGGTGTGCATAACAACTCTCCTGAAGATCTGAAACTAACACTTCCAGGTTACTAAAAAGGGAGAGCAACTGGCGACTTAGGCACATAACTGCATAGTGATGCTTCCATGAGCCTAAGCAGTCTTATATAAACACCTAATGAGCCAACATGACTCTAACACATACAGAGTAGGAAATCCCGTCACACCTCGACCAAATGGCACGAGTTAAAAGTGAGTCAGGACAGACTACGAAGTATGCTGCAGGAGTCGGCACTGAGGGAAAAGAACACTTCGGTGCTCGATTATGCCACACTTACGGTGTGCATAACAACTCTCCTGAAGATCTGAAACTAACACTTCCAGGTTACTAAAAAGGGAGAACAACTGGCGACTTAGGCACATAACTGCATAGTGATGCTTCCATGAGCCTAAGCAGTCTTATATAAACACCTAATGAGCCAACATGACTCTAACACATACAGAGTAGGAAATCCCGTCACACCTCGACCAAATGGCACGAGTTAAAAGTGAGTCAGGACAGACTACGAAGTATGCTGCGGGAGTCGGCACTGAGGGAAAAGAACACTTCGGTGCTCGATTATGCCACACTTACGGTGTGCATAACAACTCTCCTGAAGATCTGAAACTAACACTTCCAGGTTACTAAAAAGGGAGAACAACTGGCGACTTAGGCACATAACTGCATAGTGATGCTTCCATGTGCCTAAGCAGTCTTATATGGATGCCTAAGGGAAACCGGTGGAGTCCAGGGCAATTGCTCGAATTTTGGGGCTCGGCAAAGTCACCTAAGAAGAGTTAACGTAGCTCGCTTGAAACTAGATCTTCTCGTAAGATCGCGCTTTCGAAAATAAAAACCACTACGGGTGGTGGGAGCCCGGGTAGCTTGCTGTCACCCACCAAAAAGAGGAAGGCCAATCGTAGTGGCATAGGTTTCAATAGAGAGTAGGTAATAAGATTAAAAAGTGTGCCTCCAAGGACCTAAATGGACCTTATAGGAACCTCAGCGGCGACCTGTCTGTCGTTGATCCTCCTCACCTAGGGGCATATATCTGGACTTGCCAATTTGGGTATATGGAATAGGTACCCGCAAGGGGAAACTCACGATGCAGGATAAATGTTAAGTCAACATCTAGCATCTAAAACTAAATCTTTACTATTTGTCGCCTTCACTTTGAATTTGTATTCCATCCTTCGCTCGACATCTTGATAATGCTACATATAACTGTCCATGACTAAACAAAGGCCTATCGGTGTATATACTAACTTTGTTAAAGCTATGCCCTTGAGATTTATTTATCGTTATTCATATTTAGCTTTGCTTTGCTTTGCTGTTTTTTACTCCACTCACACTTACTCTACTTAATATAAAGGTCCTTGCACTTGAAACGTTAAAACGATGAGACGTTTATCCGATGAGACGTTTATCTGATGAGACGTTTATCCGATGAAGCGGCCCTAATAACTTCAAGTTATAAAACTTCTTTCTATACAACATATTTTATGTCGCCTTCTTTTTGAATTTGTATTCCATCCTTCGCTCGACATCTTGATAATGCTACATATAACTGTCCATGACTAAACAAAGGCCTATCGATGTATATACTAACTTTGTTAAAGCTATGCCCTTGAGATTTATTTATCGTTATTTATATTTAGCTTTGCTTTGCTGTTTTTTACTCCACTTACACTTACTCTACTTACTATAAAGGTCCTTGCACTTGACACGTTAAAACGATGAGACGTTTATCTGATGACACGTTTATCTGATAAGACGTTTATCCGATGAGATGTTTATCCGATGAAACGTTTATCCGATGAGATGTTTATCCGATGAAACGTTTATTCGATGAGACGTTTATTCGATGAGACGTTTATTCGATGAGACGTTTATTCGATGAGACGTTTATCCGAAGAAACGTTTATCCGATGAAACGTTTATCCGACGAAACGTTTATTCGATGAGACGTTTATCCGATGAGACGTTTATTCGATGAGACGTTTATTCGATGAAACGTTTATCCGATGAAACGTTTATCCGATGAAACGTTTATCCGATGAGACGTTTATTCGATGAGACGTTTATTCGATGAGACGTTTATCCGATGAAACGTTTATCCGATGAGACGTTGATCTTTGTCTATAAAGGTTCTTGCACCTTTATAGACTTGAAACGTTGAGACGATAAGACGTTAAGACGATGAGGCGTTGATACGATGAGACGTTGATCCGATGAGATGTTGATTTTCGTCCATGAAGGTTCTTGTGAAGTAAAAATTAATTTTAAAAAGCACCTTTATAGACTTGAAACGTTGAGACGTTGATACGATGAGACGTTGATCGGATGAGATGTTGATTTTCGTCTATGAAGGTTCTTGTGAAGTAAAAATTAATTTTAAAAAGCGTATACTATTATCAAAATAATGACTACCATTCTACCATAGCTGTTCTCAGCGTTGCATATAAACGTTGCATAAAAACGTTACATAAAAACGTTGCATAAAAACGTTGCATAATATGTCTTATCTTTTTATATATATTAGGGTCCATTCATTCCCACTTCTACTTTATACTTTTGGAACTAACATTTTTTTCATTTATCTTCACTTTTGCGAATTAAAGTTTCAACAGATTATTGACTTATTTTTACTATAAAGGTCTAATCTACTTATACTTTTGGAACCAGCAATTTTTTCAATTACCTTCAATTTGCGGATTAACGATTCAACAGATTATCGACTTATTTTTACTATAAAGGTAGTAGAAATCACTTAAGAATTACAATTATTGCTATACTTCAGCAACAAAGATAACTTTAGAAATTTAAAATTTAAAAACGTTGCATAAAAGCGTTGCATAAAAACGTTGCATAAAAACGTTGCATAATATGT
Source organism: Rhagonycha lutea (assembly GCA_958510855.1). NCBI lineage: Eukaryota > Metazoa > Arthropoda > Insecta > Coleoptera > Cantharidae > Rhagonycha > Rhagonycha lutea. Next base: position 21,059,304 of record OY294042.1, read on the forward strand.
CTTATCTTTTTATATATATAGGGTAGATAATGCTTCAAATATTGTATAACAACTTTGATTTTTGAAAATTTTTTTTTTTGAACATGTTACCGATTTTACAGACGTAAAAAAAATTTATAAAGAGCTAATTTTTAGGAAATTAAATGTCCGGCAAAAAAGTGCTCGAAAGCATTTCGATTTACCATAATTATTATAGAATCAAAATATGTTACTTTGAATAATGTCTCCTGTGTCCTTAATTTATTTTGTAAAATTTTATTGATTTCATACTTTTTACAATATGAAAATGCATAAACAACCCACCACTCAGTTCTTTTTCATTAATAAAATTGTTCAGTCTGTGAATTTTATCGCTCCCTCTATTTGACAATGGACCTTTAATTCTTTTTGTAGATTAATGACAAAATTTTTGAATAATTCGAAAATAAGCAATTGGATTGACTTGACACTTGGCTAGTGAATTACAAATTCTTGAATGCAACCTTTTGAATACTTAGAAGTTGTTCATTCATTAATCTTAGTTTTCACCATAATATTTCATATGGATAATTGTAATATAATTGAATTATTGATTTTTGGATATCTATAGGATGTTCATATAATGCAGATTATTTCATATCTATTTTTTACTGGTAAATAAATTAAATATTAATATTTTTATTTATATAGTTGTTATTTTGAACTAACTGAAATAGCTGATCATCCATCTTAAATTAGGATAATATGAATTAGCAGAATGGAAATTTTGCTATTTTGCAAAATTTTTACCGACCGCAATGGAGTAGATTGACAGCCACGAAATGAAAAGATAAAGGTAAGAGAAAATCTTTGTAAAATGCTTCATTCCATTTTTGTTATATAGGATGTCCCAAATAGTTGGATGAGTATGTATCAAAATATAGTATCATCATTTGGATTTCGATGCTGAGAAGTTCATCGGGCTGATGATGTCGGTTTGAGACTGAATTAATTTGCAGAAAAAATATAAATAATGTTAAATTTAAAGCATTACCAATAGAAAAATTCCCCCGAGTGAGACCGAAGGCCGAGTAACCCCATCAATAACACACTAGGTGATAAAAGGTGGTCGGAGGCTAATTTATTTTAAATTGTAATACATTCTTGTTTTAGTATTATATTGTCGTTATGTACAGCTGGTTATTAACACAAAAATTGAGTGTCTAAATCCAAAATCTAAATAATATAAATAATATAGAGAGCATAAAAATAAACAATACTGAAGTGCAAAATAAAAAATTGTAGTTAAAATAATACCGAATACATTTTCAAATGCCAGTTAGGCATGCAATTTGGGTGAAAATTTTCAACAATTGTACTAAAAATATAGGTAGATAAATCGAAATCCTGCAATGTGACGAACACTCGACTTCTCTATGCTACTTCAGTGTCTCATTATACAAGCAAATATAACGACGGACAATAAAAATCGAGGGTTATAGAAGAGCTTTTCCATGAATGATTTCATCTAAGACCTCAACAACATATTATTCAATCAGAACAAGTACTCGTACAATCATTCATTTCTCGAGATGCATTTAATTATGCACTTCTAAAAAGATATTAATTACGTATAGAGGGAACCACTTATTAAAGCAGGCGGTATAATGATAAATATACCGGGTTTTATAATACAGATTTAATTGAAACAGCATGGTGTTATAATGGTAAACTTAAATATAATTAAAATAAAAGTGTCGTGAGTAAAAAAATAATTTGTATTAAAAATCTATCACTCAAACACTGTACTCTGAAAAAGCCGGAAAAAGCATTTGTTACCGTGACAAAGATTTTGTCATAGCAACAAATATTTTAGTTTTAAAAAAATTATATGTATTATATTAAACGTTAGGTTATGTGTTGGAAGTGGAAAAATCCTTTTCACGGCACAGATAAATTTGGGAACGATCGGGATTCGAACCTATGACGTTTAGATCTTATATCTCCACTCATAACCACTACACAAAGAATTAATTTACTTACATAAAACGTTCTCGTAATTTTACAACTAATGTGGTGACAAACGTCTCCATCTACTCGACATACGACGCGACGACTGGCTTCAAGAGGTAAGATCTGGCACATTTGTAAACTTTATACCAGAAGCACTTGAACAACTTCCTCGAACACAAAGCACTGCTGCAGATTCGTAGCTGGACCTTGAGAGAGATGATTTTGGAGATGTTACGCAACGCTGGACCATCCAGGATGACAAAGGCATTCCTTAGACGTAATCCAAAACAACAACAATAAGACAAGACGTTGCCAACTGAAGGAAATCCAAAATGGTTCCATAACTTGCACACCAACAACTGTTTTTAGTTGTTAGTAAGTTGCGCTAAAATAGCCTCTCCTATCACTTTAGCTCAGAAACACTACACGACTGCTAAACTACTGTTTCAAACATTGGACCAAAAACCGATTTGTCCAAGCAACTATCGGCAATTAACAAAGTCGCTCTGAAAACAACGTACGTCCACAGTCGTAGCTATTGCAAGACTCAGGTATTCATACGCCAAACGTTTGCAGCCGAAAACCTGCATTCAATTACAAGCCAAATTTTTGTAATATTAGATTGTATAAAATTACAAAAGCATAGCTGTATCTAGGAATATTGTGAAATGACATGAAAAGTAATACCATGTAATGAATTCAAAAATTCGTTACAACATGTACAATTTTCATGGCCAAAATCCAATATTTACTATTCCAATTTCTCTCAAATCCACCATTATGCTCCAGACATAGCCCCCTACGATTATTACTCCCTCCCCTTTTCAGTAATATTCGATTACTTAGAATAGATTCGATTAGGGAGTAATAAAATAATTTTTCCTACAAAACTTGTTTATTTTTGCAAGGTCTTTTCAACGATACCATTTTCGACCTAAGGTGCCATTTAAAATTCTGGAGTTCTGAACTGGAGTAGAAATAATAATATCACCATTAGATTCTTTATTATGGCTTTTATAATAATTTTTTTGACGTGAATACGTCTATAAAATCGGTAGCATGTTAAAAAATTTAATAAAACTATGTAACGAAAAATGTGTGTTTGTACGAAAAGTATACCCCGCATGTTGAAAAATTTAATAAAACTATGTAACGAAAAATGTGTGTTTGTACGAAAAGTATACCCCGCATGTTGAAAAATTTAATAAAAATATGTAACGAAAAATGTGTGTTTGTACGAAAAGTATACCCCGCATGTTGAAAAATTTAATAAAACTATGTAACGAAAAATGTGAGTTTGTACGAAAGTATACCCCGCATGTTGAAAAATTTAATAAAAATATGTAACGAACAATGTGTTCGACGTTAGTTCGTTCCTATTGGACGGAGACTTTTGAGACCCGACTGCTGTTAGTCGCACGTTAAAAACGTTGGTCACGAGGGAAGTCAAAGCGCATCACGACACCGATGGGCAGAAAACTAATATAAAACTTATTTGCACCAGATCTGTTTTTATTTGCGCCAAATCTGTTTACATTTGCTCCAAATCTGTTTCCATTTGCTCCAAATAATACTGTAAAAGGTATAGATTTAACTGACACTCTGATACATAATGTGCAATATCAATCATATAAGTTATGCACTATTTTAACGTTAGAGGTACTACGGTCGAGCTTTCTCGCTCCATTCCAGTCCTTGCAGGATCTTGCCAAGAAACCTTGGTGTTACGTAATTGCACGTAAAGTTACATCATCAGGTTTATTCCAACCAGTCAAGAAACAGTACATTGTTGATTATCCTACCAAAGCAACCTCCACTTGTTAAGTTAATATGACGTAACATCATCAAGTGTACAGGTAGTTTGGTGTAGTGGTTAGGAACTCAATCACAGGAGTTTGGTAGTTATTAAAATTCTTATAATTTTAACTTACAGGTAGCGGTTCTAAATTCCCTTCAAATTTAAAGTTACTGGGAAATATATCAGTTCTATGGGGATACAACAGCTTGTACATTTGCAATATTGTTATTTCTGCTGCCCCCGTAACTTGATGCACTTGGTTACGAGTTCTTCTATGAGTCGACAAAGAAGCCTGTGTTCCCATATATATTGCAACGGCTACAATAGAAATTATGGACCGATTCCCTATCTCTTCCAGATTTTCAACTTTCGTAACACCACTAGCACCGCTAATTTCATTCATTGTGCGAGGAATCTGCGCATTCATGCATGCAAGGAACAAGCACGCTGCTGCATATCCTTTACAACTACGACTCTTATAATTTTTACCCTTCACAGCCTTTGAGAAGAGTAAATTGGCAGCATTGATAATTGACTTCGTACAACTTAGCTTATCGGCATAAAGAGAAATGTAGTTCTTTGCTCTGGATAGAATCAGATCGGCTACACTCATAACCGTCTTCGTATTGTAAGTTTTTCCACCTTTCGCCACGGTTCCATCTGTTTTAGTCATTGGATAGAAATGCTCCATCATCAAATCTTGTGCATCACCAATACGCGAAGGATTGCTGTTTGAGTTATTGGAGCCGTCGTTATTGTAGTTGCGACATTCGTTACCCTCGTTAATCATTCGATCTCCTACAATCATGCCGCATTCGGGACAAATCTAGTCTCCATTCTTCCAGTCTTCAATCAGCGTTATATTGGGATGTTCTGGACAGAACAGTTTATTATTTGTCTTAGCCATTGTTATTGATACTTTGAAATTTAAAATCATATCTTGAGAAAGATATCGTTGCCCTTCATAGGCTACTTTATACGTTAATCCGTTGAAACGTTGAACTCTTTAACCGTTGATCAGTCAAGCTAGGGATGGACCATAGTCAATATTTTTGTTTGTAAAATTCATCTATAGAAAATACCCCCAGAGCTAGAAATAGCACACAGGGGGGGGGGGTTATCGTTCTAATTGGTTGGGTATGCGCACAAACTAGTATAGATAATCCAATATAATAATTTGCTAGTAAGTTCCTCCTCCGTGTCATTTATATACGAGCCTCTGATTGGTTCGTTCATTACCAACCTAAAAAAAATCGGGATCCTTCGGATCCGAGGCTATGTTCAGAAACATGGCCGTATGGTTTGCGTGAATACATCGTCCCGGGATACCCGTTTTCGCCACCGTCTACCGATAGGATAACATAACATTCAAAAATTTAATTAAATATGTATCTATCTATATGAATCGCTGATTGCAGAAAGGAAAGTACTACAAAATCAACATTTCGAAATACTCGATTTAAAGCGTCTGCTGTGTTTAAAATTGATCTAAAAATTGTATCTTTTTTGTTGTTTCTAAAGCTACGTTTAGATCTGAATGAACTTTATGTCGGACAGAAATTCTGTCTCTCTTACTGTCTCTTATTTTCCGAGTCTTACTCTTACTGTTTTTTACTGTCCGACATGAAATTCGGTCAGATCTAATCGCACCTTAATAAGGAAAATATATTTCTAAAGGATTGTGAAAAAATACAATTTGAATATCAATTTTACACACAGCAGACGCTTTAAATCGAGTATTTCGAAATGTTGATTTTGTAGTATTTTCCTTTCTGAAATCAGCGATTCATATAGATAGATATACATATTTTAATTAAATTTTTGAATGTTATGTTATCCGATCGGTAGACCGGGGCGAAAACGGGTATCCCGGGACGACGTATTCACGCAAACCATACGGCCATGTTCCTGAACATAGCCTCGGATCCGAAGGATCCCGATTTTTTTTACCCAACTCTCTACGACTTACCGTTTTTGAAAAAAATGACTGATACGGGTGGTCGCATTCACCCATAATATTCAATCGAATATTACTTAAAAAGGGTGGGAGTAATAAAATAATTTTTCCTACAAAACTTGCTTATTTTTGCAAGATCTTTTCAACGATACCATTTTCGACCTATGGTGCCATTTAAAATTCTGGAGTTTGTGGAGCAAACTACTCGGGACGCCGACCTTTCCGAGAAATAATAATATCACCATTCGATTCTTTATTATGGCTTTTATAATAAATTTTTTTAACCCAACTCTCTACGACTAGCCGTTTTTGAAAAAAAAATTGCTGATACGGGTGCTCTCATTCACCCTGTATATGCATAGTATGGAAAAGTATTGTAATCGAAAAAACATTTCCGATCCACAGAAATTTTAGAGTGATAGTGACGTACACGAGTGGATTAACGAGATAATTGCTATATATTTTGTAATATAAGGACCATGCAAACTAAATAATATAATCACTTTTATTAAAGTCTTCACAATTCATTCCATGCTTTCTTTTCTACAAAATTTAAAAAAGAAATTATTTCAGAGCACAGCAGCATAGACGGCGCGACTAGACTTGGAACTACGAATTCATATTTCATTCATAACCTTCTGATGTATGTTTACGCCATACTTCTTTTTGAGACTTCAACTAACAAACATGAAACTACACTTCCTTTAATGACATAAAATTCAATTACAAAAAATGTACTAATACAAAATACATTTGCACCTCTCTCCCACTCCTTCAGAAAGAAATTCGTAATTAGTAAGTTTTTCGAGCAAATATAGTAATTTTATCTATCGGCGATAAAATGGGCAGGCAATAAATTGTTTGGACCTTAATGTATCTAAAATCTAAATACCTTTTCTGTTCATATAAATTTACAACAAAGTTAATAGTATTAATATCTTGAATCCTATAAAAAATCTAACTCAAAGATACATTTTGTAACTTTTGAAATAGTGAATAATATAGGATTTCCTATAATGTGTCAAGTAATCACCTACGGCGTCTACGATTTTTCCTTACTAATAATCTTGTAAATGTTTTTTTATTTTTTTTTGTCAAGCCAAGGGCTCATTGTTACTAGAACTACCCAACATTTATTTAATACCAATTTAAATTTTGGTACCTGTTCATAATAAGTAATAAAGAATAAAATTTTGGCGACCAGCTTGCACTGTGTGGTTACTCTTAGCCGCTGCGCCCCGGATGTGCTCGGCGAAGTTAAGGTATTTATCCAACTTCACACCGAGCATGGTAACTGAATCCCCAAGTCGAATGCCATCCATCTTGATATGGGCAGGCGGTACCTGTTTTCTTCCGGACACCATTACCGCCTCCGACTTGGCTGGGACTAAGGGCAGCCCCTCTCCCTGACCCAATGGAGGATGGTGGCAATGGCTTCGTTTCTTTTAGCCTCCACCAGCCTTGCGTCTCTATCACGGACGATCAAGGTGGATCATCCGCGAAACCAGCTAGGGTCACTCCTTCTGGGAGGTAAAGTCTGAGTACCCCCTCATAGGTTCCACAAGATTGGATCAAGAACTGATCCTTGTGGAACCCCACTTGATACTTCCATGTCGTCCAAACCCCCTCCTCTATCTAGCCTTATCTTTCGGTTCTCCAGGAAGCTGGCGATATTATTATAGACGTGCGGATCTATGTTTCTTTCTCGCAGTAACTTGAGTTACACTTCTTGTTTCCTGGATTGTCCTAGCTATTAAGTTTAAGGCATCGACTGTAGACCTACCTCTCCTAAATCCAAACTTCTCAATTTCATTGTTTAATTTTATCAAAATTAATTTTTCTAGAAGTTTGCTGGCGTGGTTCAACAGACATATCGGCCTATAGGAGGAGGCTTAAGGATTTCTGGCCCTTCCGGATGAGCACCAGGTCCGCCTTTTTCTATCTTGAGGGAAATTCACCTGTCTCAAGGCATTTTATTAAAAGAGGTAAGGAATATCTCCTGGTGCTCTAAAATCAGGGCTTTAAGACATACTCCAAAAATCTATTGTTAAAAGGTGAAAGAATTACATATACAGAGTCGAGCGGTGCGTGAGTCGAACTCGGAATTTTCACTCTATAACTCGACTAGTGATCACATCAGACCACTGCTCTGTTAAATTTAGTTACAATATGATTGATTATTATGTGATTGAGATAAAATAGTCTAATGAAGAAATTATTTACAAAATATGGTAAGCATTGTATTCAGGTCTTGATCAAACATAGTTCATCGTAGAATCTGAGTTTTGGAAAAATTTTAACATTGAATTGTGAAGAAGAGGTAATTCGGACTCGAATATTGTTAACTTAAATTTTTGAGAACTCAGCACGACTTCGATGAAATGTTACTACTGTACCACACTGTGTATATGTATCACAGGTACACACGTAGCATTCCTAAAAATAATTTAGGTTTTTGGCAGCTCTAACTGTGCGGTGTACACAGTTTACCCATTGCCCTTAAATTACAAAAAGTAGAAAAATAAAATAAAAAAGTAATGGAATCTGGTTAATCAATTCATGCGCGTCACTTTCACTGTCAAATTTTCGTGAAGCGATATTAACCTAAATCTAATTAGCTCTAAGTTTCAATATGAAAGTATCAAATATAAAATTTGGCTGTGAAATTCTTATTGGTTTATGAGGTAGAGCCTTGGTAGAGCGTACACAAAATTCAGTAAATCGTAGCACCCCAATGAATGTAAATCGCTCAAATAGTATCATTATGCTAGTATGTATGGGATCGTAAAATAATTAAACTTCACTATATTCTATTAGTTAATTTCATTGAACGATATAATGATCAAGTATACCACACTTTAAAGTTTTAAAGTATAAACTTATGAACTTTTTTAATTCGTTCAAATTATTAATACCGTTGAATTTCTAATTCTGGATGAGCCAGGATGTGCCACCTACGTGATTTAGTTTGAACTATAAAATATCTACGCAAGGATCACTGTATCCATGAAACTTAAATTTAAAACATTGCTTTTACGAAGCTTTTACGTAATTTATGTTCAATATAATATCTATTATGTTTTTTTTTTGAATCCTAACGTGTAATTTAGATTATGCCTAATAACAATGACCATAAGGATAAGAAATACTATATCAGCATAAGAAATAATGCAAAATTATTGATAGTGTTGTTAAAAAGATTAGGAATATTTTCCAATTTTTTTAAGTTATTCCAATTCAATGTTTCCGTTGAAGTTTTTCTGTTTTGGATGTTTTTTCCAATTATACACTTTTATCTTCTTAATCAGATTCTCAATCACTTCGTCTATCCATTTCAATCTTGCCTTTCCCATACTTCTCACTTTAGTCTGTCTCCACTCCGTAATTCTTCTCGGAACATTTCCCTCCACTCTCAGCACATAAACAATCAACTTTGACTTTATAATGGACATTTGACAATATCTTCATTCGCAATTTTAGTATTCATTTTATATTATCGAGTCTAACTCTTATAGCACTATAAAGTCAAAATATAAAATTATATAATAGGTACCCCAGATAGCACGTTAGCTTTCGTCAAGCTGTATTTTTATTAGATTGTTGCTTGCGTATCCAGCTTAATGTGCCTAGCTGAGACCTAGCGGACTCCTAGCTTAGAATTCAAGCATGTCGCAATCACTTGACGCTGCTTACTTAATACACGCTGTTTAATTTAAACTAGTTTCCAGCTAAAGTACCTAGCTGTAGACAAGCTTTTATACGCTTGGAATTCTAGCATGTCGCAATTACTTGACGCAGGAAGCTTTAAATCGTCAGATATAATTTTGTATTTTTCATACATGGCGATTTAAAAATTATATTTCTATAAAATTCTATAATCCATTTTTTCTTTTTTTCAACTTACAACAAAAATGTTGACAACTAAAAAAATGACATTATTATGATTAAGATTATTTATTTTTCGAATCTATTAATCTAAAAAGATTATTTTATTTTACAGGTAAGTGTAAGATGGTAATTAAATCCTTTGTATAAAGCTGTATAATAAAGTAAATTGAAAAAAAAGTAAAAAAAATTATCAAATCAATAAATTGGACAATTTTAAAATTAGATAGAATCAAAATTAAACTTTTTAAAGGGGTACTAAAGAAGAATTTAATATGGTCAGTGACGCTTGTCCGGATCAATGGTATTTAACACCCAAACATGTGCAGCACCCTTCCATGCAGTATCTATACCTACCTGCTTGAAAGATGTTTTTAAAAGATCTATTTTAAAATCATTTCAAAAAGTGAATTACATAATATTATTATGGATGTATTGAATAGCAAAGTTTTTTTAAATAAACCTTACATTTCATTTTTTAAATTAACTTTTAAGTTACAAGTTTTAACAGGCCATATATTTATAAAATTTGTTCGGATACCCTTTATATTTTTTAAATATTAATTTTTATTTTAAGCATTTCAGAAATTGATACTGTAAACTACGAATTATTTTCTCGAGTGAATTTATTTCTAAATTAGTTATAATAATAATTTGTGAACTCAAAAACTGAAAATCATAAACTACTACAAAAATGTATATAACCTCTGGTAGCCCAGTTGGTTAGAACGCTAGACTCTTGCAATGGACTGAAAATGTTCTCAGGTTCGATCCCCACTAGGAAGGATTTTTTCCGTGTTGGAAAAAAATAAAAAGTAAGTAGATTATGTTATTTAGATTATCAATAGTTATTTTTCAGAAACATGGATGCGAATGAAATGGATTGATTAGAAATAGAATAAATACCCACGGAAACAAATAATGGATATAATGTAAATTATGATTAATAATTAATATTATGTATTTAGTATGTATCTGCACAATAGGTGGTTTAGTACTAAGGAAAAATCAAGGTCTTAAATAAGTAATTAATATCTGTCTAAATAAATAATTATAATTGAATTTCTTTTTTTTCTTTTACTTTAAACAAATAATATTAAATCAATTAAATGTAATTATCAGTTACAGCATGCGAAACGTTCTTGCAAAACAACTACCGCGCACCGCACCGATGCAATTATTTTCTTTCTATTTATGCTCGTTTTTGGTTCAGTGTAATATTAGCTTGCAGTGTAAAGTTGGATGTTTTGCTTGTTTAGTGTAAAGTAGGATGCTGTATTCTAGCTGGAATTGAGCTGTGCAGCTTACCGTGACAAGCTGAAAAAAAGCTGTCAACGCTGTCATATACAGCTATATTCCAGCTTTTTTCAAACAAACTTTGCTATGTGGGGTAGGTACTACACTATTATATTTTAACAGATATAACAGGTAGTTTGGTGTAGTCGTTAGGGAGAGAAGCTATAGATCTAAACCTCATAGGTTCGAATCCCGATCGCTGCCGATTTTATCTGTGTCATAATAAGTATCTTTAATAATATATTATTATAATTTTTTATTAGGCAATATTAAAATGCTTAAATACATTTCAATACTACATTATTACCTAAAAGGGTGAAGGGTGAGCAAGGCTGTTTTTCACCTAAACCCTCAATATAATTTAACTTAACCATCAACGAACCTTCGAATTTGGAACCATGGTGTTGTGGAACCGACATAAGCGAATTCGAGCGTAACTCTCGGTTGTGAGTTAAAATTACACCCAAAATTCAATAACACACAAATTACAATAATTATTACACACTAATAAATAATTAAAATGTAAAAACTTGTGACACCTGAATTGGTTAGTTGTTTTGTTTTCTTTCCTCGCAGATCTACCAATGATTTCTTTTTTCATCTTCCTTCACCCCTACTATGGTCCATACACCTCCATTCGTTGTCTCACCGACACCTTCACTAAATTTCGCCAACTTTTTATCTAGCCACAACCTTCTTATTAACAACAATCCACCGGAACTACCGGTGCACCACCGTCACCATTTGTCACCTTGAAGGACCAAAATAAATTGCCTTCTTTGTGGAAGGATCAAAAGTATAACTTGGACTTGCCTTTTTATCACCTTCTTCTTCGAAGGATAAAACGCAACTATCTTTCCCTTACGAGGGATTTTGGGCAATTAACTAACACCTTCTTCGGGGAAGCCAAAACTGACTCGACCTCCCTGTACGACAGGCAAAAGTAAACTCACCCTTTGTTGATTTTTTCATTTTTCTTATCAACATTTTCATGCTACGGAAGGCACGTTAAGCCGGTGGTCCCCTGGGTTAGTGAATTGCCACCATTAACATAAAAACCAGGATACATGGCACATCTGAAGGCAAGTTTAGCAAGATACCTAATGGATGTAAATATGTATGCTCACAGAACTAGCACTGCCAAGGAAACGACGCAGATGTTGGTAATTACAAGCCTTATGGTTTAAACTACGTTGAAGAAGAAGAAGAACATTTTTATAACGACCGCCATCTCCTAGGACCTAGGTAGATTTATGATTTTTAAATGCGCCTAAGTACTCCTTTATTTTTTTAAATGCACCTAAACGATTCGGGATACCTTGGTAACGTTAACTTAATACAAATAAAATAATTGGATATTGAACGAATTTTCAACCTAATTATATTTTTTTTACATTTTCCTTTAGTCTTTTTGACCAAATGGTCTACTTTCATTTCTACACACTTTGTCACCCTTTGTTTCTTGGAACCATGCTATTCGTTGCAATGAACGGATGTCCTCGATGACGAATTCTTTTCAAAAGAACAAATCATCACATAAAAGCTTTACTTTTTCTAAATTTGTTTTAATATTTGCTAAATTATTTGTTTAATTATAAAGCCGTTATGTGATTGTTGCCTCCTCTCTTAGGCATTGCAAATGTGTGCGGGACGACCACTTTGATTGTGGTCGTAGACACCCCGGATTGGTCAAATATCATCGCAATATATTCATATTAGTTTATATCTTAATAAATTACGAATTAAGGAAATATAATTAATAGAGGAGAAGGTAGTAATATGGAACCAGCATTTAATATGGACCACCCTAATTACAACGAACCTAGTCATTCCCCCTGCCCAAAAATCACAAAATAAATGTTAAGCGATACCTAAAGGGTGAAGTAAAATGAAACAGTGTACCCACACTTGTTTATAGGGCTCGTCTAACAAGTTTTAGTTTACCCACAGTTTCAATGATTTGTGCGTGTATAAGTTGTGATCGTTTTATTTATGTTAAATAAACATTTTCAGTTAAAGAAATAATGAAATCGAAGTATAAAAGATTGTTTTAGACTACACTGATGGTAAGCTCAGTTGATTTTAAATAATTTTGAAGTAAATTTGAAAATAATTAAAAATGAAGTTGCTTTTATTATGGTCCACATTGGTGCTTTTATTATGGAACCGCATTTATCCATAGCAATTAACTTTTGATAATAAATAAATAAGAAATTTTAAAATATATCGAATTATGAATAAATAAATTGAATTCTTAAGAAAAATTTGTTGAATTTTATGTTAAAAAATGTATGAGCATTTTACGAGGGCAAGGCGTGAAGGCCAACTACTGTAGGCATTAAAACACATAAAATTGGAACATTTAGAATATTTTTTTCATCAGGGTTAGTCATTGTATCCAACCACAAAGGTTGGATACATCTATGAACTCATTTATTTTTATATTATATTATATTTCCTCCGGTCCACATTAAAGACACCTGTGTCCCATATTAAAGGCATAAAAAAATACCATGTCAATTTTCATATTTTAAATTAAAGGTTTTATTTAGAAAAATATCTGCTTTATTACTTTGCAATCTTCATAATGTGATAGGTTATTAGTGTAGGATTCAGTACATATCATTACTTTTCATTTTTTTTTACTAAATTGTAGAGTTAATCGAAAAAAACAATAGGCGGTTCCATATTACTACCTTCTCCTCTAATGTATTTGAGCTTTCAACTGCATTATAAACTAAATTATTTTGTAATTTCTGAAGATGACTGCATCGCAGTTGAAAGCTCAAATACATTATTAATTATATTTCCTTAATTCGTAATTTGTTAAAATATAAACTAATTTATTTTCACGAATTAATAAATAAACAAATTTTATATATTCATATTAGTGTATTAATATTGTACAGATAGTCTGTGTAGTTCATAGATAGTTAGGCTTAGGACTGCATAGTCATAGGTTCGATATCTATCAGTTTCTACCAAATTACTTGTTCTGTGGATAGAATTCCACGTTAAACTGTAAGTCCTTGCCTCTTTTACGCCTTTTGCGTCCTTGTATTGTATTTAGGGTGAAGCTTCTTGTTCTAGATTTAAAAGAATTTTTTTGAAATTTTGATGGATTTACATTCCTTGAGGTCCCACGAGTAGCAAGAGATCCAGCACACACAAGAGAGTGAATTTCTGTGTCACTAAATTTTGTGTGCGCTCTATTTTGCAAACCATTAAGATTTTCACAACCAAATTTCATATTTAGTACTTTTGTATTCAGACTTGAAGTGAATTAGGTATTAGAGTTAACATCGGTTCATGAAAATTTGAGAATGGAAGTGACGTGCATGAATAGATTAACATGATACTACAGGTTTCTTTGAAAATTAGTTATATTCGATAAAATTGATCATAGTACTTTTGGTGTAGACTGTAGAGCATAATAAACTAAAAATCAATATTTCTTGATAATTACGAATTTCTTCTATATTGGCGAAAATAGTAGATAATATTATAATACAATAAAAATAGTAGCCGTAATTATAACAAAGTATTCAAACTATGAATCATATTACAATAGTTAATCAAATAATTACGCTCTTGAACTTGGTCTACTTTTACTTTTAAGCTTTTAGAAATGGAAAATTTTGGTTTAAGTGGTTAATCCTTTAAAACATCAATAAAAGTGTGAGCCTATTTGTAGATGATATTAGGCCCACGCTTTTACTCATGTTTTAAAGGATTTAAACCACTCAACTCTTGGAAACTCAAAAAATTATTTTTTCCTTTTCATTTCTTTTTTTATTTTTCTTTTCTTAAAATTAAAATTAAAAATTGTGATTTTCTTAAAAGCATGTTTCTAGAGTGAATTTTGTCCTTAGTGGTTGGCACGTGACTGGGGCTTGCGCGCAAAATGTGGAGGGAGAACCCGTGCAACCGAATTCCACCAATTGACACAAACATAGAACCGAAATGACGAATATTCGTTTCTGCACATTAGCCACTCCCAACCACTAAGAAAAAAATGTGTTCTACCATATTAACAATTCTAACCAGAATAAAGTTCTTACTTCACCCGGATTCGAACCGGGCATTTAGTGTTCATAGTCAACTTACTCGACCACTATGCTCCGACCGTCTCTGAAAGTAATATATTTTTTGTACAAGCTACAATCAATTTTACAAAAAAAAAGAGTTTCAAAGTTTCATTACCGTTTTTTTAGCAAAAACTGTTAAATATCGTTAGATGACAGCTACCCAGGATTAACATAAACTCAGTAACACTTCAAATTTCTACATTATCATAGCTAAAAGAATTAATGAGGCTCTTTCAAAACATAACTCTTTCATATACACTCACCTTACACTATGTATGCTGAACGTGGCTGCTAAATCATAGGGGCAGTCAAAAATCTAAATTATTTTTGGGGAACACCATTCATGGATACTATGCGAAAATCAAATGCCACTTATTTAATGTAATTATTGAATTAGTATGCGAACATTGCATTTAACATCACCGTTAGTGGCGCCACCATCACTAACAACATTACGTCCAAAATTGAGTTTGAAATTATTCCGTGTGGTGGCGTTTTGTTAATGTAAAACGCGAATAAGTAAAGTTATAATACCATACGATTTATGGTAAAGTCATGTGATAGCCACATCCGAATATCCCGTTCTATCACCCAGTGAGACCGAAGGCCGAACAACCACTACTTTCGATATTTTAAATTTTTGTTTTTTAACGCGTAATATAATTACAAAATTGGTATAGCTTAAGATGAGTTACTGAATCATAAAATTTATGTAATATCATTTCCCCCACCCATCAATCCACTTTATGTAGTTTTTTTGATATAAACAAATTTCAATTTTGTTTAATTTCAAACGAAATATAATGGGAACTATTCAATAATATGCTATGCATTCTCAAAAATAATAAATTTTTTATAATTTTTTCTCGACTACCCTTAGGTACCTAATTGGCAATAAAACAATGGATGAGCTATTATTAATGTATTAATATACAGTAATAATTAATTTTTTTGTAGTAACAGTTATTACAGATACTTACTACACATTAATTATTTATTATATCTTGATCGAACCTAAATTTATTCTAATAATACTGATTTTATATTTAACTTATAAATACATAACAAACTTATCTTTAACAATCTAAACAAAAATACACTATTAAAAAATATTGATTTAAAATGTATAAAACAATAATCAGACTATTCGATTCCATTTAACACATCAAGTCTTGCAGTGTAATCATACGTTTGTGTTTAAAATTAAATATTTTGATACTCAACAAAATTTCGTTACCTATTAAAATTTTCATATTATAGAAATTCAAATTAAGAAACTAAAATTTTTTCAATTTAAAAAATTGCTATTTACTTTTTATTTTTTTGTTATTCTTCAAAATTCTCGATACAAAAATTACTTAATTTTTATGGTCAATTTTATTGTACTTGTATATGGTTTTTCAAAGAAAACTTAGATTAAAAAATATGCAAATTGCATTACTTCTGAAAATCAAACCAAGAAAATCTCAGTTTCAACAGGATATTTTAGAATATTATATTGTGGCTTCAGTTTATAAAAAATTTATTAATTAGAAGGAAAATTTGTTTGAAATTTGTTTAAATCCATTCAGAACCTTGGTAAACCTATAGATATAGTCAATGGTGGGCGGTGTATATTTTATAAACGGACTTCATATTTTATCAATTTTTAGGAACAGATGAATTTATTTAATGTAAAATGTATTCTGTTTGTAGTTAATATTAACACTTAAACAACCGGCTACTAACATATTTATTGCTTAACTTAAACAACAAACAGTAATTATTTATAATCGGCATTGCATTTTTGTAATTTGTTATTTTATATAATGTTACATGATATCTTATCGTATCATATCTTATCTTATCTTATTTTATCCTATCTTATCATATCATATATCATAAATCGTATATCGTATACTATATCGTATATATTACTTGATATATTTTAATAATTTACGACTTAATGGAATTAAATTAGTATTTCCATTAATTCGTAGGTAAATTATTAAAATATATCAATTAATTTTTTTATCACGAATCAACAACTAACCATTTTAAATATTTTTTATATGTCGTATTATATTATATCTTATGTCATATATCATATATCATAATATCATATCATATATCATCATATCATATTATATTATATAATCGATAAAATATATTGTGACAATTTTGGTGCGGAACATTATAAACTATAATAAATTTAAGATAAATTACAAAGATATCTTCTTAATTATCTTACATTTTTATTATACTTTATATTGCATTATACATATAATTTATAGGATTGTAAATATGACGTAAAACTTCACAAAAATGTAATGCCGGTCGTTTAAGTGTTAATTAATTATAGAGTAAAATCAACAAAAATGTAAAAAATATTACAATAAATAAAATCTCACAAATATATTATAATAATCAATAGTTATTCTGTAATAAATAGGAACTTACATAGATCACGATTTATTAAAATTTAATTGCTACAGTGAGGGATTTTTCAAAGTTATATTTTAGCAAAGGACTTGTAGGGTGGGAGGGGTACGATGTAGCACACCACTGGATATTATAGTATGTACTGGCATTTCATTACGTTTGTAATGATAGGGATGATGAATATACCTTTATTATTCAATTTTTTAGCATCCATGTTACGTTATAATATTATGGTAATTGTTTATCATTGCCAACCTATTTATAATATATCTATGGTTTAAATCAGTTGTTCCAATATTGGCCTCCGTAATAATTTAAATGTTTTATTTTATAAAACCAAAAAGTTCCATTTTTTTTGTAATTGAAGCAGTTTCTTTGAAAACTCGTATACAAAATTGATCACAGTTTTCCTAATGACATTTTAGATTCTTACAAGATTATATCCTAACCTATAATAATTACAGGTTATCAATTATTTCAAAACATGTTCAAATAGCTATAATAAAATATATTTTGAAAAACCTAAATCACTTAACTTTTTTATAATTAAATTCAAAATTTACATTATCGCATAATTTTTGCAGCTTTTTCTCTATCACGTTCAACTTCAAGTGGATGCATACGCTTTCTATGGGAAAAGCAGTTTCCAGAACTGGCAAAAGCTTTTGGACAATACGGACATTGATATGGTCTGGCTCCAGTATGTTGATTAATATGAAACTGAAAGCAAGCAAATAAAATTATAATTTTACAACTTTTTTAAAATGTTTTTAAATTTTAAATATCTAGGGTTATGGTCATCATTCCACAACGATAACCGCTACGCCACGAAAAACTTATTAAAAATATTAGCAGTAACGGGTAGTTAAACTGCTGTTCTCAAAACTTCATAATTTTTTAAGGGGTTGCAGGTGGAATTTTGAAATTTTTCTTTTAATTTGTAGGGATTCCAAAACAGAATTATGTCAAATTTTCTTAGAGTGGTCGGAAAATTCTAACATTGTTAAATCATTTTCTTAAAAGTTGATCAAGTCTTTATTTTTCCGAAATTTCGTTTCGTTTTCGTTTCGAATTTCAAAAATTATTTTCATGTTTAAACATTGTTTCTGGTAACCTAAGTGAAGAGGGGAACGAGATGGCCTTTTCTGCAATTAAAGACTTTGTTTTACATTTTGTGGATGTGGGCTTTCAACACCCGCTCAGGTGTAGCGGGTTATTGGACTTCGTAGGAAGTTCGTTTACCGTTTATATTTGTCATTTCGGGATATTTGCTAGTGGACGATTTTAAATAATTCAGAACTCCTTCCAATTGGAGGTCCAGGCTAGGTGGTACAAATTTAAGAGAACGTAATAACGAAGAGAAAATACGGCGTTGGTAGAGTACCACCCATAAACCAAAAATGAATTTTGGGTATGTACTATACCACTGAATAATGTGGTATTTTTCTGTTTGTCGAGCAGCGAAATTCCGAAACGTCGACCCGCGGGATTTCGATATATTATGTAAAACCTGGGACCAAAATTTTAACGCACTGCTCGAGGGCCTATTCAACGTTAAATAATTTCCGAAGTATCTCACCTACAAAATTGTATCACCCCCCCCCCAGTTACATAGGTATGCATAATCATGGTGAAAGGCACTTGATCTAAAATAAAACAGTATTGCCTGCAGCTAGATGTTATGAGTTCCACCTTGTTACCAAGCCACTAAGACCAGTAGTTCATATTGATGACCATGTTTGTGAAAACACATATTGAACGCGTTTAAACAGTATATTGCAGTACATCGCTGAACAGTACCCGGTATGATTTGTTGTTTTGCACGTCTGTTTGATATGGTAAAACCGGAGCCGGACATTGGAACGCGGCCGTTTGAACGCAGGAATGTTTGGACGCGAGAAATTGCACCTTCCCTCGACTTATGACCAACGCACTTTATTATGACCAAATTATGGGCTGTCCATTAATTACCACGCAAAAACTCATTATACATTATGTAATTGTGTGATTGAACAAAAACACAAAAACAAAGATAGCACACTTTACCGAGTTAGACGGTCCTAGGGGATATTTTTAATTGGTATAGTGGTGTCAAAACGGTTCTGGAGCGTCTGGAGCGGAGCAGCGCGAAACGGAGGCGGGGAAGAGTCAATTCTAACAAGACAACCACCTTCCAGTTCCGATCCAGCTCCGTTAAATAAATTTAAACCCTTTAAACTTGTTAAACTGTATATTTGGATGGCCTAGTCAACCTAGTTTTTATGGATATAAATTATAACAAATCAGGACTGAGGACCAGTCCATTTGTCTTAATAATGAATAATTTATTATTATATTTAAATATAATAAGGGGGGGGTGCAATTGTATTTAATTGCTCGCGTTCAAACGTCTCTGCATTCAAACGGCCGCGTTAAACTGACCGCGTTCAACTGGCCGCGTTCCAATGTCCTAGACCGTGGTAAACAGGTCCTTTTTAGGGCCAAAAAGTAATATGCTTAAGATTGCCTATTATTTAAGCGACAGAACTCAAAAACCGGGATCTCTAAGCCCCCTCACATAGTAAAAGTAACCCTGTAGCCCGCGCAGCTTTTAAACCGGGATCTTTAATTACAAGGATCTTTGTGGTGTGTTTTTAGTTAAAAGTTTCGCTGTAACTAAAATGTTGCAATTTAAAATAAAAAACTGTTTGTGTTTTGTTGCCAATTGCCAAAAGTAATCCTAATCATCAACTGAGGTAGGCCCCACTCCTTACCGAGCATTACCGTAAGTATTTACTGCGAGTGCACGTACTGTCAACAGATTGCAGCAACCGGGCGGTTCTTGCTTAAAAATTCAAAACTTTATAATCGATTATTTTCTAAATTAATCGATATTTGACCCATAGCTTAAACTCTTTACTCTAATGTTATCTATCAGATCCCGTTAAGTTTTTTTAATAACTGTAGTATCTTATGGGCCCAGTCAAGGAACTCTAACCTAGGACTCATCAGTACCTTTGGCGACTGGAAACGAAATATGTAAGATACTTGGGATTTGTGTGAGGGTCGCTCGACACCGACCACACCAGCTGATTGTGTTTCCGTTTTCAAGTCACACCCTAACTCCTAATTAGGAGCAATTAGTGATTCAACTTTTATTTCCAAATTGAAGGAAGCTACGTTAATTGTAAATTACGTATTTAGCTTTAAAAGCTGAGGTTCTTGACTGTACCAAGCGATTGCAGAGGTGAGGTGGGGGTGAATTTCTATGAGATAGGCGTACTTATTTTATCTTCAACGCAAAAATATCTATTTTGTTATACCGAAAAATTTAAAAACAAAAAAAATTAAATGACCTCGACATAATTTTGTGTAAACTGTAAAGTATGGAAAGATAGCACTTGGACACGTTAGTGACGGTATTCAGTTGCAAGATTATTATTAAATTTAGAACTTACAAGGGGAGAGCCAACACTGGCACTCACCAATTTGCATCATTTTTAATATTATTCCTTTTCATCATAATTAGTTATACATCAGGTGAAAATTTAAAATTTTTAAATTCCATAACTCCGCCAATTTGGAGAAAATCGATGTATGCTTGTAATAGTTGTAATGGTAGAAACACAGTGGAAGCTGGTCGCCGAAACCTGCTTACCCGCTTGAATGTTTTTATTGAAATACGAGCTTCGTTTGTCCTCGATTACATTAATTCATGTATTATTTATTATATTATTAATTATATTATATTAATTAACGTAATTGAGGACAAACAAAGCTCGTATTTCAATAAAAACATTCAAGCGGGTAAGCAGGTTTCGGCGACCAGCTTCTACTGTGTTTCTACCGTAAATGGTGCAAACTGGTAAGTGCCAGTGTTGGCTCTCCCCTTGTTGGTTGTAATTCATAAATTGTCTTTGCCGCTATGTAATTAATATTAATAAAGAAGGATACAAAATTAATTACACTGGTTAATCTCACTTTGTCATAGTTGTTTTTCTTGTCATGCCAGAAGATGTAAAATTGAAGCCTTCGCTTATGCGTCGAGTTAAAAATCTTTAAATAATATTGTTGTTTATCAAGGTCTATATTATTACGTTAAATAGAAGTTTAAAGAAATTCTACGTTATAATAGAAAGAATATTAAAACTGTCAAGAACCAGATGATAATAATAATGATTAAAATTAAGGAGCGCGAAGATTTGATTATATAGATGTATCAGATATTACTAAATCTTGGTTTGTTTTGATAAAAAATCACATTATTGCACCTTATAAGGTTGGCGTATCTGATATTCGCTAAAAGTAGCTGAATATCTGATACTTATTGTTAGAAAAAACTAATCAAAATTACCTTGCAGATGTAACTTAGCTATTTTGAGATAGTAGGATACTTAACTCTAGCCATAGTATAAGAAAGTGCCTCCATTCAACAACAATGTTAATGGAGGCGCTGGTAAATTGCGTCCCGCAATTTACACGTTGTTATTTTAAACCGTTATTTAATAAACTTTGTAAATTTTTTCGAATTTTCTGGAAATATGTTTACCAAATTTTATTACATCACAGTTTAGACTAAAAACGTGTACCCTCGGGACGCAATTTACCAGCGGTCGTTAATGATGAACTTAATGAAATTAATGATAATTAATAAATAATTAATGCAATAACTACCTTTAAATCCTGGTTCCTTTTAAATGTTTTAACACAAAGGGGACATTTATGAGGTCGTAAGTCACTGTGTGTAATAGAATGAGCCCTTAAAGTACTATTTGTAGGGTAAACACGACCACATACTGCACAAGGAAACTGCACACCCTCATGATATTCTTTGTGACGATAGAGATTGCATTGAGTTTTAAATCTGAAATTATTAAGTTGTAGTATAAAAGAATTATTGGTATGAAGACTTACATTCTTCCACAAATATCACATCCATATTTTCCTTTGGGACGATGAGTTTCTAAATGAACTTTTAAATTTCCTTTAGTAGATATAATTTTTCCACAAATAGGACACGTAAATCTTAAATTACCTTCACTGTTGTCAGTCGTCAAATTTTCAGAAGTTTCAGCTTCGCTAGCCGTACTGGAAGAACTTCGGTTTTCACACTGCTTATCCTCGGAGTTATCTTCCCATTTGCAATTGGAATTATTAAAATTAAACAGAAGCACATGCTTATTTTGAGGTAGATGATTCCACATGTGATTTTGTAGTGCAAATTCTGAAATTCTATAACTAAAAGGTTTATGAGTATTTTCTGAAGCTTCTTCATAATTATTTTCAATGTCTGCCAATTTTTCATTGGAAGTTAAGTTTTCATTTTCTGTATCGGAGACGGCATCATCTGAAATATCATCATCAAATGCACATTCGAGAATTAACATTGGATCCACTTTCACTTCCATTTCGGTAATTTCTTCTTTTTCTTTTATTCCCTGTTAATTTTAACTAATATAATATAAGAAACATTGAATTAATGTTTAAAATGTTAGTTTATACCTTTGTTAGATATGTATGTAATAAACCCTTATTTTCGCTATGTTTAGGTTCATTATTATTAATATTATTAATAGAATCAGTCACAAGTTTATTGAATTTGTCTTGTATTTTCACTGCCATTGTGGCAAATTTATGAATGCCTTCCAATTTTTTGCAACAACTATCGCAAATCATTTTTGGAAGTTTATCTTCTAAGGATACCTAAATAAAATAAAAGCACATATAAATAAAAAACTGTAAGCTGGATACATGTCATTACTACATTTACATGGCTACATGCAATATGGCTTAACGTCATACCGTTATGTACAAATATTTCCGAATTTTTGCTTGTAAAAATAAATTTTTTCCTTCTTCACTAAAAACCAAAACTCCATGCTCAAGTTCAGTTGAACAAATTCTACATGACTGTGAGAGCAGTCCATCCGAATCCATTTTCAATCATTGATTGATTTTTCTAGACAATTTTCACCCCTCTAATTAAAAATACTTCATATTTAAGAACTTCAATCATTCCTTACTTTCTCGTCGTAAAAACGAGTATGCGCTAATAGCGTTTATTGCGCACATACAGAATAGGTACAATTTATACAATTTCTATTGCTTGATTTTTAAAAACCTAATTCATGCATTTCTAAGGTGAGGTAGTAAAAAATCATTCATCTTGCAAAAAATATATTTTAATTTACTTTTATTAAGTACTTACAACGTACCTTATAGTTGCCTAAATCGTATGAAATTTATTATTTTTATTTTCTATATACAAAAACACTTTATATTTAATAATGTTTAATTGACACTTCGTCAGAAGGCACATGCCTAGCATTCCCGCCATTGAAGATACCTTCTACGCATGAATCTAAACCAGAAGTGAAAATCAATACAAACTCCAATTATAGAAAAGAAAACTTATATAATTTTCCTTTAAGGTTATTCACTAATTTGCACTCAAAACTCATGTACTTTTAAATTATTGCAAAGGAAAATTACATTTTGGGATGCAGGAACGGTAAGCATGCATATGAAGTATTTTATGTTATGGAACGGATGAAGTCTATTTACCAGTTAACTTCAAAATTTTCTGCCTCAAAAATCTCCAATTAATTATAAGCAGTAGGTACATGATAGCTAACTCAACCGAAATAATATCAGTGTGCAAGTAAGTGGATAAATACTCCAATTTAAAAGACCACATTATATAGCATACATGTCCTTTAAACTAATTCATATTTATGTAGTGTCTAACACACTTACATTTCGACTCAAGCATGTTTTAATAAATGTCACATAGCAAGTACGGATAGTGAATCGTATAAGCAATTATTTTATTAGGACAAGAGTCGATTGCTACAAAGGATTAAGTAAAAAACAAATTTCCATTGTCAATTGACACTTGGAAGTCACAATGGTCGATTGCGACTTCCAGATCGCAATTGACACTTCAAAGTCGCAATTGCAACTGCTAACTCGCAATTTGGAATAACTCGCAATTGCTAATTGCAAGGGTGGTAGGTAAGTAATGGCGCCACGAGAATATTAAATTTATTAATGAAAACTCGACGGATTTAGATAGAAAAAATATAAATGAAGCGATTAAGGTGAGGATGAATATCGCATATCGATTAGTTTGGGCAATAATCGATTTTAAAGTTTCCAATTTTCGCTTGATTTTCGAAAGTCACGGGCATTGTGTTCTCCGTCCGTGCGCTCTGAGTTACTCTAACACTTAGAAATATCGGAGCTCGCTTCACACGTTAACTTCATTGAGTTAAAATCGTGAGCCTCACTCACGGTTTTAATGACCAAAAATGCCTCACATTTTTGGAAGGTGGTCACAGTTGAGGCGTTTACACAATGTCTCGAAGCCGCACCGTCTTAGATCAGTTCCCAGTGGGAAGTTCGTTAGGGTTGGGGAGCAGCAACATTTGTTCTGCGAATCAACTTGGCACCAAGACGAAACGAATATTATTTGCTCAAGATGTTTTAATCCCGAAGGCTGTTTAAACCAAAATACTAGATACTTATTTATTAAATCAACCAATTAAACACATACATAAAAATTCGATATAAATGGACTTAGGTGCAGTTCGGTGCTTGTGAATTTCAAAATGTTTTCTTATAAGTTTCATTAATCTGATACTTTATACATCAAAAGTTTGCAGTTCCTTCAATCTAATTTCTTCTTTGAAATCGTTCAGAAATTAAAAAACTTGCAATGACAGACAGCTGTCAAATGTACATACATTTTTAAATCAGATAATCTTGGATGCAATTCTCATTAGACCTAATTTATAATACAAATTTATTGGATTTTCGAAATCGATTTTCTCCAAAATTTCTGAGTTTGGGGTCTTTCCTTTTTCAACAAGTTGACGTTCTAATTGGTTTGTTATCGTATACAAATTTTGGTGCAGATCTGTGAGGAGAAGGGTTGGCCTTGCCCTTGTAAAATGCTTGAACAAAAATGTTTATTATTATTACAATTAGGTATAATTATAATTATAATAACTCATTATATTTATGTGACATCAGTTTGCTTTGTTAAGTAGTCTATATAAAAGACTACCACTGTTTCCTGTTATCATACCTGATTCTCTCCTAATGTTTGTTGGGAAATTTGTATATTAATGAAACAGAAAAAAGTTGCCAAATAATTTTTTTTAAATGAGTCAAATCACATTTCTCATTATGATCCTTATTTATAAATAATTTCCTATTATCATTACGGAAAGTAATTATTTCAACATTTTTGTTTGAAAAGTAGTGTGAACCAGACGTAGAACAGTACAGTACATTTACGTGTCTATCCATTTTTGTTCAAAATGACAAATATGATTATTTTATTGGTAATTGCATTTTTTATAAAAGAGATATCTTGTGATAGTGATCTTTTGTCGAAGGTAATATTTAATATTAAAAATAGTTTAATTAAATATATTTCAAGAATTTTGTCCCTTCATCTCATACTTGATCAATTTCTATTTATCGAAGTACATCTATAGGAATTGTTGCGATAAGGAACAGTAGCAAATTTGGTAAATGACGCTGTCTGTCATTTAATCACTTTATATTTTGATTTCAAAGGGAAAAGATGAATTATTTTTTTTCGATTTTTTTTAAGTTGAGTTTCCAATGTTTGGAAGCTACTGCAACAAATTGTTTGTTTGATAAAGAGGAGATTTGTTCTCTTTAACATAATTGGATTAATATTAACCCTTCTGGGAAATTTTTAATTTAAAATTTTCTAGAATTGTCTTGTTAGGTTCTTAGTAGATGTGGTACCTATAACTAAATTTCATTAGTGAGAGTGCCACGTTTTTTTATTTTACCCGCGAAGCCAGATAAGGGTTTAAAATTTTGATTTTCGGCGAATGGTACCAAGATAAGGGTTCCTTTCCGGTGACCACTTTGGAAAGATGGACAGTACCAATAATTTTTCTGGATACCGAGGTTTATTTTGGTGGCACTGGTTGCACTGTAGACACATCTGAATTGGCTTCCGTTTATAGGGGTTACACAGTAAAAAAAGCCAATAAATAAACTTTCATTATTTCATTGGTATTTTTATTATGGTAAAATTGACTAAATATTTTAGTCAATTTCACTTAATTTAAAAATTTTACCTACTGGTAAAATATTAGTTGATAAATTTCTCAACCTTGATAGACAAAATTTCTTTCATTTCCATCCATTGTTAATTTCATTTATTTTTTAGCTGGTTTATCAATGCTCTATTTATTACATTATGATGAGTATTGAAAAACATAAAGTGCTATTCAATTACCAATTTAAATATGTAAATTCTCTTTATATTATAATATGAATGTTTTAGATCCGTTGGCGTTGGGTAAATAATCTCATTTATAATAATATTTATCAAACTTTAATGGTAAATTTATTACAAATTTAACTGATATAACAAGAGATTTAAAGTATTTTTGTTTACTTCAGTTGGTGAAATTAACAAACCGCATGTTAAATCAACAATGGCTACTTAGGATATTATTTATCTTAATTTAAAGGTACGCGTTGCCAACTCAGGTCGTTGTCGATTTACCATTATTATGAAGTGGACCCTATTTGCCATGCGATTTGTGGCAAATTAACATTATTTTAAGTTAAATTACCAAATTTTTTTTTACTGTGTAGGTGTTGTTTATAGCCAATAAAGGAAATCGCAGTGACAATATTTGGCAGTGAAAGTTGATTAATTTTATATTTGATATTTTTTTGCAATTTGATTCCTTCGTTTGTGTAAGGGGTAGGATAAGTTGTGAATAGTAAATGTCCCCTTGCATAAGCGAAAGAAGGTTTAATTGGAATATGTAAGGATCCCAGATTTCAGTTTTTACCAAATAATCTGTTACTTTTGATAGTCAATGATTGTTATTATAGCTGATAAAATTCTATCTTTTCCGAAAATTAAATTTGTTCGTTGATATCGAGATTTATTTTGAATTTTATAAGGCATCCTTCCGCATGTTTGCAGAACCCTAAGAGAACATTAAGAGTCGCTGCTAGCCGGAGCACTGGATTGTCTTTGCCGGTAGCTCTTTTTATTTCGAAATATCATTAAAAAGAATGAAAATTTATAAATAGTAGTTTACATCACAAGGCCGTAAAACGAGATTTTACGACCGATGGGCGGAATTTTCGTAGACGAGGCACCCGAACCGCACCCGATGGTGTAAAATCACTTAACGGCCGTGCTGATGTAAACCGCTTTTCGTTGTGCCGGGAATTTTTACCCCCCACTTTATACTCCCTAGGCCGTAAAATGGCACTTTTCGTACCTCAAATGAGGGCGTAAACCACTCACTTTACGGCCGGAATAACAAAAAAATATTTTGATACAAACTACAGGCCTAGAAGGCCCATGACGTCGATACAATAGATCCTATACAGATACAGCACAGCACAGCTTCTCATTGATTCAGAGTTTCTTGGAGGCAAAACCTCCATCATCTCCAGTACTGATCATCTCTTTCAACATCTGAGGACCGTTGGTGATTACTAACTGACCAACTAATTAAAATTAGCTAGTCAAGTGGTGATCGAGCGCAAGGCCTGAACGCGCTCGAAGTTTTGCTGAAAAACGCGAGTGGCATTTAAACAGCCTTCGGGGTGTTTTCTTTTCTGCAAAAATTCGCTAACGTCTTGGTACTAGTATTGCTAGTAGTGCTTAAGGTGCGTGTGGGTCCGGTTCACAGAACAAGTTGTTGCTGCTCCTCATGTAGTATCACCCCCCAATTGGGGCTGGTCTAGGTCGTAGCTGGTGCAGTAAGTTTTATTTACAAAAATTTTGCCCTAACTGTCACCATCCTATACATAAATATAACACCAACAGTGTTTGGATGTCGACTGGAGGGCCGAGCTAAGAAATTCTGTACGGTCCGCGATTTGAACCCAGAATTTCCGCTCCGTAACTCAACCACCGGTCACATCACTCCACCACTGATGCTAAAGTAAATAATATAATAGGTAATATAAATAAAAAAGTGGTCAGAGCAAAGCTTTTACAGAACTACTAAAAAAAAATTTGAATGTAAATTGGACAAAAATAAAATTTGCTGCATTTTTGACACTGAATCAAGTCAATTTGTTTGTCCTCCTTACATAGTTTACAAAACCATCATGATAATAATATGTGGACGCAACATCTGCTTCTTCAGGGTCATGATTTAAACTGGTGGAAGGTTTAGAAGTTCAAGAGTTTTTCGTACTGTTGTCATCATTTTTTAATTTCTTTTTCTTGTTTCCAAATACACTTTTTGGCTTTACGCCCTTCAATTTTTGCTTAGCACCAAGTTCTTCCTTATATGGACTATTTATTTAAACCATATTCTTTGCTTTTAAAGCACTAATTGCTTATGCTAACTCTTCGCTTGTCCATTTTCCTTCTTTCCTCGCATTCGACATTTTTCTTTTTAAATTAAAATTAAACAATAATTGTAACTCGAAGAATCTTATGTTATAGTTATAGACCGGTTCATTTGAGGAAACCGAGCATGGTCCATTCAACATCATTCAAGGAAACTGGCTATTATTCGGAAATAAAAAGGCGCAAACAATATAAGCATAACTTTTAAGGCTAGGTGGTGGAGTAAATTTATTCTCAATATTCACATTTTCTAGGTAAATGTAAAATTAGCAGCATAATTCTAAATCGTTACCTGCGAAAGCTTAAGGTTGTTGAGTTGATTAAAATTACTTAGAAATGATAAATTTTATTTTTTTTTGCTTTAAAAACACATACCGATCATAATCGCTGCACAACCGATTCGTTTCTTGCAATATATTATACTTTCACACCATTTGGTTCCAGTTTCTTAAGAGTAAATGCTTTGTAAACATGTAAATTGAGGGTGGTCCATTCGAGGCACCGACCGGTCCATTCCTAGCAACCTTTCCCTATATGTATAGCTGTTGTTCGAGATTATCAAAGGTTTCGGTTCAACATGTCAAAAAAGTAATATTTCTATTGCTAGTTGCATTTTCAATAAATGAGATCTCTTGCGATAGTGATATTTTATCGAAGGTAATTTTAAATATTAAAAATAGTTTAAATAAACAAACAAAGAAGAAATTTGAACAAAAAAGTGTGAATATAGTATTTTAAATGATGTTTGTTATTTATCTGCAACTTAATAAAAATCAATTAAATTGAATTTTAGTTTCATCAACACACCTACAAAGTGAAAGATATTCGATCTGTACTAATTAGTTACGATAAAAATTACTTCAATATTTTGGAAATTAAAACATTTAAATACAACCGCACTACCACAGCATCCAATGCTACTATCCACATGAAAGTAAATGTAGGGAATAAACTGGAGGTAATTATATAATTTCAAAAAATATGTAGATAGTAGTACATACATAATAATATGTAAAACATTTTTATGAATTTTTTATTAATTACTATTTACATTATAACTTTAAATTTCTCACCATTTCCTGCCTAGTTCCGCTTTATGACAAAAAAAAAGAATAATCGACTGTCAACTTATTCATGTGATCTTCAAACTTGGCGTTCCAAACTTTACATTTACTTCATGGTCTACGGCACTAATACAAACAAACACACACAAAGGCGTTTCCATTCCTGTCGGAATATTGCCACTTCTATTGAAGTCTTTACAATCCATTTCACGAGGTGGATTAATCTTCTTTTGCTACTCGTTTTACTACAACTTTTTCACCACAGCCAGCGTGTGGATGTCCACCGGAAGGCTGAGCTAAGAAACTCTGCGAAGTCCGCGACTTGAACTCAGAATTTCCGCTCCGTAACTCAACCAGCGATCACAACACTCCACACCGTGATCTTACGGCACTAATATCCTATCCTAATAATAATCCATCTATGGTTATTATTGGTCAGTTATTCAGTACCATCCTTTTATACTTTTTCTAACTGCCGCGCATCTAGATACTATTTCTAATCTCGTGAGGATTCAAAAAGATGTAATTTTTTAGGTGCTCATGCAAGGATACAAGTTTTTAAGCAATGAGTATCGAGAGGTAGCAGTTCGTTTTCAAGTCAAAATGAAAAAAGGTTTTGATGCAAATGTAGCTGGTATACTAGCAATAAGAAAGTGTGGTAACATTACAGATGATATTTTTTACAAGGTATATACAGGGTGTCCCCGCACTCACTTTACATAACTTAGGTGGTGATAGAGGACACTTTTCTAAGAACAATATTTAACAAAAAATTTTTTCTAAATTCAAACCCTCGAGAATTAGGCCTATTTAAAGCATTTTTTTTTAATTTCCACCTTCACGTGGCCATAGCCCCGAAACTATTGATTTTTAAGTAAAATTGGTATAGACCTTTTTTCAAGAGCGTGAAATAATCTACAAACTAGATTCTAACATTTTATTGTCTAAACTCAACGGCTTTCGTGTTATGAATTAAATTAAGTTAAAAAATGTCGAAAAATTTGAGCTTTCCTTTTTTTTGTTTTTTTCAATAACCTGTATCTTTTAAACGAAACATTTTACAACAAATCTGACGCCCCATTCCGGATAGTAAATTTAACGGACTACAACTTTTGTTTAGTAAAAATTTTTGAGAAACCAACCAATTTTACAGAAAATGAGAAAATAATAGACAAGGTAGCTAACAAAGCAAAAAATTAAATTCGCAAAATTTTTATTTTTTTTGAAAAATTATTTTATTAATTAATTTTAAACTATTAGATTATTTAAGTAAATGTTGAAAATTACCACCCTCATTTTCAATACACAATCGTGATCGTTTTAAAAGATGTTTTATAGTATATTATTTATAACACTTCCTTTTTTGTTAAGAGCCACTATACCAGGGGTGGTCAACAAGGTCGAAGGGTCGACCGGTCGATTACGAGGCCAATTTTGGTCGATCGCTGAGTGTGAAAAAGTGTCAAAAATCGAATTTTTGCGATTAAAAGTGTCGAAAAATCGACTTTTTTCGATTTTTTTCGACAATCATCTTTTAAAACGATCACGACTGTGTATTAAAAATGAGGGTGGTCATTTTCAACATTTACTTAAATAATCTAATAGTTTAAAATTAATTAATAAAATAATTTTTCAAAAAAAATAAAAAATTTTTAATTTAATTTTTTGTTTTGTAGTTACCTTGTTTATTATTTTCTGATTTTCTGTGAAATGGATTGGTTTCTCAAAAATTTTTACTAGACAAAAGTTGTAGTCCGTTAAATTTCCTATCCGGAATAGGGCGTCAGATTTTTTGTAAAATGTTTCGTTTAAAAGTTACAGGTTATTGAAAAAAACCAAAGAAAAGGAAAGCTCAAATTTTTTGACATTTTTTAACTTAATTTAATTCATAACTCGAAAGCCGTTGAGTTTAGACAATAAAATGTTAGAATCTAGTTTGTAGATTATTTCACGCTCTTTAAAAAATCACTAAACCATTTTTACTGAAAAATCAATATTTTCGGGGCTATGGCCACGTGAAAGTGGAAATTAAAAAAAATGCTTTAAAGAGGCCTAACTCTCGAGGGTTTGAATTTAGAAAAAAATTTTTGTTAAATATTGTTCTTATAAAAGTGTCCTCTATCACCACCTAAGTTATGTAAAGTGAGTGTGGGGACACCCTATATATAAAAATTTGTAGTTGAGGCGAAAAATATAATGTATTTTGTTTTCCAGGACATTACATATTACGCATGTCACTTTGTCGTTGATGAAACTAAGATGCCACCACTTGTACCCAACGTTATGTATAAAGTAGACATTCAAATTCTCTATCAAAATCGTGAGATAGCTATGTTGCACATCTTTTTTGAAATATACACACCAATTATATATCCGAAGAATTAAAGATTGTAAACTTAACCAAAAATTCCTTATTGATCAATTGTTTGTTATTACAAAGTTTTTATTTTATTATTAAATTGTAATGACGTATAGACAGCATTGTAGGTTTATAGCCAAATCACTGTGTAATGCGTTAATAAAATTGCCTTTGATACGTTTATTTCGGTTGATGTTTTTATTGTCTAGGTATGTACACTTTAATATTAACTTCTAGCTACGCACAAAAAATAATCAAGTAGAATTTCCACCATCTAGTAGTTTAACGTAAAATAAAAAATAAAATACAAATTACTACTCCCGGATATTTGCATAGATTTGTTATTAATATTTAGGTACAATAAATTTTAAAAATGAGGCCCATACTCTCTTGACATAATTTATATTATATCAAGTAGCAAGTATTTTTCGTTTGTACGAATAGTTTTGTACCGAGCCGGAGCATCCAGTGTCAAATGGTTCATCTGAAATTACATAACTATTCTTATTCTTAATTCTATAAATCGGAAATATAATAATTACTTTGTTTTATAAGTATGACAAGTTATAGTTGTTGATTTATATAATATTATATTAAAATATCCGTCTGTTGAATATTATGTAATAATACAATAAAATAAATTTAAATAATTGTAGTACTTTACTTTAAAATTCAAATTTCCCGCTGCCCCCATATTCAGATCCACCAAATGCTATCTGGTAATCGTCGACTGAAATACTCACGTCGTAAACCATCGGATCGGTATATTCATTGTTGTTGTAATTAGACCAACCTTAGAAAATTTTTTAATAATAATTTTATAATTCATGGTAATTTCAAGGTGTTAATAAATAGCGCTTCAAATTGGGATCTACCATAATTCCGACATTGCTAGCATTGAAAGGGGTTCTGTATCAAGGTAAAAAGAAATTGGAATTACTCTGTACCTGCCGCCTCAGAAAATCATCATAATTTACTGACGCGACCGACCATCGTGTCTGACAATTTACTCCCGATTTGCTTGGTTTTTAGTTGGTTTATTAAATATTTCCTTAATATGGTCAGCCTGCTGGACTACTCAAGTAACTGGAAAATTATCGCCAGGCTAAGAAAGTATTACGTCAATTAGGATAGCACCCCATATCATAAACAGGCCACCTCCGTGTCACATGTGAAATGAAATTGTTAAATATTAACTTAAAATTATAACTCATACAAGGAAAATTTCCCTAAGAACAGTTAACTGAACTGTGCAAATTAAGTTAAGAGGAAGAATACACTGTGATTTCGTATCGATTTATGCTAATATTTGACAAGGTTTTGAAAGACCTATAAGTATTATTACGTATTATTCCTTGTGTAATGTAATTTGGCTAATCTGTTAGAATATGGGCGCGGACTTAAAATTTCGTTTTCCTCAAAACCTTTTTACTAAGTATTTTTTGAAACCCCAGAAAATTGCTATTCTTTTCAAAGTTGTATTTCTCAATATCGAAGAAATCGGAAATCACACGACAGAGTAATAACCCAGTATAATAGGTGGTAGTAAATCAATTAAATATTGACAATTATCAATGGTGAAGTTCGAGCTTCGTTGTTATGTGATCATAGCAAACCCCCGACTGTAACCTATGTGTGAGACTGCGCATAGGGCATAGAGCGAAGCTGTGACCACAGGACTATTACCGACCCTGTACACTTGTAATGAGAATTTCTAAGGATGCCCTTGTATTGCGAAGCGTATTGCTCTGAAGGTAGGTTTCCACCGTTGATAGTGGCGATGCTAGAGCTTTAGAGTGACTAAAAGTAGGTTTAGTGCGGTTTTGGTATGGTAAATGTCCAGGGCTTAGGGAGTTGGGTTCAGCTTCCCCAGAAACAACGGTATCGGCAGGCAGTCAGAGCTGAGGTACACATACGTGGGAGCCCACAGATCAATAGGGTGAGCGGTCTAGGCTGATTTCGGTCCTGAGTGGGGTTTTGAGTCGAGTCAGCTGGCTGATTGGTAACGATTTCTGGTGGTAGAATCGGGCAGTCTGTTTGTAGGAATCGTCAGGTTTCTAGGCGTCTTCGGGTGGTACAGTGGCCAGCACGGTAAATTGTTTGGTACAATGTCCTCTGAAGCTATAGTGTCCGCATTTTGGTACAACGACCATGTCGCCTTTGGGAGCGGAATTCTGAGATTTCCTTATCATTTATATATCTCGGAGGCTAAATAAAAAGCTAATTCATTCAAAAATAAATCATCAACATTATTCTAACATTAGCATACTAAACTAAATTTCAAAAAAATTTGTTTATGTTAACCCTTAATTATAAATCATTTCCCTTTATCATTACGGAGGGCCATCATCTTAATGTTTGTTTGGAAGGTTACAATTATTAAACAGATACAGAACAGTACAATTATCTAAGTATAGTGTAGGTATATTCATTGTTCGAGATTGTCGAAGGTTTCGGTTCAAAATGAAAAATATAATATTTCTCTCGGCAGTTGCATTTTCAATAAATGTGATTACTTGCGATAGTGATATTTTATCGAAGGTAATTTTAAATATTAAAAATAGTTTAATTGGATATGTATGTTAAAGTTTGTGGCTATATCTCATACTTAGAAAAGTATAATCTCTCCTATAATAGAAAATATAAACAAATAAAGAAGAAAATTGAACAAAAAGTGTGAATATAATATTTTAAAACTTAAAAATGAAATTGCAATCTATTTACGTTTTACAATCATACCTACTATGTATACAGTGTGGTCACGGAAAATGGTAACAGTGAATAATTTTTATATGCTACTAGATACAAAAAAAAGTTTAAATAGTTTTTTATTCAACTGGAAATTTACTATCGGAAACTGCTGAGGTATATTTTTTTGTACTTCAAATTCAACCGGAAGTGAACATAAAATTTTTTTTTCAAATGGCAACATGTCTTTTTTTTAACATTTTCGCAATCTGCAATTTTTTCTTTATAAATCGGTATAAAATTTTCATAAGGTTATATAGAAAATATTCGAGAAAATACAGGATTTAAACAAACAATAATAATTTATTAATTATCTAAACATAAACGTATGTAGAGTGCTATGAAAAACAAAAAATCACGTTACAGAAAACACAACTGTCATTTATCGGATAAATTTTTCAAAATTGCCACCGTTTTGTTCAAGACATGATTCTAATATACGCAGAAGTTCATCATTAGATGCTTTTTTTTGTTGATTTAGTGATATTTGATCGCATGCAAAATTAATTTTTTGTTTTTGAAATCTTTTAAATTTAATGGCGGGTTTGCGTAAACAACTGTTTTTAAATGACCCAATAGAAAAAAGTTACCAAAAACGTTCATAGCACTCTACATACCTGTATGTAAATAAAAAATAATTAATAAATTATTATTGTCTGTTTAAATCTTAAATTTTCTCGAATATTTTCTTATGTAACCTTATGAAAATTTTATACCTATTTATAAAGAAAAAATTGCAAATTGCGAAAATGTTAAAAAAAAGACATGTTGCCATTTGAAAAAAAATTTTGATGTTTACTTCCGGTTTAATTTGAAGTATAAAAAAATATACATCATCAGTTTCCGATGGTAAATTTCCAGTTGAATAAAAAACTATTTAAACTTTTTTTTGTATCTAGTAGCATATAAAAATTATGCACTGTTACCATTTTCCGTGAACACACTGTATATTATTTATCTGCAACCTAATAAAAATCAATTAAATTGAATTTTAGTTTCATCAACACACCTACAAGCTGAAAGATATTCGAATTGTACTAATTAGTTACGATAAAAGTTACTTCAATAATTTGGAAATTAAAACATTTAAATACAACCGCACTACCGTAGCCGCCAATGCTACTATCAATGTAAAAGTAAACTTTGGAAATAAATTGGAGGTAATTATAAATTTTAAAATATAGCTACATCAAATAGTTTTAAAGTAGTCGCAAAAGAAGATGAGAGGGTGGAGTTAATGCGTAGCAACCAAAACTCGTACAATCGTGTTTATGTTGGTGTCAATTGGTGGAATTGGTTGTCACGCGATGTCTACTGCGCCGGATTTTATCTACGCCCTATCATCTTCCTTTGTGATCACTTTATCAATTTTTTATTAATTATTATTACATTATGGGCGAGGATCACCAAAGTCAGTTAGTGTATCCTCCTGCTAAATAGTTGGATGTAATTGTTATCGTGTAAGTGGGACTTTGAATAAATTTGACGATTAATTTCCAAAAGCCAAATGTTTCGAATTTAATATAAATCACTCACAATACAGTTAAAACAGTAAGCTCAAAGTAAATTATTTTCTAATTTACACGAGATTCTACGCTAACTTTCAGTTGAACAGATGACAGATGGCATTTGGAAATTAAACGTCAAATTTATTCAAAATCCCACTTACACGATAACAATAAATTATATCCAACTATTTAGCATGAGGATAAACTAACTGACTTTGGTGATCCTCGCCCTAAAACCATATATATGTATGTATACCATCCTTTTATACTTTTTCTAATATGTTGTCGTGAAACACGGCTCAATCAAACCCCCAAGTAATACTACCGGGAATAAAATCTCGCCCAATGTGTACACTCGAACAAATGAGTCCCAGCT
This sequence comes from Rhagonycha lutea, assembly GCA_958510855.1. Classification (NCBI taxonomy): domain Eukaryota; kingdom Metazoa; phylum Arthropoda; class Insecta; order Coleoptera; family Cantharidae; genus Rhagonycha; species Rhagonycha lutea. Next base: position 21,096,137 of record OY294042.1, read on the forward strand.
AGCTTTACGTCGGTTCACAAACTTAAGGCCGCAGTATCTGCAAGTTGTAGGTATCGGCGAGATAAGATCAATTAAAGAGTGCAAAGAGTCAAGTGGTGATTTATTTGAATAAATTTGATGTAAGACTGGAGCAAATTGAGACAAAATTGACACAATTGTCAAAGAGAAAGTAAATTTGTGTACTTGTGTGCACAGTATAAACTGGATAGTATTATTTAAATGCAAACAATATTCTATACCTCCACTTAACACTGTGTAAATGTTTAATGTGTAATAAAATAACAGAAAATCAAAAATGTTCACAAATATAAAATTCAGTACCTTTTTCATTAAATTCTTGGCAAACACAAATCTTTGAATCACCCTGTACCTCGTAGTCTGGATTATTGGGGTCGAGTGGTAGGCAAACAGCACGGCAGCGTGGCTTTCAACCTGGTCGTGTAAACAGTAGTCGACTCCTGTATTCTTCTCAAATCTTCCTTCTTTGCAAGGAAACAGTGAAAGTGATGAGTGAAATCTTCTCAAGTGGTATTCAAATCTCGAAAATCGATTTAAATAAAGTTGCACGGCTTCTGTGTCGAACAACAAAAATGCGGACATGTGTTGAGAAATTTAACCTCCAAATTTTAATCGTGGTTAAAATCATCCAATTTCTCAGACATCAAAATGGGTAAATAGGATAAATCTTGATTTATATAACGCAGCAATCATGAAATAATCGATTTTCAGGATATTTTAGACGCGATGGCATCCAAAACGTAAATTTTATAATGAAATCGAAAAATGTGCTCGATTCACAAAAAAGTGTAAAAACCTCAGTTTTACACAGTAAAATATTCAACAAACTCACTTGTACTATTAATCGCCAATATAATAGCTTTTGTGGCAACAAAAGCTTGCAGAAAGGTCTTCTTTTGTAAAATCACGAAAACGTCCGCAATTTACACCCGTCTCCTTTCACAAATGGCACAAGACAACCAGCTCGCCGCAAATCTTGCTCAAAAGTCGCTATTACCATCCAAATAACAATAAAATATAGCAACAATAAATGTGAGTATGCACGATCCTTTTGCCGCCTTAATTCAAAAAATCACTCTCCACTTTTTCAGAACAGAACACAAATTCGCACCAAGTCACAAATGGAAAAATCAAATTTGTTTGTTTTATGTGTCATGGGTTACAAAATATCTCTTTTGTGTCGTCAAATTGCATCCAGTTTTGATGTCTTCAAATCGACACAATTAATTTTAAGCAAATTCAACTGTCTAAATTTACCGACTTTTTGCACACTTCAATGTATTACCTATTTCTAATCTCGTTGTGAGGACTTAGACTTAGAGGATTCAAAACCACGTCATTTTTTAGGTGCTCGTGCAAGCTTACAAGTTTTTAAGCAATGAGTATCGCCCGTTAGCAATTCGTTTTCAAGTCAATGTAAAAAAAGTATTTGATGCAAATGTATCTGGAATACAAGCAATAAGAAAGTGTGGTAACACAACAGATTTGATTTTTTACAAGGTATTAAAGAAAAAAATTTGTAGTTGAGACGAAGCATATAATATATTTTGTTTTCCAGGAGATTACTTATCACATATGCCACTTTGTTATTGATGAAACTAAGTTGCCTCCACTTGTCCCCAACGGTATGTATAAAGTGGAAAACCAAATTCTGTATCTGAATCGTGAGATAGCTACATACCAAGCTTTTGCTGAAATATACACGCCAATAGTATATCCGAAGAATTAAAGATTGTATACTTAATCAAAGTTTCCTTATTGGTAAATATTTTTTTATTGCATAGTTTTTAATTTTATTGCTAAATTGTATTGACATATAGACTACATTGCAAATATATAGCTAGATCATGGTGAAATGTGCTACAATTGCATTGGATATGTTTATTTCGGTTGAGGTTTTTATTGAGTAGGTACACTTATTTAATATTAACTTCTCGCATATTATTAATTAATCAAGTAGAATACTCCCGGATATTTACATAGATTTGTTATTATTTAAGTAAAAAATATAAATAAGACTAAGATTTAGAGACGGTCGGAGCATAGTGGTCGAATAAGTTGACTATGTACGCTAAATACCCGGTTCGAATCCGGGTGAAGTAAGAACTTTATTCTGGCCATCTCTCTGGTCGTCCAGGTTGGGGGTTCTATGTCGAGCTTGTTCCTCGTCTAGGTAAAAAATGTAAAATGCTAACAAACCAAACACCAATTCGCAAGGTTGGTAGTTGGGCTCGGATAACGTTGTAATTCGTTTAAAAAGCCGATTATATCACACAATATAAATAATAAAGCCCGTACAATCCTGAAGTTTAAAATACAATCTGTTATATCAAGTAGTAAGTATTTTTAGTTTGTACGAATAATTTTGTACCGAACCGGAGCATCTAGCGTCAAATGGTTCATCTGAAATTGCATAAACTGTTCTTATTCTTAATTCTAAAATGGGAAATTTAATAATTACTTATAATATAGATTTTACAATGTTTAGGTGTTAATTTATAATAATATTATATTAAAATATCCTGTGTTTACTATGTAATAAAATAAATTTTAAAAATTGTGATATTTTACTTTGTAATGTAAATCTCCCGCCACCCACAATTTTCAGATCCTACCAAACGCTATCTCGTGATTCATCAACTGAAATACCCACATCGTTAATCATAGCATCGTTATGGTATCCAAACTCACTTCCAAAAAAAAAAATCCCGAAGTTCTCTTTTTCCTTTCCTTGAATCCATTCTTCTATATTCAGACTCCAATACCCTGCCCAGTCCATCTATTCTTCCTTCACGTTTTGATGACTCATTCGAAAGATAATTCCAGGATTTATTTAGCCTACATCGTCCTTATGACATGTGGTATTTCTTCCTCTCCTGAATCTACTATTCACTCGTGTATTTCGTCTTCCTTGCTGCGCACTCTCTTTCTTACCTTTGAATGATTCTTCCCTCTAAAAGCACGCGCAAAAATTTAGTTTCACCTTTTCGACCCTTTCAAGATCACCATAATTCATATAAAATTGTTATGTTGTAAATGTTAACGTCAGTGATGACTTTTTGCGTTATGCACGATATAATATAGTGTAATGATATTTGGCTATCAAAACTTTTTGAAAGGCCGCTGTACCAGATTCACGCCGGTAGCAGAGTTTTTCTCTTCCTCAAGGGTCAGTGGATTCAGACAGACGAAATAATAAGATAGCAATTCGAAGTTAACATCATTTATTAAATAAAAATATTCAGTTGCGAAATTTTGCATCAATTTATACCTGGCAATAAAGCCTCGAACCAAATGTGTACAATCATGTAACGATTCAAAATATCCAAGCCACATTTAATTCTTCAAATACAGAAGCTAAACTTGGATATTTGATCATTCGTGTAAAATAATGTGTCAATTTAAATCAATTATACAAAATTTTTCTAATAAATTCATTTATAACACAATTTGTCATTTAATTTTGAATTTATTAAAAATAAAGCAAAAGTCTACCTTATAAATTTGTAATTTTTCACTCCGTTTAGTGTGCCACTGTAGATCGTGTCTTCGCATCTGTTGTAACTGCCACCGATGTTCTACTACCAATAATCGCGTAGAAGTGCCGATCCAGTTTGTTTTCTTCTCCAAATCAATTCTTTAATTGCTAATTAAACAATCGTTACCTCGCTTCACTCGCGATGAACACACAATTTTCACTAAATACAAGTGTTACGTAATTACGCGACTCTCGTTAATTATTCACATATGTGAATTCGCAAACTTTTACTCTTTGAGTTCCCGGACCAAAGAACTTTATACGAGTTCCTTCGTTTAGATCCCACCAAAAACTCCTCTTCTCTTCCTTTCGTATTCTGGTTTCGTTCCCCCTATTCAAATTTGGTTTTTTGAAGTGGGAATTTTTAATTCTTGTCGGCTAAAATGGCTCTTCTTGCAGGTAACTTAAAGTTTTTATTCGTGTGCACACCGAAATATTATTAACACTTTGGTTTTTAGAAATCTGGCGTCACTAATTCATTACAAAATCATACACAGGATGCGACATAAATTTTGTATTTTACAAATAAATTAAAATGTGTCAGTTTTATGTGTAAATCGATTACAAATAGATGGTTTTCGTAAAATTGATGCAAATATCGCTTTTTATGCCAGTCAAATTAACTGGCTACTGATTTCAACTCAAATGTCCTCAAACTACTACCCTATCAATCCATCCGGACCTCTAAATTAAGAAATACCACAACAATAGATTTCGTAGTAACTGCCTGTAAAGTACGCTTAGCCTAAGTTGGAAGGTTTGTGACTAATGTGCAGTAACGAGAATTGGTTCGGTCCGTTTACACAATAGCACTGGTACGTTGTCCCTCCACTTCTACTTAATAATTAGCCACAACCCTTCAAATTTAGGCTAAGCGTACTCTACATAGAGTATTCGCTGTATGCATTTCTCCTGCTGCCCTCTAGTGGCTCAATAAAGAAAATTAATTGGGACAGTTTTAGCAATAGCAACTGTTTTAATTTAGGATTTTTGAGGGATATTTAAATTTAAATTAATAGATAAGTAAGTCCCGTTTCGTTTCTATTTCAGCCACTCGAACGCTTCGATCAGTTTTCGTATCCCCTCTTCACCCACGCACATAGCGAATATAGTTGTAATCTTCTATCGTGAAAATTGCGTCATACCCATCTTAGTTTACTGCAAACAACTGATTGAGTGGAACCAACAAAATCTTACAAGGGGAGATCCAACACTGGAACTCACCAATTTGTACCATTTTAAGTATACCTTTTGGTCATAATTAGTTATAGGTCAGATGAAAATTTAAAATTCCACAACTCAGCCAATTTGGAGAAAATCCGTTTTGAAGAATTAAAATTGCAGGTAATTGTATATTGCATACATCACGAGTAATATTCTATAACGTACCATAATATACATTACGATTAGGCAACCCATGATGTTCCCATAAGATTTACATTGTTAACCTTGGTATAATGCAAGTGCAATTTATTCGCTGGGTGCGTGACATCTGGCCACCTTTTTTGAAACAATTTGTCCGCAGCGGACGCTGGCGTCGTTTACGCACCCAGCCAATGGGTGCGTGCCATCTGACCACCTTTCTTGCACAATTTGTCCACAGCGGACGCTGGTGTCGTTTTTTAATACCCCCACTATGCACTTCGCACCCAGCGAATACAATAATCTTACGAATTCGTTCTTTAAAATCGATTTTCTCCAGGTTGGCTGTGTTATGGAATTTTAAATTTTAACCTGAGTATCCAAAAGGTATATTAAAAAATGGTGCAAATTGGTGAGTAACAATTGGCTCTCCCCTTGTTAGTTACACTTGGCGATTCTGTTCATCAATAAGCAGTTTTTTGCTAAGCTAAGATTCTCATGATCAAATTCCAGTTTAAATTTAATTGCTATTTAATAAAAATACAGAATCGTAAGCAAATACTGATAATCAAAAATATCAAATATATTTTCAAATTAAATAAGTTTGTTTACATTTATGTACATAAAAATCTAACACAAATATTTAAATATTACATATATACAAAAAAAACTATTTACATAGTCGAGTATAATATAACTGAATTTTGTAAAAAAAATATTACTTATGCAATAAATATTTGGCAACAATAATTGAATAGTTGTTAATAATCACTGAAAAATGTCATTTTTCTAAATTGGATTGATGTAGAAGATCAGTGCATGACTTTGCTTTAGTAGGTCTGAAAACAAATTAGATTAGGTTAACAAGTTAATAAAATAATTTTCAAGCTTACGTATTTTTAGATTTTACTCTTCTGCAAACGTGTAATGCAATTGATCCACTTTTAATACTTTTAAAAAGTAGAACTGCATCCGCATGAGAAATATCGTGACACACCTGTCCATTTACTGCTAAAACTTCATCCCCTATAAAAAAAATTGGTTTAAAAACAGCAAAATAAATTTAATCGTGAGTAAAAAACCTTCACATAATCGTCCATCTTCAGCGGCTTGTCCATTTTCCAGTATTGTTTTGACAAAAATACCAAGAGCACCTTTTGGAGAATCTCGACCACCCACTATTGTAAATCCCAACGCTTTTTTTCCTTGACCTTTTTGAAGAACAACAGTATGGAATGTGCAAACTGCAGACCGTGGACGTCTTGGTAAAGTGCAAAAGTTTGTCGAAGCATTCAAACTATCGTGATCTTTATTGCTTGCCACTAATGGGTAGTCTGGAGTAAACAATTTTTTTGTCAACCGATTTTCTAATTTAGGTAACTCAGTTTTCTGTTCATCCATTGCCAAAGGATTCGAATTATATTTATTTGACCCACTGTAACTCACCACAGCGCGTCTTATTAATTTATTGCAGCTACCTTGACCTGTGCTATTTTTCTGAAAATAGTGTTGACGCTTGAATAGGGGGCTTGGCGAAGAACTTGAATTTATTTCTGCAAGTTGTTTTTCGTTGTGAATTGGTATTTTTATAATACAAAAGTTTTCATAGTCTACTGAACTTTCTTTCATCTTCGTTTTCTTATTTTCGACTGCAGATCGGGTGATTATTAAGTCTACAACTTTTGAACATGTTGTTAACATTTGCCTTGCTTCTGATATATTCAAACCAATTAACTTTTTTCCATTAATACTAACTATCTCGTCTCCGACTAACAGCGTTCCTTCTCTGAAATGAAATTACTCATTACTTGAAAAATTAAAGATGCCAATTAACTAACCTTTGAGCAATTCCTTCAGATACGATATGTGCTACGTGATATCCACGATGGTTAAAGTTTTGTGAGATAAATATTCCTAAATCTTGTGATAAACTTCTTTTCTCGAGTCGAATCAAAATTGTTGATGATTTTCTATTTTTGATCTTTCTAGGAAGGGCAGGTGCATAACTACTCGAATTACTAAACATTACTTCTTCGTTTGAATTTTGATGGAATTGTCGATCAAATTTTTTTTGATTTTGAAAAATCAGTTTTTGAGATATTCTGTTGTAATCGTCGGATCCATTGTAATCATAATAAGCCGAATTTCTTGTTTCTACGATTGAATTGTTTGGATTAGATGCCGAACTGGTACACCGAAAACTATCGTTTTCCAAAAATGAAGATGAAACTGAATCATTTACAAGAATTCCGCTATCGGTATCTTCATTGTCTATTATCAATAATTGGTCTTCTTCGTCGTCCAAAATATGGGTATCGTTTTCACTATACAACGGATTATGCTTCTTATGAAATTCTTCTAAACCAGGAAGAGCGCCGTAGGAAAAACTACGAAGTTTGGCGCTAACTGGTTTTTCTCTAATACTGTCGGTTGAAGTGGATGTATTTGGATGATCTGTTGTTTTGTATAATTTTGAAAGAAATTTATTGGTAGATACATGCAAATATTTAGCAGACATGGCTTTAAATTTGGAAGAAAAACAAGAAGTTTTTGACAAGCTCTCATAGTCGCTGGCATCATCGCCGTTGGATATGGTAAATATATTATCATCAATATCGTTCAAACTTTTACTGTAATTATTATAAAACGTAAAGTTACTATTGGCACATTCAGTTGACTCATTACATCGAAATGAACTTGAATTTTTATTATCACTGTTAGATGAACTTGAAGTTTCGACTTGGAAAGCGTTGGAAGATGAACGAAAGCAAGATAACCTTGTGTGTTTTACTCTGTCGAGTAAGGGATTCCGTTTTTCTCGTAAATGTCCATCTTCCAAAATATTATTAGTTATAGTTCGTGGTTGCGATTTATATCTTCTCTTATCGGATTTTTCCACAACAATCAAACTCTCACCAACATTGTATAATCTGGTATCGTTTTTACATCGATTAGTGGACCAAGAACGTGGTGATGTGTCTGGTAAAAATAAAGATTGTATTATTTTTGGGATTGCAAATATAAAATATTACATGAAAAATTGAGAAAATTTTATTTTTAGTAAAAATATAGAGCATTGCAGAATTAGAATCAGAACTACTGCACAAATAAATTTTGGTTTAGGTGAGGTTCGAACTGGGATCTCTATATCCAAAGTCCAGCACCCTATCATTGCAACAAACTATCTGTACATTTTCATTTTCAAATTTTCAACGTATCGTTTTGCATCTACCGAATTTTATCAAAGTTTATCCGATTTTATCGCTTAATCTACATACGTTCCGTCTCCGTTTCATACCGGAGGTATTCAAATATTATTAACTGACATACGTACACTTCCGTGGGAAGCAAATTTTAACGGAACCAGTATGGAACGGAAACGGAATGTATGTATAGTGGGAATTAGCCTTTATGCAGACAGATATATAAACAACCAACTGCAAGGAGCCAACTAGATCCTCATCCTTGCAACTGCTTTCAAAGGGAAAAAATTTAAAATAAAAGTCTAAATTCACATAGCACGCCAATTAACTAACCCAATCACCTGCTGCGAATTTGTCGACAAACCTAGTCAGTACTGGAGTTTTCCTTTCCTTGCGCTTGAACTGTGTTGTCTTGGGGGTCCGTTAATATTTTCCAAGTTAATATTTTCTGGCAAAAAGCTAGCTCCTGAATCCTTATAGCTAGCACCCAAATATAAAAGCTAGCACCTTAATTTTCAATAATATCTGATGGTTGGAAATGTTTGGGTTTTCTTATCGATCTCAACAAATCAACTTCGTTTGTTGTACTAACGTAAGCAATGTACTATTGGAGTATACAAATGGATGATGCATTTGCGACTATGAGTTCTTTTTTAATTGTGAATGGTTCGATATTAACTATCGTCAGTTTGGAAATTTGGAATTTTTTGCGTATTTTGGAAAGGCTCGCGAAGTACTGGCGAGTACTAAGCGAAGAGGAGGGGTTAAGTTGGACCCTCTTTGGTTAAAAATCATTATATGAATTTTGAACTCTCCTAAAGTTCTAAGCATGGAAGAAATAGAGGACAAGGCAATTGAAAAGGAAAATAGAGATGAAATAAGAAAAACATCCGAAGAAAATTGGGGTGGCGAAGTTGTCAAGTATCCCAAAGCATACGTTCTATACTTATACTTTTGTTGCTAACTTGGATCCGACACTTTGCTTTTGTCTTTGTGATCTTGGATTCATTATCAACTACCTTAAAAACAGCCAGCCACCAAATTTCGGCTAAATCTGATAATTTTAAAATAATATCCGCCATATTAGATCCGCCATTTTGTTATTTATCATTTTGATCTTGAATTCATTATTAGCAACATCAAAAACACCACGTCACAAAATTTCGGCTATATCTAATATACATCCGCTTTATACCGCAATACGCAGCTTCCCGGTTCTCAAACGCCAAATTGGCTTTTGTTAGCATTTTACATTTTTTACCTACGACGAGGAGCAAGCCCGACGTAGAACCCCCAACCAGGAGGACCAGAGAAGCGGCCAGAATAAAGTTCTTACTTCACCCGGATTCGAACCGGGTATTTAGCGTTCAGTCAACTCGCGTGACCACTGTGCTCCGGCCGCCTCCTATCTAATAATACTATATTTAAATTCACATGTCCGCCATATTTGAACCGCCATTTTGTTTTTTGCAATTTCGAATTTTTAGTCGTAATCAGCGACCACTAAAACCTTTAGTATACCAAATTGCATTCAAATTGAAGAACGCTTTCATGTTATGACCGGGTTTATGGGATTTTGATCCACTATACCTCCATTTTAAAATCGAATTGTGGAAAAACTATAACGGTGCTAGCTATAAGGATTCGGGAGCGAACTTTTTGGAAGAAAGTTAACTTTTGGGGGGGGGGGCAAGCGTTTACTCCCCCCACCCCGGTTTCAATATCGATTTGTGGAAAAACTATAATGGTGCTAGCTTTTATATTTGGGTGCTAGCTATAAGGATTCGGGAGCTAGCTGTGTGAAAAAAAAATATTAACTTGGGGGGCCAAGTAAACGGACCCTTGTCGTGGATGGTTTTGTCTGTAGGTAACATTATCTGTAGCTATCTGATCCGCATTTCATGGATTTCTGACCCACTCCGCTTATCTTAGGTAGCGGAGAGATCAACAACGTTGGTCATGTTGTTCATTATTGAAATTAAATTCAAATGATATGAATTGCTGCTAGCTCATTGAAGCTCAAATGTTTGACACTAATTTCACCAAAAAATTCCATTTCTCACATGAGGGACTGTACCCTCCCCATCAATACTTTGGCGAATAATTTCGCAACGGTTGTAGTTCAATTAAAAGTAATAAAAATTCTTTGAAGCTCAAAATTGTGACCGAATATCACACAAAAATTGGACTTGGGAGTGCTCGGAAAAATGTACCTTATTAATTAAATATCTATAAAGAAAGCTATATATGTATGAACAAAGCCGAGAGCTCATGAGAATATAATGTGCAAGTAGTTCGGTGTAATGGTAGTGTGAAGAACGTTGGATCAAAGGGTTCAACGTTCGAATCCCACACAAACCCAAATTTATTTGTGCAATGGCTTGGATCCCACATTTGCAAAAGGATATGTATATCTTTTTGAAAGAAATACAAATTAGGTTGCTTTTACCTCTTAATTGTTAACCCCTAAGATCAAAATAAGTATGATATTTCGATACCCATTTTTATGATTACTTAATGACCTGAATTAGTACCTACCCCAAATCAAAGAGTCTGACTCGGCCTATGTATGGATACTCTACTCACCAATTCTTGAGCGATGTTTAGTATAAATAGGACTTTTCTCAATCAAATTTTCCTGCGGTAAATAAGGTCTAGGTGAATCCAGTCGTAATGGTGACAAACTTATTAGCCTCGGTGCGCTCCCCTGCTTTTTAAACCAACGCATATCTGTAAATAAAAACAATGCTAATTAATATTTATAAAAAATTAGGCTACAACATTTGGAAAAAAATGGCACCGTTTCAAAGAAGTACCGTCATGGTAAAGCATCACAAAAATATTTAAAAAAAATATTTTTAATTATGGAAAAAAAACAGTCGCTTTTTTTTAAATGATCAGAGATTACCACAGCATGTCAGTCCCTTTGAACTTAAAAACTAGCGAGTACCGCTCGAACCTCCTTAAGTCCACGATTTGAACCTAGAATTTCCTCTCTGTAACTCAACCAGCGATCACATCACTCCACTGCTGTGGCTCAGGGATGATTAATCACTGCTTTCTTTTTACCAAAATCAAGTTTACAATCATTGCTTTGTAAGACCTTGCAGACATATGGACGTGCATTCCTGACAATATGATTTCATGCATTAAATTCCTTTCGGTACTACATAATTAGAATAGTTCAAAGATTTGTAAAATTTTCATGTAAATTCTAGTTAGTATTCGTAATTGTCGTTTCTGTTTTAGATTTTTAGGCAATTTCCTGAGAAAAATAAATTGAAGAATGAATTTCTCACATTGAAATCTAAAAATTTTGTGAAATTTCAACTTTTAAACGTGCTAAATTAACAAATTTTAAGGAATTACTGCTACTGAATGATATCCAACCCTGGACCATGCTGTATTATCCAAGTTGGAAATCAGACTTTAGAAAAGCAAAAAAAAGCATTGGTTAAGAGCTGAAAATTACAACTTCATAAAATAAAAAATTAATAATTATAAAAATTAAGAAATATTCCAATAATATTTTTATAGTCGACACTTTCTAATTAAAAAATAATTAAAAGTGGAATTATGTTTTGCAAATATTTGTGGTTGATGCTATCCAACTCCTCTTAATGTCACATTGTAGTTTATTGGAAGGTAAACCAAATAGCAGGTAAAAGATATTAATATTTACACATAATTTTATACAAATGTCATAAGAGCCAATATGCAATAACTTAGATGGTAATGTTTCGAGCAACTTTGTATAGAATTAAAAACGTGATGATGCGTATATCGATTAATTAAATATATTTAAATATAATATTTTACATATTTATCTTCTTGGCTGAATTGTTTATATAAAGGTTTATAATAAAGGTGAAGGTCGATTTAAAACCTGGGACTGGGGAAGGTGAGCTTGTTTCAAGGTTGCAAAGTGCATATCTAACATGCCATAATAATGCCATATATCCAAGTAGTAAATTTTGAATTCTTAGGTGGTTACACAAACGCATTGGCCTCTTCGGCGACCCTTGCAGCTATTTGGACCATTAGCTACTGGTTAAATACCATTCTGATAACAATTCTTCTACATTAGCGGATGTTGCCATGGTTTGTTGAACCAATTCTCCTGAATAGCTGGTATGTCGTCAACGAAGGCCAATACTCTGATTATTTACATTTTTTGAATTTCCAATTAATGTAATTTTAATTCTTGTATGTTATACCATCATTTCGATTTAAAAACCAATTAGAACATAATTAAAATTTTAATGACAAAAACTATAAAATCTTTGGGTCGCATAGTATTTAGTAGTAAAATTAGATATTTGAGATTTTCTTCGAGATAGTCAGTTGGACCTCCTGGTCAACATCCTAAAAGTTTCCGATGGTTGTGTTAGAATTTTGGAAATAAATTTTTACATCTCATCTACAACTTTCATTGTATGCAAACCCTTCATTCAGAATTTAAGGGGATAATTCTGGCACATTGGAAAATTCCGATTTCTATTAGCAGTCAGGTAATGTGAGGCCTGCTTAGTACTTGGATGGGTGACCCTTCAAGGAATATGTCGTTGTTGCTATGCTCATCATGATCTTGTAGGTAATCTGATCTTACTAAGAAAATTAGCCCTTTCACTAATAATAAGGGATTTAATCTAGGAACGGCGTGAATAGGTGCATGTTTGATAAATTAATTTAAATAAATTCTACGAATTTTTGCCATACTTCTATATCTATAATCAAATATTTATTGAACTATGACTCGATAATAATAATTAACAAACCACAAAACTTAAAAATTTAACCTCGAAATCGCTATCTGAATTATTTATCACGAAAAACAAAACACGAATAAATTAAAACCTCGAGAAGCTATCGGCTATCTAGGATGAAGTTCTATAAACGAATGAAAAGCTGTAAAATTTTCCACGAAGAAGTCAAAACTATTAAATGAATTTAATTCAAAAAATATGAGCAAAAGTACCCTAAATTGGCAATCTTAGGAGGGCACGTCAACACTGTATCAAATCCTAAAGCATCGGCCCCATTACAAATACAGCAATATTAAAATAAATGTTCAGGGTGCGTGCACCCAAGAGGGTGCGGAAATTTTTAATTCTTTATTTTTCATTTATTTAATAAATGCAAGATTCACGGGGACTAAACAAAAATTAAATTAAAAAAATACACCATTTTACACAGTAGAACTGATCCGAAAATTCGCATAAGAATCAGTAATAGATTTATTTACAAATCAAAGTTACTTTTCGATCCAGGAGTAATTTTTAATAATAGGAATAACTTCGAATAGTGTCATCCAGTTTTCCACTTACATAGCATCAAATGATCGATAAAATTAAAAACAATTTTAATAATTTAGTTTAAGAAGCAACAAGAGAGGCACCAATCTCCAAAACGATATGAATGACGGTATGTAAATTTTATTGTGGAGGGCAAGATAAACTCGCATACATTTGGGTCTCTAAATCGAGCCCGTTGTACTACCTCCAATTTCACAACAGCGTGCGAATGTTCACCAGAGGGCTAACCGAGGAAGTTCCGTATAGGCCACGATTTGAACCCAGAACTTCCGATCTGTAACTCAGCTAGCGGTCACATCACGCCACCTCTGTTGCTTAGACTCTATAGGATAAAAATTAATGATGAACAATAAATAATATGAAAGGTTAACTATATAAACTATAAAGGATTCTATTGGCAGATTGCCTCTATAGTTTGCCATTGCCTGTCGAGGTGAGATGGTCCGAATAAAATTCTTTTGAGCGTCTCTTTTATGCCCCCAAAATTATGGTACGATAGGTGAATATCAGAATCCAGAAAGAGGGAGGCATTATTGTTCAAAATGGAAGAGTAGCAAGAAAAGAAAAAATCAATTTTTATTTTTTTTTTTTAATTTATTCAATTTAGAATCTTAAATTAACTCTGATTCAATTAAGATTATTTCGAAAATATGTATATCAAAGTAATAATAAAACTGTCAGTAATGAAAAAAATTAAACAAATTGCTTGTTTTGTTTTATAATATAATATATAATTACAAATTATAATAGCTATTATCTCTTTAAATGCGCGCCAAACCTTGTAAATATCCTCGCTTTCAATTTTCGTTTAATTTTAAAGTACAATTTAACTTTTGCTTTATGTAAGTGAACCAAAACTAATTTATGAACCTTCTAGTAGCCATTATAGTATAAAAACTCCAATTAAAGTTGTAATAAAAACACTTTTTTATGCTATTTACATAATAACTGTAAAAGTTATAATATGTAAAATAGTCTAATAATTATTGTAGCATAGCGTTACTCACTTAAGTAATTTGTTACTTTTTTAAGATCCCATACTGATTTCCATTGGCGTATTTATGGGGAAACCCAGAGGGCTTGGACCCTCTAATTTAATAATAATAATAATACACATGACATATTGAATTAATTCAATATTTAATATCTCAAACCTTTAGATAATAAATTGCTGTAATTTGGGTACGATAACGTAACACCAAAGTTCAGTACCCAACCCTGTTCTTCTGCTTCTCCTGAGTACCATAGGGTTATAAGTTCGATTTCCAGTGACTACCAAGTTACTTGGGTCGTTCTTCAGATTCCAAGTTAAATTTTAGAATTAGACAAATACCGAGTTTATTTTTTAACATAAAAAAAATGTATTGCACTCTTGTTATTTCTTCTTAGAGTTCCGCATACGCTAAGCGAACGTTGGCCATAGCTTGCAGATCGAAATTATACTTTTAGATCGTAACAGTGTATCCGGCGGAACCAATAATAGAACCACAGTTTTCCGTATTCCGGTGTCACAGAAAACTTTTTTCCTTGATCCTTTGATATTGCATTGAATTTATAATGTGACGATCTTTCGGTTTTTAGGTGTATTTCTTGGTCTTCAGGGTCTTCGGTGTACAGATAAACGGTGTACAGTATAATAAATACAAAAGACCAGCAGTCTGGCGTAAATCAAACATGGATGGACTAAAGAACGGGAAACCGCAGTTCAAATCCTGATTGCGCCGGATATGTTGTATGGTCCAAAAATACATTTGCAGATCTAACTACGTTTTGTACAAAGTTTGTATACGCATCTCATACAATAAATTTGGTATCTATTTATTTCCGATTTCCGCATTAGTATCTGATGCTGATTGGTTCTCGAATTATTTTTCTGCATTTCGTGCATTTTTGAAGATCAGAACCAATATTATTTTATCACATCTTTAAGAGCTTTATAATACATTGTATTTTTGTACCATCACAGTTTTTTGTAAACGCTATAACAATAAAAGATTTCTGAAACTGGGTGAGTAATACTTTTATTGTATAAAATTTAATATTTATGATAGAATTTTATGTAATCTTTTGCGGCATATAGTCTGGATTAGAACTGATTACGCCAAAGATTTCTCTTTGACTGCCGTCATTGTTTAAACTATATTTGAAACTGTTCACGCGACGTGACGACGCGAATTACTCCAGCACCACTTAAGAGTAATTGTTAAATGATTAAATTGTTATCGATCTTGTGTGTATGATTTCTAAATGTCATCAACTCGCAACCCTTCGTATACTGCTATTTAAGTAGCTGGCCAGATTATGATTGGTCCTGCGTTAAGGGTTTAGTTTAACGTAGACCATATTTGCCTTTTGGAGAAGATTGGGAATACGTTATAAATCCCACATAAAAGTTATAAAATAAATTAATACAACAGAAGTGTCACAAAAACTTGCTGTGCGATATGATTTACGATATTTAGTAATGAATATTTTCCATGGTTCAGAGAACACGTTAAACAGTAGGTCCCTTAACGTATTCCACAGATTTATGTAATAAGAAAGTATATGTAGAACAAAAGGCAAGAAGATATAAATATTGACTACATTTTTGGGTGAAATGCTTTAATCAGATTTATTTTATTTATGTAGGTACTAGGTGGAAAGCCCGTCCACGGACGGATAACTAGCCGGTGGATATCAATTTTAGCGGTTTAAATTAAAAAAGTATCCCTTCTAACCGACTTCTAACACTAACCTAAGCTCGACTGGTAGATCTCTCTTCTAACCGGCTTCATTAAAAACAATACATTCATGATACTGACAAATTTAGTAGTTCTCGCTCAAACGTCCTCATGTTCAAACATGATGATGTTAATTTCATATATTTATTGAAAATGTAAAAGTCGAATACTTAATTTTCTAGATGGATGATCATCGGATTAAAGGAGATAAAGTTGGACAAATTAAGTTGTCGAACAGATTAATACAGGTGGATCAGCGTCCTGGTTTCTTATAAATAGGTCAGTCAAAGCTCACTTGGTGTGTAACTCGATCCCAGGTGAGGTGATTTTAGGTTGGTAAAAAATTGGATCAATTAGGTTGACAGATTGAAACAGGTGCATCAGCGTCCTGGCTCTATAATGTGTATATAGGTGAAAGGCCCATCCATGGACGAGCAGCTCGCCAAAGTTGGAAACCCTGGTGTGCAATTCGATCCCTGGGGAGGTGATTTTAAGTTGGTAAGACCAACGACAACAACCAATCAAAGCGCATTACGTGTCCTAAAAGTATGACACGCTGGAGTAGGTACAGCGTGCTGGCCATTTATTATTTTGGATATTATGTTATATTTTGTTTTTGGTTTTTATTTTGCTTCTGTTTTGATTGTTTTGTTTGTGTTTTGTTTGTTGTTTTGTGTATTCGACGAGTATTCTAAACAAATGACACGCTGGAGAAGGAGGAGGAGCAGCACTGGCCTTTTATTATTTGGATATCGCCATTAACCTAATTCATTGTTGTTGAAGAAATTAAGAAACCCTTAAAATATCGCAGAGTTTCTTAATTTTGCAATAGGACAATATAAAAATAAATACAGCGAAACTTCCCTAACTCGAATCCCGAGGGACAAAAAAAATTCAAAATTCCACAACACGCATTTAATCTATGATTAACTACTGACTACCGCACATATTAAATTAATTATAAATTACATTACCACTTATATGAATTATATTGGAGCCATCCGATAAAAAGGTGCATATTTGGTACTAGAAAAAACCTACTATAGAACTTCGAGTTACAATAATTGAAAATCCCGTCCAAATTGTTCGAATAATAGAAATATTCGACTGATAGAAATTCAAATTTGGGAAAATTTCGAGATTTAGAAGTTCAATTTATTGAAGTTCCACTGTATGGACATTCAGTAAACAAAAGTTTTACTCTCATCCACTTTCTCCAAAAAAGTAATAAAACTATTCACCACAACTTTAATCTTATATATCGTGATAGCGTCAATTATTGCAGTTGTGAATAAATAATAATTTGTCCAAACTTTCTAAGAAATCGCCAGATATGTAAATTTCTATCATCCTGTTTTCAATTAAAAATTGGGGAAAAACTTTAGTCTCTTATTATCTAAAAAAAACTTCCAGTATTTAATTTTTTTTACTAAATATTCGAATGTGTGCATAAGTAAAATTATTCATTTTTTTTGCTCTTTATATTTAAGTTAATTTATTTTTACTATTTCCTGTAAAAAAAAATGTATGAAAAAAGTAACCTTCAATTTTTAACTGTTCTATAAGTTTTGCGATTGTTAAAATAGATGAAAACGTAAGATTAGCGTAATCTCTAAACAACAATATCGACAGGGCCGTATATACGGGGGTGGTTTTGGGGGTTCACCCCCACACATTAATCATCACAAATAATTTAATCACAGAGATTTAAAAAAAGGGTCTAAAAATTTCTTTTGGAGCAAAAAACTCTCCCATGGCATAGAAAAACTATTTTTTCTGAGAAACCCCCCCCCCCGCATGACCAATGTTTAGCTACGGCCCTGAATATCGAAAACATTTTTGATTTACCAATTTTGTAATTTTGTCTACGATAAACAGAAATCTTAACCCCAATTATACGATTATATCCGTCAAGCTACGACTGATACCGTTATAATCAGTGACGGATTTAACACTTAAAGGCCCCAGGCGCAATTTAATTTTGAGGCTTCCCATTAAATATTTTTACTACCCCTACATTCTACAGTGTGCATTCTACGCTCACATTTTCTACTCTGGTATAGTGGTCCAAAAAGAACTGAATTTTGAGGCCCCTTTAATTTATGAGGCCCCAGTCGCGCGCCTGTTGGGAAATCCGCCAAATGGTAAAATTACGTATATCTCGTAAAATTTAAAAATTGGCTTCAGTTAAAACAAAATTATTTAATATTTTAAAATCTTCCAGTAAGATTATTTTGAAAATGTTGAAAACAGAATTAAATAAATCTACGCGCAACATAACCTTACATTATTTCTCCTATTAGGACTACTCCAAGCTCATAGAAATTGGACAACCAAAATAACGCGATATTCCAATCTGACTGCTTCAATAAATACATCGAGATTAGTAGTCATAGATTGATAAATTAGTAGGTATTATATTTTAATAATTTACGAATTAAGGTCATTAAATTAATATTGTATTTGAGCTTTCAAATGCGGATGCATTCATCATCCAGAAATTACATGTAATGTAATTTATTTTCACGAATTAATAATTAATCAATATACATAGATTAATAAAAGAACAAAATATGATGTGAAAAGCCAACTTGAATATTGCAAAACTTTTTATAATTTTCAGGAAACGTTGATTTCTAGTTTCGAATATGCTAAGCAAGTTACCAATAAATCAATTATTCAAATGAAAGAGAAAGCCATAATAGTATAGAAAAAAAATTAATAACAAAATAGAGAAATTGATATGTATAACTAAAAAAACGTCGCGTCGTTCTTATGCGCTAAGGTTTCTTCAGTTCTTGTTCGAGGAGTCATAGTCCGTCTGCTTTCATGAGAAACTTAATACAAAGCGCAATATGGTTTTTATTTTTTAAAAAAATGTACAAAGTTAATCTTTGCACATCATTTAAATATAACAGAGTAATTCGCTTATAATAGTTAGTCTATTATAAGCGGGTAATCGTCCATCATAAGAAAGTTTCTATTACATAGGAGCTCATAACAGGACTAACATCGTAACGTGAAATCCGAACCACAGCACAAATAATTTAAAATGACCTGTGATCCAAAAGTCAAATCCTTTGTCAAATCAAATCAAGTAACATTGATTAATTGCACTGGCACAAGGACATCTTAATAACGTCCGCGGTACGGAAGTTATAGATTTTCGGGCAGGCGAACCAAACCTACCTATATAATATTGTTTTTCCACTACTAGTCATATAGGCTATAATTTTTACATAGGTATGAAGCTCCAGAAGTGACATGTTATAGACTAGTGGTCAACAATTTTTCCATTATTAACTACTAGTTAATAATGAACAAAATGATATTTTTCGATAATTTGGGGACTATTTTAAAGAAAAATGTTGTTATAAGATGATTTAGAATAATCTTCTTCTTCAGGTGCCTATCCGATTTCGGATGTTAGCGATCCTCCTGGCTAAGCCAAGAAGACTTTACTAGGGAAATGTTAATGGGGTGGTTTCCCGTTGCCTTCCCCATAGTCCACAGATCGATTTTGGACTTTTTAGATCACAGCACATATCCGACGCAATCAGGATTAGAACCGCGGTTTCCCGCTCTTTAGTCTATCCGTGTTTGATTTACGCCAGACTGCTGGCTTAGAATAATCAAGAGATGCTATTTAATTGTATTTAAACTATTAAAAACGCTTTATTAACAGATTAATTGAATTTTAAAATTTTTATTAAATTCGAATTAATGTGACAGATAGTGACAGCGCCATCTTTTGTTAATTTGACGAACCACGATTTATTTAATTTACTAATAAAATTCAATGCGAAAACACAAAGGATTTTCCGGTAGTAGATTTTCTATTACAAAACAGTTAAAAAAACTCACTAAACGGCTCATAAACTTCAAATTTCAACTTTTAATCACAATTAATTTAAAATTTTCAAGAATGTCAAATCAAGAAAACAAAAGACTGTCATTTGTTTTATAATTTATTTAAAATAAATATTTTAAATTAGAATATTTTGTATTAACAAAAATTAAAAGAATTGTAATAAACCTAGTAGTGGAAAAAATCGTATATATAACCACGGTTGTGAAGACCATTATAGCCCCCGCGCCTTATATTCCTCGGTGCTACACACCTCGGAATATAATCTTGGCGCTAGGGCTATAATGCATGTCTTCACAACCTTGGCCTATAATATACTATTATAATATGTAATTTTTTTTTATTTATTGTCCCGTGCATGGCGCGCGTCATAAACTAAAAAAATATCGGAAGCGGAAGACAAAGTAGTTGAATCGGGTATTTTGAACATTCAAGGCGGATCTGACGTTTTAGGAAGAACCACTAGCAAGAATTGCAAAATCATAAAAATCAATCAGTGGATTTTCAAAAAGGTGAGACCGATGCGGAAATTGGGCTATGTTGAAGTTACGATTTCTTGCAACAATGAGAAAATCTTGAATGTTTTTATTTTAAGTTGGAATTCAGATAAAATATTATTCAGACACTTGAAACACAATCGAACTTTTTTTAAAATTGAAGGTGAATTCACATTAAATGATTTTAAAAAATGTATTATTATGTAAATTCTATATCAACATGTCAAAATTTAACTTTAGAATATTTTCAAGGTTTCGTTTATTTTTGATCCGTAAATTTTTATTGGTTATATTGAAATGAATAGCCATCGTTCAGATTTGATTCACTAGATTGTCATATAAAACTATTACATAGATAAACTATTTTACAATTGGAAGAAAGCCATAAGACTTAATTACTAGTTAGTAAGTTCCTGACTAAATGTAAACAAAGTAAAAAAAGTGTTATGGTCCTTTGTTGCTGAAGACCAACCGCTTTTCCTTTATTTGCTGGATTCTAGCGATTTATGTTACCAGATTCTTCTACAGAATGAAAAATGTCACATACAGTAGACTTCCTTTATTTTGCAGCAATTTTAAGAATTAATTTCTTAACTTAGATTTTGAACCATACCAGCACCTAAATTAGATCAAATCTAATTGGTCCCAATTCTCCACACATAATTTGGTGAATTAACTACGGATAACTTTAACCAGTTTGAAGACACAACTGGTCTTTCGATATTAACAAGAAAACATAGTAACGCATACGAGATAATTATGCATGTCATAAACCTAATCACCTTGGTAGTACAGTTGGTTAAACGTACGTATTCACAGCTGGTATGCCAATGTTTTAATCGAGATTGGGTCCACTGCAGTAGAATGAAAATGCAAAACTCAAAGACAAGAGTAGAGTCAACTGTTAAATAAGACTCACCACCTACAATAATAATATTATACTATGCAAAGTTCATCTTAATAGTTCCAATACGAAATTGCAATAAAGTTTTAATAGTTAAAAAATAATCTCATCTCATCTAATATAATGTTTGCGAGATGTATACTTGGATAGACATTCCTTCTTGGTAAGTGGAAGAAATTCTTCCAACATATACCAACTAAAAGCGTAGTTTATTTTGCCTTAAAAATTTCAATATCCAAATTTAGGCTTTGATTAATAAATTTAAATAATTAAAGATTTTTATTACCCACTGTGAATGGGACGAATAACATTTAAAGAAAACTGGAAGCTAGGTATACTATACTATATAAAATGAAAAGATATGGTTGAAGATACGTATTTACGTTAATTGGCAATCAAAGCCTGGAAAATATGTAATAAAATCAATCATTTCTGTAAAAATTAAATATGGTACAGGAAAGCCTAAACTTTTAGATATTTGATACCATAGCAAAGCAACATCAAATTATAACGGTAGAATTTCTGCCTGACAAACTATAATAATATTATGTTGTGTATAGAAATAGGAAAATATCTTCTATGTAATTTAAGTCAACTCAAGTAGCAAAGACCGGATTTGTACTCTTAATAGTTTTTTCAATATAAATATATAAGCAAGATTCCATCTTCGCTTGAGACGACGTCGCTAATTATAACTACATTACATTTTTTTTGTATAAAAAAATGAGTATATTATATTTTGTTTCCACTTTCTTGTTTTATGTGTAACTTTTCATTTCATTTTGTTTAGCAGATTTTAAACTAGCCGCAGGCGATTTTTAAATATATTTAATGCAGTTATTTCACAATTATAGAGCACTTGCAATTTTTAAATATTTGCAAGTCACTCGATTAACTATTCGAACAGTTTAACTATTTTGGGTCAGGTTTCTCTGCCGCACCCTGCCTAAAATTGGGGAGTTTAAAATTTAAAAACGAATTTATTTAAATGGTTATTTTACAAAGACTAAAAATTACATAAAATGTTGAAGGAAAACAAACGTCAATAACACAAAAAAAAGTAGATTCAAGGAATTAGCTTAAGGCTGTTCTTAAGCGTTTTTGTTTTACATTTCAGTAATTTGTAATAATCTATTTAAAATAACGAAACTTGGAGGATTATTAAAAGACATGCAATGACGTTGAATTTTATTACAATGAGAAAGATTATCTTAAAATTGCTGTTATTTGCTATCTAAATTATAAGTTAATAAAAATTATATAAGTGAAGAAGCAATTATTTACTTTTAAAGAATATAATAAAAATTAAAAACTGCATGTTACAGAAGCTGTAAACAGGAAGCTGCGATTTAAAGCCTGTTTGTATGTTATTTAACGTGTTTCACTTGCTGTTAAAGGAGAAAGTTTTAAAATCAAATCTGTTGCGTCATAATTTTATCAATAAGAAGAATTATGTAATACATTTATTGATTGGCAAATTCTTATTCAAATTTTTCATTATTCAAGTTCCTTAAAGCTTATCTCTTATTATATTAGGTATATCGCCTTGTACTACTCAAATTTTTATGTAATCAAAATTTGCATATTGACCCAAATACAGAAAAACGCCAAGTATGGATTTTAATTATTGTCACCATCAACATTCACTTGTATTTTTATTTCTTATTATTGCAAATAGACTAAATAATTAGTATCACATACAAGTATACGCGAGTGCAATGAACTAACAGCAGCTAGCACTACTATATGGAAAAAATAGCAAATTTTTTTGTAAACTTTTGCAACAAATACCTTAAACGCATTACAATTTTGTTTATGTACGCCACTGGAATAAAAAATAATTATCGTTGCGTATTGAGAACAAAACAAGGAGTGCCTTACTGCTCGCAGAAATGTCGAATTCTCATAGAAATTGCGCAAATTTTAGTACCTATTTACAAATATTTTCAATTTTATTTGTTATAGTAATTTTAATTGTTACTTTTTTTGTAACGCTTCAAGCATTTCCGGTTAATCCGTAGGTATGTAAATATTTACCCAATGAATTTATTCGAAATAAATTTAATGCAACGATATTGAACTTAATTAAAGAAGAATCCTGGTTCTATTGACTTTTAATGACGCGACTTTTGTACAAAAAACTCAAAATGAATCATCTTTAAAAGATGTTTCATTGTGAAGCAAGTTTAAAAGAGCATTCTTCAATATAAATGATATAATAAAATCTTCTCTTTCACAATACAAATTATCTCAGCTATTAAAAGTTCATCTTGACGTATAAAATAAAAATGGCCAGTTAAATTATTTTAGTTTTGGCTAAAAGCATTTTTAATGATGTCATTTGAGTCTTACCTCATTTATACACATTGATCGACGATGAAAAATAACTCTGTAAATTTTAATATTTTCTTATCGCCATCGATAAAAAGACGATTTAAAGAATGTTCGATACATTACGTTTTAAAGCTTCCCGGAATTTCAAAAAAAACCAAACGGGAAAATTTTCTACAATGCAATGTTAAGAATTTTAGCAATGGAGGTGTAAACTATTCGACAAACTTGTTAAAAATAAGCTAATTAAATTGTCTTTGGTTTTTACAAAAACCTTCATTGTTACCTAACCTTAAACAACTTAAACAATTGCAAAAAGTATAAGTTAAATATAATAAAAATTCTCACATATGAGAATGGTTCAAGTATTACAGAACTGTACAGGAAAATCCCCATAGCCATGGGGCTCTCGAAAATAGTTAGAAGACTAAAACCTATGAAGAAATAACAAAATTGGCTTCCGATTGAATACAATTTTGAAATGTGATAGCATAACAAGACAAATCGCTTGTGATTAGTTACTGACCAAACCGAAACAGAACGTTCTTCGTTTATAACCTATTAATATTTTATTATAATCTGTTAGGAAAAGCTAGGGAAGTTACTATGGAAGTATTTTGTACCTCTGTAGTCTATAATTACATAGTACTTAGTTTTAGACTAAGAATTAGTGACATACATGAACAGATTAACGAGATTTCCACTGTTCCTACCTAATTTCTAACGAAACCAGAAATAAGAAAATCAAGAATCAAACATGTAAAAGACCAGAAACTTCCTCCTCCTCCAGGCTGTCGATTTTTTAGGACACGAGTAGATCAAACAAAACAATAAACAAAAATTAAAACAAAAATAAAACTTAAAAGCAAGACAAACCAAAGGAAAGCAAAGCAAAGGCAAGGCAAAAACAATGACAAACACAAAGATAAAAGCAACACAAAGACAAAAGCAAACCAAAGACAATACAAAGCAAAGCACAAAAGCAAAGCAAAAACAAAGACTAAATCAAAAACAAAGACTAAAAACAAAAACAAAAACAAAGCCAAAACAAACCAACGACAATACGTAGCAAAATCTAAAAGCAAAGCAGAGTAGAGCGAGCGAAGCGAAAACAAAACAAACGCAAAACAAAACCAAACACATACGAAACAAAAGCAAAACATTACATAATATTCAAAATAATAAACGGCCATATTTTTAGAACACTCAACATACTTTGATTGGTTGTTGCCGTTGGTCGTACCAACTTAAAATCATCTCCCCCTGAGAACGAGATGCACATCAATCGGGTCTCCAACTTTGGCGAGCTCCCCTCCGTTGATGGGAGCTGATCCACCTGTTTTAATCTGTCCGATATCCTAATTGATTGCACTTTTTACCAAATTAAAACACCTCCCCTGTGATCGAGTTGCACACCAAGTAAGTATCATCTGGCATGTACTATATCTAATGCCAGGACACTGACCCACCTAAATTAGTCTATCCAACAATCTAATTGATCCAACTTAAAATCACCTCCCTCTGGGATCCATTTACATACCACATAAGTTTCGACTGGCATATAAATTAAAACCCAAGATGCTGACTCTGTCCGACAACTTAATAGGTCCAAGTTTTTGCCAACTTAAAATTACTTCCCCCTGGGGTCGAGCTACACAGCAAGTAATTTTGGACTGGCTAATATGTAAAAGGATAAGACGCTGATCCACCTTTATTATTCTGTGCGACAACTTAATTGATCCAAATTTATTTCCGTTAATCCGATAATCCAACACTATAAGCGATGATTTTAGAAGTTGACACACGAACGCGAACAATTAAAATTGTCATATTTTTAATGAAGCCTGTTAAAAGAGAGATCCACCGGTTGAGCTTAGGTTAGTGTTAATAGTAGGAAACGATATATTTTTAATTAATGCCGCTAAAAAAAAGAGATCCACTGGCTGGCTACCCGTCCGTGGACGGGCTTTCTACCTAGTTATATAAGGAATAACAATTTATTTTAACATGGGAACAATATTAGGATTTGTAATCCAAAAGTAAATTGTAGTTAAATCAGTTAAACTTTAAAATTAACTTTTATAAACTTTTATAACTTTTATAAATCCTTAGGTTTCTGTATATTATATGTAGTATAGAAATAAGAAGAAATTCGTCCGTCTGCATAATTCAAATGTTTAGTTAGATCAACTAATCTAAGTGCTTAACGCTTTTCTTGCTTTTATAGGATTTGAATTAGTGATACAATGATCTGTTGATTAGATTAAACCGTTTAGAGATCAGAAACTGCGGTCATCCAAATTCCATTTTGCTTAAGCGAATCAATAGTTCTTATAACTATGAATTTTTAAAATTATTATCGACCGTCTCCATCATCCCCTACAGATTGTCAGCTCAGCTGTACTTAAATCCAAATTTTCTATGGTCCGTGGTTTTGATTTCACGTTAAATTCTAGTTCTTTGTTTTTGTTTATTCAGTAATTAATAACTCTTAAATAACTCGTTAGAATCGAAATTTTGAGGTGCCAATTATCATTTTAGGCCCCCCTATCTTTGCCTAATACGAATATCCTTTGGTATCAACAAGAATATAAAGTTTATGCACCTGTTTGCTATTAATTCGTCTGTGGTGGTAACAGTTTTTATTACTCATACTTACTACTGAAGAAGAACAAAGTTTTTCTTATTAAAGAATTTTTATTTTGTTAACAAACAAATGAGTGATATTTTAACAATTAAGCGTTTCTATGACTCATTTTTAAACTGTTAAGTTGACTAATTTCGGACATTTATTAAAATTTTTATCTATTTTACCAGTTATATCAAACAGGAAATGTAAAAGTTTTCTGCTACTTGCACATATAGAGGCTTTAGAATAACCAAGATATTAAAAAACTTTATGTGTATAATTTCCACACAATTTCATGATTACAAAGGAAATCTTTAACTTTGAATTTTAAAATTCAAAATCATCGCACATTATATATAAATTTCAAATTTTATTTTGAATGAGCCGAGATTCGAACCCAGAATCTCTAACTCATCCAACAGTGCTCTATATTACTAACACCAAGCCACTGCTGTGGTTATGAACAAAAAGTTAAATAATATTGACTTACAATTTCACGTGGGATTCGAAAAGTACACCGAATCAGAAGACGATGGTTTCAAATTAATTATTAAAAATTTACATTTATTAATAATGGATTGCAATTTACAAGTTTTATAATTTAAGTTACACAATTTTATGTGTCTTCAGTTACAAAACTTTCTTTATTAAAAACAATAAAAAGAATTTTTGTGAATAAAACTATTACTTAACGTGTGAATTTTGCGTATTTCGTGAGAAAACCTTATTTCATTAACTGTATATGTAATTTTACTTTAATTACTTAACCAATTGGTGAATTTGTGTGAACTATTAATGCTCGAGTTTAACAACCTAAAAATACTGCAAAACTTTGTTAACCAAAAAAACAACCTGCACTTTCTGTCAAGATTTGCAATCCTTAAAATTGCACCAAATGTTCCGGGATAATAAGGGCAGGGTCCGTTAATTTGAAGGCGGCATTACCAAAAATTTTAATGAGGATACTTAGATGAATTGTAAAGATTTAGGTAGTGCAACATACATATAATTGGTTCAATAAAAAATTTATTGTATCATTGTAAACAAAAAGATTAAATCAAGTTAAAAAAATTGAGATTAACTGTAATTTTGCAAATTCTAATTATGTATTTTGATCGAGGTACTAAAAACTTTAATTATAAATTAAAACAAATAAATATTAATTGAATATTTGCTTTATTATTCGTTCGAGACATTAAACATGGAAACTGTAAAATGTTGTAGAATTATAATACTAATAGCAAATTCAATTAATTATCAAGAAGTACTCCTTGCTGGATAAATACTTTGAAATTTACCGGGAGGACTGGTGGTGATTTAATGAAACTTTGCATGGACCAGACCGCTCTAAAGTTTTCAAATTTTGAAGAAAATCAAAACACCCAGGTCAGACTAATTTGTATATAGATGCAGATATCCTAAGCGGTCGACCTAGTTTGCAATATTCTAGGAAATTATAGGTTGATTTTCAGAATTGTAGACCAAGCTATTGATTTCCGCTCTTCTATAATTAATATTGAAATTACATCCAATAATTATATTTTAACCTCATTTGTCTGGAGTTTCAAGTCTCTTTTTATTTACTGTACTGTAGAATTTTACTATAAACTGGAATATTGACCAGGATAGGAAGTATGGTATAATTTTCAGTTCAACTTCTTCTGTTTTTTATTTTGTTTTGAATTTGTGCATTTATTTTATTTGATTTTTTAAATCGCCACCGGCTCTTTTTGTTTCAAATGATGCCATACCGATTATTATTTTTTATCTGTTCAAATAGCTAATCTTTTCTGTTCGCCCTTCTTCATTATTTAAAAGTTAACAAAATTAGTATAACAAAAATTTACATATTCAAGGTGTTCCAATAACAAACATAAACGTTTTAAATTTATTACAAAATATTTGTAAATATTTTATTTACAAAGTATTTTACAAAAAAATTAACGCCTCATTCCGGATAGGAAATTTAATGGGCTATAAATTTAGTTTATAGAAACATTTTTTGAAAAATCAATTTATTTCACAGAAAAATTGAATTACAATTTTTTAAAATTAGTTATCCCAAGGATCAAAATACTTCAAAATTGTATTCAATTCTTTCTATTTCAATATTAAATTTGATGATTTTTATTAACTACACATTTTTAAAAGGGTCTAACTTCTTCAATTATCTGTCGGTTACTCTCGAATTTAATCTCTTCAACAGTATTTCTCAAACTTTTTACCCAACTACAAAAAAAAAGAAAATATTGTTCTTAATGTGCAGTATGTATGCTTGTGTCCCTCTATAGCCCAAAGTTCTGAACCAATTTTGACAAAAATTTCATTGATTTAGCTCTACTCTCTAGGAGTAACATAATATGTTATATAAAATTACGATACTGTGACGCGCCTGAATGGATTTGCGCAATTACCATTGACGAAACTTTAAAATTACCTCTATATGAAAAATCACGAAAACTCGATTTTCGAAAATAATAAGAAACGATTTTCCCCCTAATGAGTTCATCTTTTTCCGGCGCCTTATAAAATTATCTCTTTTACATTATATACACAATTTAATTAGAGAATATTGAGTCCAAATCTTTTGAGTAAATAGTAGTATACATAGATTAATATCGAAATTATTTTCTGTAAGTTGCTTTTATTAACTTGTACCTTCGACACACTTCTAAGTTAATGATCATTAAGGATCTTTTCAGTGATAAATTTTCATGAATATAGAATACACAACATACGAAAAACTACTCAAATTAGCATTCATTCTGTTATTATTTATACTTTAACTATTATTTAAGCTATTTAATAAATTTAGTTATTATAAGGTTAATGATCATTAATTTTAACTTTAGCTATTCATACCAAGATTCACTGGTTCGACATTCGATGATAATCTATATTCTACAATTTTTTCACGTTCCTGTTCCGAAATTTGCGATGTAAAAATTGTTGAGTTCCGTGGTTTGGATTCCACGTTAAGTTGTAGGTCCTCTGTATAACATTTTCAACATGAAATGGATACAGACAGGGAAAACCGGAAATATACAGTAGTACTTGAACAAGTCTAGAATTATAATTACAAAGACTGCAGAGTGAATTTCGTTATTATGGCAAAACTTTTAAGCTGGTCCTTAGTTTATCAGTTTGCCTGCTAATGTATTTTTATGATAAAAACAAAAACATCCATTTATCATAATCCTTTCAGTTAATTACATTATTTATAGTAGCTGCAGTTTGACATATTGCAATTTTTTCATTTATTGTTTATCAGAAGTGGTAAAATTTATTCAAATGTATAGGTGCGATTATATTTATTACATCGGTAATAGTCCTAGTTATTTAAACAAAGTGAAACCTTGCTTTGTTTAAATAAGTTTCTTCGGGTCATGAGTAACAGCGTTCTTATCACAAAATTGTAATACATTCGCGGATTAACTGACGTTAAGTGCACCGTTAATTTTTCAACAACAAAGTAATTATTTAAATAGTAAATTTGTAATACTAGCATTTATTTTTCCCAAATTGGCTTTTTACCATGATGTCGATGATGTAAAAATAGAATTTTCCCAATATTTAAATATTAAAGGTTGGAATCTGACTGTGTAGAGTAATAAAAGTTAATTAAAAAGTAATAATTATTGGAAATTGCCTTAGGTGTACCTACTATAATTACGCAAGTTTGTAAGTTTTTTGCATAGTTAAAACTTCAAATTAATTTTTTTAAAATTATATTCGCTAATATAAATATCTTAAAAGAATGGAGAACCAAAACGAATTTGTTGCTTTTTTAAAAAGGAAGAGTTTGGTTCCATTAATAAAGTGTGTTTAATGCGGAATTTTGAAACCCCAAAAATGCAGAATGGAAAGGAAATTCAAATAAAGGTCGACTTAATTGGACATACCCGAATGAAAATAATTTTACAAAAACCATATAGAATAATACCAGCACAAATACCATACATACATATATTAGATCTGTTTATACAGAAAACTGGCTTAAGCTTTCTCATTCCGTGGTTCGAATAATAACAACTACTGAATGTTGTTGGTTGACAATTCCAGTCAAGTCGAATTTCATATTAGAATTGTTTGCAAATATTATTGCACTAAAAATTTATGTTAAGCTAGTACTCCTGATTTTGGAAATTTGGGTCTAAAAATTTGTGCCGACTTAAGAAGAAATATTACGAAAAATCTCTTAAATTTAAAATTACTCACTTATAATATGAGGAATGCGCTTGTGTATTGACACTTTTTACAACTACTAAATTTCAACTTTCACATATTACTTTAATTTACGATACACGACACTTCAAAATATACGTTCACACTAAACACATTTACCTATCTACGGGTGACTGTCATACAATATTATCATAATCACGTTGCTTCTCCTGTACATATATTCAGGTAAAATTGTGGTACGCAAGCGCTATTCACGACTTGGTTGGTTAAGCACGTGCAAACTTGTCTTACCTTGACAAATAATATTACCTGTACTATTATACTATTGGAACAAGAAGTTTAAAGGTATCACTTTTATGCAAAGGTATTATTGTAAACATACCAAAAGTAACAAAGAAATCGTATAATCTTTTATGGAACGTCCATATACCTAAACATTCCATTCTTCATAAAGCAAATTGCTGCAATTCAGACTCATTCCAATGTTATACTTCTAATAGAATCATCGTAACTTGTAAAAATTATAGACACCGTATCTCAGAACTTCTCAATCCCACATTATTCTATTTAGATCATAATAGTACAACAAAAATATATAAAATATTGCCAAAAATAAGTACATCATCAAAATTCGTCTTACAATTATTATATTGAACATGACAAAATTTAGCCACTAAATAAAAATGTTCTAAAATTAAACCTGTTAATGGCTGTATGATAAGTACCTATAACCTAGGCAAGAAATGACGCTACTAAAATTTAAAAAAAAATATTTTTCGTAACCATAACCATTTTTAGCAATACTGCCAAAATTTCAAGCTGTTGCGTGGTCTAGTTTGTGAATGTCAGCTATTTAAATAGAATAACTTGTGTAATTTTACAACAATAGAAAAAATTGAATATCGAGCGGTGATAAAATATATGTGTTTGAAAAAGAAAACAAATGATGAGATTCAAACGGAGCTCAGCGAAGTTTATGGGAACTCTGCACCTTCGATATAAACCATAAAATATTGGACAACTGATTTCAAACATGGCGGTACAAGCATTCTTGATGAGGATCGTCCAGGTCGCCCAAATGAGGTTATCATTTCAGAAATGATTGAAGAAATCCACGATATCGTGATAAACGATTCGAGAGTGAAAGTGCGTGAAATTGCTGAGACTGTGGGCATCTCAATTGAACCGGGGCAGAATATTTTAACAACTCATTTGGATATGAAAAAGCTATCCGAAAGATGGCTGCCGCAATTGCTCGCAATTGACAAAACACACATGTGTGTGGACTTCAAATGAATGTTTGGCGATATTAAAATGCAATCCAAATGATTTTTGGCGTCGGTTCATAACTGTTGAAGAAACATGTATTCATCACAGTACACCAGAAACCAAAAAACAGTCTAAACAGTGGATCTTGCGACGCGAATCTGAGCCAAAGAAGGCTGAGGCAACTTTTATCGTCAAACAAAGTCATGGCCAGTCTTTTGGGATGTATGAGGCATAATTCACGTCGATTACCTTGAAAAGGGAAAAACGATTAATGGAGAGTATTATGTCAACTTATTGGACCGTTTCAATCATGCTGTAAAAGAAAAACGTAGGCATTTGTCGTAGAAAAAAATCATCGTCCATCAAGACAATGCACTAGTGCAAACTTACGTCTTCGCCATAGCAAAATTCCATGATTTAGGAAACAAATTGTTTCCGCGTTCACCATATTCGCCAGATTTATCACCCAGCGATTATTTCCTATTTCCAAATATGAAAAAATGGCTCGGCGGAAAAAAATCTGGCTGTAACGATGAGGTTATTGCTGAAACGAACACTTATTTTGAAGGGTTGGAGCAATCGTAATTTTTAGAGGGGATACAAAAGATAGAAAAGCGTTGAACTAAGTGTATCGAGCTGAAAGATGATTACGTTGAAAAATAAAATAAATTTTACACATAAAAATGTTTTCTTCTTGTCAAGACTAGGTACTTATCCTACAACCCTCGTATAATTAAATATTTAGGAAAATATCATATTTAAAGCACAGATAAAGGGAGCGATCGGAATTAGAACCTATGATATTTAGTTCTATAGCTCAACTCCCTAACCACTACACCAAACTACCTGTACTACATCAAAATTTAAAAATCTAGAAGAAGAAGAAAGGTCAGCAATTGATTATTTTATATGAAAAGAAATAATACTGGACCAAAGTTTATACCTAGCGGTTCTCCCGCACAGTAATCCTCCCCAAAAATAAATGATGTTTTTGCGGCATTGAATTTGTCAATTACCGACACGTATTACTCCAGTATACAGACATTCAGCAAAAAGACTCTGCCCATTATTTTTCATGCTAGTGTTGTCAAAATAATAATACTTACACGAAATATTTTTTGAAACAATATTAATAAGAAAACTTTTAATTAGAATGAACTGGGAGTTGTGGAAACGATAAAATAAATATTAATTTCAAGAGTATTGAAACTGTGAGGTTAGTTATATCTACCCCTGTCCCTGCTAGGAATCGTATTTTCGTTTGAAATTCTACGAAAACTATTAAATTTGTATTTAAAAAAAATTAAGGCATCGTAGTTTCAACGAATCTGCATAAATCTCGTTTAATTCACTGCATGGTGTGTCACGCCGACCGCCTTCACGAACGAGACATTTTTATGACATATTTGTCTTCTTTTTATGAGTTGTGAGTTTTATATTAATAATTTCAACATATTATATCTTAAAAGTCACACCAAGTGTCTTAACTTGACTAAAAAATTGTTGAGAGACCATCAGTGAATCGTAACGCCACGAGTCGGAAACGCGTGACCATGCCACGCATGAATGGATTAACGAGATTCAAATGCAACGCTTTTCAAGCCAACTGAGTGTCCGGACTTGACTTTAAACAATTATGACAACCAAGTTATAACTTTACCATACTAATAAAGTACCTACTGCATAAAAATGAATGAAATTGTAGCCCTAACGTATCAAACGAATTTGGTAACTTTCTTCCGACTCAATAAAGCGTTCAAAAGCTCCAGAAGTAGAACTTATTATTTGGAGCAAATGAAAACAGATTTGTTACAAATGAAAACAGATTTGGTACAAATGAAAACAGATTTGGTGCAAATGAAAACAGATTTGGTACAAAATGAAAACAGATTTGGTGCAAATGAAAACAGATTTGGTGCGAATGAAAATAGAATTGGTGCAAAAAGGAAAACAGATTTGGAATAAATGAAATCAAATTTGGATAATGTACTTTAGCAACTTAATTAATTTGTCTATATAGTAGGTACAATCTCGACAATCAAAATATTGTAATTAATTTTCATAGTGTCATAATTTAGCACAATTCCTCGTGGTAAACATAATAAAATTTCGAAAATAAATATTAAAAAAAAGAAGTCTTAAGAGTAGGTGTGATATTAGTAGTATAATATGTAGTAAAATATAAATTTAACAAAAACTTAACTAAGCGCTAAAGTATTAGTATTTTAACTGTAAATAAAGAACAACATACCAGAAATTTTATTTAAAAACATTTTTATTCCTTAAGGGCCGTTCACACGAGGCAAGTTGGTAAGTGATTTAGTTAATTTTAACTTAATTTTAACTTAATTTTAAGTTAATTCCACGTGTGGACAGTTGATTTAGTGGTAAGTGATTAAGGGCCGATTCTACAAAGCAGGTATAAAGTCCCGATTAGTTATTCGCCGTATAACTTATTCGAAGTATAACTTATTCCTTATTCCAGGTATAAAAGCTTTTCCGTTCTACAATGCTCGTACACGGTCGGTATAACTATACCTGGAATTAGTTCCTCCGCACCAATTATAGGTCATTTGCGCAGCATATTTGACCATAGGATAACTATTTGACATCGTTGTGAAGCGTTCATTTGATTTATTGGTTATAGTTTTTGTTGTAAAAGATGTTTAAACAGAAAATTAAACAAATTCTCTTTTTTTTAAATTATTTTTAGCAATGGTTATTGCTATTAGATGTTTTCAATATTAAAAAGAGTTAAAATTTTTTGTAATAATTTTTATTTTATAAAATTTTACAAATTACTTTATAAATTACATAAAAATGTAACTTATTAGAATGAAACTTTTAAAAGCATGGGTCGAGAATGAAATATCCAAAAACAATAAAAATGACAAAAAACCTTAATAAATAACAATAAGCAATAACAAGAATTTTTACAAAAATTTTAAATTCACTCACAAACCTCAATTAATTAATTATAAATAATCAAAGTAATGATTTAATAAAATAACTTAATAGAAGCACTTGAAATACAACAATAAATTGAATTTCACATTTGAAATAAATAAAATTGTATTCAACTGCCAAACTCTAAAATCCAACCTTAAAATAAATGATAGTTTATATTAGATTTGACCAATAGAAAACAAGAATAACTTATCCGAGCAGGTATTCGACCATTTTCAGAGGGATAAGTTAAACCAGGTATAACCACAATTTATACCAACAAGAACGTTATACGACAATTATTGTAGAACGCAATCTGTGTGATTTATTCTCAGTATAGCTTATTCGTACTTTATACCTGCTTTGTAGAATCGGCCCTTAGTAACAATTTAGTTGGTAAGTGGTAAGTAAAATAGAATCCAGTCTATTTTTCGATTTAGTTAAGTTGCGCGCGCATCTTCTAAGGCGTGGTCAGCACTGTTTATAAAATTATCGGGTGTAAACACTTAATAAAAAACTTTTAACTTGACGTTTTAAACTTTTAAAGTTTAAAATCATTCTAAACAGATATTTGTTTGAAAATGTCGAAATGAACGGAAGAGTCGACAATAAAATTTGTAGAAAATTATGTACTCCACGAATGTTTGTGGAATTTTAAAAGTTCGGCTTATAAAAATAAGCAAGCCAGACAAAGTGACATGACTGAAATTGTACTTTGTACATCATACAATGCAAATTAATAATTTTGGTATAAATAAAGTGGATAAAAAATAAAAAGTATCCGACCTACTAATCACTTACCACTAAACAACTTAAATGCGTGTGGACGGACAGCCACTAAATTTTAACTTAAAATTAACTTAACGATTTAGTTACCACTTATCAACTTGCCTCGTCTGAACGGCCCTTTAAGCACGGGTCACATTAGGCTGGTTGCCAGCGCTGGTAACCAGCGGCTGGTAGTAGCACCAGCAAGCAGCGGCTGGTAAAGCTGTCACACTAGGCTGCTACTCGCCAGCTCGCTATTCGCGAACATTTCGTTGTATTTCTCCTAGCAACGTCTAGTAAAACTTTATTTGCAAAAATGCAATTTTAACAAATTAGTTTGTTTTTAGGTTATATTATTTCCATTTCATTAGAGCAGGGTTTCTTAAATTTTTTGATTTCCCAAACCTTTTTTGGTATGAATTTGACCGTGGACCCACTTATTTCATAAAAGTCATAAATATTGTTAAAAATAAAATTTTAAGCTTATTAATAAATATTAAATATTATGATTTAAATTTATTATATCAAACAAATTTCATCTTATTTCATACAATTGCCGTTTGTGACGTAAGCTTCATTATTCGTTCAAACAACTGTATTATATTATTAACATAGTAACAAATTTAAAATGCATTTAAAATTAAAACAGATGCCATAAAATACTATTTTGTATAATTTTTAATTATTAAAACAGAGCTCGTTGGTGGTGCTAGCTGTCACGTGATCTAGTCGCCGCTGGCTGCTTTTAAAGTTGAACATGTTCAACTTCACCAGCCGCTGGCAAACACTCGCCGGCTGGTGGCACCAGCGGCGATTTTTACGGTCACACCAAGCTGCTCAACGGCTGGCAGTAGCGGCTAGTTCAATTTGCGGCTGGTAACCAGCCTAATGTGACAGGTGATATAAAAATTTAACATGTCAAAATTCACCAGCCGCTGGCAAATACTCGCCGGCTGGTAGCACACACTAGGCTGGCAGTAGCGGCTAGTTCAATTCGCGGCTGGTAACCAGCCTAATGTGACCCGTGCTTTAATGACAAAGTAGAAGCAGAAAATATTTGAAAATATGAAAAAGAATACAAATGTTGGGAGTAAAACGTGGAGTTTTACGAAAAAGTTGACAAATATAGCAAAATTATAGGTGAATTACTAATAGTAATGCGATATCATGTTATTTCCAGGCCATTGGCTATCGTCGGTCGCATCTAACCAGATAAAACTAAAATAAAAAATTTAAAAATGGAGAAATTGATCAGAAAAATAATAATCCAACAAAAATTGAAAAATTCAGAGGTATAAAATGTGAAAAGCACAAGCAAATAAAAGTGTTCTTTACTTACAATTAAAATATTAATATTTTAGCGCTTAGTTAAGTTTTTGTTAAATTTATAATAAAATCCAAATCGGTTTTCATTTGATCCTAACCTGTTTTCACTTATTTCAAATTTGTTTTCATTTACTCCAAATCTGTTTCCATTTGTACCGTTTCCATTTGCTCCAAATCTGTTTTCATTTGCACCAAATCTGTTTTCCCCCTATATTTGCATTCTTTGTCAGATTTTCAAACTATTTTCTGGTTCTACCTTGTCATTTGGAATAAAAGACGTTTTTAAAGTGTTTAGTAAATAAAATTTCTCGTATTGTGTTCTTTGCTTAAAGTTAAAATCCTAATATTTTAACATTTAGTTAAGTTTTTGTTAAATTTATGTTTTACAAATACATACTAATATCACACCTATATTCTTGAAATTTCTTTTTAAGATTTATTTCTGTTTTCATTTACTCCAAATCTGTTTCCATTTGCACCAAATTTCTTTTGTGTTTTTGTGTTCTTTGCTTAAAGTTAAAATCCTAATATTTTAACATTCAGTTAAGTTTTTGTTAAATTTATAGTAAGTTTAAGCTTTGAATAATCCTAATTATATGATTTACACTTTTCAAATCTGTGATTCCAATGTAGGACCAGAGTATATATAATTATACTAGTAGGCACACTCTCTAAAATCCCATTCATAAATGTGTTCCAACAATTTTTACTCTAAGATTAGTTCATCTGAAGTACCCTAGAGGGCACACTACTTGTTTGTGAATTTTAATCCAGTGGCTTTCAACCTGTTTCAAGTATTTTGCGGAATATATTTAAAGAATCGTAAAATTATTGAATAAAATTGATTATTTTAATGTAAAAATGTTTTTTTGTTTTGTAAATAATGGAATGGATCCCGCCGGAACGGAGAAAGAGAGGACGGCCTAGGAGAAGCTGGAGGAACGATATAGATGGGGCGATGAATTCCAGAAATATAGATGAAGAGTTATGTCAGGATCGAAACAGTTGGAAGCTGGGAACGGAGAGGCGGCGCCAGCCGTAGAAATCCGTATATATACAGGGTGTCCCCGCACTCACTTTACATAACTTAGGTGGTGATAGAGGACACTTTTCTAAGAACAATTTTTAACAAAAATTTTTTTCTAAATTCAAACCCTCGAAAGTTAGGCCTCTTTAAAGCATTTTTTTTAATTTCCACCTTCACGTGGCCATAGCCCCGAAAGTATTGATTTTTCAGTAAAAATGGTTTAGTCATTTTTTAAAGAGCGTGAAATAATCTACAAACTAGATTCAAACCTTTTCTTGTCTAAAATCAACGGCTTTCGAGTTATGAATTAAAGTAGGTTAAAAAATGTCGAAAAATTTGAGCTTTCTTTTTCTCTGGTTTTTTTCAAGACCCTGTATCTTTTAAACGAAACATTTTACAAAAATTCTGACGCCCCATTCCGGATAGGAAATTTAACGGACTATAACTTTTGTCTAGTAAAAATTTTTGAGAAACCAATCCATTTCACAGAAAATCAGAAAATAACAAACGAGACAGCTACAAAACATAAAATTTAATTCACAAAATTTTTATTTTTTTTGAAAAATTATTTTATTAATTAATTTTAAACTATTAGATTATTTAAGTAAATGTTGAAAATGACCACCCTCGTTTTTAATACACAGTCGTGCTCGTTTTAAAATATGCTTTATAGTATTATTTATAAAATGTTCTTTTTTTTTAAAATCCATTATAGCAGAGGTGGTCAACAAGGTCGAGGGATTGACCGGTCGATCACGAGGCCAATTTTGGTAAATCCGTGAATGTGAAAAGTGTCAAAAATTCGAATTTCTGCGATTAAAAGTATCGAAAAATCGCCTTTTTTCGATTTGTTTCGACAAACATCTTTTAAAACAATCACAACTGTGTATTGAAAATGAGGATGGTCATTTTCAACAATTACTTTATTAATGTAATAATTTAAAATTAATTAATAACATAATTTTTCAAAAAAAATAAAAATTTTGTGAATTAAATTTTATGTTTTGTAGCTGCCTTGTTTGTTATTTTCTGATTTTCTGTGAAATGGATTGGTTTTTCAAAAATTTTTACTAGACCAAAGTTGTAGTCCGTTAAATTTCCTATCCGGAATGGGGCGTCATATTTTTTGTAAAATATTTCGTTTAAAAGATACAGGGTTTTGAAAAAAACAAAAAAAAAGAAAGCTCAAATTTTTCGACATTTTTTAACTTACTTTAATTCATAACTCAAAAGCCGTTGATTTTAGATAATAAAAGGGTTAAATCTAGTTTGTAGATTATTTCACGCTCTTTAAAAAAGTACTAAACCATTTTTACCGCAAAATCAATATTTTCGGCGCTATGGCCACGTGAAGGTGGAAATTAAAAAAAATGCTTTAAATAGGCCTAACTCTCGAGGGTTTGAATTTAGAAAAAATTTTTTGTTAAATATTGTTCTTAGAAAAGTGTCCTCTATCACCACCTAAGTTATGTAAAGTGAGTGCGGGGACACCCTGTATATATAAATAATATGTTAATAATAAGCATTTTGACTAATAACATAATTGACAAAACGTCAAATACCAAATACCATGGTAACCAAATACAACTGACGTGAAATGGACTGCGACATCTGTGAACTCATATGTGAACTAATCTTAGACTTCAGAAATCTGGAACACTAAAAATGCTCGAGTTTCCCTACTAGTAGATTATATATACTCTGGTGGGACGATCTCCTTTTAAGAGCGCTTTTTTTACGGATGTATCGCTTTTAGTTTAAGGTTCTAAAAATGGGATCCGAAAAAATTGGCGGAAGTTAAAAAGTTATTAATAATTATAACTTATAACTAAAAGCCGAAAAAGTGATTTTTTGGTTTTCTTCCAATTATATTGAAAACTAAGTCGGAACATAGTCGTCATGGGAGTTGACTATGAACGTTAAATACCCGGTTCGAATCCGAGTGAAGTAAGAACTTTATTCTGGCCGTCTCTCTGGTCCTCCAGGTTGGGGGTTCTTCGTCGAGCTGGCTCTTCCGTCATAGGTAAAAAATGCAATGCTGTGAATGACATTTGATATTAAAAGTTAATATTATAATGGTCAGCTAAGGCTAAGACGCATCAGGGTTGTAGCGCTACACGATGGATGGATGGAAGTTGGACAGGGCAACTAATAAACTATGCATACCTTTAAGCCTTCCAGAATTCCAGAATATTTATCGTCAAATCAATTCAAACTTTACCCTATCCTCTGCTAATTTATGAATTGCTCCAAAAAGAAAATCATTGAAAGAAACACAAATCATTTCGAGTGCCTAATATTTTTGTCCCAACATTTGAAATGGTGTAGGCTGTAGGGTACTTTCGACGACATGTACTTTCATATGGTTATAGAAGGTTCATAAGTCAATCAGTGTAGGTCAATTTATTATGAAATTTACTTATGGTTCAACCATTACCAATTATTGGTAACATAGTAACTTACCTGTCACTTTTTTTGAAAACAACAGTTTTACCAAAGAAGACGATTTTGAACCATGTAAGCAAATTTGATAGTAACATTACGGTAGCAGATAAGTAGCTAGAACTCGATGATATTATATTTATTAAAGAAAACTCAAAGGATTTAAATAGATAACAATAAAATGAAGCGATTAAGATGAGAGACGGTCATTGCCTTGCAGCTAACGCAGTTGGATGCGAATATGGGGCACCGGGTTCAAACCTGGGGAGAGTCAAACTTTCTTA
Source organism: Rhagonycha lutea (assembly GCA_958510855.1). Taxonomy (NCBI): domain Eukaryota; kingdom Metazoa; phylum Arthropoda; class Insecta; order Coleoptera; family Cantharidae; genus Rhagonycha; species Rhagonycha lutea. The sequence continues at coordinate 21,136,772 of OY294042.1, forward strand.
TGACTAGTCTCCGTGCTTCGAAAGGCACGTTAAGCCGGTGGTCCCGTGGGTTAGTGAATTGCTACCATTAACATAATAAACCAGGATACAGGCACATCTGAAGGCAAGTCTAGCGAGCTACCTGATGGATGTAAAATATTTATATGCTCAAAGTTTCTAACACTGCCAAGGAAATGACGCATATGTTGGGAAATAACAGGCCTTGGCCTACTAGAAGTTAATTCTCTTGAGAATTACTTCTAGAAAGAAGATTAAGATGAGAAGGAATGTCAGATCTTGATTAGTTTGACCAGAGTATATATAATCTACTAGTAGGGAAACTCGAGCATTTTTAGTGTTCCAGATTTCTGAAGTCTAAGGTTAGTTCACATATGAGTTCACAGATGTCGCAGTCCATTTCACGTCAGTTGTATTTGGTTACCATGGTATTTGGTATTTGACGTTTTGTCAATTATGTTATTAGTCAAAATGTTTACTATTAACATATTATTTACAAAACAAAAAAACATTTTTACATTAAAATAATTGATTTTATTCAATAATTTTACGATTATTTAAATATATTCCGCAAGATACTTGAAACAGGTTGAAAGCCACTGGATTAAAATTCACAAACAAGTAGTGTGCCCTCTAGGGTACTTCAGATGAACTAATCTTAGAGTAAAAATTGTTGGAACACATTTATGAATGGGATTTTAGAGAGTGTCCCTACTAGTAAAATTATTATATACTCTGGTTTGACTAATAATCGATTTTAAAACTTCCGATTTTCGCTCGATTTTCGACCGTATTGGTCATTCTGTCGTCCGTACGTGTTAATTTGGTAGGTTTTAGAGCGCAGAAAAGTGGGGACCGATAGGACACAGCTGAGGTGTTTACTCAATATCGCCACCGTCCTAGATCAGTCTCTTCAAGAAAGTTGTAGAGTAAGAGAGTGGGACTAAATTGTCCTGCAAACCTACTTTTGGTATGGTGTAAATTTACTTGTATTATTCACTTCAATTTCATTAATTCATACGAAGGCTGATAACTGCCACACGCGTTACAGCACTCGACTTCGTGCTATGCTAAGGATCCATGTTCGCTAAGTATACTCATACCAGAGTATATAATATAATCTACTAGTAAGGAAACTCGAGCATTTTCAGTGTTCCAGATTTCTGAAGTCTAAGATTAGTTCGCATATGAGTTCACAGATGTCGCAGTCCATTTCACGTTAGTTGTATTTGGTTACCATGGTATTTGGGATTTTGACGTTTCTACAAGTTGACTTGGTTGACATGGTTACGGTTGTATAGCTTAATTTTTATAAATTAAAAGCACCATGTTTATTATTAACATATTATTTACAAAACAAAAAAACATTTTTGCATTAAAATAATCAATTTTATTCAATAATTTTACGATTATATTTAAATATTTAGCGAAATACTTGAAACAGGTTGAAAGCCACTGGACTAAATTTCACAAACAAGTAGTAGTGTCCTCTAGGATACTTCAGATGAACTAATCTTAGAGTAAAAATTATTGGAACACATTTATGAATGGGATTTTAGAGAGTGTCCTTACTTGTCTATTATATATACTCTGCTCATACCATTAATCATCAATTGCGATATTCTGAGATGTTGAAAGAGGGTATGTAGGCTGCGTCTCAACCAAACTCTGTAAACAGTAATATGTTATGCTATGCTGTGGGGACCGACGCCGACGTAGCACTGTTAGTTGTAGCAGAGTATATATAATTCTACTAGTAGAGACACTCTCTAAAATCCCATTCATAAATGTGTTCCAACAATTTTTACTCTAAGATTAGTTCATCTGAAGTACCCTAGAGGGCACACTACTTGTTTGTGAATTTTAATCCAGTGGCTTTCAACCTGTTTTAAGTATTTCGCGGAATATATTTAAATAATCGTAAAATTATTGAATAAAATTGATTATTTTAATGTAAAAATGTTTTTTTGTTTTGTAAATAATATGTTAATAATAAATATTTTGACTAATAACATAATTGGTAAAACGTCAAATGCCAAATACCATGGTAACCAAATACAACTGACGTGAAATCGACTGCGACATTTGTGAACTCATATGTGAACTAATCTTAGACTTCAGAAATCTGGAACACTAAAAATGATCGAGTTTCCCTACTAGTAGATTCTATATACTCTGGTTGTAGCTACACCATCGTACAGTTAACATCGAACTAATTTCACATTTTAAGTGTATTTCTGGCTTAAATTAGCAGGAAAAGAATGCGAGATTCACCCCCTTCCAGTAGCACAATTTACCCAGTTGGAAGGCCCTAGGGAGATGCTTTTAATAAGTATAGTGTTGTCAAAATGGCTCTGGAGCGTGCAAAGCGGGCGAGAGGAAGAGTCCATTTTGACAAGACAGTCTAGACTCAGTGGCGTAGCTACCTTAGGCAAAGCGGTGAGTGCACCGGGGCCCCGGAGTCCAGGGGGCCCCTTGGGGGCCCCCTGAGCTGTTTTTTTTTATTTCTAATGCAAACATGTGGAAAAAAAGGGCCGATTTTTTTTATGCACCGGGGCCCTTGTCCACCTAGCTACGCCACTGCCTAGACTAGGATTCAACGTCGTTAAATCAATAAATTAAAACCCTTCCAAATAGTTTTGGTCCTAAAAAGGACCTCTTTTCATATCCAACAGCTTGCTTTTAGGTAACAAGCGTAATCATCGCAACGAAAAACATTAACAACGTCTTTAATGCTAGACACATCAATTCCGATGAAAATCACTTACTGAGTGTATTTTACAAAGTACACAGCTGATATTTATAAACTTTCTGAGGGGTAGAGCGTAACCGTATTGCAGAAACCAATGAAATGTTGTAAATAGTAAAACCGCCTCCGAACAACCCAAATTTTCAAAACTTGGATTTTGAGAGCCCTATTTGCAATGCTCCGCAAAATTTTTTTATTATAATTGCTTTTTGGACCATTTCCTATGATTCTTGAGAGTGGAAATTTTTTAAAATCTCAGTCCTGGTTACTTACCTGCCAGCTTCTAAAAATCAACACGACTCAGTGGCGGATTTCCGAACAGGTGCAAGAGCCGCTCGCCTGGGGCCTCATAAATCAAGGGAATCTCAAAATAAAGCTTTTTTTGGACCACCAGTATAGTGCATATCAGAATAAAAACGTGTGCATAGAATGCACACTGTAGGGGTAACGAAAATATTTAGAGAAGGGGCTCAAAATTGAGTTGCGCTTGGGGGGCCTCTCAAGTGTTAAATCCGCCACTGGAGTGGCTACAGAATTCCTACAAGGAAAGTGGAAGAAGCACTGTTTCAAATACCATACCTTTTAAAACTAACATTTTACTGATGGTACAGTCAATACCACAATACCAAGAAATATAGTAGACTTCAACAAACTAAGCTTGTTACCTAGCATGCAAGAATTTCATCTAGAAAACAATTTTATCGTTCCGCAAGATGCTGCATCCTGCTATTCAATTCAAGCAATTCCCAACGTGGAATTCCACAACTTCGTCTGAAACTCCAAGAAATGTTAGATTAATTTTCAACAAAAGAGTGTGAGAAGCTTTTATTAACCATGCCGTTATGATTTTTTTTTTCAAATATTTTACTTCACTTGCTGTTTAGTCAACTGACGAAATGTTATTGCATAACGAAAATATTTGTGGATAAATTATACCTACTTTCAGTGTATTTTACATGTGATAACTTGATATATTTTAGTACTAAAAGTATTTTAGTACTAAAAGTATTTTAGTGCATTTTTGGTTACTCTGAAATCTACTAAATCTAGAGTTGCACGGGGCAACTTACTGGGGCTGCTGCTGTTCAACTTATATACTTATGGTCTTCCGGCATCAGGAGAATTAGGAATATTCGGCGACGACACAGTCATAACAATTAGCAACTGCTTTTTCAAGAAAAACTATTGAAGATCTTTAGAAAGCAATGGATTCCGTTATAGAATGGTGCAGAAAATGGAACCTAAAAATTCCAATGCAAATTCCAGCTGCCCACGAAATTCTGGTTAACAACGAAGCCATTTCCTGGAACTATAGGAAAGCGCAGTCAAATATCTCGGAGTTCATTCGGATACTAAACCAAATTGGAAGATTCACATTAAAAGAACTGATTGAAAGTCACGTTTGATTGAAACTTTTGTATCATTTAATCAATAGAAATTCAACATTAAGACTAAAGTGTGCATTGAACCCTCATACCTCTAATTAGACCGACTAATAACAAACGCCTGTCCAACCTGGGGCAAGTCAATTAGCACCTATCTGATCAAGATATAAAGTATACGCCTTATGGTATAGTATCAAAAACTCCACTATACATTACGACCTAAATTGGCCAACCATAAAGGAGTTCATCACGAAGAGCAAAATATTTTTTGTAAATAGTCACTATACAACTGATACTTACAGCTGAGGAATTTAAATCAATACCAAACAATACTAAAATGATTTGTTTGACACATTGCATATTGTTGAAATTTACAAATTGTCATTGCGTGTATGCCCAATTATTAAATTAAGTCATATTGTTGCATAAAAGATTATTTATTAAATTAAATTACATTAAATTAAATTACTTCTTCTTCTTTAACTTCTTTTTAGATCAATGATCTGTTTTATAAGCAACTGTGTAAAGTTTCCTTGTCATAATTACACGAGCATATAATTGCTTTACATCATCTAGTAGGTACTTTGCTGGGCTGGCCTGCAGATGTGCCTGTATCCTGTTTTTTTTTTATGTTAAAGTTGGCAATTTACTAACCCACTAACCAACAGCTTAACTTGCCTTCGAAGCACGGAGACTAGTCATGACTCTTGAGAAAGTTTGACCCTTCCCCGGAGTTGAACCTGGTACCTCACATTCGCAACCAATCGCGTTACTGCAAGATAGTGACCACATCCAAAAAAAAATTAAATTACGCCACGCTAAATTAAATTAAATTGCTTGCATAATCAGACCATTAGTTACATTAATAATAATAAGAGTTTTGGTGGAAATTTACTATACAATAACACAAACAGCTGCAAATTATGAATATTAACGATTCTAGGTAAAATAGTCTAAGGAAAAATAGTTACCAAAATCTACATCTTAATTTCGAATTTTGGTTTGAAACTTCAGGAATAAATTTTGAAGATGTTTTACTAGTGATATTTACGCAATAAAATTTTTTAGATTTTTTTAACCTTAAAATTAGTAGGTACGGAGTACAATCCCTTAAGAAAGTTTAATTTTTTAGGTTAAAATAAATTAAATTTCATTTTAGTATATAACCGGTTACATAAGTTTACGTACATTTAACTTTTATAAATAAAATTACGCAAAATTAAATTCATAATCAGACCATAAATGTTTTAATAGTTCTATTTTATTGCAGCTCTCTTCGTAAATATAAACAAATTTAAGTTATTTTTAATTCTGTATTTTGAAAACGTTAAATAACTATGTATAACAGTCTTCAGTAATAACTAATAACAAATTGGATAGTTGATAGTAGTATACATACTTTGCTGTTAATAAACTTACTTCTATTTTGTAATAAATGATTTTAACTAAATAAATTATGTTCACAGTTAAGGCAGTACTTTTTAAAATATTAAATACAACAATAGCAGTATTCAGGAATAACAAAATAATTATAAGGTAGGTACATACTTTGTAACAAATAATTTAAACTAAAATTATAGTTAATAAAATATGTCATAAACTATTTATATTATATGCATTAGAATGTTATAGTCTATTCAGAAGTACTTACGAATAATATTAATATTTTCTATAATTCATATAAAATTATAAATTTTATCATAAACTAGTAATTTACTACTAATACTATAACATTTATTTAACAAAGTATAACAAACAAATTATTGATATAAATCGCTCTTAATAATTAACCCTTATATTATAACAGTTTTTAAACTTTAACCTACAAATATTTTATTATAGCAAATAACTTACTAATAATAAAAACTCCTTATAACTAATTTAAATCACTAACATTGGTATCAACTTCTTCGTAAATTGAGGATTAGGGTTGCGACATCTAAAACGTAATAATATAATATAATAATTAATTACTATTTTTATTAAATAATTTTAAATGAAAAATTCCTTAATTATTTAAACTACTATACAACCTCGATTTGAACTTATTAACTATTTCAATAGAACTCTTGGAAAACTAATTTTTAAATTTCAAAAGAAAAGTTCTACAATTTTATTTTTTGTGAAAAAAAAATATTTTGTTATAATTTTGCAATATAAATATATAATTAAAATGTAACTTACCGATTTAGGCATTCTCCCCAAGAAATAAGATGATTTAGGCAAATCGGATAACAGATCAAGTAGACTTTTTTCAGAATGATGGGGTTTCAAATCCTAAAATATAAATATGTTTACTATTCTTATTAAATCAGTGTTATATTTTAATAAATGTAATTGAAGTTTCAACTGCGCGATGCAGTCATGTTCAGAAATTACAAAATAATAAGTATATGTAAACATGGGAACATAATATAGCGTCTGCGAAAACAAAAATTAGCACATTATGTATTGGGCTTGGATTATGTCTTCTTCTTCTTCTTCATCAGCCTTTTTCCGCCCACTGCTGGACATAAACCTCTTCATATTATGGAGGATCTGGCCATAACTCACCACGCTGGCCAGACGGGTTGGTGAGTAGTCCGCAGATTGATTTTGGACTATAGTTGTTTTACATCCGTTAGCAGCTTGCTAGCCTAGCATTCAGATGTGCCTGTAGACCTGTTTTTGTTAACGGTGGCAATTCGCCAACTCAGGGGGACCGCCGCCTTAACGTGCCCTCCGAAGCACGGAGACTTGGTCATAAGAAAGTTTGACTCTTCCCGGGTTTGAACCCGGTACCCCTCGTTCGCATCCAACTGCGTTAGCTGCAAGGCAATGACTGTCCGATTATGTATACAGGGTGAAGCCTCAAACATCTAAAACTCATACATGAAGAATTCTGATAGGATGAAGTTGCATTAGTTTAACTTGTCTTGTTGTGATGCAAACAGTATAACAACAAAGTTTGTTTTCCTTTTATGGTGCTTAATATGATACTATCTTCAAGGATTAACAAGATCTTTCAACTATAAAGTTTTGGTTCAGCAAAAGCCCGGAAAAAGTGCTCAGGTATATGGCTATGTCCTATCTAATGTAATATAAGATCTATGGTTTAAATACAAAAGCTGTATTTGATTAAAAAATAAATCATTAAAAATAAACAAAGAGCCCGACTGCGCATAAAACACATCAACTGAAAAGCGAAAAACAAGCTCTATAGCAGTGTTTCCCAAAGTAGTTTATATCGACCCCCAGGGGTCGATGACGACTTGCAAGGGGTCGATGTCAGCGAAAAAAGAAATTGGGGGTCTATGAGATGTAAATGGGGGTACAACTTTAATTTTTAATTTTTTGTAAAAAAAAATCAAAAAATAAAGAAACAGACTGGACATCACTAACAGAAGAGATTTGAGAGTAAACCTAACTAAATTGATACCAAATGTTGAAAATTTATTGTTAAAGCACCAGGCTCATCCCCCCCCCATTAAAATTTAAAAAAATTATTTTTCCATTAGTTATTTAATGTAAATTTTAATTTAAATAAATAGTTAGATTATTATAGATTTGTTACTTTTACCATAATATCGGCGGGATGGGGACGTTTCGCCCCCGCCGTTTAGCCCCCGCCGTTTAGCCCCCGCCGTTTCCCCCCGGCGTTTCGCCACCAAGTTTGGTTTTACACTACATTCACACTTTGTGTTAATTTCTACTATTGGTCACGTTTAAGATCATTTTTATCATTTTTTGATAAACTTCCTCTATTGGTGAGTTATGTTAGGGCTAGGCAGGCCCGTAGCCAGGATTTAATTTCGGGGGGGGCACTTGTAAAATATTTTTTGTAAATTGTAAAATTTTCGGTTGTTCCCCTTCCATTTTCTTTGTCTTTTCAAAATTTCGGGGGGGGCACGTGCCCCCAAGTGCCCCCCCCTGACTACGGGCCTGGGGCTAGGGGTTAATCAATCACATGAATTCGCTCTATGGATTCGAAAAATTGTTGCGCTCGCTTTCATCCCAGTGGAATTAGTAGCGGACAAATTCGACGCGCTCGTAGAAGACGAAAATTTTCCTCAAGATGCACTGCCCATTGTGGATTATTTTGAAGACTGTTACATAGGACGAAGAAACAGAACACAGACGAGCTCCTAAATTTTCTATTGAAATATGGAATGTAATATATAACCGAACCATAAATGATCGTCACACGACGAATGATCACATCGAAGGCTGGCATCGCGGTTTTCAAAGCACTTGCAGAAATTTATTTCCAAACATTTTTCAATTTATTAAAAGTTTAAAAAAAGAACATGCTCAAAAGAGATATGAAATTTCACAGTTATTATTAGATGTTAGACCAAAAATAAACAAAACATACTATAGTATAATTTCAAAAAGAATAAAAAAACATCGCAGAAAGTTATGGAAGGATAGTTAATATGGATTATTTGTTGGGCATTTTAAAATTACCTGTTTTTTTTTCGACTTTTAATTTATTTATTATTTTAGGGTCGAAACGGCGGGGGCGAAACGGGGTTTTGTAAACTCCGCTAATTTCGACCCACCTTAAGATGGGGCTTATTTTTTTTATAATCCTGGTTGTAAACTCCCCTAACGTCGAGGGATTACTAGGCAATAAGATTATAAAGCTTATAGATAGGCTTTAGGGATAATAATATATTGCTACCAACTTTGATGAATGAATAATATAAGTAATCAAATAACCGAGTTCAATCTTTAGTCCAATCAAAGAACCACGGGACCACGACGCGGATGTTGTGGGCTTTAACTGGAACGCACCCTTAGATCGTGTTTTTCACTTTTCAGTTGATATTTTTTAACTCGGTCGCGTTTTTTTGTTTATTTTTAATAATTTAGTTAAACTTATTAACTATATTATAAATGTGAGAATAAGAGAATATTATGAATTAAGAGCGCGCTGCAAATTTTGATGCAAAAACATGTTTCAACAGATGGCGTACCCTAAAATATTAATCTTTTATAGTTATCTTTTCACCAAAATAGAATTCTAATAATTTATAAAAGTCATATGAATAAACGATAACTAAGCTAGGCAATAACGAATTTTGAGCTTCCAATGTTGAATATTTACAAGTATATTCCAAAAAGATATGCACATGTGAAAATATTTAATATATTTAAAAATATTTATCTTTGAAAGTTCAAACTTCCTTATTGCCTAGCTTAGTTATCGTTTATTCATATGACTTTGATAAATTATTAGAATTCTGTTTTGGTGAAAAGATAACTATAAAAGATTAATATTTTAGGGCACGCCATCTGTTGAAACATGTTTTTGCATCAAAATTTGCAGCGCGCTCTTAAGAAGAAATAAGAAAAAAGATTATGTAATAATTTTGCAATATTATAATATACCGGGTGACCGGCCGCCGATGTGAACATAGGAAAATAACATAGGAAATTGATTTTTTTTTAATTCCTGCTTCCCATTATAACGGATTAAAATGAAAAGAGTATCAATTTAAAGAGGTTTATTTTCCGCGTCTAAAGACACTCATAGCCAGTTTCATAAAACTTTTGATCAGCTGATCAGCCGGTGATCGTCTGTTAAGTGCACATTTGAGTTTCATAAAGGTTTGTCTACACTTGATCAGCTGTCAAATCTTGATTACCCAAATTTCTAGGATCAAGCGCTTGATTCTAGAATCAAGCATTTGATCAGAGATTTCTAACCTAACATTTTAGTAATGTTCGAAAAAATTACAAAAATTATTGAAATCTTTGAGCTTATTAAAGTAGTACATACTATAATTTTATAATATACTAGCTGTTGCCCGCGACTTCGTCCGCGTGGAATTCACTTTTTTGCGCGAAAACCTTTTTTCTTCCGTCTCTATATTCTATTCTCTACTCCATCGGTCTCTCTCTCCTGGTATGTTGTCCACAGTTTCTCCATGCAGTCCTGTCCTGCACGCTCTCTTTCCACTCATCCACCTCTACAGCTCCCAAATCGTACCTCGCTTGTTACTCCTGGCTTCAACATTACTCTGGCACTCCATCCTCCAACTCCCATCAGTTCCCATTTCCGGCTACCTCCACCTCTCGTACTCTTTGTATCTTCCTCATTTTCCCTTCTTATTTCCATTCCGTTTGCGTTTCATTTCTCTCTCTCTACTCGCGCTAGAAACGACAACCCAAATCAACTTTTCGGAGGTTCTCGTTCTATCCTAACCTATCTCAAACTTTTATTTTTTAATTTCTAAAAGTTTATTCTTTTCCTTTCTAAAGAAAATTTCATGCTTCTGGACAGTAGACCCACCGGTTTAGGCTGTGCTTTGGAAACTTGAAGGACGTCGACAGTGGGAATCTCGTTAATCCATTCGCGCGCGTCACCAATAATTAGATATTAGGTGATAAATCCCATATTTATGTATATTTTTTTTTATAAAGAAAATCCCATGCTTCTAAACGTAGACCCACCGGTTTAGGCTGTGTTTTGCAAAATTGAGGGACGTCGACAGTGGGAATCTCGTTAGTCCATTCCTACGCGTCACCACTAATTAGATAATAGGTGATAAATCCCTTTTAGTTAGGATTTTCATAAAATCCTTTCTTAGTGCTCGCCTACGTGATAACAGGAACCTCTGTGCAAAATTTCATCGCTAAGGACCCAGTCGTTTGGGCTGTGCGTTGATATATCAGTCAGTCAGTCAGTCAGTCAATCAGTCAGTCAGTTAGTGAGTTTATTATTTTATATATATAGAATATGATAGTGTAATTTCTAATATATTTTTAAATTTTAGCAAGGAATAATTACAAATTATACAATAACTACAAAAATTAATGATGATAAGGATATATTTATCCTTATCAATTTCCAATTTCATAATAACAGGTTAACGTTCTGATTCGTTTATTTAAAATTTTATTATTCAATTTAAAATTTACACTGTCAGATCAATGTAAATAAACATAAAGTTAGTGTAAAGTCAAATGTTACTGCTCACCGATCTAGTGACATTGCCTTACGTGATTTTAACCGTCAATGCTTTATGAAACCCGTCTAATTTTGACACTCGGATCAACGTCATCGGTTTTATTTTGATTTTATGAAACTGGCTATTGTAGTCAGTTTCATAAAACTCTTGATCAGCCGACCCTGATCACCGATCAGCTGATCTCCGATCACGTTGATCGGAGTGTCAAAATCAACGGGTTTCATAAAGCTTTCTCCGCTTAACAGTAACATTTGACTTTGCGCTAACTTCATGTTTATTTACTTTTGGTTAACATTCAATTATTTTTGTATATTATGTGCCTTTTTTGTAATATTAACCCTTGCTGATAACGGATGAAATGATTTTAAATCAAAATATCTCATTTTTTGTTGTTCAAAACAATTTAAATATGTTTTATCAGTACTTTAAATTTTAGGTTAGAATATCCATGTTGATCTCTGATCAAGCGCTTGATCCTAGAAATTCGAGTGATCAAGATTTGACAGCTGATCAAGTGTTGACAAACCTTTATGAAACTCAAATGTGTACTAAACAGACGATCACCGACTGATCAACTGATCAAAAGTTTTATGAAACTGGCTGAAACTATTGATGGTTTGTTCTTTGATCATTGTTAAAAACTCAAAATAAAATGACAAAAGTAGCATTTTTAAATAGATATTAAATGCCTTGTTTAATTCATTGCAATTGCTTTTGTTTGAAAACTAATTTTAAACGTAAGTTTTGACAGTTCAACCATCCAAAGCAGGTCTGATTTTTAGAAAATCGCTTATATTAATTCTACATTTTTAACATTATTAAAGAACAAAACATCAAGTGTTGGGTGTCTTTAGACACGGAAAATAAAACTCTTTCAATTGATACCTTTTACATTCTTATCCGTTCTGATGGGAAGCAGGAATTAAAGAAAAATTAATTTCCAATGTTAATTTCCTATGTTCACATCGGCAACCGGTCACCCGGTATAATAAATCTGTAACTTACCGGTTCATACATCCCCAAAACAGTACAATCGGAATCTTGGGAATTCTGATCGTGTACCTTTTCGTCAGATTCACTTGTGGAAATCTAAAATATAAATATATTTATTTTTTGTTGATTTTGTTATAATTTTGCAATATAATAATAAATTTGTAACTTACTGATTTAGAATTTCCCCCCAAAAAATTAGCTGATTGTGGCCAAACGGGAGATCCGGCTATCAGTTCAAGTATAGCTTTTGAAAGTGGGGGTCTTAAAACCTAAAATATAAATATGTTTAAAAATTCGAAAATAAGTCAATTATAACCAAAATACAACAACGACAGACATGTTCGATCTTGTTAGATCTCATCAGTGACGTACAGTTAATATTTATATTAATATTTATATTTATAAAAATATTTATAAATTTATAAAATAAAATATTTTGACCTCGCCAAGGGTCTTAATTGAAGGTTCATCCTCAACACATTTAGTACTGTCGTAATGACATACTTCACGACCTCTCGGAAAAGTGCTTCTACATCACATCCGTGTGTTTATTTTATTATAAATATGTTTACTAAGGTAAAACACCCAGCACTTGAACACCGCAAGAAATGGAACTAGTACTTGAACAGATTTTTGAAATTGTATTAATGCAAAAACGGAATATTCATAATAAGTAATATCCGTATTTTATAATTACTTGATGATTTAGCAATTGATTTCTATAAGTTTTTTTAAATTATAAATCGAAATAATTATATTTTTGTTAACTTAAAAGTTGGCATGTGGAATAGCCGATAAGCATGCTACTTTTGCCATGGAAAGTTACTAACCGTAAACCGCACAATCACAGTTTTTAGGTTATGAACTTAAACTCGAAAAAACTAACATAAAATGATCACGTTTGTCCATTACGTTTGTCATACATAAATAAATCAATGTTGCCAAATGTATCTTTAGAATATCGATTGGATTTTTGTTTGATTTTGACTGATTTTTACTATTTTCACACGTGCTCAAGTACAACCACCACCGGAGTGTTCAATTACGGCTGCGATTCAAAATAGATTGTTCAATTACAGCTGCATTTGAAGTATATTTTAAAAACCTTGTAAAAATATGATAATTTTATTAATTATTCCTTTTTTCTTTGCTATTATATGCAAAACTATCTATATTTTTATAAATAACATATTTTAATCAAATTAATCGAATTTTATTAGCTTAAATTAGAGTGAAATAGGTTTTACTTTCAAAACTGTTCAACTAGTGGGTGTTTTACCTTATTCGTATTAAATAATTTTAAATTAAAAATGATTTATTTATTTAAACTACAATGCAGCCTTAATAATCCGAACCCACAGTATTTAAAACTTAATAGCCTTGTCAGCTCCCCCAGCCCTCCAATTCCTGGCGACATTCCTTACCCTCACTCGTAGTCAAGGTCGTGATTGTCTGTTGATAATCCATGTTCGTGTGCTTCCAAGTAGGTCTAAAGCGCGGAGAGTGGGGACCGACGCAGCACCATTAAAGTATACCTACACTGTCGTACAGTTAACATAGAGCTAATTTCACTTTTAGGGGTATTTTTGAATTAAATTTGCCATAAAAAAAGAGAGATCCATCCCCTTCCCAATAGCACACTTTGCCGAGTTGGACGGCCCTATGGGATATTTTTAATTGGTATAGTGTTGTCAAAACGACTCAGTACACAGTATTTAACCCCCCCCCCCGCCAATTCCCAACGTCCCTCTTTTTGAACTTATTAACTATTTCAATATAACTTTTGGAAAACAAATTTTTAAATTTCAAAGAAAAGTTTCACAATTTTACTTTTTGCGAAAATACAAGATTTTGTTTAAATTTGCAATATAAATAAATAAATCTGTAACTTACTGAATCGGAACTTTCATAATAAAAGGAGGATGAGGCAGACATATCGGAAGATTGGGTTACCGAATCATGTACACTTTTTTCGGAAGAATCCGACACCTAAAATATAAATATGTTGATTAATCTTATTAAGCAATTATAAATAAAAAATTCTTTATTTATTTAAACTACAATGCAGCCTTAATAATCCGAGCCCACAGTATTTAAAACTTAATAGCCTCGTCACTTCCCTCCGCCAATTCCCGGCGTACTTCTTTGAACTTATTAAGCGGAATCCTCAGAGTTGGAAAATCCCCTTTCGCAATCCTCTGATACAGGGTGTCCCCGCACTCACTTTACATAACTTAGGTGGTGATAGAGGACACTTTTCTAAGAACAATATTTAACAAAATTTTTTTTCTAAATTCAAATATTCGAGAGTTAGGCCTCTTTAAAGCATTTTTTTTTATTTCCACCTTAACGTGGCGATAGCTCCGAAAATAATGATTTTTCAGTAAAAATGGTTTCGTGCTTTTTAAAAGAGCGTGAAATAATCTACAAACTAGGTTTATACCTTTTATTATCTAAATTCAACGGATTTCGAGTTATGAATTAAAGTAAGCTAAAAAATGTCGAAAAATTTGAGCTTTTCTTTTTTTTGGTTTTTTTAAAAATGCTGTATCTTTTAAACGAAACATTTTACAAAAAATATGACGCCCCATTCCGGATAGGAAATTTAACGGACTACAACTTTTGTCTAGTAAAAATTTTTGAGAAACCAATGCATTTCACAGAAAATTAGAAAATAATGTGTCAAAAATTCGAATTTCTGCGATTAAGTGTCGAAAAATCGATTTTTTTCGATTTTTCTCGACATACATCTTTTAAAACAATCACGACTGTATATTGATAATGAGGGTGGTCATTTTCAACAATTACTTTATTAATGTAATAATTTAAAATTAATTAATAAAATAATTTTTCAAAAAAAATAAAAATTTTGTGAATTTAATTTTATGTTTTGTAGCTGCCTTGTTTGTTACTTTCTGATTTTCTGTGAAATGGATTGGTTTTTCAAAAATTTTTACTAGACAAAAGTTGTAGTCCGTTAAATTTTCTATCCGGAATGGGGCGTCAGATTTTTTGTAAAATGTTTCGTTTAAAAGATACAGGGTTTTGAAAAAAAACAAAAAAAAAGAAAACTCAAATTTTTCGACATTTTTTAACTTACTTTAATTCATAACTCGAAAGCCGTTGATTTTAGACACTAAGGGCCAGTTGTATAAAAGAGGGTTAACTCGGGGATCAGCTGATCCTGGTTCAAGAGCTGACCCAGGATCGCCGTAAGGTAGATAGATTACAAATAAACCTATCAAGTAAATTTTTTTTATAAAATAAACCTATCAAGTAAATTTATCTACCTTACGTTGATCCTGGGTCAGCTCTTGAACCAGGATCAGCTGATCCCCGAGTTAACGTAAGGCAGATAAATTCTCAGGTGTTAGGTATAAAGGGGTTAAGTCATAAAACGTAGTTTTGAGATAATGAAGAAAGAAATTTGTAATGCAAATTGTAAATCGGGTA
This sequence comes from Rhagonycha lutea, assembly GCA_958510855.1. NCBI lineage: Eukaryota > Metazoa > Arthropoda > Insecta > Coleoptera > Cantharidae > Rhagonycha > Rhagonycha lutea. Next base: position 21,152,305 of record OY294042.1, read on the forward strand.
ATTAATAAGTCATAAGTCAACTTACGCCTTTTATACCGAATGGAATATGTAGCGGAATACGGAATATATAGTGGTCTCAGAAGCATAAGTCAACTAACGCCCTTTATACGGAACGACATACAATTATTTTTGATTTAATATTTTTATTTTCAGACCATTACTGCGCTAATAAAATAAAATTTACTAAAAAATTTATATCAGTCGAAAGAGCATTCAAAATAGATTTCATTCCAGCAATAAAAAAAATTTTCCATTTTCTGACTTAATCCCTTTATACCTAACACCTGAGAATTTACTTGATAGGTTTATTTTATAAAAAAATTTACTTGATAGGTTTATTTGTAATCTATCTACCTTGCGGCGATCCTGGGTCAGCTCTTGAACCAGGATCAGCTGATCCTGGTTCAAGAGCTGACCCAGGATCAACGTAAGGTAGATAAATTTACTTGATAGGTTTATTTTATAAAAAAAATTTACTTGATAGGTTTATTTGTAATCTATCTACCTTGCGGCGATCCTGGGTCAGCTCTTGAACCAGGATCAGCTGATCCCCGAGTTAACCCTCTTTTATACAACTGGCCCTAAAAGGTTTGAATCTAGTTTGTAGATTATTTCACGGTCTTTAAGAAAGCACTAAACCATCTTTACTGAAAAATCAATATTTTCGGGGCTATGGCCACGTGAAGGTGGAAATTAAAAAAAAATGCTTTAAGAGGCCTAACTCTCGAGGGTTTGAATTTAGAAAAAATTTTTTGTTAAATATTGTTCTTAGAAAAGTGTCCTCTATCACCACCTAAGTTATGTAAAGTGAGTGCGGGGACACCCTGTATATATATAAAAGTGTATATATTTTTTTAAAAGAGGACACTTGGACGCAGGTCGTATTGTATTTATTTTCTTTTTCAAATTTTGTTCAACATTTTCTTTTCAAAAATTTCAATTTAAAAATATTAAAAATAACACGCCTGCGTCTAATTGTCCTCTTTTAAAAATATATCCTTTTGTTCAATTTTTTTGAGTATTAAGAGCGCTCCGGATTACGTGACTTTCTCTGTCTACGTAGGGAACGTTTAATTCGATTATTATATAAAAAAAAGTTAATTTTGCTTTTGCTATTTCATTTTTAAATGTATTTTGAATCGTGGATACTCCTTCAAATTTGAAAAAAAAAATAATTTATTTTTTTTTTATTGAATTTAAATATTATTCGAAATAATATTGAGTATCCACTATTTGTCTCTATATAATATTAATAATAGATCAAATTGTTTACATAAAATAATTGCGATATAGCCTACAGAAGTTCCTTTCGTAATTAAAAGGATTGTGTGTTTTCCAACTGTGAGGATTCCTCTTAACTATTTCAATATAACTCTTGGAAAACTAATTTTTAAATTTCAAAAGAAAAGTTTCACAATTTTATTTTTTGTGAAAAAAAAAAAGATTTTGTTATAATTTTGCAATATAAATAATATATAATAAATCTGTAACTTACCGGTTTAGATCTCCCCAAAAAAACATAATCGGAATCTTTAGAAACCTGATTTTGTACCACTGCTGCCCGTTTTTTGGGTTTTGAAATCTAAAATATAAATATATTTACTATTCGCTGTGTGCATTCCTCCTGCTGCCCTCTGGGGTCTCAATAAAGAGAATGCATTGGGACTGTTTCAGCAATAGCTACTGTTTCAATTAAGGATTTTTGAGGGAAATTTAAATTTAAACTTTGTTTAAGAGATCCGTGGGGTATTGGTGTATATGCTAATTAAATTACACAAGACATAGAAAAATAATAATAATAATTAATAGATAAATAAGTCCCGTTTCGTTTCTATTACGATCGGTTTTCGAATCCCTCTCCACCCACGCACATAGTGAATATAATTTCAAACTAAAAATTCTTAATTTATTTCAACTACAATTCAGCCTTAATAATCTGAGCCCACAGTATTTAACCCCCCCCCCTCCAATTCTTGGCATGACTCTTTTTGAACTTATTAACTACTATTATTATAAATTTGAGAATGAAGTTGCTGAAGAACTCTAAGAAAACTATTTATTAAATTTCAAGAGACAAGTTTCACAATTTTAATTATTAAAATTTGTTCGAATTAGGGGGAGTTCGAATTAGAGAGTAAGAATTGGATTGTAAGTTAGTTGGACGTGCCAAATAAATAATTCGATTTAGAGAATATTTCGAATTAAAGGGACGTCGATTTAGAGAGTTTTAACTGTATTAATAGATAATAAGTTTGTAACTTACCCATCCAGGAATCTCGTCTGAAGAAGTATCCGAACTTAAGTCAATCATATCGTACTGATTATTTTGACATGCTCTTTCTAACAAGTTATTATTAGATTCACATTCCTCATCGGAACTAATTTCTATAACGGGTGACATCTTGGTTTCTTCCATTTCCAATTCATTTGAAAATATAGTTACTTCCGTATATATACTTCCGTCATCTAATATTAGTTGACTACCTGGAAGAATTGGAATTTGGTCCGAATCCTTTTCCTTGTCTCCTCCATTCAAATGTTTTACATCTAGAAAATAAAAGTAAGTTAATTTATGTTAATAACAGCAATTTTTACAAAAATGTAATTCAGGTTGTTATAACCTTAACATTTTTCGAGTTTATTGAGACTCTGAATCGGTAGAGTTGGTGTACCAAATATAAAGATCCTGGAAGTGTACAAAGCCCTCTACTATTTCCACTGGTGGTCTACCAGCCACTATATGAATTAGCCTCCTTGATCAGTTAATATCTTTTATGCAAATCCTTCAAAATTAGGACAAGACAGGACAAGAAAAAGTAGTCCCGCATTCTTCTCTAGTTCATTAGAAATTCTGGTCTTGCGTGGCCTTGTATGCCAACTTTTGTGGTCAAATACCCCACTCTGCGACGTTGATACAACAAACCCTTATTAGACGACGGCAACTTAGTCAAACCCTAAGGCCAAAGCAATGGCAACTTGGTGATGTCAACTGGGCGAAGAAAAACTAGCCAACGGCAAATAAGGCATGACTTTTGCAATTTTTTTCGACAGGATATACCGAAAAAAATTAATAAGCTACTGTTTGCCATGTTCCGGTCATTGTAACAAGGTGCAAACTTTATTGAAGATGTGTTTTAATTATTGAAATGTTCTCCAAGGTTTGCATAAATTTCTGAATTTTTCTCTAAAAGTTATTGCAAATTTACCTTTTTTGTTAATTTAAGAATGTTCCTGGGGGCAGAAAAGGGTGCAAACTAGGATTTATTATTTTTTTACCTCCCCCAATGTTGTCTCAAAATTTGAAAACTTTCGGAATTTTTTAAACAGTTTTTGCTACAATGACTGGCCTATTTATAAAATTGACAGATTATTGCAGTAGCGTAGCTAGAGGGGGCCGGATCGCCCCGGACGGCACATTTTTAGGGGCGGCATTAATTAAGAAATAGGGTTAAGAGCAATGTCCAGTGCTACCCCTCCCCCCTATACAGTGTGAATATTTGTATTTTCTGTCATTTATTTCCAGGAAGTTATAAAAATTTAAACAATTGCTAGCATTACTAAATCTTTCAACACTTTTTTATATAAACACGCTAAAGAAAGTTGATTTATTTATTGGAAAACTATGTGATTCGAAAATTAGAACATGGGAATCTCCCCCCCCCTTCCAACCGTAGTTTTCGAATTACGTGATGTTCAAATAAGTAAATCAATTTCTTTTAGCGTTTTTACATAAAAGAAAGTTGAAAGATTTTGCAATGCTAGCAATTATTTAAATTTTTGTAACGTCCTGGAAATAAATGACATAAAATACAAATATTCACACTATATAGGGGGACTGGACATTGCTCTTAAGGGGGGGGGGGAATAAGAAGCTCAACTTTGTGATTTTTTTCTGAGAAAATGAATGTATTTAGATCAATTTGGGTTTCGATACATTATTGTACAAGTCTTGAAAAACATTTAACAATTTTTTTAAGTCAAAATATTACAAAATGGCCGCGTGACAGTTGAACTCCAAAAAGCACCTCTTAAAATACGGTGGAAGATATCCCAATGGTGTCTTTAGACCTACAACATCGGAAATAAAAAAATTTAGTTTAAAATATGTTGGACTGGCGGAGGCGGACTGGATACTGGATAAACATTATTAAACAAAATTTTTTTATTTCCGATGTTGTAGGTCCAACGACACCATTGGGATATCTTCTACCGCATTTTAAGAGGTGCTTTTTGGAGTTCAACTTCCACACAGCCATTTTGTAATATTTTTCAAAACTTGTACAATAATGTGTCAAAACCCAAATTAATCTAAATACATTCATTTTCTCAGAAAAAATTCACAAAGTTGGACTATTTATTTTTGGCTGCAAGGTATACCCCACGTATACCCTCCCCTTAAAAAAAGGCCATTCAAAATTTTTAGGGGTGGCATTAAGGACGGCAAAGGAATTTTTTTTGTATTTCATCGATTAAGAAATAGAATTAAAAAAGGTCACTCAAAAACATTTTCGGGAGGGAAGGGGGCGGAAAATTTTGCAACCGTCCCGGGCGGCAAAAGTTCCAACCACGCCACTGCGAGAAGATCAAATAAAAACTTTAATTTGGCTGTTTTCATAATATGCACTTATGAAACCCATTATACACACATTTCGTTCTTGTGCCTCGGCTTCACCTCCGCTACGAAAACCCGCCCATTGGTTGTAAAATCACGTTTTCCGGCCTGGTGATGAAAACTACTATTACATTTTACAATAGTAGTTTTCATCACAAAGCCGTAACATGAGATTTTACAACCGAGGGGCTTTCGTAGACGAGGCGAAGCCGAAGCGCCCGAACACACCCGAGCATGGGGCATGGGGCATGGACCATAGCCATATGAAGCATGGACATCCAACTCGCAAGGAGGATCAAGGGAGAGCGAGCTTAATTGATTTTACACTGTAAAAAAAGTACGTAAAATTACAGTAAAAAACAATTAATTGTTACAGTAAAATTCATGTAAAAATACATATTGTGTGATATTACAGTAATAATAGTATTACTATTACGTAAAATTACAGTAAAAAGCAAGTAATTTTTACAGTAAAATTCATGTAAAAATACATATTGTGTAATATTACAGTAATAATAGTCGTAATAGTAATACTATTATTACTGTAATATCACACAATATGTATTTTTACATGAATTTTACTGTAACAATTAATTGTTTTTTACTGTAATTTTACGTGCTTTTTTTACAGTGTACCGTCTATTAACCCGCTCGCTTTGCAAGCTAGACAGAAAAAACAGCTCCTTTTTAGAGCCAAAAATTCGTTAAGTAAAGGGACCCTTTCGTTATACGCCATAGTTAAACCGGGTGTACTTAAATACTTTAAAAGAGACGTCTATAATAGTATAGACCAGGGGTCGGCAACCCGCGGCCCCCGAAGGGTCTTGGTGCGGCCGCGAAATGAACAAAACTTTTGACCTTTTTTTTTAAATAAAGCTCTTTTCTGTTGATTTTCCAAGAAGTGCGGCCTGCACTAATTTCAAAGTAAAATATTTGGCCCGCGTACAACAAAAGGTTGCCGACCCCTGGTATAGACGCTTTGCTTTTTGTGCTTTTATTACTGGATTACATATATTGAAAAAAATTGTTGTAATTTTACTAGTATTTTACGTGTATATTTTCCACGAAATATTATGTAATCAATTTCTCCTAAGTAGAAGAGTCAGTGTGGCCCGCGAGCTAAAAAGTTTGGGGACCCATGCTCCAGTCCAAGCTTAGAGTCAGTTAGAGTCCAAGACTCGTGTCTAGAGACAGTATATTTTGTTTTTGATCCTGAATCCTTACGCATGCGCATTTGTTTCTTTTTTGTACTTAAGAAAATTAAATGTAATTTTGACGCTGTCAAATTTCGTCAAAGTAGTACGTTTATTATTTAAATTATTTCCTTCTATAATAATAGACCGTAAACGGTAATACTACTAATTGTTTAGTAGTTTCAGTATGAAATTTGTGATTACAAATGTAAATAAAAGGACAATTATTAAAAAAATCACTTTAAAACTCATACAGGCGAAAAGCCGTCCTTAAAGTTAACAAATTAATTATTTAATATAATATATTAAATATATTATATTTAATAATATTAAATATATTATATTAATTATTATGAACGCCAGTTTATTGTAGAAGGAAATAATTTAAATGTGGTAATTTAAAGACGACTTTTCGCCTATATGAGCTTTAAAGTGATTTTTTTAATAATGGTCCTTTTATTTACATTTGTAATCACAAATTTTACACTGAAACTACTAAACAATTAGTAGTATTGCCGTTTACGGTCTATTATTATGGAAGGAAATAATTTAAATAATAAACGTACTACTTTGACGTAATTTGACAGCTGTTAAAATTACATTTGATTTTCTTAAGTACAAAAAAGAAACAAATGCGCATGCGTAAGGATTCAGGATCAAAAACAAAATATACTGTCTCTAGACACGAGTGAGTCCAAGGGACGTCATTACATCCGCCATATTGAATTATTAAACTTCACCTGTTGCGCAAGATAATACCTTGTTTCCGTATACCTTGACTCTAAGACCTTGGCAGAGCACTGTCCACCCAAGTTTCAAACCAAAACAACTTTCTAACTTTGTTGTGTTTCTAATGGTTTCCAACAGAGTTGTTTGTTGGTTGTCAATGGATGCAATATGCGAAATTGGTACAAGGAACCTTGAAAAATTTGTTATGTCTTATGTGCATTGTTATTAATTTTTAAAAATCGTCGGAAATGTGAATATGGAATAGTGAGTTAAATACTATAATAAAAAGAATTTCTGTTTTCAACCGCTTATTATCCTAACTATTTTGTGATCCTAACCTTCAAAATTTTATTATAACTCAGGTGAGTTTTTAAATTTAAATTGTTGTCTAAATTTGTTAAATAAACTGAAATGTTTTTAGGGAATTAGATAAAACAATAGCAAGCAAAATGGGTACGTCTGATTGCACACACTTGGAGTCTTTCATTCGAGAAGAAGAAGGTTTAAAAACGTACAATCTTTTACATGGAGTGTTTGTTATAAGTGGATCAGAAGAAAGACGGGAAGCAAAGGTTTTAAATGCCTATTGTTATATCTGTGACAAGCGCGATTCTCTCCTTCATGTATGTATGCATTGCACATTTTTTGGATGTCTCGAACACATAAAAGAGCATAAGAAAAGTAGGAGCCACACATTTAGTATGGAGATATTGTACGGTCAGATGCACTGTTCACAATGTGGTGATTATATTTACGACGAACACTTTGACGACATAGCGAGAACTAATGCGTTAGAAGGTGATAGCATTAAAAGGGCTGTGATTGAGTTTGTGTGGCCGAAATCCTACTCCGCAAACACAGATTGGACGAGTAAAACGGACAAAATTTTAGTCGATAAAACCACACATATTGGTTTAAGAGGATTACTTAATATGGGTTCAACCTGTTTTATGAACTGTGTTGTCCAAGCTCTAACTCACACACCAGTATTACGGGATTATTTCTTTTCGGATCATCACCAATGTGAGAAAACACCTACCAATTGTTTAATCAGTAATCTCTTTCGAGATTTCTATACCGGTGACAAAACGCCATTAGTCTTGAATGAATTCTTACACCTAATATGGACTCAAGCTCGACATTTGGCAGGTTACGAACAACAAGATGCGCACGAATTTTTTATAGCTACTTTGGATGTCGTACACCGACATTGTTCCGCAACCTTAACGACACCACAAAATCTTACCGGAAGCAAAGTTCAGAGTTGTTCTTGTATTATCGACCAAGTGTTTACTGGTAGTTTACAAAGTGATGTCGTTTGTCAGAAATGTAATGGTGTTTCGACTACTATTGACCCGATGTGGGACTTTTCGTTGGATTTGTCCCCCGTTACAGATGGTTCCTTACCTACTTCACTGGAAGATTGCCTTGAACGCTTCACTGGGGCTGAAGTCCTGGGTTCTAATTCGAAGATATTTTGTCAAGGATGTCAATTGAATCAAGAATCCACAAAACAATTCACAATGAAGACTCTGCCAGTAGTATTGTGTTTTCATCTGAAACGATTCCAACATTCCAATGATCTTGAGAAGAAGGTATCTACCAAAATTAAATTTCCCGAAACCCTGGACATGACACCTTTTATGACCAAGCATAGAAATGATGACACTCTCCAAGTACCGAACAATAATAAGTATGTGTTATTTGCTGTTATAAACCACATAGGTACCACCATAAATGCCGGACACTACATATCATATATTCGATACCAAGATCGATTTTGGTATAAGTGTGACGATTTAGTTGTGTCCGAAGCTGGGTTAGAGGAAGTGCTAAAATCCGAGGGGTATCTCCTCTTTTACCACAAGTTCCGCTTAGAGTATAGTTAGATCTTTATGTGATATTTTATGTTCCTTTTTTTGTCCCAACCCAATATTTTATCTTATTTATTTGTATTGTTTTTACCACACATTTCAAATTATATCACAACTACAGTCTTTAATCACAAGAGTCCGAGTATCTTTCATTTTTCACAGAGATTAATTGAGAAGACTTTCTAAATACATTTTGTCCATTTTGTTTTAACGTTCCGATATAGAAAAAAAAAACTGTTACACGTTAGTGGAATGATGCATATTATATAAAAAATGTAAATTTTGCAAAATATTTGACAATGATCACATAATCATCAAGCCTGAATTAAAAAAAAAAATTTGTATCATTCTTCCAAAAACAAAAAAATGTGTTGAACAAATTACATTTGGTTGGAATGGACAAAATTCATATAGAAAGTGTTATTTAAAAAAAAAAAAATGAACATTTTGGATTTGTTCCTTTTTGAAAATAACCTCCTCGTTTAATCTCTGTAACATTAGATCGCAAGCTTTGTGGTTATGACATAATTTCTAAGTATTATTTTTGTCAGTACTAAATAACAGAAAAAATTACAATATTTAAAAACAAACAGTTATACAGGATTCGACACAATGTATTAAAAATTGTTGCTTGTAAATTATTTAAATATTTTGTTTTTATTAATGAATTTGTTTATATTTTTATTATATTAGAACTTAGGTACCCTACTGCTATCTTTTTACCAGAACTGATTAAATTTTGAGGTAAAAAAACTATACCAGATAAATACCATATAACTTGATAATTTATAGTATGACAAAATTTTCGTGATGTTTTTGCGTTTTCGGTTAACAAAATTTAAATAATGTTAAAAGTATTTTTATGGTATTGTAGTAGCAGTAAGACTTTAATATTTCTGCACCGTAAATTATGTTTTTAATTTATTGAATATCCTTCAATTATTAGAACATCTACAAAAAATGTAAGGTCTGTTCACCGAAGGTGAATAGGCTTTAAGAAAGTTGTAATTGATATGGCGTCTTAATATATAAACCAAAGAAATCGAGATTTTGTCTTATACTAAGGTTAGCTTTGTACGTATGCTGAATTATTTGAAGGAAACGTTTCAATATTGTTATGCTGTGCTGTGAAATAAATTACAATTTTAAATTGTTTCAATATTTATAAAATGACGTCGTTGTACTTAAACTGATATTCCAGTTCAACAACTATAATCTGATTGCATTTTTTGTATATCAAAATAAAGAAGGTTTTATTCTGAGTATTTGATTGAATTTTTTAACCTAATACCGCTAAAACTAACCGGTGTTATTTTCGCGACGAACGGTTAGAGGAGAGGTAGTTTTTGGTTAAAAAGTTACCCAGCCACATAGGTGCAACTAGGGGGGGCTAAGCCGGGCTAAAATATCCCAATTTTTCGTTATTTTTACCCCCCTTAAAAAAATTGTTTGAAAATATTTTTTTAGCCCCCCCAAACTTTTGACCCTAGTTGCGCCAATGCCCAGCCAAAGTTAACCAAAGACGACCGCTCAAAATCAGTGGTTACTTTTTGCGGTTGCTTTGCTAGTACAAATGTTCGCCACAATTTAAAGTTGGAAGTGGTTCTAACTTGGTTCTAAAGACGAGGATTTGAGGTTATGTTAAATTAGAAATTGTGGTGGGGGACTAACCAAAGTTGACCAAAAGTAACCGAGCGGTACTAACCGGGATCCTCGCGAAAATACGCTTTTAGAGGCCCCAAGTGTAAATCAATATGGTGGCCCCTCTCTAAATATTTTCTCTACCCCTACATTGTGCATTCTACAGGCACGTTTTTTACTCTGGTATGCCTATGCACTATACCAAACAATCAAAAAAAGTTGAATTATGAGGCCACAGGCGCGCGCCTGCTCGGAAATTCGTCAGTACGCTTTGTTTAGATACACACGTACGTGACGTTAACCAATAGTTGACACAGAGGCGTAGCTACGGGGGGCAGGGGTACATATGTCCCTGGGCGCCACAGCTTAGGGGGCGCCAAAATGAAAAAATGACTTAAACAGACTCCGGCCCCAGTGAGTCTCCAGACTCTCGATACGAGAGGGGCGCAGATTTTGTGTCTTGTCCCCGGGCGCAAATTACCCTAGCTACGCCACTGAGTTGACATCATGCTAATGGCATATAAAATTTTCAATTACAGGTAGGAGCATATGCATATCGCCAGCTCCCCCCTCCCCATATCGAATTTTGAATCGAAAATGGTCTAAATCGTTTGCGCAAAAAAGTTTTTCGTCCGTAACTTTGTAGAAAATAAAATTAAAATTATGGAATTGGAAGTTCATTCCGACTGTAACGTTTGACACAAATTTCACCCAAAAATTCAAATAACAGGAAAATAGAAAAACAAGTCTACAACACCCCCCTCCCCAAGATTACGCGAATAACTTTACGACGATTGAGGTTCAAACAAAAAAAGGGTAGCTCATTTAGGCTCTAACGTTTGACACCAATTTCACCACAAAATTCGAGTTGGAAGGGGGGTGTAGAGCAACTAATAAATTTAACGCCATTCCTGAAAGTAGACAAGTCGAATTTTATGGTAAAATTGATGTCAAACGTAAGAGCTTTGTTAGAGGCTAAACCAGTTTCCATTTTTTCGTTTGAGCCTCCGGTGTCGCTGAGTTATTCGCGAAATCTGTAATTTTTTTCCAGAATCTCGTTAATCAAATCATGCGCATCAATGTCTTTCTTGAAAATCTTAAAAACTATTTGGTAACGAAAATAAAACTTGCAAAAACGGAGTACAAACGATTGAGACTATTTTAGTTTTCATCCTGTGTAAGCCAGGGGTCGGCAACCTTTTGTTATATTATAAGAAAGCCAAAAATTTTACGTGGGGTTTAGTGCGGGCCGCACTTCCTGGCAAATCCACTAAAAGAGCTGTTTTTGTGAAAAAAAAGTAAATCCACAAAAAAGAACTTTTTTTTAGAAAAAAGGTCATTTTGGATTGGAGTCCGCGGGCCGCACCAAGACCCCTCGAGGGCCGACCCCTGTTGTAAGCTTTCTCAAGAATATCGTTAATCATATTATGCGCGTCAATGTCCTTTATGTTTATCTTGAAAATCTCAAAAACTATTTGGGTACAAAAGAAAATGAAACTTATCCAAACATGCACAAACGTTCTAAACCAGGGGTCGGCAACCCGCGGGCCGCATGCGGCCCCCGCAGGGTTTTGGTGCGGCCCGCGAACTCTAAAATAAATTACCTTTTTTTTAAAAAAAAAGAAAGCTCCTTTCAGTGTATTTTCTAAGAAGTGCGGCCCCCTCTAATCTCAAAGTAAAATATTTGGCACCCGTACAACAAAAGGTTGCCAACCCCTGTTCTAGACTATTTGGGATTCGAAATTACAAAACTCTATGTGTGAAGGAGATTCTCGCTAATCCAATCATGCGCGTCGTCGTTGATGTTTTTTTTTGATAATCTCAAAAACTATTTGGGTACAAACAAAAATAATACTTGCGCAAACGAAATACAAACGATCTCTAGTTGATCTATCTGATCTATCAGTGGTTCTCAAAGTGGGCGATTTCTTGTCCTTTGGGGGCGATAGTGGACATGAAAAAATTTGGGGGGCATTCAGGTAGTCTGGGGGTCTATTAATATTTATTTAAAATTAAAAAAAAAAAACCACCCCCCCTGGCGAAATTTTGAAATGTTTCGAAAACTAAATGGGTACAAACGAAAATAATTTTGGACAAACAGATACAAACGATGCATAAACGATTTAGACTATTTTGGATTCAAGATTCGATGTGGGGGAGGGGGCTGGCGACATGCACCTGGTAGGAGCTTAGATTCTCAATTTGAAGGCAATAAGTTCAAACCCCGTCTACTTCAAATTACATGGACGATAAATTGCTTAAAATAAAACAACCATTTTTACAAACAAATAGTGGAATCTCATTAATCCATTCATGCACGTCACTCTCAAGTTATATTGTACGGTTTTTTAGCTGATTGGAACAAACCTATTATCTACCAAACGCTGAATAAACTTTATAATGTTAATCTACTCTTGCCACCGGCGGATTTAGCACTTGACAGGCCCCAGGCGCAATTCAATTTTGAGGCCCCCTCTAAATATTTTTGATATCCCTACAGCAGCGATTCCCAAACTGGGAAGCGAAAAATATTGTTGTTGAAAAATATTGTTTTTATTTTATTAATAATTATTGTATTCATGCGTTTTTTTATAGAGGCACCAAAATTATATTTTTTTCCAAGGGGGCTAGAAACGTAACGTTTGACTTTTGAAAGGGACACAGCAAAAATTTTATTAGAATTTTTGAAACTTGGTATAAATATTAGTGCTACATTTGTGAACACTGCAGGAAAAGTGAAAATATTCAAAACGAGAAGGGGGTAGTTTCTGGGGGAGTTAAATTGTAACGTTTTGTCTAAAAATTTTGAAACTGTAAATTTATTAATGTTAAATCTGTAAATATCAAAAAACAAAAATATTCCAATCACAAAGTGTTATTTATGAAAGGGGGGGGGGTCAGTAATAAAACATTTGTTTAGAATTTTTGAAACTTCACTATTTACAGATTTAACATTAATAAATTTACAGTTTCAAAAATTGTAGACAAAACGTTACAATTTAACTCCACCAGATAAACTACCCCCTTTTCGTTTAGAATATTTTCGCTTTTCCTGCAGTGTTCACAAATTTAACACTAGTATATTTACCTTGTACCCCCTTCAAAAGTCAAACATTATGTTTCTAGCTATCCTTGAAAAAAAAAGGGAAAAGATCGTCGGAAGTGCACATCATTTCGGTTATTTACTTATTGAAATAACTTTTTTACGGCACAGATAAATTTGGGAGCGATCGGGATTCGAACCTATGACCTTTATATCTATAGCTCCACTCCCTAACCACTACACCAAACTACCTGTATAACTATGTATAAATGTTAGAGTTCCAGCGGAAAGGGAGTAGTTTTTGAGTGGGTTAAATTGTAATATTTTATTTAAAATTTTTGAAAATGTCAGTTACGAAGAAGAAATATGATTTTGTTAAAGTACCACCCAGGAACCAAAAGTGGATTTTAAATTGGGATAATTAAGCTAACGAAACTCCTGGCGTGAAATTAGTTTGATGTTATCATCAGTATAGCAAAAGGTTCAGTCAACTGAGGTAGCGCCGCCCTTTGCTATAGCATAGCATATCATCACTTTTTTACGGAGTTTGGTAGAAGAGAAGCTTCCATTACCTCCTTCAACTCTGGAATGGGATGGAAATATACTTTGCAAACATCGAGTCTTATCACACAACGAAATTCAGTGCTATTACGCGCGAGGCATTATCAGCCTTCGTTTAAATTTTACTAGCGAATGGCAGATATGGCCACTCCAGAAAATTGATCTTGGCCCGCGGTGAGGCATTGTAAACACCCCACTAATGGCCGTGTCCCTTACTAAGCCTTGCTGTAAGTTTTTACGTCGAGCGCACGTACCGTCAACAGAATGCAGCAACTGGGGCAAATCAAACATGAAATATCGAAACTTTTAGGACTAGGCTCAATGCCTTTCTCAATAAAATCAAAGCCATTTTTTACCATCGATTATTGCTAAATAAATCAATATTATAATTTTAACTCTGAGAGTGATGTTCTTGTTACGTAAGGCATAGCAAAGGGAGTTACTGATGAACTTTAGCCCCCCCCCCCCACACACATTCTTTGAAATTTTGAACTCATTTGGTATACAAATTTATTAGAGTATTTATTAGAGAAAGTATTCAACAGAAAAATATGAATATTTTTGGTGTAAATATTTCACTGTTATCAAGTCAAGAACCATAAAAATGTTGGTGCTTTAGTGCAATTTTATAGTTAGCCTAAATTAATGATATATTTTCTTAGAGAAAAACTGGAATGAGTCATACTCGAGCTCTCGTGGTTACGACTATTAGACATGATGTTCAGGTTGACCACGCCAAACTGTACCAAATGATAAATTACATAGTAAAACTAACAATTTAACACCTCTTTGAAGAAATTGTGACTGAAATATTTATTAGAAATATTCTGTTTTACTCAGAATGCATATTGACTGTCTCTTTATGATCCATTGATCATGAGGTGTTATGAATCTCGTTAATCTAATCATGTGCGTCCTTTCCGACCAATGGAAATTCATTAATCGTGCCTTACAATTTGTCGTAATCATGGTCCTAACATAATGAAAATGGATCAAATCGATCAAATCCATTGCTCTCACGATTCGTTGCTACGCCACTGTCTGAAAGAGATTGGGTAATTACCCTAATATCTTAAATCAGAGGTATCAGTGTCCTGATGTAATCGAGTGTAATCAACCATATCCTAATAATAATAAGTATAAATCTATTTCTTTCCCAGAAAATATTGAATTTAATTTTGTTTTGTTTCTAATCTATCGCACCCAGAATCTTAGACCTAATTAGCATGCGCGCATTACACACCAAAGTAACTAAACCCCTAAACTTAAACTATTTTACAATTTTACCTATTTTAGTAGTTATGTTGTTCGTTGAAAAATGGCTATCAAATGTAATTTTATAATAACTTTATGATTCAAGATTATACCTTAGAGTTTGATAGTTTACAAGTTATCACAAGGTATTTTAAATAATAAAAGTTAAAAATGTTGTTTATGCAAGAAATGAAAGTGCGTCATAAAATTCCAAATTACCACTGTGTAATTTAATTATTATTAAAACAAGAATTACACCACCCCCCCAGTAGCTAACGTGAGTTATAATTATTTAAGTTTTGTTATTGTTTCATAAAAGTTATTGTTTGCTAGTTTCCGATAAGGATTACCCGATGTGTTAAAATTGATCATGCATTTAATACCAAATACAATGCTAAGGTTTAACCATTGTTATTCGTTACTCTATAAGAAACAAAATGAATGGGTTCGCAATGATTTCCATACTTGAACGCAACATGACATAATTCAATAATTACAAATTAAGCTGCGAAAGCACTTGTACCGAACTTTCCTATTTGAGCTCTGTGTGTGAGTCGAAGGTAAGCACATTTGTAATTTTTACCATTGGAATTTTTTTCATTATCTTAAGTTACTGGTGATCTATTTTTTCCGTCATTTGTACAATAAAACAAGGAAAACAAATTTTAAGTCTCGTTTAGAGGCTCCGTTAAATGTTTTGAACCTCCAAAAGTTAGATTCCCCCTCTGTTCTTTCTAGATAGATACAAACAAAATATTTTAAACATTTTCTGTGCACCTGTTGTTCAATATCAGTCAATATTTTTTTGAATATTTACTACGATAGTTGAATTTCCATTCATAAATATTAATTTATTTTTATTATTATATTAATAAGGGGGGAGATTATCAGGTGATCTCCACCAATACATTTTCATTATTTATGTACTTATGCATTGTAAGCCATTGGTGCAAGTTGTAACGAGATTTTCAGTCAGCTTCGACAAACATGGGAGCTAACAACAGATGAGTACCTCATTTCATAAATATTGATTTCGTTTTAAATCATACAAAATTAATTTTATTAATTGATATACTTAGATGCAAAATTTTATTCCCTAAAACTTTTATTTGCAGGTGTTTTGTCTAAAATAATTAGGGAAGCAGGACAGTGGCGTAGCTAGAATTTCTGCCGCCCTCCTTCCCACCCTTTACGATTTCTGAATTGTAAATGGTCTTTTCTGAAATATACTTAACTAATCTGAATTTCAATTGACGTTTTCTGAAATACAATTGACTAAACTGAATTACAATAAATTACAATTAACATTTTCTAAAATTAAATTGACTAATCTTAAGACTATTCCCTCAACTTGAATTAATATTCGATTTTAGATAGAAAACATCCTATTTGCTGTATAATAGCAGTAGCTGACCAACGTACAATGACTTTAAACAAAGTAATGTATAAAAAAATTCGCAAACCCGCATTTTAACGTTAATTTTATTTACAATTTTGTAACGTGTTAAAATTTATTTTAATTTTGAAAAATGAAGTCGGAAACTTTTTTGTAAACATCAAAAAGGTTAGCGAGAGAACCAGCGCCAGTAGTAGAAGTAGCAAATGCTACGGGCAGCGCATCTCAGCCCCCCCTCTAGCTAAATTTTGAAATTTTTCGAAAACTATTTGGGTACAAATGAAAATAAGTTTTGCGCAAACGATTTAGACTATTTATTTTAATTCAAACTTTGAAATGAGAGGGAGGCATGCACTTCTAAAGCAGTATGGTTGGTTACCTTATATAATACAACTAAATTGAATTACAATTGAATAATAATCTGGTCATTAACCAGTGGCGTAACAACGTGAAATTTTCTTGTGTGCCAAATTGTGGAACGGGCCCCCCTCCCCCATACTCAGATTTTTTTACTTAAAAATATTATTTAACGAAAACAAAATTTATAAAAACTGTCACATTAAATTTTATTTTAATTTAACTTCCACTTACAGCTCATGACGACGACCGCAACGTAGTCCCGTCAGGCCCGTAGCCAAACTGAAAATGAAGGTAGGGCCACGATCTAGAAAACGTGGATGATAGGGCAAACAGTTTGTATGGCTGGGAAAATTTTAGCGCCATGGGTGCGAGGCGGGTTTGTGGAATCTTTCTAAGCGCCGCAGGCGAAAATTTTAAATTTGAATTACACTGATTGCTTGCCATTACTCTATCTTATACTTCAGCAATACCCGAGGAACTTGAATATGAATGAGCGGATTCAATGTTATCGGAGTTGGATGTAAAGAAACTGATGGTGATTTTTGGAACTTTGCTTTTTTTGTTCCTCTTCAAATTTCTGTTTACGAAGCAACTCACCAGAACTATAATTTATTTGCGATATAAACTCTTATTTGTTTTTTTACTCCATTATTTGATATAAGAGATAATATATTACCCTGCGTTCGGGCAAAAGCTACTTTCGCTACAACAAATTTCTTTTTTTCTTTCTTTCGAGCTTCCAGTCGCTGCCAAACGCTTTGACTCCGCTCTTTCAGTAACTACAAACGCTACACACATTTTGGTGGGGAGACAAAGTGTTTGGAAGCGACTGGAAACTCGAAAGAAGGAAAAAAAGAAATGCTTGGTAGCGAAAGTAGCTTCTCCCCGAACGCAGGGATAATATAAGACCATAGTATAATAATTAAATTACAATCCACATTACGAACCATAAATTTGATTTAAGCTTTGAGATTTTCAGGGAGAAAATTTAAAAAATGTATACTGTAAAGCTAGGTTTACCATACATTTTTTGAGCCAAACGCGAACACCCAATACCTATGGGGGACGGTGGGGGGGGGTCACGTGTACTAATTTTTTTTTTTAAATTTGTAACAGTCCATTGTTCAATCGTTTATATCTTATATCAATCATTCAATTGTTCACCCAATCAATGGGTAGTTACTAAATTTTTTAAAAATTAAAAAAAAAAATTAGTACACGTGCGTTAAATCATTTTCAAATAATGTGTTTGAAAATGTAAAATTTACCTGTAAAATTAATCCCTAATCCTCAAAAGATTTACAAAATTTTAAAAAGGTAATCTTAAAGTAGGTAGGTATATTTCAATAACTGTACATTTTACATAATAAAGAATAAACTTTCTGCATAGACTAATGCTATTCACAAAGTACCTACCTGTTAACAATTATTAACAAAGGTCTTAATTTCTTTAATTTGTTCAGTTATTATTTTTTACATCAAAAATTTATCAAGTTCATAATTTTGAATTTCTCCAATTATTATTTTTTACTTATAATTTTTTTCGGTAGCTCCGGGCCCTTTGGGCCCCTAAGACTGACGGGCCGTGTGCATTTGCACACCGCGCACCCCGGTAGTTACGCCACTGTCATTAACAGCTCAAAATTGGTTATTGATACAGCGCAGCATGATTTTTTTTAACGGAGAGAGGAGAATTTTCTGAAGGTCATGAGATAATTTTTAATCGATTTTGATTAATTTAATTCGCGATTTATATCAAAACGTACAATTAATTACAATTAATTTCATATAATCATGATTCATGACTCAGTTAATATAGCAATCTTTAATATTCTGCATTAAAATCATTTATTGCGTCCATATTTGACTAAATTTCTTACTTTTTTCTTTTGCGGGTTTAGTGGACAATAATTAAACTCTATATATCTTTTTTAATAGATTAACGTTTCGAGGGATTTTGTTTCCTCTTCCTCAGAAATGCTGTACCTGTAACTGCAGTTTCGTTTCGACTAATAATTTTGAATAATTTCAAGAGACATCTTTCCAACCGCTTTTTGCATAGAGATCTACGGCTTTTTGGCTTATGAACAGTTCAGCGATATTTAAAAAGATGGCTTAATCAAAATTTACTTTCAACTTTCTCTAAAATACATAATAACCTGATAAACAATAACCTGTATCCATCAACAATGAATATATTCAACTTTTGTTTGTTCCAACCAGCCGAGCAGTGTTGCCAACTCTTAAATTTACGAAATCGCTGGATGATATTTCATTTCGGTTCCGCTTAAAATCCGCCAGATATCACATTTTTACGAAATCACTAGAAATCGCTAGATGACACTTTGGTTCCGCCAGATATCCCAATTTTAATAATTCATAATCATGTATAAAGCTCGACGATATCCAAATATCGATAATTAAAAAACTATCGATAATTTCGATTTCATCGATTAATCCCAAATTTATCTGTGGCGTAAAAAGGATATTTCGTAGTAAATCAAAGTAGTCGGTCCAAAAGTTGTCATAAGACAATTTCACATTTAGTTATTTTTTTTTGGCATGTAAATCAAGGCGGTAATAATGAATCAAGTTTTTTTTTGGAACAAGTGAAAAATTTAAATGGCGAAAAATTTGAGTCAGAAAAATTAAAAATTGTGTTGAGTTGTGCTGAAAGATTGGTATATTTGGAAATAACCAGCCCAGTTGGGGATGATTCAGTAGAACTCGATAAAGTCGACTTACGTAGATTTCTCATAATATAGAGGAGAGATAACAATTTTTAGCTTTTTTTTAACAAGAATTTTAACTCGATCATCAGCATTTAATTGTCGACCCTCCTGACATCTTTGAGGTGAGCAAAAATTTTATCGTAGTTTTTACTACCGCGGTTTTATTTTTAGGGTCCTTGTACCAAGTCCTGGGGCGAAATAACCGTTTTAGATCATTGTGTCAAGTTCGTGCCAAGTCATTGTGGGCAGTGGTAAACTCAGCCGCTTAAGGGTATTTTAATCCTCTCGGATTAAGCTTTGGCTTAATCTGCATAGGTAAACTCAGCCTGGAAGTCTTAATCCGCTTAAGGTATTTTAATCCTCTCGGATTAAGCTTAGGCTTAATCTGTATAGATAAACTCAACCTGGTAGTCTTAAGCGGCTAACATAGGCGCAACTAGGGTCAAAAGTTTGGGGGGCTAAAAAAAGGGCGATGGTAAACTCAGCCGCTTAACAGAAAGGCTACTAATCCTACTAGGTAAACTCAGCCTGCTAGAAATTTTCTGCCTTAATCTTCACAGGTAAACTCAGCCGGTAATAACCTAAGCCTTGCCATACAGGGTGGCCCCAAATATCAGATGGCTGCCTATTCCAGGACCGTACCTACCTTAGGTTAGGACGGTTAGTTAATTAATAATTGCCATACAGGGTGGCCCAAATATCATATGGTTGGTACTTTTACGCAGTACTAGCAACGGTACTAGTATAATGTAGTGTAGTGTAAGGACTAAGAAGTTAGTAAAGTTAAAAGTTAGTTAGAAGGTTTGTTTAAACCGAAATACAGTTCATCACATACAATGGAAATTGTCAAAGAGATAGTTAGCCAATGAGGAAAATATAATGCTATTGAAAAGCGCATATTACATTGAAAAGAGAGATCCACTGGCCGAACTTAGGTAAGTGTTAGCTAATGATTTATTTTAATGAGGGAACCGTGAAAAGCTAGATCCATCGGTCAAGCTTATGTTAGTGTAAGGAAACGATTTTTTTTTAATGAGGGGACCGTTAAAAACTAGATTCACCGGTCGAGCTTAGGTTAGTGTTAGAAAACGATTTTTTTTAATGAAACGACCGTGAAAAGAGAGTTCCACTGGTCGAGCTTAGGTTAGTGCTAGGAAACGATTTTTTTTAATAAGAGGACCGTGAACAGAGAGTTCCAACGGTCGAGCTTAGGTTAGTGGTAGGAATCGATTTTTTTTTAATAGGGGGGCCGTGAAAAGAGAGATTCACCGGTCGAGGTTAGGTTAGTCGTGGTAAGAAACGATTTTTTTAATAGGGGGGCCGTGAAGAGAGATTCACCGGTCGAGCTTTGGTTAGTGTTAGGAAACGATTTTTTTTTATGAAAGGACCTTGAAAAGAGAATTACACCGGTCGAGGTTAGTGTTAGAAAACGATTTTTTTTCATGAGGGGACCGTTAAAAGAGAGCTCGAACAGTGCGAGTTTAGGTTAGTGGTAGAAATCGATTTATTTTTAATGAAGGCACCATTAAGAATCCACGGTGGACCTTAGGTTAGCGTCCAAATTTTTAGGGACGGCGAAATGGGGTGTATTCAGTGTAATGTAGTGTAGTTTTAATATTTCAATATTTTTTAATTTTTTTGTTAACTGAATATAGCCAATATAACCTTCAAATGACAGCATATCATATTACTTTGTTAAGGGGGCAAATCAATAGGCGCTGAGCTTGTGTCAAGTTCAATTCAAAAACGAATAATCGTAGAAAGCTGTTTTTTATAAAAGATTACTTAAAACTGAATATAGCCAATAACCTTCAAATTACAGCATATCATATATTACTTTTATTGCTCGGAGCAAAGCGCTCGTGCATGTTGCTCGGAGCTAAAAAAATCTTGTGGGCAAAATGTGCGCAATATATAAATTCTTTTGATTTCATATATTACGCACATATATATTATGTCGGTTGCAAATTTGCTCACGTATGTTGCTCGGAGCAAACTCGCTCCCGCATGTCAGCCCAAAATGCGAACCATCAGTTGATAACTGTAATATGTACCTAATAACTATATATTTTTTATCAATTTTTTCATTTTTGTTTTTTATAAAAGATGACTCAAAACTGAATATAGCCAATAACCTTCAAATTACAGCATATCATAATATTACTTTGTTAAATTGTTGATTGAAGAACTTAAAAGATATGCAGCCTTACGAATAAAAACGTGTCGAAAAAAAATGGGTCGAGATGTAGGTGACGTTAACATTGATTATCCTTCAGCGTTGATTGAATGAATATTTATAATTATTCTATTCTACCAATCAACGCTAACGTCCACATCTCGACCCATTTTTTTCGACACGTTTTTGCTCGTTAGGTTGCGTATCTTGTTAAATTCTTCAATATTTTTAAACATTTTTAAAAACACTACGTTTTTAAGATTTTATTATAAAATTGGTAGTATTGATTAATCTTAGCCGCCATAGGCGCAATTAGGGGGGGCTGGGGGGGCCCCCAAAATTAAAGTTAGCCCGCCAAAATATCCCAATTTTTCGTTATTTTAAATGTTTGAAAACATTTTTTTAGCCCCCCAAACTTTTGACCCTAGTTGCGCCTATGTTAGCCGCTTAAGACTACCAGGCTGAGTTTATTAAGCCTAAGCTTAATCCGAGAGGATTAAAATACCTTAAGCGGATTAAGACTTCCAGGCTGAGTTTACCTATGCAGATTAAGCCAAAGCTTAATCCGAGAGGATTAAAATACCCTTAAGCGGCTGAGTTTACCACTGCCCTAAAAAAATGTTTTCAAACATTTAAAATAACGAAAAATTGGGATATTTTGGGGGACTAACTTTAATTTTGGGGGGGCCTAGCCCCCCCAGTCCCCCCCTAATTGCGTCTATGGCGGCTAAGATTAATCAATACTGCCAATTTTATAATAAAATCTTAAAAACGTAGTGTTTTTAAAAATGTTTAAAAATATTGAAGAATTTAACAAGATACGCAACCTAAGGAGCAAAAACGTGTCGAAAAAAATGGGTCGAGATGTGGACGTTAGCGTTGATTGGTAGAATAGAATAATTATAAATATTCATTCAATCAACGCTGAAGGATAATCAATGTTAACGTCACCTACATCTCGACCCATTTTTTTTCGACACGTTTTTATTCGTAAGGCTGCGTATCTTTTAAGTTCTTCAATCAACAATTTAACAAAGTAATATATGATATGCTGTAATTTGAAAGTTATTGGCTATATTCAGTTTTGAGTCATCTTTCATAAAAAACAAAAATGAAAAAATTGATAAAAAATATATAGTTAGGTACATATTACAGTTATCAACTGATGGTTCGCATTTTGGGCTGACATGCGGGAGCGAGTTTGCTCCGAGCAACATACGTGAGCAAATTTGCAACCGACATAATATATATGTGCGTAATATATGAAATCGAAAGAATTTATATATTGCGCACATTTTGCCCACAAGATTTTTTTAGCTCCGAGCAACATGCACGAGCGCTTTGCTCCGAGCAATAAAAGTAATATATGATATGCTGTAATTTGAAGGTTATTGGCTATATTCAGTTTTAAGTCATCTTTTATAAAAAACAGCTTTCTACGATTATTCGTTTTTTAATTGAACTTGACACAAGCTCAGCGCCTATTGATTTGCCCCCTTAACAAAGTAATATGATATGCTGTCAGTTGAAGGTTATATTGGCTATATTCAGTTAACAAAAAAATTAAAAAATATTGAAATATTAAATCTACACTACATTACACTGAATACACCCCATTTCGCCGTCCCTAAAAATTTGAATGCTAACCTAAGGTCCACCGTGGATTGTTAATGGTGCCCTCATTAAAAATAAATCGATTTCTACCACTAACCTAAGCTCGCACTGTTCGAGCTCTCTTTTAACGGTCCCCTCATGAAAAAAAATCGTTTTCTAACACTAACCTAAGCTCGACCGGTGTAATTCTCTTTTCAAGGTCCTTTCATAAAAAAAAATAGTTTCCTGACACTAACCTAAACTCGACCGGTGAATCTCTCTTCACGGCCCCCCTATTAAAAAAAATCGTTTCTTACCACGACTAACCTAACCTCGAACGGTGAATCTCTCTTTTCACGGCCCCCCTATTAAAAAAAATCGATTCCTACCACTAACCTAAGCTCGACCGTTGGAACTCTCTGTTCACGGTCCTCTTATTAAAAAAAATCGTTTCCTAACACTAACCTAAGCTCGACCAGTGGAACTCTCTTTTCACGGTCGTTTCATTAAAAAAAATCGTTTTCTAACACTAACCTAAGCTCGACCGGTGAATCTAGTTTTTAACGGTCCCCTCATTAAAAAAAATCGTTTCCTTACACTAACATAAGCTCGACCGATGGATCTAGCTTTTCACGGTTCCCTCATTAAAATAAATCATTAGCTAACACTTACCTAAGTTCGGCCAGTGGATCTCTCTTTTCAATGTAATATGTGCTTTTCAATAGCATTATATTTTCCTCGTTGGCTAACTATCTCTTTGACAATTTCCATTGTATGTGATGAACTGTATTTCGGTTTAAACAAAACTTCTAACTAACTTTTAACTTTACTAACTTCTTAGTCCTTACACTACACTACATTATACTAGTACCGTTGCTAGTACTGCGTAAAAGTACCAACCATATGATATTTGGGCCACCCTGTATGGCAATTATTAATTAACTAACGGTCCTAACCTAAGGTAGGTACGGTCCTGGAATAGGCAGCCATCTGATATTTGGGGCCACCCTGTATGGCAAGGCTTAGGTATTTACCGGCTGAGTTTACCTGTGAAGA
Source organism: Rhagonycha lutea (assembly GCA_958510855.1). Lineage (NCBI taxonomy): Eukaryota > Metazoa > Arthropoda > Insecta > Coleoptera > Cantharidae > Rhagonycha > Rhagonycha lutea. The sequence goes on from OY294042.1 coordinate 21,176,525, forward strand.
TTAAGGCAGAAAATTTCCAGCAGGCTGAGTTTACCTAGTAGGATTAGTAGCCTTTCTGTTAAGCGGCTGAGTTTACCATCGCCCGTCATTGTGTTGGGTCTTGGAGGTATCATTGGGTATTATCCCCCGAACCATCGTGTTGGGGATAAACCACCCCTTTTTATTAATAAGCTAAGTGTTTGAACCGTCCTTTTTGTTATTCGTTATTGTTTTAAGTTTTGGGGTAAAGCAGGGGCAAAATTATTATCTGTTCAAAAGTGTGTGAACCGAGTATAGCTATACGAGGGGAAATTTTATCGTTATTGTTGTTATTGTTATTTTTAAATTCATTATATTTGGGGGGGGGGGAAATTTAGAAAATTAATAAATTTATAAAAAGCAATTAAATTCTTGTATCTCTGGTTTCGACCGCAACTCTCTACCATTTCGTAATCTGGGTAGAGAGATCGGTGCTGAGGGGTAGCCAAGATTACGTGGCGCCCAAGGCAAATTTTATTCTACTCTTGCAACTAAATTTACATCAGGAAGAAACTCGGTGGCCAATTTCGGGTCTCTCTGCTGGAGCTAGCCAGAAAGAGGCGGTGAGTCGTCGAGATCATTTGACCGGCGACGAAGTTTAACCGTGGCTAGTATTGGGATTGAGTCAAAAACCAACTTTGAATAGGCAATAGGCACATTAGAATTTCGATTCAAAGGTATAATTTTAATCGTGAACGATTTTTGAAACAATATTTGAATGTGTGTCGTGTGTGTGGACATTTTTTCGGCTACGATTACGACCAAACGCACGCACCGATTGACTTGAAATTTTTCATACTAGTTGGAACAAACGGTGTAAAGAACTGATCATATTTTGGTTGAAATCCCTCTACCAAAACCTCTTCAATATGCGTTTAGTTGATTTTTGATGACGCACATAAATGAATTAACGAGATTCCATTCGTCTCAAAAAATATTTTATAAATAATAACAGATTAGTGTATAGTTATTTAAAATATAAAGGGCTAAAATATTTCAACGCAATTACTCATTTGTTTGTGCTTGAAAGTGCTTTAAAATAGTTGACTGGTGTTTACCACTGGATCAATGAAAACTAAGCAGACCCGCACCTACCTACGGAGTAACAATTTAGAGCAGGAGGGGGAGGAGCATAATTTATTACTATTTACGTTCACTTTTTTAAATGGGATAGTCATGTGTTGTGTTACATCAGATTTTTTAAACTAATAGGCAATAATATCGATGTCACAAAAACATCTAAGTTTTTCAAACAATTTTATGTTCACATCGATGTTTTGTTTCAATAGAAAGTAATCTTTATGAAATACGGTAGAGTCATCTGTTGCTAGCTCCCAGTCTATAATGAAAATGAATCTAACCATAAAACCTCATGACTCGTAAGTTACTATTCAAACTACCCTCGAAGGGGGGGGGGCGTAAAAATAACTCCAGTTCATCGACTCGAATTACTAATTGCAGGGTTGCCACAGATACACTTTTTTCACTTTTGTCACTTTTTTTGAAAATTATACACTTTTCTTCACGTTTTTGAAAAAAATTCACTTTTTTCACTTTTTCCATGATTTCCCTTACAAAAAATTCACTTTTTTCATGATTTACCTTACAAAAATTTAAATTTTTGATAATTTTTTCTGATAAATTCAAAATTTTCAAAAATATTTCAAATGTTTTTGGTGGTACCTTTTTAGATGTTGTTTTGTTGGTGTTTGTTAGATGTAAGTTGATTCTGAAAAAGTAAAAAATGAAAAGTGTCGATGAAAACCCTTGTCGATAGTGCTGTAAATTTGAGAAGTGAAGAAAGAAAAGCTACGGAGACTATGAATATGTCTTTAAAAAGGAAAGATCAAATGATATTGATAACAAACTTTTTTTACTAAGAAATCAAAATTTTTTTGATCGTTAACTTATATTTATGTTAATTTATATAAATAAAATAACATTATTAATTACGTAAAAATATTTTTACACTTTTTGTCACTTTTTTCAAATTTTTGTTATACACTTTTTTCACTCACTTCTTGCTTAGAACTCTGTGGCAACCCTGTAATTGAATACGTCGGTCGGCAATCATGGGTCGGCAACCAAAAAAAAGCTCTTTTTCTCCATGTAAAATATTTGGCCCTCTTACAACAAACGGTTGCCGACCCCTGTTCTAAATGATTGAAAAATAATATCTCTCTTCAGTCCATTACCCTTCTGCAGGGTGACGTGACCTTTTAACAAAGGCTTTTCATGACAGATTACACCTCGGTGATTTGCCATTGCCTGCCATGGGGAGATGGCCATAATTTAATTCTTACTTCGTCCGGAGTCAAACCGGGTTCTCTGTATTAGCAGTCTATGTTTAATCGCTATGCCAACAACCGGAAAAACAACGGAAAAATAATATACTGTATGTTAATTATAAATACAGTTTCATCATTTAAATTATAATTGACTCGCTTGTAACGAAAACTCGCCTATAATGGACACAATTTTATACCAAACTTCTGTTATATTCTGTCAATGTATTTAAAAATACGGTTAAAATGAACTCCCTCTTATAATGAACTTGATTCTTTGATACTTTGAAGTCCATTATAATCGAATTACACTGTACATTATTTTGATGGCTTGATTTTGTTTATAAAAAATATTTTCGTTACCGCGGACGTATTTGAGCACTTTTCGTGTACGTTTTGAGGTACGAAAAGAGTATGTTTTCGTCGATATTTGCAGGAAAAAAACTAGTGATGGGCATAACCGGATTATTTCAAGAATCGGATTCTGCCGATTAGGTTATTCTAATAACCGGATGATTTTATAATTCAAATTATTTTTAACTCATTTCTTTCTGAACAGGTAATGACGTAATTAGTGAAACAAAACCTCTTCTCCAGTCGATTATGAAGCGCGCGTTATAAAATTTCAAAACATTTATGCTTATTTGACGAATTCCAAACTGATTTGATGTAAATAATATTAGTTAATGTTAGCTTTCCGGTGAAGCAGAGAATTGACTCGCGCATTAGGTTATAATATACGGTTATTTATTACGATTTTTCACTCGGTTCGGTCAGAAGGTTCTTAAATACCGGTATTTCGCGATTTATTATAAGGTTATTTTTAATTCGAATTATTCAATTTGATAATCGAATTATACAGGTTATTTCAATAACCGGATGACAGGTTATTTTTAATTTGAATTATCCCATCACTAAAAAAAACAATAAAAATGGTATAAAGCATAAGTTTCTACTGTATTATGTACAAAATAAGTACAAAATATGTACAAAAGGAAAGTATTATAGAGACACGTCCCTCTATAATACTTTCTATTTACAATATTTACAGAGAAACGGAAAGAAGCATAGAGTCACGTCCCTCTATACTACTTTCTATATGCAATATTTAGAACGTGATAGTGTAACTTAATTTGGCTAGCATAATAATAGTTACTTATATTGCGCCGTCGCGTCGAGACAAATTGCTGCACGTGTTCCTTAGCAAACACTAACACGGCAGCTTTTTTAATGTCGCGCGGCGCTTTATTGTTCCTCCTGCAATTATTACGCACATTGACGGCTAACGAAAAGTTCTTCTCACCACGCGAAGCCGTAAAACTACTTTTTCACCTCGGAAGCGGTCGGGTTCCTCGGCTGCGCTACGCTCCGCCTCGTAACCCCCGCTCCCCTCGAACGAAAAATCGCGTTTTACGTCCTTGTGATGAAAAGTACTATTTAAACTAATAAGTATCAACTTTTAGAGAAGGACTGCATATTTCTATTAAGGGGAAGATTAAATTAAGATCTCCACCAGAGTAATTTTATTCAAAATTAGAAGTATGGAAGGAAATCATAGCACCACCACCATTAAAAATATTTTGGAATAGCTATGCACCATTGGATCTCTTGCAATTAAACACAGAAAATCTTGATGATATGCTACAAAATTGAGTAGCTCTATGGAATAACTAGGTAAGTTACTTTATCTTGTAGTTGATAAATTGATGGTCCACCTTAGACCCGAACATAGGAGATTAACATGGAAAATTATTGTTTTTAAGATTCCTGCCTCGTAATATTGTAACGGATAAGCGTAAAAATAATATTAAGCAAAAGATGTTTTTTCCACATGTGAAAATATCTAACATTTGATATTTGCTCTTTAATATTATGTTTAAAAATGTAATGTACAATTAATTGTACTGTAATAAGCGATTTTTGAAAAATCAGACCTGCTTTGGATATTTAAACAGTCAAAATTTTCCAAAGTAAATTTGATTTTTTAAAAGTGTTTATTTAATTTACAAAGTGGGTGTAAATTATTTAAAATAGCAATTGATTTTATTTTGCACTTATTTATGTTTTTATTTAAATTAAATGCTCCTTAAATAACTCTTATCGATGACGAATGATAAACTCTCATGGATTGGTATTAGGACTGGGAATAAATTTCGATTAATCGATGATCGATTAATATTTTTGAAATAATCGATCAATGGAAAAATCTATTAATCAATTGTTCGATTATTTGATTGTTCTATTATTTTTACAAAATCGATTTTCAATTCTATCTTTTATCTAGTTATGTGAACCGATAGTTAATTTTGGGATGATTAAACCTCTGATTATCCTTGGGCTACGTTTGGCCAATAAATACGTTATCCTAAAAGTTTACTAAGAACGATGAATATGAGAACTTGTGCATAGCACAAGGGGAATTCCCCATACTAGTGCATTTCAAATAAATTGGCACTTACAAGGGGAACACCAACACTACTAATCACCGATTTACACAATTTTTACCACACCTTTATTTTGGAGAAAATCGATTTTGAAAATTCAATATTTTCTAATTTAACTAACAATTTATTACAATTTATTGTAATAAATCTTAAAGGGACATATATTTAAACAACTTCGAACCATTGAAACTATTCTTCATTAGAAAATATTGAATTTTCAAAATCGATTTTCTCCAAATTGCCTTAGTTTCGCAAGCTGAAATTTTCAGTTTATGTATAACTAATTATACCCTAAAGGTGTGGTAAAAATTGTGCAAATTGGTGATTGGTAGTGTTGGTGTTCCCCTTGTTAGATTTTCAACATTAAGCATCACCATTGGTTCTGCAACCAAGTAAGCTTCTAATAGCTTTGTTCCAACAACGATTATTTCCAGTAATATTACTACAACGCAAGCGCAATGGATAAAAAGTCATGCGCAGAAGACAAAAAGTGTTGCTTTTTATCTATTGCGCTTGCTTTGTAGTAATATTACTGGAAATTCCTCGTTGTTGGAACAGACCTAATTTCAAACCTAAATAACTGAACTAGAACTGTTTTTCCCTTGTATTAAATTTGCATTGATTTTTTTATTTTTAAGCTCATAATATTTGCTTGAACATAATGTTCCAGAGAGACGGTCATTGCCTTGCAGCTAACACAGTTGGATGTGAATGCGGGGTACCGGGTTCAAACCCGGGGAGAGTCAAACTTTCTTATGACCAAGTCTCCGTGCTTCGGAGGGTACGTTAAGCCGGCGGTCCCCCTGAGTTGACAAATTGCCACCGTTAACAAAAAACAGGGCTACATCAGGCACATCTGAATGCTAGCCTAGCAAGCTGCTACCGGATGTAAAACAACTATAGTCCAAAAATCGATCTGCGGACTACTCACCAACCTGTCTGGCCAGCGTGGTGAGTTATGGCCAAACCAAACCTCCATAATATGGAGAGGCTATGTCCAGCAGTGGACGGAAAAAGGCTGATAACGAACAAATGCTCCAGAAGTTAGAGATTATCGTAAGACAATTTTTGGCGCCGAACCTACCAAAAACTCAAAAATTTCCAAATTAACCACTAGCGGTGTACAATAATGTTTACTTAAACAAAACTATTCATGAATTTTACAATTTCGAATCAAAATGATCCCCCTCAACTTTAAATTTCTAACCGAACGAGGTATCGTATTGGTACTCGGACCAAAATAATCGGTGCTGCAGAACTGGCAAAATACTTATACAATATTTCATAGTGACAAACACAGAACATTTCTCATGTCTTAATTTTTCTTAAATTTTCAATTAATTGTAATAGGAACTTAAAATAACTTACCTTCCGAATTCTGCGCCATCTTATATCTTTTTGGCGGTTCCAATTTGAAATTTTCTAATTGTTTGATTAACTAAATTAGTTAATAAGAATTTCTTTAATTAATTTTACACTTACCCGTTGTTTTTACTAATTAATTTGTTTTTATTACAATAAAATAATATTATATTATTATACGCCAAACCGCCAAAACACTTGTTGACTAGGCTCTTAGCAACGCCCGCTATTATTTTGTTTCTTGCCTTAGTTTTCCGCCATAATTTACGAATTTGAAAATCATTTATTTCCGGCAATGTTCCCTTTAATTTTTTCGCTGACTGCGTGGTACAAAAGTATATGGGAGCAAAAATGTTCAAAACGTATGTAAAAGTATACAAGTGAGGGGGGGGTCCTGTGCCTGTCTAAAATGTTACTTTCTTTTTGTGAAATTTGGATTTTTGCCATTTTTAGATGCAATTCTTTGATAAAATGAAATTAAAAAAATGGCGGACAAGCCCATTGTGCGCAGAATACAAAAACGGCTGAGCAACTTTCTAAAAATTGAAGCCTAAAATATATTACATTCTAAATAGTTTCCGATTTAAACAGGCACTTTTACGTTTACTTTTATAAATTTTGGACTATGAATAATTTCCGTGGTAGACAAAATTATACAGGTTTCATTATTTTCCTTGGAATCTGCAATTCTCTACCGCTAGGCGACTCATACCTACACGTCACATACGACATACGCCATGATGAATCACACCAAATTAAATTAAAATTGATTAAAATTATAACCTCCAAATTATTATCAATGTTTTCATTTCTTAAAGCACTTCAATAAATATGATCATTTAGTTATTTTGCAATATTAGTTTGTCATATTAATACTAAAATCATGCATAAGTACACACATTATATAACGAGGCCGCAGGTTTTGTATGACCCTCAACTCTCGAGAGTTTTGTTTTTCAACTTTTTAAGTCACAGGGAGCTGACCTCTCAACCTCAACCCTTTTCTTTATTATGGCCATCACCTAAGTATAATTCGTTTGGTGACACGTGTCCCTGTCATAAATTCTTGACTTGATTTTAAAAATATCACACAACGTCGTTGTGAGCCTATGATCATTTTGTAAACAAGGTGGACCTCCTATGAGGTCTTTCGGACGGATTATTGGATCACTAGTACCGATTAATTAATATATTGATTATTGATACAGATAATTTGGAGCGTTCTGATTTACTATGAATTATGGGGATATTCCCACGCGCAAGGTCTATTTGATTAACTTTGACCGTCCCAAATTAATTGTGCATAAGCGATTACCCAATTAAAAAATCAAAATCTGCGGGTTTGAATGCTTCCGTCTAAATTTTCAAAGATAATAATATATTGCGATGTTAATGTCTTTCACCACCAACACCGCATACTCACCGAAACAATCAGCTTCTCTAATCTGCAGAAATCTCAAGAAGAAACACCAAGATTTTGTCCTTCTGATTCAGTGTAAACAAAAGTTTAGCGTTTGTGGATAATGACGAGAAGTGATTGGATAACAATATTAATTTTATAATTTATTGAATAATTTATTTACACAAATTCTTTCCAAAATAATCGTCTAATACAGAAAAATAAAAACGATAGAACAATTTACCAGAGTATCCTAGATTTGGTCACGTCTTTTTCCGGTCACTGCTTTTTTTAACACTCGCTGCTTCTCCAATTTTCAATTTATTTTTCTTAAGTCCAAATTTTCCTTCTCTTTATTCTAACACCGCCCCACTTTCACATGTAACATCACCTACTAGGGCAAAACGGCAACTCTTTTTCTTCCAAAAGATTTTGGCAACCCCCTTTCCTTACAAAGGGATCTTGAGTATTATTATATATTTCGGACTGCTTTTTGCATTGCAAGGTAAATAAACACCTCACAACACATCAAGCCTACAGCTAGTAACTGTTTATCCGTTCCCATTTCCCAAGTCTCTTGCGAGGCTTGGTCATGGTTTAAAGCTTTTTAGTTTTCTTTACAGGTGATGAGGAGCTGGCCCATCGCCCCGACCCCCAACCTGGAGGACCAGAGAGACGGCCAGAATAAAGTTCTTACTTTACCCGGATTCGAACCGGGCATTTAGCGTTCATAGTCAACTCGCGTGACCACTATGCTCCGACCGTCTCTTATCTTGAGCAACTCTCCCTAAAGATCGTTTGCAACTAACTTTCACAACCTTCCCCTTCGGGAGACAAAAAGTAACAAACTAACTTTTACGACCTTCCCCATCGGGAGGAGCCAAAACGTAACTAACTTTTTTAAAAACTAGCAACCTCGTGATTCCTTATTTAACTGCCTCCTATGTATTTTCGAATATCTGCGTTCCAACAATCATCTCCAGGGATACATACCTTGGTTACATTTGTCAATACACAAATAAATAATTAAACAAATAACAAATTTCGAGACAAATTTTATATATGTACAACTAAATTAGACATTTTTTTTTATCCAAGTTGTCTGACAACTTTATTTCTGACCTTCACTCACATCTTGTCATTCTTTCATTTCTGGAAACATGCTATTTGTTGCAATGAAAGCATGTCCTCGATGACGAACCCTTTTCAAAAGGACTCCTCATATAAAGGCTTCTTCCATTTTTGTTTTAGCTTTTCTAAATCATAAGTCATTATGAATCCTTTATGTGATTGGCGTCTCCTCTCTCGGCCATTGCAGATATGCACAGGATGACCTAGGTTTTGATTGTGGTTGCAGATCCCCCGTTTGGTCAATTATCACCGCAATATATTGTCTCGGACTTTTTTGTAGAAAATTTAATTATTATATAGTCGGTTTGAAACGTCTTGCAACCAACCTAGTTCATTCGAGTTCATAGACAACTCGCTTGACCATTATGCTCCGACCGTCTTAAAAAATTTTAAAATTTAAATTGACCTACAATTTTTTTTATATTTCTTATGGCATTTGCAGTGTTTCGAGTGTAAGGTCGTGCCATATCTTTTTATTGCCATTTTTATATTTTCAACAATTTAAATTGTAAATAATTTCACTTTTGGAAACAGTGAAATATTGTGAAGCTCCGCATTAGCTTGGTGTAATCGCTAGTTGAGTTACAGAGCGGAAAATCAGGGTTAGATTCAACGAAACTTTTAGATTAGTTTTCCGGTAGACATTAATGAACTAAGCAGTAGATTTATGTAAGTTTATATAGCTTTAATTTTGTATTACAACATTGCAATACCCCATTTTGATGTGAGAGAAACTGCTGGCTCTTAATTTAACTAACAAGAGTTAGCATGTAATATAATATTGAAAATAATTTATAACAAACACTGTCCTCAAATAGGGGTGAGTACCCTAACTGAGTCTATGAATTTAAAAATTTTCTATTGAAATTATGGTAGTTGAGGATGTAAATAACAATATACAGTTTTGCAAAAAAACTTGTAAATTTAGACGAAGTGGGCCAAGAACTGTAAAGATAAAATAATGCAAGTATTGTATTAGCTGGTTTCAGGGTTGGGTACATTTCGCCGATAACACTTCGCCGGGAACGATTCGCCGAGACACGATTCGCCGAGAACGATTCGCCGTGGCACGATTCTCCGTGACACAATTTTTAAAGTGACATTAAATATTAATTTCTTGTATGTTGTTCTTTACATATTAGTTAAAATTCTAATATTTTAGCGCTTAGACCGGTTTTATAATAAAAGCGTTATCTAAAAGTTCCTAATTAACCAATAGAAAACGTGTGTTAACTCTAACAAGCCAATAGAAATCCACCTTTACTTTTAACGGCTCTTTAAAAGTTTTATGAAATATATTAGGCGGTTGAAAGACTCAATTTTGTGATGAAATTTCAATTTTTAATTGGAGCTAATGCGCAGTAACGAAAACTCGTACATGCGGGTTTATGTTGCTGAGATTGGATGTCAAGCATTCTCCCTCCACATGTATCTACGACCTATCTAATCTGAATACACACCATTTCGCTGCCTTATATTTCGCCGCCCACCCATTTCGCCGCAGTCAAAACCTACTACTAACCTAAGCTCGACCTTGGATTTTTAACGGTCCCCTCATTAAAAAGAAATCGATTCCTACCACTAACCTAAGCTCGACCGGTGGATCTCTCTTTCACGGTCTCTTCATTAAAAAAAAAAATCGTTTCCTAACACTAACCTCCTCTCGACCGGTATATCTCTCTTTTCACGGTTCTCTCATTAAAATAAATCGTTTCTTACCACTAACCTAAATTCGACCGGTGGATTTCTCTTTTCACGGTCTCTTCATTAAAAAAAAAATCGTTTCCTAACACTAACCTAAGTTCGGTCGGTGGATATCTCTTCACGGTCCCCTCATTAACAAAAAATGAATATTTGGACTTTATGGATATTTGAATTAATAACTGTAACTAAACTGTAAATTTATTTTTATTATTTTAAATAATCTACATTTAACTAATCTATCTACCTTGAAGTTAATTATAAAACTACTATTTGATTTTAAAAGAAAAAAAACTTTGAGTTTCCTTTTATTAAATCTTTTTTTTTTTTGCTTCTTAAACCTTATATTTTACCATAATATTAAAAATGTAATATATAAAAGTACTCTCGGCAAATCGTTCCCGGCGAATCGTGCCTGTCGACGAAACGTTCTCGGCGAATCGTTCCCGGCGAAGTGTATCTCGGCGAATCGTTCTCGGCGAAATGTACCTTTCCCCTGGTTTCATAAGTTTGGATAATAAAGATAAAATATGACGCTCTCAAATGGTGGAAAGTCATTATGATATTCCGTCGATAACAAAAACTGCATTTGATGTAGTGACTCATGTTTTGCTGTAACAGAAATTTGGCTTGTCAATACAGATATTTTTGGAGAAGCCGATTTTCTGCCTAGTCAAGTCACTGATTTTGTTTTGACCAATCCAGTGCCAGAGTAAAGCTTTAAATGTTGTAGATGCTACGGAAAATTCAGAAGCAAGGAGCCGCTACTCCAAAACCTTTTGATATACCTGAGAACGAGGAGTTGCAATCAGAGAACAACACATCTGCCACCAGTCCATATATTTTGAGCAATGCCGTCAATGGGACCGCAAACAATGAAGAACCTGATGATAGTATGGAGCCTGTTGCATCTACATCCAAAGCCCGTAGTTCACTTGCGTGAGAGTGGATGAAAAAGGTGCGGATCAAACCCAATAGTATAAAATCCACTCATATCAAGTTTACTCTTAGGGAGGACACCATGTCCTGCAATGTCTTGAACAACATCGCCCTTCCGCAAAGCGAGGAGGTCAAATACCTTAGTCTCCATCTGGACCAACGTCTTACATGGGCAAAGCATATCTGGAAAAAGAGACTGCAGCTAGGTCTTATCTACCGTAAAATGCAATGGCTAATGAGTGGAGATTTCCATCTTAGATTGGAAAATAAACTATTAATATATCAAACCAGTGTGGACATATGGCATACAATTATGGGGATCTGCTAGCGACTAGAATATTATGAAAATACAACGATTTCAATCTAAAACATTGCGAGCGGTTTGCAATGCACCCTGGTATGTCCCCAACTAAGTGATACATCGCGACCTGTGCATGGCCACAGTCAAAGAAGAAATTAATGTAGCCAGCAAGAGGACCTACTCAGACTCAGTGCTCATCCAAATAGTCTGGCCTCAGATCTCCTCACTGCCCCTAACCTGAAAAGATTATAGAGGTTTGACCCCCTGGACTTGCCCCACCGGAAATGGTGTTTAGTGAGTGCTATCTTTCTAGTAGTTATGCTCTTTCTTGTAGTAATCGTGCACAAAACAAAAACAAGTGAATGTTTTTAATTGTTAAACGAGGCTTACATTGAGTCGGCTTCATCTGTGTTATTTTTATAAATAATATATAATTATTTATATAATTCACTATATAAAAAAGTGAAGGACAAAATGCGGACAAATCCAACGATACCAATAGTTCTTCTCACGATGCAACTGACAACTCTGAAAGTCAAGAATTAGAACCAGAAATAAAAAGAAGAAAAGTGAAAAACGAAAATCGGTTGCATTTTCAAAAAAATCTTCTTCAGCTGAATCATCTGGTGAAGAAGCTGATTATGGGGTAGAACAAATATTGGATGAAAAGTTGTTTGAGATGTACGATATTGTTTGATACGTTGGAAGGGATAAGAACCAGAAAGCGATAGTTGAGAGCCGGAACTAATAAAACAGTTCAAAGTCAAACGGTGTTTCGAATTCGGTGAAAAAAGTGAAATCAAAAAGTTTGAAGTCGAACAAAAAGTCGTTAAAGACATTAAAGCTCGCGAAACAAAGTATAAAAAAATCTTATTGCAACAACACATGACTTTCCTATTTGAAAAAGTATAAATCCGCAGACGCAGTAGGATAAAACGTAACCGGGATTATTATAAATTCTAAAATTTGTTGTACCAACCATGGATATTGACGCAATTTTGATTTTCAGTATTGCACCAATATAGAGCCAATATTTTTGTTACATGGGACATGGGTAATTATTTTGAGTTGGAAATGTTACATGGACGTTTTTTTGTTACAAAGTTGTTTTGAACATATTGCCGTATTTACGTCAAAAAGTAAAATTTGATCGCAATATAATGCAGTTTAAGGGGTCCCAAAAAGTTTTCCGGGGGGGGGGGAGATTGCCCCCTTTGTCACCCGGTATCAAATTTTCTAGAGCTAAATTTTAAAAGTACGTCGGAGTGATTAAAAATCAAAAATTATATCAGGATTAAAATAAAAGCTAGATTTGTATTATTAATTTGATAATTCCGATAATAAACGATGAAATTAATAATTTGCTTCGGGAAAGTTCGCGGTTGCACGATTATTCGTTCGCTTCCTTAGTAGGCCGCGAAAAGTAACGGCCTACTAAATCGCGGCCTACTAAATCGTGGTTTATCCGCTATTCAAGTCGCGGCCTACTAAGGAAGCGAACGAATAATCGTGCAACCGCGAACTTTCCCGAAGCAAATTATTAATTTCATCGTTTAAGCGGAATTATCAAATTAATAATACAAATCTAGCTTTTATTTTAATCCTGATATAATTTTTGATTTTTAATCACTCAGACGTACTTTTAAAATTTAGCTCTAGAAAATTTGATACTGGGTGACAAAGGGGGCAATTCCCCCCCGGGAACACTTTTTGGGATCCCTTAAACTGCATTATATTGCGATCAAATTTTACTTTTTGACGTAAATATGGCAATATGTTCAAAACAACTTTGTAACAAAAAAACGTCCATGTAACATTTCCAACTGAAAATAATTACCCATGTCCCATGTAACAAAAATATTGGCTCTATATTGGTGCAATACTGAAAATCAAAATTGCGTCAATATCCTTGGTTGGTACAACAAATTTTAGAATTTATAATAATCCCGGTTGCGTTTTATCCTACTGCGTCTGCGGATTTATACTTTTTATCATCTAATTTGAGCTTTAATGACACCTGAAGAAGAAGGAATGCATTTACAAAAATTTGTTACAGTCTTTATATAAAAATAAAAGGAAAACCTACGTCTTTCTCTTGTAAACAAAAATAAGAATAGTTACGATCGGAGATCGGTCACCCAGGTATATCACTAAATCAACAAAAAAAAGCATCTAATGATGAACTTCTGCGTATATTAGAATCATGTCTTGAACAAAACGGTGACAATTTTGAAAAATTTATCCGATAAATGACGGTTGTGTTTTCTGTAATGTGATTTTTTGTTTTTCATATCACTCTACATACGTTTATGTGTAGATAATTAATAAATTATTATTGTTTGTTTAAATCTTGTACTTTCTCGAATATTTTCTTATGTAACCTTATGAAAATTTTATATATACATATAGAGAAAAAAATGCAGATTGCGAAAATGTTAAAAAAAGATATGTTGCCATTTGAAAAAAAAAATTTTATGTTCACTTCCGGTTGAATTTGAAGTATAAAAAAATATACCTCAGCAGTTTCCGATAGTAAATTTCCAGTTGAATAAAAAACTATTTAAACTTATTTTTGTATCTAGTAGCATATAAAAATGATTTACTGTTACCATTTTCCGTGAACACACTGTATAGAATTGAGGAAATCTAAAAGACAATCATGGATGCGTTTCTGCGAGGGGATTGATAAAACGACCCCAGCAGCACGCATTCAGAAAACATTGGCTAAGGATCACTCAAATACCATTGGACTCATAAAACAGTCTAATGGTGCTTATACCGAGAACATCGGAGAAAGTTTAAATGTGTTGTTAAAAACACACTTCCCGGGATCCACGGTTATAGCAACATCAAACCAGACGCAAGAAATGTCCCAAGTTAATGGAAACCTACATTCCAGTAGGGATAGCAGAAGGTTATAGGTTCAGCCCTATAAATCACCTGGATGGGACGGAATTTTTCCAGCCCTACTTCAGAAAGGAGTAGATTTGATCGCTCCATGTTTAACAGCAATATACAAAGCTAGTTATGCATTGGGGTGCCTAACCTCCTTTCTCCTCAAATCAATGGAGAAAATTGTTGACAATTACATTAGAGGTGAATATCTCGAAAGGATACCGCTTCATATAAAACAATTTGCCTACCAACCAGGCAAATCCACAGTGGATGCACTTCACCACCTTGTAAGAGAAATTGAAAAATCTCTCGATACAAAAGAAATCGCTGTAGGGGTATTTATAGATATAGAGGGTGCCTTTGACAACACCTCAATCAGATCTATAAAGACAGCCGCCGCGAGACATGAACTACCCACGATAACCTGGATAGAGGCAATACTTAAAAACTCGAAATCTCGATGGCTACAGTGAGGGGATGCCCACAAGGTGGGATCTTATCTAGTGATGGGAACTATCAAAGTTTTTTTACTATCGATAGTAACTAAAAATTTAGTTACTAAAATTTAGTCAAGAAGTTTGAAATCGAACAAAAATATCGTTAAAGACATTAAATCTCGCGAAAAAAAGTATAAAAAATTTTATGTGACACAACACATGACTTTCCCATTTGAAAAATTAAAAGTGAATAATAGTAACGAATTAATTTTTTTAATTTGCCCTCCGGCCCTTATGGTCATTCCGTATTGTGTGCTTTGTTTTCTTGATCCACTGGGAAACACCTGAAAACGATTTTCAAGCACAAAGAAATGAACAATTAGGTTGAGACATTTTTTATAAAAGAGTTTTTTGAGACTTTGTTACGATTAAAAATCTCACATAAAAAAAATATTGAAAAGAAAAATATTTCTAGGTTTCTTTAATTATATTTATTTAATAACTAGGTATAGATCCTTTTTGTTTGTCGAACCGTTTTACATATGCTAGCCATAAAATGCAAATCCCTGATTTTAAAATATTTTTCATGGGGATTAGTAAATGATATGGGTTTCTATATTTTCTGACCAGCTGGACTACGTCGTATTTCTTTAATTGCTCTTTGTTTGTCAATTTTAGGAATATGAGGTAGGACTGGGGGTTGATCAGTTCCTTCAAAATTATCAAAGAAGTCACATCTCTTAATATTTTTGTTATTATCTTACCTTTATCTTAAATATATACCTACAAAATATTGAACATTAAATAAAAAGTGATTTTATATTAATCAAATTAACTATTTTAATTTTTAATTATGGAAAGTGTTTGAAAGCAAAACAAAATCAACAATATTTAATTATTTCTACAACATTTCAACAAATTAAACAATAGTTTAATTATTCCTTCAAATTTTCATCAAACAATATTCTTCAGTTTTTACCTGCAATTTTTATGAAAATATGTTGTAATGAATTGATCCAGGAGAAGAGAATCAACTTAAGCAGTAAGTGTAAAACTATGTACTATGTTATTTTTTTGTGATTTTAATTTGGTTAAAAAGTGATAAAAAATAGTGAAATTTTTATAGACTTTTTCAATTTACATCAGAATATTGATAATAAACTTTTTTAATTTTTGTAATTAATATTTTTGTAATTTAATTTTAATTTTAATCTATTTAATTATTTCATTGAATTGCAAGTTAAATTTTACATCTATACCTACCTAATTATTAATTATCTTTTAATTTTTCTTTCTTTTTGTTTATTCTTAGATTTAGATAAAATCTTTTGTTTTCTTTTAAATGCACTAGAATACTGGTGTATTTGTATATATTTGTATATTATGGTTTATTATAATTTTATGTTATTTTTTATTTGTGCATTTTTCTTTGGCTTAAAATTTTTATTTCAGATTTAATTCTCAATTGTGAGGATCTATTTATTACAATCATAAAATCATAAAAACTTAAATCATCAAAAACTACTCATTTCATAATTTAAATTTTTTTTACTATTCAAACCCTGAGATCTCATTGTTTCTGATTGAGCTATCGGAGAATTACGGGGATCGAAAGGTCCAACGTAACAACTTATGGAATCTCTTAAATCCATTCATGTGCGTCATTAAAAATCAATGAAACTCATATGAAAGAGGTTTCAGCGAAGGGATTTCAAGTACTAAGTTGATGATTATATTCCACTTACACTGGATTCACTTGTAATAGAAATTCGCTTATAATGGAGTAATCTTGTATTCCCTTGAAATTCATTATAAGCAGATATATTTTATTGTAAGTTTGATTGTAGCATGTTTAAAAAATTTGATACACTTTTTTTTTCAGTTGGTCGTTGTCAAAATGGTTTTATTTAAATGGTATTTCAAAATTAGAGTTGGATGCATTCCAAGTTGGAGCCAAGCTTGATTAGTCAATTCCAGTTATCTCATCATACAATAATGGCAGTGTGTTATAAAATAAATGGCTCAAGAAAGAATACAACAAACAATGAGGAAAGTAAATTGTTATGCATTAAACAACAAAAGTTGAAGGTCATTAGTTGCCATTCTATAAATTCTTTCAAATAAAATTCCTCTTATTAAAAATTGAACACTGAAACATTAACATTCCTTTTATATTAGGTCAAGTAATTCTTTCTGTCAGCTAAAACTGTGTGAAGCAATTACGGAGTTGTCTTCCTAGATCATAAATTCGATATTTTATGATTTTAAAAATCTAGTTCAGTAGGCACAACGGTACTATTGTTCCCAACAGCCTACAAAACTGCCTGTGAACTTAATTGTAATCAGGGCTGGGCAAAATACATTTTACTTTTCATAATAATTGTTGTTCCTGTTTAAGGGTGCGCTTTTAAAGACTGTTTCAAACTTGGTTATAGATAGAAAGAGGAGAATTTTGCGAAGGCCATGATATAATTTTTAATTGGTTTTGATAATGGGTTAACATTTTTATTATGTTAATTAGCGATTTTATATCAAGAACGCACAATTAAAATTTAAAATATGTCTAGACACAGTTCAAATAACAATCTTTAATATTTGCATTAAAACTGTTTAAATGAAGTCTCGCTTCGACTATAACTTGAATGTATTTAAAAGATGCGCCTTATGAAATCAATGAAATTTTTCTTTCATTCTTTCCAACCATTGAATGACGTCAATTTTTGTCTTATTGCCTCGGTCATTCACTCGTTTTTCACAATCCATTGAGAGTGATTCAGAAACCCCCTAAAGTTGAAAATCTTCTATCTGCAGATAAAAAAACCAAGATATCAAAGAGAATTTTACTTGATCTTGGAAATTTTTTCCAAAATGGAAATCTTATTGAAGGGTGATACCCCAGTACGACAATCGCGCGGCATTGCCCAAATAAAAATAAAGAAGCAGAGAGGAGGAAGTTAGAAGAGATTACTTTGAACGATCTCAAAGAGGAACAGCGGAAACGTCAAGTTAAAAAAGATGTTGATAAGAGATTATAAAGCGGAAGAGAGAAAGCGAAATACAGCTTCTCTGATAAAGGATGAAACTGCAAATGATGCCATCGAATTAGATGGAAGATGGAATACTGGAATCCTCATAACCAATTTGACGTTTTCAAAGCTTGGAATTCGAGTAGTGGCTCCAGTTCGTCAGAAATTGAAGACTATAATTTTCTCAAAAACATTTTTTTTTATTAAGTTTTTATTTGAAAGCTATGGTAGCGTTGGTAATGTAGTTACCTAATATTCTGCTATAAAATAAGTTTATTTATTAAAATATTTGTATAAAATATCAGACCTATCACTCTTCTTAAAAATTAGTACCACAAATGATTGTTGCCAGACCTTCGGCAGAACACCAACTGATAGCGACTTGTTAAACAAAATTGCATTTCATTTTTTGGATTTCCACCAAAATTTAATCAGTTCTTTACATCATTTGATCAACTAGTGTGCAAACTTTCAAAGTCAATTGTAGCCGAAAAAATGTTCACACACACATCCAGACATTGATCCAAAATTCGTTCACAATTAAATTTACATTTGAATATAAATTCTACTGTGCCTACGCATAGTTGGTTTTGGACTTGATTACCATACTTTCCTTTACTGCGTGGAAAGTGAAAAGTAAAAGGTATTTTGGACTCCAAAAGGATATTTATTACTAAACAAATTAAACCAAATGCACAGAAGACCTTACTAAAAGTAACGTATGAATATTATAGAAATGAAAACCTTATGGGTTATAAAACAGGCTATTAAAAAAGGGAAAATAGAATCAAACTATAGAAATAAAAAAAGTCGAATTTTGAGACAACTTTATATAATTATTACAAATATATCTTACTTTGGTAACTTTATATGAATTATATCTAGTCCAAAATGATAAATATATTTATAACATATTTATTATATGTATTATAATATTATGCAATATAACGCATACAAAACGATTACTACTAAATTAATGATATTCATATTAATATGAATATAAATATTCAAGTCAGTGCTTGAATTTTCGTCAATTTTTTGAGATTCTGCCAACATGGGACTAGAAGAACATTTTGTCATCTCTTCATGATCACTTGTGACTAACGTCTTTAGTATCTGAAATTAAACACAAAATTTTAAATATATTATTCAATATACAATGCGTTTTTGATAATTTTTCTCAAATTACTGTTTGTAGTTTCAAGTAGCTAATATTATTATTTCTACCTGACTACTAAAAAAGACGGTATTGTCTTCTACAAACTTTATTATACTAAATTTAGGATTTTTTAAAAATAATTGGGGATGTTTTCCCCAACTAAGCTCGGTTGGTGATTCTTGACTCTTAAAATTTGTGAAAAATTTAGCTCGTTGCGGACATCAGCATAAATAATAAAATTCCTTAAAATACATTTTTAGTTAAATACAAAGTTTGCGCTTTCAAATTAAGTGGTTGAAATTTAGATACGCAGAAGTTATCCCATGTTACACTGAACAATCCTACAAAGCACATTTACTGCTGTAATAATCTAAACTCACTAACTTGATAAAATGGTTAATGGAAATTAATGTTATTAGTTATTATTACAAATAAAATTGTGGGCCACTGTATTTATTTAGCTCATTCCATGGGGCCCGCATATGGTAAAAGTTTGTAAGTGCAGTGAGTCTCTTACACAGCTGTTTGTTTGAAATTTTAAAACAAAGTTCTTTTAATTATACTTGTAAATTTTAATAATAATAGTAAATTCACTTCTGATGAGTTTTTAAACGTGGTCATCATCACCAAATCAAGTACTATACATGACTTTACAAAACATAACCCGAATGTTTTCGACAAACTGAAAAATAATCAACGTAAAACTTAAATTTGTTTTCTAAAACAAAATTTCTCCCACAAAACTTAATAAAAAAAATGTACTCACCATTAAACGACAAACTTCGCAATCTTCACAACAATTTTCGTGGCAAGGCTTCTTGCACTTGTGGTCGCATGGAAATTTTTTACCACATGGCTCCTTGCATTGATATTCATTGTACATGTTGCTGCATATTTCCTCGTTCCAATGACCACAAGCCGGTTTTCTTATTGTTTTAGCTGAACAAGGAGGACATTCTTCGTGGCAACGCTTTAGACATCTGTGCGTATCAGTATAGCAATCTATTGGAACTCTGGTGCACTCGTTAATGCATTTATACTGAAAATAATTTAAATAAGAAAATAAAATTTTAACTTCCGTTTATTATAGCTACCGTTGTGTGTTCTGGATCATCATTAACGTGGCAACTTAATAAGCAGAAATGCCCGCATGGTTCAACGCGTGTACTACAGGGTGCTGGACATTCAACTTGTTCGGATGCTTCGCAACATGGCATAGTAATCTCATGACCACATGATAATTGTTTGTCTACAAGTAATTCACATTTAAATTGCTGTAGATCGATGTTGCAAGGTAAGACGTGTTTGTGACCACATTTCAACTTGTATAGGACTCTGATTGTACAATCGCCGCATGGTTCATAACACAGCTTTTTGCAAACATGTCGGTTCTTGCATTTTCTAAGAAACGTAAATATTATTAATCAAATTTAAGAACCAAAAAAGGCTTACTTGGAACATTGCTGTTTACACTGAAAATCAGCGTGAAGACGATCTTCCAAATGATAACTTTTTGGACATAAGTGTCCGCAATCCAATAGTGCATTGCACATTTGTCTGTGGGCTTCATCTCTTCCACGGGAATCTAGCGGATTTTAATAGCTTTTATTAAAGTGGATGTTTCTCAATGTATTTTATGGTGGTAGGTAAGAAACTTCAGCACAGATTTTAAAAATTTCCACTGTCAAGAATCATTAAAAACGGTACAAAAAGCTATTATAAAACAAAATTTTTGTGGATCATTGCAAATAGGGCTCTAAAAAGTCAAATTTTCAAAATTTGTGTTGGCCGATGCAGTCTTACGAGTTAGAAACGGTTTACAACATTTCATTGGCTCCCGAAACCCCGCCTCTAATATTCCCACCAAAAGCTTATAAATATGAGGTGTGTACATAAAATGCTCTCAGTACGTACTGGCGATCACAACGTGTCGTGTGTTGAGCGTTAAAAAACAGTTCTTTTTAGGGCTAAAAATACTTAGAAAGGGTTACGGTTTTAACGACGTTGAATCTCGCTTTTTTTTGCAACTCGTAGGTGGATGTGTTGCCAAAATTGACTCTTCCGTGCCGCCGCTCCGCGTTGCAGCACTACAGAGCCATTTTGGCAACACTAAACTCATTAAAAACATCCCTCTAGGGTGATCCAACTCGGCACATTGTGCTATTAGCAAGGGGCGAATCTCGCTTTTTTTTGAAACTCTGGCGGGGGTGGTTGTTGACACTAAACTCATTAAAAACATCCCCCGAGGGTGATCCAACTCGGCAAATTGTGCTATTAGCAAGGGGTGAATCTCGCTTTTTTTTTGCTGCAAATTTAAGCCAAAAATACGTTGAAAATGTGAATTTACCTCGACGTTAACCGTACGATGAATTTCCCCGTGTTTTTTAGTCAAAAATACCCCTAAAAAGTGAAATTATGTCGATGTTAACTGCGCGACGGACTAGGTACTACTGGGAGCACAAGCGTGCTCCGATTTTTCCAAGTGTTAGAGTAACTCACAGCACACGGACTGACGACAGAATGACTGTGACGTTTGAAAATCGAGCTAAAATTGGCAACTTTAAAATCGATTATTGGCCAAACTAATCGATATACGACTTTTATCCTCACCTTAATCGCTTCGTCTATATTTTTTCTATCTAAATCCGTCGAGTTTTTTTAAATAAATTTAATAATCTCCAGCTGAGCCTACTTACCTGCTACCTATATGAGTTACATTATACATATAAATATATATTATATTAATTTATGATTAATTGGAACTTTAAAATTGTCCTTTAATCAAAAATACCTTGCACCAATATCGATGGTGGAAAGGTAAAATGTCTTAAGCGCCATTTCAGTTAAGCTCACATTAATTGTGGGTGGTAACACAGCACGCTTGGGAATGGACATGCCAGACAGGAAAAGAATGGGCATTATAGCACTTAAGACATTTTACCTTTCTACCGTCTATATGATTTAGATCTGACAAGAGGACATTACAGTCAGTATATCAGAAATCGAAATCTCAATCTTTTTGGTGATTCTCGGAGACAAAAAAATTATCACTTTCTCGTCGTTTAGTCTAATGCCCCTTAATTTTTGAGTAATGAATTTTTGAAAATAGACATAACTGCTAGTTAAAACATAACTATTGTCTGTTATTACAAGAAACCGTGGTAATCTAAGAGGTAGAGTATTGGAATGGTAATTCATAGGTTAAAAAATGTATTATTTCTACTTCTTCTTTTAGATCAATGATCTGTTTTATAAGCAACTGTGTCAAGTTTCCTTGGCACTATTACCACTGTGAGCATATAATAATTGTTTTATTTTAAAATCATTATTCTGACAAAAGTTATAACCCTGCTTGAAAGCTTAATAAAATTATAAAAATAATTATTAATTTTTACTCGTTATATTTTAAAATAAAACCATTAATTACTTACTACTTATTATGAGTTAATAAATTAACATTTTAAATATAATTGTTTTACATCTGATAGGTAGCTTGCTGGACTGGCCTGCAGATGTGCTTGTATCCTGGTTTTTATGTTAATGTTGCCAATTCACTAACCCAGGAGGACCACCGGCTTAACGTGTCTTCTGAAGCACGGAAAGTAATCACGAGAAAGTTTAACCCTTCCTCAGATTTGAACCCTATACCTCGCATTCGCAACCAATCGCGTTAGCTGCAAGGCAATAACCGTCTCATATATTAATTCAGATACTAATTTATTGCATAATTTTCAGAAAAGAAAAGTTGCATCATATGAGAATCGAACTAGGGACCTACGCATTTCCATTCCAATAACAGTTAAACCTATGGTTAAATCATTATGTCAATTTTAAAAGTTCATAACTCAAAAACTAAGGGGCATTAGATTAAACGCCGTGAAAGTGGGAATTTTTTTGGCTCCTAGAATCCCCAAAAAATTGGGATCTTGATTCCCTTGTGAGTATAACAATTTTAATTAAATTAGGTTGATGACCTAGTTAGTAAAGGCTTTAGCCAAGTAAGTATGTTAAAAATGCCGTAATTTTATGGTCGGAATTTTTTTTTTACAAAGTTTTTTATGTAAAAAGGCATTCTTGCGTAAAATTTCAACCTTTCAGTTTAATTCCTAGTGACTTCTGAAGGAAAAAACATTTTTTTCACTTTTCTTAATTTTTTTGTACTAAATATCAATTTTTTAGGCTTCCTTCGCAATTAAATTCAACAAAGTAAGAATTGATAACTTTTAAAAAAAGTATTTAACATGTTAGAATTTTCGTACTACTCTAAGAAAATGTAGCATAATTCTGCTATGGAATTCATACAAATTAAAAAATTACCATAAAATGTCAGATACATTTGGGGCTAATAAAAAGTCCTTTTTAAAAAGATATTTCATTTATTAGTACCAAACGGAGAATAGGATGTATGACTTATCAGTAGTCAATTACAACGAACACTGCGGAAAGTGCATGGATTCAACATGCATCTTTCCCATGCATAATCAGCTTTATTAGAATTACCTCATTACAGAAATCTGAGGTGTTGGTTAATGACATAATCTTAACTCCTCCCAACCTAAGAGAAAAATTATAGTTGAATACACTTAATTTTTTAAATTAATATCCTCTAACGGATTCACAATTTCAGATTTTAGTTTTTTGTTAATTTTTTCTTTTAGGTGTGGATAAAATTTTAAAGTTAAATACACAATTACAATAACAATTATAATGTAACTAAAAATGGTATACAAACTGATATTATCATAATGAAAGGTTAATGTTTTTATTGACGAAATTTTTCTTTTTGAATTAATTAGTTGTTTATCCAATTCTTTTACTGCATCCAGATTAATGTCATCCAAATGAATTGGTTCGATGTTCAAATGAATATGATTTTTTTCAGTAGTTATTTCTACTGTTGGTATTTTAAAATGTTTAACATGCGGGTTTAAATTATGGTATGTCCTTAAAACTAGTTTATCAATTTTTAAACTACAATATTTTGGAATTGTTACAATATATGTTCCATTTAATACTAATTTTTCAACTACGTTTGAACAATTACTAGAAACTAAGGTTGCTTTAACAGTAATAATTAACCATTTGTTTTTTGATAATTTTTGAACTTTAGTTTTTGTTAAGTAACTATCCCGAAATTCACAATTTTTATAATTTTCACTAAAATTAATTAAATCGACTTCACATGGATTATTTTTTGTTATTAAATTAGTAACTTGTTCACTGCACAAATAATTTAACCGATTGATTTCTTTACACATTTCGTCACTAGATCCATATTGTTTATCGTTCAACATTAGGTAAGGGAATTTTGGAATTATAATTTTGTAATAGGATTCTTGCAACACAGGTGAGGAATAAAGTTTATAATAATCATATGAATTTTGTTCTACTAAAGGAATTTCTAAAATGAATATTATTTGTTCTTGACGTATATAACCTTTGATGTTTATAATCGAATAGTAAGTGTTAAGATTCTCTTCATCGAAGTCATATGGCAATTTTAAATTTGTCAACCTGGAATTTATTTTTGATAATTCGGCTTTCAATTCGTCGTGCATAATTATCGACGGGTGTAATGAATTTAATTTAGCAAATGTAATAGAGTTTTCCACATTATCTACAATTTCTATTATTATATCTAGAGCTGAAATTAATTGATTAAAAATAGTATTTAGAATTACAAAACTATCAATTTCATTAAAATATAAAGTGGTAACATTTTGCATTACCTTAGCAATTTCGTTTATTCGGGATTCTAGCAATATTTGATTATGTTGTAATTTGGTCATTGATTCATTGAATACGTGCAAAGCTTTATCAGTAATACTAAGTTGTTGTTCGGCTATTTCTTTTATTTGATCTTGGTTTTCTTTGATTTTCAAAATGGCAGTATCGTATTTCTCTGCGTCTGAATTGTCTAAATTACCCGTGATGGCTTTCCATAACGAGCCTAAACCGTTTATCAATCCGCGCTTGGGACGTTCATTATTATCCGAACTTATGGTCATTTGCTTAAATTTAGTTTTAACTTGTAACAACTTATAATCTAGTAAATATCTATAAGTAAACATTTCGTTAGCATAAGCTGCTCCATACGTGGTCTCATGAAATGAATTGTTTAACTTATGGTAATTATCAACTAATTTATTTAATGCTAATCGTAAACTGGATAAATCATAAATTTGGATTAAACTCCAATAATCAATCACATTTTGGGCTATACCTAATTTCAGTGGAAGTAGTCCATGATTGTTCGAAATTTGATCTATTTCTACATTGTCACATTTTGAGATGTGGATGGTTGTGGTGAAAATGGTGATTGCGGTGATAGCGATGGTGACGTGTCTGGAACAATTGGTTGTCTTAAATTTTTTAAATGAACTGTTCGACCTTTATTTTTATCTGAACCTCCAACTTTTTGTATTATCGCTTTATTATTTGGTAACAAGGTTTTTAATATAAATGGACCGCTAAATTTTTCACCTGTTTTGTTTCGCTTATATTTATAACTTGTTTCATATACAACTTGTCCTTCTTTAAACGGATTACTAACATCTATATTTCTTTTGTTCACAATTCTTTCTTTATTTTTTATTAAATTTTCGTGGACCCTATCATATGTTAGTGCTAGTTTTTCTTTATGTTTTTGCATATACTCACTGTACATTTGTTTGTCATAAAATAGATCGTAAGGATCTCGTAATTTTGTGTGACCTAAGGTTAATTCTAATGGAGTTAAGTTTGTACTGGAATGTATCGAGTTATTATAAGCTATAATGGCGTATTTCACTAGGGTAGTTATTGGATCATTATGATTTGTTTTTAGTAACCTAATATGTTCTGCCAAAGTGCTATGGAATCTTTCAATATTGCCATCCGACTCCGGGTGGTGGGGTGTCGTGAAATGAATTTTTATTTTGTGTGATTCAAGCAATTCTTCAATTATGTGATTGTGAAATTCTAAACCTTGATCCGCACTAATCGTTTCAGGGGTTCCATAAAATGAAAAGTAATTAATTAACGCGTTCAGTATATCTACAGCATTTTTTGATTTAATTTCTATTGCTTGACCTAACTTTGTAAAAGCATCAACTATGGTTAAAAATTTAATGTTTTCCGCCGTGTAAACATCGATATGTAATTTTTCAAAAGGACGGTGTGGAGTATCCGTTAACATCATTGCAATTTTGGGTGGATTTCTTTCATATTTACTTTTCTTGCATTTTGTGCAATTAGCGATAAACTTTCCTACATGTTCTTGCATGAGGGGAAAATAATATTTTCGTTGTAATTGTTTTAATGTTTCCGAAATACCACGGTGGTTAGTTTTACCTTCATGTTGATTTCGAATAGCTATATCTATGTCGTCTTGCTCATTGAGAATTTCTCGTCTTTCTGTGCAATAGATTAACTCGGGACCCGTTGCATTAAATAATTTTTGAACCACTCGATTAAACTGCTGAAACATATTTTCCGTTTCAAAATAAACATAATATTTTTTTGATTCTGTGGTGTATTCTTTTAAAAATTTAATAATGCTTTCTTCATCATTACTATTTATCTGAACATGATATCGTTTAATTTTACCTATGGTCTCTATTTTGACTGGTTGCATTTGTGAATGTACCTCATATATGAAATATTGATTCGGTTTCGAATCAATTACATCTTGGCATATTTTTATACTCGCGATTTCTTTATTTTGACTAACCGAATGAACCGTTTCTGAATCATCTAATCGTTCTATAATTTCATCTAATTGATCTACAGACATGACGTTATCTTCAGAAGGATTTTCTTCTAATAATATATCACGTAATAAATTTTCATTATCATCGTAATTATTTATTACAGATTCATTTTCTATCGCGTTTATATCTATTGGTAAATTATTATTTTGATCATTTTTATTATTAATTTCAATTCTACTTAATGCATCGGCGTTACTATTTTGCTTACCCTTTTTATAAATAATTTCGTAATCATACTCTTCTAGTTTTATTTTCCAACGTTGTAATTTTGAGTTTGGTTCCTTTAATTTTGATAAATAAACCAAGGGACGATGATCTGAATAGATAATAAATTTTCGCCCATACAGATAAGGTCTAAAATATTTGACTGCCCAAACTATCGCCAATAGTTCCTTTTCGATGGTACTATATTTTCTTTCTGATTCATTTAAAGTACGTGAGGCGTAGCAAATGGGTTTATCTGACCCTACTGGTCCTTGTGAGAGAACAGCCCCTATGGCTACATTAGAAGCGTCTGATGTAACTACAAAGGGTTTCTCAAAATCTGGGTACTGTAATATTGGGTGATTAACCAAAATATTTTTACATCTATTAAATGCTTCCATGAATTCTTTAGTGTGTTCAATTTTATGACCTTTTTTTAAACAGACGGTTAAAGGTTTAGTGACCTTAGCATAATCTTTAATAAATTTTCTATAATAACCTGTCAATCCTAAAAATCCTTTTATTTCTTTTGTCGTTCTAGGAGGTGGGTATTTTATTACAGCTTCTATTTTAGCTGGATTGGGTTTTACACCCTCTGGCGTAATAACATGACCTAAAAATTGCGCTTCCTTTTTCAAAAATTCTGATTTATCCATTTGGATTTTAAAATTTGCGTTTCTGAGCCTATCGAACACCATTTTTAATTTTTCAATATGTTCTTGTAATGACGTAGAAAATATTACTATGTCATCTAAATAAACTATACAAGCTTTATTTTGAATTCCGCGTAAAATATTATCTATGACGCGTTGAAAAGTTGCAGGGGCATTTTTTAACCCGAAGGGCATTCGTTTATATTCGTAATGTCCTCGCAGTGTTGAAAATGCCGTTTTTTCTCGATCTCGGGGGTGCATTTCAATTTGATGGTACCCCGACGCCAAATCTAATGTAGAAAAATAAGAACATTTACCTAGTTTGTCTAGTATATCCGAAATATGTGGGAGGGGATATTTATCGTCAACGCATTTATCATTCAATGCTCTATAATCAATTACCATTCGAAATTTTTGTATTCCCGACGCGTCTAGTTTTTTTGGAACCACAATGACCGGGCTTGACCAGGCACTTTTAGAATGCTGAATAATATCATTCGCTAATAGTTCTGTAACCTGAGCCTCTACTTCTTTTTGTTGTGCATGAGGCATCCTATACGCTTTTTTAAATACCGGTACGTTATCATTAGTTTTTATTTCATGTTTTACTATATGAGTAAATGACAAGGGTAGGCGGTCACAATGAAAAATGTCCCTATACTCATAACATATTTTTCTAATCGCTTTATTTTCTTCTTCATTTAAATGATCTAATCTAAGATTTTTTAAATTTTCTTTTAATAACCTATCGACTTTATCGTCGCCATTTAATTCGTTTCTATTGGTCATTTCGACATTATCCGTTTCAATTACATTTAATGGTTCTACAGTTACTAACTTTTCCGTTTCATTGCTATTGGTAATACTAATAATGGCTTCACGATTTTTTACTGTAACTAAACATTGTGGGATTTCGACCCCTTGTACTATTTGTTTATATTCAATTATTCCTAAATTTAAATTTGTATTTACGGGAACTTTGATAATTTGTTGTTGACGCGGTTGTAATCGAAACTGTTTCGGTTTCAATTGTTCAAAATATATGGGAATCACATTATTTTTCGTACACAAAATATTCTTTTTTAAATCAATATTCGCGTCCAAATATTTCAATAAATCCATACCAATTAAACCATCGTAATTAGGATTAAAATCAAATATACAAAAGTTAAAATATTCTTTAATATTAAAAATGTTAGGTAATGGTATCCTTGCTATAAATTTATGAAATGAAGTTTTATGTGCTGTTCTAATTTTGAAAGGTGATTCTTTAACATAATCTTTATAATATCTTTTTACAATTTTCGGATGTATCAGGGTTTTCGAGGACCCTGTATCGATCATAAATTTTAAATTTAAGTTAGGAATTTTTATATAAGGTAAAGTGGACGTGTTAATATTAGAAATGTCAATTATGTGAAACAATTCTTCCGATTTAAAATTTGATCTGCTATTTTGAGGTTCGCGCCTCGTATTTCCCGCTCTAGTATTTCCCGACGACGTGTCCATTGGTTCTGGGACAAAACGTCTTGTCACGGTAGTTTTTTGACCGTTATTATTATTGAATTGCCTATTTTGATAATTTGGATAATTTCCATTATTTTGATAATTTTGATTCGGACGATAATATGATTGGAATGGCTTGTTAAAATTATTATTATTTGATCTATAATTTGAATGTGATGCAAAGTTATTTTGCCTTGCATTACCTGAATTATTATAATTATTATTGTTGGGCAATCTTTGATTAAAATTATTATTTGTTTGATTATAATTAAAAGGTTTATTCTGATTATATAATGGTTTAGAGTTACTGTTCTTATCACTTCGTTGATGGTTATGACCTCTCGGTTCATACGAGTTTACTTTATTATTAGATTGCTGCAATAAATTATTTTTTGTATATGAAAAATTTTCTTCCTCTATTACCAAACTAATTGCAATTTCTAAAGTTTCTGGTTTTTGTAATCTGATAGCCAAACTACTTTGCAACCCTCGTAAGTAAGCGTCTAACGCTTGACTTTCGTAAATTTGCGTTTTTAAAGCCCTAATATCTTCATCAACTTCAGTTAACTGTAATTTGGTAAGTAATAAACTTAAAATGTCTTGACAGCGATTGCCAAAATTTACTGCACTTTCATTTTTGTATTGTCTAAGTTGTAATAAATCTCCAACCAAACATTTTTCATCTCTGGAATCGGAAAAGAATCGCAATAATAATGCCTTTATCTCATTCCAATTACTCAGACTACCTCTAGACCCAATTAAATCTAAAGCCCTATTTTTAAGTTTTCCAATTATCGCTCGTAATAAAAATTGATTCTGTGGATTATTTATATTTGCACGATCAGTGAAAGTATTTAATAAATACTCACTAGCATTTATAAAAATTGGCAAACTTGCCGAATTCCCACTAAATTCGGGAATTGAATCAATGTGAAACTTTTCAACTTTCGGAGTTGCCATTGTGACTTCTCTTCTGAGAGGACTCCTATCCCTTACTGTTTCGTTTTCAGACGTGAATTCAAACGTTTTTTATTTATATTAGTTACGTACGCAAAGTTCAAATAATATTCTTTATTTAAAAAAATTAATTTTTTTTTTTTTTTATTTTTAATGATGACACGTAGTACGCGTGTGTATAAAATACGATTTTATATTATTGAATCGTAGACATATAATTATTATAAAAAATTATTAGGATAAAAATTTTCACTTACAGGAGTTGAACCATTATTTTCATCTTCGTTGTTGTTTCGAACTCGATGGCCTCCAATTCGGCGATGTCGTCCGTGTTGTGGTCACCAGCTTCGAACTTCAGGGTGGGGTTAGTGGAATTGACGATCTGCAATTCGGCGATGTCGTCCCAATTGTAGTTTCCAATTTCACTTGTTGAATTTTGTGTCCAATCTTCGCGATTTTGTCGTCGATTGAACTTTAACTTTCCGTTGAAACAATAATTTCGACGATGCACTTCGATAATTATTATTTACAACTCTAATTTTGCAGATTCGAATGTTTTAGTTAATCGTTAAAACGAACACAATAAATTCGCGATTTTTGTCGAAAATACTGTACTAAAACAATCCTGTACCGACTGCGCCAGATACATTTGGGGCTAATAAAAAGTCCTTTTTAAAAAGATATTTCATTTATTAGTACCAAACGGAGAATAGGATGTATGACTTATCAGTAGTCAATTACAACGAACACTGCGGAAAGTGCATGGATTCAACATGCATCTTTCCCATGCATAATCAGCTTTATTAGAATTACCTCATTACAGAAATCTGAGGTGTTGGTTAATGACATAATCTTAACTTGTCAATAGCTGAAGCAAAATTTTCACAAAAAGATCCATCCCCTTCCCAGTAGCTAACTACTAACCGTTTTGACTAACGCTGTACCAATTAAAAATATCCCCTAGAGCCGTCCAACTCGGCAGTGTGCTACTGGGAAGGGGATGGATCTCTCTTTTTTTTTTCGGCAAATTTAAGCCAAAATAAACCTAAACAGTGATTTTGGCTCGTTGGTTTAACTGCGAAGGAATGCCAAAAAATTATTTTCATGTTTTTGGGGACATTTCTAATTTTTCTGAATTTTTTGAGATATTTCGGATATCTTTTAGTACAAAAAAAATGAAGAGATGTGAAGAAATGCGAAAAAACTGTTTTTTCCTTCTAAAGTAAACAGGAATTAAATTGAAGCGCTGAAATTTTGCACAAGACTCTTTTTACATAACAAATTTTGTAAAATATTCCCACCATGAATTTAAAAAAAGGCATTTTTAACACGCTCGGTTAGACGCTTTTTTGTTAAATCTTTAAGTAACTTTGGTGTATTTGGTCCTAAATGAAATTTGATAAACTTTTTTTTAGGTTTTTGGAGATATGAAAAATGTTGAAGAGGCCAAAAGAATCCAGCTTTAAAAAGACGATTATTTTTGTTTTGATATTATCTTCCATCATTTTCAAGTGATAAGAAGAAACTAGCATGAGTCATATTCTAGTTCTCATGATTATGAAATGGTCAAAGGAAGAATCCTACCCACAAGGAACAATTTAAATTGTAATTATTAGACAATACAGTTTTGCTGTAAATTTGTATATTTTTTTGTGTTCTAGTTTACGTTATTGGAGAAGAAAAGAATGGATTCCCAATCGTTTTAATTACATATTTGAAAAATTCGTCCATTATAGGCGAGTGTTTATTACAAACGTGTCCATTATAGGTGGATTACACTGTACTTTGTGTGTCATTGTCGCACATCTAATCTTGTTATGTTTACTACATTAAATTTGGGAATTTTTTAACTACTGTTCTTAACTTCTTATTGTTTTGCTTTAGTTACATTTAAATTGTTAATTTATTAACTTGTGATAATAATTAATTGGTATATTTTAAAATATTATCAAGTTAAAATAAATTATTTAAATTGGTTAGTTATTAATTCGAGATAATAAATTATTTTTAGAAATTATTATGTATTATTCTGATGAAGGGTGCAAAAGCACTTGAAAGCTCATAAATATAATATTAATTTAATTTCATAATTCGTAAAATTGTTAAAATATATCAATTAATAAATAAATTACTTATTGTTATAATTTTATTATGCTTTCATACGTGGGCACGTCTTTCATTAGAATAATACATGAAATTTTTTTTAAATATATCTACCAATTAATTATTATTTAAATATATTAGTGTAATTGAATCAAAACATTTATAAAAGTACTTTTTTCCCAGAGATTTTAAGTTATAACCTATAACTAGGTAATAGTTTAACATCTCTGTTTGTGCCCAATGTACTTGGTTACTTTATATTTTCCTTCTAGATGTTTTTTATTATAAATTTTGACATATTGTAAACTTTACAATAGAGCGATTTAAATTTTAAGATTTTTAAATAAAAATTATAAATTTGTTTGTAAATTTTATCTGCAGGAGTTAATGATATTTGGCATACATTATTATATTTTACATACAAATTTATAATTTTTATTTGAAAATTTTAAACTTTATGGGTGCAATTTTAAAGACTTCCAAAACTTCATTTACAACTCAAAATTGGTTAGATACACCAATGAATTTTTTTTATGGAAAGAGGAGAATTTTCCAAAGGTCCTGATATAATTTTTAATTGGTTTTGATAACGGATTAATATTTTAATTATGTTAATTAGCAATTTTGTAACAAAAACCAACAATGAAAATTTAAAATACTTATGTCATGACACAGTTAAAATATCAATATTTAATATGTTGCATTAAATTGTTTAAATTTCAAGTATCGTAAAACCCTGTTCACACTATATGATTTCTCATATGACTTGGTCATACGAAAAGTCATGGCTAAAATCATGCCATCATAAAAGCCATGACTTCTGAAGTTTTGTTTCGACCATAATTTGAAAGACTTTTGAACCCAAAGAAATTTTTCTTTCATTCTTTCCAACCTATGAAAGACGTCAATTGAAAAAGTTGTCGTCCAAATGATGGATCGGGCCCTTAAATTGCTCAACTGTACAGTGTGCAATATTGTAGCTTACACCCTTTTGCCTTTCAACCATCGATTTCAAGAGATTGTAACATTTTTTTGTATGAACATTTTAAATAAAAATATTAACAACTCTTAATTTTAATTTTGATTGGTAACATATGAGTGAAATTTCATCTGCTCAGTAGGATGTCGACTGTTCAATTGACACAAACATAGAACCGAAATGACGAATATTCGTTTCTGCACATTGGCCACTCCCAACCACTTAAGAAAAAAATTCACTCGACTAATAAAAAATACAACAGGGTTACGAATCGAGTTATCACTTGTTTAACGAAACTGATTCCAATCTTTTGGTATCGCTCCCTAACATTGAACACAAGTACTTTGTCCGAATGATTGAATTTGAACTTTCACATGAAATAAATTGTATAGTTTTACATAGCATGGAAAATTATTATGGGATCTTGTACAAAATAATGAAAATGTGCATTATTTCGATACAATTTTTTTGCAACCTGTCCCCTGACTTAAATTGAGTATTTAATTGATCCACCCAGTCGGTTTAACCTTAAAATATTCAATTTAGTAAATCAATTACCCCCCCAAATGCTTTGTTAGTTATCAAAAAACCCGGTTTCTGTAAAAATTCCATGTAGGAAATACTCCCAATGAAAAGTTTAATGGTTATTTGTAGCTTGTTAAATTAATTTTAATAAAATCTAAAAGTCGCTTACGCTTTGGTCTTCTATTCATTTTGGGATTCGGCATTTTTGGAAACCAAGTGTTTTTCAAGTTTTCAATGAATCAAGAAATCTGCTTGCTCTAGAAATGAGGAAAGCACTTTATTTGTAGTAATTAATGATTAATTTTGAATTAACTTACTTCTGTAATCTGATTTTTACTCTCTGGTGACGCTGCTGAAGTCGGAACAGCCAAAACAGTAACGGTTTTTGTATCAATACGCGCGTCTTCTTGGACCATAAAATATCCTCCGCTACAAAAAGTAGAACCATCAAGTATTTTAATTAGATATCGCCGGTATAAGTTTTATAACATTGTTGGAACAATATTGGTAGATTTAAAAAATGGAGACAACAATATTTTGATTAAAATTTCGCTAAAATTAAATTGAAATTAAATGTGATGCCTCTTACACTGTTGCTATGGAGAAAACAGGAACTTGAGTTTTTGTATTAATACGCGCTCAACAATCTTCGACCATAAAGAATCCTCCGCCACAAAAATAGTACCATCAAGATTTTAATTAGATATCGCCGGTATAAGTTTTATAACATTGTTGGAACAATCTTGGTAGATGTAAAAAAATTGGAGACACCAATATTTTGATTAAAATTTCGCTAAAATTAAATTGATATCAAATATGATGCCTGCTACACTGTTGCTATGGGGAATAACAAGAACTGATTTTGTGTATTACCACGCGCAAAACCCTATTGGATGAAGCCATTTTGCTCCGCGACTAAAATGGTCCCATCAAGTATTTTAATGAGAAATTGCCGGTTTAAGCTTTACAATATTGATTGAGCAATATTAGCAGATGTAAAAAAGATGGAGAACAGTAATACTGTCTTCTAAAATTTCACTAAAACCAAATGGATTCTACTGTTGCTATTGGTCAAAATAGTAACCGTTCATTTGAAATTTCCCCCCGCGTGTACCGAAAGTGTGTAGAACTTCCCCAAGATTTTTAGACCTTAAAAATTTAGTTTTGTTTAAATTTTGTCAACAAAAAGCGTTTGCCAATTAATTAATGCAGTTGGCAATTAAGGCAAAAAACCTGGTTTACTTCCGTGATTGTTTCCAGGGACGCCGGTGTCAGAATTCTTGATACTTTTAAAATATTGTTCCCAGTAGTCAATGGAGTCACTAAACAAAAATTTAGCTGTTTATATTATTAAAAATAATTATTTTTCAGATTTCGACTAATTTACATTCCTTGTATTCATTCCATCCTAAATTTGTTTCAATCGGGGCATAGCCCTTCAGGTCACTTTGGAGTCCACCAGGGTGTAGTCTGTCGCGCCATAACCAAGTTTCCTTGTCCCATGAGTTGAGACCATTTTCCTTTAGGCAACCATCTAAAAGTTAGTTTCCTTCAGGATTGATCTCCTGCACCATGGAAACCATGGGTTAATGTCGCAGCCCTTTAGGTAATTCCAGTTCCCATCTGAGCATAACCTTCCCTGCTATGAGCTGGTCATGGGTTAAGATCGTCGCTATTTTAGGTACAGTTTGATGGAACTTCTAGATTAAAATTCTAGTTGAACCATCAAAAGGAGTGGTTTCCCTTAGTGCAGAACTTCCGCACCATGATCATGTCATGGGTTAAAATCGTTGCCCTTTAGGTCACCCCCGTTCGGTCAATTTTCAGAATTTCAAATGTTGATAAAATAAGATAAGAAATTTGGGGTATACTTTGCCTTAGTCTTGCTAAGGTGCCAATCCCTCAGGATTCATAGTTCCTGGAGTGCCCCAAATCCCTTTTGATCAGCTTTATTTTATTTAAAATAAATAAATAAACAAAACAACAAAAATAGACAAATGAATAAATAAACCAAACAAATATAACAGGAGAATTAACAGAAAATGAAATCATTGACAGTAAAGTTGATATTTATTAAATAAATAACAGAATGAAAACTAAAAATAATATTTACGGGAAAACATGAATTAGATAATAATGATAGAAGAGAGTGAATAACAAAATTAATAAATAATTACCCCGAGGTATTCCCTCCACGCCTTCTAGTTTCAATGACCTCTCTTGCAAAGGTCTCCAATTTAGCGTAGCCTTCGCTCGTGGCAAGGAACTCTTGCACTTGAACAATATCCAAATTTGGACCAAGCTGCTCTATTGAATGCCGATAGTTGGCACAGTGAAAGAAACCATGATCCCATGTGTCGGCTTCTCCACAGATACAGAGGAACGTATCTGGCCTATCAATGCTGTACAGTTTGAAGTTAACTACCGTGCCCAGTTAGGAGGAAGCTGAGATACATCCTCGGTGTGAACCAAGCTTTCTCCACAGCGTAATCTGCATTTGGTATGCATGATCTCGCAAAACTTCCCCTTTTGTGGAAGTTTTTCGCCTTTCCTTTCTATACCTCTGTCATATTACTTCTTATTAGTTTCTTGAAAACTGTTTTGGGAAGTGCCCTTTCCTCGGTGGTTGTTACATCTCCTTCTGGGGAATACCTTTCCTCTTCTGGAAACATTCTTTCCATTCCCTTGCTACTAAGTCCCAGGGAAGAGTTTTCGCTAGAACTTGAATAGCCTCCGTAGCAGGCAGGGCCGCCGCGCCCTATTGTTCACAGTGTACAAAACACACGGGCGGGGTGGCCAAAATTAGAGGCGGCAAAAATCCCAAAAATAGGGGTTAAGAAAAGGTCATTTACTTTACGGCAGGGAATAAGTAGTATTTAGGAAATTGTATTAAAAAACCGAACAAAATTGGCGGCGGTCCTGCTCCGTTTTTGAGGAGGAGATAAATTTATTGAGGTAAGCAATTTTACTCATTTCATGCCCCCCAGACACTAGTGTGAATGACAATTAAGATGACATTGATTTTTTTGAAAAATTGTTTCATGTTTTGTAATTAAAGGATTTGATGGATACACTGTACATACTGCACATGGGCGCCAAATCATATAGGGGCAGCCAAAAACATAAACTATTTTTTTCCAATCTGTTTTGAATTAAGTATATAAGACATAAGTAATGTTATAATACCATAAGATTATAATGGTCAAGTAATGTGATAGCCACATCACACCCGGTGAGGCCAAACAACCGCATCCAATATTTTATCATACGTTGGCTGCTGGAAAAGTTTCTGGAAGTGATTATGATAAAACACTACTAAAATTTGGAAAATGACTTTATTGCTTTTCTAAGTACTTATTCGTATTTGACATTAATACACTTTTGCAAACGTTGGAACCAATTTGCAAAACATTTTTTCCACTCAGAAGCTGATACCGCAGAAACCATGGTTTTGCATGGTTTTCAAACACTGCAGTGTTTGAAATGTTACAGTAATACCCTAACGGTGGACTGCTGTTTATTTTCGGGTTCATAGCAATAAATCCAAATTTTATCACCAGTAAAAGATATTGTACATCAAATTTGAAAGACCTTGGTTATATTTCTTGTGCATATTTTGCACCATTTGACACGACTATATTTTTGAGTTTTTAAGCTTCTGTCAAATTGTGTGAGATCCAGTAACTGCAATGCTTCCATACATCTAAATGATCATGCAAAATCGTGTGTATTGCTTTCATGTCAAAAAAGATTTTGAATTCACTTAATCTAATTCTTTTGCTTCATATTTTTAAACAGCAGTGGAGTGATGTGATCGTTGGTTGAGTACAGAGCGGAAATTCTGGGTTCAAATCGCGAACGTAAGAGAATTTCTTAGATCGGCCTTCCAGTGGACATCCACACGCTGTGATGAATTGATCGTAATTAGTTTCGTTCCTAGTTTTTTAAACAAATTTTATCAAATCCCATTTTTTCTCACATAAGATAAACGATTTTTACACCACAAAATAAAATTACATTTGGCTGTCATTGCTGTTCAATGGCAAATTTTGCTATCACAATGCCACATTTTGGTTATAAATTTTTTAGATTTCTTGTGATGTTAATTAATGGTTTTCGAACTTTAAGTAAAGAAATGTTAAAGAATCTCGAAATTTTTCCCATTTACGTAGTAAAGGAAAGTACAAGACAATAAAACAAGTCAAAAACCAACTTCGCGATTTGATCGTGAACAATTTTTGGAAAAATGTCTGGATGTGTGGACCATTTTTTGATGCTACAATTACGAACAAACAATTGAAATTTTGCTTACATCTTGAAGAAACTGTCCAAAGAACTAATTATATTTTGGTTGAAATTCTTCTGCTGGCACCTCTTTTATTTTAGGTTCTTTGATTTTTAATGGCGCACATGAATTAATTCACGAGATTCCCTTCGTCTCAAAAGTTTCTTTATAAAAAAATGAGTTCAGTTTGCCCCCCCCCTTTAAGACATTTTATCCGTTTGTACTTCAAATGACCATTCAATGAACTCATTTTTTATATAGAAACTTTTGAGACGAAGAGAATCGCGTGAATCCACTCATGTGCATCATTAAAAATCAAAGAACCTGAAATAAAAAAGGTGCCAGCGAAAGAATTTCAACCAAAATATAATCAGTTCTTTGGACAGTTTCTTCAAGATAGTAAGCAAAATTTCAATTGTTTGTTCGTAATTGTAGCATGAAAAAATGAACCAAACATCCAGAATCCAGAAATTTTTCCAAAAATTGTTCACGATCAAATCGCGAAGTTGGTTTTTGAAATGTTTTGTTATATTGTACTTTCCTTTACTACGTATATGGGAAAACTACAGATTTTTGAACATTTCTTTACTTAAAGCTCGAAAACTACTGAGTACAATCACAAACACTAATTTTCATCCTTGTCTAAAAAATTTATAACCAAAATGTAGCATTGTGATAGCAAACTTTGTTATTGAACAGCAACGACAGTCAAATGCAATTTTATTTTGTGGTGTAAAAATCGCTTATCTTGTGTGAGAAAAAAATGGGATTCTATACGATACACATAATATGGGAGGGCCGTCGCGCCCTATTGTTCACAGTGTGCAAACACACGGGCGGCCAAAATCCCAAAATATGGGTTAAAAAGATGTCATTTACTTTATACGCCAGGGAATAAGTATTAGTAGAAATTTAGAAAATTGTATTTAAAAAAAACCTGAAAAAGTCGGCTATAAGGGCGGCTAAATTAAATTTTGCACACGGGCGGAAGTACCCCTAATTTTAGCGACGGTCCTGTAATGTGGCATCCTTGTTTAAAAAGCTTAATGGAAGATCAGTACTCATCACAGCGTGTGGATGTCCACTGGAAGGTCGAGCTAAGAAATTCTCTTACGTTCACGATTTGAACCCAGACTTTCCGCTCTGTACTCAACCAACGATCACATCAGTCCACTGCTGTGGCTTATACTTGTTTAAAAATATGAAGCAAAAGAATTAGATAAAGTGAATTCAAAATCTATGTTCTATATGAACAGCAACGACAGTCAAATGTAATTTTATTTTGTGGTGTAAAAATCGATTATCTTGTGTGAGAAAAAAATGGGATTCTATACGAAACACATAATGTGTATTAAAATTGTATTTAGAAAAAACCGAAAAAGTCGACTACAAGGGCAGCCAAAGTAAATTTTGCACACGGGCGGAAGTACCTATCTCTAGCGACGGTCCTGATGAGTAGAGCATTATGAAGCCTAATTATTTGTTTAACCTCCATATGTTGAGATCATACCGTAACGGAAATATTCAAATGTCTCATAGTGGCCCACTCTACCTTATACATTATTTACATGGTTTCAGAATATTTAAACAAATTTTTATTTCTTAGCCCTCTCGAAAACTACCCCTTCGCGATTAGAATTTTTTCACTAGTTTCGTTATATACACAGTAGGTTTAATATTTGATAATTTACAAAGTTTCAGAATCATTAGACGGATTTTAGCTTTATTTCCTCAAAAAATCGCCCCTTAGTTGAAATTCAATAAATTATTATGCATTGCAGCAGAAATCATCATGCGTAAGTGCATATAGTCACGTCTGAATCTGGACGGAGGAATAATGTTAAGCGGAAGAATGACATTCGATAAATTTTCGAAAATTCAAAACGCTTGCGCATGTTTGAAACACACATAAAAATGTATAGACTACAAGCCGAAATATTTTCACTTGGCGTTAGATGTTAAACATGAAAATGTAATTTCTAAACGCTGTTAAAAAATAATGTAAAATTTATTAAGGAAAAATACCAAGCAAAAGTAATAGCATTTGAAAAGCTACACCAGTTGCACCACAAAGGCGGCCTCCTAGGTGGACACACTTTTCTTACCTTGATTAGCAGTCCATTTTATTTTAAGAGGTCCGTGACCTCTACGAATGTGAAATCTGATAAAAGTGTGTAAACAACATAGTTGTCAAATAGTTATAAAGGTACTCATTGTCAAATTAAAACCACAAATCCAGAAAGGCAAAGGTACGAGAACTTCAAGCAGCCAAATTAATAAATGTTTTTGATGCAGACATCAAAACAGATAAGACGGTCATTGCCTTGCAGCTAACGTAGTTGGATACGAACGC
Organism: Rhagonycha lutea; assembly: GCA_958510855.1. Classification (NCBI taxonomy): domain Eukaryota; kingdom Metazoa; phylum Arthropoda; class Insecta; order Coleoptera; family Cantharidae; genus Rhagonycha; species Rhagonycha lutea. The sequence goes on from OY294042.1 coordinate 21,216,938, forward strand.
GGGGTACCGGGTTCAAACCCGGGGAGAGTCAAACTTTCTTATGACCAAGTCTCCGTGCTTCGGAGGGCACGTTAAGCCGGCTGTCCCCCTGAGTTGACGGATTGCCACCGTTAACAAAAAACAGGGCTACAGGCACATCTGAGTGCTAGCCTAGTAAGCTGCTACACCGGATGTAAAACAACTATAGTCCAAAATCGATCTGCGGACTACTCACCAACCCGTCTGGCCAGCGTGGTGAGTTATGGCCAGATCCTCCATAATATGGAGAGGCTTATGTCCAGCAGTGGGCGCGAAAAAGGCTGATGAAGAAGAAGAAGATGCAGCAGGAGGCTTTTTAGCAGCAGGAGATAAATCTTCGATATTGGCATATTCAACTGGCTAAATGCCATCTACACGTGATTTGACAGTGCCTACGACGAATTCACCCCGTAGCATTTTAAGGGCAGAGTAATTTATTTAAATATAGTTATTGTACTCAGTAGTTTTAAGGGTAAATGTAAATACACATTTAATTAATTATAGAAACGTCGTTATTCAAAGTACATGTTCCTTTTAAAATATTCCACCCCTAAAGTAACTCAAAAATGATACCAAAAGGTCCGAAAAAACTATTGTGACAATGTTTAATAAAGTTGGTTGATGAATTTCCGTCCCCCTAAAAGAATTTTGATTTTGTACGACGTAATATGTTTTCGAGTAGCAAACATTACGAATGTTTTTTCTGCGTAAGATTGATAATTGAAGTGTTAATTATGATTTTTCTTTAGTTACCCAGTGAAACCCGCACAAAATATTATTATGATATTGATTAAAAACTGTAATTTTCTGACTTCGTTTTTTGAGTTTGGAAGTCAAGAACGTTGAGTAAATCTGTAATTGTGGATAAATGACAATTCCACTACTTTAAAATTTGTATTTCTTTATTTTGAAATAGATATTTTATTTGAACAAGTAAAAGAGTTATCTTTTTATGCAATTGAATCCGCTGAACTAGCTAATAAATTTAAAGAGTAACTATATTTGCTTTTCACTAATCCTGGTTTGAAAAATAATTTAGTTTTGAAAAGAATACTTTTTTTATCTTAAAAAATTTTATTTGTCCTCCTAGATTATATTATCACTTAAAGTTTCCATACATTCTAAAACTAAGCTGCGAGCTTGGGAATACTACGAAATAATTTTGAGGTGTAATTAAATTTTTTAATTATTTCAAATAATAAAAAAAATATTACCATTCTAGATTTTATTTAATAAAGTTAAAAACTATCTTTATAAATACATATTTGTCTCTTTAACATTTTATATCCTCAATAATATCATATAATATCACTTTGAGAGATATTTGAATTTGAAAAAGTTACAATAAATGATATATTGACTTGGCACTTATAAAACTAGATATCCTTGACTGAGTAGTCAACAAAATACTTCAAAATTGAGGTTGAACACAAACTAACATAACCTCATTAACTTATAGAAAACCTTAGTAGAAAACAGTAACATAACAAAACGGTTGAATGGCAAAATGTATTACAAAGTATTATTCAGTATATTGTATTTTAATTTTAGGATAACTAAAATAAAACAGATAGGAATATTAAAAATAGAACACTAAACTAACAGAATGAAAACTATATATAACGGAAATTTCAAAGTTTGTCGTCCTCATCCAAATATTCTGCAAAAAAAAATTTTCATTACCTAATATTGTTTTTAATAATGATATTGATAACATACCGTCACTCCTAGGAGATTGACCATTGACTGCACCATTTACAGGTCCATTCGGATTGCCTTTTCTATAATATGATTTATTCAAATTATTGGTTGGTGCGGAATACTCTGGATTGTTTACAACATTTCTCAGATGGTACCTATTGCACCATTTTTTCCCTAACCATGAATTTCTATCTCTGACAGCTGCATTGTTGCTGTTTTGAGAAGTTTGTTCAGTATTTTTCTTCTTATCCGGAACTCTTGTAGTCATATCTAAAAATTTACTTATTATAAAAATTCTTCTTTAACGAATGTTTTTAATTATTACGCTTTGATATAGCCCCTTGGCTTCTTTGCCTTTCAAGTTCATCCGATACGTCACTAGTCGAAGCAAATGTTTCTTGCATTACAGGATAAATTTCACTTCGAGATCCAGTTTCTATAAATAAATTTTATTATACAATGACGAAGAAAAATTTTTAATAAATATTACGAGAGCTAAATAGTTGTGGCTGGACACATCCTCTTCCCCGACCCCGGCTTGCTCCTGTAGCTTTAGTAAATTAAAAGAAATATAAATTTAAAAAAAAATTATTTAATTTAAAAATAGAAATTAAAAAAAGTAATTTAAGAAAAGAAATAAATGAAATTCACACATTTGCCCAGCTGTAAATTAATTAAATGCATTGAATTACTAACAAAAATAATTTGCAAACAAATTTAAAAATTAAAATAGTAAAAAATTTCATAATTACTAATAAGTAAAATTATTTCTTACTTTCACCAGACGAATTCCCATAACGCAAAGTGGTTTGGTAGTCAGGTCTACCTCTAGTTCTTGTCCCTCTTCCCGTAGCTCTGCCACCTCTATAGAAAACTAGATTCTGATTTGTTTTGGGAAATCCATTAGTAGATCCATTTCTAAATTCAGGAATTTCCGGCATCGAAGTATTGGAGGATTTTTCGCTGATCTGATTTTGTCGCCCGAAATCGAGTTGAGCATTTCTAGGTTTCCAAGACTGCTGATAAATATCATCGTTATCTGTAGCCAAATGTTGGGTTTCCTGCAAATAAAGTTTATTGAATTTTTTTAAAACCAAATTTTTCGATTTTACCTCAATATGATACTTCAATAAAATTTTAGCGTGTGCTATATTTTCTGATACACCGATCAAATCGACATTAACGTACTCGTCTTCTTCATTAAGGATCTTGTTAACTATGATGTGATACTGAAAAACAATAAAACTTAAAATTGGTTTTTCAAATTAGTAAAATATTATACAAGCTGGCTCTCAGCAGTAAGTTCAACAATTTTTTTCCCATTTTTTCCGATAATTCTGCTGATTAGTCGACGATGAATCTGAACAGTTTCTTTCTCTAGTTTTAAACACGCACGTGCCTGGTCAAGAGCTTGTTTGGTCTAAAAAATAAATATGAGGTATACTCTGCAAAAAGAAAATAATAACTAAAATAACCTGCGCATGAATTCTTACGGTGTTTTCCTCCTTTAACACCGAGATACAAGTAATTCCTTTAATTTGCTCTGCCTTTTTGATATTTTGTCCACTCTTGCCAATTATGAATTTTAACACGTCTGCTTTTATCTTGAACTGCTCTACAAAACTGAAAAAATGTTCGTAAATGTAGGATACTCAACAGTAAAGAACAATTGCTCTTACTTCTCATTTTTCATTCTTTCGAATTTTTCTGTAATTAGTGTGACATCTTGCTGCAACAGCATTCTGTGGGTTAAATTAGCGAAATGGGTCGTTCGTAACATTTGTGCCAAATGACCAGAACTTTCATTGGACGCAAAAATAACTAAAACGTTCTTACGAGTATCGTAATGCATAAGAGAGTCCCCAATTGCCTTGAGTAACCCTTGATGTACTTTAATATTTTTTGCGCTGGAAATAACATAATATTTCGTATTCAGAAAAACAGAAAAGTAATACTCACAATTTTTGTAAATGGACGGGCACCGAAATCTCAAATCTGAAGATATATTTTTCGTGTAAATATCCGGTTTCGGTTATGGGTCGCAGTTTATTCTTTTGAACGAGAACCAAAGAATTCTGTTGTCGTAATTTTGCCACATATGTTGACCCCGCAATAGACTAAAAAATTATTTAAAAAAAAAATTCAATTTAAAATGGAAGAAAAAAAGAATAAGTCAAAATATTGATTGCTTGTTGCTCTTACTTGAATCGTACTCGCAGCCCATCCATAAACCTTTAATGCCGAATGTTTTACAAATATTTCGACTTGATCTCCCACCTGATAAGTAGAGGGTTCGGAAGGCTCGTCTGGAAGAAGTCGTACTTTATCATGTGAAGCTTTCCATAAATCTTTCCTGCAAAATAATTTATTTTGTGCAAATTCTGAAATAAGTTTAAATGTTTTTATTAAACTTACGATTGAGCAGCTCGTAACTGAATATAACTGTCGAAGAATTCGGTTACAACCACCTGTAAGCAAATTTGATATTAATATGTTCAGAATTGTCAACTTATTCAGATAATTACCGGAATGGTCATGGTTTTGCAGATTTGAAATTCAGCGTTTGCATTTTCTACTTCCGGTTTACGGATTATATCTTCCTATAGATAAAAAACAATTTTTAGTTACTAAAATAATTACAATGATTTGATCATTTAAGGTGACTAAAATATGAGATCCGAGCACCTGCGCAAAGCTCAAAATATGGTGAGAGATAAAAATGATGTCAAACTATTTTGTCTTAAAGAGCTTTAATTTTTCTCGTTTGCGTCTCAATCGTAGAAGAGTCATTACGTAAACTTTGGAGGGGGGATACAATACCACATTGTGGATATTTTGGTGACATTTTTGTCGAATGTTTGAATCTTAATGAAGTTTACATTCCATCATTTAAGTTTGAACTTTTGAGTAATTATTCGAAAATCTTTGGTGGAGCTAGGGGACATATTTTTCTACTTTGAAAAACCATTTTGCAGTTGTAACCGACGATGCATCGTCCATGGTTAGCAAAAATAAAGGGCTTATGTTTGATACTAATAAAAGAGAACAAAGATTCCTTGTTACATTGCTGTGGTATTGTTTACCAATAAAATTTTTGTGGAGTTATGCATGGGATGGAATGCAGTGATGAAAGTGGTCGTAAAAACTGTGAACTTCATTCAATCACCAAAATATTTTACGCAAAAGGACAAAGGAGTACCGACTATGGTGATGTATCATATTTTTTTTTTATGATCATTAACTGAGCAGGGACGAAATTTTTAAAATAGTGTCTTCGAACTTAAAACGGAATTCACGAAAAGAAAACCAATTACGCTATTTAGTGATTCCGATTGGTTGCGCGACCTTCAAGTTACAAGGAAAAGAAAATCTTATCAAAAACCTAATTGATACTGTGAAGGCGTTAAAGTTACAATGGGATTTATGGAAAAATCAGTTGTCGAAAAAAGATTTTACGCACTTTTCTGATCTAAAAGGTTGCGAATTTACAAATGTCAACAATTATGTAATGGCGTTATAATTACTCAAAATAGAGTTCGCATCAAGGTTTACTGATGATTTCATAAATAATAAAAATTTCATCAATCTCTTTGTCCCACCGTTCAATGTATCCGTTAAGATGTGCCAAGAAATTTTCAAATGGAGGTTATCGAATTGCAGTGCCGAAATGAAAGACAAATTCAACACGGGTCTTATGATTTTTACGCAAAATATTTCGATAAAAATTAATTTCCTTAAATACGAAAACCTGCTCAAAGACTGATGTCTTTGTTTACGAGTACATAGGTATGTGCAGCTGCTTTCTCGCATGAAGAATGTGAAATTCAAAATAAGGTAATCTGCGAATTGCAACTACCTACTAAAATAAAATTAGGTATCGACACATTTATCAAAAATATACCAGTGTTAAATATTGCATTGATCCAAATCTATTTTGTTAACTTTTTAATTGAACGAATAAAAATTATTGTAAGATGTAATGCAGCATTGTTGGACAAAATTTTTGCAATTTTAGTGTATGTACACCAAATTCCATTTGATATTCAAAATAGATAAGTCGAACAAAGAAAAAATGGCGGAGTTAATGTGCCGATACGAAAATTAGCCAGTCGGATCCATGTTGGTGTCAATTGATAGAATTGGGCATCGATCTTATATTACGACGCCATTTTTTCTTTTCTTGCCTCAACTTTACTAACAACTTTCCCACAATTTTTGTTTTTTTAACTACTACTTAAAAACTAATTAAAAAAGATCATTTATTTTAACAACAACAACAAGTAACACCATTGTACATTTTGAATTTTTCACTTCATTTATGAAGAATGGCCAAATTGTAAACTCATGCATATCGTTTTAATTACAATTTCATAAATGAGTATAAACTTCATTATACTTAATTTAACCAAAATTAAATAAAACAAATCAAAAAGATGCTTACCAGATTTGCAAAGTCGTTCAAGAAAGCCAAATCATCGGATTCGTTGTCGGCAGTCATGTTGTTGGACTACAGGTTTAAGTTTTTCAATAATATGAAAATTTTCTTACGAAAGCACTAATCCCTTGAACTTCGGCGAAGTTTTTGTAATGAATTTAATTAAGAAATAACAAAATATCACATTAAATGGAACACTAAATGTTTCACCAAACAATCGAATCCGGCACGTTTGTTTGCCGCAAGTTCACTACTGTTAGAACATCCGAATAGGTACCACCAATGCTACAATAATCTAACATTTCCCTATTTAAATGCGCTAGTTTCAAGTTGCTCTAATAATTTGAACTAACATGTAACTAAAATTCTTGTGACTTTTTATTAATATTTAAGATTGTTAAACTTAAAACATAATCTACAGCGGCTTCATTTCATTTCCTTCTTGCATTTAACTGAGAATTTATTTCACATAAACAATAATTAAATAAACATAGATAGCGTAAAAATGATAAAATATTTGCAAGGGTTTCTATAAACAAAATAAAATTACAGCTTGGTTTGGATTATAATAATTTAACAATAACATATAGATAATTTAAAATTGATAATAATATAGTAAATTGATTAAACATAATACGGTATAATTTAAAAAAAATTTTCAATTTATAACGAAATGGCCATATAAGTACGTGCCAAAATCAAACTGTCTGGCCATAATCACCAAATTACATAAATACCTAAACTTAATTTAAACATAATTAATTGGATCAAGTCAAAACAATATTTACAAAATTGGAAAAGTCCTCCCAAAAATTCAAATAATCGGATACGTTTCCGGAAGTCATTCTGTATTATAGTTGCATAGTGTCATGAAATATTTTAGAAGCCACATCTATGAAGCATATCCAGAAGCCATCATAGTTCAGTGTCGTGGTCTCCCCGACAAGCACGCTAACTTTGGTTGTCTTCTGTACTACATGGTATCCGTTGTTATTATTATTAATATGAATTAGCGAGAGGCGGCTGAGCACTGGGACATAACAATGGAATCAGTTTATTTCCCAGCAAACATATTTTACTTATTAGTTCGTAAAATAATATTTTTTGATAATTCACATTCCCATTCTAAAAATTTAAAACTTATATTAATTTTCAAATTTTAAATACCGAATTCCTTTGGTTAATTATTATTTTTTTTTTGCAATCTCATTATATAAAGAGTAAAACAATAGCAATATTGTTTCGGATATTTTACGTTATCAAAAATAACTCTCTAGGTTAGATCAGTAAAAATACTCAGTAATATAATAAAAATTTGAAATTTTTTTAAATGTTTCATTTAATTCAATGTAAATATGCTAATACAATTTGATCACTTTCTTTTATAATAATTGTTTACCTTAAATGAATGAAAATTAAATGACAATGAAAATTTTAGTAGAAAAGGAAAGAATTTAAGAAACAATCTATTAAATTATACCTAAAAATATAAAGTATTTTTACTAAATTATAAAAATTATAAAATGAATTATTTTTAATGAATTACAAGTTATCGGTCATGAAACTAATTAATGAATGTTTGTAAATAAATTATGAAACAATTGTCATAGTTTGTATGTACATTAATTAATTAATTTCAAAACTAATACCATACCTAATAATTCATTGAAATAATTCATTTTATGATATTTAATTTTAATTGTAAAATAATAAGTATTAATATGTTTGGCAATTTAATTTGAATAAGATCAATTATTCTTTTCATGTTTTATAACGGTCACTTATAATATTTTTAAAAAATGATTTTAAATAAATAATAAAGTATCAAATAACAATTTTTAAAAAATCATGTCTCTTTTTTCAAATATCGGTTAAATGTATAACAATATTACATATACGTACTATATACCTATATATTGTAATATAAATTATACACACATAACTATATCATAATACATAATGATTATATAAAATTGGTTTATTATTAATTCGTGAAATTATATATGTTTTATTTTTAATAAATAACGAATTATATTTATAATATAATATATGTATATAATTTTATTTATTAAAAATAAAACATACATAATGATTATATATTATATACTAGATATTGACATCATGATAGTATATAAATAATATATAGTTATATTATATACAAAATATAGTAATACTTATAGTATAATACAACATTATAAGAATGTATATTGTTATACTTTAAAAACCAATATAAATAGTATTTGTTGATCTAATATTATATGTACATTGTAATATAACATATCATACTGCACCATACCAAATACATTTTATGTACCTATGTATACACTGGCTACTATATACATACCATATGTTATACTATCATGATAATATAATCATTATGTATTATAATAAAGTTAGTGTGTATATTAAACAACTACATTATTATAATATATTATAATACTTTAATATAGTAGTTGTAGCATATAATATAATATTATATTAGTAGGTATAAAAGTGTCTAATACATTTTTAGTTTGTCTAAAAAATTATAATATATGTTTACTATCAAGTTGCACTATTTAGATTAGACCATTTAGACCACGCTATTATAGATTAATAATAATAACTAATAATTTTAAAATATATTTAAAAATTTTAATTCTATAGAAAATTATAATATATCGTAAGTTAATTTCTGTTCATCGAAAGTACCTATGTTAAAAATGTTATTTATTATACTTAAATATTAAAAATTATTATTAACAATTAGACCTATAATTTTAAAAATATCACGTTTAATATATAACTGGGTGACCGATCTCCGATAGTAACTATTCTTATTTTTGTTTACAAGAGAAAGACGTAGGTTCTCCTTTTATTTTTATATAAAGACTGTAACAAATTTTTGTAAATTCATTCCTTACGTTTTTACAAACTTTGTGTACGCACCTCGTACAATAATAATTGACGTGATAAAAAACATAAATTGCGCAAATTTGGCTAGTCAATATTCCTTGATTTCCGTGGACTTCTAGGCATACAGGTACTGAAAGACGTCGATAGGAGGAGGCAGCTTAACAATAGCTCTATTCGCGGAGAAAATCCCAGTTACGTTATATCCTACTACGCGTGCGGATTTATAATAAATTTGTCATTAAAGCTCAAATTAGATGATAAAAAGTATAAATCCGCAGATGCAGTAGGATAAAACGTAACCGGGATTATTATAAATTTTAAAATTTGTTGTATAGCAAAACCGAATTAGGAAGAACTCGCTATGACAGCTCGCTGCGTACAAATTTCAAGGCGGAGCTTGTCAGTGCCGTAGTAAATTTCATATTTTGTTTAAACCTTTTTCTGATTAATTAATCTTAATAAAAACCTTCTTAAATATTAGATTAATTAATAATCTAATCAATTTAATGATTTAAAAAATAAAATTAGTTATAATACGTACTGTTGCAACAAAGTTAACAAAGAGGTTTACAACGCCTACAAACTGACATCCCTTGAAAATCAGATGGACTGACCCAAACCAAATATTGTTATCTGCGCATTCCCACTACTATTTCTTCCTAGTTCGGTACTACTATACCAACCATGGATATTGACGCAATTTTGATTTTCAGTATTGCACCAATATAGAGCCAATATTTTTGTTACATGGGGCATGGGTAATTATTTTGAGTTGGAAATGTTACATGGACGTTTTTTTGTTACAAAGTTGTTTTGAACATATTGCCGTATTTACGTCAAAAAGTAAAATTTGATCGCAATATAATGCAGTTTAAGGGGTCCCAAAAAGTGTTCCGGGGGGGGGGGGGAGATTGCCCCCTTTGTCACCCGGTATCAAATTTTCTAGAGCTAAATTTTAAAATTACGTCGGAGTGATTAAAAATCAAAAATTATATCAGGATTAAAATAAAAGCTAGATTTGTATTATTAATTTTATAATTCATGCTTCGGGAAAGTTCGCGGTTGCACGATTATTCGTTCGCTTCCTTAGTAGGCCGCGAAAAGTAACGGCCTACTAAATCGCGGCCTACTAAATCGTGGTTTATCCGCTATTCAAGTCGCTTTTTCTCGAGAAAATTCGTGTTGACTTGTTGGTGATTCGTAATCCAGATAGGTATTTCATTATCAAAATTTTTCAAAAGAAAACGTTATTTTGAACATTTGAACAATTATTTGAATATTTTGACATTTTCTTTAACCTTTTTTATTGAAACTTTGAATTTCCCGCGTGAAATTTGCCGACCGCGTTGCCGTCAACATAACCCACATTTGCAATGGCCGACTATTTTTTTAAAATTATGGTTTTTTAAACTTAATTATTTGTATAACTAAGTACCCTCGATATGATTTTCTTTTTTCAATAATTTAAAAATAATTTGTTTTATACACATGTAGTTTTTCAAAACTTTGTCATCATTTTTTCATTATGAAATATATGGAAACATGAGTAGGTGTGAAGTCTAGTATGCTGTTACAATGTTAAATTCCTTATTTTTAATCTCGTCTTATAAAAAAACTATGAACCCTAGGTCGCTGAAATTTTCACACAACACGTATTAAATATATTTTTAACGATCCTAAAACTTTTATATTGATTTCATCATATTGACTTAGGTCCTATACCTCCTTTAACTATTATTTATAAAGATCATTAATTACTTTATTATTAATTATTATTATTACCATTAATGTTTTTAAATATCTTCTAAATATTTATATAATCATGTATTATTTAAAAATATCAATTTTATTTATTTTGTAATGTATTATAATTTATAAATAACCAAGGTATAACCTTGATAACAGTAACAGATATAATAGATAAATAGAAATGTATAATAAACAATTAATAAATAACGCTAGCGGTAGTTGTCTCTTGTACTACATGGCTCCCGTATCTTGTATGCGTTGATTGGCGTTTACTACTGTATAATATAATTTGTAATGTAATATATTGAAACTTATTTTCCCCTTGTAAATATTTTAAAATTGAAATTTTGTGAAGAAATAATTTTCGTTACCGCGGACGTATTTGAGCACTTTTCGTGTACGTTTTGAGGTACGAAAAGAGGGTATCCCGTCACTTGGCCGAAATTCATTTGGCCGAAATTCATTTGGCCGAAACTTCATTTGGCCGAAACATCATTTGGCCGAAATTCAATTGGCCGACACATCATTTGGCCGACAGTCATTTGGCCGAAATATTATTTTTATTACCGAAAGTGAATATAAAAATAAATCTTAAATGAAAAGAAAAAATATATTGACGGTGCGTTGAAAAAAGCGAGATTCACCCCCTTCCCAGTAGCACAATTTGCCGAGTTGGAAGGCCCTAGGGGGATGGTTTTAATGAGTTTAGTGTTGCCGAAAAATGGGTCTGTAGCGTGCGGAGCGCAGCGTAGCGCGCGAAAGGCCCATTTCGGCAACACAATCACCCCCGCCAGAGTTTCAAAAAAAAAGCGAGATTCACCCCTTGCTAATAGCACAATGTGCCGAGTTGGATCACCCTAGAGGGATGTTTTTAATGAGTTTAGTGTTGCCAAAATGGCTCTGTAGCGCTGCAACGCGGAGCGGAGCGGAGCGGCGGCGCGGAAGAGTCAATTTTGGCAACACATCCACCTACGACGAGTTGCAAAAAAAAGCGAGATTCAACGTCGTTAAATCAGTAACCAATAATAAGAGTGCAGAAAAAATCCGCGCGCACCGTTAATATAAGTGTAACCTAACAGTGTAACTAAACAAAATTAAACAAGAGATGTTGAATATATAAATAAAAAATTAATTTTTGTCTACTTATAAAATTGTTAAGAAATTTAACAATTATATAATATTATTAAATTATTTTTATAGTCACTTTATCTAATACTAAAAATAAAATTTCGGCGAAATGACTGTCGGCCAAATGATGTGTCGGCCAATTGAATTTCGGCCAAATGAAGTTTCGGTCAAATGAAGTTTCGGCCAAATGATGTTTCGGCCAATTGAATTTCGGCCAAAAAATTTCGGCCAAATGAATGTCGGCCAAATGAATATCGGCCAACTGACAGTGATTCCGAAAAGAGTATGTTTTCGTCGATATTTGCAGGAAAAGACCAATAAAAATGGTATAAAAGCATAAGTTTCTACTGTATTATGTACAAAATAAGTACAAAATATGTACAAAAGGAAAGTATTATAGAGACACGTCCCTCTATAATACTTTCTATTTACAATATTTACAGAGAAACGGAAAGAAGCATAGAGTCACGTCCCGCTATACTACTTTCTATATGCAATATTTAGAACGTGATAGTGTAACTTAATTTGAATCACTGTCAGTTGGCCGATATTCATTTGGCCGACATTCATTTGGCCGAAATCTTTTGGCCGAAATTCAATTGGCCGAAACATCATTTGGCCGAAACTTCATTTGGCCGAAACTTCATTTGGCCGAAATTCAATTGGCCGACACATCATTTGGCCGACAGTCATTTCGCCGAAATTTTATTTTTAGTATTAGATAAAGTGACTATAAAAATAATTTAATAATATTATATAATTGTTAAATTTCTTAACAATTTTATAAGTAGACAAAAATTAATTTTTTATTTATATATTCAACATCTCTTGTTTAATTTTGTTTAGTTACACTGTTAGGTTACACTTATATTAACGGTGCGCGCGGATTTTTTCTGCACTCTTTATTATTGGTTACTGATTTAATGACGTTGAATCTCGCTTTTTTTTGCAACTCGTCGTAGGTGGATGTGTTGCCAAAATTGACTCTTCCGCGCCGCCGCTCCGCTCCGCTCCGCGTTGCAGCGCTACAGAGCCATTTTGGCAACACTAAACTCATTAAAAACATCCCTCTAGGGTGATCCAACTCGGCACATTGTGCTATTAGCAAGGGGTGAATCTCGCTTTTTTTTTGAAACTCTGGCGGGGGTGATTGTGTTGCCGAAATGGGCCTTTCGCGCGCTACGCTGCGCTCCGCACGCTACAGACCCATTTTTCGGCAACACTAAACTCATTAAAAACATCCCCCTAGGGCCTTCCAACTCGGCAAATTGTGCTACTGGGAAGGGGGTGAATCTCGCTTTTTTCGACGCACCGTCAATATATTTGTTCTTTTCATTCAAGATTTATTTTTATATTCACTTTCGGTAATAAAAATAATATTTCGGCCAAATGACTGTCGGCCAAATGATGTGTCGGCCAATTGAATTTCGGCCAAATGATGTTTCGGCCAAATGAAGTTTCGGCCAAATGAATTTCGGCCAAATGAATTTCGGCCAATTGAATTTCGGCCAAATGAATTTCGGCCAAAAAATTTCGGCCAAGTGACGGGATACCCTTAATTTGGCTAGCATAATAATAGTTACTTATATTGCGCCGTCGCGTCGAGACAAATTGCTGCACGTGTTCCTTAGCAAACACTAACACGGCAGCTTTTTTAATGTCGCGCGGCGCTTTATTGTTCCTCTTGCAAATATTACGCACATTGACGGCTAACGAAAAGTTCTTCTCACCACGCGGAGCCGTAAAACTACTTTTTCACCTCGGAAGCGGTCGGGTTCCTCGGCTGCGCTACGCTCCGCCTCGTAACCCCCGCTCCCCTCGAACGAAAAATCGCGTTTTACATCCTTGTGATGAAAAGTACTATTTCATTAAAAGTTTTTAATTTGTCAGCTCTAATAGGAAATTAGCAATACGACTTTTATTGGTATATCAATATGATCGAAGACGAAGATAGAACATCCGTTGTAGATAAAAAATGATATTGTTTTTTAAACAATCCAAAATTTATTATCAAAAATTCAAAGAATATCACCAATGTCGTACTACCAATTCAATATAAATTATAAATGAAAGTAGTTTATATTTTTGGCCGATCATATAACATATAAGTCAGCGCCCATGTATGGTGTGCACAGAGTACACATAAACATAACCCTTGACATATAAAAACTAAACAATTTAGAAAAAAAGTGACATTTCGTTAATCCATTAATTTCCCATTCTATATGTATGGTTAAATAAAAATATAGTAGATTCAAAGGTGCTCCTAGAAACCTAATAGTTGATGTACAAAGTTGCATCCTGTTTATAAGGACCATGTATCTTTGATGACTACTATCAGAAATTGGTTTAATGAATTCAAACCAGGCCAAACATCCATATTTGATCAAGAACTCTCAGGCCGCCCAATTAAGGTGACTGCTGAGGATATGGTAAAAAATCCATGAAATCGTGTTAGCAGATCGTCGAATGACTATCAGATAGTTTGCTGACATTATAAACATCTCAATAGAGCACGTACAAAATATCCTAAGCAAAATAAAACACAACATGGAGAAACTTTCCTGTAAGAAAGCTATTGGCGAAATGATGAAGAAAAAGCGGAATCGCATGACAACTTCGGAGTACTATTTGGCCATGTTTTTAAGAGTAATTCGAAAAAGTTTCTGCGGCGTTTCGAGATTCTAGATTAAACATGGATCCATTACTATAAGTCAGAAATTAAAGAACAATTAAAACAGTGAACTTCACCCGACAATCTTGCTTCAAAGAAGGCAAAAACGGTTTCAACCGTTTATTGAATGAATCGCGAGGTAGATATACCTCGATAGCATATTAACTTTACCGATTAATTGGAGAAGGAGATAACTATCTTGGGGTAATACTATGTTGATTTATTGGGACGATTAGACGCTTAATTGATAAGAATTGGATTCCATTTGGCGAAGAGAAAAAGAATAAAAAAATTTTTTTTAATTCATCTGCAATTGCCAATCGAAACTGATTAAATTACTCCACAAATTGGTGCCATAATCACCATGTGATATCTTTTGTTTTCAAACAAGAAAAAGTGACGTGAAAAAGTAAACAGGTCTAGTTTGCATAGCTCGATAAATAATATTTTTTGATAATTCAGATTCCGATTCTGAAAAATTAAAACTTGGTATATATAAATTATCAAATTTTAAAATTCGAATTCTTCCGATTAGTTATTTTCTTTTGCAATCGTTTTCTAATCGTACTTTCTGGTAAAAGAGTAAAACAATAATAATTTTGTCTCGAACATTTTACGTTTACAAAAGTAACTCTCGGTTAGATAAGTGGAAATTCAATAATTATTTTCCTTATTTCATTTGATTAGATTACGCTTTATGTACATTACCAGCGAACAATAAGGTGTAAACTTTTAAATTCAAATTTTTTTCTTTACGTGTTCTCAAAATTTCCTTAGAAAAAATTAAAATAAGTAATTTAAGGGCGGGCAAAAAAAGAGTCTAAATTTGTGAATTTTTTCTGAGAAAATGAATGTATTTAGATCAATTTTGGTTTTGACACATTATTATACAAGTCTTGAAAAACATAAAAAATATTTTTCAAGTCAAAATATTACAAAATGGTGGTGTGGCAGATGAACTCCAAAACCACCTCTTAAAATGCGGTGGAAAATTTCCCAATGGTGTATTATTTAGAAAATATCATAGGTTATCAAATCTAAAACAGATATAAAGGCTAGGTGTGAATCCCCAAGAATCCATCGCCCAACTTAAATTAAAATTCAAAGTTCAGAATTACATAAAATTATTATTCCCAAACCAGCAGTCTAGCGTAAATCAAACACGGATAGAATACAGAGCGGGAAACCGCGGTTCTAATCCTGATTAAGTCGGATTTGTGCTGTGAACTAAAAAGTCCAAAATCGTTCTGTGGACTATGGGGAAGGGAAAGAGAAACCATCACCCCATTAACATTTCCCTAGTAAAGTCTTCCTGGCATAGCCAGGAAGATCGCCTACGTCTAAAGAAGATATGGCACTTAGAAGAAGAAGATTATTCCCAGAGTACAATAAATTTTTAGTTAATCGAAACAAAACGACCAAAATCCACAAATTTGGATGAAAATATAAAAAGTCAAATTTTTAAAACAATTAAATATGTGAGTAAAACAGAAACTCATTCAAACAACAAAGTCATTCAAATCTTCACCAGTAAAGCAATCCCAATCTTATTACAAAATCTGCCCAATCGTTACCACCAAAAACAGCTCAAGCACCACCATCACCAATTTCTAAAAACCATTCACATGCTCACCGTTAAATTCATCCAAGTCTTCGCCATCGAAATCGTCCCAATCTTCGTCACTTCATACAGGCCTGCATTTAAGATCCATTTTCACCAATTTATTAAAAATTATTTTTTCCTGATGTCTACGTGAATTCTTCATGTGTTTTATATCCGTCTTAAGAGATTTTGAATTCACTTTATCTAGTTCTTTTGCTTCATATTTTTAAACAAGTATAAGCCACAGCAGTGGAGTGATGTGATCGTTGGTTGAGTACAGAGCGGAAAGTCGGGGTTCAAATCGCGAACGTAAGAGAATTTCTTAGCTCGACCTTCCAGTGGACATCCACACGCTGTGATGAGTACTGATCTTCCATTAAGCTTTTTAAACAAGGATGCCACATTACAGGACCGTCGCTATTAGGGGTACTTCCGCCCGTGTGCAAAATTTAATTTAGCCGCTCTTATAGCCGACTTTTTCGGTTTTTATAAATACAATTTTAATACACATTATGTGTTTCGTATAGAATCACATTTTTTTTCTCACACAAGATAAGCGATTTTTTCACCACAAAATAAAATTGCATTTGACTGTCGTTGCTGATCAATAACAAAGTTTGCTATCACAATGCCACATTTTCCACATACATCCAGAATCCAGACATTTTTCCAAAAATTGTTCACGATCAAATCGCGAAGTTGGTTTTTGAAATGTTTTGTTGTATTGTACTTTCCTTTACTACGTATATTGGGAAAAATTTACAGATATTTGAACATTTCTTTACTTAAAGCTCGAAAACTACTGATTAAATCATAAACACTAATTTGCATCCTTATCTAAAAAATGTATAACCAAAATGTGGCATTGTGATAGCAAACTTTGTTATTGAACAGCAACGACAGTCAAATGCAATTTTATTTTGTAGTGTAAAAACCGCTTATCTTGTGTGAGAAAAAAATGGGATTCTATTACGAAACACATAATGTGTATTAAAATTATTTTCGGGGCTATGGCCACGTGAAGGTGGAAATTAAAAAAAAATGCTTTAAAGAGGCCTAACTCGACGGTTTGAATTTAGAAAAAAATTTTTGTTAAATATTGTTCTCTATTGTTAAAGTGACCTCTATCACCACCTAAGTTATGTAAAGTGAGTGCGGGGACACCCTGTATAATATACGATAATGGTACCTATTTCCATGCCTTCATTCACATATTCAACCGTTCATAACTTTTAAACTATCGTTCCTACGGAAAAAAGTTTCATACAAAATTTTTAGATAATTTAATAATGAATAAGAAAGGTATAGGACGTTTCATCGTTAAATCGACTTTCCAGGGAGTTACAGCGGATAAAAGGAGATTTGCGACATTGAACGAGCTGTAATTGAAAAACGGTAAGTTGAATCAAAAAAAGTTTCGAACAAAAAAGGTGGGAAATTCGATTATCTACAAAAAAGGTTTCCATATTTTTCATCCTAAGGTAAGCCGTTTCCGAGATATGATACGAAACGCGTTTTCCAAGATGGCGGCTAGCGCTCGATGTTTCATAATTCTCATTTTTGAATTTAAGCTTTTTATAAGCCTACTTAACGATCCTAACAATAACAATGCTGTGCAGAATTTTTGCAAAGTTCATTTCTCTATTGACTGGACTAGTAGGGCATATTTGATATACTTATCCGGCTAGACCCATTAGCCTACTATAAAAAATTGTTTACCTCCGTCACTGCTTTATATAACTTTTATTCAAAAGTAGCGGAAATATTATTCAAACGATGAACAAAATTATTTTCAGTGATACGATTAACATTTAGAGTGTAGGCAGTTGTTACTGCGAATGATGGTTTTTATTTATTTTTTTAAACAATCCGAATGTTATTTGATTTTATAGAAATTCTTTAAGGATAATAAAGCTGAATCGACTAGCACGACTTCCGGTTTATATAAAAGCGTCAGCAACATCTCGGTCGACTCATTTCGTTTACTGTAGACGTTGTGAATGTGTGGTTGTGTTCCTATGGGTCACACAACCCACCTAAAATTGTGAAATAACTGATAAAAAGTAAAAAAAAAATTATAAAAGTAATATTAAAAAACCAAAAAAATTGTAAAATTGTCGAAAATCGTAACGTCAGAATAAACAATCGACTAGTTTGTTAATGTTTTGTTTGTTTTACGATTTCATTTGCAGATCGCGAGTGTGTGTTTTATTATTTTGAAGACAATAAACGTTAAGCAAGATGAATCCTGGTGCTCCTAATTATCCAATGGCATCCTTGTATGTCGGCGATTTACATTCCGATATCACAGAGGCCCTATTGTTTGAAAAGTTTTCTGGTGCTGGACCAGTACTTTCGATACGTGTTTGCAGAGATATGATCACTCGTCGTTCTTTAGGTTATGCCTATGTCAACTTTCAGCAACCTGCCGATGGTAAGTTCCATTCAAAAATTCTTGTGAAGTCTCTAAAGTCTTTCGTGTTCCTTCAGCTGAACGTGCTTTGGATACCATGAACTTCGATCTTATTAAGGGTAGACCGATACGCATTATGTGGTCACAACGAGACCCTTCGCTACGTAAGTCAGGTGTCGGTAACGTCTTCATCAAGAATCTTGACAAAAGCATTGATAACAAAGCCATGTACGATACTTTCTCTGCGTTTGGGAATATTCTTAGTTGTAAAGTTGCTCAAGACGAGAATGGTATTAGCAAAGGTTATGGATTTGTACATTTCGAAACCGAAGAGGCTGCCAATAAATCAATCGAAAAAGTTAATGGTATGTTATTAAACGGAAAGAAAGTATATGTGGGTCGTTTCATTCCTCGTAAGGAACGTGAGAAGGAATTGGGTGAAAAAGCTAAATTATTTACAAATGTTTATGTGAAGAATTTCGGAGAGGATATGACTGAAGAGCAATTACAAATTATGTTTGAAAAATATGGACGAATTACCAGTTTAAAAATCATGAGTAAAGAAGATGGTAAATCACGTGGTTTTGGATTTGTAGCCTTCGAAGATCCTGACTGTGCTGAATCAGCCGTTGAAGATTTGAATGGTGAGTTTATCGTTTTTAACCAAATACATGTGCTTGCGTAATCTTTAAAAATCTGTCGGCCTGTTCATGTTGTCACAAAAATCTTGTAAACGGTTGTTCCGTTAAAAATTGTGATCAACTCACAATTTTTTTTTAATTATATGGAAACTTTGAAGTTCACAGAAAAAAACTAAAAGTGATTTAAATTTTTGGAATACCTTTCTTCCAAGTAACATATTTATTTATCCATTTCCTGTGACTCATTTCATGACTAACTATTTGATCTTGTGCTCAGAAGATATAATCTTACCAACTAATTGAATCGGTTATTGCTTAAACAACATAAGTCACTTTTTATAGATGTTCAGGAAACGAAAAAAACGTTTCACTCTCAGAAACAAAGAATAACTCAAATTTTTATTAATTCAAATTTTTAATTGTTTATTTGTATACAGAATCGAATAAATCATATTTTATTAGAACTTAATTATCATATCAAAAAACCGTTTTGAAAATTTTGACTTAAGGTGTTTCTGCAACAAACGTAAAACTTCAATGCAAATAGTACATTATTGAGGAGAATACGTCTTTATTTTGCGGTGGTAGACTTCTTTTTTCGCTTTTTTGTTTTGTTGTAGTTGATAATATCTTCATAAAATGGTTTATTTTCTTTATCAACCCACTGTAGTATGGTTTTAAGGTGTGTACAAATTCAGAAACCTTAACATAACCCGGTTTTGTAGATACATGTACGAAATGGTGGAATTTTGAGATGGAAAATGATACCTGTGCAGCTCTAGACGACTTCTCTGTTTCCACGGAAAGCGTTTCTTTTTTGTAGTAGACTGGCCCCCAATTAAGAAGAAAAAAAGTCAGCGAGTTAGGTTGTTTAAGCACTAAACCGAAAATTTCCAGTATCGTTTTCTGTCATAAAGGCGATAAAGGATTACCTTTTTAAGTTCTTTAAGCACCAAACGATGCGGAACTGTCGAAAATATGTTTTCCATGTGTTAACTCAATTTGGCCAAAAAGTGACTTAGGTTGTTTATGCAATAACTGATTCAATTGTTATTTTTACAAGTTATTTGTTTAACATACTCTCTCCTTCAGATTTCTGGTCTTTCCGAGTTTATATGTATAACTCCAAGATAATTTTATTATTACCAGAAATTTATTAGTGGAATTTCTGAAGATCAATACTACCATCATTATCTTCTAAATATTTACTTTGTTGATATGTAATATTCTTTGTGTTGACTTTGCTATCTTTCTATTCCTACTACTTTAAATTTGAAATTATTAAATTACAATATCCGGGTGAAGTAAAAACTTTATTCTGGCCGTCTCTCTGGTCCTCCAGGTTGGGGGTTCTACGTCGGGCTTGCTCCTCGGCTAGGTAAAAAATGTAAAATGCTAACAAACCAAATGCCAATTCGCAAGGTTGGTAGTTAGGTATCGGATAACGTCACAAGACGTTTCAAAACCGACTATAATAAAAAAATTATAATATTAATTTGGTATACCTACATATACACACTCCGGAGTATTTTAGAATGGAATGGCAATAAAATATTGAACAAAATAAGCTCACAACAAAAGCTAAATAAAAACACATTGCAGCCACCTTTTCAAAAAATCCTATATGGGTATGGTGATCATATTTTTTTTAGGAAAATAGAGTAAAAGTATTGACGCGCATGAATTGATTAACGAAATTTCTTTTATTTTGCATTGATTTTCGCGTATTCTAAATTTTTTAGGAAAAAATGTAAAAGTACTGAGGTACTGATGCGCAAGTTTGATTAACGAGATTCATTTTATTAGTAATTAAATAGTACTTACAATACAATAGTCAAAGTAGATAGATTTAATCTATAAATAGTATTCTATAGCCTATAGAGCACAGATTCTAGGCAATTTGCCTTTTTATCCTTTATTTAGGCAATTCAAAATTATAAATACAGAAATTCCTTTCAAACGATTTTGAAAATTTTGAACCTTACTTTAATTTGCTTAAATGCCTATTTTCGATGTTACTGGCCTAAAATAGATTTTTAATGCTTGAACGGATAATTTATCCTGTCTCTGTTATTAAAAGTAATAAAAAAATTGTGTTTTTATGTTTTTTAAATTTTATATCTCACAGTCGCAGTCGTGGCGGATTTAGCACTTGCCAGGAGCTTCAGTGCAAGTGGTTCGTAAGAAACACACCCGTTCAGCAATAATAATAATAATAATAATAAGCACTTGAAAGACCCCAAGCACAATTTAATTTTGAGGCCCTCGTCTAAAATTTTCACTGCCCTTACACCCTACTATCTTGTCTCTAAATAAAACTGTGGAAGTCATTGTAGCCCAAGAGCTGGCGACGGATTTCAGGAGTCTTGAATAACTGTAAAAAAATAGCAGAGGTTTTCCCAGCCGCATAACGGAGGGGGGGGATGAATTTTCCAGAAACTTAAAACTTCTGTTGATTTCACCAAACGGTTACATAGTGTTAGTAGATAATTTAAAAGAATTAATTGGCAAATGAAAATTCGGTCAGGAACATGGTTAAATAAATTTTTTTAATCGTAAAGCCAAAAAATTTACTTAAAAGCTTGCTTACTTCCTTACTTAAATATGAGGTGTAACGATAGAAGATACTATTTAAATTTATATGTATGCTTTTTCCCCCAATAATAGATGACGTTACTAATTTTCTCCCCCATTTGCAGATGGCGCTACAGATTTGGGGTTTCTATTTTTAATATCGTAAATTTATTTGTTAATTTAAAAAAATAGTAACCCCAAATCGGTAGCGTCATTTGCAAATAAGGAAGAAAATTAATAATACCATGTAGGTAAAAGGGAAAAACACGTACCTACATATAAATTTATATAGCATTTTTCAATTTTACACCTCAATTATATTTATTGTTCATTTGACCCCTGATGTAATGGTTCATAAGATTTTGTAGGTACCCATATCTTACGGAATAGATATTTTTGTAATTTTTGACCCCCCCCCAACTTTGTAAGAGCTTTGAATATTCAAACAAAAGCAAAAAGGGTCTGGCCGGATAAGTATGTTAAAAATGCCCCTTTGGAATTTTTTTATGGAAATTTTTTACAAACTTTGTTATGTAAAAGGACAGTCATGTGCAAAATTTCAGCCTTTCAATTTAATTCCCGTTGACTTTATAAGGAAAAACCTGCATTTTCACATTTCTTCATTTTTTGTACCAAAAGTTATCCAAAAAATCAAAAATTATCCTAAGAAACATGAAAACAATTTTTAGAATTCCTTCACAATTAAATTAGGTTTTAAAATAAATTATTAGATAGAGGAAACCTATGTAATAAATGCTTTGGGACCCCCCCCCCCATTTCATCATGGAGTATATTATGTTTTGAACCCTGGACTTTAATTGCAACTGAAATTTCGTAATAGAGTTTTGTTCCCCAAGGTTAAGTGCTTGAATTTCTTTAGTCGGAAATACATTATGAATTAAATTTTCCCGTAACTACAGAAAATAAATCGGATGTGACAAAACAGATTGAAATGTGTTGAAAATTTGTAATAGTAAAAGTAAATCCTACTTTGTTTTCATTGCCTCACTGGTAGAGTGGTTCCAAAGAATTAGAAAAGGTGGAGCTATGTGAAGAAACCAAAACTCGTATAATCGCGTTTATATTGGTGGCAGTTGGTGGAATTGGGTGTCACGCGATCTCTACTGCGCCGGATTTTGGCTACGCCTTTTCTTCTTTCTTTGGAACTACTCTAAACATCTATAAACGATTTTCAAGCACTTTCAGATGAGCAATTGCATTGAAACATTTTATCCATTTGTATTTCGAATCATTTTCGAATTACTATAATCATTTGTGATTTTTATATAAGTACTTTTATCAGACGAACGGAATCTCGTTAATCTATTCGTGCGCACAATTATTAAATCTTTTCAGCGGAAGGATTTCAACTAAAATACAATCAGTTCTCAGCTCTTTAGGTACGGGCCTGCTTTGCTGTCATTGGTCTACTGGTTTTGTTTGTTAAACGATTTTCAAACACTTTCAGATGAGTAATCGCTTTGAAACATTTTATCCATTTGTATTTCAAATGACCATACAATAATCTGTCATTTTTTATAAAAGAATTTTGTGATACGAATGGAATCTCGTTAATCCATTAATGCGCATCCTTCTATCTGTATCGTAAATGTCAAAAATATATTGGGATAATTTGTTTCCTATCAACTAATTATAAGAAATCCTATAGCGTAGCGTATTGAGCACCCTGGAGCAAGTAAGAAGTCCACTTGTTTCAATTTTTCAAACAAAACTTCATTCACATACATTTTATGGGAACTATCAAACTTTTTTGACTATCGATAGTTAGTCGAATTAATCGAATTACTAATTATTTTTTACTATCGATAGTTAGTAACTAAAAATTTAGTTACTAAAATTTAGTTACCGAATAAAAACTATCGAATAAAACTATCAAATAAAAACTATCGAATAAACACTTATATTTTTTTTTATAATTTTTATATTAGGTATAAGTTAAATTAAAAAAAAAAATTTATGGTAGACCGCACACTATAGCGGCACCTAATTATCAACTAAAAAGTTATTCGAATAGTTTTAGTAACTAATAACTGCTAATAAGTTATTCGAATAGTTTTATTAGTAACTAAAAATGCATTCAATAGTTTTTAGTAACTAAAAAGTGTCCAACTATCGATAGTTGATATAAAGACTAACTATCAAATAATTCGATAGTCCCATCACTACTTTTTCTTAAATTTCTATACGTCTTTTTCTAATTGCACGGCAAATGAATCTTTTTTAACCCCCTATCGTAATCCTACAGGCCTACCGCCTTATATTCACATCCTTCTATTTTTCTTCTAATTAATATAAATGATATAAAATAAATAAACATTACAAATACCGTAATAAAGAATGGAATGGTGATATTGTTATTCCACCGAGAGCTCGGCATGCCAAAGAGTTTATTTGAGAATGTCAAAATTTCATAATTTTAAATGGCATGATAGATCAAAAGTGGAATCGTTGAAAAGATCTTTAAACAATGAGAAAAACAAAAGTTTTGTAGAGAAAATAATTTTATTACTGACACCTCTTTCGAATAATATTTGATTGAAGTTAATAAATTCAAATTCTACATGGCCAACGTTTTTTTTTTCTTTAATAATTTTATTATTTTAAATTTTTTCCTGATGATGCCCTAATTATGACACACGTATAATGATGTAAATCGGTGATGGCCAATGTTGACAGTTCTCTTGTAAGAGGTTTGGTGATTTCATTTTTTTTTTACAAATTTTTGTATACGATAACGTGCTACTGCTCAGAAAGTATTAATTTATTGAAAATCATACATAGGACTTTTCTTTTGTATACAATTTAATGTAATTGAATCAGTTATTGCTTAAACAACCTAAGTCACTTTTTATAGATGTTCAGGAAACGTAAAAAACGTTTCACTGTTAGGTAAGCAACCTGCTAAACCGAAAATTTCTAATATCGTTTTCTGTCATAAAGGATATTATACTTTCTTAAGTTCTTTTAGCACCAAACGATGCGGAACTGTCGAAAATATGTTTTCCATGTGTTAACTCAATTTGGCCAAAAAGTGACTTAGGTTGTTTTAAGGGGGTACGTGCAATCAGAGACGTGAAAAAATAGACATTTTCAAGAATTCTTTTTGAACTGTTCGACAGTGTTTTTTATTTAATACTTAATACTATGTTATTACACTATGTTTCAACTAACTTTAAGGAAAATTTCAACAACAAAAATTAATCGTGGGCCCAGTAATCGACTCGATTGTAGACCTCTATTTTAAAATATTGGTTTGCGATGCCAACTGCTACTTGAAAGTGGTTTATCTAAAATCCACAAACAAAAAATAAATTGTTAGTTAAATAGTTAATCTAGAGCCGGATCGAAGGGTTTTTGGTTTTTTTCAAATTTGGCAAAATGGCGGCCTCTGGAAAATTTTTTTATGAATTTCGAGTGTAAAATCGCTCGATTATTGTCAATAAAAGATAGAGCTTTTAGTTTAAAGTCAAATCCTTCGATCAGGCTCTAGTTTTAATAGTCTACAATATACTGTATAAATTTAATAAAAATCCATCGAGTGGTTTTTAAAATATTTTTGGCACCGATTTGAAAATGTAGTTTTGAGCTAGAAGAGTTTGTATTTTCACCTTTAAATTATGAATACAAATATAATTTAATTAATTATTTTATATGCACGCACAAAATTATCAACTGCTCAGTTTCACACGGTTTCACTGCCACTAAAATTTTAAATACTACACAAATTAAAAAATTTATCTTACCGAAACAGGTCTAAAAATAGAACTATAACATTCTACTCCAGCACTAATCGAGAACGTATGTCTACAGCTATTGTGCGACATCTTTAAAACTATTCATCGGATCGATTTGAAATTTTTACACAATATTCTTGAAATATTGAAAATTAAGAAAATGAAACAAACACACCATTGACTTTTTGAAAATGCTGACTGCACGTAAGCCCTTAAGCAATAACTGATTCAATTACATTTAATTTTGTGTATACTACTAACATTTTGAGCATAGGATAAAAGGAAAACTGTTAACGCACATAAACCAGATTTCCCCTTCCCCCTCATAATAATTTATCTTTTTTTTAATGTGAATATGATCAAAGCCAAAGTGCAAATAATCAATCAATTACTCACTGGCTTCCATTCCTGTCGGAATATAACCACATTAGAAAAGTCTTTACAATCCATTTCATGAGTTGGATTACTCCTTCATTGATGCTTCTTTTTCTACAGCTTTTCGTATGACTTAGCTTGATTCACAATTTCTTTCCATATCTTCCTATTTGTACACTTGAATCACCAACTTCTATTTTGTTTATATCTTTCATCACAACATCCCACCTTCTTACTCTGGGCCTTTCTCTCCATTCCGTCATCAATTTTATTACCTAATTCCTTTCTTTTGATATTATATAACCGAGCCATCTTAGTAGCTGCGCTTTGATGAATCTAATGATGTCTTCATTCTCCAATATTTTCATTATCTATTCATTTTTTCCATTTCTTCAAATGTAGGTTCTTATATCTCAGCGGTCGGCAACCTTTTGTTGTAAGAGAGCCAAATATTTTACGTGGGGATTAGTGCGGGTCGCATTTCTTAACAAATCCACTAAAAAGGATTTTTTTTAAAAAGAAAGGTCGTTTGTTTTAGTTTGCCTCGTTCTCTGAGAACTTTATAAAAAGATAGCTGGAAAGCCCGTTCATGGACAGGCAGCTAACCAATGGATCTCTTTTTTGCGACTTTTTTAACGGTCTTAATTTAAAAAAATTTCATTTGCTGGCCTTTAAAGCCGTTCACAATGAAGTGGGGTCTTGCTTGTTTTGTTAAAGAGCTGGCAAGCGCTAATTGGATTAAAGTATCTTCGTCTATCATTTTCTATGATTGACAAATTGCTTGCTAGCTTTCTACCGAAGCAAGGCAAGACCCCACTTCATTGTGAATGCCGCTTTATATTTATGATTTTAGAATTATACCCACCTCACTGAAAAGTAGCAATATTTTATGATATGCTGCACTATGCATGGTGTGCGACTAAATACTAAACTGTCAAATGATTCACCTTTGCAGGAGCCTATAAGTAACATCAAAGCTGAACCTTTCATTAGTGTACCATCACACAAATGTCCTGAGTTTTATATTGTATGATTGAAACAATTCTCCTCGATTATTCAAAATAAGCTGTCATGTATTTATAATATCAATGATAATAAGTAGACATCGGATTATATGCACTAACAAAATGCTTCTTTTTGTTGTATAATTTTATATTATTTTTAGTTATTTTAAATCAATTAAACAATTAATATTAATTAAACAATTTATTACAATTATTAAACAATTTATTACAATATAAAATCATGCATAATTCTTGTGACAATACACCATCATGTATTTTTCAACTGACGTTAGCGGACAAAATTTGAAATATGGTGCCGTTTCTGGAGATATTCCTTCAGGCAAGGTTTGACCGATGCCGTTAATAGGCATTATTTTTTTTAATTTCTTTAAGATTCGGGTTTTTACACAGAACAGCACTTAATTTACGACGGATCTTTTCCGACAGTGAATTAGGAAGAACGTCATATCAGTAAACACTTCCATAGAATTCAAGTGTAATCTATGCATCTTCACAGAAGTAACTGTAAACTTCATAACCATGCTTTGTCTAGTGCGTTTGCGTTAAATTTAAGAACTCTCCTTTCTCTCTTTTTCATTTGAATTTTAAAAATTCAAATTTTACCCGCTCTTTTAGTTAGATATTTTGAAAGTGACTGATATGTGTATTGTTGGAAAAGTCAAAAATAAAAGATTCAATTCAAATAAGGAAGTTATTTAGTTAAGCATTTGTTTAGTAATAAATAAAAATGCTATGTTTTACTTTTCAAATAGTCTTTTTTTTAATGAACTAATTAACAATCGTACAGTTTTCAAATACATTCTTTATTAACAATACCTTTTTTCTTTATTTTTGCTTCCGAAATACATTTGATTTTCCATTTTTCTTTTTCCAAGTCTTTGAGAGTTATACTTATTTTGAAATGAATTATAATCAACCATAAAGTTTTGGAATGTTGCATTGTCAAAATTATAGGCATTATCCATTATGTTATTCATTCCACTTCTATATGATTCTACGACAATTTTCCTTCGGGTGTCTTGATCGATGTTATCTTGCAGATTTATATTTTCATTATTGTCTAAGGTTGCACATTTTTCTTCTATGAATTCATTAATGGCTTCATTTGATTTTAGTAATTCTTCAGATGGTTCCACGATAATTAAATTTTTGGGGTCTTCATTAAATTCACCTAAAACAGAACCCACACGCACTCCTCTTTCGTACATGGAAACCATATGTGCATGCTTACATATGATTTTCTTTATTGCATATTCAACACATTCGCATCTGTAAGTATGCATGCAAATGGAACACACATTACATCTGTTTGCCTCACATTTACACGCACCAACATCACCATATAAAACAGAATAAAATTTCATACCTGTCGTTAACGATCTAACTTTAAACTTTCCAAATTCCTCCTCTTCGATATATTCATTTATGTTATTACACTGTTTAGCGGCTTTGTGGGCTTTCGCAATCCTCCTCAACTTATTATTATTTGCATTAGGGCGGTACTTATCAACAATTGTTCTCCACATTTTCCCTTCTACAGCCTCATCTATGGTGTCCAGTAATTCTTCGAATGTTGCTTTCGAGTTTCTCTCCAGTAGGTCCTTTAAATTTTTATTGAAGCTTTCCACAACCATATTAGTATTTATACCGGCATGCAGTCGATGGCAGTATGCCCACGTTTTAATCCTTTCATCGTTGATAAAGTAATATCTAAAAAAATAAAATGTTACTCATATTAAATGTATAATAAATTATAACATTTTTATGTCAGACTATTGATCAAAAGATACACGATATGTAGATGATATTTGTTATTAAAATAAAAATAAATTAATATTTACTTACTTCTGCAAGTAATCAATAAAATTTGTTTCGTTTGCCTCTTGAAGTTTTCTAAAATATAAATTCTTCAAATTCCAAAAGTTTTCTTCGTTAGTTTCTTCCATAATTTGTCCCAAATCAACACCCATAGAATCTCTTAAATTTTGACTTTTAATTTTTTTATTTCCTTGCGTATTCCAATTTTTTCTAACATGCCATGTACACAATAATCTTCTGGGAGTATTTCCCATAATCTTCACCCATGCGCTATGGTATTTCTTGTCATCGTCACTCATCAAAAATTTTGGCTTGATTTCTTCTCCGATGTGGTCTTTAAAGGCTTCCAAAAAAATTTCCTGAATAGCTTGGTCTTGTCTAAAAATTTGGAGTTGTTACATAAAATTCTTAAAGATATTTAAATTAACTAAACCTGTTCGTTACAAGGAAAGCTACAGGGAAACCCACATCTTTGTCATCTCTAACTGTTGATGTAATTTTCTAATTAACAACTCGCAGTTTGATTTTATTTATTTAGAAAGAATAATAGTACATGAAATGTGATAATAATAATCCTTCATTTAACATTTCATGAAGAATGTTAACTTACATTACTTATCAATGCAACTGATGCATGCATGAAGGTTAAGGAATTACAACTCCCCTCTCCGTGCTAACATGCGCATTTAATTGCTAATTGTTTTTCTTACATTTTTATTCAAATATCTCAACACTAACCATCATAACCGTCAATTCAAATTTCTTCACATTGGTTCCGTGCGTTCCATCAATGCATATAATTGTACCGTGGTCTATAAGCTTCTTTTTCATGTGTTTGTTCATATATCCTAAAGCAAAATCACCAGGGTTCAGTTTAGGATGCGGTTCACCTAAAATAAGACCACCACCATCCAATTAAAATTTTTACCTTCACCACCAAAACCACATCGCATAAAACCTTGCAATAATTATATTATACTACCCCTTATATCCTTATAATATTCCATACTATAAAACTATTCCCCAAGCAATACTTTTATATGCAATAAATCAAGATAAAAAAAATATAATTACCAATTTTTTTATATAAAAATGCATAATTTTCTCCACTTGCATTCCATTCTTGAACTTTCATAGCAACAGCTACCATATCATCCGGATCTCTTGTCTTTTTAATTTTAAATTTTCTTCGTAAGTATGGAAAATCTTGTTTTCCCAACAAATTAATGCGGCTTATTTTTTATTTTTCTTGCATCCTTAATGATCCTATTTACCGTTACCCCACTTTTAAGTTTTTCACCTATTTCATTTTGTTCTTCAATAGTTAATCGCTGACTGCGAAGTTCTAAATCATGTCCTACATGTGTTTACAGTTTCTTGTTTCACAGGTGTCCGATCGTCGCCGTCGCCATAAAAATTGATTAAGTTGACTAGCCGTTTACATTTTTCTTCATTTTTTTTAATTAAACAAATAGGCGCAACGTTTTTAAAACTTGAAAATAAATTCAAAAATAAAAAATTACAGGGTGTTGTAAGAAATAAGCACGATAGGCAAGAAAGTACTAAATTATGCAATAACGCTATAAATATCGAGTTATATGCAAATATGCAAATGCATATAATCCGATGTCTAATAATAAGAAATAAAAATATTGAATTTTACAAAAATTTCATTGTATGATTTTCCTTTATCAGATAAAGGAAAAGTAACAGAAATATGCATAGCGTTATAATATATTTTCAATAGGAAGTTCGATATTTCTCGCCTTTAAAGGTTTCTTGTCATTAACCGCGTAATGCACTCACCCGAGTTAACTCTGGTTAGATTTGCAGGTAAATTTCCACCTGCATGAGTTAACTCGTGTTAAAATATTATATTCGATGAAATTGAACGTAACACTTTTTGTGCAGAGTATGATGAATTAAACAATATTGTCGTATTTCAACAAATACATAAGTTTGAGCAAGTATTAGCCGATATAGAAGAAGTATCTTTGCAATATCAAGAAATTTTGATTCGAAATTGACTGTATAATATTATATTCTGTTACAAAAATGAGGGGGAGAAAATGGTGCATTTTTAACCGACTTTTGGTAAAAGAATTGGTGCATTAAGCGGTTAGGAGGTGAAAATCGGCTGGGTAACCTTAGTATATTTATATTAGTTTGCCCAATTTTGATAACTTTGTAATGATAACTTTGTAAATGAAAATTGATACTATTAAAGCAATGAAATTGATTCACCATTCGCGGAAATATTACAAAACCAATATTATTGTAGAATAGCGACTTTGGAATGATTGTTTTCGATATTTGATACTAAACAAATGCCATTTTGTGACGTAAATAATAATTGTTGGCACTAAATTAAAATAGTTGCTATAGGTACATTTTGCAAGTTTAATAGAAATCTGACTCCCGACACGCACAGGTTAAAAATTTATATATTTTAAAAATGTATTTAGTTTGATAAATTTTAATTTATAATTCAAATTGCAGGAAAGGAGATCATTGAAGCCAAGCCTATGTACGTTGGTCGTGCACAAAAGAAAGCTGAACGGCAGCAAGAGTTAAAGCGAAGATTTGAACAGTTAAAAATGGAACGTATGAATCGTTATCAAGGTGTTAATTTATATGTTAAAAATCTAGATGATACTATTGACGACGAACGTTTGCGTAAAGAATTTACTCCATTTGGTACTATCACATCGGCCAAAGTAATGTTAGAAGATAGTCGCAGTAAAGGGTTTGGATTTGTGTGCTTTTCATCTCCCGAAGAAGCTACAAAAGCGGTTACCGAAATGAATGGTAGGATTGTAGGAACGAAACCATTATATGTTGCCTTAGCTCAACGTAAAGAAGATCGTAAAGCTCATTTAGCATCGCAGTATATGCAAAGAATGGCAAATATGCGTATTCATCACCCCATGAATCAGTTCATTCAACCTGGTGGAACTGCTGGCGGTTACTTTGTGCCTACTATACCTCAACCTCAACGTTTCTATGCAGCTTCTCAAATGGCAGCAATGCGCACCACTCCACGGTGGCCCGCACAACCACCAGTTAGACCAGGAGGACAAGCTGGTGCAAATGCTTATGCTGCTGGTATGCAAAATTCATATCGGGCTGCACCACGCCCCAACAATCAACCTGGTGCAATGAGAGGTGGTATCAATGTGCCACGACCAATCACAGGCCAGCAACCACCTAACATTCAAGGACGTCCTTTGGTCACCCAAAACATTGCTGCTGGAGGAAGTCGCCCATCTAGCTATAAGTACACCTCAACAATGCGCAATCCTCCTCAAGGTGTAAACGCACCTCCCATACAGCAGGCTGTTCATATACAAGGGCAGGAACCACTAACTGCAACAATGTTGGCTGCTGCTCCACCGCAAGAACAAAAACAAATGCTGGGAGAACGTTTATTCCCCTTAATTCAACGTATGCATCCCGATTTAGCTGGTAAAATAACTGGTATGTTATTGGAAATCGATAACTCTGAACTACTTCATATGTTAGAACACCACGAGTCTTTAAAAGCAAAAGTTGAAGAAGCTGTTGCTGTTCTGCAAGCACATCAAGCCAAACAGGCAGCTACGACACAAATTAAGAAAGATTAATTTGTTTTGACATGTACACTAGAAAACCAAAAAAAATTGTAAAATAGTAACTGAAACTTACTAATCGTTTGCCATCTACGTGTAACTCAACTTAATAAAAAATATTTTGTAGATGGCAAGCATGAAAAAAAATAAGAATCTGAAATTGACTTGATACATTACAATTTTTTATATTATTTGGTGTACAAATTATTTCTATTTAAGTTATTTGACCATTGTCAAATTTTTCCTTAAAACCATTATTGGTTTTATGTGACAATTAAAAGATCTATTATGTTGATTCCATGATTTTAAGCTTGGTTTCTGTTATTTTTAATTATTATCTGGCAGTATTGGTATAATTCTGCATTTTTTTAAAAATATGTTACAAAAACCTTACGGTTTTTATTTTTTATTATGTTCTTTCGTATTTTCTTATGAAATTTGTATTTACTTTGTTGTGTTTGTAATTCATGTGCATATTGATATTGCTACTTTGGTATTTTGTATACGAGTTACTTAAAAAAATTGTATTGTTTAAATTTCATAAACTGTTCGACTAATACGTTGTTTTATTAATATATCTAAGTATTTAATTTTCTCTTTTCAATATTGGTTGTGTATCTCCAAAAAATTTAAAGTTGGAAAAATAACTTTCCTTTACAAAGTTGTAGATTTTGTCAGTTACAGAATATTAAGGAATCACCGTTGATATGGGTCATATTCGATTCTCCGAATGTTGTAAATCAACTTGA
Source organism: Rhagonycha lutea (assembly GCA_958510855.1). NCBI lineage: Eukaryota > Metazoa > Arthropoda > Insecta > Coleoptera > Cantharidae > Rhagonycha > Rhagonycha lutea. Next base: position 21,250,099 of record OY294042.1, read on the forward strand.
TTGAAACCAAGATGATTTTACTAGACACTACAGAACTTATTTTAATTATGGGGTAGGCTAGTGATGACGAAACTAAGACATGCACACACAGATTTTATAGGAGAACGATTTTAAATTAACAGGTAGGTTTTGAACATAATTTCATTGATTTAATCCATTATCAACAGATGAAATTTGTAATATCTAGTTTTCTCATATTTTCCATTAATTACGTAAAGGTTTGCGGGGGTGGTATCGGAAATCTTACGTGGGGGGGGGGTCCGATGTATTCCTTACGTAAGTTTCTTAAAATATTTTTTTAAATTAAATTAAAAAATTATATTTGATTTGGGGTCAATTATGTTTGTATGGTGAGCTAACTAGATCTTGGTGGAGGAATCAGTGTGGTCCGCGGGCTAAAAAGTTTGGAGACCCATGTATTTATTAACCTATTAAGTACCAATGCCGTCATTTAATTACACTGTTTCTAATAATTTTTTTGCAGCTGTCAACTAGGACTGGACGATTGTTAAAATTAGCAATCGATTGTGTAAAAACAATCGATTAATCAAGTATAATCATTAGTATTCCCACAGATAATTCTTTAAGCTGGGCGATTGTTAAAATTAACAATCGAAAATCGATTGTGTAAAAACAATCGAACAATTGATTACAAGTCAAGATAATATAAACATTTTTAAAAGTTTCAAAAAATTTTAATTAGGTAAAACATAAAATTATTTTGATACGCTCTTAAAATTTTGAAATTAAAATTTATTTCGAAGCAATAATATTATCTTCAAGTACCTACTCGTATGACCAATCACAGTGGTTATATTATTGGTCACATTGCTTCGAAATTAATGTTAATTTCAAAATTTTAAGCGTGTACCAAAATAGCTGTATGTTTTACCTATTTAATTTTTTTTCCATAATTTAAAAATGTTTATTATTAACAGCACAATCTTGACTTGTTCAAATCATGCATTTTAAGCTAGTAGAGAGGCGCCTTAATCGAAAATAATCGATTTTTCGATTCATTGATTATTTCAAAAATAATAATCGATTGAATCCAAATCAAACATATAAAAGACCAGCACGCTCCTCCGCCGCCGCCTCCTCCAGCGTGTCACTTTTTTAGGACACACAACGCATTCTGATTGGTCGTTGGTACTACCAACTTACAAGTTAACATCACCTGCCCCTGGGATCGAGTAGCACACCAAACGAGTTTTTAACCATGGCGAACTGCCCGTCCGTGGATGGGCCTTCCAGCTAGTAATAAATAAAAAACTAGCACGCTCCTCCAGCGTGTCATTTTTTTTTCGAAGTTGGCACACGACGCACTCTGAATGGTCATTGTTGAAAATCTGTCCCACAACACAATTGGTCTAACTTTTACCAACCTAAAATCACCTCCCGTGGGATCAAGTTGCACACCAAGGCCAAGGGCCAATTTCATAAAATTTAAATAAAATTCGTGCAAAAAGTGACAGATGTAACTGCACCTTAAAGCATATGACATTTAATTGCGCTTTTGAGCTACCGGTGCACTCTTTCTATCATCCCATTCGGCATCGGAGCGTGATTGAATGTGTTCTGCCCTAAGAATTTTGACAAATTTTTAAATATGTTTGATGTGAATTGTCGCCCCTACTCAGTTATTAGTCGAGCTTGTACGCTGAATCTGGATATCCACCATTGGAATCTTGAGTTTTTCTGAGTTCTCGTTTCTCTATCTTTTTAACTACCGAACTTTCAAAACTATTATTTTAAATTCCGGATGTGATGAAATATTTTATCTAGATAGCTTCCTTCAAGAATCCTTATCTATAAGCTACATTGTAACTTTATGCAATTTTCATATATTCCTAACTCAAAAACTAAGGGGCATGGGATAAACGCCGAAAAGGTAATACATTTTTTGGCTCCTAGTATCACCAAAAAAAATACTGACTGGTATCCCCTGGTAAATATAGCATCATACTGAGCCTTAATGATAGAACGTAGTACAAACACTTGTCCTTCTAGAAGTACTTTTGTACATGGCCTTGTGTCCTGCTAACTACAGGGCCTAGACATTTTTAAATAATATTTTGCAAATAAAATAACACCATGGCATCTTGTACTCTGCCAATTATCACCAAATTTGCAGGTCTCAAACTACTCATATTACACGATCTCCAAAGCTCTCAAGTGGGGCGATTGTGTCCTTCTGGCAGGAATGTTCTATCATTAAATTTTAATTGAAGAACTCTGAATTAAGATAATTTTTTCGTTGCAAATAATCTACATAATTTGGTACTTACTATGTTCTTATACAGCATCACTACATTTACATATTGTCGTATTCATTTTTGAAACAATTATTTTTTTATGACGATTGTTGAGCTTTACTTGGAAATATCTGTAAATAGTTTTTTTATATGGCACCATCTTTCAAAAAGAGGAAATAATATTAACAAAATGTTAACCAATTTGCTATCAATAAATTTATTTAAAAAAGTGGTTGTACCCATGGTTGTACCCTAACTTGCTTGCGATGATAAGATTTTTAGTTTTGAAAAGAATCTATTTTCGATAATACTAGGTAAATTTCATTACATTATGTCAATTTATACACACTTATAGTAATTAAAAATAAGGAGATTCCGGTGGGATCAAGTTAAATTCACTGATTCTATAACTAGCTCAATTGGTTCTCGTATGTCGCATGAAATCTCTTATTCAAATAATTGTACTTTTAACATAAAATTCAAATAAAGATTAAATTTTCCAAGTTAATTTAGGTAGCCGATTAAGAAGCCTACTTTTTTTAGCAAACGGAAATTAGGATAATAAAATAATGTAAATTACAACAATAAAAATATTTATTTGGATACAAACTTACAACTTTTCTATTATATTACAATTTCATGAATCGAAAATAAATATTAATGTACAAAAGTTTCGATTTAAAAAGATTACAAGAATAGCTTACAAATAAACAGGAAATTACAAGGAAGTTATAAACTTATAAGTTATAAAAACAGGAAACAGGTACAAATTAATAGGAATTGAAACGAATAAATAAATACGAAATTTGATCACATTTGCTAGTAATGGTTCAAGCCTCTTTAAATATTTGAAAATTTCCAAAATAATTATAAGGTGGCAATGAACTTTTACTAAACGTCACACTTATTCTAAAAAAGCTTTCAAAGCTAATTTTATTTGAATTATTTTTTATGGATATTTTAGCCATCCCAAAAATTCGGTTTTGGTTACGCTACTGCTCGTAGGTAATATCATGTTTATGGCTAGTTTTAGAAACGATATGATACAGTTAAGTTAAGTACTAATCACTGATTAGTTTAATACAGATCAACTAAAACTAATAGGAAGCGTTTTATAGCGCTAATAGTAGTTTGCCATTGGTTTTTAGTTGATCTGGATTAACTAATTAGTGATTAATTGATCGTATCTTTTCTGATACTTAAATTTAACAAATATATTAAATACTAAACAAAAACCACTAGAAAAGGATGTATGTAGATTCATTTCCATTGTCAATCACAAAATTAATACCAAATTTTTATCAAAATGAATGGAATAAATAACAAAATGGCGTTATTTCTTGTAGTTTCTCTCCTTAGTATGTAAATGATTAAATATTTTGGGAAAATCCATCATGCAAGCAATGGTAGTTGCAATCGGGCTCGCATCGACCATGGATCTTGCATGAATGTAGGGATGATTCAGTATTAGAGCCATATCAGCTAAAATCAGTTTAAAAATTAACCAAAAAATTTATGTTTTAAGAAGCAACGGTTTTACCATGATCTCTCCTCACGAAAATTAAAAGCGCATGACTATCGTCACACCATTTGATCAATCTGGTTCCAAAATTGAAAATGGAAAGTATCCCTATGGTGGTATAACATTTGGGTATGTTAAACAATTCTACGACGGTGTTTAACTTATCTTTGGTGTAATCGTTGAAATAAGGCTCATATTTATTACGAGCTCGCACTAGAAGTGGTAAATCTACCACGCATTCAAGTATCTAAACATGATTCAATTACTTGTAAAATTTACACATTTATAATTTAATATTACCTCACTCATTAAGAGTTTCATTTCTAACACTTTTTGTCTGTAGTACTTTATATCTATATTTCCTTCAGGCGCAAATGTAGGAATCGTTTCTGAATCTTCTGGGTGACCGTTTTCAAAAACTTTGTTGACTATAGGTGGGGTGGCAAGCAAATCTTCCTGGAGTGCAGGAAGTTGATGGTTAGATAAAACCTCTTGGTAATTATCATTCGCATACAATAAAAGTTCGGGCATTCCGTTGGAAACTTGACTGGATTCACATTTATCCACGTTCATGGACTATAATGAAGAAAATTGAAATAAAAAAAAAATGGGTTCCCCTGACAAGGAAGTAAATTTTTTATTAAAATCATTTTATAGATTAACGTCCTTTTGGATCAATTTCCTTCCCCGTTTTAAATAGTTTTAGGTACACTTACTGTTGAGGATGAATGCAAATAAAGTTCGGAATCTTTCTTAGGAACATGGTTTGATTCCGATTTATCCAGGCCCAGAAACTACAATTTAATTTATTAAAATTCAAAAACTTGTTGGAGTTGTGTGGAATTGAAATACAAGGAAGCAATTTTCTATTAAAATTACTTTTACAGCCAGATATCGATGGTGGAAAGGCAAAAGTCAAAAGCGCCACCAATTTTACATGAGAACCGTTCAATATTTAATTTTTAAGAAAAAATTTATAGTTTTGTTATTGTTTAGACGAATTTATTTTTATCAAAAATGATGCTTTAGCCTTTCTAAAAGTTAAGAAAGGAAGAAGAAAAAATGTTCCCCGGTTACGGCTACAGCCACAAAAATTCAAAAACTGCCCCCCTATACGGTGACCTGAGTGGTTTTTCGCAATTGTCTCTTAAAATTGATAAAATATTTAAGATCAAATTTTAATTCAAATTTTTTTACACTAATTTTAAATGAAAGCAACTCTACGTATACTTACAGTTACTGGTAAATCAGGAGAACTGTGCGAATCAATTAATGGTTTTTCATCATCCTGATTACTCTCATCAGCAATTTTCCTGCAAATTAAGAAGTCAGACATATTTTACCTAGAATTTTATTTTTAACCTCACTTTATATCAAGGCCAAAATTTCTTCTTTTCCAATTCGAAGACATGCTAGCGATACTCTTGTCAAGGCAAATGTAAAGTTGGTAAGGATTTACACGTTCAGTATCCTCATCTGACGAGCGACATTTGTTATTGTAGATCAATTCGGAGTACGGTCTAAAAACATTGGCAATTGAAATCTTCTATTTAGAAATGTCACAGTAACTTACTTGAGGTGATGGTGTTGGCATAAGACGAGTAATTCGTTGTCGTTTATATCGATGTATAATGCCACTAGATTATATATGGCTGCGTGGTATCGGATGCACTTATTTATAATTGCACCCATATTCATTGGAAACACCAGCAAACTAAAATCATCCCTCTAAGTGAAAGAAAATTACAAATATAATGAATTTACTTACGGCACTATGTCGGATGTAGATTTATTAAACTGATAGAGAAAATTCACCACTTCGTTGTTAACAAGTTTAGCCACCGATTCATCGATATAGTCCAAGTTACCCATTTTGGCAAATATGAAATTCCTTCCGTGCTTTACAATAAATTGCGCCAAAATGAAAACCCACTAAACCTAAAATTTAACTATATTTTGGTATATTATCACTGAAACTATTGTTGATATTTCGATATTCGTATACACTTAAACGATGGGTAATTCCCATTTGTAATTAAAAAAATTTACATTTCGAGATCTTTTTTCTGACAGCAGCGTCCATTTTTTAACCGACGCGCGACGCCGAAGCGAGCTATTTGCATGTTACCAATTCGTAAACTTTTTTTTTTAAATTGTTTTTAAGTAAATACATTTGATGTTACTCACCGATTAAAGTCTTAAAAAACGTCAATTTTTAAAAGTAATTCCGTAAAATTAATTAATAACATAAAATTTGAAATGAACCGCACCATCACCGTTGTCAACAACCCCTAACAACTGCCACCTAACGACGGCAATCTAACACATACTAGATAAAATTGGCGGTAACGAGAAGTGACGTATTAATGGTTACCAAATTTGAAAATTAAAAAATGATTTTTTTTTAAATTCAAAACTTGGCATCTCAAATATTTCTTAATGTTAAAAACTTGATTTAGATGTTTTAGTAATTATTAATTCTGATAAAGTTTGTGTGCAATAAGCGAGGTTTGCAGATATTATTTAATTTTATCGTCAATATTAAAAAATCAAGGGACCATGTGAGATATTGCTTTTCGCTAAGTATCGACAGTGTTCGTCATTTGATCATGGCATGATGTCACAATTTGCACCAATGAGATATGAGGAATGCAATGTCGTTGCGGATTCAAAAATACCGAAAGATTTAATGTTTTTAACTATTTTTCCAAAATATGTTAATTCAAATTAAGGATTCCCGAAATTATTAAATTTTTAGAGAAATTTTACAACAAAGAGTCATTTTAAAATTCCTAACTACGTAATATACAACACCCAACACCCGGATGGCAAGGCTCACGGTGGAACGGCGATAATTGTCAGAAACAATATCAAACACAACGAACTGAAAAATATCAGCACGATTATCTCCAATCCACCAGCCTATAGAAAATTACATGGACACTATAGTCGTCTCGTCAATTTACTGTCCACCAAAACACAACAATAAAAGACAACAATATGGTCACTTTTTTGACACCCTCGGTAATAGATTTATTGTTGGGGGTGACTTCAATGCCAAGCATGCACATTGGGGATGAAGATGTACGACGACCAAAGGAAGAAAACTGTACGCAACAATGGTGAGCAATGGAATATCAAGCTTATCATCGGGACAACCTACATATTGGCCCAGCGATCAAAATAAAACACCAGATTTAATAGACTTCTACGTGATAAAAGGAATAAATGTCAAACAATTCAAAATTGAGTCGTCGTTAGATCTTTCATCCGACCATACACCCGTTTTACTAACACTGCACTCGCAAATCCTGCTTAAAAAAAACATTCGACATTGTTTAATAAAAGAACTAACTGGGACTTGTCTAGAACAAAACTAGATATACAAATTCAACTGGATATGCCCCTAAAAACAGAAGAAGACTTCGAAACTGCAGTTAAATATCTAACCGAGACTACACAAAGTGCAACATGGGAAGCTACTACTGGATTAGATGAAAATTATAACTTAAAAAATCGCCCCCAACGTCGGTCAAACAATTGATCTCCTAGAAGCGAAAACTTAGAAAACAATGGCAAAACACAAGAACACCAGAAAATAAAACAAAATACAATCAAGCTGCAAGAAAACTTCAAACACTTCTCCTGAGACTCAAAAATCAGTCTTTCCAAGAATATCTTGGCAACCTATCTGCTACAAAGGCAGATGATTACTCACTGTGGAGAGCCACGAGAAACATAAAACACCCACAAGAAGTAGCGACACCAGTCAAAGATGATCAAGGAAAATGGGCCAGAAGTGACAACGAAAAGGCACACGTTTTTGCGAAACATCTCTCAAACGTTTTCAAACCATTTCCATCACTAATGGAAGAGGGTGATCTACATAGCTATTTGGATGCACCATTCCAAATGGACTTGCCAATAAAAGGCTTTAAAGTGAAAGAGGTTAAACGAGTGGTTCTGCATGAGATCAATCCTAAAAAAGCACCTCGCTTTGACTTGATAACTGGTAAAGTGCTACAAGAAATCACGCCTAAAGCTTAAAAATGATCACATTCATACAGGGTGGCCCTTTAAAAACGAAACAGACGAGATTGTGGCCAGCAGAATTTTTTTTTCAAGAAATGCAAAACCATGTCAATTTTATCATCGAGGGGGACAACTTTTGCAACTAATGTCACTCCCGTATTGTTTCATCCCCTCGCGCTGTGATGACAACCCCTGAAATGTTAATAGGGATGATATGTCAAGTGACACCTCATTTGAAAGGCTTTGCATCCCTGAATTCAGCGAAATAATTTTTTTTAGTTTTATCAATATTCAACAAAAAAATTGAAGCTGCAAAAATGCGAAATATATCCGATATATCAAGACATTTAAGAATAAAAAAGTGAAAAACGCTTGGACAGGTTGATTTTAATTTCAAGGGAGCTACTTTTACTGATATTCATAAACATTGACAGTTCAACCCTGAAGGTAAAGGGCAAACCACCCTTACAGTCTTGAATACAATGAGGAATTGAAACAATTCTTCCATTGAAGAAGCTGGTGGTGAACAATTTGAACATATAATTTGATTAAACTGATCTTTTTTTCAGACTCATATTTTCATTCAAAATTCTAAGGGAGGTTTGCCCTTTACCTTAAGGGTTGAACTATCAATGTTTATGAATAGCAGTAAAAGTAGCCCCCTTGAAATTAAAATCAACCTAATCAAGTTTCAATTTTGTTATTGAATAATTGATAAAACTTCAAAAAAATTATAGCGCTGAATTCAGGGAAGCAAGACCTTTCAAATGAGGTGTCACTTGGTATATCATCCTTATTAACATTTCAGGGGTTGTCATCACAGCGTGAAGGGATGAAACAATACGGGAGTGACATTGGTCGCAAAAGTTGTCCCCCTCGATGATAAAATTGACGTGTTTTTGAATTTCTTGAAAAAAAAATTCTGCTGGCCACAATCCCGTCTGTTTCGTTTTCAAAGGGCCACCCTGTATATAATGCAATATTGAGACTACAATATTTCCCAATCCAATGGAAAGTGGCGCAAATCATTGTCATACAGAAACCAGGAAAAAAGCCAGAAGATGTAACTTCATATCTCCCAATAAGTTTATTACCAATTTTGGGAAAAATTTTCGAAAAACTGTTCCTTAAACGGCTAAAACCAATTATAGAAGAAAGAACTCTCATTCCTACCCATCAGTTTAGCTTCCGAAGTCAACACGGCATAGTCGAACAGGTCCACAGAGTAATAAAACAGATAAGTAATGACCTGGAGGACAAGAGATACTGCTCTGCGGCTTTTTTGGACATCAGTCAGGCTTTTGACAAGGTTTGGCATGATGGACTATGCTATAAATTGAAGAACCTACCGCATACTTACTACCAAATAATGAGAAACTACTTACACAACAGATACTTATTAGTCAAGCATGGTGAAGCATACACCGAAATATTTCCAATTCATTCGGGAGTGCCGCAGGGTAGTGTACTAGGCCCGATCTTGTACTTGTTATACACCGCAGACCTTTCAATATCTAGATTGACGACGGTAGCAACCTTTGCCGACGATACAGCCATACTTGCTTCGCACCACGACTCGGTGGTTGCTTCGAGAAATTTGCAGAATAACCTGAATGAAATCCAAGAGTGGCTCAAGAGGTGGAGGATAAAGGCCAACGAAGCGAAATCTGTGCACGTAACTTTCACCTTAAGAAGAGGAAACTGCCCAGCCGTATTCCTGAATAATTGCGTTCTGCCCCAGGCCGAGGATGCAAGGTATCTGGGTATGCATTTGGATAAAAGATTCATTTGGCGTAAGCATATTTTCAATAAGAGAAAACAACTTGGAATTAAACTTAGTCAGATGTACTGGATGTTGGGTAGAAATTCAGAATTAAGTTTAGAGAGTAAACTATTAGTATATAAAGCAATACTGAAACCAATATGGGCCTATGGCATCCAGCTTTGGGGAACTGCAAGTCTGTCTAACGTGGAAATACTGCAAAGATTCCAAAATAAGATGCTTCGGATGATCGTGTCAGCCCCGTGGTACGTGACAAATGACACAATCCACAAGGACTTGAAAATTCCTACCATACAGGAAGAAATTAGGAACCACATAGTCAAGTATGAAGATCGAATAAATTCGCATCCAAACAAATTGGCAAATGCCCTGCTTGATAAAAGATTGAAAAGATTTAAGCCCACAGACCTGGCCACACGATTTAACTGATTTGCTTGTTGAAGTTGTTATGTATGTTGTAAAAATTCAGATTGAGTAGAACGGGTGCAATCACTGGATTGCTCCCGACATGTCATGTATTAAGTCAAACGATTTACTTATTGTTTATTTTTCTAACAGTTTGTAAATATTAATGGGAAATAAAAAAAAAATTAATTCTGATAAAGTTTGCGAGCTATTTGCATGTTACCAATTCGTAAACGTTTCTTTTTCAAAATTGTTTTTAAGTAAATACATTTGATGTTACTCACCGATTAAAGTATTAAAAATCGTCAATTTTTAAGAGTAATTCCGTAAAAATTAATTAATAACATAAAATTTGAAATGAACCGCACCATCACCGTTGTCAACAACCCCTAACAACTGCCACCTAACGACGGCAATCTAACACATACTAGATAAAATTGGCGGCAACGAGAAGTGACGTATTAATGGTTACCAAATTTGAAAATTAAAAAATGATTTTTTTTTTTAATTCAAAACTTGGCATCTCAAATATTTCTTAATGTTAAAAACTTGATTTAGATGTTTTAGTAATTATTAATTCTGATAAAGTTTGTGTGCAATAAGCGAGGTTTGCAGATATTATTTAATTTTATCGTCAATATTAAAAAATCAAGTGACCACCTGAGATATTGTTTTTCGTTAAGTATCGACAGTGTTCGTCATTTGATCATGGCATGACGTCCCAATTTGCACCAATGAGATAGGAGGAATGCAATGTCGTCGCCGATTCAAAAATACCGAAAGATTTAATATTTTTAACTATTTTTCCAAAATATGTTAATTCAAATTAAGGCTTCCCGAAATTATTAAATTTTTAGAGAAATTAAAACTTACCGTCTTTCAAGATTTAAGTTTTTTTTACATATTTTTCCAATATTTGTTAACTCAAATTAAGTTCTTCCTCGGATTTTTAAATTTTTAATAGAATTAATTTGTAATTCGCCCTCTAAAACGCACTTCCCTTTTGACATTTAATTTTTTTATTGGATGTTTACTAAATTAAATATATCTTCGAAATTCTAAATATTTTAAATTGCAGTTGTGTGATGTGGCAATTTTTGCATTTTTTATCCTTAGTGTCTGAAGGGATTTAAATAAGATAATATAAATTGGTCCAAATTTTTACCAACATAAAATAATACTCACCTGATTACTGACAAGCCAGCCACCACCCGAGAAAGATTGGGAGACTGCAAAAAAAGTTTTAATATGGGCATCAAATCTTTCTGCCTCTTCAAATCGCCTGCGTCTGACGGGATATTTTTAACCCTACTATAGTGGGGCCTGGATCTAGTACTCGGTCCCCTGGTGCTGGTCTTTGAGGCGTGCATTGCGCACAGCTACATACCGGAAGAATGTCGGAAGGGAAGAGTTTGTCTTTATACCCAATCCAGGCAGAATAGGTGACTACTGTCTGGCCAAATCCTTTAGGTCAATCAGTCTAACTTCGTTCTTCTTGAAATCGTTGGAGATAATATGCGCCAGAGAGATTCGCGATACGGTTCTGATTTACAGACTGTTATACCGTTAGACAAAGACAGAGTTTGTTCCATTTACTCAAAAAAGGAAAACAAATGAATTTCGAAAAAGCAAGGCTGTGCATAGTTCAGGATAGATGCATCCGGGATTTACTCTGCAGTTTACAGTTTAAAAATTTTCTTTTACTCTATTGACTTTATTTATTGTCATTAGCAATTACTCAATTACTCATCCGTCCGTCCTCCTCCACTTCCGTCCGTCCGTCCTATATCTTATTCTTAATCTAATACTAAGCCTACAACTTGAAAGTACGACGACGCCGCAGGCGGCGGAGCAGGCTCGCGAAGCGAGCTGCAGTCGGGTGCGGTTTTTGAAATCATGAAAAATGGGCATAATTTCGATTTTTTATTTTGACCTCTGCGGCGTTAAAATCGGGGACAAAGACAAATTTTCTCCCTCTAAACGCATACTTTCTTTGTCGCACTCACGGGAAATTTTCACTCTCAAATTGGCGTAACTTTCGTTCGAATAGGCGCCGAAGGCGCCATAGGTGGCGAGCGAGCCACTTTTAGATGTAAAAAATCGTTTCGTTCGGCCTTTTCGATACGGCGTCCCTTAAATTTGCGCCCTTTGCGCTTAAATTTGTGAAAAATAAAATCGTCTCTCCGTCTAACTCTACTTTCTCTCTCGCAAGCACGAGAAATTTCGCAAGAGGTTAAAAATTGCCTAGAGGTTACCGTGGCAACGTCGAATTAAATTCGAAAATTTGACGTTTAGAGGGATTTTTTCACTTTTCGCCTTAAATTTGAGCGCACCTTCGCCGAGCGAACTTTTTGCACCTATCGAGAGCTACGAACGACTTCCTCGATAGTTTTTCCACCGAATCGTCGCAAAGTGCAACCCTCAAATCGTTTTATTATACTTTGGCACGTGCAATTGCATACAAAAACGCAATCACGTAATTGTCCTTCCTATCGGATAATGTGAACGAAAAATTGTACAATTTTGATTTGTACGGTTTTCCAGAGTATACATAATCCTTTGACCACTCATGGCGGACATCCCGTGCCAGTTTTAAGGGTTAATTTCGAGCGCCAGTATGTTTTACTTATAAATGTTAATGAGGTTATGTGGTTAATTTTTAAATTCATTGCTGTAATTTTCTCATTTTCGATGCCGAGAGAGTGTGAATCGCAACCGGCTACGGGGGTACAATTTCGTAACGTCGTGTCTCGCAAGACGAAATGCGAAACTTGCTAAAAAAATGATGGAGTCGCAAGCTTTTTTTGCATATTCCATTCGACACCGAAACAAAATTTTTCCCAAATTTCATAATAAAATCCAAGAAATCGAAGAAACTTTCTTTTATCCTACGCCGTGGTCGAACCGGACCGTCAAAGATAAATTTGGCAAAGTTTCACGTCGATATGACAATTTCAAGTGCAACCCGCAGTCAACGTTTGGTTACGTAGCAGCACTCGAAAGCCATTAAAAAGAGTTTATGGTATTAAATGCTTTCAAATTTTCTACAAAACCGTGCCGGCAGGAGTTAATTAATTCGCTTATAATTTTTTTAAGCGAATTAGGGTAAATCTTTTCAAATTTTTCCTATTCGAGACCAAATTTCATACACGCGGTTACACGAGTGGTCTCCAAACACCTATGAGAAGGTTTCCAAGTTTAAAGCAGCAACGTGACGAGAAAAGTTTATTATTAGTTATTGTTTGTAATGGGGTCCTCGATGGGTTCCCCGAAAAAAAATTTTAGAAATTCACAATTTATGGCAAAATCTTTTTTTTGTAATGCTAATAGAGGTTTCAAAGTAACAAGCGAACTCTGGGCGAAAACATTTTATTACAAGTTTTTGTTTGTGTCGGGGTGCCGAAAGGGTTTGCGAGAAAAAATTTAAAAAAAAATGAAATTAAAAAAAAAAAAAATTTTCCCGTGTAAATGGTCGTGAAATTTTTAAAAAAAATTTCAATCCCGCCTTACGGCTTTCGCGTTCGACATACGAAAAAAATGCAGGGATCCAATTTTGTGGTACCCCGGATTGCGCGGCAGGTGTCGTTTTGAAATTAAAAATCGGTCCGTAAATAAAGTTGCCATGCCGACTTGAAGAATTTTTAAATTTTGTACTTAAAAACGACGTCCACGGTAAACCCACGAAAAATTTTCACATATTAAAGGGGCCAACTGTAAGCTCTCACCGTGCCCCGTCTTTTCACAAGTATAACTTTTTTCGAGAAACGCTCACCGCCCCCGCAATTTAGCGAAACGTAAATTTTGTAAAAAAAATTTTCAAAAACGCTGCTCTTTTCACATTGTACCGAAAATTACAATTTGAAGCTAAACGTTGAAGTTTTTTGAAAAAGTTTATATCGACATTTCGTTTTCTTTTAGGCTCCTTGGTCGGTTGAAACAAAATTTTTTGGAAAAATTTTAAAATTTTTTTTATAATTTCTTATTGTGAGGAAATTATTTTGAAATTGTTACTTTCTGAAAAATGATAAGTTACCATTAGAAAACTTTATTATTAGTTATTGTTTGTAATGGGGCCCTCGATGGGTTCCCCCCAAAAAAATTACATAAATTCAAAATTTATGGAAAATTCGGTTTTTTTTAAATGTTAATTGAGGTTTCAAAGTAACACGCGAGCTCTTTGCGAAAACATTTTATTACAAGTTTTTGTTGCTGTCGGAGGGCCGAAGGGGTTTGCGAGAAAAAATTTGTTAAAAATTGATTTAAAAAAAAAATTTTTTTTCTCCATGCAATTGGTCGTGAAATTGTTTTAAAAAATTTCGAAGCCGCTTTACGGCTTTCGCGTTTGAGATACGAAAAAAATGCACGGATCCAATTTTGTGGAGCTCCCGAGTGCGCGGTAGTTGACGCCTTGAAATTAAAAATCGGTCGGTACATAAAGTTGTTATGGCGACGTGAAGAATTGTTAAATTTTTCGCTTAAAAACGACGTCCGCGGTGAGTCCGCGAAAAATTTTCACATATTAAAGAGGTCAACCGAAAGCCCTCACCGTGCCCCGTCTTTTCGCAGGTACAAATTTTTCTCGACAAACGCTCATCGCCCCCGCAATTTAGCGAAACGTAAATTTTGTAAAAAAAATGTTCAAAATCACTGCTCTTTTAGCTTTAAAATTTAAATATAGTTTGAATATTCTAAAACTGCTTGAGAATACTGATTACGGTCAGGTTAACATAGGAAAAATGATAAAAAAATTCTAAGCGAAGAATTGCGCTAAATATTTAGATGATTTGATTCGCGCGCGATTTTTAATTTTAAAATTTCGATAAAAATTAAAAAATTTTGTACGAATATTCTGAAACTGCTTGAGAATACTGATTCCGGTCAAGTTAACACAGGAAAAATAACCAAATAATTCTAAGCGAAGAATTGCTCTAAATATTTATATGATTTGATTCGCGCGCGATTTTTAATTTTTAAATTATGATAAAAATCACACAGGGAAAATAACCAAAAAATTCCAAGCGAAGAATTGCCCTAAATATTTAGATGATTTGATTCGCGCGCGATTTGTAATTTTAAAATTACGATAAAAATTTAAAAATGTTGTATGAATATTCTGAAATTGCTTTAGAATACTGATTATTATGGTCAGGTTAACACAGGAAAAATAACCAAAAAATTCTAAGCGAAGAATTGCGCTAAATATTTAAATGATTTCATTCGCGCGCGATTTTTAATTTATAATTACAATAAAAATCTAAAAATGTTGTAGGAATATTCTGAAATTGCTTTAGAATACTGATTATGGTCAGGTTAACACAGGAAAAATAACCAAAAAATTCTAGGCGAAGAATTGCGCTGATTATTTAGATGATTGATTCGCGCGCGAATTTTAATTTTAAAATTTCGTTAAAATTTAAAAAATTTAAATGAATATTCTGAAACTTATCAGATCACTTATCACAAATATAAATTTTTCCCGAGAGACGCTCACCGCGCCCGGAATTTAGCGGAACGTAAATTTTGAAAATATAAAATTTTCAAATTCACTGCTCTTTTAGCTTTGTACACGAAATTGCAATTTGAAGCTAAACGATGTAGTTTTTGGAAAAAGTTTATATCGACATTTTGTCTTCTGTCGGGCTGCCTGGACGGTTAAAACAAAATTTTTGTGAAAAATGTTAAAAAAAAACTTCTAGGTAATATTGTCCTCTGCCAACCCATTCCGTAATTTAAGTTCGTCTCTCTCGCTGTCCATCCTAAACTATTAGTTAGTGGGCGCGCAGCGCCCTTTCGGTTCCAAAAACTGGTGGGCGCTTGCGCCCACTTAACAAATAAAAGGGCGCGAAGCGCCCGTTTACCCCGCCGCGATAGCGGTGGGTGCTAGGCGCGGTCGCACGCACCCTCCACATCACAAGACACGAATTGTAACAAATCTTCGCTACCCCTTCCGGTAAACCCCTATACAGTGCCGAATCCAATAGAGGTTCGACACCGTGTCCGCTAGCGTCCAAAGGTTCCCTGTTCTGCGTTGATGCTAAAGACCTTGATCCCTCTGCCACCCAGCCGTGCGGGATATCTACTCCCGGTACCCGTCGACACGCCGCGTCTCGGCCAAGTCACACATCACTTTGATATTGTCCTCTACCAACCCACTCCTTGCTCCGCCTCGCTACGCTCCCACTCTCCATTCAAACCTCTCTCCTGCCCTCCCCTTTTGTCCGATCCATTTTATTTTTTTTGCATCTTACTCTTGCCCCACCCCACCACCCCCCCAAACATCACTACCGCCCCCTGGTACTCCCCTAGTCCTATACTACTAAAACTATAAGAACGAACTTCTCGGACGCCGAAGCAGGCTCGCGAAGCGAGCTGCAGTCGGGCACAGTTTTTGATTTCATGAGGAATGGGCTAATTTTCGACCCGAAATTTTGCGCCCTTATGGGCTTAAATCGGGCTCAAAGACGCGTTTTTCGGGTAAGTCTTTGTCTAAACGCATACTTTCTTTGTCACACCACAGGGAAATTTTCGACGAAATTTAGCGAAACTTATAATCGAATAGGCGCTGGAGGCGCCATAGGTGGCGAGCGCAGCGAGCGACTTTTAGATGTAGAATAGCGTTTCGCTCGGCCTTTTCGATACGGCGTCCCTTAAATTTGCGCCCTTTGCGCTTAAATTTGCGAAAAATAAAATCGTCTCTCCGTCAGACATCTACTTTCTCTCTCGGAAGCGTGAGAAATTTGGCAAAGGGTTAAAAATTGCCTAATGGTTACCATGGCAATTTCGAATTAAATTTGAAAATTTGACGTTTCGAGGGATTTTGCACTTTTCGCGTTAAATTTGTACAAACCTTCGTCGAGCCAAATTTTAGCACCTTTTGCGAGTTACGAATGCTTTCCTCGATAGTTTTTACGCCGGATCGTCGCAAATTTCGACCTTGGAAACGTATAATTGCGCATTTGTACGTCGAAATAAACGCACACTTTTCCTCTCTGGAGCACGAAATGACATTTAGACCAACTTACAATCGAATAGGCTACGAAGGCGCAATAGGTGGCGAGCGCAGAGAGCCACTTTTAGATGCAAAAAATCGTTTCGCTCGGCCTTTTCGATACGGCATTCCTTAAATTTGCGCCCTTTACGCTTAATTTTGCAAAAATTAAATCGTTTCTCCGTCTAATCTCTACTCTCTCTCTCGCAAGCACGTGAAATTTCGTAAGAGGTTAACAATTGCCTAGAGGTTCCCATGGCAACGTCGAATTAAATTTGAAAATTTGACGTATCGAGGCGTTTTTGCACTTTTCGCGTTAAATTTGAGCGCACCTTCGCCGAGCGAAGTTTTTGCTCCTTTTGCGAGCCACGAATGCCTCCATCGATAGTTTTTCCAGCGATTCGTCGCAAATACGGGCAATTAGTGATGACGAAGCAAAGGTAAGCGCTCACAAAGCGCAAATGGCGGGAAATATTGGGTTCTAAACATTGCAAAATTAACATGGGAAAATACAGAGCGCAAAGAATAATTCGAAAACGAGAGATTTCTTAGCTATGAGATTCATATAGCACCAACAATGCACTAATAAGGAATATAACTGGTAAGTTTCAATGCAGTAGATAAACTCAAATTTAAATGATTACGATTTGAATGTTTGAATTATTTAACCTCCCTTTTTGTTACAGATATAATTTTCGTAAAATCACGCAAATAACTAGTTAATATGTTACTTAGACATGTTACAATTACTGAAAATTAATTTATCGTACTTTCTGTACGTTTTACAAATACTAACTAGTTAACATAATGGTTTCGTAGTTACAAATTGCTACGATAAGGAAATTTGCAAGTTTTTTTAATTTCCCACCGAATCAAACACCGATTCAACAAATGAGACGGAAAAAACATTACAGATCAGATTTCACAGCGAACTTTGCGATATGAAGCATCAGAAATTACAGTTTTGCAAAACCATTTTAAAACGCACCTACCGGCGAAAAACCATTTGAATGTGAAAGTTGAAGTAAAGAATGCTTTATAAATAATGTAGATGATTGTGTTTGTAATTTTCTTTTCTTTACAGGTAATCATTGTCGTACATTTTAAACAATTGGGGCACTTGTAAAACCCCTTAATAAAGGAAGTAGAAGACAAGTATCGTGAAGATAGCGATTCATCGTAAAAATGAAATGTGTTGTTTTGAATAAATATTGTAATTAACTTTTGCCAATTTATATACAAATTTTTAATAAAAGGAACAATGGTACATAATAGACATTTACTCTTATTGTTATTCATATTTTATTAATTGTTAATTAAAAATGCAGTTAGGGAAAACTAGGATCTTTCGATTTCGCATCGAGTCGCATGTTTTGAATAAATTACTATTAACAAACACAAAAGTTTAAAAAACAAATTAACTAGCAATTGTAGAAACAACACTAATATTTGGTATAAATTTGTTAACATAAAAGTTTTCCAAAATAGCAATCTTGATTTCCCAGCTTTTTGATCTTAAAATAATTACAATTTGGGTTTCTTTGGGAGTCCACACCACCAAATGGCAATATTTCTTGTTTAAAATGTACGACAATGATTACCTGTAAAGAAAAGCAAATTACAAACACAATCATTTAAATTATTTATAAAGCATTCTTTACTTCAACTTTCACATTCAAATGGTTTTTCGCCGGTAGGTGTGTTTTAAAATGGTTTTGCAAAACTGTAATTTCTGATGCTTCATATCGCAAAGTTCGCTGTGAAATCTGATCTGAAATGTTTTTTCCGTCTCATTTGTTGAATCGGTGTTTGAATCGGTGGGAAATTAAAAAAACTTGCAAATTTCCTTATCGTAGCAATTTGTAACTACGAAACCATTATGTTAACTAGTTAGTATTTGTAAAACGTACAGAAAGTACGATAAATTAATTCTCAGTAATTGTAACATGTCTAAGTAACATATTAACTAGTTATTTGAGCGATTTTACGAGAATTATTTCTGTAACAAAAAGTGAGGTTAAATAGTTCAAATATTCAAATCGAAATAATTCAAATTTGGGTATATCTACTGCATTGAAACTTACCAGTTATATTCCTTATTAGTGCATTGTTGGTGCTATATGAATCTCATAGCTAAGAAATCTCTCGTTTTCGAATTATTCTTTGCGCTCTGTATTTTCCCATGTTAATTTTGCAATGTTTAGAACCCAATATTTCCCGCCATTTGCGCTTTGTGAGCGCTTACCTTTGCTTCGTCATCACTAATTGCCCGTATTCCAACCTTGAAATCGTTTTATTATACTTTGACACGTGCAATACGGGCCATTAGTGCATGGCGGCATCAGCTAGCAGCTTTCATTGCGGCCATGTTTGAATCCAAACAATGCAAAATTAACATGGGAAAATACTGAGCGCAAAGAATAATTCGAAAACGAGAGATTTCTTAGCTATAAGATTCATATAGCACCAACAATGCACTAATAAGGAATATAACTGGTAAGTTTCAATGCAGTAGATATACCCAAATTTGAATTATTTCGATTTGAATATTTGAACTATTTAACCTCACTTTTTGTTACAGAAATAATTCTCGTAAAATCGCTCAAATAACTAGTTAATATGTTACTTAGACATGTTACAATTACTGAGAATTAATTTATCGTACTTTCTGTACGTTTTACAAATACTAACTAGTTAACATAATGGTTTCGTAGTTACAAATTGCTACGATAAGGAAATTTGCAAGTTTTTTTAATTTCCCACCGATTCAAAGCACAAATAAGACGGAAAAAACATTTCAGATCAGATTTCACAGCGAACTTTGCGATATGAAACATCAGAAATTACAGTTTTGCAAAACCATTTTAAAACACACCTACCGGTGAAAAACCATTTGAATGTGAAATTTGAAGTAAAGAATGCTTCATAAATAATGTAGATGATTGTGTTTGTAATTTGCTTTTCTTTACAGGTAATCATTGTCGTATACATTTTAAGCAATTGGGGCACTTGTAAAACCCCTTAATAAAGGAAGTAGAAGACAAGTATCGTGAAGATAGCGATTCATCGAAAAAATGAAATTTGTTTTGAATATTGTAATTAACTTTTGCCAATTTATATACAAATTTTTAATAAAAGGAACAATGATACATAATAGACATTTACTCTTATTGTTATTCATATTTTATTAATTGTTAATTAAAAATGCAGTTAGGGAAAACTAGGATCTTTCGATTTCGCATCGAGTCGCATGTTTTGAATAAATTACTATTAACAAACACAAAAGTTTAAAAAAACAAATTAATTAGCAATTGTAGAAACAACACTAACATTTGGTATAAATTTGTTAACATAAAAGTTTTCCAAAATAGCAATCTTGATTTCCCAACTTTTTGATCTTAAAATAATTACAATTTGGGTTTCTTTGGGAGTCCACACCACCAAATGGCAATATTTCTTGTTTAAAATGTACGACAATGATTACCTGTAAAGAAAAGCAAATTACAAACACAATCATCTACATTATTTATAAAGCATTCTTTACTTCAACTTTCACATTCAAATGGTTTATCGCCGGTGGGTGTGTTTTAAAATGGTTTTGCAAAACTGTAATTTCTGATGCTTCATATCGCAAAGTTCGCTGTGAAATCTGATCTGAAATGTTTTTTCCGTCTCATTTGTTGAATCGGTGGGAAATTAAAAAAACTTGCAAATTTCCTTATCGTAGCAATTTGTAACTACGAAACCATTATGTTAACTAGTTAGTATTTGTAAAACGTACAGAAAGTACGATAAATTAATTCTCAGTAATTGTAACATGTCTAAGTAACATATTAACTAGTTATTTGAGCGATTTTACGAGAATTATTTCTGTAACAAAAAGTGAGGTTAAATAGTTCAAATATTCAAATCGAAATAATTCAAATTTGGGTATATCTACTGCATTGAAACTTACCAGTTATATTCCTTATTAGTGCATTGTTGGTGCTATATGAATCTCATAGCTAAGAAATCTCTCGTTTTCGAATTATTCTTTGCGCTCAGTATTTTCCCATGTTAATTTTGCATTGTTTGGATTCAAACATGGCCGCAATGAAAGCTGCTAGCTGATGCCGCCATGCACTAATGGCCCGTATTGCATAACGAGACGAGACGACGAAATCGTCGTTCCTATCGCATAATGTGAACAAACATGGGACAATTTCGATTTGTAGGGTTTTCGAGAGTATACGTAATCCTTCGACGGTTCACGGCGGACATCCTGTAGCAATTTTACGGGTTAATTTCGTTTGCAAGTATGTTTTATTTATTAACTTGAGCGAGGTTTGGTGGATAATTTTTAAATTAATTTCCTTTTTTTTTTTTAATTTTCGATGCCCAGACGACGTCCATCGCAACCGGCTACGGGGGTACACCTTCGTAACGCCGTGCGTCGCAAGCTGAAATGCGTAAATTTCGCAAGAAATAGAGTCGCAAGCTTTTTTTGCATATTATTCGATTAGACACCGATACAACATTTTTCACAAATTTCATCGTACAGTAGAAAAGATCGACGACAATGCGACAACCTTCTCCTATCGTCGAGCGGGACGGGAAAACTTGGTTTTGGCAAAGTTTCGCGAAAATGCGTCCATGTAATATGCAACCCGTTGTCAATAATAGCTTCCGGAGCAGCTCTCGAAGGCAATCGACAAACTTTTATGGACTTAAATACTTTCAATTTTTCTACCAAACGGTGCCGGCTCGAGTAATTCGATGCTCTTATTTATAATCGGGGTAAATTTTTTGAATTTTTGCTACCCGAGGCACAATTTCATACCAAACGTTTGAACGAATACTCTCCGATGCATCACGAGAAGAATTCTAACCGTAAAGGAGGAATGTGGCGAAAAAAGTTAATTATTAGTTATTGTTTGTAATGGGGTACGCGATGGGTTCCCCGAAAAAAAATTTTAAAATTTAAAAAAATATGGAAAATTCGTATTTTTTCAAATGTTAACAGAGGTTTTAAAGTAACAAGCGAAATCTGGACGCAAACATTTTATTACAAGTTTTTGTTTGTGTCGGGGTGCCGAAAGGGTTTGAGAGAAAAAATTTTAAAAAAATTGAATTTAAAAAAAAAATTATTTTTTCCATGTAAATGGTCGTGAAATTTTTTTAAAAAATTTCGAATCCGCTTTACGGCTTTCGCGTTTGAGATACGATAAAAATGCAAGGATCCAATTTTGTTGGGTTTCGGAATGCGCGGCTGTTGCCGTTTTGAAATTGAGAATCGGCCGGTAAATAAAGATGCCATGGTGACTTGAAGAATTTTTAAATTTTTCATTTAAAAACGACGTCCACGGTGAGCCCGCGAAAAATTTTCATATATTAAAGTGGCCAACCGAAAGCCCTCGCCGTGCCCCGTCTTTTCACAAGTACAACTTTTTCTCGAAAAACGCTCACCGCCCCCGCAATTTAGCGAAACGTAAATTGTGTAAAAAAATTTCTGAAAATCACTGCACTTTTAGCTTTGTACCGAAAATTGCATTTTGAAGCTAAACCTTGAAGTTTTATTGAAAAAGTTTATATCGACATTTAGTCTTCTTTTAGGCATGTTGGTCGGGCAAAACAAATTTTTTTGGAAAAATTTAAAAAATTTTTTTCTAATTTCTTATTGTGAGGAAATTATTTTGAAAACAAAATATGACGAAAAAAAGTTAATATTAGTTATTGTTTGTAATGGGGTCCTCGAAGGGTTCCCCCCAAAAAAATTTGTAATTTTAAAAAAATATGGAGAATTCGTATTTTTACAAATGTTAACAGAGGTTTCAAAGTAACAAGCGAACTCTGGGCGAAAACATTTTATTACAAGTTTTTGTTGCTGTCGGGGGGCCGAAAGGGTGTGCGAGAAAAAAATTTAAAAAAATTGAATTTAAAAAAAAAATTATTTTTTCCATGTAAATGGTCATGAAATTTTTTAAAAAAATTTCGAATCCGCTTTACGGCTTTCGTGTTTGAGATATGAATAAAATGCATGGATCCAATTTTGTGGAGCTCCGGAGTGCGCGGTAGTTGGCGCTTTGAAATTAAAAATCGGTCGGTAAATAAAGTTGCTATGACGACGTGAAGAATTGTTAAATTTTTCGCTTAAAAACGACGTCCGCGGTGAGCCCGCGAAAAATTTTCACATATTAAAGAGGTCAACTGAAAGCCCTCACCGTGCCCCGTCTTTTCGCAGGAACTACTTTTTCTCGAGAAACGCTCACCGGCCCCGCAATTTAGCGAAACGTAAATTTGGAAAAAAAAATTTTCAAAATTACTGCTCTTTTAGCTTTAAAATTTAAATGTTGTTTGAATATTCTAAAACTACTTGAGAATACTGATTACGGTCAGGTTAACACAGGAAAAATAATAAAAAAATTCTAAGCGAAGAATTGCGCTAAATATTTAGATGATTTGATTCGCGCGCGATTTGTAATTTTAAAATTTCGATAAAAATTAAAAAATGTTGTACGAATATTCTGAAACTGCTTGAGAATACCGATTGCGGTCAAGTTAACACAGGAAAACTAACCCAAAAATTCTAAGCGAAGAATTGCGTTAAATATTTAGATGATTTGATTCGCGCGCGATTTTTAATTTTCAAATTACGATAAAAATTTAAAAATGTTGTATGAATATTTTGAAACTGCTTGAAAATACTAATTGCGGTCAAGTGAACACATGAAAAATAACCAAAAAATTCTAAGCGAAGAATTGCGCTAAATATTTAGATGAATTGATTCGCGCGCGATTTTTAATTTTAAAATTTCGATAAAAACTAGAAAATGTTGTACGAATATTCTGAAACTGCTTGAGAATACTGATTACGGTCAAGTTAACATAGGAAAAATAACCAAAAAATTCCAAGCGAAGAATTGCGCTAAATATTTAGATGATTTGATTTGTACACGAAATTGCAATTTTAAGCTAAACGATGTAGTTTTTGGAAAAAGTTTATATCGACATTTAGTCTTCTGTCGGGCTGTCTGGTCGGTTAAAACAAAATTTTTTTGAACAATGTTAAAAAAAAATTTATCTGGTAATATATTGTTCTTTGCCAACCCATTCCGTATTTTAAGTTCGCATCTCTCGCTCTCCATTCTAAACTATTAGATACTGGGCGCGCAGCGCCCTTTGGGTTAAAAAAAAGTGGTGGGCGCTTGCGCCCACTTAATAAATAAAAGGGCGCGAAGCGTCCGCTTACCCCGCCGCGATAGCGGCGGGTGCTAGGCGCGGTCGCACGCACCCTCCACATTACAAGACACGAATTGTAACAAATCTCCGCAACCCCTTCGGGTAAATCCCTATACACTGCCGAATCCAATAGAGGTTCGACACCGTGTCCGCTAGCGTCGAAAGGTTCCCTGTTCTGCGTTGATGCTTAAGACCAACATCGCTTTGCCACCCAGCCGTGCGGGACTCTGCTTCCGGTACCCGTCGACTCGCCGCGTCTCGGCCAAGTCACACATCTCTTGGATATTGTCCTCTACCAACCCACTCCTTGCTCCGCTTCGCTACGATCCCACTCTCTAGAAAAAGTTACGCATTTTTGTCTTGAATAATTCATCGAAAAATGGCTCGAAAATGTTGAAGTGGCTGGTTAACCACCAAGACCCCGGAATTTTCTTGTACCTTTAATACATAAGATTACTAATCATATAAGCTTCCAATCCTGAAAATATAAAAGTAGCAAAAGGCTCTTAGAAAAAGTTACGCATATTTGTCTTGAATAATTCCTCGAAAATGTTGAAGTGGCTGGTTAACCACCAAGATCCCGGAATTTTCTTGTACCTTTAATACATAATATTACTAATCATATAAGCTTCCAATCCTGAAAATATAAAAGTAGCAAAAGGCTCTTAGAAAAAGTTACGCATATTTGTCTTGAATAATTCCTCGAAAATGTTGAAGTGGCTGGTTAACCACCAAGATCCCGAAATTTTCTTGTACCTTTAATACATAATATTACTAATCATATAAGCTTCCAATCCTGAAAATATAAAAGTAGCAAAAGGCTCCTAGAAAAAGTTACTCATATTTGTCTTGAATAATTCCTCGAAAATGTTGAAGTGGCTGGTTAACCACCAAGACCCCGGAATTTTCTTGTACCTTTAATACATAAGATTACTAATCATATAAGCTTCCAATCCTGAAAATATAAAAGTAGCAAAATGCTCCTAGAAAAAGTTACGCATATTTGTCTTGAATAATTCCTCGAAAATGTTGAAGTGGCTGGTTAACCACCAAGACCCCGGAATTTTCTTGTACCTTTAATACATAATATTACTAATCATATAAGCTTCCAATCCTGAAAATATAAAAGTAGCAAAATGCTCCTAGAAAAAGTTACGCATATTTGTCTTGAATAATTCCTCGAAAATGTTGAAGTGGCCGGTTAACCACCAAGACCCCGGAATTTTCTTGTACCTTTAATACATAATATTACTAATCATATAAGCTTCCAATCGTGAAAATATAAAAGTAGCAAAATGCTCCTAGAAAAAGTTACGCATATTTGTCTTGAATAATTCCTCGAAAATGTTGAAGTGGCTGGTTAACCACCAAGACCCCGGAATTTTCTTATACCTTTAATACATAATATTACTAATCATATAAGCTTCCAATCCTGAAAATATAAAAGTAGCAAAATGCTCCTTGAAAAAGTTACGCATATTTGTCTTGAATAATTCCTCGAAAATGTTGAAGTGGCTGGTTAACCACCAAGACCCCGGAATTTTCTTGTACCTTTAATACATAATATTACTAATCATATAAGCTTCCAATCCTGAAAATATAAAAGTAGCAAAATGCTCCTAGAAAAAGTTACGCATATTTGTCTTGAATAATTCCTCGAAAATGTTGAAGTGGCTGGTTAACCACCAAGACCCCGGAATTTTCTTATACCTTTAATACATAATATTACTAATCATATAAGCTTCCAATCCTGAAAATATAAAAGTAGCAAAATGCTCCTAGAAAAAGTTACGCATATTTGTCTTGAATAATTCCTCGAAAATGTTGAAGTGGCTGGTTAACCACCAAGACCCCGGAATTTTCTTATACCTTTAATACATAATATTACTAATCATATAAGCTTCCAATCCTGAAAATATAAAAGTAGCAAAATGCTCCTAGAAAAAGTTACGCATATTTGTCTTGAATAATTCCTCGAAAATGTTGAAGTGGCTGGTTAACCACCAAGACCCCGGAATTTACTTATACCTTTAATACATAATATTACTAATCATATAAGCTTCCAATCCTGAAAATATAAAAGTAGCAAAATGCTCCTAGAAAAAGTTACGCATATTTGTCTTGAATAATTCCTCGAAAATGTTGAAGTGGCTGGTTAACCACCAAGACCCCGGAATTTTCTTATACCTTTAATACATAATATTACTAATCATATAAGCTTCCAATCCTGAAAATATAAAAGTAGCAAAATGCTCCTTGAAAAAGTTACGCATATTTGTCTTGAATAATTCCTCGAAAATGTTGAAGTGGCTGGTTAACCACCAAGACCCCGGAATTTTCTTGTACCTTTAATACATAATATTACTAATCATATAAGCTTCCAATCCTGAAAATATAAAAGTAGCAAAATGCTCCTAGAAAAAGTTACGCATATTTGTCTTGAATAATTCCTCGAAAATGTTGAAGTGGCCGGTTAACCACCAAGACCCCGGAATTTTCTTGTACCTTTAATACATAATATTACTAATCATATAAGCTTCCAATCGTGAAAATATAAAAGTAGCAAAATGCTCCTAGAAAAAGTTACGCATATTTGTCTTGAATAATTCCTCGAAAATGTTGAAGTGGCTGGTTAACCACCAAGACCCCGGAATTTTCTTATACCTTTAATACATAATATTACTAATCATATAAGCTTCCAATCCTGAAAATATAAAAGTAGCAAAATGCTCCTTGAAAAAGTTACGCATATTTGTCTTGAATAATTCCTCGAAAATGTTGAAGTGGCTGGTTAACCACCAAGACCCCGGAATTTTCTTGTACCTTTAATACATAATATTACTAATCATATAAGCTTCCAATCCTGAAAATATAAAAGTAGCAAAATGCTCCTAGAAAAAGTTACGCATATTTGTCTTGAATAATTCCTCGAAAATGTTGAAGTGGCTGGTTAACCACCAAGACCCCGGAATTTTCTTATACCTTTAATACATAATATTACTAATCATATAAGCTTCCAATCCTGAAAATATAAAAGTAGCAAAATGCTCCTAGAAAAAGTTACGCATATTTGTCTTGAATAATTCCTCGAAAATGTTGAAGTGGCTGGTTAACCACCAAGACCCCGGAATTTTCTTATACCTTTAATACATAATATTACTAATCATATAAGCTTCCAATCCTGAAAATATAAAAGTAGCAAAATGCTCCTAGAAAAAGTTACGCATATTTGTCTTGAATAATTCCTCGAAAATGTTGAAGTGGCTGGTTAACCACCAAGACCCCGGAATTTTCTTATACCTTTAATACATAATATTACTAATCATATAAGCTTCCAATCCTGAAAATATAAAAGTAGCAAAATGCTCCTAGAAAAAGTTACGCATATTTGTCTTGAATAATTCCTCGAAAATGTTGAAGTGGCTGGTTAACCACCAAGACCCCGGAATTTTCTTATACCTTTAATACATAATATTACTAATCATATAAGCTTCCAATCCTGAAAATATAAAAGTAGCAAAATGCTCCTAGAAAAAGTTACGCATATTTGTCTTGAATAATTCCTCGAAAATGTTGAAGTGGCTGGTTAACCACCAAGACCCCGGAATTTTCTTATACCTTTAATACATAATATTACTAATCATATAAGCTTCCAATCCTGAAAATATAAAAGTAGCAAAATGCTCCTAGAAAAAGTTACGCATATTTGTCTTGAATAATTCCTCGAAAATGTTGAAGTGGCTGGTTAACCACCAAGACCCCGGAATTTTCTTATACCTTTAATACATAATATTACTAATCATATAAGCTTCCAATCCTGAAAATATAAAAGTAGCAAAATGCTCCTTGAAAAAGTTACGCATATTTGTCTTGAATAATTCCTCGAAAATGTTGAAGTGGCTGGTTAACCACCAAGACCCCGGAATTTTCTTGTACCTTTAATACATAATATTACTAATCATATAAGCTTCCAATCCTGAAAATATAAAAGTAGCAAAATGCTCCTAGAAAAAGTTACGCATATTTGTCTTGAATAATTCCTCGAAAATGTTGAAGTGGCCGGTTAACCACCAAGACCCCGGAATTTTCTTGTACCTTTAATACATAATATTACTAATCATATAAGCTTCCAATCGTGAAAATATAAAAGTAGCAAAATGCTCCTAGAAAAAGTTACGCATATTTGTCTTGAATAATTCCTCGAAAATGTTGAAGTGGCTGGTTAACCACCAAGACCCCGGAATTTTCTTATACCTTTAATACATAATATTACTAATCATATAAGCTTCCAATCCTGAAAATATAAAAGTAGCAAAATGCTCCTTGAAAAAGTTACGCATATTTGTCTTGAATAATTCCTCGAAAATGTTGAAGTGGCTGGTTAACCACCAAGACCCCGGAATTTTCTTGTACCTTTAATACATAATATTACTAATCATATAAGCTTCCAATCCTGAAAATATAAAAGTAGCAAAATGCTCCTAGAAAAAGTTACGCATATTTGTCTTGAATAATTCCTCGAAAATGTTGAAGTGGCTGGTTAACCACCAAGACCCCGGAATTTTCTTATACCTTTAATACATAATATTACTAATCATATAAGCTTCCAATCCTGAAAATATAAAAGTAGCAAAATGCTCCTAGAAAAAGTTACGCATATTTGTCTTGAATAATTCCTCGAAAATGTTGAAGTGGCTGGTTAACCACCAAGACCCCGGAATTTTCTTATACCTTTAATACATAATATTACTAATCATATAAGCTTCCAATCCTGAAAATATAAAAGTAGCAAAATGCTCCTAGAAAAAGTTACGCATATTTGTCTTGAATAATTCCTCGAAAATGTTGAAGTGGCTGGTTAACCACCAAGACCCCGGAATTTTCTTATACCTTTAATACATAATATTACTAATCATATAAGCTTCCAATCCTGAAAATATAAAAGTAGCAAAATGCTCCTAGAAAAAGTTACGCATATTTGTCTTGAATAATTCCTCGAAAATGTTGAAGTGGCTGGTTAACCACCAAGACCCCGGAATTTTCTTATACCTTTAATACATAATATTACTAATCATATAAGCTTCCAATCCTGAAAATATAAAAGTAGCAAAATGCTCCTAGAAAAAGTTACGCATATTTGTCTTGAATAATTCCTCGAAAATGTTGAAGTGGCTGGTTAACCACCAAGACCCCGGAATTTTCTTATACCTTTAATACATAATATTACTAATCATATAAGCTTCCAATCCTGAAAATATAAAAGTAGCAAAATGCTCCTAGAAAAAGTTACGCATATTTGTCTTGAATAATTCCTCGAAAATGTTGAAGTGGCTGGTTAACCACCAAGACCCCGGAATTTTCTTATACCTTTAATACATAATATTACTAATCATATAAGCTTCCAATCCTGAAAATATAAAAGTAGCAAAATGCTCCTTGAAAAAGTTACGCATATTTGTCTTGAATAATTCCTCGAAAATGTTGAAGTGGCTGGTTAACCACCAAGACCCCGGAATTTTCTTGTACCTTTAATACATAATATTACTAATCATATAAGCTTCCAATCCTGAAAATATAAAAGTAGCAAAATGCTCCTAGAAAAAGTTACGCATATTTGTCTTGAATAATTCCTCGAAAATGTTGAAGTGGCCGGTTAACCACCAAGACCCCGGAATTTTCTTGTACCTTTAATACATAATATTACTAATCATATAAGCTTCCAATCGTGAAAATATAAAAGTAGCAAAATGCTCCTAGAAAAAGTTACGCATATTTGTCTTGAATAATTCCTCGAAAATGTTGAAGTGGCTGGTTAACCACCAAGACCCCGGAATTTTCTTATACCTTTAATACATAATATTACTAATCATATAAGCTTCCAATCCTGAAAATATAAAAGTAGCAAAATGCTCCTTGAAAAAGTTACGCATATTTGTCTTGAATAATTCCTCGAAAATGTTGAAGTGGCTGGTTAACCACCAAGACCCCGGAATTTTCTTGTACCTTTAATACATAATATTACTAATCATATAAGCTTCCAATCCTGAAAATATAAAAGTAGCAAAATGCTCCTAGAAAAAGTTACGCATATTTGTCTTGAATAATTCCTCGAAAATGTTGAAGTGGCTGGTTAACCACCAAGACCCCGGAATTTTCTTATACCTTTAATACATAATATTACTAATCATATAAGCTTCCAATCCTGAAAATATAAAAGTAGCAAAATGCTCCTAGAAAAAGTTACGCATATTTGTCTTGAATAATTCCTCGAAAATGTTGAAGTGGCTGGTTAACCACCAAGACCCCGGAATTTTCTTATACCTTTAATACATAATATTACTAATCATATAAGCTTCCAATCCTGAAAATATAAAAGTAGCAAAATGCTCCTAGAAAAAGTTACGCATATTTGTCTTGAATAATTCCTCGAAAATGTTGAAGTGGCTGGTTAACCACCAAGACCCCGGAATTTTCTTATACCTTTAATACATAATATTACTAATCATATAAGCTTCCAATCCTGAAAATATAAAAGTAGCAAAATGCTCCTAGAAAAAGTTACGCATATTTGTCTTGAATAATTCCTCGAAAATGTTGAAGTGGCTGGTTAACCACCAAGACCCCGGAATTTTCTTATACCTTTAATACATAATATTACTAATCATATAAGCTTCCAATCCTGAAAATATAAAAGTAGCAAAATGCTCCTAGAAAAAGTTACGCATATTTGTCTTGAATAATTCCTCGAAAATGTTGAAGTGGCTGGTTAACCACCAAGACCCCGGAATTTTCTTGTACCTTTAATACATAATATTACTAATCATATAAGCTTCCAATCCTGAAAATATAAAAGTAGCAAAATGCTCCTAGAAAAAGTTACGCATATTTGTCTTGAATAATTCCTCGAAAATGTTGAAGTGGCCGGTTAACCACCAAGACCCCGGAATTTTCTTGTACCTTTAATACATAATATTACTAATCATATAAGCTTCCAATCGTGAAAATATAAAAGTAGCAAAATGCTCCTAGAAAAAGTTACGCATATTTGTCTTGAATAATTCCTCGAAAATGTTGAAGTGGCTGGTTAACCACCAAGACCCCGGAATTTTCTTATACCTTTAATACATAATATTACTAATCATATAAGCTTCCAATCCTGAAAATATAAAAGTAGCAAAATGCTCCTTGAAAAAGTTACGCATATTTGTCTTGAATAATTCCTCGAAAATGTTGAAGTGGCTGGTTAACCACCAAGACCCCGGAATTTTCTTGTACCTTTAATACATAATATTACTAATCATATAAGCTTCCAATCCTGAAAATATAAAAGTAGCAAAATGCTCCTAGAAAAAGTTACGCATATTTGTCTTGAATAATTCCTCGAAAATGTTGAAGTGGCTGGTTAACCACCAAGACCCCGGAATTTTCTTATACCTTTAATACATAATATTACTAATCATATAAGCTTCCAATCCTGAAAATATAAAAGTAGCAAAATGCTCCTAGAAAAAGTTACGCATATTTGTCTTGAATAATTCCTCGAAAATGTTGAAGTGGCTGGTTAACCACCAAGACCCCGGAATTTTCTTATACCTTTAATACATAATATTACTAATCATATAAGCTTCCAATCCTGAAAATATAAAAGTAGCAAAATGCTCCTAGAAAAAGTTACGCATATTTGTCTTGAATAATTCCTCGAAAATGTTGAAGTGGCTGGTTAACCACCAAGACCCCGGAATTTTCTTATACCTTTAATACATAATATTACTAATCATATAAGCTTCCAATCCTGAAAATATAAAAGTAGCAAAATGCTCCTAGAAAAAGTTACGCATATTTGTCTTGAATAATTCCTCGAAAATGTTGAAGTGGCTGGTTAACCACCAAGACCCCGGAATTTTCTTATACCTTTAATACATAATATTACTAATCATATAAGCTTCCAATCCTGAAAATATAAAAGTAGCAAAATGCTCCTAGAAAAAGTTACGCATATTTGTCTTGAATAATTCCTCGAAAATGTTGAAGTGGCTGGTTAACCACCAAGACCCCGGAATTTTCTTATACCTTTAATACATAATATTACTAATCATATAAGCTTCCAATCCTGAAAATATAAAAGTAGCAAAATGCTCCTAGAAAAAGTTACGCATATTTGTCTTGAATAATTCCTCGAAAATGTTGAAGTGGCTGGTTAACCACCAAGACCCCGGAATTTTCTTATACCTTTAATACATAATATTACTAATCATATAAGCTTCCAATCCTGAAAATATAAAAGTAGCAAAATGCTCCTTGAAAAAGTTACGCATATTTGTCTTGAATAATTCCTCGAAAATGTTGAAGTGGCTGGTTAACCACCAAGACCCCGGAATTTTCTTGTACCTTTAATACATAATATTACTAATCATATAAGCTTCCAATCCTGAAAATATAAAAGTAGCAAAATGCTCCTAGAAAAAGTTACGCATATTTGTCTTGAATAATTCCTCGAAAATGTTGAAGTGGCCGGTTAACCACCAAGACCCCGGAATTTTCTTGTACCTTTAATACATAATATTACTAATCATATAAGCTTCCAATCGTGAAAATATAAAAGTAGCAAAATGCTCCTAGAAAAAGTTACGCATATTTGTCTTGAATAATTCCTCGAAAATGTTGAAGTGGCTGGTTAACCACCAAGACCCCGGAATTTTCTTATACCTTTAATACATAATATTACTAATCATATAAGCTTCCAATCCTGAAAATATAAAAGTAGCAAAATGCTCCTTGAAAAAGTTACGCATATTTGTCTTGAATAATTCCTCGAAAATGTTGAAGTGGCTGGTTAACCACCAAGACCCCGGAATTTTCTTGTACCTTTAATACATAATATTACTAATCATATAAGCTTCCAATCCTGAAAATATAAAAGTAGCAAAATGCTCCTAGAAAAAGTTACGCATATTTGTCTTGAATAATTCCTCGAAAATGTTGAAGTGGCTGGTTAACCACCAAGACCCCGGAATTTTCTTATACCTTTAATACATAATATTACTAATCATATAAGCTTCCAATCCTGAAAATATAAAAGTAGCAAAATGCTCCTAGAAAAAGTTACGCATATTTGTCTTGAATAATTCCTCGAAAATGTTGAAGTGGCTGGTTAACCACCAAGACCCCGGAATTTTCTTATACCTTTAATACATAATATTACTAATCATATAAGCTTCCAATCCTGAAAATATAAAAGTAGCAAAATGCTCCTAGAAAAAGTTACGCATATTTGTCTTGAATAATTCCTCGAAAATGTTGAAGTGGCTGGTTAACCACCAAGACCCCGGAATTTTCTTATACCTTTAATACATAATATTACTAATCATATAAGCTTCCAATCCTGAAAATATAAAAGTAGCAAAATGCTCCTAGAAAAAGTTACGCATATTTGTCTTGAATAATTCCTCGAAAATGTTGAAGTGGCTGGTTAACCACCAAGACCCCGGAATTTTCTTATACCTTTAATACATAATATTACTAATCATATAAGCTTCCAATCCTGAAAATATAAATGTAGCAAAATGCTCCTAGAAAAAGTTACGCATATTTGTCTTGAATAATTCCTCGAAAATGTTGAAGTGGCTGGTTAACCACCAAGACCCCGGAATTTTCTTGTACCTTTAATACATAATATTACTAATCATATAAGCTTCCAATCCTGAAAATATAAAAGTAGCAAAATGCTCCTAGAAAAAGTTACGCATATTTGTCTTGAATAATTCCTCGAAAATGTTGAGGTGGCTGGTTAACCACCAAGACCCCGGAATTATCTTATACCTTTAATACATAATATTACTAATCATATAAGCTTCCAATCCTGAAAATATAAAAGTAGCAAAATGCTCCTAGAAAAAGTTACGCATATTTGTCTTGAATAATTCCTCGAAAATGTTGAAGTGGCTGGTTAACCACCAAGACCCCGGAATTTTCTTATACCTTTAATACATAATATTACTAATCATATAAGCTTCCAATCCTGAAAATATAAAAGTAGCAAAATGCTCCTAGAAAAAGTTACGCATATTTGTCTTGAATAATTCCTCGAAAATGTTGAAGTGGCTGGTTAACCACCAAGACCCCGGAATTTTCTTATACCTTTAATACATAATATTACTAATCATATAAGCTTCCAATCCTGAAAATATAAAAGTAGCAAAATGCTCCTAGAAAAAGTTACGCATATTTGTCTTGAATAATTCCTCGAAAATGTTGAAGTGGCTGGTTAACCACCAAGACCCCGGAATTTTCTTATACCTTTAATACATAATATTACTAATCATATAAGCTTCCAATCCTGAAAATATAAAAGTAGCAAAATGCTCCTAGAAAAAGTTACGCATATTTGTCTTGAATAATTCCTCGAAAATGTTGAAGTGGCCGGTTAACCACCAAGACCCCGGAATTTTCTTGTACCTTTAATACATAATATTACTAATCATATAAGCTTCCAATCCTGAAAATATAAAAGTAGCAAAATGCTCCTAGAAAAAGTTACGCATATTTGTCTTGAATAATTCCTCGAAAATGTTGAAGTGGCTGGTTAACCACCAAGACCCCGGAATTTTCTTATACCTTTAATACATAATATTACTAATCATATAAGCTTCCAATCCTGAAAATATAAAAGTAGCAAAATGCTCCTTGAAAAAGTTACGCATATTTGTCTTGAATAATTCCTCGAAAATGTTGAAGTGGCTGGTTAACCACCAAGACCCCGGAATTTTCTTGTACCTTTAATACATAATATTACTAATCATATAAGCTTCCAATCCTGAAAATATAAAAGTAGCAAAATGCTCCTAGAAAAAGTTACGCATATTTGTCTTGAATAATTCCTCAAAAATGTTGAAGTGGCTGGTTAACCACCAAGACCCCGGAATTTTCTTGTACCTTTAATACATAATATTACTAATCATATAAGCTTCCAATCCTGAAAATATAAAAGTAGCAAAATGCTCCTAGAAAAAGTTACGCATATTTGTCTTGAATAATTCCTCGAAAATGTTGAAGTGGCTGGTTAACCACCAAGACCCCGGAATTTTCTTGTACCTTTAATACATAATATTACTAATCAAATAAGCTTCCAATCCTGAAAATATAAAAGTTGCAAAATGCTCCTAGAAAAAGTTACGCATATTTGTCTTGAATAATTCCTCGAAAATGTTGAAGTGGCTGGTTAACCACCAAGACCCAGGAATTTTCTTATACCTTTAATACATAATATTACTAATCAAATAAGCTTCCAAACCTGAAAATATAAAAGTAGCAAAATGCTCCTAGAAAAAGTTACGCATATTTGTCTTGAATAATTCCTCGAAAATGTTGAAGTGGCTGGTTAACCACCAAGACCCCGGAATTTTCTTGTACCTTTAATACATAATATTACTAATCAAATAAGCTTCCAAACCTGAAAATATAAAAGTAGCAAAATGCTCCTAGAAAAAGTTACGCATATTTGTCTTGAATAATTCCTCGAAAATGATGAAGTGGCTGGTTAACCACCAAGACCCCGGAATTTTCTTGTACCTTTAATACATAATATTACTAATCAAATAAGCTTCCAAACCTGAAAATATAAAAGTAGCAAAATGCTCCTAGAAAAAGTTACGCATATTTGTCTTGAATAATTCCTCGAAAATGTTGAAGTGGCTGGTTAACCACCAAGACCCCGGAATTTTCTTGTACCTTTAATACATAATATTACTAATCAAATAAGTTTCCAAACCTGAAAATATAAAAGTAGCAAAATGCTCCTAGAAAAAGTTACGCATATTTGTCTTGAATAATTCCTCGAAAATGATGAAGTGGCTGGTTAACCACCAAGACCCCGGAATTTTCTTGTACCTTTAATACATAATATTACTAATCAAATAAGCTTCCAAACCTGAAAATATAAAAGTAGCAAAATGCTCCTAGAAAAAGTTACGCATATTTGTCTTGAATAATTCCTCGAAAATGTTGAAGTGGCTGGTTAACCACCAAGACCCCGGAATTTTCTTGTACCTTTAATACATAATATTACTAATCAAATAAGCTTCCAAACCTGAAAATATAAAAGTAGCAAAATGCTCCTAGAAAAAGTTACGCATATTTGTCTTGAATAATTCCTCGAAAATTTTGAAGTGGCTGGTTAACCACCAAGACTCCGGAATTTTCTTGTACCTTTAATACATAATATTACTAATCATATAAGCTTCCAATCCTGAAAATATAAAAGTAGCAAAATGCTCCTAGAAAAAGTTACGCATATTTGTCTTGAATAATTCCTCGAAAATGTTGAAGTGGCTGGTTAACCACCAAGACCCCGGAATTTTCTTGTACCTTTAATACATAATATTACTAATCAAATAAGCTTCCAAACCTGAAAATATAAAAGTAGCAAAATGCTCCTAGAAAAAGTTACGCATATTTGTCTTGAATAATTCCTCGAAAATGTTGAAGTGGCTGGTTAACCACCAAGACCCCGGAATTTTCTTGTACCTTTAATACATAATATTACTAATCAAATAAGCTTCCAAACCTGAAAATATAAAAGTAGCAAAATGCTCCTAGAAAAAGTTACGCATATTTGTCTTGAATAATTCCTCGAAAATGTTGAAGTGGCTGGTTAACCACCAAGACCCCGGAATTTTCTTGTACCTTTAATACATAATATTACTAATCATATAAGCTTCCAATCCTGAAAATATAAAAGTAGCAAAATGCTCCTAGAAAAAGTTACGCATATTTGTCTTGAATAATTCCTCGAAAATGTTGAAGAGGCTGGTTAACCACCAAGACCCCGGAATTTTCTTGTACCTTTAATACATAATATTACTAATCATATAAGCTTCCAATCCTGAAAATATAAAAGTAGCAAAATGCTCCTTGAAAAAGTTACGCATATTTGTCTTGAATAATTCCTCGAAAATGTTGAAGTGGCTGGTTAACCACCAAGACCCCGGAATTTTCTTGTACCTTTAATACATAATATTACTAATCATATAAGCTTCCAATCCTGAAAATATAAAAGTAGCAAAATGCTCCTTGAAAAAGTTACGCATATTTGTCTTGAATAATTCCTCGAAAATGTTGAAGTGGCTGGTTAACCACCAAGACCCCGGAATTTTATTGTACCTTTAATACATAATATTACTAATCATATAAGCTTCCAATCCTGAAAATATCAAAGTAGCAAAATGCTCCTAGAAAAAGTTACGCATATTTGTCTTGAATAATTCCTCGAAAATGTTTAAGTGGCTGGTTAACCACCAAGACCCCGGAATTTTCTTGTACCTTTAATACATAATATTACTAATCATATAAGCTTCCAATCCTGAAAATATAAAAGTAGCAAAATGCTCCTAGAAAAAGTTACGCATATTTGTCTTGAATAATTCCTCGAAAATGTTGAAGTGGCTGGTTAACCACCAAGACCCCGGAATTTTCTTATACCTTTAATACATAATATTACTAATCATATAAGCTTCCAATCCTGAAAATATAAAAGTAGCAAAATGCTCCTAGAAAAAGTTACGCATATTTGTCTTGAATAATTCCTCGAAAATGTTGAAGTGGCTGGTTAACCACCAAGACCCCGGAATTTTCTTATACCTTTAATACATAATATTACTAATCATATAAGCTTCCAATCCTGAAAATATAAAAGTAGCAAAATGCTCCTTGAAAAAGTTACGCATATTTGTCTTGAATAATTCCTCGAAAATGTTGAAGTGGCTGGTTAACCACCAAGACCCCGGAATTTTCTTGTACCTTTAATACATAATATTACTAATCATATAAGCTTCCAATCCTGAAAATATAAAAGTAGCAAAATGCTCCTAGAAAAAGTTACGCATATTTGTCTTGAATAATTCCTCAAAAATGTTGAAGTGGCTGGTTAACCACCAAGACCCCGGAATTTTCTTGTACCTTTAATACATAATATTACTAATCATATAAGCTTCCAATTCTGAAAATATAAAAGTAGCAAAATGCTCCTAGAAAAAGTTACGCATATTTGTCTTGAATAATTCCTCGAAAATGTTGAAGTGGCTGGTTAACCACCAAGACCCCGGAATTTTCTTATACCTTTAATACATAATATTACTAATCATATAAGCTTCCAATCCTGAAAATATAAAAGTAGCAAAATGCTCCTTGAAAAAGTTACGCATATTTGTCTTGAATAATTCCTCGAAAATGTTGAAGTGGCTGGTTAACCACCAAGACCCCGGAATTTTCTTGTACCTTTAATACATAATATTACTAATCATATAAGCTTCCAATCCTGAAAATATAAAAGTAGCAAAATGCTCCTAGAAAAAGTTACGCATATTTGTCTTGAATAATTCCTCGAAAATGTTGAAGTGGCCGGTTAACCACCAAGACCCCGGAATTTTCTTGTACCTTTAATACATAATATTACTAATCATATAAGCTTCCAATCGTGAAAATATAAAAGTAGCAAAATGCTCCTAGAAAAAGTTACGCATATTTGTCTTGAATAATTCCTCGAAAATGTTGAAGTGGCTGGTTAACCACCAAGACCCCGGAATTTTCTTATACCTTTAATACATAATATTACTAATCATATAAGCTTCCAATCCTGAAAATATAAAAGTAGCAAAATGCTCCTTGAAAAAGTTACGCATATTTGTCTTGAATAATTCCTCGAAAATGTTGAAGTGGCTGGTTAACCACCAAGACCCCGGAATTTTCTTGTACCTTTAATACATAATATTACTAATCATATAAGCTTCCAATCCTGAAAATATAAAAGTAGCAAAATGCTCCTAGAAAAAGTTACGCATATTTGTCTTGAATAATTCCTCGAAAATGTTGAAGTGGCTGGTTAACCACCAAGACCCCGGAATTTTCTTATACCTTTAATACATAATATTACTAATCATATAAGCTTCCAATCCTGAAAATATAAAAGTAGCAAAATGCTCCTAGAAAAAGTTACGCATATTTGTCTTGAATAATTCCTCGAAAATGTTGAAGTGGCTGGTTAACCACCAAGACCCCGGAATTTTCTTATACCTTTAATACATAATATTACTAATCATATAAGCTTCCAATCCTGAAAATATAAAAGTAGCAAAATGCTCCTAGAAAAAGTTACGCATATTTGTCTTGAATAATTCCTCGAAAATGTTGAAGTGGCTGGTTAACCACCAAGACCCCGGAATTTTCTTATACCTTTAATACATAATATTACTAATCATATAAGCTTCCAATCCTGAAAATATAAAAGTAGCAAAATGCTCCTAGAAAAAGTTACGCATATTTGTCTTGAATAATTCCTCGAAAATGTTGAAGTGGCTGGTTAACCACCAAGACCCCGGAATTTTCTTGTACCTTTAATACATAATATTACTAATCAAATAAGCTTCCAAACCTGAAAATATAAAAGTAGCAAAATGCTCCTAGAAAAAGTTACGCATATTTGTCTTGAATAATTCCTCGAAAATGTTGAAGTGGCTGGTTAACCACCAAGACCCCGGAATTTTCTTGTACCTTTAATACATAATATTACTAATCAAATAAGCTTCCAAACCTGAAAATATAAAAGTAGCAAAATGCTCCTAGAAAAAGTTACGCATATTTGTCTTGAATAATTCCTCGAAAATGTTGAAGTGGCTGGTTAACCACCAAGACCCCGGAATTTTCTTGTACCTTTAATACATAATATTACTAATCATATAAGCTTCCAATCCTGAAAATATAAAAGTAGCAAAATGCTCCTAGAAAAAGTTACGCATATTTGTCTTGAATAATTCCTCGAAAATTTTGGAGTGGCTGGTTAACCACCAAGACTCCGGAATTTTCTTGTACCTTTAATACATAATATTACTAATCATATAAGCTTCCAATCCTGAAAATATAAAAGTAGCAAAATGCTCCTAGAAAAAGTTACGCATATTTGTCTTGAATAATTCCTCGAAAATGTTGAAGTGGCTGGTTAACCACCAAGACCCCGGAATTTTCTTGTACCTTTAATACATAATATTACTAATCATATAAGCTTCCAATCCTGAAAATATAAAAGTAGCAAAATGCTCCTAGAAAAAGTTACGCATATTTGTCTTGAATAATTCCTCGAAAATGTTGAAGTGGCTGGTTAACCACCAAGACCCCGGAATTTTCTTGTACCTTTAATACATAATATTACTAATCATATAAGCTTCCAATCCTGAAAATATAAAAGTAGCAAAATGCTCCTTGAAAAAGTTACGCATATTTGTCTTGAATAATCCCTCGAAAATGTTGAAGTGGCCGGTTAACCACCAAGACCCCGGAATTTTCTTGTACCTTTAATACATAATATTACTAATCATATAAGCTTCCAATCCTGAAAATATAAAAGTAGCAAAATGCTCCTAGAAAAAGTTACGCATATTTGTCTTGAATAATTCCTCGAAAATGTTGAAGAGGCTGGTTAACCACCAAGACCCCGGAATTTTCTTGTACCTTTAATACATAATATTACTAATCATATAAGCTTCCAATCCTGAAAATATAAAAGTAGCAAAATGCTCCTTGAAAAAGTTACGCATATTTGTCTTGAATAATTCCTCGAAAATGTTGAAGTGGCTGGTTAACCACCAAGACCCCGGAATTTTCTTGTACCTTTAATACATAATATTACTAATCATATAAGCTTCCAATCCTGAAAATATAAAAGTAGCAAAATGCTCCTTGAAAAAGTTACGCATATTTGTCTTGAATAATTCCTCGAAAATGTTGAAGTGGCTGGTTAACCACCAAGACCCCGGAATTTTATTGTACCTTTAATACATAATATTACTAATCATATAAGCTTCCAATCCTGAAAATATCAAAGTAGCAAAATGCTCCTAGAAAAAGTTACGCATATTTGTCTTGAATAATTCCTCGAAAATGTTTAAGTGGCTGGTTAACCACCAAGACCCC
The DNA here is from genome assembly GCA_958510855.1 of Rhagonycha lutea. Taxonomy (NCBI): domain Eukaryota; kingdom Metazoa; phylum Arthropoda; class Insecta; order Coleoptera; family Cantharidae; genus Rhagonycha; species Rhagonycha lutea. The sequence goes on from OY294042.1 coordinate 21,291,261, forward strand.
GGAATTTTCTTGTACCTTTAATACATAATATTACTAATCATATAAGCTTCCAATCCTGAAAATATAAAAGTAGCAAAATGCTCCTAGAAAAAGTTACGCATATTTGTCTTGAATAATTCCTCGAAAATGTTGAAGTGGCTGGTTAACCACCAAGACCCCGGAATTTTCTTATACCTTTAATACATAATATTACTAATCATATAAGCTTCCAATCCTGAAAATATAAAAGTAGCAAAATGCTCCTAGAAAAAGTTACGCATATTTGTCTTGAATAATTCCTCGAAAATGTTGAAGTGGCTGGTTAACCACCAAGACCCCGGAATTTTCTTATACCTTTAATACATAATATTACTAATCATATAAGCTTCCAATCCTGAAAATATAAAAGTAGCAAAATGCTCCTTGAAAAAGTTACGCATATTTGTCTTGAATAATTCCTCGAAAATGTTGAAGTGGCTGGTTAACCACCAAGACCCCGGAATTTTCTTGTACCTTTAATACATAATATTACTAATCATATAAGCTTCCAATCCTGAAAATATAAAAGTAGCAAAATGCTCCTAGAAAAAGTTACGCATATTTGTCTTGAATAATTCCTCAAAAATGTTGAAGTGGCTGGTTAACCACCAAGACCCCGGAATTTTCTTGTACCTTTAATACATAATATTACTAATCATATAAGCTTCCAATTCTGAAAATATAAAAGTAGCAAAATGCTCCTAGAAAAAGTTACGCATATTTGTCTTGAATAATTCCTCGAAAATGTTGAAGTGGCTGGTTAACCACCAAGACCCCGGAATTTTCTTATACCTTTAATACATAATATTACTAATCATATAAGCTTCCAATCCTGAAAATATAAAAGTAGCAAAATGCTCCTTGAAAAAGTTACGCATATTTGTCTTGAATAATTCCTCGAAAATGTTGAAGTGGCTGGTTAACCACCAAGACCCCGGAATTTTCTTGTACCTTTAATACATAATATTACTAATCATATAAGCTTCCAATCCTGAAAATATAAAAGTAGCAAAATGCTCCTAGAAAAAGTTACGCATATTTGTCTTGAATAATTCCTCGAAAATGTTGAAGTGGCCGGTTAACCACCAAGACCCCGGAATTTTCTTGTACCTTTAATACATAATATTACTAATCATATAAGCTTCCAATCGTGAAAATATAAAAGTAGCAAAATGCTCCTAGAAAAAGTTACGCATATTTGTCTTGAATAATTCCTCGAAAATGTTGAAGTGGCTGGTTAACCACCAAGACCCCGGAATTTTCTTATACCTTTAATACATAATATTACTAATCATATAAGCTTCCAATCCTGAAAATATAAAAGTAGCAAAATGCTCCTTGAAAAAGTTACGCATATTTGTCTTGAATAATTCCTCGAAAATGTTGAAGTGGCTGGTTAACCACCAAGACCCCGGAATTTTCTTGTACCTTTAATACATAATATTACTAATCATATAAGCTTCCAATCCTGAAAATATAAAAGTAGCAAAATGCTCCTAGAAAAAGTTACGCATATTTGTCTTGAATAATTCCTCGAAAATGTTGAAGTGGCTGGTTAACCACCAAGACCCCGGAATTTTCTTATACCTTTAATACATAATATTACTAATCATATAAGCTTCCAATCCTGAAAATATAAAAGTAGCAAAATGCTCCTAGAAAAAGTTACGCATATTTGTCTTGAATAATTCCTCGAAAATGTTGAAGTGGCTGGTTAACCACCAAGACCCCGGAATTTTCTTATACCTTTAATACATAATATTACTAATCATATAAGCTTCCAATCCTGAAAATATAAAAGTAGCAAAATGCTCCTAGAAAAAGTTACGCATATTTGTCTTGAATAATTCCTCGAAAATGTTGAAGTGGCTGGTTAACCACCAAGACCCCGGAATTTTCTTGTACCTTTAATACATAATATTACTAATCATATAAGCTTCCAATCCTGAAAATATAAAAGTAGCAAAATGCTCCTAGAAAAAGTTACGCATATTTGTCTTGAATAATTCCTCGAAAATGTTGAAGTGGCCGGTTAACCACCAAGACCCCGGAATTTTCTTGTACCTTTAATACATAATATTACTAATCATATAAGCTTCCAATCGTGAAAATATAAAAGTAGCAAAATGCTCCTAGAAAAAGTTACGCATATTTGTCTTGAATAATTCCTCGAAAATGTTGAAGTGGCTGGTTAACCACCAAGACCCCGGAATTTTCTTATACCTTTAATACATAATATTACTAATCATATAAGCTTCCAATCCTGAAAATATAAAAGTAGCAAAATGCTCCTTGAAAAAGTTACGCATATTTGTCTTGAATAATTCCTCGAAAATGTTGAAGTGGCTGGTTAACCACCAAGACCCCGGAATTTTCTTGTACCTTTAATACATAATATTACTAATCATATAAGCTTCCAATCCTGAAAATATAAAAGTAGCAAAATGCTCCTAGAAAAAGTTACGCATATTTGTCTTGAATAATTCCTCGAAAATGTTGAAGTGGCTGGTTAACCACCAAGACCCCGGAATTTTCTTATACCTTTAATACATAATATTACTAATCATATAAGCTTCCAATCCTGAAAATATAAAAGTAGCAAAATGCTCCTAGAAAAAGTTACGCATATTTGTCTTGAATAATTCCTCGAAAATGTTGAAGTGGCTGGTTAACCACCAAGACCCCGGAATTTTCTTATACCTTTAATACATAATATTACTAATCATATAAGCTTCCAATCCTGAAAATATAAAAGTAGCAAAATGCTCCTAGAAAAAGTTACGCATATTTGTCTTGAATAATTCCTCGAAAATGTTGAAGTGGCTGGTTAACCACCAAGACCCCGGAATTTTCTTATACCTTTAATACATAATATTACTAATCATATAAGCTTCCAATCCTGAAAATATAAAAGTAGCAAAATGCTCCTAGAAAAAGTTACGCATATTTGTCTTGAATAATTCCTCGAAAATGTTGAAGTGGCTGGTTAACCACCAAGACCCCGGAATTTTCTTATACCTTTAATACATAATATTACTAATCATATAAGCTTCCAATCCTGAAAATATAAAAGTAGCAAAATGCTCCTAGAAAAAGTTACGCATATTTGTCTTGAATAATTCCTCGAAAATGTTGAAGTGGCTGGTTAACCACCAAGACCCCGGAATTTTCTTGTACCTTTAATACATAATATTACTAATCATATAAGCTTCCAATCCTGAAAATATAAAAGTAGCAAAATGCTCCTAGAAAAAGTTACGCATATTTGTCTTGAATAATTCCTCGAAAATGTTGAAGTGGCTGGTTAACCACCAAGACCCCGGAATTATCTTATACCTTTAATACATAATATTACTAATCATATAAGCTTCCAATCCTGAAAATATAAAAGTAGCAAAATGCTCCTAGAAAAAGTTACGCATATTTGTCTTGAATAATTCCTCGAAAATGTTGAAGTGGCTGGTTAACCACCAAGACCCCGGAATTTTCTTATACCTTTAATACATAATATTACTAATCATATAAGCTTCCAATCCTGAAAATATAAAAGTAGCAAAATGCTCCTAGAAAAAGTTACGCATATTTGTCTTGAATAATTCCTCGAAAATGTTGAAGTGGCTGGTTAACCACCAAGACCCCGGAATTTTCTTATACCTTTAATACATAATATTACTAATCATATAAGCTTCCAATCCTGAAAATATAAAAGTAGCAAAATGCTCCTAGAAAAAGTTACGCATATTTGTCTTGAATAATTCCTCGAAAATGTTGAAGTGGCTGGTTAACCACCAAGACCCCGGAATTTTCTTATACCTTTAATACATAATATTACTAATCATATAAGCTTCCAATCCTGAAAATATAAAAGTAGCAAAATGCTCCTAGAAAAAGTTACGCATATTTGTCTTGAATAATTCCTCGAAAATGTTGAAGTGGCCGGTTAACCACCAAGACCCCGGAATTTTCTTGTACCTTTAATACATAATATTACTAATCATATAAGCTTCCAATCCTGAAAATATAAAAGTAGCAAAATGCTCCTAGAAAAAGTTACGCATATTTGTCTTGAATAATACCTCGAAAATGTTGAAGTGGCTGGTTAACCACCAAGACCCCGGAATTTTCTTATACCTTTAATACATAATATTACTAATCATATAAGCTTCCAATCCTGAAAATATAAAAGTAGCAAAATGCTCCTTGAAAAAGTTACGCATATTTGTCTTGAATAATTCCTCGAAAATGTTGAAGTGGCTGGTTAACCACCAAGACCCCGGAATTTTCTTGTACCTTTAATACATAATATTACTAATCATATAAGCTTCCAATCCTGAAAATATAAAAGTAGCAAAATGCTCCTAGAAAAAGTTACGCATATTTGTCTTGAATAATTCCTCAAAAATGTTGAAGTGGCTGGTTAACCACCAAGACCCCGGAATTTTCTTGTACCTTTAATACATAATATTACTAATCATATAAGCTTCCAATCCTGAAAATATAAAAGTAGCAAAATGCTCCTAGAAAAAGTTACGCATATTTGTCTTGAATAATTCCTCAAAAATGTTGAAGTGGCTGGTTAACCACCAAGACCCCGGAATTTTCTTGTACCTTTAATACATAATATTACTAATCATATAAGCTTCCAATCCTGAAAATATAAAAGTAGCAAAATGCTCCTAGAAAAAGTTACGCATATTTGTCTTGAATAATTCCTCGAAAATGTTGAAGTGGCTGGTTAACCACCAAGACCCTGGAATTTTCTTGTACCTTTAATACATAATATTACTAATCATATAAGCTTCCAATCCTGAAAATATAAAAGTAGCAAAATGCTCCTAGAAAAAGTTACGCATATTTGTCTTGAATAATTCCTCGAAAATGTTGAAGTGGCTGGTTAACCACCAAGACCCCGGAATTTTCTTGTACCTTTAATACATAATATTACTAATCATATAAGCTTAAAATCCTGAAAATATAAAAGTAGCAAAATGCTCCTTGAAAAAGTTACGCATATTTGTCTTGAATAATTCCTCGAAAATGTTGAAGTGGCCGGTTAACCACCAAGACCCCGGAATTTTCTTGTACCTTTAATACATAATATTACTAATCATATAAGCTTCCAATCCTGAAAATATAAAAGTAGCAAAATGCTCCTTGAAAAAGTTACGCATATTTGTCTTGAATAATTCCTCGAAAATGTTGAAGTGGCCGGTTAACCACCAAGACCCCGGAATTTTCTTGTACCTTTAATACATAATATTACTAATCATATAAGCTTCCAATCCTGAAAATATAAAAGTAGCAAAATGCTCCTAGAAAAAGTTACGCATATTTGTCTTGAATAATTCCTCAAAAATGTTGAAGTGGCTGGTTAACCACCAAGACCCCGGAATTTTCTTGTACCTTTAATACATAATATTACTAATCATATAAGCTTCCAATCCTGAAAATATAAAAGTAGCAAAATGCTCCTAGAAAAAGTTACGCATATTTGTCTTGAATAATTCCTCAAAAATGTTGAAGTGGCCGGTTAACCACCAAGACCCCGGAATTTTCTTGTACCTTTAATACATAATATTACTAATCATATAAGCTTCCAATCCTGAAAATATAAAAGTAGCAAAATGCTCCTAGAAAAAGTTACGCATATTTGTCTTGAATAATTCCTCAAAAATGTTGAAGTGGCTGGTTAACCACCAAGACCCCGGAATTTTCTTGTACCTTTAATACATAATATTACTAATCATATAAGCTTCCAATCCTGAAAATATAAAAGTAGCAAAATGCTCCTAGAAAAAGTTACGCATATTTGTCTTGAATAATTCCTCGAAAATGTTGAAGTGGCTGGTTAACCACCAAGACCCCGGAATTTTCTTATACCTTTAATACATAATATTACTAATCATATAAGCTTCCAATCCTGAAAATATAAAAGTAGCAAAATGCTCCTTGAAAAAGTTACGCATATTTGTCTTGAATAATTCCTCGAAAATGTTGAAGTGGCTGGTTAACCACCAAGACCCCGGAATTTTCTTGTACCTTTAATACATAATATTACTAATCATATAAGCTTCCAATCCTGAAAATATAAAAGTAGCAAAATGCTCCTAGAAAAAGTTACGCATATTTGTCTTGAATAATTCCTCGAAAATGTTGAAGTGGCTGGTTAACCACCAAGACCCCGGAATTATCTTATACCTTTAATACATAATATTACTAATCATATAAGCTTCCAATCCTGAAAATATAAAAGTAGCAAAATGCTCCTAGAAAAAGTTACGCATATTTGTCTTGAATAATTCCTCGAAAATGTTGAAGTGGCTGGTTAACCACCAAGACCCCGGAATTTTCTTATACCTTTAATACATAATATTACTAATCATATAAGCTTCCAATCCTGAAAATATAAAAGTAGCAAAATGCTCCTAGAAAAAGTTACGCATATTTGTCTTGAATAATTCCTCGAAAATGTTGAAGTGGCTGGTTAACCACCAAGACCCCGGAATTTTCTTATACCTTTAATACATAATATTACTAATCATATAAGCTTCCAATCCTGAAAATATAAAAGTAGCAAAATGCTCCTAGAAAAAGTTACGCATATTTGTCTTGAATAATTCCTCGAAAATGTTGAAGTGGCTGGTTAACCACCAAGACCCCGGAATTTTCTTATACCTTTAATACATAATATTACTAATCATATAAGCTTCCAATCCTGAAAATATAAAAGTAGCAAAATGCTCCTAGAAAAAGTTACGCATATTTGTCTTGAATAATTCCTCGAAAATGTTGAAGTGGCCGGTTAACCACCAAGACCCCGGAATTTTCTTGTACCTTTAATACATAATATTACTAATCATATAAGCTTCCAATCCTGAAAATATAAAAGTAGCAAAATGCTCCTAGAAAAAGTTACGCATATTTGTCTTGAATAATTCCTCGAAAATGTTGAAGTGGCTGGTTAACCACCAAGACCCCGGAATTTTCTTATACCTTTAATACATAATATTACTAATCATATAAGCTTCCAATCCTGAAAATATAAAAGTAGCAAAATGCTCCTTGAAAAAGTTACGCATATTTGTCTTGAATAATTCCTCGAAAATGTTGAAGTGGCTGGTTAACCACCAAGACCCCGGAATTTTCTTGTACCTTTAATACATAATATTACTAATCATATAAGCTTCCAATCCTGAAAATATAAAAGTAGCAAAATGCTCCTAGAAAAAGTTACGCATATTTGTCTTGAATAATTCCTCGAAAATGTTGAAGTGGCTGGTTAACCACCAAGACCCCGGAATTTTCTTGTACCTTTAATACATAATATTACTAATCATATAAGCTTCCAATCCTGAAAATATAAAAGTAGCAAAATGCTCCTAGAAAAAGTTACGCATATTTGTCTTGAATAATTCCTCAAAAATGTTGAAGTGGCTGGTTAACCACCAAGACCCCGGAATTTTCTTGTACCTTTAATACATAATATTACTAATCATATAAGCTTCCAATCCTGAAAATATAAAAGTAGCAAAATGCTCCTAGAAAAAGTTACGCATATTTGTCTTGAATAATTCCTCGAAAATGTTGAAGTGGCTGGTTAACCACCAAGACCCTGGAATTTTCTTGTACCTTTAATACATAATATTACTAATCATATAAGCTTCCAATCCTGAAAATATAAAAGTAGCAAAATGCTCCTAGAAAAAGTTACGCATATTTGTCTTGAATAATTCCTCGAAAATGTTGAAGTGGCTGGTTAACCACCAAGACCCCGGAATTTTCTTGTACCTTTAATACATAATATTACTAATCATATAAGCTTAAAATCCTGAAAATATAAAAGTAGCAAAATGCTCCTTGAAAAAGTTACGCATATTTGTCTTGAATAATTCCTCGAAAATGTTGAAGTGGCCGGTTAACCACCAAGACCCCGGAATTTTCTTGTACCT